>JAQSUU010000001.1:29465000-34465000 GCA_038087645.1 Saccharum hybrid cultivar R570 | reverse complement strand
AGATTATCAAGTGAATGACCCATGCTATGACATTGGGGGAGGAGCCCCACCTAATGGTATCAAGGTCAAAGATCCTAAGTGGTATCTCAAGAGCAACATACAAGTAATATCATTCCAACATGTGCGGTGATGTCCATCAACAACGCAATATTTAAGTCTCAACCATCTACCCCAATGCAAGCCTTTGCATCAATGAGATGTACACCCTTTATAGAAATTGATGACAAAGGGGGAGAAGTTGGAACAAAGATATGTCAATACACCAAGAGAGAGAGGTTTGGGAGAGATAGACTTGGGGAGAGATAGATCATATTGGACATGAATATGGACAAAGAGGGAGCAATCAAAATTCTTGGACAAAGAAAGCACACAAGTAGGAGGAGCAAGCTTATGAACTTTGATTGATTACATTTGATATGTGCATAATTCATGTGCTTGCTTGCATTGCATAAAGTTCTTAAATTCAATATGCATGCTTGTGTGGTGTATGCTAGTTATAGAACTTGAATGATGATATGATAACTAGCATGCATAGGATGATAGCTAGACTTGTGTTTATCATGAAAAACTAGAACCTTGTTTATAATGTTGATCTCACGGGGTTTCTAGTATTTTTGATGTCTAGCTACTCATGATACTAAGGATGATGGCAAACTTATGATTTTCAAATGATATCGAGCTATCAAATGGTATCGAACTACAAAGGTTTATTCTATACACCTTAGCATCACTTAGTAGTGCTAACCCTCCCACAAATTTCATATTTATGCATATGTGCAAGCTTGAAACCAAACCATTTAAGCACATATATAGGGAGAGTTATCACTACCAAGTCAGATTTTATGGTGCTTATCCAAATCCTAATATAGAGCTTAAATGTTGGATAAGTGGCATAAAGTCCAAAAGAACTTAATTTCCATATCTTTGTAGAGTTGTCATCAATTACCAAAAAGGGGGAGATTGAAAGGTCCTTGTTTGGTTTTGGTAATTAAGTGACAACTTAGGTGGACTAATATGTGGTTATGTGAGATACACAGGCAATTAGTCCACAGGTGATGGTGTCATAAAGGAGGCTATTGCACATGAGACATGACATGGAGTCATGTGACCAAGGTGGAGAAGATCAAGATGAGGCTTGGCTTGATGGACCGGTTGTTAGGGTGAAGGACAAGTTGTGATGGCTTGGCGCCGAAGGACCGAGACAACGGTGAAGAGCAAGTGAGGTCAAGATCGATGAACCAATACGGTCACGTGATGATATGAAGTGGATCATATCATTTGTGATATGGTTGGTGCATGTGTTGCATCAACATCAATGGAGATAGAATGGAATGCGCAAGGCAAAGGTATAACCTAGGGTATTTTCATTTCACCGGTCATAGGTGTGTTGAGAAGTTTATGACCGGGTTTTAGGATAGATGGTCGTACTATTAAGAGGGGCAAACTTATTTGCATATTGGTCATCTAGTGCCACTTGAGCGATCTAACTTTGCATACGTGTTAGGATCGAGTGGCGAGGCAAGTTGAGTGCCTAACCCTTTGAAAATGATTGTGAAAATACTAACACACATGCACATGGTGTTTTACACATGATGGTGTTGACACATTTGCAAAGGAGAAGGTGTTGGAGTTAGTGTTGATCAACTTAGAGAAGAGAGAAATGTTTTTCGGTGTTCTTCGGACACTAGGATGGCTCTTAGAGTGGAATACTGCTTTGATCTATTGTGAATTGGATCAAGTGCTTTAGTGGGTTGTGTAGCCCTCTGAGTAAGCTTTCCAAAATGTCCAAGATCATTGAAATCGGAGTTCGGAGCTAAGAGATATCGCCGTTTTACCGAAGGGTGGTCTGTGACCAGACTCGTGACCACCGCGTCCGGTCAGTTTTCACCACCGCGTCCGGTCAGCTGTGACCACCGTGTCCGGTCAGTGTTTTTCGTGGGCGAAAATGACCGGACGCTGCAACGAGTCCGGTCAGTGATGACCGGACGTGTCCGGTCACTTCGGGAGCTTGCTGGAACCTCTCTGTTCGCTGTTTCGCTACGACCACCGCGTCCGGTTCCGATAGTGACCACCGCGTCCGGTCAAAACAAGTTTGTACGTGCGAAAACTAGCCATTGGAGCACGCTACTGACCACCGCGTCCGGTCAGTTTTGACCACCGCGTCCGGTCATCCCGAAAAGGACCCAGTGAAGGGGTAACGACTCTATTTGACCGTGGGGTTTTAAATAGATGTCTTGGCCGGCCGTGGCCGGTAGCTGAGCACACTTTGGCCTTGGTGGCTTATGTGGTAGTGCTTGGAAGCCCTCTAACTCACTCATGCTTGATAGTGTTCATCGGATCGAGTGAGAGAGCGATTCTAGTGCGTTGCATCGAGAGGATTGCATCGAGTGGCACTAGGTGATCGTGTTGCAAGCCGGTGGTGCTTGTTACTCTTGGAGGTTGCCACCTCCTAGACAACTTGGTGGCTTGCGACTCCGTTGAAGCACGCGTGGAGATTGTGCATGGCTCTAGAGGAGAATTTGTGAGGGAGATTGTGCTCACCCCGCGGGGATCACGAAGAGCAACTCTAGTAAAGCTCGTGGCTTGGAGGATCCCCATCTTGAGAGTGGATGTGCGGCACCCACTGAGGGTTTGACTCTTGATAGTCAATTAGCTCGTGATCCATCAAGTAGGTGTATCGCCACAACGAGGACTAGCTTGGTGGCAACCAAGTGAACCTCGGTGAAAAACCACCGTGTCAACATTGTGTACATCTTCTCGGTGGTTTGCTTTCGATTCACAAGCTTGTATTTACATTCATATACTTGTGCTTGTGTAGTTGCTCTTGTAACTAGTTTGCTTGTGTAGTTAGCTAGTTACCTTCTTGCTTGTGTAGGATAGAAGTAGCTCCCGTTGCGTGGCTAATTTGGTTTGTGTAACCTTGTTAGTCATATTGCTTAGTTTGTGTAGCTAAGTTATTTGTGCTCTCTAGTTTGGCATTAGTTGCCTTGCTATTGAGCATTGCTAGTGAGCATAGGTGGCTTCGTGCTTTTGCTTACTAGAATTGTGTAGGAGCTCTTCGGCTTTGCTAAAGTACTATTGCATAGGTTTGTGTGACCTTGCTCTAGAATTGTTTAGGAGAGCTCTTGCTAAGGAAAGCATCTTAGTTACATAATTAGGATCTTTGTGAGGTGCTTGTGAACTTAGATAGAGGGGTATAGTCTTGGCTAGACCGATAGTTTTAATTCCGCTTTTATTTCGGTTTGCCGACGTGATTAATTTTATAAAGGACTATTCACCCCCCTCTAGTCCGCCATCTAGACCCTTCAGTCTTTAGTCCTGTTAAGGTTGTGACCGCTGAAAGAAAGGAAGGGGAGAAATTGCTAGTGTTTTACACAAACCTGAGCAAGTCCACTGATGATGACCTGTATCCATTACATGATGGCATTGAGGCAGATGACAGTAGTTCAGATGACTCAGACTTTAATGATAGTGATTATGAGATTGGATTTTTTGATGATGACATGTTTGCTGACAATGTCGATGCTGCTATGTATGATCAAGGGGCAACTACGAGTGGTAAAATGTTCAAATAGAAGAAGGCTACGGGCAGCAAACTCAAGAGGAAGCAATCTATGACTCTACCAGTTGGAGATGAGGATGAATCAGTAGAAAACGATGAGATTGACTTGGTAGATTCTGATGAAGGTAGCAACAGGAAGCAGGAAGATTTGTTGAATCCATAATTCAGGTTAGGGCAAGCATTTGGTACAGTTGAGCTTGTGAGGAAGGCCATCACAGAGTACAACATTAGGCATAGGGTAGATATCAAAATGCCCAAAATGATAGGAAGAGAGTGAAGGCTCATTGTGCTGAAGGGTGTCCATGGAACTTCTATGCATCCTTGGACAGTATGACAAAGTGTTTTCTAGTGAAGACATACAATGGCCATCACAACTGCTAGAAAAAGTGGATGCTCAAGACTTGTACCTCCAAATGGCTTGCAGAGAAGTACTTGGAAACATTTAGGGCAGACAACAAGATGACCCTAGCTAACTTTGCAAGAACTATTCAAAAGGAATGGAACCTTGCTCCATCTAGAACTAAGCTATGGAGAGCAAGAAAATTTGCATTGTAGACTATATATGGTGATGAGTTGAAGCGGTACTCTCAGTTGTGGGATTATGGGCAAGAGTTGAGAAGGTCTAATCCTAGTAGCAGCTTCTACCTCAATCTAACAGAAGGGGCATTTAGTACTTGTTACTTATCACTTGATGCTTGCAAAAGAGATTTCTTAAGTGGATGCAGACCAATCATCTTCTTGGATGGATGCCACTTGAAGACCAAGTTTGGAGGCCAGTTGCTTACTGCTGTAGGGATGGATCCAAATGACTGCATCTTCCCAATTGCTTTTGCAGTGGTGGAAGTTGAATCTCTCTCCTGTAAATGGTTTCTGCATAGCCTAAAAGATGACCTCCACATTGAGAACACATACCCATGGACTATCATGACAGACAAGCAAAAGGTATAAGTCCTAGCCTCACTGCATACTCATTGAGTAATAACATAAGGGTCTGTTTGTTCACTAACACACTACCACTGCATTTTTGTAGGGTCTTATCCTAGCTGTGGCACAAGTGTTCCCCAAGGTTGAGCACAGATTTTGTGTGAGGCGTCTATACCAAAATTTCCAAGTCCATTTCAAAGGTAACAACCTCAAAAACCAGTTGTGGATATGTGCTAGGTCCACATGTGTGAGGCATTGGGAGAAGAACATGCAGAAAATGAAGGAAATAGATGCAGCTGCCCACCAATGGTTGGAGCAAATGCCACCAAATACCTGGGGTCAGAGCTTTTTTCAGCACTTTCCCAAAATGTGATGTGTTGCTCAATAACAATTGTGAGGTCTTTAACAAGTACATCTTAGAGGCTAGGGAGCTACCCATCCTAAGTATGTTGGAGAGGATCAAAGACCAAATAATGACTAGACACTATAACAAACAGCTAGAAGCAGAAAACTTTATTGGAACTGTTTGCCCAAAGATAAGGAAAAAATTGCTAAGAATGCTGAATTTGCCAATATTTGCTATGCCATGGCTACTGGCCAGGAAATATTCCAAGTGCAGTCCAAGGAAAACACATACATTGTTGATATTGTAAACAAGCAATGTGACTATAGGTGGTGGGATCTCACAGGTATTCCATGTTCCCATGCCATTTCTTGCTTGAGACATGAGAGGATACCTCCAGAGACAGTGATCCCTGCATGTTACTCTGTTGAAGCTTTTGCAACTGTATATGCCAACAACATCTGGCCATGTAAGGATATGGCTAACTAGGAGAATATTGCTGGACCTCCAATTGTTCCACCAGTTTATGAGAAAAAGGTTGGGAGGCCACCAAGGGCAAGGAAGAAACAAGCATATGAGGATCAAGGCAGAAATGGACCTAAGCTAACAAAGCATGGGTCTAAAATGCACTGTGGTTGGTGCAGCTCACCGGATCACAATGTGAGGACATGTGAATTGAAGAAGGCAGGCATCACTCCAAGTGGCATTGAAGAAGTACCTCTAATAGTTACTGATGACCATGGTCTATGTATTGTGTTATGTTCTGTTACACTAGACAGTCATCCCTTCAATTGTTAACATTACTGTTGTTGTAGGATGACATAGAGGCCGAGGCACCACCACCTTTTGATTACCCAATGCAAGAAGAGATGACAGAAGAAACAATGCTTTCACAAATGCTTTCTCAGGTTTGTGTGACTTCAATTTTAATCTACTGTTTGCATGACCAATTGTTACTGTACTAATCTCAACATGAATGTTTCTTGTCGCCTGTAGCCCACTCAATGCAGCAGCCTAAGTCAACAGCTAGGACCCTTGACAGACTCTACCTTCATTCAGTCCAACCAGCCTACTACAAGACCAGTAGTTATCACCACTGCAACTAAAGGGGGCAGGGCAAGAGTGAACAAGAAGAAAGTAACTACTGCCGGCAAGACCAAAGAAGCTGGACAAGGTGGAGGGAACAAGGACAAGAAGAATGGAGGAGTTTGAGGGAAGAAGACCACAGCTGAAAATGTTGCATGAACTGTGGACATGCCAACTTGACTTTTGTGACTGCAATAGGAAAAGTGATATAGTTGCCTTTTGTTGATAGCAACATGGAATAGGGTAGCAATATAGTTGCTTTTATGGATAGCAACATCTTTTGTCTAGCAGTATAGTTGCCTTTTGTGAGTAGCAACATCTTCTGTAATGCATAAACACTAGTATGCATGCCAAAAGTCTAGACATCTTGCATATGATGCACCTGTCCAAGTTTAGATGGTTGTATGCATGTGATGCAATGCCATTGTCTTTGGCTACAAACTTTGGTACTACTATATGTATGCATGACCAATTGTACTGAACTTCATGACTAGATGTACAACTTTGGTTGATAAGCATCAGAATGCAGTTTGCATAAGTGAAATGTGTTCTCCTGAAATTGTCTTGGATTGCACATCACAAATACAATAAATTGTAGTCAGATAACACACATGATCAATACCATAAACCATTACCAGTTCTTACATGGAAATATTACAAGTTCACACAGAAACAAAAGCATTCCTACTACCCAAACCTACTTCACATTCACCATTCACTTCTTCATCTGAACAAACAGCAGTAGTTGCACAACTACAATTACCAAGCACATATAGAGAATGCATGTCAAGAGCCCTGCAATATCATAACCTATATTGATCAAAGTTCAAAGCTCTACTTCAACAGATGTGCCATGCTCTACTCCAATAGTTGTGGCATCTCCATTTCCTAGGTCGACATTCTTCTCCAAAAGGCTCTCAGTAACTTCATTAGATTGCATCTCAACTGTCTTTCCTTTTGCTGCTTCTATCTCTTGCCTCCCAAAGGAAAAATGGGCAACCAGTTCCATCCTTCTGCAGATTCATCAAACAGACATAGCACACATACTGAAAACTTGGACTCTATCGGATTTGGAATGAACTCAAACTAGCAAACCTAACTTACATTGTGTCGACAAAACCTGGTCGGCAGTCTACCGAGGGGTATGTCCAAGGTAGTAGATTATCGGTAGACAGGTGCACAAGACATGAACCGGATGGTAACAGGACACAAGACACAATATTTATATAGGTTCAGACCGTCAGCATGACGTAAAACCCTACATCCTGTGCTCTGTTATATTGTATTGAGTTATGTGGTGTATGACTTGTCCTCTAAGGGACCCCTTTCTCTCCTTATATACGCCGGAGAAGAAGGGTTACAAGCAGAATAGCCTATTTGGTACTATTACAATACCTAGTACATCTTGCAATCTTATGATATACGCCTTGATCTTATGGGTCGGTCCACCTCACATGGTGCGGCTCATGTACCATCTTGTGGTACCAGGGGTTTATATCCCCATAGCTAGTCCCCGAGCGCCATATATTCTGATGCAACACGCCGTCTTGACCTTCTCCGAACAGTGAGGCTTGAGTTCTTGACGTCTTCGACCAGTCAAAGCGGCATCCAAGCAGTTGTTGCAAGCGTTGTTGCCAAAGAAGTAGGTTGTCCGAAGAATGTATGGTACTCTTGAGAAAAGAAAAAGATTTCTCCTTTCTCGGAAGTGTACCCACTTGTATTTCTGAGAAGAAATATAAGTGTGCGTACTTGATGGAAGCAACTTACGAAAAATTTCAGAACATAGGGGGCGAAAAATAGAAACAATTCACCATCAGGTGAAGTGTACCCACTTAGTCCTCGAGCCTGGTAATAGGTGACGTAGGCACGTGATGCTAGGGTCTAAAAAAGAATCCTCAAGAACCAATGATCATTATGCACCGTCAGGTGCATCATATATGATGTAGTCCCCGAGCTTGCTGGAAGGAAAAAAATGAGCCTTGTAGCAAGGTCAAAGAATATCAAACGTCCATCGACTGTATGTAAGCATAGTACATGTAGTCGAGCAAGATGAATCCTGTGGCAGGAGGTGATATAACAAGTCCCCGAGCTCGAAGGTCTAACGACGAGTCCCCGAGCTCAGAGGTCTAGGAATGAGTCCCCAAGCTCGGAGGTCTGACTACAGGTCCCAGAGCTCAGAGGTTTGGCTGCAGGTCCCAGAGCTCGGAGGTCTGGCTGCAGGGCCCAGAGCTCGAAGGTCTGGCTACAGGTCCCAGAGCTTGGAGGTCTGGCTGCAGGGCCCAGAGCTCGGAGGTCTGGCTACAGGTCCCAGAGCTCAGAGGTCTAGCTGCAGGTCCCAAAGCTCGAAGGAGTATAACGTGCTCGGTGGTCTGAGACAAGATGTGTTTGCCAGACCAGTCCCCGAGCATGGCTGGAGGCGCGGTTCGAGCGGCGAGAGCTCAGCGAGAAGCAGCGAGAGCTCGGCGAGAGCTTTGGCGACGAGCGACAAGAGCTCAGCGACGAGCGGCGAAAGCTCGGCGAGAGCTGGGCGACGAGCAGTGAGAGCTCGGCGACGAGCTGCAAGAGCTCGGCGAGAGCTCAGCGACAAGCAACGAGAGCTCGGCGAGAGCTCAGCAACGAGCAGCGAGAGCTCGGTGAGAGCTCGGTGAGGAGTCCCCGGCGTGGCCGGAGACATGGTCGGGCAGCGAGAGCTCGGTGAGGAGTCCCCGAGCTTGCTAGAAGGCG
Source organism: Saccharum hybrid cultivar R570 (assembly GCA_038087645.1). Taxonomy (NCBI): domain Eukaryota; kingdom Viridiplantae; phylum Streptophyta; class Magnoliopsida; order Poales; family Poaceae; genus Saccharum; species Saccharum hybrid cultivar. The sequence continues at coordinate 34,456,361 of JAQSUU010000001.1, read as the reverse complement.
AAGTATAATCCTTGTAGCAAGGTCTAAGAAAATAATGACCTCTCAACTGTATGTGAGTCAAATTTCACATGTAGCCGAGGAAATCAGGTCTTGAGCTGTGGGCCTCAAGCTGTGGTCGGAGAGTGGTCGAAGCAGTCCCCGAGCACAGCGTGAGACGCGGTCGACGAATCTCCGAGCACTGGTCGGGTGGTCGAAGGCGCACTCCTCGAGCATTGGTCGGGTGGTCGAGGAAGAAGTCCCCGAGCGCTGGTCGGGTGGTCGAGGAGTATAACGTGCTCGGTGGTCTGAGACAAGATGTGTTTGCCAGACCAGTCCCCGAGCACGGCTGGAGGCGCGGTTCGAGCGGCGAGAGCTCGGCGACGAGCGGCGAGATCTCGACGAGGAGCAGCAAGAGCTCGGCGATGAGAGCTCAGCGAGGAGCGGTGAGAGCTCAGCGAGAGCTTGGCGAGGAGCAGCGAGAGGTCGGCGAGGAGCGGCGAGAGCTCAGCGAGAGCTCGACGAGAGCTCAGCGAGGAGTCCCCGGTGTGGCCGGAGACGTGGTCGAGCAGCGAGAGCTCGGCGACGAGCCTGACGAGAAGCGATGAGAGCTCGGCGAGGAGTCCCCAGCATGGCCGGAGACGTGGTCGAGCAGCGAGAGCTCGGCGGTGAGCCTAAAGGGGAGCGATGAAAGCTCGGTGGGAAGTCCCCAGCGTGGCTGGAGACGTGGTCGAGCGACGAGAGCTCGGCGATGAGCCTGACGAGGAGCGACGAGAGCTCGGCGAGGAGTCCCCAGCGTGGCCGAAGACGTGGTCGAGCAGCGAGAGCTTGGCGACGAGCAGCGAGAGCTCGTCGAGGCGAGGAGGGACGAGAGCTTGGCGAGAAGTCCTCAACGTGGCCGGAGACGTGGTCGAGCAACGAGAGCTCGACAACGAGCTTGACGAGGAGCGATGAGAGCTCGGTGAAGATCCTGCAATATATATATATATGTAAAACAGTTTAGTTTATTGTAAAATTGTGTCTCGTCATCAGGCAAGTTTGTAATAATGTACTGTTGTGACAATGTAAGCTTGTTTGCGTTTTTGTAGAAAAAACGTTTAAAGCTTGTATATTGTGTGGAAGATAATTAAGTTAGAACGTATAAGTGTTCTGTTTTAGTTGTATCAGTTGGTAGACGCATTATCCTGTAGAATCCGTACGGCCCCAGCCGGATCTGCGGTCTGAGTGCGAGGCGTGGAGCCTGTTCACACGTAAGAGCGCACAGGTCAGACCAGGGAGCGCCCGTCGACCACCCGGAGCGTAGAGAGAGGGTCCCGTGCACGCGTAGGGAGAAGCCGGAGACGGGGCTGGCTCCGAAAACTCGAGAAAGGATGGTACTCTGTCAACTGGTCATTTATAAAATATTAATAGAAAGTGATCTTCAGGTAAGCACGTTAGAGTGGTTGGAAGAAATTGTATTAAATACGAATATTAGAAGTATATTTATCTTTGGACAGAAAACTGGTCGGTGGCGATGAAATTAACTGGCCCTCAAGCTTTCCGATCAGTCATGATGATGGTCGCGGTTGTTGTAGCGCTGTTCTTCGCGACGATCATTGTTGTGACGTGGTAGGTGGTCGGAGCAGGGAGGCCGAGCAGGCTCGCTTGTGGCTCGACGCGGCTTGCTTTCTTTATTTGGTTGTAGCTGCGTGTACGCTTGTGTAGATGTACGTGTTCCATGCAAATCCATCCTTGTTTGCTTGTTCGATGCCATCTTTGCATGGTGCTGTGACTTGATTCGGTACGTCCAGCCGACGTTCGCTTGATCGGGATCTTGGCGGCTTGACACCAAACTCATGTAGTAGTATTCCTGTGTCGCTTAGGACGTCGTAGGATGATGCCAAATCGAACGTCGACGACAAGGGTCGTCGTGGACGATGGCGAGGACAGCCGCCACAGATCGACGACAAGTTGCTGCAGCGTTTGGCGCCGCTGCATGCACGCCGGCGGGGTACGATAGGATCTTTAGCAATGTTCGTGGCGGTTGGATCCGACGCGAAGCTTCTGGGACCACCGTACGGGCGCTGCCGTTTTTCCGTCAAAGCTTAGACACGCCGCCGCACGCTGAGGTCGCTGCTCACTTGACGTGAAGTAGCAGATCGATCCAGCCGCCAGGAGCGATGAAACCAACGGTGAAGTAGCAGATCGATCCCGCCCTAAGGAGCGACGAAACCGACGGTGAAGTAGGAGATCGATCCTGCCGCAAAGAGCGACGAAACCGACATAGTAGGTGGCTGCCATCCAGCTCGCCGGTGGATCTCGCGCACACCCCGTACTTGGCGCGTCATTGTCGACAAAACCTGGTCGGCAGTTTATCGAGAGGTATGCCCAAGATAGTAGATTGTTGGTAGACAGATGCGCAAGACACGAACCAGATGGTAACAGGACACAAGACACAAGATTTATACAAGTTCAGGCCGTTAGCATGACGTAAAACCCTACATCCTGTGCTCTGTTATATTGTATTGAGTTATGTGGTGTATGACATGTCCTCTAGGGGACCCCTTCCTCTTCTTATATACGCCAGAGAAGAAGGGTTACAAGCAGAATAACATATTTGGTACTATTACAATATCTAGTACATCTTATAATCTTATGATATACGCCTTGATCTTATGAGCCGGTCCATCTCACATGGTGCGGCTCATGTATCATCTTGTGGTACCAGGGGTTTATACCCCCACACATTGTGATCTGGGCAGGTGTAGAGATCTGATCCAAGGACCACGGCTGCTTCGAACGACACTTTACTACTTTCTGACGATGACACTTCATGCACGTAATCAGTCACGGCTCCTCACCGTGCCTCCTGGTCGGCGCCGCCGAGCTCGATTTGGCGGCCATCTCCCCTACCGCCTGTGCCTAGAGGCGGCCGTCAGGTCGTCCTCGCTCTCCGCCCGCAAAGCCTTCGCAAACGGCACCGGTCGCCACCCTCCGCCCCTTTTCCCCCTTTCGTCGAGGTCAGAGAGAAAGGAAAGGAGTGAGTGGGAGAAGATGAAATCGTCCGGGGCCTTCTTGCTAAAAAGCCAGCAGCTGCCGAGGGTCACGTGTGCCTCCCTTGTGCACGTGGACACCCACGTCGGCTGTTTGACGCTGCCTGGGCTGATTTGGACCTAGATGTGCCGAATTAAGTAGATTAGGGAGCCAAGAGTGTGATTTCGTAGTTTGAGGACCCAGACAAAATCAGCCCAATACTTTAAGGACTGGCCGTGCAATTTACTCTAAGCAAATTTAGAAGCTAGCTTGAAATCACTGCAGTGTAGATATGCACCTATCTGAAAAAATGACAGAAGCAAATTTAGAAGCTACCTTGAAAGCACTGCAGGTACCGGGACATTTTTTCACTAACGACTGCATTGAAAGATAATGTAGAAGCATAATTTTGTGTGGCCAACGTAACATTGAAGGATATATATGTAGTTGTGCTTATGTTTGCAATTACAGAAATGTATTAATATTAACAATCATGAAATATCTACGCTGTGTATAGTACGCATAAGGAAACTCAAATTTAGGTAAAGGTAACGATTAGCATCCTGTAATTAAAAAAGTTAGAAATAATTCTTAATACACTATGTGCATGTTTTAACACACACACACACACACACACACACACACACACACACACACACACACACACACACACACACACACACACACACACACACACACACACACACACACACACACACACACATATATATATCATATTTTCTGAATCTGTAAAGGTGGATAGCTGTGTTTGTAATTTTGTTTTCCCTATTTTGTAAAGAAGATTGCTCTTATGCATATAAGGCAAGCAGAATATTCAGTAATGCAAAAGTGAATTCATACTGAAAACAATTCTCAGAACCATACCCACAGGTCTCGCAGGCACAGAGAAGGGCATGAATCCATAGCGTCACCACCGCCGCATTGTTAGGCTTCTCCGCATTTGAATTTTTTTTGACATAGTAAATAGTAGAAAAGGCAAGATGATTCCTTAAATGGGAGTGGTATTTTAGCCAAAAATCTGAAATTGTTACGTATGAAGAGTATACTACAAACATTATTACTGGACACATGACATAGAGATAAACAATGTCATTGAAATTGCAGTGTATTTATTTGTCGTATAGTTCACTTCACATAAATGGACAATCTAGAGATAGCAATGTGTATGCTTACATGCATACATGAAAGCGCAGATGATGTTGTAACATCCCATTTCATCATGTACGGTGAATAAGAACCTATGCAGTATAGAACATAGACCTGAAGGTGCATACGAACATGTAGTGATGAACATTTGTGCAAATATGAACCCATTTGAAGTTATCATCGGTAGTTATGGTCATCTTCATCTGACATCGAAGAATGATTGCGGCTTTCCATACATAACTACGATACAGAAATAAATGATTGGCTGCAGTGCCTGTGCACACTCATTTGCATTGCAATGCAAACACCGATGAAATGAAATCGAGGGCGGAGCAGAGCAGTGGTGGTGGATGGGGAACTGGAGATGGAGGCAGTCGGGGTCGCCGGCTCGGAAGTCGCGGAGCGCTGAGGCGGAGTTATGGAGAGGCCGGCGACGCCGAGTCGCGCCGTCGCCTGTCACGACGAGTGCGCAGGGCTCCTTGTTCCGGCGGGGGATACAGCCCGCACGACCGCGCCGACCGACCGCCGCCTGGGAGAGGAAGATGCGATGCGTCGTTGGCATGGGCAGGAGCACATGAGAGGAAGAGGCGAGCGGTGGCAACGTGTCGAGTACGGGACTATAGGACGGGAAGCGTCGGGAGTGTGATGAAGGGACCAGAGGGACGTCGGGGGCGTGGCCGGATGGGTCACGAACAACCTAGAAGGACATGGAAGGCGTGCTTGGAAGGATGCGGAGGGCGTGCGTGGCGTCCATCGGTGGATGTACGGAGGATCGGACAGCCAGCTAAGGAGCACTGTAGATGAATAGTAAAATGAGTCTAGGAACGGTGCTACAGCGATTCTACCAAAAACAAAGATCTCCATAGATTATGAAGAAAAATATATTGGTCTTTGTGTGACTCGAACTCACGCTCCGTGCTCATACGATTTATAATAACGCCTTTCAATAATAATATGGAGTCTAATTTCAAAACATATTAAGACAGATAACACTAGATATTAATCCCGATGCTAGTAAAGTATAAGAGTATATAGAGAATAAAAGGGCCCAAAAATCTAAGATCGTAGTCATCTTATATTATTTGAAATATGTAATCACAATTGTTATGCCCTATAACTGATGATTGTGATTAATTGAGGTATGCGGCTATGGTCGCGGAGCATTTGATTCGATCAAACTCGTTCTATTCCTCCTCCTGTCTCCTCCACATGGAAACCAAACCACAATCATTTGCGCCAGTGGCGGATCCAGAAACGGGGTAAGGGGGGGCTAAATAACAGAGGGCAAAAAATTTTTTTGCTCGCTGTATACAGTACACTAATAGATATAGCAAAGATTGATATCAATTCATATCAAGCTCAATGCGGGGTCTTTTTTTTTCTCAACCCGACTCTCATTAGTTGCAATCTTCGAAGTTGAAGCATCATTCTTAGCACAATATCTCTCCATTCTAGTCTACTACAGTACTACTGATTATACCCTACAAGGTATGAAAGTAAAACTATCATAATCGGATCACTGAATATTCAAAAGAAAATATTAAAATAGGGTTCAGTGAGAAATTTTAGACTGAGCTGCACTGAGCTCTGAAGAGCTGCTCTCTGCTATTTTGGCCCACGGGGGCTGCAGCCCCCCAGCCCCCTGGATCCGCCAATGATTTGCGCACAAGCACGAAGCACGTGTGTGTGAAAGTGAAAGTGCGGTAAAGCAAAGGAAAGCCCCGGGCCCCGGGCACTGAGCCCTGACCCATTCGGGCCCATTCTGTTTAGCCCAGCACTGAGAATACGCGTCCGCTGCGGCGTTGACGTACTTACGGTCGTCTACAGATCCGGCTACATTAACGAACGCGTATCGGCGGTGGCAAACCCTCTCGCTTCCCACTACGCTCGGCCACCAGCTTTGACCGCCTCCGCCCCTCCCCTCCCCTCCCCTCCCCTCCGCTCCTGCTCCTCCCCACCCCACACCCCCGCAGGAGCGGCGGCGGCGGCGGCGAGGTCGTACCCCACATCGGCGAGCGGCACCGGCGGCGGCGGCAAAGGCAAAGGCAAGATGTTCGGGCGCGCGCCGAAGAAGAGCGACAACACCAAGTACTACGAGATCCTCGGGGTGCCCAAGTCGGCGTCCCAGGACGACCTCAAGAAGGCCTACCGCAAGGCCGCTATCAAGAACCACCCCGACAAGGGCGGTGACCCCGAGAAGGTCCGGACCACCCCCTCTCCCCTCTCCCCTCTTGCGATCTGGCCTTGATCCGATCTGGCGTGATCCGTTGCGGTAGATCGAGGTTCAGGGCAGCAGCCTTTGCATTTGGTAGATTTACCTTCAGGAAGAGGGTTCCGTGTTGGTCTTGATGATGTTTAGGTTCCTCGTCCTGTTTGCATGATGTGATTGTTCGGTAGATTCGTCGATGCTTCTATAGGTGGTTCAGCTCGATTTGTAGTTCGTGTTGCATGCCCTAGGTTTGTGGTGGGCGATCCGCGGTCATGTTGTGTGCCGTGATTGCGACCTTAGTTTTGTGGGAATTCGCGAGATGACCTTAGTTGTGTGGGAATTCGCGGGAACCATCTCCATGTGCTTGCTGCGCTCAGAATCCTATGCAGGTGAAAGAAAAAATAAAGCTTTTTAGCTTGCATGCCATGTGCGGTTCTCGTGGTCATGTGTTATGATTCACTTCGCGCATGTATATTGGCTAGTCTTTTCTTTTCGTTGACAGGCAGCTCCGCAGCTGGTTCAGGTTTAAACATTTGTAGTTGGTGTTTTCATCATTTTCTTAGCAGTGCCTGCATTGTTCATTTTGTGCTGGAGGTTGCTCTTGTGACAACTAACTATTTGCATAGTAGATTTGTTTTATTGGACGAAATATGCTGTCAGTTGGGGGTGTCAAGAGCTATAGCGGTTCAAGTTGTGGTTAAATGGTTACATAGTAAACAAGATGGCATGATGGTTATAAAACATTTCTCCCGAGCTTTGTTACTCAAATGGTGGTGTTATATTGTCATGGGAAGCTTATCCTTCTCGTCACCGTTTCAATGCGGGATCTGTGGTCATCCAGAAGATGTTCAATGTCTGTTTACTTTACCCTCGGATACAATGTGTTATGTGTAGTGTCTTGGAAAATAAGCTCACTCAACTTTTAGCAGAAGACAGTGGTGTAGCGTTTTTAGTATCCTACTCATGTGGAACGAGACATGACTGAATCCCCTGTTGGTAGGTTCATGTAGGGAAGTTATCCTTGTCCTTGTAGTCATGGTTTAAATCATTGCAAGCGTTGATGTCATGGAATGGCAGATAATAGTATGCAGTGGTCTAGCTGGTTTGTCGTCCAATGAATATTTTGATTGCCCTTTTGTATGTTCCCGTGCTATCTGTCTGTTATGCAGCCTATGTGATTTCTTATCTTGTAAAGCAGACAAGGTTTGCCTGTTTGGTATAATCACCTGGAGATCATTAACTTTATTTTTTTTAGTGTTGTATACTAAATCTTTTTGTGTTTTACAGCTCTTACATATGCGTTTCCACCACATTATTTGTGCCAGTAATGTTGTTTTTGCACAATATACAATTTTTCCATTTCTTACTTGCTTATTTTGTATATCATGATAGTGTTGGTTTATACAATGATATTTCTGTTTAGTAACAAAAATATATATGAAAGTGACATGTAAAAATATCTGTTCCCTTCCTCAACTGATTCAGTATGTCTGCTAAATTTTTGTTTTGATCCATGATTTTTAGAGTAAAAGCTTTATTTTTAATTCATTTCAGTTCAAGGAGCTCGCACAAGCCTATGAGGTTCTGAGCGACCCAGAGAAACGTGAGATTTATGATCAGTATGGTGAAGATGCCCTTAAGGAAGGAATGGGCGGTGGAGGAGCCCATGTTGATCCATTTGACATCTTCTCATCATTCTTTGGACCCTCTTTTGGAGGTATTCCCTGGTGCTACCCATATTCATGTGTGACTATTTTTTTTTGTTATGCTCCTTCTATTGGCCTACAAAAAGGCGACATGTCCAGCAATTGAGTGTAGCAGAGATGCGTATGTTGCGTTGGTGTTGTGGGCACACAAGGAGGGATAGAGTCCGGAACGACGATATTCGGGATAGGGTTGGGGTGGCACCAATTGATGAGAAATTGATTCAACATCGGTTGAGATGGTTTGGACATGTCCAACGGAGGCCTCCTGAGGCGCCGGTGCGTAGTGGAGTTCTAAAGCGGGCCGATAATGTAAAGAGCGGTAGAGGTCGACCTAAACTAACTTGGGACGAGTCCGTTAAGAGAGATCTTAAGGAGTGGAATATCTCCAAGGATTTAGCTATGGACAGGAGCGCTTGGAGATTGGCAATCAACGTGCCTAAACCGTGACCTCTTTTTGTCTTGTGCCCTTTATGTCCCTTTATGTGTCTCCCTGTTTCTCGTCTCTTCTGGGTTTCATCTCTAGCCTACCCCAACTTGCTTGGGACAAAAGGCTATGTTGTTGTTGTTATGCTCCTTCTATCAATGTGATAACTATTTTTTAAATGTTTTCTTCACCGGAGGTGGTGGAAGCAGCAGGGGAAGAAGGCAAAGGAGGGGAGAAGATGTAGTCCACCCACTTAAAGTTTCTCTGGAAGATCTTTACAATGGCACCTCAAAGAAGCTCTCTCTTTCGCGCAATGTCCTCTGCTCCAAGTGCAAGGGGTTAGTTCTGTTTGGCCCTCCCAATTATTCGAATCATTTTTCCTAAACCTTTAGTTGAGTGTGCTTTCTTTTTTTTTTTCCCAGCAAGGGCTCGAAGTCTGGTGCTTCAATGAGGTGCCCTGGTTGCCAGGGCTCAGGCATGAAAGTCACTATCCGCCAGCTGGGGCCTTCCATGATACAGCAGATGCAGCAGCCTTGCAACGAGTGCAAGGGGACTGGAGAGAGCATCAACGAGAAGGATCGCTGCCCAGGGTGCAAGGGTGAGAAGGTTGTTCAAGAGAAGAAGGTTCTTGAGGTTCATGTTGAGAAGGGGATGCAACACAACCAGAAGATCACCTTCCCTGGTGAAGCTGATGAAGCGGTATGCTTGCTTAAGCATCAGTTTGATAAGCTGTAGAGGTTGCTTTTTTATGATTACAAATTATATTGATATGTTATGTTACTCGCAGCCTGATACCGTCACTGGAGACATTGTATTTGTCCTCCAGCAGAAGGATCACTCCAAGTTCAAAAGAAAGGGTGAAGATCTCTTTTATGAGCACACCTTGTCTCTGACTGAAGCTCTCTGTGGGTTCCAATTTGTTCTTACACATCTGGACAACAGGCAGCTTCTCATCAAATCAAACCCTGGTGAAGTTGTTAAACCTGGTAAGCCCTTTCTCTTGTTGATAGACCTCAGTTGTCAATTTGCTTCTGCAGCTGTATTTGTTGCTAATCCTTGTCTGATAATTTTGAGCAGACCAATTCAAGGCTATAAACGATGAGGGGATGCCAATTTACCAGAGGCCTTTCATGAAGGGGAAGCTCTACATTCATTTCACGGTGGAGTTCCCTGACTCACTGGCACCAGAGCAGTGCAAGGCGCTCGAGGCAGTACTTCCACCGAGGTCTTCATCCAAGCTGACGGACATGGAGATAGATGAATGCGAGGAGACAACTATGCATGACGTGAACAACATCGAGGAAGAGATGCGCAGGAAGCAAGCTCACGCTGCCCAGGAGGCGTACGAGGAGGATGACGAGATGCCGGGCGGAGCCCAAAGAGTGCAGTGCGCGCAACAGTAAGCAGACTATCCATCAAGGCAATTTGGCCTTCAAGTGCGAGAGTGGTCTCTGGTTTTGCTGTCGCTGAGGTGCGAGATAGGAAGCTGATTCGACCCCTGCAAGCAGGGAATGTATCCTTTTTGCTGCAACTGAAAAAATGCTACCCAGGCATAGCTGGCTACCTTTTTAACTTTTGTTTGTGAGATTTGCTAGAGTGATGGTTTCATCAATATGGACTTAATGTTTGTGGAATGCTACCGTATAACGCACATATGGGTGCAATGTCTGTTGCATCGCTGTCTGAATGACATCGCCGTTGCACATCGGCACAGTTTTTTTTTATGTAACGAATAATCGTGTGCTAATCAGCAGCAATGTTCGAATGGTCTGATTGATGATGCCTGAAAATACATACTTACAGATCCTAAGGCACTGTTGACTGTTGAGAAACAATAGTCATTGCGGATGAATGAAGAAGAAATGGTGAGCAGGCTAGCGTGGTTGGATCGTGACATGGAACTTCATGCCAAGTTTGCAGTAGTTGCCGACGCTGCATACGTAGTAGCGCATGCCTTTGTAGTCGAGCGGGACGACGGCCGGTGGGACGCGGAAGCTGTTGATGTTGTAGGGGTCGTCGGCGGTGCAGTCCTCGTACTCCCTCCTCGACACCTGCACCACGTCGTAGAACCCTATCGGGAACCTGAAGACTGAACGCGGCGCCGGCGCCGGCGCCGGCGCAGGATGGTGGCGGCGTCAGTAGAGTGCTGTTGCATCATACAGTATCATCGGCAGACGGCAGCCAACGCAAGAGAATCCGGAGGGCTCACCGAGGTTGTCGCCGGCGTAGAACGTCGTGTTGTAGGACCAGGCGAGGTACATGTCGTCGCGCAGCGGGATGGACCACATCGAGCCCCCGACGACGTGGTCTGTCGCGACCGTGGGCGGCGGCACGTGGACGGTGAGAAGGACGGCGATCAGGAGCGTGGCCATGGCCGCCGCGCCGGGCGTCCCCATCCTGGCTGGATGCCCACCGCTGTTGGGTGCGACTGCGATGGCCGAATACGCGCAACGGCGCAACGAAAGAGAAGACAAGAAAGGGAACCGTGGTTTGCTTCAAAAAAAAAAAAAAAAAGAGGAACCGTAATCATTGCTTTGGAGCGGTTATTACTGGCAATAGAACAACGTGTCAATGGCACGGTCGACAAAAAAAATCAGACAACCGCTGCTAAATGCTAACGATTCGTGCCACTGATTTTCTGCAACTATCCTGTATGTTGATCTGTGACTCTGACACTGATTGTCCGGTCCCCGTGCATCAAATTAATCGACAAACTGCGGCCGTGGCCGTCGTTGTCGTAGGAGATGCAGGCGAAAGTGCCCAAGAAACCAAGGGCAGCCCTGGACCAGGTTGTTCCATTTCTGAATTTATGATCCCCGTTTTCTCGAGGAAAGTACGGTGCAGTTCACTCGCAAGATCGCCTGGAAGATGTCCGACGGAACGGACTCATCAGTCATCACTCATCACACAATGAGTGTCCACTCCACTCGAATAGTCGAACTTGCCCTTTGTCTCGGTCAGTTTCGTCAGGCTCCAGCCGACCTCCGTACATGTCCAGGGGGCAGGGGCGGTCGCATCGCATTTGAATGAAACACGGTGGATTCGGACATGGACAGCACGGAATTTCCCAAGGTTTCGCGGCGAAGTACGCAGGGGTCAAACGACCGCACAAAACGCCGGCAGGTGCAGCGCATTCTAGAGAAGAAACCAAACGGGAAGGCCCTGCACTGCAGCCGGCAGCCGGCACTGCCGTGTGGAGGTGAAGAAGCAAAAGGCAAAGGCGCGGCGATGGAAAGGCCCTCCGAATTACCCAAGTTTTGACGTAAATACAATTGCGCGCCGCAAGAAAAGGAGGAAGCTTTCTGAAACTTTCTAGGAACAACAACACCCATCGCTCGCTCTCGTCTCCTTCTCTCCCCTGTGAAACGAGCTAGCTATATACCACCAGCACTGCAGCAGCAGCAGCAGCAGCAGCAAGAACGCCGAGCGTACCAAGAAAGCCAGCACGCGTCGTGCGGTCCCTCGCGTTCTGCGAGCATGAGCCTCGACGACGCCTCCGCGATCGCGGTGGCCGCGGCGGTGGTCCTCGCGGCGCTCATCGTGGCCATCGTCGTCGCCGCGTCCGCGGGCGCCTGCGGCGGAGGGCCACCGGGCGGTCTTCCAGGCGGCGACGGCGGCGTAGCCGCGGTGCACGACGTCGAGCGCGCGCTCGGGGACGCCACGCTCGTGACGTACGAGCAGGCGCGGGCGGCCGCGAAGAGCGGCGGGAGAGCGTCCGCGGCGGACGAGGAGGAGGCCCCGCGCTGCGCGCTCTGCCTGTCGGAGTTCGCCAGCAGCAAGGCGGGCGAGGGCGACCTCGTGCGGGTGGTCTCGGCGTGCGGCCACTTCTTCCACGCGAAGTGCGGCGTCGACGGGTGGCTCAGGGCGCGCGGGACGTGCCCGCTCTGCCGAGCTGAGGTGTGGACGACGGCACTGCCGCGGCCGCCACGCCCGGAATGCCCGCCGTTGCCGCCGCGATCCGGCGGCGCCACAGTGGGCTCGCGTTAGTGAGACCAATGTGTGCTACGCATTTTCTCATCCACTTTCCGTTGTTGATTAGCGAGGCGTAGGATTTTACAGAGGATTCTTTGGCACATAATTTCAGAGGCAAAAGTTTCTTTTTCTTTCTCTCTCCATTTTTTTGTGTCGATTTGGTGAGACAGCAAAAATTGGTAGTACCAGTACGCCATCCTGGAAGACCGGAGAATCCGGTTTATAAAGCTGCAAGGTATGGTTTTGGAGATGGGCTAATGTCACAAATTGCACCGGTTACAGTAAACCTTGATTAGTGCCAACAGTTCATGGCACCCAGAAATGCTTATATTTTCGATAAACTTTGAGCTTTCAATCAATTATTATTGAACAGAATCACTATACAACCAATACATATACAGGGGATAGGACAAATCGCGAGAAAATACTACTGGTTACAAGATCTGAAGGAGCACACCGTGTGGACCTCAAAATGGGCCACCAAACTTGCATCAAGAAGAGGCCAGCAGGTTCTTGAACCACAGCACTGAGTTCTTTGGGTATCTCTTGAGATTGTTGTTGTAGTCCACAAAGTACAACCCGAATCTCGAGGTGTATCCAGCGGTCCACTCCCAGTTGTCGAGAAGAGACCACACAAAATACCCTCTAACATCGCAGCCATCCTCCCTGCATTGTCAATGGTGAGCAGACTTTTTTCTTTGTATCGATCTGGTGACTGTAAGATAAATGAGTAGTACACTACCTGATGGAGGCAGCTAGGTTTGTCAGGTAGTCATTGTGGTACCTTATCCTCTTGGCATCATTGAGTGCGTTCTTCAGGGAGATGAAGGGACTGTTGCTATCGTCCATTCCTAAATCAACAGAGAAGTTTTTGTAAGTTTCTTAGTTTGCTGTAGTAATGAGTGTTAGAAATACTAGTGGCGCAAATTTTAGTAAGATTACAAGTTAAATGTCTCAAGTGATAACAATTTTATCTGTCTCACGAGAGACGTCTGTACTTGCCATTTTCTGTTATGTACACGGGTGGAGTGTTGTATCTGTCCTTCACATAGTTCATTAGGCTCCTCATGCTGCCAGGTACAATGTACAGCCATATCGAGTTCGCCTGTATGGAGGACAGATAGTGTGGTGAATTTGCAGGTCACATGTACAGTAAGTTCAGAGAAAGAAAAGCAGTGCTGCAGCCTAAAATTCTCAGTCTCCTTGTACTTCAGTGCCACTTTAAGAGAAAAAAAATGCTTTCATATCTAGTCGTGTTTTCTAATATTCTTTTGAGTTCCAAAAGATTTGCTGAAAGCCAGAACTTTTTTTTTTTGAAGGTAAACTGAAAGCCAGAACTCACCCTATCCCCGATTGGCTTCCCATTTCTGAAAGCTGAAAAAAACGTGAAAGGCATTAATGTCAGCACTCAGCAGGAACCATTCAGGCAATCATTCAGCGGACAGAGACAGAAAAAATTGTTCATTTCTTCAACTCTTAATTTTATCTTGTCTGAACAAAAGGTGATGCCAACTTACGGAGGCTAATCGTTCCTGTGTCTGCCAGGGTATTATTCAGCAGTGTCCCAACGGCAGTGGACTCGTCATTCTGCGTATAGAATGTGGTGTAGTGATTAATCCCCATGAAGTCCAGAGACCCCTTCACAAGAGCAGCCTCTTCAGCTGTGAACTTGGGCAGCCTGTTTCCGACCCTCGATCTCATTATCTCCGGGTAGTCACCAAAGAAGAAAGGATCCGCAAACCTTCAATTTCAGATCAATCAATCATCTTAGCAAATGACTTCACCACAAACATACAAGTCTGAATTTAATAGCTATACTATGTATGTTCAATTGTTCATGATACCACTGTATACAGCTTAGATTCAGGAAAGTCCTTTTGGGAATTTATGAGCAGAATAATGTGTTGGTGAACCTCACCATCCTAGCTGGAATTCCTGTGCCCTCTTCGTCGCTTCAACATCTGCCGTGGAGTTTGACATCGGCTCATACCAGATGACATCAAAAGATATTCCCAGCTGCCCGTTCTGTGTTGCCTGCATAAAAATTGGATCTCAACACTAAGTCCAAAGCTTGATTTCACACTATTCTACTTTGTTACAGTCAGGGTACTGCAGAGAGCAGAACATATGTATACACTGTCGATATATGATTTATTTGTGTTCTACAGCTTTAAATTTCAAATGAAAAAACAGATACTTCAGACCTTGTACTTCTTCATATAAATTTCTGCAACTGTGGCATGAGCCAGTATGATATTGTGAGCAACTATATAGGGCTCAGTGCTTGAGTTGCCTTGCTTGCAGTAGAGATGGAGGAGCACCGAGCAGCGCCCTGGTGCCTGCATTCCAGAGTCGTAGCCCTGAACTGTAATAGTGTGTGGCTCGTTGAAGGTTATCCAGTGCTTCACCCTGTCTCCGAACGCCTTGAAACACACCTCAGCGTACACCGCATAATCATTGCTGCATTATATCCGGGCGATATATACCAGTTTGATTATTGGCCAATCATTCAAATCTATGGAGTGTGTGACAGTGACTCACATTATCTGCCTATCAAGCCACCCAACGTACTTGTCTTCCAGGGCCTGGGGAAGGTCCCAGTGATACAGTGTTACGTACGGCTCTATCCCTGCAAGAATGTTTCACCTTGTCGAGACTTTTGGAGCTAATTTGGATGAACTAGTTACTTTGATAAAGACACAAATTCAGTGTTATAATTCGAATTTGTGATTTTTTAAGTGTGGTGATGTTTTATGCTCACCTTTAGCTAGCAATGCATTGATTAGGTTGTTATAGTGGTCAATGCCTGCCTGATTAACCTCGCCAGTGCCATCTGAGGAAAAATATTAGGATATCACTGTTTGGTATGTGGATTTGATCTTCGATAATTCATAGTAAAAAAAAGTATAAGGATTGCATAGAACTACATATAGAGTATAGTTTGGCAAAGGATGAAACACATACTTGGGAAAATCCTAGGCCATGCAACTGAAAATCTGTATGCATCCATTCCCATGTCTGCTATGAGTTGAATATCCTCCTGAATTAGTAATATATGTCAAGAAGAATTTTAGATTGTGTGAGCATTGGACATAAATAAATTGTCTACAATAAAGTATGAGTGCTAGATAATAGTTTTCACCTCAAAACGGTGGTATTGATCCACTGCCACATCAGCATTGCTAAAGTCAATGATCTTTCCTGCACAAGGGCAAAGAAGTAATTGCCTTACAATGTTGAATAACATGATTATAAATTTCCCAACTACAAAAAAGCGAAGTGCAAATTGTTTCCTTTCTTCTGTGTCATCCATATCAAGTCTCTATAGGCTTCATGAAAGATAGTTATATTGATGCCAGTAGTATTACTAGCCTACTAGCCCAAACTCTTCTCGTGTCCCAAACTCTTCAAACCAAATTCATGGGTCTATAAACATCTAAAGTATATGCCATGTACATTTCGATGGATTGGAAATTATGTAGTGGCACGAGTGCCTAACAGATTTGAAACTTGTCAGCTAAATTTTCATCTCTTCTCCTCTGAATGAAATATGTGTCCTGAAAAATCATTTAAACAGAGCCCTAAAAAAATCCTCATCCAAGAGCCCTGAAAAATCCTATACATACATTAACCATGGTTAAACAGAGATTTGAAGTTACCAAATGTGTGAGCAAATTTGTCCCAAATAGCAGGTCCTCTTCCATCATCCTTGACTGCTCCCTCATACTGTAAAATAGAAACAGAAAATAGAATAAAATAGCTGATGTAAATGTCAAACCTGTACACAGAGAACTCCCCCCATCTCACATTCGTTTTACAGCTATCACTAACACTTTTATACGGCAGTATGAAACAAGGTTGTTAATTAAAATCATGATCCTAAATTCGATCGGAACTCCAGTAGTAAGATCGCAAATTGTATGATCATAAATAATAGGATCGTAGAATCGTAGGATCAAACCGACAAAAATCGCACCGTAGAGTCACTTTAACAACTACGGTATGAACTACCGCTTGACTATGTACTGTAAGTAGAAATAAGTTTGTGACTATACAAGCTCTCTAACCGATGCCATTCCAGCATTGATTCATGGAATCACTTACTCGGCAGCGTATCCCATATATATATATATATATATATATATATATATATATATATATATATATATATATTGCGTGCCTATTGGCTAGCTCGCGACGGTCATCTTGTGGTGGGACATCTAAAGATCGTTTGTTTGTTGTATAGTAAGTGGGCCATTGTTTATTGGCAGTACGGTGACACTAGCTTGGAAAGATGGTGGAGTCAGCATTTGGGATCTCTAATTTATTGGTAACCGTGGGGAGAAAATCCTAGGTTTGACCTTGGCTTGGTTGTACCTGTCAATACTTTGCTGAAGGCATTGTTGGAAGTGCGAGGAATTTTGTCTCCACGGTGAGAATCTATGGCCTGACCTTCACTGATTGGACCATGACAATGATGGTGCATGTGTGTGTCATGTCCTTTTTTGAGACATTGTTTTTGGAGTGCCTTTATCATTAACCAAGTGTTGCCATGTTGGTGGACAGAATATTAATAAAAAAGCTACGTTTTGTAGTAGCTTGCTGCGACATGATAGATTTTGTCATATCTTTTTTCTTTTATTGTCTTAGATTGAGTACACCCTAGCAGTGTAGAGGCCGAGAGTGATCTTCATGTTTTTTTTATGTAAAAACAAAAGGATTCAGACTGCGGGGGGATAATATATGCGTCTTCCGAGCAGTCGCATTAAGGTAGAGGACTCCTCACCCAGTCCGAGAAGATCAATAAAACTTCCTTTATTGGAAAAAGTTTGTGACTAAGTGTAACAGATGGCGAGTCCCCATCTAATATGTGGGTTAGTTTTAACACATGTTTCTCTATCCTGATTTGAACACATAGAATGAGTCATAAGTGACGCATTCAGGTAAAGCTTCTAGTTTTATCTTTCCATTACCTGAACCTTCTGAGTCACAAAAGTGTCTCCAGCTTGCATATGGAAGAATAATTTGGAAGCACGCAACTCAATCATTTGACTGTTTGTTTACACAAACAAGTAACTTCTGTAAATATATGACTATGATTTACTAATAAATTGCTAAGATATTTATTTTATTAGTGGCACTCCATGTCTAAATAATATATGCAATGTGAAACTGAACTTCTATTTTTGAGGAAGAATAATTAGGGATATTGATAAATAAGATCGATTATTGATGGATGATGCAGGAAATTTGGTTAGAAAATCCCAAGATACTATGGTCCTGTACAATGAAAAAAAATCCTACAGTAGCAGGAAAAGTATCTTTAAGGTCTGATTTTTATTACAGTCATTCATTCTTCAAAATGAAGTTACCGTAATTTTCTTCTATTTTTGTTTCATCATTGTGATCGTTCTTGTGACCGTGGGAGAACCTTTTAGAGACTAGAACCGGTAGAATTATTGATTGTATTGCTATAAGCCATGTGGAAGAATTGTATAGGAGTAGCTTGTGGGCAAGTAGTCTCCCTTAGATATAATGCAAGACAGAATTATGATCCTAATCTATCATATATGGAGATAGTCTAACACACTTTTGACCTTTGCTATTCTTTAAGACACATCAAAAAGAGGAGGTAGAGAAGAAATAACTTGTTCACCATTAATATTTACTACATCTGATTAAAAAAATGTAAGGTAAATTAGGATTCAATAAAAGTCAAAGTTCATAACTTTTGACCAATGACTAATAAAATTATATCCACAGTATAGTTGTATTAATAGATATATATTTCACATGTCTTTTTGTAAGACTAAATTTATATATTTCACATATCTTTTTGTAAGACTAAATTTTGTAGAAACTGATACCATATAATAGGAGTAACTAACGATCAAAGCAAATTTCTACATATTTTCTCAAATGTTAATACATCATATAAGAAGAAACGGATGGAGTACTTATACTACTGATCTCCCTTAGGCCGCTCTATATAATGTTCCATAGGCACCGGAAAAGAGAGGCGCAAGAATAGTAAAAAGAAAGAGGTCTCGAGCCAAGAGAAACGGTATCAACATGCCATGCATGTGACTCATGCCAAGCAATATTACTAGCTTTCATCGTCTCATCTTTTCACGTAGAGATCGATGAGTCAGTACAATCTTGACACCTTGCAGGACACAAGATTTTTCTTCTTTATTATTTTGGAACAAAAGATTATTAGTCATATTTTATCAGAACGAATAATAGTTCATGTTCTATCTATCACTGATCCTACACATCAGATAAATAAAACCCGGCCTCTTAAGTAATTGAAATCATCTCTAGGACCACACCTATATGGATCAAGCTGTTGAAGAATCCAAGAACCAACCTGATACGCAGAAGCAGCAGTGCCGAAAACAAATCCCTTAGGAAAGCTGTTCCTCGTGAGATTTTCACTGCTTTGCGCTCTGCATCCTTGTGGTATGACCAGCACAACAAGCAGCAGCACTACTAGGACGTTGCATTGCTCTTCCTTCATCATCTCCATGAGACAGATAGAGAGAAGTTCTTTTTGAGCGAGCGAGCGAGAGAGAGAGAGCTTTTCTAGCTAGCGTGCTAGGAACTAACAATGCTGAGAGGTCTAAGGAGAATGCGTTATGCGTGGATAGTGTTCGTAGAGAGAGAGAGGAAGAAGGGAAGGCTACATGTTATTAGTTCCTGTTGCTTTGAATGAGAGATGTATATATGGGCATGTAATGTGATTGCTTACGATCGAGATGCAAATTGGAAGCGGCAGGCCAGCAAAGACCCAAAAGTGTGAAGGGGAAGCTCTCGTCTCGTCCTTATCGCCCATCCGAAACGTACCCACAGAAAGATTGCGCCGTGTGACGATTTCAATGGTAATAAATTAAAGCAAGTAGCCACATAAGTTTGTGTAATAAGGTTTCTGTGAATAGATAGTCAATGTATGCAATCAATGGGTGAATTGCTGAAGCGCCAACCGTGTGACATTACCCCTTTAATTATTACCTCAATCCGGCCTAGAGTTCGGATATTCCAATGGATGCATTATTATTTTAATTATTTTATGAATGTTATGCGATGATTTCTTAACATTTGAACGAAGGCATGTGTTGTATTTGCAGTAAGCCAAAGTAACTATTAGCTAATGCTCCGAATCTGCAAATACGAAGCGTAATGGAGGACCAAGAAAGGTGCTGCTGTATAATGTATGTCCACGGGCAGTTTGGCACAATTGGTTGGGAAGTTCGTCTGCTACAGCAGTCGTACGTCATTCACCACACTAGTCTTTCTTACTTAGAGATCCCAAAGTAGTCCTCCACTCCACGTTACTAGAGGTCCCGCCTTCCACGTTAATTGACTTAATTCTCACTAGACGTATTGGGGAAAATATAAATTCGAAAATTCTGATAATTAGAAATACGGTAATGCTGCGGAGCGGGCGTCCGTCCGCCCAGACGTTCTTTGGTGCGCCACGACGCCAGCCCAACTATTTCCTTCCATCCACTCAGGAGTTTTTTTTAAAAAAAATCCTCTCGTGCAGTGGCTCCTATCCTCTCGTCCACTCATTCCTATCTGCTCCGGAGGCGAGGCCCACCACTGCCGCAAGCCAAGAGGCACGAACACGCCAAGGAAAGCCAGCAAATCAGGACAAGCGCGGCCTCGGTCGTGGCCGGTATGGGTTTCCCGGCGGGCTACTCGGAGTTGGTGCTCCCAAAGTAGCTGCTCCACCTTCTCTTGCTGCTGGGGTACATTCGCCGCTTCCTCCTCTTGGCGTTCGACGCCGTGGGCCTCGGTGACCTGCTGGATCTCGGGGATGATCACTAGGGCGGTGCTGCAAAGACGGCACGGCGTGCAGCTACTCTCTCCCAGTCGTGCGGCCGCTGCCTCCTCGCCGCGGAGCCACCGCCTACAAGCGCCGCCGGGCCACTGCCTCTGGCACGCCGATGAGTCTCCTCCATTCTTCCAAACAGCAAGGAGATGTTGCGCTGAAAGCACATGTTGCAAGTGTATGTTTTAAGTGTTTCAGATGTTTCAAAGGTATGTTGCAAATGTTTCATAAGGATGTTGCAAAAGTAGATTGAGGATGTTGCATATGTTGCTATGGTTGTACACGTACGTTGCAAGCGTCTATCCCCAATATTTCATCTATGTTTTTAGACGTATGTTATAAGTGTGTTTATCTGGATGTTGCATATGGTTCACACATATGTGTTGCAAGTGTTTTATCTGGATGTTACGTATGTTTGCAATGGTTTTCAAGCGTTTTTCAGGTGCTTTTTGCAAATGTTTCAGAAGCATGTTTTAAGTGTTTCATATGTCTTCAGACGAATGTTTGGATGTTTCAAAAATAGATCAGGTGTTGCACATGTTGCAATGTCACCCGCTTACTGTAGCTGCTAGAGGGGGCGTAAGGGGTCGGACGAGGCGTAGACGCCATGTGGGGCGGGAGGGGGGGGGCGCAGACGCCGCGTTGGGCAGGTGCGGCGTCTGGACGCGCGTATTCGTCTGTACATCTTGGAATATTAGCAAAACCGTGTGATATTTCCTCAAAAATTAGAAATATTTAGCCTTTAGTTTAATAGACTAACCATTATTGCCAATCATAGCCATTGAACTATTCTATCTATAAAGAAAAACCATATGTGCCGTCATATTGGATTATTAAAATATGATAGCACAGAAACCATTATAAAAATACCTAAATAGATAACTTTTGCTGTGAGACATCAGAAAAATATGATATTGGTCGGTTCACATCGCCAATGTCGAAATTTACTAAGTACCATTATAAAATTATGATTATTTACCGCAAGACAATGCACAAATTATTTTATCCATTTCTCAGTTTTAGAAGGAGAGAAGGCAGGGCTGCAGAGGATTCTCGGGCACAAGCGTCGGCTATAGGTTGTTGAAGACAGGGGATTAAGTGAGGATTTACGCAACAAAGATGAAGCGGCCGTTTGTTTGTGACCTCCGACTGAGATCTCGCAGGCGGAATATGATTTTGCCAAGAAATCAAGCTCCAAGGCCTGCTGGCTGCTGCCAATGCTGATCATAGGTCTGCTCCACTCGGATCCTTAATCGCTCGCTGCTGACGACTTCGCCTGCTGGCTGTCAGCAGGATCAGCACAGGTGGGCTGGTCCGCCGTCCACCACTGCCGCGTCCCACGGTGTTGCCGTTTTCCTTATAGGGGTCAACTGGCTAGTGAAGCATGGACGGACAATTGTTGACCTACTACCTCAAGCAAAAGCAACCGATGTAGCAAGAGAAAGTTCCTAGGAGCAATCCATCTCCCTCTCCACTTGGCGAGCAAGATGAAATAAACACTTGCCATGGAGCTTACCGACGCGGCCGCGCGCGAGCCTGCCTGACGGCGACGGTGTGGCCCGAGCGCCCGCCGTAGACCGTAGTGGGTGCATGTGAATCAGCTCGTGTCATCTGCTTCCATTGTTGATTAGTAGGAGTAGGAGTACCTGCTATGCACCTTAAACAACGACCAATAATCTGATGAACACGGTTCGCAGTTGGCAGTCTCCTCTGCCGTTCTGCGCACCGCGGGGCTTGTCATTTCTGGTTACAATTTCCTTGCGATTCCTTCAAAGCTCAAAGCCGCACCAAACTCATTTCAAAGACAGCTCCGTGGCTAATAAGCGGCTTCGAGCTGGCAAGAGCGGTCAGACCCATGAGGTTCACACACAGCTGCGTCTTATTTTCTGACAGCGATGGACTTTAAAAGTCCTCCAAGTTGGACAGAACTTGAAGTTGCCAATTTGTACAAATACATTTTGCTTGATGAGAGTCATGACTCATGAGACGAATTGGCAGCGAAAGAAGCTCGCAAATCGCAAGCTTCTCGGCAAATGCAAACGCTACGATACCCTGCAAGCGGCACCAGGAGCAGCTACGCAGTGCAGCGCTAGCACAGTTGGCTATAGTCCCACATTTATTGTAAGTTTTTTTTTATAACACCATTTATTCGCCCTGTTCGCTGGATGGTTTCTGACTGACTGATTTTGGCTGATGCTGATTTGTTATGGGAGAAAAACACTGCGGAATGACTGACTGATTCTATTGATAAGATCAAGCGAACATGCTGATATTTTATGGTGGCTTGATTTAGGATAAATTATTTTCTTGGAACAAAGGAATACAAAGTTATTAGCTAGAGCATGAGTATATACAATACAAATAAATAAAGAGTGCTTTCCAAACGTAGTCAAGCGAATTTTATCGATTTTTGGTTCTACGGGTGACCTCCGGCCAATACATATATAACAGTAACTTCGTTTTTCAGATTCATTCGCATTCCCTACATTTTAGTCAAAATTTCATAAAGTATTGAAAAAATCCGACCGAGATTTTGGTGATCTTCGGTCCAACCGGTCCCCTTGCGACAGGTAGGCCCAACCCTGCTGCCAAACCATCATATAGCCTGTCCTTGATGACAAAACAAAACAGAGCTCGGACCTGGAACTGAAATACTAGATTATGACTTGAAGCAACCATTACTGTCTCTTCATTTGGCAGACGCGGGGCCTGACTTGAATGAATTATTACTAGATTAAGACTTTAAGCACTTGTGCGCAGACCATGTACCCAAATCCAATGTGGAGAATGTGATCATGGGACGGGCGCGGCGAACGAACTCGATTGAATAGGATACAGAGCTCTAGCATCAGGGCCACTAATCAACCAACAGACTAATGGAACTAAAGTGGAGGGACTAGGGAGCCTGTACGGTGCTATTGCCCTTCCACGTTTTGATAAGAAATTTTGTAGTAGGAACAACTCCACCTAACCCGCGTCTTTGTTGGCAAGTGGCAACGAGGAACGCCCTATTGCTATTGCATTGGCGCCCAGGCACTGTTCTGTGCAGGTTGATCGGCGGCCTGTGCCGAGCTGCAGCCGCAGCCGGCAAGGTGTGGAAAGAGCCTGCCAGGAGATCGTGCCGTGCGTGGTCCTGGTCCTGCGGTCCAGTCAAACCAAAAAAACACCGAGGAAAGAAAAGTAACTTGTTCGTCCGGGCTCAGGAGTAGTTAAAATTTGGATCAGTTTCAGATACTTAAAAAACAGTTTTTTTTGTCGCCGTTTCTAAAATCTAGATTCTGAGCAAAATCTGGTGAGACGTTTGGATCTTCTAGTTTTTAAGAATCTAAGTTCATTTATTGCTCTATGGGTCACAGGAAATTGACAAAAACTAGGTACCAACAACTTCCTGATTTTTAAGAATATAGCAAATACTGGCAATAAAAACTGGCCTGCTTGGATTCCACCTAGTTTCTAAAAGCTAAATTCTTGCAAACTAACAAAAATTGAAGGGATCTAAACAGGGCCTAAGTACATCGTCGAGTCGACCACTGGTGGATTTTTTTAAAGGACCACTGGTGGATTTTGACAAGTCGTTTTAGGGGAAAATCCTAAAAAAGAACCGCAAGTCGTTTTAAAATGCCGCTAGTTTGTCACGAGCACCTAATACCGGTGTCCTTGTATTCTATTCTTTTTTCTAAATACTGCGTATCATTGTATTAGGTAAAAGAGTTTAGACAAACATACAATGCGCTTCTACGAGCGCCGAAGGAGGTCAATGTAACTTAGCCGTAGCTGTACCATCCTAGCCGAAGATCTCTAGATCAATATTACATTAAAAAAAGAACAACCAATACTTACACGACGGAGCGACCTAGGAGGTGACCTTGCGTCTTCGCGGCCAAACAGCCGGAAAGAGCTCGTCCGGCGCTTCGACATCATCCGCCGTCAGGTCGCCTTCGAAGAGCTTGTCATACGCCGCCAGCCCCAACGAGGATGACGCTGATGGACCGTTGATGAAGCCCATACGCTGCATGATCAATACTTCCCCACGCTGGGAAGCGGGTACTCGAGAGAGGGGCTGAGACGCCAACCGCCTGCTCCGCCACAGCAACACTGGCTTAGAAGGAGGTTGCTTTGGAGGCTCACGAATAAGAGGAGAGTCCCTCTTACGCGTCACTTCGTTGATGAAGTTGTCGAGGCGGCGTTTGGCGGTGTCGTTGCTGACCTCACTCGGGGGGTGTACACCGGCGATGAACAGGGGGGACAGCTGCCGTCAAAGAGCCCACCGCCCAGTGAATGGTGATACATCCGGCCCAGGTGGGGTTGGCCGAAGCCCAATAAATTAAGGTTGCCCGGACCCCAACAGTTCTTATGCACACCCACTCGGAGAAAGGCCCAATGTCTCTAAAAGACTAGTCCGATAGGGGAAGGGTGGCTCTCTCTTTTAAGGTGGCTTCCTTCTTCCAAGCTAAGCAAGGTGGGATTATTCAGAGGCTCACACGGTCGCCGCCCGACTACAACTAGGCCACTTGACCTTTTTTGTTGCGTTTTTGCCAGCGAGTAATAGTGGAGGATGTCCTCATCATTCCCACCCCTTAAACAAGGGCCCAGCTCCGATACCAAATGATACATCCGGTCCAGGTGGGGTTGACCGAGGCCCAATAAATTAAGGTTGCCCGGACCCCAACAGTTCTTATGCACACCCACTCAGAGAAAGGCCCAATGTCCCTAAAAGACTAGTCCGATAGGGGAAGTGTGGCTCTCTCTTTTAAGGTGGTTTCCTTCTCCCAAGCTAAGCAAGGTGGGATTATTCAGAGGCTCACACGGTCGCCGCCCGACTACAACTAGGCCACTTGGTCTTTTTTTGTTACGTCTTTGCCAGCGGGTAATAGTGGAGGATGTCCTCATCAAATGGGGCGCGGAGAGGGGGAGGGTCCGCAACGCACATGAGTCCACCGCCACCGAGTCCTCATCCTCCAGGTGGGTGGCTGCTACGGTCGGGTCCTCATCTCGTAGCTATGGTGCCACTGGAGGTGACACCAGTCGCTCAACGAAAGCCCCCGCGGCGAACCAACTGCTGGTGAGTGAGGCTGCGAACTCCTCCAACATCGGGTCCTTCGTGATGTCGCGAACGTGCGTGGCGTCCGGGCGTAGCGTCAGCGTCAACGGGTCAGGCCAGGCGATGCCTGTCTCGTTGGACAGCTCGCCGAGCCCAGGCTGAGCTTCAACAACAATCGAGGTGAAGGCCGGTGCTGTCTGCGCGGCCCCTACTGACCGCTCGCGACGCCTCTGTCTTTGGCACCGCCTCCGTCTTCGTTGCCGACGACCACCGGTGGTAGGAACGGTGGTTCCCGTCCTGGCCCCATCATGGTCTTGCGAACCACCAAGGTCCGCCGGTCCATTGGAGCTCGAGCCCCGAGAGCACACGCGCCTAAGCTGCTTGCAGTCGCGCGCTATATGTCTAAAACCTCTGCACCGTAGACATCGCTGGGGCAGCTTGCAGGTTGTCACCCGATGCGCGGAGGAGAGGCAGTTGAGGCACCTGCCGTGAAGATCGACCGGGATGCACCTCGGTGGTCGATGACTCGCTAGCTGTCCCCCCACGTGCTGGCCCATGTGGCACAGCCGAGGGGGCCTCAGGTCCAGGATGCACCTCCGTGGTCGACGACTCGCTGGCTGTCCCCCGCGTGCTGGCCCACGTGGCACAGCCGAGGGGGCCTCAGGTCGCATTCTGTTTCTCTCATTCTCTGCGGGTGTAATTTCCCAGGCAATCAAAGCCCGTCCAACTGCCGAGAACAACTCGGATTGCTGCCTGCCGCTGACGACTCGGCCGGTCCCCGAGTGCAACTGGAACCGGCCGGCGATCGATCTCATCGGCACAAGTCGTCGCGGTCTGGCGTCCGCCGTAGCCCGTAGCCACGTGACATTGGGATCGCCGACCAAGCTCGCTACTAGCGGGCAAACCAGACGTACTAGGTCACCTCACCAGAGTCCGGAGCGCTCTTCTTCTTTGCGCGTTCTAGAAACCTAACAATCGGGGGGGCCCTCTTTTGAAAAGTTTTAACGTAAGACAATTGTGTATAGTCTCAACTCAAGGAAGGATGGATGAAGACAGCAGGAAATCCTCCGAGACTTTCTACGAACAACCCCCACCTCTCTCTATCTCTTTCTGTGACGACAACTGAGGCTTGTTAAACAAACACTTGTCAATGAGCTGAGCTTATATACGTAGCACTAATACTAGTAGCAGCAGCCTGTGCACGAACGGCCAAGAAAGACAACCACTCATCGTTGCACGCGCACCGGCCGCTGGCACCGCCCAGCAGCAACCAGGCAACCAGCATGACCCCCGACGCGGCCTTTGTGCTGGAGATGGCCGCCGTGGTCTGCCTGGTGGTGCTCATCGTCGCCATCGTCGCCGCCGCGGCGGGCGCCTGCGAGCCTGTCACCACCGCGGCGCGCGCCGCGGCGGTGCACGACGTCGAGCAGGCGCTCGGGCCCGCCACGCTCATGACGTACGACCAGGCGAGGACGAAGGCGGCCGGCAACAGCAAGAAAGGGAGCGCGCCGGCGCCGTCGACGGCGGCGGCGGCGGCGGCGGAGGAGGAGGAGGAGGAAGCGCCGTGGTGCGCCATCTGCCTGTCGGAGTACGCCAAGGGCGACGAGCTGGTGCGGGTGCTGCCGGCGTGCGGCCACTTCTTCCACGCCGACTGCCGCATCGACTGGTGGCTCCGGCAGCGCGGCACGTGCCCGATCTGCCGCGGTGGTCTGCGGCCGCTGCCGCTGCCCCTGCCAACGAGTCCGGGGTGTCCGCCCATGCCGCCGCGGGTGGCCGGCGCCGCGATCGCCCGCGGTAGGGGGTGAATCGGCTCAGCTCGCATTGTTCATTTTTGGTTAGCTGTTAGGAGTTTGCAGAGGAGACAGACAGAGGTGAAAATGGTGCAGGCGATAATTTTGTTACGGTAATTCTATGTAGAGGCCCCCTTTTTTTTTTTTACTTTTTTAAAACAAATCACTGTAAGCATTTTTCTCAAAAAAAAGGAAAAAAATGTAAGCCTTCCTGCTACAAAAGTTTTTTACATTTTGACGCTGTCCACCGTTGTTTTGAATTATGGCAGTGGCCAATGCCCAACAGTATTCGATTCACGGGACACAAAACGTGCGTTTTGTTCGTGTGAGCCAAACTTTTCTCCCTGCTCAAGTTATTCGACTGCCGTTTGATCTAGGACCAAAGTCTGGGGAAATTTTGGCTGCGCCACCTTGTAGTAAGCAGCGAAGTGAGGCTGATTCCACAGTTCCACTGGTTGTGCGTTCTTCGAATTTTTAGGAATTACGAAGCTTGAAACATTAATTTTTACTAAATGATATATCTAATTTTAAATTTGTTTTCGCGATTGTATTCTGAGAAATTTTACAATAGTTGGAAAAAAAAATATGAGGCATCCATAGAGTAAGATTGGACGGTGCAAAAATATGAGGTACTCATGTGAAAGTACTTAGAAGTACCAAATAAATATAGATAGTACTAAAATTAGGTAGGGCTAGTACCAAAATTGGTGGACCAGTTCTGAATTATTCTATACTTGTATTTTTTTTTGGATAAGGATAAATCAGAAATTTCAGTATCTCATCACGCGCCGCACGGCCTCTACGACATCGTCCGTGCCGACTGCCGAACGACCCGTCGTCATGCCATGCCATGAACGCTCCGCGACATGGCCCTGGTTGACTGTGAACGGGAGCATGACCAGCAGGTACGGTGGCTGAACCGGAGGCGCTTGAGTTTGCCGCTTCGGGGGTACCATTGTCATGGTCACCGTCGTCGTCCCGGTGATCTATCGTCCGGCAATAGGAGGCCAGTGAGCTGGACAGGCTTGCGGTAGAGCTCTGCGAGTAGAGGAAGAGGAGGCGGCAGTGCTGCTCGGTCCGCCAGAAGCGCTCGGAGTCAGCGAAGCGGGACGGATGCATTGAACTGGGAGGCAGCACGGCAGCGGCGATCCAGGAGGCCTCGTGTCAGCGGAAGGCGAGGCCGCGACTCCGCGAGGGTAGCTGGGGAGGGGAAGCCGAACCACCTCGGCATCGGCATGAAGTCCTCGACGGTAACACGGGAGTGAACATACAGGCGGTTGACGTGATCCCAAATACGCGAGCATGCATGGTGGCCGTGATGATTTGGAACGTTGCACACGCAACCTGAAATTTTGTATTTCAAACACTTAAGCGACGAGCAGTAGGGAGAGTTCAGGGCGGCGCCCTTCTATCGGGGAGTTTGGGGCGGCAGCGTTTGATAGCTCGAGCAAAGGCGTCCGGCTCAGGCCAATGCCAATTCGAAAAAAAAAAACAAGATCTTATCTTTAAAACAAGATCTCACACGGCTATGATTCAATGCAGAAAAAATATACATCTAGGCCCTACACGTCGTACACAAAGTCATAGTGGACCTTGACATTCGTTAGAAATTTGGCTTAGTCACCATCCATATATCTCCAAATATAACCAAACTTCGGTCATGCCTTAATTTAGCTATGGCCAAATATGGCTTGGCCAGCTAGGACATGCATCCAAACATGTCCAAAATAGCCAATGTCATTTTACTGAATTACTATTAAACTGTTGAGAAATACGCAGCTCTTTTTAGAAAAAAAAGTGCAGTTGTGAAACTGACATCATGATCACTCCTTCGAAATTTCGCCGTACAATGTACGCAGGGAGAAAATTCTACTACTCCGTACTAGTAGTTGACTGTGATGATAGATTGGACCGAGCTTTTCCTCTGTAAACAACGACTAATCTGCTTAACATTGGCTCGTCGTCTGCGCGTGGACTGGACCATTTCTTGTTAGCATCTTTTACGACTCCTTGGAAGCTTCTAGAACCCGATACACAGATGCGAGGGTTGAGATTTTTCAAATTAACCAAGTCGTCCCTCTATACATAATGACTAGTTTGTTTTGAACGATGAAGACAACATAAGTCTCCTGCAGTAGTCTGCGTGTGGACTTGACCAGTTCTAGTTATGATTTTCTTATGACTCCAAACTCCTTGAAAGCCACACTCGATGTGTACCCAGCATTACAGGCTGCGTACATTATCTTTTTTTTTTTTAAAAAAGATGATAGATTCATGCAGTTGGCAGTTGACAGGATGATCGGGTAGTACTGTACTGCCTTGACTTTTTACAGAAAGAGAGTTTAATCCAGGTTGGATAGAACATTAGAACTTGAAGTTACCAATTTGGATCAAAACATCATGTTTGGTGAGGCCAACTGACAGAGAACGAAGCTCAGAAGTTTCCCTCTCACACGAATTAAAACAAGCCAGAGGACGATGCCTTCAGGTACCTTTGCAGGCCACCCTGGTTGAATTCCAACTCCAGTTTTCTGGAGTAGCGCATTGCATGCCAGACCACCAGACGTTGAATGATATACATATCTTACGCATTCTGAATTACTGGGAAAAAAACTGATTCAACATAGGCTTCCACAAACGTACTCTGTTCAGGGGAAATATCACACTACCAAACAAAACATCCATCCATTCCAGTGTACTGAAAAGAACACGACAACTATTGCAGATGCCATCCTTCTCCAAATGTCAGCCAGAGACTCAGAGTACACTCAAATCTTTCACTAGAGCAATGCATCATCTATTCAGGGGGCAAACGACTAGCAGTAGAACATGGACCCCTTCAGCTCATTCTTTATCTCTGGAAGTTGCTTCGGACCACCACCAGGAGCAGCTGCACTGCCGGAGCTTGACGCTGACGCCGTGTCAGAGCCTTTGGCGAGGTAGACGAGGGCACGATGTGTGAGCTTTTGGGCGTAGAATGCAGGCGGAGCTGCCATTACAAACAATCAAGCATAGCATCACGTTAACATTTTCTTCCATGCACTGTGCAAAATTGTGGTAGTAAGGTTTTATTTTTGTTGTTAACAGTCGTGCTTCTGCATCTGTGCGTGGATGTAGATTACAGATTCAGCCAGAACCATCCAGTTTTATGAAGTACACCAACTGCAGTCTGGATGTTAATTTCACTAGACAACGTGCATGAGCTGGAAAAAATGGGGCAAGTTCGTTTAAACTAAATTATCTGTGAATACAGAGAAGAATGACATACCGATCGACACTGACCGAGTGCCGCTTGTATAACTGATGAGAGACAAAACAGGACAAACTGTCAGACACCTGAACAGCTCAAATTACAAAAAAAGGGGGGGGGGGGGGGGGGGGGGGGAAGCAACAAGTAATAGCATGCTTACGTGTAGCACAGGTTATTTGTGAGAGCCTGCAGTTCATCTGCCGTGAAGTTGTTATCATCTCGCAGGACAAGGTACTTCACAGGACGCCTTGGCCCCTGCATTTCCATAGTCATCCAATCTTTATTCCTTAGGATACAAATCGGCAAGAACACAGTCAAGTTATTGTGATATTGTGGACATCTTACTTTGACATCAGCTTGGCTGCAAAGGAAGAAATCAAATTCTGCTGGGTGACAGATCTCACTATCAACCACGGTGCCTACAATTTTTTCAGGAACATGTGGTTAAGATGGCTTATGAAACAGTGTTGGAGTATGTGTTTAGGCCCATGAGGCTAAGGCCCATGTGGCCCATGTATATGACCTATATAGCTACCCTTCTAGGGTTAGCCCTATGTGAATGGAAAATCATTCCTCTAGCATGGTAATCAGAGCATAGGGTTAGTTTTTTCTCTTCCCCTGCCTCCCAGCCGCCGCCCCTCTCCTGGAGGTGCCGCCGCCGGTCCAGCCACCATGGCCGGCGGCCCTCCCCCTCCCCCTTCCCTCTATTCCTACTTCCCCTCTTCTTCCTCTCCATCCTGGGCCCAGATCTTGGCCGGCGCCCCTGCGGTCTCCTCTCCAGGCACGGCATCTCCCTCCCAGCCGCACCTTCTTCCCGCCGGCCACCTGCTTCCCGCCGGCCACCCTCTGGCCGCCGGCCACCTTCTTCCCGCCGGCCAGCCCCTGGCCGCCGGCCACCACCCACCCGCCGGCCAGCCCCTGGCCGCCGGCCACCATCCAGCCCTTCCAGGCGCCGCCCGCCCCCCTCTGCTCCCTGTTCCAGGCGCCACCCGCCCCCCTCTGGTTGCTGACCCAGCCCTCCAGCGCTGCCCCCTCCCTTCTTCACCTGAGGCTGCGGCTGCTGCTGCTAAGGGCACCGCGGCAGCCCATGCCTTGGCCACCTCCTCTGACCTGGGCACGGTGGGGGACGGCACCGAGGACGTCGCGCCTGCGGGGGTGGTCCAGCCCGAAGCTGTCCAGCCGCTCCTCCGTCCCACAGCTGACCCGGGGGACCCCGCTGGTGCCGGTGCCGGTGCCACTGCTCCTTCTGTTGATCTTCTTCTCGGTGGCCCTCATCTTCTACGCGCCCCGGGGACGGACTCCACTCTCGCTGCCGCCCTTGTGGCTGCCCGTGCTGCTGCTGCGGAAGGCCAGGCTCGTGTACGCGCGGCGGCTCTCGTGTGGGAGCACGAGCGCAACGCGGCCGACGCTCTGGCTCGCCAGATCGCCGAGGCGGAGCAGCTTCTCGTTCCGCCCGCCTCCCGGGACATTGGTGCCACCTCCTCTGCCTCGCCCGGGCGTCCCATCTCACACACCACCGTCATCTGGCATGACCCGGCTGATCCACTCGTGGCCCAGCTCCACTACCAGGCCGGGGGGGTCCAGAACATTCGACTTCTTGTCCCGGTCGTCCTCGAGCCGGAGTCTCCTTCCTACGCCCGTTGGCGGGATCTGGTGGTTCTCACCCTTCGCCGCTACGCCCTCGACGACCACGTCCTCCTCGACGCCCCGGTCACTGCCCAGACGTCATCGTGGCTCCGACTCGACAGCATCGTCCTCTCCTGGATCCTGGGGACGATCTCCCTGGACCTCCACGACCTCGTCCGCACCTCCCCTGACGCGCGCCGGGCGTGGCTGGCCCTTGAGGGTCAGTTCCTGGGCAACGCTGAGGCCCGGGCTCTCCGCCTCGACGCGAGCTTCCGCACCTTCGTCCAGGGTGACCTCTCCGTCGGTGAGTTCTGCCGTCGGATGAAGGCCATGGCTGACTCGCTGGGGGACCTCGGGTGGCCCGTGGAGGATCGCATCTTGGTCCTCAACGTCCTCCGGGGGCTCAGCGACCGCTACGCCCACCTCCGGACGTGGATCACCCGCCAGAGGCCCTTCCCCACCTTCCTGGAGGTCCGTGACGATCTTGTCATGGAGGAGCTCACGCAGGGTCTCCAGCCGGGATCCACCACTTCCGCGGGGTCCTCGTCCTCCTCGACGGCCCTGGCTGCCTCTTCGCCGCGCCCGTCTGCTCCACCGCGGTCCACCGCTCCACTGCCACCGTCGTCTCTCCTGGGCCCTCCTCCCTCCGGGCCGAGCGGAGGTGGGGGGGGTCGTGGCTCTCGTCGTCGCCGTGGAGGGGGCCGCGGGGGTGGCCGGGGTGGTCACCCCCAGGCTCCGGCACCGGCCGGGATACACGGGGGGGGCACCATGGCCTACGTTCCAGAACCCGTGGTCCGGTCGCATCTCCATGTGGCCCTACCACGCCCCCGGAGCCGACACTCGCCCACCAGTGGCCATGCTCACCGGAGCTCTTCCTGCCGGTCTTCCACCTGGCGCCTTCCCTGCTACGCCGTGGGTTCCACCCTCCGGGACTTCACCGGGGGTCACCGGTTGGGACCAGGCGGCTCTGGCTCGCTCGTTCAGCACCATGGGCCTGACACCTCCGGTCGGACCCGAGTGGATCGCTGATTCGGGGGCCACCTACCACACTACTCCGGACCCCGGTATACTTTCGTCGATTCACTCTCCCTCTTCCTCTATTCCTTCGTCCATTATGGTCGCAAATGGCTCTTGTATTCCGGTCTCGTCTGTGGGTACCGCCGGTGCTCATGGCTCCTTTCGTCTTCCTGATGTTCTTGTTGCTCCTTCTATGGTTCATAATCTTCTTTCTATTCGACGTTTTACAGCTGACAATTCGTGTTCTGTGGAATTTGACTCTTCTGGTCTTACTGTAAAGGATTTGGCTTCCCGGCGTCCTCTGCTCCGATGTGACAGCACCGGGCCCCTTTACACTCTTCGCTTCCCGGCGGCTCCTTCGTCTTCTTCGCCGCCCGTTTTGTCAGCTGCCTTCGTCGCTTCTACTTCCTCTACTACCTGGCACCGGCGCCTCGGCCATCCTGGACGTGATGCCCTGATACAGCTCAGTCGTAGCTCCGGTCTTCCATGTACTCGAGCTCATGATGAGCAACTGTGTCATGCGTGCCAATTGGGCCGACATGTTCGTCTTCCGTTTTCTAGTTCTACTTCCCATGCGGCCCGTATTTTTGATCTTGTACATTGCGACCTATGGACATCTCCTATTCTGAGTATTTCCGGTTATAAGTACTATCTTGTGGTTGTTGATGATTTTTCGCATTATTCATGGACTTTTCCTCTCCGTGCGAAGTCAGATACATTTACCACGCTCCTTCACTTCTTTTCGTGGGTGTCTACACAGTTCGGCCTCCCCATCAAGGCCGTCCAGTGTGACAATGGTCGCGAGTTTGATAACTCCACCTCCCGCGATTTCTTCCTCTCTCACGGCGTTCAACTCCGCATGTCTTGTCCATACACCTCTTCGCAAAATGGCAAGGCTGAGCGGATGATTCGCACCACCAATGACACCGTGCGTACCCTTCTGTTTCAGGCCTCTCTTCCCGCTCGCTTTTGGGCTGAGGGCCTGCACACCTCCACCTACCTTCTTAACCGTCTTCCTTCCGCGGCCTGCCCCGCTCCCACTCCTCACCACGCCCTCTTCGGTACCCCGCCTCGGTACGATCACCTCCGCGTGTTTGGGTGTGCGTGTTACCCCAACACCGCTGCCACTTCTTCTCACAAGCTGGACCCTCGCTCCACGCTCTGTGTCTTCCTCGGGTACTCTCCGGATCACAAGGGGTACCGGTGCTTTGACCTTACCTCCCGACGGGTTCTCATCTCTCGCCATGTGGTGTTCGATGAGTCCGTCTTTCCCTTTTCTAGCACCACCACCCCTCCGGTACCTGACCCACCCTCCCTGTTTCCCACTGACCCGGTGGTCCAGCCACCTTTTTCGTGGTCTCCTGCAGGTACCGCTTCGCAGCGTGCCGGGCCGGCCTCCTGTCCCGGATTCCCAGCAGGTCCGTGCCCGTCGTCCTCGGGCGCGGCCCCGTCCTCTCCGGTTGGTGCAGACCCGGGGCCTTCATCCCCCGCTGCTGCCCCGGGGGGGTCGTGTCGGTCGACGACGCCGGATCCCATCCCGGCACCTGCCCCGGCACCTCCGTCGAGGTTCGCCGCGCCGGTACGAGTGTACCAGCGCAGGCCGCGGCCGCCGCCGCTCGCGCTCCCTTCTCCACCGGGGACACCGACACCACCGCCGCTGTCTCCGCCGGCTCGTGGTGCCCCGCCGGTCTACCACCCGCCGCTGCTGCACCGACACCCGCGGCATGTTCACCCGATGGTGACACGACACGCGGCTGGCACCCTGCCGCCTCGTGCCCTCGAGGCTTCGACCGGCGATGCGGTGGTCTCTCCGGTACCCTCCTCCGTCCGTGACGCCCTGTTGGACCCTCACTGGCGCCGCGCGATGGAAGAGGAGTACGCCGCGCTACTCGCCAACCAGACGTGGGAGTTGGTGCCCCGGCCGCCGGGCTCCAACGTCGTCACCGGCAAGTGAATTTGGACCCACAAGCGCCGGGCCGACGGCTCTCTCGAGCGCTACAAGGCTCGCTGGGTCCTCCGGGGTTTCACTCAGCGCCCTGGCGTCAACTACGATGAGACCTTCAGCCCGGTGGTCAAGCCGGCCACCGTCCGTACCGTGCTATCGTTGGCACTTGCCCGGTCTTGGCCCGTCCATCAGCTGGACGTCAAGAACGCCTTCCTCCACGGCCTTCTCACCGAGACGGTGTACTGCAGTCAGCCGGCGGGGTTCGTCGACACCACCCGTCCTGACATGGTCTGCCGGCTCAACAGGTCCCTCTACGGCCTCAAGCAGGCACCTCGGGCGTGGAACCACCGGTTCGCCGCTTTCTTGCTGACCCTGGGGTTCATGGAGGCCAAGTCCGATACGTCTCTGTTCGTCTACCACCATGGAGCCGACACTGCATACTTGCTGCTCTATGTTGATGACATTGTCCTCACCGCCTCCAGTGAGTCACTTCTCCGCCGGATCATCACCGCTCTCCAGCAGGAGTTCGCGATGAAGGATCTGGGTGAGCTCCACCACTTCCTCGGTGTCACTGTTGAGCACCGTCCTACCGGGCTCCTACTTCACCAGCGACAGTACACTCGGGACATCCTGGAGCGGGCTGGGATGACCGACTGCAACCCCTGCTCCACTCCGGTCGACACTCAGGGCAAGCTGTCTGAGGCTGAGGGACCACCGGTGGCCGATCCCACTGCGTACAGGAGTCTCGCCGGGGCCCTTCAGTACCTCACCTTCACCCGGCCGGACATCACCTATGCAGTTCAGCAGGTCTGCCTCCATATGCATGACCCCCGGGAGCCTCACCTCACGGCTCTCAAGCGCCTCCTCCGCTACCTCCGGGGCACGCTCGACTACGGCCTCCTCCTCCACCGAGCCTCCTCCACCGACCTCACCGTTTACACCGACGCTGACTGGGCCGGGTGCCCGGATACTCGCCGCTCCACCTCCGGCTACGCCGTCTTCCTGGGCGGCAACCTGGTGTCTTGGTCGTCCAAGCGCCAGCCGGTGGTCTCCCGGTCCAGCGCCGAGGCGGAGTACCGCGCCGTTGCTAACGGCGTGGCGGAGGCCGCCTGGCTCAGGCAGCTGCTTGCGGAGTTGCACACTCCGCCCTCCCGAAGCACACTGATCTACTGCGACAACGTCAGTGCGGTCTACCTCTCCACCAACCCCATCCAGCACCAGCGGACGAAGCATGTGGAGATCGACCTCCATTTTGTCCGTGATCGGGTGGCCATGGGCGAGGTGCGGGTTCTTCATGTTCCGACGACCTCCCAGTTCGCGGACATCTTCACCAAAGGCCTCCCGTCCTCGACCTTCGCCGAGTTTCGCTCCAGCCTCAACATCACTGGTGGCTAGTTGCGTCTGTGGGGGGGTTGTGTGTGTTCTTTCTTGTTCAGCCTCGAACTCCGCTGCGCCGGTAGTTCAGACTGCGGGGGGGTGTTGGAGTATGTGTTTAGGCCCATGAGGCTAAGGCCCATGTGGCCCATGTATATGACCTATATAGCTACCCTTCTAGGGTTAGCCCTATGTGAATGGAAAATCATTCCTCTAGCAAACAGGATACCATAAATTGACTGTTGTGAATGTCTCGTGGTTCTAAGTTCTAACCAGGCTCAACAATTTTCTTCGTAGCAGAACGGAGCTTATATTTGTTGTCCATGGGGGACAGCCTTAGTCTATGCCTCTTCTGCACAACAATGAAGGTGATTTGTGGTTTCTCATTATCATACAGTGCGTTCCAAGCCTGGAGAAGGAAAAAAATAGTTGTTACCAAATGTTCTAATCAAATATGATATTGGCAAGCACTATTTGCTCTCATATCACTTCACCTTTTCTATGGCTGGGATTTCTTTCTCCAAAACTTGTTTGAACCGACCCTCACTTATGCCATCCCTAGTAACCAAATACATAGAAGGACATAGAGAGAAAAGCAGTCAACTGTTAATTTTCATGGGATGATGATCAAAATAGCGCATCACAGAACAAATGATATGTTCGAACCTGTAGAATATCAGCTGCTGGAGCTTCTTCTTGGACTCGTTTGCAAATGCATGAAGGAGCTCCCTTCAAAAGTTTCATAAATTAAAATGCAACCCAATATGGTGACATGCATGTTCAAATAGTTACATAGATTGAAGGTCTTACTTGACAATGTCTTCAAGGCCACTGATCTCTTCAGTGTGACCTTGTGCACGAACAACACTATTATACTTAGATACCTCATGCCAGTCTTGGGATGCAACGACCTAAACAGAACCTCAGGCAGCATCTGTTAGTTTAATGAGATGAAAATGGATAAGGCACTGTGTCCATTTACCAAACAAAAGGAAACCTTACAGAAGCAATCGAAGGGGCAGCAGAACCATCTTTTTTTTTAGAAGGGTGAGAAACATGAGCACCAAATATAATCGTCGGCTTGTTTGAAACAACCGGTAAACTCTTCTGCACGTCGTCGAATACTGAATTCCTTCCTCCAGCCTATCAAGATGGTGAATATATCATATCATGTTGAACTGCAGTTTTTTTAAAACAATATACATGAAGAAGCGAATCTGAGGTTTACCTTGGCATTGATCTTAATAGCAATATTTGACAATATCTGACTATTTTCCGTGAAGACATTTGACCTTCGACAACACTGTGACACGAGACCAATATCTGTCTCACAGATCCTTTTAATATTTCCTGTGGTTAAGTAATATCAGGCATCACATATGTAATAGAAGTGAAGAAATTATGTCTCCCATCATAGACACTACCATATAAACTGCCATTTTTATCTGGTAGTATAGCAAGCAGTAAATCAATCTTCTGATCCTTCAGCTTGTTCTTCGCTTCCTGATAGCATTTATGAATACCATCTTCAACTTGATCTGGACGTGCAGTGAATATTGGGAGCTTCAAATTGGCAAATTCCTGAAATCAAAGTGAGAAAAGGGTAGGCAAGACAGTTTGGACCTAGAGACAGTAAAAAAAGGATGATGAAAAATCATATTACCACTCCAGTAATACGAGACGTTTCAGCCAGCTTAAAGCAAAACTCCTTAATATCTTTCTTGGATAAATCTTCACAAAAGTTAAGACATGCCCAATTGCTGATCTTGGCACCATTTATTACTTTCTGCAAACAAAATATTCAAGCAATGGTTATACATTAAGAACAAATATATGTACAACTGGAAAATTAAAGAAACTCTTTTCTTGATTCATTACTTCACTGAAGAACGTGATAGCAAGTAAATGATAGAATGGCACTACTGGAAAGGTTGTCAAAATGGATCTTCATTGAAGCTGTAACATTAAGATTGGTTTAGCAGTTCATGACATACCTTGTCTTTCATATTCCAGTACCCATTCATTGGAAACCCCGTTTTCTGAGATCCAGAATCATGATACTTAAGCTACGACAGCAACAAAAGGTGAGCATATGAGACAATCACAAACTTCTTTAGACCCAAAAGTACTACAACAGAACTCATGGAAGCAGGAGTACATTTGGAGGCAGCAGAACTCTAGCATCAACTGCTGTAAGATTGTCATCAACTTCTATGTCAAATTCATTTGCACGTTTGGTGCGTTTGTACTTCTCCTGATCAACAATCTAAGATAAGTGGAAGTTAGGTTAGCAAAAACTTGAAAGATATTTTTTTATCAGTTTACAGCTGTCACAACATTACACGAAGTGCAGTGAGATCATGAACCTGATGACAGGATTGCTCCGGTTCAGGATGGATGCAGGCTGACTTCCTTAGAGTAGAAACCTGACTAGCTTCCAGCTTCTTCTGGTAACACTGCCTGGGAACTATCTTGCAAACCTGAAATTCAAATTTACATTCGGAAATAGCAGCAGAGTTAGGAAGGGTAAGGAGTGTAGAAGCATAAGACATCATGTTGAAGTTGAGAAGTCCATAACTACCAACCTCTATAGGAAGATAGATTGGATTCTGCTCGCTGCGAGCGATGATGCATGGGAGAGATTTGTATTTCAGGTTCAGGCTGTATATTTCTCTGAAGTAATTAATGACTGTCGTTGTGGCTCCACTCGATTGAAAACTGATATTTTAAAGGCACCATGAAACGTTTGATTAGTAAAAAAGAAGTGCTGTTGACAGAATTTAATGGCACCATGTATTTCTGAACTAGAGAGGCTAAGTTGAAAATAAATGCAAACGAGAGGAATCCTACCTCAAATCATTAGTAGGATTCGCTGACAAGCCAACAATTCTGTGCTTACGGCGTCTATTATCTCCTAGGTGTGTGACTTCAATCCTCACACCGCTGAGGACCTTCAAGAGCTGAAATTCAGAAAACAACAACATACATCTGAAGTTCTGATGTGCATAGTGCATTTTGTATCAAGGCAGGAGAAAGCATGGATACCTTGTCATACTCAGGTTTAGTCAAGTTTCTATCCACGACATCCATCTTTAGGATCCTCTGAACGAATTCAATCAATAGCAAGGGTTGAACGAATACAGATGAGGACACATCTGCAATGGAAAAATTACTGCACGTTACAAATTCGGCAAAGACACGAGATCTGAACTGCAATATTACCAAGTGCAATCGCAGGTTTTTCTTTCAAGCAATCACCTGAAACTAAGGTGTCCACTTGGTTTGAACTGAATATGATTTACACCAACCACATGAAAATGAAATGAACTTATACAAGTACAGATTTGTATCCAAATTTCCCCTATTGGCCAGTTCTGCCATCTAAACATCCTATCTGTGTTTCTGACCATACTGTACATAACTAAAAAGGAAAACCCACATTTAGAAGTGAAGTGATATCTGACCTGTAATCAGAGACAAGCAGTTTTGTGTTGACCTGATGCTCTGATAGAGCCCCTGCCATGCGTCAACACCCAGTGTACGATCCTTTGTGGCAATCGCGGCGCATCTGTTCCCAGTCCAGAGATGAATAACATTATCATCCCAAATCATGAACACAGTGAGATAATCAGAGACAGCGAATGTTCCGTTTATTACTTCATGTCATTGCGCTCGTTGGAGACGACGTCACGCAGCACGGTGTCGAGGACCAGCAGCGCCTGCGCGGGGATGTCCGTGGGGTAGCCCGCCAACAGCATCCTCAGCTGTAGCAGGCTAATCGTGGCGGCATGGTTGATCACCACCTTGTACTTCCTGTCCATCCTGCACAATTCGTCGAGCATTTGCATCGCATCTCCGCAGCAACCGACATAAGATGGGAGAAGCAGAGCTTACTTACTTTTTGTCGCCGCCTGCAGAGAGGGTGACCTCGAACTCCTTGGTGTGGAACGGCAGCGCGCCCGCGGTGAAGAGCGAGTCGCGGTCGTCGTACGCGGGGAAGCGGCCGCCGAGCTCCGTGTGCTGGTTCTCCGACACCAGCTTCGTCATGACCTCCCTGTACGCGGCCTTGGGCGTCGGCTCCGGCGAAATGGTCACCTACAAGTACAACGAAACGAACAACCATAAACACGGGAACCCACGGCAATGGCGCTCGGTCAGATTAGATCAAAACCAACAACGAAGAGTACTGGACAAGAGAGCACGAGCACTTACGTCGTACTGGTGCAGGCCCTCGTCGACGAGGCGGCCGAGGAAGCGGTTGGCCCTGACGACGCACGGCGTCCCCTCGGCGCCGTACCCTGGTCGCGGCGGGAACACGGGCTCGGCGCGGCGGACGTGGATGCCGAGCGCCTCGAACTCCTTCCACAGCGGCGCGGTGGCCTCCTTCCCGAGGGTTGGCCCAGCTTGGCGGATGTCGGCGGGCAGGCTCTGGCCGACGCGCGAGGGGTCGTCGTCGCGGTGCTCGTTGCGGTTCCCCGACTCGGCGCCGCTCGGGTTTGCCTCGTCTCGCCCGTTGCCGCCGGAGTCTCGCGCCTGATCGACCGGCGGGTTGGCCTGGTGGCCGCCGCGGCGCCCTCTGCCACGGCGATGCCTCGCCATGGGCGCAACTCCCCTCGCGCTCACGCAGGAGTTTGTTACGTACTTGGAAGAGAAGCAAAGGGAATGGGGAGGAAGAGATCAGTTCAAGTGGGGAACACGGCGTGCACCAGCGGCTTATATGAAGCTAGCGTAGGAAAACCCACGGTAATTTTCCAAGAAATGTGATGTGCAGTGAATTCTCTTTTTCACTGTATTTTTCGAAGCTGTGTCTACCCAACACGTGACACGGATGTTTTACAGCAGCCCAACACTTTTTTTTTCACCGTCTGATCAAGATCGGACAGCTCTCCTTCAACCAGCCGTTTCTCCTTCACATAGCTTCCATGATGGCCGACGAGACCCCGCCTACCTGGGACAGCGGGTCCACTTGTTTCAAGAGTATCCAGTTGAATATTTATCGTTATCGATAGCTAAAATGTCAGCGAATTTTTGAATTCAGCCCAAACAATTGTTCTCCACTTATACCTCTCGGACTTGCTAACGTCCGAACGATGTCGGCATAGGGAGCGAGCTAGCGCCTAGCGCGTTAGGCTCACAAGCGAGCGCACTGAGGCCCGCACCGTCCTAGACGTTATCCACGCCACTCCGAACGTTGCCTACGCTGCCCCAAACATCACCCGCGCAATCGGCCGCTTTCCATATGCATCACATGTGTAATACCGATCTACTTTTGAGACATCTAGATGCAACAATTGCAACATACACAAGAAGACAAATGAAACACTTAAAACGAACGTCTAAAACACTTGCGAAAACTCATGAAAAAATTTTGAAACATATGTTTGCAACATGCATGTATATGCAGCATCTAGATCTACTTTTGCAACATCCAGATAAAACACTTGCAACATACATCTGGAACAGATGAAACATGTAGAACATATAATAGAAACATACGTGTACATCTATTACAACATGTGAAACATCCCGATCTACTTTTACAACATCGGTATACAACACTTGCAACGTATCTCTGAAATATCTAAAACACTTGAAAGATACTTTTGCAACATGCGGTTTTCACCCTTTTTCCATACGATGCAACACAGAGCGGGGGAACAGTCGATTCCGGCAAGCCGACGACTGAGGATGGTGGCGCGACCTGATAGCGGCCAGTTACGCCTACACCTAGCCTGGGTCCGACCAGCGATGGCCCCCTCTCCTAGCCACCTAGCTTGGGCATAGCGGAGGACGGAGCACGGTATGGCGTGGCAGGGGACGGAGGTAGGGATGGGGCGGCATGGGGGATGACGTCGGCGACACGCCGAAGTGGGCCTCGACACCTGAAATCTCTAATTTGGTTTTGGTGAATTGATGAAACCCTAAGTGCTAACCTAGTTTATCAAAGTGATCATGAGATATGTAGCACTATTCCAAGTGGTGGAGCAATGGTAAAGATCATGATGATGGTGTGACCATGGTGTGACCAAGTGCTTGGACTTGGAAAAGAAGAAAGAGAAAAATAGAAAGCTCAAGACAAAGGTGAAACTTGATAGGAGCCTTTTGGTTTGGTGATCGAGACACTTAGCGAGTGTGATCACACGTAGGATCGATAGCCGTACTACTAAGAGGGGTGAAACTCGTATCGAAATATGGTTATCAAAGTGCCACTAGATGCTCTAACTCATTGCATATGCATTTAGATTCTAGTGAGTGCTAACACCCTTAAAAATGATTGTGAAAATACGCTAACACACATGCACAAGGTGATAGACTTGGTGGTTGGCACATTTGAACAAGGGTGGTAAAGTTGGTGAAGCCGAGGAGGTCACTGGTACTGACCAGACGCTGGACCAGACTCTGCACTGGTGCGTCCGGGCAGTGGTGTGTGGTTGTGGCACAACTTTAGCCTTTGACCGGACGCTGGCGTGAGGTGGTGATATGACACGCGGCACCTGAGTCTGGTCGTTGTTGATGTATGGTGACGCAAGCACAGAGCTGAGGCTATGAGGATCTGATGCGGTGGCGCGTCCGGTCATGCTCCCTCGGACGCGTGAGGTCATGAAACAGGCACTCTAGGAGCTCTCTGGAAGTGACCGGACGCTACGTTGGTGGCACGTCCAGTCATTCCTTCGGTGCGTCAGGTGGCTGGCTTGGCTGCGTGGGCGAGCGCACGAGTGGACGCAAGGCGCAGCGTCAGGTCGACCGTGGTGCGTCCGGTCATCGCTTAAGTAGTGGCGTGAGCGAGGCTAGCCATTGGAATCGAACGAGCGACGTTGAACGAGGACAACACGTGGCAGCATCACAGAGATCGGACACTATTGTGTAGCGTCCGGTCATCTCATAGAGGTGCGTCCGGTAGACGCGCAGAGTGCCCAGTGAGGGGCACAATGGCTCTATTTCGTGGGGACTTCTATTTAAGCCTCTTGACTGGCTCAAGCTCACTCTCTTGAACATTTGCATTGATATAACAACCTTGTGAGCTTAGCCAAAGCCCTTCCACTCATCTTCTTCATTGATTCATTATCTTTGTGAGATTGGGAGTGAATCCAAGTGCATTGCTTGAGTGATTGCATCTAGAGGCACTTGGTGTTTGTGTTTTGCTGCGGGATTTGCTTGTTACTCTTGGTGGTTGGC
This sequence comes from Saccharum hybrid cultivar R570, assembly GCA_038087645.1. NCBI lineage: Eukaryota > Viridiplantae > Streptophyta > Magnoliopsida > Poales > Poaceae > Saccharum > Saccharum hybrid cultivar. Next base: position 34,412,842 of record JAQSUU010000001.1, on the reverse strand, counting down.
GCCACCTAGATGGCTTGGTGCAGCGAGGATTGTTGAGCGGAGGTTGATGATTGTCTTCGGTTCTGATCGTGGTGATTGTGAGGGGTTCTTGACCTTAGCCTGGTGGAGAGCTAAAAGGTACTTTAGTTGATTGCTCATGGCTTGTGTGATCCACATCTTGTGCGGCACCCTATTAAGGGTTTGGCGTGTGATGCCAATTAGCGCGTGAACCTCTAAGTGAATGAATCACCATAACGAGGACTAGCTTACCAGCAAGCAAGTGAACCTCTATAAAAAATCTTGTGTCATCTTGTTCTGATGATTTCATTGGTATTTATTGTGATTGACTGATTGGATCATTCCTCTACTCGGTGGCATAACCTTCCATCTTTCTTGTGTATTTACTTTCCTAGTGTAGCTTGGCCCTTTAATGTAGCTAGTTTTGAGGGCAAGCAAGTATCGGTCTAGTTTGGTTAATGGGGCTCTTTAGTTAGCCTTTGAGAGCTCACTAACTTAGAATAGTAACTTAGCCTTTGTGTGCTTAGAGACAATAGCAACTAGAATTATGGTAGGTGGCTTGTATTTTTAGTAGGCTAGCACAACAGTCGCTTCGCCTCATAATTATCTAACCACTTTGCTTAGTGTTGTTGTAGAAATTTTTTAGGCTATTCACCCCCTCTAGCCATTAGGACATTTCAAGTGGTATCAGAGCCGTGATCACCGTGATTTAAGGCTTAACAACCTTCGATGTCAAAATGGCTCAAATCAACAACACCAAAAAGTCACCCCAATTTGATGGCACAAATTATCCTTATTAGAAGTCCAAGATGACCACACATATCAAGTCAATCAATAGGAAGGTGTGGAAGGTGGTGGAGACCAAGATTGAGATAGAGGATCTGAAGAATTCCACCACGGCTGAAGAAGTGTTTCTCTAAAACAATGATATTGCTCTTAGTGACATTCATTATGCTATTGATGAGAGAAAGCAAATCAAGAACATTGTGATGGCTCATGAGGCTTGGAGAAAGTTGGAGGAATCATTTGAGGACACCAAGACAATAAAGGGTGCAAAGGCATACATTCTCATGAAGAAATTTGCTAGTTTCAAGATGAAGGAAGATGAGAGTGTGCAAGATATGTTCCATTAGCTGGAGTGTTGGCATTTCTTAGCGCAATCACCAAGTGAGGAGGTTTTAAGTCCATTCTCGGCAACGGCGCCAGAAATGCTTGTTGGCATTTCTTAGCACAATCAGCAAGTGAGGAGGTTTTAAGTCTATCCCCGGTAACGACGCTAGAAATACTTGTTGGCATTTCTTAGCGCAATCACCAAGTGAGGAGGTTTTAAGTCCATCACCGATAACGGCACCAAAAATTCTTGTTGGCATTTCTTAGTGCAATCACCAAGTGAGGAGGTTTTAAGTCCATCACAGGCAATGGTGGCAAAATGCCTGGTTGGCATTCCTTAACCATTACTAAGATTGAGTTAACCTTAACAACAACACCAAGAAATACCAACCATGATAGTTCTAATATGATTATAGATAAAATCCACAAGCGTACGGAGCTATCGTTGTAGCATTTTACCCAAAAGTATTCAAGGTATCGTTATTTATATTTTTTCAAAGGAGGGCAAGGTATAATGTATCTAGCATGAGCATGAATAAGATTACATACCTGCATGATGGACCATAGTTCATAACATGGGTAAAAATGGTAAATCGTGGATAGTGGACACACATCTGGGCTAACCTTAAGGATAAAAGGAAAATAAAGAATAAAAAATATTTCTACATGGAGCCGGCATGTTCTAATATAGCAGTGCAAAGAACAGCTAACGATCATACGAGTTATATGACTAGAGTTAGAGCTAAATTTAAGATGGACAGGGAGATCCCCGGGCTTGGTGTGCCAGGCCATAGAGACTTTACGAACTCCTACACAAATACCCAAACGTGGAGGATTACAAGGGACGAACATGACTGTCACCACCTGTTGTCTACCCTCAACCATGAAGCATCGTCATATTCAAAGGTTCCCATGCACCTGAGCACCACGCCCGTGTATAAGGAAACTACCCATATCCCCCCAGGACTCTATCCCTATGGATTGACAAGCAAGAATATGGGCAAATCTGAAGGAACGACGAACCATCACCTCAACCCTAGTTCTACTTCTACTCATACAAGTCATATGAATGATTAAGCATAATGTTGAACATGTTAAGATCATGACATTCAAACTATATGCTAGTTCATATATCATGATTATAATATGAAGACAACTATACTCTAGTTCATATGCATTGCTATATGAATAAGATGAAAGCTTGAATATGGAAGAACTCTTCATAGTATTCATACCAAGTAGCTCTTTCTTCTAAGGAGACAAGCTCTCCAAGTAGCTCTTGCTAGCTCTAAATACTACTATTAAAACTATGAAAAAGAATACAAGGTGTGGTGTGAGGTGTAGCTCCAAGATGATGTTGTGTGTTGAATGGAGAGCTCCACTCCTTTTCTTATAGTGGCTGATGGTCGGTTTGTTGTAGGTAAATATGGAAACCACCCAAAACTGCCTCAGCATGGCGGCATGCAATCACCACTAAAATGTGGGCCTGAGAGGCGATGGCAGGGTGTGGCCACACCCTTCGTGTCTGGCCACCGTCCTTCTCTGGTCATTTGCTGGATAGGCCTGAACCTAGCCCATGGTGGTATTCTGCCTAGGTAAGATGTGTCGGTGGGCTTTCTCTATTTCTTTCCTTTGCACACTTCTGGAATAGACTTTCTGCTTTGCGCTTTTTTACTTTATTTTGTGCATTTTTCACTTGATTCCAAAGATGTGTCCTATAAAACAAGTTTTCTCAAATACAAGTGGAAATAGGTTAATAGTAAAAGCATATGTGTCAAAGTATGCTTATTTCTCCCTTTTTGGACTTAAATTGGTAGTTATAAATGTGCGTTAGTGACCGCCAACAAATCCCCCAAGCTTAACCTTTGCCCGTCTCGAGCAAACAGCTAAATACTTGGTTGTTGATCAGGAGTTCTACTATGCTAATACAATTCATAAGTGTCATGCCTATAACAAAGTATTCTTCCGTGATTCAAATAAGTTAGCATTTTATCCACCCTTTACCTTGATCCTTGTGGGGTGTATAGCTTTTCCAAGTTCTTGAGTGGTTGCAAGATAGAACAGTTATAACAGAATCACCAGTTATTCATTCTTCGATTAACCATCTATCCAGAGGTTTTATGAATTTTTGTAAAGAAATGTAAGTTCCTCGAATGATTCTCTTGTTGCACATTCAAAAAAGATTCACTAATCTAAAGAAAAACAAAAAAAGGAATTCCATTGAATTGTATTTTTATTGATCAATTAGAATTGCCTTCTAGAACATATAATTGTCTCAAAAGGGCCTATATACATACACTATTGGACCTTTTGAGTAAGACTGAAGAAGATCTTATGCGAATTAATAGTTTTCGTATGGAAGATGGAAAACTGATATGGGACACTCTAGAGAAGCATCTCCCAATTGATTTACCTAAGAACAAGTTCTCGCTTTAAATCATTGCAATTTTTTCCTCTTCTTCTTTTTTGAGTTAGAATAAAAAGAAAAAAGAAAGCAATTTTGCATCTTTGGCACAATCTATATTTTTGCGAAATGGATCATAATAAAATAGATTTTAGGTATCTAGGGAAGATTCACTTGGAAGTAACTATTTCCTAGATACCCATGCTCAATGTGTATGAAACCTCACCAAGGCATTTGATTTTTGCCTTCTTTTTTTATATCCTACCACTAAGGCTTTTAAGTGGAGTTTTGGTAAGTATGAAAAGTGGGGCATACTTGCATCACATATTTTGCTAAGTCAAAAACTGGACCTTATGGAGATGCAAGTCATACACTTTGATCAAGACGTGCAAGTGTGTGGAATTTTTTCATACTTTCCTAATTCTAAATATTTTTGGTATTTCTTTGAATCATGAATCTCTCTCTATTTGGATGAGTGCCTTTATTTGAAAGTATAGGCTATCTTTATTTCTTTCTTTCTTTTTCTTTTCTTTTTTTCATGCTCTTTGGCATGCATTTTTTCTCTCATGCCTTTTGGCATGGATATATATTTTTTCTTTTCTTTCTTCTCCTTTTTAGCACAGCCCATACTATTCTTTTTGGCACAAGATTTTTTTGAGAGAGAGACACATGATAAATGAATAGTGTAATTTATTTAGTGGACGAAAAAGCATGGTTGTGCATAACTCTTAGTGTAAGAGTTAGCAAATTATTTGTGGATGTACATGTCTTGATCATGGGTGTATGACGACAATCTCAACACGGGTCACAACAATTTGACAAAGCTCAATGATTAGACAAGTAGCATATGACTAAGGTTTTGAATTTGAATATCAAGTCATATGGCCTTGGTAGGTATTCATAATCATTGAGGAACTTTTGATTTTAACATTTTTTTAAAATGAAATCTCCGAATGTCAAGTTTCTCTTAGAACAAAGTTATAGTCTATTTGTACCATATCATATCTTGCAACAACTTAGAAAAGAAGCATGAATTTGCAACCCACAAGTTTTCTTTTAGTCAACAAATTTAAATCTTGGAGAATACTAAGTTATAACCTAGGCACATATGAATTGTAAACAAAGCAACTATTCATCAATTCAACTTAGAAAAAACTAAACATTCCTAAGACACATATGACAGTGGAATTCATATTTTTGGTATTTTTTGAAAGCTTGTAAATAAATAAATGCATAAAATAAATTGCAAAAAATAAAGATACAAGGTACCTCTGCGGGGGTCCTCCCCCAAGCTAGCTCGCAGCCTAGGGTCCGGGATGGCTTGGTGAAGACTTCGAGGCACATTATTTGGTATATGTTTATTTTATGATGTTTTTACTTTTACTTTGTTTATTTATCCATGTCTATACTCAGTGAGTTTTGGTTCAATGATCAATTTAAACAATATGTTCAAATTGATCAAGGTAGACTTATCAACTTAAGCACCATGCTTAATTTGAAAAGCCTATGAGAATATGACTGCTACAAATCATACTCCAAACCAAGACATACTTGTATAGAGCATGGAAAGATAACCAACGTTTATTCGAGTTTGGATAAACAAAAGGTGAACCAAATGTTTTTATTTTTAGCAAAGTATATATCCTTATTATATAAGAATTTTTAAGCAATTTTTTTAGTAAGTAAAGTATAAAGGATAACTACCGATTTACCTTCGGTAAAGGCTTATCATTTTAAGTCTAATGAGTAGGACTCTTCTCCCTTTAGTTTTTGCTTGATGATGGAACATCCGTGCTCGGAGGAGTAGATGCAGATGATTGCACCTTCTTAGGTCTCCACACCATTTTGTTTGATTTGGGTGGTGTAGAGGTGGACTTCAGAGCTTCTTCCTTTTGTTTCCACACCTTTTTATCCTTCTTAGGCGGTGTGGGAACAACCTTTGGAGTTTCTTCTTTCTTTTTCTTTGGGTTGTTTTTTTCTGCTTTAGCCTCTTTTTGTTTTCTTTGTTCTTGATGAGGCTGTCCACTAATTGAGGTTGTATCTCAACCTCCTTTATGCCTTATGGGCTTGGCTCATATTTGATGCGAATCATGGAGCATTACTCTTGTTTGGGCCAAAAGTCAAAATTCTCTTCTTTGCCATTGATGTTGAAGCGGATTTCTTCAGCTCCAACATCAATCTGTGCTCTTGCAGTGCTGAGGAATGGCCGCCCATGGATGAGGGGCAATTCTTTCAATGTTTCCATGTCCAACACCATGAAGTCAACTGGAACAAAGTATCCCCAGATTTTCACCAGGATATCTTTGGCGATTCTAGCTAGATAGCAGACCGTTGAGTCCGCTAGTTGGAGCATCATCGATGTTGGTGCGAGGTGTGTGAAGTTCAGCTTGTCGAAGATGGTCTTGGGCATAACACTCACGCTTGCCCCAAGATCGCACATGCGTGATCAAATTGCTGGGTGCCAATAGAGCATGTGATGGTGGGGCACCCAGGGTCCTTCTTCTCTGGTAGACGGTTGAGTATAGCAACGCTACACTCTTCTGTCAGCTTTACAACCTCTATGGATGGCAATGGTCGCTTGTTGTGGATGATGTCTTTTATGTACTTTGCATAGGAAGGTACATGTAAGACGTCCATTAATGGGACGCTCACATGAATCTTTTCTATCATCTCCACAAAGCGAGAAAATTGCTCGTCCATGGCTTGCTTTCTTTTTCTCGTGGGAAACGACAGATAGCTTGTGTCAACAAAGTCCTATGGTGCCGTTTCCTCCTCTTCTTCTTGATCTTTTTGGGTTTTCGTTGCTGCTAAAGGTCCTTCCTCTTGTTGTCCTTGTGTTTTTCTTGTCTTATTGTTAGGGTTTGGGGGATCATGAGTGGACTTACCACCCCTCGTGGTCACCACATTAACTTTTTCAAAGGAATTCTCGAGTTGACCTGGGATTTTCCCTCCATTATTAACAGGGATGGAAGCAGCAATTTGAGCCAATTTTGTTTCTATCATTTTATTGAAACTCAATTGATTTTGAATAGAGGAAGATAAACCTTCTATTTTTGAAGTTAATATTTTCCAATATTTTATCATTATAAGTTAGCTTTTTAGTGAGATTTTCATTTATTTTTGCCCGGCCTAGTACCAAGTCTTTCAAGGAAGGTTGATTTAAATTATAATTTGAGTTGAAATTCAAATTACCTCCTTGTGGGCGGGACTGATTGTTCCACCCGTTATTATCTTGTTGTCAGAACCCGTTGTTGATATATGCGGCGTCTTCACGGGTTTTGGGGGTAGTTGTTCCCCGAGTGTCCGACTTCACCACAGACCTCATAAGTCATTTGCGATTCTATGGCCTGAACGGTGGCCTTCATAGCTTCTTTCTTGTGGGCCCTTGTTGGTATTTATTAACACAAATAGAATATGAAGGATTCCGCAAGCGCATAGAATACCATTGTAGCATTTTAGCGGGAGTATTTCAGCATCGTTATTTATATTTTACCACAGAAAAATAATGGAGTAAAGATTTATTGAGTAATGGCAAAGGAGTAACCATTAACATACCAACATAGCTAGAGCAGGGGTAAATGTGATGATAGGAGTTAAGCATAATGACACTCAGGGGATAGGTCACTAAGGTAATGTAAACTAGTTAACTCAGGTGAGGTGGATTCCTATGTCATTCTTATTACATGGTTAAAGTATATATGTATCCAACTAAGCTACGACTAACTCTACTCTTATGCACTTCGGGACGCCACTTAGACGGTAGAGCACTCACAATGGATAACTCTACCGACGTGACTATGGTCCTATAATTTAATAGCCTGCTCAATTCAGAGTGGATTATAAACGATAGAAGAGGTTGTCACCTCCCGCTGCTACCACCCAACCAGAGAACAGGATGCACTCATAGGCAGAGCATTGTATAAGCACCATGCTTACACGAGGCTCGACTACTTAATTAACCTAATCGATAAACTATAGCAAGCTAAGCGCTTTATGAACCCGCACACAAAAGTATTGATAAACTTAACTAAGCAAGATATACATATTCAAAGTAAACATAGCCATGTAGATAAGAATGATAAATTCAGAACAAGTCTTACAAGATGAAGTGAAGATACAAGGCTTTGCCAAACCTCCAAGACTATATCTAGAATTTGATCCTCGCTCCCGAATTACTAATCTACTACATTAGAGAGTCTAGACCTAATCCTTCTAGTATACCCTGATCTCTAAATGAGAGATATGAATTAGGGTTTTAGGGATACCTTTGCTTCAGGGGGTACAGGGTTGTTTATATAGGCTGGTGGGATGAACCAGAGCCCTTGGATCAAACCGACTTCAATCAAGGGTGGAGATATAAACCCTAAGGCGGTGGAGAACTGACGTGCGAAGGTGGTGGCTGATAGGGGGACCCACAGGTCGACCAACCTAGGGTGGGGTCGACCGACCTGGCCCTATGGTAGGTGGGCCCCACCTTTAGTGCCACGCCTTCTCATGTCTTCTAGATTCTTCTCAATTTGATTTTGATGCAGAATTAATATCTCTTGATTCTAGCCTCCAAATATAGCAAATAATATATCTGCTTTGATCGTCTCGATGAGCTCTTCGCAATGGTGCACTCCAATTCATCATTTGATATACTTTTATTTGGTGAAAAATTAAATGTCCTGCAAAACAAGTGAGAGGACCAAAACTCATGGAACTCATTAGTTTAAACTCCTATACCTTTGTTTGGTGATATACTTAAGCATATATGCAGGTAATATTGATGATTTATAATTGAGGTTAGTGACCATCAATAGCCCTCTCATTCAGTCTTGATAGCAGCAAGTCTATTTTTGTGGCAAGCATGTCTGCCTCCTTCACGGAATGCATGCTTTTTTTGTTGTTTGCGCTCTTCCCCCCAGCTCTGATTGGCCACCATCTTCTCGATGAGGGCCTTGGCTGCATTGGCGATGAGGGAAAGGAACGCTCCTCTAGTAGCGACATCAACATGCCCCTTCAACATGGGTGTGAGCCCCTCGTAGAAGTTCTAGAGCATGAGCCATTCTTCCATCTCATGGTGCGAGCAGGCCTAGATGTAATCCTAGAGCCTTTCCCATGACTCGGGGATGGACTTGAGTGAAGTCTACTAGAAGTTGGAAATTTTCCCCCTCAGGGCATTGATTTTACCCATGGGGAAAAATTTCATGAGGAGTGTCATGGAACATTTGCCCCACGTGTCGACAGCACCCTTGCTTTGGTAGAACCACTATTTTGCCTTCCCCGCAAGGGAGAAGGGAAATAGACGAAGCCTGATGCTAGCTGGTACGACATCTTTGATGATGATTGTGTCGCACATCTCAAGGAATTGTTGAAGGTGTGCACTTGCATCCTCGCTCGGCAAACCATAGAACCTATACCATCGTGATTAGGCCAGTACGGAGCTTAAATTTTTCGGTGCTCGTGTTGACAGCGGGCCCAACGGGCATGTTGGCAATAGCGGGGGTGGACTAGTAGTGGAGTGACTTGGCCATGGTGATAGTAGCGGATGGTACGGGGCTGACTGGTTTGACTACTGATAGAGTAGCAGAAGAAGAAGTACGAGACCTGTTCTTCCTTAGGAGTGCCTTTGGATTATCGGTGTAGTTGTTTGGTAGATCAAAACCACTCATACACTATCCTATTTTCATTCCACAACAGAGGAGGAAAACAAGCATAATTAGCCTGCATAAACTATGGCTACCATTACATGCATGTGATCATTATTCATGTCATGCTAGATTTTCTTTTTGAATATATGCCCTCCTCGGCAACGGTGCCAAAAATGCTTGTTGGCATTTTTAGCAAAATCACCAAGTGAGGAGGTTTTAAGTCCATCCCTGGCAATGGCACCAAAAATCCTTGTTGGCATTTCTTAGCGCAATCACCAAGTGAGGAGGTTTTAAGTCCATCCCCGGAAACAGCGCCAGAAATGATTGTTGGCATTTCTTAGCGCAATCACCAAGTGAGGAGGTTTTAAGTCCATCACCGGCAACGGCGCTAGAAATACTTGTTGGCATTTTGTAGCGCAATCACCAAGTGAGGAGGTTTTAAGTCCATCACTGGCAATGGCGCCAGAAATGTCGGTTGGCATTTCTTAGCACCATTACTAAGATTGAGTTAACCATGATAGTCCTGATGGTTATAGACAAAATTCGCAAGCGTACGGAGCTATCGTTGTAGTATTTTACCCGAAAGTATTTAGGGTGTTATTATTTATATTTTCTTAAAGGAGGGCAAGGTATAATGTATCTAGCATGGGCATGAATAAGATTACGTACTTGCATGATGGACCATAGTTCATAACAAGGGTAAAAATGGTAAATCGTGGATAGTGGACACACATCTGGGCTAACCTCAAGGACAAAAGGAAAACAAAGAATAAAAGAATGTTTCCACGTGGAGCCAGCATGTTCTAATATAGTAATGCAAAGAATAGCTAATGATCATACAAGTTATACAACTAGAGTTACAGCTAAGTTTGAGATGGACGGGGAGATCCCCGGGCTTGGTCTGCCAGGCCATAGAGACTTTACGAACTCCAACATGAATACCCGAACGTGGGGGATTACAAGGGATGGACAGGGCTGTCACCACCTTCCGTCTACCCCTCAACCGTGGAGCACCGTCATATTCAAATGTTCCCATGCACCCGAGCACCACGCCCATGTACAAGGAAACTACCTATATCCCCCCGGGACTCCAACCCTACGGATTGACAAGCAAGAATATGGGAAACCCGAAGGAATGATGAACTGCCACCTCAACCCTAGTTCTACTTCTACGCATACAAGTCATATGAATGATTAAGCATAATGTTGAACATGTTAAGATCATGACATTCAAACTATATGCTAGTTCATATATCATGATTATAATATGAAGACAACTATACTCTAGTTCATATGCATTGCTATATGAATAAGATGAAAGCTTGAATATGGAAGAACTCTTCATAGTATTCATACCAAGTAGCTCTTTCTTCCAAGGAGACAAGCTCTCCAAGTATCTCTTGCTAGCTCCAAATACTACTACTAAAATTATGAAAAAGAATACAAGGTGTGGTGTGAGGTGTAGCTCTAAGATGATGTTGTGTGTTGAATGGAGAGCTCCACTCCTCTTATTATAGTGGCTGATGGTTGGTTTGATGTAGGTAATATGGAAACCACCCAAAACTGCCTCAGCATGGCGGCATGCAATCGCCCCTGAAATGTGGGCTCGAGAGGCGATGGTGGGGGTGCTGCAGCACCTAGGTTGTGCCCGCACCCTGGTTGGCGTGCCTGGCCACCATTCTTCTCTAGTCGGTTGCTAGATGGGCCTGGACCCAGCCCATGGTGATATTCTGTCTAGGTAAGATGTGTAGGTAGGCTTTCTCTATTTCTTTCCTTTGCGCACTTCTAGAATACGCTTTCTGCTTTGCGCTTTTTACTTTGTTTTGTGCATTTTCCACTTGATTCCGAAGATGTATCCTGCAAAATAAGTTTTCTTGAATACAAGTGGAAATAGGTTAGTAGTACAACCATATTTGTTAAAGTATGCTTATTTCTCCCTTTTTGGACTTAAATTGGCGGTTATAAATGTGTGTTAGTGACCACGAACATGGAGGTGCTTGTCAATGATTTCAAAGCACTTGGTGAGAAGGTGGAGGACAAGGACTTCTCTCATAAGTTCTTGATATGTTTACCTGTAAGATTTGGCATGTTAGTCACCTTGTTAGTGAGGACTGGTTTGGACACAATGACACCAAACCAAATCTTGGGAGATATTATGACCGATGACGCCTATAGAGATGATAATGAGAAGAAAGAAAAGAACAAGGAGAAGAAGGATGAGAAGAAGAAGAGTGTGACATTCAAAGCCACATCATCATCAAAGGGCAAGGCAAAGCAAGAAATATCAAGTGAAGATAAAGATTCAAGCTTTGTTGATATGGATGATGAGAAGACGGCTCTCTTTGTGAAGAGATTTGGCAAGTTTATGGTGAAAAAGGGCTACCGTGTTAGAAGGAAGAAGTCTTCATCCAATAACAAGGAAGAGTCAAGAAGATGCTTCAAGTGTGGAAGCAAAGATCATCTTATTGCTCAATGCCCATACAATAGAGACAATGATGATGATGACAAGAAGAGCAAGAAGAAGGACAAGAAGGAAAAAAGAGAAGAAGGACAAGACTGTAAGGTCTAAATGGCTAGAGAGGGGTGAATAGCCTATTTAAATTTTCTACGAGCTTCACTAAACACCAATGTTAGTATAAAAGATGACATAGCTAAATCTAGCACTAGCTCAACTATACTAAGCAAGCCACCTATACAAGTCTAGTGAACAAGGCTATGATCTCTAATTCACACCAACAAAGCTAAGTCACTAAGCTAACTACTCCTAGGTGATACAAAGTACACTAAACAAGCTACACAAGGTAAAGTGCAAGAATGTAAAGAGGAAGTGAATTGATTCTTATATCGACGGTGTAGAGAAGAAATATATCCAAAGAAACAATCACACACAATCACAAGAGAATCCTTGGCAAGAGATGACACAAGATTTTTTACCGAGATTCACTTGCTTTCCGGCAAGCTACTCCTCGTTGTGGCGATGCACCCACTTGATGAATCACGAGCTAATTGACTATCAAGAGTCAAACCCTCAGCGAGTGCCGTATATCCACTCACAAGATAGGGATCCTCCAAGCCACGAGCTCTACTAGAGTAGCCAATTCACGAACTCCCGCGGGAAAGGCTCAAGAACCCCTCACAATCACTTGGTGAGGCTCGAAACAATCTTCAATCACGAGATCAATACCATCGCTGCTCCAAGCCATCTAGGATGTCGGGAAACACCCAAGAGTAACAAGAAATCGCAGCTAACTCAATGAATCAAGTGCCACTAGATGCAACTCTCAAAGCAATGCACTTGAATCTCACTCAATCTCTCTAGGATTATGCAACCAAGCAAGGATATGAGTGAAGGGAGTGTTCTCTAGCTCAAAGTGTGCCTCAATATCTCAAATGTGCAAGAGTGAACCCCCCTAAACCCGACCACTATCTATTTATAGCAAAGGGGTAAGCAACTAGTCGTTACAAGACATCGCAGTGAAAATCGTGATGACCGGATGCACCGGACAGGGTGACCGGACACGTCTGGTCACTATAGGATAAGTAGCAATAGTGCACATCAGAGAGAGCCATTGCCGTGACTGGACGTGCTTTACCATTTGACCGGACGCGCCGCACTCGGTGTCCGATAGGAGTCCAGAGAGCTCCTCGTGCAATCGGACACGTCTGGTCGCGCGTGACTGGACGCGCCATCACGTCCGCTCACACCTACCCTTCGTGCTGATCTCCTGGGTGCGTGACCGGACACACCAGTTCCGCGAAGGACCAAACGCGCCAGTCCGCAACCCTCTCGCGCCCGCGTCTGCCTGCGGTTTGAACTGACTGAACGCGCCAACCGCGTCCGGTCACTTCGACCACGGCGTCTGGTCACTATTTTTTAGTGAGAACCACACCAGACTTACACCTCTGTTTCTCCACCTTCGGCGCAGTAGAAAATAAGTGTTTTACTTCCATAAAAAGCGCAGAGGAACCCAAACCCCTCTCTACCGCTCAAACTCCACCGCCTTCGCAAAAGTGCTAACACCACCAAGTGTATATCATCATGTGCATGCGTGTTAGCATTTTCACAATCATTTTTTATGGTGTTACGTTGGCTCTCTACTAGATCCTAATGCATATGCTCAAGATGATGACCTAGTAGCACTTGATTCACGAGCTAACCATGATTGCCCCTCTTGATAGTTGGCTATCAATCCTGAACCCGGTCAATCACTTCTCTACTCATCTTAGACCGGCAAAACCAAACCCTATGATTATACCTTTGCCTTGATCACTTTGTTCCATGTCCATCTCCTCATGCTTGATCATCATGATTATCATTTCATGTGCATCTCTACCATGATCGCCATTTCATGTCCATGCACCATCTCTTTGTGATCTTGTGGCCACCACTCCTTGCCACATACACCTTCATCACATGTGTTGCTTATGCTTAATTAAAAAACACTTAACACATGGCATTAGCAACTTGGTGTCATTAATTACCAAAACCAAACTTGGGCTTTCAAAGACAACCTTCAAGAAGAAGAAAGCTGGTTCATATGTGGTCACTTGGGATGGTGATGCTTCCTTAAGTGATGATAATGATAGTGATGATGATAAGACCACTAAGAAGAAGGCTCTTGCAAGAATTGCTATACAAGAGAAGCCTTCTTTCTTCGACACTCCATCATGCTTCATGGCTAAGGCCACTAAGGTACAAACTTGTGATGATAGATGTGATAAGGAACATAATAATGAAAGTAAAAGTGAAAGTGACAATGATGATGAACCCACTAAAGATGAATTAATTGACATGTTAGAAGATACTAAAGAACATTTTGACATTAAGAGAAGGGAATGCAAATACTTGCGCAAGAAACTAAAAGCCCTTAAATAAGCCATTGATGAGCTCAATGCATCTCATGAGAGGCTAGAGGAAGCTCATGAGAACTTGGCAAGGCTCACAAGAAGCTTGAAAAAGCTCATTCCTCTCTACTTAGTGAGCAAAATGAGAAGGAGCATATTATAATATGTGACAAAGGCTTAACTTGTGACATAATTGATGAATCATTGTATAAGCCTATCATTGTTGCTTTCACTAACCCTTCTGGTAGCACTTTCACTTCTACCTCATCTAGTAGTGATAGTTTCACTTGTGATGCCTCACTAATGATTGAGAATGAGACATTCAAGAAGGAGGTAAAAGAGCTCAATCACACCTTGGCTAAGCCCTATGGTGGTGAGGACTGCTTGCTTATGTGCTTAGGTAGCCAAAGGGCATCTCTCTACAAAGAGGGATTAGGCTATACCCCAAGAAAGGCAAGGCAGTCTTTGCTCCTCACAAGACTAGTTTTGTGAAGAATAATGATCAATTTTGCACAAGTTGCAAGCAAGTTGGTCATAAAAGCATGATTGTAAGACCAAGAACATTGCTAATGTATCTTCAATTAAGCTTGATTCTTTCTATGTGCTTACTAAGGGTACAAATAGTGTTCATGCTAAGTTTATTGGTGCACCATGGATGGGCTCAAGGAAGAAAGCCATATGGGTGTTAAAGAGCTTGGTTACTAACCTCTAAGGACCCAAGCAAGTGTGGGTACCTAAAAAGAATTGATCTTCTTTTGTAGGTCAATTACAAAGCCAAAGGAAGGCATTAGGTTCTTGATAGTGGGTGCACTCAACACATGACCGGTGATGCAAGAATGTTTAACTCAATCAACACCAATGATAGTAATGGATATGATAGTATCACTTTTGGTGACAATAGTAAAGGCAAGGTTAAAGGGCTTGGTAAGATTGCAATATCCAATGACTTGAGCATGTCCAATGTGTTGCTAGTTGAGAGCTTGAACTTTAATTTACCATCTGTGGCTCAATTGTGTGACCTTGGATTCAAATACATATTTGGAGTAGATAATGTAGAGATCATAAGTGTAGATGGCTCTAACTTGATCTTCAAAGGTTTTAGATATGAGAATCTATACTTGGTTGATTTCAATGCTAGTGATGCTCAAGTGTCAACATGCTTGTTCACTAAGTCTAGCATGAGTTGGTTATGGAATAGAAGGCTTGGTCATGTTGGAATAAAACAATTGAATAAATTGGTTAAGCATGACTTGGTTAAAGTCTTGAAAGATGTATTTGAGAAGGATAAGCTTTGTAGCTCTTGTCAAGCCAGCAAACAAGTTGAAAACACCCATCGTAAGAAAAGCATGATGAGCACTAGTAAAGCATTTGAATTATTGCAGATGGATTTGTTTGGGCCAACACAATACACTAGCATCAATGAAAACAAATATAGCTTTGTGATAGTGGATGACTATACAAGATACACTTGGGTATTCTTTCTAATAGACAAAAGTGATGTGTTTGTAACTTTCAAATCATTTATCAAGGGCATTCACAATGAGTTTGAAACAACCATCAAGAGAGTTAGAAGTAACAATGGTAGTGAGTTCAAGAACACAAGAATTGATGAGTTGTGTGATGATGTAGGAATTAGACATCAATTCTTAGCCAAGTACACTTGACAATCAAATGGCCTTGTTGAGAAGAAGAATAGAACATTCATTGATATGGCAAGGTCTATGCTTAGTGAGTACAATGTGAGTCAATCTTTTTGGGCCAAAGCAATCAACATGGCTTGCTATTATAGCAACCGCCTCTATTGTCACCCATTGAAAGAGAAGACACCATATGAGCTCTTGAATGGTAGAAAGCCCAACATTGCATATTTTTGGGTCTTTGGTTGCAAATGCTATATCTTGAAGAAATGTACTAGATTTGGCAAGTTTAAGAAGAAGAAGTATGATGAAGAATTCTAACTTGGATACTCAACCACAAGCAAAGGATATAGAGTTTGAAATTTGATAAGTGGTACTCTTGAGAAGGTACATGATGTTGAATTTGATGAAACCAAGGGTTCCCAAGATGAGTATTAGAATCTTGATGATGTAAGAGGCATTTGACTTTCAAATGCTATGAAAAACATGGATGTTGGTGAATTGAGGCCTAGGCAAGTGATTGCTGAAGAAGATGATCATGTGCAAGTGCTCTCTAACTCAAATGTGCAAGTTGACACAAATCAAGCAAGTTCTAGTGGCTCTCATGACAATGCAAGATCAAGTGGCTAGTACATCATCTCAACCCAATGATCAAGATAGTGCAAGCAATGTTCTAACACTCCAACCAACCAATATTACAAGGGATCGTCCATTATATACTATAATTAGAGATATTTTTAGAGGTGTGCAAACTAGATCAAAATTGGCTTTATTTTGTGAGCATTTCTCATTTGTATCATTCATTGAACTAAATAAGATAGAAGAAGCATTGATAGATGTTGATTGGGTGAATGCTATGCATAAAGAATTGAACAACTTTACAAGAAATCAATTATGAAAATTAGTTAAAAGACCAAAGAACCATAATATGATTGAAACCAAATGGGTCTTTAGAAACAAGTAAGATCAAGATGGGATAGTGGTAAGAAACAAAGCAAGATTGGTGGCACAAGGATACACTCAAGTGGAAGGTCTTGACTTTAGAGAAACTTATGCCCTGGTTGCTAGATTGGAAGCAATTAGAATCTTGCTATCCTATGCTTGTGCCCACAATATCAAGCTCTATCAAATGGATATCAAGAGTGCATTTCTCAATGGCTACATCAATAAAGAAGTGTATGTTGAGCAACCGCTTGGTTTTGAAGATGACAAGAAGCCTAACCATGTGTACAAGTTAAAGAAGGCATTATATGGCTTGAAGCAAGCACCTATAGCATGGTATGAGAGATTGAGAGATTTCTTACTCTCTAAAGAGTTCAAAATGGGTAAGGTTGACATCACTCTTTTCACTAAGAAGATTGTCCAAGACTTGTTTGTGTTGCAAATCTATATTGATGACATCATATTTGGATCAACCAATCAAGACTTTTGTGAAGAGTTTGGAAAGATGATGGCTAATGAGTTTGAGATGTCCATGATTGGAGAGTTGAGTTGCTTCCTTGGTCTTCAAATTAAGCAATTAAAGAATGAAACATTTATGAATCAAGGCAAGTACATCAAAGACATGCTCAAGAAGTTTGGCATGAGTGCGTAAGTCCATTAGCACACCAATGGGAACAAATGACAATTTGGATAGTGATGCAAGTGATAACATGGTGGATCAAAAATTATATCGGTCTATGATTAGAAGCCTACTCTATGTGACCGCATCAACGCCGGATGTCATATTTACTATGTGCATATGTGTAAGATTCAAGCCTTACCAAGAGAAAGTCATTTGAAGGCAACAAAAAGAATATTGAGGTACTTGAAGCATACATAAAATATTGGTTTGTGGTATCCCAAAGGAGCAAAGTTTGAACTTATTGGATATTCGGACTCCGACTATGCGAGATGCAAGGTTGAAAGGAAGAGCACCTCGGGCACATGTCAATTGTTGGGGGGAAGATCACTTGTTTCATGGTCATCAAAGAAACAAAATAGTGTTGCGTTATCAACCGCCGAAGCTAAATACATATCCGTTAGTGGTTCTTGTGCACAAATTCTTTGAATGAAGGCCACCTTGAATGACTTTCAAATTAAGTTCAAAAAAGTGTTATTGCTATGTGACAATGAGAGTGCTATCAAGCTCACCAACAACCCGATTCAACATGCAAGAACAAAGCACATTGATGTCCGCCATCATTTTATAAGAGATCATCAACAAAAAGGGGACATTTGCATTAAGAGTGTGGGCACCGAAGATCAACTTACCCACATATTCACCAAGCCACTTGATGAGAAAAAGGTTTTACAAGCTAAGGAATGAGTTGAACATATTGGATTTCTCAAATATGTGTTGATGCACCCCCCCACTTATATGACATGTCTCTCCTTCGAGCTACCAAGGTAAAGTTGATTGGCATACATACATTGCTAAGGACTTGTTTAGTGCATCTAGTCATTTCTCATGTCTTATAGGCTCATTCATGAAAATCAAATGAATTTGATGCTTATATGGTACCACTATTGCTTCTACGCTTGACTTGATCTAGTGGTAGATATGACATGCTTGTGGGCTTGTGAATCTAGTGTTTGATCTAGAAAATGAGCTATAAATGTTTAACTCAATATGGTACAGGATAACCCTTATTTAGAGGTGTGAAGAAGCTTGTCCTTGATCAACTATGGTAGAACCATCCGAAATAACTCACTTTCGGAGGCACTTGTCTTCCACTAGACACTAAGTACCCGAAAGTAAGCTAAATCGAACAGTTCCATCAAGCACGCCCAACGGGAGAACTTGAAACAATCCATGTTTTCCATCCAGAATCCAATAATGAATATGAGCTTACAATACTTAGTCTATTTCATACAACATGACTCTTGGAAATTATTTATTACAATACTAGAGTTCAGAGTGCGATAATTAAACAGTGGAATTAACATAAACATCTAGCAGAAAGATACAAGGATCCGTCTGTGCCCACTAGAAGAATCCTCCACACAAGAGCAACTCCTCAAACTCCACCTGCAACAAGGGTGAATAAACCATGAGTACACAATGTACTCGTAAGACTTACCTGACTAGTGGAAATATATTCCCTAACTCTCAAGGGATATGATAGGCAGTATGGTGTGTGGTTTATTTTGTTTTGCGGAAGCATTTCTAGCATTTCGTCTTTAAGATAAAGTTTTATTAGCGGTCATAATTAGTTCATCATCCAATCGTTCTATGTAAGCACCGATTCTACTTCCGAGCAAGAGTTGAGCAATTAGAATTATTTCTCCATCTTTCATGTTCCAGTTTTTACTACGGTGCTAGACCATAGCCAAGTCATACTGTTACGTAGAAACGGTGATTTGCAAATCAATGTAGCCTAGCTGGGTAACCCGAAAAACACACGCCTCGCTTGTACCCCAGCCACAAACAAGACTAACCCATTCCACTCCTATCGAGGGGTCTAGGTCCCCGTCCAAACTTGCACTCCAAGCCCCCACACTTGAGACCCGATCTCAGTGCAATGCTTAGACCTCCACCATTCCCCGCCTCCAATCAGTCGGTCTGGAAAGAGCCAAAACCCATGACAAGAGAGTAATGAGCATTCCTAGTCCCATAAGCAAGTATGTGCTCGGGATAATAAATCTGTGACCTGACTACCATCCACAGCAACAGACGGTCCTTAATCAACACGGATAGGGAAAACAGTGCAACCAAGCTATGTCCCGTAGCCATGGGACATCACTAGTTACACCCACCAATACCCATAATAGATCCCTACCTGATCATCATTTTTCTTTTCATCATTTTATTATGAGAGTCATAATAATCACCTATTGTGATAACGGCAGGTTACTCACGCTACTGATAACCTAAGCATAGCATCTACTCGATCCTATACTAGTAAAACTCATATGTATATATATATATATATGCATGTGGTTTCCAATAAAATTTACTGCAACGTAAATACACAATAAATATATATACGGTGATTAGCAAAAATAAGGGTTATGCACCGGGGCTTGCCTTGGACAGGCGCAGTGTCAGCGGTGTCAGTCACGGGTGGCTCTAGGACTCCCTCCTATACTAGGATCTCCTTCTCGTACTCCTCGATCACCTCCTCGTACTCCTGCTCTCTGGTGGTCGCGAACACCACCAACTTGTTCCCTATATGCATGCGGTGATGATGCAACATTTAGTATTTAGGTGTGGCAGAACCGCCTGAATTAACACACTTTTAGAGGCGCTGTCTTCCACTAGACACTAAGCACCCCAAAAGTGAGCCAAGTCAAGCAGTTCTGTCGAGCACACCCAACGGGAGAACTCGAAACGTTCCACAATTTTACACCCGGGATCCAATAATGAGTACAAGCTTATAATACTTAATCCATTTCATACAACAAAGAGTCTCAGAAATTCTTTATTACAGTACCAAAGTTCAGAGTGCGATAAATTAAACAGCGGAATAAAACAACATCTAGCGGAGCGGTATAAGGATCCGTCTGTGCCCACCAGAAGAATCCTCCACACAACAGTTAGCTTCTCAAGCAGCACCTGCAACAAGGGTAAATAAACCCTGAGTACACAATGTACTCGCAAGACTTACCCGACTGGGAATATATTTCCCGACTCTCAAGGATTATGATAGGCTTTATGGCTTGTGGGTTCTTGTTTGCGGAAAGCAATACTAAGGGTGAGTCCTTATTTAATTAAATTATTAACAGCCATGTTAAATTCATTATCCAACCTACTATGTAAGCACCTGTTCTATCATCAAGCAAGGGTTGAGCAATCAGAATCATTTTTCCATCTTTCATATGCCAGTTCTTACTACGGTGCCAGAGTGCAGTCAAGCCGTACCGTCACGTAGAAACGGCGATTCGCGAATCAATGTGCCCAGCTGGGTACCCCGAAAAACACACGCCTCGCTTGTACCCCAGGCACAAGCAAGACCAACCCGTTCCCCTCCTGTCACAGGTTTCCAGGTCCCCGTCCAAACTTGGACTCCTAGCTCCCGTACTTGAGGCCCGGCCTCAATACGGTGCTAAGACCTCCACCTATCCCCGCCTCCAATCAGTCGGTCCGGAAAGAGCCGGAGCCCATGACAAGAGAGTAACAAGTCTTCCTAGCCCCCATCCGCTAGTATATGCTCGGGATAATAAATCTGTGACTTGACCGGGGATCCAGTGCAACGAACGGTCCTTAATCGACACGGACAGGGAAAAAGTGCAACCAAGCTATGCCCCGTGGCCGCGGGACATAACCTGTTACACCCACCAATACCCATACCATATCCCTGCCCGGTCACCATTTCCTTTTCCATCATTTCATCATTAGTGTAATAATAATAATAATAACCACCTATTGTGAGTAACGACAGGTTACTCACGCTACCGATAAACCTAAGCAAAGCAGCTACACGATCCTGTACTAGTAAGACTCATGGGTAGATATATATATATGCATGTGGATATCATAAAACTCCTGCAACGTAAATGCACAACCTATATATATATATATAATAATTTGTAAAATAAGGGTTATGCACCGGGGCTTGCCTTGGGCAGGCGCGGTGTCAGCAAAGTCAGTGACGGGTGGCTCTGGAACGTCCTCCTGCACGAGGATCTCCTCGTACTCTTCGATGACTTCGTCGTACTCCTGCTCGCCGAATGTCACGATCTCCAGTGGCTCGTCCTCTATATGCATGCAGTGATGATGATGCAATAATTAATATATAGGCAACCGCAACTCTTAAAATAAGAATACATCTACCAAGCTACAAGCTAACTCTAATGACTAATACGCAAAGTTACCTATTATTCCCACTAAACAAGTATGAAACATTTCATGTATTATCTTAGCAACTAAAGGCATCCTTATTGTTAAAATCAATTTACTATATATATAATAAAACCAGGAGCGCTAGTTACCACGCATCATAAAAATTTATTCTCTAAACAACCATAATAAGCATTTCAAAATAATAAAGTAACCCTAAAGGTATCACTGAACTATACGAACTAATTACACTAACAGATAGATCATGAATTTAGGAACCTAACAAAATTTATTTCATGATAAATGCATAAATTCAAATGAGCTCTAGAGATGAAGAAAATGGTATTATTGGAGGAGGCTAATCACGCAATTGAACTTGTTGACTTGCACATGACTGTGGGTCTAGAATTACTAGATGAGACCACGGGTCAAGAAAATAATAAAGAAGAAGAATGAAGGAATTCTTACAGGCTAGCTACCTCAGAATTGAATGAAGTGCCACCTACGGTGATCGATGTGCGGAGGCAATGCAAGAGGAGAGACACCAGGGAGCTTAGCAAATGCTTGCCCTGCGTGGAGTGGAGCAGAGCCATATATAGCACTGATCGTGGGTGGTCATGACAGGCTAAGTAGTCTGGAAGCACGAAACGAGTTGGCAGGGTTGTCCTCTGGCTCCGTGCCGTGTGCGGTGGTGAGGTCTTGGTCATGAGAGAATTAATTCAAGGATTGAACTTTGAGTGGTCTTGGACTTACGAGCATGTCAGGACTAGGGTGGGCTTTGGGCTGAACGTGCTCAGCGGTGGGGTGCTGGTTCATTTATGCAGGTCAAGGAATTAATTGAGGAGGAGATCACAGGTCAAGGAAACATTAGAGAATAAGAAGATCAATTGTAAACTAGCTACCTCAGCTGATGATAGCTCGGGGAGAAATCGATAGACGCAGCTCTCTCGGGCAAGAACAGAAGAACTTGATTTGAGAGGAAGAAACAAGTGAGCAGCGGAGCGAAATAGCTCGGCGTATCCTTTTAAAGACAGAAGACGCAGGAATAGAGAAGCGAAGACATGACAACGACGCGTCATAAGGTTAGTAGCTAAACTAGCTTGCTTAAAGGTAATAAAGCGCCGCGGGAACGACGTGCTGCATGGACAAACAACATTTTCCACTGGCTAGGTGATTTTTCCACGGATGAACAGTAACTTCTGCGTGTGAACAGTGATTTCCACGCGTGAACAGTGCTTCCTGCACTGCTACAGTATCGACGTATGGAAAATCTACGCTTCTGCAGTCTGTCGTGTTTGAAAAAAAACTTCACTGCTGCATTGCTAGTGAGAAAAGTTTGCTCTGGTACCGTTCTGACATGTTGAAACTCCCTGCTGCTATAGGCTGGCGTGAGAAAAGAGTACGTGCACCGCGTTTGCAGAGCAGTGAGCGAGCGGCATGCTCGCCGGCCGAACTTGTGAGTGAGATTAATGCGTAGCGTGTGCGACACACTATGGCAGTGGTAGCGCGTCGTGCACTGATGATTTTTTTTTTTTTTTTTTGGTGATTAGCAAGCGAAGTAAAGGCGGGATAATTAGAACAACGAGAGATGACAGTGGCGCGTCGCGAGATTGATAGAGATAAAAATCTTACCAAGTGGTATGCTAATAATTAGCGAATGACAATAATTTGTCATTTGACTTTGTGGCTAAGGAGCTCTCACGTGGAGAGAGATGACGTGCGGCTGGAAGGACAACTTGGACAAGGAATAAATTAGAGCTCAAATTAAGAATTAGTGCAACAAAATTTAATTTCTCATTTTGCCACAAACAATAATACATAAACATGATGCTCATGACATGGTTTAGTGATTTGTTAACGCGGTAACACCGAGGGTGTTACAGCTCAACCCCCCTAAAAGAAAATCTCGACCCGAGATTTCACGTGCCTAGTGTGAGAAAAGAGATAGAAATAAATTTTTAATCTCGATAATTACATTGATGAGCTAGGAAGGAGATGAGGATAATTCTTCAAAATATAACTCTCAAGTTCCCAAGTAGCTTCATCCTCCGAGTGATTCTGCCATTGGACTTTGTAAAATTTCACCACATTGTTTCTTGTCACCCTTTCTTTTTCATCCAAAATTTTGACTGGATGCTCAACATAAGAAAGATCAGGTTGGAGAGGGAGTCCTTCGATCTCCACTGCCTCATCAGGAACTCGCAAACACTTTTTCAACTGAGACACATGAAAAACATCATGGACGGCTGACAATATATCTGGGAGCTGGATGCGGTAAGCAACAGTACCACGCCGTTCCAAAACCTTGTAAGGCCCAACATAGCGAGGAGCTAATTTTCCACGGACACCAAACCTATGCACACCTTTCATGGGAGACACTTTAAGATACACATAATCACCAACTTCAAATTGCAAAGGCCTTCTTCTCTTATCCGCATAGGTTTTCTGGCGGTTCTGAGCCGCCTTCAAATGACTCCGAATAATTCCGACTTTCTCTCTTGCTTCATGGATAAAGTCAGGCCCGAAGTAACCACGGTCTCCTACTTCAACCCAGTTGAGCGGTGTCCTACACTTCTTGCCATACAAAGCCTCAAAAGGTGCCATTCGAATGCTTTCTTGATAGCTATTGTTGTAAGAAAACTCAGCCAATCTCAAGCACTCATCCCACTTCTCTGGGAAAGAAATGACACAAGCTCTCAACATATCTTCCAGCACTTGATTGACTCTTTCTGTCTGGCCGTCGGTCTGCGGATGATAAGCTGAACTTCTGAGAAGACTAGTTCCAAGGCATTTTTGGAGTTGAGTCCAAAAGCGGGACATAAAGACCGATCCACGATCAGAAACAATAGTGAGAGGGACTCCATGGAGAGTTACAATGCGGTCAAAATACAACTTAGCATATTGCATGGCTGTATACCTTCCATCCACAGGAAGAAAATGGGCAGACTTTGTAAGACGATCCACAATAACCCAAATAGAATCATGCCCTTTTACTGTGCGAGGCAATCCTGTAATAAAATCCATAGAAATATCCTCCCATTTCCACACTGGGATTGGCAAAGGCTGTAGGAAACCAGGCGTACGCATATGGTCTGCCTTCACCCTTCCACAAATATCACATTCTGCAATATACTTAGTGATATCCTGCTTCATATTTGACCACCAATACAAGTGGCGCAAATCATGGTACATCTTGTTACTTCCCGGATGAATGGATAGCCTGGAACTATGGGCTTCCTCCAAAATCTTTCTTCTAAGCTCATCACTTCCGGGAACCACCAACCGATTCTTGTATCTCACCACACCTTGTTCATCAATGCTGAAATGAGGACCACGTCCTTCAGCAATCAACTTCTTGATATGAGGAATCTCCAAAACATCCTGCCTTTGCTCAATGATAATTTGCTCCAATAAATCTGAGACTAGAGCAATGTGAGCTAAAACTGCAGAGTGAGAGAGAGGTAAGGACTCTTCATCTTTCTGATGTGACTTCCGACTCAACGCATCAGCCACCACATTGGCTTTTCCAGGATGATAATGGACTTCTAGATTATAATCCTTGATTAACTCAAGCCATCTCCTTTGCCTCATATTTAACTCGGGTTGAGTGAAAATATACTTGAGGCTCTTGTGATCCGTATAAATATGCACCTTGTTTCCCAATAGATAATGCCTCCAAATCTTTAGAGCGTGCACCACTGCAGCCAGCTCTAAATCATGGGTGTAAGCTATCACCCGTCCCTCTTGCATAAGCACACAACCAAGACCTGTCTTGGATGCATCACAATACACATCAAATGGCTTGTCAATATCCGGTTGGGCAAGAATAGGGGCAGAGGTAAGAAATTTCTTCAAAGCTTGGAAGGCTTCCTCACAGGCTGGACTCCACACAAACTTGGAGTCTTTCTGAAGCAACTTGGTCATAGGCTGAGCTATCTTGGAGAAATCAGGAATGAAGCGTCGATAATAACCGGCAAGACCAAGAAACTGACGGATCTGATGTACCGATTTTGGAGAATTCCAACTAAGCACATCATGCACCTTGCTAGGATCTACCGATACACCTTCAGGGGTCAGAACATGTCCCAAAAACTGCACCCTATCCAACCAAAACTCACATTTGCTGAACTTGGCATACAGCTTGTGCTCCCGCAGTCGGTTCAGGACTGTGCGAAGGTGTTGTGCATGTTCTTCTTCATTCTTGGAATATATCAAAATATCATCAATGAACACCACTACAAACTTATCTAACTCCGGCATAAAGACTGAGTTCATGAGGTACATGAAGAATGCAGGAGCATTGGTGAGACCAAAAGACATGACTAGGTACTCATAAAGCCCATACCTAGTAGAGAAAGCTGTCTTTGGTATATCTTGGGGCCGAATTTTTATTTGGTGATACCCAGAACGAAGATCAATTTTGGAAAACACTCTAGCACCAGCCAACTGATCAAACAAAGCATCAATGCGAGGCAAAGGGTACTTATTCTTGATGGTTACCGCATTGAGAGGGCGATAATCCACACACATCCGCAGAGTGTCGTCCTTCTTCTTCACAAAAATAGCTGGACAACCCCATGGAGAAGAACTAGGACGGATAAACCCCTTCTTCAGCAATTCCTCTAATTGCTTCTTCATTTCTGCTAGTTCTGGTGGAGCCATGCGGTAAGGACGCCGTGAAATAGGAGCAGTGCTAGGCTCTAACTCTATGATAAACTCCACATCTCTATCTGGTGGTAACCCAGGTAAATCTTCAGGGAAGACATCAGGAAACTCACAGACCACAGGAATAGAGGCAAGATCAGGAGAAGCTTCAACATTAGCGGCGACTGGTGAAGCAGAATTTAGAGAGATACGGAGAGACATCCTATCCTCAGAAGAAGGAAGTCGTAACTCAACAACTCTCCTCTTAAGGTCCAAGACTACCCCATAAACCTTCAACCAATTCATGCCCAGGATTGCATCAATGCCTTGTCCAGGTAGCAACATGAACTGGAGACGGTAAGTGTGAGTGGCCAGCACTAAGCTGACTGTGTCCGTCCGGGTATTTATGCACATCTGCGCACCCGGAGTGCTAATTTTATAGGCAAAAGGAATAGCCATAAGAGATATATTGTGTCTTTCTGCAAACCCCATGCTCATGAATGAATGTGATGCTCCAGAATCAAATAACACAAATGCTGGGTGGGAGTCAATGGTAAACATACCAGCCATCACAGGCTCATTCTGTAGGATCTCCTCAGCCTCGGTGTAGTTAACCTGTCCCGAGCGACTCACTGGCACCTTTTTCTTAATAATCGTCCTCTTGATCAAGCGAGAGTTGGCAGACGGCTGGGAAGGCTGAGCCGCCCGATTCTCGGGACACTCCCGAGCAAAATGGCCCTCCTTGCCACACTTGAAACAAGCAGTAGACTTGATCATCTGCCCCTGACGAGGCGGAAACTGCGGTCCCTGGGGCTGCTGCACCTGCTGAGTAGGTGCACGGTACTGAGTCGGCGGTGTTTGCCGAGTCTGCTGAGGCTGCCGAGACGGCTGTCCACCTGGGGGATGGTAGGACATCCTCTTGACAACTTGCATCTTTTGTGACTGCGGGTGACTAGAAGACCCAGAGATTCCCCGCTTGCGCTTCCACTCAGCCTGAGTGTCACGCTGCAGTCCTTCCATAGCAATGGCAGCATTCATCAGAGTACCAAAGGTCTGATAGTTCCCAGTATAAAGCTCTTTCTGCAAAATACAAGAGAGGCCACGATAGAAGCGGTCCCTCTTCTTCTCATCTGTGTCAACATGAGTCCCAGCATACTGTGCCAGATGGTTGAATTTATTGGCATACTCCATCACAGACATGCTCCCCTGTTTCAGGTCTAAGAACTCCGAGAGCTTCCTGTTCAGAACACCCGCAGGAATGTAGTACTCTCGGAAGGCAGTGGTGAACTCCTGCCAAGTCACAGGATGACCCACCGGCTGCATGGCATTGAAAGTATCCCACCATGCGCTAGCAGATCCCAAAAGCTGTTGTGCGGCAAAGCGCACCTTCTGCTCATCGGTCACCGTGAGCAGCAGAAACTTCTGCTCCAGCACACGAAGCCAATGCTCCGCGTCTAGAGGCTCTGCAGTCGGCGTGAACGTGGGCGGGTTGGTCTTCAAGAAGTCCTGATAAGAACAGGGCCTCTCAAGACCGCGGGCACCACCCCCGTTCCCGCCGTTGCCACCGTGGCCTCCACGGACGAAGCCACCAAGAGCCTGTGCCATCATCTCCAAGGCACGGGCTGTCTCCTGACGTGAAGCTAACATCTCTGCCATCATCTCCGCAGGAGTCATCGGAGGTGGTGGTGGTGGTGGCGGGGAAGGAGGACCCAAGAGTGGGGCCTCACGGCTCTGTCCATTGGCATTGTTGTTGCCATTGTCGCGACCACTTTCACCATGACCTTCACCAAGGCCACGGCCCGCACCGGCACTGGTGCTCCCACGACCAGACCCAGTGCCCACACGACGGGACCTCAGATCCATCTGCGACCAGATAGTAGCCAACCATTAGGGAACCTCCAGACTAGGAACAAGAGACTTAGAGAAATGACAAGGCTTTTACTAAGGATTGAAGCATTTCTTTTTATTTATTACCCTATCATCTTAACTATCCAAAATTATACGTGAAGGGGGTTTAGCTTAACAGAGTTTCTTCTTATAATGCATGCATCGGCCTATGCGTTCACTCAAGCCGGAATATAGCGGCACTCGTTTGAATTTTTGGCACATCGTACACTCCTTTCCGAACACTAGCGCTTTCTTACGTAGCGTAAGTTAGTGTACCTGCAGAAAATGGTTAGATAAAACCAGTGCCACTATCCTAGATAGACCATATTGTTAGGGCTTATACTTATTTACGCAGATTTTACCGCATCCTACTTTTCGCAAAGCTTTTGTTGGTCAAAGTTTTAAGTTTTTTAAAAGGTGATTAAGCTCGTGAACTCATTATTAGCTCTGGTACCAACTGTGGCAGAACCGCCTGAATTAACACACTTTTAGAGGCGCTGTCTTCCACTAGACACTAAGCACCCCAAAAGTGAGCCAAGTCAAGCAGTTCTGTCGAGCACACCCAACGGGAGAACTCGAAACGTTCCACAATTTTACACCCGGGATCCAATAATGAGTACAAGCTTATAATACTTAATCCATTTCATACAACAAAGAGTCTCAGAAATTCTTTATTACAGTACCAAAGTTCAGAGTGCGATAAATTAAACAGCGGAATAAAACAACATCTAGCGGAGCGGTATAAGGATCCGTCTGTGCCCACCAGAAGAATCCTCCACACAACAGTTAGCTTCTCAAGCAGCACCTGCAACAAGGGTAAATAAACCCTGAGTACACAATGTACTCGCAAGACTTACCCGACTGGGAATATATTTCCCGACTCTCAAGGATTATGATAGGCTTTATGGCTTGTGGGTTCTTGTTTGCGGAAAGCAATACTAAGGGTGAGTCCTTATTTAATTAAATTATTAACAGCCATGTTAAATTCATTATCCAACCTACTATGTAAGCACCTGTTCTATCATCAAGCAAGGGTTGAGCAATCAGAATCATTTTTCCATCTTTCATATGCCAGTTCTTACTACGGTGCCAGAGTGCAGTCAAGCCGTACCGTCACGTAGAAACGGCGATTCGCGAATCAATGTGCCCAGCTGGGTACCCCGAAAAACACACGCCTCGCTTGTACCCCAGGCACAAGCAAGACCAACCCGTTCCCCTCCTGTCACAGGTTTCCAGGTCCCCGTCCAAACTTGGACTCCTAGCTCCCGTACTTGAGGCCCGGCCTCAATACGGTGCTAAGACCTCCACCTATCCCCGCCTCCAATCAGTCGGTCCGGAAAGAGCCGGAGCCCATGACAAGAGAGTAACAAGTCTTCCTAGCCCCCATCCGCTAGTATATGCTCGGGATAATAAATCTGTGACTTGACCGGGGATCCAGTGCAACGAACGGTCCTTAATCGACACGGACAGGGAAAAAGTGCAACCAAGCTATGCCCCGTGGCCGCGGGACATAACCTGTTACACCCACCAATACCCATACCATATCCCTGCCCGGTCACCATTTCCTTTTCCATCATTTCATCATTAGTGTAATAATAATAATAATAACCACCTATTGTGAGTAACGACAGGTTACTCACGCTACCGATAAACCTAAGCAAAGCAGCTACACGATCCTGTACTAGTAAGACTCATGGGTAGATATATATATATGCATGTGGATATCATAAAACTCCTGCAACGTAAATGCACAACCTATATATATATATATATAATAATTTGTAAAATAAGGGTTATGCACCGGGGCTTGCCTTGGGCAGGCGCGGTGTCAGCAAAGTCAGTGACGGGTGGCTCTGGAACGTCCTCCTGCACGAGGATCTCCTCGTACTCTTCGATGACTTCGTCGTACTCCTGCTCGCCGAATGTCACGATCTCCAGTGGCTCGTCCTCTATATGCATGCAGTGATGATGATGCAATAATTAATATATAGGCAACCGCAACTCTTAAAATAAGAATACATCTACCAAGCTACAAGCTAACTCTAATGACTAATACGCAAAGTTACCTATTATTCCCACTAAACAAGTATGAAACATTTCATGTATTATCTTAGCAACTAAAGGCATCCTTATTGTTAAAATCAATTTACTATATATATAATAAAACCAGGAGCGCTAGTTACCACGCATCATAAAAATTTATTCTCTAAACAACCATAATAAGCATTTCAAAATAATAAAGTAACCCTAAAGGTATCACTGAACTATACGAACTAATTACACTAACAGATAGATCATGAATTTAGGAACCTAACAAAATTTATTTCATGATAAATGCATAAATTCAAATGAGCTCTAGAGATGAAGAAAATGGTATTATTGGAGGAGGCTAATCACGCAATTGAACTTGTTGACTTGCACATGACTGTGGGTCTAGAATTACTAGATGAGACCACGGGTCAAGAAAATAATAAAGAAGAAGAATGAAGGAATTCTTACAGGCTAGCTACCTCAGAATTGAATGAAGTGCCACCTACGGTGATCGATGTGCGGAGGCAATGCAAGAGGAGAGACACCAGGGAGCTTAGCAAATGCTTGCCCTGCGTGGAGTGGAGCAGAGCCATATATAGCACTGATCGTGGGTGGTCATGACAGGCTAAGTAGTCTGGAAGCACGAAACGAGTTGGCAGGGTTGTCCTCTGGCTCCGTGCCGTGTGCGGTGGTGAGGTCTTGGTCATGAGAGAATTAATTCAAGGATTGAACTTTGAGTGGTCTTGGACTTACGAGCATGTCAGGACTAGGGTGGGCTTTGGGCTGAACGTGCTCAGCGGTGGGGTGCTGGTTCATTTATGCAGGTCAAGGAATTAATTGAGGAGGAGATCACAGGTCAAGGAAACATTAGAGAATAAGAAGATCAATTGTAAACTAGCTACCTCAGCTGATGATAGCTCGGGGAGAAATCGATAGACGCAGCTCTCTCGGGCAAGAACAGAAGAACTTGATTTGAGAGGAAGAAACAAGTGAGCAGCGGAGCGAAATAGCTCGGCGTATCCTTTTAAAGACAGAAGACGCAGGAATAGAGAAGCGAAGACATGACAACGACGCGTCATAAGGTTAGTAGCTAAACTAGCTTGCTTAAAGGTAATAAAGCGCCGCGGGAACGACGTGCTGCATGGACAAACAACATTTTCCACTGGCTAGGTGATTTTTCCACGGATGAACAGTAACTTCTGCGTGTGAACAGTGATTTCCACGCGTGAACAGTGCTTCCTGCACTGCTACAGTATCGACGTATGGAAAATCTACGCTTCTGCAGTCTGTCGTGTTTGAAAAAAAACTTCACTGCTGCATTGCTAGTGAGAAAAGTTTGCTCTGGTACCGTTCTGACATGTTGAAACTCCCTGCTGCTATAGGCTGGCGTGAGAAAAGAGTACGTGCACCGCGTTTGCAGAGCAGTGAGCGAGCGGCATGCTCGCCGGCCGAACTTGTGAGTGAGATTAATGCGTAGCGTGTGCGACACACTATGGCAGTGGTAGCGCGTCGTGCACTGATGATTTTTTTTTTTTTTTTTGGTGATTAGCAAGCGAAGTAAAGGCGGGATAATTAGAACAACGAGAGATGACAGTGGCGCGTCGCGAGATTGATAGAGATAAAAATCTTACCAAGTGGTATGCTAATAATTAGCGAATGACAATAATTTGTCATTTGACTTTGTGGCTAAGGAGCTCTCACGTGGAGAGAGATGACGTGCGGCTGGAAGGACAACTTGGACAAGGAATAAATTAGAGCTCAAATTAAGAATTAGTGCAACAAAATTTAATTTCTCATTTTGCCACAAACAATAATACATAAACATGATGCTCATGACATGGTTTAGTGATTTGTTAACGCGGTAACACCGAGGGTGTTACATTAGGCAACAACAACTCTTAAAACAAGAACACATAAACTATACTAACAGGCTAGCTCTAATGGCTAAGATACTAAACTAACTATCATCTTCACCAAACCAGATATTAAGCTCACCCTAACAAATACCAAATTTTATTAATCAATATCATGCTCTTATTCTTATTAGTTTTAATGGATATTTAGCTACCATATTAAACAGTCTATTCTAGTGCTACAAAATTTACAGCAAGCATATAATATTGCAATGAAGCTACTGTAAAAATTTCAGGACCAAAGCTATTACCAATTTTCCACAAAAATTCCTAAAATTATTAATCTAAATAATATTAAACACTTTCAAATGATTTAATAGACCTAGCATCAACATAGACTGTATAAACTAACCATACTATCAGATAGACATCATTTTTAGAAACTCAACAAAATTTATTTCACAATTTTTGGAAACCTACATGAATTGATATTAATTAAACAAAACTAACTCACAAACAAAATTAAAAGCTATTTCTAATTCTCTACAAAAAACGAATTGGCCCAGCGCGGGCGCGGCCCATGCGTGGAATCGGCCCACGGCGGGGGAGCCCGCGCGCGCTGGTTCTTTTGCAAAAGAGACCCCAAACGTTAGCGAAATCGTGCTACTACTATGCGCCCTATTCTCGCAGCCCCCCGCAACAACCTATCTTTACATCGGGGAGGTCCCGGCGCCCCTGTGCTCACCGGCGTGGCAATCGATGGCACTAGTCGGCCACGCCGATTAACTGGAGCTCGCGCGGACACAACTAGAGGGTCGACCATCCTATATGACCTAAGCGCCTACTTTGGGCAGCGACGAGGGGCAGCAGGACACACTGGCTAGGGCGGTGGTGGTGCGCGGTCTCCCGCTACGATGGCGCAACCACTCCGGCTGACTGATGACCGTTAAGGGCATGTCGGCTAGCACAAGGGCACCCAGAGCTTACTGGGGGCTCAGCGGTTGCAGGGGTTAGGGCAGGGAAAGACCGGTGGCGATCTGGCCACATGTGCGCGGTGAGCTCGGAGTAGAGCCGTGGTGGCACAGTCGCGTCAGCGGCGCTGCGGAGCCGATAGCGCTTCGGCGGGAATGCGCAGGGTGAAGAGGGAACCTAGGTGAGGTTGATGGTGCAGTTGGTTGAATGCGGGAGGCTCCATGAAGGGAGTTGGCGCCAGCACATGTTGACATGGCCTTATCGGCCCGGCGGCGAAGGAATGCCAAAATTGGCGTTTGGCTGGATGTGAATCAATGCGAGGTGGGGTCGAGCGGCTAGGCAACTAGACGATGGAGCTAGGGGCGTGGTGAATTAGGCAATGGTGATCTCTCTCCGCCGAATCAATGAAGTGGCTCACCGGCCATGGTGAACATAGGAGAGGGGAAAAAGGGTGGACAGGGCTCGGCTCGTTCATGCGTGACACGACAGGACTGGCAGGAGCCTACGCGCATGCGCGGATCGAGGAACATGTGCACGCACTGCCATAAGTGTCTAGACGATGGCACTGAGCAGGGAGGGCCAATGCCACCGGGTTGGCCAGCAGTGGCACAGAGACGCAGGGGGACATGCGGACGTGACGGCGAGGTGATAGTACCGCAAGAGAGCCAAGCCAACGCCCACGCACGTGCGATTGAGAGCAGCAGCAGTAGCGTGAGGTGACAGGGACACAACGGCAGTAGAGCGACAGCGGTGGGGTAGTCGATCGTCGGGGCACGATGGCCAGTGGCTGGCTAGCAGCAGGCGATGGGGTAGAGCGGTAGGGCACCATGGCCAGCTGTTGTCCGGTAAGCGGCCAGCGGCACGCTGTGGCCGACCACAGCCAAGCCAAGGCGGGCCTGGCTAGCCCAGCATGGTAGCGCGGCACGCAAGGCGCGGCCAGGCGCACGGCACAGTGTGGCCACATGTGGTGACCGCGCGCACAGAGACAGGCAGCCGAGGCATACGTTCATGCATGATTTTTAAAGCGCCAACCAAAACCAAACCAACTCGAACGAGCCTCAACCACCTAGACCACACCATAGAGGGTGCATCAGGGTACCAACCAGAGCTAGAACTTGGCATCACTCCTTAACTAGATTTTGAAAAATCAATTCACAAACATAGCACTGCCACACTGCTTTCGAACATGAAAATTTTCTACGTCTTTAAGTTGGATTTAGTTCCTAGTTCTAATTCCAAGCTATTAAAGTACTAGCTAACAACATTATTTTGCTAGGACAAAAGTTGCATTGTCATCTACGGAGTTTGTACTCCAAAATTTATTAACATGCCAAACATCTGTTCTATAGCATTTTTGCTCTCAAAAATTTGGTTTTCAACCCTATTTAATATAACACGAGTTATTGATTCTTTTGTATGCATCATTGGTCTTAATCATTTTCGATGACAAGAAATTTTATTTTTATTTGTTATCACATGCATTAACACATAACTATGATGCTCATGACATGTTTTAGCAAGTGGTTTACGGTGTAACACCGAGGGTGTTATACAAACCGAGTTAAATTTCTTTGGCAATTGATCTAGATTGAACCAAATTTAGAAAAATGATTCTCACCCCATTGATTGACACTGATAATCTTAAACTATATAAAATTGAATCTTTGTGGTCATTGATAACAAAGGGGGAGAAGTAATACACAAAGATAGTAAAATGATGACAAAGGAAGGGGATCAATTAAAATTTGAGCACACAAGTATGGGGAGCAAGCTCATAAATTTGATTGATACAATTGAATGTGCATTTTATATGTTTGCTTGCATGGTACAAGTTTTAAAATTAAATTCAATGCTTGTGTAGTGTATGCTAGTTGTAGGTTTGGATGGTGAAGTGAAAAACTAAAATGCATAGATGATAACTAGATATGTCTTGCATTTGTTTTCACAAGTAATACTAGAACCTTGCTTCTAATGTTGATCTCACGAGGTATCTAGTTGTTGTCTTTGCAAGTGGTATCTAACTAGCAATGGTGCTAAGGATGGTATATTTGGTGCACTTCGATTGGTATCACGCTTTAAAGGTCCATCTCTTATACCTTAGCATCATTTGATAGACATTGACTTCTACTTTTCCTATCTAAACATATGTGCAAGATTCTTTTCAAACTCTTATCACATATGTGAAACTTGATAGGAGCTTTTTGGTTTAGTGATCGAGACACTTAGCGAGTGTGATCACATGTAGGATTGATAGATGTACTACTAAGAGGAGTGAAACTCGTATCGAAATGCAGTTATCAAAGTGACACTAGATGCTCTAACTCATTGCATATGCATTTAGATTTTAGTGAGTGCTAACACCCTTGAAAATGATTGTGAAAATACGCTAACACACATGCACAAGATGATACACTTAGTGGTTGGCACATTTGAGCAAGGATGGTAAAGTTGGTGAAGTCAAGGAGGTCACTAGACCGGACGCTGGACCGGACTCTACACCGGTGCGCCCGGTCAGTGGTGTGTGGCAGTGGCACGACTTCAGCCTTTGACCAAACACTAGCGTGAGGTGGTGATCTGACGCGCGGTACCTGAGTCTGGTCGTTGTTGACGTATGGTGACGCAAGCACGGAGCTGAGGCTGTGAGGATCTGATGCGGTGGCGTGTCCGGTCACACTCTCTCGGACGCGTCAGGTCATGAAACAGACGCTCTGGAAGCTCTCTGGAAGTGATCGGATGTGACGTTGGTGGCGCGTTCGCTCATTCCTTCGGTGCGTCAAGTGGCTGGCTTGGCTACGTGGGTGAGCGCGTGATCGAATGTAGCAATGCAGCGTTAGGTCGACCACGGTGCGTCTGGTCATCGCTTAAGCAGTGGCGCGAGCGAAGCTACCCGTTGGAATTGAATGAGCGACGTTGAACGAGGATGGCACGTGGCAGCATCGCAGCGACCGAACGGTACTGTGCTACGTCCGGTCATCTCGTCGAGGTGTGTCCGATCGATGCGCAGAGTGCCCAGTGAGAGGGCACAACGGCTCCATTTCATGGAGGCTTCTATTTAAGCCCCTTGGCAGGCTCAAGCTTATTCTCTTGTCCATTTGCATTGACATAGCAACCTTGTGAGCTTAGCCAAAGCCCTTTCACTCATCTCCTTCATTGGTTCATCATCTTTGTGAGATTGGGAGTAAATCCATGTGCATTGCTTGAGTGATTGCATCTAGAGCACTTGGTGTTCGTGTTTTGCTGTGAGATTCACTTGTTACTCTTGGTGGTTGCCGCCATCTAGACGGCTT
The DNA here is from genome assembly GCA_038087645.1 of Saccharum hybrid cultivar R570. Classification (NCBI taxonomy): domain Eukaryota; kingdom Viridiplantae; phylum Streptophyta; class Magnoliopsida; order Poales; family Poaceae; genus Saccharum; species Saccharum hybrid cultivar. The sequence goes on along the minus strand of JAQSUU010000001.1, from coordinate 34,376,781 downwards.
GGTGCAGCGAGGATCATCGAGCGGAGGTTGGTGATTGTCTCCGGCTCCGATCATAGTGATTTTGAGGGATTCTTTACTTTACCCTGGCGGAGAGCCAAAAGGTACTCTAGTGGATTGTTCGTGGCTTGTGTGATCCTCATCTTGTGTTGGTTGTGTGGCACCCTATTGAGGGTTTGGCGTGTGATGCCAATTAGTGCGTGAACCTCCAAGTGAGTGAATCGCCACAACAAGGACTAGCTTGCTGGCAAGCAAGTGAACCTCGGTAAAAAAATCTTATGTCATCTTGTTCCGAGGATTTTATTGGTATTCATTGTGATTGATTGATTGACTCCATTAGTGATTGGTTCATTCCTCTACACGGTGGTATAACCTTCCATCCCTCTTGTGTATTTACTTTCCTAGTGTAGCTTGGTTCTTTAGTGTAGCTAGTTTTGAGGGCAAGCAAGTGTCAGTCTAGTTTGATTAGTGAGGTTGTTTAGTTAGCCTTTGAGAGCTCACTAACTTAGAGTAATGACATAACTTTTGTGTGCTTAGAGACAATAGCAACTAGAATTATGGTAGGTGGCTTGCATTTTTATAGGCTAGTACAACATTCGCTTCGCCTCATAATTATCTAACCGCTTTGCTTAGTGTTGTTATAGAAATGGCTATTCATCCCCCACTAGCCATTAGGACCTTTTAGCACGGCAGAGTGGGGCGGGCGGCCACGCCATGCGGCACGGAGTGGGGAGAGGAGCATGGAGTAGCATGGGATAGGAGCGGATACGGCACTGCTGCGCTAGAGAAGGCGATGGCGAGGAGCCTTGCGCTAGAGAAGGGAGCAGCGCTGTCTTTTTTAGAAAGGGATTGACGAGCAGTGCTACATAAAGCAGAGTGCGGGAGGCGGAGTGCGGTCTGGTTCGGTCCGGTCCGGTCTGTCCGTCCGTCTGGACGCCCTATAGGGAGCATTACCGTATACCTCTCCCTTCTGACCCACAGGTCCAACAAATACCACTAGCTATCACGTAGTCGCACGTGAACCGACTAGTTCTGTCGGGATTATTAACTTTCTAACATTGCTACGATTGACACCTTCTCAAATACTCCATTCTAAATTATAAGTCATTCTAACTTTCTAGACAAAACATCTCAAGTTTAACTAAAGTTATAGAAGAAATTACAAAGATTTATAACATCAAATAGGTTACTATAAAAATATAATTAATGGAGAATCTAATAATAGTTAGTTAGTATCATAAATATTTTTATTTTATTATATAAATTTAGTCAAACTTGAGATGTTTTTACTCTCAAAATAGTTACTACCTCCGTTTTCGTTTACTTGTCACCAAGCTTTTACTGTAGCAACTTTGACTATTTGTTTTCTTCTGCAAAAGATTTTTAGATACATCAAGTTTTCACATATATGATTCTTCATTGAACATACTTCATTAGTGTTATATGTTTTGAAGTATCTAAGATTTTTTAGAAGAAAAAAATAAATGGTCAAATTTGCTAGGTAAAGATCGGTGACAAGTAAACGAAAACGGAGGGAAGTAGAATAACTTATAGTTTAGGATAGGAGTAATTACCACTGCACTTTCGTCAGTAGAGAGAGAAATATATAGACCAGGGGTGTGTTCACTTTCCATGCAAACTCAAAATATTTCTTCTTTTACCCATCACATCGAATCTTTGGACACATGCATGAAGCATTAAATGTAGGTAAAAAAGATAACTAATTACATAGTTTATCTGTAAATGTCAAGACGAATCTTTTGAGCCTAGTTAGTCCATGATTGGATAAATTTTGCCAAATAACAACGAAATGTGCTACAGTAACTTTTCGCCCACTTTTCACCAACTGAACACACCCTAGAAAAAATATCACTTTGCTCGCGTGGCACCTTCTGTTTGTGCCACCCCTCCCTGCTCTCGTCCAAGGGGCGACGCCCCGTGTGTCTGCTACCGCACCGTGCTGCTCTTAGCCCACTTTGATGGCCAGTCACTACACTGTTCGCTACCTTTGGAGAAAAAAAAAACCCCTACACTGTTCGCTACCCCACCGTGTTCGACTTGTAGGTGCGTACGCCTGTACGGTGTACCTTAATATGTCCTCTTCTTCTACGCTGCCCTCGGTTCAGATTTGGATTCTTTGACTTTGACATTGGACTCTGGTTCGAATTCGAATTGTAGGGACGAACAAGCACGCCAACGGCGTCCTATATATATGAGCGTGGCGGCGGTCGTATGACAAAGCATTTGCGGTAGCACCTTTAGCTTGTCTTCGATTCGATGACTAGTCAGGGACTGTTTAATCATCGAACAAAAGTTTAGTCCATCGTTGGATAATAAGCTAAACGTAGACTAATTAAAAAATGTAATGTGTTCTACTCATCCATTAGCCTTTACTAACAAATATGCTTGTGCGTTGTAACGAAAAATAAAATAAAAGAGTCCCATAAAATAATAAGTTTTTTTTGGTTTGGATAATAAAAAATCAATCATGCTACATGCCCTCGTCACTACACCTCGCCACATGTATATGGCCCTTTTTTTTACGTGGCTTGTATATACAGCTGCACCAAATAAATCGGTGATGTTTTATGGTTGCCCATGTCACTACACCTGGCCACACCGTATATGGCCTTCTCTTTTTTATATGGCTTGTATATATAGCAGCATGAAAGTTACGGAATTGTGCAACAGGAAATTTGAAAAGGACACAGATAGATGGACTGAAACGGGAAAAAGATCGTAGCGAGTAGGAGATTTCTATTTTTATATTTTCTATTTGATTATGATTCCTATTTAGATTACTCGGAATCCAGGAGATCTAATTGGATTAGGATTCCTATCTATCCAGACTACCTTAACTAGTCTTACACTATCATATAATAAAGAGAAGGGCTATATGTGGTTTCCATATTCATGAAATTAGTTAAGGGAGGGCTAGACGAAAAAAAAATAGGTGAAGAGAAATTTTACCTCTTTAATATTAGGTATAGATTAGATTTTGTTAGATAATGATTAAAAAAATGTAATGTGTTCTACTCATCCATTAATTCATGTCTTCCTCTCCAGCTGCGTGCACTAGTCCGAGCTTGTCTTCTCCTTCGACTGCGGTGAGGTGGCCGAAGCTTTTTCTTTTTTTTTTCATGACCATGCTCAGCATGTATATCGTCAAGTAGAAGAGGAATTTGTTACAGGAGTAAACGTCGACTGACCTAGAAAGCAAGAGGCACGCTACAGCCTTACGAAGAGAACCCTGCAGCAGGTAGCGGTGACACTACGCAGATATTACATAGAAGAGTTTTGCGACTGCGACATAGGCAAGCGAAGCTCAGCCGCCGACGGCGGTTGCCCACAAAACAGCAAGGTGACAGTACCCCGCCTGAGACCAGCGATCAGCTTCTTCTTTGACTTCGGCGGCAATGGCGATGACCGTCCGACAAACATTAATTGTCGAAAACTTGTCCATTACGCTCCTTCCAGAGGCACCAAGAACCGAGGATTAGTAGAGCATCAAAACCTTTTGCGATGCTCCTGTCCCAGCTGTCCATGGCTTTGAAGCCACCAATCGACAAGTGATGTCCCAGGTTGTGGCGCGATACGGCCGAGGTCAAGGGGCGTTAACACTCTGAACCACACTTCTCTGGCGAACACACAACCGGCCGCCAAGTGTTGTGCCGTTTCCTGCTCCTAATCTCAAAGTGCACACACATCAGCGTCCTACGATCCGTGGCGCATCCTTCTCGCCGCCATCCAGAGTCGATCATGCAGCAACAGCCAAAAGAAGAACTTGCATTTTAGCGGAGCCCGAGCTTTCCAGCGATCTTTTGCGCCTCTGAGTGTTGTCATCCCAAGGAAGAATGCTCTATAAGCGGAGGAGGCTATGCACGTGCCGTCCGCTGTCCACCGCTAGATGAACCGGTGGCTTGTGTGGTCGTGAAGGACCACTCTGTCCACCTTTTCCCACACAACGACATAATCGCACAGGACCTCGATTGTGGTTGCACCTTGGATGTCATGAACCCAGCTTTGGTTGCTGATGGCGTCTCGTACTGACTTTTGGCGGCGGCGCCTGCCAATGGCGGCGAACAGGTGCGGGGTGAATCGAGAGATCGGACCATTAGGTAGCCAAGAATTGGTCCAGAAGCGAGCTGACTGTCCGTCTCCAACGACGACCGTGACCGATGATTGGAACATGCATCGGACCACCCTTTCTTATTTCCCCGGGAGGCCGCACCAACCAAGCTCTGGCCGGACGCGCCACAGCCACTCCCAACGCAGACGGAGGGCGAAACCGGTGATCTTCAGTTTCGGGACGCCTAACCCACCGTAGCATGTGGGGGCACTCACCGTCTACCAGGCGACTCTGCACTTACCCCCAACCGCGGCCTCTGTTCCAGCCCATAGAAATGCTCGACGTCGCTTGTCCAGCTGCCTCAACGCCCAAGCTAAAAGACCAGTGGCGATGGAGACATGAACGGGAATGGCAGATAGCGTGACCTTAGTCAGAGGTGCACGACCCGCATCGTTGAGTAGGCCCGCCTTCCAAGTTGGGATCCTAGCTGCCACTTTGTCGATAAGCGGCTGTTCATCGGCTCGACATAGCTTTAGCAGACTAAGTGGTATTCCCAGGTACGTGCATGGGAACGGTGTATGCTGTCCTGGGAATGCCTCCAAGACGGTGACCATGTCTGCCTCCGTGCAATGGATAGGCAAGAACGAACACTTTTCCATGTTAGTGAATAGTCCTGAGGCGTCAGCAAAGAGGTCCAGGATGGCACGAATGCACCTCAAGTCTGTCTCTGTAGGCGAGAGAAAAACGATCAGATCGTCTGCGTACAAGGAGGTTCTGATCGTTGTCGGTAGATGTAGAAGCACGCCATGTCGATCCACGATAGAAATCATACTGTTGACCGCCTCCATGACAACGACGAACAGCATAGGGGAGAGCGGATCACCCTGCCACAGACCATGTGCGTGGCAGATTTTCCTTCCCGGCCTCCCGTTCACCATGATTCTCGTTGTGGCTGACTGCGAGATCTTCCAAACGGCCCGCTTTATCTGTCCACGATTCGTTTTAAAGCTCGCTTCCTAGCGAAGCCAGCTTCCAGTTGAAGCATGGTCAGATAATCTGTTCCAAACATCGCCGTTATGCCGCGCTGCATGGGGCACCCAGTACTTGGCGTCAACCCACCAACGGTGCCGCGGCCTTGGAGGCGACCAAGTACACAAGCATCAACGGTAGTATCTCAGGGTGGGCGTTCGGTTCTCGGTTCGGTTCCCTCGGTTATTGATGAAATTCGGTTTCTAGAAAATGGGAACCGATCGGTTCAAAAAAAAAATTTAGGAACCGAGCATTTTGGTTCTCGATTATTTCGGTTCGGTTCTGGTTCTAACCGAACTAACCGAATTTTTTCAGCAAAGGCTAATACAACAACAAAAATGCAGGTTTTAAAGAAAATTTAGGCAACACTACCTCTAATTTAGATAATAATAATTGATAAGGAACAATAGCAATATAGTAACACAAATATATAGCAATTCAGTATGAGATGTCACACAAAAATCAAACATTGTTTTACAAAATACCAGTAGGTGAAGTACAATTCTTGAATTTCGGTTTTTTCGGTAAATTCGGTTATCCGAGAATAGGAACCGAAATTTTTCCGGTTATTTCGGTTCCTCAAAATTTGGAACCGAATAAGAAACCGATTTTTTCGGTTCCAGTTCTTTCGGTTCCACCCTGAGTAGCATCCATTCCTCCACTACCTCGTCAAGACGTCAATACACCTGATATCGCCCATACTGTGGCCTGTGGGGAAGGCAAGGCGTTTCACCTTTCATGGAGGCACCCATCGGAGATGCACTGTGCGGCGGTTAAACGGATTCTCCTCTGTTACCTGGCGGGGACAATGATTAACTATGGATGCCGATACACAAAGCGCGATGGATTGGATCACTGCCGTTGATGTGGATGTGCGCACGAGCACAACCAGAGTTTTTTTTTTCTCGGCTCAAATCCGTCTCGCATGCATTCTGTTGCACTTGCACCGGAGTACAGCTGCTATAACAGAAGCAGCGTGTGTGGCGGAGCAAATCGATCACAGAACTTACCGGCTACAAGTGTATACAGCCATTTGAAACAGATGCAAGTAGCCGGTGCATCCAAAGAATGCAAGAATTTTGTAGGAATCCCACGTGAATAAATTAATTTTCACTTGAAAAAAAAAATTAGAAAACAGATACACCAGCCAGCCCAATAAACCTTACGACCGTCTCCTTCTCTTGCTCGCCTCGCGCTACCCCTGCTTCTCCTCCGCCGCCCGTGCCCCTTCCGTTGCTCCTCCCACTCATCTCGCGCTGCTCCTGCTCCTCTGGCACCCACCCTATTGCTCATGCCGCTGCTCCGCGCGACCGCCCGCTGCTTCTGTTCCGGCTCCGCACGCCCGTCTCGCTGCTCCGCTGCCCGCGCCCACTGCGCCTACTCCGCCACCCGCCCGGCCTGACGACACGGACAGGCGTGGTTGGCGTAGAAGCCCTCCAGTCTCGCTATGGATGCGGCACCCCGATACAGACGACGGAGGACTGGAGGAGGCCACACCGGAATATGATGCATGTTGCAAGCTCACATTTCAAATGTTTCAGATGTTTTAGAAGTATGTTGCAAGCGTTTCATATGGATGTTACAAAAGTAGATTGGAATGTTGCAATGGTTGTACACGTATGTTACAAGAGTCTGTCTCCAATGTTTCATCTGTTTTTTTAGATGTACGTTGCAAGCGTGTTTATTTGGATATTACATATGTTTTCACACATATGTTACAAGTGTTTTATCTCGATGTTGTATATGTTTTGCAATTGTTTCTAAGTGTTTTTTTAAGTATTTTTGCATGTGTTTCAGATGTATATTTCAAGTGTTTTATCTGTCTTTTTTTTTGTATGTTGCAAGAGTTGTATCCGAATGTTTCAAAAATAAATTAGGTGTTGCATATGGGATACGCTGGGAAGCTGGAGGGGACGCGAGCAGTCGCTGCGGGCGCGTGACACGGGCGACGTTCAGCGGTGCGGGAGACATATAGGTGTGACCAAGCAACGTTCGGCCAGCGCGGGCCCATGCGTGGACGCGGGAAAACAGCCGCTAGCAATGCCATTATTATAAGAAAGAAAAGCGTCTCCATGCGGGCAACCCTGTTCGTTTCGTTGGTTCGGCGGAATCGGCAGTCATCCAACAGTGTTTTTCTCTCATAATAAATCAGTGAACAGTACTTTCAGCCACAATAATTCAGCGAAACCAACAGGCTGTACGATCTGTCTAGCCAAGTATTTTTTCAGGTTGATACTGCAGGAACCAACCAGCGGTGTTACCCGGGCATGACAACCATGTCCTAATTGTTTTTTTGCCGGGTCACACACTTCGCACCCGCATCTGGTTCTAAGGGTGTTTGGCTGGAGGAGTTAAAGTTTAATAAATACTGTAGCACTTTCGTTTTATTTAAAAAAAATCAATCTTGGACTAATTAGGCTTAATAGATTCGTCTCGTAAATTACTCCTAATCTATGCCGACATGCATGTAATTAGTCTACATTTAGTACTCCATGTATTTAAGTAAACATTGGTGTGATAGGAGTTAAACTTTAACTCCTCGAAACCAAACTGGCCCTAACACCTCTCTCATGAATTCACCAGTGCTATGCTATTTGACATGTCCCAAAAAAATCCACGTAATCATGTCACTGCCACACTAGCACCTCTCTCACTTCCAAAACACCATGTCATCTGTTGCAGAATGAAGGGTTGGAGATCGCAGAAATCGCTTGAACGAAAGACAAGCGCTGAACAGAATGGAGCCACTGCCAATACTACTGCAACAACAACACAGTCTTTTGTCCCAAACGAGTTGGGATAGGCTAAAGATGAAATCCAAAAGAGACAAGAAACAAGGAGACACGTAAAGGGTATAAGACAGAAAGAGATCACGGTTCAGACAGGTTGATTGCCGGCCACTGCCAATGATCTTAACAAATACGGAGTAGTCTGTTGAATTTGATGGATGAACAAAGAACAATTTACAGTTTTCTCTGCAAAAATGACCCCTTCAGTTCCCCGGCAGCAAGAGCAACCACTGATATGCTGCTTAATTTGGTGACGGGGGCTAGAATCACACGCGATTTAATTGGATCGGATTATTGTACACATGACGAAATAATCAAAAGAATGCCTCCCAAATCAGGTTGCTGCACATACCATACCACCATCTCCCATTTGATCTAGCTGCAGAGAGGACAGGGCATGAGTCCGTTCTCGTTGCACGCGGAGCACGGCACACGGCTGGCAGCCGCGACGGCGCCGCCGGCGTCATGGAGCCAATGACTGCCGCTGCACCCGACGCACACCACGAACCACGCGCCGCCGCAGACCGCGCACGGGCCTTCCCCCGCGCCGCGCCGCGGCGCGCGGCGGAGCACGGGCCGGAGCTGGGACCGCTCGTGCAGCGCCACGACCTCCTCGGCGCCGCCGAGATACCGGCCGTCCACGAAGAGCCGCGGCGGCAGGGGGAACGCGCCGCCGCCGCCACCGCCGCCCTCCTCCTGCCCCTGCCCGCAGCGCATCAGCGCCCGGAGCTCCTCCCTGTAGGTCGCGTGCATGGAGACGTCGCGCTCCAGGAACGCGACGCGGAGGCCCTCGAGCAGGCGGCGCACGCGGGCGCAGTCCTCGAACGTCTTGCGCACGCCGCGGATCGACGTGGTGTAGAGCACCACCGCGCGCTCGCCGCCCGGAGGGCACCGCAGCTCGAACGCCTCCAGGGGGTCCGCGACGCCCGGTCCTCCTTCGCCGCCGTCCCCGTCCTCGCCGTCGTCGATGTCGTCGTCGCGGCGTTTGGCCTCATCGAGCGCCTGCGCGTAGGCGTCGACGGCGCGGCGGAAGGCGGCGAGGAGGTCCGGGTCGAAGAGCGTCGCCGACGCGAGGTCCGGCCGGCGGTAGCGTGTGGCGCCATCGGCGGGATCCTCCCCGTGGTGGTCGGAGCTGAGCTTCATCTTCTTGGCCTTGCGCGGGGTGACACCCGGCGAGACGTTCTCCTTGTCATCGTCGTCGTCATCGCCTCCGCCGCCGGGCACCTCGGGCGCAGCCCCCGCTTCATCGACCAGCACCTCCTGCGGCGCCGGTTCTTGGAGGCGGCCGCACGGCCACGGCGCCGCGGGCGGCTGAGGCGAGTGGCTGGCACCGGGAGGCAGCGCGAGGAGGAGGTTGGACGACTGCGCGGCGGCGTTGGGGAAGGACTGCAGGGTCCTGAGAATCCTCGATCTGAGCCCTCCCATTTCCCTCCTCTCCGCCGTCCACTCTCACCGGTTACTCACTCACTCTCGCCCTGAGGTGTGATCGCCACTCGCAAGTCGCAGTTGCCGGCCGTTGCTAGATTCTGGGAAGTGGAATGGGGAAGAGCAAAGGGGACGGATCAGTCTCTGCTCGTATTTTTCTGTTATAATTTTGGCCCCGTTCATCTGGCTTATAATTCGTCTTATTCAGCTTGTTTTTCAGCCGAAACAGTATTTTTCTCCCACAAAAAATCAGGCAACAGTGTTTTTCAGCCGGCTTATAATTTCAGCCGAACGGCTCCTTTATTTGGGTGGGCGCAGACGTGCGTGCGCCGTTGGGTGCCTTGCAACGGCTAGAAAAGAAGGGGCGAATTTGTCAGGGTGAAATGTCACCTCGCCGTTTTCAAAGCAAACAGGCGAGCAACGGCTAACTAAAGGCCCCGTCGGTGCGTTAACGTTTAACTCTCATTACATCAATGTTCCCTTAAATGTATTGAGTACTAAATATAGACTAATTGCATGTATGTCGACACAGATTTGGAATAATTTACGAGACGAATCTATTAAGCCTAATTAGTACAATATTGAAAACTTTTTATCAAACAAGACGAAAGTGCTACAACGTTTATTAAATTTTAACAGCCAAACCAAACGGGGCCTAAGGCCTACACTCTACAGCCGGCACAGAACATCTAGCACCAAATAACCTGTTAAGAAAACCTTAACGACTTGTGCAAACAAAAATATATATCACTCCACTTGCAACATAATCCGATCAAACGAAATGAAAGCTCATTTTAATCCTGGTCAGCTGATGCAGCAGGCTTCCGTAGCGAGTACCATACCCAGCTTGCTCGGTGGTACTACTGTTGCAGCTGCCAGCTCTCTTCCTTGACACAAAAAAAATAAAAAAAAATTATGCTGGCTGCTGCAGCGGTACTGCCGATCAAGCTGAGTACTGTAAATACGGCCAGCAAACAGATGCATCTGATGCCTAAAGGTGGTCAGGTAATGACCCTGCCACGCTAATGGCTTTATTTATGGATCATAATAAGTTCAATAACACAAGGCAACAACACACACAACGTCACGTTACAACAGTCGGAGACAGTACTATGTCCTCCAGTCCTCTCCTGAGATCAATGTAGACCACGCTAATAACGAGTTACACTTACACCGGGTAGTACAGACAGAGCTTAAGGTGGCTGCAGGTGGCTGAGGCGGCACAAGCCGGTCCATTGCCCCCCTGCTGCACACCACCGGCATTAAAAAACGGAAGGGTAACTACGTGCTGGGCAGCCTAGTGCTACGCAGCACTGTCAGGTTAACCACGATTACAATTATCAAAGCAAATGTGGGTATTGTCCTAAACACACAACGCAACAGAGTCCCATCTGAGACCAAGCTCCCTTATGTGCACCTCACAGCAGAGGCACCAGGTTGGATCTGCCCCTTGTTGTCACAGTTCGCCGCGGTCGGCTCTTGGGGGGCGGTGTTCACCTGGCCTGGATTCTCGCCCCCCTTTTCTGCCTCAGCTGGAGGAGGAGCATCTGCCTTTGTCTCAGCCACAAGCGGGGCTGGTTCAGTGGCACCTCCATTCTCTTTCTTCTCTACCTCTGAAGATGCCAGGGAAGGCACCGCAGGTTCAGCTGCCTGACCGTTCTCGATCTTCTCCTCTTTCTTCTCTTCATCAATAATTGCAGGGGGAGCTGATTCGGACTCAGCTGGCTTTCCGTCCCCTTTATTCTCAGATTCTGGGGCAGCAACATTATTAGGCTGTGCTTGGCCTTCGGTGCTTTGTTCAGTCTTCTCAGCTGCATATACAGCAGGGGCCACCTCTTTCTCATCAGTCTTCTCTGCTGCATCTACAGCAGGGGCCTCCTCTTTCTTATCTTCACCTTCCTCAGTCTTCTCCGCTGCATCTACAGCAGGGGCCTCCTCTTTCTTATCTTCACCTTCCTCAGTCTTTGCTGCATCTGCACTTGGGGTCTCTTTCTTCTCATCTTCAGCATTTTCAGCATCTTTCATCTCCACATCGGTACCTTTACCTTCCTCCGACGCACCATCTTCTCCAGCCTCATTTGCATCCTCAGCGTCTTCTTTTTCCTGCCTTTTGCCCCTCTTAGAGCTTGATCTTCCCCGTTTAGGGGTCTTCTCACCCTCTGGGCCCTCAGTTGCCTTGACCTTCTCGCTTAAGCGTGCTGAGCGTCTGGGAGTATCACCTGCTTACGAGCTTTTTAGAGGGAGCAGCAAGACATTGAATATTGGGAAACCTACTAGTACCAAAAGTACCAAAAGAGATGAATTTACAATATAACTAAGAAGAAGTGATAAAGAAATGATGAAACTAGATGCCTACTGGTTCCCCAATCAAACTCTGAAGATGCAGGGCCTCCGGGATGAGCTTTCAGGTACTGGGTCAGCTGTCTCTTGCTCTTAATTTCCTCACCAGTTGGGGAAACAAAAAGAACCTCAAATCGTCCACCTCGAGTTGGGACAAGCTGCAATATAACATGAACAAGTTAGCATAAAAAATATGCAATGAAACTAAAACAATCAAAGATGGTATGAGTCAAATTGAACTTTAATTCAAGCTGCTTGCAGGTTGTGTTCTTATATAATACCGACCAACCTAGCAAAGGGCCAACTTGTTACAGGTATATTCATTTCAACAAATATTGTCTGCCAGATTCTAAGTATAATTACTCCAACAAATTCATCCACAGGAGCAGGCTCACTGTCGTAACTGGGACAGAACTACAGTTCATTCTATAAATAGAGGAAGACCTTTTTTGCCAACCTTCAGAAAATGATTAAGCCAGTAGGCCCATATTCAATTTTAAGAATGTAACCAATCCGAAAAGGTTGTGATAAAGAGAAGGCTCATGTCACCAGACAATTTCAAATCATCATAATCTCTTGCAACACAAGACCATAAATAACATGAACAAGATTACAGAAGTTCAAGCAAGATATATGTGAACCAATATCCGCAGTGCTATTGATCCTCTTTTTCCCAGTATATCTTTAGATGAAGTCCTCATTTTTTAAGAACCATGCACACCCAAAAGAAGAAAATTTTCATGATCTACACAAAACAAAAATAAAGCCAACAGTCCTGCATGATTATCACTTGTTTTATACATAGGAATCGACAACAAGCATATGAAACTCACCACAACAATAAATCATCCCAAAAGCCAAAGATGTGTGATCAATGAGCAAGGACAAAGGAATCCTCATCAAATGCCAGGGCACTGTTACTATCCAATGTAAAACACGGGTCGGATGTTATAATCATTTGATGCATATGTTCCTTCCCTATCTGAACTCTCCATATGCTAGGACCCTATTAGGCAATTAATGTCTAACTGTCTATCTAATGAATCTTGAAAGGCTTGTATTTCAGTTCATGGACGAAAATATGAAAACAATGTGCTAACTAAGATGTTCCCAGGAGCTTATCTGTACTATCAGCATTATAAAACCAAGTGAAGGATCCAGCCAGCTAGGGAACTCTCCATATTATGCTTATTTTCCTTTCAATGAATAGCATGCAAAATCAAATAAAGAACGTGCTTAGTAGGCTATCAGCACCACGCTCAACAAGCCACGCACCAACCCTCCACACACAATATAACCAAATAAGCCAAAAATCATAGAACCAAATGTGCCAAAATCAAGAGAGAAGATGTCAATATAAGTTAAGATGTTGCTAAGGACAAGATAAACTCATGATCGATTGGGTATAGTCTAGTCAAGTTGTCGGTGTTACCGGGTCACAGGTGAATGTGTAAGTGTCTGATTCGGGTGCAAGTGTAAGGGCATGTTTGGTTTCTTACTTCAGCACTGTGCTGCCTAGCTAAGCAAGGATTCCAGGCAAGTCCGGGTGTTTGGTTTCTCTACCAGAGCGCGTTGGATTCTGTGCCGTTAAGATTCTCCTCGCTTCTGTGAGAGAGCCGAAATGGCTCACTTCGTTGAGCAAGGTTCTCGTTGTCTGTGCGCGTAGAGCGAGGTCAGACCAGGCGAGATCACTGAGAGAACCAAACATGCCCTAAGTGTCTGATTCAGGTGCAGTGTCCAATGCAGTGTACTATACAAAAATAGGAACAGACATTCATCTAACAAATATTACTGTTCTCTTCCTTTTTTACACCTACTATATACATGTAACGGATACTAAAGAGTATTTCTAACAAATATTTCTGCCACTTCCTTAGTATGTTAGAAGAGGAAACTGATTTGCTCAAAAAAAAAAAGAAGAGGAAACTGATTAGAGTCCTAACTGTAATTAAAAATCCACAAGATATACACATCCAATAGTGCAAGATTAAGAAGGGAAAAGAAAGAAAAAAAAACAGAAAAAAAAGAGTGAGATAGGCTGCCATTTACTGGCCCACACAGCCAACCTCTTCGTTTGTAGTGGCTGACCTAACCCCTACAAACTCAATGAACTAAAGCGCATAGCTGCCACCAGTCACCTGTCCTCACTGCCTTGATCTTACAAGCACTAGAGCTGTATCGCCACATAAGCCCTCCCCTAGACACCATCTCTCACCAATGGGTACAAAAACGGATTGCTTGCATCCACCTCATCTATCCCCCCTCCATTTCACTGAAGACATATATGCTGCCAACCTGCGTAGCATAAAACACGACCACTGGTGTCCAACACGAGTCAATGCACCAAAAGAAAAGGCGTGCATGTTCCACTGACGCTGTCTCTTAATAGCATCTATCTATATAGGTGGAACTAAATACATTAGTGCAGGCCAGCCAACTCAAGCATTAATCAAGACTCAGCAATCCACCGACCAAAACTACCATAGAAAACAACAACGGAAGCAATTTGTCGCACACGTAAGCAAAAGCAACACATGACTAGAAAACCTACAATCTAACCAAATCTACAATGAAGTTATTCCACATACCAGAAAAAAGCCAGTATAGAGGTGAGCTCATGATTTCGAGTTCCCATTAAATGAAAGAAACTAGACCTATTCGCATCTGACTCGTGTCTGAATAATTGAGGTTTCCAGGCGAGCCCTTAACTTTTATGCGTTGCAACAAGAAATTTGATGATTTTGTTGAAGAAAACCCGGGCAAAACGACAAACTTTGTTTTGACACCTTTCCAAGAAAAAAGGCATTGTTTTAAAAGCTCAAATTTCCAGCGTCAAGTTCAGCTATGCTGCTTCATTCCAACCCATGCTTGTATAGCGTTGATTAGAACTTAGGAGTTGGAAAGAAAGCATTGAGCATAGAATTCCTTAAATTTTCATAAATTCTGGAAATGGCTGAATTTAGAAACATAGAAACTTGAATCCAATCAAATCACCCGAGGATAGCCCATAGTTGGAACATGGAACAGGCTTCCTTAAGAGACACAACATGAGATAAAATAGATTGCACAACTATGGGGTTAGGATCCACCCGTACTCCTTTGCAAGGACCAAATAAGAACCAAAACACACTATTAACTTACTTATACAGTGCAAAAACGTTCATGTTCTGTTCGTCCAAAAAACAGCATCCCGGCTACAACAGAACTACAACCGAAAATCGGCTAAACCGAATCCAACGGACTGCAGGCCCTAATACAAATGGACTCGGATGTTGCAATAGGGAGAGCTATAAAACTGCAGTCTACAATACTCGCACTCGCACATGGTTGGACTCGGATTTGCAACTTGCAAGCCAATCGCGAGCACGAACAGTGAGCTCAAATCAAGCTCCTAAACCTTATAGACTAAGCAAAATTACAAACGCCCCCACGAACGACATGAATCAATCGAGCTCGAAACCCTAGAACCTGACGCCCCAGCTCCGACCACTCGGTTAGGGAAACCCGCAGCGGAATTCGCAGAGACGGAGCCCGAACCCCCCGGATCCGAGCGCTACCAGGCCCCCGCAGGCCTCGGAACCGCGACCGTCGGGTCCGAAGCAAGCGGCGTGCAGAGAGCATGCGAGGAAAATTGGAAGGGGCCAGACAAGCGCGCAGTTAAGGGCAAACCTTCTTCGTCCAGCCTGAGGGTGCCGGGAGCTCGGTTGTGCTGGGCTCCTTCTTCTCCGGCGTCTCCTCGACCGCCGCCGCCGCCGCCGCAACGTGCTCCTCGCCGGTTGCCATACCGCTCGCCGGGTTTCGAGTTTCCTCTTCCCGCTCTCGCTGTCGCAATTCGCAAAGGCTGATGCTGAATTGGGGAATGGGTGGGTTGGACTTGGAACGGGGACGGCAGAAATAACGGCCCTCCTGGTGACCTGCGCCCCGAGTGTCTCGGCCACGCAGACGGCGTGAGCGACCGGGAGCGCACCTGGACCCGGCGGACGTGCTCGTGAGAGCCTGTCGGCAGATCCGTGCGGAGCTCGAGAGGTGCAGGGATCGTGGACCGGGTGCAGGAGATGCTCTCGTGCGGCTGCGGGGAGCAAACGGCGGGACCGAGATGGTGGGCCTTGTTTAGATACTGCATTCGGGGGCACCCGAATTCCTGTAGCAACACTGTTTGGCACTGTAGCAATTTTGTTTTTACTTGGTAATAATTTTCTAAACATTGATTAATTAGGCTCAAAATGTTCATCTCGCAAAGTACAACAAAACTGTGCAATTATTTTTAATTTCATCTACATTTAGTACTCCATACATGTGCCGACATTTTGATGTGATGGAGAATCTTCTTTTTACATAGTAGAATTTGGGGAGAAGTTAGGATCTAAACAAGGCACACATTGCATTCCGCGAGCCTGGACGATTCTAGTCCGCTGTTGTGCGATAGGCGGTGCGCTGTGTGCACGGAGCGAAGTACGATACGCTAGCCGGCGGAAGGCGGAGACCGTTGACAAGTGGGGCACGCTCGGACCTTGGAGGGCCCAAGCGTGGGAGTGGGAGGCCGGCTCGTCAGCGGTAGAGACGTGGCGAGTTTCGATTGGTTCGAGCTTGGATAGTGAGCGCAGAGGTAGATGCCGATCGGGCGATCCTATCGGTCGCTGGGTACGTGCTGCGCGCGGAGAGCGTGGGATCCGGGGGGGAACATGTGGCCCTGAGGGCTCCTATGGATACGCTAAAACCCGCCGGTATCCCCGCCGGTCCGCGGATGATGAAACTCGCCGCGAATTTACTTTCCCGTCTACCACCGGCACCCGTTTGGATAGGATCGAGGGCGAGAGAAACGTGTGCCTTTTCAGCCCTTCCACGTCGATTCACGGGGGTCAGAAAAAACGGCTGTGACCTCGTGTGTCTCTTTCCTCGTCCCTTCGCGTTCTCTCTCACTCTCACACCGTCGTGCGTGCGGCGGCGTCTGCTCCCAGATCGAAAAGAGAAAAGAGAGAATAGAGAGATGGAAAGGAGAGAAGAGAGAAGGAGAGAAGGGGAATGCTCGGCGACGAGAGGGATAGAGAGAGCAGAGGCGAGCGGGCGGCAGTTCACGACGAGCTCTGGCTTAGGCTGCGGCGCGGCAGATGGCATCCTCCGCCCTTCCCTGTCGTCCGCGCGCAGCAGCAAGGGAGAGAGGGCAGAGCGGAGCAAGGCGAGATGGGAAGAGGGAGCAGGGGAAGGGAAGGAGCAGAGCTGAGCTTGGCAACGGCGGCAGCCTCGACAACGGCGCTTGGCTCCGGCAATGCTCCGACGCGGCGGCTAGCTGGACGAGCTCCTTGCTTCTTCGTCGTGCCCTCGCGAGCGCGGCAGTGCGGCTGCGCGCGGCGTGTGGCGGTGCGCCGCCCGTGGTTCCGGCCTTCACGCAGTGCGCAGTGGTCAGGACGCGCCTCGCCGTCCTCGGCGGCTAGACCCACGCACCTTTGAGCCGGTCGCGGACGTGCACGTCCTGGACGCCGCTACGGGCCAGTGGCGCCGGGACGCGCGGTCCTTCTTCGCCTCGCATCGCAGTAGTAAGACATGGCGTCTGCTCTGCTGCTGCTCTGCACCGCACCGGGTTACAGTCACCGGAGTGGGAGGGGATGTCATGTGCAGGGTCAAAATCTCCTTGGTGTTGAAATCCACGTGTGTTTGCCCCCCCTGACATCCAAAGGAGCCCTGAAAGGACAAATAGGGGCCGGATCGGTCACCTATGACGATCATCCTTGGCAAAATGATTTTTTTTATTTTTTAAAATAAGTGTCTTTCTTTTCGATAAGTTAAATATCTTTAAATTTAATTAAATATGTATAACAAAGAATTAATATTTATGATATATAATAAGTATTGTTAACTATATTTTATAATAAATTTATTTAGAAACATTGTGATTATGAAAAATAGGAGTTATATACACACAACCAGGATGAGCGCATCACTCAGGAACCCAAGCGAGGGCCCCCTCCTCCACGCCGACGACCCGACTCCTCTCCACGCCAGTGAGGACCTAGACCCACCACCAGTCTCCGTGTCCAGAGAGGCTTCTCTGTCGCAGATGTTGGGCGAGCACTGCGTCCAGGAGGGGCGATGGAGAAGAATGGAGGGGTGTTGCGGGAGGTCCCAGTGAGGCGACAACGAGCTCCGGCTTCAAGTCCAGTGAGAGGGCACGGAACTCCACTGCATGCTCGATGGTCAAATCGTGGGTCAAAAACGGAGAAGAGGGACCGGAATGTCAGCGAATCTCTCCTGCGAAGATGTAGAGCGCTCGTTGGGAGACAAGTGGCACGTTCTCAGACATGGAATCCCCGAACCGGGTTCGCAGCAGAGCTCCATTCACCCAAAACCCAGAATCCAAAGGTTGAAGATGAGGTACAAGAATTCTGGGGACAACTTTGGTATATTCCTCGATCGACATCTCGCCTCCAGCCAGCTAGGGTCAATGTTATCCTAAACGCTAAACGCTAAACAGTCGGTCACCCTCTGTTTAGCGTTTAAACGGTTTAGACGGTGTTTAAACGGATTAAAATGGTCTAAACAGTTTTACACAATATTACCCAAATATACATATTTTTTGATGTAAAATCAATTATTCTAGCATTTATAAATATTAATCCAAGTAAAAATCAATTATTTTAGTATGTATATATATTTATGCATGTGAAAAGAATCAAATGTACATATTTATGCATGTAACAAATCAAGTGTACATATTTATAAATATAATAAACTTAAGTATACAAATTTATACATGTAAAACTTAACTAGATTTACCTTGTGTTCGCCTAAACACCCATTTTAACAGGTGTTTAGCCCGTTTAATACTGTTTATCTCCGTTCCGTTTAGACCGTTTTCCCCGTTTTTTTACCGTTTAAACGGTCAACCGTTTAATTTTCCATTTATCCCCTAAACAAAACAGTTTATCACCGTTTAGCGGTCGTTTAATCGACCGTTTAGGCTGTTTAGGCAAACACTGCCTAGGGTTAGAGATGAAGAGCACAACAATTTGGTGTAGGTGAGGAGAGATCTCTGGGAGAGTAAGGAGTTTGGGGTTGAGGATTGCTTTCCTGTTAGAGTTGGGGATGTGTGAGAGAAGCAACCTTAGAAGCTAAACTTTGCAGAATCGTTTTGGGGAGAAGGAAGAAGAAAGAGTTTCCTGCGGGCGGTAAAGGAAATAATGGCGAATCATGGAAGAGGACGTGGTTCACGGCTAAGGAATCTAGAGGAGTGGGCGGATTGGGGGTGGGGGCTAGAATTTCCCCCTGAACCCCTACCCGCCGCCGTAGCAGCGTGCGCCACCTCCATTCTTCAATCAATCACCGCCGCCGTATGGATTCTATCAGGTTCAGCATCCTCCTCCTCCTTTCTTTGGTCGGCAATTTGGTCCCAGACCTAGGGGAAGGAGGAAGACAGGGTGCTGGTAGAGGAAGAGCAACATCATGCAGGTATCAGGCTAGAATAGATCAGGATCAGAAGAAAGTGGAACCAGATCAAACATCTGGAAGTACTCAAAAGGCCGCTATAGAAGTAGAAGAGAAGGATGAGATAGTGTCTGCTCCTAAGGACAAGTTCATCAATGTAGTTTGCTTCAATTGCGGTGATGTGGGTCATTATAGCACAGCCTGTACCAAAGCCAAATGTTGCTTTATCTGTCAAAAGGAAGATCATGTGGTGGAACACTGTCTAGAATGGAAGAAAGAACAACCTGCTGCTCAGTTCTATGGAAGTGCTACAAAAGGTTTGGGTTTCTATCATATTGATGTGGAACCAGAGATGAGAGATTCAAGCTCTAGAAAGGTCTAGACAACTTTGGTATCATCACCATTGAATAGGGAGATATAGAAGAAGCCACTGTTGTAGAGCATCTAAAAAATCTTTTTGATGGTAAATGAGATTGGTAGCTGAGACAGGAGGATGAGTATAGTTATGTGGTGAGATTCCCTCCTCACAAGAAAGTTGAGGATCTAGTGGTTGGACAAACCACACTCTTCTATCTCAGAGGAACTAATGTTTTAGCCTCTCTTAAACCCTAGAATGGAGATGTGGAACCAATTGGACAGCTGGAGGAGGTTTGGGTCCAAATCAAAGGCATCCCACCAAAATGGGTTGACTGGTGGACCATCAAATATGTTGCGTCTAGTCTTGGGCTGCTCTCTGAGGTAGATTGGACAACTCTGTTCTCAACCTTCTTTTAAACTGCCCGGATCAAAATCAAATGCAAAGATCCTGTTAGGATCCCCAAGGAAAGGGTGTATGAGATGGGAGGCTCTTGTTACCTAGTTTCGTTCACTGCAGAAGGTGTGGGACAAATTGAAGATCATGAGGATAATGATGGTAAGGGTGATGATGGCAAGGGTGATGATGGCAAAGGTAATGATGATGATGATGGTAAGGGAGATGATGATGATCCCAAGGAATATGATCTACTAGATGATGACTCTGATGGTGATCTGAACCAAGATAAAGATAAAGCACAAGAGGATAGGAATAGTAAGCAGAAGGAGCAATCTGGAAGTAAGAAGATAGATCAGACCAATGATGCTAGTTCATCTAAATCTCATAAAGGTAGCAAAGCTGTCAAAAGATCTTTGGAGTTTCTTGAAGATTTTCATGAGCTCAGCCTAGAGCATACTAGCTGTGTTAGCTTGTTGAATGCAATGGAATTGGAAGGTTCAGATGGGGAAGAAATAAATTCATTGGCTGGACACTTGAATGACCCTGTCATTAATGAGGAAATGTCTAACCTCCCTATGGAATGGGTAGACAACTTGACTTCTTTAAGGAGGAGTCCAAACAGAGAAGTCATTCCAGGTGTACTGACAACTCATGATTCAGCTAATCCTGAAGCTAGTATCACAGAGGAAGAGGGAGACCAAAATACTCAACCAACTAGCAAAGACATAGAAAAGTCTCTTGTCCAACTTGATCTGGCAGCAAATCCTAGGAAAGCTAAAAAGCAAGTCTGGGGTCCTATTCTAGCACAAAAAAGAAGTAAAAGAGTTCCTGACGATGGGAGGACAGTGCTACAAAAAAGCACAAGACATCGAGAAGAAGCATAACTTGGAGGTATCACAAGGTAATCACAAGAAACGTGCTTTTCATACTAATCCTGTTACTTTGGCTAACATTGCTGTAGAATTAGGTATTGTTCATAAGAATGGCCATCCTTTGCCACAAAATATGCTGGATAGCATGGTTAGCTTAGATGCTCAAAGAGCTGCTAATTTTGAAAAGTTTTGCAAGCAAAATGCTAATCAAGTAGAATCCTCATCTCAGGTTAGCACTCATAAGAGTGAGGGAAATGATAATAGTCAGGGTTTGTTGAGTTCTGTAATGGGAGGAATGCAGGGTGGCAGCCCTAAAACTCCTAAAAATGGTTCCATTCAGATTATTAATATAGATGATAGTGAGGATGGTTGGTTAAAGTAGGTAGAAAAAAGAAAAAAGATAAAAAAATGAAAGGTCTCTTTTGGAATATCAGAAGTCTTGTGCAAAAAGGTAGAACTCAAGCTTTAGCTAGTAGAATTAGGGAGAATCATATTGATTTTGTAGGAGTTTCAGAAATGAAGAAAGGAGAGTACTCAGCTGGCACGCTGAGGGCTCTTACGGGTAATGTAAAATTTGATTGGTGCTCCTTAAGAGCTAGAGGTTTTGCTGGTGGCATACTAGTTGGTGCCAATTCAAATCTTTTTACTTTGACCACTGGGGATATTTTAGATTATAATGTTAGTGTGATGCTCACCAACAAAGTTTATGGTTTCACCTTTAAAGTGATTACTATTTATGGTTCTCCTTACGAGGATAGAAAACAAGTTTTTATAGATGAGTTACATATAGTCATGGCTTCCTAGCAAGGGCTGACAATCTTAGGGGGTGATTTCAATCTAGTTAGGTCCACTGCTGATAAAAGCAATGGGATAGTAAATTTTAAATGAGTAGATTTGTTTAATGATTGGGTCAACAAATGGGGTTTGATAGAATTAGACCTTAGAAATAGAAAGTTCACTTGGACAATTAATCAAGAGAACCTAGTTATGGCCAGAATAGATAGAGTGTTCCTTTCTACTGATCTAGAAGCTACCTTTCCTCTGGCTAGAGTGAAAGCTCTTGATAGGATCCCTAGTGATCATAATCCTTTGTTAGTAGATTTAGGAGACAACATGTTTTATGGTAAAAAAGGTTTAGATTTGAGAAATGGTGGCTGCAAGAAGAGCCCTTTAGACAAGTAGTGGAAAAAGCTTGGTCTATTCCTTGCCAAGAAAATAAAGTGATAGATGTTTGACAATTTAGGGTTAGAACTTTTAGAAGATTAGTTAGAGGGTGGGCGGCTAATCAGGTAGTTGTGCTCAATAAAACCAAAGCAAACCTTTCTCAAGAGTATAAAGTTTTAGATAAGGCTCTAGAAGAACATGACTTAGATGCTATTGAATGGGCTAGATACAAATTCCTAGAAGAAGAGCTAGATAAAATTTGGAGAATAGAGAAAATCAAAATTAGACAAAGATTTAGGGATAGGGATATTTTAGAAGGAGATAGGAACACTGCTTATTTTTATGCAGTGGCTAATTATAGAAATAGGAAGAAAAGGATTGACTTTCTTGAGGGGCCTGCTGGCCATGTCACTGATCAAAAGGGGATGATGGATGTAGCTGTAGGTTATTATAAAAATCTTTTTGCTAAAGAAGATAGAGGAGATATTAAGCTTAGTGATGACTTTTGGGATGAAGCCTAGAAGATAAATAGAGAGGAGAATGAGATGCTAACCAAACCCTTCTCTGAAGAAGAGATTAAGGAAGCTATCTTTAGCTGTTATCTAGAGGGAGCTCCAGGGCTTGATGGTCTCTCCTTTCTGTTTTATCAAAAGTTCTGGGATATCATTAAGAAAGACATTTTAGCACTGTTTGATGATTTTTATAAAGGATGTTTGGACATTTACAGACTTAATTTTGCATTAGTAACTCTAATTCCTAAAGTGAATGATGCTTGTAATATGAAATAATTTAGACCTATAAGTGTCATAGAACCTCCTAATTATGATGGCCCACACGTACCTGTCATTGTCATAATGACCTCTGACAGCCATACTTATGTACCTCATAACATCAAAGGCCTGCTTTCCTCCAAATAGGATCCAATTACAGGAGTATTGCAATATTACAACAGTTTATTCAAAATACCATCAGAGTAAAAGAGCGGAAGTCTTACATAACTTACGTTTACAAACCACAGTTTCAAACCTCAAACCATAAGTAGCATTATTACAAACCAGTAGTAGTGGAGTATTAGTAGTAACTTTATTACAACACCCAAATGAGATGCCTTGCCTAGAGGCCACACAACCTACTCGTCGCCACTTTCTTCAATGACAACGGTCATGCAGCAAGGCTCAAAGCAGACTTGCTCATGCACCGCACCTGCAACAAGGGTTTAACAAGCTCTGAGTACTGAGGGTACTCAACAAGACTTACCCGACCAAGAAAAAGATTCCAAGGGCATGCTAGCTTTAGGAGATCAAGGTACGGGGATTCAAGAATCAAAAGGATTTTTGCGGAAAAGCTTACTAAAGTAAGTCCTTACTTTCAACCTTTTATTTTCATCATTGATGATTCATTAACCAATTCTAAGTGATCCTAATCTAGATCAAAGTAATTCTTATCAAGATTCTTCTTTCAAACTCCAATTCTTAACTACGATGCAGGGCAGACGATCGAGTCTCCATAACCGAGGAGCAACGACGATTCGAACCGATTATACCCAGCTAGGGATCTCTAACCTCACGACATATGTAGAACTAAACCTTGTATATGTCAACCCTCATTTAGATCTCCCAATACTAGAACGTGTCCATCGCCACCCGAGAGTACAGTACGCCTCGAACCCGGCCTAATTCTAGCCCTGAGGGTACACACTACTCTCGCCATCTCTCCACTCCCAGTGCGAGGTTAGACGTTCTCGTCATGGAATTACTAACATCTTAGGCTTACCCAAGGCATGAGGCTAGTTGCAAAGTCTCAAAACACAAACAGTACTACATCAAACGGTCCTTAACTGACAAGGCGAAAACACTACATTGAGACTCCTTTCCCAATGCAAGTTAGCAGTGGCCAAACCACCCGCTCGATCTTAAATTCATTCTTATATTCCATTATTCCTCAAGTATGCCATCATAGCCATATAAGCATTTTATTTAAAAGCCTAACTCATTAAGCAATAGCAAAGCATAACTACGCATTTCAATAAAACAAGTACCAAGGGTAATATATCGAAAATCAAGGATGACAATGCAGCAATTGGGTTATCACTCAATTACTAATTACTTAATGCAATAAATTATAATACCAGTGATAAAGATTTGTAAACTTAAGGAAGGGTTTAAATGCACCGGGGCTTGCCTTGCTCAGACGAGACGACTGGTTCAGGCTCAACAACTCCGACGTCCGGTCCAGAACCCACTGACGACAGCTCTTCTTCGGAAGCTTGCTCAACAAAGTCTACCTCCTCGAAAGTAGGAACTAAACGAGAATATGACATGCTTCAACATGATGCGATGATAAATATGATACTTGATGATGATATGCCATGATTAATAACTTGAGTACAACTTTCCTTCGCGGTACAGTTACAAATCAACAGAACTCACTAACTAACCGTAATTACATTAAGCAACATTATTACTTCTTAAAGAACATATTAATCATGAGCTCAACCAAGTAATTAAGGTGCCAAGGATCATTAAGGGTTAATGACCCAATGTCATCACTCAATCAAAAGAGCACACAACACTTAAAGTTATTGATTTAACATTTAATTATTTACTTAATTAATTAAGGTAGAAATTAAGAATAAATTAAACTTCATCTAATTTAGCTCAAACTTTTTCTATAGGTTGATCATGGTCTAAAATAGTGTTAAAACAAATTTCATGATTTTTAGATTAATATTTTAATTACTAAAATTCCTAGAATTTGCATTTAACATTTAATTGAGCTAATTAAATAACTTACAAAAAGTAATCAAAATTGGAATTTAATAATTTCCTAGATAGTTTACACTTTGAAAAGCTTACTAAAAAAATTTCAATAATTTTGGAGCTCTACAAAAATTCCATTGAAATAAACAAAAACTACCACTATTCACATTTTAGAAAAAAGGAAAAACAAAATTCAGCAACACGGGCCGCTTCCCTTCTCTCCCTCGCCCGGCCCAGCCAGACGCACGGCCCGTTCGCGCGCTCACTTGCTCACTCGCGCGCGGCCCATCCGCCCGCGCTCGCTCGGCCCAGCAAAGCCAGGCCGGCCCAGCTCGCGCACGCGCTCGCACTCCCTCTCTCTTCTCACTGACGAGGTGGCCCCGCCTGTCATCCCCCTCCTTCCTCTCTCGCTCTCTCTTCCCGCGGCTCGGCCACGGTGGCACGAAGACCGACCGGCGACCACGACATCGGTGACACCATTCCAACCAACCAACCCGACCATCATGACCTACTCGACACCACGAACACGCCTAGACATTCTTCTCGGTCGCAGACACCCTAGAGGTAGCTCCACCCTAGCCATGGCGGCTACGGTGGCGATGGCTTCCGATGACACGGTGAGACCAACAGGTAACAGTCAAAGTGAGAGGACAGAGAGCATCATTGGCTCACCACGATCGCGACTGATCAACCCGTAGGTGCGGAGAGGCAGTGGAGGTGGCTAGCCACGATGAGGCGGGGTTCGACGGCGCTCTGCCAGACTTGAGGAGGATGATGGTGGTTAGGGCTATGTGGGCTATACGAGCGGCTGCGAGCTAGCTCAGGAGAAGCACATGAACATGGTGATGCTCTGGGAGAGATGGAGAGGGCGGTGATGGCCGGACAGCGATGAATTTCACCGGCGGGCGAACTCGTCGGCAGTGGTGGCGAAAAAGGAAAACGACGATGACGTCGGTCGTTTATATAGAAGAAGCCGAGCAATAGCAGGGCAACACGAAGTAGAGAGGTGTGGCGATGTCCAGGAGCTACTAAATGCCACGACGATGCCTGGAAGCAGCCGAAAAACCCCGACGGGCCTCGCCGGCACCCATGTCGTGCGTTGCTCTGCCCTGATTCGTCGGTGCACTGTAGAAATCCCCCCCAAACTTAAAAAAATTCAAACTGTTTTTCAAAATTACTCCCAAAAACATGTAACAACTTGAAACATTCCCAAGATATGAAATCTTAAGAATTTCAAGCTCTACAAGTTTCATGTTGAACACTTTCTCAAATTCAAACTGGATTTTAAAATTTGAAATTGAAATCAAAAGGGGATACTTTCTAGAATTTAGTAATTTAGAAATTACTTTAAATTTTATATTGAAACTTCAAAAACTCGAAATACCAAAGTTGTACATCTAGCCAATACCTACAACTTTGCTATTAAAACCATTTTCAAATTCTGCCTCTATTTTGAAATTTGAGTTTGGGGATGAAAAGGGGTCAAATTTAAAATTTGCTTCTTTTCAAAATTACTCAAAATTTTACACTGAAACTTTGAAAACTCAAAACACCAAACTTATAGACCTTGAAAAGATCTACAAACTTGGTTTTAAACTTTTTCCCAAATTTTGCTTAGATTTTGAATTATTCAAAAAGGGGTAAAACAAGGGATTTGAATTTAGGGTTTTCGGAAGAATTTCAAAATGAACTTGTTGCTATTTTAATTGGTGATTACTTAGTGATCAAACCATCATCCAAGGGCATCATTGGGTCAAGCATCACATGTTTGACCAAATGCCACTCTTGGTTGACCAAGTTGACTTTTGAAAATCTTTTAATAATTACCCAAATTTGAATTCAAATTCAAATCGGAAAACTCGTGACAAGTTTTGGATTCCAAATTCAAACTCAAACTTGAAGCTTTATTTTTATGTGTTGGACTTGAGTTCATACCCTACACTTGACACTAGTGTATAACATAGTCATACACCTCAAATTACGTAGGACATAAACTAAGTATTTGCGGTGACATTTGAAATTAGGGTTTTCTGTTCGAGTCACACATCTCAGAAGCACGTCCAACCTAAGAATATAAACTTGTTTCAGTTGATGCATATCGTAATTAACTTAATCATGTATGCTTTGCAGTGCAATATGATGACATAGCAAATTTTTAGTCTCCATAACACCAGGGGTGTTACAATAAGCCTTCTTAATTGTAGCTTCAAGATGATTTCCGAGTTACTGACTAATAGATTATGGATAGTTGCACAGAGATTAGTGGCTGCTAATCAAAGTGCTTTCATTAAGGGTAGATATATTAGAAAGTGTAGTTGTAACACATGATTGAAAGGATCAAGATGCCCAAGAGGGGGGGGTGAATTGGGCTTCTCTAAAAATTAAATGCAAGAATTAAAACCTACAAGCCGGAATTCACCCCTAGTGTCTACTTGTGTTCCTAGAGAGTCTACCGATACAAAGTTTTGCACCCTAGTTTCCAATCCTAGTCTAGCATGGCAAGTCTAGGAATGTAAAACAAGCAATGAAAGTAAATACGAGAAAGTAAATGCTTGAATGTAAAGGGGCAAGGAACACGGCGATGTTTTTCCGAGGTATCGGAGAGTCGCCACTCCCCACTAGTCCTCGTTGGAGCACCCGCGCAAGGGTGTAGCTCCCCCTTGATCCGCGCAAGGATCAAGTGCTCTCTACGGGTTGATTCTTTGACACTCCGTCGCGGTGAATCACCCACAACCGCTCACAAGATGAGTTGGGTCATCCACAAGCTCCGCCGGATGATCACCGAACTCCCAATCACCACCAAACCGTCTAGGTGATGGCGATCACCAAGAGTAACAAGCTAGAACTCTCACTTTACCACTACGAGCCCAAATGAGAAGGTGGATGCACACTTGCTACTCTCTAATCGCTAGTGAGGAACTCTCAAGCTTTGATTCTCAAATCTCTATCCTCACTAGTGCTCTTGCAGTCCCTTGCACTCCAAAGGTGTTTATCAGCTGATCAAATGAGCAAGAGACCTCTAAAAGAGGTGGTGGGGATGTATTTATACACCCCACAGACAAAACGAACCGTTACCCGCTGACTCAGCAAAACACGAGCTGACCGGACGCGCCGGTTGAACTGACCGGACGCGCCGGTCGCTCGTAACGATCGAAATCCGAAAAACACTGAGTGACCGGACGCACCGGTCAGGGGTGACCGGACGCGTCCGATCGTGCAGGGAGCAAATTGTACTCGCACCGGACGCGCGACCGCGTCCGATCGGTGATGACCAGACGCGTCCGGTCATCTCTGGACCTTACTAGACTGTGACCGGACGCGCCGATCACACCCAGGTCGCGTCCGATCGGGTGTTCCCTCAAGTGACACGTGTCGACTTCTGACCACCGTGTCCGGTCCTCGCGAGGACCGCGTCCGGTGTTCAGAGCTGAAACCCTAGCCGCGGAACTGTACTGACCGGACGCGTCTGGTCATGCCGAGGACCACGTTCGGTCATGGGAAAACGACCCAAAACTCTCCGAAACGCGTCACAACTTGAACCAAGTTGCTTCCAACTGAACTTTGAGCTATTCTAGAGCTGCCTAGCGCCAAGTTTAACAAGTGTGCACCACACCTAAACATAGGACTCGCCTAGGTCAAGCTACCCGCTCATGCCCCCCTTTATAGTACGGCCAAAAGAGAAAAACGAAGATCCTAACGACTATTCCAAATGTCTCTCAACACCTCGACATCCGGAACTAACCGTCCTTAATCTTGACGTCACTCTTTTGAAAACCGAAATGATTTCCATCAAGGGGCATGAATACCATGGTGCCCAAAGCAGTTAAAACCTCCATGACCTAACTTACCAAGGTTTCTGCAAAACACACGTTAGTCATGGTAATAAAGCATTGTCATCAATTGCCGAAACCAAACCTCAGGGCCTAGATGCTTTCAATCTCCCCCTTTTTGGTGATTGATGACAACACTAAGATATATAAGATTTGAGTTGAGGTTTTCGAGCATGCATGGTTCACATAAGCAAAGAGCAACAAGCACAAGGGGTTAGGAATTGCTTATGTGCCCCAAGCCAAAAGAGTGTACTCATAAGATAAGACAATGAGCGTTAGTACACATACAGATATAGCTCATAAGAAATCGGAGTAAGGCACGGAAGCACAACCTTAGAGCTATAATTAAAAACGGTGACAAGTGATAACATTGTGACTGGATAAAACATTAAGACTCAAGGTTTATCACACGACGACATGTCACACGAAAGCAATGACTGAAAAGTAAACATGATACATGAATGTAGCACACAAGAAAAAACAAAACCCCTCTCTCAAAACTCCCCCTGAAACTACTCTCTCTCCCCCTTTGGCATCAAGCGCCAAAAAACTAATCTAAGGATCTGACGGGGGGACAGACGGAGTCGTGTCGGGTGCCGAGGTGCGCGGAGTAATCATGAAGTGTAGAGAATCTCCCTCGGAATCTGAGCTATCTGGCTGACCCTCTGAAGAAGCATGTGGCTGTGTAACTGTCTGGGTCTGAACGGCAGAAACAGGTATTGTCGTAGTAGCAATAAGAGGATCCGTCTAAGTGACCTGAGCCTGTAGCGAGCCAATAGCAGGAGGATCTGTCGAGGCAACTGACGAAGGTAGAGTCTCTGTAGTACCAGTCCCTATCACTGGAGGAATAGCTGCCTCTGAAGCTGACAACCCTGAAGAAGTAGCAAAGGTAGTGTGCGAGGGCGTCGGCTGACCAGTCAACTCGCTGTAGGTAGCACTGTAATCACCGAAGGGTGTGCCTGTCAGGAGGTGAGGGCGAGGCTGGTCTGAAGGTGTAAACCCCGTGTGAATAGGCGTGAAGCTCGGGGACTAGAAAGACTGGGGAACCTGCTGCTGTGGAGATGTGAACTAGAAACCCGGCTGTCCCTGACTCGATGGATCACTGGATTGTAAAGCAGAAGTCAGGACAGAAGCAGGCGGAGAAACCCCAACAGTGACTAGGTGGCGCAGGAGGTCCAAGTACTGCTGCTGACTAGCTGCAGTCTATCGCTGAATCTCGTACTGCTGTCGCTGCATTTCAACCTGCTGCCTCTGGATCTCAAGCTGCTGACGCTGAAACTCGTCCTGACGAGCCTGAATCTGTGCAAGTGCTGCAGCTGTGTCCTGAGCCTGTCGCTGTATCTGTTGTTGCTGCTGCTCCTGTGCCTGGGTCAACCTCTCAAGTATGGCCACCATAGCTGGGTTTGTGCGGGAGGCTGAACCAGAGCCACCGGCCTCGTGGTCGTGAGACCGAGGAGACCGGTACCTGGGGATGGGCTGGTAGTCCTCATCAGTGCTGTCAGATGTCACATCCTCAGGAAGATCAGCAGGCTGAGCGTCAAGATCGGCAAGCTCTGCCTCTACAAGCTCATCAACTGTGGTGTCCTGCTCAGCTGCTGTCTCAGGAACCTCAGGTCGCACACGCTGTCCTGGCACTGGGGCCTGATCTCTAGTGACTGAAGCCCAAAGCTGACGGATATCATACTCAGGGAAAGCAGTAGTCGTATCTGATATCTCAGCTCGGATCTCTGCTGGTAACTGGATGGATGATCTAATGATGAAGCAGATCCAGTGTGCATAGGGCAGCTGACGATTACCCTTAAAGCCTTCAGCTATGGTGTCCTCCATCTCACTAAGTATGAGATCCCAAATGTCAAACTGTGTCTGTGAGAGGAGGTGGTGAACAACCCATAGCTGCATCCGAGTCAGTCCCTCTCTGTAGCCAAGTCTGGGAAGTAGAGTGCGTCTGACTATAGCATCCAGAACTCTGGCAAGAGGTGTCAAACTAGCAGGCGTGCGACGAGACCCTTCGCCAAAAGGCTCACAGAAGCAGGGTCGAACCAAGTCTGTAGGTGGCACTGCCCCGCCATGAGGGTGTCTCGGTGGAGGAGTCTGACCAAAACACAGCTGATGTATCTTCGTGTTGGATGCTGGGAGTCTGAGAATATCCCGCACTCTGGTGCTGTATAAACGGTGATCACGGCCTCGGAATGCAAAGTGAATGAAATCATGGGCAGGATCAATCCATAGTGAAGCATAAAACTCTCTGACCCATGTGCCGCAGTATGCACCTGTCCGTCCAAGAAGATCTGACAAGCCTGGCAGAAAGGACAGGTGCGGACGTAGCTGTTCTCCCACAACCTCAACTAGTGACTCAAGTCGACAGACCCTCTGTGGTCGGAAAGCAATACCGCTGTCAACTAGAGCCCTGTAGAAATCCTCCTGAAGTGGGGTATAGAAGCCTTCTGAAGCTCTGGGATCCCTCACAGGCGGAAACCACCGACTGACCTCCACGAACCTCAACCCCTGCACCTGACATGCTGTAGCACCCCTCAAGTCAAAGTGCTCGACCGGGGGTGAACCTCTAGCTCTGGGAGGAGGACGTGCTCCACGACGCTGGCCCTCTGGCCTAGGAGTCACCTGAGTACGTGCACGTGTGGAGCGGCGACGTGGTGGAGACTGAGCTGGCTGCTCCTCTATGTCCTATGTAGCCTCTGGAGCCTCTGGAGCCTCTGGAGCCTCTATGGCCTCTGGAGGTGGATCAACTGACATACCCTCTGTAGCTCCAGTATCCTCAGTACCCTCAGTGGCCTCTGTGCCGAGCTGTCGACCTTCTAGATGAAAGCGACACTCACCTATACGTATGCCACTGCTCCTGCCACCTCTCTCTACCTGCTCTGCTGCATCTGCCACGACCTGAGCAATCTCTGCCTCTGTAAGTGTCTTCTTCTTCTTTCTGGCCAAGATCTTGACACGCTT
Source organism: Saccharum hybrid cultivar R570 (assembly GCA_038087645.1). NCBI lineage: Eukaryota > Viridiplantae > Streptophyta > Magnoliopsida > Poales > Poaceae > Saccharum > Saccharum hybrid cultivar. Next base: position 34,345,376 of record JAQSUU010000001.1, on the reverse strand, counting down.
TCCACGTGCAATCTCAGACCGACGAGGAGGACTGTCGTCCCCGTCACCAGGAGCACCACCGGCGTTCTTGCAATGCACCATGCTGACAAACTGACCGAAAGCCTCTGAAAGATGGTGAACTGTCACTCGAGAGGCTTGGCCTTAGTCCGTATCCGCAGGCTTGGCCTCGGATTCAGCAAACTGATCTCACCCTGACACACGGACAGACTCGCTGTAGCGACGGAATAGAGAGATCTACTATAAGCACATATATAACTAAAAGGTACGACACCCTAGAGATAGCAAGCATATGAGATACGATGTGAATCGAAAAGGCGAAGCTACCTCGGATCGACGAGACGACGGTGACAAGATGAGGTGACCTAGATTGCGAGATTCCCTAAAATCGCCGGACGAGCTCTGATTTGCGAAAACATGATGCAATTAGGATTAAAAGAAAGAATTACGGCAAACCCTAGCGAGGAGGTCAAGGTGACGCGAAACAACCTTGCGAAGAAGACGACGCAAAACCTCGACGACGAACGATCGAACGGCGTTACGCGAACCCTAGGGTTAGGGTTAGGGCAACTCGACGAAGACCGATCGGAGGCAAGCGTGAGGCCGTCCACTGTCGAAGGAGATGCTGGCAAGCAGGAGCATGGCTCACCAGCGGCAGTGGCGCATGCGGGCGGCGGTGGCGCGGTGGCTAGCGGGCGTCGGTTGCGCGTGTGGGCGGCTGGCGTGGGCAGGCACGGGCAGGGCTGGCACGCGCGCGAGCGAGGGCCGGCGCGGGGCAGGAGACTCGGCTTGCCGGAGGCGAGGAAGACGGCGATGGCGCGACGGCTTCGGCGGATTTGCGAGATTTGCAGGCGGCGGGGGAAGAGTCGGGTTGAGGAAGAAACATGGCCGAGGACGAACCGGTATATGAAGGGTCAGATCCGCTCGACGCGTGATGACCGGACGCGGTGGTCGATATGACCGGACGCGGTGGTGCAGCGTCCGGTCACACTCCAGTAAGCTCCTAGAGTGACCGGACGCGGTCAGAGTCCGGTCGAGGGGAGCTCGGGAAATCATCGCGAATGACCGGACGCGGTGGTGGTAACCGGGACCGGACGCGCTGGTGGACGCCGGGACCGGACGCGGTGGTGAAGCATCACAGCGTCCGGTGTAGCGTTCGGTCACTGTTCTTCGCCCTTCTTCGTTCCGAACTACGACGCGACTTCTCCCAATCAGGTTCCAATTCAAGAAGACACAAATAAACACCAATTGGAACACAATATGAGAGACCTCACTCAAACCCTCAAAAATTTTTTAAAATAGATTGCCTTAGGCTAGTATTATTTTTAAGAAAATAGGCAATAAACACCCAAGGAGCAGCGTATGGCCATGCAATAGAGTTTTTGAACCTTTAGGAGCGTCAAAATGCTCTCTCTATCCATGGACGAACACAGAGGTTGCTCAAAGCTTAACCGAAAAGAAAACGACAAGAACAACAACCATGCATATGCAATGCAATACAAGAAGGTAAAACTAGAATGCTTGTCAAGTTTGATCCACGGTTAGGCTTTTTCACTCCTCCAAAGAAGGGTTATCGTAACCGTGTTAGCCAAGCCCTTAGAACATTGCGATAAAATAAACATGGCATATCATACAATGCAATGCAAGGGACAACACACGCTCATTTTTTAAAATTACTAGAATCAAGCACATTGAGTTCACTTCTTAACCTACAAAAGGTTGCCTCATCCAAAGGTTTAGTGAAGATATCCGCTAATTGATTTTCACTTCTTACACCTTCTAGTGATATGTCATTTTTAGCAACGTGATGTCTTAGAAAGTGATGGCGGATATTAATGTGCTTGGTGCGAGAGTGTTGTACCGGATTGTTAGCAATTTTAACGGCACTTTCATTATCACATAAAAGTGGCACCTTTTCAAGAACAATTCCATAGTCTAGGAGGGTTTGTTTCATATATAAGATTTGTGCACAACAAGCCCCCGCGGCAATGTATTCCGCCTCGGCGGTGGACAAGGCCACACTATTTTACTTTTTAGATGACCAAGATACTAAAGATCTTCCAAGCAAATGGCACCCTCCAGATGTGCTTTTTCTATCAATTTTGCAACCGGCATAGTCCGAATCAGAATAGCCAACTAGTTGGAATCTAGCTCCTTTGAGATACCAAAGACCAATGCTTGGGGTGAGCTTAAGATATCTTAGGATTCTTTTTATGGCACTTAAGTGAGGTTCTTTAGGGCACGCTTGAAAGCGGGCACACATGCACACACTAAACATAATATCGGGCCTAGATGCGGTAAGGTACAACAAGATACCAATCATAGAACGGTAGAGAGTTTGATCAACCGGTTTACCTCCCTCATCTAGGTCGAGATGTCCATTTGATGGCATTGGGGTCTTGATTGGTTTGCATTCTTCCATCTTGAATCTTTTGAGAAGATCCTTGGTATACTTTTCTTGAGAGATGAAAATCCCTTCTCTCATTTGCTTTACTTGAAATCCAAGGAAGAATGTGAGCTCACCAATCATTGACATCTCGAACTCCTTCGACATCAATTCACCAAATTCCTTGCAATAATCTTCATTTGTTGATCCGAAGATGATATCATCAACATATACTTGACAAATAAAGATCTCCCCATTAAGCTTCTTGGTGAATAGTGTGGTGTCGACCTTCCCAATGGTGAAGCCCTTCTCAATGAGGAAGTCCCGGAGGCGCTCATACCACGCTCTAGGGGCTTGCTTGAGCCCATATAACGCCTTGGACAACCTATAAACATGATTAGGATATCTAGGGTCTTCAAACCCGGGAGGTTGATTAACATAGACTAGTTCATTTATAAAGCCATTTAAGAATGCACTTTTCACATCCATTTGATATAGTTTCATATCATGATGTGATGCATATGGAAGGAGGATACGAATGGCTTCAAGTCTTGCAACGGGTGCAAAGGTCTCTCCAAAATCAAGACCTTCAACTTGAGAGAACCCCTTTGCAACTAGTCTTGCCTTGTTCCTCACCACTATGCCTTGGTCATCTTGCTTGTTTCGGAACACCCACTTGGTTCCAATGACTCTTGCACCTTTAGGATGCTCTTCAAGTGTCCATACTTGATTGCGGGTGAAGTTGTTCAATTCTTCATGCATTGCATTCACCCAATCCGGATCTTGAAGAGCTTCTTCTACATTCTTAGGTTCAACGCAAGAGACAAAAGAGTGATGTTTAACAAAAGAAGCTAGCTTTTGGGATCGAGTCATTACTCCCTTTGTAGGACTCCCTATGATGAGATCTTGTGGATGTGCTTGAAGTAGTGGTGAGTTTCTTCTATCAACCACTTGAGGAGGTGGATGGGGGGCATCAACATCTTGAGCTTGTGCCTCGGCTTGTTCATGAGAGACATAAGTGTCTTCATTTTCAACTCTCTCATTCTTGTCATCATCTTGAGGCACACGTGATGAAGATGGTGGATCAACAATTTGTACATCGTCATCATCATCTTTTGGCTTGATGTCTCCCACCGGCATGTTCTTCATGGCCTCCCTCAAGGGTTCATCACCTACATCATCATAATTCTCAATTGCTCCTTGGGAGCCGTTAGATTCATCAAATTCCACATCATATGTTTCTTCAACCAAACCGGTGGCATGGTTAAATACTCTATATGCTTTGGACTTTGATGAGTAACCAACAAGAAAACCAATATCACAATGTCTTTGAAACTTCCCTAGGTGTTGACGCTTCTTGTAGATGTAACATTTGCAACCAAACACCCGGAAGAAAGAGACGTCCGGCTTCTTCCCATTAAGCAACTCATAGGGGGTCTTGCCAAGAAACTTTTGTAGGAAGAGGCGATTTGAAGCATAGCATGCGGTGTTGATTGCCTCGGCCCACAACTTCTCCGGAGTGTTGTACTCATCTAGCATTGTTCTTGCAAGGGTGATCAATGTTCGGTTCTTTCTCTCAACTACACCGTTTTGTTGAGGAGTGTAGGTTGAAGAGACCTCATGCTTGATTCCAATTTCATCACAATAAGCTTCAATGTTGGTGTTGTCAAACTCTTTGCCATTGTCACTTCTAATCTTCTTTATCTTGACTTCAAATTCATTTTGAGCTCTCTTTGCAAACTTCTTGAAGCAATTTGCCACTTCGGATTTGTCATGAAGGAAGAAAGTCCATGTATACCTTGAGTAGTCATCCACTATCACAAGACAATAGAGATTACCACCCAAGCTCTTGTATGTTGTAGGCCCAAACAAATCCATGTGTAGAAGTTCTAGCACTCTTGAAGTTGACATGAAAGCTTTGGTTGGATGAGTGTTTGCAACTTGTTTGCCCGCTTGACATGCACTACAAGGTTTATCCTTTTCAAACTTCACATCCTTCAATCCTCTCACTAGTTCTTTCTTCAATAGCTTGTTGAGAGTGTTCATTCCAACATGAGCAAGCCTCCTATGCCAAAGCCAACCAAGTGAGGTCTTGGTGAACAAACATGTCATCAAATTTGCATCTTCGGAGGTGAAGTCAACAAGATAAAGATTGTTGTATCTAAAACCTTTGAATATCACTTGCTTGTCATCTATCTTTGAAACTTCCACTTCATTTGGTGTGAACAAGCATTGGAAGCCAAGGTCACAAAGTTGCCCAACGGATAACAAGTTGAAACTCAATGAAGCAACATAGAGCACATTTGAGAGTGAGTGATCATGTGATATTGCAATCTTGCCTATACCCTTGACTTTGCTCTTTGAATTATCCCCAAATGTGATCTTCTCTTGACATATTCCATTTTCTTCAATGGTGGTGAACATACGAGGATCACCGGTCATATGTTGAGTGCAACCACTATCAATAACCCAATGAGATCCACCGGTCTTGTAGTTCACCTACACACAAGAGATCAAGCTTTTTGTTTAGGGACCTGTAACGGATCAACGTAATTATACGAAATTAAGTAAGAAAATCTTCCACCGAGGCGGTTAATTTAACAAACTTAAGCCCGTATAACCCGAGATTCCGTGAAATCACGAAGGATTTCCAAACCACTAACATACAACCAAGATCGTACTGATTTAGCAGCCACAATTCACACGATACATAAATCTGATCATAAAGGTAAGATACATCGGAGTTCGGAAATAAAAGTTATTACAACATAGTTCAACATAAAGTAGCGGAAGCAAATAATTTTGCGCACACACACTTAGTTCAGTTACAGTGCCAGTCGATAGTCATGGTCCACAAAAGCAGTAGATAAGACCAACAGAAAGACCCTTGCCCAAGGTCCTAGTTGTCACCCATCGTCGGATACAGACAGTTGGAGCAGTACCCGTAGTACATCTGACCATCTGCAACAACAATGGGAACAACGCCCTGAGTACGAGAATGTACTCAGCTAGACTTACCCGTCATAAACTAGAAATAACATGACACCAAGGAGCATGCAAGGCTTTACATAGTGGATTGGCTTGACTCCTTTGTGAAAAGCACAAGTTGTTATGAATGACTAAGGATAAGTGTCTTTAGCATCATTTTTAGGACAACCTATTCATGCTAAATGAGCACCTATGACTAAAACAAACACTTGATTAACCATTAACATCAAGGATTACCATCTCAGGTTTGGCCTTTCCAACATTATCCCCATAACCATCCGTGTTCCATCATTAAAACGACGATGCCATAGCTCGAGTCAAGTGCTCACTAACCGGGAGCGACGGCGATTCGAATCGAATTCCTATCCAGCTGGAGATTTATTCCTCACACAAACCATACTTCCCCCGTCAGGGTCGCGTAGATCACCAATGACACTTTCCGAGAAGCCGCGGGATAACAATCATGGATCGCACTACCCAGGGACCGCCCGACTGCCAGGACGCACCTTGGGCTCACTCTTCGCGTCCCCGTTACCCCCCTTCCACACCAGTCTGCCAACCCGAGTTTATCCCGGCTCAAAAAGTGTCACTAGCTTCGCGGTCGAAAGGTACTTTATTCGGCCAGCTAAATGTGAGGCATGCGTTCAACATGACAAGAGGGACGAGCAACGATCGGTCCTTAACTGACACAGACGGAATCACTATAGTCCAAAACCCTATAAGACTCCGCCCAGTCTCCGTTTATCCATCAACACTTGGTTACTTTTCTTGATCACAATTACAGCTAACCATAACCTGGTATCCACCTATAACTCGCAGGTGACAGGAAATCACCCGACTTCTACCGGTCTAAGCATGGCTAAGCAATTTACTCGATCCTGACCTAACAGGGTAAAAGATAATCCGGTGGCCAAGGTAATAATGCAACAACGGTTTCACTCAACTCCTATAACTTAGTGCAACAATATATAACTATAACTCATGTAATAAGGAATAACTTTTTTATAAATTTAGGAGGCTTAAAATGCTCCGGGGCTTGCCTCTTTCGAACGAACTAGGGTGGTGATCGACGCACTCTGGCAGTTCCTCGACTGACTCTTCCTCCTCGGGCACCTCCTGTGCCTGGGGTTCCTGCTGATCCGTCCAAGCCTGCTCCTCCGGAACTGCTGCCTGCAACTCCTCCTGCGATCCTGTATGATGCAAGTGCATAAGGAAACATGCGAAGAATGCATCGAATTACGGTGGAGTGCTTTGATGACATGAGATACAGATGAGCACATGGAATGAGCAGTTTGAATATAATTATTTCTTCTACAAGTTAGTCAACGTCATCCAAGAACATGTAACCTAAAACATACACCTTATCCTTCTATTAGTTAGCCTACCATCTACACATACAAGTGAACCTAAGCTACCAAAGCTTACCAACCTAACTCATCCATAACATCAGCAAGGCATCATGATGCTTCAAAGATACACCAAACATATTTTATTTCTCTCAATTTCTCATAAAGAATAATCTTTTATTCCCTATTTAGCTAGGGTTACACAACAACACCTATCTCTGGTGTAGATAAAAATCTACAAAAATTACAGTAGACTACTCTTACCCTAACTAACCTACCACTAAATTTTCATGAGAATTGCATAAGTAAAACTGCCTGTACAAAATAAACAAGCTATAGCCTAATTGTGAGCATGAATTTATTTTATACTAGAAAAAGTGTAAAACAACAGATTTCACAATTTTCTTAGGTTACTAACAGTAAACCAACATACTACAAAAATTATCAGATGTATGTTGTATACAAATTTTGCTCTATAGTAAAAATAACAGATATTACCAATTAAAAGCATTTGAACTACACTTCAACATTTTTCCACAGAACATGCTTCACTGGCATTTTTCCTAGAAAGTACATCACTAATAAAGACTAATGTAACAAGAATCATATTTTTCCCTCTATTATTTTATTTACTACACTTTTTCTAAGATAACAGCATATATAACAATTAAATAAAACTGCACAGTAGAGTGTCACAAAAATCACATGAGATATTTTTAAACTGTAGATCTATTCAAAAGGAACATTTCACAATTTGTTTCATGATTTTTGGAGCTATAAATCTTGAGATACAATTTTTGGAAGCCTTTTTCAGATTTTCTGGAAATCAATTTCTTTAAAACCGAAAATCAAAACCGGCTTTAAACGCTACGTGCACACCGCGGTTTCACCCCCAACTCCCACCGAGAGACAGACAGATGGGTCCCACGGGTCAGCTGACCCCACCGGTCAGCCGGAGCCGAGCCGGGGAAGGCGCTGACCGGGGAATTCTTGCCGTCGGCGAGGTCGCCGGCGACGAGGTCCGCACCAGGCGACTCCCCGCAACCGCGCGAACCCAACGAGGTGATTATCGAGGCGAGAGGAGGAGCGGAGCACGGGCCGAAGCGGCCATGGCGGAGGCGGTGGCGCGGCTTGCCGGCGCTAGGCCGGAGCAGGCCATGGCGGAGGTTACGGACGGGCGCACGAGCTCCAGCGAGCGGAGGCGATCATGGTGCGCACGGGTAGAATGGAAATGTGATGGCGGGAAGGTGGGATTGACGGGAGCCGCGGCGGCGGGCTCACCGGCGGGGGAGAAGACGGCCAATTCGGCCGCTTACCTTGCCGAGGTGCGCGTTCAGTGACTCGACAAGGTCGGTCAGGAGGAGGGGAAAGCTAGGGCGGGCGGAATTTGGCGGAGGAGCCACGGTGGCGAGGTGTGGCGCGGCAATGGTGCGGCGGCGGCTCGGTGTGCTGCGGTGCTGGCGAAGCACGCGAGAGCGAGCGGGAGCGGAGTGCGGTGAGGGAGCAGGAGCTGGCGAGTCCGGGCGGAGGTAAGCGCGGGGCTGCGGGGGCCACAGGGGCGCGTGTCGCACGACGTCGCCGCCGTTCGGCCACGCGGCGGCCGAACGCTGCCGCGGCGCCACGACGCCACGCGCGGGCGCGCGCGCGGGCGGGAGGGAGACGACGCGGGCGCGGGCCAGGCCGGCTTCGGCCATGGGCCGGGATGTGAGGCTGCGGCCCAGTAAAGCGAAATCCGATTTTTCTTTTACAAAAATATTTTCAGATTTAATTCTTTGTTTCAAAATTGAATTTGGAGATGAAAAAGAGGTTTTCAGAAATTTGGCCCAAAATAAAAGTTGTTCAAAATTTTATTCTCTACAACTTTCATATAGAGCACTTTTCAAAATTCTCAATAGATTTTGAATTTGAGATTTAAAGCTAATTTAAAATCAAAAACTCATTTACTTAGAATATTTTTAAAACAGAATTTGAGGAAGACTTGAATTCAAAATTTTTCTCCAATAATCAAGTTGATTTATTCTAGATTATTTAAAATTGCTACTTCTCAAAAGTTCACCAACTTTTAACACTTATATCAAACTTAGGGTTCCCATTTATTTGTTTTTCAAATTAAATTTGAAAGAGCTACAATTCAAATAATGCTAATCATGCAATGATGTTGAATGCTTATGCTTTGAATGATAATGCATGCTTAACACCCAGGGGTGTTACAGCCCTCCCCCTTATAAGAATCTCGTCCCGAGATTTTGAGTTACGAACCACTTATCGTAAAAAGCTTTATACGCGGTTTGAAGATATTCTCCCGTTTCCCAAGAAGCATCGCTCTCATCATGGTGGCTCCATTGAATCTTGTAGGTTGTGACCACTTTATTTCGAGTGACTCGGTCCTTAGTATCCAGGACTCGAACCGGTTGCTCGCGATACTCCAAGTCTGCCTTGATCCGAATACCCTGAGGTTCTATCCTCTCCTCTGGAACACGCAGACACTTCTTCAGTTGGGATACGTGAAAACGGGAAATATCGAACTCATCTCTTCTGGTAACTGCAACTTGTACGCCACGGGACCCTTTTTCTCTACGATCTGGTATGGTCCTATATATCTTGCAGACAGTTTCTTCTTGATTCCGAACCGTTTCTTCTTCATTGGGGTAACCTTCAAATAGACATAGTCACTCACTTGGAAATCCAATGTTCTTCTTCTCTTGTCTGCATAACTCTTCTGACGAGACTGTGCAGCTTGCATGTTTTGTTGGATAACACGGACCTTTTTCTCTGCCTCATCTACAAAATCAATTCCATAAAACCTTCTTTCTCCAGGCTCTACCCAATTTAACGGTGTCCTGCACTTCCTGCCATACAAAGCTTCAAAAGGTGCCATCTTGATACTCTCTTGGTAACTGTTGTTGTAAGCGAATTCTGCCAACGGTAACCAGGATTCCCATGAGCCTCTGGATGATAGTACACAAGCTCTAAGCATATCTTCTAGTACCGCATTAACTCTTTCTGTTTGCCCATCAGTCTGTGGGTGGTAAGCCGTGCTACGAATCAAACTAGTACCCAAACCTTGATGCAGATGTTCCCAAAAGTGAGAGGTAAACTGTGAACCACGATCGGACACAATCGTTTTTGGTATCCCGTGCAATCGGACAATCTCGGCAATGTACTTCTCTGCATATTGAGGTGGTCGGAATGTCGTCTTAACGGGCAGAAAGTGAGCTGTCTTGGTGAGACGATCTACTATTACCCAAATAGAATCATGGCCCTTTTGTGTGGTGGGGAGACCAGTGATAAAGTCCATACTTATATCATCCCACTTCCAATCGGGTACCGACAAAGGTTGCAGAAGTCCTGCAGGTCTCATGTGAAGAGCTTTAACTCTACAACACATGTCGCAACGAGCAACGTATGCTGCAATTTCCTTTTTCATCTTAGTCCACCAATAACAGGGTCGCAAATCTTGGTACATTTTACTACTTCCGGGGTGAATAGATAACTTAGAACGATGGGACTCATCCATCAACTTGTTCTTAAGCTCTCTATCCTTAGGTACTACCAGGCGATCCTTGAACCATAACACTCCTTGGTCATCCAATCGAAAGTGTTTGGTGGGTTCTCTCTTCATCCTTTCTTTGATATGAAAGATTCCCTTATCTGTTTTCTGACCATCAATGATCTGGCTTTCCAGAGTACAACTGATCTGAATATTATGCAACACAGCAGGATGTAACAAATTGAACCCTTCTTCAAACAACGGTTGCACATCAATAGCATGGGATTTTCTGCTCAGTGCATCTGCTACTACATTAGCCTTTCCAGGGTGGTAGTGCACGTTCAGATTATAGTCCTTTATCAACTCTAACCATCTCCTCTGTCGCATGTTCAACTCAGATTGGGTAAAGATGTATTTGAGACTCTTATGATCTGTGAAGATATTACACACATTACCTAACAGGTAGTGCCTCCAAATCTTTAGAGCATGCACCACTGCTGCAAGCTCTAAATCATGTGTAGGATAGTTAACTTCATGCTTCCTCAATTGCCGTGAGGCGTAAGTAACGACTTTTCCATTTTGCATTAGCACACATCCTAACCCATTCTTGGATGCGTCACAGAAAACATCAAACGGCTTTTCTATATCTGGTTGGGCCAGAACATGAGCAGTGGTCAACAACTTCCGCAAGGTACAGAAGGCTGCTTCGCACTCCTCTGTCCATACAAACTTATGATCCTTCTGTAACAGGCTTGTCATTGGTTTGGCAATCTTCGAGAAATCTAGTATGAAGCGACGGTAGTAACCGGCTAAACCAAGGAAACTGCGAACTTCGTTAACTGAAATTGGTGACTTCCAGTTCATAACCTCTTGTACCTTACTGGGGTCGACAGAAATGCCATTTTCAGACAACACGTGGCCGAGAAAAGGAACTGTCCTAAGCCAGAACTCACACTTGCTGAACTTAGCATACAGTCGATGTTCTCTGAGTCTAGTCAAGACTATCCTGAGGTGTTCCGCATGTTCTTCTTCATTTTCTGAGTATATCAGTATGTCATCAATGAACACTATCACAAACTTGTCCAACTCGGGCATGAAAACCGAATTCATCAGGTACATAAAGTATGCAGGAGCATTTGTCAATCCGAAGGACATGACAAGATACTCATACAAACCATATCTGGTAGAGAACGCAGTCTTAGGCACATCTTGCGGCCTAATTTTTATCTGGTGGTACCCTGATCTCAGATCTATTTTAGAGAACACTTTGGCTTTGGACAATTGGTCAAACAAGATATCAATCCGAGGAAGAGGATACTTGTTTTTAATTGTCACTGCATTCAGTGGCCGATAATCCACGCACATGCGTAAGGAGTTATCCTTCTTCTTTTTCACAAACAGAGCGGGGCATCCCCATTCGGACGAGCTGGGACGAATCAACCCTTTCCTTAGCAAATCCTGAAGTTGCTTTTTCAATTCTGCTAACTCATTGGGAGACATCCGATAAGGCCTTCTTGAAATCGGTGCTGTTCCTAGAATTAACTCAATGGCAAACTCAACCTCTCGGTCTGGTGGAAGTCCAGGTAACTCCTCTGGAAACACATCTGGAAACTCACAGACCACTGGAATCTGGACTAGCAGAGTAGTTTGTATCGCACAAGATGTGCTAGCTAGGTCTACCCTCCGAGGTAGGACCACCCGAAAGGTGCCTTCCCCACTGGGTTCCTTAAGAGAGATACTCCTTCCTCCAACATCAATTACAACTCCCATTTGATTCATCCAGTTCATACCCATGATCACATCCAAAACTAACCCTGGCATGACTATCAGGTTAAGCTTATATTGCCGGTTCGATATGTTTAGGGTTACTCCCTGAACAATCTGATTAGTCAACAGATCAGCCCCAGCTGAACTGATTTTATATGCACATTCCAATTCAACTATCTTTTGCTCATGTCTCTTAACGAATGCTTGACTTACAAAGGAATGAGATGATCCGGAATCAAACAAAACTACTGCAGGATGATTGTTGATAGAAAACATACCAGCTATCACCGGTTCTCCCTCAGGGATGTCATCCACAGTGGTGTGGTGCACACGAGCTTGATACTGCGTTTGCTGTTTCTTAGGGTAGGGGCAATACTTTGCAAAGTGTCCAGGTTGGTTGCAGTTGAAGCACGGTCCCTTCACCTGAGCCACAGTTCCAGATGAACTGCCTTGTCCTGCCTTTGCTTGAGGCAATGCCATCTTGAACAGCTTCTGGTTCCTCTGGGGTGGCTGAGCATTCTGATTCTTCCTTTGCGGTGGCCTAAACCTTGCACCTGGGGCAGGCGATCGATAAGCTGGGCGGTTGGCTACTGGGGTCCTGGACTGAGACGAACCCGACTCGAAAGCCCTCTTACGGATCTTGGAAGCAGCATACACATGGTTGTTCTTCTCTTGCTTCAAACAGTCGCTAACGAAGTCATTGAAACTAGTCCTCATGTTTGTACCCACATGTTTCATCATCTTGGGACTCAGGCCTCTCTTGAAACTAGCGATCTTCTTGGCATCAGTATCCACCATGTCCGGAGCATAACGGCTTAGGTTATTAAAGGCATGCAGGTATTGAGTCACAGTCTTCGTGCCTTGATTTAATGCCAGGAATTCCCCAAGCTTCATCTCGGTCAGACCAGGTGGAATGTATGTTCCACGGAAGGCTTCAGTGAACTCCCTCCAAGAGATATGGGCATGGGGAGGAAAAGTGGTGTGGCGATGCTTCCACCACATTCCTGCCGGACCTTGAAGCTGATGAGCTGCGTACTCAGTCTTCAACACTTCAGTCATTCTTAAGACACGAAACTTATCTTCCATCGTATTAATCCACTCTTCTGCATCTAAAGGTTCTGTGGCTTCCTTGAAGATCGGTGGACGAGTATCCATGAAGTCCTTGAAACTGCTGTACGGATTTGCTTCGTGACCTCCCGGGTTTATCCCCCGACGGGTATTATCTGCGATACTGCGCAGCGCCGCTTCCATATTCTGTTGCATGCTCTCCATGTTTCGTTGGCTTCCCAGGAATTGGGCGAAAAACTGTTTCGCAGTGTAAGGTGGAGGAGGCGGTGGTGGATCCCGATCATCATTAGCAGCTGCACTGCCACCAGCCTCAGCGGTACCATACACGGTACGACGAGTGTTCGGCATACTGGACTTTTGACGTTCGGATACCGCCACAAACACATCCAAGCTTTCCAACCTTACATCAAGCTTTAGTCTTTCTACTCATTATTACATGTCCAAAGTGCCAACAAGCAAAAGATCATGCAAACGGAACCTAGTAGCTAGTGCAACAACTACTAGCCTACTCATCGTGATCGCTATCTAGGTCCGAGACGTTGGCGTTGTCGCCAACTGCAGCGTCGTCGTGCTCCTCAGCTGGCGCCACGGGCTCTTCAGGATCTTCATCTGCATCCAAATCCATCTCTGCTGCGCCAGGAAGGTCATAAGGGTTAAGCTGATTGTTCAGCCGATGGACCTCTTCATGCAAGTTATCGTTGTACTCTTCGGCATCAGCCAGCCGCTGCTCGAGCTCAAACTGTCTAGCTCTCAACACATTCTCTGCGGACCAGGCTTCATTCCTCTGATGGAGCACATGAGCCAACATGCTCTCAGCATTCCTGTGGGTGGTGGTCAGTTGCCCAAGCTGCTCTCTCAGGGCACGTACATCTCCCTCAAAAATCACAGTCCTCTGAGTGGCCTGATCTCTCTGACGAGTCAACTGAGCCATCTCAGCAGTGAGCCTCTCAATCTCGGCGTCGTGATCTCTCTAAAGCTGACGGCGGTCATCGCGAGCCTGACCAAGAGCACTAGAAACACGTCCCAGACTACCTTCCACTCCATCGAAGGCCCTCATCACTGCGAACATGGCACTCATAGCGGGGTTGTCACTGTTCTGTGCCTCTGCTGCGCTAATCTCTAGAGATCTGCCCCTTGCTTGCTGCCACGAGTCAGTGGAGGGGTTGCCCCTCGGAAAGACTCCCACTATAGTTGCTGCCAACTTGTGAGGAAAGCGATCCATGATATCTCTCAGGATTCCAAAGGCTGCCCTCTCAGCGGCTTCTTCAGGGGTCCTGCCAGTTGACTCAAAACGCTAACCGGTCCACTCAGAACCATCACCTCGGGGACGAACTACTGCTTCCACAGTCACCAAAAGTCCTTCACCCAACCGCTCATTTGACCAAAAGTAGCGGGGCTCCATCCCATCATGATAGCCTACATAGCTGAGCACTCTCCACAAGAGTGTAGGCATCCCAAACTCTCCAAGAAAAGTGTGACGCTGGCGAGTGCGCGGAGCAAGCTGATGACGGGGAGCTCTGCTGGTGGACTTGCGAGCGGTCTGCTTGGTACGTGCCATCTGTAGCAAAAATTTTATTACCGTGGTGAGAATAGATTTTTAAGTTGGCATTTTTATCGAAATGAGATAATCAACTTATAAGGGGAGGAACAGTGCCATGAATGAAATGCACACATGATGCATGCACGTTCAGTACGTCCTCACAAACTTAGAAAACTAATGACTACTAACGGAATAAACGGTGGCATACAACGATCTCTTGTAACGTAACTAACACGTACTACTCGAAAGCGTTGTTATGTACCTGCAGAAAAGAAATCACTTCAGCCCAAACCTCACAGTATGAAAACATGCAGAAAGCAGTAAAGTAAGTTACTCGCTCTACACGCATCCCCAGATACGAGTATAACGGTAACAACTACCCGAATCGTCGTCCTATTGACGGCATCGTCACTGCATGATGGAATTCCCCACAATTTGGATACCCTCATACGAACATACGCAGGGCACGTAAGTATTTTGGTATCACATAAGCACTCCCCTAGATCGGCAGTGTATCCGACCATGCACTCACAACTCTCACTTACCAAGGCGTAGAGGTAAAGGATCCATACATTACCACTCAAGTGAATGGCACTCATACCATAGCACGCCGTATGAGCGACGAAATTTAAAATATGATGCAAACCCCCAAGTTAGTACTTAATTAAGCCACCTAGAGTCCTTATCGGGCATAAAGGATATGACCACTGGTACACTTTTAAGTTCAAAAGCTTATTTGAAAACACAGTTTTATTTTTAAATACTCATGTGAACAGTAGCATGCTAAACCATGCTCCGATGCCAGCTGTAACGGATCAACGTAATTATATGAAATTAAGTAAGAAAATCTTCCACCGAGGCGGTTAATTTAACAAACTTAAGCCCGTATAACCCGAGATTCCGTGAAATCACGAAGGATTTCCAAACCACTAACATACAACCAAGATCGTACTGATTTAGCAGCCACAATTCACACGATACATAAATCTGATCATAAAGGTAAGATACATCGGAGTTCGAAAATAAAAGTTATTACAACATAGTTCAACATAAAGTAGCGGAAGCAAATAATTTTGCGCACACACACTTAGTTCAGTTACAGTGCCAGTCGATAGTCATGGTCCACAAAAGCAGTAGATAAGACCAACAGAAAGACCCTTGCCCAAGGTCCTAGTTGTCACCCATCGCCGGATACAGACAGTTGGAGCAGTACCCGTAGTACATCTGACCATCTGCAACAACAATGGGAACAACGCCCTGAGTACGAGAATGTACTCAGCTAGACTTACCCGTCATAAACTAGAAATAACATGACACCAAGGAGCATGCAAGGCTTTACATAGTGGATTGGCTTGACTCCTTTGCGAAAAGCACAAGTTGTTATGAATGACTAAGGATAAGTGTCTTTAGCATCATTTTTAGGACAACCTATTCATGCTAAATGAGCACCTATGACTAAAACAAACACTTGATTAACCATTAACATCAAGGATTACCATCTCAGGTTTGGCCTTTCCAACATTATCCCCATAACCATCCGTGTTCCATCATTAAAACTACGATGCCATAGCTCGAGTCAAGTGCTCACTAACCGGGAGCGACGGCGATTCGAATCGAATTCCTATCCAACTGGAGATTTATTCCTCACACAAACCATGCTTCCCCCGTCAGGGTCGCGTAGATCACCAATGACACTTTCCGAGAAGCCGCGGGATAACAATCATGGATCGCACTACCCAGGGACCGCCCGACTGCCAGGACGCACCTTGGGCTCACTCTTCGCGTCCCCGTTACCCCCCTTCCACACCAGTCTGCCAACCCGAGTTTATCCCGGCTCAAAAAGTGTCACTAGCTTCGCGGTCGAAAGGTACTTTATTCGGCCAGCTAAATGTGAGGCATGCGTTCAACATGACAAGAGGGACGAGCAACGATCGGTCCTTAACTGACACAGACGGAATCACTATAGTCCAAAACCCTATAAGACTCCGCCCGGTCTCCGTTTATCCATCAACACTTGGTTACTTTTCATGATCACAATTACAGCTAACCATAACCTGGTATCCACCTATAACTCGCAGGTGATAGGAAATCACCCGACTTCTACCGGTCTAAGCATGGCTAAGCAATTTACTCGATCCTGACCTAACAGGGTAAAAGATAATCCGGTGGCCAAGGTAATAATGCAACAACGGTTTCACTTAACTCCTATAACTTAGTGCAACAATATATAACTATAACTCATGTAATAAGGAATAACTTTTTATAAATTTAGGAGGCTTAAAATGCTCCGAGGCTTGCCTCTTTCGAACGAACTAGGGTGGTGATCGACGCACTCTGGCAGTTCCTCGACTGACTCTTCCTCCTCGGGCACCTCCTGTGCCTGGGGTTCCTGCTGATCCGTCCAAGCCTGCTCCTCCGGAACTGCTGCCTGCAACTCCTCCTGCGATCCTGTATGATGCAAGTGCATAAGGAAACATGCGAAGAATGCATCGAATTGCGGTGGAGTGCTTTGATGACATGAGATGCAGATGAGCACATGGAATGAGCAGTTTGAATATAATTATTTCTTCTACAAGTTAGTCAACGTCATCCAAGAACATGTAACCTAAAACATACACCTTATCCTTCTATTAGTTAGCCTACCATCTACACATACAAGTGAACCTAAGCTACCAAAGCTTACCAACCTAACTCATCCATAACATCAGCAAGGCATCATGATGCTTCAAAGATACACCAAACATATTTTATTTCTCTCAATTTCTCATAAAGAATAATCTTTTATTCCCTATTTAGCTAGGGTTACACAACAACACCTATCTCTGGTGTAGATAAAAATCTACAAAAATTACAGTAGACTACTCTTACCCTAACTAACCTACTACTAAATTTTCATGAGAATTGCACAAGTAAAACTGCCTGTACAAAATAAACAAGCTATAGCCTAATTGTGAGCATGAATTTATTTTATACTAGAAAAAGTGTCAAACAACAGATTTCACAATTTTCTTAGGTTACTAACAGTAAACCAACATACTACAAAAATTATCAGATGTATGTTGTATACAAATTTTGCTCTATAGTAAAAATAACAGATATTACCAATTAAAAGCATTTGAACTACACTTCAACATTTTTCCACAGAACATGCTTCACTGGCATTTTTCCTAGAAAGTACATCACTAATAAAGACTAATGTAACAAGAATCATATTTTTCCCTCTATTATTTTATTTACTACACTTTTTCTAAGATAACAGCATATATAACAATTAAATAAAATTGCACAGTAGAGTGTCACAAAAATCACATGAGATATTTTTAAACTGTAGATCTATTCAAAAGGAACATTTCACAATTTGTTTCATGATTTTTGGAGCTATAAATCTTGAGATACAATTTTTGGAAGCCTTTTTCAGATTTTCTGGAAATCAATTTCTTTAAAACCGAAAATCAAAACCGGCTTTAAACGCTACGTGCACACCGCGGTTTCACCCCCAACTCCCACCGAGAGACAGACAGATGGGTCCCACGGGTCAGCTGACCCCACCGGTCAGCCGGAGCCGAGCCGGGGAAGGCGCTGACCGGGGAATTCTTGCCGTCGGCGAGGTCGCCGGCGACGAGGTCCGCACCAGGCGACTCCCCGCAACCGCGCGAACCCAACGAGGTGATTATCGAGGCGAGAGGAGGAGCGGAGCACGGGCCGAAGCGGCCATGGCGGAGGCGGTGGCGCGGCTTGCCGGCGCTAGGCCGGAGCAGGCCATGGCGGAGGTTACGGACGGGCGCACGAGCTCCAGCGAGCGGAGGCGATCATGGTGCGCACGGGTAGAATGGAAATGTGATGGCGGGAAGGTGGGATTGACGGGAGCCGCGGCGGCGGGCTCACCGGCGGGGGAGAAGACGGCCAATTCGGCCGCTTACCTTGCCGAGGTGCGCGTTCAGTGACTCGACGAGGTCGGTCAGGAGGAGGGGAAAGCTAGGGCGGGCGGAATTTGGCGGAGGAGCCGCGGTGGCGAGGTGAGGCGCGGCAATGGTGCGGCGGCGGCTCGGTGTGCTGCGGTGCTGGCGAAGCACGCGAGAGCGAGCGGGAGCAGAGTGCGGTGAGGGAGCGGGAGCTAGCAAGTCCGGGCGGAGGTAAGCGCGGGGCTGCGGGGGCCACAGGGGCGCGTGTCGCGCGACGTCGCCGCCGTTCGGCCACGCGGCGACCGAACGCTGCCGCGGCGCCACGACGCCACGCGCGGGCGCGCGCGCGGGCGGGAGGGAGATGACGCGGGCGCGGGCCAGGCCGGCTTCGGCCATGGGCCGGGATGTGAGGCTGCGGCCCAGTAAAGCGAAATCCGATTTTTCTTTTACAAAAATATTTTCAGATTTAATTCTTTGTTTCAAAATTGAATTTGGAGATGAAAAAGAGGTTTTCAGAAATTTGGCCCAAAATAAAAGTTGTTCAAAATTTTATTCTCTACAACTTTCATATAGAGCACTTTTCAAAATTCTCAATAGATTTTGAATTTGAGATTTAAAGCTAATTTAAAATCAAAAACTCATTTACTTAGAATATTTTTAAAACAGAATTTGAGGAAGACTTGAATTCAAAATTTTGCTCCAATAATCAAGTTGATTTATTCTAGATTATTTAAAATTGCTACTTCTCAAAAGTTCACCAACTTTTAACACTTATATCAAACTTAGGGTTCCCATTTATTTGTTTTTCAAATTAAATTTGAAAGAGCTACAATTCAAATAATGCTAATCATGCAATGATGTTGAATGCTTATGCTTTGAATGATAATGCATGCTTAACACCCAGGGGTGTTACAGGACCCAAACTTGAGAGGGGCCCTTGACTTTATCCACTAGTGACTTGGCAACCCATATTTTCTTTGGCCTATTCTTGTTTGGGGACCCAAAAACATGACTTTCATCTTTCCATTTGAATCTTTTCTTAGCATATAATGAGCATTGAAGGCGAAGGGTCTAGCATGCTTGGGCAAGGGTTATGGTGGTGGAGTTTTGCATTCATGAGCAAAGTGACCTTCTTGACCACACTCAACACATCTCTTTGGCTTGGGCTTTGACTTGCTTTGTTGTTGTTGAGCTTTTGCTTTCTTCTCTTGATTTGCCAAGTACCTAATACCACTTCTATCCATCTTCATTACGGTGTTCATGAGGAGCTCACTTTGCAAATGTTGGCCTCTTGTGAACTTGCTTAGGCCGGTCTTGAGATGCTCTTTTTTTTGCTTGAGTTTTTTATTTTCTTCAATGAGTGACTCATTTGTTGGTTGCTTCTCAAGAGCCATCAAACCTTTTAGCTTCTTGTTCTCATTTGCAAGCTTCTCATTCTCACTCTTAATCTTGGCATAATCATCATGGTTGCTTGACTCAACCACACTCTTGCCTTTGCTACTAGAACCTTGCTCAATGCTTTCAATGATCAAGTCATCACATGATGTAGCTATATCACACTTAACAACATAGTTAGTAGCATCATGTGTATCAAGAGCAAGTTCATTAGCAACCACAAGACTATCATAGTCAATTTTTAATGTGGTGTATTTGTCCTTTAGAGAATTATGTCTAGTGATGAGCTCATCATGCTTCTTCTCAAGTTTATCATGTTGATCTTTAAGCTCTTTATAAGAGGTTTTGAGCTCCTTGAGAGTGGAGGACATCACTTCATTTTGAACTCTAAGCTCATCACTAGTCTTTTGAATATTTTTAAGCTTGGATGAGAGTGATTCATTTTCATTTTGAAGATCATCATTTTCATTTCTAGTCCTTCTTATGATTTTAGTGTATTTGTTTAGCAATTTTACAAGTTCATCATAAGAAGGTGAGTCATATTCATCATCACTATCACTATCATCATCATCATCACTATCATGGTTTTGTACCTTTCGTTCACCCTTGGCCATAAGGCATAGGTGAGTAGTGGACGATGATGATGAAGGAGGCGGTGAAGGTGGTGATTAAGATGTTGGTGAAGATGATGGCCCCATCACAAATGCGGCAACCTTCTCTTTCTCATCATCGCTCTCATCTTCGGAGGACTCACAAGATGATTCAATGTCGGTGAGCCAATCACCAACAATGTATGCCTTTCCTCCCTTCTTCTTCTTGTGGAACTCCTTCTTCTTGCCATCCTTCTTCTTGTATGGCTTGTTCTTCTTCTTCTCTTCTTCTTCATCACTTGAATCATTTTTCTTGCCCTTGTTCTTGTTCTTATACTTGTCTTTTTGGTGGTCTAGGGCATTGATGAGCTAGGTGGCCAAGTTCACCACAATTGTAGTAATCCATCTCCGAGATTGGCTTTCTCTTGCTACTTGTGAAGAATTTCTTCTTCTTGCCATCGAACTTGATGCCACTCTTGTTGAGCTTCTTTAGCATCTTGGTGGTCTTTCTCACCATGAGTGCAAGTGATTCATCATCAACATTACTTTCACTTGAGCTTTCTTACACCATCATGGCTTGGCCCTTCTTCTTCTTCTTGTCATGACTAGCTTTGAAGGCCAAGTCTTTCTTCTTGGAAGATGATGAGCCCTCTTCCGGAGTGATATGCATGTACATCTCATGAGCATTGATTTTCCCTAATACTTGAGTCGGTGTTGCGGTGGAAAGATCACTTTGGTGAAGCACGGTGACAATGTGACCATACTTCTCAATGGGAAGCACACTCAAGATCTTCCTTGCAACATCCGATTGGCTCATTTTGGTGAGCCCAAGAGCATTGAGGTCCTCTACAAGAACATTCAAGCGAGTGTACATGTCATTAGCACTTTCTTTGGGAAGCATCTCAAAAGAATTAATTTTCTTTAAAGCTATGTGATAGCGTTCCTCATGCTCACTCTTAGTTCCCTCATGGAGAGCACAAAGATTTTTCCACAATTCATGAGCGTTCTTTGCATTTCGCACGCGATTGAAGATATCTTTGCCTAAACCCCGGTAGAGTGCATTTTTGGCCTTTGCATTCCACCGGTCGTACTTCTCCTCGTCACCACTTGGGTTAGCGGGATCCCTTATGGGGGGAAGCCCTTCGGTTGCGGCTCTAAGGCACCCAACATCTATGGCTTCGAGGTACGCCTCCATACGAATTTTCCAATATGGAAAATCGTCTCCCTCAAAAGTGGGAGGTGGTCCTTCCCCATTAGACATCTTGCTCTAGGCGGTAAAGCCTAAAAATAGAGCAACACGGCTCTGATACCAATTGAAAGGATCAAGATACCCAAGAAGGGGGGTGAATTGGGCTTCTCTAAAAATTAAATGCAAGAATTAAAACCTACAAGCCAGAATTCACCCCTAGTGTCTACTTGTGTTCCTAGAGAGTCTACCGATACAAAGTTTTGCACCCTAGTTTCCAATCCTAGTCTAGCATGGAAAGTCTAGGAATGTAAAACAAGCAATGAAAGTAAATACGAGAAAGTAAATGCTTGAATGTAAAGGGGCAAGGAACACGGTGATGTTTTTCCGAGGTATCGGAGAGTTGCCACTCCCCACTAGTCCTCGTTGGAGCACCCGCGCAAGGGTGTAGCTCCCCCTTGATCCGCGCAAGGATCAAGTGCTCTCTACGAGTTGATTCTTTGACACTCCATCGCGGTGAATCACCCACAACCGCTCACAAGATGAGTTGGGTCATCCACAAGCTCCGCCGGATGATCACCGAACTCCCAATCACCACCAAACCGTCTAGGTGATGGCGATCACCAAGAGTAACAAGCTAGAACTCTCACTTGACCACTACGAGCCCAAATGAGAAGGTGGATGCACACTTGCTACTCTCTAATCGCTAGTGAGGAACTCTCAAGCTTTGATTCTCAAATCTCTATCCTCACTAGTGCTCTTGCACTCCCTTACACTCCAAAGGTGTTTATCAGCTGATCAAATGAGCAAGAGACCTCTAAAAGAGGTGGTGGGGATGTATTTATACACCCCACAGACAAAACGAACCGTTACCCGCTGACTCAGCAAAACACGAGCTGACCGGACGCGCCGGTTGAACTGACCGGACGCGCTGGTCGCTCGTAACGATCGAAATCCGAAAAACACTGAGTGACCGGACGCACCGGTCAGGGGTGACCGGACGCGTCCGATCGTGCAGGGAGCAAATTGTACTCGCACCGGACGCGCGACTGCGTCCGATCGGTGATGACCAGACGCGTTCGGTCATCTCTGGACCTTACTAGACTGTGACCGGACGCGCCGATCACACCCAGGTCGCGTCCGATCGGGTGTTCCCTCAAGTGACACGTGTCGACTTCTGACCACCGTGTCCGGTCCTCGCGAGGACCGCGTCCGGTGTTCAGAGCTGAAACCCTAGCCGCGGAACTGTACTGACCGGACGCGTCTGGTCATGCCGAGGACCGCGTTCGGTCATGGGAAAATGACCCAAAACTCTCCGAAACGCGTCACAACTTGAACCAAGTTGCTTCCAACTGAACTTTGAGCTATTCTAGAGCTGCCTAGCGCCAAGTTTAACAAGTGTGCACCACACCTAAACATAGGACTCGCCTAGGTCAAGCTACCCGCTCATGCCCCCCTTTATAGTACGGCCAAAAGAGAAAAACGAAGATCCTAACGACTATTCCAAATGTCTCTCAACACCTCGACATCCGGAACTAACCGTCCTTAATCTTGACGTCACTCTTTTGAAAACCGAAACGATTTCCATCAAGGGGCATGAATACCACGGTGCCCAAAGCAGTTAAAACCTCCATGACCTAACTTACCAAGGTTTCTGCAAAACACACGTTAGTCATGGTAATAAAGCGTTGTCATCAATTGCCGAAACCAGACCTCGGGGCCTAGATGCTTTCAACATGAAATAGTTCATAGTCTCCACAAATCAAAAGAGAAGGGAGTTGTCTTGAAGCTAGACTACGAAAAAGCTTATGACAGAGTAAGCTAGGACTTTTTGTTTGAAGTCTTAGAGTCTAGAGGGTTCTCTAACAAATGGGTTCATTGGATTAAGCAATTAGTTATAGGTGGGTCCTTAGATATCTTGGTTAATGGTAAGGAAAGTGCTTACTTTATACCTATAAGGGGCTTAGACAGGGAGACCCACTCTCTCCCCTGCTTTTCAATTTAGTTGGTTGTGCTTTCTCTAGAATGCTAGACAGGGTTGCTAGAAGTAGTTATTCCAAGGGGTTCTAACTGATTTCAGGGAGGGAGGTATCATGTCTCTCCAATATGCAGATCATACCATTTTGTTTAGCAGTGCAAATCTCCCTCACCTCTTGAACCTCAAACAGGTAATCATGTGGTTTGAATAGATTTCGGGGATGAGAGTGAATTTTCATAAGAGTGAGCTCATTACTCAAAATCTGGATGAAGTAGAAACAAAGAGAGCCGCTAGTATCTTCAGTTGCCCTATTGGTTCTTTCCCAATTAAATATTTAGGTGTGCCACTGCACTATGATAATTTGACTAGAGAGGACTTACAACCTTTAGTTGATAAGTTGCTAAGTAGGATAGCTGGGTGGAGGGGCAAACTTTTGTCCCTGGCTGCTAGAACCTTACTGATAAGAACATGTCTAGCTAGTATCCCCATCTATTTGTTCTCCTTTATTAAATTCCCAAAGTGGGCTATTTAGATTCTCAATTCTCATATGGGAAACTGCTTATGGAATGATTTGGAGGATGCACACAAATACCATTTAGCCAATTGGGAATCTATTGCTATGAGCAAGGATTTTGGAGGCTTAGGAGTTCCAAACTTGAAAGATTTGAACATTTGTCTTCTAGCATCTTGGCTTAGGAGATATGAGAAAGACAAAAACAAGCTTTGGACAGAGATATTAAACTTTAAGTATAATACTAAGGATCCAAATATTTTACAAACTAAAATTAGGGGAGTTTCTCCTTTTTTCAAAGGTTTCATGTGGGTTGCTCAAGCAGCTAGAAATGGGTTATAGATGGATTATTGGGAACGGTGAAAAAGTAAGATTCTAGGAGGACAATTGGTTAGGAACCTCTAGCTTAGCTATTCAATATTAGAAACTTTATAGATGGGTTAATGAGAAGAATAAGTCTATAGCTAGTCTTTGGGATGGTATAGATCTCAAATGTTCCTTTAGTAGAACAGGTGATGAAAACATGTTAGAGCTTTGGGAAGAAGTTTGTCAAATTGCTTCAACAATCAAATATAGTGATGAAGAAGATTCCATGGTATGGCAATTTTCTTCAAATGGTAGATTTAGTGTCCAATCTTTGTATAAGGTAGTCAATTTTCGAGGTGTCCAGCTAGTGTTCATTTCTTCTATTTGGGACATTAAAATCCCTCCTAGAATTTAGTACTTCCTGTGGCTTCTTAGCAAGAACAAACTTCTAATTAGGGATAATCTAAGTAAGCGGAGAAAAGTGGAAGATCCCACATGTCTGTTCTGTAATGAGAGGGAATCCATACAACATTTGTTCTTTAGCTGTGCTATTGCGAAGCAACTCTGGCATGCCTTGTCTAAAATCTTTGACATTCAGTTAATAGCTTCTTTTGAAGATATTGGTAAATTTTGGTTAAGCAACAAACACAATGGAGTTTTGAATATGTTTACCTCGGCTGTTGTCTGGTGTCTCTGAAAACTTAGAAATGATTTGTGTTTTCAGAGATCCACCTAGAAGAGTATGGCTATACTCCTTTTCTAGGTAGCTTGTGATGGCGGAAAAATGGAAGATCTTATACCCGGAGGAGAAGGAGGTCATTTCACAAAAAGTGAAGCTGTTCAAGGAGGCGGCAGCCCAAATGCTTTGGCTTCAATGGAGATAATGACTGGGAATGCATGGCTCTGGTGGGGACAAAATCGACCTCAAGATGTACCTAGTTGATGGATTGCTCCCTAGTGTTTTGTGTCAACATCTTGATGCTACCTGATGGTTTTGGTTCCTGTCATATATAGTTGTAGTTTGGTGTTTTAGTTTATAAGGTGGTAGCCTTTAAGTGGTTGTAATGGAAGCTCTTTGGCTGGAACTAAATCTGAACTCAGATGGTTTCCCCATCTGCAGTGCTGTAATAAGGATGTATGGTCTGTTGACCTCTTGGTTAATAGACGGGGGCTTATGCCCTAGAATTCTAAAAAAATAGAAATAACATTTTGTATAGAGCTAGTTAAATTTAAAAGATTATTGAGTCATGCCACATGCCTTATAGCCCTGGTGTGATTGATTCACGTCAAGCTCCATGGCATGACTTAGTCATATAGACGGGAACACGTTAAATGTGGTGTGGGTGGAGCAAATACTTGTCTAGGACAACACCTGCAAAAACATTGTCACACCTTTTCTTGACACACACTACGGGTGCAATTTTGCACTCGTGTGCGCCCATGTTTTTTTCTTGAACACGCAGGAGAATTGTGCATCATTTCATTATGAAGAAAAGAGTGTACATATTGTTAAGTGCTAAATATGTTGTTAATATATCATCATGCTTGTATTACATGAGACATTCCCTGTATAACGGGGCCCTAATAGGAACCATGCGAGTGCGATTTAGCACGTGTACCCCATCCTTGTTCATTTTAGGGTGGGACCTGATGAGACTCACGTGTGATTTTGGCACCTGTTGAAAGGTCCTTGTTTGGTTTTGGTAATTGAGTAACAACCTTAGGTGGACCAATTGGGTTTAATGTGAGATACACAGGGATTAGTCCACAGGTAATGATGTCATGAAGAAGCTCATTGCATATGAGACATGACATGGAGTCATGTGACCAAGGTGGCAAAGATCATGATGAGGCTTGACTCGACGGACCGGTTGTAAGTGTGAAGGGAAAGTCAGAGGCTTTGGAGCGATGGACCTTAAGGCGGTGAAGCTTGAGCAAGACTTGGCGCCGATGGACCGACACAACGGTGAAGAGCAAGTGAGGTCAAGATCGATGGAACAAGGTCACATGATGATATGAAGTGGATCATATCATTTGTGATATAGTTGGTGCATGTGTTGCATCAATGTCGGAGATGGAGTGGAATGTGCAAGGCAAAGGTATAACCTAGGGCATTTCCATTTCACCGGTCATAGGTGTGTAGAGAAGTTGATGACCGGGTTTAGGATAGATGACCGTACTATCAAGAGGAGCAAACTTGTTTGCATATCGGTTATCTAGTGCCACTTGAGCGATCTAACTTTGCATACGTGCTAGAATCGAGTGGCAAGGCAAGTTGAGAGCCTAACTTCTTTGAGAAAATGATTGTGAAAATGCTAACACATGTATACAAGGTGGTGATCACTTGTTGGTGTTGGCACATTTGCGAAGGCGGTGGAGTTTGAACGGTAGAGAGGGTTTGGGGTCCTCTCTCCCTCCCGCCGAGCATGCGAGGCGGGATTCGGCGCTTTTTGGAGGAGTGAAATGTCTATTTTCTACTGCACCAAAAGTTGGAAAAGAAACGGAGGCGAACGGAGGTCACTGTGGTGACCGGACGCTGCACCGGACGCGGTCACGGCTTGACCAGCGCGTCCGGTCAGTTCATTCAGTCAGCGTGCCTAGGGTGAGTGACCGGAAGCTGGTCTGGCCTGACCAGCGCGTCCGGTCAGTTCACCTGTGCGCAGAAGCACAGCGCGCGACCGGCGCGTCCGGTCCTTCACGGGACCGGCACGTCCGGTCATGCGTCTAGAAGGACAGAGAGCAGCGGAGTGATGATCGAACGCGGGGTGCGTCTGGTCATGTGTGATCGGACGTGTCCGGTCGTCGAAGGAGTTTACTGGACTCCGACCGGACGCTGGCACTGTCGCGTCCGGTCATTGCGTAGAGCGCGTCCGGTCGTTGCTTCGCGGGCGCGCGGTACTGTGCGACCGGCGCGTCCGGTCGGTTGAAGCAGCGCGTCCGGTCATTGCGTTTGACCGTTGGCGCATAGTGATCGTTAGAGGATCTAACAGTCGCGTTTGAATTCGAGGGACACGTGGACGGCGCAGGGCGACCGGACGCGGTTGAGCGCGTCCGGTCGTCCCGAAAAAGGACCCAGTGAAGGGGTAACGGCTCTATTTGACCGTGGGGTTATAAATAGATGCCTTGGCCGGCCGTGGCCAGTAACTGAGCACACTTTGGCCTTGGTGGATTATGTGGTAGTGCTTGGAAGCCCTCTAACTCACTCATGCTTGATAGTGTTCATCGGATCAAGTGAGACAGCGATTCTAGTGCGTTGCATCGAGAGGATTGCATCGAGTGGCACTAGGTGATCGTGTTGCAAGCCAGTGGTGCTTGTTACTCTTGGAGGTTGCCATCTCCTAGACGGCTTGGTGGCTTACGACTCCGTTGAAGCACGCGTGGAGATTGTGCGTGGCTCCGGAGGAGGATTTGTGAGGGGGATTGTGCTCACCCCACGGGGATCGTGAAGAGCAACTCTAGTAAAGCTCATGGCTTGGAGGATCCCCATCTTGAGAGTGGATGTGCGGCACCCGCTGAGGGTTTGACTCTTGATAGTCAATTAGCTCGTGATCCATCAAGTGGGTGTATCGCCACAACGGGGACTAGCTTGGTGGCAACCAAGTGAACCTCGGTGAAAAACCGCTGTGTCAACATTGTGTACATCTTCTCGGTGGTTTGCTTTTGATTCACAAGCTTGTATTTACATTCATATACTTGTGCTTGTGTAGTTGCTCTTGTAACTAGTTTGCTTGTGTAGTTAGCTAGTTACCTTCTTGCTTGTGTAGCATAGAAGTAGCTCTCGTTGCGTGGCTAATTTGGTTTGTGTAACCTTGTTAGTCATATTGCTTAGTTTGTATAGCTAAGTAATTTGCGCTCTCTAGTTTAGCATTAGTTGCCTTGCTATTGAGCATTGCTAGTGAGCATAGGTGGCTTCGTGCTTTTGCTTACTAGAATTGTGTAGGAGCTCCCCGGCTTTGCTAAAGTACTAGTGCATAGGTTTGTGTGACCTTGCTCTAGAATTGTTTAGGAGAGCTCTTGCTAAGGAAAGCACCTTAGTTACATAATTAGGATCTTTGTGAGGTGCTTGTGAACTTAGATAGAGGGGTGTAGTCTTGGCTAGACCGATAGTTTTAATTCCGCATTTGTTTCGGTTTGCCGACACGATTAATTTTAGAAAGAACTATTCACCCCCCTCTAGTCCACCATCTTGACCCTTCAATTGGTATCAGAGCCTGGTCTCTCATTTGTGGTCTTCACCGACCTAAGAGGATGGCGGAATATGGACTAGATGTTGATTGTCCTCACATGTTTGATGGCACACACTTTGCACGGTGGAAAAATTGGATGATATGCAATTTTAAGTTTATTTGCCCTCAAATGTGGTGGATGGTAGATGTAGGCTTTTCTCATGTGTTGGATGAAGATAATCTAACTCAAGCACAAGAGAAATGCCTAGATCTTGACATCCAAGCTACTAACATCATGTATAGATCTTTGGATGATAGCATCTTTGGTAAGATCATGGACCTCAAATCCGCTCATGAGATATGGGCCTATCTCAATAAAAAATATGGAGCTATCACCGATGATGACGATGATGTCAAGGAGGTTGCACATGATGATGTTGAGCATGACCACAACACGATGGTTATGGAGGATTGCTCCACCTCATGGTCAAGTGATGATGATGATCGATCTACCACAAGTTCACTTGACAAGGATGGTGATGATGCATCAAGTGTTGCAAGTGATGTTTCTACCCCAAGCACACTTGATGGTGACAACGTTGGTTCATGCTCGGGCCTTGAAGATGCTACTACAAGCCCATCCACTACATCACATTGCTTCATGTCACTAGGTGACACAAAGGTATCAAATGATAATATGATTGATCATGTTAATTCATATGATGAGCTTGTTAGTAGACTTGCTAGCATGAACATGTCTTTAGAAAATGAGAAAGCTAAAACCATGAAATTGGAAAATAAAAACTCATTTCTAAAAACCACGTGTGAACAATAAAAGCATCTACTTTATGTTACTACTTGTTCACATGAGGAGCTAAAATTGGCTTATGAGGAACTTAGTGTTGCTCATGATAATTTGGTACAAGAACATGCTTCTCTCTTTAAGATGTTATTAAAGAAAATTAAAATTAATGAGAGTTCATCACATGGATCAAATGATCAATTGCAAAATGTGACTAACCCATGTGATGTAGGGAGAAAGCATGTATCCACCTCTTGTGATGACTTATTAGATATGCCATGTTCTTCACATATATATATATATATGCTTGTTCTACTTCTATATCTTGTGAGACTAACCTTTTGAAGGAGAACAATGAGCTCAAAAATGAAGTGAAGAATTTGAGCAACAAGTTAGATATGTGCTATAACTCAAAAGTCACCTTTGAGCACATGTTGAACAACAAAAGAAGCTACGGTGACATGAGCGGCATTGGCTTCAACAAGAGCAATATCAAAGGCAAAAGATGAGGGAAGAGAAGATATGAAAGAGAGATGAAGAAGCAAGAACAAGAGAAGCTCTCTCATTTTATGTGCTTTAAATGCCATGAAATGGGATATCTTGCAATTGGTTGCCCTAATGAAGAAAAGCTCAAGTTGAAGAAAGAAGAAGAGAGGCTCAAGCATGTCAAGTGCTTCAAGTGTCGCACTTGGGGTCATCTCACCTCAACGTGCCCAACCAAGAAACTAGTGAAGCAACAAAAAGAGTCTCAACCAAAGCCACAAGTTGAGCAAGAAACCACACCCCAATCTCAAGTCAAGATCAACCACAAGGATGATGATGGTGACTTGATGAAGAAGAAGAAGAAAACAAGAAGGGGTGGAAGAGGAAGGCATCCAATGCAAATCCAAGATACCAAGATGATGAGCAAGATTCAAGATAAGAAGAGAGATTTGGCTCACATCAAGTGCTTCAAGTGTGAAGATATGAGACACTTTGCCTCGGGGTGTCCTACCAAGCTTGAGATGAAGGCTCAAGCAACTCATGAGAGGCAAGGCAATGAAAAGCATCACATGAGCAATGAAGAAAAGGTTCAATCAAAGAGAAGATGCTATTCATGTCGGGAAAGGAGACACATGGCACATTCATGTCCCCTAGGTAACATTTCTAAGCATATTTCAATTGATGATACTAATGTGCTTAGAAAGGATGTAAATGGTACCTCTATTGTTGCTATTGCAAAACATCCCGCTATTCATACTAAGGCAATGCCTAAGTATGTTGCACTTAACTTGAGAGGACCTAAACTTGTTTGGGTACCATCAAAGAGTGGATGATTGTTTGTAGGTACTATCGGCATTGGAGGCTTGATTCAATTGGTTTCATTTTGTTTATCATATATTGAGTCAAGTTATGAAGCTCAATGCATATCCAATCCCAATGCCAAGTCAAAATAAGTGAAGTCCAAGTGCTACAACATACAAGTGCAATGTTAAAGATTGTGGCGATTTATTTGATATATTTGATGGCTTGCAAATATTCAAGTTGAAAGCTTGCTATTGGATGATCATGAGCTAACCAAGGGTACAGAATCTGCTAGAAAAGTGACAATTATTAGATTGATCTAGAGTCACTTTAAGTGAAAGGTCCTTAAGTTAGAAACATATTTATAAGTGTTTGAGGCAACTAAGTTTGATTTTGAATTGATCTAGAAGCATGACAAGAAATGAGTACAAGGGCATTGATTGTGGAATGTACTTAGTGTACAAATTTGATACTCAAATTTGAAAATGAAGATCAAACTCAAGATGAAGATGAGGTTCAAGTTCTAGTAATGATTGGAGATTATTTGGTAGAAAGAAAAGGACTTAAAATAATAATTCAAGGTTACTCATCAAGTTAAGTCCATAGATCAATCAATCAAAGGCAATTCAAGCAAGTGTCAAGGATGGTTCTTTGGAGAGAGGTCACTTCTCCCTGCTGAGGGGGCTTGCCGCCCATGGGTGGGTAAACCGAGCACCGGCTTGGAAGGCTAACATGGAAGTGATGAATTCAAGGGACATTTGAGATGCTTAATTGAAGCAATCAATAGGGTTGATCAAGAAAAGCAAGCAACACCCAAAAGAGAGCTAGTCATGGTTATAAAATTGGTATCATAAGTACTTCTCTCATGCAAGCATTGATCAAAGAGAAAAAGCAAGCCAACCACAACAAGAGATAATGCACTTGATTATTAGTGGTTCTCATTTCATATGGGTGAAGAATGGATTTCTCTATAATGATTGGTCTTCACTAAGCTTATAAATTGGACTTCACATTGCTATTGGAGTAATGAATTGAAATCTATGTGACTATCCTCTACTCCAACATAACAAAGTTATCATTGCAATGTGCATGATCATTTCATCCTTTACTAGTATGCGATTAGTGCATATAGTACATGCTTACTAGGATCATGCATAACAAATGAAATGTTTAAATTCATAGCCTACCACTATTGTGTGAATTATTTAAATGATCTAGTGGTATGTGTATGAATTTGTTCATGAGCTAGTGAACCCAAGTACTTGATCTAGTTTGGATTGCTAACAAGTGACAAGTACAACATTGGCAAGATAACCCTTAGTATGAGGAGTGAAGAAGCTTGTCATTGGATCAAACCAGACTTAGAATCTTAGGCAAATCAACTTAGTTCAAGTCATACTAGAAGCTCATGACAATGATATAGTTACAAGCACAAGACAACAATGCAAATAGATATCCAGGGTGTTTCAAATGGTATCTAGACTCAAAGTATTTCTTTAATTGGTATTTACAAGTGGTGTCTAGATCATGATCTACAAGTGATATCCTACAAGTGGTACTTATAAAGATAGCAAATGTTCAAGAAAAGATCATATTGACAAATCCTACAAGTAGTTCCATGATAGAGGATTCTTCAAATTGGTATCACAACCTTATTTGTGGTATTTCTACACATGATATCATTTATACAAGATGGTGGTTCCACAAGTGATCCTCAACTTTAAGTGATCATCAAATGAAGAAAGTTCCATCACACACAAGAGCTCAAGATTATCAAGTGAATGACCCATGCTATGACATAGGGGGAGGAGCCCCACCTAATAGTATCAAGGTCAAAGATCCTAAGTGGTATCTTAAGAGCAACATACAAGTAATGTCATTCCAACATGTGCAGTGATGTCCATCAACAACGCAATATTTAAGTCTCAACCATCTACCCCAATGCAAGCCTTTGCATCAATGAGAAGTACACCCTTTATGGAAATTGATGACAAAGGGGGAGAAGTTAGAACAAAGATATGTCAATACACCAAGAGAGAGAGGTTTGGGAATGAGTTTGGACATGGAGATGGACAAAGAGGGAGCAACATTGAAGAAATGAGAAGGATCAAAATTCTTGGACAAAAGAAGCACACAAGTAGGGGGAGCAAGCTCATGAACATTGTTTGGTTGCATTTGATATGTTCATATTCATGTGCTTGCTTGCATTGCATAAGTTTTATATTTAATATGCATGCTTGTGTGGTGTATGCTAGTTATAGAACTTGAATGATGATATGATAACTAGCATGCATAGGATGTTAGCTAGACTTGTGATTATCATGCAAAAACTAGAACCATGCTTATAATGTTGATCTCACGGGGTTTCTAGTGTTTTTGATGTCTAGCTACTCATGATGCTAAGGATGATGGCAAACTTGTGATTTTCAAATGGTATCAAGCTACTAATTGGTATCGAGCTATAAAGGTTTATTCTATACACCTTAGCATCACTTAGTAGTGCTAACCCTCCCACAAATTTCATATTTATGCATATGTGCAAGCTTGAAACCAAACCATTTGAGCACATATGTAGGGGGAGTTATCACTACCAAGTCGGATTTTATGGTGCTTATCCAAATCTTGACATAGAGCTTAAAAGTTAGATAAGTAACATTAAATCCAAAACAAGTTAGCAATTCACACTTGTGTGAAGTGCTAGCTTGAAAAAGCTTAATTTCCATATCTTTGTAGAGTTGTCATCAATTACCAAAAAGGAGAGATTGAAAGGTCCTTGTTTGGTTTTGGTAATTGAGTAACAACCTTAGGTGGACCAATTATGTTTAATGTGAGATACACAGGGATTAGTCCATAGGTAATGGTGTCATGAAGGAGCTCATTGCATATGAGACATGACATGGAGTCATGTGACCAAGGTGGCAAAGATCATGATGAGGCTTGACTCGACGGACCGGTTGTAAGTGTGAAGGGCAAGTCAGAGGTTTTGGAGCGATGGACCGTGAGGCGATGAAGCTTGAGCAAGACTTGGCGCCGATAGACCGACGCAACGGTGAAGAGCAAGTGAGGTCAAGATCGATGGACCAAGATCACATGATGATATGAAGTGGATCATATCATTTATGATATGGTTGGTGCATGTGTTGCATCAATATCGGAGGAGATGGAGTGGAATGCGCAAGGCAAAGGTATAACCTAGGGCATTTCCATTTCACCGGTCATAGGCGTGTAGAGAAGTTGATGACCGGGTTTAGGATAGATGGCCGTACTATCAAGAGGGGCAAACTTGTTTGCATATCGGTCATCTAGTGCCACTTGAGCGATCTAACTTTGCATACGTGCTAGAATCGAGTGGCAAGGCAAGTTGAGAGCCTAACTTCTTTGAGAAAATGATTGTAAAAATGCTAACACACGTACACAAGGTGGTGATCACTTGTTGGTGTTGGCACATTTGCGAAGGCAGTGGAGTTTGAGCGGTAGAGAGGGTTTAGGGTCCTCTCTCCCTCCCACCGAGCGTGCGAGGCAGGATTCGGCGCTTTTTGGAGGAGTGAAACGCCTATTTTCTACTGCACCGAAAGTTGGAAAAGAAATGGAGGCGAACGGAGGTCACTGTGGTGACCGGACGCTGCACCGGACGCGATCACGGCTTGACCAGCGCGTCCGGTCAGTTCATTCAGTCAGCGTGCCTAGGGTGAGTGATCGGAAGCTGGTCTGGCCTGACCAGCGCGTCCAGTCAGTTCACCTGTGCGCAGAAGCACAGCGCACGACCGGCGCGTCCGGTCCTTCATGGGACCGGCGCGTCCGGTCATGCGTCCAGAAGGACAGAGAGCAGCGGAGTGATGATCGGACGCGGGGTGCGTCTGGTCATGTGCGATCGGACGCGTCTGGTCGTCAAAGGAGCTTACTAGACTCCGACCGGACGCTGGCACTATCGCGTCCGGTCATTGCGTAGAGCGCGTCTGGTCGTTGCTTCGCGGGCGCGCGGTACTGTGCGACCGGCGTGTCCGGTCGGTTGAAGCAGCGTGTCCGGTCATTGCGTTTGACCGTTGGCACGCAGTGACCGTTGGAGGATCTAACGGTCGCGTTTGAATTCGAGGGACACGTGGACGGCGCAGGGCGACCGGACGCGGTTGAGCGCGTCTGGTCAGTTTCGACCGGCACGTCCGGTCGTCCTGAAAAAGGACCCAGTGAAGTGGTAACGGCTCTATTTGACCGTGGGGTTATAAATAGATGCCTTGGCCGGCCGTGGCCGGTAGCTGAGCACACTTTGGCCTTGGTGAATTATGTGGTAGTGCTTGGAAGCCCTCTAACTCACTCATGCTTGATAGTGTTCATCGGATCGAGTGAGAGAGTGATTCTAGTGCGTTGCATCGAGAGGATTGCATCGAGTGGCACTAGATGATCGTGTTGCAAGTCGGTGGTTCTTGTTACTCTTGGAGGTTGCCACCTCCTAGACGGCTTGGTGGCTTACGACTCTGTTGAAGCACGCGTGGAGATTGTGCGTGGCTCCGGAGGAGGATTTGTGAGGGGGATTGTGCTCACCCTGCGGGGATCGCGAAGAGCAACTCTAGTAAAGCTCATGGCTTGGAGGATCCCCATCTTGAGAGTGGATGTGCGGCACCCGCTGAGGGTTTGACTCTTGATAGTCAATTAGCTCGTGATCCATCAAGTGGGTGTATCGCCACAACGGGGACTAGCTTGGTGGCAACCAAGTGAACCTTGGTAAAAAAACCGCCTTGTCAACATTGTGTACATCTTCTCGGTGGTTTGCTTTCGATTCACAAGCTTGTATTTACATTCATATACTTGTGCTTGTGTAGTTGCTCTTGTAACTAGTTTGCTTGTGTAGTTAGCTAGTTACCTTCTTGCTTGTGTAGCATAGAAGTAGCTCCCGTTGCGTGGCTAATTTGGTTTGTGTAACCTTGTTAGTCATATTGCTTAGTTTGTGTAGCTAAGTAATCTGCGCTCTCTAGTTTGGCATTAGTTGCCTTGCTATTGAGCATTGCTAGTGAGCATAGGTGGCTTCGTGCTTTTGCTTACTAGAATTATGTAGGAGCTCCCCGGCTTTGCTAAAGTACTAGTGCATAGGTTTGTGTGACCTTGCTCTAGAATTGTTTAGGAGAGCTCTTGCTAAGGAAAGCACCTTAGTTACATAATTAGGATCTTTGTGAGGTGCTTGTGAACTTAGATAGAGGGGTGCAGTCTTAGCTAGACCGATGGTTTTAATTCTGCATTTGTTTCGGTTTGCCGACGCGATTAATTTTAGAAAGGACTATTCACCCCCCTCTCTAGTCCGCCATCTCGACCCTTCACCTGTGCCTATACCGTAGTAGGTGCAGCGCTCATGGGTTCAACTGTCATCTATAGCCAGCGCGGCATCACCCGCCCTTTTTTCCTCCTTACTTCTTTTTGTCTTGTTCTAGTGCATACTCGAGCTCATGACCATGACGTTGACCTGTCACCCTCTCTTATAGATCTACACATCACATAAGGACTGATTTACATGAAAGATGTACCTCATCTGGCTCCTCTTGCTGTTATTGATCTATTGTGCTAGTTTTCCCTAAGGTTTTGGTGCTAGAGATGGTATTTAGAGAACTGAGGCCATGGGAGAGGAAGCGAAGGAGTAAGGGAACATGAGGAAGGGATGGGTGGTCATCTGGGGAGGAAGAATTGGATCAAGAGGAGGTGTCGGTCTAGAAAAGAAAAAGGGTGGGCTAGTTAGCTTGGGCTTGCCCAAGGCTAGCCAAACATGTCTCCCTTTTCCAATTTTCCTTCTCTTTTTTCCTCTAGTGTTTCAATCACATATCTCATAATATGAATAACCCCCCCCATATTACAAACCTACATGATTTTGGAGTATGTGTACGATACAAACTCTTGATCAACATATAGTTTTTCTTTCTCGTCTACTCTCTCCACTCTAAATTATAAGATATTTTGGCTTTTCTAGATACATAGATTTTAATATGCACTTAGATACTCCCTCGGTCCTAGTATACAAGGCGTAAACTACCTTTGTTCCACACTATAGTTCTCTCTCACAATGCTAGGACTACTTCATGGATACACATGCTTCCAGAAGAGGGAGAAAGAGAGCACATGTATTGTAGGACTTGAATAAAAATTGGTTACACCTTATATATTAGGATAGAGGGAGTATACACTATGTCTATATATATAGCCAAAACATCTTATAATTTAAACTAGAAAATATTAAAATATAAAATAATAATATGCTTAGAGCTAACTCATAAAACTTGGAAAAAAATTATCTGGGCTGTAGTCCAAACCCGTAAAAAGAATTGGCTAAACGACAACCTTGTCAGGGCCTAAATTGCTTGGTCCACCGACCGAATTCCGGCCCACCATTCAGAAATGCGGCCCATGACGAACCCGCCCCTGCTCTCACCGTCCCCGTGCCCTCTCCTCCGCCGTCTCCTCCACCTCTCGCGCGCCTCTCGCCGCCGGAACCCTACCGCCGGGCCGCCACCTCCTTGTACTTTCCGCCGCCGCCTCCCGCGCCTCCTCCCCACTGCCATGTCCTCCGACTCCACCACCGCCCCCGACTCCGTCGTCGCCGACCCCACTACTCTTGCCCGCAAGGTCGCAGACATCCGTGCCGCCGGACCCGCCAAGCTCCAGGTAGGCACCCCTTTCGTTCTTAATACCGTGTGGCTTTTAGCTTCCTTGTTATGTGGAATCCTAACTAGGACATTTGCTCAGGTCATCGCCGACTTCGATGGCACGCTCACGCGGTACTGGTACGACGGCGCCCGCGGGCAGAGTACGTTTTCGCTTCTGTTGCACAAGTTTTCGGAGGTTCTAGCAATTCAGATTTTGGATGTGTTGAGTGGTTTATCTGTGTCTCTGTTTGTGGGTGCCAGGTAGTCATGGGCTGCTCAGGCAAGGGAACGAGGAGTACGACGCCAAGAGAGAGGCGTTGTACCAGCACTACCACCCCATCGAGATTTGCCCCGACATTCCACTCCCGGAGAAGGCCAAGCTCATGGAAGAATGGTACTAAGTCTGTAATTCACAATAAATGAATATCTTGGTTTTAGCTGGCATGTAGATTGTTGGTGCAGTGAGTGAAGTGTACTCTTACAGTGTCCATTCTTCCTATATGGATAATAAAATGTCACCCCATTGTTGGAGTTGTATTGGTAGAATCTGTGAAGTTGGGGTAGCAGAAGCATACTCGTATTTGAAATGCATAGTGCTTGACTCTGGATCCAGTAACATGGATATAAAATTGTTAAATGCAGAAGAGCTGTCTAGCAATGGTGAATTTTGACTGTTCATTCTTTATTTAATGTCTAACTGTGTTGTAACCCACGTAGTTCTAGTATGACCATTAAGCCTACTATGTATATTTTGATTTCTGATAGTTTGGGATTCTGTTTGTCGCAGCAGCTGAACAAACTGAAGTGTGGGCTTTCTTGTGTACCATGGTACCTGAAAAGTGAAAACATTTACAGCAGAACTTAAAACTGAAAAGTTTCTTCAAACTACTTGTTCTCTGACGAGCTTCTGGTTCCTACCATCAGTTGTCTCACTCTGCCATTTGGTTTAGATTTTTAATGCAACATGAAGTCATGAACCTGATTATATAATTTCAATAGCAGGAGCCGAATCGCTTACGATTGATGTTGTTGTGTGCTACAGGTGGGAGAAGACTCATGGTCTCCTTATTGAAGGTGGTCTTACATTAGAAGCTATCACAAAATCTGTCTCTGATGCCACAATTGCTTTCAGAGAGGGTGTGGTGGAGCTCCTTGAGTACTTGGAGGTTTGATTTTCGTTTATCAAAGCCTTCTCTATTGTAGCTGTCGCTATGTTTAGTAAACTTTTTGGGGACATGCCTAGATACCCTTATTGTGTTCGGTATAGATTAAGATCAGTAATAACTTTACCTATGTCGCTATAAGTAAAAGAACTAACTGTTAAGCTGCTTCATAAGAAGTTTGAAGGATGCAAAACCTTCTTTATTTCTCCCTTATTTTCTTTTGATGCCACCCTAATCATTTTTTTATTTCTGTGTTGTCCTTTTCCTTTTAGAGTGATTCTGATCTCCAGTTCTTTCACTCTAGTTTGTCGAACTGAAAGGCTGCAAATTTGTGGTGCTCTCATTTGTGAAGTTTTTTTTTAATATAGTTTTGGGTATTTCTTTTTTTGAGTTTGTTAGCACATTTATCAGCAAGCATGTAGTATTGACTGAAGTTTGCTATGTTGTTACCTGCCCTTCAGCAGAATTCTTCTTGCTGTTTGTTGAAGTGAGTTCTGCTGTGCATATGAAGAAGTAGGCTAGTTGGGATTTCAACCCTCAACGTTTCAACTTGTTCCATAGAAAGTATTCTTGTTACTTTTCTACTGTTTGCTTCTTGTTTTGTATTAAATTTATATGTCATCAAATGATTTCCCTACTTTGACTGTTATGCATTTGGATCCTCAAACTTACCCTGCTGATTTGATTGGATGCACCACATTTCATATATGCTTCATGAGTTCATTGTAACATATTATGCTTATCTCCTTAGCGCAGAAAAACTTCTAGTGAAGAGACCATTTCCTAGAATTCTGTGATGCATAGTTCTTTTTTCATCCTTCATGTCTTATGTGTAGTGTAGGTGACAATGTGATATTATGGCTAGATCAAAACGGGCTTACCTGGGGCAAGGCAACAACATTTTCAGGATGGAGAAGAACTATTTGATAAGTATTTAGGTGAATGTTTAATTAAGATTAAGACTTTCAATTATAATTTCAGGAGAGAGATATTCCAGTGCTGGTATTTTCTGCAGGACTTGCAGACATAATTGAAGAGGTAAGCTATGAAAAATTGAAAAGGAATGATTCAACATATGTTGTGATGAATTTAATTGCTGACTGACACTGTAACACATCCCGCTGCTCCATTAGGTCTTCCGGCAGAAACTACACAAATCATTCAAGAACATCAAGATTGTCTCCAACAGGATGGTGTTTAATGAAGAAGGCCGTCTTGTAGCATTTAAAGGTGAATTTTTAATCATCATAATCTTCTATTTGCAGTGATGTTTATTCATCATGAATTCTATGTATGGATATAGGATTTTTTTTCGAAAAATAAAAAAAAACAGTGTCATTCTTGTTGCGTTAGTTGCTTACTAAAGGAAATTCTTGGCCTTGCTGAGTTGCTGTTACTTGTTGTCACATGGACATCCTTTTTAAGATTTACTTTTAATTGGTACATATACCTGTCCTTGTGGATTGGTGGATCCCTTTTTTCCTTGACTATCTTTTACCATGGGGTCTATGAGTAATTGATTGCTTGGTTACAATCATCGGGTAAAATGTATGCTATTGCCTGTCTTCTGATAGAAACTAACAAAAGCCTAATGCAGGGAAAACAATTCACGTTCTAAACAAAAATGAGCATGCCTTGGACATGGTTGCTCCAGTACATGGCAATCTGGGGGATCCAAATGGATTTATTGATGACTATTCATTGGTGAAGAAAAGGACCAACGTGCTGCTACTTGGCGATCACATTGGGGACTTGGGGATGTCTGATGGTTTAAACTATGAAAACAGGATTGCTGTTGGATTCCTGTTAGTAACTTTTTGATTGCCTTGCTTCATTCAAAGTAGCAGTGGTATTACCATCTTGGGACTACCATTTTTAAGTCAACTAAGCTGATTAGTTTTTTCTTGACATACATAACAAGTAGTAAAATTGCAGGCAATTTTTAATGATAGTGAAATGTTGTTTCTCTTTGTATTTTCCTAATTTCTGTCTATTATCGACCACACAAAAAATTGTTTCCATACAGATTTGTTCATCAAGTAATGCCGAACTGATTTTCCAGGAATGCCAACATCGAGAAATCTTTGAAGGATTACTCTAGCTCATTTGACATTGTATATCTGGTGAGACATGGCTTAGCATGTTGCAATTTTATCTGTTTCCTCCAAGTTATTGTAGTTTTACACCTTATTCAATGCCTGTTCTAATGTAATTTGCTTTTGACATTCAATTCAATGCAGAATGATGCTCCGATGCAGGGAGTTGTGAAACTTGTGTCTGAATTATGTCCATAATCCAATGATCTTCCATTGCCCCCCCCAGAAAAGGAAATCGTTCCCTGAAGTTTGCAGCTATTGCAGTTCGTTCAACTGGAAATCTAAGGATTTCACTCTTGCTAACTAAGGCTTGCTTCATAAGCAGCTGTTGTATAGGCTCATTTCAGGGCCAAGAGCCCTTGGAACGATGATCATTCTTGACTTGTAAGCTAATCCAATGATCATGTGCATTATGAAAGTTCAGCATTATTCCTTGAGTCTTTTGCTGTGAATTTTCGATATTCTATGACAGCCCATTGATACTTGTTATTAAAAGAAAGGTAATTACATGGGTGAAGCACAGATGGAGGTTGGTTGGGCAGACCAATAGCTGCAGATGGAGCTAAGGTAGACTCATCATCTTCCTGAACCCACTTCACGTTTCTACGAATCCAATCTATCTGTAAGGCAGGCTGATCTCTTTGTTCTGGTGGTTGCGAGATCTATTTGTGGCTTTATCGTGACGAACTACAGCTCCATACAGCTCTGTTTTTCTGGTCGAGGATTTTGCAACAAGAATCATGAGATCTTATAAAGCGAAGGAAATATATCATATCGTGCACACCCGTGTCATGTACATCAAAAGCTTTTACGTGTCGTTCGATACCATGTACCAAGCTGTTCTCCTGTAGTCTCCTTTTTGGTAGGAACTAAAAACCACCTGTCCATCTAATAAATTTGATAATTTTCCATATACCCATCTTACATGGTGAAATGGTTGTAGTCTCCATGGGAAAAAAAAATGATGGCCAGCTCATCTCAATCAACAAGATTACAATAGGAATGTTTGGACAAAGTGGCAGTGGGTATAGTCAAAGATTATATTTCCAATTCAATGCATGCATCATGGGCATTCATTGGACGCGTGCAATGATGTCCACATCCTAGACGAACAATCATATTCTGACCAAAGATGATGTATGAGCAGCTATGAACGACCTGTATGTTGTAGCACGAAAGTACGGAGCATTCTTTTATGACCATTTCGTTTTCCATATAAAATGAACTCCCAATGGTTTTGGCGCTTCCGCTACTCGCTGTAAAGAATTAACTAGGCATTTAGTTACACCAACGTTTAGGATTCAGCAGCTGAATCTGGAAAGTAGAAGTACTCCTACTGATCAGGAGTTGGAAGCTGTGCACAGAACCATCGTGAGGCAAAAGGTAATAAATAGCGGCGGTAGCGGCCGCAATTGCACCCGCAATAGCGGTAGCGGTCCATTGCCACTACCGCTATGAGGTAGCGCTCTGAATTTTGCA
Source organism: Saccharum hybrid cultivar R570 (assembly GCA_038087645.1). Classification (NCBI taxonomy): domain Eukaryota; kingdom Viridiplantae; phylum Streptophyta; class Magnoliopsida; order Poales; family Poaceae; genus Saccharum; species Saccharum hybrid cultivar. Next base: position 34,303,313 of record JAQSUU010000001.1, on the reverse strand, counting down.
TCCTAGAACTTTGCGGCCGCAATTCTGAATAGCGGGCCGATATTGCGGCCGCAATTGCGCGTAGCAGGCCGCAATAGCATGGAAGCAAATATCCCTAATTAGTCCAGCCCACTATAACTCACACCCCAAATTCAAATACTCACGCATCGGCTATGAAACTTAAAATTATTTATGATATATGCACTTAAAATTATTTATACTCATTATTTTTGATATATGTACTTAAAATTATATGAGATTATTGGGTGCCGCTATTGGAACTTATTGTCCGCAATATCACCCGCTATCCGCAATCCGCTACCTCGACGCTAATCCGCTACCAACCCGCTATACGCTATTTATTACCTTGGTGAGGCATCACAAACCCAGCTCGTGCTCTCACATGTCAATCCCCAAAAGAAGTGGATATCGTCAGCAACTCGTGGGTGCATTCTCTTAAAAAATGCACTTGCAGTTATCACGCGGATTGGATCCGACTACTGAACAGCATTTTATGAGCTACAGTACTGCTTTTACAGATTTTGACAAATGCATCATCGAGGTCCATAGCACACAGAAAAGCTCTGAGAAAGAGTTATAATTTTGGTCACAGCAGATCCAGTTATTATTTCCATATACAGCACGAAAGGCTCTGAGAAACATAGCACACAAAATGCGTGGGCATATGCTGCGTCCAACTAGAAGATTCAGAACTCGTAGCTTCATGCTTGTTGGGAACATACTATCATGGTACATCTACAGATATAAACAGGCCTCTAGTTCATTATAACAAAGGGGAATTCCTCCTCGATCAATACAAGGTTCTAAAAGATTGACCCAGCAGGTTTGGGAAGATAGGTCCATACAACCTCTATACAAAAAGCAAGTAGAATGCTCCTATGCCCAGGAGGAATAACCCATAGTAGTCAGTTCATATTAAACAAATTAGTACAAACAGAAGAACCAAAATCTTCATCTAGGTTCCCCTTCATGCAGGAAACCAAGGAAAAAGGGGTTCTCGATGTTGAACATCAGGCAGACCGTCGTCATGTCTTGGGGTCTTGGCCACCATGGTGACAAGCTATACAACAGAGACGGCAGGTGTTAGTGTAACTTCCATTGTTGGTGGTGGCTCAGGCCATGAGAACTCAAAAGGTGCAGCCATGGTAAGAAGCTGAGTGGCTGATGCAGTCTCTTTTGGGGACGACTGGGTGTACTGGAACTCAATTTGGAGGCGGTGGTGCAATGGGGTTGATGCCATCAGTCCTTTCTTGATGTCCACCTGTAGTTCCCGGATTGGTATGGCTGCCAAGAAACTCTTGATGTATTCTTTACATGATTCTTTGCCCTTCGACACAAGCACGTCCTCTTCAGTATCATTCCCACTGTCCTGGTCAGTTGAAGAGCTCTCAGAACCTGAAGAATCCTTCAATGGTCCACTTGAGTCGGAGCTAGAAGGTTTCTTTTCCCCAGGTACCTTGTGAATTGTAGTATTGTTGTCAAACTTCAAAATGTATGCCTGGCTGCACCCTTCATGGAGCCTTTCTCCAAGAGAATCGATAATGTAATATGCATCATGCTCAGCCTTGAGTAGAAAAAAGTGGTCATTCCAACTTACTATGTATAAGTTAGGGCTATCACTAGATGAGAACTCTGCTGCCCGGGCAATCTCATCCCAGATGTTGTCAAATGACATGGCACCATTAAGGAAGTCAAAACCACTCATGTCATCATCGCCTTCGGGCTGGAAGAATCCAATAAAAGATTTGCTGGGGGAAACTGTCAGTGGGCGAATCTTGGCATGAAGGACAGTTTCAAGATCAAAGTGCTTGTCAGGAAACCGCTCTCTATATGTCTCGTTCTCGCAAAGGTTTCTCCACTCCAGTGATCCTTCATGGATAAGGCTGTCAAACTGTGACTGTATAGGCATCATATTCTGATTTGCTTGGAACCAGTCTGCAATAACAGCCACAAGTGCAGTACATGCGCTCTCCCCAGCTGCTCGCTCACTTCTCTGGTCTATTGATGCAAAGAACACCTGGGATGAAAGCTTCATATGGCCATCGCGGCTAATTATCTCCTTCAACTCCCAATTTCCAATGACAAAATTGTCATCACCAAATTCTGACACCATACCGTTTGCTGATCCATCTTCTCCTCTTGATCCCTGAAATCCAAAGATGCATTGTTTAAAATAAATATCACGAAGCTGAAGTGAATTCGTGAAATATGCTGATAACTTGTTTTATAATGCTAAAAATAGGAGGGAAGATTTACCTCTGAAACAGATCCATCGGAAGATGTTAGCAAGCGTCGATCGTAGTCAATATCATCACCTCCCTCTTCCCCATATGCCTTTTTCAACAGGGGTTCACCTTTAGCCTTCAGTGACCGTAAACTCAGTTTCCTCTTTCTCCAAGGAAGTATACTGCGCTTAGCAGTTAGCAACCCAGTCTCTGTGGTTGATGGCAACACTTTCTCTACATGGAAACCGGCATCAGATTTTCGGTTACTATAATATATCCAGTCCTCATGCTCCCCATCAATCTTTGCATGGGAATAAACTAGGCCACCAACGTAGTTGACAGACTGCAAAGAACCATAACTGAAAGACTTCCTGATAGTTGAATCTCCAAATTCATCTTCCTGAATTATGTCATCCAGATCGTCATCAAGAGACTCAGTATCACATGGATATTCAGCACCATCACTGTTAACACAGAACTTGTCTTCGCCGCCTTCCTCATCTTGGCAAGTCTTCTTAGGCCTTCGTGTCGACACCAGATCTGTGAGAATTTTTACCTTTCTCAGCCCTGCTTTAATAACTGAAACCTCATCTTTTCCTCCAGGAAGAGAATCACCAGATGATGGGGACAATGGCAAGGTTGCAGCAGGTCGTTGTGATGCATCAGATGCTTCTTGAAAAGCTCTTAGTTCCACCATACTCAGAGTGAGCTGCACAAAAATAAGATCAAAGGTCACATTCGTATAGTGATTTAAAGTAGTTTTTTTTCAAAATTTGAAGGACAACTGTTGACCAGAACTTCTACTTCACATCGTAAACTCACATGAAGGGATGGGGCTGGTTCAGGTGCACCACCAGGTACAGACAATGGGAGAATTATCTCAATCGTCTCTCCAGCCGTCAATGCATAATCTGCTAGATTGAGAGAAGCAGTTCCCAGAATTGATGGTTTATTCTTTGGGCCTTTGTTGATATCCTGTGCCGAAGAAATAAGGAGAAGGAAGATCAGACTTGCTTGCAAAGATGAAATCAGCTCAAAAGAAATATACACAAAGTTGCCAAGGGATGATATCTCCAAAGCTAACATATAAAACAAAATGTTCTGATTGCCTTGGCAAGGAAACTATCTTGTCCATATAGTACGTAGCTATATTCATCATCACAAGGTAACATGTTACTGTCAGGAAGATAAACTTGCTCCATACTAACAGGAATATGGATACAGAGATTTCTTTCCCACGACCAATCAATGGACCATATGACATCAGAAACAACTAGTGCGTTTTTCCTTTTGATTGAAATGAAATGTAAGTGGATTATTTCTCCTATAGTTTACAAGAGAAGTAAAACACATAGTACTTGTTACGTTACACACGGACACAGGAAAGTTCAAGCAATTAGAAAACATTAATAATCATTTAACAGAATAGATAGGTGGGACTCATCAGTGTCAGCTGCAAAAAAAAGGCAAAGAAGAACAAAAACTTGAAAGTAGAGAATCAAAATGGATAAACAGGATACCCTGATCAGAATTTCTTACTTAGAAACGAAGTGCCTGTTTGGACCTCGGAATAGGAACCCAAATCATTAGGATTTCAGGTCAAGTCCAACTAAAATCCAAAAACTACGGATCACTTTCCCATTTCTAAACACACCATAAGTGGAGCAGAAGTAAAACAACCAGATTCTGAACACAGATTTTTCTACTGGACAGAGCCAAACAACTGGGAAATGATGCAAATAACCAACAGGGGAACACCGTAACCATCTAGTGACACACACTGTATAGTTCGCTGCATTGTTATGAGGAGTATGAACATCAGGAGCAGATAGTAGAAGAGAATCCAAGGAGGAGGAGACGCTCACGCTGAAGACGCAGAAGGCGAGCTCCCACGGGTGGAACGCGGCGCCCTCCCGCTGCGACGCGGCCGCGAGGGTGACGACGCTCTCGAACTCCTCCTCCCACGCCGCCCCGGCGTCCTCCCGCGTGCGGTTGCGCCTGACCGCGGCACGCCGCAGCGAGCCGAGCGCGGAGGCCCTGGGCCCCTTCCACCTCACCTCCGCCGCGACGGCGACAGCCCTCGGCGGCGCGGCGCCCGCCGCAGCCAGGCGCTCCGGCGAGGCTGGCTCCGCCGCTGTCGCAGGCGCAGGCGAAGGCGGAGGAGGCGGCAGCCCCTCCGCCCGCCGCACCACCAGCCGCGCGCGGAACTTGCGCGCCGCCGGCGGCCGCGGCCACCGCATCATCCTCGCCACCATCAGCGGCGCGCCGGCGCCCCCCGGTCACCACGCGAGGCGAGGGCCGCAGAGATCGGCCGTAGCCCGGGGTTTGAGGGGGGATAAGTATCGACGACTGAGTCTGAGACGGCAGGAAGCGGACAAGGGAACGCGGTTTCGGCGGTGGAAGGCGTCGGACTGAGACTGAGAGAAGCGAGGCGGCGGCGAGGCCAGCCGGACCGCGAGGTGGCAGTGGGAGTGGGATTGGATTTGAGCTTTGAGGGGACGGGTTCTCTCGGGGGGAAGGTGAAGGAGGAGGTCAGGGGAGGCCCGCGGCGGATGCACGGGAGGAGAGAGAAGCGGAGCTCCGAAATAAATAGGACGGTGAACGTTAAGTCGGGGGAGGGCGTTGCCGTTGGCGTTGCAGACTGCAGTGTAGTGGTTCTTCGTCGTCTCCGTTTGGGTTTTCTCCCTGTTTTTTCTTTTTGCCCCTGGTATATTATTACTAATATTCCCTTCGACCCTTGATGTTAGATTCCGCGGTGGAGCCCACTGCAGCCTTTTCTGGGCCTGTTTAGTTGCCTATGCAACCTAAAAAAGTTTACACAGTATCTGTCACATCGAATCTTGCGGCACATGCATGGAGTACTAAATGTAGACGAAAAAAAAAACTAATTACACAGTTTAGTTGTAAATCACGAGACAAATCTTTTGAGCCTAATTAGTCCATGATTGGACACAAATTGTCAAATAAAACGAAAAGTGCTACAGTAGCCGAACCCAAACTTTTTCACCAACTAAACAACCCCGCTGTCAATTTCGTCTCGTATAGTTTTAATTTCCCCATTTCTCGCCAGATGAGATTACTCTAAATTCATGCTAAGTCAAGGTATATATTTTAAATATGGCTAAGTCTAATATTGACAATGTTTATGATATCAAATTATATTATAAAAACAAGAGTATATATAGTATTTTTTATAAGAAAGTATATGTGTTATTTCTTATATTGTATTTAATACAGCGACAAGCTATATACTTAGGTCTATTTCAAATTATAAGACGTTTGACTTTTTTGACACTAAATTTGACCGCTCGTCTTATTCAAAAATTTTTACAAAATATCACTTTTTTTTATCGTGGCTTGCTTTATTAATAAAAGTTCTTCAAGAATAACTTAAATTTGACTATGTTTGTATAATTTTTTTTGATTAAGACGAGTGGTCAAATTTAGAGTAAAAAAAAATTAAAAGTACGAAGGGAGGACGGTGTAGTATGTAAATGTAGTAAAAGCTGGGGCCGAGCGACGTGGGGGCGCGTGGCGTTGCAAGTTGTCTGGCGGTAGCGCTGAAAAGAAGTGTGCGTGGCCGTGGGCTGTGGGCCGTGGCGGTTGCCCGCGGCCGTGTGCGCCGCGTTGATTTTGCCGCGTCGTTTGACGGGAACACGATTACACGATGGTGGGCACTGGCACCGGGGGAAGGGCGTGTTCCTCGTTCGTTGCGCCTGCGCCCGCGGCCGCGATGGACGGCAGGAGACCCAGGGCCACGACGGACGCAGAAAGTCTTGGGGAAACAGGATTTGCACATAAACCCCTGGGGTTCAACTCAATCCGAGAGCTGCTGAACCCCATCGTTTTCCACCCTGAAAGCTGGAAGTCTCAAAGCAGTTTCAGCAGCTGTCGTTTGTGGCTAAAACATTTCCCTTTTTCCTGCTTATTAGCATAAGTTAATTCAGCACTAAGCGATCCCCGGGTCCGGGTAGAGAATATTATGAATATTACGCAGGAATATATGATTGGCGGCCGAGATGGTGTCTGTCTGCCGGCCGCCTCTGTTCCGTTGACATTTCCCACGCCGCAGGACGGCAGGACAGGAGAGACGAGACCCAAGGCCACGACAGTTTTTTAACGGACCCAGAAACTTTTGGGGGAAACAGGATTTGCACATAAACCCCTGGGGTTCAACTCAATCCGAGAGCTGCTGAACCCCATCGTTTTCCACCCTGAAAGCTGGAAGTCTCAAAGCAGTTTCAGCAGCTGTCGTTTGTGGCTAAAACATTTCCCTTTTTCCTGCTCTCTCCGTATCGAATCTAGAAGTCGTTTAGGACAGGGACACGGTCTCCAAAACACAACTTTGACCTCTTGTTTTTATAAAAAATTATTTATGAAAAAGTGATATATGTATATTTTTATGAAAGTATTTTTTCAAGACAAATCTATTCATATAATTTTTACATTTGCAAACTCAACAACTTAAAAGTTATTGATGATTTATATTCTCAATGTTTGACCCAAACCTTGTTCAAAACGACTTCTAAATCCGATACGGAGAGAGTAAGTTAATTCAGCACTAAGCAATCTCCGGATCCGTGTACGCAGGAATATATGATTGATCGATGCCGAACGAATTGCCGATGCATAAGCATCAACATATAGCAGCTCGCAAACCACAAACAAATTCCCAGCCTGTGTTGTTTGGTTGTTCAGCCATGGCTTATCAGTTATGGTATAATATTTTTCTCTTATAATAAATCAGCAAACAATACTTTCACCCCATGGCTTTTGAGCCGAGGGAACATGAACAGGGCGTCCATCTGTTCGTCTCCAGGCTCCAGCTGCGACGAGGTGGACAGCCTGTGCGGTTGTTCCTTTGGAACAGATGCCCTTTGGATTTATAAAAGCGCGATTCCGATTCCATCGTCCAAGCGCAACGCAGACGTTCCATCTGTCTCGGCTTCGGCAACAAGAAGAGATCCCTCCAATTTCTTATCTGGCGTTTGATATGCATGCCAGATAATACTATGCTAGGTATTATATATGTGTAATCATACGATTGTTTAGGAGTACAAGGAAGGACAGGCAGGACGACATTTGTTTATGTGTCACGTGGATCATCGAGCGCGAGGAGGACAAAATGGAAGGTTTATTAGTTGGCCACTTGGACAATACGCATGTCGCATGGACATGATGATTGGCCGATGGTCACTGCTTCCTAGGGTGACCGGCCCGACCGACCCACGCACACTGACACACACAAGAGCCAAGACGATTCCAGATGGCTATATATACTACTAGTAGTAATGTGTTTGCTAAAGTTTTAGCTCTTTCTCAATGGACAGCTGTGGGATATGATTTTCCATTTCAGCCAAGACCAATTAAGCTGGCACGGCTCACAAGTCACCATAAACACAATGAATTGTACGGGTAATACTACTAAGCACAGAGAAAGGCGTTAGAACATACAGCTCACGTGCACGACACATTGTTCCAAGGAGAGGCAGCAGGGCGAGTCCCTTTAGCTTTAATACATACAGCACAGATGCCATCGATCTGATCGATGCTATTGCTTAGCTGTTGGTACGTGCTGTCCGGACTCTCCTAGCCAGAACACGTGGTTCTCGTAGACAAGAGATATGGAAGAACTCTTTTTTTTAACGGTCGGAGGCACGTACAAACTCTTGAAGCTGTTAGACGTTGTTTTGTTACGAGAGAGAAACATTGTATCATGTATGATGGCTGATAAGTCGGACTGATAAGTTCAAACGAACGGGACAAAAACACATGCACAGTTGAAAAGACTTGAACAATATGTTTTTTAAGATCCGAAACATAGCCGGCATATATTAAGGAGAAGAAAGAATTGTATATATCAGTGGCACAAATGGCTCCCTAGATTTGGTATATCGCCAAGGTAGGCAAGGATACTAAAAGGAATACTCGCAATCTAGGAGTACAACAATGAGCTAGCCACAACAACTTGGCTCCCGAATAGCGACACAACCTACTTTCATCTTCTAACTTGCCAAACAAACTTACCACTGATATCTTCTTCCATTTCAGAAAACGATCGTTCAGGTGCTGCCACCATCACTTGATTAGCACAAACAACTATGCACCAAACCTGAGGACATGGCAATTGCACGGCGAAGTGCTGGTCATGATTCATGAAACGCCTAGGAATGCTCGACGGACAGACGAAGCCTTTCCACGACAGCCAGGAACGCCTATGTCAGTATGTTCGTCGACCAGCTGAACCCCTCGCATGCTGAGGCAATGCATCAGCTCTTCCCTGACTCTAGACAAGGAGAGCACATCTAACTTCCTAGACCTTGGTCACCGATGCTGGCTAGGTAGCATGATTAGCGAGTAATAGTCCATAATCTTCTTCTGCTAAGGAGGACCGAGCCGATTGTATAATACTAACCCCCTAGTGCGCCATGTTCATGGCGTGTCGTCGTAACTTTCAGTTTTCCTTGATAGATCTTAATAGAAAGATGTGGAAACCTTTTACGTATTCCAGAAAAAAAGACATGGCGATTATGCTGAACCTGGACCCCATACAGGCACAATGAACACCTCTGTCTAAAACCTGTATGGAGTGAGCTCCACCAAATTTCCCAGGAAGACTCAACCGTATGCTTGCACTCCCGGCCAGCCCCAGGCACTAACAAAGTGAAGTTGGTAACTCACTTTCCCTAGACAACTCCTAACCAAACTATCCACGCACACGCACCCAGCCACAGACATATATACGACCTGAATGAACAATAATATGTGCGATGTGCCTCACACTCCTCTCGTTCCTCCTTTTCCATTTCCTGCTTTGCTCTGCACCGCATTCATCTATCGTGACGGGCATGTCAACTCCCACTATTCGATCGGCGACATTGCGGCTCCGGTTCGTGGCGTCTGGCTTGTGCAACCAAACCCCAACAAGCTGCTTCCCTGTCATGCTGTGTGTCGTCTAGCATTCTAGCAAGATCGTGTCTACACAATACACATACACAGGAGCTAGTGGGGGTGATAACATGTATCTTTCCGTTTCAGATACTCTTTTCTAGATATATAAATCAGAATAGTTTTTTCTTTAAAAAATGACTTGTAATTCAGAACGAAGAAACTAGTAAATGATAAAGATAATATCCTGTTATGTGCATTTGTTACTTTTATATTTTAAAATATTATTAGTATTGAGGTGATAATTATTAGTTCATCTCCTCGTCAGTCCCCAAATCCCCATGGAGAAAGGAAAGAATTCACAGAATTGAATAGGCCCGCAGGGTGATAACAAATGGGAAGTGCATTATGTTTGCTTTTGTGACTCCCTGTGTCCGTGTCTACCTGAATTTTCCACCAAAAAAGGATAAAGTTAGTACACTAGCTTTGGAATCTTGAGTTGAACAGGACTGTATATCTAGTGAGAGATGACTGTGAGTGGACTTGTCTCTAAACGATATCATGGTCGTCTATATGTTTTCTTCACCGGTACTGCACGTGTGCATGGACCCGGCCAGCCCCCAGCCCCCCACGCACAAAGGTAGTACAGTGCTACCCCCTACGCAGTAAGCACGCACAGCCAGCTTAAATATTAGTGATTGAGATCGATGTGACTCTAGCACTGAGTGGGCATTGAGAACGGACAACACATACTAGTGTCCACTAAGGGGTGTTTGGTTTGGGGTGTTAAAGTTTAACAAACACTGTAACACTTTCGTCTTATTTGACAAAAAGTTTTCAATCTTGGACTAATTAGGCTTAATAGATTCGTCTCGTAAATTACTCCTAATCTGTGTTGACATGCATGCAATTAGTCTACATTTAGTACTCCATGCATTTGAGGGAACATTGATGTGATAGGAGTTAAACTTTAACAAAATCTAACCAAACACGCCCTAAGCTGTCCTGGCCGGTGATGAGTGATGACAACAACAACGCATTATTTGTTTTCAGCAGTAGCTAGCTAGGTTTGGTCCTTGCTTGCTTGTTCCAGCTAGCACTATCAAAATTAGCCAACAAGCTAGTCCTTCTAGAAGAACATCCGCTAGGTATATACTCCCTCTGTCCATAAAAAAATGCAACTCTTATATTTCGACAAGTCAAACAATCTAAACTTCGACTAAATTATATAGAAAAGTACTAACACTCATGAGACAAAATAAGTACAATTATATTAGTTATAAAAATATATTTTATATTAAATTTATTTAGAGACATATATGCTAGTACTAGTACTATTTATTATATATTTGGTCAAACTTGAGCTCCTTTGATCGGCATAATTTTCATAATTATATTCTTTTAGATAGTATTTTCATGGACACACCTCTTCTGGGTCACCTCTCACCAGTCACCCACGAGACTCGGCCGGCATCCATCATATCTGCTTGAGCTGATGTCAACAACTTACACGCACGCACGCACCCAAAAAAGTGAGCTAGCTAGAGACAGTACGGGCCTGTTTTATTTCTGGCTGCCAGTGGCCTGGCTGTGGCTGTTTGATTCTCATGTTCCTTTTGAACCAGGCTCAATTAGGATTATGTTTGATAGGATTTACCAGATGGATACGGTGACCTTGCTTCTAGAATACGGTGATGTTACCTACCATCTTCTCTTGTTGGCATTTCAATGAGTAGTTGGTAGGCGCCGGCTAGGCCACTGGGTGGCGGTGAGGAACACGCAGGACCAGCACCACCGCGACGTAGCTCGGAGTCCGCAACGGTGGGATCCGTGAACGGGAGGGGACGGAGGCCCTACGCTGAGCCTGGGAGCACCACCGCCGTCACCTACGTGCCACTCGGCCGTGGAGCCTGGGAGCGCCAACGCCAAGCATGGGAGCACCGACGCCGTCACCTGGGAGCCTAGGGGCGTCGCTGGCGTCATCTTCTACCTCATGTGCTCGGAGGCTCGGCGCCACTGGTGGACGCAGAGAGGCAGCAGGGTCCTCCCCTTCGTCCTCCGCTGCGGCAGCGGCGGCCACACGCCCCAACTCACCAGGAACTGGCGAGTAGCCATGGACGCGGCCACGACGGCAGCCACGGCGCGCAAGCACCTCTTCAACAAGACGACGCGCGAGTGCAAGGGCGTGCTCCTCAACTTCGAGGATGCCGCCGGGAAGGCGTGGAGCCAGTCTATGAAGGAGAAGAGGCTCCATGCCGGGGACGCCGTTGGGTTCTACCGCTCCGCTGGCACGTGGCCATGGCGATTGGAGTTGCGGCGGCGGCGGCCACACGCGTGCCTGCAGCGGCGGCGGCGAGCGCGAACGGCATGCGGAGGTGTGCACGGCTGCGGGAGGTGACCGGAGGTGACCCGAGCACGCGCTCCAGCGCTCAAGCGAGCCACTCAAGCGCTCGAGCGAGCCGGGCCGCTAGGAAACGGACCTCCATCTCGTTTCCTGGGAGCCAAGAGAGAAAGAAAGGGGAATTTGCACACTGCGGACCAGCCCGAAAACTAGGCCAAGTGAATCAAACAGTGAAAGTTGCAGCTAGAAGGCGCCAGGCACCCTGGGCTCCATATCAAACATGCCCTATATAGCTACGGCTGCTGCCATACTGGCTAGAGATTCGGAAACTGGGAAATGCCCTCCAAAACTTGCAGCACTATTTCAAATGTGTATAAGACATAGTCCCTCCCTCTTAAATTGTAAGACATTTTAGATTTTCTAGGTACATTTTTTATTATGTATTTAGATATGGTGTATATCTAACTACATAAAAAATTTACTTTAAGGTAGTGTAGTTTGTAGACTAGAGGAAAGTTCCTCTAAATGATAATTAACATGGGTATATTGAAAATCTTAAAAAACTGTAGGTTCTCAATTTTAAAAGAATTCCTGCCAAGAATTTCGTTTCGTTCGTTCGCACCTACTAGACAAGCAAGTTCGTTCTCACGTACTTTTATTGTATACACGCTTTGTTAGATTTAAGAATTATTCGCATTTGTATACTGAATTGTGAGGCAACTTTTGCTGATGTATACGGAGTTGCCCCTCTGCACTCACACCTTGTGATTCCACGTGCCACGTCCCTAACTAGTTTACTCTTTATCATATACAAAAAGAAAAATGAACAGGTAGAGTACCATTCGGAACTCGTTCGCAATAGCTCTGGATGACAGAAATATCTACATATACACACTCCGTTTCGTGCGCCCCATGTGGGGCCCACGCTGCCTCGACGTCACCAGCATTGAGAAGAGGGGGAGGGGCGGCGTCTGCCTGTGCCTCTGGTTCGGATGCCCAGCCAGCGCCGGGAGGAGGAGACACTAAAGCGAGGCAGCAGAAGATGAGGAGGGAGAAGCAACATTTGTAACAAGTCTGAAGTCAGATGAAATATTTGAAATATGCATCTGAAACACTTGCAAACATATGTTTTGAAACATATGCTACATCCAAATAAACACACTTGCAACATACGTCTGAAAAAAACAGATGGAACATTGAGAACAGAAGCGTGCAACATACGTGTACAACTATTGCAACATATGCAACATCTCGATTTACTTTTGCAATATGCATATAAAACAATTGGAATATACCTATGAAACATCTGAAACACTTAAAACATGGCTTGCAACATGCATTTTCACCCTTCTTCCGTACGACGCAATATAAAGCGGGGGAACAACCTGTTCTGGCCAGCCAGCGGCCGAGGATGGTGGCGCGGCCTGACAGCGGCCAGCTGCGCCTCGTCTGGGCCTGGCCAGCGACGGCCTTGCTGGAGCTACAGACAGTGAAGACGGGAGTGCTGGTGAGAGTGCATGCAACCTCATCGAAGCGCGAGCGCGAGAGATAGGGAGGGAGGCGCCCCAAGGGCCCGGTGTGCACGCAGCCGCAGCGGCGTGGGCATGGCGCAGGGCGTTCAGGTGCGAAGCCAAACGAGAGAGGTGGTGCTGGAGGGAGGACGCGGCGGCAATGAGCGGGTTTGGAGGCGACGACACAGCTGAGGGGAAGGGGTCAGATTGGACACGGGTGCAGTGGCGAGGAAAAGGGAGGAGCCAGTGGAGAAGGAGTCAGGGCGGCGTGGCATCTCGTGGGTTGCGGCGGTGAGAGGCGCTTTGGTGGTGGCGTGACGTTCAAGGTGGATTTTTTTAGAGAGAGCGCGTCCAGACGGACGACGTTCTCATCCAATCATTATCGTATACATTGTACGTACTACTGTATAGTATTATGGTTTCCACAATTTCTTTTATATATATGGATACATATATCATGAAAATAAGAAACGAAGCCGGCCGAATCCCGCAAACTATGCAAAAGGTCAAAAACATCAAGTCAAAAAGAGTGGCAGGATACTGCACATACATTATGCTACATACCAATGATATATCTCTGATCATACAATACGTTACGTTGCTCTGCTCTCTCATGTCTGCGGATGGAAGAGTGCCAGAACGGAATGATAACTGGATGAGGAGGAGGACAATCCCCGTGGTCCTCGCTGAGCTAGCGTACACCCTCCGTCCCTAAATGTTTGTCTCTAGAAAACCGTGTTTCCCTCAAAACACGTTTCTCGGACGACCAATAAAAAGAGACAGAGCAGTACATTAGAGAGCGAGGTGCATGCACGCATGGATCGGCCGGAGAAGATGATCTCGCGCGCGCCCAATGAAATCAAATCAAATCCGATCCGACCCAGTTGCAGCGCCCAGTTGCCGCAACACTCTAGTTGCAGATGCAGTCATGCAGACGCCGGCGCACCCGTGAACTATACTGAATACTGATGGCACGACGGTGACGCCAACGGAAGACCGAAAGTCCGAAAGGGAGGCGGAGAGCCATGCGTGCGCGACTACGTATACTGGACAGCAAGTCAAACGAGCTGTGATCTTTGCAGATGTGCCTTCAGGCCAAAGATTTGCCCCACGCGTGCACAAATTGGGTGACCGATGATTACTGATTAGGTAGTATCAGTACTAGTACTAGCTACTCTCTCAACTACGTCCAGATGCATAGCAAAAATAATATATCTAGAAAACCAAAATGTATTATAATTTGAAACAGAAAGAGTAGTGTTAGGTAGTATCAGTACTAGTGCCAGCTACTCCCTCAACTACGTCTAGATGCATAGCAAAAATAATATATCTAGAAAACTAAAATGTCTTATAATTTGGAACAGAGAGAAGAGAGAGTAGTGTTTCTTAGTTGAGTGTGTAGTATGCATCACCCTCGGTTTGTATTACTCTCTGTTTGTAGATGAATGGGTAATGATGATTTTTACCACTCTCGGTTTCAATTATGAAGCGAGATGCGGCCAAGATTTTGCGACGAATTTAGTGTCGAATTGTTTTGATTTTCAGGTGGATTTTCAGTTGTATATATGTTGGATTTCTTGAGAGCGATTTTGAAACTAGTTTGTACTTCTGAGATGAATAATGTGTGCCTCATGCATGTTTGATTATGAGATCAATATAAGTGAGACTTGTACGTATGTCCAATCCCTAAGATGATATTTGTTTCATGTATATTATTTCTAGAGCGAAGTTGGAGTGAGTTCATTTTTTAACTTGTTTGAGCCTAGGAGCGGCTCTCACAATGGAGCTAGTAAGAACATCTCCAAAGGCATACTTCATAATCTAAATTTGTTGAGTGGAGCAAAAAAAAAGTCAACAACTTTACTTATTCCAGTGCTTTAGTAGGGGTATCTACTTTTGTATGGATAGTTTTTTTTTCAGCCACCACCCTCTTGTTCCCTTCGTCCACAGTCTATGCTTGGCTGCTTGCCCAACGTCGTGTCTGCTCATCCATTGCAACCATGCGCCCGCCCACTCGTCGGTGCCAGGAAACGAGAAGGAGCACCCATCCACCGGGTCGCGCCCTTGATCATGAACACCTCCCTCGCTGGCGACCTCCTCACAGTGGTCCGCTGGCCCGACATCCATTGCCATGCCTCCGTTTGTCGTCAGCCTGCACCCAGATCTGGCTTCCCTCCCCCGCCGGGCTCCCCTTCCCTTCCCTAGGTCACCTCCCCCGTTGTTCGCCGCTGCTCTGCACCCGATTGTGTGGCCAGATCCAGCCTAGCTCCCCGCCAGCCCCTCTTCTCCGGCTGAGCTCCCTCCTGCTAGGACCCTCCCTAACCAAGCAAATAAGAAACAACAAAAAGGAACAAATTGACAGACGGGTCCACATGTCATTGCATATGCTCAATAAAGTAGAGACCCTGACTTAGTATTATCGTTGTTGGAGACGGCAACAAAGAAAATATAGAGAGCCCTTACTTAGACAAGTAGGTAGTCTTTTTTTTTATATATATAGTAGCTACGGAGATGCTCTAATGACCGCATATGTGGAGGCATGTTTTTTTGTTTCATGAAAAATTTGTCATCCCGGTTATTAAATAGGTAGTGATAGGCTGATAGCTTAGACAACAACATCCCTCACCTAAACACGAGATGCATTCGTTGATTTGGGTCACGCAGAAAAAAGGGTCACACACCAAAACCATCTCTTTTCCAACGGTGGACCAAAAAACAACCCCAAACAAGGAACAGCGAGCAGCAGCAGGCGAAGATCGCGTCAGCCAGCCCGGACAGCAGCAACTCGTGGCCGCCGGCGCCAGGGACTTCCTGCTCAAGCGCTCCTACTCCTTCGGCTTCGAGCGCAGCCTCGCCATGGAGGCGGCGTCCACGGCGTCCCCGCATGCGCGACCGACGGCGGGACGTCCCGTGGCCGCGGCTCCCGTTCGGCGCGGTGGGGGCGCGTGTGGATCCGGGGCTGCCCGCGTCTTCTCCGGTCGTACCGCGGCAGTGAGCAGATCTCGCTCGGGCTCCTGTCGTCCCCTTCCCCGTGGTGGTGGGCCTAGCGCCTGCTTGGAGACGCAAAGAGACGGAGAGAGGACATTTATTTGGGTTGCGCGTCGCCACTCATGCAAAATGGGTCTTGTGTTTGCCTTCTCCGTTGGAGCGTGTTTTTCACCCCTAAAACATTGTAAAACACATATTTTGGGTATGGGTCACGTTATGCCTACACTGTTAGAGATAGCCTTACAACCACATGCGTTCTTACTGTTTGCTCTAGTAGCGAGCAGTGCTGATGCATGTTTCGGCGTCAAATAAACTTTACTTTTTCATGTCGTCATCACGTAGCCATGCACCCTAAGGAAAAAAGAGAGATGCTCCCGGGCCGGTGCTCCGAAAACATCAAAAAATTGTGATAAAAAAACATCCAAAAAAGATGAAAATCTCATCATTTTACAAAGAGTCAAATAATGTTAAAAAACTACTGATATCTATGATGCATAATATGCATGACTAGATGAATCATGTAATATATTTTTATAATATACTTATTTAAGAATACAAATATTGGTATTACTTTATATAAACCTATTTAATTTAAGATTATCGAACTTTTTGAAAAGTGAGATTTTCATTTTATGGACGGAGCGAGTACATGTACTTTGTGTGGCTCATATATATGCTAGCTAGTAAATCTCAGACTACTTCAGTATCTCTTTTTGGATTCTGAATAATTTTCTCGCGAATATGCTTGGAGAAACCCCAAGCTTGTACCGTTTCTCGCGGATGTCACCATGAGAAAGGCAAAGGAGCAATAGGTATTCGTCCTCAGGGTCCCAGCCGAGAAGGAAAAAAGTTTCAAGGAACTCTGTTGAGTGTTGTGAGTGGTCAGGCAGGAGACTAATAACACATGAAGACATAATGATGCCAACAAATCACATCCCGGCCTAGCGGCCCACGCGCCTATCGATCCTCTTGTCAAATCACATCACTAACCTAGCTCTCCCTCTCCTCGTCAAGATCGATTCGATTCAGGCCGGCCATCATGATCACCGGGCGATCCGCAAGTCGCAACGCTGCTGGATGGATGGAGCCAGCAACAGCAAGCATACTTATATGTGGACGAGGGCAGAGAGCCAGAGACTAGCTAGTGGCGAGCACAGTGGCGGAAGGCAAGTCGATTCACAGGGCCTAACTGAGTTAGTGGCTATTATTACAAGCTGTTTGATTTGGCAAGAATTCTGCTTTAAGATAACGCAGCCGCCCGATCTAGTGGTGAGCTTGTAAGCTGTAATAATTTGAGCCATCTGTGTGTCTACCAGTCCTCCGATCAAAAGTGCTGTTGTGAACATTGCCACGGTCTAGTACTTTTTCCTACAAAACAGTTTATAAGGCACGTCACAACATAATTTTGTAAGAAACATTGGACTCATCAAAGAATTGAATAACAACATCATCATATAATCCTTAATTAGGACTAACAATATTGACTAGTAACCGTTGGTGAAGCCATAAATTAAGGCCGTGAGTGTTGCTATTACAAAATTGCCTGATGATGAGATCTCACCTGGCCTAATTTAAGGTTAAAAAAATTGTAAAAAGGGTGATCTTTCCTTTACGTGGGTCAGAAAAATTCGTTGTTAGCGCCAGCAATCCGCAACCGCAAGGCCAGAGAAAAAGATTCAACTTGTTGTTCAGGCTACTTTTTTTTACAAGAGCACAAGGGTCAATTTTCTGAGATTAAGACAAGCACAAGAGCCCAACGCCACAAGCGCAAAAAGGTTGGAAAAGGCACACCTACCTCGTGCTTCGCTAGGAATTGGCAACACGTCATGGGATAATAATGCCACGGAGAAGGGAGAACCTAGAATCTGTTGTTTTCACCTTACTTGTCGATTGCTTTTACTTAATTTCCATGGCGGATCAAATATTCTTCAGTGTTTAGTCACGCAGTACTGGTAGAGTGCACAAGAGAGGAGTATATATACCCACGTGAAGACGACGTGTGTGTAAACTAAATTTGTCCTTGATTAGACCATATCCTGATGAGGCCAAAGAAACGAATCTAGATGCCTTATAAGATCATTTAATCCTTGTGCTAATACTGTGCTAGGTTTCTTTCCTATGACATAACGATGCTTAATGACACATGCGTGGATTGTGATTTGGACAGTGGGGACGTAAGTAGTAAATCCACAAACGCTAGGTCACAATGAAGAAGAGTAGAAGACAGAAGAAGACACACCTCTGCTGGATTTCTGTTAAATGGGCTTTGAGCTGTAGAGGCCCACAACCTTTGTTGGGCCCGATCAGCACATTTGGACGAGTACTGAACTCGGCCCAGTAGGTTACGAAACAAGCATATTTTTTTCAGACAAAGAGACGATACTCTTTTTCTTTTTCTTTTAAACTAGGTTTGGGCCCGTGCGTTGTTGCAGGACAGCTAAACTTTTATACTAAAAATACATGGATCACCCGATAAGATAACAATACTGTGAAATTAAATACTGATGTTAAAGTGACATTTAATCCAAAAGGCAAAGTTTGTGAAATTAACACAGTCACGGAAAGCGTGGCGTTGCAGGCTCTCAAACTCTACTGTATAGACCTTTTCGTGATGCGGCTAAGATAATATTTTACATCGGCAGAAAGAAATCTTTGATATCAATTTCTTTCGTACGCCATTAAATCCACGAATAAGTTCCGTCACATCTCCATACCATCCTATACACTAGACACTGGGAAGTGCCACAGTTACGGTAATTGGCTTCAATGGTCTCATCCTTTTCTCCATCCCACTTCATGGTTGCTGTTATGTACGCACTTTCAGGATAAATTGTACCTCTTGACCTCTTTATCAAACTCTCGTGGACCTTTAGTAGCTTAATATAAACATCTATGATCTGCATACATTGACCTAATAAAAAGAAAAGACATTGAAGTTGCCTATGTGACTTGCATCTATTACCACGACACACAAGAATTCATATGGCTGAAAAAGATATTCCATGTGCTTTCTTGACACTGGAACATCATCGATAAGCACAAGCTGCTCCTTTCCTATATGGAGATGGAATTTTTTTTTGACAAATACAATTTTGGTTCTATCACTTTCAGTACAGACATAATATGAAAAAAAAGACAACGTACTTGTAGGATTAATGTTATAGGATTAATTAATACTATTGCACGTATTAATTATTATTAAAAATAGATAACAAATGAATAACATAATGGATGAAAGGTACAATACCTTCTAGCATAATGTGAGCCGACGATGATTTTTTAGGTTTGTTATGCATCAAACCCTCTATCAATTTATTACACAACAATTCTTTTTCTTTTGATGGATCAACATCTGGAGAATCTCTTTGAGCCGGCTTGTGAACATCAACCTTTGTCACACTAGTGTCTTCTTTGGCGATACCGTTTGCATCCTTCTATTCGTCCTTTGCAGTGTCTTTCATCATGCTCTTGTCCGCCTTATACTCTGCATATGGCTTGTGTCACCACGGTCGGCTACCTGAGCACTGTACATTGTAAAAACAACGGTGCCACATATAATACAATTCTTTATGATTGTAACATCCAAACACAAGGAGCTGAAAAAAAATCCTTGTTTTACCTGTCCAGCATGAGCTTCACCTCATAGTGTGCCTGATCGTCCTTAAACTAATTTAAGTATTTTTGCATCATCTTTATTATAACCTATTCAATCTAGGTAAGCACCTATGCTAAAGCAATCACTTGATTAACCATTAGCATCAAATGTTACCATTTCAGGTTTAGCAATTCCAACATCATCCACATAATCATCCATGTTCCATAATCATTACTACGTTGCAGTAGCTCGAGTCAAGTGTTCACTATCCAGTGAACGATGGCGATTCGAATCGATTATTAACCAGCTGGTAAGTTATTCCTCACACAAACCTCACTCACCCGCTAAAGTGAGGTGTTGGTCACCGAGTCAACCATTCAGGTAAAGTCGCGAGCTTGCCAGGAACCACTTGTACCCGGGGGCCGCCCGACTGCTCTTTGGCCTTATCATCGCGCCCCCGTATCCTGCCACTACTGCTCCGGTACAGTGCGTTGCAGGCAATCCACTCGGCCCGAATAATCTTCCAGCTTCGCGGTCGAAAGGTACCTTATTCAGCCAGCTAAATGTGAGGCATGCGTTCAACATGACCCGAGGGACAACAACGGACGGTCCTTAATCGACACAGGCGGAAACTACAAGCACCCCAGAACCCTATCTGGTTGCCCAATACTTATTCCGCCCGGTCTCCAGTTATCCATCAACACTTGGTTATTTCCAGGATATCATCCATTCCATAGCTAAAATTTTCCAGTAACCACCTATAGTTGCCAGTGACAGGAAATCACCGATCGCTACCGGTCTAAGCAGGGCTAAGCATTTATTCGACCCTAAACCTAGCAGGATAAGAATGTAATAAGGTAGGCAAGGATAGTAATAAATGCATCAACGGTTTCAATCAACTCCTACAACTTAATGCAACAATACATATATAACATATATATATACTCAATTGCTTTTGTAAAGTAGGAGGCTTAGAATGCTCCGGGGCTTGCCTGGGATCGAACACTAGGTTAGTGATTGACAGATGACACTCGCTTGGCGAGCATCTCCCATCCCGACACTTGCTTAATCCTTTCATCTTCGGGATAGGTCAACCAAACACCATCTTCAAGTTTGGCTTCAGCATCTCATCCTTCACGTGGTGCATCTAGCGTACCTAGATGAGATGCAAGATGCATGCGTATGAATACGATGAATGGTAACACAAGATGCATCACATAATCAATTAAAGAGGGCAAGCACATTAAGCATAACACAAGTTTTACAAGATCACAAGTATCTTAACTTGACCATCATCAAGGGTATAAGCCACACTTAGCAACATATAGAGTAAACAACCATGACTAGCACCTGACAATTTCTGGACTGCAAACAACATCTACATGTTTGGATCATAACTGGAGTTATACAAATCCAATAGCCATGCAACAAGACATTCTGGAAAGCTTATGAAATTGTCTATAATTCATCTTTAATCATCTTAGCATGATTCTCAAGTTAACCAAGTCAAACATGCATAATTACAGAATCTGGTCCAGAGATTCCAGAGAACAACTATTTCTGGAACCCAACTTGAAACAGTCATTACTCACAAACTATATGGCCAAATACCACCAAAATTTAACACAAGCTAGATTAATGAGTTATCTACAACTTTGTTATAAGCATGTTTCTCAGCAAACATCATTTTTATGGTGCAATTATCAAAGTCCCAGAAACTGTCCAGGAAAGCATCAATTGCAAGAATAAATATTAACTTATATTCCAACATACATTTGGCCACAACCAATGTAACCATCATAAAGTGCATGTTAAATGATCACCAAAAAGCATAGTTCTCATCACTAAATAAATTCTTTTAATGCATTTCTTAATTTATTTAGATAGCAAGGTGAAATAATAAACATATACCAAAAGTCCATAATAAAATCTATAAAAATTACAGTAGATCTTACATACACCCAATAGTCTACTGTACAAATTTTAAGTCATTTGGACATGTATATCAACATCTATGAAAAAGACAAATTGCTATTGCAAGAATTCATGTGAGAGCAAGATACACTAATAACTCACTCAAATGACAACCAAAAATCATGAAATTTTTACCACACATTAAACATCATATGAGTAGCATGCCACAAAAATTTCACTTTATTTGGAGCCCTAGATCTATAGTTATGAAAATGACAAATACAACTAGCATTAAAAACCTAGCTGCACAATTCTATTTTTACAGAGAAAACTTTAAACTAAAACATGCTATATTATAGATCTAATGCATAGAGAATTTTACAAGGATTCCAAAAAGTCCCCATTTACTATTTTACGAATTTTCTATGATTTACTATGTAATTTCAAAGTTACTGCAAAATCATTACGAATCAATCCTCGTGGCACTATTCACATGAGTCTATCTTTGTGCTCCATATTGGTTGTACCTATATCATCATCTGCAGAACCCTTTTGTCCTAACATCTCCATATCATAGTTTGCCTCCTCACCGGGTGGCTCATCCCTATCATTACTTTGTCCAATGAGGACATGTTCTTCAATTCCATGGTTTCCTGCTCATAGTAAATGGAGATAACATAAAATCGTATTATCTCTTGTGTCGCCCCTTTTAGATTAATATCGTTTCCTACTGGTATTAATCTTTTGTATTAGAAATATTGGAATAATACTTTTCCTCTTTGTACGGAGAACTATCATTCCTGCGACGGAGTTTCACGATGCATTTATTTCAACCGGATGCTCATGAATTCTGAAATACGATGCTCAAGTACAGCAGATGGAAATTTTTCATGTCTTGTTTATGCATGGTCCTTTTTCATTTTTATGATGCAACTTATCATTTCCCCATCGTTAGTTGGACACGCTTGTTTTCGTGTATACATAAGAATTGGCCTTAACTATTTAGTACCAACTGTGATGGGTATGTTTGTATCGTGGATGCCAAAATCTTAACTCCTTTGTGTCGGTTTTCAAATGAATATCTTGCCGGCACAGGGACCTTGAAGAGTATCTTTTTACCCTCTTCAAATGGATAGCTTACTGGCATCCTATGTAGGCTATCTATGTGCTATGCATAGTGGTTTTACTCGAGACACTTGTGCTAAATCAAAATATGTATTTGCCTAATTCATTTTAAGCAACCATCAACGGCAGCCGCCAGAGTGGACCGATTTTATATTAATACGATTTTAATTTATTTTACTGCAAGCGATGCAAGGATGATGGTGGGGCAGCCGCCGGAGCGGACCGAGCCCGCGTACGAATCGATCTACGGATCGGCAGGACTAGGGAGAGCAGATTGATCTGTGCTGTGCACCCTGAGCGACGCAAACCCTAGTGATGGATAGAGAAAAAAGAGGCGAGGGTTGGGAGGTTTACCGGCGTAGGAGTTGAAGACGTCGACGGAGCCGCGGGAGGAGGTGGTGAGGAGGACGCCGACGACGCGCTTGCCGGCGAGGTGCCGAAGAGGACACCGACGACACATTTGTCGGCGAGGTGCCGAAGAGGACGCCGACAACACGCTTGTGGGCGCCCTGCCGCACCCTATGCCAGCGAACGGTGTGGATGTTTCGACAATAATGACAAGGAGTATGCGAGGAGCCACTGGACGTGGAGCGCGATCAACCCGGCGAGGGAGAGCGCGGAGACGCAGGTGCGTTCGTCGCACGTGACGCCGTCCCAGGCATAGGGCCGCTCGTCGTCCTCGCTCCACATCGCGAGGCGGCCGTCAGGGTCCGACATATCGACCTTGAACACGATCAGCCCCAGCATGTCCTCGTCCAGCCCCGCCCCCGCCACGCCTCCCTTGTCCACACGCCGCCCGCCGCGAGGCTAGAGCGATCATGGCATCCTGGCCCGGCTAGGGAGAGCGCGGAGACGCAGCAGGTGCGTGCGTCGCAGGTGACACCATCCCAGGCGCAGGTGAGCCCGCTCGTCATCCTTGCTCCACGTCATGAGGCGGCCGTTAGGGTCTGACATGTAACACCCTAGGTGTTAAGCATGCATTTGCATTGCATTTCATGAGCATAAGCATTATATATACATTCATGATCATGATCATGGTCATGTGATAATGATTTGGTTGAATTTCGAAATTCTCTAAGTGCTACTTTACATTCACATGTGTGATTTCAAGTATGCATATTGCAAATGAAAATGATTGCTAAGTGATCACCAAATAACTTAGATTAACATAAAATTATAAATGAGTTAGGGTTTATATTGATTACTTAGTCAAATTATGCTTTTTAAGTATCCTTAAATAACATTGTAATATTCCATTTTTGTGAATTTATTTAATCAACTTTCATAAATAAAAGTTGGGTAATTTGGTTTTCATGAGATGGTATAAAGTTCATACTTTGATGATACACCTTTGCTTGTGACACATGAACAGTGTTTTTCTCGATTAAATTCCAAGAAAAGAAAAGAAAAGAAAATTTGCTAATCAATTCATTAGTGCACTGTCAACTGGATTCAGTTTGATTTCAGTTTTGAAGTACATAGGTTTGGCAATTTTTAATTTGCAAACTACTTAGTTTTAGCTAGTGATACTTTAAGCAAATGTGATGTACTCATATAGTAGTGTATCTTGGTGCAACTGGTTTCTTGTTTAGCCTTTTTGGTTTGAGAGATAGAGAGGGAGAGAGATGGGCTGTCAGGTAGCTGGATGGCAGCTACAGTGCCATGCCCTTACCAGCACTTTCTCGGCCGTCCACACCGCCGGCAACGGTGTCCTTCTCGCTGTTTCGTCGGGTGAGCCATGCCATCACCATGAACAGTGCACGTCGCGCTGGCCAAGCTGCAGAAGCGTCACCTGCCCATTCAATGCTCGAGGCCGGCCAACTTTTTTTTTCCCTTCCTCTGCTTGCCGCCGGCCATCTTGTACCGCCAGCAAATCGCAGCAGCTGCTCGTTTTCCGCTCCATTGGTCGCACCAGTAGTTTCGCCACGATCCCTCTTCCACCCTGATTCAGCTGCACCGCGCCTTGTCACAAGGTAAGCTTCCCCGAGCCGAGCGCCACTGCACCATGCCCGCCATGGCCGCAAGCTCGCCTCGCCGTGGACAAGCGCACCCCTGCCTCCTTCCTTGCACTCTCTTGCATGTTTTATCATAGCCATGGATCATTGAAGCTTAAGCCGTAGTCAATTTAGATGCTACCATTGCCACCTCGCCGGAACAGGGCCTGCCGCCGCTGTGCTCTGGCCGCCACGCCGCCGTGCACGCGGCCACGCCTTGCTGCAGCCCCGCCAGGCAGCCAGGCACGATTTCTGCAGCCCTAGGACCGCGCTAGCTCACTGGAGCCTATGCGCGGGAGCGCCGGCCGTCTCCTCGCCGGAGCCGGCAAGCACACCGCCGTGCCGCCGTTCACGTGGCCGCCATAGCTAGGGTTCACCGCAAAAATTGTGCAACCGGTATGGGTCGACACGGGAGCTCGAGGCAAACACGTGGGTGCCGGTCTCGCTGCCGTTGGCTTTGCCGCCGGCGAGCTCCGGCCGGTCAGTGATCGGCCCCTGCTCTGTGCTGCTGACGGGTGGGGCCGAGCTGACCGCGGACCCCGCGCATCAGGCAGCGCCTGGCTTCGCTGCTGGGCCGCGCGCGCCTGCTGCTGTGCGTTTGGGCTGCGCGCGCGTGCGCCGCGCCAAGCTGGGCCGAACGGGGTGAAATCGGCCCAAGTTGTTTTTCTTTGTTTAGATGATTTGTTTTGTTTTGAAAAGTGTACTAACTTTGTAAAGTTATAACTTGAGTTAGAAAACTCCAAATTGGGTGAAACCAACTTTGTTAGATTTGTCTTGCTGTGATCTACATGTTAAAGTCATAAAAACTGCTGTTTGAAAAACTTTCATATACATTTTTTATTTACCCAAAGAAAAGTTTAGTTAACTTGTATAATTAATAACTAGAGATATATTTATCCAAAAAAATATGAAACCAAGTTTGTTAATTTTGTTTTGATATTCTCTAGCTAATAAAAATATAAAACCTGCTGTTTGATCAATTTTCATATGTAGTATGCTTTTTGCATTGGAAATTGCATGTTTAAAAATGTATTTCTTTATATCATATGATATATGTATATCAAATTGATATGGAATTATGTGATACCTTAGTTAGAGCATAAATGGTTACCATTTTCTTTAAACACCAGATTTATGCAGTAGATGACTTTGTCATCTTGTATCTTGCTTATTATGTATACATACATGTGTAGATGAATAGGTTGGAAAGAGATTAGAATACAATATTAATGTTGCCATGCAAGATACTTGTTGTTGCATAGTTTTTGCTATCTTAGGAAATAACAGTTGGTCATGCTATAGTATACATGAAACCTTGATGATGTAATAAATATACTTGGAACAATATGCTTTAGGTAAATTAACAATCCTTGCCTTCTCTATCGGAGAAGAGATTTACACTTACTTAATAAAAGATTTAATTTAAGCAACACTTGGCAACCTTAATGTTGGTCATATTTAACTTGTTTCTTGTGTCCCTAAAGCTGCATGTTATCATTCTTGATTCCACATCGAGTCATCATTGTTTCGCATCTCATTATGCATCCTCATTCCATATCATAATATTATTACCATGTACCTTGAATGCATTCTCTCTATTTATGCATTACCTACATACATATAGGATCGGAGGAGGAAGCTCCAGTCGAGTACGTGACCGTCGAGGAGGAGAACCCTCAGGAGTTGCCACCCGAAGACGAAGGGCAAGATTTTGAGCAACTGCCGGAGTACCCGAACCATGGACCCTCCACTTTTCGTCGAGGCAAGCCCCAGAGCATTATAAATCTACTATCCTTTCTTTGAAATGCACTTAATTATATTATATTCTTATATGGTGCATTAGGTTGATAGGAGTTGTATGAAACCGTTGTTGCATAAATTACCTTGTTCATAATAAATTTATACCGGTACTCTACTAGAAATGATGGGTCGTGTTTATGCTTAGCCATGCTTAGAACAGTAGAAGTTGGATGATTCCTATCATCCGTAACATATGGGGTGGTTACTTATGTTATCTTGAATCATGAGGAGGTTAATAATTGGAGACCGGACAGGATTTGGTGATGGAGGAGCAACAAGACATGAAGGTCTTGTATGCATACTTTTATCCCGTCCTTGTTGATTGAGGACCGTACCGTTGTCTGGACTTAGAATGAGATTGAACGTACCCTCACATAATAGCCGGATAACTCGTTCCGACTGTGAAATTGAATAGCTCATTTAGGGGTAAGTATTGGACCGCTAGTATTACTGGGAGGAGAGTTTGAAGGAAGGGGACTGATCCAAGACCCTGCTTGATACGGGCTACGGGCTGAACAAGCATATCTTGTGAGGATGCAGGACCATGAGTTTTGCGAAACGGTCTAAACTTGTCACCAGATAGAGTGAACGGTGACTCCCGCGGACCTTGCCAGCCTGCGAGGGTGTGTGATACGGGCTTTACCCAGCTGGTGTAATCGATTCAAATCGCCGTCTCTCCCGGATAGTGAGAAACTCATGTCTTGCTCCAGATGCGTAGTAAAGGATGAAATTATTAGATGTTGTCATGAGAATTATTTTTGTAACTAATCCCTATAGATAATTGCTTTGCTCTATAAATCAAGTGTATGATGTAGAAATGTGCTAATGTAGTTCTAAATAGTTCTCTACAAAATCTTGCAGCTAAAACTGAAAGAAAGGAATTACTTTAGTAAGCTCTTATGCAAAAGTTTTGCTAGCCAACTAAACCCACCAAATATAGTCTTTCATATCCTTAGAGTCTTTTATTTTATTCCCTTGTCGGGTAAGTCTTGCTAAGTATAATTGAGTACTTAGGGTTTTATTCCCATCATTGCAGGTGACACTTTATACGAAGGATATTGTATCACGTGCTTTAGTCTCGCGATGGACACTGATGAGTAATGGCCAACGGACATGGCTGTATCCATAACTCCTCTACTATGCTTGTTACTGGAGGTGAAATAAACTGGTTATGTAATAAAGACTTGTGATATTGTAGTTTCAAGTAATGTCACTCTCTTGTATTATATCAAACACGGTGTTGTAATAAGTGTGATGAACTTGGTTTGACACTTTATCTTCCGCTGGTAACTCTGAATACCATGATGTATATTGTTTCTCTTAATCATGTACGGTCTTGGTTGTGATGTTGATTTACCGAGGTCCTTCGTGACACTCGGCGGACTACCAAGTTCGTATAAGAGACGGTATGTGCGGGTCACGTGATTAGCGGGGGCAACTGTACTTAATCTTATATGAATTGGGCGGTTCTGTCACACGACATGTCAGCCTTGAACAAGATCGGAGCAGCGTGTTATGGTGCTCGATGGAGGAGCGCGCACATTCACGGTGTGTTTTTGTTATTAGTGTTGGGCTGGGTTAATTAGCGTCGTAACCGGATTACCGGAGGCTCGTTGCCATGTCTGCTGGTGCCGCTGATGCGGCTTGGCGTCCATGCATGTTAGCCATCCGACATGCCGGTGTTGCATGCAAACATGCAATCCGTACATGGATAGCACAATAGTTTTCTAATACTTCCTATTTTGCCGTGATTGACTCCGTTAGTTCGGCAAGGTGTCTTTCCGAGCGGACGGCCTACGCGTTTATCACGGGCATTTGAGGCCAATAAGGCAACAACGCGGTAGAACGGATCGCACGGGACCGGCAGCTTTCCTTCGCGGACATGGGATCACATGGGCCGGCTGGACGAAGGTAAGGCGAAATTTTATCGCACCAAAACGATGTCCACTCTTTGGTCTTTTTATTAGTCGTGAGAGAAGAGATTCATAATGGCGGATGGTGATGCCTTTCAACCCGTCAAACCAAAAGTGCTTGCCATGTAAACATGCACTGATCGACGGAGACCTGATGTGCTCCGACTCCAGCACAGCACACATTCTTTATTGTTAGTAGCATAGTTCTCATGGCGTCGTCTAGGCGACGCCTAGGCGTCCAAGCGCTCCCCCGTCGCCTTGCAGAATGGGCGTCTAGGCGGGCAAGGCGGGCGCCTAGGCGAGCAAGGCGGGCGCCTAGGCGTCCAGGCGCTCCCCCATCGCCGTGCCTCGCCTTTACGCCGTAAGAACTATGGTTAGTAGTAAGTACATACAATTTAGCAAACTGTTTTCTTTACAGTCATGCTGCTCTGCTCTATACATTATCACCCTTAAACTGACGCTTGTGAAATGGGAGTTGAAGCTTGTATGTGCTTCCAATTCCAAATGCGCATAACTCGCTGCATCTCCTTCAGGCACAATCCGCTGCCTTAATTTGGAGCCAATTTCTTCACAGCGTCTCCGATAGTCAGGGATATCTTGTCTTCGCGGATGAGTTCTGTGAATTTCGCTAAACGGAGCTTCTGAATTACATCCGGACCGGGATTGGCAAGGATCAACTGACAGGCACAAGGAATTTCATCCTGGTGAAGAGTTCTGCGAGAGTAGGACGATTGCTAGCACTAGCACTGGCAGTTGAAGAATTGCAGCAACACGACTCCCAAGAAGGTCCTTCATTTGGAAGAACGCAGCCCTCCAAGAGTTCAACTATTTTTCTGGCCCCAGTGCCGCTCAAACTTATTATATCGTAAGAAGATTGTGGACTCACCGGCATGTTCTATCTGTGGAGAGGCAGAAGAGACTCCGGATCACATAATTTTCCACTGCCTTTTTGCAGTTCAGTTCTGGTCTGTCATTGGACTGCAACTAAACCCAAGTCTTCAGACTACTAATCTGCATTGCATTCAGAGGATCAGCGGCATTCCTGACGACCAGTACAGCGCTTCATCACCCTCTGTTGCTGGCAGCTATGGAAAAGGAGAAATGGAATCGTCTTCCGTGATGAGCACCTAACTCTAAGGCAGCTAATTCTATCCTGCAAAGCCGAGGCCAATCACTGGAGAGCCAGAATGCCGAAGAGAAGCAAAAAAAGTCGTTGATGACTGGTCTAGAGTTTTTGATCTTTCGGTGAACAGAAGCCAAATGTAATCCAGGGCCATATAAAGATTCGCAGAAAATCGCTGTAAACTCCTGTGTAATCATGTTACCAGAGCTATGATCAATAAAATCAGGTGGAGAATTATCCCCCTGTTGAAGTTTTCAAATAAAAAAAAAGAGAGAGAAGGCCCCCCAAACACGCCAAGAAGTCCAGCTTATTAACCTTCCGGATACGGTATGCTGCCTTGTAGTCAATCAGGCCAAGCACTGCCGATATGATGATGGAATGATAAACAGTAGCGTCAGGAGCACTATATAACTGACATAACCATGTTGGATGCTGCTGTTCTGCAGCCAGCCATGCAGTTCACCGCCGATCGCCCAAAACCACCTAATAAGATGAAAAGATATAATTTTGTTCAGAAAGAATGTCTAGAACTAACTGTTTGTAGTGCTGCACGATTGGCCGGTTTCAAGCTGAAATAGTACCTCTTAATGAAAAACGGGTGAATGGCCTGATCGCGAAAAAAAGCTGAAATAGTAGTAGTTAGCTTAATTACCTGTAGTTATGTAGCAGGAAGTCAACGAACCTACCGCGTTCATGATTGCTAGAGCTACCATTTCCTTGTTCCCGTCCAGTGGGTAATCCTTCATAGCAGCAAATAATGTTCTTCCAATTGCAATTGCCTCCTGGTAAATGATGTTTTCACATAGGTTGAGTCTCAGCACATTGCTAGCTTAGCTGTCGAAACTGAAACAAAACGAAGCTTGTTTTACCGTTAGGGCTATCAATCCAGTCACAACTCCAATTTTGAATCCTTTCAGCAAGACGGGCCACTGAAGTATATGAGGCTAGCTGAAGTCGGGTTGACACCTTTCTCTATGTTTTTGACCTGCAATATAATCAGGACGTGATAATTAAGCTTCACTGCTATCTTCAACTAAACTTTTGGTGTCTTTCTGCAACTTGTGAGTAGTCAAGAATGGCTCTTACAACAGCCACGCCATGCTTGTCTGCACGAGTGATGTACACAAAGAAGGTTGATAGGATCACCGAAACCAGCGGCGCAATCATAGACATCCAGAAGAGCTTCTTCTTTTTCTTCCCCTATATAAATCAGTCGTCTCAATGAAACTACAGCGTGGTCATATATATGTAAATAGTAATATGCAATGCTAAGGCATCCATGTAAAACTTTATTGACCCCTAGGTCACCGTTAAGGTGTGTTGTAACGAATATTTTTTCTACTTTAATATAAAGACGCGTAAACCTTTTGCGTGATCGAGAAGAAAATAGTAACAGGCAATGCTACGGTATTCCCACAAATAAATCTAGACATTGATTTTCCAGATTTTTTGAATTAATAATTAATTAATTAACCTAAGAAAATAAAAAATAAATATTATCAAATGCCATCGTCACGTGGATAAAAAACTTGTTCGGGAAACAAATCAGGTGGACTGGGTTTGTGACGTTGGTTTTCAGATATGTTCAAGCGAACAGGGTGATAATTGAGCCCACTAATTTAGATTAAAAAACTTGTCGGGAAACAAATCACGTAGATTTGACATGTATAAAAAAGATCAGCAGTTTATGCTAATCAAATCATGTCATCTTCATAAAGTTGAAAATAAAAAGATCTACCATATCTAATAGATTACGCATGGACCATTTAGATCTAGAAAAAAAATTGTATCTAGAACTTTCCTTATTTATCAGATTTTACAAAAAAATAGAAATTAAATAAATATAAATTTAACACATTACCTCTTAAAAATAGTATTGTAACCCTTAGATCTAATTAAATAAATATCTCACATTCATTTGAGAGTACCACAGTAAAGCCAATAGTAATAAGGATAACCAAGGTGGAAGTAGAACTTTGAAAAATGTACTACGTATTATATTATAGTAGTTTGTCTTACAATGTACTTGGTAAACAGAAGGAATCCCAAGAACGATGCACCGATCAACATCGTCTGCCAGTTCCACTGTTTGATTGTAGTAGCCACAAAGTGAAAAAAGTCGTCTCAAAACGTCCCATCACCTGTTGAAACAATAAGAGCAAAATGTCGATGTACAGCAGTACGCAAACTTACCCCATGGTGAGCACTCTCGATCTGGCAGTGAAGTTCCTTATGCCGAGAGGAAGCCTTTGAGCTGCTGAAGAGCGATGGTGATGGCAGCACCGGCCATGAATCCGACGATGGCGGCGTGGGACAGGAACTCTATGATGAATCCTAGCCTGAAGAAGCCGAGGGCGGCCTGTGTGATCCCTGCAAAGAACGTCGCGGTGAACGCTAGCCGTCTGTACTCCAGCGGGTGTTTCTTGGGATCGATCTCGTTCTGCATCAAAGTGCCGAGCATGAGTGACACGACGGCCACGGGACCCATGGCTATGTCTCTAGAGCTTCCTATCAAAGGGTATATCAGTGGTGGCACGAAGCTGCTGTCTGTCATTCAAAACAAAAGAGAGAAGAAAAAAGGTAATTTCATTTCAGTTCAGGTGAGGACCTCGACAACTCAGACGTCTGTCTCTGCTGCTGCACATCAAATCAAATCAAAAGGGAAAAAACAGATCAATGCAATGCAAGCACGTGCACTTACACAAGCCAATCTCTGGCGGCAGGTTAGCAAGCTTCGAGTAGCCGATGTCCTGGTTCAAAAAATAGTAATGCTCATTTAGCTAAAGTGCTCAACCACCATGCATATGTTCATCTTGGAATGGATGCAAGAATTCACCTGAGGTATGCAGAGGCTGGCTATGGTGAGGTCGGCGACGAGATTCCCCCTGAAGTCGTCGAGGGTGTAGCGCCTGCCCCAGTCGAGCACCGGGAACACGTGCCGCAGGCCGAGCCAGGCCCTCCCGGACCAGCTCGGCTGCTCCTTGTACTGCCGCAGCGGGTCGTCACCGGCGAACAACATGTCCTTCACCGCCGTGGAGAAGTCATCGAGCAAGCCCTTCTCCGGCGGGAAGCGCGCCCTGTGGACGCAGGTGCCGTCCGTGCGGCGGTGCGACGACGCCCGGCTGCCTCCGAGGCCGAGGTCAGAGCCGTCGGCGTCGAGGTTCTCGCCTCCGTCAGACACCTCTCGCGGCATTGTTGGTTAGCCGCGCAGTTGACGGCCTGACAGTGTCACAGTGACAGTAACAGTATGATAAGCTCTGTTGCATAATTGCATTGCCGAGGAACGAATGTGCGTCCGGATTTATACGTGTCAAGGAGGCAACTGCTACTATCAAAAGTCAGACCTCTCTATTTTCCACAGGATGATCGAGAATAAGCCTCAAATTCTATACATGTCGAGAAATGCAGCAGAGCGTTGAACTTGCTGAATAGGATTTGAACTGAAAAACGGTAGGTGCTTCAATTGCCTATCCCGGACTCACCGGTGGCCACCTGCCGGCTTCCCCGCTGCTGCTTGCGCTGCCGCGGGTTGCAGCACATGGCGCGCGATTGCAAGCGGCTGAGGTCCATTGCTGTCGCTGCCGCCACCACATGCCACTCCTCGCCATTGATGGGTGTATGTGCGCTGGGTGGCAGAGCATGGTCGTGGACTAGCTCGCTTCGCTTCGGCAGCGTCACTGTCAAGGCCACCTCTGGGTTGCCTGCTGATTCGTAGACGCCCCACGCCCCATTCGAGATTCCTGCTGCGGACGAGATTGTCGTGCACTCCTCCCTGCCTCAGGCTTCCTGCGACGACTTCTTCGACCCCATCGCTTCAGAGCTGCTGACCGGAGGGTCGCTTGCGCTGTCCCATGAGTGATGGGGTCCCATGCACTCTGAGGGGTTGGTCGTCATGGAGAAGCCGTCGGGTGTGGGGGTCCCAGCCGAAGGGTCGCACCTTTCGGCGCAACGTTGTGGATCGCCTAGCTTGGCCCCGTGTTGCTCCCCTAGGGGAGGAAGCGGCCGCGGACGCCTGTGCCGGATTCAGAGGCTATGGAGCTTGAGCTGTTGAGGCTCCATCACGGGTCATTGACTGGCGACGAAGGCCACAACGCTCAACCTCCATCAGCTGATGTGTCACTGTTAGCACAATTGGAGGCACGGCTATGCATCCCGCTTGAGACCCCGTTGATCAGCAAGCCGAGGCTGAGGAGGTCCAGGACTCCTGCAACGGTGAGGACGGTGCGACGGAGTGGGAGGATGGCTGCTAAGACCAAGTCTTCCAACCCGACCGTCCAGGCACAAAATGTGCTGAAGCAAAAGCTTGGGATCGCTGAGGCACTAGGTCCGGTCCGTCCGGATTTGGACAACATCAAGGTCTTCTTCGCTGCGCCGTTGTCACCCTCCAAACATGAGGCCCTTCAGGGGCTCTTCGCTCCGAATTTCGATCCGGTGGCCATGGAGCTGAACCTCACTGGCCTTGACGACGCTTTCTAGGCACTGATGCCCCTTGGCTTGATCCCCCTTTGGTTGCTAAGTTGTTTTTTCTTGTGTAATCGCTTTGTAATCGCTCTCTAGTGCCTCGTTGGTACTGTTTTGCCTTGGTAATCATCGGATTACCATGGCCGTGTTATGCCTTTGTTAAACATTTTACTCATGCTTAATGAGATCCGTGCACAAAGCACGTTCGAGAAAAAAAGGATTTGAACTGAAATTTCTGATAAGGTTAGAACATCACTACTGGAAACTAGGACTTTGCCGAGTGTTTTTACACTCGGCAAAGAGCTTTTTGCACTTGGCAACATATTTGTCGGCAAAGGGACTTTACCGAGTGCTTTTTATCGTGGCACTCGGCAAAATATTTTGCGCCGTCACGCCACCTTCCGTTGACGGTCACTTTGCCGAGTGGCCGCCCAGCACTCGACAATTTTTTTTTTATTTTTTTTACTTTGCCGAGTGCCCCAAGCACGACACTCAGCAAAGTTTTTTTTTTTTTTTTTTTGTAAAAACGCTTTGACGAGTGCCTCTGCCCCGGCACTCGGCAAAGTTTTTTTTTCTTTTTTTTAAACATTACTTTGCCGAGTGCTACTCGTCCGGCACTCGGCAAAGTTTTTTTTTTCTTTTTTCTTTAAAAAACACTTTGCCGAGTGCCACAGGCACGACACTCGGCAAAGTTTGTTCTTTTTTTTAAAAAAACATTACTTTGCTGAGTGCCCCCTGCCCAGGCACTCGGCAAAAACCTCGAGAATGCAATTTTTTTTAATTTTTTTTACATTCCACTGTTACTGACAATATATATATATATATATATATATATATATATATATATATATATATATATATCAAATATGACATGATATAATCAACATGCATTATATATCAAAAGCACACGCATAATTTCATAAATCCATCGGAAATCCATCCCAAATCCTCCAAAGTTCAACATTACAAGTTTATTATTATAGGTTCAACATCGCAAAGTTCAACATCCCTACTGCAGCGGCGGAGAGTGCAACTGTGGTCTCTCGTACTGCGGTGACGGACCAGACTACGGTGTAGGGTTGACGGGATCAGCCCTCGGTGACACGACAGTGGGTTGTTTGAACCCGCTGACGGAGGCTGCACAAAAGAAGAGATTGCATGTGTTAGACTCAAAATTGAAAATTTCGGCAGCACCTCCCCTGCACGGGGAGGATTCCAACCTACAAGAAACAACGGCACGAAGGCCGACATTCCCAATGGCACGAAGGCCGAAAATCACAACGGCACGAAGGCCAACAATCCCAACGGCACGGAGGCATACTCATAGGTGTGAACTGTCGAACCGAAACTGGAGCTGGCATCTGCACTTGGACACCCGATGCTTGCCCGATGGTTTGCATGATCTGGAACATCTCCGCCATCTGCTTCTGCGTGACCTCTAGCTGAGTGGTCAGGAGTGCTTGCGCATCCTTTGTCTCTACTAGCTCGGCCTACAGTGTTTCAATCACATGTTTCAGTATTGCAAATCTGATCAATGTGTGTAAAGTTCAATGTACGACGAGTGAAACCGGAATTACCTGAAGTTCGTCGACCCGCGACAGTGTTGGAGTAGGTCGTGCACGTATGGGAAGGCTTCTGGACGTGCTCTGTGCCCTCACGTCAGAGAGAGAGGGTGCAGAGCTTGAGGAGTCGGCGCCGTCTGCAATCCATAACCGCCCGTGCTTCCTGCCTTGCCCCAGCCTCACGATCACCTCTGTGTCCAACGATGATGTTTGCCGAATGACGAATACTTGCCTCCCTTCTTCAACCATGTGAACCTCATAGCTTCCTTGCATAGTGGGCATGGGAACTTCCCATGAACACATCACGCGCACATTAACCCATACGCCAGGAAGTCATGCAGGGAGTAGTGGTACCAGACGTGCATTTTGAAGCTTGTCTTTGTAGCTCGGTCGTATGTCCACACCCCTTTGTCCTAAGCCTCGATCAACTCATCTATCATAGGCTCCATGAAGACACCTATATGACTCCCTAGGTGTCCAAGGATTATCAATGATAGGAACACGGTATGCCGTTGAAAGGCGACGTCGGGGGGAGATTAAGGGGGATGACGAACATGGGCTAACATGTGTATGGTATAGCCATCATACCATATGGATTGAACCCATCTGTTGCTAGCACGACATTACGAGCCTCCTCTTCTTTGTCAGGATGTCGCGCATTGAAGTACTTCCATGCATCAGCATCGAATGGATGTACCATCTTCTCAGGGTTGTACCGCTTCCTGTTTTTATGCCATGTCATCTGTTTTGCGGATTCCTCGGTCATGAACAGCCGTTGGATCCTTAGCAAGAATGAAAGGTGTCATAGGACTCTCATGGGGATCTTAAGCTGCCTCTTCTGGCCATCGCCTGAGTCTACCTCCATGTACCTGGAGGATTTACACTTCGGGCAGTACTTTGCATCCGCATGTTCTTTCCTAAATAGGACGCAACCCTTTAGACACACATGTATCTTGTCATAGGGCATCTTCAGTGCAAGAAGGAGCTTCTCTGACTCGTACAAGTTCTTCGGCATAATGTGTTGCTCCGGTAGCATGTCGCTCCACATGACCAACATGTTGTCGAAGCCTTCTCGACTTAGGTTTAACTCGGCCTTTAGCCCCATTACGCGACCAATGGCATCCATGAAACGTCCTTGATTTCCACGAAGGGAAATCCATAGAAACGAAGTGTAAAATGACGAAACATTCCGTCAATTTACCCAAATCTCAGCGATACATAAAGTCATGCACGAATATCAGAGTACAATAGATAGTTTTACATAATTTATTCTCTTCGCCTCGCAGGGCGGAACACACTCACACAAGCATACGGAACAGCATCCGATGTAGATAGCAGCGAAAAAGATCTTCTGGATCCAGCTTGAGCGTAGAACAGACCCTCTAATTCTCCCAATCATCACCCTCGTAGTCGTACTCGGGCTCGGAACCTGTCAAAAATCTATCAGTACACTTGGTACTAGCCACGCATCGCCCACCCTATGCTTGCAATGCTTTGTGGAAAGTGGAATGCATTGAGGGAAGTAGGAAGAGACCTACTTAGGCTGTGGGTTTCCTATGCAAGTAGTTAATATTTTAATAAGATATTCCTCAGTTTTTATCTCATCTTAGTCACACATTTTTCCAATCCCACCACACACAACACATCTCATCTGACTCTCTCTCTAGGCGACAAGATTGACTCCCGCTCAGATCTCGTCTCAACGGCCAAAGCCGGAATCCGACACAGAACCTGGGAGAAAGGTAGAAAGGACTCCTCTCATCTAATCAAGCGAAGCGTAGGTCATGGGAATGTCCATATCCGCGGACGCGGCTATACGTATAGATCGATCAACTCTACAGAGCGTGTACACCTGGTAATCCACAAGATCACCATCCTCGACGATCTGGCTCGTCTAGGCTGATTCCAACTGCCTTCAAACCGGTACAGTACCACCCTACCACTTAGCCCTGGGCCACCCCGGCATCCACCGAAACGCTGAGACTATGAGACGTAGTACCGGGCCCCCAAGGTCACTACGCTGTCTTAGGAGGGTGTGGGTCCCTATGCCCGTACCTCCCTACACCATCACATTCCAACCTAGTAGTAGTGGTACCGCCCTAGTCAGTCGGGTAATCGTCTCCCGCCCATCAGGAACGAGTGGTGTGCACGAAGGTCCCATGGTTCCGGTTCTCAAGACATACCAATCCTTAGGGTGACCAGACAGGATGTCTTCTCAAGGGGGAGACACCGTCTTCCCCGTGCCACGACAGCACCTCCACCAGGGATTACCAACACCCCAGTTCACCTCTCAAATATACCCGCCACAGGTATCTCTCGTGAGGGATGCCCAGGTCGCACCCCTCCAGCAAGACTTGCCCCAAAGACTCGTCGTAGGATCCTGTCCGATCGACTCAACCCTCACCACTCACCCAAGACGCATGCCAAGATCTCCCCAGTTCTTTAGTCAGGTTTATCAAGTTCTTGGCACTATGTGCCTTATACATATACGTCTCTCTCTCACCGGCATCACATCACACATATAATGTGAGTAAGAGAAAAAGCAGTAATATGTAACATGCGAGCATCTAATCTAACAGCAGGGTGAGCAGGAGTAAGGTTACGACAAGGTAAAAGGCTCAAAGTAAACCATCTACCATGCAGCCTATCATCAATAATAATGTACAAAAATAAAGCGCTAGCAATTCTATATTTGCATGCATAATAGGTTCTACGGAGATGGGTAGGGCGTGGCACCTGGCAGGTCATCACCCAAGTCCTCGCTCTAGTCGGGGTCGTACTCCTCAGTTGGCAGGTCCTCCGGCTCTATTAAACGTAACGTAGAGCCGCATTAACGACTCCTATAGAGGTGCACAAAGAAGCAACAGAAATTCAAAAGATCCAAATGCACTCAAACATAAGCCTAAGATGTTGAGCTCATTTTAAGAAAAATTTAGAAACTGGTTTGGTATTTTTCAGAGTTGAAATGAATTAGTTATGATTTTTCGAAGATTAAATGATTTTCTGAAAAAGAAAAAGAAAAAGGAAAAACCAGGCAGCGACACGTGTCACGCGCTGATTGGTCGGAACTGATTGAGTCTCTGACAGGTGGGCCCATTTGACTGGTCAATGGTCAACGGTCAATGCTAACCGGGCCAGGACCGGGCCTCGGTGGGCCTGGGCTGGGCCGGATATGGGCCGAACTGGGCCGGGCTAGGCCGCCACGTGGCGAACCCAGGCGCTGCCACGTCGCGCTCCGGATTTTGAAAACGGGCTCGGGTCCACGGGGTGTGGCTCACGGTGGACTTGTGAGTGCGGTACATGGAAGACCACATGGTTCACGGTGGACCGCGTCCACCGTCCTTTTCTCTCTCACGGCCTACGGTGCACCGGGTGCACCCAGCCGCTCCCCTTCTCCTCTGCTTGCTTTCTCCTCCTCGACCGCGCTCTCACCGGCGGCGAGCAACCGGTCTCATGATTTGGAGTCCCACAGGCGGAGCTAGTAGGCTCTACAGCATCGCGTGATCCCTTGGAACTTGATGGAGGGGTCTTCGGTGCAGATTACGGCGCTTAGAGGGGGAGTCTATGGCGGTGGCGGCTCGGCCGGTGTTGGTGAACGGCGGCATGACCTTCCCGGTGTCTTGGCTCGGTGGTGAGGCCTCCTATTGATTCGCGACCGCATGCGGAGCGTGAAGATGGGGTTGAAAAGACGCAAGCGAGCTCTAACCAAACCCTCCACAGTGGTGGCGGCTCGACGCTTCTGGCCGGGGAAAACGCCACCGGCCTTGCTATCGGGGTCTCTCCCTCCCTAACGGTGCGCACGATGTGTCCCCTGCCAAGGTGAACCGGTTGGACCTTCTTCTATTATCTCTAACGTCTTGAGCCAACATGAATCGGTCTCGCCATGGTCGTGCTCTGGCCATGGCGGGCACGCTCTGAGCGTCGCCACGGTGGTGGCGTTTCTGAGTTGGTACGGCTTGGTAAGGCCGTGCGAAGGTGCAAACGTGATCGCACGGGTGTGTGTATGTGCAAACGACGATCCGACACCGGTCTTGGCTGATCTCGGCATGGATTTGACCTTGGTGATGCCGGCCATGTCTACGGTGGTGAGCAGAGGGGGTTGTGATCGGTGCGGCTCACCTTGGGCTCGTGGTAGGAGGATGGCGGTGCAGCGGTGGTTCGAGGCTGTGACGAGGTGGTGCCGTGCAGGAAGAGCAGCAACGTCGATGTAGCTGTTCGGTCGATGCTCCGGCTTCGGCAACTGGCGGCTCCGGTAACTGGCGGCTCCGGTAGCCGCCCTCTGCTTCCTTCTTCCCTTCTTATCCCCTCTACTTCTCTCAGTTGTGGCGTGGGATGGTGACCACCAGGGTGGTGGCGAAATAGAGAGATGGGTAGGGCTCGGCTCGGGGGATTTTATACCCCGAGGTCATCCATGGCGAGGCGGACGGCGATGGGACAAGGAGAACTACGTGGCGCTCATCCAAAGGGTCGCAGTGGTTGTTGGGGTGGCGTGGTGCTCACGCGGATGCCGTGGCGGCCTCGGCCTCGTGCTGCCACTGGCCTGGCTTGGTGTCAGAGGCGGTTGCGGCCGTGGGCCATGCGGTGCCATGCGCGTGGGCGGTATGATGGTAGGGCAAGGTGAGTGTGCGGCTAGAGTGCGGGGCCGGCTTGGTGTCTTGGCGTTCAAGGCGGCCGGCAGGGAACAGGTGGAATCTCCCCTCGCCAAAAGCGTGACCGTGTCCCCCTT
Source organism: Saccharum hybrid cultivar R570 (assembly GCA_038087645.1). Lineage (NCBI taxonomy): Eukaryota > Viridiplantae > Streptophyta > Magnoliopsida > Poales > Poaceae > Saccharum > Saccharum hybrid cultivar. The sequence goes on along the minus strand of JAQSUU010000001.1, from coordinate 34,263,147 downwards.
CGGTTGCTCTGTTTTCCGATCGGTGAAATAGGGAAAGGCTGGAGGTAGGCGATGACACCATGGGGCCCTCTCATCAGTGACCGCAGAAGAGAAGAGGGCGTGCATCCCTGGCTTAGCGGGCTGGCAACGCAGGCCGGGGCCTGCGGCAAGTTGGGCTGGCCCATGCGGCGGGCGCGCGGGCGTAAGTGTGAAGGGGGAGCGCGCAGTCGCGGTTTGGGCCGGGCCGCTGCGGTGGGCTATGCTAAAGAGGCCCTTTTCTATTTTCTTTTACTTATTTGAGTTTTCCAATTTGTATTTTCTTTATTCCAAATAAGCCAAAGCTTTTGTATTTTACACACATATATATTGCCTCCACTTGATTACCGCAATGGGGCCCACAGGATGTATTTTAGGGTTTATACTAGATCACAAGATTGTATTAGTACCTTTATTTAATTTGGATCATATTTAAATAAAGGTGGTTGATTTTATTTAACAAATTTAAGAACATAAAAACCAACTCATGAATATATAATTAAATGCAACATGTAATTAACTAGACTAGGTGCTACTTGTGCAGCTAGGGTTGGTTTCCTATATGTCACTCACCATACATTGGTTATTTTTTTTAAAAAAATTTTGTGGTTGTGATTTTTTTTCCTAGAAATTCTGGGTTGTTACAGTCCTCCCCCCTCACAGGAATCTCGTCCTGAGATTTAAGGTGTGGCATACCTTTCAAAGAGGTAGGGGTAAAGCATCCGAAGTTCGAACTCTTTCTCCCAAGTAGCTTCCTGTTCTGTGTGGTTACTCCACTGAACCTTGCACATGGGTATCACTGTGCTTCTAGTTTCTTTCTCAGCTCTGTCTAAAATTAAGATTGGGTGCTCCTTGTACTCCAAGGTGTCCTGGATATCCAGTGCTTCTGTGTGTACCTCTTGTTCTGGCAACTGCAAGCACTTGCGTAGCTAAGATACGTGAAACACTGGGTGTACTCCTGTTAACTCCTCGGGCAACTCCACCTTGTATGCTAACTTGCCAATCCTCTGACCAATCCTGTAAGGTCCCACATACCTAGGTGCCAACTTTCCCTTCACATGAAATCTGATGGTACCTCGAAGTGGGGAGACTTTGAGATAGACATAGTCCCCGACCTGAAACTCGAGGTCTCTCCGACGGTTATCTGCATAACTCTTCTATCGGCTTTGGGCAATCCTTAGGTTCTCTCGTACTTGGGCTACTCCTTCTTCGGCATCTTTGATCTTTGCGGGACCAAAGAATGATCTCTCTCCCACTTTTGACCACATCAGAGGGGTTCTACACTTTCTGCCATACCAAGCCTCAAACGGTGACATCTTGAGACTAGCCTGGTAGCTGTTGTTGTAAGAGAACTCTGCGTGGGTCAAACTTTTCTCCCAATTGGTTCCATACTTCAAGACACAAGCTCAGAGCATATCCTCCAAAATCTGATTAACTCTCTCTGTCTGACCATCTGTCTGTGGGTGGTATGCGGTACTGTAGTCAAGTCGAGTCCCTATAGCCTTATGGAGACTCTTCCAGAACTTGGACACCTATTGCGTACCACGATCAGACACTATGCTAGTGGGGGCTCCGTGGAGTATGAGAATGTGCTCGACATACAGATCTGCTAGCTTCTCAACTCTGTAGTCAGCCCTCACAGCTATGAAGTGAGCTATCTTGGTCAGTCGGTCAACGATCACCCAAATCGAGTCATGGCCTTTAGGAGTTCGAGGTAAGCCTACTATAAAGTCCATGGATATGCTTTCCCATTTCCACACCAGAACGTCCAAGGGTTTAAGCAATCTGGCTGGTCTTTGATGCTCAGCCTTGACTCTATTGCAGATGTCGCATCACGCGACATGCCCGACAATATCTGCCTTCATGTTCTTCCACCAGAACTGTTTCTTTAGATCAGCATACATTTTGGTGCTTCCCGGGTGAATACAATACTTGGAGTCATGACCCTCATCCAAGATTTCTCACCGCAAGGCGGAATTAGACGGTACACAGATTCTATCCTTGTACCAGTACACTCCTTGCTCATCCTCCCTGAACTCGGGGCACTTGCCCTTCTTCATGAGTTCTCGGATTTCCCAAATTTCAGGACACTCCAGTTGAGCATTGTGGATCCGATCCTTAAGGTTGTATTGCACTCGAAGCTTGTTCAACATACCCCTGGGTAGGATTTCGAGACGAAGTTCACCCATTTCCTAACATAGCTCAGGTGGTACGGCTTCCATGGATAGATTGTGGCAATAGCTCTTTCGGCTCAAGGCATCAACGACTACATTAGCCTTTCCCGGATGATAGTGAATCTCTAGGTCATAATCCTTTATAAGCTCAAGCCATTGGCGCTGTCTCATGTTTAGATCTTCTTGAGTGAAGAAGTACTTCAGGCTCTTGTGGTCGGTGTAGATATCACACTTATTTCCGATCAAGTAGTGCCTCCATATCTTTAGGGCATGCACGACAGCGGCAAGCTCCAGATCATGGGTTGGGTAGCGTTGCTCATGGTCCTTCAACTATCGGTACACATAGGCAATGACCCTTCCACTTTGCATCAGAACACAACCAAGTCCCTATCTAGATGCATCACAATAGACCACGAAGTCTTTCTGGATATCGGGCAAGGCAAGAACAGGTGTGGTGGTAAGCTTCTGTTTCAGAGTCTGGAAGCTGTGCTCGCACTCGGCCGTCCATTCAAACTCATTAGTCTTCTTTAGCAGGTTAGTCATGGGCTTGGCTATCTTTGAGAAGTTCTCGATGAATCTGCGATAGTACCCAGCTAAACCAAGAAAACTGCGAACATCGGTCACATTGCGGGGTTGTTCCCACTCTTTCACAGCTTCAATTTTTGCGGGATCTACAGCAACTCCCTCAACAGTGAGTACATGACCAAGGAAAGCAACTTCTTCAAGCCAAAAGTCACATTTGCTGAACTTGGCATATAGCTGATTTTGCCTCAACTTCTTCAAAACTACTCTCAAGTGTTGCTCATGTTCTTCGGCGGTGGAAGAATAGATAAGGATGTCATCAATGAACACCACTACAAACTTGTCCAGTTCATCCATGAATACCTTATTCATCATGTTCATGAAATAAGTCGGGGCATTAGTGAGTCCGAAGGACACCACTGTGAACTCATATTGCCCGTATCAGGTGACAAAAGCTATCTTAGGAATGTCATCGGGTCTGATTTTCATCTGATGATACCCGGACCTGAGATCGATCTTAGAAAAGAACTTAGCATCTTTCAGCTGATCTAGGAGATCATCGATCCTGGGCAGAGGATATTTGTTTTTGACTGTTACGGCATTCAAGTTCCGATAGTCAATGCACATCCTCATGGATCCATCCTTCTTTTTCACGAACAAAACAGGGGAACCCCAGGGTGAAGCACTGGGTCTGATGTATCCCTTATCTGACAACTCCTTGAGTTGCTTCTTTAGCTCCTCTAGCTCATCGACTGACATGCGTTAGGGCCTTTTAGCAATAGGACCGGTACCAGGCAGAAGGTCAATCACAAACTCCACATCCCAATCAGGTGGCATGCCTAGCAACTCTTCAGGGAACACGTCAGGGTACTCATTCACAATGGGTACCTCCTCGATTGTCTTGGCCTCTAGGGCACACAACTTAGAGACTGTTTTCCCTGATTTGGCTTACAGCGGATTATGTGTCCACTTGAGTGTGTGATCTCCACATACCTTGGTGAACAAGATATCACTCCTTTATGTTGTGTCAACCAATCCATTCCCAGTATGACATCTAGTCCCTCAGATGGAAGTAAGGTGAGATCGACTAGAAAAGGGTAGCCCTCAATGGTGATACTCACTCCCTGACATCTCTTGGTGCATAAAATGCGACCCAAAGGTGAACTAGTATCAATGGGCTCCTTGCGGGGAGTCACAGGTATGCTATGTTCTCATGTAAACTTAGTGGAAATGTAAGAACAAGTAGCTCCAGAATCAAACAAGACTGAAGCTATAACTCCCTGTACCAAAAACATACCGTACACCACGTCGGGAGCATCCTGGGCGTCCTCCGTGGTCATGTGGTTGAGACGACTGCGGACAACCCTAGCAACGTTCTTGCGCGGAGCAGCAGGTGTAGCAGCCTGTCTTGTCTGGGTCGAAGCAGGCGGTGTGCCTTTCTTGATAGGGCACTCAGCAATCTTGTGACCGGGCTGGCCACAACCGAAGCAGGTGAAGGGCGCGCTACCTGTGGAGGTAGGCGTAGCGGTCCTCCACGTGCCAGCTCCCTGAGTGGGGCGATTTGGAGCGGGTCGGCTCTGAGCGGGGTGGTGGTAGTTGGTAGTGTAGGTACCACCTCCACGGCTCGGAGCGGTCACTGCCCCCTAAGTATAGCGAGAGCGGGGCGGAGGAAGCACGTGAGCACGTGGCCTCTGCGGAGCCGGGCCACGAGTGGAACTCTCGAACCGACGCTTCTTCTCCTTGTGGAGGGTGTCTGCCTCCAGACGGTCCCTCTCCATCTCCAGCACCTTGTTGACCATCTCACGAAGGGTGCGACAAGCATGACCCGAGAGGGCCACCTTGAGACGAGAGTTCAGCCCCTTCTTGAAACAGTACATCTTCTTCTTTTCGGTATCGGTCTCACCTGGAGCATACCTCATCATAAGGGTGAAACGAGTAGTATACTCCTAAACCTTCTGGGAGCCTTGGGAAATGTTGCGAAACTCCTCTACCTTGGCATCCATGACGCCCTCAGGCACGTGTTGCTCACAAAAAACCTCGGCGAACTCCTCCCAAGAGATACTCCCTGGGTCCTCGTGGGCGTCACAGTAGCTGTCCCACCATGCGCGTGCAGCGCCAGTGAGCTGGTGGGCGGCTACCCCCACACACTCCTCGTCAGTGCAGGTGGTGAGGTCTAGCTTCTTTTCCATCTCACAGAGCTAGTCCTCAGCGGCGATAGGGTCATCGTCGGCGGTGTCGAAAGTAGGAGGCCTCAGCTTGAGAAAACCCTCCAACTTCCACTGGAAGTCGTTGGGAGGACCCCCGTGGCGATGAAGCATTCCCTGAGCCGGTGTCTCCAAGAGGCGGGTTTGGCGGTCCATCACCTCCACCAACTGTGGTGGTGGCGGCGGTGGTGCTTCTTCTCCAAGATGCTGGGCGGCACCCGCCCCCAGTGCAGGCTCCTCTGGTGCAGGATCCTCCCCAACACCGAAGGGGACTCCCCGGTCTCCTCCACGGCCTCGACCACGACCATGGGCCATAGGCGCGGGGGAAAGCGAGCGGTTGTTTAGACGAGCGGATCGGCGGCAAGACATCTCTCTGCAGGGTTAGATCGTTGTTTAACACACACATTTTTTTAGATGCATGGTTAAGCGATTTATCAATTTAAAAAGAGATAGCTATCCAACACTCATACAAAGATGCAATAAGAACCATAAGATGCGATAAGATCCAAAACATTCATTATATTAATTTATTACATAGCGTTATCTCCAGTAGCTACACTGACAGATTCGTGGGAATCGTGCTACTCGCAGGCAGCTCCAAAAGTGGGACATCCTACATTACTCCTTAAGTGCATCATTATAACTCTGGCCACACAGGGCTCAACATGTCTACTACTACCTTATTACATGATTATGTGAAAAAGGTGACTACTCCTGTCCGGGAGTGGCGGGTGGTGTAGAAGGACCAGAAGTGGAAGCCTTGGGAGTGCCCTCCATGGCACGAAGCTCGTCATCGGAGTGGTGGATCCTCATGACGTAAGTGAGAGCGTAGTCCAGCATCTCAGTCCTCGGAACCTCTGAGTATCCCTCAGTCGGTCAAGCCTTGAAGTTGAGCTTGGTGGCCTCAATGTGGAAAGGCTGTCTGCGCGGTTTCTTGCGCATCCGAGGTAAGAGGACGTCCTGGACCTTTCCGATCTCCTGGACACGCTTACGATCAACGTCGATCCAAGCCTGACTGATGCGGTTCACCTTGTCCTAAAGATACTTGGTGCTCTTAATGTAGTGAACCAAGTGGTGCATGTTGTAGGTGGTGGTGACGGCAGCCTCCATAGCTAGCTTTTCCATTGTGTTGCAACGGGCTTCCAGGGCAAGCTTCCTAAAGCCACGCTGCTTCTCCTTCTCGTGGAGCTCTCTCAGGGTAAGCCTCTGATGCTCAATCCGATCCTCACACTCAAGCACCTTGGACTCAAGATAGTCATGGCGAAGCTCAGCCTCCCCAACCTTGTCCTTGAGATTGGCGATCTCCTTGTGAAGTGACTGCTCACGGTTCTCGTAGAAGGTCTTCATCCTATCAAAGCCCATGCGCTCCTCCTCGAGCTTGCCGACCATCTCCTCCTCCTTGCGCTCCACCTTGAGGAACTCCTCGTCGCAACGGAACAGGAGGTCTCGGTGGCGGTGGTTCTGCATCTCTACATCCATGATGTAGCGATCCTGGGCGATGATGTACTGTGCGGAGGCCCTCAGACAGGGGTCAACCTCGTCGCACGTAGCACGATCTGCAGTAGTGATCTGTGGCTCTGAGAACCTATTCAGGTCTAGAGCGGCAGGCAGTAGGCGGTATGGTCCCGTCTTGAGGTAGTCGTGTGCGTCACGCATCACACTGCGAAGAGCTGTGCATGAGACGGACTGTACGAATGAAGCAATAGAGTTCTCCACCTCTAGTGTCTCGAAGGCACGCAGTACGGGTACGAACTCACTGGCGGGGACCTTGAGGTGGACCACGATGTGGCCCTTGAACCCATCGGGTCCATGCTCACCCCGGCACACGTACTCGATCTGCTCTGTGGGAACGCCTAGTGAGTCTAGCACATCGTACAGGATCATGGCGAACCCACCATAGGCCAGTCCATCCACAGGGAGCTCGGCAACAGGGGCCATCTACAAATTAACCGTAAGACGGAGTCAGTACCTTGTTGTGCATGTAGTAACTTGAGTATTTCAGAGTGAAACTTGGTAAGACAAGGCGAATCACTGTAACTCAGAGTGATACTTGATGAATTCTTAGGTGATTCAGGGTGGAACGGAGCGATGTGATAGGTAAGGTAGAACGAAATGTAGGTAAGAGAGTGTGAAATTGAGATAAGCCATGCACGAAAATGCAGCACGGTCGGTAATATAACCGAAAGTGTCAAGATCTTTCCTAAAACTATTGTCCAATCCTATGGGTCCGTCCTAGGGTCAGCATGGCTCTGGTACCAACTAAAACGTCCTTGATTTCCATGAAGGGAAATCCACAGAAATGAAGTGTAAAATGACGAAACATTCCGTCAATTTACCCAAATCTCAGCGATACATAAAGTCATGCATGAATATCAGAGTACAATAGACAGTTTTACATAATTTATTCTCTTCGCCTCGCAGGGCGGAACACACTCACACAAGCGTACGGAACAGCATCCGACGTAGATAGCAACGAAAAAGATCTTCTAGATCCAGCTTGAGCGTAGAACAGACCCTCTAATTCTCCCAATCATCGCCCTCGTAGTCGTAATCGGGCTCGGAACCTGTCAAAAATCTATCAGTATACTTGGTACTAGCCACGCATCGCCCATCCTATGCTTGCAATGCTTTATGGAAAGTGGAATGCATTGAGGGAAGTAGGAAAAGACCTACTTAGGCTGTGGGTTTCCTATGCAAGTAGTTAATATTTTAATAAGATATTCCTCAGTTTTTATCTCATCTTAGTCACACATTTTCCCAATCCCACCACACACAACACATCTCATCTGACTCTCTCTCTAGGCGACGAGATTGACTCCCGCTCAGATCTCATCTCAACGGCCAAAGCCGGAATCCGACACAGAACCCGGGGGAAAGGTAGAAAGGACTCCTCTCATCTAATCAAGTGAAGCGTAGGTCATAGGAATGTCCATATCCGCGGACGCGGCTATACATATAGATTGATCAACTCTGCAGAGCGTGTACACCTGGTAATCCACAAGATCGCCATCCTCGATGATCCGGCTCGTCTAGGCTGATTCCAACTGCCTTCCAACCGGTACAGTACCACCCTACCACTCAGCCCTGGGCCACCCCGGCATCCACCGAAATGCTGAGACTGTGAGACGTAGTACCGGGCCCCCAAGGTCACTACGCTGTCTTAGGAGGGTGTGGGTCCCCATGCCCGTACCTCCCTACACTATCACCTTCCAACCTAGTAGTAGTGGTACCACCCTAGTCAGTCGGGTAATCGTCTCCCGCCCATCGGGAGCGAGTGGTGTGCATGAAGGTCCCATGGTTCCGGTTCTCAAGACATACCAGTCCTTAGGGTGACTAGACAGGATGTCTTCTCAAGGGGGAGACACCGTCTTCCCCGTGCCATGACAGCACCTCCACCAGGGATTACCAACACCCCAGTTCACCTCTCAAATATACCCGCCACAGGTATCTCTCGTGAGGGATGCCCAGGTCGCACCCCTCCAGCAAGACTTGCCCCAAAGACTCGTCGTAGGATCCTGTCCGATCGACTCAACCCTCACCACTCACCTAAGACGCATGCCAAGATCTCCCCAGTTCTTTAGTCAGGTTTATCAAGTTCTTGGCACTATGTGCCTTATACATATACGTCTCTCTCTCACCGGCATCACATCACAGATATAATGTGAGTAAGAGAAAAAGCAGTAATATGTAACATGCGAGCATCTAACCTAACAACAGGGTGAGCAGGAGTAAGGTTACGACAAGGTAAAAGGCTCAAAGTAAAGCATCTACCATGCAGCCTATCATCAATAATAATGTACAAAAATAAAGCGCTAACAATTCTATATTTGCATGCGTAATAGGTTCTATGGAGATGGGTGGGGCGTGGCACCAGGCAGGTTGTCACCCAAGTCCTCGCTGTAGTCGGGGTCGTACTCCTCAGTCGGCAGGTCCTCCGGCTCTGTTAAACGTAACGTAGAGCCGCATTAACGACTCCTATAGAGGTGCACAAAGAAGCAACAGAAATTCAAAAGATCCAAATGCACTCAAACATAAGCCTAAGATGTAGAGCTCATTTTAAGAAAAATTTAAAAACTGGTTTGGTATTTTTCTGAGTTGAAATGAATTAGTTATGATTTTCCGAAGATTAAATGATTTTCTGAAAAAGAAAAAGAAAAAGGAAAAACCAGGCAGCGACACATGTCACGCGCTGATTGGTCAGAATAGATTGAGTCTCTGACAGGTGGGCCCGTTTGACTGGTCAATGGTCAACGGTCAACGTTGACCGGGCCGGGACCGGGCCTCGGTGGGCCTGGGTTGGGCCGGATATGGGCTGAACTGGGCCGGGCTGGGCCGCCACGTGGCGAACCCAGGCGCTGCCACGTCACGCTCCGGATTTTGAAAACGGGCTCGGGTCCACGGGGTGTGGCTCACGGTGGACTTGTGAGTGCGGTGCATGGAAGACCACAGGGTTCACGGTGGACCGCGTCCACCGTCCTTTTCTCTCTCACGGCCTACGGTGCACCGAGTGCACCCAGCCGCTCCCCTTCTCCTCTGCTTGCTTTCTCCTCCTCGACCGCGCTCTCACCGGCGGCGAGCAACCGGCCTCATGATTTGGAGTCCCACAGGCAGAGCTAGTAGGCTCTATAGCATCGCGTGATCCCTTGGAACTTGATGGAGGGATCTTCGGTGCAGATTACAGCGCTTAGAGGGGGAGTCTACGGCGGTGGCGGCTCGGCCGGTGTTGGTGAACGGCGGCATGACCTTCCCAACGTCTTGGCTCGGTGGTGAGGCCTCCTATTGATTCGCGACCGCATGCGGAGCGTGAAGATGGGGTCGAAAAGACGCAAGCGAGCTCTAACCGAACCCTCCACAGTGGTGGCGGCTCGACGCTTCCGGCCGGGGAAAACGCCGCCGGCCTTGCTATCGGGGTCTCTCCCTCCCTAACGGTGCGCATGATGTGTCCCCTACCGAGGTGAACCGGTCGGACCTTCTTCTATTATCTCTAACGTCTTGAGCCAACATGAATCGGTCTCGCCATGGTCGTGCTCTGGCCATGGCGGGCACACTCTGAGCGTCACCACGGTGGTGGCGTTTCTGAGTCGGTACGGCTCAGTAAGGCCGTGCGAAGGTGCAAACATGATCGCGCGGGTGTGTGTATGTGCAAACGACGATCTGACACCGGTCTTGGCTGATCTCGGCATGGATTTGACCTTGGTGATGCCGGCCATGTCTACGGTGGTGAGCAGAGGGGGTTGTGATCGGTGCGGCTCACCTTGGGCTCGTGGTAGGAGGATGGCGGTGCAGCGGTGGTTCGAGGCTGTGACGAGGTGGTGCCGTGCAGGAAGAGCAGCAACGTCGATGTAGCCATTCGGTCGACGCTCCGGCTCCGGCAACTGGCGGCTCCGGTAGCCGCCCTCTCCTTCCTTCTTCCCTTCTTCTCCCCTCTACTTCTCTCGGTTGTGGCGTGGGATGGTGACCACCAGGGTGGTGGCGAAACAGAGAGAGGGGTAGGGCTCGGCTCGGGGGATTTTATACCCCGAGGTCATCCATGGCGAGGCGGACGGCGATGGGACAAGGAGAACTACGTGGCGCTCATCCAAAGGGTCACAGTGGTTGTTGGGGTGGTGTGGTGCTCACGCGGATGCCGTGGCGGCCTCGGCCTCGTGCTGCCACTGGCCTGGCTTGGTGTTAGAGGCGGTTGCGGCCGTGGGCCATGGCGGTGCCATGCGCGCAGGCAGTATGATGGTGGGGCAAGGTGGGTGTGCGGCTGGAGTGCGGGGCCGGCTTGGTGTCTTGGCACGCAAGGCGGCCGGCAGGGAACAGGTGGAATCTCCCCTCGCCAAAAGCGTGACCGTGTCCCCCTTCGGTTGCTCTGTTTTCCGATCGGTGAAATGGGGAAAGGCTGGAGGTAGGTGATGACGCCGTGGGGCCCTCTCGTCAGTGACCGCGGAAGAGAAGAGGGCGTGCGTCCCTGGCTTAGCGGGCTGGCAACGCAGGCCGGGGCCTGCGGCAAGTTGGGCCGGCCCATACGGCGGGCGCGCGCGCGTAAGTGTGAAGGGGGAGCGCGCAGTCGCGGTTTGGGCCGGGCCGCTGCGGTGGGCTGTGCTAAAGAGGCCCTTTTCTATTTTCTTTTACTTATTTGAGTTTTCCAATTTGTATTTTCTTTATTCCAAATAAGCCAAAGCTTTTGTATTTTACACACACATATATTGCCTCCACTTGATTACCGCAATGGGGCCCACATGATGTATTTTAGGGTTTATACTAGATCACAAGATTGTATTAGTACCTTTATTTAATTTGGATCTTATTTAAATAAAGGTGGTTGATTTTATTTAACAAATTTAAGAACATAAAAACCAACTCATGAATATATAATTAAATGCAACATGTAATTAACTAGACTAGGTGCTACTTGTGCAGCTAGGGTTGGTTTCCTATATGTCACTCACCATACATTGGTTATTTTTTTAAAAAAAAATTTGTGGTTGTTATTTTTGTTTCCTAGAAATTCTGGGTTGTTACAATCCAGCTGAGAAACATTAGTACGATCGTGAAGGGGTCTCTGTGCTGAGTCCAACATCAGGTAGAAGGCATCTGAGGCAGCCTCCATCTCCTCCTTATCACAGCATTCAGCGAACTGAGCTTGGTGATAGTCATCCATCATGTCAACTACCCCGACATCATCATCGAAAGCCTCGAGCCGTGGTCTGATCACCTCTTCCCTGATACGATCGGCTTCACCATGGTGGATCCACCGGTGGTAGCCCGGAGTAAATCCAGACTTCACAATATGTCTACCCATGGTGAACCTATCTTTCCTTCTCATGTTGTCACAACCGCTACAGGGACAAAACCACTAGAGAATGGCCTCCAGCACTCTCACCAAATGCATGCTTTAAGAACTCTTCAACCTTGACTATAAACATCGGGTCGAAATCGTACTCATCTCTCCGGAGCGTGTACATCCACTCACGGTCCTCCATCCTTTAACAAACATATCAGCAGACATGAGTGACCAGACAATTGTATCTACGCGGTGTCCCTACTCTCTAATAGGTGAGGATAGGTCCTAATCCCACCCGTGGATCCGTGGATGAGTTAGTTTCCATGCTCTGCTCCTATCCGAGACGGAATTTCGGCAGCACCTCCCCGCTGCTCTCCTGTAACGGATCAACATGATTATACGAGATTAAGTATGAAAATCTTCTACCGAGGCAGAAAATTTACCAAACTTAAGCCCGTATAATCTGAGATTCCGTGAAATCACGAAGGATTTCTAACCATCCAACATTCCAACCAAGATCGTACTGATTTAGCAGCCACAGTCATATGGTACATAAAGTTCACAACGACAGTTGAATACATCGAAGTTCAGAACATAAAGTTATTACAACACGAGTTCAAATTAACATAGCGGAAGCAAGTAGTTTTAAAACCACACACACACTTAGTTCAGATACAGTGCCAGCAGGTAGTCATAGTCCACAAAAGCATGGGATAAGATAGACGGAGTGACCATTTCCATTGGTCCTAGTTGTCGTCCATCGCCGGGTACAGACAGTTGACGCAATACCCATAGTACATCTGACCATCTGCAACAACAATGGGAACATCGCCCTGAGTACGAGAAGGTACTCAGCTAGACTTACCCATCATAAACTAGAAATAAATGACACCAAGGAGCATGCAAGGCTTTTATAAAGTGGGCTGGCTTGACTGGTTTTGCAGAAAAGCATAAGTTATCATCTACGAACTATTAAAATTATAAGCATCAACTTAATTATACCTGATTAATCTAAGTAAGCACCTATGCTAGAGCAATCACTTGATTAACCATTAACATCAAAGGTTACCATATCAGGTTTAGCTTTTCCAACATCATTCACATAACCATCCGTGTTCCATCATTATTACTACGATGATGTAGCTCGAGTCAAGTGCTCATTAGCCAGGAGCGATGGTGATTCGAATCGATTCCTAACCAGCTGGTGATTTATTCCTCACACAAACCACGCTTTCCCCGTCACGATCGCTTAGATCACCAATGACATGATTCTGGTAAACATCGCGGGATAAACTGAGGCCGCAGTACCTAGGGACCGCCTGACTACCAAGACGCACCTTGGGCTCACTCTTCACGTCCCTATCACACTCCCTTCAGCACCAGTACGCGCACCTGTGTAGGTCCCAGCCCGAATCATGTCACTAGCTTCGCGGTCGAAAGGTACTTTATTCGGCTAGCTAAATGTGAGGCATGCGTTCAACATGACAAGAGAGACGAGCAACGATCGGTCCTTAATCGACACAGACGGAATCACTATAGTCCAAAACCCTATAAGACTTCGCCCGGTCTCCGTTTATCCATCAACACTTGGTTACTTTCTATGATAACAATTATAGCTAACCATAACCAGGTATCCACCTATATCTCTCAGGTGACAGGAAATCACCCGACTTCTACCGGTCTAAGCATGGCTAAGCAATACTTTCGATCCTAAACTAAAATAGGATTCCAGGCATATTTATGGGACAAGAAAAAGGTATATATGCAGCAAGAGTTTTTCACTCAACTCCTATAACTTATTGCAACAATATATAACTCATATATAAAGAATTGCTTGAATAAAATAGGGGATTTAGAATGCTCCGGGGCTTGTCTCTTTCAAACGAACTAGACTGGTGATCTACGCACTTGGGCAACTCCCCTCCTTGTTTCTCTTCCTCGAGCACCTCCTGTGCCTGGAGCTCTTGCGGATCGGTCCAAGTCTGTTCTTCCGGCACTACTATCGGTGACTCCTCCTACGATCCTGTATGATGCAATTGCATAAGTAAACATGTAGACGATGCATCGGATGCGGTGGAATACCATGATGACATGATACGCAGATAAGCACATTGAAACTGATAGTATAGATTAGAGATAAAATCTTCTACAAGGTAGTCAACATCATCCAAGAACCTGTACCACAAAACATGTCATCTACTCTTGTACTAGTTAGCATATAATTCTCACACAAGTATTGCTACACTTTGTCAAACCTTAATACCTTAACCTATCAAGTAACACCAGCAAGGTAGTTTGGTGCTTCAAAGATACACCAAACACTTTTTATTACTTTTAATTACTCATAAAGAATAACCTATTATTTCCCATTTAAACTAGGGTTACACATTAACACCTATTTCTGTTGCATATAAAAATCTACAAAAATTACAGTAGTATAGTCCTACTCCAAATAGCATACTACAGAAATTTCATGGGATTTGGATAAGTAAAACAATCTATACAAAATAAACAAGCTATAGCATAATAATGAGCATGAAAATACTTTGTACTAGAAAAAATATCAAACAATAGATTTATTATTTTTCATATGCTCTACACAGTAAACAAGTACATCACAAAAATTATCACATGCATGTGTTATACAATTTTTGCTCTCTACCAAACATAACAAAAATCATCGATTAAAAGGCCTTTGAACTACACCTCAATAATTTTTCACAGAACATGCATCAAATACATTTTTCCTAGAAAGTACATCACTAAAGAATACTAATGAAATAGGAACCATATTTTTCTGATCAATATTCTATTTACTAGATATTTTCTAAGATATCAGCACTTATGAGAATTAAATAAATCTATACAGAAAAGTATTTCAAACTTGACATGCAATAATTTTACACCATAGATCTACTCATGAGAAACACTATAAAATTTATTTCACAATTTTTGGAGCTAAAATGAGCAAGTTATGAATTTCTAAAGCTTTCAAGTAATTTCTGAAAAGCATTTCTTAAACTCATTTTCAAAAATTCGTCGCTGAAAATGCTAAGTGCACCCCACGGGATCACCCCCGAATCACACAGAGAGATAGATAGCCGGGACCCGCGGGTCAACCGGCTCCACATGGCAGCCATAGAGAAAAGGGGGAGAGGTTTGACCGGCGAGATCTCGCCATCAGTGAGGTGGCCCTCGACAAGACCACCACCAACGCACTCCCCACGACAAGGCGAAGCTGGTGGTACCCAGAACGTGGCCAAAAGAGCTCGGCATTGAGCTCGCCGGCGCGCATGGTGGGGAGGCGGCGCTAGCACACGGTGGCCGGCCGGTGCAGGCCACGGTGGCGGCTAATGGGGCGCGCGCGAGATCCGTGAGGTGGAGGTCGATGTAAAAAGGGGAAAATGGAGGGAGAAAGGAGATGGAGGAGCTCCGGCCACGCTCGGACCGTGCCGACGGCCATGGCACGGCGGCGGAGGGAAACGCCCAAATTCGGCCTCACCTTTGCTCGAGCGGTGGAAATGGCGCGAGCACCAGATGGAGGGAGGCGAGGCGGGGCTGAGGCCAGGAGGAATCGACCGGAGACGCTCTTGTGGGGGGCGTGCGGTGGTGGTGGAGCGACGACGGCGAGCGATGGCGTGAGCGTCCGCCACGGTTGCGCGGCTGCTATTGGCGAGAGCGAACGAGAGGGAAATGAGGCGAGGGAGGAAGCAGGGACGCGGGCACGGCGACTTGAGTCCGAGCGCGCGGTGGCCACCGAAGGGCGCATGGCGCGCGGCGCCGGCGGCGTACGGCCACGCGGCGGTCGGCTTCTGCCTCGGTCGCCACAGGCGCGCGCGCGGGCGGGAGGAGGCAGGCGCGGACGCGGGCCGGGATGGCCTGAGCAGGCGGGCCGGAAGTGGGGCGCAGACCCAGCAAGCCGAAATTTCCTTTTTCTTTTTACAAACCAAATTCCAGATTTTCTAATTCATTTCAAATTTGAATTTTGAAGATGAAAAATACATTTTTAAAAGTTGACCTCAAAACAAAAGTTGTTCAAAATGTAATTCTCTATAACTTTTATTTTGGGCATTTTGCAAAATTCTAATTATATTTTGAATTAAAGATTTAAAGTCCAATTTTTAAATAAAAACTTATTTTTCTAGAATATTTTTAAAAGCAAAATTTGGGGAGATTTTGAATACAAAAATTGCTCTAAAAATCATGCTAATTAATTCTAGGTTATTTAAAATTATAGTCAAACAAGTTTTACAACTCTAGCAAGCAAATGCAACAAGTATGTTTCAAATAGATGTTTTACACATTTCAATTTAATTTTAACTTATATTGCATGTGATGATGAAAATGCATGTGATGCTAATGCTCATGCTTTGGGATGTTAATACATGCTTAAAACCCAGGAGTGTTACATCTCCTGATACACGTCCTGCAAGGGAGAGTGTGTATCAGGAGAACAACAGGGGGTGATGCCAAAACACCGTCTAGGACCGAAGCAGACCATGGAAACTAACCCATCTACGTATCCGCGGGCTGTCCAAAAAAAAACGTGGACAATCCGAAACAGATACGGTCGTAGATATGCAAAGACCTGCATACCTCCAACGGTATCTCTTTCGGACGGGAGACGCCTAACTGGGATACACGACCTAAGACCATGATGCGGATAGAGGGGTTATACCTAGGGGACCGGTGAAGTCAAGCTAGCGGGGCAGTGGTGAGTCGACACAGTGGCGAGGCGACACAGTGCAGGTAGACCCGCGACACCGACAAACACGATCAGGGTCCTCCGGGTCACCTCCGACGGGCTCGTCTCTGCAAAAGAAGAAACATAAAACTATGAGTTAAAAATTTCGGCAGAACCTCCCCTGCACGGGGAGGTTTCGAAAACCTGCAAAAAGAACAACACGAAGGCCGACATCCACAAACAATGGCACGAAGGCCGAAAACCACATACAACAACTATTACTACTAACAACGGCTCGATGGCCGACATCCATTGCACGATTTGGATAGAGAGTGAAGGGCGAACCTAGTGTGCTCATCGACAATGGGCGGAGTCGGGAGCAGGGCGCCGAGGGCACAGCACCGCCTCTAACGAGGTGGTGGATAGCGGCTGGAGCTCCTCCTCCCTTCTTCCTCCTCCATTCTCCTCTCCTCCCTCCCTTCTTCCTTCTTCCTTCTTCCTTATTCCTCCTCCCTTCTCCCTTCTTCCTCCTCTTCTCCCCCTCCTACCATGCCCCTTCTACCTCCCCTGCTCCTCCAGGGCACGTGAATGGCGCATCTGTTGAAGGTGGTAGCGGCCGGGGCGATGTGTAGGGGCGCAGCTAGGGGCGGTAGGTGCGACCGCGGCTGCGGAGCCTCAGCCGGGACTTGCCAAACCTAGAGATGCAGCAACACATGTGGAGATGTCTGGGTTTTTGGCGTCCGACGTCGCAACTTACTCGAAACCTTCTTAATTTCTTACCACGGCCTCCACATGCGATGACACGATGCCTCGACAAGTTTTGTGATTTTCGGACTTCGCGTTTGGATTTTTTATAATTTAAAATCACTTTTCCCGCAAGTAACTCGACATGTTATGTCAACGAGATGCTCGATATTTCATGTGAGCTCCTGGATACGGCCTCAACATACACCAAATACTATGACTATCATTTTTTGAATCACTAAAATTCATTATTTCATGTACCTGCAGTTCAAATTTGAAATATTCCCAAAAATTCAACGAAACGAAATAAACTAACAAAATATATTAAAAAAGTCAAAATTGCACCAATTTTTAAAATATAGTTTTAAATACCGTCAAAAGGCTACACAAAAAAACTGGGGTCAAAAATAAAAAAAATTATTTTGCCGAGTGCCGCCGGGGGCACTCGGCAAAAATTACTTTGCCGAGTGCCGGTGCCAGGGGGCACTCGGCAAAATTGATTTTTTTTAAAAAAGTATACTTTGCCGAGTGTAATTCTAAGGCACTCGGCAAAATGGCATTTTAAAAAAAATAAAAAAAATTGTCGAGTGCCTGAGTGATGGCACTCGACAAAATAGGTTAAAAAAATAATTTTTTTTGCCGAGTACCGGTGGTTAGGCACTCGGCAAAATTTGACGGCAGGTGGCCACCGTGACCGCCAGTCACCTTTTGCCGAGTGCAGATTTTGCCGAGTGCTGCGGCACTCGGCAAAGACCAGGTTTGCCGAGTGCCAGGCCGAGTGTAATATTTTGCCGAGTGCGATGCTCGGCAAAATATTGCTTTGCTGAGTGCCCCGATAAAAAGCACTCAGCAAAGCCTGAAACACTTGGCAAAGTCCTGGTTTCCAGCGGTGCAGACGTATTTCTTCTCCCCCAACATGCAAAACGCTTACGTGCCCACCGCATTAACCAGAAAAGAACGGTACGCTTGCAGTTGCAGCTATAATAAGAATTAAAAAAAATGGAGCAGAGCCTGTTCTGTGATCAAATCAATTTGACATCTTAACCGAACAGCCTAAAAGCAAACTGGTATAGCAAATCTCAAGTCAAATAAGTGCAGTTTATTAATCCACACAAAATCTGCAGTATCGTCGTATCTCATTGTTCATGAAGACAGCCTGACAGTTAGCTACCATCATTGCCTTGCCCAATTAATCAACTGGGGCCAGATCAGCTCATCAGTCATCAGCATACATAAGATATGATTCGCATGCACTTGTTATTCTTGTACTTTGTTCTCAGCTTCTAAATCTGGGATGAGCAGGTCGCCACACCGGCTCCATTTGTGCAAATCAAGCAGAAATATATCCCTGTCACAATTAGGTACTCCACACTTCAGAAAATTACCACCGATCTCCGAGGCGCTTTCGTCCATTGCTCCAGTTGCTACGTACCGTGGGGTGTGTGTCAGTTGCTAGACCGGGTCCATTTGTGCAAATGAAGCAGAAAACTTGGTTAAAACTCAACCAATGCACAGGAGAAGCATTTGCATATATATAAGGGCCGGCTTGGTTCCCCCTTGCTAAAGTTTAGCTATTAAACTTTAGTTATTTTAGCTACTAAACTACCAAACAAATTGACTTAAAAAGGAACTAAAATAGTTTAGTCCCATTAGTCACCCAAGAATAGCTAAAAGTGGGCTAAAGTGCCAGTGGACAAGGGCTGCCCCCCATTATTGCTGGTCCCCCACCTTGATTTAGACATTCATTAGGGATAGTTTGCTCTTTGTTGAACTGCTTTAATAGCCTTTAGTCACGTTTAGTCACTAGAAACAAACATGAGTGACTAAAGTTTATTCATCGGTTTTAGTAGCTAAACTTTAGCCAGGGGTAACCAAACATGCCCTAGTCATTGGTTTTAGTAGCTAAACTTT
Source organism: Saccharum hybrid cultivar R570 (assembly GCA_038087645.1). Lineage (NCBI taxonomy): Eukaryota > Viridiplantae > Streptophyta > Magnoliopsida > Poales > Poaceae > Saccharum > Saccharum hybrid cultivar. The sequence continues at coordinate 34,244,124 of JAQSUU010000001.1, read as the reverse complement.
AGCAGGAACCAAACAGGCCCTTGGTATTTGCCGAAAAGGGCAAAAGGAAACGCAAGATCGGACGCGAATTGGGCCACCCATCTCATCTCCAACCGAATGCTCTCTCTCTTTCGGCCAGGCTGATTTTGATTTCGTAACTCGAGGCCTTCCTGTTCACTTGAACTTATCAGCCTGACTTTTCAGCGAAGCGTGTCAGAAACCAAAGGCAATTCCACCTGCGTTGGACTTGGACCTGTTGGAGTGTTGGTTGATCGTGTGAATTACTCTAGTGTATCTACAATCTACGTACACTACGGAGTACTGGTGTTTGATGATGGGATGTGTTGGGGATGCTCTATGGCCAGCTGACAGCTGTTCATACAACTGCCAAAAAAAGCTATACTATATGGGTGATCACTGATGAAGTGATGAGTGCCAACGGGCCCACCCAATCGATCATATCGATGGCCTTCCTGGAATAGAAACTCGCTTATTTTCCCCAGTGCGCGCCTAGTCGCTCGTTAACGCGCTAATTAAGGCTTGACGACGGGGGCGGCGCTGGCAAACCACGCGCATGCATCTGGTTCGAATTCCCGGGGCCTGACACGGTGGCTGTAACTGTGAGTGGAGTCTCATCATGTGTTAAAGACGGAATATATATATGCATCAATGCATGCCTACGGTCCTGTAGTATTTGTTCCGCACCATGCAACGAGAAGACCAAATCCTTTGCAATAATACAGTGCATCCTGAATCATCTATCCTTTTGAGAGAAAGTGGATCAAGTAATGAAACTCCCATTGCCTTGCCCTAGTAGCGAACTAAGGCCCTGTTTATTTCAACTTTTAGCCACGTTTAGACCACTGGCTTTTACCTCCAAATCCCTTTTGCATGGCATTGATGTGTTATCAATGACATAAATGATATATCCACATGTGCCATTGATAGTGGCAAATAAAGGGTTGCATAAAGTGGTTAGGGAGGGTAGGCCAGGGTGAATAGTCAAAGTGGGAAAATATATAGGAAAACACTACTTTCCATGTGTGAGGGTTAACTCAGATCCCTCATGTACATGTCATCATGCATCCGTCCATCCAATGTGTATAGGTTGAACCCAACCGTATGTAGGCTCCCCAACCATATCGCTTCACCAATCATCGATCTTAATGTCCTCTCCATCCCATTGCAGGTTGCTTCTCCCACCTTGCGTCACACAGAGAAACCCTCGCTCATCGCACCCACTATTCTTCTCCCTTGCACGCCGTCGTTTCTCCATGTATCCCTCTTCATCACGATACAAAGAAATCAATGTAGCCTCATTTTAGGTTTAAAGGTTAGGGTTTGGGTTGGTGCAAGATATATTGCATGACGAGTTGTGTGGTGGCATTGGGGCCTAAGCTCTTATGGCCGGCAATGAGAGGTTTGTCCTCCTATTTCCTCTCTCTTGCAAATAGGGAGTCATGGCGATGTGGCTATGGTAGGGTTTAGGGAAGAAGAAGAAGGGGACACACAAGCTTAACGGAATGGCCGTGGCAACCGGCTAACCAGGCAATGGTGGTCGTTGGCAGACTGTGAGGTGAGGTGACGAGGGATCCACCTTTCGTGCGATGGAGTACGTCCGACAGGGACTTACGAGGGTATAGGTGAGGGCGAATAGTCAAAGTGGCTAGGGAGGGTGAGATAGAGGTGCTGGTAGATAACCTGGTGTTCGGTGGCCGTAGAATAAGATAAATAGGTGTCGCCCAGAGAAATACTTGAGTGCAGAGGTTATTTTTCTGTCGGCAAGTTAAAAGTCAAGTGCGTAGTTATAACACGATTAGGTGGGGAAAGCTAAGAGTTGTCTTGTTGGTCTATTCTTACCATGGCATTATTATCCTCATATTCCTCCTTTCCCCTTCAATTTCTCCATATTGCTAGAACCACGATGGTGTACTCGGAGTCCTCTGGATGGCGAGCATCAGGATTGGATCCCTGCATCTAGATGCGCGCCGTTATATCCACAAATATGAGGCCCCATTCAATTCAGATCAAGCTAGATAGGCAGGCATCTATAGAGACTAGCTAGGGAAAGCATGCATGTGTGTAGCACCGTGTACAACCATCAAATTTTGGAGATGGTACAGGAAGAAGAGGGCAGGAGTAGTAGCTAGCCTATCGTCAGATCTCTGAGCCATGTGCTAGTTCGATCGATCCGCAAGAACACACACGGCGCGATCGATCGGATCATGCATGGAGACACAGTGCACGCAGTTGACAGGATCGGATGAAGGCGCCCGCCCCGGCCCTACAGTAGCCGCATCAACCACACATCTATAGCTAGCATTCGAGTAGCTTTTGACAAACAGGCTAAATGCATTCCGGATACAGAGGATTCTGAAAGCTTGTGTGTGCCTGTTTAGTATTTTCTACTTTAGTTCTCATGTTACCCCAAAACTTTTCATCCATCACATCGAATATTTAGACACATGCATGAAGCATTAAATATAGACGAAAAGAAAAACTAATTACACAACTAGGGGGTAAAATCACAAGACAAATCTTTCAAGCCAAAGTAGTCCATGATTGGACACTTTTTGCCAAATAAAGCAGAAACATGCTACAGTACATTTTTCACCCTTTTCACCCAATTTCACCCCATGTAAACACGGCCTGAATTGAGAAATCTTGAAACCTCGTAGCGAGGTGATACTTGCATTGTATCCTGCCAGTACTCATCCATTAATTACACACGTACGCATTACACTATAATTTGTACCTAATATTAAATGAAATGTTTTTTCCTTAAATTTACATCCATCGCTTCTCATATGTCTTTTGCACGCTTTCCCATCTCAATATAAGGAATTTTTGTCCTCGTAGAATTTCTTTTGGAGGTTAAATCTTAGTCATTCTGTCCCACCATCTTAGTGTTTAGTCCTATACGCCATCAAATAGAATGGTAAGAAAATCTTACGGGTTGCACACACTTCAATCAAACAAATGATGGGGGTAGTCTCGTGCACGCTTGCCCATCTCAAAATAAGGATTTTTCTTCCTCCCGGATTTTATTCCGCCACTAAGAGGCCATCTTAGTTAGTCTCTCTATCCATCTTAGTGCTTTAGTCGTATACACTGTTAACAGAATGGCGATAAAATCTTGCATCCATTACAATTCAACCAAAAGGAATGATAGGACAGCCCCGTACACAATCGCCACATCTCAAAAGGACTTATTTTTCTCCCAGATTTTCTTGTGCCACTCAGAGGCCATCTTAGTCAGTCTGTCCATCCATCTTAGTGCTTTAGTCATATACGCCATTAACAAAACGATAAGAAATTGCGACATTGTGGCCTATATAGTTCAATCAAGCACGGAAGGATGGAACAACCCCATGCACACTTGGCACATCTCAAGAAAATAAATTTTCTTCCTCCCATATGTTCTTTCTGTCACTCAGAGACCATCATAGTCCAATCCGTCCACCCATCTTATGTTTTAGTGTCGTATACACCCTTAATAGAATGACAAGAAAAAAAATCATGCGGCTAATATAGTTCAATCAAACGAAATGACAGATAACCCTGTGCACACTTGCCATCTCAAAATAAGGAATTTTCTTCGTCCCCGATTTTCTTCTACCACTCAGAGGCCGTCTTAGTCAATGTGTCGTCTATCCATGATAGTGCTTTAGTCGTATACGCTGCTAACAGAATGTCAAGAAAATCTTGCGGATGGTACAATTCAACCAAAAGGAACGATAGGATGGCCCCGTACACATTCGCCACATCTCAAAAGAAGGGATTTTCTTCCTCCTAGATTTTCTTGTGCCACACACTTAGAGGCCATCTTAGTCAGTCTATCCATCCATCTTAGTGTTTTAGTCGTATACGCCATTAACAGAATGGTAGGGAATTGCGGTATTGCGTTCAGTATAGTTTAATCAAACGCGGAACGATGGGATAGCCCTGTGCGCACTTGTCACGTCTCAAGAGAATGAATTTTCTTCCTCCCATGCTGTCTTCCTGTCACTCAGAGACCATGTTAGTCAGTCCATCCACCCATGTTAGTGTTTTAGTCGTGCGCGCGCACACACACATAACATAGAATGGCAAGAAAAAAAAATCTTGCAACTAGCTAGTACAATTCAATCAAACGAAACGATGGAGTAACCTCACCCGATTGGCGCCTGTAAAGGCCCCCTCACAGCCTCACCCCTCAACGGAGGAAGCCCCGTGAACACTTAGGACTCTGTCTCTGTAACCTCACCCAACTGGCGCCTATAAAGGCCCGCATCGTACGGCGGCCTCACCCCTCAATGATTCATCATCGCGGACGTGACACAAGGTAGAGACGCTCCGTCCTTGCCATGCATCCCACGGGAGACTTTCGTCTTCTCTAGACCACAGAACCGCGCACGATGAGCTCCCGCCCGGCCCGCATCTACCACCGACGAACGAACAACAAGCTGTTGTCCACGTTCGCCATGCATGGGCGAGAACGTACGCATCTCTTGTTGAATGCTGGTCACTCTTTTTCTCTCTCGCACTCGCATTGCATGTATGGGTGGTGGAGCACTTGCGCGAGCCTTGCTTCCGTACGTAGGCTCGTCCAAGAACCAAGATATGCCACGTGGCTGCCTCAAGTATATATACCTCCGGTCGGCCGGCCAGGTGGTCGTGAACTCGTGATGCCGCGAGGCGAGAGGATCACTAGCGATGACGATGATCAGCCAGTGACGAGTGACGACGAAAGGACGTACGACGCCCATCGATCTACGGGAAGGCCTACGTGGAGCAACAGCTACACGGTCGATGCATGCATGACGGCCCGTCATCACAACGAACGAAGTCGACGCCGATCAGCGGCGCGACGATCGAGCGCGTGGCGAGGCACTGAGGCGCCGTTCATCATCAGTTAATCATCTCCTCTAATTAACAAGTGTAATTAAATAATTCAGATTCAGTGTGATGATAGCTGAGCGCGTGTTAATTAGGTGGGGACAAGCGTCGTGCATCAAGCTCTGACGTTCTCTGCACATATCACTGGGTCTATTCAATTCTCGTCAAGTTCTCGGGATTTCTTTTCTCCTTGAATGCATAGGACTTTTTCTTCTCGCTTTTCCGTCTTTTTTCGTGAAGAAGTACGGCAAGAAGGAGTGGCGGTGGCGCGAGGGAGACGGGTGGGGGATCCTGCGGAAAACATGCATGACATGTGATCATCTTCAAATGTAATTTTTATCGTAGCAACGCACAGATAATTTTACTAGTAGTAGTCTTTATATTTATATATATATATATATATATATATATATATATATATATATATATATATATATATATATATATATATATATATATATATATATATATATATATATATATATATATATATATATATATATATATATGATGTCGTCCGTCGGTCCGTGGATGGAGACAGCAGACACACACGCGTGGTTGTAAAGCTAGAGTATGTATGCATAACGCTGTAGATCACCATGCATCTAAGGGTCTCCCAACAAGAGGCTGCGAGAGAGAGATAGCCAGCTGATAATCAGTGGCGGATGTGGGATGCGGGATAGGGGGGGCTAAAACAACAGAGATGTTGATTTGCACGAAGATTTAACGGTGAAATCAAGTTTTTGCTACAGTAATTAGCATTGAAATCAAGAAATTAGGGGGGGCTGGAGCCCCCCAGCCCCCCCTTTGGATCCGCCACTGCTGATAATAATACTCCATACATTCCAAATTATAAGATGTTTTAACTTTTCATGATACATAACTTTTGCTATGCACTTAGATATATACTATATCTAGATAAATAGTAAAAGCAATGTATCTAGACAAATGCAAAATGTCTTATCATTTGGAACAGGGCAGTAACTTAGAGCATTTCCAAGACTTTTTTTTAAACTCACTCTTTAAATCCTCATTTAGAGAATCATTTAAATAAAAGTTGCTCTCCGTATCTTTTCATCCTTCAACAGTTTCTCTATATCTTGTGCATGCTCTAGAGAGAGCTATATTCGCTCTAGAGGATGGTAATATTTGGAGATCTAATTGAAGTAGTTGTTGGAGGGCTTTCTTCACTAAAATCTCTATTCCTACCAATTTAGAAGGATATAAAGATACTCTACGAGTTGCTATTACTACATGAACAAAAAAAAAATCTTGTCGCTAGCTATAAGTTTGCTGCTAGTCTCACATGGTTTGTCATAAAACTCTCAGTCTCGATTTGTTCGTCCCACGTCGTATGTGTTACACATCATTTTTTTCTTTATTTTTTATTTCCACTTTGTGTCGTATCAATCGATGATTGTTGGGCTTGTTGGGAAATCCTAACTAAGGCCTTTGTTCGATTTGGTGAGTATTGGAGGAGATTAAAAGGCAAGTTAAAATTGTCCTCAAAGCCCTCAATCTCAGATTAACCGAACAAGCCCTAAGGGCGTCGCAATGGGGGCGACCACACCAACTCTCATCTACTGTGGATGACAGAGCATGGAGAGAGACAGTTCGCTAGTGATGAACAACTCGTCAGTGATTTCTCACAGCCCTAGGATTTAAGAGAAGAAGAAATGGAACCAATTGAGCGAGAGAGAGTAAAACACTTTTGTTTTGCTTCTCTCTTATCCAACACACGCAGTGACATTGCTGGCCTCATTGAGGGTGGCCTAAGGGTAGCTCCAGCAATGAATTTTCATCTAGCTTATACAAATCCACTGCAGCATTTTGCTTATGTGAAAGAGGGAATAGAGGAGGAAAGAAAAGAGCTATATGTTATTTCCTAGCTAGGCTCAAACAAACTATAATAAAGACTGCTGAGTGAGTGAAGGTGAGGGAAAAGAAATGATATAGGATTCACGTTGAGATGGATGTTTAGAGTTAGATTACTGAAGAGTTATAAGATGTTCAGGCTTTTCTAGATATATAGTAAAACGTCTTATAATTTGAAAATGAGATAATATCTTTTAAACTGTAGAGGGCAAATTGACAAGACAAGGGCAGTGCTAGTAGCCCAGCCGCTGTGGAGAATATATCGAAGAATCGCTGGCCCGGGCTAATAGCTGCTGTCGTTTCACTGCGTCGAGTCGTCGGTCGTCCTTGTCGCCACCGCTTCCTCCAGCGACAGCCGGGTACTCTCCGAATAATTGCGAAGCTGCGCCCAGTCCACTCGTGTTGTGGATGGCCTACTCCTACGCGATAGCCGATAGCCGATAGCTGTACAAGTCCTAGCCGGCCGGACCACTAACGAATTATTGGTAGGTATATGTAGGCTTTGTCTGTAGGGAAGCTGGCACATGCATGCATGCGGTGAAAATGGGCAACACATGCGCCACTGCGAACCGATTATTCCTCAAATAAAAAAAAGCAAGGACAAACTGTTGAAAGTGTTTTTTGATTCTTTGTTATTTCTACTGCATGTTTTGTCAATTTGTACGCATTCTCGTATTTGAAAACAACAAAAGTACTCACGTTGATTGCAACACTATTTACAAACATGACGTAACCTGCAGCAAAAACATGCATGATTCATGTTCAAATTTCCAGCATTTAGCTAGATTTCACTAATGCATCTCGTCGTCTTTCTGTCCTAGTTTTTATTTTTACTATTTATACTTACCGTGATGGTCTGATGAACACGGATAAAGTCACAGGAAGAATGCAGAATTATTGCTAGTAGAACTGAAAGATGACAAGACAATATCAATATGTGTGGTTTCAACATTCATATACTATATAATACTATATCATCGGAAATTAATATATACGTGAGTCTAGTTTCCAATGCAAGAAGCAACATCTTTTGGACTTGCAAGCCATTAGTTATGGCCATTTAGGCTACCCTCAATAATATGAGCTATTACTAACTCTAAGACAACTTCTTCAGTATTATTAACTTTTAGCTCACAGCTTATAACATGAATAGCTTCATATGACATCCTCACATAATCTTGCAATGTGTGTATGAGACTAGCTCTTGATCAAGGGATAGTTTTTTCTCTCTTCTATTAAAATATAAAATAATATGTTTAGAGTAAGCTCATAAATCACCATTGGAGCTGTCCCTAGTGCAAGAACCAAAGAAGGCTACTCAAATACTCCACTGAGATGACCTTCCACATGCTGTCATTTATATTTATGTTGACACCTAACTAGGAGGAATGTTCCTAGTATAAATAATCAATGTAATCCATCATTTGAAAAGAGTTGATATTGATTTGTTATGATAACTAAACATTGCTAGTTAAGTAACCTGTGGTGCTAGTTGATCTTATTGAATGATCATCGAGTGATTCTAGTTTTACCTAATCGACCACCACGTACCCTTCCACGAGTTGATCCTTATCATATGTAAACTCGGACTGAAGGAGGGGCTTTATCTTCAGCCTTCGGACTCCAGCTCCTCCTCTCTTCTATGGATCCAAAAATATAATGGATCAGAGGCTCAAGGAGGGGTTTCAAGGGCTTGAAGCAAGTAGGACGGGCAGCCCCACTAAAACATCCGCCCTTGCATGCTTAAATGGTTCACGTAATGTCATATTACTCGCCTTATATATATATACATATGGTCCATAATTACATCGATATGGTTTTGAAAGTACCGCTTTGAATGAGATACAGTAGGCATTTGATAAGGAGCAGACCCAAGAAATCTTTGATGAGACAAGGTGTGTGGGTTTGAAAAGTCGTATCTTCTTTTCAATATATTTCTTTCTTTTAATAATCGTATTTTGTTCTTCCAAAGGCAAATAGTAGAAAATGCATTATAGAAGTTTTTGAAATAGTTCTATTTACTGAAAACTGTGTGTATACATAGGCCATAGATTCATTATTAGCGAAACAATATAGGAACTAATCAAGGTGTTAGAATAAACAAAACCTTGTATGCGGTTAAAAAAAGTTCATGATTTGGTTTACAATTCTTGTGCACACCACTGTGAATCGGTTTCTTCACACACAGTGATACAGAGGGGAGAGGAAGGGGGGTTGTCTTTGCTCTGTTTTTAAGTGATATGTTGAATCCATAGCTAAATTTAGGAAGCATTAGCCGTATAATTAACGGTTTCATTTTTAACTGAACATGTATTAATCGGAAAGATGCATTTCGTTTTTTTTAGGCAAAGTAACAAAAACAATCAATCAACGGTGGAGATGGATCACAACATCGTGCATGCAAGACGTAGTTGTACATGCATCCATCTGGAAACTGCTGGACCGCGCGCATATAGCCGGATAGGGTGGACGCGACGACACAGCACATGGGGCGCGCCTTGTCGTGGGGTGCACAGAGGCTCAGACAGTGACTGACACACTGATCGAGTGGTGAGCGAGATGGCCCCCATGCAGCAGTGCAGCTAGCAGCAGCGCCTCATGCATGCCAATCTGCCATCAATCGAGTAAACATAACGTGCAATAATTAACATCTGATATAGTAAGCGCCTTTAATGAATGTGGGTGCTGCTGCTGCCACAAGATTCTTAAGTGTACGTATGATGGTCTTTATGATGGTCTTTTTTTTCCAATAAGGCCCGGTTTAGTTTGCAAAAAATTTTGCAAAATTTTTCAGATTCCCCGTTACATCGAATCTTTGGACACATGCATGAAGCATTAAATATAGATAAAAAATAAAACTAATTACACAGTTTAGACGAAATGGACGAGACGAATCTTTTAAGCCTAGTTAGTCCATAATTGGATAATATTTGTCAAATAACAACGAAATTGCTACAGTGACGTTTCCCAAAAATTTTCAGGAACTAAACAGGCCCTAAGAAAAGAGGGTGCCATGCCGGGAGGGTGGATCAAAAGTGTCCTGTCGAAATGACACAACATGGGTCTTCTCTTGTGCCGGACACTGCCCTGCCCTGTCTGCGCTGCTCTGCTCCAAATGCTTGGGCTGTCGACAGCACAGGCCGCCAGGCCAGGCCCCAGCATTGTACCGGCCTGCCAAGCATCTTTATTTTCTTTACCAGCCTGCAAACATGCTTGTAATGTGAAGTGCATGAAAACAATAATTACAGTACTTGGGAATAGTATAAACACATGATTGGTTGTTTCTAATGGTTTATTTGTGCCAACGTGCAATACAAAACGCCGCTTGCATTGTCGGCAACACAGTACTATGCTACTGTGCGTGTTGGACTGTTGCCCTCTGGTGATCAGAATGAGATGGATGGCTGGATCCCAATGCAAGCGACTGCAACAGCAGCTGGAAAGGCGAGAGGCTGACATGAGCGATTGAGCGAACGCGACACCTCACTAATTTCTTCGTACTACAGGCAGTAGCACAGTAGGCACGCGCACGTGGTGTCATCGACTCTAATTGCCGTGTTGCGAAAACAACAAATGATCGTTGCCCATTAATCCCTCTCGGATTGGATTGTCTACGTCAGGATCTATCTGCCTGGGAGCTAGCGCCAGACACGCTCACATTCGATCATCGGAGAACTTTTGTGTGTGTAATAAAACAACGCGACACGACAGGCGGAGAGAGAAACTTTTCAGCAACATTAGGCATGGATCTACAGTGTAATGGACGATTTAATCGAGCGGAAAGAGACTAATCATCTAAGTTAAATCTAACAATAAGTCCCCGTCTTACACGTTCTTGTCATTCAATCTCCTCGCGGCACCCTCTCTCTCGCCGTTTTTTTACCACATCCTCCATCACTACCCTTGCACCTAGTGGTAACCGCGGTATTCCTCCATCCACCAACACTCTCGACTGATTTCCTTCTTTCCCGTACACTAGATACATTTCCTTTCTTCCATAGATGACTTCCATTGATCTGCATACATTATATTAAGGTGGGACAAGATTTATTTGAAAGGTTATCAAACAAGCTCTCCATCAAATGCTCATTGACCTCAATCACACTCCGGATTGATGTGTTACGGTCTTCCTAACGAAGCATTGTCACGCTGCTGACGAACAGAATGTTTTGCTTTCATGGTCTTGTACCCCAAGATGGGTGGTCTTGAGCATCGGCGGAGCCAGGTTGGAGCCATGCTGGTCATCGCCCCCCCTCCCCCGCTTGCCATGGTGATTTTTCTTAAGCTCATGTCTGACCACGGCCACTGGTTGGTCTTTAGCCTGGGCCAATGCCCCATCCTAATGTAGTGGCCATGCTCATCCAGGGCCGATCCCCAACTCACACAGTTGCCTATGAACTTTCTATTGTATATTTACTTCAGTACTCTTGATCAATGAAATCCGTAACTTATGTATAGCTAATTCGATGATATTTAGCTATCATTTGTGATCATTTGTTACTCTTTTAGAGAACTTTATATGCTTTGATATTTTATTTGCTCTAATCTTCAAACCACGTAGTACATTGGATCTAATAGTTTTACATAAGAACAAAAGAGTAGTACTTTACAATTTTGTAGGTACAAATTGCCCCCCTACATCTTGCATCAAGCTCCACCACTGGTCTTGAGCATGGTGCATCCACATCCTACGAATTATAGAGGCCATGTAAAAAGTCTCTCTAAGATTTCTAGCATCCTCAGAATGTTCCCTAAACGCATTGAAAGTGCCAACATTAGGTAATAAAAAATTCTTATGTCATTGTGCAAACATAAGAACAAACTCACCTTGTATTTAACTTTCACGGGCGTATCTATAGGTGTCATGTCCTCATCAGTCACCATCCATAAGCTCCACTAGCGCAAAACACTGGATCAAGTCACAATAGTACCCACATAGTAACCACACATCAAGTGTCATCCAACGAGAAAGATAATATCCCAACAAGCAAGCACATACTCCCTCCATCCCAGAAATAAGTTCATTTTGGACATGATTTAGGATACCAAGGAGTGATTAATTAGGGTCTATTTTTCCCTATTTGCCTTTATTAAATAGCACCTTGGCCATTCATTAAACAAATATCCATCTGAAACCCGTTGGTTACTAAGGTCCCTCATAGGCGAGCGGGCGCGGTTCGATCCCTCTCTCATTTGCTTTTTTAGGTGATTTTTGCATCCGCTAGAAACGAAAAGGCTACGTTAGTGACTGCATGCATGGCGATTTTTGCATGCATGGGAAACGAAGGAGGCGACGATAATGACTGCATGCGTGGCGATTTTTGCATGCACGGGAAACAAAGGAGGTCGTGTTAATGACTGCATGCGAGGCCGCAGGGCAAACTCATCTTAGTTATGGTAAACCAGCTAGAATGAATTCCTTTGCAAAAACTATCCAAACCTCCAGAACGAACTTTTTAAGGGATGGAGGGAGTACAAAGTAAGATTAATTCTTAATTTTTTTTTATATTGACACAGGGTAAGAATAACCAAAACTAGGTACTCTTCAACTTCTAATCTTTGGCATTGAGGTATCACATCGTTGTCACTCTCCTAGGATTAGACGCAATGAAGAAGGGCACCCACCTTGTCCATTGCTTTGCCTCCGATCACACCTGAGGACAGCTTGAGTGGCCACCAAAGTCTTCGCCTACATCCTAAAACAGCTTAACGACAGTACCGTGAGTACAAAGGTACTCAATGGTCAATTGAAGGCTATTTTTAATAATTAGCATAAAAACATGGCGTAGGTTAAACATGATATGTTATGCTCAAGTTGGTATAGAGTAAAAGAAGAACAAAAAAGTAACATGTGAGCAATTTAACAACCAAGATGATAATAACATGTGTAGCTCTCCGTACTCTAAAACTAGAAGTAGGAACAACCATGATCATTTTCAGAATGATCACGCATTCAAAGGAAGCTCTGTAGAGATGTACAATTGTACCCACATGAGAAACAAGGATGAACCTCTATAACCATGCCTAGATAAGGATTGACTCAGGTCATTCCCAACCTTTTGCGAGTGTGGCCAAATCACACATGAACGGTTTGGTGGTGAGACAAGGTACTAGACATTTTAGCTACACCATGCTCCACCCACCTAGTTAACCGATCGCCACAAGGTGCTACTAGGCTTGCCATGTCCATAATATGCCATGTGGTCTATATGGGGGTGTTAGTACAACACATTATAATAGAGAGATGGTCCTTAAGCACTCCATGAGTTATGCTAACTTGAGGTCCTACACCCGCGGTAGCCTTACCCCTTATTGAATCATTTCTCACAAGCAAGATTCATAACTAAGGTTAAGTTTATTATCACCCTAGCTAGTCAAAGTTAAAGGACCTATCATATTCCCTCAATTATAATTTTTTTGTTGGTGATTAACTTGGGTGTATCCCGCCTATAACTTGTGAACATGAATTCCAGCTCACGCTCGACTTCTACCTGTTCTAAGCTAATTAAGCATAGTTAGTGTTTTCAAGCCCCATGGAGTTATTATATAAGGTCGTACAGGTAAAGTGAAAGTTGAACTAATATTAGTGAAATAGATTAGATTGGTTAACATCCTTAATATGACATGCAACTATATAATGTACGTGAAATAATATATTTATCCAAATTAGGGATTCTTTAAGTAGTGGTTGTTGCATGCCTGTATGTCATGATAACCAAGCGGCCTTGGGCTATCATGACTAGTTATGCTAGTGCCTCCCAATATGTTTGAGCCTGCAAGAGGAAACCATAGAGATTGGTTGAGAGAAAAGATTTGAGAGGGTGATGATATTTGATGAACAAGACGGTAAGACATGGGGCGATTTAAAGAAACTAAGGGTGGGATAGTATGGGAAAGATTTGGGGACACAATTAGGTTAGGGGATAAGGTAAGTGAAGCTAAGGTTAGATGTAGTTGGGTGTAGGGTGATCCATTGATCTCTAGATTATGTGAAACCTAGATCTCTATAGATCAGGTCAAAACTAAGTTTGGTAAAACTATGTTTTCATGGAGAGTCCATTATGGAGTGATGGATGGTCCATCGAGGCATGGGCCAAAAACATAGCTTTTGCATAGATTTGATAGACAGTCGATCAGGTCAGAACTATGCAGCTAGGGCTAGCTTACGATCGGTCCGATCGTCTTTGTACTCACGAATAGTCTTTCGGATCCTAGCAGATAGCCTGTTGGATTAGATCAACTATGCCACTATGGGCTAAGTTTTAACATTTTGTGGTGGCCAAATGTGTTCTTTGACATCCCTCATTCTGACGAACAATCCACTATGAAATCACAAATAGTCCGTCAAGTGCCGATAGAACCTATGCTTAAGTGGTGTCTCAGGTGTTCATAAGTGCTAGGGTTCAACATTTGCGGAAGGTTCTCAAAGGGAATGTTAGGGCCTTCGTGTGGGTGCTTGTGCAAGACTTGGTACAAGAGAAGCCAAGGTTTGGCCTAAGCTCTATGCATACTAGGGTTTGTACTCTTACACTAGGTTTAGATCTTAGAATAATATTGAGAGACATGTGATGATGGCTTACCCATTGGTGTCTTGATTTCTAGGTCACCAAGCTCAAGCTCCTATCCTTAACTTCCTCACACCATGAGAGAGATATTTTCGAGTTTGGAAAGGATTTGGGTCTAACCTTATGAGAGAGGGGCTTCTCCTTCGTGCAAGAACATAGGGCATAGGGATTTCGGGATGAACACAAGAGATTGATCGAGGGGAACTCGAGCTTACACTTGAGATTGGACTGGAGATCTTGGGTTTCATCTCCTTATTCAACCATGAGCACTTCTCCACTCCTCTCCATCCATTTTCTTACTTTTGCTCAAATGCTTGTTCTTGTTCTGTAACACCCTCGGTGTTACTGCGTAAAACAACTCACTAAAGAATGTAATGAGCATCATGTTTATGTGTTGTTGCATGTGTTGAAGTGTGTAGAACAATTATAGCAACTTAAAATAATTAATAGAAGATGTTAAATGGAAGTTGACGCATTAGTCGTGTTATACCACTTAGGGTTTAAAACCAAATTTTCTTGAACAAAAATGCTATAGAACGTATATAGGGCATATTAATAAAGTTGGAAGTACACATTTTGTAGGTGGCAATGCAACTTTTGTCTTAGCAAAATAATATGGGTAGATGGTACTTTTAGTAGTCTAGAAATGGAACTTGTAAATAGATTCGGTTCAAAGACTTAGAACATTTCTACGTTTAAAAACAGTTTGACAGGGCCATGTTCGTGAATTTATTTTGCGAAAATTTGTTAATAACTTGTGACGGGTCTTAGCCGTGGAAGGTAGCCCTAAGTACCCTTCGTGGTATGGTCTTGGTGGTGGGGATGCATTCGAGCTGGTTTAGCAGTGGTAGGTGCTTTAAAAGTCATGCACGCGTGTAGCTTCGAGTTTCTGGCTCTCGGTGCGCGGTCACCGTGTCTCGGGCATGCCGTGGCTTGCTCGGATGGGTCACACGCGGGGGGGGGGGGGGGGGGGCAGGGCCATCCTTGGCTTGGCCGTGGCTGACCTATGGCCTGGCTGCTACTACCTGCTGCTGCGTGAGTCGCTGCGCTCTACGGCTGCCCCGCGCTGCCGCGGTAGCTCGCCAGCGCCTCGTCGCTTTGCGTCGCTGCTGCTCTACCTCGCTGCCCGACATCGCTGTGTCGACCGGCCTAGGACTGCGCTGTGCTGCTACTGCCCGCAATTGCCTGTGCGTTGGATGGGCTCGACCACCGGCCACTGCGAAGCCGTCGCCTTGACGTCTCGTCCATGCCCTAGCCCTAGCGTCGCTGCTGGCCGGCCGGTTGCTGCTCACACACGCCATGTTACTGCATCGCCCACACTCACATGTCTTGGCGTTGGCTCTAGTGCGCGTGCCACCTCAACCGCGTCGACCCCATCTCGCCAAGCCAGAGGTGACCCGAGCGCTGACCTGCCTTTTCCCTCCCTTCTTTGCTCGCCATGGCCGATGGAGCCGCCCCATTGATTATGCTGCCATAGGTCACCATCGGCCTTGGTTCCGTCATCTAGCTGCCTTGCCAACCGACCTCACCCCACCTTGAGCTCTGCGCCACCGTACTCTAATTTTGGAGTCTTCCCTCCGCCATGCCATTAGGGTCAGGCTTAGCCACTGACGAGGACGGTTCCTCTGTCTCGCCACCCCACGCCAATCCATTGCACCACGGGTTTTTCCACCACCTCCCCTTTACCCTGCGCACCT
Organism: Saccharum hybrid cultivar R570; assembly: GCA_038087645.1. Lineage (NCBI taxonomy): Eukaryota > Viridiplantae > Streptophyta > Magnoliopsida > Poales > Poaceae > Saccharum > Saccharum hybrid cultivar. The sequence goes on along the minus strand of JAQSUU010000001.1, from coordinate 34,228,130 downwards.
CACTCGTACCCTTATCGCCTCACCAGAGCTGCTGACGTGGCCGCGCCGTCGCGGAGCGCTGCCGGATCCCTCGGGTCGCACACGACTAGTCTTCTCCGCCACCTCCTGGCTCCAACGAATGCTGCGGTCGAGTCCAGGGTAAGCTCACCATGCCCACACACTAGCTAGTTAGCGGTGCGGTGGTCTAGGATGGCCAGAACGGCCGCGCCACCGTCACGAGCCATCGCTCACCGTGTTCACCAGTCCCTAGAGCTCCGCTGCTCCTGTACCCCCATCTTAGTGTAGGCGCTAGGTCTGTAGATGGAGATCGGCCTGCTACCTAGGCCGCTAGCAACCCTAGGTGGCCGGCGTGGCCGGCCAGTGCCGCCGGTGCAGCATCGGCAAGCGTGGGGAGCTCTAAGGACCTCCCCGATGCGAAGGTGAGAAAAGGCAAGGGTCAATTTGCTTAAGCGCTCACTAAAGAAATAATGCGTATTAGGGTCGCGATATTACCGACTAACGCGAGGAATTTTCTGCTAAACACGCCAGCGCGCGGGCTCCCCCAGCGGGCCGAGTCACGCGGGCCGCGTGTGGTGGGTCACGCTGGTGATTTCGCCTTCCTGTTTTATTAGAAATTAGAAATAGCTTTATGTTTTATTTTCTAAGCTGATCTTTGGGAATTAATATCAATTCTTGTCGATGTCCAAAAATTATGAAACTAATTTTGTTAGGTTTCTAAATTCATGTTCTATCAGTTAGTGTAGTTAGTTAATATGCTTCTGTGATGATGCCAATATATATTAAATCATTTGAAAATGCTTATTATTACTAGGGTAATATTTGTAGGAATTTTTGTGGCAAATTGGTAATAGCTTGGATCATGAAATTTTTACAGTATCTTTGTTGTATTATCATGTGCTTGCTGTAAATTTTATAGCACTAGAATAAACTGTTTAATATGGTAGCTAAATAGTCAATAAAACTAATACGAATGAAAGCATAATGTTGAGTTATAAAATGAACCACTTGTATGATGAGCGTGATGTGTGGCTTGATGTAAAGTATAGATAGCTTAGCATCTTAGTCATTAGAGCTAGCTTAGTAGCTTAGCGTATATATTTTTTATGTTAAGAGTTCTTGTTGCCTAAATACTAAGTGGTTGCACCATTATAGCATGCATGTAGAGAACGACCTGGTGGAGTTCGTGACTGTCGGGGAGCAGGAGTACGACAAGGTGATCGAAGAGTATGAGGAGGAGGTGCTCATACAGGAGGAGTTTTCAGAGCCATCCGTGACTGACACCACTGACACTGCGTCTACCCAAGGCAAGCCCCGGTGCATAACTCATATGTTGTGCATTTACGTTGCATGAATTTTATATATATATATATATATATATATATATATATATATATATATATATATATATATATATATATATATATATATATAGACACACACACACACCTAAGAGTCTTACTAGTGTAGGATGCGTAGCTGCTTTGCTTAGGTTTATCGATAACGTGAGTAACCTGCCGTTACTCACAATAGCTGGTTATGATTTTTATAACTCTCATGATAAACTGATGAAAAGGAAAATGGTGACTGGAAAGGGATGTGGCATGGGTATTGGTGGGTGTAACAGTTTATATTCCATGACCACAACGCTTAGCTTGGTTGCACTGTTTTTCATGTCCGTGTCGATTGGGGACCGTCCGTTGCATTGGACATTAGTCAAGTCATAGACTCATTATCCCAAGCACATACTTTCTTATGGGAGCAGGAAGACTTGTTACTCTCTTGTTGTGAGTTCTGGCTCTTTTCGGACCGATTGATTGAAAGCGGGGATAGGTGGAGGTCTAAGCACCGTATTGAGACTGGGTCTCAATTGTGAGGGCTTGGAGTCCAAGTTTGGATAGCGACCTAGACCCCTCAACAGGAGTGGAACAGGTTGGTCTTGTTTGTGCCTGGGGTACAAGCGAGGCGTGTGTTTTTCGGGGTACCCAGCTAGGCACATTGATTCGCGAATCGCTGTTTCTACGTGACGGTACGACTTGACTACGGTCTGGCACTGTAGTAAGAACTGAAATAAGAACAAATGGAAAATGGTTCTGATTGCTCAACCCTGGCTTGAAAATAGAATAGGTGCTTACATAGAATGTTTGGATAGTAAACTAATTATGACTGCTAAAAATCTAAGGAAATAAGGACATACTCTTAGTCTTGCTTTCCGCAAACCAGGAACCCACAAGCCATAAAGCCTAGCATATTCATTGAGAGTCGGGAAATATATCCCCTAGTCAGGTAAGTCTTGCGAGTACATTGTATACTCAGGGTTTATTTTACCCTTATTATAGGTACACCTTAAGAAGTTAGTCCTTGTGTGGAGGATTCTTCTTGTGGGCATAGACGGATCCTTGTACCTTTCGCTAGATGATTATTTTTATTTCGCTGTTTAATTATCGCACTCTGAACGCTGGTATTATAATAAACAATTTCTGAGATTCTACTTTGTATGAAACATACTAAGTATTGTAAGCTTGTACTCATTGTTGGATCCTAGATGTAAAATATGGATTGTTTCGAGTTCTCCCATGGGTGTGCTCGACGAAACTGTTCGAGTTAGCTCCCTTTCAGGGTACTTAGTGTCTAGAGGAAGACAAATACCTTCGTAAGTGAGTTATTTCGGATAGATAGATCATTCCTCATTTTCAAGTTCGAGGCCGGTCGAATAGATCATTTGCTTGGCCTCCTATGTTGTCTATGGTAATTAACTCATTAAGACCTAGTAGCAATTTCTTTTGTATGCATAACAATTCGAAGCCCTTATAAAACAAAACATGAGTACATTTAGGTCTAATAGCATGAGGTTAGCTTTCAATTGCTCACTTTGCAACCCATATACAATGGTATTTTTGCATACTTCCTCATTTTCTCCAACTTTTCCATTTGTTTTGGAATAAGGATTCCTAGCTCTGCATCACGTGACATCTCAGAAGTGGCATCTTTCATGGTATCATCAGGTATGTATTCCTAAAAACATCATTAACCACATCTTCCCTGTTGACACATGTTTCCTCAATAACCACCCCTGCCCTATTGACACATGTTTCCTCGTTAACCACCTTTGCCCTGTTGACACACCTTCGTTAGGATTGTTCTCATCATTGCCACCATGGTCATCCACTATGTTGTTACTAGAGAATCAACCAATACAATAACCACATTTACTAGAAAATCAACCGATCTATCCAGAAATTAAATGCTTGCTAGCTAATAGCCTCAAATTAAATTGGTTCATCAAATTTTGGTAGCCCTCGCGAACAAGACTATTATATGCTACACTAAGTAGAAACGATCGCCTCCTAAAATATGCAACGATTTTTGGAGGCGGACAGACCATTTTTGGAGGCACTAAAAAATGATCACCTCAGTAAATCAATTAACAGAGTCGAGGCTCTTATGGGGCCAGCCTGAGAAAAAAGGTCGAGGCCCAAGAGGCCCAGAAGGCCCGATAGCTATGTTCGTGTATAAATACTTGAATTTAGGGTTTGAGCACTCATCTATGTCTCAACCGGTAGCCAAAAACTCCCTCTCCCTCTCTCAATCCGCTCCCTCTCCCTCTGCATGGTGGCAGTGTAGATCTCCCTCTCCCTGACTCCCTCTCCCAGTCTGCGGCGGATCCATGGTGGTGGTGGCCCTAGGAGGCAGCGCACGTGCGGCGGCGCCCGCGACCCTGGCGGCAGCGGCTCCTTCACGGCCCCCGATCCGGTGAGCCCTTCTCCCCCAGATCTGGCTAGTTGCAACCTTTCTCCCCCACATTCGCAGGATGGCACCGGCTCATGTGCGACCCCCACATAGCCCTGTACCTGGCAAGCCCTCCTCCCCTAGATTTATCCAGCCGCGTCCCTTCTCCCCTAGATACAGGGGGCGGCACATGCTTCGGAGGTGGATGCACGCTCGCTGGGGCCTTCCTAGCCCGGTGGACCCACGGGCGACACCAGCGTCTGCAGTCGTGCCGGTCCTCTCGTGGCAGCGGCGGGCTCGCGGGGCTTGCACAGGCGACGGCGGCAGTAACGGGGAACGCATGGAAGTTGGCGGGCTCACCAGGGGGATTTTGATTTTTTTTATCTATTTTCGCAGAGAGGCACTAGGCTGCTTGCGTAAATGGTTATTAACACAGACATTGATTTATAGGCGGAGGCTTTGCCCACCTCGGTTAATGGTTTTTGGTCGCCTGCCAAAATGTATTGAGTAGTAGTGGTAATGACGGAACAAAGAAAGAAAGCATCCACTAGTAGAGAAAGGACTTTCAGTTCAGCACATTAGTCTCAGTTATAATTGGACCGGGGACTAATGTGAGCATTAATCTCAGGTCTAAAATTCTTGTACATCACCGGACCTTTAATCTCGGTTGGTATTACCATCTCGGACTAAAGGGTCTACATTAGTCCCGGTTGGTGTTTTCAACCCGGACTAAAAAGCCTTAACCCTTTAGTCCTGGTTGATAACACTAACCCGGACTAAAGGGTGGCCTTTTAGTCTTCGTTGGTGTCACCAACTCGGACTAAAGGTCTCTCACCCGGGACTAAAGGTCCCTCATGAGTGAATTCAAAAGGAGAGCGCCCAGGACTGTGTCACATGTGTTGTGTAGTTGAGTTGGTAAGTGAGCTACGCGTGAGGCGAGAGGGCCTGGGTTCGAATCTCATGCAGACGCAGCGCAAGGGACATTTCTAGGGTTTAAATAATTTTTTTTTGTCTTGAGGATGGGCTTTACACTACTGGAATCAGCCGCTTTGCCGAGTGTCCAAGGCACTCGACAAAGCCCTAAATACACTCGGCAAAGGCTTTGCCGAGTGCCACACTCGGCAAAGAGCACATGGCAAAAAAGCTGTCGATAAAGCGGCCTTTGTTGAGTGTCTTTTATCGGGCACTCGGCAAAGTCCGAACCGAAAAATTCTGAAAAAATAGAAAAAAAAATTTTAAAATGTTTTTTTAATTAGAGGAGGGACCCCACCGGCCAGTCATATGGCAACTGCTGCCAAGTGACCAGCCAAAGCAATTTTTTGAAACTTTGCGCCCAGCGCGAATCGAACCTGCGACCTCTCACACACGCGAGCTCCTCTACCACTGCACCTCTCTTTCATTTGTGTCTATATTCCATTTCGGTTCCCCAAATATTATACTAAATCAAAAGTAAATTAATTGTTTGAGGCCCTAAACGAATTCAAATTAAAAAGTTGTCAACTACAAAGTTTCATAACTTTTTGAGATCTACAATTTTTATTTAGGAAGTTTCTCCATCCGAGGTCGTTTGAAAATTTCGAATTTTAAAATTTTGAATTTCAAACGTAGTTTTGCATGACAAGATGATTTCAAATTAAAAAGTTGTCAACTACAAAGTTTCATAACTTTTCGAGATCTACAATTTTTATTTAGGAAGTTTCTCCATCCGAGGTCGTTTGAAAATTTTGAATTTTAAAATTTTAAATTTCAAACGTAGTTTTGCATGACAAGATGATTTCAAATTAAAAAGTTGTCAACTACAAAGTTTCATCACTTTTCGAGATCTACAAAGTTTATTTTGGTTGTTTTTCCATCCGAGGTCTTTTGAAAAATTCGAATTTTAAATTTTTGAAATTCGGATGCAGTTTTGCATGACAACATGATTTCAAATTAAAAAGTTGTCAACTACAATGTTTCATAACTTTTCGAGATCTACAATTTTCATTTAGGAAGTTTTTCCATCTGAGATCGTGGTTCTAACATTATTCACAAATCTTATATATCTCTCTTGTAGTTTTATAAAACTATATGAGAGACGTGTAGATTTTGTGAACAACGTTACTATCGCTTTGTCGAATGAAGAAATGACCAAAATAAACTTTATATATCTTAATAAGTTATGAAACTTTGTAGTTAAAAACTTTTTAATTTGAATTCATTTAGGGCTTCAAAATGTGTTTTGAAAAACTGTTTTGCCGAGTGCAAAAAAAAACACTCGGCAAAGACCTTCTTTGCCGAGTGTTTTTTTGGCACTCGGCAAAGCAGCTTCTTTGCCGAGTGTTTTTTTTGGCACTCGGCAAAGAATGTCTTTGCCGAGTGTTTTTTATTTAGCACTCGGCAAAGAGCTTCTTTGCCGAGTGCCCGAAAAAAAACACTCGGCAAACCACATGGCACTCGGCAAAGAACCAGATTCCGGTAGTGTTAGTCCCGGTTGCATGACCGGGGACTAAAGGCTAGGACCTTTAGTCCCGGATTGGCAATCCCGGTTGGGAAAACCGGGACTAAAGGGGTTTCCCAACCGGGATTGAAACTCATCTGTCCACTAGTGATCTAACGTACTCCCTCGATCCAAGAGTTTTGGGTATAGAAGCATTCAAAAGTTTGAACCAAATACAAGATATTTTGGGGATATAAGGACAATTTTAGTAGGTTTGTATTGTTAAATGTCATTTATCAAGCAATCCCATCCCCTTTAATCTTGTGGATGAAGCGATTATACGTGCATGGATTAATTTAACAAATAGATTAAAAAGGTGAGGGGCATGTGTACGTCTTTTGCACTCTCTCTTAATTTGTCTCAAAACTCCAGTATATGTTCAAGGAAGTAAATAAATACTCCCTCATTCCAAATGGTAAGTCATTTTGGCTTTTTTTAGATACGTATACACTGTCTAGATATGTAATAAAAATTGTGAACCAAGCAGAGTCCACTTACAATTTGGAATGGATGGAGTACAAATGTACTATGTTAGACAAATAACTAGCTACATGGTTCTATATTTATCCATGAATTTCGTTCTGATAACACTTGTCCATATTGCACTCCGATGCGGAAGAGCACTTGTTAATAGACTAGGGTAACAAAGTAAGTAATACGGAAATTATTCGGACCAGCCAAGGAAGACAATTCGTTTCGAATTTGGCTGCTGAGTAGTCAGACAGAGAGAATCCTTCTAGACACGTAAAGCGAGGCCCCAACAATTCATTGTGGCATTTTGCACCCACATCAACCCCTTCACATGAGCCAGAGAACAGAAAAGCCACTGCGCTCTCTCTCTCTCTCTCTCTCACACACACACACACACACAAATTAGTAGTTCAATCTCTCCTCTCACCTTGACATCTCTGTATTTACAAAGTTGGTGATGTAGGTTGTACCTGCTGGTTTGCTACTCCTATATATCGTCCAATCCTATCTGACCTCTCGATCTGCTCCTTGATTAGTCGTCCTTGCTTGGTGCCTGTGTGTATATCGTCGCCCCGCTTGCTTCCTCTAGTTCTCGTTCTTCTCGATCAGCTGTTTGCATAACCCAAGGCGAGCCGAAGGAATGTCGGCCCAGCAGATCGCGCCGGTGCCGGAGCATGTGTGCTACGTGCACTGCAACTTCTGCAACACAATTCTCGCGGTAAAGATCCCTTATGATCTCTCTGTTTCCCCCGCCTCGTTCTCTCCCTCTTTCAATTTCCCAGTGTTCTTCGCTTGCCTTGCCACTGAAGTGCAGATCTACAAGGGGGAGTTGCATGAAATGATTGGCTGCGTTCATGCATGCATCATCATATAGTTAATTTTGTAGGATTTGGGTGTTCCTCTTGCTGGATTTCATCTTTTGCTCTAAATTGTTTTGTGAAGGTTGAACGGAATTTCTGAATCACCCTCGTCATGTCGTCCTTCAATCTTTCTTTACTTTTCAACTCGATCTCAAGCTCGGTTCAGTTTTTTGAATGGAAGCTGCTAGCTGGTCTCTTGTAGTACCTTTCGAATTTGACTACTTCTCTTCACCATGGACATGAGAGGAGAAGGTCAAGGTCAGCAGACATTGAAAATTGGGATGCTTCTTGCACCTTTTTCCTCTGATCAAATCTTGGGAACACCAATGATTAATTAGTCGTCTTAGACGAAACTAGTGAGCAACAGGGTGCTAGCTCCACTATATACATGCACATGTACGTGCTTCCTTTCGTATGGTTCGGTAATTCCATATGTACTCGCAAGTTTTCAAGCATTCTGCATGCGCTTCTGTACTTTTTTCTGGGAAATTTACCATCATTGCTGAGTGGTGGTCTATTAGATCTCAAGTATAGCAAATGATAGATTTGTTTGCCTGGTGTATGTGATGTAGCTTCTCGAGCACTGGTTCTTGCATATAGTCCAGTGGTTTAGTTTCAGCTGCAACTTAAAACACAATATATATAGAGCGTTAGATTTAGGCATTTTCCTACCTGAACTGCAACAAAGAGAGCATGCAATAATAAGCATTAAGTCAATAAAAATTTTAGTGTGTAACGTGGATATGTAACTATTTATGTTTTATATATAGACCCTGCCTTGCCCTCCTCTTCCTCCTCACATAAAGCGAAGGCGTTTATAATATATTGGCCAATATCTGTTGTAGCGTTGCAACTTTTTTATTCATGGGAACAAAAAAAATCCAATAGGGAAGTTTGAACATGATTTATTGGAAAGAGTGCTTTCGCAAAAAAAAAGATCAAAACTATCAACCGGAACAATATAATAGAGGAAGAACACAACAATACAGAAGCAGTATATATAGTGTACTGCAGGTGACTTCATCTCGATACAAAATCGAAATCATTACTTCCTGTTTTTCTTTTGCTTATTTTGTTTTCATGGTCCTGTGATGATTTTTTTACAATTATTTCTGGATTGTCTAGTTGGTTTTTTAGTTCCTGATAGGCTGCTTATGATATATATCATATTCCAAAACCTTATTGACACTGAATACAAGGGGAAAAAATCCGCTCTGCTAAAACATTCATGTGTTTTTGAAAGAACTAAGGAGGCGTTCTAGCAAATTTTATAGAATTTATTCTTAGTTTAGCTTCAGTTTCCATTTTTTTTTTACTTTTGTTCTCACAGTTCTTTCCATAGTCAGCCTTTCTTCATGGAATCATGGATGGGCGGTGATCGATAGCTATCATAACCATTTCAGTGTAAACATTGCCTATAAGTTTACTACTGTTGAAAAGTCACCAGATTCCATCTAGCTTATTATTACAACCAAGTTCTTCTTTCTAACTTATTCATTCAAAGCTGTAGTTACAGGAAATCCATACATCGACGAGTACAGATTTTTCTTGTTGTACTATTTGTATTTGTCTCTAGCATATTATGAAGTATATATATAGTCAAGTAGGATCTAGGTGGGCATGAATGGTGAGATTTTTTTTGCATGAAATGGCTTATCATATCTTTCACACGTTATGTTCCGTTCTCTACACTTCAACGTAACTTGAATGCCGTTTTGCTTTCTCCAACGTAAATACCAAAGATCTATAATAATGGTAGAGATCCTACACTGACCACTCAATCAATCCCAAATGTGTAATGCTAGTAGTGTCAGTATGTACTATATATGAGTCTGATTAATTAGTTACTTACATGAGCCTTAGACTGCATTAGAATTGACCATTCCATTCAGCATAACCCAAGCCCACGTACCAAAATATTTCTGCATAGGCAAGCCGCTTTTATTGAAATTTTGTTTGGTTGTTTGCATTTCGCTACATGTATGCACCTCCATTTCCAGTTGAGATATCATGTTTCTAGTAGAGATAGGTGGAATGATAAGAATATTTCATTTTTGTGTTCATGTTGGCTTTTGCAAACTTGCATTAAACAATATGGTATACTAGTTAACTTAGAATTTGGCCTGCTTTGAGCACTGTGCGATTCTACATAAGAGCCTATGCAAGCAACCAAACATAATCAAACTACAACGCACAAGCCTAGATACAACCCTGCAACTAAGAGGGTGATCATATCTTTGGCAAAGAGATCTTGCCTTCGCTGAAATCTGAAGAAGTGGCAGTACTTTTCTGCAACTCCAATGCCGTCTGCCTCTCTCCTAGACAAAGATAAAAAGGAGGTTGCTCGATCTTGTTGGCATCCCCTGCATGACCCCACTAATATATGCAAATATTGCATGCCCATGCCAAAGTGGCTTCTGCATGAATTGTCACCATCTCTTGCATCTTTCTGATCTCCAAACTCTGTCCAAATATATTCTTTCAGTGTTTTATGTGTATGTGTCAGAGACGATCGAGCATGCATGGAGCAGAAAATATATATTTATATACTCCCTCCATCCAGGAAAACATGCAATTCTAGCACAGTATCATATTTTAGTATCTTAACTTTGACTAATTATAGATAAAAAAAAGTATCAATGTTTATGATATCAAATAAATATCATTAGATTAATTATGAAATATATTTTCATAATAATTAATTTGGAGCTATAAATATGAATATTATTCACTATAAACTTGGTCAAATGTGAGCTACTTTTTCTGGCACGCAATCCATAGTCGTATGTTTTTACGGACAGAGGAAGTACATAGCTGCACGCTAATGGATGCTAAGTTCTCTAGATCACACGTCACATCACACACAATGTATAGGCATCACAAGACACTCCCCTCATGTGTGTGCAAGATATGAAGTGTGATAGATTTAACTCATCCTCCTCTCATGGAGCACGTACACACAATCATTTGTAGGGCATATATTCTAGCTTAAGGCCTTATGGGAGTTTGTGCGCACAAAAAAAGGGTCAGCGGGAGGAATCAAACATAGTAGGCCCTTGCATTATTTTTTCTTCAGTTTGGGTGGCAGTAGAGTGTGCACCAACAGTTTGTGTGGAAATAATGAAAATAAATGGAAAGGGAAAGGGAATGAACACCAGTGCTGTAGCCTGTAGTACGTTGGAAAAGAGTGCCCAGGCTCAGGCACTCAGCAGCAGAGCCCTGATAAAAGTCATAGAGCAACAGTTTCGCAGGCAGCAGCCAGGCAGCGGTAACAGAAAAAGGAAAAGAGAGAAGGCGTTCCAGCACGATGCTTTGTGCATATACTATCATATACAAGCATCTTATGAAAAGGGAAAGCAACAGTTACACATATATAGCTTTATTTGTGCATCATATACATCTGCAGAAGGCGTTCGAGCACGCCTTGTTGATTTTCCTCCCCTCGTACTTCTGAAAGTATAAATATTGAAATTTCTCCATTCAAATTTACTAGTAGTATACTAAGTGGCAGTTTTTTTATTAGTTTTGTACAATGATGATGTTCTTTCTTCGAAAGCATTTCCTATCCTTCGCCCATGCATATCTTACCGATTGCTTCTCCTGCATCTTCAATCTGCAGGTCAGTGTCCCGAGTCACAGCATGCTGAACATCGTGACAGTCCGTTGTGGGCACTGCACTAGCCTGCTGTCAGTGAACTTGAGAGGACTCATCCAATCACTCCCTGTCCAGAATCACTACTCACAGGTTGAAACTAATGAATAACAACATTATACTAATTCGTGCAATATAATGCATGGTCTGCGTGCATGAAATATGAAGACAACTAACTCTAATAGACTTCATCTAAGAGCAGCTGCTAATATAAACCCTTTTGCCATTGCTTCAAAATTGTAATCATTCATATGATCAGTATATGTCTGCAAAGTTCAAAGAAACGTTACTCCTAACCTGTGTGAGACTGTGCTAGCTTGTCCTGCATTTTTTACTGTTACCGTCTACGGCTAGACAAGCCAGATATTTAGACGGTTCTTAAAGGACAGCATATATATGTACGCAGAGATGCCGAACATCTAGAGGTTGCCCTACCTACATATAGCTAGCTGGTAGCAGATAAAAGCCACAGTGTCAATGTGTGCATGCATGGGTCATGTCATGTTTCAATACTTTATACAGTAGAGACAAGCTAAAGCATTTGATCAGTACTGCTTTCTCAGTACATGAAAGAGTTTAAAGCTTGCACATGCTTTGGAACCAGATAAGTACATCTATCAGTCCTTACCATGAAACTTGGTGGATCGATTATCAAAGTCTGCATACAACATATCAATAGCTCTGAAAATATAATGGAAGTACACTATGCATTGCTTGTACAGTTTTGTTTTATGTTCTATCGTCTAATAAAAAAATTTGCGGCAAAGCTTTTGCCGTCCTTTCGAAACAAAGAAGTACACTATGCACAGTTCTCACTTGAAAAAGGAGTATCACATTGATAACATGATTTTGTTTCAATTGGCGGCAGGAGAATTTCAAGGTCCAAAATATCAGCTTTACTGAAAACTACCCTGAGTATGCACCTTCGTCTTCGAAATACCGCATGCCAACGATGTTGTCAGCCAAAGGTGATCTGGATCATATGCTGCACGTGCGTGGTAAGATTGATTCAGATATGTGTATGCTACTGCCCTCTTTTTGTATGTAGAACCCGTTATTTTTTTGCTATCTAAATAAACAGTTCTGAACACTGGTTTCCTCTATAGATATTATTTTTAATGAGTAAATAAATTATATGCACACGCGATGAGTGGATGCGAGTTTTATAGGAAACCTTTTTTACCATATATAAACACATGCATGAAGAATCCAAAAAGAATCAAGAGCCCGTATTGAGTACTAAATTAAACATTACTTATAATTTCAAGCTTAAGCACAATGTGATTTTTTTTTGAGAAAAATAATGATGTGGCTACAAAAACTAAGAATTTTCCTTTTAGTATTATATTTTGCTTTAAATTATTTCTTGCAAATTCATCCTTTATTAGTATCCCAACATAAATAGAGCCTACATCAAGTTTCAGATGATGATTAAATGGGGGAAAAGTTATAGTTGACCAGTAGTAATTATACAACCAATACAAAGTTAGTCATTATGTGGAAAGTTTGTATCCTACTGGCATGGCATCACATAAGAACTCAGATTATGTGCACGATGTTAAATTAACAAAAGAATGAACTCATATGAGTGTCTCACTTTTACATCTTGTTTTTGACAAAAAGCAGAGGTCAAAGGTCAGATATATCATCATCACCTCGAAGTTCATTGTGTACTGTGTGGTCATGCTTGTTTATTTTGTGCTTTGTTTTGACTCTTAATGTTGAAATCACAACTTAAAACATAAAAATACACTGCAAAAGTGAATTATTGTCCTTGTGAGTAAAACTAATACCATGAAGTTTAGTAACCATATTATGAAGTGTTGTTCAAAAAACAACTGGTTTCCAAAAGTGAATAAACCAAACATAGACGAATGTGTGCTTATAATTTTCTCTAAAAAATAAGACTAACTGATAAATATTCCAAATTCATATATCTATACCTCATGCTAGCTCTTCTATTTCTGGAACCACAATTTAATATGACACCAAATGTTTTCCCTAATGTTTAAGTTTTCCCTTGGTTGGTGTGAGGTGTTCATGAAGAGATTTCATATGGTCTGTAAAGCACACTTCACAATTGTATTAACTATTATTTAACTATATTAGAGTGTTTTCTAACAAAGAGAGTGTTGTAAAATATGTATATATGGTTTGTGTATGTCCTAATAACTTCATGTATCTGATATTTGCAATAAACAACAGCTCCAGAGAAGAGGCAACGCGTTCCTTCAGCATATAACAGATTTATTAAGTGAGTTGGGCCAATCTATTCCATTTCTATTATATACTCCCTCTAATTTAAATTGTAGGTCATTTTAGTTTTGTCCTAAGTCAAACTTATCTAACTTTGACTAAGTTTATAGAAAAGTACGTTACATAACATCTACAATATCAAATAAATGAACTATCAAAATATATTCCGTAGTGTATCTAATGAATTTTGTTTATCAAAATATATTCCGTGGTATATCTAATTAATTTTGTTTGGTATTATAGATGCTTATGCGGTTTTCCATAAACTTGGTCAAAGTTAAAGAACCCTTGAGTTAGGACAAACTAAAACAACTTATACTTTGGAACGAAGGGTGTATGTTGTAGTTTGGTTTATTTCTAAGTACAAACAATTTAGTTTTATATAAACTAGTATTGAAATGGTGCATGCATTGTCTTAGGGAAGAGATACGAAGGATTAAAGCAAGCAACCCAGACATAAGCCATAGGGAAGCCTTCGGCACTGCAGCGAAGAATGTAAGTACATGGTTTGCATAGCACTAGTGTCATGTATCTCAAGATATATGGTGTGCATGTAAGTATAATTATCTGATGAAAATGAATTAGATGGGAAAATGCATGGAAATGGACATTAGACTTCATTAATAAAGGTGTCTTAAAAATCAATCTCATTTATCTCAAGATTTTTTTAAAAAAAATGGTGAACAATGATTTTCTTGATTGTCACAAAGTACTTATCAAATGTTTATTTGGTGATTAATTGTTCTCCTATAACTACTTGATGCTCCATACCATATGCTTTCCTGAATTATATTAACTCTATATCATAAACATATTGTGAAAGCTGGATACCACAAATTTCTTAATAAGAACACATTTAGTTATCCAACAAAATTTATTCATATCATCATTTTTGCATGAATTTTCTTTCTTCAAAGAATTAGTTTCCTTAGAACATTGTATAGAGTGCCTCCAATGCAACTTAATCCATATTAATTGTATTTTCATTTCAGTGGGCACATTTTCCAAACATTCATTTTGGACTAGGGCCCTATGAAAGTAGCAACAAGCTTGATGAGGCCATCGGTGCAACGGGCTATCCCCAGAAAGTCCAAGATCTCTACTAAGACCTATATCCACATCGCCCTTTGTTTTCCTATTGTAAGTAATTTGAGACAAGATGTATCTTAGTTCCTGAACTAGTTTGTGAGTGGTGTACATATATATAGATGAGTGATATGATCATGATGTAAGGAATTAAGACGTATATATATGTACGGAACATGCTCCTAGTATCACGAAAGACTAAATAAGCATCATCGACCTATGTTATTATATGTAACTATTGTTTGAAATAAATTGCCCTTTGTGTGATGTTTTTAGTGTTTGTTTGTGCCCAACGTTTGAGGGTTCAATCATGCTAATGCAAAAGTATTATAGTTCCTCGTATCGGGTAGTCCTAAACCAGTATCACGAAAGACTAAATAAGCATCATCGAGCTATGTTATTATATGTAATTATTGTTTGAAATAAATTGCCCTTTGTGTGATGTTTTTAGTGTTTGTTTGTGCCCAACGTTTGAGGGTTCAATCATGCTAATGCAAAAGTATTATAGTTCCTCGTATTGGGTAGTCCTAAACCCTATACAGGTTGGATGAAAACCATGCAGGGTTTGGGGCAGTTTCATCCAAACCGGTTTGAACAAGGGGTTACAAAATCCTATTAGGATTATAAGATATTTTTTGTGTCTAGAGGATTAGTAATACTAGAATATGTTGTTGTTGCCGCTATTGTTATGTAATTAGAGATTTTATACTACTAAATAAAAGACAAACATTGTTGGTTTCCAAACTAGCATCATTATGGGATTTTGAAGCCCGCAGTGGACAAACAAGAGTGAGCCATTGATGCCTTGACATTCATTGCTAGTCGATCGACAATGATATGATATTGGTGTCTAAAAACAAAAGAAAAATTCCACCAACGAGGCTCCTCTGCCACCACTGGGGATGCTTCGTCACTGGATCTAGTCATGATTGTCTCACTGTGGACGTCGCCATGGGAGCCCCGCACCTACCTCCGTTGCCGAGAGAGCTAGGAACCTTCATCGTGCGCAACAGAATTCTCCTGGCCCCATGCATCACAATGGCCGAGGGAGCCTTGCACGCTGAAGGATCTGCCTATCTATCATTACCAAGGGAGCCCCATGTCGGTCATGTGCATCACGCCATCGTGATCCATGCACCATCCAATCTGTGGTGGCTAGTTCATGCATTGCGTCGGGCTCGTGTTCCCCTGTTGAGTTGGGCCGCTAAGAGAGGGAGAGAGAGGGAGTGGCGACCGGTCTAGATGAGGGAGAGGGAGGGAGGCCGGGTGGAGAATAAATTAAAGACGAGATCAAATCTTAATGGAAGTGATCGACCACGGGCGGAGGAGTTGTATTGAATAAAAAATTAGGTTCGTTCCCGATACCACTGCTAGTGCTAAATAGAAAACCGATAATACTACTATCACCATTGGTTTGTAATTAGGCCCAGTAGTATTAATCTATTATCGATGTTAGAGTTTTGTAAAAACTAGTAGTGATTATAGAACTGACAGTAACATTTTATTTAGTGTTTATTACCAACAAATAGGCACAAAGATGTCCATCAACAGAAACCCATGTTGAAACGTGTCGGTAGACAAATACCACATTTCACTGTCTCTTACTCTCCTATACAGTAAAATTACCCGCATACTCCATACATTTCGAGCCCGAGCCCACTGTCGCACAGGTCAGGCCGTGTTGGTGGTGTACTTTGGCCCTCTTTGGCACGGCTCCGATCAGCTCCGGCTTCTCTCGCGTAGCACTATAGTGACATTGTGCAGCACCGTAGCAAAGAGCCGTTTCGAATTTCGAGGTAAAAAATGAACTGAGGAAAGGATGAGCCGGAGAAGGTACGGTTTACAGCTCCTCCGGCTCCGTGCTACCGTGCATGAACAGTCCCGGAGCCGAAGCCCTGGGCTCTTTGTGGGTCAGACACGCGAGTGCATTGAACTCGCGCAGCTGCCGATCGAGCCGAACGCCGGCCAACTACTACCACACGTCCACACCAGGTCCAGCAGGCCACACCACAGGTGCTGGTAATTCCCTCGACCTCCGCGCCGACCTGCCACTTCTGCCAGGCCAGGGGTGCCCACTGCCGTGCCATTTCCGATGCTTTGCATTCTGGTGCACGCAGAGATGCCAGTGGCTGGGATCGGAGTACTCGTACTGGGGGTGCAGGACGCGTGATCTGCTCCGTTTGGGTGTGTTTAGTTTTCAAAATATTTTGGTTTCGGATACTGTAGCTTTTTTGTTTTTATTTAGTAATTACTATTTAATCATGGACTAATTAGGCTCAAAAAAAATTCGTCTTGTGATTTCACAGTGAATTGTGAGTTTTCAAAATATTTTGGTTTCAGATACTGTAGCTTTTTTGTTTTATTTGGTAATTACTATTTAATCATGGACTAATTAGGCTCAAAAAAATTCGTCTTGTGATTTCACAGTGAATTGTGCAATTAGTTTTTTGTTTCGTCTATATTTAATGCTCCATACATGTACCGCAAGATTTGATGTGACGTTTTAGGATAAAATATTTTGGAAACTAAACACACCCTTATTTTGTTTGGCGTCCATCAATTCCATCAGTTCTAGCCTGATGATGAAACAGGCACACAGCACATGTACACTAGCACAGAGCACAGGCGCAGGAGGGAGGGTGGGCCGTGGCACCGATCCATGACCGGGCAAGCACGACGTACATGGTCGCATGCATGCATATATGGCATGGCCGGGCCTACGTCCATTAATCTCGACGCATGCATGCAATGCATGCTAATCAATCAGTACACGTACGACTCCTACATGGCGTGGGGCGTGCCATGCCACGGCTGCACAACGGGCTTTAGTTCCGGTCCAAAATGACCTCTAGTCCCGGGCTGCGAGCTGGGACTAAGGTTTCGGGACTAAATGTCCCACCTTTAGTCCCGGTTCTCAGGCCCGGGACTAAAGGTGCTGCCAGACATCGACGTGGCGCAGCACCTTTTAGTCCCGGCTGGTATTAGTTCTTTTTTCTTTTTCCTTTTTCTTTCCAATTCATTATTGATTTTGGTTTTCAGTTATATTGTTTTCCAATTTATTCTTCGCTGCTATTATCCGTATACGTTGCACCTATACGAGAGCGTTATTATTGCACACAAATAAAGTATGAAACTATATATATATATATATATATATATATATATATATATATATATATATATATATATATATATATATATATATATATATATATATATTATAGAGCTATATATATACGTACATACACATTACATTTACAATAATATACAAGTAATCAAGTGTTCGGCCGCCGGTTAATGAGTTACACAAATGTTTGCCCGCCACTCAAAGCTTATACAAGTGTTCGTTCTTGTTTGGACTCTTCAAATTCAACCTAGGATTGTGGTGGAACTCGCCGTCTTCCGGGATGACATGATCGTTGATGAAACCTGTGATCGTCTCCTGGATTGCGACGAGTATTATGTGCTTGAACACTTATTTTTTCAATTCCCACTCCTTCCATTTGCATTAATTAAAGGAAAAGATATTAATATATATAAGATTTATTTAGTTTCAACAAATAAATAAGATATGAATTTACTGTATACACATGTTACTTACTTTTAGCATCTCTTTAGCAGATGTAAATTTGCTACACCGCATGTACTCGCAAACGTAGTATCCACATAAATTGGTTCCGTACGGTTGTCTGGACACCCACTTATGTAGAATAGGAGGGGGAGTGGCACTTTCAGATCCGTATGATATCTTTGTTGTAGCCAAGCCCAAGCCCTGCCTAATAAGCCGGTCGTTGATTAGGTATAGCATAGTAAATTAAAGGAGCAGGTAACGATAATTAACGAATGATAGAACTTACCTCTGGATCATGTCTATCATGTCTTGGTACATTGCCAGCTCTTTTCTCATTGAGTCCCACACATTTATAGTTTGTTCCTTGATCTTAATCTCAATGAGTATCCAGTGATCCCTGCATTTGTTTATAGAGTCAACTTATATATATATATATATATATATATATATATATATATATATATATATATATATATATATATATATATATATATGTTGGATTGACTAAGACATGATATAACACAACACTTTACCCCATATTGTAAGGGAAGAGTATCAACTCCTTATGCATTTGGTTATAAAAAGAACCTCCGGAGGTTTTTCTCCATTTCCTTGATCTTCAGATTGAATGGATCTTTAGTCTTTGTGTCCTTGTACACGACGTACGGATCGATAAAACCAATTTGATCGTCTGGATATAAGTGTAGATCAAGGTAATCATGCAGCAACGGTATCGACCAACTCCTACTAACTTAATACATCTAATAACAAGTAAGTCTATCACAAGTTGTATTTCTTAATTAAAATTGATAATTTTAACTCATGGAAAAACTATTCAAATTTCAGGTTTAATAGTTTTCCTAGATATTACACATCATAGAGAGTCTACATAAAATTTTTCATAATTTTATTACACTCCTACAATCTTGTATAAAAATAACAAAAAGCAACTCCAGCAATAGCTCTCAAAACATGGTACCTCCTTTTTATTTGAGGGCTCCCTACTTTTGAGGGTACTATTTTCTAGGCTACACTCTAGTAGTGGCCCTTAAAATAGAGCCCTCAAACTCATTCCAATAGATAATGACACCTAGGACCCGCTTGTCATTGACTTTCTTGCCCAAAACACTGGAATCTCTCTCTCTCTCTCTCTCTCTATATATATATATATATATATATATATATATATATATATATATATATATATATATATATATATATATATATATATATATATATATATATTAACAACATCGGCCAACGGAGATAGGGAGGGGTGCAGGATGCCGGTGAGGATCCCAGCCATCTCGAGAGAGGAGCAGAGGCGCCCAACGACGTTGCCACGGTGAACGATGGTCGGGATCCACAATGTTGCCGCGAGAGGAGCAGAGGACAAGACCTACCGACGTGGACGCGGACGCGGACGATGACGAGGGCGGCGCGCGGCGGTTCTCGGGGCGGCGGTGCTCGGGAGATGGCGGCGTTTCGTGTCTGCGCGCGAGTGGGGAGGAGGAGGAAGAAGACCGGACCTTTATAGGCCAGAGACCTTTAGTCCCGGGTCTGGCCACCGCCCGGGACTAAAGGGGCTTTAGTCCCGGTTCCAGCCACGAACAGGGACTAAAGGAACCTTTAGTCCCGGTTCGTGGCTGGAACCGGGACTAAAGCCCCTTTTAGTCCCGGGCGGTGTCCAGACCCGGGACTAAAGGTCCTTCCACCAAATTCTGGCGCCTGTTTAGGCGCCAGAATTTGGTGGATTTTATTTTTCACCTTTTTTCCTTTCATCTTTCTAAATACATAGTAATAAATTAAATATTTATCATAATTTTTTTTTCAAAAATACACATTAGTTTAGTTTGACTCTATTGTGCATTACATAAATTGTAAACACTATTTTTTTCAAATATTTCATATTATCCAAAATAAATGTTATTTATAATGAATATTGTGTTAATGAAAAAATATAATGGGCAATTAAAATATATAAAATTATTAGTTTTCGACAGAAAATTTGTTTTTGGTTCATTTGGACGTTAAACTTTTGTTTCTTCAATAATAATTATCCAAATGCGCGACATTAATTGTCTAAATTTGAAAATTTAAAATTTTCAGAGATACACGTCAGTTTTTGAAACCCTGGATGGTCTCGAATGAAAAACTCATTAATACAAAGTTTGTTCCACTCATCAAGACCTACATTTGGTCTAATGGTTAACTTTTCATTTGTAAAAGTTTGAACCACTCAATTTTGAATTTTGAAAGAATTCATAGCCAAACGCCGGTTTTCGGAACCCTGGATGGTCTCCACTGGAAAAGTCATGAATACCAATATTGTTCCACTCATCAAGATCTGCATTTCATACATATACCATTTTTGCATTTGACAAAGTGTTGGCAAAGTGTAGTTAAAAATCCACAATTCCCACGTATAGTTTCATATAGTTTGTGTGAGATTCAAGATTTGGTGAGTATTATTTATTTAAACTTTTTCAAATAGAAAAAATAGTCTATATAAAAAGTTTGGATCTTGATGAGCTCTAACAACTTGTATTCCAAAGTTTTTCATTTCAAGTCATTTAGTGTGTCATTTGACCAAGTCTGACCAAAACCCATCTTCGATTTTGAAAACATGTGCCTGGGACTTGCTAAAATTTATCCAGATAAAAATATGGTCCATGTATCAAATGTAGATCTTGATGAGCTCTAACAACTTGGTATTCAAAAGTTTTTCATTTGAAGTTATCAAATAGGTCATTTGACCAAGTTTGACCAAAGTCAAAACATTGGTTTTTAGAAACACACACTTTGACCGAACCATGTATGGTCTCGAATGGAAAACTCATGAATACAAAATTTGTTCCAATCATCAAGACCTACATTTGGTCTAATGGTCAACTTTTCATTTGTAAAAGTTTGAACCACTCAATTTTGAATTTTGAAAGCATTCATAGCCAAACGCCAGTTTTCGGAACCCTGGATGGTCTCGATTGGAAAAGTCATGAATACCAATATTATTCCACTCATCAAGATCTACATTTCATACATAGACCATTTTTGCATTTGACAAAGTGTTGGCAAAGTGTAGTTGAAAATCCACAATTCCTATATATAGTTTCATATAGTTTGTGTGAGATTCAAGATTTGGTGAGTATTGTTTATTTAAACTTTTTCAAATAGAAAAAAATGGTCTATATAAAAATTTTGGATCTTGATGAGCTCTAACAACTTGGTATTCTAAATTTTTTCATTTCAAGTCATTTAGTCTGTCATTTGACCAAGTCTGACCAAAACTCGTTTTCGATTTTGAAAACATGTGCCTGGGACTTGCTAAAATTTATCCAGATGAAAATATGATCCATGTATCAAATGTAGATCTTGATGAGCTCTAACAACTTGGTATTCAAAAGTTTTTCATTTGAAGTCATCAAATAGGTCATTTGACCAAGTTTGACCAAAGTCAAAACATTGGTTTTTAGAAACACACTTTGACCGAACCCTAGATGGTATCGAATGGAAAACTCATGAATACAAAGTTTGTTCCACTCATCAAGACCTACATTTAGTCTAATGGTCAACTTTTTATTTGTAAAAGTTTGAACCACTCAATTTTGAATTTTGAAAGAATTGATAGCCAAACACCATTTTTCAGAACCCTGAATGGTCTCGACTGGAAAAGTCATGAATACCAATATTGTTCCACTCATCAAGATCTACATTTCATATATAGACCATTTTTGCATTTGACAAAGTGTTGGCAAAGTGTAGTTGAAAATCCACAATTCCCACATATAGCAAAGTTTGAACCACTCAAATTTGAATTTTCAACACATAATGTTACAATTATATCACACAAGATGTCAAATACACATTATTAATTTGAGTTCACTACCTATATCAAGCGGGCACAGTGGTAAACTTTTTCTTGACGTAATGCCCTTGGTTATGATCATTCGGTAACCATGGAGTGTAATCAGCAGCGAGCAGGATGCTTGGGTCTTTGGCCACACAGAATGGTGAGATTCATTCATCCTTTTCATAATCCTCTGACACGTCTGACTTGTCTTCAATTTCCACGATGTTTCTTTTCCCTGTAAGAACTATGTGGCGCTTTGGCTTGTTCTTCTTCACCTTCTTCCATCATAACCCCGGTCTCTCCGTGCTTGGTCCAACAAATGTAGTTTGGCATGAAACCCAACTTGAACAAGTGCAAGTGAATACTTCTTGAGCTACAAAATTCTTTTAAATTCATACACACGGCACATGGGCAGCACATAAAACCATCCCGCTTGTTTTCCTCTGCCACTCTGCAGAATTCTCGCACGCCCTCAATGAACTCGTTGGAGCGGCGATCGGCATTGTACATCCAATGCGTGTCATTATCTGCATTATATGGCATCATATAATTAAAAGCACAGCATGAGAAAAGAGCGCGGCACAACCTTGTCTAATTGAGTTCAAAATTTTATAAGTGGTTCATCATTTCATAAAATTAATTTATGGACGTTAATAAAAAGATAACAAAATCATAAAATTTGTATTTTTCTATTAAAAGGTGTAATTTTATCTCTAAATAAAATTAATTTGAAGAATTTTTAAAGTTAAAATAAATTTCTTTCAAAATTACAAAGAATCAATATTATTTAATATTTTAAAATGAGAACATGAACAAATTAAAGTAAAAAGTATCCTAAAAAGTCTATAATAGAACTAAACATTACTCTATCCGTCCGTGAATATAGGGCGTAACTACTTTTTTTCTTAGTCCGGGAATACAAGGCGGCGGCGTCTCGGCGGCTGTTCACGCCCGCATGCAACATTTAGCGCTGTGTCGCCCGTCTCCTGGGCTCCCACGCTGGCCATTACTCACAGCGCATGCATGTTGTTCTCAAGCGAGACTAGTACTCCTATACGACACTAATAGCGGTTAATGCATGCACGCATGCACATCATCTAGTTAATTAGATGCGGAGCCGAAGGGCTCTCCTTGCAAGGCACAGCAATAAAACTTGTTTCTTGCTCTTTGTGAAAATGGAGTTACGCCTTATATTCACGGACGGAGGGAGTATATGTGTATACTACTTTCTAGGTACTATAATTAGCATCGTTCATAAAAATTCAAACATGAAAAGTGATTGGAGCTAGCGAAATGAAATAAAATAGCCATATACAACATGGATTTACATATGGTGCTGCTAAAACATAGGAGAATGAAGCTAGCAACCTTTCAAACAAATCGAAGATGACGTAGAAGCGTTTGGAGTGGATTGATCGTCGGAGATGAGACAAGCAAGAACAATAGAAGAACAAGCAACAAGAACATGAACAAAAAAAAAGGCTCGGGCAAGGATGAAGAAGAGGGAGGTTCAATTTATAGGGGAGGTTTTAATCCCGGTTGGTAACACCAATCGGGACTAAACCCAGTCCTATAGTCCCGGTCGGTGCCACGGACCGGGACAAAAGCTATAGTCTCGGTCCGTGGCACCGACCGGGACTAAAGACAGGGGTTTAGTCCCGGTTGGTGTTACCAACCAAGACTAAAGGTCCCTCCCGACAGCGCCTGACAACAGAGCCGATGGCGAGGGACCTTTAGTCCCGGTTGGTAATACCAACCGGAACTAAAGGTCTATTGAGTCCCGGCCGCCGAAATCGCCGAGACTAAAGGTATTTTTGGCGATCGACGAAAGGTCAGTTGTGTAGTAGTGTGCACTCATCTCTTGCTCAGCTCATCAGGCAAGCTTCCTGCACCTGCTGTCCAGTACTGTTTGTCGCTTCACACAGTCACTCGTTTATAGGTACCAGGTACGTACGTAATATACGTACGTGTCATTGGGTGGTAACACAGGATTGACAATGGTGGATCTACAATTTTACTCAAGGGTACGCCGCAAAAAATATATTTATTGTTAACAAACGGTATGCCTGATCTGGCATACCCTTGGATCCGCCAATGAGGCCGGCAGAACCTTGACAAATAGCCTCTCGCTCGCTCTATGGCTCTACCAATTTTCTCTTAAAGAAGTGAAAGTAGAACTTCGCAACCCCTAAATTGTTTGGGAATACCATGCATTTGGTAAAGCAAACATCATTGAGAGACTTTTAAAGTTTATTATATACGACTTGTTGACACTCAAAATTGGCTGAAAGAGGCAAACCTGGGCTGATCTAGGGGGGGGGGGGGGGGGGGGGGGGGGGGGGGGGACCAGCTAAGCCGGTTTTAGTAACTTTGTAAATGCATATGGACTCTACTATTGTGTTCCTCTCATCAATGGAATCAAAAGGCTTATATAGAACGTAAAATTTGATGTCCGAATGAAGAAAATATGACTTCAGGAAAGTCCACCCGGCAGAAATCTCCACATCGGCTTACCAAACCTGTTAAGCTGCGTCATGGTGGCTCGGTGACGTCGATGATTAGGAATTTAGATACGATGTGGAGAGGAATTAAAACAAGGAAAATGAAAGCACGAGTGCAGAATAAGCCCATTTCTTTGTTGTGCGTACATGAGGCCCCAGGGCCCAATTGGGAAAGCCTGTAACAAGGCTGCTGACAGCTAAGCCGGACATCCAGGCCCAGAGGCCCAGGACAAGATGGATGACCAAAACTTTTCTCAAATATAAATTTCCGATCAACAAAATGTGCGCTGCGCACGTGTACTTCCAAGGCTCCAGGTTTTCCTGTTACTTTTTTCAACCACATTTCAAGCATTTTCTCTTTTTTTTTGAATACGCACGAGCTCTGCATATCATTTCATTTAAAGGAGTTTACGTTACAAGGGATCGACGCCGGCTGAGCCAGAGCATTTTCCTTTTTTTTCAATCGTCACATTGTTTAATAGAAGTATATATACATGTTATTACACATACAGTGGCATCGTAGAAGAGAATTACTCTCTCTTCCAGAAAACCCAAAAAAAAAAGGAAAACGAATCGTAGCATCGAAACAATCACGTTTCCTTCTCCTCGATCTTCTCTTCTTTCCGCGGAAAACGAAGGAAACCCGACCAAGAGCGCGCAAGCAGAATAATAAGCACACCTACGCACCGCCGGAGGAGCTGGTCGATCTCTCGCTCGCTCGCTCGCGGGCCTGCCTGCTCCGATCACCTGTCGTGCTCGTCGTCGAGCTGCGACGGGCTCCTCCAGAAGCCGGTGCCGTAGAACCTCGCCCACACCTCCTTCTCCAGCTCCCCGGTCTCCTCCAGCTCCAAGGCGGGCTTCACGGGCAGCGCTACCGCCTCGGCGGCGCTGGCGTCCACCTCGACGACGCCGGCGTCGTCCACGAGGAGCTCGTAGATCTCCGTGGCCTGCCCCGCGGAGGCGGAGCGCCGCCGGCCGGCCTTGCGCACGCGGGCGGCCTTGCGGCACAGCGCCGCGGGGGCGCGCACCGTGGCGAGCACCACGACCTCCACCATGACGCAGGGGAAGCAGCAGCACACGGCGGCGCAGCCCGCCGCGGTGCCGCCGGCCACCTCGCTGCAGGTGCGGTGCTCCCTGATGTTGAGGTCGCTGTCGCAGCGCTGCGGAGGGCGGCGCACTGGCACTGCACCTGGGCGGCGCGGCGGGAACGCTGCTGACCGCCGCAGCTGGTGATGATGCCCCGCCGACAGCGGGCCCTGCTCCCGGACCTGCACGGGCCCCCGCGGACGCTGGCGCGGGGCGTCGTCGGCCCTCGCCGCCGCCACGGCCACGGAGGTCGCCGGGCACGACGCCTCGGAGCGGCGGTGCTGGTGGGGCCTGCTGGACCGGACGGCCGCCATGGCGAGCTCTCTGGCTGGCCCTCGACGGCGCGGCGCCCGCCCAAGATGGATGGGAGGCCGCGGAAGGAAGGCATGGGCGGAGGAGACGGAACCGGTTAATTATAATAATAATGGGGCTGCTGCGGGGGCTCGCCTCGCCGGGGTCAGCGGCGGCGAAACCGGCAGGCCGCTACCCAATTTTGGCCGGTGATTGATGAGTAGAAACGGCCGGGCACCGAGCACAGATGCATGGGAGCATGCATTGCGTGCACCTGCAGCAGCAGCAGCAGCAGCCATGCGTAATGCGTTGGGCGTTGCACTTGCACGCGCGTTGAGAGCCAACAAATGCAAACATGCACATCAGTCGCAGCTGCGCCTACCTGCCGGCCGTGCCAGACTGCCATTTCTGGGAGTCCTTGTGCGTGCGGTCGTGCCAGAATCCAATCCATTGTAGTGGTACGCCGGCGGCATGTTCTTGCCTCGCGTCGATTTGGCCCGCCACATGTCATTGCCTTCGGACACGCTGCCATTCCTCTGCCATTGATCTGATCAGCCGGCCATGAGGCAGCCTTGCAGCTGAGCCGAGGCCAAGAATGCACTTGCACTCTTGCGACGGCAACGGCTATCTCTACTCTACATATGTGTGTTAGTAAAGTAAGCTTCAATGCTTCGTAGTTCATACAGTCGCATTCATCAAGAAAAAAAAAAAAGGAAAGAGAAGAAAAGCTACGTCAAGACTACAGTCCTCTGTTGGAGATCTTCAATTCATCCGTTCCTTCCTTAGCAGTTTTTCCCTCACCTTACCTGATAGCTCAACTCAATTTCAGTTTCAGACAATTGACTGAAATCCATAATTGAAAGTCAGATCTATGCCTCTGTGTGACTGACATCCGCAACATGCAAAGCTTTCCTACGCGCTTCCCATATAGCTCAGCTCAGCAACAAGTCAGCGGTTACCAAAATTTCTATAGTGACCTACTGCCACATTCCTATAGTGAAAGTGAGAAACATTAACCGGAACATTGAAGGACGTTATCCTTTCGCCCCTGAGCTCTCTCCTCCCTTTACTGTAGCAGTCGGTTGAGTTCTCCGTCTCTAGCCCCTCCCTTGCCTCCTGTGGCGTCCTCGTCAGCGGCGGCAGGGAGTGGGAGCGGCCCGGCCCCTTTGCTCTTCTGTACATAACATATTAGTTTCTCTGTTTGTGTGTTGCTTGCTTGCCTAGATGGGCTCCCAACGTGCTTTGGTTACAGTCGCCGCCATCGTCTTGCTTCTGCTCGCCGCTGCCAGCCCTGTTGGCTAGGTACTACGTCCCGATAAAGTCACCTCCCCATCGCCCTTGCTGGACCAGTTGTCCATCTTCCCCTCCCCCTCGGCCATGGGGTTCGGCTGTCGCTCGCTCCGCCTACGCCCCTGTCAGAGCAGTTCTGAACTCTTCAAGTTCGAGTCTCCGCCGCTCGTTTTGTAGTGATCCATCCATCGGCTCTGAGGTTGCCGATCTTATCCCTGCCGGCAACGTCATCATCAATATCTTCGGTTCGCCAGTGGCGCTCATCAACAACGGCTACTTCAACCACCATAAGGCCCCTTGGGAGGCTTCATTCGCCCGACCCCATGTATCTGTGACGCTTGTGGAGATACTCGCCGGTGATCTGTATGGCCATGTCGGCGATGCAGACGGGCGCCATCCAGCCGGTCGACTATAGCAGCGCCCTCATTTCCACCTCCATCACCTCGCCACTACCCGCCAACTACTGCAGCGCTCTGGCTGACCCGCAGTGGTGTGCGGCCATGGCCGATGAGTATCGGGGCACTCATCGATAACCGGACCTGGCGCCTCGTTCCCCGGCCTCCTCGTGCCAATGTCGTCATGCCAAGTGGATCTACAAGCACAAGTACCACGCCGACGGGTCGCTTGCCCACCATAAGGCTCGCTAGGTCGTTCGCGGTTTCTCCTAGCAGCACGGTGTGGACTACGATGAAACCTTCAACCCAGATGCTAAACTGGCCATAATCCGCGTCGTCCTCAGCATCGCCACCTCACGGTCATGGCCGATCCACCAGTTTGATGTCAAGAATGCCTTTCTCATGGTAGTCTTGAGGAGACTGTCTACTGCTAGCAGCCTCCTGGCTTCGTCGACCCATCTGCACCTAATCATGTTTGTTTGTTGCAGAAGTCCCTCTACGGCCTTAAACAATCTCCCCGCGTGTGGCACCAGCGGTTTGCTATGTATCTTTGCCAGCTCGACTTCACGCCCTCCGCCAGTGATGCGTCTCTCTTTATTTATAAAGATCGAAACAACTTCACCTACTTGCCACTCTACATCGATTACATCATCCTGACGGCCTCTCACCAGACCTCCTGCGTTGAATCAGTGCGCGTCTCATCTCGAAGTTAGCGATGACTGACATCGGGGCACTCCACCACTTCCTCGACATCTCTATCATGTGCTCCTCCGACGGGTTATTTCTCTCGCAACGCCAGTATGCTAAGCGTGCTGGCATGTTCGAGTTTCATCCCACCGCGATGCCTGTGGACTCCTAGTCCAAGCTCTCAGCTACAGACGATGGTGCCCCAGTCGCCAACCCATCCGAGTACCGTAGCCTCGCGAAGGGTGCTACAATACCTTACTCTCACCCACCCCGACCTAGCCTATGCGGTCTAGCAAGTATGTTTCTTCATGCATGAACCCCAGGAGCCGCACCTCGCCCTCATCAAGCGCATTCTCTGCTCCATCAAGGGCACTCTTTCTGCTGGTCTACATATTGGCACCGGTCCTGTCTAGTCCCTTACGGCGTACTCAGATGCGGACTAGCTGAGGTGCCCCGACTCCTGCCGCTCCATGTTGGGCTACTGCGTCTACCTCGGTGACAACTTGGTGTCTTAGTCATCCAAGCGCCAAACCACCGTCTCTCACTCTAGTGCTGAAGCAAATTACCATGCTGTCACCCACGTCGTCGCCGAGTGCTGCTGGTTGCGCCAGCTTCTCCAGGAGCTCCATCTACCAGTACCCTCCGCGATGGTTGTCTTCTGTGACAACGTTAGTGTTGTTTACATGACAACCAACATGTTCATCACCGCTAGACCAAGCACATCGAGATCAATGTTCACTTCGTTCATGAGAAGGCTTGATGAATTTTGTGTTCTGCATGTGTCGTTCTCGGATCAGTTCACGGATATCATGACTAAGGGCCTACTTGTATAATTATTTACTGATTTTCGGTCCAGTTTATGCGTCCGTGAACCACCTGCTACAACTGTGGAGGGTGTTAGATATGTATATATCTAGGGATCTAATTGTAAATGCACTGATAGCCTTGTGGCTATATATATGAAAGTCACCCCTCCCTATGGGTGTGAGGTGTTCTCCTATTGCTTTCTACAGATTGTCTAAAAAAATCAATAGGCCTCATATTGAAGTTGTCAAGCATGCCCTGCGAGAAACAGGTTTGAGGGGCAGCATTTTCCAACAATACATGAAATCATTCTAGCAATTTTGCACTTACAGATATATTTGCTTTCTCCTCGATCTTCTCATCATCTTTCTCCTCGGTCCTCTCATCATCTCTGTCCTTGTTTCTATCCTCCTCTCTGTCTTCGTTCCTATCCTCCTCTTTCGCCTCGGGTACTAAGAGCCCCATCAGACCCATCTTCTCTTTTTTATTCCTCTTCTTTCTTTCTTTCTTTCACTTTTCGTTGGTGGCTAAATCAAATGCATGATTTCATTGAGTTAGGAAAACATGCGTAAAAATCAAATAGAGCAAGAACCTGCAATAGCACTTCAACATTCTGCTCTTACCAATATTGATTGAATCTTTGAATCTGTAGGCAAAGTCACAATCAACAAATAATCCATCACATTTGCCTAATTAACCATGCAAAAAAAATAGTTAGCATATTTTAATACATGCAACATAAAAAGATTAACTAACATACCTGTGTTAACCTTTTCCACACTGCATCGATTTCAGTACTTAACAAGCACAAATCGTTACAATAAAAGAAATATATTAGGAGGAAAGATTCACTCACTTTAAGAAGAGAAGGGTCACTATCTCTGAATAAATCAATAGCTCACCTTAGATATTGTAATTAATTTTTCATTCCAAATCAGGACAGTGGGCTATCTCGCTTTGACGTCATCATATAAGAAAGAGAATATGCACCTAGTGACATAAACCGAGTTTTTAAGCAACAAAAAAAGTAACACTTGAACATATATAAACTTCCATATACCCATATGGGGTTAGCTGAGGGTCCTGTAAAAAGGTTGACTTTCCATATATCAATATGGGGTTAGCTGAGGGTCCTGTAAAAAGGTTGAGATCATTGCACCTAAAAATAGTGAAGAAAGAAAAGAAGTATCAGGAGAATCACTTGCAAATATAGTTTTGTATTAGAAAAAATGAATACTTGTGTTGTCGAGATTTATAAGAAGTAGAACAACAAGTTCTTGTGATCCAGTTAAAGAGAACGCAATTGCTAAATAGAACATGTCATCTTCTTTACATACACCATGCTTCTATGGCCCTGAATTTGTGCTAGATTGAATCGATTCAAAGCTTCTAGGTATTGAGGAGCCCAATTCAACATCTTAACAAAATACCAAAGTATCAGCCTTGAATTACCCTAATAAAGATCTCAAATCTTACAGAAATGCTTATGCATTAAAGGAACTAATATTTAAAAAGGCCCATGTACAATGGGTACCTGGGGATCTACCAACCAGCTATGGTATAGAGGGACACCAATAAAACCAAATAGTGCAGTTTCTGAGGTCTGCTCAAAGCCACAAGAGCTGAAAAATGAACATCATGACATTATACTCTAAGAAGGACAATCGCACATACGCACACAATTAAATCAGTATCACAATCACCTAACAAATGGCACATCAAAGTATAAACTGCCTGGAAGTTGCGGCAATACACCAAGAACTTGTTTATTGAACTCTGATAGTCCCAAGTTCTGTTCCAACTGTAGTATAAGTGGATAGTAGCTTAGCTTTGAGTTAATGAACATTCATTTGCAAAACAATTGCATCTATATAGTTGCATACCTGCAGTATTACCATACAAAAGATAACTCTGGACAAGATAGATGAGATGGCCCTCCGACGTCTTTTTGATATCTAAATTGAGAGTTATCTTCTCTCCAAGCAGGAGAACGTTGCCTGCAGTGGCACAAAAAATAAAGAGTGAATGAACTTTGTCCTAGGTATTTCCAATAAGTTCAGTGAAGTGAGGGTGAAACCTTTTTTGAGAGGGAAAATACATGAATGAACTCTATCCTAGGTATTTCCAATAAGTTCAGTGAAGTGATTGAGGGTGAAACCTTTTTTGAGAGGGAAAATACACTATAAGTGATATTCAATGTCGATTTAATCTATGAACTTGTTGGATTGTACACGCGTATGTAAAAGTAAGTAAACAGTGTGAATTTTGGGTAACCGGCCAAGCCACTAAAATAGATATACAGAGAGAGAAAAAACTAAAAATGCAGCCAAATTGACTTACATAGTGCTACTAGGGAGCAGCATATATCCTTATTCTTGAGGATAATGGGTGTGCGCTGACCAAGAAATTCAACAACCCTGGTCACATAACACACAACAATAGTGACATCTTTCTTCTTTTTCTTCTTTTTTCTCCCATATCAAACGGCAGTTCCTAATCCCATAACTGGGAACTACTGGAAACTCGAATAGGCCTGTGTGTGCAAAAATCGACAGAAAAATGCGTATCACGATAGAAAAACATTTTTCTAACGGTGTACCAGTAGAAAATAACTGACAAAACTAGGTTCGCCATCAGAAACAATTTTTCTGCTAGTCATTCACGCAAAGGAAAATTGCATCCGTCCAGGTTTATTCTTTTTATTCTGTGTATCCTGACAGAGAAAAGAATAGAGACCGACTGAAATTTTTTTCCCTATCAACTATTGGTATAACACCGTCAGGAAATTCTTTTACCCTTACAATGCTATAATTTGTTGATAGGATCATTTGTTTTCAAACAACATTAGCTCAAATCAAATATGAATCATTCATAAAGTTGTCGCATTAGAACACATCAGATCTTATAACAATATAAGTAGCATACACCAATGTTTGCCTAGTTTAAAATATCCACATGATGACATGTCTAGTGGAACAGCAACAAATACTAAAGGATGAGAAGTACTGGTATGTTCTGTACATCATCTACCATTGACCCAATGCCAATCGACAAGAAGGGCAAGGTGCTTCCCTGCTGC
Organism: Saccharum hybrid cultivar R570; assembly: GCA_038087645.1. Taxonomy (NCBI): domain Eukaryota; kingdom Viridiplantae; phylum Streptophyta; class Magnoliopsida; order Poales; family Poaceae; genus Saccharum; species Saccharum hybrid cultivar. The sequence continues at coordinate 34,196,049 of JAQSUU010000001.1, read as the reverse complement.
CCTACACCGCCATGTGCACCCACGTTAGCATGTGCTTCTGGGATAGCACCAACCTCCGTGCCTGTTTCCATGCCGTAGGTTTGCAGGCTCTATATTTTTGCAACATAGAATGCAAAAAAACATGAGCAATGGATCCTAGACAGTCCAACTACGAGCCAACAAAATTGCTAGCCTTCAACTACATATAGAGAACGTGCCGAAGAAGTGCAGGACTGATACTTAATACTCACCCAAAACTCTCATTCCACATGGTCCGCTTGAATTTGTTCATGCCTTAGAGCCTCAGAGCAGTGCCGCCACTTGCTTGCGTATCTGAATGGTTGACTAGTTAAGAAAAAAAGAATCAATAGCAAGAAATAGAAATCATGTAGCACAATGACAATCTTGCAGTCGATTTCCAAATATATGTACAAATGCATGTTGGACAGCAAGTCATTTAATATTTCTTCACCACAACATTTTATTTGAATAATAATTAATATACTTCAAGTGTTAGGTGAACAGAGATGTCGTATTGCACAAATGCAGCTGCCCAATAAAATTCAGAGCCTATTGTTCAGTGCTCTAGCACACTATAGAAGGAAAAATAAATTGCCTAAAAAATCTAAACATTTTCTCCTCCATGCATGCCGAAGCTGGATCTCTGCATGACTAGTATTTAACTGAATATGGTAGCTAGTAGTGACAAGCAATCAAGAAGATAACTAGTATTTATATAGCTTGCTAAAAGCAGTTAGCTCAATAATTCAGTGCTTCGTCTTACCTATTAGCAGATTTATCTCCAATAGGCTCCTAGCACAGTAGTTCTTTTAGTTTGCAAAGATGCACTGAACATGGCAAAGAAAAGGTTAAAACAACATTGGGCAGAGACATGGAAGTTGAGCATTAAAAAAACATGGAGCTAGCTGTACAAAATTTAGACATTAAGTTGTTTTAAAACAACAATAGTACTTTAAGGCTACATTTTAGTTTGAGCCTGCTGGCATTCTGGTTTAATCTTAGGACGGAAGCACAGTCAAAACTCGTGAATCCAGTAACTAACTTTTAAACTAAAGAGCCGTCATAAGTATAACCACATTTCACAGGGGCAGGAAGAGGTACATTCTTGTCTCACCTATTAAAGCCAAAATGCAGCAGCTGCATACATCTGCATGAGATTGAATCTGCAAGCACAAAAATGCTGCATGAGATTGAATCTGCAAGCACAAAAAAAAAGAACTGGCCAAAGCTTAAAAACCTTGTGCCTCTAAATGCAATATCTAGTCTCATGTCTCACCTATTCAAGTCAAAATGCACCAGTTGCATGTCTTCTGATATCTCAACTTGCACAGCGCCATAAGATAAGGTCTGCAATAGAAAAAAGGTTCCTGATTATTCATATCCTAGACTTAAATTATGGCAAAAAAAATTGTCAAAAATTCTAAAACCTCGTGCAATCTAAATGTTACTGCCATTGCTGGTCACCACAATCACATCTTGCTGATCCCAAAATGTCACCCGTGAGGCACTCAGAGTGCACCCTCACCAAAATGTTTTGGCCATCATCAATATCACCCTACCCATCATTGGGTATGTCATTGATAATTGATAGTTAGATCAGGTGTTGTACAAACAGTAATACCTCACGCAATCAAATTCTACAGAGGTAAAATAGTACTGCAGTGACTTACTTTCACCATGGCGACTTTCAGCAAAGACACACAACTTTGGCAGGCAAGCCACGGAACCATCTGCATCATCCACAATCTCATAGAGGATAGCAACAAGAGGCAATCTAGCCAGAATAGCAAGGTCAACATATGCCTCGGTGTGTCCAGCTCGTTTCAGAACACCCCCTTCTCTGTGAAGGGAGAGCCTTTCCCCCAATTCCCAGCATGAATATACTGCTAGGTGACAACTTTCTGCATCCTACTACAATGAAATGGGGATTACAAAGGGCAGTGGTGAGTCACAGTTCCACATAAAAAAATTCTATGTTTTGAAGTGATGAAGCTAACAAAAGCAGGCGAATCCAAAAGCATACACTTGGATTTAGATCTAAACAAGTTTTGCTCATACAAGCATACACTTGGGTTTAGATCTACAGATAGCCAAATAGCTTAAATTAGGGTTCCAGTGCTTAGTATTACACAAAAGGAAGGGAAGAGATGGGACAGACATACCTAGTGTTGTGGGTGCTCACCGTTGCAGATCCGGATGCTAGGGTGTTGGGGCGGAGCTGGAGCCGGAGCGATGCTAATTTCCTTATCAAAGAACACAGACAACTATGAAAGATGACAATGCTTCATGCCTATAATAAACATCATATCAGATTTGAGTTTCAAATAAGGGAATACAGCTCAAAGACAAACTTGAAACATTGATATGTCGATATGATCATATAGCCCAAGAGTGAAAATTTATCCTAGATGGGTTCCTATTTCGTGTGTTTCCTTAAAGTATGCACCAACTTCTTCTTCACACTGAACTTCACATTTAATTATTAAAAATGCTTCAATGAATTTTAACTATAAAAACTTCAGTGGATCATCTTGAAACCAATATTACCTCCACTATGGTTTTTTTGTAGATCATCACTTCATCTTCGACTATTCTATCCATTATTGTGTACCCTTTGAGCTCAGGACATAAATCAGCTTCATTTTGAAGAATTCCATAAAGAATACTATTCAAAGAAGATAAATTCATTAGAGTACAAACTCACATGTACTAATCATAGATGGCATGTATTCTTTCTGTATACCCACTATGAGTATGTTTAACCTACTCGGAATAGAAGTTGCATGACAGGCTGGCAAGAACTAACAAGAAAAGGCAGAAGATGGAACATAAAAGACACAATGCCAATGTTAACAGAAGCAAAAACAGGTGGGTCAAGTAAAAAAAACTATATCTTGTCATCTAGGGATCTATAGTAAACACTACTTTATACCCATTTGACAAAACCCAGTCATAGAATCAATATCCTGAGCATATTTTACATGTTTCATCTTACATGTTATTTTCACTTGTAGAAGCGCACAGCAAAAGGTAGAAGTGGTTACTGCACACCATGAGATGACAGCATGCAACAACTCCAAGCATAAGTAGTCTAATATAAAACTCTTGGCAAGATACTTCTGGAGGAAAGACAAAGCGGAAACTCAATACAGCAGGGTGCAAAATAACAGATATGCAGCAACACCAAGCATAAGTAGTCTCAAGATGTTCTTGGCAAGATACTTCTGGAGGAAAGATAAAGCGGAAACTCAATACAACAGGGAGCAAAAATCCAAAATTTGTTAACGACGACTCATACTGAAAATAATGATGCAGACTGACAGGTGAACTTACTGGTCGTAAGCATGTAACATAAAGCACAGATTCAAATAAAAGTGATTGTTCTTATTGATCGTAAGCCTCTTCATTTGTCTTAAGTACTTCGTGGCCATATTGCACAACCTGTTTCGGCACACTTCAGGAAATACTTGTGACCTTCATTTCCTAACCATGGTATTCATAAAGATGCATACCAATTTTAACACAATAGGAACAATGTAATGACAAAAAAAAGGATTGATGTAATAAGTCATCCCACAATCATGTTGGTCTAATTATTCCTTAAAAATGACCAACAATTGTATTTTTCATGTGTTCATGACAAAAAAAATACAACCCATACGCTGATGTTGTAATTATTAACATTCGTGACCAACCGAAACATAACACACTTACCAAGCTGAGAATCAGGAGCATTAGTAACAACGATCATTCTTATGTGATCTGCGAGGAGGCAGTATGCCGTATCAACTCCATCTATATCAGCACCACCAATTTTACCACAATAGACCTTAATTACTGGACCAGCACATTGCATATATATGCATATCAAGTCAATATTACATGTCATTGACCATGGAAATCAATAATATTACTCATCCAGTTATCATTTGCAACATAAGGTAACTGAAGTGGACATCGAAAACTTACATAGTAGATGTCAGAAAGTATGGCAGCGTAGACATATAAGTCATAGTGGCTTTCTTTATTTTGAAGAATGGAAGCTAAACATTCAAGATTAATCCCTGTTAAGACAGCTTAGCTTGCAAAGGCCCCAAGACGCCATCTACTTGCCTATTGAACTAAAAAATGAAGAAAGAAAAGATATTGGTGAGTCCTATACCAGAGTAGCGGAAATTCCTAACGGCTAGAAACCGTCAGGAGTGGACCAAAAACTGATAGGAAACAGTTTCTAAGCCGACAGGAACGACTCGACAGGAAATGTGACTTTTTCCTAACGGCCGACCGACATGAAACCTTTCCTGACGGTAGATCCTGATGGCTTAGGACTGACCCATCAAACCAGGTTCATGTCACATGAACCATCAGGAAATAACCCCGACAGGAGTTGCTTTACACTTTCCTGGTGACAAAAGACGATAGGAATTCCATGTGTAACAGGAAACAGTTTCCTGATGGCCAGCCATCAGGAAAAAGCCAACAGGAACGACTTGACAGGAAAGGTAACTTTTTCCTAACGGCTGGCCGATAGGAAACCTTTCCTGACGGTAGTTTCTGACGGCTTAGGACTGACCCATCAAACTAGGTTCATGCCACATGAACCGTCAGGAAAAATATCGTAAGGAAATAACCTCGACAAGAGTTGCTTTACACTTTCCTGACGACAAAAGACGACAAGAATTCCATGTGTACAGGAACATATACCTACTAGAATCAGAATATAGTTTTACACACCACACCATTTATACACCCACCCAGAAGTCAAAAACATATACACTACATAAACATGTAATTGATCACTTTTTTATAAGCCTTCTAAATTCAAATGCCATTGACTGATCATGTCCAGCACTTTAAAAACATGTCCAGCTAGGTTTACATCACATTTATATTAGTTCCTAAGTCGACTACAAAGCAAGTCTAACTCCTACTTATATTTGAGTTTGCAGGAGCATGTCAGACTACACAAAAGGAGTCCTTTGCACTATCTAGATCACATATTACAGCTTAGAAAAGGAGAGCCTTCCCAGAAGCAGTTTGCTGTACGTAGCTACCTTCATCGGCCCATTACAAATTAGTGTTGTCTTCGTAGCAATTTCTGCATTGAGAACCATAAGCACCACTTCGAATATACGTGGGATGACTAGGGTATCCTACAAGGAGATATAATACAAAAAAAGTTAATGGTTGAAAAGTACATTCTCAATTATTGGTAAATCATTCATATGTACATAAACCAAAAACCAATCAGTTACATCACACAAATGGTTCAGTATTATGACTATATACATGAGGCTACAAGCTGACAAACATTCCTTTGAAAAAAATGTCACAGGACATCAAAATTCAGGAAATTAACTTTATTGCATTATGACTCTATATATATGATAGTTATGCTGCCCTAATGTCATAGCCATTTATATTGCAATAGTTCTTGATGTAAGTATTTAACCAAATTCTAATACTGAGTGTAATATGCCTCTCTGTATACTTTGTTGCATTGCATCCAGTGGACAAAAAACAGACACCTTGTATAAATTCAGTGCATTACTTTAGATCAAAGAAACAATTGCATACCACTAGAAAGATACATGGCCAGAAAGTGTTCCTCTATCTTCTGCTAGTATCTTTTTCATGGAAACAGAGCGCGCCAAATTGAAGCAGTTAGACACCACATGCTGGGAACAAAAATGCAAATTGCAGAGTAACTGTCCATGTCTCAGCAGCAACTCATGAAACAATTTACTGGATGCTGAGAAACTCTGAAACACATGCATATGAAGTTAGAAGGATGCATACTTTATGCATCTCCAAAGTTACAGGAATGCCAGAAATCTGTAGAACACACGGTTGGTCATAGAGTATAATAATTTAGTAATCATGGTGTTTTTGGTTTGGAACAAAACCATGGATGGTCATTGCTGTTATTAAGAAAGAATGTGCTAAACTGAAGCAGATCGACACCACATGCTGTCTGCAAAACTGCAAAGTGTTGTCCAAGTTCAGCAGCCATTCATCAAGCAAGGTCATTGGTATACCGAGCCTTCTGGAAGAACACATCTAATTGAATTACAAGAACTCAAATTCAGTAACTTACAGCGTTACAGAAGTTTCAGAAATTTGTTGAGCGCAATTTGAATACAGAAGTACCAGAAATCTGTTAAGCGCAATTATAATGCAGAGTTTTGATCTATATATGATTCCTGTTATTATGTAATCATGTTTATGCTATGACACAAGCATCGATGTTCAGGTGTCTGAAACCAAATTGCTGCTTGCCAGCAGACACCACACAAATGAATATGGTACTACTATTATATGCATATATGTACATATTGTTTCGATTCTAGAATCTAGACTACCAAAATTCAGAGATGTTGTAGATTCAGCTGAGATGTTCACAGCCGAGTACGGATGGAAGGACTAGAATTCTCAGAAACCGATTCAACAACGAAATTTACAGTATCTCTAAACATTACATAAGCGATTACATGACCTGCTCGTTTGAATAGACTGATCAGATCTTCAGATCTTTACATCCAAAAATCGAAGGACTCTCTCATCAGGTTACACACACCGCTGGAGCAATGGAGCCACGAGCAGCTGCTTCTTGGGCAACGCCGATTCCGCCTCTTCGTTCCTCAGCAGATCCATCGCGTCGACCTTGGCAAACCATGGGTGTTTGAGCGCGGCGGCAGCCGTGAGCCGCTTGTCGGGGTTGCACGTGAGGAGGCCATTCAGGACCTCGAATCCTTGCTGGGACAGCACTGCCTCAGGGAACAGCTTGCGTAAGTGGTTGTCATGATGCACGTCGTCTAGTATCGGTAGCAGTTCGGTGGCGAACGGCGTGGACGAGAACCACGGCCACGTACTGTCGTCTGGGTAGCCGAGCACGTCGAAGATCGAGCGGGCCTGTCCTTCCTCGTCGCGGCCATCCTCGAATAGCACCTGGCCATTGATGAGCTCAGCCATGACACAGCCCAGCGACCAGGTATCGACGAGCGCGTCGCAGTCGGGCTTCTCCAGCAGCACCTCGGGCGCCATGTACCATAGCGTGCCGTCCGGCTCGTACGTTGACGCCTCGGACATGGACATGGCGAGCCCAAAGTCACAGATCTTGACGGCCTTGCCATCGTCGCTGATGAGGATGTTGTCGGGCTTGATGTCGCGGTGGATGATGCGTTCCTCGTGCATCTTCTCGGCGCCCGTCAGCAGCTGCCACATGATGGTGCGCACCGTGGCCTCCGGGAGCGGCAGACCGCCGCGGCGCCGCTTACCACGAAGGAACTTCTCGAAGCTTGGCCCGCCGACGCACTCCATGACGAGGCGAATCTCCGTGGTGGCCCGATCGCGCACGAGGCCGTGGACGTCGACAATGAATGGGTGGCCCCCGCACGCCTCGTGGAGGCGCGCCTCCCGCAGGAGCTCCTCGGGACCGCCGCCGTCGGGCTCGGTGATGCGCTTGATGGCAACGGTCTCGCCGGTGACGCGGTGCCGCGCCTTGGCGACGGCGCCGAAGGCGCCCTTGCCGAGGCAGCACATCTCCTCGTAGTCGTCGGTGCTGCCGAAGGCGTCGACGCGGCTCCTCTTGTTGTAGGTCGTCGCCCCTGCGGCGGCGGCGGCGCCCGGATGACTCGCTCCCATCGCCGGCGTAGCGCTGCCGGGTGAAGAAGTGGCAGATCCCACTGCCTGCTCCGTAGTCGGTGGCAAGCGTGGCCGCGGCTTGACGTCCGCGTCGTGGAAGACGAAGCCCGCAACAGAAGGATGATCCATCTCGGCGTCGGCGGGATCGAGGGCTAGCTGGTGGAGCGATCTGGGGTCAGGGCGGCGGAGTAGGAGGGGGGTTTTATTGGAGTGTCTGTTATCACTTATCAGTTACGGTTACGGGTACGTATCCGACACGCTAAAAATCAGAGGAGAAAAAATAGTTGGTTCTGTGCTTCCATGCTTCTGGCCCCGGCCACGTCCATGCGCGCGCGAGACAACCGGTCTTCCTGGCCGCACTAGATCAAAATTCCGGATTGATGTGGCGTATTTCAGCTGATCTAGGGCCTGTTTACGAGTTTTTTTTTATTCTGCTCCACCAACTTCATCATGGAACAGTTTAGCTGTGGAGTTTTTGAAGCAAGTAATCATGTTTGGCACGCAGGTTAGCTTCAACTCTAAGAGCATGAGGTTTCTCTAAGGAGGGTCTAATATGCCCCATAATGATGTTTGGTGTATGTTTTGATATGCGGAGCATGTGTAACTAAATTAATTTTTACCAATTTAGATATGATGTAAAATATTATTGCTGGGAAAGTAGTCCCAACAGTCTAAGTACCAGGATGTCTCCGCACAGGCAAAGGTTCATGCAATCAATATAACAAGGTTTGATGATTCTCTCTTTACATGGGGTTTGTTCCCCTATTATAGTAAACAGTACAAGGCAAAGCATATTCTAGATATATACCCATACATTAGCAAGCCCTTGGGGATATCTTAGGTCCTCCCTGCTTGTCGCCTCGTGCTCACGGGCCTTTGCTTTGAGCCTGCTGGAGGCCTAGCGGTTACGTGGCATGTGCCTCCTCTAGAAGCCCTGCCTGTGGGCGGCGAAGGCTTGGCCATCGCCGATCTTCATCGTCTTCCGAGTTGACTTGTCAACTTCCCCCACCGACCATCGCAACTTCCGCCTACGCGCTGCCCCACAATGAGCCCCGGGCCTTCGCCGAAGGAGCCTTCGCGGGTTGGCCTAGGCACAAATAACCGAAAACCAAAAACTGAAACCGAAGTAACTGAAACCGAAATATTCGGTCCGAAATTCGGTTCCAGGTTCTGTGGAACCGAAATAATTACGGCTATTTTGGTTCTAGTGCTCGGTTAACCAAAATAACCGAACTTGCGGTCTAAAGGCCCATAAGAATGCAGCCCAGCCCAATACACAAATAAACTCTACGTATAAATCCTCACTCCCTTCCCCTTCCCTCCCCAGCCTACCGCACCCCAGCCTCCAGGTTCGACCTATGGCCGCGAGGCCGCGACCCCAGTCCATTCATCACGTCACCTATATTCTCCTCCTTGCCGCCCCCACTCAAGCAGACAAATCCCCAACACCCCATCCTATCGTCCTCATTGGCTCACTCCCCTCCAGTTCGCCCCGCTCCCCTCCACCGAATGGCCCGCTAGCTGTTGCTGACGGTGTTTGAGGATCGGCAACTCGTCACGGGGTTACCCGGGACGATTGTTCGGAGGGCTTCGGTGTATGCATAACTCGATGGTGAACATAGATACAATGATTTATATTGGTTCAGGCCACTGTGTAGCGTAATACCCTACGTCTAGTTTGGGGAGGACACTATATTGCGCCCTGCGCTTGGGGTTCAGACTGTCTCCGAGCATGTTGTGTATCTGCGCGGCGAGGGTGCGCGCCGCCTTGTCGTGGGAGTCTACGTTGACGACCTCGTGATTACGGGGGGCAGCATCTGCGACATCGACGAGTTCAAGTCACAGATGAAGGCCACGTTCCAGAAGAGCGGTCTGGGGCTGCTGCACTACTACCTTGGCCTGGAGGTGACTCAGTCGGCGGACGACATCACCTTGGGCTAGAGCGCGTATGCGGTGAAGATCCTCCAGAACGCCGGGTTGGCTAGGTGCAACCCCAGCTGCGTTCCCATGGAGCCGCGCCTCAAGCTGAGCAAGAAGAGCACCGCACCCGCCATCGACACCACGGCATACAAAAGCATCGTCGGCTCGCTGCGGTACCTGGTGAACACCAGGCCAGACTAGCCTACTCCGTGGGCTATGTGAGCCGGTTCATGGAGAAGCCAACCACCGAGCACCTGGGCGCCGTGAAGAGGGTGCTGAGATACATCTCCGGCACTCTGGACTACGGTTGCTACTACACAAGGAAGGAGAAGGACGTGCATCTCGTGGGCTACAGAGACATTGATCATGCCGGGGACATCGACACTCGCAGGAGCACTTCCGGCGTCCTCTACTTCCTCGGCAAGATCATCACCTGGCAGAGCCAAAAGCAAAAGGTCGTGGCCCTGTCCTCATGCGAAGCTGAGTACATGGGAGGGACTACTGCTACCTGCTAGGGTGTATGGCTGACGCAGAGAAAAAAATACCGGTTGGTAGAATCCAAAATTTTCGAGATATCCCGTTTACCGGCTGGATCTGAAATTTTTCCTCTATCGTCCGAAATTTTCATATTTTTAAAATTTTGTCATCCAAATAGATGGCAAAGCACACACAATACTTTAACCTTAATCCATGTTTAATTTTCTGTCCCCTTATCTTCTAAGTTCAAGTTGCCACCGCCGCGACACACTCAGCACGCTTCAGCCATGTCACTGCCCTCCTCATTGAATAAGCAATTGATAATATGCTTTATTTAGTTTTTTATGTTAGATTGTTTAGAAATGATCTATGTGCTTTCCTGAACAAAATAAGTCATTTTTTTGTCTAAATTTCTTCTGAAATTTTATTTCTATCGCCGATAAATTTTCGATATATCTGATATTCCCGTTGATCGGTGACCACCGAGATTTTTAAAATACCGGTAGAGAAAACCTTGGGCTGATGCGCCTCCTGTCTGAGCTGAAAGGCAAGAGGGAAGGTGCAGTAAAGGTCTACATCCACAGTGAGTCCGCCATCCAGCTAAGTAAGAACCCTGTCTTTCACGATCGCAGCAAACACATAGATACAAGATACCGCTTCATTCACGAGTGCATCGTGGAAGGCAGGGTATGTGTCGCCTCCATTGGCACCACTGAGCAGCTGGCGGACATCACGATGAAAGCGCTGGCACGGGAACGCTTTTGTGAACTGTGCGCCAAGCTTGGCCTCGTCAAGCTCAAGCAAGTGCGCAAGGCTTAGGAGGAGATTTGTTAGTTAAGTCTTGCGCCTGTACTTAGATAAGCTTGCATGTTTCCTTTCTGTTATGCATGCGCACGAGCACCGAACTTGTGTGGTCGCCGTGCGCTTAGGGGAAGTGGCCGAGAATAGCTCGCCATGACCCGAGTGATCGGGAGTGGACGACGTCGCACGCGTGGGGATGGACGCGCTACCAGGCGACGTGTAGTTAACCTCCGAGAGCTCCGTTCTCTCTGTATTTTTCATACAATAAAAGGAGAAACAAACGCCAGAAATCGCTGCCTTTTGCAGCACCAAATTCTCGTGTCTTTTGTTCTAGGAGTTCGCGTGTGTGTGTGTGTGAGAGTTGTTCATCTTCTCCGCCGTGTGCCTGCGCTCGCCGGCGTCGTTCATCGGCGCCCAGGGCCTAACAGTAGCGGCCGTCGTCGTAGAGCTCAGGGCGCGAGTTCTCGACGCCGTCGACGTACAGGCTGACGCGGTGGACGGCGAACGGCCCCGTTTCTGCGGCGGCGTTGAGGCAGAAGCCGACGGAGGCCGACGGGAGCTTCACGGTGGGCGCGGCGGCGAGCTCGGAGTAGGGGAAGTAGCCCAGGGCCATGTGCTCCATGAGGAGGTGGTAGCGCGAGCACCTGCGGCAGGAGGCTGCTGGAGGAAGACGTCGGGAGCCGCGAAGACGGTGATCGACCCGGGCCAGCTGGCGACCAACGCCGAGTCCGTGAGTTGAGCCGCCGTCAACGCCATCTCGTTCTACCCCAGCGACGTGAGCACCTTCGCGAGCTGCTGCAGCCCGAGCTCCTCGCCCGGTGAGACCACGAACCCCGCGCCGGAGTGGACGGTAGGTGGAGGTCTCGCCGCGCGGTACGGGTTGGGGAGTGGAAGAGTCGTCGTCGTGGCGGTCAGCTTGTAGAAGGGTAGAGGAGTGGCTGCCTCCGACGTGGACCACCCCGCCTCCGCTTGCTGCTGCGGCGGCGCGAAGGAGGTCAGATCCACCGTGGCGACGAGGTAAAGGAAGAGGCGCGGTGTAACACCCTGTGTTTTTACCCCATGCTAAAATTCACTAAAAATCTTAACTTTTTAAAATCTTACTACAAATTAAAACTTGTGGGTTTAATTTCTGCAAAATCGCTTTCAAAAAAATGTTTCATAAACCTTGCACTAAAATCCACCATGTGCATTTTGAGTGTTTTTGTGTTTATCTGCGGCACCTAAAATATTTTCCTTGTTTCCAATTTGATCATTGAAACCAAATCAAACTCATCTCAAAATACGCCTTTGAAATTCTAGAAAATGGAGAACGTTATCCTTAAGTAGAAAAGCCCCTCGGGCTCAAACCCTCTCCCTCTCCTCTTTGCGGTCCGGCTCGGCCCGCTCCTCCCCTTCACCCGCATGGGCCGGAGTGCTCCACACAGCCCAGCTCGGGCGGTCCCTCTCGTCCCTTTCTCCATCTCCCTGGCCTTGGCCGGCACCAGGCCTTTGGCCCAGCAGGGGCAGCCGCAACAGCCCGTCTCCCTTCCCCCCTTTCCTCTCACTGACAACGCTGCCCCGGTCATCAGTGGCCCTCGTTTCTCTAGCATGTGGACCCCGGATGTCAGCCTCTCCCTTCCCTCACCTGTCTCCCGGTGACATGACCAGACGCCCGACCCCGCCATCGTCTGGTCCCGGAGCTGGGGAAGACGGGAGCGCTGGCGCCAGCTGTCCCTCTCTCTGAACCGTTCCGTCACCCTGCTACCTCTTCCCCTTTTTCTTCCGCTCAGCACGCGACACGGCCAGAAAGCCGGCTCCTCCGGAATCCCTCTGGCACCATTGATGAAGCCCCGCTTGACGACGACCTCGCCGGAGAATGAGAATACGTTGCGGTGTCTAGCTCATCGCTCCGCGTCCCGGCTCCGAGCACATGCATAGGAGAGGAAATATCTCGGCGATCGAGAAAGATCTCGCCGCCGCGCACTGACATGGCCGGCCTATAAATAGGCCCTACCAGAGAGCCTCCGGCCTCGCCACCACCCCTCGAAGCTCCGCCTAGGTCTCGAACATGCCATCTCCCCTTCGCATCCTCTTCTCCCTTCCTCCTCGAGCTCTCTCTCTCTCTCTCTTCCCCAAATCGGGTGCGCCGCCGCCGCCATGAGTGTCGACTTCGATTCCTTCCCTCTAGTGCACCTCCAGCCGATTAGGGAGTAGGGTGAGCCCCTGGACCCTCCTCTACCTCCTCCACCACTTCCAGCCCTCTCTCTCGCCTTGTGTTGCCCTGCCGCCGTGAGACACCAACCGCCGAGCCGCAGCTCCTCACCATTGCTGCCGCCCGCCGTCGGCAAGGCACGGCCGAGCGTAGCCACGCTCCCTTCAATCCCGTGCACACCTCACCACTACACCACACACTGGAGCACCGCGCAGATCGGTACGTTAATGTGGCACGCAAAAACCGACTCGGACAAGGGCAAGCCGCAGACCAGATCGGATTCGAATTTTGTTGCTTCTATTCTATTGTACCCGGTCATTTATTTAAGCAGAGCCAGCCGCAGCAGCGTCGATTCATCATCAGCAGCAGAGGCCAGCGCGCCGAACCCATCAATATCCCAGCCCAGGAAAACTGCAACCATGGGAGCCACGGCGAGACCCAAGCGGATCAAGGCCGCCGCAGCCTCCGCGCTGCCCGACGAGATCGTGGAGGAGATCCTCGCCCGCCTGCCAGCCAAGTCGCTGCGCCGCTTCCAGTGCGTGTCGCGGTCGTGGCACGGCCTCATCACGTCGCCGCCCTTCCGCCAGCTCCACTCCAGCCGAGCTGGCAGCCGCCGGCCGCGTGGGCTTTTCGTCAGGCCGGCCGGGTACGGCGGGTCCTTCCACGCTTGCCGGCAATTTGGCGGCCCGGTGGAGGAGATCCTGAGCTCCTCCGACTTGGCGCCAGGGGACGTCTTCCCAATAAACAAATCCTGCCACGGGCTCGTCCTCCTGTGCTGCCTTGACTACAGCGCGCACTATGTTTGGAATCCTTCCACCGGAGACATCCTGGCTCTGCCTGACAGGACACCGTTCAGGACGGTGGGGTACAAGCCTCACACGTTCGTGTCCTACGGCCTGGGGCACTGCTCGACGAGCGATCAGTACAAAGTAGTGCGCATGTATTGGCATCGTAACGCCACATTCTGTGAGGTTTTCACTCTCGATCAGTCCACCTATTGGAGGCCTGCCGCCACGAAGCCGCCTCCCCCGTGCCGCCGCCTTCTAGTCAGGGGCGGCCAAGGAGCCGTGTTCTGCAACGGGAGCCTGCACTTTGTCGCACAAGATGGCGTAATCACTACCTTCAACGTCACGGACGAGACTTTTGGTACACTGATGCCCCCAGCAGGCCTAGAATACAGTGGTTTTGATCTAACAGAGCTGGATGGCTGTTTGTGCGCTTATTTTTCAAGCCAACTGCCGACGCCGGCCAGTCCTTACCACATATGGCTGCTTAGAGATTATGAAGGTTGCTGCTGGGAGGAGCTTCGTTGCTTCGATTGGGGGACCATGACTGATGCCGAATTCGCAGCGCTCAAGTCTCACTGGATCGCCCCACTAGCGATGTATCCCGATGGGAGCACGAAGATTATGTTTGGCACAGGTTCTTGCAAAGTGTTTGTCGTGGATCCTAGCAACGGCGGCAACCCGCCGGTGACTCTCTTCTCATTGGAGTTGGAGGACGGTGTGGTGCCCGATGATGGGCAGTTCGCTACCATGGGGTTCTTTGAGGAGAGCCTCGTGCCGGTTGGGCGCACAAGTGATGAGATAATCTTGTCATCGCCATCTGCACAGGCCTGGTGCCAAGTCCTCTCACGGCTTCCAGCGCGCACGGTTGGACGCTTGAACCAGGTGTGCAATGATTGGCGTGCCATAATCAAGAGCGAGTGCTTTGTCGTCGACTTACACTTAGAATATCAGCTGGCAAACCTAAGTAATAAAAGCCCTCAAATCATGTTTACCGATGGCAAGCCCAACAGTTTCAAACCGTTGGAGAATTTCATCATCAACACATCGCAAGTGCCGCCACTGATAGACGACAGTTCAAGAGTAGTTTGTTCCAAGCCTTGCCATGGGCTCAACGCGGGAGCCTTCATGTCTTATGACTTTGTGTGCAATCCTATCACTGGTTACTACAAGGCCTTACCCCTGGATGACGACGATGGAGAGTTGAGGCCATTGCACCGGCCAAGTGAAGATAATAATCACATGTTTGCGGGCCGTTTAGGCCTAGGGTATGATGTGGAGATTGGCATGCATGTCTTAGTCCGTATCACATTCAAGGAGAGAAACTTCACAACACGGGATTACAAACTAGAGTGCGAGATTCGGTGCATTGGAGATACTATGTTGTGGGAGGAGTTAGACCCTCCGCACAGGCCAATAGCTGACACGCCTCCTGCCTACTCAAGCGGAAAGATTTATTGGATTGCAGATAGTAAGCTCCTCGGGCAAAGATCTTCAGGTTATGAAATCATCGCACTTGATGTCGCAACCCGCGAATTTGAGATCTTGAAGGGGCCGCCGCTGCGCAGCCATGATGATAGTATCGAGTGTGTGTCTATCGTTGAGCTCCAAGGGCAGATTTGCATGGTCTGCTCACACCCACGCTTCGGCAGCATGGAGATATGGGCAATGAAAGGCAATGGCACGTGGTCCATGGAGTACTACATAGATCTCAGGAGGTTCACGCCAGAGTACTCCTCAGAGCTAGTGACGCCGATAGCCATAGATCCAAGGGATGGAAGAATTTTGCTCAGCACGGGAAGGGCGTTAGGCTACTACGACCCCAAGACGGCCGAGATAGAGACTATTTACTGCTTAGGGAAGCACATCAGCAAAGACAAGAAGTTTGTACCCATTCTATTCCAAGAAAGCCTGGTCAGTCCATGTGACCAGGTCTATTATTAGGTTGTTCTTTTGTGTCTGTGTTTTCATTATTTTCGTCTTCCTTTTTACTGGGTTGAACTCGATCGGACTTGATCTACATGTCGTAACAAGAGTTAACTTAAATAAAGCTAGTAAATAAAAAGAATATCACACCCGAGTTCTCTGTTGTGCTTGCTTTTGCTTAGGCTCAGTATGTTAACTTTTGTACATAAAGTGATTTCAGAACAACCTTCAATTTGCATTGGTTGCGCTGAATCAATTTCAAACACAAGCCCTATTTGGCAGAGTTTCAGCTGGAAGTCTTTTTTTGAGCTGAATATTTCTAACTCTAGAAATCTTCACCATGGTACACTTAGTTTTTTAGTTGAAACTAGCAAACTTGTCCGTGCGTTGCAACGGGAAGAAATAAATCCTTGTATATCGGAATTGCATTAAAAATAAGAAAAAAACATTTATTTATTTGTATAATTATACAGTCAGTTTACTGTATTTATGACTTACATATAAAATGACCTAACCCAATAGCAATATGTATTGTACCCTTTGAATTTTACATGAAGTAAAATGGGTTCGTGTAACAAAATTTCAGAGCTAACATTTGAGTAGGCTTTTCTAGCACATTATTACTTTGCTACTTCAATATCACCAACGAAACATGTTTCAAGAACTTATAAATTAACAAAGCATCATTTGATTTTATATTCATGAGATGATCAGCTGACATGTGCGTCATCTATTCACAGTGTGGCCATACATTCTCAGTCACAACCGTCCCATATCGGAAGAGTGTTCAGCAGCTAGCAGCAATAGTAATAGACTAAAAGATGCCCAAAGAAGCCCAATGAATGTATTTTGGCCCAACTTCTAAACAATTATATATATAGTGCGTGTGAGTGCTGTAACCCTAGGTTTGTTTTTCTCAACAAGGGCATATATAATTCGGGGTATAAGCTAGGGTGTTTAGGCTAATTCTTCTTGTAACAGCAGTGATGAGTAGTTTTTTTTCTCTAATTAATGTGGTAATAATTTCTAAGCCGTCATAGTAAAAAAAAGTGTCTAGGTTCCTTTTGTTGACCAAATACTAAATGTCTTGCGCATTTGTAAAGTTAATATTAACAAAAGAGCCAATTATGGATATATTTCTACCATTCTAGATTTATCATCAATTTATATTTTATTTATACCCTATTTTCTCCATGCCACTATAACTATTAAATTACATATTATCGAAGTAAGACCTACCTAGTTCCTAAATATTTTGTTATCATTTTTCTTTGCTATTGTAACGATAGACGCCACATCCAAACCCTTAATAAAATGCACACATAATATTAGCTAATTGAACCTGTAGGTGCAATCAAGCCCTAATTTGGGTTTTGACGTTGATGACCACCGAATTAGAGAATTAATGAGCTTTACTAAGTTGATAAGCAGGAACTTCATAATTGAGGATGTTACACGGTGTTGACGGTAGTTAAAGTATATCATGAACCGTCAACCTTTCTTGCATAAATGATCAAAATAGATGAATATCATAGAATAGGAGGTTTAAACTGACAGTTTCCACAAGTTTTTATAAATTTATGTTTTTAGCAGGATTTACACAGAAAACCGTCAAGGAGAACCTAAATATCAAAAGAGATCGCGGGATAATTTCATGGCTACTACGCAGGAATATTCTAGAGGACACCAGAGGACACCACGCCGAGGCAGGGCATGAGACCCTGCTAGGTGGGGCCAGCCGGCCCCACCCTAGGCCGCCCGGCTTGCCACGGTGGGAAATGCCCATGAGCTTCCAGAGTCTTCCTCCACTTTCCTCCTAGGATGCATCTCCACCGTACCTCATGTTGGTTTGATCCAAGGGCTTGTATTCAACCTCCAGGGCAAATACTAGACTGTACCCCCTCCCTAAAGCCAAGTCAGATCCTAAGAGTTGAAGAACCAGAAACTCTAATTCCTATCCCCACCAGGATCTAGGCCAGCAATCAAGAGAAGATTAATCCTCTATAGGATTTAGTCTTATATTAGAGATAGAGATATAGAGTGAGAGAGGATAGTTTTAGAGGAGTTCCGACCTGTCGGTGCTTCTCTATGGCTTGTACTCTACGGGATCAAGTTCTTTTGGAGCTTGCTTCTGAGATTCTCTGGTAACCGACTTCTAATTCAAGTAAGCAATTTGTTTATATTGTTCTTCAAGTTTGCAACTCTCTTTTGAGTGCTTTGATCTTGGTAGCTCCTTGATTGAAGTAGTATTCGTAGTGTAAGCGTGGTGCTTAGACTAGGGTTACTTGTGAATGCCCCCTATTTTTCAGATCAGTGGTAGATCGTGAATGTGACTTTTATAGCTTCATTGAGTCCTACGTAGTCCACTTCCCGTTAATAGGACTTGGTAGGCCAAATGGTGCTTGTAGTGAAGAAACTCTGATTTTGTTCTTTATGAGATATCGCCCACTATAGAATGATAGAAGGCAAAGTTTATCGAGATTGGAACTAGACAGTCCTTAGTAGTCTCGTTTATACTCCCTATTTTCTGACCTTGGTTGTGAAGTTGGGTTAAGTTTATAGACTTAGTTATCCTCACCTACTGTTTCTTTGGGTTCGATATTAAAACCGGGATAATCTTGGTGAAGTGCTACAACGGTAGTTTTATTTGTGCGCTTGCGGATACCTTATTTTCTTGTGTGCATTTAATTTATACCAACACATCGAAAAGTGGAGCCTCCCATCACTTTCATGGATGGTTTCGTACTCAAAGGAGGTTTAATTTCTTTTTACATTTCAAATTTTAGTATAGGAAAGGCCGTACTATCAAGGGGACACACCTCCTGGTTCAAAATGTGCAACCAAGTGCTCATATCTTGTCAAAAGCATCCTCATCCATCCACCAAATAGCTAGCAAAATAGTTTTCCAATCCTTACTATTTGGTGACTGCGGCAATGCCGCGCTTGGAGGGCGGCAGTGCCGCACTTAAGTAGTGACCATTGCGGAGTGAGGGGTATTTATACCTTCTCTGACCTCCCCAACGTTTACTTCGTCTTCTCCAATGGTTCACTAGACTCTAGAACAGACCAAAGCTCTCTCTCTTCCTCCATTGGCACATCTTGAGCTCCTAAATAACTCTATTGATTTCCCCATCAATCCTTAAGAGAAAAGGTGTCAAAACTTGATTAGAGAGGAGATCTACTGATTTACTATCTCAAAAGAACATTTGGTTCACTTTTTGGCCGGCGGTTGTGTTTGTTACTCTTGGAGCTTTGCTCCTAGCCGGCTAGAGCGTCGCCCGGTGAGCTTGCCAAGCTTGTGACAGCCCCAAGAGGTTTATAACTATCTCAGTAAGTAAAATTACCCCTCATCTTAAGAGTTCATTGAAATAATACGGTAAACAGGGCCTTTGTGGAGTGTTTTTCCCTTTTGTAAAATTTTGGGGAGTTTGTTGCAGCTATTGAAACAAACATTCCCTTTAGATTTGTAAAATGTTATGATTGTTTGGTTATAGAAAAAAATGTGAATTGTGCGAGTTTTCATTTTATTGTACTCAAGGATTTTAATTTCGTTATCGCAAAAATTTCGGTCACCACCGAAATTAACGAATTTCACAAAATTCGGCCAAAATGTCGCCGAATTTTTTTAGAGATTAGGACATGAAGTATGTTGTTTCTAAAAAACTTTAGATCTAAATAAATATTAGTATGATTTATGACTACACATCTATTGAATAGAAGAATATATAATATAATTAATAGAAAAATACAAGTCTAGAGTTATACATCACAATATTACAAAATTTTAGAGTTTTCTTTTAGCCAGCACCGAAATTACCGGATTTTGTGAAAATCGGCCAAAATTTCGCCGAAATTTTGAACCCTGATTGTACTAGTTGATTGTTGCTTGAAAATTTCTAAAGATTCAGGCAACTCCCATTTTTTGAGGTACAATATAAAAGCGTTAGCTTCTCCAGGATCTAATGCACGTGTGTTTCACTTTCACCTTGATGTAATTTTATATTTATGCAGTAAACTTGAGTTAGAGCATCTCTAGTAGTCCTCCAATACCACCCCTCACCCCATAAAATTGTTATATTGGGGGAGATGTGCTACTTTTTCTTCTCCAACATTCCTCCAATATCTCTCCCTTTTTTTGGTGGCCACCAATATATCCCTCATCTTCCCTTAAAGAAAGGGAAGATACAACTCCTCTAATACTATGAGGACCATCCTAACTACCATTTTTCAATCATATTTTCTCTTACACTCCTATAAGACCCACCTTTTATATGGGTATTGAGGGAGATATATTGGGGTACTACTATAGCATCTCCCCTAATAAATCTAGAAAGTGATATTGGGCTACCCTAATACCATCTTATTGGAAGAGTTGTATTGTGCGACTGCTGGAGATGCTCTAGATCGCTAGGTAGAAGCACAACTCTATTTAGCATTTCCCACGAACAACCCAATGGCTGCAACCGACGCAAAAGCAAAGTACACATAGCTGGAGCAGGAGATAAGCGCAGGGACAATGCATCAGCAACTACCAAAGATAAAGAGAATCCGAGAATTCTCCACCAAAACAAAGATAACATAGGTGCGGAGGGGCATTTCTGTCCTTCATTGATCTACTTGCTGGCCAAGAGAGCAGAGAACCCGAGTCCGACGTACAGGCACGGCACAATCGCGAACGGCGCTCTCCGCTCTGGCCATATAAACCCCCACCGTTTCAGCCGCAGCAGCCTTTCCCTCGCCCGTAGCAGAGCAGCCATGGCGGCTCCGCCGCTCCACCTGCCCCTCCTCGCCTTTCTGCTCCTCAGCACCGCCGCCGCCGCCCACTCCCAGCATCCCCACCTCCAGCACCACGGCCACAGTCTCCACCACCACCACCACCACCGCTCCCTGTCCATGATGACGGTCACCGCCCGCCTCGACACCGCACTGTCCATGCACCAAAACCGCATGGAGTCGGAGTCGGAGGAGACCCGCCAGTCGCTGCGCGTCCTCAACCCCTTCTTCACTACCGTGGCCGCCCAGGCTCCCTCGGGCGAGGAGGCCATGGTGGCGATGGGCGCGGCCGCAGACGCGGGGGACACCACGTGGCTCGACCTTTCCTCACCGCCCCCTTCCCTCCCCGCGTTGGGGATCTGATGTTGTCCTCCCTCGCGCCGCCGCAGCCGCAGGCTGAGGAGGCGGGGTCGTCCGAGTCGGAGGCCGCGGCTCCTCCTCCCGTCGTCGACGAGCCGTACCACGACGCGGTGAGCACTCCGCCTCCTCCTCCCGTCATCCACGAGCTGTACCGTGACACGGCGAGCCCTCCACCTCCTCCACCCGTCGTCGACGAACCGTACCATGACGCGATGAGCCCTCCGCCTCTGCCTCTTGTCGTCTACGAGCCATACCGCGACACGGCGATCGCTCCACCTCCTCCCGTCGTCGACGAGCCATACCGCGAGGTGGCGAGCCCTCTGCCTCCCGTCCACGATGACGATGCGCGGGTGGTGTCCTCGGGCACGGGCGATGACGACCTCGGCCTGCCACAGATCGCCAAGGTGCTCGCGTCGCTGGGGTACAACGAGATGGCTTCGTCAGCCACGCTCCTCGCCGATACGGCGTCCGTCGTGACATGGCCCGGGGTGATCACCGTTATCATAGAACCTCCTAATTATGATGGCCCACATGTACCTATCATCGTCATAATGACCTCTGACAGCCGTACTTATGTTCCTCACAACTTAAAAGGTCTGTTTTCCTCCGAACATGATCAAATTATAGGAGTATTGTAATATTACAACAGTTTATTCAAAATACTATCAGAGTAAAGTAGCGGAAGTCTTACAATAACTTAAATTTACAACCCTAGTTTCCAAACTCCAAACCTTATGTAACATTATTACAAACCGGTAGTAGGAAAGTATCTATATTAACTTTATTACAATCAAACAAACGAAGTGCCTTGCCCAGAGGCCACACAGTCTACTCGTTGTCACTTTCTTCAGCCACAACAGTCATGCAACAAGGCTCAAAACAGACTTGTTCATGAACCGCACCTGCAACAAGAGGTTTAACAAACCCTGAGTACGAGAGTACTCAACAAGACTTACCCGACTAAGAAAAGACTCCAAGGGCATGCTAGCTTTAGAGAATCAAGGTACGGGTATTCAAGAATCAAAATTTCTTTTGCAGAAAAGCTTACTAAAGTAAGTCCTTACCTTCATTATTTTACTTTTACCATTGATGGTTCATTAACCAATTCTAAGTAAACCTAATCTAGATCAAAGTAATTCTCCTCAAGATTCTTTCTTATTCTTTCTTTCAATTCTAGTTCTTAACTACGATGTAAGTCAGGCGATTGAGTCTCCATAACCGAGGAGCAACGACGATTCAAACCGATTATACCCAGCTAGGGATCTCTAACCTCACGACATATGTAGAACCAAATCTTGTATATGCCAACCCTCATTTAGATTTCCCAAAACCAGAACATGTCCATCGCCACCCGAGAGTACAGTACTCCTCGAACCCAGCCCGATTCTAGCCCTAAGGGTACACGCTACTCCCGCCATCTCTCCACTCCCAGTGCGAGGTTAGACATTCTCGAAATGGAATCACCAACATTTTGGGCTTACCCAAGGCATGAGGCTAGTTGCAAAGTCTCAAAACACAAGTAGGCCTACAATGGACGGTCCTTAACTGATAAGGCGGAAACACTACATTGAGACTCCTTTTCCTAATGCATGTTAGCAGTGGCCAAACCACCCGCCCGATCTTTCAAGTTCATTCTCATCTTTCAATATTCATTAAGTATGTCGTCATGGCTATGTAAACACTCATTTAAAAAGCTTAATTCAGTAAGCATAGCGAAGCATACTACGCATTTTTAGTAAAACAGGTATCAAGGTTGATATCGCAATAATCAAGGATGACAATGCAGCAATTGGGTTATCACTCAACTCCTGATTACTTAATGCAGTAAACCATAATATAAATAATAAAGATTTGTAAATCTCAAGGTAGGGTTTAAATGCACCGGGGCTTGCCTTGCTCTGACGCGACAACTGACTCCGGCTCAAAGACTCCGACTTCTGGTCTGGAACCCACCGACGACAATTCTTCTCCGAAGACGTGCTCGCCAACTTCGACTTCTTCGAAAGCGGGAGCTACACGAGTATATAACATGTCTTAACATGATGCGGTGATAAACATGATGCTTGACGATAAAATGCCACGGTTTATGACTTGAGTACAACTTTCCTTCGCGGTACAGTCGTAAAACAGTAAAACCTACTAACTAATAGCGATTACTTAAGCAACGCTAATGTTTCTTACGGAACTTGTTGCTAACGAGCTCAAACAAGTAATTATGGTGCCAAGGATCACCAAGAACTAGTGACCCAAGGACATCACTCAATCAAAAGAGCACACAACACTTAAAGTGATCAATTCAAGATTTATTTAACATTTAATTAATTAGGACATAAATAATCTTAGATCAAACTTCATCTAATTGAGTTTAAACTTTTTTTATGGGTTAATCATGGCCTAAAACAGTGTTAGAATAAATTTCATGATTTTTGGATTAATAATTTAATTATTAAAATTCATGGAAGTTGCATTTAATATTTAATTGAACTAATTAATTAACTTGCTGGTGCGATTTGCATGGCACGAGGGCGAGGCGAACTTGCTGGTGCGATTTGCGTGGCTGGTGGTAGCTCAACGGCGGCAGCAGCGAGCGGCGGAGCTGCGGTGGCGGTGGAAATGGAGAAAAAAAAAGAAACACGCCGGTGACGGTGATCTCCTTATATAGGGCGACGAGAACGACCTCCAGGCGACGTGTGGCTCGACGCGAACCTACTGAAGCCCACGCTGGCGGTCCTGGCGCGCGCGAGAAGCTCCTGGACGCCGCCCGGCGACTCGCCGGCGCCCATGCCGCGCGGTGCCCGGCGATGATTGGTCGCGGCACTGTAGCTCCCCCCCAACTTTTGAAATTTTGAACTGTTTTCTCAAATTACTCCCAAAATCATGTAGCAACTTGAAAAATTCCCAAGATATGAAATCTTTAGAATTTCAAGCTCTACAAGTTTTGTATTGAACATTTTTCCAAATTCGAACTGGATTTTGAAATTTGAGTTTAAATTCAAAAGGGGACACTTTTTGGAAATTTGGTAATTTAGAAATTACTTTGGATTTTATATTGAAACTTCAAAAACTCCAAACACCAAAGTTGTACATCTAGCCAAGACCTACAACTTTGCTACTCAAACCATTTACAAATTATGCCTCCATTTTGAAATTTGAGTTTGGGGATAAAAAGGGGTCAAATTTGAAATTTGCTTCTTTTCAAAATTGCTCTATATTTTACACTAAAACTTTGAAAACTCAAAATACCAAAGTTGTAGCCCTTGAAAAGTTCTACAAACTTGGTTTTAAACTTTTTCCCAAATTTTGCTTAGATTTTGAATTATTTGAAAAGGGGTAAAATAGGGTTTTGGATTTTAGGGTTTTTAGAGGAATTTTCAATTGAAATTTGTTGCTACCTTAATTAGTGATTAATTAATGATCAAACCATCATCCAAGGGCATCATTTGGACAAGCATGACATGGTTGACCAAATGCCACTCTTGGTTGACGAATTTAGCTTTTGAAAATCTTTTAATATTTTCCCAAATTTGAATTTAAATTCGAATCGGAAAACTTGCGACAAGTTTTAGGATTCCAACTCGAACTCAAAATTGGAGATTCATTTTATGGGTTGTACTTGAGTTCATACCCTACACTTGACACTAGTGTGTAACACAGTCACACACCTCAAATTACGCAGGGCATGGACTAAGTATTTGCGGTGTCATTCAAAAATTAGGGTTTTTGGTTCGAATCACACCACTGAGAAGCACATCCAACCTAGAAATGTAAACTCATTTTAGTTAATGCATAACATGGTTAACCTAATCATGGATGTTTTGCGATGCAATATGATGACATGGCAGATTAATTAGCAACTATAACACCCGGGGTGTTACAACCCTTCCCCCTTAAAGAAATCTCGTCCCGAGATTTAAAGCCTTGAGTTAAGTAATGGAAAAGGAAACGTGTCAAGCAAACACGTTTAGAACTTGTCTACAAAATAGGTAGGGGGTTTTCTACTTTACAAAGATTTGAAAAAGACAGGTTACAATTTAAAGAAGAAATTGCAACCTAGATAGAAGCAAAGAATTTGGGGAAATTCTCCAACATATAATCTTCCGATTCCCAGGTGGCTTCCTCTTCTGAATGTTGATTCCATTGTATCCTATACCATTTAATTGTTCTACTTCAGGTAACACGATCCTTTCGATCCAAAACTCGGATAGGATATTCAGAATATGTCAAATCAGGCTCAAGTTCAACTCCTTCAACATCAACAACTTGATCAGGCACTTTAAGACACTTCTTCAATTGCGATACATGAAATACATTATGCACGGCTGACAGTTGTTCAGGCAAATTTAATCTATATGCCACTTTTCCACACCTTTCAATGATTTGAAATGGGCCAATATAACGCGGTGCGAGTTTGCCTTTGACTCCAAATCGGTTAACTCCCTTCATGGGTGATACTTTCAAATAAACATAATCTCCAACTTTGAATACCAAGGGTCTACGCCTTTTGTCAGCATAACTCTTTTGTCGGGACTGAGCCACTTTCAAATTATTCTGGATCTGCCTGACTTTTGCTTCAGTTTCTTTTACAATATCGACACCGAAAAACCATCTTTCTCCCGGTTCTGACCAGTTCAATGGAGTTCTGCACCTGTGACCATATAGTGCTTCAAACGGTGCCATTTTGATACTTTCCTGATAACTATTATTATAGGAGAATTCTGCTAAAGGTAACCATTCATCCCAAGTATCTGAATAATTGAGCGCACATGATCTCAACATATCTTCTAGAATCTGATTAACCCTTTCAGTCTGGCCGCTGGTTTGTGGATGATAAGCAGTACTGTGCAACAATTTAGTACCCAGAGACTCATGTAAGTGCCTCCAAAAATTATTAACAAACTGCGTACCTCTATCAGATACAATGGCCTTCGGTACTCCATGAAGACTCAGGATTCGTGCAATATATAGTTTAGCATAAGTCATAGCAGTATGTTCTATCTTGACTGGAATAAAATGAGCTGATTTTGTCAGTCGATCCACAATGACCCAGATTGAATCAAACCCTCTTGAGGTCTTGGGTAATCCCGTAATGAAATCCATACTGATATCTTCCCATTTACAAGATGGAATGGGCAATGGTTGCAACATTCCTGCCGACTTCAAATGTACAGCCTTCACTTTACAACAAGTGTCACATCTGGCAACATACTTAGCAATTTCGATTCTCATTTTAGTCCACCAGAATCTCTGTTTCAAATCCTGATACATCTTATTACTCCCTGGATGAAGAGAAAACCTTGTGTTATGTGCTTCATCAAGAATGAGTTGACGTAACTTTAGAACCTTTGGAACCACTAACCGGTTCTTAAACCACAATACATCTGTATTATCAATACTGAAATCTGTCTGTTGACCTGTTCTAACTTTTTCTTTGATGTGGGCTATACCGGAATTACTTCTCTGAGCAGATATAATCTGATCTTTGATTGTTGATTCCACAGTGACATTGGTTAACTGACCTTGTTGGACTATTTCAATATTCAACTTTTCCAATTCATAACACAAACTATAATCCATTAGCTTCACAGTCATACAATTACAATGATCCTTTCTACTGAGTGCATCAGCAACAACATTTGCTTTTCCAGGGTGATAGTGCACATCTAAATCATAATCTTTTATTAACTCCAGCCACCTTCTTTGCCTCATATTCAATTCTGACTGAGTAAAGATATACTTCAAGCTTTTGTGATCTGTATACATGTGGTAAGTATTACCCAACAAGTAATGACGCCAGATTTTCAATGCATGAACCACAGCTGCTAATTCAAGATCATGAGTTGGATAATGCTCTTCGTGACGCTTCTACTGTCTCGAGGCATAAGCAATGACTCTGCCTTCTTGCATTAATACACAACCAAGGCCAATACCAGAGGCATCACAGTAAACATCAAATGGCTTTTCTATATCTGGCTGTGCTAAAACTAGAGCAGTTGTCAGTAACTTCTTTAGAATTCTAAAAGCCTTCTCACATTCTGAAGACCAGATGAATTTGGTTTGATTTTTCAACAGCTCCGTGATTGGCTTGGCTACTTTTGAAAAGTCAGAAATGAATCGACGATAGTAACCCGCCATTCCGAGAAAACTTCGGACTTCATGAACTGAGGTTGGTGGTTTCCAATTCAAGATATCTTTCACCTTACCAGGATCTACTGCTACTCCTTCGGCTGACAACACATGTCCTAAGAATTGTACTTCCCTTAACCAAAACTCACATTTACTAAACTTGGCATACAGCTGATGATCTCTCAGACGGGTCAGAACAACTCTAAGGTGCTCAGCATGCTCTTCTTCACTTTTGGAGTATACCAAAATATCATCAATAAAGACAACCACAAACTTGTCAAGCTTCGGCATGAAAACTGAGTTCATCAAATACATGAAATATGCCGGTGCATTAGTGAGGCCAAAAGACATAACTAGATACTCATACAATCCATATCTGGTAGTGAATGCAGTCTTTGGAATATCTTCTGGTCGAATCTTGATTTGATGGTACCCTGATCAAAGATCGATCTTTGAAAATACCTTTGCCCCCACAAGTTGATCAAAAAGTATATCAATACGAGGCAACGGGTACTTGTTCTTAATGGTTACTCCATTCAACGGACGATAGTTAACACACATCCTTAAAGTCTGATCCTTCTTCTTGACAAAAAGAGCTGGACATCCCCACGGTGATGAACTGGTGAAAGTCCCTAGTTTGGTTTTGGCTAATTGATGAAACCTAGGACTAACCTTTGTATCTAAGTGGATGTTTTAGATAAAGGTGGTCATTGAATATGAGACATGACATTGACTCATATGACAAGATGGTGAAGACCAAGATGAGGCTTGGCTCGATGGACCGGTTGTGAGGGTGAAGGGCAAGTCGAGGCTTCGAAGCGAGGGACCATGCGATGGTGAAGCTTGAGCAAGACTTGGCGCCGACGGACCAATGCAACGGTGAAGAGCAAGTGAAGTCAAGGTCGATGGATCGAGACGGTCATATGATGATATGAAGTGGATCATATCATTTGAAGAAACAAAATGGGCTCAAGGCAAAGGTATAACAATAGGGCCATTTTGTTTTACACTCAAGACACCATAGAGGGTGTGAGTGGTTTAGGATCGATAGCCGAACTATTAAGAGGGGAAGTCTTATCGGTTATTCGATGCACGGGTGCCACTAGGTGAATTCATGAAGTGCATTGCATGTAGGGCCTAGTGAGCTAATTGGAAAACCTTTGAAAATGATTGAGAAAAAGCTAACACACAAGCACATGGAGATGTACACTTGATGGTGTTGGCACATTTGCAAAGGTGGCGTTGGTCGCGCTGTGGTTTGCGGGTAGAGAGGGGTTTGGGTTCCTCTCTCCCTCCCGCCGAGCGTGCGAGCGCGGGATTCAGGCGATTTCGGGGAAATGAAATGCCTATTTTCCACTACGCCGAAAGTCGGAAAAGAAACGGAGGCGAACGGGGTCACTGAGGTGACCGGACGCTGCACCGGACGCGGTCTCGGTATGACCGGACGCGTCCGGTCAGTACAGCGCGGTTTCGGGCGCGCGGGCTAGGGTTTGCAACCGGCGCGTCCGGTCACTCGCGGGACCGGCGCGTCCGGTCAGTCGCCCAGAGGGAACTGCGGTTCACGAGGATGATCGGACGCGAGGCGCGTCCGGTCACACATGATCGGACGCGTCCGATCGTTGAAGGAGCTTACTGGACTCACACCGGACGCGGGCACTGTCGCGTCCGGTCGTTGCGAGGAGCGCGTCCGGTCGTTGTTTCGCGGGCGCGGGTGCTGTGCGGATCGGCGCGTCCGGTCGTTCGACAGGCGCGTCCGGTCATCGGGACCGGCGCGTCCGGTCGTTGCGACCAGCGCGTCCGGTCGTTGCTTCGCGCGCGCGGTGCTGAGCGACCGGCGCGTCCGGTCTGTTGAGAGGCGCGTCCGGTCATGGGATTTGACCGTTGACGCAGTGACCGTTGGAGGACCGGACGCGGTTGAGCGCGTCCGGTCAGTTTCGACCGGCGCGTCCGGTCGTCCCGAAAAAACGGTCAGTGGAGTTGCAACGGCTCTTTTTGGATGGGAGGCTTATAAATACTCGATGGCCGGCTCTTGGGGAGAAAACTAGTGATTTCTAACATTCTTGTACATCCTTTGAGCTAGAGCATCTCCTCCCACTCATCTCTCTTGAGTGATTGCAAATCATAAGTGAGATTGAGTAATCCCAAAGTGCATTGCATAGCTTGAGGGCATCTAGTGGCACTTGTGGGTGGTTTAGCCGGTGGATTTCTTGTTACTCTTGGAGAGTACCGCTCCTAGCCGGCTTGGAGATTGTTGGAGGCGTTGGCAAGAGAAGGTGATTGTTCTTGGCCACCTCCGGTTGTTTGTGAGAGGTTCTTGTGCTTTCCTCGGCGGGACGCCAAAAGCAACTCTATTACATTGCGCGTGTCATTGAGTTACCTCACTTGAGAGTGGAGTCTTGCGGTGCCTTGCGGGGCGTGCCTTGAGGGGCAAGTGACTTGAGGGTCACACCGAGGAACCATCTAAGTGTTGGTCGACACAACCGGTGACGTAGCTTGTCGGTGCACAAGTGAACACCGGGTGAACAAAAATATTGTGTCTCTTGTCTCCCGGTGATTGGTCTCCATATTGTGTTGTTGTCAATATTGATTGATTGAATATCATCTTGGTGATTGGCAATATCTTCACTCCACCGTTGGTATAAGATACACAATCCTATCTCTTGCATTTACTTTTACTAGATTATCTTGTGTAGCTCTAGTAGTAGCCTTTACTAGTAGTTGTTAGCTTGCTCACTAGTGTATAAATAGTGACATAGCTCTTGTGTGAACTAGAGATCATAATCTACTAGACTTGTGGATAGGAGGCTTGCATCACAACCCTTGGCTAAGCAAAACACGCTTTACGCCGTTTGTTATTCTAACAAGTTTGCTTAGTGGCTTGTGTAGAATTTTTATAGGCTATTCACCCCCCCTCTAGCCATCTAGGACCTTACAAGTGGTATCGGAGCCGTGGTCACCGTTTTAATCAAGGCTTAACATCCTTCGGTGTGAAAAATGGCTCAAATTGTGTTCAATCATGTTGGGGGCAAGCCACCGTTCTTTGATGGTGTTAGTTCTTTTGCTCATTGGAAGAGAAAGATGACAATGTACCTTGGTTCTATTCATGAGAGAGTATTGCAAGTCACTGAGAATGATTTTGCTATCATTGATCCCAATCATCTCACCGATGAAGATAGAGCAAATAGAACATGCAATAGAATGGCTCTCAATACACTCTATAATGGTATTGACACAAAAGTGTTTGAGGGCATCAAAGATTTGGAATTGGCTAGTGAAGTATGGACAAGGTTGAGTGAGACATATGAAGGCACTAAGGTTGTGAAGAGTGCCAAGCTATATGGGCTCAAGAGTGAGTTTGAGAACTTCAAGAAAAAGGATGATGAAACAATCATTGAAATGTTTCATAGATTGCAAGTGATAGTCAATGATCTCAAGAGCTTAGGGCACAAGACTCAAGATCAAGATTTTTGTCACAAGTTCTTATTGAGCTTACCTAGAAGATTCAAGATGTTGATCATGATGTTGCAAAGAGATGGGCTTGAAGCAATGAAGCCTAATGATTTGCTTGGTGAAGTATTAACCTATGACAAATATGATCAAGATGTTGATGACAAGGAAAAGGTGGAAGATGAAAAGAAGAAGAAGACCGTGGCGTTCAAGGCCATCTCCTCCAAGGGCAAAGCTACCATCATTGAAGAAGAAGACAATAGTGAAGATGAAGATTATGAAATTGATGATGAGGCATTTGCTTTTGTAGTCAAGAAAATGGGTCACATGTTCATTAAGAGAAGAGGCTTCAAAAAGAGAAATGACAACTTCAAGAGCAATGAGCAACAAAGGAGGTGCTTCAATTGTGATAGCACCGAACATCTTCAAGCCGAATGTCCCTATGATAAGAAGAAGAACAACAAGAGGGGCAAGTTTGAGAAGAAAAAGAAAGAAGCCAAGATAACATTCAAGAAAGGCAAGAATGGAGTCTATGTGGCCACTTGGGAAAGTGATGATGATGATGAAGAAGAAGAATCATCCAACAAGGCTTTTGCTTCCATTGCTATCAACAAGAAGCCTTTACTATTTGATTCATCCTCTTCATGCTTCATGGCCAAAGAAGCTAAGGTATTATATGATGAAAGTGATGATGAAAGTGAAATGGAATATATTCATGATAGTGATAATGATAAATATGATAATGAAAATGATGATGATGATGAACCAACTAAAGAACAACTATATGACTTGTTGCAACAAACTAGAGACATAGCTATTGCCAAGAACAAGGAGTGCAAGAAGCTTTCAATGAAAGTAGCAATACTTGAGAAAGTTCTTGGTGAGCTTAAGACCACTCATGAGAGTCTAGTGGAAGACCATGAGGATCTTGGTAAGGCTCATTCCAAGCTTGAAAAGGCTCACTCATTGCTACTTGAGCAACAAAAAAAGAAGGAGGTTGTTGTATCATGTGATATAGGTGTTACATGTGATATAATTGATGAATCCTTTAATGAACCTATCATCATGTCAAATACTAACCCTTCTTGTAGCTCTTCATCCACCACCACCAACTCTACCTCTACTACTAGTGATGGTTGCACTTGTGATGCCTCACTAATGGTTGAGAATAAGACTCTCAAGAGAGAGGTGGATGAGCTCACTCACGCCTTAGGCAAGGCCTATGGTGGTGAGGCCCGCTTGCTTAAGTGCTTGGGTAGCCAAAGGTTCTCTCTTAACAAAGAGGGATTGGGCTACACCCCCAAGAAAGGCAAGTCGGCCTTTGCAACTCCAAAGCCTAGCTTTGTGAAGGGCAATGGTCGGTTTTGCAATAGATGTAAGCAAGTTGGGCACCTAGAGCATAATTGCAATAAAAAGAACCAAAGCAAGAAATTTGTTAATGCTATACCTTTTGATTCTTGCTATGTGCTTACCAAAGGTGTGAAGGGTGTGCAAGCTAAGTTTATTGGTACACCCATTGTTGGCCCAAAGAAGAAGGCTATTTGGGTACCAAAGAGCTTAGTTACTAACCTACAAGGACCCAAGCAAAAATGGGTACCTAAGCTTCATTGATTTGCTTGTAGGTCAATTACAAAGCCGGAGGAAGGCATTGGATTATTGATAGTGGGTGCACTCAACACATGACCGGTACATCAAGAATGTTTGATTCATTCAATGACAATGATAGTGGTGTTGATTCTATCACATTTGGCAATAACAAGAAAGGCAAGGTTATTGGCTTGGGCAAGATTGCAATATCAAATGACATGAGTATCTCAAATGTGTTGCTAGTTGAAAGTTTGGATTTCAATCTTCTATCCGTGGCACAAATATGTGATCTAGGCTACAAATGCATCTTTGGGGTTAATGATGTGGAAGTTATTAGTGTGGATGGTTCAAATGTGGCATTTAAGGGCTTTAGATATGAGAATCTCTACCTAGTTGACTTCAATGCTAGAGAAACTTCTTTGACAACTTGCTTAGTCTCCAAATCAAGTATGGGTTGGCTTTGGCATAGAAGGCTTGGTCATGTTGGCATGAAACAATTGAAGAAGCTTACAACTCACAATCTTGTCAATGGTTTGAAAGATGTTGAATTTGAGAAGAATAAGCTTTGTAGTGCATGTCAAGCCGGGAAGCAAGTTGGAAGCTCACATCCAAAGAAGAGTACAATGAGCACATGCAAAGCATTTGAGTTGATGCACATGGATCTATTTGGACCAACAACATATACAAGCATAGGCGGTAACAAGTATGGCTTTGTCATAGTGGATGACTTCACAAGATTCACATGGGTATTCTTTCTTAGTGACAAAAGTGAAGTGTTTGACACCTTCAAGACATTTCTCACTAGAGTTCACAATGAGTTTGAGATTAGAATCAAGAAAGTGAGAAGTGACAATGGAAGTGAGTTCAAGAATACAAGAATTGAAGAACTTTGTGATCATTATGGTATTGGACATCAATTCTCGGCCAAGTACACTCCACAATCAAATGGCCTAGTTGAGAGGAAGAATAGAACATTGCTTGATATGGCTAGATCAATGCTTCATGAGTACAATATGAGTCAATCATTTTGGGATGAAGCAATCAATACCGCTTGCTACTACATCAATAGACTATATTGTCATCCATTGCTAGAGAAGACCCCATATGAGTTACTTCATGGAAGAAAGCCCAATATTTCTTACTTTAGGGTGTTTGGTTGCAAATGCTATATCTTGAAGAAGGGCACTAGATTGGGGAAGTTTGACAAGAGATGTGATGAGGGGTTCCTACTTGGATATTCAACTACAAGCAAAGCTTATAGAGTTTGGAACAACTCAAGTGGCATTCTAGAAGAAGTCCATGATGTGCAATTTGATGAAACCAATGGGTCACAAGATGAAGAAGAGAATCTAGATGATGTTAGTGGAACTCTATTGGTGGAAGCAATGAAGAACATGGACATTGGGGACATTAGAGCAAAGCAAGTGATTGATATTCAAAATGATGATAAAGATCAAGTGCTCAATTCTCCATTCAAGCTAGTTAGTGACTCTCAAGTGCAAGATCAAGGTGCTAGTTCATCTCATCAAGATACATCAAGTGATCAACCAAGCTCAAGCAATCAAGTGCAAGTACTCCAATCACAACATGTTGCAAGAGATCACCCCATTGATAGTGTTATTGGTGATATTAGAAGTGGTGTGCAAACAAGATCAAGATTGACTATGTTTTGTGAGCATGCATCATTTGTGTCAACCATAGAACCAAAGAAGATAGAAGAAGCTTTGAGGGATGCCGATTGGATCATGGCTATGCAAGAAGAGCTTAACAATTTCACAAGAAATAATGTTTGGGAATTGGTAGAAAGGCCAAATGACTACAATGTGATTAGAACCAAGTGGGTGTTTAAAAACAAGCAAGATCAAGATAGCATTGTAGTGAGAAACAAAGCAAGACTAGTTGCTCAAGGTTACACTCAAGTTGAAGGTCTTGACTATGATGAGACATATGCTCCCGTGGCAAGATTGGAGGCAATAAGGATTCTATTGGCTTATGCTTGTGCACACAATATCAAACTATATCAAATGGATGTCAAAAGTGCATTTCTCAATGGGATTATCAATGAGTTAGTATTTGTTGAGCAACCGCCCGGATTTGAAGATGACAAGAAACCCAACCATGTCTATAAGTTGAAGAAGGCTTTATATGGCTTAAAGCAAGCACCTAGAGCATGGTATGAGAGGCTAAGGGATTTTCTTCTCTCTAAGGGATTCAAAATGGGCAAGGTTGATACTACTCTATTCACCAAGAAGATTGGAAATGATCTATTCATAGTGCAAATATATGTTGATGACATCATCTTTGGATCAACCAATCAAGCTTATTGTGAAGAATTTGGTGCTATGATGGCCAAAGAGTTTGAAATGTCTATGATTGGTGAACTTAGCTACTTCCTTGGTCTCCAAGTCAAGCAATTGAAGAATGGAACATTTGTGAGTCAAGGGAAATACATAAGGGACATGTTGAAGAAGTTTGGAATGCAAGATGCAAAGCCAATTTCAACTCCAATGGGCACAAATGGCAATTTGGATAGTGATCTTGATGGCAATATGGTGAATCAAAAGGAATATCGGTCTTTGATTGGAAGTCTACTCTATGTCACCGCATCAAGGCCGGATGTCATGTTTAGTGTTTGCATGTGTGCTAGATATCAAGCCTCACCTAGAGAGAGTCATCTCACGGCCGCAAAGAGAATATTGAGGTACTTAAAGCAAACAAGAGATGTTGGACTATGGTATCCCAAGGGGTCAAAGTTTGAATTGATTGGATATTCGGACTCCGACTATGGGGGTTGCAAGATCAATAGAAAGAGCACAAGTGGCACATGTCAATTACTTGGAAGATCACTCGTGTCATGGTCCTCAAAGAAACAAAATAGTGTGGCAATCTCTACCGCCGAAGCCGAATATGTGAGTGCGGGGAGTTGTTGTGCACAATTGCTATGGATGAAATCAACTTTGAAGGATTATGGCCTCAATTTCAAGAATGTGCCGTTGCTATGTGATAATGAGAGTGCAATCAAGATGATACAAAACCCGGTTCAACATGGAAGAACAAAGCATATTGACATAAGACATCATTTCATTAGAGATCATCAACAAAAGGGAGATATTGCCATTGAAAGTGTTGGCACCGATGATCAACTTGCCGATATTCTCACTAAGCCACTTGATGAAAAGAGGTTTTGCAAGCTAAGGAATGAATTGAACATTCTTGATTTCTCAAACATGAGTTGAATGCACCCCACCCACTTATTGACATGCCTCTCCTTCGACAGTGCAAGGTAAAATTGATTGACATGTCTTTCATCCTATGCTAAGGACTTGATAGAGCATGTAGACATAATAAGTGGTATGCATAAGCATTCATGATAAATCAAATGAATTTGATGGATATATGTTACCACTATTGCTTCTATGCTTATTTTGATCTAGTGGTGGCATATGACATGTTTGTGAGCTTGTAAACCTAGTGTTGAATCTAGAAGATTTGCTATAAGAGTTTAATTCAACATAGGCAAGATAACCCTTATTTTGAGGAGTGAAGAAGCTTGTCTTTGGTTCAAATCGAATTAAATATCTTTGGCAAGTATTCTAGGTTAAACCAAATTTGATAAATTTTTTAACCTTACATATGGTATCGAATTAATTTCAATCTACTCCATCAAACACTTTTCCTTCTCTCCACAATTTGATCCCATTTTTTGGGTAAGTTGTTGACAAAGGGGGAGAGAAAAAGATGATTCAACTTGATAAAGGGGTAAATAAAATTTATGATGAGAAAAAGATGATTCGACTTGATAAAGGGGTAAATAAAATTTGTTGATGCACACAAGTAGGGGGAGCAAGCTCATAAACAAAGTTGTTGCATTTGTTTGTGCATTCTCATATGACTTGCTCATTGCACATGTATTTAAATTCAATATACATGCTTGTGTGGTGCAATGCTAGTATAGAAATTGGATGATGAAATGATCTACTAGCATGCATAGGAATAGTTTACATATGGTATCTAGACTTGCCTAAAGCTTTATAAGTGGTTAGCTTTACAAGTAGTCCAAGAACCTTTGCATATAATGTTGATCTCACGGGGTTCTTGAGTTTTGATGGATGTCTAGTTACTTCATGATGCTAAGGATGGTGTAAAAGGCAACTCCGATTGGTATCACGCTTCAAAGGTCCATTTCTTACACCTTAGCATCATTTTGGTAGAATTACTCTCCCAACATTTCTATCCATGCATATGTGCAAAGCTTTCAATCCAAACTCTATGCACATATGTAGGGGGAGCTAATGCTACCAAAACCGAGCTTGTGATAATTGTCCAAACTTTACTTATGAGCAAAATGATTGGACAAGTATGACAAGTTCAAAACTTTTATTATCAAAATCATCTTTGTGAGGGTTGTCATCAATTACCAAAAAGGGGGAGATTGAAAGTCCCTAGTTTGGTTTTGGCTAATTGATGAAACCTAGGACTAACCTTTGTATCTAAGTGGATGTTTTAGATAAAGGTGGTCATTGAATATGAGACATGACATTGACTCATATGACAAGATGGTGAAGACCAAGATGAGGCTTGGCTCGATGGACCGGTTGTGAGGGTGAAGGGCAAGTCGAGGCTTCGAAGCGAGAGACCATGCGATGGTGAAGCTTGAGCAAGACTTGGCGCCGACGGACCAATGCAACGGTGAAGAGCAAGTGAAGTCAAGGTCGATGGATCGAGACGGTCATATGATGATATGAAGTGGATCATATCATTTGAAGAAACAAAATGGGCTCAAGGCAAAGGTATAACAATAGGGCCATTTTGTTTTACACTCAAGACACCATAGAGGGTGTGAGTGGTTTAGGATCGATAGCCGAACTATTAAGAGGGGAAGTCTTATCGGTTATTCGATGCACGGGTGCCACTAGGTGAATTCATGAAGTGCATTGCATGTAGGGCCTAGTGAGCTAATTGGAAAACCTTTGAAAATGATTGAGAAAAAGCTAACACACAAGCACATGGAGATGTACACTTGATGGTGTTGGCACATTTGCAAAGGTGGCGTTGGTCGCGCTGTGGTTTGCGGGTAGAGAGGGGTTTGGGTTCCTCTCTCCCTCCCGCCGAGCGTGCGAGCGCGGGATTCAGGCGATTTCGGGGAAATGAAATGCCTATTTTCCACTACGCCGAAAGTCGGAAAAGAAACGGAGGCGAACGGGGTCACTGAGGTGACCGGACGCTGCACCGGACGCGGTCTCGGTATGACCGGACGCGTCCGGTCAGTACAGCGCGGTTTCGGGCGCGCGGGCTAGGGTTTGCAACCGGCGCGTCCGGTCACTCGTGGGACCGGCGCGTCCGGTCAGTCGCCCAGAGGGAACTGCGGTTCACGAGGATGATCGGACGCGAGGCGCGTCCGGTCACACATGATCGGACGCGTCCGATCGTTGAAGGAGCTTACTGGACTCACACCGGACGCGGGCACTGTCGCGTCCGGTCGTTGCGAGGAGCGCGTCCGGTCGTTGTTTCGCGGGCGCGGGTGCTGTGCGGATCGGCGCGTCCGGTCGTTCGACAGGCGCGTCCGGTCATCGGGACCGGCGCGTCCGGTCGTTGCGACCAGCGCGTCCGGTCGTTGCTTCGCGCGCGCGGTGCTGAGCGACCGGCGCGTCCGGTCTGTTGAGAGGCGCGTCCGGTCATGGGATTTGACCGTTGACGCAGTGACCGTTGGAGGACCGGACGCGGTTGAGCGCGTCCGGTCAGTTTCGACCGGCGCGTCCGGTCGTCCCGAAAAAACGGTCAGTGGAGTTGCAACGGCTCTTTTTGGATGGGAGGCTTATAAATACTCGATGGCCGGCTCTTGGGGAGAAAACTAGTGATTTCTAACATTCTTGTACATCCTTTGAGCTAGAGCATCTCCTCCCACTCATCTCTCTTGAGTGATTGCAAATCATAAGTGAGATTGAGTAATCCCAAAGTGCATTGCATAGCTTGAGGGCATCTAGTGGCACTTGTGGGTGGTTTAGCCGGTGGATTTCTTGTTACTCTTGGAGAGTACCGCTCCTAGCCGGCTTGGAGATTGTTGGAGGTGTTGGCAAGAGAAGGTGATTGTTCTTGGCCACCTCCGGTTGTTTGTGAGAGGTTCTTGTGCTTTCCTCGGCGGGACGCCAAAAGCAACTCTATTACATTGCGCGTGTCATTGAGTTACCTCACTTGAGAGTGGAGTCTTGCGGTGCCTTGCGGGGCGTGCCTTGAGGGGCAAGTGACTTGAGGGTCACACCGAGGAACCATCTAAGTGTTGGTCGACACAAC
The DNA here is from genome assembly GCA_038087645.1 of Saccharum hybrid cultivar R570. Lineage (NCBI taxonomy): Eukaryota > Viridiplantae > Streptophyta > Magnoliopsida > Poales > Poaceae > Saccharum > Saccharum hybrid cultivar. The sequence continues at coordinate 34,157,724 of JAQSUU010000001.1, read as the reverse complement.
CGGTGACGTAGCTTGTCGGTGCACAAGTGAACACCGGGTGAACAAAAATATTGTGTCTCTTGTCTCCCGGTGATTGGTCTCCATATTGTGTTGTTGTCAATATTGATTGATTGAATATCATCTTGGTGATTGGCAATATCTTCACTCCACCGTTGGTATAAGATACACAATCCTATCTCTTGCATTTACTTTTACTAGATTATCTTGTGTAGCTCTAGTAGTAGCCTTTACTAGTAGTTGTTAGCTTGCTCACTAGTGTATAAATAGTGACATAGCTCTTGTGTGAACTAGAGATCATAATCTACTAGACTTGTGGATAGGAGGCTTGCATCACAACCCTTGGCTAAGCAAAACACGCTTTACGCCGTTTGTTATTCTAACAAGTTTGCTTAGTGGCTTGTGTAGAATTTTTATAGGCTATTCACCCCCCCTCTAGCCATCTAGGACCTTACAAGTGGTATCGGAGCCGTGGTCACCGTTTTAATCAAGGCTTAACATCCTTCGGTGTGAAAAATGGCTCAAATTGTGTTCAATCATGTTGGGGGCAAGCCACCGTTCTTTGATGGTGTTAGTTCTTTTGCTCATTGGAAGAGAAAGATGACAATGTACCTTGGTTCTATTCATGAGAGAGTATTGCAAGTCACTGAGAATGATTTTGCTATCATTGATCCCAATCATCTCACCGATGAAGATAGAGCAAATAGAACATGCAATAGAATGGCTCTCAATACACTCTATAATGGTATTGACACAAAAGTGTTTGAGGGCATCAAAGATTTGGAATTGGCTAGTGAAGTATGGACAAGGTTGAGTGAGACATATGAAGGCACTAAGGTTGTGAAGAGTGCCAAGCTATATGGGCTCAAGAGTGAGTTTGAGAACTTCAAGAAAAAGGATGATGAAACAATCATTGAAATGTTTCATAGATTGCAAGTGATAGTCAATGATCTCAAGAGCTTAGGGCACAAGACTCAAGATCAAGATTTTTGTCACAAGTTCTTATTGAGCTTACCTAGAAGATTCAAGATGTTGATCATGATGTTGCAAAGAGATGGGCTTGAAGCAATGAAGCCTAATGATTTGCTTGGTGAAGTATTAACCTATGACAAATATGATCAAGATGTTGATGACAAGGAAAAGGTGGAAGATGAAAAGAAGAAGAAGACCGTGGCGTTCAAGGCCATCTCCTCCAAGGGCAAAGCTACCATCATTGAAGAAGAAGACAATAGTGAAGATGAAGATTATGAAATTGATGATGAGGCATTTGCTTTTGTAGTCAAGAAAATGGGTCACATGTTCATTAAGAGAAGAGGCTTCAAAAAGAGAAATGACAACTTCAAGAGCAATGAGCAACAAAGGAGGTGCTTCAATTGTGATAGCACCGAACATCTTCAAGCCGAATGTCCCTATGATAAGAAGAAGAACAACAAGAGGGGCAAGTTTGAGAAGAAAAAGAAAGAAGCCAAGATAACATTCAAGAAAGGCAAGAATGGAGTCTATGTGGCCACTTGGGAAAGTGATGATGATGATGAAGAAGAAGAATCATCCAACAAGGCTTTTGCTTCCATTGCTATCAACAAGAAGCCTTTACTATTTGATTCATCCTCTTCATGCTTCATGGCCAAAGAAGCTAAGGTATTATATGATGAAAGTGATGATGAAAGTGAAATGGAATATATTCATGATAGTGATAATGATAAATATGATAATGAAAATGATGATGATGATGAACCAACTAAAGAACAACTATATGACTTGTTGCAACAAACTAGAGACATAGCTATTGCCAAGAACAAGGAGTGCAAGAAGCTTTCAATGAAAGTAGCAATACTTGAGAAAGTTCTTGGTGAGCTTAAGACCACTCATGAGAGTCTAGTGGAAGACCATGAGGATCTTGGTAAGGCTCATTCCAAGCTTGAAAAGGCTCACTCATTGCTACTTGAGCAACAAAAAAAGAAGGAGGTTGTTGTATCATGTGATATAGGTGTTACATGTGATATAATTGATGAATCCTTTAATGAACCTATCATCATGTCAAATACTAACCCTTCTTGTAGCTCTTCATCCACCACCACCAACTCTACCTCTACTACTAGTGATGGTTGCACTTGTGATGCCTCACTAATGGTTGAGAATAAGACTCTCAAGAGAGAGGTGGATGAGCTCACTCACGCCTTAGGCAAGGCCTATGGTGGTGAGGCCCGCTTGCTTAAGTGCTTGGGTAGCCAAAGGTTCTCTCTTAACAAAGAGGGATTGGGCTACACCCCCAAGAAAGGCAAGTCGGCCTTTGCAACTCCAAAGCCTAGCTTTGTGAAGGGCAATGGTCGGTTTTGCAATAGATGTAAGCAAGTTGGGCACCTAGAGCATAATTGCAATAAAAAGAACCAAAGCAAGAAATTTGTTAATGCTATACCTTTTGATTCTTGCTATGTGCTTACCAAAGGTGTGAAGGGTGTGCAAGCTAAGTTTATTGGTACACCCATTGTTGGCCCAAAGAAGAAGGCTATTTGGGTACCAAAGAGCTTAGTTACTAACCTACAAGGACCCAAGCAAAAATGGGTACCTAAGCTTCATTGATTTGCTTGTAGGTCAATTACAAAGCCGGAGGAAGGCATTGGATTATTGATAGTGGGTGCACTCAACACATGACCGGTACATCAAGAATGTTTGATTCATTCAATGACAATGATAGTGGTGTTGATTCTATCACATTTGGCAATAACAAGAAAGGCAAGGTTATTGGCTTGGGCAAGATTGCAATATCAAATGACATGAGTATCTCAAATGTGTTGCTAGTTGAAAGTTTGGATTTCAATCTTCTATCCGTGGCACAAATATGTGATCTAGGCTACAAATGCATCTTTGGGGTTAATGATGTGGAAGTTATTAGTGTGGATGGTTCAAATGTGGCATTTAAGGGCTTTAGATATGAGAATCTCTACCTAGTTGACTTCAATGCTAGAGAAACTTCTTTGACAACTTGCTTAGTCTCCAAATCAAGTATGGGTTGGCTTTGGCATAGAAGGCTTGGTCATGTTGGCATGAAACAATTGAAGAAGCTTACAACTCACAATCTTGTCAATGGTTTGAAAGATGTTGAATTTGAGAAGAATAAGCTTTGTAGTGCATGTCAAGCCGGGAAGCAAGTTGGAAGCTCACATCCAAAGAAGAGTACAATGAGCACATGCAAAGCATTTGAGTTGATGCACATGGATCTATTTGGACCAACAACATATACAAGCATAGGCGGTAACAAGTATGGCTTTGTCATAGTGGATGACTTCACAAGATTCACATGGGTATTCTTTCTTAGTGACAAAAGTGAAGTGTTTGACACCTTCAAGACATTTCTCACTAGAGTTCACAATGAGTTTGAGATTAGAATCAAGAAAGTGAGAAGTGACAATGGAAGTGAGTTCAAGAATACAAGAATTGAAGAACTTTGTGATCATTATGGTATTGGACATCAATTCTCGGCCAAGTACACTCCACAATCAAATGGCCTAGTTGAGAGGAAGAATAGAACATTGCTTGATATGGCTAGATCAATGCTTCATGAGTACAATATGAGTCAATCATTTTGGGATGAAGCAATCAATACCGCTTGCTACTACATCAATAGACTATATTGTCATCCATTGCTAGAGAAGACCCCATATGAGTTACTTCATGGAAGAAAGCCCAATATTTCTTACTTTAGGGTGTTTGGTTGCAAATGCTATATCTTGAAGAAGGGCACTAGATTGGGGAAGTTTGACAAGAGATGTGATGAGGGGTTCCTACTTGGATATTCAACTACAAGCAAAGCTTATAGAGTTTGGAACAACTCAAGTGGCATTCTAGAAGAAGTCCATGATGTGCAATTTGATGAAACCAATGGGTCACAAGATGAAGAAGAGAATCTAGATGATGTTAGTGGAACTCTATTGGTGGAAGCAATGAAGAACATGGACATTGGGGACATTAGAGCAAAGCAAGTGATTGATATTCAAAATGATGATAAAGATCAAGTGCTCAATTCTCCATTCAAGCTAGTTAGTGACTCTCAAGTGCAAGATCAAGGTGCTAGTTCATCTCATCAAGATACATCAAGTGATCAACCAAGCTCAAGCAATCAAGTGCAAGTACTCCAATCACAACATGTTGCAAGAGATCACCCCATTGATAGTGTTATTGGTGATATTAGAAGTGGTGTGCAAACAAGATCAAGATTGACTATGTTTTGTGAGCATGCATCATTTGTGTCAACCATAGAACCAAAGAAGATAGAAGAAGCTTTGAGGGATGCCGATTGGATCATGGCTATGCAAGAAGAGCTTAACAATTTCACAAGAAATAATGTTTGGGAATTGGTAGAAAGGCCAAATGACTACAATGTGATTAGAACCAAGTGGGTGTTTAAAAACAAGCAAGATCAAGATGGCATTGTAGTGAGAAACAAAGCAAGACTAGTTGCTCAAGGTTACACTCAAGTTGAAGGTCTTGACTATGATGAGACATATGCTCCCGTGGCAAGATTGGAGGCAATAAGGATTCTATTGGCTTATGCTTGTGCACACAATATCAAACTATATCAAATGGATGTCAAAAGTGCATTTCTCAATGGGATTATCAATGAGTTAGTATTTGTTGAGCAACCGCCCGGATTTGAAGATGACAAGAAACCCAACCATGTCTATAAGTTGAAGAAGGCTTTATATGGCTTAAAGCAAGCACCTAGAGCATGGTATGAGAGGCTAAGGGATTTTCTTCTCTCTAAGGGATTCAAAATGGGCAAGGTTGATACTACTCTATTCACCAAGAAGATTGGAAATGATCTATTCATAGTGCAAATATATGTTGATGACATCATCTTTGGATCAACCAATCAAGCTTATTGTGAAGAATTTGGTGCTATGATGGCCAAAGAGTTTGAAATGTCTATGATTGGTGAACTTAGCTACTTCCTTGGTCTCCAAGTCAAGCAATTGAAGAATGGAACATTTGTGAGTCAAGGGAAATACATAAGGGACATGTTGAAGAAGTTTGGAATGCAAGATGCAAAGCCAATTTCAACTCCAATGGGCACAAATGGCAATTTGGATAGTGATCTTGATGGCAATATGGTGAATCAAAAGGAATATCGGTCTTTGATTGGAAGTCTACTCTATGTCACCGCATCAAGGCCGGATGTCATGTTTAGTGTTTGCATGTGTGCTAGATATCAAGCCTCACCTAGAGAGAGTCATCTCACGGCCGCAAAGAGAATATTGAGGTACTTAAAGCAAACAAGAGATGTTGGACTATGGTATCCCAAGGGGTCAAAGTTTGAATTGATTGGATATTCGGACTCCGACTATGGGGGTTGCAAGATCAATAGAAAGAGCACAAGTGGCACATGTCAATTACTTGGAAGATCACTCGTGTCATGGTCCTCAAAGAAACAAAATAGTGTGGCAATCTCTACCGCCGAAGCCGAATATGTGAGTGCGGGGAGTTGTTGTGCACAATTGCTATGGATGAAATCAACTTTGAAGGATTATGGCCTCAATTTCAAGAATGTGCCGTTGCTATGTGATAATGAGAGTGCAATCAAGATGATACAAAACCCGGTTCAACATGGAAGAACAAAGCATATTGACATAAGACATCATTTCATTAGAGATCATCAACAAAAGGGAGATATTGCCATTGAAAGTGTTGGCACCGATGATCAACTTGCCGATATTCTCACTAAGCCACTTGATGAAAAGAGGTTTTGCAAGCTAAGGAATGAATTGAACATTCTTGATTTCTCAAACATGAGTTGAATGCACCCCACCCACTTATTGACATGCCTCTCCTTCGACAGTGCAAGGTAAAATTGATTGACATGTCTTTCATCCTATGCTAAGGACTTGATAGAGCATGTAGACATAATAAGTGGTATGCATAAGCATTCATGATAAATCAAATGAATTTGATGGATATATGTTACCACTATTGCTTCTATGCTTATTTTGATCTAGTGGTGGCATATGACATGTTTGTGAGCTTGTAAACCTAGTGTTGAATCTAGAAGATTTGCTATAAGAGTTTAATTCAACATAGGCAAGATAACCCTTATTTTGAGGAGTGAAGAAGCTTGTCTTTGGTTCAAATCGAATTAAATATCTTTGGCAAGTATTCTAGGTTAAACCAAATTTGATAAATTTTTTAACCTTACATATGGTATCGAATTAATTTCAATCTACTCCATCAAACACTTTTCCTTCTCTCCACAATTTGATCCCATTTTTTGGGTAAGTTGTTGACAAAGGGGGAGAGAAAAAGATGATTCAACTTGATAAAGGGGTAAATAAAATTTATGATGAGAAAAAGATGATTCGACTTGATAAAGGGGTAAATAAAATTTGTTGATGCACACAAGTAGGGGGAGCAAGCTCATAAACAAAGTTGTTGCATTTGTTTGTGCATTCTCATATGACTTGCTCATTGCACATGTATTTAAATTCAATATACATGCTTGTGTGGTGCAATGCTAGTATAGAAATTGGATGATGAAATGATCTACTAGCATGCATAGGAATAGTTTACATATGGTATCTAGACTTGCCTAAAGCTTTATAAGTGGTTAGCTTTACAAGTAGTCCAAGAACCTTTGCATATAATGTTGATCTCACGGGGTTCTTGAGTTTTGATGGATGTCTAGTTACTTCATGATGCTAAGGATGGTGTAAAAGGCAACTCCGATTGGTATCACGCTTCAAAGGTCCATTTCTTACACCTTAGCATCATTTTGGTAGAATTACTCTCCCAACATTTCTATCCATGCATATGTGCAAAGCTTTCAATCCAAACTCTATGCACATATGTAGGGGGAGCTAATGCTACCAAAACCGAGCTTGTGATAATTGTCCAAACTTTACTTATGAGCAAAATGATTGGACAAGTATGACAAGTTCAAAACTTTTATTATCAAAATCATCTTTGTGAGGGTTGTCATCAATTACCAAAAAGGGGGAGATTGAAAGTCCCTAGTTTGGTTTTGGCTAATTGATGAAACCTAGGACTAACCTTTGTATCTAAGTGGATGTTTTAGATAAAGGTGGTCATTGAATATGAGACATGACATTGACTCATATGACAAGATGGTGAAGACCAAGATGAGGCTTGGCTCGATGGACCGGTTGTGAGGGTGAAGGGCAAGTCGAGGCTTCGAAGCGAGAGACCATGCGATGGTGAAGCTTGAGCAAGACTTGGCGCCGACGGACCAATGCAACGGTGAAGAGCAAGTGAAGTCAAGGTCGATGGATCGAGACGGTCATATGATGATATGAAGTGGATCATATCATTTGAAGAAACAAAATGGGCTCAAGGCAAAGGTATAACAATAGGGCCATTTTGTTTTACACTCAAGACACCATAGAGGGTGTGAGTGGTTTAGGATCGATAGCCGAACTATTAAGAGGGGAAGTCTTATCGGTTATTCGATGCACGGGTGCCACTAGGTGAATTCATGAAGTGCATTGCATGTAGGGCCTAGTGAGCTAATTGGAAAACCTTTGAAAATGATTGAGAAAAAGCTAACACACAAGCACATGGAGATGTACACTTGATGGTGTTGGCACATTTGCAAAGGTGGCGTTGGTCGCGCTGTGGTTTGCGGGTAGAGAGGGGTTTGGGTTCCTCTCTCCCTCCCGCCGAGCGTGCGAGCGCGGGATTCAGGCGATTTCGGGGAAATGAAATGCCTATTTTCCACTACGCCGAAAGTCGGAAAAGAAACGGAGGCGAACGGGGTCACTGAGGTGACCGGACGCTGCACCGGACGCGGTCTCGGTATGACCGGACGCGTCCGGTCAGTACAGCGCGGTTTCGGGCGCGCGGGCTAGGGTTTGCAACCGGCGCGTCCGGTCACTCGCGGGACCGGCGCGTCCGGTCAGTCGCCCAGAGGGAACTGCGGTTCACGAGGATGATCGGACGCGAGGCGCGTCCGGTCACACATGATCGGACGCGTCCGATCGTTGAAGGAGCTTACTGGACTCACACCGGACGCGGGCACTGTCGCGTCCGGTCGTTGCGAGGAGCGCGTCCGGTCGTTGTTTCGCGGGCGCGGGTGCTGTGCGGATCGGCGCGTCCGGTCGTTCGACAGGCGCGTCCGGTCATCGGGACCGGCGCGTCCGGTCGTTGCGACCAGCGCGTCCGGTCGTTGCTTCGCGCGCGCGGTGCTGAGCGACCGGCGCGTCCGGTCTGTTGAGAGGCGCGTCCGGTCATGGGATTTGACCGTTGACGCAGTGACCGTTGGAGGACCGGACGCGGTTGAGCGCGTCCGGTCAGTTTCGACCGGCGCGTCCGGTCGTCCCGAAAAAACGGTCAGTGGAGTTGCAACGGCTCTTTTTGGATGGGAGGCTTATAAATACTCGATGGCCGGCTCTTGGGGAGAAAACTAGTGATTTCTAACATTCTTGTACATCCTTTGAGCTAGAGCATCTCCTCCCACTCATCTCTCTTGAGTGATTGCAAATCATAAGTGAGATTGAGTAATCCCAAAGTGCATTGCATAGCTTGAGGGCATCTAGTGGCACTTGTGGGTGGTTTAGCCGGTGGATTTCTTGTTACTCTTGGAGAGTACCGCTCCTAGCCGGCTTGGAGATTGTTGGAGGCGTTGGCAAGAGAAGGTGATTGTTCTTGGCCACCTCCGGTTGTTTGTGAGAGGTTCTTGTGCTTTCCTCGGCGGGACGCCAAAAGCAACTCTATTACATTGCGCGTGTCATTGAGTTACCTCACTTGAGAGTGGAGTCTTGCGGTGCCTTGCGGGGCGTGCCTTGAGGGGCAAGTGACTTGAGGGTCACACCGAGGAACCATCTAAGTGTTGGTCGACACAACCGGTGACGTAGCTTGTCGGTGCACAAGTGAACACCGGGTGAACAAAAATATTGTGTCTCTTGTCTCCCGGTGATTGGTCTCCATATTGTGTTGTTGTCAATATTGATTGATTGAATATCATCTTGGTGATTGGCAATATCTTCACTCCACCGTTGGTATAAGATACACAATCCTATCTCTTGCATTTACTTTTACTAGATTATCTTGTGTAGCTCTAGTAGTAGCCTTTACTAGTAGTTGTTAGCTTGCTCACTAGTGTATAAATAGTGACATAGCTCTTGTGTGAACTAGAGATCATAATCTACTAGACTTGTGGATAGGAGGCTTGCATCACAACCCTTGGCTAAGCAAAACACGCTTTACGCCGTTTGTTATTCTAACAAGTTTGCTTAGTGGCTTGTGTAGAATTTTTATAGGCTATTCACCCCCCCTCTAGCCATCTAGGACCTTACAACTGGGTTTGATGAAACCTTTTTCAAGCAACTCTTGCAATTGAACCTTGAGTTCGGCCAATTCATTTGGTGGTATTCTATAAGCTCTTCTGGATATCGGGGCAGTACTAGGTTTTAACTCAATTACAAATTCTACTTCTCGGTCCGGTGGCAAACTAGGTAGATCATCTGGAAACACATCTGGAAATTCACAGACTATCGGTATGTCATAAATCTCTTTCACTGAGGTTGCACATATCCTCTCCACGGTTCTCTTTGGAATAGGAAGTTGGATAAGGAGATGAGATTTATTATCTGGCAAGTTCAACCTTATAGTTCTGTGCAGTGCATCTATAATAGCTTCTCGTTGGTACATCCAATTCATACCTAGGATTACATCTATGTCCTATTTCTATAATATTATCATTGAGGTAGGAAATATATGCCCACCCAACTCTATAGGTACATCACGTACCATTTTCTTAGTACACAGTCGTCCCCCGGGTGACTGAATAAAGAAATCCTCTTTTGTTCCCATAATTGGAATATCATGCTTTGTAACAAATGTGCGATTTATGAATGTATGCGATGCACCAGAATCAGATAACAGTACTACTGGATGATTAGCAACAGGGAACATACCCATCATAATAGGTTCTCCCTCTGGAATTGCACTTGCTTGGGTGTAGAATACACGTCCCGTCTTCTTCTTTTCACCCTTGCCCTTCTGGACATTCAGATTATTATTCTTACTCTGAGGCTGATGTGGTTGCGCCATGGGGGCTCTTGGATAATTGAGATTGTACTGCCTTGGATACGGGCAGTCCTTTGAGAAGTGGCCTGGCTTTCCACAGTTGTAGCAGGGAAAGTTATGGTTTATTGGGCTCTGATTTCGAATACCAGGGGCATTCGGCTGTTGTGGATATTGCTGGGTTGCAGCATGACGGATAAACGTCTGCGGGCGAGCTTGGTATTGCGGTGGACGATAAGGAGGGCGAAAATGATTCTAAGGGTGGTAGATAAACCTTTGACGCTTCTTAATGCCGCCTGACGAGCTAGACAACACTTGCTTCTTTTTCTTTGACTCTTTGTGAATGCGGGACTTCTCTTCTAAAGCGATAGCAATATTGACTACCTCATGGTATGTGGCATTATAGCATGTGACCAATGCTGCCTGGATCTTGGTATTCAAACCCCTCATGAAACAACTCTTCTTCTTTGCATCAGTGTTCACATACTCGGCTGCATACTATGACAGATGATTGAATTTGCCCACATACTGAAGAACTGTCTGGTTTCCCTGTTTCAGAGAGAGAAACTCTTCTAACTTCATTGCCATGACACCATCTGGGATGTAGTGTGCTCTGAAAGCATCATGAAACTCTTGCCAGGTGATACGATGGCCAGCGGGCTGTGCGGCAACCAAATTCGCCCACCACGCCCCTGCGGCACCCCTGAGCTATTGTGCTACAAACACGGGTTTCTGGTATTCCATGCACTGGATAAGCTCAAACTTTTGCTCTATTGTTCGGAGCCAGTCATCCGCCTCTAGCGGCTCATCGGCCTTTGAAAACACCGGTGGACGGGTATCGGTGAAATCCACATAAGTGGTTTCTCCTCCATTGTTACGGCCTCGATGACCCTGATTTCCATTTTGATTCTGAGCCAACAGAGTAGTGGCATTGACCAGTGCTGCAATAGCCTCTGCCAGAGTAGGTGGAAATGGTGGGGGATTTGGAGCATTATCCCCAGCCTGAGAAGTTCCAGTATCGTCCATCTGTTGTACACAAACCATGTTTTGTTTACATTACTTTATTGAATTAAAAAGCAGTTAGTACAGTACTAGTACACACATCAAACTTATCTTATATTATTTTTTTTATTACAACCTTGCTCGTAAGCAAGCAAACCAACCCTGCTAAAGTTCTTAGAAAATAGGAAAGACTACTATATTACATAACCATCCATTTCGACACTTCACTCCTCATCATCATCACTGATCACTATCACTCCATCCTCATTCTCCTGAGCACTTGCACCAGTGACATGCTTGCCTCATCCCCACTTTCCATCATGGGTTCATTTTCTTCCGGATCCTCTTCCTCATTATGCTCTCCACCAGGAACAACCACGGCACCAACATCATCTTCTACCGCCTGGGGCTGATGATTAGGATTCATCAGGTCATGTAACCTATGGACTTCCTCATGCAGGATTGTATTGTACTGCTCCAGGTGTGTCACATAAAGTTCCAACTCTCGAACATGAGCCCTGACTTCTATCTCCTTTTCCAAAGACTCGTTCTGGCACTGCTTCCAAAAATGCATATTGCGCTTCAGTCGCTCTATCTCTGACGTGAGCCTTGCGACCTCCGATTGGGAATCCGGGTTCGGATTGCGACTACTGCTCACTCCATCACCTCTGGTTGCCAACTGATGACGTGGTACTCCTTATGGACCAGTTTTCTTGCGAGGAGTCGTCTTCACACGTGCCATCCTAAAGCAAGACAGAATTAGAACGATGAGAACAGATGGGAGGGATCTGAAGGTTAGCATGAACATGATTGAACCTTACTTAACCCAAACCACTTTAAAAGGGAAGGTAACTTAAGCAGGTTAATTAAACATGATGCATGCATCGCACTTACGATCTAATAGAAAAGTTTAAGTAACACATGCAATAACATTTGTAACTTAGGGCAATATAACATGATACTTCACTACGAAGCTTTCAAATATGAGCTAAGGAAACTATAGAGAGTAGATTGGGATAAGCCAAAAGCAATTTGGACCAAAATATCAATATTAAGTTTGTTCGATCTAAAATATTTTGAAGTTTTGCAAAGCAATACTACAATAACTCCAGTAATTATGGTCTGGTACCAGCTGTCACAGAAACTCCTAATTATGATGGCCCACATATACTTGTCATCGTCATAATGACCTCTGACAGCCGTACTTATGTTCCTCATAACTTAAAAGGTCTGCTTTCCTCCGAACAGGATCAAATCATAGGAGTATTGTAATATTACAATAGTTTATTCAAAATACCATCAGAGTAAAGTAGCGGAAGTCTTACAATAACTTAAATTTACAACCCTAGTTTCCAAACTCTAAACCTTATGTAACATTATTACAAACCGGTAGTAGGGAAGTATATGTATTAACTTTATTACAATCATACAAACGAAGTGCCTTGCCTAGAGGCCACACAGTCTACTCGTCGTCACTTTCTTCAGCCACAATGGTCATGCAACAAGCCTCAAAATAGACTTGTTCATGAACCGCACCTACAACAAGGGGTTTAACAAACCCTGAGTACGAGAGTACTCAACAAGACTTACCCGACTAAGAAAAGACTCCAAGGGCATGCTAGCTTTAGGGAATCAAGGTACGGGTATTTAAGAATTAAATTTTCTTTTGCAGAAAAGCTTACTAAAGTAAGTCCTTACCTTCATTATTTTACTTTTACCATTGATGGTTCATTAACCAATTCTAAGTAATCCTAATCTAGATCAAAGTAATTCTCCTCAAGACTCTTTCTTATTCTTTCTTTCAATTCCAGTTCTTAACTATGATGTGAGTCAGGCGATCGAGTCTCCATAACCGAGGAGCAACGATGATTCGAACCGATTATACCCAGCTAGGGATCTCTAACCTCACGACATATGTAGAACCAAATCTTGCATATGCCAACCCTCATTTAGATTTCTCAAAACCAGAACGTGTCCATCGCCACCCGAGAGTACAGTACTCCTCGAACCCGGCCCGATTCTAGCCCCGAGGGTACACGCTACTCCCGCCATCTCTCCACTTCTAGTGCGAGGTTAGACGTTCTCGAAATGGAATCACCAACATTTTGGGCTTACCCAAGGCATGAGGCTAGTTGCAAAGTCTCGAAACACAAGTAGGCCTACAACGGACGATCCTTAACTGACAAGGCGGAAACACTACATTGAGACTGCTTTCCCAATGCATGTTAGCAGTGGCCAAACCAACCGCCCGATCTTTCAAGTTCATTTTCATCTTTCAATATTCATTAAGTACGTCATCATGGCTATGTAAACACTCATTTAAAAAGCTTAATTCAGTAAGCATAGCGAAGCATACTACGCATTTTTAGTAAAATAGGTATCAAGGTTGATATCGCAATAATCAAGGATGACAATGCAGCCATTGGGTTATCACTCAACTCCTGATTACTTAATGCAGTAAACCATAGTATAAATAATAAAGATTTGTAAATCTCAAGGTAGGGTTTAAATGCACCGGGGCTTGCCTTGCTCTGACGCGACAACTGACTCCGGCTCAAAGACTTCGACTTCTGGTCCGGAACCCACCGACGACAATTCTTCTCCGAAGACGTGCTCGCCAACTTCGACTTCTTCGAAAGCGGGAACTACACGAGTATATAACATGTCTTAACATGATGTGGTGATAAACATGATGCTTGACGATAAAATGCCACGGTTTACGACTTGAGTACAACTTTCCTTCGCGGTACAGTCGTAAAACAGTAAAACCTACTAACTAATAGGATTACTTAAGCAACGCTAATGTTTCTTACTGAACTTGTTGCTAACGAGCTCAAACAAGTAATTATGGTGCCAAGGATCACCAAGAACTAGTGATCCAAGGACATCACTCAATCAAAAGAGCACACAACACTTAAAGTGATCAATTCAACATTTATTTAACATTTAATTAATTAGGGCATAAATAATCTTAGATCAAACTTCATCTAATTGAGTTTAAACTTTTTCTATGGGTTAACCATGGCCTTAAACAGTGTTAGAATAAATTTCATGATTTTTGGATTAATAATTTAATTACTAAAATTCATGGAAGTTGCATTTAATATTTAATTGAACTAATTAATTAACTTGCAAAAAGTAATCCAATTTAGCATTTAATATTTTTCCTAAGTAGTTTACACCTTGAAAAGCTTACACAAAAATTTTCACTAATTTTGGAGCTCCACAGAATTTTAAATGAAATAAACAAATACAATTACTATTCACATTTTTGAAAAAGAAAAACAAAAACTCAACTCGGGCCGCCTTCTCCTTTCTCCCTCTGGCTCGGCCCAACCGAACGGCCCAGCTGCCACGCGCCCATGCCCGCGCTCGCTCGCTAGCGTCCGCGCGGCCCAGCATCGCGGCCCATCCGCGCGGCCTGCTCGCACGCACGCGTTCTCCCTCTCTCTCTCGCTGACACCTTGGCCCCGCCTATCATCCCCTTCCTCCGCTCACTCGCTCTCTCCCGCGACCCGGCCATGCCCGCGCGGTGGCCGGCCGGTGATCACGGTGTCAGTCGATCAATTAGCTCGACCAAAACGATCTACAGTACCCTGCGACTCCACTACGCCCTTCTACAGCTAAGCTCGAACTCCGGCAACCCCTCACCGACGACGATGGCGGACCACGGTCGACGGTGAGCCGTGAAAACGCGTCCCCAACGGAGTAGCGGCTAAATTAACGTGAGGAAAACGTTCAGGGGCTCACAGCGGTTATGGTGGTGCTCTTGGTGATGACGGCGACGAGCTGGAGTGGCCTGGCCACGTGGGGGCGGTGGTGGCGGTGCTCCGACCGGAGTTGGGCACGGGAAGTGGTGGTGCGGTGGTTCGGGCGAGAAAACGGCTAAACCCGTTGGACCACGAGGTGCACGAGGGCGAGGCGAACTTGCTGGTGTGATTTGCGTGGCTGGTGGCGGCTCAATGGCGGCAGCAGCGAGCGGCGGAGCTGCGGTGGCGGTGGAAATAGAGAAAAAAAGAAACACGCCGGTGACGGTGATCTCCTTATATAGGGCGACGAGAACGACCTCCAGGCGACATGTGGCTCGACGCGAACCTACTGAAGCCCACGCTGGCGGTCCTGGCATGCGCGAGAAGCTCCTGGACGCCGCCCGGCGACTCGCCGGCGCCCATGCCGCGCGGTGCCCGGCGATGATTGGTCGCAGCACTGTAGCTCCCCCCAACTTTTGAAATTTTGAACTGTTTTCTCAAATTACTCCCAAAATCATGTAGCAACTTGAAAAATTCCCAAGATGTGAAATCTTTAGAATTTCAAGCTCTACAAGTTTTGTATTGAATATTTTTCCAAATTTGAACTGGATTTTGAAATTTGAGTTTAAATTCAAAAGGGGACACTTTTTGGAAATTTGGTAATTTAGAAATTACTTTGGATTTTATATTGAAACTTCAAAAACTCCAAACACCAAAGTTGTACATATAGCCAATACCTACAACTTTTCTACTCAAACCATTTACAAATTCTGCCTCCATTTTGAAATTTGAGTTTGGGGATAAAAAGGGGTCAAATTTGAAATTTGCTTCTTTTCAAAATTTCTCCACATTTTACACTAAAACTTTGAAAACTCAAAATACCAAAGTTGTAGCCCTTGAAAAGTTCTACAAACTTGGTTTTAAACTTTTTCCCAAATTTTGCTTAGATTTTGAATTATTTGAAAAGGGGTAAAATAGGGTTTTGGATTTTAGGGTTTTTAGAGGAATTTTCAATTGAAATTTGTTGCTACCTTAATTGGTGATTAATTAATGATCAAACCATCATCCAAGGGCATTATTTGGACAAGCATGACATGGTTTACCAAATGCCACTCTTGGTTGACCAATTTAGCTTTTGAAAATCTTTTAATATTTTCCCAAATTTGAATTTAAATTCGAATCGAAAAACTTGCGACAAGTTTTAGGATTCCAACTCGAACTCAAACTTGGAGCTTCATTTTATGGGTTGTACTTGAGTTCATACCCTACACTTGACACTAGTGTGTAACACAGTCACACACCTCAAATTACGCAGGGCATGGACTAAGTATTTGCGGTGTCATTCAAAAATTAGGGTTTTTGGTTCGAATCACACCACTGAGAAGCACATCCAACCTAGAAATGTAAACTCATTTTAGTTAATGCATAACATGGTTAACCTAATCATGGATGCTTTGCGATGCAATATGATGACATGGCAGATTAATTAGCAACTATAACACCCGGGGTGTTACAACCGTCTTCGCGGCCCCCGACGTATTCCTCCGGCACTCCTGGCCCGAGTGCTCGCGACGCCACCTCCTCCTCGACCACATGTCCCTAGGCTACTTCCCCTACGCCGAGCTCGTCGCCGTGCCCACCACGAAACTCCTGTCGGCCTCCGTTGACTTCTGCCTCGACGTCGCCGCCCAGCCACAGCGCGGGTCCTCCGTCCACCACGCCAGCCTGTACGTCAACGGCGTCATGGTCTCAGAACGTGAGCTCTACGACGACAGCCGCTACGTCGTGCACGGCCTCCATGGCTTCATCCCGCCGCTCTCCCGCGCCTCCTGCGTCGAGGACAATGCGCATGCGCATCACCACCACTAGGTCCACCTCCACCACTACCGCCACCACCACCACTTCAGCGCCAGATCGGCAGCCACCACCACCACCGTCGTGCGCATCATGATCCGGGAAGCCATATCCCGCATGCGCTACAACGGCTTCGGCTTCGTGGCGCTGGCCATGCGCGTCAAGTTCGCCGAGCTAGAGAAGCTGTCCAACCTCACGGTGTTCGCGCTCGACAACCAGGTCATCTTCACCGGTGGAGGCCATGGCTACGTCTCGGCGGTGCGCTTCCACATCGTCCCCGA
Source organism: Saccharum hybrid cultivar R570 (assembly GCA_038087645.1). NCBI lineage: Eukaryota > Viridiplantae > Streptophyta > Magnoliopsida > Poales > Poaceae > Saccharum > Saccharum hybrid cultivar. Next base: position 34,140,812 of record JAQSUU010000001.1, on the reverse strand, counting down.
GCACCGCCTCACCCGCGCCGACCTCCTGAGCCTCCAACCCGGCACCGTACTTCCCACCCTGGCCGGTGAAGACCAGAAGCTCGTCATCACCCTCGACGCCGGCTCTGCCACCGACGAGGTCCGGATCAACTACATACCCGTGAAGAAACCTGACGTGGTGATCAACTCACGCGTCGCGGTCCATGGCATCCACCTTCCGTTCCCCCGCCTCCATCTCGCCAACCTCGCCGCCTCGGTGGTCGTCGCCTCCAACCTCCAGACAAACAACAGTTGCGGCGTCGGGGGAGCTCAGGGCGATGACGATGGGCAGTCGGTTCAGGGGAAGTCGTCTGCCTCAGCGGTGATCTCCCCTCCACCCGCCGATAAGCCTGCGACCACGACGATGACCCTTCCACTCCCCAGGCATTATAGCGCGGCGAGACCGGGTCACCCGGCCTACTCCGGTCGCCACTCCCACGGCTTCCGCGTGTCGAACAAAGTTAGGCACGGTGCTGGAAAGGCGGCTACAACTAGGGGGCGACATGGCGCTACCTCTGCTGCAGCTATGGTAGGTCTGCTGGGACTCGCCGCTGTCTCCCTGAACCAACATCGGAGGGAGAGGCGGAGGAAGCAAATGAAGCAGAGGCAAGTGAAAGTACTGCAGAGGAAGCTTGAGAAGCTCAAACAGAAGCCCTTGGATCCGACAAGGTGCAATACTTGCCGAGAAAAACAAACCACATGGATGGCAACAAGCTGTGGTATGAGATTCTGTTCCTCTTGTGTGGTGAATGGATTCCTGGATTCACATCTTCATATCTATCGCAGCAAGAGTTGCAAGTTCTTCTGTGAGTCAGTAGCTTGCTCCCTAGTTCCCCTGGAAGCTCCCGACATGGATGCTTTTGAGGGGCAATACTTCCTCACCGGCGAGGAAGAGAGTGGAGATACCATTACTAAGACATTTGTGAATCTCGCCCAACTCCAAGGTAGGCAGACGCCTAAGAGACTGTTTGTTGAATTTGGGGAAAACTCTAGAACACACTCACTTGCTAGTCTTGATATACATATACATATATGCATTGATATTGTGCTGGGCTTATTATACAAACATGGCCTAACACTCCCTCTCAAGATGGATGATAGATATCTATCATTCCCATCTTGCTACATGCTAAATTACATTCTTTTACTCCTAAACCTTTTGTCAAACAATCAGCTATTTGAGCACCTGAATTTACATGACTTATCTCTAGTATGCCCTCATCTAATTTCTCTTTGATGAAGAAGCGGTCTATCTCCACATGCTTGGTTCTATCATGCTGAACAGGATTATTTGCAATACTGATTGCTGACTTGTTATCTCACCACATCCTCAAAGGGTCTTTTCTTAGCACATGTAATTCAGATAAAAGATTTCGTACCCATAACATTTCACAAAGTCCAAGAGACATCGCTCTATATTCAGCTTCGGCTGTTGAACGGGATACAACAGACTGATTCTTGCTCCTCCATGACACTAAGTTTCCCCCAACAAAGACGCAATAGCCTGAAGTTGATCTCTTGTCATCAAGACAACTAGCCCAATCAGCATCACAATAGCCTTCCACTTTCAAGTGGCCATTACTCTTAAATATCAAGCCCTTTCCTAGACTACTCTTTATGTATCTCAAGATCCGGTATACAGCATCCAAATGTCCTCTCCTTGGGTCATGCATGTATCGACTCACAACACTTACCGCATAGGATATATCAGGTCTCGTATGACATAGATAGATAAGGCGCCCAACAAGCCTTTGATATCTTTCCTTATTGACTGGATGACCTGATTCGGCACATAACTTGTGATTTAAATCAATTGGTGTTGATACAGTTCGATATCCAAGCATACCGGTCTCACTAAGCAAGTCAAGAACATACTTTCTTTGTGATAGAACAATACCTTTTGGATTTCGTGCAATCTCAATACCTAGAAAGTATTTGAGTTGACCAAGATCCTTGACCTCAAACTCTCTACTTAGATTCCCCTTGAGGCATTTGATCTCCATTTCATCATCGTCGGTAATAATGATATCGTCCACATATACGGCCAACACAGTGATCTTGGGCCCTGAATGTTTATAGAATATAGTATAATCTCCATTGCACTGTTTGTATCCCATGGCACATAATGCACGTCTGAACCTATCAAACCATGCTTGAGGAGATTGCTTGAGTCCATATAAAGATTTCTTTAGTCTGCATACCTTTCCAACCATCTCTGGATTAGAATAACCAGGTGGAACCTCCATGTACACCTCCTCTTGGAGATCGCCATGCAAGAAAGCATTTTTTACATCTAACTGGTACAAAGGCCACCCAAAATTCGCTGCACAAGATATCAAAATTCTCACAGTACTCATCTTCGCCACAGGTGCAAATGTCTCGTCATAGTCAATTCCATATGTTTGGCTATAACCCCTCGCAACAAGTCAAGCTTTGTATCTTTCAACCTTTTCTTCAGGAGTTTGTTTCACAGTGAATACCCATTTGCAGCTTACAACTTTCTTTCCTGCAGGTAGTTTTACGAGATCCCAAGTTCTATTCTTCTCAAGAGCTCTAAGCTCCTCCATCATGGCCTCATGCCACTTGGGATCTTGTTTTGCTTCCTTCCAATCTCTAGGAATATATGCAGATTGTAATGAAGCAATGAATGCTCTATATGCAGGAGATAATGATGTGTATGAAACATAGTTACTTATGTCATGCTCAAAACCATACCTCTGTGCAGGCACTCCAGCATTGACTCGTGTACCTTTTCTTAGTGCAATGGGTAGAGCATCTGAGGAGTTTTCAACATCAATCTCTGAGGTTGAAGATACATCAATAATTTCTGGTCCACTTTCACGCACTGGGGCAGAAGGGCATAGTTCAGATGTTGGTGTTTGGAGCAACTCCGTGTTCTCTTGTTGGGATCTAAACTTCCTTCTTGTATATACTTTTGAGATAACTCTATTTTGCAACCCCATACCTGTTCCATTTGGTTGAGTAGGTGTTAGACCACCAACTATCTCCTCCATTCTTCTTGACTGTTCCTGAATAGGTCCACTTTGAATAGTACCATTCTCTCCCTCTTCTACACTTGTAAGATTAGGGTCATCCATTGGTCGTGGAATTGTTCCAATAACAATTTCCATTTTCCTTGGTTGGTGATCACCTTCTCTAGTATGTGAAGCTTCGTTCTCCCCCTCTCGACAATCACCATCCATGCTATATGAGTCAAGCTCAAGAAATAAGGAACTCAAATCTATCTTCTCTCCATAAAAAGGCTCATGCTCTCTGAATGTAACATCCATACTGACGAACAAGCGTAGTTCGCTAGGACTCCAGCACTTGTATCCCTTCTGTGTTGAAGAATACCCCACAAAGATACACTTTACAGCACGTGGATCAAGCTTTCCCACTGAAGGTCTATGGTCTCTAACAAAGCATGTGCAACCAAACACCTTGAGTGGTATAATAAATTCATTCTTCCCAAATAGCATTTCATAAGGAGTCTTCATATTGAGTACTCTTGATGGGATTTGATTGATAAGATAAGTAGCAGTTAAAACTGCCTCACTCCACAAGAATTTTGGCACATTCATCGTATACATAAGTGACCTTGCTACTTCCAAGAGATGTCGATTCTTCCTTTCAGCTACTCCATTTTGTGGAGGTGTATCTGGACAAGAAGTTTGATGCAATATTCCCTCAGCAGAAAGGAAAGTAGCAAATTCATTGTTCACATACTCTGTCCCATTATCAGTTATAATCATCCGAACCTGGGTATTGAACTGATTCTTAACACATGCACAAAAATCCTTGAAACACTTGAGTACCTCACTTTTATTCCGCATGAGATAAACCCATGTCATGCGGGAATAGCAATCAATGAATGTCACAAAATACTTCATTCCACTAATAGAGACCACGGAGGATGTCCAAACATTGGAATGAACTAACATGAAAGGTAATGTGCTACGAAGTCCTTTACTAATATAGGATGCTCTCGTATGTTTCCCAAACTCACATGCATCACACACCAACTTTTTTTATCAACCTTGCTCATAATATCAGGAAATGCTCTGGACATAGTGTCAAAGGACATATGACCCAACCGGCAATGTTGAAGTATCACCTTAGTCTCCTCTTCACTTGTAGAAATTGCCAGAGCAGTACACGTGGAATTGTCTATCCTTCTATCTAAGAACCATAGGCCATTACGCCTAATGCCACTCCCAAGCATCCTTCCTGTCTTCCTATCTTCAATTAAACAATTTTCTCGATCAAGAGTAACACGACAATCCATCTGATCCACCAATGCACTTATGGATACTAGATTAACCGGAAAAGATGGAGCATATAGAACAGTAGATAATGTAATTGATGGAGTGCATTTGACTGTACCCACACCTCTAATAGGCTGAGCAGTTCCATCAGCAGTTTGAATGGTTTCCTTACGTGTGGGAGAAAATGAGTTATATGATGCAAATTCATCTAATGTCCCCGTGACATGCCGTGATGCACCTGAATCTAGTATCCAATTTGCATTAAATGTACCTGTGCCAGGACGAGCAAGGTTGACGAGGTTGCCCAGAACTGTTGATGTATCATCTGCGCTTGAGAAATTTTCCCCACCATTAGACCCTTGTGAAACTAACATTAATTCTGAACTCTTTGCCAAAAATATTTGAGCTAGCTCCACCAGTTTCTTTGCTGTGAAATGTTCTACCAACTTCTTTACTTTGTCTTTCTCCTGGTTAATTTCACTTTGGAGTGTAGCCACTTCAGTGACCAATGCAACGTGCTTCTGTTCCACCTGGCTGGATTGCACAGCCTCCAATTCCTTCAATTGCTCATGAAACTTCACCTCCATCTCCTGCTTCAAGCTCCTGCCCTTCAATTCAGCAGTCGTGGCCTCCAGTTCAGCCACCTGCTCAGCTACAGTCGCCTGCTTCTTATCCACCACCATGCAAATGCAGTCCTTCTCCATCGAGCTCTCTGACTCCTCAGCAGGAGGCGCCTTCCTCTCTGCCTCCCTGGCCGCCCTCTCCTTGGCCTCCATCTGCGCCCTAATGGCCGCCGCCATCGAGGTGACTTTGCTCACCTCCGAAGGGTCGCGGAACAGTCCGGACCCGTGGTGGGCGACATCGATGGCCGCCTGGAGGAAGGGGAGCACCCCGCCGCTCCTCTCCAGCACGCTCTTGAGGGCCTCCATGACGCTCGAGCTGGCTGCTCCCGCCAACTGAAGCCATGCCTCGGCCTCGACCTCGCTCCTGGCCCCGTCCTCTCGCGCCGCCTCTGCCTGGGCGCACCCCAGCGAGTCATGCGCCACCGCGAGATGCCCCAGCAACACGACTCGCTCCTCCTTCACGACCTCCACGTCGCCCCATTCCGGCGACGAGCACCGCCCTGGCTCTTCCGGCCCCCGAGCCTCGGCGCCGCGACTAGCCTCCATCGCCGCCTGCGAGTTGGTCACCGTCGCCATTGTCAATACCAGCTCCGACACCATGTTGAATTTGGGGAAAACTCTAGAACACACTCACTTACATATACATATATACATTGATATTGGGCTGGGCTTATTATACAAACATGGCCCAACACTGTTAGTGTGCTACAGGAAGTCTGATAACAGTGTGGTTGATTTGAAGAGAAGGTCCCCTCTTAAGAAGATCTCCCCTCTCCGTTTTTACAGATGAACGACAGCTGCGACTGTCTGTTATTGATTCTATCTGTTTTATGTTCTTCGTCTAGTTCTGTTACTTCTGTCTTTGCATGAGCGCGTTGTAATGATGGCTAAAAAGACACTGAATTCAGCCATATCCTCAATTTTCATGGAAATCGTTTTCTGAGCCTGAGATATATAATGGAATCTGCCCTGAGTTGGTAATTTCTTTATAACAGAGGTTTCAGGCTCAGCCATATCCTCAATTTTCATGTGTTTGCTTAACAATTGAGAGTTGAGATTTATGAGATAATATTATGACACATTAGCAATATGAATGATGCGATGAGGCAACTTCATATTTGTCAATAGTTGTTATGCAACCCCAGAACAGCACTGCTGCATGTTGACATCATATTACTTGATTGCATTAAGTTTTAGAACCTAAATGTTTGTAACGTTTTTGTATCTCTTGGATATATTTCTATAACCCTTAATGTGTTCTGTGGGAGAGCGTGAGAAATTGTATTTTTCTCACTGTATGTGCAGATGTCTAGACCATCAATTATTATCAATCTTGTTTTGGGGTTGCTGTGGACCATCACCCACTTAGCAATCAGCTTTTTAAATTTATGGTCTCATCTGATTTATAGTCTAGAATGCTATCTTATTTCATCTGGGTTGTTGCGGAAGTATCAGAATCTTCATCTGGGTAGACGGAAGTACTTGGCTATTGTGGTAGATAGCAAAGAAGCTAAAAGTAGTGCAAAGGTCAAGCAACTGCTATGCTGGCTCTCATCTATGGGTGTGAAGTATGTATGTCTCTACGACTCTACGACATCGATGGTAAGAATGGGTTCAACATTTGAATTTGCAGGGTATGGCCGTTTTCAGTCTGAAGTTCGTTTTACCATTCCTTCTCTGTAAATAAATATGGTTTATTAGAAATCAAATGACTCCAATAAACATTGCTGGGCTGTCATAACACCCGGGCAGAACAAGACAAACTAACTTCCCTGTTGCCCTTTACACATCATCTTGTGATGTTTTTAGTTGACAGATGCATAAATTATCTTTTCTTTTGGGATCTGTAGACTGAATCTAGCATGTACAAGATTATACACTATTTTATGTTGCATCATAGGAGTCCTGAAGAAATCATTGGAACCTGCTCTGAATGCATCAAGATATATAGTAATGCAGGAGAAGATTTGTAAGCTGCACTGTTGAGCTTTCTGCTACTCCATTTTATATTAGCTTCTTAGCTTTTGTGTATATCTCTACTGGTATGCTTGTTCATTTTTTTTCTTGTTTGAAAATATGTATCATGATTCATTGCGACATGTAGGGCATTGGTGCAAACATCAAAGATCTACACTGTAGCCAAAGGGAGATATTGGTAGACTGTCTTTCTGGTTCTAATGGCAAGGAGGGTATTGCTAAAGCAGCCAATTTACTTTGCTCAGCTTATTTCAATGGTGATACTCATGGAGATGACAAAAGGAAACCAACATTTACAGAAGCTGACATGGCTAGTGCGCTGAAAGCTGTAGGTATGCTTGGCAATGTCACCCTTTCCTGCATGCTCTGTTTCATACAATTATTTAGTTATTTATCATGCTTTACTGACTTTATCACCTAAATTCTGGCTTCATCCATTAGGTTGTGGTGGACTAGAACCTGATCTTCTTCTCATGTATGGTCCTACTAGATGCCATTTAGGCTTTCCTGCATGGAGATTACGGTATACTGAAATTATGTAAGTTCTTTGTCAGGGCATTAATATTCCTAACTGTGAAATTGTTATACAATAATCATCAGTATAATTCCATCCTCTATCGCCACAATTGACAAATCTCTAATATATCTTGTTCCAGGTATATGGGGCCACTGAAATCAATGAAATACGGGGCCATCGTGAAAGCCTTATATAACTTCTCAAAGAAATACCAAAATTATGGTAAGCTTGGTTTTACATATTTGTAATCTACTATACTGAAATTAACCTTTAGCATTATGTATGATTTGATTTCAACATTTTTGCTTGTGCAATTTATCCTGGCTCTGTGTCATAATTTTTTTTCTTCTCATAGGAGCTCTAGCTCTGCCTCGGATTGTCCCTTGTTATCATTTTTGCAGATAGGCTACACTAACTTGGGTTGCACATGCTTTGTAAACGTGCTGGCAACATTGATGAGTGTGTTGTATCTTGTGAGATATAAATATCTTAGGCGTTGATGTGTGGAAAAGAAATGATATACAACAGTGTCCCTGAATATGCTAGCACATTTTGATGCCTGATTAGTGATTAGGAATAAATATTTGCTCGTTTTGGCTGACTCCAAATCTTTTCCGTCTCAGGGAACTGATAGATGAGACTGGTTTAAAGAAGACTATTTGATCATGGAGAAACGAAACCTTGAAACTACTGGACAGACAGTTATACTCTGTAGTCTGAATTTGTTCTCTTCTGCTGCTGATTACTGGAGTGCAGGAGGACTAACGTTAGACACAACCACTGACATCTACGTCGTATTTGCTTGTAAAAAGATCAAAAGTGTGTTGTCAATAGAACATACGGGATTACATCCCACTGTAAAAGCTCCACCCATAGCAATGAGCAATGAAAAAACTACAAGAACCTACCATCTCATTTATTATTTCCTATGCTATGGTTCCTAATGATTTATCTGGTTTTGTTGGATTACTACTGCACTGTCCACCTCTATCATTAAAAAAGGTTCGATTTTGGAAATGAATTAACCTGGGAATGGAATTGAAAAAAAAAATCCAACGGAAGCATTTACACATGTTCTGTTTGCTTTCAGCTGGGAGAGCCGGAGACTGACCGCTGACCTGCGGTTGCTCATCTCAGTCGACAACCTTCGTGCCGACCTCCAGATCGTCGACGTCGCCTCCATACACAGGTTCGACAGGGTATTTTTTACCCCATTGGGAATACCTGAATTCACTCCAAACCATTTTAACGATGTTCCATTGACAGCAAATGAACCAAATGCTTGTCAATTTTATCGGTTATGTTTGGTCTTCGTTACACAAACACTTGGTGTAGCATGCATTTTTGTTTAGGGCTCATTCGGTTCTTGACAAAATCATCTTCCGGAAAGAATCCAGCTGGATTGGTTATGTGATTTATATAAGCTTCAGCAAATAGGAAAGATTCCAGGGCTCAAACCCTGCCTACCGAACATGCCCTTAATGTTATTATATTGCAGGGGCGGAGACGGGGGGCAAGCAGGGGCCAGGCCCGCGGTCTTCATTAATATGCCTCTTAATGACCGTTAGTCAGTAGTAATTATTCCCTTCACTAACACAAGTACCGCCCGGAATATGTGGATGCCTGGATGGCCTAGAGGAAATTTGCACATGCAGGAATGTTTCACCCATTTGATTATGCATGCAGGTGCAGCAGGACGTTGCTTCCTTTCCTCCCGCACCTTTTGCGTCATGCATGTATCTCATGTACGAAAAATTCTTCTGTGGCATTGCCACTAAAATCTCGCGCAAAAAATTCTTCTCCTGTGCTTCAAAATTACTTTCTCGCTCCCAATTTCTTTCCTCCCTTGCCAGCAAATTTCTCTCATCGCTGCGCTTCTTTGTCTCGACGCAATTGACGAGTTGGCATATATATTTCTTTTCATCGTTCCACAATTTTTGTGGAGGCTTGATGTCTTTGACGAGTTGGCCCCCTTATCTATGGATTCTGGCTCCGCCCCTGTTATATTGGTTGATTAGAACTGAGTCACCTTCTGTCTGCTACGTAACCAAGCGATCTCAATGCTAGCAATCTTCCTCAGATATAGATAGCAGGAAAAACTTTAAAAATACCTGGTAAAATATCTGAAACTTGGTATACTATTCATGTCACACTAATTTTATCAATCACTCCCGATTCACCTTCTGTCTTCTATGTGAACAGAAAATCTCTACTGCTAGCAATCTTCCTAAAAAAGAGATAGGAAAATACATCAAAATACTTGCCGAATCTCTGTGAGTCAACCACGTAACAGCAACTCAATAGCTTTTTTCGCGATCGGGTCTTTTACCCGTTTTTCATTAAGAGAAAAAGGCCAAAAGAAGGCCGGAACACAGATACAAAAGGACCGACAAGTAATCCTAGGATTACCGGCAGAATCCGAAAACCACAAACAAAAGCAAGAATACACGAGGGGGAAGACCCACCACCTCAAAACCCCAACCGACTAAGCCTAATACACTAAGCCAACACAATGGTCGCTAGTAGTTGTAGTGAAACTGCAGAGACGACAAGGCTCAACCTCAGCGGCAAAGCATCTGCCAAGGGTGCCGTCATGAGAACAGCGGCAAAGTATCCGCTAGAGAAGAGACCATGGTGGCAAAGCATCCGTCATAACTGCAAATTGGCCATCACGCCCTTAGTAGCAAAGCATCTTCCACAGGGGCGAGGCCATCGCGACCTTGCGCGGCAAAGCGTCCGCCCAAGCAACCATGACGGCAAAGCATCCGTCCAAGAACTACATCCTGCCGTCACGCCCTTAGCAGCAAAGCATCTGCCATAGGGGGGAGGCCAACACGACATCAGCGGCAAAGCATCTACCCGGGTAAACGATGGAAAAACATCCGCCCAAGAAGAGAGATAGCGGCAAAGCATCCGCTACCTAGTAGGCAACTACGGTAACACCAACCAACTACTAGACAAACCGAAGCGAAGGAAACATGAAGCACCAAAAGGCCCAGCACAACCAGCAGGAACCGAAGGCAGAGGCACGGCCGTAGGGGTGCTCCAACGAAGCCTCCAAGGAGGGGAATGACATCCTCAGATGCCATCATCGTTGACAGAGCACACGAGACTTTCATCCTAGAACCCGCCCCAGAAACCCTGGTGAAGATCGGCTATGACGATGCCTCTAGGAAGGGATATGACGCAAACTGTGCCACCGTCGGCATCCCAGAGCAGGAGTCGGGCAGGGTAAACACCCTAGCACAGGGTCGACACCAGAGGTTGATGGGGCAGGCATTGTCGTGCCAAGAGCGATCCACGAAGGCAAACGGCCGACTGGCCGGCCCAAGACCGAAGCCAGCCGCTAGGAGACCAGCCACCACCGAAGCCGGCTGTGGCCAGCCTCGCCGCCACGCCTGGAGAGGCAAGCGGGAGGTGCGGGCCGCCCGAGCCCAGCCGCAGGATGCTGCCGACCGGCGCAGGTGGGCCCCGGCAAGCCAAAGACGCCGCGACAGGCATCGACAGCGCATCCACCCGAAGAACAGCCACCAAGCATGGATCCAGCAAGGAAGGGGGCGGATCCACACCCAGACGACCTAGATCTGGCCCGCCGACGTAGGCACCGGCACATCCGGTAGTGGAGCGCCGCCGCGGCCAGGAACGCGGTCGTCGGCCACCGGACATCCCAACGTCGGGGCAAAGGGTCGCAGGCGCCAGGTCCTGCCAAAGGAGGGCCGGATCTGCGAGGCCGGCTACCCAACGCCCAGACCGGCGGCCGGAGTTGGAGAGGAAGAGGAGGGGTGGAGGAGAGACAGGGAGGTCGGAGGGGAGGCGGTGCTGCGCTCGGGTACCGTGTTTTAGGGCCCGGCGCTGGCCGCCGCCGCCGCACGCAGGAGGGCGGCGACGGCGGCCGGGGGGTGGGGAGGGCTAGGCTACCAGCGGTGGGGGAGGTCGCCCCCTGAGTCACCCGCAGGGAGCGCTGGGGGAAGGGGTTGCTTTCTAGAACTTTAGTCCAGTCAGCAGCAACTCAATAGCTGTCCACATGTGCCCCGATTTTGCAGCTTGCTCCAGCTGAATAAATCTGATCAGGTATCAGATGATCTGAAAAAACCTATTACTGAAGCATTATGCTGAAAATCAATATCTGCTTTAATATATTGTACTCCTAGGTTGACTCTTCAGGCACTTGCAGCTCAAAGTGGCGAGGTGGTTGTTAATAAGTGCTTCACACGGTGGAATCCCATAAGTATATCTGGCTATCTACTGCTGCTATCTACCTTGCATGTCAGCTTGAAGAGAAGCGCAAAACTGAGGCTGAGATCTGTAATTTTACGGGGCCTCGCATAGGTCACACTAGGCAAAGTGTACGAAGCCCTTGTTTAGTTCCTAATTCCATCCCTAAATTTTACTATGCAAAAAGAAGATTCCCATCACATCAAAATGTCAGCAAATGCATGGAGTACTAAATGTAGATGAAATAAAAAACTAATTGCACAGTTTTGAGTCTAATTAATCAATTTTTGGACAATTTTTTGCACTAAAAAACAAAAGGTGCTACAGTGCAAGAGAGTTAATTAGCAGGTGTGACTTATTCAACGTGTAGAGTGGTCTTAGTCGTCATCCCGGGTCGAGCCGTTACAACCGTATCGTGAACCAGAGGGCAGTCGAACCGGCTTAAAAGCCGGGTCTCCGGGAGGCTAGTAACTCCGGATTAATTTTTTTGCGCGAAGCGATGACGAAAGCGTAAGAGAGTTAATTAGCAGGTGTGGCTCATTCAACGTGTAGAGTGGGTCTTAGCCGTCATCCCGGGTCGGAGCGTTACAAATGGTATTCAGAGCCAACTCTCGTGGTTTCACGGACGTATGGCTCGGGAGCTCGGACAGATTGCGCATGGCTCTATAAGAGCATGGCACTTGGGCCGGGGAGCTGGGAATACGGACGTGGCCAAGAGAGTCGATCCTGGACATTTGTCCCGTATGGGTTCGATGGTTCGACGAGGACGTCGATTCCTTAAGGGTGGGTGGATAACCAACTTAAAAGCCCGGGCTCCGAGAGGCTAGTAACTCCGGATCGATCTTTTTGCGTGAAGCGAGGACGAAAACGCAAGAGAGTTAATTAGCAGGTGTGGCTCATTCAACGTGTAGAGTGGGTCTTAGCCGTCATCCCGGGCCGAGACGTTACAAATGGTATTCAAATCCAACTCTCGCGGTTTCACGGACGTATGACTCGGGAGCTCGGACAGGTTGTGCATGGCTTTATAAGAGCATGGCACTTGGGCCGGGGAGCTGGGAATACGGACGTGGCCAAGAGAGTCGATCCTGGACATTTGTCCTGTATGGATAGGCTGGTTTGATGGTTCGACGAGGACGTCGATTCCTTAAGTGTGGGTGGATGTGAGACCCGAGCCTAATGGGCCAGGCCAAATGCGAGTTACTGCACCAATCGGTTACTGTAGCACGCGGAACACTGTAGCTACGAGCGTGTAGTACCGTATCGTGAACCAGCTTAAAAGCCCGGTCTCCGAGAGGCTAGTAACTCCGGATCGATCCTTTTGCGCGAAGCGAGGACGAAAGCATAAGAGAGTTAATTAGCAGGTGTGGTTCATTCAACGTGTAGAGTGGGTCTTAGCCGTTATCCCGGACCGGGGCGTTACAAATGGTATTCAGAGCCAACTCTCGCGGTTTCACGGACGTATGGCTCGGGAGCTAGGACAGGTTGCGCATGGCTCTATAAAAAGCATGGCATTTGGGTCGGGGAGCTAGAAATACAGACGTGGCCAAGAGAGTTGATCCTAGACATTTGTCCTGTATGGGTAGGCTGGTTCGATGGTTCGACGAGGACGTCGATTCCTTGAGGGTTGGGTGGATGTGAGACCCAGCCTGATGGGCCAGATGGTTCGACGAGGACGTCGATTCCTTAAGGGTGGGTGGATGTGAGACCCAGCCTGATGGGCCAGACGTGGACCGGGCCAAATTCGAGTCACTGTAGCAATCGGTTACTGTAGCACACGGAACACTGTAGCTGCGCGAATTAGTACCACCTCGGAAGCACCAGGTCAGTCGAACCAGCTTAAAAGCCCGGGCTTCGGAAAGCCTGGGCTCCGGGAGGCTAGTAACTCCAGATCGATCTTTTTGCGCGAAGCGAGGACGAAAGCGCAAAAGTTAATTAGCAGGTGTGGCTCATTCAACGTGTAGAGTGGGTTTTAGCCGTCATCCTGGGCCGGGGCGTTACAAATGGTATTCATAGCCAACTCTCGCGGTTTCACGGACGTATGGCTCGAGAGCTCGGACAGTTGCGCATGGCTCTATAAGAGCATGGCACTTGGGCCGGGGAGCTGGGAATACGGACGTGGTCAAGAGAGTCGATCCTGGACATTTGTCCCGTATGGGTAGGCTGGTTCGACGAGGACATCGATTCCTTAAGGGTGGGTGGATGTGAGACCCGAGCCCAATGGGCCAAATGGGTCAGGCCAAATGCGAGTAGTACCGTATCGTGAACCAGAGGGCAGTCGAACCAGCTTAAAAGCCCGGTCTCCGGGAGACTAGTAACTCCGGATCGATCCTTTTGCGCGAAGCGAGGACGAAAGCGTAAGAGAGTTAATTAGCAGGTGTGGCTCATTCAACGTGTAGAGTGAGTCTTAGTCGTCTTCCCGGATCGGGGCGTTACAATTTTACTGGTGTTTCCGAATTATTTTTCTGACTAAGTTATCACTATGTTTCGTGCAACGAAATGTTGTTCCTTTTTTTAGCCTAGTATGGCCAGTCTAGTTTAAACCAGATCGACACCATAACTTGCATGTTTTTTTTGAAGGTCATCTTGCATGGTTTTAGCTGAAGACTCACAGTTATATTCAATTCCATGATCATTTTTGGACAAATCATTCATGATCTTCTTGATACTACAGGAGATAAAAAGAAATCGTCCAATTTTGCCCTGGAACCGGAAAAAACCAGGCACCTGGCTTGACGCACCAGCTAGTGTGTGAAAAGTACCAAAGCTGGAGGGGCTCAAGCGCAAAACTTGGTCAGCCAACTTTTAAGGCCTATTTCGGACTGCTATGCTCCACCAATTTCACCAGCAACTCTATTGTAAAGTTCTTGGAGCAACTGGTCCTATTTGGTACGCAACCTAGCTCTAGCCCAGGAATGTGAAGTTTCTCTGAGAAAGGTCTAATATGCTCCTGAATAATGTTTGGTATATGTTTTGATGTCGCGCACTAGGGTCGGACAAGAAACGTCGGGGGAATCGAATTGGTACGGATGAATTGTGTAATCAGTGATGGGTAATTTCTCACCAACTCCATAAGGAGTTACATAAAAGCCTTGTTTCTCCGGTACATCTTGAGAAGCTCCGGAAAAAACATGTAGTTGGCCCTTAGCTCTACCTTTTTAATTTCCTAGAGTAGAGTTGGTGGAGTTGACGTGTTTGGCTAGCAAAATTAGGAGCGAAGTTAGAAAAGGTGGAGCGAAGCAATCCTAAAGAGACCCTTATATAGCGAAGCCGTCTCCACTGAGCGGCCAACGTTAGCCGGCATGCACACAGCTTTTTCATATAACATTTGTAACCCAAGTTTTATTCATAACTATCAGTGAATAAAACTTGTGTTAATAATGTCACTTTTCGGTATGAACTTTGCAACCTGGTTTTTGCTCATAACTATCAACTGATAAATTTATCATAATAATTTCTCAACATAACTTTCTAAGGCAACGTTTATACAACAAATTTTACGAATAACATAACTTGTATACGTAAGTTTTTGTTGTTCAACGTGTTTCCACAAATTTATACACAACTTACCTAGCATATTATATATATATATATATATATATATATATATATATATATATATATATATATATATATATATATATATATATAACATGTTCTAGACAAACTTCTCAGACTAAAAAATAAGAAAATGGTTCGATTAATATAAAAAAGGAAAAGGAAAGGAAAAAAAAGAAGGAAAGAAAAATAAAAGGAGAAACGAGGGAGAGAAGACACAGATATCAAGGAAGGCCCACCTGGACCACATGTCCTTCCTCAGTGGCACCATTGGGTCGAGTGGGCTCACAGAGGGTGTCGTGCATGCCATGCCGCCCAACGGGCTCAACCGCAGGCCCAAACATAGCATCACAGTCTCACAGGATATTAGTCGTCCCATGTTAGCCTGACTACCTCGGGCAGCCCGACAGGGTGTGCTCGCCCAGTAGCCCATACAAACATATACATGCAAAAATCACGAATGACAAATCCGTAATGTACATGTGCATTGAAGTCATAGAACCATAGATATACATATGCAACACATCACAAATCAAATATCAAGTTGACGATGAAGATGTCAGACTTGAG
This sequence comes from Saccharum hybrid cultivar R570, assembly GCA_038087645.1. Lineage (NCBI taxonomy): Eukaryota > Viridiplantae > Streptophyta > Magnoliopsida > Poales > Poaceae > Saccharum > Saccharum hybrid cultivar. Next base: position 34,125,072 of record JAQSUU010000001.1, on the reverse strand, counting down.
CTCAGCAACTCAGCGGTGAGGAATGTGGCGCTGGGAAGCAGTGGTGGAGTTGGCAAGTTGACCCGGAGAAGAGAGGAGTGGAGGGGACGAGGGGTGGTGGACAGGACTTGGGAGAGGCATAGGACAGGAATGAAGCAGCGGTTGTAGTTGTTAGGAGATTTTAGGCCAGATTGAAGCCTGCAAGATCGAACACCTAGAGTCATCCTCTTAGGAGCCTTTGAACGGGAACATGACCCACGTTCCCGTTTTCATGTTTCACGTTCGGGGAACGTTCTCGTTCCCGTTCCCACGTTATGGAACGATACCTCAAATTCTCATTTCTGTTCCGGGAATGGGAATATGGTTGCTAAGGTCATCCTCTATCTAGGTCTTTCAAGCATCAAACCAAACCCTGATTATGTGGGGGGCCAAGGTTTCTAAGCTGACTGCCACTTGATTTATATGGGGTCGAGTTGATGGGAGTGGAGCTGTTGGGCGGGTTTCTCGAGCGGGTCGTGCCTATATTGCTCGGCGTGACAAAGCAACGGCCCAAGCATAGCACTTCTAAGCTAGCTGTGCAGACCTAGGTAATATAGGGTTTAGGCCGAGCTGGCAGCAGGGCAATGATACGGGCCTCGTATTCGTCCACGATTTGATCTGATCCATCTAAAGATCTAGTATACTCGATCCGTCATTTTAACTCTGACCAAATATAAAATATATATATAAGGTTACTAATATTTATGATGTGTAATAAGTATTATTAAATTAATTATTGAATATATTTTTATGAAATACCTATTTAGATGTATAAAGTATATACATCTAGTCAAATTTAAGAAAATTTGAGTAACATAAAAATCTAGACAATAGATAAAAAAGACTAAAGTTTAATCTTTGTCACATCAAATGTTCGGATGTTATTTAGGAGGACTAAACAGAAGCTATTTATAAAACTAATTGTACAGATGAAGACTTTTTTACGAGACAAATTTATTAAGCCTAATTAATCATTTATTAGCACATGTTTACTGTAGCACCACATTGTCAAATTATGGTCTAATTAGGTTTAATAGATTCATCTCGCAAATTAGTCTTCATCTGTACAATTAATTTTATAATTAGTATTTAATACTTTAAATTACTATCAAACATCCGATTGAACCAAACACCCCATCAGTCCAGCCTTGCACGGCAACAGGACTGCAGGAGTGGCCACCGTACACAGCTAGGTAGCACACTCGAGTCCGGCCGGCGGCATCTCAAGTTCTCAACCCATGCCGCCCACGCCATAAGCCCATGCGACTCCGCGGCCGCCGTGCACGGCTGACCTGACACATGCGACCTCGCGGGCTTGATCAGATTTTTTTTAATCAACCATACATGTATTAAAGTTAGGGAGAACATACAAAGACCCGTAGAAATACAGGTACGACACAGTAGGATACAGAGGACAGCTGTCCAAACCTATTTGCACACAGGGACCTAGAAAAATTAGAAATTGCAAACAAGCCCTTGATCCCTGTGTTTGCCCTGGTCGCTTGCACCGACCGCCGCCGAGCACCGCCGGGAGCCGCCGTAGCCAGGCGCCACCTTCCCCAGAGCCGAGAGAGCCCATCGCGCGAAGGCTTTGTGAAGAGCCAAAGTAGACACTCGTCCCTAAGAACGAGATGAGCCGCCGTTGAACACCCATCGACCGGGGCCACGCCCCGAGCACCCTCGGCCTCGGATCTGAACTCGCCATCGGCGACAACGACTGCCACCATGGGAAATCCGACTACGATCCATCCTCCATGCCGCCGCAAAACCGACAGCTTCCTCTCCATCCTTGAAAACAAAAAGCCGACACCACCTTACCTCGGCGAACGCCGAAAAGAATGGCCGCCGGCTTGATCAGAATTGGGACCAGTCTGGGCCAGCGTAGACAGTAGACCAGACACAGCGGAAACGAATCCCCCCAAGGCCCCAACCCCGGCTGCACGCGCGTGAACCGTCCCAGCCGCGCCACGGCTCCACCACCACCCGGCCCGGGCGGCCGCCTGTGCCTTCGCGCTACGCCGCTGCCTTCCTGGCGATCAGCGTGTCGTAACCGTTGATGACTCCACCTCCACGCCTGCCTTCATCTGATCATCTCCACGGGTGAAAACAAACCGAAACATGCTTTGTTTCAATTGTTTGGTCATTGGTGCATGAATTTAGCATTTCTTTTTTTTCGCGATGAGGAGCAGAGGCCGTCGGATAATGTGAATCTCATTGCTTTTTACCGTACCAAATAGATGATTAGATAGGGCTACTCTGCGCTAAATTTCACTGGTTTTTGTAGGCTGACGAAGTTAATTCAAGTAAGTCGTCATAATTGACGAACATGGCGTGGTTAGTTACGATTTGTGCAGGGTAATAATAATAAAGAAACGGTACACTTAGCGTTCGGACATCCGGAGGGACGTCACGTTCGGACGCGGCTCCGACACCTGTGCCGCTCCCGCGTCCGCATCCCGTCTCATGCGCCGCGTCCTGTGTCCCGCCTCCCAGCACCTACACCCGCGTCCGCCACAGGGACCCGTGCCCCGCACAGCGACAGCCAAAGGCCGCGCCGTGCAACACCCCGATCTACTTTTGCAAAATCCAGATGAAACATTTGCAACATTCGTCTAAAACAGATGAAACATTTGAAACATACAATTAAAACACCATTGCAATGTGCAACATCCCGATCTACTTTTTGAAACATCTAGATGCAATACTTGCAACACACAAAAGAAAGACATATGAAACACTTGAGACATGTGTTTGAAACACTTGCAACATACGTGTAAAAAACAGATGAAACATTGAGGATATACGCTTGCAACATACGTGTACAACTATTGCAACATCCCGATCTTGCAAAATCTGCACGAAACAATTGAAACATACATCTGAAACAACTGAAACATTTAAAACATGGGCTTGCAACATATCTTAAAAAGCGTCCAGAAAACACTTTAAACAATAGCATCGCCGTGCGCCCATGACCTACCTGGTGGGCAATTGCGGTGGCGCAGGCTCGCTGGATGGTACGCACCCGCGTGCCCGCCGTCGATCGAGGGACAGGAGACGCTGCTGGATCTAGGGAGGACGCCACCGGTTTGTCGGGGTAGGGGAGGGTCAGCAGCTTGCTTGGATCCTGCCCGGGTGGGGGAAGGAGCCGCCACCAGCCAGGGAAGCAGTGATGGCCGCGTCATCGGGTGTGGGACAGGACACGAAGGGATAGGAATGAGGAGGGGCGTGAGCGCTGTGGGAGTCAGCGGTGGGAGGCATCTCTCCGCCGAGCGTCTTAATCATATCATTGTCGATAAAGAATTTTTTTGCGAATATGTCCATAAAGAAATTAATGTGGATGTAGCCTAATAAACTAGCGAAAATTAATTACCACGCTGAGGAATTCTCGGTGCAGCTTCCAGCCGGGCGGAATCGGACTATTGGAGTAGCCAGTTTTAGGGCGTTGCAGGCGGGCCCCTACGCAGCAACGATGCTGCCCCCGGGCCGCCGTGCCAACAACTTGTTTACCACTCCGTAAAAAAAAAGTGTACTCGATCGTATACCTCTCATCAAAAGTAAAAAATTCCTACGAATCGAAGAGTGCGAGGGGTATATGCATGATCAGAGAGCGGCGTGGCCTGGCATCACGCCACACGGTCCACACGCATTCACGGATTCAGGCTTGATGTGGCTACCTGCCTCCGTCCGCAAGCGTGCGTGCAAACCGTAGAATCCTCGCACGCACGCACCAAGAGAAACCTCCGGAGTCCGGAGATCGGTCTCGATCATAGCGTCTGGAGCCGCCGTAGACATGACACAGTCGGTAGCCCTGTGCCCCCTTGTTGTGCATGTTTGAGCGTGCTCCTGATGAACGAGAGAGGAGGGAGGGAGAGAAGAGATCATGCACCCCTGCGTCCCGGCCGTGCATGTCAACGTGCCTGTATGCTGTAGCTAGCTAGCAGTGGCCAGCGGCAGCGTTGCCATGCCAGCGTACCCACATTTAGGTAAGGATGAAAACGGTCGGAAACGGTTGAAAACGGACTTACGATACAGAAAAACGAAAGCGGTCGGTTTAGGATATTTCTACATTTAGCAATTAAAGAGTACAAAAAATGATTAAAAATGATTGTGAAACCAATTAAAACTGACAATTTTTCATATTAAAAAACAGTTCATAATATAGAAAACGAAAACGGTCAATTCGGAATATTTCTGTTCCGTTTTCATCCCTACATCTAGTACTGCCACAATTCTGCTCCTTGCAATGCAAGCAATGCTGCAATGGTTTCTTCTCTGCTCTCTCCGCCTCCGCCTCATCATCATAGCCGCGGACCCACACCGATCTCTCTCCCAATCTCAACTGAGCCCGCCATGCGGCGTGTGCCTAGGTCTGGGTGGCGCAGCCGCTCAGGCCGCGCCATCGCCAGATGTTTCGCAGGCGTCCTTGGCGCGCCGAGCACTCTCGCCGACAGAACGGGCCCGCGAGGTCTCGCGCGCTTCACCACCGCTACACGTACGCCGTCACGGCCACGGCATTGTCGCCCGCACACTACACAACGCAGATCCGACTATGGTGCCGGCAGACACGTGGGGTCTGCACGTAGAGCGGGCCCACGTGTCATCGGCTTCGAAACCCCCCCCGGCAGACCAGGTGCCGTCGTCAGCGGCAAGCTGGCAGGCCGTTCCGTGAGGCTCCATGCTGCTGCCTGTGCTGTTCTGTGAGCTTGCCTGGTTGTCCTAGATTTTTCTCTCTCTACAACGGCATCAGCAGCATCACACACGCGCTGCACCCCCCCTCCGGCCCCTATCCCACCACTCTCTCTCTCTCTAGAAAAGGATTCTCCTCCACGGCACTATTTTATCCCCGCACGAGGCGGACGGTGATCGGCGAGGCGAGGCCGGGGAGGAGAAGCCCAGCCCCCCGACCCCGATCGACCACGGAGCAACAAAAACCCTAGCCCACCTCCCGATCCACACCGCGCCTCAACTCCCCACCATGAACTAGCTCGCCTCGCAAAAGCTCCCGTCTTCTGGGATCGATCCCCAGGCCGATCGATCCGAATAAGCACTCGATTAGAATTGTTTAGCCACCCAATTTGATTTAATTCCCACCATAAGTTCTCGCCACATTTCGGCCTCATTACTTTTTATAATTTCGATCGATCCCACCCCGATCCCCATAACCATAAGCAGCAGCACGGCAGCAGCAAGTAAATATCACAGGTGAGTGGCCTAATTGCGCTGGCATGCATGGGTTTTCTGCGATCTCTTTTTAACTGCGCCTGCTGGTAGCACGCAGTGTGTAGCAGTCTCCGTGTTCATCTGGTCTCCTTCTCGTTTTGATCTGGTCCATCTTCTAATCTGGTTCGTTTCGATCTCTCGAGGCTGTTAATTAACTTGACTTGATGCGAAAAGCGTCCTAAAACCCGTTTGCCGATTTTCTGCTACTTGATCGTCTCCTTGCATTGGGGGGTGGTGGTGTACTGTACTGGTGTCTGGTGTTGGTTTTTGCTATAGAGAGGCTCCGGGCACGAGGAAGCCGCGCAGGCGGACCACTTCGTACCGCGCTGCGCGATTCCGCGGCAGTGCCAAAAAGCTCGCTGGTTCTATGCTTCGATCGCAAAAGCAGCTAGTTTTTCCCTTCCGATCTCTGCTGCCTTTGTCGCTGTTTTCCCAGGCCGCGCTTGCTTTTGCTTCGATCTATCCGTGCGGGTGCGGCTCGCCGGTAGCAGCAGAAAGCGGCTGCAGGTTCTTCGTACAAGCGAACTTTTGCCAGTATCACATGCGCTGCTGCTAGACGAGACGAGATGATGAGGCGCTCTCTTTTACTCTTGCAGCGTTCAACATCAGACTCTCAGTTTGGTAACTCGCTGATTTTGCCTGCCTTTTGGTGCTTTGGGAACTAGTAGAGTTTTTGAATGTTTTTTTCGAACTTACTATTTCTAGATCGCATCAGTTTGGTCGGAAAATGCCAGTGCGCAATATTGTGTGTTAGTTCATCTATTTTTTTCTATATATGCGAGTCAATTTGGTTGGGTTTTTGGATTCTAAAAAAAATTGGTTGGGTTTCGAAAATTTCTTATGATCTCGATCATCGAAGTTTTCCGGCCGACCAGAGAAGCTGGTTCTGGCCCTCTTCCTTAACTCTGCAGCTTTTTTTTCAACTATACGGTATATATATACTAGCTGTTTTGATCGATGGGTTTGTTTGCCTTTTTGCTTTTGCAGGAGACAAAAGCTCTGAGGACCCGGATGCAGATGGACGTAGAGACGGTGCAGGCGAGTCCTGCGCTCGCGGCTCATCTGCAGACCTCGCCGGTACGTACGTGTCGGGTCAGTCCGGTCTTACTACAGGTAGACGCTGCGACTTTTGCCAGTTCGATTACCTTTTGCTTTCTGTGATCTGGGTGATGATCTGTTTGCCTTTCCACTGATCTACACTGCTGCGGTCAGTTACACTGATATATGGGATATTGTGCGCCGCTTTATTAGTTGCTTTTTGCATTGGGTGATTCGACATTTCGACTGGATGTTTTAATTGGGATGTATATTTGATACTGAGATGTGTTGATATATGCTTTGTGATGCTGTTGCAAGTTATACGCAGTAGTTTATTGTCGGTGGTAGTTATCTGGACTAAAGAGTTGCTGGGTTAATCAACTTGTTACTATGTTAGACTGGTCTTTTTGTTCATTTAAGAGCAAGTGCATGGATGCTGTAGGTAGCTAAAATGGTCTAGTCCTCTCCAACATGATCCTTGTTAAAATCTGCTGAGTTCATTAACTGCAGCATTTTGAATTTGCTGAGCCGGGGCTTGATTTGGAATGATGTACTTTACTTACAACGTGCCTTATCTGGACTTTGGAATCTGCAATCTGGATCCGAGTAGTTAGTTTTGTGAGGGCACTACTACGTACTACTAGTTTGTTCAGTTAATAATATACCCGTGCATCGGTGGTGTTCCATATGTAGCTGATGAGGAAACATGGCCGCTAAATGAATAATACATACTTGCCAAACTAAACACGCTGGGCTTGAGTTTTATGTGATACATTTTACAGGCAGTGGATAATGCATCTTTTTTGTTTTGTTTTGTTTTGTTTTGTTTTGTTTTGTTTTGTTTTGTTTACTTGGGGTTCTTTTGTGCAATCGAATGATTGATCACTAGATATTCTACATGTACACGTGCCACTAGCTGGATTAGTGTTATTGTTCTTTTTTTAACGAAGAGGTACTGTTGTTTTTTTAATCAACTCAAGCACAATTTGTCACTGTGTATACTGAGTGTAGTTCATTGCCATTATCATTAAACCATTGGAGTTGACTTTGTCAATTAGCTATATCCCTAAGTTCTATTTTGGTGCGTGTGTATATAGATATGTAAAGCTTTTCATATGTATGGAGATATACACAAACCATGTTTTTGAATCATAGAAGTCTTGCATGTTAAAAAGTAGACTCCATTTGCCAGGTTGTCCTATAAGAGCAGAAAATTATGTTCCCTTTGCATGTAAATGTCTCTTTTCATTTCTGTTGGTGTAGCGGTACATGATGTTGACTGCTGTCTGTCTTTCACAAGGCTAGGTTCTCCGATGCACGCGCACTGCACGCTCACTCTCCGGAAAGCTTAACCATTCCAGTGTAGGAGTATATTTTTCTTTTCCAAGAATCATACACGTCTCGGTCTCACCCGTTGTTTCTGTGACCATTGCACATCACAAGAAGCCACAGGTGAGCAAGTACTACTTCAAGAAGAAGACCAGTAGTAGCCATAGCAGAAATGGCAATGATGATGCCAACCACGACTCCAGGATCCAACCCAGGTCGCCCCTGAGCAGACAGAGCCTGACCTTCGACGCCACCCCCACCTACCACGCTGGTGAGCACGGCCGGGCATATACGATGCAACACAGCAACACTACTAGAATTCTTCATGCCACACCCACCTGACACTTGTTGTGTGAATTGGTCCATCAGGAGCCTTCTACGAGATCGACCACGACAAATTGCCCCCAAAATCCCCAATCCATCTGAAATCCATACGGGTGGTAAAGGTGAGGTTTTTGTTTCTGGGATTCAATTGCTGCCCTCAATTTCTTAATCTGTTTGTTTAACATATGTTTGATCAAGTTTTGTTTCACCTGATGTCTGTGCCTAGGTGATCGAGTGCACGAACCTGGACATCACCGTGAAATTCCCGTCCCTTCAGGCGCTGCGCAGCTGCTTCTCCTCCTACCCGGCACCTGGCACCGGGCCGGAGCTAGACGAGAGCTTCGTCATGAGCAGCAACCACGCCGCGCGCATCTTGCGCCGCCGGGTGGCCGAGGAGGAGCTCGAGGGCGAGGTGCAGCAGGACAGCTTCTGGCTCATCAAGCCTCGGCTCTACGACTTCGCCGCACCTCAGCAGGTGCCGTCACGGACATCGCGCCTGCCGCCGCCGCCCGCTCCACCGGCGGCTACGCTGGGGCCGGCAGCCGACTCCTGCCTACTCACCACGTTGAAGTGCGATGGCGCTGGGTGGGGAATGAGACGCCGCGTCAGGTACATTGGACGGCATCGTGATGAAGCTCCCAAAGAGGCTAGTGCTGATGGCTACGACACAGAATCCAGCGTCAGGGAGGTGCAGCAGCCTCCTGCGACGCAGGAAGTTAAAAGGAGTGAAAGAAACTGTAAGAGGAAGCGGGAGGCAGAAGGGAGCAGCAAGGACAAGAACGGAAACGAGGGCAAGAAGAATAACAAGGTTCAGGGTGGCAGCAAGAAGAGTTCGAAGAAAGCGAAGAAGCGGACCGTGGAATCCAAGGACGGTGACCCTCGGCACGGCAAGGACCGGTGGTCAGCCGAGCGTTACGCCGCAGCAGAGAAGAGCCTGCTCGACATCATGCGCTCCCGCGATGCCCGCTTCGGCGCACCGGTGATGCGGCAGGTGCTGCGGGAGGAAGCCCGCAAGCACATCGGCGACACCGGCCTCCTTGACCACCTGCTCAAGCACATGGCTGGCCGGGTGCCGGAAGGCAGCGTTCACCGGTTCCGTCGCCGGCACAATGCGGATGGTGCCATGGAGTACTGGCTTGAGCCGGCCGAGCTTGCTGAGGTACGGCGACAGGCCGGTGTGTCTGATCCATACTGGGTGCCACCGCCGGGATGGAAGCCAGGTGATGACGTGTCCCTCGTCGCCGGCGACCTTCTAGTCAAGAGGCAGGTTGAGGAGCTCACCGAGGAGGTCAATGACGTAAAAAGGTATCTCTTTTTCTACTCCTTTTGTCTGTCTGCACTCTGTAGTATGTTTGTTACATAGAGGGGGATTTCTTTTGCGTTCTATGTTAAAGTTATTCTTGTGGTGGTGTGTGAAGGCAAATGGAGCAGTTAATGTGCAAGGACGATGGGGACTTCGATGCAGAAAGAGCCTACAATTCACTGAAGGTATGCAAAAGATCAGCTCCTTTACCCAGTTCCCCCCTCTTACAATTCGTTGTTCCCTTTACTTTTTAAGGCTGCTGCTTCTGATTAAACTGAGCAAGATATGGTAGTGGCACTGATGTGCATATTTCTGTATATTTGGATATTTATTTGCACCTCTTTTTTTGGAAATCATAGGCATTAGAGCATTTTCCAAGTTTCTGTATGTTGGGTTGTGCAAGTAATGTACATCATTTCGTCTATTGATGGGAGGTTTTTTAGAAGTGCTAGAATGCTAGTCCCGGACTCCCGGTTCAGTTTCTCTGATGTTTCATAATGCTTGCTATTTGTAAGACCATAGCTAACTCCTGTCCAGTCTCTGAAATTCTGAATCCAGGATGTACTGATGTACATGATCCGACTACATTAACAACAGTTTCTCTGTTTTACTTCTCACATTGACTATACTAGCTGATAGAAACTTTTTGACATGCCCATTTTGGATGCACTAATGGAAGCTTGTCGATTTGTTTGTCAGGAGAAGTACCAGCGTGCTGTGAGGGCTAATGAAAAGCTTGAGAAGCAGGTGATTAGTTTGAAGGTAAGCGCATGCATAAGCAACATTGTCTATTAGGAAAAATGTGGGAGTTAGTTTCAAACAAAATGGGAACCGAGAAATCATGCCTGTTACTAATTTGTCTTTAGTAATTTCAAACAAAATGAGAACTGAGAAAACATGCCTGTTATTAATTTGTCTTCAGTTATTCAATTTACAGGGAAGCTATGACTTTGATATCCTCGCAAAAGAAAAAAGCTATGTCTTTGCTAAGTTTGCTTGCTGCATTTACAGAAACGATCTTGCCTTTTATTTTCAGGACATGTGTGAGAATGTGGTTCAGATGAATGGTGAGCTGAAGAAGGAGGTGTCATCCTTCAAGGTACATTCATGCAGCTAGCTATGACACTGACAATATCTTTTTCATCTGTAACATCTATTCCTCTGCATATTTTGCATACTAGCTCCATGTAATTCCGAGTACAGTTAGTGAACCACTGTCTAATTTCAGGAGCATATAGCTGACAAGAATGATAAGTTAGAGGAGCAGATTACCTATCTCTCCAACACCTTCCTTTCTTTCAAGGTAGCTCTTTGCATGGCAATGCACTGTTTTTGTTGATTTTGCTCAGCCTGTGCAAATCTACATTTGCCATCATCCATGAGTTGAAGTAAACAGAATTGGGTGGTGCAGGATCAGCTGGTACTGGCTCTGAAGATGGAAACAGAACGTCAGCTAGAACTGGCTCGTGAAGCTGTTCCCCGCACAGCACTGTACGTTGGTTCCGGTGACCAGATGATCCCCCGGACAGACGGCACCGTCATCCAAGGCGGCCAAGACAGGCCGGTAATGAAGAGCAGCTTCCGCGTCTGCAAGCCACAGGGCACGTTCCTGTGGCCAAGCATGGCGTCCGGCATGACCATCAGCGGGGGCGCCAGCAGCAGCAGCCCGGCTGCCGCCACGCCAGGCCCGGGGATCCCTCGCAGCACCAGTTGCCCGAGTAGCGCCGGGCCGGGGCTCCCGCGGTCGTCGCGAGCCCCAGTTGAGGTGGTGGCGGCGGCGCCCGGCCTGGACGAGCACGTGATGTTTGGCGCCCTCTTCTCTACGCCGCCCTCGGCGTCGTCCACCAACGCCGCTGCCGCCGCTGCCAAGCTGCAGCTGTCCCTGCCCAGCCCGAGGTCGCCGCTGCAGCCGCAAAAGCTGTTTGGCACTGTTACTTCTGCTGCTTCTGGGTTTAGTCCTCAAAAGCTGATGCATTTCTCCGGCCTGCCTCGACGTCATGTGGTAAGTCCATTTTGCTTAAGGCTAGATGCAAAATTTTTTTGTAAAATAGCACTGTGGCTATTTTCGTTGTTATTTGGTAAATATTGTTCAATCATGGTCTAATTAGGCTTAAAAGATTCGTCTCGTCCATTTCGTCTAAACTGTATAATTAGTTTTATTTTTTATCTATATTTAATGCTTCATATATGTGTCTAAAGATTCGAAAATTTTTTGGAACTAAACAGGGCCTTACTCTCTCTTTATCCTCTGGTTCTATAGTCTGACATGATTCTGACAATTATAGTTCATACTGGCCTGCTGTTCCATTGCTCTCAGCAAGCATTAGTACTAGTTAACCAATCAAGAAACGTGCAAGCTGATTCATGTCCCAATTGATCGTGGACTGTGCAGGACACCTCGCCGTCATCGTCCGGGGCCTGCGGTTCCAGCCTGTTGGAGGGGAAGAGGGTCCTGTTCGATGCAGACGCCGGCGGGATCAGCGCGGTGGGCACCGAGCTGGCCCTGGCTACTCCATCCTACTGCTGAGCTACTCCTACCTCTCCACTTCAGGATCATCACCTCTTCCCCATCTGCAAGCAAAGCTTTGGATGGTTGGCCTCAGGGTGCTCCAATTTTCTTTCTTTCTTAAGATAACGAAGGGGCAACACGTAGCGTAAATACATAGACCAAAAAAAAGAAAAAGGGAATAGGAACTCACTTCAGCAGTCTTGGTGGCATAATTCGTAGCCATCTCAGGTTCGTTCGTCAATTTCTAGTTAATTTTCGTCCAAGCTTGTACTGCTGCAAGCCTGACATGAGTCGCTGGTACAAGTTAAAGTAGTTGCATTGGATTGATCTCTTCAGTAAGTCAGTTGGGTATGGTCGTCTGCCCTGTCCATGGTGCATGGCACATTTGGAGTTGAGATGTGTCAATTTTGCTGGCTTCATAGGGCATATAGAGTTATAGCGTACATCCGGTCACTCTTGTATGCCTCGCTGCACCACATATTAAGTGTGACCAATTTTTTTGGGCAAATATATATTGTTGATATTTAATTTCCCCTTACAATCTTTGCGTTCTTGATGTTGATGATAAGCACAATCATATCCACTGGCCATGCCTGCATACATGCTGCTACCTTGTGATATTATTGTTCACATATTGATGGTGATTGAATTGCAATCTTTTTTAAACAAATCAAAGTCTAGTGTTTGCCTAGAATCTATTGTTTTTTCTCTAGGCCCTGTTTGGTTCCAAGGAATTGGACAATAATCTTAATAGTGAAATAAGAAACACGTTCTAGATATTAGTTTCAATTCATAAAATCCAATGAGTTGGGGCTAGTTACTAATTGGGCTAAAAATTAGCTCAAATTAGTCAAAGTCGTCGGCTAGCTAGTTGGCTAACAATTAGTTAAGACTTGTCTAAAAAATTAGACCACCTATTAGCTCTCTTGTTTAGATAGCATTAAGTTGAACTAATTTTTAGCTAGCGAATGATTGTTTAAATAGCATTAAGTTGAACTAATTTTTAGCTAGCGAATGATTAGCCATTGTATCAAACAATCCATTGTATCAAACAGTGATAAAAGGGCGAGAGTGACTTTCAGTATGGCCAGTAGTTTGTGTAAGTTTTCTTTTACTCCTCGAAACCCTTGTATTTTTTTGAAAATATCGAAACCCTTGTAAAGGAGGCGCATTTTACCTCACGTAGGCATAGTACACTACGCTTACATGAAAAGTCAAAAGGAAACAGCAGTTTGAAATGTAGTCCTACGGTACGGAAAAACACTAGATTGCAAATTTGCAATTGTTAGCAAAAGAAATCACTACAAGCATTCAATCAACTTATTTAGTATAGAAAACGAACCGAAATTGGGCAGAGCAACTAGAAAGTCTTCCTTGCTGGTTAACTTACGAACAAGTTTCGTAGCTGCCAAGTTCTTTGCTTACGATTTTCCTTTTCAAGGAGGACACGTGGTGACCAAGTTTCTGCTACGGGACTTGCCAATGGAGCGCCGCTGTTTTCGTTTTGTCCGACAACCGGACGATCGGACGGCAGGAGTTGAACTCAGGCTCAGATCCAACGGTTCGAGTAGCTTTCTTGACCGGTACGTAGCAAAATCGAAATAGGAAGATAGCTGTCTGGTGTCCCAACCGGCCCAACAACATTTTCATAACTGGAACGCTCCAAGGCCCAAGCAAAGCCTTTTCTGCCTGCTTCAGACCGCCCCGGAGTCCAGAACCTCCTCCGTCTTCCTTCCCCACCCAAAGCTCCCCAAGCCCAAACCCTAGCCACCACGGCAATGGCGGCGACCGCGGCGGGTGACCCGCGCCGCGTCCGCAACACGTGCATCCTCGCGCACGTGGACCACGGCAAGACCACGCTGGCGGACCACCTGGTGGCGTCCTGCGGGGACGGGCTCCTCCACCCGAAGCTCGCCGGCCGGCTCCGCTTCATGGACTACCTCGACGAGGAGCAGCGGCGGGCCATCACCATGAAGTCCGCCGCCGTCGCGCTCCGCTCCCGGGCTGGACACCGCGTCAGCCTCATCGACTCCCCGGGCCACATCGACTTCTGCTCCGAGGTCTCCTCCGCCGCGCGCCTCTCGGACTCGGCGCTCATCCTCGTCGACGCCGTCGAGGGGGTGCACATCCAGACGCACGCCGCGCTGCGCCAGGCCTTCATCGAGCGCCTCCGGCCCTGCCTCGTGCTCAACAAGATCGACCGCCTCATCACCGAGCTCAGCCTCACCCCCGCCGAGGCCTACGTCCGCCTCCACCGCATCGTCTCCGACGTCAACTCCATTTACTCCGCGCTGCGCTCCCACTCCTACTTCTCCCTCCTCTCCGCCCTCGAGGACAGCCCCTCCACAAGCTCTTCGTCCTTAGCTGAGGACCTACCGGAGGACTTTGAAGACGACGATGACAACGAGGACGCCTTCCAGCCCCTCAAGGGCAATGTCGTCTTCGCCTGTGCACTCGACGGCTGGGGCTTTCGCCCCCAACAGTTCGCCAACCTCTACGCCAGAAAGACCAGAGTCAACCCCTCCGCCTTCCTGAAAGGATTGTGGGGCCCCAGATATCTCGATAAGAAGACGGGGAAGGTTGTGGGGAAGAAAGCTATCAAGAGCGCAGACCCACAGCCAATGTTCGTGGAGTTTGTGTTGAGTGCCCTGTGGAAGATGTACGAGCTGGTGCTGAAGGACGGTGGTGAGAGTCAGGTGGTGAAGAAATTGATTGAAAACTTCGACTTGAAAATTCCGGAACGGGAGCTGAAGAACAGATATACAAAGGCTGTGCTGCAGTCTGTCATGAGCAGGTGGCTGCCGCTGGCAGATGCTGTGATGGATATGGTGGTGGAGTGCACACCTGATCCTGTTGCTGCTCAAGGGGTCAGGGTTGCAAGGCTTATGCCAAAGAGGGAGGTTACTCCAGAAGATGCTGCTGGTTGCTCTGAGGTTGTTGAGGAGGCAGAGAGGGTGCGGAGGTGTGTCGAGGCCTGTGATGTGAGTGCTGATGCGCCAGTGGTAGTTTATGTGTCAAAGATGTTTGCTGTGCCATCTAAGATGTTGCCATTGAAGGGAGTGGATGGTGAACTGTTGAACCACCATAGTAGTTGTGAGTCAGAGGAGTGCTTTATGGCATTTGCAAGGGTCTTCAGTGGCGTCCTTCATGCAGGGCAGAAGGTATTTGTGCTGTCACCATTGTATGATCCAGTGAAAGGGGATACAGTTCAGAAGCATGTGCAGGAGGTGGAGCTTCAATACTTGTATGAGATACTAGGACAAGGCCTGAAGCCAGTTGCCAGTGTGGCTGCGGGGAATGTGGTTGCAATCCAGGGCCTTGGGCAGCATATATTGAAGAGTGCCACATTGTCGTCAACCAAGAATTGCTGGCCCTTCTCGAGTATGATGTTCCAGGCATCTCCGATGCTTAAAGTTGTGATTGAGCCCTCAAATCCAGCTGATCTAGGAGCTCTTGTTAAAGGGCTTAGGCTTCTTAACCGGGCAGACCCATTTGTCGAGTATACTGTTTCGCAGAGGGGTGAGCATGTCCTTGCTGCTGCTGGTGAGATACATTTGGAGCGGTGCATAAAGGATTTGGAGGAGAGATTTTCAAAGGTCAAATTGGTGGTCTCAGACCCCCTAGTTTCCTTCAAAGAGACAATCGAAGGGGAAGGTGCCAGTTTAGTGGAGAGCTTGAAGAATCCACAGGAGTTTGTTGAGAGGACTACTCCAAATGGGAGGTGTACTGTGCGAGTTCAGGTCTTGAGGCTTCCCAATGCTCTGACTAAGGTCCTTGAGGAAAGCGAACAGTTGCTTGGTCAAATAATTGACGGGAAAACAGCAAAAAGGGATGGTGTTTTGGATCCTCGCCTTTCTCAGGAAGATGGTGATTCTGCTGCAACTCTCAGACAGCGGATGATTGATGCCATAGACAGTGAATTAGACACAATCTCTAAGCAAGTTGATAAAGAAAAACTTGACAGGTATAGAAAGACATGGCTTGGACACCTTGAAAGAATCTGGTCACTAGGTCCTTGGCAGGTTGGTCCGAATGTCCTTTTGCCTGATTCAAAATTAAGTGGTGGTACAATGACTGTCCAAGATGGAAGGCAAGGTATACTTGTGAGTGGCAGAGCTCATGTCTCTGAGAAATTGGGGTTTGTGAGGGAATGTGAAGCCAAAGATAATGATCTTGACAATGGTCATGGATATGCAACAGATGCTCCTGAATCATTGCATATAGAGTCTACGGCACTAAGGAACAGCATTGTCTCAGGATTCCAGATTGCTACTAATGCTGGGCCTTTATGTGATGAACCTATGTGGGGTCTTGCGTTTATTGTTGAGCCTTACATATTTGCTGACGGCTCTGATGCTGCCAACCACTCTGATCAATACAATGTCTTCAGCGGTCAAGTAATCACTGCGGTTAAAGAAGCATGCAGAGCAGCTGTTCTTCAGAACAAGCCAAGGCTTGTTGAGGCTATGTACTTCTGTGAGTTGATCACGCCAACGGAGCAGTTAGGTGCAACTTATGCAGTTCTTGGTAAGAGGCGAGCAAGGGTTCTGAAAGAAGAGATGCAAGAAGGAACCTCATTATTTACAGTGCATGCTTACCTGCCAGTCGCTGAGAGCATTGGATTTTCGAATCAACTTAGGAGTTTAACTGCAGGTGCAGTTAGTGCTCTCCTCGTTCTTAGCCACTGGGAAGCTATTCCTGAGGACCCCTTCTTTGCCCCAAAGACACAGGATGAGCTTGAAGAATTCGGAGATGGTTCAAGCATTGGGCCAAACTTGGCTAAAAAGCTTATGAATTCTGTTAGACGAAGGAAAGGACTGCATGTTGAAGAGAAAGTTGTGGAGCATGGCACAAAACAGCGGACTCTTGCTAAAAAAGTATAGTTGTGTCCAAAATCCAGGTGGTAGGAAAACTGTATCTTTCTCCAAGATTTTGTGCTGGCATACTGAAATGTAATCAAAACTTTTATGCAGTGAAATAGTTTTCTTTCATACGGCATTGTTGTTTGAGAGTTGAGACGGGATTTGTACGGCATTGGTGTCTTGGTCTATGATATTAGAAAGATCACAGTATTCTGGACCTTTGTTTCTTGCAATACCAATGAAATACTATAGCACGGCCTTTTGTCCTGGCCTCCTGGGAGTAAACTGTGTAACCTTGAGCACTGGTGACAATACTATCTTTTCATTTGTCCTCGTCCTGCCTTTTTTTTAGCACCATAAGAAAGTTTATGCAGAACATTTCTTTTGTTTTTTTGGTTCTGTATGCATGTAGTGAGAGTGAGAAATTAGCTTGCTTTACACCAGAAATAAACTGATCAGATCCAAGTTATTTTCTACATCTCCAAAGGATATGCATCGCTGAACTAAATCAAGTTCAAGCTTTGCAAATCATCTAGAGACAACTAAACTATTTTGTGGCAAACCCTTTCTCTGAACTTCAGTGGAGAACTGAACTACTTCATCCGTTCCAAATTATAAATCATTTTGACTTTTTTGGTAGACAATACATAGCAAAATTGATGACAGAGCACTACTTTTTGGTACATTATCTACACACATAGCAAAATCGTTGTATCAAAAAAAGTCAAAGCGACTTATAATTTGGAACGGAGGGGGTATTTTGTACATGACAGAGCACTACTTTACATTTCTTCCCATCAGAGAAACTGTTCACACATGCACACGCTGCCACTGAACCTGATTGCTTTGACAATTTATATCCCTCTTCTCTTTACTGCTGCATGAGTGATGAGTCTTGCTTACCATGGAAATTGAGACCACCTTTACTGAACAGCAGCTTGCACTTGCCAATGCTTCGTGCAATCAGTACTCTCTGTTGCTGCACATCCCTCTGATTCACCACTTCATATAGCAGTCTGTCACTTCTCTATTTGCACCTTCACATACCAGCCACTGAATCTCTCTGCTTCTTTTTTGTGTTCTCTCTGTCCTCATCGTCACCCCATCTATCTGCTACAATCTCTAGGCCTCCATCTTGTTGCAATCGAAATTCAGACTCCGGTGCCTTCCTTTCCTGAATATGACTTCAGCAACAGATCAAATCTATACTGCTCTGCCCCTTCTCCTATAATCTTCTTACCCCTCATGATATTACTCTCTAATCTATAGTAACTGCCAAAACTGCATCTAATACTCTTCTATAAGAGGGCTTAAATCTAAACCTCTGGGCACTGATCTTGTTCTGGCCATGGAAATTGAGGCACTCTTCACTGAACAATCTTGCTAGTACCAATACTGTACTACTAGTACTCTTGATGATTTGTTGCCGCATATTCTCCACGCCTGACTCCACCTGCATGCTGTATACACTGTTCTTCTCATCATCACTCAATCTTCTCTGCTATAACCTACAGGCCCCTCTCCTCTCCAACTGTAACACATCATCTCTGACTTTGCTATAAAATTGCAGACTTGCTAGCTTTTACTCAACAACACATCTGTCAATACTACTCTGCCCACTTCTCTTGCCCCGCATGAAATTATTGAGGGCGTCGGTTAGCAGTGAATCCTGCCCTGGATTCATTCCTGCCTGGATTGGTTGTCAAATTTATATAAGTTTTGAGCAGTTGGAATAATTCCTGGTGCATTCCTGATCAACCGAACGGACCCTGTAAAGGGATATAATACGTTCTCCTTGGTCGTTTCATCTTGTGATACACATGAAAGCTTGCTGATATGACACGAATAGACAGACGATGGTTTGGCTGCCTATAGACAGTTTTCTTTCTTCTCTCTTAGCTTTTGGTTGACGCAAACACGCGCCATTCCATCTCAGCATCCTTCGACAACTATGTCCCTTTTGCTTTTCCTCTTTATCCATCCATCTTCATTCCTTCGTCCTTCTCTGTGCTCTGGTTCGATCTAGCTACTCTGTGCTCCAGCATCGGTTCCACATCGTTGGCAAAGGACATTCGATGACGTTCCTTCATCCAGACAAAAAGCATGGTGTGCAATATTGGAATAGCATACGTGCGACCCACGGTAAAGTGCAGGTGAGACATGCTGGCCACCGACGGCCGCGTTCAAGATGCCCACCGATATTCTAGGGTGGTGCATCAAAGAAAATCCCACACCGGTATTGACGACTGACCCTCGTCGCCATTCTGATGATCGATTTGGGGAGTTGTCTCCACGAATTGCAACCCATGCATATCACTAGGATATCCCTGCAGGAGTGTACATTTTCATGTCAATAAATAAGGCATTTAGCATGACTAAAAAATAGCAGATTTTCAACATAATGCGCATATATACTTTGATCATAGGAGTATGCTATTACTTCACATCGCAAAAGAAGATTAAATGCAAAGGGGGAAAAAGATAAGGATATACTTCTCTACAAAAGCCAACAATCTGTAGAACTCACTTGGGTTAGTTGACCATTCCCAGGAAACGGCTGCTGTTGCAAGGTTGAAACCGAGGAGGCCTTCAGGCAACACAAACCTGAGAATCTTGTTGCTTAATCAACACAATAAAAAAATTTAGGTTCGAGATGAACACATACCTGATCAAACTGATTCAAATTGTCGTGAAGGTTCTGCGAGATACCAAGCCCAAAGTTGTGACCAAGTACATAATGTCCCTGCATGATGAAAGCATCAGCTAGTGTGCTATTTTTCCGGACCAACAAGGGAGCGTATGGTAATACTTAGCACCCTATTTCTTCAAAAAAAAACTTAGCACCCTATTTAAGGATTCACCTGCATTAATTGATCTGGAATGAACTGGTTGGAAGTATTCCTTGGTTCTGTCTGTATGTTTCCTGATGTGATATTCAGCTCTCCACTTGGTCCACCCTCTGTTTCATCAGGTTGCCCTGCGTTAATGACGATAAAAGAAATGTTTAGAATGCTCAGATTTACATGCGGAACATAAAAGGCAAAGATCCATAAC
Organism: Saccharum hybrid cultivar R570; assembly: GCA_038087645.1. Taxonomy (NCBI): domain Eukaryota; kingdom Viridiplantae; phylum Streptophyta; class Magnoliopsida; order Poales; family Poaceae; genus Saccharum; species Saccharum hybrid cultivar. Next base: position 34,105,412 of record JAQSUU010000001.1, on the reverse strand, counting down.
GAATACGTATATACACACCTTTTCTCGCTTTCTTTCGTTTATTGGTTTCCAAATCATTTCTACGGCGAGCGACTTCACACTTCTTCTTTCCAGTAGAACCTAGAGCTTCATGGCTACTATTAAGTAGGTAGTCATTCTGGGCCATGTGAGTTAATTGGTCTGTAAAGGAATGTCCAGATGACTTATCAGACAGAGTAGATCGCAAAGTTCCTTCCACTTCTGCAAGAAGTTGATCTGACTGGCTTGCCATCAGTGCAAATGTCTCTACGTTCTCTGCAGCCTTAGCAGCAATCTTATAGAACAAGCGGCAAAGGGCCGCATAACGTCCTGGAATGGAAAATTTTGTGTCAATGTCAAAATCAAACCCATCGGCTTCATCCATTGTCACCAACTTTGCATCTTTCCTCCACCTCTTCAGAAAGTACTGTGAGGAAATCTCTTTAACATTCCTCAGCTCATATACTTTTAATATATGGCAGCATAACAGTCCAGTATTTTCAAACTTTTTGCAAGTACATGCAACCGTACCATTTGATGAGTCAAATCGCACAAGCTGGTCCTTAGTTTTGTTCTTGACAGTAATCATATATTCAGAAAGAGAGCCAAACTCACCACAACCATAGGCCATACAGTCCATACTTAGTTCACATTCCTTTCTAAATAAGTCAAAAGTTATTGGGGTATACAAACTTGCAGCCTGCCACAGCAATGACAGAGGTATTCTCGGTGCCCCTTGGTTGGCTTGGTAATCAGCTTGCATCTCTTCTTGTCTCCTCTTCTCTGCTGAACTTTCAAAAATCTTCAAAAAAGGGGATAGATCTGTATCGATGTCCAAGTACTCTTTGAGCCTAGTGCCAACATTTTCAGCTTGTAGCATGCTTCTAATCTCCCCAGAGAATATTTGTTGATTGTATGGCATGGCCCAATTTTCCCGATCCTCAAAAAGCTTAATTAACCATTCATTCTCTCTAAGATTGTATTTCTCCATTATCATATTCCATGTGCCAACAAACTCCTGTTCATCTTCGATATCAAATATACAGTGTCTAAAATCATTTGTGAATTCTTCAGAAGTAATAAGCATATGTGCTATGGACTTAACAGTACTCTGGTATATTTGCCACACACAGAAACGGTGGATAGTGCCAGGCCATGTAACACCCAATGCTTCCTTCAAAGGCACAGATCGATCAGTCAAAATTGTCTTTGGGTGTTTCCCACACATAGCAATCTTAAAGGTCTCAAGAAGCCACTTGAAAGACTCAACAGTTTCATCATATAAAAAAGCCGCACTAAATATGACCATTTGCCTATGATGGTTCATGCCTAGAAACAAAGCTAAGGGCCTGCTGCAGTCAAATTCTTTGTAGATCATGTCAAAGCAGACCACATCGCAGAAGTAATGATAGTCCATTATTGACCTTGCATCAGCCCAGAAGAAATTAGTTGCTTTGTTATTTTCATCCACCTGAATCGCATAGTAAAACCATGGATTATCACTCTTCATTCTTCGAAAATAATCCATCAGAGCTCTGAGATCCCCTGATTTCATATATTTGGTAGACTTTGACCGAAGATAATTCTTGTACCCAGGAGGAATGTTACTAGCTTGGCTTCCAGGCTGAACCTTGGCCAACACTCTTTGTGATTTCAACATCTCAATATCAAATGGTGCAGCAAGCTGGTGATTGTGATCCTCCACAAATTCTGTGACCCTATATTTACCACTAGGTGTTAACTTTATAGCTATTCGTGCAGGGCAACCCACCCTTGTCTCTGGGCGAGGTCTCTTGGCGTCATTCTTTAAGCGAAGCCCCTCCCTAGAACAGAAATAGACCCTTGACCTGTTGGAATTTTTAGCATTTTTATCCAAACATCCTTTCCGGACACTAAGGTCTTGTTTAGTTCCAAAAAGTTTTTCCAAAAAGTGCTACAGTAGCTATCACATCGAATCTTGCGATACGTGCATAGAGTATTAAATGTAGACGAAAAAAAACTAATTGCACAGTTTGGTTGAAAATCGCGAGACGAACGTTTTGAGCCTAATTAGTCCATAATTGAATACTAATTGCCAAATAAAAACGAAAGTGCTACAGTAGCCAAATTCCCAAATTTCATCCGACTAAACACAACCTAAATCCCATATTTCCTGCATAACTAACATAATACTCGTATGCTTTTTCATCACTCTCAAAGACCATTCCAACTATGGGTACTCCTCCAGCATTTGAGACGTCTTCTGGTGGCAATTCTGGCTCTTCTTCTGCCTTTCCTTCAGGATTATCTGCAGTCTGGGGGAAACAAAAGCTCTTACAGAAGTGTGAATAACTAAGTGTCAACAGAATATCGTCGACAATCCTCCAAGGGGTATCCCACGAAGGTAGATTGATCGACAGAGATGCGTGTAATCGAGAATAAGAAGGCAATAGAGACACACGAGTTAGACAGGTTCGGGCCGTCAGCGCGACGTAATACCCTACTCCTGTGTTCTGTTGGATTGTATTGTCTATCGTATGATATTACGTGTGTTTGGAGGGGGTCCCTGCCCGCCTTATATAGTCTGGGGGCAGGGTTACAAGTCGGTTAGATATAGGAGATAACCGAAAAGTAATAATAGATTATAGGAATCATAGGATCATACGTATCCTAACAGATTTCGTAATATCTTCAGGATATCTTCCCAGTGTCTTGCGGGACACGCCGAGCAGCGCCGTGCCCTGCAAGGCTTCGTCTTGTGGGCTGGGCCGCCCCTGGGGGCGCAGCCTATGTGGTCTGCCGTGGGTATCCGGGGTCGTACCCCCCACAGCTAGTCCCCGAGCGCCTTGTATCCATTGTGCAATGCCGTCTTGAACTTGTCCGAGCAGGTGCGAACAACGCCGAGCAGCCAAACTCATGGTCCGACCACCGTGATGAGTTGCCGAGCAGTTGTGAACTGTCGCCAAGCAGTGTGAACCGTCGCCGAGCAGCGTATCCCAAGTAAGGCTTGCCATAAGGATGTAAGGTGCTCAAGCTCAAAATCGAAAATTTTCTTGCAGTGGACCAAATGTGCCCACTTAGAGTCTGTAACACCCTAAAATTTGAATTTTTTTTAAATAGTAAATTTGATTTAAATATGCAATTATATGTGCATTTCAAATTTAGGAAATAATATTTCTTTTATGAAATTAAAAGAAAATACAAGAATAGAAACATGTGATGCATTCATGCTATTGCGTATTTATTTCTGTGACGGGTGGTTTTGTTCAAATGCTAAAAGATTTTAAAAACCTTTTGAAAATGAGTTTGAAAAGTTTATGTATAAAAGGAAAAAAAGAAATTTCCTTCCATTCCTCCCCTTCCTCTCATTCGGCCCATGGCCATTTCTTTTCCCGCGGCCCAGCACCGCAGCCAGCGCCCCAGCCCACCCTTTTCCCGCTCGGCCCAGCTTCGCGCCAGCAGCCCAACCGCGACAGCCCAGCCGCGCGCACCGTGCCGGCCCAGCCTCGCCGCACCAGGCAACTGCCGCGCCCAGCAGCTGACGCCCGGGCCCCACCTGTCGGCGCCGTCCCCTACCCCGCGCGGCTCGGCAACCGCCCGCTCCTGGCGCTGCAGCAACCGCCGCCACGACTCGCGTCGTGGGCGCGTCCTCCCGTGCCCCTCGGCCTCGTTAAAAGGCAGCTGAGCCCCCCCTCTCGTGCGCCCCTGCTGCCCCCGCTCCAATTTCGCCCCGCTCACGCACCGGAGGCCCCAGCAACCGTCGCTCCGAGGTCGTCGGATTCCGCCGTCCACCTCCGCGCGGGCAGCCGTCTCCGAGCCGTCTCCGCCTTCGATTTTCGCCCGTGGTGAGCTCGCCGTGGTCCCCTCTCTCTCCCCATGCGTTTCGTTTCGCATTTCGTGGCTTTTAGCGCCCTTTCCGCGGGCGTCCGCGAGCTCCATGCCACCGGCCATGGTGTCCGCCGCCCCGGCCTTCCCCTCCGGGCGATTTCTTGGCATGGACGTGTTCGCTCGCTCCCCCTCATTCGCCCGGTGCTTTTGGTTCTTAGAACCGTGGCCCGTAGGCCCCTTACCGCGCGCGCCAGTGATCTTCACGCCGCCGGCCATGGCTTGCCTCGCCGGAGTCACTGTTCCGGCCGGCCGAAACCCCCCAGGCCGATCCTAGCCGTCCCTTGCGTGATCAACGGCCAGGAATAGAAGTTACCCCTTCGGAGGTAAATTTGTTAAAGAGCCCCTGGACTTTTCTAAGTCCTAACCCGCCGTCCTTAGCGTATTTCCCCGAATGCGCAATCCCGTTTAGAAAGCGTAAACTTCACTGTTTAAGTCAAAAGTAAGCTTTCAGTATTTACAGAAATGCCATTCGAACTGTTTCGCTTATAGAATTGTCGTTTTAACTCCGAATTGATCCATTCCAATCGCGTTAGCTTCGTAATTTCATAAGCTACATGTTGGAGCTACTGTTAGTCAAGTTTGGAACTTTTTAATTTCATGATTAGGATTAATTAAATATAGGGCTATAGAAAAAACCCGTTTTACTCATAACTTTCGTATTTTAGCTCCGTTTTTTGTGAACTTAGCGTTGACGTGATCGTAGAGAAACGTAGATTAGTTTTAAAAACATTTTATCTTGCTTTCAATACTGTTGGTGTACTGTTCTAATGATAGGAATGTTTGCTTTGCATGAATGCTATTGGAATGTTGTATGTTGTCATGTTGGTCGCGTTCAGACGGTGAGGAAAACGTTGGAGACCAAGAACTCTTCAACGACCAGCAGGACCAACACGAGTTTGTGAACCAAGGCAAGTATAACATGGGCCTTCCTTGATGTCCTATTTCACTCTAATTAATTACTCATTTGCATGTGTCTAATTTTGATACCCGTAAGGACATCCTAGTGATTGATATCCTGTTCCTTGTCTCCTATGGGTTAAATGCATATGGGTAGATTGCTAGTGCTTTAACTGAACTTGATATACATATTGATGAATGATACTATGGAACGAAGTGAGTAACATGAATTATAACAACTGTTCCATAGGGCGAAAGTGCAAATGACCTTTGTTCATGTTGCTTCCGGCCCTCCATAAGGACTTATCTGTCGGCAAAAGCTGGGACTGACAATGCAACCGGGAGAGTCATATGGCTCTGACTTTAGCTCAGTAATAGGACCTTTCCTAGCTGGTTAGAGGTTACCTTTTTGGCGCAAATGGGGCTTGCCACTTTGGGTATAGGGCTGCCTCTGTTCTTATGAGTATAGCCGCGATGGATTTGTACCATAGGAAAGGGGGGTCCCTACATCTGCCTACCAAGGAAATCTAGCGGCCCTAACTTGTTAGGGAAACCTATGAAATGGCTTCATAGTGTACCCTACCCGCTCACCTTGGTAGTGACATGGGAGTAATTAACCCGGGCATATGGGGATCACGACTCGCGGTGAATGTGCACCACCTCTGCAGAGGGTAACAAACTGTTATAACAGCCGTGCTCACGGTTACGAGCGGCCTGGAAAACTCACAGAATAACTGGTTACTTGATGATGATCATTTAAGTTGTTCTATGATGAAATATGGTAAACCTGACCTTGATATATGTTCTTATGGGAATTAAATGGGAGCTTAAGCATAACTTGATAATACTTGAGGATAAAAGTTTGACCTATTAAAAATGCTAACTGCAGTAAACCAGAGTCTATCCTTTTTGAGCTTCATAACCCCATGTTAGCTTGATAAGTACGGAATGTACTTACACTTGTTTATTTTCTTTACTTGGACAAAAATCCCGGATGGGTAACAGATGACAACGGGTATGAGGATTTCCCGGAGGATTATTAGGCTTGTGGTCAACCAGTTGACCTTCCCTGTGATGACGGCCACGAGAGTTTTATTATCTTTTTATTATTCCGCTGTGTTGTATAAGACTAAGTTTTATTATAACTCTGATGTATGAGACACCGTGGTGATACTATATGTAATTTGTCAGCTTGTGTATGTGATTGATTCCTGAGCACACACGAGTTTTGTGCATTCAATTTTATCCTTAAAATTGGGTGTGAAAAATTGGTATCAGAGACGTGTTGACTGTAGGACGCAAGCCTAGTTAGAAAATGGTCGCTTTAGCAGCTTTGCTCCTCTGGTTTCTTGCTTACTGACTTATCCTTGTTATTTTATTAAAACATTTATGCTTTTCATACCTTAATCTATCATTTAAAATTGTTGATTCTAATTTCATCTCACTTTAAATCTATAGATGTCTCATAATCCGAAGACTGCTCGACTCAGCACCGCCGGATATCGTGCCATGTTCACCCCGCGTGCTCCACAGGCGGAGAGGGAGATTGTGATCATCTCCGACGACGAGGAGATGGCTACACCGACGCCTACACCTACTCCTACACCAGTCGCCGTGCCCGTCTACCCTGTGGTAGCTACACCTGAGGAGTCGACGGCTACTTCCCCTACACCTGCACCCTCCCCTGCTGCCCCCATGGAGGATGATGAGATTGGCTGGAAGTGCAAGTACTACTTCAAGCCAGCTCCAGAGACAGCCTACTACCACACTCTCCTCACCCACGTGCTGGACGACTACTTCCCCGACTTGCACGCCTCCATCAGCTACCACTGCGCCGAGTACAAGCACCCACTGGAGGCTACCTTCTGGAAGGTAGAGCTAGTGGTCATCGCATGGAATGATATCATCAATGGACATGAGGTGGAGACTGTCCATAGTGCTCCTGCCAGGAGAGCCCATGCTTTGGATGGCATGAAGGATGCAGCACAGAATGCCTACATCCACTACCATGGTCGTCGCTTCGAGGCCATGAGGGAGGATCGTTTCAGGTTCCTTCCTCGAAATGATCATGAGGGTGTTTGGCAAGTTTTGGCTCCACCGGAGAATGACCCAACTCTGGAGGCAACGGTGCAGCATGTCCACGCTATGCAGGGAGTGGATGATGAGGTCAAAGGAGAACTACGTGCATCTCAGAGGGCGCAGAGACGTCTTCAGAAACAAGTGGATGAACTTCGAGCACAGCTGGGACAGCCTTCCATCTACAAGAAGAAGCGCCGTTCCTTCACCATGATTGACACCGCTCCATAGGTGTTAGGTGCCTTGATCTAGATTATCACGTCGTTAGTTCGTGTCCTTATTTAGTCTTGTTGGTCTTGTGAACTTGGTTGATTAGATGTTTGATTTGTGAACTTGGTTGATTTGGTATTTTGCTTGGTTGCTGGAAGTTTGTGGGCATGTCCACAACTTCCTTAGATTGGAACTTTAAATTTAGAATGAAATCTTAATGCAGAAGTATCATTTTATCTTATCTCTGCTGTGCTGATTTCTGGAGCAGCCTGTGTTCTTTATCTGGTAAATCGAAATCTGGGATGGTAAAAATTCTGAAAATTTTGTGGAGATAACTAGACCTCTGTATCTTTCAAGTGTCTTTGGAATCACGTCAATAACTATTCAGGTTTGGGAGATCTAACTGGCACAAGTTGATGTTCCTGCGCTGTCTGAAACTCAGAACAGTTTCGGTTTAGCTCTATTTTTGGCTATGTGCGAGTTCGAATCTGTAAAAGTGGTCTAAATGAAAGTTGTGGCTGATGTCCTAAGCTTTCTAACGAATCTTGGTGCACCTCTGTTGGATATCTGAAACTCGAGTTATAACAGTTTTACTGAACTGCTGAATTTGAATCTTGCCCAGAAAATTTTCAGCATTGTTTCTTATCTTTTGTAAGCTCTCTATAATTGGAAAAATCTCTAAAATTTGGCACATTTGTTGGAAAACAGATGGCTGCAAGAGGAGGAAGAGGCAGGGGCCGTGGTCGTGGTCGTGATGTTCTTATGAATCCACCGCCACCTGTGACCATAGAGCAGATATTGGGAATGCAAGCGCAGCTGATGCAAGCTATGATGCAGCGCTTGGACAATGAACCTGCAAGAGGTCCACCGCCTGTCCAGGTTAGAGATAAGCGTGGAGAGTTTATGAAAGGTCGTCCACCGGTGTTCACACATGCCACAGACCCTATGGAGGCCGATGATTGGTTGCGTGCTGTGGAGAAACAACTGAACATAGCACAATGCAACGACCTGGAGAAGGTGTTGTACGCTTCCGGGCAACTCCAAGGAGCTGCTCAGGATTGGTGGGAATCATTCCAGTTTGGACGTCCCAACAATGCTCCTGATATCACTTGGCAGGAATTTAAGGACAGTTTCAGATCATACCATATTCCTGATGGACTAGTGGAACTGAAGCAGGAAGAATTCAGATCTCTCAAGCAAGGATCAATGACTGTGGCGGAATATCGGGACAAGTTCGCACAACTATCTCGCTACGCTCCTAATGATGTGGCAGATGATAAGGATAAGCAACGCCGTTTCCTCAAGGGACTCTATGATGGACTGCAGCTCCAGCTGATGTCTAATACTTATCCTAATTTTCAGTCTTTGGTGAATCGCGCAATCGTGATTGATGATAAGCGCAAGGAGATGGAAGCCAAGAAGAGAAGGCTCCAAGGGCAAGCTTCTGGAAGCAACACTCGCCCACGTGCTTATCCCCAGCAAGGTTTCCAGCCGAGGAATCAAGGACCAACTCACCAGGGAAACCGTGGTCAGTATCCTCAGCGGAACCAGTTCCAGCAACGCCCTCAGTATCAGCAACAGTTTGGAAATCAGCGTCCCCCGCAACAGACTAGCAATCCTACAACACGCCAGGGAGTGCCTAACAATGCTCCTGTGAAGAGTGGCGCACCCAACAATCCCAATGCCTGTTACCGATGTGGAGAAGTAGGTCACTATGCTCATCAGTGTCCTAAGAAGCAGAATCAGCAAGCACCTCAGAACCAGACCAACAATCAGAAGTTCAACGCCCGACCACCTCTCACAGCGAAGGTGAACTATGTGTCATCTGATGCAGCTCAGGAGACGCCTGAGGTCATGTTGGGTACGTTCAGTGTCAACTCTATTTCTGCTACCGTACTTTTTGATTCTGGTGCTTCGCATTCTTTTATCTCCCAAGCTTTTGTTAGAATGCATAGCATACCTTTGTGTGCCATGAAAAACCCAATACTAGTTAATTCCCCGGGAGGTAGTATGCCCGCTTCTTATTGGAGCCCCTCAACTAGCATTTCCTTAAGGGGGGTAGACTTCAAGGTGAAGCCTATTGTGTTGAGAACAGCGGGAATTGACCTTATCCTGGGAATGGATTGGATGAAACAACACCGGGCAGTGATTCAGTGTCAGGAGAAATCTGTGGTTGTGACATCACTCAATGGGGATAGAATCTGTGTAGAAGTAGTAGTGCAAGCTCAGCCTACAGCCACAGTGAATCAGCTAGATGGTGAAGTCAATGAACAAGATCGTGTCGTGGAGGAATTCTCGGATGTCTTACCCGATGACTTGCCAGGTATGCCACCTGACCGAGACATTGAATTCATTATTGAATTATTACCTGGAACTGCACCAATAGCTAAACGTCCATATAGAATGGGAGTTAATGAATTAGAAGAGCTTAAGAAACAACTAAAAGAGTTGCAAGAAAAAGGTTTCATACGCCCCAGTTCTTCCCCGTGGGGGGCACCTGTGATCTTTGTGGATAAGAAGGATGGTAGTCAACGGATGTGTGTGGATTACCGCTCACTTAATGAGGTTACCATCAAGAATAAATACCCTTTGCCTAGGATAGATGGTTTGTTTGATCAGTTGAGAGGAGCTCATGTGTTCTCTAAGATTGATCTCCGATCTGGTTATCATCAGCTTAAGATTCGGAACTCGGATATACCCAAGACAGCATTCACTACACGATATGGATTATATGAGTACACCGTTATGTCTTTTGGGTTGACCAATGCACCTGCATACTTCATGTATTTGATGAATAAGGTATTCATGGAGTTTCTGGATAAATTTGTGGTAGTATTCATAGATGACATACTAATATTCTCCAAGACTGAAGAAGAACATGCGGAACACATAAGGATGGTCTTGCAAAAGCTTAGAGAGCATAAGTTGTACGCTAAGCGGAGCAAGTGTGAGTTTTGGTTAAAGGAAGTCTCTTTTCTGGGTCATGTTGTCTCCAATGGTGGGATAACAGTGGATCCAGACAAAGTGCAAGATGTACTGAATTGGAAACCACCAACTACTGTAAGTGAGATTCGTAGCTTTTTGGGATTGGCTGGTTATTACCGAAGGTTCATTGAAGGCTTTTCTAAGCTAGCCAAGCCTATGACGGCTTTGTTGGAAAAGAATGCTAAGTATTTATGGTCGGATAAATGCCAGGCAAACTTTGAAGAGCTAAAGAAGAGATTGACTACAGCTCCAGTATTAATTTTGCCTGATTTAAACAAGAATTTCTCTATATATTGTGATGCATCCCGTTTGGGTCTTGGATGTGTGCTTATGCAAGAAGGAAGAGTGGTTGCATATGCATCTCGACAACTAAGGAAGCATGAGTTGAATTATCCTACTCATGAATTGGAATTGGCAGCTGTGGTTCATGCTTTGAAGATCTGGAGACATTATCTGATTGGACATAAGAGTGATATCTATACTGGTCATAAGAGTTTGAAGTATATCTTCACCCAATCAGATCTGAATCTAAGACAACGTCGTTGGTTGGAATTGATTAAAGACTATGATTTGGAAGTGCATTATCACCCGGGAAAGGCAAACGTTGTAGCTGATGCACTTAGCAGAAAGAGCTATGCCAATGGAATTCAGACCACACCTATGTCAGCAGAGTTGTGTGCTGAAATAGAGTATCTCAACTTGAACCTGGTCACTAATGCAATGGAATTGGTAATAGAGCCTACATTGGAACAGGAGATACGCAAAGGACAATTGGAGGATGAAAAACTTAAAGAGATAACAGAAAATGTAGTAATTGGAAAGGCACCCGGATTCAGAATGGATGAGAATGGAACTCTTTGGTTCGGAAAAAGGATATGTGTACCGGAAGTGAAAGCTATCCGAGAGGCAATTCTGCAAGAGGCCCATGAGTCTGTTTATTCTATACATCCCGGAAGTACCAAGATGTACTTGGATCTCAAAGAAAAGTATTGGTGGTATGGTTTGAAGAGAGATGTGGCAGAATATGTGGCTTTGTGTGACACTTGTCAAAGAGTGAAAGCTGAACATCAAAGACCTACAGGGTTACTACAACCAATGAAGATCCCTGAATGGAAATGAGAAGAAGTTGGCATGGATTTTATTGTAGGATTACCCCGCACTCAAAGAGGTTATGATTCAATATGGGTAATAGTGGATCGACTCACCAAGGTCGCTCACTTTTTACCAGTCAAGACTACTTATAATGGTGCAAGATTAGCAGAGTTATACATGGAACGAATAGTGTGCTTACATGGTGTTCCCAAGAAAATTGTGTCGGATAGAGGCACCCAATTTACATCGCAATTCTGGCATAAAGTATATAAATCTTTGGGAACCAAGTTGAATTTCAGTTCTGCTTACCACCCGCAAACTGATGGACAGACTGAAAGGATCAACCAGATTTTGGAAGATATGTTGAGAGCCTGTGCACTTCAGTATGGTGATAGTTGGGATAAGAGTCTGCCTTACGCAGAGTTCTCGTACAACAACAGTTATCAAAAGAGCCTCAAGATAGCACCTTTCGAGGCGTTGTATGGACGTAAGTGTAGAACGCCTTTGTTCTGGAATCAGACTGGAGAAACCCAAGTGTTTGGTCCCGATGTCCTTAGAGACGCGGAAGAACAAGTAAGAATGATTAGAGACAATTTGAGAGTGGCTCAGTCTCGACAGAAGAGTTACGCTGATACCCGCAGAAGAGAGCTAACTTTCGAGATTGGTGATTATGTGTACCTGAAAGTGTCACCAATGAGAAGTGTGAGAAGATTCAATATGAAGGGAAAGTTAGCCCCAAGGTATATAGGACCTTTTAAGATCCTAGAGAGACGTGGAGAAGTAGCTTATCAGTTAGAACTGCCTGAGAGCTTGCCCGGTGTGCACGACGTGTTCCATGTTTCCCAGTTGAAAAAGTGTCTGAGGGTACCAGAAGAACAAATTCCTTTGGAAGAACTTGTTGTTAAGGAAGATCTTACTTATGAAGAGTATCCGATAAAGATCTTGGAAACTGCCGAAAGAGTTACGAGAAGCCGAACAGTAAAGATATGCAAGGTACAGTGGAATCGTTATAAAGAGGATGAGGCTACTTGGGAAAGAGAAGAGGATCTGAGAAAGACTTATCCCCAACTGTTTGGGTAAGCAATCACCCGAATCTCGAGGACGAGATTCATCTTAAGGGGGGTAGAATTGTAACACCCTAAAATTTGAATTTTTTTTAAATAGTAAATTTGATTTAAATATGCAACTATATGTGCATTTCAAATTTAGGAAATAATATTTCTTTTATGAAATTAAAAGAAAATACAAGAATAGAAACATGTGATGCATTCATGCTATTGCGTATTTATTTCTGTGACGGGTGGTTTTGTTCAAATGCTAAAAGATTTTAAAAACCTTTTGAAAATGAGTTTGAAAAGTTTATGTATAAAAGGAAAAAAAAGAAATTTCCTTCCATTCCTCCCCTTCCCCTCATTCGGCCCATGGCCGTTTCTTTTCCCGCGGCCCAGCACCGCAGCCAGCGCCCCAGCCCACCCTTTTCCCGCTCGGCCCAGCTTCGCGCCAGCAGCCCAACCGCGCCAGCCCAGCCGCGCGCACCGTGCCGGCCCAGCCTCGCCGCACCAGGCAACTGCCGCGCCCAGCAGCTGACGCCCGGGCCCCACCTGTCGGCGCCGTCCCCTACCCCGCGCGGCTCGGCAACCGCCCGCTCCTGGCGCTGCAGCAACCGCCGCCACGACTCGCGTCGTGGGCGCGTCCTCCCGTGCCCCTCGGCCTCGTTAAAAGGCAGCCGAGCCCCCCCTCTCGTGCGCCCCTGCTGCCCCCGCTCCAATTTCGCCCCGCTCACGCACCGGAGGCCCCAGCAACCGTCGCTCCGAGGTCATCGGATTCCGCCGTCCACCTCCGCGCGGGCAGCCGTCTCCGAGCCGTCTCCGCCTCCGATTTTCGCCCGTGGTGAGCTCACCGTGGTCCCCTCTCTCTCCCCATGCGTTTCGTTTCGCATTTCGTGGCTTTTAGCGCCCTTTCCGCAGGCGTCCGCGAGCTCCATGCCACCGGCCATGGTGTCCGCCGCCCCGGCCTTCCCCTCCGGCCGATTTCTTGGCATGGACGTGTTCGCTCGCTCCCCCTCATTCGCCCGGTGCTTTTGGTTCTTAGAACCGTGGCCCGTAGGCCCCTTACCGTGCGCGCCAGTGATCTTCATGCCGCCGGCCATGGCTTGCCTCGCCGGAGTCACTGTTCCGGCCGGCCAAAACCCCCCAGGCCGATCCTAGCCGTCCCTTGCGTGATTAACGGCCAGGAATAGAAGTTACCCCTTCGGAGGTAAATTTGCTAAAGAGCCCCTGGACTTTTCTAAGTCCTAACCCGCCGTCCTTAGCGTATTTCCCCGAATGCGCAATCCCGTTTAGAAAGCGTAAACTTCACTGTTTAAGTCAAAAGTACGCTTTCAGTATTTACAGAAATGCTATTCGAACTGTTTCGCTTATAGAATTGTCGTTTTAACTCCGAATTGATCCATTCCAATCGCGTTAGCTTCGTAATTTCATAAGCTACATGTTGGAGCTACTGTTAGTCAAGTTTGGAACATTTTAATTTCATGATTAGGATTAATTAAATATAGGGCTATAGAAAAACCCGTTTTACTCATAACTTTCGCATTTTAGCTCCGTTTTTTGTGAACTTAGCGTTGACGTGATCGTAGAGAAACGTAGATTAGTTTTAAAAACATTTTATCTTGCTTTCAATACTGTTGGTGTACTGTTCTAATGATAGGAATGTTTGCTTTGCATGAATGCTATTGGAATGTTGTATGTTGCCATGTTGGTCGCGTTCAAACGGTGAGGAAAACGTTGGAGACCAAGAACTCTTCAACGACCAGCAGGACCAACACGAGTTTGTAAACCAAGGCAAGTATAACATGGGCCTTCCTTGATGTCCTATTTCACTCTAATTAATTACTCATTTGCATGTGTCTAATTTTGATACCCGTAAGGACATCCTAGTGATTGATATCCTGTTCCTTGTCTCCTATGGGTTAAATGCATATGGGTAGATTGCTAGTGCTTTAACTGAACTTGATATACATATTGATGAATGATACTATGGAACGAAGTGAGTAACATGAATTATAACAACTGTTCCATAGGACGAAAGTGCAAATGACCTTTGTTCATGTTGCTTCCGGCCCTCCATAAGGACTTATCTGTCGGCAAAAGCTGGGACTGACAGTGCAACCGGGAGAGTCATATGGCTCTGACTTTAGCTCAGTAATAGGACCTTTCCTAGCTGGTTAGAGGTTACCTTTTTGGCGCAAATGGGGCTTGCCACTTTGGGTATAGGACTGCCTCTGTTCCTATGAGTATAGCCGCGATGGATTTGTGCCATAGGAAAGGGGGGTCCCTACATCTGCCTGCCAAGGAAATCTAGCGGCCCTAACTTGTTAGGGAAACCTATAAAATGGCTTCATAGTGTACCCTGCCCGCTCACCTTGGTAGTGACATGGGAGTAATTAACCCGGGCATATGGGGATCACGACTCGCGGTGAATGTGCACCACCTCTGCAGAGGGTAACAAACTGTTATAACAGCCGTGCTCACGGTTACGAGCGGCCCGAAAAACTCACAGAATAACTGGTTACTTGATGATGATCATTTAAGTTGTTCTATGATGAAATATGGTAAACCTGACCTTGATATATGTTCTTATGGGAATTAAATGGGAGCTTAAGCATAACTTGATAATACTTGAGGATAAAAGTTTGACCTATTAAAAATGCTAACTGCAGTAAACCAGAGTCTATCCTTTTTGAGCTTCATAACCCCATGTTAGCTTGCTAAGTACGGAATGTACTTACACTTGTTTATTTTCTTTACTTGGACAAAAATCCCGGATGGGTAACAGATGACAACGGGTATGAGGATTTCCCGGAGGATTATTAGGCTTGTGGTCAACCAGTTGACCTTCCCTATGATGACGGCCACGAGAGTTTTATTATCTTTTTATTATTCCGCTGTGTTGTATAAGACTAAGTTTTATTATAACTCTGATGTATGAGACACCGTGGTGATACTATATGTAATTTGTCAGCTTGTGTGTGTGATTGATTCCTGGACACACACGAGTTTTGTGCATTCAATTTTATCCTTAAAATTGGGTGTGACAGAGTCCGACTACGAGAAAGGAGAGAGTCTTGTTCAACTTCAGGAGGCGCGGAGTTTTTCAGATTAAAGCAAACACACTCACCGCAAGGTGAAGTGTGCCCACTTAGTCCCCGAGCCTGACAGTAAGTGACGTAGTCACGTGGTGCCAGGGTCCAAAGTAGATGAAAAGCAGAAGACCAACCGAGCAGGCAGCCAGTCCCCGGACGAAGCCTTGAAAAAAATGCACATTCACCGTAAGGTGAAGTGTGTCCATTTAGTCCCCGAGCCTAATAGTAGGTGACGTAGCCACGTGGTGCCCAGCGTGGTGAGGAACCAAGTCGTAGTAGTAGCGTAGTCCCCGAGTCACAAGCGGAAATATCGAAGAAATCAAACCGTGAAGAAAAAACCAGAGTAATGGCTGTACAGTAGCGGTTACTAAGCCTCAATAAATGGTCGGAGAAATTGGCGAATATTCGGCGAGTAATAACCAATTGTGGCGATAAATGGGCGATACGGGCCGCTTTTTGCGCAAAAGCCTAGGTAACGGCCCACCACGTGGTTGCGGAGAATTCGGAGGGGCACAAATCATAGAGTGGTTTCCCAAAAACCCTCGAATGCGAAGAGTGGGGTGGTGCTTTATAACCGAGCTGCCACACTCCACGATCCCACCTTTGCCACTTCGTCTTCCTCCTCAGCCCTCGTGCTTCCCGATTCACACCCACACGCGCATCCGCCGCTAATCCCAAACTAGATCTGAGAGATGGCGCCGAAGAAGGGAGCTGTGAAACCGAAGAAGGCGGCCGCCAGAGCCAGCCGTGACAAGGAATGGGTGCCGTCGAGGATGGGGGAGGCGGAGATCAACAGGATGGTGGTGGCGGGCATTCTTCCTGACCGCATCACCGCCGGATGGCGGCCAGCCAGTGGTGAGCCCATCCCAATGCCTCACATTGATGAAGCTGTAGTGTTCAAGGATTATTTTTGGCGCGGGTTGGGATTTCTTGTTCATCCTTTCCTGAGGGATCTGCTGGAGTTCTGGAGAGTTAGTTTGTGCAACCTCCACCCAAACACCATCTTGCACATCTCTATCTTTATCCACTTCTGTGAAGCGTATCTGGGGGTTCTTCTACACTTCAACCTCTTTAGACACCTGTTCTAGTTGAAGAAGAAGGGCGGCGGTGGTTCCAAGGTGGTCAGCGGCGTATATCTGCAACTCCGAACAGGATGGCGAGTGAGTACATCAATGTACTGCTGCACACTTCTCTGAAGGGGTGGAACGCCAAGTGGTTCTACATGAAGTAGAGCCACCCTACAATCCGCTGCGACGTCGACCACATCCCGGAGAGCCAGAGGAGCTAGTCGGAGAAGCCGAGCAGCGCTGACATGGAGCAGGTGAGGGAGCTCCTCAACCTAATTAAAGGCGTGGAGATCAACGGCGGACTGGTGGTGGCGAGTTTCATAGTGAGCCGCACCCAGTCGTGCAAGGAGAGGGCCCACCTGGGCTTCGACTTCAAGGGTGACACCGACGGCACCCGAGAGAGCATGGGGAGGATGACGAAGGACGAAGTGCTAGAGCGGGCCTCAGAGCTATTCGCTCCAAATGCCTCGTTCACTGTGTCAAAGCAGACGAGGGCCTTTAACTGCATGAATCCGCCTCCTCAGGTAAAAGTCTCAACTATTTGTTTCTGATGCCTTTTATTCTGTAGCGTTGCCGAGCAGTGAACTGATTCACTTATGAAAAGATCCATTCACAGGAACGAGCGGTATACTTCTCGGGCGTACCGAGGGGCGATTGGCTATAGGTGGTAGACGCCCGGCCTCTAGCTCAGCCTGAGGAAGGCACCATCAGCGCCTCGTCGGAGTCCGGAGGCGCAAACGCTGATCGGACGGAGAGTCCCCCTCTGGTGTCGGATAAAGTCCGGGGGAAGAGGGCAACGGCAGACGAGCCGGCCTGGAAGAAGAGGAAGACAGCGGGTGCCGTTCCCCGCAAGCCGGGCGGCATCTCGCTTGGCGGTGACCAGACCACTCGGACACGAAGTACAGCGATGTCCGAGTGGTCGGATGACGATAGGGCTTCGATAGCTCCTCCTCCGAGCACGGGGGCACCTCCACGCAGCACATGCGTGGAGGTGTGGTCAAAGGAAGGGGAAGGAGTCCTCGAGTAGCCAACGAAGGTAGTCCCCGAGCAGCAAGCAAAGGGGGTCCCTGAGCGACAGGCGGAGCAGAGGCCAACTACAGAGGCCGCGAGACCTCCACCCAAGGGCGCGCGAGTCGACCCCATGGCCGCGGCTGGGGGCTCTGGTAGGCAACGCTGGTTCCAAACAGTGTTCCGGAAGGCCGACGTGTAAGTTTCCTTTGCCTTGGAATCACTTCAGTGTCGAATCTTTATAGTTATGGCGATTGACGAGCTTATCTGATGCAGGGCGCGGCATACAGAAGACTTGAATCCATCCGTCTAGTCCGTTGAGCAGCCAGGGGCTGGTCCTAGCACGGTGGCGATGCCAGCAGCTCCCATTCCGGAGTCCCCGGGAGCTCAGCGGCCTGCGGAGGAGTCGACCGCCGCTACTGGTGGACTTGGCAGCGGTGAACGGTTGGCGCTGACAGCGGATGAGTCGGCGACAGTGCCCGGGGTGACGGCGGGAGCCACCGGGTCTTCGGAGGCGGATGTTGGAGTCGCTGACGCCACGCCGAAGCCAAGGGCGGAGAAACCGGTGGAGCCGGAAGAGCAGGCGGCTCTCCCGGAGACGTCGGAGGGCGTGGTCGGCCACGCTATGCGGCCACCAAGCCCCTAGGTGGCGCCACCAACTGCGGAGGAAGAGGATGAGGTGGAGGAAATTGAGCGTGAGGAATCACGACCTCAAGCCGTCCGAATCCTCCGCAAGCGGGGCGATGAAGTGGTGGTTATTGAGGAGGAGGACACCACCAGGGAGCTTAGGAGGCTAGAGTCTTCCCTTTCAATAGTGATGAAGTAGATCAAGGTTAGTTCTACATCTGCAATGTTCATCTTTGCCGTTGGAGATTGTTCTTCTTCATAATCTTGGCGCTTTTGCAGGGCATTGCTTGGACTGCCGAGCAGTGGCGCCAGCTGATTAAGAGGATGGAGCCCCTCGCCGAGAATGAAAAACTGAAGGAGGCGATGAAGGTCATGGAGAAAAATGTCCAGGGGGCCCAACGAGAGCGGGATCTTGCTGAGTCCAATGCTAAGAACCTAGAATACCAGAAGGGCGTCCTATCCGAGCAGCTAGCGAGCGTGTCCAAGCAGCTGTGGAGCCGCTCCGAGCAGCTAGAACGCAGCTCTGAGCAGGTGACGAGCCTTTCCGAGCAGCTGAAATGCCAGTCCAAGCAGCTAAAAGACTTCTCTGAGCAGCGAAAAATTATGGCGAATCGATGAATTTGCTTTGCATTGCTGGTCTTATTATTGCTGACGCCCATTATGCTTGTAGAGCAAGATGCGGAGCTCGGCCAACTACGCCAAGTCATCGGCCAACTTCAGGAGGGGGAGAAGAAACCGACTGAGCGAGCGGAGAAGCTTGCCGAGGAGCTGAACGGTGAGTACTTCATGGTCGGAGCTGTTGCTGGAGTGTCTTCTGTTGCTTGATGGATCATTGTGATGTCCGTAGAGTACCGTCGAAGGGCCAAGGCATAATTCGATGTGCTGGAGCAGGAGGCCAGAACCCAGAGGAACAAGTTCGACGCCGAGGTCGCCGGAGTCAAACCGGTGCTCGACTGCGTCAACATGGACGTGGCCCCTTAGCCCGACGGTAGGCTGCCGCGCCTAGACACCATCATCGACAGGTGCAAGACGGCGTGGGAGAGCTTCAAAAGTTTCAACCGCGACACCACCATCACCTCCATTACACACACCCTAGCGGTTGTTTGGTCCCACTACCCTTCCATTGACCTTCAAGCAATAGGGGCCGGATTCACCAGGGAGACAGGCACGACGGAGCATCAGCAACTGGTGGATGAAGTGGAGGACGCGGCGAAAAGTCTGGTCGGCGACGTCGACCTGTTCGGCGAGATGGACGGCGAAGGCCAAGCCCCATGATCTGCTCAGAGAGCACTCTGTAATAGCTAGAGAAAATAGTCAAAACGTGCGAGGGCGCAGACAAACATTTATGTATGTATAAATGCTATAAAGTGACATTTGCATGTTTATGCATTTTGCTAGTATTTCGGTGAAAAATCATTGTAGTGTTAACCCTAACGCAATTATACGTAGTATAAGTAGCGTCCGAGCAGTTAGTTCTTTACTGGATTCCCAGCCTTAGCTAGCCCGTATTCCATAACGTCGAGCGTGGAGCCCGTGCACGTGTAGGAGGAACAAGCGTGGCTAAGGAACCACAGCCGACCACCCATAACGTAGAGCGCGGAGCCCGTAGCACGTATAGGGAGAGATCAAAGACTGGGTCTTCTCCAAAGAACACAGAGCATAACATGTGCTGCTCGGCAGTTGGCGAAATATCTTGGAGATTTAGAGAAGCGTGGCGGAGCGTTTATGGCGATCATGTTTTGGAGTTCGTTAGGGAGTAGCTTAGAGCTAGCGACCTCAAATGGAGATTAATGGCGGCAAATTATTCATCATGGAGACAAATTATGGCGACCATAGTGGAGAAATAATGGAGACAAATTACGGTGACAAAACTTTATTCATCATGGAGTGGAGAATACATCTTTTATGGTATAGAATGTTGGCCTACGAAAAGACGACATATTCAACAGATAAGTGTCGTGGAAATGTGTATGTTGCATTGGATTTGTGGTCATACAAGAAGGGATCGAGTTCGGAACAATGATATATGTGATAGATTAGGGGTAGCACCAATTAAAGAAAAGCTTGTCCAACACCGGTTGAGATGGTTTGGACATGTCCAACGGAGACCTCCAGAGGCACCGGTGCGTAGTGGAATCCTAAGCCAGGATAGTAACGTGAAGAGAGGCAAAGGAAGACCGAAGTTGACTTGGGTAGAGGCAATAAAAGGAGACTTGAAAGGATGGAATATACCCAAAGACTTAGCCTTAGATAGGAGTGCTTGGAAGACCGCTATTCACGTGCCTGAACCTTGATTGCTTCTGCTGGGTTTCAACTCTAGCCTACCCCAACTTGTTTGGGACTTAAAGGCTTTGTTGTTGTTGTTGTTGTTGTTGTTGTTGAGTGGAGAGTACATATCTAGAGCGTTTCAAGGATAGAAACGTATGAGGTGCTCGATGTGCCACGAGTTGGGGATATCGATTCGTTCAAGTCACATAGGTGGTAAGACCCCGGTCGGGTAACCTCTTTGACCATGTAAGGCATTTCCTAGGGGGAGGAGAGCTTGTGCATCCCTTCGGTCTTCTGTTTTCTGTGGAGAACGAGGTCGCCGACAACAAATGAATGACCTTTGATGTTGTAACACCCTAGGTGTTAGCCTTGCATAAATTGACTTGCATTGCATGGGCATGAGCATCAAACATGCATATATAAGCATTTACAATTGAAACATTTGATTGAAACATATGCAACATTGCTTGTTATTTCATGTTTCCTTGTATATATGCATATGATCATGTGTATACATGTAATTGGTTGATGAGTCACAAAAACATATTAGCAACACTTAGGTCAGCAAATGGAACATTGTTCATGAAGGTCACCTTTCATGATCAAGCACTTAAGTAATGTTATATGTGTTGACCTAGATAGCCTTATGTGTGACCAATGCATGAAATGATTGTGTGACCTTGCCAATAGCTTAAACATGTTTAGAGTATCATTATGAACAGCTTTGGTATTCATGGCTAGGGCTAAATGAGTCACTAAGTCATAGTTCATGTTGAGTCATCTTTTTAAGGAAGCATGTTTGACCAAGTTTGAATCATATGCTAGAGACTTTGCATGTAGGTGGTCACTAAAGCAAAGTTGTAGTATTTGTCATGGGGAACAACTTTTATTTTTGGGTCATGGGATAATAAGGTGCATAGCTTAGTCTTTTAGAGCTCACAAAAATCATCAAATAACTGTTTTCAACACTTAGCACATTTTTGCCAAGTCAGTTAACTGACAGCGCTAACAAGCCGACTTGGTGATGATATAACTCGGTTTTGGTTGCGAATTAGCACATGATTCTTTAATAAGAATTGGAGCTGGTACTTTAGGCTTCAACTTTGGTGTAGGAAATTTTTGCTAACAGTCCACGGTCTTGGAGTTTTCTTCGTTGCAAATCACGTCGTCAGGCTCGGCATAGTGTTCACTAAATGAACTGAATCGAACTGAGGCAACAGTTCAGTGGCCGACCGGCACAGAGCCGAGCCGCCGCGTGGTGGCCAGCAACGGCCGCGCATCGCCATTGCCCTGATCCGCCAGGCCCGAGCCAGCCTTAACACCCCAGCACCCGCCCGCACTGAGCCGCACTCGCCATTTCCATTTTTCTGCTCCACCGTCGCCGTAGCGCTCGCCCACAGCAGCAGCCGCAGTGCTGAGCGTCCGCCGTCGCCATTCCTGGTGTCAGCTCGCTCCGCCTCACCCATTCACCACCGCAACTACGCCACTACCCTCTCCAAGTCTCACCGCATCCGCCCGTGCTTGCTGACCGTGCTCGGTAAGGCTCAGCACCGCGCATGAGCTCGCTGGAGTTCCACCGCCGAGTCTGTCGTGGTGGCCACGCCATCTCCGTCCACCTCTTGCTGCGATAGCTTGTGTGCTAGGTTAGACAGGGATCGTAGATGCTCGTCCTAGTTGTGATTTGGGTCTCCGTGGTCACAGCCGGCGTAGCGCCGCCGTCCAGCTCAGCCGTCCTGCCATGACTACCGCCACCGTGCTTAGCTCCGACGATAGGCTCGGTCAAGTAGGTCAATAGGTCTGGGAGGTCGTGGGGGTCCTGATGTGTAGATGCCATCGCCGGCGAACTCACCGGCGACGAGCTTTGGCCGCGCAAGTATTGTACAGCGCCGCTGCTCTATTTCGTTTCACTGACAAGTGGGGTCACTGATTCGTGGGTCCCACCGGTCAGCGACAGTAGAGAGTAGGATAGCTCATTTAATTCCAGATTTCATGCTGTTTTGTAAAATTTATATCTCCAGTTGTGTAGATCCAAATTTGTTGGTTCAAATTTTGTTAAGATTTTAGTGAAGTGTAGTATTTAGGAAAAATATGATATTAGCATTTTCAGTAAAATTTTTGGAAGATTTAAATTAAAACTTGAAATGTGTTTTTTGAATGCATGTAAACTTGTTTATTTTATATCTAGAGTTGCTGTGCTCCAGAAATTATGAAATTTTTGTGGTAAGCTATTCTTGACATGTATGAGCTCTGGTAAAAATTTGAGGGTCAGTGCATGTATAGATTTGTAGTTATGGATTTTCTTTTTATAATTAGGTAATCCTTATATGAATTTTTATAAATTATTTATGAATCCAATATTCATGAAATTTGTTGGAGGTTACCCTAGAAAAATATAAAATCTATTGCTTGAGACTTTTCACTAGGGTTTTCTATTTTTGTTATTTTAAGCCTTTATGCCTTGTCATTTTTGTATAGAATGTTCTACTTGGTAAAATGGTATGAAACTTTTATAATAGTCTTTTGGTAGCATTAGTAAGGCACTGTAAATTTTTTAGAATTTATGATGCACATTTAGTACATGTTTGTTATTTAACCTAAGTATCTAAATAAAATAATAAAGGCATTTAAATAAATAGTTTGGACTTTACCATTATATTTTCTTGAGTGTATTTGGTATGCTTGAACTGTTGGTAGACTTTGTATTATCAAAATTTGAATGCTTACATGAAGTAAAAGTATTGTTGCTTTATAATTCGAGTTGGGAGGATTTTCGGACAGATTCTGTAGTTGGGTGTGTTGCATAGTGAAAATGATGTTTACTGTAAAAATGGTTAATAACAAAGTTGTAGATAACTTCTTCATGTATCTTGTGTTAAAATTTCAGGACCATAGGCCAAAAGGTTTAGAAGTTATAGCTGTTTAAAGTTAGTATTTCTGAATTGCTTATTCTCTGGAATTTCTGGATAGCACTGGATTGATTGTCTATTTTGGTTTAGATAAATTGTGAATTAGCTGTTTCTAATTAAATAAGAGTTGTAGACAATTTTATCAGCTTTCTAGAAAGTCTAAGATCACCATATTTGGATAAGTATAACTTCAGTTATGAGTAAAACAATTAGCTGCTGTTTTGTAGTGTGGTACATGAACTGCTGAAGTGTTTGATCGAGTAATTAAGAAGAGATATGCACCTACTCAGAAAAACATGATATACTTGTTATTCCTTAAACAACATTCTGTTAAGAATACTTCCAAGAATGCATTCACCACTAATCATGCAACTATACTTGTCAACATATACGCATTCGTAATATCTTATGCCATATTCATGTATCTAGGATCATTGGAGGAGATAACGTTCTTGGAGTGCAACGAAGGAGAGGAAGGGGACCAGCTAGAGATTCCTCAAGATGCAGCTCCTGAAGGAGAGGAGCAGATCCCTGAAGAGCTTCCGGAGTGCCCTGATCACTGCCCCACTTCCTTTCTGAAAGGCGCCCCGGAGCATTCTAAGTCTCCCAGTATTTTACAAATGATTACTTAAGTCCTTATGATTGATGCATTAGGTTATAAGAATTGAATGGAACCGCTTGATGCATATAAATTCATTGTCCAGATATATACACCATTAACCCTGTGTAGGTCTAGGATCGAATATATGCTTAGCAATGCTTAGACCGGTAGAAGTCGGGTGATTTCCTGTCACCTGCGACATATAGGTGGATACCGGAGCACGGTTGGCTATATTTGATATCGTGGAATAGAACCATGGGGTAAAAGAAAATCAAGGCTGGGCGGAGTCGATGCGTAGGTTGACTCATGTGATTTCGTCTGTGCCGGTTAAGGACCGTACCGTTGTTGGCACATCTGAGAAGATTGAACGCATGCCTATCACTTAGCTGGCCAGATAACTCGTTCTGACCACAAAACTGAGTAGCTCAACTCAAGCTGGGTCCCATTCTGTTGTGCGCTCCTTGCAAGGAGCTAGACTGAGCATTTGGTGTCCCCGATTGTGCGGCGTGGTACAAACCCGCAAAATGTGTACCTGAGTTGTACCAAAGGTGACCTAAGGCGACTAATGATCTGGTCTGCCTGGGTTTGTGTTAGGAATAAATTCCCAGCTGGTTGAAATCGATTCGAATCGCCGTCTCTCCCGGATAGCGAGAAACTTGGCTAGCCCCAACATCGTAGTAACTGTGTTATGGAACATGATGGTTCGAATAAATGTGTAATTACAATACCTGCTATGGTTACTATTGTATGCTTTTAAAATGATATACCACATGTTTGGCACAGATTAGTTGCTAATTTAGAGATGGATAGTTATAATTAACTTGATAATGGAATCATAATTGTATAACTGAGTTAATCGCTTTTATGCAAAATGTTGTCAAGCTATCTCCACTTATACGGCCTTATATAATCCTTGGAGTCATTTTATTTCTGGTTTATGACGGGTAAGTCTAGCTGAGTACCTTCTCGTACTCAGAGTTTTATTTCCCATTGTTGCAGATGGCACTATGTATCATGGTTATTGCAAAAGTTGCTTCTATCCCGCTGTGGATGAGGAGTAAGCCTTGGGCAGGCTTCTTTATAAATCCCTCTACCTGCTTTTGTGGATGGTGATCGTATTTTAGCACTGTATTAAACTATGTTGGAAACTTTACTTTCAAACTTAATTTGCTTTCGCTTTTATCCATTAAACTTGGTTTGTAATAACCTTGTTTCATACTCTGATGATGGAAATGTATCTGTGAACTTTATGTAATATGTGACATGTATGTTGAATCATGTACAATCTTGGTTATTGTAAATCATTTATCGAGACCCGTCGTGGTACTCGACGGACTACCGTGTTTATATGGGTTCAAGTATGACAGTGCGACCGCTTGCGGGCTGCCATTATACCTGTACTCTTATAAATTGGTCGGTTCTGCGACAGATGTTGCGGTTGTAGTATCTTCGCAAGCCTTCTAGGTATTTGGCCGTGCGGACGCAAGTGATCAGGCGTTCTTCCTTGGCCCTATCGACATCCTCCGTCCGAACAGCTGCGGCTTGCTCTTCGTTATAATGTTCCACCCTAGTGCTCGAAAGGCAATGTCCGCTAGAAGTATGGCTTCTGAGCCGTAGACCAAGAAGTATGGAGACACACTAGTGCTGCAACTAGCTTGAGTGCATAGTCCCCAGACCATAGCTAGGAGCTCTTTGAGCCATCTGCCCAAATGCTTTTCCTCTTTCTGATATAGCCTCTTTTTGAGGGCATCAAGGATCATGCCGTTCGCTCGTTTGACCTAGCCATTGGCTCTAGGATGGGCAACGGAGACGTATTTGACGGAGATGCATCAGTCCTCGCTGAAGTCCCAAAAGTGATGACCAGTGAATGTGGTTCCGAGGTCGGTGATAATGCTGTTCGGGAGACCGAATCTGTGGATGATATCTTTGAAGAGCTCGACTGCCTTCTTAGCAGTAGCCAAAACGAGCGGTTTTTACTCGATCCACTTGGAGAACTTGTCGATGGCGATGTACATGTACTGGAAACCACCTGGCGCTGGCTTGAAAGGGCCAATCATGTCCAGTCCCCAGCATGTGAAAGGCCAAGAAGCTGGGATGGTCTGCAACTCCTGCACCGACACATGTATCTGTTTGGCGAAAAAATAGACATCCTTCGCATCATCGGATGAGGTCTTCTGCGTTGGTATGGCCGTGGGCTAGTGAAAACCAGCTCAGAAAGCTTTGCCGACCAGGTTTCTAGAGGCCGCATGGTTGCCACAGGAACCAGAGTGAATTTTGAGAAGTAGTTTCACTCCGTCTTCTTGGGTGATGCATTTCTATAGTATCCCTTCCTTGGCACTTTTCCTCATCAAGTTGCCGTCCACCAGCATGTAATGCTTGCTTCGATGGATTAAGCATTCAGTTTCAGTCTTATCGGCGGGTACATCGGTGCTGGTGAGGTACTTGATGAACTGTTCCCTCCAGTCGATGGCCGGCGAAGGCACTACAAGTACCAACTGCTCGGCAGGGGGGATTTCTTGAACTTCCTTCTCTTCCTCGATGGACGACGTAAAAAGATCCCGAACGAAGACCCCAGACGGAACCACGATGCAAGAAGATCCCATCTTAGATAGGTGGTTGGCGAGCTGATTTTGATCTCGTACCACGTGGTGGTACTCGATACCCTAGAACTTTCCTTCGACTTTCCTGATTTCGGCGTAGTATGCATCCATCTTCTCACTGGAATAGGACCAATCTTTGTTGAGTTGGTTGATGACCAGCGCGGAGTCCCTGTATACCATGAGGCGCTTGACGCCGAGCTCGATGGCTATACAGAGTCCGTGAAGACATGCTTCATATTCAGCGGCGTTGTTGGAGGCTGGAAAATGTATTCGGAGAACATATCAGAGCTTGTCTTTGGTCGGCGTAATGAATAAGATGCCAGCGCTAGCATAGTTAATGTTAAGGGCACCATCGAAGTACATCACCCAGTGCTCAGAGCAGGTAGCGGGGATGGTCTCTTAGATTTTGGTCCACTCAGTGACGAAGTCAGCGAGCGCCTGTGACTTGATGGTAGGCCTGCTTCTAAATTCAATGGAGTATGTCCCCTTGATAATGCGGCCGTTGGCTTCTTTGTTGCGGAGGATGTCCCCCAGAGAAAACTCGGTGACCACAGTGATCTTGTAATACTCGAAGTAATGGTGGAGCTTGCGCGACATGATCAGAATAGCATATAGCAGCTTCTGGACCTAAGGATAATGAGTTTTGGACTCGTTAAGGACCTCACTGATGAAGTAGACCGGACGCTGGACCTTATAGGCGTGTCTGACCTCCTTGCGCTCAACGATGATAGCTGTGCTAACAACATGAGAAGTGGCGGCGATGTAGATTAGTAGGGTTTTGTCTGGTCGAGATGCCATCATGATCGGAGGCTTCGTTAGAAACAACTTGAGCTGCTCGAAAGCTATATCTGCCTCTTTCGACCACGAGAAGCGCTCGAAAGCCTTGAGGAGTTTGAAGAATGGTATGCCTTTTTCGCCAAGGTGGGATATAAAGCGACTGATAGCAGCCATGCAGCCTCTAAGCTTTTGTATGTCCTTTACGCAAGTTGGCCATTTCATGTTGGTGATGGCGAAGACCTTGTTGGGGTTGGGTTCGATGCAACGAGCGCTGACGATGTAGCCCAAGAGTATGCTGGATGGAACTCCAAAGATGCACTTTGAAGGGTTCAACTTCCATCTGTACCTTTTTAGATTGGCAAATGTTTCTTCGATGTCGACGATAAGATTATCGGTAGTCTTGGACTTGACGACCACATCATCGATGTAAGCTTCGACATTGCGGCCTGTCTATTGATCGAGACACATCTGGATGGCCCTTTGGTAGGTTGCCCCGGTGTTCTTGAGTCCGAAGGACATGGTGGTATAGCAATACGCACCGAAAGGCATGACGAACAAAGTCTTGATCTGGTCGTCCTCCTTAAGGGATATCTAGTGATAGCCGGAGTAACAGTCGAGGAAGGAGAGCAGTTCGCAACCAGTGGTGGAGTCTACAACCTCGTCTATCTGAGGCAGACCGAAGGGGTCTTTAGGGCAGTGTTTGTTGAGATCAGTGCAATCAACGCATATTCTCCATTCTTTATTCTTTTTTTGAACGAGAACAGGGTTTGCTAACCACTCAGGATGATACACTTTTTTTATAAATCTAGCAGCGAGGATCCATTTTATTTCTACTCTAATAGCCTCCTTCTTGTCTGCCGCGAATCGTCGGAGTTTCTGCTCGATCGGTTTGGCAGTCGACAAGACATTTAAGGAGTGCTCGATCTTCTCCCGTGGTACCCCCGGTATGTCTGTAGGTTTCCAAGCAAACATGTCGATGTTGGCACATAGGAAGGAGACGAGCGCGCTTTCCTATTTGGGGTCGAGGTGAGCCCCAATCTTCACGGTCTTGGAGGGGTCATCGAGGCTGAGGCCGACCTCCTTCATTTCTTTGGACTTGTCGGAGGCGTGAGGAGGCTCCAGCGATGATGTCTCCATGTCATCGGCGGGCACCGTCTTAGCGTCGGTGACCACGCTGGCCATCTGGATGGAGAGGTCGGTGGCTTTGGCGAGGGCGAGACTCTCTGTCTCGCAGGCGTAGGCGATGGAGAGGCTGGCCCGCAGGTCCAGGACTGCTGCAGGCGAAGGCATCTTCAACACTAGATAGGCATAGTGTGGTATGGCCATGAACTTGGCCAGAGCTGGCCGACCAAGTATGGTGTGGTAGGCGGTGTTGAAGTCGGTGACGTAGAAGTTGATGTGTTCGACGCGGTAGTTGCTGGCCGTGCCGAACTGTATTGGAAGGGTGATCTCTCCAAACAGCTTGGATGCCCTGGTAGGTACCATGCCCTAGAAGGAGGAGTCGGAGGGTGTGAGGTCTCCTATCCCAAGGCCCAGCTCTTTTAGGGCTCTAGCGAAGAGGAGGTTCAGAGCGCTCCCGTCGTCGACGAGCACTTTTCTGAAAAACATTTTGTGGACGGTCGCGTCGAGGACGAGGGGGAAACGCTCTGTGTAAGGGATATCCACCCACTAATCGACCCTGCTGAAGGTGATGGGGACCTCGGACCAGGGGCAAAAGTTGGGGTTGCTGACAGCGTCTTCCGCGTTGGTAGCGAGCACCCGGTAGGCGGTGAGCTTTCGATCTCTTCTGTTCTCGGCGACGGCGAGGCCCCTGAAGATGGCGGCGACCACTTTGTCGTGATCCTGGAAGGCGTTGTTGTTGCCCCCAGGTGGTCGGCGGCCTCCGACTCTGTCGTTGTTGTCATCGTCTGGCTTTTTAGTCTGGAATTCCTTAGCTAAGCCGAGACAGTCCTTCATCTTATGCTTGGCGTTTTTGTGAAGAGGGCACATGCCTTCAAGGATCTTCTTATACTGCTCGTCGTAGTTGCGCTTGGCTCAAGGTTCTTCGATGGCGGCGACGATGTGGTCTGGTCGGCGGCAGCGATATTGACCAGATTTGAATCCTTCTGGCCGATCACGGCTACTGTCCTGCTGGTGACTAAGGTCATCGTAGCGGCGGTCACTGTGGCGCCAGTCGTCAGGACGTTCGACATTATGGCGAGCTGGGCGGTTGAAAGCTCTAGTTTGGTTTTGGTGAATTGATGAAACCCTAAGTGCTAACATAGTTTATCAAGTGATCATAAGATAGGTAGCACATTCCAAGTGATGAAGCAAATGAAGATCATGGCATGAAGATGGCGACGCCATGGTGATGATCAAGTGCTTGAACTTGGAAAGAAGAAAGAGAAAACCAAAAAAAGCTCAAGGCAAAGGTATAAACCATAGGAGCTATTTTGTTTTGGTGATCAAGACACTTAGTGAGTGTGATCACATTTAGGTTTGATAGTCATACTATTAAGAAGGATGAAACTCATATCAGAATGCGGTTATCAAAATGCCACTAGATGCTCTAACTCATTGCATATACATTTAGGATCTAGTAGAATGCTAACACCCTTGAAAATGTTTGTGAAAATATGCTAACACATGTGCACAAGGTGATACACTTGGTGGTTGGCACATTTGAGCAAGGGTGAAGAAGTTAGAGGTAAAAAGAAGTTAGTCTCGCTGGTCACAAGGTGACCGGACGCTGGTCTCTAAGGAACCGGCGTGTCTAGTCAGTTGTAACAGCGAAGACGCTGGCGTCGGTCAATTGACCAGATACTGGGTCATGGATTGACCGAACGCTGAGGTCCAGGGTTCGGTCCTATTGTCGGACAGCATAGAAGAAAGTCACTGAGTGATCGAACGCTGTCAGGGTCCGGTCAAGCATGACCGGACGTGTCCGGTCGAAGAAAATCATTTATGGAACCTTTCTAGAAAGGATCGGACGCTAGAGGTTGAGCGTCTGGTTAGTTTGTGCACAGTGTCCGGTCAACAGATGACTATTGAAATCTGATGAATAGTATTTGAAGCAGGGGACACGTGGCGTGTATCAGTGACCGGACGCTGAGGGCCAGAGTCCGGTCGATCGGACCGGAGCGTCCAATCACCCCGTGTTGTGCCCAGTGAAGGGGTACAACGGCTCTATTTCCTGAGGGCTTCTATTTAAGCCCCATGGCCGGTTGAAGCTGGTAATTTTGGCCATTTTTATTGACATAACAACCTTGTGAGCTTAGCCAAAGCCCTCCCACTCATCTCCATCATTGATTCATCATCTTTGTGAGATTGGGAGAGAATCCAAGTGCATTGCTTGAGTGTTTGCATCTAGAAGCACTTGGTGTTCGTGTTTCGCTGTAGGTTTCACTTGTTACTCTTGGTGGTTGCCGCCACCTAGATGGCTTGGAGCAGCGAGGATCATTGAGCGGAGGATGGTGATTGTCTCCGGCTCCGATCGTGGTGATTATGAGGGGTTCTTGACCTTTCTTCGGCGGAGAGCCAAAAGGTACTCTAGTGAATTGCTCGTGGCTTGTGTGATCCTCATCTTATGTTGGTTGTGCGGCACCCTATTGAGGGTTTGGCGTGTGAAGCCAATTAGCGCGTGAACCTCTAAGTGAGTGAATCATCACAACGAGGACTAGCTTGCCGGCAAGCAAGTGAACCTCGGTAAAAAATTATTGTGTTCATCATTGATTCTGAGGTGATTGGTCTTCATTGTTATTCATCCTTGTGATTGATTGGTTCCTTCATCTACGTGGCGGTATAATCTTCTTGATCACTCTCTTTACATTACCGCAAACTAGTTGTCAAGGTCTTTAGTGTAGCTAGTTGTGAGAGCTTGCATGCTTGGTTGGTGTGGCTCTTTAGTTAGCCTTTGAGCGTACACTAACATAGAGTAGTGTCATAGCTATTGTGTGAATAGACACTATCTAAATTAGAATTGTGATAGGTGGCTTGCCTTTTGAGTAGGCTAGCGCAACACTTGCTTCGCCTCATAATTGTCTAACCGTTTTGTTAAGTGTTGTTGTAGAATTTTTTAATAGGCTATTCACCCCCCTCTAGCCATTAGGACCTTTCAAATGGTATCAGAGCCGAGGTCACCGTGATTTGAGGCTTAACAACCTTCGGTGTAAAAATGACTCAAATAAACAACACCAAGAAGCCACCCTAATTTGATGGTACAAATTATCCCTATTAGAAGTAAAAAATGACCACACACACATCAAGTCAATCAATAGAAAGGTGTGGAAGGTGGTAGAAACAAAAATTGAGATTGGTGATCCAGAGAATTCCATCATGGCCGAAGAAGTGCTTCTCTAAAACAATGATATTGCTCTAAGTGCTATTCATGATGCAATTGATGAGAGAACATTTGAGCAAATCAAGAATATTGAGATGGCTCATGAGGCTTGGAAGAAGTTGGAAGAATCATTTGAGGGCACTCAAGCCGTGAAAGGTGCAAAAGCTTACATTCTCAAGGAGAAGTTTGCAAGCTTCAAGATGAAGGAGGATAAGAGTGTGCTGGAGATGTTTTATAGGCTTCAAGTGCTTATCAATGATATCAAAGCACTTGGAGAAGAGGTGAAGGACAAGGACTTCTCCCACAAGTTTTTGAGATGCTTACCTTCAAGATTTGGCACATTGGTCACTATTCTAGTAAGGAGTGGTTTGGACACCATGACACCAAATCAAGTGTTGGGAGACATCATGACCGATGATACATATAGAGATGAAGATGAGAAGGAAGAAAAGAAGGAAAAGAAAGATGAGAAGAAGAAGAGTGTGGCATTAAAGGCCACATCATCCAAAGGGAAAGCTAAGCAAGAAACATCAACTGAAGAAGATGAATCTTGGGATGATGATGATGATGAGAAGATAGCTCTATTTGGCAAGAGATTTGGCAAGTTCATGGTGAAGAAGGGCTATCGTGCTAGAAGAAAGAAGTCTTTATCCAAGAACAAAGAAGAGTCAAGAAGGTGCTTCAAGTTTAGAAGCAAAGATCATCTTGTTGCTCAATGCCCATACAATAGCGACAATGATGATGACAACAAGAAGAACAAGAAGAAAGACAAGAAGGAAAAGAGAGAAAAGAAGGACAAGATGGCATTCAAGAAGAAGAAGGGTGGTTCATATGTAGTCACTTGGGATAGTGATGCTTTCTCAAGTGATGATGATGATGATGATAGTGATGATAACAAGACCACCAAGAAGAAGGTTGTTGCAAGCATTGCAATCAATGAGAAGCATTCTCTCTTCGAATCTTCATCATGCTTCATGGCTAAGGTCACTAAGGTACAAACTAGTGATGATGAAAGCGATGAAGAACATAAAAATGAAAATAAAAATAACCATGATAGTGATAGTGATGATGATGAACCCAACAAAGATGAATTATTTGACATGCTAGAGGATGCTAGAGAACACTTTGACATCAAGAGAAGGGAATGCAAAAGCTTGCGCGAGAAACTAAAAGCCCTTAAGCAAGCCAATGAGAAGCTTGGCAAAGCTCACAAAAAGCTTGAAAAGGCTCATTCGTCTTTGCTTGATGAGCAAAATAAAAAGAAGCATGTTGAAACTTGTAATGTAAGTTTAACTTGTGATATAATTGATGAATCATTATCTATGTCTATCATTGTTGCTCCTACTTACCCTTCTTGTAGCACTTCCACTTCTACCTCATCTAGTAGTGATGGTCTCACTTGTGATGCCTCACTAGTGGTTGAGAATGAGAACCTCAAGAAGGAGGTCAAGAAGCTCACTCACACCTTGGCTAAGGCTTATGGTGGTGAGGACTGCTTGCTTATGTGCTTGGATAGCCAAAGAGATTCTCTCTACAAAGAGGAATTGGGCTATACCCTCAAAAAAGGCAAGGCAGTCTTTGCTCCTCACAAAACTAGTTTTGTGAAGAACAATGGTCGGTTTTGTAATAGTTGCAAACAAGTGGGTCATAAAGAGCAAGAATGCAACAAGACCAAAAATGCTAATGTATCCTCCATAAAGCTTGATTCATGATATATGCTTACTAAGAGTACAAATGGTGTGAAGGCTAAGTTCATTGGTAAACCATAGATGGGCTCAAAGAAGAAAGCTATTTGGATACCAAAGAGCTTAGTGACTAACCTTCAAGGACCCAAGCAAGTTTGGGTACCTAAAAAGAATTGATCTTCTTTTATAGGTCAATTACAAAGTCGAAGGAAGGTATTGGGTTTTTGATAGTGGGTGCACTTAACACATGACCAGTGATGCAAGAATGTTCAACTCAATCAACACCAATGGCAATGATGGTTATGATAGTATCACATTTGGTGACAATGGCAAAGGCAATGTCAAAGGGCTTTTTAAGATTGCAATATCAAATAACATGAGCATATCCAATGTGTTGCTAGTTGAGAGCTTGAATTCTAATTTGCTATCCGTGGCTCAATTGTGTGATCTTGGATTTAAATGCATATTTGGAGTAGATGATGTAGAGATCATAAGTGTAGATGGCTCTAACTTGATCTTCAAAGGCTTTAGATATGAGAATCTATACTTGGTTGATTTCAATACTAGTGAAGCTAGATTATCTACATGCTTGTTCACTAAGTTTAGCATGGGTTGGTTTTGGCATAGAAGGCTTGGTTATGTTGGAATGAAACAATTGAATAGATTGGTTAAGCGTGACTTAGTTAAATGCTTGAAAGATATTGTGTTTGAAAAGGATAAGCTTTGTAGCTCTTGTCAAGCCAGTAAACAAGTTGGAAACACCCATCCTAAGAAAAGCATGATGAGCACTAGTAAAGCATTTGAGTTATTACAAATAGATTTGTTTGGGCCAACACAATACACTAGTATCGATGGAAACAAATATGACTTTGTGATAGTGGATGACTACACTAGATACACATGAGTATTCTTTCTAGTGAACAAAAGTGATGTGTTTGCAATATTCAAATCATTTGTCAAGTGCATTCACAATGAGTTTGAAACAACCATCAAGAGAGTTAGAAGTGATAATGGTAGTGAGTTCAAGAACACTAGAATTGATGAGTTGTATGATAAATTTGAAATTAGACATCAATTTTTGGCCAAGTACACACCTCAATCAAATGATCTTGTTGAGAGGAAGAATAGAACACTTATTGATATGGCAAGGTCTATGCTTAGTGAGTACAATGTGAGTCAATCTTTTTGGGACGAAGCTATCAATACGACTTGCTATTGTAGCAACCGCCTCTATTGTCACCGATTGAAAGAGAAGACACCATATAAGCTCTTGAATGGTAGAAAGCCCAACATTACATATTTTCAGGTCTTTGCTTGCAAATGCTATATCTTGAAGAAAGGGACTAGATTGGGCAAGTTTGACAAGAAATGTGATGAAGGATTACTACTTGGCTATTCCACTACAAGCAAAGCATATAGAGTTTGAAATTTAGATAGTGGTACTCTTGAGGAAGTTCATGATGTTGAATTTGATGAAACCAAGGGTTCACAAGTAGAGAATGAGAACTTAGAAGATGTTAGAGGCATTCAACTTTCAAATGCTATGAAGAACATGGATATTGGTGAATTGTGACCTAGGTAAGTGAATGATGATGAAGATGATCAAGTGTAAGTGCTCTCTAACTCAAATATGTAAGATGATATAAATCAAGTTAGTGCAAGTGACTCTCATGACAATGAACAAGATCAAGTGGCTAGTACATCATCTCAACCCAATGATCAAGCAAGTGCAAGCAATTAAGTTCCAATCCTCCAACCAACCAATATTGCAAGAGATCATCCATTGGACACTATCATTGATGATATTTCAAGAGGTGTACAAACAAGATCAAGATTGACATCATTTTATGAACACTTCTCATTTGTGTCATCCATTGAACTAAAGAAGATAGATGAAGCTTTGAAGGATGTTGATTGGGTGAATGCTATGGATGAAGAATTGAATAACTTCAAAAGAAATTAAGTATGGGAGTTGGTAGAAAGACCAAAGGGACACAATGTGATTGGAACCAAATAGGTCTTTAGAAACAAGCAAGATCAAGATGGGATAGTAGTAAGGAACAAAGCAAGATTAGTAGCATAAGCAAGATCAAGTTGAAGAAAGTGCCATTGCTATGTGACAATGAGAGTGCAATCAAGTTGACCAACAATCCGGTTCAACATGCAAGAACAAAGCACATTGATGTCCGCCACCATTTCATAAGAGTTCACTAACAAAAAGGGGACATTTGCATTGAGAGTGTAGGAACCAAAGATCAATTTGCCGACATATTCACCAAGCCATTGGATGAGAAAAGGTTTTGCAAGCTAAGGAATGAGTTAAACATATTGGATTTCTCAAATATGTGTTGATGCACCTCCTCACTTATATGACATGCCTCTCCTTCGAGCAATCCAAGGTAAAAGTTGATTGGCATGGTATACATCCTTGCTAAGGACTTGTTTAGTGCATCTAGACATTTTTCATGTTTAATAGACTCATTCATGAAAATCAAATAAATTTGATGATTGTATGGTACCACTATAGCTTCTATGCTTATTTTAATATAGTGGTAGCATATGACATGTTTGTGGGCTTGTAAACCTAGTGTTTAATCTAGAAAATAAGCTCTAAGTGTTTAACTCAACATGGTACAAGATGACCTTTATTTGGAGGTGTGAAGAAGCTTGTCTTTGGATCAAACCGAGTTAAATATCTTTGGCAAATGATCTAGATTGGACCAAATTTGAGAAAATTATCCTCACCCCATTGATTGACATTGATAATATTAACCTATCTATTTTTTTGAACCTTTGTGGTTATTGATGACAAAGGGGGAGAGAAACAAAGATATAAATGATAGGGAGAGAAACAACAAAGATATTAGTACATGGGGAGAAAAGACAAAAGATATATTAGTGTACTAAGATGGTGAAAAGACATCAAAGGAGGAGAGATATGACAAAGGAAAGGAATCAATTAAAATTTTGAGCACACAAGTAGGGGGAGCAAGCTCATGAACTTGTATGATGCATTTCATATGTTTGCTTGCATGGCATAAGTTTTGAATTTCAACTTCCATGCTTGTGTGGTGTATGATAGTTGTAAGGTTGAATGATGAAATGAAATCACTAGATAATTTCATTTCCAAGTAAGTCTTTACAAATGGTATCTTTTCAAAGTATGTTACCAAGTGGTATAGAACTAACCATGGTGCTAAGGATGGTATAATGGTGCACTCCGATTGGTATCACGCTTCAAAGGTCCATCTTTTAAACCTTAGCATCATTTGGTAGACATTGTCTCCTATATTTCCTATCTAAGCATATGTGCAAGGTACAATCCAAACTCTTAGCACATATGTAGGGGGAGCAATTGCTACCATATGGAGTTCATGAAACTTGTCCATATCCTTTTACACATGGTAAATATGTTTGGGCAAGCAACATGGATTCAATTGAATTTTAATTCATATCTTTGTATAAGGGTTGTCATCAATTACCAAAAAGGGGAGATTGAAAGCTCTAGTTTGGTTTTGGTGAATTGATGAAACCCTAAGTGCTAACCTAGTTTATCAAGTGATCATAAGATAGGTAGCACATTCCAAGTGATGAAGCAAATGAAGATCATGGCATGAAGATGGCGACACCATGGTGATGATCAAGTGCTTGGACTTGGAAAGAAGAAAGAGAAAAACAAAAAAAGCTCAAGGCAAAGGTATAAACCATAGAAGCTATTTTGTTTTGGTGAGACACTTAGTGAGTTTGATCATATTTATGTTTGATAGTCGTACTATTAAGAGGGATGAAACTCATATCGGAATGCGGTTATCAAAGTGCCGCTAGATGCTCTAACTCATTGCATATACATTTAGGATCTAGTGGAATACTAACACCCTTGAAAATATTTGTGAAAATATGCTAACACATGTGCACAAGGTGATACACTTGGTGGTTGGCACATTTGAGCAAGGGTGAAAAAGTTAGAGGTAAAAAGGAGTTAGACTCACTGGTCACAAGGTGACCGGACGCTGGTCTCTGAGGAACCGACGCGTCCGGTCAGTTGTAACAGCGAAGACGCTGGTGTCGGTCAATCGACCGGACGCTGGGTCGTGGACTGACCAGACGCTGAGGTCCAGGGTCCGGTCCTGTTGTCGGACAGCGCAGAAGAAAGTCACTGAGTGACCGGACGCTGTCAGGGTCTGGTCAAGCATGACCAGATGCGTCCGGTAGAAGAAAATCGTTTCTGGAACCTTTCTGGAAACGACCGGATGCTGGAGGGTGAACGTCCGGTCAGTTTGTGCACAGTGTCCGGTCAATAGATGACCGTTGAAATCTGACGAATAGTATTTGAAGCAGGGGACACGTGGCGTGTATCACGTGACCGAACGCTGAGGGCCAGAGTCCGGTCGATCAGACCGGAGCGTCCGGTCACCCCGTGTTGTGCCTAGTGAAGGGGTACAACGACTCTATTTCCTAAGGGCTTCTATTTAAGCCCCATGGCCGGTTGAAGCTGATACTTTTGGCTATTTTTATTGACATAGCAACCTTGTGAGCTTAGCCAAAGCCCTCCCACTCATCTCCATCATTGATTCATCATCTTTGTGAGATTGGGAGAGAATCCAAGTGCATTGCTTGAGTGTTTGCATCTAGAGACACTTGGTGTTCGTGTTTCGCTGTAGGTTCCGCTTGTTACTCTTGTTGGTTGTCGCCACCTAGACTGCTTGGAGCAGCGAGGATCGTTGAGCGGAGGATGGTGATTGTCTCCGGCTCCGATCGTGGTGATTGTGAGGGGTTCTTGACCTTTCTCTGGCGAAGAGCCAAAAGGTACTCTAGTGGATTGCTCGTGGATTGTGTGATCCTCATCTTATGTTGGTTGTGCGGCACCCTATTGAGGGTTTGGCGTGTGAAGCCAATTAGCGCGTGAACCTCTAAGTGAGTGAATCGTCACAACGAGGACTAGCTTGCCGGCAAGAAAGTGAACCTCGATAAAAAATCATTGTGTTCATCATTGATTTCGAGGTGATTGGTCTTCATTGTTATTCATCCTTGTGATTGATTGGTTCCTTCATCTACGCGGCGGTATAATCTTCTTGATCACTCTCTTTACATTACCGCAAACTAGTTGTCAAGGTCTTTAGTGTAGCTAGTTGTGAGAGCTTGCATGCTTGGTTGGTGTGGCTCTTTAGTTAGCCTTTGAGAGCACACTAACATAGAGTAGTGTCATAGCTATTGTGTGAATAGACACTATCTAAACTAGAATTGTGATAGGTGGCTTGCCTTTTGAGTAGGCTAGCGCAACACTTGCTTCGCCTCATAATTGTCTAATCGTTTTGTTAAGTGTTGTTGTAGAATTTTTTAATAGGCTATTCATCCCCCTCTAACCATTAGGACCTTTCAGCGGTGCGTGCCCGCATCCTCGTTGAATCGTACTTCAGCCTCTTCGGTGTCGGCGTACTAATTGGCGGTCGTAATCATTTCGCCAATCTCCGTTGGCAGCTTGCGATTGAACTTGGAGCGGAGGTCGTGGTGATGGAGTCCTTGGACGAAGGCGGCGATGACCTCAACTTCCGTGATGTTAGGAATAGAATTTCTCATCTTAGAAAAGCGTCTGATGTAGCTGCGAAGAAGCTCGGACGGCTTCTGATAGATGCGGTTGAGATCGTGCTTGGTGCCCGGCCGAGTACACGTAGCCATGTAGTTGTCGGTGAAGACCTTTTTCAGCTCTTCCCAGGATCCGATGGAGTCCGGAGCAAGCTCGTCAACCAGTTCATCGCAGTTGGCGTGAGCATGATGGGAAGATAATTCGTCATGACGCTGGTATCTCCCCCGGCGGCGCACACAACAGTGGCATAAGCATGCAGCCACTATGTGGGGTTCATCCGTCCCTCGTAGGGCTCGACCCTGGTGATTTTGAAACCACGGGGTAACTGGAGTGTTCGGAGCGTCCTTGTGAATGCTCGGGGCCCCTCGGGATCGTCGCCGTCTTGATCTGCAGCGTCGCCGGTGTTTTTTAAGACGTACATAT
Organism: Saccharum hybrid cultivar R570; assembly: GCA_038087645.1. Classification (NCBI taxonomy): domain Eukaryota; kingdom Viridiplantae; phylum Streptophyta; class Magnoliopsida; order Poales; family Poaceae; genus Saccharum; species Saccharum hybrid cultivar. The sequence goes on along the minus strand of JAQSUU010000001.1, from coordinate 34,066,283 downwards.
GAGAAAGTTACCTATCAAATTATTCTTATTATATTTGGCCATTTAAAGGCGACTCGTCATACTAGATGACCGGAAGGAGCAGTAAAGAATTAGTCATAGACGACTCCACCGGAGACAGGCAATGAAAACGACTACTAGCAAGTACCTACCACGACAAGCAGCCATAAGGTGGTTGAAACTGCACAACAAGTCAACAACCAGCTCTCTAAAGAAGGTTGATTTTTAGGGCAGTCACAAACCATAGTTTCTATGTTAACATATCATCAAGATGCCACTTGTAGATCTAATCTCCCCAACCCATAGTTTATATGGGTAGTTTATACGTAGAGCAAAATTTCAAGATTTCACGCAAGCAGCACAAACAAAGCCCGGTCAGCTGTGGCAAGCAACCGCGTAGCCTTCATGCTGCCACAGTCCGAGCCATTGAAACAAAATAAATTCATTCACAGGCGCTATAAGATCGAACAACCTGGAAAGAGCCGCCAAGAGACGATGCAGGCCAAAATGCAGGAGCGAGATGAGTGCTGGTTCGATCAGTGTGCCTGGACAAAGTGCCTAAGTGGCGCTTGAAGCAACGGACGGAGAACTAGCGCCTGTAGAAGCAACTGCAGCAGCACCACCAACTCGTCTGGAACTTGAAGAGGGCTTCCTCGATTTCTTTTGATGTACGCCTTTCTTCTCCAATCGATCCTTAGAAGCGGCGCGTGGGGAATTGCTGGCGGAGGCTCCGTGCGCGCGCGAGCGAGGGAGGGGATGGCCCGCGGCGCGCGCGTGAGGGAGGGTCGCGACGCGGCAGTAGCAGGCGCGCACGGAACCTGGGGGTGGGTCGCGGCGCACAGCGGATCGGGAAGATGGGCAAGAAAACGAGGAAGGAAACCATAACTAACGCTGGCCCAACGCGATTTCGGCGGTATCTACGCACTTTGGTGCGCGAGCCGACTCGGTTTCTCACCGGAGAAAAACGATTTCTCGCCCTTTCTTCGTTAAATCACCTGCCACATCATTAGATTGCTGATATGGTACTGATATAGAAATTGGGTGACTTAATATTTCTACTACTTAATATTGAATAATGTATTGATCAATATTACTGTGTATTTTCCTTAATATTTTCTCGCTTGGATCTTATCCTGCCACCTACCCCCAATTTCACCTCGTGGGCTTGCTCTGTTCAAGTTTCCTCACGTGGGACTAGCGTTGAACCACAAGAGTTTCTGACTTATTCGTGGGCAAAGCATGGACGAGGTCAAAAAGCCAAAAACCATAATATCATACCATTAAACGCGCCCCTGTTGCCCTTCTACCCGAAACATTTGGAACGAGATAGTTTCTTGGACGAATCGGGCAGATGATTCTCTGGAACAGATCAGGGATGGCTTGAACAGATCATGCTTGAAGTTTTTTTTTCCCCCTTTTGAACGAACGGTAGCAGGATTGTACAGATCAGGGAGATGAAATTCCAACAGCAAAGGTGGCCATGATGCCGGTAGGAATTCGACTCGATCGAGCTGATTTTTCAAGAACTTACTTGCAGGGGATATTATCTTAAGAACGTGAGGACATTGCTGACAGCAACCTCAAACTGAGAGGCGCCTCCCAGGAAAAGAAACAAAGCGAAAGGCAAGAACAAACTTAATTACAAATATACAATCGAGCTAATCAGATAGAACACCTCGAAAATTATCCTTTTATCGCAGGAGCGCTGAATAGGACTTACCTTCAGTTGGATCTGTCCTCGCAGCTGGTGCTTGCTGAGCTTTGGCCGACGCAGCTAGGAGAAGCAGCGCGGAGAGCACGTAGCCACGGAGGGAAGAACTCCGTGTTAACCTCATCTCCCTCCCTCGGTCTTCTGTCGCTTAGCTTGGAGCCTTGGGACGCTAGCCTTCTTTAATATTGAGGGAGATTTCACGACGACCCCTTAGAAATGGACATGTTTACTGTTGAAATTTGTATGTTTGACATCCAAACACGTGGCTTCGCATATTTGACACTTCAAAGATTGGTTTCGTAAATTTTACACTCACAACATTGACACATTGATTTACTTGACATTATGCCTCTTTAATGATTTTATTTCCTTCTTTTCCATTTACTGGATTGTGAAAGGACTAAACTACCCCTTGCTTGCTTTATGTACGTACCTCTCTATCTCTGGTTCGATCAAATCAATTGCCTCGCTCGGACGCGCCGCCGCCCGCCCAGAACGCGTCGCGATTGCCTCGCTCAGACGCGCCGCCGCCCGTCCAGAACGATTGCAGTATTGGTGCTCCTTGTCTCTCTCCAAACCAGCTGCCACCGGCGGGGCCGTAGAGGTCGAGCGCGAGGACGGGCGGGAGGTCGCCAGACGTGGAGGTGCGCTCGAGGGCGTGGACGCTAATGCTGGACTGTGCAGGAATCAGATCTTTTGGCACTCAGAAACTTTAAAAGGTGAGGATATTCGTAGGTCTGTTAATGGGGCGGGTTGAAATGGGTTTTATGGGGCGGGTTGTGACGCGGGGTGTGTTTGAATAGGTTAAAATGGGTTTTAGTATCTAATGGGTTGGGGCGGGTTGGGTATATCGCAAATGTGGGTTGGGGTGGATTAGAAGTGGTTCTTTTTTTGTTTGAGTTTGTATGGGTTTAACTCATAGATTTAAGTTTCAAGTTTCGGCTGTTGACGTCGGATCCATATGTGGATTTAGTCACAGTAGCGGACTGTCAAAATGATTCACCTCCAGCAAATTTCGATCAATTTCTCTAAAATTTTAAAGTGTGAACACGAGGTTTTAGTTTTAAGGTCCGGCTCTTGACGTGGGGCCCACATATAAGTCCAGCCGCACTACCTTACATAAAGTAGCGGATTGTCAAACTGATTCATCTGCAACAAATTTCTGTCAATTTCCCTAAAATTTTAAGGTGTGAACGTGAGGTTTTAGTTTTAGTGTTAGGCTCTTGACATGGGGCCCACATATAAGTCCAGCCGCACTACTTTGCACAAAGTAGCGGACTGTCAAAATGATTCACCTCCAGCAAATTTTGATCAATTTCTCTAAAATTTTAAGGTGTGAACACGAGGTTTTAGTTTTAGGGTCCGGATCTTGACGTGGGGCCCACATATAAGTCCAGCCGCACTACCTTGCACAAAGTAGCGGACTGTCAAACTGATTTATCTGCAACAAATTTCTGCCAATTTTTCTAAAATTTTAAGGTGTGAACGCGAGATTTTAGTTTTAGGGTCCGACTCTTGACGTGGGGCCCACATATAAGTCCAGCGGCGCTACCTTGCACAAAGTAGCGGACTATCAAACTGATTCATCTCCAGCAAATTTCAATCAATTTCTCTAAAATTTTAAGGTGTGAACACGAGGTTTTAGTTTTAGGGTTCACCTCTTGATGTGGGGTCCACATATAAGTCCAGTCGCACTACCTTGCACAAAGTAGCGGACTATAAAACTGATTCATCTGCAACAAATTTCAGTCAATTTCTCTAAAATTTTAAGGTGTGAACGCGAGGTTACAATAGAATTATGGAGCGGGGAGGGGTGGGTGCATGAGTTAATTTATTGCGGGTTGGGGTGGGTTTGGGACGGGTTTCAACCCATTAGCAAGCCTAGATATCCGCACGAAAACTCTTGATACCTTTGGGGCTTTGAGACTCGATCACTTGCCCCCAAATTCTACTGGGTTGAGACATTGAGCTCTGGAGACAACAATCGAAATCCACCCTTGAACCATCCTTTTTCGTTTTGAGTCTTCATGCCAAGCATGCTTCTCTGAAATGAAGGCATAAATCAACAAACAAAACAATGGACACTGCAAAGTTCAGTTCCAAGCTTGGCGTGAGATTAGTCGTGAGATGGTCAGACCCGTGGGAGCTGCCGGAGCGGAGAGTGAGGGATGGAGGCGGCGATGGCATTCACCAGTAGCGATGTGCGGGGTGACCGAGCCGCCGCCGGAGTTGACGGTGGAAAGGAAATGGATGCCAGCAGGAGCATATCATGTCCCTGACGAGTGGGCACCTCCACGTCCAGCCACCTCCCGCCAGCAGGATACATCCTTCCACGCCCTCGAGCGCACCTCCGTGTCCGGCGACCTCCCGCCCGTCCTCGCGCTCAACCCCCGTGGCCCTGCCGGTGGCCGCTACTTTGGAGAGTGATGAGGAGCACTAGTACCTCGATCGTTCTGGGTAGACGGCGGCGCGTCCGAGCGAGGCAATCGCAACGCGTTCTGGGCGGGCGGCGGCGCGTCCGAGCGAGGCAATTGATTTGATCGAACCAGAGATAGAGAGGTACGTATGAAAGGATCAAGATGCCCAAGAGGGGGGGTGAATTGGACTAATTCTAAATTTTCTTGCAATAATTAAATTATACGGTTAGCCCAATTAACCCCTTGTGCCTAGAAAAGTGTTTCTATTAAACTAACGCACAACGGACTTGCTACCTATGTTCCAAACTTACTCTAGCATGGCAATTCTATGAATGTAAAGACAAGTATTGAATTGCTCAAAGTAAATGCTCAAAGTAAATAGAGAGAGAGAGGAACGCAGCGATGTTTTGCCGAGGTATCGGAGAGTCGCCACTCCCCACTAGTCCTCGTTGGAGCACCCGCGCAAGGGTATAGCTCCCCCTTGATCTGCGCAAGGATCAAGTGCTCTCTGCGGGTTGATTTGTCGACACTCCATCGCGGCGAATCACCCAAAGCCGCTCACAACTTGAGTTGGGTCACCCACAAGCTCCGCTGGGTGATCACCAAGGTCCCAATCACCACCAAGCCATCTAGGTGATGGCGATCACCAAGAGTAACAAGTACGAACTCTCACTTGACCACGCGAATCCTAATGAGAAGATGGATGCACACTTGACTACTCTTGATTCACTAATGAGGCTACTCTCTTGGATTCTCAAATCTCAATCACCTCACTAGGACCTTGCTCTTCTTGACACTCACAAACATGTTTCTCAGCTGTTGGAATGAGCAAAAGTGACTCCACACACGAGTGGAGCTTCTATTTATAAGGCAGCCTAAAAAATGAACCGTTATGAGCTTCTATGGGGTGACCGGACGCTTCGGTCATGTTGACCGGACGCTCCGGTCAGTTCAACCCGCATTCCAGTGATAATGTGTTGACCGGACGCTGGCAGGGTCCGATCACCACTGACCGGACGCGTCCGGTCGCATTAAACCCTTACTAGAACCTTACTGGACTCGACCGGACGCTGAACCCCCAGGGTCTGGTTAGTACTGACTGGACGCATCCGGTCGCAGATTCCCTTCTCTGGAACCTTACTGGAGTCGACCGGACGCTGCCTCTCAGCGTCCGATCACTTGACCTCTCTAGCGTCCGGTCGCACCGAACCCTAACCCTAATTTGTAACCCCATCCTAAATCGGGTTAATCCCAAAAGAAGAAGAGGAAAGGGGAAGAAGGGGAAGGGAAGAGATTCGGAACCCTAACCCCCTCATCCCAATCGGAATCAAACCCGAAAAGAAAAGAAATCAAAGAAAGAAAGGAAAACAGAAAAGAAAGAAGAACAGAAACAGGGGTCGGCACACGAACCCTAACCCTAGATCGGGTACAGGAAAAGTGGACACGGTTTCCATAAAGAACCCTAGCAGTTCGTCAGCCTAGGGTGTAGATCTAGGGTTTCAGATTGAAAAACAAAGAAAATGCCCGATCCAGATCGGATCGGGACGGAACTCGAACCCTAACCCTACAAGAGAAAGAGGACGGTCATGAGGCTACCTACCTAGAGTCTGGCCGTCCTGTCACTGCCGTCGACCAAATTTATGGCCGACGAGAGAAAGACATTCGGATGAACTCCGAAAAGAAAAGAAATTAAAAGAGAAACAGAAAAGAATCAAAGAAGGGGAAGGTCAGATTCCGAACCCTAACCCTAGATCTAGACTCTAACAGGGGTCGGAATCCGAACCCTAACCCACGACCCGATTCGCATGAACTAAAGGAAATGGAAAATCTCATCACTGTACTGCCGCCGGGCTCGTGCTCGTGAGGCTAAGAGAAAGAAAGTTGAAAAGAAGATGGGAGATTTAGGGTTTCAGGGTTTCGGGAGCTCCTCACCGTGGGGGGGAAAGGGTGCCCCTGCTGGTCCTCTCGACGGCGGCGTGCTCACCCGCGTGGGGAGCGCACGCGCCGGCGAAGGGGCCGGCAACGGCACCAGTCGCCAGTCGCTCGGTCGCCGCCGCCGCTTGCTCTCGGTCACCATCGCTACTTGCTGGCTGCTGCTGCGCAGAGGAAAGAAAGCAGAGCGAGGCGAAGAGAGAGAGAGAGCAACTGAAAATGAGTTAGGGTTTCCTCAGGGGCGCGCGGCGTCGCGTTTTTTATTCCCAGCGAAATGCGCGCGTGGCCGTTGGATCTGGGTGGATGGCTCAGATCGAGCGGGCCAGCGATGCGGCCCAGGCGGGCGCGCGCGGCCGAGTCGCTTTGCCGGCCTAGGCCCAGGTTGTGGCCTGGGTGCGGCCGAGCGCCAGCGCAGAGCCGTGGGCCGAACCGTTTTTGGCCGTTTTGGGCCGAGAAAGAAAGAGATAGAGCCTGTTTACATATTTTCTTTTTCTAGGAAAATTGAAAAATGAAAATTGGCTCAAAAGAAAATAGAAAAAGAAAATTTTCCCTGTGGGTAAAATTCAAGAAATTGAATGAAAGTTTTTTCCGCTGCTAAAGAAAAGTATATTCTCCAGTGTTTTTGAACCGACATGGTATTTAACTAGAGAAAAAGAAAGTTTTTCCAGTAAATGTTTATTTCCTGGAAAATGATTAATAGATTAAAGAAAATAGGAAAATCAATTTTCCCTGTGGGTAAAACTCAAGAAAAAGAGAGTTTTTCCACAGCTAAAGAAATTATTGATTCTCCAGTTATTTTGAACCAAAGTGGTATTTAATTGGAGAAAAAGAGATTTGTCATGGATTATGATGTTGTTATTTTCTGACCAACGTTGTTAAAAACAATATCGTAATGTTAATGATTTATGCATTGATTCTACTTCTGCCCAACGGTGATGTAGAATTAGTGTATAAGAACAGATGTTAATGTTAATGATTTATGCATTAATTCTATTTCTGCCCAATGGTGATGTAGAATTAGTGTATGAGAACAGTTGTAACAGTTAATAATTTATGCATTAATTCTATTTCTGCCCAACGGTGATGTAGAATTAGTGTGTAAGAACAATTGTAAAAGTTAATGATTTATGCATTAATTCTATTTCTGCCCAACGGTGATGTAGAATTAGTGTATAAGAATAGTTGTATGTTTTGATTTTGACCAACATTGGAATCAAGGCATGCAAATGGTGTTAATTTTATGTTAAGAAAAGTTATGATCTGGTTTTCATCCTGTCTAAGGTGGACTGGGTAGTCACCTCATCGTGTTCCACTGAGATTGTGGCACCAATGAGGGAGACAAAAGAAGCATACCACTAGACCAAAAGAGAATGATGCCACTTGGGCAACTAAAGAAAGGGATTTTGAATTCCAAAAGATATCCTATGGCTTTTGAGCATAGAAAGTGGGTCACTGCTAACAAGAAATGTTTGGCTGTGATAAAGAACATGATTGAACCCGCAATTGTGGGCTTAATCCTAGAATGTGACACGGTCACCGAGTACCTCGATAGAATAAAGAGTCAGTTCACTGACACTTCAAAGACATATGCTACTCAGCTGATAAAGCAGCTGGTGACAGAGTGTTACTCTAGAAATGGTGGCATAAGAGAGCTCACGATGCGTTGTCGAAATTATGGCACTATCGTTCAGGCCATATTTCGAGGGAGAGAATGGAAAGACAAGTTAAGAATGATATTCTTCCTCCATTAGAGCTCTCAGTTTTAGAACAAAGGAAAGTATATAAAAAGAATTAAGAAAAGATGACAAACGAAGCGCAGGAATTCTATAGATTATTCACACAGACATCTGTGATCAGTTTCCTGTAAAGAGTGTGGATGGTAATGATTCATTCATAACATTCACAGATGATTACTCTCATTATGGCTATATTTATCCAATCAAAGAAAGAAAAGATGTATTGGATAAATTTAAGATATTAAAGATTAAGATAGTCAGGTCTGACCATGGAGGAGTATTACGGTCGGCATACCCTAAAAGAATGGCATAGTAGCCCAGTATTCTATATCGGGTGAACCTCGGTAGAATAGAGTAGCTAAAAGAATCAATCGTACCCTAAAGGATATGGTGGGCAGTATGATAAGTTACTCCACCTTACAGTTGAGCCTGTGGATGGAGGCGTTAAAAACCTCATTCATATTCTCAAAAGAGTACCAAGTAAATCGGTGCCCAAAACACCGTATGAGTTGTGGACAGAAAGTGTACCCTCACTAAACCACTTACGTGTGTGTGGGGGAGCCCTGCTGAGGCTAAAGGATTTAACCCAAACATTGGGAAGTTAGATCCCAAAACAGTAAGGTGCCATTTCATTGGCAACACAAAAAAGTCAAAAGGTTTTCGTTTTCCACTGTCCAGAGAGACATACAAAGTTTGTGGAAACAAGACACGCTGTTTTCCTAGAGGATGAAAAGATGAGGGGGAGCATGGTAGCTCAAGAAATTGTCCTTAAAGTGGAGCGGGTGTATGCGTCCACTCCAATGATTCATGAGTCATTTTTCTCACTACCTGCTATAGCTGCACCGACAGTGCTAGATACTATGGTGCCAGCACCTGTTGTTATCCCACCTGTGGCAACAATGAATGACGATAAGGAATCTGTTCCTCAGGATCCTATAGAACCTATTTCCACACATAAGGGGGAGCAACAATAGCCTCAAACAGAAGTTGTGCCAAATGTGGAGGCCCCTAGAAGGTCTCAAAGAGTTAGAAAATCAGCTATTTCTGCTGATTATAAAGTGTATAACACTAAGGAATTTCAAATGGAGGATGATCCCACCTCATTTAAAGAAGCCATGAGAAGTGATCATTCATCAAAGTGGCTTGAGACCATGGAAGATGAAATGAAATCGATGAATGCCTATAGAGTTTGGGATTTGGAAATAATTCCTAAAGGAGCCAATACAGTAGGCTGTAAATGGGTCTAGAGAACAAAACTTGACTCTCAAGGGAATATAGAAACATATAAAGCATGACTTATGGCAAAAGGATTTATGCAAAGAGAAGGGATTGATTACAATGAGACCTTTTCTCCAGTCTCATGTAAGGATTTCTTCATAATCATAATGGCATTAGTGGCACATTACGATTTAGAATTACATCAGATGGATGTAAAGACGACATTTCTCAATGGAGACTTGGAGGAAAAGGTTTACATGGCACAACCGAAAGGTTTTGTCATGGAAGGAAAAGAACGAATGGGATGCCGCCTAAAGAAATCCATTTATAGATTAAAGCAAGCTTCAAGACGGTGGTACTTAAAGTTTGATCAGTCAATAAAGAATTTTGGGTTTTAAAGAGAACGAAGAGGACAATTGTGTCAATACAAAGTTTAAAGAATGGGAAGTTTATCTTTCTTGTCCTGTAAATAGATGATATCTTACTTGCTAGTAGTGATGTCAGTCTACTACTGGAGACAAAGAATTTTGATATGAAAGATCTTGGTGAAGCCTTGTTCGTTCTAGGGATCGAGATTCACTGAGATAGAAGAAAAGGGTATAAGGACTGTCACTAAAGGCATACATGAAAAGATCTTAAAGAAATTCAGTATGCACAAATGTAGTCCCTCACCTGCTCCTATAGTCAAGGGCGATAGATATGGGGATTTTAAATGCCCCAGGAACCAATATGAGCTCAATCGATAAAGTGAAAGTGGTTCCATATGCTTCAGCTATCGGAAGCTTGCAACATGCTCAAGTATGTATGCGCCCTGACTTGGCATTTGTTACCGGATTTTACTTGGTAGATTCCAGAGCAATTCTGGATTAGAACACTAAAATTAGTAAAGAAAGTCTTGCATTATTTGCAAAGAACGAAAGGCCTCATGATGACATATAGAAGATCTGATTCACTCCACAAGGTGGGATATTCAGATTCTGATTATGCGAGAGTGAATGCATATCTAGACATGGATTTTCTATCATCTCGCAAAGGGAAGCTATTTCATGGAAAAGCTCAAAGCAAACTGTCACTACATCGTCCACAATGTATGACAGTTTGTAGCATGCTATGAGGCAATGGGCAGGTGAACTAACTAACGAAGTTCATACCCGGTTTGAAGGTGGTTGACGACATCTATAGACCACTAAAGTAATACTATGATTATAATTTGGCAGTACAGGATACTCACAACATAAGTCAAGTGGTGCTGCCAAACACATTGACATAGAGTATTATGTTGTGAAAGATAAAGTCCAGGATCAAGTCATAAGTCTTGAGCATATAAGAGCAGAAAGGATGCTCGTGGATTCGCTTACAAAAGGCTTACCACCCAACATGTTCAGAGGACATGGTGTTCAGAGAACATGTAGCTAGCTTGGGTTTAAGGGAAAGCCTAAAATATTCCTAGACAAAAGAAGGCTCAAAGATAAGTATCTATTTCAGAACAGAGTAGTGAGTTGTAGCTGTTAAGTCTATCGATAATGGACCGTGACGATGAGACATGCTCTATGAGCTAATCTGTAATGGAATGAACAAAAGCAAATGATATGAAAGTGAAAGATGGAATGAGATCAAGGGGGAGAATGTTAGTTGATCTCCACCAATAGGCCCAACGGCCTATTGGGCCCTATCTCTGCTCCCTGATCGGGGGAGCCCAACCCTAATTCGGTTGGTGGGCCCCTGTCGCACAACACACATAAAAGGAAGGTGGGGGTGAGGGCTCGGACTACGAGGTTCAATGGAGCCGCCACCCACCTACAGAGATACCCTAATCCGATCCTAAAGCGTGCTGCTAGCGACGGGATGAGCCCACCACCACCACTGCCGTCGCCTATGCAGGTTCTCCGATGCCCCCACTGCCTCACCACCACGCCGAGCACTAGTGTCCGTGAGGGTGCATCCATGGCGGTGTCGACGTCCACGCTGCCGCTGCGGTGAAGCTCTGCAAGGTCGAGGAGACTAACTACGGATCTACGGGTTACACACAGAGGTACCAATCCTATGATCCTAACAGTGCTTGCTGAGCTTTGGCTAACGCAGCTAGGAGAAGCAGCGCGGAGAGCACGTAGCCACGGAGGGAAGAACTCCGTGTTAACCTCATCTCCCTCCCTCGGTCTGCTGTCACTTAGCTTGGAGCCTTGGGACGCTAGCCTTCTTTAATATTGAGGGAGATTTCACGATGACCCCTTAGAAATGGACATGTTTACCGTTGAAATTTGTATTTTTGATACCTAAAAATGTGGCTTCGCATATTTGACACTGCAAAGATTGGTTTCATAAATTTTACACTCACAACATTGACACATTGATTTACTTGACATTATGCATCTTTAATGATTTTATTTCCTTCTTTTCCATTTACTGGATTGTGAAAGGACTAAACTACCCCTTGCTTGCTTTATGTACGCACATCTCTATCTCTTGTTCGATCAAATCAATTGCCTCGCTCGGACGCGCTGCCGCCTGCCCAGAACCATCACAGTATTGGTTCTCCTCGTCTCTCTCCAAACCAGCTGCCACCGGCGGGGCCGTAGAGGTCGAGCACGAGGACGGGCGGGAGGTCGCCAGACGTGGAGGTGCGCTCGAGGGCGTGGACGCTAATGCTGGACTGTGCAGGAATCAAATCTTTTGGCACTTAGAAACTTCAAAAGGTGAGGATATCCGTAGGTCTGCTAATGGGGCGGGTCAAAATGGGTTTTATGGGGCAGGCTGTGATGCGGGGTGTGTTTGAATAGGTTAAAATGGGTTTTAGTATCTAATGGGTTGGGGCGGGATGGGTATATCGCAAATGCGGGTTGGGGTGGGTTGGAAGTGGTTCTTTTTTTGTTTGAGTTTGTATGGGTTTAACTCATAGGTTTAAGTTTCAAGTTTTGGCTGTTGACATCAGATCCATATGTGGATTCAGTCACAGCAGCGGACCGTCAAAATGATTCACCTCCAGCAAATCTCGATCAATTTCTCTAAAATTTTAAAGTGTGAACACGAAGTTTTAGAGGTTTTAGTTTTAAGGTCCGGTTCTTGATGTGGTGCTCACATATAAGTCCAGCCGCACTACCTTACACAAAGTAACGGACTGTCAAACTGATTCACCTGCAACAAATTTCTGTTAGTTTCTTTAAAATTTTAAGGTGTGAATGCGAGGTTTTAGTTTTAGGGTCCGACTCTTGACGCGGGGCCCACATATAAGTCTAGCCACACTACCTTGTACTCCCTCTATCCACAAATGATAGGCGTATTTTGACCAATCAAAAGTCAAACTTTGACCAACAATTAGTTAAATTATAATCATATTTATTATATAAATTTTGCATCAATATATTTGTACTTAAATTTATTTTGAGATGACATTGAGTTTTTAGCGATTGACATTATATTATAAGAGAAATTAAGAGTCATTGGCTGTGACAGAACCGCCCAATTTATACAAGATCAAGTACGGCTGTCCCCGCTAACACGTTGACACGCGCATACTTTCACTTATATAAACTCGGTACTCCGCCGAGTGTCTCGAAAGACCTCGGTAAATCAACATCACAACCAAGATCGCGTGATTAAGCAAATACACATCATATACACAGAGTTGCAGCGGAAATAATATTACAATTGGGTTCACAAATAATAGTACAAGTTTTGGGTTTTAAAACCGATTAAAGAAAACAACATAGCTTTCAAATGATTATATTAATATAAGTTCCAAATACATTGCTAGCATAAGTGACATCCTCTAATAAAAGCATATAGGTGAGAAGTAAATATAGAATCACCGAGCCCACCGGCGGTTAGCCACCATCATCAACAGGTCGAGAACTTCACCTGCAACAAGGTGGGATAAACCTTGAGTACTCGAATGTACTCAGCCAGACTTACCCGTCGTAAACCAGAAATAAAGTGACACCAAGGATTATGCAATTCTTTCTTTAGTGGGCTAGCTGACTCGTTTGCGAAAAGCATAAGTTATCATGAATAAACCATTTTAAGTACTTTGCATCATCTTTATTATAACCTATCCATCTAGGTAAGCACCTGTACTATAGCAATCACTTGATTAACCAATAACATCCGGTTACCAATTTAGATTTAGCATATCCCATATCATCCAGATAACCATCATTGTTCCATAATAATTACTACGATGCCGTAGCTCGAGTCAAGTGCTCACTATCCAGGAGCGATGGCGATTCGAATCGATTCCTAACCAGCTGGTGATTTATTCCTCACACAAACCACACTCACCGATCAAGTGAGCTACAGATCACCAATGACACTTTCCAAGTAGCCGCGGGATAATAGTCATGGACCATACTACCCAGGGACTGCCCGACTGCCAGGACGCACCTTGGGCTCACTCTTCGCGTCCCCGTCATACCCTCTTTAGCACCAGTCTACGCATTCGAGTTTATCCCGGCTCGAAATAGTGTCACTTGCTTCGCGGTCGAAAGGTACTTTATTCGGCCAGCTAAATGTAAGGCATGCATTCAACATGACAAGAGGGACGAGCAACGATCGGTCCTTAATCAACACAGACAGAAACTAACAGCACCCCAGAACCCTATCTGGTTGCCTCCAACTTTTTCCGTCCGGTCTCCAATTATCCATTACACATGGTTAATTCTAGGATATCATTCTTTCTATAGCTAAATTCTTCTAGTAACCACCTATAATGTAGGTGACCGGATATCACCGATTGCTACCGGTCTAAGCAAGGCTAAGCAGTTATTCGATCCTGACCTAACAGGGTAAAAGGTAATAAGGTAGGCAAGGATAGTAATAAATGCATCAACGGTTTCAATCAACTCCTATAACTTAATGCAACAATATATAAACACATATATATAGAAAGAATTGCTTTTATAAATTAGGAGACTAAGAATGCTCCGAGGCTTGCCTAGGATCCAACACAAGTCTGTTCAGTTAGCTTGCACCGTCCTGATGACGTCTTAGGTCCTAGCACTCGCTTAGTCCTTCCATCTTCGGGATAGATCCTCCATACACCGTCTTCGGGTTCGGCTCCAACATCACGTCCTTCACGTGGTTCATCTAGCGTACCTAGATGAGATGCAATATGCAAGTGCATAAATATGAAGAATAGTACCATGAGACGCATCACAAAATAGCAAGCAAAACAAGCATAGTTTACACTAACACACTTAAGTACTTTGCGATGCTTAACTTAAACATCACACAATCTATCATGCTAAGATGGCAAAGAAGATGACAACACCAAGCATGACATAAGTTTCCCAAGATCTCAAGTGCTCTAACTTAGTCATCATTCAAGGCATACGTCACACTTAACAATATACAAGTGAACACTATAATTGGAATCTGCCAATTTCTAGACATGCAAACAGCAGCTACAAGATTTAGCTATAACTAGAGTTACACAAATCCAAATGACTTGCAAGAAGACATTATGGAAGGCTTATGAAATTCTCTACATTTTATCTATAACCATCACAGAATGATTCACAAGTTAAGTGGGTTGAAATTATATATTTTCAGAAGTGGGTCTAAACAAGACAGAGAGCAATCAATTCTATAACCCATCTTTAAACAGGCATAACTCACAAAATATTTGGCCAAATACCCTGAAAATTTAACACAAGATGTTTAAGTGAGTTATATACAAATTTCTTATTATCATCTTAAGATGATTCTACAGATAACAAGGCCAATTAATCCAATGAACGAATCTCTGTCTAAAACATGGACAGAAACTGATATGCCACTTCAAACAGCTACAAATGGAGTTATACATGTCCTATAAATTTGATTCTAGACTTTTTAGAAAGCTTAGCAAATTCTAAACAACTTTGTTGTAAACACCTAAAGCTAATTCTACTGGTAAGAATGACCCACAGTAAGAACAAGGAAACCTTCTCTGGGTTTGGGCATAAACAGCCACAGAGATTTAAGCAAGTATAACGCAAGATCTACTTAACCAAAAATCATGATATTTAACTTTTTGGAAAGCTTAATAAATTTAATACAACTCATGTATTTTCATCAAGTCATGATTCATAACTTAACTAAGACAATTAATCCCAACATGCAAAACTATTCAGAGTAGGAGCAAAGCAATACAGGGCATTTGTTATTTTTAATAACTCTTAAAATATAAATCCTAAACTCCTGAAATTTTTACCAGACAACAACAATCACCTTAGTAGCACTCCACAAAAATTTCACATTTATTTGAGTATAAAAACTGCAGTTATGAAAAAGACAAGTAAGACTAGCATTCAAACCCTAACCTGCATAAATCTATTTTTACGGCAGAAACTTTAAACTAAAGCATGCCATATTATGGATCTACTGCATAGATAATTTTACAAGGATTCTAAAAAGTCCTAATTTACTATTTTACGATTTTTATACTAATTACTATGAATTTTCAAAGTTCATCATTCAAATCTATAAAAACAAAAGAAAAGACATGTAAGTCTTGCATCGGGGTCCTTGCGAAGAACTGAAATAAAAGATCAGCGATTGACCCTTCTCGACACTATAAACCAGAGTCACTGCTTATTCACTTAACCCCCTGGAGAAGCTTCTATTTCCGCACGTGGTCCTTCTTCTTCCTCCCTCAGACAAGAACGGAGCAGCAGCCAGTCGAGGAGACGGAGGGCTCGGCCAGCGGGGCAGCAGCCGGCGGAGGCAAGGAGGGGACGCGTTGGGGCTTGGCCGCAGCCAGCCGTGGCCGCACCTAGCCTTGGCCAGCCAAGCTACAGGCAGCAGTAGCGCATCAGCTGAGCAGTGCCAGGACGGCACTGCCGGCAGCGGTAGGCTCGGCGACAGCAAGCGCGCGGTGGGGCTCGACTCCGACTAGGGCTTGGAGAGGCAGTCGTGGAGCCATAGGAATGCTCGGTGGTGGCGCTAGAGGGGCTGCAGGAGAGGGAGCAGCAGCGGCAAGGAAGTTCGGCGGCGGCGGCCATGGCGGCTCTGCTCTGGTGTGGCCAGAGCGCGAGCGAGAGAGCGAGAAGGGACGGGTGAGGGATGGGGCAGCTCTGGTGCTCGGTTATGGAGGAGTAGGGCGTTCGGCAGCGCGTGGCACGAGGTAGGACGCACGTCAGCCATGGTGGGATGCGCTCCGGTGCATGGCGTCCACGAAGACAAACTGTCGAGCACGTGGCGAGCGCTAGAGTTGACATGGTGGGGAGCCGATTTGGGCCGCTTCCAGGCCGAATCAGACAATGGGCCAAAAATGAAGTTTGCTCAACTCTGATTACTCTCCAACTTTTATTAAGGCCGCATGGTCATTAGAGCTCTTCAACAGCGGGTAATTAAGCCACAAACTGCTAGTGTCAGCGTATTGACAGCGACAAGCAAACATTCAAATTGATGGTGAAAACGAGGTCAAACTGGTGCCATCTTTTTACATGCCCTTCTCCATGAACTTAGCTCCAACTTCCATTTTGGGGTCAAGTTAAGTTGCTTAACGAAATTTGGAGAACACGAGACGTCAATGCCGATGGCGATGAATTTATAGACTTAGAATATTTCTAAGTGCTGAAATCAGCAGCAGGTTCCAACTTTGAGCCACTGCTAGACTTAGTTCCGAGCTGATCCATGGTATACTCCAAAAACAAAGTTTCTTCTACATAACATGAGCTTCAACTTTTATGTAATGTCCAACTTTAAAACAGGTGCAGAAGCTATAGTTCTACTTAGACCAAAGTAGGATCACGATAAAGCTTAAATTATCCTTCGTGATCCATTGAAGCATTTTCTTGGCATTTGCTCAACATGAACCTTTCATGACTTTTGTTGTAGAGTTCATCTAGAGTCATTTGGGCATGGTTGCAAGATTTAGTTGACGATCGAGAATTCTTTTCACTTTATAAAATAATTCAAGCAAGGACATAACTCGTTATTTCATGTGACTTCTTGATTCCAAACTTCACGAAACTTTTCCATGGATCAATATAGATGGGTATTGATGTGAGACATATAAAGATATTCCAATAACACTAGCCAAGCATATATCTTGAAAAGGGCCTATATGTAAAGTAAGGGTGCAATATCCAAGTTTAGGTTGGGGCTCATTTTCATAGGTTTGACCTTGACATCTTCATCATCACTTAATATGCCATGTTTGAGCTCAAACCCATTGCTTAACTGGTGGCAAACACCTAGGGTGTTACATTGGCCCCGTTCGCGTGCCCTTAAACCCGGCTTGATCCGCTTCTTTTTTTTCATTCGGAACAGTATTTTCCTCTCACAAATTCCTCTAGATTCATCCAGATTTCTCCAGATTCCTCTAAGCAAACGGGGCCAAAATCTACTTTGAAAGACTTTTCCCCAGTACAAATATGCCTATCATTTGTGGACGGAGGGCGTACAAAGTAGCGGACTGTGAAAATGATTCACCTCCAGCAAATTTCGATCAATTTCTCTAAAATTTTAAGGTGTGAACACGAGGTTTAGTTTTAGGGTCCGACTCCTGACATGGGGCCCACATATAAGTTCAGCCACACTACCTTGCACAAAGTAGCGGACTGTCAAACTGATTTATCTGCAACAAATTTCTATCAATTTCAGTCAGAACAGTATTTTTCTCTCATACAAACCAGCCAACAGTACCTCCTCACGAACAAGCAACGAACAAGCCAGCCCAGCCGAACAGGCTGACCGTTAACAATGGGCCCACCTGTCAGTTGTGGGCCCCACCTATCATCCTCTTTTATTTTTTCCCATGTTATCTTCTTTCTCAACCCCACACCGGACACTGCTCCCCGTACCAGCATGCTCCTCCCCACCGGGCCACTCCCTAGCCTGCCTGCTCCTCCCCGCCGGCCCGCTCCTCCCTGCCGGCCTACTCCCCGTGCCGGCCCTCGCCTCCTCCTCGCCCGCTCCCTCCTCTTCGCCCCGACGTTGGGCGCCTCCTCCCTAGCCGCCTCCGCGTTGACCCGGCACCGGTCGCCGCCTCCTCGACCGCCTCCATGCCACCCCCACCTCCCCAGCCGCCTCCGCCCCTCCCTCTCTCCTACACCGCCCGACGCCCCTCCCTCTCTCCTGTGCCGACCGCCGGCCCTCCCTCCCTCTCCCCAGCGCCAGCCTCCGCCGCCACCCCTTCCTCTCTCTCTCCTACGCCGGCCGCCGGCCGCCGCCCAAGCGTCCACCTTCTCCTGCACCCGACAGAGCGAGACGGTGTGATGGGGAGCGATGCGGGTCAGCGTGGTTCGCTCGTTTTTGGCGGACCATTCCAACCCGCATCTACGAGAAATATTCCCCATCGGGGACGAACCCAACCCACTCCATTTCCAACCAAACACGGGACGATGGGGTCGAGCCCATTCCAACCCACACCGACCAAGTAACCAAACACACGGTAATATTGAAAGAAAGTCAACCAAGGTGATTGAGGGATAGAAGATACTTGAAGCCAACAAGGGATAGAAAGAGAAGTCGATCATATTGCGAACAGAGATATATGTCTCGTCCAGGGTCCACAAAAAAGGCAACCATTTCTCCCTTTTCCCTCAAAGCCAAAAGTGAATTAACATGTGCCGATGACTGATATGTACCTTTAATCATGGTAAAATTGGGAAAGCATCCCATAAATACGTGTGCATTGGCCTGCTGTTAAGCACGTGTTCATCGAGGGGGGCTTGGGCTTGAAGGGGGTTAGCAACATAACTGAGTAGGGGTGGACATTTGCAACAAAATAACTTATGTGGCATAGTGTCAAGCGACTAATGAAGGGTTTATGCAATTTTACTTAATCATTCATTGATTCAAGACTTTCATGTTCCAGATTTCTTGGAATGAAATGTTTGTGATGGATAGCTTGTAGGAATTCGAACCAATTCCACAAAGTAATCATGGGTGACGGGTGCCTAGACTATAGCCCAAAGTGAAGGCAGCCCATCCCCTGACCTCGTGGGTGGAAGTAAAGGATGGCAACGGGGCCCCGATACCCGATACCCGATGGGTATTTGATCCATTAGGGGACGGGGATGGGATCATATCTTTACCCACGGGCATCTAAATGGGCAAGAATCCATCCCCGACGGGTATAGCGGGTACGGAAAAGTTCCCTGTTTACCCGTCCCCGTTACCCATTGGGAAACCTGACTATTTGAGCTGTCATGCAAGTATTAGGCCCAAAGAAGCTCAACATAGGTATTTTAGTCCAAATCTGAACAATCATATATATAGTTTGTGTGTTCTAGGAACCCTAATTCAATTTTTCCTCACCATCTCCGCCAGCAGCACAAGCACGCCTATCTCACGAGCGCTCGTGCCCCTCGCTTCCCCAGTTCGGTCTCTCTTCCACCTTTGCTCGTCCTCCTCGCAACCTCGCTCCTTCTCCTCAGCATCTCCAAGACTCTGACACTTATACCCGGGTGAAGAAGAAACATCTCCGATTACAAAGCTACGACCCCAAGTGTCCTTGTTTATCGGGTATGCAATACCCTTCGGGTATTTGTTACCCGACCAATGCCCGACGGGTACGGGGATGGGCAAGAATCTATACCCGAGACAGTTAACGGGGACGTGGACGGGATGAATTCTCCGTAGTGGGGAAGAGAACGTTCCGGCAATACCCAATGGGTACATCCCTGTTGCCATCTTTAGTGGAAGGGAGCGAATCGTATCCGTCCAACCTCGCCGGGGCAGGTGAGGGCCGGCGCATAAACTCTGAGCCATGAAATTTTTATATTTTGGTCCCTTTTGAAAACAATTTTTACAAAAAGACCTATGTTAAAATGTTTTTTGAAAATAGACCATTTTTAGGCGTCTTAGAACATGACGCCGAGGTATGGGGGTCGGCGTCGACTGACACGACGCTGAGGTATTGCCACGTCACGAACGATCGGGGTCATCGGCGACACGGTGGCGCGTGGGGTCCGAGACATCGGCGTCGTGTCAGCAAACGCCAAGGGCCCAACCTCGGCGTGGCTGGACTATGCGCCGAGCTATTGGCACCATCCGTCATGCGGCCTAGGCGGCCCAACAACGCACGGTGGCCTAGTAGCTCGGCGTGGGGTCACTTAACGCCGAGCCACCAGACCTCAGCGTGGCCTGACTCAACACTAAGGTCTGGTCCCTTGAGGCCGCACCGAGGCCCCCTTCTTCTTCCTCCCTCCATTCTAAAACTGTCGGTCTCCTCTCTTTCTCTTCTCCCCCACGCCGCCACCAAACCCTAGCCTCCAAAATCGACCGTAGGTGCCACGATCTCGGCTCCTGAAGCTTCCTCGAGGTAAAGGTCCCTCCCCTCCTCCAATCTATCCGCGTAGATGTGCTTACATTGTCCCTAATCATGTGGAATCATGGGTGTATGGTATTTTGGTATATTTGTGTTTGCATTTGCAAAATGTATGGCTTAGGATGATTGAGTGCATTGTTGTTTAACTGTTTTATGTGCTGAACATGTTAGGTTAGTTTGGTTTCTAGTTATTTTGGTCATTAGGGTTCTTTGTTTATTGTAGGTGTCATTAGGGTTAGTTATTTGTTGGTCATTAGGGTTAGTATGTATTTTATTTATTTGTTGGTCATTACATTTCAATTTTTTATGACTAGAAATGATTATGTTGTTGGGGTTGAAAAAGATGAAATGATATATTTTAGTTTCTACTTATTGGATTGAAACTCACATGATATATTGATATGTGACACTACTTGTTGTGTGATGGCTGTAGATGGATAAATTAGTGAGGTTGCATCATGGAGGCCGTATTGTTAGGACAAGAGATGATAGTTTGGAATTTCTAGACATGTGTGAGGAGTTGTTGATTTTTTCTGAAACACCATCTTTGACCCAGTTAGTGGAGCGAGTGAAGGTTAAGTTAGGCTGGAATGAAGGAGACGTGCATGTTCAGTTTGAAGGTGTCATAGATGTTGGGTCATCGAAGGGTCCTCGGATCAAGCGGTTGCTCAAAATTACAAGCGAGACTGAATGGAATGATTACAAGGCAGTTGTATTGGCCTCAGAAGTGCGATCTTTGGATTTAGTAGTAAGTAAGGAGTCCGGCTTAGGAAATAATAACTTCGAAGCATGGCCATCTTCCCCCGCTCACATAGGTTATGGTCCTTTGTCTGAAGAAGAAATACTTGTCACACAACTAGGCTACGGTGGAGATGAGGAAGAGAATCTAGTTGCCGATGGTGAGGGCAATCATGATAGTGATGAAGAGGATGATGATTATGTAATTGGTGATGCAGAAGAAGGTTTGGACGATGCTAGCGGAGACTTTTCTATTGAGGATGAGCTTAGCGACGAAGATGATCTTAGTGGTGAAGAATACTTTGGTGATGCTAGGGCTACGAACCGTTTTGACATGGAGATAGCTAGAGATGATGAATCCTTCGTAGAGGAGATAGCCGAAGACTCTGATGACGATCGCCCTGTTGGTCGTCTCAATTTTAGGGAAATAGAGATATTGTCTAGGGTCTTGCCTTAGAGAGATCCACTAGTTGGTGATTTCGTGGACCTTAGCCATGGTCACAGGGCAGTAGCTAATGGTGGGCCAAGTGATACAACTATGTCTGATGTTAGCGGTTGCCTCATCATACGGAAGGGCATATTGTTTGCTACCATGGATGAGTTGAAATCATGGTTGCAAGAGTACTCCATTGTACACAACCGACCTTTTAGGGTCATCAATTCATTCAAGGAGAAGAGGTACACTGTTGCTTGTGAAGAACAACAGTGTGGTTGGAGAGTATGTGCTAGGAAGACAAAGGCAGGCAAATGGAAGATTACCTCAGTGAAGCAACCACATGTTTGTGCCACTGCTGAGGTAGAAGAGAACCATCTGCAGCTCAATTCTAGGTTCATTGCAAGGCAGTTATGCCCCATGGTGAAGCATATGCCAACCATTACGGTGTCTACGTTGGTTGAGATCATCTTCCAACGGTATAATTACTATGTCAAGTATGGGAAAGCATGGAGGGCAAAGCAGCGTGCACTGGAAATAATATTTGGAAATTGGGAAGAAGCTTATGAGCGCCTCCCTGTAATGTTGAACGCAATGAGGGCTATAAATCCTGGGATGCACTTTGAGTATTTACCTAAGGAGGGTGAAACAAGGAATGGTAGCCATGTATTTGGAAGGGTGTTTTGGGCGTTTGGGCAGAGCATCGAAGCATTCAAGCATTGTAGGCCCATCGTCTCAATTGATGAGACCTTTCTTACAGGGAAATTTAAAGGCACAATGCTTATTTGTATTGGGACAGATGCAGAAGACCAGCTTGTGCCATTGGCCTTTGCGATAGTTCGAAAGGAGGACACGGATAGTTGGTGTTGGTTTCTCAGGCTAGTAAGACAAGTGGTAATTGGTCTAGGACATGATGTTTGTGTGATATCCGATAGGCATGCTGGCATTCTGAATGCCGTAGAACAAGAGATTCCTGGTTACAGCCAAATACATCACCGGTGGTGCACCAGACACCTTGCTTAGAATCTTATAAGGCGTGATCACACAAAGGACAACTTCAAATTATTTGAGGAGGTTTGCAGGCAGCAAGAGGTTCAATTATTCAAAGACAAGTTAGATGCCCTGAAGTTAGCCACAAATGTTGATGGCAGGCAATTCTTAAGCGAGTTGATGGCGTCGAAGGATAAGTGGTCACTTGCATATGACACTGGTGGTTGGAGATGGGGCTTCATGACTAGTAACATGGCAGAGATGTTCAACAGCCTTCTAAGAGGTTGTCGTGGTCTGCCTGTGACTGCTATTGCCTCATTCACCTTCTACAAGTTGAATTCTTGGTTTGTTTCGAGGAAGAAGCATGCAAGGTCTCTATGGACAGCAGGCAAAGCTTGGCCACTTTTAGCATCTTAGGAACTAGCTTTCTCAAAGAAAAAGTCTAAACGACAGAAGGGTTCATGTTTCGATCCGATCAACCATGGATATGAGATTCTAGAGGGTGGTGGAACTAACATTGGTGGTGAAGACCGGGGTGCTCGAAAACATAAAGTAGTGATCAATGAGAACAAGTGTATGTGTGGAAAATCGATCATATACCATAGGCCTTGCTCCCACATGATTACAGCCTGTCGTCTTAGACATGTTGACGCTGAGGTCCCTCCTCGTATGGCCGCGGAGTTCTCTTTGAGGAACCTAATGAGCACCTGGAATCCTCAGTTCGAGCCATTTCTTGACGAGAGTCAATGGCCTACTTATGATGGCCCCAAGTATGTGGCTGATCTTGGTTTACTCTGGAAGAGTAGAGGACCTAGGCGGCGGAAGCGGTTCAGGATGGACATGGACCAAGCCATGAAAGGTAGATCAACCACGAGTAAGGTTGTGAGACATTTTGTAGAGGACACCCAAAAGAGTCGTTGCTCTGGTTGCCATAAGCCGGGCCATAATAAGAGAAAATGTCCTGAACTACTTAGACAACAGGTATCCACCAAGCTAGCTACTTGATTTGCTTTGCGTAATAGTACATTAGTTTACTTTTGTTTTTTTTATTTTTATGTTACTTCGTACCACATACACATGCTTTAACTTATACTAATGCTTTGGCATTGCTTATGTTGCAGGATGGATTGGTTCCCCCTTCTTGATCCAAGGTTCGATGAGCACCACCGGGCTCGGAGGATCGAGAACGGAGAGGTATATTCAACAATTCGTATGAAATAGTGCATTGTTCATCTTTTGCTCTATAGTCCATGCTCTTTATAAAGTGACATGAACTAATACTTTTTCATGCTTGTCTTTTTTTTGCAGGTTTTGAATGTGCTAAGGCTAATGACACATGAGGCCTCTACGACCATGGTCTACGACGAGAGGTACACGCCCCTCCTAAAGCTGCGAACCTTGCTACCGTTGCTCATGTTTGTCGTCGAGGCACGCCACCTTTCAACCCAGCGGCGTTGACGGCGTTGATAGATCAGTGGCGTCCGGAGACACACAGCTTTCACCTACCATGCGGGGAGATGACGGTCACTCTCGAGGATGTTGCCATGATCCTTGGAGTCAAAATCCGAGGAATCCTAGTGACAGGAGACACGAAGTCTGAAGGATGGCAGCAGTGGGTTGAGCACTTCTTGGGACGGCCCCTAGCAGTAGTTGAGGCTGGCAAGAAACGGCGCAGCAGTGGGGTGTCCCTAAGGTGGCTTCGTCAGCAGTTTTAGGAGTGCCCACCCAATGTAGACGCCCAGACCATGACATACTACTATCGGGCCTACGTCCTGCACATGTTAGGTACGGTTCTCTTCCCTGACGACACTAGAGACATGGCGTCCTGGATGTACATCCCGTGCCTTTGGAACTGGGAGGATGTCGGCAATAGGAGTTGGGGCTTGGCTATACTTGCCTTCCTGTACCGTTAGCTTTGCGAGGCTTGCCGCCGTCCTGGAGGTGCGCACGCTACAATGTCAGGGTGCATCACACTGTTGCAGGTAATAAAGCAAAGTTGTACAAGTTTCCACTACAATTTAATGTTTTTTCTTAACAAAAGTGATTAACATTCAAGTTTCCACTCTTTTTTGCAGATTTGGATGTGGGAGAGGCTTCCAGTTGGGAGACCGCATTAGCTTGATCCCCCACAACCTTGGTTTCCTCAAGGAGACGTAGTTGTCACCCCTACCGTGGCACACCTCTATGAGCGAGCCCACGAAACTTACTACGTGTCACGCCATGCGTACATCAGCTTCACCAACGAGCTGGACACCCTTTTGCCATAGCATGTAAGTTTCCCACCCTTTTGGCCTAATCGAGGATATGTGCATAAATTGAGCGTCGACTAGTTGATGACGACGTTATGTACAGGTTCAATGGCGCCCATATCGGTGGAGGCAAGTCACGGATCTCAACTTGAGCTCCTTGTGCATGGCAGACGAGGATGTCTGGACGATGATGACCCCCCTTATTTGTTTCTATGTAGTGGAGTACCATCTCCCTCACCGTGTAGCATGGCAGTTTGGTAGGCTGCAGCCTTCTTCGCCCGATGATTTCTCCACCGGTTGGCAGCTCCACAAGTACGTAACATGCAATATTTTGTTCGTTTCACATGAATAAATCATTGAATAGGCCTTCATATTGCCGCTATGGTGTAAAATTTGCAGGTTCAGCAGACAAAAAAATAAGAAGATCACCAACTGGCAGCTGGAGCACCAGCGCTACATTGATGAGTGGATGTTGATGGAGCAGAACAACATGGGCATCCATGTTGTCCATCATGACAAGGCATTCGATGATTACCTTGTTTGGTTTGGTCAACGAACAAGGCTTCAATTGAGGCCCGCTTGGACAGAGCAAGACATTGCTGACATTGCGAGCGAGGATGAGGGCAACAACCCATATGACCAAGCTACCCGAGAAGGCAGGCAAGTTGAGATTGCCCCTGCGTTAGCCAGAGCTATAAGTGATACAACTATTTCCATCTCTGAGGTCTTTACTATGATGGAGACTTAAATTCTTGTTTTTGTTGCATAGAGCACAGAGATAATGAGGATAGTGGCCGAGCAAGGAAGGGCATTGATGATTCCTGTGGGCGATCCTGATGAGGCCTCCATGTTATGACAGCACATTCAGGTAGTCTCCTCTCATTCAGTTGATGTTACATCTTTATATAGTTTTGTGACCAACCCCACTTACTAATAGTGCTTTGAAAATGCAGCGTGCCATGCATCGTCTACGAAAGGTAGCTACACGCCTTGGATGTAGACGTTCCCCGGATGTGGCAGTCCCACAACAGCTTGTTGCTGGACCTTCTACTGCACATGTTGGAGGGACTTCATCTTCACATGGTGCACATGGTGGCAGGACTTCTTCTTCACATGGTGCAGCAACTAGTGCAGAGGGTGGTCAAGGACATGGTCATTATGATGATGAAGATGATGAAGGACAGGGAGAGTACTATGATCATGAGTATGATGAGATTGGCATGTCCTAGCTTGGAGATGCACCCCAAGGAACTCAAGGGCCCTCCGGTTCTAGACGTCCACAGAGGACGCTCAGACCAGTGGACAGGTACACTCCAGGTACCTATCCGTTTGGGAGGGGAAAGAGTTACGCTCGCCGTCCACGTTAAGGTACAAGGAGCGATAAAAGATCCAAAGACTTCATATGCTATATTTTGTGTATGGACTATGTATGCATTGGACCTTATGTAATGCACTATGTATGGACCTTGTACTATGTTTGGACTATGTTGGTTGATTGATGAAGCATATGTATGGACTATGTTGGATGTTGAATGTGTTGGACTATGTTGGATGTTGAATGTGTTGGACCTTATGTATGTATGGATGTTGAATGAATGTGTATATCGGTGTGGTCATTTGTTATGTGAAATTCTGTGTATTCTGTGTATTCTGTTTTTTGGTGAACCTAGGAGCTCGGCGTCAATTGAACACACGCCGAGGTTGGGCACCTCGGCGTTTAGTCATTTGACGCCGACCACTGGTGCATACTGGAATCCTTTGTCTCAAAGCGCCGAGGTGCCCAAGCTCGGCGTGCCGTAAATTGACGCCGAGCCATTAACCTCAGCATGGGCCGACTAAGCGCCGAGGTTCGGCCCAAACCTGGCGCTGGCCGTTGTGATCCCTAGGGTTGGCATGGGCTGACTCAACGCCGAGCCTCAGCCCAACTCATAAACGGCCGAGCCAAACCCTAGGGTTGGCGTGGGCCGACTCGACGCGGAGCCTTAGCCCAACACGTAAACGGCCGAGCCAAACCCTAGGGTTGGCGTGGTCCGAATCAACGCCTTGGTCATCTACCTCGGCGTCGTCTGACTTGACGCCGAGCCTATGAATCATAAAATAGAAAGAATAAAGTATTAAAGACATAGGTCTTCTAAACCTTTGGTATAGGTTGCAATCCTATTTGCATGATTCAAATGAAAAATCTTTCTCAACGATTCCTTTTCTACTAACACGAGTTATACTAATAAGAGTAGACATGCTATATTTATGTTTGTATGTTTGTTCCTGCAGGAAAAACCGAATGTTGGTTTGATTTCAATCCCCTATTTTTAGAGAGAGTCAAATCTTTTTTTCAGTTTGGGAATCAACCATAGTACATGAAACTTAGAGGTAGGTAAACTGCAATTTATGAAATAGCGAATGCACAATGATTACACTCACATCAAAACTAACAATGGCATGTTGCAAACTAAACCTAGCATGCCTTAGGGGATTGAAAGAAACAAGTGATACAGACATTGCAAAGGGTACACACTCACATGAAAACATACAATGGCATGTTGCAAACTAAACCTAGCATGCCTTAGGAGATTGAAAAGAACAACTCATACAAGCATTCCACATTCGGATTGACTAACAAAGGTTGGTCCTAATAATGCTCCCACATATTGAACTGAGTTGCGCCTTCCCCATAGTATCCTCCAATTGATGGAGGCGGTGGCGGTGGCGGTGGAGGAGACCCGTCCTTCTTATGGTACGGGCACTCGCAATACGGATTATTGCATAGTGCCTCCTCTGCATCATTGCTGTTGTCATCGTCTGACTTGTCCCTGTTACCACTTCTAGGGCCATACTCCAGGTCAAAGATGCGTCCCTGTAGATATGTGATGTACTGTTGATGGGGATAGATAGGAGGAGGGTCGACCCATCTAGTGAAGCCACAGTTATCTGGACAGCTTGAATCCTGAAACCCCATCTACCAATAAGTACTACTAGAAACCAAATACAAATCTAAAAAAGGAGAGAGTTCAAAGGAAATACAAATCCTCACGGGCATCTGAAGAAACGACGGCCTCCACTGTCACAGTCGTTGTACATCTGCACAACGCAATCCAAACCGTGGCGGCATTTTGGCCAATCTTCAATGCGCTTGTCGTATGATCTAAGAGGTCTCTCACGGGTGAAGTCACTCTTCCTCTCCAAAGAAAATTCCTCTATTGGTTCTTCAAAAGAATCAGGACCCAGAGAACCCTCCCACATAATCGGAGGTCCCTTCCTCACCCCCTTTCCTCTCCTTCCTCTGAAACCCTTTCCACTCGAGGAACCTCCGTTCGACATTTGCTAAAACTATACCAGAAAACAAGTTGTGTGGATGTGGAGCAAGACATGGACCACTATATATAAAGATGAAGGCATGTTCACCATGAATGCTACTTGACAAAAAACTTGTGTGCATACTCATTTATTGAATCTGCAAAGGCTAGATGCTTCATCTAAAAAGCCTACAACCATGACTGGTCATTTCATCTGAAAAGGCTACACCTGTGTTTTGTCACTTCATCTAAATGAAGTACATCACTCTGATATTAATTCACTGCGTATACGGATACAGCAGTAAACGAATCTAGGCTTTTTAGTGAGTTTTCAAATAGACTTTTCATTGACTGCAACAGTACTTGTAGCCCTTTCAGTGACTGCAACAGCACAAGTAGCCTTTTCAGTGATACAAACAGTAGCACTATAGTCTTAGGATAGTTAACGAAGTACAGGGCATAAGACCATCTGAAATAAAAGCATAGTGCATTACAACATAATAAAAAAAGTCCAAGGAATAAGTTCATCTGAAATAAAAGCAGAGTGCATTACAACATAGTAAAAAAAGTCTAGGGCTACACGACATCGCTCGTGAATAAACCAAATACCTACTGAGTGCAACGAGGCCACTTTCCTTTCCTCTGGGCATCGGGATTCTCCTCCATCGCTGCCTTCGCTCGGCGCACACGCTCAAGCTTCTTCTCCCTCTCTGCCCTATACGCAGCAACACGCCTCCTTTCCTCCTCTTCCTTATGCTCCTTTTCTATAGCCTCCTGTCTGCGTCTCTGCTCAAACCTCTCCTTAACCTCCGCATCCCACTCCTTCAGGCCTTCTAGATGCTGCTTGTTCGACTCCTTGATCTTAGTGTCAATCCACTGCTCAAAGTCACACAGTGGTGGAACGGTCTGCAAGAAAAACAAATTGTTACAAAACAAATAAATAAGCAATACTTAATATCACAAAAAAATTAATTAACACACAATAAAAATTTCTCACAAACGATGCACGGCGCTGTTGCTCTGTAGGTTCTCATGCATAATTAGGACACATCCAGTACCTCTGTCTATATGTTTCCTCATCTTCAGAGATGTCTACCTTGCAAGGATCACCACAAAAGCACATTAGTCGAGGAACACCTTCAGGGAGAGGCTTTAGGTCGTAGGGATTTGCCCTCTGGCGACCATAGCTATAATTGAAAGAATTTTGTCATATTAATGGAGAACCAAACCTAAACCAAGGGTTTTCTATTTATTACACAAATAATAAATAAACATTGGGATTACCTTAGAATACGAGCTTTACCACGCCTTGGCATCCTAACATTACGTAGAAAAAAATCAATTCAAAGTACCTTGCAACGAATGTAAAGCTACTAACACTAAATCACCATACCTCCCAAATAAGCTTTTCATTACAAACCCTAAGCAAATTTGAATCCCAACAAACATAAAATTTAACTCAATGATTATAAACCAGAACATATACAACAACAACAACAACAACAACAACCATATATTTAGGTCATTCAATCATTTGAACCACCATACATTGCACGAATGACATGAACATGAACCAAACCTATAATGCCAAGTTCAAAAACAACCGAATCTAAATGGATGAAATGAAAGAGGGGAAAGAGGAGTACCTTGGCAAAACGCCTTGGTCATAAAAAATTGAAATGTAATGACCAACAAATAAATAAAATATATACTAACCCTAATGACCAACAAATAACTAACCCTAATGACACCTACAATAAACAAAGAACCCTAATGACCAAAATAACTAGAAACCAAACTAACCTAACATGTTCAGCACATAAAACAATTAAACAACAATGCACTCAATCATCCTAAGCCATACATTTTGCAAATGCAAACACACATATACCAAAACACCATACACCCATGATTCCACATGATTAGAGACAATGCAAGTACATCTACGCGGATAGATTGGAGGAGGGGAGGGACCATTACCTTGAGGAAGCTTCGGGAGACAAGATCCGGGCACCTAGAGTCGCATTTGGGGGTTAGAGTTTTGTGGGGGCCGTGGGGGATTTGGGAGCCGACGGTCTTCAGAATGGAGGGAGGAAGAAGAAGGGGGCCTCAGCGCGGCCTCAAGGGACAGACCTCGGCGTTGAGTCGGGCCACGCCGAGGTCTGGTGGCTCAGCGTTAAGTGACCCCGCGCCGAGATACTGGGCCACCGTGCGTTGTTGGGCCGCCTGGGCCGCGTGACGGATGGTGCCAATAGCTCGGCGCGTAGTCCAGCCGCGTCGAGGTTGGGCCCTTAGCGTTTGCTGACACGACGCCGATGTCTCGGACCCCACGCGCCACCGTGTCGCCGACGACCCCGGTCATCCGTGACGTGGCAATACCTTGGCGTCGTGTCAGTCGACGCCGACCCCCATACCTCGGCGTCATGTTCTAAGACGCCTAAAAATAGTCTATTTTCAAAAAACATTTTGAGGTAGATCTTTTTATAAAAAATATTTTTAAAAGGGACCAAAATACAAAAATTTCACCTCTGAGCCATGGGTCAGACGCGCCGGCTTTGGACCGGTGGATCAGCCGCCGCGGCCTACCGCTGCGCGCGATCTATCGGGAGGGGTCACCCCATCTAGGCGGCTGCACGACGACCCCTCGTATGGCGTGCGGGTGCGCCACGCAAGTCATGCCCAAGTAACGGAGTTGACAGATGGGATGCCCGCCACGATCGGCACAGTATCCCCACGACCGGCACAACGCCCGCCCACGACGCACAGTGCTCACCTTGCCTCACAGCATCCGACAAGCCAACAGAAGCCATGATGAGACGAAGGCCGAGGAGGCCCCACTCCTAGCAAAACCTGAAGGAGACGCCGACCACTCCTCGCCGGAGCCCCGACCACTAGGGACCCTTCTTCTCACCGTTGTCCGGTCCCCAACCTATATAAGGGAGGCGGGCGCTCTCGTTCTGTCTCGACTCTCAGGCATACACAGCGCACACGCTCGCGTACTAGCATATGACCATCCGTTGTAAGCAGTCGCGCACTTATCCTAAGAAACAAAGCTTCCTGGTGAAACTGGGCGTAGAGATTCAACCCGAACAGTTATACTGGATCGACCTTTTGTACTGATAAGATCCAACGGCTGAGAGGTTGTGTCCGACGCAAATGCCTGGATTGGATCGGACGTTAGAGCTTTGGCAGAGCCCTAACTGCTATCTTTCTGCCCGTTGATATAATTGATAATTCCTAATGCTTCAATATCAAGTCTCTTCTTAAGTGCAATCGTAACGCAACTAGTATGTGTTAGGATTGATCTCCCACCAGTTAGGCCCAACGGCCTAACTGGGCCTTGTTCTCGCGCCCTGATCGGGGGCGTCCAACCCTACATGGTTGGTGGGCCCCCGTCGCACAGCGCTATAAAGGTAAGGTGGGGGCCGGGGCTCGCAGTACGAGGTTCACCGCGCCGCCAGTCACCCCACCGACATCCTAAACCCTAGACCCGATCGAAAGTAGGGGCGCTGCCAGCGACGGGAAGCACCACCGACGCCGGCAACGCCACCCGACGCTCACACCGCCGCCGAGGACGCCACAGCGCCACTCCCTCTCCACCGACCGTCGCTGCCGGCGCGCAGATGGCGTCCGTCAACGAAACCCCGGCCGGAGCTTCAACAACTATGGCATTCGATGGTTTGCTACCTATCTCCCTTCTCCCTCTCTCTCTCTCTCAAATCCGAATACTCTATTTCTATGCTAAGTATCCCGATCCGATGAACATACCTAAGAACCTAATCTAACAATGGCATCAGAGCCACGGTTCGTCAAGAAATCAGATGCGGATCGGGAAAGAAAGTAGAAAACCGAACCCTAAGACCTAACCCTAATTCCCAAAAACAAAACTGAACAAGGGATTGAAGAAGGGGAAAAGGGAGGGTCGGATTCCAAGAAACCTAGATGCAATGCAAATCCGAAAGAGAGAAAAGGGGAAGAAGAAAGAAGAAGGGTCAAACCCTAACCCTAATCCTAATTTTTCCATTCGGATGAACGAAAAGAAAGAAATAAAAGGCAAAGAAAACGAATCGGCAAGAACAAACCCTAAACCTAACCCTAGTTTTTTCCCTATTCGGATAAACCCGAAAAGAACAACTCAAAGAAAGAAAGGGGAAAGAAGGGGTAGGGTTAGGGTTCGTCGGAAGAACCGTCACCGGCGCGGGAGAAGAAGAGCCGAACCTTCACCGGTGCGGGAGAAGAAGCGCCGATTCGGCTCGGGGCTCGCCGGGCTCGGCCAAGGTAGCGCCGCGGCCAGGCCGCTCGACGGCGGCGTGCTCACCCGTTGGGGAGCACGCGTGCCGGCGAGGGGGCCGGCGACGGCGCAAAGGACCGCTCGCTCTGCTTTCCTCGCTCGCGGCTGCTCGGTGGCGGCGTGATTCGCTGCGGCTGAGAAGAGAGGCAGAAGAAGAGAGAGAGAGAGAGAGAGCAAGGGCCGAATGGCTAGGGTTTTCTAGGGCGCCGGCCGCAGCGAGCCTTTTGATCCGCGTGAAACGGCCGCTCGGCCGTCGGATCGAGACGAACGGCCGCGATTCGCTGGGCCAACTCGCCGGCCCAGGCGGGCGCGAGCGCACGCGGCGGTTTGCCGGCCCAGGCCCAGGTTGCGGCCTGGGTGCAGCCTGTGCGCGCGAGGCAAGCCGGGCCGAGCCATTTTCAGCGCGTTTTGGGCCGCGCTGGGCTGAAAATGAAAAGAAGAAGAAGAAAAATTTTGTTATTATTTTCCAGGAGTAATTTAAATGCATATTTTGATGAATTTGAATGATTTTGATGCAATTTTTTTGTGCAAATTTTATCCAACGATATTTTGCTCAGAAAAACAGTAAATTTTTAGTGCTTCTGGAAAATAATAATATGAAAAGATTATTAATGTTTCCGCTGTGCATGATAAATTATTGTTCTCTTTGATTAAATTTGAACCAACGGGATAATTTAATTTTAAGAGAAATGAATTTCTGATAATTTTGATATGATTATGATATTGTTATTTCCTGACCAACGTTGTTAATAACAATATTATAATTTTTGATCCATGAGAAATTATGCATTAATTTTACTTCTGCCCAACGGTGATGTAAAATGTTTGCATGGATGAATTATAAGTTTTAATTTGACCAACGTTGAGTTAAAGCATGGAATTTTATGTATAAATGTTTCTTACTTACTCTGGTGTGATTTTAGGAGGCAAATGCATTGTGAACATTGCCAACATCTCGACACTCAATGGAACCAATCACCGTGTGTGGCGGGAGAAGTATGAATTGGAACTTGCGTTGGGAGAGGTCGATTTTGCCATCACCTCACCGTGTCCTACTGAGCCAGAGGACCCGGTGAGAGGTGACAATGAATCTGACGCTGATTTCGCTTCTCGGAAGCATGATCATGCTGAAATAAGAATGAAATATGACCTTGAACATAGGCAATGGACTCTCTCCAACCGCAAGTGCCTGTTGGTAGCCAAGGCCACCATAGAAGATCAGATAAGGGGCTCAATCCCTGAATGTGCTACTGCCAAAGAATATCTTGAGAAAATCAAGAGTCAGTTTACTAGGTCTACCAAGGCCACAGCAAGTTCACTGATTAAGAAGCTTATGAATGAGAAATTCACTGATGGTAGCATAAGAGAGTACATTTTGAAGATGAACACTACGGCATCTAAACTAAAAGAAATGAATTTGAAGGAGGATTTCCTGATTCATTTGATTTTTTCTTCTTTGCCAAAAGAATATGACACATTCATTGTGAACTACAATATGTAGCCTAAAAGATGGGGCATAGAAAGATTCATCTCAATGTGTGCTCAAGAAGAGGAGAGGATAAAGTCCTCACAAGATGAATCTGCTCATTTTGTGAAGGACAACAAAAGAAAGAACTTTAATGGCAAGAATTCTAAACCACAAGGGAAACCTAAGTGGGATAAGTCCTCTTCCTCCAGTTCACAGGGAAAGAAACCTCAGGATTCTGAGAATCAGCAGTATGGTAGAGCTGAAAAAGATCAGTGCAAGCACTGCTTCAAGAAGGGACACTACAAGAGGGATTGTTCAGACTTCCTGAAATCTCTGCTAAAGAAAGGTGATGAATTTATTATATTTGTAGATGAATCCCTGTATTTATATTATGATACATCCACTTGGTGGGTTGATTCAGGAGCAACTACTCATGTTGCAAATTCTTTACAGGGGTTAAGTGGGACGAGAACCTTGCAAAGAGGAGAAAGAACGATTAAAGTTGCAAATGGAGTGCAAGCCAATGTTGAAGCCATTGGAGTTTTTTTCTTTAGAATTGAATAATGGTTTTGTACTTAGACTTAAAGAAGTACTTTATGTTCCCTCTTTGCGTAGAAATTTGATAAGTGTTTCAAAACTTGATGATGATGGAATTGATTGCCATTTTGGTGATGGCAAGTGTAAGATACTGGTTAATAATAAATGTGTTGGTCTTGCCTTCCGACAAGACAAGCTTTATTTATTATCTCTTGCTAAGAATGCGAACAATGTATGTGATGAGAATGTGAATGATTCCCCATCTACGGATGTAACTAAGAAGCGGAAGAGAATTGATACTGTCTCTTCGAAATTATGGCATTGTCGCTTGGGCCATATTTCGAGGGGGAGAATGGAACGATTGGTTAAGGAATCAATTCTCCCGCACTTAGAATTTTTAGATTTAGAGCAATGTATTGATTGCATCAAAGGAAAGTATGTCAAGAAAATTAAGAAAGATGCCAAACGAAGCACAGGAATTTTAGAAATAATCCACATAGA
The DNA here is from genome assembly GCA_038087645.1 of Saccharum hybrid cultivar R570. NCBI lineage: Eukaryota > Viridiplantae > Streptophyta > Magnoliopsida > Poales > Poaceae > Saccharum > Saccharum hybrid cultivar. The sequence goes on along the minus strand of JAQSUU010000001.1, from coordinate 34,031,518 downwards.
TATATGTGGTCCTTTTCCTGTGAAAAGTGTGGATAGTTATGACTCGTTTATAACATTCACAGACGACTACTCTCGTTATGGCAATATTTATCCAATTAAAGAAAGATCAGAAGCATTGGATAAATTCAAAATATTTAAAGATGAAGTTGAAAATCAGCACAATAAGAAAATCAAGATAGTACGATCAGATCGAGGTGGAGAGTACTATGGGCGACATACCCCATATGGCCAAATTCCTGGACCATTCGCAAGGTTCCTACAGGAAAATGGCATAGTTGCTCAGTACTCCACACCGGGGGAGCCTCAGCAGAATAGAGTGGCTGAAAGACGTAACCGTACCTTAATGGATATGGTAAGAAGCATGATGAGTTACTCCACATTACCGATTAGTTTATGGATGGAGGCACTGAAAACCGCCATTCACATACTTAATCGAGTACCAAGTAAATCGGTGCCTAAAACACCGTATGAATTATGGACAGGAAGGGAACCCTCACTTAACCATTTGCGTGTGTGGGGCTGTCCAGCTGAGGCAAAAGTGTTTAACACAAACATAGGAAAGTTAGACTCCAAGACAGTCAGCTGCCATTTTATTGGCTATCCAGAAAGATCGAAAGGATATCGCTTCTATTGTCCTGACAGACATACGAAGATTGTAGAAACAAGACACACTGTGTTCTTAGAGGATAACATGATCAGGAGGAGCATGGTAGCATGAGAAATCAGCCTACAGGAGAAGCGGGTACATGTACCCACTCCGATGGTTGAAAAACCATTCTTCACGCTACCTGCTGCTGTTGCACCGACAGTGCAGGACACTGTAGTGTCAACACCTGTTGCAAGTTCTCCCGTGGCGACAATAAATAAACATGAGAAACCTGTCCTTGAGGAACCTATAGAACCAAATGTTGCACATGAGGAAGAACTACAACAGCCAAATGTGGAACAAGTGCCGGAGGCACCTAGAAGATCTCAAAGAATAAGACGATCAGCTATTACTGATGGCTATGAAGTTTATGAAACAGAAGAATGTCAGATAGGGGATAATCCCACCTCTTTTGAAGAAGCCATGAGAAGCGACCACTCATCAAAGTGGCTTAAGGCCATGGAAGATGAATTGAAATCAATGAGTACCAATAAAGTTTGGGACTTAGAAAATATTCCTAAAGGAGCCAAAACAGTGGGCTGTAAATGGGTCTACAAAACGAAATATGACTCCCAAGGGAATATAGAAAGATTTAAAGCGCGACTTGTGGCGAAAGGCTTCACGCAAAGAGAAGGGATTGATTACAATGAGACATTTTCTCCAGTCTCATGTAAAGATTCCTTCAGAATTATAATGGCACTTGTAGCCCACTATGATTTGAAGTTACATCAAATGGATGTAAAGACAGCTTTCCTAAACGGGGATTTGGAAGAAAATGTCTATATGTCACAACCGAAAGGTTTTGTCGTAAAAGGAAAGGAAAATATAGGATGCCACCTGAAGAAATCAATCTACGGATTGAAACAAGCTTCAAGACAATGGTATTTGAAGTTTGATAGAACGATAAAAGGTTTTGGGTTTGAAGAAAATGTTGAGGACAATTGCGTTTATGCAAAGTTCAGGAATGAAAAGTATATATTCCTAATTTTGTATGTGGATGATATCTTGCTTGCTAGCAGTGATATCAATCTACTAATGGAAACGAAGAAATTCTTGTCCTCGAACTTTGATATGAAAGATCTCGGTGAGGCCTCGTTCGTTTTGGGAATAGAGATTCACCGAGACAGGAGAAAAGGGGTTCTAGGATTATCGCAAAACGCATACATAGAAAAGGTCCTGAAGAAATTTAGTATGCATGCGTGCAGTCCTTCACCTGCTCCTATAGTTAAGGGCGATAGATTTGGGGAACATCAATGTCCCAAGAACCAATATGAAATTGACCGAATGAAAGCGGTACCGTATGCTTCAGCTGTTGGAAGTTTACAATATGCTCAAGTGTGTACACGCCCTGACTTAGCTTTTGTTACCGGGTTACTTGGTAGATATCAAAAGAATCCAGAAATTGAACATTGGAAATTAGTGAAGAAAGTCCTGCGTTATTTACAGGGTACGAAAGGCCTCATGCTTACGTATAGAAGATCTGATTCCCTACAGATAGAGGGGTATTCAGATTCTGATTATGCAGGAGATGAAAGAAAATCCACGTCAGGATATGTATTTACTCTCGCAGGAGGGGCTATATCGTGGAAAAGCTCCAAACAAACCGTAACTACATCCTCGACAATGTATGCCGAGTTTGTAGCATGCTATGAGGCAACGGGGCAGGTAAATTGGCTGAAGAAATTTATACCCGGATTGAAAGTGATTGATGATATAAATGAACCACTGAGATTGTATTGTGATAACAATCCAGCGGTACAGTACGCTCACAACAATAGGTCAAGTGGTGCTGCCAAACACATTGACATAAAGTACTATATTGTGAAAGATAAAGTTCATGATCATATAATAAATCTTGAGCATATAAGTACAGAGAAAATGCTTGCGGATCCGCTCACAAAGGGCTTACCACCCAACGTATTCAGAGAACACGTAGCCGGCATGGGTTTAAGGGAAAGCCTATGATATCCGAACATACGAAGGGCCCAAAGAAAGTTTACATTTCAAAAACGGAGAAGTGTATTGTGGCTGTTAGTCTAACAGCACTAATTGTTGTGACGATGGGACAGTTCTATGCACTAATCTGTGATGAAATAGGATGGAAGCAAGAAAAATATGAATTGAAAGTTTTGAGTATGAAATTAAAGAACGAAGAATAGATAAGAGATCAAGGGGGAGAATGTTAGGATTGATCTCCCACCAGTTAGGCCCAACGGCCTAACTGGGCCTTGTTCTCGCGCCCTGATCGGGGGCGTCCAACCCTACATGGTTGGTGGACCTCCGTCGCACAGCGCTATAAAGGTAAGGTGGGGGCTGGGGCTCGCAGTACGAGGTTCACCGCGCCGCCAGTCACCCCACCGACATCCTAAACCCTAGACCCGATCGAAAGTAGGGGCGCTGCCAGCGACGGGAAGCACCACCGACGCCGGCAACGCCACCCGACGCTCACGCCGCCGCCGAGGACGCCACAGCGCCACTCTCTCTCCACCGACCGTCGCTGCCGGCGCGCAGATGGCGTCCGTCAACGAAACCCCGGCCGGAGCTTCAACAACTACGGCATTCGATGGTTTGCTACCTATCTCCCTTCTCCCTCTCTCTCTCTCAAATCCGAATACTCTATTTCGATGCTAAGTATCCCGATCCGATGAACATACCTAAGAACCTAATCTAACAGTATGTTGCATACCTATGCACAAGTCGTAGAATGGGCTGACGGGCAACTGCATGCATATATAGCACATGATGATCGACTATCTGTTGACCAGCAAAGCAAGTAAGCACACGTGCCAACGCAGGCGTTTAATTCAAAACACTGAGGACTATCACACCTTAAAATTTAAGTTCTCTATAGAGCTCTCTCTCTATGTATGCGTACACTGAGTGTGTGTACACACACGTACGTGTCACACCATATATATGCCTTATTGTTGACCCCTGATCGATGCTGTTTGATGGTTGTCCGTGCGTGAATGGAATTCGATTATTCGATCCCAGGTCCATCACCTGATCAAAGGAGTGTCGTCTGTTCTAGCCAGTTGCACCTTACGAATCTTACACACATCCTGATCAAAGTGCATCCACACCAAATAATATAATCCGTTGTGTCGGGTTCATAAACCCGGGGACCCTCGGGGACCGGCTTACACGTCAGGGCTCGGCCCGAGAAAACAGCATGTTGTTTATGGGTCGGACCAAGAGTCTAAAAACACGACGGGCCGGAAGGACAGTCCGGTCGCCGACCGGAAAGTCTGCCCGAAAGAACAAAACGCCCGCTTGTCAACTTCTTCGGCCCACCTCTCCGACCGGAGCACTCGCTTCGGACGCCAGCCGCCTTCGGACGGTCTCTCCGATCGGAAAGGCCTGGCCCAAAACGTTGCCTCCTACTCTGACCCCGCGACTCCGACCGGGGACCCGTAGGAAGCCTGCTTGCCGCTCTTCTCCGACTGACGCGGCCGGGACTGACTGGGGCCATCCAACCGGGGACGCCCGCTCGGAAGGGACCAGGGACGAACGGAGAAGGCAGGGCACAAAGTCAAAACACCATACCGGGACCATACCTTGTACGCCTGCGGGAACAGTGCTCCATAACCGCCCTAACACAAAAAGAATTGTAGGCGCCGACATTTGTGTCTATAGTATTGTCGGCGTCATTGGCTCCCATACGGCAAGAAACCCCCCAACATGCCTCTGGGCATCGGTAGTACTGTGGGCGCCAGGGTTCACCATACCTGGTGCACATGGTAGGGCTCATCACATACCAACATTATTTTTGCAGGTACCAGCATCCACCCTTCCTGAAGAAGCCAACACAACCTTTCCATGTACACCTGACATTCTACAGTGACATCAACAGTATTCTGGGCGCCTACCATCATCGCTACTCTCGTCGGCATGGGCAACAAGGCTTAGAAACATCCCTACTCTCTCCCTCTCACCTGTAAAGACATCCACTTTATCTATAAAAGGGGACGCGCTCCTTCCAACAAAGGAGGTCGACTTCTTCAAGTTTAGACTCACTAGATCGATAGCTCACAACCCCTCAAGCGCACGCTTGGACTTCTAGCTCATAGCGGAGTTCCGGTCGCCCTCGGCCCTTCCGGTCGGACCCGACCGGGCCTCTTGAACACCCTCCTTTCTCCTTCTCGTTTGTAACTCCACTACAGACTTCGAGCACCTAGGCTCAGGAATAAAGTCACCGACCGACTAAACTGGACGTAGGGCACGTTGCTTGAACCAGTATAAATCATGTGTCATTAAGTGCTAGGCCACCTCCGATCATAACGTACAGCAAAACTACAAATATTTACTCACATTGCTTGACAGAAGCTTATTTGAATCTGATGATCATTGACCATCATCACCGGCCTTCCTCGATGAGGGAGCTCAGGTACGACGATGCCGACATGCCCACCTCCCTCTTGCTCGAGCTCGCCTGCCACTCGGTGACGTAGCTGGGCTTCGTGACTGCCTCTGGCACTTCGATGTCTTCTGTGAGCATGGACACCACCTTTGACATGGATGGCCGCTGCCGAGGTGAGCTCTGGATGCAGAGGAGGCCGACGCGGATGGCACGGAGAACCTCGTCGCTGACGAATTCCATGAGACTCGGGTCCACGACGTCGAGAGGACGGCCTTCCTCGTACAATTGCCAGACCTGAAAGCATAGGGCTGATGCATGTAGGAGAACTTCACTGTTGTAGGAATGCAACAAACTATTTTTTTTTCATATGATTCCAAATTCTAAGATCCACATAATGCTGCCATTTTAAAATTTAAAACGCTGTGTTAGCTGCTTAGATACTAACAAGGTCTTATAAGTGACACCGTGACTAGCAATTTCTACGAAAAATGTATTTGTCTCAAATAAATAGCATTTTTATGTTGAATTTAGTATATGAACAACTTTTAAATTTTTATGTTGTTAATCTAAATAATTCTTTATGTAGTGTTGCGCAAAGCTAAAACTGTTGCACATTTTAGAAGAGGGACACTGGAGCATAGATCTTTAGATCAACAACTTATATTCTGCGTCCGAGGGCGTAACAAAACTTTCCCTCTTCTAAATAAGTGCCTAGCAACAACTAGCATTCTGTACATAGCTTATTTATTTGACTGCATCTTTTTTTATATAATTCAATGATGTCAAAATTATGGTTAAGTTTTTGATTAAAAATTCTTATGAATGCACATGAGCTTTAATTTTTATGTAATATAAGTGCCTATCATATATATATATATATATATATATATATATATATATATATATATATATATATATATATATATATATATATATATATATATATATATATATATATATATATATATATATATATATATATATATATATATATATATTCCTAGTTACCACATGAAAAACTGCAATTTGACCTGGGTCTAAATTTTATAGTGACTTTACCCATTCTAAAAGATAGGCCCTGTCTTCGTCAAGCCTATCATCATAGTTTGGCCTTCCAGCTATTGCTTCCAATATGACCACGCCAAAAGCAAATACATCAACTTTCTCCGTTACATGACCTCTCATGGCGTACTCAGGTGCTAGATAACCACTTGATAGAAGAGCAAAAAAATATTGTTATTAGCTCACAGATTAATCAAACTAAAGTATAAACTTTCTGCAATAATGTAAAGGTGTACTCCAGTGTGCAAGATAACCCTCTCATTCCCTACTTACTATAAATGGGGCAAGATGCAAATGCGCTTACAATGTACCGGCAACTTTTGTGCTGACATGCGTCTTCTTGTCATCATAAAGTTTAGCGAGTCCGAAATCTGAGATCTCAGGGTTGAAATTGGTGTCAAGTAAGATAATGTGTGCAAGATAACCCTCTCATTCCATCGGTCAGTTTACCCTGCGAAAATGTGGCATTTTTCAAGAATGTAAGTTTCAGACACCTCATTATCACGCATATAATGGACAAAATAAAGAGACTGCCAAGCTAACCATGTGGGGCAACTATAAAAGGAACTAGTAGAGAGCAACAAAAGGGAAAACCAATGGGGACTGTGTGTGTAGATTGATATTACTAAAAGAATAGGTGAAGCATTGCCCAGAAGTAGAGGTTTATTAGCCAATTTGCATACAGAAAAAGAGCTCTGATGTGCACTACTTATCTACATGGAAACTTAATTTCAGAGGCAAATTAAAATTCCATAGAAAATTTGCATCCATGTCACCATGTGTAGTACAGATGAACTAACCTTATAAACTGCCCCGTATCCTCCTTCACCAAGAGGGTTAGTGGAATTAAAATTTTCACTAGCGGTCCTTAGTTCACCATAACTGTAACTAAATACATTTGGTCTTCCAACAAAACTGTACAGCTCTGCAAGAATCACAAGAGATAAGTTTATGAGCACAACCTCTTTGTCTGGTTTAAGAATACATTGTGAACCTGTCATATCATGTACCTCGTTTGTCCAATGACAATTTTCTACTTTTCTGCCTCAACACATAGAGTCCAGAGAGCACTACTAGTCCTAAAACTGCTGCACCAACCACAACCCCAACAGCTACACCTGTTTTGCTAGTACGCTTCGTCTGGGCAGCATTACGCACTGTAGGTTTGAAATCTGTCCAAAAGTCCACTTGTTAGAACAAATGCAATCTTGGATTTGGATCCTATGTTAAGTGTTTATGAATTTTCACTTTTTAAAAGTACTTGAGAATTCAGCACCGGTTCAGAGTGGATCTGTAATTCTGTATCACTATTATACATGTAAGAGTGTTGGTTCAGTCATCAGCATTCTCCTAATGGGAACTAAGTTGACCCCGTGAAAATTATCTAAACAGTATAGAAACGTTGGTTTATAGCCAACGGGAGTACCTGGAGTTGCACTCAAAGCAGAGATCGAACGCCCATAATAGCCTGGAGTAGGGATGCAACAAGTGCCCTTGCCAGCCCAGAAGAGATGAATTTCAAGGAAGTTTCTAGTGACAGGAACAGTATACTGCTTCTCGACAGCAGTGTAAGATTTTCCTCCTGCTGCCTTCTTTATGTCGAAGTTCTGCTCCTTACGCTCTCCCTAATAAAAAACATGAAATAAAATTAACAAAATCTTCACTAAATCATAAAGAAAAATCCAAAAGTGCAGGTTATCAGCACAACTGGAACCTACTTGGACATAGATATAAAAAACCCTTCTCCCTACACTCTTCCATGTCTGCGAATGTTCGATGTCCAACTCTGCAAATTTAAGTGTGACCGTATAGTTTCCATTCTCAAGTCCAATGCCATAGTATCTTAAAGATGATGGTGACATCCTTCCTGTTTGGACCAATTCTTGTTCTGTTGTATTCTGAAACTGGCGTGATTTGGAGAGTATTTCAGTTCCTGAAGGTGCTGCCACAAACTTCCCAACATTGCTAACGCCCCATGTTCTTGCTCCAGCAACGTAATAAGATGCATGTTCAATGTTGGCATTATCAGGGCTATACATGGAACTATCTGAACCTGCTATGGATCTCGTGCTCCCACAATTGACAGCAAAGGAGGAAGCTGCAAGCAAGATACTCCCTCCATCTCAAATTGTAAGTCATTCCAAGAATCTTGGAGAGTCAAAGCATCTCAAGTTTGACCAAGTTTATATAATAAGATAATAACATTTATGATACCAACTAAGTACCAATAGATTCTTTGTTAATTATATTTTTATAGTATACCTATTTGATGTTATAAATCTTTGTAATTTTTTTTATAATTTTGGTCAAACTTGAGAAGCTTTGACTCTCCAAGATTCTTGGAATGACTTACAATTTGGGATGGAGGGAGTATATTATAAGATATATATTGGTGTTGATTCTGTAGAAATCTGCAGTCCGGAACAAAGTGTTCGCTATGTACGGGTGTGTTTTAAATTGCAAAGGCTAGAAGCTCACACTGTGGATTAAGGAAACAGGGCATGCCTTTCCGAAGACACTCCAGCCCAAAAGGTACAGAACTGCAGATGTAATCCAAAATATAAACTGAGAAAATGTAATAATCATACTTGAGGAGATAATGGGATATAAACTGACCTGCTAGTGGAGTTATCTATCATGAAATCGTTTCCCACCAAATTCCTACGTGTAATGAAAAACATGGGGGGATAGAAAGCACCATTAGGACTACAGTAGCACATTCAGAGCTTGTATGGTCTAGCATATAATTAACTTCAGCAGGCTGTAAGTTTTCATCTACTAAGATTCTGATTTCTGAATGATAGATGGCTTAGAGATGCAAAGATTTTACAAAGAATTATAAGCTCGATATACCAAAAGAATCTCTCTGATTTACTGAATATATACTATAATCATGTATATATTATAAGCCTAGTAAAAAACTTGACCAGTGGGATAGATGGCCACTCTAACGTTAGCGCTATAGGAGGTGAGAACTGAACCCTACTTAACTGATTGATAGCCACCTACACTAATTATTATACCTCAGGGAATTTCTATGTACTGCCGTAGGCTTAATTAGCAGTTCATTTTTAGCCATATTATTCTTCTAAATGTAATAATTGTGTGAGATTTGGTTCATGTGATCAGCAGAGTTTCGGAACCAGGAACATACCATCGGACATAACTGGGATCAAACGAAGGAAAGGTTCCGAAGAATTGGTTATAAGAAAGATCCCTGCACAAAATAAAAATACCAAGACATCACTTCAAAGAGATGGCACACCATTGACATGCAAAGTCAGCGAAGGTCTTACAAAGTCAGCGAAGGTCTTATATTCTTTGGAAAGATTCCTGAAAGATTATTATTCCCAAGAAATCTAGTCACAGTAAAATTTGCATATGTTAGCAGGTTAAATAATGGAAGACCTCATCAATATAGAGAAATAAGCATAGGAAGGCAAGCAAAACCATACAAGAATATGAGAGAATTCAGATCAAGCAAGCCTTCGGGTACATTGCCTGTGATATCATTAAAACTCAAATCCTATAATATAGTGAGAAATGTAGCAACTCAGTTAAGTGCGTCACAAAAATGGCAATTGCCTGGAGTTTAGGGGAAAAAAGATGCTTACAGTAAGTTTAGATTTGGAAACACTGAAAAGTCTATTGATGCGAGACTGCCAGACATTCTGCAGTTCCTCAAAATTCTGCAATGAAACATGTCATATGTCTAAGTATAAAGAACTCGATTGAACTGCATCGAATATATATATCAAGACATAGTTTGAGCCAGTTAAGTGAATGACAAGTTAATCCTACAAGGTGTTCAAAGATGTCATGTTACTGACGAATGCCATGGAAGAACTCCCATTTACTATGTCACCAATTTGTCTGCACCATAGAAATAGATAAATCCTCCTCCTCTTCTGCTACCATGATATTTAAGAATAAACTTAGCTATGCCCACCATGAGTAGTCACTTACAAGTTTGTCAGACGGATTAGTTTAGAAAGTGTGACTGGAATTGGTCCTTGAAAGGAATTGCCTTGGAATCGACTGCAAATGTAAAGTTCATGATAGTTCCTTTAATTTAAAGAATCATTTCTTTTACAGATGCATTTACATAGTATAAAAAAGGAGGATGCAGCCACTTATTTGGTAAATAAATAACCAAATATGCATAGTTAGAGATACAACTTATTTCAAAAGGAGAAGATAAGTATTAGAGATTGCAATGTAAAGATAACACTATCTTAGGAAAAGAAATGACACCATATTGCCATATATAGTGAGAAAGAATGTGAAATATCTACTACAAGTTGTTTTCATAATCATCAATGTCAGTGAAATCTCAATGGACCAAAAATATACCATAATGAAATCTCAATGGACTAAAAATATCACTTTTACAGAGCACAATGAGCCAAATAGTTTTAAATGTATTTCTTACCTCAACATTATTACAAGTACTGTTGAAATTAAAGCTTGCTTGTAGAGAACTATAGTAAATTATGTCCATACATCATGTAAAAACAATATATTTTATGAACATAACCAAAATAATATGAAGATGTAACAAAGTATCAAAAGTAACCATGGCCAAAGAATGATGGCTAATAACAATCTTACAGGTCTTCTAAATGACTCCAGCTCCCAACATAATCTGGTATCCTCCCAGTGAAATAATTATCAAATGCCCATCTGAACACAGATAAAAACAACATGTAAAATTGAGTGGCGTGGAACAACACTGACGGCAAAATGGTTTTTACGCATACATTATTTTCATCCTTGTTAGCTTGGAAAATGATGATGGCAGATGACCACTTAAGCCACAGCTGTTAATATACCTGTGAATAAGATACAGAAATATGACCACTTAATCTGCTAGTCCAAGAGGAAAATGAAAGGGAGAGAAAGTATGGGATGCTAAAAAAATAATAAAGACGCACAATTTCTCAAGTTTAGTCAGGTTCCCCAGTTCTGCAGGAAGGGTGCCGTCAAAATTGTTTGTGCTCAAGCCTCTAAAAATCCTCAAAAAAATCCATGTTAGTCGTCACACATTTTATAACATGATCACTCTTTTCCAAATCGCGAATACTAGAGGCACAGTTACCTTGCTAAAGGAGGTTAAAAGTAGAGAAGGAATGAAAATCTTAAATTCTTATGGCAAAATTTGGTAGAAAACGTTCTATAATGCTCTAAGACAGCACTCAAACGTTGGTTTTTTACCATGCCTCGCCTCTTCTTGCTCATCCATATTTCCAGGAAGGAGTATGGATTGGATCCATCCGAACTTGGTATTCCAGTTGGTCTCTTCCTTGATTGAGTTTATGTTGGTATGGAAGCCTGTTTGCTTCGATGAATTACTTTGATGAATAGCCAGTTTTAAATCCCATAGATTGTGGTGCTAGAAAGTAGAAACGATGAATAGCCAGTTTCAACCTCACAGCGGCTGTGCCCCAAGGCTGCCCCTCTGCCCAGAGAATCGACTCAGTTCCTGTTTTGTGGCCTTCTTTCGATTACCTTGAGCGTGATGCTCTGTTGGTGTAACCAACAAGTGCAAAAATGCTAAGCTCCCAGATCCAGTAATTTTGTTGCACTCACAAAAGGAGACAGACAAATATGGAGTGGGAGAGAGCCATGGTGTCTGAGGTAGAGGAGGGTGTGTTGTGTTGGGTACTGGACCGTGCGCGATCATGCAGCCTTTGTGGTTGATGGACTATTGTTTTACGTACAGAAAATTTTTGTTTGTTCAAAGCTTAACAAATTTCCATATATTAACTAATTCGATACAATCGAGTGCCTAATTGTGTGGTGTTTAGATGCTCTCATCATTGCGTTTGCCACAACACAAGGCCGGCTACAGCTGAATGCCCAAGCCGCAGTTCGAATTGGGCTTGTAAGGTGTGTGTGGGGTATAAGAAGAAGGGAACTAGAACATGAGATAAGTATCAGTCATGAAATGAATTAGCCAGTTTATACATAATTCCCCTTGTTGTCTTGTTCCTCCGAGCTCGATTCTCCATGCGGGATGCCAGTAGTTATCTAGGTCTGCGACAGCGTTTTATGCTTAGTGGAGGGCCTCTACCTTTTATTTCACCTTGGGCCTACGAAACGTTTAATGGTCTAATGGTTTGAAAACTGCGCATAATTTATATTGAAACTATTTTTCACCTCATGATTATTATCTCTGTTGTTCTTGGAAAAAAATTAATATCTCTGTTTAAAAAAAGTGGCACCTAAATGCTAGGCGGAGCAGCACCACCTCGCCTAGCACATCTGCATTTTGTCTAGGTGCTTTTTTCAACAAGTGGTTTAGGACCTGAGCAATGCTTGAAAGTTTGGCAAAATAGAGATGGAGAATGATGAATTATGGTCTAACTCATGAGTACATGATAATGTTAAACTTTGTACTAATGTAGTAATACTACTGGAGAACTGAACATTTGTCTCGAGGCTCAGTACCGGTTGCATTTTGAGCATTAGTACCGGGCCTAATGGCTAGTCGCCAACGAGGCCCACATGAACCCTTTAGTACCGGGTGGAGGCTTCACCCGGTACTAATGTGCAACCTTTAGCACCGGGTGAAACATCCACCCGGTACTAAAGGTCCCTCACCATCTTATCTGATCCCTTCTCCCTTCTCCATTTATTCCAGGCGCGTTCTCTTCCTCCCCTGCTCCTTCTCCCTTCTCTCTTCCTTCTTCTCTTCCTTCTCCTCTTCCTTGTTAGATAATCTACTGTAATCTTGTGTGAACACAGCAAGGAAAGGCGGCGCCGCACGGCTCACCTGTAGCACTGTAGCCACATGCAGAGGCCGGCGCAGAGTCAGCCATGTATGTTATCTAGTTACTGTTACAGCATGTGCGCTGTACTATGACTAAATGGATAGAGTTGTATAAATAGACTACCGTGGCAAATCAGTAAAGAGAGTTCAGATTTGTCATCTCACAGACATGGCTTCGGCCAACGCTGGTGTCTTGTATTGTGTGTGTATGCTCTGTTCTCCCTTCTTCTTCTAGCTCCAGCCATAGTGTGTGGGACGGACAACGCTTGTTCATGGTCGGCACGGCTAGTGGGTGCTCGGCAACACTAGCGGGTGCTCGGCAAGACTGGAGAGTGGTTCACTCACCTGAGCCGGTGATCCTGTGGGCCAACAAGTGGTATCAGAGCCGTACAAGCGCCGTCACCAGACTAACCGCTGACGATGACGGGCGGTTCGGAGATGGGCGACAGCAGTGGCTGCCCAGCCACGACCAGAGGTCGTTGTTCGCACGGTGCGGGAGGTCAGCGGCACCAATTGGCCGACGCTGACTCGCACCAACTATGGAGAGTGGTCGGCGACCATGAAGGTCAAGCTCAGAGCCCGACGACTCTAGAATGCTGTTGACAAGGGCACCAACATTGAGGAAGATGACATGTCAGCATTAGAGGCTGTCCTCGCTGCTGTACCGGTGGAGTACAGGGAGCCGTTGGGCGTGAAGAGCTCGGCTAAGGAGGCGTGGGAGGCTATTGTGGCGACGCGCATCGGTTCCGACCGCGCAAAGAAGGCGACGGCCTAGCTTCTAAAGCAGGAGTACGCCAACCTCAAGTTCAAGTATGGTAAAACGGTGGAGGACTTCTCCCTCCGCCTGCAGACGCTCATCCGCTCATCAGTAAGCTAAAGAGCCACGGCGTCACCATCGACGAGGAGGAGGCGGTCTCCAAGTACCTCCACTCCGTGCCGGCAAAGTACATCTAGATCACTCTCTCCATCGAGACGATGCTGGACTTGTCCACCTTCACCATCGAGACGATGCAGAATACGGCTAATTAATATGCTCCGGTAAACAACAAGGCTCCCCAATGAACCACAAGTAAACAATCTTATTAGAAGTTTCAGATACAACGTTTCACAGACCATTTCATGTAAGAAATAATATAAGAAGTCGAGAGTTCATACAGATTTGTCAAGTGCGTGAGCTTCTGCAGTTCTTCTGGTATAGGACCCAACTGCATTCAACGTGTATATTTTCCGGTGGAGACAAAAGTCAACCCATCATCTCACACTTCCTCAGTTTTTTATTCCTCTCATCTGAGTACAGCTGTAATATCTCATATACGTACATACACCAACCCAACACACGCACGCCCCACTCATACCACATATACATAGCTAGACCTACAACTACATGTACTCCCTCTGTCCAAAACAAAAATCATTCTAAGGATTTTAAAACATATTAACAAGAAATGTACATAGCCACGTACTCTCTCTGTCCAAAACAAAAATCATCCTAGGGATTTTAAGACATATTAACAAGAAGGTAAAATGACCTTGCCCGCATGCCAAATTGAGCAATGTTAAAGGTGCACAGCACCAGGTGCGAATTTGCGGCGAATTTGCGTGAGCAGCGCTCGAACGTGGGCGGCAGGCACTCTAGCGAGCAACCTTACCAACGCGCTACGCGCGCGTTCGCAATTGATCCATCATCGATGTGTGTAGAGTTAACACCTACCACCAGGCTCACGAGACACAAGGCGAACACACCGCCGAAACTCGGGCTCGAAGGGTGACGAAACACAAGGCGAACACACAAGGTTTCTGGTTGTTTAAATTGCAGCTTTTGAGCTTTTCTGAAAAATTGCTGCTGACTTTTTTCTGAAAAGAACACACATAATGTTTTTTCAGACTTTTTTACACTGAGCTGTTAGGAAGCTCAAACAAACAGGGCAACAGTCGATGATGTGGCAGACGGCAGTGCTCTTCTGGTCGGAGCAGTCGCATTTGATGGCCGGGTCGAAGTTTGGGTTGTCGTCGATGACGGTGCCGTCTGTGGCGGTGCCGGTGCAAGGGTCGCCGCTGATGTTCCATGCCGTCGACGCCATCTGACCGAGCTTGGCGAACACCGCGTTCAGCGCCGCCGCTGCAACGCAACATGGAAACCGCGATCAGATTCATATCTGATGTCGAAAAGTACGACAATATAAGGTAATATCTCGGCCGTTGGATGGCGATAAAGAAAAACCCGGCACATTGGTCCTTTTTCTTCAGAGGAGAAACAATAGGCGGGTTTGCGTCAAAAAGTAATTCGATTCGGACTCTGATTGCACTGTTCAAAATGTCACTTGTTTATAACCGCAGGGAGTATCTCCTTTGATGGATTTTAACTCGCTTCATTTTCTCGTTGTAAGATGTCGAGGGAATCACACGACACACTCACACGTATTATGAGAAGGCAAGGTAACCTACTCCTGTTCACCACCACGCATCTCGAACGACTGGGCGGACGATTACGTGGAACCAACATGTTCTCATGCACCCCGGAAACAGGAGAAGCATCTATCTGGTTCGCCCAAGGTTTCTCCGATCCAGAGAAAAATCAGAGATGAGATTGCGATAGCAAAGGCGGCTGCTATCAGAACGTACGTGCAGGGACGAACATCTCGCGATAAGCTTTTTCTATCTCAGTAAAAAAAAATCGGGACGGACTGGACATACCTTTCAGTTGGATCTGTCCTTGTTGTTGTTGCTTGCTGAGCTTTGGCCGATGCATGCAGCTAGAAGCAGCAGCACGGAGAGCACGGAGCCACGGAGGGAACAACTCCATTTTAACCTCATTTCCCTCTTCCTAACTGCTCTCGCTTAGCTTGGCCGTGGCCCTTCCGAGGAAAGCAATCTTGTTCCGTGTCCAAAAATCTGCTGATTTCATCATCATAGAAGGAAAGCAAAGCAAATAAAGCAGCAGTCAAAGGCACACGACTGACTGGGGATACGCGGTCGTTTGGCAACGTTAGTACTGAAGACGACTGCATGACTGACTGACATTTTCAAGCTTTGGATTCATCCACTCGAACCATTCAAGACTGTCATGGTCTAGATAATTAAGGCGATTTCCCAGGATGGGATGATTAAGGCGAGCCTTGCGAAGGAGGACCATTTGAATGGTGCAGAGCACAAGTTGAAATCAGCGAGCTTGGGTTTAATTTTTTTTAAAAGAAGCAGGAGCACTGCTCATTCATTTAAGAAGGAAGAAGTCCAAAGTTATATTTAGTGCAATATTACATAGAATTGGAATAACTCGATTCTTCAACATCTAAAGCAAATCATACTCTAAAGCAAATTAATATACATCGCCCAGATCAAGGCGTCCACATGCTCGTCTTCGCAGATGAACTTCCTCCTGAATACGCGCCAATACTTGTGCTGGCCGGAGCTCTTGGTTTTGAAAGATTCGCCTGTTCCTCTCATTCCAAATGTGCCATGCAGTGATGGTCATAATCGATGCTTTGGAACGCCGTTGCTTTGTGGTTAAACCCTGCAGGTGTCCTTGCCACCATCGCTGCACCTCCTGATCATCATCAGTCGGAGTTGTAACCTGTCCCTGCGTCCATGTGCTAACTAGGAACCAAACTTGCTTTGCATAGCTGCATTGTAGGCATAAGTGAGTTGTAGTTTCCAGTTCCTGGTCACACAACGGGCAGACCGTGTTACATTACCAATTCCTCGCTAGCATCTTGTCAGTTGTCAAAATTTTGCTTTGCACCAACAGCCAAGCAAAAATTTTGTGTTTTGCCTCCATATGTGCCTTCCATATCATGTCCGCCTGAACTGAAGTGTATGTACTTGCAAACTGAGCTTCATAAGCAGATTTCGCAGTATAATGACCAGTAGGCGTCCATCTCCATGTGATCCTGTCGTCTTGGTCGGTGAATTCAATCTCCTGCACCAAATCCCACAGTGTTACAAATTCTACCAATTCTTCCACAAACTTCCAGGATGGGACTAAAGCCCCGCAGCTACAGTACCAGTAACCAGAGCTGCAGTATTCGGTCATTTGGCCCAGCCCATTAGACCGGCCTATTTAGCGGGGTCTCACGTACACCCACTCTTAAAGACTCGACGTCCTCATTTACGTTTTTGTACTCGCTTCGCGCAAAAGATTCGAATAGGAGTTAATTCTCTCCCAGAGCTCAGGCTTTTAAGTTGGTTCGTTTTCCCCTAACTTCTGGTAGGGGGCTAAAGTCCCGTAGCTACAGTACCAGTAAACATAGCTACAGTATTCGCCCGGTTGGCCCAGCCCATTAGACCGGCCCATTTAGCGGGGTCTCACAGCACATTACTGTATTTAAGTAGTATATAAACCTAAATACAGTACAACTAGCATTTTATTTACAGTTTGGCAATTTCACTGCAATTTTTTCAAACGAAATGATGTCAGAAACTGTGATGTATATGACGGCTTGTGAGCTCCATTATAAATTCCTAGCATAAACTTTGCAGAAAAAAATACCAATAGCATGGAAACTAGAGTGCAACAATGCTGGACAACAAGTCTAGAATTAAGAGTGAACTTACCCATTCTAAAATATAAACCTTATCTTCATCAAGTGTATTGTCAAAGTTTGGCCTTCCAGCTAAAGTCTCCAAAAGGACAACGCCAAATGCAAACGCATCAACTTTCTCTGTCATATGACCTCTCATGGCGTACTCAGGTGCAAGATAACCACTTCACAGAACATCACAAAAACATTTGCTATTAGTTCACATGTGAAAAATACTAACATAAAGGAGGGAAAGATGGAAATGTACTTGCAATGTACCAGCAACTTTTGTGCCAACATGTGTTTTCTTGTCATCCTAAAGTTTGGCAAGTGTCGGCCTCCTAGCCACCGAACCAACCCCCTCCAAGGCCGTGTCGGCCGCTGCTGCTGCTGGCCGCCGGCAACGGCAGCCACAGCGGCGGCGGCCAGCAGGTGGTGCCAAGCGGCCACCCTGCGAGCACTCCTCTCACCTCCCCATCTCCCGCAGCTCCTATCCTCTCTTTCAAGATCCCATCGATCTCTCTCTCCTTTCACCAGATCCTGGAGCGTCTTGGCTGGATCCATACGTGCAGTGCTCGGATCCGTGCTCGCGGCGGTCGGATTTGTTGCTGCTCCACCATGGAGGCCGCAGCATCGGCCCTGCCGGCGGCAAGCTGCTTGGGGCCACGGACCGGTTGCAGGCTGTTCGGGGCCACGGCGCCGGCAGCAAGCACCTCGGGGCCGCGGGTCGACGACAGGCACCTCGAGGCCACAACGCCGGCGGCAGGCAACTTGGGGCCACGGGCCGCCGGCTGGCGGCTCGGGGCGACGATGCCGGGCTGCAGGCAGCCTGTGGCCACGGGCTGGCGGTAGGCAGCCCGGGGCGACGACGACGACGACCTGACGACGCTGGTCGTGCATGGAGCTCAGCCTTGTGCAAACGCCGTCTGGGCACCGCGCGTAGCCATGGATGGAGTGCCGGCCGCGTGTCTGCCGACCCCGTCCGCGGCCACCGCACAGCCCGAGCATCCATGTGGACAAGATTCATGTCGGTACGGTCTTGCCGGCTTGGGCGAAAGCTCTCACTAGCTTAATGGCTAGTGCCGGCGACGGATTTCCTTCCTGAAGCGTCGTCGTAGCACCCTAGCTGCAATTCCATTGGGGCTTCGGGTGAAAACCTATTTTGATCATCCAATCCAGCGATGGCCGGTGGCCCAGGAATTGCCGGGAGAAATCCAAGCTTGGCTTTGTGCTGAGCCGACAACGGCGACACCCTCAGGTGCCGTTCTTCCTCCTTGGAGGCGTTGTTTCGAGGCGTCCCTGTCCACATGTTTTGGATGCATTTGCGCTGGTCTGGGATGGGAGGTTTCGGTCAGGAGAAATCCTAGCCTGGTTTTGCACCAGTGTTGTCATCGATGACGCCGTCGGGCACCATTGTCTTTCTTGGAGGCGATGACGAGAGACCACTCCCCGTTTGGGACCATGTGCACCACTTTGGTAAAGGCATCGTTTTGGAGATCTCCACGTGCCGCCACTCATGACCGCTAATGGTTTTGGTGCTTCTCGTTCTACATCACCCATACACTTCTTTGATCTAGCGGCTAATGGTTGTTGACCTCCGTCATGGTTCCGTAAGTGTTCCCCATCTGGCGCCTCTAGTCCCTCTACTCCGTCTGTTGTCTCCTTGTTGATGGTTGAAGCGCCCCCACATCAGCGGAGACTAAGGGCCTGTTTGGTATAGCTCTGGAGCTGAACTCCAACAACTCCAGCTAATTTTCTAGCCAAACACCCCAACTCCGAAACTCCATGGAGCTGCCAACTCCATGGAGCTGTAGTGCAAATGGAGGTGGAGTTTTGGAGCACCTCTTTTGCAGCTCCGACTCCACCTAGAGCTGGCTCCACCTAGAGCTCCGACTCCACCTAGAGCTGGCTCCACCTGGAGTTCTGGAGTGGAGCAGCTCCACCCAGAGTTGGAGCTATGCCAAACAGGGCCTAAATGTGATACAAATATTAGTCCCAGAAGGCTGATAACACATTTATTCAACACATGGTTCATAAACCGTATAGTTCCCGAGGGAACGGGCATCTAACATACGCCGCGATGATAAGCAAATACACAACGGTAAAGATCCAAATTATAGTCCAGATGAACTCTGGGCTGCACAGGAAACTAAGCAACAGCGGAAGCATCCTGGAAAGGCCAACACCACAGGCAGCGTTGGGTGCGGAAGCGACCTCCTACTCAAAATCTTCTGCGACGAAGTCTGGGGCGAGTACAAAAGTACTCAACAAGTCCAACCCCATCCACGGAGGGGGATACAATCAAGAATATGCATAGGATATATCAAGGATAAGGCTAAGGTTCATTTGCAATAAAGCTAGATTTTAACACATGCAAGGGTTCATTTTTGAAAAGGTTTTCACAAAGCATTTGTTTAGTAACTGAATCAATAAGTGGGCTTGATCCTACACAAAAGATCCAAGTTTTAATGCTACCAGACTCCCCGTCCGTAGTAGCCCATGGCACAACTGTCGGACACTT
This sequence comes from Saccharum hybrid cultivar R570, assembly GCA_038087645.1. Taxonomy (NCBI): domain Eukaryota; kingdom Viridiplantae; phylum Streptophyta; class Magnoliopsida; order Poales; family Poaceae; genus Saccharum; species Saccharum hybrid cultivar. The sequence goes on along the minus strand of JAQSUU010000001.1, from coordinate 34,011,640 downwards.
CCAAAATCCAACACACACCATGAAAAATCATCCATCTCCCAAACACTAGTCCTGTGTCCAAGCCGTAACTCGTCCAACACCGTGGACACGGCTACCCGGATAGATTTTAACTCTGTAGAGGTGTACACTTTACCCACAAGTAGGGTACCGTAGCACGATCACCTTAGTGTCGGTGCAGATCCTATCAAAGCCATTACCCACCTTAGCTAAGCCTGACTAGCCAACACTGAAGCAACCAAGGGGTTAATGACCTACCAACGAGGTCTCAACCGGGATCTAAGTTCACACAGTTCTTACTCCTTCTCCATGGTCTCCCATTGCTCACCAGCTCTCCTGATGGCTAACAGACTAGCTAGTGGGATTTATGCTAAGCCGTCGTCGCATACAATGGTCGAGTGGTTGCATGATAAATTGGGTTAGGCAAGATGGCACATCAACTCGGTCCTTAACCTTGACAAGATGGATATCTCCCAACCTTGCTCAACCACAAAGGTACGAGCCCAACTTATTGGCGTTTCACACAAGAAACACCCATCCATCTCATCTAAGCATTTATTTCCTTTATTTCCCGAAAACCTATTTTTCCCTTTTAAAAACACTCACACATTTATTCTTTAACAAAACACATTGTAGTCATGATTGTATTGAGTAACAAGATCCTAAGCATTCTTGTAAGGAAAATGGACCCTTGGCCCATTTACTTTGGATTTTGGTGGTTGATGACTAACACAACCAAATTGGACTAATAAATTTGTAAGTGTTTGTTTTGTAGTTCAATAGGGTGCAAGACGTAACTTGAACGAAGGCGACGTGATGATCCGATGATCAACACCTTAAGCAAGACCTTAGGAGCACAAGAAAAGACCCAAGAGATCAAGCAAAGTCCAAGCATGAAGATTAGAACCAAGTCGTACGCAAGATCATGAAGAAACGAGCTCGCATAGGCGACCGGACGCTGGTGGCTCGACAGTCGGGATGACCGGACGCTGGATCGGTGGCTCTGCAGTCGGGGCGACTGGACGCAGGACCGGTGGCTCTGCAGTCGGGACGACTGGACGCTGGACCGGACGCTGGCGGCGAAACTGACCGGACGTAGGGAAGCAACGTCCGATCAAGTACAGAGAGGTTCCAGAACGGCGAAACTACGACCGGACGCTGGCAGCGTCCGATCAATGGTTCACGGTTCAACGGTCGGGACGACCGGACGCGTCCGGTCAGGACAACTTCTGCGTCCGGTTAGTAGCAGAAAAGCGGGATTTCGTCACAACGGCTACTTTCTCCATGGGGCTTATAAATAGACCCCCAACCGGCTATTTGACAATAGTGGAGCTGAGGAAACATACCAAGGGTGTTGATACACCATTTTAGTGATCTCCACTTGCATAGTGCTTAGTGATTCATCAGGTGATTAGCGTAGGTGCTTTACGAAGTGCTTAGGTTGATTAGACCACCGCTTATGCGCTTGCTCTAGGTTTAGGCCTAGTGTTTAGTGAGGTTTACATACCTCTTATCACTCGGTGCTTGCGAGCACCATTGTTGTACATCGGAGGGGCCTGCGACGTTTCGGCTGGAAGCTTGATAGTGAAGACGACGGGGAGCATCTGGGAGAGGCTTGCCGGAAGGCACGTCGGAGACCCACTTGCGCGTGGGGAAGGCCCGAGGCTATCCACGGAGTTACCCGGCCGAGAGCTTGGCCCTTTGAAGGGTCGAGATGGCGACTAGAGGGGGGGTGAATAGTCTTTTCTAAAACTTAATCACGTCGGCTAACCGATACAAATACGGAATTAAAACTATCGGTCTAGCCAAGACTATACCCCACTATATATGTTCACTAACACCTTGCAAAGATAACAATTATGCAACAAAGGTGCCGGGCTAGTTAGAGCTCTCCTAAACAATTCTAGGAGCAAGGTTACACAAACCTATGCCACTAGTATTTTAGACAACAAGAGAGCTCCTACACATGCTAGTAAGCAAAAGCACAAAGTTCACTAGCAATGCTCAATAACAAGGCAACCAATGCCGAATTAGAGAGCGCAAATACTTAGCTACACAAACTAAACAAAGTGACTAACAAGGTTACACAAACCAAATTAGCCACGCAAGGGAGCTACTTCTATGCTACACAAGCAAGAAGATAATTAGCAAGCTACACAAGCTAACTAATTATTAAAGCAACAACACAAGCTCAATGTATATAAAAGTAATTGCAAGCTTGTGTAACGGGAATGCAAACCAACGGGAAGAACAAGGTTGACACGATGATTTTTCTTCCGAGGTTCACATGTTTACCAACACGCTAGTCCCCGTTGTGTCGACCGCTCACTTGGTGGTTCGGCGGCTAATTAGCATCACCCGCTAAGCCCGCACGTCGGGCGCCGCAAGAACCTACCCCTTGAGTGAGGGTAGCTCAATGACACGCTTTACTAGAGTTGCTCTTCGCGGCTCCCGCGGGGCGAGCACAATGCCCCTCACAAGCACTTCTCCGGAGCGCCGCACAAGCTTCTTGCGCGCTTCGACGGAGACCACCACCAAGCCGTCTAGGAGGTGGCAACCTCCAAGAGTAACAAGCACCACCGGCTTGCAACTCGATCACCTAGTGCCACTCGATGCAACCTCACGATGCAATCGCACTAGAATCGCTCACTCACACAATCGAATGATCACTATCAAGTATGTGTGTGATGGAGGGCTCCCAAGCACTCACAAGCATGGACACTAAGTCCCTTGAGGTGCTCAGCTCCAGCCATGGCCGAAGGCCACTTCTATTTATAGCCCCAAGGGCTAAACTAGCCGTTACCCCTTCACTGGGCAACGGTCGGGACGACCGGACGCTCCGGTCGTGTTGACCGGACGCTGGACCTCAGCGTCCGGTCGCCCGTAGACGACCACGTGTCCCGATTCCAACGATCACTTGACTTGACCGGACACAGCAACTTCAACTGACCGGACGCTGGACCCTCAGCGTCCGGTCGTTTCCAGTAAGCTCCCGAGCATGACCGGACGCGTCCGGTCGAACACGATCGGACGCAGCCAGCGTCCGGTCACACTCCAGCTACTGCGTCACCGTACGTCAGCCTGACCGGACGCAGCCTTCCAGCGTCCGGTGCATTCAGATCCAGCGTCCGGTCAGTTGACCGACGCCAGCATCTTCGCGACCAACTCGTTTTCACTTCTAACTTCTTCACCCTTGCTCCAATGAGCTAACCACCAAGAAATTTGTATCCGGCGCAATAGAAAATAGGCCTTCTATTTTCCCGAAAGCGCCGAATCCCGCCTCACAAGCTTGGCGGGAGGGAGAGAGGGACCCAAACCCATCTCACCCCTGCAAACACCACGTCCTTTGTAAATGTGCCAACACCACCAAGTGTACACCATCATGTGTATGTGTGTTAGCATTTTCACAATCATTTCCCAAAGGATGTTAGCCACTCAACTTGCCACGCCACTCGATCCTAGCGACAATGCAAAGTTAGATCATTCGAGTGGCACTAGATGACCGATATGCAAACAAGTTTACCCCTCTTGATAGTACGGCCATCTATCCTAAACCCGGTCATAAACTTCTCTACACACCTATGATCGGTGAAATGAAATGCCCTAGGTTATACCTTTGCCTTGCGCATTCCATTCCATCTCCTTCAATGTCGATGCAACACATGCACCAACATGATCAACAATGATATGATCCACTTCATATCATCACATGATCATATTGGTTCATCGATCTTGACTCTACTTGCTCTTCACCGTTGCCATCGTCCATCGGCGCCAAGTCTTGCTCAAGCTTCACCGCCACGCGGTCCATCACTACAAAGCCTTCGACTTGCCCTTCACACTTGCAACCGGTCCATCAAGCCAAGTCTTGTCTTGATCTTCTGCACCTTGATCACATGACTCAATGTCATGTCTCATGTGCAATAAGCTCCTTCATCATCACATGTGTGAGCTTTGCAACATCTCCAAGCCATTTTCACCTTCATGGCATATGTTGCTCACACATATGTACTTGTGGACTAATCACCTGTGTATCTCACATAAACACAATTAGTCCAACTAAGTTGTCACTCAATTACCAAAAACCAAACAAGGACCTTTCACCCTTGCGAGGGATTCCTTGTGAGTGGCTCCAACGAGGATTAGGGGAAAGCTTGCGCGCTTCTCGATACCTCGGTAAAAATACCGGAGTCGTCGATGGGAGTTTGCATATCTCTACCTTGCTCTTTAGCTTTCGCATTTACATTGATTAGTTTACTACGTTTGCGGTAGAGATAGCAACACACTAGCAAAATCATAGTTGTACATCTAGATAGTTTATCTATTGCATATGTTTTGCTAGGGTTAGAAAAAGAGGCCATAGTTTAGAGTTAGATTTTTTAAGTTGCCTAATTCACGCCCATCTTAGGCGTCACGGTCCCTTCAATTGGTATCAGAGCCGGTTGGCTCAATTTAGACCTTTGGCTTAACCGCCATTGAGCCAACGCTATTTAGAGTGGTTGGGATGGATACCGCTAGGCCTCCGTACTTTGATGGCACTAACTTCCCTTACTATAAAGCTAGAATGGCTTGCCACCTTGAGGCGGTTGATTTGGGTGTATAGAGAGTCACTCATGATGGGATCAAACCCATCAAGAATCCCAAAAACCCCACAAAGAGTGATGAAAAAGAAATGCACTTCAATGCTAGAGCTAAAAATTACTTGTTTGAATCACTTAGTATGGATGTTTTTAACCAAGTATTCACTTTAAATACGGCATATGAAATTTAGTTAAAACTCCAAGAGCTCCATGAAGGCACAAGTAATGTCCGTGAGCAAAAACATTGTCTAGTTAAACAAACCTATGATTCCTTTACTATGAATGATGATGAGCTTGTTTATGATATGTATTCTCGTTTGAATCTAATTATCAATGAGCTCCATTCTATAGGATTATTAAAGCTAGATGATGTGGACATCGTGAGAAAGATCATCTCCGTGCTACCACAAAAGAAATATGCAAGCATCATCACCATCCTTCACAACATGGAGGACTTGAGCAACATGACCCCGGGCATAGTCATTGGTAAGTTAGTGGCATTTGAAATGTCACATAAGATGGGTCAAGAAGAAGCTTCCTCATCAAGCAAAGGCAAAGCTCTCGCTTGTAGCGAGAAAAAGAAGATGAAGGGCAAGCAAGTTGAGACAAACTCAAGCTCGAGTTCCTCAAGTGAAGAAGAAGAAGAAGATGAGGACGATGATGATGATGAAGATTCAAGTGATGATCAATCTTCCTCCACCTCCGATATTGATGAAGAATCAATCAAAGTGATCAACAAGGTGGAGAAGATGATCCAAAGGCTCAATATCAAGGGTATGCCCATCCAAATTCAAGATCTCATTTTCACAAATCAAAGAAATGAGTAAAGAAAGAGAGGATGATATTGATGCGGTGAGTTGGGGCACTTTGTGGAAGTTTGTCCAAATAAGCCCACACCCAAGACAAAGAAGAAGACATGCAAGAACCAAGCCCTCAAATCAATAAGATCATGGGATGATTCTTCAAATAAAGAAGAACCCCATCACAAGAGACAAGGCCGCAAGCACTCATCATCAAGCTCTTCTCATGTGTGCCTTATGGCACGAGGTAACGAAAGCTCTTCCTTTAGTGAGAGTGATAGTGATGATGATATGCCTTCTTATCATGAACTTGTGCAAGAAAATCCTAATTTTGCTAAAGCTTGCACTAGTCAACAAAAGAAGCTCAAAAGTTTAAAAGAAAAGCTAGATAGTTCACAAAAAACATTCAAAACCTTGCTTGAACAATATGAGAACTTTGCTAATCTCAATGTTGAACTATCTACTAAAATTGAGAAACTTAAGACTAGTGCAACAACAAATGCATGCACAATCAATGATGAGCAACTCTTAAAGAAAAATGAAAAATTAAAAGAAAAGTTAGCTAGCTCACAAGAAGCATATAATAGTTTGCTTGCTAAAATGGAAACTGTGTACATACATTGTGATGAGCTAACTAATAAAGTTGCTAATCTTGAAGCCATTAGCACAACCCCCATCAAAGCATCTAAAAAGAAAAGTTATATCTTTAACATGTCTAAAAAGGATGCCTCTACTTCTTGTAATGATTTATGTTTAGACTCACCTTTGTGCAACCAAGTTTGTGTTGAGAAAGTTGTTGTAGATACATGCACACAAGAGGTTGCAAAGGAGAATAAGCAACTCAAGCAAGAAGTAGCTCGCCTCACCAAGGACTTGACTCAAGTGAAAGGCAAGGCGAAGCAAACCCAACTTCATCAAGATAACACCGTCAAGGGAGTGAAGAAGCTTGATGAAGGACAAACCATGGTTTGTTACGTGTGCCATAAGGAAGGTCACAAGTCCTATGAGTGCAAGGTGAAGAATGGGGGAGGAGCAAAGAAGAAGGAGAAAAAGAAAACAAGCAAGCTCTCCAACACCTACACCAACAAGGTGGACAAGAAGGCCTCCACACCTTATCTCTTGAAGAAGAAGAAAAATGACAAGGTAGTAGCCATCAAGGTGAACAAGCAAGCCAACAATGGGGTCAAACGCTTTTGGGTGCCAAAGGAAATCATTTCAAACATGAAGAGCACCAAGAAGGTTTGGATCCCGAAAGGGAAGTGAGAAGTCCGTCGAACTTCAGGGAATTTGGAGACTTAGCAAAGTATGGGTGTATTTTATGGGGTGCATCATGATGGACAAAATCATTGTCAAGTGGGTTAGTGAATACTATGGACCCAAATTCTCCTTCCCATGTTAGGTAACTAGATGTTATTACTTTTTAATTGGTACATCTTGCAATTAGATTTTCCTACAATTGGTATCTTTAAGCATCTAGTTACTCTTCATGCCTAGGTTTGCATTTACATGCTTATATCTTTTGTCATGCATACACTAGGTATATCTTATGGTAGGCTTCCTCGGTCTCTTTTTTAACCCTTGGAGCAAACCTACATGGTTCAAAATTGTTTAGGAGCACGGCACATAGCTTGTCTTACTATTATTCATCTAATACGTGTGAAAGTCCAAATTGTAGATAATCACTCCCGAATATCTATTTTGAAAATGATTCTCATATTCATGAGATGTCATCTTTCAAGTGGTATTTTTTATTCTAAAATCAATGTGCATGATTTCTACAAAGTATTCTACATTTGTGTGCACATATTTAGGGGGGAGTATTTCTACAACTTGGATGCTTTGAGACTAACACTTTTTCAAATGGTATCATTTTTTCAAACCTATCACATGTGTAGTAGTCTCATTGTAAGGAAATTGGAGTCCCCGAAGTTAAACATCATTCTTCAATTAGCATCATCATGTTGATTTCATTTCATATTTATATGCTTTCTCCATGCATTATATAGATTAAACTCTCTTGTGCAATAAATTGCTAATTATGCATATGCTTTGCTTTCTACCATATGTATGCATACAATTAGGGGGAGCTTAGTCTATATAATGTGAGAGTCAAATTTTGTGATCCATTTTATTCTATACACAAAGGATCACGAAATTTGACCCTCCCTTGTGCTACTAATATCTTCCTTTTTAGTGTTTGATGTCAAAGGAGGAGAATTTGAAGGACCAAAGGCAAGCATCAAGTTGATGTCTACAAATGGTAATGGTCCGAGAAAGGAAAGAAAGTGGATTATGGATTAGTCTAAGTAATGGTAAAATTTGTAGGAATCCATGATGCCACATGGGAATTTTTGCAAGGGCAAGATAACCTTTCATTTAGTTTTAATTGGTATCTTACAATTGATTTCAATTGGTATCCCTTAATATCATATATGATTTCAATTGGTATCTTTAAGTATCAAATAAACTTGCCCTTTACATTGCATCCTAGCAAGTAGGTAGTTTTTAACTTCCAAATTCTTATTATTTGCTTGCTTTGGTCGTGTTGGCATCAATCACCAAAAAGGGGGAGATTGTAAGGAAAATTGACCCTTGGCCCATTTACTTTGGATTTTGGTGATTGATGACTAACACAACTAAATTGGACTAATTAATTTGCAAGTGTTTGTTTTGTAGTTCAATAGGGTACAAGACTAAACTTGGACGAAGGCGACGTGATGATCCGATGATTAACACCTTAAGCAAGACCTTAGGAGCACAAGAAAAGACCCAAGAGATCAAGCAAAGTCCAATCATGAAGATTGGAACCAAGCCGTACGCAAGATCGCAAAGAAACGAGCTCGCAGAGGCGACCGGACGCTGGACCGGACGCTGGTGGCTCGACAGTCGGGACGACCGGACGCTGGATCGGTGGCTCTACAGTCGGGGCGACTGGACGCAGGACCGGTGGCTCTGCAGTCGGGACGATCGGACGCTAGCGGCAAAACCGACCGGACGTAGGGAAGCAGCGTCCGATCGAGTACAGAGAGGTTCCAGAATGGTGAAACTACGACCGAACGCTTCCGGTGGCAGATGACCGGACGCTGGCAGCATCCGATCTATGGTTCGTGGTTCAACAGTCAGAACATCCGGACGCGTCTGGTCAGGACGACTTCTACGTCCGGTCAGTAGCAGAAAAGCAGGATTTCGTCCCAACGGCTACTTTGTCCATGGGGATTATAAATAGACCCTCAACCGGCCATTTAACAATAGTGGAGCTGAGAAAACATACCAAGGGTGTTGATACACCATTTTAGTGATCTCCACTTACATAGTGCTTAGTGATTCATCAGGTGATTAGCGTAGGTGCTTTGCGAAGTGCTTAGGTTGATTAGACCACCGCTTATACGCTTGCTCTAGGTTTAGGCCTAGTGTTTAGTGAGGTTTGCATACCTCTTACCACTCGATGCTTGTGAGCACCATTGTTGTATATCGGATGGGCTTGAAGTCTTGTGAGATCACACCAACTGCGTTTGTGGTGTGGCCGCCACCGTGTACCGGAGGGAACAAGGCCCGCGGCGTTTCGGCCGGAAGCTTGATAGTGAAGACGGCGGGGAGCATCCGAGAGAGGCTTGCCGGAAGGCACGTCGAAGACCCACTTGCGCGTAGAGAAGGCCCGAGGCTATCCACGGAGTTACCCGACCGAAAGCTTGGTCCTTGCGAGGGATTCCTTGTGAGGGGCTCCAATGAGGACTAGGAGGAAGCTTGCGCGCTTCTCGATATCTCGGTAAAAATATTAGAGTCATCGACGGGAGTTTGCATATCTCTACCTTACTCTTTAGCTTCCACATTTACATTGATTACTTTAATATGTTTACGGTAGAGATAGCAACACACTAGCAAAACCATAGTTACACATCTAGATAGTCTATCTATTGCATATGTTTTGCTAGGGTTAGAAAATGAGGCCATAGTTTAGAGTTAGATTTTTTAAGCTGCCTAATTCACCCCCCCTCTTAGGTGTCACGGTCCCTTCAATTCTAGCAGTAATTATCATCCAAACAGAGCAAATCATATTTAGAGATAATTATAGGACAATCAAGGAATATTCATAACAATCAAGGGGTGGCTATCCAACTGTGTTTCAGTAGTAAAACAATATGCAATTTTATAAAATAGGGCAATAGGTTGTGTTTGAAAAACTAGGATAAATATGCATCAAAGGGTGAGATTGTACTTGCCGTCCTCAAAGTTGGTCGGGAGTTCTTGCTCACGGTACTGGTCTTCGGGCTCCGGTTCGCGGTACTGGCCTTCAAGCTCTCCTTCGGGCTCCTCCTCGATCACTGCGCGATCTACGGCACACACAAGCAAGCACACGCTAAATAAAAGAAAATAAAGTTTTACCCGTTGAGCTCAAAGAGAGGGAGTGAACTAAAAATAGAAAAGGATGAGTATTTTTAGGGATTGTGTAGATGACTCGGCGGAAATATATTTGAGATTGACGCGGTCGAATTTAGGGTTCATTGGAGGGGATTTGGCGCATAAAATGACGAGGTAAAGGTGGTTTTAGGGGCTAAACAGAGGATCATGTGCTTATTTGTAAGGAGTCAGGGACCTATTTGTAATTATTTTTGGAAGTGGAAGGGTCTCTAATGAAAAAGAGAAAGAGAGAGGTGGGAGGGTCTGGATGCGAAAAGGAAGAAGCGGATGGGTGAAAATGCAAAGTGGCCTTTCTTCTTCCACCGGACAGAAACTTCACGCACGGAAACAGAACGAAACGGGAAACGGCCGGGTTGGGGAAGAGGCGGCGCCGGGGCAGGGCAACGGCCGGAAAGTGGGGGAAAACGGAGAGGAGGCCGAGGGGGTTCGATTCCTCTCCTTACCTCGGGCTGAGGCGGCTCGTAGAGGCGGCTCCGCGGTCACGGGCGGGAGACGACGGGAGTGGCACTCGAAGCTCGAAAGCGAGGGGGAGTTGGCCAGGAAGCTCGATGGAGGAGTCGAGAGCGGAGCGGAGGCCATTTTATAGGCCGGAGGTGAGGTGGAGCGGGCTGCCGATGGGCGGCGCACTGGAACGGGCGGAGTTAATGGCGGCCGGGATGCTCGGGCACAGGAAGAAGCACAGGACGGTGGCGTAGCGAGGTGGAGCTCGGCGTGCGCGGTGTGGCGGGGCCAGGCTCGCATGGCGAGGCGAACAGGGACGCGGTGGCATGCTCGAGCGGCGATGCGCGTGGCCGGTGTGCTGTCGGCGAGTTGTCAGCGCGGCGCGGCGGCGTCGAGGCGCACTGGGCGTGGCGGCGAGCTAGGGAGGTGAGCAGTGGCGGATCCAGCAATTAAAACCTGTGGGGCCAGCTAGTAAGAGCTGTAGGGCCAAACCATATATGCTACAGTAAATTTCTACTAATTTCTTTAAAAGCTGTGGGGCCAGGTGGCCCCACAGCTTACACATGCATCCGCCACTGGAGGTGAGGGCGCGGGCGTGGCGAGCGCGGTGTGCGGTAGTAGTGTCGCGAGCGCAGCGCGGGGCGCTAGTAGGCGGCGGACGGGGTGAGCGCGCACGCGCTGGTGCGGCGTCGCGGCGAGTGGGAAGCGGTGTTGGGCAGGGGCGCGCCAGCGCTGGGCTCTGGTGCGAGTGCGGGTGCGGCAGGCCTAGGCCCCGGGGGCAGGCGCGGGCCAGGCGGCGTCGCTGTGCGTGGCCAGGGGGAGCAGCGCCAGGAGACCAGCGCTGGGGGGCGCTGTGCAGTGGGGCCGGGTGCAGCGTGCAGGGGCCAGGCGCGCGTGTGCGCTGAAAGGTGGGGCAGTGTGACAGGTGTAGGAGGCCAGGGACGGTAGGAGAGAAAGGAAGCAGGCGCTTGACCAGGAAAAAGAAGAAACGGGCGCTCGGCCAAGGAGGAAGAAAGGAAAAAGAAAAAGGAAGGGAGGAAAGAAAAGAAGGGAAATAAGGAAGAGAAGAAAAAGGGAGAAAAAGAAAGGGGAAAAGGGGAAAGAAAATGAGAAGAAGAAAAGAGAGAGACGACGGTGATTGCGGGAACGGTCGCGGGCACGCGTGGCGGTCTTCCGTCCGGCACGCAGCGTGACTCGCGGAGAGGAAAAAGGGGAAAACGGATGGACGGTGGTCGGCTTCGGTGCCGGGACGGCGAATTCGCCGAGAAGTTAGGATTTTAGAGAGCTCAAGCAGTGAATGATTTTGTAAATGATTTTTAGCGAGTGATTTCAGTTGGTGAATTTTTACGGGCATTACAATGGTGCCATCAAATCTTATGCCGGGTGGTGTTTCCACCCCTATTGCCATTCCCCTCGAGGCTTCCTCCCCTTGTACGGCATTGGATGTCGGTACGTGGAGCCCGGATGTGCGGTGAATGGTGTTACCATCAGCTTCAAGGGAGATCGTCGTGTCCGATGAGTTTTGGTTTGCGCACCTCTTGCCACCTTTAGTCCCCATTCCATTGGCCTGGCTCTCAGATGGAGGGTGACACTGGAACGGCATAGCTACGAGAGGTGGACTGGATGTGCAATGGCCACGACTTACATGGCGAGTATGTTGTTCAGTGGTGACTCTAATTGGCGAGCGGTGGTGGTTCTTTCGGCCTGAATGATGGCTTGTCAATTTGAAGTGTCTGTGTGAATGTGTTTTTTGTTTCTCCCTCATATTGTACTCCGGTTGTAACCCGTGTTTTATGTTGATGAAAATCTTGTACTTGTTTTGGCCTACCCAAGGCCCTTTATTGAAATTTAGGTGGGGATTCTCTCCCCTCCCCCCCGGTGACCCTAAAAAAAGTTTGGCAAGTCCAAAATCGGAGATCTTAGGGTTGAGATTGGCATCAAGTAAGACATTACTAGCCTTTATGTCCCTATGCACAACATGGATGGTAGTGTTGGCGCCTTTTCCGACCAACACACGAACGCGCTGGCTCGCGCCTGCGCAAGGTGATCACCTCGTCGGAGCCCCTGCTCCTGCCCGGTCAGACCGGTCAGGCAGACCGGTCGGACCGGTCCGGCACAAAGACGCTGTGAAAGCCTACGAGCACCACCTCGGGAGGGACCCCATCGGAGATGGTGAGCCTAGGGTTGCTCTGAGATCGGTAGGCCACTCAGAATGTCCTCAACCACCGTAGAGACAAAGGAGGAAAGCAAAGGGGTTGGAAAAGCTAGGGTTTGGAGATAAAAGTGTAAAAGGTATGTTTGTCGATTGGGTGATAGCCCTCAATCAGCTAGGGCCCTCTATATTTATAGGGTGCGAGGCCTTTTCCTGCAAGGAAATCCCGCTTTATCTCCAATTCGACCAGGACTCCAAATCTTGCCTCAGACTCAGGCTGACAGGTCTGACCGGTCGGGGCCACCGGTCAGACCAGTGGGTGCACGCCAGATCGGCTTTGAGACTGATCGGCGCTGCTGCCACTTTTGGGCATCAACACATGCCCCCTAATTCTTGGTAAAGCTTACGTACCAAGAAATAAATCAGGCCTAAGGACGATGAACTCCACCGGCCATTTGTCCTATGGGCGATATTTCAAAATATTGGCCATATTACTTTAAGCATCTTGCCAAACACTTGGATGGTACCTTTTCAAGTACCTTCCATTCAGAGCTCTAGGTAGCTGGAATCCATTTAAAGTCTCCACCATATAAGAATTTCCACGGAGCACACTTGTAATCTTGTATGTCCCTTCCCAACTTGGAGACCACTTTCCAAATTTGTTGCTCTTGGCTCCTATAGGTAGAATTGTCTTCCAAACCAGATCTCCTACCTGAAATGTCTTGGCCTTGACCTTCTTGTTGTATTCTTTAGCTACTCGGATTTTATCTCTCTCTATCTTAACCAAAGCCTCCATTCGTTTGTCGGTCACCTCGTCAATATTATCCATCATTAAAGCATAATAGGTATCAAAATCAAGATCATTCTGCTTAGCCACCCTAGATGCACCCAGATTTACCTCAACGGGTAAAACTGCTTCTTGACCATAGACAAGCTCAAAAGGAGTAACTTTAGTGGCGCCATGTCTAGAAATACGATGAGCCCATAAAGCTTCAAACAGTACCTCATGCCATCTTTTAGGATTGTCCTCTATCTTCTTCTTGATGAGATTAATTAGAATCTTGTTGCTAGGCTCGGCTTGACCAATAGCTTGAGCATAATAGGGAGATGAATTGAGCAATTTGATTCCATAAGATTCCACAAATTCACGCACTTCTTTAGATATAAACGAAGTTCCCTGATTCATAGTCAAAGTCTGCAGAATGCCAAATCTATGTATAATATGCTCCTTAATAAACTCAATCACCTCTCGATGTGTCATATTCAAGGGGAACTGCTTCGGTCCACTTGGTGAAATAATCAGTAGCCACAATCACAAAACAATGTCCCTTCGACGAAGAAGGGTGAATCTTGCCAACAAAATCCGATCCCCATCCTCTAAATGGCCACGGCTTTATAATTGAATGCATCAATGAAGCAGGTACCAACTGAACATCCCCGAACTTCTGACATTCTTCACAATCTTTGTAGTAACAAAAACAATCGGCTATCATATTAGGCCAATAAAAACAAGCTCGCTTAAGAAGCCATTTCATCCCACGAGCCGATTGATGTGTACCACAAACCCCTTCATGCACCTCTGCCATAGCTCATTTGGCCTGATTAGAATCCAAGCATTTTAAAAGCAACCCATCAATCGTCCGACGATACAACTCACCATCCACCAAAGTGAACTTGAGTGCCCACTATCAGACTTTTCTATCAACTAAACACTTAGGATTCTGTAAATAATCAATCAGAGGCGTTCTCCAGTCATCCACTTCGTCCTTAGCAAGCTCGGGACGATCCATGGCCGAAGTGGGATCTTCACCAGATAGACCGGTCAGACCGGCTGGCTAGGCGGTCAGACCGGTTGGACCGGTCAGACCGGTTTTGGAGGCCAGTTGAATAGGTTCCTGCAGGACATAACACTCGACTTCGTAAATTGTCGGCTTTCTTTCATGAAAGTTTCTTTTTTGAATGTTATAGCCAGACACTTGTTGTGCCAGAGCATTAGCCCTCGGATTCTCTTCCCTTCGTACATGATAAATAGTAAATTCATCCATGCAAGATATGATATCTAGACATTTATTGAGATAAGCATTTAGGAATACATCCAAACATTGGCATACCTTAGATACTTGTTGTACCACCAGTAAGGAATCTCCATAAGGTTCAACATGTTTTACCCCCATCTCTTGCAAAATCTCCAAACCAAATAACAAAGCCTCATATTTTGTTTGATTATTAGTACACTTGTGATCCAATCAGCTAAAAAACTCAAAAAACAGCCCCGTTTGGTGAAATAATGTAACACCCTTGGTGCTACGCCTTAATCAAAACACTAAACCATATCATGAGCATCATGTTTATGTATTATTGCATGTGGTAAATGAGAAATTAAATTTTATTGCACTGATTCTCGAACTGAGCTCTAATTTATTCCTTGTCCAAATACTCTCCAGCACAACTCGACTCACTATTGTCATCCTAATCTAGCTCCATCTCTCGTTATTCACCTTCTTCATAATCCCCGTAGCACGCACAAGGCACATGCTCTGCTTAGCCCACGCAGCGCGCGCACAATGACAAATTATTATCATTCACTAATTATTAGCATACCACTCGGCAAGATTTATATCTCTATCAATCTCGCGATGCGCCACTATCATCTCTCGTTGTTCTAATTACCCCGCCTTTACTTCGCTTGCTAATCACCTTGCAAAATTATCAGTGCATGATGCGCTGCCGCTGCCATAGTGTGTCGCACACGCTACGCATTAATCACTCACAAGCTCGGCCCGCTGAGCACTCCGCCGGGTTGCGTTGCAAACGAAGGGCAGACATACTTTTCCACACGTCAGCATTGTAGCACCCATGAAAATACTGTTCACCGTAGAAACCACAAATTCATGCACAGTACAAATTCGATCCATAATGAATTGAAACGCATGACATAATCGCTAAATAAATCTTTGAGCCACAAGACGTCCAGGCACGTAACAACTGTATGTCCTATCGTAACATATAAGCATGTTGGCTAGTAATGATAAAATAATTGTTTTAATTAGTAGTGCAAAGGGTTGGTTTAACCAAAAATGAAAAATAAACTCGTCATCTAGGTGTCCCAACTATCTCCGCAATTTATTATCCAACCCTCAAACTATACCTTTAAAGGAACCCTGTTTGATTTGATTTGAAGTGCAGCTTCTCACCTTCCATCAGATAACAAATAACCACCCTCGACGTGGATTAAAGGAGACACAGGCCTGTTGGCTCCTTTGCGAGTGTGTGTGAATGAGAGCTCGGCACATGTCAATGCCTGGCCAGTCGTGTACATCACGCGTCCAGCTGACGCGCAGGTGGCCTGACCCATTGATTGCGCAAGGAAAAGAGCAATGCGAGTCTACAGGAGCACTGTTCCTGGTTAAAAAAAAAACTGTTCATGTGAAAAAAGCACTGTTCATCCAAGAGCGTAGACGACCCGAGCAGCACGCTCCGGCCAGCAGTAGCTGGAGACCACACCACCGCACACGGCACGGAGCCAGAGGGCAACCCTGCCAACTCCTTTCGTGCTTCCAGCCTACCCAGCTCGTCGTGACCACCCACGACCAGTGCTATATATGGCTCTGCTCCGCTCTGCGTAGGGCAAGCAATTACTAAGCTCTCCGGTGCCTTCTCTTGCATTGCCTCTGCATATCGATTACCGTAGGTGGCACTTCGTTCAATTCCGAGGTAGCTAGCCTACAAGAATTCCTTCATCCTCTTTCTCTATTATTTCCTTGACCCGTGGTCTCATCCAGTATTTCTAGACTCACAGTCACGTGCTGGTCAACAAGTCCAATAGCATGATTAGCCTCCTCCAATAATATCATTTTCTTCATCTCTAGAGCTCATTTGAATTTATTTATTGTGAAATAAATTTTATTAGATTCCTAAATTCATGATCTATCTGTTACTATAATTAGTTCGTATAGTTTAGTGATACCTTTAGGGTTACTTTATTATTTCAAGATGCGTATTATTATTATGGTTATTTAGAGAATGAATTTTTATGATGCATTGGTAGAAGTGCTAGCCCTAGAATTCTTTTACAGTAGGTTCATTGTATTATTATGTGCTCACTGTAATTTTTGTGGTCTTAGAATAGGTTGATAAATATGGTAGCTAGTGCACCTTGTTTTATCATATATATAGTAAATTGATATTAACAATAAGGATGTCTTTAGTTGCTAAGATAATACATGAAATGTTTCATACCTGTTTAGTGGGAATAATAGGTAACTTTACGTATTAGTCATTAGAGTTAGCTTAGTAGATGTATTCTTATTTTAAGAGTTGTTGTTGCTGTATTACTAAGCATTGCATCATCATCACTTCATGCATATAGAGAACGCGCCACTGGAGATCGTGACCTTCGGTGAGCAGGAGTACGACAAAGTCGTCGAAGAGAACGAGGAGGAGATCCTCGTGCAGGAGGACGTTCCAGAGCCGCCCGTAACTGACTTTGCTGACATCGTGCCCGCTGAACGCAAGCCCCGGTGCATAACCCTTATTTTGAATAATAACTAAATATATATCTATGATGTGCATTTATGTTATAGGTATTTTATGGAAACTACATGCATAAATATATCTACCTATGAGTCCTACTAGTATAGGTCGAGTAGCTGCTATGCTCAGGATATCGGTAGCGTGAGTAACTCGCCGTTACTCGCAAATAGGTGATAAATATGATCACTCATGATAAAATAGTGGAAAGGAAAATGGTGACCAGGCAGGGATATGGCTGGGTTTTGGTGGGTGTAAAGGGTTGTGTCCTGCGGCCAATAGGGCATAGCTCGGTTATACTTTTTCCCTGTCCGTGTCGATTAAGGACCGGTCGTTGCATAAGGCATCGTGGGCAAGTCACAGATTTATTGTCCCGAGCGCATACTTGGGTATGGGCGCAGGGAAGACTTGTTGCTCTCTTATCGTGGATCCAGCTCTTTTCGGACCGACTGATGGGAAGAGGAGGTGGTGGAGGTCCTTGCACCACACTGAGTCCGGGACTCAGGATGTGGGGTCTTGGAGTCCAAGTTTGGATGGGGGCCTGGACACCCGGGATAGGAGAGTGATGGGTTAGTCCTGCTTGTGCCTGGGGTACAAGCGGGGCGTGTGTCTTCGGGGTACCCAGCTGGGCACATTGATTCACGAATCGCCAGGCGATCCGGTACGGCTTGTCTCGTGTTTAGCACCGTAGTAAGAACTGAAAGTGAAAGGAGAAGAAATGGAATTGATTGCTCAACTCTTGCTTGAAAGTAGAACAGATGCTTATATAGACTGGCTAGATGATAACTTAATACGACTGATAATAATAATACATAACTAAGGACTCACTATTAGTATTGCTTTCTGCCAAAAGAAACCAGCAAGTCATATAGCTTATCATATTCCTTGGAGTCTGGAAATTATTCCCACTAGTCGGATAAGTCTTCCGAGTACATTGTGTACTCAGGATTTATTTACCCCTATTGCAGGTGATGCATGAGAAGTACCTTGTGTGGAGGATTCTTCTGGTGGGCTCAGACGGATCCTCATCCCTATCGCTAGATGTTTATTTTTAAATTCCATTGTTTATCATTCCGCACTCTGATATTTGGTATTGTAATAATGTACTTTTAAGAAACTCTGATGTATGAAATGGATAAGTATTGTAACTCGTTCTCATTATTGGATCCTTGGGAAAAATGTGGATCTTTCGGGTTCTTCCTTAGGGTGTGCCCGACGGATACCGCCCACTATAGCTTGCTTTCGAGGTGCTTAGTGTCTGGTGGAAGACGAGCGCCTCCGTAAGTGTGCTATTTTGGGCGGTTCTGCCACAGTTGGTACCAGAGCCAATAATGGTTACGAGTTTCATCACTCTTTTTCAAAACTTAAAAATTTGACCAACAAAAGTTTTCCGAATACCGCTATATTCCAGCTTGAGTGAACGTTTAGGTCGAAGCATGCATCATGATAATAGCATCTTACTTCAACTAAAATCCCCCTTCACGTATAATTGAATGAGTAAATTTATAGGACTAACTAACGAAATACTTTAATAAATGTGCTGTCATTTCTCTTATCCCTTGATTCTGATCGAGAGGGTGCTCTAATGGATGGTTCATATCTCTTATAGATGAATCTAAGGTCTGGACGTGGGAGCACTAGTACAGGGGCAGCTCACGGTCTTGGCGAGGGCCAAGGCGAGAGTGGCTAGGCCCATGAGCCCAATGGGGAGAGTCATGGAGCTCCACTTCTGGCTCCTCCTCCGCCACCGCCTCCGCCAATGACTCCCGCAGATATAATGGCAGAGCTGTTGGTTGCTCGTCGGGAGTCAGCTGCTGCTCGCCAGGAAACAGCTCGTGCCATGGACATTATGGCATAGGCTATCGCGGGCCTCGCCCGCGGAGGCCACGGGGGCAACGGTGGGAATGGGGGTGGTGCCCACCGCCCTGAGGGATAGTCCTCTTACCAGGACTTCCTCAAGACTCACCCACCCATGTTCACGTCGTCTGACGAGCCCCTAGAGGCCGAGCACTAGCTTCGCACCCTGGAGCAGAAATTTCGGCTGCTCGGAGTGACCGATGAGCAGAAGGTGTACTTTGCGGCGCAGCAACTTTTGGGGTCCGTAGGTGCATGGTGGGAAACCTTCCAGGCCACGGAGTAGCCAGATCATCCGACAACATGGCGGGAGTTCTCCACCGCTTTTCGAGAGTTCTTTATCCCTACAAGTGTCATCAACCAGAAGGTGACCGAGTTCCTGGAGCTGCGCCAGGGGAACATGACAGTGATGGAATATGTAAACAAGTTCAATCACTTGGCTCAATATGCTGGCATCCATGTAGACTCTGATGATAAGAAGAAGGACCGCTTCTTTCGCGGTCTCGCTCCCATCCTTCAAGAGAAGCTGTACACGGTGAACTATCAGACCTTTGGAGCACTGATGAACGCCGCCATTGCCATGGAGGGTTTTTAGCAGGAGTCTCAGGCTGATTGGAAGAGGAAGCGGGTGGCCATAGGGTCTTCTAGCCACCCTCACACTTAGAAGGTTAAGGTTGTCCAACGGGGGCCCTATCAGTCATCAGGCGGGCCTTCGTTCCGGTAGCCCCAGCAGACTTCGCAGACTTTCTCCACACAGTACCATGCACCTCCTCAGCATGTGCAGCCCTAGCAACATCAGGGACAGTAGGTTCCACTTCATTAGGGGTTTGGGAACAAGCCTGGTGCTTGCTTCAAGTGTGGCAAAGATGGCCACTATGCCAGGGAGTGTCCCCAGCATCAGCCAGCTCAGTCCGCTCAACCGTTAGCAAACTCTAGACTTATCAAGAGGACCATCATCAAGAAGAAAGTGCCCAGCAGGTCTGGTCAGGTGCACTTCATGGATGCTCAGCAGGTTGTGCAGCAGGAGGCGGTTATGGCTGGTATGTTTACCATCGACTCCCATCCAGCTTTGGTGTTGTTCGATTCTGGTGCATCACATTCCTTTATGAGCATGGGGTTTGTAGGGCGGCATAACTTATCACTTATGGCTATACCATATGCCTATAAGATCTGTACTACGGGTTCTCAAATGTTCATCAATACCCACACGGATACAGTAAGTTTGGTATTAGCCACCCACACTTACCGTCTACAGTTCATGATAATGCCTAGGCAAGGCATTGATGCTATTCTTAGAATGAACTGGTTGCATGTGTATGGGGTAGTATTGGATATGAAGAGAAGAAGTGTGGAGTTACGGCTTCCTTCTTCTGAGGATAGGATATCTCTTATTATACCCTCAGAACCAGTCTTACCTGTTGCTGCCCATGCTGAAGCCATTCCTGATCTTACCTCCATTCCGGTAGTATGTGGATTCCCGGATGTTTTCCCTAAAGATCTTCCTAGGTTGCCACCAGACCGTGAGGTAGAATTCTCCATTGAGCTTGAGCCTGGTACTGCTCCTATCTCTAGACGCCCGTACCGCATGGCTCTAAGAGAACTAGCTGAAATGAAGAAGTAGCTAGAAGAATTGATGGACAAGCGTTTTATCCGTCCTAGTGCTTCACCATATGGGGGTGCCCAGCCATTTTCATGAACAAGAAGGATGGTACTCTATGGATGTGTGTGGATTACCGCCCTCTTAATGCGGTAACAGTTAAGAATAAGTATCCTTTGCCCCGCATAGATACTTTGTTCGATCAGCTAGCTGGTGCCAAGGTGTTCTCGAAGATAGATCTCTGATCAGGCTATCATCATATCAAGATCAGGCCACATGATATACCAAAGACAGCTTTCTCTACTAGGTATGGGTTGTATGAGTACCTAGTGATGTCTTTTGGTCTCACCAATGCTCCTGCCTTCTTCATGTACCTGATGAATTCAGTTTTCATACCGGAGCTGGATAAGTTTGTGGTAGTTTTCATTGATGACATCCTGATCTATTCCAAGAATGATGAAGAGCATACTCGACACCTTCGGATAGTACTGACTTGACTAAGGGAGCACAGGTTGTATGCTAAATTCAGTAAGTACGAGTTTTGGTTAGATCGAGTGCAGTTTTTGGGGCATGTGTTGACACCTGAAGGCGTTTCTGTAGATCCCAGCAAGGTGCAGGATATATTGGATTGGAAGTCTCCTAGGTCTATGCATCAGATTTGTCAGTTTCTTGGTCTAGCTAGATACTATCGGCGTTTCATTCCTGATTTCTCCAAGATAGCCCAGCCAATGACCAAGCTGCTCCAAAAAGAAGCTAAGTTTGATTGGAGCCAGCTTGTGAGGAAGCTTTCCAATCTTTGAAGACTTTTCTGACCACTGCCCCTATGTTGGCCCAACCGGATATTGATCGACCCTTTGATGTATATTGTGATGCCTCGAAGACGGGGCTGGGGTGTGTGCTTATGCAAGATGGGCGTGTGATAGCTTATGCTTCGCGCCAACTGAAAAAGCATCAGGTGAACTACCCCACCCATGACTTAGAGCTGGCCGCTGTGGTCCATGCTCAAAAGATTTGGAGGCACTATCTGTTGGGCAACAAAGTGCATATCTTTACAGACCATAAGAGCCTCAAGTATATTTTCACTCAGTCTGAGCTGAATATGAGGCAAAGAAGATGGTTAGAGTTAATAAAGGATTATAATTTGGAAGTCCATTATCACCTAGAAAAAGCCAATGTTGTAGCAGATGCTTTGAGCCGTAAGTCACATCAGGTTGAGAAAATACCTTTGTCTCTCAACCACATAGAGGTGCTACCTCATATTGCATTGACCTCCGAATTGCTGGAGCAGATTATTCGAGAACAGAAGGAAGACCCCGAAGAGATTTCTCACATCAGGAAATTGATGGCCGAAGGTCGTGGCCCTCACTTTAGCATTGATGAGCAGGGGGTCGTGAGATACAAGGATAGACTGGTGGTTCCATCCAATGAAGAGCTAAAAAGAAAAATTTTGAATGAAGCTCACCATTCAAAGTTGTCTATTCATCCTGGCAGTAACAAGATGTATCATGATCTGCGCCACTTGTACTGGTGGTCTAACATGAAGCAGGACATCACCCGACACATCGCGGAGTGCGACACTTGTGGTAGGGTTAAAGCAGATCATATGCGTACCCTAGGATATTTGCAGCCCTTGCCCATTCTGGTTTGGAAATGGGAGGATATTTCCATGGATTTCATTGTGGGTTTACCCCGCACAACCAATGGTTATAACTCTATCTGGGTCATTATGGACCGCCTCACCAAGTCGGCTCATTTTATTCCGGTGAAGACATCATATACTGCCGGGAAGTATGCAGAGATATACTTTGATCGGATTGTGACCCTACATGGAGTTCCCCTGACTATCATCTCTGATAGGGGATCGGTTTTTATGTCTCATTTCTGGGAGCGACTCTAGGAGTACCTTGGGACAAGTCTCCTCCACAGTTCAGCTTATCACCCCTAGACTGATGGTCAAACAGAAAGGGTAAACCAGGTGCTCGAAGACATGTTGCGAGCTTGTACCATTTCTTTTCCTGAGAAGTGGGATGACTGCCTAAAGTTAGCTAAATTCTCTTACAATAATAGCTATCAAAAAAGCATCTGCATGGCACCATTTGAAGCTCTATACGGAAGAAAGTGTAGGACACCACTCAACTGGGTTGAAGTGGGGGACCACAGATATTTTGGGCCTGAATTCATAAAAGAGGCTCAAGAGAAAGTAAGCATTATTCGAAGTCACTTGAAGGCAGCTCAAAGCCGACAGAAAATTTATGCTGATAAGCGGAGAAGGCCCTTAGAGTTTGCAGCTGGAGATCATGTATATCTCAAGGTGTCTCCGATGAGAGGGGTGCATCAGTTTAGCATCCATGGCAAGCTAGCCCCTCGATATGTGGGTCCATATCAGGTGTTGGAGAGATGTGGTCCAGTGGCTTACCGTCTACAACTTTTAGATATTCTATCTGCAGTACATAATGTGTTCCATGTATCACAACTGAAGAAGTGTTTGCGGGTTCCTAATGAAGCGGTGGAAATGGAAGGACTTCTCCTCCAGCCAAATTTAACTTATGTGGAGCACCCTATCAAAATCTTGGATGAGAAGGAGAGAGTGACCAGGAACAGCGTGGTAAAATTCTACAAGGTGCAGTGGCAAAATCATTCTGAGGCTGAAGCCACGTGGGAACAAGAGAGTTACCTATTGAAGCAATACCCCCATCTCCTCAATGGTTCTGATAGTTAGTTGCTGCGTCGAAATGTATTTCCTACCTTCTTCTCATACTAGGCACATAAAATCTCGGGTCGAGATTTTATTTTAGGGGGTAGATTTGTAACACCCTTGGTGTTACGCCTTAATCAAAACACTAAACCATACCATGAGCATCATGTTTATGTATTATTGCATGTGGTAAATAAAAAATTAAATTTTATTGCACTGATTCTCGAACTGAGCTCTAATTTATTCCTTGTCCAAATACTCTCCAGCACAGCTCGACTCACTATTATCATCCTAATCCAGCTCCGTCTCTCGTTATTCACCTTCTTCATAATCCCCGTAGCACGCACAAGGCACATGCTCTGCTTAGCCCACGCAGCGCGCGCACAATGACAAATTATTATCATTCACTAATTATTAGCATACCACTTGGCAAGATTTATATCTCCATCAATCTCGCGACGTGCCACTGTCATCTCTCGTTGTTCTAATTACCCCGCCTTTACTTCGCTTGCTAATCACCTTGCAAAATTATCAGTGCATGACGCGCTGCCGCTGCCATAGTGTGTCGCACACGCTACGCATTAATCACTCACAAGCTCGGCCCGCTGAGGACTCCGCCGGGTTGGGTTGCAAACGAAGGGCAGACATACTTTTCCACACGCCAACACCTTAGCACCCAGGAAAATACTGTTCACAGCAGAAACCACAAATTCATGCCCAGTACAAAGTTCGATCCATAATGAATTGAAACACATGACATAATCGCTAAATAAATCTTTGAGCCACGAGACGTCCAGGCACGTAACAACTGTATGTCCTATCGTAACATATAAGCATGTTCGCTAGTAATGATAAAATAATTGTTTTAATTAGTAGTGCAAAGGGTTGGTTTAACCAAAAATGAAAAATAAACTCGTCATCCAGGTGTCCCAACTATCTCCGCAATTTATTATCCAACCCTCAAACTATACCTTTAAAGGAACCCTGTTTGATTTGATTTGAAGTGCAGCTTCTCACCTTCCATCAGATAACAAATAACTACCCTCCACGCGGATTAAAGGAGACACAGGCCTGTTGGCTCCTTTGCGAGTGTGTGTGAATGAGAGCTCGGCACATGTCAATGCCTGGCCAATCATGTACATCACGCGTCCAGCTGACGCGCAGGTGGCCTGACCCATTGATTGCGCAAGGAAAAGAGCAACGCGAGTCTACAGGAGCACTGTTCCTGGTAAAACACTGTTCACATGAAAAAGCGCTGTTCATCCGAGAGCGTAGACGACCCGAGCAGCACGCTCCGGCCAGCAGTAGCTGGAGACCACACCACCACATACGGCACGGAGCCAGATGGTAACCCTGCCAACTCCTTACGTGCTTCCAGCCTGCCCAGCTTGTCGTGACCACCCATGACCAGTGCTATATATGGTCTCATCCAGTATTATTTCCTTGACCCGTGGTCTCATCCAGTATTTCTAGACTCACAGTCACGTGCTGGTCAACAAGTCCAATAGCATGATTAGCCTCCTCCAATAATATCATTTTCTTCATCTCTAGAGCTCATTTGAATTTATTTATTGTGAAATAAATTTTGTTAGATTCCTAAATTCATGATCTATCTGTTACTGTAATTAGTTCATATAGTTTAGTGATACCTTTAGGGTTACTTTATTATTTCAAGATGCGTATTATTATTATGGTTATTTAGAGAATGAATTTTTATGATGCATTGGTAGAAGTGCTAGCCCTAGAATTCTTTTACAGTAGGTTCATTGTATTATTATGTGCTCACTGTAATTTTTGTGGTCTTTGAATAGGTTGATAAATATGGTAGCTAGTGCACCTTGTTTTATCATATATATAGTAAATTGATATTAACAATAAGGATGTCTTTAGTTGCTAAGATAATACATGAAATGTTTCATACCTGTTTAGTGGGAATAATAGGTAACTTTGCGTATTAGTCATTAAAGTTAGCTTAGTAGCTTGGTAGATGTATTCTTATTTTAAGAGTTGTTGTTGCTGTATTACTAAGCATTGCATCATCATCACTGCATGCATATAGAGAACGTGCCACTGGAGATCGTGACCTTCGGCGAGCAGGAGTATGATGAAGTCGTCGAAGAGTACGAGGAGGAGATCCTCGTGCAGGAGGACGTTCCAGAGCCGCCCGTCACTGACTTTGCTGACACCGTGCCCGTTGAAGGCAAGCCCCGGTGCATAACCCTTATTTTGAATAATAACTGAATATATATCTATGATGTGCATTTATGTTACAGGTATTTTATGGAAACTACATGCATAAATATATCTACCTATGAGTCCTACTAGTATAGGTCGAGTAGCTGCTATGCTCAGGATATCGGTAGCGTGAGTAACCCGCCGTTACATGCAAATAGGTGATAAATATGATCACTCATGATAAAATAGTGGAAAGGAAAATGGTGACCGGGCAGGGATATGGCTGGGTTTTGGTGGGTGTAAAGGGTTGTGTCCTGCGGCCAACAGGGCATAGCTCGGTTATACTTTTTCCCTGTCCGTGTCGATTAAGGACCGGTCGTTGCATAAGGCATCGTGGGCAAGTCACAGATTTATTGTCCCGAGCGCATACTTGGGTATGAGCGCAGGGAAGACTTGTTGCTCTCTTGTCGTGGATCCGACTCTTTTCGGACCGACTGATGGGAAGAGAAGGTGGTGGAGGCCCTTTCACCACACTAAGTCCGGGACTCAGGATGTGGGGGCTTAGAGTCCAAGTTTAGACGGGGACCTGGACACCCGGGACAGGAGAGTGATGCGTTAGTCCTACTTGTGCCTGGGGTACAAACGGGGCGTGTGTCTTCGGGGCACCTAGCTGGGCACATTGATTCGCGAATCGCCGGGTGATCTGGTACGGCTTGTCTCGTGTTTAGCACCGTAGTAAGAACTAAAAGTGAAAGGAGAAGAAATGGAACTGATTGCTCAACTCTTGCTTGAAAGTAGAACATATGCTTATATAGACTGGCTAGATGATAACTTAATACGGTTGATAATAATAATACATAACTAAGGACTCACTATTAGTATTGCTTTCTACCAAAAGAAACCAACAAGCCATATAGTTTATCGTATTCCTTGGAGTCGGGAAATTATTCCCACTAGTCGGATAAGTCTTGCGAGTACATTGTGTACTCAGAATTTATTTACCCCTGTTGCAGGTGATGCATGAGAAGTACCATGTGTGGAGGATTCTTCTGGTGGGCTCAGACGGAACCTCGTCCCTATCGCTAGATGTTAATTTTTAAATTCCGCTGTTTATCATTCCGCACTCTAATATTTGGTATGTAATAATGTACTTTTAAGAAACTCTGATGTATGAAATGGATAAGTATTGTAACTCGTTCTCTTTATTGGATCCTTGGGAAAAATGTGTATCTTTCAAGTTCTCTCTTGGGGTGTGCCCGACGGATACTGCCCGCTATAGCTTGCTTTCGGGGTGCTTAGTGTCTGGTGGAAGACAAGCGCCTCCGTAAGTGTGCTATTTTGGGCGGTTCTGCCACAAATAAGCACCACACCAACACCGTAGCCACTTTTGCTAACCGATCCATCAAAGTGCAACCTCCAAGGGGTAATAGTGATATAACCGACATTTAAATCATGTTGCTCATCAATTCTATGCTCAACGATAAAATCGGTCACAATTTGCCCTTTCATTGATTTCAACGGTTCACAAACCCGATCATATTCAATGAGAGCATAATCCCATTTACCGATTCTACCACTCAAAATAGGTTTTTGTAACATGCATTTAATTATGTCGGTTTGACAAGCCACTATGCAAGTATTTGATAATAAATAATGCCTCAACTTGGTGCAAGCATGATATAACGATAAGCACAACTTCTAAATAAAAGTGTACCTTGTTTCGGCATCCAACAATCTTCTACTCACGTATGTAACAATATACTCCTTCCCTTCGGTCTATTGAGTCAAAACAGCCCCGATAACACCCTCTTCGGTTGCCACATATAATTTAAAGGGAACACCATGCTTTGGTCCTGAAGAACGGGCGGAGAAGACAAATAATTCTTGATTTCCTCAAATGCTTCTTGCTGTTTTGCCCCCCCCCCAAGTAAAATCAGCTTCATTTTTCAACCGAAGTAAAGGAGTAAACGCATTTACCTTTCCAGACAAGTTACATATAAATCTTCTCAAATAATTCACCATGCCCAGAAACTTCTGCAACTCTCTTTTGCAAGTAGGAGCTTCTAGTTTTCTAATAGATTCAATCTTTTTAGGATCAATCTCAACACCTTTCTCATGCACTACAAAGCCCAAGAACTTTCCAGCCGATACACCAAAAGCACACTTGAGCAGATTCATCTTCAAACCATATCGACGCATTTTCTCAAATGCAAGCCTTAAATAAGCCAAATGGGATTCTAGCCCGGCCGATTTTACCACAATGTCATCAATGTATACTTCCAACACTACTCCAAGCAAATCACGAAAAATCAAATTCATAGCCCTTTGATAAGTAGCACCAGCATTCTTCAAACCAAAAGTCATAACGATCCACTCAAACAAACCAACAAATCCTAGACACACAAAGGCCATTTTAGATATATCCTCTTTGGCCATAAAAACTGATTGTATCTAGCATTACCATCAAGAAAGCTAATCATTCTATGTCTAGATGCAGCATTAATAAGTACATCCGCTATAGGCATAGGATATTCATCTTTTGGTGAAGCTCTATTAAGATCTCTAAAATCAATGCATACTCAGAGCTTACTAGTGCCCTTCTTCTCAACAGGCACAATATTAGAAATCCAATAAGCATATCGACAAGGCCTAATAAACTTAGCATCAAGCAACCGATTGATTTCTTCTTTCACTCGGTCATAAATAATAGGATTAAAGCACCTAGCAGGTTGTTTATGAGGCCTAAAACCAGGCTTAATGGGCAGCCGATGCTCAACTAGCTTGCATCTTAAACCAGGCATTTCAGTATAATTCCATGCAAAACAGTCGACATACTCTTTTAATAATTTTATTAAATCGGCCTTAAAAGCAGGCTCAAGATTTTTGTTTACAAACATCGGCCTTGGTACAGTACCATCACTAATATCTACCTCCTCTAAAGGATCGAACGACGTGAACCCTTGTCCTAGTTTACTCATATCATCAAGATCCTCAATGGCCTCACAAATATCGTTCTTCTGTGCCCAATAGTGTTCTAACCTCTGCTGCAACCATTCTAGATTTACATCCATCACATTATACGCGGTAAGTTAGCCGATCCTCAACCGGCTTTAATACAACAGTGACAAAGCCATCCTTGGTGCAACTAATGTACTCACAATTAGAAAGATCTACACCAGATAAGCACCTAACATTATCATGAGCACTTATGGTAGAAGTATTGGCTACAGCAACACAAGCCGACGTATCACCATGCACAACCTCCACTTCATCACCAACCCATTGAATCAAGCATTGATGCAACGTTGTCGGGTACCATAAAACGGGGTCCCCTAAGCGAAAACCGAAAAAATCGCTTAAACCCTGTTTAAAATCAAAGCCAACAGACAACCATTGGCTAACCCCCGGCCTTATCCGAGGCCACCGACTCTCCGCCTCGCTCGAGGCCTCGCACGAAAGGTCTCAGACGGCCTGGCGATTCTCCGTCTCACTCGGGGCCTCGCACGTAAGGCCTCGGACGAGTAACCGATTCTCCGTCTCGCTCGGGGCCTCGCACGTAAGGCCTCGGACGAGTAACCGATTCTCCGTCTCACTCGGGGCCTCGCACGTAAGGCCTCGGACGAGTTGCCGATTCTCCGTCTCGCTCGAGGCCGGCTCGGCAACGGCCCCGCCGCCTCTGCCTCGACCGATCTCCCTGACAGAGCGTCGCGTCCAATTAATGCGACCAACCACTCCTGCGATATCAGCCGGATGACGGCTCGACACAGCAGAGCGGCCGACGAGACGGGAAGTCGCATCAACACCATACCGTCCGGACGGGATGGGGTAGGGGTTACCGGCCGTTGTGCCTGGCACTGTGCCCACGACTGACGCCCATACTACGTTGTGCTACCTAACCCCTGCTTCGAGTACATCGCGGCGTGGGGAGTCAAGTTCGGGTCCTTATAGCCTCGGAATCAGTGTACAGGACCAACTGCTCCCACCGAGCCTCGGCAATCCACTTCAGGGTCTCGGCAGCCTCAGGATTCGCGCCCACCGAGCCCCCCACGATGGCTCGGCCTCGGCACCAACTGAGCCTCGGCTCTTTACGCTGTCGACACACAGCGACCAGCACGTCGTCCGCCATGCCCTGCGTCAAGCCATCACTGGAGCTCCCACGTCGCACAGGATCGGGCGTGACCGGCGCGTCGCTCCAGTGCGTCAAGGACAAGGACCGCTCCGTTGACCATGCCGCCATAGTGACAAGCTACAGGGCTCGGACATGTCGCCTCTGTTCGCACGACGCTACGTAGCAACCCCATGTATCACCCCTACCTCCCCTTCAACTATAAAAGGGAGAGACCGGGGCCGTTTTTAGGGAGGATGGACACGAATGGGCACACGAGCTCACAAGTTCACGAACTCACGCATACACGCACAAGCAACGCGCAACACTCCGTAATTCGCCCGCTCCCCCGCTGCCTGAGATCAACATCTCAAGCAATCCACACCGTTCAACGCAGAGACCTGGGACTAGCTCCCTCTCTCGCCTTGCTTGTAAACCCCTACTACGAGCACTTCGGTGCAAGGAATATAAGATCGCTCTCTTAGACTGGACGTAGGGCACCTATTGCCTGAACCAGTATAAATCTTGTGTCTCTTTGCATCACCATCCGGGATTTGGGGCATGCAGTACATTTTTACTAGTTGGTTGAGGGCTCGTCGGTCCAAAACACCGACAAGCGTAGAAGGGACACATTGATTTGCATGAATCCAATCATGACCCAAAATCAAACTGAAGTTACCTTGGGTTTCGGCGACGAAGAAAGCGGTAGCCAACGTCTTGCTCCCAATGGTGAGCTCCATAGAGACAACACCTTTATCTCCCATAGGCTCGCCTCCTCCCACACCGCTGACGGTCATGTTGGTCTTGATCAGCTCCTCATCTGAACCTCCCAATTTCTTGAACAAAGAATAGGGCATCAAGTTGACAATTGCCCCTCCATCAACTAGCATCCGAGAAATTGGCTTCCCATTGATATGGCCTTTTATGTGCAACACTTTCAGATGACTTTCAGTAGCTTTAGGCTTCTGGAACATAGCTTCCTTAGGCCCAAAGTCAAGGTGAGCCAAATCATCCTCTGAGATCACATAACCATCCATTGACATATGAATCACATTGATAACCAAGTTCATGCTCTCAGGCGAGGTACTGTAATCAACAAGTTGCTCATCGTCCTCTGATTCACGGACTGATGCCAACTCATTGTCACAAGCCATAGGGGTAGAAGAAGCGAAACCGGGTGGCAACTCTGGCTCAACCGGTCTAACCGGCTCCTCGACCGGTCTGATCGGCTCGGGCGCTAGCACAGACGCCTCGACCGGTCTGACCGGTGGAGCTGGGGCATCGGTCTTGACTCTCCACTCCTTCTCAGGGACCATGGGTCTGTAAGTATTGAATGTCTCATCCCTTTGTCTCTCCAGTTCCTGTTCCCTCTTCTCTTGCAACCTCAACCTCTGCAACTTCCTCCTTTGGGTGCGAGTCAACCCGGGAGGACACCACCTTGGCAAGAAGTACTTGGAGCTCGACCCACTACTGCTAGCCTCATGATCATTAGCAGCGGGAACCCTCTGAACAGATGACATGACCAGATTGCTTGTGCCAATCGGTCCTTTTGCATTAGCCTCAACGGGAACGTCCATAGACCCAATCTGGATAATAGTTCTCTCTTTGCCTTTCCCTGAGTCTATTTCCGTCTTCTGAACCTCCTCCTCTGTCTGTTTAGGACGATACATTTGCTTTGGAGGAGACAACCTGGGCGCCTGGACAGGCTGGTCTGACTGGTTGGGGTGGACCGATCTGACCGATCGGGTCTGTGCACCCTGACCAAATGAGCGAGGTGCCCAACGGCCTTGCATGGGGCACGAGATCCTATCCAAAGCTGACTTTCTGGAACCTCTCCACCCAGGATGGAAAGACGGCTGTTGCACGGACTGGTAAGGCACCCACATTACCCCCATTATCATCCTACACCGGGCATGGAGGTTTTGATGCCGGAGGAGCCTAGGATGCAGAGGGGTACTGCCTGGGTTGCACTTGGTCACTTCTCTGTCTTACAACCTCTCTCGGCGGCGAGCCTTATCTCCCCTGATGAGTAGGTGACCTCGTTCTTTTTTTTACCAGTCGATCACTTGTAATGGCCTTTTCTTTAGTATACTTGTCCAGAAGCATATCAAAGGTGACTTTTCCCCTGGGGCTACTCCCCTGATCTTTTGCCACATTGAGCTTCCAAGTCCCAATTTCTAGACGCTTTTGTTTCAGCATTCGGGGGCGCTCCTGGGGCTGACCGGTCTGACTGGTTCGATCTGGCCAGCAGACTCGAGCGGTTTTTTGACCAGATGCTACGGATGTCGCTTGCCCCCCGTGCCCAGCAGCTTTTACAGTGATTTTGAATGACTCTCTGCCGTCGGGAGTCTTTTCATACACCACTTCCCTCGTTAACTCTTTCTTCCTCAAATCGGGCTTTTCTTCCCTGATCACCACGTTCTTGCCTTTAGTAGCTTCGGCTTGATGCGGCCGAACCAATACCTTTGGCTGCTGTATGTCCATGGTGTTTACAGGAAACGGTGTCTTGTCCACTTGCATGTCATGGAAAGTCAAACGGCCTTCATTTATAGCCGATTGAACCTGTTGACGAAACACATTGCAATCATTAGTCGCATGGGAAAAAGTGTTATGGAACTTGCAATATGCTTTGCTTTTTAGCTCTTCAAGTGGATGCATAGTATGGCATATTTTCAAATGTCCAAGCTTAAGCAATTCATCAAAGATACGATCGCATTTGGACACATTGAAAGTAAATTTTACTTCTTCTTGCCGACTCTTGTGGGCTGGCTTAAGAGATGCACAAGAATATGATTTAGCTTTAGAAGGACACACAAATTCAGTAATATAAACTTCGTTGTCATCGTCGTTCGAACTATCGGAATCATACTCAATAGCATGCATATTAGACCGACGAGACTTAAAGTTATCTTTTTCTTTAGCAATTCTTAGTTCCATTGTCGAAGCCTTCATGAGCACTTGAGCAATAGTATGAAGCTCAAAACCTTCTACCCGATCCCTAATGGATGATTTCAAACCCTTAAGTGCAAGATCGGCCAAATCAATATCAGAAAGCGATAAATTAAAGCACCGGTTTTTAGTTTCCTTGAATCATGTTATGTAATCAAAGACAGATTCTTCTTTGCTTTGCATAACCGATGTCAAATCCGTCAACTTTAATTGAAAACTCTTGGTGTAAAAATGATCATGAAATTTCTGCTCTAATTGTTCCCACGAATCAATAGAGCCAGGAGCCAAAGACGAATACCAAGCGAAAGCGGTTCCAGTTAGAGACAAACAAAATAAACAAACCTGCAAAGCATTATAATAACCCGCTTCGCCTAGTTGATCTAGATACTGACTAATGTGCTCCTAGGTAGTTCGGTTATCTTCGCCACTGAATTTAACAAAATCGGGCATGCGCCAACCGACAGGATAGGGGACATAGTCAAAATCAGCATGATACGGCTTTTGATATAACTTTGAACTACCGGTATCTATGCCAAATTTACTTTGCATCATAGCCAACATCTCCTCTCTAAATTTTCTAATCTCACGAAGGGGATGTGACTCTGGTAGCTCTGGGGCTAATGTATTTACGGCACTCGCGTGGCGTGGGTTGCCATTCTGAATGCGGTGCAAATCAGAAAACACGTCATTTGAAATACCCCTAGATGCAACAGTGGTGTTAGGGATCGGAGGCGACGTGTACGCTATTGTGCTATTTGAGGGTGTATTCATCCCAAGCTCACTAGTACGGTTAGGAGCAAAACTAGGCATAACAGCGAGTGGCACGGGCGATTCAGGGACAATTGCCAACTGGCCGGCCTGGGAAGCCTGACCGATCAGACCGCCTGTCTGGACCGGTCTGGCCGCTTCAGCCGTGTTCGGCTTAGGCGGTTGGACCTGAGGCGGCGTCTGTCCCGTATAGAAGTTCAACGGCATGCCATACTTAGGGTTTTCAGGAGTAGCCCCTAGATTTGTCGATGGACTTGTATGCACAACCCCACGCGAATCAACTTGAGAAAAATCATCTTTATTAGATGTAACAGATTTACCCTCTACAAGTTGATTTATTTGTGCCATTAAAGTAGCTGTAATCTTATCTTGACGATCGAGGCTCTTACAGAACTCTTCATTAAATGCGGACTGATCGGATGGGAGATCACTTACATTGCGTACTTCCTCGATCATGCCGTCTTTCATCTTGATCGTGGGCATCTCGAAGTCCTGCACCCTCGTCGCCTTGCCCTTGTGATCTTTCTTGATGCCCATAAGATATTGCATCTTGACGTATTCCTGGAGCGTCGTGATGTTTCGCCGCTCCTCCTCGCTAAGATCCTCCGTGGAAGCCGCCATGATGTTGACTTTGTCAATCTCTATAGTAGATCCCATATTGCTAGGGTTTTTCAGAAGGGGCTATTGCGTTCTTGTCCCTATTTTGAACCCCAATTGTGATTTTACCCCCATTTTCTTCCACTTTGTGTTTTTACCCCTGCTTTTCCAAAACGAAGGTTCAGTTTACCCCTACTCCGTGAACAGCAGGTAACGGTGTTAAAAAAGTTGAAAGATGACAAGTTTGCCCTTCTGAATATTACGTTTTTGCCCCTATTTCAAACCCCAATTGTGATTTTACCCCCATTTTCTTCCACTTTGTGTTTTTACCCCTACTTTTCCAAAACGAAGGCTCCGTTTACCCCAGTTCTTAACTCAGTTATCTACATCCGGATCAAAGCAATTAAAAATTAACAAAAGTCCTGTGAAAAGACAAGCGTACCCTTTATCTCTCGGTCGTCTCTCTCAGGGTCGTCCCTCTCAACGCTAGCAGGTAGCGGGCGGCTGGGTGCGGCGGCGGCGGCGGCGGAAGGGCAGCGTCGGGCCTTCCACCGCCACCACCGCCGCACCCAGCCGCCCACTGCCTGCTAGCGTTGAGAGGGACGACCCTGAGAGAGACGACCGAGAGATAAAGGGTAAGTTTGTCTTTTCACAGGGCTTTTGTTAATTTTTAATTGCTTTGATCCGGATGTAGATAACTGAGTTAAGAATTGGGGTAAACGGAGCCTTCATTTTAGAAAAGTAGGGGTAAAAACACAAAGTGGAAGAAAGTGGGGGTAAAATCACAATTGGGGGTTTGAAATAGGGGCAAAAACGCAACATTTGGAAGGGCAAACTTGTCATCTTTCAACTTTTTTAACACCGTTAGCTGCTGTTCACGGAGTAGGGGTAAACTGAACCTTCGTTTTGGAAAAAGCAAGGGTAAAAACACAAAGTGGAAGAAAATGGGGGTAAAATCACAATTGGGGTTCAAAATAGGGGCAAGAACGCAATAGCCCCTTTCCGGAACGGTTGTAAAAATCAGATCCTTTTCCCTAGCAGAGTCGCCAAAATGTGTTGGTGCCTTTTCCGGCCAACACACGAATGCGCTAGCTCACGCGTGCGCAAGGTGATCACCTCGTCGGAGCCCATGCTCCTGGCCGGTCGGACCGGTCCGGCACAGAGACACCGCGAAAGCCTACGAGCACCAGGAGGGACCCCGTCGGAGATGGTGAGCCTAGGGTTGCTCTGAGATCGGCAGGCCACTCAGAACGTCCTCAACCGTCGTAGAGACGAAGGAGGAAAGCAAAGGGGTTGGAAAAAGCTAGGGTTTGGAGATAAAAGTGTAAAAGGTATATTTGTCGATTGGGTGATAGCCCTCAATCGGCCAGGGCCCTCTATATTTATAGGGTGGGAGGCCTTTTCCCGTAAAGAAATCCCGCTTTATCTCCAATTCGACCAGGACTCCAAATCTTGCCTCGGACTCGTGCTGACCGATCGGGGCCACCAGTCAGACCGGTGGGCGCACGCCAGATCGGCTTTGAGCCTGATCGGCGCCGCTGCCACTTTTGGGCGTCAACAGGTAGATTCTTCATGGAGATAAGCAAGACCTCTTGCAATGCCCAAGCATATCTCAAAGCGTGTTGGCCAGTCCTGGTTCAATCTCCCACTTCCTGCGGATAAATGTTTATTTTTAAATGTCCATATAACAACCATGAACCAGCCCCAACCCCCCATGCCCCCCATCCCAAATCCACAAACCTACACACATTCACTGTTGAATAAAATTGAATGAACTCTTACCAAACAGTGCCTTATCAAGGCTTTCATTCTCCAGGTACTCATAGACCAACAGTGGTTTATTACCCTCAAGGCAGCAACCATACAACTTAACGAGATTCCGGTGTTGTACTCGAGAAATAGTTTCTATTTCAGTTGCGAATTCCTTTTCCCCTGATGAGATGATTCAGATAGCTGTTTTACAGCCACCACCCTTCCATCGGTTAATTTACCCTGCAAAAAAGATGACATTTTATCAACCATGTGCAGAAACTAGAAATTAAACTGGAAAACAATAGAAAAGGAAGGAAAGAAGTGGGGTATGACCCCACTGGTGTGTATATATTGATATTATACATTTATATTAGTTCAAACAAATTTAAAGTAATGGACTTCAAACCTCCCAAAATATTGCTGCTAGCAAAGCTAGCCGATTTCGCATAACAAAGAAAAATTCACAAAAATGGGCACATCCTTTAACTGTGCGCAGTTTAGAAAAAACTACTTTCAGAAGTAAAATTTAGCAAATTCATATCCATGTGTGCAACTGATGGACTAACCTTATAAACTGATCTATATCCTCCTTCGCCAAGAAGGTTATTTGAACTGAAATTTTCAGTAGCGGTCCTTAGTTCACCATAACTGAGTACATTATGTCTTCCAACAATACTGTACAGCTCTACAAACATCACCAAGCGTGTTTATCTTGCTGCACCACCATCAAATAAAGGGGGAAGCAAAAATCTGATCAACTTTTTTCTTTTCTGAAATAAGAAAAGTCTGATGAACCTGAAGAATCCCAAGAAGAAGAAGAAGCGGCGTCAGCTTGGATAGACTACTCACAATCTGGTGACGTGGCAGAGCGTGTTGTTGCGGTCAGAGCAGTCGCACTTGATGGCCGGGTTGAAGGCCGGGTTGTCGTCCAGCTGCGTGTTGTCCATCACCGCGCCGTTGCATGGGTTGCCGCTTATGTTCCACGACGCCGGCGCGCTCAGCCCTGTTAATCCACATGATCACCGGCTCAGGTGAGTCGACCATTCAACAGTCTTATCAACCACGGTCGAGCACGACCGAGACTGTCCGACCACACACATTATGGCTCGAGGTTGAAGAAGAGGGAGAATAGAGCATACACATATAGTATAAGACACCAGTGTTGGCCGAAGCCCTTATATGGGAGATGGCAAATCTAAACACTCTTTACTAAGTTGTCGTGGCATTCTATTTATACAACTTTATCCATCTATTCCTAGTACAGCACACATGCTGCAACAGTAACTAGATAACACAACAGGACTGACTTCTGCGCCTGTCCCTGCATGTGGCTACAGTGCGGTAGGTGAGCATTCGGCGCATGCCTCTACAGCGGCTACAATACCACAGCAGGGGCCTTTTCGGCGCTGTCTTCCCTTGTTGTGTGTTCACACAAGAAAGCAGTATATTATTCTAACAATTCTCCCCATAATCCTCCTGCTATCCCTTGTACCTCCTCCATGCCGATCATCTCCTTCAGCTCCGTGAGTCGAAGACGTCCGAGCGGCTTGGTGAGGACGTCTGCGAGTTACCGACCAGTTTCGACGAACTCGATGATGATATGCCCTCCATCAACACAGTCCCTGAGGAAGTGAAACTTCACATCGATGTGTTTGCTCCGGTCGTGCAGAACCGGATTCTTCGCGAGGGCGATGGCGGGCTGGTTGTCCACCATCAGTGCTGGTGGGTGAGCTTCACACCGATCAGCTCGCCCAGCAGCCGGTGTAGCCACACAACTTGGCACGTCGCTGTGGCCGCCGCTACGTACTCTGCCTCGCACGTAGATAGCGCCACCACCTTCTGTTTCAGCGACAGCGATGAAATTAGGGCCGACCCGAGGAAGACGAGCACGCCAAAGGTGCTTCGTCGTCCGTCGATGTCCCCCGTCATGTTTGTATCGCTGAACACAGTGAGTTGTAGCCTACTCCCGCCAATTTTGGGAAAGATGATCCCTTGATCCATCGTCCCCTTGATGTAGCGCAGTAGCCACTTCACCGCAGCCTAGTGATCCTCTCTAGGATCCTCCATGAAGCAACTGACGTAGCCCACGGCGAACGCAATGTCCGGCCTCGTGTGGACTAGGTAGCGCAGACCGCCGATGATGCTCCGGTAGAGTGTTGGATCCACCTTTGCCACGATGCTGGCCTTCGTTAGCTTTAGCCGCTCCTCCATCGGAGTCACGCATGGCTTGCACTCAGCCATGCTGCTCCGCTCCAACAGCTTGGAGGCATACGTGCTCTGACCGAGCGTGAGTCCCTCCTTCCCCTGTCTCACCTCGATGACGAGGTAGTAGGAGAGTGCACCGAGATCGCTCATTCAAAAATGAGCCGCCATCTCGCGCTTGAAGCCGTTGATGTCCTCCGTGCGCACGTCGGTGACGATCAAGTCATCCACATACACGCCGCCGACGAGCTCCTCCTTCCCCCAGCGCCGCGTGTAGAGTGTGTGCTCGGTTGCGCACCGTTGGAACCCAAGCTCGCCTAGCGTGGCATCAAGCTTGGCGTTCCATGCTCATGGGGTCTGCCGCAGCCCGTAGAGCGCCATACGCAGTCGGAGCACCCTGTGCTCCTCTCCCTTGACGGCGAAACCTAGAGGTTGCCTGACGAAGACTGTCTCCGCCAGCTCGCCGTTGAGGAAGGCCAATTTAACGTCCAAGTGATGGACGCGCCAGTCCTTTGCTGCTGCCAAGGCTAGTAGCAAATGGACAGACTCCATGCGCGCTACTGTCACAAAGACCTCCTCGAAGTCAATGCCCTCCCACTGAACAAAGCCTCGGGCGACGAGGCGCGCCTTGTGCTTGACAATGGCGCCGAGCTCGTCCCGCTTGACCTTGTATACCCACTTTAGGCTGATCGGATGACATCCTAGAGGGGGATCGATGAGCTGCTATGTCTCATTTTCCTCGATCGCCTTCATCTCCTCCAGCATCACCCGTCACCAGTTTCCATCGTGCTCCACCAGTGTGAACGTGGGTTGTTCCTCTGCACTGATGAGTAGTAGCTCTTGGTCATT
Organism: Saccharum hybrid cultivar R570; assembly: GCA_038087645.1. Lineage (NCBI taxonomy): Eukaryota > Viridiplantae > Streptophyta > Magnoliopsida > Poales > Poaceae > Saccharum > Saccharum hybrid cultivar. Next base: position 33,973,178 of record JAQSUU010000001.1, on the reverse strand, counting down.
GAGTAGCCGACCAGCCAGTCCTAAGAGCCCTGTGCCACCGACGATGTTGTCTAGCCTACAGAACCGCACCTCCTCGCCTTCGTGGAAGGCATCCACGAACTCAGTGATGTCACTTGGAGGTGAGGCGCACTCAATCAGTGTTGATGGAGTTCCCTATTCCATCGGAGTGCTCGGCACAGCACCTGGAGTGATCGACACTACTCCTGAATAGCTCGTCACTACTCCTGCAGTGTTCGGCACCACTAGTTGAGTGCTCAGCCTCAGTCTTGGAGTGGTCGGAACCATGGCAAGACCTTTTGGCTTCACTACAGGAGTGCTCGGCACCCGTCCTGGAGTGGTCGCCACCACTGCAGAACCTCTCAGCACCAGTCCTGGCGTGCTCAGTATCCCTCCAGGAGTGCTCGACACTCCTTCCTGAGTGCTTGGCATCTCTTCCAAAGTGCTCGGCATCGCCCCAGGAATGCTTGGCTCTGCCGCTAGAGTGCTTGACACCCCTTCTGGAGTGCTCGGTACCTCTTCCCCAACGTCTCCACCACCGTGGATGAGCAAGTGCTCGACGATAAAGGTGCTGGTGAAGCCACCAGCTTCCCCCGTGCTCGGACTGGTCCAGTCCCAAGCCGCCTTCTCGTTGAACATGACATCGCGCGAGACAAGCACCTTGTCTCCACGTGGGTCATAGAGCCAGTACGCCTTGCTACCCTCCGCGTAGCCTAGGAACACCATCAGTGTGCTCCTGTCTTGCAGCTTGGTGAGGATCGGCTTCGTGTTCCTAATGTGGTCGATGCAGCCGAATGTCTAGAGGAAGGACATGCTTGGCTTGTGCCCATAACAAGCTTTAAACGGCGTCTTGCCTGTTAGGGCCTTAGTCAGAGCGTGGTTGAGGATGAACACCACTGTGGTCACCGCCTCACCCTAGAACCTTGTCGGCATGCCTTTGGCCTTCATCATGGATCAAGAGATGCTGACCACCATCTTTTTTCGCCTCTCCACCATGCCATTTTGTTGTGGCGAGTACGGCGCGGTGTGGTGTCACACCACACCCTGATCCACGTAGTACACAGTGAGCTCCACCGAAGTGAATTCGCCGCCGTGATCAGTCCTTAGTACGTGGAGCTTCTTGCTGCTCTCGGCCTCCGCACGTATCTTGAACTTCTTGATCACCACCGCTGCTTCATGCTTGCTCGTCAGGAGTTGCAGCCACATGTAGTGACTGCAATCATCCATGAGCAGGAGGAAATACCACCAACCACTGTTTGTAGCTGGCATGATCGGCTTGCAGAGGTCGCCGTGGACGAGCTCGAGAGCGTCCTTCGCGCGATACTGTAACACCCTCGGTGTTATGTTGTACAGTTTTTGCTTAAACACTGCATGAGCATCATACTTATGTGTAAATGTGTGTTATAGAGTATAAATCAATATTCGAAACTTGAAATGTTCATTTGAAACAAGAAACGAATGTTATATTTTGTGTCACGTATTATCAAGTAGGGTTCAAAATGAACTTTTATCGAACGAAAATGCTACGGGACGCATCAGCGAAATGTAGTAAAGTTGGTAGCCCGAACTTCATAGGTGACGATGAAATATGTGTGGTCAAGGACGAGGTTCGCTAGCTAGTATATCAAGTAGGTCGGAATTGGAATTCGACGCGAAACCGTTCGAGGTTTAGCCATTCCGCGTAAGTCGGTAAATGGGTCGACGAAGTCATGTTCGGCAATTTGTGTAGAGCGAACGGCTTAAGAAGTGGCGAGATGTCGTGGCTTAGGTCGATAGCTCTACGTACCCTCTTGAGTATAGAAGAAGTGGTTTGGCGTTTTGACCATCGAGTATGATTTTTCAATAGCTTTAAAAAGCGTGCAAGTCACATATTTTTGAACAAAGCCAGCGCTGCTGGCCACGGCTTCCTGACATCACGCTTGGGCGTAGCTCGCGCATGCCGCACATGCCCAGTCACCTCTGTCCATCGTCGTCGCAGCGCGCTGCCCGTGTGGCCGTCACTGCCGCTGGGTCATCACCGCTGTGCGCGCCTGGCTCACGACACGTGCACACACGCGCACACTGGGGCCCGGTGGGCCTAGATGCTCCGCCCTTCATCACATCCGCCTGCGCCACCACTCGCCGTCGCATCTGCCGTCACGTTCGGCGGTCCACACCGGTGTCGCCACTCACCCGAGCACGCTCACGCGCACCGCCTGCACAGCCACTGTTCTCATTGACATTGCGGCTGCACACGCATGGGTTGGCCCCGCCGGCCCTTGTCTTCATGGTTGTGCGTGTGTACACGCCACGCCTGCCGTCGCATCGTCTAGAAAGTCACCGGCCGGCCACGCCGCGCTAAGGCCTAACTCCAGGAGCCCGTCCCCTTTCGCATTGCCCACGTTCAGAGGACGAGTGGGAGGACAGCGTCGGGCCTAACTTGCCCGGGGCAGTAGTATGTTGTTGGGCGTCGATTTAAGCTTTCACTGTCGCTGTTGTCATCTCTAAACTGAGTGTCATCGCCCTCAAATTGGTCGTGTACCATCCATCCCTTTCCAATTCACCGTGCGCCCAAATAGATAGAGTCTCTAGCTTCCGATTAGAGTCAGTTCGACGGGCTTCCCTCTTTCGGTGAGGTAATGGGGAGAGTTTTTCCCTCGTGGTCCGCCATGGCCGGCGAGACGAGTTCTCGGCCCGGGGTACTGCTCCTAGCTCTTTTGTTTCAATCGAGCACGGCTGTTGCCTCTCCTTGACTCATCTGTCTCGCCCATGCAGTGGTCCCATTGACTGTGCAGCTGGTCGCCGGGAACGTCTTGTCCACGGCCGGCGTGAACCGAAACTACCTCGCGCGCGTGGCCAGGCCATTGTCGTTCCTCACGACTTCGCCCAGCCTGTCCGTCACATCGCTGGTGAGGTCATCCTACTTCTAGAGTAGTTGGTTGACTCAATTAGGGACGAGGCTCGCCGGAGCACGGGGGCGGCCATCGGTGAACTGGCTTTGATGCCGCTCCTGTGATCAGCTTAGTTGGGCGCAGTAGCTATTTAATTAGGGCTTTAAGGTGGTTACTTTTAGACTGTAGATGGTCACCGAGTAGCAATAGAGGCGTTCGGGTAGATGGTTTCGCTGGAGTCGAGCTACCACAGCCAGAACCCGCCGCGGCATGTGGCCACGCCTGTGTGGTGCGCCGTTCTGTGCATTTGTTACCTCAATTGGTCACGCGTGGTACGTAGATGCTCATGGGGGTGCTGGTGCATGCCGGAGAGGGCTGTGTCCGCTGGCATTTGTCCGACCAAGGGCAGCGTAAAATGTGAATTCAAATAGAAGTAGGGGCCTTGATGCAAACTCTGTGACTCGGTGAAATAGTACTCGAGTGGGTTGTGCAAATAGGGTAAAGAACGGGGGCTTTTTCGCTAAAAGGGCTAGCCACGCGGCTCCGCAGTGGGCCGGCGGAGTTGGGCCACGTCGCGTGTCGTCGGGTGGGCCGCGTCGGTGGCTGCGCCTGTGCGCGGGTGGGCAGCCGGGGTGGGCCGCGCAAGAAGGGATTCGGTTTTCCTATTTCAGCGAATTATTGAAGGTTTATTCAATATAGTTTCAAACAGAACTTTGAAAAATTATAGTAAATTGTGTAGTTGTCCAAAAATAGTGAAACTGATTTTGTTAGATTCGCAAAAATACCGTCTACCTATTAGTACAGTTAGATTACAGTTAACTGTGACAATGGTAGGTTCACAAATTCAAACCAAAGAGTTTAGTATTATGTAGATTAAGAATTATAGGAATTTTTGTGGTAAATTGGTGACTATAGCTATAAAAATTTTACAGTAGCCTCACTAGATTATTATGTATTTGCTGTAAATTTTGTAGCCCTAGAGTAGGATAATAAATAGAGTAGCTATTATCCTTGCTTTATCATATATAGCGTAAATCAGCATTACGAGTAAGAATACCGGTAGTTGCTATAATAATGTATGCCATACTTTATACTTGTTATTGGTAGCAATAGATAACATAGCACCGTGGTCGGTAGCACTAGCTTAGTAGTGAAACAGCTGTACTTTTATTTTAAGAGTTGCTGTTGCTATGTTACTAAGCATGGCATCATCATTTCATGCATGTAGATCACGAGCTGGTAGAATTCATGCCCGTCGATGAACAGGAGTACGATGAAGTCATTGAGAAGTACGAGGAGGAGATCCTCGTGCAGGAGGGAGCCCCGGAGCCTTTTGGAGCTGACCTTACTGACCCGTCGCCTGCTCAAGGCAAGCCTCGGTGCATAACCCTTATTTTTAATGATCATTGAATATATATATATATATGATGTGCATTTATATTACATGCATTTTATGAAAACTACATGCATAAATATATCTACTTATGAGTCCTACTAGTACAGGTCGAGTAGCTGCTATACTCAGGATACCAGTAGCGTGAGTAACCTGCCGTTACTCGCAAATAGGTGATTAATATGATCACTCATGGTAAAATGATAGAAAGGTAAATAGTGACCGGACAGGGATATGGTTTGGGTACTGGTGGGTGTAAGGGTTTGTGTCATACGGCCAACAGGGCATAGCTTGGTTATACTTTTTTCCCTGTCTGTGTCAATTAAGGATCGATCGTTGCAATGGACGCTAGGCAAGTCATAGATCTATTGTCCCGAGCACATACTTGGGTATGGGCATAGGGAAGACTTATTGCTCTCTTGTCGTGGATCCAGCTCTTTCCAGACCGACTGATTGGAGGCGGGGATGATGGAGGTCCTTGCACCGCATTGAGTCTGGGACTCAGGAGTGGGGGCTTGGAGTCCAAGTTTGGACGGAGACCTGGACACCCAGGACAGAAGGGTGATGGGTTAGTCCTGCTTGTGCTTGGGGTACAAGCGAGACGTGTGTTTTCGGGGCACCCAGCTAGGCACATTGATTCGCGAATCACCACGAAGTCAGTATGACTTGTCTTAACTCTAGCATCGTAGTAAGAAATGAAAGATGGAAGATGATGAAACAGAACTGATTGCTCAACTCTTGCTTGAAACTAGAACAAGTGCTTATATAGACTGGAAGATAATAACTTAATGCGGCTAATAATAATGACATAAGTAAGGACTCACTATTAGTATTGCTTTCTGCCCAAAAAAGAACCAGCAAACCATAAAGCTTATCATATTCCTTGGAGTTAGAAAATTATTCACACTAGTCGGATAAGTCTTGCGAGTACATTATGTACTCAGGGTTTATTTACCCCTGTTGCAGGTGATGCATGAGAAGTACCGTTGCGTGGAGGATTCTTCTGGTGGGCTCAGACGGATCCTCGTTTTTATCGTTAGATGTTTTTTAATTTCGCTGTTTATCGTTCCGCACTCTGATATTTGGTATTGTAATAATGTAATTTTAAGAAACTCTATTGTATGAAATGGACAAGTATTGTAATTCGTTCTCATTATTGGATCCTTGGGAAAAATATGGATCTTTCGGGTTCTCCCTTGGGGTGTGCCCGACGGATATCGCCCGCTATCACTTGCTTTCAGGGTGCTTAGTGTCTGGTGGAAGACGAGCACCCCCGTAAGCATGTTATTTTGGGCGGTTCTACAATAGATACTTGGCCGCCTTTTGGAATGGTAGCCTCTTTTACTTCCTGGCCAGGCAGCTATCACACAGCTCGCCTCCGTGCTTGATGTGGGGTAGTCCTCGAACCATCTTCTCCAGCCGACCAAGCACGTAGAAGCTGAGATGTCCGAACCGGGCATGCCACATCCACGGTTTCTCGTTGTGCCTTGCCGCCAGGCACACCGGCTGCTCTACCTTCAGGTCGAGCAGGTACAACTGGTTCAGGGACCTCTTCACCTTGGCAAGAAGTCGCTGCTCCCGGTCCTTGATCCTAAGGACTTCGTCCTTGATTAGTACCTCGCTACCGCGCTCATCCAGCTGACCAATGCTGATGATGCTGGAACGCAGCTACGGGATGTAATATACATCCGTTAGCGTGCGGTGCTCCCTGTTCTGGCACCTGAAGATGATGGTGCCGCGCCCTTAGATAGCCACCCTTGAGCCATCACCAAACTTCACTGTACCGGTAACATCGTCGTCGAGCTCGGAGAAGGATGCCTTGGAGCCCATCATGTGGTTGCTGGCACTAGAGTCCAGATACCATCGTTGCTCCTGGTCGGCGCCCACATGTCCGAGGTAGATTTGGGTGCATGGTTCGTCTGAGGTTGACAGCCTTTAAGGCCTTCCCAGGTCCTTTCCACCATCGTCGCCTCTTCCTTCTCCTCGGCCTAGACTTCGTGCAGTGCACAGACCGTCGCCATCAGGATAGTGGCCTCATCATCATCATCAGCTTACGCTAGATGAGACTCAGCCTTCTTCTCCTGTTTGCGATTTGAGCACTCCCGTGCCCAATTGCCCATCTTCCCACAGCGTCGACAGGCGTTGGGGTCAACCTGCTTCTTATTCTTCGAAGAAGCCTTGCCACGACGCTTGCCATGGCCACCGTGGCTGGAGGAGGCTGCCTTCCCGGAGTTCCTCCGACCAGTCCACTCCTCCTCTGTTAGCAGCAGTTTGCCGCTATCCTTCATTGCTGTCACCTGCTCCAGGTGCTCGTCCACCATCTGTAGACGGTCTATCACATCCTCAATGGTGAGGATGGACAAGTCCAGCATCATCTCTATGGAGAGAGCGATCTGGATGTACTTTGCCGACACGGAGTGGAGGTACTTGGAGACCGCCTCCTCTTCATCGATGGTGACGCCATGGCTCTTCAGCTTGCTAATGAGCGTCTGCAGGTAGAGGAAGAAGTCCTCCACCGTTTCACCATCCTTGAACTTGAGGTTGGCGTACTCCTGCTTCAGAAGCTAGGCCGTCGCCTTCTTTGCGCAGTCGGAACCGACGCGCATCGCCGCAATAGCCTCCCACGCCTCCTTAGCAGAGCTCTTCGCCCCCAACGGCTCCCTGTACTCCGTCGGTACAGCAACGATGATAGCCTCCAACGCTGACATGTCATCTTGCTCATTGTCGGTGCCCTTATCAACAGCATTCCAAAGCTGTCGGGCTCTAAGCTTGACCTTCATGGTCACCGACCACTCTCCATAATTGGTGCGAGTCAGTGTCGGTCAACTAGTGTCGCTGACCTCCCGCACCGTGCGAACAACAACCTCCGGTCGTGGTTAAGCAGTCACAGCAGTGCCACTGTTGTCGCCCACTTCCGAACCGTCCGTCATAGCCAGCGGTTAGTCCGGCGACGACGCTTGTACGACTCTGATACCACTTGGTAGCCCACAGGATCACCGGCTCAGGTGAGTCGACCACTCACCTGTCTTGCCGACCACGGTCGAGCACGACCGAGGCTGTCCGACCACACACTATGGCTCGAGGTTGAAGAAGAGGAAGAACAGAGCATACACACACAGTACAAGACATCAGCGTTGGCCGAAGCCCTTGTATGGGAGATGTCAAATCTGAACTCTCTTTACTGAGTTGCCGTGGCAGTCTATTTATACAACTCTATCCATCTAGTCATAGTACAGCGCACATGCTGCAACAGTAACTAGATAACACAGCAGGATTGACTTCTGCGTCTGTCCTTGCATGTGGCTACAGTACGACAGGTGAGCCATTCGACGCCTGCCTCTACAGCGGCTACAATAACACAGCAGGGGGCATTTTCAACGTCGCATTCTCTTGCTGTGTGTTCACACAAGGAAGCACAAGCCCTAGTTTGCTCAAGATCGCGTTCACCGCCGCCGTTGGACAAAATCACCCACCCCAGCAACCAAATTATCAAAATCGAAGCCTCTCCTCTCATCGACCATGAATCAACAACCTTCAATTCTAGAGCTCTTTCGTCGAGTGAGACACTAACCTTCAACCGGATCAGTCTGCGGCGGCGGCAGCGGAGCCTGAGCCGCCGCCCTCCAAGAATTCAGAAGCAGCAAGATCAGGAGGAAGCCCCCGCCGCTCAGCCTGGGCTTCATCTCTCCCTGCCCAGCTCGAGCCCCTCCCTCTGCTAGTCTGCTCACTTTGTTTCCTTTAGATTTCTCTGAACTGAAACTAGTGGTGGATGGATCGAACAAAGGAAGCGGACAAAAGCGTCACGGCTGCAGCTATGGAACCATGCAATGATGCGGAGATGTAGGGTTAGCCAATTTGTCTATATGAAATTCGCGCCACTACCGTCCTAAATTGCTTGTTAAGCAGGAGCTAGCTGCTGGCGTGCTACTCTGGCAAGCTGCAGAAAGCCGGAGTGATCAGGCTGCTGATTAGGTGGTGATTGCTGGATTAGCTGAACTTGGCTAGCGTCGTTTCAGATTAGAGACCTCTATGATTCGACGGCTCAATTTAAAATGACTGAAGTGGTTTCAGACTAGACAGAGGTCAATGAACCCAGCAGGCTCCTGCAAAATTATGTGCTCCAGTATAAGGCCTGGTTTAGTTTTAAAAAAATTTCACCCTAAACTATCACATCAAATCTTGCGGCACATGCATAAAGTATTAAATATAGACGAAAAAAAATTAATTACACAGTTTAGTTGGAAATCGCGAGACGAATGTTTTAAGACTAATTAGTCCATGATTAGCCATAAGTGCTACAGTACTAACATGCGCTAATGATGGATTAATTAGGCTTAATAAATTCGTCTCGCAGTTTCCAGGTGAGCTATGTAATTAGTTTTTTATTAGTATCCGAAAACCCCTTTCGACATCCCCAAAACATCCAATGTGACATACAAAAATTTTCATTTCGCGAACTAAATACAACCTAACTTTGCTCTCCCTACATGAGCTAGCACTAGCAGTCGTCAGCTTTTTCAAGCACATCCCTAGAAATTTCCTTAATTTCTTACTGTGTGTGAGGTGATGGTTCAAGTTCAAATATAAAAATATTCAGTGCACTTTTGTATGAAGATGGCAAGCTCTATTTTATTTCTTCTAATCGTTGTTATACTAGCTTGGTGAACATGAATATTTCAGAGCTGTTAATCTGAGCATGAGGTGCAATGTACATTTGCATTTCGTCACATGTGAGTATGTGTGACTTGTGTGACGAATTTTTGGTTCACGACTTCACGTGCATTGGTTGCTTTTGGCCGTTCAGCTCAAGTGTGCCAACTTTGGACTTCAACCCCAACGTCGTCATCCCCTCTAATCAGCTTGAACAAAGGGAGAAATTCAACGTCGTTTGCCACGAATATCAACAAAAGGTCTGCTACACATTAATTGGAGATTATATATATTATTGCTCTTGTTTTCCATGCACATTTTCAGAGATTAAAAAGATCTAGCAAGCTAGTACTACAAAACAATACAAGTGGATTTGATAGTTTATTGTCAACCTACACCAACTTGACCAATTATATATGAATTACGAGTTGCAAATAACTAATTAGCAGCATCATCGCTGAGATAAAAAAAAATTAGGATAGATTTATCATGCCGATGCAGACATCCTACCCAACCATTCGTCCCAAAGCTCCAATGACGTGCAATCTGAGCATCCTTTTACATGCTCTAATCTTCTTACATTGGACCGGTTCACGCTATGCCTCGATAAGGAATTTCTTCTTTCGTCGTGCAATCGAACATGCAACCATCTTGCACAATCTCCAGCAAATAACCATAGCATGTATGGACAGTCACCGACTGCACATGATCAACAATTCTTCTTCTTCCTCCTCCTTTTGAAATAATAAAGGTTGTGGCTTGACCATGACATGGAATTGCTGAATTGGAAAGCACATGCCACCGCCCACCGGGTGTCGAAATCCATTAATTCAAGACTAAGAAGCTAGTAATCATTTTAGTTCTAATCATTTTAAGAAAGTAAGAGCATCCGTACATCTAGTTGCAATACTAATGTGGAGAGGTTTTGGTTGATGGCATAACGTAGTTGGTTCCTTCCAGCCATACACTGCTCTAATGCACTGCCAACTTGGACATGAACCTCGACGTCGTCATCCCGGCCCGTTTATTTGGTTGCACGAGGGTGGAACCCGACGCCATCAGCCACAAATATCAACAACAAAAAAAACTTCGTAACCATGTACTTCAACGAGCTGGCTGCTTTTCATGCATATTTCCCGAAATCAAATGTAATAAAGGCAGTCCCAATGGTGCATTGATGATGATTTCTATCCTCATTAAATGACTTGCCACGTAGGCAAAATGCTGATATGGCAACGTAATTAATGAAGAAAGAGAGTAAAAATCATAGAAATTGTTTCTTCATGAAGAAATCAGGTCTACTCTTGACCCAATGCACCAAGAAACCATGAAATCGCCATTGGGGAGAAACCACCAGTTTCTAGGGAGCTCGTGTCGCACTCCCATTGGAGGAAGAAGATAGAGTTGGAAGAGAGAAATAGAAAATAGTTATTACTCATAGAAACCATGGGTTGGAAAGCAGTACTTTTTTTTGGTGTGGTATCCTATGTTATAGAAACTACTAGTTTTTTTCATTGGGACTGCCCTAATAGCTCTAGCAATGTAGTAGGTACTATAAATTTTTTTTTTGAAACGAACGGGTACGAGATCGTGCTTACTTCATTGATAAAGCACGTACTATAAATTAAATTACGCTAAGTTGGCATGCCGGCACAATTTTTTTTATGCACGTCCTTTTACAGACCACTTGACCAATATTATAAATAATTGTGAGTTGCTCATAGCTGGCACATGAAAGTTGAGATTAAAAAGTAACTGAGCTAGATCGAGCGGATGCAGACATCCTATCCAACTAGAGTCCTAATCATGCAGTGAATATAGAGTATGCGGTAGAATTGTGTATCTTTGTATCAGGTATTGGTGGAAGAGTGGCGTAAGCTCCTCGTAGTTGCCATTTGATTTGAGCATACGCATGCTCTGTTACTGCTCCATCCGTCTCAGATTATAAGTTGTTTTGATTTTATTTTTAAATTTATCTTTTGCTATATGCATCTAAACATTGGCGGATCCAGGGGGGCTGCAGCCCCCTCGTGAGACTTAATTCCTCGTTAAATTACTGTAGCATCAAGCATAAATCATCATTAAATCTTCATTATCAATCAACATGTCCATTACTTAGCTTCCTCCTTGATCCCATCCTGAATCCGCCACTGCATCTAAACATAACATATATTTAAGTGTATAGTACGAATCTACTTATTATTCAGAACATTGTCATGGAAATTATGAATTATTGTCCAAGTGATAAATAAAATTTGTTCTTAATTGTTGTTTGACTGGTTGATGCTGATTCCAAATGCCTCGATATGGAATTTCCTTAACCTTTACACGCATTCGACATGCGACTATCTGGCACGCCTGTGTTCCAAAGGTCTGGATTGATCAGCAAGGCACACGCACACGTGTGCCGGCAGGTGCCCTTGTTTAGATTGAAGAATTTTTCAACCTGATGGATAGTACCACTTTCGTCTTATTTGACAAATATTATCCAATCGTAGACCAACTAGGCTCAAAAGATTCATCTCGTGATTTTGAACTAAACTGTGTAATTAGATTTTTTTTTTTACCTACATTTAGTACTCCATGCAAGCGGCAAAAAATTGATGTGATGGAGAGAGAGTGAAAAAACTTGGAATTTTGATGTGATCTAAACACGGGGTAGATTTTGGAGAGAACGAATCGAGAGCGTTTTGTCAAGGAGACAGCGACAGCTTCGTACGATTCCACTAACAGACGATTCACTGTAGCAACGTCAGCTGCTCTCGTCACGGATGTGCACCGCCACCACGTCCATGCGTTTGCAGGAAAGGGAGCGCAAAAAAAGAGATTTTTGTGAACCGTACAGGCGGATATTACAAGGGCTGGGCCTCTTACAAGGCCCAAGGCCTGGTCACTCGTGACACAAAGCACGTTCGGTGATATGAAGCTGTGTGGTCCAGCCAATTGCAATTTACAGTTTTTTTCGAGCGAATTGGCAATTCTTGTACACATCCGAATCGAAGTTTTCCAAAGTGAATTTCCAAGAAACAATCTGCGGCTTGGCAGAAGCTGATCTAACCTGCCAATGGTCATCGATCGATCACCGGCCTTCGTCGATGACGGAGCTCAGGAACGGCGACGCGGACATGCCTACTAAAGCTGTGTGGTCCAGCCAATTGCAATTTACAGTTTTTTTTCGAGCGAATTGGCAATTCTTGTACACATCCGAATCGAAGTTTTCCAAAGTGAATTTCCAAGAAACAATCTGCGGCTTGGCAGAAGCTGATCTAACCTGCCAATGGTCATCGATCGATCACCGGCCTTCGTCGATGACGGAGCTCAGGAACGGCGACGCGGACATGGCCTTTGCCCCCGGCTCCGAGCTCGACGTCCCTCTGGCGTTGCTCTGCCACTCGATGACGTAACTGGGCTTAGTAACCGCCTCGGGCACCTCAATGTCCCCGACGACCATCGACACCACCCTCGACATGGGCGGGCGCTGCCGAGGTGAGCTTTGGATGCAGCGGAGGCCAACGCGGATGGCACGGAGCACCTCTTCGCTGTTGAATTCTGTGAGCCTAGGGTCTGCGACGTCCAGAGGATGGTTGCCCTCGTAAAGTTGCCAGACCTGAAAGCATGATAAGTTGGGGGACAATTCAGATCCAACTGTTTTTTTTGTCGCAATAGCAGAACAAGAAAACACACAATCATCATTTTCAAGATGGTTCCAAACATTGATCTTCTGCTGTGCAAGTACGCAACAATAAGATCCACAATAATACTACGGCCATGCTAAAATTTAACAAGGTATGCCAGCCTCTAATAACAAGTTCACATAATGACATGTTGACTAGCAGTTTCTGCAAAAAAAAAAAAAAGGCAACTTTTCGCAAGTTTTTGGTTAGACTGTTTAAGTCCAAGGTTCGATGAAACCCTTTGTCACCGGTCCGTGAAGGGACATATCTCCCTCTGATCTAATTTTTCCTTAAAAGTTCTGAGAAAAATACTGTCGGGAACAAAAGAAATGCATATAATGAAAAAGTTCCATGCATGGAAAAAATTAAAAAAATGAAAGAGTGCAAGTACAATCATACGATCTAATATAGTTGATGTATTTTTCTAATATACCCCGTTCGCTTGGAGGAATTTTGAGAAATCTGAAAAAATTTGTGAGACGAAATCAGCCGTGAACAGCAACTTTCAGCCATGAACAGTAAATCCCGGCTGGTTTTTGCACCATCCAAACGGGGCCATAAAGCATCATGTTCTCTACCGGCTCATAAAATTTAAATCTAAAACTCAACTTGTACATGAAAAAAAGATAAATATTAGAGTTAAATACACCAGCGGCCCTCGAACTTGTAGGCGTGTGTCACATAGGTCCATGAACTTGGAAAATGCATTTCTGGGTCACTAAACTTGTTAAGTGGTGCACCGCATGCCCATACCAGCCACGTGCACATTTTTTTGCTGACGTGGCATGCTAGTATGACATATAAATGCACCAGCGGCCCTCGAACTTGTAGGCATGTGTCACATAAGTCCATGAACTTGGAAAATGCATTTCTGGGTCACTAAACTTGTTAAGTGGTGCACCGCAGGCCCACGCTTGCTCCACTGTGCAGGTCTCTTCCTCCAGGCCGGCGAGCAGTTTTGACACGCGGGACTGCTCTGCCCCGCTCTCGCACTCAGACCAGGCATGCGGCCCCGTGCACTGCTCTGTGGTCTGCGTCGGCTCGATGTGTTCGTGAGCAGGGTGGGCGCTGGGGTCTATTTTTTATGAGAAAAATAGATGTGAGGGGTTAAATGAAAATTATATGTCATACTAGCATGCCACGTCAGCAAAAAATGTGCACGTGGCTGGTATGGGCCTGCGGTGCACCACTTAACAAGTTTAGTGACCCAGAAATGCATTTTAAGTTCATGGACCTACGTGACACACGCCTACAAGTTCGAGGGCCGCTGGTGCATTTATATGTCATACTAGCATGCCACGTCAGCAAAAAATGTGCACGTGGCAGGTATGGGCATGCGGTGCACCACTTAACAAGTTTAGTGACCCAGAAATGCATTTTTCAAGTTCATGGACCTATGTGACACACGCCTAGAAGTTCGAGAGCCGCTGGTGCATTTAACTCTAAATATTATTAGGGATAGGTCGGACCAACTAAAATAGTTTGGGATAGTAAATTAATCCAAAATTTTGTTCATGGGGTTAAACGGAAAAAATGGATTGCTTAGGGTAGTATAATTTTTCCATTTTATGTTTCTATAGTCTAAATAATTGTTAAGTGCAGGGAAAGGATTAGCTTTATTGATCTGTGGAACTAACACAATGGCAATGACTGAGCTAGATCTGCGAGGCTCTGAATCTTAACAACTCAATCCTTGCTTGCCTATCAATAAAGAACCAGCCGGCATATATATTGCTTGGTGCTAACAAACCAAATCCTAATTAACAGCTATTGCTAACCTCCTGCCATCTTATCCAACTAATCAGGCGCCTAACTTGCCGGAGCTGTTGGCGCCGGCTTGCTGCGCCGCCTGTAGGTTCAGCCCACAAAAGCGTCCACAACAATAATACCTTATATTTTGATAAAAAATAGATATGTCTCATCAACAAATGATTTTAGAATGATATAAATTGTGTAGTATTGTAGGTGCGAGTACTATTCAAGCCTTAGCAGACTAAAATTGTGGTTGTTTTTTTTACACCTAGCGTTCTATATACAATTTAGTGGTTTCGTTGTATGTTTTTCATAACGTAGTGATCTAAAAATTGTTGTTATTTGGTTTGATGATTGAAAATTCTTATTAATTCACATGAGCTTTAATATTTTAAATCCCTATTAATAGATTAGTGAAGATTTTCCCAGTAGCACATAAAAAAGAGTGCTAAATTGCTTGACCTAAATCTCAATTTTATAGTGACCTTACCCATTCTAAAAGATATGCTTTGTCTTCGTCAAGCCTGTCGTCGTAGTTTGGCCTTCCAGCTATTGTCTCCAGTATGACCACACCAAAAGCAAACACATCAACTTTCTCAGTCATATGACCTCTCATGGCATACTCAGGTGCAAGATAACCACTTGACATATTAGGGAAAAAACATTGTTAGCTAAAAAATTAATAAAACTAATATGTAAACATAAAGGTGTCCAGATGGAAATGTACTTACAATGTACCAGCAACTTTTGTGCTAACATGTGTTTTCTTGTCATCATAAAGTTTGGCGAGACCAAAATCAGATATCTTAGGGTTGAGATTGGCATCAAGTAAGACATTACTAGTCTTTATGTCCCTATGCACAACACGGATGCTAGACTCTTCATGGAGGTAAGCCAGGCCTCTTGCAATGCCCAAACATATCTCAAAGCGTGTTGGCCAGTCCAGGTTCAATCTCCCATTTCCTGCCAATGAAGAATAATTTTCAGATTTATGTAAGAAACCTGAACTCTTTGCAGTTGCATCAAATTGAATGAAACATTACCGAACAATGCTTTATCAAGGCTTCCGTTGTCTAGATACTCGTAAACCAACAATGGGTTATTGCCTTCAAGGCAGCAACCATACAACTTCACGAGATTACGGTGTTGCACTTGAGAAATAGTTTCTATTTCTGTTATGAATTGCTTCTTCCCCTGACGGGATGTTTCAGATAGTTGTTTTACTGCCACTACACTTCCATCAGATAATTTACCCTGCCAGAAGGTGTCATTTTTAAAAATGCATGTTTTAAGCATCAGCATTACCATATGTATACTGTAATGGAGAAAATGAAGAAGACAACCACAACAAAAAGAAAAAGAAATCAGTAGGGAGCATATGTATATATTTTTTTGAAATAAATATGTATAGATTTGTATTAGTAAAAAGAACGGGAGAAGCATGTGCAGTGAGAAAAAGAATTCACATTGCCCAAAAGTAGAGATAAAATAAAAGAGGTCTAGTCAATTTGCATAAAGAAACAGATCAGTGTCAAAAAATTCACAGAAAGTAAAATTTAAAAGAAAATTGTCATCCATGTGTACTACATATGAACTAACCTTATAAACTGACCCATACCCTCCTTCGCCGAGAAAGTTACTGGAATTAAAATTTTCACTAGCGATCTTTAGTTCACCGTAACTGTAAGTGAATAAATTAGGTCTTCCAACAGTATTGTACAGGTCTGCAAGGATGACAAGCGATAAATTCATGAACACAACCAATTTTTGTTTAAAGAATACAATGTGAGCATAGTGTATCATGTACCTTGTTGCTCCAAAGACAGTTTTCTACTTTTCTGCCTCCGGACATACAGTCCAGTGAGCACTATTAGTCCTACAACTACTGCACCAACCGCAGCTCCAACAATTGCACCTGTTTTATTCTTACTTCTCTTCCGAGCAGCATTAGGTGCTGTAATCGTGAAGTATGTCAGATTCAAAAAAAGCTCACTTGTTAGAATAAGACAGTGATCTTACAAAGAATCAGCATATTTTGACTCTGAAGTTTATGTTATGTTCTCCTGAATTTTACTCATTTTTATTTTGGAATTCAGATGAGAATATTTGCACAATTTAGAATAGATATGCACGATTAATATATATTTATGCATAGGTTTAATTGTCAGCATGTTTAATTGTCAGCATTTTTCATGGTCGAAACTATATGCACAAGTCGACCAAAGAAGGCTGTGGTCAACAGCCCATAGTTCAACACCCGATCCGTTGAAGATGGACCGTAAAAGATGGTCAATGGGAAGGCTGCTGCTGTCACTACTGACGTTGGTGATCTCCGTTTCCTGCAAGTTCATTTCGTTTACTACTGTCACTACTGACGTCACCCACATCTCACCTGCACCAAGCAGGCAAATGGATCTTCGCTAAAGCCTAACACAGCTTCTCCAAGTTCATTTCAAGTCTATCTATTCACTATTAGATTTAGGTGATCATGCGAGTTTAGTTGGTCCCGTTGCAATGCATACAGACCGGGGTATCCCTCTGGAATTCTAAAAAAAAAAACTCATGCGAGTTTAGACCTAACAAGATGGTGTTAGAATCATGTGATTTGAAGCAAATGGGAGAGAGAGTACCAGGAGTTACACTCAAAGCTGAGATTGAAGGCCCGTAGCTGCCTTGAGTAGGGATGCAACAAGTGCCCTTGCCAGCCCAGAACAGATGAATTTCAAGGAAGTTTCTAGTGACAGGAATAATATATTGCTTCTGGACAGCAGCGTACGATCCTCTTGCTTCCTTTCTTATGTCAAAGTTCTGCTCCTTCCGCTCACCCTTTATCAAGATAAAAAAACGCGTGACCAGCTCAAGCTAAAAAGTAAAAACCAAGGGTAGGTTATTAGTACAACAGGAACTAACCTACCTGTATATAGATATCAAAAACTCTTTTACCTAAACTTTGCCAAATCCGTGAGTCCTCAAAGACAATCTCTGCAAATTGAAGCGTTACTACATAGTTTCCGTTCTCAAGTCCAACGCCAAAGTATCTTAAAGACGAAGGCGACATCCTTGCTTTCTGGAACAGTTCTGAATCTGGGGTATTCCGAAACTGGCGTGTTGAGCTGTATACTGTGTAACTTGCATTTAAGCTTTGTATTATGTAATCTTCATTTGATGCCTCCATGAACCTCCCAACATTGCTAACACCCCATGTTCGTGCTCCTGTAACATAATAGGATGCAGGTCCAAGATTGGCATCATCAGGCAGATACACGGTACCATCTGATCCTGATATTGAACTACTGCTCCCGCAGTCCACAGCAAAGGAGGTAGCTGCAAGCATGTTGAATTATTTAATACTGATGTTAATTTAGCTAAGTAGACGCACGTTGCAGAAGCTAGAAGCTCACTTCGTGGAGAGCCAAGAAAGCAGGGTGTGTCTCGCTGAAGGCACTCCAGCCCCGAAGGTAATAAGACACTGCAGATGCCAAACATTGACATTTTGAATTCAAAATACGAGCTTAGAGAACAATAATTGTACATGAAGACTTTGAGGAGCTATTCGAATGTAAACTGACCTGTTATTGGAGTTGCTGACCACGAAATTGTTTGCCACCAAATTCCTATGTACAATGAAACATGGAAAAAAAGGCACCGTTCATACTTCAGAGTATATTGAGGGTTTGCGTTATAAGATAAATAAAAGCAGGGACAAATAACTGATTCATTTTTTCAGTGAAACTGTAATGAAAAGTACTTCTGCTTCATTAAAGATTCTGAATCATATGTGGCTTAGATTCTGAATCATAGATGACGTCAAATGCAAAAAAAAAAAATGATCTAGGTGCAGCAAAAGCAGCTTTTTAGATGTAGTTGATATTAAAAAATGCTAGTTTAATACATGTGTATGATATTGGATTATCTTTAAAAAAGTAGTAATAGGGCTGAATTTTCGGTCAGTCAATCAAGCTTGCAAAACTCAGCACTTACAATTCCAAATTCGGACTAACCCAGGAGGGAAAGTTTCCTGATAGCTGGTTGTAGGAAAAGTCTCTACACAAAAGAAAGCATGTAAATGTTATAGATAAACGCCTTCCTGATTTTACATCACAGATGAAAGTGGACAAACATACAAGTTTTTAAGAGAAGTTCCTATAGAACTTGGAAGGCTTCCTGAAAGACTATTATTCCCGAGAAACCTGGGTAGACCAAATTTGCGCATTAGCAAGATTGATGATCATTGTCATCAGAACCTAGAAATAAGTATCAGAATGCAAGATAAACCATACAAGAAGCTGAGTGAATTCAGATTCAGCAGAGCTTGTGGTACTTGGCCAGTGATATTGTTAAAACTCAAATCCCTGTAACAGTAGAACAAATGAGACTAGGAGAGAAAGGGGTCATCAAACAATGCATAATCCACAGCAGTTCATTAAAGCATCTAGCAAAACATGCAGTTGACTGGAGTTTAGGAAGAAACAAAATGTCTTACAGTATGGTTAATGTTGCAAACTGTGAAAAGTTTACTGATGCCAGGTTATCGGATATTCTGCAGTTCCTCAAAACTCTGCAATGAAACATGTCAAGAGTTTTCGGATTTAACAATTGGTTACACTACAGAAAATATTAAGATGTAGTTTGAGTCATCAAATGAATGCCAAGTTATGCATACAAGGTGTACAAAGATGTCATGTTACTGATGAATGCCAGTGAAGAACTTCCATTTACTATGTCACCTATTCGTCTGCACCACAGAAATAGATAGTTCATTCTTCCCATCCGCAAACTTGAAATTTAAGGATGATAGTACCTACTCTTTCCATAAGTAGTCACTTACAAGCTTGTCAGTTGGACAAGATTAGAAAGAGTGGTTGGAAGGGGACCTTGAAACGAATTGCCTTGAAACCGCCTGCAAAATTACAGTTGTTCTTAAGATCTATGTGTAATGCTTTTGGCCTAACAAAGGCCCTATAATGAAATCAGGTGCCCCCCCCCCCCCCCCCGTTGACCCTTCAAAAAAAAATTACAGTTGTTGTTACTAGTGAAGAAAGAAGGAAGATCCTGCTGGTACAAGGGTCACTTTCTTGGTAAAAAAAAGTAAATAGATTTATGCAGATAGAAATATGATTTGTTCCATAAAAAAGATAATTATTAGAAAAATCAATTCAATATTTTTAACAATAGTTTTTTTTTATGGAACAGGAGGGGTTAGGACCCCAACTGGTTATATATTCAGGAAAAAGGAGTCTTTTACAGAGCAAAAAGGAGAAAAAGAAAAATTACAACAGATTGTCAAGCCATTCTGTGATTCTAGGGAAAGACTTCTTTTTTGCTCGATGGATAACCATAGCAAATTCATACTTGAAAATGTTTCTGCAACTCTCAACTGAAACTTGTTGTTGCCTGAAGATTGCATTGTTCCTTGTTGTCCAGAATATGTGGAACGGAAATATTTCCCCACGGTGAAGGGATGCTTGAGTAAAGAGTCATGCCGGTGGCTGAAGATGGTGTCCATGGAGGGAAACGAAGTCTGATTTACCGGTGGCGATTTCTTGCTCCACCATCCATCCCTTGCCTCCGGCTGACGACCCCCCCCCCCCCCCCCTCCGGCTGATCACCAAGGTGGTCGCCGTCGTAGGCGCTGGCGGCGGCGGCGTGGCTCGCCGGAGCAGAATTCCGATCAGGTGGCGCCAAGGGACCCAGTGGTGGTTCGTCTCCCTGTGCATTCAAGGCTGGGGCCTCCTCTTTCCTTGCGCGACATCGTCGGTTCCAGCATCCACCAGGAAGCATCGCCGACGGACGCATTGATCACGGCTGTTCCCGAGGAGCCCGCGCGTGTTGCCCCTAGAACACCCGTGGCGTCCACCTTGGAAGTTGAAGAGGAGGATCCTGCGCAGCCTGAAGAGGCCAGCATTCAAGATACGCCGGCGGAGGACACACCCCACGAAGGGTCCACTGGGGAAGAGGAACAGGCCCTCACGGCATTAATCCCACCAGGACCCGAGGACCCCGTGCATGCCGCTGGAACTCTCGGGGCGCCCGATACGGAGATTAATTCCTCTCCGCAATCCGAAGAAACCAGTGTTAGGCCTGTTTGGGAACCTTGTGCTAAACTTTAGCACTCTCAAATGTAGGGATAAAGTTTAGCAACTTGAGTTGTTTGAATAGTATGCTAAACTTTAGCACCTTTGATGGCAAATGACAACAGTGCCCCTCATTTATGGCTGGCGCACTACCCTTCTTCCTCCTCTTCGAGCTCCCCTCCTTCGCCCCACCTCGCGCATCTCCTCTTCCACTCCCTCTACCGCCGCTCCCTCACGGCCAGGCGCCGCCGATGCCGCCGATGCCGCCGGCCCCGGCGCCCCCGCACGGCCCCCGCCTCCCGTCCCCGTCCTGGCCCCCGCTGCGGCAGCCCCCGTCGACGCGGCGGCCTAGCTCCGCCCTGGTCCTCCGCCCCGGCCTCCTCGCCCGCGATTAGCTGCGGCCCCTGCTCCGCCCAGGCCGCCTCGCCCGCGGCGGAGGCATCTGCTCCTTTCCCATGGCGGCGAGGCCGAGCCTGCTCCCGGCGACTCGCCCCAACTCATCGTGTCCACCTCCTCGCCAGCGGCCGCTCGTCTCCACCGGGCCGCTCGGCGGCGGCGGCCTAGCGCAGTCCCCACGGTGAGGCCGCGGCGCCCGGCGAGGAAGCGGCCCCGCGGTCACCTCTCCTCTCTCTGCCGCGGACAAGGAGAACAAGACCGTGGCCGCCGCCGCAGATCTGAAGGAGGGCGCGGCGAGGGAGGCCCGGATGGGCGAGCAGCTGAATGCGTCGGAGGCCGCGCGGGAGGTGCTGGACGGCGAGATGCGGCGCCTGCGCGTGCAGACCGAGCAATGGCGCAAGGCTGCCGAGGCCGCGGCCGTGGTGCTCGGCGAGGACAACCTCAAGATGGAGGAGTGGCAGGCTCAGGGATGGCTCCGGCTCCGGCGGCTTGGGCGCGCGGCGGAGGAGCCGGCGCAGCGGCCTGGTCTCGGAGGCCGCGGTCGCCGGCGACGCGGAGCCCGACCCCGGCGGAGGCGGCTGGGCCGGGCGAGGCGGCGGGCGCAGGAGTGGGGATGGAGGGAGGGAGGGATGGCCGGAGGAGGAGGCGTGGCTGGCGGAGGCGGCGGGGCCGGGCCCCGGGCGAAGGCGGCGTGGCCGGCGGAGGGCGGCGGGGAAGTGGCGGGGAGGAGAGAGAGGGAGTGCGGGGAGGGGGGGCAAGCGGGGGAAAAATAGGAGGGGATCACATTTAGCAAGTTTAGAACCCCTGGGAGTGCGGGGAGGCTAGGAAAATTTTTGGCACACACCTTTTAACAAGTTTAGCACACACCTTTTAGCACCTTTTTTTTAAACCTATATGCTAAAAGAGGACTAAAAGTGGGATCCTCTCCAAACATGCCCTTATTGTTCCTGGGCTGGCTAAAGAACCAAGCAGGGAGGGGTATTTGGTTGCCACTTCTAAATTTTAGTTGTTGTTCCATCGAATGTTTGGATATATGTATGGAATATTAAATATAGACTAATTACGAAACTAATTGCATAGTTTACGACTAATTCACGAGACGAATTTTTTAAGCCTAACCAGTCGATGATTTGACAACTGGTTGCTACAGTAACATATGCTAATGACGGATTAATTAGGCTTACAGAATTCATCTCTTAAAGTACTGATTGATTATGTAATTTATTTTTTTATTAATATTCGAACACCCCGTACAACATCGTTAGTCACTGAGCCAAACACCACCTGACGGCGCAATTAACTGCGGAGACGCCCCCAACAAGTCCCTATTTTGCCGGAGATTTCTGTCCCCCGGTCTCCTGCTCCAGTCGGCAACACCCCTCCTCCTGACGCGACCTAACTGATGGACCATGCAAGCACAATCTCTGCTGAAGGGCCTGCTAATGGACTGGACGTCACGGCCCATCTTCCTGTGGATGACCCGGTCCTGGAGAACTTCATTGCTGGACCTCTTCCCCAGCCCCCTCCCCTCGTCGAGCAATCCTGTGTGACACAGAACATACCAGCGACCCCTGATCGACCTCTTAATCTGACGGCGCGGCCCCTGAACCTGGCGGCATCCCTCACAGATGTGACTCTGGGGCGGGGAACTTGCGAGTTTATTCACGCTCACCCACCTCCACACACACCCCAGATGAGGAGGCCTCTGTTACTCCTTTACTGGCGCCTCTCTCAAAAGTTAAGAAGCCAACAGACAAGTTCTGCCGCAGCCAGTTATACACGAAAGGCGCAGCAAAGCGGCGGCTCCAGGCTCTCTACCTCGTCGAAGCAGAAGGGTCGCTGGTGCCGATCCTGGTTCCCCTGGGCCTATCACCACGGAAGCTCAAAGAAGAGTCATGCGTAGTCTGGGATTTGATTGCAAAGCCAAAATTGATCCCAAGGCACAGGATGAATGTTTCAAGATTACGGGGAGTCGTCTTGCGGAAAGCCATGTGGCTGCTATGGCTGCTATTTTTGGATGGAGCCTGGACGAAGACGTTCAGATTCAGGCTTGAGTCATCTGTTGTTTCCTGTTTGTTGGTCACTGGTCGTTCTTGATTTGTTTCAATGAATCCTTCTTCAGTTTTAATCTGGAATGCTCATGGTCTCAATCAAAGGAGCCGCTGCAATGCTGTCAGTGATGTCATTCGTTCCTCTAATGCTCCAGTGGTTTGCCTCCAGGAGACCAAAATTTCTGTTATGACCCAAAGGATTTTTCTTTCAGTTTTTGGTACTGCTTATGATAAGCATGTGGCGCTACCAGCAAATGGAACTAGAGGAGGAGTGTTGATTGCTTGGAAAAGTAACATTTGTCAAGTTCTTGCCTCCAGGGTAGATAATTTTTCTGTCTCGGTCCAGTTTGAGGAACAGGAAGGTCGTAATTGGTGGTTTACAGGGGTTTATGGCCCACAAGAGGATGAAGAAAAGATTGCTTTTCTGCAAGAACTTCGTGATGTAAGATCTTTATGTGCTGGTCCATGGCTGATTGCGGGGGATTTTAACTTAATATATCAAGCTGCCGATAAAAACAATACTAACTTGGATCGTGCTATGATGGGCCGCTTCAGGCGCTTTTTGGATGATGTGGAAATCAAGGAAATACCATTGTTAGGGAGAAAGTATACCTGGTCAAATGAAAGATCTTCACCCACGCTAGTGAGGCTGGATAGAGCCTTCTGTTGTCTTGATTGGAATGCTATTTTCCCTGATGCCGTACTGCAAAGCAGCGCCTCAGTTGTTTCTGATCATTGCCCTTTAGTCTTGGGTATGAAAGTCAGTACCAGTGGCAAGCGCAGGTTTCATTTTGAGAGCTTTTGGGCCAAGCTTCCCGGTTTCTCTGAAGCGGTTCAGCAAAATTGGAATGCCCCACTATCCTCTTCCCGTGCGGTGGAGTGATTGTTCCTCAAGCTACAGAGGCTCTCTAGGGAATTGAAGAAATGGGGCCAACGCAAAATTGGTAATGTCAAGCTCCAATTGCAAACAGCCAAGGAAATCCTTCATTATCTGGAAATTGCCAGAGATTCCAGAGAGCTTTCTCCTAGTGAAGACTGGTTGAAAAAAAAAGCTTAAGCTCCATTGTTTGGGCCTGGCCTCCCTAGAGAGGACTATTGCTCGACTTCGCTCTAGAGTGTTGTACCTCAAAGAAGGTGATGCTAATACATCTTTCTTCCACCAGCAAGCGAGATACAGGAAGAAAAAGAATTTTATTGCTAAGCTCCAAGTGGGAGATCAGTTTGTCTATGATCAAAAGGATAAATAGGAGGCAGTGTTCCAGTACTATGAAAACTTGTTGGGCACGATGGAGGAAAGACAACATACAATTGATTTTGCTGAAATTGGGATCCAACAACATGACTTGTCCTCCCTGGAAGCTCCTTTTATAGAACAGGAGGTATGGGCCACAATTAGGGAGATGCCCTTGGACAAGGCTCCTGGTCCTGATGGTTTCACAGGGAGGTTCTATAAATCCTGTTGGAACATTATTAAAGAAGATGTCATGTTGGCTCTATTGGCTATTCAACGGGGTCATGTCTTTCGGTTCAGGCTCCTCAACACAGCTTTCATCTCCCTCTTGCCAAAGAAACAGGATGCTATCTCGGTCGGGGATTTCAGGCCTATAAGTTTGATCCACAGCTTTGCTAAATTTGTGACCAAAATCATGGCAAACAGATTGGCCCCTCTGTTACCAAGCATGGTTCCTACTAATCAAAGCGCTTTCATCAAAGGAAGGAATATACATGATAACTTTCTATTTGTCCAGCAGATAGTCATGAAGTTGCAAGAGAAAAAAGAAGCCCATATTCTCCTGAAATTGGATATCTCCAAGGCTTTTGATTCGGTGTCTTGGCCTTTTCTGTTAGAAGTGCTTCATCACTTGGGTTTTGGTCGGAGGTGGTGCAATCTGTTGTGTCTGATCCTGTCGACATCATCCACACAAGTAATGGTTAATGGTGAGCCGTGGTGGGTTTTTTCCATCACCGAGGACTCAGGCAGGGAGACCCGCTCTCGCCCATGTTGTTTATCTTGGTCATGGATGTGCTTAACTCTCTGATCAGGTATGCTTCCAACCAGCACCTCTTGCAACCGTTGGCTGCCCAACAGGTTTCGCACAGGGCATCGTTTTATGCCGATGATGCTGTCATCTTCATACGGCCAAGAGAAGAGGACCTTCGAGCCATTAAGTTGATTCTGGACATCTTTGGGCATGCATCTGGTCTCCACACAAACTTTTCTAAGAGCTCGGCTTATCCGATTCATTGCTCTCAAGAAGAGGTACAACGAACTTCTGATTTGTTGGCTTGCAGCACAAAGGAATTTCCCTGTATCTACCTTGGATTGCCTCTGACAATTAGAAAACCAACAAAGGAAGTTCTTTTGCCTCTCATTGATAAGGTCGCTGATTATCTCCCTAAATGGAAAGCTTCTTTGATGAATAGAGCAGGCCGTCTTATCATGACCAAGGTGGTCCTAACTGCCTCTGTGATCCATCATTTGATTGCCATTGATATGCTCAAATGGGCCATCAAAGCAATTGACAAGAAATGGCGAGGTTATCTTTGGAAAGGACAGGAACAGGCTAATGGAGGAAATTGTTTAGTTTCCTGGGAGAAAGTTCAACGCCCATTAGACTATGGAGGTCTTGGTATCCACAATCTGGAGTCCTTCGGCTGGGCCTTGAGGATTAGGTGGCTTTGGGCACAAAAAACTGACCCTTCTGGGCTGGCCTGCACATCCAGGTGCCTCACAAAGCCCAGGCCTTGTTTAATATGGCAGTAGTCTCAGTGGTGGGTAATGGTGAATTAGTTCTTTTCTGGAAGATAGGTGGTTGGAGGGCAAAGCCATGGCCGAAACTGCTCCAAATCTGTTCCAGACCATCCCTAAAAAATTGTCAAGACTAGAACTGTCGCTCAGGCCCTCTCTAATAGGCGTTGGGTCACTGATATCAGGGGAGGACTCTCTGTGGAAGTCCTGATGGTGTCCAGCTGCAACAAGATACCCCAGACCAATACATTTGGAAGCTGACCCAATCTGGTTTATACTCCATTAAGTCTGCATATGAGGCCTTTCGTGGGATCTATTAAGTTTATTCCATGGAAAAGAATATGGAGAAGTTGGGCCCCCCTACGCTGCAAATTTTTCATTTGGCTGGCTATTAAACAAAGACTTTGGACTGCTGACAGACTGGCCACTAGGGGTTTGCAACATCCTTCAGCCTGCTTGCTCTGTGATCAAGAGCAAGAAACAGCCCCCCATTTACTGTTATCATGTGTTTTCACAAGACAAATCTGGTCTCTGGTGTTCTCTCATTTGAACCTGGTGGTGGATATACCGGCTGATGCTGGCTGATTCTTCTACCTTCTCAGCTTGGTGGGGCAAACTAATCAGAGCAGCTCCAAAGGATTTGCGTAAGGGCCTAAACTCACTTGTCATTCTGGTCGCCTGGGAGATTTGGAAGCATCGAAATTCCTGTGTATTCGAAGGCTCTCTCCCTAACATCCAGGTGCTCCTGCAGGCTATAACAAATGAAAGCACTCTATGGTGCTTGGCTGGAGCTTCTAAACTAGGCGAGTTGCTTGCTAGGTCGCTTGATCCAGCAGCCTAGTTTTGGTTCTTTTTGTTTGGTCCTTCCTGTTTGAGTGTGGCGCTTCTGTAAGATCTTTTGAGTGGTGTCTTTGGGTGTGTGCTTTTGTGTTTTTTGTACCTAGTCTTGGGGGACAACCCCCCCCCCCCCCCCCTCTATGTGCTCTCTTTTTTCTACCTTAATGAAATGACACGTAGCTCTCCTATGTTGTTTGAGAAAAAAAAAGAATATGTGGAACATCTCCGCATTATTATGAATAGTAAAAAAATGTAATATTTACTAAAATGATGAAACCACCTCACATCTGACCTTAAGTGGATTATTTTAATAGGCCACTGAATGGAGATTTAGCAGAGTAAAAACTACACTTAGGTAATACCATCTCATTTATGATCACAATGAGACAGGGTTCAAAATGAATTTCATACTTGAGAACTGTTGCAACTGTACACAATGTCTTTAAAGAAATTATCAACACCATCTGAAAAGTATAAGTTGTAAATCTTACAGATCTGTTAAATTATTGAAGCTCCCAATGTAATCTGGTATTTGCCCAGTAAAATCATTATCTGATGCCCACCTAATCACAAATAAGAATAACGCATAAGGTTAAATGAATGATACTGTTGACAAAACGTCTTTTATAGGCATACAATATTTTCAGGCTTGTAAGCTTAGAAAATGATGGTGGTAGTGGACCACTTAAGCCAGAGCTGTCAATATATCTGCAAGACAGAAATTAAAGAATAAGAATGTTAACATGGTTTGGTAGAAGAAAAGGTAAGGACTACAGGGTGCCCAAAATTAATCAAAATACGCACAGTTGCTCAAGTTTAACCATGTTACCCAGTTCGGGAGGAAGGGATCCATTTAAGTTGTTCGTGCTTAAACCCCTGAAATCCCAAAAAAAATGTCAGGTTAGTAGCAAAAGATTTGTGACAGGAAACTTTCTTATCTTTCGAAGGATGAATACTTTTCCCGACAGAGGTCAGCTAGTAGAAGGAATGAAGGTGTGTTTTTTGTTATAAGCTTGATGTCGATCACATGTATTCTCAACTTAAACTGTTCTTTATTTGTTGATTCTTACACATTTAAATAAATTCATAGGTACGTGTACAAAGCCAAGTCTAGAGATTTATAAAACTTTGTAGTTTGGACATTAGCAAAGATTTCTACTGAAATAGGGCCATGAAACAGAGAAGGTAAATTTCTTACAGCATTATGAGATTCACAAGCTTCCCAAGCTCCTTTGGAACAGATCCAGATAATGCATTAATTCCAAAAGTCCTTGTATAAGGGAGATAGTTTAAGTTTCAATGTTACCCAAAACATGCGATGTAGTAATGTTAGGTTCTAAATCTCACATGTATCGCAAAGCAGTCAGTTCCCCAAGGAACGATGGTATAGGCCCTGTTAAGTAATTTTGCGCTAAGTTCCTGAAAAAACGTCAGATCAGATCAGATGTAAACGAAAAAGGATGGCTCTCAGTAGGTATTATATTTAAAGAAATTTTGAGCTTGATGTGGGAGGCTACTACGAAGCAATCCGCTGCTATGATAATATGACATGCTGTGGAACTGCGGGAAATGACAAAGTCCACCAATAAATTGCGACTAAACAATCTTAATATACGATTTCAAGAAAGTTGAGAATTCATACAAATTGGTCAAGTGCGTGAGGTTCCTCAGCTCTTCTGGTATAGGACCTACCAGATCCAATGCGTACATTTTCCTGCAGCAATAACAGTGAAGCACCCATCAGCTCGCACCATCTCAATTTAGCCTTCATGGATGTTCGTCGTCAGACAAACACCACCAGGGTATGGAGCGCCGTCAAATAACCGCACAAGCAATAGTTGCAGAGATAAGGACGATGCACTAGCCTGCCACACTCTGAGTGCACGAACTGCCACCTCAGGTGGGCAAATTAGATCATCCGGCAACTGATGGTGGGCGTACGTATAGGAAGCGTGAGACACTTACAGCTTGGTGATGTGGCAGACGGTGTTGTTCTGGTACGTGCAGTCGCATTTGATTCCCGGGTTCACGTTTGGGTTATCGTCGATGTCCGTGGTGTCCGTGGCCGCGCCGGCGCAAGGGTCGACGCCGCTGAACCAAGATGGCCACACTCTGCTCCCGATTTTGTCAAACACCCCCTTCAGCGCATCCGCTGCAAATGAGACACAAACACGAAAACGCGATCAAACATCCTGCCCCTCGGCAGTCCGAGAAATTTTTGCAATATGCTCCTATGGTTTAAGATATTTAGACCCTGACTATAACTTTTTGCAGGCTTCTGCTGCCATAGACTAGGAAAGCCATGTTGATGTTTCGGATCTAATTTTGTTTTTAGAAAATGAAAAAATATACATTGCCTTTAGTAGCCTATAGAAAACAAAGTATGCTCTTGCCACTACAAGATTTATGCCGAGAGCTTGCATTGTGTGGCCGAGGGGGATTGATTTGTTTAGTATTTATGTGCTCTAATGGTCGAGAGTATTTAGGTGTTACATAGCTGATCTCCGAGAGTGAACATGATTTCCAGAGAAGCAATCACCGACTAACCTTTACCGACCACAGAGAATATATAAAATAACAGATCACCGTCAGGCACTCAACGCGAACTCTAGGCAAAAGTGGTGAATCTAGTTGTGTACAGTGATAGCTAGTCTTAAGCTTGTAATACATAAAAAACATTATAAATACCCTAAAAGCTTGGTGACATAGTAACTTTTTTCTTTTTTAATAAAAAATATATATCTAGTAGGAGTCTTAGCCCCACCTGTTCCTAAAAAAAGTACCAAGACTCTAGCAGTCCTACCTCGGGGCTTTCTTATTTTTACACCAAAAAAATAAAAGGCAATGGGGGGTACTAATACTATGCAGCAAGAGGTGAGAACAAGATGACATGAAGATGCACAAAAATATTTGTGCTCGAGATGAAATCTGCCCTGCCCTGCAATGGACGATCCCACTCTTTCACAACCAAAATTTATGCTCGAACAAGATGTTTTTACATTTACTATCGGTTTCATGACCACACCGGCCTACATGTTGCCAGCACAGCACATGTGCCAACCTGTTTTGTTACGCCATCTCAGCCCAGGTCTGTGCCAGGCAAGCAGCACGAACATGTTTCTATGTTTGGGATCGATTCCCTTTGTTTCAAAATATAGTTCAATTTAGATTTATCCTAAATTAAATTTCTATAAATTTGGTAGGCATCAACATCTACATCAAATTAGTTTAAGTGAATCCACCATGAAATATCTTGATAGTGTATTTTATTTGTTTTTTTTTACCGAAGTCAGTAGGGAAGACCAACCTATTTTTTTATTTTTTTTATTCCAGACCTGTTTAATTCGCTCTAAGATCTGCTGGATACTGCTCAGGTGCTCTAACCACTAGGCTAGAGGCACTTTCACTATTTTATTTGGTAATTGTAGATGTTATTATATTTTTTTTATAAACTTAATCAAAATTAGAGAAAGTTTGATTTAGCGAACTGAGCGTAGCTCAACTGGTAAGGTCCCTTGTGGGTGGAACCTGCTCACCAGGGTTTGAGTCTTTGACTCGACACTGGCGTTCGCATTTTTCTGGATTTATTCTATGATTTGTGCCCATCGATAGCGAGGCGTCAGTGGTGACTTCACGCTATTCTTTCAGTGGTAGGTGACATGCCCATCGATAGCGAGACGTCAGTGGTGACTTCGTCAATCTCGAGAATTTGCCGGCTCTGTCTTTCGGAGGTGCTCATAAGAGTAGAGTTACGTGCGTGTATTCGTAGGGGCGAGTGTGCGTGCATGTATGTGAGCATCTACGTCTGTACTTGTGATTCACAATAAAAAAGAGAAAGTTTGACTTAGAAAAAACTAATGAACTCTATTTTAGAATGGAGGAAGTAATCAATTAGATACTGATTTATTTTTTTAAGACGTACATATGAGAAAGTTACCTATCAAATTATTCTTACTATATTTGGCCATTTAAAGACAACTCGTCATACTAGACGACTCCACCGGAGACAGGCAATGAAAACGACTACTAGCAAGTACCTACCACGACAAGCAGCCATAAGGTGGTTGAAACTGCACAACAAGTCAACAACCAGCTCTCTAAAGAAGGTTGATTTTTAGGGCAGTCACAAACCATAGTTTCTATGTTAACATATCATCAAGATGCCACTTGTAGATCTAATCTCCCCAACCCATAGTTTATATGGGTAGTTTATACGTAGAGCAAAATTTCAAGATTTCACGCAAGCAGCACAAACAAAGCCCGGTCAGCTGTGGCAAGCAACCGCGTAGCCTTCATGCTGCCACAGTCCGAGCCATTGAAACAAAATAAATTCATTCACAGGCGCTATAAGATCGAACAACCTGGAAAGAGCCGCCAAGAGACGATGCAGGCCAAAATGCAGGAGCGAGATGAGTGCTGGTTCGATCAGTGTGCCTGGACAAAGTGCCAAAGTGGCGCTTGAAGCAACGGACGGAGAACTAGCGCCTGTAGAAGCAACTGCAGCAGCACCACCAACTCGTCTGGAACTTGAAGAGGGCTTCCTCGATTTCTTTTGATGTACGCCTTTCTTCTCCAATCGATCCTTAGAAGCGGCGCGTGGGGAATTGCTGGCGGAGGCTCCGTGCGCGCGCGAGCGAGGGAGGGGATGGCCCGCGGCGCGCGCGTGAGGGAGGGTCGCGACGCGGCAGTAGCAGGCGCGCACGGAACCTGGGGGTGGGTCGCGGCGCACAGCGGATCGGGAAGATGGGCAAGAAAACGAGGAAGGAAACCATAACTAACGCTGGCCCAACGCGATTTCGGCGGTATCTACGCACTTTGGTGCGCGAGCCGACTCGGTTTCTCACCGGAGAAAAACGATTTCTCGCTCTTTCTTCGTTAAATCACCTGCCACATCATTAGATTGCTGATATGGTACTGATATAGAAATTGGGTGACTTAATATTTCTACTACTTAATATTGAATAATGTATTGATCAATATTACTGTGTATTTTCCTTAATATTTTCTCGCTTGGATCTTATCCTGCCACCTACCCCCAATTTCACCTCGTGGGCTTGCTCTGTTCAAGTTTCCTCACGTGGGACTAGCGTTGAACCACAAGAGTTTCTGACTTATTCGTGGGCAAAGCATGGACGAGGTCAAAAAGCCAAAAACCATAATATCATACCATTAAACGCGCCCCTGTTGCCCTTCTACCCGAAACATTTGGAACGAGATAGTTTCTTGGACGAATCGGGCAGATGATTCTCTGGAACAGATCAGGGATGGCCTGAACAGATCATGCTTGAAGTTTTTTTTCCCCCTTTTGAACGAACGGTAGCAGGATTGTACAGATCAGGGAGATGAAATTCCAACAGCAAAGGTGGCCATGATGCCGGTAGGAATTCGACTCGATCGAGCTGATTTTTCAAGAACTTACTTGCAGGGGATATTATCTTAAGAACGTGAGGACATTGCTGACAGCAACCTCAAACTGAGAGGCGCCTCCCAGGAAAAGAAACAAAGCGAAAGGCAAGAACAAACTTAATTACAAATATACAATCGAGCTAATCAGATAGAACACCTCGAAAATTATCCTTTTATCGCAGGAGCGCTGAATAGGACTTACCTTCAGTTGGATCTGTCCTCGCAGCTGGTGCTTGCTGAGCTTTGGCCGACGCAGCTAGGAGAAGCAGCGCGGAGAGCACGTAGCCACGGAGGGAAGAACTCCGTGTTAACCTCATCTCCCTCCCTCGGTCTTCTGTCGCTTAGCTTGGAGCCTTGGGACGCTAGCCTTCTTTAATATTGAGGGAGATTTCACGACGACCCCTTAGAAATGGACATGTTTACTGTTGAAATTTGTATGTTTGACATCCAAACACGTGGCTTCGCATATTTGACACTTCAAAGATTGGTTTCGTAAATTTTACACTCACAACATTGACACATTGATTTACTTGACATTATGCCTCTTTAATGATTTTATTTCCTTCTTTTCCATTTACTGGATTGTGAAAGGACTAAACTACCCCTTGCTTGCTTTATGTACGTACCTCTCTATCTCTGGTTCGATCAAATCAATTGCCTCGCTCGGACGCGCCGCCGCCCGCCCAGAACGCGTCGCGATTGCCTC
Organism: Saccharum hybrid cultivar R570; assembly: GCA_038087645.1. Taxonomy (NCBI): domain Eukaryota; kingdom Viridiplantae; phylum Streptophyta; class Magnoliopsida; order Poales; family Poaceae; genus Saccharum; species Saccharum hybrid cultivar. The sequence goes on along the minus strand of JAQSUU010000001.1, from coordinate 33,940,623 downwards.
GCTCAGACGCGCCGCCGCCCGTCCAGAACGATCGCAGTATTGGTGCTCCTTGTCTCTCTCCAAACCAGCTGCCACCGGCGGGGCCGTAGAGGTCGAGCGCGAGGACGGGCGGGAGGTCGCCAGACGTGGAGGTGCGCTCGAGGGCGTGGACGCTAATGCTGGACTGTGCAGGAATCAGATCTTTGGCACTCAGAAACTTTAAAAGGTGAGGATATTCGTAGGTCTGTTAATGGGGCGGGTTGAAATGGGTTTTATGGGGCGGGTTGTGACGCGGGGTGTGTTTGAATAGGTTAAAATGGGTTTTAGTATCTAATGGGTTGGGGCGGGTTGGGTATATCGCAAATGTGGGTTGGGGTGGATTAGAAGTGGTTCTTTTTTTGTTTGAGTTTGTATGGGTTTAACTCATAGATTTAAGTTTCAAGTTTCGGCTGTTGACGTCGGATCCATATGTGGATTTAGTCACAGTAGCGGACTGTCAAAATGATTCACCTCCAGCAAATTTCGATCAATTTCTCTAAAATTTTAAAGTGTGAACACGAGGTTTTAGTTTTAAGGTCCGGCTCTTGACGTGGGGCCCACATATAAGTCCAGCCGCACTACCTTACATAAAGTAGCGGATTGTCAAACCGATTCATCTGCAACAAATTTCTGTCAATTTCCCTAAAATTTTAAGGTGTGAACGTGAGGTTTTAGTTTTAGTGTTCGGCTCTTGACATGGGGCCCACATATAAGTCCAGCCGCACTACTTTGCACAAAGTAGCGGACTGTCAAAATGATTCACCTCCAGCAAATTTTGATCAATTTCTCTAAAATTTTAAGGTGTGAACACGAGGTTTTAGTTTTAGGGTCCGGATCTTGACGTGGGGCCCACATATAAGTCCAGCCGCACTACCTTGCACAAAGTAGCGGACTGTCAAACTGATTTATCTGCAACAAATTTCTGCCAATTTTTCTAAAATTTTAAGGTGTGAACGCGAGATTTTAGTTTTAGGGTCCGACTCTTGACGTGGGGCCCACATATAAGTCCAGCGGCGCTACCTTGCACAAAGTAGCGGACTATCAAACTGATTCATCTCCAGCAAATTTCAATCAATTTCTCTAAAATTTTAAGGTGTGAACACGAGGTTTTAGTTTTAGGGTTCACCTCTTGATGTGGGGTCCACATATAAGTCCAGTCGCACTACCTTGCACAAAGTAGCGGACTATAAAACTGATTCATCTGCAACAAATTTCAGTCAATTTCTCTAAAATTTTAAGGTGTGAACGCGAGGTTACAATAGAATTATGGAGCGGGGAGGGGTGGGTGCATGAGTTAATTTATTGCGGGTTGGGGTGGGTTTGGGACGGGTTTCAACCCATTAGCAAGCCTAGATATCCGCACGAAAACTCTTGATACCTTTGGGGCTTTGAGACTCGATCACTTGCCCCCAAATTCTACTGGGTTGAGACATTGAGCTCTGGAGACAACAATCGAAATCCACCCTTGAACCATCCTTTTTCGTTTTGAGTCTTCATGCCAAGCATGCTTCTCTGAAATGAAGGCATAAATCAACAAACAAAACAATGGACACTGCAAAGTTTAGTTCCAAGCTTGGCGTGAGATTAGTCGTGAGATGGTCAGACCCGTGGGAGCTGCCGGAGCGGAGAGTGAGGGATGGAGGCGGCGATGGCATTCACCAGTAGCGATGTGCGGGGTGACCGAGCCGCCGCCGGAGTTGACGGTGGAAAGGAAATGGATGCCAGCAGGAGCATATCATGTCCCTGACGAGTGGGCACCTCCACGTCCAGCCACCTCCCGCCAGCAGGATACATCCTTCCACGCCCTCGAGCGCACCTCCGTGTCCGGCGACCTCCCGTCCGTCCTCGCGCTCAACCCCCGTGGCCCTGCCGGTGGCCGCTACTTTGGAGAGTGATGAGGAGCACTAGTACCTCGATCGTTCTGGGTAGACGGCGGCGCGTCCGAGGGAGGCAATCGCAACGCGTTCTGGGCGGGCGGCGGCGCGTCCGAGCGAGGCAATTGATTTGATCGAACCAGAGATAGAGAGGTACGTATGAAAGGATCAAGATGCCCAAGAGGGGGGGTGAATTGGACTAATTCTAAATTTTCTTGCAATAATTAAATTATACGGTTAGCCCAATTAACCCCTTGTGCCTAGAAAAGTGTTTCTATTAAACTAACGCACAACGGACTTGCTACCTATGTTCCAAACTTACTCTAGCATGGCAATTCTATGAATGTAAAGACAAGTATTGAATTGCTCAAAGTAAATGCTCAAAGTAAATAGAGAGAGAGAGGAACGCAGCGATGTTTTGCCGAGGTATCAGAGAGTCGCCACTCCCCACTAGTCCTCGTTGGAGCACCCGCGCAAGGGTATAGCTCCCCCTTGATCTGCGCAAGGATCAGGTGCTCTCTGCGGGTTGATTTGTCGACACTCCGTCGCGGCGAATCACCCAAAGCCGCTCACAACTTGAGTTGGGTCACCCACAAGCTCCGCTGGGTGATCACCAAGGTCCCAATCACCACCAAGCCATCTAGGTGATGGCGATCACCAAGAGTAACAAGTACGAACTCTCACTTGACCACGCGAAGCCTAATGAGAAGATGGATGCACACTTGACTACTCTTGATTCACTAATGAGGCTACTCTCTTGGATTCTCAAATCTCAATCACCTCACTAGGACCTTGCTCTTCTTGACACTCACAAACATGTTTCTCAGCTGTTGGAATGAGCAAAAGTGACTCCACACACGAGTGGAGCTTCTATTTATAAGGCAGCCTAAAAAATGAATCGTTATGAGCTTCTATGGGGTGACCGGACGCTTCGGTCATGTTGACCGGACGCTCCGGTCAGTTCAACCCGCATTCCAGTGATAATGTGTTGATCGGACGCTGGCAGGGTCCGATCACCACTGACCGGACGCGTCCGGTCGCATTAAACCCTTACTAGAACCTTACTGGACTCGACCAGACGCTGAACCCCCAGGGTCTGGTTAGTACTGACTGGACGCATCCGGTCGCAGATTCCCTTCTCTGGAACCTTACTGGAGTCGACCGGACGCTGCCTCTCAGCGTCCGATCACTTGACCTCTCTAGCGTCCGGTCGCACCGAACCCTAACCCTAATTTGTAACCCCATCCTAAATCGGGTTAATCCCAAAAGAAGAAGAGGAAAGGGGAAGAAGGGGAAGGGAAGAGATTCGGAACCCTAACCCCCTCATCCCAATCGGAATCAAACCCGAAAAGAAAAGAAATCAAAGAAAGAAAGGAAAACAGAAAAGAAAGAAGAACAGAAACAGGGGTCGGCACACGAACCCTAACCCTAGATCGGGTACAGGAAAAGTGGACACGGTTTCCATAAAGAACCCTAGCAGTTCGTCAGCCTAGGGTGTAGATCTAGGGTTTCAGATTGAAAAACAAAGAAAATGCCCGATCCAGATCGGATCGGGACGGAACTCGAACCCTAACCCTACAAGAGAAAGAGGACGGTCATGAGGCTACCTACCTAGAGTCTGGCCGTCCTGTCACTGCCGTCGACCAAATTTATGGCCGACGAGAGAAAGACATTCGGATGAACTCCGAAAAGAAAAGAAATTAAAAGAGAAACAGAAAAGAATCAAAGAAGGGGAAGGTCAGATTCCGAACCCTAACCCTAGATCTAGACTCTAACAGGGGTCGGAATCCGAACCCTAACCCACAACCCGATTCGCATGAACTAAAGGAAATGGAAAATCTCATCACTGTACTGCCGCTGGGCTCGTGCTCGTGAGGCTAAGAGAAAGAAAGTTGAAAAGAAGATGGGAGATTTAGGGTTTCAGGGTTTCGGGAGCTCCTCACCGTGGGGGGGAAAGGGTGCCCCTGCTGGTCCTCTCGACGGCGGCGTGCTCACCCGCGTGGGGAGCGCACGCGCCGGCGAAGGGGCCGGCAACGGCACCAGTCGCCAGTCGCTCGGTCGCCGCCGCCGCTTGCTCTCGGTCACCATCGCTACTTGCTGGCTGCTGCTGCGCAGAGGAAAGAAAGCAGAGCGAGGCGAAGAGAGAGAGAGAGCAACTGAAAATGAGTTAGGGTTTCCTCAGGGGCGCGCGGCGTCGCGTTTTTTATTCCCAGCGAAATGCGCGCGTGGCCGTTGGATCTGGGTGGATGGCTCAGATCGAGTGGGCCAGCGATGCGGCCCAGGCGGGCGCGCGCGGCCGAGTCGCTTTGTCGGCCCAGGCCCAGGTTGTGGCCTGGGTGCGGCCGAGCGCCAGCGCAGAGCCGTGGGCCAAACCGTTTTTGGCCGTTTTGGGCCGAGAAAGAAAGAGATAGAGCCTGTTTACATATTTTCTTTTTCTAGGAAAATTGAAAAATGAAAATTGGCTCAAAAGAAAATAGAAAAAGAAAATTTTCCCTGTGGGTAAAATTCAAGAAATTGAATGAAAGTTTTTTCCGCTGCTAAAAAAAAGTATATTCTCCAGTGTTTTTGAACCGACATGGTATTTAACTAGAGAAAAAGAAAGTTTTTCCAGTAAATGTTTATTTCCTGGAAAATGATTAATAGATTAAAGAAAATAGGAAAATCAATTTTCCCTGTGGGTAAAACTCAAGAAAAAGAGAGTTTTTCCACAGCTAAAGAAATTATTGATTCTCCAGTTATTTTGAACCAAAGTGGTATTTAATTGGAGAAAAAGAGATTTGTCATGGATTATGATGTTGTTACTTTCTGACCAACGTTGTTAAAAACAATATCGTAATGTTAATGATTTATGCATTGATTCTACTTCTGCCCAACGGTGATGTAGAATTAGTGTATAAGAACAGATGTTAATGTTAATGATTTATGCATTAATTCTATTTCTGCCCAATGGTGATGTAGAATTAGTGTATGAGAACAGTTGTAACAGTTAATAATTTATGCATTAATTCTATTTCTGCCCAACGGTGATGTAGAATTAGTGTGTAAGAACAATTGTGAAAGTTAATGATTTATGCATTAATTCTATTTCTGCCCAACGGTGATGTAGAATTAGTGTATAAGAATAGTTATATGTTTTGATTTTGACCAACATTGGAATCAAGGCATGCAAATGGTGTTAATTTTATGTTAAGAAAAGTTATAATCTGGTTTTCATCCTGTCTAAGGTGGACTGGGTAGTCACCTCATCGTGTTCCACTGAGATTGTGGCACCAATGAGGGAGACAAAAGAAGCATACCACTAGACCAAAAGAGAATGATGCCACTTGGGCAACTAAAGAAAGGGATTTTGAATTCCAAAAGATATCCTATGGCTTTTGAGCATAGAAAGTGGGTCACTGCTAACAAGAAATGTTTGGCTGTGATAAAGAACATGATTGAACCCGCAATTGTGGGCTTAATCCTAGAATGTGACACGGTCACCGAGTACCTCGATAGAATAAAGAGTCAGTTCACTGACACTTCAAAGACATATGCTACTCAGCTAATAAAGCAGCTGGTGACAGAGTGTTACTCTAGAAATGGTGGCATAAGAGAGCTCATGATGCGTTGTCGAAATTATGGCACTATCGTTCAGGCCATATTTCGAGGGAGAGAATGGAAAGACAAGTTAAGAATGATATTCTTCCTCCATTAGAGCTCTCAGTTTTAGAACAAAGGAAAGTATATAAAAAGAATTAAGAAAAGATGACAAACGAAGCGCAGGAATTCTATAGATTATTCACACAGACATCTGTGATCAGTTTCCTGTAAAGAGTGTGGATGGTAATGATTCATTCATAACATTCACAGATGATTACTCTCATTATGGCTATATTTATCCAATCAAAGAAAGAAAAGATGTATTGGATAAATTTAAGATATTAAAGATTAAGATAGTCAGGTCTGACCATGGAGGAGTATTACGGTCAGCATACCCTAAAAGAATGGCATAGTAGCCCAGTATTCTATATCGGGTGAACCTCGGTAGAATAGAGTAGCTAAAAGAATCAATCGTACCCTAAAGGATATGGTGGGCAGTATGATAAGTTACTCCACCTTACAGTTGAGCCTGTGGATGGAGGCGTTAAAAACCTCATTCATATTCTCAAAAGAGTACCAAGTAAATCGGTGCCCAAAACACCGTATGAGTTGTGGACAGAAAGTGTACCCTCACTAAACCACTTACGTGTGTGTGGGGGAGCCCTGCTGAGGCTAAAGGATTTAACCCAAACATTGGGAAGTTAGATCCCAAAACAGTAAGGTGCCATTTCATTGGCAACACAAAAAAGTCAAAAGGTTTTCGTTTTCCACTGTCCAGAGAGACATACAAAGTTTGTGGAAACAAGACACGCTGTTTTCCTAGAGGATGAAAAGATGAGGGGGAGCATGGTAGCTCAAGAAATTGTCCTTAAAGTGGAGCGGGTGTATGCGTCCACTCCAATGATTCATGAGTCATTTTTCTCACTACCTGCTATAGCTGCACCGACAGTGCTAGATACTATGGTGCCAGCACCTGTTGTTATCCCACCTGTGGCAACAATGAATGACGATAAGGAATCTGTTCCTCAGGATCCTATAGAACCTATTTCCACACATAAGGGGGAGCAACAATAGCCTCAAACAGAAGTTGTGCCAAATGTGGAGGCCCCTAGAAGGTCTCAAAGAGTTAGAAAATCAGCTATTTCTGCTGATTATAAAGTGTATAACACTAAGGAATTTCAAATGGAGGATGATCCCACCTCATTTAAAGAAGCCATGAGAAGTGATCATTCATCAAAGTGGCTTGAGACCATGGAAGATGAAATGAAATCGATGAATGCCTATAGAGTTTGGGATTTGGAAATAATTCCTAAAGGAGCCAATACAGTAGGCTGTAAATGGGTCTAGAGAACAAAACTTGACTCTCAAGGGAATATAGAAACATATAAAGCGTGACTTATGGCAAAAGGATTTATGCAAAGAGAAGGGATTGATTACAATGAGACCTTTTCTCCAGTCTCATGTAAGGATTTCTTCATAATCATAATGGCATTAGTGGCACATTACGATTTAGAATTACATCAGATGGATGTAAAGACGACATTTCTCAATGGAGACTTGGAGGAAAAGGTTTACATGGCACAACCGAAAGGTTTTGTCATGGAAGGAAAAGAACGAATGGGATGCCGCCTAAAGAAATCCATTTATAGATTAAAGCAAGCTTCAAGACGGTGGTACTTAAAGTTTGATCAGTCAATAAAGAATTTTGGGTTTTAAAGAGAACGAAGAGGACAATTGTGTCAATACAAAGTTTAAAGAATGGGAAGTTTATCTTTCTTGTCCTGTAAATAGATGATATCTTACTTGCTAGTAGTGATGTCAGTCTACTACTGGAGACAAAGAAATTTGATATGAAAGATCTTGGTGAAGCCTTGTTCGTTCTAGGGATCGAGATTCACTGAGATAGAAGAAAAGGGTATAAGGACTGTCACTAAAGGCATACATGAAAAGATCTTAAAGAAATTCAGTATGCACAAATGTAGTCCCTCACCTGCTCCTATAGTCAAGGGCGATAGATATGGGGATTTTAAATGCCCCAGGAACCAATATGAGCTCAATCGATAAAGTGAAAGTGGTTCCATATGCTTCAGCTATCGGAAGCTTGCAACATGCTCAAGTATGTATGCGCCCTGACTTGGCATTTGTTACCGGATTTTACTTGGTAGATTCCAGAGCAATTCTGGATTAGAACACTAAAATTAGTAAAGAAAGTCTTGCATTATTTGCAAAGAACGAAAGGCCTCATGATGACATATAGAAGATCTGATTCACTCCACAAGGTGGGATATTCAGATTCTGATTATGCGAGAGTGAATGCATATCTAGACATGGATTTTCTATCATCTCGCAAAGGGAAGCTATTTCATGGAAAAGCTCAAAGCAAACTGTCACTACATCGTCCACAATGTATGACAGTTTGTAGCATGCTATGAGGCAATGGGCAGGTGAACTAACTAACGAAGTTCATACCCGGTTTGAAGGTGGTTGACGACATCTATAGACCACTAAAGTAATACTATGATTATAATTTGGCAGTACAGGATACTCACAACATAAGTCAAGTGGTGCTGCCAAACACATTGACATAGAGTATTATGTTGTGAAAGATAAAGTCCAGGATCAAGTCATAAGTCTTGAGCATATAAGAGCAGAAAGGATGCTCGTGGATTCGCTTACAAAAGGCTTACCACCCAACATGTTCAGAGGACATGGTGTTCAGAGAACATGTAGCTAGCTTGGGTTTAAGGGAAAGCCTAAAATATTCCTAGACAAAAGAAGGCTCAAAGATAAGTATCTATTTCAGAACAGAGTAGTGAGTTGTAGCTGTTAAGTCTATCGATAATGGACCGTGACGATGAGACATGCTCTATGAGCTAATCTGTAATGGAATGAACAAAAGCAAATGATATGAAAGTGAAAGATGGAATGAGATCAAGGGGGAGAATGTTAGTTGATCTCCACCAATAGGCCCAACGGCCTATTGGGCCCTATCTCTGCTCCCTGATCGGGGGAGCCCAACCCTAATTCGGTTGGTGGGCCCCTGTCGCACAACACACATAAAAGGAAGGTGGGGGTGAGGGCTCGGACTACGAGGTTCAATGGAGCCGCCACCCACCTACAGAGATACCCTAATCCGATCCTAAAGCGTGCTGCTAGCGACGTGATGAGCCCACCACCACCACTGCCGTCGCCTATGCAGGTTCTCCGATGCCCCCACTGCCTCACCACCACGCCGAGCACTAGCGTCCGTGAGGGTGCATCCATGGCGGTGTCGACGTCCACGCTGCCGCTGCGGTGAAGCTCCGCAAGGTCGAGGAGACTAACTACGGATCTACGGGTTACACACAGAGGTACCAATCCTATGATCCTAACAGTGCTTGCTGAGCTTTGGCTAACGCAGCTAGGAGAAGCAGCACAGAGAGCACGTAGCCACGGAGGGAAGAACTCCGTGTTAACCTCATCTCCCTCCCTCGGTCTGCTGTCACTTAGCTTGGAGCCTTGGGACGCTAGCCTTCTTTAATATTGAGGGAGATTTCACGATGACCCCTTAGAAATGGACATGTTTACTGTTGAAATTTGTATTTTTGATACCTAAAAATGTGGCTTCGCATATTTGACACTGCAAAGATTGGTTTCATAAATTTTACACTCACAACATTGACACATTGATTTACTTGACATTATGCATCTTTAATGATTTTATTTCCTTCTTTTCCATTTACTGGATTGTGAAAGGACTAAACTACCCCTTGCTTGCTTTATGTACGCACATCTCTATCTCTTGTTCGATCAAATCAATTGCCTCGCTCGGACGCGCCGCCGCCTGCCCAGAACCATCACAGTATTGGTGCTCCTCGTCTCTCTCCAAACCAGCTGCCACCGGCGGGGCCGTAGAGGTCGAGCATGAGGACGGGCGGGAGGTCGCCAGACGTGGAGGTGCGCTCGAGGGCGTGGACGCTAATGCTGGACTGTGCAGGAATCAAATCTTTTGGCACTTAGAAACTTCAAAAGGTGAGGATATCCGTAGGTCTGCTAATGGGGCGGGTCAAAATGGGTTTTATGGGGCAGGCTGTGATGCGGGGTGTGTTTGAATAGGTTAAAATGGGTTTTAGTATCTAATGGGTTGGGGCGGGATGGGTATATCGCAAATGCGGGTTGGGGTGGGTTGGAAGTGGTTCTTTTTTTGTTTGAGTTTGTGTGGGTTTAACTCATAGGTTTAAGTTTCAAGTTTTGGCTGTTGACATTAGATCCATATGTGGATTCAGTCACAGCAGCGGACCGTCAAAATGATTCACCTCCAGCAAATCTCGATCAATTTCTCTAAAATTTTAAAGTGTGAACACGAAGTTTTAGAGGTTTTAGTTTTAAGGTCCAGTTCTTGATGTGGTGCTCACATATAAGTCCAGCCGCACTACCTTACACAAAGTAACGGACTGTCAAACTGATTCACCTGCAACAAATTTCTGTTAGTTTCTTTAAAATTTTAAGGTGTGAATGCGAGGTTTTAGTTTTAGGGTCCGACTCTTGACGCGGGGCCCACATATAAGTCTAGCCACACTACCTTGTACTCCCTCTGTCCACAAATGATAGGCGTATTTTGACCAATCAAAAGTCAAACTTTGACCAACAATTAGTTAAATTATAATCATATTTATTATATAAATTTTGCATCAATATATTTGTACTTAAATTTATTTTGAGATGACATTGAGTTTTTAGCGATTGACATTATATTATAAGAGAAATTAAGAGTCATTGGCTGTGACAGAACCGCCCAATTTATACAAGATCAAGTACGGCTGTCCCCGCTAACACGTTGACACGCGCATACTTTCACTTATATAAACTCGGTACTCCGCCGAGTGTCTCAAAAGACCTCGGTAAATCAACATCACAACCAAGATCGCGTGATTAAGCAAATACACATCATATACACAGAGTTGCAGCGGAAATAATATTACAATTGGGTTCACAAATAATAGTACAAGTTTTAGGTTTTAAAACCGATTAAAGAAAACAACATAGCTTTCAAATGATTATATTAATATAAGTTCCAAATACATTGCTAGCATAAGTGACATCCTCTAATAAAAGCATATAGGTGAGAAGTAAATATAGAATCACCGAGCCCACCGGCGGTTAGCCACCATCATCAACAGGTCGAGAACTTCACCTGCAACAAGGTGGGATAAACCTTGAGTACTCGAATGTACTTAGCCAGACTTACCCGTCGTAAACCAGAAATAAAGTGACACCAAGGATTATGCAATTCTTTCTTTAGTGGGCTAGCTGACTCGTTTGCGAAAAGCATAAGTTATCATGAATAAACCATTTTAAGTACTTTGCATCATCTTTATTATAACCTATCCATCTAGGTAAGCACCTGTACTATAGCAATCACTTGATTAACCAATAACATCCGGTTACCAATTTAGATTTAGCATATCCCATATCATCCAGATAACCATCATTGTTCCATAATAATTACTACGATGCCGTAGCTCGAGTCAAGTGCTCACTATCCAGGAGCGATGGCGATTCGAATCGATTCCTAACCAGCTGGTGATTTATTCCTCACACAAACCACACTCACCGATCAAGTGAGCTACAGATCACCAATGACACTTTTCAAGTAGCCGCGGGATAATAGTCATGGACCATACTACCCAGGGACTGCCCGACTGCCAGGACGCACCTTGGGCTCACTCTTCGCGTCCCCGTCATACCCTCTTTAGCACCAGTCTACGCATTCGAGTTTATCCCGGCTCGAAATAGTGTCACTTGCTTCGCGGTCGAAAGGTACTTTATTCGGCCAGCTAAATGTAAGGCATGCATTCAACATGACAAGAGGGACGAGCAATGATCGGTCCTTAATCAACACAGACAGAAACTAACAGCACCCCAGAACCCTATCTGGTTGCCTCCAACTTTTTCCGTCCGGTCTCCAATTATCCATTACACATGGTTAATTCTAGGATATCATTCTTTCTATAGCTAAATTCTTCCAGTAACCACCTATAATGTAGGTGACCGGATATCACCGATTGCTACCGGTCTAAGCAAGGCTAAGCAGTTATTCGATCCTGACCTAACAGGGTAAAAGGTAATAAGGTAGGCAAGGATAGTAATAAATGCATCAACGGTTTCAATCAACTCCTATAACTTAATGCAACAATATATAAACACATATATATAGAAAGAATTGCTTTTATAAATTAGGAGACTTAGAATGCTCCGAGGCTTGCCTAGGATCCAACACAAGTCTGTTCAGTTAGCTTGCACCGTCCTGATGACGTCTTAGGTCCTAGCACTCGCTTAGTCCTTCCATCTTCGGGATAGATCCTCCATACACCGTCTTCGGGTTCGGCTCCAACATCACGTCCTTCACGTGGTTCATCTAGCGTACCTAGATGAGATGCAATATGCAAGTGCATAAATATGAAGAATAGTACCATGAGACGCATCACAAAATAGCAAGCAAAACAAGCATAGTTTACACTAACACACTTAAGTACTTTGCGATGCTTAACTTAAACATCACACAATCTATCATGCTAAGATGGCAAAGAAGATGACAACACCAAGCATGACATAAGTTTCCCAAGATCTCAAGTGCTCTAACTTAGTCATCATTCAAGGCATACGTCACACTTAACAATATACAAGTGAACACTATAATTGGAATCTGCCAATTTCTAGACATGCAAACAGCAGCTACAAGATTTAGCTATAACTAGAGTTACACAAATCCAAATGACTTGCAAGAAGACATTATGGAAGGCTTATGAAATTCTCTACATTTTATCTATAACCATCACAGCATGATTCACAAGTTAAGTGGGTTGAAATTATATATTTTCAGAAGTGGGTCTAAACAAGACAGAGAGCAATCAATTCTATAACCCATCTTTAAACAGGCATAACTCACAAAATATTTGGCCAAATACCCTGAAAATTTAACACAAGATGTTTAAGTGAGTTATATACAAATTTCTTATTATCATCTTAAGATGATTCTACAGATAACAAGGCCAATTAATCCAATGAACGAATCTCTGTCTAAAACATGGACAGAAACTGATATGCCACTTCAAACAGCTACAAATGGAGTTATACATGTCCTATAAATTTGATTCTAGACTTTTTATAAAGCTTAGCAAATTCTAAACAACTTTGTTGTAAACACCTAAAGCTAATTCTACTGGTAAGAATGACCCACAGTAAGAACAAGGAAACCTTCTCTGGGTTTGGGCATAAACAGCCACAGAGATTTAAGCAAGTATAACGCAAGATCTACTTAACCAAAAATCATGATATTTAACTTTTTGGAAAGCTTAATAAATTTAATACAACTCATGTATTTTCATCAAGTCATGATTCATAACTTAACTAAGACAATTAATCCCAACATGCAAAACTATTCAGAGTAGGAGCAAAGCAATACAGGGCATTTGTTATTTTTAATAACTCTTAAAATATAAATCCTAAACTCCTGAAATTTTTACCAGACAACAACAATCACCTTAGTAGCACTCCACAAAAATTTCACATTTATTTGAGCATAAAAACTGCAGTTATGAAAAAGACAAGTAAGACTAGCATTCAAACCCTAACCTGCATAAATCTATTTTTACGGCAGAAACTTTAAACTAAAGAATGCCATATTATGGATCTACTGCATAGATAATTTTACAAGGATTCTAAAAAGTCCTAATTTACTATTTTACGATTTTTATACTAATTACTATGAATTTTCAAAGTTCATCATTCAAATCTATAAAAACAAAAGAAAAGACATGTAAGTCTTGCATCGGGGTCCTTGCGAAGAACTGAAATAAAAGATCAGCGATTGACCCTTCTCGACACTATAAACCAGAGTCACTGCTTATTCACTTAACCCCCTGGAGAAGCTTCTATTTCCGCACGTGGTCCTTCTTCTTCCTCCCTCAGACAAGAACGGAGCAGCAGCCAGTCGAGGAGACGGAGGGCTCGGCCAGCGGGGCAGCGGCCGGCGGAGGCAAGGAGGGGACGCGTTGGGGCTTGGCCACGGCCAGCCGTGGCCGCACCTGGCCTTAGCCAGCCAAGCTACAGGCAGCAGTAGCGCATCAGCTGAGCAGTGCCAGGACGGCACTGCCGGCAGCGGTAGGCTCAGCGACAGCAAGCGCGCGGTGGGGCTCGACTCCGACTAGGGCTTGGAGAGGCAGTCGTGGAGCCATAGGAATGCTCGGTGGTGGCGCTAGAGGGGCTGCAGGAGAGGGAGCAGCAGCGGCAAGGAAGTTCGGCGGCGGCGGCCATGGCGGCTCTGCTCTGGTGTGGCCAGAGCGCGAGCGAGAGAGCGAGAAGGGACGGGTGAGGGATGGGGCAGCTCTGGTGCTCGGTTATGGAGGAGTAGGGCGTTCGGCAGCGCGTGGCACGAGGTAGGACGCACGTCGGCCATGGTGGGACGCGCTCCGGTGCATGGCGTCCACGAAGACAATCTGTCGAGCACGTGGCGAGCGCTAGAGTTGACATGGTGGGGAGCCGATTTGGGCCGCTTCCAGGCCAAATCAGACAATGGGCCAAAAATGAAGTTTGCTCAACTCTGATTACTCTCCAACTTTTATTAAGGCCGCATGGTCATTAGAGCTCTTCAACAGCGGGTAATTAAGCCACAAACTGCTAGTGTCAGCGTATTGACAGCGACAAGCAAACATTCAAATTGATGGTGAAAACGAGGTCAAACTGGTGCCATCTTTTTACATGCCCTTCTCCATGAACTTAGCTCCAACTTCCATTTTGGGGTCAAGTTAAGTTGCTTAACGAAATTTGGAGAACACGAGACGTCAATGCCGATGGCGATGAATTTATAGACTTAGAATATTTCTAAGTGCTGAAATCAGCAGCAGGTTCCAACTTTGAGCCACTGCTAGACTTAGTTCCGAGCTGATCCATGGTATACTCCAAAAACAAAGTTTCTTCTACATAACATGAGCTTCAACTTTTATGTAATGTCCAACTTTAAAACAGGTGCAGAAGCTATAGTTCTACTTAGACCAAAGTAGGATCACGATAAAGCTTAAATTATCCTTCGTGATCCATTGAAGCATTTTCTTGGCATTTGCTCAACATGAACCTTTCATGACTTTTGTTGTAGAGTTCATCTAGAGTCATTTGGGCATGGTTGCAAGATTTAGTTGACGATCGAGAATTCTTTTCACTTTATAAAATAATTCAAGCAAGGACATAACTCGTTATTTCATGTGACTTCTTGATTCCAAACTTCACGAAACTTTTCCATGGATCAATATAGATGGGTATTGATGTGAGACATATAAAGATATTCCAATAACACTAGCCAAGCATATATCTTGAAAAGGGCCTATATGTAAAGTAAGGGTGCAATATCCAAGTTTAGGTTGGGGCTCATTTTCATAGGTTTGACCTTGACATCTTCATCATCACTTAATATGCCATGTTTGAGCTCAAACCCATTGCTTAACTGGTGGCAAACACCTGGGGTGTTACATTGGCCCCGTTCGCGTGCCCTTAAACCCGGCTTGATCCGCTTCTTTTTTTCATTCGGAACAGTGTTTTCCTCTCACAAATTCCTCTAGATTCATCCAGATTTCTCCAGATTCCTCTAAGCAAACGGGGCCAAAATCTACTTTGAAAGACTTTTCCCCAGTACAAATATGCCTATCATTTGTGGACGGAGGGCGTACAAAGTAGCGGACTGTGAAAATGATTCACCTCCAGCAAATTTCGATCAATTTCTCTAAAATTTTAAGGTGTGAACACGAGGTTTAGTTTTAGGGTCCGACTCCTGACATGGGGCCCACATATAAGTTCAGCCACACTACCTTGCACAAAGTAGCGGACTGTCAAACTAATTTATCTGCAACAAATTTCTATCAATTTCAGTCAGAACAGTATTTTTCTCTCATACAAACCAGCCAACAGTACCTCCTCACGAACAAGCAACGAACAAGCCAGCCCAGCCGAACAGGCTGACCGTTAACAATGGGCCCACCTATCAACTGTGGGCCCCACCTATCATCCTCTTTTATTTTTTCCCACGTTATCTTCTTTCTCAACCCCACGCCGGACACTGCTCCCCGTACCAGCATGCTCCTCCCCACCGGGCCACTCCCTAGCCTGCCTGCTCCTCCCCACCGGCCCGCTCCTCCCTGCCGGCCTACTCCCCGTGCCGGCCCTCGCCTCCTCCTCGCCCGCTCCCTCCTCTTCGCCCCGACGTTGGGCGCCTCCTCCCTAGCCGCCTCCGCGTTGATCCGGCACCGGTCGCCGCCTCCTCGACCGCCTCCATGCCACCCCCACCTCCCCAGCCGCCTCCGCCCCTCCCTCTCTCCTACACCGCCCGACGCCCCTCCCTCTCTCCTGTGCCGACCGCCGGCCCTCCCTCCCTCTCCCCAGCGCCAGCCTCCGCCGCCACCCCTCCCTCTCTCTCTCCTACGCCGGCCGCCGGCCGCCGCCCAAGCGTCCACCTTCTCCTGCACCCGACAGAGCGAGACGGCGTGATGGGGAGCGATGCGGGTCAGCGTGGTTCGCTCGTTTTTGGCGGACCATTCCAACCCGCATCTACGAGAAATATTCCCCATCGGGGACGAACCCAACCCACTCCATTTCCAACCAAACACGGGACGATGGGGTCGAGCCCATTCCAACCCACACCGACCAAGTAACCAAACACACGGTAATATTGAAAGAAAGTCAACCAAGGTGATTGAGGGATAGAAGATACTTGAAGCCAACAAGGGATAGAAAGAGAAGTCGATCATATTGCGAACAGAGATATATGTCTCGTCCAGGGTCCACAAAAAGGCAACCATTTCTCCCTTTTCCCTCAAAGCCAAAAGTGAATTAACATGTGCCGATGACTGATATGTACCTTTAATCATGGTAAAATTGGGAAAGCATCCCATAAATACGTGTGCATTGGCCTGCTGTTAAGCACGTGTTCGTCGAGGGGGGCTTGGGCTTGAAGGGGGTTAGCAACATAACTGAGTAGGGGTGGACATTTGCAACAAAATAACTTATGTGGCATAGTGTCAAGCGACTAATGAAGGGTTTATGCAATTTTACTTAATCATTCATTGATTCAAGACTTTCATGTTCCAGATTTCTTGGAATGAAATGTTTGTGATGGATAGCTTGTAGGAATTCGAACCAATTCCACAAAGTAATCATGGGTGACGGGTGCCTAGACTATAGCCCAAAGTGAAGGCAGCCCATCCCCTGACATCGTGGGTGGAAGTAAAGGATGGCAACGGGGCCCCGATACCCGATACCCGATGGGTATTTGATCCATTAGGGGACGAGGATGGGATCATATCTTTACCCACGGGCATCTAAATGGGCAAGAATCCATCCCCGACGGGTATAGCGGGTACGGAAAAGTTCCCTGTTTACCCGTCCCCGTTACCCATTGGGAAACCTGACTATTTGAGCTGTCATGCAAGTATTAGGCCCAAAGAAGCTCAACATAGGTATTTTAGTCCAAATCTGAACAATCATATATATAGTTTGTGTGTTCTAGGAACCCTAATTCAATTTTTCCTCACCATCTCCGCCAGCAGCACAAGCACGCCTATCTCACGAGCGCTCGTGCCCCTCGCTTCCCCAGTTCGGTCTCTCTTCCACCTTTGCTCGTCCTCCTCGCAACCTCGCTCCTTCTCCTCAGCATCTCCAAGACTCTGACACTTATACCCGGGTGAAGAAGAAACATCTCCGATTACAAAGCTACGACCCCAAGTGTCCTTGTTTATCGGGTATGCAATACCCTTCGGGTATTTGTTACCCGACCAATGCCCGACGGGTACGGGGATGGGCAAGAATCTATACCCGAGACAGTTAACGGGGACGTGGACGGGATGAATTCTCCGTAGTGGGGAAGAGAACGTTCCGGCAATACCCAATGGGTACATCCCTGTTGCCATCTTTAGTGGAAGGGAGCGAATCGTATCCGTCCAACCTCGCCGGGGCAGGTGAGGGCCGGCGCATAAACTCTGAGCCATGAAATTTTTATATTTTGGTCCCTTTTGAAAACAATTTTTACAAAAAGACCTATGTTAAAATGTTTTTTGAAAATAGACCATTTTTAGGCGTCTTAGAACATGACGCCGAGGTATGGGGGTCGGCGTCGACTGACACGACGCTGAGGTATTGCCACGTCACGAACGATCGGGGTCATCGGCGACACGGTGGCGCGTGGGGTCCGAGACATCGGCGTCGTGTCAGCAAACGCCAAGGGCCCAACCTCGGCGTGGCTGGACTATGCGCCGAGCTATTGGCACCATCTGTCATGCGGCCTAGGCGGCCCAACAACGCACGGTGGCCTAGTAGCTCGGCGCGGGGTCACTTAACGCCGAGCCACCAGACCTCAGCGTGGCCTGACTCAACACTAAGGTCTGGTCCCTTGAGGCCGCACCGAGGCCCCCTTCTTCTTCCTCCCTCCATTCTAAAACTGTCGGTCTCCTCTCTTTCTCTTCTCCCCCACGCCGCCACCAAACCCTAGCCTCCAAAATCGACCGTAGGTGCCACGATCTCGGCTCCTGAAGCTTCCTCGAGGTAAAGGTCCCTCCCCTCCTCCAATCTATCCGCGTAGATGTGCTTACATTGTCCCTAATCATGTGGAATCATGGGTGTATGGTATTTTGGTATATTTGTGTTTGCATTTGCAAAATGTATGGCTTAGGATGATTGAGTGCATTGTTGTTTAACTGTTTTATGTGCTGAACATGTTAGGTTAGTTTGGTTTCTAGTTATTTTGGTCATTAGGGTTCTTTGTTTATTGTAGGTGTCATTAGGGTTAGTTATTTGTTGGTCATTAGGGTTAGTATGTATTTTATTTATTTGTTGGTCATTACATTTCAATTTTTTATGACTAGAAATGATTATGTTGTTGGGGTTGAAAAAGATGAAATGATATATTTTAGTTTCTACTTATTGGATTGAAACTCGCATGATATATTGATATGTGACACTACTTGTTGTGTGATGGCTGTAGATGGATAAATTAGTGAGGTTGCATCATGGAGGCCGTATTGTTAGGACAAGAGATGATAGTTTGGAATTTCTGGACATGTGTGAGGAGTTGTTGATTTTTTCTGAAACACCATCTTTGACCCAGTTAGTGGAGCGAGTGAAGGTTAAGTTAGGCTGGAATGAAGGAGACGTGCATGTTCAGTTTGAAGGTGTCATAGATGTTGGGTCATCGAAGGGTCCTCGGATCAAGCGGTTGCTCAAAATTACAAGCGAGACTGAATGGAATGATTACAAGGCAGTTGTATTGGCCTCAGAAGTGCGATCTTTGGATTTAGTAGTAAGTAAGGAGTCCGGCTTAGGAAATAATAACTTCGAAGCATGGCCATCTTCCCCCGCTCACATAGGTTATGGTCCTTTGTCTGAAGAAGAAATACTTGTCACACAACTAGGCTACGGTGGAGATGAGGAAGAGAATCTAGTTGCCGATGGTGAGGGCAATCATGATAGTGATGAAGAGGATGATGATTATGTAATTGGTGATGCAGAAGAAGGTTTGGACGATGCTAGCAGAGACTTTTCTATTGAGGATGAGCTTAGCGACGAAGATGATCTTAGTGGTGAAGAATACTTTGGTGATGCTAGGGCTACGAACCGTTTTGACATGGAGATAGCTAGAGATGATGAATCCTTCGTAGAGGAGATAGCCGAAGACTCTGATGACGATCGCCCTGTTGGTCGTCTCAATTTTAGGGAAATAGAGATATTGTCTAGGGTCTTGCCTTAGAGAGATCCACTAGTTGGTGATTTCGTGGACCTTAGCCATGGTCACAGGGCAGTAGCTAATGGTGGGCCAAGTGATACAACTATGCCTGATGTTAGCGGTTGCCTCATCATACGGAAGGGCATATTGTTTGCTACCATGGATGAGTTGAAATCATGGTTGCAAGAGTACTCCATTGTACACAACCGACCTTTTAGGGTCATCAATTCATTCAAGGAGAAGAGGTACACTGTTGCTTGTGAAGAACAACAGTGTGGTTGGAGAGTATGTGCTAGGAAGACAAAGGCAGGCAAATGGAAGATTACCTCAGTGAAGCAACCACATGTTTGTGCCACTGCTGAGGTAGAAGAGAACCATCTGCAGCTCAATTCTAGGTTCATTGCAAGGCAGTTATGCCCCATGGTGAAGCATATGCCAACCATTACGGTGTCTACGTTGGTTGAGATCATCTTCCAACGGTACAATTACTATGTCAAGTATGGGAAAGCATGGAGGGCAAAGCAGCGTGCACTGGAAATAATATTTGGAAATTGGGAAGAAGCTTATGAGCGCCTCCCTGTAATGTTGAACGCAATGAGGGCTGTAAATCCTGGGATGCACTTTGAGTATTTACCTAAGGAGGGTGAAACAAGGAATGGTAGCCATGTATTTGGAAGGGTGTTTTGGGCGTTTGGGCAGAGCATCGAAGCATTCAAGCATTGTAGGCCCATCGTCTCAATTGACGAGACCTTTCTTATAGGGAAATTTAAAGGCACAATGCTTATTTGTATTGGGACAGATGCAGAAGACCAGCTTGTGCCATTGGCCTTTGCGATAGTTCGAAAGGAGGACACGGATAGTTGGTGTTGGTTTCTCAGGCTAGTAAGACAAGTGGTAATTGGTCTAGGACATGATGTTTGTGTGATATCCGATAGGCATGCTGGCATTCTGAATGCCGTAGAACAAGAGATTCCTGGTTACAGCCAAATACATCACCGGTGGTGCATCAGACACCTTGCTTAGAATCTTATAAGGCGTGATCACACAAAGGACAACTTCAAATTATTTGAGGAGGTTTGCAGGCAGCAAGAGGTTCAATTATTCAAAGACAAGTTAGATGCCCTGAAGTTAGCCACAAATGTTGATGGCAGGCAATTCTTAAGCGAGTTGATGGCGTCAAAGGATAAGTGGTCACTTGCATATGACACTGGTGGTTGGAGATGGGGCTTCATGACTAGTAACATGGCAGAGATGTTCAACAGCCTTCTAAGAGGTTGTCATGGTCTGCCTGTGACTGCTATTGCCTCATTCACCTTCTACAAGTTGAATTCTTGGTTTGTTTCGAGGAAGAAGCATGCAAGGTCTCTATGGACAGCAGGCAAAGCTTGGCCACTTTTAGCATCTTAGGAACTAGCTTTCTCAAAGAAAAAGTCTAAACGACAGAAGGGTTCATGTTTCGATCCGATCAACCATGGATATGAGATTCTAGAGGGTGGTGGAACTAACATTGGTGGTGAAGACCGGGGTGCTCGAAAACATAAAGTATTGATCAATGAGAACAAGTGTATGTGTGGAAAATCGATCATATACCATAGGCCTTGCTCCCACATGATTACAGCCTGTCGTCTTAGACATGTTGACGCTGAGGTCCCTCCTCGTATGGCCACGGAGTTCTCTTTGAGGAACCTAATGAGCACCTGGAATCCTCAGTTCGAGCCATTTCTTGACGAGAGTCAATGGCCTACTTATGATGGCCCCAAGTATGTGGCTGATCTTGGTTTACTCTGGAAGAGTAGAGGACCTAGGCGGCGGAAGCGGTTCAGGATGGACATGGACCAAGCCATGAAAGGTAGATCAACCACGAGTAAGGTTGTGAGACATTTTGTAGAGGACACCCAAAAGAGTCGTTGCTCTGGTTGCCATAAGCCGGGCCATAATAAGAGAAAATGTCCTGAACTACTTAGACAACAGGTATCCACCAAGCTAGCTACTTGATTTGCTTTGCGTAATAGTACATTAGTTTACTTTTGTTTTTTTATTTTTATGTTACTTCATACCACATACACATGCTTTAACTTATACTAATGCTTTGGCATTGCTTATGTTGCAGGATGGATCGGTTCCCCCTTCTTGATCCAAGGTTCGATGAGCACCACCGGGCTCGGAGGATCGAGAACGGAGAGGTATATTCAACAATTCGTATGAAATAGTGCATTGTTCATCTTTTGCTCTATAGTCCATGCTCTTTATAAAGTGACATGAACTAATACTTTTTCATGCTTGTCTTTTTTTTGCAGGTTTTGAATGTGCTAAGGCTAATGACACATGAGGCCTCTACGACCATGGTCTACGACGAGAGGTACACGCCCCTCCTGAAGCTGGCGAACCTTGCTACCGTTGCTCATGTTTGTCGTCGAGGCACGCCACCTTTCAACCCAGCGGCGTTGACGGCGTTGATAGATCGGTGGCGTCCGGAGACACACAGCTTTCACCTACCATGCGGGGAGATGACGGTCACTCTCGAGGATGTTGCCATGATCCTTGGAGTCAAAATCCGAGGAATCCCAGTGACAGGAGACACGAAGTCTGAAGGATGGCAGCAGTGGGTTGAGCACTTCTTGGGACGGCCCCTAGCAGTAGTTGAGGCTAGCAAGAAACGGCGCAGCAGTGGGGTGTCCCTAAGGTGGCTTTGTCAGCAGTTTTAGGAGTGCCCACCCAATGTAGACGCCCAGACCATGACATACTACTATCGGCCTACGTCCTGCACATGTTAGGTACGGTTCTCTTCCCTGACGACACTAGAGACACGGCGTCCTGGATGTACATCCCGTGCCTTTGGAACTAGGAGGATGTCGGCAATAGGAGTTGGGGCTTGGCTATACTTGCCTTCCTGTACCGTTAGCTTTGCGAGGCTTGCCGCCGTCCTAGAGGTGCGCACGCTACAATGTCAGGGTGCATCACACTGTTGCAGGTAATAAAGCAAAGTTGTACAAGTTTCCACTACAATTCAATGTTTTTTCTTAACAAAAGTGATTAACATTCAAGTTTCCACTCTTTTTTGCAGATTTGGATGTGGGAGAGGCTTCCAGTTGGGAGACCGCATTAGCTTGATCCCCCACAACCTTGGTTTCCTCAAGGAGACGTAGTTGTCACCCCTACCGTGGCACACCTCTATGAGCGAGCCCACGAAACTTACTACATGTCACGCCATGCGTACATCAGCTTCACCAACGAGCTGGACACCCTTTTGCCACAGCATGTAAGTTTCCCACCCTTTTGGCCTAATCGAGGATATGTGCATAAATTGAGCGTCGACTAGTTGATGACGACGTTATGTACAGGTTCAATGGCGCCCATATCGGTGGAGGCAAGTCACGGATCTCAACTTGAGCTCCTTGTGCATGGCAGACGAGGATGTCTGGACGATGATGACCCCCCTTATTTGTTTCTAAGTAGTGGAGTACCATCTCCCTCACCGTGTAGCATGGCAGTTTGGTAGGCTGCAGCCTTCTTCGCCCGATGATTTCTCCACCGGTTGGCAGCTCCACAAGTACGTAACATGCAATATTTTGTTCGTTTCACATGAATAAATCATTGAATAGGCCTTCATATTGCCGCTATGGTGTAAAATTTGCAGGTTCAGCAGACAAAAAAATAAGAAGATCACCAACTGGCAGCTGGAGCACCAGCGCTACATTGATGAGTGGATGTTGATGGAGCAGAACAACATGGGCATCCATGTTGTCCATCATGACAAGGCATTCGATGATTACCTTGTTTGGTTTGGTCAACGAACAAGGCTTCAATTGAGGCCCGCTTGGACAGAGCAAGACATTGCTGACATTGCGAGCGAGGATGAGGGCAACAACCCATATGACCAAGCTACCCGAGAAGGTAGGCAAGTTGAGATTGCCCCTGCGTTAGCCAGAGCTGTAAGTGATACAACTATTTCCATCTCTGAGGTCTTTACTATGATGGAGACTTAAATTCTTGTTTTTGTTGCATAGAGCACGGAGATAATGAGGATAGTGGCCGAGCAAGGAAGGGCATTGATGATTCCAGTGGGCGATCCTGATGAGGCCTCCATGTTATGACAGCACATTCAGGTAGTATCCTCTCATTCAGTTGATGTTACATCTTTATATAGTTTTGTGACCAACCCCACTTACTAATAGTGCTTTGAAAATGCAGCGTGCCATGCATCGTCTACGAAAGGTAGCTACACGCCTTGGATGTAGACGTTCCCCGGATGTGGCAGTCCCACAACAGCTTGTTGCTGGACCTTCTACTGCACATGTTGGAGGGACTTCATCTTCACATGGTGCACATGGTGGCAGGACTTCTTCTTCACATGGTGCAGCAACTAGTGCAGAGGGTGGTCAAGGACATGGTCATTATGATGATGAAGATGATGAAGGACAGGGAGAGTACTATGATCATGAGTATGATGAGATTGGCATGTCCTAGCTTGGAGATGCACCCCAAGGAACTCAAGGGCCCTCCGGTTCTAGACGTCCACAGAGGACGCTCAGACCAGTGGACAGGTACACTCCAGGTACCTATCCGTTTGGGAGGGGAAAGAGTTACGCTCGCTGTCCACGTTAAGGTACAAGGAGCGATAAAAGATCCAAAGACTTCATATGCTATATTTTGTGTATGGACTATGTATGCATTGGACCTTATGTAATGCACTATGTATGGACCTTGTACTATGTTTGGACTATGTTGGTTGATTGATGAAGCATATGTATGGACTATGTTGGATGTTGAATGTGTTGGACTATGTTGGATGTTGAATGTGTTGGACCTTATGTATGTATGGATGTTGAATGAATGTGTATATCGGTGTGGTCATTTGTTATGTGAAATTCTGTGTATTCTGTGTATTCTGTTTTTTGGTGAACCTAGGAGCTCGGCGTCAATTGAACACACGCCGAGGTTGGGCACCTCGGCGTTTAGTCATTTGACGCCGACCACTGGTGCATACTGGAATCCTTTGTCTCAAAGCGCCGAGGTGCCCAAGCTCGGCGTGCCGTAAATTGACGCCGAGCCATTAACCTCAGCGTGGGCCGACTAAGCGCCGAGGTTCGGCCCAAACCTGGCGCTGGCCGTTGTGATCCCTAGGGTTGGCATGGGCTGACTCAACGCCGAGCCTCAGCCCAACTCATAAACGGCCGAGCCAAACCCTAGGGTTGGCGTGGGCCGACTCGACGCCGAGCCTCAGCCCAACACGTAAACGGCCGAGCCAAACCCTAGGGTTGGCGTGGTCCGAATCAACGCCTTGGTCATCTACCTCGGCGTCGTCTGACTTGACGCCGAGCCTATGAATCATAAAATAGAAAGAATAAAGTATTAAAGACATAGGTCTTCTAAACCTTTGGTATAGGTTGCAATCCTATTTGCATGATTCAAATGAAAAATCTTTCTCAACGATTCCTTTTCTACTAACACGAGTTATACTAATAAGAGTAGACATGCTATATTTATGTTTGTATGTTTGTTCCTGCAGGAAAAACCGAATGTTGGTTCGATTTCAATCCCCTATTTTTAGAGAGAGTCAAATCTTTTTTTCAGTTTGGGAATCAACCATAGTACATGAAACTTAGAGGTAGGTAAACTGCAATTTATGAAATAGCGAATGCACAATGATTACACTCACATCAAAACTAACAATGGCATGTTGCAAACTAAACCTAGCATGCCTTAGGGGATTGAAAGAAACAAGTGATACAGACATTGCAAAGGGTACACACTCACATGAAAACATACAATGGCATGTTGCAAACTAAACCTAGCATGCCTTAGGAGATTGAAAAGAACAACTCATACAAGCATTCCACATTCGGATTGACTAACAAAGGTTGGTCCTAATAATGCTCCCACATATTGAACTGAGTTGCGCCTTCCCCATAGTATCCTCCAATTGATGGAGGCGGTGGCGGTGGAGGAGACCCGTCCTTCTTATGGTACGGGCACTCGCAATACGGATTATTGCATAGTGCCTCCTCTGCATCATTGCTGTTGTCATCGTCTGACTTGTCCCTGTTACCACTTCTAGGGCCATACTCCAGGTTAAAGATGCGTCCCTGTAGATATGTGATGTACTGTTGATGGGGATAGATAGGAGGAGGGTCGACCCATCTAGTGAAGCCACAGTTATCTGGACAGCTTGAATCCTGAAACCCCATCTACCAATAAGTACTACTAGAAACCAAATACAAATCTAAAAAAGGAGAGAGTTCAAAGGAAATACAAATCCTCACGGGCATCTGAAGAAACGACGGCCTCCACTGTCACAGTCATTGTACATCTGCACAACGCAATCCAAACCGTGGCGGCATTTTGGCCAATCTTCAATGCGCTTGTCGTATGATCTAAGAGGTCTCTCACGGGTGAAGTCACTCTTCCTCTCCAAAGAAAATTCCTCTATTGGTTCTTCAAAAGAATCAGGACCCAGAGAACCCTCCCACATAATCGGAGGTCCCTTCCTCACCCCCTTTCCTCTCCTTCCTCTAAAACCCTTTCCACTCGAGGAACCTCCGTTCGACATTTGCTAAAACTATACCAGAAAACAAGTTGTGTGGATGTGGAGCAAGACATGGACCACTATATATAAAGATGAAGGCATGTTCACCATGAATGCTACTTGACAAAAAACTTGTGTGCATACTCATTTATTGAATCTGCAAAGGTTAGATGCTTCATCTAAAAAGCCTACAACCATGACTGGTCATTTCATCTGAAAAGGCTACACCTGTGTTTTGTCACTTCATCTAAATGAAGTACATCACTCTGATATTAATTCACTGCGTATACGGATACAACAGTAAACGAATCTAGGCTTTTCAGTGAGTTTTCAAATAGACTTTTCATTGACTGCAACAGTACTTGTAGCCCTTTCAGTGACTGCAACAGCACAAGTAGCCTTTTCAGTGATACAAACAGTAGCACTATAGTCTTAGGATAGTTAACGAAGTACAGGGCATAAGACCATCTGAAATAAAAGCATAGTGCATTACAACATAATAAAAAAAGTCCAAGGAATAAGTTCATCTGAAATAAAAGCAGAGTGCATTACAACATAGTAAAAAAAGTCTAGGGCTACACGACATCGCTCGTGAATAAACCAAATACCTACTGAGTGCAACGAGGCCACTTTCCTTTCCTCTGGGCATCGGGATTCTCCTCCATCGCTGCCTTCGCTCGACGCACACGCTCAAGCTTCTTCTCCCTCTCCGCCCTATACGCAGCAACACGCCTCCTTTCCTCCTCTTCCTTATGCTCCTTTTCTATAGCCTCCTGTCTGCGTCTCTGCTCAAACCTCTCCTTAACCTCCGCATCCCACTCCTTCAGGCCTTCTAGATGCTACTTGTTCGACTCCTTGATATTAGTGTCAATCCACTGCTCAAAGTCACACAGTGGTGGAACGGTCTGCAAGAAAAACAAATTGTTACAAAACAAATAAATAAGCAATACTTAATATCACAAAAAAATTAATTAACACACAATAAAAATTTCTCACAAACGATGCACGGCGTTGTTGCTCTGTAGGTTCTCATGCATAATTAGGACACATCTAGTACCTCTGTCTATATGTTTCCTCATCTTCAGAGATGTCTACCTTGCAAGGATCACCACAAAAGCACATTAGTCGAGGAACACCTTCAGGGAGAGGCTTTAGGTCGTAGGGATTTGCCCTCTGGCGACCATAGCTATAATTGAAAGAATTTTGTCATATTAATGGAGAACCAAACCTAAACCAAGGGTTTTCTATTTATTACACAAATAATAAATAAACATTGGGATTACCTTAGAATACGAGCTTTACCACGCCTTGGCATCCTAACATTACGTAGAAAAAAAATCAATTCAAAGTACCTTGCAACGAATGTAAAGCTACTAACACTAAATCACCATACCTCCCAAATAAGCTTTTCATTACAAACCCTAAGCAAATTTGAATCCCAACAAACATAAAATTTAACTCAATGATTATAAACCAGAACATATACAACAACAACAACAACCATATATTTAGGTCATTCAATCATTTGAACCACCATACATTGCACGAATGACATGAACATGAACCAAACCTATAATGCCAAGTTCAAAAACAACCGAATCTAAATGGATGAAATGAAAGAGGGGAAAGAGGAGTACCTTGGCAAAACGCCTTGGTCATAAAAAATTGAAATGTAATGACCAACAAATAAATAAAATATATACTAACCCTAATGACCAACAAATAACTAACCCTAATGACACCTACAATAAACAAAGAACCCTAATGACCAAAATAACTAGAAACCAAACTAACCTAACATGTTCAGCACATAAAACAATTAAACAACAATGCACTCAATCATCCTAAGCCATACATTTTGCAAATGCAAACACACATATACCAAAACACCATACACCCATGATTCCACATGATTAGAGACAATGCAAGTACATCTACGCGGATAGATTGGAGGAGGGGAGGGACCATTACCTTGAGGAAGCTTCGGGAGACAAGATCCGGGCACCTAGAGTCGCATTTGGGGGTTAGAGTTTCGTGGGGGCCGTGGGGGATTTGGGAGCCGACAGTCTTCAGAATGGAGGGAGGAAGAAGAAGGGGGCCTCAGCGCGGCCTCAAGGGACCAGACCTCGGCGTTGAGTCGGGCCGCGCCGAGGTCTGGTGGCTCAGCGTTAAGTGACCCCGCGCCGAGATACTGGGCCACCGTGCGTTGTTGGGCCGCCTGGGCCGCGCGACGGATGGTGCCAATAGCTCGGCGCGTAGTCCAGCCGCGTCGAGGTTGGGCCCTTAGCGTTTGCTGACACGACGCCGATGTCTCGGACCCCACGCGCCACCGTGTCGCCGACGACCCCGGTCATCCGTGACGTGGCAATACCTTGGCGTCGTGTCAGTCGACGCCGACCCCCATACCTCGGCGTCATGTTCTAAGACGCCTAAAAATAGTCTATTTTCAAAAAACATTTTGAGGTAGATCTTTTTATAAAAATTATTTTTAAAAGGGACCAAAATACAAAAATTTCACCTCTGAGCCAGGGGTCAGACGCGCCGGCTTTGGACCGGTGGATCAGCCGCCGCGGCCTACCGCTGCGCGCGATCTATCGGGAGGGGTCACCCCATCTAGGCGGCTGCACGACGACCCCTCGTATGGCGTGCGGGTGCGCCACGCAAGTCATGCCCAAGTAACGAAGTTGACAGATGGGATGCCCGCCACGATCGGCACAGTATCCCCACGACCGGCACAACGCCCGCCCACGACGCACAGTGCTCACCTTGCCTCACAGCATCCGACAAGCCAACAGAAGCCATGATGAGACGAAGGCCGAGGAGGCCCCACTCCTAGCAAAACCTGAAGGAGACGCCGACCACTCCTCGCCGGAGCCCCGACCACTAGGGACCCTTCTTCTCACCGTTGTCCGGTCCCCAACCTATATAAGGGAGGCGGGCGCTCTCGTTCTGTCTCGACTCTCAGGCATACACAGCGCACACGCTCGCGTACTAGCATATGACCATCCGTTGTAAGCAGTCGCGCACTTATCCTAAGAAACAAAGCTTCCTGGTGAAACTGGGCGTAGAGATTCAACCCGAACAGTTATACTGGATCGACCTTTTGTACTGATAAGATCCAACGGCTGAGAGGTTGTGTCCGACGCAAATGCCTGGATTGGATCGGACGTTAGAGCTTTGGCAGAGCCCTAACTGCTATCTTTCTGCCCGTTGATATAATTGATAATTCCTAATGCTTCAATATCAAGTCTCTTCTTAAGTGCAATCGTAACGCAACTAGTATGTGTTAGGATTGATCTCCCACCAGTTAGGCCCAACGGCCTAACTGGGCCTTGTTCTCGCGCCCTGATCGGGGGCGTCCAACCCTACATGGTTGGTGGGCCCCCGTCGCACAGCGCTATAAAGGTAAGGTGGGGGCCGGGGCTCGCAGTACGAGGTTCACCGCGCCGCCAGTCACCCCACTGACATCCTAAACCCTAGACCCGATCGAAAGTAGGGGCGCTGCCAGCAACGGGAAGCACCACCGACGCCGGCAACGCCACCCGACGCTCACGCCGCCGCCGAGGACGCCACAGCGCCACTCCCTCTCCACCGACCGTCGCTGCCGGCGCGCAGATGGCGTCCGTCAACGAAACCCCGGCCGGAGCTTCAACAACTACGGCATTCGATGGTTTGCTACCTATCTCCCTTCTCCCTCTCTCTCTCTCTCTTAAATCCGAATACTCTATTTCTATGCTAAGTATCCCGATCCGATGAACATACCTAAGAACCTAATCTAACAATGGCATCAGAGCCACGGTTCATCAAGAAATCAGATGCGGATCGGGAAAGAAAGTAGAAAACCGAACCCTAAGACCTAACCCTAATTCCCAAAAACAAAACTGAACAAGGGATTGAAGAAGGGGAAAAGGGAGGGTCGGATTCCAAGAAACCTAGATGCAATGCAAATCCGAAAGAGAGAAAAGGGGAAGAAGAAAGAAGAAGGGTCAAACCCTAACCCTAATCCTAATTTTTCCATTCGGATGAACGAAAAGAAAGAAATAAAAGGCAAAGAAAACGAATCGGCAAGAACAAACCCTAAACCTAACCCTAGTTTTTTCCCTATTCGGATAAACCCGAAAAGAATAACTCAAAGAAAGAAAGGGGAAAGAAGGGGTAGGGTTAGGGTTCGTCGGAAGAACCGTCACCGGCGCGGGAGAAGAAGAGTCGAACCTTCACCGGTGCGGGAGAAGAAGCGCCGATTCGGCTCGGGGCTCGCCGGGCTCGGCCAAGGTAGCGCCGCGGCCAGGCCGCTCGACGGCGGCGTGCTCACCCGTTGGGGAGCACGCGTGCCGGCGAGGGGGCCGGCGACGGCGCAAAGGACCGCTCGCTCTGCTTTCCTCGCTCGCGGCTGCTCGGTGGCGGCGTGATTCGCTGCGGCTGAGAAGAGAGGCAGAAGAAGAGAGAGAGAGAGAGAGCAAGGGCCGAATGGCTAGGGTTTTCCAGGGCGCCGCCCGCAGCGAGCCTTTTGATCCGCGTGAAACGGCCGCTCGGCCGTCGGATCGAGACGAACGGCCGCGATTCGCTGGGCCAACTCGCCGGCCCAGGCGGGCGCGAGCGCGCGCGGCGGTTTGCCGGCCCAGGCCCAGGTTGCGGCCTGGGTGCGGCCTGTGCGCGCGAGGCAAGCCAGGCCGAGCCATTTTCAGCGCGTTTTGGGCCGCGCTGGGCTGAAAATGAAAAGAAGAAGAAGAAAAATTTTGTTATTATTTTCCAGGATTAATTTAAATGCATATTTTGATGAATTTGAATGATTTTGATGCAATTTTTTTGTGCAAATTTTATCCAACGATATTTTGCTCAGAAAAACAGTAAATTTTTAGTGCTTCTGGAAAATAATAATATGAAAAGATTATTAATGTTTCCGCTGTGCATGATAAATTATTGTTCTCTTTGATTAAATTTGAACCAACGGGATAATTTAATTTTAAGAGAAATGAATTTCTGATAATTTTGATATGATTATGATATTGTTATTTCCTGACCAACGTTGTTAATAACAATATTATAATTTTTGATCCATGAGAAATTATGCATTAATTTTACTTCTGCCCAACGGTGATGTAAAATGTTTGCATGGATGAATTATAAGTTTTAATTTGACCAACGTTGAGTTAAAGCATGGAATTTTATGTATAAATGTTTCTTACTTACTCTGGTGTGATTTTAGGAGGCAAATGCATTGTGAACATTGCCAACATCCCGACACTCAATGGAACCAATCACCGTGTGTGGCGGGAGAAGTATGAATTGGAACTTGCGTTGGGAGAGGTCGATTTTGCCATCACCTCACCGTGTCCTACTGAGCCAGAGGACCCGGTGAGAGGTGACAATGAATCTGACGCTGATTTCGCTTCTCGGAAGCATGATCATGCTGAAATAAGAATGAAATATGACCTTGAACATAGGCAATGGACTCTCTCCAACCGCAAGTGCCTGTTGGTAGCCAAGGCCACCATAGAAGATCAGATAAGGGGCTCAATCCCTGAATGTGCTACTGCCAAAGAATATCTTGAGAAAATCAAGAGTCAGTTTACTAGGTCTACCAAGGCCACAGCAAGTTCACTGATTAAGAAGCTTATGAATGAGAAATTCACTGATGGTAGCATAAGAGAGCACATTTTGAAGATGAACACTACGGCATCTAAACTAAAAGAAATGAATTTGAAGGAGGATTTCCTGATTCATTTGATTTTTTCTTCTTTGCCAAAAGAATATGACACATTCATTGTGAACTACAATATGTAGCCTGAAAGATGGGGCATAGAAAGATTCATCTCAATGTGTGCTCAAGAAGAGGAGAGGATAAAATCCTCACAAGATGAATCTGCTCATTTTGTGAAGGACAACAAAAGAAAGAACTTTAATGGCAAGAATTCTAAACCACAAGGGAAACCTAAGTGGGATAAGTCCTCTTCCTCCAGTTCACAGGGAAAGAAACCTCAGGATTCTGAGAATCAGCAGTATGGTAGAGCTGAAAAAGATCAGTGCAAGCACTGCTTCAAGAAGGGACACTACAAGAGGGATTGTCCAGACTTCCTGAAATCTCTGCTAAAGAAAGGTGATGAATTTATTATATTTGTAGATGAATCCCTGTATTTATGTTATGATACATCCACTTGGTGGGTTGATTCAGGAGCAACTACTCATGTTGCAAATTCTTTACAGGGGTTAAGTGGGACGAGAACCTTGCAAAGAGGAGAAAGAACGATTAAAGTTGCAAATGGAGTGCAAGCCAATGTTGAAGCCATTGGAGTTTTTTCTTTAGAATTGAATAATGGTTTTGTACTTAGACTTAAAGAAGTACTTTATGTTCCCTCTTTGCGTAGAAATTTGATAAGTGTTTCGAAACTTGATGATGATGGAATTGATTGCCATTTTGGTGATGGCAAGTGTAAGATACTGGTTAATAATAAATGTGTTGGTCTTGCCTTCCGACAAGACAAGCTTTATTTATTATCTCTTGCTAAGAATGCGAACAATGTATGTGATGAGAATGTGAATGATTCCCCATCTACGGATGTAACTAAGAAGCGGAAGAGAATTGATACTGTCTCTTCGAAATTATGGCATTGTCGCTTGGGCCATATTTCGAGGGGGAGAATGGAACGATTGGTTAAGGAATCAATTCTCCCGCACTTAGAATTTTTAGATTTAGAGCAATGTATTGATTGCATCAAAGGAAAGTATGTCAAGAAAATTAAGAAAGATGCCAAACGAAGCACAGGAATTTTAGAAATAATCCACATAGATATATGTGGTCCTTTTCCTATGAAAAGTGTGGATAGTTATGACTCGTTTATAACATTCACAGACGACTACTCTCGTTATGGCAATATTTATCCAATTAAAGAAAGATCAGAAGCATTGGATAAATTCAAAATATTTAAAGATGAAGTTGAAAATCAGCACAATAAGAAAATCAAGATAGTACGATCAGATCGAGGTGGAGAGTACTATGGGTGACATACCCCATATGGCCAAATTCCTGGACCATTCGCAAGGTTCCTACAGGAAAATGGCATAGTTGCTCAGTACTCCACACCGGGGGAGCCTCAGCAGAATAGAGTGGCTGAAAGACGTAACCGTACCTTAATGGATATGGTAAGAAGCATGATGAGTTACTCCACATTACCGATTAGTTTATGGATGGAGGCACTGAAAACCGCCATTCACATACTTAATCGAGTACCAAGTAAATCGGTGCCTAAAACACCGTATGAATTATGGACAGGAAGGAAACCCTCACTTAACCATTTGCGTGTGTGGGGCTGTCCAGCTGAGGCAAAAGTGTTTAACGCAAACATAGGAAAGTTAGACTCCAAGACAGTCAGCTGCCATTTTATTAGCTATCCAGAAAGATCGAAAGGATATCGCTTCTATTGTCCTGACAGACATACGAAGATTGTAGAAACAAGACACACTATGTTCTTAGAGGATAACATGATCAGGAGGAGCATGGTAGCATGAGAAATCAGCCTACAGGAGAAGCGGGTACATGTACCCACTCCGATGGTTGAAAAACCATTCTTCACGCTACCTGCTGCTGTTGCACCGACAGTGCAGGACACTGTAGTGTCAACACCTGTTGCAAGTTCTCCCGTGGCGACAATAAATGAACATGAGAAACCTGTCCTTGAGGAACCTATAGAACCAAATGTTGCACATGAGGAAGAACTACAACAGCCAAATGTGGAACAAGTGCCGGAGGCACCTAGAAGATCTCAAAGAATAAGACGATCAGCTATTACTGATGGCTATGAAGTTTATGAAACAGAAGAATGTCAGATAGGGGATAATCCCACCTCTTTTGAAGAAGCCATGAGAAGCGACCACTCATCAAAGTGGCTTAAGGCCATGGAAGATGAATTGAAATCAATGAGTACCAATAAAGTTTGGGACTTAGAAAATATTCCTAAAGGAGCCAAAACAGTGGGCTGTAAATGGGTCTACAAAACGAAATATGACTCCCAAGGGAATATAGAAAGATTTAAAGCGCGACTTGTGGCGAAAGGCTTCACGCAAAGAGAAGGGATTGATTACAATGAGACGTTTTCTTCAGTCTCATGTAAAGATTCCTTCAGAATTATAATGGCACTTGTAGCCCACTATGATTTGAAGTTACATCAAATGGATGTAAAGACAGCTTTTCTAAACGGGGATTTGGAAGAAAATGTCTATATGTCACAACCGAAAGGTTTTGTCGTAAAAGGAAAGGAAAATATAGGATGCCACCTGAAGAAATCAATCTACGGATTGAAACAAGCTTCAAGACAATGGTATTTGAAGTTTGATAGAACGATAAAAGGTTTTGGGTTTGAAGAAAATGTTGAGGACAATTGCGTTTATGCAAAGTTCAGGAATGGAAAGTATATATTCCTAATTTTGTATGTGGATGATATCTTGCTTGCTAGCAGTGATATCAATCTACTAATGGAAACGAAGAAATTCTTGTCCTCGAACTTTGATATGAAAGATCTCGGTGAGGCCTCGTTCGTTTTGGGAATAGAGATTCACCGAGACAGGAGAAAAGGGGTTCTAGGATTATCGCAAAACGCATACATAGAAAAGGTCCTGAAGAAATTTAGTATGCATGCGTGCAGTCCTTCACCTGCTCCTATAGTTAAGGGCGATAGATTTGGGGAACATCAATGTCCCAAGAACCAATATGAAATTGACCGAATGAAAGCGGTACCGTATGCTTCAGCTGTTGGAAGTTTACAATATGCTCAAGTGTGTACACGCCCTGACTTAGCTTTTGTTACCGGGTTACTTGGTAGATATCAAAAGAATCCAGAAATTGAACATTGGAAATTAGTGAAGAAAGTCCTGCGTTATTTACAGGGTACGAAAGGCCTCATGCTTACGTATAGAAGATCTGATTCCCTACAGATAGAGGGGTATTCAGATTCTGATTATGCAGGAGATGAAAGAAAATCCACGTCAGGATATGTATTTACTCTCGCAGGAGGGGCTATATCGTGGAAAAGCTCCAAACAAACCGTAACTACATCCTCGACAATGTATGCCGAGTTTGTAGCATGCTATGAGGCAACGGGGCAGGTAAATTGGCTGAAGAAATTTATACCCGGATTGAAAGTGATTGATGATATAAATGAACCACTGAGATTGTATTGTGATAACAATCCAGCGGTACAGTACGCTCACAACAATAGGTCAAGTGGTGCTGCCAAACACATTGACATAAAGTACTATATTGTGAAAGATAAAGTTCAGGATCATATAATAAATCTTGAGCATATAAGTACAGAGAAAATGCTTGCGGATCCGCTCACAAAGGGCTTACCACCCAACGTATTCAGAGAACACGTAGCCGGCATGGGTTTAAGGGAAAGCCTATGATATCCGAACATACGAAGGGCCCAAAGAAAGTTTACATTTCAAAAACGGAGAAGTGTATTGTGGCTGTTAGTCTAACAGCACTAATTGTTGTGACGATGGGACAGTTCTATGCACTAATCTGTGATGAAATAGGATGGAAGCAAGAAAAATATGAATTGAAAGTTTTGAGTATGAAATTAAAGAACGAAGAATAGATAAGAGATCAAGGGGGAGAATGTTAGGATTGATCTCCCACCAGTTAGGCCCAACGGCCTAACTGGGCCTTGTTCTCGCGCCCTGATCGGGGGCGTCCAACCCTACATGGTTGGTGGACCTCCGTCGCACAGCGCTATAAAGGTAAGGTGGGGGCTGGGGCTCGCAGTACGAGGTTCACCGCGCCGCCAGTCACCCCACCGACATCCTAAACCCTAGACCCGATCGAAAGTAGGGGCGCTGCCAGCGACGGGAAGCACCACCGACGCCGGCAACGCCACCCGACGCTCACGCCGCCGCCGAGGACGCCACAGCGCCACTCTCTCTCCACCGACCGTCGCTGCCGGCGCGCAGATGGCGTCCGTCAACGAAACCCCGGCCGGAGCTTCAACAACTACGGCATTCGATGGTTTGCTACCTATCTCCCTTCTCCCTCTCTCTCTCTCAAATCCGAATACTCTATTTCGATGCTAAGTATCCCGATCCGATGAACATACCTAAGAACCTAATCTAACAGTATGTTGCATACCTATGCACAAGTCGTAGAATGGGCTGACGGGCAACTGCATGCATATATAGCACATGATGATCGACTATCTGTTGACCAGCAAAGCAAGTAAGCACACGTGCCAACGCAGGCGTTTAATTCAAAACACTGAGGACTATCACACCTTAAAATTTAAGTTCTCTATAGAGCTCTCTCTCTATGTATGCGTACACTGAGTGTGTGTACACACACGTACGTGTCACACCATATATATGCCTTATTGTTGACCCCTGATCGATGCTGTTTGATGGTTGTCCGTGCGTGAATGGAATTCGATTATTCGATCCCAGGTCCATCACCTGATCAAAGGAGTGTCGTCTGTTCTAGCCAGTTGCACCTTACGAATCTTACACACATCCTGATCAAAGTGCATCCACACCAAATAATATAATCCGTTGTGTCGGGTTCATAAACCCGGGGACCCTCGGGGACCGGCTTACACGTCAGGGCTCGGCCCGAGAAAACAGCATGTTGTTTATGGGTCGGACCAAGAGTCTAAAAACACGACGGGCCGGAAGGACAGTCCGGTCGCCGACCGGAAAGTCTGCCCGAAAGAACAAAACGCCCGCTTGTCAACTTCTTCGGCCCACCTCTCCGACCGGAGCACTCGCTTCGGACGCCAGCCGCCTTCGGACGGTCTCTCCGATCGGAAAGGCCTGGCCCAAAACGTTGCCTCCTACTCTGACCCCGCGACTCCGACCGGGGACCCGTAGGAAGCCTGCTTGCCGCTCTTCTCCGACTGACGCGGCCGGGACTGACTGGGGCCATCCAACCGGGGACGCCCGCTCGGAAGGGACCAGGGACGAACGGAGAAGGCAGGGCACAAAGTCAAAACACCATACCGGGACCATACCTTGTACGCCTGCGGGAACAGTGCTCCATAACCGCCCTAACACAAAAAGAATTGTAGGCGCCGACATTTGTGTCTATAGTATTGTCGGCGTCATTGGCTCCCATACGGCAAGAAACCCCCCAACATGCCTCTGGGCATCGGTAGTACTGTGGGCGCCAGGGTTCACCATACCTGGTGCACATGGTAGGGCTCATCACATACCAACATTATTTTTGCAGGTACCAGCATCCACCCTTCCTGAAGAAGCCAACACAACCTTTCCATGTACACCTGACATTCTACAGTGACATCAACAGTATTCTGGGCGCCTACCATCATCGCTACTCTCGTCGGCATGGGCAACAAGGCTTAGAAACATCCCTACTCTCTCCCTCTCACCTGTAAAGACATCCACTTTATCTATAAAAGGGGACGCGCTCCTTCCAACAAAGGAGGTCGACTTCTTCAAGTTTAGACTCACTAGATCGATAGCTCACAACCCCTCAAGCGCACGCTTGGACTTCTAGCTCATAGCGGAGTTCCGGTCGCCCTCGGCCCTTCCGGTCGGACCCGACCGGGCCTCTTGAACACCCTCCTTTCTCCTTCTCGTTTGTAACTCCACTACAGACTTCGAGCACCTAGGCTCAGGAATAAAGTCACCGACCGACTAAACTGGACGTAGGGCACGTTGCTTGAACCAGTATAAATCATGTGTCATTAAGTGCTAGGCCACCTCCGATCATAACGTACAGCAAAACTACAAATATTTACTCACATTGCTTGACAGAAGCTTATTTGAATCTGATGATCATTGACCATCATCACCGGCCTTCCTCGATGAGGGAGCTCAGGTACGACGATGCCGACATGCCCACCTCCCTCTTGCTCGAGCTCGCCTGCCACTCGGTGACGTAGCTGGGCTTCGTGACTGCCTCTGGCACTTCGATGTCTTCTGTGAGCATGGACACCACCTTTGACATGGATGGCCGCTGCCGAGGTGAGCTCTGGATGCAGAGGAGGCCGACGCGGATGGCACGGAGAACCTCGTCGCTGACGAATTCCATGAGACTCGGGTCCACGACGTCGAGAGGACGGCCTTCCTCGTACAATTGCCAGACCTGAAAGCATAGGGCTGATGCATGTAGGAGAACTTCACTGTTGTAGGAATGCAACAAACTATTTTTTTTCATATGATTCCAAATTCTAAGATCCACATAATGCTGCCATTTTAAAATTTAAAACGCTGTGTTAGCTGCTTAGATACTAACAAGGTCTTATAAGTGACACCGTGACTAGCAATTTCTACGAAAAATGTATTTGTCTCAAATAAATAGCATTTTTATGTTGAATTTAGTATATGAACAACTTTTAAATTTTTATGTTGTTAATCTAAATAATTCTTTATGTAGTGTTGCGCAAAGCTAAAACTGTTGCACATTTTAGAAGAGGGACACTGGAGCATAGATCTTTAGATCAACAACTTATATTCTGCGTCCGAGGGCGTAACAAAACTTTCCCTCTTCTAAATAAGTGCCTAGCAACAACTAGCATTCTGTACATAGCTTATTTATTTGACTGCATCTTTTTTTATATAATTCAATGATGTCAAAATTATGGTTAAGTTTTTGATTAAAAATTCTTATGAATGCACATGAGCTTTAATTTTTATGTAATATAAGTGCCTATCATATATGTGTGTGTGTGTGTGTATATATATATATATATATATATATATATATATATATATATATATATATATATATTCCTAGTTACCACATGAAAAACTGCAATTTGACCTGGGTCTAAATTTTATAGTGACTTTACCCATTCTAAAAGATAGGCCCTGTCTTCGTCAAGCCTATCATCATAGTTTGGCCTTCCAGCTATTGCTTCCAATATGACCACGCCAAAAGCAAATACATCAACTTTCTCCGTTACATGACCTCTCATGGCGTACTCAGGTGCTAGATAACCACTTGATAGAAGAGCAAAAAAATATTGTTATTAGCTCACAGATTAATCAAACTAAAGTATAAACTTTCTGCAATAATGTAAAGGTGTACTCCAGTGTGCAAGATAACCCTCTCATTCCCTACTTACTATAAATGGGGCAAGATGCAAATGCGCTTACAATGTACCGGCAACTTTTGTGCTGACATGCGTCTTCTTGTCATCATAAAGTTTAGCGAGTCCGAAATCTGAGATCTCAGGGTTGAAATTGGTGTCAAGTAAGATAATGTGTGCAAGATAACCCTCTCATTCCATCGGTCAGTTTACCCTGCGAAAATGTGGCATTTTTCAAGAATGTAAGTTTCAGACACCTCATTATCACGCATATAATGGACAAAATAAAGAGACTGCCAAGCTAACCATGTGGGGCAACTATAAAAGGAACTAGTAGAGAGCAACAAAAGGGAAAACCAATGGGGACTGTGTGTGTAGATTGATATTACTAAAAGAATAGGTGAAGCATTGCCCAGAAGTAGAGGTTTATTAGCCAATTTGCATACAGAAAAAGAGCTCTGATGTGCACTACTTATCTACATGGAAACTTAATTTCAGAGGCAAATTAAAATTCCATAGAAAATTTGCATCCATGTCACCATGTGTAGTACAGATGAACTAACCTTATAAACTGCCCCGTATCCTCCTTCACCAAGAGGGTTAGTGGAATTAAAATTTTCACTAGCGGTCCTTAGTTCACCATAACTGTAACTAAATACATTTGGTCTTCCAACAAAACTGTACAGCTCTGCAAGAATCACAAGAGATAAGTTTATGAGCACAACCTCTTTGTCTGGTTTAAGAATACATTGTGAACCTGTCATATCATGTACCTCGTTTGTCCAATGACAATTTTCTACTTTTCTGCCTCAACACATAGAGTCCAGAGAGCACTACTAGTCCTAAAACTGCTGCACCAACCACAACCCCAACAGCTACACCTGTTTTGCTAGTACGCTTCGTCTGGGCAGCATTACGCACTGTAGGTTTGAAATCTGTCCAAAAGTCCACTTGTTAGAACAAATGCAATCTTGGATTTGGATCCTATGTTAAGTGTTTATGAATTTTCACTTTTTAAAAGTACTTGAGAATTCAGCACCGGTTCAGAGTGGATCTGTAATTCTGTATCACTATTATACATGTAAGAGTGTTGGTTCAGTCATCAGCATTCTCCTAATGGGAACTAAGTTGACCCCGTGAAAATTATCTAAACAGTATAGAAACGTTGGTTTATAGCCAACGGGAGTACCTGGAGTTGCACTCAAAGCAGAGATCGAACGCCCATAATAGCCTGGAGTAGGGATGCAACAAGTGCCCTTGCCAGCCCAGAAGAGATGAATTTCAAGGAAGTTTCTAGTGACAGGAACAGTATACTGCTTCTCGACATCAGTGTAAGATTTTCCTCCTGCTGCCTTCTTTATGTCGAAGTTCTGCTCCTTACGCTCTCCCTAATAAAAAACATGAAATAAAATTAACAAAATCTTCACTAAATCATAAAGAAAAATCCAAAAGTGCAGGTTATCAGCACAACTGGAACCTACTTGGACATAGATATAAAAAACCCTTCTCCCTACACTCTTCCATGTCTGCGAATGTTCGATGTCCAACTCTGCAAATTTAAGTGTGACCGTATAGTTTCCATTCTCAAGTCCAATGCCATAGTATCTTAAAGATGATGGTGACATCCTTCCTGTTTGGACCAATTCTTGTTCTGTTGTATTCTGAAACTGGCGTGATTTGGAGAGTATTTCAGTTCCTGAAGGTGCTGCCACAAACTTCCCAACATTGCTAACGCCCCATGTTCTTGCTCCAGCAACGTAATAAGATGCATGTTCAATGTTGGCATTATCAGGGCTATACATGGAACTATCTGAACCTGCTATGGATCTCGTGCTCCCACAATTGACAGCAAAGGAGGAAGCTGCAAGCAAGATACTCCCTCCATCTCAAATTGTAAGTCATTCCAAGAATCTTGGAGAGTCAAAGCATCTCAAGTTTGACCAAGTTTATATAATAAGATAATAACATTTATGATACCAACTAAGTACCAATAGATTCTTTGTTAATTATATTTTTATAGTATACCTATTTGATGTTATAAATCTTTGTAATTTTTTTTATAATTTTGGTCAAACTTGAGAAGCTTTGACTCTCCAAGATTCTTGGAATGACTTACAATTTGGGATGGAGGGAGTATATTATAAGATATATATTGGTGTTGATTCTGTAGAAATCTGCAGTCCGGAACAAAGTGTTCGCTATGTACGGGTGTGTTTTAAATTGCAAAGGCTAGAAGCTCACACTGTGGATTAAGGAAACAGGGCATGCCTTTCCGAAGACACTCCAGCCCAAAAGGTACAGAACTGCAGATGTAATCCAAAATATAAACTGAGAAAATGTAATAATCATACTTGAGGAGATAATGGGATATAAACTGACCTGCTAGTGGAGTTATCTATCATGAAATCGTTTCCCACCAAATTCCTACGTGTAATGAAAAACATGGGGGGATAGAAAGCACCATTAGGACTACAGTAGCACATTCAGAGCTTGTATGGTCTAGCATATAATTAACTTCAGCAGGCTGTAAGTTTTCATCTACTAAGATTCTGATTTCTGAATGATAGATGGCTTAGAGATGCAAAGATTTTACAAAGAATTATAAGCTCGATATACCAAAAGAATCTCTCTGATTTACTGAATATATACTATAATCATGTATATATTATAAGCCTAGTAAAAAACTTGACCAGTGGGATAGATGGCCACTCTAACGTTAGCGCTATAGGAGGTGAGAACTGAACCCTACTTAACTGATTGATAGCCACCTACACTAATTATTATACCTCAGGGAATTTCTATGTACTGCCGTAGGCTTAATTAGCAGTTCATTTTTAGCCATATTATTCTTCTAAATGTAATAATTGTGTGAGATTTGGTTCATGTGATCAGCAGAGTTTCGGAACCAGGAACATACCATCGGACATAACTGGGATCAAACGAAGGAAAGGTTCCGAAGAATTGGTTATAAGAAAGATCCCTGCACAAAATAAAAATACCAAGACATCACTTCAAAGAGATGGCACACCATTGACATGCAAAGTCAGCGAAGGTCTTACAAAGTCAGCGAAGGTCTTATATTCTTTGGAAAGATTCCTGAAAGATTATTATTCCCAAGAAATCTAGTCACAGTAAAATTTGCATATGTTAGCAGGTTAAATAATGGAAGACCTCATCAATATAGAGAAATAAGCATAGGAAGGCAAGCAAAACCATACAAGAATATGAGAGAATTCAGATCAAGCAAGCCTTCGGGTACATTGCCTGTGATATCATTAAAACTCAAATCCTGTAATATAGTGAGAAATGTAGCAACTCAGTTAAGTGCGTCACAAAAATGGCAATTGCCTGGAGTTTAGGGGAAAAAAGATGCTTACAGTAAGTTTAGATTTGGAAACACTGAAAAGTCTATTGATGCGAGACTGCCAGACATTCTGCAGTTCCTCAAAATTCTGCAATGAAACATGTCATATGTCTAAGTATAAAGAACTCGATTGAACTGCATCGAATATATATATCAAGACATAGTTTGAGCCAGTTAAGTGAATGACAAGTTAATCCTACAAGGTGTTCAAAGATGTCATGTTACTGACGAATGCCATGGAAGAACTCCCATTTACTATGTCACCAATTTGTCTGCACCATAGAAATAGATAAATCCTCCTCCTCTTCTGCTACCATGATATTTAAGAATAAACTTAGCTATGCCCACCATGAGTAGTCACTTACAAGTTTGTCAGACGGATTAGTTTAGAAAGTGTGACTGGAATTGGTCCTTGAAAGGAATTGCCTTGGAATCGACTGCAAATGTAAAGTTCATGATAGTTCCTTTAATTTAAAGAATCATTTCTTTTACAGATGCATTTACGTAGTATAAAAAAGGAGGATGCAGCCACTTATTTGGTAAATAAATAACCAAATATGCATAGTTAGAGATACAACTTATTTCAAAAGGAGAAGATAAGTATTAGAGATTGCAATGTAAAGATAACACTATCTTAGGAAAAGAAATGACACCATATTGCCATATATAGTGAGAAAGAATGTGAAATATCTACTACAAGTTGTTTTCATAATCATCAATGTCAGTGAAATCTCAATGGACCAAAAATATACCATAATGAAATCTCAATGGACTAAAAATATCACTTTTACAGAGCACAATGAGCCAAATAGTTTTAAATGTATTTCTTACCTCAACATTATTACAAGTACTGTTGAAATTAAAGCTTGCTTGT
The DNA here is from genome assembly GCA_038087645.1 of Saccharum hybrid cultivar R570. Lineage (NCBI taxonomy): Eukaryota > Viridiplantae > Streptophyta > Magnoliopsida > Poales > Poaceae > Saccharum > Saccharum hybrid cultivar. The sequence goes on along the minus strand of JAQSUU010000001.1, from coordinate 33,897,613 downwards.
AGAGAACTATAGTAAATTATGTCCATACATCATGTAAAAACAATATATTTTATGAACATAACCAAAATAATATGAAGATGTAACAAAGTATCAAAAGTAACCATGGCCAAAGAATGATGGCTAATAACAATCTTACAGGTCTTCTAAATGACTCCAGCTCCCAACATAATCTGGTATCCTCCCAGTGAAATAATTATCAAATGCCCATCTGAACACAGATAAAAACAACATGTAAAATTGAGTGGCGTGGAACAACACTGACGGCAAAATGGTTTTTACGCATACATTATTTTCATCCTTGTTAGCTTGGAAAATGATGATGGCAGATGACCACTTAAGCCACAGCTGTTAATATACCTGTGAATAAGATACAGAAATATGACCACTTAATCTGCTAGTCCAAGAGGAAAATGAAAGGGAGAGAAAGTATGGGATGCTAAAAAAATAATAAAGACGCACAATTTCTCAAGTTTAGTCAGGTTCCCCAGTTCTGCAGGAAGGGTGCCGTCAAAATTGTTTGTGCTCAAGCCTCTAAAAATCCTCAAAAAAATCCATGTTAGTCGTCACACATTTTATAACATGATCACTCTTTTCCAAATCGCGAATACTAGAGGCACAGTTACCTTGCTAAAGGAGGTTAAAAGTAGAGAAGGAATGAAAATCTTAAATTCTTATGGCAAAATTTGGTAGAAAACGTTCTATAATGCTCTAAGACAGCACTCAAACGTTGGTTTTTTACCATGCCTCGCCTCTTCTTGCTCATCCATATTTCCAGGAAGGAGTATGGATTGGATCCATCCGAACTTGGTATTCCAGTTGGTCTCTTCCTTGATTGAGTTTATGTTGGTATGGAAGCCTGTTTGCTTCGATGAATTACTTTGATGAATAGCCAGTTTTAAATCCCATAGATTGTGGTGCTAGAAAGTAGAAACGATGAATAGCCAGTTTCAACCTCACAGCGGCTGTGCCCCAAGGCTGCCCCTCTGCCCAGAGAATCGACTCAGTTCCTGTTTTGTGGCCTTCTTTCGATTACCTTGAGCGTGATGCTCTGTTGGTGTAACCAACAAGTGCAAAAATGCTAAGCTCCCAGATCCAGTAATTTTGTTGCACTCACAAAAGGAGACAGACAAATATGGAGTGGGAGAGAGCCATGGTGTCTGAGGTAGAGGAGGGTGTGTTGTGTTGGGTACTGGACCGTGCGCGATCATGCAGCCTTTGTGGTTGATGGACTATTGTTTTACGTACAGAAAATTTTTGTTTGTTCAAAGCTTAACAAATTTCCATATATTAACTAATTCGATACAATCGAGTGCCTAATTGTGTGGTGTTTAGATGCTCTCATCATTGCGTTTGCCACAACACAAGGCCGGCTACAGCTGAATGCCCAAGCCGCAGTTCGAATTGGGCTTGTAAGGTGTGTGTGGGGTATAAGAAGAAGGGAACTAGAACATGAGATAAGTATCAGTCATGAAATGAATTAGCCAGTTTATACATAATTCCCCTTGTTGTCTTGTTCCTCCGAGCTCGATTCTCCATGCGGGATGCCAGTAGTTATCTAGGTCTGCGACAGCGTTTTATGCTTAGTGGAGGGCCTCTACCTTTTATTTCACCTTGGGCCTACGAAACGTTTAATGGTCTAATGGTTTGAAAACTGCGCATAATTTATATTGAAACTATTTTTCACCTCATGATTATTATCTCTGTTGTTCTTGGAAAAAAATTAATATCTCTGTTTAAAAAAAGTGGCACCTAAATGCTAGGCGGAGCAGCACCACCTCGCCTAGCACATCTGCATTTTGTCTAGGTGTTTTTTTCAACAAGTGGTTTAGGACCTGAGCAATGCTTGAAAGTTTGGCAAAATAGAGATGGAGAATGATGAATTATGGTCTAACTCATGAGTACATGATAATGTTAAACTTTGTACTAATGTAGTAATACTACTGGAGAACTGAACATTTGTCTCGAGGCTCAGTACCGGTTGCATTTTGAGCATTAGTACCGGGCCTAATGGCTAGTCACCAACGAGGCCCACATGAACCCTTTAGTACCGGGTGGAGGCTTCACCCGGTACTAATGTGCAACCTTTAGCACCGGGTGAAACATCCACCCGGTACTAAAGGTCCCTCACCATCTTATCTGATCCCTTCTCCCTTCTCCATTTATTCCAGGCGCGTTCTCTTCCTCCCCTGCTCCTTCTCCCTTCTCTCTTCCTTCTTCTCTTCCTTCTCTTCCTTGTTAGATAATCTACTGTAATCTTGTGTGAACACAGCAACGAAAGGCGGCGCCGCACGGCTCACCTGTAGCACTGTAGCCACATGCAGAGGCCGGCGCAGAGTCAGCCATGTATGTTATCTAGTTACTGTTACAGCATGTGCGCTGTACTATGACTAAATGGATAGAGTTGTATAAATAGACTACCATGGCAAATCAGTAAAGAGAGTTCAGATTTGTCATCTCACAGACATGGCTTTGGCCAACGCTGGTGTCTTGTATTGTGTGTGTATGCTCTGTTCTCCCTTCTTCTTCTAGCTCCAGCCATAGTGTGTGGGACGGACAACGCTTGTTCATGGTCGGCACGGCTAGTGGGTGCTCGGCAACACTAGCGGGTGCTCGGCAAGACTGGAGAGTGGTTCACTCACCTGAGCCGGTGATCCTGTGGGCCAACAAGTGGTATCAGAGCCGTACAAGCGCCGTCACCAGACTAACCGCTGACGATGACGGGCGGTTCGGAGATGGGCGACAACAGTGGCTGCCCAGCCACGACCAGAGGTCGTTGTTCGCACGGTGCGGGAGGTCAGCGGCACCAATTGGCCGACGCTGACTCGCACCAACTATGGAGAGTGGTCGGCGACCATGAAGGTCAAGCTCAGAGCCCGACGACTCTAGAATGCTGTTGACAAGGGCACCAACATTGAGGAAGATGACATGTCAGCATTAGAGGCTGTCCTCGCTGCTGTACCGGTGGAGTACAGGGAGCCGTTGGGCGTGAAGAGCTCGGCTAAGGAGGCGTGGGAGGCTATTGTGGCGACGCGCATCGGTTCCGACCGCGCAAAGAAGGCGACGGCCTAGCTTCTAAAGCAGGAGTACGCCAACCTCAAGTTCAAGTATGGTAAAACGGTGGAGGACTTCTCCCTCCGCCTGCAGACGCTCATCAGTAAGCTAAAGAGCCACGGCGTCACCATCGACGAGGAGGAGGCGGTCTCCAAGTACCTCCACTCCGTGCCGGCAAAGTACATCTAGATCACTCTCTCCATCGAGACGATGCTGGACTTGTCCACCTTCACCATCGAGACGATGCAGAATACGGCTAATTAATATGCTCCGGTAAACAACAAGGCTCCCCAATGAACCACAAGTAAACAATCTTATTAGAAGTTTCAGATACAACGTTTCACAGACCATTTCATGTAAGAAATAATATAAGAAGTCGAGAGTTCATACAGATTTGTCAAGTGCGTGAGCTTCTGCAGTTCTTCTGGTATAGGACCCAACTGCATTCAACGTGTATATTTTCCGGTGGAGACAAAAGTCAACCCATCATCTCACACTTCCTCAGTTTTTTATTCCTCTCATCTGAGTACAGCTGTAATATCTCATATACGTACATACACCAACCCAACACACGCACGCCCCACTCATACCACATATACATAGCTAGACCTACAACTACATGTACTCCCTCTGTCCAAAACAAAAATCATTCTAAGGATTTTAAAACATATTAACAAGAAATGTACATAGCCACGTACTCTCTCTGTCCAAAACAAAAATCATCCTAGGGATTTTAAGACATATTAACAAGAAGGTAAAATGACCTTGCCCGCATGCCAAATTGAGCAATGTTAAAGGTGCACAGCACCAGGTGCGAATTTGCGGCGAATTTGCGTGAGCAGCGCTCGAACGTGGGCGGCAGGCACTCTAGCGAGCAACCTTACCAACGCGCTACGCGCGCGTTCGCAATTGATCCATCATCGATGTGTGTAGAGTTAACACCTACCACCAGGCTCACGAGACACAAGGCGAACACACCGCCGAAACTCGGGCTCGAAGGGTGACGAAACACAAGGCGAACACACAAGGTTTCTGGTTGTTTAAATTGCAGCTTTTGAGCTTTTCTGAAAAATTGCTGCTGACTTTTTTCTGAAAAGAACACACATAATGTTTTTTCAGACTTTTTTACACTGAGCTGTTAGGAAGCTCAAACAAACAGGGCAACAGTCGATGATGTGGCAGACGGCAGTGCTCTTCTGGTCGGAGCAGTCGCATTTGATGGCCGGGTCGAAGTTTGGGTTGTCGTCGATGACGGTGCCGTCTGTGGCGGTGCCGGTGCAAGGGTCGCCGCTGATGTTCCATGCCGTCGACGCCATCTGACCGAGCTTGGCGAACACCGCGTTCAGCGCCGCCGCTGCAACGCAACATGGAAACCGCGATCAGATTCATATCTGATGTCGAAAAGTACGACAATATAAGGTAATATCTCGGCCGTTGGATGGCGATAAAGAAAAACCCGGCACATTGGTCCTTTTTCTTCAGAGGAGAAACAATAGGCGGGTTTGCGTCAAAAAGTAATTCGATTCGGACTCTGATTGCACTGTTCAAAATGTCACTTGTTTATAACCGCAGGGAGTATCTCCTTTGATGGATTTTAACTCGCTTCATTTTCTCGTTGTAAGATGTCGAGGGAATCACACGACACACTCACACGTATTATGAGAAGGCAAGGTAACCTACTCCTGTTCACCACCACGCATCTCGAACGACTGGGCGGACGATTACGTGGAACCAACATGTTCTCATGCACCCCGGAAACAGGAGAAGCATCTATCTGGTTCGCCCAAGGTTTCTCCGATCCAGAGAAAAATCAGAGATGAGATTGCGATAGCAAAGGCGGCTGCTATCAGAACGTACGTGCAGGGACGAACATCTCGCGATAAGCTTTTTCTATCTCAGTAAAAAAAAATCGGGACGGACTGGACATACCTTTCAGTTGGATCTGTCCTTGTTGTTGTTGCTTGCTGAGCTTTGGCCGATGCATGCAGCTAGAAGCAGCAGCACGGAGAGCACGGAGCCACGGAGGGAACAACTCCATTTTAACCTCATTTCCCTCTTCCTAACTGCTCTCGCTTAGCTTGGCCGTGGCCCTTCCGAGGAAAGCAATCTTGTTCCGTGTCCAAAAATCTGCTGATTTCATCATCATAGAAGGAAAGCAAAGCAAATAAAGCAGCAGTCAAAGGCACACGACTGACTGGGGATACGCGGTCGTTTGGCAACGTTAGTACTGAAGACGACTGCATGACTGACTGACATTTTCAAGCTTTGGATTCATCCACTCGAACCATTCAAGACTGTCATGGTCTAGATAATTAAGGCGATTTCCCAGGATGGGATGATTAAGGCGAGCCTTGCGAAGGAGGACCATTTGAATGGTGCAGAGCACAAGTGAAATCAGCGAGCTTGGGTTTAATTTTTTTTAAAAGAAGCAGGAGCACTGCTCATTCATTTAAGAAGGAAGAAGTCCAAAGTTATATTTAGTGCAATATTACATAGAATTGGAATAACTCGATTCTTCAACATCTAAAGCAAATCATACTCTAAAGCAAATTAATATACATCGCCCAGATCAAGGCGTCCACATGCTCGTCTTCGCAGATGAACTTCCTCCTGAATACGCGCCAATACTTGTGCTGGCCGGAGCTCTTGGTTTTGAAAGATTCGCCTGTTCCTCTCATTCCAAATGTGCCATGCAGTGATGGTCATAATCGATGCTTTGGAACGCCGTTGCTTTGTGGTTAAACCCTGCAGGTGTCCTTGCCACCATCGCTGCACCTCCTGATCATCATCAGTCGGAGTTGTAACCTGTCCCTGCGTCCATGTGCTAACTAGGAACCAAACTTGCTTTGCATAGCTGCATTGTAGGCATAAGTGAGTTGTAGTTTCCAGTTCCTGGTCACACAACGGGCAGACCGTGTTACATTACCAATTCCTCGCTAGCATCTTGTCAGTTGTCAAAATTTTGCTTTGCACCAACAGCCAAGCAAAAATTTTGTGTTTTGCCTCCATATGTGCCTTCCATATCATGTCCGCCTGAACTGAAGTGTATGTACTTGCAAACTGAGCTTCATAAGCAGATTTCGCAGTATAATGACCAGTAGGCGTCCATCTCCATGTGATCCTGTCGTCTTGGTCGGTGAATTCAATCTCCTGCACCAAATCCCACAGTGTTACAAATTCTACCAATTCTTCCACAAACTTCCAGGATGGGACTAAAGCCCCGCAGCTACAGTACCAGTAACCAGAGCTGCAGTATTCGGTCATTTGGCCCAGCCCATTAGACCGGCCTATTTAGCGGGGTCTCACGTACACCCACTCTTAAAGACTCGACGTCCTCATTTACGTTTTTGTACTCGCTTCGCGCAAAAGATTCGAATAGGAGTTAATTCTCTCCCAGAGCTCAGGCTTTTAAGTTGGTTCGTTTTCCCCTAACTTCTGGTAGGGGGCTAAAGTCCCGTAGCTACAGTACCAGTAAACATAGCTACAGTATTCGCCCGGTTGGCCCAGCCCATTAGACCGGCCCATTTAGCGGGGTCTCACAGCACATTACTGTATTTAAGTAGTATATAAACCTAAATACAGTACAACTAGCATTTTATTTACAGTTTGGCAATTTCACTGCAATTTTTTCAAACGAAATGATGTCAGAAACTGTGATGTATATGACGGCTTGTGAGCTCCATTATAAATTCCTAGCATAAACTTTGCAGAAAAAAATACCAATAGCATGGAAACTAGAGTGCAACAATGCTGGACAACAAGTCTAGAATTAAGAGTGAACTTACCCATTCTAAAATATAAACCTTATCTTCATCAAGTGTATTGTCAAAGTTTGGCCTTCCAGCTAAAGTCTCCAAAAGGACAACGCCAAATGCAAACGCATCAACTTTCTCTGTCATATGACCTCTCATGGCGTACTCAGGTGCAAGATAACCACTTCACAGAACATCACAAAAACATTTGCTATTAGTTCACATGTGAAAAATACTAACATAAAGGAGGGAAAGATGGAAATGTACTTGCAATGTACCAGCAACTTTTGTGCCAACATGTGTTTTCTTGTCATCCTAAAGTTTGGCAAGTGTCGGCCTCCTAGCCACCGAACCAACCCCCTCCAAGGCCGTGTCGGCCGCTGCTGCTGCTGGCCGCCGGCAACGGCAGCCACAGCGGCGGCGGCCAGCAGGTGGTGCCAAGCGGCCACCCTGCGAGCACTCCTCTCACCTCCCCATCTCCCGCAGCTCCTATCCTCTCTTTCAAGATCCCATCGATCTCTCTCTCCTTTCACCAGATCCTGGAGCGTCTTGGCTGGATCCATACGTGCAGTGCTCGGATCCGTGCTCGCGGCGGTCGGATTTGTTGCTGCTCCACCATGGAGGCCGCAGCATCGGCCCTGCCGGCGGCAAGCTGCTTGGGGCCACGGACCGGTTGCAGGCTGTTCGGGGCCACGGCGCCGGCAGCAAGCACCTCGGGGCCGCGGGTCGACGACAGGCACCTCGAGGCCACAACGCCGGCGGCAGGCAACTTGGGGCCACGGGCCGCCGGCTGGCGGCTCGGGGCGACGATGCCGGGCTGCAGGCAGCCTGTGGCCACGGGCTGGCGGTAGGCAGCCCGGGGCGACGACGACGACGACCTGACGACGCTGGTCGTGCATGGAGCTCAGCCTTGTGCAAACGCCGTCTGGGCACCGCGCGTAGCCATGGATGGAGTGCCGGCCGCGTGTCTGCCGACCCCGTCCGCGGCCACCGCACAGCCCGAGCATCCATGTGGACAAGATTCATGTCGGTACGGTCTTGCCGGCTTGGGCGAAAGCTCTCACTAGCTTAATGGCTAGTGCCGGCGACGGATTTCCTTCCTGAAGCGTCGTCGTAGCACCCTAGCTGCAATTCCATTGGGGCTTCGGGTGAAAACCTATTTTGATCATCCAATCCAGCGATGGCCGGTGGCCCAGGAATTGCCGGGAGAAATCCAAGCTTGGCTTTGTGCTGAGCCGACAACGGCGACACCCTCAGGTGCCGTTCTTCCTCCTTGGAGGCGTTGTTTCGAGGCGTCCCTGTCCACATGTTTTGGATGCATTTGCGCTGGTCTGGGATGGGAGGTTTCGGTCAGGAGAAATCCTAGCCTGGTTTTGCACCAGTGTTGTCATCGATGACGCCGTCGGGCACCATTGTCTTTCTTGGAGGCGATGACGAGAGACCACTCCCCGTTTGGGACCATGTGCACCACTTTGGTAAAGGCATCGTTTTGGAGATCTCCACGTGCCGCCACTCATGACCGCTAATGGTTTTGGTGCTTCTCGTTCTACATCACCCATACACTTCTTTGATCTAGCGGCTAATGGTTGTTGACCTCCGTCATGGTTCCGTAAGTGTTCCCCATCTGGCGCCTCTAGTCCCTCTACTCCGTCTGTTGTCTCCTTGTTGATGGTTGAAGCGCCCCCACATCAGCGGAGACTAAGGGCCTGTTTGGTATAGCTCTGGAGCTGAACTCCAACAACTCCAGCTAATTTTCTAGCCAAACACCCCAACTCCGAAACTCCATGGAGCTGCCAACTCCATGGAGCTGTAGTGCAAATGGAGGTGGAGTTTTGGAGCACCTCTTTTGCAGCTCCGACTCCACCTAGAGCTGGCTCCACCTAGAGCTCCGACTCCACCTAGAGCTGGCTCCACCTGGAGTTCTGGAGTGGAGCAGCTCCACCCAGAGTTGGAGCTATGCCAAACAGGGCCTAAATGTGATACAAATATTAGTCCCAGAAGGCTGATAACACATTTATTCAACACATGGTTCATAAACCGTATAGTTCCCGAGGGAACGGGCATCTAACATACGCCGCGATGATAAGCAAATACACAACGGTAAAGATCCAAATTATAGTCCAGATGAACTCTGGGCTGCACAGGAAACTAAGCAACAGCGGAAGCATCCTAGAAAGGCCAACACCACAGGCAGCGTTGGGTGCGGAAGCGACCTCCTACTCAAAATCTTCTGCGACGAAGTCTGGGGCGAGTACAAAAGTACTCAACAAGTCCAACCCCATCCACGGAGGGGGATACAATCAAGAATATGCATAGGATATATCAAGGATAAGGCTAAGGTTCATTTGCAATAAAGCTAGATTTTAACACATGCAAGGGTTCATTTTTGAAAAGGTTTTCACAAAGCATTTGTTTAGTAACTGAATCAATAAGTGGGCTTGATCCTACACAAAAGATCCAAGTTTTAATGCTACCAGACTCCCCGTCCGTAGTAGCCCATGGCACAACTGTCGGACACTTCCAAAATCCAACACACACCATGAAAAATCATCCATCTCCCAAACACTAGTCCTGTGTCCAAGCCGTAACTCGTCCAACGCCGTGGACACGGCTACCCGGATAGATTTTAACTCTGTAGAGGTGTACACTTTACCCACAAGTAGGGTACCGTAGCACGATCACCTTAGTGTCGGTGCAGATCCTATCAAAGCCATTACCCACCTTAGCTAAGCCTGACTAGCCAACACTGAAGCAACCAAGGGGTTAATGACCTACCAACGAGGTCTCAACCGGGATCTAAGTTCACACAGTTCTTACTCCTTCTCCATGGTCTCCCATTTCTCACCAGCTCTCCTGATGGCTAACAGACTAGCTAGTGGGATTTATGCTAAGCCGTCGTCGCATACAATGGTCGAGTGGTTGCACGATAAATTGGGTTAGGCAAGATGGCACATCAACTCGGTCCTTAACCTTGACAAGATGGATATCTCCCAACCTTGCTCAACCACAAAGGTACGAGCCCAACTTATTGGCGTTTCACACAAGAAACACCCATCCATCTCATCTAAGCATTTATTTCCTTTATTTCCCGAAAACCTATTTTTCCCTTTTAAAAACACTCACACATTTATTCTTTAACAAAACACATTGTAGTCATGATTGTATTGAGTAACAAGATCCTAAGCATTCTTGTAAGGAAAATGGACCCTTGGCCCATTTACTTTGGATTTTGGTGGTTGATGACTAACACAACCAAATTGGACTAATAAATTTGTAAGTGTTTGTTTTGTAGTTCAATAGGGTGCAAGACGTAACTTGAACGAAGGCGACGTGATGATCCGATGATCAACACCTTAAGCAAGACCTTAGGAGCACAAGAAAAGACCCAAGAGATCAAGCAAAGTCCAAGCATGAAGATTAGAACCAAGTCGTACGCAAGATCGTGAAGAAACGAGCTCGCAGAGGCGACCGGACGCTGGTGGCTCGACAGTCGGGATGACCAGACGCTGGATCGGTGGCTCTGCAGTCGGGGCGACTGGACGCAGGACCGGTGGCTCTGCAGTCGGGACGACTGGACGCTGGACCGGACGCTGGCGGCGAAACTGACCGGACGTAGGGAAGCAACGTCCGATCAAGTACAGAGAGGTTCCAGAACGGCGAAACTACGACCGGACGCTGGCAGCGTCCGATCAATGGTTCACGGTTCAACGGTCGGGACGACCGGACGCGTCCGGTCAGGACAACTTCTGCGTCCGGTTAGTAGCAGAAAAGCGGGATTTCGTCACAACGGCTACTTTCTCCATGGGGCTTATAAATAGACCCCCAACCGGCTATTTGACAATAGTGGAGCTGAGGAAACATACCAAGGGTGTTGATACACCATTTTAGTGATCTCCACTTGCATAGTGCTTAGTGATTCATCAGGTGATTAGCGTAGGTGCTTTACGAAGTGCTTAGGTTGATTAGACCACCGCTTATGCGCTTGCTCTAGGTTTAGGCCTAGTGTTTAGTGAGGTTTACATACCTCTTATCACTCGGTGCTTGCGAGCACCATTGTTGTACATCGGAGGGGCCTGCGACGTTTCGGCTGGAAGCTTGATAGTGAAGACGACGGGGAGCATCCGGGAGAGGCTTGCCGGAAGGCACGTCGGAGACCCACTTGCACGTGGGGAAGGCCCGAGGCTATCCACGGAGTTACCCGGCCGAGAGCTTGGCCCTTTGAAGGGTCGAGATGGCGACTAGAGGGGGGGTGAATAGTCTTTTCTAAAACTTAATCACGTCGGCTAACCGATACAAATGCGGAATTAAAACTATCGGTCTAGCCAAGACTATACCCCACTATATATGTTCACTAACACCTTGCAAAGATAACAATTATGCAACAAAGGTGCCGGGCTAGTTAGAGCTCTCCTAAACAATTCTAGGAGCAAGGTTACACAAACCTATGCCACTAGTATTTTAGACAACAAGAGAGCTCCTACACATGCTAGTAAGCAAAAGCACAAAGTTCACTAGCAATGCTCAATAACAAGGCAACCAATGCCGAATTAGAGAGCGCAAATACTTAGCTACACAAACTAAGCAAAGTGACTAACAAGGTTACACAAACCAAATTAGCCACGCAAGGGAGCTACTTCTATGCTACACAAGCAAGAAGATAATTAGCAAGCTACACAAGCTAACTAATTATTAAAGCAACAACACAAGCTCAATGTATATAAAAGTAATTGCAAGCTTGTGTAACGGGAATGCAAACCAACGGGAAGAACAAGGTTGACACGATGATTTTTCTCCCGAGGTTCACATGTTTACCAACACGCTAGTCCCCGTTGTGTCGACCGCTCACTTGGTGGTTCGGCGGCTAATTAGCATCACCCGCTAAGCCCGCACGTCGGGCGCCGCAAGAACCTACCCCTTGAGTGAGGGTAGCTCAATGACACGCTTTACTAGAGTTGCTCTTCGCGGCTCCCGCGGGGCGAGCACAATGCCCCTCACAAGCACTTCTCCGGAGCGCCGCACAAGCTTCTTGCGCGCTTCGACGGAGACCACCACCAAGCCGTCTAGGAGGTGGCAACCTCCAAGAGTAACAAGCACCACCGGCTTGCAACTCGATCACCTAGTGCCACTCGATGCAACCTCACGATGCAATCACACTAGAATCGCTCACTCACACAATCGAATGATCACTATCAAGTATGTGTGTGATGGAGGGCTCCCAAGCACTCACAAGCATGGACACTAAGTCCCTTGAGGTGCTCAGCTCCAGCCATGGCCGAAGGCCACTTCTATTTATAGCCCCAAGGGCTAAACTAGCCGTTACCCCTTCACTGGGCAACGGTCGGGACGACCGGACGCTCCGGTCGTGTTGACCGGACGCTGGACCTCAGCGTCCGGTCGCCCGTAGACGACCACGTGTCCCGATTCCAACGATCACTTGACTTGACCGGACACAGCAACTTCAACTGACCGGACGCTGGACCCTCAGCGTCCGGTCGTTTCCAGTAAGCTCCCGAGCATGACCGGACGCGTCCGGTCGAACGCGATCGGACGCAGCCAGCGTCCGGTCACACTCCAGCTACTGCGTCACCGTACGTCAGCCTGACCAGACGCAGCCTTCCAGCGTCCGGTGCATTCAGATCCAGCGTCCGGTCAGTTGACCGACGCCAGCATCTTCGCGACCAACTCGTTTTCACTTCTAACTTCTTCACCCTTGCTCCAATGAGCTAACCACCAAGAAATTTGTATCCGGCGCAATAGAAAATAGGCCTTCTATTTTCCCGAAAGCGCCGAATCCCGCCTCACAAGCTTGGCGGGAGGGAGAGAGGGACCCAAACCCATCTCACCCCTGCAAACACCACGTCCTTTGTAAATGTGCCAACACCACCAAGTGTACACCATCATGTGTATGTGTGTTAGCATTTTCACAATCATTTCCCAAAGGATGTTAGCCACTCAACTTGCCACGCCACTCGATCCTAGCGACAATGCAAAGTTAGATCATTCGAGTGGCACTAGATGACCGATATGCAAACAAGTTTACCCCTCTTGATAGTACGGCCATCTATCCTAAACCCGGTCATAAACTTCTCTACACACCTATGATCGGTGAAATGAAATGCCCTAGGTTATACCTTTGCCTTGCGCATTCCATTCCATCTCCTTCAATGTCGATGCAACACATGCACCAACATGATCAACAATGATATGATCCACTTCATATCATCACATGATCATATTGGTTCATCGATCTTGACTCTACTTGCTCTTCACCGTTGCCATCGTCCATCGGCGCCAAGTCTTGCTCAAGCTTCACCGCCACGCGGTCCATCACTACAAAGCCTTCGACTTGCCCTTCACACTTGCAACCGGTCCATCAAGCCAAGTCTTGTCGTGATCTTCTGCACCTTGATCACATGACTCAATGTCATGTCTCATGTGCAATAAGCTCCTTCATCATCACATGTGTGAGCTTTGCAACATCTCCAAGCCATTTTCACCTTCATGGCATATGTTGCTCACACATATGTACTTGTGGACTAATCACCTGTGTATCTCACATAAACACAATTAGTCCAACTAAGTTGTCACTCAATTACCAAAACCAAACAAGGACCTTTCACCCTTGCGAGGGATTCCTTGTGAGTGGCTCCAACGAGGATTAGGGGAAAGCTTGCGCGCTTCTCGATACCTCGGTAAAAATACCGGAGTCTGAAAGCATCTAGGCCCCGAGGTTTGGTTTCGGCAATTGATAACAACGCTTTATTACCATGACTAACGTGTGTTTTGCAGAAACTTTGGTAAGTTAGGTCATGGAGGTTTTAACTGCTTTGGGCACCATCGTATTCATGCCCCTTGATGGAAATCGTTTCGGTTTTCAAAAGAGTGACGTCAAGATTAAGGACGGTTAGTTCCGGATGTCGAGGTGTTGAGAGACATTTGGAATAGTCGTTAGGATCTTCGTTCTTCTCTTTTGGCCGTACTATAAAGGGGGGCATGAGCGGGTAGCTTGACCTAGGCGAGTCCTATGTTTAGGTGTGGTGCACACTTGTTAAACTTGGCGCTAGGCTGCTCTAGAATAGCTCAAAGTTCAGTTGGGAGCAACTTGGTTGAAGTTGTAACGCTTTTCGGAGAGTTTCGGGTCATTTTCCCGTGACCGGACGCGGTCCTCGGCATGACCGGACGCGTCCGGTCAGTTCAGTTCCGCGGCTGGGGTTTCAGCTCTGAGCACCGGACGCGGTCCTCGCGAGGACCGGACGCGGTGGTCAGAAGTCAACACGTGTCACTTAAGGGAAACACCCGATCGGACGCGACCTAGGTGTGATCGGCGCGTCCGGTCATAGTCCAGTAAGGTCCTGAGACGACCGGACGCGTCCGGTCATCACCGATCGGACGCGGTCGCGCGTCCGATGCGAGTACAGTAAGCTCCACGCACGATCGGACGCGTCCGGTCACCCCTGACCGGTGCGTCCGGTCATTTAGGTGTTTTTCGGTTTTTGACCGTTACGAGCGACCGGCGCGTCCGGTCAGTACGACCGGCGCGTCCGGTCAGCTCGAGTTTTGCTGAGTCAGCAGGTAACGGTTCGTTTCGTCTGTGGGGTGTATAAATACATCTCCACCACCTCTTTTAGAGGTCTCTTGCTCATTTGATCAGCTGATAAACACCTTTGAAGTGCAAGGTAGTGCAAGAGCACTAGTGAGGATAGAGATTTGAGAATCAAAGCTTGTGAGTTCCTCACTAGCGATTAGAGAGTAACAAGTGTGCATCCACTTTCTCATTTAGGCTCGTAGAGGTCAAGTGAGAGTTCTAGCTTGTTACTCTTGGTGATCGCCATCACCTAGACGGCTTGGTGGTGATTGGGAGTTTGGTGTTCATCCGGCGGAGCTTGTGGATGACCCAACTCATCTTGTGAGCGGTTGTGGGTGATTCACCGCGACGGAGTGTCGAAGAATCAACCCATAGAGAGCACTTGATCCTTGCGCGGATCAAGGGGGAGCGACACCCTTGCGCGGGTGCTCCAACGAGGACTAGTGGGGAGTGGCGACTCTCCGATACCTCGGAAAAACATCGCCGTGTTCCTTGCCCCTTTACATTCAAGCATTTACTTTCTCGTATTTACTTACATTACTTGTTTACATTCCTAGACTTGCCATGCTAGACTAGGATTGGAAACTAGGGTGCAAAACTTTGTATCGGTAGACTCTCTAGGAACACAAGTAGACACTAGGGGTGAATTCCAGCTTGTAGGATTTATTCCTTGCATTTATTTTTAGAAAAGCCCAATTCACCCCCCCTCTTGGGCATCTTGATCCTTTCAATTGGTATCGGAGCCGTGTTGCTCTACTTTTAGGCTTTACCGCCTAGGGCAAGATGTCTAATGGGGAAGGACCACCTCCCACTTTTGAGGGAGACGATTTTCCATATTGGAAAATTCGTATGGAGGCGTACCTCGAAGCCATAGATGTTGGGTGCCTTAGAGCCGCAACCGAAGGGCTTCCCCCCATAAGGGATCCCGCTAACCCAAGTGGTGACTAGGAAAAGTACGACCGGTGGAATGCAAAGGCCAAAAATGCACTCTACCGGGGCTTAGGCAAAGATATCTTCAATCGCGTGCGTAATGCAAAGAACGCTCATGAATTGTGGGAAAATCTTTGTGCTCTCCATGAGGGAACTAAGAGTGAGCGTGAGGAACGCTATCACATAGCCTTAAAGAAAATTAATTCTTTTGAGATGCTTCCCAAAGAAAGTGCTAATGACATGTACACTCGCTTGAATGTTCTTGTAGAGGACCTCAATGCTCTTGGGCTCACCAAAATGAGTCAATCGGATGTTGCAAGGAAGATCTTGAGTGTGCTCCCCGTTGAGAAGTATGGACATATTGTCACCGTGCTTCACCAAAGTGATCTTTCCACCGCAACACCAACGCAAGTTTTGGGGAAAATCAATGCTCATGAGATGTACATGCATATCACTCCGGAAGAGGGCTCATCATCTTCCAAGAAGAAAGACTTGGCCTTCAAAGCTAGTCATGACAAGAAGAAGATGAAAGGCCAAGCCATGATGGTGCAAGAAAGCTCAAGTGATAGTGATGTTGATGATGAATCACTTGCACTCATGGTGAGAAAGACCACCAAGATGTTAAAGAAGCTTAACAAGAGTGGCATCAAGTTCGATGGCAAGAAGAAGAAATTCTTCACAAGTAGCAAGAGAAAGCCAATCTCGGAGATGGATTGCTACAATTGTGGTGAACTTGGTCATCTAGCTCATCAATGCCCTAGACCACCAAAAGACAAGTACAAGAACAAAAACAAGGGCAAGAAAAATGATTCAAGTGATGAAGAAGAAGAGAAGAAGAGGAACAAGCCATACAAGAAGAAGGATGGCAAAAAGAAGGAGTTCCACAAGAAAAAGAAGGGAGGAAAGGCATACATTGTTGGTGATTGGCTCACCGACATTGAATCATCATGTGAGTCCTCCGAAGATGAGAGCAATGATGAGAAAGAGAAGGTTGCCGCATTTGTGATGGGGCCATCATCTTCACCAACATCTTCATCACCACCTTCACCACCTCCTTCACCATCATCGTCCACTACTCACCTATGCCTTATGGCCAAGGGTGAACGAAAGGTACAAAACCATGATAGTGATGATGATGACGATAGTGATAGTGATGATGAATATGACTCACCTTCTTATGATGAACTTGTAAAATTGTTAAATAAATACACTAAAATCATAAGAAGAACTAGAAGTGAAAATGATGATCTTCAAAATGAAAATGAATCACTCTCATCAAAGATTGAAAATATTCAAAAGACTAGTGGTGAGCTTAGAGTTCAAAATGAAGTGATGTCTTCCACTCTCAAGGAACTCAAAACCTCCTATAAAGAGCTTAAAGATCAACATGATAAACTTGAGAAGAAGCATGATGAGCTCATCACTAGACACAATTCTCTAAAGGACAAATATACCACATTAAAAATTGATTATGATAGTCTTGTGGTTGCTAATGAACTTGCTCTTGAGACACATGATGCTACTAACCATGTTGTTAAGTGTGATATAGCTACATCATGTGATGACTTGATCATTGAAAGCATTGAGCGAGGTTCTAGTAGCAAAGGCAAGAGTGTGGTTGAGTCAAGCAACCATGATGATTATGCCAAGATTAAGAGTGAAAATGAGAAGCTTGCAAGTGAGAACAAGAAGCTAAAAGGTTTGATAGCTCTTGAGAAGCAACCAACAAATGAGTCACTCATTGAAGAAAACAAAAAGCTCAAGCAAGAAAAAGAGCATCTCAAGACCGGCCTAAGCAAGTTCACAAGAGGCCAACATTTGCAAAGTGAGCTCCTCATGAACACCGTAATGAAGATGGATAGAAGTGGTATTGGGTACTTGGCAAATCAAGAGAAGAAAGCAAAAGCTCAACAACAACAAAGCAAGTCAAAGCCCAAGCCAAAGAGATGTGTTGAGTGTGGTCAAGAAGGTCACTTTGCTCATGAATGCAAAACTCCACCACCACAACCCTTGCCCAAGCATGCTAGACCTTTCGCTTTCAATGCTCATTATATGCTAAGAAAAGATTCAAATGGAAAGATGAAAGTCATGTTTTTGGGTCCCCCAAACAAGAATAGGCCAAAGAAAATATGGGTTGCCAAGTCACTAGTGGATAAAGTCAAGGGCCCCTCTCAAGTTTGGGTCCCTAAACAAAAAGCTTGATCTCTTGTGTGTAGGTGAACTACAAGACCGGTGGAACTCATTGGGTTATTGATAGTGGTTGCACTCAACATATGACCGGTGATCCTTGTATGTTCACCACCATTGAAGAGAATGGTATATGTCAAGAGAAGATCACATTTGGGGATAATTCAAAGAGCAAAGTCAAGGGTATAGGCAAGATTGCAATATCACATGATCACTCACTCTCAAATGTGCTCTATGTTGCTTCATTGAGTTTCAACTTGTTGTCCGTGGGGCAACTTTGTGACCTTGGCTTTCAATGCTTGTTCACACCAAATGAGGTGGAAGTTTCAAAGATAGATGACAAGCAAGTGATATTCAAAGGCTTTAGATACAATAATCTTTATCTTGTTGACTTCACCTCCGAAGATGCAAATTTGATGACATGTTTGTTCACCAAGACCTCACTTGGTTGGCTTTGGCATAGGAGGCTTGCTCATGTTGGAATGAACACTCTCAACAAGCTATTGAAGAAAGAACTAGTGAGAGGATTGAAGGATGTGAAGTTTGAAAAGGACAAACCTTGTAGTGCATGTCAAGCGGGCAAACAAGTTGCAAACACTCATCCAACCAAAGCTTTCATGTCAACTTCAAGAGTGTTAGAACTTCTACACATGGATTTGTTTGGGCCTACAACATACAAGAGCTTGGGTGGTAATCTCTATTGTCTTGTGATAGTGGATGACTACTCAAGGTATACATGGACTTTCTTCCTTCATGACAAATCCGAAGTGGCAAATTGCTTCAAGAAGTTTGCAAAGAGAGCTCAAAATGAATTTGAAGTCAAGATAAAGAAGATTAGAAGTGACAATGGGAAAGAATTTGACAACACCAACATTGAAGCTTATTGTGATGAAATTGGAATCAAGCATGAGGTGTCTTCAACCTACACTCCTCAACAAAATGGTGTAGTTGAGAGAAAGAACCGAACCTTGATCACCCTTGCAAGAACAATGCTAGATGAGTACAACACTCCGGAGAAGTTGTGGGCCGAGGCAATCAACACCGCATGCTATGCTTCAAATCGCCTCTTCCTACAAAAGTTTCTTGGCAAGACCCCCTATGAGTTGCTTAATGGCAAGAAGCCGGACGTTTCTTTCTTCCGGGTGTTTGGTTGCAAATGTTACATCTACAAGAAGCGTCAACACCTAGGGAAGTTTCAAAGACGTTGTGATATTGGTTTTCTTGTTGGTTACTCATCAAAGTCCAAAGCATATAGAGTATTTAACCATGCCACCGGTTTGGTTGAAGAAACATATGATGTGGAATTTGATGAATCTAATGGCTCCCAAGGAGCAATTGAGAATTGTGATGATGTAGGTGATGAACCCTTGAGGGAGGCCATGAAGAACATGCCGGTGGGAGACATCAAGCCAAAAGATGATGATGACGATGTACAAATTGTTGATCCACCATCTTCATCACGTGTGCCTCAAGATGATAACAAGAATGAGAGAGTTGAAAATGAAGACACTCATGTCTCTCATGAACAATCCGAGGCACAAGCTCAAGATGTTGATGCTCCTCATCCACCTCCTCAAGTGGTTGATAAAAGAAATTCACCACTACTTCAAGCACATCCACAAGATCTCATCATAGGGAGTCCTACAAAGGGAGTAATGACTCGATCCCAAAAGCTAGCTTCTTTTGTTGAACATCACTCTTTTGTCTCTTGTGTTGAACCTAAGACTGTAGAAGAAGCTCTTCAAGATCCGGATTGGGTGATTGCAATGCATGAAGAATTGAACAACTTCACCCGCAATCAAGTATGGACACTTGAAGAGCATCCCAAAGGTGCAAGAGTCATTGGAACCAAGTGGGTGTTCCGAAACAAGCAAGATGACCAAGGCATAGTGGTGAGGAACAAGGCAAGACTAGTTGCAAAGGGGTTCTCTCAAGTTGAAGGTCTTGATTTCGGAGAAACCTTTGCACCCGTTGCAAGACTTGAAGCCATTCGTATCCTCCTTGCTTATGCATCACATCATGATATGAAACTATATCAAATGGATGTGAAAAGTGCATTTTTAAATGGCTTTATAAATGAACTAGTCTATGTTAATCAACCTCCCGGGTTTGAAGACCCTAGATATCCTAATCATGTTTATAGGTTGTCCAAGGCGTTATATGGGCTCAAGCAAGCCCCTAGAGCGTGGTATGAACGCCTCCGGGACTTCCTCATTGAGAAGGGCTTCACCATTGGGAAGGTCGACACCACACTATTCACCAAGAAGTTTAATGGGGAGATCTTCATTTGTCAAGTATATGTTGATGATATCATCTTCGGATCAACAAATGAAGATTATTGCAAAGAATTTGGTGAATTGATGTCAAAGGAATTCGAGATGTCAATGATTGGTGAGCTCACATTCTTCCTTGGCTTTCAAGTAAAGCAAATGAGAGAAGGGATTTTCATCTCTCAAGAAAAGTATACCAAGGATCTTCTCAAAAGATTCAAGATGGAAGAATGCAAACCAATCAAGACCCCAATGCCATCAAATGGACATCTCGACCTAGATAAGGGAGGTAAACCGGTTGATCAAACTCTCTACCGTTCTATGATTGGTAGCTTGTTATACCTTACCGCATCTAGGCCCGATATCATGTTTAGTGTGTGCATGTGTGCTCGCTTTCAAGCATGCCCTAAAGAACCTCACCTAAGTGCCGTAAAAAGAATCCTAAGATATCTTAAGCTCACCCCAAGCATTGGTCTTTGGTATCCCAAAGGAGCTAGATTCCAACTAGTTGGCTATTCCGATTCGGACTATGCCGGTTGCAAGATTGATAGAAAAAGCACATCCGGAGGGTGCCATTTGCTTGGAAGATCTTTAGTATCTTGGTCATCTAAAAAGCAAAATAGTGTGGCTTTGTCCACCGCCGAGGCGGAATACATTGCCGCGGGGGCTTGTTGTGCACAAATCCTATATATAAAACAAACCCTCCTAGACTATGGAATTGTTCTTGAAAAGGTGCCACTTTTATGTGACAACGAAAGTGCCGTTAAAATTGCTAACAATCCGGTACAACACTCTCGCACCAAGCACATTGATATCCGCCATCACTTTCTAAGAGATCACGTTGCTAAAAATGACATATCACTAGAAGGTGTAAGAAGTGAAAATCAATTAGCGGATATCTTCACTAAACCTTTGGATGAGGCAACCTTTTGTAGGTTAAGAAGTGAGCTCAATGTGCTTGATTCTAGTAACTTTAAAAAATGAGCGTGTGTTGTCCCTTGCATTGCATTGTATAATATGCCATGTCTATTTTTTTCGCTTTGTTTTTAGGGCTTGGCTAACACGGTTACGATAACCCTTCCTTGGAGGAGTGAAAAAGCCTAACCGTGGATCAAACTTGACAAGCTTTCTAGTTTTACCTTCTTGTTTTGCATTGCATATGCATGGTTGTTGTTCTTGTCGTTTCTTTTCGGTTAAGTTTTGAGCAACCTCTGTGTTCGTCCATGGATAGAGAGAGCATTTTGACGCTCCTAAAGGTTCAAAAACTCTATTGCGTGGCCATAAGTTGCTCTTTGGGTGTTTATTGCCTATTTTCTTAAAAATAATACTAGCCTAAGGCAATCTCTTTTTAAAATTTTTGAGGGTTTGAGTGAGGTCTCTCATTTCATGTTCCAATTGGTGTTTATTTGTGTCTCTTTGAATTGGAACCTGATTGGGAGAAGTCGCGTCGTAGTTCGGAACAAAGAAGGGTGAAGAACAGTCACCGGAAGCTGCACCGGACGCTGCACCGGACGCAGTAGTGCTTCACCACCGCGTCCGGTCCCGGCGTCCAGCAGCGCGTCCGGTCATCCAGAAGACCAACTCCAGATCTAGTGATCGGACGCTGCACCGGACGCGCCTCTGTTGACCACCGCGTCCGGTCCCGGTTACCACCACCGCGTCCGGTCATTCGTGATATTTTCCCGAACTTCCAACGACCGGACTCAGACCGCGTCCGGTCAATCCGCACCGGACGCGTCAGGTCACTCCAGGAGCTTACTGGAGTATGACCGGACGCTGCACCACCGCGTCCGGTCATAACGACCACCGCGTCCGGTCATCACGCGTCGAGCGGATCTGACCCTTCATATACCGCTTCGTCCTCGGCCGTTTTCTTCTCTCCGCCCGAGCTTCCTTTGCGCCACCGCCTTTTTCTTTCGCCACCGCCGCACTTCGCGCCACCGCCGCACCGCCTGCCGCCGGTGAGCCACCGCCTCGCCTTCTTGCTCGCGCGCGCGCCAGCCGCCCTTGCGCGCCTCCTGCCGAACCGGCTTTCGCCCGCAGCCGCGCCGTCACCATCGCGCCACCGCCGCGCCGCCGTCGCCCGACCGCGCCACCACCGCCGGTGAGCCGCGCTCCTGCAAGCCAGCTTCATCTCCGACATTGGTACGACTCGTGCTTGCCTCCGATCGTTTTTCATCGATCTGCCCTAACCCTAACCCTAACCCTAGGGTTCGTCGGTCGATCGTTCGTCAACGAGTTTCGTCGTGAGTCGTCTTCTTCGCGAAGAGCTCGTCCGGTGGATTCGGGGAATCTCGCGATCTAGGTCACCTCATCTTGTCACCGTCGTCTCGTCGATCCGAGGTAGCTTCACGTCTCAATTCTCATCGTATCACATATGCTTGCTTTCTCTAGGGTTTCGTACCTTTTAGTCGTATATGTGCTTATAGTAGATCTCTCTATTCCGTCGTTGCAGCGAGTCTGTCCGTGTGTCGGGTGAGATCTGTTTGCTAAATCCGAGGCCAAGCCTGCGGATACGGATTGAGGCCAAGCCTCTTGAGTGACAGTTCATCATCTTACAGAGGTTCTCAGTCACTGTGTCAGCATGGTGCGTTGCAAGAACGCCGGTGGTGCTCCTGGTGACGGGAACGACAGTCCCCCTCGTCGGTCTGAGATTGCACGTGGGAAGCGTGTAAAGGTCTTGGCCAGAAAGAAGAAGAAGACACTCACAGAGGCAGAGATTGCTCAGGCCGTAGCAGATGCAGCAGAGCAGGTAGAGAGAGGTGGCAGGAGCAGTGGCATACGCATAGGCGAGCATCGCTTTCATCTTGAAGGTCGACAGCTCGGCACAGAGGCCACTGAGGGCACTGAGGATACTAGAGCTGCAGAGGATATGTCAGTTGATCCACCCACAGAGACCACAGAGGCTCCAGAGGCTACAGCAGATACAGAGGAGCAGCCAGCTCAGTCTCCAGTACGTCGCCGCTCCACACGCGCCCGTACTCAGGTATCTCCTAGGCCAGAGGGTCAGCGACGTGGAGCATGTCCTCCTCCCAGAGCTAGAGGTTCACCCCCGGTCGAGCACTTTGACTTGAGGGGTGCTACAGCACGTCAGGTGCAAGGGTTGAGGTTCGTGGAGGTCAGTCGGTGGTTTCCACCTGTGAGGGATCCTAGAGCTTCAGAAGGATTCTATACCCCTCTTCAGGAGGATTTCTACAGAGCTCTAGTTGACAGTGGTATTGCTTTCCGACCACAGAGGGTCTGTCGACTTGAGTCACTAGTCGAGGTTGTGGGAGAGCAGCTACGTCCGCACCTGTCCTTTCTGCCAGGCTTGTCAGATCTTCTTAGACGGACAGGTGCATACTGCGGCACATGGGTCAGAGAGTTTTATGCTTCACTATGGATTGATCCTGCCCATGATTTCATTCACTTTGCATTCCGAGGCCGCGATCACCGCCTATACAGCAGCAGAGTGCGGGAGATTCTCAGACTCCCAGCTTTTGACACAAAGATACATCAGCTGTGTTATGGTCAGACTCCTCCTCCAAGATGCCCTCACGGCGGGACAGTGCCACCTACCGACTTGGTTCGACCCTGCTTCCGTGAGCCTTTTGGCGAAGGGTCTCGACGCACGCCCGCCAGTTTGACTCCACTGGCCAGAGTTTTGGATGCTATAGTCAGACGCACACTTCTTCCCAGACTTGGCTACAGAGAGGGACTGACTCGGATGCAGTTATGGGTTGTTCACCACCTCCTCTCACAGACACGGTTTGATATATGGGATCTCATACTTAGTAAGATGGAGGACACCATAGCTGAGGGCTTCAAGGGTAATCATTAGCTGCCCTATGCACACTGGATCTGCTTCATTATCAGATCATCTATTCAGCTACCAGCAGAGATCCGAGCTGAGATATCAGATACTACCACTGCTTTTCCTGAGTATGATATCCGTCAGCTTTGGACGTCAGTTACCAGAGATCAGGCTCCAGTGCCAGGACAGCGTGTGCGACCTGAGGTTCCTGAGACAGCAGCTGAGCAGGACGCCACAGTTGATGAGCTTGCAGAGGCAGAGCTTGCAGATCTTGACGCTCAGCCTGCTGACCTTCCTGAGGATGGGACATCTGACAGCACTGATGAGGACTACCAGCCCATCCCCAGGTACCGGTCTCCTCGGTCCCACGACCACGAGGCCGGTGGCTCTGGTTCAGCCTCCCGCACAGACCCAGCCATGGTGGCAATTCTTAAGAGGTTGACCCAGGCACAGGAGCAACAGCAACAGCAAATACAGCGACAGGCTCAGGACACAGCTGCAGCATTTGCACAGATTCAGGCTCGTCAGGACGAGTTTCAGCGTCAGCAGCTTGAAATCCAGAGACAGCAAGTCGAAATGCAGCGACAGCAATATGAGATTCAGCGACAGACTGCAGCTAGTCAGCAGCAATACTTGGACCTCCTGCGCCACCTAGTCATGGTTGGGGTTCCTCCGCCTACTTCCGTCCTAACTTCTACTTTACCAGCTTCTGATCCATCGAGTCAGGGACAGCCGGGTCACCAGTTCACATCTCCACAGCGGCAGGTTCCCCAGTCTTTCCAGTCCCCGAGCTTCACTCCTATTCACACGGGGTTTACACCATCAGACCAGCCTCGCCCTCACCTCCTGACAGGCACATCTTTCGGTGATTTCAATGCTACCTACAGCGAGTTGACTGGTCAGCTGACGCCCTCGCATACTACAGTTGCTACTTCTTCAGGGTTGTCAGCTTCAGAGGCAGCTATTCCTCCAGTAACAGGAACTGGTACTACAGAGACTCTACCTTCGTCAGTTGCCTCCACAGATCCTCCTGCTACTGGCTCGCTACAGGCTCAGGTCACTCAGACGGATCCTATCATTACTACTACGACAGTACCTGTTCCTGCCGTTCAGACCCAGACAGTTACACAACCACATGCTTCATCACAGGGTCAGCCAGATAGCTCAGATTCCGAGGGCGATTCTCTACACTTCATGATTACTCCGCGCACCTCGGCACCCGACACGACTCCGTCTGTCCCCCCATCAGATCCTTAGATTAGTTTTTTTTTCTTTTGGCGCTTGATGCCAAAGGGGGAGAGAGTAGTTTCAGGGGGAGATTTGAGAGTTGTTTTTTTGTTTTTTCCTGTGTGCTACATTCATGCATCATGTTTACTTTTCAGTCATTGCATTCGTGTGACATGTCGCTGTGAGATAAACCTTGAGTCTTAATGTTTTATCCTGTTAGTGTTATCTCTTGTCACCATTGTTAATTATAGCTCTAAGGTTGTGCTTCCGTGCCTTACTCTGATAAATTATGAGCTATATCCGTTTGTGTACTAACGCTTTTTGTCTTATCTTATGAGTACACTCTTTTGGCTTGGGACACATAAGCAATTCCTTTCACTTCTCTGCTTATTGCTTGTTGCTTATGTGAACCATGCATGCTCAAAAACCTCAACTCCAATCTTTCATATCTGAGTGTTGTCATCAATCACCAAAAAGGGGGAGATTGAAAGCATCTAGGCCCCGAGGTTTGGTTTTGGCAATTGATAACAACGCTTTATTACCATGACTAACGTGTGTTTTGCAGAAACTTTGGTAAGTTAGGTCATGGAGGTTTTAACTGCTTTGGGCACCATGGTATTCATGCCCCTTGATGGAAATCATTTCGGTTTTCAAAAGAGTGACGTCAAGATTAAGGACGGTTAGTTCCGGATGTCGAGGTGTTGAGAGACATTTGGAATAGTCGTTAGGATCTTCGTTCTTCTCTTTTGGCCATACTATAAAGGGGGGCATGAGCGGGTAGCTTGACCTAGGCGAGTCCTATGTTTAGGTGTGGTGCACACTTGTTAAACTTGGCGCTAGGCTGCTCTAGAATAGCTCAAAGTTCAGTTGGGAGCAACTTGGTTGAAGTTGTAACGCTTTTCGGAGAGTTTCGGGTCATTTTCCCGTGACCGGACGCGGTCCTCGGCATGACCGGACGCGTCCGGTCAGTTCAGTTCCGCGGCTGGGGTTTCAGCTCTGAGCACCGGACGCGGTCCTCGCGAGGACCGGACGCGGTGGTCAGAAGTCAACACGTGTCACTTAAGGGAAACACCCGATCGGACGCGACCTGGGTGTGATCGGCGCGTCCGGTCATAGTCCAGTAAGGTCCTGAGACGACCGGACGCGTCCGGTCATCACCGATCGGACGCGGTCGCGCGTCCGATGCGAGTACAGTAAGCTCCACGCACGATCGGACGCGTCCGGTCACCCCTGACCGGTGCGTCCGGTCATTTAGGTGTTTTTCGGTTTTTGACCGTTACGAGCGACCGGCGCGTCCGGTCAGTACGACCGGCGCGTCCGGTCAGCTCGAGTTTTGCTGAGTCAGCAGGTAACGGTTCGTTTCGTCTGTGGGGTGTATAAATACATCTCCACCACCTCTTTTAGAGGTCTCTTGCTCATTTGATCAGCTGATAAACACCTTTGAAGTGCAAGGTAGTGCAAGAGCACTAGTGAGGATAGAGATTTGAGAATCAAAGCTTGTGAGTTCCTCACTAGCGATTAGAGAGTAACAAGTGTGCATCCACTTTCTCATTTAGGCTCGTAGAGGTCAAGTGAGAGTTCTAGCTTGTTACTCTTGGTGATCGCCATCACCTAGACGGCTTGGTGGTGATTGGGAGTTTGGTGTTCATCCGGCGGAGCTTGTGGATGACCCAACTCATCTTGTGAGCGGTTGTGGGTGATTCACCGCGACGGAGTGTCGAAGAATCAACCCATAGAGAGCACTTGATCCTTGCGCGGATCAAGGGGGAGCGACACCCTTGCGCGGGTGCTCCAACGAGGACTAGTGGGGAGTGGCGACTCTCCGATACCTCGGAAAAACATCGCCGTGTTCCTTGCCCCTTTACATTCAAGCATTTACTTTCTCGTATTTACTTACATTGCTTGTTTACATTCCTAGACTTGCCATGCTAGACTAGGATTGGAAACTAGGGTGCAAAACTTTGTATCGGTAGACTCTCTAGGAACACAAGTAGACACTAGGGGTGAATTCCAGCTTGTAGGATTTATTCCTTGCATTTATTTTTAGAAAAGCCCAATTCACCCCCCCTCTTGGGCATCTTGATCCTTTCAATTGGTATCGGAGCCGTGTTGCTCTACTTTTAGGCTTTACCGCCTAGGGCAAGATGTCTAATGGGGAAGGACCACCTCCCACTTTTGAGGGAGACGATTTTCCATATTGGAAAATTCGTATGGAGGCGTACCTCGAAGCCATAGATGTTGGGTGCCTTAGAGCCGCAACCGAAGGGCTTCCCCCCATAAGGGATCCCGCTAACCCAAGTGGTGACTAGGAAAAGTACGACCGGTGGAATGCAAAGGCCAAAAATGCACTCTACCGGGGCTTAGGCAAAGATATCTTCAATCGCGTGCGTAATGCAAAGAACGCTCATGAATTGTGGGAAAATCTTTGTGCTCTCCATGAGGGAACTAAGAGTGAGCGTGAGGAACGCTATCACATAGCCTTAAAGAAAATTAATTCTTTTGAGATGCTTCCCAAAGAAAGTGCTAATGACATGTACACTCGCTTGAATGTTCTTGTAGAGGACCTCAATGCTCTTGGGCTCACCAAAATGAGTCAATCGGATGTTGCAAGGAAGATCTTGAGTGTGCTCCCCGTTGAGAAGTATGGACATATTGTCACCGTGCTTCACCAAAGTGATCTTTCCACCGCAACACCAACGCAAGTTTTGGGGAAAATCAATGCTCATGAGATGTACATGCATATCACTCCGGAAGAGGGCTCATCATCTTCCAAGAAGAAAGACTTGGCCTTCAAAGCTAGTCATGACAAGAAGAAGATGAAAGGCCAAGCCATGATGGTGCAAGAAAGCTCAAGTGATAGTGATGTTGATGATGAATCACTTGCACTCATGGTGAGAAAGACCACCAAGATGTTAAAGAAGCTTAACAAGAGTGGCATCAAGTTCGATGGCAAGAAGAAGAAATTCTTCACAAGTAGCAAGAGAAAGCCAATCTCGGAGATGGATTGCTACAATTGTGGTGAACTTGGTCATCTAGCTCATCAATGCCCTAGACCACCAAAAGACAAGTACAAGAACAAAAACAAGGGCAAGAAAAATGATTCAAGTGATGAAGAAGAAGAGAAGAAGAGGAACAAGCCATACAAGAAGAAGGATGGCAAAAAGAAGGAGTTCCACAAGAAAAAGAAGGGAGGAAAGGCATACATTGTTGGTGATTGGCTCACCGACATTGAATCATCATGTGAGTCCTCCGAAGATGAGAGCAATGATGAGAAAGAGAAGGTTGCCGCATTTGTGATGGGGCCATCATCTTCACCAACATCTTCATCACCACCTTCACCACCTCCTTCACCATCATCGTCCACTACTCACCTATGCCTTATGGCCAAGGGTGAACGAAAGGTACAAAACCATGATAGTGATGATGATGACGATAGTGATAGTGATGATGAATATGACTCACCTTCTTATGATGAACTTGTAAAATTGTTAAATAAATACACTAAAATCATAAGAAGAACTAGAAGTGAAAATGATGATCTTCAAGAGGGAGCGACACCCTTGCGCGGGTGCTCCAACGAGGACTAGTGGGGAGTGGCGACTCTCCGATACCTCGGAAAAACATCGCCGTGTTCCTTGCCCCTTTACATTCAAGCATTTACTTTCTCGTATTTACTTACATTGCTTGTTTACATTCCTAGACTTGCCATGCTAGACTAGGATTGGAAACTAGGGTGCAAAACTTTGTATCGGTAGACTCTCTAGGAACACAAGTAGACACTAGGGGTGAATTCCAGCTTGTAGGATTTATTCCTTGCATTTATTTTTAGAAAAGCCCAATTCACCCCCCCTCTTGGGCATCTTGATCCTTTCAGAGTCGTCGATGGGAGTTTGCATATCTCTACCTTGCTCTTTAGCTTTCGCATTTACATTGATTAGTTTACTACGTTTGCGGTAGAGATAGCAACACACTAGCAAAATCATAGTTGTACATCTAGATAGTTTATCTATTGCATATGTTTTGCTAGGGTTAGAAAAAGAGGCCATAGTTTAGAGTTAGATTTTTTAAGTTGCCTAATTCACGCCCATCTTAGGCGTCACGGTCCCTTCAATTGGTATCAGAGCCGGTTGGCTCAATTTAGACCTTTGGCTTAACTGCCATTGAGCCAACGCTATTTAGAGTGGTTGGGATGGATACCGCTAGGCCTCCGTACTTTGATGGCACTAACTTCCCTTACTATAAAGCTAGAATGGCTTGCCACCTTGAGGCGGTTGATTTGGGTGTATAGAGAGTCACTCATGATGGGATCAAACCCATCAAGAATCCCAAAAACCCCACAAAGAGTGATGAAAAAGAAATGCACTTCAATGCTAGAGCTAAAAATTACTTGTTTGAATCACTTAGTATGGATGTTTTTAACCAAGTATTCACTTTAAATACGACATATGAAATTTAGTTAAAACTCCAAGAGCTCCATGAAGGCACAAGTAATGTCCGTGAGCAAAAACATTGTCTAGTTAAACAAACCTATGATTCCTTTACTATGAATGATGATGAGCTTGTTTATGATATGTATTCTCGTTTGAATCTAATTATCAATGAGCTCCATTCTATAGGATTATTAAAGCTAGATGATGTGGACATCGTGAGAAAGATCATCTCCGTGCTACCACAAAAGAAATATGCAAGCATCATCACCATCCTTCACAACATGGAGGACTTGAGCAACATGACCCCGGGCATAGTCATTGGTAAGTTAGTGGCATTTGAAATGTCACATAAGATGGGTCAAGAAGAAGCTTCCTCATCAAGCAAAGGCAAAGCTCTCGCTTGTAGCGAGAAAAAGAAGATGAAGGGCAAGCAAGTTGAGACAAACTCAAGCTCGAGTTCCTCAAGTGAAGATGAAGAAGAAGATGAGGACGATGATGATGATGAAGATTCAAGTGATGATCAATCTTCCTCCACCTCCGATATTGATGAAGAATCAATCAAAGTGATCAACAAGGTGGAGAAGATGATCCAAAGGCTCAATATCAAGGGTATGCCCATCCAAATTCAAGATCTCATTTTCACAAATCAAAGAAATGAGTAAAGAAAGAGAGGATGATATTGATGCGGTGAGTTGGGGCACTTTGTGGAAGTTTGTCCAAATAAGCCCACACCCAAGACAAAGAAGAAGACATGCAAGAACCAAGCCCTCAAATCAATAAGATCATGGGATGATTCTTCAAGTAAAGAAGAACCCCATCACAAGAGACAAGGCCGCAAGCACTCATCATCAAGCTCTTCTCATGTGTGCCTTATGGCACGAGGTAACGAAAGCTCTTCCTTTAGTGAGAGTGATAGTGATGATGATATGCCTTCTTATCATGAACTTGTGCAAGAAAATCCTAATTTTGCTAAAGCTTGCACTAGTCAACAAAAGAAGCTCAAAAGTTTAAAAGAAAAGCTAGATAGTTCACAAAAAACATTCAAAACCTTGCTTGAACAATATGAGAACTTTGCTAATCTCAATGTTGAACTATCTACTAAAATTGAGAAACTTAAGACTAGTGCAACAACAAATGCATGCACAATCAATGATGAGCAACTCTTAAAGAAAAATGAAAAATTAAAAGAAAAGTTAGCTAGCTCACAAGAAGCATATAATAGTTTGCTTGCTAAAATGGAAACTGTGTACATACATTGTGATGAGCTAACTAATAAAGTTGCTAATCTTGAAGCCATTAGCACAACCCCCCATCAAAGCATCTAAAAAGAAAAGTTATATCTTTAACATGTCTAAAAAGGATGCCTCTACTTCTTGTAATGATTTATGTTTAGACTCACCTTTGTGCAACCAAGTTTGTGTTGAGAAAGTTGTTGTAGATACATGCACACAAGAGGTTGCAAAGGAGAATAAGCAACTCAAGCAAGAAGTAGCTCGCCTCACCAAGGACTTGACTCAAGTGAAAGGCAAGGCGAAGCAAACCCAACTTCATCAAGATAACACCGTCAAGGGAGTGAAGAAGCTTGATGAAGGACAAACCATGGTTTGTTACGTGTGCCATAAGGAAGGTCACAAGTCCTATGAGTGCAAGGTGAAGAATGGGGGAGGAGCAAAGAAGAAGGAGAAAAAGAAAACAAGCAAGCTCTCCAACACCTACACCAACAAGGTGGACAAGAAGGCCTCCACACCTTATCTCTTGAAGAAGAAGAAAAATGACAATGTAGTAGCCATCAAGGTGAACAAGCAAGCCAACAATGGGGTCAAACGCTTTTGGGTGCCAAAGGAAATCATTTCAAACATGAAGAGCACCAAGAAGGTTTGGATCCCGAAAGGGAAGTGAGAAGTCCGTCGAACTTCAGGGAATTTGGAGACTTAGCAAAGTATGGGTGTATTTTATGGGGTGCATCATGATGGACAAAATCATTGTCAAGTGGGTTAGTGAATACTATGGACCCAAATTCTCCTTCCCATGTTAGGTAACTAGATGTTATTACTTTTTAATTGGTACATCTTGCAATTAGATTTTCCTACAATTGGTATCTTTAAGAATCTAGTTACTCTTCATGCCTAGGTTTGCATTTACATGCTTATATCTTTTGTCATGCATACACTAGGTATATCTTATGGTAGGCTTCCTCGGTCTCTTTTTTAACCCTTGGAGCAAACCTACATGGTTCAAAATTGTTTAGGAGCACGGCACATAGCTTGTCTTACTATTATTCATCTAATACGTGTGAAAGTCCAAATTGTAGATAATCACTCCCGAATATCTATTTTGAAAATGATTCTCATATTCATGAGATGTCATCTTTCAAGTGGTATTTTTTATTCTAAAATCAATGTGCATGATTTCTACAAAGTATTCTACATTTGTGTGCACATATTTAGGGGGAGTATTTCTACAACTTGGATGCTTTGAGACTAACACTTTTTCAAATGGTATCATTTTTTCAAACCTATCACATGTGTAGTAGTCTCATTGTAAGGAAATTGGAGTCCCCGAAGTTAAACATCATTCTTCAATTAGCATCATCATGTTGATTTCATTTCATATTTATATGCTTTCTCCATGCATTATATAGATTAAACTCTCTTGTGCAATAAATTGCTAATTATGCATATGCTTTGCTTTCTACCATATGTATGCATACAATTAGGGGGAGCTTAGTCTATATAATGTGAGAGTCAAATTTTGTGATCCATTTTATTCTATACACAAAGGATCACGAAATTTGACCCTCCCTTGTGCTACTAATATCTTCCTTTTTAGTGTTTGATGTCAAAGGAGGAGAATTTGAAGGACCAAAGGCAAGCATCAAGTTGATGTCTACAAATGGTAATGGTCCGAGAAAGGAAAGAAAGTGGATTATGGATTAGTCTAAGTAATGGTAAAATTTGTAGGAATCCATGATGCCACATGGGAATTTTTGCAAGGGCAAGATAACCTTTCATTTAGTTTTAATTGGTATCTTACAATTGATTTCAATTGGTATCCCTTAATATCATATATGATTTCAATTGGTATCTTTAAGTATCAAATAAACTTGCCCTTTACATTGCATCCTAGCAAGTAGGTAGTTTTTAACTTCCAAATTCTTATTATTTGCTTGCTTTGGTCGTGTTGGCATCAATCACCAAAAAGGGGGAGATTGTAAGGAAAATTGACCCTTGGCCCATTTACTTTGGATTTTGGTGATTGATGACTAACACAACTAAATTGGACTAATTAATTTGCAAGTGTTTGTTTTGTAGTTCAATAGGGTACAAGACTAAACTTAGACGAAGGCGACGTGATGATCCGATGATCAACACCTTAAGCAAGACCTTAGGAGCACAAGAAAAGACCCAAGAGATCAAGCAAAGTCCAATCATGAAGATTGGAACCAAGCCGTACGCAAGATCGCAAAGAAACGAGCTCGCAGAGGCGACCGGACGCTGGACCGGACGCTGGTGGCTCGACAGTCGGGACGACCAGACGCTGGATCGGTGGCTCTACAGTCGGGGCGACTGGACGCAGGACCGGTGGCTCTGCAGTCGGGACGATCGGACGCTAGCGGCAAAACCGACCGGACGTAGGGAAGAAGCGTCCGATCGAGTACAGAGAGGTTCCAGAATGGTGAAACTACGACCGAACGCTTCCGGTGGCAGATGACCGGACGCTGGCAGCATCCGATCTATGGTTCGTGGTTCAACAGTCAGAACATCCGGACGCGTCTGGTCAGGACGACTTCTGCGTCCGGTCAGTAGCTGAAAAGCAGGATTTCGTCCCAACGGCTACTTTGTCCATGGGGATTATAAATAGACCCTCAACCGGCCATTTAATAATAGTGGAGCTGAGAAAACATACCAAGGGTGTTGATACACCATTTTAGTGATCTCCACTTACATAGTGCTTAGTGATTCATCAGGTGATTAGCGTAGGTGCTTTGCGAAGTGCTTAGGTTGATTAGACCACCGCTTATACGCTTGCTCTAGGTTTAGGCCTAGTGTTTAGTGAGGTTTGCATACCTCTTACCACTCGATGCTTGCGAGCACCATTGTTGTATATCGGATGGGCTTGAAGTCTTGTGAGATCACACCAACTGCGTTTGTGGTGTGGCCGCCACCGTGTACCGGAGGGAACAAGGCCCGCGGCGTTTCGGTCGAAAGCTTGATAGTGAAGACGGCGGGGAGCATCCGAGAGAGGCTTGCCGGAAGGCACGTCGAAGACCCACTTGCGCGTAGAGAAGGCCCGAGGCTATCCACGGAGTTACCCGACCGAAAGCTTGGTCCTTGCGAGGGATTCCTTGTGAGGGGCTCCAATGAGGACTAGGAGGAAGCTTGCGCGCTTCTCGATATCTCGGTAAAAATATTGGAGTCATCGACGGGAGTTTGCATATCTCTACCTTACTCTTTAGCTTCCACATTTACATTGATTACTTTAATATGTTTACGGTAGAGATAGCAACACACTAGCAAAACCATAGTTACACATCTAGATAGTCTATCTATTGCATATGTTTTGCTAGGGTTAGAAAATGAGGCCATAGTTTAGAGTTAGATTTTTTAAGCTGCCTAATTCACCCCCCCTCTTAGGTGTCACGGTCCCTTCAATTCTAGCAGTAATTATCATCCAAACAGAGCAAATCATATTTAGAGATAATTATAGGACAATCAAGGAATATTCATAACAATCAAGGGGTGGCTATCCAACTGTGTTTCAGTAGTAAAACAATATGCAATTTTATAAAATAGGGCAATAGGTTGTGTTTGAAAAACTAGGATAAATATGCATCAAAGGGTGAGATTGTACTTGCCGTCCTCAAAGTTGGTCGGGAGTTCTTGCTCACGGTACTGGTCTTCGGGCTCCGGTTCGCGGTACTGGCCTTCAAGCTCTCCTTCGGGCTCCTCCTCGATCACTGCGCGATCTACGGCACACACAAGCAAGCACACGCTAAATAAAAGAAAATAAAGTTTTACCCGTTGAGCTCAAAGAGAGGGAGTGAACTAAAAATAGAAAAGGATGAGTATTTTTAGGGATTGTGTAGATGACTCGGCGGAAATATATTTGAGATTGACGCGGTCGAATTTAGGGTTCATTGGAGGGGATTTGGCGCATAAAATGACGAGGTAAAGGTGGTTTTAGGGGCTAAACAGAGGATCATGTGCTTATTTGTAAGGAGTCAGGGACCTATTTGTAATTATTTTTGGAAGTGGAAGGGTCTCTAATGAAAAAGAGAAAGAGAGAGGTGGGAGGGTCTGGATGCGAAAAGGAAGAAGCGGATGGGTGAAAATGCAAAGTGGCCTTTCTTCTTCCACCGGACAGAAACTTCACGCACGGAAACAGAACGAAACGGGAAACGGCCGGGTTGGGGAAGAGGCGGCGCCGGGGCAGGGCAACGGCCGGAAAGTGGGGGAAAACGGAGAGGAGGCCGAGGGGGTTCGATTCCTCTCCTTACCTCGGGCTGAGGCGGCTCGTAGAGGCGGCTCCGCGGTCACGGGCGGGAGACGACGGGAGTGGCACTCGAAGCTCGAAAGCGAGGGGGAGTTGGCCAGGAAGCTCGATGGAGGAGTCGAGAGCGGAGCGGAGGCCATTTTATAGGCCGGAGGTGAGGTGGAGCGGGCTGCCGATGGGCGGCGCACTGGAACGGGCGGAGTTAATGGCGGCCGGGATGCTCGGGCACAGGAAGAAGCACAGGACGGTGGCGTAGCGAGGTGGAGCTCGGCGTGCGCGGTGTGGCGGGGCCAGGCTCGCATGGCGAGGCGAACATGGACGCGGTGGCATGCTCGAGCGGCGATGCGCGTGGCCGGTGTGCTGTCGGCGAGTTGTCAGCGCGGCGCGGCGGCGTCGAGGCGCACTGGGCGTGGTGACCGCGGCGAGCTAGGGAGGTGAGCAGTGGCGGATCCAGCAATTAAAACCTGTGGGGCCAGCTAGTAAGAGCTGTAGGGCCAAACCATATATGCTACAGTAAATTTCTACTAATTTCTTCAAAAGCTGTGGGGCCAGGTGGCCCCACAGCTTACACATGCATCCGCCACTGGAGGTGAGGGCGCGGGCGTGGCGAGCGCGGTGTGCGGTAGTAGTGTCGCGAGCGCAGCGCGGGGCGCTAGTAGGCGGCGGACGGGGTGAGCGCGCACGCGCTGGTGCGGCGTCGCGGCGAGTGGGAAGCGGTGTTGGGCAGGGGCGCGCCAGCGCTGGGCTCTGGTGCGAGTGCGGGTGCGGCAGGCCTAGGCCCCGGGGGCAGGCGCGGGCCAGGCGGCGTCGCTGTGCGTGGCCAGGGGGAGCAGCGCCAGGAGACCAGCGCTGGGGGCGCTGTGCAGTGGGGCCGGGTGCAGCGTGCAGGGGCCAGGCGCGCGTGTGCGCTGAAAGGTGGGGCAGTGTGACAGGTGTAGGAGGCCAGGGACGGTAGGAGAGAAAGGAAGCAGGCGCTTGACCAGGAAAAAGAAGAAACGGGCGCTCGGCCAAGGAGGAAGAAAGGAAAAAGAAAAAGGAAGGGAGGAAAGAAAAGAAGGGAAATAAGGAAGAGAAGAAAAAGGGAGAAAAAGAAAGGGGAAAAGGGGAAAGAAAATGAGAAGAAGAAAAGAGAGAGACGACGGTGATTGCGGGAACGGTCGCGGGCACGCGTGGCGGTCTTCCGTCCGGCACGCAGCGTGACTCGCGGAGAGGAAAAAGGGGAAAACGGATGGACGGTGGTCGGCTTTGGTGCCGGGACGGCGAATTCGCTGAGAAGTTAGGATTTTAGAGAGCTCAAGCAGTGAATGATTTTGTAAATGATTTTTAGCGAGTGATTTTAGTTGGTGAATTTTTACGGGCATTACAATGGTGCCATCAAATCTTATGCCGAGTGGTGTTTCCACCCCTATTGCCATTCCCCTCGAGGCTTCCTCCCCTTGTACGGCATTGGATGTCGGTACGTGGAGCCCGGATGTGCGGTGAATGGTGTTACCATCAGCTTCAAGGGAGATCGTCGTGTCCGATGAGTTTTGGTTTGCGCACCTCTTGCCACCTTTAGTCCCCATTCCATTGGCCTGGCTCTCAGATGGAGGGTGACACTGGAACGGCATAGCTACGAGAGGTGGACTGGATGTGCAATGGCCACGACTTACATGGCGAGTATGTTGTTCAGTGGTGACTCTAATTGGCGAGCGGTGGTGGTTCTTTCGGCCTGAATGATGGCTTGTCAATTTGAAGTGTCTGTGTGAATGTGTTTTTTGTTTCTCCCTCATATTGTACTCCGGTTGTAACCCGTGTTTTATGTTGATGAAAATCTTGTACTTGTTTTGGCCTACCCAAGGCCCTTTATTGAAATTTAGGTGGGGATTCTCTCCCCTCCCCCCCCCCCCCGGTGACCCTAAAAAAAGTTTGGCAAGTCCAAAATCGGAGATCTTAGGGTTGAGATTGGCATCAAGTAAGACATTACTAGCCTTTATGTCCCTATGCACAACATGGATGGTAGTGTTGGCGCCTTTTCCGACCAACACACGAACGCGCTGGCTCGCGCCTGCGCAAGGTGATCACCTCGTCGGAGCCCCTGCTCCTGCCCGGTCAGACCGGTCAGGCAGACCGGTCGGACCGGTCCGGCACAAAGACGCTGTGAAAGCCTACGAGCACCACCTCGGGAGGGACCCCATCGGAGATGGTGAGCCTAGGGTTGCTCTGAGATCGGTAGGCCACTCAGAATGTCCTCAACCACCGTAGAGACAAAGGAGGAAAGCAAAGGGGTTGGAAAAGCTAGGGTTTGGAGATAAAAGTGTAAAAGGTATGTTTGTCGATTGGGTGATAGCCCTCAATCAGCTAGGGCCCTCTATATTTATAGGGTGCGAGGCCTTTTCCTGCAAGGAAATCCCGCTTTATCTCCAATTCGACCAGGACTCCAAATCTTGCCTCAGACTCAGGCTGACAGGTCTAACCGGTCGGGGCCACCGGTCAGACCAGTGGGTGCACGCCAGATCGGCTTTGAGACTGATCGGCGCTGCTGCCACTTTTGGGCATCAACACATGCCCCCTAATTCTTGGTAAAGCTTACGTACCAAGAAATAAATCAGGCCTAAGGACGATGAACTCCACCGGCCATTTGTCCTATGGGCGATATTTCAAAATATTGGCCATATTACTTTAAGCATCTTGCCAAACACTTGGATGGTACCTTTTCAAGTACCTTCCATTCAGAGCTCTAGGTAGCTGGAATCCATTTAAAGTCTCCACCATATAAGAATTTCCACGGAGCACACTTGTAATCTTGTATGTCCCTTCCCAACTTGGAGACCACTTTCCAAATTTGTTGCTCTTGGCTCCTATAGGTAGAATTGTCTTCCAAACTAGATCTCCTACCTGAAATGTCTTGGCCTTGACCTTCTTGTTGTATTCTTTAGCTACTCGGATTTTATCTCTCTCTATCTTAACCAAAGCCTCCATTCGTTTGTCGGTCACCTCGTCAATATTATCCATCATTAAAGCATAATAGGTATCAAAATCAAGATCATTCTGCTTAGCCACCCTAGATGCACCCAGATTTACCTCAACGGGTAAAACTGCTTCTTGACCATAGACAAGCTCAAAAGGAGTAACTTTAGTGGCGCCATGTCTAGAAATACGATGAGCCCATAAAGCTTCAAACAGTACCTCATGCC
Source organism: Saccharum hybrid cultivar R570 (assembly GCA_038087645.1). Lineage (NCBI taxonomy): Eukaryota > Viridiplantae > Streptophyta > Magnoliopsida > Poales > Poaceae > Saccharum > Saccharum hybrid cultivar. The sequence continues at coordinate 33,859,719 of JAQSUU010000001.1, read as the reverse complement.
ATCTTTTAGGATTGTCCTCTATCTTCTTCTTGATGAGATTAATTAGAATCTTGTTGCTAGGCTCGGCTTGACCAATAGCTTGAGCATAATAGGGAGATGAATTGAGCAATTTGATTCCATAAGATTCCACAAATTCACGCACTTCTTTAGATATAAACGAAGTTCCCTGATTCATAGTCAAAGTCTGCAGAATGCCAAATCTATGTATAATATGCTCCTTAATAAACTCAATCACCTCTCGATGTGTCATATTCAAGGGAACTGCTTCGGTCCACTTGGTGAAATAATCAGTAGCCACAATCACAAAACAATGTCCCTTCGACGAAGAAGGGTGAATCTTGCCAACAAAATCCGATCCCCATCCTCTAAATGGCCACGGCTTTATAATTGAATGCATCAATGAAGCAGGTACCAACTGAACATCCCCGAACTTCTGACATTCTTCACAATCTTTGTAGTAACAAAAACAATCGGCTATCATATTAGGCCAATAAAAACAAGCTCGCTTAAGAAGCCATTTCATCCCACGAGTCGATTGATGTGTACCACAAACCCCTTCATGCACCTCTGCCATAGCTCATTTGGCCTGATTAGAATCCAAGCATTTTAAAAGCAACCCATCAATCGTCCGACGATACAACTCACCATCCACCAAAGTGAACTTGAGTGCCCACTATCAGACTTTTCTATCAACTAAACACTTAGGATTCTGTAAATAATCAATCAGAGGCGTTCTCCAGTCATCCACTTCGTCCTTAGCAAGCTCGGGACGATCCATGGCCGAAGTGGGATCTTCACCAGATAGACCGGTCAGACCGGCTGGCTAGGCGGTCAGACCGGTTGGACCGGTCAGACCGGTTTTGGAGGCCAGTTGAATAGGTTCCTGCAGGACATAACACTCGACTTCGTAAATTGTCGGCTTTCTTTCATGAAAGTTTCTTTTTTGAATGTTATAGCCAGACACTTGTTGTGCCAGAGCATTAGCCCTCGGATTCTCTTCCCTTCGTACATGATAAATAGTAAATTCATCCATGCAAGATATGATATCTAGACATTTATTGAGATAAGCATTTAGGAATACATCCAAACATTGGCATACCTTAGATACTTGTTGTACCACCAGTAAGGAATCTCCATAAGGTTCAACATGTTTTACCCCCATCTCTTGCAAAATCTCCAAACCAAATAACAAAGCCTCATATTTTGTTTGATTATTAGTACACTTGTGATCCAATCAGCTAAAAAACTCAAAAAACAGCCCCGTTTGGTGAAATAATGTAACACCCTTGGTGCTACGCCTTAATCAAAACACTAAACCATATCATGAGCATCATGTTTATGTATTATTGCATGTGGTAAATGAGAAATTAAATTTTATTGCACTGATTCTCGAACTGAGCTCTAATTTATTCCTTGTCCAAATACTCTCCAGCACAACTCGACTCACTATTGTCATCCTAATCTAGCTCCATCTCTCGTTATTCACCTTCTTCATAATCCCCGTAGCACGCACAAGGCACATGCTCTGCTTAGCCCACGCAGCGCGCGCACAATGACAAATTATTATCATTCACTAATTATTAGCATACCACTCGGCAAGATTTATATCTCTATCAATCTCGCGATGCGCCACTGTCATCTCTCGTTGTTCTAATTACCCCGCCTTTACTTCGCTTGCTAATCACCTTGCAAAATTATCAGTGCATGATGCGCTGCCGCTGCCATAGTGTGTCGCACACGCTACGCATTAATCACTCACAAGCTCGGCCCGCTGAGCACTCCGCCGGGTTGCGTTGCAAACGAAGGGCAGACATACTTTTCCACACGTCAGCATTGTAGCACCCATGAAAATACTGTTCACCGTAGAAACCACAAATTCATGCACAGTACAAATTCGATCCATAATGAATTGAAACACATGACATAATCGCTAAATAAATCTTTGAGCCACAAGACGTCCAGGCACGTAACAACTGTATGTCCTATCGTAACATATAAGCATGTTGGCTAGTAATGATAAAATAATTGTTTTAATTAGTAGTGCAAAGGGTTGGTTTAACCAAAAATGAAAAATAAACTCGTCATCTAGGTGTCCCAACTATCTCCGCAATTTATTATCCAACCCTCAAACTATACCTTTAAAGGAACCCTGTTTGATTTGATTTGAAGTGCAGCTTCTCACCTTCCATCAGATAACAAATAACCACCCTCGACGTGGATTAAAGGAGACACAGGCCTGTTGGCTCCTTTGCGAGTGTGTGTGAATGAGAGCTCGGCACATGTCAATGCCTGGCCAGTCGTGTACATCACGCGTCCAGCTGACGCGCAGGTGGCCTGACCCATTGATTGCGCAAGGAAAAGAGCAATGCGAGTCTACAGGAGCACTGTTCCTGGTAAAAAAAACTGTTCATGTGAAAAAGCACTGTTCATCCAAGAGCGTAGACGACCCGAGCAGCACGCTCCGGCCAGCAGTAGCTGGAGACCACACCACCGCACACGGCACGGAGCCAGAGGGCAACCCTGCCAACTCCTTTCGTGCTTCCAGCCTACCCAGCTCGTCGTGACCACCCACGACCAGTGCTATATATGGCTCTGCTCCGCTCTGCGTAGGGCAAGCAATTACTAAGCTCTCCGGTGCCTTCTCTTGCATTGCCTCTGCATATCGATTACCGTAGGTGGCACTTCGTTCAATTCCGAGGTAGCTAGCCTACAAGAATTCCTTCATCCTCTTTCTCTATTATTTCCTTGACCCATGGTCTCATCCAGTATTTCTAGACTCACAGTCACGTGCTGGTCAACAAGTCCAATAGCATGATTAGCCTCCTCCAATAATATCATTTTCTTCATCTCTAGAGCTCATTTGAATTTATTTATTGTGAAATAAATTTTATTAGATTCCTAAATTCATGATCTATCTGTTACTATAATTAGTTCGTATAGTTTAGTGATACCTTTAGGGTTACTTTATTATTTCAAGATGCGTATTATTATTATGGTTATTTAGAGAATGAATTTTTATGATGCATTGGTAGAAGTGCTAGCCCTAGAATTCTTTTACAGTAGGTTCATTGTATTATTATGTGCTCACTGTAATTTTTGTGGTCTTAGAATAGGTTGATAAATATGGTAGCTAGTGCACCTTGTTTTATCATATATATAGTAAATTGATATTAACAATAAGGATGTCTTTAGTTGCTAAGATAATACATGAAATGTTTCATACCTGTTTAGTGGGAATAATAGGTAACTTTACGTATTAGTCATTAGAGTTAGCTTAGTAGATGTATTCTTATTTTAAGAGTTGCTGTTGCTGTATTACTAAGCATTGCATCATCATCACTTCATGCATATAGAGAACGCGCCACTGGAGATCGTGACCTTCGGTGAGCAGGAGTACGACAAAGTCGTCGAAGAGAACGAGGAGGAGATCCTCGTGCAGGAGGACGTTCCAGAGCCGCCCGTAACTGACTTTGCTGACATCGTGCCCGCTGAACGCAAGCCCCGGTGCATAACCCTTATTTTGAATAATAACTAAATATATATCTATGATGTGCATTTATGTTATAGGTATTTTATGGAAACTACATGCATAAATATATCTACCTATGAGTCCTACTAGTATAGGTCGAGTAGCTGCTATGCTCAGGATATCGGTAGCGTGAGTAACTCGCCGTTACTCGCAAATAGGTGATAAATATGATCACTCATGATAAAATAGTGGAAAGGAAAATGGTGACCAGGCAGGGATATGGCTGGGTTTTGGTGGGTGTAAAGGGTTGTGTCCTGCGGCCAATAGGGCATAGCTCGGTTATACTTTTTCCCTGTCCGTGTCGATTAAGGACCGGTCGTTGCATAAGGCATCGTGGGCAAGTCACAGATTTATTGTCCCGAGCGCATACTTGGGTATGGGCGCAGGGAAGACTTGTTGCTCTCTTATCGTGGATCCAGCTCTTTTCGGACCGACTGATGGGAAGAGGAGGTGGTGGAGGTCCTTGCACCACACTGAGTCCGGGACTCAGGATGTGGGGTCTTGGAGTCCAAGTTTGGATGGGGGCCTGGACACCCGGGATAGGAGAGTGATGGGTTAGTCCTGCTTGTGCCTGGGGTACAAGCGGGGCGTGTGTCTTCGGGGCACCCAGCTGGGCACATTGATTCACGAATCGCCAGGCGATCCGGTATGGCTTGTCTCGTGTTTAGCACCGTAGTAAGAACTGAAAGTGAAAGGAGAAGAAATGGAATTGATTGCTCAACTCTTGCTTGAAAGTAGAACAGATGCTTATATAGACTGGCTAGATGATAACTTAATACGACTGATAATAATAATACATAACTAAGGACTCACTATTAGTATTGCTTTCTGCCAAAAGAAACCAGCAAGTCATATAGCTTATCATATTCCTTGGAGTCTGGAAATTATTCCCACTAGTCGGATAAGTCTTCCGAGTACATTGTGTACTCAGGATTTATTTACCCCTATTGCAGGTGATGCATGAGAAGTACCTTGTGTGGAGGATTCTTCTGGTGGGCTCAGACGGATCCTCATCCCTATCGCTAGATGTTTATTTTTAAATTCCATTGTTTATCATTCCGCACTCTGATATTTGGTATTGTAATAATGTACTTTTAAGAAACTCTGATGTATGAAATGGATAAGTATTGTAACTCGTTCTCATTATTGGATCCTTGGGAAAAATGTGGATCTTTCGGGTTCTTCCTTAGGGTGTGCCCGACGGATACCGCCCACTATAGCTTGCTTTCGAGGTGCTTAGTGTCTGGTGGAAGACGAGCGCCTCCGTAAGTGTGCTATTTTGGGCGGTTCTGCCACAGTTGGTACCAGAGCCAATAATGGTTACGAGTTTCATCACTCTTTTTCAAAACTTAAAAATTTGACCAACAAAAGTTTTCCGAATACCGCTATATTCCAGCTTGAGTGAACGTTTAGGTCGAAGCATGCATCATGATAATAGCATCTTACTTCAACTGAAATCCCCCTTCACGTATAATTGAATTAGTAAATTTATAGGACTAACTAACGAAATACTTTAATAAATGTGCTGTCATTTCTCTTATCCCTTGATTCTGATCGAGAGGGTGCTCTAATGGATGGTTCATATCTCTTATAGATGAATCTAAGGTCTGGACGTGGGAGCACTAGTACAGGGGCAGCTCACGGTCTTGGCGAGGGCCAAGGCGAGAGTGGCTAGGCCCATGAGCCCAATGGGGAGAGTCATGGAGCTCCACTTCTGGCTCCTCCTCCGCCACCGCCTCCGCCAATGACTCCCGCAGATATAATGGCAGAGCTGTTGGTTGCTCGTCGGGAGTCAGCTGCTGCTCGCCAGGAAACAGCTCGTGCCATGGACATTATGGCATAGGCTATCGCGGGCCTCGCCCGCGGAGGCCACGGGGGCAACGGTGGGAATGGGGGTGGTGCCCACCGCCCTGAGGGATAGTCCTCTTACCAGGACTTCCTCAAGACTCACCCACCCATGTTCACGCCGTCTAACGAGCCCCTAGAGGCCGAGCACTAGCTTCGCACCCTAGAGCAGAAATTTCGGCTGCTCGGAGTGACCGATGAGCAGAAGGTGTACTTTGCGGCGCAGCAACTTTTGGGGTCCGTAGGTGCATGGTGGGAAACCTTCCAGGCCACGGAGTAGCCAGATCATCCGACAACATGGCGGGAGTTCTCCACCGCTTTTCGAGAGTTCTTTATCCCTACAAGTGTCATCAACCAGAAGGTGACCGAGTTCCTGGAGCTGCGCCAGGGGAACGGGACAGTGATGGAATATGTAAACAAGTTCAATCACTTGGCTCAATATGCTGGCATCCATGTAGACTCTGATGATAAGAAGAAGGACCGCTTCTTTCGCGGTCTCGCTCCCATCCTTCAAGAGAAGCTGTACACGGTGAACTATCAGACCTTTGGAGCACTGATGAACACCGCCATTGCCATGGAGGGTTTTCAGCAGGAGTCTCAGGCTGATTGGAAGAGGAAGCGGGTGGCCATAGGGTCTTCTAGCCACCCTCACACTTAGAAGGTTAAGGTTGTCCGACGGGGGCCCTATCAGTCATCAGGCGGGCCTTCGTTCCGGTAGCCCCAGCAGACTTCGCAGACTTTCTCCACACAGTACCATGCACCTCCTCAGCATGTGCAGCCCTAGAAACATCAGGGACAGCAGGTTCCACTTCATTAGGGGTTTGGGAACAAGCCTGGTGCTTGCTTCAAGTGTGGCAAAGATGGCCACTATGCCAGGGAGTGTCCCCAGCATCAGCCAGCTCAGTCCGCTCAACCGTTAGCAAACTCTAGACTTATCAAGAGGACCATCATCAAGAAGAAAGTGCCCAGCAGGTCTGGTCAGGTGCACTTCATGGATGCTCAACAGGTTGTGCAGCAGGAGGCGGTTATGGCTGGTATGTTTACCATCGACTCCCATCCAGCTTTGGTGTTGTTCGATTCTGGTGCATCACATTCCTTTATGAGCATGGGGTTTGTAGGGCGGCATAACTTATCACTTATGGCTATACCATATGCCTATAAGATCCGTACTACGGGTTCTCAAATGTTCATCAATACCCACACGGATACAGTAAGTTTGGTATTAGCCACCCACACTTACCGTCTACAGTTCATGATAATGCCTAGGCAAGGCATTGATGCTATTCTTAGAATGAACTGGTTGCATGTGTATGGGGTAGTATTGGATATGAAGAGAAGAAGTGTGGAGTTACGGCTTCCTTCTTCTGAGGATAGGATATCTCTTATTATACCCTCAGAACCAGTCTTACCTGTTGCTGCCCATGCTGAAGCCATTCCTGATCTTACCTCCATTCCGGTAGTATGTGGATTCCCGGATGTTTTCCCTAAAGATCTTCCTAGGTTGCCACCAGACCGTGAGGTAGAATTCTCCATTGAGCTTGAGCCTGGTACTGCTCCTATCTCTAGACGCCCGTACCGCATGGCTCCAAGAGAACTAGCTGAAATGAAGAAGTAGCTAGAAGAATTGATGGACAAGCGTTTTATCCGTCCTAGTGCTTCACCATATGGGGGTGCCCAGCCATTTTCATGAAGAAGAAGGATGGTACTCTATGGATGTGTGTGGATTACCGCCCTCTTAATGCGGTAACAGTTAAGAACAAGTATCCTTTGCCCCGCATAGATACTTTGTTCGATCAGCTAGCTGGTGCCAAGGTGTTCTCGAAGATAGATCTCTGATCAGGCTATCATCATATCAAGATCAGGCCACATGATATACCAAAGACAGCTTTCTCTACTAGGTATGGGTTGTATGAGTACCTAGTGATGTCTTTTGGTCTCACCAATGCTCCTGCCTTCTTCATGTACCTGATGAATTCAGTTTTCATACCGGAGCTGGATAAGTTTGTGGTAGTTTTCATTGATGACATCCTGATCTATTCCAAGAATGATGAAGAGCATACTCGACACCTTCGGATAGTACTGACTTGACTAAGGGAGCACAGGTTGTATGCTAAATTCAGTAAGTACGAGTTTTGGTTAGATCGAGTGCAGTTTTTGGGGCATGTGTTGACACCTGAAGGCGTTTCTGTAGATCCCAGCAAGGTGCAGGATATATTGGATTGGAAGTCTCCTAGGTCTATGCATCAGATTTGTCAGTTTCTTGGTCTAGCTAGATACTATCGGCGTTTCATTTCTGATTTCTCCAAGATAGCCCAGCCAATGACCAAGCTGCTCCAAAAAGAAGCTAAGTTTGATTGGAGCCAGCTTGTGAGGAAGCTTTCCAATCTTTGAAGACTTTTCTGACCACTGCCCCTATGTTGGCCCAACCGGATATTGATCGACCCTTTGATGTATATTGTGATGCCTCGAAGACGGGGCTGGGGTGTGTGCTTATGCAAGATGGGCGTGTGATAGCTTATGCTTCGCGCCAACTGAAAAAGCATGAGGTGAACTACCCCACCCATGACTTAGAGCTGGCCGCTGTGGTCCATGCTCAAAAGATTTGGAGGCACTATCTGTTGGGCAACAAAGTGCATATCTTTACAGACCATAAGAGCCTCAAGTATATTTTCACTCAGTCTGAGCTGAATATGAGGCAAAGAAGATGGTTAGAGTTAATAAAGGATTATAATTTGGAAGTCCATTATCACCTAGAAAAAGCCAATGTTGTAGCAGATGCTTTGAGCCGTAAGTCACATCAGGTTGAGAAAATACCTTTGTCTCTCAACCACATAGAGGTGCTACCTCATATTGCATTGACCTCCGAATTGCTGGAGCAGATTATTCGAGAACAGAAGGAAGACCCCGAAGAGATTTCTCACATCAGGAAATTGATGGCCGAAGGTCGTGGCCCTCACTTTAGCATTGATGAGCAGGGGGTCGTGAGATACAAGGATAGACTGGTGGTTCCATCCAATGAAGAGCTGAAAAGAAAAATTTTGAATGAAGCTCACCATTCAAAGTTGTCTATTCATCCTGGCAGTAACAAGATGTATCATGATCTGCGCCACTTGTACTGGTGGTCTAACATGAAGCAGGACATCACCCGACACATCGCGGAGTGCGACACTTGTGGTAGGGTTAAAGCAGATCATATGCGTACCCTAGGATATTTGCAGCCCTTGCCCATTCTGGTTTGGAAATGGGAGGATATTTCCATGGATTTCATTGTGGGTTTACCCCGCACAACCAATGGTTATAACTCTATCTGGGTCATTATGGACCGCCTCACCAAGTCGGCTCATTTTATTCCGGTGAAGACATCATATACTGCCGGGAAGTATGCAGAGATATACTTTGATCGGATTGTGACCCTACATGGAGTTCCCCTGACTATCATCTCTGATAGGGGATCGGTTTTTATGTCTCATTTCTGGGAGCGACTCCAGGAGTACCTTGGGACAAGTCTCCTCCGCAGTTCAGCTTATCACCCCTAGACTGATGGTCAAACAGAAAGGGTAAACCAGGTGCTCGAAGACATGTTGCGAGCTTGTACCATTTCTTTTCCTGAGAAGTGGGATGACTGCCTAAAGTTAGCTAAATTCTCTTACAATAATAGCTATCAAAAAAGCATCTGCATGGCACCATTTGAAGCTCTATACGGAAGAAAGTGTAGGACACCACTCAACTGGGTTGAAGTGGGGGACCACAGATATTTTGGGCCTGAATTCATAAAAGAGGCTCAAGAGAAAGTAAGCATTATTCGAAGTCACTTGAAGGCAGCTCAAAGCCGACAGAAAATTTATGCTGATAAGCGGAGAAGGCCCTTAGAGTTTGCAGCTGGAGATCATGTATATCTCAAGGTGTCTCCGATGAGAGGGGTGCATCAGTTTAGCATCCATGGCAAGCTAGCCCCTCGATATGTGGGTCCATATCAGGTGTTGGAGAGATGTGGTCCAGTGGCTTACCGTCTACAACTTTTAGATATTCTATCTGCAGTACATAATGTGTTCCATGTATCACAACTGAAGAAGTGTTTGCGGGTTCCTAATGAAGCGGTGGAAATGGAAGGACTTCTCCTCCAGCCAAATTTAACTTATGTGGAGCACCCTATCAAAATCTTGGATGAGAAGGAGAGAGTGACCAGGAACAGCGTGGTAAAATTCTACAAGGTGCAGTGGCAAAATCATTCTGAGGCTGAAGCCACGTGGGAACAAGAGAGTTACCTATTGAAGCAATACCCCCATCTCCTCAATGGTTCTGATAGTTAGTTGCTGCGTCGAAATGTATTTCCTACCTTCTTCTCATACTAGGCACATAAAATCTCGGGTCGAGATTTTGTTTTAGGGGGTAGATTTGTAACACCCTTGGTGTTACGCCTTAATCAAAACACTAAACCATACCATGAGCATCATGTTTATGTATTATTGCATGTGGTAAATAAAAAATTAAATTTTATTGCACTGATTCTCGAACTGAGCTCTAATTTATTCCTTGTCCAAATACTCTCCAGCACAGCTCGACTCACTATTATCATCCTAATCCAGCTCCGTCTCTCGTTATTCACCTTCTTCATAATCCCCGTAGCACGCACAAGGCACATGCTCTGCTTAGCCCACGCAGCGCGCGCACAATGACAAATTATTATCATTCACTAATTATTAGCATACCACTTGGCAAGATTTATATCTCCATCAATCTCGCGACGTGCCACTGTCATCTCTCGTTGTTCTAATTACCCCGCCTTTACTTCGCTTGCTAATCACCTTGCAAAATTATCAGTGCATGACGCGCTGCCGCTGCCATAGTGTGTCGCACACGCTACGCATTAATCACTCACAAGCTCGGCCCGCTGAGGACTCCGCCGGGTTGGGTTGCAAACGAAGGGCAGACATACTTTTCCACACGCCAACACCTTAGCACCCAGGATAATACTGTTCACAGCAGAAACCACAAATTCATGCACAGTACAAAGTTCGATCCATAATGAATTGAAACACATGACATAATCGCTAAATAAATCTTTGAGCCACGAGACGTCCAGGCACGTAACAACTGTATGTCCTATCGTAACATATAAGCATGTTCGCTAGTAATGATAAAATAATTGTTTTAATTAGTAGTGCAAAGGGTTGGTTTAACCAAAAATGAAAAATAAACTCGTCATCCAGGTGTCCCAACTATCTCCGCAATTTATTATCCAACCCTCAAACTATACCTTTAAAGGAACCCTGTTTGATTTGATTTGAAGTGCAGCTTCTCACCTTCCATCAGATAACAAATAACTACCCTCCACGCGGATTAAAGGAGACACAGGCCTGTTGGCTCCTTTGCGAGTGTGTGTGAATGAGAGCTCGGCACATGTCAATGCCTGGCCAATCATGTACATCACGCGTCCAGCTGACGCGCAGGTGGCCTGACCCATTGATTGCGCAAGGAAAAGAGCAACGCGAGTCTACAGGAGCACTGTTCCTGGTAAAACACTGTTCACATGAAAAAGCGCTGTTCATCCGAGAGCGTAGACGACCCGAGCAGCACGCTCCGGCCAGCAGTAGCTGGAGACCACACCACCACATACGGCACGGAGCCAGATGGTAACCCTGCCAACTCCTTACGTGCTTCCAGCCTGCTCAGCTTGTCGTGACCACCCATGACCAGTGCTATATATGGTCTCATCTAGTATTATTTCTTTGACCCGTGGTCTCATCCAGTATTTCTAGACTCACAGTCACGTGCTGGTCAACAAGTCCAATAGCATGATTAGCCTCCTCCAATAATATCATTTTCTTCATCTCTAGAGCTCATTTGAATTTATTTATTGTGAAATAAATTTTGTTAGATTCCTAAATTCATGATCTATCTGTTACTGTAATTAGTTCATATAGTTTAGTGATACCTTTAGGGTTACTTTATTATTTCAAGATGCGTATTATTATTATGGTTATTTAGAGAATGAATTTTTATGATGCATTGGTAGAAGTGCTAGCCCTAGAATTCTTTTACAGTAGGTTCATTGTATTATTATGTGCTCACTGTAATTTTTGTGGTCTTTGAATAGGTTGATAAATATGGTAGCTAGTGCACCTTGTTTTATCATATATATAGTAAATTGATATTAACAATAAGGATGTCTTTAGTTGCTAAGATAATACATGAAATGTTTCATACCTGTTTAGTGGGAATAATAGGTAACTTTGCGTATTAGTCATTAAAGTTAGCTTAGTAGCTTGGTAGATGTATTCTTATTTTAAGAGTTGCTGTTGCTGTATTACTAAGCATTGCATCATCATCACTGCATGCATATAGAGAACGTGCCACTGGAGATCGTGACCTTCGGCGAGCAGGAGTATGATGAAGTCGTCGAAGAGTACGAGGAGGAGATCCTCGTGCAGGAGGACGTTCCAGAGCCGCCCGTCACTGACTTTGCTGACACCGTGCCCGTTGAAGGCAAGCCCCGGTGCATAACCCTTATTTTGAATAATAACTGAATATATATCTATGATGTGCATTTATGTTACAGGTATTTTATGGAAACTACATGCATAAATATATCTACCTATGAGTCCTACTAGTATAGGTCGAGTAGCTGCTATGCTCAGGATATCGGTAGCGTGAGTAACCCGCCGTTACATGCAAATAGGTGATAAATATGATCACTCATGATAAAATAGTGGAAAGGAAAATGGTGACCGGGCAGGGATATGGCTAGGTTTTGGTGGGTGTAAAGGGTTGTGTCCTGCGGCCAACAGGGCATAGCTCGGTTATACTTTTTCCCTGTCCGTGTCGATTAAGGACCGGTCGTTGCATAAGGCATCGTGGGCAAGTCACAGATTTATTGTCCCGAGCGCATACTTGGGTATGGGCGCAGGGAAGACTTGTTGCTCTCTTGTCGTGGATCCGACTCTTTTCGGACCGACTGATGGGAAGAGAAGGTGGTGGAGGCCCTTTCACCACACTAAGTCCGGGACTCAGGATGTGGGGGCTTAGAGTCCAAGTTTGGACGGGGACCTGGACACCCGGGACAGGAGAGTGATGCGTTAGTCCTACTTGTGCCTGGGGTACAAACGGGGCGTGTGTCTTCGGGGCACCTAGCTGGGCACATTGATTCGCGAATCGCCGGGTGATCTGGTACGGCTTGTCTCGTGTTTAGCACCGTAGTAAGAACTAAAAGTGAAAGGAGAAGAAATGGAACTGATTGCTCAACTCTTGCTTGAAAGTAGAACATATGCTTATATAGACTGGCTAGATGATAACTTAATACGGTTGATAATAATAATACATAACTAAGGACTCACTATTAGTATTGCTTTCTACCAAAAGAAACCAGCAAGCCATATAGTTTATCGTATTCCTTGGAGTCGGGAAATTATTCCCACTAGTCGGATAAGTCTTGCGAGTACATTGTGTACTCAGAATTTATTTACCCCTGTTGCAGGTGATGCATGAGAAGTACCCTGTGTGGAGGATTCTTCTAGTGGGCTCAGACGGAACCTCGTCCCTATCGCTAGATGTTAATTTTTAAATTCCGCTGTTTATCATTCCGCACTCTAATATTTGGTATGTAATAATGTACTTTTAAGAAACTCTGATGTATGAAATGGATAAGTATTGTAACTCGTTCTCTTTATTGGATCCTTGGGAAAAATGTGTATCTTTCGAGTTCTCTCTTGGGGTGTGCCCGACGGATACTGCCCGCTATAGCTTGCTTTCGGGGTGCTTAGTGTCTGGTGGAAGACAAGCGCCTCCGTAAGTGTGCTATTTTGGGCGGTTCTGCCACAAATAAGCACCACACCAACACCGTAGCCACTTTTGCTAACCGATCCATCAAAGTGCAACCTCCAAGGGGTAATAGTGATATAACCGACATTTAAATCATGTTGCTCATCAATTCTATGCTCAACGATAAAATCGGCCACAATTTGCCCTTTCATTGATTTCAACGGTTCACAAACCCGATCATATTCAATGAGAGCATAATCCCATTTACCGATTCTACCACTCAAAATAGGTTTTTGTAACATGCATTTAATTATGTCGGTTTGACAAGCCACTATGCAAGTATTTGATAATAAATAATGCCTCAACTTGGTGCGAGCATGATATAACGATAAGCACAACTTCTAAATAAAAGTGTACCTTGTTTCGGCATCCAACAATCTTCTACTCACGTATGTAACAATATACTCCTTCCCTTCGGTCTATTGAGTCAAAACAGCCCCGATAACACCCTCTTCGGTTGCCACATATAATTTAAAGGGAACACCATGCTTTGGTCCTGAAGAACGGGCGGAGAAGACAAATAATTCTTGATTTCCTCAAATGCTTCTTGCTGTTTTGCCCCCCCCCCCAAGTAAAATCAGCTTCATTTTTCAACCGAAGTAAAGGAGTAAACGCATTTACCTTTCCAGACAAGTTACATATAAATCTTCTCAAATAATTCACCATGCCCAGAAACTTCTGCAACTCTCTTTTGCAAGTAGGAGCTTGTAGTTTTCTAATAGATTCAATCTTTTTAGGATCAATCTCAACACCTTTCTCATGCACTACAAAGCCCAAGAACTTTCCAGCCGATACACCAAAAGCACACTTGAGCAGATTCATCTTCAAACCATATCGACGCATTTTCTCAAATGCAAGCCTTAAATAAGCCAAATGGGATTCTAGCCCGGCCGATTTTACCACAATGTCATCAATGTATACTTCCAACACTACTCCAAGCAAATCACGAAAAATCAAATTCATAGCCCTTTGATAAGTAGCACCAGCATTCTTCAAACCAAAAGTCATAACGATCCACTCAAACAAACCAACAAATCCTAGACACACAAAGGCCATTTTAGATATATCCTCTTTGGCCATAAAAACTGATTGTATCCAGCATTACCATCAAGAAAGCTAATCATTCTATGTCTAGATGCAGCATTAATAAGTACATCCGCTATAGGCATAGGATATTCATCTTTTGGTGAAGCTCTATTAAGATCTCTAAAATCAATGCATACTCAGAGCTTACTAGTGCCCTTCTTCTCAACAGGCACAATATTAGAAATCCAATAAGCATATCGACAAGGCCTAATAAACTTAGCATCAAGCAACCGATTGATTTCTTCTTTCACTCGGTCATAAATAATAGGATTAAAGCACCTAGCAGGTTGTTTATGAGGCCTAAAACCAGGCTTAATGGGCAGCCGATGCTCAACTAGCTTGCATCTTAAACCAGGCATTTCAGTATAATTCCATGCAAAACAGTCGACATACTCTTTTAATAATTTTATTAAATCGGCCTTAAAAGCAGGCTCAAGATTTTTGTTTACAAACATCGGCCTTGGTACAGTACCATCACTAATATCTACCTCCTCTAAAGGATCGAACGACGTGAACCCTTGTCCTAGTTTACTCATATCATCAAGATCCTCAATGGCCTCACAAATATCGTTCTTCTGTGCCCAATAGTGTTCTAACCTCTGCTGCAACCATTCTAGATTTACATCCATCACATTATACGCGGTAAGTTAGCCGATCCTCAACCGGCTTTAATACAGCAGTGACAAAGCCATCCTTGGTGCAACTAATGTACTCACAATTAGAAAGATCTACACCAGATAAGCACCTAACATTATCATGAGCACTTATGGTAGAAGTATTGGCTACAGCAACACAAGCCGACGTATCACCATGCACAACCTCCACTTCATCACCAACCCATTGAATCAAGCATTGATGCAGCGTTGTCGGGTACCATAAAACGGGGTCCCCTAAGCGAAAACCGAAAAAATCGCTTAAACCCTGTTTAAAATCAAAGCCAACAGACAACCATTGGCTAACCCCCGGCCTTATCCGAGGCCACCGACTCTCCGCCTCGCTCGAGGCCTCGCACGAAAGGTCTCAGACGGCCTGGCGATTCTCCGTCTCACTCGGGGCCTCGCACGTAAGGCCTCGGACGAGTAACCGATTCTCCGTCTCGCTCGGGGCCTCGCACGTAAGGCCTCGGACGAGTAACCGATTCTCCGTCTCACTCGGGGCCTCGCACGTAAGGCCTCGGACGAGTTGCCGATTCTCCGTCTCGCTCGAGGCCGGCTCGGCAACGGCCCCGCCGCCTCCGCCTCGACCGATCTCCCTGACAGAGCGTCGCGTCCAATTAATGCGACCAACCACTCCTGCGATATCAGCCGGATGACGGCTCGACACAGCAGAGCGGCCGACGAGACAGGAAGTCGCATCAACACCATACCGTCCGGACGGGATGGGGTAGGGGTTACCGGCCGCTGTGCCCGGCACTGTGCCCACGACTGACGCCCATACTACGTTGTGCTACCTAACCCCTGCTTCGAGGACAGCGCGGCGTGGGGAGTCAAGTTCGGGTCCCTATAGCCTCGGAATCAGTGTACAGGACCAACTGCTCCCACCGAGCCTCGGCAATCCACTTCAGGGTCTCGGCAGCCTCAGGATTCGCGCCCACCGAGCCCCCCACGATGGCTCGGCCTCGGCACCAACTGAGCCTCGGCTCTTTACGCTGTCGACACACAGCGACCAGCACGTCGTCCGCCATGCCCTGCGTCAAGCCATCACTGGAGCTCCCACGTCGCACAGGATCGGGGCGTGACCGGCGCGTCGCTCCAGTGCGTCAAGGACAAGGACCGCTCCGTTGACCATGCCGCCACAGTGACAAGCTACAGGGCTCGGACATGTCGCCTCTGTTCGCACGACGCTACGTAGCAACCCCCATGTATCACCCCTACCTCCCCTTCAACTATAAAAGGGAGAGACCGGGGCCGTTTTTAGGGAGGATGGACACGAATGGGCACACGAGCTCACAAGTTCACGAACTCACGCATACACGCACAAGCAACGCGCAACACTCCGTAATTCGCCCGCTCCCCCGCTGCCTGAGATCAACATCTCAAGCAATTCACACCGTTCAACGCAGAGACCTGGGACTAGCTCCCTCTCTCGCCTTGCTTGTAAACCCCTACTACGAGCACTTCGGTGCAAGGAATATAAGATCGCTCTCTTAGACTGGACGTAGGGCACCTATTGCCTGAACCAGTATAAATCTTGTGTCTCTTTGCATCACCATCCGGGATTTGGGGCATGCAGTACATTTTTACTAGTTGGTTGAGGGCTCGTCGGTCCAAAACACCGACAAGCGTAGAAGGGACACATTGATTTGCATGAATCCAATCATGACCCAAAATCAAACTGAAGTTACCTTGGGTTTCGGCGACGAAGAAAGCAGTAGCCCAACGTCTTGCTCCCAATGGTGAGCTCCATAGAGACAACACCTTTATCTCCCATAGGCTCGCCTCCTCCCACACCGCTGACGGTCATGTTGGTCTTGATCAGCTCCTCATCTGAACCTCCCAATTTCTTGAACAAAGAATAGGGCATCAAGTTGACAATTGCCCCTCCATCAACTAGCATCCGAGAAATTGGCTTCCCATTGATATGGCCTTTTATGTGCAACACTTTCAGATGACTTTCAGTAGCTTTAGGCTTCTGGAACATAGCTTCCTTAGGCCCAAAGTCAAGGTGAGCCAAATCATCCTCTGAGATCACATAACCATCCATTGACATATGAATCACATTGATAACCAAGTTCATGCTCTCAGGCGAGGTACTGTAATCAACAAGTTGCTCATCGTCCTCTGATTCACGGACTGATGCCAACTCATTGTCACAAGCCATAGGGGTAGAAGAAGCGAAACCGGGTGGCAACTCTGGCTCAACCGGTCTAACCGGCTCCTCGACCGGTCTGATCGGCTCGGGCGCTAGCACAGACGCCTCGACCGGTCTGACCGGTGGAGCTGGGGCATCGGTCTTGACTCTCCACTCCTTCTCAGGGACCATGGGTCTGTAAGTATTGAATGTCTCATCCCTTTGTCTCTCCAGTTCCTGTTCCCTCTTCTCTTGCAACCTCAACCTCTGCAACTTCCTCCTTTGGGTGCGAGTCAACCCGGGAGGACACCACCTTGGCAAGAAGTACTTGGAGCTCGACCCACTACTGCTAGCCTCATGATCATTAGCAGCGGGAACCCTCTGAACAGATGACATGACCAGATTGCTTGTGCCAATCGGTCCTTTTGCATTAGCCTCAACGGGAACGTCCATAGACCCAATCTGGATAATAGTTCTCTCTTTGCCTTTCCCTGAGTCTATTTCCGTCTTCTGAACCTCCTCCTCTGTCTGTTTAGGGACGATACATTTGCTTTGGAGGAGACAACCTGGGCGCCTGGACAGGCTGTCTGACTGGTTGGGGTGGACCGATCTGACCGATCGGGTCTGTGCACCCTGACCAAATGAGCGAGGTGCCCAACGGCCTTGCATGGGGCACGAGATCCTATCCAAAGCTGACTTTCTGGAACCTCTCCACCCAGGATGGAAAGACGGCTGTTGCACGGACTGGTAAGGCACCCACATTACCCCCATTATCATCCTACACCGGGCATGGAGGTTTTGATGCCGGAGGAGCCTAGGATGCAGAGGGGTACTGCCTGGGTTGCACTTGGTCACTTCTCTGTCTTACAACCTCTCTCGGCGGCGAGCCTTATCTCCCCTGATGAGTAGGTGACCTCGTTCTTTTTTTTACCAGTCGATCACTTGTAATGGCCTTTTCTTTAGTATACTTGTCCAGAAGCATATCAAAGGTGACTTTTCCCCTGGGGCTACTCCCCTGATCTTTTGCCACATTGAGCTTCCAAGTCCCAATTTCTAGACGCTTTTGTTTCAGCATTCGGGGGCGCTCCTGGGGCTGACCGGTCTGACTGGTTCGATCTGGCCAGCAGACTCGAGCGGTTTTTTGACCAGATGCTACGGATGTCGCTTGCCCCCGTGCCCAGCAGCTTTTACAGTGATTTTGAATGACTCTCTGCCGTCGGGAGTCTTTTCATACACCACTTCCCTCGTTAACTCTTTCTTCCTCAAATCGGGCTTTTCTTCCCTGATCACCACGTTCTTGCCTTAGTAGCTTCGGCTTGATGCGGCCGAACCAATACCTTTGGCTGCTGTATGTCCATGGTGTTTACAGGAAACGGTGTCTTGTCCACTTGCATGTCATGGAAAGTCAAACGGCCTTCATTTATAGCCGATTGAACCTGTTGACGAAACACATTGCAATCATTAGTCGCATGGGAAAAAGTGTTATGGAACTTGCAATATGCTTTGCTTTTTTAGCTCTTCAAGTGGATGCATAGTATGGCATATTTTCAAATGTCCAAGCTTAAGCAATTCATCAAAGATACGATCGCATTTGGACACATTGAAAGTAAATTTTACTTCTTCTTGCCGACTCTTGTGGGCTGGCTTAAGAGATGCACAAGAATATGATTTAGCTTTAGAAGGACACACAAATTCAGTAATATAAACTTCGTTGTCATCGTCGTTCGAACTATCGGAATCATACTCAATAGCATGCATATTAGACCGACGAGACTTAAAGTTATCTTTTTCTTTAGCAATTCTTAGTTCCATTGTCGAAGCCTTCATGAGCACTTGAGCAATAGTATGAAGCTCAAAACCTTCTACCCGATCCCTAATGGATGATTTCAAACCCTTAAGTGCAAGATCGGCCAAATCAATATCAGAAAGCGATAAATTAAAGCACCGGTTTTAGTTTCCTTGAATCATGTTATGTAATCAAAGACAGATTCTTCTTTGCTTTGCATAACGATGTCAAATCCGTCAACTTTAATTGAAAACTCTTGGTGTAAAAATGATCATGAAATTTCTGCTCTAATTGTTCCCACGAATCAATAGAGCCAGGAGCCAAAGACGAATACCAAGCGAAAGCGGTTCCAGTTAGAGACAAACAAAATAAACAAACCTGCAAAGCATTATAATAACCCGCTTCGCCTAGTTGATCTAGATACTGACTAATGTGCTCCTAGGTAGTTCGGTTATCTTCGCCACTGAATTAAACAAAATCGGGCATGCGCCAACCGACAGGATAGGGGACATAGTCAAAATCAGCATGATACGGCTTTTGATATAACTTTGAACTACCGGTATCTATGCCAAATTTACTTTGCATCATAGCCAACATCTCCTCTCTAAATTTTCTAATCTCACGAAGGGGATGTGACTCTGGTAGCTCTGGGGCTAATGTATTTACGGCACTCGCGTGGCGTGGGTTGCCATTCTGAATGCGGTGCAAATCAGAAAACACGTCATTTGAAATACCCCTAGATGCAACAGTGGTGTTAGGGATCGGAGGCGACGTGTACGCTATTGTGCTATTTGAGGGTGTATTCATCCCAAGCTCACTAGTACGGTTAGGAGCAAAACTAGGCATAACAGCGAGTGGCACGGGCGATTCAGGGACAATTGCCAACTGGCCGGCCTGGGAAGCCTGACCGATCAGACCGCCTGTCTGGACCGGTCTGGCCGCTTCAGCCGTGTTCGGCTTAGGCGGTTGGACCTGAGGCGGCGTCTGTCCCGTATAGAAGTTCAACGGCATGCCATACTTAGGGTTTTCAGGAGTAGCCCCTAGATTTGTCGATGGACTTGTATGCACAACCCCACGCGAATCAACTTGAGAAAAATCATCTTTATTAGATGTAACAGATTTACCCTCTACAAGTTGATTTATTTGTGCCATTAAAGTAGCTGTAATCTTATCTTGACGATCGAGGCTCTTACAGAACTCTTCATTAAATGCGGACTGATCGGATGGGAGATCACTTACATTGCGTACTTCCTCGATCATGCCGTCTTTCATCTTGATCGTGGGCATCTCGAAGTCCTGCACCCTCGTCGCCTTGCCCTTGTGATCTTTCTTGATGCCCATAAGATATTGCATCTTGACGTATTCCTGGAGCGTCGTGATGTTTCGCCGCTCCTCCTCGCTAAGATCCTCCGTGGAAGCCGCCATGATGTTGACTTTGTCAATCTCTATAGTAGATCCCATATTGCTAGGGTTTTTCAGAAGGGGCTATTGCGTTCTTGTCCCTATTTTGAACCCCAATTGTGATTTTACCCCCATTTTCTTCCACTTTGTGTTTTTACCCCTCTTTTCCAAAACGAAGGTTTAGTTTACCCCTACTCCGTGAACAGCAGGTAACGGTGTTAAAAAAGTTGAAAGATGACAAGTTTGCCCTTCTGAATATTACGTTTTTGCCCCTATTTCAAACCCCAATTGTGATTTTACCCCCATTTTCTTCCACTTTGTGTTTTTACCCCTACTTTTCCAAAACGAAGGCTCCGTTTACCCCAGTTCTTAACTCAGTTATCTACATCCGGATCAAAGCAATTAAAAATTAACAAAAGTCCTGTGAAAAGACAAGCGTACCCTTTATCTCTCGGTCGTCTCTCTCAGGGTCGTCCCTCTCAACGCTAGCAGGTAGCGGGCGGCTGGGTGCGGCGGCGGCGGCGGCGGAAGGGCAGCGTCGGGCCTTCCACCGCCACCACCGCCGCACCCAGCCGCCCGCTGCCTGCTAGCGTTGAGAGGGACGACCCTGAGAGAGACGACCGAGAGATAAAGGGTAAGTTTGTCTTTTCACAGGGCTTTTGTTAATTTTTAATTGCTTTGATCCGGATGTAGATAACTGAGTTAAGAATTGGGGTAAACGGAGCCTTCATTTTAGAAAAGTAGGGGTAAAAACACAAAGTGGAAGAAAGTGGGGGTAAAATCACAATTGGGGGTTTGAAATAGGGGCAAAAACGCAACATTTGGAAGGGCAAACTTGTCATCTTTCAACTTTTTTAACACCGTTAGCTGCTGTTCACGGAGTAGGGGTAAACTGAACCTTCGTTTTGGAAAAAGCAAGGGTAAAAACACAAAGTGGAAGAAAATGGGGGTAAAATCACAATTGGGGTTCAAAATAGGGGCAAGAACGCAATAGCCCCTTTCCGGAACGGTTGTAAAAATCAGATCCTTTTCCCTAGCAGAGTCGCCAAAATGTGTTGGTGCCTTTTCCGGCCAACACACGAATGCGCTGGCTCACGCGTGCGCAAGGTGATCACCTCGTCGGAGCCCATGCTCCTGGCCGGTCGGACCGGTCCGGCACAGAGACACCGCGAAAGCCTACGAGCACCAGGAGGGACCCCGTCGGAGATGGTGAGCCTAGGGTTGCTCTGAGATCGGCAGGCCACTCAGAACGTCCTCAACCGTCGTAGAGACGAAGGAGGAAAGCAAAGGGGTTGGAAAAAGCTAGGGTTTGGAGATAAAAGTGTAAAAGGTATATTTGTCGATTGGGTGATAGCCCTCAATCGGCCAGGGCCCTCTATATTTATAGGGTGGGAGGCCTTTTCCCGTAAAGAAATCCCGCTTTATCTCCAATTCGACCAGGACTCCAAATCTTGCCTCGGACTCGTGCTGACCGATCGGGGCCACCAGTCAGACCGGTGGGCGCACGCCAGATCGGCTTTGAGCCTGATCGGCGCCGCTGCCACTTTTGGGCGTCAACAGGTAGATTCTTCATGGAGATAAGCAAGACCTCTTGCAATGCCCAAGCATATCTCAAAGCGTGTTGGCCAGTCCTGGTTCAATCTCCCACTTCCTGCGGATAAATGTTTATTTTTAAATGTCCATATAACAACCATGAACCAGCCCCAACCCCCCATGCCCCCCATCCCAAATCCACAAACCTACACACATTCACTGTTGAATAAAATTGAATGAACTCTTACCAAACAGTGCCTTATCAAGGCTTTCATTCTCCAGGTACTCATAGACCAACAGTGGTTTATTACCCTCAAGGCAGCAACCATACAACTTAACGAGATTCCGGTGTTGTACTCGAGAAATAGTTTCTATTTCAGTTGCGAATTCCTTTTCCCCTGATGAGATGATTCAGATAGCTGTTTTACAGCCACCACCCTTCCATCGGTTAATTTACCCTGCAAAAAAGATGACATTTTATCAACCATGTGCAGAAACTAGAAATTAAACTGGAAAACAATAGAAAAGGAAGGAAAGAAGTGGGGTATGACCCCACTGGTGTGTATATATTGATATTATACATTTATATTAGTTCAAACAAATTTAAAGTAATGGACTTCAAACCTCCCAAAATATTGCTGCTAGCAAAGCTAGCCGATTTCGCATAACAAAGAAAAATTCACAAAAATGGGCACATCCTTTAACTGTGCGCAGTTTAGAAAAAACTACTTTCAGAAGTAAAATTTAGCAAATTCATATCCATGTGTGCAACTGATGGACTAACCTTATAAACTGATCTATATCCTCCTTCGCCAAGAAGGTTATTTGAACTGAAATTTTCAGTAGCGGTCCTTAGTTCACCATAACTGAGTACATTATGTCTTCCAACAATACTGTACAGCTCTACAAACATCACCAAGCGTGTTTATCTTGCTGCACCACCATCAAATAAAGGGGGAAGCAAAAATCTGATCAACTTTTTTCTTTTCTGAAATAAGAAAAGTCTGATGAACCTGAAGAATCCCAAGAAGAAGAAGAAGCGGCGTCAGCTTGGATAGACTACTCACAATCTGGTGACGTGGCAGAGCGTGTTGTTGCGGTCAGAGCAGTCGCACTTGATGGCCGGGTTGAAGGCCGGGTTGTCGTCCAGCTGCGTGTTGTCCGTCACCGCGCCGTTGCATGGGTTGCCGCTTATGTTCCACGACGCCGGCGCGCTCAGCCCTGTTAATCCACATGATCACCGGCTCAGGTGAGTCGACCATTCACCAGTCTTATCAACCACGGTCGAGCACGACCGAGACTGTCCGACCACACACATTATGGCTCGAGGTTGAAGAAGAGGGAGAATAGAGCATACACATATAGTATAAGACACCAGTGTTGGCCGAAGCCCTTATATGGGAGATGGCAAATCTAAACACTCTTTACTAAGTTGTCGTGGCATTCTATTTATACAACTTTATCCATCTATTCCTAGTACAGCACACATGCTGCAACAGTAACTAGATAACACAACAGGACTGACTTCTGCGCCTGTCCCTGCATGTGGCTACAGTGCGGTAGGTGAGCATTCGGCGCATGCCTCTACAGCGGCTACAATACCACAGCAGGGGCCTTTTCGGCGCTGTCTTCCCTTGTTGTGTGTTCACACAAGAAAGCAGTATATTATTCTAACAATTCTTCCCATAATCCTCCTGCTATCCCTTGTACCTCCTCCATGCCGATCATCTCCTTCAGCTCCGTGAGTCGAAGACGTCCGAGCGGCTTGGTGAGGACGTCTGCGAGTTACCGACCAGTTTCGACGAACTCGATGATGATATGCCCTCCATCAACACAGTCCCTGAGGAAGTGAAACTTCACATCGATGTGTTTGCTCCGGTCGTGCAGAACCGGATTCTTCGCGAGGGCGATGGCGGGCTGGTTGTCCACCATCAGTGCTGGTGGGTGAGCTTCACACTGATCAGCTCGCCCAGCAGCCGGTGTAGCCACACAACTTGGCACGTCGCTGTGGCCGCCGCTACGTACTCTGCCTCGCACGTAGATAGCGCCACCACCTTCTGTTTCAGCGACAGCGATGAAATTAGGGCCGACCCGAGGAAGACGAGCACGCCAAAGGTGCTTCGTCGTCCGTCGATGTCCCCCGTCATGTTTGTATCGCTGAACACAGTGAGTTGTAGCCTACTCCCGCCAATTTTGGGAAAGATGATCCCTTGATCCATCGTCCCCTTGATGTAGCGCAGTAGCCACTTCACCGCAGCCTAGTGATCCTCTCTAGGATCCTTCATGAAGCAACTGACGTAGCCCACGGCGAACGCAATGTCCGGCCTCGTGTGGACTAGGTAGCGCAGACCGCCGATGATGCTCCGGTAGAGTGTTGGATCCACCTTTGCCACGATGCTGGCCTTCGTTAGCTTTAGCCGCTCCTCCATCGGAGTCACGCATGGCTTGCACTCAGCCATGCTGCTCCGCTCCAACAGCTTGGAGGCATACGTGCTCTGACCGAGCGTGAGTCCCTCCTTCCCCTGTCTCACCTCGATGACGAGGTAGTAGGAGAGTGCACCGAGATCGCTCATTCAAAAATGAGCCGCCATCTCGCGCTTGAAGCCGTTGATGTCCTCCGTGCGCACGTCGGTGACGATCAAGTCATCCACATACACGCCGCCGACGAGCTCCTCCTTCCCCCAGCGCCGCGTGTAGAGTGTGTGCTCGGTTGCGCACCGTTGGAACCCAAGCTCGCCTAGCGTGGCATCAAGCTTGGCGTTCCATGCTCATGGGGTCTGCCGCAGCCCGTAGAGCGCCATACGCAGTCGGAGCACCCTGTGCTCCTCTCCCTTGACGGCGAAACCTGGAGGTTGCCTGACGAAGACTGTCTCCGCCAGCTCGCCGTTGAGGAAGGCCAATTTAACGTCCAAGTGATGGACGCGCCAGTCCTTTGCTGCTGCCAAGGCTAGTAGCAAATGGACAGACTCCATGCGCGCTACTGTCACAAAGACCTCCTCGAAGTCAATGCCCTCCCACTGAACAAAGCCTCGGGCGACGAGGCGCGCCTTGTGCTTGACAATGGCGCCGAGCTCGTCCCGCTTGACCTTGTATACCCACTTTAGGCTGATCGGATGACATCCTAGAGGGGGATCGATGAGCTGCTATGTCTCATTTTCCTCGATCGCCTTCATCTCCTCCAGCATCACCCGTCACCAGTTTCCATCGTGCTCCACCAGTGTGAACGTGGGTTGTTCCTCTGCACTGATGAGTAGTAGCTCTTGGTCATTGAGTAGCCGACCAGCCAGTCCCTAAGAGCCCTGTGCCACCGACGATGTTGTCTAGCCTACAGAACCGCACCTCCTCGCCTTCGTGGAAGGCATCCACGAACTCAGTGATGTCACTTGGAGGTGAGGCGCACTCAATCAGTGTTGATGGAGTTCCCTATTCCATCGGAGTGCTCGGGCACAGCACCTGGAGTGATCGACACTACTCCTGAATAGCTCGTCACTACTCCTGCAGTGTTCGGCACCACTAGTTGAGTGCTCAGCCTCAGTCTTGGAGTGGTCGGAACCATGGCAAGACCTTTTGGCTTCACTACAGGAGTGCTCGGCACCCGTCCTGGAGTGGTCGCCACCACTGCAGAACCTCTCAGCACCAGTCCTGGCGTGCTCAGTATCCCTCCAGGAGTGCTCGACACTCCTTCCTGAGTGCTTGGCATCTCTTCCAAAGTGCTCGGCATCGCCCCAGGAATGCTTGGCTCTGCCGCTAGAGTGCTTGACACCCCTTCTGGAGTGCTCGGTACCTCTTCCCCAACGTCTCCACCACCGTGGATGAGCAAGTGCTCGACGATAAAGGTGCTGGTGAAGCCACCAGCTTCCCCCGTGCTCGGACTGGTCCAGTCCCAAGCCGCCTTCTCGTTGAACATGACATCGCGCGAGACAAGCACCTTGTCTCCACGTGGGTCATAGAGCCAGTACGCCTTGCTACCCTCCGCGTAGCCTAGGAACACCATCAGTGTGCTCCTGTCTTGCAGCTTGGTGAGGATCGGCTTCGTGTTCCTAATGTGGTCGATGCAGCCGAATGTCTAGAGGAAGGACATGCTTGGCTTGTGCCCATAACAAGCTTTAAACGGCGTCTTGCCTGTTAGGGCCTTAGTCAGAGCGTGGTTGAGGATGAACACCACTGTGGTCACCGCCTCACCCTAGAACCTTGTCGGCATGCCTTTGGCCTTCATCATGGATCAAGAGATGCTGACCACCATCTTTTTTCGCCTCTCCACCATGCCATTTTGTTGTGGCGAGTACGGCGCGGTGTGGTGTCACACCACACCCTGATCCACGTAGTACACAGTGAGCTCCACCGAAGTGAATTCGCCGCCGTGATCAGTCCTTAGTACGTGGAGCTTCTTGCTGCTCTCGGCCTCCGCACGTATCTTGAACTTCTTGATCACCACCGCTGCTTCATCCTTGCTCGTCAGGAGTTGCAGCCACATGTAGTGACTGCAATCATCCATGAGCAGGAGGAAATACCACCAACCACTGTTTGTAGCTGGCATGATCGGCTTGCAGAGGTCGCCGTGGACGAGCTCGAGAGCGTCCTTCGCGCGATACTGTAACACCCTCGGTGTTATGTTGTACAGTTTTTGCTTAAACACTGCATGAGCATCATACTTATGTGTAAATGTGTGTTATAGAGTATAAATCAATATTCGAAACTTGAAATGTTCATTTGAAACAAGAAACGAATGTTATATTTTGTGTCACGTATTATCAAGTAGGGTTCAAAATGAACTTTTATCGAACGAAAATGCTACGGGACGCATCAGCGAAATGTAGTAAAGTTGGTAGCCCGAACTTCATAGGTGACGATGAAATATGTGTGGTCAAGGACGAGGTTCGCTAGCTAGTATATCAAGTAGGTCGGAATTGGAATTCGACGCGAAACCGTTCGAGGTTTAGCCATTCCGCGTAAGTCGGTAAATGGGTCGACGAAGTCATGTTCGGCAATTTGTGTAGAGCGAACGGCTTAAGAAGTGGCGAGATGTCGTGGCTTAGGTCGATAGCTCTACGTACCCTCTTGAGTATAGAAGAAGTGGTTTGGCGTTTTGACCATCGAGTATGATTTTTCAATAGCTTTAAAAAGCGTGCAAGTCACATATTTTTGAACAAAGCCAGCGCTGCTGGCCACGGCTTCCTGACATCACGCTTGGGCGTAGCTCGCGCATGCCGCACATGCCCAGTCACCTCTGTCCATCGTCGTCGCAGCGCGCTGCCCGTGTGGCCGTCACTGCCGCTGGGTCATCACCGCTGTGCGCGCCTGGCTCACGACACGTGCACACACGCGCACACTGGGGCCCGGTGGGCCTAGATGCTCCGCCCTTCATCACATCCGCCTGCGCCACCACTCGCCGTCGCATCTGCCGTCACGTTCGGCGGTCCACACCGGTGTCGCCACTCACCCAAGCACGCTCACGCGCACCGCCTGCACAGCCACTGTTCTCATTGACATTGCGGCTGCACACGCATGGGTTGGCCCCGCCGGCCCTTGTCTTCATGGTTGTGCGTGTGTACACGCCACGCCTGCCGTCGCATCGTCTAGAAAGTCACCGGCCGGCCACGCCGCGCTAAGGCCTAACTCCAGGAGCCCGTCCCCTTTCGCATTGCCCACGTTCAGAGGACGAGTGGGAGGACAGCGTCGGGCCTAACTTGCCCGGGGCAGTAGTATGTTGTTGGGCGTCGATTTAAGCTTTCACTGTCGCTGTTGTCATCTCTAAACTGAGTGTCATCGCCCTCAAATTGGTCGTGTACCATCCATCCCTTTCCAATTCACCGTGCGCCCAAATAGATAGAGTCTCTAGCTTCCGATTAGAGTCAGTTCGACGGGCTTCCCTCTTTCGGTGAGGTAATGGGGAGAGTTTTTCCCTCGTGGTCCGCCATGGCCGGCGAGACGAGTTCTCGGCCCGGGGGTACTGCTCCTAGCTCTTTTGTTTCAATCGAGCACGGCTGTTGCCTCTCCTTGACTCATCTGTCTCGCCCATGCAGTGGTCCCATTGACTGTGCAGCTGGTCGCCGGGAACGTCTTGTCCACGGCCGGCGTGAACCGAAACTACCTCGCGCGCGTGGCCAGGCCATTGTCGTTCCTCACGACTTCGCCCAGCCTGTCCGTCACATCGCTGGTGAGGTCATCCTACTTCTAGAGTAGTTGGTTGACTCAATTAGGGACGAGGCTCGCCGGAGCACGGGGGCGGCCATCGGTGAACTGGCTTTGATGCCGCTCCTGTGATCAGCTTAGTTGGGCGCAGTAGCTATTTAATTAGGGCTTTAAGGTGGTTACTTTTAGACTGTAGATGGTCACCGAGTAGCAATAGAGGCGTTCGGGTAGATGGTTTCGCTGGAGTCGAGCTACCACAGCCAGAACCCGCCGCGGCATGTGGCCACGCCTGTGTGGTGCGCCGTTCTGTGCATTTGTTACCTCAATTGGTCACGCGTGGTACGTAGATGCTCATGGGGGTGCTGGTGCATGCCGGAGAGGGCTGTGTCCGCTGGCATTTGTCCGACCAAGGGCAGCGTAAAATGTGAATTCAAATAGAAGTAGGGGCCTTGATGCAAACTCTGTGACTCGGTGAAATAGTACTCGAGTGGGTTGTGCAAATAGGGTAAAGAACGGGGGCTTTTTCGCTAAAAGGGCTAGCCACGCGGCTCCGCAGTGGGCCGGCGGAGTTGGGCCACGTCGCGTGTCGTCGGGTGGGCCGCGTCGGTGGCTGCGCCTGTGCGCGGGTGGGCAGCCGGGGTGGGCCGCGCAAGAAGGGATTCGGTTTTCCTATTTCAGCGAATTATTGAAGGTTTATTCAATATAGTTTCAAACAGAACTTTGAAAAATTATAGTAAATTGTGTAGTTGTCCAAAAATAGTGAAACTGATTTTGTTAGATTCGCAAAAATACCGTCTACCTATTAGTACAGTTAGATTACAGTTAACTGTGACAATGGTAGGTTCACAAATTCAAACCAAAGAGTTTAGTATTATGTAGATTAAGAATTATAGGAATTTTTGTGGTAAATTGGTGACTATAGCTATAAAAATTTTACAGTAGCCTCACTAGATTATTATGTATTTGCTGTAAATTTTGTAGCCCTAGAGTAGGATAATAAATAGAGTAGCTATTATCCTTGCTTTATCATATATAGCGTAAATCAGCATTACGAGTAAGAATACCGGTAGTTGCTATAATAATGTATGCCATACTTTATACTTGTTATTGGTAGCAATAGATAACATAGCACCGTGGTCGGTAGCACTAGCTTAGTAGTGAAACAGCTGTACTTTTATTTTAAGAGTTGCTGTTGCTATGTTACTAAGCATGGCATCATCATTTCATGCATGTAGATCACGAGCTGGTAGAATTCATGCCCGTCGATGAACAGGAGTACGATGAAGTCATTGAGAAGTACGAGGAGGAGATCCTCGTGCAGGAGGGAGCCCCGGAGCCTTTTGGAGCTGACCTTACTGACCCGTCGCCTGCTCAAGGCAAGCCTCGGTGCATAACCCTTATTTTTAATGATCATTGAATATATATATATATATATATATATATGATGTGCATTTATGTTACATGCATTTTATGAAAACTACATGCATAAATATATCTACTTATGAGTCCTACTAGTACAGGTCGAGTAGCTGCTATACTCAGGATACCAGTAGCGTGAGTAACCTGCCGTTACTCGCAAATAGATGATTAATATGATCACTCATGGTAAAATGATAGAAAGGTAAATAGTGACCGGACAGGGATATGGTTTGGGTACTGGTGGGTGTAAGGGTTTGTGTCATACGGCCAACAGGGCATAGCTTGGTTACACTTTTTTCCCTGTCTGTGTCAATTAAGGATCGATCGTTGCAATGGACGCTAGGCAAGTCATAGATCTATTGTCCCGAGCACATACTTGGGTATGGGCATAGGGAAGACTTATTGCTCTCTTGTCGTGGATCCAGCTCTTTCCAGACCGACTGATTGGAGGCGGGGATGATGGAGGTCCTTGCACCGCATTGAGTCTGGGACTCAGGAGTGGGGGCTTGGAGTCCAAGTTTGGACGGAGACCTGGACACCCAGGACAGAAGGGTGATGGGTTAGTCCTGCTTGTGCTTGGGGTACAAGCGAGACGTGTGTTTTCGGGGCACCCAGCTAGGCACATTGATTCGCGAATCACCACGAAGTCAGTATGACTTGTCTTAACTCTAGCATCGTAGTAAGAAATGAAAGATGGAAGATGATGAAACAGAACTGATTGCTCAACTCTTGCTTGAAACTAGAACAAGTGCTTATATAGACTGGAAGATAATAACTTAATGCGGCTAATAATAATGACATAAGTAAGGACTCACTATTAGTATTGCTTTCTGCCCAAAAAGGAACCAGCAAACCATAAAGCTTATCATATTCCTTGGAGTTAGAAAATTATTCACACTAGTCGGATAAGTCTTGCGAGTACATTATGTACTCAGGGTTTATTTACCCCTGTTGCAGGTGATGCATGAGAAGTACCGTTGCGTGGAGGATTCTTCTGGTGGGCTCAGACGGATCCTCGTTTTTATCGTTAGATGTTTTTTAATTTCGCTGTTTATCGTTCCGCACTCTGATATTTGGTATTGTAATAATGTAATTTTAAGAAACTCTATTGTATGAAATGGACAAGTATTGTAATTCGTTCTCATTATTGGATCCTTGGGAAAAATATGGATCTTTCGGGTTCTCCCTTGGGGTGTGCCCGACGGATATCGCCCGCTATCACTTGCTTTCAGGGTGCTTAGTGTCTGGTGGAAGACGAGCACCCCCGTAAGCATGTTATTTTGGGCGGTTCTACAATAGATACTTGGCCGCCTTTTGGAATGGTAGCCTCTTTTACTTCCTGGCCAGGCAGCTATCACACAGCTCACCTCCGTGCTTGATGTGGGGTAGTCCTCGAACCATCTTCTCTAGCCGACCAAGCACGTAGAAGCTGAGATGTCCGAACCGGGGCATGCCACATCCACGGTTTCTCGTTGTGCCTTGCCGCCAGGCACACCGGCTGCTCTACCTTCAGGTCGAGCAGGTACAACTGGTTCAGGGACCTCTTCACCTTGGCAAGAAGTCGCTGCTCCCGGTCCTTGATCCTAAGGACTTCGTCCTTGATTAGTACCTCGCTACCGCGCTCATCCAGCTGACCAATGCTGATGATGCTGGAACGCAGCTACGGGATGTAATATACATCCGTTAGCGTGCGGTGCTCCCTGTTCTGGCACCTGAAGATGATGGTGCCGCGCCCTTAGATAGCCACCCTTGAGCCATCACCAAACTTCACTGTACCGGTAACATCGTCGTCGAGCTCGGAGAAGGATGCCTTGGAGCCCATCATGTGGTTGCTGGCACTAGAGTCCAGATACCATCATTGCTCCTGGTCGGCGCCCACATGTCCGAGGTAGATTTGGGTGCATGGTTCGTCGAGGTTGACAGCCTTTAAGGCCTTCCCAGGTCCTTCCACCATCGTCGCCTCTTCCTTCTCCTCGGCCTAGACTTCGTGCAGTGCACAGAACGTCGCCATCAGGATAGTGGCCTCATCATCATCATCAGCTTACGCTAGATGAGACTCAGCCTTCTTCTCCTGTTTGCGATTTGAGCACTCCCGTGCCCAATTGCCCATCTTCCCACAGCGTCGACAGGCGTTGGGGTCAACCTGCTTCTTATTCTTCGAAGAAGCCTTGCCACGACGCTTGCCATGGCCACCGTGGCTGGAGGAGGCTGCCTTCCCGGAGTTCCTCCGACCAGTCCACTCCTCCTCTGTTAGCAGCAGTTTGCCGCTATCCTTCATTGCTGTCACCTGCTCCAGGTGCTCGTCCACCATCTGTAGACGGTCTATCACATCCTCAATGGTGAGGATGGACAAGTCCAGCATCATCTCTATGGAGAGAGCGATCTGGATGTACTTTGCCGACACGGAGTGGAGGTACTTGGAGACCGCCTCCTCTTCATCGATGGTGACGCCATGGCTCTTCAGCTTGCTAATGAGCGTCTGCAGGTAGAGGAAGAAGTCCTCCACCGTTTCACCATCCTTGAACTTGAGGTTGGCGTACTCCTGCTTCAGAAGCTAGGCCGTCGCCTTCTTTGCGCAGTCGGAACCGACGCGCATCGCCGCAATAGCCTCCCACGCCTCCTTAGCAGAGCTCTTCGCCCCCAACGGCTCCCTGTACTCCGTCGGTACAGCAACGATGATAGCCTCCAACGCTGACATGTCATCTTGCTCATTGTCGGTGCCCTTATCAACAGCATTCCAAAGCTGTCGGGCTCTAAGCTTGACCTTCATGGTCACCGACCACTCTCCATAATTGGTGCGAGTCAGTGTCGGTCAACTAGTGTCGCTGACCTCCCGCACCGTGCGAACAACAACCTCCGGTCGTGGTTAAGCAGTCACAGCAGTGCCACTGTTGTCGCCCACTTCCGAACCGTCCGTCATAGCCAGCGGTTAGTCCGGCGACGACGCTTGTACGGCTCTGATACCACTTGGTAGCCCACAGGATCACCGGCTCAGGTGAGTCGACCACTCACCTGTCTTGCCGACCACGGTCGAGCACGACCGAGGCTGTCCGACCACACACTATGGCTCGAGGTTGAAGAAGAGGAAGAACAGAGCATACACACACAGTACAAGACATCAGCGTTGGCCGAAGCCCTTGTATGGGAGATGTCAAATCTGAACTCTCTTTACTGAGTTGCCGTGGCAGTCTATTTATACAACTCTATCCATCTAGTCATAGTACAGCGCACATGCTGCAACAGTAACTAGATAACACAGCAGGATTGACTTCTGCGTCTGTCCTTGCATGTGGCTACAGTACGACAGGTGAGCCATTCGACGCCTGCCTCTACAGCGGCTACAATAACACAGCAGGGGGCATTTTCAACGTCGCATTCTCTTGCTGTGTGTTCACACAAGGAAGCACAAGCCCTAGTTTGCTCAAGATCGCGTTCACCGCCGCCGTTGGACAAAATCACCCACCCCAGCAACCAAATTATCAAAATCGAAGCCTCTCCTCTCATCGACCATGAATCAACAACCTTCAATTCTAGAGCTCTTTCGTCGAGTGAGACACTAACCTTCAACCGGATCAGTCTGCGGCGGCGGCAGCGGAGCCTGAGCCGCCGCCCTCCAAGAATTCAGAAGCAGCAAGATCAGGAGGAAGCCCCCGCCGCTCAGCCTGGGCTTCATCTCTCCCTGCCCAGCTCGAGCCCCTCCCTCTGCTAGTCTGCTCACTTTGTTTCCTTTAGATTTCTCTGAACTGAAACTAGTGGTGGATGGATCGAACAAAGGAAGCGGACAAAAGCGTCACGGCTGCAGCTATGGAACCATGCAATGATGCGGAGATGTAGGGTTAGCCAATTTGTCTATATGAAATTCGCGCCACTACCGTCCTAAATTGCTTGTTAAGCAGGAGCTAGCTGCTGGCGTGCTACTCTGGCAAGCTGCAGAAAGCCGGAGTGATCAGGCTGCTGATTAGGTGGTGATTGCTGGATTAGCTGAACTTGGCTAGCGTCGTTTCAGATTAGAGACCTCTATGATTCGACGGCTCAATTTAAAATGACTGAAGTGGTTTCAGACTAGACAGAGGTCAATGAACCCAGCAGGCTCCTGCAAAATTATGTGCTCCAGTATAAGGCCTGGTTTAGTTTTAAAAAAATTTCACCCTAAACTATCACATCAAATCTTGCGGCACATGCATAAAGTATTAAATATAGACGAAAAAAAATTAATTACACAGTTTAGTTGGAAATCGCGAGACGAATGTTTTAAGACTAATTAGTCCATGATTAGCCATAAGTGCTACAGTACTAACATGCGCTAATGATGGATTAATTAGGCTTAATAAATTCGTCTCGCAGTTTCCAGGTGAGCTATGTAATTAGTTTTTTATTAGTATCCGAAAACCCCTTTCGACATCCCCGAAACATCCAATGTGACATACAAAAATTTTCATTTCGCGAACTAAATACAACCTAACTTTGCTCTCCCTACATGAGCTAGCACTAGCAGTCGTCAGCTTTTTCAAGCACATCCCTAGAAATTTCCTTAATTTCTTACTGTGTGTGAGGTGATGGTTCAAGTTCAAATATAAAAATATTCAGTGCACTTTTGTATGAAGATGGCAAGCTCTATTTTATTTCTTCTAATCGTTGTTATACTAGCTTGGTGAACATGAATATTTCAGAGCTGTTAATCTGAGCATGAGGTGCAATGTACATTTGCATTTCGTCACATGTGAGTATGTGTGACTTGTGTGACGAATTTTTGGTTCACGACTTCACGTGCATTGGTTGCTTTTGGCCGTTCAGCTCAAGTGTGCCAACT
Organism: Saccharum hybrid cultivar R570; assembly: GCA_038087645.1. NCBI lineage: Eukaryota > Viridiplantae > Streptophyta > Magnoliopsida > Poales > Poaceae > Saccharum > Saccharum hybrid cultivar. Next base: position 33,825,570 of record JAQSUU010000001.1, on the reverse strand, counting down.
TTGGACTTCAACCCCAACGTCGTCATCCCCTCTAATCAGCTTGAACAAAGGGAGAAATTCAACGTCGTTTGCCACGAATATCAACAAAAGGTCTGCTACACATTAATTGGAGATTATATATATTATTGCTCTTGTTTTCCATGCACATTTTCAGAGATTAAAAAGATCTAGCAAGCTAGTACTACAAAACAATACAAGTGGATTTGATAGTTTATTGTCAACCTACACCAACTTGACCAATTATATATGAATTACGAGTTGCAAATAACTAATTAGCAGCATCATCGCTGAGATAAAAAAAAATTAGGATAGATTTATCATGCCGATGCAGACATCCTACCCAACCATTCGTCCCAAAGCTCCAATGACGTGCAATCTGAGCATCCTTTTACATGCTCTAATCTTCTTACATTGGACCGGTTCACGCTATGCCTCGATAAGGAATTTCTTCTTTCGTCGTGCAATCGAACATGCAACCATCTTGCACAATCTCCAGCAAATAACCATAGCATGTATGGACAGTCACCGACTGCACATGATCAACAATTCTTCTTCTTCCTCCTCCTTTTGAAATAATAAAGGTTGTGGCTTGACCATGACATGGAATTGCTGAATTGGAAAGCACATGCCACCGCCCACCGGGTGTCGAAATCCATTAATTCAAGACTAAGAAGCTAGTAATCATTTTAGTTCTAATCATTTTAAGAAAGTAAGAGCATCCGTACATCTAGTTGCAATACTAATGTGGAGAGGTTTTGGTTGATGGCATAACGTAGTTGGTTCCTTCCAGCCATACACTGCTCTAATGCACTGCCAACTTGGACATGAACCTCGACGTCGTCATCCCGGCCCGTTTATTTGGTTGCACGAGGGTGGAACCCGACGCCATCAGCCACAAATATCAACAACAAAAAAAACTTCGTAACCATGTACTTCAACGAGCTGGCTGCTTTTCATGCATATTTCCCGAAATCAAATGTAATAAAGGCAGTCCCAATGGTGCATTGATGATGATTTCTATCCTCATTAAATGACTTGCCACGTAGGCAAAATGCTGATATGGCAACGTAATTAATGAAGAAAGAGAGTAAAAATCATAGAAATTGTTTCTTCATGAAGAAATCAGGTCTACTCTTGACCCAATGCACCAAGAAACCATGAAATCGCCATTGGGGAGAAACCACCAGTTTCTAGGGAGCTCGTGTCGCACTCCCATTGGAGGAAGAAGATAGAGTTGGAAGAGAGAAATAGAAAATAGTTATTACTCATAGAAACCATGGGTTGGAAAGCAGTACTTTTTTTGGTGTGGTATCCTATGTTATAGAAACTACTAGTTTTTTTCATTGGGACTGCCCTAATAGCTCTAGCAATGTAGTAGGTACTATAAATTTTTTTTTTGAAACGAACGGGTACGAGATCGTGCTTACTTCATTGATAAAGCACGTACTATAAATTAAATTACGCTAAGTTGGCATGCCGGCACAATTTTTTTTATGCACGTCCTTTTACAGACCACTTGACCAATATTATAAATAATTGTGAGTTGCTCATAGCTGGCACATGAAAGTTGAGATTAAAAAGTAACTGAGCTAGATCGAGCGGATGCAGACATCCTATCCAACTAGAGTCCTAATCATGCAGTGAATATAGAGTATGCGGTAGAATTGTGTATCTTTGTATCAGGTATTGGTGGAAGAGTGGCGTAAGCTCCTCGTAGTTGCCATTTGATTTGAGCATACGCATGCTCTGTTACTGCTCCATCCGTCTCAGATTATAAGTTGTTTTGATTTTATTTTTAAATTTATCTTTTGCTATATGCATCTAAACATTGGCGGATCCAGGGGGGCTGCAGCCCCCTCGTGAGACTTAATTCCTCGTTAAATTACTGTAGCATCAAGCATAAATCATCATTAAATCTTCATTATCAATCAACATGTCCATTACTTAGCTTCCTCCTTGATCCCATCCTGAATCCGCCACTGCATCTAAACATAACATATATTTAAGTGTATAGTACGAATCTACTTATTATTCAGAACCTTGTCATGGAAATTATGAATTATTGTCCAAGTGATAAATAAAATTTGTTCTTAATTGTTGTTTGACTGGTTGATGCTGATTCCAAATGCCTCGATATGGAATTTCCTTAACCTTTACACGCATTCGACATGCGACTATCTGGCACGCCTGTGTTCCAAAGGTCTGGATTGATCAGCAAGGCACACGCACACGTGTGCCGGCAGGTGCCCTTGTTTAGATTGAAGATTTTTTCAACCTGATGAATAGTACCACTTTCGTCTTATTTGACAAATATTATCCAATCGTAGACCAACTAGGCTCAAAAGATTCATCTCGTGATTTTGAACTAAACTGTGTAATTAGATTTTTTTTTTACCTACATTTAGTACTCCATGCAAGCGGCAAAAAATTGATGTGATGGAGAGAGAGTGAAAAAACTTGGAATTTTAAGGTGATCTAAACACGGGGTAGATTTTGGAGAGAACGAATCGAGAGCGTTTTGTCAAGGAGACAGCGACAGCTTCGTACGATTCCACTAACAGACGATTCACTGTAGCAACGTCAGCTGCTCTCGTCACGGATGTGCACCGCCACCACGTCCATGCGTTTGCAGGAAAGGGAGCGCAAAAAAAGAGATTTTTGTGAACCGTACAGGCGGATATTACAAGGGCTGGGCCTCTTACAAGGCCCAAGGCCTGGTCACTCGTGACACAAAGCACGTTCGGTGATATGAAGCTGTGTGGTCCAGCCAATTGCAATTTACAGTTTTTTTTCGAGCGAATTGGCAATTCTTGTACACATCCGAATCGAAGTTTTCCAAAGTGAATTTCCAAGAAACAATCTGCGGCTTGGCAGAAGCTGATCTAACCTGCCAATGGTCATCGATCGATCACCGGCCTTCGTCGATGACGGAGCTCAGGAACGGCGACGCGGACATGCCTACTAAAGCTGTGTGGTCCAGCCAATTGCAATTTACAGTTTTTTTTCGAGCGAATTGGCAATTCTTGTACACATCCGAATCGAAGTTTTCCAAAGTGAATTTCCAAGAAACAATCTGCGGCTTGGCAGAAGCTGATCTAACCTGCCAATGGTCATCGATCGATCACCGGCCTTCGTCGATGACGGAGCTCAGGAACGGCGACGCGGACATGGCCTTTGCCCCCGGCTCCGAGCTCGACGTCCCTCTGGCGTTGCTCTGCCACTCGATGACGTAACTGGGCTTAGTAACCGCCTCGGGCACCTCAATGTCCCCGACGAGCATCGACACCACCCTCGACATGGGCGGGCGCTGCCGAGGTGAGCTTTGGATGCAGCGGAGGCCAACGCGGATGGCACGGAGCACCTCTTCGCTGTTGAATTCTGTGAGCCTAGGGTCTGCGACGTCCAGAGGATGGTTGCCCTCGTAAAGTTGCCAGACCTGAAAGCATGATAAGTTGGGGGACAATTCAGATCCAACTGTTTTTTTTGTCGCAATAGCAGAACAAGAAAACACACAATCATCATTTTCAAGATGGTTCCAAACATTGATCTTCTGCTGTGCAAGTACGCAACAATAAGATCCACAATAATACTACGGCCATGCTAAAATTTAACAAGGTATGCCAGCCTCTAATAACAAGTTCACATAATGACATGTTGACTAGCAGTTTCTGCAAAAAAAAAAAAAAGGCAACTTTTCGCAAGTTTTTGGTTAGACTGTTTAAGTCCAAGGTTCGATGAAACCCTTTGTCACCGGTCCGTGAAGGGACATATCTCCCTCTGATCTAATTTTTCCTTAAAAGTTCTGAGAAAAATACTGTCGGGAACAAAAGAAATGCATATAATGAAAAAGTTCCATGCATGGAAAAAATTAAAAAAATGAAAGAGTGCAAGTACAATCATACGATCTAATATAGTTGATGTATTTTTCTAATATACCCCGTTCGCTTGGAGGAATTTTGAGAAATCTGAAAAAATTTGTGAGACGAAATCAGCCGTGAACAGCAACTTTCAGCCATGAACAGTAAATCCCGGCTGGTTTTTGCACCATCCAAACGGGGCCATAAAGCATCATGTTCTCTACCGGCTCATAAAATTTAAATCTAAAACTCAACTTGTACATGAAAAAAAGATAAATATTAGAGTTAAATACACCAGCGGCCCTCGAACTTGTAGGCGTGTGTCACATAGGTCCATGAACTTGGAAAATGCATTTCTGGGTCACTAAACTTGTTAAGTGGTGCACCGCATGCCCATACCAGCCACGTGCACATTTTTTTGCTGACGTGGCATGCTAGTATGACATATAAATGCACCAGCGGCCCTCGAACTTGTAGGCATGTGTCACATAAGTCCATGAACTTGGAAAATGCATTTCTGGGTCACTAAACTTGTTAAGTGGTGCACCGCAGGCCCACGCTTGCTCCACTGTGCAGGTCTCTTCCTCCAGGCCGGCGAGCAGTTTTGACACGCGGGACTGCTCTGCCCCGCTCTCGCACTCAGACCAGGCATGCGGCCCCGTGCACTGCTCTGTGGTCTGCGTCGGCTCGATGTGTTCGTGAGCAGGGTGGGCGCTGGGGTCTATTTTTTATGAGAAAAATAGATGTGAGGGGTTAAATGAAAATTATATGTCATACTAGCATGCCACGTCAGCAAAAAATGTGCACGTGGCTGGTATGGGCCTGCGGTGCACCACTTAACAAGTTTAGTGACCCAGAAATGCATTTTAAGTTCATGGACCTACGTGACACACGCCTACAAGTTCGAGGGCCGCTGGTGCATTTATATGTCATACTAGCATGCCACGTCAGCAAAAAATGTGCACGTGGCAGGTATGGGCATGCGGTGCACCACTTAACAAGTTTAGTGACCCAGAAATGCATTTTTCAAGTTCATGGACCTATGTGACACACGCCTAGAAGTTCGAGAGCCGCTGGTGCATTTAACTCTAAATATTATTAGGGATAGGTCGGACCAACTAAAATAGTTTGGGATAGTAAATTAATCCAAAATTTTGTTCATGGGGTTAAACGGAAAAAATGGATTGCTTAGGGTAGTATAATTTTTCCATTTTATGTTTCTATAGTCTAAATAATTGTTAAGTGCAGGGAAAGGATTAGCTTTATTGATCTGTGGAACTAACACAATGGCAATGACTGAGCTAGATCTGCGAGGCTCTGAATCTTAACAACTCAATCCTTGCTTGCCTATCAATAAAGAACCAGCCGGCATATATATTGCTTGGTGCTAACAAACCAAATCCTAATTAACAGCTATTGCTAACCTCCTGCCATCTTATCCAACTAATCAGGCGCCTAACTTGCCGGAGCTGTTGGCGCCGGCTTGCTGCGCCGCCTGTAGGTTCAGCCCACAAAAGCGTCCACAACAATAATACCTTATATTTTGATAAAAAATAGATATGTCTCATCAACAAATGATTTTAGAATGATATAAATTGTGTAGTATTGTAGGTGCGAGTACTATTCAAGCCTTAGCAGACTAAAATTGTGGTTGTTTTTTTTACACCTAGCGTTCTATATACAATTTAGTGGTTTCGTTGTATGTTTTTCATAACGTAGTGATCTAAAAATTGTTGTTATTTGGTTTGATGATTGAAAATTCTTATTAATTCACATGAGCTTTAATATTTTAAATCCCTATTAATAGATTAGTGAAGATTTTCCCAGTAGCACATAAAAAAGAGTGCTAAATTGCTTGACCTAAATCTCAATTTTATAGTGACCTTACCCATTCTAAAAGATATGCTTTGTCTTCGTCAAGCCTGTCGTCGTAGTTTGGCCTTCCAGCTATTGTCTCCAGTATGACCACACCAAAAGCAAACACATCAACTTTCTCAGTCATATGACCTCTCATGGCATACTCAGGTGCAAGATAACCACTTGACATATTAGGGAAAAAACATTGTTAGCTAAAAAATTAATAAAACTAATATGTAAACATAAAGGTGTCCAGATGGAAATGTACTTACAATGTACCAGCAACTTTTGTGCTAACATGTGTTTTCTTGTCATCATAAAGTTTGGCGAGACCAAAATCAGATATCTTAGGGTTGAGATTGGCATCAAGTAAGACATTACTAGTCTTTATGTCCCTATGCACAACACGGATGCTAGACTCTTCATGGAGGTAAGCCAGGCCTCTTGCAATGCCCAAACATATCTCAAAGCGTGTTGGCCAGTCCAGGTTCAATCTCCCATTTCCTGCCAATGAAGAATAATTTTCAGATTTATGTAAGAAACCTGAACTCTTTGCAGTTGCATCAAATTGAATGAAACATTACCGAACAATGCTTTATCAAGGCTTCCGTTGTCTAGATACTCGTAAACCAACAATGGGTTATTGCCTTCAAGGCAGCAACCATACAACTTCACGAGATTACGGTGTTGCACTTGAGAAATAGTTTCTATTTCTGTTATGAATTGCTTCTTCCCCTGACGGGATGTTTCAGATAGTTGTTTTACTGCCACTACACTTCCATCAGATAATTTACCCTGCCAGAAGGTGTCATTTTTAAAAATGCATGTTTTAAGCATCAGCATTACCATATGTATACTGTAATGGAGAAAATGAAGAAGACAACCACAACAAAAAGAAAAAGAAATCAGTAGGGAGCATATGTATATATTTTTTTGAAATAAATATGTATAGATTTGTATTAGTAAAAAGAACGGGAGAAGCATGTGCAGTGAGAAAAAGAATTCACATTGCCCAAAAGTAGAGATAAAATAAAAGAGGTCTAGTCAATTTGCATAAAGAAACAGATCAGTGTCAAAAAATTCACAGAAAGTAAAATTTAAAAGAAAATTGTCATCCATGTGTACTACATATGAACTAACCTTATAAACTGACCCATACCCTCCTTCGCCGAGAAAGTTACTGGAATTAAAATTTTCACTAGCGATCTTTAGTTCACCGTAACTGTAAGTGAATAAATTAGGTCTTCCAACAGTATTGTACAGGTCTGCAAGGATGACAAGCGATAAATTCATGAACACAACCAATTTTTGTTTAAAGAATACAATGTGAGCATAGTGTATCATGTACCTTGTTGCTCCAAAGACAGTTTTCTACTTTTCTGCCTCCGGACATACAGTCCAGTGAGCACTATTAGTCCTACAACTACTGCACCAACCGCAGCTCCAACAATTGCACCTGTTTTATTCTTACTTCTCTTCCGAGCAGCATTAGGTGCTGTAATCGTGAAGTATGTCAGATTCAAAAAAAGCTCACTTGTTAGAATAAGACAGTGATCTTACAAAGAATCAGCATATTTTGACTCTGAAGTTTATGTTATGTTCTCCTGAATTTTACTCATTTTTATTTTGGAATTCAGATGAGAATATTTGCACAATCTAGAATAGATATGCACGATTAATATATATTTATGCATAGGTTTAATTGTCAGCATGTTTAATTGTCAGCATTTTTCATGGTCGAAACTATATGCACAAGTCGACCAAAGAAGGCTGTGGTCAACAGCCCATAGTTCAACACCCGATCCGTTGAAGATGGACCGTAAAAGATGGTCAATGGGAAGGCTGCTGCTGTCACTACTGACGTTGGTGATCTCCGTTTCCTGCAAGTTCATTTCGTTTACTACTGTCACTACTGACGTCACCCACATCTCACCTGCACCAAGCAGGCAAATGGATCTTCGCTAAAGCCTAACACAGCTTCTCCAAGTTCATTTCAAGTCTATCTATTCACTATTAGATTTAGGTGATCATGCGAGTTTAGTTGGTCCCGTTGCAATGCATACAGACCGGGGTATCCCTCTGGAATTCTAAAAAAAAAAAAACTCATGCGAGTTTAGACCTAACAAGATGGTGTTAGAATCATGTGATTTGAAGCAAATGGGAGAGAGAGTACCAGGAGTTACACTCAAAGCTGAGATTGAAGGCCCGTAGCTGCCTTGAGTAGGGATGCAACAAGTGCCCTTGCCAGCCCAGAACAGATGAATTTCAAGGAAGTTTCTAGTGACAGGAATAATATATTGCTTCTGGACAGCAGCGTACGATCCTCTTGCTTCCTTTCTTATGTCAAAGTTCTGCTCCTTCCGCTCACCCTTTATCAAGATAAAAAAACGCGTGACCAGCTCAAGCTAAAAAGTAAAAACCAAGGGTAGGTTATTAGTACAACAGGAACTAACCTACCTGTATATAGATATCAAAAACTCTTTTACCTAAACTTTGCCAAATCCGTGAGTCCTCAAAGACAATCTCTGCAAATTGAAGCGTTACTACATAGTTTCCGTTCTCAAGTCCAACGCCAAAGTATCTTAAAGACGAAGGCGACATCCTTGCTTTCTGGAACAGTTCTGAATCTGGGGTATTCCGAAACTGGCGTGTTGAGCTGTATACTGTGTAACTTGCATTTAAGCTTTGTATTATGTAATCTTCATTTGATGCCTCCATGAACCTCCCAACATTGCTAACACCCCATGTTCGTGCTCCTGTAACATAATAGGATGCAGGTCCAAGATTGGCATCATCAGGCAGATACACGGTACCATCTGATCCTGATATTGAACTACTGCTCCCGCAGTCCACAGCAAAGGAGGTAGCTGCAAGCATGTTGAATTATTTAATACTGATGTTAATTTAGCTAAGTAGACGCACGTTGCAGAAGCTAGAAGCTCACTTCGTGGAGAGCCAAGAAAGCAGGGTGTGTCTCGCTGAAGGCACTCCAGCCCCGAAGGTAATAAGACACTGCAGATGCCAAACATTGACATTTTGAATTCAAAATACGAGCTTAGAGAACAATAATTGTACATGAAGACTTTGAGGAGCTATTCGAATGTAAACTGACCTGTTATTGGAGTTGCTGACCACGAAATTGTTTGCCACCAAATTCCTATGTACAATGAAACATGGAAAAAAAGGCACCGTTCATACTTCAGAGTATATTGAGGGTTTGCGTTATAAGATAAATAAAAGCAGGGACAAATAACTGATTCATTTTTTCAGTGAAACTGTAATGAAAAGTACTTCTGCTTCATTAAAGATTCTGAATCATATGTGGCTTAGATTCTGAATCATAGATGACGTCAAATGCAAAAAAAAAAAAAAAATGATCTAGGTGCAGCAAAAGCAGCTTTTTAGATGTAGTTGATATTAAAAAATGCTAGTTTAATACATGTGTATGATATTGGATTATCTTTAAAAAAGTAGTAATAGGGCTGAATTTTCGGTCAGTCAATCAAGCTTGCAAAACTCAGCACTTACAATTCCAAATTCGGACTAACCCAGGAGGGAAAGTTTCCTGATAGCTGGTTGTAGGAAAAGTCTCTACACAAAAGAAAGCATGTAAATGTTATAGATAAACGCCTTCCTGATTTTACATCACAGATGAAAGTGGACAAACATACAAGTTTTTAAGAGAAGTTCCTATAGAACTTGGAAGGCTTCCTGAAAGACTATTATTCCCGAGAAACCTGGGTAGACCAAATTTGCGCATTAGCAAGATTGATGATCATTGTCATCAGAACCTAGAAATAAGTATCAGAATGCAAGATAAACCATACAAGAAGCTGAGTGAATTCAGATTCAGCAGAGCTTGTGGTACTTGGCCAGTGATATTGTTAAAACTCAAATCCCTGTAACAGTAGAACAAATGAGACTAGGAGAGAAAGGGGTCATCAAACAATGCATAATCCACAGCAGTTCATTAAAGCATCTAGCAAAACATGCAGTTGACTGGAGTTTAGGAAGAAACAAAATGTCTTACAGTATGGTTAATGTTGCAAACTGTGAAAAGTTTACTGATGCCAGGTTATCGGATATTCTGCAGTTCCTCAAAACTCTGCAATGAAACATGTCAAGAGTTTTCGGATTTAACAATTGGTTACACTACAGAAAATATTAAGATGTAGTTTGAGTCATCAAATGAATGCCAAGTTATGCATACAAGGTGTACAAAGATGTCATGTTACTGATGAATGCCAGTGAAGAACTTCCATTTACTATGTCACCTATTCGTCTGCACCACAGAAATAGATAGTTCATTCTTCCCATCCGCAAACTTGAAATTTAAGGATGATAGTACCTACTCTTTCCATAAGTAGTCACTTACAAGCTTGTCAGTTGGACAAGATTAGAAAGAGTGGTTGGAAGGGGACCTTGAAACGAATTGCCTTGAAACCGCCTGCAAAATTACAGTTGTTCTTAAGATCTATGTGTAATGCTTTTGGCCTAACAAAGGCCCTATAATGAAATCAGGTGCCCCCCCCCCCCCCCCCCCCGTTGACCCTTCAAAAAAAAATTACAGTTGTTGTTACTAGTGAAGAAAGAAGGAAGATCCTGCTGGTACAAGGGTCACTTTCTTGGTAAAAAAAAGTAAATAGATTTATGCAGATAGAAATATGATTTGTTCCATAAAAAAGATAATTATTAGAAAAATCAATTCAATATTTTTAACAATAGTTTTTTTTTATGGAACAGGAGGGGTTAGGACCCCAACTGGTTATATATTCAGGAAAAAGGAGTCTTTTACAGAGCAAAAAGGAGAAAAAGAAAAATTACAACAGATTGTCAAGCCATTCTGTGATTCTAGGGAAAGACTTCTTTTTTGCTCGATGGATAACCATAGCAAATTCATACTTGAAAATGTTTCTGCAACTCTCAACTGAAACTTGTTGTTGCCTGAAGATTGCATTGTTCCTTGTTGTCCAGAATATGTGGAACGGAAATATTTCCCCACGGTGAAGGGATGCTTGAGTAAAGAGTCATGCCGGTGGCTGAAGATGGTGTCCATGGAGGGAAACGAAGTCTGATTTACCGGTGGCGATTTCTTGCTCCACCATCCATCCCTTGCCTCCGGCTGACGACCCCCCCCCCCCCCCCCCCCCTCCGGCTGATCACCAAGGTGGTCGCCGTCGTAGGCGCTGGCGGCGGCGGCGTGGCTCGCCGGAGCAGAATTCCGATCAGGTGGCGCCAAGGGACCCAGTGGTGGTTCGTCTCCCTGTGCATTCAAGGCTGGGGCCTCCTCTTTCCTTGCGCGACATCGTCGGTTCCAGCATCCACCAGGAAGCATCGCCGACGGACGCATTGATCACGGCTGTTCCCGAGGAGCCCGCGCGTGTTGCCCCTAGAACACCCGTGGCGTCCACCTTGGAAGTTGAAGAGGAGGATCCTGCGCAGCCTGAAGAGGCCAGCATTCAAGATACGCCGGCGGAGGACACACCCCACGAAGGGTCCACTGGGGAAGAGGAACAGGCCCTCACGGCATTAATCCCACCAGGACCCGAGGACCCCGTGCATGCCGCTGGAACTCTCGGGGCGCCCGATACGGAGATTAATTCCTCTCCGCAATCCGAAGAAACCAGTGTTAGGCCTGTTTGGGAACCTTGTGCTAAACTTTAGCACTCTCAAATGTAGGGATAAAGTTTAGCAACTTGAGTTGTTTGAATAGTATGCTAAACTTTAGCACCTTTGATGGCAAATGACAACAGTGCCCCTCATTTATGGCTGGCGCACTACCCTTCTTCCTCCTCTTCGAGCTCCCCTCCTTCGCCCCACCTCGCGCATCTCCTCTTCCACTCCCTCTACCGCCGCTCCCTCACGGCCAGGCGCCGCCGATGCCGCCGATGCCGCCGGCCCCGGCGCCCCCGCACGGCCCCCGCCTCCCGTCCCCGTCCTGGCCCCCGCTGCGGCAGCCCCCGTCGACGCGGCGGCCTAGCTCCGCCCTGGTCCTCCGCCCCGGCCTCCTCGCCCGCGATTAGCTGCGGCCCCTGCTCCGCCCAGGCCGCCTCGCCCGCGGCGGAGGCATCTGCTCCTTTCCCATGGCGGCGAGGCCGAGCCTGCTCCCGGCGACTCGCCCCAACTCATCGTGTCCACCTCCTCGCCAGCGGCCGCTCGTCTCCACCGGGCCGCTCGGCGGCGGCGGCCTAGCGCAGTCCCCACGGTGAGGCCGCGGCGCCCGGCGAGGAAGCGGCCCCGCGGTCACCTCTCCTCTCTCTGCCGCGGACAAGGAGAACAAGACCGTGGCCGCCGCCGCAGATCTGAAGGAGGGCGCGGCGAGGGAGGCCCGGATGGGCGAGCAGCTGAATGCGTCGGAGGCCGCGCGGGAGGTGCTGGACGGCGAGATGCGGCGCCTGCGCGTGCAGACCGAGCAATGGCGCAAGGCTGCCGAGGCCGCGGCCGTGGTGCTCGGCGAGGACAACCTCAAGATGGAGGAGTGGCAGGCTCAGGGATGGCTCCGGCTCCGGCGGCTTGGGCGCGCGGCGGAGGAGCCGGCGCAGCGGCCTGGTCTCGGAGGCCGCGGTCGCCGGCGACGCGGAGCCCGACCCCGGCGGAGGCGGCTGGGCCGGGCGAGGCGGCGGGCGCAGGAGTGGGGATGGAGGGAGGGAGGGATGGCCGGAGGAGGAGGCGTGGCTGGCGGAGGCGGCGGGGCCGGGCCCCGGGCGAAGGCGGCGTGGCCGGCGGAGGGCGGCGGGGAAGTGGCGGGGAGGAGAGAGAGGGAGTGCGGGGAGGGGGGGCAAGCGGGGGAAAAATAGGAGGGGATCACATTTAGCAAGTTTAGAACCCCTGGGAGTGCGGGGAGGCTAGGAAAATTTTTGGCACACACCTTTTAACAAGTTTAGCACACACCTTTTAGCACCTTTTTTTTAAACCTATATGCTAAAAGAGGACTAAAAGTGGGATCCTCTCCAAACATGCCCTTATTGTTCCTGGGCTGGCTAAAGAACCAAGCAGGGAGGGGTATTTGGTTGCCACTTCTAAATTTTAGTTGTTGTTCCATCGAATGTTTGGATATATGTATGGAATATTAAATATAGACTAATTACGAAACTAATTGCATAGTTTACGACTAATTCACGAGACGAATTTTTTAAGCCTAACCAGTCGATGATTTGACAACTGGTTGCTACAGTAACATATGCTAATGACGGATTAATTAGGCTTACAGAATTCATCTCTTAAAGTACTGATTGATTATGTAATTTATTTTTTTATTAATATTCGAACACCCCGTACAACATCGTTAGTCACTGAGCCAAACACCACCTGACGGCGCAATTAACTGCGGAGACGCCCCCAACAAGTCCCTATTTTGCCGGAGATTTCTGTCCCCCGGTCTCCTGCTCCAGTCGGCAACACCCCTCCTCCTGACGCGACCTAACTGATGGACCATGCAAGCACAATCTCTGCTGAAGGGCCTGCTAATGGACTGGACGTCACGGCCCATCTTCCTGTGGATGACCCGGTCCTGGAGAACTTCATTGCTGGACCTCTTCCCCAGCCCCCTCCCCTCGTCGAGCAATCCTGTGTGACACAGAACATACCAGCGACCCCTGATCGACCTCTTAATCTGACGGCGCGGCCCCTGAACCTGGCGGCATCCCTCACAGATGTGACTCTGGGGCGGGGAACTTGCGAGTTTATTCACGCTCACCCACCTCCACACACACCCCAGATGAGGAGGCCTCTGTTACTCCTTTACTGGCGCCTCTCTCAAAAGTTAAGAAGCCAACAGACAAGTTCTGCCGCAGCCAGTTATACACGAAAGGCGCAGCAAAGCGGCGGCTCCAGGCTCTCTACCTCGTCGAAGCAGAAGGGTCGCTGGTGCCGATCCTGGTTCCCCTGGGCCTATCACCACGGAAGCTCAAAGAAGAGTCATGCGTAGTCTGGGATTTGATTGCAAAGCCAAAATTGATCCCAAGGCACAGGATGAATGTTTCAAGATTACGGGGAGTCGTCTTGCGGAAAGCCATGTGGCTGCTATGGCTGCTATTTTTGGATGGAGCCTGGACGAAGACGTTCAGATTCAGGCTTGAGTCATCTGTTGTTTCCTGTTTGTTGGTCACTGGTCGTTCTTGATTTGTTTCAATGAATCCTTCTTCAGTTTTAATCTGGAATGCTCATGGTCTCAATCAAAGGAGCCGCTGCAATGCTGTCAGTGATGTCATTCGTTCCTCTAATGCTCCAGTGGTTTGCCTCCAGGAGACCAAAATTTCTGTTATGACCCAAAGGATTTTTCTTTCAGTTTTTGGTACTGCTTATGATAAGCATGTGGCGCTACCAGCAAATGGAACTAGAGGAGGAGTGTTGATTGCTTGGAAAAGTAACATTTGTCAAGTTCTTGCCTCCAGGGTAGATAATTTTTCTGTCTCGGTCCAGTTTGAGGAACAGGAAGGTCGTAATTGGTGGTTTACAGGGGTTTATGGCCCACAAGAGGATGAAGAAAAGATTGCTTTTCTGCAAGAACTTCGTGATGTAAGATCTTTATGTGCTGGTCCATGGCTGATTGCGGGGGATTTTAACTTAATATATCAAGCTGCCGATAAAAACAATACTAACTTGGATCGTGCTATGATGGGCCGCTTCAGGCGCTTTTTGGATGATGTGGAAATCAAGGAAATACCATTGTTAGGGAGAAAGTATACCTGGTCAAATGAAAGATCTTCACCCACGCTAGTGAGGCTGGATAGAGCCTTCTGTTGTCTTGATTGGAATGCTATTTTCCCTGATGCCGTACTGCAAAGCAGCGCCTCAGTTGTTTCTGATCATTGCCCTTTAGTCTTGGGTATGAAAGTCAGTACCAGTGGCAAGCGCAGGTTTCATTTTGAGAGCTTTTGGGCCAAGCTTCCCGGTTTCTCTGAAGCGGTTCAGCAAAATTGGAATGCCCCACTATCCTCTTCCCGTGCGGTGGAGTGATTGTTCCTCAAGCTACAGAGGCTCTCTAGGGAATTGAAGAAATGGGGCCAACGCAAAATTGGTAATGTCAAGCTCCAATTGCAAACAGCCAAGGAAATCCTTCATTATCTGGAAATTGCCAGAGATTCCAGAGAGCTTTCTCCTAGTGAAGACTGGTTGAAAAAAAAAGCTTAAGCTCCATTGTTTGGGCCTGGCCTCCCTAGAGAGGACTATTGCTCGACTTCGCTCTAGAGTGTTGTACCTCAAAGAAGGTGATGCTAATACATCTTTCTTCCACCAGCAAGCGAGATACAGGAAGAAAAAGAATTTTATTGCTAAGCTCCAAGTGGGAGATCAGTTTGTCTATGATCAAAAGGATAAATAGGAGGCAGTGTTCCAGTACTATGAAAACTTGTTGGGCACGATGGAGGAAAGACAACATACAATTGATTTTGCTGAAATTGGGATCCAACAACATGACTTGTCCTCCCTGGAAGCTCCTTTTATAGAACAGGAGGTATGGGCCACAATTAGGGAGATGCCCTTGGACAAGGCTCCTGGTCCTGATGGTTTCACAGGGAGGTTCTATAAATCCTGTTGGAACATTATTAAAGAAGATGTCATGTTGGCTCTATTGGCTATTCAACGGGGTCATGTCTTTCGGTTCAGGCTCCTCAACACAGCTTTCATCTCCCTCTTGCCAAAGAAACAGGATGCTATCTCGGTCGGGGATTTCAGGCCTATAAGTTTGATCCACAGCTTTGCTAAATTTGTGACCAAAATCATGGCAAACAGATTGGCCCCTCTGTTACCAAGCATGGTTCCTACTAATCAAAGCGCTTTCATCAAAGGAAGGAATATACATGATAACTTTCTATTTGTCCAGCAGATAGTCATGAAGTTGCAAGAGAAAAAAGAAGCCCATATTCTCCTGAAATTGGATATCTCCAAGGCTTTTGATTCGGTGTCTTGGCCTTTTCTGTTAGAAGTGCTTCATCACTTGGGTTTTGGTCGGAGGTGGTGCAATCTGTTGTGTCTGATCCTGTCGACATCATCCACACAAGTAATGGTTAATGGTGAGCCGTGGTGGGTTTTTTCCATCACCGAGGACTCAGGCAGGGAGACCCGCTCTCGCCCATGTTGTTTATCTTGGTCATGGATGTGCTTAACTCTCTGATCAGGTATGCTTCCAACCAGCACCTCTTGCAACCGTTGGCTGCCCAACAGGTTTCGCACAGGGCATCGTTTTATGCCGATGATGCTGTCATCTTCATACGGCCAAGAGAAGAGGACCTTCGAGCCATTAAGTTGATTCTGGACATCTTTGGGCATGCATCTGGTCTCCACACAAACTTTTCTAAGAGCTCGGCTTATCCGATTCATTGCTCTCAAGAAGAGGTACAACGAACTTCTGATTTGTTGGCTTGCAGCACAAAGGAATTTCCCTGTATCTACCTTGGATTGCCTCTGACAATTAGAAAACCAACAAAGGAAGTTCTTTTGCCTCTCATTGATAAGGTCGCTGATTATCTCCCTAAATGGAAAGCTTCTTTGATGAATAGAGCAGGCCGTCTTATCATGACCAAGGTGGTCCTAACTGCCTCTGTGATCCATCATTTGATTGCCATTGATATGCTCAAATGGGCCATCAAAGCAATTGACAAGAAATGGCGAGGTTATCTTTGGAAAGGACAGGAACAGGCTAATGGAGGAAATTGTTTAGTTTCCTGGGAGAAAGTTCAACGCCCATTAGACTATGGAGGTCTTGGTATCCACAATCTGGAGTCCTTCGGCTGGGCCTTGAGGATTAGGTGGCTTTGGGCACAAAAAACTGACCCTTCTGGGCTGGCCTGCACATCCAGGTGCCTCACAAAGCCCAGGCCTTGTTTAATATGGCAGTAGTCTCAGTGGTGGGTAATGGTGAATTAGTTCTTTTCTGGAAGATAGGTGGTTGGAGGGCAAAGCCATGGCCGAAACTGCTCCAAATCTGTTCCAGACCATCCCTAAAAAATTGTCAAGACTAGAACTGTCGCTCAGGCCCTCTCTAATAGGCGTTGGGTCACTGATATCAGGGGAGGACTCTCTGTGGAAGTCCTGATGGTGTCCAGCTGCAACAAGATACCCCAGACCAATACATTTGGAAGCTGACCCAATCTGGTTTATACTCCATTAAGTCTGCATATGAGGCCTTTCGTGGGATCTATTAAGTTTATTCCATGGAAAAGAATATGGAGAAGTTGGGCCCCCCTACGCTGCAAATTTTTCATTTGGCTGGCTATTAAACAAAGACTTTGGACTGCTGACAGACTGGCCACTAGGGGTTTGCAACATCCTTCAGCCTGCTTGCTCTGTGATCAAGAGCAAGAAACAGCCCCCCATTTACTGTTATCATGTGTTTTCACAAGACAAATCTGGTCTCTGGTGTTCTCTCATTTGAACCTGGTGGTGGATATACCGGCTGATGCTGGCTGATTCTTCTACCTTCTCAGCTTGGTGGGGCAAACTAATCAGAGCAGCTCCAAAGGATTTGCGTAAGGGCCTAAACTCACTTGTCATTCTGGTCGCCTGGGAGATTTGGAAGCATCGAAATTCCTGTGTATTCGAAGGCTCTCTCCCTAACATCCAGGTGCTCCTGCAGGCTATAACAAATGAAAGCACTCTATGGTGCTTGGCTGGAGCTTCTAAACTAGGCGAGTTGCTTGCTAGGTCGCTTGATCCAGCAGCCTAGTTTTGGTTCTTTTTGTTTGGTCCTTCCTGTTTGAGTGTGGCGCTTCTGTAAGATCTTTTGAGTGGTGTCTTTGGGTGTGTGCTTTTGTGTTTTTTGTACCTAGTCTTGGGGGACAACCCCCCCCCCTCTATGTACTCTCTTTTTTCTACCTTAATGAAATGACACGTAGCTCTCCTATGTTGTTTGAGAAAAAAAAAAGAATATGTGGAACATCTCCGCATTATTATGAATAGTAAAAAAATGTAATATTTACTAAAATGATGAAACCACCTCACATCTGACCTTAAGTGGATTATTTTAATAGGCCACTGAATGGAGATTTAGCAGAGTAAAAACTACACTTAGGTAATACCATCTCATTTATGATCACAATGAGACAGGGTTCAAAATGAATTTCATACTTGAGAACTGTTGCAACTGTACACAATGTCTTTAAAGAAATTATCAACACCATCTGAAAAGTATAAGTTGTAAATCTTACAGATCTGTTAAATTATTGAAGCTCCCAATGTAATCTGGTATTTGCCCAGTAAAATCATTATCTGATGCCCACCTAATCACAAATAAGAATAACGCATAAGGTTAAATGAATGATACTGTTGACAAAACGTCTTTTATAGGCATACAATATTTTCAGGCTTGTAAGCTTAGAAAATGATGGTGGTAGTGGACCACTTAAGCCAGAGCTGTCAATATATCTGCAAGACAGAAATTAAAGAATAAGAATGTTAACATGGTTTGGTAGAAGAAAAGGTAAGGACTACAGGGTGCCCAAAATTAATCAAAATACGCACAGTTGCTCAAGTTTAACCATGTTACCCAGTTCGGGAGGAAGGGATCCATTTAAGTTGTTCGTGCTTAAACCCCTGAAATCCCAAAAAAAATGTCAGGTTAGTAGCAAAAGATTTGTGACAGGAAACTTTCTTATCTTTCGAAGGATGAATACTTTTCCCGACAGAGGTCAGCTAGTAGAAGGAATGAAGGTGTGTTTTTTGTTATAAGCTTGATGTCGATCACATGTATTCTCAACTTAAACTGTTCTTTATTTGTTGATTCTTACACATTTAAATAAATTCATAGGTACGTGTACAAAGCCAAGTCTAGAGATTTATAAAACTTTGTAGTTTGGACATTAGCAAAGATTTCTACTGAAATAGGGCCATGAAACAGAGAAGGTAAATTTCTTACAGCATTATGAGATTCACAAGCTTCCCAAGCTCCTTTGGAACAGATCCAGATAATGCATTAATTCCAAAAGTCCTTGTATAAGGGAGATAGTTTAAGTTTCAATGTTACCCAAAACATGCGATGTAGTAATGTTAGGTTCTAAATCTCACATGTATCGCAAAGCAGTCAGTTCCCCAAGGAACGATGGTATAGGCCCTGTTAAGTAATTTTGCGCTAAGTTCCTGAAAAAACGTCAGATCAGATCAGATGTAAACGAAAAAGGATGGCTCTCAGTAGGTATTATATTTAAAGAAATTTTGAGCTTGATGTGGGAGGCTACTACGAAGCAATCCGCTGCTATGATAATATGACATGCTGTGGAACTGCGGGAAATGACAAAGTCCACCAATAAATTGCGACTAAACAATCTTAATATACGATTTCAAGAAAGTTGAGAATTCATACAAATTGGTCAAGTGCGTGAGGTTCCTCAGCTCTTCTGGTATAGGACCTACCAGATCCAATGCGTACATTTTCCTGCAGCAATAACAGTGAAGCACCCATCAGCTCGCACCATCTCAATTTAGCCTTCATGGATGTTCGTCGTCAGACAAACACCACCAGGGTATGGAGCGCCGTCAAATAACCGCACAAGCAATAGTTGCAGAGATAAGGACGATGCACTAGCCTGCCACACTCTGAGTGCACGAACTGCCACCTCAGGTGGGCAAATTAGATCATCCGGCAACTGATGGTGGGCGTACGTATAGGAAGCGTGAGACACTTACAGCTTGGTGATGTGGCAGACGGTGTTGTTCTGGTACGTGCAGTCGCATTTGATTCCCGGGTTCACGTTTGGGTTATCGTCGATGTCCGTGGTGTCCGTGGCCGCGCCGGCGCAAGGGTCGACGCCGCTGAACCAAGATGGCCACACTCTGCTCCCGATTTTGTCAAACACCCCCTTCAGCGCATCCGCTGCAAATGAGACACAAACACGAAAACGCGATCAAACATCCTGCCCCTCGGCAGTCCGAGAAATTTTTGCAATATGCTCCTATGGTTTAAGATATTTAGACCCTGACTATAACTTTTTGCAGGCTTCTGCTGCCATAGACTAGGAAAGCCATGTTGATGTTTCGGATCTAATTTTGTTTTTAGAAAATGAAAAAATATACATTGCCTTTAGTAGCCTATAGAAAACAAAGTATGCTCTTGCCACTACAAGATTTATGCCGAGAGCTTGCATTGTGTGGCCGAGGGGGATTGATTTGTTTAGTATTTATGTGCTCTAATGGTCGAGAGTATTTAGGTGTTACATAGCTGATCTCCGAGAGTGAACATGATTTCCAGAGAAGCAATCACCGACTAACCTTTACCGACCACAGAGAATATATAAAATAACAGATCACCGTCAGGCACTCAACGCGAACTCTAGGCAAAAGTGGTGAATCTAGTTGTGTACAGTGATAGCTAGTCTTAAGCTTGTAATACATAAAAAACATTATAAATACCCTAAAAGCTTGGTGACATAGTAACTTTTTTCTTTTTTAATAAAAAATATATATCTAGTAGGAGTCTTAGCCCCACCTGTTCCTAAAAAAAGTACCAAGACTCTAGCAGTCCTACCTCGGGGCTTTCTTATTTTTACACCAAAAAAATAAAAGGCAATGGGGGGTACTAATACTATGCAGCAAGAGGTGAGAACAAGATGACATGAAGATGCACAAAAATATTTGTGCTCGAGATGAAATCTGCCCTGCCCTGCAATGGACGATCCCACTCTTTCACAACCAAAATTTATGCTCGAACAAGATGTTTTTACATTTACTATCGGTTTCATGACCACACCGGCCTACATGTTGCCAGCACAGCACATGCGCCAACCTGTTTTGTTACGCCATCTCAGCCCAGGTCTGTGCCAGGCAAGCAGCACGAACATGTTTCTATGTTTGGGATCGATTCCCTTTGTTTCAAAATATAGTTCAATTTAGATTTATCCTAAATTAAATTTCTATAAATTTGGTAGGCATCAACATCTACATCAAATTAGTTTAAGTGAATCCACCATGAAATATCTTGATAGTGTATTTTATTTGTTTTTTTTTACCGAAGTCAGTAGGGAAGACCAACCTATTTTTTTATTTTTTTTATTCCAGACCTGTTTAATTCGCTCTAAGATCTGCTGGATACTGCTCAGGTGCTCTAACCACTAGGCTAGAGGCACTTTCACTATTTTATTTGGTATTGTAGATGTTATTATATTTTTTTTATAAACTTAATCAAAATTAGAGAAAGTTTGATTTAGCGAACTGAGCGTAGCTCAACTGGTAAGGTCCCTTGTGGTGGAACCTGCTCACCAGGGTTTGAGTCTTCGACTCGACACTGGCGTTCGCATTTTTCTGGATTTATTCTATGATTTGTGCCCATCGATAGCGAGGCGTCAGTGGTGACTTCACGCTATTCTTTCAGTGGTAGGTGACATGCCCATCGATAGCGAGACGTCAGTGGTGACTTCGTCAATCTCGAGAATTTGCCGGCTCTGTCTTTCGGAGGTGCTCATAAGAGTAGAGTTACGTGCGTGTATTCGTAGGGGCGAGTGTGCGTGCATGTATGTGAGCATCTACGTCTGTACTTGTGATTCACAATAAAAAAGAGAAAGTTTGACTTAGAAAAAACTAATGAACTCTATTTTAGAATGGAGGAAGTAATCAATTAGATACTGATTTATTTTTTTAAGACGTACATATGAGAAAGTTACCTATCAAATTATTCTTACTATATTTGGCCATTTAAAGACAACTCGTCATACTAGACGACTCCACCGGAGACAGGCAATGAAAACGACTACTAGCAAGTACCTACCACGACAAGCAGCCATAAGGTGGTTGAAACTGCACAACAAGTCAACAACCAGCTCTCTAAAGAAGGTTGATTTTTAGGGCAGTCACAAACCATAGTTTCTATGTTAACATATCATCAAGATGCCACTTGTAGATCTAATCTCCCCAACCCATAGTTTATATGGGTAGTTTATACGTAGAGCAAAATTTCAAGATTTCACGCAAGCAGCACAAACAAAGCCCGGTCAGCTGTGGCAAGCAACCGCGTAGCCTTCATGCTGCCACAGTCCGAGCCATTGAAACAAAATAAATTCATTCACAGGCGCTATAAGATCGAACAACCTGGAAAGAGCCGCCAAGAGACGATGCAGGCCAAAATGCAGGAGCGAGATGAGTGCTGGTTCGATCAGTGTGCCTGGACAAAGTGCCAAAGTGGCGCTTGAAGCAACGGACGGAGAACTAGCGCCTGTAGAAGCAACTGCAGCAGCACCACCAACTCGTCTGGAACTTGAAGAGGGCTTCCTCGATTTCTTTTGATGTACGCCTTTCTTCTCCAATCGATCCTTAGAAGCGGCGCGTGGGGAATTGCTGGCGGAGGCTCCGTGCGCGCGCGAGCGAGGGAGGGGATGGCCCGCGGCGCGCGCGTGAGGGAGGGTCGCGACGCGGCAGTAGCAGGCGCGCACGGAACCTGGGGGTGGGTCGCGGCGCACAGCGGATCGGGAAGATGGGCAAGAAAACGAGGAAGGAAACCATAACTAACGCTGGCCCAACGCGATTTCGGCGGTATCTACGCACTTTGGTGCGCGAGCCGACTCGGTTTCTCACCGGAGAAAAACGATTTCTCGCTCTTTCTTCGTTAAATCACCTGCCACATCATTAGATTGCTGATATGGTACTGATATAGAAATTGGGTGACTTAATATTTCTACTACTTAATATTGAATAATGTATTGATCAATATTACTGTGTATTTTCCTTAATATTTTCTCGCTTGGATCTTATCCTGCCACCTACCCCCAATTTCACCTCGTGGGCTTGCTCTGTTCAAGTTTCCTCACGTGGGACTAGCGTTGAACCACAAGAGTTTCTGACTTATTCGTGGGCAAAGCATGGACGAGGTCAAAAAGCCAAAAACCATAATATCATACCATTAAACGCGCCCCTGTTGCCCTTCTACCCGAAACATTTGGAACGAGATAGTTTCTTGGACGAATCGGGCAGATGATTCTCTGGAACAGATCAGGGATGGCCTGAACAGATCATGCTTGAAGTTTTTTTTCCCCCTTTTGAACGAACGGTAGCAGGATTGTACAGATCAGGGAGATGAAATTCCAACAGCAAAGGTGGCCATGATGCCGGTAGGAATTCGACTCGATCGAGCTGATTTTTCAAGAACTTACTTGCAGGGGATATTATCTTAAGAACGTGAGGACATTGCTGACAGCAACCTCAAACTGAGAGGCGCCTCCCAGGAAAAGAAACAAAGCGAAAGGCAAGAACAAACTTAATTACAAATATACAATCGAGCTAATCAGATAGAACACCTCGAAAATTATCCTTTTATCGCAGGAGCGCTGAATAGGACTTACCTTCAGTTGGATCTGTCCTCGCAGCTGGTGCTTGCTGAGCTTTGGCCGACGCAGCTAGGAGAAGCAGCGCGGAGAGCACGTAGCCACGGAGGGAAGAACTCCGTGTTAACCTCATCTCCCTCCCTCGGTCTTCTGTCGCTTAGCTTGGAGCCTTGGGACGCTAGCCTTCTTTAATATTGAGGGAGATTTCACGACGACCCCTTAGAAATGGACATGTTTACTGTTGAAATTTGTATGTTTGACATCCAAACACGTGGCTTCGCATATTTGACACTTCAAAGATTGGTTTCGTAAATTTTACACTCACAACATTGACACATTGATTTACTTGACATTATGCCTCTTTAATGATTTTATTTCCTTCTTTTCCATTTACTGGATTGTGAAAGGACTAAACTACCCCTTGCTTGCTTTATGTACGTACCTCTCTATCTCTGGTTCGATCAAATCAATTGCCTCGCTCGGACGCGCCGCCGCCCGCCCAGAACGCGTCGCGATTGCCTCGCTCAGACGCGCCGCCGCCCGTCCAGAACGATCGCAGTATTGGTGCTCCTTGTCTCTCTCCAAACCAGCTGCCACCGGCGGGGGCCGTAGAGGTCGAGCGCGAGGACGGGCGGGAGGTCGCCAGACGTGGAGGTGCGCTCGAGGGCGTGGACGCTAATGCTGGACTGTGCAGGAATCAGATCTTTTGGCACTCAGAAACTTTAAAAGGTGAGGATATTCGTAGGTCTGTTAATGGGGCGGGTTGAAATGGGTTTTATGGGGCGGGGTTGTGACGCGGGGTGTGTTTGAATAGGTTAAAATGGGTTTTAGTATCTAATGGGTTGGGGCGGGTTGGGTATATCGCAAATGTGGGTTGGGGTGGATTAGAAGTGGTTCTTTTTTTGTTTGAGTTTGTATGGGTTTAACTCATAGATTTAAGTTGCAAGTTTCGGCTGTTGACGTCGGATCCATATGTGGATTTAGTCACAGTAGCGGACTGTCAAAATGATTCACCTCCAGCAAATTTCGATCAATTTCTCTAAAATTTTAAAGTGTGAACACGAGGTTTTAGTTTTAAGGTCCGGCTCTTGACGTGGGGCCCACATATAAGTCCAGCCGCACTACCTTACATAAAGTAGCGGATTGTCAAACTGATTCATCTGCAACAAATTTCTGTCAATTTCCCTAAAATTTTTAAGGTGTGAACGTGAGGTTTTAGTTTTAGTGTTCGGCTCTTGACATGGGGCCCACATATAAGTCCAGCCGCACTACTTTGCACAAAGTAGCGGACTGTCAAAATGATTCACCTCCAGCAAATTTCGATCAATTTCTCTAAAATTTTAAGGTGTGAACACGAGGTTTTAGTTTTAGGGTCCGGATCTTGACGTGGGGCCCACATATAAGTCCAGCCGCACTACCTTGCACAAAGTAGCGGACTGTCAAACTGATTTATCTGCAACAAATTCCTGCCAATTTTTCTAAAATTTTAAGGTGTGAACGCGAGATTTTAGTTTTAGGGTCCGACTCTTGACGTGGGGCCCACATATAAGTCCAGCGGCGCTACCTTGCACAAAGTAGCGGACTATCAAACTGATTCATCTCCAGCAAATTTCAATCAATTTCTCTAAAATTTTAAGGTGTGAACACGAGGTTTTAGTTTTAGGGTTCACCTCTTGATGTGGGGTCCACATATAAGTCCAGTCGCACTACCTTGTACAAAGTAGCGGACTATAAAACTGATTCATCTGCAACAAATTTCAGTCAATTTCTCTAAAATTTTAAGGTGTGAACGCGAGGTTACAATAGAATTATGGAGCGGGGAGGGGTGGGTGCATGAGTTAATTTATTGCGGGTTGGGGTGGGTTTTGGGACGGGTTTCAACCCATTAGCAAGCCTAGATATCCGCACGAAAACTCTTGATACCTTTGGGGCTTTGAGACTCGATCACTTGCCCCCAAATTCTACTGGGTTGAGACATTGAGCTCTGGAGACAACAATCGAAATCCACCCTTGAACCATCCTTTTTTCGTTTTGAGTCTTCATGCCAAGCATGCTTCTCTGAAATGAAGGCATAAATCAACAAACAAAACAATGGACACTGCAAAGTTTAGTTCCAAGCTTGGCGTGAGATTAGTCGTGAGATGGTCAGACCCGTGGGAGCTGCCGGAGCGGAGAGTGAGGGATGGAGGCGGCGATGGCATTCACCAGTAGCGATGTGCGGGGTGACCGAGCCGCCGCCGGAGTTGACGGTGGAAAGGAAATGGATGCCAGCAGGAGCATATCATGTCCCCTGACGAGTGGGCACCTCCACGTCCAGCCACCTCCCGCCAGCAGGATACATCCTTCCACGCCCTCGAGCGCACCTCCGTGTCCGGCGACCTCCCGCCCGTCCTCGCGCTCAACCCCCGTGGCCCTGCCGGTGGCCGCTACTTTGGAGAGTGATGAGGAGCACTAGTACCTCGATCGTTCTGGGTAGACGGCGGCGCGTCCGAGGGAGGCAATCGCAACGCGTTCTGGGCGGGCGGCGGCGCGTCCGAGCGAGGCAATTGATTTGATCGAACCAGAGATAGAGAGGTACGTATGAAAGGATCAAGATGCCCAAGAGGGGGGGGGTGAATTGGACTAATTCTAAATTTTCTTGCAATAATTAAATTATACGGTTAGCCCAATTAACCCCTTGTGCCTAGAAAAGTGTTTCTATTAAACTAACGCACAACGGACTTGCTACCTATGTTCCAAACTTACTCTAGCATGGCAATTCTATGAATGTAAAGACAAGTATTGAATTGCTCAAAGTAAATGCTCAAAGTAAATAGAGAGAGAGAGGAACGCAGCGATGTTTTGCCGAGGTATCAGAGAGTCGCCACTCCCCACTAGTCCTCGTTGGAGCACCCGCGCAAGGGTATAGCTCCCCCTTGATCTGCGCAAGGATCAAGTGCTCTCTGCGGGTTGATTTGTCGACACTCCGTCGCGGCGAATCACCCAAAGCCGCTCACAACTTGAGTTGGGTCACCCACAAGCTCCGCTGGGTGATCACCAAGGTCCCAATCACCACCAAGCCATCTAGGTGATGGCGATCACCAAGAGTAACAAGTACGAACTCTCACTTGACCACGCGAAGCCTAATGAGAAGATGGATGCACACTTGACTACTCTTGATTCACTAATGAGGCTACTCTCTTGGATTCTCAAATCTCAATCACCTCACTAGGACCTTGCTCTTCTTGACACTCACAAACATGTTTCTCAGCTGTTGGAATGAGCAAAAGTGACTCCACACACGAGTGGAGCTTCTATTTATAAGGCAGCCTAAAAAATGAATCGTTATGAGCTTCTATGGGGTGACCGGACGCTTCGGTCATGTTGACCAGACGCTCCGGTCAGTTCAACCCGCATTCCAGTGATAATGTGTTGATCGGACGCTGGCAGGGTCCGATCACCACTGACCGGACGCGTCCGGTCGCATTAAACCCTTACTAGAACCTTACTGGACTCGACCGGACGTTGAACCCCCAGGGTCTGGTTAGTACTGACTGGACGCATCCGGTCGCAGATTCCCTTCTCTGGAACCTTACTGGAGTCGACCGGACGCTGCCTCTCAGCGTCCGATCACTTGACCTCTCTAGCGTCCGGTCGCACCGAACCCTAACCCTAATTTGTAACCCCATCCTAAATCGGGTTAATCCCAAAAGAAGAAGAGGAAAGGGGAAGAAGGGGAAGGGAAGAGATTCGGAACCCTAACCCCCTCATCCCAATCGGAATCAAACCCGAAAAGAAAAGAAATCAAAGAAAGAAAGGAAAACAGAAAGAAAGAAGAACAGAAACAGGGGTCGGCACACGAACCCTAACCCTAGATCGGGTACAGGAAAAGTGGACACGGTTTCCATAAAGAACCCTAGCAGTTCGTCAGCCTAGGGTGTAGATCTAGGGTTTCAGATTGAAAAACAAAGAAAATGCCCGATCCAGATCGGATCGGGACGGAACTCGAACCCTAACCCTACAAGAGAAAGAGGACAGTCATGAGGCTACCTACCTAGAGTCTGGCCGTCCTGTCACTGCCGTCGACCAAATTTATGGCCGACGAGAGAAAGACATTCGGATGAACTCCGAAAAGAAAAGAAATTAAAAGAGAAACAGAAAAGAATCAAAGAAGGGGAAGGTCAGATTCCGAACCCTAACCCTAGATCTAGACTCTAACAGGGGTCGGAATCCGAACCCTAACCCACAACCCGATTCGCATGAACTAAAGGAAATGGAAAATCTCATCACTGTACTGCCGCTGGGCTCGTGCTCGTGAGGCTAAGAGAAAGAAAGTTGAAAAGAAGATGGGAGATTTAGGGTTTCAGGGTTTCGGGAGCTCCTCACCGTGGGGGGGAAAGGGTGCCCCTGCTGGTCCTCTCGACGGTGGCGTGCTCACCCGCGTGGGGAGCGCACGCGCCGGCGAAGGGGCCGGCAACGGCACCAGTCGCCAGTCGCTCGGTCGCCGCCGCCGCTTGCTCTCGGTCACCATCGCTACTTGCTGGCTGCTGCTGCGCAGAGGAAAGAAAGCAGAGCGAGGCGAAGAGAGAGAGAGAGCAACTGAAAATGAGTTAGGGTTTCCTCAGGGGCGCGCGGCGTCGCGTTTTTTATTCCCAGCGAAATGCGCGCGTGGCCGTTGGATCTGGGTGGATGGCTCAGATCGAGTGGGCCAGCGATGCGGCCCAGGCGGGCGCGCGCGGGTCGAGTCGCTTTGTCGGCCCAGGCCCAGGTTGTGGCCTGGGTGCGGCCGAGCGCCAGCGCAGAGCCGTGGGCCAAACCGTTTTTGGCCGTTTTGGGCCGAGAAAGAAAGAGATAGAGCCTGTTTACATATTTTCTTTTTCTAGGAAAATTGAAAAATGAAAATTGGCTCAAAAGAAAATAGAAAAAGAAAATTTTCCCTGTGGGTAAAATTCAAGAAATTGAATGAAAGTTTTTTCCGCTGCTAAAGAAAAGTATATTCTCCAGTGTTTTTGAACCGACATGGTATTTAACTAGAGAAAAAGAAAGTTTTTCCAGTAAATGTTTATTTCCTGGAAAATGATTAATAGATTAAAGAAAATAGGAAAATCAATTTTCCCTGTGGGTAAAACTCAAGAAAAAGAGAGTTTTTCCACAGCTAAAGAAATTATTGATTCTCCAGTTATTTTGAACCAAAGTGGTATTTAATTGGAGAAAAAGAGATTTGTCATGGATTATGATGTTGTTACTTTCTGACCAACGTTGTTAAAAACAATATCGTAATGTTAATGATTTATGCATTGATTCTACTTCTGCCCAACGGTGATGTAGAATTAGTGTATAAGAACAGATGTTAATGTTAATGATTTATGCATTAATTCTATTTCTGCCCAATGGTGATGTAGAATTAGTGTATGAGAACAGTTGTAACAGTTAATAATTTATGCATTAATTCTATTTCTGCCCAACGGTGATGTAGAATTAGTGTGTAAGAACAATTGTGAAAGTTAATGATTTATGCATTAATTCTATTTCTGCCCAACGGTGATGTAGAATTAGTGTATAAGAATAGTTGTATGTTTTGATTTTGACCAACATTGGAATCAAGGCATGCAAATGGTGTTAATTTTATGTTAAGAAAAGTTATGATCTGGTTTTCATCCTGTCTAAGGTGGACTGGGTAGTCACCTCATCGTGTTCCACTGAGATTGTGGCACCAATGAGGGAGACAAAAGAAGCATACCACTAGACCAAAAGAGAATGATGCCACTTGGGCAACTAAAGAAAGGGATTTTGAATTCCAAAAGATATCCTATGGCTTTTGAGCATAGAAAGTGGGTCACTGCTAACAAGAAATGTTTGGCTGTGATAAAGAACATGATTGAACCCGCAATTGTGGGCTTAATCCTAGAATGTGACACGGTCACCGAGTACCTCGATAGAATAAAGAGTCAGTTCACTGACACTTCAAAGACATATGCTACTCAGCTAATAAAGCAGCTGGTGACAGAGTGTTACTCTAGAAATGGTGGCATAAGAGAGCTCATGATGCGTTGTCGAAATTATGGCACTATCGTTCAGGCCATATTTCGAGGGAGAGAATGGAAAGACAAGTTAAGAATGATATTCTTCCTCCATTAGAGCTCTCAGTTTTAGAACAAAGGAAAGTATATAAAAAGAATTAAGAAAAGATGACAAACGAAGCGCAGGAATTCTATAGATTATTCACACAGACATCTGTGATCAGTTTCCTGTAAAGAGTGTGGATGGTAATGATTCATTCATAACATTCACAGATGATTACTCTCATTATGGCTATATTTATCCAATCAAAGAAAGAAAAGATGTATTGGATAAATTTAAGATATTAAAGATTAAGATAGTCAGGTCTGACCATGGAGGAGTATTACGGTCGGCATACCCTAAAAGAATGGCATAGTAGCCCAGTATTCTATATCGGGTGAACCTCGGTAGAATAGAGTAGCTAAAAGAATCAATCGTACCCTAAAGGATATGGTGGGCAGTATGATAAGTTACTCCACCTTACAGTTGAGCCTGTGGATGGAGGCGTTAAAAACCTCATTCATATTCTCAAAAGAGTACCAAGTAAATCGGTGCCCAAAACACCGTATGAGTTGTGGACAGAAAGTGTACCCTCACTAAACCACTTACGTGTGTGTGGGGGAGCCCTGCTGAGGCTAAAGGATTTAACCCAAACATTGGGAAGTTAGATCCCAAAACAGTAAGGTGCCATTTCATTGGCAACACAAAAAAGTCAAAAGGTTTTCGTTTTCCACTGTCCAGAGAGACATACAAAGTTTGTGGAAACAAGACACGCTGTTTTCCTAGAGGATGAAAAGATGAGGGGGAGCATGGTAGCTCAAGAAATTGTCCTTAAAGTGGAGCGGGTGTATGCGTCCACTCCAATGATTCATGAGTCATTTTTCTCACTACCTGCTATAGCTGCACCGACAGTGCTAGATACTATGGTGCCAGCACCTGTTGTTATCCCACCTGTGGCAACAATGAATGACGATAAGGAATCTGTTCCTCAGGATCCTATAGAACCTATTTCCACACATAAGGGGGAGCAACAATAGCCTCAAACAGAAGTTGTGCCAAATGTGGAGGCCCCTAGAAGGTCTCAAAGAGTTAGAAAATCAGCTATTTCTGCTGATTATAAAGTGTATAACACTAAGGAATTTCAAATGGAGGATGATCCCACCTCATTTAAAGAAGCCATGAGAAGTGATCATTCATCAAAGTGGCTTGAGACCATGGAAGATGAAATGAAATCGATGAATGCCTATAGAGTTTGGGATTTGGAAATAATTCCTAAAGGAGCCAATACAGTAGGCTGTAAATGGGTCTAGAGAACAAAACTTGACTCTCAAGGGAATATAGAAACATATAAAGCGTGACTTATGGCAAAAGGATTTATGCAAAGAGAAGGGATTGATTACAATGAGACCTTTTCTCCAGTCTCATGTAAGGATTTCTTCATAATCATAATGGCATTAGTGGCACATTACGATTTAGAATTACATCAGATGGATGTAAAGACGACATTTCTCAATGGAGACTTGGAGGAAAAGGTTTACATGGCACAACCGAAAGGTTTTGTCATGGAAGGAAAAGAACGAATGGGATGCCGCCTAAAGAAATCCATTTATAGATTAAAGCAAGCTTCAAGACGGTGGTACTTAAAGTTTGATCAGTCAATAAAGAATTTTGGGTTTTAAAGAGAACGAAGAGGACAATTGTGTCAATACAAAGTTTAAAGAATGGGAAGTTTATCTTTCTGGTCCTGTAAATAGATGATATCTTACTTGCTAGTAGTGATGTCAGTCTACTACTGGAGACAAAGAAATTTGATATGAAAGATCTTGGTGAAGCCTTGTTCGTTCTAGGGATCGAGATTCACTGAGATAGAAGAAAAGGGTATAAGGACTGTCACTAAAGGCATACATGAAAAGATCTTAAAGAAATTCAGTATGCACAAATGTAGTCCCTCACCTGCTCCTATAGTCAAGGGCGATAGATATGGGGATTTTAAATGCCCCAGGAACCAATATGAGCTCAATCGATAAAGTGAAAGTGGTTCCATATGCTTCAGCTATCGGAAGCTTGCAACATGCTCAAGTATGTATGCGCCCTGACTTGGCATTTGTTACCGGATTTTACTTGGTAGATTCCAGAGCAATTCTGGATTAGAACACTAAAATTAGTAAAGAAAGTCTTGCATTATTTGCAAAGAACGAAAGGCCTCATGATGACATATAGAAGATCTGATTCACTCCACAAGGTGGGATATTCAGATTCTGATTATGCG
Organism: Saccharum hybrid cultivar R570; assembly: GCA_038087645.1. Classification (NCBI taxonomy): domain Eukaryota; kingdom Viridiplantae; phylum Streptophyta; class Magnoliopsida; order Poales; family Poaceae; genus Saccharum; species Saccharum hybrid cultivar. The sequence continues at coordinate 33,794,305 of JAQSUU010000001.1, read as the reverse complement.
AGAGTGAATGCATATCTAGACATGGATTTTCTATCATCTCGCAAAGGGAAGCTATTTCATGGAAAAGCTCAAAGCAAACTGTCACTACATCGTCCACAATGTATGACAGTTTGTAGCATGCTATGAGGCAATGGGCAGGTGAACTAACTAACGAAGTTCATACCCGGTTTGAAGGTGGTTGATGACATCTATAGACCACTAAAGTAATACTATGATTATAATTTGGCAGTACAGGATACTCACAACATAAGTCAAGTGGTGCTGCCAAACACATTGACATAGAGTATTATGTTGTGAAAGATAAAGTCCAGGATCAAGTCATAAGTCTTGAGCATATAAGAGCAGAAAGGATGCTCGTGGATTCGCTTACAAAAGGCTTACCACCCAACATGTTCAGAGGACATGGTGTTCAGAGAACATGTAGCTAGCTTGGGTTTAAGGGAAAGCCTAAAATATTCCTAGACAAAAGAAGGCTCAAAGATAAGTATCTATTTCAGAACAGAGTAGTGAGTTGTAGCTGTTAAGTCTATCGATAATGGACCGTGACGATGAGACATGCTCTATGAGCTAATCTGTAATGGAATGAACAAAAGCAAATGATATGAAAGTGAAAGATGGAATGAGATCAAGGGGGAGAATGTTAGTTGATCTCCACCAATAGGCCCAACGGCCTATTGGGCCCTATCTCTGCTCCCTGATCGGGGGAGCCCAACCCTAATTCGGTTGGTGGGCCCCTGTCGCACAACACACATAAAAGGAAGGTGGGGGTGAGGGCTCGGACTACGAGGTTCAATGGAGCCGCCACCCACCTACAGAGATACCCTAATCCGATCCTAAAGCGTGCTGCTAGCGACGTGATGAGCCCACCACCACCACTGCCGTCGCCTATGCAGGTTCTCCGATGCCCCCACTGCCTCACCACCACGCCGAGCACTAGCGTCCATGAGGGTGCATCCATGGCGGTGTCGACGTCCACGCTGCCGCTGCGGTGAAGCTCCGCAAGGTCGAGGAGACTAACTACGGATCTACGGGTTACACACAGAGGTACCAATCCTATGATCCTAACAGTGCTTGCTGAGCTTTGGCTAACGCAGCTAGGAGAAGCAGCACGGAGAGCACGTAGCCACGGAGGGAAGAACTCCGTGTTAACCTCATCTCCCTCCCTCGGTCTGCTGTCACTTAGCTTGGAGCCTTGGGACGCTAGCCTTCTTTAATATTGAGGGAGATTTCACGATGACCCCTTAGAAATGGACATGTTTACTGTTGAAATTTGTATTTTTGATACCTAAAAATGTGGCTTCGCATATTTGACACTGCAAAGATTGGTTTCATAAATTTTACACTCACAACATTGACACATTGATTTACTTGACATTATGCATCTTTAATGATTTTATTTCCTTCTTTTCCATTTACTGGATTGTGAAAGGACTAAACTACCCCTTGCTTGCTTTATGTACGCACATCTCTATCTCTTGTTCGATCAAATCAATTGCCTCGCTCGGACGCGCCGCCGCCTGCCCAGAACCATCACAGTATTGGTGCTCCTCGTCTCTCTCCAAACCAGCTGCCACCGGCGGGGCCGTAGAGGTCGAGCACGAGGACGGGCGGGAGGTCGCCAGACGTGGAGGTGCGCTCGAGGGCGTGGACGCTAATGCTGGACTGTGCAGGAATCAAATCTTTTGGCACTTAGAAACTTCAAAAGGTGAGGATATCCGTAGGTCTGCTAATGGGGCGGGTCAAAATGGGTTTTATGGGGCAGGCTGTGATGCGGGGTGTGTTTGAATAGGTTAAAATGGGTTTTAGTATCTAATGGGTTGGGGCGGGATGGGTATATCGCAAATGCGGGTTGGGGTGGGTTGGAAGTGGTTCTTTTTTTGTTTGAGTTTGTATGGGTTTAACTCATAGGTTTAAGTTTCAAGTTTTGGCTGTTGACATCAGATCCATATGTGGATTCAGTCACAGCAGCGGACCGTCAAAATGATTCACCTCCAGCAAATCTCGATCAATTTCTCTAAAATTTTAAAGTGTGAACACGAAGTTTTAGAGGTTTTAGTTTTAAGGTCCGGTTCTTGATGTGGTGCTCACATATAAGTCCAGCCGCACTACCTTACACAAAGTAACGGACTGTCAAACTGATTCACCTGCAACAAATTTCTGTTAGTTTCTTTAAAATTTTAAGGTGTGAATGCGAGGTTTTAGTTTTAGGGTCCGACTCTTGACGCGGGGCCCACATATAAGTCTAGCCACACTACCTTGTACTCCCTCTGTCCACAAATGATAGGCGTATTTTGACCAATCAAAAGTCAAACTTTGACCAACAATTAGTTAAATTATAATCATATTTATTATATAAATTTTGCATCAATATATTTGTACTTAAATTTATTTTGAGATGACATTGAGTTTTTAGCGATTGACATTATATTATAAGAGAAATTAAGAGTCATTGGCTGTGACAGAACCGCCCAATTTATACAAGATCAAGTACGGCTGTCCCCGCTAACACGTTGACACGCGCATACTTTCACTTATATAAACTCAGTACTCCGCCGAGTGTCTCAAAAGACCTCGGTAAATCAACATCACAACCAAGATCGCGTGATTAAGCAAATACACATCATATACACAGAGTTGCAGCGGAAATAATATTACAATTGGGTTCACAAATAATAGTACAAGTTTTAGGTTTTAAAACCGATTAAAGAAAACAACATAGCTTTCAAATGATTATATTAATATAAGTTCCAAATACATTGCTAGCATAAGTGACATCCTCTAATAAAAGCATATAGGTGAGAAGTAAATATAGAATCACCGAGCCCACCGGCGGTTAGCCACCATCATCAACAGGTCGAGAACTTCACCTGCAACAAGGTGGGATAAACCTTGAGTACTCGAATGTACTTAGCCAGACTTACCCGTCGTAAACCAGAAATAAAGTGACACCAAGGATTATGCAATTCTTTCTTTAGTGGGCTAGCTGACTCGTTTGCGAAAAGCATAAGTTATCATGAATAAACCATTTTAAGTACTTTGCATCATCTTTATTATAACCTATCCATCTAGGTAAGCACCTGTACTATAGCAATCACTTGATTAACCAATAACATCCGGTTACCAATTTAGATTTAGCATATCCCATATCATCCAGATAACCATCATTGTTCCATAATAATTACTACGATGCCGTAGCTCGAGTCAAGTGCTCACTATCCAGGAGCGATGGCGATTCGAATCGATTCCTAACCAGCTGGTGATTTATTCCTCACACAAACCACACTCACCGATCAAGTGAGCTACAGATCACCAATGACACTTTCCAAGTAGCCGCGGGATAATAGTCATGGACCATACTACCCAGGGACTGCCCGACTGCCAGGACGCACCTTGGGCTCACTCTTCGCGTCCCCGTCATACCCTCTTTAGCACCAGTCTACGCATTCGAGTTTATCCCGGCTCGAAATAGTGTCACTTGCTTCGCGGTCGAAAGGTACTTTATTCGGCCAGCTAAATGTAAGGCATGCATTCAACATGACAAGAGGGACGAGCAATGATCGGTCCTTAATCAACACAGACAGAAACTAACAGCACCCCAGAACCCTATCTGGTTGCCTCCAACTTTTTCCGTCCGGTCTCCAATTATCCATTACACATGGTTAATTCTAGGATATCATTCTTTCTATAGCTAAATTCTTCCAGTAACCACCTATAATGTAGGTGACCGGATATCACCGATTGCTACCGGTCTAAGCAAGGCTAAGCAGTTATTCGATCCTGACCTAACAGGGTAAAAGGTAATAAGGTAGGCAAGGATAGTAATAAATGCATCAACGGTTTCAATCAACTCCTATAACTTAATGCAACAATATATAAACACATATATATAGAAAGAATTGCTTTTATAAATTAGGAGACTTAGAATGCTCCGAGGCTTGCCTAGGATCCAACACAAGTCTGTTCAGTTAGCTTGCACCGTCCTGATGACGTCTTAGGTCCTAGCACTCGCTTAGTCCTTCCATCTTCGGGATAGATCCTCCATACACCGTCTTCGGGTTCGGCTCCAACATCACGTCCTTCACGTGGTTCATCTAGCGTACCTAGATGAGATGCAATATGCAAGTGCATAAATATGAAGAATAGTACCATGAGACGCATCACAAAATAGCAAGCAAAACAAGCATAGTTTACACTAACACACTTAAGTACTTTGCGATGCTTAACTTAAACATCACACAATCTATCATGCTAAGATGGCAAAGAAGATGACAACACCAAGCATGACATAAGTTTCCCAAGATCTCAAGTGCTCTAACTTAGTCATCATTCAAGGCATACGTCACACTTAACAATATACAAGTGAACACTATAATTGGAATCTGCCAATTTCTAGACATGCAAACAGCAGCTACAAGATTTAGCTATAACTAGAGTTACACAAATCCAAATGACTTGCAAGAAGACATTATGGAAGGCTTATGAAATTCTCTACATTTTATCTATAACCATCACAGCATGATTCACAAGTTAAGTGGGTTGAAATTATATATTTTCAGAAGTGAGTCTAAACAAGACAGAGAGCAATCAATTCTATAACCCATCTTTAAACAGGCATAACTCACAAAATATTTGGCCAAATACCCTGAAAATTTAACACAAGATGTTTAAGTGAGTTATATACAAATTTCTTATTATCATCTTAAGATGATTCTACAGATAACAAGGCCAATTAATCCAATGAACGAATCTCTGTCTAAAACATGGACAGAAACTGATATGCCACTTCAAACAGCTACAAATGGAGTTATACATGTCCTATAAATTTGATTCTAGACTTTTTATAAAGCTTAGCAAATTCTAAACAACTTTGTTGTAAACACCTAAAGCTAATTCTACTGGTAAGAATGACCCACAGTAAGAACAAGGAAACCTTCTCTGGGTTTGGGCATAAACAGCCACAGAGATTTAAGCAAGTATAACGCAAGATCTACTTAACCAAAAATCATGATATTTAACTTTTTGGAAAGCTTAATAAATTTAATACAACTCATGTATTTTCATCAAGTCATGATTCATAACTTAACTAAGACAATTAATCCCAACATGCAAAACTATTCAGAGTAGGAGCAAAGCAATACAGGGCATTTGTTATTTTTAATAACTCTTAAAATATAAATCCTAAACTCCTGAAATTTTTACCAGACAACAACAATCACCTTAGTAGCACTCCACAAAAATTTCACATTTATTTGAGCATAAAAACTGCAGTTATGAAAAAGACAAGTAAGACTAGCATTCAAACCCTAACCTGCATAAATCTATTTTTACGGCAGAAACTTTAAACTAAAGAATGCCATATTATGGATCTACTGCATAGATAATTTTACAAGGATTCTAAAAAGTCCTAATTTACTATTTTACGATTTTTATACTAATTACTATGAATTTTCAAAGTTCATCATTCAAATCTATAAAAACAAAAGAAAAGACATGTAAGTCTTGCATCGGGGTCCTTGCGAAGAACTGAAATAAAAGATCAGCGATTGACCCTTCTCGACACTATAAACCAGAGTCACTGCTTATTCACTTAACCCCCTGGAGAAGCTTCTATTTCCGCACGTGGTCCTTCTTCTTCCTCCCTCAGACAAGAACGGAGCAGCAGCCAGTCGAGGAGACGGAGGGCTCGGCCAGCGGGGCAGCGGCCGGCGGAGGCAAGGAGGGGACGCGTTGGGGCTTGGCCACGGCCAGCCGTGGCCGCACCTGGCCTTGGCCAGCCAAGCTACAGGCAGCAGTAGCGCATCAGCTGAGCAGTGCCAGGACGGCACTGCCGGCAGCGGTAGGCTCAGCGACAGCAAGCGCGCGGTGGGGCTCGACTCCGACTAGGGCTTGGAGAGGCAGTCGTGGAGCCATAGGAATGCTCGGTGGTGGCGCTAGAGGGGCTGCAGGAGAGGGAGCAGCAGCGGCAAGGAAGTTCGGCGGCGGCGGCCATGGCGGCTCTGCTCTGGTGTGGCCAGAGCGCGAGCGAGAGAGCGAGAAGGGACGGGTGAGGGATGGGGCAGCTCTGGTGCTCGGTTATGGAGGAGTAGGGCGTTCGGCAGCGCGTGGCACGAGGTAGGACGCACGTCGGCCATGGTGGGACGCGCTCCGGTGCATGGCGTCCACGAAGACAATCTGTCGAGCACGTGGCGAGCGCTAGAGTTGACATGGTGGGGAGCCGATTTGGGCCGCTTCCAGGCCAAATCAGACAATGGGCCAAAAATGAAGTTTGCTCAACTCTGATTACTCTCCAACTTTTATTAAGGCCGCATGGTCATTAGAGCTCTTCAACAGCGGGTAATTAAGCCACAAACTGCTAGTGTCAGCGTATTGACAGCGACAAGCAAACATTCAAATTGATGGTGAAAACGAGGTCAAACTGGTGCCATCTTTTTACATGCCCTTCTCCATGAACTTAGCTCCAACTTCCATTTTGGGGTCAAGTTAAGTTGCTTAACGAAATTTGGAGAACACGAGACGTCAATGCCGATGGCGATGAATTTATAGACTTAGAATATTTCTAAGTGCTGAAATCAGCAGCAGGTTCCAACTTTGAGCCACTGCTAGACTTAGTTCCGAGCTGATCCATGGTATACTCCAAAAACAAAGTTTCTTCTACATAATATGAGCTTCAACTTTTATGTAATGTCCAACTTTAAAACAGGTGCAGAAGCTATAGTTCTACTTAGACCAAAGTAGGATCACGATAAAGCTTAAATTATCCTTCGTGATCCATTGAAGCATTTTCTTGGCATTTGCTCAACATGAACCTTTCATGACTTTTGTTGTAGAGTTCATCTAGAGTCATTTGGGCATGGTTGCAAGATTTAGTTGACGATCGAGAATTCTTTTCACTTTATAAAATAATTCAAGCAAGGACATAACTCGTTATTTCATGTGACTTCTTGATTCCAAACTTCACGAAACTTTTCCATGGATCAATATAGATGGGTATTGATGTGAGACATATAAAGATATTCCAATAACACTAGCCAAGCATATATCTTGAAAAGGGCCTATATGTAAAGTAAGGGTGCAATATCCAAGTTTAGGTTGGGGCTCATTTTCATAGGTTTGACCTTGACATCTTCATCATCACTTAATATGCCATGTTTGAGCTCAAACCCATTGCTTAACTGGTGGCAAACACCTGGGGTGTTACATTGGCCCCGTTCGCGTGCCCTTAAACCCGGCTTGATCCGCTTCTTTTTTTCATTCGGAACAGTGTTTTCCTCTCACAAATTCCTCTAGATTCATCCAGATTTCTCCAGATTCCTCTAAGCAAACGGGGCCAAAATCTACTTTGAAAGACTTTTCCCCAGTACAAATATGCCTATCATTTGTGGACGGAGGGCGTACAAAGTAGCGGACTGTGAAAATGATTCACCTCCAGCAAATTTCGATCAATTTCTCTAAAATTTTAAGGTGTGAACACGAGGTTTAGTTTTAGGGTCCGACTCCTGACATGGGGCCCACATATAAGTTCAGCCACACTACCTTGCACAAAGTAGCGGACTGTCAAACTGATTTATCTGCAACAAATTTCTATCAATTTCAGTCAGAACAGTATTTTTCTCTCATACAAACCAGCCAACAGTACCTCCTCACGAACAAGCAACGAACAAGCCAGCCCAGCCGAACAGGCTGACCGTTAACAATGGGCCCACCTATCAACTGTGGGCCCCACCTATCATCCTCTTTTATTTTTTCCCACGTTATCTTCTTTCTCAACCCCACGCCGGACACTGCTCCCCGTACCAGCATGCTCCTCCCCACCGGGCCACTCCCTAGCCTGCCTGCTCCTCCCCGCCGGCCCGCTCCTCGCTGCCGGCCTACTCCCCGTGCCGGCCCTCGCCTCCTCCTCGCCCGCTCCCTCCTCTTCGCCCCGACGTTGGGCGCCTCCTCCCTAGCCGCCTCCGCGTTGACCCGGCACCGGTCGCCGCCTCCTCGACCGCCTCCATGCCACCCCCACCTCCCCAGCCGCCTCTGCCCCTCCCTCTCTCCTACACCGCCCGACGCCCCTCCCTCTCTCCTGTGCCGACCGCCGGCCCTCCCTCCCTCTCCCCAGCGCCAGCCTCCGCCGCCACCCCTCCCTCTCTCTCTCCTACGCCGGCCGCCGGCCGCCGCCCAAGCGTCCACCTTCTCCTGCACCCGACAGAGCGAGACGGCGTGATGGGGAGCGATGCGGGTCAGCGTGGTTCGCTCGTTTTTGGCGGACCATTCCAACCCGCATCTACGAGAAATATTCCCCATCGGGGACGAACCCAACCCACTCCATTTCCAACCAAACACGGGACGATGGGGTCGAGCCCATTCCAACCCACACCGACCAAGTAACCAAACACACGGTAATATTGAAAGAAAGTCAACCAAGGTGATTGAGGGATAGAAGATACTTGAAGCCAACAAGGGATAGAAAGAGAAGTCGATCATATTGCGAACAGAGATATATGTCTCGTCCAGGGTCCACAAAAAGGCAACCATTTCTCCCTTTTCCCTCAAAGCCAAAAGTGAATTAACATGTGCCGATGACTGATATGTACCTTTAATCATGGTAAAATTGGGAAAGCATCCCATAAATACGTGTGCATTGGCCTGCTGTTAAGCACGTGTTCGTCGAGGGGGGCTTGGGCTTGAAGGGGGTTAGCAACATAACTGAGTAGGGGTGGACATTTGCAACAAAATAACTTATGTGGCATAGTGTCAAGCGACTAATGAAGGGTTTATGCAATTTTACTTAATCATTCATTGATTCAAGACTTTCATGTTCCAGATTTCTTGGAATGAAATGTTTGTGATGGATAGCTTGTAGGAATTCGAACCAATTCCACAAAGTAATCATGGGTGACGGGTGCCTAGACTATAGCCCAAAGTGAAGGCAGCCCATCCCCTGACATCGTGGGTGGAAGTAAAGGATGGCAACGGGGCCCCGATACCCGATACCCGATGGGTATTTGATCCATTAGGGGACGGGGATGGGATCATATCTTTACCCACGGGCATCTAAATGGGCAAGAATCCATCCCCGACGGGTATAGCGGGTACGGAAAAGTTCCCTGTTTACCCGTCCCCGTTACCCATTGGGAAACCTGACTATTTGAGCTGTCATGCAAGTATTAGGCCCAAAGAAGCTCAACATAGGTATTTTAGTCCAAATCTGAACAATCATATATATAGTTTGTGTGTTCTAGGAACCCTAATTCAATTTTTCCTCACCATCTCCGCCAGCAGCACAAGCACGCCTATCTCACGAGCGCTCGTGCCCCTCGCTTCCCCAGTTCGGTCTCTCTTCCACCTTTGCTCGTCCTCCTCGCAACCTCGCTCCTTCTCCTCAGCATCTCCAAGACTCTGACACTTATACCCGGGTGAAGAAGAAACATCTCCGATTACAAAGCTACGACCCCAAGTGTCCTTGTTTATCGGGTATGCAATACCCTTCGGGTATTTGTTACCCGACCAATGCCCGACGGGTACGGGGATGGGCAAGAATCTATACCCGAGACAGTTAACGGGGACGTGGACGGGATGAATTCTCCGTAGTGGGGAAGAGAACGTTCCGGCAATACCCAATGGGTACATCCCTGTTGCCATCTTTAGTGGAAGGGAGCGAATCGTATCCGTCCAACCTCGCCGGGGCAGGTGAGGGCCGGCGCATAAACTCTGAGCCATGAAATTTTTATATTTTGGTCCCTTTTGAAAACAATTTTTACAAAAAGACCTATGTTAAAATGTTTTTTGAAAATAGACCATTTTTAGGCGTCTTAGAACATGACGCCGAGGTATGGGGGTCGGCGTCGACTGACACGACGCTGAGGTATTGCCACGTCACGAACGATCGGGGTCATTGGCGACACGGTGGCGCGTGGGGTCCGAGACATCGGCGTCGTGTCAGCAAACGCCAAGGGCCCAACCTCGGCGTGGCTGGACTATGCGCCGAGCTATTGGCACCATCCGTCATGCGGCCTAGGCGGCCCAACAACGCACGGTGGCCTAGTAGCTCGGCGCGGGGTCACTTAACGCCGAGCCACCAGACCTCAGCGTGGCCTGACTCAACACTAAGGTCTGGTCCCTTGAGGCCGCACCGAGGCCCCCTTCTTCTTCCTCCCTCCATTCTAAAACTGTCGGTCTCCTCTCTTTCTCTTCTCCCCCACGCCGCCACCAAACCCTAGCCTCCAAAATCGACCGTAGGTGCCACGATCTCGGCTCCTGAAGCTTCCTCGAGGTAAAGGTCCCTCCCCTCCTCCAATCTATCCGCGTAGATGTGCTTACATTGTCCCTAATCATGTGGAATCATGGGTGTATGGTATTTTGGTATATTTGTGTTTGCATTTGCAAAATGTATGGCTTAGGATGATTGAGTGCATTGTTGTTTAACTGTTTTATGTGCTGAACATGTTAGGTTAGTTTGGTTTCTAGTTATTTTGGTCATTAGGGTTCTTTGTTTATTGTAGGTGTCATTAGGGTTAGTTATTTGTTGGTCATTAGGGTTAGTATGTATTTTATTTATTTGTTGGTCATTACATTTCAATTTTTTATGACTAGAAATGATTATGTTGTTGGGGTTGAAAAAGATGAAATGATATATTTTAGTTTCTACTTATTGGATTGAAACTCGCATGATATATTGATATGTGACACTACTTGTTGTGTGATGGCTGTAGATGGATAAATTAGTGAGGTTGCATCATGGAGGCCGTATTGTTAGGACAAGAGATGATAGTTTGGAATTTCTGGACATGTGTGAGGAGTTGTTGATTTTTTCTGAAACACCATCTTTGACCCAGTTAGTGGAGCGAGTGAAGGTTAAGTTAGGCTGGAATGAAGGAGACGTGCATGTTCAGTTTGAAGGTGTCATAGATGTTGGGTCATCGAAGGGTCCTCGGATCAAGCGGTTGCTCAAAATTACAAGCGAGACTGAATGGAATGATTACAAGGCAGTTGTATTGGCCTCAGAAGTGCGATCTTTGGATTTAGTAGTAAGTAAGGAGTCCGGCTTAGGAAATAATAACTTCGAAGCATGGCCATCTTCCCCCGCTCACATAGGTTATGGTCCTTTGTCTGAAGAAGAAATACTTGTCACACAACTAGGCTACGGTGGAGATGAGGAAGAGAATCTAGTTGCCGATGGTGAGGGCAATCATGATAGTGATGAAGAGGATGATGATTATGTAATTGGTGATGCAGAAGAAGGTTTGGACGATGCTAGCAGAGACTTTTCTATTGAGGATGAGCTTAGCGACGAAGATGATCTTAGTGGTGAAGAATACTTTGGTGATGCTAGGGCTACGAACCGTTTTGACATGGAGATAGCTAGAGATGATGAATCCTTCGTAGAGGAGATAGCCGAAGACTCTGATGACGATCGCCCTGTTGGTCGTCTCAATTTTAGGGAAATAGAGATATTGTCTAGGGTCTTGCCTTAGAGAGATCCACTAGTTGGTGATTTCGTGGACCTTAGCCATGGTCACAGGGCAGTAGCTAATGGTGGGCCAAGTGATACAACTATGCCTGATGTTAGCGGTTGCCTCATCATACGGAAGGGCATATTGTTTGCTACCATGGATGAGTTGAAATCATGGTTGCAAGAGTACTCCATTGTACACAACCGACCTTTTAGGGTCATCAATTCATTCAAGGAGAAGAGGTACACTGTTGCTTGTGAAGAACAACAGTGTGGTTGGAGAGTATGTGCTAGGAAGACAAAGGCAGGCAAATGGAAGATTACCTCAGTGAAGCAACCACATGTTTGTGCCACTGCTGAGGTAGAAGAGAACCATCTGCAGCTCAATTCTAGGTTCATTGCAAGGCAGTTATGCCCCATGGTGAAGCATATGCCAACCATTACGGTGTCTACGTTGGTTGAGATCATCTTCCAACGGTACAATTACTATGTCAAGTATGGGAAAGCATGGAGGGCAAAGCAGCGTGCACTGGAAATAATATTTGGAAATTGGGAAGAAGCTTATGAGCGCCTCCCTGTAATGTTGAACGCAATGAGGGCTGTAAATCCTGGGATGCACTTTGAGTATTTACCTAAGGAGGGTGAAACAAGGAATGGTAGCCATGTATTTGGAAGGGTGTTTTGGGCGTTTGGGCAGAGCATCGAAGCATTCAAGCATTGTAGGCCCATCGTCTCAATTGACAAGACCTTTCTTACAGGGAAATTTAAAGGCACAATGCTTATTTGTATTGGGACAGATGCAGAAGACCAGCTTGTGCCATTGGCCTTTGCGATAGTTCGAAAGGAGGACACGGATAGTTGGTGTTGGTTTCTCAGGCTAGTAAGACAAGTGGTAATTGGTCTAGGACATGATGTTTGTGTGATATCCGATAGGCATGCTGGCATTCTGAATGCCGTAGAACAAGAGATTCCTGGTTACAGCCAAATACATCACCGGTGGTGCACCAGACACCTTGCTTAGAATCTTATAAGGCGTGATCACACAAAGGACAACTTCAAATTATTTGAGGAGGTTTGCAGGCAGCAAGAGGTTCAATTATTCAAAGACAAGTTAGATGCCCTGAAGTTAGCCACAAATGTTGATGGCAGGCAATTCTTAAGCGAGTTGATGGCGTCGAAGGATAAGTGGTCACTTGCATATGACACTGGTGGTTGGAGATGGGGCTTCATGACTAGTAACATGGCAGAGATGTTCAACAGCCTTCTAAGAGGTTGTCATGGTCTGCCTGTGACTGCTATTGCCTCATTCACCTTCTACAAGTTGAATTCTTGGTTTGTTTCGAGGAAGAAGCATGCAAGGTCTCTATGGACAGCAGGCAAAGCTTGGCCACTTTTAGCATCTTAGGAACTAGCTTTCTCAAAGAAAAAGTCTAAACGACAGAAGGGTTCATGTTTCGATCCGATCAACCATGGATATGAGATTCTAGAGGGTGGTGGAACTAACATTGGTGGTGAAGACCGGGGTGCTCGAAAACATAAAGTATTGATCAATGAGAACAAGTGTATGTGTGGAAAATCGATCATATACCATAGGCCTTGCTCCCACATGATTACAGCCTGTCGTCTTAGACATGTTGACGCTGAGGTCCCTCCTCGTATGGCCGCGGAGTTCTCTTTGAGGAACCTAATGAGCACCTGGAATCCTCAGTTCGAGCCATTTCTTGACGAGAGTCAATGGCCTACTTATGATGGCCCCAAGTATGTGGCTGATCTTGGTTTACTCTGGAAGAGTAGAGGACCTAGGCGGCGGAAGCGGTTCAGGATGGACATGGACCAAGCCATGAAAGGTAGATCAACCACGAGTAAGGTTGTGAGACATTTTGTAGAGGACACCCAAAAGAGTCGTTGCTCTGGTTGCCATAAGCCGGGCCATAATAAGAGAAAATGTCCTGAACTACTTAGACAACAGGTATCCACCAAGCTAGCTACTTGATTTGCTTTGCGTAATAGTACATTAGTTTACTTTTGTTTTTTTTATTTTTATGTTACTTTGTACCACATACACATGCTTTAACTTATACTAATGCTTTGGCATTGCTTATGTTGCAGGATGGATCGGTTCCCCCTTCTTGATCCAAGGTTCGATGAGCACCACCGGGCTCGGAGGATCGAGAACGGAGAGGTATATTCAACAATTCGTATGAAATAGTGCATTGTTCATCTTTTGCTCTATAGTCCATGCTCTTTATAAAGTGACATGAACTAATACTTTTTCATGCTTGTCTTTTTTTTGCAGGTTTTGAATGTGCTAAGGCTAATGACACATGAGGCCTCTACGACCATGGTCTACGACGAGAGGTACACGCCCCTCCTGAAGCTGGCGAACCTTGCTACCGTTGCTCATGTTTGTCGTCGAGGCACGCCACCTTTCAACCCAGCGGCGTTGACGGCGTTGATAGATCGGTGGCGTCCGGAGACACACAGCTTTCACCTACCATGCGGGGAGATGACGGTCACTCTCGAGGATGTTGCCATGATCCTTGGAGTCAAAATCCGAGGAATCCCAGTGACAGGAGACACGAAGTCTGAAGGATGGCAGCAGTGGGTTGAGCACTTCTTGGGACGGCCCCTAGCAGTAGTTGAGGCTAGCAAGAAACGACGCAGCAGTGGGGTGTCCCTAAGGTGGCTTCGTCAGCAGTTTTAGGAGTGCCCACCCAATGTAGACGCCCAGACCATGACATACTACTATCGGGCCTACGTCCTGCACATGTTAGGTACGGTTCTCTTCCCTGACGACACTAGAGACACGGCGTCCTAGATGTACATCCCGTGCCTTTGGAACTGGGAGGATGTCGGCAATAGGAGTTGGGGCTTGGCTATACTTGCCTTCCTGTACCGTTAGCTTTGCGAGGCTTGCCGCCGTCCTGGAGGTGCGCACGCTACAATGTCAGGGTGCATCACACTGTTGCAGGTAATAAAGCAAAGTTGTACAAGTTTCCACTACAATTCAATGTTTTTTCTTAACAAAAGTGATTAACATTCAAGTTTCCACTCTTTTTTGCAGATTTGGATGTGGGAGAGGCTTCCAGTTGGGAGACCGCATTAGCTTGATCCCCCACAACCTTGGTTTCCTCAAGGAGACGTAGTTGTCACCCCTACCGTGGCACACCTCTATGAGCGAGCCCACGAAACTTACTACGTGTCACGCCATGCGTACATCAGCTTCACCAACGAGCTGGACACCCTTTTGCCACAGCATGTAAGTTTCCCACCCTTTTGGCCTAATCGAGGATATGTGCATAAATTGAGCGTCGACTAGTTGATGACGACGTTATGTACAGGTTCAATGGCGCCCATATCGGTGGAGGCAAGTCACGGATCTCAACTTGAGCTCCTTGTGCATGGCAGACGAGGATGTCTGGACGATGATGACCCCCCTTATTTGTTTCTATGTAGTGGAGTACCATCTCCCTCACCGTGTAGCATGGCAGTTTGGTAGGCTGCAGCCTTCTTCGCCCGATGATTTCTCCACCGGTTGGCAGCTCCACAAGTACGTAACATGCAATATTTTGTTCGTTTCACATGAATAAATCATTGAATAGGCCTTCATATTGCCGCTATGGTGTAAAATTTGCAGGTTCAGCAGACAAAAAAATAAGAAGATCACCAACTGGCAGCTGGAGCACCAGCGCTACATTGATGAGTGGATGTTGATGGAGCAGAACAACATGGGCATCCATGTTGTCCATCATGACAAGGCATTCGATGATTACCTTGTTTGGTTTGGTCAACGAACAAGGCTTCAATTGAGGCCCGCTTGGACAGAGCAAGACATTGCTGACATTGCGAGCGAGGATGAGGGCAACAACCCATATGACCAAGCTACCCGAGAAGGCAGGCAAGTTGAGATTGCCCCTGCGTTAGCCAGAGCTGTAAGTGATACAACTATTTCCATCTCTGAGGTCTTTACTATGATGGAGACTTAAATTCTTGTTTTTGTTGCATAGAGCACGGAGATAATGAGGATAGTGGCCGAGCAAGGAAGGGCATTGATGATTCCAGTGGGCGATCCTGATGAGGCCTCCATGTTATGACAGCACATTCAGGTAGTCTCCTCTCATTCAGTTGATGTTACATCTTTATATAGTTTTGTGACCAACCCCACTTACTAATAGTGCTTTGAAAATGCAGCGTGCCATGCATCGTCTACGAAAGGTAGCTACATGCCTTGGATGTAGACGTTCCCCGGATGTGGCAGTCCCACAACAGCTTGTTGCTGGACCTTCTACTGCACATGTTGGAGGGACTTCATCTTCACATGGTGCACATGGTGGCAGGACTTCTTCTTCACATGGTGCAGCAACTAGTGCAGAGGGTGGTCAAGGACATGGTCATTATGATGATGAAGATGATGAAGGACAGGGAGAGTACTATGATCATGAGTATGATGAGATTGGCATGTCCTAGCTTGGAGATGCACCCCAAGGAACTCAAGGGCCCTCCGGTTCTAGACGTCCACAGAGGACGCTCAGACCAGTGGACAGGTACACTCCAGGTACCTATCCGTTTGGGAGGGGAAAGAGTTACGCTCGCCGTCCACGTTAAGGTACAAGGAGCGATAAAAGATCCAAAGACTTCATATGCTATATTTTGTGTATGGACTATGTATGCATTGGACCTTATGTAATGCACTATGTATGGACCTTGTACTATGTTTGGACTATGTTGGTTGATTGATGAAGCATATGTATGGACTATGTTGGATGTTGAATGTGTTGGACTATGTTGGATGTTGAATGTGTTGGACCTTATGTATGTATGGATGTTGAATGAATGTGTATATCGGTGTGGTCATTTGTTATGTGAAATTCTGTGTATTCTGTGTATTCTGTTTTTTGGTGAACCTAGGAGCTCGGCGTCAATTGAACACATGCCGAGGTTGGGCACCTCGGCGTTTAGTCATTTGACGCCGACCACTGGTGCATACTGGAATCCTTTGTCTCAAAGCGCCGAGGTGCCCAAGCTCGGCGTGCCGTAAATTGACGCCGAGCCATTAACCTCAGCGTGGGCCGACTAAGCGCCGAGGTTCGGCCCAAACCTGGCGCTGGCCGTTGTGATCCCTAGGGTTGGCATGGGCTGACTCAACGCCGAGCCTCAGCCCAACTCATAAACGGCCGAGCCAAACCCTAGGGTTGGCGTGGGCCGACTCGACGCCGAGCCTCAGCCCAACACGTAAACGGCCGAGCCAAACCCTAGGGTTGGCGTGGTCCGAATCAACGCCTTGGTCATCTACCTCGGCGTCGTCTGACTTGACGCCGAGCCTATGAATCATAAAATAGAAAGAATAAAGTATTAAAGACATAGGTCTTCTAAACCTTTGGTATAGGTTGCAATCCTATTTGCATGATTCAAATGAAAAATCTTTCTCAACGATTCCTTTTCTACTAACACGAGTTATACTAATAAGAGTAGACATGCTATATTTATGTTTGTATGTTTGTTCCTGCAGGAAAAACCGAATGTTGGTTCGATTTCAATCCCCTATTTTTAGAGAGAGTCAAATCTTTTTTTCAGTTTGGGAATCAACCATAGTACATGAAACTTAGAGGTAGGTAAACTGCAATTTATGAAATAGCGAATGCACAATGATTACACTCACATCAAAACTAACAATGGCATGTTGCAAACTAAACCTAGCATGCCTTAGGGGATTGAAAGAAACAAGTGATACAGACATTGCAAAGGGTACACACTCACATGAAAACATACAATGGCATGTTGCAAACTAAACCTAGCATGCCTTAGGAGATTGAAAAGAACAACTCATACAAGCATTCCACATTCGGATTGACTAACAAAGGTTGGTCCTAATAATGCTCCCACATATTGAACTGAGTTGCGCCTTCCCCATAGTATCCTCCAATTGATGGAGGTGGTGGCGGTGGAGGAGACCCGTCCTTCTTATGGTACGGGCACTCGCAATACGGATTATTGCATAGTGCCTCCTCTGCATCATTGCTGTTGTCATCGTCTGACTTGTCCCTGTTACCACTTCTAGGGCCATACTCTAGGTCAAAGATGCGTCCCTGTAGATATGTGATGTACTGTTGATGGGGATAGATAGGAGGAGGGTCGACCCATCTAGTGAAGCCACAGTTATCTGGACAGCTTGAATCCTGAAACCCCATCTACCAATAAGTACTACTAGAAACCAAATACAAATCTAAAAAAGGAGAGAGTTCAAAGGAAATACAAATCCTCACGGGCATCTGAAGAAACGACGGCCTCCACTGTCACAGTCATTGTACATCTGCACAACGCAATCCAAACCGTGGCGGCATTTTGGCCAATCTTCAATGCGCTTGTCGTATGATCTAAGAGGTCTCTCACGGGTGAAGTCACTCTTCCTCTCCAAAGAAAATTCCTCTATTGGTTCTTCAAAAGAATCAGGACCCAGAGAACCCTCCCACATAATCGGAGGTCCCTTCCTCACCCCCTTTCCTCTCCTTCCTCTGAAACCCTTTCCACTCGAGGAACCTCCGTTCGACATTTGCTAAAACTATACCAGAAAACAAGTTGTGTGGATGTGGAGCAAGACATGGACCACTATATATAAAGATGAAGGCATGTTCACCATGAATGCTACTTGACAAAAAACTTGTGTGCATACTCATTTATTGAATCTGCAAAGGTTAGATGCTTCATCTAAAAAGCCTACAACCATGACTGGTCATTTCATCTGAAAAGGCTACACCTGTGTTTTGTCACTTCATCTAAATGAAGTACATCACTCTGATATTAATTCACTGCGTATACAGATACAACAGTAAACAAATCTAGGCTTTTCAGTGAGTTTTCAAATAGACTTTTCATTGACTGCAACAGTACTTGTAGCCCTTTCAGTGACTGCAACAGCACAAGTAGCCTTTTCAGTGATACAAACAGTAGCACTATAGTCTTAGGATAGTTAACAAAGTACAGGGCATAAGACCATCTGAAATAAAAGCATAGTGCATTACAACATAATAAAAAAAGTCCAAGGAATAAGTTCATCTGAAATAAAAGCAGAGTGCATTACAACATAGTAAAAAAAGTCTAGGGCTACACGACATCGCTCGTGAATAAACCAAATACCTACTGAGTGCAACGAGGCCACTTTCCTTTCCTCTGGGCATCGGGATTCTCCTCCATCGCTGCCTTCGCTCGACGCACACGCTCAAGCTTCTTCTCCCTCTCCGCCCTATACGCAGCAACACGCCTCCTTTCCTCCTCTTCCTTATGCTCCTTTTCTATAGCCTCCTGTCTGCGTCTCTGCTCAAACCTCTCCTTAACCTCCGCATCCCACTCCTTCAGGCCTTCTAGATGCTGCTTGTTCGACTCCTTGATCTTAGTGTCAATCCACTGCTCAAAGTCACACAGTGGTGGAACGGTCTGCAAGAAAAACAAATTGTTACAAAACAAATAAATAAGCAATACTTAATATCACAAAAAAATTAATTAACACACAATAAAAATTTCTCACAAACGATGCACGGCGTTGTTGCTCTGTAGGTTCTCATGCATAATTAGGACACATCCAGTACCTCTGTCTATATGTTTCCTCATCTTCAGAGATGTCTACCTTGCAAGGATCACCACAAAAGCACATTAGTCGAGGAACACCTTCAGGGAGAGGCTTTAGGTCGTAGGGATTTGCCCTCTGGCGACCATAGCTATAATTGAAAGAATTTTGTCATATTAATGGAGAACCAAACCTAAACCAAGGGTTTTCTATTTATTACACAAATAATAAATAAACATTGGGATTACCTTAGAATACGAGCTTTACCACGCCTTGGCATCCTAACATTACGTAGAAAAAAAATCAATTCAAAGTACCTTGCAACGAATGTAAAGCTACTAACACTAAATCACCATACCTCCCAAATAAGCTTTTCATTACAAACCCTAAGCAAATTTGAATCCCAACAAACATAAAATTTAACTCAATGATTATAAACCAGAACATATACAACAACAACAACAACCATATATTTAGGTCATTCAATCATTTGAACCACCATACATTGCACGAATGACATGAACATGAACCAAACCTATAATGCCAAGTTCAAAAACAACCGAATCTAAATGGATGAAATGAAAGAGGGGAAAGAGGAGTACCTTGGCAAAACGCCTTGGTCATAAAAAATTGAAATGTAATGACCAACAAATAAATAAAATATATACTAACCCTAATGACCAACAAATAACTAACCCTAATGACACCTACAATAAACAAAGAACCCTAATGACCAAAATAACTAGAAACCAAACTAACCTAACATGTTCAGCACATAAAACAATTAAACAACAATGCACTCAATCATCCTAAGCCATACATTTTGCAAATGCAAACACACATATACCAAAACACCATACACCCATGATTCCACATGATTAGAGACAATGCAAGTACATCTACGCGGATAGATTGGAGGAGGGGAGGGACCATTACCTTGAGGAAGCTTCGGGAGACAAGATCCGGGCACCTAGAGTCGCATTTGGGGGTTAGAGTTTCGTGGGGGCCGTGGGGGATTTGGGAGCCGACAGTCTTCAGAATGGAGGGAGGAAGAAGAAGGGGGCCTCAGCGCGGCCTCAAGGGACCAGACCTCGGCGTTGAGTCGGGCCGCGCCGAGGTCTGGTGGCTCAGCGTTAAGTGACCCCGCGCCGAGATACTGGGCCACCGTGCGTTGTTGGGCCGCCTGGGCCGCGCGACGGATGGTGCCAATAGCTCGGCGCGTAGTCCAGCCGCGTCGAGGTTGGGCCCTTAGCGTTTGCTGACACGACGCCGATGTCTCGGACCCCACGCGCCACCGTGTCGCCGACGACCCCGGTCATCCGTGACGTGGCAATACCTTGGCGTCGTGTCAGTCGACGCCGACCCCCATACCTCGGCGTCATGTTCTAAGACGCCTAAAAATAGTCTATTTTCAAAAAACATTTTGAGGTAGATCTTTTTATAAAAATTATTTTTAAAAGGGACCAAAATACAAAAATTTCACCTCTGAGCCAGGGGTCAGACGCGCCGGCTTTGGACCGGTGGATCAGCCGCCGCGGCCTACCGCTGCGCGCGATCTATCAGGAGGGGTCACCCCATCTAGGCGGCTGCACGACGACCCCTCGTATGGCGTGCGGGTGCGCCACGCAAGTCATGCCCAAGTAACGAAGTTGACAGATGGGATGCCCGCCACGATCGGCACAGTATCCCCACGACCGGCACAACGCCCGCCCACGACGCACAGTGCTCACCTTGCCTCACAGCATCCGATAAGCCAACAGAAGCCATGATGAGACGAAGGCCGAGGAGGCCCCACTCCTAGCAAAACCTGAAGGAGACGCCGACGACTCCTCGCCGGAGCCCCGACCACTAGGGACCCTTCTTCTCACCGTTGTCCGGTCCCCAACCTATATAAGGGAGGCGGGCGCTCTCGTTCTGTCTCGACTCTCAGGCATACACAGCGCACACGCTCGCGTACTAGCATATGACCATCCGTTGTAAGCAGTCGCGCACTTATCCTAAGAAACAAAGCTTCCTGGTGAAACTGGGCGTAGAGATTCAACCCGAACAGTTATACTGGATCGACCTTTTGTACTGATAAGATCCAACGGCTGAGAGGTTGTGTCCGACGCAAATGCCTGGATTGGATCGGACGTTAGAGCTTTGGCAGAGCCCTAACTGCTATCTTTCTGCCCGTTGATATAATTGATAATTCCTAATGCTTCAATATCAAGTCTCTTCTTAAGTGCAATCGTAACGCAACTAGTATGTGTTAGGATTGATCTCCCACCAGTTAGGCCCAATGGCCTAACTGGGCCTTGTTCTCGCGCCCTGATCGGGGGCGTCCAACCCTACATGGTTGGTGGGCCCCCGTCGCACAGCGCTATAAAGGTAAGGTGGGGGCCGGGGCTCGCAGTACGAGGTTCACCGCGCCGCCAGTCACCCCACCGACATCCTAAACCCTAGACCCGATCGAAAGTAGGGGCGCTGCCAGCAACGGGAAGCACCACCGACGCCGGCAACGCCACCCGACGCTCACGCCGCCGCCGAGGACGCCACAGCGCCACTCCCTCTCCACCGACCGTCGCTGCCGGCGCGCAGATGGCGTCCGTCAATGAAACCCCGGCCGGAGCTTCAACAACTACGGCATTCGATGGTTTGCTACCTATCTCCCTTCTCCCTCTCTCTCTCTCTCTCAAATCCGAATACTCTATTTCTATGCTAAGTATCCCGATCCGATGAACATACCTAAGAACCTAATCTAACAATGGCATCAGAGCCACGGTTCGTCAAGAAATCAGATGCGGATCGGGAAAGAAAGTAGAAAACCGAACCCTAAGACCTAACCCTAATTCCCAAAAACAAAACTGAACAAGGGATTGAAGAAGGGGAAAAGGGAGGGTCGGATTCCAAGAAACCTAGATGCAATGCAAATCCGAAAGAGAGAAAAGGGGAAGAAGAAAGAAGAAGGGTCAAACCCTAACCCTAATCCTAATTTTTCCATTCGGATGAACGAAAAGAAAGAAATAAAAGGCAAAGAAAATGAATCAGCAAGAACAAACCCTAAACCTAACCCTAGTTTTTTCCCTATTCGGATAAACCCGAAAAGAACAACTCAAAGAAAGAAAGGGGAAAGAAGGGGTAGGGTTAGGGTTCGTCGGAAGAACCGTCACCGGCGCGGGAGAAGAAGAGTCGAACCTTCACCGGTGCGGGAGAAGAAGCGCCGATTCGGCTCGGGGCTCGCCGGGCTCGGCCAAGGTAGCGCCGCGGCCAGGCCGCTCGACGGCGGCGTGCTCACCCGTTGGGGAGCACGCGTGCCGGCGAGGGGGCCGGCGACGGCGCAAAGGACCGCTCGCTCTGCTTTCCTCGCTCGCGGCTGCTCGGTGGCGGCGTGATTCGCTGCGGCTGAGAAGAGAGGCAGAAGAAGAGAGAGAGAGAGAGAGCAAGGGCCGAATGGCTAGGGTTTTCCAGGGCGCCGCCCGCAGCGAGCCTTTTGATCCGCGTGAAACGGCCGCTCGGCCGTCGGATCGAGACGAACGGCCGCGATTCGCTGGGCCAACTCGCCGGCCCAGGCGGGCGCGAGCGCGCGCGGCGGTTTGCCGGCCCAGGCCCAGGTTGTGGCCTGGGTGCGGCCTGTGCGCGCGAGGCAAGCCGGGCCGAGCCATTTTCAGCGCGTTTTGGGCCGCGCTGGGCTGAAAATGAAAAGAAGAAGAAGAAAAATTTTGTTATTATTTTCCAGGATTAATTTAAATGCATATTTTGATGAATTTGAATGATTTTGATGCAATTTTTTTGTGCAAATTTTATCCAATGATATTTTGCTCAGAAAAACAGTAAATTTTTAGTGCTTCTGGAAAATAATAATATGAAAAGATTATTAATGTTTCCGCTGTGCATGATAAATTATTGTTCTCTTTGATTAAATTTGAACCAACGGGATAATTTAATTTTAAGAGAAATGAATTTCTGATAATTTTGATATGATTATGATATTGTTATTTCCTGACCAACGTTGTTAATAATAATATTATAATTTTTGATCCATGAGAAATTATGCATTAATTTTACTTCTGCCCAACGGTGATGTAAAATGTTTGCATGGATGAATTATAAGTTTTAATTTGACCAACGTTGAGTTAAAGCATGGAATTTTATGTATAAATGTTTCTTACTTACTCTGGTGTGATTTTAGGAGGCAAATGCATTGTGAACATTGCCAACATCCCGACACTCAATGGAACCAATCACCGTGTGTGGCGGGAGAAGTATGAATTGGAACTTGTGTTGGGAGAGGTCGATTTTGCCATCACCTCACCGTGTCCTACTGAGCCAGAGGACCCGGTGAGAGGTGACAATGAATCTGACGCTGATTTCGCTTCTCGGAAGCATGATCATGCTGAAATAAGAATGAAATATGACCTTGAACATAGGCAATGGACTCTCTCCAACCGCAAGTGCCTGTTGGTAGCCAAGGCCACCATAGAAGATCAGATAAGGGGCTCAATCCCTGAATGTGCTACTGCCAAAGAATATCTTGAGAAAATCAAGAGTCAGTTTACTAGGTCTACTAAGGCCACAGCAAGTTCACTGATTAAGAAGCTTATGAATGAGAAATTCACTGATGGTAGCATAAGAGAGCACATTTTGAAGATGAACACTACGGCATCTAAACTAAAAGAAATGAATTTGAAGGAGGATTTCCTGATTCATTTGATTTTTTCTTCTTTGCGAAAAGAATATGACACATTCATTGTGAACTACAATATGTAGCCTGAAAGATGGGGCATAGAAAGATTCATCTCAATGTGTGCTCAAGAAGAGGAGAGGATAAAGTCCTCACAAGATGAATCTGCTCATTTTGTGAAGGACAACAAAAGAAAGAACTTTAATGGCAAGAATTCTAAACCACAAGGGAAACCTAAGTGGGATAAGTCCTCTTCCTCCAGTTCACAGGGAAAGAAACCTCAGGATTCTGAGAATCAGCAGTATGGTAGAGCTGAAAAAGATCAGTGCAAGCACTGCTTTAAGAAGGGACACTACAAGAGGGATTGTCCAGACTTCCTGAAATCTCTGCTAAAGAAAGGTGATGAATTTATTATATTTGTAGATGAATCCCTGTATTTATGTTATGATACATCCACTTGGTGGGTTGATTCAGGAGCAACTACTCATGTTGCAAATTCTTTACAGGGGTTAAGTGGGACGAGAACCTTGCAAAGAGGAGAAAGAACGATTAAAGTTGCAAATGGAGTGCAAGCCAATGTTGAAGCCATTGGAGTTTTTTCTTTAGAATTGAATAATGGTTTTGTACTTAGACTTAAAGAAGTACTTTATGTTCCCTCTTTGCGTAGAAATTTGATAAGTGTTTCGAAACTTGATGATGATGGAATTGATTGCCATTTTGGTGATGGCAAGTGTAAGATACTGGTTAATAATAAATGTGTTGGTCTTGCCTTCCGACAAGACAAGCTTTATTTATTATCTCTTGCTAAGAATGCGAACAATGTATGTGATGAGAATGTGAATGATTCCCCATCTACGGATGTAACTAAGAAGCGGAAGAGAATTGATACTATCTCTTCGAAATTATGGCATTGTCGCTTGGGCCATATTTCGAGGGGGAGAATGGAACGATTGGTTAAGGAATCAATTCTCCCGCACTTAGAATTTTTAGATTTAGAGCAATGTATTGATTGCATCAAAGGAAAGTATGTCAAGAAAATTAAGAAAGATGCCAAACGAAGCACAGGAATTTTAGAAATAATCCACATAGATATATGTGGTCCTTTTCCTGTGAAAAGTGTGGATAGTTATGACTCGTTTATAACATTCACAGACGACTACTCTCGTTATGGCAATATTTATCCAATTAAAGAAAGATCAGAAGCATTGGATAAATTCAAAATATTTAAAGATGAAGTTGAAAATCAGCACAATAAGAAAATCAAGATAGTACGATCAGATCGAGGTGGAGAGTACTATGGGTGACATACCCCATATGGCCAAATTCCTGGACCATTCGCAAGGTTCCTACAGGAAAATGGCATAGTTGCTCAGTACTCCACACCGGGGGAGCCTCAGCAGAATAGAGTGGCTGAAAGACGTAACCGTACCTTAATGGATATGGTAAGAAGCATGATGAGTTACTCCACATTACCGATTAGTTTATGGATGGAGGCACTGAAAACCGTCATTCACATACTTAATCGAGTACCAAGTAAATCGGTGCCTAAAACACCGTATGAATTATGGACAGGAAGGGAACCCTCACTTAACCATTTGCGTGTGTGGGGCTGTCCAGCTGAGGCAAAAGTGTTTAACGCAAACATAGGAAAGTTAGACTCCAAGACAGTCAGCTGCCATTTTATTGGCTATCCAGAAAGATCGAAGGATATCGCTTCTATTGTCCTGACAGACATACGAAGATTGTAGAAACAAGACACACTGTGTTCTTAGAGGATAACATGATCAGGAGGAGCATGGTAGCATGAGAAATCAGCCTACAGGAGAAGCGGGTACATGTACCCACTCCGATGGTTGAAAAACCATTCTTCACGCTACCTGCTGCTGTTGCACCGACAGTGCAGGACACTGTAGTGTCAACACCTGTTGCAAGTTCTCCCGTGGCGACAATAAATGAACATGAGAAACCTGTCCTTGAGGAACCTATAGAACCAAATGTTGCACATGAGGAAGAACTACAACAGCCAAATGTGGAACAAGTGCCGGAGGCACCTAGAAGATCTCAAAGAATAAGACGATCAGCTATTACTGATGGCTATGAAGTTTATGAAACAGAAGAATGTCAGATAGGGGATAATCCCACCTCTTTTGAAGAAGCCATGAGAAGCGACCACTCATCAAAGTGGCTTAAGGCCATGGAAGATGAATTGAAATCAATGAGTACCAATAAAGTTTGGGACTTAGAAAATATTCCTAAAGGAGCCAAAACAGTGGGCTGTAAATGGGTCTACAAAACGAAATATGACTCTCAAGGGAATATAGAAAGATTTAAAGCGCGACTTGTGGCGAAAGGCTTCACGCAAAGAGAAGGGATTGATTACAATGAGACGTTTTCTCCAATCTCATGTAAAGATTCCTTCAGAATTATAATGGCACTTGTAGCCCACTATGATTTGAAGTTACATCAAATGGATGTAAAGACAGCTTTTCTAAACGGGGATTTGGAAGAAAATGTCTATATGTCACAACCGAAAGGTTTTGTCGTAAAAGGAAAGGAAAATATAGGATGCCACCTGAAGAAATCAATCTACGGATTGAAACAAGCTTCAAGACAATGGTATTTGAAGTTTGATAGAACGATAAAAGGTTTTGGGTTTGAAGAAAATGTTGAGGACAATTGCGTTTATGCAAAGTTCAGGAATGGAAAGTATATATTCCTAATTTTGTATGTGGATGATATCTTGCTTGCTAGCAGTGATATCAATCTACTAATGGAAACGAAGAAATTCTTGTCCTCGAACTTTGATATGAAAGATCTCGGTGAGGCCTCGTTCGTTTTGGGAATAGAGATTCACCGAGACAGGAGAAAAGGGGTTCTAGGATTATCGCAAAACGCATACATAGAAAAGGTCCTGAAGAAATTTAGTATGCATGTGTGCAGTCCTTCACCTGCTCCTATAGTTAAGGGCGATAGATTTGGGGAACATCAATGTCCCAAGAACCAATATGAAATTGACCGAATGAAAGCGGTACCGTATGCTTCAGCTGTTGGAAGTTTACAATATGCTCAAGTGTGTACACGCCCTGACTTAGCTTTTGTTACCGGGTTACTTGGTAGATATCAAAAGAATCCAGAAATTGAACATTGGAAATTAGTGAAGAAAGTCCTGCGTTATTTACAGGGTACGAAAGGCCTCATGCTTACGTATAGAAGATCTGATTCCCTACAGATAGAGGGGTATTCAGATTCTGATTATGCAGGAGATGAAAGAAAATCCACGTCAGGATATGTATTTACTCTCGCAGGAGGGGCTATATCGTGGAAAAGCTCCAAACAAACCGTAACTACATCCTCGATAATGTATGCCGAGTTTGTAGCATGCTATGAGGCAACGGGGCAGGTAAATTGGCTGAAGAAATTTATACCCGGATTGAAAGTGATTGATGATATAAATGAACCACTGAGATTGTATTGTGATAACAATCCAGCGGTACAGTACGCTCACAACAATAGGTCAAGTGGTGCTGCCAAACACATTGACATAAAGTACTATATTGTGAAAGATAAAGTTCAGGATCATATAATAAATCTTGAGCATATAAGTACAGAGAAAATGCTTGCGGATCCGCTCACAAAGGGCTTACCACCCAACGTATTCAGAGAACACGTAGCCGGCATGGGTTTAAGGGAAAGCCTATGATATCCGAACATACGAAGGGCCCAAAGAAAGTTTACATTTCAAAAACGGAGAAGTGTATTGTGGCTGTTAGTCTAACAGCACTAATTGTTGTGACGATGGGACAGTTCTATGCACTAATCTGTGATGAAATAGGATGGAAGCAAGAAAAATATGAATTGAAAGTTTTGAGTATGAAATTAAAGAACGAAGAATAGATAAGAGATCAAGGGGGAGAATGTTAGGATTGATCTCCCACCAGTTAGGCCCAACGGCCTAACTGGGCCTTGTTCTCGCGCCCTGATCGGGGGCGTCCAACCCTACATGGTTGGTGGACCTCCGTCGCACAGCGCTATAAAGGTAAGGTGGGGGCTGGGGCTCGCAGTACGAGGTTCACCGCGCCGCCAGTCACCCCACCGACATCCTAAACCCTAGACCCGATCGAAAGTAGGGGCGCTGCCAGCGACGGGAAGCACCACCGACGCCGGCAACGCCACCCGACGCTCACGCCGCCGCCGAGGACGCCACAGCGCCACTCTCTCTCCACCGACCGTCGCTGCCGGCGCGCAGATGGCGTCCGTCAACGAAACCCCGGCCGGAGCTTCAACAACTACGGCATTCGATGGTTTGCTACCTATCTCCCTTCTCCCTCTCTCTCTCTCAAATCCGAATACTCTATTTCGATGCTAAGTATCCCGATCCGATGAACATACCTAAGAACCTAATCTAACAGTATGTTGCATACCTATGCACAAGTCGTAGAATGGGCTGACGGGCAACTGCATGCATATATAGCACATGATGATCGACTATCTGTTGACCAGCAAAGCAAGTAAGCACACGTGCCAACGCAGGCGTTTAATTCAAAACACTGAGGACTATCACACCTTAAAATTTAAGTTCTCTATAGAGCTCTCTCTCTATGTATGCGTACACTGAGTGTGTGTACACACACGTACGTGTCACACCATATATATGCCTTATTGTTGACCCCTGATCGATGCTGTTTGATGGTTGTCCGTGCGTGAATGGAATTCGATTATTCGATCCCAGGTCCATCACCTGATCAAAGGAGTGTCGTCTGTTCTAGCCAGTTGCACCTTACGAATCTTACACACATCCTGATCAAAGTGCATCCACACCAAATAATATAATCCGTTGTGTCGGGTTCATAAACCCGGGGACCCTCGGGGACCGGCTTACACGTCAGGGCTCGGCCCGAGAAAACAGCATGTTGTTTATGGGTCGGACCAAGAGTCTAAAAACACGACGGGCCGGAAGGACAGTCCGGTCGCCGACCGGAAAGTCTGCCCGAAAGAACAAAACGCCCGCTTGTCAACTTCTTCGGCCCACCTCTCCGACCGGAGCACTCGCTTCGGACGCCAGCCGCCTTCGGACGGTCTCTCCGATCGGAAAGGCCTGGCCCAAAACGTTGCCTCCTACTCTGACCCCGCGACTCCGACCGGGGACCCGTAGGAAGCCTGCTTGCTGCTCTTCTCCGACTGACGCGGCCGGGACTGACTGGGGCCATCCAACCGGGGACGCCCGCTCGGAAGGGACCAGGGACGAACGGAGAAGGCAGGGCACAAAGTCAAAACACCATACCGGGACCATACCTTGTACGCCTGCGGGAACAGTGCTCCATAACCGCCCTAACACAAAAAGAATTGTAGGCGCCGACATTTGTGTCTATAGTATTGTCGGCGTCATTGGCTCCCATACGGCAAGAAACCCCCCAACATGCCTCTGGGCATCGGTAGTACTGTGGGCGCCAGGGTTCACCATACCTGGTGCACATGGTAGGGCTCATCACATACCAACATTATTTTTGCAGGTACCAGCATCCACCCTTCCTGAAGAAGCCAACACAACCTTTCCATGTACACCTGACATTCTACAGTGACATCAACAGTATTCTGGGCGCCTACCATCATCGCTACTCTCGTCGGCATGGGCAACAAGGCTTAGAAACATCCCTACTCTCTCCCTCTCACCTGTAAAGACATCCACTTTATCTATAAAAGGGGACGCGCTCCTTCCAACAAAGGAGGTCGACTTCTTCAAGTTTAGACTCACTAGATCGATAGCTCACAACCCCTCAAGCGCACGCTTGGACTTCTAGCTCATAGCGGAGTTCCGGTCGCCCTCGGCCCTTCCGGTCGGACCCGACCGGGCCTCTTGAACACCCTCCTTTCTCCTTCTCGTTTGTAACTCCACTACAGACTTCGAGCACCTAGGCTCAGGAATAAAGTCACCGACTGACTAAACTGGACGTAGGGCACGTTGCTTGAACCAGTATAAATCATGTGTCATTAAGTGCTAGGCCACCTCCGATCATAACGTACAGCAAAACTACAAATATTTACTCACATTGCTTGACAGAAGCTTATTTGAATCTGATGATCATTGACCATCATCACCGGCCTTCCTCGATGAGGGAGCTCAGGTACGACGATGCCGACATGCCCACCTCCCTCTTGCTCGAGCTCGCCTGCCACTCGGTGACGTAGCTGGGCTTCGTGACTGCCTCTGGCACTTCGATGTCTTCTGTGAGCATGGACACCACCTTTGACATGGATGGCCGCTGCCGAGGTGAGCTCTGGATGCAGAGGAGGCCGACGCGGATGGCACGGAGAACCTCGTCGCTGACGAATTCCATGAGACTCGGGTCCACGACGTCGAGAGGACGGCCTTCCTCGTACAATTGCCAGACCTGAAAGCATAGGGCTGATGCATGTAGGAGAACTTCACTGTTGTAGGAATGCAACAAACTATTTTTTTTCATATGATTCCAAATTCTAAGATCCACATAATGCTGCCATTTTAAAATTTAAAACGCTGTGTTAGCTGCTTAGATACTAACAAGGTCTTATAAGTGACACCGTGACTAGCAATTTCTACGAAAAATGTATTTGTCTCAAATAAATAGCATTTTTATGTTGAATTTAGTATATGAACAACTTTTAAATTTTTATGTTGTTAATCTAAATAATTCTTTATGTAGTGTTGCGCAAAGCTAAAACTGTTGCACATTTTAGAAGAGGGACACTGGAGCATAGATCTTTAGATCAACAACTTATATTCTGCGTCCGAGGGCGTAACAAAACTTTCCCTCTTCTAAATAAGTGCCTAGCAACAACTAGCATTCTGTACATAGCTTATTTATTTGACTGCATCTTTTTTTATATAATTCAATGATGTCAAAATTATGGTTAAGTTTTTGATTAAAAATTCTTATGAATGCACATGAGCTTTAATTTTTATGTAATATAAGTGCCTATCATATATGTGTGTGTGTGTGTGTATATATATATATATATATATATATATATATATATATATATATATATATATATATATATATATATATATATATATATATATATATATATATATATATATTCCTAGTTACCACATGAAAAACTGCAATTTGACCTGGGTCTAAATTTTATAGTGACTTTACCCATTCTAAAAGATAGGCCCTGTCTTCGTCAAGCCTATCATCATAGTTTGGCCTTCCAGCTATTGCTTCCAATATGACCACGCCAAAAGCAAATACATCAACTTTCTCCGTTACATGACCTCTCATGGCGTACTCAGGTGCTAGATAACCACTTGATAGAAGAGCAAAAAAATATTGTTATTAGCTCACAGATTAATCAAACTAAAGTATAAACTTTCTGCAATAATGTAAAGGTGTACTCCAGTGTGCAAGATAACCCTCTCATTCCCTACTTACTATAAATGGGGCAAGATGCAAATGCGCTTACAATGTACCGGCAACTTTTGTGCTGACATGCGTCTTCTTGTCATCATAAAGTTTAGCGAGTCCGAAATCTGAGATCTCAGGGTTGAAATTGGTGTCAAGTAAGATAATGTGTGCAAGATAACCCTCTCATTCCATCGGTCAGTTTACCCTGCGAAAATGTGGCATTTTTCAAGAATGTAAGTTTCAGACACCTCATTATCACGCATATAATGGACAAAATAAAGAGACTGCCAAGCTAACCATGTGGGGCAACTATAAAAGGAACTAGTAGAGAGCAACAAAAGGGAAAACCAATGGGGACTGTGTGTGTAGATTGATATTACTAAAAGAATAGGTGAAGCATTGCCCAGAAGTAGAGGTTTATTAGCCAATTTGCATACAGAAAAAGAGCTCTGATGTGCACTACTTATCTACATGGAAACTTAATTTCAGAGGCAAATTAAAATTCCATAGAAAATTTGCATCCATGTCACCATGTGTAGTACAGATGAACTAACCTTATAAACTGCCCCGTATCCTCCTTCACCAAGAGGGTTAGTGGAATTAAAATTTTCACTAGCGGTCCTTAGTTCACCATAACTGTAACTAAATACATTTGGTCTTCCAACAAAACTGTACAGCTCTGCAAGAATCACAAGAGATAAGTTTATGAGCACAACCTCTTTGTCTGGTTTAAGAATACATTGTGAACCTGTCATATCATGTACCTCGTTTGTCCAATGACAATTTTCTACTTTTCTGCCTCAACACATAGAGTTCAGAGAGCACTACTAGTCCTAAAACTGCTGCACCAACCACAACCCCAACAGCTACACCTGTTTTGCTAGTACGCTTCGTCTGGGCAGCATTACGCACTGTAGGTTTGAAATCTGTCCAAAAGTCCACTTGTTAGAACAAATGCAATCTTGGATTTGGATCCTATGTTAAGTGTTTATGAATTTTCACTTTTTAAAAGTACTTGAGAATTCAGCACCGGTTCAGAGTGGATCTGTAATTCTGTATCACTATTATACATGTAAGAGTGTTGGTTCAGTCATCAGCATTCTCCTAATGGGAACTAAGTTGACCCCGTGAAAATTATCTAAACAGTATAGAAACGTTGGTTTATAGCCAACGGGAGTACCTGGAGTTGCACTCAAAGCAGAGATCGAACGCCCATAATAGCCTGGAGTAGGGATGCAACAAGTGCCCTTGCCAGCCCAGAAGAGATGAATTTCAAGGAAGTTTCTAGTGACAGGAACAGTATACTGCTTCTCGACAGCAGTGTAAGATTTTCCTCCTGCTGCCTTCTTTATGTCGAAGTTCTGCTCCTTACGCTCTCCCTAATAAAAAACATGAAATAAAATTAACAAAATCTTCACTAAATCATAAAGAAAAATCCAAAAGTGCAGGTTATCAGCACAACTGGAACCTACTTGGACATAGATATAAAAAACCCTTCTCCCTACACTCTTCCATGTCTGCGAATGTTCGATGTCCAACTCTGCAAATTTAAGTGTGACCGTATAGTTTCCATTCTCAAGTCCAATGCCATAGTATCTTAAAGATGATGGTGACATCCTTCCTGTTTGGACCAATTCTTGTTCTGTTGTATTCTGAAACTGGCGTGATTTGGAGAGTATTTCAGTTCCTGAAGGTGCTGCCACAAACTTCCCAACATTGCTAACGCCCCATGTTCTTGCTCCAGCAACGTAATAAGATGCATGTTCAATGTTGGCATTATCAGGGCTATACATGGAACTATCTGAACCTGCTATGGATCTCGTGCTCCCACAATTGACAGCAAAGGAGGAAGCTGCAAGCAAGATACTCCCTCCATCTCAAATTGTAAGTCATTCCAAGAATCTTGGAGAGTCAAAGCATCTCAAGTTTGACCAAGTTTATATAATAAGATAATAACATTTATGATACCAACTAAGTACCAATAGATTCTTTGTTAATTATATTTTTATAGTATACCTATTTGATGTTATAAATCTTTGTAATTTTTTTTATAATTTTGGTCAAACTTGAGAAGCTTTGACTCTCCAAGATTCTTGGAATGACTTACAATTTGGGATGGAGGGAGTATATTATAAGATATATATTGGTGTTGATTCTGTAGAAATCTGCAGTCCGGAACAAAGTGTTCGCTATGTACGGGTGTGTTTTAAATTGCAAAGGCTAGAAGCTCACACTGTGGATTAAGGAAACAGGGCATGCCTTTCCGAAGACACTCCAGCCCAAAAGGTACAGAACTGCAGATGTAATCCAAAATATAAACTGAGAAAATGTAATAATCATACTTGAGGAGATAATGGGATATAAACTGACCTGCTAGTGGAGTTATCTATCATGAAATCGTTTCCCACCAAATTCCTACGTGTAATGAAAAACATGGGGGGATAGAAAGCACCATTAGGACTACAGTAGCACATTCAGAGCTTGTATGGTCTAGCATATAATTAACTTCAGCAGGCTGTAAGTTTTCATCTACTAAGATTCTGATTTCTGAATGATAGATGGCTTAGAGATGCAAAGATTTTACAAAGAATTATAAGCTCGATATACCAAAAGAATCTCTCTGATTTACTGAATATATACTATAATCATGTATATATTATAAGCCTAGTAAAAAACTTGACCAGTGGGATAGATGGCCACTCTAACGTTAGCGCTATAGGAGGTGAGAACTGAACCCTACTTAACTGATTGATAGCCACCTACACTAATTATTATACCTCAGGGAATTTCTATGTACTGCCGTAGGCTTAATTAGCAGTTCATTTTTAGCCATATTATTCTTCTAAATGTAATAATTGTGTGAGATTTGGTTCATGTGATCAGCAGAGTTTCGGAACCAGGAACATACCATCGGACATAACTGGGATCAAACGAAGGAAAGGTTCCGAAGAATTGGTTATAAGAAAGATCCCTGCACAAAATAAAAATACCAAGACATCACTTCAAAGAGATGGCACACCATTGACATGCAAAGTCAGCGAAGGTCTTACAAAGTCAGCGAAGGTCTTATATTCTTTGGAAAGATTCCTGAAAGATTATTATTCCCAAGAAATCTAGTCACAGTAAAATTTGCATATGTTAGCAGGTTAAATAATGGAAGACCTCATCAATATAGAGAAATAAGCATAGGAAGGCAAGCAAAACCATACAAGAATATGAGAGAATTCAGATCAAGCAAGCCTTCGGGTACATTGCCTGTGATATCATTAAAACTCAAATCCTGTAATATAGTGAGAAATGTAGCAACTCAGTTAAGTGCGTCACAAAAATGGCAATTGCCTGGAGTTTAGGGGAAAAAAGATGCTTACAGTAAGTTTAGATTTGGAAACACTGAAAAGTCTATTGATGCGAGACTGCCAGACATTCTGCAGTTCCTCAAAATTCTGCAATGAAACATGTCATATGTCTAAGTATAAAGAACTCGATTGAACTGCATCGAATATATATATCAAGACATAGTTTGAGCCAGTTAAGTGAATGACAAGTTAATCCTACAAGGTGTTCAAAGATGTCATGTTACTGACGAATGCCATGGAAGAACTCCCATTTACTATGTCACCAATTTGTCTGCACCATAGAAATAGATAAATCCTCCTCCTCTTCTGCTACCATGATATTTAAGAATAAACTTAGCTATGCCCACCATGAGTAGTCACTTACAAGTTTGTCAGACGGATTAGTTTAGAAAGTGTGACTGGAATTGGTCCTTGAAAGGAATTGCCTTGGAATCGACTGCAAATGTAAAGTTCATGATAGTTCCTTTAATTTAAAGAATCATTTCTTTTACAGATGCATTTACGTAGTATAAAAAAGGAGGATGCAGCCACTTATTTGGTAAATAAATAACCAAATATGCATAGTTAGAGATACAACTTATTTCAAAAGGAGAAGATAAGTATTAGAGATTGCAATGTAAAGATAACACTATCTTAGGAAAAGAAATGACACCATATTGCCATATATAGTGAGAAAGAATGTGAAATATCTACTACAAGTTGTTTTCATAATCATCAATGTCAGTGAAATCTCAATGGACCAAAAATATACCATAATGAAATCTCAATGGACTAAAAATATCACTTTTACAGAGCACAATGAGCCAAATAGTTTTAAATGTATTTCTTACCTCAACATTATTACAAGTACTGTTGAAATTAAAGCTTGCTTGTAGAGAACTATAGTAAATTATGTCCATACATCATGTAAAAACAATATATTTTATGAACATAACCAAAATAATATGAAGATGTAACAAAGTATCAAAAGTAACCATGGCCAAAGAATGATGGCTAATAACAATCTTACAGGTCTTCTAAATGACTCCAGCTCCCAACATAATCTGGTATCCTCCCAGTGAAATAATTATCAAATGCCCATCTGAACACAGATAAAAACAACATGTAAAATTGAGTGGCGTGGAACAACACTGACGGCAAAATGGTTTTTACGCATACATTATTTTCATCCTTGTTAGCTTGGAAAATGATGATGGCAGATGACCACTTAAGCCACAGCTGTTAATATACCTGTGAATAAGATACAGAAATATGACCACTTAATCTGCTAGTCCAAGAGGAAAATGAAAGGGAGAGAAAGTATGGGATGCTAAAAAAATAATAAAGACGCACAATTTCTCAAGTTTAGTCAGGTTCCCCAGTTCTGCAGGAAGGGTGCCGTCAAAATTGTTTGTGCTCAAGCCTCTAAAAATCCTCAAAAAAATCCATGTTAGTCGTCACACATTTTATAACATGATCACTCTTTTCCAAATCGCGAATACTAGAGGCACAGTTACCTTGCTAAAGGAGGTTAAAAGTAGAGAAGGAATGAAAATCTTAAATTCTTATGGCAAAATTTGGTAGAAAACGTTCTATAATGCTCTAAGACAGCACTCAAACGTTGGTTTTTTACCATGCCTCGCCTCTTCTTGCTCATCCATATTTCCAGGAAGGAGTATGGATTGGATCCATCCGAACTTGGTATTCCAGTTGGTCTCTTCCTTGATTGAGTTTATGTTGGTATGGAAGCCTGTTTGCTTCGATGAATTACTTTGATGAATAGCCAGTTTTAAATCCCATAGATTGTGGTGCTAGAAAGTAGAAACGATGAATAGCCAGTTTCAACCTCACAGCGGCTGTGCCCCAAGGCTGCCCCTCTGCCCAGAGAATCGACTCAGTTCCTGTTTTGTGGCCTTCTTTCGATTACCTTGAGCGTGATGCTCTGTTGGTGTAACCAACAAGTGCAAAAATGCTAAGCTCCCAGATCCAGTAATTTTGTTGCACTCACAAAAGGAGACAGACAAATATGGAGTGGGAGAGAGCCATGGTGTCTGAGGTAGAGGAGGGTGTGTTGTGTTGGGTACTGGACCGTGCGCGATCATGCAGCCTTTGTGGTTGATGGACTATTGTTTTACGTACAGAAAATTTTTGTTTGTTCAAAGCTTAACAAATTTCCATATATTAACTAATTCGATACAATCGAGTGCCTAATTGTGTGGTGTTTAGATGCTCTCATCATTGCGTTTGCCACAACACAAGGCCGGCTACAGCTGAATGCCCAAGCCGCAGTTCGAATTGGGCTTGTAAGGTGTGTGTGGGGTATAAGAAGAAGGGAACTAGAACATGAGATAAGTATCAGTCATGAAATGAATTAGCCAGTTTATACATAATTCCCCTTGTTGTCTTGTTCCTCCGAGCTCGATTCTCCATGCGGGATGCCAGTAGTTATCTAGGTCTGCGACAGCGTTTTATGCTTAGTGGAGGGCCTCTACCTTTTATTTCACCTTGGGCCTACGAAACGTTTAATGGTCTAATGGTTTGAAAACTGCGCATAATTTATATTGAAACTATTTTTCACCTCATGATTATTATCTCTGTTGTTCTTGGAAAAAAATTAATATCTCTGTTTAAAAAAAGTGGCACCTAAATGCTAGGCGGAGCAGCACCACCTCGCCTAGCACATCTGCATTTTGTCTAGGTGTTTTTTTCAACAAGTGGTTTAGGACCTGAGCAATGCTTGAAAGTTTGGCAAAATAGAGATGGAGAATGATGAATTATGGTCTAACTCATGAGTACATGATAATGTTAAACTTTGTACTAATGTAGTAATACTACTGGAGAACTGAACATTTGTCTCGAGGCTCAGTACCGGTTGCATTTTGAGCATTAGTACCGGGCCTAATGGCTAGTCGCCAACGAGGCCCACATGAACCCTTTAGTACCGGGTGGAGGCTTCACCCGGTACTAATGTGCAACCTTTAGCACCGGGTGAAACATCCACCCGGTACTAAAGGTCCCTCACCATCTTATCTGATCCCTTCTCCCTTCTCCATTTATTCCAGGCGCGTTCTCTTCCTCCCCTGCTCCTTCTCCCTTCTCTCTTCCTTCTTCTCTTCCTTCTCCTCTTCCTTGTTAGATAATCTACTGTAATCTTGTGTGAACACAGCAAGGAAAGGCGGCGCCGCACGGCTCACCTGTAGCACTGTAGCCACATGCAGAGGCCGGCGCAGAGTCAGCCATGTATGTTATCTAGTTACTGTTACAGCATGTGCGCTGTACTATGACTAAATGGATAGAGTTGTATAAATAGACTACCGTGGCAAATCAGTAAAGAGAGTTCAGATTTGTCATCTCACAGACATGGCTTCGGCCAACGCTGGTGTCTTGTATTGTGTGTGTATGCTCTGTTCTCCCTTCTTCTTCTAGCTCCAGCCATAGTGTGTGGGACGGACAACGCTTGTTCATGGTCGGCACGGCTAGTGGGTGCTCGGCAACACTAGCGGGTGCTCGGCAAGACTGGAGAGTGGTTCACTCACCTGAGCCGGTGATCCTGTGGGCCAACAAGTGGTATCAGAGCCGTACAAGCGCCGTCACCAGACTAACCGCTGACGATGACGGGCGGTTCGGAGATGGGCGACAGCAGTGGCTGCCCAGCCACGACCAGAGGTCGTTGTTCGCACGGTGCGGGAGGTCAGCGGCACCAATTGGCCGACGCTGACTCGCACCAACTATGGAGAGTGGTCGGCGACCATGAAGGTCAAGCTCAGAGCCCGACGACTCTAGAATGCTGTTGACAAGGGCACCAACATTGAGGAAGATGACATGTCAGCATTAGAGGCTGTCCTCGCTGCTGTACCGGTGGAGTACAGGGAGCCGTTGGGCGTGAAGAGCTCGGCTAAGGAGGCGTGGGAGGCTATTGTGGCGACGCGCATCGGTTCCGACCGCGCAAAGAAGGCGACGGCCTAGCTTCTAAAGCAGGAGTACGCCAACCTCAAGTTCAAGTATGGTAAAACGGTGGAGGACTTCTCCCTCCGCCTGCAGACGCTCATCCGCTCATCAGTAAGCTAAAGAGCCACGGCGTCACCATCGACGAGGAGGAGGCGGTCTCCAAGTACCTCCACTCCGTGCCGGCAAAGTACATCTAGATCACTCTCTCCATCGAGACGATGCTGGACTTGTCCACCTTCACCATCGAGACGATGCAGAATACGGCTAATTAATATGCTCCGGTAAACAACAAGGCTCCCCAATGAACCACAAGTAAACAATCTTATTAGAAGTTTCAGATACAACGTTTCACAGACCATTTCATGTAAGAAATAATATAAGAAGTCGAGAGTTCATACAGATTTGTCAAGTGCGTGAGCTTCTGCAGTTCTTCTGGTATAGGACCCAACTGCATTCAACGTGTATATTTTCCGGTGGAGACAAAAGTCAACCCATCATCTCACACTTCCTCAGTTTTTTATTCCTCTCATCTGAGTACAGCTGTAATATCTCATATACGTACATACACCAACCCAACACACGCACGCCCCACTCATACCACATATACATAGCTAGACCTACAACTACATGTACTCCCTCTGTCCAAAACAAAAATCATTCTAAGGATTTTAAAACATATTAACAAGAAATGTACATAGCCACGTACTCTCTCTGTCCAAAACAAAAATCATCCTAGGGATTTTAAGACATATTAACAAGAAGGTAAAATGACCTTGCCCGCATGCCAAATTGAGCAATGTTAAAGGTGCACAGCACCAGGTGCGAATTTGCGGCGAATTTGCGTGAGCAGCGCTCGAACGTGGGCGGCAGGCACTCTAGCGAGCAACCTTACCAACGCGCTACGCGCGCGTTCGCAATTGATCCATCATCGATGTGTGTAGAGTTAACACCTACCACCAGGCTCACGAGACACAAGGCGAACACACCGCCGAAACTCGGGCTCGAAGGGTGACGAAACACAAGGCGAACACACAAGGTTTCTGGTTGTTTAAATTGCAGCTTTTGAGCTTTTCTGAAAAATTGCTGCTGACTTTTTTCTGAAAAGAACACACATAATGTTTTTTCAGACTTTTTTACACTGAGCTGTTAGGAAGCTCAAACAAACAGGGCAACAGTCGATGATGTGGCAGACGGCAGTGCTCTTCTGGTCGGAGCAGTCGCATTTGATGGCCGGGTCGAAGTTTGGGTTGTCGTCGATGACGGTGCCGTCTGTGGCGGTGCCGGTGCAAGGGTCGCCGCTGATGTTCCATGCCGTCGACGCCATCTGACCGAGCTTGGCGAACACCGCGTTCAGCGCCGCCGCTGCAACGCAACATGGAAACCGCGATCAGATTCATATCTGATGTCGAAAAGTACGACAATATAAGGTAATATCTCGGCCGTTGGATGGCGATAAAGAAAAACCCGGCACATTGGTCCTTTTTCTTCAGAGGAGAAACAATAGGCGGGTTTGCGTCAAAAAGTAATTCGATTCGGACTCTGATTGCACTGTTCAAAATGTCACTTGTTTATAACCGCAGGGAGTATCTCCTTTGATGGATTTTAACTCGCTTCATTTTCTCGTTGTAAGATGTCGAGGGAATCACACGACACACTCACACGTATTATGAGAAGGCAAGGTAACCTACTCCTGTTCACCACCACGCATCTCGAACGACTGGGCGGACGATTACGTGGAACCAACATGTTCTCATGCACCCCGGAAACAGGAGAAGCATCTATCTGGTTCGCCCAAGGTTTCTCCGATCCAGAGAAAAATCAGAGATGAGATTGCGATAGCAAAGGCGGCTGCTATCAGAACGTACGTGCAGGGACGAACATCTCGCGATAAGCTTTTTCTATCTCAGTAAAAAAAAATCGGGACGGACTGGACATACCTTTCAGTTGGATCTGTCCTTGTTGTTGTTGCTTGCTGAGCTTTGGCCGATGCATGCAGCTAGAAGCAGCAGCACGGAGAGCACGGAGCCACGGAGGGAACAACTCCATTTTAACCTCATTTCCCTCTTCCTAACTGCTCTCGCTTAGCTTGGCCGTGGCCCTTCCGAGGAAAGCAATCTTGTTCCGTGTCCAAAAATCTGCTGATTTCATCATCATAGAAGGAAAGCAAAGCAAATAAAGCAGCAGTCAAAGGCACACGACTGACTGGGGATACGCGGTCGTTTGGCAACGTTAGTACTGAAGACGACTGCATGACTGACTGACATTTTCAAGCTTTGGATTCATCCACTCGAACCATTCAAGACTGTCATGGTCTAGATAATTAAGGCGATTTCCCAGGATGGGATGATTAAGGCGAGCCTTGCGAAGGAGGACCATTTGAATGGTGCAGAGCACAAGTTGAAATCAGCGAGCTTGGGTTTAATTTTTTTTTAAAAGAAGCAGGAGCACTGCTCATTCATTTAAGAAGGAAGAAGTCCAAAGTTATATTTAGTGCAATATTACATAGAATTGGAATAACTCGATTCTTCAACATCTAAAGCAAATCATACTCTAAAGCAAATTAATATACATCGCCCAGATCAAGGCGTCCACATGCTCGTCTTCGCAGATGAACTTCCTCCTGAATACGCGCCAATACTTGTGCTGGCCGGAGCTCTTGGTTTTGAAAGATTCGCCTGTTCCTCTCATTCCAAATGTGCCATGCAGTGATGGTCATAATCGATGCTTTGGAACGCCGTTGCTTTGTGGTTAAACCCTGCAGGTGTCCTTGCCACCATCGCTGCACCTCCTGATCATCATCAGTCGGAGTTGTAACCTGTCCCTGCGTCCATGTGCTAACTAGGAACCAAACTTGCTTTGCATAGCTGCATTGTAGGCATAAGTGAGTTGTAGTTTCCAGTTCCTGGTCACACAACGGGCAGACCGTGTTACATTACCAATTCCTCGCTAGCATCTTGTCAGTTGTCAAAATTTTGCTTTGCACCAACAGCCAAGCAAAAATTTTGTGTTTTGCCTCCATATGTGCCTTCCATATCATGTCCGCCTGAACTGAAGTGTATGTACTTGCAAACTGAGCTTCATAAGCAGATTTCGCAGTATAATGACCAGTAGGCGTCCATCTCCATGTGATCCTGTCGTCTTGGTCGGTGAATTCAATCTCCTGCACCAAATCCCACAGTGTTACAAATTCTACCAATTCTTCCACAAACTTCCAGGATGGGACTAAAGCCCCGCAGCTACAGTACCAGTAACCAGAGCTGCAGTATTCGGTCATTTGGCCCAGCCCATTAGACCGGCCTATTTAGCGGGGTCTCACGTACACCCACTCTTAAAGACTCGACGTCCTCATTTACGTTTTTGTACTCGCTTCGCGCAAAAGATTCGAATAGGAGTTAATTCTCTCCCAGAGCTCAGGCTTTTAAGTTGGTTCGTTTTCCCCTAACTTCTGGTAGGGGGCTAAAGTCCCGTAGCTACAGTACCAGTAAACATAGCTACAGTATTCGCCCGGTTGGCCCAGCCCATTAGACCGGCCCATTTAGCGGGGTCTCACAGCACATTACTGTATTTAAGTAGTATATAAACCTAAATACAGTACAACTAGCATTTTATTTACAGTTTGGCAATTTCACTGCAATTTTTTCAAACGAAATGATGTCAGAAACTGTGATGTATATGACGGCTTGTGAGCTCCATTATAAATTCCTAGCATAAACTTTGCAGAAAAAAATACCAATAGCATGGAAACTAGAGTGCAACAATGCTGGACAACAAGTCTAGAATTAAGAGTGAACTTACCCATTCTAAAATATAAACCTTATCTTCATCAAGTGTATTGTCAAAGTTTGGCCTTCCAGCTAAAGTCTCCAAAAGGACAACGCCAAATGCAAACGCATCAACTTTCTCTGTCATATGACCTCTCATGGCGTACTCAGGTGCAAGATAACCACTTCACAGAACATCACAAAAACATTTGCTATTAGTTCACATGTGAAAAATACTAACATAAAGGAGGGAAAGATGGAAATGTACTTGCAATGTACCAGCAACTTTTGTGCCAACATGTGTTTTCTTGTCATCCTAAAGTTTGGCAAGTGTCGGCCTCCTAGCCACCGAACCAACCCCCTCCAAGGCCGTGTCGGCCGCTGCTGCTGCTGGCCGCCGGCAACGGCAGCCACAGCGGCGGCGGCCAGCAGGTGGTGCCAAGCGGCCACCCTGCGAGCACTCCTCTCACCTCCCCATCTCCCGCAGCTCCTATCCTCTCTTTCAAGATCCCATCGATCTCTCTCTCCTTTCACCAGATCCTGGAGCGTCTTGGCTGGATCCATACGTGCAGTGCTCGGATCCGTGCTCGCGGCGGTCGGATTTGTTGCTGCTCCACCATGGAGGCCGCAGCATCGGCCCTGCCGGCGGCAAGCTGCTTGGGGCCACGGACCGGTTGCAGGCTGTTCGGGGCCACGGCGCCGGCAGCAAGCACCTCGGGGCCGCGGGTCGACGACAGGCACCTCGAGGCCACAACGCCGGCGGCAGGCAACTTGGGGCCACGGGCCGCCGGCTGGCGGCTCGGGGCGACGATGCCGGGCTGCAGGCAGCCTGTGGCCACGGGCTGGCGGTAGGCAGCCCGGGGCGACGACGACGACGACCTGACGACGCTGGTCGTGCATGGAGCTCAGCCTTGTGCAAACGCCGTCTGGGCACCGCGCGTAGCCATGGATGGAGTGCCGGCCGCGTGTCTGCCGACCCCGTCCGCGGCCACCGCACAGCCCGAGCATCCATGTGGACAAGATTCATGTCGGTACGGTCTTGCCGGCTTGGGCGAAAGCTCTCACTAGCTTAATGGCTAGTGCCGGCGACGGATTTCCTTCCTGAAGCGTCGTCGTAGCACCCTAGCTGCAATTCCATTGGGGCTTCGGGTGAAAACCTATTTTGATCATCCAATCCAGCGATGGCCGGTGGCCCAGGAATTGCCGGGAGAAATCCAAGCTTGGCTTTGTGCTGAGCCGACAACGGCGACACCCTCAGGTGCCGTTCTTCCTCCTTGGAGGCGTTGTTTCGAGGCGTCCCTGTCCACATGTTTTGGATGCATTTGCGCTGGTCTGGGATGGGAGGTTTCGGTCAGGAGAAATCCTAGCCTGGTTTTGCACCAGTGTTGTCATCGATGACGCCGTCGGGCACCATTGTCTTTCTTGGAGGCGATGACGAGAGACCACTCCCCGTTTGGGACCATGTGCACCACTTTGGTAAAGGCATCGTTTTGGAGATCTCCACGTGCCGCCACTCATGACCGCTAATGGTTTTGGTGCTTCTCGTTCTACATCACCCATACACTTCTTTGATCTAGCGGCTAATGGTTGTTGACCTCCGTCATGGTTCCGTAAGTGTTCCCCATCTGGCGCCTCTAGTCCCTCTACTCCGTCTGTTGTCTCCTTGTTGATGGTTGAAGCGCCCCCACATCAGCGGAGACTAAGGGCCTGTTTGGTATAGCTCTGGAGCTGAACTCCAACAACTCCAGCTAATTTTCTAGCCAAACACCCCAACTCCGAAACTCCATGGAGCTGCCAACTCCATGGAGCTGTAGTGCAAATGGAGGTGGAGTTTTGGAGCACCTCTTTTGCAGCTCCGACTCCACCTAGAGCTGGCTCCACCTAGAGCTCCGACTCC
This sequence comes from Saccharum hybrid cultivar R570, assembly GCA_038087645.1. Lineage (NCBI taxonomy): Eukaryota > Viridiplantae > Streptophyta > Magnoliopsida > Poales > Poaceae > Saccharum > Saccharum hybrid cultivar. The sequence goes on along the minus strand of JAQSUU010000001.1, from coordinate 33,750,315 downwards.
ACCTAGAGCTGGCTCCACCTGGAGTTCTGGAGTGGAGCAGCTCCACCCAGAGTTGGAGCTATGCCAAACAGGGCCTAAATGTGATACAAATATTAGTCCCAGAAGGCTGATAACACATTTATTCAACACATGGTTCATAAACCGTATAGTTCCCGAGGGAACGGGCATCTAACATACGCCGCGATGATAAGCAAATACACAACGGTAAAGATCCAAATTATAGTCCAGATGAACTCTGGGCTGCACAGGAAACTAAGCAACAGCGGAAGCATCCTGGAAAGGCCAACACCACAGGCAGCGTTGGGTGCGGAAGCGACCTCCTACTCAAAATCTTCTGCGACGAAGTCTGGGGCGAGTACAAAAGTACTCAACAAGTCCAACCCCATCCACGGAGGGGGATACAATCAAGAATATGCATAGGATATATCAAGGATAAGGCTAAGGTTCATTTGCAATAAAGCTAGATTTTAACACATGCAAGGGTTCATTTTTGAAAAGGTTTTCACAAAGCATTTGTTTAGTAACTGAATCAATAAGTGGGCTTGATCCTACACAAAAGATCCAAGTTTTAATGCTACCAGACTCCCCGTCCGTAGTAGCCCATGGCACAACTGTCGGACACTTCCAAAATCCAACACACACCATGAAAAATCATCCATCTCCCAAACACTAGTCCTGTGTCCAAGCCGTAACTCGTCCAACGCCGTGGACACGGCTACCCGGATAGATTTTAACTCTGTAGAGGTGTACACTTTACCCACAAGTAGGGTACCGTAGCACGATCACCTTAGTGTCGGTGCAGATCCTATCAAAGCCATTACCCACCTTAGCTAAGCCTGACTAGCCAACACTGAAGCAACCAAGGGGTTAATGACCTACCAACGAGGTCTCAACCGGGATCTAAGTTCACACAGTTCTTACTCCTTCTCCATGGTCTCCCATTGCTCACCAGCTCTCCTGATGGCTAACAGACTAGCTAGTGGGATTTATGCTAAGCCGTCGTCGCATACAATGGTCGAGTGGTTGCACGATAAATTGGGTTAGGCAAGATGGCACATCAACTCGGTCCTTAACCTTGACAAGATGGATATCTCCCAACCTTGCTCAACCACAAAGGTACGAGCCCAACTTATTGGCGTTTCACACAAGAAACACCCATCCATCTCATCTAAGCATTTATTTCCTTTATTTCCCGAAAACCTATTTTTCCCTTTTAAAAACACTCACACATTTATTCTTTAACAAAACACATTGTAGTCATGATTGTATTGAGTAACAAGATCCTAAGCATTCTTGTAAGGAAAATGGACCCTTGGCCCATTTACTTTGGATTTTGGTGGTTGATGACTAACACAACCAAATTGGACTAATAAATTTGTAAGTGTTTGTTTTGTAGTTCAATAGGGTGCAAGACGTAACTTGAACGAAGGCGACGTGATGATCCGATGATCAACACCTTAAGCAAGACCTTAGGAGCACAAGAAAAGACCCAAGAGATCAAGCAAAGTCCAAGCATGAAGATTAGAACCAAGTCGTACGCAAGATCGTGAAGAAACGAGCTCGCAGAGGCGACCGGACGCTGGTGGCTCGACAGTCGGGATGACCAGACGCTGGATCGGTGGCTCTGCAGTCGGGGCGACTGGACGCAGGACCGGTGGCTCTGCAGTCGGGACGACTGGACGCTGGACCGGACGCTGGCGGCGAAACTGACCGGACGTAGGGAAGCAACGTCCGATCAAGTACAGAGAGGTTCCAGAACGGCGAAACTACGACCGGACGCTGGCAGCGTCCGATCAATGGTTCACGGTTCAACGGTCGGGACGACCGGACGCGTCCGGTCAGGACAACTTCTGCGTCCGGTTAGTAGCAGAAAAGCGGGATTTCGTCACAACGGCTACTTTCTCCATGGGGCTTATAAATAGACCCCCAACCGGCTATTTGACAATAGTGGAGCTGAGGAAACATACCAAGGGTGTTGATACACCATTTTAGTGATCTCCACTTGCATAGTGCTTAGTGATTCATCAGGTGATTAGCGTAGGTGCTTTACGAAGTGCTTAGGTTGATTAGACCACCGCTTATGCGCTTGCTCTAGGTTTAGGCCTAGTGTTTAGTGAGGTTTACATACCTCTTATCACTCGGTGCTTGCGAGCACCATTGTTGTACATCGGAGGGGCCTGCGACGTTTCGGCTGGAAGCTTGATAGTGAAGACGACGGGGAGCATCCGGGAGAGGCTTGCCGGAAGGCACGTCGGAGACCCACTTGCGCGTGGGGAAGGCCCGAGGCTATCCACGGAGTTACCCGGCCGAGAGCTTGGCCCTTTGAAGGGTCGAGATGGCGACTAGAGGGGGGTGAATAGTCTTTTCTAAAACTTAATCACGTCGGCTAACCGATACAAATGCGGAATTAAAACTATCGGTCTAGCCAAGACTATACCCCACTATATATGTTCACTAACACCTTGCAAAGATAACAATTATGCAACAAAGGTGCCGGGCTAGTTAGAGCTCTCCTAAACAATTCTAGGAGCAAGGTTACACAAACCTATGCCACTAGTATTTTAGACAACAAGAGAGCTCCTACACATGCTAGTAAGCAAAAGCACAAAGTTCACTAGCAATGCTCAATAACAAGGCAACCAATGCCGAATTAGAGAGCGCAAATACTTAGCTACACAAACTAAGCAAAGTGACTAACAAGGTTACACAAACCAAATTAGCCACGCAAGGGAGCTACTTCTATGCTACACAAGCAAGAAGATAATTAGCAAGCTACACAAGCTAACTAATTATTAAAGCAACAACACAAGCTCAATGTATATAAAAGTAATTGCAAGCTTGTGTAACGGGAATGCAAACCAACGGGAAGAACAAGGTTGACACGATGATTTTTCTCCCGAGGTTCACATGTTTACCAACACGCTAGTCCCCGTTGTGTCGACCGCTCACTTGGTGGTTCGGCGGCTAATTAGCATCACCCGCTAAGCCCGCACGTCGGGCGCCGCAAGAACCTACCCCTTGAGTGAGGGTAGCTCAATGACACGCTTTACTAGAGTTGCTCTTCGCGGCTCCCGCGGGGCGAGCACAATGCCCCTCACAAGCACTTCTTCGGAGCGCCGCACAAGCTTCTTGCGCGCTTCGACGGAGACCACCACCAAGCCGTCTAGGAGGTGGCAACCTCCAAGAGTAACAAGCACCACCGGCTTGCAACTCGATCACCTAGTGCCACTCGATGCAACCTCATGATGCAATCACACTAGAATCGCTCACTCACACAATCGAATGATCACTATCAAGTATGTGTGTGATGGAGGGCTCCCAAGCACTCACAAGCATGGACACTAAGTCCCTTGAGGTGCTCAGCTCCAGCCATGGCCGAAGGCCACTTCTATTTATAGCCCCAAGGGCTAAACTAGCCGTTACCCCTTCACTGGGCAACGGTCGGGACGACCGGACGCTCCGGTCGTGTTGACCGGACGCTGGACCTCAGCGTCCGGTCGCCCGTAGACGACCACGTGTCCCGATTCCAACGATCACTTGACTTGACCGGACACAGCAACTTCAACTGACCGGACGCTGGACCCTCAGCGTCCGGTCGTTTCCAGTAAGCTCCCGAGCATGACCGGACGCGTCCGGTCGAACGCGATCGGACGCAGCCAGCGTCCGGTCACACTCCAGCTACTGCGTCACCGTACGTCAGCCTGACCGGACGCAGCCTTCCAGCGTCCGGTGCATTCAGATCCAGCGTCCGGTCAGTTGACCGACGCCAGCATCTTCGCGACCAACTCGTTTTCACTTCTAACTTCTTCACCCTTGCTCCAATGAGCTAACCACCAAGAAATTTGTATCCGGCGCAATAGAAAATAGGCCTTCTATTTTCCCGAAAGCGCCGAATCCCGCCTCACAAGCTTGGCGGGAGGGAGAGAGGGACCCAAACCCATCTCACCCCTGCAAACACCACGTCCTTTGTAAATGTGCCAACACCACCAAGTGTACACCATCATGTGTATGTGTGTTAGCATTTTCACAATCATTTCCCAAAGGATGTTAGCCACTCAACTTGCCACGCCACTCGATCCTAGCGACAATGCAAAGTTAGATCATTCGAGTGGCACTAGATGACCGATATGCAAACAAGTTTACCCCTCTTGATAGTACGGCCATCTATCCTAAACCCGGTCATAAACTTCTCTACACACCTATGATCGGTGAAATGAAATGCCCTAGGTTATACCTTTGCCTTGCGCATTCCATTCCATCTCCTTCAATGTCGATGCAACACATGCACCAACATGATCAACAATGATATGATCCACTTCATATCATCACATGATCATATTGGTTCATCGATCTTGACTCTACTTGCTCTTCACCGTTGCCATCGTCCATCGGCGCCAAGTCTTGCTCAAGCTTCACCGCCACGCGGTCCATCACTACAAAGCCTTCGACTTGCCCTTCACACTTGCAACCGGTCCATCAAGCCAAGTCTTGTCTTGATCTTCTGCACCTTGATCACATGACTCAATGTCATGTCTCATGTGCAATAAGCTCCTTCATCATCACATGTGTGAGCTTTGCAACATCTCCAAGCCATTTTCACCTTCATGGCATATGTTGCTCACACATATGTACTTGTGGACTAATCACCTGTGTATCTCACATAAACACAATTAGTCCAACTAAGTTGTCACTCAATTACCAAAACCAAACAAGGACCTTTCACCCTTGCGAGGGATTCCTTGTGAGTGGCTCCAACGAGGATTAGGGGAAAGCTTGCGCGCTTCTCGATACCTCGGTAAAAATACCGGAGTCTGAAAGCATCTAGGCCCCGAGGTTTGGTTTCGGCAATTGATAACAACGCTTTATTACCATGACTAACGTGTGTTTTGCAGAAACTTTGGTAAGTTAGGTCATGGAGGTTTTAACTGCTTTGGGCACCATCGTATTCATGCCCCTTGATGGAAATCGTTTCGATTTTCAAAAGAGTGACGTCAAGATTAAGGACGGTTAGTTCCGGATGTCGAGGTGTTGAGAGACATTTGGAATAGTCGTTAGGATCTTCGTTCTTCTCTTTTGGCCGTACTATAAAGGGGGGCATGAGCGGGTAGCTTGACCTAGGCGAGTCCTATGTTTAGGTGTGGTGCACACTTGTTAAACTTGGCGCTAGGCTGCTCTAGAATAGCTCAAAGTTCAGTTGGGAGCAACTTGGTTGAAGTTGTAACGCTTTTCGGAGAGTTTCGGGTCATTTTCCCGTGACCGGACGCGGTCCTCGGCATGACCGGACGCGTCCGGTCAGTTCAGTTCTGCGGCTGGGGTTTCAGCTCTGAGCACCGGACGCGGTCCTCGCGAGGACCGGACGCGGTGGTCAGAAGTCAACACGTGTCACTTAAGGGAAACACCCGATCGGACGCGACCTAGGTGTGATCGGCGCGTCCGGTCATAGTCCAGTAAGGTCCTGAGACGACCGGACGCGTCCGGTCATCACCGATCGGACGCGGTCGCGCGTCCGATGCGAGTACAGTAAGCTCCACGCACGATCGGACGCGTCCGGTCACCCCTGACCGGTGCGTCCGGTCATTTAGGTGTTTTTCGGTTTTTGACCGTTACGAGCGACCGGCGCGTCCGGTCAGTACGACCGGCGCGTCCGGTCAGCTCGAGTTTTGCTGAGTCAGCAGGTAACGGTTCGTTTCGTCTGTGGGGTGTATAAATACATCTCCACCACCTCTTTTAGAGGTCTCTTGCTCATTTGATCAGCTGATAAACACCTTTGAAGTGCAAGGTAGTGCAAGAGCACTAGTGAGGATAGAGATTTGAGAATCAAAGCTTGTGAGTTCCTCACTAGCGATTAGAGAGTAACAAGTGTGCATCCACTTTCTCATTTAGGCTCGTAGAGGTCAAGTGAGAGTTCTAGCTTGTTACTCTTGGTGATCGCCATCACCTAGACGGCTTGGTGGTGATTGGGAGTTTGGTGTTCATCCGGCGGAGCTTGTGGATGACCCAACTCATCTTGTGAGCGGTTGTGGGTGATTCACCGCGACGGAGTGTCGAAGAATCAACCCATAGAGAGCACTTGATCCTTGCGCGGATCAAGGGGGAGCGACACCCTTGCGCGGGTGCTCCAACGAGGACTAGTGGGGAGTGGCGACTCTCCGATACCTCGGAAAAACATCGCCGTGTTCCTTGCCCCTTTACATTCAAGCATTTACTTTCTCGTATTTACTTACATTGCTTGTTTACATTCCTAGACTTGCCATGCTAGACTAGGATTGGAAACTAGGGTGCAAAACTTTGTATCGGTAGACTCTCTAGGAACACAAGTAGACACTAGGGGTGAATTCCAGCTTGTAGGATTTATTCCTTGCATTTATTTTTAGAAAAGCCCAATTCACCCCCCCCCCCTCTTGGGCATCTTGATCCTTTCAATTGGTATCGGAGCCGTGTTGCTCTACTTTTAGGCTTTACCGCCTAGGGCAAGATGTCTAATGGGGAAGGACCACCTCCCACTTTTGAGGGAGACGATTTTCCATATTGGAAAATTCGTATGGAGGCGTACCTCGAAGCCATAGATGTTGGGTGCCTTAGAGCCGCAATCGAAGGGCTTCCCCCCATAAGGGATCCCGCTAACCCAAGTGGTGACTAGGAAAAGTACGACCGGTGGAATGCAAAGGCCAAAAATGCACTCTACCGGGGCTTAGGCAAAGATATCTTCAATCGCGTGCGTAATGCAAAGAACGCTCATGAATTGTGGGAAAATCTTTGTGCTCTCCATGAGGGAACTAAGAGTGAGCGTGAGGAACGCTATCACATAGCCTTAAAGAAAATTAATTCTTTTGAGATGCTTCCCAAAGAAAGTGCTAATGACATGTACACTCGCTTGAATGTTCTTGTAGAGGACCTCAATGCTCTTGGGCTCACCAAAATGAGTCAATCGGATGTTGCAAGGAAGATCTTGAGTGTGCTCCCCGTTGAGAAGTATGGACATATTGTCACCGTGCTTCACCAAAGTGATCTTTCCACCGCAACACCAACGCAAGTTTTGGGGAAAATCAATGCTCATGAGATGTACATGCATATCACTCCGGAAGAGGGCTCATCATCTTCCAAGAAGAAAGACTTGGCCTTCAAAGCTAGTCATGACAAGAAGAAGATGAAAGGCCAAGCCATGATGGTGCAAGAAAGCTCAAGTGATAGTGATGTTGATGATGAATCACTTGCACTCATGGTGAGAAAGACCACCAAGATGTTAAAGAAGCTTAACAAGAGTGGCATCAAGTTCGATGGCAAGAAGAAGAAATTCTTCACAAGTAGCAAGAGAAAGCCAATCTTGGAGATGGATTGCTACAATTGTGGTGAACTTGGTCATCTAGCTCATCAATGCCCTAGACCACCAAAAGACAAGTACAAGAACAAAAACAAGGGCAAGAAAAATGATTCAAGTGATGAAGAAGAAGAGAAGAAGAGGAACAAGCCATACAAGAAGAAGGATGGCAAAAAGAAGGAGTTCCACAAGAAAAAGAAGGGAGGAAAGACATACATTGTTGGTGATTGGCTCACCGACATTGAATCATCATGTGAGTCCTCCGAAGATGAGAGCAATGATGAGAAAGAGAAGGTTGCCGCATTTGTGATGGGGCCATCATCTTCACCAACATCTTCATCACCACCTTCACCACCTCCTTCACCATCATCGTCCACTACTCACCTATGCCTTATGGCCAAGGGTGAACGAAAGGTACAAAACCATGATAGTGATGATGATGACGATAGTGATAGTGATGATGAATATGACTCACCTTCTTATGATGAACTTGTAAAATTGTTAAATAAATACACTAAAATCATAAGAAGAACTAGAAGTGAAAATGATGATCTTCAAAATGAAAATGAATCACTCTCATCAAAGATTGAAAATATTCAAAAGACTAGTGGTGAGCTTAGAGTTCAAAATGAAGTGATGTCTTCCACTCTCAAGGAACTCAAAACCTCCTATAAAGAGCTTAAAGATCAACATGATAAACTTGAGAAGAAGCATGATGAGCTCATCACTAGACACAATTCTCTAAAGGACAAATATACCACATTAAAAATTGATTATGATAGTCTTGTGGTTGCTAATGAACTTGCTCTTGAGACACATGATGCTACTAACCATGTTGTTAAGTGTGATATAGCTACATCATGTGATGACTTGATCATTGAAAGCATTGAGCGAGGTTCTAGTAGCAAAGGCAAGAGTGTGGTTGAGTCAAGCAACCATGATGATTATGCCAAGATTAAGAGTGAAAATGAGAAGCTTGCAAGTGAGAACAAGAAGCTAAAAGGTTTGATGGCTCTTGAGAAGCAACCAACAAATGAGTCACTCATTGAAGAAAACAAAAAGCTCAAGCAAGAAAAAGAGCATCTCAAGACCGGCCTAAGCAAGTTCACAAGAGGCCAACATTTGCAAAGTGAGCTCCTCATGAACACCGTAATGAAGATGGATAGAAGTGGTATTGGGTACTTGGCAAATCAAGAGAAGAAAGCAAAAGCTCAACAACAACAAAGCAAGTCAAAGCCCAAGCCAAAGAGATGTGTTGAGTGTGGTCAAGAAGGTCACTTTGCTCATGAATGCAAAACTCCACCACCACAACCCTTGCCCAAGCATGCTAGACCTTTCGCTTTCAATGCTCATTATATGCTAAGAAAAGATTCAAATGGAAAGATGAAAGTCATGTTTTTGGGTCCCCCAAACAAGAATAGGCCAAAGAAAATATGGGTTGCCAAGTCACTAGTGGATAAAGTCAAGGGCCCCTCTCAAGTTTGGGTCCCTAAACAAAAAGCTTGATCTCTTGTGTGTAGGTGAACTACAAGACCGGTGGAACTCATTGGGTTATTGATAGTGGTTGCACTCAACATATGACCGGTGATCCTCGTATGTTCACCACCATTGAAGAGAATGGTATATGTCAAGAGAAGATCACATTTGGGGATAATTCAAAGAGCAAAGTCAAGGGTATAGGCAAGATTGCAATATCACATGATCACTCACTCTCAAATGTGCTCTATGTTGCTTCATTGAGTTTCAACTTGTTGTCCGTGGGGCAACTTTGTGACCTTGGCTTTCAATGCTTGTTCACACCAAATGAGGTGGAAGTTTCAAAGATAGATGACAAGCAAGTGATATTCAAAGGCTTTAGATACAATAATCTTTATCTTGTTGACTTCACCTCCGAAGATGCAAATTTGATGACATGTTTGTTCACCAAGACCTCACTTGGTTGGCTTTGGCATAGGAGGCTTGCTCATGTTGGAATGAACACTCTCAACAAGCTATTGAAGAAAGAACTAGTGAGAGGATTGAAGGATGTGAAGTTTGAAAAGGACAAACCTTGTAGTGCATGTCAAGCGGGCAAACAAGTTGCAAACACTCATCCAACCAAAGCTTTCATGTCAACTTCAAGAGTGTTAGAACTTCTACACATGGATTTGTTTGGGCCTACAACATACAAGAGCTTGGGTGGTAATCTCTATTGTCTTGTGATAGTGGATGACTACTCAAGGTATACATGGACTTTCTTCCTTCATGACAAATCCGAAGTGGCAAATTGCTTCAAGAAGTTTGCAAAGAGAGCTCAAAATGAATTTGAAGTCAAGATAAAGAAGATTAGAAGTGACAATGGGAAAGAATTTGACAACACCAACATTGAAGCTTATTGTGATGAAATTGGAATCAAGCATGAGGTGTCTTCAACCTACACTCCTCAACAAAATGGTGTAGTTGAGAGAAAGAACCGAACCTTGATCACCCTTGCAAGAACAATGCTAGATGAGTACAACACTCCGGAGAAGTTGTGGGCCGAGGCAATCAACACCGCATGCTATGCTTCAAATCGCCTCTTCCTACAAAAGTTTCTTGGCAAGACCCCCTATGAGTTGCTTAATGGCAAGAAGCCGGACGTTTCTTTCTTCCGGGTGTTTGGTTGCAAATGTTACATCTACAAGAAGCGTCAACACCTAGGGAAGTTTCAAAGACGTTGTGATATTGGTTTTCTTGTTGGTTACTCATCAAAGTCCAAAGCATATAGAGTATTTAACCATGCCACCGGTTTGGTTGAAGAAACATATGATGTGGAATTTGATGAATCTAATGGCTCCCAAGGAGCAATTGAGAATTGTGATGATGTAGGTGATGAACCCTTGAGGGAGGCCATGAAGAACATGCCGGTGGGAGACATCAAGCCAAAAGATGATGATGACGATGTACAAATTGTTGATCCACCATCTTCATCACGTGTGCCTCAAGATGATAACAAGAATGAGAGAGTTGAAAATGAAGACACTCATGTCTCTCATGAACAATCCGAGGCACAAGCTCAAGATGTTGATGCTCCTCATCCACCTCCTCAAGTGGTTGATAAAAGAAATTCACCACTACTTCAAGCACATCCACAAGATCTCATCATAGGGAGTCCTACAAAGGGAGTAATGACTCGATCCCAAAAGCTAGCTTCTTTTGTTGAACATCACTCTTTTGTCTCTTGTGTTGAACCTAAGACTGTAGAAGAAGCTCTTCAAGATCCGGATTGGGTGATTGCAATGCATGAAGAATTGAACAACTTCACCCGCAATCAAGTATGGACACTTGAAGAGCATCCCAAAGGTGCAAGAGTCATTGGAACCAAGTGGGTGTTCTGAAACAAGCAAGATGACCAAGGCATAGTGGTGAGGAACAAGGCAAGACTAGTTGCAAAGGGGTTCTCTCAAGTTGAAGGTCTTGATTTCGGAGAAACCTTTGCACCCGTTGCAAGACTTGAAGCCATTCGTATCCTCCTTGCTTATGCATCACATCATGATATGAAACTATATCAAATGGATGTGAAAAGTGCATTTTTAAATGGCTTTATAAATGAACTAGTCTATGTTAATCAACCTCCCGGGTTTGAAGACCCTAGATATCCTAATCATGTTTATAGGTTGTCCAAGGCGTTATATGGGCTCAAGCAAGCCCCTAGAGCGTGGTATGAACGCCTCCGGGACTTCCTCATTGAGAAGGGCTTCACCATTGGGAAGGTCGACACCACACTATTCACCAAGAAGTTTAATGGGGAGATCTTCATTTGTCAAGTATATGTTGATGATATCATCTTCGGATCAACAAATGAAGATTATTGCAAAGAATTTGGTGAATTGATGTCAAAGGAATTCGAGATGTCAATGATTGGTGAGCTCACATTCTTCCTTGGCTTTCAAGTAAAGCAAATGAGAGAAGGGATTTTCATCTCTCAAGAAAAGTATACCAAGGATCTTCTCAAAAGATTCAAGATGGAAGAATGCAAACCAATCAAGACCCCAATGCCATCAAATGGACATCTCGACCTAGATGAGGGAGGTAAACCGGTTGATCAAACTCTCTACCGTTCTATGATTGGTAGCTTGTTATACCTTACCGCATCTAGGCCCGATATCATGTTTAGTGTGTGCATGTGTGCTCGCTTTCAAGCATGCCCTAAAGAACCTCACCTAAGTGCCGTAAAAAGAATCCTAAGATATCTTAAGCTCACCCCAAGCATTGGTCTTTGGTATCCCAAAGGAGCTAGATTCCAACTAGTTGGCTATTCCGATTCGGACTATGCCGGTTGCAAGATTGATAGAAAAAGCACATCCGGAGGGTGCCATTTGCTTGGAAGATCTTTAGTATCTTGGTCATCTAAAAAGCAAAATAGTGTGGCTTTGTCCACCGCCGAGGCGGAATATATTGCCGCGGGGGCTTGTTGTGCACAAATCCTATATATGAAACAAACCCTCCTAGACTATGGAATTGTTCTTGAAAAGGTGCCACTTTTATGTGACAACGAAAGTGCCGTTAAAATTGCTAACAATCCGGTACAACACTCTCGCACCAAGCACATTGATATCCGCCATCACTTTCTAAGAGATCACGTTGCTAAAAATGACATATCACTAGAAGGTGTAAGAAGTGAAAATCAATTAGCGGATATCTTCACTAAACCTTTGGATGAGGCAACCTTTTGTAGGTTAAGAAGTGAGCTCAATGTGCTTGATTCTAGTAACTTTAAAAAATGAGCGTGTGTTGTCCCTTGCATTGCATTGTATAATATGCCATGTCTATTTTTTTCGCTTTGTTTTTAGGGCTTGGCTAACACGGTTACGATAACCCTTCCTTGGAGGAGTGAAAAAGCCTAACCGTGGATCAAACTTGACAAGCTTTCTAGTTTTACCTTCTTGTTTTGCATTGCATATGCATGGTTGTTGTTCTTGTCGTTTCTTTTCGGTTAAGTTTTGAGCAACCTCTGTGTTCGTCCATGGATAGAGAGAGCATTTTGACGCTCCTAAAGGTTCAAAAACTCTATTGCGTGGCCATAAGTTGCTCCTTGGGTGTTTATTGCCTATTTTCTTAAAAATAATACTAGCCTAAGGCAATCTCTTTTTAAAATTTTTGAGGGTTTGAGTGAGGTCTCTCATTTCATGTTCCAATTGGTGTTTATTTGTGTCTCTTTGAATTGGAACCTGATTGGGAGAAGTCACGTCGTAGTTCGGAACAAAGAAGGGCGAAGAACAGTCACCGGAAGCTGCACCGGACGCTGCACCGGACGCAGTAGTGCTTCACCACCGCGTCCGGTCCCGGCGTCCAGCAGCGCGTCCGGTCATCCAGAAGACCAACTCCAGATCTAGTGATCGGACGCTGCACCGGACGCGCCTCTGTTGACCACCGCGTCCGGTCCCGGTTACCACCACCGCGTCCGGTCATTCGTGATATTTTCCCGAACTTCCAACGACCGGACTCAGACCGCGTCCGGTCAATCCGCACCGGACGCGTCAGGTCACTCCAGGAGCTTACTGGAGTATGACCGGACGCTGCACCACCGCGTCCGGTCATAACGACCACCGCGTCCGGTCATCACGCGTCGAGCGGATCTGACCCTTCATATACCGCTTCGTCCTCGGCCGTTTTCTTCTCTCCGCCCGAGCTTCCTTTGCGCCACCGCCTTTTTCTTTCGCCACCGCCGCACTTCGCGCCACCGCCGCACCGCCTGCCGCCGGTGAGCCACCGCCTCGCCTTCTTGCTCGCGCGCGTGCCAGCCGCCCTTGCGCGCCTCCTGCCGAACCGGCTTTCGCTCGCAGCCACGCCGTCACCATCGCGCCACCGCCGCGCCGCCGTCGCCCGACCGCGCCACCACCGCCGGTGAGCCGCGCTCCTGCAAGCCAGCTTCATCTCCGACATTGGTACGACTCGTGCTTGCCTCCGATCGTTTTTCATCGATCTGCCCTAACCCTAACCCTAACCCTAGGGTTCGTCGGTCGATCGTTCGTCAACGAGTTTCGTCGCGAGTCGTCTTCTTCGCGAAGAGCTCGTCCGGTGGATTCGGGGAATCTCGCGATCTAGGTCACCTCATCTTGTCACCGTCGTCTCGTCGATCCGAGGTAGCTTCACGTCTCAATTCTCATCGTATCACATATGCTTGCTTTCTCTAGGGTTTCGTACCTTTTAGTCGTATATGTGCTTATAGTAGATCTCTCTATTCCGTCGTTGCAGCGAGTCTGTCCGTGTGTCGGGTGAGATCTGTTTGCTAAATCCGAGGCCAAGCCTGCGGATACGGATTGAGGCCAAGCCTCTTGAGTGACAGTTCATCATCTTACAGAGGTTCTCAGTCACTGTGTCAGCATGGTGCGTTGCAAGAACGCCGGTGGTGCTCCTGGTGACGGGAACGACAGTCCCCCTCGTCGGTCTGAGATTGCACGTGGGAAGCGTGTCAAGGTCTTGGCCAGAAAGAAGAAGAAGACACTCACAGAGGCAGAGATTGCTCAGGCCGTAGCAGATGCAGCAGAGCAGGTAGAGAGAGGTGGCAGGAGCAGTGGCATACGCATAGGCGAGCATCGCTTTCATCTTGAAGGTCGACAGCTCGGCACAGAGGCCACTGAGGGCACTGAGGATACTAGAGCTGCAGAGGATATGTCAGTTGATCCACCCACAGAGACCACAGAGGCTCCAGAGGCTACAGCAGATACAGAGGAGCAGCCAGCTCAGTCTCCAGTACGTCGCCGCTCCACACGCGCCCGTACTCAGGTATCTCCTAGGCCAGAGGGTCAGCGACGTGGAGCATGTCCTCCTCCCAGAGCTAGAGGTTCACCCCCGGTCGAGCACTTTGACTTGAGGGGTGCTACAGCACGTCAGGTGCAAGGGTTGAGGTTCGTGGAGGTCAGTCGGTGGTTTCCACCTGTGAGGGATCCCAGAGCTTCAGAAGGATTCTATACCCCTCTTCAGGAGGATTTCTACAGAGCTCTAGTTGACAGTGGTATTGCTTTCCGACCACAGAGGGTCTGTCGACTTGAGTCACTAGTCGAGGTTGTGGGAGAGCAGCTACGTCCGCACCTGTCCTTTCTGCCAGGCTTGTCAGATCTTCTTAGACGGACAGGTGCATACTGCGGCACATGGGTCAGAGAGTTTTATGCTTCACTATGGATTGATCCTGCCCATGATTTCATTCACTTTGCATTCCGAGGCCGCGATCACCGCCTATACAGCAGCAGAGTGCGGGAGATTCTCAGACTCCCAGCTTTTGACACAAAGATACATCAGCTGTGTTATGGTCAGACTCCTCCTCCAAGATGCCCTCACGGCGGGACAGTGCCACCTACCGACTTGGTTCGACCCTGCTTCCGTGAGCCTTTTGGCGAAGGGTCTCGACGCACGCCCGCCAGTTTGACTCCACTGGCCAGAGTTTTGGATGCTATAGTCAGACGCACACTTCTTCCTAGACTTGGCTACAGAGAGGGACTGACTCGGATGCAGTTATGGGTTGTTCACCACCTCCTCTCACAGACACGGTTTGATATATGGGATCTCATACTTAGTGAGATGGAGGACACCATAGCTGAGGGCTTCAAGGGTAATCATCAGCTGCCCTATGCACACTGGATCTGCTTCATTATCAGATCATCTATTCAGCTGCCAGCAGAGATCCGAGCTGAGATATCAGATACTACCACTGCTTTTCCTGAGTATGATATCCGTCAGCTTTGGACGTCAGTTACCAGAGATCAGGCTCCAGTGCCAGGACAGCGTGTGCGACCTGAGGTTCCTGAGACAGCAGCTGAGCAGGACGCCACAGTTGATGAGCTTGCAGAGGCAGAGCTTGCAGATCTTGACGCTCAGCCTGCTGACCTTCCTGAGGATGGGACATCTGACAGCACTGATGAGGACTACCAGCCCATCCCCAGGTACCGGTCTCCTCGGTCCCACGACCACGAGGCCGGTGGCTCTGGTTCAGCCTCCCGCACAGACCCAGCCATGGTGGCAATTCTTAAGAGGTTGACCCAGGCACAGGAGCAACAGCAACAGCAAATACAGCGACAGGCTCAGGACACAGCTGCAGCATTTGCACAGATTCAGGCTCGTCAGGACGAGTTTCAGCGTCAGCAGCTTGAAATCCAGAGACAGCAAGTCGAAATGCAGCGACAGCAATATGAGATTCAGCGACAGACTGCAGCTAGTCAGCAGCAATACTTGGACCTCCTGCGCCACCTAGTCATGGTTGGGGTTCCTCCGCCTACTTCCATCCTAACTTCTACTTTACCAGCTTCTGATCCATCGAGTCAGGGACAGCCGGGTCACCAGTTCACATCTCCACAGCGGCAGGTTCCCCAGTCTTTCCAGTCCCCGAGCTTCACTCCTATTCACACGGGGTTTACACCATCAGACCAGCCTCACCCTCACCTCCTGACAGGCACATCTTTCGGTGATTTCAGTGCTACCTACAGCGAGTTGACTGGTCAGCTGACGCCCTCGCATACTACAGTTGCTACTTCTTTAGGGTTGTCAGCTTCAGAGGCAGCTATTCCTCCAGTAACAGGAACTGGTACTACAGAGACTCTACCTTCGTCAGTTGCCTCCACAGATCCTCCTGCTACTGGCTCGCTACAGGCTCAGGTCACTCAGACGGATCCTATCATTACTACTACGACAGTACCTGTTCCTGCCGTTCAGACCCAGACAGTTACACAACCACATGCTTCATCACAGGGTCAGCCAGATAGCTCAGATTCCGAGGGCGATTCTCTACACTTCATGATTACTCCGCGCACCTCGGCACCCGACACGACTCCGTCTGTCCCCCCATCAGATCCTTAGATTAGTTTTTTTTTCTTTTGGCGCTTGATGCCAAAGGGGGAGAGAGTAGTTTCAGGGGGAGATTTGAGAGTTGTTTTTTCGTTTTTTCCTGTGTGCTACATTCATGCATCATGTTTACTTTTCAGTCATTGCATTCGTGTGACATGTCGCTGTGAGATAAACCTTGAGTCTTAATGTTTTATCCTGTTAGTGTTATCTCTTGTCACCATTGTTAATTATAGCTCTAAGGTTGTGCTTCCGTGCCTTACTCTGATAAATTATGAGCTATATCCGTTTGTGTACTAACGCTTTTTGTCTTATCTTATGAGTACACTCTTTTGGCTTGGGACACATAAGCAATTCCTTTCACTTCTCTGCTTATTGCTTGTTGCTTATGTGAACCATGCATGCTCAAAAACCTCAACTCCAATCTTTCATATCTGAGTGTTGTCATCAATCACCAAAAAGGGGGAGATTGAAAGCATCTAGGCCCCGAGGTTTGGTTTTGGCAATTGATAACAACGCTTTATTACCATGACTAACGTGTGTTTTGCAGAAACTTTGGTAAGTTAGGTCATGGAGGTTTTAACTGCTTTGGGCACCATGGTATTCATGCCCCTTGATGGAAATCATTTCGGTTTTCAAAAGAGTGACGTCAAGATTAAGGACGGTTAGTTCCGGATGTCGAGGTGTTGAGAGACATTTGGAATAGTCGTTAGGATCTTCGTTCTTCTCTTTTGGCCATACTATAAAGGGGGGCATGAGCGGGTAGCTTGACCTAGGCGAGTCCTATGTTTAGGTGTGGTGCACACTTGTTAAACTTGGCGCTAGGCTGCTCTAGAATAGCTCAAAGTTCAGTTGGGAGCAACTTGGTTGAAGTTGTAACGCTTTTCGGAGAGTTTCGGGTCATTTTCCCGTGACCGGACGCGGTCCTCGGCATGACCGGACGCGTCCGGTCAGTTCAGTTCCGCGGCTGGGGTTTCAGCTCTGAGCACCGGACACGGTCCTCGCGAGGACCGGACACGGTGGTCAGAAGTCAACACGTGTCACTTAAGGGAAACACCCGATCGGACGCGACCTGGGTGTGATCGGCGCGTCCGGTCATAGTCCAGTAAGGTCCTGAGACGACCGGACGCGTCCGGTCATCACCGATCGGACGCGGTCGCGCGTCCGATGCGAGTACAGTAAGCTCCACGCACGATCGGACGCGTCCGGTCACCCCTGACCGGTGCGTCCGGTCATTTAGGTGTTTTTCGGTTTTTGACCGTTACGAGCGACCGGCGCGTCCGGTCAGTACGACCGGCGCGTCCGGTCAGCTCGAGTTTTGCTGAGTCAGCAGGTAACGGTTCGTTTCGTCTGTGGGGTGTATAAATACATCTCCACCACCTCTTTTAGAGGTCTCTTGCTCATTTGATCAGCTGATAAACACCTTTGAAGTGCAAGGTAGTGCAAGAGCACTAGTGAGGATAGAGATTTGAGAATCAAAGCTTGTGAGTTCCTCACTAGCGATTAGAGAGTAACAAGTGTGCATCCACTTTCTCATTTAGGCTCGTAGAGGTCAAGTGAGAGTTCTAGCTTGTTACTCTTGGTGATCGCCATCACCTAGACGGCTTGGTGGTGATTGGGAGTTTGGTGTTCATCCGGCGGAGCTTGTGGATGACCCAACTCATCTTGTGAGCGGTTGTGGGTGATTCACCGCGACGGAGTGTCGAAGAATCAACCCATAGAGAGCACTTGATCCTTGCGCGGATCAAGAGGGAGCGACACCCTTGCGCGGGTGCTCCAACGAGGACTAGTGGGGAGTGGCGACTCTCCGATACCTCGGAAAAACATCGCCGTGTTCCTTGCCCCTTTACATTCAAGCATTTACTTTCTCGTATTTACTTACATTGCTTGTTTACATTCCTAGACTTGCCATGCTAGACTAGGATTGGAAACTAGGGTGCAAAACTTTGTATCGGTAGACTCTCTAGGAACACAAGTAGACACTAGGGGTGAATTCCAGCTTGTAGGATTTATTCCTTGCATTTATTTTTAGAAAAGCCCAATTCACCCCCCCCCTCTTGGGCATCTTGATCCTTTCAGAGTCGTCGATGGGAGTTTGCATATCTCTACCTTGCTCTTTAGCTTTCGCATTTACATTGATTAGTTTACTACGTTTGCGGTAGAGATAGCAACACACTAGCAAAATCATAGTTGTACATCTAGATAGTTTATCTATTGCATATGTTTTGCTAGGGTTAGAAAAAGAGGCCATAGTTTAGAGTTAGATTTTTTAAGTTGCCTAATTCACGCCCATCTTAGGCGTCACGGTCCCTTCAATTGGTATCAGAGCCGGTTGGCTCAATTTAGACCTTTGGCTTAACTGCCATTGAGCCAACGCTATTTAGAGTGGTTGGGATGGATACCGCTAGGCCTCCGTACTTTGATGGCACTAACTTCCCTTACTATAAAGCTAGAATGGCTTGCCACCTTGAGGCGGTTGATTTGGGTGTATAGAGAGTCACTCATGATGGGATCAAACCCATCAAGAATCCCAAAAACCCCACAAAGAGTGATGAAAAAGAAATGCACTTCAATGCTAGAGCTAAAAATTACTTGTTTGAATCACTTAGTATGGATGTTTTTAACCAAGTATTCACTTTAAATACGACATATGAAATTTAGTTAAAACTCCAAGAGCTCCATGAAGGCACAAGTAATGTCCGTGAGCAAAAACATTGTCTAGTTAAACAAACCTATGATTCCTTTACTATGAATGATGATGAGCTTGTTTATGATATGTATTCTCGTTTGAATCTAATTATCAATGAGCTCCATTCTATAGGATTATTAAAGCTAGATGATGTGGACATCGTGAGAAAGATCATCTCCGTGCTACCACAAAAGAAATATGCAAGCATCATCACCATCCTTCACAACATGGAGGACTTGAGCAACATGACCCCGGGCATAGTCATTGGTAAGTTAGTGGCATTTGAAATGTCACATAAGATGGGTCAAGAAGAAGCTTCCTCATCAAGCAAAGGCAAAGCTCTCGCTTGTAGCGAGAAAAAGAAGATGAAGGGCAAGCAAGTTGAGACAAACTCAAGCTCGAGTTCCTCAAGTGAAGATGAAGAAGAAGATGAGGACGATGATGATGATGAAGATTCAAGTGATGATCAATCTTCCTCCACCTCCGATATTGATGAAGAATCAATCAAAGTGATCAACAAGGTGGAGAAGATGATCCAAAGGCTCAATATCAAGGGTATGCCCATCCAAATTCAAGATCTCATTTTCACAAATCAAAGAAATGAGTAAAGAAAGAGAGGATGATATTGATGCGGTGAGTTGGGGCACTTTGTGGAAGTTTGTCCAAATAAGCCCACACCCAAGACAAAGAAGAAGACATGCAAGAACCAAGCCCTCAAATCAATAAGATCATGGGATGATTCTTCAAGTAAAGAAGAACCCCATCACAAGAGACAAGGCCGCAAGCACTCATCATCAAGCTCTTCTCATGTGTGCCTTATGGCACGAGGTAACGAAAGCTCTTCCTTTAGTGAGAGTGATAGTGATGATGATATGCCTTCTTATCATGAACTTGTGCAAGAAAATCCTAATTTTGCTAAAGCTTGCACTAGTCAACAAAAGAAGCTCAAAAGTTTAAAAGAAAAGCTAGATAGTTCACAAAAAACATTCAAAACCTTGCTTGAACAATATGAGAACTTTGCTAATCTCAATGTTGAACTATCTACTAAAATTGAGAAACTTAAGACTAGTGCAACAACAAATGCATGCACAATCAATGATGAGCAACTCTTAAAGAAAAATGAAAAATTAAAAGAAAAGTTAGCTAGCTCACAAGAAGCATATAATAGTTTGCTTGCTAAAATGGAAACTGTGTACATACATTGTGATGAGCTAACTAATAAAGTTGCTAATCTTGAAGCCATTAGCACAACCCCCCATCAAAGCATCTAAAAAGAAAAAGTTATATCTTTAACATGTCTAAAAAGGATGCCTCTACTTCTTGTAATGATTTATGTTTAGACTCACCTTTGTGCAACCAAGTTTGTGTTGAGAAAGTTGTTGTAGATACATGCACACAAGAGGTTGCAAAGGAGAATAAGCAACTCAAGCAAGAAGTAGCTCGCCTCACCAAGGACTTGACTCAAGTGAAAGGCAAGGCGAAGCAAACCCAACTTCATCAAGATAACACCGTCAAGGGAGTGAAGAAGCTTGATGAAGGACAAACCATGGTTTGTTACGTGTGCCATAAGGAAGGTCACAAGTCCTATGAGTGCAAGGTGAAGAATGGGGGAGGAGCAAAGAAGAAGGAGAAAAAGAAAACAAGCAAGCTCTCCAACACCTACACCAACAAGGTGGACAAGAAGGCCTCCACACCTTATCTCTTGAAGAAGAAGAAAAATGACAAGGTAGTAGCCATCAAGGTGAACAAGCAAGCCAACAATGGGGTCAAACGCTTTTGGGTGCCAAAGGAAATCATTTCAAACATGAAGAGCACCAAGAAGGTTTGGATCCCGAAAGGGAAGTGAGAAGTCCGTCGAACTTCAGGGAATTTGGAGACTTAGCAAAGTATGGGTGTATTTTATGGGGTGCATCATGATGGACAAAATCATTGTCAAGTGGGTTAGTGAATACTATGGACCCAAATTCTCCTTCCCATGTTAGGTAACTAGATGTTATTACTTTTTAATTGGTACATCTTGCAATTAGATTTTCCTACAATTGGTATCTTTAAGCATCTAGTTACTCTTCATGCCTAGGTTTGCATTTACATGCTTATATCTTTTGTCATGCATACACTAGGTATATCTTATGGTAGGCTTCCTCGGTCTCTTTTTTAACCCTTGGAGCAAACCTACATGGTTCAAAATTGTTTAGGAGCACGGCACATAGCTTGTCTTACTATTATTCATCTAATACGTGTGAAAGTCCAAATTGTAGATAATCACTCCCGAATATCTATTTTGAAAATGATTCTCATATTCATGAGATGTCATCTTTCAAGTGGTATTTTTTATTCTAAAATCAATGTGCATGATTTCTACAAAGTATTCTACATTTGTGTGCACATATTTAGGGGGAGTATTTCTACAACTTGGATGCTTTGAGACTAACACTTTTTCAAATGGTATCATTTTTTCAAACCTATCACATGTGTAGTAGTCTCATTGTAAGGAAATTGGAGTCCCCGAAGTTAAACATCATTCTTCAATTAGCATCATCATGTTGATTTCATTTCATATTTATATGCTTTCTCCATGCATTATATAGATTAAACTCTCTTGTGCAATAAATTGCTAATTATGCATATGCTTTGCTTTCTACCATATGTATGCATACAATTAGGGGGAGCTTAGTCTATATAATGTGAGAGTCAAATTTTGTGATCCATTTTATTCTATACACAAAGGATCACGAAATTTGACCCTCCCTTGTGCTACTAATATCTTCCTTTTTAGTGTTTGATGTCAAAGGAGGAGAATTTGAAGGACCAAAGGCAAGCATCAAGTTGATGTCTACAAATGGTAATGGTCCGAGAAAGGAAAGAAAGTGGATTATGGATTAGTCTAAGTAATGGTAAAATTTGTAGGAATCCATGATGCCACATGGGAATTTTTGCAAGGGCAAGATAACCTTTCATTTAGTTTTAATTGGTATCTTACAATTGATTTCAATTGGTATCCCTTAATATCATATATGATTTCAATTGGTATCTTTAAGTATCAAATAAACTTGCCCTTTACATTGCATCCTAGCAAGTAGGTAGTTTTTAACTTCCAAATTCTTATTATTTGCTTGCTTTGGTCGTGTTGGCATCAATCACCAAAAAGGGGGAGATTGTAAGGAAAATTGACCCTTGGCCCATTTACTTTGGATTTTGGTGATTGATGACTAACACAACTAAATTGGACTAATTAATTTGCAAGTGTTTGTTTTGTAGTTCAATAGGGTACAAGACTAAACTTGGACGAAGGCGACGTGATGATCCGATGATCAACACCTTAAGCAAGACCTTAGGAGCACAAGAAAAGACCCAAGAGATCAAGCAAAGTCCAATCATGAAGATTAGAACCAAGCCGTACGCAAGATCGCAAAGAAACGAGCTCGCAGAGGCGACCGGACGCTGGACCGGACGCTGGTGGCTCGACAGTCGGGACGACCAGACGCTGGATCGGTGGCTCTACAGTCGGGGCGACTGGACGCAGGACCGGTGGCTCTGCAGTCGGGACGATCGGACGCTAGCGGCAAAACCGACCGGACGTAGGGAAGAAGCGTCCGATCGAGTACAGAGAGGTTCCAGAATGGTGAAACTACGACCGAACGCTTCCGGTGGCAGATGACCGGACGCTGGCAGCATCCGATCTATGGTTCGTGGTTCAACAGTCAGAACATCCGGACGCGTCTGGTCAGGACGACTTCTGCGTCCGGTCAGTAGCTGAAAAGCAGGATTTCGTCCCAACGGCTACTTTGTCCATGGGGATTATAAATAGACCCTCAACCGGCCATTTAATAATAGTGGAGCTGAGAAAACATACCAAGGGTGTTGATACACCATTTTAGTGATCTCCACTTACATAGTGCTTAGTGATTCATCAGGTGATTAGCGTAGGTGCTTTGCGAAGTGCTTAGGTTGATTAGACCACCGCTTATACGCTTGCTCTAGGTTTAGGCCTAGTGTTTAGTGAGGTTTGCATACCTCTTACCACTCGATGCTTGCGAGCACCATTGTTGTATATCGGATGGGCTTGAAGTCTTGTGAGATCACACCAACTGCGTTTGTGGTGTGGCCGCCACCGTGTACCGGAGGGAACAAGGCCCGCGGCGTTTTGGCCGGAAGCTTGATAGTGAAGACGGCGGGGAGCATCCGAGAGAGGCTTGCCGGAAGGCACGTCGAAGACCCACTTGCGCGTAGAGAAGGCCCGAGGCTATCCACGGAGTTACCCGACCGAAAGCTTGGTCCTTGCGAGGGATTCCTTGTGAGGGGCTCCAATGAGGACTAGGAGGAAGCTTGCGCGCTTCTCGATATCTCGGTAAAAATATTGGAGTCATCGACGGGAGTTTGCATATCTCTACCTTACTCTTTAGCTTCCACATTTACATTGATTACTTTAATATGTTTACGGTAGAGATAGCAACACACTAGCAAAACCATAGTTACACATCTAGATAGTCTATCTATTGCATATGTTTTGCTAGGGTTAGAAAATGAGGTCATAGTTTAGAGTTAGATTTTTTAAGCTGCCTAATTCACCCCCCCTCTTAGGTGTCACGGTCCCTTCAATTCTAGCAGTAATTATCATCCAAACAGAGCAAATCATATTTAGAGATAATTATAGGACAATCAAGGAATATTCATAACAATCAAGGGGTGGCTATCCAACTGTGTTTCAGTAGTAAAACAATATGCAATTTTATAAAATAGGGCAATAGGTTGTGTTTGAAAAACTAGGATAAATATGCATCAAAGGGTGAGATTGTACTTGCCGTCCTCAAAGTTGGTCGGGAGTTCTTGCTCACGGTACTGGTCTTCGGGCTCCGGTTCGCGGTACTGGCCTTCAAGCTCTCCTTCGGGCTCCTCCTCGATCACTGCGCGATCTACGGCACACACAAGCAAGCACACGCTAAATAAAAGAAAATAAAGTTTTACCCGTTGAGCTCAAAGAGAGGGAGTGAACTAAAAATAGAAAAGGATGAGTATTTTTAGGGATTGTGTAGATGACTCGGCGGAAATATATTTGAGATTGACGCGGTCGAATTTAGGGTTCATTGGAGGGGATTTGGCGCATAAAATGACGAGGTAAAGGTGGTTTTAGGGGCTAAACAGAGGATCATGTGCTTATTTGTAAGGAGTCAGGGACCTATTTGTAATTATTTTTGGAAGTGGAAGGGTCTCTAATGAAAAAGAGAAAGAGAGAGGTGGGAGGGTCTGGATGCGAAAAGGAAGAAGCGGATGGGTGAAAATGCAAAGTGGCCTTTCTTCTTCCACCGGACAGAAACTTCACGCACGGAAACAGAACGAAACGGGAAACGGCCGGGTTGGGGAAGAGGCGGCGCCGGGGCAGGGCAACGGCCGGAAAGTGGGGGAAAACGGAGAGGAGGCCGAGGGGGTTCGATTCCTCTCCTTACCTCGGGCTGAGGCGGCTCGTAGAGGCGGCTCCGCGGTCACGGGCGGGAGACGACGGGAGTGGCACTCGAAGCTCGAAAGCGAGGGGGAGTTGGCCAGGAAGCTCGATGGAGGAGTCGAGAGCGGAGCGGAGGCCATTTTATAGGCCGGAGGTGAGGTGGAGCGGGCTGCCGATGGGCGGCGCACTGGAACGGGCGGAGTTAATGGCGGCCGGGATGCTCGGGCACAGGAAGAAGCACAGGACGGTGGCGTAGCGAGGTGGAGCTCGGCGTGCGCGGTGTGGCGGGGCCAGGCTCGCATGGCGAGGCGAACAGGGACGCGGTGGCATGCTCGAGCGGCGATGCGCGTGGCCGGTGTGCTGTCGGCGAGTTGTCAGCGCGGCGCGGCGGCGTCGAGGCGCACTGGGCGTGGTGACCGCGGCGAGCTAGGGAGGTGAGCAGTGGCGGATCCAGCAATTAAAACCTGTGGGGCCAGCTAGTAAGAGCTGTAGGGCCAAACCATATATGCTATAGTAAATTTCTACTAATTTCTTCAAAAGCTGTGGGGCCAGGTGGCCCCACAACTTACACATGCATCCGCCACTGGAGGTGAGGGCGCGGGCGTGGCGAGCGCGGTGTGCGGTAGTAGTGTCGCGAGCGCAGCGTGGGGCGCTAGTAGGCGGCGGACGGGGTGAGCGCGCACGCGCTGGTGCGGCGTCGCGGCGAGTGGGAAGCGGTGTTGGGCAGGGGCGCGCCAGCGCTGGGCTCTGGTGCGAGTACGGGTGCGGCAGGCCTAGGCCCCGGGGGCAGGCGCGGGCCAGGCGGCGTCGCTGTGCGTGGCCAGGGGGAGCAGCGCCAGGAGACCAGCGCTGGGGGCGCTGTGCAGTGGGGCCGGGTGCAGCGTGCAGGGGCCAGGCGCGCGTGTGCGCTGAAAGGTGGGGCAGTGTGACAGGTGTAGGAGGCCAGGGACGGTAGGAGAGAAAGGAAGCAGGCGCTTGACCAGGAAAAAGAAGAAACGGGCGCTCGGCCAAGGAGGAAGAAAGGAAAAAGAAAAAGGAAGGGAGGAAAGAAAAGAAGGGAAATAAGGAAGAGAAGAAAAAGGGAGAAAGGGGAAAAGGGGAAAGAAAATGAGAAGAAGAAAAGAGAGAGACGACGGTGATTGCGGGAACGGTCGCGGGCACGCGTGGCGGTCTTCCGTCCGGCACGCAGCGTGACTCGCGGAGAGGAAAAAGGGGAAAACGGATGGACGGTGGTCGGCTTCGGTGCCGGGACGGCGAATTCGCCGAGAAGTTAGGATTTTAGAGAGCTCAAGCAGTGAATGATTTTGTAAATGATTTTTAGCGAGTGATTTCAGTTGGTGAATTTTTACGGGCATTACAATGGTGCCATCAAATCTTATGCCGAGTGGTGTTTCCACCCCTATTGCCATTCCCCTCGAGGCTTCCTCCCCTTGTACGGCATTGGATGTCGGTACGTGGAGCCCGGATGTGCGGTGAATGGTGTTACCATCAGCTTCAAGGGAGATCGTCGTGTCCGATGAGTTTTGGTTTGCGCACCTCTTGCCACCTTTAGTCCCCATTCCATTGGCCTGGCTCTCAGATGGAGGGTGACACTGGAACGGCATAGCTACGAGAGGTGGACTGGATGTGCAATGGCCACGACTTACATGGCGAGTATGTTGTTCAGTGGTGACTCTAATTGGCGAGCGGTGGTGGTTCTTTCGGCCTGAATGATGGCTTGTCAATTTGAAGTGTCTGTGTGAATGTGTTTTTTGTTTCTCCCTCATATTGTACTCCGGTTGTAACCCGTGTTTTATGTTGATGAAAATCTTGTACTTGTTTTGGCCTACCCAAGGCCCTTTATTGAAATTTAGGTGGGGATTCTCTCCCCTCCCCCCCCCGGTGACCCTAAAAAAAGTTTGGCAAGTCCAAAATCGGAGATCTTAGGGTTGAGATTGGCATCAAGTAAGACATTACTAGCCTTTATGTCCCTATGCACAACATGGATGGTAGTGTTGGCGCCTTTTCCGACCAACACACGAACGCGCTGGCTCGCGCCTGCGCAAGGTGATCACCTCGTCGGAGCCCCTGCTCCTGCCCGGTCAGACCGGTCAGGCAGACCGGTCGGACCGGTCCGGCACAAAGACGCTGTGAAAGCCTACGAGCACCACCTCGGGAGGGACCCCATCGGAGATGGTGAGCCTAGGGTTGCTCTGAGATCGGTAGGCCACTCAGAATGTCCTCAACCACCGTAGAGACAAAGGAGGAAAGGAAAGGGGTTGGAAAAGCTAGGGTTTGGAGATAAAAGTGTAAAAGGTATGTTTGTCGATTGGGTGATAGCCCTCAATCAGCTAGGGCCCTCTATATTTATAGGGTGCGAGGCCTTTTCCTGCAAGGAAATCCCGCTTTATCTCCAATTCGACCAGGACTCCAAATCTTGCCTCAGACTCAGGCTGACAGGTCTAACCGGTCGGGGCCACCGGTCAGACCAGTGGGTGCACGCCAGATCGGCTTTGAGACTGATCGGCGCTGCTGCCACTTTTGGGCATCAACACATGCCCCCTAATTCTTGGTAAAGCTTACGTACCAAGAAATAAATCAGGCCTAAGGACGATGAACTCCACCGGCCATTTGTCCTATGGGCGATATTTCAAAATATTGGCCATATTACTTTAAGCATCTTGCCAAACACTTGGATGGTACCTTTTCAAGTACCTTCCATTCAGAGCTCTAGGTAGCTGGAATCCATTTAAAGTCTCCACCATATAAGAATTTCCACGGAGCACACTTGTAATCTTGTATGTCCCTTCCCAACTTGGAGACCACTTTCCAAATTTGTTGCTCTTGGCTCCTATAGGTAGAATTGTCTTCCAAACCAGATCTCCTACCTGAAATGTCTTGGCCTTGACCTTCTTGTTGTATTCTTTAGCTACTCGGATTTTATCTCTCTCTATCTTAACCAAAGCCTCCATTCGTTTGTCGGTCACCTCGTCAATATTATCCATCATTAAAGCATAATAGGTATCAAAATCAAGATCATTCTGCTTAGCCACCCTAGATGCACCCAGATTTACCTCAACGGGTAAAACTGCTTCTTGACCATAGACAAGCTCAAAAGGAGTAACTTTAGTGGTGCCATGTCTAGAAATACGATGAGCCCATAAAGCTTCAAACAGTACCTCATGCCATCTTTTAGGATTGTCCTCTATCTTCTTCTTGATGAGATTAATTAGAATCTTGTTGCTAGGCTCGGCTTGACCAATAGCTTGAGCATAATAGGGAGATGAATTGAGCAATTTGATTCCATAAGATTCCACAAATTCACGCACTTCTTTAGATATAAACGAAGTTCCCTGATTCATAGTCAAAGTCTGCAGAATGCCAAATCTATGTATAATATGCTCCTTAATAAACTCAATCACCTCTCGATGTGTCATATTCAAGGGAACTGCTTCGGTCCACTTGGTGAAATAATCAGTAGCCACAATCACAAAACAATGTCCCTTCGACGAAGAAGGGTGAATCTTGCCAACAAAATCCGATCCCCATCCTCTAAATGGCCACGGCTTTATAATTGAATGCATCAATGAAGCAGGTACCAACTGAACATCCCCGAACTTCTGACATTCTTCACAATCTTTGTAGTAACAAAAACAATCGGCTATCATATTAGGCCAATAAAAACAAGCTCGCTTAAGAAGCCATTTCATCCCACGAGTCGATTGATGTGTACCACAAACCCCTTCATGCACCTCTGCCATAGCTCATTTGGCCTGATTAGAATCCAAGCATTTTAAAAGCAACCCATCAATCGTCCGACGATACAACTCACCATCCACCAAAGTGAACTTGAGTGCCCACTATCAGACTTTTCTATCAACTAAACACTTAGGATTCTGTAAATAATCAATCAGAGGCGTTCTCCAGTCATCCACTTCGTCCTTAGCAAGCTCGGGACGATCCATGGCCGAAGTGGGATCTTCACCAGATAGACCGGTCAGACCGGCTGGCTAGGCGGTCAGACCGGTTGGACCGGTCAGACCGGTTTTGGAGGCCAGTTGAATAGGTTCCTGCAGGACATAACACTCGACTTCGTAAATTGTCGGCTTTCTTTCATGAAAGTTTCTTTTTTGAATGTTATAGCCAGACACTTGTTGTGCCAGAGCATTAGCCCTCGGATTCTCTTCCCTTCGTACATGATAAATAGTAAATTCATCCATGCAAGATATGATATCTAGACATTTATTGAGATAAGCATTTAGGAATACATCCAAACATTGGCATACCTTAGATACTTGTTGTACCACCAGTAAGGAATCTCCATAAGGTTCAACATGTTTTACCCCCATCTCTTGCAAAATCTCCAAACCAAATAACAAAGCCTCATATTTTGTTTGATTATTAGTACACTTGTGATCCAATCAGCTAAAAAACTCAAAAAACAGCCCCGTTTGGTGAAATAATGTAACACCCTTGGTGCTACGCCTTAATCAAAACACTAAACCATATCATGAGCATCATGTTTATGTATTATTGCATGTGGTAAATGAGAAATTAAATTTTATTGCACTGATTCTCGAACTGAGCTCTAATTTATTCCTTGTCCAAATACTCTCCAGCACAACTCGACTCACTATTGTCATCCTAATCTAGCTCCATCTCTCGTTATTCACCTTCTTCATAATCCCCGTAGCACGCACAAGGCACATGCTCTGCTTAGCCCACGCAGCGCGCGCACAATGACAAATTATTATCATTCACTAATTATTAGCATACCACTCGGCAAGATTTATATCTCTATCAATCTCGCGATGCGCCACTGTCATCTCTCGTTGTTCTAATTACCCCGCCTTTACTTCGCTTGCTAATCACCTTGCAAAATTATCAGTGCATGATGCGCTGCCGCTGCCATAGTGTGTCGCACACGCTACGCATTAATCACTCACAAGCTCGGCCCGCTGAGCACTCCGCCGGGTTGCGTTGCAAACGAAGGGCAGACATACTTTTCCACACGTCAGCATTGTAGCACCCATGAAAATACTGTTCACCGTAGAAACCACAAATTCATGCACAGTACAAATTCGATCCATAATGAATTGAAACACATGACATAATCGCTAAATAAATCTTTGAGCCACAAGACGTCCAGGCACGTAACAACTGTATGTCCTATCGTAACATATAAGCATGTTGGCTAGTAATGATAAAATAATTGTTTTAATTAGTAGTGCAAAGGGTTGGTTTAACCAAAAATGAAAAATAAACTCGTCATCTAGGTGTCCCAACTATCTCCGCAATTTATTATCCAACCCTCAAACTATACCTTTAAAGGAACCCTGTTTGATTTGATTTGAAGTGCAGCTTCTCACCTTCCATCAGATAACAAATAACCACCCTCGACGTGGATTAAAGGAGACACAGGCCTGTTGGCTCCTTTGCGAGTGTGTGTGAATGAGAGCTCGGCACATGTCAATGCCTGGCCAGTCGTGTACATCACGCGTCCAGCTGACGCGCAGGTGGCCTGACCCATTGATTGCGCAAGGAAAAGAGCAATGCGAGTCTACAGGAGCACTGTTCCTGGTAAAAAAAACTGTTCATGTGAAAAAGCACTGTTCATCCAAGAGCGTAGACGACCCGAGCAGCACGCTCCGGCCAGCAGTAGCTGGAGACCACACCACCGCACACGGCACGGAGCCAGAGGGCAACCCTGCCAACTCCTTTCGTGCTTCCAGCCTACCCAGCTCGTCGTGACCACCCACGACCAGTGCTATATATGGCTCTGCTCCGCTCTGCGTAGGGCAAGCAATTACTAAGCTCTCCGGTGCCTTCTCTTGCATTGCCTCTGCATATCGATTACCGTAGGTGGCACTTCGTTCAATTCCGAGGTAGCTAGCCTACAAGAATTCCTTCATCCTCTTTCTCTATTATTTCCTTGACCCATGGTCTCATCCAGTATTTCTAGACTCACAGTCACGTGCTGGTCAACAAGTCCAATAGCATGATTAGCCTCCTCCAATAATATCATTTTCTTCATCTCTAGAGCTCATTTGAATTTATTTATTGTGAAATAAATTTTATTAGATTCCTAAATTCATGATCTATCTGTTACTATAATTAGTTCGTATAGTTTAGTGATACCTTTAGGGTTACTTTATTATTTCAAGATGCGTATTATTATTATGGTTATTTAGAGAATGAATTTTTATGATGCATTGGTAGAAGTGCTAGCCCTAGAATTCTTTTACAGTAGGTTCATTGTATTATTATGTGCTCACTGTAATTTTTGTGGTCTTAGAATAGGTTGATAAATATGGTAGCTAGTGCACCTTGTTTTATCATATATATAGTAAATTGATATTAACAATAAGGATGTCTTTAGTTGCTAAGATAATACATGAAATGTTTCATACCTGTTTAGTGGGAATAATAGGTAACTTTACGTATTAGTCATTAGAGTTAGCTTAGTAGATGTATTCTTATTTTAAGAGTTGTTGTTGCTGTATTACTAAGCATTGCATCATCATCACTTCATGCATATAGAGAACGCGCCACTGGAGATCGTGACCTTCGGTGAGCAGGAGTACGACAAAGTCGTCGAAGAGAACGAGGAGGAGATCCTCGTGCAGGAGGACGTTCCAGAGCCGCCCGTAACTGACTTTGCTGACATCGTGCCCGCTGAACGCAAGCCCCGGTGCATAACCCTTATTTTGAATAATAACTAAATATATATCTATGATGTGCATTTATGTTATAGGTATTTTATGGAAACTACATGCATAAATATATCTACCTATGAGTCCTACTAGTATAGGTCGAGTAGCTGCTATGCTCAGGATATCGGTAGCGTGAGTAACTCGCCGTTACTCGCAAATAGGTGATAAATATGATCACTCATGATAAAATAGTGGAAAGGAAAATGGTGACCAGGCAGGGATATGGCTGGGTTTTGGTGGGTGTAAAGGGTTGTGTCCTGCGGCCAATAGGGCATAGCTCGGTTATACTTTTTCCCTGTCCGTGTCGATTAAGGACCGGTCGTTGCATAAGGCATCGTGGGCAAGTCACAGATTTATTGTCCCGAGCGCATACTTGGGTATGGGCGCAGGGAAGACTTGTTGCTCTCTTATCGTGGATCCAGCTCTTTTCGGACCGACTGATGGGAAGAGGAGGTGGTGGAGGTCCTTGCACCACACTGAGTCCGGGACTCAGGATGTGGGGTCTTGGAGTCCAAGTTTGGATGGGGGCCTGGACACCCGGGATAGGAGAGTGATGGGTTAGTCCTGCTTGTGCCTGGGGTACAAGCGGGGCGTGTGTCTTCGGGGCACCCAGCTGGGCACATTGATTCACGAATCGCCAGGCGATCCGGTATGGCTTGTCTCGTGTTTAGCACCGTAGTAAGAACTGAAAGTGAAAGGAGAAGAAATGGAATTGATTGCTCAACTCTTGCTTGAAAGTAGAACAGATGCTTATATAGACTGGCTAGATGATAACTTAATACGACTGATAATAATAATACATAACTAAGGACTCACTATTAGTATTGCTTTCTGCCAAAAGAAACCAGCAAGTCATATAGCTTATCATATTCCTTGGAGTCTGGAAATTATTCCCACTAGTCGGATAAGTCTTCCGAGTACATTGTGTACTCAGGATTTATTTACCCCTATTGCAGGTGATGCATGAGAAGTACCTTGTGTGGAGGATTCTTCTGGTGGGCTCAGACGGATCCTCATCCCTATCGCTAGATGTTTATTTTTAAATTCCATTGTTTATCATTCCGCACTCTGATATTTGGTATTGTAATAATGTACTTTTAAGAAACTCTGATGTATGAAATGGATAAGTATTGTAACTCGTTCTCATTATTGGATCCTTGGGAAAAATGTGGATCTTTCGGGTTCTTCCTTAGGGTGTGCCCGACGGATACCGCCCACTATAGCTTGCTTTCGAGGTGCTTAGTGTCTGGTGGAAGACGAGCGCCTCCGTAAGTGTGCTATTTTGGGCGGTTCTGCCACAGTTGGTACCAGAGCCAATAATGGTTACGAGTTTCATCACTCTTTTTCAAAACTTAAAAATTTGACCAACAAAAGTTTTCCGAATACCGCTATATTCCAGCTTGAGTGAACGTTTAGGTCGAAGCATGCATCATGATAATAGCATCTTACTTCAACTGAAATCCCCCTTCACGTATAATTGAATTAGTAAATTTATAGGACTAACTAACGAAATACTTTAATAAATGTGCTGTCATTTCTCTTATCCCTTGATTCTGATCGAGAGGGTGCTCTAATGGATGGTTCATATCTCTTATAGATGAATCTAAGGTCTGGACGTGGGAGCACTAGTACAGGGGCAGCTCACGGTCTTGGCGAGGGCCAAGGCGAGAGTGGCTAGGCCCATGAGCCCAATGGGGAGAGTCATGGAGCTCCACTTCTGGCTCCTCCTCCGCCACCGCCTCCGCCAATGACTCCCGCAGATATAATGGCAGAGCTGTTGGTTGCTCGTCGGGAGTCAGCTGCTGCTCGCCAGGAAACAGCTCGTGCCATGGACATTATGGCATAGGCTATCGCGGGCCTCGCCCGCGGAGGCCACGGGGGCAACGGTGGGAATGGGGGTGGTGCCCACCGCCCTGAGGGATAGTCCTCTTACCAGGACTTCCTCAAGACTCACCCACCCATGTTCACGCCGTCTAACGAGCCCCTAGAGGCCGAGCACTAGCTTCGCACCCTAGAGCAGAAATTTCGGCTGCTCGGAGTGACCGATGAGCAGAAGGTGTACTTTGCGGCGCAGCAACTTTTGGGGTCCGTAGGTGCATGGTGGGAAACCTTCCAGGCCACGGAGTAGCCAGATCATCCGACAACATGGCGGGAGTTCTCCACCGCTTTTCGAGAGTTCTTTATCCCTACAAGTGTCATCAACCAGAAGGTGACCGAGTTCCTAGAGCTGCGCCAGGGGAACAGGACAGTGATGGAATATGTAAACAAGTTCAATCACTTGGCTCAATATGCTGGCATCCATGTAGACTCTGATGATAAGAAGAAGGACCGCTTCTTTCGCGGTCTCGCTCCCATCCTTCAAGAGAAGCTGTACACGGTGAACTATCAGACCTTTGGAGCACTGATGAACACCGCCATTGCCATGGAGGGTTTTCAGCAGGAGTCTCAGGCTGATTGGAAGAGGAAGCGGGTGGCCATAGGGTCTTCTAGCCACCCTCACACTTAGAAGGTTAAGGTTGTCCGACGGGGGCCCTATCAGTCATCAGGCGGGCCTTCGTTCCGGTAGCCCCAGCAGACTTCGCAGACTTTCTCCACACAGTACCATGCACCTCCTCAGCATGTGCAGCCCTAGAAACATCAGGGACAGCAGGTTCCACTTCATTAGGGGTTTGGGAACAAGCCTGGTGCTTGCTTCAAGTGTGGCAAAGATGGCCACTATGCTAGGGAGTGTCCCCAGCATCAGCCAGCTCAGTCCGCTCAACCGTTAGCAAACTCTAGACTTATCAAGAGGACCATCATCAAGAAGAAAGTGCCCAGCAGGTCTGGTCAGGTGCACTTCATGGATGCTCAGCAGGTTGTGCAGCAGGAGGCGGTTATGGCTGGTATGTTTACCATCGACTCCCATCCAGCTTTGGTGTTGTTCGATTCTGGTGCATCACATTCCTTTATGAGCATGGGGTTTGTAGGGCGGCATAACTTATCACTTATGGCTATACCATATGCCTATAAGATCCGTACTACGGGTTCTCAAATGTTCATCAATACCCACACGGATACAGTAAGTTTGGTATTAGCCACCCACACTTACCGTCTACAGTTCATGATAATGCCTAGGCAAGGCATTGATGCTATTCTTAGAATGAACTGGTTGCATGTGTATGGGGTAGTATTGGATATGAAGAGAAGAAGTGTGGAGTTACGGCTTCCTTCTTCTGAGGATAGGATATCTCTTATTATACCCTCAGAACCAGTCTTACCTGTTGCTGCCCATGCTGAAGCCATTCCTGATCTTACCTCCATTCCGGTAGTATGTGGATTCCCGGATGTTTTCCCTAAAGATCTTCCTAGGTTGCCACCAGACCGTGAGGTAGAATTCTCCATTGAGCTTGAGCCTGGTACTGCTCCTATCTCTAGACGCCCGTACCGCATGGCTCCAAGAGAACTAGCTGAAATGAAGAAGTAGCTAGAAGAATTGATGGACAAGCGTTTTATCCGTCCTAGTGCTTCACCATATGGGGGTGCCCAGCCATTTTCATGAAGAAGAAGGATGGTACTCTATGGATGTGTGTGGATTACCGCCCTCTTAATGCGGTAACAGTTAAGAACAAGTATCCTTTGCCCCGCATAGATACTTTGTTCGATCAGCTAGCTGGTGCCAAGGTGTTCTCGAAGATAGATCTCTGATCAGGCTATCATCATATCAAGATCAGGCCACATGATATACCAAAGACAGCTTTCTCTACTAGGTATGGGTTGTATGAGTACCTAGTGATGTCTTTTGGTCTCACCAATGCTCCTGCCTTCTTCATGTACCTGATGAATTCAGTTTTCATACCGGAGCTGGATAAGTTTGTGGTAGTTTTCATTGATGACATCCTGATCTATTCCAAGAATGATGAAGAGCATACTCGACACCTTCGGATAGTACTGACTTGACTAAGGGAGCACAGGTTGTATGCTAAATTCAGTAAGTACGAGTTTTGGTTAGATCGAGTGCAGTTTTTGGGGCATGTGTTGACACCTGAAGGCGTTTCTGTAGATCCCAGCAAGGTGCAGGATATATTGGATTGGAAGTCTCCTAGGTCTATGCATCAGATTTGTCAGTTTCTTGGTCTAGCTAGATACTATCGGCGTTTCATTCCTGATTTCTCCAAGATAGCCCAGCCAATGACCAAGCTGCTCCAAAAAGAAGCTAAGTTTGATTGGAGCCAGCTTGTGAGGAAGCTTTCCAATCTTTGAAGACTTTTCTGACCACTGCCCCTATGTTGGCCCAACCGGATATTGATCGACCCTTTGATGTATATTGTGATGCCTCGAAGACGGGGCTGGGGTGTGTGCTTATGCAAGATGGGCGTGTGATAGCTTATGCTTCGCGCCAACTGAAAAAGCATGAGGTGAACTACCCCACCCATGACTTAGAGCTGGCCGCTGTGGTCCATGCTCAAAAGATTTGGAGGCACTATCTGTTGGGCAACAAAGTGCATATCTTTACAGACCATAAGAGCCTCAAGTATATTTTCACTCAGTCTGAGCTGAATATGAGGCAAAGAAGATGGTTAGAGTTAATAAAGGATTATAATTTGGAAGTCCATTATCACCTAGAAAAAGCCAATGTTGTAGCAGATGCTTTGAGCCGTAAGTCACATCAGGTTGAGAAAATACCTTTGTCTCTCAACCACATAGAGGTGCTACCTCATATTGCATTGACCTCCGAATTGCTGGAGCAGATTATTCGAGAACAGAAGGAAGACCCCGAAGAGATTTCTCACATCAGGAAATTGATGGCCGAAGGTCGTGGCCCTCACTTTAGCATTGATGAGCAGGGGGGTCGTGAGATACAAGGATAGACTGGTGGTTCCATCCAATGAAGAGCTGAAAAGAAAAATTTTGAATGAAGCTCACCATTCAAAGTTGTCTATTCATCCCTGGCAGTAACAAGATGTATCATGATCTGCGCCACTTGTACTGGTGGTCTAACATGAAGCAGGACATCACCCGACACATCGCGGAGTGCGACACTTGTGGTAGGGTTAAAGCAGATCATATGCGTACCCTAGGATATTTGCAGCCCTTGCCCATTCTGGTTTGGAAATGGGAGGATATTTCCATGGATTTCATTGTGGGTTTACCCCGCACAACCAATGGTTATAACTCTATCTGGGTCATTATGGACCGCCTCACCAAGTCGGCTCATTTTATTCCGGTGAAGACATCATATACTGCCGGGAAGTATGCAGAGATATACTTTGATCGGATTGTGACCCTACATGGAGTTCCCCTGACTATCATCTCTGATAGGGGATCGGTTTTTATGTCTCATTTCTGGGAGCGACTCCAGGAGTACCTTGGGACAAGTCTCCTCCGCAGTTCAGCTTATCACCCCTAGACTGATGGTCAAACAGAAAGGGTAAACCAGGTGCTCGAAGACATGTTGCGAGCTTGTACCATTTCTTTTCCTGAGAAGTGGGATGACTGCCTAAAGTTAGCTAAATTCTCTGTACAATAATAGCTATCAAAAAAGCATCTGCATGGCACCATTTGAAGCTCTATACGGAAGAAAGTGTAGGACACCACTCAACTGGGTTGAAGTGGGGGACCACAGATATTTTGGGCCTGAATTCATAAAAGAGGCTCAAGAGAAAGTAAGCATTATTCGAAGTCACTTGAAGGCAGCTCAAAGCCGACAGAAAATTTATGCTGGATAAGCGGAGAAGGCCCTTAGAGTTTGCAGCTGGAGATCATGTATATCTCAAGGTGTCTCCGATGAGAGGGGTGCATCAGTTTAGCATCCATGGCAAGCTAGCCCCTCGATATGTGGGTCCATATCAGGTGTTGGAGAGATGTGGTCCAGTGGCTTACCGTCTACAACTTTTAGATATTCTATCTGCAGTACATAATGTGTTCCATGTATCACAACTGAAGAAGTGTTTGCGGGTTCCTAATGAAGCGGTGGAAATGGAAGGACTTCTCCTCCAGCCAAATTTAACTTATGTGGAGCACCCTATCAAAATCTTGGATGAGAAGGAGAGAGTGACCAGGAACAGCGTGGTAAAATTCTACAAGGTGCAGTGGCAAAATCATTCTGAGGCTGAAGCCACGTGGGAACAAGAGAGTTACCTATTGAAGCAATACCCCCATCTCCTCAATGGTTCTGATAGTTAGTTGCTGCGTCGAAATGTATTTCCTACCTTCTTCTCATACTAGGCACATAAAATCTCGGGTCGAGATTTTGTTTTAGGGGGTAGATTTGTAACACCCTTGGTGTTACGCCTTAATCAAAACACTAAACCATACCATGAGCATCATGTTTATGTATTATTGCATGTGGTAAATAAAAAATTAAATTTTATTGCACTGATTCTCGAACTGAGCTCTAATTTATTCCTTGTCCAAATACTCTCCAGCACAGCTCGACTCACTATTATCATCCTAATCCAGCTCCGTCTCTCGTTATTCACCTTCTTCATAATCCCCGTAGCACGCACAAGGCACATGCTCTGCTTAGCCCACGCAGCGCGCGCACAATGACAAATTATTATCATTCACTAATTATTAGCATACCACTTGGCAAGATTTATATCTCCATCAATCTCGCGACGTGCCACTGTCATCTCTCGTTGTTCTAATTACCCCGCCTTTACTTCGCTTGCTAATCACCTTGCAAAATTATCAGTGCATGACGCGCTGCCGCTGCCATAGTGTGTCGCACACGCTACGCATTAATCACTCACAAGCTCGGCCCGCTGAGGACTCCGCCGGGTTGGGTTGCAAACGAAGGGCAGACATACTTTTCCACACGCCAACACCTTAGCACCCAGGATAATACTGTTCACAGCAGAAACCACAAATTCATGCACAGTACAAAGTTCGATCCATAATGAATTGAAACACATGACATAATCGCTAAATAAATCTTTGAGCCACGAGACGTCCAGGCACGTAACAACTGTATGTCCTATCGTAACATATAAGCATGTTCGCTAGTAATGATAAAATAATTGTTTTAATTAGTAGTGCAAAGGGTTGGTTTAACCAAAAATGAAAAATAAACTCGTCATCCAGGTGTCCCAACTATCTCCGCAATTTATTATCCAACCCTCAAACTATACCTTTAAAGGAACCCTGTTTGATTTGATTTGAAGTGCAGCTTCTCACCTTCCATCAGATAACAAATAACTACCCTCCACGCGGATTAAAGGAGACACAGGCCTGTTGGCTCCTTTGCGAGTGTGTGTGAATGAGAGCTCGGCACATGTCAATGCCTGGCCAATCATGTACATCACGCGTCCAGCTGACGCGCAGGTGGCCTGACCCATTGATTGCGCAAGGAAAAGAGCAACGCGAGTCTACAGGAGCACTGTTCCTGGTAAAACACTGTTCACGTGAAAAAGCGCTGTTCATCCGAGAGCGTAGACGACCCGAGCAGCACGCTCCGGCCAGCAGTAGCTGGAGACCACACCACCACATACGGCACGGAGCCAGATGGTAACCCTGCCAACTC
Source organism: Saccharum hybrid cultivar R570 (assembly GCA_038087645.1). Lineage (NCBI taxonomy): Eukaryota > Viridiplantae > Streptophyta > Magnoliopsida > Poales > Poaceae > Saccharum > Saccharum hybrid cultivar. Next base: position 33,711,879 of record JAQSUU010000001.1, on the reverse strand, counting down.
CTTACGTGCTTCCAGCCTGCCCAGCTTGTCGTGACCACCCATGACCAGTGCTATATATGGTCTCATCTAGTATTATTTCTTTGACCCGTGGTCTCATCCAGTATTTCTAGACTCACAGTCACGTGCTGGTCAACAAGTCCAATAGCATGATTAGCCTCCTCCAATAATATCATTTTCTTCATCTCTAGAGCTCATTTGAATTTATTTATTGTGAAATAAATTTTGTTAGATTCCTAAATTCATGATCTATCTGTTACTGTAATTAGTTCATATAGTTTAGTGATACCTTTAGGGTTACTTTATTATTTCAAGATGCGTATTATTATTATGGTTATTTAGAGAATGAATTTTTATGATGCATTGGTAGAAGTGCTAGCCCTAGAATTCTTTTACAGTAGGTTCATTGTATTATTATGTGCTCACTGTAATTTTTGTGGTCTTTGAATAGGTTGATAAATATGGTAGCTAGTGCACCTTGTTTTATCATATATATAGTAAATTGATATTAACAATAAGGATGTCTTTAGTTGCTAAGATAATACATGAAATGTTTCATACCTGTTTAGTGGGAATAATAGGTAACTTTGCGTATTAGTCATTAAAGTTAGCTTAGTAGCTTGGTAGATGTATTCTTATTTTAAGAGTTGCTGTTGCTGTATTACTAAGCATTGCATCATCATCACTGCATGCATATAGAGAACGTGCCACTGGAGATCGTGACCTTCGGCGAGCAGGAGTATGATGAAGTCGTCGAAGAGTACGAGGAGGAGATCCTCGTGCAGGAGGACGTTCCAGAGCCGCCCGTCACTGACTTTGCTGACACCGTGCCCGTTGAAGGCAAGCCCCGGTGCATAACCCTTATTTTGAATAATAACTGAATATATATCTATGATGTGCATTTATGTTACAGGTATTTTATGGAAACTACATGCATAAATATATCTACCTATGTGTCCTACTAGTATAGGTCGAGTAGCTGCTATGCTCAGGATATCGGTAGCGTGAGTAACCCGCCGTTACATGCAAATAGGTGATAAATATGATCACTCATGATAAAATAGTGGAAAGGAAAATGGTGACCGGGCAGGGGGATATGGCTAGGTTTTGGTGGGTGTAAAGGGTTGTGTCCTGCGGCCAACAGGGCATAGCTCGGTTATACTTTTTCCCTGTCCGTGTCGATTAAGGACCGGTCGTTGCATAAGGCATCGTGGGCAAGTCACAGATTTATTGTCCCGAGCGCATACTTGGGTATGGGCGCAGGGAAGACTTGTTGCTCTCTTGTCGTGGATCCGACTCTTTTCGGACCGACTGATGGGAAGAGAAGGTGGTGGAGGCCCTTTCACCACACTAAGTCCGGGACTCAGGATGTGGGGGCTTAGAGTCCAAGTTTGGACGGGGACCTGGACACCCGGGACAGGAGAGTGATGCGTTAGTCCTACTTGTGCCTGGGGTACAAACGGGGCGTGTGTCTTCGGGGCACCTAGCTGGGCACATTGATTCGCGAATCGCCGGGTGATCTGGTACGGCTTGTCTCGTGTTTAGCACCGTAGTAAGAACTAAAAGTGAAAGGAGAAGAAATGGAACTGATTGCTCAACTCTTGCTTGAAAGTAGAACATATGCTTATATAGACTGGCTAGATGATAACTTAATACGGTTGATAATAATAATACATAACTAAGGACTCACTATTAGTATTGCTTTCTACCAAAAGAAACCAGCAAGCCATATAGTTTATCGTATTCCTTGGAGTCGGGAAATTATTCCCACTAGTCGGATAAGTCTTGCGAGTACATTGTGTACTCAGAATTTATTTACCCCTGTTGCAGGTGATGCATGAGAAGTACCCTGTGTGGAGGATTCTTCTAGTGGGCTCAGACGGAACCTCGTCCCTATCGCTAGATGTTAATTTTTAAATTCCGCTGTTTATCATTCCGCACTCTAATATTTGGTATGTAATAATGTACTTTTAAGAAACTCTGATGTATGAAATGGATAAGTATTGTAACTCGTTCTCTTTATTGGATCCTTGGGAAAAATGTGTATCTTTCGAGTTCTCTCTTGGGGTGTGCCCGACGGATACTGCCCGCTATAGCTTGCTTTCGGGGTGCTTAGTGTCTGGTGGAAGACAAGCGCCTCCGTAAGTGTGCTATTTTGGGCGGTTCTGCCACAAATAAGCACCACACCAACACCGTAGCCACTTTTGCTAACCGATCCATCAAAGTGCAACCTCCAAGGGGTAATAGTGATATAACCGACATTTAAATCATGTTGCTCATCAATTCTATGCTCAACGATAAAATCGGCCACAATTTGCCCTTTCATTGATTTCAACGGTTCACAAACCCGATCATATTCAATGAGAGCATAATCCCATTTACCGATTCTACCACTCAAAATAGGTTTTTGTAACATGCATTTAATTATGTCGGTTTGACAAGCCACTATGCAAGTATTTGATAATAAATAATGCCTCAACTTGGTGCGAGCATGATATAACGATAAGCACAACTTCTAAATAAAAGTGTACCTTGTTTCGGCATCCAACAATCTTCTACTCACGTATGTAACAATATACTCCTTCCCTTCGGTCTATTGAGTCAAAACAGCCCCGATAACACCCTCTTCGGTTGCCACATATAATTTAAAGGGAACACCATGCTTTGGTCCTGAAGAACGGGCGGAGAAGACAAATAATTCTTGATTTCCTCAAATGCTTCTTGCTGTTTTGCCCCCCCCCCCAAGTAAAATCAGCTTCATTTTTCAACCGAAGTAAAGGAGTAAACGCATTTACCTTTCCAGACAAGTTACATATAAATCTTCTCAAATAATTCACCATGCCCAGAAACTTCTGCAACTCTCTTTTGCAAGTAGGAGCTTGTAGTTTTCTAATAGATTCAATCTTTTTAGGATCAATCTCAACACCTTTCTCATGCACTACAAAGCCCAAGAACTTTCCAGCCGATACACCAAAAGCACACTTGAGCAGATTCATCTTCAAACCATATCGACGCATTTTCTCAAATGCAAGCCTTAAATAAGCCAAATGGGATTCTAGCCCGGCCGATTTTACCACAATGTCATCAATGTATACTTCCAACACTACTCCAAGCAAATCACGAAAAATCAAATTCATAGCCCTTTGATAAGTAGCACCAGCATTCTTCAAACCAAAAGTCATAACGATCCACTCAAACAAACCAACAAATCCTAGACACACAAAGGCCATTTTAGATATATCCTCTTTGGCCATAAAAACTGATTGTATCCAGCATTACCATCAAGAAAGCTAATCATTCTATGTCTAGATGCAGCATTAATAAGTACATCCGCTATAGGCATAGGATATTCATCTTTTGGTGAAGCTCTATTAAGATCTCTAAAATCAATGCATACTCAGAGCTTACTAGTGCCCTTCTTCTCAACAGGCACAATATTAGAAATCCAATAAGCATATCGACAAGGCCTAATAAACTTAGCATCAAGCAACCGATTGATTTCTTCTTTCACTCGGTCATAAATAATAGGATTAAAGCACCTAGCAGGTTGTTTATGAGGCCTAAAACCAGGCTTAATGGGCAGCCGATGCTCAACTAGCTTGCATCTTAAACCAGGCATTTCAGTATAATTCCATGCAAAACAGTCGACATACTCTTTTAATAATTTTATTAAATCGGCCTTAAAAGCAGGCTCAAGATTTTTGTTTACAAACATCGGCCTTGGTACAGTACCATCACTAATATCTACCTCCTCTAAAGGATCGAACGACGTGAACCCTTGTCCTAGTTTACTCATATCATCAAGATCCTCAATGGCCTCACAAATATCGTTCTTCTGTGCCCAATAGTGTTCTAACCTCTGCTGCAACCATTCTAGATTTACATCCATCACATTATACGTGGTAAGTTAGCCGATCCTCAACCGGCTTTAATACAGCAGTGACAAAGCCATCCTTGGTGCAACTAATGTACTCACAATTAGAAAGATCTACACCAGATAAGCACCTAACATTATCATGAGCACTTATGGTAGAAGTATTGGCTACAGCAACACAAGCCGACGTATCACCATGCACAACCTCCACTTCATCACCAACCCATTGAATCAAGCATTGATGCAGCGTTGTCGGGTACCATAAAACGGGGTCCCCTAAGCGAAAACCGAAAAAATCGCTTAAACCCTGTTTAAAATCAAAGCCAACAGACAACCATTGGCTAACCCCCGGCCTTATCCGAGGCCACCGACTCTCCGCCTCGCTCGAGGCCTCGCACGAAAGGTCTCAGACGGCCTGGCGATTCTCCGTCTCACTCGGGGCCTCGCACGTAAGGCCTCGGACGAGTAACCGATTCTCCGTCTCGCTCGGGGCCTCGCACGTAAGGCCTCGGACGAGTAACCGATTCTCCGTCTCACTCGGGGCCTCGCACGTAAGGCCTCGGACGAGTTGCCGATTCTCCGTCTCGCTCGAGGCCGGCTCGGCAACGGCCCCGCCGCCTCCGCCTCGACCGATCTCCCTGACAGAGCGTCGCGTCCAATTAATGCGACCAACCACTCCTGCGATATCAGCCGGATGACGGCTCGACACAGCAGAGCGGCCGACGAGACGGGAAGTCGCATCAACACCATACCGTCCGGACGGGATGGGGTAGGGGTTACCGGCCGCTGTGCCCGGCACTGTGCCCACGACTGACGCCCATACTACGTTGTGCTACCTAACCCCTGCTTCGAGGACAGCGCGGCGTGGGGAGTCAAGTTCGGGTCCCTATAGCCTCGGAATCAGTGTACAGGACCAACTGCTCCCACCGAGCCTCGGCAATCCACTTCAGGGTCTCGGCAGCCTCAGGATTCGCGCCCACCGAGCCCCCCACGATGGCTCGGCCTCGGCACCAACTGAGCCTCGGCTCTTTACGCTGTCGACACACAGCGACCAGCACGTCGTCCGCCATGCCCTGCGTCAAGCCATCACTGGAGCTCCCACGTCGCACAGGATCGGGCGTGACCGGCGCGTCGCTCCAGTGCGTCAAGGACAAGGACCGCTCCGTTGACCATGCCGCCACAGTGACAAGCTACAGGGCTCGGACATGTCGCCTCTGTTCGCACGACGCTACGTAGCAACCCCATGTATCACCCCTACCTCCCCTTCAACTATAAAAGGGAGAGACCGGGGCCGTTTTTAGGGAGGATGGACACGAATGGGCACACGAGCTCACAAGTTCACGAACTCACGCATACACGCACAAGCAACGCGCAACACTCCGTAATTCGCCCGCTCCCCCGCTGCCTGAGATCAACATCTCAAGCAATCCACACCGTTCAACGCAGAGACCTGGGACTAGCTCCCTCTCTCGCCTTGCTTGTAAACCCCTACTACGAGCACTTCGGTGCAAGGAATATAAGATCGCTCTCTTAGACTGGACGTAGGGCACCTATTGCCTGAACCAGTATAAATCTTGTGTCTCTTTGCATCACCATCCGGGATTTGGGGCATGCAGTACATTTTTACTAGTTGGTTGAGGGCTCGTCGGTCCAAAACACCGACAAGCGTAGAAGGGACACATTGATTTGCATGAATCCAATCATGACCCAAAATCAAACTGAAGTTACCTTGGGTTTCGGCGACGAAGAAAGCGGTAGCCAACGTCTTGCTCCCAATGGTGAGCTCCATAGAGACAACACCTTTATCTCCCATAGGCTCGCCTCCTCCCACACCGCTGACGGTCATGTTGGTCTTGATCAGCTCCTCATCTGAACCTCCCAATTTCTTGAACAAAGAATAGGGCATCAAGTTGACAATTGCCCCTCCATCAACTAGCATCCGAGAAATTGGCTTCCCATTGATATGGCCTTTTATGTGCAACACTTTCAGATGACTTTCAGTAGCTTTAGGCTTCTGGAACATAGCTTCCTTAGGCCCAAAGTCAAGGTGAGCCAAATCATCCTCTGAGATCACATAACCATCCATTGACATATGAATCACATTGATAACCAAGTTCATGCTCTCAGGCGAGGTACTGTAATCAACAAGTTGCTCATCGTCCTCTGATTCACGGACTGATGCCAACTCATTGTCACAAGCCATAGGGGTAGAAGAAGCGAAACCGGGTGGCAACTCTGGCTCAACCGGTCTAACCGGCTCCTCGACCGGTCTGATCGGCTCGGGCGCTAGCACAGACGCCTCGACCGGTCTGACCGGTGGAGCTGGGGCATCGGTCTTGACTCTCCACTCCTTCTCAGGGACCATGGGTCTGTAAGTATTGAATGTCTCATCCCTTTGTCTCTCCAGTTCCTGTTCCCTCTTCTCTTGCAACCTCAACCTCTGCAACTTCCTCCTTTGGGTGCGAGTCAACCCGGGAGGACACCACCTTGGCAAGAAGTACTTGGAGCTCGACCCACTACTGCTAGCCTCATGATCATTAGCAGCGGGAACCCTCTGAACAGATGACATGACCAGATTGCTTGTGCCAATCGGTCCTTTTGCATTAGCCTCAACGGGAACGTCCATAGACCCAATCTGGATAATAGTTCTCTCTTTGCCTTTCCCTGAGTCTATTTCCGTCTTCTGAACCTCCTCCTCTGTCTGTTTAGGACGATACATTTGCTTTGGAGGAGACAACCTGGGCGCCTGGACAGGCTGGTCTGACTGGTTGGGGTGGACCGATCTGACCGATCGGGTCTGTGCACCCTGACCAAATGAGCGAGGTGCCCAACGGCCTTGCATGGGGCACGAGATCCTATCCAAAGCTGACTTTCTGGAACCTCTCCACCCAGGATGGAAAGACGGCTGTTGCACGGACTGGTAAGGCACCCACATTACCCCCATTATCATCCTACACCGGGCATGGAGGTTTTGATGCCGGTGGAGCCTAGGATGCAGAGGGGTACTGCCTGGGTTGCACTTGGTCACTTCTCTGTCTTACAACCTCTCTCGGCGGCGAGCCTTATCTCCCCTGATGAGTAGGTGACCTCGTTCTTTTTTTTACCAGTCGATCACTTGTAATGGCCTTTTCTTTAGTATACTTGTCCAGAAGCATATCAAAGGTGACTTTTCCCCTGGGGCTACTCCCCTGATCTTTTGCCACATTGAGCTTCCAAGTCCCAATTTCTAGACGCTTTTGTTTCAGCATTCGGGGGCGCTCCTGGGGCTGACCGGTCTGACTGGTTCGATCTGGCCAGCAGACTCGAGCGGTTTTTTGACCAGATGCTACGGATGTCGCTTGCCCCCCGTGCCCAGCAGCTTTTACAGTGATTTTGAATGACTCTCTGCCGTCGGGAGTCTTTTCATACACCACTTCCCTCGTTAACTCTTTCTTCCTCAAATCGGGCTTTTCTTCCCTGATCACCACGTTCTTGCCTTTAGTAGCTTCGGCTTGATGCGGCCGAACCAATACCTTTGGCTGCTGTATGTCCATGGTGTTTACAGGAAACGGTGTCTTGTCCACTTGCATGTCATGGAAAGTCAAACGGCCTTCATTTATAGCCGATTGAACCTGTTGACGAAACACATTGCAATCATTAGTCGCATGGGAAAAAGTGTTATGGAACTTGCAATATGCTTTGCTTTTTAGCTCTTCAAGTGGATGCATAGTATGGCATATTTTCAAATGTCCAAGCTTAAGCAATTCATCAAAGATACGATCGCATTTGGACACATTGAAAGTAAATTTTACTTCTTCTTGCCGACTCTTGTGGGCTGGCTTAAGAGATGCACAAGAATATGATTTAGCTTTAGAAGGACACACAAATTCAGTAATATAAACTTCGTTGTCATCGTCGTTCGAACTATCGGAATCATACTCAATAGCATGCATATTAGACCGACGAGACTTAAAGTTATCTTTTTCTTTAGCAATTCTTAGTTCCATTGTCGAAGCCTTCATGAGCACTTGAGCAATAGTATGAAGCTCAAAACCTTCTACCCGATCCCTAATGGATGATTTCAAACCCTTAAGTGCAAGATCGGCCAAATCAATATCAGAAAGCGATAAATTAAAGCACCGGTTTTTAGTTTCCTTGAATCATGTTATGTAATCAAAGACAGATTCTTCTTTGCTTTGCATAACCGATGTCAAATCCGTCAACTTTAATTGAAAACTCTTGGTGTAAAAATGATCATGAAATTTCTGCTCTAATTGTTCCCACGAATCAATAGAGCCAGGAGCCAAAGACGAATACCAAGCGAAAGCGGTTCCAGTTAGAGACAAACAAAATAAACAAACCTGCAAAGCATTATAATAACCCGCTTCGCCTAGTTGATCTAGATACTGACTAATGTGCTCCTAGGTAGTTCGGTTATCTTCGCCACTGAATTAAACAAAATCGGGCATGCGCCAACCGACAGGATAGGGGACATAGTCAAAATCAGCATGATACGGCTTTTGATATAACTTTGAACTACCGGTATCTATGCCAAATTTACTTTGCATCATAGCCAACATCTCCTCTCTAAATTTTCTAATCTCACGAAGGGGATGTGACTCTGGTAGCTCTGGGGCTAATGTATTTACGGCACTCGCGTGGCGTGGGTTGCCATTCTGAATGCGGTGCAAATCAGAAAACACGTCATTTGAAATACCCCTAGATGCAACAGTGGTGTTAGGGATCGGAGGCGACGTGTACGCTATTGTGCTATTTGAGGGTGTATTCATCCCAAGCTCACTAGTACGGTTAGGAGCAAAACTAGGCATAACAGCGAGTGGCACGGGCGATTCAGGGACAATTGCCAACTGGCCGGCCTGGGAAGCCTGACCGATCAGACCGCCTGTCTGGACCGGTCTGGCCGCTTCAGCCGTGTTCGGCTTAGGCGGTTGGACCTGAGGCGGCGTCTGTCCCGTATAGAAGTTCAACGGCATGCCATACTTAGGGTTTTCAGGAGTAGCCCCTAGATTTGTCGATGGACTTGTATGCACAACCCCACGCGAATCAACTTGAGAAAAATCATCTTTATTAGATGTAACAGATTTACCCTCTACAAGTTGATTTATTTGTGCCATTAAAGTAGCTGTAATCTTATCTTGACGATCGAGGCTCTTACAGAACTCTTCATTAAATGCGGACTGATCGGATGGGAGATCACTTACATTGCGTACTTCCTCGATCATGCCGTCTTTCATCTTGATCGTGGGCATCTCGAAGTCCTGCACCCTCGTCGCCTTGCCCTTGTGATCTTTCTTGATGCCCATAAGATATTGCATCTTGACGTATTCCTGGAGCGTCGTGATGTTTCGCCGCTCCTCCTCGCTAAGATCCTCCGTGGAAGCCGCCATGATGTTGACTTTGTCAATCTCTATAGTAGATCCCATATTGCTAGGGTTTTTCAGAAGGGGCTATTGCGTTCTTGTCCCTATTTTGAACCCCAATTGTGATTTTACCCCCATTTTCTTCCACTTTGTGTTTTTACCCCTGCTTTTCCAAAACGAAGGTTCAGTTTACCCCTACTCCGTGAACGGCAGGTAACGGTGTTAAAAAAGTTGAAAGATGACAAGTTTGCCCTTCTGAATATTACGTTTTTGCCCCTATTTCAAACCCCAATTGTGATTTTACCCCCATTTTCTTCCACTTTGTGTTTTTACCCCTACTTTTCCAAAACGAAGGCTCCGTTTACCCCAGTTCTTAACTCAGTTATCTACATCCGGATCAAAGCAATTAAAAATTAACAAAAGTCCTGTGAAAAGACAAGCGTACCCTTTATCTCTCGGTCGTCTCTCTCAGGGTCGTCCCTCTCAACGCTAGCAGGTAGCGGGCGGCTGGGTGCGGCGGCGGCGGCGGCGGAAGGGCAGCGTCGGGCCTTCCACCGCCACCACCGCCGCACCCAGCCGCCCGCTGCCTGCTAGCGTTGAGAGGGACGACCCTGAGAGAGACGACCGAGAGATAAAGGGTAAGTTTGTCTTTTCACAGGGCTTTTGTTAATTTTTAATTGCTTTGATCCGGATGTAGATAACTGAGTTAAGAATTGGGGTAAACGGAGCCTTCATTTTAGAAAAGTAGGGGTAAAAACACAAAGTGGAAGAAAGTGGGGGTAAAATCACAATTGGGGGTTTGAAATAGGGGCAAAAACGCAACATTTGGAAGGGCAAACTTGTCATCTTTCAACTTTTTTAACACCGTTAGCTGCTGTTCACGGAGTAGGGGTAAACTGAACCTTCGTTTTGGAAAAAGCAAGGGTAAAAACACAAAGTGGAAGAAAATGGGGGTAAAATCACAATTGGGGTTCAAAATAGGGGCAAGAACGCAATAGCCCCTTTCCGGAACGGTTGTAAAAATCAGATCCTTTTCCCTAGCAGAGTCGCCAAAATGTGTTGGTGCCTTTTCCAGCCAACACACGAATGCGCTGGCTCACGCGTGCGCAAGGTGATCACCTCGTCGGAGCCCATGCTCCTGGCCGGTCGGACCGGTCCGGCACAGAGACACCGCGAAAGCCTACGAGCACCAGGAGGGACCCCGTCGGAGATGGTGAGCCTAGGGTTGCTCTGAGATCGGCAGGCCACTCAGAACGTCCTCAACCGTCGTAGAGACGAAGGAGGAAAGCAAAGGGGTTGGAAAAAGCTAGGGTTTGGAGATAAAAGTGTAAAAGGTATATTTGTCGATTGGGTGATAGCCCTCAATCGGCCAGGGCCCTCTATATTTATAGGGTGGGAGGCCTTTTCCCGTAAAGAAATCCCGCTTTATCTCCAATTCGACCAGGACTCCAAATCTTGCCTCGGACTCGTGCTGACCGATCGGGGCCACCAGTCAGACCGGTGGGCGCACGCCAGATCGGCTTTGAGCCTGATCGGCGCCGCTGCCACTTTTGGGCGTCAACAGGTAGATTCTTCATGGAGATAAGCAAGACCTCTTGCAATGCCCAAGCATATCTCAAAGCGTGTTGGCCAGTCCTGGTTCAATCTCCCACTTCCTGCGGATAAATGTTTATTTTTAAATGTCCATATAACAACCATGAACCAGCCCCAACCCCCCATGCCCCCCATCCCAAATCCACAAACCTACACACATTCACTGTTGAATAAAATTGAATGAACTCTTACCAAACAGTGCCTTATCAAGGCTTTCATTCTCCAGGTACTCATAGACCAACAGTGGTTTATTACCCTCAAGGCAGCAACCATACAACTTAACGAGATTCCGGTGTTGTACTCGAGAAATAGTTTCTATTTCAGTTGCGAATTCCTTTTCCCCTGATGAGATGATTCAGATAGCTGTTTTACAGCCACCACCCTTCCATCGGTTAATTTACCCTGCAAAAAAGATGACATTTTATCAACCATGTGCAGAAACTAGAAATTAAACTGGAAAACAATAGAAAAGGAAGGAAAGAAGTGGGGTATGACCCCACTGGTGTGTATATATTGATATTATACATTTATATTAGTTCAAACAAATTTAAAGTAATGGACTTCAAACCTCCCAAAATATTGCTGCTAGCAAAGCTAGCCGATTTCGCATAACAAAGAAAAATTCACAAAAATGGGCACATCCTTTAACTGTGCGCAGTTTAGAAAAAACTACTTTCAGAAGTAAAATTTAGCAAATTCATATCCATGTGTGCAACTGATGGACTAACCTTATAAACTGATCTATATCCTCCTTCGCCAAGAAGGTTATTTGAACTGAAATTTTCAGTAGCGGTCCTTAGTTCACCATAACTGAGTACATTATGTCTTCCAACAATACTGTACAGCTCTACAAACATCACCAAGCGTGTTTATCTTGCTGCACCACCATCAAATAAAGGGGGAAGCAAAAATCTGATCAACTTTTTTCTTTTCTGAAATAAGAAAAGTCTGATGAACCTGAAGAATCCCAAGAAGAAGAAGAAGCGGCGTCAGCTTGGATAGACTACTCACAATCTGGTGACGTGGCAGAGCGTGTTGTTGCGGTCAGAGCAGTCGCACTTGATGGCCGGGTTGAAGGCCGGGTTGTCGTCCAGCTGCGTGTTGTCCGTCACCGCGCCGTTGCATGGGTTGCCGCTTATGTTCCACGACGCCGGCGCGCTCAGCCCTGTTAATCCACATGATCACCGGCTCAGGTGAGTCGACCATTCACCAGTCTTATCAACCACGGTCGAGCACGACCGAGACTGTCCGACCACACACATTATGGCTCGAGGTTGAAGAAGAGGGAGAATAGAGCATACACATATAGTATAAGACACCAGTGTTGGCCGAAGCCCTTATATGGGAGATGGCAAATCTAAACACTCTTTACTAAGTTGTCGTGGCAGTCTATTTATACAACTTTATCCATCTATTCCTAGTACAGCACACATGCTGCAACAGTAACTAGATAACACAACAGGACTGACTTCTGCGCCTGTCCCTGCATGTGGCTACAGTGCGGTAGGTGAGCATTCGGCGCATGCCTCTACAGCGGCTACAATACCACAGCAGGGGCCTTTTCGGCGCTGTCTTCCCTTGTTGTGTGTTCACACAAGAAAGCAGTATATTATTCTAACAATTCTTCCCATAATCCTCCTGCTATCCCTTGTACCTCCTCCATGCCGATCATCTCCTTCAGCTCCGTGAGTCGAAGACGTCCGAGTGGCTTGGTGAGGACGTCTGCGAGTTACCGACCAGTTTCGACGAACTCGATGATGATATGCCCTCCATCAACACAGTCCCTGAGGAAGTGAAACTTCACATCGATGTGTTTGCTCCGGTCGTGCAGAACCGGATTCTTCGCGAGGGCGATGGCGGGCTGGTTGTCCACCATCAGTGCTGGTGGGTGAGCTTCACACCGATCAGCTCGCCCAGCAGCCGGTGTAGCCACACAACTTGGCACGTCGCTGTGGCCGCCGCTACGTACTCTGCCTCGCACGTAGATAGCGCCACCACCTTCTGTTTCAGCGACAGCGATGAAATTAGGGCCGACCCGAGGAAGACGAGCACGCCAAAGGTGCTTCGTCGTCCGTCGATGTCCCCCGTCATGTTTGTATCGCTGAACACAGTGAGTTGTAGCCTACTCCCGCCAATTTTGGGAAAGATGATCCCTTGATCCATCGTCCCCTTGATGTAGCGCAGTAGCCACTTCACCGCAGCCTAGTGATCCTCTCTAGGATCCTCCATGAAGCAACTGACGTAGCCCACGGCGAACGCAATGTCCGGCCTCGTGTGGACTAGGTAGCGCAGACCGCCGATGATGCTCCGGTAGAGTGTTGGATCCACCTTTGCCACGATGCTGGCCTTCGTTAGCTTTAGCCGCTCCTCCATCGGAGTCACGCATGGCTTGCACTCAGCCATGCTGCTCCGCTCCAACAGCTTGGAGGCATACGTGCTCTGACCGAGCGTGAGTCCCTCCTTCCCCTGTCTCACCTCGATGACGAGGTAGTAGGAGAGTGCACCGAGATCGCTCATTCAAAAATGAGCCGCCATCTCGCGCTTGAAGCCGTTGATGTCCTCCGTGCGCACGTCGGTGACGATCAAGTCATCCACATACACGCCGCCGACGAGCTCCTCCTTCCCCCAGCGCCGCGTGTAGAGTGCGTGCTCGGTTGCGCACCGTTGGAACCCAAGCTCGCCTAGCATGGCATCAAGCTTGGCGTTCCATGCTCATGGGGTCTGCCGCAGCCCGTAGAGCGCCATACGCAGTCGGAGCACCCTGTGCTCCTCTCCCTTGACGGCGAAACCTGGAGGTTGCCTGACGAAGACTGTCTCCGCCAGCTCGCCGTTGAGGAAGGCCAATTTAACGTCCAAGTGATGGACGCGCCAGTCCTTTGCTGCTGCCAAGGCTAGTAGCAAATGGACAGACTCCATGCGCGCTACTGTCACAAAGACCTCCTCGAAGTCAATGCCCTCCCACTGAACAAAGCCTCGGGCGACGAGGCGCGCCTTGTGCTTGACAATGGCGCCGAGCTCGTCCCGCTTGACCTTGTATACCCACTTTAGGCTGATCGGATGACATCCTAGAGGGGGATCGATGAGCTGCTATGTCTCATTTTCCTCGATCGCCTTCATCTCCTCCAGCATCACCCGTCACCAGTTTCCATCGTGCTCCACCAGTGTGAACGTGGGTTGTTCCTCTGCACTGATGAGTAGTAGCTCTTGGTCATTGAGTAGCCGACCAGCCAGTCCTAAGAGCCCTGTGCCACCGACGATGTTGTCTAGCCTACAGAACCGCACCTCCTCGCCTTCGTGGAAGGCATCCACGAACTCAGTGATGTCACTTGGAGGTGAGGCGCACTCAATCAGTGTTGATGGAGTTCCCTATTCCATCGGAGTGCTCGGCACAGCACCTGGAGTGATCGACACTACTCCTGAATAGCTCGTCACTACTCCTGCAGTGCTCGGCACCACTAGTTGAGTGCTCAGCCTCAGTCTTGGAGTGGTCGGAACCATGGCAAGACCTTTTGGCTTCACTACAGGAGTGCTCGGCACCCGTCCTGGAGTGGTCGCCACCACTGCAGAACCTCTCAGCACCAGTCCTGGCGTGCTCAGTATCCCTCCAGGAGTGCTCGACACTCCTTCCTGAGTGCTTGGCATCTCTTCCAAAGTGCTCGGCATCGCCCCAGGAATGCTTGGCTCTGCCGCTAGAGTGCTTGACACCCCTTCTGGAGTGCTCGGTACCTCTTCCCCAACGTCTCCACCACTGTGGATGAGCAAGTGCTCGACGATAAAGGTGCTGGTGAAGCCACCAGCTTCCCCCGTGCTCGGACTGGTCCAGTCCCAAGCCGCCTTCTCGTTGAACATGACATCGCGCGAGACAAGCACCTTGTCTCCACGTGGGTCATAGAGCCAGTACGCCTTGCTACCCTCCGCGTAGCCTAGGAACACCATCAGTGTGCTCCTGTCTTGCAGCTTGGTGAGGATCGGCTTCGTGTTCCTAATGTGGTCGATGCAGCCGAATGTCTAGAGGAAGGACATGCTTGGCTTGTGCCCATAACAAGCTTTAAACGGCGTCTTGCCTGTTAGGGCCTTAGTCAGAGCGTGGTTGAGGATGAACACCACTGTGGTCACCGCCTCACCCTAGAACCTTGTCGGCATGCCTTTGGCCTTCATCATGGATCAAGAGATGCTGACCACCATCTTTTTTCGCCTCTCCACCATGCCATTCTGTTGTGGCGAGTACGGCGCGGTGTGGTGTCACACCACACCCTGATCCACGTAGTACACAGTGAGCTCCACCGAAGTGAATTCGCCGCCGTGATCAGTCCTTAGTACGTGGAGCTTCTTGCTGCTCTCGGCCTCCGCACGTATCTTGAACTTCTTGATCACCACCGCTGCTTCATCCTTGCTCGTCAGGAGTTGCAGCCACATGTAGTGACTGCAATCATCCATGAGCAGGAGGAAATACCACCAACCACTATTTGTAGCTGGCATGATCGGCTTGCAGAGGTCGCCGTGGACGAGCTCGAGAGCGTCCTTCGCGTGATACTGTAACACCCTCGGTGTTATGTTGTACAGTTTTTGCTTAAACACTGCATGAGCATCATACTTATGTGTAAATGTGTGTTATAGAGTATAAATCAATATTCGAAACTTGAAATGTTCATTTGAAACAAGAAACGAATGTTATATTTTGTGTCACGTATTATCAAGTAGGGTTCAAAATGAACTTTTATCGGACAAAAATGCTACGGGACGCATCAGCGAAATGTAGTAAAGTTGGTAGCCCGAACTTCATAGGTGACGATGAAATATGTGTGGTCAAGGACGAGGTTCGCTAGCTAGTATATCAAGTAGGTCGGAATTGGAATTCGACGCGAAACCGTTCGAGGTTTAGCCATTCCGCGTAAGTCGGTAAATGGGTCGACGAAGTCATGTTCGGCAATTTGTGTAGAGCGAACGGCTTAAGAAGTGGCGAGATGTCGTGGCTTAGGTCGATAGCTCTACGTACCCTCTTGAGTATAGAAGAAGTGGTTTGGCGTTTTGACCATCGAGTATGATTTTTCAATAGCTTTAAAAAGCGTGCAAGTCACATATTTTTGAACAAAGCCAGCGCTGCTGGCCACGGCTTCCTGACATCACGCTTGGGCGTAGCTCGCGCATGCCGCACATGCCCAGTCACCTCTGTCCATCGTCGTCGCAGCGCGCTGCCCGTGTGGCCGTCACTGCCGCTGGGTCATCACCGCTGTGCGCGCCTGGCTCACGACACGTGCACACACGCGCACACTGGGGCCCGGTGGGCCTAGATGCTCCGCCCTTCATCACATCCGCCTGCGCCACCACTCGCCGTCGCATCTGCCGTCACGTTCGGCGGTCCACACCGGTGTCGCCACTCACCCGAGCACGCTCACGCGCACCGCCTGCACAGCCACTGTTCTCATTGACATTGCGGCTGCACACGCATGGGTTGGCCCCGCCGGCCCTTGTCTTCATGGTTGTGCGTGTGTACACGCCACGCCTGCCGTCGCATCGTCTAGAAAGTCACCGGCCGGCCACGCCGCGCTAAGGCCTAACTCCAGGAGCCCGTCCCCTTTCGCATTGCCCACGTTCAGAGGACGAGTGGGAGGACAGCGTCGGGCCTAACTTGCCCGGGGCAGTAGTATGTTGTTGGGCGTCGATTTAAGCTTTCACTGTCGCTGTTGTCATCTCTAAACTGAGTGTCATCGCCCTCAAATTGGTCGTGTACCATCCATCCCTTTCCAATTCACCGTGCGCCCAAATAGATAGAGTCTCTAGCTTCCGATTAGAGTCAGTTCGACGGGCTTCCCTCTTTCGGTGAGGTAATGGGGAGAGTTTTTCCCTCGTGGTCCGCCATGGCCGGCGAGACGAGTTCTCGGCCCGGGGTACTGCTCCTAGCTCTTTTGTTTCAATCGAGCACGGCTGTTGCCTCTCCTTGACTCATCTGTCTCGCCCATGCAGTGGTCCCATTGACTGTGCAGCTGGTCGCCGGGAACGTCTTGTCCACGGCCGGCGTGAACCGAAACTACCTCGCGCGCGTGGCCAGGCCATTGTCGTTCCTCACGACTTCGCCCAGCCTGTCCGTCACATCGCTGGTGAGGTCATCCTACTTCTAGAGTAGTTGGTTGACTCAATTAGGGACGAGGCTCGCCGGAGCACGGGGGCGGCCATCGGTGAACTGGCTTTGATGCCGCTCCTGTGATCAGCTTAGTTGGGCGCAGTAGCTATTTAATTAGGGCTTTAAGGTGGTTACTTTTAGACTGTAGATGGTCACCGAGTAGCAATAGAGGCGTTCGGGTAGATGGTTTCGCTGGAGTCGAGCTACCACAGCCAGAACCCGCCGCGGCATGTGGCCACGCCTGTGTGGTGCGCCGTTCTGTGCATTTGTTACCTCAATTGGTCACGCGTGGTACGTAGATGCTCATGGGGGTGCTGGTGCATGCCGGAGAGGGCTGTGTCCGCTGGCATTTGTCCGACCAAGGGCAGCGTAAAATGTGAATTCAAATAGAAGTAGGGGCCTTGATGCAAACTCTGTGACTCGGTGAAATAGTACTCGAGTGGGTTGTGCAAATAGGGTAAAGAACGGGGGCTTTTTCGCTAAAAGGGCTAGCCACGCGGCTCCGCAGTGGGCCGGCGGAGTTGGGCCACGTCGCGTGTCGTCGGGTGGGCCGCGTCGGTGGCTGCGCCTGTGCGCGGGTGGGCAGCCGGGGTGGGCCGCGCAAGAAGGGATTCGGTTTTCCTATTTCAGCGAATTATTGAAGGTTTATTCAATATAGTTTCAAACAGAACTTTGAAAAATTATAGTAAATTGTGTAGTTGTCCAAAAATAGTGAAACTGATTTTGTTAGATTCGCAAAAATACCGTCTACCTATTAGTACAGTTAGATTACAGTTAACTGTGACAATGGTAGGTTCACAAATTCAAACCAAAGAGTTTAGTATTATGTAGATTAAGAATTATAGGAATTTTTGTGGTAAATTGGTGACTATAGCTATAAAAATTTTACAGTAGCCTCACTAGATTATTATGTATTTGCTGTAAATTTTTTAGCCCTAGAGTAGGATAATAAATAGAGTAGCTATTATCCTTGCTTTATCATATATAGCGTAAATCAGCATTACGAGTAAGAATACCGGTAGTTGCTATAATAATGTATGCCATACTTTATACTTGTTATTGGTAGCAATAGATAACATAGCACCGTGGTCGGTAGCACTAGCTTAGTAGTGAAACAGCTGTACTTTTATTTTAAGAGTTGCTGTTGCTATGTTACTAAGCATGGCATCATCATTTCATGCATGTAGATCACGAGCTGGTAGAATTCATGCCCGTCGATGAACAGGAGTACGATGAAGTCATTGAGAAGTACGAGGAGGAGATCCTCGTGCAGGAGGGAGCCCCGGAGCCTTTTGGAGCTGACCTTACTGACCCGTCGCCTGCTCAAGGCAAGCCTCGGTGCATAACCCTTATTTTTAATGATCATTGAATATATATATATATATATATATATATATATATATATATATATATATATATATGATGTGCATTTATGTTACATGCATTTTATGAAAACTACATGCATAAATATATCTACTTATGAGTCCTACTAGTACAGGTCGAGTAGCTGCTATACTCAGGATACCAGTAGCGTGAGTAACCTGCCGTTACTCGCAAATAGGTGATTAATATGATCACTCATGGTAAAATGATAGAAAGGTAAATAGTGACCGGACAGGGATATGGTTTGGGTACTGGTGGGTGTAAGGGTTTGTGTCATACGACCAACAGGGCATAGCTTGGTTACACTTTTTTCCCTGTCTGTGTCAATTAAGGATCGATCGTTGCAATGGACGCTAGGCAAGTCATAGATCTATTGTCCCGAGCACATACTTGGGTATGGGCATAGGGAAGACTGATTGCTCTCTTGTCGTGGATCCAGCTCTTTCCAGACCGACTGATTGGAGGCGGGGATGATGGAGGTCCTTGCACCGCATTGAGTCTGGGACTCAGGAGTGGGGGCTTGGAGTCCAAGTTTGGACGGAGACCTGGACACCCAGGACAGAAGGGTGATGGGTTAGTCCTGCTTGTGCTTGGGGTACAAGCGGGACGTGTGTTTTCGGGGCACCCAGCTAGGCACATTGATTCGCGAATCACCACGAAGTCAGTATGACTTGTCTTAACTCTAGCATCGTAGTAAGAAATGAAAGATGGAAGATGATGAAACAGAACTGATTGCTCAACTCTTGCTTGAAACTAGAACAAGTGCTTATATAGACTGGAAGATAATAACTTAATGCGGCTAATAATAATGACATAAGTAAGGACTCACTATTAGTATTGCTTTCTGCCCAAAAAGGAACCAGCAAACCATAAAGCTTATCATATTCCTTGGAGTTAGAAAATTATTCACACTAGTCGGATAAGTCTTGCGAGTACATTATGTACTCAGGGTTTATTTACCCCTGTTGCAGGTGATGCATGAGAAGTACCGTTGCGTGGAGGATTCTTCTGGTGGGCTCAGACGGATCCTCGTTTTTATCGTTAGATGTTTTTTTAATTTCGCTGTTTATCGTTCCGCACTCTGATATTTGGTATTGTAATAATGTAATTTTAAGAAACTCTATTGTATGAAATGGACAAGTATTGTAATTCGTTCTCATTATTGGATCCTTGGGAAAAATATGGATCTTTCGGGTTCTCCCTTGGGGTGTGCCCGACGGATATCGCCCGCTATCACTTGCTTTCAGGGTGCTTAGTGTCTGGTGGAAGACGAGCACCCCCGTAAGCATGTTATTTTGGGCGGTTCTACAATAGATACTTGGCCGCCTTTTGGAATGGTAGCCTCTTTTACTTCCTGGCCAGGCAGCTGTCACACAGCTCGCCTCCGTGCTTGATGTGGGGTAGTCCTCGAACCATCTTCTCCAGCCGACCAAGCACGTAGAAGCTGAGATGTCCGAACCGGGCATGCCACATCCACGGTTTCTCGTTGTGCCTTGCCGCCAGGCACACCGGCTGCTCTACCTTCAGGTCGAGCAGGTACAACTGGTTCAGGGACCTCTTCACCTTGGCAAGAAGTCGCTGCTCCCGGTCCTTGATCCTAAGGACTTCGTCCTTGATTAGTACCTCGCTACCGCGCTCATCCAGCTGACCAATGCTGATGATGCTGGAACGCAGCTACGGGATGTAATATACATCCGTTAGCGTGCGGTGCTCCCTGTTCTGGCACCTGAAGATGATGGTGCCGCGCCCTTAGATAGCCACCCTTGAGCCATCACCAAACTTCACTGTACCGGTAACATCGTCGTTGAGCTCGGAGAAGGATGCCTTGGAGCCCATCATGTGGTTGCTGGCACTAGAGTCCAGATACCATCGTTGCTCCTGGTCGGCGCCCACATGTCCGAGGTAGATTTGGGTGCATGGTTCGTCGAGGTTGACAGCCTTTAAGGCCTTCCCAGGTCCTTCCACCATCGTCGCCTCTTCCTTCTCCTCGGCCTAGACTTCGTGCAGTGCACAGAACGTCGCCATCAGGATAGTGGCCTCATCATCATCATCAGCTTACGCTAGATGAGACTCAGCCTTCTTCTCCTGTTTGCGATTTGAGCACTCCCGTGCCCAATTGCCCATCTTCCCACAGCGTCGACAGGCGTTGGGGTCAACCTGCTTCTTATTCTTCGAAGAAGCCTTGCCACGACGCTTGCCATGGCCACCGTGGCTGGAGGAGGCTGCCTTCCCGGAGTTCCTCCGACCAGTCCACTCCTCCTCTGTTAGCAGCAGTTTGCCGCTATCCTTCATTGCTGTCACCTGCTCCAGGTGCTCGTCCACCATCTGTAGACGGTCTATCACATCCTCAATGGTGAGGATGGACAAGTCCAGCATCATCTCTATGGAGAGAGCGATCTGGATGTACTTTGCCGACACGGAGTGGAGGTACTTGGAGACCGCCTCCTCTTCATCGATGGTGACGCCATGGCTCTTCAGCTTGCTAATGAGCGTCTGCAGGTAGAGGAAGAAGTCCTCCACCGTTTCACCATCCTTGAACTTGAGGTTGGCGTACTCCTGCTTCAGAAGCTAGGCCGTCGCCTTCTTTGCGCAGTCGGAACCGACGCGCATCGCCGCAATAGCCTCCCACGCCTCCTTAGCAGAGCTCTTCGCCCCCAACGGCTCCCTGTACTCCGTCGGTACAGCAACGATGATAGCCTCCAACGCTGACATGTCATCTTGCTCATTGTCGGTGCCCTTGTCAACAGCATTCCAAAGCTGTCGGGCTCTAAGCTTGACCTTCATGGTCACCGACCACTCTCCATAATTGGTGCGAGTCAGTGTCGGTCAACTAGTGTCGCTGACCTCCCGCACCGTGCGAACAACAACCTCCGGTCGTGGTTAAGCAGTCACAGCAGTGCCACTGTTGTCGCCCACTTCTGAACCGTCCGTCATAGCCAGCGGTTAGTCCGGCGACGGCGCTTGTACGGCTCTGATACCACTTGGTAGCCCACAGGATCACCGGCTCAGGTGAGTCGACCACTCACCTGTCTTGCCGACCACGGTCGAGCACGACCGAGGCTGTCCGACCACACACTATGGCTCGAGGTTGAAGAAGAGGAAGAACAGAGCATACACACACAGTACAAGACATCAGCGTTGGCCGAAGCCCTTGTATGGGAGATGTCAAATCTGAACTCTCTTTACTGAGTTGCCGTGGCAGTCTATTTATACAACTCTATCCATCTAGTCATAGTACAGCGCACATGCTGCAACAGTAACTAGATAACACAGCAGGATTGACTTATGCGTCTGTCCTTGCATGTGGCTACAGTACGACAGGTGAGCCATTCGACGCCTGCCTCTACAGCGGCTACAATAACACAGCAGGGGGCATTTTCAACGTCGCATTCTCTTGCTGTGTGTTCACACAAGGAAGCACAAGCCCTAGTTTGCTCAAGATCGCGTTCACCGCCGCCGTTGGACAAAATCACCCACCCCAGCAACCAAATTATCAAAATCGAAGCCTCTCCTCTCATCGACCATGAATCAACAACCTTCAATTCTAGAGCTCTTTCGTCGAGTGAGACACTAACCTTCAACCGGATCAGTCTGCGGCGGCGGCAGCGGAGCCTGAGCCGCCGCCCTCCAAGAATTCAGAAGCAGCAAGATCAGGAGGAAGCCCCCGCCGCTCAGCCTGGGCTTCATCTCTCCCTGCCCAGCTCGAGCCCCTCCCTCTGCTAGTCTGCTCACTTTGTTTCCTTTAGATTTCTCTGAACTGAAACTAGTGGTGGATGGATCGAACAAAGGAAGCGGACAAAAGCGTCACGGCTGCAGCTATGGAACCATGCAATGATGCGGAGATGTAGGGTTAGCCAATTTGTCTATATGAAATTCGCGCCACTACCGTCCTAAATTGCTTGTTAAGCAGGAGCTAGCTGCTGGCGTGCTACTCTGGCAAGCTGCAGAAAGCCGGAGTGATCAGGCTGCTGATTAGGTGGTGATTGCTGGATTAGCTGAACTTGGCTAGCGTCGTTTCAGATTAGAGACCTCTATGATTCGACGGCTCAATTTAAAATGACTGAAGTGGTTTCAGACTAGACAGAGGTCAATGAACCCAGCAGGCTCCTGCAAAATTATGTGCTCCAGTATAAGGCCTGGTTTAGTTTTAAAAAAATTTCACCCTAAACTATCACATCAAATCTTGCGGCACATGCATAAAGTATTAAATATAGACGAAAAAAAAATTAATTACACAGTTTAGTTGGAAATCGCGAGACGAATGTTTTAAGACTAATTAGTCCATGATTAGCCATAAGTGCTACAGTACTAACATGCGCTAATGATGGATTAATTAGGCTTAATAAATTCGTCTCGCAGTTTCCAGGTGAGCTATGTAATTAGTTTTTTATTAGTATCCGAAAACCCCTTTCGACATCCCCGAAACATCCCATGTGACATACAAAAATTTTCATTTCGCGAACTAAATACAACCTAACTTTGCTCTCCCTACATGAGCTAGCACTAGCAGTCGTCAGCTTTTTCAAGCACATCCCTAGAAATTTCCTTAATTTCTTACTGTGTGTGAGGTGATGGTTCAAGTTCAAATATAAAAATATTCAGTGCACTTTTGTATGAAGATGGCAAGCTCTATTTTATTTCTTCTAATCGTTGTTATACTAGCTTGGTGAACATGAATATTTCAGAGCTGTTAATCTGAGCATGAGGTGCAATGTACATTTGCATTTCGTCACATGTGAGTATGTGTGACTTGTGTGACGAATTTTTGGTTCACGACTTCACGTGCATTGGTTGCTTTTGGCCGTTCAGCTCAAGTGTGCCAACTTTGGACTTCAACCCCAACGTCGTCATCCCCTCTAATCAGCTTGAACAAAGGGAGAAATTCAACGTCGTTTGCCACGAATATCAACAAAAGGTCTGCTACACATTAATTGGAGATTATATATATTATTGCTCTTGTTTTCCATGCACATTTTCAGAGATTAAAAAGATCTAGCAAGCTAGTACTACAAAACAATACAAGTGGATTTGATAGTTTATTGTCAACCTACACCAACTTGACCAATTATATATGAATTACGAGTTGCAAATAACTAATTAGCAGCATCATCGCTGAGATAAAAAAATTAGGATAGATTTATCATGCCGATGCAGACATCCTACCCAACCATTCGTCCCAAAGCTCCAATGACGTGCAATCTGAGCATCCTTTTACATGCTCTAATCTTCTTACATTGGACCGGTTCACGCTATGCCTCGATAAGGAATTTCTTCTTTCGTCGTGCAATCGAACATGCAACCATCTTGCACAATCTCCAGCAAATAACCATAGCATGTATGGACAGTCACCGACTGCACATGATCAACAATTCTTCTTCTTCCTCCTCCTTTTGAAATAATAAAGGTTGTGGCTTGACCATGACATGGAATTGCTGAATTGGAAAGCACATGCCACCGCCCACCGGGTGTCGAAATCCATTAATTCAAGACTAAGAAGCTAGTAATCATTTTAGTTCTAATCATTTTAAGAAAGTAAGAGCATCCGTACATCTAGTTGCAATACTAATGTGGAGAGGTTTTGGTTGATGGCATAACGTAGTTGGTTCCTTCCAGCCATACACTGCTCTAATGCACTGCCAACTTGGACATGAACCTCGACGTCGTCATCCCGGCCCGTTTATTTGGTTGCACGAGGGTGGAACCCGACGCCATCAGCCACAAATATCAACAACAAAAAAAACTTTGTAACCATGTACTTCAACGAGCTGGCTGCTTTTCATGCATATTTCCCGAAATCAAATGTAATAAAGGCAGTCCCAATGGTGCATTGATGATGATTTCTATCCTCATTAAATGACTTGCCACGTAGGCAAAATGCTGATATGGCAACGTAATTAATGAAGAAAGAGAGTAAAAATCATAGAAATTGTTTCTTCATGAAGAAATCAGGTCTACTCTTGACCCAATGCACCAAGAAACCATGAAATCGCCATTGGGGAGAAACCACCAGTTTCTAGGGAGCTCGTGTCGCACTCCCATTGGAGAAAGAAGATAGAGTTGGAAGAGAGAAATAGAAAATAGTTATTACTCATAGAAACCATGGGTTGGAAAGCAGTACTTTTTTTGGTGTGGTATCCTATGTTATAGAAACTACTAGTTTCTTTCATTGGGACTGCCCTAATAGCTCTAGCAATGTAGTAGGTACTATAAATTTTTTTTTTGAAACGAACGGGTACGAGATCGTGCTTACTTCATTGATAAAGCACGTACTATAAATTAAATTACGCTAAG
This sequence comes from Saccharum hybrid cultivar R570, assembly GCA_038087645.1. Classification (NCBI taxonomy): domain Eukaryota; kingdom Viridiplantae; phylum Streptophyta; class Magnoliopsida; order Poales; family Poaceae; genus Saccharum; species Saccharum hybrid cultivar. The sequence continues at coordinate 33,687,260 of JAQSUU010000001.1, read as the reverse complement.
TTGGCATGCCGGCACAATTTTTTTTATGCACGTCCTTTTACAGACCACTTGACCAATATTATAAATAATTGTGAGTTGCTCATAGCTGGCACATGAAAGTTGAGATTAAAAAGTAACTGAGCTAGATCGAGCGGATGCAGACATCCTATCCAACTAGAGTCCTAATCATGCAGTGAATATAGAGTATGCGGTAGAATTGTGTATCTTTGTATCAGGTATTGGTGGAAGAGTGGCGTAAGCTCCTCGTAGTTGCCATTTGATTTGAGCATACGCATGCTCTGTTACTGCTCCATCTGTCTCAGATTATAAGTTGTTTTGATTTTATTTTTAAATTTATCTTTTGCTATATGCATCTAAACATTGGCGGATCCAGGGGGGCTGCAGCCCCCTCGTGAGATTTAATTCCTCGTTAAATTACTGTAGCATCAAGCATAAATCATCATTAAATCTTCATTATCAATCAACATGTCCATTACTTAGCTTCCTCCTTGATCCCATCCTGAATCCGCCACTGCATCTAAACATAACATATATTTAAGTGTATAGTACGAATCTACTTATTATTCAGAACCTTGTCATGGAAATTATGAATTATTGTCCAAGTGATAAATAAAATTTGTTCTTAATTGTTGTTTGACTGGTTGATGCTGATTCCAAATGCCTCGATATGGAATTTCCTTAACCTTTACACGCATTCGACATGCGACTATCTGGCACGCCTGTGTTCCAAAGGTCTGGATTGATCAGCAAGGCACACGCACACGTGTGCCGGCAGGTGCCCTTGGTTAGATTGAAGATTTTTACAACCTGATGAATAGTACCACTTTCGTCTTATTTGACAAATATTGTCCAATCGTAGACCAACTAGGCTCAAAAGATTCATCTCGTGATTTTGAACTAAACTGTGTAATTAGATTTTTTTTACCTACATTTAGTACTCCATGCAAGCGGCAAAAAATTGATGTGACGGAGAGAGAGTGAAAAAACTTGGAATTTTGAGGTGATCTAAACATGGGGTAGATTTTGGAGAGAACGAATCGAGAGCGTTTTGTCAAGGAGACAGCGACAGCTTCGTACGATTCCACTAACAGACGATTCACTGTAGCAACGTCAGCTGCTCTCGTCACGGATGTGCACCGCCACCACGTCCATGCGTTTGCAGGAAAGGGAGCGCAAAAAAAGAGATTTTTGTGAACCGTACAGGCGGATATTACAAGGGCTGGGCCTCTTACAAGGCCCAAGGCCTGGTCACTCGTGACACAAAGCACGTTCGGTGATATGAAGCTGTGTGGTCCAGCCAATTGCAATTTACAGTTTTTTTTCGAGCGAATTGGCAATTCTTGTACACATCCGAATCGAAGTTTTCCAAAGTGAATTTCCAAGAAACAATCTGCGGCTTGGCAGAAGCTGATCTAACCTGCCAATGGTCATCGATCGATCACCGGCCTTCGTCGATGACGGAGCTCAGGAACGGCGACGCGGACATGCCTACTAAAGCTGTGTGGTCCAGCCAATTGCAATTTACAGTTTTTTTTCGAGCGAATTGGCAATTCTTGTACACATCCGAATCGAAGTTTTCCAAAGTGAATTTCCAAGAAACAATCTGCGGCTTGGCAGAAGCTGATCTAACCTGCCAATGGTCATCGATCGATCACCGGCCTTCGTCGATGACGGAGCTCAGGAACGGCGACGCGGACATGGCCTTTGCCCCCGGCTCCGAGCTCGACGTCCCTCTGGCGTTGCTCTGCCACTCGATGACGTAACTGGGCTTAGTAACCGCCTCGGGCACCTCAATGTCCCCGACGAGCATCGACACCACCCTCGACATGGGCGGGCGCTGCCGAGGTGAGCTTTGGATGCAGCGGAGGCCAACGCGGATGGCACGGAGCACCTCTTCGCTGTTGAATTCTGTGAGCCTAGGGTCTGCGACGTCCAGAGGATGGTTGCCCTCGTAAAGTTGCCAGACCTGAAAGCATGATAAGTTGGGGGACAATTCAGATCCAACTGTTTTTTTTGTCGCAATAGCAGAACAAGAAAACACACAATCATCATTTTCAAGATGGTTCCAAACATTGATCTTCTGCTGTGCAAGTACGCAACAATAAGATCCACAATAATACTACGGCCATGCTAAAATTTAACAAGGTATGCCAGCCTCTAATAACAAGTTCACATAATGACATGTTGACTAGCAGTTTCTGCAAAAAAAAAAAAGGCAACTTTTCGCAAGTTTTTGGTTAGACTGTTTAAGTCCAAGGTTCGATGAAACCCTTTGTCACCGGTCCGTGAAGGGACATATCTCCCTCTGATCTAATTTTTCCTTAAAAGTTCTGAGAAAAATACTGTCGGGAACAAAAGAAATGCATATAATGAAAAAGTTCCATGCATGGAAAAAATTAAAAAAATGAAAGAGTGCAAGTACAATCATACGATCTAATATAGTTGATGTATTTTTCTAATATACCCCGTTCGCTTGGAGGAATTTTGAGAAATCTGAAAAAATTTGTGAGACGAAATCAGCCGTGAACAGCAACTTTCAGCCATGAACAGTAAATCCCGGCTGGTTTTTGCACCATCCAAACGGGGCCATAAAGCATCATGTTCTCTACCGGCTCATAAAATTTAAATCTAAAACTCAACTTGTACATGAAAAAAAGATAAATATTAGAGTTAAATACACCAGCGGCCCTCGAACTTGTAGGCGTGTGTCACATAGGTCCATGAACTTGGAAAATGCATTTCTGGGTCACTAAACTTGTTAAGTGGTGCACCGCATGCCCATACCAGCCACGTGCACATTTTTTTGCTGACGTGGCATGCTAGTATGACATATAAATGCACCAGCGGCCCTCGAACTTGTAGGCATGTGTCACATAAGTCCATGAACTTGGAAAATGCATTTCTGGGTCACTAAACTTGTTAAGTGGTGCACCGCAGGCCCACGCTTGCTCCACTGTGCAGGTCTCTTCCTCCAGGCCGGCGAGCAGTTTTGACACGCGGGACTGCTCTGCCCCGCTCTCGCACTCAGACCAGGCATGCGGCCCCGTGCACTGCTCTGTGGTCTGCGTCGGCTCGATGTGTTCGTGAGCAGGGTGGGCGCTGGGGTCTATTTTTTATGAGAAAAATAGATGTGAGGGGTTAAATGAAAATTATATGTCATACTAGCATGCCACGTCAGCAAAAAATGTGCACGTGGCTGGTATGGGCCTGCGGTGCACCACTTAACAAGTTTAGTGACCCAGAAATGCATTTTAAGTTCATGGACCTACGTGACACACGCCTACAAGTTCGAGGGCCGCTGGTGCATTTATATGTCATACTAGCATGCCACGTCAGCAAAAAATGTGCACGTGGCAGGTATGGGCATGCGGTGCACCACTTAACAAGTTTAGTGACCCAGAAATGCATTTTTCAAGTTCATGGACCTATGTGACACACGCCTAGAAGTTCGAGAGCCGCTGGTGCATTTAACTCTAAATATTATTAGGGATAGGTCGGACCAACTAAAATAGTTTGGGATAGTAAATTAATCCAAAATTTTGTTCATGGGGTTAAACGGAAAAAATGGATTGCTTAGGGTAGTATAATTTTTCCATTTTATGTTTCTATAGTCTAAATAATTGTTAAGTGCAGGGAAAGGATTAGCTTTATTGATCTGTGGAACTAACACAATGGCAATGACTGAGCTAGATCTGCGAGGCTCTGAATCTTAACAACTCAATCCTTGCTTGCCTATCAATAAAGAACCAGCCGGCATATATATTGCTTGGTGCTAACAAACCAAATCCTAATTAACAGCTATTGCTAACCTCATGCCATCTTATCCAACTAATCAGGCGCCTAACTTGCCGGAGCTGTTGGCGCCGGCTTGCTGCGCCGCCTGTAGGTTCAGCCCACAAAAGCGTCCACAACAATAATACCTTATATTTTGATAAAAAATAGATATGTCTCATCAACAAATGATTTTAGAATGATATAAATTGTGTAGTATTGTAGGTGCGAGTACTATTCAAGCCTTAGCAGACTAAAATTGTGGTTGTTTTTTTTACACCTAGCGTTCTATATACAATTTAGTGGTTTCGTTGTATGTTTTTCATAACGTAGTGATCTAAAAATTGTTGTTATTTGGTTTGATGATTGAAAATTCTTATTAATTCACATGAGCTTTAATATTTTAAATCCCTATTAATAGATTAGTGAAGATTTTCCCAGTAGCACATAAAAAAGAGTGCTAAATTGCTTGACCTAAATCTCAATTTTATAGTGACCTTACCCATTCTAAAAGATATGCTTTGTCTTCGTCAAGCCTGTCGTCGTAGTTTGGCCTTCCAGCTATTGTCTCCAGTATGACCACACCAAAAGCAAACACATCAACTTTCTCAGTCATATGACCTCTCATGGCATACTCAGGTGCAAGATAACCACTTGACATATTAGGGAAAAAACATTGTTAGCTAAAAAATTAATAAAACTAATATGTAAACATAAAGGTGTCCAGATGGAAATGTACTTACAATGTACCAGCAACTTTTGTGCTAACATGTGTTTTCTTGTCATCATAAAGTTTGGCGAGACCAAAATCAGATATCTTAGGGTTGAGATTGGCATCAAGTAAGACATTACTAGTCTTTATGTCCCTATGCACAACACGGATGCTAGACTCTTCATGGAGGTAAGCCAGGCCTCTTGCAATGCCCAAACATATCTCAAAGCGTGTTGGCCAGTCCAGGTTCAATCTCCCATTTCCTGCCAATGAAGAATAATTTTCAGATTTATGTAAGAAACCTGAACTCTTTGCAGTTGCATCAAATTGAATGAAACATTACCGAACAATGCTTTATCAAGGCTTCCGTTGTCTAGATACTCGTAAACCAACAATGGGTTATTGCCTTCAAGGCAGCAACCATACAACTTCACGAGATTACGGTGTTGCACTTGAGAAATAGTTTCTATTTCTGTTATGAATTGCTTCTTCCCCTGACGGGATGTTTCAGATAGTTGTTTTACTGCCACTACACTTCCATCAGATAATTTACCCTGCCAGAAGGTGTCATTTTTAAAAATGCATGTTTTAAGCATCAGCATTACCATATGTATACTGTAATGGAGAAAATGAAGAAGACAACCACAACAAAAAGAAAAAGAAATCAGTAGGGAGCATATGTATATATTTTTTTGAAATAAATATGTATAGATTTGTATTAGTAAAAAGAACGGGAGAAGCATGTGCAGTGAGAAAAAGAATTCACATTGCCCAAAAGTAGAGATAAAATAAAAGAGGTCTAGTCAATTTGCATAAAGAAACAGATCAGTGTCAAAAAATTCACAGAAAGTAAAATTTAAAAGAAAATTGTCATCCATGTGTACTACATATGAACTAACCTTATAAACTGACCCATACCCTCCTTCGCCGAGAAAGTTACTGGAATTAAAATTTTCACTAGCGATCTTTAGTTCACCGTAACTGTAAGTGAATAAATTAGGTCCTCCAACAGTATTGTACAGGTCTGCAAGGATGACAAGCGATAAATTCATGAACACAACCAATTTTTGTTTAAAGAATACAATGTGAGCATAGTGTATCATGTACCTTGTTGCTCCAAAGACAGTTTTCTACTTTTCTGCCTCCGGACATACAGTCCAGTGAGCACTATTAGTCCTACAACTACTGCACCAACCGCAGCTCCAACAATTGCACCTGTTTTATCCTTACTTCTCTTCCGAGCAGCATTAGGTGCTGTAATCGTGAAGTATGTCAGATTCAAAAAAAGCTCACTTGTTAGAATAAGACAGTGATCTTACAAAGAATCAGCATATTTTGACTCTGAAGTTTATGTTATGTTCTCCTGAATTTTACTCATTTTTATTTTGGAATTCAGATGAGAATATTTGCACAATTTAGAATAGATATGCACGATTAATATATATTTATGCATAGGTTTAATTGTCAGCATGTTTAATTGTCAGCATTTTTCATGGTCGAAACTATATGCACAAGTCGACCAAAGAAGGCTGTGGTCAACAGCCCATAGTTCAACACCCGATCCGTTGAAGATGGACCGTAAAAGATGGTCAATGGGAAGGCTGCTGCTGTCACTACTGACGTTGGTGATCTCCGTTTCCTGCAAGTTCATTTCGTTTACTACTGTCACTACTGACGTCACCCACATCTCACCTGCACCAAGCAGGCAAATGGATCTTTGCTAAAGCCTAACACAGCTTCTCCAAGTTCATTTCAAGTCTATCTATTCACTATTAGATTTAGGTGATCATGCGAGTTTAGTTGGTCCCGTTGCAATGCATACAGACCGGGGTATCCCTCTGGAATTCTAAAAAAAAAACTCATGCGAGTTTAGACCTAACAAGATGGTGTTAGAATCATGTGATTTGAAGCAAATGGGAGAGAGAGTACCAGGAGTTACACTCAAAGCTGAGATTGAAGGCCCGTAGCTGCCTTGAGTAGGGATGCAACAAGTGCCCTTGCCAGCCCAGAACAGATGAATTTCAAGGAAGTTTCTAGTGACAGGAATAATATATTGCTTCTGGACAGCAGCGTACGATCCTCTTGCTTCCTTTCTTATGTCAAAGTTCTGCTCCTTCCGCTCACCCTTTATCAAGATAAAAAAACGCGTGACCAGCTCAAGCTAAAAAGTAAAAACCAAGGGTAGGTTATTAGTACAACAGGAACTAACCTACCTGTATATAGATATCAAAAACTCTTTTACCTAAACTTTGCCAAATCCGTGAGTCCTCAAAGACAATCTCTGCAAATTGAAGCGTTACTACATAGTTTCCGTTCTCAAGTCCAACGCCAAAGTATCTTAAAGACGAAGGCGACATCCTTGCTTTCTGGAACAGTTCTGAATCTGGGGTATTCCGAAACTGGCGTGTTGAGCTGTATACTGTGTAACTTGCATTTAAGCTTTGTATTATGTAATCTTCATTTGATGCCTCCATGAACCTCCCAACATTGCTAACACCCCATGTTCGTGCTCCTGTAACATAATAGGATGCAGGTCCAAGATTGGCATCATCAGGCAGATACACGGTACCATCTGATCCTGATATTGAACTACTGCTCCCGCAGTCCACAGCAAAGGAGGTAGCTGCAATGTCACACCCATTTTTAAGGACAAAAATAGGATGTATAAAAGACTCATGTGCGCCCCAGGAACCAGTCGCACACATAAGTTGACAAATTACAAAGTATCATCACAGTGCTTATTACATAACGAATAAGTATTTAAGACATAGTCTTGAACGATAGATAATAATAACTAATAATAATTCTTCAGCGGAAACTCCACACAGGGACACGGTTGACTGGTTGACATCAAGACTAGTACTCATTCCGATAATCTTCCTCATTATCTTCATCTGTTATGGTGGAAATAGCAAGAGTGAGTTCATGTCGAACTCCACAAATATAACACAGGGTTCATGAGGCTCAAAAAGGCTAGACACTGTTTAACTGCGTTTAGCTTTTTAATCATATATTAGCAATTGAGTAGCATCAAGATAAACCACTTCCCATTAAAGAACCAATGATCAATTGTAATAAGGATAATGAATAGCATTAACATGAGCATAATAATAATCAACAATAATTAAGCATGATATAACAGTTATGATCAACTATTCCATAAGAATCCCCAAGGCCGCTCGTATCCGTGAGCACGGCTAGTATACCAGTTTTTAACTCTGCGCAGAGGTGTACACTTTCACTGTAAGTCATGATTTCCAAATGAATGGGGAGATCAAGCCCAAACACCCAAGAACCATATAAAGCCACTCAAAAGTTCGTCTAACAAGTTAGGGCCATTAGATTTCACTCGGCAGGCAGATGTAGAACCCCCCTTCCCTGTGGCACAACAACCGCAGCCTATACACACTAGGCCAGGGGCTCGGACTACACCCAACATGGCAAGCCATTCTTACGCCATTTAAGGTAACCTCTAACAAGCTAGAAAAGGTCTCTTGAACAACTAAAGCCAGAGCCATATAGCCCTCACAGCTGTACTGTATATCCCGGTTATCACTTACAGATAAGTCCTTATGGAGAGAAACCAGAGCATCAAAATAATACACAAGCTCTAGCCCCCTTTTAACAATAATAAAATCATCTTAATAGTTGATTGCTTAATCCATTAATCAAATTACAAGATCATTGTTCTTAGTTTAAGCACTAGCAATAGCTATCCATATGCATTCCCAAGGTTGTCAAGGAATCAAGATAACAATCACTAAGTTATAATCTCTAAGGTTGTCAAGGTAAGCACATGCATATGTATGATAATTCAATGTATAGGTAACAAGGATAGTCCTGTGTTATACTTGCCTTGATCAAAGCTCTCCAAGTGATACTGCTGACTTGGCTCAAAGTAATACTCCGAATCGTCCAAATACTGCTCACCTTCTATATTCGATCATCAATCAACAACACACATGCATCCAATCAAACATACACGAAGCAAACAAAGAGATATAATTAGAACAGTACACCAACAGTAGCAAAACAGTAATAAAAGCTTATAAAACTCTTCTACACGTTTCTACGATCACACAGACGCAAAGATCACCAAATTCGGAGTTAAAACGTGAAAGTTATGAATTTTCTAAGATTTCCTATAGATAAATAAATACTTAATTATAACCTCGAGAAATAAATTATCAAAACTAACTGTACAACTACACTAACATGTAGAGCTCGCAAATACGAACCTAACGCAATTTGAACGGATCAAATCGGAGTTAAAACGAAGATTTTATGACCAAAACAATTCTAGTGGCAAAACTGTAAATACCTGAAAACGTATTTTTGACTTATCCGGGAGAAAATACGCTTTCAAAACACGAAAACGTATTTCAGACAATACGCTAAGGACTGCGGGTTCTAATCTGAAAAAGTCCAGGGGCTCTTTATCAATTTTACCCGCGAAGGGGTATCTTCTAATCTCGTGCGTCCATCTGAGAACGGACGGCTCGTGTTCATCATCAAGTGCACAGTAAAATATCCGGCCATCCCTATCAAGTCCGGCCGGTGGCTGCCATTGCCGGCGGCTCCTCCATGGCCGGAGGTGGCGAATCTCCCCACTGAGACCACCAATCAAGCCCGCGTTTGGTCCAAACGGTAGAGAAGCTCCGTGCGAACTCATCTAGGCATTTAGAACTAGCTACGTTCGACCATACGTGACGCGCGGCTACAAGGGAGCGGCGGCGCCATTGCCGGTTTACCGGAGCTCACCAAAACCGTGATTCAAAGCGTCTCAACACAAAAGGAGAGCACGGAAAGAAAGAGGAGGAGACAGCGAACTCACCAATGCAAAGAAGAGAGGCACGGGATGAACAACAAGCTCCACCGATGGAAGGCAGCGAAGCCTAGGGTTCTCAACTCCCTAAGCTCGAGTTGACGGTGTTTGGCTCGGAGTTATGATAGGAAAAGAGAAGAGGGGAAACACGGGTATACTTTTATAGCCCCAAAACGTGACGACTCTGGATGGAAATCCCAGATTACTCGGGTGGATTCGGTTGGGGACGAACTCGTCTCCGGCTCGGTCACGACGGGAAGGAAGGAGACGACTGACATCAGGGCCCCATCTGTCAGCGTCCGAAAGAGAGGAAAGGCGCGCGGCTGGGCGGGCTCGGCTGCTGGGCTCGGCTGCTGGGCCGCTGCGGCGCTGGGCTCGGCTGCTGGGTCGCCGCGATGCTGAACCGGCCCACGCGGGCAGACGCGAGATGGAGCAGGCCTCCCTGAACGGGCCGCGACCACCAGCTGAAGGTAAGTTGTTTTTTTTTTCTTTTATTTCTTTTCTTTTCTAATTTTCCAAAAGTATCTCAAATAAAATTTTCTAATCCAAAATGGAATAAAATAAATTCACACCACATAAAAGAAAAATGCAACAGCATGAATGCAACACCAATATTCTTTTTTAAAATTTTAATTCCCTTTATCTAAATTATTTAAAATTCCTTATTCCTAAAATTTGGGTGTTACAAATTCTACCCCCTTAAAAGAATCTCGTCCTCGAGATTGAACTGCTTACTCAAATAACTGCGGATATGATTTTCCCAATTCATCCTCTCTTTCCCAAGTTGCCTCTGCCTCTGAATATCGATTCCACTGCACCTTGCACATCTTAATAATCCGACTTCGAGTAACTCTCTCAGCAGTTTCTAAAATCTTGATCGAAAACTCTTCATATGTAAGATCTTCCTTAACAGTCAACTCTTCTAAAGGTATTTGCTCCTCAGGCACACGCAAACACTTCTTAAGTTGTGAAACATGGAACACATCATGTACTCCAGATAAATTCTCAGGCAACTCTAATTGATAAGCAACTTCCCCACGTCTAGTAATAACTTTAAATGGTCCAACATACCTTGGTGCTAGTTTACCTTTCATGTTAAACCTCTTCACACTTTTCATAGGTGACACCTTCAAATAAACATAATCACCTACCTCAAAAACTAAATCTCTTCTTCTATTGTCAGCATAACTCTTCTGACGAGACTGTGCTACTCTCAAATTCTCACGAATCACTCGCACTTGATCTTCTGCGTTTCTAAGAACATCTGTACCAAACACCTGAGATTCACCTGTCTGATCCCAAAACAATGGAGTTCTACACTTACGTCCATACAAAGCTTCAAACGGTGCCATCTTAAGACTCTGTTGATAACTGTTATTGTAAGAGAATTCTGCATAAGGCAAACTCTTATCCCAACTAGTTCCATATTGCAATGCACAAGCTCTCAACATATCCTCTAATACCTGGTTGGTCCTTTCAGTCTGTCCATCTGTCTGTGGATGATATGCTGTACTAAAATTCAATTTTGTTCCCAATGATTCATGCACAGCTTTCCAAAAATGCGACGTAAACTGCGATCCTCGATCAGATACAATCTTCTTTGGTACTCCATGCAAACAGACTATTCTCTCCATATACAACTCTGCCAATTTTGGTCCATGGTAAGTAGTCTTAACTGGTATAAAATGAGCAACTTTAGTTAACCGATCTACTATCACCCAAATAGAGTCATAACCTTTCTGAGTACGAGGTAACCCTACTATAAAATCCATACCAACTTCCTCCCACTTCCATTCAGGAATCTTCATTGGTTGTAACAATCCAGCAGGTCTCTGATGCTCTGCTTTCACTCTCTGACAAGTGTCACACAATGCCACATACTCAGCCACATCTCGCTTTAATCCAACCCACCAATATTTCTGTTTCAGATCCAAATACATCTTAGTACTACCAGGATGAATAGAATAAGCTGACTCATGAGCTTCGCGAAGAATTGCCTGTCTAACAGTTTGATCCTCAGGTACACACAGCCTCTTTCCGAACCACAAAATTCCATTATCATCCATTCGAAAGCCTGGTGACTTACCAATCACTATATCTTCCGCTATCTTCTTTAGTTTCTCATCCTTCAACTGCCCCTTGTAAATTTCTTGCTCTAAGGTAGGCTCTATCACTAATTCCATTGTATTAGTAACAATTCCCAAATTCAAATATTCAAATTCAGCACATAACTCACTAGTCATAGACAATGTCCGTATCTCATTGACATAGCTTTTCCTACTAAGAGCATCAGCTACTACATTAGCCTTACCAGGATGATAGTGTATCTCAATATCATAATCCTTAATCAATTCTAACCATCTGCGTTGCCTCAAATTCAGATCTGACTGAGTGAAAATATACTTCAAACTCTTATGATCAGTGTATATATCACTCTTATGTCCAATCAAATAATGTTTCCAAATCTTTAAAGCATGAACTACAGCTGCTAATTCCAAATCATGTGTAGGATAATTCAACTCATGCTTTCTCAACTGCCTAGATGCATAAGCCACAACTCTGCCTTCTTGCATAAGAACACATCCCAAACCTTGACGAGAAGCATCACAATAAATAGAAAACTTCTTACTCAAATCTGGCAAAACCAAAACAGGCGCTGTAGTCAACCTCTTCTTCAATTCCTCAAAACTAGCTTGACATTTATCTGACCACACAAACTTGGCATTCTTCTCTAATAGAGATGTCATAGGTTTAGCAAGTTTAGAAAACCCTTCAATGAACCGTCTGTAATATCCAGCTAATCCCAAGAAACTACGAATCTCACTAACATCAATAGGTGGTTTCCAATTTAATACATCCTTTACTTTACCTGGATCCACTGATATCCCTCCATTAGAAACAATGTGACCAAGGAAAGAAACTTCCTTCAACCAAAACTCACATTTACTTCGCTTCGCATACAGTTTATGCTCTCTAAGTTTCTGCAATACCAACCTCAAATGTTCAGCATGCTCTACCTCTGTCTTGGAAAATACCAGTATATCATCAATAAACACTACCACAAACTTATCCAAATATTCCATGAACACCTTATTCATCATGTACATAAAGTATGCAGGTGCATTGGTCAATCCAAATGACATAACAGTATACTCATACAATCCATACCTTGTAGTAAAAGCTGTCTTTGGAATATCAGAAACACGAATCTTCAACTGATGATAACCAGAACGTAAATCAATCTTAGAGAACACACATGCACCTCTCAACTGATCAAACAAGTCATCAATCCTGGGCAAATGATACTTATTCTTGATAGTTACCTCATTTAATGATCTATAATCAACACACATCCTCTGACCGCCATCTTTCTTATCAACAAAAATAACTGGTGCTCCCCAAGGTGATGAACTAGGTCTAATAAAACCTTTTTCTTGTAATTCTTTAATTTGTTTCTTAAGTTCTTCTAATTCATCTACTCCCATCCTATATGGTCGTTTGGCTATAGGTGCAGTTCCAGGAAGTAATTCAATAAGAAATTCAATGTCTCGGTCAGGTGGCATACCTGGCAATTCATCAGGGAAGACATCCGGAAATTCCTCAATCACTGAATTCTCCTTAATAGTATCTTCAAGCTGATTTACCACAGCGGTTGGTTGCTTCTGCACTGCTACATTCACATTGATTTTATCTCCATTAGGTGCATTCACAACTACCACTTTCTGCTGACACTGAATCTCTACCTGATTTTGCTTCATCCAGTCCATACCCAATATCACATCAATACCAGATGTCCTCAACACTATAGGAGTTATCTTAAACTCTACCCCCCTTAATACCATACTAATTGGAAGACAACGATTACTGGTTTGCATGGTACCTCCAGGTGAATTTACTAAGAGAGATTCTTTCATAGCTAGCATGGGTATACTATGCATTTTAACAAAAATGTTGGATATGAATGTATGAGATGCTCCAGAGTCAAAAAGAACAGTTGCAGGAATGGAATGTACATTGAACGTACCAATCATAACTTCTGGTGCATCATGAACTGTATCAGAAGACACATGATTCACCCTTCCAGTACCAGATTGCTTCTGGTTGCTCTTCTGGCTCTGAGGAGTCTGCTGATTCTGCTTCTCAGGACAATGGTAAGACATATGCCCCTCTTTACCACAGGCAAAGCATCTAGTAGGCGTGCTGGGAACACTATTCTTCATGGGGGTAACATTGGAATTTCCAGTGCGAGGAGTCTGTTGCCCAGTCTGCTGATACTGTTGACGCTGTGGATATGATGAACGCTGTTGTGACTGATTACCTTGCCAATTCTGGGACCATCTCTGATTCGGATTGCGATTCCATTGACTAACCGGTCCTTGAAACTTCTGATGGAAACCATGCTGAGAATTAGTGCGTTGACGGTTGTTGCTTCCTGAGCCTTGTACCTTCATTTTCCTCTTCCTGTCCATCTCTCTGCGCTCATTGTCAAGCACAATAGCTTTATTTACCAGCTCTTGAAAACTAGCATAGTTGTTCCCCTTCAACTGCAAGCGAAGATCATAATAAATTCCCTTCAAGAAAAGACGCTGTTTGTCTGCATCTTCCCTCACTTTATTAGGAGCATAGCGAGCCAACTGGGTAAATCTATCATGATATTCACTAACGCTCATTTGTCCCATCCTAAGGTTTCTGAATTCTTCCTGCTTCAGCTCAATTATACCTTCAGGAATATGACGAGCTCGAAAATCTCTAACAAACTCATTCCAAGTGATAGGAGGAGCATTGTCAGGGCGTGCAGCTTGATACGACTCCCACCAAGTCTGAGCTGTCCCCTGTAACTGACCAGATGCATATAACACCTTCTCCATATCATTGCATTGGGCTATATTCAGCTGTTTCTCCACTGCCCTCACCCAATCATCTGCCTCTAAAGGATCAGCAGCATGAGAAAACACTGGAGGGCGTCCCTTCAAAAATTCTCCACGCTTATCCCTCACTTGCACAGGCGGTGGTCCTCCTGCAGCGGGATTGTTCTGCATGTGCTGCATAAACATCTGCATCATCTGATTCTGAGTTTGCATAAGTTCCTCCATAGTAATGGGTATGTTAGCACCTCCACGACCTCTGCCACGACCTCTGCCTGACATCTGTTTCCAAAAACACAGAAATTGAAATTCAGTACGATCCGAGATGATGTATTCAATAGATAAACAAAATCTGATTTTTCTGGGCGATCTCCAATTTCAGCAACTCAGTAAAACTGTCATATCTCGAGCTACAGACGTCCAATTCAGATGATCTTTACATGGTTGGAAAGCTTACAAAATTATCTACAACTTTTATTCACAACACTTTTTCTGATTCTGTCAATAAATTGGCCAAAAACTGAACTTAACCGAAACTGTTTCCGAATTCCAGACTGTGCAGTTACTCCAACTTGGAACAGGTATATCTCTTAGCTCATAATAGATATTAAAGTGATTCTTGTGAGGTTGGAAAGATATAGAAGTCTAATTATTCCCAGTAAAGTTTCTTAAATTTCACATGAACGGATTTTAAGTTATTTCTAAAACATCCCAGACTGATCCAAAAATCAGCAAAGGACAGAACTAAATTAACCTCATATTCAACTAATATATTTTGATCAAACTTAATATTCTTAACCATGGAACTTGTAGGCATGTCTACAAAACTCCAGCACACATTACAAAGATCCAAATCACACATTATCATAATAACAATCCATCAATCACACAATTGTTCACACCACAAACTGACTCTTAAAACAATTCAAACTTAAAGTTAACTCGCAACTACTATCGTTCCTATTACATAGGGATTTTTCCTATTGCCTAATTAAGCTTCTCATAAATCTTGGGACGACCTAACTCCGCCCTTAATTGGTCAATCTCCTTATAAGCTTGCTCCTTAAGTTCTTTTTCCTTCAGCAACTCATCCTTCAAATCCACCTCATGGAGAGCCAATTCACGAGCTAATCCCACCGTAGCTTGTAAAGTCAAGGAGGAATCATCTGCAGGCGGCACGGTCCAAATACCCTTGTCATGTAAGAAACAAGGATAATGCCGGAGTGCACCCTTTAACGTCTTGTCCGAGCGTAGACCATGGTAGTAAACAAATGCATTGAAAGCGACATCCTCCATGCTTGTCTCCACAGTTGCCCGGCTCACTCTGGTAATGAACTTTGACTCCACCTTAGGCTCCTTAGTGGTAGGATCCCTTTTCTTAACCCATAACTCAGTTTCCCAATAGGAATCCATCCAGGGATGACTAAACTCTGCACTACGATACTCTAACGTAGCTTCCCAGTCGTAGTAGTAGTTGTCCAATGTTCTTGTCAACATGTCATGGAAGAAAGCATCAGCTTTAGGAACCAGGATATGAAACTTCGTAGTCCACCCCATAACTACATCCTCCATTGGTGTATCACCAATTCTTGATTCAGCATCAGATAGCTCTTGATCACCATCTTCATACAGCTCCTGAGGTTTGAAACGGGCAACGTACTGTGCAGCTGACAAACGGGGATGAGGAGGCATCTATAAAATTTAGACATAGATTAGATAGAATCAATGTATTTTCGCAATAGAATAAAGTAGAGGAAGCATAAAACTTTAGTAATTAACAAGGTGAAAAGAGGAAGCATGAATTTAAGTAAAATATGAAGGCTATTAACGACCATTCTAACTAGGCTTGCGTCCTGCAGTCAACACGGCTCCGATACCAATCTGTCACACCCATTTTTAAGGACAAAAATAGGATGTATAAAAGACTCATGTGCGCCCCAGGAACCAGTCGCACACATAAGTTGACAAATTACAAAGTATCATCACAGTGCTTATTACATAACGAATAAGTATTTAAGACATAGTCTTGAACGATAGATAATAATAACTAATAATAATTCTTCAGCGGAAACTCCACACAGGGACACGGTTGACTGGTTGACATCAAGACTAGTACTCATTCCGATAATCTTCCTCATTATCTTCATCTGTTATGGTGGAAATAGCAAGAGTGAGTTCATGTCGAACTCCACAAATATAACACAGGGTTCATGAGGCTCAAAAAGGCTAGACACTGTTTAACTGCGTTTAGCTTTTTAATCATATATTAGCAATTGAGTAGCATCAAGATAAACCACTTCCCATTAAAGAACCAATGATCAATTGTAATAAGGATAATGAATAGCATTAACATGAGCATAATAATAATCAACAATAATTAAGCATGATATAACAGTTATGATCAACTATTCCATAAGAATCCCCAAGGCCGCTCGTATCCGTGAGCACGGCTAGTATACCAGTTTTTAACTCTGCGCAGAGGTGTACACTTTCACTGTAAGTCATGATTTCCAAATGAATGGGGAGATCAAGCCCAAACACCCAAGAACCATATAAAGCCACTCAAAAGTTCGTCTAACAAGTTAGGGCCATTAGATTTCACTCGGCAGGCAGATGTAGAACCCCCCTTCCCTGTGGCACAACAACCGCAGCCTATACACACTAGGCCAGGGGCTCGGACTACACCCAACATGGCAAGCCATTCTTACGCCATTTAAGGTAACCTCTAACAAGCTAGAAAAGGTCTCTTGAACAACTAAAGCCAGAGCCATATAGCCCTCACAGCTGTACTGTATATCCCGGTTATCACTTACAGATAAGTCCTTATGGAGAGAAACCAGAGCATCAAAATAATACACAAGCTCTAGCCCCCTTTTAACAATAATAAAATCATCTTAATAGTTGATTGCTTAATCCATTAATCAAATTACAAGATCATTGTTCTTAGTTTAAGCACTAGCAATAGCTACCCATATGCATTCCCAAGGTTGTCAAGGAATCAAGATAACAATCACTAAGTTATAATCTCTAAGGTTGTCAAGGTAAGCACATGCATATGTATGATAATTCAATGTATAGGTAACAAGGATAGTCCTGTGTTATACTTGCCTTGATCAAAGCTCTCCAAGTGATACTGCTGACTTGGCTCAAAGTAATACTCCGAATCGTCCAAATACTGCTCACCTTCTATATTCGATCATCAATCAACAACACACATGCATCCAATCAAACATACACGAAGCAAACAAAGAGATATAATTAGAACAGTACACCAACAGTAGCAAAACAGTAATAAAAGCTTATAAAACTCTTCTACACGTTTCTACGATCACACAGACGCAAAGATCACCAAATTCGGAGTTAAAACGTGAAAGTTATGAATTTTCTAAGATTTCCTATAGATAAATAAATACTTAATTATAACCTCGAGAAATAAATTATCAAAACTAACTGTACAACTACACTAACATGTAGAGCTCGCAAATATGAACCTAACGCAATTTGAACGGATCAAATCGGAGTTAAAACGAAGATTTTATGACCAAAACAATTCTAGTGGCAAAACTGTAAATACCTGAAAACGTATTTTTGACTTATCCGGGAGAAAATACGCTTTCAAAACACGAAAACGTATTTCAGACAATACGCTAAGGACTGCGGGTTCTAATCTGAAAAAGTCCAGGGGCTCTTTATCAATTTTACCCGCGAAGGGGTATCTTCTAATCTCGTGCGTCCATCTGAGAACGGACGGCTCGTGTTCATCATCAAGTGCACAGTAAAATATCCGGCCATCCCTATCAAGTCCGGCCGGTGGCTGCCATTGCCGGCGGCTCCTCCATGGCCGGAGGTGGCGAATCTCCCCACTGAGACCACCAATCAAGCCCGCGTTTGGTCCAAACGGTAGAGAAGCTCCGTGCGAACTCATCTAGGCATTTAGAACTAGCTACGTTCGACCATACGTGACGCGCGGCTACAAGGGAGCGGCGGCGCCATTGCCGGTTTACCGGAGCTCACCAAAACCGTGATTCAAAGCGTCTCAACACAAAAGGAGAGCACGGAAAGAAAGAGGAGGAGACAGCGAACTCACCAATGCAAAGAAGAGAGGCACGGGATGAACAACAAGCTCCACCGATGGAAGGCAGCGAAGCCTAGGGTTCTCAACTCCCTAAGCTCGAGTTGACGGTGTTTGGCTCGGAGTTATGATAGGAAAAGAGAAGAGGGGAAACACGGGTATACTTTTATAGCCCCAAAACGTGACGACTATGGATGGAAATCCCAGATTACTCGGGTGGATTCGGTTGGGGACGAACTCGTCTCCGGCTCGGTCACGACGGGAAGGAAGGAGACGACTGACATCAGGGCCCCATCTGTCAGCGTCCGAAAGAGAGGAAAGGCGCGCGGCTGGGCGGGCTCGGCTGCTGGGCTCGGCTGCTGGGCCGCTGCGACGCTGGGCTCGGCTGCTGGGTCGCCGCGATGCTGAACCGGCCCACGCGGGCAGACGCGAGATGGAGCAGGCCTCCCTGAACGGGCCGCGACCACCAGCTGAAGGTAAGTTGTTTTCTTTTTTTTTTCTTTTGTTTCTTTTCTTTTCTAATTTTCCAAAAGTATCTCAAATAAAATTTTCTAATCCAAAATGGAATAAAATAAATTCACACCACATAAAAGAAAAATGCAACAGCATGAATGCAACACCAATATTCTTTTTTAAAATTTTAATTCCCTTTATCTAAATTATTTAAAATTCCTTATTCCTAAAATTTGGGTGTTACATGCAAGCATGTTGAATTATTTAATACTGATGTTAATTTAGCTAAGTAGACGCACGTTGCAGAAGCTAGAAGCTCACTTCGTGGAGAGCCAAGAAAGCAGGGTGTGTCTCGCTGAAGGCACTCCAGCCCCGAAGGTAATAAGACACTGCAGATGCCAAACATTGACATTTTGAATTCAAAATACGAGCTTAGAGAACAATAATTGTACATGAAGACTTTGAGGAGCTATTCGAATGTAAACTGACCTGTTATTGGAGTTGCTGACCACGAAATTGTTTGCCACCAAATTCCTATGTACAATGAAACATGGAAAAAAAGGCACCGTTCATACTTCAGAGTATATTGAGGGTTTGCGTTATAAGATAAATAAAAGCAGGGACAAATAACTGATTCATTTTTTCAGTGAAACTGTAATGAAAAGTACTTCTGCTTCATTAAAGATTCTGAATCATATGTGGCTTAGATTCTGAATCATAGATGACGTCAAATGCAAAAAAAAAAAAAAAGATCTAGGTGCAGCAAAAGCAGCTTTTTAGATGTAGTTGATATTAAAAAATGCTAGTTTAATACATGTGTATGATATTGGATTATCTTTAAAAAAGTAGTAATAGGGCTGAATTTTCGGTCAGTCAATCAAGCTTGCAAAACTCAGCACTTACAATTCCAAATTCGGACTAACCCAGGAGGGAAAGTTTCCTGATAGCTGGTTGTAGGAAAAGTCTCTACACAAAAGAAAGCATGTAAATGTTATAGATAAACGCCTTCCTGATTTTACATCACAGATGAAAGTGGACAAACATACAAGTTTTTAAGAGAAGTTCCTATAGAACTTGGAAGGCTTCCTGAAAGACTATTATTCCCGAGAAACCTGGGTAGACCAAATTTGCGCATTAGCAAGATTGATGATCATTGTCATCAGAACCTAGAAATAAGTATCAGAATGCAAGATAAACCATACAAGAAGCTGAGTGAATTCAGATTCAGCAGAGCTTGTGGTACTTGGCCAGTGATATTGTTAAAACTCAAATCCCTGTAACAGTAGAACAAATGAGACTAGGAGAGAAAGGGGTCATCAAACAATGCATAATCCACAGCAGTTCATTAAAGCATCTAGCAAAACATGCAGTTGACTGGAGTTTAGGAAGAAACAAAATGTCTTACAGTATGGTTAATGTTGCAAACTGTGAAAAGTTTACTGATGCCAGGTTATCGGATATTCTGCAGTTCCTCAAAACTCTGCAATGAAACATGTCAAGAGTTTTCGGATTTAACAATTGGTTACACTACAGAAAATATTAAGATGTAGTTTGAGTCATCAAATGAATGCCAAGTTATGCATACAAGGTGTACAAAGATGTCATGTTACTGATGAATGCCAGTGAAGAACTTCCATTTACTATGTCACCTATTCGTCTGCACCACAGAAATAGATAGTTCATTCTTCCCATCCGCAAACTTGAAATTTAAGGATGATAGTACCTACTCTTTCCATAAGTAGTCACTTACAAGCTTGTCAGTTGGACAAGATTAGAAAGAGTGGTTGGAAGGGGACCTTGAAACAAATTGCCTTGAAACCGCCTGCAAAATTACAGTTGTTCTTAAGATCTATGTGTAATGCTTTTGGCCTAACAAAGGCCCTATAATGAAATCAGGTGCCCCCCCCCGTTGACCCTTCAAAAAAAAATTACAGTTGTTGTTACTAGTGAAGAAAGAAGGAAGATCCTGCTGGTACAAGGGTCACTTTCTTGGTAAAAAAAAGTAAATAGATTTATGCAGATAGAAATATGATTTGTTCCATAAAAAAGATAATTATTAGAAAAATCAATTCAATATTTTTAACAATAGTTTTTTTTTATGGAACAGGAGGGGTTAGGACCCCAACTGGTTATATATTCAGGAAAAAGGAGTCTTTTACAGAGCAAAAAGGAGAAAAAGAAAAATTACAACAGATTGTCAAGCCATTCTGTGATTCTAGGGAAAGACTTCTTTTTTGCTCGATGGATAACCATAGCAAATTCATACTTGAAAATGTTTCTGCAACTCTCAACTGAAACTTGTTGTTGCCTGAAGATTGCATTGTTCCTTGTTGTCCAGAATATGTGGAACGGAAATATTTCCCCACGGTGAAGGGATGCTTGAGTAAAGAGTCATGCCGGTGGCTGAAGATGGTGTCCATGGAGGGAAACGAAGTCTGATTTACCGGTGGCGATTTCTTGCTCCACCATCCATCCCTTGCCTCCGGCTGACGACCCCCCCCCCCCCCCTCCGGCTGATCACCAAGGTGGTCGCCGTCGTAGGCGCTGGCGGCGGCGGCGTGGCTCGCCGGAGCAGAATTCCGATCAGGTGGCGCCAAGGGACCCAGTGGTGGTTCGTCTCCCTGTGCATTCAAGGCTGGGGCCTCCTCTTTCCTTGCGCGACATCGTCGGTTCCAGCATCCACCAGGAAGCATCGCCGACGGACGCATTGATCACGGCTGTTCCCGAGGAGCCCGCGCGTGTTGCCCCTAGAACACCCGTGGCGTCCACCTTGGAAGTTGAAGAGGAGGATCCTGCGCAGCCTGAAGAGGCCAGCATTCAAGATACGCCGGCGGAGGACACACCCCACGAAGGGTCCACTGGGGAAGAGGAACAGGCCCTCACGGCATTAATCCCACCAGGACCCGAGGACCCCGTGCATGCCGCTGGAACTCTCGGGGCGCCCGATACGGAGATTAATTCCTCTCCGCAATCCGAAGAAACCAGTGTTAGGCCTGTTTGGGAACCTTGTGCTAAACTTTAGCACTCTCAAATGTAGGGATAAAGTTTAGCAACTTGAGTTGTTTGAATAGTATGCTAAACTTTAGCACCTTTGATGGCAAATGACAACAGTGCCCCTCATTTATGGCTGGCGCACTACCCTTCTTCCTCCTCTTCGAGCTCCCCTCCTTCGCCCCACCTCGCGCATCTCCTCTTCCACTCCCTCTACCGCCGCTCCCTCACGGCCAGGCGCCGCCGATGCCGCCGGCCCCGGCGCCCCCGCACGGCCCCCGCCTCCCGTCCCCGTCCTGGCCCCCGCTGCGGCAGCCCCCGTCGACGCGGCGGCCTAGCTCCGCCCTGGTCCTCCGCCCCGGCCTCCTCGCCCGCGATTAGCTGCGGCCCCTGCTCCGCCCAGGCCGCCTCGCCCGCGGCGGAGGCATCTGCTCCTTTCCCATGGCGGCGAGGCCGAGCCTGCTCCCGGCGACTCGCCCCAACTCATCGTGTCCACCTCCTCGCCAGCGGCCGCTCGTCTCCACCGGGCCGCTCGGCGGCGGCGGCCTAGCGCAGTCCCCACGGTGAGGCCGCGGCGCCCGGCGAGGAAGCGGCCCCGCGGTCACCTCTCCTCTCTCTGCCGCGGACAAGGAGAACAAGACCGTGGCCGCCGCCGCAGATCTGAAGGAGGGCGCGGCGAGGGAGGCCCGGATGGGCGAGCAGCTGAATGCGTCGGAGGCCGCGCGGGAGGTGCTGGACGGCGAGATGCGGCGCCTGCGCGTGCAGACCGAGCAATGGCGCAAGGCTGCCGAGGCCGCGGCCGTGGTGCTCGGCGAGGACAACCTCAAGATGGAGGAGTGGCAGGCTCAGGGATGGCTCCGGCTCCGGCGGCTTGGGCGCGCGGCGGAGGAGCCGGCGCAGCGGCCTGGTCTCGGAGGCCGCGGTCGCCGGCGACGCGGAGCCCGACCCCGGCGGAGGCGGCTGGGCCGGGCGAGGCGGCGGGCGCAGGAGTGGGGATGGAGGGAGGGAGGGATGGCCGGAGGAGGAGGCGTGGCTGGCGGAGGCGGCGGGGCCGGGCCCCGGGCGAAGGCGGCGTGGCCGGCGGAGGGCGGCGGGGAAGTGGCGGGGAGGAGAGAGAGGGAGTGCGGGGAGGGGGGGCAAGCGGGGGAAAAATAGGAGGGGATCACATTTAGCAAGTTTAGAACCCCTGGGAGTGCGGGGAGGCTATGAAAATTTTTGGCACACACCTTTTAACAAGTTTAGCACACACCTTTTAGCACCTTTTTTTTAAAACCTATATGCTAAAAGAGGACTAAAAGTGGGATCCTCTCCAAACATGCCCTTATTGTTCCTGGGCTGGCTAAAGAACCAAGCAGGGAGGGGTATTTGGTTGCCACTTCTAAATTTTAGTTGTTGTTCCATCGAATGTTTGGATATATGTATGGAATATTAAATATAGACTAATTACGAAACTAATTGCATAGTTTACGACTAATTCACGAGACGAATTTTTTAAGCCTAACCAGTCGATGATTTGACAACTGGTTGCTACAGTAACATATGCTAATGACGGATTAATTAGGCTTACAGAATTCATCTCTTAAAGTACTGATTGATTATGTAATTTATTTTTTTATTAATATTCGAACACCCCGTACAACATCGTTAGTCACTGAGCCAAACACCACCTGACGGCGCAATTAACTGCGGAGACGCCCCCAACAAGTCCCTATTTTGCCGGAGATTTCTGTCCCCCGGTCTCCTGCTCCAGTCGGCAACACCCCTCCTCCTGACGCGACCTAACTGATGGACCATGCAAGCACAATCTCTGCTGAAGGGCCTGCTAATGGACTGGACGTCACGGCCCATCTTCCTGTGGATGACCCGGTCCTGGAGAACTTCATTGCTGGACCTCTTCCCCAGCCCCCTCCCCTCGTCGAGCAATCCTGTGTGACACAGAACATACCAGCGACCCCTGATCGACCTCTTAATCTGACGGCGCGGCCCCTGAACCTGGCGGCATCCCTCACAGATGTGACTCTGGGGCGGGGAACTTGCGAGTTTATTCACGCTCACCCACCTCCACACACACCCCAGATGAGGAGGCCTCTGTTACTCCTTTACTGGCGCCTCTCTCAAAAGTTAAGAAGCCAACAGACAAGTTCTGCCGCAGCCAGTTATACACGAAAGGCGCAGCAAAGCGGCGGCTCCAGGCTCTCTACCTCGTCGAAGCAGAAGGGTCGCTGGTGCCGATCCTGGTTCCCCTGGGCCTATCACCACGGAAGCTCAAAGAAGAGTCATGCGTAGTCTGGGATTTGATTGCAAAGCCAAAATTGATCCCAAGGCACAGGATGAATGTTTCAAGATTACGGGGAGTCGTCTTGCGGAAAGCCATGTGGCTGCTATGGCTGCTATTTTTGGATGGAGCCTGGACGAAGACGTTCAGATTCAGGCTTGAGTCATCTGTTGTTTCCTGTTTGTTGGTCACTGGTCGTTCTTGATTTGTTTCAATGAATCCTTCTTCAGTTTTAATCTGGAATGCTCATGGTCTCAATCAAAGGAGCCGCTGCAATGCTGTCAGTGATGTCATTCGTTCCTCTAATGCTCCAGTGGTTTGCCTCCAGGAGACCAAAATTTCTGTTATGACCCAAAGGATTTTTCTTTCAGTTTTTGGTACTGCTTATGATAAGCATGTGGCGCTACCAGCAAATGGAACTAGAGGAGGAGTGTTGATTGCTTGGAAAAGTAACATTTGTCAAGTTCTTGCCTCCAGGGTAGATAATTTTTCTGTCTCGGTCCAGTTTGAGGAACAGGAAGGTCGTAATTGGTGGTTTACAGGGGTTTATGGCCCACAAGAGGATGAAGAAAAGATTGCTTTTCTGCAAGAACTTCGTGATGTAAGATCTTTATGTGCTGGTCCATGGCTGATTGCGGGGGATTTTAACTTAATATATCAAGCTGCCGATAAAAACAATACTAACTTGGATCGTGCTATGATGGGCCGCTTCAGGCGCTTTTTGGATGATGTGGAAATCAAGGAAATACCATTGTTAGGGAGAAAGTATACCTGGTCAAATGAAAGATCTTCACCCACGCTAGTGAGGCTGGATAGAGCCTTCTGTTGTCTTGATTGGAATGCTATTTTCCCTGATGCCGTACTGCAAAGCAGCGCCTCAGTTGTTTCTGATCATTGCCCTTTAGTCTTGGGTATGAAAGTCAGTACCAGTGGCAAGCGCAGGTTTCATTTTGAGAGCTTTTGGGCCAAGCTTCCCGGTTTCTCTGAAGCGGTTCAGCAAAATTGGAATGCCCCACTATCCTCTTCCCGTGCGGTGGAGTGATTGTTCCTCAAGCTACAGAGGCTCTCTAGGGAATTGAAGAAATGGGGCCAACGCAAAATTGGTAATGTCAAGCTCCAATTGCAAACAGCCAAGGAAATCCTTCATTATCTGGAAATTGCCAGAGATTCCAGAGAGCTTTCTCCTAGTGAAGACTGGTTGAAAAAAAAAGCTTAAGCTCCATTGTTTGGGCCTGGCCTCCCTAGAGAGGACTATTGCTCGACTTCGCTCTAGAGTGTTGTACCTCAAAGAAGGTGATGCTAATACATCTTTCTTCCACCAGCAAGCGAGATACAGGAAGAAAAAGAATTTTATTGCTAAGCTCCAAGTGGGAGATCAGTTTGTCTATGATCAAAAGGATAAATAGGAGGCAGTGTTCCAGTACTATGAAAACTTGTTGGGCACGATGGAGGAAAGACAACATACAATTGATTTTGCTGAAATTGGGATCCAACAACATGACTTGTCCTCCCTGGAAGCTCCTTTTATAGAACAGGAGGTATGGGCCACAATTAGGGAGATGCCCTTGGACAAGGCTCCTGGTCCTGATGGTTTCACAGGGAGGTTCTATAAATCCTGTTGGAACATTATTAAAGAAGATGTCATGTTGGCTCTATTGGCTATTCAACGGGGTCATGTCTTTCGGTTCAGGCTCCTCAACACAGCTTTCATCTCCCTCTTGCCAAAGAAACAGGATGCTATCTCGGTCGGGGATTTCAGGCCTATAAGTTTGATCCACAGCTTTGCTAAATTTGTGACCAAAATCATGGCAAACAGATTGGCCCCTCTGTTACCAAGCATGGTTCCTACTAATCAAAGCGCTTTCATCAAAGGAAGGAATATACATGATAACTTTCTATTTGTCCAGCAGATAGTCATGAAGTTGCAAGAGAAAAAAGAAGCCCATATTCTCCTGAAATTGGATATCTCCAAGGCTTTTGATTCGGTGTCTTGGCCTTTTCTGTTAGAAGTGCTTCATCACTTGGGTTTTGGTCGGAGGTGGTGCAATCTGTTGTGTCTGATCCTGTCGACATCATCCACACAAGTAATGGTTAATGGTGAGCCGTGGTGGGTTTTTTCCATCACCGAGGACTCAGGCAGGGAGACCCGCTCTCGCCCATGTTGTTTATCTTGGTCATGGATGTGCTTAACTCTCTGATCAGGTATGCTTCCAACCAGCACCTCTTGCAACCGTTGGCTGCCCAACAGGTTTCGCACAGGGCATCGTTTTATGCCGATGATGCTGTCATCTTCATACGGCCAAGAGAAGAGGACCTTCGAGCCATTAAGTTGATTCTGGACATCTTTGGGCATGCATCTGGTCTCCACACAAACTTTTCTAAGAGCTCGGCTTATCCGATTCATTGCTCTCAAGAAGAGGTACAACGAACTTCTGATTTGTTGGCTTGCAGCACAAAGGAATTTCCCTGTATCTACCTTGGATTGCCTCTGACAATTAGAAAACCAACAAAGGAAGTTCTTTTGCCTCTCATTGATAAGGTCGCTGATTATCTCCCTAAATGGAAAGCTTCTTTGATGAATAGAGCAGGCCGTCTTATCATGACCAAGGTGGTCCTAACTGCCTCTGTGATCCATCATTTGATTGCCATTGATATGCTCAAATGGGCCATCAAAGCAATTGACAAGAAATGGCGAGGTTATCTTTGGAAAGGACAGGAACAGGCTAATGGAGGAAATTGTTTAGTTTCCTGGGAGAAAGTTCAACGCCCATTAGACTATGGAGGTCTTGGTATCCACAATCTGGAGTCCTTCGGCTGGGCCTTGAGGATTAGGTGGCTTTGGGCACAAAAAACTGACCCTTCTGGGCTGGCCTGCACATCCAGGTGCCTCACAAAGCCCAGGCCTTGTTTAATATGGCAGTAGTCTCAGTGGTGGGTAATGGTGAATTAGTTCTTTTCTGGAAGATAGGTGGTTGGAGGGCAAAGCCATGGCCGAAACTGCTCCAAATCTGTTCCAGACCATCCCTAAAAAATTGTCAAGACTAGAACTGTCGCTCAGGCCCTCTCTAATAGGCGTTGGGTCACTGATATCAGGGGAGGACTCTCTGTGGAAGTCCTGATGGTGTCCAGCTGCAACAAGATACCCCAGACCAATACATTTGGAAGCTGACCCAATCTGGTTTATACTCCATTAAGTCTGCATATGAGGCCTTTCGTGGGATCTATTAAGTTTATTCCATGGAAAAGAATATGGAGAAGTTGGGCCCCCCTACGCTGCAAATTTTTCATTTGGCTGGCTATTAAACAAAGACTTTGGACTGCTGACAGACTGGCCACTAGGGGTTTGCAACATCCTTCAGCCTGCTTGCTCTGTGATCAAGAGCAAGAAACAGCCCCCCATTTACTGTTATCATGTGTTTTCACAAGACAAATCTGGTCTCTGGTGTTCTCTCATTTGAACCTGGTGGTGGATATACCGGCTGATGCTGGCTGATTCTTCTACCTTCTCAGCTTGGTGGGGCAAACTAATCAGAGCAGCTCCAAAGGATTTGCGTAAGGGCCTAAACTCACTTGTCATTCTGGTCGCCTGGGAGATTTGGAAGCATCGAAATTCCTGTGTATTCGAAGGCTCTCTCCCTAACATCCAGGTGCTCCTGCAGGCTATAACAAATGAAAGCACTCTATGGTGCTTGGCTGGAGCTTCTAAACTAGGCGAGTTGCTTGCTAGGTCGCTTGATCCAGCAGCCTAGTTTTGGTTCTTTTTGTTTGGTCCTTCCTGTTTGAGTGTGGCGCTTCTGTAAGATCTTTTGAGTGGTGTCTTTGGGTGTGTGCTTTTGTGTTTTTTGTACCTAGTCTTGGGGGACAACCCCCCCCCCCCCCCCCCCCCTCTATGTACTCTCTTTTTTCTACCTTAATGAAATGACACGTAGCTCTCCTATGTTGTTTGAGAAAAAAAAAGAATATGTGGAACATCTCCGCATTATTATGAATAGTAAAAAAATGTAATATTTACTAAAATGATGAAACCACCTCACATCTGACCTTAAGTGGATTATTTTAATAGGCCACTGAATGGAGATTTAGCAGAGTAAAAACTACACTTAGGTAATACCATCTCATTTATGATCACAATGAGACAGGGTTCAAAATGAATTTCATACTTGAGAACTGTTGCAACTGTACACAATGTCTTTAAAGAAATTATCAACACCATCTGAAAAGTATAAGTTGTAAATCTTACAGATCTGTTAAATTATTGAAGCTCCCAATGTAATCTGGTATTTGCCCAGTAAAATCATTATCTGATGCCCACCTAATCACAAATAAGAATAACGCATAAGGTTAAATGAATGATACTGTTGACAAAACGTCTTTTATAGGCATACAATATTTTCAGGCTTGTAAGCTTAGAAAATGATGGTGGTAGTGGACCACTTAAGCCAGAGCTGTCAATATATCTGCAAGACAGAAATTAAAGAATAAGAATGTTAACATGGTTTGGTAGAAGAAAAGGTAAGGACTACAGGGTGCCCAAAATTAATCAAAATACGCACAGTTGCTCAAGTTTAACCATGTTACCCAGTTCGGGAGGAAGGGATCCATTTAAGTTGTTCGTGCTTAAACCCCTGAAATCCCAAAAAAAAATGTCAGGTTAGTAGCAAAAGATTTGTGACAGGAAACTTTCTTATCTTTCGAAGGATGAATACTTTTCCCGACAGAGGTCAGCTAGTAGAAGGAATGAAGGTGTGTTTTTTGTTATAAGCTTGATGTCGATCACATGTATTCTCAACTTAAACTGTTCTTTATTTGTTGATTCTTACACATTTAAATAAATTCATAGGTACGTGTACAAAGCCAAGTCTAGAGATTTATAAAACTTTGTAGTTTGGACATTAGCAAAGATTTCTACTGAAATAGGGCCATGAAACAGAGAAGGTAAATTTCTTACAGCATTATGAGATTCACAAGCTTCCCAAGCTCCTTTGGAACAGATCCAGATAATGCATTAATTCCAAAAGTCCTTGTATAAGGGAGATAGTTTAAGTTTCAATGTTACCCAAAACATGCGATGTAGTAATGTTAGGTTCTAAATCTCACATGTATCGCAAAGCAGTCAGTTCCCCAAGGAACGATGGTATAGGCCCTGTTAAGTAATTTTGCGCTAAGTTCCTGAAAAAACGTCAGATCAGATCAGATGTAAACGAAAAAGGATGGCTCTCAGTAGGTATTATATTTAAAGAAATTTTGAGCTTGATGTGGGAGGCTACTACGAAGCAATCCGCTGCTATGATAATATGACATGCTGTGGAACTGCGGGAAATGACAAAGTCCACCAATAAATTGCGACTAAACAATCTTAATATACGATTTCAAGAAAGTTGAGAATTCATACAAATTGGTCAAGTGCGTGAGGTTCCTCAGCTCTTCTGGTATAGGACCTACCAGATCCAATGCGTACATTTTCCTGCAGCAATAACAGTGAAGCACCCATCAGCTCGCACCATCTCAATTTAGCCTTCATGGATGTTCGTCGTCAGACAAACACCACCAGGGTATGGAGCGCCGTCAAATAACCGCACAAGCAATAGTTGCAGAGATAAGGACGATGCACTAGCCTGCCACACTCTGAGTGCACGAACTGCCACCTCAGGTGGGCAAATTAGATCATCCGGCAACTGATGGTGGGCGTACGTATAGGAAGCGTGAGACACTTACAGCTTGGTGATGTGGCAGACGGTGTTGTTCTGGTACGTGCAGTCGCATTTGATTCCCGGGTTCACGTTTGGGTTATCGTCGATGTCCGTGGTGTCCGTGGCCGCGCCGGCGCAAGGGTCGACGCCGCTGAACCAAGATGGCCACACTCTGCTCCCGATTTTGTCAAACACCCCCTTCAGCGCATCCGCTGCAAATGAGACACAAACACGAAAACGCGATCAAACATCCTGCCCCTCGGCAGTCCGAGAAATTTTTGCAATATGCTCCTATGGTTTAAGATATTTAGACCCTGACTATAACTTTTTGCAGGCTTCTGCTGCCATAGACTAGGAAAGCCATGTTGATGTTTCGGATCTAATTTTGTTTTTAGAAAATGAAAAAATATACATTGCCTTTAGTAGCCTATAGAAAACAAAGTATGCTCTTGCCACTACAAGATTTATGCCGAGAGCTTGCATTGTGTGGCCGAGGGGGATTGATTTGTTTAGTATTTATGTGCTCTAATGGTCGAGAGTATTTAGGTGTTACATAGCTGATCTCCGAGAGTGAACATGATTTCCAGAGAAGCAATCACCGACTAACCTTTACCGACCACAGAGAATATATAAAATAACAGATCACCGTCAGGCACTCAACGCGAACTCTAGGCAAAAGTGGTGAATCTAGTTGTGTACAGTGATAGCTAGTCTTAAGCTTGTAATACATAAAAAACATTATAAATACCCTAAAAGCTTGGTGACATAGTAACTTTTTTCTTTTTTAATAAAAAATATATATCTAGTAGGAGTCTTAGCCCCACCTGTTCCTAAAAAAGTACCAAGACTCTAGCAGTCCTACCTCGGGGCTTTCTTATTTTTACACCAAAAAAATAAAAGGCAATGGGGGGTACTAATACTATGCAGCAAGAGGTGAGAACAAGATGACATGAAGATGCACAAAAATATTTGTGCTCGAGATGAAA
The DNA here is from genome assembly GCA_038087645.1 of Saccharum hybrid cultivar R570. Taxonomy (NCBI): domain Eukaryota; kingdom Viridiplantae; phylum Streptophyta; class Magnoliopsida; order Poales; family Poaceae; genus Saccharum; species Saccharum hybrid cultivar. The sequence continues at coordinate 33,656,620 of JAQSUU010000001.1, read as the reverse complement.
TCTGCCCTGCCCTGCAATGGACGATCCCACTCTTTCACAACCAAAATTTATGCTCGAACAAGATGTTTTTACATTTACTATCGGTTTCATGACTACACCGGCCTACATGTTGCCAGCACAGCACATGCGCCAACCTGTTTTGTTACGCCATCTCAGCCCAGGTCTGTGCCAGGCAAGCAGCACGAACATGTTTCTATGTTTGGGATCGATTCCCTTTGTTTCAAAATATAGTTCAATTTAGATTTATCCTAAATTAAATTTCTATAAATTTGGTAGGCATCAACATCTACATCAAATTAGTTTAAGTGAATCCACCATGAAATATCTTGATAGTGTATTTTATTTGTTTTTTTTTACCGAAGTCAGTAGGGAAGACCAACCTATTTTTTTTATTTTTTTTATTCCAGACCTGTTTAATTCGCTCTAAGATCTGTTGGATACTGCTCACGTGCTCTAACCACTAGGCTAGAGGCACTTTCACTATTTTATTTGGTATTGTAGATGTTATTATATTTTTTTATAAACTTAATCAAAATTAGAGAAAGTTTGATTTAGCGAACTGAGCGTAGCTCAACTGGTAAGGTCCCTTGTGGTGGAACCTGCTCACCAGGGTTTGAGTCTTTGACTCGACACTGGCGTTCGCATTTTTCTGGATTTATTCTATGATTTGTGCCCATCGATAGCGAGGCGTCAGTGGTGACTTCACGCTATTCTTTCAGTGGTAGGTGACATGCCCATCGATAGCGAGACGTCAGTGGTGACTTCGTCAATCTCGAGAATTTGCCGGCTCTGTCTTTCGGAGGTGCTCATAAGAGTAGAGTTACGTGCGTGTATTCGTAGGGGCGAGTGTGCGTGCATGTATGTGAGCATCTACGTCTGTACTTGTGATTCACAATAAAAAAGAGAAAGTTTGACTTAGAAAAAACTAATGAACTCTATTTTAGAATGGAGGAAGTAATCAATTAGATACTGATTTATTTTTTTAAGACGTACATATGAGAAAGTTACCTATCAAATTATTCTTACTATATTTGGCCATTTAAAGACAACTCGTCATACTAGACGACTCCACCGGAGACAGGCAATGAAAACGACTACTAGCAAGTACCTACCACGACAAGCAGCCATAAGGTGGTTGAAACTGCACAACAAGTCAACAACCAGCTCTCTAAAGAAGGTTGATTTTTAGGGCAGTCACAAACCATAGTTTCTATGTTAACATATCATCAAGATGCCACTTGTAGATCTAATCTCCCCAACCCATAGTTTATATGGGTAGTTTATACGTAGAGCAAAATTTCAAGATTTCACGCAAGCAGCACAAACAAAGCCCGGTCAGCTGTGGCAAGCAACCGCGTAGCCTTCATGCTGCCACAGTCCGAGCCATTGAAACAAAATAAATTCATTCACAGGCGCTATAAGATCGAACAACCTGGAAAGAGCCGCCAAGAGACGATGCAGGCCAAAATGCAGGAGCGAGATGAGTGCTGGTTCGATCAGTGTGCCTGGACAAAGTGCCAAAGTGGCGCTTGAAGCAACGGACGGAGAACTAGCGCCTGTAGAAGCAACTGCAGCAGCACCACCAACTCGTCTGGAACTTGAAGAGGGCTTCCTCGATTTCTTTTGATGTACGCCTTTCTTCTCCAATCGATCCTTAGAAGCGGCGCGTGGGGAATTGCTGGCGGAGGCTCCGTGCGCGCGCGAGCGAGGGAGGGGATGGCCCGCGGCGCGCGCGTGAGGGAGGGTCGCGACGCGGCAGTAGCAGGCGCGCACGGAACCTGGGGGTGGGTCGCGGCGCACAGCGGATCGGGAAGATGGGCAAGAAAACGAGGAAGGAAACCATAACTAACGCTGGCCCAACGCGATTTCGGCGGTATCTACGCACTTTGGTGCGCGAGCCGACTCGGTTTCTCACCGGAGAAAAACGATTTCTCGCTCTTTCTTCGTTAAATCACCTGCCACATCATTAGATTGCTGATATGGTACTGATATAGAAATTGGGTGACTTAATATTTCTACTACTTAATATTGAATAATGTATTGATCAATATTACTGTGTATTTTCCTTAATATTTTCTCGCTTGGATCTTATCCTGCCACCTACCCCCAATTTCACCTCGTGGGCTTGCTCTGTTCAAGTTTCCTCACGTGGGACTAGCGTTGAACCACAAGAGTTTCTGACTTATTCGTGGGCAAAGCATGGACGAGGTCAAAAAGCCAAAAACCATAATATCATACCATTAAACGCGCCCCTGTTGCCCTTCTACCCGAAACATTTGGAACGAGATAGTTTCTTGGACGAATCGGGCAGATGATTCTCTGGAACAGATCAGGGATGGCCTGAACAGATCATGCTTGAAGTTTTTTTTCCCCCTTTTGAACGAACGGTAGCAGGATTGTACAGATCAGGGAGATGAAATTCCAACAGCAAAGGTGGCCATGATGCCGGTAGGAATTCGACTCGATCGAGCTGATTTTTCAAGAACTTACTTGCAGGGGATATTATCTTAAGAACGTGAGGACATTGCTGACAGCAACCTCAAACTGAGAGGCGCCTCCCAGGAAAAGAAACAAAGCGAAAGGCAAGAACAAACTTAATTACAAATATACAATCGAGCTAATCAGATAGAACACCTCGAAAATTATCCTTTTATCGCAGGAGCGCTGAATAGGACTTACCTTCAGTTGGATCTGTCCTCGCAGCTGGTGCTTGCTGAGCTTTGGCCGACGCAGCTAGGAGAAGCAGCGCGGAGAGCACGTAGCCACGGAGGGAAGAACTCCGTGTTAACCTCATCTCCCTCCCTCGGTCTTCTGTCGCTTAGCTTGGAGCCTTGGGACGCTAGCCTTCTTTAATATTGAGGGAGATTTCACGACGACCCCTTAGAAATGGACATGTTTACTGTTGAAATTTGTATGTTTGACATCCAAACACGTGGCTTCGCATATTTGACACTTCAAAGATTGGTTTCGTAAATTTTACACTCACAACATTGACACATTGATTTACTTGACATTATGCCTCTTTAATGATTTTATTTCCTTCTTTTCCATTTACTGGATTGTGAAAGGACTAAACTACCCCTTGCTTGCTTTATGTACGTACCTCTCTATCTCTGGTTCGATCAAATCAATTGCCTCGCTCGGACGCGCCGCCGCCCGCCCAGAACGCGTCGCGATTGCCTCGCTCAGACGCGCCGCCGCCCGTCCAGAACGATCGCAGTATTGGTGCTCCTTGTCTCTCTCCAAACCAGCTGCCACCGGCGGGGCCGTAGAGGTCGAGCGCGAGGACGGGCGGGAGGTCGCCAGACGTGGAGGTGCGCTCGAGGGCGTGGACGCTAATGCTGGACTGTGCAGGAATCAGATCTTTTGGCACTCAGAAACTTTAAAAGGTGAGGATATTCGTAGGTCTGTTAATGGGGCGGGTTGAAATGGGTTTTATGGGGCGGGTTGTGACGCGGGGTGTGTTTGAATAGGTTAAAATGGGTTTTAGTATCTAATGGGTTGGGGCGGGTTGGGTATATCGCAAATGTGGGTTGGGGTGGATTAGAAGTGGTTCTTTTTTTGTTTGAGTTTGTATGGGTTTAACTCATAGATTTAAGTTGCAAGTTTCGGCTGTTGACGTCGGATCCATATGTGGATTTAGTCACAGTAGCGGACTGTCAAAATGATTCACCTCCAGCAAATTTCGATCAATTTCTCTAAAATTTTAAAGTGTGAACACGAGGTTTTAGTTTTAAGGTCCGGCTCTTGACGTGGGGCCCACATATAAGTCCAGCCGCACTACCTTACATAAAGTAGCGGATTGTCAAACTGATTCATCTGCAACAAATTTCTGTCAATTTCTCTAAAATTTTAAGGTGTGAACGTGAGGTTTTAGTTTTAGTGTTCGGCTCTTGACATGGGGCCCACATATAAGTCCAGCCGCACTACTTTGCACAAAGTAGCGGACTGTCAAAATGATTCACCTCCAGCAAATTTCGATCAATTTCTCTAAAATTTTAAGGTGTGAACACGAGGTTTTAGTTTTAGGGTCCGGATCTTGACGTGGGGCCCACATATAAGTCCAGCCGCACTACCTTGCACAAAGTAGCGGACTGTCAAACTGATTTATCTGCAACAAATTTCTGCCAATTTTTCTAAAATTTTAAGGTGTGAACGCGAGATTTTAGTTTTAGGGTCCGACTCTTGACGTGAGGCCCACATATAAGTCCAGCGGCGCTACCTTGCACAAAGTAGCGGACTGTCAAACTGATTCATCTCCAGCAAATTTCAATCAATTTCTCTAAAATTTTAAGGTGTGAACACGAGGTTTTAGTTTTAGGGTTCACCTCTTGATGTGGGGTCCACATATAAGTCCAGTCGCACTACCTTGCACAAAGTAGCGGACTGTAAAACTGATTCATCTGCAACAAATTTCAGTCAATTTCTCTAAAATTTTAAGGTGTGAACGCGAGGTTACAATAGAATTATGGAGCGGGGAGGGGTGGGTGCATGAGTTAATTTATTGCGGGTTGGGGTGGGTTTGGGACGGGTTTCAACCCATTAGCAAGCCTAGATATCCGCACGAAAACTCTTGATACCTTTGGGGCTTTGAGACTCGATCACTTGCCCCCAAATTCTACTGGGTTGAGACGTTGAGCTCTGGAGACAACAATCGAAATCCACCCTTGAACCATCCTTTTTCGTTTTGAGTCTTCATGCCAAGCATGCTTCTCTGAAATGAAGGCATAAATCAACAAACAAAACAATGGACACTGCAAAGTTCAGTTCCAAGCTTGGCGCGAGATTAGTCGTGAGATGGTCAGACCCGTGGGAGCTGCCGGAGCGGAGAGTGAGGGACGGAGGCGGCGATGGCATTCACCAGTAGCGATGTGCGGGGTGACCGAGCCGCCGCCGGAGTTGACGGTGGAAAGGAAATGGATGCCAGCAGGAGCATATCATGTCCCTGACGAGTGGGCACCTCCACATCCAGCCACCTCCCGCCAGCAGGATACATCCTTCCACGCCCTCGAGCGCACCTCCGTGTCCGGCGACCTCCCGCCCGTCCTCGCGCTCAACCCCCGTGGCCCTGCCGGTGGCCGCTACTTTGGAGAGTGATGAGGAGCACCAGTACCTCGATCGTTCTGGGCAGACGGCGGCGCGTCCGAGCGAGGCAATCGCAACACGTTCTGGGCGGGCGGCGGCGCGTCCGAGCGAGGCAATTGATTTGATCGAACCAGAGATAGAGAGGTACGTATGAAAGGATCAAGATGCCCAAGAGGGGGGGTGAATTGGACTAATTCTAAATTTTCTTGCAATAATTAAATCATACGGTTAGCCCAATTAACCCCTTGTGCCTAGAAAAGTGTTTCTATTAAACTAACGCACAACGGACTTGCTACCTATGTTCCAAACTTACTCTAGCATGGCAATTCTATGAATGTAAAGACAAGTATTGAATTGCTTAAAGTAAATGCTTAAAGTAAATAGAGAGAGAGGGGAACGCAGCGATATTTTGCCGAGGTATCGGAGAGTCGCCACTCCCCACTAGTCCTCGTTGGAGCACCCGCGCAAGGGTATAGCTCCCCCTTGATCTGCGCAAGGATCAAGTGCTCTCTGCGGGTTGATTTTTCGACACTCCGTCGCGGCGAATCACCCAAAGCCGCTCACAACTTGAGTTGGGTCACCCACAAGCTCCGCTGGGTGATCACCAAGGTCCCAATCACCACCAAGCCATCTAGGTGATGGTGATCACCAAGAGTAACAAGCACGAACTCTCACTTGACCACGCGAAGCCTAATGAGAAGATGGATGCACACTTGACTACTCTTGATTCACTAATGAGGCTACTCTCTTGGATTCTCAAATCTCAATCACCTCACTAGGACCTTGCTCTTCTTGGCACTCACAAACATGTTTCTCAGCTGTTGGAATGAGCAAAAGTGACTCTACACACGAGTGGAGCTTCTATTTATAAGGCAGCCTGAAAAATGAACTGTTATGAGCTTCTATGGGGTGACCGGACGCTTCGGTCATGTTGATCGGACGATCCGGTCAGTTCAACCCGCATTCCAGTGATAATGTGTTGACCGGACGCTGGCAGGGTCCGATCACCACTGACCGGACGCGTCCGGTCGCATTAAACCCTTACTGGAACCTTACTGGACTCGACCGGACGCTGAACCCCCAGGGTCTGGTCAGTACTGACTGGACGCGTCCGGTCACAGATTCCCTTCTCTGGAACCTTACTAGAGTCGACCGGACGCTGCCTCTCAGCGTCCGATCACTTGACCTCTCCAGCGTCCGGTCGCACCGAACACAGTCTATTGATCAAATGAACTGACCAGACCCTGCGGCCAGCGTTCGGTCACACCGGAGCCAGCGTCCGGTCAGCATTTGACCCTCCATTCACTTCCAACTCTCGAACATATGTGAATGAAGTTTGCTCCAAAGGATCTTAGGCATTCGTAGGAGCTACCTAGAGCTAGTTTTAACAAGTGTGCACCACACCTAACTCACTAGACTCACCTAGATCAAGCTACCCGTCCATACCCCCCTTAATAGTACGGCCAAAGGAAAAACAAAGTCCTAAACTACTCTAAGTGTCACTCTAACTCCAATTGACACTTAGAACTAGTCGTCCTTAACCTTGTCGTCCATCCTTTGAAAACTGAAATGATTTCCATCGTAGGGGCATGACCACCTCGATTGCCCAATCGATCTCAATTACCATGACCTAACTCATTTGCCTCTACAAAACACACGTTAGTCATAGTAATCTTGTATTGTTATTAATCACCGAAATCCAACTAGGGGCCTAGATGCTTTCAACGTACATAAAGCAAGGGGTAGTTTATTTATTTCACAATCCAGTAAATGGAAAAGAAGGAAACAAAATCATGAAAGAGGCATAATGTCAAGTAAATCAATGTGTCAATGTTGTGGGTGTCAAATTTGCGAAGCCAATCTTTGGAGTGTCAAATATGCGAAGCCACGTGTTTGGGGTGTCAAAAATACAAATTTCTCTTATTTCAACTAGAACCTCTGCTGTCAAAGGAAAGGTGCACGAAACTCGAAGTTCTATAGGAGAAACTCATCATCATATATAAGCATGTGTTTGGTTTTGGAACGATGTGGGTTGGGTTGGAGCTGACTGTCGATAAAAGATGCCCGGCAGTCCACCGAGTGTTATCCCGCGATGGTAGATTTGTCGGTGGAGGTGTGCGTAATCAGGAATCGGATGGTGACACAAGGCGCAGAGACAACGATTTAGACAGGTTCGAGCCGTCTAATCGACGTAATACCCTACATCCTGTGTCTTTGGTGTATTGTATTGAATATGAGATGTATGTATCTTATCCGCTAGGGGACCCCTGCCTCTCCTTATATACTCTGGAGGGGTAGGGTTACAAGGAAAGTATCCTATTTGGTACTATACAATATCTTGCGGTGCACGCCAAGCAGTGCCGTGCATGCCTTAATCTTGTGGGCTAGGCCACCTCTGATGGTGTGGCCCATGTCTTGTCTTGTGGATATCGGGGGCCATACCCCCACAACTAGTCCCCGAGCGCCTTGTACCCGTTGTGCAACACCGTCTTGAGCTTGTCCGAGCAGGTGCGAACAAAGCCAAGCAGTCAAACTCATGGTCCGACCACCGTGATGAGTTGCTGAGCAGTTGTGAGCAGTTGCCGAGCAGCATAAACTGTCACCGAGCAGCGTGAACCATAGCCGAGTAGTATAACCCAAGTACGGCTTGCCATAAGTTTGTAAGAAGCTCAAGTTCAGAATTGAAAATGTCTTCGTAGTGGACCAAGTGTGTCCACTTAGAGTCCGACCACGAGAAAAGGAGATAATCTTCTTCAGCTTCAAGAGGTGCGGAGTCTTCTAGAATAAAGCAAACACATTCATCATGAGGTGAAGTGTGCCCACTTAGTCCCCGAGCCTGACAGTAGATGACGTAGTCATGTGGTGCCAGGGTCCAAAGTAGAATAAAAATAGAAGACCAGTCGAGCAGGCAGCCAGTCCTCGGGCGTAGCCCCGAAAAGCACATTCACCGTAAGGTGAAGTGTGCCCACTTAGTCCCCGAGCCTGACAGTAGGTGACATGGTCACATGGTGCTAGGGTCAGAAACAGCAGTCAACTTGGAGAAAATAGAATCGCTGAGAAAACACCGTAGCAATGGCTGTACAGTAGTGATTACTAAGCCGTAACAGTTGGCGGAGATGTCGGTGAATATTCGGCGAGCCATAACAAATTGCGGAGATAAATCAGCGATACAGGCCGGGGCTGCACGAAGGCCCAGGTAACAGCCCTTCTTCAGTTGCGGGGAATTCAGAGGAACGCAAATCATGGGAACGGTGTCCCAAAAACCCTCGAATGCGAAGAGGTGGGGGAGTGCTTTATAATTGCGCCGCCGCAACTCAGCGGGCGGAGGAAGTCCCAGAACGGCAGGCGGAGGAGAGGTCGACAGTGGAGAAAGCAGGACCTCTACCTCGGAACATGGGAGTCGACCCCACGACCACACCTGGGGGCTCGAGTACGAAGCGCCGGTTCTAGAAATTGTACCGGCAGACCAAACCGTAAGTATCCTTGCCTTGGAGTTACTTTTCATCGTTTCTTATCCATTTTTGGCAATTGACGAGATGATCTGATGCAGAGTGAGGCGTATGGAGGATCCGGCCCCACCCGTCCAGACTGGTGAGCAGCCAAAAGCTGGCCTCAAGGTGGAGGAGATGCCGGTGGACCCTCTCCCGGAGTCCCTGGGTGCTCGGCAACCTGCAGAGGAGTCAAACGCCCCTTCTGCTAGACTTAGTGGCGACGAATGCTTGGCGACGATGACAGACATATTGGCGGCAGCGCCCGAGGCAACGGCGGGAACCACCGGGTCCTCAGGAGCAGAGGCTAGAGTTCTCGGCGTCACGCCGGAATTGAGAGTGGAGAAACCTACAGTGCCGGAGGAGCAGATGGCGCTCCCTAAGGCATTAGAGGGCATGGTCGGACACGCTATCCGGCCACCGAGCCCCCAGGTGGTGCCTCCAACTACGACAAAGGAGGACGAGGAGGAGGAGATCGAGCGTGATGAACCTCGACCCCAAGCTATCCGAATCCTCCAAAAGCACGGCGACGAGGTGGTGGTTATCGAGGAGGAGGACACCACCAAGGAGCTCCAGAGATTGGAGTCTGCCCTTGCCGAGGTGATGAAACAGATCAAGGTCAGTACTGCATTTGGAATGCTCCTCTTCAACGTTGGAGACCGAAGTTCTTCTTCATAATCCTGGCATTTTTTGCAGGGGATAACTTGGACTACCGAGCAGCGGCACCAGCTGATAAGGAGGATGGAGCCCCTCGCCGAGGAGAACAAAAAACTCAGGGAGGCGATGAACCTCATGGAGAGACATCCAGAGGGCCCATTGCGAGTGAGACCTTGCAGAGTCCAACGCGTGGTGTAACAACCCAAAAAAATGCACACACCAAAAATCACAACTACAAAATTTTTGTTGTAACCCCATGCAATGTTGAGTGACATCTGTAGGAGCCAACCCTAGGTGTTGCATTAGTTGTAACCCAACTAAACAATTTCATGAGCATGGCATGTCATTTGTTAATTATGTTTATTTAAATACTGACAAATAAAATATAGCACACATTGTTAACTCAAATGGTGATTTGGATTTCCATTTGTTTTATGTAATGCCTAACAACTCCTTTAAAGAAATAAACCATAGAGTAATATTAATCAAACCAAAGAATAAATGCTTAAAGAGAAAACTATTTCTATTTTTGTATAACAAAACTACACCTATTTTTGTTATACAAAATAGCTAAATAAAATTCCTAATATATATAAAAGAATATTGTGGGCCTCATATCTAAAACTCTAATGAATAAGGTACACCAATTTTGAATTCAAATTCCAAATCAAATTTGAATTTAAACAAAGGAGAAGAAAAATAAAACAGAAAAGGAAAAGAAAAGAAGAAGGCCCGCTAGCCAGCCCAGCTTGCGCGCAGCAGCAGCCGGCCCGCAAGCCAGCCCAGCTCGCGTGCAGTGGCAGCCGGCCCAGCAAGCCAGCCTAGCTTGCGCGTGGCAGCACTCGGCCCTACTAGCCAGCCCAGCGAGCTGCTCACGCCCACGCGCCTTCCTGCTTCGCCTGCTGTCGCTGCCAACCTGACCCCGCGTGTCAGCCACTCCCCGGCACAATGTCGTCTTCCTCCCCACGCCGGCATCGCCTCCGATCAAGTCCCGACCAAAGTGATAGGCGCAGTCCGGGGGTCACGCGAATCACCTGGCCCTATCCCCTTGGCGCCGTGCCCACGCAACCTTCGTGCCAACCACCCGTGCCCGCGATACCATTCGATGCCCTCGACGCATCGCCAGTCGTTCGCCCCGTCCACAATGGATGAAGCTCGGGCACCGGGGCTATAAAGCGACGCCAGAGCGCCCTAGGGGTTCCTCAGCCCACGACGCCGCCGCTCGGTGGCCCAACAGCCCGCACCGCACCGAGAGAAGAGGGCCGAGAAGGAATTCGGAGGAGGAGAGGCGAGCAGTGAGCTCGGAGACGCTGATCACCGGAGCTGGAGCACCACCTTGAACACCAACCCCGACGACACGCCTCGCCACTGCACCACCACCGAACACCGCCAGCACCACTCGGTGAGTCTTTTGGCTGAGACCTCCTAGCCCTTGGATGCCATAGCAGAGCACGCGCACGTCATGCTCATGACGCCGCCGTCATGGCGTGGCCACCACTTGCGCATCCGGCCACCTCGCCAGACTAGGAAGTAGCCGTAGCACCACCGTGATGACTGGAGGATAGCCGCGTAGACTGAGACCCCATTAGCCGGCCGCAGCGCCTTGGCCACGAGCACCAGATCACCGGTCGAAGCTCCGCCATGCACCACCACCGCGTGTGGACTCTGCCACGCCCTTTGGTCATCGTCGTCACTTTACCCTGTCGCCTGCTAGCCGTCGGAAAGGGAACGGGGCACCCGGACCCCTGGAACAGCCCCGAGCTATCCCGCCGACGAGCACCGCCACGACCAAGCCGCCGACCACCGTGGCCAACGCCCTGGGAAGCCCTGGCCGCCACCTTGACCCCACCACCGTATTCGCGGAGACCTAACGAAGCTTTTCCCGACATTAATTGGACGCCAGCACCGCCGTAGGAGCTTACTGGTGAGCACACCACCGGCGGGAGCACGCCGGGGATGGAAGCAGAGGACTCCCCTCACCAGCCGCACGCGCCTACACCGGTCCACCGAAGACCCAGCCAACGGTCCATGGACCATGAACATGAGTTCACCGTGAGCCACGCGGTGTGGGCCGAACAGTGGACGAAGCCCAGTGGAGGCCCTTGGCTACGACGTGGCAGCGCCACAGCATGCCACGTGTCCGGGCTGGCTCGGCCCAAATCCAGCCCCGTCCAGGCCCACCAAGCCCAGTCGAGACCCAACCTGGTTGACCGTTGACCGGTCAACATTGACTGTTGACCGGACCCACATGTTAGCAACACAGAGACTCTGGACCCACTTGTCGGTAAGTGACGTCATGCTGACGTCATGACAATGTCACACAGGTCCCACCTGTCAGTAACAAACATTGCCGAGGTGATGTCATGAGGATGTCACGGTGACGTCAGCAGCCCTAGCCCCACACGTCAGTGACTATGACCCGTTGACCATTGACTCGCCCGTTGACTTGATGTTGACTTTGACCGGACCCACAAGTCAGTGACCCAAGAGACCCTGGCCCCACCTGTCGGAAACGATGGCGTTGATGACGTCATGCTGACGTCAAGACGACGTCAGCAGGACCCCACTTGTCAGCTCAAAGCTGAGCCGATGATGTCATGCTGACGTCATGCTGATGTCAGCATGCCACGTGGACCAGTCATAGCGTGACACGTGTCAGCCCTAAATTAATCAGCTTTTTTCCCAATTTCAAAAATGATTAAAACTTCAGAAATTCATAACTAATCCATACGACCTCAGAAAAATACGAAACCAGGACTAAAATTCATCTAAAATCGAGCTTTACGCAATGAACCCATGTTTGAGTGCATTTGGCTCTTTTGAATTTTCATTGCTTCTTGGTGCTATTCTATAGACGTCGCTAACGCGACTATAATTCAATCGTATGCAGACTCGGAGGAGAACCAGACGGACGAGGATCGTGAGTACCATGAGGAGTATGGAGATGACTACACTAAAGGTGCCACATCCCACCCAATCTCGTAGCACCTATTACGCATGGCTAATATAGAACTGCTATTACTTTACCTTACTGTTATAATCATACTATGATAGGACTTGCATGGTAGTATGCTTACTTGATGGCCTTTACCTTGACGCAACCTTACCCCTACATACCCTGCTACTAGGCTAGACACACGCTTACTGCTATATTCCACTGCTTATACTTCTACTACGCTTAAACTACATTAATGCATGGTGGAAATTGGTGTTATCTGGATTATGGGGAGAGTGCTGCGTGTGTGACTTGGGTGTGTGGAGGGTGAGGGTTGTGTCGACCAAGTTGGAGTATACGACGAGCCTAGGGCAAGTCTTGCCATGGGGTGCTACCTGGGCACCCCTGGAAATGGATACCTGTGGTGGGTAAATGGTATATGAGGTGGTCCTGGGTGTGAACCTGTGATGGGAGGAGCCCAGGGTGGAGGTGCTGTGGTGGCACGATAAATAGAAACCCTGATGAAGACATTTTGGCTTGGTCATCCCTAAGGACTTACTAGTACTCAGATTCATCGGGAAGCCTTACGTACCACTCGCCCTATATGGTGCGGGACGGCCGGACTACTTAGTAGGATATTGCCACTACTGCTAGGTTGATAGCGAACAGTGTAAGGAGGTACGGGGCGTGGAAGATTTCCCCCACACCCTTCTGAGACTTCATGGAGACCTTGTGGACCCGGCTCATGACTCACAGTTTCAGCCACCCTAGACTAGACATGGGGTGTACCAGGGCTGAATTGTAAAGTGGCATTATCCTAGGCTAGCAAGTGGCCGGAATCAGTCTAGTTGACGACGGTCAGCGAGGAAGGCGGATCTTGTGGTTATGTAAAACCTCTGTAGAGTGTATGGTTGATCGATCGATACATGTGCTGACTTGTCGGCTATGGACCTTTCCTGGGTTTCGCTTAAACTAGATAGTGAGATGAGTCATTCTCTTCTTCCCCCGTGAGAGAGTGTCGGTCATAGCCAGGGGCTACGGACCTTGAGGCAGTGCCGAGAGGGAGTCAGCCTATCGACTGAGCGATGGTATGGTGATGGTGTGGATGGTGGTATATCGATCCCAGGATCGAAACCTGGCTCTAGAAAGAGAATGGGGTGAAATGTGTGTGGGAATGGTGTTAAAACTTGACCAACTATTATTATATACTTGACATGCTAAAACATAGGAAACCCCAGCCTTATAGGTTCCTTTTTAATATATCCAACTTGCATCCAATTTCCACAAAGTAATGCTCATAGGGTGGGAGTGGCCAGTACAAATCATACTGATAAACTTTGGCACACAGGTTCTGCTGAGGAGTATAGCTCCGAGGAGTTTGACGGTTGAGGGGTTCATTCCTATGCTCGAGTTTGGCGATATTATCTTCAAGCTGTTCTGAATGAATGCTACTTTTGATTCCGCCAATGCGGCGATGTAATAATTTATGTAATTCCACACTTTATGTACTCTGATATTATCATTGTATGGATGTGGTATTCAACTGGAATTTGGATAATATGATCTACAACGGTCATAATACACTTTGACTCTGTGGATTTCCCTTCATGGAAATCAGGTCACTTCAGTTGGTATCAGAGCCATACTTGACCATAGGACGAAACCCTCAGAAATGGACGATAGAATAGGACGTGAACAGCCCTTCTTTCGGTTATATACCGACCCTGCATTTACTTTTATGCAAGGCTTATCTATTATTGACCTGCTAACACCTGTTCCTTAAAACATGCAGATGGCAACAAACGTCGACTGGCCGCCTCTAGGACCGTTACCTCTGGACCACGCCAAGCTTACCTTCGACCTACGTGAGCTCGGGGGTTTTACATAGACCCTCTGTCGAGTTCTCATCACGTTAGGAGTCCCTGACGAGCTTGTCAAGGTCACTTGCACCGGGAAGCCAGCTTAGGAAGGAGAAATCGAAGGACCGATTGTCACCTCAGTCGAGTTCCTAGCTAGCACTACCTTACCTTCTGTCCCAGCTTTCACCGAGTTGACTATAGAGGACACGGTCGAGGAGGGCCTACAAGCTATCTCACACAAGGCACTTCGCAGAGTGATGAGGGACCACTACGAGCACCTAAAGACGATAGAGTTCCGTCTACTTCCCCAGGCCCTCGACCTCAGCCTTACCCCTAGTGAGCAGAGTTTCACAGCCGGCAGAGTTATCCTTGCCGAGGAGGATAGATGCCTTCGTGTCTCGGCTATCCACCTACTAGAGCAGGACAGGTACGTGACCCAGCTGGAGCAGAGGAGACATCGGGACGAGGCCCTTCTATGGGAGTACCAGGAGCGAGACTCACATGGAGCACAGGAGCGAGCTAGTCTACTTGAGATAGTTGCCAAGCTACAGGACGAGCTCAACTGTCGTGAAGAAGTCCACAGAACCGAGGTCGTAGACTTACAGGACAAAGCCGCTGACCTAGGCAACAGGAACTGCTACCTCGACAGCAAGGTCTTAGAGTTGCAGAGAGAGTTGGATGACAAGAAGGCCGAGTTCAATCGTAGAGGAGACAGAGAAAGGTCCAAAGGGATTGATATGTTGAAAATCCAATCTCAGAACAAGACCATGACTCAGGATCTAGAGGAGTTCAGGAAGAAGGCCGTTCACAACTAGGGTCACCTAATCGAGGCACTTAGGCAGAACGAGTACCTACAGGACAAGTGTGAGAGGACTTGGCAGTCTTGGTAGAAGTCTGACAAGAAGCGCCTCAGGGAGATGAAGGGTATGTGGGATCAGCTACCCAAGGAGATTCGTAGCAAGACGAAGCCTAGGATAGAGGAGTTTGAGTTAGCCTCGACTTGCCTCAACCTAGATGCCTGCCGTACCCTACCTGGAGCCAAGCCTACTGAGGAGCTTGCCGAGGCCTTGAAGTACGTGTCCTGACTTCACAAGTCTGACGAGGAGATCGAGATCGAGAACAGTCATATCCCAGCTGCGGTGTACGAGTTAGAGTAGATGACCCTGCGTGGTCATGAGTCATGTTAGTGGCTTCCATAAGTTGTACCCCATGATGTACCCCTTATGAGATGTAATATGAGACACTATGCGTAGTACGATTCTCGCAAGTCTTTAAGTGTAGCCACTGGAGATGATGCTATGTAATAAAACCCATGTAATGAATGTTTTGGATCTTATTGCATCTTATGGATCTTATTGCTTCTTTGTAATGAGTGTTGGATAGTATAAATGTTTTTCTTTAAATCGTCAAAATCATGTAATCATACTAAATTATAAGCACTTAAGGCACAAACACTAAAATTCCTATGATTCGTGTTGCAGATGTCGAACCGCCGATCTAATCGCCTAATGAACCGTGGACGTGCTCCCACCCCCGAACCAGCCGAACCAAATGGGGGGCGTGGTGGCAACAACCGTGGCCGTGGCCGTGGCCGTAGGCGTGGAGGGATACCCTTCAACTTGGAGAATACCCCGCCGCCTGAGGAGAACATTCCGCCACCACCACCATCGAACCTAGCTGAGGTGATGGCACAACAGACCCAACTTCTTACAGCTCTTGTTAACGGAGCAAACCGTCGCTAGGGAGGTCAGCAGAATGACTTCCAAAGGAAGCTAGAAGGATTTCTAAAGCTAAGGCCACCTACCTATGATGGCACCGACCCTGACCCGCTTGTGGCCGATGACTGGCTCAAGGAGATGGAGAAGAAGCTTGACCTCACTACTTTCACCGATGATGAGTGTGTTGGAGCTGCCACACACCAGCTCACAGGTGCTGCACGCGCCTAGTGGGACAGTTTCAGTGATTCCCATGAGGACCCTACCAACATCTCGTGGGATGAGTTCGTCGAAGCATTCACTGAGTATCACATTCCTAAGGGTATCATGGAGGCCAAAGCTGAGGAGTTCCGCAACATCAAGATGGGAAATGATAGGGTGACTGAGTACACTACTCGTTTCACCAATCTTCTATGCTATGCACCTACCTATGTTGTGAACTCTGAGAAGGAGAAGCTATACTATTACCACAAGGGACTTAACCCGCACATCAAGCTGAAGTTTGGCGGTATTGAGAGTAGCATGTTACGTGCTCTGGTGGATCGCTGCTTTCAAATTGAGAAGGACCATGCTAAAGCTGGAGAGGAGTACAAGGAGAGGAAGCGTAAGCTCGAGGAGTCCTTCCGTGGTCGTGATCGCAAGAGGTTCCGTAGAGATGCATCACCCAGGGAACGCTCTCGCCACAACAGGGATGACAACCCTGGATCGAGTAGGGGTAGTGGAGGCTACACCACCAAATACTCCCGCCCTGCTCAGGATCATTACACCCGGGACCGTTATGCTCATGACCGCAACACTCAGGACCGTTTCAACCGTTCCCGCTCTGTGAATGAACGCCCAGCACAGAACCGCTCCGCACCAAGCACTGGAAATTGGAAGGCACCCGTGCCAACCCCTACAGGCGGTGCGCCTTTCACCTGCTTCGCTTGTGGCCAACCGGGTCACAAAGCCGCTGAGTGCCCATAGAACTTAGCTGCTCAGAAGTCTCAGTTCAAGGGATCTACTACTCGTGGACGTCTCAACCATCTGGATGCCGAGGAAGCACAGGCTACCCCTGACGTTGTGTACGGTATGTTTTTAGTTAACGGCAATACTGCATCAGTTCTATTTGACTCTAGAGCAACTTGTTCTTATATATCATCCAAGTTTGCACGAGAGCATGACCTGCCTGTAACCCCATGTGGAAAGCCTATCATCACCGGTTCACCTTTAGGAGACCTAAAATGCACCCACATCTGTAAGGGAGTGAGTCTTACCATTGAGGGTCTTATCTTTAAAGCCGATCTAACCCTGTTACCTTCCACAAACCTAGACGTCATCTTAGGCATGGATTGGCTAACCATTCACCGAGGTATCATATCATGTTCACCTAGATACGTCCAAGTGACCCACCCATTAGGCCAAGTCATTAGATGTGAACCTCAGTCTGAAAAGTCTACTTCTATCTTATGTGCCCTTAAAGCTAGTTCAGAATCACAAAAAGAGGAGAAGACAGTTCATGATGTGCCTGTGGTCAGAGACTATCCCGATGTACTCCCTAAAGAATTACTGGGTATGCCACCAGACCGTGATGTAGAGTTCATCATTAATCTTTTACCGGGAACAGGACCCATTGCCAAGAGACCCTATCGTATGTCAGTTGATGAACTGGCCGAGCTCAAGAAATAGCTTGATGAGCTCATCTTGAAGGGGTATATCAGACCCAGTGCTTCACCCTAGGGATCCCCTATTCTATTTGTTAAGAAGAAGGATGGGTCGATGAGAATGTGCATTGAGTACCGGAACTTGAACGCAGTCACCATCAAGAACAAGTACCCTCTGCCAAGAATCGATGATCTGCTTGATCAGCTTCGAGGTGCCAAGTATTTCTCCAAGATTGATCTCAGATCTGGCTATCATCAGATGAAGATTCGAGAGAATGACATCCCGAAGATAGCTTTTGTGACTAGGTATGGGCAGTTTGAGTTCACCGTGGTGTCCTTTGGACTCACAAATGCTCCCGCATACTTCATGAACATGATGAATAAGGTTTTCATGAATGAACTGGATAAGTTCATGGTAGTATTCATTGATGACATCCTTGTCTATTCACCCACCGCTAAAGAACACGAACATCATCTCAGAACTGTGCTTGAGAAACTAGCCCAACATCAGCTCTATGCAAAGTTCAGTAAATGCAAATTCTGGCTATAGAAAGTTGCCTTTCTAGGACATGTACTATCAGCCGAAGGTGTCGCAGTTGACCCAGCCAAGATTGAAGCTGTGAAAGAGTGGGATCAACCCTGTAATGTGACAGAAATCAGAAGTTTCTTGGGATTGGCCGGATATTATGGCCGATTCATCAAAAACTTCTCCAAGATAGCCCATCCAATGACCAACCTTCTGAAGAAGACTAAGGAGTTTGAATGGATGCTCGAGTGTGAACAAAGCTTCCAGGAATTGAAGCAGAAGCTTATCACAACTCCTGTGCTAGCATTGCCTGATATCAGCAAGGATTTCGTGGTCTATTGTGATGCATCCTGTTAAGTACTTGGTTGTGTATTGATGCAAGATGGAAGAGTGATAGCATATGTGTCTCGATAGTTGAAAGAACATGAGAACCGTTACCCTACCCATGATCTCGAGTTAGCAGCAGTTATGCATGCCTTGAAGATCTGGAGACACTACTTGATAGGCAACAAGTGTGATATCTATACGGATCACAAGAGCTTGAAGTACTTTTTCACTCAGGAAGATCTAAATATGAGGCAACGCCGATGGCTAGAGTTGATCAAGGACTATGACCTGGAGATTCACTATCATCCGGGAAAAGCTAATGTAGTCGTAGATGCTCTCAGTCGCAAGAGTTACTGTCACACTTTGATCACTGAATCCGTACCACCTGAGCTCAAGGAAGAGATTGAAGATTTCCAACTTAAGATGCTACCGCATGACTTGTTGAATGAGCTTCGCATACAGTATGATCTCACAGATCACATCCATCAAGCTCAGAAAAGTTGCGAAGAGATCGAATATCTCCATGGACTAATGAAACTAGGCTACAAGACCAACCACCAGGAAGATGAACAAGGAACCATCTGGTTCAAGAACAAAATATGTGTTCCATCTGACCTAGTGCTACGAGAGGAAATTCTGTCCGAAGCCCATGATTCTAAGTACTGTATTCACCCTGGAGGTTCAAAGATGTATCAAGACTTGAAGAAGCACTTTTGGTGGAAAGGCATAAAGACAGACATTGCAGGACATGTGGCACGGTGTGACACCTGTAATAGAGTCAAGGCTGAACATCAAAGGCCCGCAGGATTGCTAAAACCTCTTGACATTCCCGAGTGGAAGTGGGAGAGCATATCCATGGATTTCATAGTTGGATTGCCCCGTTCACAGAAAGGCAATGATTCCATCTGGGTGATTGTTGATTGTTTGACCAAGATTGCTCACTTTATACCAGTTAAGACCAAGACCGATGCCGAAAAATTAGCAGATCTATATGTTGAGCATATTCTTAGACTACATGGAGCTCCCTCTAGTATTGTATCTGATCCTGGTCCTCAGTTTGTGTCCCGATTCTTGGAAGCTCTGCACAAGTCCATTGGAACCAAACTTGATTTTAGTACCGCTTACCACCCACAGACAGATGGACAGACAGAACGAGTAAATCAGATCTTAGAAGACATGCTTCGCGCTCATGTACTGAATTATGGCTCTGATTGGGAGAAATGCCTACCCTATGCAGAGTTCTCTTACAACAACAGCTACCAAGCCAGCATCAAGATGTCGCCATTTGAAGCTCTGTATGGCAGACCTTGTAAGACACCTTTGATGTGGTCCCAACCAGGAGAAAGATCATTCTTTGACTCCGCTAAGATTCAAGATGCCGAAGGAGTTGCTCAAGTGAAGGAGAATTTGAGAATTGCCCAAAGTCGATACAAGAGCTATGCCGACAAAAGAAGAAAAGAACTTGAGTTCAATATGGGAGACTTCGTCTATCTCAAGGTATCCCTGCTACGTGGAACTGTCAGATTCCATGTGAAAGGAAAGCTAGCCCCTAGATTTGTTGAGCCATACAAGATTCATAAGAGAATTGGAAAACTCGCTTACAAACTTAAGCTACCTGAGGAAATTGGCGGGTGTACATCCCGTATTCCATGTCTCACAGCTACGCAAGTGTTTGAGAGTGCCCGATGAAGTAGTTCCAACTGATACACTTGACATTCAAGACACTCTCGAGTATAAAGAACATCCTATCAGAATTCTGGGAAGAGATACCAAAGAGACCCGAAGCAAAACTATTCCTATGTGTAAAATCCAAAGGAGCAACCACACTGAGAGGGAAGCAACATGGGAGAAAGAGTCTGGCCTCTGGCTATGATATCCTTACCTCTTCGAAGAGTACGTTACGCTTTAATCTCAGGGAACAGATTCTGTTAAGGGGGTAGGACTGTAACAACCCAAAAAATCCACACACCAAAAATCACAACTACAAAATTTTTGTTGTAACCCCATGCAATGTTGAGTGACATCTGTAGGAGCCAACCCTAGGTGTTGCATTAGTTGTAACCCAACTAAACAATTTCATGAGCATGGCATGTCATTTGTTAATTATGTTTATTTAAATACTGACAAAAAAATATAGCATACATTGTTAACTCAAATGGTGATTTGGATTTCCATTTGTTTTATGTAATGCATAACAACTCCTTTAAAGAAATAAACCATAGAGTAATTATTAATCAAACCAAAGAATAAATGCTTAAAGAGAAAACTATTTCTATTTTTGTATAACAAAACTACACCTATTTTTGTTATACAAAATAGCTAAATAAAATTCCTAATATATATAAAAGAATATTGTGGGCCTCATATCTAAAACTCCAATGAATAAGGTACACCAATTTTGAATTCAAATTCCAAATCAAATTTGAATTTAAACAAAGGAGAAGAAAAATAAAACAGAAAAAGGAAAAGAAAAGAAGAAGGTCCGCTAGCCAGCCCAGCTTGCGCGCAGCAGCAGTCGGCCCGCAAGCCTCGTGCGCAGCGGCAGCCGGCCCAGCAAGCCAGCCTAGCTTGCGCGCGGCAGCACCCGGCCCCACTAGCCAGCCCAGTGCGCTGCTCACGCCCGCGCGCCTTCCTACTTCTCCTGCTGTCGCTGCCAACCTGACCCCACGTGTCAGCCACTCCCTGGCACAGTGTCGTCTTCCTCCCCACGCCGGCATCGCCTCCGACCGAGTCCCGACCAAAGTGACAGGCACGGGCCCAGGGTCACGCGAATCACATGACCCTGTCCCCTTGGTGCCGCACCCACGCAACCTCCACGCAAACCACTCGCGCCCGTGATACCGTTCGATGCCCTCGACGCATCGCCAGCCGTCCACCATGGATGAAGCTCGGGCACCAGGGCTATAAAGCGACGCCAGAGCACCCTAGGGGTTCCTCAGCCCATGACGCCACCGCTCGGTGGCCCAACAGCCCGCACCGCACCGAGAGAAGAGGGCCGAGAAGGAATTCGGAGGAGGAGAGGCGAGCAGTGAGCTCAAAGACGCCAATCATCAGAGCCAGAGCACTGCCTTGAACGCCTACCCCGACGACACGCCTCGCCACCGCACCACCACCGAACGTCGCCAGCACCACTCGGTGAGTCTTTTGGCTGAGACCTCCTCCTAGCCCTTGGACGCCATAGCAGAGCACACGCACGTTATGCTCACGACGCCGCCATCATGGCGCGGCCACCACTTACGCACCCGGCCGCCTCGCCAGACTAGGAAGTAGCCGTAGCACCACCGTGATGACCGAAGGATAGCCGCGTAGACTGAGACCCCGTTAGCCGGCCGCAGTGCCTTGGCCACGAGCACCAGATCACCGGCCGGAGCTCCGCCGTGCACCACCATTGCACGTGGACTCCGCCACGCCCTTTGGTCATCGTCGTCACTTTACGTATCGCCCGCTAGCCATCTGAAAGGGAACGGGGCACCCGGACCCTTGGAACAGCCCCGAGCTATCCCACCGGCGAGCACCGCCACGACCAAGCCGCCGACCACCATGGCCAACGCCCTGGGAAGCCCTGGCCGCCACCTTGACCCCACCACCGTATTCGCCGAGACCTGATGAAGCTTTTCCCCACATTAATTAGACGCCAGCACCACCGTAGGAGCTTGCTGGTGAGCACACCACCGGCGGGAGCACGCCGGGGATGGAAGCAGAGGACTCCCCTCACCGACCGCACGCACCTGCACCGGTGCACATAGACCAGGCCAGAGGGAAGAAGGGTGGACTCAGTCCACCGAAGACCCAGCCAACGGTCCATGGACCGTGAACACGAGTTCACCGTGAGCCACGCGGTGTGGGCCAAACGATGGACGAAGCCCAGTGGAGGCCCTTGGCTACGACGTGGCAGCGCCACAGCATGCCACGTGTCTGGGCTGGCCAGGCCCAAATCCAGCCCCGTCCAGGCCCACCAAGCCCAGTCGAGACCCAACCTGGTTGACCGTTGACCGGTCAATGTTGACTGTTGACCAAACCCACATGTCAGCGACACAGAGACTCTGGACCCACTTGTCGGTAAGTGACGTCATGACAACGTCACACGGGTCCCACCTGTCAGTAACAAACACAGCCGAGGTGACGTCATGAGGAAGTCACGGTGACGTCAGCAGCCCTGGCCCCACACGTCAGTGACTATGACCCGTTGACCGTTGACTCACCCGTTGACTTGACGTTGACTTTGACCGGACCCACAAGTTAGTGACCCAAGAGACCCTGGCCCCACCTGTCGGAAACGATGACGTTATGACGTCAAGATGACGTCAGTAGGACCCCACTTGTCAGCTCAGAGCCGAGCCAATGACATCATGCTGATGTCTAAGGATGGCAACGGGTCGGGTTCGGATTGAGTGGAGTCTCCGTGCACCCAAAACCGAAACCCGAAATCAAAACCCGAATCCGCCCCGAAAACCGATTCGGGTGGAAATCCATCACTAAAACCAAACCCGTGGATACCCGAAACCCGAACGGATACCCGAAACCCGAATGGATACCCAAAACCCGTGGATATATATACACATATTCACATGTATAAACAAGAGGCAACAAATAATAAATATTTTCATGAGTCAACTTTAAATAAATTTAATAATCTAAGTAAACAAATTATTATTAGTATATTATAAAACATGAGTTTTAATTCCAAATGATTTATTTCGGATATCCATTGGATATCCACGGGTGGAAAACCAAATCCGAAACCGAACCCGATTGGTTTCGGGGCCCCGAACCCGAAAACCGTTGGTGAAAAACCATCCCCAAACCCGAACCCGCAGAACCCGAAACCCGCGGATATCCGCCCCAAACCTGATCTGTTGCCATCCTTACTGATGTTAGCATGGCACATGGACTAGTCACAGTGTGACACGTGTCAGCCCTGAATTAATCAGCTATTTCCCCAATTTCAGAAATGATTAAAACTTCAGAAATTCATAACTAATTCATACGACCTCAGAAAAATACGAAACCAGGACCAAAATTCATCTAAAATCGATCTTTACATAATGAACCCATGTTTGAGTGCATTTGGCTCTTTTGAATTTTCATTGCTTCTTGGTGCTATTCTATAGATGTTGGTAACGCGACTATAATTCGATCGTATGCAGACTCAGAGGAGAACCAGACGGACGAGGATCATGAGTACCATGAGGTGTACGGAGACGACTACACTGAAGGTGCCACATCCCACCCAATCTCGTAGCACCTATTACGCATGGCTAATATAGAACTGCTATTGCTTTACCTTACTGTTATAATCATACTATGATAAGACTTGCATGGTAGTATGCTTACTTGATGGCCTTTACCTTGACGCAACCTTATCCCTACATACCCCGCTATTAGGCTAGACACATGCTTACTGCTATATTCCACTGCTTATACTTCTACTACGCTTAAACTACATTAATGCGTGGTGGAAACTGGTGTTATCTGGATTATGGGGAGAGTGCTGCGTGTGTGACTTGGGTGTGTGGAGGATGAGGGTTGTGTCGACCAAGTTGGAGTATACGATGAGCCTAGGGCAAGTCTTGCCATGGGGTGCTACCTGGGCACCCCTAGAAATGGATACCTATGATGGGTAAATGGTATATGAGGTGGTCCTGGGTGTGAACCTATGATGGAGGTGTTGTGGTGGCATGATAAATGGAAACCCTAATGAAGACATTCTGGCTTGGTCATCCCTAAGGACTTACTAGTACTCAGATTCACCGAGAAGCCTATGTACCACTCGTCCTATATGGTACGGGACGGCCGGACTACTTGGTAGGATATTGCCACTACTGCTAGGTTGATAGCGGACAGTGTAAGGAGGTACAGGGCGCGGAAGATTTCCCCCACACCCTTCTGAGACTTCTTGGAGACCTTATGGACCCGGCTCATGACTCATAGTTTCAGCCACCCCAGACTAGACATGGGGTGTACCAGGGCTGAATTGTAGAGTGGCATTATCCTAGGCTAGCAAGCAGCCGAAATCAGCCCAGTTGACGACGGTCAGCGAGGAAGGTGGATCTTGTGGTTATGTAAAACCTTTGCAGAGTGTATGGTTGATCGATCGATACATGTGCCGACTTGTCGGCTATGGACCTTTCCTGGGTTTCGCTTAAACTAGATAGTGAGATGAGTCATTCTCTTCTTCCCCCGTGAGAGAGTGTCGGTCGTAGCCAGGGGCTATGGACCTTGAGGCAGTGCCGAGAGGGAGTCGGCCTGTCGACTGAGCGATGGTATGGTGATGGTGTGGATGGTGGTATATCGATCCCAGGATCGAAACCAGGCACTGGAAAGGGAATGGGGTGGAATGTGTGTGGGAATGGTGTTAAAACTTGACCAACTATGATTATATACTTGACATGCTAAAACATAGGAAACCCCAGCCTTATAGGTTCCTTTTTAATATATCCAACTTGCATCCAATTTCCACAAAGCAATGCTCATAGGGTGGGAGCGGCCAGTACAAATCGTACTGATAAATTTTGGCACATAGGTTCTGCTGAGGAGTATAGCTCTGAGGAGTTTGACGGTTGAGGGGTTCGTTCCTACGCTCGAGTTTGGCGATATTATCTTCAAGCTGTTCTGAATGAATGCTACTTTTGATTCCGCCAATGCAGCGATGTAATAATTTATGTAATATCGCACTTTATGTACTCTGATATTATCGTTGAATGGATGTGGTATTCGACTAGAATTTGGGTAATATGATCTACAACGGTCATAATACACTTTGACTCTATGGATTTCCCTTCGCGGAAATCAGGTCGCTTCACGCGGGACCTGGAATACCAGAGGGGCATCCTATCCGAGCAGCTAGCGGCCACATCCGAGCAGCTACGGAGCAAGTCCGAGCAGCTGGCCACTGTCTCCGAGCAACTGAGGGGTGCTTCCGAGCAGTTAGAGCAGCTACGGAAAGTCTCCGAGCAAAAAAAAGGTATGTTCGATCTATGAAATTGCTTGGCGTTGCTAAAGTATCATTATTACTGACGACCATTGTGCTTGTAGAGCAAGATGCGGAGCTTGACCAGCTACGCCAGGCCATCGAGCAACTCCGAGAGGAGAAGGCGAAGGAGTCTGGGCAAGCAGACAAACTGGCTGGGGAGCTGAAAGGTGAGTACTTCCTGGTCGGAGTTACTATTAAAGTAGTTTACTTGCTTGATAGAATCTTATCATGCTTACAGACTACCATCGAAGGGTCAAGGCATAGTTTGATGTGCTGGTGCAGGAGGCTAGGACCCAAAGGGAGAAGTTCGACGCCGTAGTCGTCAGAGTGAAACCGATGCTCGACTGCGTCAACCTAGAGGCGGCTCCTCAGCCCGACGGCATGCCACCGCATTCAGACACTATCATCTAGAGGTGCAAGGCGGCGTGGGAGAGCTTCAAGAGCTTCAACCGTGACGCCGTTGTTACCTCCATTACTGATGCCCTTGTGGTGGTTCGGTCCCACTATCAATTCGTTGACCTTCAGGTGATAGGGGCCGGATTCGCCGAAGGGATGGGCGAGGCGGAGACCCAACATCTGGAGGATGAGGTGGACACGGCGAAGAAGCTGGCCGGCGACATAGATCTGTTTGGCGAGACAGACGACGATGGCGGAGCTCGATGATCTGCTCGAATAATATTATCTGTAACATCTGGAGAGGGTAGTTAGAGTATGCGGGAGCGCAGAGAACATTTATGTAATTGTATAAATGTTATAAAGTGCATGTTTATGCAGCTTGCTGGTATTTGTGGTGAAAACTTGTTACAGTAATAACCCTAAAGCAATTATATGTAGTATAAGTAGCGTCCGAGCGGTTAGTTCGTTACTGAACTCTTTGGCCTTAGCTAGCCCATAGTCCATAACGCCAAGCGCGGAGCCCGCAGCGGACCACCCATAACGCAGAGCGTAGAGCCCATAGCACGTGTAGGGAGAGATCAGAGACTAGGTCTTCTCCATAGAGAACAAAACAGAACGTGTGTTGCTCGGTGGTCGGCGAAACATTTTGGAGATTTGGAGAAAAGTGTTCGGCGATTTGGAGAAACTTGTTCGGCGAAAACATTAGAAAGTTGGAGAAATGTGGTCGGTGATTTGGAGAAACTCGTTTGGCGAAATACGCTGGCGATTTGGAGAAACATGGTCGGTGATTTGGAGAATTTGTTCGGTGAAATACGTTGGTGATTTCGTATTGGAGTTTGTTATGGAGTAGCTTAGAGCTCGGCGACCGTAAGTGGAGATTAAACCATAATGGAGAAAAAATAGAGACAAATTATGGAGACCAAAACTTTATTTATCATAAAGTGAAGAGTACATATCTGGAGTGTTTTAAGGATAGAAACGTATAAGGTGCTCGATGTGCCATGAGTTGGGGACATCGATTCCGTCTAAGTCACATAGGCGATAAGACCCTAGTCGGGTAACCTCTTTGACGACGTAAGGCCCTTCCCAGTGGGAGGAGAGCTTATGCATCCCTTTGGTCTTTTGTTTTCTATGGAGAACGAGGTCATCGACAGCAAATGAACGACCTTTGATGTTGCGATTATAGTATCTCCACAAGCCTTCTAGATATTTGGCCGTGCGGATGCAGGTGATTAGGCATTCATGGAAAGCTCTTATGTTTTAGGAATAGGAAACGCGGTGGGCATACCTTTAGTTGGATCTGTCCTTGTTCTTGGTGCCGCTCGTCGAGCTCCGGCGGATGCAACTTGTTGGCGCCTTTTCTGGCCAACACACAAGTGCGCTGGTTCGCGCGTAGATCGGGAGATCACCTCGTCGAAGCTCCTGCTCCTAGCTGATTAGACCGGTCAGGCCATTCTGCACAGAGGCACCACAAAAACCTACATCCACCACCCCAGGAGGGACCCCGTCGGAGACGGAGAACCTAGGGTTGCTCTGAGATCAGCAGACCACTCAGAACGTCCTCAACCGTCATCGAGACGAAGGAGGAAAGCAAGTGGGTTGGAAAAGCTAGGGTTTGAGATAAAAGTGTAAAAAGATATGTTTGTCGATTGGGTGATAGCCCTCAATCGGCTAGGGCCCTTTTATATTTATAGAGTGGGAGGTCTTTTCCCGTAAGAAGTCCCATCTTTTCCCGTAAGGAAGTCCCGTTTCAACTCCAATTCGGTTAGGACTCCAAGATTCGTCACGGACTCGAGGTGACCGGTATGACCGCGCCAGCGATCGTGCTGACCGTGCCAGCGACGCCCCGACTGCTTAATTAAGGCTTTGACTCTTCAACTGCAGGATTATAAGAAAGGGATGCACCGCCCCCGCTATGCATGGCCACCGGCACAAATTACCCGCGGGCAAAAACCCTGTTGGGCTAGGATACGGGTTCTATCTTGTGCCCACGGGCACGGGTGCGGGTTTGAGTTTGTGCCCGCGGGCAAAAAATTAACGGGCATAAAAATATCTTACCCGTGCCCACAAACCCGCGAGCACACTACATAGTGCTTGACATGTGTGTAAGGAAAATGGACCCTTGGCCCATTTACTTTGGATTTTGGTGTTTGATGACCAACACAACCAAATTGGACTAATGAATTTGCAAGTGTTTATTTTGTAGTTCAAAAGGGTGCAAGATGTGACTTGGACGAAGGTGACGTGGTGATCCGATGATCAACACTTTAAGAAAGACCTTATAAGCACAAGAGAAGACCCAAGATATCAAGCAAAGTCCAAGCACAAAGATTGGAACCAAGCCGTACGCAAGATCGTGAAGAAATGAGCTCACTGTGGTGACTGGATGCAGGACCGAACGCTGGATAAGCAACCGGATGCTGCGACCGAACGCTGGCCAAGTGGCTCGGCAGACAGGCGACCAGATCCCTGACCGGACGCTGACGACAACCGACCGGATGCAGGACAGTAGCGTCCGATCGATTACAGTAAGGTTCCAGAGCGGCACATCTGCGACCGGATGCGTCCGGTGGCAGGCGACCGAACGTTGGCTAGTGTCCGATCAGCATATTGCCGGCTCAACGGTCGGGACGACCGGACGCGTCCGGTCAGGACGATTCAGCGTCCGGTCAGTAGCAGTTTCACGGGAATTCGACCCCAACGGTTACTTTCTTAGTGGGGCTTATAAATACAACCCCCAACCGGCCATTTGAGGTGTGTGGAACTGAGGAAACATACCAAGGGTGTTGATACACCATTTTAGTGATCTCCACATGCATAGTGCTTAGTGTTTTATTAGGTGATTAGCATAAGTGCTTTGCAAAGTACTTAGGTTGATTAGACCACCGCTTATGCGCTTGCTCTAGGTTTATGCCTAGTGTTTAGTGAGGTTTGCATACCTCTTGCCACCCCGTGCTTGCGAGCATAAGTGTTGTACATCGAAGGGGCTTAAAGTCTTGCGAGATCACACCAACCGCGTTTGTGGTATGGCCGCCACCGTGTACCGGAGGGAACAAGGCCCACGGCATTTTGGTCGGAAGCTTGATAGTGAAGACGGCGGGGAGCATCCGGGAGAGGCTTGCTGAGAGGCACATCGGAGACCCACTTGTGCGTGGAGAAGGCCCAAGGCTATCCACGGAGGTACCCGACCCGGAGCTTGGCCCTTGTGAGGGATTCCTTGCGAGGGGCTCCAACGAGGACTAGGGGGAAGCTTGCGCGCTTCTCGATACCTCGGTAAAAATACTAGAGTCGTCGATGGGAGTTTGCATATCTCTATCTTACTCTTTAGCTTCCGCATTTACATTGATTATTTTACTACGTTTGCGGTAGAGATAGCAACACACTAGCAAAATCATAGTTGCACATCTAGATAGCTTATCTATTGCATAGGTTTTGCTAGGGTTAGAAAAAGAGGATATAGTTTAGAGTTAGATTTTTAAGTTGCCTAATTCACCCCCCCCTCTTAGGCGTCATGGTTCCTTCAATTGGTATCAGAGCCGGTTGGCTCATATTTGGACCTTTGGCTTAACCACCGTTGAGCCGACACTATTATAGAGTGATTGGGATGGATACCGCTAGGCCTCCTCAATTTGATGGGACTAAGTTCCTCTACTATAAGGTTAGAATGGCTTGCCACCTTGAGGCGGTTGATTTAGGTGTATGGAGAGTCACACGTGATGGGATGAAACCCATTAAGAATCCCAAAAAGCCCACAAAGAGTGACAAAAAAGAAATGCATTTTAATGCTAGAGCTAAGAATTGCTTGTTTGAATCATTTAGCATGGATGTGTTTAACCAAGTGTTCACCTTAAATACGGCACATGAAATTTGGTTAAAACTCCAAGAGCTCCATGACGGCACAAATAATGTCCATGAGCAAAAACATTGTCTAGCTAAGCAAAATTATGATTCCTTTGCTATGAATGATGATGAGCTTGTTCGTGATATGTATTCTCGATTGAATCTAATTATCAATGAGCTCCATTCAATAGGATTATTAAAGCTAGATGATGCGGACATCGTGAGGAAGATCATCTCCGTTCTACCATAAAAGAAATATGCAAGCATCATCACCATTCTTCACAACATGGAGAACTTGAGCACCATGACCCTGGGCATTGTCATTGGCAAGCTAGTGGCATTTGAAATGTCACGTAAGATGGGTCAAGGAGAAGCATCTTCATCAAGCAAAGACAAAGCTCTTGCTTGTAGTGAGAAGAAAAAGATGAACGGCAAGAAAGTTGAGTCAAGCTCAAGCTCAAGCTCCTCAAGTGAAGAAGAAGAAGATGAGGATGATGATAATGATGAACAAGAATCAAGTGATGATGATCAATCTTCCTCCTCCACCTCCGACCTTGATGAAGAATCAATCAAACTTAT
Organism: Saccharum hybrid cultivar R570; assembly: GCA_038087645.1. Taxonomy (NCBI): domain Eukaryota; kingdom Viridiplantae; phylum Streptophyta; class Magnoliopsida; order Poales; family Poaceae; genus Saccharum; species Saccharum hybrid cultivar. Next base: position 33,626,597 of record JAQSUU010000001.1, on the reverse strand, counting down.
CAAAAAGGTGGAGAAGATGATTGTAAGGCTCAATGTCAAGGGTGTACCCATCCAAATTCAAGACCTTGTTTTCACTAATCAAAGAAACGAGCAAAGAAAGAGAGGATGATATGGATGCGGCGAGTTGGGGCACTATGTGGAAGTTTGTCCAAACAAGCCCACACCCAAGGCAAAGAAGAAGGCGTGCAAGAACAAAGCCCTCACATCACTAAGGTCATGGGATGATTCTTCAAGTGAAGAAGATCATCACAAGAGGCGAGGACACAAGCACTCATCATCAAGCTCTTCTCGTGTGTGCCTTATGGCACGAGGTAATAAAAGCTCATCCTCTAGTGAGAGCGATAGTGATGATGATTTGCCTTCTTATAATACAATTGTGCAACAAAATCGTAAATATGCTAAAGTTTGCACTAGTCAACAAAAGAAGCTCAAAAATTTAAAAGAAGAGCTAGGTAGTTCACAAGAAGCATACAAGAATTTGCTTGAATAATATGAAAACGTTGCAAATCTCAATGTTGAACTATCTGCTAAAATTGAGCAACTTGAGGCTAGTGCAACAATAAATGAATGCACAATCAATGATAAGCAACTTGAAAAGAAAAATGAAAAATTAAAAGAAAAGTTAGCTAGCTCACAAAATGATTATCAAAGTTTGCTTGCTAAATTGGAAATCATGTGCAAACATTGTGATGAGCTAACTAATAAAGTTGTTAATCTTAAATCCGTCAAAAATACCCCCACCAAGGCACCTAAAAAGAAAAGTTCTATCATTAAAAGGAATGCCTCTACTTCTTGCAATGATTTATGTTTAGACTCACCTTTGTGCAACCAAGTTTGTGTTGAGAAAGTTATTATAGATACATGCACACAAGAGGTTGCAAAGGAAAATGAGGAACTTAAGCAAGAAGTAGCTCGCCTCACGAAGGACTTAACTCAAGTAAAAGGCAAGGCGAAGCAAGCTCAACTTCATCAAGATAACACCGTCAAGGGAGTGAAGAAGCTTGATGAAGGACAAACCATGGTTTGCTACGTGTGCCACAAGGAAGGCCACAAGTCCTATGAGTGCAAGGTGAAGATTGGGGAGGAGCAAAGAAGGAGGAGAAAAAGTAAACAAGCAAGTTCTCCAACACCTACACCAACTTGGTGGACAAGAAGGCCTCCACACCTTATCTCTCTTGAAGAAGAAAAATGACAAGGTGGTGGCCATCAAGGTGAACAAGCAAGCCAACAATGGGGTCAAACGCTTTTGGGTGCCAAAGGAAATCATTTCAAACATGAAGAGCACCAAGAAGGTTTGGATCCCAAAAGGGAAGTGAGAAGTCCGTCGGACGTCGGGGAATTTGGAGACTTGGCAAAGTTTGAGTGCATTTCATGGGGTGCATCATGATGGACAAAGTCATTGCCAAGTAGGTTAATGAATACTATGGACCCAAATTCCCCTTCCCATGTTAGGTAACTAGATGTCATTACTTTCAAATTAGTATTCATTTCAATTGGTTTTGTTTTTCAATTGATATACTCTTAAAGCATCTAGTTATATTTCATGCCTATGATTGCATTTACATGCTTAATCTTTTGTCATGTTTTCAATAGGTATATCATATGGTAGGCTTGCTCGGTTTCATTATCAACCCTTGGAGCAAACCTACATGGTTTAAAATTGTTTAGAAGCACGACACATAGCTTGCTTTACAATTATTTATCAAATATGTGCTAAAGTCCAAATTATAGATAATCTCTCCCAAATATCATCTTTCAAGTGGTATTTTGATTCTTAAATCAATGTGCACAAATGGTACAAGTATTCAACACTTGTGTGCACATATTTAGGGGGAGTAATTCTACAACTTGGATGCTTTGAGACTATCACGTGTTCAAATGGTATCAATTTTTCAAACCTACCACATGTGTAGTAGTCTCATTGTAAGGAAATTGAAGTCCCCGGAGTTAAACATCACTCTTCTATTGGCATCATCTTGTTGTTTTCATTTCATATTTATATGCTTTCTCCATGCATTATATAGATTAAACTCTCTTGTACAATAAATTGCTAATTATGCATATGCTTTGCTTTCTACCATATGTATGCATATATTTAGAGGGAGCTTAGTCTATATAATGTGAGAGTCAAAATTTGTGATTCATTTCACTCTCTATACAAAGGATCACAAAGTTTGACCCTCCCTTGTGCTACTAATGTCTTCATTTTCGGTGTTTGATGTCAAAGGGGGAGAATTTGAAGGACCAAAGACAAACATTTAGTTACAAGTAGTAATGGTCTGAGAAAGGGAGGAAAGTGAATTATGGGAGTCTAAGTAATGGGAGAATTTTTAGAAAGCTAGGTTTTAATCCATAATATCACATGGGGACATTTGCAAGGGCAAGACAAGCTTTTAAGTAAAGTTTTAATTGGTATCTGTCAATTAGTATCATATAACATTGCCCTTTGCATTGCATCCTAGCAAGTAGGTAGTTTTTAACTTCCAAATTATTATTATTTGCTTGCTTTGGTCGTGTTGGCATCAATCACCAAAAAGGGGGAGATTGTAAGAAAAATGGACCCTTGGCCCATTTACTTTGGATTTTGGTCTTTGATGACCAACACAACCAAATTGGACTAATGAATTTGCAAGTGTTTATTTTGTAGTTCAAAAGGGTGCAAGATGTGACTTGGACGAAGGCGACGTGGTGATCCGATGATCAACACTTTAAGAAAGACCTTAGAAGCACAAGAGAAGACCCAAGATATCAAGCAAAGTCCAAGCACGAAGATTGGAACCAAGCCGTACGCAAGATCACGAAGAAATGAGCTCACTGTGGTGACTGGATGCAGGACCGGATGCTGGATAAGCAACCGGACGCTGCGACCGGACGCTGGGCAAGTGGCTCGGCAGACAGGCAACCGGATCCCTGACCGGACGCTGGCGGCAACCGATCGGACGCACGACAACAGTGTTCGATCGATTACAGTAAGGTTCCAGAGCGGCACATCTATGACCGGACGCGTCTAGTGGCAGGCGACCGGACGCTGGCCAACGTCCGATCAGCATATTGCCGGCTCAATGGTCGGGACGATCGGACGCGTCCGGTCAGGACGATTCAGCGTTCGGTCAGTAGCAGTTTCGCGGGAATTCGACCCTAACGGCTACTTTCTCAGTGGGGCTTATAAATACAACTCCCAACCGGCCATTTGAGGTGTGTGGAACTAAGGAAACATACCAAGGGTGTTGATACATCATTTTAGTAATCTCCACATGTATAGTGCTTAGTGTTTTATTAGGTGATTAGCATAAGTGCTTTGCGAAGTACTTAGGTTGATTAGACCACCGCTTATGCGCTTGCTCTAGGTTTATGCCTAGTGTTTAGTGAGGTTTGCATACCTCTTGCCACCCTGTGCTTGCGAGTACAAGTGTTGTACATCGGAGGTGCTTGAAGTCTTGTGAGATCACACCAACCGCGTTTGTGGTGTGGCCGCCACCGTGTACCGGAGGGAACAAGGCCCGCGGCGTTTCGGCCGGAAGCTTGATAGTGAAGACGGCGGGGAGCATCCGAGAGAGGCTTGCCGAGAGGCACATCGGAGACCCACTTACGCGTGGGGAAGGTTCGAGGCTATCCACGGAGGTACCCGACCGGGAGCTTGGCCCTTGTGAGGGATTCCTTGCGAGGGGCTCCAACGAGGACTAGGGGGAAGCTTGCACGCTTCTCGATACCTCGGTAAAAATACCAGAGTCGTCGACGGGAGTTTGCATATCTCTACCTTACTCTTTAGCTTTCGCATTTACATTGATCATTTTACTACGTTTGCGGTAGAGATAGCAACACACTAGCAAAATCATAGTTGCACATCTAGATAGCTTATCTATTGCATAGGTTTTGCTAGGGTTAGAAAAAGAGACCATAGTTTAGAGTTAGATTTTTAAGTTGCCTAATTCACCCCCCTCTTAGGCGTCACGATTTCTTCAATGTGGACCCTATACAACTATATAAGCGATCTCTAGGGTTCTCCTTCATTCCTCCAATCCTCCTCCTAGCCGCACCCTCACGCCACCTCTCGTCCTCTCCGCTCCCCGCCGCCCGTCCTCGCTCCCTGCCGCCACCTCCGCCGCCCCACCTCGCCATGGGTGCAGGCACAACTTCTTGCCCGTGATGGGTGGCGGGCGCGGGTTCGTAAACCCTCTACCCATGGGTAATGTGCCCGTTACCATCCATAGCCCCATGCGTGTGCTGGGTGCGGTGGACGACGACCGCTTCTAATAAGGATTGAGAAAAAGGCAAATCATCCTTGGGCATCTTGTATATTGAAAAAACACTACCGGAAACCGGCACTTTGCCGAGTGTTTTTATGTTTGTCGAGTGCTTTACCTCGGGCACCCGGCAAAGAACCTTGTTGCCTAGTGCTATTAAAAAAACACTCGATAAAATAATTACACTCGGCAAAATAAGTTTGCCGAGTGTTTGCACTTGGCAAAGGGTTGGTTTGCGAGTGTTTGCACTTGGCAAACAAGTGTCCCATATTGAACACTCGGCAAAGTTAATTTCCTATATCTACGCACGGCCCTAAGCTCCCCTCCCTCCTCCCTAGATCCACCCGCCCCCTCCCTCTCTCCGGCGCCACCGCGCCCCTCCCCTCCCCTCCTCCCCGGATCTGGCCGCCGCCCCTCCCCCTCTCTCTCCCGGTGGCGGCGTGGTGCTGGTGGTGGCGGCGGGCGTGTTTTTTTATTTTTTCCGAAAATTCTTTGCCGAGTGCCATTTAGCACACGACAAACTCTTTGCTGAGTGCCCGACAAAAAGCACTCGGCAAAGAGTTGTTTGCCGTTAAAATTTATGCCGTGTGGTGTTTGCCGAGTATTTGCCGAGTGTTTTTGGGCTTTTGCATCTCCTGTATCCCGTAGTGAAAAAAAGTGGGTGCAATTAGTGTGATTTGTTTGGGTGGAAATGTGAGACGGCACGTCATCTGAAATCACACGGCATGTACAATAGTTGGGGGTGGTAAGGTCATATAATTTAGGGGTGTTTGGATGCTAGACTAAAGTTTAGTCCCATCACATCGGATGTTTTATTACTAATTAGAAGTATTAAATATAAGCTAATGATAAAACTAATTGCATAAACGAGGGCTAATTCACGAGACGAATCTATTAAACATAATTAATCTATAATTAGCACATGTTTACTGTAGCATTACGTGGGCTAATTATGGCTAATTAGGCTTAATAGATTCGTCTCACAAATTAGCCCTCATTTATGCAATTAGTTTTATCATTAGACTATATTTAATACTTCTAATTAATGTGCAAACATCCGATATGACAGGTAGGAGTATCAAGATACCTTAGCTTAGGCTGTGTTTAGTTCGCGAATGTTGGAAATCTGGCTACTGCAGCACTTTTGTTTTTATTTGGCAATTATTGTTCAATCATGGACTAATTAGGCTCAAAACATTCGTCTCGCAATTTTCAACCAAACTGTGCAATTAGTTTTTTTTCGTCTACATTTAATGCTCCATGCACGTATCGCAAGATTCGATGTGATTGCTACTGTAGCACTTTTTGAGAATTTGGTTGGGAACTAAACAAGCACTTAACAAATTTTAATTGGCCTAATAAATACATACTACTAGAGAAACGGGTTTTAGTCCCGGTTGGGAAGGCCCTTTAGTCCCGGTTTTTCCAACCGGGACTAAAGGTCCATACCTTTAGTCCCGGGTCTAAAGAAAAAAATAAAGGAAATCCTCGAGGCCTCGCTGGCTCTACGTGAGATTCGAACCCAACACCTCTCTCCTCACGCGTAGGTACATTACCAACTCAACTGCACACCACTTGTGACAGAGTATATGCGCTCTCCTTTTAAATAGACTTGTGGGAGACCTTTAGTCCCGGGTAAAAGACCTTTAGTCCCGGTTGAAGACACCAACCGGGACTAAAAGGTCACTCTTTAGTCCCAGTTGGTGTTACCAATCGGGACTAAAAGTTGGTGAACTTTTACTTCGGGTTGGTGACACCAACCGGGACTAAAGATGACTTTTAGTTCCGGTTGGTATTACGAACCGGGACAAGTCCTTTAGTCCCGAACGCAAAAAATATCGAGACTAAAGGCTAAAATCGAAGTGGGTGAAAGGTCTGTTTTCTAGTAGTGACAGGTCGGACTCAAGTACTATATGTTTTTAAACTAATAATAAATAGCAGTGAATATTGAAACGGTAAAGCTGCTCGCATGTGATATGCGCCACTTCAACGGAACATGATGGTGACGAGTTGGTTGGGTTGGGACGTCAAGCCCTCAAGACGATCGATCGAGTCGCATGCCATGCCCCGGTGGTCGACCAAGCTTTTTGGAGGGATAGATGCCACGACAACGACAGCGGCTGCACGCGCTAGGTCCAATCAAGCGGCTGCACGGAGAAAATGCAGCTTGGATTTGCTCCTCCCTAACGACACGCGCGCACACAAAAGGTGCGTGTCGTCTTCAGCCTTGACCGCCGGGCTGCACCACCGCGGCACCGCAAGTGCCATACGCCGGAGCTGGCGCTTACGCCAGCCAGCCCAGCACCCACGGCATGTGCTACGAACGACTCGGTACAGACGCCGGGGGTACGGCGTACTCCCTCGCCGGCCGTCGCTGTACTGCACGCGCCAACGATGAACGATCGACGGACATCGTCGGTCGTTGACTTTTCCTACGGTAGCCGTTAGAGCAGTACACGGGCACACGGCTGGATTACAGATGATAACAGGGCCTTAATTAGTTGACTGCATCAATCCACCTAACTTCACTGACTACACGTTTCAGTTTCATCAGGAAGGATCATTCGATTGCCTGCCAACGAAATAGACAGGCCTCTGCAAAGAAGACGGCCCGGCCCGATTTTGAGGCCATGTTATGGGCTCTGAATGTGTTGGGTTTGTCCGTGGTCCGTTTTACGGCCCTTCTATGTTTGGTTCCTGCTCTACTCGAGGGCGTGCGGTGCGCATAAATCAGATCGCGCATCCAGCGGCGGCGGAGGAGCAGCCACGCGATGGGAGTGCGCAGCAGGTCGAAACGGCGGCGACGGGCGGCTGCCGCCAGTGGCGGTGGCGCCGACCTGATCAGCGGCCTCGGCGACGACGTGCTCGTGCGCGTCCTCGAGCTGCTCCCCGACACGAGGCACGCCGTGCGCACGGCCGCGCTCTCGCGGCGCTGGCGCGGCCTCTGGACGCGCGTCCCCGCCCTCCGCTTCAACTTCGCCCCCGCCACCAGGCGGAAGCTCGGCGGCGCCGAACGGTTCCCCTCCTTCGTCAACAATGGCACCGGGCGGAGGTGCAAAGGAGCCGCTGGCGCCGCCGAAGGCAGACGGTTCCTCTCCTTCGTCGACAACGCCCTCGCGCGGCGCGCCCACATGGATGCCGCCGCCGCCGCCCTCGAGCACCTGGCGATCTCGTTCGCATTGGATCCTTCATTCGCCGGCCAGCAAGCCAAACAGCTAGCGGCGCAGTGCACCAAAGCTTCGCAGGAGTGGATTTGGTATGCTATGCGGAGTGGATTTGGCAGGGAGACGATCGATGGATTTGATGCAAGCTGATTTGAAACCCCCTCGCTAATCTGAAACAAAGAACTGAAGACATGCACGCTCACCTTCAACCGGATCGGTCCTTGTCCTCGCTTGCTGAGCTTGCGCAGATGCAGCTAGAAGCAGCAGCAGCAGCAGCAACGTCGGGAGCGCAGCAGAGCCATGGCGGCACGAACAGCTGGGTCAAGGCCTCCTCATCTCCTTCCCCTCTCTCTGCCCTCGAGCTCGGGATTGGCTGTCCCTTCCGAGGCCGAGCGAGATATATGGTGATCTGATGGGGACTCGGATGGCGACTTGTCTCAGGGCCCCGCCGCCGCGGCAGACACATCCAACTCCCTCGACGCTGCGCCACCACGCAAGGATGGCGCAACTAGGGAATTTTCTATGGTCAAGTGGCGCCACTGCTCTGTCCAAGTACAGTGAACACGACGGGCCAACAACTACCTCGATCGAAGTGTGTACCTCTGTGTGTAACCGTAGATCCGGTTAGTCTCCTTGACGTTTCTCTTTACGGCACAGCAACGTAGACGTCGGTGCCACGGTGTAGTAGGAGTCGTCCAGCGCGGTGGAGAGAAGTCCAGTGGTGCCGGCGGAGAACCTGCAGGCGCGACGGTGGTGGGTCACATCCTGTCGCTGGCAGCACCGCCTTTAGATCGGATTAGGGTTTTCTTTAGGTGGGTGTGGCGGCTCCAGTGAACCTCGTCAAACAAGCCCTGATCCTCACCTTCTCTATTTGTATATGTTGTGCGACAGCGGCCCACCAACCAGTTAGGATTGGTCTCCTCCGATCAGGGAGCAACTAACATTCTTCCCCTTGATCTCATTCCATCTTTCACTTTCATATCATTTACTTTTGTTCATTTCATTACAGATTAGCTCATAGAGCATGTCTCATCGTCACGGTCCATTGCCGATAGACTTAACAGCTACAACTCACTACTCTGTTCTAAAATAGATACTTATCTTTGGGCCTTCTTTTGTCCAGGAATTTTAGGCTTTCCCTTAAACCCATGCTAGCTACATGTTCTCTGAACACCATGTTCTCTGAACATGTTAGATGGTAAGCCTTTTGTAAGCGAATCCGCGAGTATCTTTTCTGTACTTATATGCTCAAGACTTATGACTTGATCTCAGACTTTATCTTTCACAACATAATACTCTATGTCAATGTGTTTGGCAGCACCACTTGACTTATGTTGTGAGCATCCTTTACTGTCAGATTATAATCGCAGTATAACTTTAGTGGTCTATAGATGTCGTCAACCACCTTCAAACCGGGTATGAACTTCGTTAGTTAGTTCACCTGCCCGTTGCCCCATAACACGCTGCAAACTGTCATACATTGTGGACGACGTAGTTACAGTTTGCTTTGAGCTTTTTCATGAAATAGCTCCCCTTTGCGAGATGATAGAAAATCCATGTCTGGATATGTATTTACTCTCGCATAATCAGAATCTGAATATCCCACCATGTGGAGTGAATCAGATCTTCTATATGTCATCATGAGGCATTTCGTTCCTTGCAAATAATGCAAGACTTTCTTTACTAATTTCAGTGTTCTATTCCAGAATTGTTCTGGAATCTGCCAAGTAAAACCCGGTAACAAATGTCAAGTCAGGGTGCGTACATACTTGAGCATATTGCAAGCTTCCGGCAGCTGAAGCATATGGAACCACTTTCACTTTATCGATTGAGCTCATATTGGTTCCTGGGCATTTAAAATCCCCATATCTGTCGCCCTTGACTATAGGAGCAGGTGAGGGACTACATTTGTGCATACTGAATTTCTTTAAGATCTTTTCCATGTATGCCTTTTGTGATGGTCATTATACCTTTTTTCTATCTCGGTGAATCTCGATCCCTAGAACGAACGAGGCTTCGTCAAGATCTTTCATATTAAGTTTTGAGGACAAAACTTCTTTGTCTCCTGTAGTAGACTGACATCACTACTAGCAAATAAGATATCATCCACATACAGGATAAGAAAGATAAACTTCCCATTCTTAAACTTTGCATAGACACAATTGTCCTCTACATTATTTTTTAAAACCCAAAATTCTTTATTGACTGATCAAACTTCAAGTACCACTGTCTTGAAGTTTGCTTTAATCCATAAATGGATTTCTTTAGGCGGCATCCCATTCGTTCTTTTCCTTCCATGACAAAACCTTTCGGTTGTGCCATGTAAACATTTTCCTCCAAGTCTCTATTAAGAAATGCCGTCTTTACATCCATCTGATGTAATTCTCAATCGTAATGTGCCACTAATGTCATTATGATTCTGAAAGAAATTTTACATGAGACTGGAGAAAAGGTCTCATTGTAATCAATCTCTTCTCTTTGCATAAAGCCTTTTGCCATAAGTCACACTTTATATGTCTCTATATTCCCTTGAGAGTCATGTTTAGTCTTGTAGACCCATTTATAGCCTACTATTTTGACTCCTTTAGGAATTATTTTCAAATCCCAAACTTTATTGATATTCATCGATTTCATTTCATCTTCCATGGCCTCAAGCCACTTTGATGAATGATCACTTCTCATGGCTTCTTCAAATGAGGTGGGATCATCCTCTATTTGAAATTCCTTAGTGTTATACACTTCATAATCAGCAGAAATAGCTGATTTTCTAACTCTTTGAAACCTTGTAGGGGCCTCCACATTTGGCACAACTTTTGTTTGAGACTATTGTTGCTCTCCCTCATGTGTGGCAATAGGTTCTATAGGATCCTGAGGAACAGGTTCCTCATCGTCATTCATTGTTGCCACAGGTAGGATAACAACAGGTGCTGGCACCACAGTATCTAGCACTGTCGGTGCAGCTATAGCAGGTAGTGGGAAAAATAGCTCATGAATCATTAGAGTGGACGCATACACCCGCTTCACTTCAAGGACAATTTCTCGAGCTACCATGCTCCCCCTCATCTTTTCATCCTCTAGGAAAACAACGTGTCTCGTTTCCACAAACTTTGTATGTCTCTCTAGACAGTGAAAAACGAAAACCTTTTGACTTTTCTGTGTTGCCAATAAAATGGCACCTTACTATTTTGGGATCTAACTTCCCAATGTTTAGGTTAAATACTTTAGCCTCAGCAGGGCTCCCCCACACACACGCAAGTGGTTTAGTGAGGGTGCACTTTCTGTCCACAACTCATACGGTGTTTTGGGCACCGATTTACTTGGTACTCTTTTGAGAATATGAATGGGGTTTTTAACGCCTCCATCCACAGGCTCAACTGTAAGGTGGAGTAACTTATCATACTACCCACCATATCCATTAGGGTACGATTGATTCTTTTAGCTACTCTATTCTGCTGAGGTTCGCCCGGTGTAGAATACTAGGCTACTTTGCCACTCTTTTAGGGTATGCCGGCCGTAGTACTCTCCCATGGTCAGACCTGACTATCTTAATCTTTAATATCTTAAATTTATCCAATACATCTTTTCTTTCTTTGATTGGATAAATATAGCCATAATGGGAGTAATCATCTGTGAATGTTATGAACGGATCATAACCATCCACACTCTTTATAGGAAAGTTGACCACAAATATCTATGTGAATAATCTGTAAAATTCCTACGCTTCATTTGTCATCTTTCTTAATCTTCTTTACATACTTTTCTTTTATGTATTCCCTGCATTGTTCTTAATCTGAGAGCTCTAATGGAGGAAGAATATCATTCTTAACTTATCTTTCTATTCTCCCCCTCGAAATATGGCCTAAACGACAGTGCTATAATTTCGACAACGCATCATAAGCTCTCTTATGCCACCTTTTTCAGATTAACACTCTGTCACCAGCTGCTTTATTAGCTGAGTAGCATATGTCTGTAAAGAGCCAGTGAACTGACTCTTTATTCTATCGAGGTACTCGGTGACCGTGTCACATTCTGGGATTGAGCCCATAATTGCAGGTTCAATCATGTTCTTTATCACAGCCAAACATTTCTTGTTTGCAGTGACCCACTTTCTATGCTCAAATGCCATAGGATATCTTTTGGGATTCAAAATTCATTTCTTTAGTTGCCCAAGTGGCATCATTCTCTTTTGTCTCCCTCACCGGTGCCACAATCTCAGTGGAACACGGTGAGGTGACTACCCAGTCCACCTTAGACAAGATGAAAACCAGGTCAAAACTTTTCTTAACATAAAAATAACACCATTTGCATGCCTTAATTCCAACGTTGGTCAAAATCAAAACATACAATTATTCTTATACACTAATTCTATATCACCGTTGGGCAGAAATAGAATTAATGCATAAATCTTTAACTTTCACAATTGTTCTTACACATTAATTCTACATCACCGTTGGACAGAAGTAGAATTAATGCATAAATTATTAAAATTAACATCTGTTCTTATACACTAATTCTATATCAGAATTAATGCATAAATCATTAACATTACGATATTGTTATTAACAACGTTGGTCAGAAAACAACAACATCATAATCATATCTAAACTCTTTTTCTCTAATTAAATACCACATTGATTCAAAATAACTGGAGAATCAACATTTTCTTTAGCAGCGGAAAAAATCTCTTTTTCTTCAATTAAATACCACATTGGTTCAAATTAACTAGAGAATAAACAATTTCTTTAGTAGCGGAAAAACTTTCACTCAATTTCTTGAATTTTACCCACAGGGAAAATTGCTTTTTCTATTTTCTTTAATCCATTAATCAATTTCCAGGAAATAAACATTTTCTGGAAAAACTTTCTTTTTCTCCAGTTAAATATCACGTCGGTTCAAAATCACTGGAGAATATACTTTTTCTTTAGCAGCGGAAAACGTATACTCAATTTCTTGAATTTTACCCACGGGAAAAATCATTTTTCTATTTTTCTTTTGAGCCAATTTGCATTTTTCAATTTTCCAGGAAAATGAAAAAAGAAATAACGGGCTCAATCCTTCTCTGTCGGCCCAAAAAATGGCAAAAGCTGGTTCAGCCCATCTGTCTGCGTGCGCACAGGCCGCACCCAGGCCGCAACCTGGGCCTGGGCTGACAAAGTGCCGCGCGCGCTCGCGCCCGCCTGGGCTGAAAGCCGGCCCTTGCTTCCATCACCGTCAGATCTCATCCGATGGCCATCCGTTCATCTCGGCCGAATAAAAGCCTCCTTTGGCCGCGGTCAGCAAACCCTAGTGTTCATTCCTTTCGTTGCTCTCTCTCTCTTCTTCGCTGCTCTCTCCTCTCTCTACCACAGTGCAGCCATAGCGAGACACCGAGAGCGAGCGGAGATGGAGGAGCGACCATGGCGCCGTCGCCGACCCCCTCGCCAGCGCACGTGCTCCCCAATGGATGAGCACGCCGCCATCGAGCGACCTAGCCGCGGTGCCCCCTTGGCCGAGCCCGGTGAGCCAGCTACCCCTGCTCGGCTTCTTCTCCCACGCCGACGAAGGGACAACCCAACGCACGGCGAGGTAGATCCACCCCTTCCCCCTTCGGATTTGTATTGTTCTTCTTCCTTTTCTTTTCGAGTTCATCCGAATGGGAAACTAGGGTTAGGGTTAGGGTTTCGACCCTTCTTTTTCTCTTCTTCCCCAATCGGATCTAGATCTTGTTTGCTTTTCTTTGTTTGACCGATTAGGGTTAGGGTTCGTGTGCCGACCCCTTTTCTTTGTTCTTTTTCTTTTCGCTTGAATTTCCTTTCTTTTCTTTTCGGATTTGATTCCGATTGGGATGAGGGGTTTAGGGTTTCGAATCTCTTCCCTTCCCCTTCTTCTTTTGGGATTAACCCGATTTGGGATGGGGTTACAAATTAGGGTTAGGGTTTCGGTTGAACCTTTTCTTTCTGAATCTCTTCCCTTCCCCTTCTTTGTTCATCTTCTCTGATCCGAACACGGATCTGTTCTTTCTTGCCGTGTCAGTGCGGCACTTTTCCCGCGCGGTGGCGGTGGCGACCGGTAGACAGTGACTTCCGCCACCTCAGTCTCTCTTTCTTTCTTCTTTTACCCGGTTAGGGTTAGGATTACACAGAGGCAACCGGCTCTGGTACCATTGTTAGGATCAATGTGTGTACCTCTATGTGTACCATAGATCCGGTTAGCCTCCTTGACGTTTCTCTTTGCGGCACAGCAACGTAGACGCCGGTGCCGCGGTGTAGTAGGAGTTGTCCAGCGCGGTGGAGAGAAGTCCAGTGGCGCCGGCGGAGAACCTGCAGGCGCGACAGTGGTGGGTCACATCTCGTCGCTGGCAGCACCGCCTTTAGATCGGATTAGGGTTTTCTTTAGGTGGGTGTGGCGGCTCCAGTGAACCTCGTCAAACGAGCCCTGATCCCCACCTTCTCTATTTGTATGTGTTGTGCGACAGGGCCCACCAACCAGTTAGGGTTGGGCTCCCCCGATCAGGGAGTAGAGGCAAGGGCCCAATAGGCCGTTGGGCCTATTGGTGGAGATCAACTAACACCTCCAGGCTCCCACATGGAAGCAGAGCCGAAGGCGATCGATGACTACTATTTTGAGACAACTACTAGTAGTCGACAACGGCTGACCAGGCCGACATGAACATGATCCGAGACGACTACTATTCCTTCATCAACAATGGCACCGGGCGGAGGTGCAAAGGAGACGGTTCCTCTCCTTCGTCGACAACACCCTCGCGCGGCGCACCCACACGGAGTTCACGTGCGTGTGTGTTCTTTGTGTTTCCTGAGTTCGCCGGAGAAGATCCATAGCTCAGTGGCCACCGCCGGCTCCAACAACTGGCATCAGAGCTGGTCGCCGGCGTCCAGGCGTGAAGAAGCTCCGACATGAGGGGATCTCGGTGTTGGATGAAACAGATCCCAATCGAGAAGCCGCCCTCACCCAAGAGACCGCGCATTGAGGAAGAGAAGATGGCTGGCGACGACGACGCATCAGGATCAGGCGGTCACCCTGTCATCAAGGACAGCATGTTGATGTGGCCAATGCTTACCCGCACCAATTATGCAGATTGGGCGATGATGATGAAGATCAATTATGAAGCCCTGGAAATATGGGATGCAATCGATCCCGGAAGGAAGGTGCCGTAGCCGATAGACAAGCAAGCCATGGGCGCCCTGATGCGCTCCGTGTCCAGTGACATGTGGGCGGCGCTGGGTGTGAAGGCGAGCGTCAAGGAGGCATGGGATCTGTTGAAGACCATGAGGCAAGGAACTGACTGTGTCAAGGCAGTCAATGCTCAGAAGCTCCTCAAAGAGTTCGAGAACATCGCGTTCAAGGAAGGTGAGAGTGTGGAAGATTTTAGCATGAGGATCAACAACCTTGTCGCAAAACTGAAGACCTTCGGCGAGGAAGTTGAAGATATTCGTGTCGTCAAGAAATTTCTCCATGTTGTGCCGGCTCGACTCAATCAAGTCGCTGTCTCGATCGAGATGTTCTGCAAGATGGAGGAACTCATGGTTGAGGAGCTGGTGGGCAGACTCCGTGCTGCTGAGGATCGGTTCGAGCCCACGGTGGATCAGGTAACTGACAAGGCCGGTCGGCTCCTGCTGACCGAGGAAGACTAGGTGGCGAGGAACAGGCATCGTCTCTAGTCTGAGTCGTCGTCATCCGGCGGCAAGAGTGTTGCACACTCCGGCGACAAGGGGAAGGCCGCAGCGCGCGGTGACTCCGGTGTCAAGCTCACGTCGATGGGAACGCCACGACGCAAGGGGAGGTGCAAGAACTGCGACATCTATGGCCACTGGGCCAAGGAGTGCAAAAAGCCGAAGAAGGAGAAGGAGCGGCAGGAGGCCGCTCATGTGGCGAGGGCCGACGTCGAACAGCCGGCACTGCTGCTGACGGAGGTTTGGAGCGTCATGCACACCTCTCTGACCCAGAGCGTATTCCTGAATCAGGAACGCGTGTTCCCAGGGGAGTACGACGAGGGCGCCTGGATCCTTGACACTTGCACAACAAACCACATGACGGGGTGCCGCGAGGCGCTAACGTCACTCGACGAGACGGTGCGTGGTGCCGTCTGCTTCGGAGATGGTTCCAAGGTGGAGATCCATGGACTCGGTGCAGTGATGGTCTCAGGCAGGAATGAGGAACACAGGGTCCTCACAGAGGTATACTTCATCCCATCGTTGAAATGCAATATAATCAGTCTTGGACAGTTGGAAGAAGAGGTTGCAGAATTAAGATTGACAATGGCGTCCTGCAAGTGCTTGATTGGGATCGTGCAGTCCTGGTGCGGGCGACGCGCAAGAACCGGCTGTACACCATGAAGCCGATTCTGTGCGCGCCAGTCTGTCTGCTGTCCAAGATGGAGGAGGAAGCATGGCGATGGCATGCTCGATATGGGCATCTGAACTTTCGATCCCTACGGGAGCTGGGAGTGAAGGAGATGGTTGATGGCATACCCCTGATCCGGCGGGGCGAGCAGGTGTGTGATGGCTGTGCACTCGGGAAGCAGCATCGCACGCCGTTCCCACAGGCCTCGGCGTATCGCGCAGAGTGTGGACTGGAGCTGTTCCATGGCGACTTGTGCGGTCACATCTCTCCACCGACTCCAGGAGGGAAGTCATTTTTCCTCCTCATCGTGGACAACTATAGCAGGTTCATGTGGCTCGAGCTGTTGACAACGAAGGACGAGGTGTTCCAGTACTTCAAGAGGTCTAGGCAGCAGCTGAACGTGAGCACGGACGCTGTCTCAGGGCGTTCAGAAGCGACCGCGGTGGTGAGTTCAACTCAAATGTGTTCACTGCATATTATAATGAGCAGGGGATCAAGCACAACACCACAGCGTCGTACTCTCCTCAGAAAAACGGCGTTGTCAAGCGCCGGAACTAATCGGTGGTCGAGATGGCTAGGTGCTTGCTGAAAAGCATGCAGGTGCTGGGCAAATTCTGGGGAGAAGCTATCAAAACGGTCGTGTACATCCTTAACCGGTCGCCTACGCGAAGCTTGGAGGGGAGAACCCCATTCGAGGCCTGGTACGGGAAGAAGCCCAGTGTTCGTCATCTGCGCACTTTTGGGTGCATGGCCTACGCCAAGCGCGTCGTCCCCAGCATCACCAAGCTGGCGGACAAGTCGGTTCTGGGGGTGTTCTTCGACTATGAACCCGGGACCAAGGCCTATAGGGTCTATGACCTAGTGGGCAAGAAGCTGATGGTCACCTGAGACGTGATCTTCGACGAGAAGAAGGCATGGAACTAGGCGGCGGACGGCGCAACCCCGATCGAAACCGCAGCACCACTGACAGTGCACTTCCCAGGCACTGTTGGTGGTCCGACAATATCTCCATCAGACGCACAGGCGCCTGAATCAGTATAGGGAGAGACATCATCACCTGAGCCGCAACACTCGGCGGTCGGAGGTGGATCACCGGCAACACCTTAGTACCCCACCGAGGACCCTGAAGTGCCGGAGCTCACTCCCTCGCCGTTTCAAGTTCGATGGGCAACACCACCATCTGAAGGAGCAGAAGACTCTGAGGGAGTACCACTGCGTTTCAGAACCATCCCTGATCTCCTGGACACAACTGAGGAGGTAATGGATTTTGAGTACAGTGGTTTATACCTACTAGCTGCAGATGAGCCCGCTGGGGTAGAGGCAGCTCTAGCTGAGGATTGCTGGAAGAAGGCCATGGAAGCTGAGCTAGGAGCAATCAAGGAGAACAACACCTGGGAGCCAAGCAGACTGCCTGCTGGACATCGTGCAATTGGTCTCAAATGGGTGTTCAAGGTGAAAAGAGATCCTGCAGGAAATATTGCGAAGCACAAGGCACGTTTAGTAGCCAAAGGCTATACTCAACGACAAGGGGTCGATTTTGATGAAGTGTATGCACCGGTGGCCCGTATTGAAACAGTCCGATTGTTTTTGGCACTTGCAGCTCATGCTGGGTGGCAAGTTCATCACATGGATGTTAAATCGGCGTTTCTGAATGGGGATCTCAAAAAGGAAGTTTATGTCAGTCAGCCACCAAGATTTGTGATCGGAGATGATCAACACAAGGTTCTGAAACTGAACAAAGCATTGTATGGCTTGCGTCAGGCACCGAGGGCATGGAATGCAAGGCTTGACAGGGAACTGATTCAGCTTGGGTTTGTTAGAAGCAAGCTGGAGCACGCTGAGTACAGAAGAGGTGATGAAAAATCCTTTCTGATAATTGGTGTATATGTTGATGATCTGATCATAGCAGGGCCAAGAGCTGAAGACAGTTGAATTCAAGAAGGAGATGCAACACAGATTCAGCATGAGTGACCTGGGGTTACTAAGCTACTATCTGGGGATTGAGATGAAGCAAGAATCTGATGGCATCACTGTCAGTCAGAGTTCTTATGCAGCCAAGATACTAGAAGTGGCTGGTATGTCCAAGTGCAATCCTACCAAGACACCACTTGAGGTAGGAATGAAGTTGAGCAAGAAAGATGCAGGAGAAAGTGTGGATGCCACAAAGTACATGAGCATCATTGGGAGCCTGAGATATCTTGTGAATACTAGGCCTGATCTTGCACATTCAGTGGGGCTGGTTAGCAGGTATATGGAATCTCCAGGGATGCAGCATTGGAAGGCAGTGAAACACATTCTCAGATACATCAAAGGGACTTTGGGACATGGCTGCCACTACAAGAGAAATCAGTCACAAGTAACTGATCTTATAGGTTACAGTGACAGTGATTTTGCTGGAGATGTTGATGATAGGAAGAGTACTACAGGCACGGTATTTTTCCTAGGCACAAGTCTGATCACTTGGATGTCACAGAAGCAAAGAATCGTGGCTCTTTCATCCTGTGAAGCAGAATACATAGCAGCAGCAGGTGCAGCATGTCAGGGTGTTTGGTTCAGTCGTCTTCTTGTTGAACTGACAGCCAAAGAGCCAGCTATTGTGAAACTGAAAGTCAACAACATGTCAGCAATAGCTCTGAGCAAGAATCCGGTTCATCATGACAGGAGCAAGCATATTGATGTGAAGTTTCATTACATCAGAGAGTGCATTGACAATGGCATCATGGAGGTTGATCATGTGGAGGCTGCTGAGCAATTGGCAGATGTCCTGACCAAAGCTCTTGGCCGCGTCAAGTTCGTCGAGATGAAGAACAAGCTCGGAGTTGGCTCGGTGCAAAGGATTTAGGGGGTGATTTGTTAGCTTAAATCCGTTGCATATCTTTGTAAATACGTACTAGCATGTGTTGAGTCGCGTCAGGTCATTAGCCGGTAGGGACGAGCTAGTCGTGTGTGGGCTGGAGTCGTGCGTAGCTCATGGCATGGCCAGGTGCTGTGTTTGGACAGCGCCACAACGCCTATGGCGGGCACGTCGAGTGGCGTCGCAAGGAAATAGGGTGTTGCGCACCTGGGCGGTGTGGCGTGGGACTCCCTCAGCGACCATGTATTCCAAATAAAGAGGAACAGAAAAACAGAAAAAGCTGCAGACGTTGTGCAGCACAAATTGCGTGATCTCTCTTCCACTCGTTCGCGTGCGTATGTGTTCTTCGTGTTTCCTGAGTTCGCCGGAGAAGATCCAGAGCTCGGTGGACACCGCCGGCTCCAACAATTACCGCCATCAAATCAGCCGAGAGGGAGACAACATCAGGAAGAAGGGGAAGCAGCAACCTATGATGGATCTCAGCGAGCTTCCTAGCTCCGCAATGCTGGAGACCATGCATTGGAAACTAGACAGCGAAAGCCTCCTGCTCCCCGCCACTGCAGTATTCACCTCACTCTTGGATCTTTCACTTGAAAGCATTGTCTTACCAGCTGGCAGTAGCCACCTCCTTGCACGCCTCCAGTCATATATCGACGTGCTGCCCGTGTCTACACAAGCTGCAGCTGAGGAGGCTTTGGCGTTTCGAATTGAATGAGCTGCTGGTCGAGTCCAGCACGCTCTTGGAGCTGTCCTGCGAGGGCATCCATGGCTCTGGGGTGGCTCTGAAACTGAAAACTCCTATCCTCCACGTTCTCCGTATAGGGGACTATAACTGCATCCAGACACTTAGGATGTCGAAGGACCGGAACGGGAGGTGGGTGAATAGGGAACTATAACTGCATCCAGACACTTAGGAGTCAAACAAGATTCAAATCCAACAAGATTATGGCCATAGCTGCATATACATGTGGGGAATCTTTGCCCAAAAGATCTTCCCACGAAGATCAAGATTTCACCCTCGGTTTTGCGGATTTGTCCAAGAACACAAGAAAGGGGATTTTTGGGAAATCTCAAAATTCAAGCCAAATTCGTGAGGGATTTGAGGGGGGATCACATCATAGATGCCCACAAGGATTCTAGCAACAATTTTCCCCAAACAAACCTCACGGGATTTGAGCTCAAACGCGAAGAACGAAAAATCTCCGAAAGTAGCTCCGAAAATGCCGAAAAAGAAAAATGGGAGAAATAAAAGATTTAGCCACGGATTTGACACACAAATTCGACTAAATCACGAGGACAACATCTTTACAAGATGAGGACTAGCCTCCTCCCTTCATCCACCCACTAAGATGAAGAAATCAAGAGAAAAGAGCAATCACCCTTTCATCTCCCTCTCTCCTCTCTCTCTAAGCACTTGGCTAGCCTCTAAGCAAAATGAATTAGGGTTTCTAACAAGGGTCCTGAACCAACCAACCATCCACTCATATATATAGTCCGTGGAAGATGACAAAACTACCTCTACATCTACAACTAAGATAACCGCCCACGCAGGGGCATTTTGATCCAGATTTAACAATCTAGTTCAAGCACAAGACAACAATGCAAATGGAATTGATGCAAAGGCTTATTTATTGTGAGATTTTCATGTACTATGTGAAAGCAAGCCCGGTAAAAATTAGTTGATGAGACATGAGGGATTGCATATGGAATGGTCTCATATTTGAAGCTTGCTAAATCGAAATGAAAAAGATAACAATATAAATGAATGGATGATTCAACACAAGATGTGACTTGATGGCTTGAGATGATGAAGATAGCAAGGAAAGACTTCGAGGTACTAAGCAAGGGTGAAGGGCAAGCGATGGCTTGGCGGTCGAAGAACCTAGCTAGGGTAAAGAAGAAAGTACTTGTATTTAGTTGAGGTACTAATCAAGCTATGATGGTCATATTGATGTGGAGAATCAAATCTATATTGGACAAAATGTTGGAAGTGACTTGATGCATTTAGAGTTATTCATATTTGATGAATGGAAAAGTCACGTGCTCAAGATAGCTATGCTCAAGTGTAAAGATCAATATCAACATGTTGGCAACCTTACTTGATGAAGATTGAAAAAGACGGCATCAATTCGAAAGAGATCAACTCAATCGGTATAAATTTATTTTTCATTTGATCTTGAGATTAATAGGTATGTCGTACTATTAAGAATGATGCATCATGTTGATAGATAATTATTCATAAGTGCTCATATCAACCCATGTGAGTTTTCAGTGCTTGAGAGACAAAAGAGCTAACATGTTTTTTACTGGTCTGGCATTGATACCAGATGTGTCCGGTATTTGCCCAGCAATTATAAAGTTGTTATTCTTGGGTTAATTCGTCGGGAGTTCCGACATCTCGAGCTTAACTGACTTGGAGAAGTTCACTGTCCTGGTCATACTGGACGTGTCCGGCGAGAGGCCAACAGCTAGTTTTCAAATGCCTTGAGGGTCAGGAGTTCCAACGTGGAGTTCCGACGGTCGGGAGTTCCGACATGCGTCGGGAGTTCCGACACCTCACATACTTTAATTCAGTTACCGTAGTTCTCAAATGTGCTGAGGGTCGGGAGTTTCGGCATTCATCGGGAGTTCTGACGCCTCACAACGACACTGTAACTCAGTTACCGTTGGCGCAGTGTAAGTCATACCGTGTCCGGTATGGGTATGGCAACGGCTATAAAACGGCTAGTTTTTTCAAGGGGGTTATAAATACCCCCAAGCCTCCACATTTGGAGGCTGCTGATTCTACTGGTTGCAATACACGTTTTTGAGCCTTGCTAACTCTCTCAAACCCTCTCTTAGTGAGTGTGTGATTCAAATCATCAAATCCATTTGTGGGTTAAGAGAGAATTTGAAAAAGAGAGCAAGCCACCACTTGAGAACTTGTGCATATTGTCTATTTCGTTATTTGCATTTATTACTATTGGACTCTTCGGTCCTAGACGGCTAGGCGTCGTTGAAGAGCACCCGAGAGATTGTGGTGTGCCTCAAAAAATTTATAACGGTCGATTCTGCCGCCTCGGAATCAACTAGTAGAAGGAGGAAAAGGAGTTGGAAAAGACTCCGGCTAGAGTGACCTTCGTGGTACCCTCTAGGGTTGACCTTCGCTGGGTCGCCCGTAGCCCCCTCAACGGAGAGTAGGACTCGAACGAGTCCGAACTTCGGTAACATAAATATCGTGTCTCAATTCGCATTTCATTCGATATTTGTGTTGCTCTGACTCTTGTGAAGATTCTCTGTGTATATTGTCATCTTCAGTAGATACGTGCAGTTTGGTTTGAAGATAGAAATCGAAAGGAGCAAGTTTGGGGCTGCTCTGCAGAAACCGTGTATACATACCGGACACGTCCGGTATTTCTTGCCTGTGCTGAATATATTTGTTTTCTGTTCTAACTTTGTGTTGCAGGGTTGTAACTTCTATATATATTCTTTATACCTTGTATACTCTGTGTCTAACTTGTGAAAGGTGGTATTACTCTTTATTTGGAGTTTCCATTTTGAAAACTCCCTTTACTAATCATTTTCCGCATTTAAAGGTGTTAATTTTCAGAAACGCCTATTCACCCCCCCTCTAAGCGGCATCCTAGGTCCTTTCAGTCCGGCCTCCGCCGAGCCTCTCGCTCGACTCGACCGACGCCGTCTCCATCCTGTCATGTTCTCTTGCTCTTCCGTGCACCATGTGGACCTCCCATGACTCCGCCTGGACTTCTCGGGTCCATCGGTCCAAGCCTACTCGTGTTCATCCTTCACCGTCCTTGGTCCATCGGCATGAACCTTTCGCTTGACCTTCACCGCACGCCGTCGGCCGCCATGTCGCATCCTACACCTGTACATCACAAGCCAAGAGCAACATCAAACTATAGTCAATCACTCATAATTTAAGGGTGACCACCATCGATTCTCAGATGTTCAGCCCGAGGCTGGAGGAGCTCACCTTCGGAACACCAACCTATGCATAACGAAGTCGATGGTGAATTGTCATGTGTGAGGAGCCTCAAGATTCACTTGTTTTCACATACACCTGATGACGACGACGATGACGACAATGGTAGCATATGCCTACTCCAGTGTAGTACATCAGTCACGTGCCTTCGGGTGTCGATCTCTTATTGTAGCACAGGTATGCAACCCAAGGATCCTGTGGTATGCTCCGCAACTCGCACACTACTGTATATAAGACTACACGTAAACATTCATATTGCCTAAAAAACAAAACTTGTAGCTATATATGTGAAATTTCAGGAGAAAATTGTTTTGCACTTGTGTGAACAAAGAAAATGTTGTTGTATGCTGCTGTCGTGACCTGTCCAAGTTTTTTTTTGCTAACATTATTGTTTTCTTTTACCTGGTTTGGTTAAGAAAATATTAATAATGCCTCTACATATGCTTATTTACTTGTCTTTTAAATCCTTTATTTATTTTATTAGGCAGAAGACCAGGTTACGAACACAATCAGAGGTAGGATACCTCCTCTTCCCCACCTAATATCTTTTACTGTAAGTGCGTGTCTACCGGAGTTGCATTGTTTTGGAGTTGGTCTAGCAGATATCCTGACAGTACAATGCAGCAATCTAAAATACCTCCATGTAGATTTGCTCCAACAGCAGGGTGAGTATCCTAGCTAATTCTATGAATCCACTACTTGGTTAAAATTTCCTAAATTGCTCCTTTTAATCACATCGCACTAAAACCATGCATATATCCTCAGATTTTGCCGCAGAAGCGCGACTGCTTTTGTTGTGATCACTTGGACCATTGGAAATCCCATGAGATGCCACCTAGCTGACATCCAGGAAGTAGAGTTCAATGGACTAGTAGTAACCGACTGCGAAGTCTGGTTCATGCAACGAGTGCTCAGACCCATGGTACGAGCTAGAGAAGATAAGAAGTGCTTTCGAAATCATTCCAGGTGGTGATGGGACGTGGATTCCTTGTTACAGCACTTTTTTGTTCTGAGTGGAAGCCTGATCTATACGTGGAAGTGTGCACTTGCTTGGAGAGTTGGAGAGGAGTATAACAGTGTAGCTAGAGGCCTTCGCTTGTTATAAGCCGAGACCTAGAGTATTTGCTTAAAGACTATCACTACTACACAAATTTTACTGGAGGCGGGCGTTTTCGGTTTTCTGCGGCGGACGGTTTTCCGCGGCGGGCAAAGCCGTCCGCCGCGGCCTGGAGGCCACGGTAAATCGTGGCTTAACCGCGGCGGGCGGCGTTGCCCGCCGCGGTTAACCGCCCGCCGCGGTAAATATACTTTTACCACGGCGGGCACGTTAGGATGCCGCTGCGATTAATCATTTAAAAAAAACAAAAAAAAACCAGGAGCCCGCCGGCGAGCCCGTTCTCGAGCCCACTGGCGAGCCCACCGGCGACGGATCCGGGCTTCCCACGGCTGCAGATCCGTGCCGCTCGGGGAGGGAGAAGAGGAGCAGCCGGCCGGGCCCCAGCGTCTCTGGAGAAGCCAGCTGGACACGCCGACGCCACTGCAGGGCCGCCACCACCTCGCCAGTCGCTCGCAGGGGACCACGCCGATGCCTCCTCGTGGATCCCCATGCCTCCTTGCGGATCCCGCCGCGCCGTGGTGGAGGGAGACCGCCGCGCCGACGCGTCCTCGCCCGCGGTGGTAGAGGTCCCAGCGTCGTGGCCGTGGTGGAGGTCCCGGCGTCGTGGCCGTGGTGGATCCTCGCCCGCCGGATCCGGCCACCGCGCACCGCCACCGACTGGATCCGCCTCGGGACGCCGTCACCGTATCGGACTGGCCTGTTTCGGCAATAGTATCATATATATCAGAATAAATTCCTCATCTCGATCCAGCAAGCACATCCGCACAAAAAAGATTTGTGTGTTGTGGACCACCCAGGCCAATAAAAAATGGATATTATGAATCAAACAAAACAAAGAGACAGAGGAAACCGGAAGGGAAAGGAAACGAAAAGGATGCATATATCTGACCTCGAGCAGCACAACAGAGGAATGTTAGAATAGATCTCAACCGAATTGGCCCAACGGCCAATTCGGACCCTTTGACCAAGCCCTGATCGGGGGCATCCAATCCAACGAGGTTGGTGGGCCCTCGTCGCACAGTGCCATATAAGAGGGAGTGGGGGCCACGGGCTCAAACGACGAGGTTCACCGCCACAGTAGCTCACCCACTCCGAACCCTAACCGATCTAGAGGGCGGCGCTGCCAGCGACGGGAAGTCCACCACCGCCTCTGCTCCACCCTCAAGCCCGAAGGTATGGTCCGTACCTTTTGCTACTCTCCCTCTCTAAGATGTTTCTCTAGTGTTTATCCCAAATGTAAAGAGAATTACCCGCTAGATCTACCGGTTATGATCCTACAGTCTCAACAATGGTATCGGAGCAGGTTACTAGCGCGTAGATCTAGTTTTTGGGTTGAAAAGAAAGAAAAGCTAGAGCTGTTGATCCGAATCGGATCAAGAAAAGAAAGAACACCCGATTTCGAATCGGGAAAAGAACGAACCCTAACCCTAAGAATGAGGACGGAGAGGAGGAAGAGACCTACCTATGGCTCACCTTCGCCGTCAAAGCTGCCGTCGTTGTGCGGGAAAGAGAACCAACCGAGCGGCCTTGTGGCGAGGCCCTTTGACTCCCGAGCACGTCGAAGCTGCCGAACCAACCGAGCTGCCAGCCGGCGAGTCCTTGCCACCGCGGGGTGCTGCGCGACGTGCTCGGGAGTCAAAGGGCCTCGCCACAAGGCCGCTCGATGGTGGCGCGCTCAGCCTCGGGCAAGCGCGCGCGCCGGCGAGGGGCCCCGAGGCGGCGCCGCCACCACCTCCTCCGAGCCGCCATGGACGGCCGCCGCTTCTGCTCCGTCATCTTCGGTGCGGCGTAGGAAGCAGAAAGAAGAGGGGAAGGGGAAAAGAAAAGCAAGAGAAGGAAGAGGAGCCACCCCTACCATCTCCGGCGGCGGCCGCCGCGAGCAACGCTCCCGTGCGGCTGCGCTCGAGTGAAAGGCGGAGGGGAACGAGATAGAAATGAGATTAGGGTTTGGGGGCAGGCGACCGACGGCGGTTTTGTTCCACCGAAGCGCGCGGAGAGCCGTCCGATCAAAACCAGCGGCCAGGAGCATACGGGCCAGCTCTAGGCCCAGGCGGGAAAGGTGATTCCCGGCCCAGGCCCAGGTTTCGGCCTGGGCGCGGGGAGCGCGGGCGCCAGCCTTGGCCATGGGCCGGTTTTGGCTCTAGGCCGCGGGAGGTAGCGGGCTAGCGAGCTGGGCCGACTAAGCGAAATGGGCCTGGGGCCAAGAATGAAAGAGATTTGTAATTTCGTTTTTTTTTCGAAAGAGCGTCTGCACGTGCTGGGCCGGGCCGAGCACCTTACTGGCAGCGCTGCGAGCTGGGCCTTCTGACAGAAATAGCAAGATGCACTAGGAGGTTTTGAATTTAGTTTTATCTTTTTTTTTCAGAAGCATATTTGAATGATATTTTGATGAAATTTGTATAAAGTTTTAATCTCTATTCAATTTTGCACCAACGTGCACATTGTTTAGAGAATAGATCAGTAAAGAATGCTTCTGAAAAGTAGATAATTATTGTTGATTCACGTTTTTCACTGCAAAGTTAAAGTTTATAGTCTTCTCATTAAATCTGAATCAACAGGAGGATTTAATTTGAAGAGAAGTTATAGTTATTCAATGAATGATGAAAAGTTTTTTCCCCGGTTAAAGTTGGAACCAACGGAAAATTTTTAGTTGGAGGCATAGTTGGTTTACAGTCAAGATAAATTATAATATTGTTATTTTCTGACCAACGTTGATGATAGCAATGTTATAAGTTTATTTAAGAGTTTATGTTTAAAGAAAATTATGATATTGTTATTTTCTGACCAACGTTGATGATAACAATGTTATAATTCTATGAGTTTTATGTTTAAAGTTTAAATCTCTGATGAATTTTGCATCAAAGTGACCAATTTTCAGAGAATAGATAAGAGACAATAGATGCTCCAGAGCGAGCAGAGTGTAATGTATTTTCATGTTTCCGCTGCAATGATGATGATGATCTTCAAAATTAAATTCGAACAAACGGAAGAATTTAGTTTTGAAAAGAGTTATAAGATAATTGAGTTTTCATATGTTAATTCCATTTCTGCCCAACGGTGATGTGGAATTGATGTATAAGATTGATGGTTTTGTTCTATTTCTGCCCAACGGTGATATAGAATAGAACTTAAAGTTTAAAAGTTTAATGTGCATGTCTTTAACCAGACCAATGTAGGGTTATTTTCATGCTCATTATTGATGATGTTTTTCAGATAAAGAACTTCATGTCTTTATTCTTGAAGGGTGAAAAGAAAATGAGCTGGGTACTTGTGACTCAGAAGATGAAAAGTGCAATTTTTGCAGAAAGAAGACCATTGTGCAAGGGACTGCGGTCTCTTTAAAGAATGACCTCAAAGAAAAAGAATTCTAGGATATTGATCCAAGAAAATAGAACAATAAGAGTTTAGTTTAAAAGATGTCTTTTATGTACTCCTTATGAAGAAGAATTTAGTTTTAGTTTTATCCTCGTGTTAAAAGATGTAATAAGTAATATAATTTTAGTCTTAATCATCATGATTTGAAATGTAATAAGTGACATGCCTGTTTAATTTGACCAACGTCAGATTAAACATGTGTGTTAAAGAGTATTTGGATTTATTTCTAAATTTGATGATTGAATATGAGCCAGTATTGAAATTTATGTCCCTTCAAGAAAATTATCTCGCATAGCGGGAAAAAGATTGTGATAGTGCCCGCATGATGGGAAAAGTTTGAGAAAATACCCGCATGGCGGGGTAAAGTTGGCATAGTACTTATGTTAATCAATCCTGCATGGCGGGAGAAGTTTGACATAGTACTTATCCTGCACGGCAGGAGAAAGTTATGGTGACTCATGTGCTTGACAGTGCTCTTCTATTGTGTCATAGTAATTAAGCACTCAATGAGTTTAAGGAGAACAAAAGTTACAGACGAACCTCTAGATAAGAATGACATGCAAGTGTGACTTGCGAAAGTATTAATGATAAAAGACTATGTTGAGTTTTTGAAGTGAAATGAGGAAAAGTACTCCCATACGAATTAAGAAATAATTTCATTTACATGATGTAATCATGTGGGTGAAGTAAGTAATCAAAGTTTCCTCATTCACAAGAGTTCTGAATAGTTTTCGAAATTATGGTAGAAAAGTTCGTACCACATTTCGAGGGGGAGAAATGTGAGATCAATTAAGAAAGACAATTAAGAAAGATACTTCCCCATAATTCAGACAATGCGATGCATACTAAAGTGATCTATAAAAGATGAATGTGATCGTCGGGGGAGTAAGACGGTCATAATATCGATACCCCTAAAGTAAAGAAATAGTTTTTACAGTTCCAACAGAAAGATAGCATAGTCAGCCAGTTTTTATACTGGATGTGTTCAGAGTTTAAAGGTGGTGCTAAATGCACCATAGGTGTTAAATGCACCATATGAGTTTTAGCAGATTGAACCCAAAATAAGAAAATTAAAGATGGGACAATCTGGGGGAGCATGGTACAAAGAGACCTAACTCCGCAAGGAGGATAAATAGTGTAAACAAGGATCTTGTTACACAGGACCTTGTAGAATCAATTGTCTTTTGACAATAAAGGTCAAGAAATGCTAGTAGCTAAGGCCCCAGAAAGTCTCAAAGAATAAGAAAATCAGATATTTCTGACGATTATAAAGTCTATATTAGTGAAATTCAAATAGAGGGTAATCCCACCTAATTTGAAGAAGCCATGAGAGGTGTTCACTCATCCAAGTGGCAAGAAGCAAAGGAAGATGAAATGGAATCGATAATACCAATAATATTTTGGGATCTAGAATAAATTCCTAAGGAGCCAAGACAGTAGGCTGTGATGGGTCTACAAGACAAAATGTGACTCCAAAGGGAATATGTAAAGATATGGAGCGCGACTTGAATCAAAGGTTTTTGCACGAAGCGAGTGAATAGATTACAATGAGTGCTAGTGGCACATCATGATCTGATTTACATCAGATGAAAGTAAAGACAACATTTCCCAATGGGATTTGTATGAAATAATTACGTGGCACAACCCAGAGGTTTTGTCATGAAAAGAAAGAATGTAAGGGATGCCACCTGTAGAAATCTCTTATGGAATAGAGCAAATCTATAGACAGTGGCATTTAAAGTTGAAGAGTCAATTAGAAATTTTGGGTTAAAGAGAATGAGAGGACAATTGCGTTTGTACAAAGTTATAGAAGGAGAAATTCATTTCCTAATCCTGTGTGGATGACACCCTAATTGTTAGTAGTGATGTCAATCTACTGCATGAGAAGTTCTTATCCTCAAGGTTCGATAAGAAAATTCTCGGTGAAATGTATCTCGTTAAAAGAATTGAAATTCACCGAGATAGAAGAAAAGGGGTATTGTGACTATCGCATACGCATGCTAAGAAAAGTTTCTAAAGAAATAAAGTACCTATGCGGGTAAACCTACGCCTGTTCTCATGGTCAGGGTAATAGTTTTGAGAACTTTAATGTTCCAAAAGCAATGTAAGATTGTTATAGATGGACGTCCTATATGCTTCAGCTGTTGGAAGCTTAATGAGCACAAAGATAAGACCTTGCCCTGACACAGTTTACGTATCCGGGTTGTTTGGCAAAAGTCCAGTCCAAATATAGATCACTGGAATGGAGTTAAGAATGTCGGCCTCATGCTAAGAAAGAAAGAACAAGTACTCTCAAGTAGTTGTGGGTACAAATGTTAAATTTTGACGAGATGTTTAGTGAAACCCACATAGTAGCTAACACTCGCAGTTGGAGTTTTATTGTGGAAAAACTCCAAAGAAACAGTTTTAGTATCATTAGTGATGCAAAGTTATCATATAGCATGATATGAGGCTGAGGGACAGGCAAAATAGTTAAAGAACTTTACCCGGAATGGATAATGGTTGTTAACAGCAATGACCATTTGAATAGTTTGCTCCTAAGACAACGGGTCAAGTGTACTGCCAAACACGTTGACATTAAAGTTATACGTTGTAAAGGAGAAAGTCCGGAATCATACTAAATGGTATTGAACATATAAGTAACAAGAAAGTGCTTGTGGATCCGCTTACTAAAGGCTTACCACCCAGTGTGTTCAGAGAACACACAGTCGACATGGGTTTATGGTATAGCCTATGATTTCCGGACAATAAAGGGCCCAAAAGTTCAAGAGGATAAGAATCTGTTTCAGAACAGAGACATGTATTGTAGCTGTTGAATCTATCGGCAATTGACCGTGACGATGAAGCATGCTCTATACACTAATCTGTGATGGAACAAATAAAAGTGAAAGCAATTAAAGTCAAAGTTTAAAGTTAAATGATAAGTTGAGATCAAAGGGGAGAATGTTAGAATAGATCTCAACCGAATTGGCCCAACGGCCAATTCGGACCCTTTGACCAAGCCCTGATCGGGGGCATCCAATCCAACGAGGTTGGTGGGCCCTCGTCGCACAGTGCCATATAAGAGGGAGTGGGGGCCACGGGCTCAAACGACGAGGTTCACCGCCACAGTAGCTCACCCACTCCGAACCCTAACCGATCTAGAGGGCGGCGCTGCCAGCGACGGGAAGTCCACCACCGCCTCTGCTCCACCCTCAAGCCCGAAGGTATGGTCCGTACCTTTTGTTACTCTCCCTCTCTAAGATGTTTCTCTAGTGTTTATCCCAAATGTAAAGAGAATTACCCGCTAGATCTACCGGTTATGATCCTACAGTCTCAACAAGGAAGACTCGGCGACGGCGGCTTGGTGCGACTGCGGATTGGCAGAGCGTCAGGGCTAGCGGCCGCGGCGGCGGGCCTCCGCGCTCGCGTGCACAGCGGCAGCGCGGGTTTGCGCGAGAACGCATGGCCAGAGGCGGTAGCGGATCCCTGCTCGCGTCTTGATCCCGGCGTTTGCTTTTTTTCTTTCCATGTTCCCAGACTTCGAACCATGGGAGAAGAGAGGGAGGAGACGGGAGGAGAGAGGCTCGCGACAGGAGAGACTGCGGCGCTATCGGTGGAGAGGAGTGAGTGAACTGAAACCCTAAACTCCTCAAGTGCTCATTTTATATGGAGACCGGTTATTGGGCCTCGCCCTGGGCCTGTTGGGCCTCGGCCATTTACTATGGCGGGCATTATAGGATGCCCGTGACGGTAAATCGATTTACCGTGGCGAGCATCTTAACACGCCCGCTACGGAAAATACATATTTTTCGTGGCGGGCATCTTAAGACGCCTGCTACGGCAAATCGATTTACCGTGACGGGCAAAAGTGCCCGCCACGGTAAATAAAAAATGCCCGCCGCGGTAAATCGTGGCATTTACCGCCGCGGACGAAAATAGGTGACCGCCACGGAGTGTAAAAATGCAACGCTGTGCATAATCTTTTGTGTAGTAGTGTATCCATGTGTATATGACGAGTCCAGTTCTTTTTTTCGAAAGGACGGCAAAAGCTTTGCCGTGAATTTTATTAGACGATATAAAGAGGAAAAAAAAGGCAAATACAACTCCATGTGTATATGACGAGTCCAGTTCCAGTTTTTCTTTTCCTCGAGGGAGTCCTGTCCAGTTGCAATTGCTCTCTCGTATGGTTTCGGTTGCATAGCCGCACGTAGCAGGCCTGGGGTGGGGCATCGATCCGATAACGTCCGGCCGGCGGCCTCTCGTCCACGATGGGCGTGCGCGGCTGGTCTAGACGCATGGATGTCCAACGGGCCGTGCCGTGCTGGCCCGCGTCGTGCCGCCACGGGCCGTCGTGCCTGACAGGCCGTGCCTGTGGCGTGCTCGTGCCTGGCCTCCGGCCCAAGGCACGGCCCGTGGGCCGTCGGGCCGGCCCGAGAGCACGTCGTGCCCTGCGTGCCGCGGGCGGCCCGAGAGCAGCGCGCGAAGAAGGGAAGAGCGGCGCGACGGATGAGGAGGGGAAGGGAAGAGCAGCGCCGTCTGGGAGAGTGAGAGTGGGAGGAAGTTAGGGTTTGGAGTGATGAAAATATTATATATATGTATGGATTGCAGTGGGTTGTGCAAAATATTCACATGGTTATTAATTTAACGGACCGCCTCTTGGACCGGGCCGTGCCCGTGCCGTGCCACGTGCCTGGGTGGCGGCCCAGGCACGGCCTGGTCCCTCGGGCCGGGCCGGCCCGGGCCCGGTGGCCACCGGGCCGTGCCGTGCTCGGGCCGGGCCAAAACGCCGGGCCATGGGCCGGGCCACCGGGCCTCGGGCTGCATGGCCAAGTATATCTAGACGGCGGCGTAGGCGAGCTTCTCCCTCCGCCGCCGGCGCCGACCTGGTCAGCGACCTCGGCGACGACGTGCTCGTGCGCGTCCTCGAGCTGCTGCCGGACGCGAGCGACGCCGTGCGCACGGGCGCGCTCTCGCGGCGCTGGCGCGGCCTCTGGACGCGCGCCCCCTCCCTCTGCTTCGACTCCGACATCAAACCCAACTTCAAAGGAGCCAGAGGCACCAAATGGTTCCTCGCCTTCGTCGACGACACCCTCGCGCAGCGAGCCCGGGTGACGACGGATGCCGCCGCTCTGGAGCACCTGGCGATATCGTTCGTGATGGATCCTGTCGGCGAGAAGGACGAGAAGCTAGTGCCGAGGTCCATCAAAGCTGCCCAGGAGTGGATCTGGTTCGCCATGCAAGGGGAGGTGAAATCTTTCGTCCTTAACCTGTGCTTGCCTCTATGGGAATACCGCTATCACATCACCTGCAGAGACAGCAAGAACTTGCAGCAACCAATGATTGATCTCTCTGAACTTCCTGGCTCTCCAAAGCTGGAGACCATGCATTGGACGTTGGGCAGCGCAACGCTCTGTCTCCCGATGACTGCAGTATTCACCTCACTCGAGGATCTTTCTCTCGAAAGCATCGAGTTCCCTGCCGGCAGTGGTCACCTCCTTCCCCGCCTCCTGTCATCGGCGTGCTGCCCGCGTCTGCAGAAGCTGCAGCTGAGGAACCTTGGGCTTCCTGAACTGAATGAGCTGCGGGTCGAGGCCAGCGCACTCTTGGAGCTGTCCTACGAGTACGTGCACGGCCCTAGGGTTCTGGAGCTGAAAACTCCTAACCTCCGGGTTCTCCGTACGGGGAATGACAGCGAAATCCAGACACTCAGGATCTCTGCCCCGAGGCTGGAGGAGCTCACCATCCTGCATGAACAACCTGAGCATATCGACATTGACGGTGAATTGTCGTGCGTGAGGAGCCTTGGTGTTGAGTTGTATTCACATAAACTAGGCGATGATGACGATGACAACGACGCCAACAAAGTTAGGGGGGAATTCCTTATGTGTCATTAAAAAAGATCGCAATACTCTGTGTGTCTCTAAAAAAGTTCAGCGGTCTTCAGCGCCACTGCTTTAACTTTTTTGTGCCCTCCATGCCACTGCCCTTAGTTTGGGCTCTAACGCCGTCAAACTGCATGTGTGAAAAGTCGAAAATACCCTTAAGTCTAAATATGTCATTTTTTAGCATCTTAACGACTTCAAATGAAAAAACTCAAAACGAGAAAGTTGTAGATCTCGTCGAGATCTATAATTTTCATATAAAAATTATCTTCATTTAATTCCGCAAAAAAAATATGATTTTTCTAAAATATATTAATCATATCAAATCATATTTTTTTGCGAAATTAAATGAAGATAATTTTATATGAAAATTATAGATCTCGACGAGATCTACAACTTTCTAATTTTGAGTTTTTTATTTGAAGTCGTTAAGATACTAAAAATTAATAACATATTTAGACTTAAGGGTATTTTCGACTTTTCACACCTGCAGTTGACGGCGTTAGAGCCTAAATTGACGGCAGTGACATGGATGGCACAAAAAAGTTGGAGCAGTAGCGCTGAAGACCGCTGAACTTTTCCAGAGGCACACAAGGCATTACGATCTTTTTTAATGGCACACAGAGAATTCCCCCCAAAGTTAGCACTTGCCTACTCCAGTGCTGTACTTCAGTCACATGCCTTGAGGTGTCTCTTGTTGTAGTAGAGGTATGCAACCAAAGACATCCGGTGGTATGCTTTTCAAATCTAAAACTCCTTAAAAACAACATATAAAGTTTCTACGTGAAATTTTAATAAAAAATTCTAATTGCATCTGTGAACAAAAGAAGTTAAAAAGGAAGTGAAGAAATTGATTCTGCACTGTTTCAGTTATTATTTGTAGTTTTCATACAAATGCAAACTGTATTCAATTTTAAATTCTGAATGGTTCTGAATTAAAATTATGTGTACTTGTTGTTGTGGTTGTGTAACTGATGTTTGTGAACCTTTTGAATCCGGTTTTCACAATGAAAGATAATCTTCAAATCATATTAATTATATTCCCATGAATTCATCCGTTCATATGATATCATATATCCCCTATATATCTAGCAATAACTTTATAAGCGCTATACAATCGTTCCGTTGTTAGACTTAATTTTTTGTTTACAACCCCTAGCTAGCAATAACTTTAAAATGTTTATAGAACTATTGATTAATTAACCGTACATCATCACCCTGCATTCTTGAAAGGATTTTTTTTACAAAATGAATGAAAAAAAGAAATATCATCCTATGCTGTCACAGCCTGTGCAAGTTTTTTTTTTGGCTATACCTGGTCTGGTTTCAAAGATACCAATGATGTATTATTTTCACTAATGCTTATTTATTACTTGTCTCTTTTATTCTTTATTTTTCTAGGCAGAAAACAGGGCTGCTGACATAATCAGTGGGAGGATTCCTCATCTTCCCCGCCTAATATCTTTGACTGTTCATGTTTATCTACCGGAGTGGCATTCTTTTGGAGTTGGTCTAGCAGATATCCTGACACAGTGTAGCAATCTCAAATACCTCCGCGTAGACTGCACCAATTGCATGGTGAGTATACGCATCCTAGCTGATTCTTTGAAGCCCCCTGTTTTGTTAAAACTCCGTAGATGCTCCTTCACATTGCACCAAAATCATGAATATATCCTCGATTCTTCGCACTACACCATGACACACATTTGCCTACACTTATGTGTTGGCAAAAGGCAGGTTTCAACGACATATTATGTGTTGGCAATTGTATATCGTTTTAATGTCTAATCATCTGTCGGCAATAAGACTGTAAGACTACAAATTATCTGTCGGCGTTTCTCTGCTGGCAGAAAAAGTGTCGGCAAAAATTAGAAGACTTAGAAAGTGTCGGCATAGCCTATACAGGGCAACTGTGTAAGTGTCGGCCAAGGAGTACCCATGTGTGGGCCGCCAACAACAAAATCACGGGGCCAAAGCAGGACGCCGAAATATTGAGACCCACACCCAAAACAAATAAAAAATCCCTACACCCGCCACCCCTACGACGGTGCTCTCAACGTCGCCGCCGCGGCACCCCAACACCCCCTTGCCAAAGCGCCGCCACACACTGAGAGCCTGTGACGGGCGCCACAGATGCCCCCGCCCACCGCCGAGCGCCATCGACGAGCGCCACTGCCGGGCGCCACCGACGCCCCAGCCTGCCGCCGGCGAGCGAGTGCTGCCGCCACTGCAGTGGATCTCCCGTGCGGTGTGCATTCAAGTACGTTACATCCCCCATCTCATCCTCCACATCATTCCCTTCCCCTCATCCCCATTCCCCTTCTTGCTAGGGTTTGGGCGCAGGACCGCCGCCGCCGCTCTACGCCTTCGTCGGGCCCTTCACCAGGCCTTCTTCAGGCCCTTCGCCATCGACGAGCACACACCAAGTATGCCCACCGCTTCTCTTCCCTTTGCTGCTGTGCGAAACCAAGCACATAAACCCTAAATCAAGCTATTTATATTTGGATCCGATCTAATTACTAGTCTATACATGTCAGTTTTTTTGCAAAACCTATGGATCTGTGCGGGTGTAGGTGTACACCCATGTCCTTTAGTGTGTCCGCCCTGATTGTGCGCAGATGGATCTGTAATCCTTGCTAGACAAGTATGGAAGTTTTGCTCGATTGTAGGGGTTTTTGCTATTAGGTACTATTTACCGATGAAACAAATCTGACTTGGAATGCACCATCGATGTTTCTGTGTTATTAGGGATTACCTTTTGTATCATGAAAATTCATGCCACATGCAGGTGTTTTCTATGTCGATGCTTCCTTGCTTTATATTCTTGGTACAGATGCTAATATAATCGATTATGTGTTGCAATCAAGAAGCCCTGCCATGGTGATCATTATGATGATCGTTATGGTGGGAACACACAGCTGTATGTGGGTCGTGTCTCCTCCCGTACAAGGACACAGGACCTTGAAGACCTTTTCGGCAGATATGGGAGGCTATCCTGGTTATAAATATGAGATGTTTTATGCATTTTCCATGAAACTTTTTTTTTGAATTTTGACGAGTCAAGGCTGCTTTTGATCTATATTCCAATGTTTTCTTTTAGCTCTGTCTAGTTTACAGAACCACTGTTGCAACTTAGGCCCTGTTTGATTCCACTAGATTGCAGAGTCCAGTTTCCACAAACTACCTATTGGATAATAGATGGCGTTTGGCCTATATGCTTATACCATAACCAAATTCCATGAAAAGGTAGGGAACAGTTAAAGCCTGTTTGGATTGCTGGTGGTAGCAGAATGCCTATGAAATTTCCTTGCAAATTATTGTTTCTTTGGCATTGAACCCTTGATTGATTAGATGTAACAATATATTTTTCATGCCTTCCTCACCTAGTTGAAGTGACACCTATTTGGACATGATCCTACATAAACAAGACTTACTGAGTTACACAAATAGACTTACTCCCGTAGTTGTGTGGTGCTCGAGGGGCGATGATTAGGAGGGTGGGGCTCACCGCAGCAGCGGCGGCGCTCCTCGTCGTCTCCATGCTCTTGGAAAGGAGAGCCACTGCCACTCGATTTATGCTCCGAGAAGGAGGCCACTCTGGTCCTGACGCTGCCTCGGCCAACTGCAAAATCTGGTCGGCGACAAGCATCGCAGAGTGCCGTAGAGAAATGATTATTTTCCTGATTATTTATCATACAGTTTTAGATACAAGTATCATGCAGTTCTAATTATGTGCACTAGAATACATATTTTCCTGATTATTTGTCATACTGTATCATTCAGTTGCTCACTTGTTAGTGGTGTTTAAACAAGTGTTGTCAAATATTTCGGCATACTGCTATTCAGTAACTGTCAACGTTCAATCATTTTGATCTTAATAGCGTATGTATACTGAATATTTGCATTGTTCTCAACAGCAAGTTCAGAACTTTGGAGAGCCTTTCTTTATGGTTATCCGTGAGGATGAGATCCTGTCTTCTATCAAAGAACGTATACAGAAAAAGCTTAAGGTTCCAGATGAGGATTTCTCAAAGGTAATTCTTTATATGTTTCCATCTGTGTAGGTTCCTGACTTCCTGTTATGTTTTGTTCTTAAACCATTTGATGTCTTGCTTGTTGATCTTGTTAAGAACTGATGTTGGAACATGCATGCTGGCCAGTTTTAGCACTGAATTTGCCCTCTAGTGTTTGAAGGTGTCAACCTCCCACATAGTGCTTAGGCCCCGTTCGCTTGGAGGGATTTAGAGAATTCTGGAGGAATTTGTGAGAGCGTAAACAGTAATTTTCAGCTATGAACAGTGAATTTCGGCTGGTTTTTACACCAGCCGAACGGCGCCATAATGGCAGCCAAGGTGGGCCACATTGGCAGTCGCCCACAATAATTGCCTCCTAGGTGTTAGGTGTTACCCCACTGCCTAAGTCACTAGCGCCTAGCATTTCTATTCTTTTAATATTTTATACTTTTCAATATGCTGACTATTAAAAGATCCGGTATTTGGTAAGACTTAAGAAACATCATTAAGAATGTGCTGAATGGAAGTCTGCTTTTTGTACATGATAGTCTTCATTTTAGCGAAACAAGCTTAAGAAATCATTTCTATGCCATGAAAAATATGAAGAGATGTTGGTATTATACAAGAGTGCAGGACTTGAGGTCTTATCTCGGTGATTATATGCATGTGAAAACCATAGTTTCGGCAACCTCGGCGGTCTTTTGATGGTCAGAGTTTGTGGTTTTCTGGTCCAACCTTGTGCTTTGACAATTACTGAAGTAATATGCAGTTATTGTGAACAATCTGGTTCGATCTTGTTCAATTACATGAACAGTAGCGTTGGTTGGTTCCATTGTCTGTTTGCTTGTAAGTAACCAAACTTTGCTATTTGGACAGTGGAAGTTTGCATACATTTCACTTGGTCGTCCAGACTATTTTGAAGATTCAGATACTGTAGCCATAAAATTTCAGGTACAATCAGGCTTTTATATCTGTTTGCTGAAGCATTTATTGTCTATTTCTTCTTTATGTTGCCAGCATCTTAACTTTATATCTCTTTTTGACATATTTAACCTTATTAAGAGAAACATGTATGGAGCTTGGGAGCAGTATCTTGGACTGGAACATCCAGACACAGCTCCTAGGAATGCGCACACAATTAATCAGGTAGAGCTAACACATCGTTTCCATTGCTTTGCATTTCTACTGATTTCACAAATCCTTTTTTGTGATCTGTAATGTCTACTGTGTGTTCATTGTGCAGAACCGGCATTCATTTGAGAGACCTGTAAAAATTTATAACTTGGCATGTTAGAAATTTGAGCGATGAGCTACCAAGCAAGGGCCAAAATTGCTGTCTTGAAATAAAGTGTGTCGTAATCCGGGCATGTTGCTCAGGTTTTTCGCTGGAGCTGTTGAGCTAGTTCAGGAGACTTTTTAAGTATTGAATGTCACTTTTGTGCCCGAGTCATGATGTATTGATCTCTTAACTTTAGCCATAATCAGTTAGCACAAGACTTGTAGTATATGTCTTCTAGTGGCTCATCTATATCCTGGACTAGTATATGTATGGCTCTGTGTACTATGATCATCACTTTGACTTGCAATATCCATTTGATGTATGTATGGAATATTTAATATATTATTTCTATAAAATCAAGTGAATTTGCTCAATGTGATGCCTTCTCTATGAACAAAAGTGGATTTGTCAAATCATTCAAATTGAATTGATATCTATATTTGCTATATAGTTTTGCCAACGGTTTACTTGCTGACGAGGGCATGTTTCAGAAAATGCTTGGAAATGGTTTCGCCAACATATAAACTGTCGGGAAAGGTCTTAACTGTCGGCGTAGGTCTTAACTGTCGGCAAAGGGTTAACTATCGGCAAAGGTTTCAACTGTCGGCGTAGGTAGACCGTTTGCCTACACATAAAGTGTCGGAGATTTTGTTAATTGTCGGCAAAAGTTTCGCCGACGGCTTCTAGCACGACTGTTTCTAAACTGTCGGCAAAACTTTTCGCGAGATGTTATCTGTTGGCAAAGGTGCCCTTTGCCTACAATAGAAAGTGTCGGCAAAAGTATGTTGTGTTATAGTTCGTGCAGCAGCGCAACTACTCGTGCGATCACTCGAACCATTGGAAATATCATAAGATGTGCTTACCTGACATCCACAAAGTAGAGTTCATGGGGATAGTGGGAACCAATTGCGAACGCTGGTTCATGGAACTAGTGCTCACACACGCCACACAACTTCGGAAGGCGACCTTAAGTTTCGACCCAATGTTCAGGCTAAAGAGAGAGAGATGGTTCTGATCGAGTTTATTCCAAGAGGCAGTGGGACGTGGACTCGTCATCATCGTGACAATTATTTGTCCTATGAGTGGAAGCCCGATGTGTAAATGGAGTCTGTACAATATTAATTACTTGCTTGGCTTGGAGTCTGTAGTATAGAGACCAAGACCTTGTTAATTATAATTCTTTTGGGAGTATTTGCATAGGCTAGTCCCAGCCTTCCACCTCAGCTAGTTTCCATAGCATTAAATATGGTGCCATGTAGGCAAAAAATTGAGGTGGCAAGAGAGTTAACGAGGAGAGATGTAAAAAAAATGGAGAAACCAGGTCTCATGCAAGACATGGTGTTGACATGATCTCCAACAAAGAATAAGAGAGGGGAGAGAGGAGAGAAAATTTATTACAGCCCCACATAAAAAAAACAATGGGTTAGGGGTGTAGTTTCTGGAGCTGATGTCTTGATGATTTGCCAAGATTGACACTACTTATGGACACTGTGGGTTAGGACTGGCCTTAGGGACTCGTAGCTGGATGTGTTGTGCTGGGTCCTGGCTTCATTTGCTGGCTAAGGCCCTGTTTGGTTCTTTAGTCCATGGACTAAAGTTTAGTCCAAGTTTAATCCATGGACTAAAATCTTGTTTGGTTCCATACACTAAAATGGACTAAAATCCATAAATGCTATTGAACAAAGACACTTCTACCCTTATTCCCTACCGCCTTGTACCCCTGCCATCTCCTCCGCTTCCAGTCATACACCAGGCAGGTGCCATCCCGATCGGCATTGCCCGCCGGCAGAAGCGGTTCCAACACGGCGGCGGCCTAGAAGCGGTCCCAGAAATGGTCCCAGCGGCGGCGGCTCCGCCGTCGCCACGGCCTCGTTCGCCGCCGCATGGGACTCTAGGGACGCGGTCATGGCGCGGTGGCGACAGTCCGCGGGGCTACAGCACCTCATGGCGTCGTCGGCCGCGGGCGGCGGGGTCGGAGCAGGGGACCTCCGTGGCGGTGGCCTCGGCGACGACGCCGGGCAGGAGGACGACAGGGGGGAGGCCAAGGCGTCGCTCGCGCAGGTGCTCCAGGCGTCGCCGTCGTACTCCATACAGATCGAGACCGGGCCTCATCGACTCCCTCGTCGACGAGCTCCTCTTCCTCGTCCTTGACCGCGTCGCCGCCGCCGACCCGCGCGCTGCGACAGCGGTATGCGGCCTGGGGCGTCTGTTGGCCGGCGGTGACGACGGCGGGCAGGAAGACGACGGGGGCCGGGCGGGAGGGAGGCCGCCGGCGACGCCGGCGGAAGGGCGGCGGGGGAGGGGGCGGACGGGAGGGAGCCAGGTAGGAGAGAGGGCAATAAATGAGGTGTAGGGTGTCCCTAACATCTTTTAGTCCATTTTAGTCCAGTTTTGTGGAGTAAAGGACTAAATGACTAAAGGATTTTAGTCCACTTTTAGTCCAAGTGTTTGACTGTTTAGTCCAACTAAAGTGTAGATTTTAGTCTAAAATGTTTTAGTCCATGGGAACCAAACACTCCCTTATTCATCCAACGGGCCGGTGCCATCTGGCCCTGGTCCGATAATCAGATGTGGTGGTGGTGTTGTAATAAGGGGAATTCCTGTATGCCTTTCGAAGATAGATAAGCAATATCTTTAAAGTCCATTTGAAATTTTTTTCTTTAATAATTTTAGATATCCATCAACATTTTTTAGGGTCGGGGGGTGTGGGGGCGGGGGCAGGGGGGGGGAGTGCCCCACCTGATTCATTCATAGGGCCTCTTGAAGGCCAAAGTCATACACTTTAGGTTCAGCAGGAAAAACAAGCAAGGGGAGAAAGAGCTGTTCTAGTTCGTCATTTCCATCCATCAACATTTGTTGACACTCATGATTTTATATATATATATATATATATATATATATATATATATATATATATATATATATATATATATATATATATAGACACACACTGCTCAAATTGAAAATTTTAAACCCATACTGACAGCATTCCTTCATGCATGAACAAATTCTTTGAGTCGTCAGTCGATTCCATCCCTAGTTCAGTAGTTACCTCGTATACGTCCTTGATCAGAATTCAGAATATACGATCCTGCTTTCATAGCTGAAAGGTGAAACATTAATTTGTCCCATCTCACCATTTACCAATGCCGGCTCGCACCGTTTCCCATCTCGTGCACGTACGGAGAACGGACACTGGATTGTGGATAGTGTTGGTGTACCGTACCGTCTCGCCCAAGGAAGGAAACGCGGGCTTTCTGCTCCACGTATAGATGGCCAAACGGACGGCCCGGCCCGGCCTGGTTCGGCCCATACAATAATCGTGCCGGGCCGGGCCGGCTCACGTGCTGAAGCAGCGGCCCAAGCCTGGCACTAAAGGCTGTTAGCCGTGCTGGACCGGCCCGGTGGCCCGTCGGGCCCATGAAGGCTCATCATGCCCATTCTAGCCTGGCTCAACTAAAAAAAAATCCTTCATCAAATTAAATTTTCGAAGGCAAAAATTTAAAGGTATTGTACATACAAACACATATATTTAGAGGTAATAGTATAATGCATGTGCTAATGCCACGATTTTATCTTAGGGATGCACATGAAAACAATTAATGTTTTTTTTTCATAGTTCAACTTTTACACAATTGTATTTGAGCATGTATACAATCCGGAAAACACTTTTGCATAAGAAGACATAGTAGAGTTATTTCTCATATTAACCATCTAAGTTACATCTCAAAATACCTTGATTTTATAGATTCTATCATATATTAGAAAAATAAAATGAAAAGAAGTAGTTTAATTTCAGAGAAATATATAGAATAAACCGTGACTTGAGCACAGTACATAACTACATATATTTAATATAGCAAATAATTCTTATGCATCACAAGGGCAATAAGCCATTTCTCTCCGTATTAATAATCGAGAAGAACCAAATTGCAATATTTCCAAAGCTTGTTCAGTTCACCAACAAAACATAGCCACACAGCCAATAACTGGAGGTGTAAAATTTGCATTGAAGAAGCTCTAAAATTATGCTTACTTCTTTGTTGCAGTTGACGAACAGAGCATCTAAACCGTCCACATCTAAACCACCACTCCACACAAGATGCCAAGTCAGAACCCCTGGTCAATTCAAATCAAAGCATTCTTTTAGAACAAATTGAGCTCTCCAATTTAGAAAGTAATGGAAATTAACTTGTTCCAAATGAAACTAACAAGATAACACAACACCTACATGTCAAGATTGAGCTCGCTATTTCTCTTTGTAACTTTTAAAATTTATATATAATATACATATAATTCGTCCGGTATTACCCCTCCTTGTTTCTACAAAAAAAAAGAGTCCATGTATGGTCATATCCATACAACCGAAATTGCTAGTTTACCCTACCCTATAATACAGCAGTTAGAATAAATCTACAGCCACACAACAAATGCCTGCTCCACAGTCATGATCTATGCTACCTCCACACCCATGAATACACCCAGAAAATATAACACCATCAACATGGATACACCAGATTATCTCTCAGTCATTCTCACTTATTACTCGTCTAAATAATACGATGGCTCATATATATTTAGTGTGTCTGCCCTCCCGCGGACCTCCCACGCGTCCCCGTCGCGAGCCGCCGAGTCGCGACTCGCAACCTCTCTTCTCCCCATCGCCCTCCCCTCTCCCTTCGACATCCGCGTCACGGGTGGATCTGCGCCGCCAGACATGGCAACTGCATTGACGGCGACGCAGGTTGGGCCACGCTGCGTCGGGCGTCTCCACCACCCAGATCTGCTCGTGCTCCAGCGGGCCGGCGGCGGCAGTGGACGCTGGGGACGAGGACACTGGCCCCAGAGGACGGAGTCCGAGCATAGGGACGTGCTCCAGCGGAAGCGGCCACCGTACGGTGCCGAGATCGACGACCGGTCCTACTTCACAATGTTCGGCATCAGGGATGTCTCCGTGGGGTAAAAGCTCAGCCTTTTTGTCTGTTCTGAATCCAGTAGACAACCTGATACTTCGTTCTTCCATTGCAGTAGCTGCAAGACTACGATTGAGTCTAGAACCTAGAATTCAACTAGCGGTTCTTTTTCTCTGCACAGTATAAAGAGATGGACTATGTACCTGGGGCTGAAAATGAGATTATTTGATGATACTGGGCTGGGTTGATGGTACTAAAAATGAGTTCTTCACTATTGATGATCTAGGTTTGTTCTCGATATTCTTTTTCCTGTCATTTTCACTGAAATTTTCTTTGTTTCCTGTTGAATTTTAAAACCCGCTATTCTCACTGGTGGTATTTCTAATTTACAGTCCAGAAATTCACAATAAATCGTGTCAATAAAATGGTTTTCTTTCTTTGTTTCATGTGAAGCCCCGAGCAAATAGTCTTGGTATATTCACTCGACCTTGGTTCACTGCTGGAACCTGGAACCTTCTTGTGCAAGGATGATCATCAGGTAATGTAAACTGATGCCTGTATCTCTTGCTTTGGCAAGGAAAAACTCCCAAAAGATTGAACATATTTTGATCAAATAGATTATCATGTGCCTGTATTATAGAGGGGTAGAGATGTTCATGGACCGCACAACCTGCTCATGGACCGCAAGATCATGGTGTTCAAG
This sequence comes from Saccharum hybrid cultivar R570, assembly GCA_038087645.1. Classification (NCBI taxonomy): domain Eukaryota; kingdom Viridiplantae; phylum Streptophyta; class Magnoliopsida; order Poales; family Poaceae; genus Saccharum; species Saccharum hybrid cultivar. Next base: position 33,582,749 of record JAQSUU010000001.1, on the reverse strand, counting down.
AAAATTTTGGCGTGCTATAGAGGGGTACAGATTGGGTAAACAAAGATGACATGGATTACCTTTTCTGGGAAGGCGAGCAAGTGAATTGCGCTGTAAGTATGTTTAAGACTGTCCTTTGCATTGATTGATGTATACCAAATAAGACGTGAATCTTAATGAATTTGATTGTTCATTTTATTTTTTTTTTATAAATTTTATCTTGTTTTGTAATCGTCCAGATGATAGTGGGGTTCAGATGGGAGGTTCTTCGTGCTGGTACCTTCTAATCTTGTAGTAAAATGATATTATTTGTACTGTTCGTCAAGAAATGTATTTACAATTCAAGATGAACATGGAGGATTTGTAGTACATTGTATTTCCTCACTCAAGTGGTTGTGCTGGGAGAAGATTGCCGGTAACAAATGCAAATGCGTTGCTGTGGTGAAAGGCCTTTTTGCTGTGCAGTTCCTTGTACATACTTGCATTCAAGCAAGGGATTAGACAAAAAAAATGTATATGCAGTTGTCACAACTTTAATAATTATCTAGCTGGTTCTTAACTAGGAACTTAGTGTTACATAGACCTAGAAACATGACATCAATTTGAGTCAAAAATATCTGCAGTAGTGGTTTTATGTCTTGTTAAATGATTTTTAGTTATTGTGTGTACCATAAAAAAAGGGCAGACCTAGTGTCGGAGGCTCCTACAAGAGTGCGGCCCCACATGAGTGGAGTCCGGGGAAAGGAAAAACCGAGGCAAGTCTTCCCCTACAAAATCTACAGAGAGGCTGCTTCGAATCCACGACTTGGTGACTCAGTGAGACAGCTCTCACCACTGCACCAAGCCTGCCCTTCTAAGTGATTGTGTTTACCATAAGTGTATTAATTGTGACTGAAAATTCCTTCTTTTAATTGGCAAGGCCTTCTTTGACCCCAACTGTCCATGATTCAAGCGGTACTGTTGGTACTTTTGACACAGTTTATTATATTTGTAGGTATAGCCTATATTATGAGTGGATGCTCTGAGTGAAAAAATTCTCAATTAGTTTTTGAGTCAATGAAATTGAGCTGCACAGTTTGCTTGGAGAAAAAAAAGATAATAGAGCAATAAAAATGGAAAAGTTAGATATATAACAAGAGCTCTGGGCAAGAATAGCCTAGAGGAAACATATATATTGCATCATGTGTTGCCATCATGGCTTGAAGTTGTAGGTGTAGCACAGTAGCTTTGAATGAGCCATATCTCTCTTTCTAACATCCATATCATTTGTTGCCATCATGGATTGATGTGCTTTTTTATCCAAAATTATGGAGTGATTTCTTTTTAACTGTGCTTGTGTATGGCTGGACTATTTTTCTATTTTCTAGGGTCTGCACTAATGTATGCAGCTTTAATTCTATGTCTTTTCAGTCTAACAAGCACGGAAGTTACTAGATGAGAGAAAAAGGAAGATCAAAGTGCAAGAAGAAGATCAAGGTGCTCATGGTGGCTGTTTTGTTCCATGACTTCCTAGATATAAAACATTATTGAAAAGAACTTTATCGTTGTGCAAGCAAGACATGAGTTATGGGTTGTACTTGTACATGACAAACATCTTAGTTGTGTACATACTTAAGTGATCTAGCTTGGTTGTGAGTATTTTGTATAAAACATTGTACAAGTACAAATGTTGATCAGGTTGAGAGGAAATTGTGAGCATGGTTTAGTCAGTTTCAAATGAGCATTGACCCTGAGTGGTCGAGGTGGAACCGACTACACGTTGTGGTTCGCCTCAGGACATGCAAAATGGAGGCTCGATGAGGTGATGACACCTTACAGGGGTATATGGTGGTTGCCATCATTTTAATCTTTCAAGAAACTACATATCAACTTAGTCAAAAATAATTTTAGAGGTTAGTAATATATATTTCCAATTATATATGTGGTTGTGTGGTAATTAGTGGAGTTGCAATGTAATTATTTTCAAATGAAAACATTGGAATGTAACTAGAGAGTACCGGTTTGTGGTATCTTTTGGTGGTTTTGAATTGCACCCCGAATGTTGCCGTGGCGTTAGCACGGGCACGCTACTGGTAGAATATAAATTGCTCTAGTTGTCAATCTTTGATCCAGGCTGTTGCACTATCAGAGCAAAACATTAAAAGCAGAAAATAAGTCACAATTTTTTCATGAGGAAATATACTTCAAAGATGATGAGATGATAATATGCAAACTCACCGACAGCAGCGTGGCACAGCAGCACCCTCGAGTCTCCTCTACAGCGAGCAATCAGAGAGAGTAGCAGTCAGAGTGGGGGCGGTCAGCAGCAAGGCCTCACGAGGGGCACGCGACGTCCTGAAGCGCGCAGGTGACGGCAGCCTACCACCACCGCACGGGAGGGATCGCCTTCCGCTCCAATTCGTACGGCAGGGGCCACGGTGAGGGCGCCAAGTCGGTGGGCGACCTCGCGCTGCTCGCCCACGGGGAAGCCGCATCTCCCCATCCAACGGACGCCTGCCCAGATCTGCCAGGGACCACGCTAGTGCGCCGTCCTGCCGGATCTAGGAAGGCTGGTGGAGTTCGCCGAGGAGACAGGCGCGGATCACCCACCGTGGACGTCGTCCGAGCGTGCTGACCTGCCGCCGCGCGTCCTGTCGGGCGTCCCACAGCCTGGCGCCGCCGAGCGTCCGAGCCTGAGGTGGTCATGGTGACGCGGGCGTGCGAGCAGGCTAGGGCGGACTCCGGCAGAGGGCGGAGGCGCGAGAGGGACCGGTGGTCGTGGGGGCGCGCCGACGGCCAACGCAGTCGCGGGTGGAGGGCGGGCAGGGCCTAGCCGACGGCGCGGAACTGTATCCGGTGCTGGTGCCTGCGCACGTGATCCCTCGCCTCGCCGTCGGAGACGCGCCGGGCTCCAGGGCATGGTTGGAGGTCCGCGGGAGGGCGATGGAGGGCAGACACACTAAACATGAGCCGTCGGATTTGGATGATTGAAATCAGAAAAAGTTTTGTATATGGCGAATATGAGTGAAGTCCTGTGTAAAGATACACACCACACTAACTAAAAATTATATAATATGAAGTCTAAATATATGCATAACCAACTGAATACTGGAATCTGAATTCAGAAGACCACACAGGTTTAGATCACTTAAAACAGATGTAGACAATTAGCACTAAAATTCAGGAGTGAAAGCTCAGGAGCACATATAATTTTCAGCCTTTCTCCTTATTTTTATCAAAATAAAGCATTGAGATTATAAGCTTGCAAAGAAACCAGAAACCGAGGTACTTCGTTTACTCAGCTATTTGCACATATGTCAGCATACTGCCTTAGTTATGTGTTTTATTCATTTCTGCATGAACAATGCATCTACGAAATAAGTGAGCTCTAGGAAGATGTAGGGAACAACCTTAGTAAAGAAATGGGAGGCCATGCTGAACTGCTGAAGAGCAAGAGTAGTAGGCTTAGCGGCAATAGTGTGTGATAATGAGAAATTGAAATCCAAGATAGGCAAAAAGCACTTGGTGTACTGAACCATGAGGGCTAAGGTTCAGTGAAAACCAACCTGCAGGCTACTGCTGTTGATTGGGATAGCAGGTCTGTGAAGACCACAAAGTAGCACTTCCTAGTATAGATAATGGGTAACCTGCTATCATGTTAAAGTTTGCAATTAATAGGTAAAAGAACTCTAGGATTCAATCGTAGTAAAAGGAAGTCCTTTTAGCAAAGATAACTCTAGGATTAATAGGACAATTCATAGAAGTGATCTTTTTTTAATTCAGAAAGCATTACTGTACTCCATATAGCCATGTAGGATTTCGCATATCACAATCGTCAAGCAAGCAGCATAGTACCTCAGTTGTATTCTCTTGTTTGGAGTAACCCCCACAAATGTGAAAAATTGGAAAGCCAAAGGAGAATATAAGTATATAACTATAGTTCATAAGAGCGAAGTAGGGGCCGAAGATCATATAATACCATTATATCTAATTCTAAAGACATGCATTGTTGGTGCGAACAAATCTATTTTATAACTCAACAAATGTAAGGTCAATCCAACATAATCAAAGGAGCATGCATTAAAAATGGCACCTCTCTATATAATTCTGTAGACGATTTGTATGCTGTACAAACAATTAATTTGATAAAATGAGTAATAAGGTTAAAGTACAAACAGGACATGGTTCATTTTGCTAAAACGCTGCTTTTAGGGTAGAATATATAGCGTTAACTTAAGTATAACCCATATAGGTAAATGGCTCAAAAGACACGTGTAGTTGTAGCAGAAAAAAATCAAACAATAACATAACTAAAGTGAGTAAATAAAACTGGCAAGCAGGGCGATCAAACTAACCAGAAACAATTAAGCTGCTGCTCTGCTTGCTCTAGAGTCTACAGGTAAGTTGAACCAAGACAATTAAGGAGGTACTCAAGATAACCATAAAATTCAGATTTGTAGCTAAACCAAAACAGTTAACAAAGCCGGAGGAAGACACAAATTTTGCCACTGGTGGTAGGTACATACGAATCGAAGCACATAGTCATTTGGTATTGGCAATGTGATGAAGCCACAAAGGACTCTGAGAAAGGAGATGCCCTTCTTCCAAGGTCATTCCCCAACTGTGAACAAAACGTACATGGGCATTAAGCAGGTACACCCATTGCTCACAATGTGATCTGATAGTAATAATTTATTTAGAGCAGGAAAAAGATTAGTTGAAGCCAGTGTCACAAATACATAGATGATAGTTTGTCTACAAAATACACATATGTATTTGTAGACAAATTTGTCTGTCAGAAATAATTTAACTGAAATCATGTAACCCCAAATTTTAGTAAACCACACCATAAACTGAACCATTAGAACTAAACAACAATTGCGTAGCAGCTGAAGCAGAAGGCAGGTTAGGGGTTTAATCTGTGATGAATGCACTTAACTCTGACTGTGAGCTAGGAACCACTACTTGTTGGCATGGATGAACGGAGAATCTTAACGGCGCAACAGCAGTCATGAAGATACAAACCCTAGAATTCAATCGAACAAAATTAGTTTCGAAGAAAATCAATTCAAATCAAAGAGATAAGAATGACATTAGAAAAGAAAAGAGAAATCAGAGAAGCTGAGAGGTTGAGCATCTTTGGGGTTAGTAAAGCTACCCACGACAGTGCCAGAACTTAGAATTTGACAGGGCATATTCAGTGATTGAGGAAAATTCCTGGACCGTGATGGAGAGAGGAGAAGAACTGCAGATTTAGTTTCTCCTCACGGCTTTTGCCTCCGGTCGCCATTGCCGCGTCATTTTCGGAGGCCGAGTTTGAGCCAGGCAGAGGCAGCGAGAGGAAGGACGTAGGTGACGTTGATTCGGCGGCGGTGGGCGGTGTGTTGACGAGCATAGATCTAGCAGAGTATCCTGAATCCTGGAACGTCAGGTAGAATGAGAAAAAGAGAGAGGTAGAAAATAGACATGCCAAAACCTGACACTCAGGTCAACCTCATGATAAGAGCCGTCGGCCCCCACCTCTTTTTATAGTGTAGTGTAACAGGGGCCCTCCAGCCATGGTGGGCTAGGCGCCCCCGATCAGGGCGCGAATCAAAGGCCCAACTAAGTCATTGGGTCCAATTAGGATTAGAGATCAATCTAACAATCTCCTCCTTGATCTCCTTCCATCTTTCATTTTGATATCATTTACTTTTATTCATTCCATTACAGATTAGCACATAGAGCATGTCTCATCGTCACGGACTATTGCCGATAGATTTAACAGCTATAACACACCACTCTGTTCTGAAATAGATACTTATCTTTGAACCTTCTTTTGTCCAGGAATTATAGCCTTTCCCTTAAACTCATGTCGGCTACATGTTCTCTGAACACGTTGGGTGGTAAGCCTTTTGTAAGCGGATCCGCGAGCATCTTTTCGGTACTTATATGCTCAAGACTTATGACATGATCCTAGACTTTATCTTTCACAACATAATATTTTATGTCAATGTGTTTGGCAGCACCACTTAACTTATTGTTATGAGCATACTATATTGTCGGATTGTTATCACAGTATAACTTAAGTGGTCTATAGATGTCGTCAACCACCTTCAAACCGGGTATGAACTTCTTTAACCAGTTCACCTGCCCCGTTGCCTCATAACACGCTACAAACTCGGCATACATTGTGGATGATGTAGTGACGGTTTGCTTTGAGCTTTTTCATAAAATAGCCCCCCCTACGAGAGTGAATACATATCCAGACGTGGATTTTCTATCATCTCCCGCATAATTAGAATCTGAATATCCCACTATATGGAATGAATCAGATCTTCTATACGTCATCATGAGGCATTTCGTTCCTTGCAAATAACGTAAGACTTTCTTTACTAATTTCTAGTGTTCTATTTCAGGATTGCTCTGGAATCTATCAAGTAACCCGGTAACAAATGCCAAGTCAGGGCTCGTGCATACTTGAGCATATTACAAGCTTTCGACAGCTGAAGCATATGAAACCGCTTTCATTTGATCGATCTCATATTGGTTCTTGGGGCATTGAAAATCTCCATATCTGTCGCCCTTGACTATAGGAGCAGGTGAGGGACTACATTTGTGCATACTGAATTTCTTTAAGATCTTTTCTATATATGCCTTTTGTGATAGTCCTAATATCCCTTTACTTCTATCTCGGTGAATCTCGATCTCTAGAACGAACGAAGCTTCACCAAGATCTTTCATATCAAATTTTGAGGACAAAAACTTCTTTGTCTCCAGCAGTAGACTGACATCACTACTAGCAAGTAAGATATCATCCACATACAGGACAAGGAAGATAAACTTCTCATTCTTAAACTTTGCATCGACGTAATTGTCCTCAATATTCTCTTTAAATCCAAAATTCCTTATTGTCTGATCAAACCTCAAGTACCACTACCTTGAAGCTTGTTTTAATCCATAAATGAATTTCTTTAGGCGGTATCCCATTCGTTCTTTTCCTACCATGACAAAACCTTTTGGTTGTGCCATGTAAATATTTTTTCTCAAAGTCACCATTGAAAAATGCCGTCTTTACATCCATCTGATGTAATTCTAAATCGTAATGTGCCACTAATGCCATTATAATTCTGAAGGAATCCTTACATGAGACTGGAGAAAATGTCTCATTACAATCAATCCCTTCTCTTTGCGTAAAGCTTTTTGCCACAAGTCGCACTTTATATCTCTCTATATTCCCTTGAGAGTCAAGTTTTGTTTTGTAGACCCATTTACAGCATACTGTTTTGGCTCCTTTAGGAATTATCTCCAAATCCCAAACTTTATTGGCATTCATAGATTTTATTTCATCTTACATGGCCTCAAGCCACTTTGATGAATGATCACTTCTCATGGCTTCTTCAAATAAGGTGGAATCATCCTTCATTTGAAATTTCTCAGTGTTGTACACTTCATAATCAGCAGGAATAGCTGATTTTCTAACTCTTTGAGAGCTTCTAGGGGGCTCCATATTTGGCACATCTTCTGTTTGAGGCTGTTGTTGCTCCCCCTCATGTGTGGCAATAGGTTCTACATGATCCTAAAGAACAGGTTCCTCATCATCATTCATTGTTGCCACAGACGGAATAACAACAGGTGCTGACACCACAGTATCTTGCACTGTCGGTGCAGCGACAGCAGATAGTGAGAAAAAAAGGCTCATGAATCATCGGAGTGGGCGCATACACCCGCTTCTCTTCAAGGTCAATTTCTCGAGCTACCATGCTCCCCCTCATCAATTTCATCCTCTAGGAAGACAACGTGTCTCGTTTACACAAACTGTGTATGTCTGTTTGGATAGTAGAAACGAAAACATTTTGACTTTTCTGGGTAGCCAATGAAATGGCAACTTACTGTTTTGGGATCTAGCTTCCCAATGTTTGGATTAAACACTTTAGCCTCAGCAGGACTCCCCCACACACGTAAGTGGTTTAGTGAGGGTACTCTTCCTATCCACAACTCATACGGTGTTTTGGGCACCGACTTACTTGGTACTCTATTGAGAATATGAATGGCGGTTTTTAACGCCTCCATCCACAGGCTCAACGGTAAGGTGGAGTAACTTATTATACTGCGCACCATATCCATCAGGGTACGATTGCGCCTTTTAGCTACTCTATTTTGCTGAGGTTCGCCCGGTGTAGAATACTAGGTTACTATGCTATTCTCCTGTAAGAACCTTGCAAAAGGTCCAGGAACTTGGCCATATGGGGTATGCCGACCATAGTACTCCCCTCCACGGTTGGACCTGACTATCTTAATCTTTAAATTGTGTTGGTTTTCAACTTCTGCCTTAAATATCTTAAATTTATCCAATGCTTCTGTTTTTTCTTTGATTGGATAAATGTAGCCATAACGGGAGTAATCATCTGTGAATGTTATGAACAAATCATAACCATCCACACTCTTTACAGGAAACGGATCACAGATGTCTGTGTGAATAATCTATAAAATTCCTGCGCTTCATTTGGCATCTTTTTTAATTTTCTTTACATACTTTTCTTTAATGCATTCTCTGTATTGTTCTAAATCTGAGAGCTCTAATGGAGGAAGAATATCATTCTTAACTAGTCTTTCTATTCTCCTCCTCGAAATATGGCCTAAACGACAGTGGCATAATTTCGACAATGCATCGTGAGCTCTCTTTCATTTTCTGTTTACATCTGCAGATGAGGATACATTCTCATTGTCGCACGCAACGTTCCCATCATCGCATGCAACATTCACATCATCACGTAGTGATAACAAATAAAGCTCATTTTATAAGATAGCAAGACCAACACATGCATTATTAAATGTTATCTTACATTTACCATTTCCAAAATGGCAATCATATCCATCATTGCCCAAGCATGAAACACTAATCAAGTTTCTTTGTAACGAGGGAACATAAAGAACATCTCTAAGTAAAAGTGTGAAGCCATCAGCAAGCTCTAGAGAAAGATCGCCAACGGCTTCAACATCTGTTCGGACTCCATTTGCAACTTTAACGTGTCTTTCGCTTCTTTGCGTAGTCCTCGTCGAACGGAATCCCTATAAAAAAATTAGCAACATGAACAGTTGCACCTGAGTCAATCCACCAAGTAGATTTTGAATATTGTACATATAGGGATTCATTTATGAACGTAATAATGTTCTCACATTTCTTTGTCATGATCATCTTTAAGTAATCGAGACAATCTTTCTTATAATGTCTCGTCTTCTTACAATAGAGACATTAGTCTTTCTCTACTGTGAACTTGTTCTGCTGAGGCTGATGCAGCATGGGACCCTTTGCCTTTGACTTTGAGGAGAAGTTAGCATTATTATTCTTTTTCTTATTATCTTTCAAATAATTGATAGAGCCACCATTGGCAGCTTTCATTCTCTCCTCCTCTTGCACACACATAGCCATGAGCCTCTCCATGTTCCACTTCTCGGGCTATATGTTGTAGTTGACAACAAAAGTGTTAAACTCTTTTTGGCAAGGAAGCAAAAATCAGATGGATAAGGAACTCTTCCTTGAGAGCCAGATCCATTAGTTTTAGCTTAGATGCCAAATTACTCATCCTTAGTATGTGCTCTCTTATGCTACCATTACCAGAGTACCTCTCTGTCACCAGCTACTTTATCAGCTGGGTAGCATATGTCTTTGAAGAGCCAGTGATCTGACTCTTTATTCTTTCGAGGTACTCGGTGATGGTGTCACACTTTGGGATTGAGCCCATAATTGCAGGCTCAATCGTGTTCTTTATCACAACCAAACATTTCTTGTTGGCAGTGACCCACTTCCTATGCTTAAGGTCATAGGACATCCTTTGGGATGCAAAATCCCTCTCTTTTGTTTTCAAGCGGCATCAGCCTCGTTTGTCTCCCTCACCGGTGCCACAGGCTCTGTGGGACACGGTGTGGTGACTACCTAGTCCACCTCAGCCAAGATGAAGGCCATGTCAATCTTTTTCTTCCACTCCGTATAGTTATCACCTTTGAGAGTGGAGATCTCTTTGATACAACCCATTAAGTTGTATCCGCTTGAAAACACAATTCATATAGAGTGAGAACATAAATAATAACAATAACAATTGCATGCCTTAGTTCCAACGTTGGTCAAAATTAAAACATACAATTGTCCTCTACATTAATTCTACATCACCGTTGGGCAGAAATAAAATTAATGCATGACTAAAACTCATCATAATAACATCATAATATTGCCATTAATCAACATTGGTCAGAATAATAACAATATTATAATCAATTAAAACATATCTATTTTCAAAATTAAATTATCTCGTTGGTTCAAATTTAATAATAAAAATAACATCTTTAAATACACAGCGAAAAAATAGTTCAATTTAATGAATTTTACCCACAGGACCAATCTCTTTTCTATTTTCTTTAAGCCATTAATCAATTTCTAGGAAATAAACATTTATTGGAAAAAGAAAAAAGAAAACTGATTCATTTCAGCATTGTTCCTTCAACCCAGCCAGCAAAACGGCCTGGCCCAGCTTCTCTCCACGCGCGCTGCCCACACCCAGGCCGCAACCTGGGCCTGGGCCGGCAAAGCCGCGCGGCGCGCTCGCCCGCCTAGGCCACGAGTCGGCCCGATCAACCGACGCCGTCCATTTCGATCCGACGGCTACGCGGTGAAGTCGTAGGATCAAAAACGGCGCCCGGCTGCCTCCCCGTAACCCTAGCATCATTTTCTTCTTTGCTCTCTCTCTCTTCGCCACTCTCCTCCCCGCAGCGCAACCACAGTCCGAGCGAGTTGAGCGGGCGAAACGGTGGAGCGATGGCACCGTCGCCGGCCCCCTTGCCGGCGTGCGCCACCATTGAGCGGCCTAGCCGCGGTGCCCCTTTGGCCGGAGCTCGGCGAGCAATGCCCCCGGCTCGGCCCTCTTCTCCTCATACGCCGGCGAGCCACACTATGGCGGTGTCAGCAGCGGTCGAGGCAGGCCTCCCCTTCCCCTTCTGATTTGCGTTCTTTCTGTTGTTCTTCTCGGATCCAACCGATTGGGGATCTAGGGTTAGGGTTTCGGGTTTCATTGTTCTTTTTCCCCGTGATTGATTCGCGGGTTTGGGGTTCGGTTTCGAGTAGACTTGAAGCCGAGCCCTCCTTCTCTTCTTTCTTTTACCCAGTTAGGGTAAGGGTTAGGGTTAGGAAAACCCTGTTCTTTTCTTAGATCCGAACGGATCTTATTCGATTCTTTTCTTTTCTAGTCTGATTCTAGACCGTGCCATGATCTACACCTAGCAAAACGGCTCTGATACCATTGTTGAACTTATAGGACCACTAGGAGCATAAATCTAGCCGGGTACTTGCTGTTGAATAGTATCATGAATCCTAGAACGTCTACTAGAGCAGTAATAGTAGGTAGAATGAGAGAAAGAGAGAGGTAGAAGATGGATGTGTCAAACCTGAACCGTAGTGGAGGAAGATCCGCTTGCGTCCGCCATGGAGTCGATGTCTGCGCTAGGGCAGCGACGGTCGATGAAGACGGTATCGGTGATGCGCGGTGGCGACCAACGGTGAAGGCAGTGGAGTCCGGTGGCGGCGTGGCTGGTGGCTTCCCGTCACTGGCTGCACGCCCTTTAGATCGGATTAGGGTTTGTCAGTGGGGAGCTCGACTCAGATCAACCTCGTGATAAGAGCCGCCGACCCCCACCTCTTTTTATAGCGCAGTGTGACAGGGGCCCTCCAGCCATGGTGGGTTGGGCGCCCCCGATCAGGGCGCAAATCAAAGGCCCAACTGGGCCATTAGGTCTAGTTAGGATTAGAGATCAATCTAACACGGTGCTGTTGGAGTAGGCCCTGGTCCGGCATGGAGGGCTAGGGGAGGTTGGCATGGGGCCTCAGCTGCTGCTCCGGGTGTGCCGCCATTGATGTGTGCGCCTAGATGCCGATGGGGTAGAGGCCGGAGCCATACATCGGCGTAGTAGTACGTCGTAGGGGCCCACCACCCATGGTTGTCGACAGAGATGAGGATGAGGGCGGCCTCTGACTGTCGCTTCCGCCCCATGGTTGCTGACGCCCGAAGCGCCGCCGTCGTCGCCGCCTGTCCTTTCTGGCCAGCGCGCAACCATTGGCGCCCGTTGCTTCTGCGTGCCACCGCTGCCGCCTGCCGGGGTCGAGGATGAGGCGACAAAGCGGTCCACAGGGCGGCACCGGCGGGGAACCCTAGCCGTGAGTCGTGGATGGGAGGAGCCGATGATGTTTCATTTGTTTTTTCGGGGAAAAAATACAACCTACTTGCATGAGGAATCGAACCGTGGTCGTGGCCTCCTGGGCGCGAGCGCGGGGTTTCGGGGGCGGAGGGGGGCGCACGACCGCGTGGGAGGTCCGCGGGAGGCGATGGAGGGCAGACACACTAAACCTGAGCCGTCGGATTTGGATGAGTAATGAGAGAGAATGGCTAAGAGATAATCTGGTGGATCCTTTTTGATGGTGTTATATTTTCTGGGTGCATTCATGGGTGTGGATGTAGCATAGGTCATGACTGTGGAGCAGTCATTTGTTGTGTGGCTGTAGATTTATTCTAACCGGTGTATTATAGGGTAGGGTAGATGCACATACAACATATATACAAATTACAACTAAACGTGCTTAAACGTGCCTCCATCGTGCCTTGGTGGGCCGGCCGCTAATCGTGCTGGGCCTGGCCGGCCCACGTGCTGATGCAGCGGCCCAGGCCCGGCACTAAGGACGGGCCGGGCCAGCCCGGTCCATCTAAGATCATGTCGGGCCATGCCTGGACCGGGCCAAAATCCCGTGCCATGGGCCAGCCCACGTGCCACGGGCCATATGGCCATCTATAGCTCCACGTATCTTGTTTCTGTTTTCCTCATTGATGCTGCCTAGCTATAGCGTTAACGTGCATGGAGAACTATTATAGCTGGTTGTTATACAATGTAATTAAATTTACATGAATTATGGGCAGAATGTCCCTAATTATTATAAGTTTCCCATATCATGCTATTTTTCTTGATATATATAAAGGTTGAGTTTCATGATCCACTAGGAGATTGCAGTAATTATCTCTTGTGAAAATTGTATTAGCTCTGGTATTTCCTTGAGCCATGCTGCTGCTCAGCACCGTACAGTCAGCTGATCAGCGTCGAATCAACGGATGACTACAACAGCACCGTCAGCTGGCTCCAGTGGCGCCGGCACCGACCTGCAGCATGTTCGTTTGCTCGTATACGATCGTGGATTATAAGCTGGAATAATATTTTTCTCTCACACCAAACCAGCCAGCAGTAAATAATCTATGATCGTTTACGACGAAACAAACAGGCTGCTGATCAGCGGCCTGGGCGACGACCGACGACGTGCTCCTGCGCGCTCTCACGGCGGTGGCGCGGTGTCTGGACGCGCGTTCCAGCACTATTGATCCCAACACGGGCACGCTCATCTTCAGAAGGAATTTAAGGTTAATTGCATTGCTGCATGTACACCGAGCCCGACGCGATCCACGTTTTTTAGAATTGAGAGTCCTATATAGATGGCCAAATGGGCCGCCCGGCACTAGCCTGGTTTGGCCCGGCACTAGGAGGTAAGGATGGCAACGGGTCGGGTTTGGATCGGGTGGAGTCTCCGTGCACCCAAAACCGAAACCCGAAATCGAAACCCGAATCCGCCCCGAAAACCGATTCGGGTGGAAATCCATCACCAAAACCAAACCCGCGGATACCCGAAACCCGAACGGATACCCGAAACTCGAATGAATACCCGAAACCCGCGGATATATATACACATATTCACATGTATAAACAAGAGGCAACAAATAATAAATATTTTCATGAGTCAACTTTAAATAAATTTAATAATCTAAGTAAACAAATTATTATTAGTATATTATAAAACATGAGTTTTAATTCCAAATGATTTATTTTGGATATCCATTGGATATCCACGGGTGGAAAACCAAACCCGAAACCGAACCCGATTGGTTTCGGGGGCCCGAACCCGAAAACCGTGGGTGAAAAACCATCCCCAAACCCGAACCCGCAGAACCCGAAACCCGCGGATATCCGCCCCAAACCCGATCCGTTGCCATCCTTACTAGGAGGCCCGATAGCTTTTTCGTGCCGAGGCGGGCCGGCACTGCGTGCTGAACTGCTGGTCCAAGTCTGACCCGACAACCTTTTTATCGTGCCGGGCCGGCCCGCTAGCACGACAGGCACTGCAGTGCTAGTGCCTAGCCCGACACTGGGGGCGCCTCCCAGAAGCGGCCCCCGGCGGCGATGGGCGCCCCTCCAGGCCACGGCGGCCCCTGGCGGCGGTGGGCGCACCTCCTAGCCGTGGTAGAGGCGTGAGGGGAGGGAGGGCCGTGGTGGCTAGGGAGGGGAGGCGGCTGCTGTTGGGGGAGGGGAGGAGGGCAAAAGAGTTAGGTTTTTTGTGTTATATACTAGGCTCCCCTTCGGTGCGATCCAACGGTTGGGAAGGGGAGCGTCAGCTCATCCAACGGTTGGGAGGAGGGTTCGCTGGGTATTGGGCCAGCATCGGGCCAGCCCAAAAATCGTGTTGCGCCCATGCTGGCCTAGCGTGCCGGGGAGGCGGCCCAAGCCCGGCCCAACACATCGTGTCGGGTCGTGCTAGTGCCGGGCCTTGGGCCGCCCAGTGGGCCTGGCCCATCTGGCCATCTATAGAGTCCTGTTCCAACTGCGTATAGAACGGAGAGCATAGGCCGTCGATCGGGCGATCAAATCATTGACCGGATCGAATCTGCCCTCCTGCCTGCACCGTGTGGTCCACAATGGCGTGCGCGGCAAGGCGGCGGGACGATGACGGGGAGCATCCCGCGCGCCGGCGACGATGTGCTTGCACGCAAGGCCAATCAGCTTCGTCCATCGGCTGACCTCAAGGACGGAGCAGCCCTCGCCGGTGTCGATCTGACGGGCGGCCTAAGCGACGACAAGCTCGTGCGTGTCCTCGAGCTGGTCCCCGACGCGAGGGACCTGGTGCGCACGGGTGCGCTCTCGCGGCACTAGCGCGGACTTTGGACACGCGTGCCCGCCCTCCGCTTCCCTCCAGCGCTAGGCCAGAGTTCATGTCGTCGATCGCCGGGTGCGGAGCCGAGCGGTACGCCGCCTTCGTGAGGGATGCCCTCGCCCTCCGCGCCGCCCAGACAGAGCCCGCCATCGAGCACCTATCGATCTCATTTGCCGCCCTCGCGTCGCCGCCCATCATCTTCAGAGCCGCGGAGGCGTGGGTCCAGTACGCCGTCGATCACGCCCTCAAGTCCTTGGACCTTGAACTGCACCTACAGATAAACTTTAGATCCGGCGAGCTTCCGTTCTCTTCTGCTCTCAGTGGAGGCGAGGCCCCCGAAGATGGTGGCGACCACCTTGTCATGGTCTTGGAAGGCATTGTTGTTGCCCCCAGGTGGTCGGTGGCCTCCGGCTCTGTCGTTGGCGTCATCTTCCAGCTTTTTGTCCTGAAACTCCTTAGCCAAGCTGAGGCAGTTCTTCATTTTGTGCTTGGCGTTCTTGTGGAGAGGGCACGGGCCGTCGAGGATCTTTTGGTACTGCTCGTCGTAGTTGCACTTGGCGCGAGGTTGACTGACGGCGGCGACGATGTGGTCTGGCCGGCGGCGGCGATTTTGGCCAGACTTGGGTCCTTCTGTTCGATCACGGCCGCTGTCACGATGGTAACTGTGGTCGTTGAAGCGGCGATCGTTGTGGTGTCGGTCGTCGAGGCGGTCGTCCTAGCGGCGAGGTGGGCAGTGAGTGCCCGCATCATCATTGAAGCGCACCTCGGCTTCCTCGGCGTTGGCGTACTGGTTGGCAGTAGTGATCATCTCGCCAATGCCTATGGGCAGCTTGCGGTTGAACTTGGAGCGAAGCTCACGATGGTTGAGTCCTCGGATGAAGGCGGTGATGACCTCAGCTTCCGTGATATTGGGAATAGAATTCCTCATCTCGGAAAAGCGTCAAATGTAGCTACAGAGGAGCTCGGACGGCCTCTGGTTGATGCGGTTGAGACCATGCTTGGTGCCCGGCCGAGTACACGTAGTCATATAATTGTCGGTGAAGACTTTTTTAGCTCTTCCCAGGATCTGATGGAGTCCAAAGCAAGACTGGTAAACCAGCTCATGGCGGCTGGCGTGAGCATGATGGGGAGATAGTTTGCCATGACACTGGTGTCTCCTCTGGCGGCATGGACAACAGTGGCGTAAGCCTGTAGCCACTCTGTTGGATTCATCCTTCCCTCGTAAGGCTCGACCCCAGTGATTTTGAAACCGTGGGGCTACTGAAGTGTTCGGAGTGCCCTCGTGAACGCTGGGGGCCCTTCGGGGTTGTGGTCGGCGTCGGCTGCAGCGTTGCCGGCGTCGATCGGCTCGAGAGCTAAGTCCGGGTTTCCGTACTCCTGGTCGTACTCCTAGCGGCGGCGTACTTCATCTTCATGACGACCGAAGCGACGTTGCTCGATACGCCGTCGTGCATCCCGGAGGTTGCTGAGGTGCACTCGAGCGTCCTGTTCGACCTCCTGGTCGTGTTGGCGATGGTGTTCGGCGCGGTGGCCCCTGGCTCCCCCCTAGGGAGGCAGTGACTGGTCGGCGAAACGGCTTTGACTGGGGCAGAGATTGGATCTCGGCGCAGCTGATCGACGAATCGTGCTTGTAGAGCACGAAGGTCTCTAATCCTCGCGGATCTCATTAACCTGACAGTGTGCCGCTTTAAGCATGGCGGCGACCTTGGCGAGCTCGGGCGTCTACGGGAGGCAGGCGAGCTCATTGGCGGCCACTACCAGATTGGCGCTTGGAGTCTTGAAAACATCGTGGCCGTCACGCGGAGAAACTCTTCGTCGAGGTCGTGGTGGAGCGGGAGTGGCCTTCCTTGTGAGTCGAGCCGATTATTTCGAGCAACCTCGGCCCTCGCAATGGCTGCCTCGTTTTCTCGACGCTGCGCGTGGTTGACGTTCTGGTTCTCACGAGCGACGCATTCCTCCTCGGTTTCACCGTTTCGAGGAGGGCTGTCGACACTGACGTTGAAGATCGTGCCACCTCAGAAGGTGGGAGAAGGAGTTGCTCGGTGACGGTTTTGGCGAGGGTCTCCGTAGAGCCCTGAGACTCAGAGCCCAGATTTTCCTCTGGGATGGTCTGGAGGGACACTCCAGGGCACCGGCCTATGTGTAGCATGTTGACGGCTGGCGGAGGCTGGACGGCGATCTGGTCGGTGAGTGGATGGGCGCATCCCACCTGGTCGGCGAATTTGCCCCTCAGGGCGTTGTAGCGGCGACGTTGGTGAGCCCGAAGGGCAGAGCCGCAACTCTTGGAGTTTTTCGAGCAGCCTCCGATAGATTTGGATCAGAGGGTGGTCGGCGCTGAACCAAAGTGTCCAGGGCCGATTCGGCGATGGAGAGGCAATCGACAAGCTTCAGACCGACCTGATCGATGGACTCGATCAGATCGTCGTTGTTGATCTGCCTCCTCTGGTAGCGAGGAAGCGGGCGGCGAGTTGCTGATGAAGGCGACCTCGGAGGTGGTTCCGAGATCGGATCTGCAGTCGTAGGTGCGGGGATGATCGGCACAGAAACAATCTGCGTCGGCTCAAGGAGCTCTCCGACTCCGTCAGCGTTAATGATCTAGGAGATCGATCCGGCCGTAAAGATCTGGCCGGGCTACGGGGGAGACGAAGAGCTTGCGGAAAAAGCCATCTTGTTCGACAATGAAACAACACGCAGTCCCCTACCTGGCGAGCCAACTGTCGATAGAATATCGTCGGCAGTCCTCCGAGGGGTATCCCACGAAGGTAGATTGATCGGCAGAGGAGCGTGAGATCAAGAACAAGAAGACAACAGAGACACACGAGTTAGACAGGTTTAGGCCGTCAGTATGTCTCTGTTGGTTTGTATTAGCTATCGTATGATATTACGTGAGTTTGGAGGGGGTCCCTGCCCGCCTTATATAGTTCGGGGAGCAGGGTTACAAGTCGGTTAGATCTGAGAGATAACCGAAAAGTAATAACTGATTACAGGAATCTTGGGATCATACATATCCTAACAGATCTCGTAGTACCTTCAGGATATCTTCCAGATGTCTTGCGGAAGGCGCCGACCAGAGTCGTGCCCCGCAAGGCTTCGTCTTGTGGGCTGGGCCGCCCCTGAGGGCGCAGCCCATGTGGTCTGCCGTGGGTATCCGGGGCCATATCCCCCACAATAGCGGGTTGTCAAACTCTGTCAACTCTAACAAATTTCAATCAATTTCGCTAAAATTTTAAGGCATGAACATGACGTTTTAGTTTTAAAGTCCGACTTTTGACGTAGGAGCCACATGTTGGACTCACATTTATTTCAAATATATACGAGTTTTTTATATGAGCCCATAGGTTTATATAGCATGTGTTTGGTTTTGGAACGATGTGGGTTGGGTTGGAGCCGACCCCCTTTTGTGGGTTGGGATCGGCCCGTCTCGTGTTTGGATGAGAGGGATGGGTTTGTTCCAGTCTTTTGTTTGGTCGAAGGGGTCGAGAGAGATGGGATGGATGCCATTTTAACACCTGTTTGACTATAATTTGTCATGTCAAATAATACGATTCAATTCATGTGATAAATATGATAATTTAGATTACCATTAAAATATTTAGAATTAACACTTAAGCCTAATTGGCTAAGTATACTAACGAAGTATACGTGTGTGCAAACACACAAGTGCAAGCTAGCTGCATACATATACACATACACAAAGACCCTTGAAATATTCTAATGCAGGTGATTCACGTGCCAAGGCCCAGTCCAAACCGCCAAGGAACTTCTTTTAATGTGCGGCCCATGTATGCTTACGACTGTACGTATACGTATACGTATACGACTACCCGCCGGAGCGTCAATGATTTGAAAACCTTCAGGCTGGGGTCACGTTCAGATTGCATGGTCACTAGCGTTGGAATTTTAAACAGGAGCTTGCATGCAACGCGCAGAGCAATCAACGGCTTGCTCTTATCTCGGGCCACGCTGAACTGAACAGCGGCGGCGCTCAACTCCCAGACACCGGGGGCGTCACTTGACCTCCCTCTATGTATTGTCTTTCGGTGCTGCAGGTGAAAGGGGGACGGGCACGCGCGCACACATCGCCATCCACCAGCACACAATCACACATCTTTCTTCACCCACTGCACCAAAATCACCGTCGCCTGCAGATCGACCTCGCCGCCGCGAGCGAGTCAAGGCAGGATCTTGTCATCTTGGAAAGGCCGGCTTCGTCCTCATCGATGCTTCTTCTCCACCATGCGTATGTCATTGTCTGATTGTGAGTAATCGGCATGGCCTAGGGAGTCTGTTAGTTTTGTTCTTCTGTTGCAGGGATATGTCTACGATGGCAGGGCCGTGAGCGCTCGATGCATGTTGGCTTCTGGTGAAAGAAATGCCAGGAGGCTCATGTGCCGTACAGGCTTATTGATGATAGGAAAAAAATAGAAGTGCCAATGGCACTCATATACACTTTGCAGGTTTCAAGAGAAGGACGTTCCAAGGCAGCGCGGACATGCTTCTTATTTTGTAGGTGTACGAAGGATTGGGAGATCACATCTCTCTATGGCGGTGTTTACATAAAAGAAATAGATCAACAGATTAGCACGCCATTAAGATGGCAGTGCCAGGTACAGGAGGCTTCACACGGATAATAAAATCAACGGTCGTGCTTGCAGGCACACGCCACAAGGCTAATCGATCTATACAATAGGTCATGCCATGGTATTGATAAGTCCTAGATTCTATATGCAAGTCTGCCAATGCAAGAAAGGAGAAAGGAAATAAAGTATACAGATGAAATGTTATGTTCTGTGACGGTCGTGTTTAGCTAAAAGGTCTCAGATCTATTAATTTATTATTTACTCAAAAAAAGATCTATTAATTTATTATCACCAGCTTTCCGTGACCGACGAGGCCGGAAATTTCTATTATGTGCCGACCGATGAGGCGGGATAAAATCCGTTCGTGACCGCCGAGGCCGAACACATTCACCTCGGGAGCTTTTACTGAACACGAGGCGTGATGAAATATAGCATCAAGTCGCTCGGCTTCGTTTCTTTTCGTTGTTTCTGTTATGCAGCATTCATCTATGGAGTACAGGATAAGACGCTTAATGACGACGATCTATGGAGTACAGGATAAGACGCTTAATGACGACGATCGTTTGACGCAGCATAATCGGAGGCATTCCGCAGGTTCAAACCTACGGATGTAATTAACTAGAGTTCTTGCGAGGCTCTAGGATTTAGAAACTATGCAGTCG
The DNA here is from genome assembly GCA_038087645.1 of Saccharum hybrid cultivar R570. Classification (NCBI taxonomy): domain Eukaryota; kingdom Viridiplantae; phylum Streptophyta; class Magnoliopsida; order Poales; family Poaceae; genus Saccharum; species Saccharum hybrid cultivar. The sequence goes on along the minus strand of JAQSUU010000001.1, from coordinate 33,562,557 downwards.
TCTGTACCTTGAGGCGCTATGCAGAAATATATGTTAAAAGAGAGGAGACTTGCAAGTTTCTTGAGAGATGAATAAAGAAAGCAAGTTTTCCCATTTTATTGTGTTTCTGTGCGATTTATTTATTTATTTGTATACTATAGTATACTGGCACGCCCATACTTTATTACGCCGTACGCCGAGAAATTTTGAGTATTTCTCTCGCGAAAACAACACCGTTAGCAACGGGTCCCACCTGTCAGCTGCGGGGCCCATCTGTCATCCTCTTCTTCTTCTTTTTTACCCCCACGGCATCTTCTTCATCCTCTGCCCGCTCCCTCCCTTCGCCGGCGACGCCCGCTCCCTCCTCCCCGCCCCGGCGCCGGCCCCCGCCTCCGCGCCCCGGCCTCCTCCCCGCCTCCTCCCCGGTCGCCTCCTCGCCGCCCTGGCGCCGGCCCCCGTCTCCACGCCCGGCCTCCTCCTCCGCACCAGCTCCCGCCTCCTCCCCGCCCGGCGCCGGCCGCCGCCTCCTCCCCGCCCGGCGTCGGCCGCCGCTGCCCCTGCGCCAGGCCTCCTCCTCCCCACCCAGTGCCAGCCGCCTCCTCCTCCCTGCCTCCGCGCCAGCCCCCACCTCCTCCCCGCTCCCTCCCTCCGCTGGCCGCCGCCTCGTCCCCACCCTCGCGCCGGCCCCCGCCTCATCCCCACCCGGCGCCGGCCGCCGCCTCCTCGCCTCCCCCGCGCACCCACGCACAGACGCGCGTGGGCACGCACGGACGGACGCTCAGGGCATCGATGCGGGTTGAGTGTGTCCACTCGTTTTGGGCGGATGCGTTCGACCCGCATCTCGGCCGAATATTCCCCTACTGGGTTTGACCCAACCCCCATCCCTCTCCAACTAAACGCGGGTCCATGGGGGTCGAACCTGTTCCAACCCCCTCCGACCCACAAACCAAACACACCCATAGCAAACTCATGGGTTTTATTAACTAGTAGGGTGGATTGGCTTGGGTTTATATAATATAAATATGGGGTGAGTTGGATTGAAAAAATAAATTAACTTGATGTGGATTGGTGTGGGTTAGAGTTGGATTACAATCCAATTAGCAGACCTAAGTTCTAAGGCTCTGGATCGTATGACAAAAGACATTGTTTGTGGAGAAAGAGGTAGATTTACCCGGATGAAACATTTGATTTGCGTAACACGAGAAAGATTTGCCACTCCTGACCAGAGAAAAAATTATCGGCGATAAAATTTTGATAAACCCGATAATCCCGTTTATCGCTGAAGTCCGATAAATTTTATTTATCACCGAGATTCTAAATTTCACTAGTCTACCTACATGAAAGTGTGATATTCTCTTATATCAATACTATTATGTGCTAGTTCTTAATATTAAATGCTTTAGAGACAACTTATATAATTTTCTAGAGAAATTAGGTATTTTTTATTTTATTTTTGACCGAGAAATTTTCCGATAAATCCGATAAACCCATTTATCGGTGGCCTCCGATATTTTTTTTCTACCGGTAATGTGAACCTTGCTCCTGACGGTAAAGATATGGATGCAGGCCCGCAGCCCGCTAGCCAAATACCGAGCCCAACGACCAGCGCACGCCGCCAGCGTATAGATCGGAGCATAGGCCGTCGATCGGGCGATCATTGACCGGATCGAACCTGCCTGCCTGCACCGCGTGGTCCACAATGGCGTGCGCGGCGATGGGGCGAAACGACGGCGGCGAGCTGTCCGCCGCCGGCGTCGAGCTGACCGGCGGTTCCGGAGGCAATGTGCTCGCGCGCAAGGCCCGCCTCAAGGGTAGAGGAAGAGCAACCACCGGCCGCGTCGATCTGACCGGCCTCCTGAGCGACGACGTGCTCGTGCGCGTCCTCGGGCGGGTTCCCGATGCGAGGGACCTGGTGCGCACGGGCGCGCTCTCGCGGCGGTGGCGCGGCCTCTGGACGCGCGTCCCCGCCCTCCGCTTCGCCTTCAACACCAGGCGGGAGTTCTTCAGATTGGCCGCCGGCGCCGAACGGTTCGTCGACGACGTTCTCGCCCTTTCGCGTTGCCCAGAGGGAGCCAAGCCTCGAGCACCTGGCGATCTCGCTCATCATCGAGTTCTACGACATTAGCGACGAAGAATTACAGCAACTCGCGCCGCTGTCCATCGGAGCCGCGCAGGGGTGGATCCAGCACGCTCTCAAGTCTTTCGAGCTTGAGATGAGCGTGATGGGGCCTGCCGTCGTTCCAAGGTGCTGAGCCTCGATTGCCTCCCGAGCTCGGCGAAGCTGGAGGCCATGCGTTTGGATCTAGGCGAGGCACTAGTCCGGCTGCCCGCCACCGCGGTGTTCGTGTCACTCAAGAGTCTTTCTCTTGAATCCATGATGATCATAAAAGGCACTTGGCACCTCCTTGCCCGTCTCCTGTCGACGGCATGCTGCCCCTGCTTGCAGAAGCTTAGGATGAGGGATCTCAATCTTGATGATTTTGAAGGGATGTATGATCAGTTGCTGCCGCCCTCTCTGAGCAGGCCCGGTCATGTCAATTTATAGACCTGGAGCGAAGCTACAACGATGGGCCCTTTAATACAACTCTAATAATATAATGATGTTTCTAATAAATGTAATGCAGACTAATTATTCTTATGAAACTAGTTATACATCTTATCTTACCTTAAAATTTTCTTCTAACATTTACTGCTGCGAAGTCATTGATGGCCTCAATATCAATTTCATCCACAGCAACTGTTGCCCACTCATCTGGATTTCTTGTAGCGCTTGTATTACCCTTAAAAAAATTATCAATATATCCTCTTTGTCATTCTATCAAGCCCTCTATCCTTCTCTTCTTTTTTCTTTTCTCATTTTATGCATGTTTTTTGGGCAATATGAGTTCACCTAAAATTTAGAAAAGTAGTAAGTAATTAAAAAATATGTCATACTAAATTCAACATGGTTGTTGCACCCTATGGGATTCCTAAATCCCAAATCTAAAGAAGTAAAAAATAAATATTGGGGACAAGAACAAATATTGATTAGGGGGCTTAGCCGTTTAGGGCCAGTTTCTTAATTCTTACCTCCGTATACGAAGACCAGCAAGCCAGAACAGACGGAAGTGGATGCCGCCGGCCAGCGGCCCCTCGCACTCGAGATCACCAAGACGCATGGGATCGCTCGCTGCTCGTAGCCTCGCACGGGAGTCGGCGAGTCGCTCACTCGCGCAGGAAGGCGGAGTCACGACCGCGCGGCAGGAAGGGCACGGGAACGCGGAAGGCGAGCAGAATCGACGCGGAGTCAGTATGCCTGGTTCAGCTCGTATGCCTGGTTCAGCTGTTCCTATGGGCCATAGACAGAATAGAGTAAATTGTATGGCCGGTCTTTAAAGTATTCGATGGTTCTTATTTGGGTCTCTGAACTATGAAATCGCACGTTTAGCTACCTAATGTATTTAAGTGATCTCATCCAGGTCCAGAATAGACACGAGGAGGATTAGAAGCTGACGTGGTCATCCACGTGGACATGATTTGAACAGAAAACATTTGAGACATGCAACGTCCCCATCTGGGTCCCTGGTAGTGCTCGTCGGGCGAGCACGCGATCACGTTCACCGCCCCCATCTGGGTCCCTGGAAGTGCTCGTCGGGCGAGCACGCGATCACATTCACCGCGAGGGTGACGAGCATGTGCTCCTGGACATGCAACGACAGCTCGGAGCGCGTGCACCCGCGCCGCACGCCCAGCAGCAGGTAGTAGTCGACGTTGCACGTCTCACCGGCGGCGACGCGGCTGCGCAGCCCCTGGATGCGGGCCGTCAGTTTGCGGTGCGCGCCGGCGATCTCGCGGTACCGCATGCCGCCCTGCAGCCGCCACTGGGGCCCCGGGAGCTTGCCGTTGCAGAGCGCAGCGTCGTCACGGAGGCAGTCGGCGAGCGCGCCCACGGACTGGAGGAGGTCGGCGCGGGCACGGAGCGCCGGGATGTAGGCAGGGTCCAGGGCGAGCGCGCGGTTACAGTCCGCGATGGCGTCGGCCAGACGGCCACCGGCCTGGAACGTGGCGGCGCGGCCGACGAGGCAAGCGGCGGCAAACGGGTGCGGCAGCACGCCACGGCGTGCCTCGAGGATCTTGGTGAAATGGCGTACAGCCTCGGCGGGGAGGCCGGCGTCCAGCGCGGCCATGGCAGCCACTCGGCGCCGGAGCAGGAGCTTCACGTGCGCCAGGAGCGGACACGGCCTCCGACTCCATCCCCGGGATTATGAATGCCGAACCAGACTTGGATGATTTGCCGGACGGGACGGAGGGAGCCGCGGCGGCGGCGGCGGACGACGAGAAGCTGTCGTCCGACCAGCACATGCTCTCGCGGCGGAACCCTCCTCATGTCTATTTTGGACCTGGATGAGATCACTTAAATACATTAGGCAGTCAAACGTGTGATTTTATAGTTTGGTGACCCAGATAAAAACCACTCAATACTTTAAAGACCGGCCGTGCAATTTACTCGACAGAGTACTACTTCTACTTGCACATTTGGGGTTGGGTCCCCTAGCCTCGGCGGCCCAGCTCGAAACCAACCCACCCCCCACCCCAGGGCCGGGCCTGTCTCTGAGCTATCGATGGAGAAGATGAATCTAACAGATTTTCTTCAACTCAAGACTCCTAAGTCCTAACCTCCACGTTCTCTGCATGAAGGCCTGCATGATGCTGACACTCTCAATCTCGGCCCCAAGGCTAGAGGAGCTCTTGTTGACATCCCAACCCTATTATCTTGATGTTGATGGTGAACTGCCATGTGTGCGGAGTCTCAAGGCTGAACTATCCTCAAATGGTAACTACGACAACGACGATATCAATGATGGTACTATTCGCCTGCTCCATCGTTGTAAGTCGGTCAGAAACCTTGAGTTGTCTGTTCATGTTAATGAGGTATGTTCTCAATGGCTCAGGACTTGCAAAAATTTTATCTTTCAATTGAAAGTTGACAGTGCTATTGCAAATTTGCTAAGAAAGATTCCATGAAACTCACGTGCAAAGATTTACATATTTTATACAAAATTATTAGTTGTAACTTTTCCAGGTCAAATGAAATTGAAGTTTTGAATACAGAGTCAAATAGTAGGCAAGAGCATTGATTTTACTTGCATACTGTTTTCAATTATTTGTGACTTTTGTATATGACCAAATTTACCGAGTTCAATAGAATCAAGTGTTTCAATAATAGTTCTGTACTACTATTTTAAAATTCCAATGGAACCAAATTTAATTATACAATGTAACTACATTTTTTGGGACTCTTGAAAATGGAATGGAGTATGCAATTATTTCATAATTTCACGTTACATTGACAACTATAACTAGGGATGGACCCAATGGAATATTTTCGGTGGCTGGTTTCTTTTCCTCCTCTGCCTCCTCCTTGATTGACCTACTTCCATCAATTTATATATGTATATTCCTAGATAGCTATGGACTTATATACATCATATAGTGCTTTGATGTTAGATATGAAATTATTCTATAGAAGCTATATTTTACTCAAAGTGGTTAACTATAACAATGAACTCAATTCTCTGTGCGCTGTGAATCAGGTGCTCCTGAAAGAAAAACCTTTTTTTTTTCTTATTTGAAGTGAACAAAAGACATGTCTATCGGCATAGGCTTGCTATGATCCATCTCAATATTTTTTGGCAAACATTTCCCTATGCTTATTTACATGTTTATTTTGCCTTTTTATTTTATTAGAGAAATGACGATGACCAGATTGTTGACATAATCAATTGGAGGATACCGCATCTTCCACATGTGACATCTCTGACTGTTCATGTTTCTCTACCCAAGTTACATTCCATGCGAGCTGGTATATCAGATATCTTGACTCAGTGCAGCAATCTAAAATACCTCCGCGTACACTTGGATTACCCGATTTATATGCTAAGACAAGAGGTATACTAGCTAATTCCATCGAGACAGTAATGATAAGAACTTCATACACTACTGGAAACAGAGACTTTGCCGAGTGTAAATTTCTTTGCCGAGTGTCAAAAATCGAACACTCGGCAAAGATCTTCTTTGCCGAGTGCTGCACTCGGCAAAGAATTGCACTCGGCAAAGATTTCTTTGCCGAGCGCCGGGCACTCGGCAAACACAGGCACTCGGCAAAGGACTTCTTTGCCGAGCGCCAAACTCTCGGCAAAATCTATACACTCGGCATAGGCTGCCCGTGAAACGGCGTCGTGCCACGTCCTTCTTTGCCGAGCGTCTGCGGTTAGGCACTCGGCAAAGATTTTTTTTAAATTTCTTTGCCGAGTGCCCCAGATCTGGCGCTCGGCAAAGATTTTTTTTATTTTTTTAAATTCTTTGCCGAGCGTCTCAGATCTGGCGCTCGGCAAAGAAAATTTTTTTATTTTTAAACTACTTTGCCGAGTGCTCCCTGGACGGCACTCGGCAAAGATTTAATTTTTTTTAATTATTTCGTTGCCGAGTGCTCCTGTGTATGCACTCGGCAAAGAGGAAAATTTAAAAAAAAAATTAAAACATTCTTTGCCGAGTGCCTGATGGCTGGCACTCGGCAAAGACACCCTTTGCCGAGTGCCACTCCCTGGCACTCGGCAAAGTTTTTTTGTTTTTTTTGTTTTTGGCCTCCAATTTTTTTGTGCAGCCTTTTTAAAGCACCAGGAACTCCTAGTTACAATTTGAAGATTTTTTTGTGGCTTTTTGTTATATTTAGTTACTTTATTTCGTTTACTTTAATTTTTCTGGAAATTAGAAATTTGAACTGCACGTGGTACGAACAATGGAGTTTAATGATTCGAAAATTGATAGTCATGTTAGTGTGTGTTATGAGAGGCCGTATCCAGGAACGGACCCGAAATTTCGGATATCTCGTTCACGAAACATGTCCGCGAAATTGCGTGTGAAGTGTTTATAAATTCTATAAAATGCAAACGAAGTCCAAAAATCATGAAACATGTTGAGATGTCGTGATATCATATGTGGAGGCTATGATAAAAATTTCAGAAGATTTCGTGCACGTTGTCACGTACGATGCTTACAAGCTACGAGCAGAGTCGGCCCAATCGACAAACCACAAACAGCGGAGTTGTTACGCCCGGCACTGATGGACTCGACTATTATGGAAGAATTGAAGAAATCTACGAACTATCATTTTATGGTTCCAAACCTCTTACTCCTGTCATATTAAAATGCCACTGGTTTCATCCTGGTGTAACGAGACGGACCCCTAAGCTTGGGCTAGTCGAGATTCGACAGGATTCCGTCTATCCAGGAAAAGATGTCTACATTGTGGCTCAACAGGCCGTCCAGGTTTATTATACGTCATACGCGTGCAAAGACGCCGAGCATCTTAAGGGTTGGTCTATTGTGCACAATGTATCGCCACACGGTAAACTACCTGTCCCAAACGATGAAGATTATAACTTCAACCCAAACACATATGATGGAGAGTTCTATCAAGAAGAGGGGCTACAAGGGAGGTTTGACATAGACTTAACCGAAGAGATAGGAATGGAAGTAGATAATGAAAGGGATGATGACGAGGACGCTGGAGACGAGGTGCGAAATCTGAAGGACATACAAATGCTTGAGCGATTACATTTCGGCAATGACAATGAAGACAACATTCCTCCTTCGGATAGTGTTGATGAGTTGGACAATGTTGATAGTGATGACGAGACCTATGATCCAGCTAATTTCAATCATGAAGATTATTTCTAATACATGTAATACTATGTTTTTTGTAATTATGTTTTGTTCATTTTTGCATATATTTCTAATACATGTAATACTATATTTTTTGTAATTATGTTTTGTTTATTTTTGCCCCTATTTCTAATTATGTCTTGTTTTTCTTTTTTATTGCAGGTGATTGAACAAAGATGGCGGGCGACCGTCATAGGTCTGTGAACTCGATTTACCAAAGACAACGCCGGTCGTAGGAGGGGGCGGAGGGGGCGGCAGAGGGATCGAACAGGAGGAGGAGGACCGCTAGCCGCAGGAGGGGGCCGTCTCCTCCCACGCCACATGAGGAGGACCACCAGCCGCAGGAGGAGGTGGCGCCCGTGGACGAGTCAGACGAGGAGTTGGTTCGGCAGACGGAGGAGGAGGAGGAGGAGGAGGAGGAGGGGGAGGCGGCAGGCACGAGTTCTGCTTCCTCCAACTCCTCTTCGAGTGTCTACTTGCGAGGTCCCGCGAGTCTCCCACAGGTTCCGTTTCGTCACCAATGCCCACTGATTCGCCCCGAAGGACAAAAGTAAGTAACTGTATATGTTATCACCACTACTTCATATGATATGATGAAAAAAACTAATAATTTTTCTTAATTACTTGTGCAGGAACTGGGTGGTTGTGTCGGGTGGTAGCGCACGGCTAGTCAACGGCATCCTGGGTCTTCTGTGCAGGCAGCACTTCCCCGGCATTGTCACGTACGCATCGAAGACGGAGCCGGCCTACTCGTTTGACCACTACGTCGTCGCCTCCGATGCGGAGTACCCCAACAAGGCGGCGCGGGTGAAGGCAGAGTTTTGGGTAAGTCTCCCTTGCACAACATTGCTCAATACGTCGCATTCATTAGACTTTTCTTGAAATAATGAATCGATACATCGCTTTTGTATGCAGACTTATTACAGATGCGAGGAGGGATTTGAGGCCAGGGCGGAGCAGGCGACTACCAAAGCCTGTAAAAAACTCGTCACCGACATGCATCACGAGGCGCGCATCCAGGCCATCGTAACCTACTACGGGTCGAAGCTTGGAGAGAGGAAAACCAAGAAAGACGCAAGAGAGATGCAGCTGACCCGGGAGCAGTACCTTGAGGTAAATGAAGAACATCAACATTGATTCGATTTGAGATTAAGTTGGTTTAATTTGATCTTCTTATATGTCCAATACTTGATGACGTGTAGGTGATTCCCTGGTGGTGCCAAGCGTATCCCGAGTGTTGGGCGATGATGGTGGACAGGTGGTTCACGGAGGAGTACCTCAAGATGCACAGGGATGCCCGGGACCGTCGTTTACTGATGCAAGGTCCAGCACACCATCAAGGCAGCCGCAACCTCGCCGGATACAAACAAGCATGGGTACGCGAATTGATTTATCTATTGTCACGCTCAGTTCTGTCTGATTTCTAATCATCGTGCTGTCTTTCTCGCAGTCGGCGTCACATAGTGGCCAGGCTTGCTCGGACTTCCAGGCATGGTGTATGGCCCACAAGGGTAAGGCGACGTCCGACGTCTCCTTCAACCTGGAGGACCCGCCCGAGGCATACACGAACCCGAGCGTCCACTCTCGCATCAGTGAGTACACTGAGGTGGCGAGGTCGCTCCATGGGGCAGACCACGATCCGAGCACCCAGGACTTCGATGGAGAGGCCGTCATGAGGGCGGGGCAAGGCAAGAAGCATGGACGGTTCTGGCTTGGCGAAGGCGTCATCGACACGGCCTCTACTCCCTCTCTCCCAGATCCGAGCACGGAGCACGAGCGAGAGCCCGGCCATTCGCACACGGCCGACCGCTGCACAGCACCGGGTCGACGCACTCGAGGTTATTCCTGTTTTACTCGTCATACATTGATCTTTACACACCTTAATTAGCTTTGCATTACTGAAACATTGGAGTGAAATATTGCAGGCCCAGCTAGAACAAGAAATGAAGGAACGTCAGGAGCTGGGGGCCCAGTTGGAGGCCGAGCGGGCCGAGCGACAGGCCCAGGCGCAGAGGCTGATGGACATTACGGATTTCCTACAAGGGCTTGGGCAACATATGGGCTTGTCTCTGCCACCTGGGCTGTTGGTTCCACCTCCGCCTTCGCGTCCTGCAGCTGCAGCTACTCCTGTGAGTATCAAAGTTTTTTACTTTCACTTGTGCTTTGCTTGTATGGCCTCTATCGTCCTAGATTAGCTATCAAAATAATTTTGTCTCACATGCAATCTTTTCTCCTTTGTGCAGTCTCCATCTGACGGTGGTTCGAATAATCCACCTCATGCACCTACGAATGATGCACCTGGGCCTTCACCACAGTCGCTGTGGCCGAGATGAGTGCATGTTGTATTTTTTACATTTGTTGTTCACTTGGTGATGGACTTGTGATGCACTTGTGGACTTTGATGAACTTGTAAACTTATTTGGATGGACTTGAGCACTTATTATTACATATTGTGATGGATGTGTTATGGGCGGATGGATGTGTGGATGGATGAGATATATATGTGATGGATGAGATATATATGTGATGGATGAGATATATATGTGATGGATAAGATATATATGTGATATATGTTTGTATGAATGTATTTGTCATGATGGAACGCAAAAAAAAATTATTTGCCGTTTTGGGTCACTTTGCCGAGTGTTGCACTCGGCAAAGGACCCCTTTGCCGAGCGCAATGGTCAAAACACTCGGCAAAGCTGGCAAAATGGGCCACCAGAAAACAGATTTTCCAGCTTTGCCGAGTGCTATGACTATAACACTCGGCAAAGAAATTTAAAAAAAAAATTTAAACTTTGCGGAGTGCCTTCCGTGTTGGCACTCGGCAAAGAGTTTTAAAAAAATTCTTTGCCGAGTGCCTGGAGTGGTGGCACTCGGCAAAGAAAATTTCCAAAAAAAATAAAACCATTTTGCCGAGTGCCTGTCGGGTTGACGCTCGGCAAATAATTTTTTTTAAAAAAAAAATAAAAAATCTTTGCCGAGTGCCTGGAGGCTTGGCACTCGGCAAAGCAAATTTTCAAAAAAAAATAAAAGCTCTTTGCCGAGTGCCTTCCGGGTAGGCGCTCGGCAAAGAATTTTTTTAAAAAAAAGGCTTTGCCGAGTGCATGGAGGTTTGGCACTCGGCAAAGAAAATTCTCAAAAAAAAAAATAGAAGCTCTTTGCCGAGTGCCTCACGTGTTGGCACTCGGCAAAGAAAGTTTTAAAAAAAAATTAAATAAAATCTTTGCCGAGTGCCGGCAGGGTTGACACTCGGCAAAGTGACCGTCAACGGAACCGGCGCCCTGACGGTCGCTTTTCTTTGCCGAGTGTTTCCGGGGCACTCGGCAAAGCCTTTGCCGAGTGCCCGATAAAATACACTCGGCAAAGAGTGCTTTGCCGATTAATTTTTTTGCAGTGTGTGCTTTGCCGAGTACCGCACTCGGCAAAGGCTTTGCCGAGTGCCTCAGGCACTCGGCAAAGAACCTGAATCCAGTAGTGATAGGTCCTTTCTTGCCTTTTCATTACACTAAAGCCCCCTTTGGCACGGCTCATCCAAAACGGCTTCACCGGTGAAGCCAAAGCCGGTGAAGCCAGAAAAACTGGCTTTTCTCGGCTTCTAGTTCATTTTAACCCCGGCTTACAAAACGGCTTCACGCTACAGTGCCTCGATTTGCGCAAAATAGATGAAGCCGAAGCCGGCATAAGCCGTGCCAAAGAGGCCCTAAATTGAACATGTATCCTTGTCCTTACAGCAGCCGTTTGATCAAAAATCGGATTTCTTCTGCCATCATCCATATCATTGCAAATAGCAAGAGATATCCTTAGCTCATCTACAGGACGTGGAGTTGAAGGGACTGATAGGAACTGACTGCGAACTTTGGTTCATGCAATCCGTGCTTTCGAGCGCCAGAGAGGTTCAAGAGGTGGCTGTAAGTTTCTACCCAGACTACCAGCTAACGAACAGGAGGGATGCTTCTGATCTTCTGCCAGAACTAAGAGGTGGGGATTGGACTCCTTGTTCTTGGGGCCGTTATTCGTCATACAAGTGGAGGCCTTATATTGTCTGTGAATAGAGAGAGTTATCTGTGTAAAGTTAGCTGTTAAAATAAGTGGAGATTGTACTTGCTTTGAGAGATCCATGCATAATCCGTCGATCCCTGTTAAAAACAAGGTTTTTCATCTTTTGCCCAAGGACGTCACGTGCACGATGGCTTGTTTTACTTCGTGGGTCAATGAATAATTGTACAAGGCATCGCATGATCTCTTATATTGAACAACAGAACAAGTATTATTGCGTTTTATTATGGCCAATCTGCTCATTGACCACATCATTTTTCTAACAAGTCGTGTTAATCCAGAGTTACATGAGATAAGCCGAGTTTGAGGCAACATCAGACTCACACCTTTCATGATTTCATCCCATGTCAAGGGCCTCGAACCCCTGACTGGCCAGACCTCGGCTACGTAGCTCGTAGCCGTCGTCCGTCACGCCGGCGAGGTTATGCCCCTCAGCCGTCGGCTTACAGAGAAGAGAGGTAGATTAGAGATAACTTCTTCCTTCCTTCTTTCAATTGGTTTCCCGTACAAGCATATAAGGCTCTCGGCCAAACAGAAGGAGAAGGCTCTCCTTAATTGTAGGACTAATCTTAACAAAGAAATAACTAACCAAGGAAACAACTAATCAGGTGGCTGACTTTCCTCCTAGCCACTCGCCTGCCCTTCCTGCGTCCTGGCTGCGCGCTCGGCCTCCCGGCGCACGTCGCGGGCTCGCCTGCGCCTGGCGTACGTGCGCCCGCACATGACATCTCTCCCGCCGTCGAAGACCAGCTCGTCCTCGAGCTGAAAATCAGGGAACCGAGCACGGAAGTCGTCGTAGTCCTCCCAGCTTGCCGATGCAGCCGGCTCATCTTGCCACTGGACCAACACCTGCCGCACCCCGCGAGCCAGCCGGCCGGCGGTGACCGCCGCAGGCACCGGCACCATAGCGCCGTTGTGGGTTGGTGGCAGTGCCGGGGGTGTTGCAGGCGGCGTGCCAACGAACTTCTTGAGCACCCCAACGTGGAACACATCATGGATGCGGGCCCCTGGTGGAAGATCGAGCCGGACAGCCACGGCGTTGATGACCTCCCCGACGCGATACGGCCCGACGAACCGGGGCTTGAGCTTGCCGGTGGTGGTACGTGGCAGTGACGCTGCGGGGCGCTGCCGGAGCCGGAGGAGTGCCCAGTCACCAACTTGGAAAGCCACTGGACGATGGTGCTGGTCGTAGACACGCTTCTGGACCGCCTAGGCCTGTTCGAGGCGGTAGCGGACGTCGTCGAGGAAGGCCGCGCGGTCCTCCATCTCCTGGGCAACAGCAGCGACGCGCGTCTCGCCAGGCTCATAAGAGCGGATGGTTGGCGGATCGCGGCCATAGACCACGCGGAACGGCGTCTCCCGGAGCGACGATTGGAAGGTCATGTTGTAGGTGTATTCGGCCCACGGGAGCCAGCGAAGCCACTGTCGAGGACGGTCGCCGGTGAAGCAGCGGAGGTACATGACGATCACCCTGTTGGCGGCCTCCGTCTGGCCATCCGTTTGCGGGTGAAAGGCCGACGACATGAAGAGCTTGGTGCCAGTGAGGCGCATGAGCTCGGTCCAGAACGCTGACGTGAACATCGGGTCGCGGTCCGAGACGATGGACTGGGGGATGCCATGAAGGCGGACGATGTCGCCGAAGAACGCTTGGGCGACGGATTCGGCAGTGTAGGGGTGCGCCAGCGGAATGAAGTGGCAGTACTTGCTGAAGCGGTCGACGACGGAGAGGATGACTGTCTTGCCCTGCACCCGGGGCAGCGCTTCAATGAAATCGATGCCGATATCGGCCCAGACGCTGGACGGAATGGGCAGCGGTTGGAGCAGCCCGGCCGGCCGCAGGTGGTCCGTCTTGTACTTCTGGCACGTGGCGCACGCCTTCACAAAATCCTGCACCAAACGACGCATGTTGGGGAAATGAAAATCACGCCGTAGGCGGTGCAGCGTGCGATGAACGCCTTCATGGCCGTCGTCGTGGACCGCGGCCAGGATCTCCTGAAGGAGTGGCGACGCGGGCGGGATGTAGAGGCGGCCCGCCAGGGTGACCATGCCATCGATGATGGCCCACGGCGCGGCGCGGGTGCCCGCACGGAGTTCGTCGTGGACGGCGACCAGCGCTGGGTCGGTGGCCTGGGCATGGCGGAGGCGCTCGATGAAGTCGAACCGGGGCGCTGAAATGGCCAGCAGCTCGCCCGCATCGTTGTCGCGGCGGGATAGAGCGTCGGCGACAGTGTTCGTAGCCCCGGAGCGGTACTCCACTGTGAAGTCGAAGCCCAAGAGCTTGCCGACCCAGTGGTGCTGCGGAATCGTGGCGAGGCGCTGATCGAGGAGGTATTTCAAGCTGTAGTGGTCCGTCTTGACGAGGAAGCGGCGCCCCCACAGGTAGGGCCTCCAATGGCGGACCGCCTGAACCAGGCCAATGAGCTCGCGCTCGTAGGCAGCCAGGGTGCGGTGGCGCGGCGCTACTGGCCGGCTGAAGTACGCCACCGGGTGTCCCGCCTGGACTAGTACCGCCCCAAAGCCGACCGTGGACGCGTCACACTCGACGACGAATAGCTTGGCGAAGTCGGGCATGGCGAGGACGGGGGCCGACGTGACTGCCGCTTTGAGCGCCGAGAACGCCGCGGCCGCTGCGTCGTCCCATGCGAAGCCATCCTTCTTGAGCAACGCCGTCAGGGGCGCGGCCACCGTGCCATAGTTATGCACGAACTTGCGGTAGTACCCCGCGAGTCCGAGGAAGCCACGAACAGCCCGGGCGGAGCGTGGCGTCGGCCAATCATGGATGGCCTGCACCTTGGCCAGATCCATGGCGACGCCCGCAGCGGAGATAACGTGGCCGAGGTAGGCGACGGCGGAGGCACCGAAGGAGCATTTGGTGCGCTTGACGGAGAGCTGATGGCGACTGAGCTCATCGAAGACAGCACGCAGGTGCCGTAGGTGATCCACCCATGTCCTGCTGTAAATCAAGATATCGTCAAAAAATACGAGGACGAAGCGACGGAGGAACGGCCGCAAAACGTCGTTCATCAAGGCTTGGAACGTGGCCGGTGCGTTGCAGAGTCCGAACGCCATGACCAGGAACTCGTACAGGCCGTCATGTGTGCGGAACGCCGTCTTGTGGATGTCCTCGGGCCGCATGCGGACCTGGTGGTACCCCGACCGCAGGTCGAGCTTGGAGAAGAATTTGGCGCCGTTGAGCTCATCCAGCAGCTCATCCACCACCGGGATTGGGAAGGCGTCTTTGACCGTCACGGCGTTCAGGGCCCGGTAGTCGACGCAGAAGCGCCAGGAACCGTCGGGCTTCTTCACAAGGAGGACCGGCGACGAGAACGGGGAGTCGCTGCGGTGGACGATCCCTTGTTCAAGCATGGCGGCACATTGCCGCTCCAACTCATCCTTGTGGGCAGCCGGGTACCGATAGGGGCGTACGGCTACCGGCTGTGCAGCGGGCTTCAGCAGGATGCGGTGATCATGGGCGCGCTTGGGGGGCAGGCCAGTCGGAGTGGCGAAGACCCTGCAAACGCGTCGAGGAGAGCCTCCAGGAGCGGCTCGCCAGTGGACAAGGCGCGCGCCGCCGGCCCCGCCGCCGTGGCCAGTCCAGCCCAAGAGATGGTGCGGCCCCCATGCTGGAAAGACATGCGCCGGTTGGCCAGGTCCCAGACAATGGGCCCCAACGCGCCGAGCCACTTGGTGCCGAGGACGATGTCATACCTGGCCAGGGGCATGACGAAGAGATCCGCCGGGAACGCAGCACCGGCGATGAGCAGCGGCGCGTCGTGGATGACGCCGGCGCAGGTGATCTTCTCGCCATTGGCGACCATGGCCGTGAGACGGGGACGTTGCCGGAGAGGAAGTTCCGAGCGCCGCGCGGCCTCCTCTGAGATGAAATTGTGGGTGCTGCCGGAGTCGAGGAGGGCGATGAGCGAGGCGGCCCCCAGTGTCACCGCGAGCTGCATGGTGTCCATCATGGACACACCGGCCACCGCCTGCAGCGAGAAGCAGGGGGCGTCCTTGTCCCCGGCGTCAGCGGCGTCTTCGGTGTCATCAATCTCCACACCGTCCACGAAGAAAATCCGCTTGCAAAACCTGTTATGGCCACGAGAGTACTTTTCATCACAGTTAAAACATAGGCCAAGGCGGCGACGTTCCGCCTGCTCCGCCGTGGAGAGGCGCCGCTGGTTGCCCTCGCGGCGTCCCTGGTCGGCACCCGCTGGCGGCGCGGGAAGTGCCAGCTGCTGGGGCGGTGTGGGAAGAGCTTGGCGAGGCGGCGGCGGCGGCAGCAGACCGCGCGCGCCAGGCCGGCCCGGGGCCTGAGGTGGCCTGTCGATCTCCATGAGCTCCACTTGACGCGCCAGGCTCATCGCGGCGACGAGCGTGTCAGGATTGTGGATGCGCACCGCGTGACTCAGAGGCAGAAGGAGGCCGCCGGTGAAGAGTTGCACCCGCTGAGCCTCGTCCAGCCGACTGGCGCGGGGCAGGAGTGCCTGGAAGCGGTTGGAGTACTCCTCCACTGTTCCGGTGCGCCGGCACTCGGAAAGCTCGAACATCGGGGCGGAACGGAGAGGAGGCCCGAACCTCTCGTTCAGGAGGTCTTTGAATCGGCCCCAGGACGGGGCGCCATCATCTTCTTCGAGCTGGTTGTACCACAGTTGCGCAACGTCGTCCAGATGGTAAGATGCCATCCGAACACGTTCCTCTCCCATGGTGCGGTGGTGACGGAAGTACGACTCGCATTTGTTGATGAACATCATCGGATCGACGGTGCCATCAAAGCGGGGGAAGTCCCACTTTTTGTGCTTGATGAACGGATCTTGGTCGCGCTGCCCGTCGGTGCGACGGCCCCCTCCGTTGTCCGAGGACGACGAGGACTTGTCCTTCATGGCCGCCATATCGGACTTCAGAGACGACACCTCCGTGCTAAGGGACCTCAGTGCGGCGAGCACGTCGGCAAGGGTGGGGTCGGCCATGGCTGCGGTAGGGGTTGGCGGCGCTGGCGGCGGCGGCGGCTGGTGGGCTGCGGTGGAAGAGTGGGTGGAGTGGGTGGGCGAGGATCGACGAGACCGTGATACCAGGTTGTCAAGGGCCTCGAACCCCTGACTGGCCGGACCTCGGCTACGTAGCTCGTAGCCGTCGTCCGTCACGCCGGCGAGGTTATGCCCCTCAGCCGTCGGCTTACAGAGAAGAGAGGTAGATTAGAGATAACTTCTTCCTTCCCTCTTTCAATTGGTTTCCCGTACAAGCATATATGGCTCTCGGCCAAACAGAAGGAGAAGGCTCTCCTTAATTGTAGGACTAATCTTAACAAAGAAATAACTAACCAAGGAAACAACTAATCAGGTGGCTGACTTTCCTCCTAGCCACTCGCCTGCCCTTCCTGCGTCCTGGCTGCGCGCTCGGCCTCCCGGCGCACGTCGCGGGCTCGCCTGCGCCTGGCGTACGTGCGCCCGCACATGACATCCCAATATCCCTCCATGTGACCATGTCTATGTTGTTTCGTTTTACTTTTCTAAGAACAGTTAGCTGTTCGTTGAATTTGATTTCCGGTAAAAGAAATTTTCTTAAATACTGCATATTCTATATCAGTACTAGTAGTAATCTATAAGCTGGGGCTTTGAAGTGCATTATCGGAGTGAGCATGCAGCCCGTAGATGGACATGCTGATGCCAGATTTGAAACGTGACTGATTGACATAATCATTTGGTGCCAGAAAGGTTGTGCTCAGGGGCGAAGCCATGTTGTCAATTAGACTTAAAATTACCATATAATCCTAATAAAAATTACAAGTCTCTTAAGCAGTGCACCACGATCAATTCAGCGATAGCTTCGCCCCGGTTGTGCTATGCAACTCAGGGTTCAGTTGTAAAGGCTTCAGAATGGTATAGGGAACCCAGCTGCTACGACTTTCAGATGTCACTTGTCCAGGCACATTATGATCACGAAGGAAAATGCAGTGAGCTAAGTACTGCTAATATAATTTTTTTAATAAAGGATAAAATCCGGCCTACTATATCCACATGGTGGATATATACAGCCAAGGGTTACAAAAAGTTTTTAGACTCTAATCTTCAAGAAAGATGAGCTAAAAACACAAGAAAGAAAACTCCAAGACAAAAAAAAGACAATTAAAAGATTAAGCTTCAATCTTTTTCTTCGTCCATGTTTCATCCTTGCGTTGTCTTTATGCAGCACCAATCCATCACATCTCACGTCTGCTTAGAAAATTGATGTTGGACTCATCCTGCCAAACCTTGTCGCTCAGAAACCATAGAAACAGACTCCGCCAAGATAATGAATGCCGGGTCAAAGGACCTCCAAGGCGACGCCTCCAAGGAGAACACGACATCGAAGACGCCGTCGTCGCCCATCCGGTGAGCCGGAGTAAGGTTTTCACCTAAAGGACTACCAAACCTTGTAGAAAGCACCACAACAACCGCCTCAAGGGAAGGAAACGACGCCCAAACGGCGCCGCCGTTGCTGACACCGACATAACAGTCGGGTAGGACTTTCATCCGAAGCTCCTGCACAATCGCATCATCATCATCATAGGAAGAAGTCTGTCAACCACCGTACCACCGCGAGAAGGGAGAACACCGGAAGGAAGCCACGCCGGCATAGCCAACACTGCCTGCCGCCCGCTATCAACGTCATAGATCTGCAACAAGATGCGCACAATCGAGAAGCTTTTTTTTCCAGAACACGCAGGAGAGCTGCGTACCTTTGTATTAAGAAGAAAGCAACATAAATTTACAACGCGGGCCTTCCGGGCTCACGCACACGGTTTAAGCGGAAAAATTAATTACATACATTACATTGCTACCAAAATACATCCATGAGCACACAAGGCTGACTAAGGTACCATTGCTTAGGCCTGTTCCTGCTATTGTCGCGGCCATTGAAACAACGCTAAATGTTTGGCTCCTGCCGCGCACCAGTCATCTGCTTGTTGTCGGATTAGTTCAGTCAGCTGTTGGGGAGTCTTGCTTGGCGCTCTGTCAAAGATTCTATCATTCCGTTGTTTCCAAATTGTCCATGAGATCAACATAAACAAGGAGTCCATCCCTTTTCTTAAGGAACTGCTCATGGCTCGCCGCTTATGCACCCAGTAGTCTGTTAAAGAGGTTTCAGACAGAGAGGTAGTGCTCTGTATGTTCAGCAGTGCCGAAACAATGTGCCAGACTTCTCTTGTATAAGGGCAAACAGCTAGTAAGTGCACTGCTGTTTCTAGCTCTTGGTCGCAAAATGCACACTCTGCGTTTCCTTGTAACCCATGCCGATGCCTTCTCTCGGCCGTCCATAGTCGCTCCTTAATGGCCAGCCAGGTGAAGAACTTCACTTTCAATGGCGCCCACGACTTCCAGATCAGCTTGGCGGCGGCGAATTTGGTGGCTCCAAAGAAGAAAGCGCGGTATGCTGACCGATTGTCCTCGTGCCCTGATCGGAGACGCCCAACCCTACATGGTTGGTGGGCCCCCGTCGCACAGCGCTATAAAGGAAGGTGGGGGCCACATCCAAAACCCTAGACCCGATCGAAAGTAGGGGCGCCGGCAGCGACGGCCGGTGGAGAGGGAGTGGCGCTGTGGCGTCCTCGGCGGCGGCGTGAGCGTCGTGTGGCGTTGCCGGCGTCGGTGGTACTTCCCGTCGCTAGCAGCGCCCCTACTTTCGATCGGGTCTATGGTTTAGGATGTCGGTGAGGTTGACCGCGCCGCCAGTCACCCCACCGACATCCTAAACCCTAGACCCGATCGAAAGTAGGGGCGCTGCCAGCGACGGGAAGTACCACCGACGCCGGCAACGCCACACGACGCTCACGCCGCCGCCGAGGACGCCACAGCGCCACTCCCTCTCCACCGACCGTCGCTGCTGGCGCGCAGATGGCGTCCGTCAACGAAACCCCGGCCGAAGCTTCAACAACTACAGCATTTGACGGTTTGCCACCTATCGCCCATCTCTCAATCTCTCTATGAAATCCGAATACTCTATTCCTATGCAATACATCCCGATCTGATGAACATACCTAAGAACACTAACCTAACAATGGTACCAGAGCCACGGTTCGTCAAGAAATCAGATGTGGATCGGGAAAGAAAGTCGAAAACCGAACCCTAAGACCTAACCCTAATTCCCAAAATCAAAACTGAACAAGGGATTGAAGAAGGAGAAAAGGGAGGGTCGGATTCCAAGAACCCTAGAACTCTAATCCGAAAGAGGGGAAAAGGGGAAGAAGAAAGAAGAAGGGTCAAACCCTAACCCTAATCCCAATTTTCCATTCGGATGAACGAAAAGAAAGAAATAAAAAGCAAAGAAAACGAATCGGCAAGAACAAACTCTAAACCTAACCCTAGTTTTCCCCATTCGGATAAAACCGAAAAGAACAAACTCAAAAAAAAAGGAGAAAGGGGAAAAATTAGGGTTAGGGTTCGTCGGGGATGAACCTCCACCGGCGCGGAAGAAGAAGAAGAATCGAACTGGCTCTTTCGCCGGCGCTGGAGGAGAAACCGAGCCGAGGGCACGGGCTCACCGGGCTCGGCCAAGAAAGCGCCGCGGCCAGGCCGCTCGACGGCGGCGTGCTCACCCGTTGGGGAGCACGCGCGCCGACGAGGGGGCCAGTGGCGGCGCCAATGCCCGCTCTGCTTTTCCTCGCTCGCGGCTGCTCGGCGGCGGCTGTCTCCACTACGGCTGAGAAGAGAAAAGCAGCGAGAAGATAGAGAGGGGAAGAGCCGAATGGCTAGGGTTTCCGGGGCGTCGGCCGCGGCGACGTTTTTATCCGCGTGAAACGGCCGCTCGACCGTCGGATCGAGACGAACGGCCGCGATTCGCTGGGCCAACTCGCTGGCCCAGGCGGGAGCGAGCGCGCGTGGCGCTTTGCCGGCCCAGGCCCAGGTTGCGGCCTGGGTGCGGCCTGTGCGTGCGAGGCAAGCCGGGCCGAGCCGGTTCAGCGCGTCTTGGGCCGCGCTGGGCTGAAAATGAAAAGAAGAACAAGAAAATTTTTCTTATTATTTTCCAGAAACAATTTTAAATGCATATTTTGATGAATTTGAATGATTTTGACATAATTTTCTGTGCAAATTTTATCCAACGATATTTTGCCCAGAAAACAATGAATTTTTAGTGCTTGTGGAAAATAATAACATGAAAAGATTATTAATGTTTCCGCTATGCATGATAATTATTGTTCTCTTTGATTAAATTTGAACCAACGGGATAATTTAATTTTAAGAGAAATTAATTTCTGATAATTTTGATGCAATTATGATATTGTTATTTTCTGACCAACGTTGTTAATAACAATATTATAACTTTTGATCCATGAGAAATCGTGCATTAATTTTACTTCTGCCCAACGGTGATGTAAAATGTTTTGCATGGATGAATTATAAGTTTTAATTTGACCAACGTTGAGTTAAAGCATGAAATTTTTACGTATAAATGTTTCTTACCTACTCTGGTGTGATTTCAGAAGGCAAATGCATTGTGAACATTGCCAACATCCCGACACTCAACGGAACCAATCACCGTGTGTGGCGGGAGAAGTATAAATTGGAACTTGCGTTGGGAGAGGTCGATTTTGCCATCACCTCACCGTGTCCTACTGAGCCAGAGGACCCGGTGAGAGGTGACAATGAATCTGACGCTGATTACGCTTCTCGAAAACGTGATCATGCTGAAATAAGAATAGAATACGACCTTGAACATAGGCAATGGACTCTCTCCAACCACAAGTGCCTATTGGTGGCCAAGGCCACCATAGAAGATCAGATAAGGGGCTCAATCCCTGAATGTGCTACTGCCAAAGAATATCTTGAGAAAATCAAGAGTTAGTTTATTGGGTCTACCAAGGCCACAGCAAGTTCACTGATTAAGAAACTTGTGAATGAGAAATTCACTGGTGGTAGCATAAGAGAGCACATTTTAAAGATGAACACTACGGCATCTAAGCTAAAAGAAATGAAATTGAAGGAGGATGATTTTCTGATTCATTTAATTTTTGCTTCTTTGCCAAAAGAATATGACACATTTATTGTGAACTACAATATACAGCCTGAAAGATGGGGCATAGAAAGACTCATCTCAATGTGTGCTCAAGAAGAGGAGATGATAAAGTCCTCACAAGGTGAATCTGCTTATTTTGTGAAGGACAACAAAAGAAAGAACTTTAATGACAAGAATTCTAAACCACAAGGGAAACCTAAGTGGGATAAGTCCTCTTCCTCCAGTTCACAGGGAAAGAAACCTCAGGATTCTGAGAATCAGCAGTATGGTGGAGCTGAAAAAGATCAGTGCAAGCACTGCTTCAAGAAGGGACACTACAAGAGGGATTGTCCAGACTTCCTGAAATCTCTACTAAAGAAAGGTGATGAATTTATTACATTTGTAGATGAATCCCTGTATTTATGTTATGATACATCCACTTGGTGGGTTGATTCAGGAGCAACTACTCATGTTGCAAATTCTTTACAGGGGTTAAGTGGGATGAGAACCTTGCAAAGAGGAGAAAGAACGATTAAAGTTGCAAATGGAGTGCAAGCCAATGTTGAAGCCATTATAGTTTTTTTCTTTAGAATTGAATAATGGTTTTGTACTTAGACTTAAAGAAGTACTTTATGTTCCCTCTTTGCGTAGAAATTTGATAAGTGTTTCGAAACTTGATGATGATGGAATTGATTGCCATTTTGGTGATGGCAAGTGTAAGATACTGGTTAATAATAAATGTGTTGGTCTTGCCTTCCGACAAGACAAGCTTTATTTATTATCTCTTGCTGAGAATGCGAACAATGTATATGATGAGAATGTGAATGATTCCCCATCTACGGATGTAACTAAGAAGCGAAAGAGAATTGATACTGTCTCTTCGAAATTATGGCATTGTCGCTTGGGCCATATTTCGAGGGGGAGAATGAAACGATTGGTTAAGGAATCAATTCTTCCGCACTTAGAATTTTCAGATTTAGAGCAATGTATTGATTGCATCAAAGGAAAGTATGTCAAGAAAATTAAGAAAGATACCAAACGAAGCACAGGAATTTTAGAAATAATCCACACAGACATATGTGGTCTTTTTCCTGTGAAAAGTGTGGATGGTTATGACTCGTTTATAACATTCACAGACGACTACTCTCGTTATGGCAATATTTATCCAATTAAAGAAAGATCGGAAGCATTGGATAAATTTAAAATATTTAAAGCTGAAGTTGAAAATCAGCATAATAAGAAAATCAAGATAGTACGATCAGACCGAGGTGGAGAGTACTATGGGCGACATACCCCTTATGGCCAAATTCCTGGACCATTCGCAAGGTTCCTACAGGAAAATGGTATAGTTGCTCAGTATTCCACACCGGGGGAGCCTCAGCAGAATGGAGTGGCTGAAAGACGTAACCATACCTTAATGGATATGGTAAGAAGCATGATGAGTTACTCCACATTACCGATTAGTTTATGGATGGAGGCACTGAAAACCGCCATTCACATACTTAATCGAGTACCAAGTAAATCGGTGCCTAAAACACCGTATGAATTATGGACAGGAAGGGAACCCTCACTTAACCATTTGCGTGTGTGGGGTTGTCCAGCTGAGGCAAAAGTGTTTAACCCGAACATAGGAAAGTTAGACTCCAAGACAGTCAGCTACCATTTTATTGGCTATCTAGAAAGATCGAAAGGATATCGTTTCTATTGTCCTGACAGACATACGAAGATTGTAGAAACAAGACACGCTGTGTTCTTGGAGGATAACATGATCAGGGGGAGCGTGGTAGCACGAGAAATCAGCCAACAGGAGAAGCGGGTACATGTACCCACTCCGATGGTTGAAGAACCATTCTTCACGCTACCTGCTGTTGTTGCACCGACAGTGCAGGACACTGTAGTGCCAACACCTGTTGCAAGTTCTCCCGTGGCGACAATGAATGAACATGAGAAACCTGTCCTTGAGGAACATATCCTTGAGGAAACTATAGAACCAAATGTTGCACATGAGTAAGAACAACAACAGCCCAATGTGGAACAAGTGCCGGAGGCACCTAGAAGGTCTCAAAGAATAAGAAGATCAGCTATTACTGATGACTATGAAGTTTATGAAGCTGAAGAATGTCAGATGGGGGATGATCCCACCTCATTTGAAGAAGCCATGAGAAGCGACCACTCATCAAAGTGGCTTAAGGCCATAAAAGATGAATTGAAATCAATGAGTACCAATAAAGTTTGGGACTTAGAAAATATTCTTAAAGGAGCCAAAACAGTAGGCTGTAAATGGGTCTACAAAATGAAATATGACTCCCAAAGAAATATAGAAAGATTTAAAGCGTGACTCGTGGTGAAAGGCTTCACGCAAAAAGAAGGGATTGATTACAATGAGACGTTTTCTCCAGTCTCATGTAAAGATTCCTTCAGAATTATAATGGCACTTGTAGCCCACTATGACTTGGAGTTACATCAAATGGATGTAAAGACGGCTTTCTAAATGGGGATTTGGAAGAAAATGTTTATATGGCACAACCAAAAGGTTTTGTCATAAAAGAAAAGGAAAATATAGGATGCCGCCTGAAGAAATCAATCTACGGATTGAAACAAGCTTCAAGACAGTGGTATTTAAAGTTTGATAGAACGATAAAAGGTTTTAGGTTTGAAGAAAATGTTGAGGACAATTGCGTTTATGCAAAGTTCAGGAATGGAAAGTACATATTCCTAATTTTGTATGTGGATGATATCTTGCTTGCTAGCAGTGATATCAATCTACTAATGGAAACGAAGAAATTCTTGTCCTCAAACTTTGATATGAAAGATCTCGGTGAGGCCTCGTTCGTTTTGGGAATAGAGATTCATCGAGACAGGAGAAAAAGGGTTCTAGGATTATCGAAAAAGGCATACATAGAAAAGGTCCTGAAGAAATTTAGTATGCATGCGTGCAGTCCTTCACCTACTCCTATAGTCAAGGGCGATAGATTTGGGGAACATCAGTGTCCCAAGAACCAATATGAAATTGACCGAATGAAAGCGGTACCGTATGCTTCAGCTGTTAGAAGTTTACAATATGCTCAAGTGTGTACACACCCTGACTTAGCTTTTGTTACCGGGTTACTTGGCAGATATCAAAAGAATCCAGGAATTAAACATTGGAAATTAGTGAAGAAAGTCCTGCGTTATTTGCAGGGCACGAAAGGCCTCGTACTTACGTATAGAAGATCTGATTCCCTGCAGATAGAGGGGTATTCAGATTCTGATTATGCGGGAGATGAAAGAAAATCCACGTCAGGATATGTATTTACTCTCGCAGGAGGGGCTATATCGTGGAAAAGCTCCAAACAAACCGTAACTACATCATCGACAATGTATGCCGAGTTTGTAGCATGCTATGAGGCAACGGGGCAGGTGAACTGGCTGAAGAAATTCATACCCGGATTGAAAGTGATTGATGATATAAATGAACCACTGAGATTGTATTGTGATAACAATCCAGCGGTACAGTACGCTCACAACAATAGGTCAAGTGGTGCTGCCAAACACATT
Source organism: Saccharum hybrid cultivar R570 (assembly GCA_038087645.1). Classification (NCBI taxonomy): domain Eukaryota; kingdom Viridiplantae; phylum Streptophyta; class Magnoliopsida; order Poales; family Poaceae; genus Saccharum; species Saccharum hybrid cultivar. The sequence continues at coordinate 33,537,312 of JAQSUU010000001.1, read as the reverse complement.
GACATAAAGTACTATGTTGTGAAAGATAAAGTTTGGGATCATATAATAAATCTTGAGCATATAAGTACAGAGAAAATGCTCGCAGATCCGCTCACAAAGGGCTTACCACCCAACGTGTTCAGAGAACATGTAGCCGGCATGGGTTTAAGGGAAAGCCTATGATACCCGAACATACGAAGGGCCCAAAGAAAGTTTACATTTCAAAACGGAGAATTGTATTGTGGCTGTTAGTCTAACGACACTAATTGCTGTGACGATGGAACAGTTCTATGCACTAATCTGTGATGAAATAGGATGGAAGCAAGAAAAATATGAATTGAAAGTTTTGAGTATGAAATTAAAGAACGAAGAATAGATGAGAGATCAAGGGAGAGAATGTTAGGATTGATCTCCCACCAGTTAGGCCCAACGGCCTAACTGGGCCTTGTCCTCGCGCCCTGATCGGGGGCGCCCAACCCTACATGGTTGGTGGGCCCCCGTCGCACAGCGCTATAAAGGAAGGTGGGGCCGGGGCTCGCAGTACGAGGTTGACCGCGCCGCCAGTCACCCCACCGACATCCTAAACCCTAGACCCGATCGAAAGTAGGGGCGCTGCCAGCGACGGGAAGTACCACCGACGCCGGTAACGCCACACGACGCTCACGCCACCGCTGAGGACGCCACAGCGCCACTCCCTCTCCACCGACCGTCGCTGCAGGCGCGCAGATGGCGTCCGTCAACGAAACCCCGGCCGGAGCTTCAACAACTACGACATTTGACGGTTTGCCACCTATCGCCCATCTCTCAATCTCTCTGTGAAATCCGAATACTCTATTCCTATGCAATACATCCCGATCTGATGAACATACCTAAGAACACTAACCTAACAATGGTACCAGAGCCACGGTTCGTCAAGAAATCAGATGTGGATCGGGAAAGAAAGTCGAAAACCTATCGCCTATCTCTCAATCTCTCTGTGAAATCCGAATACTCTATTCCTATGCAATACATCCCGATCTGATGAACATACCTAAGAACACTAACCTAACAGTCCAATCTCCATGAGACACGGTCTTCAACTCCCTGGATTAGCTGCACACTGGAGAGCTTGTGCCAGAGGAAAACATACTGCGTAAGTGCAGACACTGTAGCGCGTCCGGCAAAGTCCAAAATCCATTGCTTCTGTTGCAGCGCCTGTGCGACCGTCCTTGTTCTTCTAACCTGCAGCGCAATCAGATTGCAGAGGTCTGGTGCTAGAAAGCAAGGTGAAGATTGTCCTAGCCAAGCATCTTGCCAGAAAAGCGCGAAATTGCCGTCCCCAAGTTGTATCTGAATATAAGCCTGGAACATGTTCTGAAGAACAGCGTCTCTAGCAAATTCCAGTCGCAGGTTCTTCATCTTAGGCGCAGGGCGAAGGACGCAAGTCTTAGATCCATCAGACCCAAACCTCCATAATCAGTGGGTCTGCATGCAATCGGCCAGGCGACCGCGCAATGACCACCCAGCGCTTTGGCCTTACCAGTCCATAAAAAACCTCGACGCCTCTTGTCAATCTCCTTTAATACCCAATCCGGCATTTTCAGTGAAATGAGTGTGTGAACAGGTACTGAGGACATGACCACCTTGACTGTCGTCAGACGGCCGGCTTTGTTCATCAAAGGCGCCTTCCACGTGGGCATACTGTTGGTTACACGGTCGATCAACGGTTGAAAGTGTGTCTTTTTTAATCTACCAACTGTCAATGGCAGCCCCAAATATTGAATGGGAAATTCAGAAACCCTGGCCGGCAAAATTTCAGTGATTGCATCAATCTGCTGCTAGGAGCATGCTATGGGCGCCACCAAGCTTTTCTGAAAATTAGTTCGCAGGCCAGACGCTTTTCCAAAGAAGTGTAGAACCTCCCTAACAGTCACCATGTCCTGTATTTCTGGTGAAGCAAAAAGGATCACGTCGTCGGCATATAAAGAACACTGGTGCTGAATGCCATGGTTGGCTGGTGCAGCTAAGACCCCTTGCTGGACTGCTTTTTTGAACAGGCGGTGCAGCATCTCCATTAGTAGGATGAAGATCATGGGAGACAGTGGGTCCCCTTGCCGTAGCCCCCTCGCATTGCGGATAACGCCTCTTGGTACCCCATTAAGTAACACCCTTGTCGTAGCCGTCGATACCAGCACAGATACCCAATCTCGAAATTTGTCCCCAAAACCCAGGGATTGCAGGACTTGCAGCATGAATGGCCAACAGACCGTATCAAATGCCTTTGAGATATCCAACTTGAGCAGTACAGAGGGTTTCTTCTTTTTGTGCAGTGATCTAGCAGCTTGTTCAACAAACTTGAAGCTGTCATGGATGGATCTCTTCTTGATGAAGGCATTCTGATTAACATCAACTAAGTGTTCAAGTTCAGGTGCTAGTCTGTTGGCCAAGAGCTTAGCAATTAACTTTGCAAAACTATGTATCAAGCTAATAGGCATGTAGTCAGCTGGTGAATTTGGCTCTTTTCCTTTGGGCAACAAAGTGATGAGTGCACCATTAAGTCTGTGCAGCTGACCACAAGCCACTCTGTAGAAGGCATCAAAGGCAGCCAAGATATCCTGCTTAATAACCGACCAAGCCGATTTGTAGAATTCTGCAGTGAAACCATCGGGGCCCGGGGACTTTTCATTGGGAAGCATTTTGATGGTGGCCCAAATTTCTTGCTCAGAAAAAGGGGCATCCAAATGTGTCAGGTTATGTTGCTGGACGCCAAGGAATTGCAAGTCAATTACCTCGCTACGTTGCACGGCTGTTCCCATGATGTGTTTGAAATAAGTATATAGCACCTCCTCTTTTTCATCATGAGTGAAAGCAACAGATCCTTCCTGTTCCAATTTTGCTATGAACCTTTTCCTCGTTCTGTGGCTACATTGCATATGGAACAGCTTAGTATTGGCATCCCCATCTCGGAGATAAACAATTTTCGACCGTAATCTTGCAATGGTCCTCTCTAACGACAGGAGGCCCAGCAACTTGCATTTGAGATCTTTTCTCAAGTCACTTTCCTGGGAGGTTAGAGCTCTGTGCTCCTGAGCAGCATCAAGCCAAAGTATTATAGTCCTGGCGATGAGTACTTGGTTTCTAACATTCCCCACCGATTTCTGACTCCAACTCTGCAGCTCTCTTGCAGTGGTTTTGAACTTAACATCCAACCTTGTGAAAGGGTCAGTTACGGTGGGCGAGCAGACCCATCCTTTTGCCACAGCCTCCAGGTACCCCGGAAATTTGAGCCACCAAGATTCAAAATGGAACCTGCGCTTGTTGCTGAACAAAGAGTGTGTTGCAAGGTGCAAGGGACAGTGATCAGATATATCTGTGGAGAGGGCCTGAAGAAAAAGGAGTAGGGGAAGTTGGCTTCCCAGTTTACTGAAACGATAACTCGGTCGAGCCGTGCCATGGTGGGTTGGGAGCGTTCATTGCTCCATGTGTACCTCCGACCGTGAAGGTAGGTATCTTTCAGTTGTAGGTCGTCGAGGAAACGCCTGAACCTTGCCATTGTTCTGCAGTTCGATGTTTCTGTGTTTCTGTCTCCGGCCTCCAGCACCAGGTTGAAATCGCCCGCAATGAGCCACACAGGCGTGGCCATAGAGTGCACCATTCTAAGCTCATCAAGGAAATCGATTTTGTCAGCTTCAGCTTGTGGGCCATACACGTTGGTGAGACACCAGTGGTCCGAGGAGGCAGTCGTGTGGATAGTGACAGTAATAGAGAAGCACCCAATGTGAAGTGTGGTGCATGATAGGTCAGGTCCTTTGCACGCGGTTAAAATACCCCCGCTGGCTCCCACTGAAGGCGCAAAGGCGTAAGATGAAAAGGAGCTTCCGAGCATTTCAGACACAAGGAATGGCGAAATTACAGCAAGTTTAGTTTCTTGAATACAGACAATCGTTGCTCTAGCTTCCTGCGCAACATCGCGCAAAACATCTCTTCGGCAACGTGCGTTCAGCCCACGCACGTTCCAAACCAGGATGTTCTGGTTTGCGTCATGCATCAGGCTGGACAGCAACCCAAGGAAATGGTGCTTCCGGCGTCAGGCTTCAGGCACCGGCTGCTTGGCCAGCGATCTGCAATAGATCATTATCGGTCAGTTGTCTCGCAGCCGGAAAAACATCACGCAGAGCTGCAAAGTGAGCCGGCTGCATGGTTGTTGCAATGAATTTATCAAAATCTCTTGCGTGATCGATGTCACCGTCAGATGGGATAATGCCCAATTTCCTCATAGCAAGAACCTCACCCTTTTTAGATGGTCTGATTGCAATGTTGAGGGCCTGTTTTGCTAACCGGCCACTCCTTCTAGTTGCTGTCGATTGGGCCGGTGTTGTGGTCGCATTTGGCCTGGAAGCAAGTGGCGCCTGAAATGCCAGCCTGACAGAATCTAAAAACATCGCTGCTCTCTCTTTTGCCACTGAGACTTGCTGCTGCGTTGCCGGCGATGAAGGTAGCTGTGACACGCCCGGTTCCCTGTTTCGCCGGTTGTTGGCCGGCGTAACTTGCACTTCTGCATCAGGTTCAGGAACATTATCAGGCTCAGGTTCAGCAGTTGCCGCTTGAGCGCCTGAAAGCAGGCTGGCCTCCACGTCGTGTGCGCTTTGTGCCTGTAGCATGTCCGGCACAGACCCGAACAGTTGTTCGTCCGGCAAGGCATCGACCGTCAGCTCATTCTGCATTATGATTTCGGCCGGGGGGGTAGTGTCTGCTACTGGAGATTCATATGACCCAGATTCATTCGCTGCTGCTGGCACTTCAGTTGTTTCTGAGGTACCGTCGATGAGGCCATTTTGAAATTGTAGAACGTCCGGCACAGAGCCGTTAAGTGGTGCTGGCGTCAACGGTTCACTCTGCTGCTCGTTGGGGCTGGACGACTTGCTCGGCGCTCCTCCCATCGTGCGAGCTCTGTGTCTTCGCTGGTAAGTTCGTAGGGGTGGCAGGATGGGATAAGCATGTGTATCAACCCGCCCCCTAGGTGTCGTTGCGAGAGATAAGGTACAGGAGGCTTCGATCTTCATCGGGTCCTCTCCACACTCCGGGGCCCAGCGGTCAGGGAGGAGTAAGGCATCAGATGGCAACTCCTTGCGTTTAGGCACCCATACGCGGCGTGCCCGTGACCCAACTTGCAGCTTTGCCAGCTTGCACTGTAGCGTTGGCAGATGTACAGTGGAACGCCGCGCTGCGTGAACAGAGTTCGGGAGTCGCGCGCACGCCTCCGTCCCATCTGTGCGTGGTGATGTCAGAAGCTGATGGCTGGAAGCCTCCTCGCGAAAAATCGCCTTGACGCCCGGTTGCGCTGACTTGGTCAGCCGCGTGAGGGGCCGCACCGGGGTTTTGCCCGCCGTGGTCGTCGCCGCCGGGAGTTGCTGCCGGCGGCCGCAGAATCCTTCATGAGCAGAGTGTTGAGCATGGCCACCGGACGGAACGTCGATTGGAGCACCCACGCTCTCCCGCGGCGTCGCTTGCTGCGACGGCGGCGAAGTCATGGCGTGCCTGCGACTCGGTCCGGCCACAGCATCGTCATGCGGCGGCGAGCATCCATCTTCGACCCCGAGCGCCGTGGGAAAACCGTACAGCCGCGGTCCATGGCCCTGGGACTCAGAGTATTCGCGATTAGGGTCGCCGTCATGTCCTGAGTCACCGTCGTCGGACGGCGGCGACGGCCCGGGCGACGGTGAACGTGAACTGAAGTCCGCCACCTGGCGGAGGTGGATGAGGACACTGTACGCCAGGACTTTCTTCTCTTTGAGATACGGCGGCAGGTTCCCGAATACCCTTTGCATCACTGGATCATCATACTCGATATGCCGTTCATGCTCCGCAATGACAAGCGTCTTCCTCCGCGGCAGCCGGCGTGGATCATCAGTCCAAGCTTGCACCCTCAGTCTTGACATGTCCGTGCGATCTCCTCCAACCTGACCAACAGACTCCACCCAACAGGAGGAGGAAAGGATGCACCGTGCAGTCCGCTCACTCCATGCGTGCGCCGGAACACCTTCAAGCTCAAGAACAACACGGAACATCAGCCGTCTGGCGTCGGCTCTCACCAGTCGAGTCCACGGCCTGAAGAAAAATCGCAAGCCACCAACGGGGACACTCCCTGCTTGCATCGCCGCGTCGCGCGCCTGCTGGGAGGTAAAGGTGACGGGGTAATGCTCCGGCCAGAACTGCCGGACGCTGAAATTATCAGCGCCGGCCTCGGGTACGTCGGCGATAGCCCGACGCAGACCGTCCAGGGGAACGTTATGCGGTGCACCGGGCGCGGTCGCCAGCACGGCCAGGCACAGCCGAGCATGTTAGATTGATCTCTAATCTCAAACTGGGCTCAACGGCTCAGTTGGACCTTTGATCCGTGCCCTGATCGGGGGCGTCCAGCCCACTATGGCTGGAGGGCCCCTGTCACACTGCGCAATAAATAGAGGTGGGGCCGGCGGCTCTTAGTACAAGGTTCCCTTGAACCGAGCTCCTCACCGACAAACCCTAAACCCGATCTAGTGAGGGGGCGCAGCCAGTGATGGAAAGCACCTCCACCACTGCACTGCGCCGCCATCGGTCTTTACCGCCGGTCGCCACTGCTCGTCACCAACACCGTCTTCACTGACCATCGCTGCCCTCGCGCAGACACCGACGCAACGCCCATGGCAGACGCCTCTGGATCGGTAACCTAGCACTACTCCCTCTAATCTCCGTCTAGTTCATGTACTAGGACATGCAATTCATTTACAAGAAGTATCCAGCTAGATCTATGACCTTGTGATTAGAATAGTTCAACAATGGTACCAGAGCCAAGTTTTTCTAGGGTTTTAGATCTAGAACGGGTGAATGATAAAACACAGAGTAGATCCATTCGGATCTGAGAAAAGAAGAGGGTCACCGAACCCTAACCCTAATCGGGTGAAGAACAGAGAAAAGAAAGGGTCTCGGATCTCAAAGCCAAAACCTAACCCGCGAATCAATTACGAGGAAGAAGAACAGTGAAACCCTAACCCTAACCAAACCCTAATCTCGATCCTAACCCCATCCCCAACCCTAAATCGGATAGATCCGAGAAAAGAAGAAAGGAAAATCAAAGGAAAAGAAAAGGGGAAGGGGAAGAGACCTACCTCGCCGCTGCACCGTGCTGCCGCCTCGTCGGTGCGCGGGCGGGTGCTCGGGCAAAGGGCGCCGCGGCCAGGCCGCTCGACGGCGACGTGCTCACCCGCTGGGGAGCACGCGCGTCGGCGAGAGGGCCGGCGACGGCGCCATCATCGTCTCCGTGCCGTCACGGGACCGAGACAGAGGAGGAGGAGAAGAGATCAGGGTCAGATCTAGGGTTTTGGAGGGGATCAGGGCACCACCGCCCAGAGTGCTCGACGGCGGTGTGCTCACCCGCTGGGGAGCGCGCACGCCGATGAGGGGGCCGGCGACGGCGCCATGACTGCCGCTCATCGCTTGCGTTTCACTCGGTTGCTCGCTGCTGCTGCGCTGAGGAGAGAACGGAGCGCGGCGAAGAGAGAGAGAAGAGAACCGAATGGTCTAGGGTTTTAGGGTCAGCCGCAGCCGGGGGGTTTGATCCTACGACATCGACGCTCGCCTGTCGAATCGAAACGGACGACGTCGGTTGATCGGGCCGACTTGCGGCCTAGGCGGGCGAGCGCGCCGCGCTGCTTTGCCGGCCCAGGCCCCGGTTGCGGCCTAGGTGCGGGCAGCGCGCGCGTAGAGAAGTGGGCCGAGCTAGTTTTCCTTGCTGGGCCAATGAACAGTGCTGAAATTGAGTCATTTTTTACTTTTTTATTTTCCAGTAAAAGTTTATTTCTGGAAAATGAATAAATGGCTCAAAGAAAATAGAAAAGAGTTTTTTGCTTGTGGGTAAAATTTATTAAATTGAATTAATTTTCCGCTGCGTATTTAAAGTTGTTATTTTCATTATTAAATTCGAACCAACAAGAGAATTTAATTTTGAAAAATGGATATGTTTTTAGTTTATTATAATATTGTTATTATTCTGACTAATGTTGATTAATGACAATATTATGATGTTATGTCATGCACTAATTCTATTTTTGCCTAACGGTGATGTAGAATTAGTGTAGAGGACAATTGTATGTTTTAATTTTGACCAACATTGGACCTAAGGCATGCAATTTGTTATTATTATGTTTAAGTTCTCACTCCATATGAATTGTGTTTTCAGACGGATACAATTTGATGGGTTGTATCAAAGAGATCCCCACTCTCAAAGGTGACAACTATACGGAGTGGAAGAAAAAGATTGACCTGGCCTTCATCTTGGCTAAGGTGGACTGGTGAAAGCTCTAGTTTGGTTTTGGTAAATTGATGAAACCCTAAGTGCTAACCTAGTTTATCAAATGATCATGAGATAGGTAGCACACTCCAAGTGGTGAAGCAAATGAAGATCATAGCATGATGATGATGATGGCATGGTGATGATCAAGTGCTTCGACTTAGAAAGAAGAAAGAGAAAAACAAAAAGCTCAAGGCAAAGGTATATTTTATAGGAGCTATTTTGTTTTGGTGATCAAGACACTTAGAGAGTGTGATCACATTTAGGTTCGATAGCCGTACTATTAAGAGGGGTGAAACTCGTATCGAAATGCGGTTATCAAAGTGCCACTAGATGCTCTAACTCATTGCATATGCATTTAGAATCTAGTGGAGTGCTAACACCCTTGAAAATGTTTGTGAAAATATGCTAACACATGTGTACAAGATGGTGGTTGGCATATTTGAGCATGGGTGAAGAAGATAGACATGAAGAGGAGTTGGTTTCGCTGGTCACAAAGTGACCGGACGCTGGTCTCAGTAGAACCAGCGCGTCCGGTCAGTTATAACAGCGAAGACGCTGGCGTCTGTCAAACGACCGGACGCTGGGTCGCTCAGCGACTGGATGCTGGAGGGATGTGTCCGGTCGTGTTGACCAACGGCGTAGTGTGAAGTCAACAAGTGATCGGACGCTGGCTGTGTCCGATCAAGCATGATCGGACGTGTCCAATCGTGAAATATCGTTTCTGGAACCTTACTGGAAACGACCAGACGCTGGAGGCTGAGCGTCCGGTCAGTTTGCGCACAGTGTCCGGTCAACAGACGACCATTGAAATTTGTCGAACAACATTTGAAGCAGGGGACACATGCCGTGTATCATGTGACCGGACGCTGAGGGCCAGCGTCTGGTCAATCAGACCGGAGCGTCCGGTCACCCCGCGTTTTACCCAGTGAAGGAGTACAACGGCTCTATTTCGTGGAGGCTTCTATTTAAGCCCCATGACCAGCTCAAGCTCACTCTTTTGGCCATTTGCATTGACATAGCAACCTTGTGAGCCTAGCCAAAGTCCTCTCACTCATCTTCATCATTGATTCATCATCTTTGTGAGATTGGGAGAGAATCCAAGTGCATTGCTTGAGTATTTGCATCTAGAGGCATTTGGTGTTCGTGTTTCGCTGCGGGATTCACGTGTTACTCTTGGTGGTTGTCGCCACCTAGATGGCTTGGAGCAGCGAGGATCGTCGAGCGGAGGGTGGTGATTGTCTCTGGCTCCGATCATGGTGATTGTGAGGGGTTCTTGACCTTTCTCCGGTGGAGCGCCAAAAGGTACTCTAGTGGATTGCTCGTGGCTTGTGTGATCCTCATCTTATGTTGGTTGTGCGGCACCCTATTGAGAGTTTGGCATGTGAAGCCAATTAGCGCGTGAACCTCCAAGTGAGTGAATCGCCACAACGAGGACTAGCTTGCCGGCAAGCAAGTGAACCTCGGTAAAAAATCATTGTGTTCATCATTTGATTCCGAGGTGATTGGTCTTCATTGTTATCCACACTTGTGATTGATTGGTTCATTCCTCGACACGGCGACATAACCATCTTGCTCAATCTCTTTACATTACCGCAAACTAGTTGCCAAGCTCTTTAGTGTAGCTAGTTGTGAGAGCTTGTTAGTTTGGTTAATGTGGCTCTTTAGTTAGCTTTTGAGAGCACACCAACTTAGTGTAGTGACATAGCTATTGTGTGGATACATACTATATAAACTAGAATTGTGGTAGGTGGCTTGCCTTTTTTAGTAGGCTAGCGCAACACTTGCTTCGCCTCATAATTGTCTAACCGGTTTGCTAAGTGTTGTTGTAGAAATTTTTATTAGGCTATTCACCCCCCCTCTAGGCATTAGGACCTTTCAACTAGGTAGTCACATCACCGTGTCCCACTGAGCCTGTGGCACCGATGAGGGAGACAAATGAGGCTAATGCCGCTTGGACAACTAGAGAGAGGGATTTTGAATCCCAAAAGATGTCCTATCACCTTGAGCATAGGAAGTGGGTCACTGCCAACAAGAAATGTATGGCTGTGATAAAGAACACGATTGAGCCTGCAATTGTGGGCTCAATCCTAGAGTGTGACATGGTCACCAAGTACCTTGATAGAATAAAGAGTCAGTTCACTAGCTCTTCAAAGACATATGCTACCCAGCTGATAAAACAGCTGGTGACAGAGAGGTACTCTAGAAATGGTGGCATAAGAGAACACATACTATTTGTTATCACTACATGATGATGTGAATGTTGTATGCGATGATGGGAACATTGCGTGTGACAATGAGAATGTATCCTCGTCTGTGGATGTAAACAGAAAATGAAAGAGAGCTCATGATGCGTTGTTGAAATTATGACACTGTCGTTTAGGCCATATTTCGAGGGGGAAAATAGAAAGACTAGTTAAGAATGATATTCTTCCTCCATTAGAGTTCTCAGATTTAGAACAATGCAGAGAATGCATAAAAAGAAAGTATGTAAAGAAAATTAAGAAAGATGCTAAACGAGGCGTAGGAATTTTATAGATTATTCATACAGACATTTGTGGTCTGTTTCCTATAAAGCGTGTGGATGGTTATGATTCGTTCATAATATTCACAGATGATTACTCCCGTTATGGCTACATTTATCCAATCAAATAAAGAACAGAAGCATTGGATAAATTTAAGATATTTAAGGCAGAAGTTAAAAAACCAACACAATTTAGGCCCTGTTCGGCTTATCCCATATTCGGCTTGTTCGGCTTTTTTCAGCCAGAACAATATTTTTCTCTCACAACAATTTAGCCGAAACAGTGTTTTTCAGCCAGTTTTAGCTAAGTTTCAGACCAGCGAATGGGGCCTTAAAGATTAAGATAGTCAAGTCCGACCGTGGGGGGAGTACTACGGTCGGCATACCCCATATGGCCAAGTTCCTAGACCTTTTGCAAGGTTCTTACAGGAGAATGGCATAGTAGCCCAATATTCTACACCGGACGAACCTTAGTAGAATGGAGTAGCTAAAAGACGCAATCGTACCCTAATGAATATGGTGCGTAGTATGATAAGTTACTCCACCTTACCGTTGAGCCTAAGGATGGAGGCATTAAAAACCGTCATTCATATTCTCAATAGAGTACCAAGTAAGTCGGTGCCGAAAACACTGTATGAGTTGTGGACAGGAAGAGTACCCTCACTAAACCACTTACGTGTGTGGGGGAGCCCTGCTAAGGCTAAAGTATTTAACCCAAACATTGGGAAGCATGATGAGCACTAGTAAAGCATTTGAGTTATTGCACATGAATTTGTTTGGGCCAACACAATACACTAGCATTGGTGGTAACAAATATGTCTTTGTGTTAGTGGATGATTACACTAGATACACATGGATATTCTTTCTAGTGGACAAAAGTGATGTGTTTGCAATATTTAAATCATTTGTAAAGGGGATTCACAATGAGTTTGAAACAACCATCAAGAGAGTTAGAAGTGACAATAGTAGTGAGTTCAAGAACACTAGAATTGATGAGTTATGTGATAAATTTGGAATTAGACATCAATTCTCGGCCAAGTACACTCCACAATCAAATGGCCTTGTTGAGAGGAAGAATAGAACACTTATTAATATGGCAAGGTCTATGCTTAGTGGGTACAATGTGAATCAATCTTTTTGGGCCGAAGCTATCAACACGGCTTGCTATTGTAGCAACCGCCTCTATTGTCACCGATTGAAAGAGAAGACACCATATGAGCTCTTGAATGGTAGAAAGCCCAACATTGCATATTTTCGGGTTTTTGGTTGCAAATGCTATATCTTGAAGAAAGGCACTAGACTGGGCAAGTTTGACAAGAAATGTGATGAAGGATTCCTACTTGGTTATTCCACTACAAGCAAAGTATATAGAGTTTGGAATTTGGATAGTGGTACTCTTGAGGAAGTTCATGATGTTAAATTTGATGAAACCAGGGGTTCACAAGTAGAGAATGAGAACTTAGAAGATGTTAGAGGCATTCAACTTTCAAATGCCATAAAGAACATAGATATTGGTGAATTGAGGCCTAGGCAAGTGAATGATAATGAAGATGATCAAGTGCAAGTGCTCTCTAACTCAAATATGCAAGATGATACAAATCAAGCTAGCACAAGTGTCTCTCATGACAATGAACAAGATCAAGTGGCTAGTACATCATCTCAACCCAATGATCAAGCAAGTACAAGCAATCAAGTTCTAATGCTCCAACCAACCAATAGTGCAAGGGATCATCCACTGGACACTATTATTGGTGATATTTCAAGAGGTGTGCAAACTGGATCAAGATTGGCTTCATTTTGTGAGCATTTCTCATTTGTGTCATCTATTGAACCAAAGAAGATAGATAAATCATTGAAGGATGTTGATTGGGTGAATGCTATGCATGAAGAATTAAATAACTTCACAAGAAATCAAGTTTGAGAATTAGTAGAGAGACCAAAGGGACACAATGTGATTGGAACCAAATAGGTTTTTAGAAACAAGCAAGATCAAGATGGGATAGTAGTAAGGAATAAAGCAAGATTGGTAGCACAAGGCTATACACAAGTTGAAGGTCTTGACTTTGGAGAAACATATGCCCCGGTTGCTAGATTGGAAGCAATTAGAATCTTGCTAGCCTATGCTTGTGCCCACAACATCAAGCTCTATCAAATGGATGTCAAGAGTGCGTTTCTCAATGGTTACATCAATGAAGAAGTATATGTTGAGCAACCTCCTAGTTTTGAAGATGATAAGAAGCTCAACCATGTGTACAAGTTGAAGAAGGCATTGTATGGTTTAAAGCAAGCACCTAGAGCATGGTATGAGAGATTGAGGGACTTCCTACTCTCTAAAGGGTTCACAATGGGCAAGGTTGACACCACTCTTTTCATCAAAAAGATTGGAAAAGATCTATTTGTATTGTAAATCTATATTGATGACATCATATTTGGATCAACCAATCAAGATTTTTATGATGAGTTTGGAAAGATGATGGCTAATGAGTTTGAGATGTCCATGATTGGAGAGTTGAGTTACTTCCTTGGTCTTCAAATCAAGCAATTGAAGAATGGTACTTTTGTGAGTCAAGGCAAGTATATCAAGGACATGATCAAGAAGTTTGGCATGAGTGATAGCAAAGTCATTATCACACCAATGGGAACCAATGACAACTTGGATAGTGATGCAAGTGGAAATATGGTGGATCAAATGTTATATCGGTCTATGATTGGAAGCTTACTCTATGTGACCACATCAAGGCCTGATGTCATGTTTAGTGTATGCATGTGTGGAAGATTTCAAACCTCACCAATAGAAAGTCATTTGAAGGCTACAAAGAGAATATTGAGGTACTTGAAGCATACACCAAATGTCGGTTTGTGGTATCTCAAAGGAGCAAAGTTTGAGCTAGTTAGTTACTCTGACTCAGATTATGCGGGATGCAAGGTTGAAAGGAAGAGCACTTCAGGCACATGTCAATTATTGGGAAGATCACTTATTTCATGGTCATCAAAGAAGCAAAATAGTATTGCATTATCAACCGCCGAAACCGAATACATATCTACCGATAGTTGTTGTGCACAAATACTTTAGATGAAGGCCACTTTGAGTGACTTTGGAATCAAGTTCAAGAAAGTGCCATTGCTATGTGACAATGAGAGTGCAATCGAGTTAACCAAAAATCTGGTTCAACATACAAGAACAAAGCACATTGATGTCCGCCACCATTTCATAAGAGATCACCAACAAAAAGGGGACATTTGCATTGAGAGTGTAGGCACCAAAGATCAACTTGCCGATATATTCACCAAGCCATTGGATGAGAAAAGGTTTTGCAAGCTTTGGAATGAGTTGAACATATTGGATTTCTCAAATATGTGTTGATGCACCCCCCACTTATATGACATGCCTCTCCTTCGAGCAATCCAAGGTAAAAGTTGATTGGCATGGCATACATCCTTGCTAAGGATATATTTAGTGCATCTAGTCATCTCACCATTTCATTAGGCTCATTCATGAAAATCAAATGAATTTGATGTTTATATGGTATCACTATTGATTCTATGCTTGACTTGATCTAGTGGTAGCATATGACATGTTTGTGAGTTTGTAAACCTAATGTTTAATCTAGACAATAAGCTCTAAGTGTTTAACTCAACATGGTACAAGATAACCCTTATTTGGAGGTGTGAAGAAGCTTGTCCTTGGATCAAACCGAGATAAATATCTTTGGTAAATATTCTAGTTTGAACCAAATTTGAGCATATGATCCTCGCCCCATTGATTGACATTGATTGACATTGATAATCTCAACCCTACAAATGATATTCTCTACATTTTTAACCTTTGTGGTCATTGATGACAAAGGGGGAGAAATAGTGTACAAAGATAGAGTGAAAAGACAATAAAGGGGGAGAGAAATAAAGATATAAGTGATAAGGGGAGAACTTGAAATAAGGAAGAGATATGACAAAGGAAAGGGATCAATTAAAATTTTGAGCACACAAGTAGGGGGAGCAAGCTCATGAACTTGTATGATGCATTTGAATGTGCATTTCATATGTTTGCTTGCATGACACAAGTTTTAAATTTCAATATCCATGCTTGTATGGTGTATGATAGTTGTAAACTTGAATGATGAAATGAAAATCTAGCATGCATAGGTTTATTCACAAGTGGTATCATTTCCCAAATAGATTTTCAAATGGTATCTTTTACAAAGCTTTACAAGTGGTATCTAGCTATCAAAATTTTAAGTGGTATCTAGCTATCAAAAATTTTAAATGGTATCTAGCTAACTATGGTGCTACGGATGGTATTATGGTGCACTCCGATGGGTATCATGCTTCAAAGGTTCATCTTTTATACCTTAGCATCATTTGGTAGACATTGTCTCCTATATTTCCTATCTAATCATATGTGCAAGCTACAATCCAAACTCTTTCCACATATATAGGGGGGGCAATTGCTACCATATGGAATTCTTGAAACTTGTCCATATTCTTTTACACATGGTAAATATGCTTGGACAAGCAACATGAATTTCAATTCATATCTTTGTATAAGGATTGTCATCAATTACCAAAAAGGGGGAGATTGAAAGCTCTAGTTTGGTTTTGGTGAATTGATGAAACCCTAAGTGCTAACCTAGTTTATCAAGTGATCATGAGATAGGTAGCACACTCCAAGTGGTGAAGCAAATGAAGATCATAGCATGATAATGATGATGGCATGGTGATGATCAAGTGCTTCGACTTGGAAAGAAGAAAGAGAAAAACAAAAAGCTCAAGGCAAAGGTATATTTTATAGGAGCTATTTTGTTTTGGTGATCAAGACACTTAGAGAGTGTGATCACATTTAGGTTCGATAGCCGAACTATTAAGATGGGTGAAACTCGTATCGGAATACGATTATCAAAGTGCTACTAGATGCTCTAACTCATTGCATATGCATTTAGAATCTAGTGGAGTGCTAACACCCTTGAAAATGTTTGTGAAAATATGCTAACACATGTGCACAAGGTGGTGGTTGGCACATTTGAGCAAGGGTGAAGAAGATAGACATGAAGAGGAGTTGGTCCCGCTGGTCACAAAGTGACCAGACGTTGGTCTCAGTAGAACCAGCGCGTCCGGTCAGTTGTAACAGCGAAGACGCTGGCGTTGGCCAAACAACCGGACGCTAGGTCGCTCAGTGACCAGACGCTAGAGGGATGTGTCCGGTCGTGTTGACCAACGGCGCAGTGTGAAGTCAACAAGTGATCGGACGCTGGCTGTGTCCGGTCAAGCATGATCGGACGCGTCCGATCGTGAAATATCGTTTCTGGAACCTTACTGGAAACGACCAGACGCTGGAGGCTGAGCGTCCGGTCAGTTTGCGCACAGTGTCCGGTCAACAGATGACCATTGAAATCTGTCGAACAATATTTTAAGCAGGGGACACGTGGCGTGTATCACGTGACCGGATGCTGAGGGCCAGCGTCTGGTCAATCAGACCAGAGCGTCCGGTCACCCCGCGTTTTACCCAGTGAAGGGGTACAACGGCTCTATTTTGTGGGGGCTTCTATTTAAGCCCCATGGCCAGCTCAAGCTCACTCTTTTGGCCATTTGCATTGACATAGCAACCTTGTGAGCCTAGCCAAAGTCCTCTCACTCATCTACATCATTGATTCATCATCTTTGTGAGATTAGGAGAGAATCCAAGTGCATTGCTGAAAGGTCCTAATGGCTAGAGGGGGGGTGAATAGCCTAATAAAATTTCTACAACAACACTTAACAAAGTTGTTAGACAATTATGAGGCGAAGCGAGTGTTGCGCTAGCCTACTTAAAATGCAAGCCACCTACCACAATTCTAGTTTAGATAGTGTCTATTCACACAATAGCAAAGACACTATCCTATGTTAGTGTGCTCTCAAAGACTAACTAAAGAGCCACACCAACCAAGCAAGCAAGCTCTCACAACTAGCTACACTAAAGAGCTTGTCAACTAGTTTGCGGTAAAGTAAAGAGAGTGATTAGTATAGTTATACCACCGTGTAGATGAAGTACCAATCAATCACAAAGATGAATAACAATGGAGACCAATCACCTCGGAATCAAAGGATGAACACAATGATTTTTTACCGAGGTTCACTTGCTTGCCGGCAAGCTAGTCCTCGTTGTGGCGATTCACTCACTTGGAGGTTCACGCGCTAATTGGCTTCACACGCCAAACCCTCAATAGGGTGCCGCACAACCAACACAAGATGAGCATTACACAAGCCACGAGCAATTCACTAAAGTACCTTTTGGCTCTCCGCCGGGGACAAGGTCAAGAACCCCTCACAATCACCACGATCGGAGCCAGAGACAATCACCACCTCCGCTCGACGATCCTCGCTGCTCCAAGCCGTCTAGGTGGCGGCAACCACCAAGAGTAACAAGCGAAATCCGTAGCGAAACATGATCACTAAGTGCCTCTAGATGCAATCACTCAAGCAATGCACTTGGATCACTCCCAATCTCACTATGATGATGAATCAATGATGTAGATGAGTGGGAGTCCTTTGGCTAGGCTCACAAGGTTGCTATGTCAATGAAAATGTGCAAGTATGTTCCCTTGAGCCGGCCATGGGGCTATAAATAGAGCCCCAATCAAATAGAGCCGTTATACCCCTTCACTGGGCAAAACGCGCTCTGACCGGACGCTCTGGTCATACTGACCGGACGCTGGCCCTCAGCGTCCGGTCATCCGATGGACGCCACGTGTCATCGCCTTCAAACGCTGTCCGTCAGATTTCAACAGCTATGACGCTGACCGGACGCAGCAGCTTCAACTGACCGGATGCTGAACCCCCAGCGTCCAGTCGTTTCCAGTAAGGTACCGACCTCGACCGGACGCGTTCGGTTAAAACTGACCGGACGCTGGAACCTCAGCGTCTGGTCGAGTACAGTAAGGGTCGAAACCTGGTTTTCCTCGACCGGACACAGCCAGCGTCCAGTGGTAAACCCTAGCCACTGTACCGACAGTCAACGCGACCGGACGCAGGCAGTCAGCGTCCGGTGCTTCTGGATCCAGCGTTCGATCAGTGGACCGACGCTGGCATCAGCTCTGTTCTCACTTCTATCTTCTCCACCCTTGCTCCAATGTGCCAACCACCAAGAATTTGCATCCGGCGCAATAGAAAATGGGCATTTCATTTTCCCGAAAGCGTCGAATCCCGTCGAGCACATTGACATAAAGTATTATGTTGTGAAAGATAAAGTCCAGGATCATGTCATAAGTCTTGAGCATATCAGTACCGAAAAGATGCTCGTGGATTTGCTTACAAAAGGCTTACCACCCAATGTGTTCAGAGAACATGTAGCCGGCATGGGGTTTAAGGGAAAGTCTATAATTCCTGGTTAAAAGAAGGTCCAAAGTTAAGTATCTATTTCAGAACAGAGTGGTGTGTTGTAGCTGTTAAATCTATCGGCAATTGACCGTGACGATGAAACATGCTCTATGCACTAATCTATAATGGAATGAACAAAAGTAAATGATATGAAATTGAAAGATGATAGGAGATCAAGAGGAAGATTGTTAGATTGATCTCTAATCCCAAACTGGGCCCAACGGCCCAGTTGGACCCTTAATCCGTGCCCTGATCGGGGGGCACCCAGCCCACTATGGCTGGATGGCCCCTGTCACACTATATAATAAATAGAGGTGGGGGCCGACGGCTCTGAGTATGAGGTTCACCTGAGCCGAGCTCCCCACCAACAACCCTAAACCTGATCTAGTGAGGGGCGCAGCCAGTGATGGGAAGCACCTCCACCACTACACTGCGTCGCTATTGGTCTTCACCGCCGGTCGCCACTACTCATCACCGACACCGTCTTCACCGACCGTCGCTGCCCTTGCGCAGACATCGACGCAACGCCCATGGTAGACGCCTTTGGATCAAAGGCCTACGATGGTCGGTAACCTAGCTGTGGCAGAACCGCCTAATCGAATGCCTCACAGGAGTGTTTGTCTTTCATTAGACACTAAGCACTCAAGGGAGAACACTAAATTACTTGGTTCCGTCGGGCACACCCTAGGGGAGAACCCGAAAATCCACATTTTTGCCATCAGGATCACAAATGAGATAATAAAGCTTACATCATTCTAAACCATTTCTTACATCACTTTTAATACCACATCAGAGTATAATATTTATTAATATAACAGCGGAATGAAATCATGTTATTAGAGTTATAAACAATTTAATTGAACAGCGGAATAGAAACATGTGAACAGAGTTACAGCGGAAATAAATATCTAAACATGATATGATGAAGTGTTGATATATAGACTACGGCAATAGATTATGAAACTTTCATTTATAAAGATATTTAGTGAGGGTTATAAATAACAACTACGATCGCAGCGTAAAGGAAATCCTCTCTGAGCCCACCAGGAGGATTCCACACACAAAGGTCAGCTCAAGCCTCCACCTGTTACCTGCAACAGGGGAAATAAAACCCTGAGTACTCAATTGTACTCAGCAAGACTCACCCGATAGGAGAAAAGAAAAGACTCCAAGGATATGCAAGGCTATCTGGTTTGTGGGTTGCATTTGCAGAAAGCATTACTAAGCGTACGTCCTTATATTTGATTTTGATTAATAGCCGCATTGGTTCATTAACTAACCATTCTATGTAAGCACCTGTGCTACTTTCAAGCAAGTGGTAAGCAATCAGATTTTCTTTGTCCATCTTCCATCTTTCATCTTTCAGTTCTTACTACGATGCTAAACCACAGACAAGTCGTACCGGATAGCCCGGCGATTCGCGAATCAATGCCCCCAGCTGGGTACCCCGAAAACACACGCCCCGCTTGTACCCCAGGCACAAGCAGGGCCAACCCGTCACTCTCCTGTCCCGGGTGTCCAGGTCCCCGTCCAAACTGGGACTCCAAGCCCCCGCCCCTGAGTCCCGGACTCAGTGCGGTGCAAGGACCTCCTCCACCAAAATAAAACCCTGACAGTTGGTCCGGAAAGAGCCAGATCCACGACAAGAGAGCAACAAGCTTTCCAAGTGCCCATACACAAGTATGTGCTCGGGATAATAAGTCTGTGACCTGCCTAGAGTCATATGCACGATCGGTCCTTAATCGACCAGATAGGGAGAAACGGTGTAACCAAGCTATGACCCGCCTCCGCGGCGACACAACTTCTTACACCCACCAATACCCAAACCATATCCCTGCCCGGTCACCATTTTCATATTTTCCAAGTGATAGTAACCCAATAATATATTTCCTATCTCTCGCGAGTGACATGCAATCACTCGACTTCTACCGGAGTCCTATAGCATAGCAATCTATACGATCCTGTCATACTAGTAAGACTCATAGGATAAAGATATATATGCAAGTGGGTTTCATTCAACTCCTTAAAACTTAATGCACATATATAATTTAAACTGCAGAAAAGTAGGGGTTATGCACCGAGGCTTGCCTGGGAAAAATATCATCAAAAGTTAGCTTTCCATCATGGCGACATGATCTCCAAAAGCACCATTGCTCTAGCAACTCTCGACAACTCCGTGATCCATCGACATACCTATATGATATGCATGCGATGCAATGCAAAGATGTAATTAATCAACTGCAATCGTGACTCGTAAAATACGATTTACGCCTCTTAAGTTAACGAGCTAGATCTAACGACGACCGTACTTAGGCTACATATACACGTTGTCGGATAAGACGTATTTCCCAACAATTATTTTAGTTATATAAACATAAGTTGTTTCTTTATTCCGTTCTATCAATTTAATCTTTATTCACCATAGGACATCATTATCTATTTAGCAACTAATTATTCTAGAGCTACAAAAATTACAGTGAGTACCTAATATTGCTAGGAACCTACTATAAAGATTTAAGATCCAATACTATTACCAATTTATCACGAAAATTCTTACAAGTTTATATTTTTTTAATATTAAGTATCTTAGATTAATTATATAGCTCCAAAAAATATTATCAAACTATGTGAACAAAATATTCTATTAGATAGATCATGATTTTATAACTCAACAAAACTAGTTTGGTATTTTTATGATTTTTCTGTGATTTTATACGAATTTTACAAGATTATTTTAGCTTTAAATTAGAAAATACCTTAAACCAAAAAAAAGGGGGCCGGCGGCCACCACTGGCCCAGCAGCGTAGCGCGAATGCGCGGCCCAGGCGAAGCGATAGCAAGCTCGGGCGACACAGCCGGGCCAACGCGCGCGGACGGCCCAGGCGGGCAGACGGCGCGGGCAGCGGCCCAAACGCCAGCAGCGGCCCAGCCAGGCCAACAAGGGCGCGTGGCCCAGGAGGCAGCAGACCCAGACCGGCCCACGATGGGGGCGCGAGCGGCCCAAGGCGGGCGCGCGGCCCAGCGCGCGGCAGTGGCGCAAGACCGACTGCGGCCCAAGCGGTCAGGCAGCGGCCCAGGCGCGCAAGTCAGCCCAACACGGCAATATTTTTCGTTGCAGTCCCTTCCTTCCTCAAAAGCAGAGGCAGACAGGAAAACGCTGGCCGGCGGCGACGGGGCGCTGCGGGCACGAGGAGGAGGGCGCGGCGCTGCGGGTATGGGCGTGAGGCGTGGAGGGGACCCCGGGGCGGTGGCGCGGCCACGACGGCTCGGGCGCGCTGGACTGGAACGGCAGGGCAGCGGCTGCGGATCAGGCGCGGGCGGACCAGCGAGCTCCAGGCATGGACGACTGCGAGCGCGGTGGCGCGTCACGACGGGGACCCGGCGTGGGGCAGCGCGGGGCTGAGGAGCGAACGCGCTCGCGCGTGGTGGTCGGGCGATGGCGGCGTGATGCTGCGGCTCGAGTGGCTCCGGGCGGGCGGCGTGATGCACCCGGTGATGGCGTGCGGGAGAACAGGGGGAGCCACGGCGGCGGAGGGGCGCAGCGGGGAAGGAGGGGAGGGCGCGGCCGAGCGACTCGGGGAGGCAGAGCTACGCGCGGGTCGTGGCCATGGCGTGCTGCGGCTTGCGTGCGGCTCGGGGAAGCTAACGACGGCGGACGCAGCCAAAAAAAATGCGAAGCCAGCGATGGAGGCTCTGGAGGACGGCCCGGGCAGTGCGGCCAGCAGCGCGAAAGAAAAAGGTGAGGCCTGAGCAAGTGCAGACGAACACGTGGTCTGGTCGGCGTGGGCTGCCGGGGCTGCACAGCGTGAAACAACGTGAGGCGATGGCTGCGTTGACGACGTTGTGTTGCTTGCATGCGTGCTCTACTCTGCTCTGGTGGTTGTGCTAGTTCAATTAAAATATTAGATGTTCAAATAAATAAAGAAAAAGAAAAAAAAATGCTGCATGCTCCGTCGCCAGTCCTCTCCGAGACGCTGATCCTTCTCACTGTTGGGTTTATGATCTCCTACCATTAGGCCCAACGGCCTTTTGGGCCTTGCTTCTCGCGCCCTAATCGGGGGCGCCCAACCCTACATGGTTGGTGGGCCCCCCGTCACACTGCGCTATATATAGAGGTGGGGGCCGGCTGGCTCTAGACACGAGGTTCACCTGAGCCGCCACTCCCCACCGATATTCCCGATCCCGATCTGAGAAGGGGTGCAGCCAGTGACGGGAAGCCGCCACCGTCTTCACTGCGCCGCCATCTTCACTGCGTCGACTCTCATCTTCCCCGAACGTCGCTGCCTAGCGCAGATGGCGTCCACGAACGAGAACGCTCCAACCACTACGGCTTTTGATGGTTTGCAATACTACTGCACTTCAATCTTTTCTCTCTCTCACTTACAGTAGTATGGATTAGGTTTTTGTATACACTGTGAATCATTCTTCAGTTATTCTCCGTGACGAAAACAACCCGATCTAATGAACTGATGAATCAATGAACTACGAAAACAAACAATGGTACCGGAGCGAGGTTCACGAACTAAGAACCCTAGATCGGGTAAACCGATTCTAAATCGGGCAAAGAAAGGTTCAACCGAACCCTAACCCTAACCGGGAAATGGAGAAGAACAAATCACAGAACGAATCCCTAACCCTACCACGAACTCAACACGGTCAAAGAAATCTGCTCGCCGGCGGCCGAGCCCTTTTGGGGCCCGCGCGGTGGAGGATGAACCGGCCGCGGCCACCGTGCGCGCGCGAGAAGGGCGCCGCCTGCTGGTCCGCTCGACGGCGGCGAGCTCTGCCAAGGGCGAGCTCGCGCGCCGGCGAAAGGGGCAGCAGCGGCGCCACTGCCTTCGGCCTCTCCGGCAAGGGCTATGGTGGCCGCGCGCGCTACTGTGGAAACCGAAGGGAAGGGGAGATAAGGAGGCCGGAGGCCATGCGGCGGTGCCGGCACCCGAGCCATGGTCGGCGGCGCTGCTCTATGTGTAGAGTTGAGAAAGGGAAAGAAGAAGAACCCCCCGGCTGCTCGGCGGCCGCCGCCTGCCATGAACCCGTGCGGCTGCAGCTGGGAGAGGAAGAACGAAAGAAATGGCTAGGGTTAGGGCTACCGACGGCTTCAACAGGTTTTGATCTTGCGACTTTCGCTCGTGGCTGTCGGATGCAAATGGATGGTTGAGATCGGCCAAAAGCCACTCGGGCTGAAAGTGGCCCAGGCGGGCGAGCGCACCGGGCAGCTTTTTCGGCCCAGGCCCAGGTTGCGGCCTGGGCGCCGTGACTGCTCCGGCGGCTGGCTGCTGGGCCGTTTCAGTGGGCCGCGCGCCTGTGGGAACCTGGGCCGCGCAAGGACCTTTGGGCCAAAATCTGAAGAAAACGAATTTCGTTTTATTTTTTCCAGAAGTAATACCGTGACATGAATTCGATGAATATTTAAATGAATTTAATGAATTTTTGATAGGAATTTTCGTGCAAATTTGTCCAACGACATTTTGCTCAGAAATAATGAAATTTTTTAGTGCTTCTGGAAAATAACATTATGACAATTTTATTATTGTTTCCGCTGCGTACTTGATATAATCATTTTCATTATCAAATTCGAACCAACGGGAGAATTTGGTTTTGGAAAATTGAATAATTATTGAAAATGAATTATAGTATTGTTATTTTCTGACCAACGTTGTTAATAACAATATTATAATTTTGATTCATGAAAATTGTGCACTAATTTTATTTCTGCCCAACGGTGATGTAAAATTATTGCATAGATGAATTATATGTTTCAATTTGACCAACGTTGAGTTAAAGCATATGATTTCATATATATAAATATATTTCTCACTTACTCTGATGTGGTTTCAGGAGGCAAATGCATTGTGAACATCTCGAACATCCCGACACTCAACGGGACAAATTACCGTGTGTGGCGGGAGAAATATGAATTAGAACTTGCATTGGGAGAGGTCGATTTTGCCATCATCTCACCGTGTCCCATTGAACCAGAGGACCCGGTGAGAGGCGAAAATGAATCTGACGCTGATTTCGCTACTAGAAAGCGTGATCATGCTGAGATAAGAATGAAATATGATCTTGAACATAGGCAATGGACTCTCTCCAACCGCAAGTGCCTGTTGGTAGCCAAGGCCACCATAGAAGAACAGATAAGGGGCTCAATCCCTGAATGTGCTACTGCCACAGAATATCTTGATAAAATCAAGAGTCAGTTTACTGGGTCTACCAAGGCCACAGCAAGTTCACTGATAAAGAAACTTGTGAATGAAAAATATACTGGTGGTAGCATCAGAGAGCACATTTTGAAGATGAACACCACAGCATCTAAGCTGAAAGAAATGAATTTGAAGGAAGATGATTTCCTGATTCATTTGATTTTTGCTTCCTTGCCAAAAGAATATGATACTTTCATTGTGAACTATAATATGCAGCCTGAAAGATGGGGCATAGAAAGACTTATCTCAATGTGTGCTCAAGAAGAGGAGAGGATAAAATCCTCACAGAGTGAGTCCGCTCATTTTGTGAAGGATAACAAAAGAAAGAACTTTAATGGCAAGAACTTTAAACCACAAGGGAAACCCAAGTGGGATAAGGCATCTTCCTCAAATTCACAGGGAAAGAAACCCCAAGAATCTGAAAATCAGCAGAACAACTCCTATGGTGGAGCTGAGAAAGATCAATGCAAGCACTGCTTTAAGAAGGGACACTACAAGAGAGACTGTCCAGACTTCCTGAAATCTCTACTGAAAAGAGGTGATGAATTTATTACATTTGTAGATGAATCCCTGTATTTATGTTATGCAAAATCCACTTGGTGGGTTGATTCAGGAGCAACTACTCATGTTGCAAATTCCTTACAGGGGTTAAGTGGGACGAGAACCTTGCAAAGAGGAGAAAGAACGATTAAAGTTGCAAATGGAGTGCAAGCCAATGTTGAAGCTATTGGATATTTATCTTTAGAATTGAATAATGGCTTTGTACTTAGACTTAAAGAAGTACTCTATGTTCCCTCTTTGCGAAGAAATTTGATAAGTGTTTCAAAACTTGATGATGACAGAATTGATTGCCATTTTGGTGATGGCAAATGTAAGATACTTGTTAATAATGAATGTGTTGGTCTTGCCTTCCGACAAGACAAGCTTTATTTATTATCTCTTGATGAAAATACAAACAATGTATGCGATGAGAATATGAATGATTCCCCATCTGCGAATGTAACTAAGAAGCGGAAGCGAATTGATGATGCCTCTTCGAAATTATGGCACTGTCGCTTAGGCCATATTTCGAGGGGGAGAATGGAACGGCTGATTAAAGAATTAATTCTTCCGCACTTAGAATTTTCAGATTTAGAACAATGCGTTGATTGCATCAAAGGAAAGTATGTCAAGAAAATTAAGAAAAATGTCAAATGAAGCACAGGAACTTTAGAAATAATCCACACTGATATATGTGGTCCATTTCCTGTGAAAAGCGTGGATGGTTATGATTCGTTTATAACATTCACAGACGACTACTCTCGTTATGGCTATATTTATCCAATTAAAGAAAGATCGGAAGCATTGGATAAATTCAAAATATTTAAAGCTGAGGTTGAAAATCAGCATGATAAGAAAATAAAGATTGTACGATCAGACCGAGGTGGAGAGTACTATGGGCGACATACCCCATATGGCCAAATTCCTGGACCGTTTGCAAAGTTTCTACAGGAAAATGGCATAGTCGCTCAGTACTCCACACCGGGGGAGCCTCAGCAGAATGGAGTGGCTGAAAGACGTAACCGTACCCTAATGGATATGGTAAGAAGCATGATAAGTTACTCCACTTTGCCGATTAGTTTATGGATGGAGGCACTGAAAACCGTCATTCACATACTTAATCGAGTACCAAGCAAATTGGTGCCTAAAACACCGTATGAATTATGGACAGGAAGAGAACCCTCACTTAACCATTTGCGTGTGTGGGGCTGTCCAGCTGAGGCAAAAGTGTTTAACCCAAACATAGGAAAGTTAGACTCCAAGACAGTCAGCTGCCATTTTATTGGCTATCCAGAAAGGTCGAAAGGATATCGATTTTATTGTCCTGACAGACATACGAAGATTGTAGAAACAAGACACGCTGTGTTCTTGGAGGATAACATGATCAGGGGGAGCATGGTAGCACGAGAAATAAGCCTGCAGGAGAAACGGGTACATGTACCCACTCCAATGGTTGAAGAACCATTCTTTACGCTACCTGTTGCTGTTGAGCCCACAGTGCAGGACACTATGGAGCCAACACCTATTGCAAGTTCTCCCATGGCGACAATAAATGAACATGAGGAACCTGTCCTTGAGGAGGCTGTCCTTGAGGAACCCAGAGAACCAAATGTCGCACATGAGGAAGAACAACAACAGCCCAATGTGGAACAAGTGCCAGAGGCCCCTAGAAGGTCTCAAAGAACAAGAAGGTCAGCTATTTCTAATGACTATGAAGTTTATGAAAC
Source organism: Saccharum hybrid cultivar R570 (assembly GCA_038087645.1). Taxonomy (NCBI): domain Eukaryota; kingdom Viridiplantae; phylum Streptophyta; class Magnoliopsida; order Poales; family Poaceae; genus Saccharum; species Saccharum hybrid cultivar. The sequence continues at coordinate 33,510,678 of JAQSUU010000001.1, read as the reverse complement.
AGAAGAATTTCAGATGGGGGATGATCCCACCTCATTTGAAGAAGCCATGAGAAGCGACCACTCATCAAAGTGGCTTAAGACCATGGAAGATGAAATGAAATCAATGAGTACCAACAAAGTTTGGGACTTGGAAATTATTCCTAAAGGAGCCAAAACAGTAGGTTGTAAATGGATCTACAAAACAAAATATGACTCCCAAGGGAACATAGAAAGATTTAAAGCGCGACTTGTGGCGAAAGGCTTTACGCAAAGAGAAGGGATTGATTACAATGAGACGTTTTCTCCAGTCTCATGTAAAGATTCCTTCAGAATTATAATGGCACTTGTGGCCCACTATGATTTGGAGTTACATCAAATGGATGTAAGAACGGCGTTCCTTAACGGGAATTTGGAAGAAAATGTTTATATGGCACAACCGAAAGTTTTTGTTGTAAAAGGAAAAGAAAATATGGGATGCCGCCTAAAGAAATCAATCTACGGATTGAAACAAGCCTCAAGACAGTGGTATTTGAAATTTGATAGAACGATAAAAGGTTTTGGGTTTAAGGAAAATGTTGAGGACAATTGCGTTTACGCAAAATTCAAGAATGGAAAGTATATATTCCTAATTCTGTATGTGGATGATATCCTGCTTGCTAGCAGTGATGTCAGTCTACTAATGGAAACGAAGAAATTCTTGTCCTCAAACTTCGATATGAAAGATCTCGGTGAGGCCTCGTTTGTTTTGGGAATAGAGATTCACCGAGATAGAAGAAAGGGGGTACTGGGACTGTCGCAGAAGGCATACATAGAAAAGGTTTTGAAGAAATTTAGTATGCATGCGTGCAGTTCTTCACCTGCTCCTATTGTCAAGGGCGATAGATATGGGGAACATCAATGTCCCAAGAATGAATATGAGATTAACCGAATGAAAGCGGTACCGTATGCTTCAGCAGTTGGAAGTTTACAATATGCTCAAGTGTGTACACGCCCTGACTTGGCTTTTGTCACCGGGTTACTTGGCAGATATCAAAAGAATCCAGGAATAGAACATTGGAAATTGGTGAAGAAAGTTCTGCGTTATTTGCAGGGTACGAAAGGCCTCATGCTAACGTATAGAAGATCTGATTCCCTGAAGATAGAGGGGTATTCAGATTCTGATTATGCGGGAGAAGAAAGAAAATCCACGTCAGGATATATATTTACTCTCGCAGGAGGGGCTATATCGTGGAAAAGCTCCAAACAAACCGTAACTACATCCTCGACAATGTATGCCGAGTTTGTAGCATGCTATGAGGCAACGGGGCAGGTGAATTGGCTAAAGAAATTCATACCCGGATTGAAAGTGATTGATGATATAAATGAACCGATGAGGTTGTATTGTGATAACAACCCAGCAGTACAATATGCTTACAACAATAGGTCAAGTGGTGCTGCCAAACACATTGACATAAAGTACTATGTTGTAAAAGATAAAGTTCGGGATCATATTATAAATCTTGAGCATATAAGTACAGAGAAAATGCTCGCGGATCCGCTCACAAAGGGCTTACCACCCAACGTGTTCAGAGAACACGTAGCCGGCATGGGTTTAAGGGAAAGCCTATGATTCCCGAACATACGAAGGGCCCAGAAGAAACTTCATTCCAAACAGAGAAATGTGTTGTGGCTGTTAGTCTAACGGCACTAATTGCTGTGACGATGAAACAGTTCAATACACTAATCTGCAATGGAATAGGATAGAAACAAAAAAATATGAATCGAAAGTTTGAGTATGAAATTAAAGAACGAAGAAAATGATGAGAGATCAAGGGGGAGAATGTTGGGTTTTTGATCTCCTACCATTAGGCCCAACGGCCTTTTGGGCCTTGCTTCTCGCGCCCTGATCGGGGGCGCCCAACCCTACATGGTTGGTGGGCCCCCGTCACACTGCGCTATATATAGAGGTGGGGGCCGGCTGGCTCTAGACACGAGGTTCACCTGAGCCGCCACTCCCCACCGATATTCCCGATCCCGATCTGAGAAGGGGTGCAGCCAGTGACGGGAAGCCGCCACCGTCTTCACTGCGCCGCCATCTTCACTGCGTCGACTCTCATCTTCCCCGAACGTCGCTGCCTAGCGCAGATGGCGTCCACGAACGAGAACGCTCCAACCACTACGGCTTTTGATGGTTTGCAATACTACTGCACTTCAATCTTTTCTCTCTCTCACTTACAGTAGTATGGATTAGGTTTTTGTATACACTGTGAATCATTCTTCAGTTATTCTCCGTGACGAAAACAACCCGATCTAATGAACTGATGAATCAATGAACTACGAAAACAAACACTCACTACTTGCATGTGCGTGCTTCTTTTTAGTCCCGCTTGCGTACGCACTGCCTCATAGGCATTCAAGGCAGAGAGAAGCAAAAGCACGACAACTTGCAGTTGGACAGAAAGAAAAAAAAACAAACAAGGCAGACACGGCAGCAGATGCATGGGCGGGGCTGACAAGATCGTGAACAGTGACGAGCAGAGGAGAACAGTGAGAGCTCGTTCAGGCATTTGCTTTAGGTAACTTACATATACCTATATATATATATATATATATATATATATATATATATATATATATATATATGGTTTAATAATTTACCCAATATGTAACGTCGAGGCACAGAAAATTTTTAGAAAAGCTCGAATTTAAATTTGATTCAAACGCTATATATGTATATCGTTCTATTTATTAATGAATTTTATTTTATTTATAAAAAAATGATTTTTCCTGCTTAAGCTAACAGAACAACCCGTTCGCTAGCATCGTCGTTCGACATTCCTAAATATTTCTACACACTGAGTAATTTAACTTAGGCGTTGATTTGAGTCCGCAAAACTAAGTCACACAAGATTCGCTTATCGCCTCAAGTACGATTTAATTTAAAAACCCGAGAAATTCGTTTCGAAAATTTTTCTTAGACCTAAATCACAGTGCTAAACGAGATCGTAACACCGGAGTGTTACACTAGCACTACTCCTCCCTCTAATCTATATCTAGTTCATGTACCAATGACGGCTAGCATCCATCTTCGACCCCGAGCACCATGGGAAAACCGTACAGCCGCGGTCCATGGCCCTGGGACTCAGAGTATTCGCGATTAGGGGCGTCGTCATGTCCTGAGTCACCGTCGTCGGACGGCGGCGACGGCCCAGGCAACGATGAACGTGAACTGAAGTCCGCCACCTGGCGGAGGTGGATGAGGACACTACGCCAGGACTTTCTTCTCTTTGAGATACAGCGGCAGGTTCCCGAATACCCTTTGCATCACTGGATCATCATACTCAATATGTCGTTCATGCTCCGCAATGACAAGCGTCTTCCTCCACGGCAGCCGGCGTGGATCATCAGTCCAGGCTTGCACCCTTAGTCTTGACATGTCCGTGCGATCTCCTCCAACCGGACCAACAGACTCCACCCAACAGGAGGAGGAAAGGATGTACCGTGCAGTCCGCTCACTCCATGCGTGCGCCGGAACACCTTCAAGCTCAAGAACAACACGGAACATCAGCCGTCTGGCGTCGGCTCTCACCAGTCGAGTCCACGGCCTGAAGAAAAATCGCAAGCCACCAACGGGGACACTCCCTGCTTGCATCGCCGCGTCGCGCGCCTGCTGGGAGGTAAAGGTGACGGGGTAATGCTCCGGCCAGAACTGCCGGACGCTGAAATTATCAGCGCCGGCCTCGGGTACGTCGGCGATAGCCCGACGCAGACCGTCCAGGGGAACGTTATGCGGTGCACCGGGCGCGGTCGCCAGCACGGCCAGGCACAGCCGAGCATGTTAGATTGATCTCTAATCTCAAACTGGGCTCAACGGCTCAGTTGGACCTTTGATCCGTGCCCTGATCGGGGGCGTCCAGCCCACTATGGCTGGAGGGCCCCTGTCACACTGCGCAATAAATAGAGGTGGGGCCGGCGGCTCTTAGTACAAGGTTCCCTTGAACCGAGCTCCTCACCGACAAACCCTAAACCCGATCTAGTGAGGGGGCGCAGCCAGTGATGGAAAGCACCTCCACCACTGCACTGCGCCGCCATCGGTCTTTACCGCCGGTCGCCACTGCTCGTCACCAACACCGTCTTCACTGACCATCGCTGCCCTCGCGCAGACACCGACGCAACGCCCATGGCAGACGCCTCTGGATCGGTAACCTAGCACTACTCCCTCTAATCTCCGTCTAGTTCATGTACTAGGACATGCAATTCATTTACAAGAAGTATCCAGCTAGATCTATGACCTTGTGATTAGAATAGTTCAACAATGGTACCAGAGCCAAGTTTTTCTAGGGTTTTAGATCTAGAACGGGTGAATGATAAAACACAGAGTAGATCCATTCGGATCTGAGAAAAGAAGAGGGTCACCGAACCCTAACCCTAATCGGGTGAAGAACAGAGAAAAGAAAGGGTCTCGGATCTCAAAGCCAAAACCTAACCCGCGAATCAATTACGAGGAAGAAGAACAGTGAAACCCTAACCCTAACCAAACCCTAATCTCGATCCTAACCCCATCCCCAACCCTAAATCGGATAGATCCGAGAAAAGAAGAAAGGAAAATCAAAGGAAAAGAAAAGGGGAAGGGGAAGAGACCTACCTCGCCGCTGCACCGTGCTGCCGCCTCGTCGGTGCGCGGGCGGGTGCTCGGGCAAAGGGCGCCGCGGCCAGGCCGCTCGACGGCGACGTGCTCACCCGCTGGGGAGCACGCGCGTCGGCGAGAGGGCCGGCGACGGCGCCATCATCGTCTCCGTGCCGTCACGGGACCGAGACAGAGGAGGAGGAGAAGAGATCAGGGTCAGATCTAGGGTTTTGGAGGGGATCAGGGCACCACCGCCCAGAGTGCTCGACGGCGGTGTGCTCACCCGCTGGGGAGCGCGCACGCCGATGAGGGGGCCGGCGACGGCGCCATGACTGCCGCTCATCGCTTGCGTTTCACTCGGTTGCTCGCTGCTGCTGCGCTGAGGAGAGAACGGAGCGCGGCGAAGAGAGAGAGAAGAGAACCGAATGGTCTAGGGTTTTAGGGTCAGCCGCAGCCGGGGGGTTTGATCCTACGACATCGACGCTCGCCTGTCGAATCGAAACGGACGACGTCGGTTGATCGGGCCGACTTGCGGCCTAGGCGGGCGAGCGCGCCGCGCTGCTTTGCCGGCCCAGGCCCCGGTTGCGGCCTAGGTGCGGGCAGCGCGCGCGTAGAGAAGTGGGCCGAGCTAGTTTTCCTTGCTGGGCCAATGAACAGTGCTGAAATTGAGTCATTTTTTACTTTTTTATTTTCCAGTAAAAGTTTATTTCTGGAAAATGAATAAATGGCTCAAAGAAAATAGAAAAGAGTTTTTTGCTTGTGGGTAAAATTTATTAAATTGAATTAATTTTCCGCTGCGTATTTAAAGTTGTTATTTTCATTATTAAATTCGAACCAACAAGAGAATTTAATTTTGAAAAATGGATATGTTTTTAGTTTATTATAATATTGTTATTATTCTGACCAATGTTGATTAATGACAATATTATGATGTTATGTCATGCACTAATTCTATTTTTGCCTAACGGTGATGTAGAATTAGTGTAGAGGACAATTGTATGTTTTAATTTTGACCAACATTGGACCTAAGGCATGCAATTTGTTATTATTATGTTTAAGTTCTCACTCCATATGAATTGTGTTTTCAGACGGATACAATTTGATGGGTTGTATCAAAGAGATCCCCACTCTCAAAGGTGACAACTATACGGAGTGGAAGAAAAAGATTGACCTGGCCTTCATCTTGGCTAAGGTGGACTGGTGAAAGCTCTAGTTTGGTTTTGGTAAATTGATGAAACCCTAAGTGCTAACCTAGTTTATCAAATGATCATGAGATAGGTAGCACACTCCAAGTGGTGAAGCAAATGAAGATCATAGCATGATGATGATGATGGCATGGTGATGATCAAGTGCTTCGACTTAGAAAGAAGAAAGAGAAAAACAAAAAGCTCAAGGCAAAGGTATATTTTATAGGAGCTATTTTGTTTTGGTGATCAAGACACTTAGAGAGTGTGATCACATTTAGGTTCGATAGCCGTACTATTAAGAGGGGTGAAACTCGTATCGAAATGCGGTTATCAAAGTGCCACTAGATGCTCTAACTCATTGCATATGCATTTAGAATCTAGTGGAGTGCTAACACCCTTGAAAATGTTTGTGAAAATATGCTAACACATGTGCACAAGATGGTGGTTGGCATATTTGAGCATGGGTGAAGAAGATAGACATGAAGAGGAGTTGGTTTCGCTGGTCACAAAGTGACCGGACGCTGGTCTCAGTAGAACCAGCGCGTCCGGTCAGTTATAACAGCGAAGACGCTGGCGTCTGTCAAACGACCGGACGCTGGGTCGCTCAGCGACTGGATGCTGGAGGGATGTGTCCGGTCGTGTTGACCAACGGCGTAGTGTGAAGTCAACAAGTGATCGGACGCTGGCTGTGTCCGATCAAGCATGATCGGACGTGTCCAATCGTGAAATATCGTTTCTGGAACCTTACTGGAAACGACCAGACGCTGGAGGCTGAGCGTCCGGTCAGTTTGCGCACAGTGTCCGGTCAACAGACGACCATTGAAATTTGTCGAACAACATTTGAAGCAGGGGACACATGCCGTGTATCATGTGACCGGACGCTGAGGGCCAGCGTCTGGTCAATCAGACCGGAGCGTCCGGTCACCCCGCGTTTTACCCAGTGAAGGAGTACAACGGCTCTATTTCGTGGAGGCTTCTATTTAAGCCCCATGACCAGCTCAAGCTCACTCTTTTGGCCATTTGCATTGACATAGCAACCTTGTGAGCCTAGCCAAAGTCCTCTCACTCATCTTCATCATTGATTCATCATCTTTGTGAGATTGGGAGAGAATCCAAGTGCATTGCTTGAGTATTTGCATCTAGAGGCATTTGGTGTTCGTGTTTCGCTGCGGGATTCACGTGTTACTCTTGGTGGTTGTCGCCACCTAGATGGCTTGGAGCAGCGAGGATCGTCGAGCGGAGGGTGGTGATTGTCTCTGGCTCCGATCATGGTGATTGTGAGGGGTTCTTGACCTTTCTCCGGTGGAGCGCCAAAAGGTACTCTAGTGGATTGCTCGTGGCTTGTGTGATCCTCATCTTATGTTGGTTGTGCGGCACCCTATTGAGAGTTTGGCATGTGAAGCCAATTAGCGCGTGAACCTCCAAGTGAGTGAATCGCCACAACGAGGACTAGCTTGCCGGCAAGCAAGTGAACCTCGGTAAAAAATCATTGTGTTCATCATTTGATTCCGAGGTGATTGGTCTTCATTGTTATCCACACTTGTGATTGATTGGTTCATTCCTCGACACGGCGACATAACCATCTTGCTCAATCTCTTTACATTACCGCAAACTAGTTGCCAAGCTCTTTAGTGTAGCTAGTTGTGAGAGCTTGTTAGTTTGGTTAATGTGGCTCTTTAGTTAGCTTTTGAGAGCACACCAACTTAGTGTAGTGACATAGCTATTGTGTGGATACATACTATATAAACTAGAATTGTGGTAGGTGGCTTGCCTTTTTTAGTAGGCTAGCGCAACACTTGCTTCGCCTCATAATTGTCTAACCGGTTTGCTAAGTGTTGTTGTAGAAATTTTTATTAGGCTATTCACCCCCCCTCTAGGCATTAGGACCTTTCAACTAGGTAGTCACATCACCGTGTCCCACTGAGCCTGTGGCACCGATGAGGGAGACAAATGAGGCTAATGCCGCTTGGACAACTAGAGAGAGGGATTTTGAATCCCAAAAGATGTCCTATCACCTTGAGCATAGGAAGTGGGTCACTGCCAACAAGAAATGTATGGCTGTGATAAAGAACACGATTGAGCCTGCAATTGTGGGCTCAATCCTAGAGTGTGACATGGTCACCAAGTACCTTGATAGAATAAAGAGTCAGTTCACTAGCTCTTCAAAGACATATGCTACCCAGCTGATAAAACAGCTGGTGACAGAGAGGTACTCTAGAAATGGTGGCATAAGAGAACACATACTATTTGTTATCACTACATGATGATGTGAATGTTGTATGCGATGATGGGAACATTGCGTGTGACAATGAGAATGTATCCTCGTCTGTGGATGTAAACAGAAAATGAAAGAGAGCTCATGATGCGTTGTTGAAATTATGACACTGTCGTTTAGGCCATATTTCGAGGGGGAAAATAGAAAGACTAGTTAAGAATGATATTCTTCCTCCATTAGAGTTCTCAGATTTAGAACAATGCAGAGAATGCATAAAAAGAAAGTATGTAAAGAAAATTAAGAAAGATGCTAAACGAGGCGTAGGAATTTTATAGATTATTCATACAGACATTTGTGGTCTGTTTCCTATAAAGCGTGTGGATGGTTATGATTCGTTCATAATATTCACAGATGATTACTCCCGTTATGGCTACATTTATCCAATCAAATAAAGAACAGAAGCATTGGATAAATTTAAGATATTTAAGGCAGAAGTTAAAAAACCAACACAATTTAGGCCCTGTTCGGCTTATCCCATATTCGGCTTGTTCGGCTTTTTTCAGCCAGAACAATATTTTTCTCTCACAACAATTTAGCCGAAACAGTGTTTTTCAGCCAGTTTTAGCTAAGTTTCAGACCAGCGAATGGGGCCTTAAAGATTAAGATAGTCAAGTCCGACCGTGGGGGGAGTACTACGGTCGGCATACCCCATATGGCCAAGTTCCTAGACCTTTTGCAAGGTTCTTACAGGAGAATGGCATAGTAGCCCAATATTCTACACCGGACGAACCTTAGTAGAATGGAGTAGCTAAAAGACGCAATCGTACCCTAATGAATATGGTGCGTAGTATGATAAGTTACTCCACCTTACCGTTGAGCCTAAGGATGGAGGCATTAAAAACCGTCATTCATATTCTCAATAGAGTACCAAGTAAGTCGGTGCCGAAAACACTGTATGAGTTGTGGACAGGAAGAGTACCCTCACTAAACCACTTACGTGTGTGGGGGAGCCCTGCTAAGGCTAAAGTATTTAACCCAAACATTGGGAAGCATGATGAGCACTAGTAAAGCATTTGAGTTATTGCACATGAATTTGTTTGGGCCAACACAATACACTAGCATTGGTGGTAACAAATATGTCTTTGTGTTAGTGGATGATTACACTAGATACACATGGATATTCTTTCTAGTGGACAAAAGTGATGTGTTTGCAATATTTAAATCATTTGTAAAGGGGATTCACAATGAGTTTGAAACAACCATCAAGAGAGTTAGAAGTGACAATAGTAGTGAGTTCAAGAACACTAGAATTGATGAGTTATGTGATGAATTTGGAATTAGACATCAATTCTCGGCCAAGTACACTCCACAATCAAATGGCCTTGTTGAGAGGAAGAATAGAACACTTATTAATATGGCAAGGTCTATGCTTAGTGGGTACAATGTGAATCAATCTTTTTGGGCCGAAGCTATCAACACGGCTTGCTATTGTAGCAACCGCCTCTATTGTCACCGATTGAAAGAGAAGACACCATATGAGCTCTTGAATGGTAGAAAGCCCAACATTGCATATTTTCGGGTTTTTGGTTGCAAATGCTATATCTTGAAGAAAGGCACTAGACTGGGCAAGTTTGACAAGAAATGTGATGAAGGATTCCTACTTGGTTATTCCACTACAAGCAAAGTATATAGAGTTTGGAATTTGGATAGTGGTACTCTTGAGGAAGTTCATGATGTTAAATTTGATGAAACCAGGGGTTCACAAGTAGAGAATGAGAACTTAGAAGATGTTAGAGGCATTCAACTTTCAAATGCCATAAAGAACATAGATATTGGTGAATTGAGGCCTAGGCAAGTGAATGATAATGAAGATGATCAAGTGCAAGTGCTCTCTAACTCAAATATGCAAGATGATACAAATCAAGCTAGCACAAGTGTCTCTCATGACAATGAACAAGATCAAGTGGCTAGTACATCATCTCAACCCAATGATCAAGCAAGTACAAGCAATCAAGTTCTAATGCTCCAACCAACCAATAGTGCAAGGGATCATCCACTGGACACTATTATTGGTGATATTTCAAGAGGTGTGCAAACTGGATCAAGATTGGCTTCATTTTGTGAGCATTTCTCATTTGTGTCATCTATTGAACCAAAGAAGATAGATAAATCATTGAAGGATGTTGATTGGGTGAATGCTATGCATGAAGAATTAAATAACTTCACAAGAAATCAAGTTTGAGAATTAGTAGAGAGACCAAAGGGACACAATGTGATTGGAACCAAATAGGTTTTTAGAAACAAGCAAGATCAAGATGGGATAGTAGTAAGGAATAAAGCAAGATTGGTAGCACAAGGCTATACACAAGTTGAAGGTCTTGACTTTGGAGAAACATATGCCCCGGTTGCTAGATTGGAAGCAATTAGAATCTTGCTAGCCTATGCTTGTGCCCACAACATCAAGCTCTATCAAATGGATGTCAAGAGTGCGTTTCTCAATGGTTACATCAATGAAGAAGTATATGTTGAGCAACCTCCTAGTTTTGAAGATGATAAGAAGCTCAACCATGTGTACAAGTTGAAGAAGGCATTGTATGGTTTAAAGCAAGCACCTAGAGCATGGTATGAGAGATTGAGGGACTTCCTACTCTCTAAAGGGTTCACAATGGGCAAGGTTGACACCACTCTTTTCATCAAAAAGATTGGAAAAGATCTATTTGTATTGTAAATCTATATTGATGACATCATATTTGGATCAACCAATCAAGATTTTTATGATGAGTTTGGAAAGATGATGGCTAATGAGTTTGAGATGTCCATGATTGGAGAGTTGAGTTACTTCCTTGGTCTTCAAATCAAGCAATTGAAGAATGGTACTTTTGTGAGTCAAGGCAAGTATATCAAGGACATGATCAAGAAGTTTGGCATGAGTGATAGCAAAGTCATTATCACACCAATGGGAACCAATGACAACTTGGATAGTGATGCAAGTGGAAATATGGTGGATCAAATGTTATATCGGTCTATGATTGGAAGCTTACTCTATGTGACCACATCAAGGCCTGATGTCATGTTTAGTGTATGCATGTGTGGAAGATTTCAAACCTCACCAATAGAAAGTCATTTGAAGGCTACAAAGAGAATATTGAGGTACTTGAAGCATACACCAAATGTCGGTTTGTGGTATCTCAAAGGAGCAAAGTTTGAGCTAGTTAGTTACTCTGACTCAGATTATGCGGGATGCAAGGTTGAAAGGAAGAGCACTTCAGGCACATGTCAATTATTGGGAAGATCACTTATTTCATGGTCATCAAAGAAGCAAAATAGTATTGCATTATCAACCGCTGAAACCGAATACATATCTACCGATAGTTGTTGTGCACAAATACTTTAGATGAAGGCCACTTTGAGTGACTTTGGAATCAAGTTCAAGAAAGTGCCATTGCTATGTGACAATGAGAGTGCAATCGAGTTAACCAAAAATCTGGTTCAACATACAAGAACAAAGCACATTGATGTCCGCCACCATTTCATAAGAGATCACCAACAAAAAGGGGACATTTGCATTGAGAGTGTAGGCACCAAAGATCAACTTGCCGATATATTCACCAAGCCATTGGATGAGAAAAGGTTTTGCAAGCTTTGGAATGAGTTGAACATATTGGATTTCTCAAATATGTGTTGATGCACCCCCCACTTATATGACATGCCTCTCCTTCGAGCAATCCAAGGTAAAAGTTGATTGGCATGGCATACATCCTTGCTAAGGATATATTTAGTGCATCTAGTCATCTCACCATTTCATTAGGCTCATTCATGAAAATCAAATGAATTTGATGTTTATATGGTATCACTATTGATTCTATGCTTGACTTGATCTAGTGGTAGCATATGACATGTTTGTGAGTTTGTAAACCTAATGTTTAATCTAGACAATAAGCTCTAAGTGTTTAACTCAACATGGTACAAGATAACCCTTATTTGGAGGTGTGAAGAAGCTTGTCCTTGGATCAAACCGAGATAAATATCTTTGGTAAATATTCTAGTTTGAACCAAATTTGAGCATATGATCCTCGCCCCATTGATTGACATTGATTGACATTGATAATCTCAACCCTACAAATGATATTCTCTACATTTTTAACCTTTGTGGTCATTGATGACAAAGGGGGAGAAATAGTGTACAAAGATAGAGTGAAAAGACAATAAAGGGGGAGAGAAATAAAGATATAAGTGATAAGGGGAGAACTTGAAATAAGGAAGAGATATGACAAAGGAAAGGGATCAATTAAAATTTTGAGCACACAAGTAGGGGGAGCAAGCTCATGAACTTGTATGATGCATTTGAATGTGCATTTCATATGTTTGCTTGCATGACACAAGTTTTAAATTTCAATATCCATGCTTGTATGGTGTATGATAGTTGTAAACTTGAATGATGAAATGAAAATCTAGCATGCATAGGTTTATTCACAAGTGGTATCATTTCCCAAATAGATTTTCAAATGGTATCTTTTACAAAGCTTTACAAGTGGTATCTAGCTATCAAAATTTTAAGTGGTATCTAGCTATCAAAAATTTTAAATGGTATCTAGCTAACTATGGTGCTACGGATGGTATTATGGTGCACTCCGATGGGTATCATGCTTCAAAGGTTCATCTTTTATACCTTAGCATCATTTGGTAGACATTGTCTCCTATATTTCCTATCTAATCATATGTGCAAGCTACAATCCAAACTCTTTCCACATATATAGGGGGGGCAATTGCTACCATATGGAATTCTTGAAACTTGTCCATATTCTTTTACACATGGTAAATATGCTTGGACAAGCAACATGAATTTCAATTCATATCTTTGTATAAGGATTGTCATCAATTACCAAAAAGGGGGAGATTGAAAGCTCTAGTTTGGTTTTGGTGAATTGATGAAACCCTAAGTGCTAACCTAGTTTATCAAGTGATCATGAGATAGGTAGCACACTCCAAGTGGTGAAGCAAATGAAGATCATAGCATGATAATGATGATGGCATGGTGATGATCAAGTGCTTCGACTTGGAAAGAAGAAAGAGAAAAACAAAAAGCTCAAGGCAAAGGTATATTTTATAGGAGCTATTTTGTTTTGGTGATCAAGACACTTAGAGAGTGTGATCACATTTAGGTTCGATAGCCGAACTATTAAGATGGGTGAAACTCGTATCGGAATACGATTATCAAAGTGCTACTAGATGCTCTAACTCATTGCATATGCATTTAGAATCTAGTGGAGTGCTAACACCCTTGAAAATGTTTGTGAAAATATGCTAACACATGTGCACAAGGTGGTGGTTGGCACATTTGAGCAAGGGTGAAGAAGATAGACATGAAGAGGAGTTGGTCCCGCTGGTCACAAAGTGACCAGACGTTGGTCTCAGTAGAACCAGCGCGTCCGGTCAGTTGTAACAGCGAAGACGCTGGCGTTGGCCAAACAACCGGACGCTAGGTCGCTCAGTGACCAGACGCTAGAGGGATGTGTCCGGTCGTGTTGACCAACGGCGCAGTGTGAAGTCAACAAGTGATCGGACGCTGGCTGTGTCCGGTCAAGCATGATCGGACGCGTCCGATCGTGAAATATCGTTTCTGGAACCTTACTGGAAACGACCAGACGCTGGAGGCTGAGCGTCCGGTCAGTTTGCGCACAGTGTCCGGTCAACAGATGACCATTGAAATCTGTCGAACAATATTTTAAGCAGGGGACACGTGGCGTGTATCACGTGACCGGATGCTGAGGGCCAGCGTCTGGTCAATCAGACCAGAGCGTCCGGTCACCCCGCGTTTTACCCAGTGAAGGGGTACAACGGCTCTATTTTGTGGGGGCTTCTATTTAAGCCCCATGGCCAGCTCAAGCTCACTCTTTTGGCCATTTGCATTGACATAGCAACCTTGTGAGCCTAGCCAAAGTCCTCTCACTCATCTACATCATTGATTCATCATCTTTGTGAGATTAGGAGAGAATCCAAGTGCATTGCTGAAAGGTCCTAATGGCTAGAGGGGGGGTGAATAGCCTAATAAAATTTCTACAACAACACTTAACAAAGTTGTTAGACAATTATGAGGCGAAGCGAGTGTTGCGCTAGCCTACTTAAAATGCAAGCCACCTACCACAATTCTAGTTTAGATAGTGTCTATTCACACAATAGCAAAGACACTATCCTATGTTAGTGTGCTCTCAAAGACTAACTAAAGAGCCACACCAACCAAGCAAGCAAGCTCTCACAACTAGCTACACTAAAGAGCTTGTCAACTAGTTTGCGGTAAAGTAAAGAGAGTGATTAGTATAGTTATACCACCGTGTAGATGAAGTACCAATCAATCACAAAGATGAATAACAATGGAGACCAATCACCTCGGAATCAAAGGATGAACACAATGATTTTTTACCGAGGTTCACTTGCTTGCCGGCAAGCTAGTCCTCGTTGTGGCGATTCACTCACTTGGAGGTTCACGCGCTAATTGGCTTCACACGCCAAACCCTCAATAGGGTGCCGCACAACCAACACAAGATGAGCATTACACAAGCCACGAGCAATTCACTAAAGTACCTTTTGGCTCTCCGCCGGGGACAAGGTCAAGAACCCCTCACAATCACCACGATCGGAGCCAGAGACAATCACCACCTCCGCTCGACGATCCTCGCTGCTCCAAGCCGTCTAGGTGGCGGCAACCACCAAGAGTAACAAGCGAAATCCGTAGCGAAACATGATCACTAAGTGCCTCTAGATGCAATCACTCAAGCAATGCACTTGGATCACTCCCAATCTCACTATGATGATGAATCAATGATGTAGATGAGTGGGAGTCCTTTGGCTAGGCTCACAAGGTTGCTATGTCAATGAAAATGTGCAAGTATGTTCCCTTGAGCCGGCCATGGGGCTATAAATAGAGCCCCAATCAAATAGAGCCGTTATACCCCTTCACTGGGCAAAACGCGCTCTGACCGGACGCTCTGGTCATACTGACCGGACGCTGGCCCTCAGCGTCCGGTCATCCGATGGACGCCACGTGTCATCGCCTTCAAACGCTGTCCGTCAGATTTCAACAGCTATGACGCTGACCGGACGCAGCAGCTTCAACTGACCGGATGCTGAACCCCCAGCGTCCAGTCGTTTCCAGTAAGGTACCGACCTCGACCGGACGCGTTCGGTTAAAACTGACCGGACGCTGGAACCTCAGCGTCTGGTCGAGTACAGTAAGGGTCGAAACCTGGTTTTCCTCGACCGGACACAGCCAGCGTCCAGTGGTAAACCCTAGCCACTGTACCGACAGTCAACGCGACCGGACGCAGGCAGTCAGCGTCCGGTGCTTCTGGATCCAGCGTTCGATCAGTGGACCGACGCTGGCATCAGCTCTGTTCTCACTTCTATCTTCTCCACCCTTGCTCCAATGTGCCAACCACCAAGAATTTGCATCCGGCGCAATAGAAAATGGGCATTTCATTTTCCCGAAAGCGTCGAATCCCGTCGAGCACATTGACATAAAGTATTATGTTGTGAAAGATAAAGTCCAGGATCATGTCATAAGTCTTGAGCATATCAGTACCGAAAAGATGCTCGTGGATTTGCTTACAAAAGGCTTACCACCCAATGTGTTCAGAGAACATGTAGCCGGCATGGGGTTTAAGGGAAAGTCTATAATTCCTGGTTAAAAGAAGGTCCAAAGTTAAGTATCTATTTCAGAATAGAGTGGTGTGTTGTAGCTGTTAAATCTATCGGCAATTGACCGTGACGATGAAACATGCTCTATGCACTAATCTATAATGGAATGAACAAAAGTAAATGATATGAAATTGAAAGATGATAGGAGATCAAGAGGGAGATTGTTAGATTGATCTCTAATCCCAAACTGGGCCCAACGGCCCAGTTGGACCCTTAATCCGTGCCCTCATCGGGGGGCACCCAGCCCACTATGGCTGGATGGCCCCTGTCACACTATATAATAAATAGAGGTGGGGGCCGACGGCTCTGAGTATGAGGTTCACCTGAGCCGAGCTCCCCACCAACAACCCTAAACCTGATCTAGTGAGGGGCGCAGCCAGTGATGGGAAGCACCTCCACCACTACACTGCGTCGCTATTGGTCTTCACCGCCGGTCGCCACTACTCATCACCGACACCGTCTTCACCGACCGTCGCTGCCCTTGCGCAGACATCGACGCAACGCCCATGGTAGACGCCTTTGGATCAAAGGCCTACGATGGTCGGTAACCTAGCTGTGGCAGAACCGCCTAATCGAATGCCTCACAGGAGTGTTTGTCTTTCATTAGACACTAAGCACTCAAGGGAGAACACTAAATTACTTGGTTCCGTCGGGCACACCCTAGGGGAGAACCCGAAAATCCACATTTTTGCCATCAGGATCACAAATGAGATAATAAAGCTTACATCATTCTAAACCATTTCTTACATCACTTTTAATACCACATCAGAGTATAATATTTATTAATATAACAGCGGAATGAAATCATGTTATTAGAGTTATAAACAATTTAATTGAACAGCGGAATAGAAACATGTGAACAGAGTTACAGCGGAAATAAATATCTAAACATGATATGATGAAGTGTTGATATATAGACTACGGCAATAGATTATGAAACTTTCATTTATAAAGATATTTAGTGAGGGTTATAAATAACAACTACGATCGCAGCGTAAAGGAAATCCTCTCTGAGCCCACCAGGAGGATTCCACACACAAAGGTCAGCTCAAGCCTCCACCTGTTACCTGCAACAGGGGAAATAAAACCCTGAGTACTCAATTGTACTCAGCAAGACTCACCCGATAGGAGAAAAGAAAAGACTCCAAGGATATGCAAGGCTATCTGGTTTGTGGGTTGCATTTGCAGAAAGCATTACTAAGCGTACGTCCTTATATTTGATTTTGATTAATAGCCGCATTGGTTCATTAACTAACCATTCTATGTAAGCACCTGTGCTACTTTCAAGCAAGTGGTAAGCAATCAGATTTTCTTTGTCCATCTTCCATCTTTCATCTTTCAGTTCTTACTACGATGCTAAACCACAGACAAGTCGTACCGGATAGCCCGGTGATTCGCGAATCAATGCCCCCAGCTGGGTACCCCGAAAACACACGCCCCGCTTGTACCCCAGGCACAAGCAGGGCCAACCCGTCACTCTCCTGTCCCGGGTGTCCAGGTCCCCGTCCAAACTGGGACTCCAAGCCCCCGCCCCTGAGTCCCGGACTCAGTGCGGTGCAAGGACCTCCTCCACCAAAATAAAACCCTGACAGTTGGTCCGGAAAAGAGCCAGATCCACGACAAGAGAGCAACAAGCTTTCCAAGTGCCCATACACAAGTATGTGCTCGGGATAATAAGTCTGTGACCTGCCTAGAGTCATATGCACGATCGGTCCTTAATCGACCAGATAGGGAGAAACGGTGTAACCAAGCTATGACCCGCCTCCGCGGCGACACAACTTCTTACACCCACCAATACCCAAACCATATCCCTGCCCGGTCACCATTTTCATATTTTCCAAGTGATAGTAACCCAATAATATATTTCCTATCTCTCGCGAGTGACATGCAATCACTCGACTTCTACCGGAGTCCTATAGCATAGCAATCTATACGATCCTGTCATACTAGTAAGACTCATAGGATAAAGATATATATGCAAGTGGGTTTCATTCAACTCCTTAAAACTTAATGCACATATATAATTTAAACTGCAGAAAAGTAGGGGTTATGCACCGAGGCTTGCCTGGGAAAAATATCATCAAAAGTTAGCTTTCCATCATGGCGACATGATCTCCAAAAGCACCATTGCTCTAGCAACTCTCGACAACTCCGTGATCCATCGACATACCTATATGATATGCATGCGATGCAATGCAAAGATGTAATTAATCAACTGCAATCGTGACTCGTAAAATACGATTTACGCCTCTTAAGTTAACGAGCTAGATCTAACGACGACCGTACTTAGGCTACATATACACGTTGTCGGATAAGACGTATTTCCCAACAATTATTTTAGTTATATAAACATAAGTTGTTTCTTTATTCCGTTCTATCAATTTAATCTTTATTCACCATAGGACATCATTATCTATTTAGCAACTAATTATTCTAGAGCTACAAAAATTACAGTGAGTACCTAATATTGCTAGGAACCTACTATAAAGATTTAAGATCCAATACTATTACCAATTTATCACGAAAATTCTTACAAGTTTATATTTTTTTAATATTAAGTATCTTAGATTAATTATATAGCTCCAAAAAATATTATCAAACTATGTGAACAAAATATTCTATTAGATAGATCATGATTTTATAACTCAACAAAACTAGTTTGGTATTTTTATGATTTTTCTGTGATTTTATACGAATTTTACAAGATTATTTTAGCTTTAAATTAGAAAATACCTTAAACCAAAAAAAAGGGGGCCGGCGGCCACCACTGGCCCAGCAGCGTAGCGCGAATGCGCGGCCCAGGCGAAGCGATAGCAAGCTCGGGCGACACAGCCGGGCCAACGCGCGCGGACGGCCCAGGCGGGCAGACGGCGCGGGCAGCGGCCCAAACGCCAGCAGCGGCCCAGCCAGGCCAACAAGGGCGCGTGGCCCAGGAGGCAGCAGACCCAGACCGGCCCACGATGGGGGCGCGAGCGGCCCAAGGCGGGCGCGCGGCCCAGCGCGCGGCAGTGGCGCAAGACCGACTGCGGCCCAAGCGGTCAGGCAGCGGCCCAGGCGCGCAAGTCAGCCCAACACGGCAATATTTTTCGTTGCAGTCCCTTCCTTCCTCAAAAGCAGAGGCAGACAGGAAAACGCTGGCCGGCGGCGACGGGGCGCTGCGGGCACGAGGAGGAGGGCGCGGCGCTGCGGGTATGGGCGTGAGGCGTGGAGGGGACCCCGGGGCGGTGGCGCGGCCACGACGGCTCGGGCGCGCTGGACTGGAACGGCAGGGCAGCGGCTGCGGATCAGGCGCGGGCGGACCAGCGAGCTCCAGGCATGGACGACTGCGAGCGCGGTGGCGCGTCACGACGGGGACCCGGCGTGGGGCAGCGCGGGGCTGAGGAGCGAACGCGCTCGCGCGTGGTGGTCGGGCGATGGCGGCGTGATGCTGCGGCTCGAGTGGCTCCGGGCGGGCGGCGTGATGCACCCGGTGATGGCGTGCGGGAGAACAGGGGGAGCCACGGCGGCGGAGGGGCGCAGCGGGGAAGGAGGGGAGGGCGCGGCCGAGCGACTCGGGGAGGCAGAGCTACGCGCGGGTCGTGGCCATGGCGTGCTGCGGCTTGCGTGCGGCTCGGGGAAGCTAACGACGGCGGACGCAGCCAAAAAAAATGCGAAGCCAGCGATGGAGGCTCTGGAGGACGGCCCGGGCAGTGCGGCCAGCAGCGCGAAAGAAAAAGGTGAGGCCTGAGCAAGTGCAGACGAACACGTGGTCTGGTCGGCGTGGGCTGCCGGGGCTGCACAGCGTGAAACAACGTGAGGCGATGGCTGCGTTGACGACGTTGTGTTGCTTGCATGCGTGCTCTACTCTGCTCTGGTGGTTGTGCTAGTTCAATTAAAATATTAGATGTTCAAATAAATAAAGAAAAAGAAAAAAAAATGCTGCATGCTCCGTCGCCAGTCCTCTCCGAGACGCTGATCCTTCTCACTGTTGGGTTTATGATCTCCTACCATTAGGCCCAACGGCCTTTTGGGCCTTGCTTCTCGCGCCCTAATCGGGGGCGCCCAACCCTACATGGTTGGTGGGCCCCCCGTCACACTGCGCTATATATAGAGGTGGGGGCCGGCTGGCTCTAGACACGAGGTTCACCTGAGCCGCCACTCCCCACCGATATTCCCGATCCCGATCTGAGAAGGGGTGCAGCCAGTGACGGGAAGCCGCCACCGTCTTCACTGCGCCGCCATCTTCACTGCGTCGACTCTCATCTTCCCCGAACGTCGCTGCCTAGCGCAGATGGCGTCCACGAACGAGAACGCTCCAACCACTACGGCTTTTGATGGTTTGCAATACTACTGCACTTCAATCTTTTCTCTCTCTCACTTACAGTAGTATGGATTAGGTTTTTGTATACACTGTGAATCATTCTTCAGTTATTCTCCGTGACGAAAACAACCCGATCTAATGAACTGATGAATCAATGAACTACGAAAACAAACAATGGTACCGGAGCGAGGTTCACGAACTAAGAACCCTAGATCGGGTAAACCGATTCTAAATCGGGCAAAGAAAGGTTCAACCGAACCCTAACCCTAACCGGGAAATGGAGAAGAACAAATCACAGAACGAATCCCTAACCCTACCACGAACTCAACACGGTCAAAGAAATCTGCTCGCCGGCGGCCGAGCCCTTTTGGGGCCCGCGCGGTGGAGGATGAACCGGCCGCGGCCACCGTGCGCGCGCGAGAAGGGCGCCGCCTGCTGGTCCGCTCGACGGCGGCGAGCTCTGCCAAGGGCGAGCTCGCGCGCCGGCGAAAGGGGCAGCAGCGGCGCCACTGCCTTCGGCCTCTCCGGCAAGGGCTATGGTGGCCGCGCGCGCTACTGTGGAAACCGAAGGGAAGGGGAGATAAGGAGGCCGGAGGCCATGCGGCGGTGCCGGCACCCGAGCCATGGTCGGCGGCGCTGCTCTATGTGTAGAGTTGAGAAAGGGAAAGAAGAAGAACCCCCCGGCTGCTCGGCGGCCGCCGCCTGCCATGAACCCGTGCGGCTGCAGCTGGGAGAGGAAGAACGAAAGAAATGGCTAGGGTTAGGGCTACCGACGGCTTCAACAGGTTTTGATCTTGCGACTTTCGCTCGTGGCTGTCGGATGCAAATGGATGGTTGAGATCGGCCAAAAGCCACTCGGGCTGAAAGTGGCCCAGGCGGGCGAGCGCACCGGGCAGCTTTTTCGGCCCAGGCCCAGGTTGCGGCCTGGGCGCCGTGACTGCTCCGGCGGCTGGCTGCTGGGCCGTTTCAGTGGGCCGCGCGCCTGTGGGAACCTGGGCCGCGCAAGGACCTTTGGGCCAAAATCTGAAGAAAACGAATTTCGTTTTATTTTTTCCAGAAGTAATACCGTGACATGAATTCGATGAATATTTAAATGAATTTAATGAATTTTTGATAGGAATTTTCGTGCAAATTTGTCCAACGACATTTTGCTCAGAAATAATGAAATTTTTTAGTGCTTCTGGAAAATAACATTATGACAATTTTATTATTGTTTCCGCTGCGTACTTGATATAATCATTTTCATTATCAAATTCGAACCAACGGGAGAATTTGGTTTTGGAAAATTGAATAATTATTGAAAATGAATTATAGTATTGTTATTTTCTGACCAACGTTGTTAATAACAATATTATAATTTTGATTCATGAAAATTGTGCACTAATTTTATTTCTGCCCAACGGTGATGTAAAATTATTGCATAGATGAATTATATGTTTCAATTTGACCAACGTTGAGTTAAAGCATATGATTTCATATATATAAATATATTTCTCACTTACTCTGATGTGGTTTCAGGAGGCAAATGCATTGTGAACATCTCGAACATCCCGACACTCAACGGGACAAATTACCGTGTGTGGCGGGAGAAATATGAATTAGAACTTGCATTGGGAGAGGTCGATTTTGCCATCATCTCACCGTGTCCCATTGAACCAGAGGACCCGGTGAGAGGCGAAAATGAATCTGACGCTGATTTCGCTACTAGAAAGCGTGATCATGCTGAGATAAGAATGAAATATGATCTTGAACATAGGCAATGGACTCTCTCCAACCGCAAGTGCCTGTTGGTAGCCAAGGCCACCATAGAAGAACAGATAAGGGGCTCAATCCCTGAATGTGCTACTGCCACAGAATATCTTGATAAAATCAAGAGTCAGTTTACTGGGTCTACCAAGGCCACAGCAAGTTCACTGATAAAGAAACTTGTGAATGAAAAATATACTGGTGGTAGCATCAGAGAGCACATTTTGAAGATGAACACCACGGCATCTAAGCTGAAAGAAATGAATTTGAAGGAAGATGATTTCCTGATTCATTTGATTTTTGCTTCCTTGCCAAAAGAATATGATACTTTCATTGTGAACTATAATATGCAGCCTGAAAGATGGGGCATAGAAAGACTTATCTCAATGTGTGCTCAAGAAGAGGAGAGGATAAAATCCTCACAGAGTGAGTCCGCTCATTTTGTGAAGGATAACAAAAGAAAGAACTTTAATGGCAAGAACTTTAAACCACAAGGGAAACCCAAGTGGGATAAGGCATCTTCCTCAAATTCACAGGGAAAGAAACCCCAAGAATCTGAAAATCAGCAGAACAACTCCTATGGTGGAGCTGAGAAAGATCAATGCAAGCACTGCTTTAAGAAGGGACACTACAAGAGAGACTGTCCAGACTTCCTGAAATCTCTACTGAAAAGAGGTGATGAATTTATTACATTTGTAGATGAATCCCTGTATTTATGTTATGCAAAATCCACTTGGTGGGTTGATTCAGGAGCAACTACTCATGTTGCAAATTCCTTACAGGGGTTAAGTGGGACGAGAACCTTGCAAAGAGGAGAAAGAACGATTAAAGTTGCAAATGGAGTGCAAGCCAATGTTGAAGCTATTGGAGATTTATCTTTAGAATTGAATAATGGCTTTGTACTTAGACTTAAAGAAGTACTCTATGTTCCCTCTTTGCGAAGAAATTTGATAAGTGTTTCAAAACTTGATGATGACAGAATTGATTGCCATTTTGGTGATGGCAAATGTAAGATACTTGTTAATAATGAATGTGTTGGTCTTGCCTTCCGACAAGACAAGCTTTATTTATTATCTCTTGATGAAAATACAAACAATGTATGCGATGAGAATATGAATGATTCCCCATCTGCGAATGTAACTAAGAAGCGGAAGCGAATTGATGATGCCTCTTCGAAATTATGGCACTGTCGCTTAGGCCATATTTCGAGGGGGAGAATGGAACGGCTGATTAAAGAATCAATTCTTCCGCACTTAGAATTTTCAGATTTAGAACAATGCGTTGATTGCATCAAAGGAAAGTATGTCAAGAAAATTAAGAAAAATGTCAAATGAAGCACAGGAACTTTAGAAATAATCCACACTGATATATGTGGTCCATTTCCTGTGAAAAGCGTGGATGGTTATGATTCGTTTATAACATTCACAGACGACTACTCTCGTTATGGCTATATTTATCCAATTAAAGAAAGATCGGAAGCATTGGATAAATTCAAAATATTTAAAGCTGAGGTTGAAAATCAGCATGATAAGAAAATAAAGATTGTACGATCAGACCGAGGTGGAGAGTACTATGGGCGACATACCCCATATGGCCAAATTCCTGGACCGTTTGCAAAGTTTCTACAGGAAAATGGCATAGTCGCTCAGTACTCCACACCGGGGGAGCCTCAGCAGAATGGAGTGGCTGAAAGACGTAACCGTACCCTAATGGATATGGTAAGAAGCATGATAAGTTACTCCACTTTGCCGATTAGTTTATGGATGGAGGCACTGAAAACCGCCATTCACATACTTAATCGAGTACCAAGCAAATTGGTGCCTAAAACACCGTATGAATTATGGACAGGAAGAGAACCCTCACTTAACCATTTGCGTGTGTGGGGCTGTCCAGCTGAGGCAAAAGTGTTTAACCCAAACATAGGAAAGTTAGACTCCAAGACAGTCAGCTGCCATTTTATTGGCTATCCAGAAAGGTCGAAAGGATATCGATTTTATTGTCCTGACAGACATACGAAGATTGTAGAAACAAGACACGCTGTGTTCTTGGAGGATAACATGATCAGGGGGAGCATGGTAGCACGAGAAATAAGCCTGCAGGAGAAACGGGTACATGTACCCACTCCAATGGTTGAAGAACCATTCTTTACGCTACCTGTTGCTGTTGAGCCCACAGTGCAGGACACTATGGAGCCAACACCTATTGCAAGTTCTCCCATGGCGACAATAAATGAACATGAGGAACCTGTCCTTGAGGAGGCTGTCCTTGAGGAACCCAGAGAACCAAATGTCGCACATGAGGAAGAACAACAACAGCCCAATGTGGAACAAGTGCCAGAGGCCCCTAGAAGGTCTCAAAGAACAAGAAGGTCAGCTATTTCTAATGACTATGAAGTTTATGAAACAGAAGAATTTCAGATGGGGGATGATCCCACCTCATTTGAAGAAGCCATGAGAAGCGACCACTCATCAAAGTGGCTTAAGACCATGGAAGATGAAATGAAATCAATGAGTACCAACAAAGTTTGGGACTTGGAAATTATTCCTAAAGGAGCCAAAACAGTAGGTTGTAAATGGATCTACAAAACAAAATATGACTCCCAAGGGAACATAGAAAGATTTAAAGCGCGACTTGTGGCGAAAGGCTTTACGCAAAGAGAAGGGATTGATTACAATGAGACGTTTTCTCCAGTCTCATGTAAAGATTCCTTCAGAATTATAATGGCACTTGTGGCCCACTATGATTTGGAGTTACATCAAATGGATGTAAGAACGGCGTTCCTTAACGGGAATTTGGAAGAAAATGTTTATATGGCACAACCGAAAGTTTTTGTTGTAAAAGGAAAAGAAAATATGGGATGCCGCCTAAAGAAATCAATCTACGGATTGAAACAAGCCTCAAGACAGTGGTATTTGAAATTTGATAGAACGATAAAAGGTTTTGGGTTTAAGGAAAATGTTGAGGACAATTGCGTTTACGCAAAATTCAAGAATGGAAAGTATATATTCCTAATTCTGTATGTGGATGATATCCTGCTTGCTAGCAGTGATGTCAGTCTACTAATGGAAACGAAGAAATTCTTGTCCTCAAACTTCGATATGAAAGATCTCGGTGAGGCCTCGTTTGTTTTGGGAATAGAGATTCACCGAGATAGAAGAAAGGGGGTACTGGGACTGTCGCAGAAGGCATACATAGAAAAGGTTTTGAAGAAATTTAGTATGCATGCGTGCAGTTCTTCACCTGCTCCTATTGTCAAGGGCGATAGATATGGGGAACATCAATGTCCCAAGAATGAATATGAGATTAACCGAATGAAAGCGGTACCGTATGCTTCAGCAGTTGGAAGTTTACAATATGCTCAAGTGTGTACACGCCCTGACTTGGCTTTTGTCACCGGGTTACTTGGCAGATATCAAAAGAATCCAGGAATAGAACATTGGAAATTGGTGAAGAAAGTTCTGCGTTATTTGCAGGGTACGAAAGGCCTCATGCTAACGTATAGAAGATCTGATTCCCTGAAGATAGAGGGGTATTCAGATTCTGATTATGCGGGAGAAGAAAGAAAATCCACGTCAGGATATATATTTACTCTCGCAGGAGGGGCTATATCGTGGAAAAGCTCCAAACAAACCGTAACTACATCCTCGACAATGTATGCCGAGTTTGTAGCATGCTATGAGGCAACGGGGCAGGTGAATTGGCTAAAGAAATTCATACCCGGATTGAAAGTGATTGATGATATAAATGAACCGATGAGGTTGTATTGTGATAACAACCCAGCAGTACAATATGCTTACAACAATAGGTCAAGTGGTGCTGCCAAACACATTGACATAAAGTACTATGTTGTAAAAGATAAAGTTCGGGATCATATTATAAATCTTGAGCATATAAGTACAGAGAAAATGCTCGCGGATCCGCTCACAAAGGGCTTACCACCCAACGTGTTCAGAGAACACGTAGCCGGCATGGGTTTAAGGGAAAGCCTATGATTCCCGAACATACGAAGGGCCCAGAAGAAACTTCATTCCAAACAGAGAAATGTGTTGTGGCTGTTAGTCTAACGGCACTAATTGCTGTGACGATGAAACAGTTCAATACACTAATCTGCAATGGAATAGGATAGAAACAAAAAAAATATGAATCGAAAGTTTGAGTATGAAATTAAAGAACGAAGAAAATGATGAGAGATCAAGGGGGAGAATGTTGGGTTTTTGATCTCCTACCATTAGGCCCAACGGCCTTTTGGGCCTTGCTTCTCGCGCCCTGATCGGGGGCGCCCAACCCTACATGGTTGGTGGGCCCCCGTCACACTGCGCTATATATAGAGGTGGGGGCCGGCTGGCTCTAGACACGAGGTTCACCTGAGCCGCCACTCCCCACCGATATTCCCGATCCCGATCTGAGAAGGGGTGCAGCCAGTGACGGGAAGCCGCCACCGTCTTCACTGCGCCGCCATCTTCACTGCGTCGACTCTCATCTTCCCCGAACGTCGCTGCCTAGCGCAGATGGCGTCCACGAACGAGAACGCTCCAACCACTACGGCTTTTGATGGTTTGCAATACTACTGCACTTCAATCTTTTCTCTCTCTCACTTACAGTAGTATGGATTAGGTTTTTGTATACACTGTGAATCATTCTTCAGTTATTCTCCGTGACGAAAACAACCCGATCTAATGAACTGATGAATCAATGAACTACGAAAACAAACACTCACTACTTGCATGTGCGTGCTTCTTTTTAGTCCCGCTTGCGTACGCACTGCCTCATAGGCATTCAAGGCAGAGAGAAGCAAAAGCACGACAACTTGCAGTTGGACAGAAAGAAAAAAAAAACAAACAAGGCAGACACGGCAGCAGATGCATGGGCGGGGCTGACAAGATCGTGAACAGTGACGAGCAGAGGAGAACAGTGAGAGCTCGTTCAGGCATTTGCTTTAGGTAACTTACATATACCTATATATATATATATATATATATATATATATATATATATATATATAATGGTTTAATAATTTACCCAATATGTAACGTCGAGGCACAGAAAAATTTTAGAAAAGCTCGAATTTAAATTTGATTCAAACGCTATATATGTATATCGTTCTATTTATTAATGAATTTTATTTTATTTATAAAAAAATGATTTTTCCTGCTTAAGCTAACAGAACAACCCGTTCGCTAGCATCGTCGTTCGACATTCCTAAATATTTCTACACACTGAGTAATTTAACTTAGGCGTTGATTTGAGTCCGCAAAACTAAGTCACACAAGATTCGCTTATCGCCTCAAGTACGATTTAATTTAAAAACCCGAGAAATTCGTTTCGAAAATTTTTCTTAGACCTAAATCACAGTGCTAAACGAGATCGTAACACCGGAGTGTTACACTAGCACTACTCCTCCCTCTAATCTATATCTAGTTCATGTACCAATGACGGCTAGCATCCATCTTCGACCCCGAGCACCATGGGAAAACCGTACAGCCGCGGTCCATGGCCCTGGGACTCAGAGTATTCGCGATTAGGGGCGTCGTCATGTCCTGAGTCACCGTCGTCGGACGGCGGCGACGGCCCAGGCAACGATGAACGTGAACTGAAGTCCGCCACCTGGCGGAGGTGGATGAGGACACTACGCCAGGACTTTCTTCTCTTTGAGATACAGCGGCAGGTTCCCGAATACCCTTTGCATCACTGGATCATCATACTCAATATGTCGTTCATGCTCCGCAATGACAAGCGTCTTCCTCCACGGCAGCCGGCGTGGATCATCAGTCCAGGCTTGCACCCTTAGTCTTGACATGTCCGTGCGATCTCCTCCAACCGGACCAACAGACTCCACCCAACAGGAGGAGGAAAGGATGTACCGTGCAGTCCGCTCACTCCATGCGTGCGCCGGAACACCTTCAAGCTCAAGAACAACACGGAACATCAGCCATCTGGCGTCGGCTCTCACCAGTCGAGTCCACGGCCTGAAGAAAAATCGCAAGCCACTAACGGGGACACTCCCTGCTTGCATCGCCGCGTCGCGCGCCTGCTGGGAGGTAAAGGTGACGGGGTAATGCTCCGGCCAGAACTGCCGGACGCTGAAATTATCAGCGCCGGCCTCGGGTACGTCGGCGATAGCCCGACGCAGACCGTCCAGGGGAACGTTATGCGGTGCACCGGGCGCGGTCGCCAGCACGGCCAGGCGCAGCCGAGCATGTTAGATTGATCTCTAATTTTAAATTGGGCTCAACGGCTCAGTTGGACCTTTGATCCGTGCCTTGATGGGGGCGTCCAGTCCACTATGGCTGGAGGGCCCCTGTCACACTGCGCAATAAATAGAGATAGGGCCGACGGCTATGAGTACGAGGATCCCTTGAGCCGAGCTCCTCACCGACAAACCCTAAACCCGATCTAGTGAGGGGGCGTAGCTAGTGATGGAAAGCACCTCCACCACTGCACAGCGCTGCCATCGGTCTTCACCGCCGGTCGTCACTGCTCGTCACCGACACCAAGAAATACCCAGGTAGATCTATGGAAAGCAGCCCTCTCGCCGCATGTCGATGTCATCGTCGTCGGATCGAGAACCTGACGGCCCCTCCCGCAAGGGCGGCCGCGGCAGGCTCTGACCGAGATGGGGGAAGGCAGGGTCGCCGTCGAGCGCCCGTCCGGAGCCCGTGGCGGGGTGTGTGCGCAGCTTGTTCCGCGGCGGCGGCGCGCGCGCGTGGCCGGCGCCGGCGGTGGGCGGGGCGGGCGGAGAAGGAGTGCGTCCTTGGGCCGCCGGTCCACAGGGAGTAGCAGGGGAACTCTGGCGAGCGCGTATGAAGCGGCGGCCGCCTCCCTCCGTAGAGGACACCGAACTGGCCGGGCTGCGCGGCCTCTTGCACTCCCGAGGGAGGTGCGAGAAACTGCGACACCGGAAACATCTCCTCGGCAGCCTGCACTGCGCAATCTAGTGAGTTTGGGAAAGGCATTTTAGGCATTTCCCGGTGAGCTCATCCGGGAACCGCTTGGCGGGCGGCCGTGGCACAGGCGCCGCGGCAAGGTGTCGCTGGGCCAACCGCTGCCGACGACGCCTCCTGGAACGAGTGCCGAGTGCGGCGGCCCTCCGCCTTAGTCCAACCATCCTCCTCCAGGGCCTGGGAGAGGTCGGGCGTCGCAAGGACCGAGCGTAGCCGCGGCATGCGGACGGCGTGCTCCGGCTGGCGTAGGGGAAGGCCGTGCACCAGGGTTGTCTGGCCGCGGCGTCGCTCAGGACGGCGGCCGAGACAGACCCTTGTGCGCCCGCCGCCAGACCCAGAGGATCCGTCCTGCCCGCAAGCGACCGTCGCCTTGGCAGGTGACGGGGGGGGGGGGGGGCGGGGGGGGGGGGGGGGGGGGGGGGGGGGGGGTGGCTGAGGAGAGCATCACGGTAGGAGATCCGCACCGGCGAGGAGCACAGGGACTCGACGTCGGAGTCCGACTCGTCGCACCAACGAACCTGTTTTCCTCTCCCACCTTGCGCTCCGCTCGGGTAGAACGGCTCGGCATCTGGGGAAAGGGGGGAACGGCAGGCGCCGGAGTGGCCGCCGGCGAGGGGCGGTCGTGGGGACCAGGGGCGGGGGAGCGAGCGGGGGAACGGGCGATAGCGGGCATGGCGAGAGCGAGCCCAGGGAAGAACACTGATGCAACTTTTTTTAGAGATAAGTTGATCTAGCTGTTGCACAATCGAGAAGCACCACCACCGGCGACACCCACCATGCCCCAGCGAGCCACCCAGCAGAAGGGCATTGAGGCTTCGATGATGAAGGCCTCCAGGCTCGGTCGTCGCCGCGCTGCGTGCTGCCGCCGGGGCTAGGAAGGGGCCGCAAATCCGAGCACGGGACCCGTCCCGCGGCAAGGCCAGAACCGCGCCGCCTCGCCCACGGCGACGCACGCACGCAGCCCGGGCCGGAATCCCCGCCACCGCCTTCCTCACGGCCACCGGGCTTCCGGTGATCCGCTCAGGCGACGGCGAGAAGGAGGTGAAGAGGAGGACGACGGCCTAGCGGCAGCAGCGCGAGGGGCGCGAGGGGGTGGAGCAGGATGCGGCCTAGCGGCGGCGGCGGCGCGTCCGCGCGGGGAGAGGATAAGGTTCCCAAATGGGTTTTAAATAATGTGATGAGTAAACAAATAAGCTACGAACAATCGAAATGTTTGCATTGTGCTAAACTGCTAATATAAGGGCACTCACAATGCAGACTCTATCATAGAGTCTAAAGTTATTTATTACCTCGAATATTGTGGACTTAGAGTCTAAATAAGACTTGGAGTCTTATTTTTTCTCCCTCTTTCTTCCATAAATATGTTGCCACATCAGCAAATTACCATAAATAAGATGTAATAAATAGTCTTGGACTCTATGATAGAGTCTTGCGTTGTGCAGGATGCGAAATCATCTGTGCATTTATCTCAGCTCTAACGATTTTGCTGTCTGCAGAGTGCAAGGGACGATGCACCCTGGTGGATCATTTCAGTACTTGTGCCCCTTCTAAACTGTCTTGTGTTTCCATTTGACCAGGCGGATATGGGAGTTCCAGAATCTACTGCTCGGGTGGTGAAGCCAAACATTATAGCATCACAAAAGCCGTTCTAGGTTTGCAGTCACAGATACTCAGCAATGCCGAGCAACTTGTCGGAGATTCAGAACTCTCACGCCTGAGCCTGGCCACGCGCCATGCCCAGCGCAGCCGTGTTCATTTAGCTTGCCAGCTGCTACCAACTGCACGAGTCACAGAAACCTCGATGCCCTCGGTTGATGCCAAGACGGAGAAACCACGTGACCACGAGAAGGAAAGACGACGGCGACGGACGCAGGGTATGGCCGGAACGCAGCAGAGCTGCGGTGAGCCGCGGCGTGAAGCAGAGCCGGCGTGCCCTGCGAGATGAAGGGAAGGGCGCTCGTTGTTTGGCCGACGTGCAAGATGGCCGGAGCGACGGGGAGGGTCGCATGGGACGGCCGGAGCGCCGCGGTGCTCGGGCGAGCGGCGGCGGTGGCGGCAGCAGGGGTGGACGGTATTTCAGATACCATCCGGGTGGACATACCGTCCACCCCCTGGGGATCTACGAGCCGTCCAATCGGACTTGGGCGGCCAAGATTAAGCGCATGATCCTCGGCAAGCTCCGACGCCAGTCGCCACTCGCCAGACGCCGTGCGAGACTGCGGGTCAGCTGGCGCGGATTCCAGATGCGCGGCGCGGACCTCATCAGCGACTTCTGCGACAACGTGCTCGTGCGCATCCTCGAGCCCTTCCCTCGCGGCGGTGGCGTGGCCTCTGGATGCGTCTCCCCGCCCTCCGCTTCGATTCCGGCAGCCGGGCGGAGTTCTCGGCAGGCAACGGCGTCCATGCCGCCCAACGGTACATCGCCTTCGTCCACGACGCCGTCGCCCTCCGCGCCGCCCAGACGGTCCATCACCTGGCGATCTCGTTCGCCGTGAACAGGATGGTGCCGCCGCCCGTCGTCGTCGAAGCCGCACAGGAGTGGATCCGGGACGCCGTACGGCACGCGATGAGATCTTCACCCTGGAACTGCATCTCCCAGTGTATTACATCCGTGAGGATGGCTATGAGAAGGAAGAGTTCGTGATGATTTTTTATGAGCTTCCCGGCTCCGCAATGCTAGAGATCATGCGTTCGTCACTAGGCGGTGTTGCAAATATGCGACTAAAATACAATCCAGATTTTATTTAGAGAAAAACACGTAGATATAAAATGATGTAAGCACATACCGACCAGAACATGATTACGCAGGGAAATTACTCAATGACTTCGCATAGAATATAGTCGAACGTGTTAAAGTAGATGTTGCAAAATCACCGAGCGGTCGCGTGTAGACGCTGCCTAAAAACCTGATTACTGCCCCGAGACAACATACTGACTAGAACAGGATTACGCAGGAAAATTACTCAATGACTTCGCATAGAACATAGTCGAACGTGTTAAAGTAGATGTTGCAGAATCACCAAGCGGTCGCGTGTAGACGCTGCCCAAAAACCTGATTGCTGCCCCGTGCACGAGTCTTGCGGCAGTGGTTTCGGAGATTCCGTTTTCCTTCAATTCCGGTGCACGCCAAACTCAAAGGTCGATGAGGTGCAGCAACAAAGAAGTTCAGCACAACGAAAATGGAGTGTGCGAGTGGGGAGGCGAGCGTGTGACAGCGTGCCTTTCAACCAGGACGTCTCCTGGTATTATAGGCCCTTATAGTGCATCAATTTTCCTCATCAAACAATAGAAACCGCCCATTTAAATGACAGAAACTGTTGCAATCAAATAGTAGAAACTGATGCACCTTAATGCTGTTTAAAACGACAGTTTCAATCACATTAAAGCGTCATTAGGCTCAACATAAAAAAATAGAAACTGCACAAATAATAGCCTCCTATACACGCGCGATTTTTCACGCGGAAATGCACGTGCGTGTAGCAACAGTCTCCTTCTTTCTCATCTGCACTTATTTTGCATAGAGAGGAGGCTACCATATTTAAGCAAGACAACCCCTCGTTAAGTTAGCAATATGTAACTAAAAATTATGCATGTTTTGAAATTTTCCAGATTAAGCCACACATCAGCCTAAATCCAACAGCGGCACGATAGTCCAGCTCCCTGCCGCCGCAACATTCACGTCACTCACGGATCTCTCGCTTGAAGGCATCGATATCGCCTAGACGCCTAGACCGCCTCCTGTCATCGGTCTGCTTTGAGAAGCTACGGTTGAAGAATGTTATGCTTGCTTGGCAGGAAAAGTTTCTTCTCAAGGCTTGTCCGGGTTCTCCATATGGACTCCATTGGCAGTTTTGAGCTCAAGGACTCTGCCCCAAGGCTAGAGGAGATCATGTTCCTGGACAACCAACCTCTCCAGATTAAAGTCGATGGCGAATTGCCGCGCGTGCGCAGCCTCAACGTTGAGCTGTCTTCGCATGACATGGTGGATGCCAACCAAAACGATGTTAGTATATGTCTCCTCATGTTGTACCTCGGTCAGGAGCCTTGATATGGATCTTCATGTTTCAAATGTATGCATAGCATTTATCCAGGCCCGGTCCTATCAATTTATAGACCTGAAGCGAAGCTACATGGATGGGCCCTTTAATACAACTCTAATAATATAGTGACGTTTCTAATAAATATAATGCATACTAATCATTCTTATGAAACTAGTTATACATCTTATCTTACCTTAAAATTTTCTTCTAACATTTACTACTGCGAAGTCATTGATGATGGCCTCAATATCAATTTCATCCACAGCAACTATTGCCCACTCATCTGGATTTCTTGTAGCGCTTGTATTACTCTTAAAAAAATTATCAATAGATCCTCTTTGTGATTCTATCAAGCCCTCTATCCTTCTCTTCTTTTTTCTTTTCTCATTTTTATGCATGCTTTTTGGACAACATGAGTTCACTGTAAATTTAAAAAAGTAGTAAGTAGTTAAAAACTATGTCATACTAAATTCAACATGGTTGCTGCACCATATGGGATTCCTAAATCCCAAATCTAAAGAAGTAAAGAATAAAGATTGGGGACAAGAGCAAATATTGATTAGGGGGGCTTGGCCGCTTAGGGCCAGTTTCTTAATTCTTACCTCCGTATACGAAGACCAGGAAGCCAGGAACAGACGGAAGTGGATGCCGCCGGCCAGCGGCCCCTCGCACTCGAGATCACCAAGACGCATGGGATCGCTCGCTGCTCGCAGCCTCGCACAGGAGTCGGCGAGTCACTCACTCGCGCAGGAAGGCGGAGTCGTGGCCGCGCGGCGGGAAGGGCACGGGAACGCGGAAGGCGAGCAGAATCGACGCGGAGTCAGTATGCCTGGTTCAGCTCGTATGCCCGGTTCAGCTGTTCCTATGGGCCATAGACAGAATAGAGTAAATTGCATGGCCGGTCTTTAAAGTATTCGATGGTTCTCATTTGGGTCCCCAAACTATGAAATCGCACGTTTGGCAACCTAATGTATTTAAGTGATCTCATTCAGGTCTAGAATAGACACGAGGAGGATTAGAATCTGACGTGGTCATCCACGTGGACATGATTTGAACAGAAAATACCTTGAGACATGCAACGTCCCCATCTGAGTCCCTGGCAGTGCTCGTCGGGCGAGCACGCGATCACGTTCACCGCCCCCATCTGGGTCCCTGGCAGTGCTCGTCGGGCGAGCACGCGATCACGTTCACCGTGAGGGTGATGAGCATGTGCCCCTGGACATGCAACGACAGCTCGGAGCGCGTGCACCCGCGCTGCACGCCCAGCAGCAGGTAGTAGTCGACGTTGCACGCCTCACCGGCGGCGACGCAGCTGCGCAGCCCCTGGATGCGGGCCGTCAGTTTACGGTGCACGCCGGTGATCTCGCGGTACCGTACGCCACCCTGTAGCCGCCACCAGGGCCCCGGGAGCTTGCAGTCGCGGAGCGCAGCGTCGTACAGGAGCTTGAGGTGGTCAAGGTCATGGAGGCAGTCGACGAGCACGCCCACGGACTGGAGGAGGTCGGCGCGGGCACGGAGCGCCGGGATGTAGGCAGGGTCCAGGGCGAGCGCGCGGTTACAGTCTGCGATGGCGTCGGCCAGACGGCCACCGGCCTGGAACGCGGCGGCGCGGCCGACGAGGCAGGCGGCGTCAAACGGGTGCGGCAGCACGCCACGGCGTGCCTCAAGGATCTTGGTGAAATGGCGCACAGCCTCGGCGGGGAGGCCGGCGTCCAGCGCGGCCATGGCAGCCGCGCGGCGCCGGAGCAGGAGCTTCACATGCGCCAGGAGCTGGGACACGGCCTCCGACTCCATCGCCGGGATTATGAATGCCAAACTTGACTTGGATGATTTGCCGGATGGGACGGAGGGAGCCGCGGCGGCGGCGGCGGACGACGAGAAGCTGTCGTCCGACTAGCACATGCTCTTGCGGCGGAACCCTCCTCATGTCTATTTTGGACCTGGATGAGATCACTTAAATACATTAGGCAGTCAAGCGTGTGATTTTATAGTTTGGTGACCCAGATGAAAACCACTCAATACTTTAAGGACTGGCCGTGCAATTTACTCGACATAATATTACTTCTACTTGCACATTTGGGGTTGGGCCCCCTGGCCTGGAGGGCCCAGTGCGGCGGCCCAGCTCGACCCCCCAGGGCCGGGCCTGCATTTACCCATGACAATGACATCACTGCCAGAAAAAAAAAAGGATTTGGTTTTCTCATGGTTGTGTGTAATTAATACAGCAGTGATAAATTCCACAAAAATCAACAAGTTTTGCAATTTTATAAAAAAAAGAATATTACTATAGCTACAAAAGTTCAAGACCAAAATTCAATCACATTTAGTCTGAATTGCTTCATTTAGTACTATTTCTTCTCATTACAAATGTAAGTAATCTTGATTGAACTTCTGTTTTCATTTTTGTGTGTGGAGTGAGCCCTATCCTACATTTGGTAATACTTCTTTGGGAACCTTCGAATTGGGATTTGCATTCACTGTTTCATTTCTCCCATAGTATTATATTAGTTATTAATCATTCCGTTTATATATTTGTACCATATGCATCCCCTAGTCCCCAGCTAACCCTAACCATAGCTAGCTCTATATAATACTTGTTGAACAAGTATTCTTGTGTTTTATGGTCAATTTCCTCATTGACCACATCGTTTTCCTAACAAAGTCGTGTTAGTCTTTCAGAAGGGTGCTGGGAAGTCGTCTGCGACGACCTTCAGATGAGTCAATTATTATGATCGTGAAGGAACATGATGCAGTGAGCTAGGTACTGCTAATAGAACGCATGGTGTGAAATCATGCCTGCTGCTTCATGCATGCATATGCCACAGAACAGGAGGATACCGTTGTCGGTCCGGATAGTTCGCATCAGGGTTTAATGGTTTATGGAGGTCGTCAGTCCGGATAGTTCGCATCAGGGTTTAATGGTTTATGGAGGTCGGTATGATGGTTTTTCCACTCTTCTTCTTTGTCAGTATCTTGCATTGAGCAACTTTAGCTGTGCACATATCGCAGTACTAACAATTTTGCTTTCAGAGTGAATCTACTGCTCTACGTTCTGGTGACGCCAAACATTATTATAGCACCACAAAAACCCTTCAAAGTATGCAGTAGCCGACTCTCTTGCTTAAGCTTGGGCACGTGTGAGGACCACTGGTGGTTACCCTTGGATGATGAGTGATTGACAACATTGTGTTGGATTGATGTTGCTCTTGGCTTGTGATGTGCAGGTGTAGGATGCGGTGTGGTGGCCGACGGCATGCGGTGAAGGTCAAGCGAAAGGTTAATGTCGATGGACTAATGGCGGTGTGTCGACGAAATATGGTCGGCAGTCTACCTAGGGGTATGCCCAAGGTAGTAGATTGTCGGCAGACAGATGCGCAAGTCACAAACAAGACGGTGACGTAAGACAGACACGAGGTTTTATCCAGGTTCGGCCGTCAAGAAGGCGCAATACCTACGTCCTGCGTCTGATTGTATTGCTGTATGTCAATGAGAGATATTTTTTAGAGGGGTCCCCTGCCCGCCTTATATAGTCCGAGGGCAGGGTTACAAATCTGGAAACTAAGCCTAGCCAGTTACAATTGCCATAGGTGGCCGGATAAGAATTCATATTCTAACCGACCAGGATCTTGTTTGATTGCTAAATCTGTCTTGACTCCTTGCGCGGGACTCCGAATAGGTTGGCCGGGCCGCGCGTCATCTTTTGGTGGACCGGACCCTCTGATCTGGGCCGGCCTTAGCCTAGCCGTAAGGGTATAGGGGTTAATACCCCCACAGCTAGTCCCCGAGCGCCATGTATTATGCTGCAACATGCCATTTTAATCTTCTCCGGACATTGAGGCTTGAGTTCTTGACATCTCCGACCACCGTTGTCGCCGGAGACATAGGTTGTCCGAAGAATGTATGATGCTCTTAAGAAGAAAGAAAAAGATTTTCGTCCTGGGAAGTGTGCCCACTTGTATTTCTGAAAAGAAATGTAAGTGCGTCTTAAAGCATAGCGTCTTTGATCATCAAAGGCGTAGGGGTCGAAAAACAAACACATTCATCGCAAGGTGAAGTGTGCCCACTTAGTCCCCGAGCCTGGTAGTAGGTGACGTAGGCACGTGGTGCCAGGGTCTAAAAAGAATTTACAGTTAAGTTTGAGAATCCAATCGTCGAACAGGCGATACGAGATGCACCGGCAGATGCATCGTACCGATGTAGTCCCCGAGCTTGTTGGAAGGCAAAGTATGAGCCTTGTAGCAAGGTCTAAATAAATATCTCTCAACTGTATGTGAGTACAAATCACATGTAGCCGATTAGAGTGGTCTCCGAGCAGTGGTCGGGACAGTTCCCGAGCACAATAGTAATCCTAACAATCAGTCAAAGCATAGGGGTCAATTAAATAAACACATTCACCGCTAGGTGAAGTATGCCCACTTAGTCCCCGAGCCTGGTAGTAGGTGACGCAGGCACGTGGTGCCAGGGTCCAAAAAAGAATTCCCAGTTAAGTTTGAGAATCCAATCGTTGAACAGGCGATACGAGATGCACCGGCAGGTGCATCATACCGATGTAGTCCCCGAGCTTGCTGAAAGGCGAAGTATGAGCCTTGTAGCAAGGTCTAAATAAATGTCTGTCAACTGTATGTGAGTACAAATCACATGTAGTCGAGGAGAGCGGGCTCTGAGCAGTGGTTGGGACAGTCCCCGAGCACGGTAGTGGTCGGAGCAATCCCCGAGCACGGCAGTGGTCAGAGCAGTCTCCGAGCACGGCAGTGGTCTGGGCAGTCCCTTAGCACGGTAATGGTCGGAGCAGTCCCTGAGCACGGTAGCGGCCGGAGCAGTCCTCGAGCACGGTAATGGTCGGAGCAGTCCCCGAGCACGGTAGCGGCCGGAGCAGTCCCCGAGCACGGTAATGGTCGGAGCAGTCCCTGAGCATGGTAGCGGCCGAAGCAGTCCCCGAGCACGGGAGTGGTCTGGGCAATCCCCGAGCACAGGAGTGGTCGGAGCAGTCCCCGAGTACGGGACATGAAGCGAAGAATCAAACGCCGCTTGTACTATTCTTTGGTGTATTTATCTTCTTACTCTATCAAGTCCAGTCTGACACATCTGGTAAAAAAAGCAGACGGGTATAGCACGTCATACTGCCCTCTTACCCTTTCAAGCAAACAGTCGCTTGGCACCTGTAAGGAGGTGCGTCAGTGTGGGCCCTCTCACACTAGCAACGAAGAGGCGCGTACACTGGTAACGAAGGAGCGCATTTATTGGCGTAGATATCGAGGTTGTGAAAACAACCGCCTGCGGTGCGTGCGCACGTCTCCCAAGAATCTCGGGCGGACGAAACGACGGAACTCTTGGTTATTTATAATATAGAACTGGTAAGTTACTTTTTACCGATCCCCATTACCATTCACCGCCACAACCTTTTTCTTCCTCTTGCCAACCCTAATACCTCCGGGTTCATCACCAATCACCCTTCCACCATATCCACCTCCATCAGCAAGGGCGGATTCATGGCGAAGAGTGACGCCTAGAAGAAAGCCGGAGTCATGGCAAAGGAGTGGTGGAAGTCAAGAAGCAATGAGCAAACCATCGAAGACCTTGTCACCATGGGGGTACTCCATAACAAGGCACTCGCAGGATGGCGCGCGCCGGAAGGAGAAAGGTACCCCGATCCACAACCAGGTGAAATTGTGGTTTTCAAAGATTTCTTCAAGCGGGGTTTTGGGGTTCCAGTGCACCCTTTCCTTCAGGGGCTCTGTTTGTATTACGAGATTGGGATTTGCAATCTGCATCCCAACTCGATTCTTCTTATCTCCACCTTCATCCATCTTTGCGAAGCATATGGTGGCTTCCAGCCCCATTTTGACCTCTTTCGCCATCTTTTCTGTCTACGGAAGAAAGGAAGCGGTGGCTCGAAGATAGCCGAAGGTGTGTACCTTAATCTGCGTGATGGGATGAAGGCCCAGCACCTGCACTGCCCTTGGAACACATCATTGGATGACTAGTACAAGAATTGGTTCTACATCCGTGAGGAGCTGAACATGATCACATTGTGCGACGTGGGGTTCATTTCGGAGAAAAAGAACAGCTGGTCGGAGAAGCCCGAGCACTTGGAGCAGATCTCAGAACTTCTTGAGATGATCCCATGGAAGAAACTGGATGGTCCGAGCGTGGTCGGGAACTTCATCAGCCGAAGGATCTAGCCTTGCCAGAGGAGAGTACATCCCGGCTACGAGTACCGAGGTAGCGTGGACCCAACTAGGACCAGGCAAGAGGCGCTTGACAAGATAGAAATCAAAGCCAGGATTAGAGAGCTATTCAACTTAGCTGATCCAAATTATGTCAGGTTGAGCGACATCGAGCACGCCTTCAAGCTGGCCTGACCTCCCCCAAAGGTAAATTATGTTGCCTTGTACCCGTAGAGTTATGTTGTAACAAAAACTTACTGTGTTGTCGCCTCTATGTTTCCCAGAGTAATGGTCATGATAGAGCAGCAGTGTTCGTGTCTCCTCCCCCTGGTGTGGATTGGCCACAAGTTGCCAGCCCAACCGCCCAGACCAGCACCAGGGTCGAAGACGTCGACTGGGCCATACTCGGGGTTGGGGAGGAGGCAACAGCTAGGGCTGCTGGCAAGCGGCCGGCGGCCAGCAAGCGTCGTCAGGCCATCTTCCCACTGTCAGATGATGAAATAGAGGATGCAGACATCTTTCGACTCGTCCCTCGAAAGAGGAGGAGACAACTAGAGTCGACGGAGCAGGGTGGCTCCTCCGTGCCGGCAGGGATCACATCACCGACCACTGCAACACAAAGGACAAGCGGCAAAGGGGTCGAGCACCAAGCCCTGGTGCTGGTACTGGTCGTGGAAAGAGACCCGGTGGCGCCCACAGTGCACGTGGAGCAGGCGCGGACGAAGAGATGCGCCTTCGCCACATCATTCCGTGCTTCCAAGCTATAAGTATTTGTAACCTTGATGTAAGCTTTCAATTTATATTGAATATTGTTGTCTTTTGAACTTATCTCTGATATATTAGGTCGGCATCCACCAAAAATCCCGACCAGCTAGCCGGGTGCGGCATAGCTTCGCTAGCAATGGCGGAGAGAACTGCCCAACAGCCGGCTATGGAGGAACCTATAGAAGAAAATCCACCGGAGTCTCAGCAGACGAGCAGCCAGGTGACAGTCCTCGAGCAGCTGGTCGAGAAGAGAACCGAGCCAAGTACAAGTGCTCTGAGCACTAACCCAGCTGAGGGGGATACTTTGGCGCCAAGGGGATTAGACTAAGCCGAGGAGCAGCAGCCGGAGGTGGCACAGAGCACGCTTGCCGATGCTATAGCCCGTGGGAAAGCCATAGTGATCGTAGAGACTACAAACTCCAGACAAGCGCCGCTACCTGAAGAAGAGGCCGAAGAGGATGAAGTAGAAGAGGTCCTGGGATGTCCCCAAGACAAGCGACAACATGTATATGTGTCACGCTGGCGGAATGACCAGTGGGTCATGCATGAGGAAATCCTAGAGGTCAAAGAGACCATGAAAGTTGAACGAGCGGCAAAACGTCTGGTGACGGAAGTCTAGGTATGTTTAGCTTGACCACTTGATCTTGCTATCCAGTCGAATTGTCTGACTTAGCTTTTTTACATGCAGGACTTGATGAAGACCGCAAGCTACCAAAAAAAGTGCTTCGACCAGATTGAGGGGATCACCGCAAGTAATAGAGAACTGGCGGCCAAGGTGGAACGCTTGCGCCACCAACTTGAAGCCGCCGACCAGGAGAGGACGGAGCAAGAGGCACAGAACCAGAACCTGGTCGTCCAGCTCAGTAACAAAGAGCAGGAAAAAACAAGTAAGTTGTCATTTTATCACAGCAAGTGCATGACACGTGTTGTTGCATTGTTGGTAGTAACAGCTGCAGTGCAGGCTTAGAAACCGAAGTAGTCCGTCTCCAAGAGGAGAATAGCCGTGTGGCCGCAGAGTGTGGTCGCCTGAAGGAGGACAACGAGAAACTGGCGCACGACCAGTCACAACTCCGGGACCGCACAACTAAGATGAAGGAGGAACTGAAAAGTAAGTGTTCCAGACCACCTTGCTCATTCTGTTGCCCGCCTTATCTTGTCGTGGCGTGACATTTTAATGTCTTGTGCGGTTTGCAGTTTTAAAAGTCAATGCCAAGAAGCATCTGGAAGCCATGATTGAAGATCATGACGGCTGGAAGGCGCGATGCCTAGAGATCACCGAGGATCGGGACACATGGAAGAACCAGTGCCAGGAGGTGGCAACTGGCATTTTGCCCATCCTCGACCTTATCGATCCAGCGCTTACAGAGGAAGTGCCAAGGACGTCGTAGCTCGGACTGGTCGAGAGATGCCAAAAGGCATGGGGATGGTTCCAAGAGTTCGTGAAGGAGGCGGGTGAGTACACAGGCGCACATGTGCTAAGCATGGTGCGTGCCCACTACCCCCTGATCGATCTCAAGCGCCTGGAGGCTGGGTACCCGAAGGAGGTAGATCCAAACAAGGCCGAGGAGCTTCGAATGACCTAGCTGGACCTGTCTTCAAAGATAATTGGCGACATTAACCTATGTGGAGGTGGGACAACACCTGTATAGGGTACGCCATCAACAAGTCAGCTAGAAAGGCCATCAATTGCGAGCCAACCGGCAAAACCTACGGTCTCGACTAGCCAGGCATCGGCGGGGCCATCCTCTTTAGCTCGACCAGTACAAGAGTCCCCGACCAGCCAATAGAATAGGCTAGAGCTATAGAAGAAGGACATAGTTGTGGTATTGTAAACTTGGGCCTCTTCAGGCAAGCTTGTAATAACGTAATTGTATATCATCATAAGCTTGTTTGCTTTGTATAAAACGTATTTAAGCTTGAAACTCATGTTGGTGTAACTAAGTGAGAACATGTAAACATTCTGTTTAGTTGTACCATTTTACTCGACACGTCATCCTGAAAGGTTTGTACGGCCCGAATTTGCCATGTGGTCGGAGTGTGAGGTGCGTGACCTGTGCACACGTAGACGTGAACAAGTCAAACTAGGGGGGACCTGCCGATCACCCGTAGCGTAGAGAGCAGATCCCATGCACGCGTTGGGAGGAACCGAAGATAGGGCCTACTCCAAAAACCCTAGAAGGAATGGTGGTCGGCTTTGACTGGCTAAGTTAAAATAACCGTAAAATTCGAAGTGACACATTAGAGTGGTCGGAGAAATCATAATAGTTTTATTGAATGAAATCGAAAGTACAAGAGGAGTACATATCTTAGTAGTTAAGCATAGAAACACCTAAGCTTGTCGATGTGCCATGAATTGGGTACGTCCGTATCGTCCAGGTGAGCTAACATGTAAGACGTTGGTCGTGTGACCTCCTTGATCATGAAGGGCCCTTCCCATGGAGTTGCGAGTTTATGGACACCAGCCTGATTCGTCTTCCACTTCAGGACCAGGTCCCCAACCATGAAGAACCGCTCTTTAATGTTCTTGTTGTAGTACCTACGCAAAACAGCAAGGTATTTGGCTGTACGTACACAAGAATCAAGCTGCTTCTCTTATGCACTATTCACTTCTAGCTCCCGCACTTCGTTGACCCTGCCTTCGTCGAAGTTCTTGACCTGTGCTGATCTGAAAGCTATATCTGCGGGGAGGACTGCCTCAGCGCCGTAAACCATAAAGTATGGTGAGACGCCGGTGTTATGACTGGGCTAAGTTCTGAGGCCCCAGACCACGGCAGGTAACTCTTTGAGCCATCTTCCGGGAGCTTTGTCATTTTCTCTGTACATCCTCTTCTTCAAAGCATCCAAAATCATGTCGTTTGCCCGCTCGACCTGCCCATTAGCTCTGGAGTGCGCCACCGAGACGTATTTTACTACTATTCTCCTTTCATCGCAGAAGTCCCAAAAAGCGTTCCCGGTGAACTGAGTACCCAGATCAGTAATGATACTGTTGGGTATGCCGAAATGGTGGATGACCTAGTCGAGGAACGTAACAGCCTTTTCTGAGGATGCCTATACCAGAGGCATGTATTCTATCCACTTAGAAAATTTGTCGATCAACACAAAGACACATGTAAATTTCCCAGGAGCTGGTTTGAAGGGCCCGATCATATCCAGTCCCTAGCATGCGAAGGGCTAAGAGGTTGGTATTGTCTAGATCTCATATGCTGGTACATGGATTCGCTTGGCGAAGAACAGACAACCCTCACAGTGGCGGACTAGCTTCTCTGCATCGGCTACCGCTGAAGGCCAATAGAACCCTGCTCGAAAAGCCTTGCCGACCAGCGTTCTCAAGGCTGCGTGGTTGCCACAGGAGCCGGAGTGGATTTGATCTAGGAGATGCTCGCCATCTTCCTGGGTTATACACTTCATCAAGATTTCCTCCTTTGCGTTCTTGCGCCATAGCTTTTCATTGACGACTAGATACTGCTTACTGCAAAGCATCAGGCGCTCGTTTTCTGTTCTATCAGTGTAACCGCTGTCATCTGTTAGGTACTTGATGAAGGGTATTCTCCAGTCGGGCTCGTGAGTGGTCGGAGGTGGCTCGGTGGTGCTCAACGCCGGAACCGTAGCCACCAATTGCTGGTCAGGAGGCTTGTCGACCGTGGAATCTTCCTCTTCGATGGAAGGCGTGAACAGGTCTTGGACAAATACGCCATGTGGGACTTTGGCTTGGGATGATCCTAACTTTGACAGCGCATCCGCTGCTTGATTTTTATCTCAGACCACGTGTGTACTC
Organism: Saccharum hybrid cultivar R570; assembly: GCA_038087645.1. Taxonomy (NCBI): domain Eukaryota; kingdom Viridiplantae; phylum Streptophyta; class Magnoliopsida; order Poales; family Poaceae; genus Saccharum; species Saccharum hybrid cultivar. The sequence goes on along the minus strand of JAQSUU010000001.1, from coordinate 33,467,262 downwards.
GATGCCATAGAACCTGCCTTCCAGCTTTCTGATCGATTTGCAGTATGCATCCATCTTTTGGCTGGCCGTGTCCCAGTCCTTGTTGAGTTGGTTGATGACCAGAGCCGAGTCTCCGTAGACATAGAGACGTTTAACACCAAGCTCAACCGCAATGCGCAAACCATGTAGGCATGCTTCGTACTCGGTGGCATTATTAGATGCTGGGAAATAAATCCTGAGGACGTACCGGAGCTGCTCCTTGGATGGTGACATGAAAAGAACTCCTGCTCCCGCACCGTCGATGTTAAGAGAGCCGTCGAAGTACATCTTCCAATACTCGTCGGACCCCTGAGAGGCAGGCGTGCTTAAGTCTGTCCACTCGATGATGAAATCGACGAGTGCCTGAGACTTGATTGTAGTACGGCTTGCAAATTCCAAGGAGAAGGGTCATAGCTCCATTGCCCATTTGACGATGCACCCGTTCGCATCCTTGTTGCTAATGATGTCTCGCAGAGGGTACTCAGTCATGACCACCACATGATATCAGTCGAAGTAATGTTTCAACTTTCGGGATGTTATCAGTATGGCGTAGATCAACTTCTGAATCTATGGGTACCTAGTCTTGGACTCATTGAGTACCTCACTGATGAAATAGATTGGTCGTTGTACCTTATAGACATGGCTGGGCTCATCGTGCTCGACCACCATGGCCGTGGAGACCACTCGATTAGTAGCCACAATGTAAAGCAGGAGTGTTTCATCTTCTCTAGGAGCAGTGAGGACCGAAGGTGACGTAAGGTATTGTTTCAGCTGTGTGAAGGCAGCGTCTGCTTCCTCCGACCACTCAAACTTTTTGGATGCTTTGAGCAGTTTAAAAAATGGTAATGCATCCGGTAAGCTTCTGAACATCCTTTACCTTTTTGGGCGGCTTCATGTCCAAGACAGCTTTGATTTTCTCCGGGCTAGGGCGTATGCCATCATGACTGACGTTGCCAAGTAGTATGCTAGAAGGAACACCAAAGATGCACTTTTTTGGGTTTAATTTCCACTGGAATGTGTTAAGGGCTGCAAAGGTGCGCTCCAGGTTGTCAACAAGGGTATGTGCCTCCTTGGTTTTGACAACTATATCATCAACATAAGCCTCAACGAGGTCATCTTTTATCTCGTCTTTGAGGCAGGCCTGTATAGCGCGTTGGTAGGTAGCCCCAGCGTTCTTGAGCCCGAACGACATGGTCGTGTAGCAGTAGGCGCTGAAAGGCGTTATAAAAGATGTTTTGATCTAGTCGTCCTTTTTGAGAGCGATCTGGTGATACCCAGAGTAGCAATCTAGAAAGGAAAGCAGCTTGCAACCGGCGGTTGAATCTATGACCTCGTCTACGCGAGGTAAGCCGAAGGGGTCCTTAGGGCAGTGCTTGTTGAGATTAGTGTAATCAACGCACATTCTCCATTCATTATTCTTTTTACGTACAAGAACCGGATTGGCTAACCACTCTGGATGATACACTTCTTTGATAAATCCGGCTGCCAAAAGCCATGTAACTTCTACCTTAATTGCCTCCTTTTTGTCACGAGCGAACCGTCGTAGCTTCTGCTTGATAGGTTTGGCCTTGCCGTTGACATTCAAGGAGTGCTCGATCAAGTTCTGAGGTACACCGGGCATGTCAGCAGGTTTCCATACGAACACATCCATGTTGCTCCTCAAGAACCCGACGAGCGCGTCTTCCTATTTGGGATCCAGGTTGGCCTCGATAAGGGCCATTTTGCTGGGATCACCATCGACCAGCTGGATCACCTTGTGCTCCTTGGACTTGATGTTCTTGCGTGGAGCCTCAAGCTCTAGGATCTCTAGGTGGTCGGTCGAGGTCTTCTTGGCATCGAGCATGGTCTCGGCCATGCGAATAGAGAGGTCGTGAGCCTCTGCTATTTTGAAGCTGTCGTCCTCACAGGTATAAGTTGCGTATACGTTGCCCCTGAGTGTTAGAACTCCTTTCTCGGTAGGCATCTTGAGCACCAGATACCTGTAATGAGGTATGGCCATGAACTTGGTGAGCGACGGTCGACCAAGAATAGCATGGTAGATGTTGTCGAAGTCAGCGACCACAAAGTTGACGTAGTCGATGCGGAAGTGGTCCGGGGTCCCAAATTACACAGGCAGCGTGATCTGCCCGAGAGGTGTAGAGCTCTGTCCGGGAAGAACACCCCAGAATTGTGCCTCGTAAGGCTTGAGATCCGCCTGAGTTATCTTTAGGGCGGGCAGACTGTTCTTGAACAGTATATCGATGGAGCTGCCGCCATCGATCAGCACTCTATCGAACTAAACCTTGTTGATACAAGGATCGAGGACCAGGGGAAAACGTCCTGGCTCAGGTATTGTGGCCCATTGGTCCTTTCTGCTGAAGGAGATCTCACGGTGAGACCATGGGGGAAGCCGCGGATCGGTGAGCAGGTTGTCGGTGTTGGCCACGTTCAGGTAAGCGCGGGCGAGCAGCTTGCGTTCTCATTTGGTCTCGATGGACACTTTGCCTCCAATGATGGTGTGCACGTGATCGGTTGGCTTGACATACTTGTGACGAGGATCTGTGTCTTCATCGTCGTTGTCCTCGTTGTGCTGTTCCCCTGCGTCGTTAGGCTTGTCGGACGTATCCGAAGCCTGTTGACGCGTGTAGATAGACTTGAGAACGCGGCAGTTCTCCATGGTATGGTTTGACTTGGGATGGAGCTGGCAGTGCCCTTTCAATGCTTTGGTGTAGTCGTCTTCATAGTTACGATGTCCGCCACCTTTTTTAACGGTGTTGACCTCGCCATCGTCTTCCCGAGCACGCTTGCCCCTGTAATCGTCTCGGCGGTTATGCCACTGATTACGTTGGTCGCGGTGGTCGCAGGAGTCGTTGCGCTGGTTGCGGCGGTCAAAATTGTCGTTCCGACCACGGTTGTCGCGGTAATCGTCGCGGTGCGAGGGGTGGTCAGAGCATGGAACCCTTGCTGCTTCTTCGATAATTATCTTCTTAGCATCGTCGGCGTCCGCATATTTCTTAGCAGTGGCCAGGAGCGCTGTGACTGATTCAGGTCTCTTGCGCAGGAGCTTGTCCCTTAGCGCGTCATGGAAGCGGAGGCCAGTGATGAAAGCCTCGATTGCCTTGTTGTCAGAGATTGATGGGACCTTAATGCGCATCTCCGAGAAACGTCGGACGTACTCGCGCAGTGGCTCATCTTTTCAATCTCGAATCCGTTGCAGATCATATTTGTTACTGGGTTGTTCGCAAGTAGCAATGAAGTTATCGATGAAGGCTTGCTTGAGCTCTTGCCAAGAATCAAAGTAGTTCGCCGGCAAGCTAACCAGCCATTGGTGACCTGCGTGGCCAACAGCGACTGGGAAGTAGTTGGACATGACGTGCTCGTCAGCCATGGCTGATCTGCACGCAGTTTCGTAGAGCATGACCCATAATTTGGGGTTCTCCTTACCGTCGTACTTCTGAAGTTTCTCGAGCTTGAAGTTCTTGGGCCATATGACTTGGCGAAGGTGTGGAGTAAACTGCTTCAAACCCGGTGGGCCGTGGGCAGTGTCATATTCCATACGGCGATAGCTTTCGTGGGATGCACGATCGTTGGCTCTCTGGTTGATGCGAGCACGCAGATCACATCCTCCGAGGTAATGGCGGAGATCGTTATTGCCATTGCGGCGATCTCGGTTGCCATCTAGATTAGCCCTACGACCGTGGTTATCGCGGCGATTGTCGCGGTTGTCTCAGCGGTTATCGTCCCGGATGTCGCGTGGTTATCCTCCTGAAGGCGGTTGTTATCCTGACCACTATCATGGACGCCGTTTCCACCTTGACGGTTGTCTGATGGGTCGTTGTTGCGCGAGCCATGTTGGTTGGGTGGCTGTGAGCGACTTGAGTACTAGCGGCTGTGGCTTGACTCGACTGAGACGGATGGAGCCCGGGCTTGATTTACAATCTCTGCGGTCTGGGCCATAGCAGTCGTCAGATAGGCTTGTATTTCATCGCGAACTGCTTGGGTTTCCGGGGTATTGGGTAGCCGTTGCATCATTGCCATAGCAACGGCTACGTTGGCGCTTGGGGTCCTGAAGACCTGTTTGTCCCCCACCCTGTCGAAAGCATTGTTAAGGTCGCGTGGCTGGACCCTTATGCGTTGTGCCTCCTCTTCTGCTTCGGCTTTGATTTATCGGTGGTTAAACCGATCAATATTGCGTGCTTCGCGTGCAATCCTTTCTTGTTCTGTTTTGCCAACTGCTGGTGGTTCGTCATTGCTGACAACATTGATCAAATCTCCTCGCCTTGGTGGGAAAGACGGGAATTATGGGAACCCCAGGGCGTGGTCTGGTATATCCAGATCGTATTCGACGCCTTCATCATCGTGATGCTGGAGCTCGGTGTGGACGGAGGCATTGGATGCGATGCTAGACGAGGAGCTAGAGTCACCCTCTTAGACCATGTGGACGGATCCTTCTTGATAATCCTCAATCCGGATCATGTTGACGAAGTTGCGTGGCCTCGGCCGAGGTCGATGTACAAAACATAGGTCCGAGCAGCGTTGTATATTATATGCGTAGTTGGAGGCAGCGTTTCGCAGGCCGTAGGGTTAGGCCTAGTAGTTCTCCATCGAGGCTTCGTACTCAGAGAGCCGGAGGCCCATCGCGGAGACTGGCCGGCGACGAGCGGAGCGTCCTTCAGGAGTAGATATGACCACGAGATCTGTACCAAGTCGTGCAGGACGGCTGGCCCGAACTGGTCGGGTAGATCTGTTGTGGGGAGCGGTTACCTGCTCATTAGGTTGACTTTGAATTGCACTTACCAGAGCTAGGGTTTTAGCGAGTTTTGTGTCGACCCGATCGATGGAGTCGAGCAGGTCGATGTTATCGATCTGCTTCCCTTTGTAGCGGGGAAGCGGACGACGGGTTGTCAACATGGCTGAAGATGATGCAGGTGTGGTCGGAGCCAGATGTACCATGGTCAGAGCCAGATCCATTGTGGTCGGAGCTGTATCCACCGTGGTCAGAGCCGTATCCAAGCTGGTTGGAGCCGTAGCCGATGCAGGTGAAGCAGTGGTCGACGCAGATTGAATCCGTGCCTCCTCCGTAGTCATGGCGATGAAGTCGTCAGAGCCGGTGGTCCAGGTGATCTGGCCGACGGTGAACGTGAGGCCGTTCGGTGTAGCCACGGAGCCGGAGATGATGACCATCTTGTTTGCTTGGAGAACAGTACGCACACCCCCTACCTGGCGCGCCACTGTCGATGAAATATGGTCGGCAGTCTACCTAGGGGTATGCCCAAGGTAGTAGATTGTCGGCAGACAGATGCGCAAGTCACAAATAAGACGGTGACGTAAGACAGACACGAGGTTTTATCCAGGTTCGGCCACCAAGAAGGCGTAATACCTACGTCCTACCTCTGATTGTATTGTTGTATGTCAATGAGAGATATTTTTTAGAGGGGTCCCCTGCCTGCCTTATATAGTCCGGGGGGCAGGGTTACAGATCTGGAAACTAATCCTAGCTAGTTACAATTGCCGTAGGTGGCCGGATAAGGATTCCTATTCTAACCGACCAGGATCTTGCTTGATTGCCAAATCTATCTTGACTCCTTGCGCGGAACTCCGAACTGGTTGGCCAGGCCGCGCGTCGTCTTTTGGTGGACCGGACCCTCTGATCTGGGTCAGCCCTAGCCTAGTCGTAAGGGTATAGGGGTTAATACCCCCACACGGTGAAGGATGAACGCGAGTAGGCTTGGACCGATGGACCTGAGAAGTCCGGCGGAGTCATGGGCGGTCCACATGGTGCACGGAACAGCGAGAGAACATAACGAGATGGAGACGGCGTCGGTAAAGTCGAGCGGGAGGCTTGGCGGAGGCCGGACACGCGTCGACATCGAGGAGGTCGTGTGGCAGCCAAGCGGAGATGTACGGTTTGTGTGGTTTGGGCCTCAAAACCACTGCGCAGGTAGGTTTCCTGGTTTTGGCCTCAAAACCGGGGGCGAGCCTGGTGTGGCCGGAGCTTCGAGAAGGAGGGCACGTGGCGTCATCACGAAGGTTGCGTCGAGGTGAAGCAAAGTCGTAAAGGCGGCGTGTCTGTTCGATGAGCGCAGAAAAACTTGGACCAAAATATCCTTGCGTGGATAGTTATTTTAGTTGTAGTTGTAGGGGTAGTTTGGTCATTTGTCCTGGACTATAAATATGGATGGGTGGCTGGTTATTTCAGCACCTCTTGGCTTATGAACTCTAGATGATTTTGCTTAGAGGCCAGTTATGTGCTTAGAGAGAGAGGAGAGAGGGAGATGAGAGGATGATTGCTCTTTTCTCTTGATTTCTTCATCATTAGTGGGTGGACTAGGTAGCGTGCCCGTGCATTGCTACGGGATAACTAACAATTTATACTAAAAACATACGGATCGCACGATAAAATAACAATATTGTAAAAATTAAATACCAACGTTAAAGTGATATTTAATTCAAAAAGCAAAGTTTATGAATTTAACACAGTCACGGAGTGCGCTGCGTCGCAGGCTCACAAACTCTGCTTTATAGACCTTTTCGTGATGCGGCTAAGATAATATTTTATATTGGCAGAAAGAAATCTCCGATATTCATTTATTTCATTGTAATCCATTTATCTTGACAATGTTTGAGGTGAGGGCACGGTTATAGTTTTTAGTAGCTTTGCGATATTGTCCGAAGCTATGAGATGATTGATGTCTTGCAATGATCCTTTCATTAATTTAGTTTTCTATCTATGTTTAATTGTTTATTTAGTTTATTTTATAGGCACGCCGGTAGATAATGGATAATAAAATTCAAGCATCCATAATTTATCTTTTTGGCTTTGAGCATGACTTTTGTTTTTATTTTTTAATTGATATATTGTCCTTTTGTTTTTACCGTAGCGTTAGCACGGGCATGCATGAAAAATGAAGATGTCTTTACACTGCAGAAATCTTTCAAGAAGATCATGCATAGATTATTCTTGTATTGAATATTATATATATACAATCACCTAAATATTCTAATTAAACTATAAAATTTTGAATTAGAATACGAGGTAAGACATGCAAACAGATATTTTAAAACTATCTGTAGAGTCTAAAGAACTTAATAAATAAATCTTTTTGGAGGCAATGTAAATTCTCTCTAATCTTTCATTTGGTGTAGTTAGTGTTATCATAGTACACATATATTCATGGGAAATAAATCGTGGACAAAACGTGAACACTTTTTGGTACAACATTCCAACATGGGTCCATCGTCCTGCCAATATCCTTAAGGCAGATCATATAAAGAATGAGTCCCTCTATGAGATTGCTCATAAGAGACTCAAACTTATATCTGATCATGGTAATGTTGAATTGCTTTGCATCAAAAACATCGGTAATGATAAACGGGGACATAGGTTTTAGTATGCATAGTGGAGGAAAACTCAACCTTGGCCTTCTCAGCAGTTTTTCTGAGCCTTTGCAGTGCTAACTTGTCCTTACTCAGATAGTCAAGAGGTGCACCATAAAATTATGCACCACTAAGAAAAGTGTCACCATTGGTTGCCTTGACCTAAAAAATGTGTCGAAATTAAGAATTACAACACCTAATTCAATATCTTAGAACAGACACTCAAGTGGATACCTTATTCTACAATATATGTCTGTGTGGAATAGTCCTAAAGCCACACATATTTATACGGTGAGTATAACATACTTTGTTTTAAAATTTTATGAGAGATTTTTTAAGACACGCAGTATTATCCATGTGATAGGCACTAATATTTACATATATACTCGAACCTGTGTGTACAGGATTATATGGAGATGCAGCGGAACTTATTCATGGATTTACTAGCGCATGAAAGAAATAGATATCGGAGAATTCTTTCTGCCGATATAAAATATTATCTTAGTTATATCACGAAAAAGTCTATACAGTAGAGTTTGTGAGCCTACGGCGCCGCGCTTTCCGTGACTATGTTAATTTCACGAACTTTACTTTTTGAATTAAATGTCACTTTAACGTCGTTATTTAATTTAACAGTATTGTTATCTTATCGTGTGATCCGTGTGTTTTTAGTACAAAAAATTTAGTTATCTCGTAGCAACGCACGGACACGCTACCTAGTTGAATATAAAAGGAGAGAACTGGCTGCATTCGTACATATAATGCACGTCAGTTAAGGTTTTATTTGAATTAACCCAGTTCGTGAACTAATAGTAATAACTAAATATGGCATATATCGAATTCTTTTAGCCACTGCTTGTGCGCAGAAGCGAAAAACATCCCAACCGCGCTTGCCCTAATATGAGTATTTGAAGTAATAAACCTTTGAAGAACATCAACGTACCTCTCTTCCAGAGATTGGGTTGAATCCAATCTAGAGCCTCAGAACCCTGCATCTTTTCCTGGATGGGCTTCACTTCGGATGCGCCGGTAGCAATATCAACGATCTCCAATCGATGGACCAAGTCGTATGGATCCCCATACAATGGCTCAGACATTTAGATTTTATTCTCCTTGTATTTGGATACACTTGTTCCACTGAAGCTTTTATTGAAATGTTTAGACACGAACAGTGTCTGATCACCAATGTCCCTCACCCTAGACCACTCCGGCGTACGGTCATGGAGGTTGCACTTATAGATCGCGCTGCTGTAGGTGAAGCTCTATGTCTCGTGGAACGTGCTCACCATTGCACCCACAATGTGTAGCTCATCGTTTGATTCCAGGTAGCTGCGGTGGTAGAGCTCCGTAGGTGGCGACAGCGATGGCAGCAGCGTCGCGGTTGGAGTAGCGTCGGCGGCGTTGCTGCTGCAAAATGAGATTTCTCTAGTGCAGTCGATCGCCAAGAACTTGTCTTGGCAGTGGACGATGGACCCCACGGAGAACTCCAACCCGGCAAAACGCGACCTCCGTGGAGCACCCAAGCATGGCCATGACCACGCACTCGCGGCCGGCGGCGTCAGGCGGCGCCGAGAGCACGATCTCACGGAAGAACACGTCCCTCATGTCTTCTAGCTTGATGGCTCTGCCTGCGGCATCCACGTCCCCGTAGCCATTGGTGGAATGGAGGACCCACCGGCCGTGGACCCTAGACACGCGTTCCGATGAGGACGCCGCCACGACATGTTCACCTGCTAGTGGGAGCTCAACGCGGAGGGCACGGGCATCGACGAATGGATTCAGTAGCGTCACGGACGCCGCCTCGTCCATGAGCGCCAGCCACCCACACGAGGAGCCGCACGCCACCTTGCCGCGCACGTCGAGCAGAATCTTGGACAAGACCTTCTCCGAGACGTAGTAGAAGCCGACGCGGTCCGAGTCAGGGTCGAACGGGAGCAGCAGGAGCGGCCCGAAGGTCGCGAACGGGACGGCGGTGCGCCATGGGTAGCAAGCGGATCGGAAGGACGCCGCGTCGTGGCCTGATGCGAGACGCTGCTCGATGGACTCAAGGAGATCCTCTGGCAGGCCGGATCTCCAGTCAGGGAGAGGTAGAGACATTCTCTTAGGATTGGGAGGCTGAGCTATGGAAGACAGATGACATCAACTATGGTTCACGCAAGGGCAATTTCAGCAAGAAACAGCAAGCGAGGGCGATGGAACACGTGAGCGTGAAACCAAATGAAAGGAGAAAAAAGTAGTCCCTTTTGCAAATGCAAAGAGAAGTAATTAAATGTAGACAGATTTGGCAAGGTTCTCAGAAATACAAAGAGGTTCCTTTTATCTTAATTCTCTTTTCTTCGGTGTTAATTCTTTTTCCTTTTGCTCGTTGCCATGTATGCTGGTGCATGCAAACATGCAATGTGTATATGGATAGCACAATAATTTTGTACTTTCTATTTTGCCGTGATTTCTCTGTCACATGATAGGCAATATTCAATCAAGGAGATGTCGTGGGATCGCAGGCGTGGACAGACGAACGAACCAAAACAAATGTCGCACCAAAAAATATCCACACTTTGTTGTTTTTAGTTGTAGGATTGATTGTAGTCATTCAGACTGTTGCACCCACAATTTCTTTACATCTTTTTATTTATCTCTTTGTGTGCGCTTACTCAGACTATGTTTCACCCACCGTCGGTTCATTTGTTGCTTCAATATGCTCTCGAGTTTGGGTGTTGCGTCGTTGCTCATTTGTTAAATTCCTCCTATGGAAATTTTTATATGTCCATACATTACAATGAAAAAAAACACCATGACAATTAAAATTTAAACATGTGTTGTATCATTAGAGCACGATCTAACATTATGTTTATAGCCAAAACTATTACTCATCACGCATGAACAATTAGCACAAAGCATGAAATCATGGTGAACTTGTCACTCAAAACCAAAAAGATCTACACAAGATTCTTGTTATCTTGTACGTGTTCTCATAAAGTAATACAAGCACAGATTTGCAATATTTTTCAAGAAATTCTTCAGATCAAACAATATTAACGCAATCAAATTATTCTTCTTTCCAGAACCAATTCTCTGTTGAGGTAATTAATGATTATAAAGAAAAAAAGATGACGACGTTCAGAAAATTAGTGCGCAACAAGAATCAATGAATATTGGCTCCAGATCTTGAGGCTGTGGCCCGGTTTTCTTCTGTAATTGAAGTGCTGAGGCTGTTCGTGGCTGCCATCGTATGGGACCTAGGGAGCACACAGCCAATATCCCTTTTCAGTTAATAAAGCTTCAATTTCAACAATGTCGACCAGCTCCAAATTCCAAACTGATCGAGCCCAGTTCCTCCTTGACGTCGTCAAACCTCACCATTACCACTGGAACCTGATAACTTACAATGCTCTAAACATAAGCAAAGTGAAAAACAAGTGCTTACCTCGTAGAAGCGTTGCAGCCATAGCAAATGCAGGTAAGCAACTGATCTAGATAACCTTATCTGAAACAACAAACTGAAACAATTAAGATGCCAAGAGAGAAAAAGATATCCAAAGCCTAAAACAAAAGCTTCACCACTGGCTTTGCTGTTGCCGACGAGCATCCGACCACCCTCGTTGTTAATCATTTTCACTGAAGCATTGATAGCCTGCAACATCCATCTATGGTCCAAAGGTCAACATCAACGATGAACCTCCCAAATGTGCAAAGAACATGAACAACAACTTACTCCCACGGCATGTCAAAGAGCAGCTTGGTGATGAGCTTGAAGTTTTAGTAGCTGAGGTAGTAGATACACGTACGGCCAACATACTGAGCCTGCTCGGTTGCCCTTCTTCTACAGTCACCTGCAGCTGCTTGTTTTCTTCATGCAAAACAGTTAATGCTGGAGTGGTCGCTGCAGCAGCAGCCGCAACATTCACTTCCGAGCCTGGACAACCACTCCACAACTGCACAACCAATGTCGGAAGCCTGGACGAACTAACATTCACCTACACAATTCAATGATAGCAATTCAGTTGGCTAAAAATTAAGGGGATTAAGTTACCTGTAGAACATCACTTGCAAACAAATTCCAGCTGAGCTTTATAATCATCGTCAATGAGTGGTAATTTTGTTCTAATCCCACAAACTAACATTTACCTACACAATTCAATGAGAGCAATTCAGTTGGCCAAAAATTAAGGGGATTAAGTTACCTGTAGAACATCACATGCAAACAAATTTCGGCTGAGCTTTATAATTATCGTCAATGAGTGGTACTTTTGTTTTCATCCCACACAACATGAAAATAAGTGAGGTGACTGCTCCCTGCAAGGATTCTGTAAAAACAAATGATCCATGTTTCTGACTGTTTGTGGCAGTAAAAATGGTCCAAGCCTAACAGTGTTTCCAGTTTTGTACTTCAAGGTACAAATCAGTACTATATAATATAATTTTGTCCTTTGTATATATATAATGTTGGTTGTAGTTAATTATTATACATAACTAAGTAAAAGGGCTTTTTGAGTGTTGTAGGGATTACTGATTTTAACGTGACAACAACAAATAAGCTTCAAGTGCTTTAACTATTTCTGCTCCTATTCAAACATACTGTAAGAGTAACAAACGTTGTCATAATCAGTTGTGCATGAATCAAAGCATCTGGCACTTTTGTATTTACAAAATTCTAGTGCTGAGAAAGTTTTTTAGTTTTGTTAAAATATTGTCCGACCACTTCAGTGAGGCATAGGCCCGACACTCTATCCACGGCAGTGGACAAGCGCTCGTTGCCGTGTACAAAGGCTAGGGTGCAGAGTAACGTTGGTCACAGGCCGGATTTTATTACATTGATTAATCTCCACCTCAGCGAGACGAGCAAGCTACGCAGATCAGATCAAAGTTTAAGAAAAAATAGGTAGTAATTTAATTTTGAAATACTAACACTCCAACACTGTGTTCAGGAAATATGTAAAAACCAGCAGCGTTAAAAAAAGCCATGCCCTGGCTGGGGTTATATATGTCATATGTGCAGTTTCACCAGGTCCCCATCTTGCACAAAACCACTCAAATAATCAACTGCTCAGTTCAGATGCCTGTGAGGAAGAATGCCCCCACCACCCCCCCAATGGCAAAAATGGAAGAAAGATACAATGAACTGATTACAAAATCGAAGTTCTTGATGCGCCTTTTCTATGTAATTTTCTATGAACTTGATACTAAAAAAAGCTGAATTTTATGTCAAACCCTTAACCTAGAGCTAAGACTTCCCCCATATTCTACCATTTAAAATGCCCATGCAAAGATAGGATCCCTTTCTCACCCAACACCAAACACACAAAAAAGAATGAATTGACCAACCTGATCGTGCGGGCCAAGTTGTGGTAGTCGCCAGCCTGGTGGAGCAGTCTGAATAGTAGATATATTGATTCTTCATTCACCAACAGTTCAATCAAGTGATTTGATTAATAGGTAGCCATTCATTTGCCCAAGTCATAAAAATTGTGCACTAATATATTCACCATGAAAATGGTGCAGTCATATATGTTCCATAAAACTATGCAGCCATAAAATTGTGCAGCCATAAAACAGTCCTATATGTTTCATATATGTTCCATAAAATCAATCCAAAACACTGATCAGCTCACCTCTCATATGACTACCTTTTCTTTGCATACTCTAATACATGATTAATCTGCTTAGAACAATCCAGAATAAATGCAGTATTAACCTCTAGATGGCATACATTCTGTGGTATCAGCTGGTATGCATTCTATGGAAGATGCAGCTTCTGAAGTCAATAAAGGCACGTAAAATTTAAGAAGCCAGTAAATGATAAGGAATCAGCTGCTACTAAAATTGTTAGTTTATTGAGGAATGTATATTGTGTACTCTGAAAGATCTTATCTATCTTTTACCAAACTAAGTTTCTTCACATGATCCATGTCTGTTTCTCTGTAAAGCTGTGTAGAGCCGACGGCTTACCTTGTAGACGTGCAAGGCCCTGGTGATGCTAATGGTGAATTGGTGATGAAGGTCTCGCTGCTGAGGGTTTCATCATCGCAAGAGAGGCCTCATCCCAATCCTGCCTAAATCGACAGGAAAATAGGTCCGATTAGCGATTCAGGTGGATAGCCTCAAGCCCACAACTACCAGACCTGACTAATTAAAGTTGCAAGATTAATTTTATAAGTAATTAAAAGATGCATTTGCCATTTTGCATTCACAAGCATAAGCTGTAGAAATGCACAGGATTACAATCTCTCTCTAGTATTCCAATCGAAGGAGCAGGCAGCTAGCTAGGTGTATTTCTCGGAGCTCCATATTTCTCTAATCTCTGGTACGTACTTCTCAGCTAGGTACTTCTGTAATCTCTAGTATGTACTTCCCTTCTCTACTCAATACACGCACAAATGCACATGATTCAAATCAGAAAAGACCAAGTCAATCTCATTAGTACCTTTGTTGCCAGGGATCTCCTCTGTCTCACAAAAAAGGGAGGAGCGACGCCGACGCGCGCGAGCCACTTGCCAGTTGCCACCGGAACATGACTCGCCTTCCACTCCGCAACTCCGCTATACAGCGAGATCTAGCGCTGCCTCAACGAATTCCACGTCGACGAAGGAAGGGAAGCAGGGATGACGTACAGACGCGTAGGAGGCGGAGGGAGGGGAAGCGGATGTGTTGCTGCCTGCGGGGCCGAAGTGGAGGGGGAGTAGCGGCCACAGGTATGGTGTCGAGGGTCAGCTCCACCTCCAGCGTGGGTGCGAGCCATGGTGCAACAGTGGCCGTAGCCGTGGGCGTCGAGGTCGTCGTCATCGGAGGCGGAGGCCATGGGCATCGGGGTGGTGCGGGTGGCGACATGGACCTTCAGGATGGGCACCGACGACGGCGGATCTAGTGCGGGACCCGCCCGCGTGGGGATGAGGGAGGGGGGGCCTGCGCCGTGGTGGCCGCTGGCGGGCGGCCTGGCGTCCTTGGCCAGTGCCCTCACCTGGTGGGCGGCTGCCTCGCCTGGTGGGATGAGAGATGGAGTCGTCGTCGTCGCACGCGTGGGAAAGGAGGCGTCGAGGGTGAGGGGGAGGCGATTCGCATGGCAAAACAAATGTCGTATCAAAAAATATTTACACTCTGTTCTTTTTAGTTATAGAAGATTATTATTTTATCGTGCGATCCGTACGTTTTTAGTATAAATTATTAATTATTCCGTAGCAATACACAGACACGCTACCTAGTATAAATATAAAGAATGAAAAAGACGACAAGAAAGATTGACATTAGGCCAACTCATTTTGATTCTTTACAAATATATCTGAAAGTTAATATGTGGGCTGTGGATCGTGGGCTGTGGGCATCAAATCAAAACAATAAAAAGAATATGTATTCGACCATAAGTAGCATTTGTCCTCCTTTTATTTGAAAAAAAGAAAGGTACTGCAGAGTTACAGGATTGTCAATCTTATCGGCACCATTAATTTTTGGTAATTGTAGAACTCAACCAAGACACATATTGAAGTGCTACATCCTTAGAGCATCTCCAAGAATTCCCTAAACATCCTCCAAATCCTTGGTTTCTAGAAAAATGAAGAAAAACCTCTCTCCAACAACTTCTAATATCTACTCCTAATATTTTAGGACTTGGGAAATTCCCCCTGCTTTCGCGTAACTTTGCGAGCTCGCGTAGTCGCGCGGATCGGTGTTTCCCGCCCGGCCTCCTCTTCGCGCGCCTACTTTTGCCGCCAATCTCAGTTTCATTCATCGTGGGACAGACGAAGGAAGCCGCTCCTCTATCGCTCGGCGTCCAGGAAGACGATCCACGCCGCCACGGACGTAGGGCTTGCTGCGAGGTACGTACTCCTCCATCGCTCCTCCGTGTGCATGCTGCGGCGCCGCGGCCACCGTACCGCTAGGTATATCTTGACCGCCGCTGGCGTGGTAGTGCCCTTTTGGATCGATCTGCTATGTGCCTGGATCAATACGTTTTGCCGCTGTCGCTGGGTTTTCTTGTGTCACTGGATCATAAGCCGTCCGTACTCCGTATGTACTCGCCGTGCTAGTTCATGTTGGTATTCCGCTGTGTGCCAGGCCATGGCGGCCTGCTGTCTCCGTGTGCCAGGCCGTGCCGACAAAAAAAGACCGCAGAAAAAAATGCCAGGTGGGACCAAAACGCCAGGTGGGATCAATATTTGATTTTTTAGAAGATAAATATTAGGAATTATTGGAGAACACCTTCTTTTTTTCATCCAAAACCTTTTTAGGAGTTAAGAAACATGGACTTTTTAAGAGAAAATTTTGAGAAACTGTTGGAGATGCTCTTAGCTCGCAACCCAATTAAGACTAAGTTCTCGCAAGTCTAGCTCCCCAGCCATTATTAAACTGTATGAAGGGCTCCGAAATGAAGACCACTATTTGAAAAAAGAGTAAATGATTATTATTTCCTTCCATGCATTATTGTTTCCTTCCATGCATAATTATTGTTTTCTTCCATGCATGATTGTTTCCTTCCATGCATGATTATTGTTTCCTTCCATGCATGTGGTCTCAGGTGATCGATTTGTTTCCTTCAAAGCAGGCGGGGATCGTAGGGATGACAGTTTCTTTTTCTATCGCGTGGGGTATCGCACGGGTGGGCAGACGGACGAACCAAAACAAATGTCGCACCAAAAGATGTCAACACTTTGTTGTTTTTAGTTGTAGGAGAAGGAGATGAAGGGAGGAGGCTAGTCCTCATCTCGTAAAGAAGATGTTTTCGTGATTTAGCTTTGTTTGTTGTCTCAAATCTTGCTAAATCTTTGATTTCCGAGCGTTTTTCTTTTTCGCTATTTACGGAGCTATTTTTTGGGATTTATTGTTCTTCGTGTTTGATCCCGAATCTTATGAGATTGGTTGATGGGAAATGTTGCTAGAATCTTAGGGAGCATATTTGATATGACCCCTCTCCAAATCCCTTACGCTTGGGTTTCGGTTTTCTCCAAGATTTGCGATGAATACTTGAGATTTTTTAGATTTGTCTTATGGATCCATTTGCTCTTGAGGTATTGCTTTCTTGTCTCAAGTTTCGTTCGATTCCATGGAGATTTGAAGGAGGATTTCTCGTTTGAAGTGTGTTCTGGCGGTTCGTCTCTGTTCTTTCTTCTGGTCTTTGTTGTCGCGTGCAGGGAATCGGGCGGAGCAGCCAGACGCGTGACGCTCCGCAGAAGCGAGGGAGGCGGGCCAGAGCAGCTGGGCAGGCTAACTTGGCACTTGGGCCAAGCGCAGCTGAACAGGTGGCCTAGGTGGGGCGCCAGCGGCCCAGCACAGCTAGCGTCAGGCAGCAGCAGGAGCTCGCGGACAGCACCGCAGCCAGGCCGGCCCGAAGCAGCAGCGGCCCAGGCGCAGAGCAGCCCAGCATGCGCAGGCAGGCGGCCCAGGTGCAAGCCGTTGCAGCAGCAAGCCGGCAGCAGGAAACCAGGCCAGCAGGCCAGCACAGCACTAGGAGGCCCACGCAAGCAGATCTTCAACGCAAGCACTGTGAGCTTGATCCTTTTCAGTACACTATTAAGTCTTGCACTTTGCTAGCTAATCATTGTCATCTTGTTTAGCTACTTAATTAGTGTTGTCTCATGCTAATCATGCTTAGATCTTTAAATTAATAGTTTTTCCTTGCATGCTTAGTTAAGTAAGTAGTTGGTAGTATTGTTGTTTGATCTCGTTTGTGCAAACTTGATGGAGTCAATTTATACTTTACTTCCGCTGTGATTTGAGCGTCTCTACTTGTTTCTAAGGTGAACTTGTCACGAGTTGACTTGTGTCATCTTGGCATTTACGCTAGGTGTGTTCTTGGGTGGCAATTGGGACATAGGCCTTGTTCTCCGAGAATAATTTTAAAGGCTCCCATTCACCCCCCTGATCGCCCATTCTGGTCCTTCAACATGCCAGTCCCAAGTCGCCTGAGGCCGTGCGGATCAACCGGCGCAGTGGAAGACGATGGCTGCTCGCGTGCTCAGTTGGTATGCAAAGATTGACGGCGGTGGCGACTAAAGACGTGTTTTCAGAACAGCCGCAGTATCTCATCCTCATGCGGCGCGGTGAGGACGGACAGGCTGTCGCCGCCATCGTCTCGAACGTCGATGAAGGCCGCTGCAGCGGCGCGCACGACAACTCCTCAGTCCTATTCTCCATGTAGCTCAGGAATGGGGTCGCGAACGGCAGCAACGGCACATGGTCCGCGCGCGACACCGCCTTCCACCAGCTCGCCCGCGGCATCATTGAGGAAAAGCATTTTGTAGAACAGCTAACCGTTCTTCGGTGCTAGATCTGCTTGTCAAATTCAAATTGTCCAAATGTTGGCTGTGTCATGTAAGTTAAATGGTCATGATCACCAACAGTTATGTTAAAAAAATCCCTTTTGTTTATTAAATCAAATCAGAGCTAGTACTTTACTGACTCTTGGGCGTTGCTTTTCTTTTCTTTCATATGTTTTTTATACATATTTTTCATCAGGCGGATTGCAAAGTTCCAGGGCAGGCACAGTTGACAGTATGATTCAACAGATGCTTGAACCGCGATAAACTTGGCAGGTTTCACTGCCTCTATATTCGGTATTCTGAAAAACATCCTTTCACTTTCGTTGGTCTTGAGCAATATACTAATCACTGATTTGATTGGTTTTCAACACATCCTTTTGCTTTCACTGCCTATACTAATCTATGCTCATTGGCTTTTGTAATTCTCTAGCTATGGGGCTTTCTCTTCAGTTTACAAGACAAGCACTAATCCAGGAGAATGCTGAAAGATATACAAATCGCGTCGTTCTGACCAAAAATAGCAAAGCAGGGGTAATGATAATGAAGATTACATAGATTTTTGAATTTCTCCAAATTTGTGCGGCTCCTCATTGTGTTCCTTGCCATATCTGGCTGGATAATGTACTAGACAAAAACATGCAATTTTCGCACAAATTGCTACTTCTCTAAAGATACAGCTTGTGCAAATACCATTTGTGCTAGTCTAGTGAAGAGAATTGCTTGCATTCAACCATTTCTTTCTCTAATTTCTCCAATTTAATCGGTATTTTCAAAATTAAAAGCATTTATAATATTGGTGGTTGGTTCAAAATTCTATTTGAAGGGCAAACAAATTTGTGTTATCTTCATATGAAACTTTGGTAATTGGTAAGAAAAAAAGATTGAAGATCATGCGCTTGAGTATAAATTCTCGTGGTCAAGGTAGGATATATACCATCACGATTTAATATTTATTTTATCTTATATTTATTGTTTCTATTCATTTCTTATGGCTCTTGGCAATAAGATTTAATTTTGTTACTGTCATTTGTTTGCACTTGCAATATGGGCTCTTTGTCTACTAGTTGTGCACTGTAATTTCTTGACGCTAGTAAAATTATTGTTTGTCATTTTCTGTCTAATAGTTATTACTGAATGCTTGTAGGCATTACAGGTGCTCCAGTTGCCCCAAGTCCTAGAGAAAAACTTGGGAGCACATCTGCTATTGCAATATTGGTTGGGGAGGATAGAATCAACTATATTGCTTGGTGTTGAAATATACAATGCATACTTGGAACATTCTATAAGGTTGTGGAAATCACAAGGGACTAACTTTGCCCTGCATAAGGACAAGATCATGGCAAGGTAAGAAGGTTCTAAAAGATTAAAGAGTATGCATGAACCATGGTAGCCATGCTCCATGGTGAGTTATAGAATTTTCTAGAACTAGATATTTACATGGTTGGATAAGAATGAGGAAAATTCTAGGGTTAGATATTTGTATAGGAAGACTGTTGAATCTACCACATAGCAACATTCTCTTGGTCATGTACTCCTATAAATAGGGGTACCCTCCACCCTACGGTAATCATGCCAAGTAGAGACCATTTGAAGAATGGCTAGGTAGTCACCATGAAGAGTGACATACCAAGATAGCCATGGCATAAGAGATCTCAAGTAGGAGATGGCAAGGTAGCCATAGAGTGTAGTGGTGTCATGGTAGGATAGCCACACAAAGAGTGTACAAGTGAATCTTGTATCAAGTTGAGTAGTCAATAAAGAGTTTGAGTTCTCTTGTAGAAAGTTGGTCTCCCATGTTGGTGTCAGGTGAAAGTCTCGTTGGAGTATTGTGAGTATAGGATCCACAGAAGAAGTGGTATCACACTACTTTGGTGCCACTTCTAGGAAGTCAATGTCAAGGTTGGGGCGCCGATTTCTCAACACTTGGGTTTCCAAATTGTAACACCCAGTGTTATTAAAAGCCTAAGAAGGTCATTAAGAAGTTAATGATGAAATTTGGATTAAAAAGAAAAGATTATGAGTCAAGTTCAAATTTGGAGGAAATTTGACCAAAAATTCAAATAAATGGTCGAATTTAGAAAAATTTGAACCAAACATGGAATCATAAGTTGTTTGGAACTAAGTGGAACCAAACATGGAATCAAGTTTGGGACCGAATTCAAGTCATAAGCATCTCAAATGCATAGTCAATGTTGTTGATTTGGATTATTATTCAAAATCTGAAAATTTCGTAAGTCTGAAAAATAGTAAGGAGTGGCCTACTTGGGATTCAATTTTTGATAATTTTTACATGTAGACCTTGGACAAGAACATGCAACATAAAATAAATAACTTGAGGTTAACTCATTTCAGTGACTTTTGGACAAGGATGACTTGGTTTAAGTATTTGAAGTGGAGCTCAAGATATGAAGGTTGTGCTGTCAACCTAACTGATGAACAGAATGGCAAGGGCTATTCAGTTTGAAGAACAGTGAGCTATAACAAATTTTGGGCTCGAATTTGGAAGATTGGTATATAAGAGTACTCTAAGTTGCAAAATGGAATCCTTGATAAGTGGCCTATCTTTGGCAGTAGCTGTTGGACAAGTAGTTGATTTAAGTATTTTAATTGGAAACAAGTTGAAAAAGTGCACTGTTAAGCTTACTGACAAAACTAAATGTCAATTTTGGCTCGAATTTCTGAGAGAATTTGTATCTACAAGTTGGACCTTAACATGCAAAATGGAACCTCTGTTATATGGTTGACAAGTTCTAGAAGTTGTTGGACAAGGAAGGACAAGGAAAAGTAAGTTTGCATATTTGAATTTGAATGCAAAGTGTGAACTGAGGCTGTTTTAAAAGTTTATGACGAAACTAAATCAAAGTTGGGCGCAATTCAGTTAAGGAGTAGAGCATTAGCCAAACTTTGCAGGTGAAATTCACAAAGATGGAGCGATTTTTAGCACTGGTGGCAAATCAATCAAATGTAGAGTATGTAGTCCTCTACAATTTTTCTTAAAGAACATCCAAGGGTTTGAATTGAATTTTAGTCGCAAATTGGAGCTGAAATCTCGGATTTTGGGAAGAAAGAAGAAAGAAGAAAGGAACAGGACAAGTCACGTCACGGTGCACAACAGCTGGGCGCCATTGACGGGCGCCGCCGTGTCACGCGCCGGCAAGGATGAGCTCCCACGGAAGCAGGCAGGAGGTGGCGTCGGGAAGGCGGTAAAATTTTTGTATAAATCACTTCCCGCCCGCCGGAATTAATCCGTTTACCACCGCTCTGTTTTCACAGCGCCGCTCCGGTCATCACCGTGCTCCGCCACCGTCCCGCCACCACAGCCCTTCCGCTCCATTAGAACCTCTGCTGTGAGCTCCTCAACTTGTTCCGCCAATCGTTGTACAACCCCAACAACCGCAGCTACCTCCCCGCCATGTTCTTCTTCCTCGGTTCCGGTCGCCGCGTGTTCTGGTAAGGCGCCGCTGTGGAAGTCCTTGGTGCCGAAGTTCTGGGTGTGGTCCTAGGTACGGGGTGGGTCGCGCGTGAGCTAGGGAGCGTTTTGGTTGGTCTTGTTGGCTTAGAGGCCCGTCGGTTTGGCCGGAACGCGTGCGCCGCCGCGTGCCGCGCGTCGGCCATGGCCGCCGCCGTGGGGCTTTCAGCTCAGGCCGCGGGTTGGGGTCGCGTTGTGTTGCCTAGGTCATAGGAGACCTACCCTTGCTGCTTGTTGCTTTCGGGTCTCCGCCGGCGAGCTGCTGCGCGCCGCCATTCACCTAGTGCCGCCGGTCCGCTGTCGCCGCCGCGCCCCGTCCACCTTGTGCAGTCCTCCGTCGTTGTGGAGCCAACCACCACTATAACACCATCCTTGGATGCGGAAAGTTGTGGCGAGTCGGGTAGAGTAAGCCGCCGTCGCCGCAAGCCTCACCGCCGGGTCTGCCCAGTCCGCTGCTGCTGCTGCAATTCCCTGTTTAGCCCACCGCCCAGGCCAAGAACCCCACTGGTAGATGCGCGGTAGCCTAGGGAGTCCACACGGCTAGTCCTCGTCGCCGGCGAGGTCACCGGCGGCGAGCTAGCGCCGCTACCCGCCGGGGGTGCCGCGATCAAGGGTTGAGGAACTATGCTTGACCGGGGTCCCGCGCGTCAGTATCTGTGGGTAGGGCGAGCGCGGGTGAGAATAGGATTTTCCAGGGTGTTTTCTAGGAAATTGATTTAGGTGTTTTAGAAATTAGTTTTTAATTTAGTTTTATTATTTAATTCTTTATAATTTGTAGAAATGTCCAAAAATAGTGAAACCAATTTTATTAGGTTTTTTTTATTTTCCTTTATGCATTAAAAATTCTTAAGCCCTAGGAAAAGATAATTAAATTAGGTATTTATTTAGTACCTTTATTTAAGGTATTTAAATAATTGCTTAATCTTTATAAAATGAATAAAATTCTGAATAATATTTTATTAATTACAAATAATTATTAATCCATAGGAATCAAGTTTTTCAGATTAGAAATTAAATATAATGCTTTTCTAAATAAAAGAAAATGCTTAAGCTAGGTTTGTTAAAGAAACTAAAATTGGGGGTTAATCTTTATGGGTAGCTTTGTGTTGGCTTGCACCTTTATCATGAAGATAAGTTGTATAGCCTTTGATTTCAAAAAGTTTGCATCTCTAACTAATGCATGCATTCTATCGTAGACACTGGAGCCCCGAAGTGGATTTCTTGGAAATATCTGAAGAACCGTAGGATTTCGAAGAAGTGGTTGAATTGATCCCTTGTGAGGGAGGATCTTCTGAAGATACTAATCTTCTTGTGGATCAAGGCAAGCCCCGGTAAATCTAAGCCTATCTACTTTCAGAAATTAATTATTATTCATGCGTCCATCTATTGGTTATTTCCTTATGAATGCATTAAGTCTAGGAGTTGATTGCATACCACTCTTGTGCGATCCTACCTTGTTTATAGGACATCTTTGCCACCTGTTCAATTGTTTAGTAATTATCCTATGCTTAGCAATGCTTAGATACTTTTAAGCAACTT
Source organism: Saccharum hybrid cultivar R570 (assembly GCA_038087645.1). Taxonomy (NCBI): domain Eukaryota; kingdom Viridiplantae; phylum Streptophyta; class Magnoliopsida; order Poales; family Poaceae; genus Saccharum; species Saccharum hybrid cultivar. The sequence continues at coordinate 33,444,633 of JAQSUU010000001.1, read as the reverse complement.
TGGTTACTCCACTCTAAGGTTAATTTTGTCATACATGTTAATCAAGGAAAATAGCCTGGAATTTTGGAAATGTGGACAGAAGCTAGAGATGATAGTTCTGTCTGCTAAGTTTAATCTGGTTAAGGACCGTTCGTTGTTTTAACCAGTGATCAAGTGATTTTTACCTGGTTGCTTACTGTGTATGGGACCAGCAAAGCCCGGTAGGTTAGTTGGCTCTCTGATCGGGAATATTTCGTACCAGTGCTTGGCATGTAGTGGAAAGGCAGGAGCGTAGCCTGAAACTCACATGGAGATCAGGCCAGACGTGGGGTCCCATGTGGGCGTCCGTCCTTGGGTTCGAGTAGTCGTATTCCCAATTTTTGGGTACGGCTAATCGAAAGGTTGTTATGTGCAACCCGGACAGTTGTGCGTGGCTGGTAGTCGGGTATCTCCTGCAGGATGTAAATCGGTCCGGATCACCACAATTCTCGGTTATGAATGCACTTGATCATCACTTAAGCATCGTAGTGTAATCAAGTTGAATGTAATGTTTTTCCTGAAATTAATATGCTGTATGACTTAGTCCCACCTGATTCCTCAAAAATGTTTTATTCACCTAAACTGGTTAGGTAAAAACTAAACTGAATTAAAATGACAAGACTAAGGTCTCACTGTTAGTAACCTTTTCCGAAAAAATGTGAGTCAGCTAGTACACCCTAAAGCTATCATACAATATTTTTAAATCTATCTATACTGGTTAGTCGGGTCAGTCTTGCTGAATACTCTCATACTCAGGAGATCCTTTGTTGTTTTTTTTCAGAAACACAGCAGGGGACAACTGAAGAGGAAGTCTAGAAGAACTAGGGTACTGTACGAGTCTCATGATACCCTAGAATAAAACTTAGGGCCTGTTTGATTCTAAATAAGTCACCTACTTATAAGTTAAAAAGAAAAATAAGTGACTGATTTTGCCAAACGCCACCAACTTATAAGTCACTCCTGCTTATAAGTTTTAAGTTGGTTCACCCCTACTTAAAACTTATAAGCCACCCTTTTCCACATGAGGCCCACAGCTTATAAGTCATCTACAACCAAACATGCATGACTTATAAGTCACTGGTTTTCAGTCACCGAACTTAATAAGTCACCTGACTTATGGAAACCAAACAGACCCTTAGTTGTATAATTATTTGCCTTGGACTAGTTTCAATCTGCGGTTTGTAATAATTCGTATCTCCTATATGTATGTAAAATGTAATATTTGTTGATGCTTTCCCTTCATGCAAGCGATCCTGATGTATGGCTATGAAACACGTCGTGGATGTTTCGAGGCGTCCTAGGGATACTCGACGTACTACCGGGCTTACACTGTTTTAAGTGCGTTTCAGATAATTGTTGTTCCAACAGCGATTAGGCGCACTTAAGACAGTTTAAGTCGGACGGTTCCGCCACACATATTACAAAGACTTCTACATGTATAGACCTTGGTGCGTTTGCCCCTCGATCATGCTATCAATTATAACTCCTAAACCGAGATTCCCAACAAAACAAATCCCCAACTGACTGAACGAGAGCTCTGGTAAGTAAGTTTCAGTAGTTGATACATGTAATGCTACATCTGTGCTCTTTCTCTTTTTAGTAGCAGGCAAAGTCTGGGTACAAGATATAAATATGAATTTGAATTAACATTCATATAAAGAAACATCAACTAATATTATAATAGGTATTGATAGTACCTTGTATCAACCTTTGTGATAAGATCATCAATCTTCTTTTACATTCCTTTAGGGGCTTAAGGTATTTCTCAGAGAATGCAACAGTCTTTTCAAATTCTTTACCCTGTAGCAACTCTAGAACATTTCTCTCACGAGGCACCATGAGAAGGCCTGGGTGAAGCTTGTAGATATCTTTGGGATCCTCTTAAGGATTTATCCAAGAAATGTGCATAGGTAATCATCAAGACCCATGATGGATAAGTCTCATGTGTGGCTGGTCTTTGTGGGGCTGTGATGCTCACATGTTCATGGTCCTTGTGGCTGTTTTTCTGTTTTTAGGACAACATCTTAGAGGACAACATCTTAGACTAGAGGACAACATCTTAGCTAGGACAGCATATTAACATCTTAGACTAGCATCTTGGCATATGCTTGGCTGGCTAGCAGGATATAAATATGTAACCCCAACCCCTTAGGTTGGTATGGCATTTGTGTGAGCTTGTGTGAGAAATAGACAAGAAAATTGCCCCAACTCCTAGTGTCATCCTCTCTCGATGAGAGTAAGAATTCTCCTACTACCAAGAGTGAGAATTCAGCGACTAACAACTGGTATCAGAGCCGTATTATCCTGTAGCCTGAGCATCTCTTGCTCATCTTCTCTCCCAGCCCCACAACAGCCCCAGCTGTTGGCAGCAGCAGCTCCTCCGGCCGCTCCTGTTCACTCCTCTCCCAGCTCGTCTGAAGCAGCCCTCTCCCCACGCAGCAGCCCTCCGGTAGCGCGTCATGTCCGCAGGGCAGTCTCAGCGTTCGGTCACCTCGAGCACGCGGCGTCGGCAGGAGGCCGAACTTGCCGCGGCAGAGGAACGCGAGCGAGCGGCGGCAGAGACCGCTGCGGCGGCGACAAGGGCATCGAGGCTAGCAGCGGCGGAGCTGGCAGCAGCCAGAGCGGAGGCGGAAGCAGCGGCGACGGCGAATGCAGCGCGTGCGGCGGCAGCGGAGGTCGAGGCTCTGCACGGCAGCATCGGCAGCTCCATTTCCGCTGACGACACCGCCGACGCGGACCTCGAGCTGCTAGGGAGGGAGGCCGCGTGAGCGTGGGCGGCGCAGTGGGCAGCCGCGCACGTCCACGAGCGTGGCGGTAGTCCAGACAGGCGCGGACGCGCCGGTGACGCTCCTAGAGGAGGCGCGCACGGCGGTGGCACTCCTGGGGCAGCCGCGCACGCCCACGAGCGTGGCGGCAGCCCAGACATGCGCGGACGCACCGGTGGCGCTCCTAGAGGAGACGCGCACGGCGGCGACGCTCCTGGAGAAGGCGCGCACGGCGGCGGCGCTCCTGGAGGAGGCGCGCACGGCAACGGTGGCGGATGGGTCGATGGAGAGCGCGGCCTTCACAGGCAGCGTGGCTCTCTCTCCCCGGATCGGTACCGACGGGTCGATGGAGAGCGCGGCCTTCACAGGCAGCGTGGCTCTCTCTCCCCAGATCGGTACCGTGGTTACCACGGGCTCCAGGCTGTTGTCAGGGACGTCGGTCCTGGCGGTGGGTGGCCTACCCTCACCAAGACCAACTACGTCGAGTGGGCTGCGATGATGAGGGTAAAGCTCCAGGTGCGGCACATGTGGGAGGCAGTCCGGTATGGCGACGTCGACTACGACCTAGATCGACGGGCGTTGGATGCTCTCATCGCTGTAGTCCCGCCCGAGATGCAGTTCTCGCTTACCAGCAAGCGGACTGCCAAGGAGGCTTGGGACGTCATCGCTGCGGCACGCATCGGCAGCGACCGCGCCCGCAAGTCCACACTGCAGGCACTTCGTAAGGAGTGGGAGAACCTGGCCTTCAAGCCAGGTGAGGACGTTGATGACTTTGCTCTTCGTCTCAACACTCTGTTGCAGAAGATGGTGTAGTTCAGTGACGACACTTACGGCGAGGAGAGAGCTATCGAAAAGCTCTTCCGCTGCGTCCCCGAGAAGTACAAGCAGATGGCTCGCTCGATCGAGTCTCTGCTGGATCTCTCCACGATGTCGATCGAGGAGGCGATAGGTCGCCTCAAGGTCGTCGACAGCGATGAGCCACAGTCCCTCTCGAGGCCCATCACCACTAGCGGGAAGCTCCTCCTCACTCGGGAGCAGTGGCTTGCCAGCCAAGGTGACCGGAGGAAGGGGGAGCCTTCTTCCGCGATAGGCGGCCGCAAGCGTGGCAAGCCACGCAAGGCGCGCAGAGACGCCCAGGCCAGGGCGTGAGGACGTGTCGAGGGTGATGCCCGTGGAGGCGCCCAGGGCGGTGCCGCCAGCAGGCACAAGCCGGCACGAGACGACGCCTGCCGCAACTGCGGCCAGGCCCACGTCGCACAGGCGGAGGAGGAGGAGCCGGCTCTGTTCATGGCACATGCCAGCATCGAGCTACCTCCAGCGGCACCAGCCGCAGCGGCCCTCCTCCACCTTAACGAGCCAAAAGCACACGCCCTCCTCGGCGATAGCTCCAGCAACGACAAGACTGACGGGTGGTGCCTCGACACCGCCGCCACCCATCACATGACCGGTTGACGGGAGTTCTTCACCGAGCTTGACTCTAGCGTCCGAGGCTCCGTCAAGTTTGGGGATGCCTCCGGCGTGGAGATCAAGGGCGTCGGCTCCATCATCTTCACCACCGTGTCTGGTGAGCATAGGCTGCTCACCGGAGTCTACTACATCCCCGCATTGAGGAACTCCATCATCAGCTTGGGACAGCTGGATGAGAATGGTTCGTGCGTAGTGGTTGAGGACGGAGTCATGAGGATTTGGGATCATCATCGTCGCCTTCTTGCCAAGGTATCCAGAAGCGCAAATCGACTCTATGTCCTTAACGTGCAGGTGGCACAACCCCTCTGTCTCGCTGCTCGTCGGGACGACGAGGCGTGGCAGTGGCACGAGCGTTTCGGGCACCTTCACTTTGAGGCCCTAAAGCGGCTCAGTGCCACGGAGATGGTGCGAGGCCTGCCGTGCCTCGACCATGTGGAGCAGCTCTGCGACGTCTGCGTGTTGACGAAGCAGAGGCGACTCCCCTTTCCCTAGCGGGCGAGCTTTCGAGCCAAGGAGAGGCTCGAGCTCGTGCACGGGGACTTGTGTGGCCCGGTGACACCGGCCACACCGGGAGGACGATGCTACTTCCTGCTGCTCGTCGACGACCTCTCTCGCTACATGTGGGTGATGGTCCTCGGCAGCAAGGGAGAGGCTGTGGACGCCATCAGACGCGCACAGGCTGCTGCGGAGGCGGAGTGCGGCCGCAAGCTGCGCGTGCTGCGCACCGACAACGACGGCGAATTCACGGCAGCTGAATTCGCGTCGTACTGCACTGACGAGGGCATTCAGCGCCACTACTCCGCGCCGTACAGCCCGCAGCAGAACGGCGTCGTCGAGCGGCGTAACCAGACGGTTGTGGGGATGGCTCGGGCCCTCCTCAAGCAGAGGGGGATGCCGGCTGTCTTCTAGGGAGAGGTGGTGGTGACGGCCGTCTACATCCTCAACCGCTCGCCTACCAAGGCGCTCGACGGCAGGACGCCGTACGAGGCTTGGCATGGGCGCAAGCCGACGGTCTCCCACTTGCGGGTCTTCGGCTGCCTCGCGTTCGCCAAGGAGCTTGGCCACATCAGCAAGCTCGACGACAGGAGCACTCCGGGAGTGTTCATCGGCTACGTAGAGGGCTCGAAGGCCTACCGCATCCTCGACCCGAAGACACAGCGTGTGCGCACGGCGCACGACGTTGTGTTCGACGAAGGGCGAGGATGGGCGTGGGACAAGGCGGTGGACGATGGTTCGGCTCCGACGTACGACGACTTCACTGTCGAGTACGTCCACTTCGAGGGAGCTAGGGGAGTAGGCAGCTCTTCTTCGGCGAGCGCGTCTACCCCAGTCCCCGAGCCTCCACCGACCCCGGCGCCTGCTACTCCGACAGCTCCACGCTCTCCAGCCAGGACCTCGGCTGCGATGAGTTCTTCGCCGGCTTCACCACAGCCGGCAACGCCACGCACTCCAGCACCGACAGGTACCTCTCCGGGCATGTCTACTCCAACACCAGCTCGTGTCAAGCACAGCCCGGTTGAGCTCGCTACTCCGCTCTCTCACGACGAGGAGCGCATCGACGCGTACCACGACGGCGAGCCGTTGCGGTACCGTACGATGGAGAACCTTCTCGGCGACCAGTTGGTGCCGGGACTGGTGCCTCACGACCTGGAGGACCTGGAGGCACAGTTGCACCTTGCGTGTGACGACGGCGAGCCTCGGTCGTTCGTAGAGGCCGAGAGATACGCGGCATGGCGCGCCGCGATGCAGTTGGAGATGGATGCGGTTGAGAAGAACCGCACCTGGGAGCTTGCTGACCTTCCTCGTGGCCACCGCGCGATCACCCTTAAGTGGGTGTACAAGCTGAAGAGGGATGAAGCCGGCGCCATCGTTAAGCACAAGGCTCGCTTGGTGGCACGAGGTTTCGTGCAGCAGGAGGGGGTCGACTTCGACGACGCCTTTGCTCCCGTGGCACGGATGGAGTCCGTGCGACTCCTCCTTGCGCTAGCTGCCCAGGAGGGCTGGCGTGTTCATCACATGGACGTCAAGTCGGCGTTCCTTAACGGCGACTTGAAGGAGGAGGTCTACGTGCACCAGCCGCCGGGATTTGCGATCCCCGGCAAGGAGGGCAAGGTGCTCCGCCTACGCAAGGCCCTCTATTTCTTGCGGCAGGCACCGAGGGCGTGGAATGCCAAGCTGGATTCCACGCTAAAGGGGATGGGCTTCGAGAAAAGCCCACACGAGGCGGCCATCTACCGACGGGGCAATGGAGAAAATGCCCTGCTGGTGGGTGTCTACGTCGACGACTTGGTGATCACCGGCACCAAGGATGCGGAGGTGGCGGCATTCAAGGAAGAGATGAAGGCCACCTTCCAGATGAGTGACCTGGGGCCTCTCTCCTTCTACCTGGGAATCGAGGTGCACCAGGATGACTCTGGGATCACGCTTCGACAGACCGCCTACGCCAAGCGCGTCATTGAGCTAGCTGGGCTCACCGACTGCAACCCAGCTCTCACTCCGATGGAGGAGAGGCTGAAGCTGAGCCGCGACAGCACGACGGAGGAGGTGGACGCTACGCAGTACCGGCGTCTTGTGGGGAGCCTTCGCTACCTTGCCCACACACGGCCGGACTTGGCATTCTCCGTCGGCTACGTTAGTCGGTTCATGCAGCGACCGACGACGGAGCACCAGTAGGCTGTGAAGAGGATCATCCGCTACGTTGCGGGGACTCTCGACCACGGCCTATACTACCCGAGGTGCCCTGGGGCGGCACACTTCGTCGGGTACAGCGACAGCGACCACGCCGGCGACATCGACACCAGCAAGAGCACGAGCGGGATTCTCTTCTTCCTCGGCAAGTGCCTCGTTAGCTGGCAGTCGGTCAAGCAGCAGGTGGTGGCTCTGTCCAGCTGCGAGGCCGAGTACATAGCGGCCTCCACCGCTTCGACTCAGGCGCTCTGGCTTGCTCGACTGCTTGGTGATCTCCTCGGCAGAGACACTAGAGCGGTGGAGCTCAGGGTGGACAGGAAGTCCGCTCTGGCCCTGGCAAAGAACCCCGTGTTCCACGAACGCAGCAAGCACATCCGGGTGAGGTACCACTTCATCCGAGGCTGTTTGGAGGAAGGGAGCATCAAGGCGAGCTACATCAACACCAAGGACCAGCTTGCGGACCTGCTCACCAAGCCCCTTGGGAGGATCAAGTTCCTTGAGCTCTGCTCCAGGACCGGGATGGTTCAACTCTCCCACAAGACGACACACAAGACTTAGGGGGAGAATGATGGATAAGTCTCATGTGTGGCTGGTCTTTGTGGGGCTGTGATGCTCACATGTTCATGGTCCTTGTGGCTGTTTTTCTGTTTTTAGGACAACATCTTAGACTAGAGGACAGCATCTTAGAGGACAGCATCTTAGACTAGAGGACAACATCTTAGCTAGGACAACATATTAGCATCTTAGACTAGCATCTTAGACTAGCATCTTGGCATATGCTTGGCTGGCTAGCAGCCTATAAATATGTAACCCCAACCCCTCAGGTTGGTATGGCATTTGTGTGAGCTTGTGTGAGAAATAGACAAGAAAATTGCCCCAACTCCTAGTGTCATCCTCTCTCGATGAGAGTAAGAATTCTCCTACTACCGAGAGTGAGAATTCAGCGACTAACAACCCATCCAGTTTTTCTCACATATAAACACATATGCCTGTCAGATTAAACCTCCGCCTACATGAGTGGGGAAATTGTCAGCAATCATGCATTATGATAACGTAATATCAGAATAAAGCGAAGGATGTAGGATGAGAACAAAACATATGGAAAATTAGTTTTAATTGTCCAGATTTCTTTGGCTTAAAAGATATATAGAATTGGGATCAGTGTAACCCCATTTTAATAAAATTATCACACAAGACAACTACACAATGGAGAGTCTACCTGATTCAATTACATTTTTGTCCAAATAAATTTTGAGACATCACATACTGAACAAAAAACTAAAAGTGAGTAAAACCTTTACTGTTTCGGTCAAAACATGATGAACGAACATCAAAGGAAAAAAATGAGTTTAACTCAGCAACTATCACCCGATTCTCACTTTCCAGCATACCTCACATCCTTTGCTCCTACCTGCAATGCTGATATAACAGGCAACAGCCTCCATGCCTAACTAAGGTAGTGTTTGGATTGGGGGATGGGGTGGGTTGGAGATGGGACGATCCCACTTTTGGGTGTTTGGTTGGGAGTCACAAGGAACTGGGATATCCCACCTAGAGCATATCCCGTGGAATATTCGGTGAAATCGGGGGCGACCCGATCCCAGAAAAAACCATGGGCAGGATCATCCCACTTCCACGCCGTCTTCGTTCTCGATCGAGCCGTCTCTGCGTGGATCCTATCTCCCCCGACGACATTCTTCTTCATCTTCTCTGACGGTCGGACGGCCTACCTACGCGGGCATGGGGGCCACGGCGGTGACCTCCTGCGCAGGCGTCAGGGACATGGCGGCAAACTCTCGCGCATGCGTCGAGGACGGAACGACGAGGGCCTGCGCAGGCGTGGGGGCCATGGTGGCGACCTCCCACGCGGGCGTGGTGGAGGCGGCGGCCAGGGCTGCGCTGGCGTGGTGGAGGCGGCGGCGAGGGTGGCGCGAGCATGAGAGGGCGCGCGGGGGGCGCTCCCAGCATGAGCGAGCTCCTCGGCGCGGGACTCACTCACCGTGGGCGAGCTCCCAGGCTCGGGCTCCCTGGCAGCTTCCCGGAATGGGCGAACGGCGCGGCTCCCTTGCCGCGGCTCTTATGGTGTCTAGCACAGAGGTGGAAGAAGAGAAATGAGATTGGCAGGTGGGGCTCGCGCAGGGAAGAAGGAGAGAGAAGAAACTGGCAAGTGGGGCTCATTAAACAGTAGCTAACGACGTCAAATCCATCCTTCATTCCATTCCTATTTATCCCTTCAACCAAACACAAAATGGGTACCAAACAAAAAAATGGAGTCGTCCCGTCCCCGTCCCATCCCAAAAATCAGAGACGGGACCGTCCCACTCCACCTTGACTCTCAACCAAACGTTACCTAATGGATTCCGATCGAGAAACCCATTAAAAGAATTACTCATCAATTCTCAGATTTACTGTGACCTAGTATAGTTACAAGATAGGGCTCCTTTGGCCGGACTCAAGTGCTCTGGCTTTCCAGTACTGTAGCTCGAAGGAGGCACAATTTGTGGCTCCACCGGCTCCTCTTGGTTTTGTGAGTGGGAGGGAGAGGAGAGAAAAAGAGGCTCCAATGAACAGTGACGCTACAGAAGCCAGTCAGAGGGAACCGGAGCCAGGCGGAGCGGTACCAAAGGAGGCCATAATATGCAACATCGTTAGCACAACCTAATGCATTAAGTACTTAGAGGAATCCTCAAAGACACAGAGTTCTGTAGCCAATCAAGAGCAAATGTTTTGTATAGATCAAGGCATGCGTTCTGATTTCCGAAAACGACATGTGAAAAAACATAGCAGTTTGTGTGGATTTTGACGACAAACATTATATAACTGCATTATACCCTGGTAATGAACACAGAGTGACTGCAGGTTTCGAGAATTTGAGACCAAGATAGAACATCAATGTGCAATCGAAAAGCGTGTTCGGCTGGCTGGTGGCTCGCCAGCCCACTCACGTGGGCACTGTTCACACAAACAGAACGATATTTTTCTCCCACGACAAATCAGTCGGAACAGTATTTTAGCTTATTAATCAGCCAACCGAACACTCCCGAAGTAGGCAGAATAAAAGTAGACCGATACGTAAAATTCACGTGCGTTAGATATGTACTCAAATAAAAAGTATTAAATCATATAATAAATCACTCATGGAACAGGCATATCGTCTTCTTAGAAGACAAGCGGCAGCATGGTATAGGAAAAGCGTTTGAGTTGTTGGTTGACGAATGCCAGGGAAGCTCTGACGCTCCAGGAGGAACGGTACTGGCCGGAACATGGCGACGCGCCGGCGAGCCGCGGCTGAGTGGCGTACCGCCGCCACTTCTGGGCTGTGGGTGCTTCACGTGCCAGTGTCGGCCGCCGACTGCCCTAAAAATTGATGAGAAAAATCGAGAAGGGAGACACGTGGGCCATTGTGGGCCGCTTTTTTCTTTTGGGGCTTCTTTTGCTGCCGTCCTGCCACCGTTCTTCTTGCTTGATGGATAGCGATGGGCTCAATTCTTACGAAATCGCGAATCAGATCATTTGTTCTTACCTCAACAGGTGGCTCGCTAACACCTACCTTGCCCAACTTGTCCAACTAGCCTTGTGGCCTTTGATAATCAGCTGTTGTCTGGTTTGTGCGACGGAGAGCTTTTGACGTGCCAAAGTCAACAGGACGACAGAAACAGTCCGTACTATCTATACCTAATATTAAAATGCGGTTGTTTCCTCCAACCGTCGTGATTGTTTTGCAAAAAAAGTCCCTCAACATTTTCGTAATAAACTCGCAGTCCTTGGAATATGTCTTAATAATTTTGCGAAAAGGTCCCCAAACTTTACTGCAATTGGCTGTCGAAACTCCCGCGGCGTGCGCTTGCGCCACGTGCGGCACGGAAGGGTGCGCCGGCGGCGGCTGCGAGCTCCTCGCCGCGGCGGGGACCGGGCCGAGCAGCGACAGCGACGACGGAGGGGAGTAGTCTGCGTCGCGAGCCGCGCCACCGTCGCCAGGGGCATGGGCAAGCTGCTGCGGCGGCGGAGGGGGAGGGTGAGCAATTACCGCGGCGCGCGGCAGCGGCCGTGGGGCAAGTGGGCGGCGGAGATCCGCGACCCGCACCGCGCCGTGTGCAAGTGGCTCGGCACCTTCGACACCGCCGAGGACGCCGCGCGCGCCTACGACGTCGCCGCCGTCGAGTTCCGGCGCCGTCGCGCCAAGCTCAACTTCCCCGACGACGCGGCCCTCGCGCCGCACCTTCTTGGCGCCGACCTCGACGTACAACCGCCACCACCACCTGCCGCAGCCGCTGCCCGAGAGCCTGCACGAGACCTGCGGGTCGAACGCGTCCTCGCCGATGCACGTGGCTCTTGCGGCGGTGGCGTCGGCCGGGCAACACGGCGCGAGGCCGGTGCCGAAGGAGCAGGACATCTGGGACGGGCTGAACGAGATCATGATGATGGATGACGCAGCTTCTGGTCGTCCATGCCATGATCATCACATTCCCCTCTTATTTCCACTTTCGTTGTTTAGCGGATAATGGTGGTCAGCTGTCCTCTGGTCTGTCGTCAATCACCAGTACCAGCCATCCATCGCTTCCATACGGTTTTACACTGGCCTTTCACCTTTGGGCTTTGACCACGCCTCCACACCCATACGAAACGACTAGCTAGAGTGATGTTGATCTACGGCCACTCGCCCTGGCGGGCAGCTGCTCACTCGGGCTGCACGCCCTACCCGTCGCCTGGACCTAAGGGATGAAGGAAAGAAGAGGAAGGAGAAAGGAAAAAAGGAGCTAAGTGCCTTCTTGCAGTCAACCAAGTAGAGCCATATGCCAGCGAGGGCATGGCACCAGGAAGAGGGGGCGTAGCGGCAGTCGGCAGGCAACGCAAACAGGGGCCGAGGCTGGGACCTCACACCTCCCTCTCAATGACGTCCATCCCCTTCAGATCCGAAACTAAGGCCTCCACATCTAGCAATTGGGGGCTCGATTTTGCACTTGATTGGAACGATTTGGAGTGGATTATAGAAAGAAGGTGGATGGAAACGAGAAGAAGAGGAGAACGCACTCCTGCTCATGGTGGCCAGAGGTGCTGTGGCCTAGCGCTCGAAGCGGGAATGAGGCTAGGCACGGGGAGGACGAGCGCTTGACGGCAAGATGATGCGTAGCGCCTGGGCGACGGCGAGGATGGGGCAAGATGCGGGTGGCGCCAATTAACGAAGAGTCAGCGACTGGCTGGATGACGATAAGTACAAGGGAAATCGAATGAATGGATAGAGCGGAGGTTAAGCGGTGATTTTTTTATTTCTATGTGTGGGTCCCACGTAATAAACAGATGGCATCAAACCACCCACAAATATTTTCTACTACTGTACTGGGACAACGCACCAACATATTGTGAAGCGAAGCCCACATATTAGGAACAAGCGAATAATAATGTGAGAGCAAGTAAGAACCCGTAGTAATAATACATAGATATAATAATAATAATAATACGTACATGGGTTAGGCTAGTTGGGCCAAGCAAACAGTTTGACGGTTGCACAGGAAGCCCACCTTAGTTTATTTACCATCTATTAAGCCCACATAGCCTCCCACAGGTGGCCCAAGATAGCAGAATGCCCATTGCATTTTCTTCATCTCTGTTAATCCCTTTTTACAAATTATAAGCTGCTGAACGCATCTGCATCCATTACTATAGTATACTCCATAGTAGAGAACTAGTAACTCCTGTTCTCTTTATTACAGTATACGTGATAGAAGGCTACTGTTTCTGTTTCAACACACGAAACTATTTCAGTTTTTGAGTTGGACTGGACAGCGGAATACATGGATCGTCGTTCATCTCGGCGATGGAGCCGTCGGAGACGTGGACGACGCAGCCCTGGCAGTCCGACGGCCCGCACACGCAGTTGCAGCCGGGGAATTGCTGCCCGGGATAGTAGGTGCAGGTGACGTACGTCCCGTCCACGCAGAGGAACCCGCACTCGTCCTCGCCGACGACCGCCCCCAGTATCAGGAGCCCTAATTCAGAATGCACACAAAAACATAAACACAAAAATGCCATCAGATTGCATTTTGGAGGGTTCTCTAGCTAGCTAGGAGCTAGCGGCCATAAAACGTAAGATGAAGAGGAGCTGTTGTAGCCATGTGATTTCCTACCGGAGAAGAGGGCAACGACGAGTGTGAGGGACAAATTGTTGGAGCCCATTGTTGCTGCTGCTGCTGTATATGGCGTGAGACGACGGCTATCACACTATGCACACGCTAATAGCCTAATACACATAAAACTGCACGCACGCACTTACCTCCAACTCCAAACGACGGGCTTATATATAACGAGCCGAGAGCGTTTAGCCCCCTCCACAGCAACATTTTTCTTACCAAAACTGATTTTGTTGACATTCTACAGTGCATTCTACATTATACAGTGACATCAACAGTGTTGTAGGGTCTACCATTATCTTGTACCTGCCGGCAAGGGCAACGGAGCCCAGTAGCATACGTACCCTCACCCTCTCACTTGTAAAACCATTCCTTTTATCTATAAAAGGGGATGCGATCCCTCCAACGAAAGAGAACCTTTTTAGTCCTTTTTAGTGAATCAACATCGATCAAGTTCATTAGCTCACAAGCCACAGAACCACCGGGTTCGTACCCCAAGCACACACTAACACTTAGCTCATAGTGGAGCTCCTGTCGCTCTCGGCCCTTCCGACCGGAGCCGACCGGATCTCTTGTACACCCCATCTTTCTCCTTCTCGTTTGTAACCCCGCTGTAGACTTCGAGCACCTGGGCTCAGAAATAAAGTCACCGGCCGACTCAAACTGGACATAGGCACGTTGCCTGAACCAGTATAAACCCTGTGTCATTGAGTGTTAGGCCACCTCCGATCACAACATACGGCAAAACTACAAATATTTACTAGTTGGTCACATTATGCACCGACAGTTGGCGCCGTCCGTGGAGAAGACGTTGTACGTTCAACACTTTTTGGTCATCGGATGACCCACTTTTCCGCCACCCTCGCCGTGGCGGGCTCGGGCGATACGATTCGCTTCGGCTCGCTGGAGTTTCCCGCACTCTCACCGGCTGGGATGCGGGTTCCACCCGTCTTCAAGCCATCCCAGGCCTTCGTCTTCGGAAGCCTGGACTTCGTCGCCGACCGGCTCAGGCGTACTACGCCTCCGCGAGGAGGCTCATGTCCCGGCACCCGTCGGAGGGGCGCCCTCCATCAACTCCGGGACGCACGACTTCGACGACGCGGCATCTGCGCTTCTTTCCGAGCAAACTCTCTGCTCAAACCCCGTTGTGAGTAATGTACACGCTGTTATTTACTTACTATTCTCTATCTTCCGCCGATTACCCGGCGGAACTCCGTTATCCCCGACGCGACCACCATACGACCGGTTCCCCTACGGCCTCGCATCTTCCGTGGACGCATACGCCCGAGGGCTCCGAAGGATGCCAGCGCCGCCCGCTCTCGCATCCGAATTCGTGGGAATGGCGAGCTATGCTCCCACCTGTTTCCTCGACCTCATGGATGACAATGGCGAGAGTGACAGCTACAGCATCGACGACATGGCGCCTAGCCACCGTCCGTCCCGGGAGTGCGCCATGGCGGACGCTCCGGGACACCCACTGGCGGAAGCAGAGTCCTCACGGACTCACAACTCACCGGACTCGTGCGGAGACCCCCGAGCTCACACGGGAGCACGGGGAGGAACTACGACAACAGTGGCTGCATCAGCCACCGACTGCGCCGGCGCGCTCGGCGCACCACGTTGCGCCCCGTGCGCGTAGACCGGCGAGCGGCGCTCGGGGTCGCGCCCATCGGGTCCAGCATAACACCATGGACAGGGGGGACGATCCCCCACAGTTCGCTCGGGCCAAACAGAACATCGCCGCCGCGGCAATGCTCCTACGCGGCCTGTCCGAGCCGAACGACCCTCATGAACAGACGATCCACCGGAACCTCCGGACACTAGTGGCGGCCACCGCCGTTCAACAAGCGGAGTACTCCGTATCGCGATGCCGACTCGCGGCCTCGCTCCCCGTCAGGGGAACGGGGACACAGCAGATGGGTCGCTCCACCCGATCGCCGCTACAATCGCCGAGCGCGTGACGACCGCTCCGCACCGATCGCCTGTCTACGCGCGGCTCGGACCGAACCGAGACACACGCAGCAGCGACCGGAGTCCCAGCCCTGACGGCCCGGGACCGCGGACCTTTGTCCAAAACCTCCAACAAACGCCGCTCCCGCCGCGCTCCGACGGAGGCCGGGGCAAGGGCAAGGCCAAGCGCCAGGATCAGGACGAGGGCCCCTCCACGCAGAGGGGGAAAAAGAACAGAAAGAATCGCCGCCGACCGGACAACTCCGCGTTGCTCGCCATGGCTGATCATACGGGCACACAGCCCTAGCAAGACCCTCCGGGCCACTATCACGAGCTCATGGAGAGCCCGTGCACCAACCACGACTACCCCGTAAAACACCTCTACAAGGACTGTCAGCTCCTCAAGCACCTTCTACGGCAGGCTGGCAGGCCAAAGGAAGAAAAAGGCAAAGAAGCAGCGACCGAGAAAGGGGGCGTAGCGAACAAGGATCCGGACGACTGAAGGACGAAGTGACCCGACCGGACGCCTACCGACCGAAGGATGATAACGACGCCCTTCTCTTCGAACGTTTGGAACAGCTATGTTGTTTTTTCCCTAAGTTTCAGTCTTAGCATTGTTTACTTAGCGTATGCTCCTGTAAAAACACCCCGACCCAAACACTTTTTCGGCCCGGGGCGCTCGGGGGCTCCACTAGGGTACACTACTACCTCTCTGTTTTGTTTACTATCATATGGTGAAATTCCTTCCTACCCAACCAAAAGGATAGTTTGTTCCTTTAATTTGTCTTACGTAGCTTTGCTTTAAAAACATTCCGACCGATCGCACCCCGCCTTTCCCTACGGTTACGAGCAGCCGAGCCACGCGGGCCATGCCCCGGGCTCCCAAGGTCGCAGCCTACGGGACAAACGGACAGGTACGAGAGGGAAAAAATAAAAAAAAAACAAAATTATGCTAAGGAAAAAAACTAAGGAACAAAAGGGGAACAAGCTTCCCCGGATGGAATGACTCCATTATAGAAAAACGAAACAGACCGTAATCATTAGGCACACAGGAATGTTTACACGGGGGCTCCCCCACGAACTTAAACTTTTTACGCTCACTAAACTACTTATATTTTACAAACTATTGGACCGGCCCGACGGCATCTGCTGTCCGTGCGACCGACGAGGGCGCAGGCTGCTCACTCCCCAGCGGCACGACATTCGGCTCGGCCGAAACTGGGGCGACATTCACCTCCAACCCGGGCTCCGCGCCGTCCGTAGGCTGGGCAGCGTCCTCCCCACGCATGCTTCTGGCCATGTCTTCACGACGGACGTCCATCACCCACTGGGCAGAGACTTGCTCTGCCACCGACCTTGCATGCGGCAGCAAGCCCTCCCCGATCGACTGGATGTCCTCCATGCTCAAACCTTCAGCATACCCACAACAGATAGCAGAAGTCTAGGTTCGGGTGGTGCGTCGCCACCGAAGTCAGCACCCCCGACGCTCCGTAGAACAGCCCGCTCCTAATAAGGTCCCGAACCGCATCCGGGACCTCCGCCAGCTGGACGGCGAGCGCGCTAGTGCTTGGCGCCGACCCGAAGACTTCCGAGACGATCAGCTGGGCAACGTTGCGGATCTGGTCAAGATCCCCCTCGAGAGCACGTCGCTCTTCACGGGACTTGGCCAGTTCCTCCGCATTCCGGCTGAAGGTCGCCTTGATCGTCTCCAGGTCCCGCTCCAGCGTCTTCACCTTTCCACCCAGCTCTGAAAGAAGAGCGACAAGCTCAGAAACAGGCTAAAGGAAAAGCCAACACAATGAAAAACAGAAAAGGTACGTACCAACACGGAAGTTCTCAAGGGTGGAGAGATCCTCTGCCTGCCGGGCCACCTGCTCGTGCAGCCGGACACTCGCGTCCTCCGTCCCCATCACCCGGCCCCGGAGCGCGAGCACCTCCTGGTCCGCCTCTGACCGGGCCTTCCGCTCCACCTCCAGGGCCCTCTGCTCAGCCTCCAAGGCCTTCCGTGCCGACTCCAGGGCGCTTCGCTCCGACACCAAAGCGGCCCGCTCCGACTCAAGGGCCGGCAAGGACTCCTAAAGCGCCGCCTCGGTGTTCGCCAGGGATGTCCGCAACCCCGCCTCGGTCTCCGCCTGGCGGGCCTTCGCCGCCTCGAGCCCTTGCTCGGCGGCAGTCGCCCGCTCGGCTGCACGCTGCCCCTCCGCCCGCGCCACGGTCGCCTCGGCCGCCCGGTCCTGGGACTCGTGACGAGCGGACGCTAGCTGACGCTCAAGCTCAACCATCCGGGCGTGCTCCGTTCGAAGAAAGTGGGACTTGCGGGACATCCCCTTCAGACTCTACGAAAAACAAATATGATAAGGAAACCAACAAAAGATTCAGAGGTCAAGGACAAGTACGCAAAACTCACCTCCGCGGTGAGCTGCAGGTCGACCTCAACTAACTGCTGAGCGGACTTAACCCGCTCCTGGGTGTCTTCGAGCTTCGCAGACAGCTGGGCGAGTTCGGACACCGCGGCGTGCCCTTGCTCCCCAAGGATGTCCCAGAGCTGACACTCCTAGGAATCCCGGAGGACGAACTGCACCTTCGCCAGGTCCTCAGGGCAGGGCCACTCCAGGTCACCCTCCGATAGCCCACCGGAGGGCCCAGCCTCCGACTGGACCACCGCCAGCTCCCGCGACGACACCGGTGGCCCCGCCATATCATCCGCCTCGTCATCAGACGGGATGTCCACCACCTCGGTTGCATGGACCGCCACCGGACGTTCCGACTCCGTCCCGGCCGCGCTTTCCCCCGGCACCTTCGGCTCCGACCACGAGGGTGAGCCGTGCAGCCCTCCACCCGGCGAGGCAGGGAGCTCGACCTCCCTCTCCTCTTCCGCCGCGGCCGGTGGAGGAAGGGCCGCGAGGGTTACTTCCGACGCAACCTCCGTCGACGACACCGGAATCGCCGCCAATGCTGCCGCCGCCGCCGTCACTGTAGTAGCAACCGCCCCCCGGAAGGGAAGGGCTCCCCGCCACCAACCTGTTCCCCCTGCCGCTCGCCGCGACACACTACAGGGTGGGCCTCCATGCCTGCTGCACGGGAGTTGGGGCGATGCTCAACCCCGTCATCGCCCAGCCACTAACAGAGGGCACGGGTAAGTCGCACTCCAAAGAGACTCAACAGCAAAAGTTTGGAAAGAAACAAAGGAAAAATGTACCGGGAGGTGAGCGGTACGACTCTAAAAGCAAGACCCGGCGCCGTCGGGCCAGCGGGGCACGGGCTGCTCCCGGGCTACGACCCGCGCCCCCTCACTTCGGCCGGGGACAGAGTCGTCCCAACCGGCTCCTGCCTGGCCTGCGGGTCGCCGTGACCCTCGGCTCGGGACTCCCCGACCGGAGCAGGGGGCGGGGCATCCTCCGGCTGCGAGTCGCGCGACGCGCGGGCGCCAGTCTGCTCCTCAGACCGCCCGGCTTGCTCGACCGCGTCCGCGGCAGGCGGGGCCTCCCTCGGCTGCGAGTCGCGCGTTGTCACCGGTCCCGGCGACGCACAAGTGCCGGTCCGCTCCTCGGACCGCCTGACTTGCTCGGCCGCGTCCGCCACAGGCGGCGACGGGACCGACGACGCCACCAAAGGGCGCGGTGAACGCGTCCGCTTTGCCGCCCGTTCGCCGACGGCATCCGCGCTCGCCGCGCGCTTCCTCGGCGCGGAAACCACCACGCGCCGCGCGGCCTCCTGCTCATCACCAGCGGACGTCGCCGTAGGGTCGCGATGCTCCGCTGTGGTCACAACGACCTCCCTGCTTTCCTCCTCCTCGAAGAAAACCATGTCGTCCACATCCGTGGGATCCTCCGACTCGAGCTCGGACTCGACGTCGCTCTTTCTCTCCCCGACCTTCACGCGCCGGCAACCTCCTTCTCCTTATACTTCCGGTGGGCCACCTCGGCCATCTTCTTCTTCCTGGCGTCTGCCGCCTCCTTCTGAACGGTCTGCCAAGCCACGCCCTTCGGACCCTTGGGAAGTTGCGGTCGGGACTTGTAATTTCCAAGCCCCTGCGGAACGTGTGGCTCCCAATCAAAAAATTGGGAAAAGCAGAGGAAGAAGTGCGGACTGAAGAGAAGGGAGCATACCAGTGTAGACACGATCGAAGAGTTGAAAGGCACGGGCTTCCCTACGACCCTCTCTTTGGGCTTCAGCTGCAGCACCCGGCCAAGGCGACTCCAGACCTCGTCGTCCGGTAGATCCTCCGACGACGCACGGTCCGGGTCCGACGGGCCGCTGTACAACCACATCGGCCGCGTCCTCTCCGCCAACGGCGTGACCCGGCGACGGTAGAGGGTGTGGAACACCCACACCCTGTCAAGGCCACGCTTCACGAGCTTCCAAAGCTCCTCCTCGATAACCCCCACCTTATGCTTCTCCTTATGGGCGCAACCCAACGACCAACTGTCCCGCTTCTCCGGCCTCCCGCCGGTGAACGCCGGGAACAGCGCCGCCGCCGGATTCCTGATGTAAAACCACTCCCCATGTCATCCCCGGTTGGAGTCGCAGGGGAGGTACGCGGGATACGAGCCTCCCGCGCTCGGCTTCCTCTGCAGGACGATCTCGGCCGGGTTCCCTGTCGTCGAGGCTCTCCCGGAGAAGAGCCATCGGAAGAAATCCGCGTGCGGCTCCATCCCGAGAAAAGCCTCGCAGACGATGACGAAACCGGCGATGTGCAGCACCCCAATCGGGTTAAGGTGCTGCAGCTCCAGACCCCACTCGTTGAGGAGTCCGCGCAGGAACCAGTGCGCGGGGTATCCTAACCCGTGCTCATAGAAGGTGAGAAAGGAAACCACCTCGTCGGGTCGAGGTTGCGGGAACTCCTCCCTCCCAGGAACCCTCTAGTGCGCCACCTCCTTCTGCGGCAGGAGCCCCTTCCCAACGAAGGCCTTCAACACCGACTCCCTCACGGTGGGCGACCTCCAGTCCGACATCTCGCTCCGGGATCACAAAAGGATTGGTGAGTTCTTCTCTTCTCGCTCTCTCCCCTTTCTTTCCAAGAAACCACCGCGGCTCTCAGCTCTTAGGAACGCTCACGGCAAGGAAGAGGAAAGGCGGCGGCAGATGAGGAACAGGCAAAAGAACGGGGCGAAAACCCTCTCCCTTCTCCTACTTAAGGAAAAGGGAACATCAGTTAGGAAAGGGCACGCCGATCAGGGAAGGCAAAACAGCGGAGCGAGAAACTCTCTCTCTCCCATTTAATGCAGATGAGACGCGCCCTGACTGATGAGACGTGCGCTGCCCGATGGAATGGCTCCTGATCGGACGGGACGTGGCCTGGACATGGCCCACCACTACCGCACGACCAACCACTACCGCACGCCGGGCACAAGAACCAAAGCGCCACCGCACGCGGGCGGCTCCCCGCTTCCCCAGGCCAGACCTGGAAAAACCGAAAACGAGATCTCCGCCGGGGAAGATCATCGGGCCCCCTGAGTCGATCGAATCACTCAGGATAGACACCGAGAGACAGGTAAGAAGCAAAGGGGCGCCCCATGTAGGCCATGCCGACTCCGCCACGAACAACAAGCACGGGTCCCGGTCGGACACTTCCGAGTGAAGCTCTCCAAACCTCGTCACTCAAGTCACCAAGGTAAACACTACCAACCCCCTCTATTTTCTTTATTTAAATCATTTTCATACATCCATACGCGCATTCATCCCATACGCCCGTGCCTCCCGGACGATTCGGGCCCTGAACCGCCCGGGGGCTCGAGAACTAAGCATCGCACGTGCAACGAAATGCATCACAACGCTCCGTGTTGCGTCACGAAGCGGCGGTTGCCTCATTCAACATGAGCAACCAACAGAGCCAGAGGAGAAAAACGTAGATGAGCCCCGTGCGGCCCTCGCCTGGTCTGGCAGACTGGGTCATCTCAACCTTCTCGTTCGATCCTGAACCTCTCGCCAAGCCCACAGGATCTCCATCGAGGGGAGGCCGTTAGGCCACCCGGGTCGGTCTTCGGAACGACCTGGGCCTCTACCATGTCACAAGAGGGCTATGCCGACCCCGTCACGAACGACGGACCTGGATTCCACTCGATCATACCCGTTAGCGAATTCACCGAGCGTGTCACTCAAGCCCGAGCGATCGGGACAAGCGACAAAACTCAGCCCCTCCGGTTGTGAGGAACCGAGGATGAGGTAACGCACACCACTCACACCGACCCCCACTAAAGCCCAATAGGGCTCGGGGGCTCAAGACACGAAAAGCCTGGGTCTACGACCCCGAACTCGCCCCTTCCGACTGCGCTTCAAACACCTAGGTCTGCGACCCTGATCTCGCCCCATCCGGCTACGCTTCCAACTGCGCTCCAAACACCTGGGTCTGCGACCCCGATCTCGCCCCATCCGGCTACGCTTCCGACTGTGCTCCAAACATCTAGGTCTACGACCCCGATCTCGCCCCATCCGGCTACGCTTCCGACTGCACTCCAAACACCTTGGTCCGCGACCCCGATCTCGCCCCATGACTCCAACTCACCCGATCCCACAGCACGCATCGACGCCAGGATCAGTGAGCTCTGCCTCATCCAAACTGACTCCCTTGCTCGAACTCACGGCGCGCATCAACGCCAGGATCAGTGAGCTCTGTCTCGTCCAAACTAACTCCAACTCACCCGATCCCGCGGCGCGCATTGATGCCGGGATCAGTGAGCTCTGTCTCGTCCAAACTAACTTCCTCGCCCGATCCCACGGCGCGCACCGACGCCAGGATCAGTGAGTCTTGTCTCAAATCTCTCAACCAACTAAAACGCCTCGGCTACACGACGCCTTGGTTAAACAAACTCCGTCCCAACTAAAAACGCGCACGCACGACCGCTACAGAACACGCCCCAGACGGTTCTGCCCGAACCGCCCGGGGGCTCGGGGGCTACACCCGCGGCTGCGCTCGCGCGCACCCGCCGAAAAAACGGAAACCTCCCCCACTAACAACACAGAAAACCCCCAGACAGTTCTACCCGAACCGCCCGAGGGCTCGGGGGCTACACCTGCGGGTGCGCTCACGCGCACCCGTCGTCAAAAATAAAATTCGTCGGGTTCATAAACCCGGGGTCCCTCGGGGACCGGCTTCCACGTCAAGGCTCGGCCCAAGCAGACAGCACACAACTCATGGGCCGGCCCAAGGGTCTAAAACAACAGGCCGAAAGGGCGGTCCAGTCAACGACCGGAAGGTCTGGCCGAAGGGGAACAACGCCCGCTCGTCGACTACTTCGGCCCACCTCTCTGACCGGAGCGCTCGTTTCGGACTACAGCCGCCTTCGGACGACCTCTCCGATCAGAAGGCCTGGCCCAAGCGCTACTTCCGACTCCGACCCCGCGTCTCCGAGCAGGGTTCACAGAAACCCTGATCACCGCTCTTTTCCGACTGGCGCGACCAGAGCCGACTGGGGCCATCCGACCGGGGACGCCCGTTCGGAAGGAACCAGTGGACGAACGGAGAAAGCAAGCCACGGCGCACAAATCAAAACCACGATACCAGGGACCATACCCTGTACACCTGTAGGAACAGTAATCTGCAACCGCCCTGACACAAACAGTATTGTAGACGCCGACATTTCCCTCTACAGTATTGTAGGCGTCGTTAACTCCCATACGGTAAGGCCCCCCACATGCCTCTGGGCATTGATAGTGTTGTGGGCGCCGGGATTTACCGTACCAGGTGAATGTGGTGAGACTCCTCACATGTCTCTAGGCATCAACAGCATTTGCAGGTACCGACATCTACCATTTCTAAAGAAGGCAACGTAGCCTCCCATATGCATCTGACATTCTACAGTGACATCAACAGTATTGTAGGCGCCTACCATTATCTTGTACCTGCCGGCATAGGCAACGGAGCCCATTAGCATATGTACCCTCACCCTCTCACTTGTAAAGCCATCCCTTTTATTTATAAAAGGCGATGCGCTCCCTCCAACGAAGGAGAGCCTTTTTAAGTCCTTTTTAGTGAACCAGCATCGATCAAGTTCACTAGCTCTCAAACCACAGAACCACCGGGTTCGTACCCCAAGCACAGGATTGAACACTTAGCTCATAGTGGAGCTCCTGTCGCTCTCGGCCCTTTCGACCGGAGTCGGCCGGACCTCTTGTACACCCCATCTTTCTCCTTCTCGTTTCCCCACTGTAGACTTCGAGCACCTGAATAAAGTCACCGACCGACTCAAACTGGACGTAGGGCACGTTGTCTGAACCAGTATAAACCCTGTGTCATTGAGTGCTAGGTCACATCCGATCACAATGTACGGTAAAACTACAAATATTTACTAGTTGGTCACATTCTGCACCGACACACTGCTTTAAGATTTCTGGCATAAACCCTTACATCATGATGGTTAAGGACTGATAAATTTAAAACAAACTAGGCAACGCATCTCTACATGCCAAAATGGATGCAAGTCCATGCTCACTAACAATGTAACTGACCACTAGAACATTCGACTAGCAGGGCATTTCCCAGCCTAATGTCAATCAGATAATGGAAGACAAGAATATTTACGGATTCGGTTAATTCGACGCGACTGCACAATTAAACAGAATGAATATTTACGGGCTCAGTTAGTTCTAACATGATTGCTCCAACAAAATGCATTAAGTGCCCATACACACACACATACCTCCCGACGACGGCGGTGAGGGTCTTGACATAGGCCGCGACCATCTCCTCCTCGGACGGCTTGGGGTCGGTGGGGAACTCCATGACGATGAGCCAGTGCTCGTAGTCGCAGCCGTCTAGGAGGATCGTCTCCTTGGGCGGGCGGTTGCTCCAGTTCGGCGACGGGTCGTTGAGCGGCGAGTACCCGGACCCCCCAGACGACGCGGTCTTGGCCCCGCGCGACGCAAGCATCGCCCACGGGGTGAGGTGGGCTGAGGCAGCTGCGGCGGCGAGGGGGCCAAGGCGGCGGGGCAGCGCGCGAGAGGAGGAGAGGAGGAGAGCGGTGAGGCCGCGACGGGTGGCCGATGCGGCCTCCATGGCTGGGGCTTCAAGGGACTCGGTGGGAAACGACGGTGGAGACGGCGGCGCTGGGAGGCGGCGGCGGGGGGAGGGCGAGAGGGGAAAGAGAGGGATGCGGAATGGCCGAATGGACAACAGTGCAATATTAGTGGGCTGGATGGAATGGTATGTACTGGGCCAACAAAACGGTTTCCGCCCGGCCTTTCCCTTCCCAAGCAGATTTATCATTGGAAGCCCCCAATCCGCAGCAGAGCACAAGCAAAGCAGTCTCGCGCGTTTGACGTCGGCGATCCAGCGATCGCCGATCGGCGTGAACGATGGCGCGCTCCGGCTCCGGTGAGCGCAAGCGTCGTTTGGTGCGTTCCCTGTACTACGACTGCGTGGAGCGGTTTCGTCTCCGGCAGCTCCTCGCCTACCTCCGGCACTACCGCTACGACGGCGCCTTCCAAGCGTACGGCCGCTCTGCAAATCTTGCGTTCCCCTCTGCTACGACGAACCAATGCGAGCTGTTTTATGTTTCTTCTACCTGAGATCACGGCACCATGAACTCGTGGCGTGCCGTTCATTAGAGTTCTTGGTTCGTTCTTTCTTTCTTTTCGGAGAATGAATGGTTCGTTTCGTTGCGTTTGATTTGATGGCGTACGGCTTCTGCCGCAGGCTGTCCGAGGAGACGGCGGTTCTCTTCCGCCCAGAGCATCTGCAGCGTCTGGTGCGGCGGGGCCTGTCGTCCGACGCCGTCGAATACGTGCGCAGCTTCGCGCCGCCCACGCTTCAGCCCCGCAGCGTCAGATTCCTTGTCAAGTTCATGCGCTTCGTCTCCCGCGTCGTCGACAAGGAAGACGCCACATCATTCGAATACGATCCGTACAACCCCGTGCAGATCAGCCTCTATGGCCGCGCCAATCCCGGTGCCGTCAAGCTCGCTGAGATCATCTCGTCCCTGCGCTCCGAGCAAGCCAGGTCTGACCTCCATCTTTAACCTCGCTCGATCTGTTCTTGGCGCATTTTGTTTTTCTTTCTATTTCCAAGGTGATGAAGCGTATAGCACTGGGCAATACCAAAAATCAGGGGCGGATCCATTGACTGGCCACCCATAAGGATCAAGGCAGCGGAGGTTGTGGGTCTTTTGGTAGCTCAGATTCCAGAGTTCAATGAGATGCACCGACTGCCACGATGCCCAGGCAAGCCGGCCAATGTGCTCCCCGTCAGGCTGAGGCATGTCAAATTCTTACAACTTATTGATGGCTCCCGATTTCCAGTCCAGTGCTCTGTGCTCTTGTAGCTGGTAGTATTGACTTGTTTCGTCATCTTATCAGTTCAAGGGGCTATAGAGGGCTTGAGAAGAAGAGCTTAGTCCGGATGCCAGCAGATGCTCTTGCCCGGTCATTTCTTTCCAAGAAGAGGTACACACTATACCTGCAGATATACGATCAAGGATGCTAATACCTGTTTCTGATTTTTGGCCGTCATACATTATGTTATATTATTCTGGAGACTGCATTCTTCAAGCCAGGGGACAGGTTGCTTTAGGAACACCTTGTTGACGCTTTTTTTCGGCCAACACACGAATACGTTAACTCGCGCGTGTAACAGTGGATCACCTCGTCGAAGCCCCTGCTCCTGGCCAGTCAGGCAGGCCGGTCAGACCGGTCCGGCACAGGGACACCGCGAAAGCCTACAAACACCACCTCGGGAGGGTGATATTTCAAAATATCGGCCATATCGCTTCTAGGCATCTTGCCAAACACTTGGATGATACTTTTTCAAGTACTTACCATTCAGAGCTCTAGGTAATTGTAATCCAGTTAAAGTTTCCACCATATAGGAATTTCCACGGAGCACACTTGTAATCTTGTATGGCCCTTCCCAACTCCAGAGACCACTTTGCAAATTCATTGCTCTTGGCTCCTATAGGTAGGATTGTTTTCCAAACCAGATCTTCTACCTGAAATGGTTTGGTCTTAACCTTCTTGTTATCAATGTTTTCCTAAACGCTAAACGGTAAACAGTCGGTCACCCTTCGTTTAGCGTTTAGACCGTTTAAACGGTGTTTAAACAGAGTTAAACGGCCTAAACGGTTTTGTATAATAACAATAAAATATACATATTTATGTAGGTAAAAATAAAATTTGCTAGAACCCATACATTTTTACACATTTAAAAATAAAATATTCTATCAAACAATCTTATTGGAAGAAATCTAAATCCCACAACACTTCATATAATTATAATGTTAATTAGTTTCATGTTGATTGTGATAGACGTAGTCCTTTAATTCACTTAATTATGGATTAAATGGTTGCTTAGCTCATTTAATCACGTTTAATCTGATTTTGTTTAGACCGTTTAGACGGGATTGAACGGTTTAAACGGGTTTAAACGGCCCAACCGTTTAATTCACCGTTTAGGGCCTAAACAACACGGCTGACTTTTGTTTACCGTTTAAACGGTGTTTAAACGGACCAAACGGTCGTTTAGGCGAACAGTGCTTGTTATACGCTTTAGCCACTCGAATTTTATCCCTTTCAATCCTAACCAAAGCCTCCGTCTGCTTGTCGGTCACTTCATCAATATTATCCATCATTAAAGCATAATAGGTATCGAAATCAAGGTCATTCTGGCTGTGTTCGGCTGGCTTATTCGGCTGGCTGGGGCTGGCTGGGCCACTCAGCGGGGCACTGTTCACGTCTTGCCAGAACAGTATTTTCCTCTCACAACAATCAGCCGGAACAGTATTTTTCAGTCCTGCCGAACAGGCCCTCTGTTTAGCCAACCTATATGCACCCAGATTTACCTCAACGGGTAAAACGGCTTCTTGACCATAGACAAGCTCAAAATGAGTAACTTTAGTTGCGCCATGTCTAGAAATACGATGGGCCCATAAAGCTTTAGATAATACCTCCTGCCATCTTTTAGGATTATCTTCTATCTTTTTTTTATGAGCTTTATCAAGATCTTGTTGCTAGACTCGGCTTGACCATTGGTTTGGGCATAATAAGGAGATGAATTGGGCAATCTGATGCCATAAGATTTCACAAACTCCTGCACTTCTTTAGATATGAATGAAGCTCCCTGATCTGTAGTCAAAGTTTACGGAATACCAAATCTGTGTATAATATGCTCCTTAATAAACTCAATCACCTCTCGATGTGTCATATTCTTAAGGGCAATTGCTTCGGTCCACTTGGTAAAATAATCAGTAGCCACAATCACAAAACAATGTCCCTTCGACACAGAAAGATGAATCTTGCCGACAAAATCCAATCTCCATCCTCTAAACGGCCACGGCTTTACAATTGAATGCATCGATGAAGCAGGTGCCAACAGAACATCCCCGAACTTCTGACATTCTTCACAACCTTTGTAGTAACGAATGCAATCGGCTATCATATTAGGCCAATAAAAGCAAGCTCGCTTAAGAAGCCATTTCATCACACGAGCCGATTGGTGCGTACCACAAACCCCTTCATACACCTCTGCCATGGCCAATTTGGCTTGATCAGAATCCAAGCATTTTAAAAAGCAATCCTTCAATCGTCCGACAATACAACTCACCATCTACCAAAATGAACTTGAGTGCCCGCCGTCGGACTTTTCTGTCAGCTGAACACTTAGGATCCTGCAAATAATTAATCAAAGGTGCTCTCCAGTCATCTACTTCGTCCTTAGCAAATTTGGGATGATCCATGGCCGAAGTGGAATCTTCACCAGACAGACCGGTCAGACCGGCTGGCTGGGCAGTTAGACCGGTTGGACCGGTCAGACCGGTTTCGGAGGCCGGTTGGACCGGTTCCTCCAGGACATAGCACTTGGCCTCACAAAGCGTCGGCTTTCTTTCGTGAAAGTTTCGTTTCTGGATGTTATAACCAGACGCTTGTTGTGCCAGAGCATTAGCCCTCGGATTCTCTTCCCTTGGTACATGATAAATAGTAAATTCATCCATGCAAGTTATGATGTCTAAGCATCTATCAAGATAGGCATTTAAAAACCCGTCTAAGCATTGGCATACCTTAGACACTTGCTACACCACCAGTAGGGAATGTCCATAAGCTTCAACATGTTTTACCCCCATCTCTTGTAAAATTTTCAAACCGAATAGCAAAGCCTTATATTCAGTTTGATTATTGGTACACTTGCGATCCAATCGGCTAAGAAACTCAAAAGCAGCCCCGTTGGGTGAAATAAGCACCACACCAACACCGCAGCCACTTTTGCAAACCGATCCATCAAAGTGCAACCTCCAAGGGGTAATAGTGATATAACCGACATTTAAATCATGTTGCTCGTTAATTCTATGCTCAACAATAAACAACCTGTTCGTTTCGGCTGGATTGGTTTATAAGCCATGGCTAAAAGTACTGCTGGCTGGTTTGGTGTAAGAGAAAAATATTGTTCAAGCCATGGATTATAAACCAGATACGAGCAATCCAGCCGAAACGAACAGGCTGAAAAATCGGCTACGACTTACCTTTCATTGATTTCAACGGTTCACAAACCAGATCATATTCAATGAGAGCATAAGCTCATTTACCGATTTTACCACTCAAAATAGGTTTTTGCAACATGTATTTAATTATGTCGGTTTGACAAGTCACTATACAAGTATTTGATAATAAATAATGCCTCAACTTGGTACAAGCATGATATAATGATAAGCACAACTTCTCAATAAAAATGTACCTTGTCTCGTCAGACTACAGACGGAGAAGGAAACCTTGGGAATCTTGTTCCAATTCCAATGTCGTGGCAACCAAACGCTGACACCACGCCAACGAACCAGTAGGTCATTTTTTTGGCTACTAACTACTCGTAATATATATAGCAGGGTGCGCCAGCGTGTTGATGTTGACCAAATCAAACTCTGGCTTCAAACGAACTCGAAGGTACGGTATTCGAGAGAGACTGCTCCGTCCAATGTAGAACACTTGTTCTTTTCCAATAGAAATAAACAAGCCAATATTTTGGCAAGAAACACAAGGTGCTACTTATTTTTTTTTACACAAAAATACTGTGGGGGAGATCCCCACAGTGGTTTTGTATTAAAAATTTAAGGGGTTACACAAAGTTACAAACGGTTGGTACTTGGTTTGCTACCGGCAAGAGAGAAAAATATTATCTTGTCAAAATTTTGGAAGTAATTGCCAATGTTATGGCAATGAACCTGTTTACACCAAAATTTGGAGAAAAAAACACGGGAACTCGAAGCTTCCAAAATTATGTCGATCAAGGACTCGGTTGCATGAAGATTGATATCAGCTGATTCAGAGAAAACACTGGAATCAGATCTCTTTGAATGACGTCAGCAGATAACGATGATGAGCTACGGTTGACACCAGGAAACTACATATCAGACTCTACAAAAAGAAAAAGATTATTGTCCAAGTTATCTTAAATTATGAATGTTTTCTTCTATGTCGAAGATTGTAATGAGTCGTGCTCGAGTAGGATTCATGTTTAGACTCCGGGTATAAATATTAGACCCCGGCTATTGTAAAGAACAACAGAATCAATCAAATATAAGTTACTTACTTTTTTCGCCTCCGGACACCCCTTAGGAGTAGGAGTAGAGTAGATCTCGGCGAGTTCTTCAGCGAGCAGGGCTGCATCGGTCCGACCGACCTCCGGCTTATCTGTAAGTACCGTCATGGCTTATACTTCTGTTCATACGGCTGCATCGATCCGGTCGACCTCCACTGTGACTCTGGTATAAGCTAGTTATCGACTCTTGTTTAGTTCGAGTACGGCTGCATCGATCTGGTCGACCTCCACTGCTTGAACTAGATTAAGGTTAAGTTATCGGCTCTATCTAAGGGTGGCGTCATTCGGATAGATTCATTAAGTTACCAATATTGCTTATTGCTTTCATTATTTATTTAATTACAGCAATGTCACTTCGCCCGATTAGGATTGATCTAGATCGGCCTTATATCCTGTTTAACCCATCGTTTATAAATCTAATTTGGTCTAATCTGCACTTTAAATGATGAGTTATGTTTTATCGGCTGTTTTATGTCAATCTTGATCGTGCATAGTATGCGGTTAAGGCATGTTTGGTCTTGAACATATCTATTGGCTAATGAGAACCGTTCCATGGCCCATTATCACAGCTTATGTGATTCTGCCTCACACCCTACTGTTAGCACCGTGGAGTGGGAACCGTTACTTGGTAGATCTGTTCCTGATAGGGCATGACCTTAACTGTGCGCTATGCCTGAATCGGCTGTTTTAGCCGATATTGAGTGCTTTCATATACGCAGTTCGCGTCACGAGACCGTTGAAGTAAAGATAGGTTGAAAGATGTGTTAGCCCCATGATCTTATTATTGTATTACGACCTGCATGATTTAGCCTCATGCCCCACTGATATTAGTAATAAGTTAGGGTCGTCAAATCTATTGTTGTTTCTACGGCCTACATGATTCTGCCTCATGCCCCACTGGTCATAGCGGTAGATGAGATCTAATATGTTCATTAGGTTTATCTCTATTAAATGGTTAAATGATGATGAGCTGCTTCTTTTATATAAAAAGGGATTCTGTTACCTACAATCATTGGTTTAGCATAAACTGATTATTGTTGATATCCTATTGCCATTAATTAATATTTGTCTAAATAATGAGATTCATTCTGAATGATAACCGATTTTTCTTCCACAACCCCATGAGCTTTAATTAATTTATTTTTATGAATATGCTGGAATCGGCTATTTAGTCGATTTCCTTCCACATCGACTCTCAAGAGCCGCACATTCGGGACTGTCTGGCAACACCGGCATGTTCCGCCTAAAATTACTGATTAGCTTTCTCTCCTTATCAATTACAGGGTCAAATTGACTGGCACGTCTCGGGAGGAGTGCGCAAGATCGATAATCCCTACGTTGAAGCTAGGCGGATCTCCAGCTCCATCGAGCGGACCCTTCTAGCTTGCTCATGTGCCCTCAGCA
Organism: Saccharum hybrid cultivar R570; assembly: GCA_038087645.1. Taxonomy (NCBI): domain Eukaryota; kingdom Viridiplantae; phylum Streptophyta; class Magnoliopsida; order Poales; family Poaceae; genus Saccharum; species Saccharum hybrid cultivar. Next base: position 33,413,698 of record JAQSUU010000001.1, on the reverse strand, counting down.
CGGGACGAAATTTTGTGCCGACACATGTTCTGGCACGCCCGGTGGGATACCACAATCATCATGGCGGTTCACAACAACATCGATATCCTTATGGTACATTACGAAGACTTGTCTGATGGAGATAAAGATGTCATCGGCAAAGCTATAGAAGAATTTCAGAACAAGTGTTTGTTGTCCTACACCAAAACACGTGACAATACAATTGTTTAGAAATATCCACTACCCAGAGTTCTATTACATGGGCAGACAGATGCAGATGAGACTGAAGATAGGCGTTTCTTCACGGAAGCTATAAACAAATTTGTTCATGATGCCATATTGAACCACAATGAAATCTTCTTGAATATATTCCACAATACCATGAAGAAGGTGTTTCATGGGTTTCCAGTTGATCAGGTTGGGCCGGCTTATTACAACATTCCACATCTGTCGACTCAAGGGACTAATCAAGTCGGTACCAGCCGTTAAGAAGCAACACCAGCTAGTAATGATGATATCCAGATAGTTCAGAGTTCATCTGAGCAAGCTCAAGGTGCTACTACAAATCAGATACAGTATAATCTTGGATCGTCAGTACAGCATGTGCAACAGCTGGCGAGGTAGGGTCAGAACCAGATGGTTAATTTTGGCACATCAGGCCACATACCATCGTCGGCTCAAAAAATAGCACCATCAATTCAAAGGATCCGTAGAGATATAGATCCTCATGTCTACAATCAGACTTTAAGCAGCAAACTAGCAAATGACCCAGCAGATAGTGATTCCACAGGGGTATCATTATGGCATAGATTATAACACCCTTCATATGATTCCAAATCCAGGGTATCAAGGCACATGAGATTTCAATCCACAGATGGGTCAGCAAGTGCAGAGAAATCTAAATTCACATGCTGACGAGTTGTTGCTAAAGGTGACCGAGATGATGATGAATCAATTCGGTCTGAAGCCAAAAGGGTTGACCTTCTCGTACAAACGCCCATATCTAGAATGGTATGATTTGGTCACTCTTTCTATAAATTATAGGCTCCCGGAGTTTGCTAAGTTCACTGGCCAAGACAGCACAAGCATAATAGAACATGTCAGTCGGTATCTTACACAGTTGGGTGAAGCATCCGTTGAAGAGGCCCATCGAGTTCGTTTCTTCTCCTTGTCCCTGTTAGGGCTAGCCTTCAGGTGGTTTTCGTCACTGCCGGTCAACTCCATTGTCAACTGGGCTGACCTAGAGAAGAAATTTCATATATATTTTTATATTAGGATTGGAGAAAAGAAGATTACCGATTTGACGACTATAAGGCAGAAAACTAACGAATCGGGCACTGAGTTTCTTCAGAGGTTCCGAGAGACTAGGAATTTGTGCTTCTCATTAAATTTGGCTGATGATCAGCTAGCCGCTTTGGCCATTTAAGGGATGTTGCCAACATGGAAAGAAAAACTACTAGGACAAGAATTTGATAACTTGGGTCAATTGGCTCAACGAGTGGCAGCGCTCAATAGCTAATTCCAGAGTATGCGCAGAGATATCCTATTTCAGAAGAGTACCACAGTGGCCGTAGCTTATAATCCATATTCAGCCGATGATGGCTATGAAGATGAAGAAGAGGAGGTTGCCGCGGCTGAATGGAATTGGGGCAAAAAGACAGTAATGGTACCAAATCCTTAGGGAAGAGAAGTCGAGGAGAGCTATGACTTTGACGTCACAAAATCTGACAAGCTCTTCGATTTCTTGCTTGAGAAGGGACATATCAAGTTGTCCGATAATCATGTTATGTTGCCCCCTGATCAGTTGAAAAATAAGAAGTTCTACAACACTACTTCTTATTCCACTAATGAATAGAGAATTTTCCGGTAGCATATACAGAGGACCATTCAGCAAGGAAGACTCAAATTTGATACGCCTCAAAAAATGAAAGTTGATGATAATCCTTTCCTAGGAGATCAAAACATGGTCGATGCTAGGCTGCTCAAAGGAAAGTCTGAGATCCTGACATCAACCAAGTGAAGAGAAGCTAGAACAATCGATCCCAAGATGCAAATATTGGCTGACGAATATAGAGAAATTAGGAGACGTCATGACAAGCAAAAGAGCCGATATGAGCAGGGAGAAACGTCAAAAGATGGGGCGACAAAGCCGCGGGTTACATCTCGAATTCTGTTGAACAAATGGCAGCGGTAGAAAGAAAAGGATTATCAGCGTTGGTTAGAAGAGCAAGAATACCAGCGTCAACAAGAAAAAGAGAGGTATAAAGGGAAGCAAGCTGAATCACATTGGAACTGTCCTTTCTTTAGACATTGCTGGAACGAAGGTTTGAAGTTGCCTACCAGGAATAACTATCTAGAGTGCAGCGAACAATATTAGGAGTTTAGGCAATCTCAAACCAGCCACCGGTCTATTCATGCTCAAGATGTGTATCATCACAATAATATGGATCGGCACTTAAAAAATAAAAGTGTTCATGATCGGCTTGGAAAACGAGTTGTTGACCAAGATTGGGCTGATTATGAAGAAGAAGGCAATGAGAGATAATATGTTTGGCAGGAAGGCCAATGGTGTCTAGGAGGTTTAACAAGAAGCCAGAAGAGAAGGGTGCAACAGCTAAGGAATAGAGAGTTAGAACAGGCTTTGGCATCCGGTAAACCCCAAGTATGGCGTGCTAAGCAAACAGTCGATAGAAAGCAACCATCGGCTAATATTCAAATGGCTTTCCTGTTGCCATCAGAGTTTAGAGCTCCGATAGATCAAGAAGTTTATTCGGATTTCGATGAATCAAAGTATGAAAAAATAGTTGCCAAGTTGACAGTTATACAGCAGGCTATATTTGATAAACCAGTCAAGCATCGGCACTTAAAGGCTTTGTATGTAAAAGGTTTGGTTGATGGGAAGCCGATGAACAAGATGTTGGTGGATGGAGGTGCTTCTGTCAATCTCATGCCTTGCACCACTTTTCGTAAGCTTAATAAAGGACCAGGAGATCTGATTGAGACTGACATGATGCTCAAGGACTTTGGGGGTAATGCGTCTAAGACCTGAGGGGGGCATTGAACGTCGAACTAACAATCGGAAGTAAGACTCTGCTCACCACATTCTTCGTCATTGATGGAAAAGGGTCGTACAGTTTGCTCCTTGGTCGTGATTGGATTCATGCGAACTGTTGTGTACCATCAACCATGCATCAGTGTTTGATTCAATGGCATGGAGATGATGTTGAGCTGGTTTGCGCTGATGAGTCTATGAGTATCGCAACAGCCGATCTAGTCTTTTGGGAACTAGGAGACTTTGAATGTTTTTCTAGCAAATTATGGGAAGGAGGCTTCATTAAAATCAGTAATGAAAGCCAACAGCCGATGCAAGCAATCGGCTCTGAGAGTTTGTTTTAGTAAATAGTCACGGCTTCATGTCGGCCATTGGTTTAAGGAAGAATAAGCATCGGTCCTGGAGATGGACTTAGGCCGACGTATGTGAACGCTAAGTTGAATCATAAGTGCAATTTAGAGTTGATAGATATATTAAAGGAAGTTTTATTTCGCTTAATGAGATGCTTGGTCTAGATTGATCAATTGTTTAACCTTTGGTCTGAAAAGTTCTGGTGCAACCTATCAATAGCGATCGACGAAAAATATTTAAAGGGATGTTATCCTAGCATTCGATCAACACTTGATGGCCGATTCATTTAGTCATCGGCTCTAATAGCTGGTACCGAAAGGTATCGCCTCTAGTTTAAAAAATAAAGATCTTTGAGTATATAAAAGCCGATATGATATGTATCGCCTCTAGAGCAAAAACAAAAACAAAGACATTCATGACACATATAGGGGCATTGCACTGAGATACGTTCATAGAAGAGCAAGAGACTTTGTTCATTGATTTGCCCTAAGTACAAACTAATCAAAGACCTTGTTCACCATATCCTGAGCAGATGTGATGTCCACGATGGCCTCCGCCGCTACGACAAATTCTTCCATTAGGTCCTCATGCTCCTTGGGGCCATCTCCCATCGGGAAGCTAGTCTCCATGGCATGGAGCTCGTACCCTGTCTGGACTTTTGTCGTGGTCAACGCCACCGACGCGCCATGACGGACGCCGTGGAGGGCGATCTCCTGAATGCGGGCTAGGATGTCTTGGAGGTGAGCATTGATGGGGGAGCCCCGAGCATTGACGACATCTGTGGCCACGTTCGCCGACCGCCAGTTGGAGGGACTCCAACTGCACTGTCAGGGATGATTATCATAGAAAAATAGAAAAACTATCAAGATAAAGGTAGTGGAAATTAGAATAGAAGCATTCATGGAGCTCATCTTACCCGCCACCGCAGCGTCAGACTCAGCCAGCCACGCTCGAACGGCATAGGCCTCCTCCTCGGCCGCATGAAGGGCCGCCTGGAAGACCCCGAGACAGATCTCAAGCTAGCCGTTTTTCTAGGTCGCCTTGGAATAGCGATCCTGGGCCACCCTCCCCTCTTGAAAGAAGCGTCGGGCGTCATCGCCGTTGTATGAGTCGGAAGAATTTGATGATGTGGCCAGCGTAGAAGATGCAGTGTTAGAGGGCTCACCGGCCCTGGGAAGAGGACGAAGACTATCATTCAAAACAAATCTATAGACAAGTCAAAATAGTTTGTCGTCACAAGCAGAAGATGTTGATCTCACCTCATGCATCAGAGGCGCTGATCCATTGGCATGTTCTCCTCCGGAACCTCCTCCGCCACGCGCTTGCCGTGGTTCTCCTCGCTGGCCATGAAGTTGATTGGATCTACAGAAAGGGAGGAAGGCTGCTACAGAGTTCTGCGAGGGCAGAGAAGTGCAAAGGAACAGGAGCGGTTGCGAGTGTAGATGTGTTCGAGGCCAAAGCTCTCGGCTGGTATTTGAAGCCATGGAGCAAAGAGGTGGGTGCCACAGGACATGCAAAAGGCAACCGCAATTAATAGAAGGCGAAGCGCCACCTCACTAATACCTAAGGGAATACGGCGCCGGGTGACTAAGGACATGTGGTAGAACCTCCTAAATTATAGTACCCACATGCACCTGTCACTGTCCAACGACCTCTGATGACTATGCATATGTTTCTGGTAACTTAAGAAGACTATCGGGTGTCCTCGATGAACCCCGAATCATCCATGATTTCCGAGCAGGATCCTATTACAGAGTCATTGCAGTATTACAACATTTATTCAAATATCTACATCAGAGTAAATTAGCGAAAGTCTTACAATAACTTAGTTTACAAACAAGTTGTTTCAAACCATACAAACTAAGTTCGATAATTAATACAAACCATAATAGTAGTGGAGTGGCATTATAACATAATACAAACACACAATATAAGTATCCTACCCAAGGATCACACATTCACTTATCGTCATCGAGCTAAACAACAGTCATGCAGCACGGTCCACAACAGACCTGCTCATGAGGCTCACCTGGAACAAGGGTCAACGAACCCTGAGTACAAAAGTACTTAACAAGACTTAACCGAAATAAAACTGAGAAGACTCAGGAATGCAGGCTCAGGGATTCAAGGTATGGCTTTAGCAATAATCAAAGTTCTTTTGCGTAAAAGCTCTTTAACAAAATTCTATACTTCAACGTATAAAACTTTATAAGAACCACATATGAATCTGCCATGATCCATAATGAGATCATGAACTTCATATCAAACTCTTTCTCAAATGTTACTCGAGTTCCAGTTATTAACTACGATGATAAACAGAGAGTTGAGTCTCCATAACCGAGGAGCAACGATGATTCGAATCAATTAAAACCCCAGCTGGGGATTCCAGACCACACGACATATGTAGGTCCCCGACTTACATATATCAACCTACCCTTGGATCCTCTAAAACAAGAACGGGTCAGCGCCACCCGAGAATATAGTACTCCACCAATCCAGCCCATTGCCACGTGGGTACACGCTATTCCCACCATCTCTCCACTCCCAGTGTGCGAGTAACCATTCTCGTAATAGAATAGCCAAGTTAAGGCTTACCAGAGTATGTGGTTAGTACTACAAAGTCTCACCTCACACAGTTCAACAACGGACGGTTCTTAATCGACATAGGTGGAAGGAACCCGCTCACAAGACCTCCATATCTTGTGGCTCTCACACACCGAGTCCGCCCGGTCTAGATTTATTATTCCACAAGCTCATATCACATGATGACATAAGTAACCAAACATAACCAAAGACTCATTTAAAACTCGTAGGTGACAGGTAATCATCTGACTTTTATCTGTCTAAGCATGGCTAAGCATAACTAGGCATTTACGAAGTAAAACTGGTAACAAGGTAGATATGGAAAAACAAGGTTGGTAATGCACCAATTAGGTTTTCACCGGACTCCTAATCACTTAATGCAATATATAGAAGCAAAAGTGGTAAAAACTTGTAAAACACAAGGTAGGTTTAAATGCATCCGGGGCTTGCCTTGATTCACGAAAAAGTCAGGTTCCTGCGACGTTCCACAATTATCAAATTCGACCTCAACAGACGGATTAACTTCCTCCACAACTTGATTAACTACCACGTGTTCACCTTCGTTCACTATATGTAGTAACAATGTCATGTTTAACATGATGCGTGATATAAAACATGATGCTTGATGATGGATGCAAAATTAACAACTTGAATACAACTTTCCTTCGCGGTACAGTTACAAGTCAAACTAACTAAACCTTTTTCATAACATTTACTTCCATTGCCAAGGATCATTACCAACTAATGACCCAAGGTCATCACTCAATCCAAAATTTCAAACAAAACCTAAATCATTAAAGGTTACTATTTGCTTTTATGAATTAATTATTTAATTCAAAATTATGAAATAAATCAACTTATTCTAATTGAGCTCAAAATTTTTTTGTAAATGTTCATAACATGATAACTAAGTGGCAAAATAATTTTCATAATTTTTAGATAATTAATTAATCCTAGAAAAATCATAGAAACTCATTTAGTAATTAATTGAGCAATTTTTATCACATTCAAAAATTACTGAAAATCAATATTTCATATTTTTCCTAAATAATATACATCATAGAGAAGTCACAAAAAAAATTTCATAATTTTTGGAGCTCTAAATAAATCTACACAAAAATAACAAAAACATACACTATTCATTCGTCTCTGAAAATTGAAAAAATCATTTTTAAACCACTGAGTCACTGACAGCGGGGTCCCACCTGTCATCACCTACCTCCCGCGTTTGACCATGGCGACTACGTGCTGACCGGCGATTTCTCACCGCCGGTGAGACCAACGGCGACGGCGAAGACACCAACACGTTCACCAAGACAAGGCGCACCTACTGATGTCCCTACTTGCACCGATTACGACTCCATACTAGCTCAACGTTGACCATGGCGGACGCCCAAGCGGCTGCACTACGTCGGCGAAACAAGGTCGGTAGAGATCAAACAGAGCGCTTGGGAAGGATCAGCAGCTCACCCCGAACGCGATGGAGCAAAGAGCGAGGTCGGAGGATCAACGGAGATGCTGGTCGAAGGTCACAGCGGCCATGGTGGTGCGAGCAACGGCGACGACGGTGCTCCGGTGGCTGTGGTGGACAAAAGGAGCAATCAACTAGTCATAGAGCATCACGGGAACAAGGCGAAGCTGGAGGTACACTGAGAAAGAGCAACGGCTCGCCGGAGAGCACTGGGCACGACGGTGAGGTCGCCGGCCGCGAGGAAGAAAGGCACGCACAGCGGGTTCCTGGCGGAATCAGGCACCAAGACTCGATTGGCTAGGTGCGCAAGGAGTAGGCAGAGCTGGAACAAGCTTTGCCAAGATGGTGGAGGCACTACGGCGATGGCAAACGCACAACGGAGCAGCGGCGATGGCGACTGGAAAACAGAGGAGAGCGGCGAAAAACGGCGACGGTGAAGTCCTTATAGAGCGGCTCAGAAGCAAGGAGAAGCCACGAAGGGGCCTTTCCCACACCAGTGCGAAGCCGAGGGCGGCCACAGGCGCGACTGGAAGCCAGGAGAAGCACGCCGGTGGTGACAGCTGCCCGTGGCTACTGTTCAACGTATTTACAGAATTGCCATTCATCTAAATTTCCAAATTACTCCCAAATTTGTATAACAACTCAAAAATATCCAAAAATAAAAGTTGTTCAAAATTCAAAGTTCTACAACTTTGCTTTTATAACCACCCCCTAATTCGGTCTACATTTTGAAATGCAAATTTGAATTCAAAAAGGGGACATTTAAAGAATTACGCCTTTTCAAATTACTTCAAATTTTTCATAACAACTTTGAAAACTCCAAAAACAAACTTTGTATAACCTAACAAGCTCTACACTTTTGCTTTTAGACTCAACCCCAAAATGTGCTTAGATCTTGAAATGGGTTTTCAGGGTAGGATTTAAATATAGAAAATCAGGGTTTTCTTGAAAATTCAAATCCAAACAAAACTTTGAACTTGATCCAAACCATACAAGGCAACACATATAACATAAATGTAAACTTGTTTTAGTGTATGCATATCAAAGTTTTCACTAAGGCCAAATGATTTGCAATGCATATGATGACATGGCAGATTTTAGTATTTAAACACCCGAGATGTTACAATCCTTCCCCCTCAAAGAAATCTCGCCCCGAGATTCAAAGTCATAGGGTAAGTAATGGAAAAGGAAATGTGTCAGTCCAAAAACATCCAAAACTTGTCCATAAAACAGCTGAGGTTCCTTTACAAACATGATTCTTATCAATAAAGCAGACTAACATTATTCTATATTGACGCAAGAAACTCCGGAAATTTTTCTAACAAGTAATCTTCGGATTCCTAAGTAGCTTCTTCTTCGAAATGTTGATTCCATTGTATCTTGTAGAACTTGATTGTCCTTCTTCGAGTAACATAGTCTTTCTGATCTAGAACTCGGATATGATATTCAAAATAGGTCAAATCAGGTTCAAGTTCCACTCCTTCAACCTCCACATTCTGCTTAGGCACTCGGAGACACTTCTTTAATTGAGAAACATGAAACACATCATGTACAGCTGAGAGATGTTCTGGTAATTTCAAGCGATATGCCACTTTTCCATACCTCTCTAAAATTTGAAATGGTCCAATATATCGAGGTGCCAACTTGCCTTTAACACCAAAATGGGTAACTCCCTTCATTGGTGATACCTTCAGATATACAAAATCTCCCTTGTTAAACACCAAATGTCTACGTCGTTTATCTACATAACTCTTTTGTCGGGACTGAGCTATCTTCAAATTACTTTGTATTTGCCTAACCTTGTCTTTTGTTTCTTTCACGAGGTCAACTCCAAAGAATCTTCTTTCCCCGGGTTCAGACCAACTCAGTGTTGTTCTGCATCTACGACCATAAAGTGCTTCAAACGGAGCCATTCTAATGCTCTCTTGATAACTATTGTTGTATGAGAACTCAGCCAAAGGCAAACATTCATCCCACTTCTTGGAATAGTTAAGGACACAACACCTTAACATATCTTCAAGTACTTGATTGACCCTTTTAGTCTAACCATCAGTCTGGGATGATAAGCTGTACTATACAAGAGTTTGGTACCCAACGAAGCATGCAAGTGTTTCCAAAAGCTAGAGACAAACTGTGTACCCTAATCTGACACTATGGTCTTTGGTACCCCATGTAAACTCATAATTCTGTCTAGATACATCTTGGCATATCGGATAGTGGGATATGTACTCTGGACCGGAAGAAAATGTGCTGACTTGGTTAGTCGATCTACAATAACCCATACTGAGTCAAAGCCCTTTGATGTCTTGGGTAGACCAATAATAAAGTCCATACTAATATCTTCCCACTTCCAAGCTAGAATAGGTAATGGCTGTAACTCTCCCGCAGACCTTAAATGTATAGCTTTCACCTTTTGACAAGTATCATATTTTGATATATATCGAGCAATTTCTATCTTCATTTTGGTCCACCAAAACCTTTGTTTCAAGTCATGGTACATCTTATTACTTCCCGGATGAATAGATAACCTAGTAGCATGTGCTTCTTCAAGAATTGACTGTCGCAACTCCAGAACCTTTGGTACCACTAAGCGATTCTTGAACCATAACACACCTTCATCATCTACTTTGAAGCATTTCGCTTTCCCATTCTTGATTCTTTCTTTGATATGGGCTATACCCTTGTTTTCTTTCTGAGCAGCAATAATCTGGTCTCGAATAGTGGCTTCAACAATTATGTTGGTCAAACTACCTTGTTGAATTACCTCTATACTCAACTTTTCCATCTCTTGGCATAAAGTCAAACCCATTGTTCTTACTGTCAGACAATTGCAATGACTTTTTCGACTGAGGGCATCTGCAACCACATTTGCTTTACCAAGGTGATAATGTACCTCCAAGTCATAATCTTTAATCAGTTCTAACCATCTCCTTTGTCGCATGTTCAAATCCGATTGAGTAAAGATATACTTTAAACTCTTGTGGTCTGTATAAATATGGCACGCATTACCAAGCAAGTAATACTGCCAAATCTTCAGAGCATGGATAACTGCTGCTAACTCTAGACCATGAGTGGGATAGTGCTCTTCATGTTTCTTAAGTTGCCTGGAAGCATAGGCAATGACTCGGCCTTTTTGCATCAATACACATCCAATACCAATACCCGAAGCATCACAATAAACGTCAAATGACTTCTCGATATCAGGTTGGGCTAATACTGGTGCAGTGGTTAACAGTCTCTTCAAAGTCTAGAAAGCCTCTTCATAATCAGATGACCAGACAAACTTGACTTGGCTCTTCAACAACTCAGTGATGGACTTGGATACTCTAGAGAAATCTGGAATAAAACAACGGTAATACCCCGCCAGTCCCAGAAAACTCCGAACTTGATGAACAGTGGTGGGTGGTTTCCAATCAAGCACATCCTTAACTTTGCTTGGATCCACTGCAACTCCTTCAGCTGACAAGACATGTCTAAGAAACTATACTTCCTTAAGCCAAAAGTCACACTTACTGAACTTGGCATATAGTTGATGTTCTCTCAAATGGGTCAGGACAATTCTGAGATGTTCCGCATGTTCCTTCTTGTTCTTGGAATAAACTAGGATATCGTTAATAAACATCACTACAAACTTGTCTAGCTCAGGCATGAATACTGAATTCATCAGATACATGAAATGAGCTGGAGCATTTATCAAACAAAAGACATTACCAAGTATTCATATAATCCATATCTTGTGGTAAATGCCGTTTTGGGAATATCTTCAGGCTTAATCTTGATTTGGTGGTAGCCAGACCTCAAATCAATCTTGGAGAAAACTTTGGCCCTAGCCAGTTGGTCAAAAAGCAAGTCTATCCGAGGTAAAGGATACTTATTCTTAATGGTCACTTCATTTAATGGATGATAGTCAACACATAACCTCAGAGTCTCATCTTTCTTTTTCACAAAAATTGTAGGACATCCCCAAGGTGATGAACTAGGTTGGATAAACCCTTTCTCAACCAACTCTTGCAACTGAGTCTTCAACTCAGCTAATTCTTTGGGAGGCATCCTATAAACTCTCCGAGAGATCGGAGCTGTTCCAGGTTTTAACTCTATGTTAAACTAAACATCCCTATCTGGTGGTAGACCGGGTAAATCCTCAGAAAAAACATTAGGAAATTCACAAACTACCGGGATATCCCTAATCTCCTTGACAAAAGTTGCACAAACTCTTTCCACTGATCTCCTTAAGGTTGGAAGTTGGATAAGAAGTGGAGAATTATTATCTGGCAAACTCACCCTTATTGTTCTATTCAAAGCATCTATAACAGCCTTATGCTGATACATCCAATTCATTCTTAAGATCACATCTATATCCCGATCCTTGAGAATAATCATGGTAGTGGGAAAAATATACCCACCCAGGTTTATGGGTACCTGGTATACCATTTCCTTAGTATACAGACGTCCTCTGGGCGACTGTATAAAGAAATTTTCCTTTGTTTCCCCAATTGGAATTTCATGCTTTACAATAAAGGTTCTATTGATGAATGAATGAGATGCACCAGAATCAAAAAGCATAACAGCAGGGTGATTGGCGACAGGAAACATACCCATCATCACTGGCTCTCCTTCTAGAATTTCCCCAGCTTGAATGTAGAACACCCATCCTATCTTCCTTTCATCTTTTCCCTTCTGAGCATTCTGATTATTGTTTTTGTTCTATGCTTGACCCTATTGTTGATTGGCAGGGGCCTTTTGAGAATTGGAATTATACTGTTTGGGATACGGACATTCACTGGAGAAATGACCGGACCTTCCACAATTATAACATAGATAATTGTGACCCTGAGACGCTAGAGCATTGACACCAGGAGCATTGGTTTGTTGTGGATTCTGGTAAGTTGTGGCAGGACGAACATTTGATTGTTGCCCGGCTTGGAACTACGGCAGACGATAAGGAGGACGTTAATGGTTGACTGGATGATAGATTATCTTTTGCCTCTTTTGATTTCCACCAAAGGATCCAGACTGTCCACTCTTTTTCTTCTTGATCTCCTTATGTTGCTGATACTTTTCCTCAGAAGCAATTGCAATATTTACTGCCTCATGATAAGTAACATTGGTACATGTAGTCATCATTGTTTGTAGCTTGGTATTCAGACCTCGTATAAACCATTTCTTTTTCTTAGCATCTGTGTTGACATGTTTAGATGCATACTATGACAGGTGATTGAATCTACCCACATACTGTATAACTGTTTGGTCCCCTTGCTTCAAAGCAAGGAACTCATCCAGCTTCATGGCCATCACTCCTTCTAGAATATAATGAGCTCTAAACACAGTATGGAACTCAGCCCAAGTTATTGGAATGCCAGCTGGTTGCATAGCCACTAGATTTGCCCACCAAGCACCTGCTGCACCTCTAAGTTGCTGGGCAACAAACATAGGTTTCTGCATCTCCATGCATGGAATAAGATCAAATTTCTGCTCCATAGTCCGAAGCCAATCGTCAGCCTCCAGGGGTTCATCGGCCTTGGTGAACACTAGTGGTCTTGTATCTGTGAAATCAACATATGTAGCTTCATGCTGATTATGATTGCTGCCATGGTTTCCCTACACCATATTCGAATTACTCTGAGCTATCTCACGAAGCAATCGAGCATTTTCAACAGTCACATTGACAAGGGCGGCGATAGCATCAGCTAGATTTGGTGGAACTGGTGGCGGATGAGGAATACCGTCTTCATCTTGTGAAGTACCAGGAATATGCGAACCCCGCGTACGACGCATCTGTTCATACAAACCAAACTTAACTCACAAGCCTTTATTAAAAGATAAAAGAGCTTACTACAATGCATTACACTGGTTTCACTTATTTAAACACAAGTCCACCCCTACACAAGACTACTAAACTTAACTAGATCTCACTATTTACAATTCTACTCTTCTCCTCGACCACATCAAACTTTGTGATCGGTATCCATTCCGGAAACATTTCCGCCTTCATTATCACTTTCATCTACCATTACTAATTCTTTTGGATCTTCTTCTTCTTTCTCTTCAAGCTCATCATTATCAGCAATGATGACACCAGGGTCCATTTCATCGGCTTGAGGTTCATGATTTGGATCTAGGAGGTTGCTCAGCCTATGGACTTCTTCATGCAAGGTAGTATTATGTTCTTCTAAATCTTCTATGTAAAATTCTAGCTCATGAGTTCTAGCTCTAGCTACATCTTCTCTATGCCAAGCTTCATTCCTTCCCTCCACCATACGAACTAACATACGTTCGTAGTTCCTATGAGCAGTGGTAAGACATCCCAATCTATCCTGTAACTCACCCACATGGATGGCATCCACAGCTCTATCTCTAGTAGCCTGAGCTAACTCTGTTGTAAGCCTCTATATCTCTGCCTAGGGATCAGGCCTAGAGCTGCTACTGCTAGCACTGTCATTCCTAGGAACAAGTTGGTGATGAGGAACTCCTTTAGGTCCAATGGACTTACAGGATGTTATCTTGGTATGAGCCATACTGTAGGAATCAATATTAATCCAAGTAAGACAATCTAATCCAAGTCTAAAGAACAGCCAGGATGGATTACACAACTCAGCCCAGACTCACTACCTAATCCAGACTCAGAGGGAAAGTAAGTAACGAATGGATTAATCATGATGCATGAATCGTTCTTATGAAAAAAACATCAAAGCTTATAAGGTACATAAATAATAGTTGTTATTACATAGGGCATAATAAGATTACTACTCCACCACACAAAGCCTTTTTAATCAATTAAGGAATGGTGAGAATAAAATAAGATAAGCCAAAAGCAATTTGGACCAAATTAACATGTTATAAATATTTGTCCCAAATCATTTTGAAATTTTGTAAAACAATACAACAAAGACTTTGTAACAATGCTCTGATACCATTATGTGGCAGAACCTCCTAAATTATAGGACCCACATGCACTTGTCACTGTCCAACGACCTCTGATGACTATGCATATGTTCCTGGTAACTTAAGAAGACTGTCGAGTGTCCTCGGGGAACCCCGAATCATTCATGATTTTCGAGCAGGATCCCATTACAGAGTTATTGTAGTATTACAACATTTATTCAAATATCTACATCAGAGTAAATTAGCGGAAGTCTTACGATAACTTAGTTTACAAACCAGTTGTTTCAAAGCTTACAAACTAAGTTCGATAATTAATACAAACCATAATAGTAGTGGAGTGGCATTATAACATAATACAAACACACAATATAAGTATCCTGCCCAAGGATCACACATTCACTTATCGTCATCGACCTGAACAACAGTCATGCAGCATGGTCCACAATAGACCTGCTCATGAGGCTCACCTGCAACAAGGGTCAACGAACCCTGAGTACAAAAGTACTCAACAAGACTTAACCAAAATAAAACTAAGAAGGCTCAGGAATGCAGGCTCAGGGATTTAAGGTATGGCTTTAGCAATAATCAAAGTTCGTTTGCGTAAAAGCTCTTTAACAAAATTCTTTACTTCAACGTATAAAACTTTATAAGAACCACATATGAATCTCCCATGATCCGTAATGAGATCATGAACTTCATATCAAACTCTTTCTCAAACCTTACTCGAGTTCCAGTTATTAACTACGATGATGAACAGAGAGTTGAGTCTCCATAACCGAGGAGCAACGATGATTCGAACCGATTAAAAACCCAGCTGGGGATTCCAGACCACACGACATATGCAGGTCCCCGACTTACATATATCAACCTACCCTCGGATCCTCTAAAACAAGAATGGGTCTGCGCCACCCGAGAATACAGTACTCCACCAATCCAGCCCATTCCACGTGGGTACACGCTATTCCCGCCATCTCTCCACTCTCAGTGCGCGAGTAGCCATTCTCGTAATAGAATAGCCAAGTTAAGGCTTACCGGAGTATGTGGTTAGTACTACAAAGTCTCACCTCACACAGTTCAACAACGGACAGTTCTTAATCGACATAGGCGGAAGGAACCCGCTCATAAGACCTCCATGTCTTGTGGCTCTCACACACCGAGTCCGCCCGATCTAGATTTATTATTCCACAAGCTCATATCACATGATGACATAAGTAACCAAACGTAACCAAAGACTCATTTAAACTTGCAGGTGATAGGTAATCACCTAACTTTTATTTATCTAAGCATGACTAAGCATAACTAGGCATTTACGAAGTAAAACTGGTAACAAGGTAGATATGGAAAAAACAATGTTGGTAATGCAGCAATTAGGTTTCCACCGGACTCCTAATCACTTAATGCAGTATATAGAAGCAAAAGCGGTAAAAACTTGTAAAACACAAGGTAGGTTTAAATGCATCCGGGGCTTGCCTTGATTCACAAAAAAGTCAGGTTCCTGCGACGTTCCACAATTATCAGATCCGACCTCAACAGACGGATTAACTTACTCCGCAACTTGATTAACTACCACGTGTTCACCTTCGTTCACTACACGTAGTAACAATGCCATGTTTAACATGATGCGTGATATAAAACATGATGCTTAATGATGGATGCAAAATTAACAACTTGAATACAACTTTCCTTCGCGGTATAGTTACAAGTCAAACTAACTAAACCTTTTTCGTAACATTTACTTCCATTGCCAAGGATCATTACCAACTAATGATCCAAGGTCATCACTCAATCCAAAATTTCAAACAAAACCTAAATCATTAAAGGTTACTATTTGCTTTTATGAATTAATTATTTAATTCAAAATTATGAAATAAATCAACTTATTCTAATTGAGCTCAAAATTTTTGTAAATGTTCATCACATGATAACTAAGTGGCAAAACAATTTTCATAATTTTTGGATAATTAATTAAGCCTAGAAAGATCATGGAAACTCATTTAGTAATTAATTGAGTAATTTTTATCACATTCAAAAAGTACTGAAAATCAACATTTTATATTTTTCCTAAATAATATACATCACAGAGAAGCCACACAAAAAGTTTAATAATTTTTGGAGCTCTAAATAAATCTACACAAAAATAACAAAAACATACACTATTTATTCATCTCTGAAAATTGAAAAATTCATTTTTGAACCGCTGAGTCACTGACAGCGAGGTCCCACCTGTCATCACCTACCTCCCGTGTTTGACCACGGCGACTACGCGTTGGCCGGCGATTTCTCGCCGCTGGTGAGACCAATGGCAATGGCGAAGACACCAACATGTTCACCAAGACTAGGCGCACCTACTGATGTCCCTACTTGCACCGATTACGACTCCATACTAGCTCAACACCGACCCGACCATGGCGGACATGGCCGAGCGGCTGCACTACGTCGACGAAACGAGGCCGGTAGAGATCAAAAAGAGCGCTTGGGAAGGATCAGCAGCTCACCCCGAACGCGATGGAGCAAATAGCGAGGTCGGAGGATCAACGGAGATGCTGGTCGACGGTCACAGCGGCCATGGTGGTGCGAGCAACGGCGACGACGGTGCTCTGGTGGCTGCGGTGGACAAAAGGAGCAATCAACCGGTCATAGAGCATCACAGGAACAAGGCGAAGCTAGAGGTACACTGAGCAAGAGCACGACTCACCGGAGAGCGCTGGCCACGACGGCGCAAGCACGACGGTGAGGTCGCCGGCCGCGAGGAAGAAAGGCGCGCACGACGGAGCAGCAGCGATGGCGACTGGAAAACAGAGGAGGAGAGCGGCGAAAAACGGCGATGGTGAAGTCCTTATAGAGTGGCTCAGAAGCAAGGAGAAGCCATGAAGGGGCCTTTCCCATGCCAGCACGAAGCCGAGGGCGGCCACTGGCGCGACTGGAAGCCAGGAGAAGCACGCCGGCAGTGACAGCTGCCCGTGGCTACTGTTCAACGTATTTACAGAATTGCCATTCATCTAAATTTCTAAATTACTCCCAAATTTGTATAACAACTCAAAAATCTCCAAAAATAAAAGTTGTTCAAAATTTAAAGTTCTACAACTTTGCTTTTATAACCACCCCCTAATTCGGTCTACATTTTGAAATGCAAATTTAAATTCAAAAAGGGGACATTTAAAGAATTACGCCTTTTCAAATTACTTCAAATTTTTCATAACAACTTTGAAAACTCCAAAAACAAACTTTGTATAACCTAACAAGCTCTACACTTTTGCTTTTAGACTCAACCCCAAAATGTGCTTAGATCTTGAAATGGGTTTTCAGGGTAGGATTTAAATACAGAAAATCAGGGTTTTCTTGAAAATTCAAATCCAAACAAAACTTTGAACTTGATCCAAACCATACAAGGCAACACATATAACATAAATGTAAACTTGTTTTAGTGTATGCATATCAAAGTTTTCACTAAGGCCAAATGCTTTGCAATGCATATGATGACATGGCAGATTTTAGTATTTAAACACCTGAGGTGTTAGAGGACAGAAGATCGAAGGGTTCTCCTAATAATAAAGGCCGTGTTTTTAGACCTGAATGGGATTAAGATCGGGAGTCTGGAATCGGCTATTCTCAAAATGGCTCTTTAGCCAAAACAAGAAGTATAATGAGACAACAGAGAATGTGGTTGTCATTGATGCTACACAAGATATATGATACACAAATTACAAATCTAGAACATCCTAGATTGCTTTCAGTACTTATAGCCGGATAGCATTAGCTTATGTGATCTGTTGCTTATCTTCTTCGGATGATCCAGGAATGCTCTCGAGGCTACTTCGGATGGCCCTACCTTCTCTGACTTTGGCTAGCAGTTCCTATTTCTTTTGCTTGATGGCATCGGGTCTTTGAGCCAGGGTGGACTTATGACGATCAATGGCAGCCTTTACATTTTCTAGCTCCTTCTCAAGTTCTGCACGCCTGGCTTCCAGTTGAGACAATTCTGGGTCAATACTGAGAGATGAATTCTTCAAATGATCAAGCAACTGTGTCAACTCTTTAGCCTCTTGCCTGTTAGAGTTCCCCTTGGCTAATAAAGTTTTACGATCAAATAGATTCCTCTGAGCTTGTTTCACCTTCAGGACCTGATCTTCAAAGATAGAAAAAAGAGATAAGACTCTGGAGAGAGCTGGGAATGGATTACCCTTGATGGCCAAGAAGATTCTATGCATTGTATCAGTGTCTTGGACCAAATCGGCTATATTCTTCTCAAACATTGGCAGAACATCTCTTAGCTAATTTTTATCTCTTCTGGCAAGGTTTCCTTGGAGGAAGTTGCTGACGAACTGATTTCATCTTCATCAAGATACTCCTCAAGATTGAAAGAGTAGCTCAGGGCTGAAAGTTCGAATGCCTACATTTAAAGAGGGTCTTGATTAAGAAGATTGGATCAGTTTATGACGAAATGAATGGCGAGATGAACGCAATACCTTTTCCATGATAGCCTCTACCTGAGGAGAAAGCACAGCTGATGATGCACCAGTGATGACTGGTTGAATTGGCTCTGAACTCTCAACATTAACATCTACAAACATCAAGAAAGATTTTTAGCTCATGTTTTTGAAGAGAAAAATAAATTGAACATATAACTTCCTTACCATCAGTTACAAGTCGAACTGGGGAATCGACAATCTGAGTGTCGATAGAAACAGAATCACCCTCAGCGCCGGCAGGATCATTAAGTCGGCTGTCGGGGTCCTGCTCTTGCATGGATGTTTCCTCAGGAAGTATCTGGCATGGTAAGAAGTCAGATGAAGGATAAAAAACCGAGTAGATCAAAACGTTAAAGAAAATGCTCTGACAAGCATCAAGGATAAAACTCACATTTTCTGCTGTTATGGAAGCATCGGTTATTTCAACCAAAATTGGCTCCTTTTAAGGATCAGCCGATGGAGGCTCAGTTGGTGCTGAGTCAAACACCTAGGATAGCAATTCTACACCCGGAGCAGGTTGGGACGTAATGCTCGATAACTATAAAGGAACGGGATCAGCAGTTGAACAACATTTTGAGAAGGAGATGAATTGCTTACCTGAGCAACTGATGGTCTCGTTCTACGGAGTCTCTTCCTAGTACTGGTCTTTTGGGTTGTCCCTTAAGCTACCTTGTGCTTTGAAGGTTGATATGTCATGATGGTGGAGGCAGCATGGGTTTTCATCAACTTCTTTAATGAAGGTGCGGCTAATCCCATTCTTGAAACTAGGCATGGTGTTGATAATCTATAGGACGCCCCTTTCTATCCAAGCTTGGGAGATCAAATTTAGCATCCTAAAAAGGCTAGTTACAGCAGTTGACAAGAGGACTCGTCGAATAATTTTCTTAAAAAGAGAGGGAAAGTTACCTCATTGTCACAAGTGAATCCCTGTCTAGGGCTATGCACAAAGGGTGAACTAACCCACAGAAGAGATGAGAACGCCATTCTTGCCACCAGGAGTCAAAAAGAGTGGAAGAGAAGCTGACCCTAGTCCAGTCATGCAAGAAAAGGGAAAGAAGATCTAATCCCAATTGGAAGACCCTAGAAGCTTCCATTACCTCACTAATATCTTTTCTCGGCTTCAGTATATTTTTGAAGAACAATTGAGGGGGAAGTTGACCAAAACCAAACTAACAAGCTACGAGGAACGGATGGTAGAACTCATAAGTTGGAAGATTGCCTGGAAGAAAGGAGCCTGTGGCCATTTTGCCACGACCATGCTGAAATTTGGTTGGAAGAACACATGGCTTGATGAAGGAATTAAAGATTGCAACCGTTGTCTCGTCCAAACAGCCTGATTCAAATCAGAATTTGAATGGAAAGATCAGCTCATCATTCTCATCCTCATTGTATGGTAGCCAAGTCAGGATGCCTGCATTGAACCCTCTGTAAAACTTTTTGAAGAGATGGCCAATATCGATATCAATTGTTATGGCCGATGCAGCTTCCCCATAGTTCATGCACTAACGGTTTCTTCCTTCCTCGCCTCTATATTCCTTATCAAAGTTGGAAGAGGGGAAACTCGGGCTTTTGAGATTGGGTCTTATAATCTTATGCATGTATAGGTTGAGCCATAGTTGTGTCAACCACCAAGGGCCACTGATGGTGTGCACCAGCTCGTTCTTTAATAACTGGGCAACTACCTGGTACATCAGATGATAAGCAACCCCTAGCAGATTCTTTCCAAGAGGAATATCCTTGCCTACTGTTAGGTGCTCTGCCATGAGCTTGTGATTGTAAGTCAGACAACAAGATGACCCACAGAAGATGAATCTCTCCAACCACATATTCAGGAAGGCCACGTATTCCCTCTCACTAACAGTTGATTCGTCTCCAATGTGGTTTAGAATATAACTTGCCCATCCTGAGCAGTCTGATATTTTGGCTAATTTCTTGGAACCAGAACTCAAGTATTCGTAAGGTTGCATTGGTCCAGTTATTCTAAGGCCGATCAACATATAAACATCGGCCAGGGTAATGGTCATCGGGCCATGACAAAAAACGAAAGCATTCAGGTCATTGGACCAGAAATAAGATGCAGAAATCAAAAGTGAATCATTCCTCTCCATCCTAGACAATGAGAGTGTCAAACATTGGTTCAAATCATACACCTCCCAATCTCCGGCTTTTTTCTCGGATACCCTACGAAACCAATCTCTCCACCCCTTGGGCATTTTAGGCCAGTTTCTGAAGGAAGTTTTGATATTCTAGGAAGACAAATCCACTACAGACTGTTTGAAAGGGATTTGATTGGTTTCTTGACAGATGAAATCAGATGGATCAGGATCACCCATAGGCCCAAGAAAATAAGCATTGGAAGTAACAGCTGATGGAATCAAGATTTCGTTCCTCATTTCCAAGAAATAGGATAAAATAAACTTGAGGACAAAGGAAATATAGGGTAGCGACCGACAATTTGAGAATGGGAACTTGAAAGCATACCTTGGGCACATGGTCGCTGGTCACCATTATCGCCGAGACAGATGTGAATCTGAGGTGGACTGTGAAAGGTCCTTGTTTGGTTTTAGTAATTGAGTGACAACTTAGGTGGACTAATTGTGTTTATGTGAGATACACAGGTGATTAGTCCACAGGTACATGTGTGTGAGCAACATATGCCATGAAGGTGAAAATGGCATGGAGATGTTGCAAAGCTCACACATGTGATGATGAAGGAGCTTATTGCACATGAGACATGACATTGAGTCATGTGATCAAGGTGGAGAAGATCAAGACAAGACTTAGCTTGATGGACCGGTTGCAAGCGTGAAGGGCAAGTCGAAGGCTTTAGAGTGATGGACCGCGTGGCGGTGAAGCTTGAGCAAGACTTGGCGCCGATGGACGATGGCAACGGTGAAGAGCAAGTAGAGTCAAGATCGATGAACCAATATGATCATGTGATGATATGAAGTGGATCATATCATTATTGATCGTGTTGGTGCATGTGTTGCATCGACATTGAAGGAGATGGAATGGAATGCGCAAGGCAAAGGTATAACCTAGGGCATTTCATTTCACCGGTCATAGGTGTGTAGAGAAGTTTATGACCGGGTTTAGGATAGATGGCCGTACTATCAAGAGGGGCAAACTTGTTTGCATATCGGTCATCTAGTGCCACTCGAGTGATCTAACTTTGCATTGTCGCTAGGATCGAGTGGCGTGGCAAGTTGAGTGGCTAACATCCTTTGGGAAATGATTGTGAAAATGCTAACACACATACACATGGTGGTGTACACTTGGTGGTGTTGGCACATTTACAAAGGAGGTGGTGTTTGTAGGGGTGAGATGGGTTTGGGTCCCTCTCTCCCTCCCGCCGAGCTTGTGAGGCGGGATTCGGCGCTTTCGGGAAAATGGAATGCCTATTTTCTATTGCGCCGGATGCAAATTCTTATGGTTAGCACACTTGAACAAGGGTGAAGCGAATGGAGAAGATGCTGGCGTCGGTCAACTGACCGGACGCTGGATCTGAATGCACCGGACGCTGGCAGGCTGCGTCCGGTCGCGTTGACGTGGAGTGTAGCAGTAGCTGGAGAGTGACCGGACGCTGGCTACGTCTGATCGCGTTCGACCGGACGCGTCCGGTCATGCTCGGGAGCTTACTGGAAACGACCGGACGCTAGGGGTTCAGCGTCCGGTCAGTTGAGTGCTGCTGCGTCCGGTCATGTCAAGTGACCGTTGGAACCGGGACACGTGGTCGTCTGCGAGCGACCGGACGCTGGGGTCCAGCGTCCGGTCAACACGACCGGAGCGTCCGGTCGGCTCGACCGTTGCCCAGTGAAGGGGTAACAGCTAGTTTAGCCCTTGGGGCTATAAATAGAAGTGGCCTTCGGCCATGGCTGGTGCTGAGCACCTTAAGGGACTTAGTGTCCATGCTTGTGAGTGCTTGGGAGCCCTCCATCACACACATACTTGATAGTGATCATTCGATTGTGTGAGTGAGCGATTCTAGTGCGATTGCATCGTGAGGTTGCATCGAGTGGCACTATATGATCGAGTTGCAAGCCGGTGGTGCTTGTTACTCTTGGAGGTTGCCACCTCCTAGACGGCTTGGTGGTGGTCTCCGTCGAAGCGCGCAAGAAGCTTGTGCGGCGCTCCGGAGAAGTGCTTGTGAGGGGCATTGTGCTCGCCCCGCGGGAGCCACGAAGAGCAACTCTAGTAAAGCGTGTCATTGAGCTACCCTCACTTCCGGGGTAGGTTCTTGCGGCGCCCGACGTGCGGGCTTAGCGGGTGATGCTAATTAGCCGCTGAACCACCAAGTGAGCGGTCGACACAACGGGGACTAGCGTGTTGGCAAACACGTGAACCTCGGGAGAAAAATCATCGTGTCAACCTTATTCTTCCCGTTGGTTTGCATCCCCATTATACAAGCTTGCAATTACTTTTATACATATTAAGCTTGTGTAGTTGCTCTTGTAATTAGATAGCTTGTGTAGCTTGCTAATTACCTTCTTGCTTGTGTAGCATAGAAGTAGCTCTCTTGCGTGGCTAATTTGGTTTTAGTAACCTTGTTAGTCACATTGCTTAGTTTGTATAGCTAAGTATTTGCGCTCTCTAATTCGGCATTGGTTGCCTTGTTATTGAGCATTGCTAGTGAGCATCGTTAGCTTTGTGCTTTTGCTTACTAGCATGTGTAGGAGCTCCCTTGTCGCTTAAAGTACTAGTGACATAGGTTTGTGTAACTTTGCTCCTAGAATTGTTTAGGAGAGCTCTAGCTAGCCCGGCACCTTTGTTGCATAATTGTTATCTTTGCAAGGTGCTAGTGAACATATAGTGGGGTATAGTCTTGGCTAGACCGATAGTTTTAATTCCACATTTGTATCGGTTAGCCGACGCTATTAAGTTTTAGAAAAGACTATTCACCCCCCCTCTAGTCGCCATCTCGACCCTTCAGACTGCTTGAATAAAACTTGACAGGGCGGAAGATTTGCTAGGGTTAAAGCTTTGGCGATGGCGGCGTCGGCTATTGAGATTTGCTCGAGAAAGAAGGAGAAAACAAACAGGCCGAGTGAAGTTAGAAAATATACTATTGGGACATTATATAAGGCTTGGCCCGAAAAGTCGGGAGTCACGCGTATATCTCGGAGCAAAACGGTTGCGGCGTGGTAAATAGATAAATAGGAATTTTAGAATAAAATCATTTTATCCCAAAATTGGGGGGCATGTGTTTACACCAAAATTTGGAGAGAGAAATACGGGAACTTGAAGCTTCCAAAATTATGTTGATCAAGGACTCGGTTGCATGAAGATTGATATCAGCTGATTCAGAGGAAACTACATATCAGACTCTACAAAAAGAGAAAGATTAGGGTCCAAGTTATCTTAAATTAGGAATGTTTTCTTCTATGTTGAAGATTGTAATGAGTCATGCTCGAGTATGATTCGTGTTTAGGCTCCGGGTATAAATATTGGACCCTGGCTATTGTAAAAAACAACACAATCAATCAAATATAAGTTACTTACTTTTTTCGACTCCGACCACCCCTTAGGAGTAGGAGTAGAGTAGATCTCGGCGAGTTCTTTAGCGAGCAGGGCTGCATCGGTCCGGCTACCTCCGACCTGTCTGTAAGTACCGTCATGGCTTATACTTCTGTCCGTACGGCTACATCGATCCGGTCGTCCTCCACTACGACTCTGGTATAAGCTAGTTATCGACTCTTGTTTAGTTCAAGTACGACTACATCCAACCGGTCGACCTCCACTGCTTGAACTAGATTAAGGTCAAGTTATCGGCTCTATCTAAGGGTGGCGTCCTTCGGATAGATTCATTAAGTTACCGATATTGTTTATTGCTTTCATTATTTATTTAATTACAGCAATATCACTTCGCCCGATTGAGATTGATCTAGATCGGCCTTATATCATGTTTAACCCATCGTTTATAAATCTAAACTGGTCTAATCTACACTTTAAACGATGAGTTATGTTTTATCGGCTGTTTTTTGATCGTGCATAGTATGCGGTTAAAGCATGTTTGGTCTTGAACTGTTCTATTGGCTAATTAGAACCGTTCCATGGCCCGTTATCATGGCCTGTGTGATTCTGCCTCACACCCCACTGTTAGCACCGTAGAGTGGAGACCGTTACTTGGTAGATCTGTTCCTGATAGGGCATGACCTTAACTGTGCGCTATGCCTGAATCGGCTTTTTAGCCGACATCGAGTGCTTTCATATACGCAGTTTGTGTCACGAGACCGTTGAAGTAAAGATAGGTTGAAAGATGTGTTAGCCTCATGATCTTATTATTGTATTACGGTCTGCATGATTCTACCTCATGCTCCACTGATATTAGTAATAAGTTAGAATCGTCAAATCTATTGTTGATTCCATGGCCTGCATGATTCTGTCTCATGCCCCACTGGTCATAGCGGTAGATGAGATCTAATATGTTGATTAGATTTATCTCTATTAAATGGTTAAATGACGATGAGCTGTTTCTTTTTTATAAAAAGGGATTCAGTTACTTGCAATCATTGGCTTAGCATAAACTGATTATTGTTGATATCCTATTGCCATTTATTAATATTTGTCTAAATAATGAGATTCATTCTGAATGATAAACGATTTTCCTTCCACAACCCCATGAGCTTTAATTGATTTATTCTTATGAGTATGCTAAAATCGACTATTTAGTCGATTTCTGATGAGCCCATGGCTCCTCAATTTATTAGAGCTGGAGATGATCCATATTATTTAACCATGAAATTTGGTGCATTATCCTTTGATGTGAAGGGAAGATATATGAAGAAAAATATGCCATGCAAGTATGTGTTTATTGGTGCTAACATACGTGAGGAAGTCAAGAAGTATGCTGCTACTTTGATGGGTAAGCATGTTGAGGCACTTTCAGATTATGGCTAGATTAAGTAACGTGACTACAAGCTGTTGGATTATTTATTATTTCATTTAAGTACTTAGTCCGGCCAGATTGTTTTATCAGTCATAGTCTGGTTGATTACGGTCAGGTCTCCTAGTGTGTCCAGACGGGCCTGGTTGGGTCTCAGTCGTAGGTTGGTGGGTGGCATGCGAGCCATATATCCTAGGGCCATGGCTCTTGTAAAGTTTAGATTGGATTTTATTCGTGGAGTTATTCTCCGTCGAGCCGCCGCTCGTGAAACCCTAGAGATTTACCGTTCTAGATCTCTGCGAGGATTTGTGTTGGTGTATGATCAGGAATTCATCTTCTCGGGCTCGCATTGGTTCCTGTTGGAATCCCCTCTCTGGATTGTGCCCTAACTGTGCACGGGCTGGAGATCGTCTACTACTCGGATTGCATCTGTCTCAAGTTTGTAAGACGAATATTCTAATTATTGCTACTGCTTGTCTTTGGTTGAACAATCAAATTATTTTACCTATCTGGATTAGCGTCTTGCTTGGTCAATACAATTCTATGAGATTGATCTACGTTGAAATATTTGTCAGAGGTTTCCTATGAACAACAAAGAGGAATAGAGCTACGTCCTTTGGCCAATTATTAAAGGGAGCGTATGCTATGGAAACTAGCTTCTTGTGGAAACTATGGAAACTTCAATCAAGTTCACAGGATTCTAATCCGATGGCCTCAGATGAAGGTGGGTTGTGCTTCATCTGAGATCATCGGATTAGAATCTTGGTGGGAGGGTTTAAGTGAATAAATGACCCACCTTCATCTGAGGCCATCGGATTAGAATCCTGTGGACTTATATTAAAGTTTCCATAGTTTCCACAAGAAGCTAGTTTCCATAGCATACGCTCCCATTATTAAATTATATATTTGTACTGTCTTCCCGTGCAAGTATATATACATACATACACACAAAGCTGCTAGTTTGTCTCTGAATTGACTTACTGTATCCAGCCCTCCTGTATTGCTTGGCCGAGGAGATTAAATCATCAGGAATAGGACATAATATTATATTGCTTGCTTCTTGCTGACGTTGAACGACAGTTTTTGGTCTATTGCTGTATTAAGTCTCCGCCATAGATATCTTTGTGATTTCTACACCATGAAAGATTGGGCATTATTTCAGACATCGTAGGCGTGTCCAGATCAGTTGGTATCAGCTTCTGGGTTGCTCACGGTGCATTTGGATATTTTTTAATGGCTGATTTGAAATTGCTCATGAAAGTTCATCTTTTGCCAAAGTTATCTCTAGCAACACGTATTAAGGAGTACTATGATTAGGAAGAACATATGGAAGATTTCTTCTGGGGTCGTGGACTTACATCGGCCCTAAAGATGTATTATGCAGAAGAGACAATGGCTACAGATATTTCACATTGGTGGGTAGGGAATAGGATTGCTGGGACAAAAAAATTCCTTGTTGGACGTGGAGCGATATGAATGCTGTGCTTCGGCGCCGATTTCGTTCTCTTGAGTCAAAGAAGGTAGCTACTGCACATGCACAAAATCCCCAAGGCACTACGACAACTGAACCTAAAGAGGAGTTAATTGTGCAAGAGAGATGTAAGTGTGAGTGCTAAATTTTTTCCACACCAGAACAACAAGCTATGGACTCTTCCTTTTATTCTCCTATAGAGCCATCAATTGATACTGTTGATGATGCAGCAAGTGGCTTATCTATGTTGGCTCACGAAGTCAAGCAGGATGGTACTGCTAGTAATGTGAAGGGGCAACGCTCTAATATATTTCAGTCAGAATGCACAATCCATGATAAGGTATGCAAGCTAATTATTGATGGTGGTAGTTTCACAAATGCTATTAGTTCAGATCTTGTGCATGCTTTGTCTCTGTCAACGCGGAGGCTTCCAATGCCGCGTTATATCCAATGGATGAACCAAAGTGGTACACTCAAAATTACTCACAAGGTGCGAGTTAAATTTTCTATTGGAAATTATGTGGATACAGTTTACTGTGATGTTGTAAAGATGAGTGCTTGTCATTTATTATTAGGCCGGCCATGGCGGTTTGATCTTGATGCTACTCATACCGGTCGTTCCAATAATTATTCATTTGCGCACAAGAGAGTTTGTCATGTTCTCAAACCAATGCTTGAGAGTGCTATTAAGGCTGAGGTATTTGCTACTTCGAAAGTGAAGAAAAAGGTTGCTGAAGTTACCCCAAAGCCGAGGACGACTTTGCTCCAAGAGGGAGACAATGATGTGACTGTAAGTGCTGGAATTAATGCACCTGGGAATTTATGCAAGGATCCTAAAATTGTGGCTGGTAATCCTAAAATCCATAGTAAGGGAGAAGAAGATATTGTGATGATTAATTCTCTAGATAATGCTTCTGAAAGTTATTGCAGTGGGTCTGAAATAGCAAAGACCGTTGCTAATAAATCGTCTTTGCAGTCTGGCTTTCTATCTACTTTTGAGAAGCTTGAAGGTGGGAAGAATGATGAAGATATAATCATTGCTGAAATGAGGAAGACACTTAAGAATAATCCAAAGCCGAGGACGGCTTTGTTTCAAGGTGGAGAGGATGATGAGCCCATGGCTCCTCAATTTATTAGAGCTGGAGATGATCCATATTATTTAACCATGAAATTTGGTGCATTATCCTTTGATGTGAAGGGAAGATATATGAAGAAAAATATGCCCAGCAAGTACGTGTTTATTGGCGCTAACATACATGAGGAAGTCAAGAAGTATGCTGCTACTTTGATGGGTAAGCATGTTGAGGCACTTTCAGATTATGGCTAGATTAAGTAACGTGACTACAAGCTGTTGGATTATTTATTATTTCATTTAAGTACTTAGTCCGGTCAGATTGTTTTATCAGTCATAGTCTGGTTGATTACGGTCAGGTCTCCTAGTGTGTCCAGATGGGCCTGGTTGGGTCTCAGTCGTAGGTTGGTGGGTGGCTTGCGAGCCATATATCCCAGGGCCGTGGCTCTTGTAAAGTTTAGATTAGATTTTATTCGTGGAGTTATTCCCCGTCGAGCCGCCGCTCGTGAAACCCTAGAGGTTTACCGTTCCGGATCCCTGCGAGGATTTGTGTTGGTGTGTGATCGGGAATTCATCTTCTCGGGCTCGCATTGGTTCCTGTTGGAATCCCCTCTCTGGATCGTGCCCTAACTGTGCACGGGTTGGAGATCGTCTACTACTCGAATTGCATCTGTCTCAAGTTTGTAAGATGAATATTCTAATTATTGCTACTGCTTGTCTTTGGTTGAACAATCGAATTATTTTACCTATCTGGATTAGCGTCTTGCTTGGTCAATACAATTATGTGAGATTGATCTACGTTGAAATATTTGTCAGAGGTTTCCTATGAACAACAAAGAGGAATAGAGCCGCGTCCTTTGACCAATTATTAAATTATATATTTGTACTATCTTCCCGTGCAAGTATATATACATACATACACACAAAGCTGCTAGTTTGTCTCTGAATCGATTTACTGTATCCAGCCCTCCTGTATTGCTTGACCGAGGAGATTAAATCATCAGGAATAGGACATAATATTATATTGCTTGCTTCTTGCTGACGCTGAACGACAGTTTTTGGTCTGTTGCTGTATTAAGTCTCGGCCATAGATATCTTTGTGATTTCTGCACCGTGAAAGATTGGGCATTATTTCGGACATCTCAGGCGTGTCCACGTCAATTTCCTTCCACATCGGCTCTCAAGAGCCGCACATTCGGGACTGTCTGTCACCCCCGACATGTTTCGCCTTAAATTACTGATTAGCTTTCTCTCCTCGTCAATTGCAAGGTCAAATTGACTGGTACGTCTCGGGAGAAGTGCGCAGGATCGATAATCCCTGCGTTGAAGCTAGGCGGATCTCCAGCTCCATCAAGCGGACACTTCTAGTTTGCTCGTGTGCCCTCGGCACGAGACAAAATTTCGTGCCGAGAGAACCAATTGCATGCTGTATGTTTTGGCTTCGCAAAAATTGGCTTGCAACTAAAAATATGGTCCGCATTCAATTGGAGACTCAAATTTTGGTTGACCAAGCACAAAGACTCAAAAACTCAGATGGCTACACCGGTCAAGTTATTAGGGGATCTTTTGGGCTGTCGCCATTGTTCATGGCACCAAGAGCACAATACAAATCTGACGGGCCTATAACAAAGGAAAACAGAACCCATAAGTCAGAAACACTGCGCACAAGTCCCTTTTCTGAATCTGCGGCTGCCGCCGGATTTAATCGAACTGTTTTTTGGGTGGTGCGCCATCTAACGTTTACAGTGCTGGTCTCCCGCTGGTTTATTTGGTGCCTCGTCTTCAACAGTAATGCTACAAAAGTACAAATAGGACCTCCAACACTCTCCGCATAGAGATGACGTGCACCGTAACTTTGCTTTTTTTTTTTTATTCCCTGCCCATTTTCATGTCTTTTATTCTCATCCGAACGCCGCGCCTCACTCTGCTCGCTGTTGCGGCGTTCTCCCGCTATGCCCTCGACCCTGCACCTCTCGTTCACTCGCTCCTCATTCCCGGGCCGTCGCGCCCCCACCCGCACCTCGCTCCTCGCTTTGGTCGTGCGCCGTGCCGCCTGCTCCCTCTCGTAGTGCGCGCCACCCGCCAAGTTGAAAGCTCTAGTTTGGTTTTGGTTAATTGATGAAACCCTAAGTGCTAACCTAGTTTATCAAAGTGATTATGAGATAGGTAGCACTACTCCAAGTGATGAAGCAATGACGAAGATCATGACAATGGTGATAGCATGGTGATGATCAAATGCTTGAACTTGGAAAAGAAGAAACAGAAAAACAAAAGGCTCAAGGCAAAGGTATAAAATGTAGCAGTCATTTTGTTTTAGTGATCAAGACACTTAGTGAGTGTGATCACATTTAAGATAGATAGCCGTACTATTAAGAGGAGTGAAACTCGTATCGGAATGCGGTTATCAAAGTGCCACTAGATGCTCTAACTCATTGCATATGCATTTAGTATCTAGTGGAGTGCTAACACCCTTGATAATATTTGTGAAAATATGCTAACACATGTGCACAAGGTGTTTGCAGGGTTGAGATGGGTTTGGGTCCCACTCTCCCTCCCGCCGAGCTTGCGAGGCGGGATTCGGCGCTTTCGGGAAAATGAAATGTCTATTTTCTATTGCGCTGGATACAAAATTCTTGGTGGTTGGCACATTTGAGCAAGGGTGAAGAAGTTAGAGTTGAAATGGAGTTGGTCGAAATGATGCTGGCGTCGGTCTACTGACCGGACGCTGGGTCACTCAGCGACCGGACGCTGAAAGGCTGCGTCCGGTCGAGCTGTCAGACGGCACAGTAGCTAGGGATGAGCACCGGACGCTGGCTGCGTCTGATCAAGGTGGACCGGATGCGTCCGGTCGAAAAAACATGCCTCGGGGAGCTTACTGGAAACGACCGGACGCTGTGGCTTCAGCGTCCGATCAGTTTTGACCGGAGCGTCCGGTCAGCTTCGTAGCCGTTGAAATCTGACGAACAACGTTTGAAGCTGGTGACGCGTGGCGTCCATTGGGCGACCGGACACTGAGGGCTAGCGTCCGGTCGGTATGACCGGAGCGTCCGGTCAGAGCGTGTTTTGCCCAGTGAAGGGGTACAACGGCTCTATTTGATGGGGGCTCTATTTATAGCCCCATGGCCGGCTCAAGGGACAACTCTTGCACATTTTCATTGACATAGTATCCTTGTGAGCTTAGCAAAAGCCCTCCCACTCATCTCCATCATTGATCCATCATCATTGTGTGATTGGGAGAGAATCCAAGTGCATTGCTTGAGTGATTGCATCTAGTGGCACTTGGTATTCGTGTTGCGCTGCGGATTTCGTTTGTTTCTCTTGGTGGTTGCCACCACCTAGACGGTTGGAGCAGCGGTGAAGGATCGGCACGAGTTGGTGATTGTTCGTGGCCGCCTTCGGTGATTGTGAGGGGAGTTGTACCTTCCCCGGCGGAGTGCCGAAAGATAACTCTAGTAAATTGCTCGTGTCATTGAGTTACCTCACTTGTGGGTCGGTTCTTGCGGTGTCCTATCGTGTGGACGAGGTTTATGAAACACCTCTTAGCCGTCGAACCACTAAGTGTTGGTCGACACAATGGGGACTAGCGTATTGGCAAACATGTGAACCTCGGGAGAAAAATCGGTTGTCTCTTGTCATTTGTATTCTCCCGGTGATTGGCTTGATCTTCATCTTGTGATTGGTTCATCCCCTACACGGCGGTATAATCACCCTACTTGCTTGTTTACATTCTTGCAAACTAGTTGATACAAGCTCTTTAGTGTAATTAGAATTGAAAGCTTGCTTTGTTATTTATATTCATCTAGTTGAGCTCTTTAGACTAGTAAGTTTGTGTGCCTTATTTAACATTGCAACTAGAAGTGTCGGATAGGTGGCTTGCAACCCTTGTAGAGCTAGAGCAAGTTTGCATTACGCTATTTGTCATACTAATCAAATTGCTCTAGTGGATTTATAGATTTTTAAATAGGCTATTCACCCCCCTCTAGCCATATTAGGACCTTTCACAGGTTTAGCCAAGGTTGATGCTATTGGTGCTGGATGGTGGTGGTGCACGCGCGCTACCGGATCCCACCCCGATGACCGGGATGGACCAGCCCTAGCCTTCCCCTTTCCTATGTTGCAAATGTATGTTTCAGGTGTTTCATATGTTCCAGACGTATGTTGCAATTGTTATATATAGATGTTGCAAAAGTAGATCGGGATGTTGCACATGTTGCATATTTTTGCAAGTGTTTCAGTGTTATGTTGCAAGCGTTTTGAAAAAAATGTGTTTAGATGTATGTTACAACAAATGTTTTATCTGGATGTTGCATATGTTTCACACACATATTGCAAGTGTTTTATCTGCATGTTGCATATGTTTCACATATGTGTTGCAATAGTATGTTTCAAATATTGCATCTATGTCCGACGTATGTTGCATCCAAGTGTTTCATGTTGCAAGTGTTTCACGGGGGCACGGTGAGTGACGGGCGCACGACCTAGGCACCAGGGGATGGGGTGCGACAGAGCTAGGGACCGGCGGACGGGTGCACAGTAAGCTAGGGGGCGGCTCCCGAGTCCCGCCCATGCGGAGAGAGAGAAAGAGGAAGGGGTATGAGGGAAGGAGCGGGGCGCAGCGACAGGGCAGGGCGTCCATCCAGACGCGAGGAGCAGCGGGCGCAGGTTGCCAGCGATCCCCGCGGGCGCGGGCCCCTGTATGGGCCTGTGAAAATTAGGCACGGAGGGGGGACGAGGAGTGCAGGCGCGCCGGGGAAATAAATCGGCCCGGTCCACAATACCGTCCGACCGATCAATATCTGATTGGACGTCCAGACGCCAGCAGTTCCGCATCTTCAAACTCTAATTACAACATTTTTGCTTACATGAATGGTGTGTTTTCTGAATGAGTAAAATTTATCAACGGTCCTTAAAGTTATCTGAAGATGTCATCTACGTCCAAAGTCTTAAAATATATATTTTTTACTCCCTGAAGGTATAATGGGTGACCCGCTATTCTACGTGGCACGTCGATTCAACGCTTACATGGATGTTGACCGATGGGACCCACATGTTAGTGGTAGTACTGTCTGGTTCTCTGAAGTTTGTATCATTTTTTACCATCTTAACGACCTCAAATGACAAAATTCGAAACTAGGAATTTATAGATCTCTACCAGAGCCACAGTACATTTTCATTTACAAAGTATCTTTACTTGACACCGTACAAGAAAGATATGACTTTTTTAAGACGATGAGCTTGGATACGAGATTAATATGATGCTGAAACTTTATATTATTTTTTAAGTACTTAACTATCTCAAACGAAAAAACTCAATACTAAGGACTTGTAGATCTTATTGAGAAATACAATTTTCATATACATTTTAAAACATACAATAAAAAATGATTTTTCTAAGACAACAAAGTCTGATACACATTTAATATTATGCTGAAATTTTATATTATAATGGCCTCAAATAGAAAAAAAATTAAAGCTAGAAATTTGTATATCTCACTAAGAGCTACTCCCTCCGTTTTTAAATTATAAGTTGCTTTACTTTTTTGGTTTATCTATTTTGTTATGTATCTAGGTGCGTAGTAAAATCAAAACGACTTATAATTTTAAACGGAGGGATTACTATTTTTGTATACAAACTAGGAATTAACGGCAGTAGTCGATAATAATGGTTGGTAGTGGCCAGTAGGATCTCAGTGCGAGCGGAAGCAGAGAAGCCTACTTGCTTGCAAGTTGCAACTTTGAATTTTTTTTAAAATTTTAATATTTTTTGAAAACTAATTTTAAATCTGATTGTTTTTTATTTTTAAATCTAATATTTTTAATCGTGTCTATTGTCATGGCGTGGTGAAACACCTGTGTCGCGGAAGGATGACGTGGTGAAACGAGTCACTAACCGATAACGTGACGGGATCACTACGCTAACGATCTTGACATGACACTGACACGTCCTGATCAGTGACGCACAGAGCCGGCGCGCGTCCCTGTCCCGCCTGGCCGCCTGGCCGCCGCGAACGGCTCTGCCGCCTGTCCATCTGTGCGGTATGGTGTGGCCGGAGACAAGACAACTGCTTTTGTCACCTCACCTCGCCTGGCCGCCTGCCGGCATGCAAGAGCTTAATAACTGTGCCTCGCACATTTTGAGACGGACTCTGTGTTTAGTCCGTGAATTTTAGAAATTTGACTACGGTAGTATTTTCGTTTTTATTTGGTAATTATTGTTTAATTATTGATTAATTAGACTCAAAACATTCGTCTCATAATTTTTAATCAAACTGTACAATTAATTTTTTTCGTCTATATTTAATGTTCTATGCACATATCGTAAGATTCGATGTGATGGCTACCGTAGCATTTTTTTTGGAAAGTTTTTAGAAACTAAACCAGCACCGAGTACTTGTCTGTGGTCACTGCTCAGCGCTCACCACACCACACGCTTTGCATAGCGGCCCGGTACAGGGCAGAGATTGCGCCTCATCACAGGATCTCGCATGTGCTCCCCTGCTAGCTCATGTTTGGTACGTATCGTCATGTCGGTAGTCATGTGTATGAGCGGCAGTGTCTGCAGTACATGATGGATCGAGGGTACTGGTACATACTACATTGCTGGAGTATTTGTGATGATTTCCTTTGTTGGTTTGTGTTAACCCGGACTAGAAACAGGCTTATTTAGTTAGAATTATGGTTTCATGCTTGGGTCTGGACGATGTGGTTGAAAAACGTTTTCTTTAGTTCTAACAAAAAAAACACAATATATACATACACGTGTTTGGTATTGAGTGGAACAGAGTTTATTTTATAACATGGGTGCTTTCTCCCATTCCTGCGGCAACCTATGGTGTTTTTTCGATTATTTAGTCGTTTTTCTCTCCATACGTAATATGCGAATGATAGTGAAGTCACTTAGGAAACAGTGTCATCAACATTGAAAAAAACGGTAACATAAAAGAAATACCAGTGGCTAACACGAGAAAAAAATATAGGAATTATTCGTGAATTAAATGTGGACACTTACGCAGACTCATGACATGTGTTCACATGTAATCATCTAATAAGGAAGGATATGACAGAGGTGATTAAGGACGGAGAGGGCATTGCAAGCGTGCACACACGTGAAACTATTCTAAGCTGAGGCGAGGCAGCAGAGGTCCCCAGCATCTAGCTAATAAGATCCAGATGCTGGCGACCTCGTACAAGTACCCGAATTTTTATCATCTTCTCTCCTTTTTTTGTCCGTATGTTTGTTTCTTTTTTTTTTCTTGTTTTATTACGTACCCTGCCGCGCATTATGATGATCTAGTCAGGCTTCGGATGAGATAAACAAACATCATCCATCAGACAAGTACTCAGTGCTTTTTTTTAAGAGAGAGAGTACTTCGCTGAAAAAACAAACCAAAATACTGTTCCGACTGATTGAGAGAAAAAATACTGTTCCAGTTAAAAAAAATAAGTTAAAAAATACGGATTATAAAATAAACGAACTGGACCTAAAGTAGTGTCCATCTCAAAATGTGCAAGGCACAGTTATTAAGCTCTTGAATGCCGGCAGGCGGCCGGGCGAGGTGAGGTGACAAAAGCAGTTGTCTTGCCTCCGGCCACACCATACCGCACAGATGGACAGGCGGCAGAGCTGTTCGCGGCGGACAGGCGGCTAGGCAGGCGGGACAGGGCCGCACGCGCCTTTTAGCCCGGCTCTGCCGCGCCACCCAGAGCGTAAGTGCCACATTAAGATCGGTGTGGTGGTAGATCCACCACTTCATCGGTCAGCGTCGCCGCGCCAACATGCGTGGCGTGGCACAGGCGTTTCGCCACGTTATGACAATAGGCGCGGTAAAAAATATTATATTTGAAAATAAAAAACAATTAGTGTTAGATTTAAAATTAGTTTTCAAAAAATATTAAAATTAAAAAAATCCAACTTTGCAAGGATTTCATCAGGCAAGCAAGCAAGCACGTGGAGAAGGCACTTAAAAGAAACCATCCTCGTGCCTCCGGATTATGTCGTCCACGGTTAGACTAGGAGGATGATTCATGCGATTACCCGTTCTGTGGACATGAGCAGGACAGCAGCTAGCGTCCGTGCTGTACTCCTGATCCTCTCGTACACTTGTTATACTTGGGAGGTCAAGCAGATGGGGATGCACGAAAAAGGGAGATGGAAGGACACGGTGGGCCCACCTCGTGATCTCCTGTTATCCCGTCCCCGGCCCGTAACAGTAACTGACTCCTGCTCCATCGTGCTAGGCTTAGCGGTTTTCATCACAAAATTTATTATTATTATTATTATTATTATTATTATTATTATTATTATTATTATTATTATTATTATTATTATTATTATTATTATTATTATTATTATTATTATCAAATCAAACCTGACAACTCTCGTGCTTGCTGGGCTATCTTTTCTTCCTGGGACTGGGATGGGAGGAGGAGATTCAGCCGCATAACAATAACAACAATAATGCTCTTTTCCCATTTGATTTGATCGCCGCCATTAATGATTTTGATTCAGGATAAATGTTGAAACGGTAGTCTGCAGATAAAATCCGTGCGCGATCGTTTCCATCTGTTTGCGAGGAACAATAATCAAGCCCGTTGTCCACATGGGACTGCCGTTTTCTTGACTCGCTCCAAATTCTTAGAACACGTCCACGTCCACGTCCTGTGCTACGATCCAATACACAAACACGCATCAAATTTCCAAGATACGGCTCCTTCTGCTTGCATAAATATCTCAAGAGCATCACAATCTGGAGGGAGGAAAACGTGGACACCATCTACTAATGTGTACTCGTAAGTGATGTTCACTGAGAAAATTGGGCGACATTGGAATGGACAAATTCACAGTCGACGCCATACCGTCGTCGAGACAAATTCACAATCTATAGGCGCCACGCCGTCCAAGACTCAACCTAGCTGTTTAGCAATGGAGGAGAAAAAACTGTGATGTTCCAGACTTGTGGGAGCAAAACAGGTGAGCAGAATTGTGTATGAAAGCCAATGCTTTGTTCACTTTGCAAATTTTTTTTTGAGCCCGATAAATAGTACCACTTTCGTCTTATTTGGCAAATATTGTCCAATCGTGAACCAACTAAGCTCAAAAGATGCATCTCATGATTTCCAATTAAACTGTGTAATTAGTTATTTTTTTTACCTATATTTAATACTTCGTGCAAACGACTAAAAATTGATGTAACGAAGAGAAAGTGAAAAAACTTAAAATTTAGATGCCATCTAAACAAGGCGCAAATATCTAATCCCGAATGATTTCCAGTACATCGCCGCTGCCGGTGCCGCAGCCTACTTTGTTGTCTCCTCCTCGGACCCGCTTCGAGCCGGAGGAGGGGCCCACCTCGAGAAGGGGAAAAGCCGAAAAGAACAGGAGGACGCCGAAACGCTGAACACATCAACCCATCCCAACTCCCCGCACCAATTCCGACTCCCAACTTGCTCCCAAATCCAAACGAGAAAGGGAAAAGGCTCTGCGTCTGCCTGCGCCACGCTGCGGGTTGGTTGCGCTCGCGCCCCCCGAATCCTCTGGCCTCCCGCCGCCGCCATGGACGACGACCACGACCACGACCAGGACCCCGACGCGTCGCCATCGCCGGCCGCCGGGGAGCGGTGCCCGTGCTGCTGCTGCTCCTCCTCCTCGTCGGCCGTGCCGTGGCGGCGGTCCGTGAAGCGGAAGCTGGGCGCGGAGAAGGGGAAGGAGAGCGGGGAGGCGGGGGACGACGAGGCGGGCCCCGCGGCGCGGGTCGAGGCGGAGGACGAGTGCGCGGCGCTGCGGGAGGCGGTGGCGGCGGCGCAGTCCGCGGCGTCGGCGCTGCGGGCCGAGGTCGAGGAGGAGCGCCTCGCCGCGGCCAGCGCCGCCAGCGAGGCCATGGCCATGATGCTCCGCCTGCAGCGCGAGAAGGCCGAGGTGCAGATGGAGCTCCGCCAGTTCCGCCGCTTCGCCGACGAGAAGATGGCGCTCGACGCCGCCGACATCGACCAGCTCCGCGCGCTCCTCGCGCAGCGCGCACGCCGCCTGGTGCGCCTCCGCGCGAGGCTCCGCGAGTACAGGCTGCAGTTCCTCCACCTCGGCATCCCGCTTCCCGAGGGCGAGGGCGAGGACCTCGTCGCGCAGAACGCCGCCGAGGAGGAAGAGGACCTCCTCCTGCTCGAGGGCGAGGACGGATACATCGAGGGCGATGGCGGGTACTACCCTGAGCTCCGCTGCAACGACGGGGAGTACTACTACGAGGACGGGCAGGAGGAAGAGGATGCGGCTGCCCTCGATCTGGAGCGCCGGATCTGCCGCCTCGAGCACGATCAGGAAACTCGCCTGCTTGAGCCACCCCTTCGGCAAGAGGAAGAGGAAGAGGAAGGTACCCACCTCTACACAGATGAGGCGTTGCCGAACTCGTCTGGGCATGAACGGGGTGGCCTCTATGCTGATGAGGTGTTATCTGAGGAGGATGTGGAAGCAAGGAGCAACCTCCACAATGACGATGAAGAGCTGCCAGAGTCTCCTACTGCTGGAAGTGCTGATGGGGAGGAAGCAAGCGAGGCTGATGGTGTTGACAGTGTAAGTGGCAGTGATAGGGTATACACCATTGACAAGGTGCATCAAGGCGCAACGGTGCCTATTGCAAGGGCTGTGGATAATTACCAGGGTGAGGCAGTGGAGCCAGACATTAAGAAGCTTTACATGAGGCTGGAGGCGCTGGAGGCCGATAGGGAGTCGATGAGGCAGGCCCTTGTGGCAATGCGCACAGAGAAGGCACAACTTGTGCTTCTTCGTGAGATTGCACAGCAGCTTGCCAAGGATGAAGCTCCAGTTGGGTCAGGAGCTGGGGCGGGGCCAGGTGTACACCATTCGCCTAGAAAACGCACAGTTGGGATTGTAGAAAGGAGATTCACGGAGGACAAGAAGGCGGCACTTGTCAAGACATATTCCATGGTTGCCTTGTTTAAGGTATGCTTCTTGTTTTACTGATAGGATACTGGTAGTGCAAAACATTGCAGGATTTTGCTGGAGATCGCCATCATTTAGTAGATTATTAATACTGTGTGGTTTACGATGGTCGTGTGCTGATTTAGTATATAAATCACTTGTAGATTCATTCATTCGATCAAGTAGGATGCTGCCAGCTAATATCTATGATCACTCTAGCAGATATTTGGGCATATTTAGGAATTGTTGTTTTAGAATGCAGAATATTGCTGTTGCTGATGCAGTATGTAGCTGTTCATTTTAATAGTCTGTCCAACTCTAAAATTCAAATGATTTTGCTAGTTGGCCCTAAAGTAGCAATGTCTCTCTTTTTTTGTAACAAATTAACTATGCTTAATATGATTATCTATTTGCAACTGTTTTCAAAGTTTCTTTTATTAGGAGCCAAAGTAAGTTGGGAACTGTTAATTACACGGTATGAATTCAAGCTAGGGTGGTTCTGTGCTATGTTAAATGCGGCACATCTGAGCTCATTCATTCTTTGGTACATCAATGAAGAGATAAATTTGGAATATCAGTCTGCATAGTTCTTGCTGACTAACTTGCTTGACTGAAATTAATTTTGCTTATTGCTGTGACATAATTTATTCCAGATATATTTTTTAATCCAGTTCCGCTCACCCTTGAGCATCTGTTAGAAAAAAGTATTCAGCATGAGTGAAACTTAGACGATGTTTGTGTGTGGGTTTAGGCGGGGGGAAATTTCCTGCCAATCTTGATGTTTATCGTATAGTTGTAGTGCTTGTGGCAATGGCTTGCTGTTCAATCGTGGATTATCAGACAATAAATGGCAAGCTGCCTAGCTCCCTGTGTACTTTCACTGTCCTGATTGCTTTTTGCTGTCCTGATTGCTTTTTGCTTGTACTAAGGGGTTGCCTATTTGTGGGGTGAGATATTGTTTTTTTCTTGAGCAGTCACACTTCTTAACCATGTGACCAACATACCATTAAGGCACTAACACATGAATATCTACCTAACATAAAAGTTGAGGAAAATAAAAATAAATAAATAAATAAATAAAAACTGGCTGTAGGCACTATTCCAGAAGCGCTTAATTAGATTGCTATATTACACCTCTACATAATGTTAAATGTTCTTGAGATGTGAGCCTGTGACATTCCTTTGTGCTTACACGTCCTTTCCTGTTCATAATGATAACCAAGTAGTCTTTTCCCAAACCTAAGTATTTGCTGTTATCTTTTGCAGTGGGTCCTCACTTTATTTGGCAAGAAAAAGAAGCTATCTCAAAGCAGGTAGGAGAGCCTTCAATTGGAATTCAGTTCATGCTATATACTTATTTTATCTGTGAAGCATGGTGATATTGACTACTTTCCTACTTGGTTGATAGGTATACTTTTGGCTTATCAAGTAATAATGTTGGTTTGCTCCTACTCTTGGATAAGTGCCCACGGATCCAGAAAACCCTCACAAGAACAAAGTAAAACCTGCCGAAACAAGCAGCAGCAGCTGTAAGATGTAAATAAATAGCTGTCAGTTGGGAAATTTGCACCAGATTGCATTTTTTTTGTTTATGCTGAGTGGAGCCAGAGTTCTTTCGATTCTTTAGTTGATGATTTTCCATTTCCCAGCTTGGGTGATGAGGATATTATGCGTTGGTCTTGCAATTGTTCAAGTCACAAAAACGCTTTTGCTTCTTTCTCACCAGCAAGAGCTACAATGCATGTATAGTGCGCTTGTAATACACTGTGGTGGTTGTTTTGCTTGCTTCCAGGTTGATGAGCTTACAGGTCCAAACTCCCAACTTTTGTGAAAAAATGTTGTATTCAAACAAAGTCTGCTTATGCTTGTATATGTTCAGGTTTGTTGGACTGTCCAATCTGTTTAATCAGAAATTTGTGTAAATTCCTGATCTGAACAGCAGCTGCTCCAAAATATCAATAACTATACTGATGGTACTGGCTACTGAGGGTGTGTTTGGACTTTGGATACGTTCTATCCACCTCAATTTGTGTGTGGATACTAATGTGTCCAAACAAGCCTTGAATTGGCAGGTGGAACCAATACAGGTACGCTGTTTGCATGGCACTTTAAGCCCAACTTCTGACTGAAATCTGATATTAGGTAGCTGGGTATCTTAGCCGGAAAAAAAATCTCACAGAACCTATGCTACCTGTACAATTTGATTCCCTTGCAACAATTTGAGTATATGTACACGTAGGGATCTGTTGGTTGAAGTTTCTGACTTTTTGTGAAATTCCTCATCTAGATGTTTGGCGCTTGAAAGCTTGAGGTAGTTATATAAGAGTAGTACCGAAATGTGCTGAAATTGCCTGTGAATAACAGATCCAGACATGGTAAGCAACTTACCATTGCATTACTCCTTTTGCTTGTTCACGTGTATATAGGAGGAGTACCGAAATATACTGAAATTGCCTGTGAATAACAGATCCATAATATGTCAGTGAACCCACATGTATCCGAGTTAAAGTGCTGTTTGTTACATGATGTGTTCTGAGTTCAGGGCAGCACAACATTTGACTTCACTCTTACAGGCAAAAACACACACCAATAATCAGTAAATAGGTAAATACAATAGCTGACATCATTGGTATATATAACAGTTCCATCATTCAAACTAGTAGAATGGAAGGAACAAAGGAATTAATTAAATCCTCGAAATCTGAACCAGGTGGAGAATGATAGAATGCAACTGATTTTCCTTGCTTCTTCGATGGGCTCGGCTTCTGCTATGTC
Source organism: Saccharum hybrid cultivar R570 (assembly GCA_038087645.1). Classification (NCBI taxonomy): domain Eukaryota; kingdom Viridiplantae; phylum Streptophyta; class Magnoliopsida; order Poales; family Poaceae; genus Saccharum; species Saccharum hybrid cultivar. Next base: position 33,371,777 of record JAQSUU010000001.1, on the reverse strand, counting down.
AATTTCTGTTATATCAGCGCGGTTAACTTAATTGATTGACGCTTGCCAGGAATTAACAGATGTAATTAGCCAGAGAACCTTCAGATGTAATTAGCCACAGAACCTTCAGCTTTGATGGCCATCTTGGTGACTATTGATAACATTAGTGTTACAACAGTAAGACATTGTGCTTTCAAATTCCCATCGATAGCATTGCCTGTGAGTCCCAGTATTCTTTCGCCTGCTTCACCATCACACTTCGCTCTTCGCGCAGTCTCTGCGCAAAGTAATCTTTGTCCCTGGTTAGACAAGAGATGCAAGTTAGATCTAGAACACACATAATTCTTTCTCACAACAGGTGCAGGTTAGATCCCAATACCTTCTCTTGAGGAGTAATTCGAGTTCAGTCATATGCACGGCTCGACCAAACACACCAACCTGAAGATCGTCAAATCCAAATCATCACCATGGAAGATGAAACAGTGTACGGGTACAACTTTCGTCATGTATTTACGGGACAATTCATTGTTTAGAACGTAGCATGAATGCCAAGGTAATTTTTGGTGACGTAAAAGAAAAAACTAAACCAACCTAGGACGAACTACGAGGCTTTGTATTAAGAAGAAAACAGGAACTATATTTGCCTTGACGATTTATGGGTGATGTAGCAAAGGTGATCAAAGAAAACATGTCACAAATGGAAGATACCACAAATAGAAGATACGTTTCACGGCAACAAGGAGGCTGAACAAGAATGATGTCTGGCAGCAAGTAGGATTGCTCACATACCGCTCGGCATACAGGGCACTTGGCCTCCGGAGATGCCGACTTGACGCCCTGGAAGATGTAGACAGAAGCAGCACCACATGCACAGGCTCTGCAGAACAGATGCCCACAGCTAAGTGCGTAAGGGTTGAACAAAGTGTCCTGTAGACATTGTAAGTGAAAAAATCATCACAAATGGACGCTAAAATCAGCATTCAAGCAAACTGAAGAGGGGAAAAAGATACCCAGCAGGGGCAGCATGCAAAGTTTCCACAGCAAACTTCCCTACCACCAAGGGCTACCCTTTTAGTTCTTTGATATTTATGAGCCAAAGAAAACTGAAGTTAAAGAATATCTCACCAAGCAAATCGGACAAGTTAGGCTGTACTCATACTTCAGAGTCTCAGAAATGGTCATTGTTAGTAGTGGCTGTGTTCCACTCAGGTCACAGGAAAAATTCTTGAAGAATCCATTCTTGAAGAACCCTCCAGCTCCAGGTTCATCAGCATCTGAATCATCACAGTTGAGATGGAAAGCACCAAGCTCTATCAGCCAAGGTGACTGCAACAGTTCAATATGCTCAGTTTGCATCTTGCTCTTGAAATCTCTGCCACTCACAGAACCATGTATCTGCAGGATTATAACTATATAAATACACAAAGATACATTGAATATGTCTGCTGACAATCAGGAGATCAACACTTACCTTGTCATATTTCTTGAGAATTTTGCGAATAGCAATAGCATTCATGGTCACATAATTGAGAAGCATTCTGCCTTCTTGAACCATTATTTGCTGATCATCTATGAAACACTGCCTAAAACGCCATATACAGCGTTGTAGTCCTGAAGGGACATGAAGATGGAGGAGGCGCTGTACTCTAGATCTGAAACAACCTGCTATTTCTGATGCCTCCTTGTTGAGTTCTGTAAAGAACATCTCATCACACACTGAACAAGAAAGATACTAAAAGTTAAAATCACAGTAGTATAAGTTGTAAGACAAGAATAACAAGATGAAAAAGGAGTAGCAAAATGTAAAGTTATGACCTTAAGTAAACTATTCTAGTCAGGCTATCTAGTTATAGGTTTCCAGCTATGAATTTATATGGTCGGACCAGGAATAGTCCATAGTTTGGTCAACAGACATGAATACTCGCCCACCTAAAACTAATAATATTTTCAAAGCAAGGAGTCCAGTTGTACAAAATGAACAGTTGCACAAAATGAAATGGCTATAATTTTTTCATGGAAGAGAATAATGACTGTTGTCATCTTTCTTTGGTTTTAAAATCTCGTTTCATCAAGTTGATGCCAAATTAGTCCATTTTTTATCATAAAAATATGACCATTTCCTCAAAAGTTCCTGAGTTGCAAATTGTAATAAAATCACATGTGGTTCAAAGTAGCAAACTAAATGGCAAGTGCGAATGATTGTTAACTATGGTGACAATACATTATTTTGCTTCCATATCATAAACACAAAACACGCGCATGAAGATGGAGGAGCAAGGTCTGCAATGGTAGACTATGGGCATACATGTGCATGAGTTGCATTCACAAATGTTTGAAGATTCGTCACTCCCTTCCTGCTGCTCATCACCATTTGTGCCATCTGCTTGCAGCGAGCGACCAACTCTACATTTCTTCAATACCTTCTTGAGGCGTTTGTATTCGACATGGGAGCATTGTCCTAGGAATTTGTCCTGCTCTGCCCGGAGATACTCCTCATATGTGGCGCCGAACTTCATCTTGTCTACTGGAAAAAGAAAATGATAATGAACTAGCCATGCAATGTTGAGGAGATTATGCACTCCATCATGAATTGTAACAACGAAGTAAATTAGCAGACACTCAATGCATTATGACATCTAATGAGCACATTGGTCACAGTATTATGTCCAAGATTGATAAGGGGATATTTTCAGCTCCAGTTTTTAATCTGGCATCGCGCAACAGAAATTTCACAGGAGAAGAGATGTTTTTAACATGCAAATGCACTTTCTTTGGGAATAATTTAATTTTGATCAAAATTAGCTTTGCATGCACGAATTAACTCAGATAACTATATTCTGCAAAAGAATACATGCCATAGAATCTAAATTGTAATGGATAAAAAAAAGATCAGATAAAATAGTAATGCACGGTGAAAGGAGAAGCTAAGCGAACTGACTTATCTATAGTTCTATATCTCTTTTTTATGGACCATAAAAATGTAAAATTGGTATCCAGAAAATGTAATAGAGAATATGGAATTATAACTCCTGCTGCATGCTAGCCAGTAGCCACAACATCGTTGCCAGGCATAGACGCATAGTGATCCTAAGTCCTAACTATTGATCTTTCAGTAGAAGACAAAACTTTAAATTCACAAGGTTCTATAAGAATATCTTCTATAATCTTTTAGGAATTTAGACTACGTGAATTCAACTTTCTCTGTACGACTGCAACTGCATACTCCGAAATTTCAAAAAGAAAAGAACCTAATGATTTCTGAGCCAAATGGGCCAATATTATAATCGTGCAGAACAATGCGGTCGCTGACTTTTGAACCTTAAAGGAAAAGATATGATCTTATCGATCCAAGGATATATTATAAATAACATGAGTGCCAAATTGTACAAGAACGTCAACATCATTGCACCAGCAACGTAGTATTGAAACTAACTGAATGTAGCATTTGGAATTTCCTCAGAGGTGGCATAGCTTCAAACCCAAACATGCATAAACATATATATATTGACAGTTGTTTCGAGAAAAAGAAATGAAATTGCCTGGTACCAATTCAAAGAAGAAAGAACTTTTGTAAAAACATGACGTGCAATGGACCAGTGGATAAGAACATGGCTGAATCAAATGTTTACGTTAACAGGATAGAGCAGAAGAGTTTGCTCAGAGTTCGTGCGGTTTTAATTTAGAACCATATATTGACTGATAAAGCCCAGTAAAGAAGAAAAACACAAAGGGTGCGTCTGGAATTGGCCTGCTGGCCAAAACCAGCTGGCCGGCCAAATTCTGGCGCAAGAATTGGCCGCCCCAATTTGACCTGGAATCGGTTGAAAAATGAACTAACTATCGGCTGTTTGTACGGTGTCCAGCCGAATATGCCATCCAAACAAGTTCCCTGCCCACGGCCAACGGCCAAATATTGGCTCGGCTCCGGATGGCCTCAATCCAAACGCGGCCATGGTATAGTATAAATTGTCGTTGACATTGCAACTGAGTTGGTTGATCCGAGGAAGGGAACAGAATAGGAGGGAGGAGAAGAGCATGCAGAGACAAACGAAGAAGAAACGACAACAAAGACATGACGTGGCCCAACTAAGCGCATTTTTTTGTATTCCTAAGAATCGAATCGGCTGAGGACGAAGAGACAGGAGAGGTTTGAAACTCCGGGGGCTTGGAATCGGGAATATAAGAGTTCAAATTCGCTCGGACCACTCCCAAAACCCCAAATCTCTTCTGTCTAGGCTGGCACAACAGAAAGTCCGCGGAACCACGTAAACGATCACGGCGGCCGCGCCGACAAAATGCATGGCGCGTTAGAGAAGGAATAGAATCGCACGGAAGCAACAGCGGGGACGGAGAAGCCATGCGGGGACCGCGCACGGGATGGCATAGTTACCTGAACGGACCGCCGGCGTGCGGCAGGGCGGGGATCAGGATCGCCGGCTCGCCGCTCGCCGCTCCTGCAGAGGCGGCGTGCGTGCGTAGGAGGCGGCGGCAGCGGCAGCGGAGGTGCTCGCGTGACGCGCTTGCTTGTGGGCGCCGCGCTGGCTTTTCTACAAGCCAGTATAACTTGAAGTCTGGCTTGTGGCCGCCTTCCCTTGGTTCCGTTCCGTTGCGACCTGCCAAGTAATTAAAAGGGCGTGGGTGGGTGGGTGGGGGACGCCACGGGTTTCCCGTTTCTCCACCCACGAGCCGCAAGGTCGGCTGCACCGGGCCCAACTGCAAGTGACACAGTGCGGCGGAGATGTGTTGTTGGTCTTGGCCTTTTCCTCCTCATGCAAGCCAGCGGCCGTGGAGGACCCGCCCAGGCCAGGTGTAGCGCAGCGATAGCGTAGACAGGCTTTTACGGCGGCGGCCAGGGGCACTCTGGACGGGTCAGGGGCGCCCTGGGTCCACCTGTCTGCGGACCGCGGGCGGATGTTCTGCTTTTTTCACCTGGCGATGGTCAAACGGGTCATTAGCGGCGGGCCAGCACCGCGAGCGCCATGATTGATGATTACCAGGGCAGCATCCAGCGACGAAACTGAATGGATGGACGGCGCGTGGCAAGGACATAGTACTTTTGACGCTAGGAGGATTATTCGCCACTCGGCAGAGCTTCTTCCAGCCTCACTGCTTAGACGAGCTGCCGTGGGTCCGCTATCCGCGTCCGCTACGCGCGGATAGCGGACCAAACTCCCGCAGCGGGGTACTCCATCGCATACGCTATCATTCCGGACCGGCCTCCACCCGGTGTCTGTGGCGGACGTACGGAGCTTTCGGTATCACGCACGCGGGGCCGTGCTCGTGGGGGGAGAGAGAGAGCAGCAGGCTAGCGCTTGGGGGACGGCTGCCGGGGGATGTCGCGCCGTGCTCCGGCGGCCGGCCGCCGTCGCGCGGAGCTCCGCGGGTGGGACGAGCTCGTGGCTGCGGTGGTCGGGACGAGCTCGTGGCCGCGGCGGAGAAAGCGAGGAGAGGGCTCGCCGGCGCAGAGAAGGGGAGGGAGGCGCCGCGAGGTCGTGTCCGCCGCACGCTCGTCCATGCCGCCGCTCGCGAATCGCCGGCGGGGTGGTCTTCTTGGTGCTGGAGCAGAGGAGCCCGTCCATGGTGGCCGGCCCCGCGCCCGCGCCCGCGACCGAGCTCGGCCGCGCCGCGCCGTGCTCGCCCGCACCGGGCCCGCCGGAGGGAGCAGAGGAGCTCCGCGGCGGCCGGCCCCCCGTGCCGTGCTCGACCCCGCGCCATGGCCGTGCCCGCCGTGGCCCGCGCCGCCGTGCTCGCCCACGCCAGAGGAGGTGGCCGTCCCCGCGCCAGGCCCGCCGGAGGGAGCAGAGGAGCTCCGCGGCGACCGGCCCCGCGCTCGCCGGAGGAGGCGGCCGCCCCCGCGCCGTGCTCACCCCCGCACCGTGGTCGTGCCCACCGTGCCCCGCGCCGCCGTGCTCGCCCACGCCGGAGGAGGTGGCCGTCCCCGCGCCGGGCCCGCCGGAGGGAGCAGAGGAGCTCCGCGGCGGCCGGCCCCGCGCCCGCCGGAGGAGGCGGTCGCCCCAGCGCCGTGCTCGCCCCCGCGCCGTGGCCGTTCCCGCCGTGGCCCGCGCTGCCGTGCCCGTGCCCACCGTGCACGACGAGGAGCTCGGGCGACACGGCCGGGAAGAAGGGGAAGGATAAGGAGAGAGAAGAGAGAGGAGAGAGAATAGAGAGGGAGGGTGGCTGGTGAGAAAAAAACTGACGCGTGGGTCCCACTGATATAGAGTAGAGATATAGAGGATGGATGAGTGCGGGAGAAAGCGATATAGAGGAGAGAATCTCGATGACCAGGACGGAATATTCCTTTTAGAGGATGGATTTAGAGTACGACGAGTGCGGGTAGTCTTACTGCCAGATTCACGCAGCAACACGATTTTTTCTGTTCCATTCAGAGTCCGGTGGAACGTTTCGCACACAATTCGCATCATCAGTGTGTCTGTCTGTGTAGGGTTGGCCACGGCACCAAACGCTTCGGCCATAGGGCACACACCACATAAAAGTCACTGAGCAGTGCGAATAATCCTCTAGTTCAGATTTGAAAGCTACAATGTTCTTACTGTTGTAAGAGCATCTCCAACAGGACCCCCTACTTGACCCCCTACTTCAGATTTAGGTAGCGGAGGCCAAAAAATCAACTCCAACAGGCCCCCTACTAGACCCCCCACATTTGTTGGCCTCCTACTTTTCCCCCTCCACCCTCTACTTCTGTTGGCCCCCTACTCTCCACCGTGCAAAATCTGGATGAGAGAGATGACAAAAGAGCCCCACGCGTCATTGACTACTAAAACGAATTTGAGTAGTATGGTTTAGGTAGTATTGCTGGAGTTGGAAGTAAAATATGAGTAGTCTCAAAATAGGTGGCTTCCTAAATAGAGAAGTAGGGGGTGTGTTTTAGGTAGTATTGCTGGAGATGCTCTAACACTAATGTTATCAATAGTCACTAAGATGGCCATCAAAGCTGAAGGTTCTCTGGCTAATTACATCTGTTAATTCCTGGCAAGCATCAACAAATTAACTGTGCTGATATAACAGAAATTGACATAGCAGAAGTCGAGCCCATCGAAGAAGCAAGCAAAATCCGTTGCATTTTATCATTCTCCACCTAGTTCAGATTTCAAGGATTTTTAATTAATTCCTTTGTTGCATCCATTCTACTAGTTTGAATGATGGAACTGTTACATATGCTAATGATGTCAGCTACTCCCTTCGTCCCAAAAAGGACGTCGTTTTAGCTATTGGTGTGTGTTTTAACTATTTACTGATTTTTGGTGTGTGTTTTGCCTCTAAGAGTGAAGTCAAATGTTGTGCTGCCCTGAAGTCCTTTTTAAGTACCAGAACCATAGTTTTAAATCTCCCGCTATAGCTGCCGCTATAGCCCGCTATAGTCTTTTAAGGCAGGGTGCCGCTATTTGTGTTCATGTACAATTTAGCCGCTATATCCCGCTATAGCCCGATATAGCTCCGCTATTAGCTGTTTTAGAGATATACCGCTAAACACCTTAGCCCGCTATTTAAAACATTGACCAGAACACATCATGTAACAAACAGCACTTTAACTCGGTTACATGTGGGTTCGCTAACATCATCCAAAATTCCAAATGGTTGCTGGCTCATACACGAAAGAACCATCAGACGTGACAAGCAAAGGAGTAGTGCAATGGTAAGTTGCTTACCTGTACTAGATGTCTGGATCTGTTATTCACAGGCAATTTCAGTATATTTCGGTACTGCTCCTATATAGCTACCTCAAGCTTTCAAGCGACAAACATCAAGGGCCGGTTTAGTTCCTAGAAAATTTTGCAAAATTTTTCAGATTTCCCGTCACATTGAATCTTTAGACACATGCATGAAGCATTAAATATAGATAAAAAAAATAAAACTAATTATACAGTTTAGACGAAATGGACTAGACGAATCTTTTAAGCCTAATTAGACCATGATTAGACACTAATTGTCAAATAACAACGAAACGTGCTACATGGTTATTTTGCAAAAAAATTTGCAACTGAACAAGGCCCAAGATGAGGAATTTCACAAAAAAGTTAGAAACTTCAACCAACAGATATAGACTGTGTTTAGTTCCCAAAAATTGTTGTCTTCTACTGTGAAAGAGCATCTTTTGACAGGAGTACTAAACGTAGACGGAAAAAAAAACTAATTGCACAGTTCTCGGAAAAATCGCGAGACGAATCTTTTAAGCCTAATTAGTCCATGAAAAGCCTTAAGTGCTACAGTACCAACATGTGCTAATGGCAGATTAATTAGTAGCATTAGATTCATCTCGCAGTTTCCTAACGGGTTCTGTAATTTGTTCTTTTATTAATATCCGAAAACCTCTCTCGACATCCTTCCGACATATTTGATGTGACACCTAAAAATTTTCTTCCCCCAACTAAACACCCTTGACAAGGTTCTTTGAGATTTTTTTCGGCAAAGATACCCAGCTACCTAGTGTATCAGATTTCAGTCAGAACTGTGAGCATAAGAAATAAAAAGAATAAATAAAAAAGACCACCGAAAACAAATAGGGAAAGGAAACTAATCTAGGATTCTAGGTACACGAACCTGCGGCCTTCAGCATCTCTGTCTAGGTGGACCGCGTCTCCGCATGGCTACTTGTTGCATGCTCCCCGTGGGCCGCGGTGCCGTGGTCGGCAGCGACGGTTTCCGGGCCAAAGTGTAACACCCGTGGCCGCTGGCGACGGGAGAGACAAGGGTGATCACCGGAATCGGCCAAGAGCAGAGATGAATCTCTGTCTCACGCAAGTCAATTGACTTCGTACTTTTTTTTTTTGAAACTTGGCTCTCCGGCCTATCAATTAACAGCACGCCTACACCTGCTAATGGGGCTAAACCCACCCCAAACCCACCCCGCTCCGAGGCAACCCCCACACCTAACCCGACCCAAAAGAAAATCAATTAATTAACCCGCCTCACTCCAGCATAAACCCGTTGCAACCCGTCCAGCACACACGACGCAGCCCCACCCTCGTCCGCTCGTTCTTTTTATCGGCGTCGAAAAAGGTAGAAACAACTCGAACACCGGTAGCAGCAGCCATCTATCCGATCATGACCAGGATCCGTCGGCGGTCGGCGCCCATCACCACTAGCAGCAGCAACGCCAGGATCCCACATCTCGGTCACCGTGGTCGACCTGGGCGCCGCGCAATGCACGCCGGGGTCCGCGTCGCAGGAGCCTGCGGCGGCGGGGACAGGGCTGGCAAGGCCACGTACATGTTGGCGCCGCAGTCTAGATCGACACCCGGGTCATCGCATCTACGAGCTTGCAACAGCCAGATCAAGCACAAAGACAGGAGCTTTCAGCTTTGATTGCGTTCAACAGCTAGCTAACACTTGTTAAGTAATTAAGCAATTTCCAGATTAAAAATAGAATATAAATCATGTAAAACAGATGAATTAGATCAAACATGTACATACTAGTATGACAGACCGACATATTGGATAGTATGAACAACAAGGTTGGATCACGAGGATTATACCTGTCGATCGTAGCTGTAGTCGTTGGTGATGCAGATGGTGGTGATGGTGGAACGAGGTCGACGTTGAAGTCGTCGATGTTGAAGTCGTCGTCGAAGTCGTCAATGAGAGGTGGAGGAAGAACTCGACGCAGTTGACGACGAATACGCCGGGACGTAGCGCTGCCTGACTTGGATGGAAGACAACCCGTTGTGAAAGTTGGGAGCAGTCGCACGGATAGCGCTTCCCAAAAATCTTATTCGTCTTCTCCCGGTGCAGATCGCAAAGACGAGGGTTCCAGAGATCTGCTCATCTGGTCGCTGGTGCTGTAGCAGAACCGACCAATTATACGAAATTAAGTAAGAAAATCATTCACCGAGCAGACGATTTAGCAAACTTAAGCCCGTATAACCCGGTAGTCCGTGAAATCACGACGGATTTCAAACCAACTTACATACCAGCCAAGATCATAATAAGTTTAGCGGTCACCATCACAAATTACATAAAAGTTCACATCACGGATACATCGGAGTTTAAACATAATTATTACAAACCAAGTTCAAATAAAAAGTAGCGGAAGCATTTAGTTCAAACCACACACTCACACAGAGTTCGAAATAAAGTGTCAGCTGGTAATCATCTTCAACAAAAGCATTAGACGAGACATAGGGAATGACCACTGTCTATGGTACTAAGCTTCACCCATCGCAGGATAAAGGCAGTTGATACAGTAGCCGTAATACATCTGCCCATCTGTAACAAGTGGGAACAAAACCCTGAGTACGAGAAGGTACTCAGCTAGACTTACCCGACATAACCGAAAATAAAATGACACCAAAGATCATGAAAAGGCTTTATGGTAGGGTAGCTGACTCATTTGCAAAAATACATTTTTAGCATTTAAAGAACCTTTTTCCAGAAGCTTTTATATCAAGTTAAATCTTTATTAACCTGCCAACTACATTTACACCTGTACTAGAGTAAACATGTGATTAAACAAGTAAGGATAACCAATGATCACTAACAACTTCCATCATGTCATATTCCATATAACTGTCCAAGTGTTCCATCAATATTACTACGATGAAGTAACTCAAGTCAAGTGTTCACTATCCAGTGAACGATGGCGATTCGAATCGATTATTAACCAGCTGGTAATTTATTCCTCACACAAACCTCACTCACCCGCTAAAGTGAGATATTCATCACCGAGTCAATTATTCAGGTAAAGTCTCGACTTTGCCAGGAACCACATGTACCCGGGGGCCGTCCGACTGCTCTTTGGCCTTATCATCGCGCCCCGTGTCCTACCACACCTGCTCCGGTATAGTGCGTTGCGGGCAATCCACTCGGCCCGAATAATCTCCCAGCTTCGCGGTCGAAAGGTACATTATTCGGCCAGCTAAATGTAAGATATGCGTTCAACATGACTCGAGGCCCAACAACAGTCGGTCCTTAACCGACACAGACGGAAAACACTACAGTCCAAAACCCTGTAAGTCTTCGTCCGGTCTCAATTTCAAATTAATACTTAGTTATTCTAAGATGACATATTTTTTTTCAAGCAGATCCAGGTAACCACCTAATGCTCGCGGATGATAGGAAATCACCCGACTTCTACCGATCTAAGCAGGCTAAGCATTTCTTGACTGCGAATATCAGGGTAACAAGGATATGGTAGAACAAAGGTAAACAAGGTATAATGCAGCAGCGATTGCAAACAACTCCTAAACGTAATGCATCAATTTAGGTAAAGCATTAATAAAAATATTTACAAACCGAGAGAGAAATGCTTCGGGGCTTGCCTCTTTCGAAAGAGCTTGGGCGATGGTCGGGGCACTCTGGAAGATCCTCACCGACCTCCTCATCGGCTTCGGACACCTCCTGCTCTTGCACCTCGGGCTGCTCTTCCGGCTCCTCGAGAACTGCTATCGAAGTTACTTCTTGCGATCCTGTATGATGCAAATGTATAAGTGCTCATGCCTAGGTGCATTGCAGAGATGACATGTAATGATCATGATAAATGGGATGTAGATGAATAGGTTTACTTTATTGTATAAAGTAGGAATACAACTCTTCTATAAGGTAGTCCACATCATCCAAGAACATGTACTAGTATACTACTACTACAATCATTCTCTACCATGCCAAGTCACCACAGAAATCTAAGATGCTTCAAAGATACACCAAAGCAATTCTTATCAACTAATCATGCATTAACAAGGCTAATTAAACCCTAGTTGAAACTGTGTTTGAATGACAACACTTCTTTTGGCAGCACAAAAAAATCTGATAAAATTACAATGGCTTACTATCATCTAATCTAGCATGCCACAAAAATTTCATTACATTTAGAGTACTATAACTGCCTACACAAAAACAACAATCTAGGGCCTAAAAATGAGCATAAAATACTTTGTACTATGAAAAGTATCAAACAACAGATTTAGCATTTTTTCTATATTCTACACAGTAAACAATCACTATATAAAAATTATCATATGCATGTTTTATTCATATTTTCTCTCTATCAAAAATAACAATTATCAACAAACAAAAGCACTTCAACTACACATCAAAATTTTTCTACAGAACATGCATGGCACATATTTTTTCTAGAAAGTACATTGCACAAAAAAGATTAACAAAATTGAAACCATATTTTTCTGAGCTTTACATAATTTATTATATAATTATCAAGAAAACAATAATTTTAATGATTAAATAAAAACTCTACAGAAAAGTATTTCAAACTTGACATACAATATTTTTAGATCATAGATCTGGTTCTAAGAAGTCTACTAAAATTTGTTTCATAATTTTTGGTGTCAAAATGAGTACACAAATATTTTCTAAAGTATTTCTCTCCCCAAATAATAAAAGAAAAACATAAAACAATTTTTGGTCTGAGCGCGCGCGTGGGAGCAAGGCGAGCCGGCCCGGCTTGGCCTCCGGCCCAAGGTTGTTTCGGCCCCGTGAGGCTAGGGGGGGGGGAAGATGGTCACGCCGGCGACCATGGCTCCACGACCGCGTGGGCAGCAGGCCGACGACCGTTGCCGACCATGACTGGGCACGGCGGGGTGCGCATTGGGTTTGCGAGAGGAAGGCGAACGCAGCAAGGTAACCCCAAGGAGGAGAAAAGTAGTGGGGACACTCTTCCCACGGTGAGGTCGAGCGCAGCGGCGCCATGACCGACGGCGGCAAAACCGCTCAAAGCGACCCTACCTAGCTCAGATGGTGAAATTACGGCAAGCACGGTGTGCCGGAGATTAAGGCGGAGAGACGTGCGCGCGATGGAGGGCGGCGGTGGACCATCGGCGGCTAATTTTGTCGGCGGAGGTAGCGGTGGCGAGGGCGGCTCGAGCAGCGCTCGGTGCGGGATGGAGAAACTGCAGCGCTGGAGAAGGAATGGAGAAGGCGGAGGGGGAAGCGGAGCTCCTGCGGCTTGAAAACGGCGAGGCGCGCGCTTGTGGGGGCCACAGACGGCCAAGTGTCGTCGGCGAGCGGCGCATGCCGGCCACAGGGCGGCCTGTCCCTGCCACGGCCAGGACGTGGCGTGGGCACACGGACGCGGGCGAGGCTGAGCTGGGCCGGGCTGGTTTCGCGAGCAGGCCGGGAAGGGAGGCGGTGGCCCAATAGGTGAGAAAAACAATTTTCCATTTTCTAATTTCAAATAAATTTTGAATAACCATTTTCAAATCCCATTTTGAGCAAGAAAATTGCCCAAAAATGAAAGTTGCTTAGAATTTAATTCTCTACAACTTTTATTAAGGGACAAACTTAAAATTCCCAAAAGATCTTGAATTGGAGAATACAAGTTGAATAGGGAGGGTTTTTGACCATTTTTCAATAAAAATTTTAAAAGCAAATTTGACAAAACTTTGAATACCAAAGTTGCTCCAAAAATAGTGCTAACTAATTCTAGGTTATTTATAATTATAGCCACACATGTTTTAGTAGCCTAGCAAGCATAATTAGGGTGAAACAATTCTAAACAAGTGTATGCAACATTCACGTTTCACATAAATGTTTCAACTCAAAATGCACTCTACTTCACATGTGTGTATAAATGCAAATGATGCATCATGTGTATGATTTGCAATGCTAAATGCCTGCGTAACACCAGGGTGTTACAGGTGCACGCAAGCGATCAGACTGGAGTAGCTACGACGGCAGCGTAACAACAAGAATATGCAAAAACTCTAGCTCAATTAGATGGATTTTGGCGTGGCCAGTAGGTTGCTTATATAGTCCTGTCCAACCGACTTCGTATCGATCTAAGTCATTTTAGGATTCTTAATTTGTAACCGTTTAGGACTCTGCAACTTGAAGGCAAAGAAACAAAAAACTAAAACTACAAAAGGAGACTGCGCTCCCGCAAGACGAGGAGCCGGATTTCGGCGGACCATTGACGCAGGTGCCGCGCGCCCGCGCCCTTCGCCCCGCCCCGCAAGACGAGTGAGTGCACGAGTGTGGACTTCTCTTTCTCCTCCTCACACTAGACTTGAGTAAGTAGAGAGAACTTTCATATTTAAGTATGGCTACCTCCACTTCAACGAGCAAGGTGGTGAAGGGTCGAGATGGCGGACTAGAGGGGGGTGAATAGTCCTTTCTAAAATTAATCGTGTTGGCAAACCGAAACAAATACGGAATTAAAACTATCAGTCTAGCCAAGACTACACCCCTCTATCTAAGTTCACAAGCACCTCACAAAGATCCTAATTATATAACTAAGGTGCTTTTCTTAGCAAGACCTCTCCTAAACAATTTTAGAGCAAGGTCACACAAACCTATGCGCTAGTACTTTAGTAATATCGGGGAGCTCATACACAATTCTAGTAAGCAAAAGCACAAAGCCACCTATGCTCACTAGCAATGCTCAATAGCAAGACAACTAATGCTAAACTAGAGAGCACAAATTACTTAGCTACACAAACTAAGCAATATGACTAACAAGATTACACAAACCAAATTAGCCATGCAACGGGAGCTACTTCTATGCTACACAAGCAAGAAGGTAACTAGCAAACTACACAAGCAAACTAGTTATAAGAGCAACTACACAAGCACAAGTATATGAATGATACAACGGTTTTTCACCGAGGTTCACTTGGTTGCCACCAAGCTAGTCCCCGTTGTGGCGATACACCCACTTGATGGATCATGAGCTAATTGACTATCAAGAGTCAAACCCTCAGTAGGTGCCGCACATCCACTCTCAAGATGAGGATCCTCCAAGCCATGAGCTTTACTAGAGTTGCTCTTTGCTATCTCCGTGGGGTGCGTACAATCTCCACGTGTGCTTCAACAGAGTTACAAGCCACCAAGCCGTCTAGGAGGTGGCAACCTCCAAGAGTAACAAGCACCCCCGGATTACAACTCGATCATTTAGTGCCACTCGATGCAATCCTCACGATGCAACGCACTAGAATCGCTCTCTCACTCGATCGGATGATCACTATCAAGCTCAAGTGAGTTAGAGGGCTCCTAAGCACACCAACACAAGCCACCAAGGCCTAAGGGTGCTCTGTTGCCGGCCGTGGCCGGCCACAACATCTATTTATAGCTCCATAACGAAATAGAGCCATTGGAAACCTACTGGGCGTTTTTCAGGGACGACAGACGCTGCACAGTAGCGTCCGTCGCTCCTACGCGTGCCACGTGCCACGTGCGACCGAAATCCAACGGTCGACTTCCTCAGCAACAGACGCGTCCGACGCTTCACGGGCGTGCGTCTATCGCACTGACAGACACGGTCCAGTGATGATATTTTCGCCCGAGTTTGTCAGACGCGTACGCCGCAATGCCGACAGACGCAGCATCGAGTGTCTATCACTCACGCTCGCGCGCGCCCGCGCAGTTCCACAGTGTCAGACGCTAGAACAGTGCACGAGGCCACATCTGTTGCCTTCGCGACAGCACGTCTGTCGCGCCCGCGCGCACAGGCCGAGCTAGGGTAGCCCAAACCCCTCTCTACCGCTCAAACACCACCGTCTTCGCAAAATGTGCCAACACCAATAAATGATCACCACCTTGTGCATGTGTGTTAGTATTTCACAAATATTTTCTCCTAAGGGGTTAGGCACTCAACTTGTCTCGCCACTCGATCCTAGCATGTATGCAAAGTTAGATCGCTCAAGTGGCACTAGATGACCAATATACAAACAAGTTTGCCCCTTTTAATAGTACGACCATCTATCCTAAACCTGGTCATTAACTTTTCTACACACCTATGACTGGTGAAATGAAAATGCCCTAGGTTATACCTTTGCCTTGCGCATTCCACTCCATCTCCTCCGACGTTGATGCAACACATGCACCAACCATATCATAAATGATATGATCCACTTCATATCATCATGTGACCTTGGTCCATCGATCTTTACCTCACTTGCTCTTCACTGTTGTGTCGGTCCATCGGTGCCAAGTCTTGCTCAAGCTTCACCGCCTCATGGTCCATCGCTCCAAAGCCTCCGACTTACCCTTCACACTTGTAACCGGTCTGTAACAGAACCGTCCAAATTATAAGAGCACAAGTACAAAAACAATCACCGAAGTGATCAAATTCTTGCACTTTGAAAGCATCTAGGCCCCGAGGTTTGGTTTCGGCAATTGATGACAACGCTTTATTACCATGACTAACGTGTGTTTTGCAGAAACTTTGGTAAGTTAGGTCATGGAGGGTTTAACTGCTTTGGGCACCATGGTATTCATGCCCCTTAATGGAAATCGTTTCGGTTTTCAAAAGAGTGACGTCAAGATTAAGGACGGTTAGTTCCGGATGTCGAGGTATTGAGAGACATTTGGAATAGTCGTTAGGATCTTCGTTTTTCTCTTTTGGCCGTACTATAAAGGGGGGCATGAGCGGGTAGCTTGACCTAGGCGAGTCCTATATTTAGGTGTGGTGCACACTTGTTAAACTTGACGCTAGGCAGCTCTAGAATAGCTCAAAGTTCAGTTGGGAGCAACTTGGTTCAAGTTGTGACGCTTTGCGGAGAGTTTCGGGTCATTTTCCAGTGACCGGACGCGGTCCTCGGCATGACCGGACGCGTCCGGTCAGTTCAATTCTGCGACTGAGGTTTCAGCTCTGAGCACCGGACGCGGTCCTCGCGAGGACCGGACGCGGTGGTCAGAAGTCAACATGTGTCACTTAAGGGAAACACCCGATCGGACGCGACCTGGGTGTGATCGGCGCGTCCGGTCATAGTCCAGTAAGGTCCTGAGATGACCGAACGCGTCCGGTCATCACCCATCGGACGCGGTAGCGCGTCCGGTGCGAGTACAGTAAGCTCCACGCACGATCGGACGCGTCCGGTCATCCCTGACCGGCGCGTCCGATCATTTAGGTGTTTTTCGGTTTTGACCGTTACGAGCGACCGGCGCGTCCGGTCAGTACGACCGACGCGTCCGGTCAGTACGACCGGCGCATCCGGTCAGTACGATCGGCGCGTCCGGTCAGCTCGAGTTTTTGCTGAGTCAGCAGGTAACGGTTCGTTTCGACTGTGGGGTGTATAAATACATCCCCACCACCTCTTTTAGAGGTCTCTTGCTCATTTGATCAGCTGATAAACACCTTTGAAGTGCAAGGTAGTGCAAGAGCACTAGTGAGGATAGAGATTTGAGAATCAAAGCTTGTGAGTTCCTCACTAGAGATTAGAGAGTAACAAGTGTGCATCCACTTTCTCATTTAGGCTCGTAGAGGTCAAGTGAGAGTTCTAGCTTGTTACTCTTGGTGATCGCCATCACCTAGACGGCTTGGTGGTGATTGGGAGTTTGGTGTTCATCCGGCGGAGCTTGTGGATGACCCAACTCATCTTGTGAGCGGTTGTGGGTGATTCACCGCGACGGAGTGTCGAAGAATCAACCCGTAGAGAGCACTTGATCCTTGCGCGGATCAAGGGGGAGCGACACCCTTGCGCGGGTGCTCCAACGAGGACTAGTGGGGAGTGGCGACTCTCCGATACCTCGGAAAAACATCGCCGTGTTCCTTGCCCCTTTACATTCAAGCATTTACTTTCTCGTATTTACTTACATTGCTTGTTTACATTCCTAGACTTGCCATGCTAGACTAGGATTGGAAACTAGGGTGCAAAACTTTGTATCGGTAGACTCACTAGGAACACAAGTAGACACTAGGGGTGAATTCCAGCTTGTAGGATTTATTCCTTGCTTTTATTTTTAGAAAAGCCCAATTCACCCCCCCTCTTGGGCATCTTGATCCTTTCAATTGGTATCGGAGCCGTGTTGCTCTACTTTTAGGCTTTACCGCCTAGAGCAAGATGTCTAATGGGGAAGGACCACCTCCCACTTTTGAGGGAGACGATTTTCCATATTGGAAAATTCGTATGGAGGCGTACCTCGAAGCCATAGATGTTGGGTGTCTTAGAGCCGCAACCGAAGGGCTTCCCCCCATAAGGGATCCCGCTAACCCAAGTGGTGACGAGGAGAAGTACGACCGGTGGAATGCAAAGGCCAAAAATGCACTCTACCGGGGCTTAGGCAAAGATATCTTCAATCGCGTGCGTAATGCAAAGAACGCTCATGAATTGTGGGAAAATCTTTGTGCTCTCCATGAGGGAACTAAGAGTGAGCGTGAGGAACGCTATCACATAGCCTTAAAGAAAATTAACTCTTTTGAGATGCTTCCCAAAGAAAGTGCTAATGACATGTACACTCGCTTGAATGTTCTTGTAGAGGACCTCAATGCTCTTGGGCTCACCAAAATGAGTCAATCGGATGTTGCAAGAAGGATCTTGAGTGTGCTTCCCGTTGAGAAGTATGGACATATTGTCACCGTGCTTCACCAAAGTGATCTTTCCACCGCAACACCAACGCAAGTTTTGGGGAAAATCAATGCTCATGAGATGTACATGCATATCACTCCGGAAGAGGGCTCATCATCTTCCAAGAAGAAAGACTTGGCCTTCAAAGCTAGTCATGACAAGAAGAAGATGAAAGGCCAAGCCATGATGGTGCAAGAAAGCTCAAGTGATAGTGATGTTGATGATGAATCACTTGCACTCATGGTGAGAAAGACCACCAAGATGTTAAAGAAGCTTAACAAGAGTGGCATCAAGTTCGATGGCAAGAAGAAGAAATTCTTCACAAGTAGCAAGAGAAAGCCAATCTCGGAGATGGATTGCTACAATTGTGGTGAACTTGGTCATCTAGCTCATCAATGCCCTAGACCACCAAAAGACAAGTACAAGAACAAAAATAAGGGCAAGAAAAATGATTCAAGTGATGAAGAAGAAGAGAAGAAGAGGAACAAGCCATACAAGAAGAAGGATGGCAAAAAGAAGGAGTTCCACAAGAAAAAGAAGGGAGGAAAGGCTTACATTGTTGGTGATTGGCTCACCGACATTGAATCATCATGTGAGTCCTCCGAAGATGAAAGCAATGATGAGAAAGAGAAGGTTGCCGCATTTGTGATGGGGCCATCATCTTCACCAACATCTTCATCACCACCTTCACCACCTCCTTCACCATCATCGTCCACTACTCACCTATGCCTTATGGCCAAGGGTGAACGAAAGGTACAAAACCATGATAGTGATGATGATGACGATAGTGATAGTGATGATGAATATGACTCACCTTCTTATGATGAACTTGTAAAATTGTTAAACAAATACACTAAAATCATAAGAAGAACTAGAAGTGAAAATGATGATCTTCAAAATGAAAATGAATCACTCTCATCAAAGCTTGAAAATATTCAAAAGACTAGTGGTGAGTTTAGAGTTCAAAATGAAGTGATGTCTTCCACTCTCAAGGAACTCAAAACCTCCTACAAAGAGCTTAAAGATCAACATGATAAACTTGAAAAGAAGCATGATGAGCTCATCACTAGACACAATTCTCTAAAGGACAAATATACCACATTAAAAATTGATTATGATAGTCTTGTGGTTGCTAATGAACTTGCTCTTGAGACACATGATGCTACTAACCATGTTGTTAAGTGTGATATAGCTACATCATGTGATGACTTGATCATTGAAAGCATTGAGCGAGGTTCTAGTAGCAAAGGCAAGAGTGTGGTTGAGTCAAGCAACCATGATGATTATGCCAAGATTAAGAGTGAAAATGAGAAGCTTGCAAGTGAGAACAAGAAGCTAAAAGGTTTGATGGCTCTTGAGAAGCAACCAACAAATGAGTCACTCATTGAAGAAAACAAAAAGCTAAAGCAAGAAAAAGAGCATCTCAAGACCGGCCTAAGCAAGTTCACAAGAGGCCAACATTTGCAAAGTGAGCTCCTCATGAACACCGTAATGAAGATGGATAGAAGTGGTATTGGGTACTTGGCAAATCAAGAGAAGAAAGCAAAAGCTCAACAACAACAAAGCAAGTCAAAGCCCAAGCCAAAGAGATGTGTTGAGTGTGGTCAAGAAGGTCACTTTGCTCATGAATGCAAAACTCCACCACCACAACCCTTGCCCAAGCATGCTAGACCTTTCGCTTTCAATGCTCATTATATGCTAAGAAAAGATTCAAATGGAAAGATGAAAGTCATGTTTTTGGGTCCCCCAAACAAGAATAGGCCAAAGAAAATATGGGTTGCCAAGTCACTAGTGGATAAAGTCAAGGGCCCCTCTCAAGTTTGGGTCCCCAAACAAAAAGCTTGATCTCTTGTGTGTAGGTGAACTACAAGACCGGTGGAACTCATTGGGTTATTGATAGTGGTTGCACTCAACATATGACCGGTGATCCTCGTATGTTCACCACCATTGAAGAGAATGGTATATGTCAAGAGAAGATCACATTTGGGGATAATTCAAAGAGCAAAGTCAAGGGTATAGGCAAGATTGCAATGTCACATGATCACTCACTCTCAAATGTGCTCTATGTTGCTTCATTGAGTTTCAACTTGTTGTCCGTTGGGCAACTTTGTGACCTTGGCTTTCAATGCTTGTTCACACCAAATGAAGTGGGTGTTCCGAAACAAGCAAGATGAACAAGGCATAGTGGTGAGGAACAAGGCAAGACTAGTTGCAAAGGGGTTCTCTCAAGTTGAAGGTCTTGATTTTGGAGAAACCTTTGCACCCGTTGCAAGACTTGAAGCCATTCGTATCCTCCTTGCTTATGCATCACATCATGATATGAAACTATATCAAATGGATATGAAAAGTGCATTTTTAAATGGCTTTATAAATGAACTAGTCTATGTTAATCAACCTCCCGGGTTTGAAGACCCTAGATATCCTAATCATGTTTATAGGTTGTCCAAGGCGTTATATGGGCTCAAGCAAGCCCCTAGAGCGTGGTATGAACGCCTTCGGGACTTCCTCATTGAGAAGGGCTTCACCATTGGGAAGGTCGACACCACACTATTCACCAAGAAGTTTAATGGGGAGATCTTCATTTATCAAGTATATGTTGATGATATTATCTTCGGATCAACAAATGAAGATTATTGCAAAGAATTTGGTGAATTGATGTCAAAGGAATTCGAGATGTCAATGATTGGTGAGCTCACATTCTTCCTTGGCTTTCAAGTAAAGCAAATGAGAGAAGGGATTTTCATCTCTCAAGAAAAGTATACCAAGGATCTTCTCAAAAGATTCAAGATGGAAGAATGCAAACCAATCAAGACCCCAATGCCATCAAATGGACATCTCGACCTAGATGAGGGAGGTAAACCGGTTGATCAAACTCTCTACCGTTCTATGATTGGTAGCTTATTATACCTTACCGCATCTAGGCCCGATATCATGTTTAGTGTGTGCATGTGTGCTCGCTTTCAAGCATGCCCTAAAGAACCTCACCTAAGTGCCGTAAAAAGAATCCTAAGATATCTTAAGCTCACCCCAAGCATTGGTCTTTGGTATCCCAAAGGAGCTAGATTCCAACTAGTTGGCTATTCTGATTCGGACTATGCCGGTTGCAAGATTGATAGAAAAAGCACATCCGGAGGGTGCCATTTGCTTGGAAGATCTTTAGTATCTTGGTCATCTAAAAAGCAAAATAGTGTGGCTTTGTCCACCGCCGAGGCGGAATACATTGCCGCGGGGGCTTGTTGTGCACAAATCCTATATATGAAACAAACCCTCCTAGACTATGGAATTGTTCTTGAAAAGGTGCCACTTTTATGTGACAACGAAAGTGCCGTTAAAATTGCTAACAATCCGGTACAACACTCTCGCACCAAGCACATTGATATCCGCCATCACTTTCTAAGAGATCACGTTGCTAAAAATGACATATCACTAGAAGGTGTAAGAAGTGAAAATCAATTAGCGGATATCTTCACTAAACCTTTGGATGAGGCAACCTTCTGTAGGTTAAGAAGTGAGCTCAATGTGCTTGATTCTAGTAACTTTAAAAAATGAGCGTGTGTTGTCCCTTGCATTGCATATGCATGGTTGTTGTTCTTGTCGTTTCTTTTCGGTTAAGCTTTGAGCAACCTCTGTGTTCGTCCATGGATAGAGAGAGCATTTTGACGCTCCTAAAGGTTCAAAAAAATCTATTGCGTGGCCATACGTTGCTCCTTGGGTGTTTATTGCCTATTTTCTTAAAAATAATACTAGCCTAAGGCAATCTTTTTAAAATTTTTGAGGGTTTGAGTGAGGTCTCTCACTTCGTGTTCCAATTGGTGTTTATTTGTGTCTCTTTGAATTGGAACCTGATTGGGAGAAGTCGCGTCGAAGTTCGGAACAAAGAAGGGCGAAGAACAGTCACCGGACGCTGCACCGGACGCTGCACCGGACGCTGCACCGGACGCTGCACCGGACGCAGTAGTGCTTCACCACCGCGTCCGGTCTCGGCGTCCAGCAGCGCGTCCGGTCATCCAGAAGACCAACTCCAGATCTAATGATCGGACGCTGCACCGGACGCGCCTCTGTTTGACCACCGCGTCCGGTCCCTGTTACCACCACCGCGTCCGGTCATTCGCGATGTTTTCCTGAACTTCCATCGACCGGACTCAGACCGCGTCCGGTCAGTCCACACCGGACGCGTCAGGTCACTCCAGGAGCTTACTGGAGTATGACCGGACGCTGCACCACCGCGTCCGGTCATATCGACCACCGCGTCCGGTCATCACGTGTCGCGCGGATCTAACTCCTTATAAAACCGATTCGTCCCCGACCAATTTTTTTTCACCCGCCCGAGCTTCCGCCGCCGCCTTGCCCTATCCGCCGATTCGCCGTCTTCGCCGGCTTCTCACCTTCTTCCCGGCCGCCGGCGACCTCCGGTCGAGCACGCGCCGCCCCTTCCTCGCCCGCACGCGCTCATCGCTCGCGCACGGCTCGCTGCCGCTTCCGCGCCGCCCGCAGCTGCGCCGCCACCGACCGCGCCACCGCCGCGCCGCCGTCGCCCGACCGCGCCACCACCGCCGGTGAGCCGCGCTCCTGCGAGCCAGCTTCGTCTCCGACATTGGTACGACTCGTGCTTGCCCTCGATCGTTTTCCATCAATCTACCCTAACCCTAACCCTAGGGTTCGTCGGTCGTTCGTTCGTTCGTCCGGTGGATTCGGGAAATCTCGCGATCTAGGTCACCTCATCTTGTCACCGTCGTCTCGACGATCCGAGGTAGCTTCACGTCTCTATTCTCATCGTATCACATATGCTTGCTTTCTCTAGGGTTTTCGTACCTTTTAGTCGTATATGTGCTTATAGTAGATCTCTCTATTCCGTCGTTGCAGCGAGTCTGTCCGGGTGTCGGGTGAGATCTGTTTGCTAAATCCGAGGCCAAGCCTGCGGATACGGATTGAGGCCAAGCCTCTTGAGTGACAGTTCATCATCTTACAGAGGTTCTCAGTCACTGTGTCAGTATGGTGCGTTGCAAGAACGCCGGTGGTGCTCCTAGTGACGGGAACGACAGTCCCCCTCGTCGGTCTGATATTGCACGTGGGAAGCGTGTCAAGGTCTTGGCCAGAAAGAAGAAGAAGACACTCACAGAGACAGAGATTGCTCAGGCCGTAGCAGATGCAGCAGAGCAGGCAGAGAGAGGTGGCAGGAGCAGTGGCATACGCATAGGCGAGCGTCGCTTTCATCTTGAAGGTCGACAGCTCGACACAGAGGCCACTGAGGGCACTGAGGATACTAGAGCTGCAGAGGATATGTCAGTTGATCCACCCACAGAGACCACAGAGGCTCCAGAGGCTACAGCAGATACAGAGGAGCAGACAGCTCAGTCTCCAGTACGTCGCCGCTCCACACGCGCCCGTACTCAGGTGTCTCCTCGGCCAGAGGGTCAGCGACGTGGAGCACGGCCTCCTCCTAGAGCTAGAGGTTCACCCCCGGTCGAGCATTTTGACTTGAGGGGTGCTACAGCACGTCAGGTGCAGGGGTTGAGGTTCGTGGAGGTCAGTCGGTGGTTTCCACCTGTGAGGGATCCTAGAGCTTCAGAAGGATTCTATACCCCTCTTCAGGAGGACTTCTACAGAGCTCTAGTTGACAGCGGTATTGCTTTCCGACCACAGAGGGTCTGTCGACTTGAGTCACTAGTCGAGGTTGTGGGAGAGCAGCTACGTCCGCACCTGTCCTTTCTGCCAGGCTTGTCAGATCTTCTTGGACGGACAGGTGCATACTGCGGCACATGGGTCAGAGAGTTTTATGCTTCACTATGGATTGATCCTGCCCATGATTTCATTCACTTTGCATTCCGAGGCCGCGATCACCGCCTATACAGCAGCAGAGTGCGGGAGATTCTCAGACTCCCAGCTTTTGACACAAAGGTACATCAGCTGTGTTATGGTCAGACTCCTCCTCCGAGACGCCCTCACGGCGGGACAGTGCCACCTACCGACTTGGTTCGACCCTGCTTCCGTGAGCCTTTTGGCGAAGGGTCTC
The DNA here is from genome assembly GCA_038087645.1 of Saccharum hybrid cultivar R570. Lineage (NCBI taxonomy): Eukaryota > Viridiplantae > Streptophyta > Magnoliopsida > Poales > Poaceae > Saccharum > Saccharum hybrid cultivar. Next base: position 33,347,531 of record JAQSUU010000001.1, on the reverse strand, counting down.
GACGCACGCCCGCCAGTTTGACTCCACTGGCCAGAGTTTTGGACGCTATTGTCAGACGCACACTTCTTCCCAGACTTGGCTACAGAGAGGGACTGACTCGGATGCAGTTATGGGTTGTTCACCACCTCCTCTCACAGACACGGTTTGATATATGGGATCTCATACTTAGTGAGATGGAGGACACCATAGCTGAGGGCTTCAAGGGTAATCGTCAGCTGCCCTACGCACACTGGATCTGCTTCCTTATCAGATCATCTATTCAGATGCCAGCAGAGATCCGAGCTGAGATATCAGATACCACCACTGCTATTCCTGAGTATGATATCCGTCAGCTCTGGACGTCAGTTACCAGAGATCAGGCCCCAGTGCCAGGACAGCGTGTGCGACCTGAGGTACCTGAGACAGCAGCTGAGCAGGACGCCACAGTTGATGAGCTTGCAGAGGCAGAGCTTGCAGATCTTGACGCTCAGCCTGCTGACCTTCCTGAGGATGGGACATCTGACAGCACTGATGAGGACTACCAGCCCATCCCCAGGTACCGGTCTCCTCGGTCCCACGACCACGAGGCCGGTGGCTCTGGTTCAGCCTCCCGCACAGACCCAGCCATGGTGGCAATTCTTGAGAGGTTGACCCAGGCACAGGAGCAACAGCAACAGCAAATCCAGCGACAGGCTCAGGACACAGCTGCAGCTTTTGCACAGATTCAGGCTCGTCAGGACGAGTTTCAGCGTCAGCAGCTTGAAATCCAGAGGCAGCAAGTTGAAATGCAGCGACAGCAATATGAGCTTCAGCGACAGACTGCAGCTAGTCAGCAGCAATACTTGGACCTCCTGCGTCATCTAGTCACGGTTGGGGTTCCTCCGCCTACTTCTGTCCTGACTTCTACTTTACCAGCTTCTGATCCATCGAGTCAGGGACAGCCGAGTCACCAGTTCACATCTCCACAGCGGCAGGTTCCCCAGTCTTTCCAGTCCCCGAGCTTCACTCCTATTCACACGGGGTTTACACCATCAGACCAGCCTCGCCCTCACCTCCTGACAGGCACAACTTTCGGTGATTTCAGTGCTACTTACAGCGAGTTGACTGGTCAGCCGACGCCCTCGCATACTACAGTTGCTACTTCTTCAGGGTTGTTAGCTTCAGAGGCAGTTATTCCTCCAGTGACAGGAACTGGTACTACAGAGACTATACCTTCGTCAGTTGCCTCCACAGATCCTCCTGCTACTGGCTCGCTACAGGCTCAGGTCACTCAGACGGATCCTATCGTTACTACTTCGACAGTACCTGTTCCTGCCGTTCAGACCCAGACAGTTACACAGCCACATGCTTCATCAGAGGGTCAGCCAGATAGCTCAGATTCCGAGGGCGATTCTCTGCACTTCATCATTACTCCGCGCACCTCGGCACCCGACACGACTCCGTCTGTCCCCCCATCAGATCCTTAGATTAGCTTTTTCTTTTGGCGCTTGATGCCAAAGGGGGAGAGAGAGTAGTTTCAGGGGGAGATTTGAGAGTTGTTTTTTCGTTTTTCCTGTGTGCTACTTTCATGCATCATGTTTACTTTTCAGTCATTGCATTCGTGTGACATGTCATTGTGAGATAAACCTTAAGTCTTAATGTTTCATCCTGTTAGTGTTATCTCTTGTCACCGTTTTTTAATTATAGCTCTAAGGTTGTGCTTCTGTGCCTTACTCCGATAAATTATGAGCTATATCCTTTTGTGTACTAACGCTTTTTGTCTTATCTTATGAGTACACTCTTTTGGCTTGGGACACATAAGCATTTCCTTTCACTTCTCTACTTAATTGCTTGTTGCTCTTGTGTACCATGCATGTTCAAAAACCTCAACTCAAATCTTTCATATCTGAGTATTGTCATCAATCATCAAAAAGGGGGAGATTGAAAGCATCTAGGCCCCGAGGTTTGGTTTCGGCAATTGATGACAACGCTTTATTACCATGACTAACGTGTGTTTTGCAGAAACTTTGGTAAGTTAGGTCATGGAGGGTTTAACTGCTTTGGGCACCATGGTATTCATGCCCCTTAATGGAAATCGTTTCGGTTTTCAAAAGAGTGACGTCAAGATTAAGGACGGTTAGTTCCGGATGTCGAGGTGTTGAGAGACATTTGGAATAGTCGTTAGGATCTTCGTTTTTCTCTTTTGGCCGTACTATAAAGGGGGGCATGAGCGGGTAGCTTGACCTAGGCGAGTCCTATGTTTAGGTGTGGTGCACACTTGTTAAACTTGACGCTAGGCAGCTCTAGAATAGCTCAAAGTTCAGTTGGGAGCAACTTGGTTCAAGTTGTGACGCTTTGCGGAGAGTTTCGGGTCATTTTCCAGTGACCGGACGCGGTCCTCGGCATGACCGGACGCGTCCGGTCAGTTCAATTCCGCGACTGAGGTTTCAGCTCTGAGCACCGGACGCGGTCCTCGCGAGGACCGGACGCGGTGGTCAGAAGTCAACACGTGTCACTTAAGGGAAACACCCGATCGGACGCGACCTGGGTGTGATCGGCGCGTCCAGTCATAGTCCAGTAAGGTCCTGAGACGACCGGACGCGTCCGGTCATCACCCATCAGACGCGGTAGCGCGTCCGGTGCGAGTACAGTAAGCTCCACGCACGATCGGACGCGTCCGGTCATCCCTGACCGGCGCGTCCGGTCATTTAGGTGTTTTTCGGTTTTGACCGTTACGAGCGACCGGCGCGTCCGGTCAGTACGACCGGCGCGTCCGGTCAGTACGACCGGCGCGTCCGGTCAGTACGACCGGCGCGTCCGGTCAGCTCGAGTTTTTGCTGAGTCAGCAGGTAACGGTTCGTTTCGACTGTGGGGTGTATAAATACATCCCCACCACCTCTTTTAGAGGTCTCTTGCTCATTTGATCAGCTGATAAACACCTTTGAAGTGCAAGGTAGTGCAAGAGCACTAGTGAGGATAGAGATTTGAGAATCAAAGCTTGTGAGTTCCTCACTAGAGATTAGAGAGTAACAAGTGTGCATCCACTTTCTCATTTAGGCTCGTAGAGGTCAAGTGAGAGTTCTAGCTTGTTACTCTTGGTGATCGCCATCACCTAGACGGCTTGGTGGTGATTGGGAGTTTGGTGTTCATCCGGCGGAGCTTGTGGATGACCCAACTCATCTTGTGAGCGGTTGTGGGTGATTCACCGCGACGGAGTGTCGAAGAATCAACCCGTAGAGAGCACTTGATCCTTGCGCGGATCAAGGGGGAGCGACACCCTTGCGCGGGTGCTCCAACGAGGACTAGTGGGGAGTGGCGACTCTCCGATACCTCAGAAAAACATCGCCGTGTTCCTTGCCCCTTTACATTCAAGCATTTACTTTCTCGTATTTACTTACATTGCTTGTTTACATTCCTAGACTTGCCATGCTAGACTAGGATTGGAAACTAGGGTGCAAAACTTTGTATCGGTAGACTCACTAGGAACACAAGTAGACACTAGGGGTGAATTCCAGCTTGTAGGATTTATTCCTTGCTTTTATTTTTAGAAAAGCCCAATTCACCCCCCCTCTTGGGCATCTTGATCCTTTCACACTTGAGCCCATATAACTCCGGTAGTCCAATGAAATCACGAGGGATTTCAAGCCAACCAACATACAAGCCAAGATCATAGTGATTTAACATAACAAGTCACATGTTACAACCATTTCACAAGTAGATCAATTTACATCGGAGTTCAACATAGTTATTACAACTTAAGTTCAAAAGTAGCGGAAGCAAAGTAATTTGAAACTAACATTATTCTTATTTCAAATACATGCCAGTGCCACGATCGACTTCCAACAAAAGCATTAGAGATAAGATAGCTCAGAAGGATCATGCCCATGATCACACTCCGCCACTAAGGCAGGAGTCAACCAACTCTTGCAGTCGCCATGATACATCATAACCTGTAACAAGTGGGGATAAAACCCTGAGTACGAGAAGGTACTCAGCTAGACTTACCCATCAGAAACCAGAAATAAAGTGACCCAAGGATCATGCAAGGCTGATATAAAGTGGGGCTAACTTGACAACATTTTGTATAAAAGCTTAATATAAATGATCAATCATTAATGCTTAAGCATCAAGTTAATTATCATTAACCTATCATCTATATTAGAACCTGTACTAGAGCACTCACTTTATTAGGAGCAAACAATATTAACCATAGCAGGTATAAATTGAGGCAACCTTTCCATCGTGATCCAATTAACCATCCGTTCAATTTAATGGAATCTACGTTGCCGCTGCTCAAGTCAAGTGCTCACTAACCGGGAGTGACGGTGATTCAAATCGAATTCCTATCCAGCTGGAGGGGTATTTCTAACACTCACCGTGCAGACCCCTGCCAGGGTCGCACAGGCCACCTTTTCATATGATTCAGGAATCGCAGGTCTGAATGATGTCGCGACCCCAAGGGCGACACTCTGCTAGGTGATAGGGACTCTAACCCCCCCTTGGTCTCACGCCAATGTCCCCAAGCACATCCTTTCTCTCCTCCAAGAAGCAACCTACCATTCGATTCCTGGCCTGAATCACATTACTCGGCTTCGCGGTCGGAACGACTTATCCGGCCAACTAAGTGTTAGACTGCGTTCAACATGACTCAAGGACGTACAGCGAATCGGTCCTTAAACGACTCAGACAGGGATAGATTCACACCCAAGACTTTCATGCCTTGTCGCTTCACTATCATTATCCCGCCCGGTCTCATTTCATTTTATTAACACATGGTTCCTTTCCACGATAGCAAATATAGCCAACCGTGCCATATATGAATATCCCTATATCTCGCAGGTGACAGAAAATCACTTGACTTCTACCGCTTAAAGCAGGGCTAAGCATCTACTCGATCCTAATCTATGTAGAATTCAAGGATTCATATATCTGGACAAGGAATGATATAATGCAGCAAGAGTTTCTAACCAACTTCTATCACTTAATGCAACAATACTTATAACATATATAGAATTAATTGCTTTGAAGATAGGAGGCTTATAATGCTCCGGGGCTTGCCTGGGATCCGACTCAAGTTAGAGTATGTCAGATAAATTCACTTGGCGAGCATCCTCCCATCTAGCACTTGCCCGATCCTTCTATCTTCAGGATGGATCCATCAAACACCGTCTTCGGATTTGGCTCCAACGCCACATCCTTCACACGTTTCTGCTAGCGTACATATATGAGATGCAACCATGCACATGTGTGAATGCATAGAAGTGCAATAACTATAGCAATCATGCAAGCATACCCAAGTTCTAATAAACACCTAGAGCTAATTAACTTAACTACCCTCAAAGGCATAAGTCACACTTAGCAAAATACAAGCAAACAACTATAATTGGAATTTATCAATTTCTGGACCAGCAAACAGTAGCTTCACAAATCAATCATATCTGGAGATATACAAGTCCAAATGATATGAAATAAGACATCCTAGAAAGCTTATGAAATTGTCCACATTTCATTTATAAATATCACAGCATGATTCCAAAGTTTAACATGTCGAATTTACATAAACACAGAAACTGGTCTAACAAGACAGAGAGCAAGCAATTCTGTACCCCAACTTTAAACAGCTATAACTCCTAAACCACATAGTAAAATGCCACCAAATTTTAACAGCAGCTAGATATATAAATTATCTACAACTTTTGTATAAATAAGTTTCACAACAAAGCACATTATCATGAAGAACTTTGCTAAGTTTCCAGATCTATCTAGAAACCTCATTTGCAAGAAATAATTATTAACTTATATTGCAAACATATAATTAGACAAAACCAACTTTACCAACATGTCACACATGACCAGTGAACACCATAAAACATAGTATACATTACTAAATAAATTCTTTTAATACATTTTCTTAATTTATTTAGATAAATAGGTGGAATTATGAACACCTATCAAGAGTGCACAATAAATTCTACCAAAATTACAATGTCCTACAAATGCTCCCAAAAGTCTACTACCCAATTTCCAAGCCATTTGTACAATTATATCAACCTCTATGAAAAAGACAAATGCCCAATACATTAAATCATGTGAGAGCAAGTTAAACCTAAAACTCTATATTTTCTATGAACACATGGCCCTAGCATGAATCAATATGATAGATCAACATAATACTAAGCTAATGAAATAACATTTTCTATTTTATCAATTATATATTATTTATAATCTATTTATCAAGCCATAAACAAGTTAAATCAATAACTTGATCATGCAGTAAGCAATGACCATGAAATTTATACCACAGTACATTCATAGCATGAAAAGACTACCATAAAAATTTTACATCATTTGGAGCAACACAACTCAAGATATAAAAATGACAAGCAATATAATGTAGATTTCCCCATTTATCAAGGTCAAATCAAAACCTTAAGAAAAAAGTGAACAACTAGTGTGTTTGGTATTTTTCCTAGCAAATACAAGTCATCATAAAATTAACAAAAGAAGAATCACTATTTTTAGAGTTCTAGAACTCAAGATATGGCTCTGGTCAAGTTTATAAGCATTTTTAGAGTATTTTTAAAGCTTAAATAAAGACACCAGAAAAATTCTACAAACATCTAATATATTATGACTCCACTGCAAAGATCTTTTCTCAAGGTTTCCAAAAAGTCCACTTTTGCTATTTTTGAAATTACCTAGCATGAGATAAGAATTTTAGAAGATTTAACACAAATTCTGAAATTCAAAAACGAAATTCCCTATTTCACCCTAGATCTGCTAGGCGCACCCGGACGTGTACCCCAACTGTGCCTCTCATAACGCTGACATGCGGGACCTGCTGCCCAAATGGGCCCACCTGTCATGCACACACAGAGAGACAGAGAGAGAGGCAGCGAGAGGGAATGCGTCGGTCTTCCCCTTCCGGCTGCCGGAAACAGAGGAGGCGACCGGACTTGCGGCTCCGGTCGGTCTCCGGCGAGGGGGGCGCCGGCGGCGGCGGGGATGATGCGGGGAAGCACTCCCATCACCAGGCACACCCACCGGTGCCCGTGGCTTGGCCAGCGGTGGCCTGTGGCCCGCTGGCCGCGGGAGCAGCCGGCACTGTGGCGGCCGAGACGGCGGAGGCGTGGCTCCGGCGGTCCGCACCGACAACAAAGAGGTGTGGAAGCACCAGGAGGCTCACGCGGACCCAACTACGGCTTCAATTCGTGGCGAGAAGGCCTAAGGCGGCTTGGCCACGGTGGTCGGCATGGTCACTGTTCGTCGGCCATGGAGGCGTCCGCGGCCGGAGCTTTTGCGGCGGAGATGGCTCAGGCAAGTGCGCGCGCGGTGCAAGGCATGACGAGGCGGCGATGGTGCCGCCCACGGTAGAGCAGAAGAAGGGCACAGCGTGGCTGGTTAGGTGGCGGCCATGGAGCTCTGCTCGCGGTGGTAATGGCGACAGCGGCCGCGTTCGCGCGAGGAGAAACCAAGCGAAGCCAAGGAAGAGGCAGAGGGGGCGAGCGGAGAAGTGGAGACGCTTCTGGCGGTGGTGATTTGGCGCGCGGTGGTAGCTACCAGTGGGACAGCAATGGTCGAGCTTGAGCTCGCGGCGGCCATCCATGGCGGCAGCGGCCACGGAGGAGCGCTCAAGCGAGGGAAAGAGCGGAGGAGGGCGAGCAATGGTGGGCATAGAGCGTCCAGGAGCGGCTCGGTGTCCATGACGTGCGAGGAGAAGGCAGGGCACGTGGCATCAGCGAGGACGCACGTCGGTTCGGTGGGGTGCGCTGCCTTGCATGGTCGCCACGGAGGCCAGACCTCGAACACGTTGCGGGCGACGTGGTAGGCAGCTTGGGTTCTAGTTATGGGCCATCTACGGGCTGAGTTAGGTCATGGGCCCAAAAGCAAAATTGAAACCCACATAACCCTCTACAAAACTTGTTCAAGGGTCATGGTCATTAGGGTTATGGATTAGTGGATAATTAGTGACCAACATGATAGTGTCAGCGCATTGACAGTGCTGAGCAAAATCCAACTTGATGGTCAAAACAAAGTCAAACAGATGCCATCTTCTTGTATGACCTTCCCCCTCATGTGATCTCCAACTTTTACATTTGGGCCTACCCAAGTTACTTAACAAATTTTGGAGAACGTGACATGCCAATCTCAGGGTCCTTTGAGCGACAAAGTTGCAAACATGCTGTTTTAGCAATTGATTTTGGAGATCCAAATATACTCCAAATGTAATGACACTTGATTCATTGTGTCCCCCATGAACAGTACTCCAACTCATAGTAAGGAACCTAATTGAACCACTATATGAAATTGGAGGATAAAATATTGCTAACTTGTCAACTTTCTGCTGTCCACTCGAGGACTTAGAATATTTTTCTAAGTGCTAAAAACAACAGCTGATTCCACATTGTGATCTCTATTTGACTAGGTCAGCGGCCAAACTAGCTCTTAACCATTAAACAAAGTTTGTTCTACACAAGATGAACTACAACTTTTGTTTAAGGTCAAAACTCATAACTAGCACAGAAGTCCAACTTTTACTTTGGTCAAAGTATCAACTCGATAAAGCCGAAACTAGGGTTTTAGGCCAATCGAGGCAATTTCTTGACATTTGCTCAACATGAACCCTTCATGACTTTTGTTGTAGAGTTCATCTAGAGTCATTTGGGTAAAGTTGCAAAACTTGGTTGATGATCTATAGTTCCATTAACTTAATGGGGCAAATTCCAACAGGAATGGAACTTATCATTTCATGTGACTTTTTGATTCCAAACTTTATGAAACTTTTTTAGGGATCAATATAGATAGGGACCAAGGTGAGACACATGAAGATATGACAATAACACCATCCAAACATATATCTTTGAAAATGGCCTATATGTAAAGCAATGATGCAGCATCCCACTTTAAGATAGGCTCATCTCCATAGGTTGACATTGACATTGTCATTTCTACTTAATCTATCATGTTTGAGCTCAAACTCACTGCCTAATTGGTGATAAACACCTGGGGTGTTACACGGTCCGTCGAGCCAAGCCTCATCTTGATCTTTGCCACCTTGATCATATGACTCCATGTCATGTCTCATATGCAATGAGCTCCTTCATGACACCATTACCTGTGGACTAATCATTGTGTATCTCACATTAAACACAATTAGTCCACCTAAGGTTGTCACTCAATTACCAAAACCAAATAAAAACCTTTCAGGTGGTACTAAAGAGTTTCCACATCCCCCTTGCTCACATAAATGGGTCTTTAAGATTTATTAGGAATTTTCACAATTGGTTATTGGGCTAAGCCCATATAAATTCCAACAACTCTGGTAGTGGTATGGTAGCGGTCAGTCAGAGCCGGTCGTCAGTCAAGTTCTCCATCAGGCAAGAAGCTGCATGCCAAGACGGAGTCGGAGGTGACGAGCCTAGCACGTCATCGCCGCCACGGACCCACGGGGCCGTGTACTACGTGCAGAGCCCGTCCTGGAACTCCCACGGTGGGCGAGACGACCACGACGACCACGTCCGTGCACTCGACCCCCGCACTCAGCCCCATGGCGTCGCCGCAACACTCGCGCTCGTCCGTGGTCAGGGACGAATCCTCCGCTCTTAGCTCTCGTCTTCGACCCACACCCACCCTGACTCATCTTCTTGGCAATCCCAACCCGCCCCGACCCACAGCTAAATAGAACCCGGTCCCACCCATCCACACACAACCCATATCAGAACCCGCCCCAAAAAAACATGTTTCCCTCCGACCCATTAGCAGGAGTAAGCACGCCTAACTGAAACACAGTCAATACAATAATCCTTACAGCAAACGGTTTGAGTCTTAAGGCATACCGCCACCGGTCTGCAGGACCCACATGTCATAGTCTAAATTTATATATAAATGGCAATACACCTTCTTGTCTTGGACGCGCCCAATGCTCGTGCCGCCTCTTGCCCGGGCCATCAGTCATGGTCCGTGACACAAAGCCATATACTCCCTCCGTCTCAGAATAGATGATGTTATGAGATACGTGCAGGTCAAACTTTCTTAACTTTAACTAGATTTGTAGAAAATACGTGTAACATTTATGTCTCCAAATAAATTTATTGTGATAGTATATTCAATGGTCTATTTAATGATACTAATTATGTATTATAAATACTATATATATATAAATAAATAATTGGTCAAAGTTAAAAAAAACTGACTTTTTAGGAAACTTGTACTGTACGGTATCTGGGGAGAGAGGGAGTATATACCCATCAATGTTTTAAATAGCGGGCTAAGGTGTTTAGCGGTATATGTCTAAAACAGCTAATAGCGGAGCTATATCGGGCTATAGCGGGATATAGCGGCTAAATTGTACATGAACACAAATAGCGGCACCCTGTCTTAAAAGGCTATAACGGGCTATAGCGACAGCTTTAGCGGGAGATTTAAATACCAATACAATACGATACGCCATCGAACCACCACCCCTCGCCGCCTAGGGTTTGCAGCACCCCTCCGCTCCGCTCACGTCGCCGACTAGGGTTTGCCGCCGCGGATCTCGCCGTCCCCGCCATGGCCTCGCACGCGGGCTCCTCCTCCGCCGCCGGCGCGCACACGGGCTCCTCCTCCGTCGGCGAGGCCCCGACCACTGGGGAGCACCGGATGGGGACCACCATCGTCGGGGTCTGCTACGAGGGTGGCGTCATCGTCGGCGCCGATTCCAGGACAAGCACTGCTAACGCGGCTCCTATCGATCCCCTTTGGCTCCTATCGGCCGTGATGTGCTAGTTGCTTAGTTGCGAGGAATTTGGGTACTAGCAATATGTTGAGGAAAGTTGCCCCTCCTCTGATATTTGTTTTTTTTTTCAAAATTGCATTATTTATTGCCATCCACAAAAATATTTTCAGTTTTTCTGGGATTTTACCCTTCCAGATCATTTTGAGAAATCTGCCGGCCTCATTGACTGTAAGAGCATTGTAAACCGGCTTAACAGAGAAAAGGCCCTTTTTACCAAACTTCCAAGCAATCTTGTCATCCCTCATATTAGACATTCACTAGCTGTATCAAACAAAATTTGGTCCCAGTTTTCTTTCCAGATATCAACCAGAAACCTGGTAAAGGTCACAGCAGATGGGTTCATTTTCATTTTTTCTACAGATATGTTTTGCTGATTGCACATAGCAAAAGGATCAAGAAAAAGTTGAATCAAAGAATTATCATACAACCATTTGTCGTGCCAGAACAACGTTTTCTGCCCTTACCAAACTTCCAAGCAATCTTGTCATCCCTCATATCTAGACATACACTAGCTGTATCAAGCAAAATTTGGTCCCAGTTTTCTTTCCAGATATCAACCAGAAACCTGGTAAAGGTCACAGCAGATGGGTTCATTTTCATTTTTTCTACAGATATGTTTTGCTGATTGCACATATCAAAAAGATCAGGAAAAAGTTGAATCAAAGAATTATCATACAACCATTTGTCGTGCCAGAACAACGTTTTCTGCCCATTCCCAATGATTATTTTCCTACCCAATTAGACATCTCTGACTTTCAACAAGTCAGACCAGATGGCTCAGATGGGATTATGTGCTCCCTTTGGTTCAAGGATTTAATCCTTTTGATTAAAACATGCCTCCTTAAGTTCGTGAAAAGTCGTACTCGTGCTAGTCCAGAAAAATGACTTTGCTCCTGTTTCCACCAAATAGATTTCATTATTAAGCTGATATATTCTTTATTTTTTATTTGGCCAAGTGCTAATATTTTTTTTTGTTGCCTGCTCCAACTCAGGAATGTATGTAGCCAACCGTGCTTCAGACAAGATTACTCAACTGACAGACAATGTGTATGCCTGTCGCGCTGGATCTGTAAGTGTCATTGTCTTCTAATGTTATTGTTGTATTAGGATGTTTGAGTAGAAACTTTCTTCTCATTTTGTCCATTTGACAAGTTATTAATGGACACTCCTTAATGGTAGACAGCTTATACTGTTGATCTGAACCAGTCAAACAACATTAAGAGCTACTGTTTATTCTCATTGCTGTTTTTATATGGCCTTATCTTGTTTTGTCTTAATAGAAAGTCATTCCTCCTTTGGATGGTGCCAGAGATGGCACATTCCTTTTTGCAAGTTTTTAGTTCACATGTAAAACTCTTGCTATTTTAATTTCATCACAGGCTGCTGATACACAAGTCATTTCGGACTATGTACGTTATTTCCTCCACCAACACACGTAAATTTGTTCTTCATACACAACCTAACATTAACCTCTCATTTGATAAATCAATATATTGAATGATACTTAAGATCTCTTTGATAAACATGATGGTATACAAGTACTTGAGATATTTGATAACTGATGTTAAAGTTACCCTCCTGTGCAGAATTCAGCTTGGACAACCAGCTACTGTTAAAGTTGCAGCCAACTTGATTAGGTTGTTAGCTTATCAGAACAAGGTATGTTCCATAGCATTCCAGCACAGATTGTTAAAACACACTTTACTTTCCTCATTGATAAGCATCTGGTGTTGGAATTTGATGTCAAACTCTTGCTGAACTACAAAAATGAATGTTTGTTATTAATATCCAGAACATGTTGCAAGCTGGCATGATTGTTGGAGGATGGGATAAGTATGAGGGAGGCCAAATTTTCTCGGTCCCTCTGGGTGGAACGATCTTTAAGCAACCATTTGCAATTGGAGGTATAATTTTGCACATAAAGTTGCATTGTTTCCTTCTTTCAAGTCAGTATTTCAATGCTACTTCCATTATTCTCTTTTGCTCTGACATACCTTTTGTGCTCTGGCTAGTGATCTAGTAATTAGAACACTTACTGTTTGAGTTGTACATGATATCTGAGTGTCCATACTCTAAATCTCGTTATCAAAAAACTTCCTTTGCTGAGAAATATGACCCTTGCTATTTTCTTGAGTGTATGCTACATCAGGTATTATGTTATCTCTGAATTGCAGGTTCAGGTTCCAGTTACTTATATGCTCTTCTTGATCATGAATGGAAAGAGGGAATGAGCCAGGAAGAGGCAGAGGTATGTCGCCAAGTTCCTTACTTAGATCCTGGAATTGAGATATTTTTAGTTGTGTAAGGTGAAAAGAGTACAAAACTAACCCCAATGTTCCTAATATGTTCATGTATTACAGAAATTTGTGGTGAAGGTAGTTTCCCTTGCTATGGCCCGTGATGGTGCTAGTGGAGGGGTTGTCCGTACAGTCACCGTAAGTTATCTCTATTTTTATGCAAATTTACATGCTCAGTTCCCTTCAGAAATACTGAAACATAGCAATCACCTAAACTGGTTGGGGGTGTCATTGGTTGTCTTACGCTATGTTGGTTTTGACCCTTATATCTAATATGAAGCTTTCGATAGCTTTCAAAGTGAAACTTAAATCAGCTGTAACTGAAAATCGTAAATTTTGATCATTTAATTCCATGTGTTGTGCTATGTAACTGAAAATCGTAAATTTTGATCATTTAATTCCATGTGTTGTGCTATATATTCTTCTTTTCATTCATAAAATTGATTTTACCAAAATGAATTAGAACGAAAGTACAAGATCAATTGGAATGGCTTATCTCAATGCAGCTAACCTGCTATACCATTTACTCTTCTGTTACTTGATTCATTCACTTGCTTGCTACTTGCAAAAAATCAGTCTGCAAGAATGCAGTGACCTGCAAACTATGTTTATGTTTTGCCTATACTTATCTCTTACTGCCATTCCTATGTTTGCTTGTGTGTGGCTTAGACCTTTTTTTAGTTCAAAACAAACTCATAACTGACTTAATCCTATGTTTTGCCTATACTTATCTCTTACTTCCATGCCTATACTTATGTTTGCAAACAGGAAGGGAGACAGGGGGTCCCCTTGTCTGACCCCTCTACCAGATTTGAAATAACTACCAGTAGTGTTATTCACCTTAACACTAACTGTACCAGAACTCATAACTGACTTAATCCAGTCACACCATTTGTTCCCAAAGCCTCTTTGCTTGAGACATTCGAAAAGGAAGTCCCAATTTAATTTGTCATATGCCTTCTCAAAATCCAGTTTGAGAATTAAACCATCCTTTTTCTTAATTCTTGTATCATGCAAGATCTCATGTAAGGCTAAAATTCCATCCATAATATTTCTGTTCTTCAAAAAACCAGATTGACATTTGTTTATAATCCTGCCCATGACTTTATCTAACCTCAACATCAAAGCCTTAGTGAAAATTTTGTACACAACATTCAGCAAACAAGTGGGTCTATACTACTTGATGCTATTAGCTTCTTTACTTTTGGGTAGCAGAGTAATGATCCCATAATTGAATCGACCAATGTCAAGCTTCAGATTATGGAAATCAGAGAAAAGAGCAATCATCTCATCTTTAATTATGTCCCAACAGTGTTGGTAGAATTCCACTGGGAAATGATCAGGCCCAGGGGCTGTATTTTTCTCCATAGAAAAGATAGGATTCTTTATTTTAGATTCAGAAAAGGACTTCTCAAGGTCTTTATTTTCCTGTATAGTCACCATTTCAGAAGGGCCCCAACATCCAGGTTCCATATGGATACCAGATGATGTAGAGGGGCCAAATAACTCTTTGTAGAATTGAGTAGCATGTTCTACTAGAGCCCCATCCCTTTCGATAGTTTGGTCATCATGTTTTAAAGAGAAGATAGTATTTTTCCTGTTAGCCACCCTAAGAAAAAAGGTAGTATTACTGTCCCCCTTAAGCAGCCACATACTGTTGGACCTTTTATGCCAGTAACCCTCCTCTTCTTCAAGTAACCTTAACAATTCAGATCGTATGGAATTTTTTCTATTCAATGCAGCTAACCTGCTATACCATTTACTCTTCTGTTACTTGACTCATTCACTTGCTTGCTACTTATCAGTCTGCAAGAATGCAGTGACTTGCAAACTATGTTTATGTTTTGCCTATACTTATCTCTTACTGCCATTCCTATGTTTGCTTATGTGTGGCTTAGACCTTTTTTTAGTTCAAAACAAACTCATTTGGTTACGCTGCAGATAAATGCCGATGGCGTGAAGATGAACTTCTACCCTGGCGACAAGCTACCGCTGTGGCACGACGAGCTGGAGCCCCATAACTCTTTGCTTGATATTCTTGCTGCTGGGAACCCTGATCTCATGGTGCAGTGAATTTGCCCTCCACTTCCTTTGTGAACTTTTCAATGTATCTGACTTGTTGATTTCAACTGACGAATTTGAACAATTCCTGCTGAACTATTCACATCAGAGTTTACATATTGTTATCACACCTTAATAAATTCCTGTTTAGCTGAATGGTTGGTGTTTTGAGTTAATGGTTACTGGCGAGTATACGGTTTTGTCAGCCGCCTACTCATGATGCATCAGTAATGCATTCCTCGTGGCATCCTTTCCATCTTATATAACACGGGTGTGTTTGGTTGCTTGGGCTTCCCTAGCCTGGCTAGCTACAGGTAGCCTGGGTGAGTTTGGCCTGGTTATTGCATTGCAAGTTGAGTCTGTTTGGTTAGTCATTACGCTAGCCAAGTTTGGCTCGGTTTATGTTTGGTTGCCTGCTCTATGCCCGAACTGCATTGGCTTAGCAGAGGTTGGCGTGTTTGGTTGTTGCTGGCTCTGCTTCGTTGGCTTCACCCCTCCGTACAGTGGTGATCTTACCTCCCACAGACCTCCCCTTGTCATTTACGCTTTGTGAGCGCTCACACGACATAGTAAAACCACGGTCTCATCTCGGCAGCGAAACCCTGGCCCACACGCCGGTGAAAGTGCCGGAGAGGCCCAAACCGACGACGCTGGCCGGGCTCTCAGTCTCAGCTCTGGGCAGTGGCCGCTTTGAGTGGGCCGGGCCCACCACGCAGAACGATGAGATGGATGAACCGATGAGGGCGCCTGCGCCGGTGACGCCGATCCAGTTCCAATCTCCCCCTTTCTTAGCCGGAAAAGGTACTTCACCCCCTAACCCCCATGCGGTTTTCAGACGGTGGGTTTACTACAGTACCAGCGGTATTGCTACAGTAAGAGCGGTCTTGCTACAGTGTCGTCGATTGAATCTTTAAAAATTATAGTAAATCACAGAAAAATTATAAAATGAAAAATCCAATTTTGTTGGACTCCACGTGAGTAGATCTACACAGTGAATATATAATATGATATGCTTTAGTACAACAAAATTGGAGTCCAAATTACAGAAAAAATAGATCAAAATCTATAAAAAAAAACTTTGTGCTAAAGCATATCGTATTATATATTCACTGTGTAGATCTACTTATGTAGAGTTCAAAAATTTGAATTTTTCATTTTATGATTTTTCTGTGATTTATTATAATTTTTCAAAGATTCAGTCGGAAAAGCAAAAACCGCGTGCACTGTAGCAATACGAGGCACTGTAGCAATCCTACAGTTACTGTAGTAATCCGCTAGTAAATCCGCCGTTTTAAGTTTTTGGAAAGTTCAGGAGGCAGCAAATCCGCCGTTTCAAGCTTTTGGAAAGTGACCGTTCGATGGTTGAGGGGTTTAAGTAGTCACGGTAGGGTGAAGTAGACTTTTTCCTTTCTTAGCCGGACCGGAGGCAGCAGCTACCAGCGAGCGCCGCTAGCCATGCTCTCCGCCGCCGCCGTCATACCCAGGCTCCGCTTCGCGACGCGACCGCGGCTGAGGCGGCCGTCGGCTAGGACTTACTGGCCGCGGCCGCTCTCCTCCAGCCACGTAACGCCCGCGGCGGCTGCGGGGGTGCTGGAGCCGCCGGACCTCACCCGCTTAGCCAACGCCGCGCGCATCTCGCTCTCCCCGCAGGAGGTCAGTCGGCGTTACTGCTTTCTTTCTTTCTCGTCATGTCAAACATCTGATACTCTGTGCACATGAGAGGCTGACGCTTTGCTTGTGTTGTCTCCGTGCCCGCTCGCCAGGCCCAGGACTTCGAGCCCAAGATTCGGCAGGTCGTGGATTGGTAAGTTTTCGCTACCTATTCTCTTCTGTTTGCAATTGGATAATTCAAGGGCCGCTTTGTAGCGCTTGCAGATTGCAGATCGTGAAATCCTGCGAGGAATGCTCTGCCGTGGGTTTAGATAAGTTCTGGGCATTTTTATTTGGGGAACCAATGAACACATGCCGCAGTGCATTGCTAATTTCAGACTGGAAATGATTTGGGTGATTCGAATACTGAAGTAATATTAAGTACCTTTTGCAGACTGTAAATATATCTCACTATGATCCCTCTAAAGTCAGCTATTCAAGTCCCTCTAACTTAAGTTAGAGGAGAACCATCCCTAAAGTCATCCAAATATACACATCGTCCTCACAACTTCACCATGAAAACAATAGCTGCCAATTGTTGTATAAGATGTTGAGGAGTAGAAAACGCATGGTTCAAAGCGGTGGGAGATCAACCAGATGAACATCCTCAGTCGACAGTTGACACCCTTGCACCAATGAAGGCACCTATCTAGGATGAATGGGACACTGTTTTTTTTTTAAATGAATAAGGCAGCGTCAATGTTTCTAGTGAACAATGCAATATGAACATCTTAAAAGACCGCATCTAGTTTCCTGTGGCAGAACACCACAAACGTCACAAGCTCCGTCGCAATTAAGTTAATGGATATGTTTTTAGATTTGTATAACTTGATCAGAGTGGATGTTTTTATTTTGTGTAGTTATGTGATTCTTAATCACAAAATAGGAAGATCATGAATGTTTCATACTATGGGGGTGTTGGGTTTTGATTTCTATTTGTATGCACTGTAAGAAAATCAACGCTTGACTGGTTACTTTGGGGTAGAACTTAGCTGCTCTTTGTTTTTATTTTCTTTACAGGTTTGGGAAACTTCAGGCAGTAGATCTTGAGTCCATTGAGCCTTCACTTAGAGCTGGTATGCATCTTGGTGGCATTGTCATGATTGATTACTGTTTATTAGCGTCTCTTGATTTGCTAGAATTTGGAAAAAGCATAAAGCCTTTCCCACTTCAATCAGCATGAAAACATGATTTACTAATACTAAGTTCCCTATCCCAATTGGTTGTGACACGATAGAAGGCTTCTAGTAGCATTTAGTCATCTGCTCCATACTAGCACTGTGCTTGACATCATGTTAACATCACTTGATTTACTAGAATTTTGAAGGCATAAAGCTTAAACTATTCTAGATGTGCGTGAAAACATGATTTACTGAGTTACCTATCCCAATTAGTTGTGGCACAGTAGGTTGGCTTCTAGTGAGCATTTAGCCATTTGTTTTATACTAGTACTGTGCTTGGCATCATGTGTGAAATGGAAGAATCACGGGAGAAGGATTATAATGTAATATTTGAAACAATTAGTTTTGAATTCTAATGCTTTCATCCAAAAACCAAATATTTTATTTGATTCCCTACCCCCAAAACCCTAAAAGAAGAAAAGTAATACTGCAATGTTATTATTTTGTTCCTAGAGCTGTCAAGATTAAAGAGTTCCTAGCAGCCCGTTACACAATGCTTATTAACTGTTAGTCCGTTTCTGTATGTTTATTTCAGTGGATTACCATTTTTCATGTTCCACTATCTCATCCACAGGTACAACGGCTGATAGTTCTTTGAGAGAAGATAAGCCTGAAACATTCGATAACAGGTGAGCCAGGCTGATAGTTCTTCCATGATTTTCACCAAAACACTACATGCTTTGCATTGAAAGCCTGAGTCTTCTTTTTCGTTTTTTGTTTTTTGTCAATGCAGAGATGCCATAGTGGAGACCATTCCAAGTTATGATGATCCATATATCAAAGTGCCAAGAGTGCTGAACAAAGAATGATCTGTAGCCTGTATATCAAAATTGTTAGAATATTAAAACTCTGCGCCATTTGTACAATGCAGCATGGTTAAACATATGATAAAATCTGCAAAAATATTGAACTGAGCCATCAGCAAGCTGAATTAATTTTGTGCATTTCAATTTGATAATGCTTTGATTGAACAGAGCAATCAGCAACCTCGCATTGGGACAGGATAACAGGAAAGATTTGGGAGATCTGCAATTATTTTTTGCTCTCACAAGTATAGACGAGTGAAGTCTTGAAGCCCATCCTAATCTATTTCAATTCCTTGGAGATTATGCTCCATTTGTTAAAGGCTTTTGTCAATCACCTGGAGAGTGGAATCAAAGTTATAGAAGAGCTCTCCGCCAATCCTATATTTAGGGTTGATAATGTGGTGGTCCCAATCTTAGTCTACCTATTTCTTTAGATTGGTATATGCTAAACTGCATTTTTTTTCTTAAAAAAAGAGTTGACTAATTTTGACTGCCGACAACCACATTTCTCAAGCCTGTTCCTTCTCACGTGACAACCATGCTGGAACGTGATATGCCTAGTATGTCAGAGTTGTTGGGCATTTTGGCATTTTGGATATCCAGGAGCAAGGAGGGGATTAGCAATGCATTAGCATAGCAATGCATTAGCATAGCAATGCATAGCATTCACAGGGTTCTACTTTGCAGTCACAGGGTTCGCCTGGTATACCATGCTTAGAGTCACGTTGCTCCTCGGACAACTTGTACTGGACCTGTATTGTTATCCCATTTATGTTGGATATGGTGCTTGGAGTCACATTGTTCCTCGGACGACCACGACCACCTATGGTGCTTGGAGTCACATTGTTCCTCGGACGACCATGACCACCCATTTGTGTTGGATTTGTATTATCAGACCACCTATTTGTGTTGGATGTGTACTATTGTTCCATTTGTGTTGGATCTGTATTGTTTTTTTTTTGCAAGATCCAGTTACAGACGCAGACACTCATATACACGAGCGCACACTCACCCCTACGAAGGCACGCACGCACACCCTTATGAGCACCTTCGAAGAAATGAGTTGGACCGGCAAGTCTCGAGATTGACGAAGTCACCACAGACGCCTCGCTGTCGACGGGCACGTCGCCTACCACTGAAAGAATAGCGCCGTTAAATCCTGAAATAAATCCAGTGTCAAGTCGGAGACTTGAACCCAGATGGGCAGGTTCCACCACAAATAACCCAACCAGCTGGGCTACGCTGAGTTCGCATATCTGTATTGTTATTGGTATCCAAAGCTTCTTCATTATGATATATACTAACTCCACTATAGCTTATTCCTTCTCATAACTAACTACACTCTTGCTTATGATATATACTTCTTCTCATAACTAACTCCATTCTTCCTTATGATATATACTAACTCCATCCTTCTCATCCACTCTTACTTCCTTTTGATATATACGACCTCCATCATTCTCATAACTAAATCCATTGTAGCTAACTGAGAGATTAGGGAAAACTAATCCAATGTCTTATTATATACTAACCGAGAGATTGGAGAGAACCAAATCATCACCGCCAATCCAATTTGTCATGATACACACTAACTCCATTGTTTACAGAGACAACCAAATCATCATCGCCAATCCAGCTTTATAAATGATAACCGCCAATCTAGTTTCTCATGATATAATCTCCACTATATATAGAATCATAACTGCCAATCGGCATCACCTCCTTAGAGTTGATGCTTGGTTTTTAACACCTATAATTAGATGATGGCTAATACTACAAGTACACTAGTTGTACATTGCCGGTATAGATCATTTGGGGTTGCATGTACATCTATTCAGGAATCACTTGGAGGTGAAGATTCCATGATCGAGTGGGGTGCCTATTCCTTAGTCTCGTGCTACTTGTGTCAACGATTGCAATATTGTTGGTTTGCTAGAACTGCAAGCGGGCTTGTCCGCAAACTCGCGAATAGGCCTAATTGTTGCAGTGCAGGAAGTCAATCTATAAGGTGAGAAAAAAATATCTTTTGATTCCCTACCACCCTCTGTGAAAGCATCTAGGCCCCGGTGTTGGTTTCGGCAATTGATGACAACGCATTATTACCATGACTAATGTGTGTTTTGTAGAAACAGTGGTAAGTTAGGTCATGGAGTTGATAACTGCTTTGGGCACTATGGTATTCATGTCCCTTGATGAAAATCATTTCGGTTTTCAAAGGATCAACGACAAGATTAAGGACGGTTAGTTCCGGATGTCAAGGTGTTGAGTTGCCTCCGGAATAGTCGTTAGGATCTTTGTTTCTTCCTTTGACTGTACTATAAAGGAGGGCATGAGCGAGTAGCTTGACCTAGGTGAGTCTTTTGTTTAGGTGTGGTGCACACTTGTCAAACTTAGCACTAGGTAGCTCTAGAAAAACTCAAAGTTCAGTTAGAAGCAACTTGGTTCAAGTTGCGTCGCGTTTAGAAGTCGTTTGAGTAGTTTACCCTTGACCGGACGTGGTCTTTGTCATGACCGGAGGCGTTCTGTCAGTACTAACAAGTCACTGCGTCGTTAACTGATCGACCGGACGCGATCCCTAAGAGGACTAGATGCGGTGGTCAGTCTGACACGTGTTTCAGAGGGTAAAAGTGTAATCGGACGTGACTGTGAAGTGATCGGACGTGTCCGGTCACGTTCCAGTAAGGTCACAAGCTGACCTGACACGTCAGGTGGAAGTTCAGTTAGGTTCTTGCATGATCGGACGCGTCCGGTCATCCCTGACTAGCGTGTCTGGTCACTCAGCGCTGACTTTCGGTTTTCGACCGTTACACTCGACCGGTGTGTTCGGTCATGTCGACCAGCGCGTCTGGTCAGTACGAGTTTTGCTAATTTGGCAGGTAACGGTTGAATTTATCTGAGGGGTGTATAAATACATCCCCTCCACCTCTTTTAGAGGTCTCTTGCTCATTTGTTCAGCTGATAAACACCTTTGGAGTGCAAGGGAGTGCAAGAGCCCTAGTGAGGATAGTGATTTGAGAATCAAAGGTTGAGATTCCTCACTAGTAACAAGAGTGTAGCAAGTGTGCATCCATCTTCTCATTAGGCTTGTTGTGGTCAAGTGAGAGTTCTAGCTTGTTACTCTTGGTGATCGCCATCACCTAGACGGTTTGGTGGTGATTGGGAGTTTGGTGATCATCCGATGAGCTTGTGGGTGACCCAACTCATGTTGTGAGCGGTTTTGGGTGATTCGCCGTGACGGAGTGTCGAAGAATTAACCCATAGAGAGCACTTGATCCTTGCACGGATCAAGGGGAAGCTACACCCTTGCGCGGGTGCTCCAACGAGGACTAGTGGGGAGTGGTGACTCTCTGATACCTCGGCAAAATATCGCCGTGTTCCTAACCCTTACTTTCAAGCATTTACTTTCATGTATTACTTTCATTGCTTATTTACTTTCCTAGAATTGCCATGCTAGTCTAGGATTAGAACTTAGGGTGCAAAACTTTTACCGGTAGAATCACAAGAAACACTAGTAGGCACTAGGGGTGAAGTTTGGCTTGTAGAATTTAATTCTTGCAATTAATTTTTAGAAAAGCCCAATTCACCCCCCCTCTTGGGCATCTTGATCCTTTTAATTAGTATCGGAGCCGTGTTGCTCTTTATTTAGGCTTCACAGCCTAGAGCAAGATGTCTAATGGGGAAGGACCACCTCCCACTTTTAAGGGAGACGATTTTCTATATTGGAAAATTTGTATGGAGGCGTACCTCAAAGCCATAGATGTTGGGTGCCTTAGAGCCACAACCGAAGGGCTTCCCCCTATTAGGGATCCCGCCAACCCAAATGGTGACGAGGAGAAGTACGATCGGTGGAATGCAAAGGCAAAAAATCCATTCTACCGGGGCTTAGGCAAGGATATCTTCAATCATGTGCGTAATGCTAAAAACGCTCATGAATTATGGGAAAACCTTTGTGCTCTCCATGAGAGAACTAAGAGTGAGCGTGAGGAACGCTATCATATTGCTTTAAAGAAAATTAATTCTTTTGAGATGCTTCCCAAAGAAAGTGCTAATGAAATGTACACTCGATTGAATGTTCTTATAGAAGATCTCAATGCTCTTGGACTCACTCAAATGAGTCAATCGGATGTTGCAAGGAGGATCTTGAGTGTTCTTCTCATTGAGAAGTATGGACACATTGTCACCGTACTTCACCAAAGTGATCTCTCCGTCGCAACACCGACTCAAGTATTGGGAAAGATCAATGCACATGAGATGTACATGCACATCACTCCGGAAGAGGACTCATCATCTTCCAAGAAGAAAGACTTGGCCTTCAAAGGTAGCCATGAAAAGAAAAAGAAGAAGGGCCAAGCCATGATGGTGCAAGAAAGCTCAAGTAAAAGTGATATTGATGATGCATCACTTGCACTCATGGTGAGAAAGACCACCAAGATGCTAAAGAAGCTCAACAAGAGTGGCATCAAGTTCGATGGCAAGAAGAAGAAATTCTTCACAAGTAGCAAAAGGAAGCCAATATCCGAGATGGATTGCTTCAATTGTGGTGAACTTGGCCACTTAGCTCATCAATGCCTGAAGCCTCCAAAAGACAAGTACAAAAACAAGAACAAGGGCAAGAAAGATGATTCAAGTGATGAAGAAGATGAGAAAAAGAAGAACAAGCCATACAAAAAGAAAGATGGCAAGAGAAGAGAGTTCTACAAGAAGAAGAAGAAGAAGGGAGGCAAAGCTTACATTGTTGGTGATTGGCTCACCGACATTGAGTCATCATGTGAGTCCTCCGACGATGAGAGCGACGATGAGAAAGAGAAGGTCGCCACATTTGTGATTGGGCCATCATCATCTTCACCGACATCTTCATCACCACCTTCACCGCCACCTTCACCATCATCTTCCACTACTCATCTATGCCTTATGGCTAAGGGTCAACGAAAGGTACAAAACAATGATAGTGATGATGATGATAGTGATAGTGATGATGAATATGATGCACCTCCTTATGATGAACTTGTAAAATTGTTAAACAAATATTCTAAAATCATAAGAAGAACCAGAAATGAAAATGATGAGCTTCAAAATGAAAATGAATCACTCTCATCTAAGCTTGAGAATGCACATAAGACTAGTGATGAGCTCAAAGATCAAAATGAAACTATGTCTTCTACTCTCAAGGAGCTCAAAACTTCTAACAAAAAGCTTAGAGATGAACATGATAAACTTGAGAAGAAGCATGGTGAACTCATCACTAGGCTCAACTTGCTAAAAGATGAATATACTATATTAAAAATCAACTATGATAGTCTTATTGTTGCTAATGAACTCGCTCTTAAGACACATGATGCTACTAACCAAGTTGTTAAGATTGATATAGCTACATCATGTGACGATTTGATTATTGAGAACTTTGAGCAAGGCTCTAGCGGCAAAGGCAAGAGTGTGGCTGAGTCCGACAACTATGATGACTATGTCAAGCTCAAGAGTGAAAATGAGATGCTTAAGATTGAGAACAAGAAGTTGCTGGCTCTTGAAAAGCAAACATCAAATGAGTCACTCATTGAAAAAAACAAAAAGCTCAAGCAAGAAAAAGAGCATCTCAAGACCGGCCTAAGCAAGTTCACAAGAGGCCAACATTTGCAAAGTGAGCTACTCATGAACACCGTCATGAAGATGGATAGAAGTGGCATTGGTTACTTGGAAAATCAAGAGAAGAAGACTAAGGCTCAACAACAACAAAGCAAGTCAAAGCCCAAGCCAAAGAGATGTGTTGAGTGTGGACAAGAAGGCTATTTTGCTCATGAGTGTAAAACTCCACCACCACAACCCTTGCCCAAGCATGCTAGACCCTTGCCTTCAATGCTCATTACATGCTTAGAAAAGATTCAAGTGGAAAGATGAAAGTCATGTTCTTGGGTCCCCCTAACAAAAATAGGCCAAAGAAAATATGGGTTGCCAAGTCACTAGTTGAGAAAGTCAAGGGTCCCTCTCAAGTTTGGGTCCCTAAACAAAAGGCTTGATCTCTTGTGTGTAGGTGAACTACAAGACCGGTTGATCTCATTGGGTGATTGATAGTGGTTGCACACAACACATGACCGGTGATCCTCGTATGTTCACCTCACTTGAAGAGAATGGGGTATGTCAAGACAAGATCACATTTGGGGACAATTCAAAGAGCAAAGTCAAGGGTATAGGCAAGATTGCAATATCAAATGATCACTCTCTCTCAAATGTGCTCTATGTTGCTTCATTGAGTTTCAACTTACTATCCGTTGGGCAACTTTGTGACGTTGGCTACCAATGCTTGTTCACTCCAAATGAAGTGGTAGTTACAAAGATAGATGACAAGCAAGTGATTTTCAAAGGCTTTAGATACAATAATCTCTATCTTGTTGACTTCACCTCCGAAGATGCAAACTTGATGACATGTTTGTTCACCAAAACTACACTTGGATGGCTTTGGCATAGGAGGCTTTTTCATGTTGGAATGAACACTCTCAACAAGCTATTGAAGAAAGAATTAGTGAGAGGTTTGAAGAATGTAAAGTTTGAGAAGGACAAACCTTGTAGTGCATGTCAAGCCGGCAAACAAGTTGCAAATACTCATCCAACCAAAGCTTACATGTCAACATCAAGAGTGTTAGAACTTCTATACATGAATTTGTTTGGTCCTACAACTTACAAGAGTTTGGATGGAAATCTCTATTGCCTAGTGATTGTGGATGACTACTCAAGATACACTTGTACTTTCTTCCTTCATGATAAATCCGAAGTAGAAAATTGCTTCAAGAAGTTTGCAAAGAGATCTCAAAATAAATTTGAAGTCAAGATAAAGAAGATTAGAAGTGATAATAGAAAAGAGTTTGACAACACAAACATTGAAGCTTATTGTGATGAAATTGGAATCAAGCATGAAGTTTCATCAACCTACACTCCTCAACAAAATGGTGTAGTTGAGAGAAAGAACCGAACCTTGATCACCCTTGCAAGAACAATGCTAGATGAGTACAGCACACCGGAGAAATTATGGGCCGAAGCAATCAACACCGTATGCTATGCTTCAAATCGCCTCTTCCTACAAAAGTTTCTCGGCAAGACCCCCTATGAGTTGCTAAATGGGAAAAAGCCGGACGTCTCATTCTTCTGGGTGTTTGGTTGCAAATGCTACATCTACAAGAAGCATCAACACCTAGGGAAGTTTCAAAGACATTATGATATTGGTTTTCTTGTTGGTTACTCATCAAAGTCCAAAGCATATAGAGTATTTAACCATGCCACCGGTTTGGTTGAAGAAACATATGATGTGGAATTTGATGAATCTAACGGCTCCCAAGGAGCAATTGAGAATTGTGATGATGTAGGTGATGAACCATTAAGGGAGGCAATGAAGAACATGCCGGTGGGAGACATCAAGCCTAAAGATGATGAAGACGATGTATAAATTGTCAATCCACCATCTTCATCACATGTGCCTCAAGATGATGACAAGAATGAGAGAGTTGAAAATGAAGATACTCATGTCTCTCATCAACAAGTCGAGGCACAAGCTCAAGATGTTGATGCTCCTCATCCCTCTCCTCAAGTGGTTGATAGAAGAAACTCACCTCTACTTCAAGCACATCCACAAGATCTCATCATAGGGAGTCCAACAAAGGATGTAATGACTCGATCTCAAAAGCTTACTTCTTTTGTTGAACATCACTCTTTTGTCTCTTGTCTTGAACCTAAGAATATAGAAGAAGCTCTTCAAGATCCGGATTGGGTGAATGCTATGCATGAAGAATTGAACAACTTTGCCCGCAATCAAGTTTGGACACTTGAAAAGCATCCAAAAGGTGCAAGAGTCATTGGAACCAAGTGGGTGTTCCGCAACAAACAAGATGATCAAGGTGTAGTAGTGAGGAACAAGGCAAGACTAGTTGCAAAGGGGTTCTCTCAAGTTGAAGGTCTTGATTTTGGAGAGACCTTTGCACCCATTGCAAGACTTGAAGCCATTCGTATCCTTCTTGCATATGCATCACATCATGAAATGAAACTATATCAAATGGATGTGAAAAGTGCTTTTTTAAATGGCTTCATAAATGAACTAGTCTATGTTGAACAACCTCCCGGGTTTGAAGACCCTAGATATCCTAATCATGTTTATAGGTTGTCCAAGGCGCTATATGGGCTCAAGCAAGCCCCTAGAGCGTGGTATGAGTGCCTCTGGGACTTCCTCATTGAGAAGGGCTTTACTATTGGGAAGTGTAACAGAACCGCCCAATTATACGAGATTAAGTAGGAAATCATCCAACGGAAGGACAATTTAACAAACTTAAGCCCGTATAACCCGGTAGTCCGTGAAATCTCGACGGATTTCAAACCATTTCACATAACATCCAAGATCGTACTAAGTTTAACGGTTAGCATCATAAGTTACATAAATGTTCACGGCATAAAATACATCGGATTTTAAACATAGTTATTACAAATCAGGTTCGAATAAAAATAGCGGAAGCGGTAGTTCAAATCACGCACACACACAACATTTTGAAATAAAGTGCCAGCTTGTGACCATCTCCAGCAAAAGCATCAGACGAGAAGTAGCGAATGACCATTGCCCATGGTCCTAAGCTTCGCCCATCGCAGGATAGAGGCAGTTGATACAATACCCGTAGTACATCTGCCCATCTGCAACAAGTGGGAATAAAGCCCTGAGTACGAGAAGGTACTCAGCTAGACTTACCCGTCGTAAACCAGAAATAAAAGACACCAAGGAATCATGATAGGCTTTCTGGTGGGATAGCTGACTCATTTATAAAAATGCATTTTTAGCATTTAGGAAAACCTTTACAAAAGCTTTGCATCAAGTTAAATCTTTATTAACCTGTCAACTACATTTGCACCTATACTAAAGTAACATGTAATTAAATAGGTAATGATAACCAATGATCATTAACAACTTCCATTATGTCATAATGCCTATAACTATCCAAGTGTTCCATCAATATTACTACGATGAAGTAGCTCAAGTCAAGTGTTCACTATCCAGTGAACGATGGTGATTCGAATCGATTATTAACCAGCTGGTAAGTTATTCCTCACACAAACCTCACTCACCCGCTAAAGTGAGGTGTTGGTCGCCGAGTCAACCATTCAGGTAAAGTCGCGAGCTTGCCAGGAACCACTTGTACCCAGGGGCTGCCCGACTGCTCTTTGGCCTTATCATCGCGCCCCCGTATCCTGCCACTACTGCTCCGATACAGTGCGTTGCGGGCAATCCACTCGGCCCGAATAATCTCCCAGTTTCGCGGTCGGAAGGTACTTTATCCGGCCAGCTAAATGTGAGGCATGCGTTCAACATGACCCGAGGGACAACAACGAACGATCCTTAATCGACACAGACGAAAAACACTATAGTCTGAAACCCTGCAAGTTTCCGCCCGGTCTCAAATTCATTTCACACTTAGTTATACCATGACTTCATAGTCATTCAAGCAGATCCAGGTAACCACCTATAGCTCGCAGGTGACAGGAAATCACCCGACTTCTACCGGTCTAAGCCAGCTAAGCATTGACTCGACTACGGATACCAGGGTAACAAGGATATAGTATAACAAAGGTAAGCAAGGTATAATGCAGCAACGTTTGCAAACAACTCCTAAACGTAATGCATCCAATTAAGTAAAGTTAATAATAAATTATTTGCAAACCGGGATAGAAATGCTCCGGGGCTTGCCTCTCTCAAAAGAGCTCGGACGGTGGTCGGGGCACTCGGGGAGCTCTTCACCGACCTCCTCTTCAGCTTCTATCACCTCCTGCTGCTGCACCTCGAGCTGCTCCTCTGGCTCCTCGGGTAAGACGACTGGGTTCTCGGTTTGCGATCCTATATGATGCAATACGCGTAAGTGATTATGCAAGCGTGCATCGAAGGAGATGAATGCAATGAATATGTTGAAATGCAAGGTAGTCAACATCATCCAAGAAACTATACACTACAAGTAGATGTCATCTACTGCATTCTCTTCTACTACTAACATGTCAAGTTAACATATCTTATGAAATGCTTCAAAGATACACCAAAGCTTTACTAATTTCTTAATCACACTTAAAGCAACACTTGCTTAAACCCTAAATAATAATAGGTTTGAATAGCAACATATATTTCTGATGCTCCTAAAAATCTAAGAAAATTACAGTAGCATAATACTACCCTAAACAGACTACCATAAAAATTTCATGATATTTGGATAAGTAAACTATCCTATACAAAAATGACAAGCTATAACATAAAAATGAGTATGAAATTACTTTGTACTATGAAAAGTGTCAAACAACAGAATTAATATTTTTCCTAGGTTCTTCATGGAATATAATGACTGTACAAAAATTACCACATGCATGTTTTATACAAAGTTTGCTCTCTAGCAAAAATAACAAAAATCAGTCATTAAAGGTACTTGAACTACTTCTCCAAAGTTTTCCACAGCACATGTATGAAACATATTTTTCCTAGGAAGTACATGATATAAGAAGATTAACAAACTTGAAATCACATTTTTCTGATACATATAGGATTTACTAACCATTTTACAAGATATCACCAATATCAAGAATTAATTAAAGCTCTACAGAAAAGTATCCCAAAAATGACATGCAATATTTTTAGATTGTACATCTGGTTCCAATGAGTCCATAGAAATTTATTTCATAATTTTTGGAGCTAATATGAGTAACTTATAGATTTTAGAAGACTTTTTAGCATTTTCTGTAATTCATTTCCAAAATCATTTAAAAACAAACGGACGGAAATTGCTACTTGCACCCGGCACCGTGCACGCACGCGCGCGAAAGGAGACCGACAGGCGGGCCCATGGGATAGACGGACCCCACAAGTCAGACACACGGGAGGAAGAGAGGCGCTGGCCGGGTGGATCTCGCCGCCGGTGAGCTCGCCGGCGGTGAGGTCACCAGCACCTGCTTCCTCTCGGAAAGACGAACCCAACGCACTAGCTTAGGGCACCAGAGGTGTTCCCGGGTGAGCAAGGCGGCGAGCATGGCGGGATGGTGGTGTGGCTCGCCGCTGATACGTCGGTCTCGGCCATGGCATGGGTGGACTTGGAGCGCACAAGATCCGCGGGGTCAAGGCGAATGCAACAGTACAAGGAATTTGAGGAAGAAGAGGAAGGAACGGCTCCATCCATGGGAGCACGAGCTCGGCGGCCATGGCGCCGCCGTGCCAAGGCGAGCTCGTTCTGACCTTACCCTGGGGAAAAAGGGGACGAACTCGTGCGCACGGGACGGAGGAGGTCCAGGCGGAGCTGTAGGCGGATGCTATTGGCAAATGGCGCTACGGTGGCGGAGCTAAACGCTGGCGAACGCGGGCGACGGCGTGTGGTGGCGTGCACTCCGCCCGGCTTGCTGCTGCGGTGGAGGATGAGCGCGTGGACGCGGAGGGGAGCATGGGACAGCGGAGATGAAGGCGGAGACAGTGTGTGACCAGGTGGAGATCAAGGCGAGCCGGAGGCTACACGCGGCGGCTTCGACGGCGCATGAACGCCACGCGGCGGGTGTGACCTGCCGCGGTGGCCAGCGAGGCGAGACGGCGAGCGGGAGGAGGAGGCGGTCGAGCGGACACGGGCCAGGCCGAGGCGGGGCGCGGGCGCGCGCGCGGGGTAGCGCGGGCCGATTCGGCCAGCGGACCGAAAGCGAGGCGGCGGCCCGTTTAGGGTAGAAATTGAATTTTCCTTTTCATATTTTCAAACAAATTCAAATAAAAATTTTCAAATCTCATTTTGAGCAAGAAAAGGACCTTTTCTGAAAATGACCCAAAAACAAAAGTTGCTTAGAATTTAATTCTCTACAACTTTGCTTTTAAGACCAAAGTCCAAATCGGGATAGATTTTGATTTTTAGAATAAAAGCTAATTTAGCGAGGATTTTTGAATATTTTCAAATAACATTTTTAAAACAAATCTTTGACAAAACTTTGAGTGATTTAGTGGTTCCAAAATTTTTCCTTATCATTCTAAGTGATATGAAATTTATAGTTGCACAATTTTGATGAGTGTCATTATCACATTATCGCAACATGTTACGCAATACTAGTTTGCACACTTTCATTTTACTAAAGGTACACCCTAAGCACATATAATTATGAATGCCATGACATGTTGTGCTCATGATTGCAATGCAAATGCTTGCGTAACATCGGAGTGTTACAGCCCTCCCCCCTTATAAAAATCTCATCCCGAGATTTGGGTTACGAACCATTTATTATAAAAATCTTCGTATGCTTTTTGTAGGTATTCACCCGTTTCCCAAGATGCATCTCCCTCATCATGATGACTCCATTGTATCTTATATGTTTTCACCACACTGTTTCGAGTAGCCCTTTCTTTAGAATCCAAAACTCGAATTGGCTGCTCACAATACACTAGATCTGACTTAAGTTTTATGCCTCGAGGTTCAATTATTTCCTCTGGAACGCGCAAACAATTCTTGAGATGTGATACGTGAAAAACTGGGAATATAGCATCCATAGATTCTGGTAACTCCAATTTATAAGCCACTGGACCCTTCCTTTCCAAGATTTTGTAGGGTCCTACAAATCTAGCGGTAAGCTTTCTGCGTATTCCAAACCGCTTCTTCTTCATTGGCGTGACTTTTAGATAAACATAGTCACCAACTTCGAACACAAGTGGTCTCCTTCTCTTATCCGCATAACTTTTCTGACGTGACTGAGCTGCTCTCATATTTTGCTGAATGATATGAACTTTCTTTTCGGCTTCTTCCACGAAGTCAATACCATAATACCTTCTTTCCCCTAGCTCAATCTAGTTTAAAGGTGTTCTACACTTTCGGCCATATAGAGCCTCAAAAGGTGCCATCTTGATACTTTCTTGATAGCTATTATTATACGCGAATTCTGCTAAAGGTAACCACGACTCCCATGAACCTCTGGAAGACAACACACAAGCTCTTAACATATCCTCCAAAATAGCATTAACTCTTTCAGTCTGACCATCTGTTTGAGGATGATAGGCAGTGCTACGAATCAGACTCGTTCCCAAACCTTTGTGCAAATGCTCCCAAAAGTGAGCAGTGAACTGTGACCCTCTGTCAGACACGATAGTCTTCGGTATGCCATGCAATCTCACAATCTCTGCAATATACTTCTCAGCATATTGAGGTGGTCTATAAACTGTCTTGACAGGCAAAAAGTGGGTTGTCTTGGTAAGACGATCCACGATTACCCAAATCGAATCATGGCCTTTCTGAGTAGTGGGCAAACCTGTGATGAAATCCATACTTATATCATCCCACTTCCAACTAGGTACTGACAAAGGTTACAACAATCCAGCAGGTTTCATGTGAATAGCTTTCACTCGACAACATGTGTCACATCTGGCTACATAAGCTGCAATTTCCTTCTTCATCTTTGTCCACTAATAGCGAGGCCTTAGTTCTTGATACATTTTACTACTGCCAGGATGAATGGACAACTTAGAGTGATGAGCTTCGTCCATAATTTTATTCTTAAGCTCTCTATCCTTTGGGACAACAAGACAGTTGTCGAACCACAACACGTCCTGCTCGTTCACTCTGAAGTGTTTTGAAGGTTCTTCTTTAATTTTCTTTTTGATGTGGAATATCCCTTTGTCTGCTTTCTGACCTTCTATTATCTTACTCTCCAAGGTGCAACTGATCTGAATACTATGTAACACGACAGGGTGCATTAGATTAAAACCATTTTCGAGTTAGGGTTGCATATTCAGACAATGTGACTTTCTACTCAAAGCATCAGCTACCACATTGGCTTTCCCAGGGTGATACTGTACATTCAAGTTGTAATCTTTAATTAGTTCTAACCATCTTCGCTGTCTCATGTTCAATTCTGGTTGGGTGAAAATGTACTTGAGACTCTTGTGATCGGTGAAAATATTGCACATATTACCAAGTAAATAGTGTCTCCAAATCTTTAAGGCATGCACCACGGCGGCAAGCTCAAGATCGTGTGTCGGATAATTGATTTCATGTTTTCTCAACTGGCGGGAGGCATAAGCAATGACTCTTCCTCCTTGCATCAGAACACAGCCTAATCCTGTTTTTGATGCGTCACAGAACACATCAAAAGGTTTCTCAATGTCTGGCTGTGCAAGAACTGGAGCAGTGGTCAACAGTTTCCGCAAGGTGTGGAAAGCTGTCTCACACTCCTCTGTCCACACAAACTTGTGATCTTTCTGTAACAAACTTGTCATTGGCTTGGCAATCTTCGAGAAGTCTGGGATAAAGCAGCGATAGTAACCAGCTAACCCTAGGAAACTCCTGACTTCTGGCACTGTGGTTGGAGTTTTCCAATCCATAACCTCTTGCACTTTGCTCGGATCTACCGAAACTCCATTCTCAGATAGAATATGACCAAGAAAAGGAACTTTCTTCAACCAAAATTCGCATTTACTGAACTTAGCATACAACTTATGATCTCTTAGTCTGGTCAAGACAATTCTCAGATGCTCTTCATGATCTTTCTCATTCTCAGAGTATACTAGAATGTCATCAATGAAGACAACTACAAACTTATCCAACTCTGGCATGAAAACTGTATTCATCAGATACATAAAGTATGCAGGAGCATTTGTTAAGCCAAAAGACGTAACAAGATACTCGTACAACCCGTATCTGGTAGAAAAAGCGGTTTTCGGGACATCTTGTGGCCTGATCTTTATCTGATGATACCCTGATCTTAGGTCTATCCTGGAGAACACCCTAGCTTTAACCAACTGATCAAACAAAACGTCGATATGAGGCAAAGGATATTTATTCTTGATAGTTACAGCATTAAGAGGTCGATAATCCACACACATTCTCAGAGTACCCTCTTTCTTTTTCTTCACGAACAAGGCAGGACATCCCCACTCAGACTTACTCGGTCGGATAAACCCCTTCTTTAGCAATTCTTCCAGTTGCTTCTTCAGCTCAGCTAACTCATCCGGAGGCATCCGATAGAGTCTCCTCGAAATAGGAGCTGTCCCGGGGATCAACTCGATTCCAAACTCAACATCTCTATCTGGAGGAAGGCTAGGTAACTCTT
The DNA here is from genome assembly GCA_038087645.1 of Saccharum hybrid cultivar R570. NCBI lineage: Eukaryota > Viridiplantae > Streptophyta > Magnoliopsida > Poales > Poaceae > Saccharum > Saccharum hybrid cultivar. Next base: position 33,313,741 of record JAQSUU010000001.1, on the reverse strand, counting down.
CTGGAAACACATCCGGGAACTCACACACTACCGGGATCTGGTGGATAGGAACAACTTCCATGGCACAGGTCACACTCACAAGGTCTATTCTTTTGGGCAATGATACCTGAAAAGTACCCTCTGCCTGCGGATCCTTAAGGGTAAGCAACCGACTGCTTGTATCTATGACTGCCCCCCAGTTCTTCATCCAGTTCATTCCTATTATTACATCCAAAACTAGTCCAGGCATAACTACCAGGTTCACTCGAAACTTCCGACTATCTAACTCAAGGGTTGCCCCTCTAACCATCTTATTGGTTAACACATCAGCCCCGGCTGAACTTATACGATAACCATAACTCAATTCTGTGCATAGTTGTTCATGCTTCCGTGCAAATGCTTGACTCATAAAAGAATGCAAGGATCCAGAATCAAATAGAACAACTGCAGGGTGATGGTTAACAAGAAACTTACCAGCAGTTACAGGCTCTCCCTCAGGAATCTCGTCAACGGTGGTATGGTGTACACGGGCAGTGTAAGTCTGTTGCTTCTTTCTAGGCGGATAAGGGCAGAACTTTGAAAAGTGGACTGGCTGACCACAATTGTAGCAGGGCCCCTTCACTGTACCAGCAGATCCTGTAGCTCCCTTGGAGTTGCTTTGTTCTGCCGCTGCGGTGATCTTTGCTGGCGGCACGGCCATCTTGTACGGCTTCTGTGGTCCCCTGTAGTTCTAAGTTTTATGCTATGGAGGCCTGAACCTTGCACCAGGTGCGGACGGACGATAAGAAAGACGATTTGCAGTGACAACTCTGGACTGGGATGGTCCTGACTCAAACACCCTCTTGCGATTCTTGGATGCGGTGTAGGCGTTGTTGTTCTTTTCTTGTTTCAAACAATCACTGACAAAGTCATTGAATCTGGCGCGGGTATTGGTACCCACATGCTTCATCATCTTCAGACTTAACCCTCTCTTGAAACTAGTAATTCTCTTTGCATCTGTGTCGACCATGTCTGGAGCATAGCGGCACAAGTTGTTAAATGCATGCAAATACTGTGTCACAGTCTTGGTACCCTTATTTAAGGCCAAGAACTCTCTGAGCTTCATCTCAACCAACCCTGGGGGAATATAAACTCCCTTAAACGCTTCAGTGAATTCTCCCCAAGTAATCTGGGCATTGGGAGGAAAGGTGGTGCGGTGATGCTTCCACCACATCCCTGCCGGTCCTTGTAACTGATGTGCAGCATATTCTGTTTTCAGAACTTCTGTCAGTCTCAACACACGGAACTTGTCCTTCATAGTGTTGATCCATTCTTCAGCATCGAGTGGCTCTGCTGCTTCCTTGAAAACTGGCGGCCTGGTGTCCATGAAATCCTTGAAATTGCTGTACTGGTTCACCCCATGGCCACCACCTTGATTATTTCCCATCTGAACATTTTCAGCGATGGTACGCAGAAAATCTTCCATATTCCTTTGTGACTGCTCGGCGTTGCGCTGGCTTCCAAGGAACTGTGCGAAGAATACCTCTGCAGTGAGCGGTGGAGGAGGGGGCAATTGTGGCTCTAGCTGTGGCTCCTGGTGATTGACGTTGTTTGCACCACCCCCACTAGCCCCTGCACCGTTGTCACCAGTTTCAACGGCCTCATACGTGGCACGGCGAGTGTTTGCCATCTGCATATTTCAGCAACAAGTAATAATTGAGCGAAGTGGTAGTAATTGTATTCGAATGAACAATCATGCCATACTGAATTTATTGGAGAGAACAAGTCATGCAATAAAACAGAGGCACAATAATCACATTCTAATTAAAACAACATCACTAATCAAATTACTTCGAATGCAACATCGCGTTCCATACAACCATGTTGCCAGCATACATACACTGGACTTTTATGCGTTCGAGCATCACATACACAACCAAGATTGAAAAGATCGCCAGTCTCAAGATCGAACAGGATACAACACGATACATGGAAACCAAAAGAAGGTCATCGTGACAGAGCCTATCACTAACGCAAGACAACTAGCCTACTCCTCGGGGCCATCGTCGAGGTCGGAGGCGTCACCATTGCTACCATCAGTAGCGGCGTCGTCGTCGACGTCCATCTGGGTGGCGTCTGAAGGAGCATATGGGCCTATCCCGTTGTAGAGGGCATGAAACTCTTCATGCAAGTTAGCATTATACCCTTCTAGCTCCTCGACCCTCTGCCTCAGAAGGTCCCTCTCGTTCCAGGCTTCATTCCTTTCCTACACTAGCTGTCCCATCATGCGGTCTGCATTTCTGTTGGCCTGAGTCAACGTCTGTACCCGCTGCATAGCACTCTCACCTCTCTCGAGAGCCCGATCTCGCTGCAAGCTCATGTCGGCCAACTGCTCCTGCAAGCTAGCTATAGCACGTGCTTGCTTCTTCTTCTGCTTCCTTGCTTCAAGCCGGTCATTGCCACGCAGACCAGTCAAGGTCCAATAGGTACTCTCAAGACCCTGGTATGCTTTGATGGCTGCATACATGGCACTCATCGTGTGGTTGTCGCTAGCCCGTCCTTCACTTGGACCTCTAACCAGGGCACTTCCTTGCGGTTGCACCCAAATGGCATCACGAGGATCATCTCTCGGGAAGGTGCCTGCCAAAGCTGCTGCCAACTCATTAGGAAACCTGCTCATTATGTCTCGGATGACGTGAAAGGCTGCACCCTCTGCACCCTCAACTGGAGTGCGTCCTTCAAACTCCAAATGCCAACCATCCCATTCTGGCGCATCACCAAGAGCAGGGACGGTGATCTCCACTATTGCAAGTCCATCCTCAGCTAACTGACTCTCATTCCAGGAGTACACCGGCTCTTGACCCTCTGGGTACCCCACATCATGGAGCACTCTCCAAAGCAAGGTGGGCATGCCAAACTCACTTAGAAAAGTGTCCGTGCTGCGGCGCTCCCGCGGGGCCATCTGGTGACGGGGTGCTCTTCCACCAGTGGACTTATAGGCAGTCTTCTTCGTGCGGGCCATCTGTAGCACAAGTTTTTAAATTACCTGGTGAGAACATATTTTAAGTTGATGTCACTTTTATCAAACTGGGATAATTCTTTTATAAGGGGAGGAATGCATATTATGAATGAAATGCACAGGCAATATGATGCATGCGCGAGTCTTACGTTCTCACAAACTTAGAAAATAAAGACATCTAACGATGAATTCGATGGCATACCAATGATCTCTCATATACGTAACTAATTCAATCTACACGATAACGCTGTTATATACCTGCAGAAAATTTATTTCAGCCCATTCCCCATGAATGCATGAAAGCAGTAAATCTACCTATGCGCTCTACACGAATCCCCAGATGCGTGTACAACGGTAGTATCTACCCAAACACATCGTCCTATTGACGGCATCGCCTCAACGGACGGAACACCCACACATGCGATACTTTCATAAAAACATGTGTAAAACATGTAATTATTCTAGTATCATATAAGCACTCTCCCTAGATCGGCGGTGTATCCGATCATGCTCTTACAGCTCACACTTACCAAAGCGTAGAGATAACTGATCCATACATTACCACTCAATTAAGTGGCACTCATACAATAGCACGCCGTATGAGCAACAAAAGAGAAATATGGTGCAAAAACCCCAAGTTAGTACTTAAATAGTCACCTAGAGTCCTTAACTGGGCATACAGGATATGACCACTGGCACACTTTTTGTTTTAAAATCACACTTTTTTAAACATAATTTTGTTTTAAATACACTTATGAACAGTAATCACGTTAAACCATGCTCCGATGCCAGCTGTAACAGAACCGCCCAATTATACGAGATTAAGTAGAAAATCATCCAACGAAAGGACAATTTAACAAACTTAAGCCCGTATAACCCGGTAGTCCGTGAAATCTCGATGGATTTCAAACCATTTCACATAACAGCCAAGATCGTACTAAGTTTAACGGTTACCATCATAAGTTACATAAATGTTCGCGGCATAAAATACATCGGAGTTTAAACAAAGTTATTACAAACCAGGTTCGAATAAAAATAGCGGAAGCGGTAGTTCAAATCACGCACACACACAACATTTTGAAATAAAGTGCCAGCTTGTGACCATCTCCAGCAAAAGCATCAGACGAGAAGTAGCGAATGACCATTGCCCATGGTCCTAAGCTTCGCCCATCGCAGGATAGATGCAGTTGATACAATACCCGTAGTACATCTGCCCATCTACAACAAGTGAGAACAAAGCCCTGAGTACGAGAAGGTACTCAGCTAGACTTACCCATCGTAAACCAAAAATAAAAGACACCAAGGAATCATGATAGGCTTTCTGGTGGGATAGCTGACTCATTTGTAAAAAGGCATTTTTAGCATTTAGGAAAACCTTTACAAAAACTTTGCATCAAGTTAAATCTTTATTAACCTGTCAACTACATTTGCACATGTACTAAAGTAACATGTAATTAAACAGGTAATGATAACCAATGATCATTAACAACTTCCATTATGTCATAATGCCTATAACTGTCCAAGTGTTCCATCAATATTACTACGATGAAGTAGCTCAAGTCAAGTGTTCACTATCCAGAGAACGATGGCGATTCGAATCGATTATTAACCAACTGGTAAGTTATTCCTCACACAAACCTCACTCACCCGCTAAAGTGAGGTGTTGGTCGCCGAGTCAACCATTCAGGTAAAGTCGCGAGCTTGCCAGGAACCACTTGTACCCGGGGGCCACCCGACTGCTCTTTGTCCTTATCATCGCGCCCCCGTATCATGCCACTTCTGCTCCGGTACAGTGCGTTGTGGGCAATCCACTCGGCCCAAATAATCTCCCAGTTTCACGGTCGGAAGGTACTTTATCCGGCCAGCTAAATGTGAGGCATGTGTTCAACATGACCCGAGGGACAACAACGGACGGTCCTTAATCGACACAGACGGAAAACACTATGAAGGGTCGAGATGGCGGACTAGAGGAGGGGGTGAATAGTCCTTTCTAAAACTTAAACGTGTTGGCTAACCAAAACAAATGCGAAATTAAACTTATCGGTCTAGCCAAGACTTCACCCCTCTAACTAAGTTCACAAGCACCTCACAAAGATCCTAATTAAGCAACTAAGGTGCTTTCCTTAGCAAGAGCTCTCCTATTTAATTCTAGAGCAAGGTCACACAAACCTATGCACTAGTACTTTGCAAGCAAGAGGGAGCTCCTACACAATTCTAGTAAGCAAAGCGCACAAAGCCTAAGCTCACTAGCAATGCTCAACAACAAGGCAACTAATGCCAAATTAGAGAGCGCAAATCACTTAGCTACACAAACTAAGCAATGTGACTAACAAGGTTACACAAACCAAATTAGTCACGCAAGCGGAAGCTTCTAGCTACACAAGCAAGAAGACAACTAGCAAGCTACACAAGCAAACTAGTTACGAGAGCAACTACACAAGCACAAGAATATATGAAAGTAAATACAAGCTTGTGTTGCATGAATGCAAACCACCGAGAAGAGTAGACAAAGTTGACACGGTGATTTTCTCCCGAGGTTCACTTGGTTGCCACCAAGCTACGTCCCCGTTGTGTCGACCAACACTTAGATGGTTCCTCGGTGTGACCCTCAAGTCACTTGCCCCTCAAGGCACGCCCCGCAAGGCACCGCAAGACACCACTCTCAAGTGAGGTAACTCAATGACACGCTCAACTAGAGTTGCTCTTCGCGATCCCCGCGGGGTGAGCACAATCCCCCTCACAAAGCTTCTCTGGAGCCTCGCACAATCTTCTTGCGAGCTTCGTCGGAGCCACAAGCCACCAAGCCGTCTAGGAGGTGGCAACCTCCAAGAGTAACAAGCACTACCGGCTTGCAACACGAACACCTAGTGCCACTCGATGCAACCTCACGATGCAATCGCACTAGAATCGCTCTCTCACTCGATCCGATGAACACTATCAAGCATGAGTGAGTTAGAGGGCTCCCAAGCACTACCACACAAGCCACCAAGGCTAAAGTGTGCTCCCCTACCGGCCACGGCCGGCCAAGGCATCTATTTATAACCCCACGGTCAAATAGGCATTTCATTTCCCCGAAATCGCCTGAATCCCGCGCTCGCAAGCTCGGCGGGAGGGAGAGAGAGACCCAAACCCTCTCTACCGCTCAAACTTCATCGCCTTCGCAAAAGTGCCAACACCAACAAGTGATCACCACCTTGTGCACATGTGTTAGCATTTTCATAATCACTTTCGAAGGAATTAGGCACTCAACTTGCCTCGCCACTCGATCCTAACACGTATGCACAGTTAGATCGCTCAAGTGGCACTAGATGACCGATATGCAAACAAGTTTGCCCCTCTTGATAGTACGGCCATCTATCCTAAACCCGGTCATAAACTTCTCTACACACCTATGACCGGTGAAATGGAAATGCCCTAGGTTATACCTTAGCCTTGCGCATTCCACTCCATCTCCTCCGACAATGATGCAACACATGCACCAACCAATCACCAAATGATATGATTCACTTCATATCATCACGTGACCGTATTGGTTCATCGATCTTGACCTCACTTGCTCTTCACCGTTGCATTGGTCCATCGGCGCCAAGTCTTGCCCAAGCTTCACCATCGCATGGTCCTTCGCTTCGAAGCCTCAACTTGCCCTTCACCTTCACAACCGGTCCTTCAAGCCAAGCCTCATCTTGATCTTCTCCATCTTGGTCACATGACTCCATGTCATGTCTCATATGCAATGAGCTCCTTCATGACACCATCACATGTGGACTAATCTCCTGTGTATCTCACATAACCACATATTAGTCCACCTAAGTTGTCACTCAATTACCAAAACCAAACAAGGACCTTTCAATCTCCCCCTTTTTGGTAATTGATGACAACTCTACAAAGATATGGAAATTAAGTTTTTTCAAGCTAGCACTTCACACAAGTGTAAATTGCTAACTTGTTTTGGATTTAATGTTACTTATCCAACTTTTAAGCTCTATGTCAAGATTTGGATAAGCACCATAAAATCCGACTTGGTAGTGATAACTCCCCCTACATATGTGCTCAAATGGTTTGGTTTCAAGCTTGCACATATGCATAAATATGAAATTTGTGGGAGGGTTAGCACTACTAAGTGATGCTAAGGTGTATAGAATAAACCTTTGTAGCTTGATACCAATTAGTAGCTTGATACCATTTGAAAATCACAAGTTTGCCACCATCCTTAGCATCATGAGTAGCTAGACATCAAAAACACTAGAAACCTCATGAGATCAACATTATAAGAAGGGTTCTAGTTTTTGCATGATAATCATAAGTCTAGCTAACATCCTATGCATGCTAGTTATCAAATCATCATTCAAAACTAGCATACACCACACAAGCATGCATATTGAATTTAAGAACTTATGCAATGCAAGCAAGCACATGAATTATGCACATATCAAATGTAATCAATCAAAGTTCATGAGCTTGCTCCCCCTACTTGTGTGCTTTCTTTGTCCAAGAATGTTTGATCCACTTACATTCTTCAATGTTACTCCCTCTTTGTCCATGTCCATGTCCTTCCAATCTCTCTCCAAAGCTCAAAAAGCTTTCATATCTTTGTCCAACTTCTCCCCCTTTGTCATCAATTTCCATAAAAGGTGTTCTTCTCAATTGATACAAAGGCTTGTATTGGGGTAGATGGTTGAGACTTGAATATTGCATTTTTGATGGACATTACCACATATGTTGGAATGACAAACTTTATGGTTGCTCTTGAGATTCCACATAGGATCTTTGACCTTGATACCAATCGGTGGGGCTCCTCCCCCTATGTCATAGCATGTGTCATTCACTTGAGATACCACTTGAAGATGAGGGTAGCATTGCTTGATTTGATCACTTAAGGTTGAGGATCACTTGTGAAACCAACGTCTTGCATGAATGATACCACGTGAAGATACCATGAGTAGAAATGTGATACCATTTGAAAGAATTTTCTAGTATGGATTCACTTTGAAGGATTTGTCAATAATATTCACTTCTTGAACATTTTCTATCTTCATGAGTACCACTTGTAAGATATCACTTGTAGATCATTATCTAGACACCACTTGTACATACCACTTGGAAGATCAATTTGAGTCTAGATACCACTTGAAACAAACTAGATATCCATTTTCATTGTTGTCTTGTGCGTGTACTCTTATCATTGTCATGAGCTTCTTATATGACTTGAACTAAGTTGATTTGCCTAAGATTCCAAGTCCGGTTTGATCCAATGATAGGCTTCTTCACACCTCATGCTAAGGGTTATCTTGCCAATGTTGTACTTGTCACTTGTTAGCAATCCAAACTAGATCAAGTACTTGGATTCACTAGCTCATGAACAAACTCATATCCATACCACTAGAACATTTTAATCATTCAAGCAATAGTGGTAGGCAATGAATCTAAAATTTTCATTTGTCATGCATGATCCTAATAAGCATGTACTATATGCACTAACCGCATACTAGTAAGGGATGAAATGATCATGTACATTTCAATGATACCTTTGCTATGTTGAAGTAGAGGATAGTCATATAGATTCCAATTCATTACTCCAATAGCAATGTGAAGTCCAATTTATTGCTTGGTGAAGACCAATCATCATAGATAAATCCATTCTTCACCCATATGAATTGAAAACCACTAATGATCAAGTGCACTTTCTTGTTGTGGTTGGCTTGCTTCATTATATCATCTTTGCTTGCATGAGAGAATCACTTAGAATATTAATTGAATTGCAATGACTAACTCTCTTTTGGGTGTTGCTTGCTTTTTAGATCAATCCTTTTGATTGCTTCAACTAAGCATCACAAGTTCCTTGGATCACCACTTCCATGTTAGCCTTCCAAGTCCCAAACTTGGTTTCACCTACACACGGCGGCAAGCCCCTCACTAGGGAGAAGTGACCTTTCTCCAAAGAACCACTCTTGATACTCACTTGAAATGATATAGTTTGATTGATCCAAATGATGAACTCAATCTTGATGAATAATCCCTGAATCTACATTTGAGTCCAACTCTTTCTACTTGTTTAAGTCCTTTTATTTCTACCAAATGATCTCTAATCATCACTAGAACTTAAACTTCATCTTCATCTTAAGTTTGATCTTGATCTTCAAATTGAGTACCAAATAAGTACACCAAGTACATTCCATAATCAAATGTTCTTGTACTCATTGTTTTTCATGCTTCTAGATCAATCCAAAACCAAACTTAGGTACCTCAACCACTTATAAACAAGTTTCCAACTTGAGGACCTTTCAATTAAAGTGACTCTAGATTAATCCAATGATTGTCACTTTTCTGGCAGATTCTATACCCTTCAAAGAATAATTCATATCTCTCAATGTACAGATCCAAATGACATGAAATTTGGTGGAGATGTGATTCACTAAGTCATCTAGCAACTGTAAAAATTTGAACTTCTTTTGACTTCTAGATTGCTACTAGATTTCAAATCTTCCACCACTGCTACATGCTGAAAACTGCTGCACTATAGCTGACAAGATGCACTTCAAAACCGAAGCAACCCTTATCCACTTCTCATGAAATATCTACAGCATCTTCTATCATAAGTGTAGAGCATGTATACCAAATTTTAAGCCAATCCAAATAGATTTGATCACTCAAACATGGCTAAGATCACTGCTAGCTCAGATTTTTAATATAGGACAGATTTCAAAACATGAGCTATTCTTCATCAAAAGTGAATCAAACTTGAAACTAACTTGTTTGAATACTTTCATAAGATATATATCCATTCAATCCACTTACTAAAGGTCATCTCATGAACTTATCCAACCCAAATCAATCCAAACTTGATTGCTAAGCATTTAATCCATTCAATCATCTCATAGCAAGCAACATTGCACATTTATCCAATTCAATCAACTCATATGCACCCAAATGAAATAATCAACAAGAGATATACCTTGGTTAGCTCATGATTATTCATAGCAAGCTTTCAACTTGAACATTTGCAAGCCATCAAATAATTCCAAGAAATCATCCACAACTTGATCATGACACTTGTATGTTGTAGTACTTTGGACTTCACTCATTTTGACTTGGCATTGGGATAGAATTGCAATAAGCTTCAATACTTGAGTCAACATATAATAACAAATATGAAATCAATTTGAGTCAAGCCTCCAATGCCATGGTACCTACACACATTCATCCACTTTTTGATGGTACCCAAACAAGTTTGAGTCCTCTCAAGTTAGGTGCAACATACTTAGGCATTGCCTTAGTATGAGTAGCGGGATGTTTTGCAATAGCAACCATAGAGATACCATTTACATCCTTTCTAAGCATATTAGTATTATTAATTGAACTAGGCTTAGAATTATTACCTAGGGAACATGAATGTGCCATGTGTCCCCTTTCCCGACATGAATAGCATCTTCTCTTTGGTTGAGCCTTTTCTTCCTTGCTCATGTGATGCTTTTCATTGCCTTGCCTCTCATGAGTTGCTTGAGCCTTCTTCTCAAGCTTGGTAGGACACCTCGAGGCAAAGTGTCCCATATCTTCACACTTAAAGCACTTGATGTGAGCCAAATCTCTCTTCTTATCTTGAATCTTGCTCATCATCTTGGCATCTTGGATTTGCATTGGATGCCTTCCTCTTCCACCCCTTCTTGTTTTCTTCTTCTTCTTCATCAAGTCACCATCATTATCCTTGTGGTTGATCTTGACTTGAGATTGGGGTGTGGTTTCTTGCTCAACTTGTGGCTTTGGTTGAGGCTCTTCTTGTTGCTTCACTAGTTTCTTGCTTGGGAACATTGAGGTGTAGTGACCCCATGTATGGCACTTGAAGCACTTGCGTTTGAGCCTTTCTTCTTCTTTCTTCAACTTGAGCTTCTCTAAGTTGGGGCATGTTTGGTGAAGATGACCCACTTCATGGCATCGATAGCACATGGAATGCGAGAGCTTCTTTTGGAGTAGCCTCTTCATCCTCTTTTCTTGCTTTCTTTCACCCCTTGTCATTTTCTTCTTGAAGCCAAGGCCACTTTTGTCACCAATGTTTCTTTGAGTCTTCATCATGTGCTCAAAGGTGACTTTTGAGTTGTAGCACCTCTCTAACTTGTTGCTCAAATTCATCACTTTACTTTTAAGCTCATTGTTCTCCTTCAAAAGGTTAGTCTCACAAGACATAGAAGTAGAACAAGCATTTAAATGTGAAGAACATGGCTTATCTAATAAATCATCACAAGAGGTGGATACATGCTTCTTGCCTACATCACAAGGGTTAGTCATATGTGATTGATCATTTGACCCAAATGATGAGCTCTCACTAGATTTGGTTTCTTTATTAGAAAGTTTTTTAGTGAGTAAAGCATGTTCTTGTACCAAGTTATCATGAGCAACACTAAGTTTCTCATGAGCCAATTTTAGCTCCTCATGTGAACAAGTAGTAACATAAAGTAGATGCTTTTGTTGTTCACATGTGGTTTTTAGAAATGAGTTTTCATTTTTCAATTTACTTGTTTTTGCCATCTCATTTCTTAGGAACTTTGAGAGTTTATATAGAAGCTCAAAATTTGGACCATCACAATCAACAACAAAACCACCAATAGATACCTTAGTGTCACCATGTGACATGGAACAATGTGGTGATGTTGAAGAGCTTGTTGAAGCATCACTCTCATAGCCATCATCTTCACCATCAAGTGTGCATGGAGTAGAATCATTGCTTGCATCACTTGTGGCATTATTATTTTTCTTGTCAAGTGATCTTGTGATATGATCATCTTTGTCATCACTTGACCGTGAGGTGGAGCAATCCTTCACAACTACCTTGTTGTGGTCATGCTCAACATCCTCATGCGTCTCTTCCTTGGGCTCATCATCATTGGAGATCACCCCATATTTCTCATTTAGAAACACCCAAATTTCATGGGCGGACTCGAAGTCTATGATCTCATGAAGTATGCTACTATCCATAGATCGATAAAAAACATTAGTAGCTTGGATATCGAGATGTAGGCATTTACTTTGCGCTTGAGTTGCATTCTTTTTATCAATTGCAAAGGAAAAGCCCACATCTACGATCCACCACAATTGAGGAGAAATAAACTTAAAATTGTATGTCATCCAATTTCTCCACCGTGCAAAGTGTGTGCCATCAAAAATATGTGGACACTCAACATCTAGCCCATAAGCCGCCATCCTCTCGGGTCGGTGAAGACCACAAATGAGAGACCCGGCTCTGATACCACTTGAAGGGTCGAGATAGCGGACTAGAGGGGGGGTGAATAGTCCTTTCTAAAACTTAAACGTGTTGGCTAACCAAAACAAATGCGGAATTAAACTTATCAGTCTAGCCAAGACTTCACCCCTCTAACTAAGTTCACAAGCACCTCACAAAGATCCTAATTAAGCAACTAAGGTGCTTTCCTTAGCAAGAGCTCTCCTATTTAATTCTAGAGCAAGGTCACACAAACCTATGCACTAGTACTTTGCAAGCAAGAGGGAGCTCCTACACAATTCTAGTAAGCAAAGCGCACAAAGCCTAAGCTCACTAGCAATGCTCATCAATAAGGCAACTAATGCCAAATTAGAGAGTGCAAATCACTTAGCTACACAAACTAAGCAATGTGACTAACAAGGTTACACAAACCAAATTAATCACGCAAGCGGAAGCTTCTAGCTACACAAGCAAGAAGACAACTAGCAAGCTACACAAGCAAACTAGTTACGAGAGCAACTACACAAGCACAAGAATATATGAAAGTAAATACAAGCTTGCGTTGCATGAATGCAAACCACCGAGAAGAGTAGACAAAGTTGACACGGTGATTTTCTCCCGAGGTTCACTTGGTTGCCACCAAGCTACGTCCCCGTTTTGTCGACCAACACTTAGATGGTTCCTCGGTGTGACCCTCAAGTCACTTGCCCCTCAAGGCACGCCCCGCAAGGCACCGCAAGACACCACTCTCAAGTGAGGTAACTCAATGACACGCTCAACTAGAGTTGCTCTTCGCGATCCCCGCGGGGTGAGCACAATCCCCCTCACAAAGCTTCTCCGGAGCCTCGCACAATCTTCTTGCGAGCTTCATCGGAGCCACAAGCCACCAAGCCGTCTAGGAGGTGGCAACCTCCAAGAGTAACAAGCACTACCGTCTTGCAACACGAACACCTAGTGCCACTCGATGCAACCTCACGATGCAATCGCACTAGAATCGCTCTCTCACTCGATCCGATGAACACTATCAAGCATGAGTGAGTTAGAGGGTTCCCAAGCATTACCACACAAGCCACCAAGGCTAAAGTGTGCTCCCCTACCGGCCACGGCCGGCCAAGGCATCTATTTATAACCCCACGGTCAAATAGAGCCGTTACCCCTTCACTGGGTCCTTTTTCGGGACGACCAGACGCGCCGGTCATAACTGACCGGACGCGCTCAACCGCGTTCGGTCGCCCTGCGACGTCCACGTGTCCCTCAAATTTCAAATGCGACCGTTAGATCCTCCAACGGTCACTGACCCCAACGGTCAAAACAACGACCGGACGCGCCCCAAGCAACGACCGGACGCGCCCGTCAAACGACCGGACGCGCCGCTTCGAACGACCGGACGTGCCGATCGCACTGACCCGCGCGCCCGCGACGCAACGACCAGACACGCTCCTTGCGATGACCGGACGCGACAGTGCCCGCGTCCGGTTAGAGTCCAGTAAGCTCCTTCAACGATCGGACGCGTCCGATCAAGTGTGACCGGACGCGCCTCGCGTCCGATCGTACTCAGTTTCCTCTGGACACCTGACCGGACGCGCCGGTCCCGCGAGTGACCGGACGCGCCGGTTGCAAACCCTAGCACCCGCGCGCCTGACAACTGACCGGACGCGTCTGGTCATTCCATGATCGTGTCCGGTGCAGCGTCCGGTCACCTCAGTGACCCCGTTCGCCTCCGTTTCTTTTCTGACTTTCGGCGTAGTGGAAAATAGGCATTTCATTTCCCCGAAATCGCCTGAATCCCGCGCTCGCAAGCTCGGCGGGAGGGAGAGAGAGAGACCCAAACCCTCTCTACCGCTCAAACTTCATCGCCTTCACAAAAGTGCCAACACCAACAAGTGATCACCACCTTGTGCACGTGTGTTAGCATTTTCATAATCATTTTTGAAGGAATTAGGCACTTAACTTGCCTCGCCACTCGATCCTAACACGTATGCACAGTTAGATCGCTCAAGTGGCACTAGATGACCGATATGCAAACAAGTTTGCCCCTCTTGATAGTACGGCCATCTATCCTAAACCTGGTCATAAACTTCTCTACACACCTATGACCGGTGAAATGGAAATGCCCTAGGTTATACCTTAGCCTTGCGCATTCCACTCCATCTCCTCCGACAATGATGCAACACATGCACCAACCAATCATCAAATGATATGATTCACTTCATATCATCACGTGACCGTATTGGTTCATCGATCTTGACCTCACTTGCTCTTCACCGTTGCATTGGTCCATCGGCGCCAAGTCTTGCCCAAGCTTCACCATCGCATGGTCCTTCGCTTCGAAGCCTCAACTTGCCCTTCACCTTCACAACCGGTCCTCCAAGCCAAGCCTCATCTTGATATTCTCCATCTTGGTCACATGACTCCATGTCATGTCTCATATGCAATGAGCTCCTTCATGACACCATCACATGTGGACTAATCTCCTGTGTATCTCATATAACCACATATTAGTCCACCTAAGTTGTCACTCAATTACCAAAACCAAACAAGGACCTTTCACACTATAGTCCGAAACCCTGCAAGTTTCCGCCCGGTCTCAAATTCATTTCACACTTAGTTATACCATGACTTCATAGTCATTCAAGCAGATCCAGGTAACCACCTATAGCTCGCAGGTGATAGGAAATCACCCGACTTCTACCGGTCTAAGCCAGCTAAGCATTGACTCGACTGCGGATACCAGGGTAACAAGGATATAGTATAACAAAGGTAAGCAAGGTATAATGCAGCAACGTTTGCAAACAACTCCTAAACGTAATGCATCCAATTAAGTAAAGTTAATATTAAATTATTTGCAAACCGGGATAGAAATGCTCCAGGGCTTGCCTCTCTCAAAAGAGCTCGGACGGTGGTCGGGGCACTCGGGGAGCTCTTCACCGACCTCCTCTTCGGCTTCTGTCACCTCCTGCTGCTGCACCTCGAGCTGCTCCTCTGGCTCCTCGGGTAAGACGACTGGGTTCTCAGTTTGCGATCCTGTATGATGCAATGCGCGTAAGTGATTATGCAAGCGTGCATCGAAGGAGATGAATGCAATGAATATGTTGAAATGCAAGGTAGTCAACATCATCCAAGAAACTATACACTACAAGCAGATGTCATCTACTGCATTCTCTTCTACTACTAACATGTCAAGTTAACATATCTTATGAAATGCTTCAAAGATACACCAAAGCTTTATTAATTTCTTAATCACACTTAAAGCAACACTTGCTTAAACCCTAAATAATAATAGGTTTGAATAGCAACATATATTTCTGATGCTCCTAAAAATCTAAGAAAATTACAGTAGCATAATACTACCCTAAACAGACTACCATAAAAATTTCATGATATTTGGATAAGTAAACTATCCTATACAAAAATGACAAGCTATAACATAAAAATGAGTATGAAATTACTTTGTACTATGAAAAGTGTCAAACAATAGAATTAATATTTTTCCTAGGTTCTTCATAGAATATAATGACTGTACAAAAATTACCACATGCATGTTTTATACAAAGTTTGCTCTCTAGCAAAAATAACAAAAATCAGCCATTAAAGGTACTTGAACTACTTCTCCAAAGTTTTCCACAGCACATGTATGAAACATATTTTTCCTAGGAAGTACATGATATAAGAAGATTAACAAACTTGAAATCACATTTTTCTGATACATATAGGATTTACTAACCATTTTACAAGATATCAGCAATATCTAGAATTAATTAAAGCTCTACAGAAAAGTATCCCAAAAATGACATGCAATATTTTTAGATTGTACATCTGGTTCCAATGAGTCCATAGAAATTTATTTCACAATTTTTAGAGCTAATATGAGTAAGTTATAGATTTTAGAAGACTTTTTAGCATTTTCTGTAATTCATTTCCAAAATCATTTAAAAACAAACGGACGGAAATTGCTATTTGCACCCGGCACCGTGCACGCACGCGCGCGAAAGGAGACCGACAGGCGGGCCCGTGGGATAGACGGACCCCACAAGTCAGACACACGGGAGGAAGAGAGGCGCTGGCCGGGTGGATTTCGCCGGCGGTGAGGTCACCAGCACCTGCTTCCTCTCGGAAAGACGAACCCAACGCACTAGCTTAGGGCACCAGAGGTGTTCCCGGGTGAGCAAGGCGACGAGCATGGCGGGACGGTGGTGCGGCTCGCCGTCGATACGTCGGTCTCGGCCATGGCATGGGTGGACTTGGAGCGCACAAGATCCGCGGGGTCAAGGCGAATGCAATGGTACAAGGAATTTGAGGAAGAAGAGAAAGGAACGGCTCCATCCACGGGAGCACGAGCTCGGCGGCCATGGCGCCGCCGTGCCAAGGCGAGCTCGTTCTGACCTTACCCTGGGGAAAAAGGGGACGAACTCGTGCGCACGGGACGGAGGAGGTCTAGGCGGAGCTGTAGGCGGATGCTATTGGCAAATGGCGCTACGGTGGCGGAGCTAAACGCTGGCGAACGCGGGCGACGGCGTGCGATGGCGTGCACTCCGCCTGGCTTGCTGCTGCGGTGGAGGATGAGCGCGTGGACGCGGAGGGGAGCATGGGACAGCGGAGATGAAGGCGGAGACAGTGCGTGACCAGGTGGAGATCAAGGCGAGCCGGAGGCTACACGCGGCGGCTTCGACGGCGCATGAACGCCACGCGGCGGGCGTGACCTGCCATGGTGGCCAGCGAGGCGAGACGGCGAGCGGGAGGAGGAGGCGGTCGAGCGGACGCGGGCCGGGCCGAGGTGGGGCGCGGGCGCGCGCGCGCGCGGGGTGGCGCGGGCCGATTTGGCCAGCGGGCCGAAAGCGAGGCGGCGACCCGTTTAGGGTAGAAATTGAATTTTCCTTTTCATATTTTCCTACAAATTCAAATAAAAATTTTCAAATCTCATTTTGAGCAAGAAAATGATCTTTTCTGAAAATGACCCAAAAACAAAAGTTGCTTAGAATTTAATTATCTACAACTTTGCTTTTAAGACCAAAGTCCAAATCGGGATAGATTTTGATTTTTAGAATAAAAGCTAATTTAGAGAGGATTTTTGAATATTTTCAAATAACATTTTTAAAACAAATCTTTGACAAAACTTTGAGTGATTTAGTGGCTCCAAAATTTTTCCTTATCATTCTAAGTGACATGAAATTTATAGTTGCACAATTTTGATGAGTGTCATTATCATATTATCACAACATGTTACGCAATACTAGTTTGCACATTTTTATTTTACTAAAGGTACACCCTAAGCACATATAATTATGAATGCCATGACATGTTGTGCTCATGATTGCAATGCAAATGCTTGCGTAACACCAGAGTGTTACAGGAAGGTTGACACCATACTATTCACCAAGAAGCTTAACGGAGAGATCTTCATTTGTCAAGTCTATATTGATGATATCATCTTCGGGTCAACAAATGAAGATTATTACAAAGAATTTGGTGAATTGATGTCAAATGAGTTCAAGATGTCAATGATTGGTGAGCTAACATTCTTCCTTGGTTTTCAAGTCAAGCAAATGAGAGAAGGGATTTTTATCTCTCAAGAAAAGTATACCAAGGATCTTCTCAAAAGATTCAAGATGGAAGAGTGTAAGCCAATTAAGACCCCAATGTCATCTAATAGACATCTCGACCTAGATGAGAGAGGTAAACCAATTGATCAAACTCTTTACCGCTCCATAATTGGTGGCTTGTTGTACCTTACCGCATCTAGGCCCGATATCATGTTTAGTGTGTGCATGTGTGCTCGCTTTCAAGCGTGCCCTAAAGAACCTCACCTAAGTGCCATAAAAAGAATTTTAAGATATCTTAAGTACACCCCAAGCATCGGCCTTTTGTACCCCAAAGGAGCTAGATTCCAACTAGTTGGCTATTCTAATTCGGATTATGCCGGATGCAAAATTGATAGAAAAAGCACATCCGGATGGTGCCATTTGCTTGGAAGGTCCTTAGTATCTTGGTCATCTAAGAAGCAAAATAGTGTGGCTTTGTCCACCGCCGAGGCGGAATACATTGCCGCGGGGGCTTGTTGTGCACAAATCTTATACATGAAACAAACCCTCCTAGACTATGGAGTTGTTCTTGAAAAGGTGCCGCTTTTATGTGACAATGAAAGTGCCATTAAAATTGCTAATAATCCGGTACAACACTCACGCACCAAGCATATTGATATCCGCCACCACTTTCTAAGAGATCATGTTGCTAAAAATGATATATCACTAGAAGGTGTAAGAAGTGAAAATCAATTAGCGGATATCTTCACTAAACCTTTAGATGAGGCTACCTTTTGTAGGTTGAGAAGTGAACTAAATGTGCTTGACTCTAATAACTTTAAAAAATAAGCTTGTGTTGTCCCTTGCATTGCATTGTATTATATGTCATGTTCAATTCCCCACAATGCATCTAGAACTTGTCTAACACGGTTACGATAACCCACCTTTGAAGGAGTGAAGAAGCTTAACCGTGGATCAAACTTGACAAGAAACCTAGTCTTCCTTTCTCACTTTGCATTGCATATGCATGGTTGTTGCTTTGTCGTTTCTTTTCGATTTAGCTTTGAGTAACCTATGTGTTCGTCCATAAATAGAGAGAGCATTTGAAGCTCCTAAGGGTTCACAAACTCTATTGCATGGCCATACGTTGCTCCTCGGGTGTTTATTGCGTATTTTCTTAAAAATAATACTAGCCTAAGGCAAAATACTTTGAAAACTTGAGAGTTTGAGTGAGGTCACTCATATCAGGTTCCAATTGGTGTTTATTTGAGTCTCTTTGAATTGGAACTTGATTGGGAGAAGTCATGTTGAAGATCAGATTGAAGAAAGGGGTTAAACAGCGACCGGACGCTGGACCGAACGTTGCACCGGACGCGTCGTTGCTGACCACCGCGTCCGGTCCTGGTGTTCACCAGCGCGTCCGGTCATTCCCGAAGATTTTCTTTAAGATCTTTAACCGGACGCTGCACCGGACGCACAGTTGCTGACCACCGCGTCCGGTCCCGGCCACCACCACCGCGTCCGGTCATCCGTTTTAGTTTTCCAGGCAAAATATGACCGGACTCTGTCAGCGTCCGATCGTGCATAATCGGACGTGTCCGGTCGTTCCAGGAGCTTACTAGACTGTGACCGGACGCTGCCTCCACCACGTCCGGTCATGCGACCACCATGTCCGGTCATCGAGCGAAAAGCGGATCTCACCCTTTTTAACCGTATGTTCGGATCTCGCGTTTTCCTCTTTCTTCTTGATCCACAGCCGCTCCGAACCCTAGCCACCTCGCCGGAATCTCACGCGCCACCGGAGCTGCCTGCAGCCTAGCACCGCCACGCCGCCACAGCCATGCGCCACCGCCCCGCATGCCACCGCAGCCGCCCTGCGCGCCACAGCAGCCGTGCGTAGCCGCCCCGTGCGCCACTGCAGCCGCCCTGCGCCGCCGCCCATCGCGCCACCAGAGCCACCGGAGCCGCTCCGCGCGCCACCGCACCGAGGTCCGTGCTCGCTGCCGTGAAGACCTGTTTCTAGGAAACCTAACCCTAGACTTGCGAAGAATCGTTCTTCGTCGAAGTTTTTTTTCTTTCATGAGTTTCCGCCTCTGTGATCTACTCCGTCTCCGCAAGGTGACTTCTTTACCTCGGATTAGGGTTTGACGATGAATATCTGGTGAATTACTAATACAATCCTTGATCTCATCGGTACTCTAGGGTTTCGATCGTCGTTTCTGGGTAACCCTAGCTCGTCGAGATCATCTTCTGTTCATTGGAACTTTGCTCATCCGAGGTAGCTATCGCGGTCCATTCATATCTTATCTAATATGCTTGCTTTCATTAGGATCTTACTCATATATTAGATAATATATGTTGCTTATAGTAGATCCATCTATTCTATCGTTTCAGTTCGTCCTGTCGGTGTTGTGTGTGTCAGGTGATCAGTTGTGAATCTGAGGCCAAGCCTACGGGTATGAATTGAGGCCAAGCCTTACGAGTGTCAGTTCATCATCTGTTACTGTCCAGTTTTTCTTAGATACAATAGTTTGTCAGTATGGTTCGCTGCAAGAATGCTGGTGGTGCACCTAGTGACGGGGACGAGAGTCCTCCCAGGAGGACAGAGGTAGCTCGCGGCAAGCGAGTGAAGATAGCTGCCAAGAAGAGAAAGAGGACACTTATAGAGGCAGAGGTGGCTCAGGCAGTTGCAGATGTAGCAGAGGCAGCAGAGAGAGGTGGCAGGAGTAGTGGTATACGTATTGGCAAGAGTCACTTTCACCTTGAAGACTGAGGATACCGAAGAGACAGTGGATACACCTGCAGAGCAGCCTACCGAGGACCCAGAGAAGACTGAGGAGCAGACAGTTCACTCTCCATAGCGTCGTCGCTCAGGACGTACGCGAGCTCATGTGACTCCCAGGCCAGAGGGTCAGCGTCGTGGAGGTCGTCCACCTCCTAGGGCTCGAGGTCACCCCCCCAGTTGAGCACTTTGACCTCAGGGGAGCTACAGCTAGACAGGTCTAGGCCCTTAAGTTCGTTAAGGTCACTCGGTGGTTCCCACCTTAGCGGGATCCCCGGGCTTCAGAGGGTTTCTACACTCCTCTGCACGAGGATTTTTATAGAGCCTATGTCGACAGCGGGATTGCTTTCAGACCTCAGAGAGTCTGTCGACTGGAGGCCTTAGTTGAGGTGGTTGGTGAGCAGCTTCATCCGCATCTGTCCTTTCTACCTGGATTGTCAGATCTTCTTGGATGGACTGGAGCATACTGTGGGACCTGGGTTAGAGAGTTCTATTCTTCACTTTGGATTGACCCAGCACACGAGTTTATTTACTTTGCATTCAGAGGCCGCGACCGCAGACTCTACAGCACCAGGGTTCAGGAGATTCTCAGACTCACAGCTTCAGAGACAAAGATACATCAACTGTGTTTTGGATAGACTGCACCTTTGAGACACCCTCATGGCGGGACAGTACCCCCTACAGATATGATCAGACCCTGTTTCTGTGAGCCTTTTGGCGAGGGGTCTCGACGTACACCTGCCAGCTTGACTCCCCTAGCCAGAGTCCTTGATGCTATTGTGAGGAGGACACTACTTCCGAGGCTTGGATATAGAGAGGGATTGACTCGCAAGCAGCTATGGGTAGTACATCACCTCATCTCATAGACATCGTTTGACCTTTGGGATCTGATGCTATGTGAGATGGAGGATACCTTGGCAGAGGGATTCAAGGGTCACAGGCAGCTTCCGTATGCTCATTAGATATGTTTTATCATCAGATCTGCGTGTGAACTGCCTGCAGAGATTAGAGCAGAGATATCTGATACCACTACATCTTTTCTAGAGTATGATATCCGACAGTTGTGGGCATCAGTTACCAGAGAGCAGGCACCTAGCCCAGGACAGCGTCAGAGGCCAGAGGTACCAGAGACAGCTGCTAAGCAGGACGAGACCGTTCAGGGTCTTGCTGAGGCAGAGCTAGCAGATCTTGATGCTCAGCCAGCTGATCCAGTCGAGGATGTTGCTACTGATAGCATAGATGAGGATTATCAGCCCATCCCCCGGTACCGCTCTCCTCGACCTCACGACCATGAGGCCGGTGGTTCAGGCTCAGCCTCCCGCTCAGACCCAGCCATGGTGGCTATTCTTGAGAGGCTGACCTAGGCTCAAGAGAGACAGGAGATTCAGATGCAGAGACAGGCTCAGGACATAGCTGCCGCATTTGCTCAAATTCAGGCTCGTCAGGACGAGTTACAGAGGCAGCAGCTAGAGTTCTAGAGACAACAGTTCGAGATGCAGAGGCAACAGGTAGCCACCCAACAGCAGTACCTAGAGCTCCTGTGATACCTTGTCACTGTTGGGATACCTCCACCACCGTCTGTCCTGACTCCAGCACTACAGTCAGTGGACCTCAGAGTCAGGGACAACTGAGTTTTCAGTACACCTCTCCCCAGCAGCAGGTGCCTTAGACGTTTTAGTCCCTGAGTTACACTCCTATTCAGATGGGGTTTACTCCACCAGCTCAGCCGAGACCTCACCTCCTCTCAGGCACTACGTTCCCTAACTTCAGTGCCACCTACAGTGAGCTGACTGGACAGCCGACACCTTCGTACACCACTTTTGTGACCACTTCAGAGATGTTAGCTTCAGAGCCTGCTTTTCCTCCAGTGTCAGGGGCCAGAACTACAGAGGCTTTACCTTCGTCAGTAGCATCGACAGATCCTCCTACTCTTGGTGTCTTTCAGGCTCAGGCGACAGTGACTGCTCCTATAGTTGCTACTACACCTTCAGTTACTGCACCTGCTCTACAGACCCAGACCGCTTCACTGCCACGTCTATCTACAGAGGGTCAACCTGATAGTTCAGAGTCTGAGGAGGACACTTCACAGTTCGTGATCACTCCACGCTCCTCAACACCCGACACGACAGCTTCTGTTCCCCCGTCAGATCCTTAGGTTTCTTTTTGGCGTTTGATGCCAAAGGGGGAGAGAGCGTAGTTTTAGGGGGAGTGTTGATAGAGGGTTTCGTTTTTTCATGTGTGCTACATTCATGCATCATGTTTATTTTCTCGCCCTGCATTGTGTGACTATGAGTTTGTGAGACTTTATTTTATATTATGTCACTTATTTGTGTTTAGCTCATAAGGTTGTGCTTCCGTGCCTTACTCTGATTTCATATGAGCTATGTTTTATGTGTACTAACTCTTCATGTTTTATCTTATGAGTACACTCAGTTGGCCTGGAACACATAAGCAAACTCTAACCCCTTGTGCTTATACATTTTTGCTTATGTAAACCAAGCATGATCGAAAACCTCAACTCTAATATCTTCTGAATCTAAGTGTTGTCATCAATCACCAAAAAGGGGGAGATTGAAAGCATCTAGGCCCCGGTGTTGGTTTCGGCAATTGATGACAACGCATTATTACCATGACTAATGTGTGTTTTGCAGAAACAGTGGTAAGTTAGGTCATGGAGTTGATAACTGCTTTGGGCACTATGGTATTCATGTCCCTTGATGGAAATCGTTTCGGTTTTCAAAGGATCAACGACAAGATTAAGGACGGTTAGTTCCGAATGTCAAGGTGTTGAGTTACCTCCGGAATAGTCGTTAGGATCTTTGTTTCTTCCTTTGACCGTACTATAAAGGGGGGCATGAGCGAGTAGCTTGACCTAGGTGAGTCTTTTGTTAGGTGTGATGCACACTTGTCAAACTTAGCACTAGGTAGCTCTAGAAAAGCTCAAAGTTCAGTTAGAAGCAACTTGGTTCAAGTTACGTCGCGTTTAGAAGTCGTTTGAGCAGTTTACCCTTGACCGGACGCGGTCTTTATCATGACCGAACGCGTCCGGTCAGTACTAACAAGTCACTGCGTCGTTAACTGATCGACCGGACACGATCCCTGAGAGGACCAGACACGGTGGTCAGTCTGACACGTGTTTCAGAGGGTAAAAGTGTAATCGGACGTGACTGTGAAGTGATCGGACGTATCCGGTCACGTTCCAGTAAGGTCCCAAGCTGACCTGACGCGTCCAGTCATCTATGATCGGACGCGGTCGAGCGACAGGTGGAAGTTCAGTTAGGTTCTTGCATGATCGGACGCGTCCGGTCATCTCTGACCGACGCGTCCGGTCACTCAGCGCTGACTTTTGGTTTTCGACCGTTATACTCGACCGGCGCGTCCGATCATGTCGACCAGCGCGTCTGGCTAGTACGAGTTTTGCTGATTTGGCAGGTAACGGTTGGATTTATCTGAGGGGTGTATTAATACATCCCCTCCACCTCTTTTAGAGGTCTCTTGTTCATTTGTTCAGCTGAGAAACATCTTTGGAGTGCAAGGGAGTGCAAGAGCCCTAGTGAGGATAGTGATTTGAGAATCAAAGGTTGAGATTCCTCACTAGTGATAAGAGTGTAGCAAGTGTGCATCCATCTTCTCATTAGGCTTGTTGTGGTCAAGTGAGAGTTCTAGCTTGTTACTCTTGGTGATCGCCATCACCTAGATGGTTTGGTGGTGATTGAAAGTTTGGTGATCATCCGATGAGCTTGTGGGTGACCCAACTCATGTTGTGAGCGGTTTTGGGTGATTCGCCGCGACGGAGTGTCGAAGAATCAACCCGTAGAGAGCACTTGATCCTTGCGCGGATCAAGAGGGAGCTACACCCTTGCGCGGGTGCTCCAACGAGGACTGGTGGGGAGTGGCGACTCTCCGATACCTCGGCAAAACATCGCCGTGTTCCTAACCCTTACTTTCAAGCATTTACTTTCGTATATTACTTTCATTGCTTGTTTACTTTCCTAGAATTACCATGCTAGTCTAGGATTGGAACTTAAGGTGTAAAACTTTTACCGGTAGAATCACAAGGAACACTAGTAGGCACTAGGGGTGAAGTTTGGCTCGTAGAATTTAATTCTTACAATTAATTTTTAGAAAAGCCCAATTCACCCCCCTCTTGGGCATCTTGATCCTTTCACTCTGCTCTGGAACAAGCTATCATGGATATTGGATGTGATGTAACTTTCGAATATAGCAGACATCGATGAGTAGTCTTGTTGGATTAGATTCAGAATGGCTAGCGGATTTGATTCAGAATGGTTAGGTTGGATGTTTGTTAGATTGAGTTGGTTGTCCCCTTTATTTAATGAGCATTTGTGGCCGTTTTGTAACCCATGCTGATCTTGAACCTTTCTTCTCCTCCTTAATTAATACAAAACATGCAACACACGAGCTTAAAAAAATTCTCATAGGTAAATTAACTCTTTCAGTTTCCCTATTTTTCGTTATTACATTTCTTAGAATGGCTAGGAGTATTATCAGACCATGCCCACTATAAGAGGCATTTATCTACTACCTAAAACAGGTGGAAGAAACCTTCATTTGTAAATCTTGAGATATGGGCAAATCATTATGACAACACTATTTTTGCCATCTGACAACATTGCCACTTTAGAGTCCAATTTAGGGTCCCTTTGGAACGCAGGAATTTCACATGAATTTCACAGGATTTGGTTCATTTTTCGCAGGAAAAACGCAGGAACGGAAAAAAAATCCTGCGTTCATTCTTCCTTTATTGCTATGTTATTGCCATCATTCTCTATATAAGGAATCATGGCAGCTATTTCTACGACTAACACCTTTGGTTCTTGAAAAGAATCTTCCTTTGGATGTTCATTGTTGTCATCTCATTTCGCAAAAAATGTATGATAAGCTTTTTTCTAAAAAGTGTGATGGTTTGTTGTCCAAGCACTGACTTGGTTCTATATGAAACTCATACAAGAAGCATGGCACTTTCATGACAATGATAGTACAATTTTGGGGTTCGAACCTGCACAAATGGACGGGTGGCCAAATAGAAGTCACAATCTAGCCTAAACATGATTCTTTACAAGTATACTTGTTGCAATATGTAAGTGTTGCATCCATACCACTGAGATGGCTAGACGAGAGAGATGAGGCAACCAATGTGCCCATTATTCTGCCGTGTCACAAATGATTTGTTTTAACTCATTTGCTAAAAAAAACAATGAAACACAATGATTTGGTTTAACTTTCTGCTAAAAAATAATGAAATTGTTCCTCTGCTTCGTCAAAGATGATTACCATGATTACTAAAATCAAAGTACGCGAGTCTTCAATAAAGAATTCAGGTTGCACAAGTCCACAAAATGGACAGCATCAAGAATGCATAAGTCCACAAAATGGATGACATCAAGAATTCAAGATGTGAAATTCATGGCTTGATCAACAATAGCAATTACTCACAAGTCAATTGATCAACAATAGTAACTACTCACAAGTAAAATCTGCTTGATTAACCATGTCAATAACAAGATGCTATTTTTTCAATAAAGAATTCAAGACGCAAACATCCACAAGATTGACCGCATAAAAAAGTCCATGGCTTAAATCGTCAATAATTCAGGATGCTATTCTTTATCTTCAATAAAGAATTCAGAACGCAAACGTCCACAAGATTGACCACGTAGAAAATCAATGGTATCTACCTCATTGCTTAAAACGTTCCATCGTGTCATAGTGCTTAAATGCTTCATGGCAAACCAGCCCGTGCAGTTACCTTGTAGGCGATGACCTAGTGGGCCAGACAACCCTGTTTATTTTAGCTTGCATATTATTTTTGCAGGTTGTTCCCATGTGAAAAATCCACAGGCCAAACTAAAAAGGTCTCAACGCAGGACAGATTCATCACACATCAGGGATTCACACATATTAAAGGGGAGCAGTCCATATGTCAAATTCTGACTGTTAGAGCCGAATAATCTAATTTCCCCTGGCTTGGATTGTAATAATCTGCAAGCTAAAACAATCACACTAGCTATTTTCAGATCAAATTCAGCATTTTCTGATTGTTCGTATTTCAAAGTCTTGACAGAACATCCAACGTTAATTTCTACTTTACATAAATTCTAGAGTCGGCAGCCTTGAGAAATGCAACTAGGCTGCACATTGTTGTTTCTTCACCCCAGCAACTAGGCTGCCATCCTTTTTCAGACCCACCATGGCACACAATCTACACCATGCTCCACTCCCAAATCACAGTCTACTTTTTGAACCTTTGTAAGAAAACAATTGGCTCGACATCGTGCTTCCTTTGAATTTGTTCTTTATGGTCAAACTTCAACCCTAGATTTGAAGTCATATGAATGGAAAAAACAAATTAATGTCAAGAGGAACATAATTCAATTGGTGGAGCAGATTCTGGTCAGAACGTCAACTGTTTTCATGGAGAGGTATATAACTACACAAACCTGCTGACTCATCAGAATCTCAATGGCAACATTTGGATCTCCATCAGCTGCAGCAAGAGCAACTTCAGCCTGAGTCTGCAGCAATATGATCAATTCATCAGTGAGGTAGCTGACAGCCATAGCATATACGTACAACATAAGCAAAACCAGAAATGTGGATGAAAAACTGAAACGATTGTGGGCTCTTAAAAAACATGTGACTATTAAAGTGTGATCTTTTCCTTCTAACATTAGTATAACCTAGCACGCGTATCCCCCTATGCACTTACCTGAAACCTCTGAAAAATACATCAAAACAGGCAAACACAAATAACCAACAGTGGAAATAGGCCATTTTTGTTTTTGTTGAAGCACTTTGTTGTGAATCTTAATATAGGTGGCTTAGGTAGAGGCCAGGACATGATCAAACAGTATTACCATCATGATAGACTAAATGCAATGAAGCAATTGACATTCAGGACAAGACTTGAAATACCTTTTCAAAGCCCATCCCAACCAGCTTCTTAAGTTCTTCATCAAATGTATCAACCTGCAGTAAGGATGTAACCAAGATCTGTTACTAAACCAATAGAAAACCAATAAAAATCAAAATAAGGTACAGAACACGGAACCTGCTCAGCCGTCACCGTTGCATCAGCTCTGACTGTGTTCACAGCTGTATGCCTGTTGATATGAGCCTCATATTAGAGTACTGAATCACAGATGTGTTGACAACAACAAAATGAAACACTTTTGAGGAAGATTTTTTATATTAGATATATAGAAAGAAAGAACAAGCATTAGGAGCTTTGTTTGCTTGCCTTACAATTAGCTCATAGCATGTGGTTGTCCACTAAATCTAAAATTCAAGATTAGAGATTACAGACGCAGGTTGCACCATTCTCAGCACCCGAAAGAATTCAGGTTACCAGCAGTAAAATACAATAAAAGTTCACTGTTGTAGTGTTGTCAACAACATTATCCATCTACAAAGCTAATAATGGAAACCTGTGTTATTTATTTTTCATTTCAGTTATTGCTTCAGTATGCATGCTTCCACAATTGGTAAAAAGTCCGCTGGGTCTGGGAAACAAAACCAAATGAACAGCAAGGCTGTGAACGTGATCCAACATAAACTAC
Source organism: Saccharum hybrid cultivar R570 (assembly GCA_038087645.1). Taxonomy (NCBI): domain Eukaryota; kingdom Viridiplantae; phylum Streptophyta; class Magnoliopsida; order Poales; family Poaceae; genus Saccharum; species Saccharum hybrid cultivar. Next base: position 33,285,672 of record JAQSUU010000001.1, on the reverse strand, counting down.
CACTTCCTTCTCTTTGTATATACATACTATTATTAATTTATTATCTCTGTGTCAATTAGTATAACTTCACTGGAGCAAGAATTTTCACATGAGCTGCAAATATAATTGATTTGCTAAGTTACCATATCAACCATGTGTGCATCTGAATCACGCTCAAATTGGCTCAAGCACATTGAGCTAAACTTGCTCGCCAAAAGGCAAGCCTACAAGTGCTAAAAAAAACAAACAAAGTTCCACCAGGATCCCTTGATTCAAAAGAGTTTTACTTCAGATCATAGTCTTTACAAAAATGATTTCACAAAATTTTTCCAACAGAAACTTATTATCAATTTGTCAATAAAAGGAAACTTATTACTGATATGAATTACTTCATAAGGGCTATGACAAAGCTTTTCAGGGGAGGATTTGACATACAGGAGGCAGGAAGTTTACACAGTGCAAACAAAAGAACAAAAGACAAGGAAGTGCTAAAAAATAGTTTTGACCTAATTATTTATTGAGGATAAGTATCTGATTTAGAATAGAAGAACAAAACATGAGTCCTAGTGTTTGCAAAAAAAAAAAAGAACTTAGAAGAGATCATCTGATTTATTCCAAGTTGCCGTTGCTTCATGTGATTTTCTGATTTCAAAGCATACGTGGAAACACAGGATGTGTAATACATTAAAGCAATGTCAAGTAGAAAATGCATTACTGTGTATTCGTTAGTGGGTCACTTGGAGTTGTGTTATCCAACAACCTAGCATGCAAATGTGCACTCGCCTCCCTTGCAGCGGGCTCAGTTCCTGCAGAACCAAGTGTTCGTGCTCTCCCAGGAAACCTTGGGTCTTCTCCTTCCTAAAGGAGAAAAATCAGCAAATTCATAAGCTCACACTACCTCTGTTCCGAAAAGAATGCCGCTTTAGTTTGGCAAGTCAAACTATCTTAGGTTTGACCAAGTTTATAAAGAAGATTATCAACATTTATAATACCAAATAGGTACACTACAAAAATAGTTTGACTTAGGACAAAACTAGAATGAGATTCTTTTTGGACGGAGGGGGTATACTGTAGGAAGTAGCTAATGGCAACAAAACCTTTAGCTCCAAGCAAGATAGTTAGGTAAAGCATATTTCATCAGAAAGATAGTTTATGAATTTGTAATGTACGATCGACAGAGAAGGACAATATTGTGACTTTAGCACATATCATGTGGTATTGATCTTGAAATTAACTGCCATATCCAGGAATCTAGCAGGGTGTAGGTTTTACTGTGTAACTGTCCAACATAACTTTCAGTTCATGAAGCTTTTGGTTTATTTTTAAAAAAAAAAACTCACAGAAAGGTGTTAAAAAAAGTGCAGCACTCTTTTAAATGCAAGTACTGGCAAAGGAGAACCTTTTGTTTTATTTAGAGGAATGTTTGGAATAAGTTTCTATCAGTTGGACAATCAAATTGCATAAAAGTCACGTAAAAAATTGCTAATATGTTGTATTCTTCCATGGAAGGATTCAGTTTTGATCCAGGTTCCTCAGAACCTTTAACAAACAGCTTCCAGGAAAATCTACGTGAACCAGAGAGCTATATTTAATGATTTCTCAGTAGATCAAAACTTTTAGCATGCATGTCTAGAACTCCTACCATAACCATGGCTAGATACTTAGGCCACCACAGAATAGGTGAAAAACAAATCAGATTGGAGAAGCCCCAAAAGCCTTCCAGGTCACAGTAAATTTCTACAATGGTTGCTTAAATCCTAAGCAGAGGATGAATATCACCAACAGAAAATTATTGCAAGTATGAACATATTTGAGTATATGGCATTGCCATTTTTTCAATACCTGAGCAGTTGCTGTGTGTCTGCTAGGCATCCATGAAGATATATTTCTCAAGAAATTTCCATTTATGAGAGCACTGTAAATTAAAAGAATAACATATTACTTCTGTGAGCATTACATCAAAAGAAATCAATCTGAAAACAATACCTTGGTGCAGCAGACGTGTTAGAGTATGTAGGAAGCTGACCATAAGTAGTGCCTCCAGTACACATAATAAAGCCAGGACGCCTCACACAAACAGACTGACATCCAATACATCAGACAATAAATACAGATATAAGAAACATCTCATACAGAAGATGAATCGTATGGTCAGGATAACTTAAACCATTTAAGCAAAACTTACTAGTGCTGACAAGCCTTCGATTTTAGAATAAAATGATGGCCCAGGAAGCAAGTAGTTGAACAGCCCATAAGTGTCTGGTGCCAAATAAATAAGCTCAGCAAGGAATATGATTAAAAAAATATAATCTAGCTCATGAAGACTCAACAAATAAGAAGGATATAAGGGACAAACATGCAAATCCTGACAAGATGCCACACAGGTGCCCCAGCAATGAAACATTGCTTGCGAGAAACTGAAATAGCACCAGCAAAATCCACGCGTACCTGACATTGTACACATTTAAGTTAGTTTAGATAAGATGTGGGTCTCCAATACTATCTAGTAACCAGAAGTGAATAACATCAACACATGCAAAAAAAAAAATGAGTACCATTTTGCAGGAACATTGAAGAGGCCGAAGACACTGGAAAACGAGAAAGGGTGTCAAACTATATGATATAAAACTGAAACACACCTAATATTATTTAGAAAGTTGGAAAAATAATAGAAATTCTTTGGGTATACAAGTAAGGAAAAATCTTTCTAAATAAAAAAAAAACTAAATTGGGCCCTTCTAGATAGTTCTTTTTTACTTTTGGCACTATCAGCTCTTGCCACTATACATCGTGCATACAGGTTAGAAAATAACAAGAACTAAAAGGTCTTGTTGGGAATTATCGTGGGGAAAGATATCTAATGCAAACTCATGTCCGGGTGTAGTCATGATAACTTTCCACATGAATCACAGGGCCAGCATGCATGGATACCAGGGTTAAATGGAAAACTTTCTGAATGGCTCCCTCTCATAGTTGCATGTAGGAGAATCCTCTTTGGATTCTCATCTTCTCTAGACCCACTAATTGTCCTATAACTGCATAACTTCAGCACCTATGAAATTGCACTAGATGTGTGCCCTTATAATAGTGCGAGTGTTCCTATTTCAGTAACCACTTGGAATAGATAAAATAATAATAAACAATACACAAGCGGTGTGGAACCTTTGTGATTCGTTACACCAGTAATGAAATTCGACTATGGCCATTGTGGAAAAAGACTCAAGCTGTGTATAGACTATCTGAATGTGTAACCATACTGTTAGGCAATAGAATATCCCCTGCTAATTATGGATAGCATAGCCATAATTAGCAGCTGTAAATCAGGTAATTAGCAGATGTAAATCAGGGAGATTACCCCCTGCCTTGTAAAGCAAGGCCAGCCGGCCATATAATAGAAGGCGTCCCCCTCACATTGAGGTGTGGCCAATTGCCCCCAAACTCTATTCCTCTTCTATTCTTCTACTATAGTTTGTAACCTGCTCTTTGTTCGTCAATTCACTCGTGACAATAGCTGTTCATTTGAATTTGACGCCCATGGTTTTTCTATCAAGGATCTCCGAACGGGACACGTGACTCTCCGCTGTAACAGCGACGGGGACCTCTACACCATGCCCGCCTCCACGCCAGTCGCCCTCTTGGCTGCTTCGTCGACCCTATGGCATCAACGTCTTGGCCATCCAGCACCTGCTGCCTTAGCGCACCTTAATAAAATTCATGCTGTTGCCTGTAATACAGTAGATCGCTCCCTCTGCCATTCATGTGATGGATAAGTCTCATGTGTGGTTGGTCTTTGTGGGGCTGTGCTGCTCACATGGTCCTTGTGGCTGTTTTTCTGTTTTTAGGACAGCATCTTAGACTAGAGGACAGCATCTTAGAGGACAGCATCTTAGACTAGAGGACAGCATCTTAGCTAGGACAGCACTTTAGCATCTTAGACTAGCATATTGGCATATGCTTGGCTGGCTAGCAGCCTATAAATATGTAACCCCAACCCCTCAGGTTGGCATGGCATTGTTTGAGTTTGTGTGAGAAATAAACCAGAAAATTGCTCCAACTCCTAGTGTCATCCTCTCTCGATGAGAGTAAGGATTCAGCTACTACCAAGAGTGTCCTCTCTCGATGAGAGTAAGGATTCAGCTACTACCAAGAGTGCGAATCCAGCGACTAACAAGTGGTATCCGAGCCGTACTATCCTGTAGCCTGAGCATCTCCTGCTCTTCTCCTTCCCCGGCCTCGCAGCAGCCCCAACCGCAGCCGGTAGCAGCAGCAGCTCCGGCTGCCCCTGCTCTCCACACAGCAGCCCCCTCGATAGCGCGCCATGTCCGCAGGCCAGTCTCAGGGCTCGGTCGCCTCGAGCGCGCGGCGTCGGCAGGAGGCCGACCTCGCCGCGGCAGAGAAGCGCGAGCGAGCGGCAGCAGACGCCGCTGCAGCAGCGGCAAGGGCATCGAGGCTGGCAGCAGCGGAGCTAGCAGCAGCTAGAGCGGAGGTGGAAGCAGCGGCGGCGGCGGATGCAGCGCGTGCAGCAGCAGCGGAGGTCGAGGTTCTACGCGGCAGCAACAGCAGCTCCATCGCTGCTGATGATAGCGCCGACGCGGACCTCGAGCTGCTGGAGAGGGAGGCATCGCGAGGGCGAGCGGCGCAGTGGGCAGCCGTGCACGCCCACGAGCGCGGCGGCAGCCCAGACAGGCGCAGACACGCCGGCGGCGCTCCTGAAGGAGGCGCGCACGGCGGTGGCGCTCCTGGAGGAGGCGCGCATGGCGGCGGCGGACGGGTCGACGGAGAGCGCGACCTTCACAGGCAGCGCGGCTCTCTCTCCCCGGTTCGATACCGTGGTCACCACGAGTACCAGGCTGTCGGCGGACGGGTCGACGGAGAGCGCGGCCTTCACAGGCAGCGCGGCTCTCTCTCCCCGGTTCGGTACCGTGGTCACCACGAGTACCAGGCTGTCGTCAGGGACGTCGGCCCCGGCGGCGGGTGGCCTACCCTCACCAAGACCAACTACGTTGAGTGGGCTGCGGTGATGAGGGTGAAGCTCCAGGTGCGGCATATGTGGGATGCAGTCCGATACGGCGACGTCGACTACGACCAAGATCGACGGGCGCTGGATGCTCTCATTGCTGCAGTCCCGTCCGAGATGCAGTTTTCGCTTACCAGCAAGCGGACTGCCAAGGAGGCTTGGGACGCCATCGCTGCAGCACGCATCGGCAGCGACCGCGCCCGCAAGTCCACACTGCAAGCACTTCGCAAGGAGTGGGAGAACCTGGCCTTCAAGCCAGGTGAGGACGTTGATGACTTTGCTCTCCGTCTCAACACTCTGTTGCAGAAGTTGGTGCAGTTCGGCGACGACACCTACGGCGAGGAGAGAGCTGTTGAGAAGCTCTTCCGCTGCGTCCCCGAGAAGTACAAGCAGATGGCTCGCTCAATCGAGTCTCTGCTGGACCTCTCCACGATGACGATCGAGGAGGCGTTGGGCCGCCTCAAGATCGTTGACGGCGATGAGCCACAGCGCCTCTCGGGACCCGTCACCATTGGCGGAAAGCTCCTCCTCACTCGGGAGCAGTGGGCTGCCGGCCAAGGTGACAGGAAGAAGGGGGAGCCTTCTTCCACGACAGGCGGCCGCAAGCGTGGCAAGCGTGGCAAGCCGCGCAAAGACGCCCAGGCAGGGGCGCGAGGACGTGCCGAGGGTGATGATCGTGGAGGCGCCCAGGGCGGCGCCGCTGGCAAGCAAAAGCCAGCACGAGGCGACCCTTGCTACAACTGCGGCAAGCTTGGTCATTGGGCCAAGGATTGTCGACAACCACGACGCGGCCAGGCCCACGTCGCGCAGGCGGAGGAGGAGGAGCAGCCGGCTCTGTTCATTGCTCATGCGAGCATCGAACTACCTCCAGCGGCACCGGCCGCAACGGCTCTCCTCCACCTTGACGAGCCAAAAGCACACGCCCTCCTCGACGACAGCTCCGGCAACGACAAGGCCGACGGGTGGTGCCTTGACACCGGCGCCACCCACCACATGACCGGGCGGCGGGAGTTCTTCACCGAGCTCGACCCAAGCGTTCGAGGCACCGTCAAGTTCGGCGACGCCTCCGCTGTGGAGATCAAGGGCGTCGGCTCTGTCGTCTTCGTCGCCAAGACTGGTGAGCACAGGCTGCTCACCGGTGTCTACTACATCCCCGCGTTAAGGAACTCCATCATCAGCTTGGGACAGCTGGATGAGAGCGGATCGCGCGTGGAGATCGAGCACGGGGTGCTGCGCATCTGGGATCATCGACACCGGCTCCTGGTCAAGGTCAACAGGAGCAACCGCCTCTATGTCCTTCACGCACAGGTGGCGCAACCTCTTTGTCTTGCAGCCCGCCGCGACGACGACGCTTGGAGGTGGCACGAGCGCTTTGGGCACCTCAACTTTGAGGCCCTAAGGCAGCTCGGCAGCAAGGACATGGTGCGGGGCATGCCGCACGTCGACCACGTGGAGCAATTCTGCGACACCTGCGTCCTCACCAAGCTGCGGCGGCTCCCTTTCCCTCGCCAGGCAAGCCTCCGCGCCAAGAAGCTGGAGCTCGTACACGGTGACCTCTGTGGCCCCGTGACACCGGCTACACCTGGAGGCCGGCGCTACTTCCTCCTCCTCGTCGACGACATGTCCCGCTACATGTGGGCTGTCCTGCTCGACGCCAAGGCAGCCGCGGCGGACGCCATCAAGCGTCTTCAAGCTGTTGCGGAGGCGGAGTGCGGCCGCAAGCTTCGGGTCCTACGCACGGACAACGGCGGCGAGTTCACGGCGGCCGAGTTCGCGGCGTACTGCGCCGATGAGGGGATCCACCGCCACTTCTCCGCGCCGTACACTCCGCAGCAGAACGGCGTCGTCGAGCGCCGCAACCAGACGGTGGTGGCCACCGCCCGTGCCCTCCTCAAGCAGAGAGGGATGCCGGCGATCTACTGGGGTGAGGCGGTGATGACTGCCGTTCACTTGCTCAACCGCTCCCCCACCAAGGCCCTCGACGACAAGACGCCATACGAGGCCTGGCACGGGCGCAAGCCCGCGGTGAGCCACCTTCGCGTCTTCGGCTGCCTGGCATTCGTCAAGGAGCTCAACCACGTCGGCAAGCTCGACGACCGGAGCACGCCAGGGGTCTTCATCGGCTACGCGGAGGGCTCCAAGGCCTACCGCGTCCTCGACCCTGCGACACGACGCGTGCGCATCACGCGTGACGTCGTGTTCGACGAGGGGCGAAGCTGGACGTGGGGCAAGATGGTGGATGATGGCTCGACTCCGACGACCAGCGATTTCGTCGTCGACTACGTCCACTTCAAGGAGGCGGGGGGAGCTAGCAGCTCGTCCTCACCGAGCTCGCCTACCCCACCACCTCGTTTGCCACCACCTCCGGCGAGTCCTTCACCACCGCCACCACCAGCTCCGGCAAGTCCACAGGCTCCGGCGAGTCCACCACCAGCACCGCCGGCCACGCCTCGTTCTCCTACACTAGACCCTACCTCCTCAGGCTCGGCACCGGCAGCTTCGGCCCACGACGAGCAGCGCACAGTGGAGTTCGCCACTCCGCTGTCCAACGACGAGGATCGCATCGACGCCTACCACGGCGGCGAGCCTCTGCGCTACCGTACCGTGGACAACCTCATCGGCGAGCAGCCGGTCCCTGGACTGGCACAGCACGACTTTGAGGCGGAGCTGCACCTCACACAGGACGATGGCGAGCCTCGTTCCTTCGCCGAGGCGGAGAGGGACGCGGCATGGCGTGCCGCGATGCAGATGGAGATGGACGCCGTCGAGCGGAACAAGACGTGGGAGCTGGCCGATCTTCCAGCCGGCCACCACGCCATCTCTCTCAAGTGGGTCTTCAAGCTCAAGAAGGACGAGACCGGAGAGGTGATCAAGCACAAGACGCGTCTGGTGGCGCGCGGCTTCGTCCAGCAAGGAATCGACTTCGACGACGCCTTCGCGCCCGTTGCACGGATGGAGTCCGTGCGACTCCTCCTTGCGCTAGCTGCCCAGGAGGGCTGGCGTGTCCATCACATGGATGTCAAGTCGGCGTTCCTTAACGGCGACTTGAAGGAGGAGGTCTACGTGCATCAGCCGCCGGGATTTGCGATTCCCGGCAAGGAGGGCAAGGTGCTCCGCCTGCGCAAGGCCCTCTATGGCTTGCGGCAGGCACCAAGGGCGTGGAATGCCAAGCTGGATTCCACGCTGAAGGGGATGGGCTTCGAGCAAAGCCCACACGAGGCGGCCATCTACCGGCGGGGCAGCGGAGGAAAGGCCCTGCTGGTAGGCGTCTACGTCGACGACTTGGTGATCACCGGCACCAAGGATGCGGAGGTGGCGGCATTCAAGGAAGAGATGAAGGCCACCTTCCAGATGAGTGATCTGGGGTCTCTCTCCTTCTACCTGGGGATCGAGGTGCACCAGGATGACTCCGGGATCACGCTTCGACAGACCGCCTACGCCAAGCGCATCGTTGAGCTAGCGGGGCTCACCGACTGCAACCCAGCCCTCACTCCAATGGAGGAGAGGCTGAAGCTGAGCCGCGACAGCACGACGGAGGAGGTGGACGCTACGCAGTACCGGCGTCTTGTGGGGAGCCTTCGCTACCTCGCCCACACACGGCCGGACTTGGCATTCTCCGTCGGCTACGTTAGTCGGTTCATGCAGCGACCGACGACGGAGCACCAGCAGGCTGTGAAGAGGATCATCCGCTACGTTGCGGGGACTCTCGACCACGGCCTCTACTACCCGAGGTGCCCTGGGGCGGCACACTTCGTCGGGTACAGCGACAGCGACCACGCCGGCGACATCGACACCAGCAAGAGCACGAGCGGGGTCCTCTTCTTCCTCGGCAAGTGCCTCGTTAGCTGGCAGTCGGTCAAGCAGCAGGTGGTGGCCCTGTCTAGCTGCGAGGCCGAGTACATAGCGGCCTCCACCGCTTCGACTCAGGCGCTCTGGCTCGCTCGACTGCTTGGTGATCTCCTTGGCAGAGACACTAGAGCGGTGGAGCTCAGGGTGGACAGCAAGTCCGTCCTGGCCCTAGCAAAGAACCCCGTGTTCCACGAACGCAGCAAGCACATCCGGGTGAGGTACCACTTCATCCGAGGCTGTTTGGAGGAAGGAAGCATCAAGGCGAGCTACATCAACACCAAGGACCAGCTTGCGGACCTGCTCACCAAGCCCCTTGGGAGGATCAAGTTCCTTGAGCTCTGCTCCAGGACCGGGATGGTTCAACTCTCCCACAAAACGACGCAAAGACTTAGGGGGAGAATGATGGATAAGTCTCATGTGTGGTTGGTCTTTGTGGGGCTGTGCTGCTCACATGGTCCTTGTGGCTGTTTTTCTGTTTTTAGGACAGCATCTTAGACTAGAGGACAGCATCTTAGAGGACAGCATCTTAGACTAGATGACAGCATCTTAGCTAGGACAGCACTTTAGCATCTTAGACTAGCATCTTAGACTAGCATATTGGCATATGCTTGGCTGGCTAGCAGCCTATAAATATGTAACCCCAACCCCTCAGGTTGGCATGGCATTGTTTGAGTTTGTGTGAGAAATAAACCAGAAAATTGCCCCAACTCCTAGTGTCATCCTCTCTCGATGAGAGTAAGGATTCAGCTACTACCAAGAGTGTCCTCTCTCGATGAGAGTAAGGATTCAACTACTACCAAGAGTGCGAATCCAGCGACTAACATCATGTCAGTTAGGCAAGCACACACGTCTACCTTTCAGTTCTTCACATTCCACAACTCATGCGCCCTTTGAACTCGTTCACTGTGATGTATGGACATCACCTATCAACAGTCTGTCTGGTCTTTCCTACTATTTGGTGTGTCTGGATGATTACAGTCATTTTTGTTGGGTTTTTCCTCTCCGCAAAAAGTCCGATGTTCACCAACATTTAGTTGAGCTCGCTGCCCTCGCCCAAACTCAGTTCAGCCTACCCATCAAATGTATTCAAGCTGATAATGGTGCTGAATTCCTAAACACCACCACCACCCAATTCCTCGCTGCTCGCGGCACCCACCTCCGCCTCTCCTGCCCCTACACATCCTCCCAAAACGGCAAGGCCGAACGTATAATCCGCACCCTTAATAATTCCGTTCGCACCATGCTCCTCCATGCCTCCCTGCCACCCACCTACTGGGCCGAGGCCCTCCTGACAGCATGCTACCTACTTAACCGACGTCCATCCTCCTCCATCCAGCATGACGTTCCCTTCACTCGCCTGCATAAACAGCCACCCACCTACAGCCATACGTGTCTTTGGGTGCCTCTGTTACCCAAATCTGCAGGCCACCTCCAAACACAAGCTCGCACCTCGTTTTGCGGCATGCGTCTTCCTTGGATATCCACCCTCTCACAAAGGGTACCGCTGCCTTGACCTCTCGACCCGTCGCATAATCATCTCCCGTCATGTCATCTTCGACGAGTCCACGTTTCCCTTTACAGCAACCCCAGACGCCCCATCCCCCACCTCCCTAGATTTCCTCTTAGACGACGATATGGTTTTGGTGCCCTGTCCTACTGTTATTGCAGGTGGAACTCCTCCCTCGCCGCCCGTGGTCGCTCCATCTATCTCGGCTGTCGAGCAACCGGACACCGACGCCTGCCCTACATCACCAGCAGCCGGATCAGCTTCTCCGGCACCGGGCGGGCGCCCCTCTGTGGTCCCCTTTCCACGGGTCTACCTCCGACGCCCCCGCACGGCGCACGCCCCTGCCCCGTCACCGGTTGCCTCATCACCGGCTGCCCGGCGCCTCCAGTTCCACCGGCGCCACCCGTGCCTTCGACAGCGCCTACAGCACCACCACCGCCACCTCCGCCGCGGGTCACGCGCACCATGACTGGTGTCATCCCTCGCGTCAGCTATGAAGGGCTGACGGCCACATCATCCTCGACCTCGCCTCTTCCGACAAACTATCGCAGCGCGTTGGCCAATGCCAACTGGCGCGCAATGATGACGGATGAGTACCAGGCTCTTGTCAACAACACCTGGCAACTCGTCCCGCGTCCCCCCGGCGCCAACATCGTGACGGGGAAATGGCTCTTCCGCCACAAGTTCCACGTCGATGGATCTCTTGCCCGCCACAAGGCTCGCTGGGTGGTCCGCGGCTTCTCTCAGCGCGAGGGCATCGACTACGACGAGACCTTCAGCCCGGTGGTCAAACCGGCAACCATTCGGACCGTCCTCAGCATCGCCGCATCTCGCGCCTGGCCGATCCACCAGTTGGACGTGAAGAATGCTTTTCTTCACGACCATCTCGAGGAGACTGTCTATTGCCAGCAGCCACCAGGCTTCGTCGATCCTGGCGCCCCCGACAGCGTCTGCCTCCTGCAGAAGTCCTTGTACGGACTGAAGCAGGCTCCGCGGGCCTGGCACCAGCGCTTCTCCACCTTCGTCCGGCAGCTCGGCTTCGTCGCCTCCGCCTCCGACACATCCCTCTTTGTTCTACAAGAGGGGACGCACCTCGCCTACCTGCTGCTGTACGTCGACGACATCGTCCTCACCGCCTCATCCACGGCTCTCCTTCAGCGCATCACGGCCCAGCTGAGCTCTGAGTTCGCCATGACGGATCTTGGCAAGCTCCATCACTTCCTTGGCATCGCCGTCACACGCTCCTCCGACGGCCTATTCTTGTCTCAGCGCCAGTACGCCGTCGACCTCCTTCAGCGTGCAGGCATGGCTGAGTGTCATCCTACGGCGACACCTGTTGACACTCAGGCCAAGCTCTCCGCACATCACGGGGAACTCCTGTCAGAGAAGGACGCCTCCGAGTATAGGAGCCTGGCTGGGGCGCTCCAGTACTATACTGTATACTCTGACTCGTCCTGATCTTGCTTATGCTGTCCAGCAGGTGTGTCTCTTCATGCACGCCCCCCGCGAGCCGCACCGTGCGCTGATCAAACGCATCCTGCGCTATGTGAAGGGCACCCTCTCCTCGGGTCTACACATCGGCGCCGGGCCCGTAGACAAGCTGACGGCTTACTCCGACGCCGACTGGGCAGGCTGTCCTGACTCCCGATGCTCTACCTCCGGCTACTGTGTATACCTCGGTGACACTCTGGTCTCCTGGTCCTCCAAACGCCAAACCACAGTGTCACGTTCCAGCGCCGAGGCGTAGTATCGTGCTGTGGCTCATGTGGTGGCCGAATGCTGTTGGCTCCGACAGCTTCTCCAGGAGCTCCACCTACAGCTACCCTCTGCCACCGTTGTCTTCTGTGACAATGTCAGCGCCATCTACATGACGGTCAATCCCGTCCACCACAAGCGAACGAAGCACATCGAGATCGACATACACTTCGTCCGCGAGAAGGTGGCCCTTGGTGAAATTTGGGTCCTCCTGTTAGTCGCTGGATTCGCACTCTTGGTAGTAGCTGAATCCTTACTCTCATGGAGAGAGGATGACACTAGGAGTTGGGGCAATTTTCTGGTTTATTTCTCACACAAACTCAAACAATGCCATACAAACCTGAGGGGTTGGGGATACATATTTATAGGCTGCTAGCCAGCCAAGCATATGCCAAGATGCTAGTCTAAGATGCTGTCCTAGATGCCAACTGCTGTCCTAAAAGCAGATGTTGTCCTAGATGCTAACTGCTGTCCTAAAAGCAGTCAAAAGATGCTGGACACAAAGATCATGTGCTGCAGTGTGCAGCAGCCCTACAACCACCAGCCACAGAGACTTATCCATCACTCTCCCCCTAAGTCTTGTGTGACTCCTTGTGAGGTATCTGGGTCATCCCGATCCTGGCGCGAAGTTCCTGAAACTTGACCCGTCCGAGGGACTTGGTCAGGAAGTCGGCGAGCTGGTCTTGGGTGTTGATGTAGTTGGCCCGGACACTCCCTTCCTCCAGGCAGCTTCTGATGAAGTGGTACCTCACCCGGATGTGCTTGCTGCGCTCGTGGAAGACAGGATTCTTTGCCAAGGCCAAGGCGGACTTGCTGTCCACCCTGAGCTCCACCGCCTCTGCATCTCTGCCAAGGAGATCGCCAAGCAGCCGAGCCAGCCACAAGGCCTGAGTAGCAGCGGTAGTGGCTGCGATGTACTCTGCCTCGCAGCTGGACAGAGCCACCACCTGCTGCTTGACCGACTGCCAGCTGATCGGACACTTGCCGAGGAAGAACAGCGTCCCGCTGGTGCTCTTGCTCGTGTCGATGTCGCCGGCGTGGTCGCTGTCGCTGTACCCGATGAAATGCGCCGCACCGGGGCACCTCGGGTAGTGCAAGCCGTAGTCGGAGGTGCCTGCGACGTAGCGGAGGATCCTCTTCACGGCCTGCTGGTGCTCCGCCGTCGGTCGCTGCATGAACCGGCTGACGTAGCCGACGGCGAACGCCAAGTCCGGTCGCGTGCAAGGTACTAAATAGCGTATAGCGGGTTAGTAGCGGATTGACATCGAGGTAGCGGATTGCGGATAGCGGGCGATATTGCGGACGATAAGTTCCAATAACGACACCCCGTTAGTCCCATATAATTTTAAGTACATATATCATGAATAATGAGTATAAATAATTTTAAGTGCATATATCATGAATAATTTTAAGTTTCACAGCCGATGCGTGAGTATTTGAATTTGAGGTGTGAGTCATAGTGGGGTGGACTAATTAGGGATATTTGCTTCCATGCTATTGCGGCCTGCTACGTGCAATTGCGGCCGCAATATCGGCCCGCTATTCAAAATTGCGGCCGCAAAGTTCCAAGATGCAAAGTTCAGAGCGCTACCTCATAGCGGTAGCGGCAATGGACCGCTACCGCTATTGCGGGTGCAATTGCGGCCGCTACCACCGCTATTTATTACCTTGGTCGCGTGTGGACAAGGTAGCGAAGGCTGCCCACAATGCGCCGGTACTGCGTCGCGTCCACCTCCTCCTCCGTACTCTCCCGACTCAGCCTCAGCCTCTCCTCCATAGGAGTGTGGGCTGGGTTGCAGTCGGTGAGACCGCCTAGCTCCACAATGTGCTTGGCGTAGGCAGTCTGGCGAAGAGAGGTGCCGGAGCTGTCCTGGTGGACCTCGATCCCCAGGTAGAAGGAGAGAGGGCCCAAGTCGCTCATCTGGAAAGTCGCCCTCATCTTCTCCTTGAACGCCTCGATCTCCACCTCCTTGGTGCCGGTGATCACCAAGTCGTCGACGTAGACGCCTACCAGCAGGGCCTTTCCTCCGCTGCCCCGCCGGTAGATGGCCGCCTCGTGTGGACTTTGCTCGAAGCCCATCCCCTTCAGCGTGGAATCCAGCTTGGCATTCCACGCCCTCGGTGCCTGTCGCAAGCCATAGAGGACCTTGCGCAGGCGAAGCACCTTGCCCTCCTTGCCGGGAATCGCAAATCCCGGCGGCTGATGCACGTAGACCTCCTCCTTCAAGTCGCCATTAAGGAACGCCGACTTGACATCCATGTGATGGACACGCCAGCCCTCCTGGGCAGCTAGCGCAAGGAGGAGTCGCACGGACTCCATCCGTGCAACGGGCGCGAAGGCGTCGTCGAAGTCGATTCCTTCTTGCTGGACGAAGCCGCGCGCCACCAGACGCGCCTTGTGCTTGATCACCTCTCCGGTCTCGTCCTTCTTGAGCTTGAAGACCCACTTGAGAGAGATGGCGTGGTGGCCGGCTGGAAGATCGGCCAACTCTCACGTCTTGTTCCGCTCGACGGCGTCCATCTCCATCTGCATCGCGGCACGCCATGCCGCGTTCCTCTCCGCCTCGGCGAAGGAACGAGGCTCGCCATCGTCCTGTGCGAGGTGCAGCTCCGCCTCAAAGTCGTGTTGTGCCAGTCCAGGGACCGGCTGCTCGCCGAGGAGGTTGTCCACGGTACGGTAGCGCAGAGGCTCGCCGCCGTGGTAGGCGCCGATGCGATCCTCGTCGTTGGACAGCGGAGTTGCGAACTCCACTGTGCGCTGCTCGTCGTGGGCCGAAGCTGCCGGTGCCGAACCTGAAGAGGTAGGGTCCGGTGTAGGAGAGCGAGGCGGGGCCGGCGGTGCTGGTGGTGGACTCGCCGGAGCCTGTGGACTTGCCGGAGCTGGTGGTGGCGGTGGTGAAGGACTCGCCGGAGGTGGTGGCGAACAAGGTGGTGGGGTAGGCGAGCTCGGTGAGGACGAGCTGCTAGCTCCCCCCGCCTCCTTGAAGTGGACGTAGTCGACGACGAAATCGCTGGTCGTCGGAGTCGAATCGTCATCCACCATCTTGCCCCACGTCCAACTTCGCCCCTCGTCGAACGCGACGTCACGCGTGATGCGCACGCGCCGTGTCGCAGGGTCGAGGACGCGGTAGGCCTTGGCGCCCTCCGCGTAGCCGATGAAGACCCCTGGCGTGCTCCGGTCGTCGAGCTTGCCGACGTGGTTGAGCTCCTTGACGAAGGCCAGGCAGCCGAAGACGCGAAGGTGGCTCACCGCGGGCTTGCGCCCGTGCCAGGCCTCGTATGGCGTCTTGCCGTCGAGGGCCTTGGTGGGGGAGCGGTTGAGCAAGTGAACGGCAGTCATCACCGCCTCACCCCAGTAGATCGCCAGCATCCCTCTCTGCTTGAGGAGGGCACGGGCGGTGGCCACCACCGTCTGGTTACGGCGCTCGACGACGCCGTTCTGCTGCGGAGTGTACGGCGCGGAGAAGTGGCGGTGGATCCCCTCATCGGCGCAGTACGCCGCGAACTCGGCAGCCGTGAACTCGCCGCCGTTGTCCGTGCGTAGGACCCGAAGCTTGCGGCCGCACTCCGCCTCCGTAGCAGCTTGAAGACGCTTGATGGCGTCCGCCGCGGCTGCCTTGGCGTCGAGCAGGACAGCCCACATGTAGCGGGACATGTCGTCGACGAGGAGGAAGTAGCGCTAGCCTCCAGGTGTAGCCGGTGTCACGGGGCCACAGAGGTCACCGTGTACGAGCTCCAGCTTCTCCTTGGCGCGGAAGCTTGCCTGGCGAGGGAAAGGGAGCCGCCGCAGCTTGGTGAGGACGCAGGTGTCGCAGAACTGCTCCACGTGGTCGACGTGCGGCATGCCCCGCACCATCTCCTTGCTGCCGAGCTGCCTCAGGGCCTCAAAGTTGAGGTGCCCAAAGCGCTCGTGCCACCTCCAAGCATCGTCGTCGCGGCGGGCTGCAAGACAAAGAGGTTGCGCCACCTGTGCGTGAAGGACGTAGAGGTGGTTGCTCCTGTTGACCTTGACCAGGAGCCGGTGTCGATGATCCCAGATGCGCAACACCCCGTGCTCGATCTCCACGCGCGATCCGCTCTCATCCAGCTGTCCCAAGCTGATGATGGAGTTCCTCAACGCGGGGATGTAGTAGATACCGGTGAGCAGCCTGTGCTCGCCAGTCTTGGCGACGAAGACGACAGAGCCGACGCCCTTGATCTCCACAGCGGAGGCGTCGCCGAACTTGACGGTGCCTCGAACGCTTGGGTCGAGCTCGGTGAAGAACTCCCGCCGCCCGGTCATGTGGTGGGTGGCGCCGGTGTCAAGGCACCACCCGTCGGTCTTGTCGTTGCCGGAGCTGTCGTCGAGGAGGGCGTGTGCTTTTGGCTCGTCAAGGTGGAGGAAAGCCGTTGCGGCCGGTGCCGCTGGAGGTAGTTCGATGCTCGCATGAGCAATGAACAGAGCCGGCTGCTCCTCCTCTTCCGCCTGCGCGACGTGGGCCTGGCCGCGTCGTGGCTGTCGACAATCCTTGGCCCAATGACTAAGCTTGCCGCAGTTGTAGCAAGGGTCGCCTCGTGCTGGCTTTTGCTTGCCAGCGGCGCCGCCCTGGGCGCCTCCACGATCATCACCCTCGGCACGTCCTCGCGCCCCTGCCTGGGCGTCTTTGCGCGGCTTGCCACGCTTGCCACGCTTGCGGCCGCCTGTCGTGGAAGAAGGCTCCCCCTTCTTCCTGTCACCTTGGCCGGCAGCCCACTGCTCCCGAGTGAGGAGGAGCTTTCCGCCAATGGTGACGGGTCCCGAGAGGCGCTGTGGCTCATCGCCGTCAACGACCTTGAGGCGGCCCAACGCCTCCTCGATCGTCATCGTGGAGAGGTCCAGCAGAGACTCGATTGAGCGAGCCATCTGCTTGTACTTCTCGGGGACGCAGCGGAAGAGCTTCTCAACAGCTCTCTCCTCGTCGTAGGTGTCGTCGCCGAACTGCACCAACTTCTGCAACAGAGTGTTGAGACGGAGAGCAAAGTCATCAACGTCCTCACCTGGCTTGAAGGCCAGGTTCTCCCACTCCTTGCGAAGTGCTTGCAGTGTGGACTTGCGGGCGCGGTCGCTGCCGATGCGTGCTGCAGCGATGGCGTCCCAAGCCTCCTTGGCAGTCCGCTTGCTGGTAAGCGAAAACTGCATCTCGGACGGGACTGCAGCAATGAGAGCATCCAGCGCCCGTCGATCTTGGTCGTAGTCGACGTCGCCGTACCGGACTGCATCCCACATATGCCGCACCTGGAGCTTCACCCTCATCACCGCAGCCCACTCAACGTAGTTGGTCTTGGTGAGGGTAGGCCACCCGCCGCCGGGGCCGACGTCCCTGACGACAGCCTGGTACTCGTGGGGACCACGGTACCGAACCGGGGAGAGAGCCGCGCTGCCTGTGAAGGCCGCGCTCTCCGTCGACCCGTCCGCCGACAGCCTGGTACTCGTGGTGACCACGGTACCGAACCGGGGAGAGAGAGTCGCGCTGCCTGTGAAGGCCGCGCTCTCCGTCGACCCGTCCGCCGCCGCCATGCGCGCCTCCTCCAGGAGCGCCACCGCCGTGCGCGCCTCCTTCAGGAGCGCCGCCGGCGTGTCTGCGCCTGTCTGGGCTGCCGCCGCGCTCGTGGGCGTGCACGGCTGCCCACTGCGCCGCTCGCCCTCGCGATGCCTCCCTCTCCAGCAGCTCGAGGTCCGCGTCGGCGCTATCATCAGCAGCGATGGAGCTGCTGTTGCTGCCGCGTAGAACCTCGACCTCCGCTGTTGCTGCACGCGCTGCATCCGCCGCCGCCGCCGCTTCCACCTCCGCTCTAGCTGCTGCTAGCTCCGCTGCTGCCAGCCTCGATGCCCTTGCCGCTGCTGCAGCGGCGTCTGCTGCCGCTCGCTCGCGCTTCTCTGCCGCGGCGAGGTCGGCCTCCTGCCGACGCCGCGCGCTCGAGGCGACCGAGCCCTGAGACTGGCTTGCGGACATGGCGCGCTATCGAGGGGGCTGCTGTGTGGAGAGCAGGGGCAGCCGGAGCTGCTGCTGCTACCGGCTGCGGTTGGGGCTGCTGCGAGGCCGGGGAAGGAGAAGAGCAGGAGATGCTCAGGCTACAGGATAGTACGGCTCGGATACCACTTGTTAGTCGCTGGATTCGCACTCTTGGTAGTAGTTGAATCCTTACTCTCATCGAGAGAGGATGACACTAGGAGTTGGGGCAATTTTCTGGTTTATTTCTCACACAAACTCAAACAATGCCATACAAACCTGAGAGGTTGGGGATACATATTTATAGGCTGCTAGCCAGCCAAGCATATGCCAAGATGCTAGTCTAAGATGCTAGTCTAAGATGCTGTCCTAGATGCCAACTGTTGTCCTAAAAGCAGATGCTGTCCTAGATGCTAACTGCTGTCCTAAAAGCAGTCAAAAGATGCTGGACACAAAGATCATGTGCTGCAGTGTGCAGCAGCCCTACAACCACCAGCCACAGAGACTTATCCATCACCTCCATGTGCCCTCTTCTCATCAGTTCGCCGACATCATGACTAAAGGACTTCCGACGGCATTGTTTCTAGACTTTCGATCCAGTCTTTGCGTCCGGGAGCCTCCCGCTGCGACTGCGGGCGGGTGTTAGGCAATAGAATATCCCCTACTAATTATGGATAGCATAGCCATAATTAGCAGTTGTAAATCAGGTAATTAGCAGATGTAAAGCAGGGAGATTACCCCCTGCCTTGTAAAGCAAGGCCAGCCGGCCATATAATAGAAGGCGTCCCCCTCACATTGAGGTGTGGCCAATTGCCCCCAATCTCTATTCCTCTTCTATTCTTCTACACATACAATATTACCAAAAAAAAAATTATACAACTGACAATCAATGGAATCATATATTCAGCATGCACAAAAGATGGACATAATTCCAAGGCATCCCTCAGTAATCAGCACAGACAATTTGAGTACATGAAATTTTACTTATATATAAATGTTTATATTAAGTTCTTGTGAGACATTCGTATATCTGATAAAAGCTTGTATAGGTCATCACATATGATCACCATAGAAAGAAACGCACCTTCGTGATTGCACACCACTTAGACTTGTTTCAATGACAATCATCGAGAATATAACTCCAGAAAAGCCAATGGAGCATTCATTCACAAGATTTGGAACAGGGTACAGAGGATTGTAAGCCACCAAGAAAGCAACTGTGAGATGGAGAATTGCATTTGTTGTTGCAAGAAGGAACATCAAGAATAAGAGGCGGACTGATCCCATAATTCTCTCCAACTCAGTGCCCAAGGGTACCAAGGCAAGCATGTTGAATAGCACATGAAGCAAAGAACCATGAAAAAGAACAGATGTGTAGAACCTGTACACTGAAGAAAATTATGAAGTATGTCAGGGCGGACAATTAGATATACCAAAGAAAAAGGGCTAGTCTGGCATAATCGGAACAGGTAGGAAGAAACTATGGCCAGCGGCGAATCTACAGGGGGGGCTGGGTGGGCTCCAGCCCCCCCTAATGACTGGATTTACCACTAAAAACACTGTAGCAAAAACCTCAAATCACCGTTAAATCTTCATGCAAATCAACATCTCCATTGTTTTAGCCCCCCCTTGATTCTCATCCTGCATCCGCCACTGACTATGGCTAAAGCATGTGTACATCAAATAGTTCATTCGAAAAATGTATAAGCAGTTTTGGAGCTTCTTCAGTGTTCAGAATATTAGAGTGGTGAAGATTTTATATTAACAAAGCTTGTTTGCCATTTCTCAGGATATCACACCAGACAATAGCAGATAACCGACTATTCACTACCATCAAAAGTGCAAATAGAACTTGGATTTAACACAATTGAAATTTGCCACAGAACAAGAGTGCACGTAAGGTCTCAAAAGGTCCATTCTAAACAATCACAAAGGAAATTTTCTTTTGCATTATACTTAATGATTCTAAAATGTTGAAGAAACGTATTGAGTTACACAGAGAAGTGTGAGAAGGAGACAGACCTTGAAAATGTGATGCTACTGCAGAAGGCAAGAAGCATATCTCCACATAGGAGTCATAGCCAATCAACAAGCACAGCAGATAAATGACTCCACATATCAAGACAACACCAGAAGTAATGAATGGAATGCTGCTCCACCACTGATTCAACCTAGTTGGAATCCCAGCCTGCGTCCATGGAAGAAGGTCGTCATAATCGATAAGCAAAACAGTGTATCAAAACAAGGTGAATTTCTAGCTATCATCCACATAAATACTCAACGATAATCCCCATTCCAAGTGTCTAGCCCAAACAATTTCGTATGAACCTAATACCCAACAGCAGCAACCACAGCAAAGCATGTCAACCGCCCCATCCCTAGCTTAATCTATATGGGCACTCCCCTCACAAACAAACCCCATAATCATAACATAACACCACCCCCCTTGAACTGCACCCCCAATCCTTGCAGACCGCAGCAACCAACTCAAACCCTGCCAATTGAGACGGATTTCGCCATCCTTAGCAGGGACTCTACACCGGATCTCGCCTGTCTCGCAAAGGGGATTGAAAACCATCTCCGCAGACACATGAAGCGAATGCTCTTCAGATCCAAAGTAAGCCACCGGAAACCCACACGACAATCGGAACCAGGAATAGAAATCGCACCTCTGTGATGATGTTGGGGCGCATCTCGGACACGCCGCTGCCGCGAGTAGGCGAATGGTCCGGATCGAATGATCGATGCTTCAGAGGCGAAGGGGAAGGGCACACCACCACCAACCGAGATCTCGAGGGTTTTTGGGGGACCCGAGCAATTGAGCCGTTGCTTGCTTTTCCGGATTGAGGGGGTCGGTCCTCTTTTTTGCGGAAAATGTCGAAGCTTCCAGGGGTCACGGCGTTACGACTCACGAGCATTCATGCCGTGAAAAGCAGGGTGACGGATCAGTGGTTGGGCCTATAATGTCAGTGTCAGATGATAGGATAGAAGGTTTCAAAGGGCCCCACACGGTGGATCTGCCGTGCTAGAAAAGGGTCGTCGGGCCTTTTGCTGGTGGCTCTGCATTTGTTGTGCTGGTGTTGGGTTCGGCTCGGCCGCATCAAACCGTATCGAGTGCGCAGCTTTGGACAACATGAAAAGGGCAGTGAAGTGACTTCGGGTTTGGTTCGACTCCAATAACTTGAGCCTTCTTTAATGGTGATTTGCAGGTTCTCCACTAGATTTGTAATCTTATATGTGTGCGTGCGCGTACACACACGAGAACGGCTTCTGAAACCGAAACCAAAATAAAAATAGTGAAATTAAAACTATTTTTTGCCAAATGCCAAAGTCACGATTTCATCGTTTTTGAAAAAAAAAACCCGCCAAAAAGGACCCAGAGCAATAGGTGCTCAAGTGTTCTTCATTTTACTAAACCTTTTTTTTTCTTTAATCAATCTCAGTAGGGGTCTTAAACCCCTCTTGTTCATTAAAAAAAAGGACCTAGAGCAATACTCCAGGTGGATTAATCCGCTATGTAGGTGTGTAAGTGTGATATACACAATGAGCTTTTATCATTATTATTTTTATACTACACAAGGCCATGAATATGATCGAGCTACATGAAAATTAGTAAGAAGTTGGAGTAAATAATATCGCTAGTGTGGATTGTAGAAACGAAACAAAAGGCTAAGGAGCAACACAAAAGCAAATGCTAATGGAGGGAATTGTCTCTCCCCACCTACTAACTAAACATAGTATCTCAAGTAAAAGCATGGTCTTCAGAACAAGAGATATAAAAACAACAATTCACTTGTTAATTCGAAGAACAACCAAGTAAAGTGATGGTGACAAATTAACGTGTAACGAGCAAATAGTACCATTCAAAATTAAAGAGATTCAACTATTTAGTTTAAGTGTGTGTCCTGGGTGGGGTGACAAGGGTGGTCACGTTTTTATTTATTTATTTTAAGATTCATTTGAGCTATTCTTTTAGTGATAAACAACATGGATGTCAACATCAAAACGTCTATGGTGACTTCACCCATCTCGAAAATGTTGGACTTGTCTTTTAGAGGTGCTCGTAGGGATAGAGATATGTGTGTAAATGTATATTGTGTGTATATGCACGTGAGCATTTTGTGTCTATATTGTACTCGAAAAAAAAGATAGTAAAAGGGGGATTTTTTGGACATTGACCACACAAATCTAGGGTTCCATGGATTTTTACTTTCACACTAATAACAGAGAGAGATATGTATCTACAGTTCTAAAAGGATACATAGCTAAATATCGTTCCTGTCAACAAATTCCGTTGTAGTCTAGCTGGTTAGGATACTCGGCTCTCACCCGAGAGACCCGGGTTCGAGTCCCGGCAACGGAATCTTTTTGTTTTTCGTCTCTTTTTGCCCACAAGCATGTTTCATCTCTATGATTAGGAAAGGAAAGATAAATTGGGCACGAGCATTCTACTGACAAAAAAAAACTCCTCCCACTTGATTAGGAATAAGATCCATCTCTTTTTGCCAGCTACATTGATTCTTCCTTATTTACCACAACCATGACAGTTGGTTAGGAAAGGAAAGATAAATTGGGCTCGAGCATTCTACTGGCAAAAAAACTCCCCCAACTTGATTAGGAATAATATAAGAAAAGATAAATTGGTAATGCAAGCAGAAACTCCCACATCTCTGTACTGGCAAAAAAAACTCCTCCCACCTGATGCATCTCAGTCGCCGGGAGAAGCACCTTGTCAGCAGATAAAAAAGCACAGCACAGGGAATCGCAGCCGCGCTCAGTGTCAGTGCGAGGGCAAGAACACGCCTCCGGGCTCCGGGAAAATCTGAAACAATGTATTTAATTCTGCATTTTTGTTTGTTTTGCTAAACTCTATACCTCTACAAGCTTTTGTCTGGATCATCTAACCACTTCATTTTTTTTCTCAGCTATCCACTTGCCCAATATCTACAGAACTAAGCACACACTATCATCTGCACCAGCCAGGGTCCCAACAGCGGCCCTCAACCATCAGCATGCATCTCGCGTCTATGTCTGCTGCCGAGGTGTCTACCCTCCAGGGATCAGGGGGGACATGACTTAAAGAATGGAAGAATCTATGAACTGTCAATGTCATCAGAAGAATGGATAACTCTGGGACGATCTTGATCTGCAGCCATGGCTTGGAGCTCGCGCAGATGTTCTGGTATCAGCGTGCCCAGCTGAGGGTGCTGCGGGTTCTCCGCATATGCGACATGGTACGCAGCCACACATGCTTGTGGCCACGCGATCATCATCCGGCACTGCCACAAAAAGCAAAAAAAAAAACGAAATCAGAAACAAAGGGTATACAAACAGCAAAACAACATCCACACTGGGTGATCTATTCGCCTTTTTTTGTGTGTGTGGAAGATAATGGTATCTCATTTTCATGTAACCCTGATTCCCTCATAGCAGAAGAATCTAGAACAATAAGGTGGAGAGGTAGGCACATTACACATTCCACTAAGACCACTAATAAGGCAATATAAATTCAACATTTCTAGGAGGTTGCTTGCTGGTGACTAATATATATTTTCCCATGTCAACTATAATATGTAAGCCTTAGGATGGTATCAACTAGAATCTTCTTAAAATCATGGTGTGGCATACAAAATGTTGAAATCAGCAGAAATATGTTGCTTTTAGACAGAAGTACACAGCCGGTTCAATAGGGTTGCACTAATACTGATAAACACACAAAAAAAAGGAGTGAGGTTGAGTGCAATACCATATAATAACCGATTAGGAACGCATAAATGGCTATGGGCAAAGCTAACTTCTTCTGATCTTTATCCATGGCTAGTGCCCATGATCCAGAAACCAGTGAGGCCAATGCGCCTGATGTAACGGAAGAAAGGAAGCAGAACGAACCAGTGAGGTCTGAATCAACAAGCTCTGCTATTCCACGGAGAACAAAAAGGGACCACACATCCCGCGAAGCCACACAGAATGCCTTCCCTCGCGCCCCCACATGCACAAAACCCCAACGGTTAGCACGTCCCAGCATCTTCTCTGATACAGCAAAGCAGCAGCCCTGTCCTGAGAAAATGAACTCATCATTGCCCCCAGTTGCCGTCTTCATTGCTCGAGCCAATCCCCGCACTGCTGAGTTCACCGGCACAGCCATTGCACCCATGCATATGTCTCCAAAGGCTGATCCAAATATCGTGCCACAGAATGCTTCCACAGCACCACCCGGGATGTGAATCCCATAGATGAGACGTCCATGTGCCAGTTTTGCCACTGCCACATAGACAATGTAGCGCAGTACCTGCATGGTCCATGCCATGCTCACTACAAGTGCTGCCACATAAGCCACCCGGTAGTTCATGAAGTGCCCTTCTGCAGCAGCAATGCAGCTAATGGCAACTGTCCAGAAGGCCATATACCCAAACGTTGCAAGGAGGACATAGACAACAAGGCATGAAGTAGTAGGCGGTAAATGTGCTCCGATGACAGAAACAGAGAGCATATCAGAGGCATGCTTAAGACGTGGGCCAGTGGCCCAACAACTGTATAATCCTGCTGCAATTGCAAATACAACTACAAGCGCTCCAATACCAAGTGCAGCAGTATTGCCAACTAGAAGTATGACTATATCACAAGCAAGTGCAGAAACAGGGGCAGCCCAGAGAGAGGTCTTGATGGCTTTTGGAGGGTTTGTGACAGCAAGGATAACCCAGAAGCAGGCAGCAATTGTGGATACTATGACAGAGGATACCAGAGGGATGAAGTTGGAGAAGGGCTTGTAGGCAGGGTTCTGGTGGGAAGAGGCCTGGACGCCAAGGAATGCTGTGAGGGCAATGAAAGCAAGCAGATGAAAGATGAACAGCAACTTTGTTACACTGCCTGTGAAACCACTGCAGCAACCACGACTATCCTGGACCTCAATGTTGCCAAATGCCGGGGAATAAATTTGCTCTTCAATTTCAACAGCCGCCTGAGGAAGATTTGGAATGTTAGTAAAGTGAAGCCAGTTCAATCAGAAACACGAAAAATCAGTAACAGGAAATGTGCTCTTTCATTTCTGACAAGCTCAAGTCGATAGGCAAAGCAATAGAATTCTGAGTCCTTTAAAAAACTAAGCAAACTCCGTACCTCACATCTACATCATTAGTTGTTAGCTTTTGTTCAATTTAAGACATATAAGAGTGTTACTATGAGCATTATACTGTGCTTAAAGCCATAATGCAATTATAATAATTGGATGTGAACTATGAAACAGAAAACTCATCCCTTCTCAATACTCATAAGGTATATATAAAAAAAAATTGAGCAATGTCGTACGTGTGTTATGCTAGTGCAGAGCAGAAGATAGTGCTTAATGTAAAGAAGAATATTGAGGGAGGGGGGCAAAATTAGTCTTATTGCATATAGAAAAAACAGAAAATTAACTAGTTTCACCTTTTTTTTTTTGGCGAAGAACTAATTTCACCTGAAGGCAAGCATTTTCATCAGTTTACCTGCTTTGGAAAAGGCAATGAATCTAAACAAAGGCTTCATATTGGAGTAATGCCTAGGGGGGACTTCCATTCTATCAATGTAATGTCCCCAAGATTTCCCCTTAAAATACAGTCATACAATATTCTTTTAAAAACATAAGCAACAATTACTAATTCCCAAAATGAACACAACTGAAATTGCTAGTATGTTATTTTTAACTTGTCGTACCAAGCTGCCACAGGTCTGTTAAGCTAACTAGAATGGGATGGTAAATCACTGTTTGTTGGGTCAAAATACATTTAGTCGTTTAGGCTGCAATTTGAAGGTAGATTAGCAAGTACAATGAGTCACTGCACATTATGAGGATAAGCAATTATAGCACAGTAACAACGCTTACACACGCAATGGCCATGAAGGCCGATTTAGCAATAGCGTGCACATCAAATGGCGAAGGGCATAACAGGAACATTAACAATCAAAACTAACATGTATTTTTAGATGCCATTAAAATGTGAATTACCATTACAACAGACTGATTGAGTTCAATTACCTTGGAACCTCCCATGTTTCCATAATTGCACTACCATCTATTTCCTGCCATTACTGAACTAGTGCGTGGTGATGACAATCAGCATTAAAACGGCTTGCAGCACTGCAGGAGTATTTCAACTTCATCTCATGCTCCCCCATAATTGCACTACAAGCACCGAATGGCCAGGTATACCTGCGCATTACTGCACGGTCACTCAAGAACCATGCACCATCAAAGGCTTCAATAACCCCAATCCTACCTGGTGGTTTCAAAATTTCTACCCAAACGCCAAACTGCTCGCCGTCTCTGCGCTACCGTACAGTGCGGCTGTCACCAAATGATTCGATTCAACCCAAAATTGTAAATACGTGGAAGCCCAACGAAGCCACGGGCTCGCATCGTCGCGATCTCAAACATGCCACCCAATCCCCCAACCACTTGAGTGCCGAATTTCTGTTTGACTTCACCGCGTCAGTTTCAGTTTCCACCGTCAGTTTGGAAACAGAAAGGAAGCGATTACCGTCAGTTTCAGTTGCACACAGGCAGCGGAGAGGAAGAAGAGGAGGGGAGGGCTCGAAGGGAGAAGAGGGAGCGCGTCCGTCACCTGGTACGGGCTCGCCACCGGCGTCGTCCTGGCCGTGGACGCCCCGGCAATGCTGCCGCCGTCTGAGAAAGCCGCCGTGATCTCGCCGCCCTGCCTCGCCATCCGGCTGCCCCGCGCGCCTTCTCTGTGCGTGTCTCCCTCTAGTGTCCGCGGTTTTGCTTTAGTCTAGTGGTATCGTCTCATCTCCTTCTGCTCCTCCGCCTTTCGCTTTCGCGGCGGTCGTGGCTTTCGCTTGCTTCGCCTGCTCTGCTTCGTCTCTCTCTGATGGATATCGCCAGGACCGGGAGGAGTAGTGGGGTTCGTGGGGGGTGTGCGGGCACCGTCCAGTAAAGGGGTTGGTTGCCTCCTCTTCGCGCTGTGTTGTGTTGCTCGCAGTCCCAGCCCAGGCAGAGGGAGGCGGAGGTTGAGGAGGTGAGCCTACCCCCTGTACGGTGGGTGCGGTGACTGTAACGGTGACTTGGTGGGTTTGGACGTTTGGTGGAGGCCGTTGCACCGATTACACGTCAGCGTGTTCGGCTTCCAAGTGTCTACCTCCTTATGGACACTGCTGCAGTTTTTTATGGAAAGGAAAACGCAAACTCAATCACGCGGCACGTCCCTCAGAAGCACGAGCGCGCGACCCACCGCGTCGTTTCTTCCTCTGATTGGGGACCTCTATGTCCGGCCGTCTTATTACCTGCACCGGCTCCTCTTTCGCATCCTGTAAATCGGATGCAGTAATGTTTAGTGTAAAAATCGTCTGCAGCGTGGTCCGCTAAAGCAGCTGGTATATTTAGCGGGATAGAGGGTGTCTTTTACCGGACTGTGCCCCACCACGAGCTGCATGCGCGGAAGACAGAGGAGAGAGAGGTGAGTGTATGCAGCATGGGTCCTACTATTTCAACCAATTAAAAAATATTATAACTCATAAACCAAAAAACCAAATTAAATTCCGATTACACCATTGAATTCGTTTCAATAAATACTTCAAAACTAGATCTCACATGGATATATTTAGATAAAATGATAAGTGGGCCCTACAGTGGATAGATGATAATATAGAGGATGGATGAGTGCAGGAGAAATAAGTATAGAGAAGAGAATCTTGGTAACCAGGATGTATAGAGGATGAAAATAGAGGATCATGAGTGCGGATAGCCTTAGAAAGGAGAGGGGGCCTTGGGATGTGGCCAGACCGGCGGTGGTGGCGGGTTAAGGGGCAGCGAGGAGACGATGGGGGTGCTGTGAACAGACGACTAGACACAACCCGATGGCTGGAGCGGCGGCGGGGCGAGATGCTCGAGCTCTTCTCCTCCTGA
The DNA here is from genome assembly GCA_038087645.1 of Saccharum hybrid cultivar R570. Lineage (NCBI taxonomy): Eukaryota > Viridiplantae > Streptophyta > Magnoliopsida > Poales > Poaceae > Saccharum > Saccharum hybrid cultivar. The sequence goes on along the minus strand of JAQSUU010000001.1, from coordinate 33,257,701 downwards.
TACAATTAGGGGTGGGCAGGATGGAGCGACAGGGGGCGGGCAATGGGCGGCGCCGCTGGCGACGGGGAAACCTCTAGCCGGGGGCAGCGGTGGAAGCTGGAGGTGAGAGCACGTTAGTGCGGTTCAAAGAAGAAAAAGAATAATCACGCTCTTCCCAAAACGCGCGAACGGTCGCAGCATAATACACTCGAGAGGAAAACCAATCGGTACATATTAAACTATTGATTGAATGAACTAGGAAATCATTTTGCACGTGAAAATAGTTCTGGTATGAAGTTAATGCATCTTCTCTCAGTGGCACGATGATTTGATGCAACTTTAATGGTTCAGATCCTAATAAACTACCTCCTATTTCTCAGATTATTAACTTGTATACGCATCAGCTTGTAGTACCCCCTCCGTAGTACAGCGTATATTCTATAAATTTTAGGATAAATTAAGAGGTAATTTTAAATAAGCATGACTCTAACTTTATTTTCTAATCAGACGCTACCATCACATGATTAATGATGATTTGTTGATAAATGGCAAATATTTAATACAATACTACTTTCTGTCTTTGGAACCCCTTATATTTAGGTACAATTGTTGAATGTTTGTATGTGCTATATTATAGAACAAAGGGAATAATGATTTTACTTATAATATAACCTCCAAACATTAATTCTTCAAGGGGCGGATCCTAGCCGAGAACTTCATTAAGGCCATTAGGATCAACTCTATTTCATGATACAGATTTTCTTCAGCGTTACCATATCTTACACAAATAAGACTAAATTCGCTCTTGACTTTCCAGCAATTTTACTTTATCATCATGCCATATCTTGTATATATATCACGCATCAGAATGTAAATCCATGCACTTGTACAGTTGTACTCCGTGGAGGGAGTACACTTTGCTTGAGATATTCATGCAAGGACACCATTCACGGTGGACGCGAATCTATGGCTTCGTTCCAAACTTCCAATGATTAACGTCGCCCTTTCCTAGTGATAGTGCCCCAGGATACACTACAGGATTCAGGCGCTTTGCCTGGTGCCGAAAACACCCGGCAAAGGCTACTTTGCACTCGGCAAAGCCTTTGCCGGGTGCAGCACCCGGCAAAGAGCCGCCGGCAAAAAATCAGCCGGCAAAGATTTCTTTGCCGGGTGCTTTTTATTGGGCACCCGGCAAAGAATTTGCCGAGTGCAAACTCGGCACCCGGCAAAGAAAAGTGGCCGTCACGGTGTTAACTCCGTCAGCCCTTGGTTTGCCGGGTGCCATGTCAGAGGCACCCGGCAAAGATTTTTTAAATTTTTTTTTCAAATTTTCTTTGCCGAGTGCGCTACCGGGATCCATGGAATAGGTATGGCTATGGGATAGGTAGCCCAATAAGCACGGCATCCATGGAATCCACGGCAGGGGAAAAAAGACTGTCCATTATTGTTAGGTCAGCTATATGCACCTGTGGTGAAACATGTCTATCTATTCCAATCTCCTACTCACATTTGGATGCTCACATTTTTAACTAACTCTTTTTTTAATGGTAGAAAATATGGCCATTATTGACAGCGAAACATGCGTGATGCATATGTTGTTTGAACTTTGAACTTCGAAGACATATGCTAGCCCGGCCGGTATCTGTCTCTCATGTGTGACCATACAAAGTATATATGGTATGTGAGCGTTTGCGTTTAAATTGTATACGGAAGAGAGAGAAGTCTTTTTGTCTACATATTGCAGAAGGAAACAAATGGAGGGATAGAAATCTAAGACATCAAGCGACCAAAAGCAAGAGGCACATGTTGAGAAATCAGAAGAAAAGCAAAAGGCTAGAAAAAAGTTGCTATGAGTGGGGTGGGCCTGCTTGGCAACTTTGCCGGTCTTTTGTAAAGGAACGCAGGATGGATAAACAACCCAGCGGAAAGCAAAGGAAATGGTACTCGCTGCTGGTCGCTGCTGGCCCATGGAGAACAGTCAAAGCCCATAAGTCCATCAGTCCATGACCACAAAGAGGGCCGGAAGGCACGGAATGTGGATCTCATTTGGTACCCCTCCTTCGTCATCTCATTTCATTAGAACACAAGTTTTAACCAACAATTACTCTAGCATCAGATACTTTTTACAGTATAGTATAAAACAAAATTGGTATGATTACATTAGTATTAGTAAAATACTAAATTACAATTATGTATGATATCACATGAATTAAAGAATAATAGAAGCACCATCAACCGAAGCCTCGTTCATGTCCCTGAGGCCTTATTTAGATGTTGTCGGATTCACATGTGTTAGGGTGGAATTTAATTTAAGTTTTACTCCAATTCACTCCAACACGGATTGATGCGAATTCGTCCTTAACTACATCCAAACCGGGCCGATGCGGCATTCACCGAGCATCGGTAAGTACGGTAGGAGAGGGGTCACTATCACTCCTGCGCCCCTGGAGGGTTTGGGTTCAAGGTTTGACGGTAGCCATTGGCGATTGGTGACCCTGGCGTTGACCGGCTGTTCCTGTCCCCGAGAAGTCGCCCTGCATTCATATATATAACACCTATATTAGACTCAATAGCTTTTTCTTTTCTGGTTTTTATTTGTTATTACGTGTTTCGCCCTTCGGTACTGTCGTGGTTATTTTTTTTCAATATATAATCAACATTAGGTCCCTGTGGATGGACCATAGTATTAGTTTGCGAAGCAGCATATATCAACGTTGTTTATTTGATTTAGCATTCTCCAAAGCGCCCTAGGCGCGCTTATGGAACAGGTTTACTAATAAGAAAAGTACGCTTCAGAAAACTGTGCGGTATATATAAGCATACAAAGGCACATCGAAATAATTCACACACACACACACACACACACACACACACACACACACACACACACACACACACACACACACACACACACACACCTCCTTCCACGGCGACAGCCTAGGCTAGAAGAACTACGTTTACTAGAAGCAGCAGCAGCAAATTAGACACCGCCTTCATTGTCGCTTGCTAGCGCGCTCTCGCTCATCTTATATATCTTGCACTCAAACCGCACGCGCGTATGTGTGTGCCTGTGCCAGCGCCAGATCTCCCAGCTGCACGTCCTTGGGAGATATGGTGTCGTTTGCTTACCTTTATATATAGGAGCATTATATATATATATATATATATATATATATATATATATATATATATATATATATATATATATATATATATATATATATGCAACCTTTGGTCGCCCGGCTTGTACAGTACTCCGTATTGCATCGTCAATTAGTCGAAGCTTCTCCCACCCACGAACCAACCGTGCATCAGTTGTTTGCGCTATATACTCCGTACACTCTGAATGAGGCAGGCAGCAGCCCATGATGGCATGATGGCTGTGTTTAGTTACTCCAAAAATGCACTATGCAAAAAGAAGATTTCCCGTCATATTAAACTTGCGATACATGTATGGAGTACTAAATGTAGATGAAACCAAAAACTAATTGCACAGTTTGGTTGTACTTTGCGAGACGAACATTTTGAGCTTAATTAGTCAACGATTGGATAATCATCACCAAATATCAACGAAATGCTACAGTATAGCTACAGAAAATTTGGCACTCCAAATTTCATGAAAAACACAGCCGATGCCTTTCTCCTGGTCCGCAAAGTTGACGTCTGACTTGGTCGCACACCAGAACGCGAACGACGACTCTTTCATGCTTTGACAGACATGCATGCATGATGGACAAGTTAAGCCGCTGCAACAGCATGTATATTGACACTGTTTGGATCTATTTGCCATGACAAAAGTTTAGCTGCTACACTTTAGTCTAGTAAGAGTGTTTGGATCCGTATCAAAAGTTTAGTCCTTCATCCTATAATGACTGATTTGCCCTCATTTAATTAAACCATGAGAGAGAGGGCGCAGGTGGGTGGGTGGGGGCTATCTGGTGTTCAGTGCGCCCCTAAGACGTTTTAGCCCAGTTTTGCACCCCTTGAGGAGCAAATGGGCAAAACTTTAGTCCACCTTTTGCTCACTTTTAGCTCACCTGTTGGGATCCCCATGGGAAAAAAAAGAGGCTAAACGCGCAGGACTAAATTTTTGCTATGAAATCCAAACAAGACCATAGATAGGGATGAAAACAGATCGGATCGGAGCGGATAATGCCTTTTTCATATTCTAATCCGCTTTTCTTTGTCGGATTCGGAGCCGAGTGGATAATACTCGGATGCGGATGCGAATACGGATTTTTTCGGATGTCGGAAGTGGTATGGATATGGAGTGGAAACGGACCGGATACAGATTTATAGTCGAGTAATATGTGCATACTTAGAGAATTTTATACTTGTCAAAATTTTATTTGTAAAAATTTAATAACATGTAGTAGACAAAAATCATATATTGCATTCCATATTCTGGCTATCACATTCTTAACTAAATTTTTTAATCCTCTAGGTTTTAGTCTAGGAAGAGATATTATCAGATATCCTATTTTAAACATCGGATAATCCGCATAGAATTTGCGGATAATCCATATCCTCCGCCGATCCCATATCATATCCCGTATCCACACACAATCGGATTTGGATTATCCATATCCACGCGGCTTAAAATTCAAATTCGGTTCGGATCGGAGCGGAGAATTATCCGCACCACTATCACCCCTACATACATATAGCACTATCCACTGAAGGAGAATGAATGCTTCAGGTGCAGACGCCGCCGACGCGGCTTCTCGCTACCTCCATGCCTCGCTAGGCGTTATTGCTGGCGGTGGTTGGTTAATTCATACGCCATGGTGTCGTTGTGAAATAAACCTGCTGCTGCAGGGAATGCGGATGCTTCACAGTTCCCAAACCTCGGCGAACGTCTCCGTGAACGTCAAGTACCCAGTAGTAGTAGCTAGTGTATCCTGTTCCTAAGTTCCAGTGTTCCGCAGGCGACGAGGACTGGGCTATGAACTCTTCTCAAAGTATTGTCCCTGTCAAAAAAAAATGCAATTATGCTAACTTAGGTTCGACCAACTTTATAGTAAATAATATTAGCATTTATATTTTTAAATAAAATATATTATCTATTCTATACCTAATAATAAAGAGGCAAAATTTTTCACCCCTCATTTTTTCGTCCGGCCCTCTCCTATATATATATATATACGGGACAAATAATTTAAACATACAAGACATGTAAATGTAAACAATAGCAAAACCTCGAGTCAATCTCTTCTTGATTTTTCATACGGGACAAATAATTTAGTACATATATTATTTATTATGGGTCTTATTGAAACATGGTTCAGCTAAGTCCAAGTATTCTGGCTAAGCCCAACTAGGTAAAATTTCTACCAACAAAAAAAAATTCGTCCAACTTTACACCATACTAATCTCCGTTTCCAGCTCGCTTGAGTCCAAATCAGATCCGTAACCTCCGGCAGCAAGGCAAAGGCAGGACGTGCACGTCCACCGATGGCCCAGCCCACAAAAAGTACGATCATATACAAATCGTATCCCAAATCGAATAAAAGCAATCAATAAATCGAGCCCCATCGACAAGAACTTCTCGTCCAGACGTCCACCCTAATTGAACCCCAATATTGCAGCCGCCGGCTACTACCTTGACGGCCATGTGGTCAAACATGAGGACCGCCGAGGAAGATGGGAAGAGGGTCACTGCACCGCTGATCGGCCGTCCGGACTCCTTGGGATGTTTTTCCGATGGGTATCGACGCATGAGTGCATGACCGCACGAGTACGAGTGAAGATGTGGCATGCGTGATGATGGTGGACTGTGGCCGGTTGGGATTCGAGGTGATTTTTTTTATGTGTCCCTATGATGCAAACCTGCTCGGTAGACGCTTAAAAAAAGACTAATCTGATGGTGCTTAAATAATTCATACGATTAGAAATCTTCTTAAGCATCTTTAAGCCCACAACCCATGGACTCTTTCAAAATCTATTTTTTCCATTATTAAAGTACAGCACATTAACTGATCCTACACTCTTCCATGTCTGTATGAGTTAAACTGTATAGACATCCCAGGATGACTCTGATTCGTGTCTACACGAGTTAGAGCAACATACATCATGTAATGGTATTCGATTCCAAAATAAATGAGAACAGATGACATAATTACAAAGCGTCTAATTCCAAGTCAACTGTCCATGAAGTCTGATTTCAAAAAAAAAATAGAGTACACTGTCGTTGAATAAATCTTCGAGCTATAAGTCATCCAGTTCACTATGAAATAATCTGTATATACCATTGCAACGTACAAATTATAATTAAATATGTTTATGATTGTCAAAGAAAGTCATGCAACTCGACATTTAACTGTAGCAACACATGTGTAGTGTGAAAATTAAATTTATGATATATTGACATCTAAATATTTTTGTGCTTTGCAACCAGCAAACAACGATTCAATATTATAATTCAATATAGGCTTAACAGGACAAAATTAACTTACATTATGGATGTCTCGTCATCATCATAAAATATTTTTTAATTTTTTTTTATAGAAAGAGCAAAACATAAATAAATAAATAAATAAATAAATAAATAAATAAATAAATAAATAAATATGTACTATTCATGTTTTCGTTCACCATAAACATTTGATAGTTTTTTTCTCCCGTTGCAACATATGAGCATATTTGCTATTTTTTTATTATATATTAATTATTATATAATAATAATAATAAAAAGCCAAAATTTCCGCCATGATTTTTCCACCTGTAAGATGTAAGACGCAACCGTCCGTGACTCTGTAAGATGAAATCTATACCTAATCTATATACCTAATAATAAAGATGCAAAATTTTCACTTTTCCAACATGTAAGATGTAAGACTCTTACTCGACCAAGATTACAACATGTAAGATTGGCCATCCAGGACTCTTCCACTCGTGCACCACTCCCGTGGCCAGCCAGGACTCGCAGACATCAGAAATAATAAATATAAATATAAATATAAATATAAATATAAATATAAATATAAATATAAATATAAATATAAATATAAATATAAATATAAATATAAATATAAATATAAATATAAATATAAATTAAGAACGATAATTTAGGAAGACGAGCACATGAGCATCATTGCGGGCAGCAGGTCGACGCGGCGCTGGCACGATGCACCCGGCGCACGCACACTCCCCAGATCACATCGCGTGAGCGTGCCGAGCCTCATGGAGAGGCCCAACCCGGCGCCGGCACGATGCACCTGGCGCATGCACACGCCTCGGACCACATCGCGTGAGCGCGACGAGCCTCACCTGGCAGTCCGGCACTGAAGATGCCGATGGGGAGGCCCCCAGCGCTTCTGCCCGGCGAGCTTTCTTGAGTCGATCCGTGCTAGCGGTAGCTCTAGAGGTGTTGTGTCGGTGGCTTTCAAGGCCCTCGCGTGGACATGCTGCACCTGCAGTAGCCGCCGACAAGACGGAAGACCGGGCGATGAAAAATTGACAGAGCGAACCAGAGAGATGCAGGTGGAGCCGATGCTTCGCGCGAGGTGTTCTGCAACTGGTCTTTGCCGATTTGCTGCTTCACTTCTATCGAATAAGAGAGGGGGATCCGGGGATCAGCTGGATTGGATGGTTCTTCTGCTGGTGCTTGGCGTCAACAAGGGAAGGAGATATGTGTTGTCTGTTTGCATCCGGTCTGCTGTGCGAGGGAGCTGTAACACCCCGTGTTACGCAAGATATTTAGGCACTGCAAATCATGCATATTATGCATCATCAAGCATCATAATCATGTTAGGTAGTAACTGAAATGATGCTTTGAAACATATGAAATATGCTCGTGAAACATAAATGTTGCATACACTTGTTTAGAGTTACTTTTGCCATAATTATACTGGCCAGGCTAATAAAACATGGTTGACTATAATTGTAAATCATCTAGGATTATTTAGCACAATTTTTGGAGCAAAGTTTGTATTAAAACTTTTGACAAAATTTGCTTTTAAAAATATTATTGAAATTAGTAAAAAATCCTCCCTATTTAGCTTTTACTTTCCAATTCAAAATCTGTTGGGAAATTTTAGTTGGTCCCTTAATAAAAGTTGTAGAGAATTAAATTCTAAGCAACTTTCATTTTTGGACCATCTTCAGAAAAGGTCATTTTCTTGGTGCAAATGGAATTTGAAACTGTTATTTGAAAATTTATTTGAAAATGGAATTAGAAAAATCATTTTCTCGTGTTATCGGGTCGCCGCCTCGTTTTCGGCCCACTGCCGAAAGCCGGCCCAACCTCCTCTCCGCGTGCCCGCGTCCGCTCCATGCCGCGCTGTTGCACCGGCCCGGCCCATCTCGGCCGCCTTCTCTCCCTCTCGCTCCTGCGCGCTCGAGCTCTGTTCCGACCGTGATAGAGACAGGGCTCCCCGTGCCCGTCATGCGCCGTTCGCCAGCGGCACTTGGTCGTCCGTGGCTGTAAGGTCCAAATAGGCTAGAGGGGGGGTGAATAGCCTAATTAAAACTTCTACAAGAATTACTTAACCACACATTAGTACGAAAGGTGGCGAAGCGAAAGCACTAGCTCTAACTATTTAAGCAAGCCACCTACACAAGTCTAAAACAAAGCTATTCACTAAACACAACAACAACTACAAGCTAGAAACAAGAAGTAATACAAGAGAGGAGCTTTGAGTGATTATACCACCGTGTAGAGATAAGAAGTATCAATCAATCAATCGCACGAGAGAAATCCTCGGGAAGAGAATTACTCAAGAATTTATCCCGAGGTTCACTTGCTTCCCGGCAAGCTACTCCCTGTTGTGGCGATACACCCACTTGTCGGTTCACGAGCTAATTGACTATCAAGAGTCAAGCCCTCGGCGGGCGCCGCACAACCGCACACAAGATGGGGATCCTCCAAGCCACGAGCTCCACTAGAGTATCCAATTCGCGAACTCCCGCGGGGAAGGATCAAGAACCCCTTACAGCACTTGGTGAAGGCTCCAACAATCTCCAATTGCGAGCTCAATCACCTCCGCTGCTTCAAGCCGTCTACCGTGTCGGGAAACACGGAAGAGTAACAAGAAATCCACAGCAACTCGAAGATCAAGTGCCTCTAGAATGCAACTCTCAAGCAATGCACTTAAATCTCACTCAATCTCACTCAAGATGTGTAACTATACAAAGAGATGAGTGGAGGGGTTGTTCTCTAGCTCAAAGTATGTCTCTAGTTCTCAAAATGTGCAAGAGTTACCCTCAAACCCCGGCCAACATCTATTTATAACGAAGGGGTACGCAGCTAGCCGTTACCGGACGACGCAGTTCAAAACGTGATAACCGGACGCACCGGTCAGGGTGACCGGACGCGTCCGGTCACTATAGGACAAGCGTGAACAGTGCACGTCAGAAGTTACCGTTGCTATGACCGGACGCGCTGGTCAACTGACCGGACGCGCCGATTGCTCAGCACCGCGAGCCCGCGAAGCAACGACCGGACGCGCCTTAGCGAATGACCGGACGCGACAGTGCCAGCGTCCGGTTTGAGTCCAATAAGCTCTCTCAACGACCGGACGCGTCTGATCGTACATGACCGGACGCGCCCAGCGTCCGATCATCACTCCTGCGCTCTCTATCCCTCTGGACGCCTGACCGGACGCGCCGGTCCTGTGAAGGACCGGACGTGCCGGTCGCTCACTCTGCTTCTGCGCACAGGTGAACTGACCGGACGCGCTGGCCAGGCCAGACCAGTGTCCGGTCACTAACCCTAGGCGCAGTGACCGAATGAACTGACCGGACGCGCTGGTCAAACCGTGACCGCGTCCGGTGCAACGTCCGGTCACCACAGTGACCTCCGTTCGCCTCCATTTCTTTTCTGACTTCCGGCGCAATAGAAAATAGGCGTTTCACTTCCCAAAAAAACGCCTCTCTACCGCTCAAACTCCACCGCCTTCACAAATGTGCTAACACCACCATGTGCATGTGTGTTAGCATTTCACAATCATTTCTCAAGGCGTTATGTTAGCTCTTTTACTAGATCCTAATGCATATGCTCAAGATAATGATCTAGTGGCACTTGATTCCCGAGCTAACTGTGATTGCCCCTCTTGATAGTCGGCTATGTATCCTAAACCAGGTCAATCACTTCTTTACTCATCTTAGACCGGCAAAAGGAAAAACCTATGGTTATACCTTTGCCTTGCGCTCTTAGATCCTTCTCTTTCACTTGATCATCATGTCCATCATATTATGTGCATCTCCACCATGATCATCATTTCATGTCTATGCACCATCTCTTTGTGATCTTGTGGCTACCACTCCTTGCCACATACACCTCCATCACATGTGTTGCTTATGTCTAACTCAAAACACTTAACACATGACATTAGCAACTTAGTGTCATTAATTACCAAAACTAAACTTGGGCTTTCAGTGGCCCCCACAGCAGTGCTCGCCCGCCTACTCCCTCCGCATGAGCTCGCTCCTCTGCTCAACCCCCATTCTCTTCCTCCTCTCCCTCGCATAGACTGCAACAACATCTCGCGGCTGCCGTGCCATCACCAGCGCCACAAACCTCCGCACCGCTGTTCCCGCTCAACGGCCACGCCTCCCTCCGATTCATCTCTCCACCCTCTCCGCCACCTATTCCTCTACTCAGGATGCGAACCAGCACCTCGGTTCGGGCCAAGGTGAGGCCCTATTGGGCGATTCTTCCTTCGCTGCCCGCCATGGCCGCCGTTGGCCGGCGTGCATGGTCAGAGCTCCTCTGTCCCCTATTTCCTCCACGTTTCACCTTCAACTGTCCCACTTGGACGCACGTAGCCGCTGCCCGCCCCGTTTCGCGTTACCGTGGTCGGCAAGGGCAACTTTGCCGATGAGCCGCACCACCGCGCCGCCATTAACGCCGGCGAGGCCGCTCCGCTACCCCTTTGACCCTATTTTCTAGCCGGGCTGGTTCACCTCGTCGAGCTGATCACGATGGTGCTCACTAGTGCCACTGGCAGGTGGGGTCGCAGGGCCCACTCGCAGCGGCATGGATCCGGGGACGCCTAGCGTTTTGGCTAAGGTTTTCCAGAAAAGAAAAAGAAAATGAATTTGTATCTTGCTCAATTTGGCTCCAAAAATGGTGAAACAAATTTTGGTAGACTTCTTAGGACCAGATCTATGATATAAAAATACTGCATGTTGAATTTGTGACACTTTTCTGTAGAGTTTTATTTAATCATTGAAATTGTTGTTTTCTTGATAAATGCATAATGAATTATAGAAAGCTCAGAAAAATATGGTTCCACTTGTATTAGTTTTATTTTGTGATGTAATTTCTGGAAAAAATATATGCTATGCATGTTCTGTGTGAAACTAGTGATGTCTAGTTCAAGTGCTATTTATTACCTAGATTTGTTATTTTTGATAGAGGGAAAATATGAATAAAACATGGGTAAGATAATTTTTGTAAAGTGATTATTTACTGTGTAGATTGTCAAAAAGTGCTTAAATCTGTTGTTTGACACTTTTCGTAGTACAAACTATTTTTCAGGGCATTTCTGTCCCGCAGTTTGTCTATTTTGTGTAGGCAGTTCTAGTAGTCCAAATGCAATAAAATTTTTGTGGCATGCTAGGTTAGATGATAGTAAGCCACTATAATTTTCTAAGATTTTCTATGCTATAAAAATAGATGTTGCTATTCAAACCTAGTATTAATTAGGATTTAATTGCATAATGCTTTATACATGATTAAGAATATAGTAAAGCTTTGGTGTATCTTTGAAGCATTCAATGAGATGTGTTGATTTAGCATGTTAGTAGTAGAAGAGAATGCAGTAGATGACATATGCTTTAGTACATGTTCTTGGATGATGTTGACTACCTTGTATGTGATTTGTATTATACTCTACCCATTAAAGCAATTTGTACTCCTCTACCTTGCATGCAAGCATATTCATTATGTTCATTTCATCCAATGCACCTTTTTGCATAAGCACTTACGCACCTGCATCATACAGGATCACAAACCGAGAGCCCGGTCGTAGTACCCGAGGAGACAGAGGAGCAGCCCGAGGTGCAGCCTCAAGAGGTGACCGAAGTAGACGAGGAGGACGTTGAGGATCTTCCGGAGTGCCCCGAGCTCCTTCGAGAGAGGCAAGCCCTGGAGCATTTTTCTCCCCTGGTTTGTAATTATTAATTAATGCTTTACTTTAATTGATGCATTACGTTTAGGAGTTGTTTGCAATCGTTGCTATATTATACCTTGTTTACCTTTGTTATACTATATTCTTGTTACCCGGATATCCGCAGTCAAGTCAATGCTTAGCTGGCTTAGACCGGTAGAAGTCGAGTGATTTCCTGTCACCTGCGAGCTATAGGTAGTTACCTAGATCTGCTCGGATAACTGTGTAGTCATGATATAACTAAGTGTTAATTGGAAGTTGAGACCGGACGGAGACTTATAGGGTTTTGGACTATAGTGCTTTCCGTCTGTGTCGATTAAGGACCGACCGTTGTTAGGCCTCGGGTCATGTTGAACGCATGCCTTACGTTTAGTTGACCGAATAACGTACCTTTCGATCGCGAAGCTGGGAGATTATTCGGGCCGAGTGGATTGCCCGCAGCGCACTGTACTGGAGCAAGTGTGGTAAGACACGGGAGCACGATGATAAGACCGAAAGACAATCAAGTGGTCCCCGGGTACATGTGGTTCCTGGCAAACTCGAGATTTTTCCTAGATAGTTGACTCGGTGACCAATACCTCACTTTAGCGGGTGAGTGAGGTTTGTGTAAGGAATAAGTTACCAGCTGGTTAATAATCGATTCGAATCGCCATCGTTCATTGGATAGTGAACACTTGACTTGAGTTACTTCATCGTAGTAATGTTGATGGAACACTTGGACAATTATAATGAATATGAAATTATGAAAATTATTAATGATCATTGGTTATCATTATTTACTTAATCACATGCTTGCTCTAGTATAGGTGCAAATGTAGTCGACATGTTAATAATTAACTTGACAATAATGCTTTTGAAAAGGTTCTTGAAATGCTAAAAATACCTTTTTGCAAATGAGTCAGCTACCCTACTATAAAGTCCTTCATAATCCTTGGTGTCACTTTATTTTCGGTTATGTCGGGTAAGTCTCGCTGAGTACCTTCTCGTACTCAGGGTTTTGTTCCCACTTGTTGCAGATGGGCAGATGTATTACGGCTACTGTATCAACTGCCTTTATCCTGCGATGGGTGATGCTTAGGACCATGGGCATGGTCATTCCATACGTCTCGTCTAATGCTTTTGTTGGAGATGATCATCAGCTGACACTGTACTTGAACTCCGTGTGAGTGTGTGTGGTTTGAACAAAATGGCTTCCGCTACTTTTATTTGAACTCGATTTGTAATAACTATGTTGAAACTCCGATGTATCTATGATGCGAACTTTGATGTAATATGTGATAGTGACCGCTAAACTTATTATGATCTTGTCTGGTATGTGAGTTGGTTTGAAATCCTTCGTGATTTCACGGACTACCGGGTTATACGGGCTTAAGTTTGCTAAGTTGTCTGCGTTGGCGGGTGATTTTCTTACTTAATTTCATATAATTGGTCGGTTCTGTTACAGGAGCGGCCAGGGCAGCTACAACTTATTGCTTGGTGGAGAGAGCAGCATAAGAACGAGATGAGCAAAGTTTAGGGTCTCATGCTTCTTCTTCTTGGATTGGAATTTGGCATGACGGGAAGCTAGAGCTGGAGCTGCTTGGATTGGGAAGCTGTGCTGATGTATTCGATTTATTTTAGGAAGAAGATAGAGATAGCAGCAAGGCCGTTTGCACAAGAAAGGAGACGCCCTCTCCTGCTGTTGCCTAAAGAATAGGAACCGAAAGATTTTCACACAACACTCTTGAGAATTCTAGATTTTTGGAAACCTAATCTAAGAAAGATAAAAAGAGATAAATATGTGAGCATGTGGGTTTTAAATATCACACTTCTTATATTTAAATCGACGAAAATTTGAGGCGCTTTCAGGTGACGTGCTAGCTCCCATGCGCCCACACCCACGCCCCCACCCGAGTCAAAGAAGACGGAGAGCCGTCGCCGTTGGCCTCCCACTCCGACCTCTCCCCCTCTTTTGTCTCCAAATCCGGCGGGCATTGAAGGAGTTCTGGAGGAGGCAAGCCGGCCAGACGGTGGGGGCGGGCGGCTTTGGGTCCTAGCAATGGTGGAGGCGGCCGGGACAGGTCGTGGCAGGGGCGTAGCCGTTCTCACCAGAGTTGGAGAAGAAAGCAATGGCGGGAGAGGGGTAAGGGAAGAGGGAGGCCGCCGCGGGCGTGGTAGGGCCTCAAGCTTTTGTTAATAATAGATTAAAACGTGATGGTAGTTGCTGCTCGAGATTTTCTCCACGTGAGGCTGAATTTTTTGTTCTCCCCACTAATAAGATTTTGGACTATCTTTTTATCTATAATATATAATAGCAGAGGTGGCTAATTTCTTATAGAAAACAAAATATATCTAATGGTTATAAATGACTGGTCTTTTGATTGGATGGTTGGATGTTTCTGATTAATGTGACAATCTCTAGCATTTATCTTTTTTCTTAGTGCGTCTGGTGAGAAGAATTAACGTGGAGGCTTCATTGGGGACTCAAAATAGTAATAGCGTCGTGTATTAATTCTTCAACATCTACATATTAAACGTTGAAGCTCAAACATATTAAATAAAAAAACTAAAAATATATATTATTAACTTGTAGAAACGTACGGGCATATTTACTAGTATAACTAATATAATAATACTAATTTCATATTAACAAATGTTAGTGCTTTTTTATACAAATTTAGTTCAAGTTCAAACTGTTTGACTCATCGAAAAAACAAAAATTGCATTCTTTCGTGGACAAAGAGAGTAGAACACAACCTAATTCTGCACTGTACTCTGGTTGAGGTGGTGTGTAGCCTGCTCTGCCAGATCACTTTGGTGATTAATATCCGGCGAAACAGCCAGATCACTGCCACTCTGCCATTAAGTAACCGTGCAAGGGCTCTTCACCTCTTCCCATGCATGCATGGTCCTAAAACGATTAAAAGAACTCTTTACTACATGGATGACATAACAGTCCAAGGATATATTTGTATTGTTATTATTTTTCATTCTTCTGAAATCTAATAATTCCTTCATGCCATCCATATACGAAGGAAGCTCGTGCTGGCCCATGGAGAACAATCGAAGCGCATGAGCCCAGAGGGCCGGAATGTGGTTGTGCCACACTTTCACCATACCTAGTTGTTGGCAAATGCAGTTATCTTAGGGATCGTGAGATGCGCCTTCTGGGCCTCACTAGCTTCGGCCAACATACATCATAAGCATTATGCTGCATAATGCTTATGCTAAAATATTATAAGAGAAAAATACTATTTCATAACGGAAAAGTAACTCAAGCGAATAGGGTGTCTTGGTGTAATAGTGTCTATGTTTGGCTGTCATATTTAAGCAATCCATGAGTACGAAGAACCTTGTAATGTCAATCTATACGAAATTAAGCATGGTTGCTCATGGCTAGACTTTTGATTTATTCTAAAATTAAAAAGATGACGCTATTCATTCATTAGAGCATCTCCAAGAGTTTGCCAAATTCTAATTGACAAATCTTGTGATTTGGCAACTCCCAAAACAATATGGGAAGTAAAAAAAGAGCATATCTCCAAGTGTTTGACATTTTTAACTTGCCAAAATAAAAAAAAAAAGTAGGTCCACAACTTTTTTTTCATCGGCCGGTCGTTTTTCTGCACGAACCCTTGTTCCAGGCGTCGTAGCTTCATATCACCAGCACCAGGAGACAAAACCACAAGCACATGGTTCAGCAGCGATCTTCATGGTCATATCAGAAATAGTACTGCATAATATAAATAAATGGTTCTCTGAATAAAAAACAAATGTTTACTGATTCATCAAATGAAATGACAAGAACTAAATTTAATTTGCCAGCAGCTACCGTCTAGTACTAGTACTACCAGCATCAGCAAGGCCTTCGACGTCCAATCACAAGCAGCATCGCTGCAGCAGATAGAATGCCAAGCCGTATGCGCGCACGCATATATGCGCGTGGGGAGAGGATATTCGCCAAGTCTCTATTTTTGCCAAGTTAGGATGCCAAGTTGTTGGAGAATGTTTTTCCTGTTTTGCCAAAATTATATGGATGCCAAGTAGATTTAGCAAGCTCTTAGAGATGCTCTTACTAGGCATCAATCAATCCATCATCACTCCTCTTGACATCAATGTACATGCGGTGACTTTGTCAACCACAATACCATCTTTCAAAGGTGCTCACGTGTTGACACAAACATATATACATTGTTAAATGCACTTACGTACACCCATACCTATGGAAACACTTGTGCACATGTCACAGGTTGTAATTACGTACACGCTTCCATAAAGACGGTATCTGCGTCTATACCGTGCTTAAAAGAATCCAGATAGAGTGATAGGAATCCGAGAAAGTCTGTAGTTGATCTTGGATGCAATTTGAGGCCAAACAGACGGCTTTCAACAGCATCACCCAAAATATAAGATCCATTTCACATTTGAGTAGCGCTACAGGCAAAAGAGTTCGATATCTATTTTTGTCTTCTCCAACAACAGCACCTAAAAGAGAATCCTTTCTGCAAATGAGTTTTCAGGAGAGATAATACTCATATTTGGGTTGTGCCTCTGCTATGACCCAAGATGGATCTTGCATATAGATATTCTGTTGGAGGCTAATATAGTACCATCCGAGACCTATTTTGAGTTTGGGGGCGGGTCATCCATTAAGGAGGGCCACTACATATGATGCCAGTAAGTGGCACAAGGATGTGCGAACCCAGCTAGCTTAGTACGTACGCTTGCAGTTGCAGCTGCGTCCTGCATCCTATAGCGCGATCGATCTAACTTTAATTTGTTCGCCATATATACGATTCCGCTGACTAGTTTGTGCGTACGTGCGTGCTCATCGACGCCACACCTGTAGATCAATGTAAAGTAGCTAGAGAGACAAAATCTGAAGCTACATACTAGCTAGTGCAGTGTTCGTGATCAGCTCGATCGATCGATCGATCGCACAGCATATAGATGGCCTGCATGTTAATAAGGCCATGTTTAGTTCTTCAAACTTTCAAAAATTTTACAAGATTTCTCGTCACATCGAATCTTTGGACGCATGCATGGAGTATTAAATATAGGTAAAAAATAACTAATTACACAGTTTAGTTGTAAATCACGAGACAAATCTTTCGAACCTAATTAGCCCATGATTGGACACTAATTGCCAAATACAAACGAAAGAGTTACTGTGCTTCCAAAAATTTTACAGGTAAACACAGCCTAACTAACGAAGCAAGAAGAAAGCTGCAAGCCAAACCAAGCAACAACAAGATCTAGGTCTATTTGACTTACTCCCTCTGTCCCTAAATGTTTGTCTCTATAAAACCGTGTTTCCCTCACAGACACGCTTTACGGACGACTAACATTAAGGGACGGAGTAGTAAGTGTGAGCTCTAAAAATGCTGCGTTGAGCTATGAGCTATGAAAAAATTATTGTGAGCTATGTGGTGTAAACAAGTTGTAAATTGCTTAGCTAAAACAAGTATAAAATCTACTCCTCTCTATCTCCCTTGAAACATCTGTGAAACAACTCTCTATTTTCACTCAAAAGACAAAAACATGATCCAAGATGCATTTAAAACTATACTACACGAAAACAACTGCTTCTAAAAAAACAGCTTCAGACTTTACCTATTTTGTTGTTTTGCTTTTTGACAACACAGACACTTTACCAAACATAGTCTAAGACTTCATTTTCCCTCATAAAAATATACAAGCTACAAGACTTTACGTAAACGACACACCGGTGGTGGAGATTTATAAATGATGGTTAGGCCTTTGGTTTTATAAAATGTAAGTTCAATAAGTTTATTTCCTGATGCGCGTTTCATTTTTCTAATAATATCTTTTTAAAAACTAATTGTTGGCCATAGTTTTTCAATAAGTTAAACTAAAAGTCATCGTATAGGCCTTGGGATTTCTAATAATATCATTGTATGGCCAACAATCCTCTATGGTACATATACGGCGAACTTTAAAAAGTCAAAACATACATGCATGCATAGCTCAAACAACAAAATGAAATTTGAAAAATAGACCTAGACCTTATTGAAATAGTATATCATTGCGTGTATGTATTATATAATTCAACTGCTTTACACTCCTTAAGTTAACTAAAAATGAGGTGAGGCTTGATTAGTAGCTTTGCAAGAACTAGGGAGGAACCCAAGTTATGTACTTTAGGCTAAACATATTAATTTAGAAGACCAACTTTTCCAATTGGACATAAACAAAAACAACCAATTATATATATATATATATATATATATATATATATATATATATATATATATATATATATATATATATATATATATATATATATATATATATACTCCAAATTTGTACGTCGAATAACTCCAAAAGAGAGCAACACACAAAAATATAAGGCCTCCTCAATCATAGGCAGAGCTATGTGTAGACCAAAGTGAATTTCTTCAAAGAGCAAAACTTGGTGTTGGTATTTATTAACACAAATAGAATATGAAGGAATCCGCAAGCGCTAAGAATACCATTGTAGCATTTTACCGGGAGTATTCCAAGTATCGTTATTTATATTTTACCACAGAGAAACAATGGATTAAAGATTTATTGGGTAACAAAAGAGTATCTGTTAACATACCAACATAGTTAGAGCAGGGGATAAATATAATGATAGGAGTAATGATTAATGACACTTAGGGGATAAATCTATAAGATAATGTAAACTAATCAACTCGGGAGAACAACGGATGAGGTAGATTCCTGTAACATTCTTATTACATGGTCAAAGTATATAATGTAAACTAATCAACTCGGGAGAACAACGGATGAGGTAGATTCCTGTAACATTCTTATTACATGGTCAAAGTGTATATATATATATATATATATATATATATATATATATATATATATATATATATATATATATATATATATATATATATATATATATATATATATATATATCCAACTATAGCTAAAACTAACTCTACTCTTGTGCACTTCGGGACGCCGCTTAGACGGTAGAGCATCCACAAAAAATAACTCTGTTGATGCGACTACGGTCCTACAATTTAAGAACTTGTTCAATTCAGCGTGAACTACAAAGGATAGACGGGACTACCACCACCCGCTGCGACCACACAATCAGAGAACAGGGTGTACTCACAGGCAGAGCATCGTATAAGCACCATGCTTACGCGAGGCTCGGCTACTAGCCCAATTGATAAACTAAAGCAGGCTAAGCGCTCTATGAACCCGCACACAAAAGTAATGATAATCTTAACTAAGCAAGGTATATATTCAAAGTAAGCATAGCTATATAGATATGAATATGATAAATTGATAACAAGTCTTACAAGATGTAGAAGTAAATATACAAGGCTTTGCCGAGCCTCCAAGATTAGATCCAGAACTTGAGCATGAGCCCAACTTGACCCTCATTCCCGAACTACTAATCTACTACATTGAAGAGCTCTAGACTTAATCCTCTTGGTGTGTGTGGATCTGAATGAAAGATATGAATTAGGATTTCAGGATGGCCTCAGGGAGGGAGGTACAGGGCCATATATATAGGGGGTAACATTAATTCTGGACCCTTGGATCAAACCAACTTGAATAAAAGGCGTAGATGCATCTTTAAGGCGGTGGAGAACCATCATTCGAAGGAGACACTGAACCGTGGGTCCCACAGGTCATCTGACCTGCAGGTGGGGCTGGCCGGCCCCACTTGGTAGCCCCTCTAAAAGCCCAAGTTTGGTTTTGGTAATTAATAACACCAAGTTGCTAATGTCATCGTGTCAAGTGAATTGAGTTAGGCGTAGCAACACATGTGATGAAGGAGCAAGGAGCATGATGGTGATAGCCATAAGATCACAAGTGCATAAAGATAAAGATGATGGTGAACATGCACAAAGGTGATGGACAAGGAATGAGATGATCAAGGCAAAGGTATAATCATAGGATTCTTTTTTGCCGGTCTAAAGATGAGTAGAGAAGTGATTGACTGGGTTTATGATTGATAGCCGATTATCAAGAGGGGCAATCACGGTCATCTCATGAATCAAGTGCTACTAGATCCATATTCTTAAGCATATGCATTTAGGATCTAGTGAGATGCTAACTCCTTGAAAAATATTTGACAAAATGCTAACACACATGCACATGGTGATGTATACTTGGTGGTGTTAGCACATTTGCGAAGACGGCGTAGTTTGAGCAGTAGAGAGGGGTTTGTGTTCCTCTCTTCCTCCCGTCGAGCTTGCGAGAAGGGATTCGGCGCTTTTGTGGAAGTGAAACGTCTATTTTCCACTGCGCCAGAAGCGAAGAAACAGAGGCAAAAGGAGGTCACTGGTGTGACCGGACGCTGTACCGAACGCGGTCTCGGCACAACCGGCGCGTCCGGTCAGTGGCAGCAGCTGTGCGCGGCGCGGGGTGCTAGGGTTTGCAACCGGTGCGTTGGTCCCTCGCGGAACCAGAGCGTCTGGTCACGCACCCAGAGAACAACGCGGATCTCAGAGCTGATCGGATGTGGTGGCGTGTCCGGTCACATGTGACCGGACGCGTCCGATCGACAAAGTCGCTCTCTGAAACTATAAGCATCTGGATAATCTAGAATGCGAATCTCTCTAGACAACGACCGAATGCTGGCACTGTCGCGTTCGGTCATGACGTGGAGCACGTCCGGTCACACTTTACCTGAGAGCGTAACATTTCGTGACCGTTAGAAATCTAACGAGCGAGATTCAAAAAAGGGACATGTGGCAAGCATCAGCGAAGTCGCACTGGTGCGACTGGACATTGGCTGTGTCCGATCAATCAGACCAACGTGTTCGGTCAGCGCGCGCAGAGCGGCATCTCGAGCCTAACAGCTCTGTGTTTGAGGGATGGCTATAAATACATGTTTGGCCGGCTTTGGGACATCTCTCTTGACTCATTGAACACTTGAGGCATAATTTGAGCTAGAGAACTTCCCCTCCACTCATCTCCTTGCTTGGTTGTATACTCTAGTGAGATTGAGTGAGATTCAAGTGCATTGCTTAGTGATTTGCATCTAGTGGCACTTGATCTTTGAGTTGGCTATGGATTTCTTGTTAGTCTTGGATGTTTCCCGACATCCTAGATGACTTGGAGCAGCGGTGGTGTTGAGCTCATGATTGGAGGTTGTTTTAAGCCTCACCAAGTGATTGTGAGGGGTTCTTGAGCCTTTCCCGTGGGAGTTCACAAATTGGATACTTGAAAGCCCAAGTTTGGTTTTGGTAATTAACGACACCAAGTTGCTAATGCTAGTGTATCAAGTGTGATTAAGCTAGGCATAAGCAACACATGTGATGGAGGTGGAAATGGCATGGAGAGATGACCACAAGACCACATGATTTGGTGCATGAAATGATGATCAAGATCATGAAGGAATGCACATAAAATGATGGACATGATGATCAAGTAAAGGAGAAGGATCTAAGAGCGCAAGGCAAAAGTATAACCATAGGGTTTTCCTTTTGTCGGTCTAAGATGAGTAGAGAAGTGATTGACCGGATTTAGGATACATAGCCAACTATCAAGAGGGGCAATCACGGTTAGCTCGGGAATCAAGTGGCACTAGATCAATGTCTTGAGCATATGCATTAGGATCTAGTAGAGAGCTAACATAACACCTTGAAAAATAATTGTGAAATGCTAACTCACATGCACATGGTGATTTATACATGGTGGTGTTAGCACATTTGCGAAGGCGGTGGAGTTTGAGCGGTAGAGAGGGGTTTGGATTCGGCGCTTTTTGGGGAAGTGAAACGCCTATTTTCCACTACGCCGGAAGTCGAAAAAGAAACGGAGGCGAACGGCGATCACTGTGGTGACCGGACGCTGCACCGGACGCGGCCACGGTTTGACCGGACGTGTCCGGTCAGTTCAACTCGGTACTAGGGTTTCTGACCGGATGCTGGTCTGGTCTGACCAGCGCGTCCGGTCAGTTCTCCTGTGCGCAGAAGAAGAGCGCACGTCCGGCGCGTCTGGTCCCTCATGGAACCGGAGCGTCCAGTCAGGCGTCCAGAGGGGCAGAGCGCAGCGGAGTGCTGATCGGACGCGTGGCGCGTCCGGTCACGTGCGATCGGACGCGTCCGGTCATGGCGGGAGCTTACTGGACTCCGACCGGATGCCAGGTGCAGCGCGTCCGGTCAAACGCTATAACGCGTCCGGTCACGGCAACGGTAACTTATAACGCGCACTGTTCATGCTTGTCCTGTAGTGACCGGACGCGTCTGGTCACCCTGACCGAAGCGTCCGGTCAGCTCGTTTTTAACTGCGGCGTCTAGTAACGGCTAGCTGCGTACCCCTTCGCTATAAATAGAAGATGTCCGGGGTTTGAGGGTAACTCTTGCACATTTTGAGACCTAGAGACATCCTTTGAGCTAGAGAACAACCCCTCCACTCATCTCTTTGCTTGGTTTCATATCTTGAGTGAGATTGAGTGAGATTCAAGTGCATTGCTTGAGAGTTGCATTCTAGAGGCACTTGATCTTTGAGTAGCTGCGGATTTCTTGTTACTCTTCCGTGTTTCCTGACACAGTAGACGGCTTAGAGCAGCGGAGGTGATTGAGCTCGCAATTGGAGATTGTTGGAGCCCTCACCAAGTGTTGTAAGGGGTTCTTGATCCCCATCTTGTGTGCGGTTGTGCGGCGCCCGCCGAGGGCTCGACTCTTGATAGTCGATTAGCTCACGAACCGATAAGTGGGTATATCGCCACAACGAGGAGTAGCTTGCCGGGAAGCAAGTGAACCTCGGTAAAAATCTTGTGTCATCTCTTTGCCGATGATTTCTCTTGTGGTTGATCATTGTGATTGATTCTTCGAGTGCATTACTGTAGCAGAACCTCCTAAATTATATGACCCACATGCACCTATTATTGTCCCTAAGACCTCTGATGGCTATGCATGTACACCAGATAACCTAAGAAGATCTGTCGGGTGCTTCACAGGACCCCGATTCAACTACGTTTAACAACTCATACCAGGATCAACAAAGGAGTAACTACAACATTACAACATTTGTATAAAACGTTACATCAGAGTGCGGAAGAATAATAACAATAAATTTACAAATCATAATTAAGTTAACTTTTTACAAACTTAACTTGTATTGCGGAAGTCGAGTAGAACTACAGAAGACAACTTAGGTAGAACACCTAAGTTAGGAGAGGACAATCAAATCATGTCAAGCCCACTGACATGACCTAATTAGCAGCACCAGTTAGCACCTGCAACAGGGGTTAACAAACCCTGAGTACTTGAGGGTACTCAACAAGACTTACCCGACTAAAGAAAAGATGCCAAGGGCATGCTAGCTTTAGGAAATCAAGGTACGGGTATTCAAGAATCAAAATTTTCTTTTGCAGAAAAGCTTACTAAAGTGAGTCCTTACCTTCAAAGTTTTACTTTTACCATTGATGGTTCATTAACCAATTCTAAGTGATCCTAATCTAGATCAAAGTAATTATCATCAAAACCTTTCTCATTCTTTCTTTCAATTCTAGTTCTTAACTACGATGCAAGTCAGGTGATCAAGTCTCCATAACCGAGGAGCAACAACGATTCGAACCGATTATACCCAGCTGGGGATCCCTAACCTCATGACATATGTAGAACCGAATCTTGCATATATCAACCCTCATTTAGATCTGCCAAAACCAGAACATGTCCATCGCCACCCGAGAGTACAGTACTCCTCGAACCCGACCCGATTCTAGCCCCGAGGGTACACGCTACTCTCGCCATCTCTCCACTACCAGTGCGAGGTTAGACGTTCTCGTAATGGAATCACCAACATTTTGGGCTTACCCAAGGCATGAGGCTAGTTGCAAAGTCTCGAACACAACAGGCTTACAACGAACGGACCTTAACTGACAAGGCGGAAACACTACATTGAGACTCCTTTCCCAAAGCATGTTAGCAGTGGCCAAACCACCCGCCCGATCTTTCAAGTTCATTCTCATATTTCAATATTCATTCAATATGCCGTCATGGCTATATAAACATTGCATTTAAAAGCTTAACTTCTAAGCATAGCGAAGCATACTACGCATTTTCCGTAAAACAGGTATCAAGGTTGATATCACAATAATCAAGGATAATAATGCAGCAATTAGGTTATCACTCAACTCCTAATTACTTAATGTAGTAAACCATAATATAAATAATAAAACATTTGTAAAATTCAAGGTATGGTTTAAATGCACCGGGGCTTGCCTGCGTTGCAGCGGTGGTTAGTTCTCGTAGAAGTCAAGTTTGACACCAACACCTCGAGTGTATCACCTTCTCCGAAGCTTGATCGACATGATCCAAAACACTCTCGTATGCACTACACGTATACAAATGATGCGAGATTTAATATGATGGAATGCATGCCATGATGCATGATGCATGATGATGAATAAGGCATAGCATACAAGAGACATTTAGAAAGGATAAACATCAGTTATCTACTTGAGTATAACTTTCCTTCGCGGTACAGTTGCAAGCTAACAAGGTTAATTTAAAGGTTAACTAATCATAACTTTGTTTTTACCCAAGAGGTTGCATCTAATAACAAGTAATCTTACCACAAGACCACTAAATAGTAACATAAATAAGTTATTAACTACTAAAGACCTAAGTTAATGACACTAACTATCATTAACAAATCCTAGTTAACAAGTCAATTATAACTTAAGCAATTAATTAAAGTGCCAAGGGTCATTACATGTTAATAACCCAAGGTCATCACTCAATCCCAAAAGAGCACACAACACTTAAAGTTATTGATTTAACATTTAATTACTATTTAATTAATTAGGGCATAATTAATAGTTAATCAAACTTTACCTAAACAAGCTCAAACTTTTTCTATATATTAAGAATGACTTAAAACAGTGTCACAATAAATTTCATCATTTTTGGATTAATAAATTAATTATTAAAATTCATGGAAGTTGCATTTAATCTTTATTGGAACTAATTAAATCTACTGCACAAAGTAATCAAATTTAGGGTTTAACATTTTTCCTAGATAGTTTGCACATTGAGAAGCTTACCCAAAAATTTTTAGAAATTGTGGAACTCTACACAATTTTTAATGAAATAAACAAATAGTATCACTATTCAAAATTTTGAAAAAGAAAAACAAAAACCAAACTCGAGCCGATCCTTCTCTCCCTCCGGTCCGGCCCAACCGAGCAGCCCGCTCGCGCGCGCCCGTGCCCACGCGCGCGCTCGGCAACGCGGCCCAGCAAGCGGCCCAGCCCGCGCGCGCTCACTCTCCCGTTCTCTCTCACTGACAGGCCGACCCCGCTTGTCATCGCCTACCTCCCGTGTCTCGCTCACTCCCGCGTGCTCACTCACCTCCGCGCGGTGGCCGGCCGGTGACCGGGGCTTCGGTCGACCAACTGACCCGACCAACACCAACTACACCTTCCCATGACTCCGTTTTTCTAATTTGCCCTACGGTTCGAGCTCCGGTGACACTTCACCGACGACGGTGGCGGCTCGGCAACTACGGTGACCGACGACTCGACGACACAAAGGTGCAAAGCTTAAACTAACTAGCCAGGGAGCATCAGGGGCGTACCACGATCACAGAGGCGTGATCGGTTAAAGCAGAGAGGCACTGGAGGCAGCTGGCCACGGTGGCGGGGCTCAACCGGGATGGCGGCGACCCGAGGTGGAAGACGACGGTTCCCCAGCGATCCTGAGCGGTAGCATCTACACCAAGAGGCGCAACAGGTTCGCAAGGTGATGGTGGAGTGATTGGCGAGATGGAGATGGATGCGGTGGAGCAGGGAGGGCAAATTTGGCCAGAGAAATGAGGACGGTGGCGGCGGCGATGGTGAAACCGGACAGCGACAGTGGCGGTGTCGGTCCTTTTATAGCGCTGTGAAGCAAAGGAAGCAGCTGGAGAGCGCGAAGCGGTTCCTGTGGTCGCGGTGGCAGGATGGAAGGCCGTGGAAGCGGCCAGCGCGACGTCGGCGGCTCTCCGGCGCCCATGCCGCGCGCTGCCGGTGTGTGATTCGCCGGTGCACTGTAGCTGCCCCCCCAAATTTAAATTTTTGAATTGTTTTCTCAAATTACTCTCAAATTCATGTAACAACTTGAAAAACTTCCAATCTATGAAATCTTTAGAATTTCAAGATCTACAAGTTTTGTATTGAACACTTTTTCAAATTCTAACTGGATTTTGAAATTTGAGTTTAAATTCAAAAGGGGACACATTTTGGGGATTTGGTAATTTAGAAATTACTTTGGATTTTATATTGGGACTTCAAAATCTCCAAACACCAAAGTTGTACATCTTGACAAGACCTACAATTTTGCTGTTCAAAACATTTTCAAATTCTGCCTCCATTTTGAAATCTTAGTTTGGGGAAAAATGAATTAAATCTGAAATTTGTTTATTTTCAAAATTGATCCACATTTTACACTAAAACTTTGAAAACTCAAAACACCAAAGTTGTAGCCCTTGAAAAGTTCTACAAACTTGGTTTTGAACTTTTTCCCAAATTTTGCTTAGATTTTGAATTATTTCAAAAGGGGTAAAACAGGGTTTTGAAATTGAGGGTTTTGAATTCAATTGATTATTCTTTTTAACTAAACATGATTAATTATTTAACACTAATAAAACATTATTTCATGTGATAGGCAAAATAGCATAAACACATATAAAGCATTTATTATTAAAAGCAACATAACAATTTACTATTGAAACCTTATTAAGTAACATGTGAAACATTTAAATGAAACATATGAAACATTTTATTAACAACCTCTGAAATATGTGAACCAAGGCATATTCATAACATGTAAAACACTTGTTTAATGCAACACATGAACCTCACATGGGAAACATTGCGTCAATAACACATGTAACATATGCAACATATGTAACCTGACTAAAGTAACATGTGCAAATGAATGCATTTATGACATGTCATTTGATGTTTATGCTTGATGATGCTTCATAATCAAGTTTTAATTGTTTCTTAACATCTAGGATGTTACAATTACTTCTCTACATCATTGGTATAAGAATCAAGTCACTTGCTCTTTACTTTCTTTTACTATTCTTAGTGTAGCTTTTATCACATAGGAGTAAGTAGCTTAGTGACTTAGTCTTGTTGGTGTGTATTAGAGATCATAGCCTTGCTTCACTAGAATTGTATAGGTGGCTTGCATAGTGTAGTTGAGCTAGTGCTAAAATTAGCTTAGCCATCTTTTATACTAACGTGGTTGTTTAGTGAAGCTTGTAGATTTTTAAATAGGCTATTCACCCCCCTCTAGTCATTTGGACCTTACAAGTGGTATCGGAGCCAAGGCACCATTTATTTGAGGCTTAACAACCTATGGTGAAAAAGAAATGGCTCAATTAAGCTTACACATCAACAACACCAAGAATGCACCTCACTTTGATGGCACAAATTATGCATATTGGAAGGTTAAGATGACTGCACACCTCAAGTCAATCAATAGAGAAGTGTGGAAAGTCACCGAAACAAAATTTGAGGTTGCTAACCCGGAAGCACCAACACCGGTGGAAGAAAAGAAGCTCCAATGCAATGACATTGTCATTAGTGCTCTTCATGAGGCACTAGATGACAAGACCTTTGAGCAAGTAAAAAACATTGAGATTGCTCATGATGCTTGGGCCAAGCTAGAAAAAACTTTTGAGGGCACCGAAGGCACAAAGGCCACTAAAGCATATATCTTGCAAGAAAAGTTTTCTAGCTTCAAGATACAAGAAGATGAGAGTGTACCAGAAATGTTTCATCGGTTGCAAGTCATTGTCAATGAACTCAAGACACTTGGTGAGGAGGTCAAGGACAACCAATTTTCTATGAAGTTCTTGAGAAGCTTGCCCAAGAGATTTGATACATTGATCATCGTGCTAGTGAGAACTACATTGAAGGATTCAACTCCTCAATAAATATTTCAAGAAGTGATGACCGATGATTCATATAGAGAAGATGATGAGAAAGAGGAGTTGGTCAAAAAGAAGAAGAAGGAAAGTGAGAAGAAGGATGATGAGAAGAAGAAGAGTGTGGCATTCAAAGCCACCACGTCTAAGGGCAAGTCCAAAATTGAATCATCAAGTGATGAGGACTCAAGCTCTTGTGATAGTGATGACATTGATGAGAAGATGGCTCTGTTTGTTAAGCAATTTGGCAAATTCATGAAAAAGAAAGGCTATCGTGCAAGAAGGAGGAAGAACTCATCCAAGAAAAATGAGCATACCATGAGATGTTTTAGATGCCATAGCAAGGACCATCTCGTTGCAAAGTGTCCTTATGATAGTGATGATGAAGATGCTATCAAGAAGGAGAGGAAGAAGCAAAAGAAGAAGCAAGAAAAGAAGGAGAGCTCTCATAAGAAGAAGAATGATTCTCATGTTGCTACTTGGGATAGTGATGATTCCTCAAGTGATGATGAGGATGACAACAAGAGCAAGAAGAAGGGACATGCTAGCATTGCCATCCAAGAGAAGGTCTCCATCTTCGACACTCCATCGTGCTTTATGGCTAAGGCCGCTAAGGTATCATCTGACGATGAGAGTGATCATGATAATACTAGTGATAGTGATAGTGATGAAGAAGAATTCACTAAAAATGAATTAATCACTATGCTAGAAGATTGCACTCAATATTTTAAAGAATCTGGAAAGGAGTGCAAGGGCTTGCTTAAGGATAAGAAAAACCTTATGTAAGAACTTGATGAGCTTAGGGCATCATATGAGAGTCTAAAGGTAGACCATAAGAAGCTTCAAAAGTCTCACACTAAGCTTGAAGAAGCTCATTCCTATCTAGTTGAAAAATGTGAAAATATGCCAACTAACGTTGAGAAAGCTAAAACTTGCAACATAGGCATATCATGTGATATAATTGATGAATCCTTTCATAAGCCTATTGTTGTTGCTCCCACTAACCCTTCATGTAGCGCATCTACATCATCCTCATCTAGTAGTGATGGTTTCACTTGTGACTCCACACTTATAGTTGAGAATGAAAATCTCAAGAAGGAGGTAAAAGAGCTTAATCACACCTTAGCTAAGGCTTATGGTGGTGAGGACCGCTTGCTTATGTGCTTGGGTAGCCAAAGGGCTTCTCTCTATAAAGAGGGATTAGGCTATAACCCCAAGAAAGGTAAGGCCGCTTTTTCTCCTCACAAGGCTCGTTTTGTGAAGAACAATGGTAGCTATTGCAAAAGTTGCAAGCAAGTTAGTCACATAGAGCAACATTGCATGAACAAGAAATCCAATGCTAATGTATCCTCAATTAAGTTTGATTCTTTCTATATGCTTACCAAGGGTACTAATGGTGTTCATGCTAAGTTCATTGGTACACCATGGATAGGCTCAAAGAAGAAAGCCATTTGGGTACCAAAGAGCTTGGTCACAAACCTTGGAGGACCCAAACAAGTTTAGATACCTAAAAAGAATTAATCTTGTCTTGTAGGTCAATTACAAAGCCAGAGGAAGGCATTGGGTGCTTGATAGTTGGTGCACTCAACATATGATCAGAGAGTCTTGTATGTTCAAATCAATTGATACAAGTCAAAATGGTGGTTTTGATGCTATCACTTTTGGCAACAACAAGAAAGGTAAGGTCAAGGGGCTTGACAAAATTGCTATCTCAAATGACATGAGCATATCTAATGTATTGCTAGTTGAGAGCTTGGATTTCAATCTTTTATCGGTGGCACAACTTTGTGATCTTGGCTTCAAGTGCATATTTGGTAGTGATGATGTTGAAGTCATAAGTGTTGATGGATCAAATTTGATATTCAAAGGATTTAGACATGGTAGCTTATACTTGATTGACTTCAATGATAGTGAGACACAATTGACATCATGCTTGCTTAGCAAATCTAGTATGGGATGGTTATGGCATAAAAGGCTTGGTCATGTTGGAATGAAACAATTGAACAAACTTTTGAAGCATGACTTAGTTAGAGGCTTGAAGGATGTCACATTTGAGAAGGATAAACCTTGCAGTGCTTGTCAAGCCGGCAAACAAGTTGTAAATGCACATCCTAGTAAGAGTAAAATGAGCACATCAAAGACATCTGAGCTATTGCACATGGACTTATTTGGGCCAACAACATACACTAGCATTGGTGGCAATAAGTATGGCTTTGTGATAGTGGATGACTACACTAGATACACTTGGGTGTTCTTTCTCTATGACAAGAGTGATGTACATGATCTATTCAAATCTTTTGTAAAAAGGGTGCAAAATGAGTTTGAGACTATTATCAAGAAGATTAGAAGTGACGATGGTAGTGAGTTCAAGAACACAAGAATTGAAGATTTATATGATGATCTTGGTATTTGACATCAATTATCTCCAACATACACTCCTCAATCCAATGGTGTAGTTGAAAGGAAAAATAGAACCTTGATTGATATGGCTAGATCAATGCTTAGTGAATACAATGTGAGTCATTCATTTTGGAGTGAAGCCATCAATACGGCTTGCTATTGTAGCAACCGTCTCTATTGCCATGGGAAGCTTGGGAAGACACCATATGAGCTATTGAATGGAAGAAAGCTCAACATTGCATACTTTAGAGTGTTTGGTTGCAAATGCTATATTTTCAAGAAAGGCACTAGATTGAGCAAGTTTAACAAGAAATATGATGAAGGGTTCTTACTTGGTTATTCTACCACAAGCAAGGCATATAGAGTTTGGAATCTCACAAATGGCACCTTGGAAGAAGTTCATGGTGTTGAGTTTGATGAAACCCAAGGATCACAAAATGAATCTTAAAACCTTAATGATGTGAGAGGAGATCAATTGTCAAATGCAATGAAGAACATGGACATTGGTAATGTTAGGCCAAGGCAAGTTGATGATGATGATATTCATGTGACCAACCAAAGTGTGCAAATTGATACAAATAAAGCAAGCTCTAGTGGCACTCATGATGAAGCTCAAGTTTAAGGTCAAACAAGTGGAAGCAATCAACTTCCAATACTCCAACCTACTAGCATTGTAAGAGATCATCCATTGGACTAAATCATTGGAGGAATTCATAGTGGTGTTCAAACTAGATCAAGATTGGCATCTTTTTGTGAGCACTACTCATTTGTGTCACTTGAAGAACCTAAGAAAATAGAAGATGCTTTGAAGGATTTCGATTGAGTTAATGCCATGCATGAAGAGCTAAACAACTTCACTAGAAATCAAGTTTGGGAGCTTGTTGAGAGGCCAAAGAACTACAATGTGATTGACACAAAGTGGATCTTTAGAAACAAGTAAGATCAAGATGGCATGGTTATGAGGAACAAAGCAAGATTAGTAGCACAAGGTTACACTCAAGTTAAGGGTCTTAACTTTAGAGAGACATATGCACCGGTTACAAGATTAGAGGCAATTAGAATCTTATTAGCATATGCTTGTGCACACAACATCAAGCTCTATCAAATAGATGTCAAGAGTGCATTTCTCAATGGCTACATCAATAAAGAAGTTTATGTTGAGCAACCTCCCGGTTTTGAAGATGTCAAGAAGCCCGACCATGTTTTCAAGCTAAAGAAGGCATTGTATGGTTTGAAGCAAGTACCTAGAGCATGGTATGAGAGATTGAGGGACTTTCTTCTCTCTAAAGGGTTCAAGATGGGAAAGGTTGACACCACTCTCTTCACCAAGAAGCTTAGAAATGACTTATTTGTGTTGCAAATCTATGTGGATAACATTATCTTTGGATCAACTAACCATGACTTTTGTGAAGAGTTTGGAAATATAATGGCTAATGAGTTTGAGATGTCTATGATTGGAGAGCTTAGTTACTTCCTTGGACTTCAAATCAAGCAAATAAAGAATGGTACTTTTATAAGTCAAGGCAAGTACATCAAGGACATGATCAAGAAGTTTGGATTGCAAGATGCTAAGCCAATGAGTACACCAATTGGCATAAATGATCAATTGGGTATTGATGCTAGTGGAAACATGGTAGATCAAAAGCAATACCGGTCTATGATTGGATGTTTGCTATATGTCACCGTTTCTAGGCCGGATGTGATGTTTAGTGTGTGCAAGTGTGCAAGATATCAAGCTTCACCTAGAGAAAGTCACTTAAAAGCAACCAAGAGAATATTGAGATATCTTAAGGGCACTCATGATGTTGGACTATGGTATCCTAAGGGATCAAACTTTGAGTTGATTGGATATTCGGATTCCGACTATGGTGGTTGCAAGATTGATAGAATGAGCATAAGTGGCACTTGTCAATTGCTTGGAAGGTCTCTTGTTTCATAGTCATCAAAGAAACAAAATAGTGTTGCACTATCTACCGCCGAGGCCGAATACATAAGTGCTGGTAGTTGTTATGCACAATTGCTTTGGATGAAGGCCACCTTAAATGACTTTAGAATTAAATTAAAAATGTGCCTTTGTTTTGTGATAATGAAAGTGCTATCAAGATGACTCAGAATCCGGTTCAACATTCAAGAACCAAGCACATTGACATAAGGCATCACTTCATAAGAGACCATCAACAAAAGGGTGATATTAGCATTGAAAGCATTGGCACCGAAGATCAATTAGCTGACATATTCACAAAGCCACTTGATGAAAAGAGATTTTACAAGTTGAAGAATGGATCGAACATACTTGACTTCTCCAACTTGAAATGAGTGCACCCCCACATTCTTATATGACATGTCTCTCCTCCAACATAGCAAGGTAAAGTCATTTGGCATATCATTCATACTTTGCTAAGGACATGGTTAGAACATATAGACATATTTGCATGACAAATAAGCTCATTCATGAAAATCAAATGATTTTGATGTATATATGGTACCACTATTGCTTCTATGTTTGATTGATCTAGTGGTAGCATATGACATGTTTGAGGGCTTGCAAACCTACACAAAGCCACTTGATGAAAAGAGATTTTACAAGTTGAAGAATGGATCGAACATACTTGACTTCTCCAACTTGAAATGAGTGCACCCCCACATTCTTATATGACATGTCTCTCCTCCAACATAGCAAGGTAAAGTTATTTGGCATATCATTCATACTTTGCTAAGGACATGGTTAGAACATATAGACATATTTGCATGACAAATAAGCTCATTCATGAAAATCAAATGATTTTGATGTATATATGGTACCACTATTGCTTCTATGTTTGATTGATCTAGTGGTAGCATATGACATGTTTGAGGGCTTGCAAACCTAGTGTTGAATCTAGTAAACGAGCTTATGATGTGTAATTCAACATGGTCAAGATAACCCTTATACTTTATAAGGTGTGAAGAAGTTTATCCTTGGATCAAACCGAATTACATATTCTAGATAAGTGATCTAGATTGAACCATAATTTGGACTCCCTCATATTGATTGACTTAACTCTCACTAAAATTGGCACCTTTTTGGTGATTGTTGACAAAGGGGGAGAGAAAAGTCACAAAGATAGAAAAGTCACAAAGAGATAAAAAGTTAAGTTGCAAAGGGAGAGAATGACATTGGAAAGGGATCAATTAAAATTGAGCACACAAGTAGGGGGAGCAAGCTCATGAATTATTTGTTGCATTTGTATGTGCATTAATATGATGAATTGTTGCATTGTAAAGCTTAAATTCATATTCATGATTGTATGGTGTTCGCTAGAAATAGAACTTGAATGATGAATTGTTGAGAGTAGCTTTACAAGTGGTATCTAGACACCTTTTGCTTATAATGTTGATCTCACGGGGTACTTTAGTGTTTGTGATCTTTATAAGTGATGTATTACAAGTGGTGTCTAGCTACATCGATGCTAAGGGTGGTATATAAAGGCAACTCCGATTGGTATCACGCTTCAAAGGTCCATTCTATATACCTTAGCATCAATTTGATAGTAGTAACTCTTCCAAAATTCAAATCCATACATATGTGCATAATTGAACCAAACTCATGGAAGCACATATGTAGGGGGAGCTAATACTATTGAAATTGAAAATTGATTTCATTTTCATATCTTTGTGATGGTTGTCATCAATTACCAAAAAGGGGGAGATTGAAAGCCCAAGTTTGGTTTTGGTAATTAATGACACCAAGTTGCTAATGCTAGTGTATCAAGTGTGATTAAGCTAGGCATAAGCAACACATGTGATGAAGGTGGAAATGGCATGGAGAGATGGCCACAAGACCA
This sequence comes from Saccharum hybrid cultivar R570, assembly GCA_038087645.1. Taxonomy (NCBI): domain Eukaryota; kingdom Viridiplantae; phylum Streptophyta; class Magnoliopsida; order Poales; family Poaceae; genus Saccharum; species Saccharum hybrid cultivar. Next base: position 33,223,503 of record JAQSUU010000001.1, on the reverse strand, counting down.
CATGATTTGGTGCATGAAATGATGAGCAAGATCATGAAGGAATGCACATAAAATGATGGACATGATGATCAAGTAAAGGAGAAGGATCTAAGAGCACAAGGCAAAAGTATAACTATAGGGTTTTCCTTTTGTCGGTCTAAGATGAGTAGAGAAGTGATTGACCGGATTTAGGATACATAGCCGACTATTAAGAGGGGCAATCACGGTTAGCTCGGGAATCAAGTGCCACTAGATCAATGTCTTGAGCATATGCATTAGGATCTAGTAGAGAGCTAACAAAACGCCTTGAAAAATGATTGTGAAATGCTAACACACATGCACATGGTGATTTTACACATGGTGGTGTTAGCACATTTGCGAAGGCGGTGGAGTTTGAGCGGTAGAGAGGGGTTTGGATTCCTCTCTCCCTCCCGCCGAGCTTGCGAGGCGGGATTCGGCGCTTTTTGGGGAAGTGAAATGCCTATTTTCCACTACGCCGGAAGTCAGAAAAGAAACGAAGGCGAACGGCGGTCACTGTGGTGATCGGACGCTGCACTGGACGTGGTCACGGTTTGACTGGACGCGTCCGGTCAGTTCAACTCGGTGCTACTAGGGTTTCTGACCGGATGCTAGTCTGTCCTGACCAGCACGTCCGGTCAGTTCTCCTGTGCGCAGAAGAAGAGCGCACGACCGGCGCGTTCGGTTCCTCACAGAACCGGAGCGTCCGGTCAGGCGTCCAGAGGGGCAGAGCGCAGCGGAGTGCTGATCGGACACGCGGCGCGTCCGATCACGTGTGATCGGACGCGTCCGATCGCGGCGGGAGCTTACTGGACTCCGACCAGACGCCAGGTGCAGCGCGTCCGGTCAAACGCTAGAACGCGTCCAGTCACACCAACGGTAACTTCTGACGCGCACTGTTCATGCTCGTCCTGTAGTGACCAGACGCGTCTGGTCACCCTGACCGGAGCATCCGGTCAGCTCGTTTTTAACTACGGCGTCTGGTAACGGCTAGCTGCGTACCCCTTCGCTATAAATAGAAGATGTCCGGGGTTTGAGGGTAACTCTTGCACATTTTGAGACCTAGAGACATCCTTTGAGCTAGAGAACAACCCCTCCACTCATCTCTTTGCTTGGTTGCACATCTTGAGTGAGATTGAGTGAGATTCAAGTGCATTGCTTGAGAGTTGCATTCTAGAGGCACTTGATCTTTGAGTAGCTGCAGATTTCTTGTTACTCTTCCGTGTTTCCCGACACGGTAGATGGCTTGGAGCAACGGGGGTGATTGAGCTCGCAATTAGAGATTGTTGGAGCCCTCACCAAGTGTTGTAAGGGGTTCTTGATCCTTCCCCGTGGGAGTTTGCAATTTGGATACTCTAGTGGAGCTCGTGGCTTGGAGGATCCCCATCTTGTGTGCGGTTGTACGGCGCCCACCGAGGGCTCAACTCTTGATAGTCGATTAGCTCGCGAACCGACAAGTGGGTGTATCGCCACAACGAGGAGTAGCTTGCCGGGAAGCAAGTGAACCTTGGTAAAAATCTTGTGTCATCTCTTTGCCGAGGATTTCTCTTGTGGTTGATCATTGTGATTGATTCTTTGAGTGCATTACTTCTCTACATCGTTGGTATAAGAATCAAGTCACTTGCTCTTTACTTTCTTGTACTATTCTTAGTGTAGCTTTTATCACATAGGAGTAAGTAGCTTAGTGACTTAGTCTTGTTGGTGTGTATTAGAGATCATAGCCTTGCTTCACTAGAATTGTATAGGTAGCTTGCATAGTGTAGTTGAGCTAGTGCTAGAATTAGCTTAGCCATCTTTTATACTAACGTGGTTGTTTAGTGAAGCTTGTAGATTTTTAAATAGGCTATTCACCCCCCTCTAGCCATTTGGACCTTACACTACTCTAGTGGAGCTCGTGGCTTAGAGGATCCCCGTCTTATGAGTGGATGTGCGGCACCCGCTGAGAGTTTGACTCTTAATAGTCAATTAGCTCACGATCCATCAAGTGGGTGCGTCGCCACAACGAGGACTAGCTTGCCGGGAAACAAGTGAACATCGATAAAAAAATATTGTCTCATCTCTTTACCGATGATTTCATCTTGTGTTTGTGGTTGCGTTGATTGATTGGTTCATTGGACATATCTCTTCTCATTAACGTCGGTATAACAATACATGCTCACTCTTTTAGTTACTTGTCTACCTTGCTAGTTGCTTAGGTTGTTATCTCTTGTAGTTTCTAGCTCCTAGTTTGTGTAGTGTTCCTCTTTCATCTAGGAGTAGAGTAAGTAGTGACTTAGCCTTGTTGGTGTGGATTAGATATTATAGCCTTCATATCTACTAGAATTGTTTAGGTGGCTTGCATAGTGTAGTTGAGCTAGTGCTAGAGAAGCTTCGCTATTTGTTTTACTAACATCTTGGTTTAGCAAAGTTTGTGGAAATTTAAAAAGACTATTCACCCTCCTCTAGCCATTTAGGACCTTTCACCCTCACGATCTTCTTCTTCGGTGTGGTGTCCTCTGGAACCTTCTGGAGTTGTTTACGCCGCGGTTTGACATGATTTACTTTGACGAATAGGTCCACTTTGACGGTTTTTTGATAAACCTTGCTGAAAACATAGATTCACCAAAACTCATGGAATTTATTATTTTAAACCCCTAGACCTATATTGGTGATCCTTTTTATGCATTTATATAAGTTATATTGACAGTTTATGATGAACGTTAACTACCGTCAACACTTGGCCAAAAGAAGAAAAGTAGAAGATGAAACCTGTCTTTTCTATTCTGAGAAGGAAACCAGTCAACACTTATTTTTTGAATGTGTTGTTGCTAGGCAATGCTGGGCTCTGCTCTCTAATATAGTAGGTGTGCCCTTAGGAGAAAATACGCTAGACATAGGAAAATTAGCTTATTAGCATAGGAAAATTCTGAGTTAATAGCAAAAAGTATGGGATTTTGAATATGGTTTCTTCTGCTGAAATGATATTTGCTTTCAAAACTTGGCTAGAAAAGCATGGATGTGCTTCTCTACAAAATTATGGACTCTTTACAGAGCTAGAAAGTTCTATATCCTATGGAGAATAAGGAGACTTTGGATGGCTACTTGGCATTAAGAACGCTGCAAAGAGAGTCCTATGCCTCCCATATGTGAACAGGGGCGATGTGTGAAGTTTCTTCAAGGTCCCATATGTGAACAGGGGATGTGTGAAGTTTCTTTGAAGTGGGGACCTGATAGCCTGGAGGAAGACTTCATGACTGCTACTAGTGGTGGGAAGGCTAAGACGGTTCCTTGGTGGAGAGATTTGAAAGAAGCTCTGAAAATTATGTAATATGATAGTCAATTATGGGAGTTTGAGTCCTTTTATCGTGCCTTCATGTGAAGATTTCTGGGAGTTTGTTTCTATTTTTCATTTCTCTACCCCGCTGCCGGCTGGAGTGTGGGTATTACTGGATTTTATTATGTGTTGTAACTGACTAAATGGTCTTTTGATTTTAATCGAAAGTCCGGGACAATCTGCCCTTAAACTCTAAAAAAAACTTGCCCTAATACTGAAAATTAGATACTTGCATGCAAGTGAGCCAATCCTAGTGTTGTAACATGTTAGTCAATAGAGATCATCTTATTAATTGTTGTTGATAGAGAAAGTGAATTGTTTATTCATAACTTTTAGTAGTAATTACTGTGATAAAATCTAGCCGTTCGCTCCCCTTTTAATCAAAGTTATATCAACTTTGATCAAAATTCCGCAAACTCATGCTCGTGAGGAATCTGACCAAACCGGTTGGTAGATGTGTTCCTCAAGGGTCGTAGCACGTTTCTATCTAACCCAATTTGTCTCAAACCCTTAGAATTGCAAGAACCATCAAAATGCAAAGAGAAGGGGTTTGGATAGGGAAAAACTGATTCGAGAACAAGGACTCAAGAACTTGACCACATAATTTAGAGGAAAGATTGATTTATTTCTTGAACAAGTTTACAAGGTTAGGCCCTTTGCCAAGAGGATAGGATTATATAAACAGTGGAATCACTCACTTCTTCTACGGATCTCTCAGATGTAGGAAACTAGAACTAGAAACTACATAGGGACCTAAGTAAAAGCATTGTAAGAGATGGGCTGGTTTGGGTAGCTGTAAGGTCCAAATGGCTAGAGGCGGGGTGAATAGCCTATTTAAAAATCTACAAGTTTCACTAATCAACAATTGTTAGTCTAAAAGATGGGGACGCTAATTCTAGCACTAGCTCAACTATACTAAGCAAGCCATCTATACAATTCTAGTGAACAAGACTATGATCTCTAATTCACACTAATAAAGCTAAGTCACTAAGCTACTTACTCCTATGTGATACAAACTACTCTAAGCACACTAGATAAGATATAGTGCAAGAATAAAAAAAGGGAGTGAATTGATTCTTATATCGACGGTGTAGAGATGAGATGTATCCAAAGAATCAATCACACACAATCATAAAGAGAATCCTCGGCAAGAGATGACACAAGATTTTTTTACCGAGGTTCACTTGCTTCATGGCAAGCTACTCCTCGTTGTGGCGATGCACCCACTTGATGGATCACGAGCTAATTGACTATCAAGAGTCAAACCCTCAGCGGGTGCCGCACATCCACTCATAAGATGGGGATCCTCCAAGCCACGAGCTTCACTAGAGTAGCCGATTCATGAACTCCCGCGGGAAAGGCTCAAGAACCCCTCACAATCACTTGGTGAGGCTCAAAACAATCTCCAATCACGAGCTCAACACTACCGTTGCTCCAAGCCATCTAGGATATCGGGAAACACCTAAGAGTAACAAGAAATCCATAGCAAACTTGAAGATCAAGTGCCACTAGGTGCAACTCTCAATGCAATGCACTTGAATCTCACTCAATCTCACTAGGATTAGCAATCAAGCAAGAAGATGAGTGGAGGGGAAGTTCTCTAGGTCAAAAGATGTCTCAATGTCTCAGAAGTGCAAGAGAGTAACCCCCAAGGCCGCCCCTCTTCTATTTATAACAAAACATTCAAGGGGTGGCCGTTATGCCCTGATCGGGGCAACAAACGCGTCCATCGTCTAGGCAACAGACGCAGTCGGCCGCGTCCATCGCACCCTGAGTCGCCACGTGTCCTGTGCGTTCGAAGTTCCAACGGTCGAAACGCCGATCAACAGACGCGTCTGACGCCCGGAGCCCGTGCGTCTGTCGCTCCATCGGACGCGGTTCAAAGAGCCATTTTTCACGCTCGGTCAATGGACGCGTCAGACGTGCCATCAACAAACGCTGACGTCAGCGTCTGATGAACAGACAGCGCTATGCCGCCACCGCGCTCTGCTGACGCCAGCGCCAATGGACGCTGACATCATGCGTCAGACGCCACACCACCAGCGCATCCATCGCCACACCCTCAGAGCACTGTTGCGCGACGAGTTGGTCGGACGCTGACATCACCGTCCGACGCCAAGCAACCCAACGTCCGACGCCTAGAGATCAGCACAGATTACTTCCGCGACTTCACCTCCTTTTTCATCCTTCGGCGCAATAGAAAATAAGTGTTTCATTGCCAGGAAAATGCCTGAATCCCGCTTCGCAAGCTCGGAGGGAGGGAGAGAGGACCCTAAACCCCTCTTTACCGCTCAAACACCATCGCCTTCGCAAATGTGCCAATACCACCAAGTGTACATCACCATGTGCATGTGTGTTAGCATTTTTACAATTATTTTTTAAGGTGTTATGTTATCCCTCTACTAGATCCTAATGCATATGCTCAAGATGATGACCTAGTAGCACTTGATTCACGAGCTAACCGTGATTGCCCCTCTTGATATTCAGTTATCAATCCTACACCCGGTCAATCACTTCTCTACTCATCTTAAACTGGCAAAAGCAAACCCTATGATTATACCTTTTCCTTGATCACTTTGTTCCATGTCCATCTCCTCATGCTTGATCACCATGATCATCATTTCATGTGCATCTCTATCATGATCATCATTTCATGTCCATGCACCATCTCTTTGTGATCTTGTGGCCACCACTCCTTGCCACATACACCTTCATCACATGTGTTGCTTATGCCTAACTCAAACCACTTAACACATGGCATTAGCAACTTGGTGTCATTAATTACCAAAAAACTTGGGCTTTCAGTAGCCTCCCCTCTTATTTATAGAGCTATTACACAATCCCAAACTTGTACTTAGATATTTTGCATGAACCACTTAACCCCTAGGGGCAAAATGGTCCAAGTAGAGATCTTTGCATCCGATGGCCATGAGCCCTTCATAAGATAGCTTCGCCTCGATGTGACCTCCCCGATGATGCCACATGCCGCCTCGATCTCCATCCCAAACTCTGTCCTGAGTTTTGAGGCGCAGGCCCAATAAAACCGTCTGTCAGTGGTTTTGAGGCTCAACCCACCAAACCTAGCTAGAGAAGCGTACTTGCTACACCTCCTCCATGATCCCGACGAGGATCACCATCCGTCCTTGACCGCCCTGTCACCAAACCCTCCACCCCTCCACTTGACTTGGTCAACACGGTCTACTCCACATGTACACTTGCTTGTCAATGTCCCTAAGTGTCAGCCACTCATGGGTCAATCTCCCATGACTCAGTCCCTCGGTCGAAGTCTCTTGTTCGTCCTTCACCGCTTCCAGTCCATTGACATGGCATAACCCTGCTTGACCTTCTATATAGCCGTTGACCGTCTCTGTGCTTCACATCTACGCACCACAAGCCAAGAGACATGTTGCACAAACACCACACTCACGCTAAGTTAGTCTCCAAACTCAACCAAAGTTTGATCATCTCCTGATAACCACTCATCATCAGTTGACACACATTGGCACATATCAACCATGTGTTTGCAAACATCCTTCAGACCAGCATCATGTGCCATTGCTTGGTCCTCCACCAAAACAGTGGGATCGCTCGAGCTATGCCTTGGCTCAATTGCAAATAGGCCAATGCAAGCTCAATGCCTCCCTCTTCTCAAGCTGCCATTGAGTTTTGCAGGATTCCCAACTTCAGGCTTTAGGACGTACGCATGTGCGGAACTCCAGTTAGAGATTGGAGTGGGAACGCCAGTGCCGATTCGTTGCTGAGCAGGTCTGGGGCGGCCAAAGCCATCGATGATGACACAAGAAACAAAGGTTGAGTGGATTGGCTACAATAGCACTACAAAATGATATCCTAGACTAGAGAAGGATTCCTTTGAAGATTTTGTAACAAGGAATGCTAGGAGGATGGCACGTTTCATCTGAAATGTATTCTAGTATTTAAGAGTTCTCAGAACTATCTTTTAGCATGATGTAATCTGTTAATTATGTTATTAATAGTTTGATATGACTGCACATGAAGATTTTTTATTCGAGATTATGTACCCACTGTAAGGCGATGAGAGCCATCGAAAATGCGTGTGGATCATTGACATGGTTGGCCGGCCCTTGGGAGTCATTGAAAGGCAAAAAGAGAAGAAGCAAATATGAAAAGGTGAGGAGCAAAAGGTATACGTGGGTACCATTCCAGCCTTTTGACTAGGGATGAAAACGAAAATGATAATCTCCGATTTTTTTGAAATTGTTTTCGAGTTTTTTCCGATTTTTATGCCTAAACGAAAATGATAGCGGTAACCGAAAAAACGAAAATGATAACGATAAAAATAATCGGAAACGAAAGCGAAAATGATTTTGCCCTCTTCCGATCGTTTTCGAAGATTCCCGTATTTAACCGGTAATTTACCGTTGGTAATTACCGATTCAAAGGCCTTTAATTAATGAATCCTTATTTATTTATAGATATATAATGCATTACACACACAAGCACACAAGACAATTTTTTTTGTGGAAAGGATCACATCTGTACACGCAAGCTGCAAGCACACAAGGCAATTTTTTTTTGGAAATGATCACATCTGCACACAAGGCAAATAATTTTTGGAAAGGAACTATCTAACGGAAGTATTTCATGTGTATAACAAGAAGGCAATCAACACTCGAGGATCTTTTTTCTAGCCTTTACCTTGTATATGATGTGTTGGCTGCTACCTGCGACACATACATATATTGTGTTAGCTTCTTATTAGATGTGTGTTTCTCAGATTTTTATTTCTTATTAGCACTATTGCGCTAATACATCTATTGCTGCGAGCCTTACATATCTTCGTACATTAATATGATGCTTGTTACTAACTCATCTACAGTTGTCTTGTATGAAAACTAACATATGTATGTATCCATCACAAACTATGTAGGATGAATACTCAGAATATGGATGGGAAGATGTGGCCGGGGATGATGACGACATGTCTGACGTTTATCTTTAAGAAACCTGCAGGCTACCGTCTCCACTGAAAAAGGAACTCTAATAATTCATGTTTTGATCACTATTTATGTCGAGTCAACTTAGAACATAATCGTTTATTTGTATCTTTGTCAAGAATTGCCATAATGTTGCTTGGTTTGCCACTATTTGAGACCTAAGATTGTGTGAATTGTGTGGTTTTAGCTTGTGATCTTGTCAATTGTGGCTTTATTTACTATTGTCATGTGAGATATGTCGAGTTATATGGATCTTCTCATGTTCTACAGTTTGGTGTGTTTATCATTTTTTAGATACCGTTTTCATGGATTCCGATCGTTATCGATGTATTTTCCGATCAACTACTATCGTTTTCGAAATTACCGGAATATTGGCGCCATATTCGTTTCCGACAATATCGTATCGATTTCGTTTTCGAGAAAAAGATGTGAAAACGAAAGTGATTTGGCCTCCTATCGATCATTTTCATCCCTACTCTTGACCTCCTGTACAACCAAAGAAAAAGTCTGAGCAGCAGAAATGGGCAACCAAGCAACCATGCATTCTGGTGGTAGTCCTGGACTTGTCGCAGCCGTTGGTTCGATAGATCCAATTCATCCCTCACCCAACAGGCCGCAGCATCACGAATGGAACTTTTCAATAAAAAGATGAGAAGCAGGGCACGCGTCCTCTTGCGTTCCTCAATAAATCAATTTGTAGACTTGTTTTAAGTCATTTTTTTTTATATTTGACTAACTTTATATGGAAAACAGCACAAATATTTATTAACACCAAATGAACATTATTATCTAGTGTTATAAATATTGTATTTTTTCTATAAGTTTGATTAAATAAAAATATTTAATTTAAGATAATCTAGAAATTGATTTATTTAGAAACAGACAAGTATTCCCCCGTGGATGTGCGCACCCCATGATCAAACTTTCGGCAATCAATAGGGGGCGTTGACAGAAAGAACGGAGATGAAGACACGCACTCCTGGTAGCATGGATGAAATTGAGCGCAAGACGTATATATTCTTGGGGGGATAGGCAGGATAGCGTAAAGTAAAGAAAGATATATTCTTGGGGAATAATAAGTAAAGAAAAGATAAGGCAACGACATGGAACTTGAATTATTGTTATGGGGGTATCGATCGTATAGCTACTGTTCCATTCCAGCAATATATCTTCATGGTAGAAATGAAATGGATCTTCACTCGCGCAAGTTGTACGCGTGTTGTCGCGACTGCGACAACGACGTGACGGTTGCCGTTGCGTGTGGAGAAAAATACGCAGAGGCTTGTGGCGGGCACGGGTCTTCCACGATCACATAGCAAGCTACGGGACAAGGACGCCATTATTCCTGCCACCAGTATATATACACTGTAGTATGCCTCTCCCACTCCAAAGCGAAGCAGCAATCGCCTAGACCGAGACCGACTGTGACTGTGATCACACTACACGCGGCCATGGTCGTCATGGGCAAGGAGGAGGAGAACCAACAGCAGCTGAAGGAGGAGGAGGTCCAAGAAGAAGCACGAGTCGTCGTCCAGAAGGAGACGACGGCGGATGAGGAGGCCGAGGCGGCGCTGGTGCAGAAGATCTCCGGCCTGGCCGCCGCCATCGCGAAGCTGCCGTCGCTGAGCCCGTCGCCGGAGGTGAACGCGCTCTTCACCGACCTCGTGACGGCCTGCATCCCGCGCAGCACGGTGGACGTGGAGCGCCTGGGCCCGGAGCTGCAGACCATGCGCGCGGGCCTCATCCGCCTCTGCGCCGACGCTGAGGCCCTGCTGGAGGCGCACTACTCCGACCTGCTGGCGTCCTTCGACAACCCGCTGGACCACCTGACGCTCTTCCCGTACTTCAGCAACTACCTCCTGCTGAGCCAGCTGGAGCACGGCCTGCTGGCGCGCCACGTCCCGGGCCCGCCGCCGGCCCGCGTCGCCTTCGTCGGCTCCGGCCCGCTCCCGCTCAGCTCCCTCGTGCTCGCGGCGCGCCACCTCCCCGCGGCCGCCTTCGACAACTACGACATCTGCGGGGACGCCAACGACCGCGCGCGCCGCCTCGTGCGCGCCGACGCCGCGCTCGCGGCGCGCATGGCGTTCCGCACCTCCGACGTGGCCGACGTCACCCGGGACCTGGCGGGGTACGACGTCGTCTTCCTGGCGGCGCTCGTGGGCATGGCCGCCGAGGAGAAGGCCCGCGTGGTGGAGCACCTCGGGAGGCACATGGCACCCGGCGCCGCGCTGGTGGTGCGGAGCGCGCACGGCGCGCGCGGCTTCCTGTACCCCGTCGTGGACCCCGAGGAGATCCGCCGCGGCGGCTTCGACGTGCTCGCCGTGCACCACCCGGAGGGGGAGGTCATCAACTCCGTCATCATCGCGCGCAAGCCCGTCCCCGCCGTCGACGCGCACGCCGTCGCCGGGGTGGGGCACGCGCACGCGCACGGCGCCGTGCTCAGCCGGCCCTGCCTCTGCTGCGAGATGGAGGCCCGGGCGCACCAGAAGATGGAGGAGGTGGCCATGGAGCAGCTGCCGTCCTAGGCACTGGCACACGGCACACCACAAGATGGATTGCCTAGCCGGCCGCCCATTCAGTTGCATCTATCTGATCGATCGAGTAAACAGTAATCCCCTACTATGCCTTCGTGCCCCTGGTCCACACCACATGCATGGTCATAATCTGCAGGTTGACCTTGCTACTAGGTGGTGTATTATTGCCGTGATTATATTAAGGTCCCGTTTAACAAAGAGTTGAAGTGGAGGTCGGAGTTAGTGAAAAAAAAGTAGTGGAGTAGTAAAAAAAAAAAAGCAAAGTGCACGAAGGAGTCGAGCTAGAACTCTATCGAACCGGGCCTAATTTGTCTGCTAATGTTACGTGTGTGAGTGATGATGGGGTGGTTATTTTATTAGTAACTCCCGATGCTTAATTTGTCAGTTTGGGAGTGTTGGTAGCAGGTAAATTCATAAATACAGGCTACTCCGGTCCATTGTTTGTTTTCACGCGATATATATGCATCATGTCCTTGGTGTTTTGTCTGGCAAATGCTATGTTTGGAGCCTGGCCTTCTCCGGCTATGCATCGTTGTCAAGATAACTACCATGCGATTTTCAATTAACGGTGATTCGGAGAGTTAGGTCAAAGAAGGCAAGAAGCTTAATTTCGCCAAGCATTAATCCCCGAATTGGGGAGTGCGTTAACACACGATCCTGGCCCCCAGTCTTCCTCACGCTCAGCCCCGTCGTCTTGTCTTGCTCACGCTTAGCCCGATCGCCTTCTCCCGCGCGCGCCTCGCTTGCCCACTCCTGCCTTCCTCGCTTGACCCATCCCCGCCTTCCTCGGCCGCTGTCCCCGGCCAGCGACTCCCTCGCCGCCGAGGGAGCTGCCCGCCATAACACCCCGCCGTCCTCTGCTAATCCCAATCGAAGGGCAAGCTCTGACTCATCGCCCCCACCGCTGGCCCAGGTCAACCAGATGCCCAACATCGTTCGCTCGGCGGCGTCCCCGCTGCCAGGCCAGCCGCCATTGCCGGGCCCCTCCTCCTTCTAAGGCCGCCAGCCATGGAGCCCCCTGAAAACCCAAGCTCCTAACCCAAAACTCTAGTACCGGTGAGAGCATCTCTAGCGACGACGGTGGAGAAGGAAGGCACGGGCCGTGAGATCACGTCGGGCTCACAGACTCTGGGGGCGCACGCTCCCGCCCTCATCCAATAGAGTTTGTGAATGATTGGACTGTGGTATGCAGGATCGATGCTCTCGGCATTGTACGTACGTAGCCAAATTATTGGACTACTAGAGATGTGTGCCGGGCATTTGCACTGCGGGACATGGACAGCAGGGGCTAATAAAAATTGGCTTAAGACACGAGCAATATTCTGCGAGGCATCCACTAGGAAAAACTAGGGATGAAAATGGTCTGTCGGAAGAAAAGTCTCTTGAGGCAGCTACAATACGATAAAAATATGACCTTAAATATTAAAATATCTTTTTTGAGTGCATCTTTAACATTGTGATAAGTGAATAGAATAAAGGGTTAGCCATAGTACAACAACAACATAGCCTTTTGTCCCAAGCAAGTTGGGGTAGGCTAGAGATGAAACCCAAAAGAGACGAGAAACAGGGAGACACATAAAGGGACATAAAGGGCACAAGACAAAAGAGGTCATGGTTCAGGCACGTTGATTGCTAATCTCCAAGCGCTCCTGTCCATAGCTAAATCCTTGGGGATATTCCACTCCTTAAGATCTCTCTTAACGGACTCGTCCCAAGTTAGTTTAGGTCGACCTCTACCGCTCTTTACATTATCGGCCCGCTTTAGAACTCCACTACGCACCGGCGCCTCAGGAGGCCTCCGTTGGACATGTCCAAACCATCTCAACCGATGTTGAATCATAGTGCATAAAAAAATATTTCTCTCTCTCTTTTGCTTCCTGGTGCTTCAGGGTTGACACAGTAGTATTTTATTTTCTATTGATTCAAGTTGCAGCTTTTATAAACCATAACCATTATGCAGCTTACCATAGCAAATGTCAAGTGTTCATGGGCATCAGCTTAATGTTGAGTTGAGCAACAAATGTTGCCCTTGCCCTTACTACTTTCACTTTTACATGCATTTTTTAACCTAAATAAAATAAAATCGAAATTTAGAAAGCCAAAAACAAAAATGTTATTGGCTCAGTCATTCGGAAATGTGTCGGTAACATTTGAGAACCGATAATTAGGAAATGACATAAGGATTTCAAATACTTAAGTTGCCACAAGCAAATAACATAATTTATGTTCTTACAGTTAAGTTCATGAGAAGAGCTGTGATTGTTTTGTCAAAGCAGAAAAATGGTAAATGACAATGAAATTATTCCATCTTGTTTCTTACTTGTAAACATACTCCCATAAAAGGTTTTTGTTTATTCTTTTAGAGAAACAAATTATTTATTGTTTTAGGGGAAAAGGCATTTTGTACACTAGGACTTTATGTTCGTTTTGATGACAAAAGGCAATGGGGGGAAAACAATTGATAAACGCCTGCAAATTAAATCTGAGTATTGTACTGATTTATAGGATTACAACCTTGTGCTGTCATTTCTGTATTAATATCTGTTATTGGTATATCTTACAAACAAATGCAAATCTGTGAATCAACACATGGGACTATGGGCACTTTTCACATTTCTAACCTCTTATTCCATATTGTGTTGTTACCAAGTTTCACATGAAATTTGTTAGTTAAAGCTTATCTTAATTTAGTAGGTGACCCTAAACAGTTTCAGTAGATAACTCCATGCGTGTATCAACAAACATGAAACATCTTTAGACGTTGATGCATTAGTTTTCAATTGTTTTGTTAACACTTGTACTCATGGTTTTCCCCTTTGTTATTTTTCTAGGGCCCCCCATTATCAGGCAAATATGATATGGGTGCAATCTGTATGATGGAGCACTCTGAGAAACTTCAGAATCTTGTTAATGATGCTCTAGGCAAAGGTGCTGAAACTTCCGTCAGAGTGAGCTTTGGCAATCTTGGTGAAGACACGGTTGATCAATTTTTCCCTCCAACTGTAGTGGTGAATTTTAATTACACAGAGAAAATTATGCAAGATGAGGTAAGCTGGATTCGATATTTGATTTCCTTTAGTACCAGTGATACTACTGTTAGTCTTAGCATTGTCAGTTGATGACCAACAGACATTTGGACCGATTCTACAAATGATGAAATTAAGTTCTGATGAAGAGACTATCAAACTTGCAAAGTCTTGGTTGTGCTGGGTTTTTTTTTCTCTTTGTGGCAACCAGAAGCGTGACATTAGAATAGCATGCCAATTACACTGTGGGGTAGCAGCAATCAATGATTTTGCTTCAAGTTACATGTGTCAGGTAAGTGTATAGTTCAATATCACATCATGCTTATACTGTTTTTTACATTCTGTGTTACACTGGCAATGCAACTATGCTTACTTGTGTTTCTGGGCTTCTGACTACAGTCTTTGCCATTCAGTGATGTTAAAGACAGTAGACTTGGGATTTGCTGGTGTAGAACGCTTGTGAGCTTTCTGCCTTGTGAAGTCTGTTGTAGAAGATAGATTCTAGCCATATATTAAAACAGTGATCCCAAAACCTATCCAGGTCTACTTCTTCCCCCATGATACAAAGTATGGTTTGCATGGTTTACTTGGTTCTTGCTGCTCTGATATCCAGCTGCTTCATTTTTGTAGTATCCTGTCTCATAGCATGGATTTGAGTCCCAGGAGTTGCTTGTGGAGACTCTGTATGGCTATAGCATGTGGGACAGGTTGCAGTCCCTTGTGAATCTTATAAAGATGGTTACCGAGCAGAACTCTGCCTCAGCTTCAAATGCAAATATGAAGAAAAGGCAATAAGGCGATACCGAGGGGTTCAGTTGAATCTTATGTCAAGTATCGATTTTCTCTTATGATATTCCTCTCATCATATCAGCAACTGCTCTTTAAACGTTGTATCCTCCCCCAAGCTTCTTGAGGAGGTAGGTTTGATGCTTTGGCGGCGCATACTGTCTGCATGCATGTAAACGGTGTTGAGAAATTAGAAGTAGCCTCATTTCATGACGAGGGGAAATCGACAATGAGATGTGTGATTTCGAGTTTGTAGTCTGAAACAATCTTGAGCCTAGGACTAGGAGAGTGTATTCAAGGGGTTTAGCTTTCAGAAGTCAGAACCTTCTTCTGCTTAACACCTGTTGCCTTATGGGCAATGAAATTCCACTTTGAATGTGCTAGGAACTGTCATGTGCTGCTATTGTGAATTGTGAATTGTGAACACCATCGGAGTTGAGAGCAGCCACAGTGTCAGTGAGGTTTCAAACGTCTTGTCATTGACATGGTGGCATTGATGCCCAAAACAACTTGGGGGCCGTTCACATTAAAGCACATCAGCTTTTAGTTGAATCGGGCACCACAAAATTGTACCAACCCAACCAGCTGAAATAGTATTCTATACTCCCTTTGGTACTAAAAAGAATGTCATTCTGATTTTTCTCAAGTTTAACCAAATATATGCAAAGAAGTGTACCTGTGCATAATTTAGAGCTAGAAGTCTTGTTCCCTCAACTGAGACAAAAAGTATTTCCATGGCCCTCCACTCCTGTCACCAATAATCTCCACAAGAGCATTTTCCATCTTTGAAATGGTGAAAACGGCTTACATCTCGGACCACAATCTCCCGTCCAGTCACTTTAGACATCAACTTAACAGCTACATGGCAATCATCACATACACGTAGATTCTTCATAACCCGAATAGGCACTCCTTCAGGTAAGCTCAGAAAAGCAAATGCTATAGCCAACTTCTCACTGTGGTGAGCCAAACTAACTTCTTTCTCCTCATCCTCCATGTCATGGAAAACCATGCTCATGTCCGGTGCATACCCACATTGCTTGATCTCGGTCATCATTTCTTCCAAGCATTCATCAATCTCCCTTTGCCTTGAATGGGATTTATCTCCGGTGCAGAATTGGTGAATCTGGCCCTTAAGCTCCACCCAGCTAACTCCAGGCTCTTTCCTCACTTTCTGTTCCCTCATGGTTTCTCTTACCTTACTGACATCCTCCCATCTGCTGCTGGTAGCTCGAATATTTGATAGAAGAACATAAGATGCAGAATCATGAGGGTCCAATTCAATGACACGTTCTGCTATCCTCTCGGCCATGTCGAAATTTTTCTGGATCTTACATGCAGACAGTAGTGTCTTCCATATGACCCCATCAGGTTGCACAGGCATTGACAGGATAAGGTCCTCCGCCTCATTTAGGCAACCTGAACGTCCAAGAAGATCCACAATACAAGTGTAGTGTTTAACACTTGGCTGCAGTCCATAAGTATTAGTCATAAGCTCAAAACAACTCATGCCTTCATCTTTAAGACCACTGTGGCTGCATGCATATAGCAAGCTCAAGAAAGTAACCTCATTGGGTTCTGCCCCTCCAGCCATCATCTGTTTGAACAGACCAACTGCCTTTTGTCCATGCCCATGGAATCCATAAGCTGAGATCATCGCACTGCAAAGGACAAGATCTGTACCACTATACCCAAGGCAAACCCTTTCTGAATCACATAAGCACCCGCATCGAGAATACATATGCACAAGAGAAGTCATGACTGGCACAACCTTGTCAACTCCAACTTTGATAACCTGTGCGTGAACCTGCTGACCTTGTGCAAGAGCTGCCAAGTCCGAGCAAGAACTAATGGCACTGACGAATGTGACTGCATTTGCTTCCACACCAGCACCTCTCATCATGCAGAAATACTCGAGTGCTCCCTCTGAGTCTCCATTCTGTGTTCTTCCAGCAATAATGGTATTGCATGACACAATGTTAAGCAGAGGCAATGCTCGGAGAGTAGCCTCCCCTTCTCGAAGAAAACCACACCGCATATACATGTGTGCCAACGAGCTCCCAACGCACATGTCCCTGTCCAGTCCAGACCGCACAACGTACGCGTGGACCTGCCGCCCGGACACAACGTCCCTGAGCCCGGCACAGCACCGGAACAAGCTCCCGAGGCCAAACTCATCAGGTTGCATTCCCTCCCTCCGCATGGCAAGGAAGAACCCCAGGCTCTCCTCGTTGAGTCCCGAGTTGGTGAGCCCAGCGACCATGGCATTCCACGTCGCCACGTTCCTGGCGGGCATTTCGTCGAACAGCTTCCGCGCGGTCTCCAGGTCACCGTTCTTGACGTATCCCCCGATGAGGATGTTCCAGGACATCACGTTCCGCTTAGGGATTCTGTCGAATAGACGGCGCGCAGTGCGGAAGTCGCCCAGGTCGGCGTAGACGAGGAGGAGGTGGTTCGCCGTGAACCGGTCGTTGGCGGCGCCGGACGTGGCGGCGAAGGCGTGGAGCTGGCAGAGGAGCGGGAGGGCGCGGCACGCCCGGAAGATGTGGGAGAAGAGGCCAGGCTCCGACCACAGGCACTCGCGGAAGCGGCGGTGGAGAGCCTCCTTGACGCGGCCAGTGGAGCAGAGGCGGATGATCTCCTCTCTTCTGGCGTCGGGCGGTCCGGTGGCGAGCTTCTTCAGCGCTGAACTTGCCATAGCCGCCGCTAGGACGAAGAGGCGCTCGGAAAGAGGCAAGGCGAGGCAGAACAGAGGGGGAAAAACAAGAAGGAATCAACCAGAAAGGCCATGTAGCCGTTGGCCGACGCTGCGAGCGGCTACGTCCAAGTTGATGCTGTCCAACAACCAGACTCACTCTGGGTGTTCGGGTAACCCGTAAAATTTGGGTCGGGTAGTTCGGATTTTCAAAAGTTCGGGTAATAAGAATTGTTACCTGATAAGACTACCCGTACTCATGGCCCTCTATATTCATCCTCTATACGTCCTAGTCAGCAAGATTCTCTCCTCTATACTCAATTCTCCCGCACCCATTCATCCTCTATATCATCATCTATCCACTCTATCCACCGTGGGACCCACTTGTCACTTTATCTAAATATATCCATGTGTGATCTAGTTTTGAAGGATTTATTGAGACGAATTTAATGGTGCAATCGAAATTTAATTTGGATTTTTGGTTTGTGAGTTATATCATTTTTTCCTTTGTTTAGCTAGTGGGGTCCGCCGCTACAGAGTATAGAGTAAGCACAATACTACATTAAATATAGAGTGAGAGAAAGGATAGAGTATCGTTTTAGAGTACCCAGTGCAGCAGTTTTTACTCTATATTCATACTCTAAAGCTTTAGAGTATCGTTTTAGAGTACCCACTGCGGGTAGTCTAATAGCCCCAAAAAACCACTACCCGCAGGTTCGGGTACCCGCAAATTCGGGTTCGGGTTCGGGTATACCCAATATACCCGAAATATATAAAATCATAGCAAAAATGATAACATCATAGAATTTTGCACAGAATAGATGATAACTCATTAACATAACAGATAAACGACGCATTCAAGTTTTTAACCGTAGGTGCAAACCACGACACAGGTACTGAGGTACTGACTACTTTATTACTACTGACAAGATACAAGAGCAAAGTTCAAGCCTGCCGCCTGCCATCACAACAGTGCTTGTGCTTCACATGGAAACTCGGAGTCTCGGAGAGTCAAGGAGACAAAGACGGAAGTAAAGAGGTGAGTTAATTAGGAAGCAAAGCCGAGGAGGGCCACGAGAAATTTGACTAGTTTGCTACTACACTTAATCGCTGGCAGCCTGATACGTATTCCTATTCGGGTTTTTCGGGTACCGGGTGTAACTACCCGAATTACCCGATATAAATTCGGGTAATAAGATTTACTATCCGAACAAGAGATCGGGTAGTGTGGGTTCGGGTACTTCGGATCCGGGTCCAGGTATTTCGGGTTCAGGGTTCGGGTATCGGGTTTTGTGCCCAGAGTGAAACCAGACAAATGGGAGGAGCAGAGCTCGGCCAGCTCGTGCTCCTGATCGTTGGGACTTGGGTTGGGACTGGGAGCTGAGTGGATTGCAAGACTGCTGTGCGAGTACACGCCGAAGCCCAACGCCAGCCTTGGAGACGTGCTGCACAGTTGGATTGCGCTGGCTGGATGCGGCAGAGAGGTGGACTGCGTCGCATGCAGCCATCGTCTATCCTGTTCGCTTGGCTAAGTATCGTAGAAAACACCGATAAGTTCAAGCGAACGTAGGGGTTTCTCTGCTCATGGTCGTGAAGTCGAGCAAACAACATGATCTGATCCAGTGTCGCTAGGGGTTCTCTGCTTATGGTGCAGAGCGAAGCAGCTTGGAGGGCGGCCGCCGAGAACACGATGGCGAGGTCTGATGGCCAGTGACCGGGCGTACGTGTTGCCGTGTTGGTATCATATCAAACGACCGGGCGTGCAGGCTGTGCGAACGGGAGCTACACTGACTAGCACTGCACAACAGCGTCGGAATCACCTCTACATGCTGCGAATGTGAATAGCCATTTTCTTCTCTCGATGCCTAATTTCATCTCTGAACTGTCAAAATAGTCACTTCGGTCTTTAAAATTTTACTTTTGGACTAAAGTTCATCCTTTAACTATCAAAGTAACCACTCATTTTAATGAAATGTACATAGTATAGACTATCAAAGTGCCATGACAGATTTTCGGTTAGGTTTATTTTGGTTACGGTTTTGCGAGATACTTTGGCAGCTAACTTTTTGTGAAAAATGTAGGAAATAGGAGGAGTTCACTCTTGAGGTTTACAGTGTGGGTGGGTTGGGGGGGGGGGGGGGGGGGGTGATTGGTTGATTTTGGTCATCTCAGAGTGTACGCAAATGAGAAGGTCAACTGATTTGATCATTTAGAGGCAAGATACTTTGTTGCCTTTGTGGTTTGATGACTTTGTGGAACAGTTAGGCCAAAAGACCCAAAGCTTGAAGTTCTACTGTCTATTACCTGAGAAAACCTTAGAAGATAGACTTACAATCATTGTTGAGGATACCAAAAGACCCGTTTCGGATGTAATTGAGACCTTAACAGTCAATTAGCACTCTGATGATATATTTTAAAAGTTCATGGACCGGTACAACACAGTGAGACAAGTTCAAGAATCAGGTATGGATTTTACTCCTATCAAATCATCCGATGAAGCAAGAGCCAGTTGCATATTGGCCATTGCTTCATGTCTTCGTATGGCTGCTGGTCAGTGGACACTTGGGTTGGAGTTGGAGGCCTCAGGCCTGGACGGCTGGACCATTTGCAGAGCACAGGCGTCAGGCCGCCATTGCTGCAGCAAATGGTTTCTGCTCCAGAAACAATCCATATACGTTCGTCCTTCGTGACCACCCCAGTCATAAAAGGAGCAGAAAAGCAGCCGTTGAGCTGCGCAGCACAAAAGACGAGCAAGGCGAGGCTGAGAGGCCCCTTGCACGCTGGGGGCCCAATCGTGATTCGTGTCATGTGTCCAGGATCCATCAGGCGGCCCTCCAGTGGCAGTTCCTTTGCCATCATATTCAGTGCATGCACGCACTCTCACTCTGGTGACTGTCACCCTCACGAAACGAAACAAGTAGATGACTCCTCACGGTCCCGAAACGATAAAAAACTCTTTACTGAACACGGCACTACACGGATGACATATATAACAGTCCAAGATATCTGTATTCTTATCATCTCCCCCTTCTGAATCCTGTCTGCCATATGAAGCAAAAGGTTCGCTCACGTGAAGCAGCCTGCCTTTCCCGTATGCGTACAATGCGCACCCGTACGGCAGATCTGAAATCTGATCGCTACGCCAACAAGTGTTGTAGCAGTAGATTATTTTCAGCAAAGCATCTTTTCTCTGTTGGATTTGCAGGCCCATCACCAGCTGCTCGCAGCAAGCCATCTGACCTCCACTCGGTTTTCAACCGGCGATGCCCTCACCAGTCACCACGCTTTGAATCTTCGATGATGATGAGCAAGGCGGACCACTATTACCTTCTTTCCACATCGATGATGATGCCATGTGAGCAACGCCCAGTATATTACCTGAACTGACGGTGTTTGTGTTGGCAGTAGAGATGGACACGTCTTGCCAGTCCCTGTGAACTTTGATGACTCACTCACAGGGACATGATCGCATGAGCTCTCCCTCTCGTTGCCGACTAGAACCGCGAGCACTCGTCGGCTCCTGACAAAAGCTCGCGAGCTTTTTGCAGAGACGCGCACGATCACGGTGCCTGTGTCTCGCTCGGCCACGCAGGTCGATGCGCAGCGAGTGCGTGGCAAGTGGCCTGCGCCCGTTCCGATCAGCTGAACTGATCTGCGTCTTGCAGTTTTATATGTGTATATACTCCTGCAGTATGTTTAGGTATGTCGTGAGGTGAGCATGGCGGTTTCAGAAAGTGCACACTCTGATTACGCATGTGCTGACTGGTGAGGAATCAGAATCAGTGCCCTTTGTTCAATGTTCATGCAGGTTCAGAGATTCTGCTGGATGTCCAGTCCAGATCCTTTGGCCTTTTTCGGTGCATTCCTCAAGTGTTTCTGATTCCATGTAGTAGAGCTTCTAAACGAATTGATTCTCTCCCTCTCACAACGGCGTAAAACCAGCTAGCTGTTGGCACAAAGCATTTGTTGTTCAATTCTAACGCGTGGATTATCACGGAAAACAGTTCGGTTTCCTGTGTGAAAATCACCCCTTCCAAGTTCCATACAGGAAAGCCTCAAATGTTCTACTGAGATGCTCTGCCAGTTCCATTGAAATCGCATTTTTCATTTCTGCCGCTCCACCTTTGTTCCAGATTTAGTAATTTTTGGCTTTGGCTATTGTAGCACTTTCGTTTGTATTTGTCAATTAGTGTCTAATCATGGACTAATTAGACTCAAAAGATTCGTCTCGTGGTTTTCTACCAAACTATGTAATTAGTTTTTTTCATCTACATTTAATGCTCCATGCATGTGTCCAAACATTTAATGTGACGGGGAATCTTGAAAATTTTTAGGAACTAAACATGGCCTTAATTTGCCTGCAATTGGGGAGCAACAGGAAATTCCTATCGGGAAAACATCCTGTACAAACTGGGACTATCCATGTGCCATCCTCAACACGAATTCATGACTGAAGACGAAATAATGTAACAATCAGTTGCATAGTACTGTACTGTTGTTGGTAGAGCAAGAATTTTTTCTGACTGGAATTCAATGCAGCAGTGCAGTGTTCTTGACTGCGAAAATGCAATGCAACGGTCAATTTTTCACCCTCCAACGAAGATAAGCCAAACCATTTCAGTTTCACCAACAATCAAATCGATCCATGTAAACGAAAAAACAGAGATGACGCCTGATCATATGAACGAATGAATACAATGGACATTATTATTACTGTTATTGATGTTGTCAACAACGACCAGGAAGCCTCATCAACCGAGGCTTGCTTCTGACTGCAACAACCGATAAAAAAACTTAAGGCAATCTGACACAAGCAGATTACACGGAGAAGGGAAGATGATGAAACGATCAAGAAAACGAACTAGACTGATCAGCGATCAGCAAGTAGCAGAGGTAGAGCGATTTGAGCATGCACTCTAGACTGTAGAGTCTAGAGGACCCGGTCGGAGAGCGACGGCAGTCGGCGGAAGAAGTTGAAGGCGGCGGAGGGCATGTCGCCGCGGAACCTGGGGTGGCGGAGGTAGTAGAACCCCATCCCCAGCAGCAGCACCTTGAAGGGCACCGCGTACAGCACCAGCGCCGCCAGCAGGCACACCACCGCGAACACCGCCGTCGCGCGCGGGTCCCGCCACGACAGCAGCGCCTCCACGCGCTCCCCCTGCGCCGCCACGTCGCCCAGCAGCGTCTGCGCGCGCCCGGCCACGGCGCGCAGCCGGTCGTACCGCATCCGGACCACGTCGGCGGGGCGCGCCGAGGGGAGCCCGTCGAACTCCTCGTCCAGCTCGTCGGGGCTCACGCTGTCCACGTGGGACAGCCGCGGGTCCATCCCCGTCGGCTGCCGCGCCCGCGCGCGGTACCGCCACAGCAGCACCAGGAACAGGTACAGGCATACGGTGGGCAGGATCATCTCCGGGCACAGCACCACGGCCACCAGCAGCGCGTGCACCAGCACGGTCGTCGGCGGGTGCGCCCAGGTGCGGACCCGGTGCGCCCATCGCACCGCCGTCGCCACGTGGGACAGGCACCCGACGACGCGGAACCAGTTGGCCTTGCTCCGCCGCATGCTCCACGAGTGCGTGTCCGTGTCCAGCAGGTACTGCACCACCTCCGGACCCAGCGGCGGCTCCGACCGCGCCAGCCGCCCCGACACGATGCGCATGGCCGTGTGACGCAGTACGTCCTGCTGCGCGGGGCCCAGCGGCTTCACGTAGTGCATCCGGGGCAGCAGCGGGCTGCCGTACGCCTGCATCAGCGTCAGCCACGACGGGCAGGTGAAGCGGATCGCCAGCTCCAGCTCGCCCATCTTGCGCACGCCCACCGGGTGCACCGCCGTCAGCGCGAAGGTGTTGGCGTACACCCGGTTGGTGTCCAGCGTGGAGAGCCGGATGCGGAGCTTCCCGATGCGGGAGTCCCTGGGCAGCTTCCCGGGATCGCCGCCGCCGCCGTCGGCCTTGTACCGGACGTTGTCGAAGACGGCGATGGTGAGCACGGTGCAGGGGTCGAACACGTCCCACGCGTACTGCTCGTTCCACCGCGGGTTGAACTGGTCCAGGATGGTGCGCGTGCGCGCCCACTTGGGCCCGTACTTGAGCACCACGTACGCGTCCGTCGACCCGCTCGCGCCGTCCTTGGCTATCTTCATCGGCACCAGGTTGGCGGCGCCGCGGACGCCCACCTCCAGCATCCCCACCGGCGGCTTCGACAGCTGCTTCGACGCCGCGCGCACGTCGCTGGCCACGTTCGCCGCCTCGTCCAGCACGTGGTACCCGCCCTCCAGGCACACGCGAACGTGCACCCGCCCGGCGTACGGCCGGGCCTCGTCGCCGCACAGGTTCAGCCACCGGGACGGTGGCTCCACCCGGTCGTCGGATCGCCTGTGCACCGTCGACAGGGGCACGCGGGCTTGGCCCACCGTCTGCCCGGAGAACACGTCTTCCACGACAACGGTCAGGAAGGGGTCGAACGGCTCCGCGGCGACGAACAGCAGGTCCTCATTCCAGCTTGGGTTGGCCGTCCCGGCCGCCGCGCTGCCGAGCGGGACGCGGCCGGTCTTGAACACCTGGGCGCCGAGCTGTGCCTTGACGTAGAGCTCCGGGAAGATGGGGCCGCACTGCTTCGCCTTGGCGTCCGGCGGGGACGGCAAGCGCAGGTCCTGCGCCTGGATGACGCTGAGGCGGAGGTACCAGAGCTTCGGGGAGAGGTAGGCCTTGGACCGGGTGTGCACCAGGTACCCGCCGGAGTCAGACTGCCACGCCTCCTGGAACGCCTCGTCGACCTGCGTGCCGACCCACACGGCGAGCATGACGTCGCAGACCGCGGCGCCGTCCTCGGAGCCGTGGCCGTCGAGGGTATACCACTGCGGCGCCAGCGCGCTGTCCGGAGGCGACCGCTTCGGGACCTCCTGGAGGTCGAAGGAGACGAAGCCCAGGTTGGCGTCCGGCGGAACGGGGTCCCCCTCCTTGGCCGGCTTCTTGGCCTCCTCGTGGACGGTGACCTCGAGCGAGGTGTCGGTGAGGCTGTCCTTGTGGAAGGCGAACACCAGGTCCCACTCGCCGGCGGCCGTGGCGGCGCGCGTGCGCACGGCATGGGTGCCGATGGACAGCTGCGCGTACAGTGGCTGGGCGTCGCCGCCTCCGTGGCGCTTGGCCTTGAGGAGGCGGACGAACAGGTACGGCACGCGATCCACCAGGTCGTACGACGCGCTGGCGCCCGACGCGGCCATGCTCTTATCGGCGGCGCTCTGGGGGCGGATCTCCAGGTCGCCGGCCACCCCGGCGATCGCCAGGTCCTTCTTGGACGGCGAGGGCGGCGGCGCCAGCTTGGATGGAGATGGCGGCGGCGCGGCCGCCGCGTCCTTCTTGCCTTCCTCCTTAGCCTTGCCTTCCTCCTTAGGCTTGTCGCCGTCCTTCTTCCCCTTCTCCGGCGACTTCTTCTTGCCGCCCTTGTCGTCCTTCTTCTCCGCGGACTCGGGTTTCTTCTCCTCCGCTTTGGCCTCCGCTGGTTTCTTCTCCTCGGCGGGCGCCGCCTCCGGCTTCTTCTCCTCGGCCGCCGGTGCGGCGGCGGCGGCATCTGGAGCCTTGTCCTTGTCATCCTTCCCCTCGGCCGCCGCCACCGTCGCTTCCTTCTTGTCCGCCGCAGCCGCTTCGGCGCCCTTCTCTTCCGCCGCAGCGGGCGGCGGTGGCGGCGGGTCATCGACGAACCAGATCTTGAGGCCTATCTCCCCCTTGATCTGCGAGAAGACGCTCCGCTTCTCGAGCGGGTAGTAGACGAGCGCCTCGTCCCCGGCCTTGGCGAAGGAGGCGCCGGCCACCTTGACCTTCCCGAGGAAGGTGCCTCCGCGGCGGCCGCTGCCGGCGGCGGCGATGGCCTTCTTGTCGTTGTAGAGGTTGAGCTCGAGCGTCTCGGAGGCCATGGCGTCCGGGTCGTGGACCAGGAACTCGAGGCGCTCCCCCCACTGCGGGTTGAGGTCCCGCGGGCGCGTGGCGGTGCGCCGGCGCTGGCCGTCGAAGTCGACGACGGCGTAGGCGCACGCCGTGCCCTGGCCGTCCTTGGGCATCAGGTTCCGCGCGTTGCACACCTCCACCACCACCCGCCGCCGCGCGCTCTCCGCCACCATCGCGGCGCCGCCCGGGAAAAGGCTAATCGATGGGGGATCCGATCCTTGGAAGGTTCTCTTCCGTGTGCCTGGGAGAGAAATATGACCGTTGGAGGGGAATAGCGGGGGTAGAGTGGACTGAGAGGGGCGTAGGCGGGCGGTGCAGGGTTTAAAAGGGAAGGCAACGGGCGGGGGAGGTGGGACCGGGCTACACGTCGGACGGTGGTGCGCGCCACGTGTGCCTGCGCTGCGGGCACGGAGACTTGTCCCGTAGCGGTAGCGGTGGATGCCTGGACGGAACGCGAATCGGAGGGACTGCGGCGAGGCAGCGCGACAGGGCAGGGACGTTTAACGGCAACGGCATTGATGCGACGGGACACGGGGCCACGAGCGGCGGCGGCGGAAATCCCGCGCCCCCGGGCTGCATGCACGGCCTCGCCTCGTCTCGCCGGGGAGCCTGTTCCTGTTCGTGTGGCGTGTTTTGCGTCCAGGTCCAGATCCTTTTCGGGGGCTGTTGCGCCGCTCGTGCTGTACGTACTTCGTTGCGTCGCAGTCGCTGCTGGGCTCCCTCTCTGCCAGTGCCCGTGCCAGAAATGGCGCTGGTGAGTGGAGCCTTGTGATCCTCAGCAGTGTTGTTGCTTCACTTTTATTAGGGCATGGATCGTAGGATTTCCAAAGGGAGGTACAATCAAGATTCTTCTGCTATCTCATTTCTGCATTCTAAACGCACATTCCTACAAAATTATACGTTTTTTCATTCCTTTATTTTACTACCACATTCCTTTTCTATTTTTGTATTTTCTCTTGTTCCTATTTTTTTATTCCCGTGTTTCAAACATGTCATTAGCTTTTACGTACTCGTCGGGCATTCTTTGAAGAAAGAAAATAGAACCACAGCTCAAGTAAAAAAAATGATTACTTAGGTAAGTGATGTTTTAATAAGGTCTGAAAGCATCTAGGCCCCGGTGTTGGTTTCGGCAATTAATGACAACACATAATTACCATGACTAACGTGTGTTTTGTAGAAACGTTGGTAAGTTAGGTCATGGAGATGATAACTGCTTTGAGCAATATGGTATTCATGTCCCTTGATGGAAATCGTTTCGGTTTTCAAAGGATCAACGATAAGATTAAGGACGGTTAGTTCCGGATGTCAAGGTATTGAGTTACATCTGGAATAGTCGCTAGGATCTTTGTTTCTTCCTTTGACCGTACTATAAAGGGGGGCATGAGCGAGTAGCTTGACCTAGATGAGTCTTGTGTTTAGGTGTGGTGCATACTTGTCAAACTTAGCGCTAGGTAGCTCGAGAAAAGCTCAGAGTTCAGTTGGAAGCAACTTGGTTCAAGTTGCATCGCGTTTAGAAGACGTTTGAGCCGTTTACCTATGACCGGACGTGGTCCTGGTCATGACCGGACGCGTCCGGTCAGTACTAACACTTCACTGCGGTTTTAACTGATCGATCGGACGTGGTCCTTGAGAGGACCGGACGCGGTGGTCAGTCTGACACGTGTTCCAGAAGGTAAACAGCGTAATCGGACGCGACTGTGAAGTGATCGGCGCGTCCGGTCACGTTCCAGTAAGGTCCCGTGGTGACCTGACGCGTCCGGTCACCTATGATCGGACGTGGTCGTACGTCAGGTCATCTTTCCAGTAAGATCTTGCATGATCGGACGCGTCCGGTCATCCCTGATCGGCGCGTCCGGTCATCTCAGACCGGCGCGTCCGGTCATCACAGATCGGCGCGTCCGGTCACTCAGCGTAGCTTTTGGTTTTCGACCGTTACACCTGATCGGCGCGTCTGGTCATGTCGACAGGCGCGTCCGGTCAGTGCGCGTTTCGCTGATTCAAAAGGTAACGGTTGGATTTGTCTGAGGGGTGTATAAATACATCCCCTCCACCTCTTTTAGAGGTCTCTGGCTCATTTGTTCAGCTGAGAAACACCTTTGAAGTGCAAGGGAGTGCAAGAGCCCTAGTGATGATAGAGATTTACGAATCAAAGTTTGAGAATCCTCTCTAGTGACAAGAGTGTAGCAAGTGTGTATCCATCTTCTCATTAGGCTTATTATGGTCAAGTGAGAGTTCTAGCTTGTTACTCTTGGTGATCGCCATCACCTAAACGGTTTGGTGGTGATTGGGAGTTTGGTGATCATCTGACGAGATTGTGGGTGACCCAACTCAAGTTGTGAGCGGTTTTGGGTGATTCGCCGTGACGAAGTGTCGAAGAATCAACCCGTAGAGAGCACTTGATCCTTGCGCGGATCAAGGGAGAGCTACACCCTTGCGCGGGTGCTCCAATGAGGACTAGTGGGAAGTGGCAACTCTCCGATACCTCGGCAAAACATCATCGTGTTCCTAACCCTTACTTTCAAGCATTTACTTTCGTGCATTACTTTCATTGCTTGTTTACTTTCCTAGAATTGCCATGCTAGTCTAGGATTGGAACTTAGGGTGCAAAACTTTTATCGGTAGAATCACAAGGAACACTAGTAGGCACTAGGGGTGAAGTTTGACTTGTAGGATTTAATTCTTGCAATTAATTTTTAGAAAAGCCCAATTCACCCCCCTCTTGGGCATCTTGATCCTTTCAATTGGTATCGGAGCCGTGTTGCTCTTAATTTAGGCTTCATCGCCTAGAGCAAGATGTCTAATGGGGAAGGACCACCTCCCACTTTTGAGGGAGATGATTTTCTATATTGGAAAATTCGTATGGAGGCGTACCTCGAAGCCATAGATGTTGGGTGTCTTAGAGCCGCAAGCGAAGGGCTTCCTCCTATAAGGGATCCCGCTAACCCAAGTGGTGACGAGGAGAAGTACGACCGGTGGAATGCAAAGGCAAAAAATGCACTCTATCGGGGCTTAGGCAAAGATATCTTCAATCGTGTGCGTAATGCCAAAAACGCTCATGAATTGTGGGAAAATCTTTATGCTCTCCATGAGGGAACTAAGAGTGAGCGTGAGGAACGCTATCATATTGCATTAAAGAAAATCAATTCTTTTGAGATGCTTCCCAAAGAAAGCGCTAATGAAATGTACACTTATTTGAATGTTCTTGTAGAAGATCTCAATGCTCTTGGACTCACTCAAATGAGCCAATCGGATGTTACAAGGAGGATCTTGAGTGTTCTCCCCGTTGAGAAGTATGGATACATTGTCACCGTACTTCACCAAAGTGATCTCTCCGCCGCAACACCGACTCAAGTATTGGGAAAGATCAATGCTCATGAGATGTACATGCATATCACTCCGGAAGAGGGCTCATTATCTTCCAAGAAGAAAGACTTGGCCTTCAAAGCTAGCCATGAAAAGAAAAAGAAGAAGGGTCAAGCCATGATAGTGCAAGAAAGCTCAAGTGAAAGTGATATTGATGATGCATCACTTGCACTCATGGTGAGAAGAAC
This sequence comes from Saccharum hybrid cultivar R570, assembly GCA_038087645.1. Classification (NCBI taxonomy): domain Eukaryota; kingdom Viridiplantae; phylum Streptophyta; class Magnoliopsida; order Poales; family Poaceae; genus Saccharum; species Saccharum hybrid cultivar. The sequence continues at coordinate 33,194,682 of JAQSUU010000001.1, read as the reverse complement.
TACCAAGATGCTAAAGAAGCTCAACAAGAGTGGCATCAAGTTCGATGGCAAGAAGAAGAAATTCTTCACTAGTAGCAAAAGAAAGCCAATCTTCGAAATGGATTGTTTCAATTATGGAGAACTTGGCAACCTAGCTCACCAATGCCCGAAACCTCCAAAAGACAAGTACAAGAATAAGTACAAGGGCAAGAAAGATGACTCAAGTGATGAAGAAGATGAGAAGAGAAAGAACAAGCCATACAAAAAGAAAGATGGCAAGAAAAGAGAGTTCTACAAGAAGAAGAAGAAGGGAGGCAAGGCTTATATTGTTGGTGATTGGTTCACCGACATTGAATCATCATGTGAGTCCTCCGACGATGAAAGTGATAATGAAAAAGAGAAGATCGCCGCATTTGTGATTGGGCCATCATCATCTTCATCGACATCTTCATCACCACCTTCACCGCCACCTTCACCATCATCTTTCGCTACTCATCTATGCCTTATGGCTAAGGGTGATCGAAAGGTACAAAATAGTGATAGTGATGATGATGATAGTGATAGTGATGATGAATATGATGCACCTTCTTATGATGAACTAGTAAAATTGTTGAACAAATACTCTAAAATCATAAGAAGAACTAGAAATGAAAATGATGAGCTTCAACATGAAAATAAATCACTCACATCCAAGCTTGAGAATGCAAATAAGACTAGTGATGAGCTCAAAGATCAAAATGAAACTATGTCTTCCTCTCTCAAAGAGCTCAAAACTTCTAACAAGGAGCTTAGAGATAAACATGATAAAATTGAGAAGAAGCATAGTGAACTCATCACTAGGCTAAACTTGCTAAAAGAAGAATATACCGCATTGAAAATCAATTATGATACTCTTATTGTTGCTAATGAGCTTGCCCTCGAGACACATGATGCTACTAACCAAGTTGTTAAGATTGATATAGCTACATCATGTGATGATTTGATTGTTGAGAACTTTGAGCAAGGCTCTAGCGGCAAAGGCAAGAGTGTGGTTGAGGCCAATAACTATGATGAGTATGTCAAGCTCAAGAGTGAGAATGAGATGCTTAAAGTTGAGAACAAGAACTTGATGGCTCTTGAAAATAAACTTCAAATGAGTCACTTATAGAAGAAAAAAGAAGCTCAAGCAAGAAAAAGAGCATCTCAAGACCGGCCTAAGTAAGTTCACAAGAGGCCAACATTTGCAAAGTGAGCTACTCATGAACACCGTCATGAAGATAGATAGGAGTGGCATTGGCTACTTGGCAAATCAAGAGAAGAATGTCAAGGCTAAACAACAACAATGCAAGACAAAGCCCAAGCCAAAGAGATGTGTTGAGTGTGGACAAGAAGGCCATTTTGCTCATGAGTGCAAAACTCCACCACCACAACCCTTGCCCAAGCATGCTAGACCCTTTGCCTTTAATGCTCATTACATACTTAGAAAGGACTCAAATGGAAAAATGAAAGTCATGTTCTTGGGTCCCCCTAACAAGAATAGGCCAAAGAAAATTTGGGTTGCCAAGTCACTAGTTGAGAAAGTTAAGGGTCCCTCTTAAGTTTGGGTCCCTAAATAAAAGGCTTGATCTCTTGTGTGTAGGTGAACTACAAGACCGGTGGATCTCATTGGGTGATTGATAGTGGTTGCACACAACATATGACCGGTGATCCTCGTATGTTCACCTCACTTGAAGAGGATGGGGTATGTCAAGACAAGATCACATTTGGAGACAATTCCAAAAGCAAAGTCAAGGGTATAGGCAAGGTTGCAATATCAAATGATCATTCTATCTCAAATGTGCTCTATGTTGCTTCATTGAGTTTTAACTTACTATCCATTGGGCAACTTTGTGATCTTGGCTACCAATGCTTGTTTAGTCCAAATGAAGTGGTCGTTACAAAGATAGATGACAAGCACGTGATTTTTAAGGGCTTTAGATACAATAATCTCTATCTAGTTGACTTCACCTCTGAAGATGCAAACTTGATGACATGTTTATTCACCAAAACCACACTTGGATGGCTTTGGCATAGGAGGCTTGCTCATGTTGGAATGAACACTCTCAACAAGCTATTGAAGAAAGAATTAGTGAGAGGTTTGAAGGATGTAAAGTTTGAGAAGGACAAACCTTGTAGTGCATGTCAAGCCAGCAAACAAGTTGCAAACACTCATCCAACCAAAGCTTACATGTCAACATCAAGAGTACTAGAACTTCTACACATGGATTTGTTTGGTCCTACAACTTACAAGAGTTTGGGTGGAAATCTTTATTGTCTTGTGATTGTGGATGACTTCTCAAGATACACTTGGACCTTCTTCCTTCATGACAAATCCGAAGTGGCAAATTGCTTCAAGAAGTTTGCAAAGAGGGCTCAAAATGAATTTGAAGTCAAGATAAAGAAAATTAGAAGTGATAATGGCAAAGAGTTTGACAACACCAACATTGAAGCTTATTGTGATAAAATTGGAATCAAGCATGAAGTTTCATCAACCTACACTCCTCAACAAAATGGTGTAGTTGAAAGAAAGAACCGGACCTTGATCACTCTTGCAAGAACAATGCTAGATGAGTACAATACACCGGAGAAATTGTGGGCCGAGACAATCAACACCGCATGCTATACTTCAAATCGCCTCTTCCTATAAAAGTTCCTTTGCAAGACCCCTTATGAGTTGCTAAATGGGAAAAAGCCAGACGTCTCATTCTTCCGGGTGTTTGGTTGCAAATGCTACATCTACAAGAAGCGTCAACACCTAGAGAAGTTCCAAAGACGTTGTGATATTGGTTTTCTTGTTGGTTACTCATCAAAGTCCAAAGCATATAGAGTATTTAACCATGCCACCGGTTTGGTTGAAGAAACATATGATGTGGAATTTGATGAATCTAACGGTTCCCAAGGAGCAATTGAGAATTGTGATGATGTAGGTGATGAACCATTGAGAGAGGCCATGAAGAACATGCCGGTGGGGGACATCAAGCCTAAAGATGATGAAGACGATGTACAAATTGTCAATTCACCATCTTCATCATATGTGCCTCAAGATGATAACAAGAATGAGAGAGTTAAAAATGAAGACACCCATGTCTCTCATCATCAAGCCAAGGCACAAGCACAAGATGTTGATGCTCCCCATCCTACTCCTCAAATGATTGATCGAAGAAACTCACCTCTACTTCAAGCACATCCACAAGATCTCATCATAGGGAGTCCTACAAATGGTGTAATGACTCGATCTCAAAAGTTTAATTCTTTTGTTGAACATCACTCTTTTGTCTCTTGTCTTGAACCTAAGAATGTAGAAGAAGCTCTTCAAGATCTGGATTGGGTGAATGCCATGTATGAAGAATTGAACAACTTTGCCCGCAATCAAGTATGGACACTTGAAGAGCATCCAAAAGGTGCAAGAGTCATTGGAACCAAGTGGGTGTTCCGCAACAAGCAAGATGATCAAGGGGTAGTAGTAAGAAACAAGGCAAGGCTAGTAGCAAAAGGGTTCTCTCAAGTTGAAGGTCTTGATTTTGGAGAGACTTTTGCACCTGTTGCAAGACTTGAAGCCATCCGTATCCTTCTTGCATATGCATCACATCATGATATGAAACTATATCAAATGGATGTGAAAAGTGCATTCTTAAATGGCTTCATAAATGAACTAGTCTATGTTGAACAACCTCCCGGGTTTGAAGACCCTAGATATCCTAATCATGTTTATAGGTTGTCCAAGGCGCTATATGGGCTCAAGCAAGCCCCTAGAGCGTGGTATGAGCGCCTCCGAGACTTCCTCATTAAGAAGGGCTTCACTATTGGGAAGGTTGACACCACGCTATTCACCAAGAAGTTTAATGAAGAGATCTTCATTTGTCAAGTCTATGTTGATGCTATCATCTTCAGGTCAACAAATGAAGACTATTGCAAAGAATTTGGTGAATTGATGTCAAAAGAGTTCGAGATGTTAATGATTGGTGAGCTAACATTCTTCCTTGGGTTTCAAGTCAAGCAAATGAGAGAAGGGATTTTTATCTCTCAAGAAAAGTATACCAAGGATATTCTCAAAAGATTCAAGATGGAAGAATGCAAGCCAATCAAGACCTCAATGCCAACTAATGGACATCTCAACCTAGATGAGGGAGATAAACCAATCGATCAAACTCTTTACCGTTCTATGATTGGTAGCTTGTTGTACCTTACCACATCTAGGCCCGACATCATGTTTAGTGTGTGCATGTGTGCCCACTTTCAAGCGTGCCCTAAAGAACCTCACCTAAGTGCCGTAAAAAGAATCCTAAGATATCTTAAGTATACCCCAAGCATTGGACTTTGGTACCCCAAAGGAGCTAGATTCCAACTAGTTGGCTACTTCGATTCGGATTATGCCGGTTGCAAAATTGATAGAAAAAGCACATCCGGAGGATGCCATTTGCTTGGGAGATCCTTAGTATCTTGGTCATCTAAAAAGCAAAATAGTGTGGCTTTGTCCACCGCCAAGGCGGAATACATTGCCACGGGGGCTTGTTGTGCACAAATTCTATACATGAAACAAACCCTCCTAGACTATGGAGTTATTCATGAAAAGGTGCCGCTTTTATGTGACAATGAAAGTGCGGTTAAAATTGCAAATAATCCGGTACAACACTCTCGCACCAAGCACATAGATATCCGCCACCACTTTCTAAGAGATCATGTTGCTAAAAATGATATATCACTAGAAGGTGTAAGAAGTGAAAATCAATTAGCGGATATCTTCACTAAACCTTTAGATGAGGCTACCTTTTGTAGATTGAGAAGTGAACTAAATGTGCTTGATTCTAGTAACTTTAAAAGATGAGCTTGTGTTGTCCCTTGCATTGCATTGTACTCTATGTCATGTTTATTTTCCCGCAATGCATCTAGAACTTGTCTAACACGGTTACGATAACCCTCCTTTGGAGGAGTGAAAAAGCCTAACCATGGATCAAACTTGACAAGCAACCTAGCCTTCCCTTCTCGTTTTGCATTGCATATGCATGGTTGTTGCTTTGTCGTTTCTTTTCGGTTTAGCTTTGAGTAACCTCTGTGTTCGTCCATGAATAGAGAGAGCATTTGAAGCTCCCAAGGGTTCATAAACTCTATTGCATGGCCATACGTTGCTCCTTGGGTGTTTATTGAATATTTTCTTAAAAATAATACTAGCCTAAGGCAAAATATTTTGAAAATTTTGAGGGTTTGAGTGATGTCACTCATATCAGGTTCCAATTGGTGTTTATTTGAGTCTCTTTGAATTGGAACTTGATTGGGAGAAGTCGCGTCGAAAAACGGTTTGAAAAAGAGCTTTTTACAGCGACCGGACGCTGGACCGGACGCTGGACCGAACGCTGCATCGGACGCGGTTCTGCTTCACCACCGCGTCCGGTCTTGGCGTCCACCAGCGCGTCCGGTCATTCCTGAAGTTTTTCTTCAAAACCTCTAACTGGACGCTGCACCGGACGCGCCCCTGTCGACCACTGCGTCCGGTCCCGGTATCCACCACCGCGTCCGGTCATCCGTTCCAAATTTTCGGGCTATGTCAAACCGGACACTATCAGCGTCCGATCGTGGATAATCAGACGCGTCCAGTCATTCCAGGAGCTTACTGGAATATGACCGGACGCTGCCTCCATCGCGTCCGGTCATTCGACCACCGCGTCCAGTCATCACACATAAAGCAGATCTCACCCTTTTAACCGTACGTTTAGATCTAGTTTCTCCGCCCGCTGACCTCGCTCGCCATTGCCGAACCCACCGACCTTGCTCACACCCTCGTCCGCGCCACCGCCGCCGCAGCCCTCCTGCCGTAGCACCGAGCAGCACTGCCACCGCCAGAGACTTCCCCAGCGCCCTAGCTGTTCATCGGAAATCCTTTTGCCGTGCATGCTCTTCAAAGCCCTTGCGAAGACTCCTAACCCTAACCCTAGGTCGCTAGGTTTTCATCTTCGAATCCTCACAATCGTCTCTACCTCCGCAAGGTGACATCTTCTCCTTGGATTAGGGTTTACCGTCGATTTTCTGGTGAATTACTAATTCGATTGTCGTTCGATCGTCGATTGTATTCCAGGGTTTCAGTCGCCGTCTTCGGGTAACCCTAATACGTCGAGATCGTCTTCCGGTCATCGGATCATCGCTCGTCGAGGTAGCTATCGCAGTCATCTCATATCTTACCTCACCTGCTTGCTCTTACTAGGATCTCACTTATCTTTTAGATATATATGTTGCTTATAGTAGATCCATCTATTCTATCGTTTTAGTTTGTCCTGTCAGTGCTGAGTGGTTCAGGTGATCAGTTGTGAATCCGAGGCCAAGCCTACGGATACAGATTGAGGCCAAGCCTCACAAGGTTCAGTATATCATCTGCCTTTTCAGTTTGTGTTAGTACATCCTTTTGTCAGTATGGTTCGATGCAAGAACGCTGGTGGGGCACCTAGTGACAGGGATGACAGTCCCCCCAGGAGGACAGAGATAGCTCGCGGGAAGCGAGTTAAGATTGCTGCCAAGAAAAGGAAGAGAACTCTTACAGAGGCAGAGATAGCTCAGGCAGTGGCAGATGCAGATGCAGCAGATGCAGCAGAGAGGGGTGGCAGGAGCAGTGGTATTCGCATTGGCGAGAGTCGCTTTCATCTTGAAGGTCAACAACTTGGCACAGAGGCCACAGAGGAGATAGTGGATGCCCCTGCAGAGCAGCCTATAGAGGATCCACAGGAGACTGAGGAGCAGACAGCACAGACTCCACAGCGTCGTCGCTCAGGACGTACGCGTGCTCAGGTCACTCCTAGGCTAGAGGGTCAGCGTCGTGGAGGTCATCCACCTCCCAGGGCTAGAGATCACCCACCTGTGGAGCACTTTGACCTCAGGGGTGCTACAGCCAGACAGGTCTAGGTCCTCAGGTTCGTTGAGGTGTCTCGGTGGTTCCCACCCCAGCGGGATCCCCGGGCGTCAGAGGGCTTCTACACACCTCTGCACGAGGATTTCTACAGGGCCTATGTCGACAGTGGAATAGCTTTTAGACCACAGAGAGTCTGTCGACTAGAGGCACTAGTTAAGGTGGTTAGTGAGCAGCTTCGTCCACATCTGTCTTTTCTGCCTGGACTATCAGATCTACTTGGACGGACTGGAGCATACTGCGGAACCTGGGTCAGAGAGTTTTACTCATCACTATGGATCGACCCTGCACATTAGTTCATTCACTTTGCTTTCAGAGGTCGTGACCGCAGGTTATACAGCACCAGGGTACGGGAGATTCTCAGACTCCCCGCTTTAGAGACCAAGATCCATCAGTTGTGCTTCGGACAGACTGCTCCTCCGAGACGCCCTCATGGCGGGATAGTGCCTCCCACTGACTTGATTCGACCCTGCTTTCGTGAGCCTTTTGGTGAAGGGTCTCGACGCACGCCAGCCAGCCTGACACCCATAGCGAGAGTGCTGGATGCTATAGTGAGGAGGACACTTCTTCCTAGACTTGGATATAGAGAGGGTCTCACTCGCATGCAGCTATGGGTGATACATCACCTCGTCTCATAGATCCCGTTTGACCTTTGGGATCTGATGCTTTGTGAGATGGAGGATACCTTGGTAGAGGGGTTCAAGGGACACAGGCAGCTCCCATATGCACACTGGATCTGCTTCATCATTAGGACTGCCTGTGAGTTGCCTGCAGAGATTAGAGCTGAAATCTCTCATACTATCACAGCCTTCCCAGAGTATGACATCCACCAGCTGTGGGCATCAGTGACTAGAGAGCAGGCACCTAGCCCAGGACAGTGACAGAGGCCAGAGGTACCAGAGACAGTCGCTGAGCAGGATGAGACCGTTGAGGATCTTGCCGAGGCAGAGCTTACAGATTTAGATGCTCAGCCGGCTGATCAAGCCGAGGATGTGGCCACTGACAGCACAGATGAAGACTACCAGCCCATCCCCCGGTATCGCTCTCCTTGGCCTCACGACCATGAGGCCGGTGGCTCTGGCTCAGCCTCCCGCTCAGATCCATCCATGGTGGCTATCCTTGAGAGGTTGACCCAGGCCCAGGAGCGATAGGAGATATAGATGCAGCGACAGGCATAGGACTCAGCTGCAGCATTTGCACAGATTCAGGCTCGTCAGGAAGAGCTTCAGAGGCAGCAGCTCGAGTTTCAGCGTTAGCAGTTTGAGATTCAGAGGCGGCAGGCAGCTACTCAGCAGCAGTACTTAGAGCTTCTGCGCCACCTTGTCACTGTGGGAGTTCCGCCACCGCCGTCTGTTCTGACTCTAGCCTTACAGTCCAGTGGACCTCAGAGTCAGGGGCAGCTGAGTTTTTAGTATACCTCCCCTCAGCAGCAGATACCTTAGACTTTTCAGTCTCCGAGCTACACGCTTATTCAGACATGTTTTACTCCACCAGCTCAGCCGGGACCACATCTCCTCTCAGGCCCGGCATTCCCTGATTTTAGTGCTACATACAGTGAGCTGACTGGACAGCCGACACCATCCCATTCGACTTTTGTGACTACCTCAGACATGTCGGCTTTAGAGACTGCTACGTTTCCAGTGACAGGGGTTGCTACCACTGACACTCTGCCTTCCTCAGTTGCATCTACAGATCCTCCCACTCTAGGGGTTTTTCAGGCTCAGGCGACAGTGACCGATCTGATAGTTGCTTCTACACCTTCAGTCACTGCACCTCATCTACAAACCCAGACTACTTCACTGCCACGTTCAGCTTCAGAGGGTCAGCCTGACAGTTCAGAGTCTGAGGAGGATGCTACACAGTTTGTGATCACTCCGCGCTCCTCGGCACCAGACACGATAGCTTATGTTCCCCTGTCAGATCCCTAGATTAGTTTTTTGGCGGTTGATGCCAAAGGGGGAGAGAGAGCATAGATTCAGGGGGAGTGGTGATAGAGGGTTTCGTTTTTCGTGTGTGCTACTTTCATGCATCATGTTTACTTTTCTCGCCCTGCATTGTGTGACTATGAGTTTGTGAGACTATGTTTTGTTTTATGTCACTAAATGCTGTTTAGCTCATAAGGTTGTGCTTCCGTGCCTTACTCCGATTTCATATGAGCTATGATTTATGTGTACTAACTCTTCATGTTTTATCTTATGAGTACACTCAGTTGGCTTGGAACACATAAGCAATGACTAACCCTTTGTGCTTACAGCTTTTTGCTTATGTGAACCAAGCATGATCGAAAACCTCAACTCATATCTTCTGAATCTAAGTGTTGTCATCAATCACCAAAAAGGGGGAGATTGAAAGCATCTAGGCCCCGGTGTTGGTTTCGGCAATTAATGACAACACATAATTACCATGACTAACGTGTGTTTTGTAGAAACGTTGGTAAGTTAGGTCATGGAGATGATAACTGCTTTGAGCAATATGGTATTCATGTCCCTTGATGGAAATCGTTTCGGTTTTCAAAGGATCAACGATAAGATTAAGGACGGTTAGTTCTGGATGTCAAGGTATTGAGTTACATCTGGAATAGTCGCTAGGATCTTTGTTTCTTCCTTTGACCGTACTATAAAAGGGGGGCATGAGCGAGTAGCTTGACCTAGATGAGTCTTGTGTTTAGGTGTGGTGCACACTTGTCAAACTTAGCACTAGGTAGCTCGAGAAAAGCTCAGAGTTCAGTTGGAAGCAACTTGGTTCAAGTTGCATCGCGTTTAGAAGACGTTTGAGCCGTTTACCTATGACCAGACGCGATCCTGGTCATGACCGAACGCGTCCGGTCAGTACTAACACTTCACTATGGTTTCAACTGATCGACCAGACACGGTCCTTGAGAGGACCGGACACGGTGGTCAGTCTGACACGTGTTCCAGAAGGTAAACAGCGTAATCGGACGCGACTGTGAAGTGATCGGCACGTCCGGTCACGTTCCAGTAAGGTCCCGTGGTGACCTGACGCGTCCGGTCACCTATGATCGGACGCGGTCGTGCGTCAGGTCATCTTTCCAGTAAGCTCTTGCATGATCGGACGCGTCCGGTCATCCCTGATCGGCGCGTCCGATCATCTCAGACCGGCGCGTCCGGTCATCACAGATCGGCGCGTCCGATCACTCAGCGTAGCTTTCGGTTTTCGACCGTTACACCTAATCGGCGCGTCCGGTCATGTCGACAGGCGCGTCCGGTCAGTGCGTGTTTCGCTGATTCGAAAGGTAACAGTTGGATTTGTCTGAGGGGTGTATAAATACATCCCCTCCACCTCTTTTAGAGGTCTCTTGCTCATTTGTTCAGCTGAGAAACACCTTTGAAGTGCAAGGGAGTGCAAGAGCCCTAGTGAGGATAGAGATTTGCGAATCAAAGTTTGAGAATCCTCTCTAGTGACAAGAGTGTAGCAAGTGTGCATCCATCTTCTCATTAGGCTTGTTGTGGTCAAGTGAGAGTTCTAGCTTGTTACTCTTGGTGATCGCCATCACCTAGACAGTTTGGTGGTGATTGGGAGTTTGGTGATCATCCGACGAGATTGTGGGTGACCCAACTCAAGTTGTGAGCAGTTTTGGGTGATTCGCCGCGACAGAGTGTCAAAGAATCAACCCATAGAGAGCACTTGATCCTTGCGCGGATCAAGGGGGAGCTACACCCTTGCGCAGGTGCTCCAACGCGGACTAGTGGGGAGTGGCGACTCTCCGATACCTCGGCAAAACATCGCCGTGTTCCTAACCCTTACTTTCAAGCATTTACTTTCGTGCATTACTTTCATTGCTTGTTTACTTTCCTAGAATTGCCATGCTAGTCTAAGATTGGAACTTAGGGTGCAAAACTTTTGTCGGTAGAATCACAAGGAATACTAGTAGGCACTAGGGGTGAAGTTTGGCTTGTAGGATTTAATTCTTGCAATTAATTTTTAGAAAAGCCCAATTCACCCCCCCCCTCTTGGGCATCTTGATCCTTTCAAGGTCGTCTAAAGTCTTTTAATAAGGTCGTCTAAAGTCAACAATTTAATCTCTGGATGGAATTTTCCTATTATTAACACTAGCAAAGATGCATGTGCGTTGCAACGGTGTAAGATCTAAATGGCTAGAGGGGGGTGAATAACCTATTTAAAAATCTATAAGCTTCACTAAACAATCACGTTAGTATAAAAGATGGCTAAGCTAATTCTAGCACTAGCTCAACTATATTATGCAAGCCACCTATATAATTTTAGTGAAGCAAGGCTATGATCTCTAATACACACCAACAAGACTAAGTCACTAAGCTACTTACTTCTATGTGATAAAAGCTACACTAAGCAAACTACACTAGGACTAGTACAAGAAAGTAAAGAGCAAGTAACTTGATTCTTATATCAACGATGTAGAGAAGTAATGCACTCGAAGAATCAATCACAATGATCAACCACAAGAGAAATCCTTGGCAAAGAGATGACACAAGATTTTTACCGAGGTTCACTTGCTTCCCGGCAAGCTACTCCTCGTGGCGATGCACCCACTTGTCGGTTCGCAAGCTAATCGACTATCAAGAGTCGAGCCCTCGGCGGGCGCCGCACAACCACACTCAAGATGGGGATCCTCCAAGCCACGAGCTCTACTAGAGTATCCAATTTACGAACTCCTGCGGGGAAGGATCAAGAATCCCTTACAACACTTGGTGAGGGCTCCAACAATCTTCAATTGTGAGCTCAATCACCTCTGCTGCTCCAAGCCGTCTACCGTGTCGGGAAACACAGAAGAGTAACCAGAAATCCGTAGCAACTCGAAGATCAAGTGCCTCTAGAATGCAACTCTCAAGTAATACACTTGAATCTCACTCAATCTCACTCAAGATATGCAACCAAGCAAAGAGATGAGTGGAAGGGTTGTTCTCTAGCTCAAAGGATGTCTCTAGGTCTCAAAATATGCAAGAGCTTCCCCAAACCCTAGCCAACTTCTATTTATAGCGAAGGGGTACGTAGCTAGCCGTTATCGGACGACGCAGTGCAAAATTTGATGACTGGACGCACCGACCAAGATGACTGAACACGTCCGGTCACTACAGGACAAGCGAGAACAGTGCGTGTCAGAAGTAGCCGTTGCCGTGACCGGACGCGCTTCAGCGTTTGACCGGACGCGCTGCACCCAGCGTCCGGTCGGAGTCCAGATAGCTTCCACCACGACCGGACGCGTCCGATCGCACGTGACCGGACGCGCCTCGTGTCCGATCGGCTCTACGCCACGCTCTACCTCTCTGGGTGCTTGACCGGACGCTCCGGTTCCATGAGGGACCGGATGCGCCGGTTGCAAACCCTAACACCCGCGCGCCTGACTGCTGCGTTGAACTGACCGGACGCGTCCGGTCAAACCGTGACGGCGTCCGGTGCAGCGTCCGATCAGCCTGGTGACCTTCGTTCGCCTCCGTTTCTTTTCCAACTTCCGGCATAGTGGAAAATGGTCGTTTCAACTCCTCGAAAACGTATGAATCCCGCCTCGCAAGCTCGGCAGGAGGGAGAGAGGACCCCAAACCTCTCTCTACCGCTCAAACTCCGCCGCCTTTGCAAATATGCTAACACCACCAAGTGTACACCAACATGTGCATGTGTGTTAGCATTTTCACAGTCATTTTTCAAGGTGTTATGTTAGCTCTCTACTAGATCCTAATGCATATGCTCAAGACATTGATCTAGTGACACTTGATTTCCGAGCTAACCGTGAATGCCCTTCTTGATAGTTGGCTATGTATCCTAAACCCGGTCAATCACTTCTCTACTCATCTTAGACCGGTAAAAGGAAAACCCTATGGTTATACCTTTGCCTTGCGCTCTTAGATCTTTCTCCTCCACTTGATCATCATGTCCATTATTTTATGTGCATTCCTTCATGATCTTGCTCATCATTTCATGCACCAAATCATGTGGTCTTGTGGCCATCTCTTCATGCCATTTCCACCTCCATCACATGTTGCTTATATCTAGCTTAGTCACACTTGATACAATAGCATTATCAACTTGGTGTCATTAATTACCAAAACCAAACTTGGGCTTTCAAACGTGAGGAAAAAAAGCTATCAAACGTTAATAGCAAACGAGGATAGAATTTTATGTATGTATTTATGTTTTACCCTTTCTATAAACTTTAAAAGCTCTAATTTATCTTATGATGACCACATTACGTGCATTAGGCGTGTATCATTGGTGTAGATGCGGAGCCGACCACGATGACATCCAGACTCGTCTTTTCGGTGAGACAGTGTTGTTGATATAGATGTGGAGCTATTATGGATGGCGTCCGGGCTCACCTCCTTGATGTGGAAGCATATTAATGCCAACAAAGAGTTAGATGGAAAACTCACTTGAGTTGAGTTTTCGCATGCTAGCCGTCGTTAATGACTGTATAGATACATTTATTTAAACCAGATTAGACAATAAACTATTTAAATTTTCTACTCACATTTTGATTAGGTGAATCACATGTTAATCTAGGTTTGAATATTTTCTAATCAAAATTATGTTAACAACTTGGTAGTAGAAAAAAAAATCATAAAGAAAAATCAGGGTTCAAAGATTCATAATAATTATTCTTAAAAAAATCAATCAAAAAACCACCTATGAAGATAACAGATGCAAAAAAAAAGAAATCGGATGGAAGGCCAAAAAAAATAAAATGAAAGGAAATTTATATGGCAGAAGTTTTACCTAATAAATATAAAGGTATTATTGTAACATATGACATGTTGTAGTGTGGTGGTAGGCAGTTTGTTTATCAATCCTAGCGCCCAGGGTTCGAATCGCACCGGTGGCACATTTTTTGGCTACTGGAAATTATTTGGACCACAGGCTAGAGTGGGCCATTGGGCTGGCTAAATTGGGCCGCGAGAAAGCCCAGACCACCTAGCAGACAGAAATTTATGGTGGAAACTAAAAAGTGTGCAGAAATTTTCACAATTTATTATTAGGTATAGATATCTAAAAGCATAACGAACATAGTTCTTTGAAACTATGTTTCAAGATAAATCTATTTGTATCATTTTAAACAATCAAACCTAACATGTACAAGATATTTATTTTAATCAGAGTTTTACAACGGTTGATTTCAGATAATCTCATAACAGCACTTATTTGTGAGCGGCTGCCACCACAACAAGTTCTAGATCAAAACCCGACGTTCATTGGCAACAAAATTACGATGGTTACATATAGCTGGTATGAAATTTGAACATAGTGAAGACTGAAGAACTAGCATATATGTACCTTTCAAATATGGGCATGAGGATATCCGTTTCCATGCTTGTTCCCTCCTTTGTCCCTCTCTTTTTGTTGTTGGATAGCGGTGATGATGGGTTGTTGTTGTTCTCCTTTTTTGTTGCTACCTCTGCCTTGAAAAGTATGCATTTCTAGTTCCGTCTTTAGTAGTTAGTTAAACTCTAAATTTTAACCAAGAATATATATATATATATATATATATATATATATATATATATATATATATATATATATATATATATATATATATATATATATAAGTTGTTGATATTTATGACACATAACAGGTGCACTATGAAATTACATTTCATGACAAATCTAATGATATTTATGTATTTGAAAACATGAATACGTATGTTTTTATATTAGTTCGTGGATACTATGCTATAATTATATTTTTTGGGGGGATGACAACAATACATAAATTAGTCAGGAGATATTAAATGTTGGTTCGTGTCTATGACCAGTTAGAGAATTGTATAGTTAGCAAGCTTGTATGAATATGCGTCTACTTTTTAAATAATATATTTATTAGATATGCTTTTGATTGATTAACTCCATATTTGCATATATATTCAGTATTGTAACCTTTAATTTGTATTTTACTTCCCACAAAAATTTGAGAGTCGTCATGACAAAAAAAATTAGTTTGTTGGGATCATTATTAGGTATGGTCCATCTGAAACCCGTTCAGCTGAACTAACATCCGGATTTGAGAGCATCAAAATGGAATGGAAATGAACAAATTAGAGATGAACACCAGGCCACAACTAGGCTATCGATGTGAAACCGCGCCTATATGCGTTTGTGTTGATGTCGGATGTGGTCCGAATCACACACCAGAGAGGGCATTGGACGACCGGACCGCTACGAACCGGAGAACGCAGCAAGATATCACTCTTTCGTGGTGAAACACGGAGAAGTTTACAAGCAAACCACCAAAGTATAACCAATCGCGCTTACGTGACGAAGAACCGGTGAGTTTTCAGGCAAACTAGCAAAGAAATCGTCGAAGCTCTCGTCCGGGAGAGACCTCGTCAGGGCAATGATGTCGTCGGGTTGCCCTAGGTTGGCCGGCAAGCCTATGACGTCATCCTTGATCGTAGATCAAGGGATGAACAGTATGGAGGTTGAAGGAGAAGAGAAAAGAGGTAAAAGGAGTAGATTGATTTGTTTGTATGACGATTGGATAGATGAGGATTCAATCGGCCATGATCCTCTCATATATATAGAGGGGGTGGTCTTATCCCAGTAGGAAACCTCTCCGAGGCTTATTTTCCAAGTTTTCCACGTCCAAAAACCGATCTAGAAACAAATCGGTTCGAGATCTAAAAGTCAGAATCGGAATAAACACCTATCGGTACTTCCGGTTAGGCTCCACCGGTAGTACCGGTCAAGGACCGGTGGTACCGGTAGTTCATTTTCACGCCAAACTGCGCCTTCCTCCGCCAGCCACCGGAAGTTCCGGTCTCGGACCGGAAGTACCGGTAGTTCATTTTCGCGCCAACTGGTCTCGGACCGGAAGTACCGGTAGCCCAGACAGATATTTTCTCGGAGGCATAACTTTCTCATCCGGACCCTAAATTGGGCGTTCCATATTTTTTTTTACCATCTCGACGAGAGGAACGCAATGATGAAATCCGTTACACATTTTTGACAACTTCACAAAATGAATATTTTTGGTTGTCAAACAGTTTGTCCAAGTAGAGCGAGCGTGCAGTAGCTTTGCGGTGAGAACGTGACTGCGTGAGGCAGGCTCTAGTGGACGATGGATGCCATGCATGCATGGAGCCACTTACGCAGGGTGCGGTGCCTGTCCCTAACACCGCATAAGCGAGCGAGCGTGCGTGGCCGCCGATCACCAAACGGTCGCATTGCAATTGCATTGCTAGCCGCGGAGGTGTCAATAATACACTCAGCGGAGTAATAAATAAATGGGAGAATTGGCTGTGGGACACTGCCAAAGCCGAAAATTTGGTGCCACACACCTCCATTCTCGTTATTTGCTGAGGGACACCGCGTTTTCGTTCACTTTGGCCAGTGGACACCGTCGATCGGTTCCACCCAGTACCGGAGAGAGAAACTTTGTGAAATGACAACCGGTACCCCTGACCCATGTCTGGTTGGACCCAACCGACTGTTGCGAATGGGTCTGGTTGGACTAGCTTAAGTCCCAGCCGGTCGAGTCTAGATTAGGGTTCGACTCCAGTTCATCCCCGTCCCCAATCCCTTCGTTGCCGCTCCACTTCGCCGCTCCCGTCGCCGTCGCGCACTATTGACCGCCGCCGCTGAGCTTCTGGAGCACACCCGCCGTCCGCCATGTGGGGCTGAGCTTCGGGAGCACCACCGCGCACAAGGAGATGGCGTCCCCTAGGAAGGACGCCCCGTGCCCTGGGTCTCCGCCTAGGTTCTACCTCAATTCAATTGGATTCGACCAGGGTGAGATTTCTATGCCCCCCCTTACTACTTTCCCCTTAGATGTATACGTTAGAAAGGTTGCGTTGAGTTTTTTTTGGAGAATTTAGGATGGATCCGGCTAGTGCTTGTAGACTGGTGATTAAGGTTCCCGCTTATGTAGAGCAAAAACCAGATGGGCTCGGTGATTATCACGTGACTGAGAATTGGATGCATGTGGTTGACAAGGATACTTTCAATTGGATAGGTTTTCATGCATTGCTTGATGAGGAGATTGTCCACGGTCAGGATCAGGAACTGCAGGTTACATATTTGGACAAGAACACGAATGAGACAACTCGTATAAATTCTGATAGTTCTTTACTACATGCATTTGATATGTACTCGGACAAGAGGAAGCTGCCAGTGACTGTAGAGGTTGTGGACACTCGAGCTTGGGACACTATGAGGAAACAGTTCCCTGATTCTGTCGTTGAACTGGTACTGAAATTAGAAGGCTAATGTATGTAACTTCTTGTCTCTTGGTACTAAAAGTTGGCATAAATGCCTTTCATTCATTTCACAATGGCATTACAAAGCATAGTTCATGCTAGTTTGTACATTAACATGCACAGCATGCCAAAGCACACAACTCCACACACACTAGCAACTTTTATCCACTTTTCCACATTATGCTGCATATCCATGCTTCTAACAACTACGCCCAAAGCTTGAACACTAGTGTTCATCACCGAGATAGAGTCCTCCAAAGCATGCAATTGGGCCACCATTGTTGCAATCTGGGCACCAATGTCAACGGCAGAGCTTTCAGGCTTCCACATGAAGAAGTTGCACCTGCTGTTGCCCTGTGACAAGCATATGAACACATGAACCCAAGATCTGGACGTTGACACCCAAACGAAATTGAAAAACACGAACTACTCACCCAGTCCCGTCTCTTGCAAGTGTAGAACGGCTTGTCAGGGTGCTTCAAAGTCCTCGAGACACGCTCCACGACAGTGGGCGTCTTGCAGAACGGGCACAGCGGCTGGCCACCCTCCGGCGGCTGCCCCTGCCCACGCGAACCGGTCGAGCAGGAAGCGCTGGAACCGGTCGCCATCTTCAGGCCTCCTTTTCGCCCACCACGCCAGTCGAGGAGGAAGCGCCGGAACCTAAGCCCGACCGCCCGCCACCTGCCAAATCGCCGCCGCCGCCGCTGACGCGCTTTCGTCGTGAACAGAAGCAGGGAAGGGGAAAGAAGTGAACAAAGGTAGGGAAGGGGAACCAGAGGCTGGGACTTAAGTTGGTCCAACCAGACCCGTTCACAAAAGTCGGTTGGGTCCAACCAGACATGGGTCAGGGGCACCGGTCGTCATTTCGCAAAGTTTCTCTCTCCGGTACTGGGTGGAACCGGTCGGCGGTGTCCACTGGCCAAAGTGAACGAAAACACGGTGTCTCTCAGTAAATAACGAGAATGGTGGTGTGTGGCACCCAATTTTCGGCTTTGGCAGTGTCCCACAGCCAATTCTCCCTAAATAAATTCATTCCACCCCGCCCGTTTCACCGGCCGCGGCCCCGCACTCGTTGGGTCGGTGGCGGCTAGCTACCACTGCAGCGGTGCTCCACCTTTGCAACGTCAGCACGGCCCCACCGCTTTTTCTCCTCCGGCCGTACGGGCGCGAGGGCCGTGTCGCTGCTCGCAACTAACATTCGAATGTTCAGAGTTTCATATCGTCTCCGGCGATGGGTGCGAGCTGTTTTTCTTTTTTACTCTCAACTCGCAGCGTAAATAGGAAAACGATTCTTATCACATCTTTACCTGAATCTAGTTATGTTTTACTACTCTCGTTTGGGCGTTTGGCTACTCAGAATTAGGAGTTGAAATTTTGATCGCCTTTCACTTTGGCTTTGATGACATGCTAAAGCGCGATTACAGTGCATCTACAGTGTTGAATGTCGAAGCTAAAGCTAAGAAAATACATACCGAACATATACCCTATATTTCTTGCTTATGGGAAACGGTGAGCTCAAGTTGCAGTAGTACAGAGGAATTAATTGTGCTCATGGCCTCATGCCCTATATAAATCTAACAAGGATTTTAACCTTGTTAGATTTATAGATGACAAAAGCAATAGGATTATTAATCATAGATGGGCTGATTCGTTTAATGAGTGGATTGAGTCCAATGCTCTTATAGAAATAAACCCAACTAATAAGAAATTTACCTGGACCAACAACCAAGAGATACCTATCTTGGCTAAGATAGATAGGATTTTTGTGTTCACTTCCTGGGAAGCTGCCTTCCCGTTGGCTTCTGTTAAAGCCTTGGATAGACCTCCTAGTGATCACAATCCCTTAGTTCTTAACTCGGGGGATAATGTCTGTTTCGGTAAGAAGAGGTTTAGGTTTGAAAAATGGTGGCTGGAAAAAGATTCTTTTAGACATATGGTTGAGAAAGCATGGAATACCCCTTGTAATTGTAGTAAGAGCATAGATAAATGGTAGTTCAAAATTAGGACTTTTAGGAGGATGATTAGAGGATGGGCAGCCAATGAAATAGCTCAACTTAATAGAGAAAAAGTTTCCCTGTCTGAGGAATTTAGTAGATTGGAAATCCTAGCTGAGGATGGTAATCTCAGCTTAGCTGATTCCCAAGCTATGCATGTTATAGAAAATAAGCTAGAGAAGATTTGGGCCCTAGAGGAGATTAAATCTAGACAAAGATCAAGAGATAGGAACATTTTGGAAGGGGACAGAAACACAGCTTATTTTCATGCTGTAGCTAACCATAGAAACAGGAAGAAGAGGATTGATTGCCTCCAAGGGCCTACTGGCTTAGTCTATGATCAAAAAGGCATGATGAAGATAGTTGTAGATTTTTATAAAGACTTGTTTGCCAAAGAAGAAGACTTAGGGGTTAGGTTAGGTAGCTCTTTTTGGGAGGCTTCTGACAAAGTAACCTCTGAGGAGAACAAATTCTTAACTGCCCCCTTTACTGAAGTAGAAATTAAGGAGGCCATTTTTAGTTGTTATGCTGAGGGAGCCTCAGGACCTGATGGGTTGTCTTTTCTCTTTTATCAAAAGTTCTGGAATCTTATTAAAGATGATATCTTAGATTTGTTTGATGATTTCTATAAAGGTGAGTTAGACTTAAATAGGCTTAATTTTGCTCTGGTTACCTTAATTCCAAAAGTAGGGGATGCTTCTGATATGAAACATTTCAGGCCTGTCAGCCTGCATAACTGCAGCTTTAAGATTTTTTCCAAGTTACTGACTCTCAGGTTAGGGCCTGTTGCTCAGAGAATTGTTAATAAGAGTCAGTCAGCCTTCATCAAGGGTAGATACATTCTAGAAAGTGTTGTAGTGGCGCATGAACTAGTTCATAGCCTCAATAGAAGTGGAGAGAAAGGGGTTATTTTAAAATTAGACTTTGAAAAAGCTTATGACAGGGTGAGTTGGCATTTCCTTTTTGATATGCTTAAAGATAGGAATTTTGATCCTCTTTGGATAAATTGGATTCAAAAGATTGTAGTAGGAGGATCTTTAGGCATCCTAGTTAATGGGGAGGAGAGTTCCTTTTTTAAACCAGGAAAAGGCTTGAGACAGGGAGACCCTCTATCCCCTCTTCTGTTCAATTTAGTTGGTGATGGTTTAGCCAAGATGTTAGATAAAGCAGTTAGTAGAGGTTTAGTACAAGGCGTTCTAAGAGACTTTAAGAAAGGGGGGATTGTTTCACTGCAGTATGCGGATGATACAATTCTTTTCTCAAAAGCTGAGGATTCTGCCCTTGAGAACCTTAAATGTATCCTTATGTGGTATGAGCAACTTTCAGGAATGAAAGTTAATTTCCACAAAAGTGAAATACTTCCTATGAATCTAGACCAAGAAGAGACTCAAAGGTTTGCTCATATTTTTTCTTGTCCAGTTGGATCTTTCCCACTGAAATACCTAGGTGTTCCTCTACACTTTGATGTGTTGTCTAGAGATGATATCCAGCCTCTGGTAGATAAAATTCTTAAGAAGATAGCAGGTTGGAGAGGGAAACTTCTATCCCTTGCAGCTAGAGCTATGCTCATTCAAACTTGCTTGGCCAGTATCCCAGTTTACTTGCTCTCCTTTATAAAATTCCCTAAATGGGCTATTAAGGTGCTTAACACCCACATGGGCAATTGTTTGTGGAATGACACAGTAGATAATCATAGATATCACCTTGCCAATTGGGAGTTGGTGTCTATGTGCAAAGAATTTGGAGGTTTAGGTATACCAAGTTTGAGAGATTTGAACATTAGTCTGTTAGGCTCTTGGCTCAAAAGATATAATTCTGATAAAGTTAAGCTCTGGAAAGAGTTAGTAGTCTTTAAGTATGATACTCAGAAACCTAATATTTTTCAATCTAGAACAGTTGGAGCTTCTAATTTTTTCAAAGGTTTCATGTGGGTTGCACAAGCAGTGAAAATGGGATATAGGTGGAAAGTGGGTAGTGGTAGAAAAATTAGATTATGGGAAGATAATTGGTTGGGTTCTTCCAGCTTAGCTATCCAATTCTGGCCACTGTATAGGATTTTGAATGAAAAGAATAAGTCCATTGCTGAACTGTGGGATGGTCGAGAATTAAAATGCACGTTTCGAAGAAGTGTTAATGAAGAGCTTTATCAGATTTGGCTAGATGTTGTAGAGTTAGTCTCCATTCTCAGGTTGACTAATGAGGAAGATGAGATGATCTGGCTTTTTAACACTTCTGGAGTCTACTCTTCACAATCCCTGTATAAAGTCATTAATTTTAGGGGTATTAAAACAGTGCATGTTGCTGCCCTTTGGCATATTAAGATTCCTCCTAGAGTCCACTTTTTTCTATGGCAATTAATCAACAATAAAGTTTTGACTAGAGATAACCTAGCTAAAAGAAGAAAGATTGAGGATCCAAGCTGCCTGTTTTGTTCAGAAGCTGAGACTGTTCAACATCTCTTTTTTTATTGTGTTGTCGCTGCTCAGTGTTGGAAAGTCATCTCTGATATTGTTGGTACTACAGTAGGTGGTGATTTAGTTTTAATAGGTCAGTACTGGCTTAGTAATAAAAGAAATTGTGTTCTAAATATTGTTACATCTGCTGTTTTTTGGAGTATTTGAAAACTCAGGAATGAGATTCTTTTTCAGAATATTGGTTGGAGGAGTATGGACATACTTCTCTACAGGATAGCTGGGATCTTACAAAATTGGGAAATCCTCTGCCCTGTGGAGAAGAAGGACTGGATGAAGCTTATTGTGAAGAAAATCAAGGAGGTCCCCAAGATGATTCTTTGCCTACCAGGAGACGGTGCCTGAAGCTTCCCAGAAATGACATCGCCATGTTTGCTGGTTCCCTTTGCTTTGCTGATGAGAAGTCTACAAGTTCTGTTCCTCGCCTCTTTGCATAAGTTTTGACGGTGGAAGTTCTTGCCTAGCAGAAGCTGGGTGGCTGTGGGCTGATGTTACAGCGTCGGTGATGTCCCAATTTCCTTTTTCTTCGGTAGTCTGGTGTTGAACTAAGGTGTTGCTCCACCGGTGGGTGTGAGTTGGGATTGGTTTGTTACCTGTGCTGTAAACTGAATTCTGGTCTTTTGACTATCAGTTGGAAGGCTGGGGCGTTTTTGCCCTCGAACTCTAAAAATACAGCCCGGCGCCTTAATAATCAGGTTTATTCTTAATTTGGACCCTTTCATGACACCATTGACCTGTGCTAGCTGCTAAAACAGTGGATTAGTGCCGTGCGTTCCCGTACGTGATGATCATTATTATTTTGACGTGTATCAGATCATCAGAGCAAGTAAAAAGGCTAACAGGTAGCCCTGGAGAGCGTCGGAGACGCACGCACGCAAGCTGTCGCGCAGCATGCATGCATGATGGCGAGCTGGCGTAACGTAAACAACACTGACACGCGTACACGCGAGCACTGAAACACAACACTCTCCCGGTTCATGTGCTGCGGCCTGCAACTTAACAGCTCTCGCATGCTCGCCTCGTCATCCACTGCTTCGACGGTCGATATGAACCCTCAGATCGATTTGCAGGCTGTGCATGCCGTTAATTTGTTCCTTGCGTGGATGCACATGGTTTTAGTCGTCCTACAGATATGTACTAATAGGACTAACTCAAATGATATTTGCAGGCTAATTAAGCCCATGGCTTTGTGTTTGTATTACAGTACTGTTTCCCAGTATATGCAAGGGCCGTACGGCCTCAACAGTGAACGCACGCGCCGTACGTGACAGACGATCGAGAACACAACATTTAATGCAACTGTGCTCAAAAGATTCGTCTCGACATTTAATGCAACGTTTAGATGGTTGTAAAGTGGGTGTAAAGTTCCTGTAGCACTTTTCGTTGTTATTTGGTAAAATTTATCTAATCATGGACTAACTAGGCTCAAAAGATTCGTCTCGACATTTACAGACAAACTGTACAATTAGTTATTTTTTTACCTACATTTAATGCTCCATGCATGCGTTCAAAGATTTGATGTGATGGGGAATCTTGTAAAATTTTTGGAATTTTGAAGTAACTAAACACTGCCATACATACGTGATGCATCTATCTCAAAATCTTTCTCAACGGCTCGCAAGTACTGCAACAACATTGTAACAAAATCAAAATTAGCACGCAGCTCAAAATCCCAAATATATATAGTTAAATGCGGTCATCATGTCTGGATTGCCCGGGCCTCAAGATGCCTTGAAACCCACACCAAGGGATGCATGCGGCCGGATGTGCTATATAGGTTATCTTTAATTTACACACACACCTCGCTGAACGACGGTCTAGATGTTCGAATTACTGTCTCCTTGATCAGTCGAATATATTACGTCAGGTACTTTGGCTTATCAAAAAGACCCATCGTTCTACCTGCATGTTCTACTTTGGCTTATCGAAACGACCCATCGTTCTACCTGCATTTTCTACTTTGGCTTGTCACCTGCATTTTCTACTTTGGATTATCTACTTTTGCTTATCGAAAAGACCATCCAAATCACAACTCTGAATTTTGTTGAAGCAACAATGCGCACACGTACCTTCTTTCCAATTCAAGCACGTACTGTATAGCAAGAGTTGCGATGAACATTACATTTTGCCGCCTATTTGTGACGTCATATTCCGGTGATGATGAGAGGGTCGTAGTCTCTCGTATATGAGACGGAACAAAACCACTCCTTTTTTAAGGCACCCATTACACTATTGTGCATGCAGATCAGACAGTGTAACGGGTGCACTGAAAAAACAGTTTGATCTGCATGTCCAACTGAGTCAAACTTTGATAGGCCGGCATAACACGATTCTAATTTCAGCATGCTCGGTGCATCAGAACCTACAAGGAATGCACAGGGCAACTCCAACTTCTCCCCATCGTTAGTTTACAGCTGGAGAATTTTTCAAGAGTCCAGATTATAACAGTCAGTTTGTTTAGACAATGATTTGTTTAGACAATGGTTTGATTAGACCTTATGAAAACTACAAAATTCACATTGGACAATGGTTTGATTAGACCTACTGCCATGGCACTCTAGTTTGTTTGTACTGATAGCTCATCCTCCAGGTAGTTGTACTCAAATGTGAAGTCATTCTTGATTCTTTGGCACCTGCAAGCCGTGTTAGCAACAGGTTAGATATCACCAGCACAAGAGTACCACCACCCCACGATGCACAAAAGAACAGGACAAAAAAAAAAGTAAACACAGAATGCATTACAGTAACATTGCTCGAAGGAAAGGCCCACATACCATCCTGAGCCATCCTCGGTGACATGGAAATCAAAGTATACATATGATCCCCGCTCATACTCATCAGTCGTGACCTGTGGCTCCACATGCCGCTGGAACCAGGTATTGTACCTCCGGTGAAATCTCCATGATTGCTTCTTCAGTTCTCTAGCAGCCAAGTATTGTTGGTATGTGTTCTGCAACAGAAGAGCATTATTAGGAGTAAAAACCAAGAACTGATGAAAATTCGCTGGTAGTGGCAGGAAACAAATATAATTTGGAAACAGTAAGGAAAATTGACCTGTTGGTAGTAGAACGCAAAGAACAGCATGTCAGTAGCTAATGTGTCGCTACCAATTCTTTCCCAAAAGGTAGGATGAGATACAATTGGTGCCTGAATTTGGGGGTAACTAGCAGGGGTAACTGCAGGGTGCCGCTGAAAATGAGTGGGTAAGAAAGTAAGAACAATGCACTAGAAACTTTGTAGCAGGTACCCATGTCCTTCAAAAACCCATACCGGAATGTAAGTTTTAGCACGCTCGGAGTCCTTGGGTTGTGGAAGCCTGTGGAATGCAGCTTCGAGCATTTGCAGATTATAAAGCTGATCATGACCTGAACTAGCAGAAGTTACGGTAAGGTTATCTCCGATTGCACCAAGATCAGATACACTTCTTCGGCCGATAACACCAACACCAGATGATGACATTCCAGGTTGCAAAGGCTGCCCAGGTGATAGATCAGTATCCCTAGGCAGCTGAGTGCTTTCTGCTGCAGGTGCTGAAGGATTCTGTGAAACCAAACCAGAAAATAGTCTTGAGAATGTAACAGGAAGCTAAGCACAGAGAAAAGCAGGATAAATTCCATGTGTCTCGAGGACAGAAAGATATTTACTATGTTCAGATCGGTTGGACTTTTCACTTAATAAGAGTATGGGATGGTGAGTCCAAGCAGATTGTTTGGACCATATGGATAACAGCCATCATATAGTTCAATGATAATTAAGAATAAAAAGCTTGAGACCTTGTAGAGCGAGAAAGATATGCAAAAGGCAAACTAATGCAATAACATGTTAGCAACCACACATTAGTTTTCTGGGACATAAATACTTCACCAACTTTCCACTGATGGTTTTGCAAGGACTATAACATCTGTATAAATATATATCATGTATATATTTATCTTTCAAGAAAAACCCCATGAGCAAGTTCTTTGATGGACTATGTATTTATAGTTCCTCAGACATTTCCCCTTCAATAATATACACATTTATAAGCATTAACGACTGTACCGAAAAGCTTTTGCCGATTTTAAGGATAAGTCAAGCTGTTGCAAAACCTAGCTTCAATTACACCCCACCCACCCACCCAACTTTCAAAAGAAGTTCGAAACTTCGAGTAAAATTCCTAACAAAGTAACAACTGAACTGATTTTATAACTACTTGGTAACTTCAGCTTTCCATATTAGTTTTCTAATTAGTTAAACTCGAACATCTAATGCAGTTGGAAGAAACAAACTGAACACAGCCAAAACTGATTTCATGATCAGACATTTGCCAACAAAAAAAAAAGAAGGAAGGTTCGAGGACATGTGCAAAAGCTTGATATACCGAATATGGAATCTTTGTGTCATCTTCACTTGTTTGTTTATTTGCTCCCGTTGTTGCGGAAGATTCCACACCAACATCTTCAGCCAAAATTTGTTGTTGTTCTTCACTTTTTATGTGCCCCGCATCTGCACAGATGAGTAAATTCTCAATGCACGACAAACAACTACAAATGATAAAATACTTTAAACATTGCATTTTCTTTGCCCAACTGAAAGTAAAAAATAATCCAGTGTTCTTCTGCAGAACTGGGCGCTTATGAATTCTGACGTTGTAGTTGAGGTAATACCTGATCCTTGAACTCCAAGCCCAAGATTCACTTGGGAAGATATAGAGGAACTCTGTGAATTGAACTGCACAAATAAACTGATCAGTGTGAAAAAAGCAGGTTATAGTAGAAGCAAGAGAAAGAAATAAAGACATTTGGCGGAAAACCGAGTATTTTTTACAAAATTATTCTACAATGGCGAAAAGCCGAAAACTACCACATACACATTTGGAAACTTATTTCACAGAACTACACCTTTTTGGCCTTCTGTATCACAACTATATTTCAATTATCTAAACTACTCTCATAGTCATTTTATATCAAAATTATACCTTTTTATTCCAAAACTATACTTATATCATCATCCCATTTCACAAACCTACACAGTGGAGTTTGCAATATAGAATGATTAAAAAATTGTGTAGTTCGTTATGCAAATTGCTAGGAGAAAAGTTCTGCAACATGAAATGACAATGGGAGCGTAGTCTTATGAAACAAACAGTACTCCCTCCGTTCCAAATTATAAGATGTTTTGGCTTTTCTAGATACATTCCTTTTACTATGCATCTAGACATATTGTATATCTAAGTGCATAGCAAAAGATATTGATCTAGATAAGCCAAAACGTCTAATAATTTGGAACGGATGGAGTAGCTCTGAGATGCAGAAGTCCAGAAAATTTTAGTTCTATGAAATAATTTTGTAAAAGTGTAGTTTTACGATGGTTTTTACAATGTGTCAATGTTAGTGTAATTTTGTGAAATTTACTCTTTCGAAAAAATAAATATAAAAGGTTAGCCCTCACAGAACTTCATTTTTTTATATAGTTTAGGGCCTCAATGGTGCTTCAAAATTTATAAGGTGGGAAATCACATTGACGATTATCTCTAAAACATTCCAATACCTTTTTTAGTTGATTTGGTACATAAAATAGAAGTGTTACCATGATTGGCCGATGGCACCTAATAAGGGGTTCAAGTGTCATGGTGCTTGTCCATGATGGGATAAACACCACTGGGAGGATGGCCAGGTGGAATCGGCTTGTTGGGATGAGGGACGATATCATATATGAGAGGGACAACAAAAGAGGGAACAAGATTGATTTCTTGCTTGCCTTTGCTTGATACAACTCTCCATTTATATATAGTTTTCCTGGTGTCCTAGGGAATATAGATCTAATCTACTACCAAAAAAAAATCTTATCTCTAACTAACCCTAACCATAAAGGAGGGGTCTACAGTGCTGAACCAGCTTAAGGAGCCCAGTTGGCTGCCCATGAAATTCTTGGAATGCAGGATTCTCAAAATATAGGAATAGGAAAAACACAGGATTGAAATGGCCGTGCAATTGAAATCCTATATGAAACTAGAATACAGGAAAGTTGTGAATGAAGCATTTGAATGGTACACAGGAATAACACAGGAATCCTAAGGCACAAAGGAAAACAAAAACAAGAGGTTGGACCTCATGCTTATTTTCCTCCAAAAGTTGTATAGGGTAGTTCATTCCATAGGAACTTCAAAGGAATTTGTAGGATTCAATCCTTTGTTCCAAAGGTTCTTATAGAAAAATTTCCTATAGAAATTCAAACCTTCAAAATTCCTTCATTTTTCCTCCATTTCAAATGGGGCCTTAAGATATAGAAGGCTTAAAGGTACAACAGTGACAGAGAATAAACATCAAGAAACAAAACAGAGAAGTAGAATATGGATGTGCTCAGCCAAGTTGTATTTGCTGCAAATTTTAATATTGTAGTAGTAGCAGCAGAACCTGTTGTAGAATGGGATTTGGCTGCTGTGTTGGAAATTGCTTCTGATTTATGCCAGTTATATGAGAAACATTCAGAAGGCTGCCACCTTGCTGCTGTACTTGCTGCAGTCTTTGTATGTACTTCTCCCTGTGATCAGCAGATATCTCAGGCCTTCCACGAAATTGACTCTGGAAATACAGAGAAAGAAAATGTCATATAGGCAAACAAGTATTGGTGAGCCTAATGAGGAATTATCAAATCAAAGTTCAAAATAAAAAGTTCTTTCAGTACAAAAGCATCAGTTATTTGGATGCATACAAACAGAGGCATTGAACAGGAAAAAAACATTAACAATTCACAAACAAAACCAAGAACAATCTCAGAATAACCTTACACATGATTTGAACAACTCTCTCCAGTAAAAAAAAGGTTGATATTTTGGACAAAATTGACTTGAAAACTAAATTGATACTGTCCTTTCTTTTTTATATTGGCTAAATATTAAAGGTGTACATGAGATTTATTGATGTTTTAGCATGATTGCTTCCATTTATCACAAAAACCTGCATCCACTCACTAACTATTCTCTCTTATGTCTCCAGTATAGTTGAATAGGGGTAAGCTTGGTAATTCTTCTTCTCTCATTCACTTGATTTCACACCATTAGTTCTTGTTCCCATTCCTCCTATTACACCCTATAATTTAAACCAAGGGAGAAATATTCCAGAACATCACTTAAAGTTGGCTGGATGGAGAAGTTGCTATTAAGAAATCTGATCAAGTGACCAAGGGCAATTGCACTACTCCCTCCGTTCCAAATTATAATACGCTTTGGCTTTTCTAGATACATTTCTTGTGCTATGCATTTAGATATACACTATGTCTAGATACATAGTAAAAGAAATGTATCTAGAAAAGCCAAAACGTCTTATAATTTAGAACAGAGGGAATATATAATAAAAATAAAATTAACAGAAGAGGTACATACAGTTTCACTTTGATTTTGAAATGTAGCAGCAGCTTGAGGTCTCCATTGAACCCCAGAAACAACTGGAGGAGAAAATACTCTTCCACCAAGAATAGGGTTTTCATTTGGGTTAGCAGAATCAGAGCTAATTGCATCATTAGTCCTGGGAACCTGCTGGGGTTGAACTTTACTGCCAAGAGGCGTAACCAACTGCTGAGAAAGACCACCACTGTTAATCTTCTCGTCAGTGTTCAATATATTTCTTTTGGACAAGTCATTTATTGCAGGAAGTGCACTAACCGATCCATTTCCTGGGACTGGACCAATAGTTATGGGAGCTGTACCTAATGCCTGACTACTAGTTATTCCTCGGGCTATGCCCCTGCCAATTCCAATTTCAGTAATAGCAGGAGATGGTCGTCGTGGAGGAAAACTCATGCTTTCATCATCCTTCAAGGTGGTAGATAAGTTTGCAGGAATTGAGGTAACAGCAGGCGTATTCTCAGGAGCACTTCGTGGAATAGCAGAAGAAAGTATTGCAGCCGTTGTGGTGGGCACAGTTGGTCGCACAGGGGAACTAATTGTTTCTGCAGGTACAGAAACAGCTGCACTACCAGTACTGACAGCAATGGGCACAGCTGGTACTGAAGGTCCAGGATTTCCACCTTTTGGAGGTGGTGTTTGTGGCACAGATTCAGGATTGCTTTCTTGTGAAGCTGTCTCCTCTGTTTGATCTTGTGATGTACTTTGTGAAGGAGTTGCTGATACTGTAGGCTGAAAAAAAAAAGATGAAACAGTTGGTAAGACAACAGACAGTTAATAATAGAAATGACATGAGGATTGACCTGAAAACACAATTCTCTAATTTGTTATTGGATATGTTCTTATTGCACCAATATTGTAGCAAAACCAACAGAAATTCAAGTGGTGACACTGATGGGAATGGACACATATCAACAGATTCAGTACTAGCACTTTCAAATTTACAGAAGCAAATCTGGCATTTATTTATCAAATATGAGAAATCAAATGCAGATTAATATAAAAATATTATCTTACATTTCATCTGTACCACAAACCATCAAAATAAATAATAACATCATGAACCTGAGTAGGTGAAGTTGCAACTGAACTCTTTGTGCTCAAAACTGCAGTAGTCGAAACAGAAGCAACACCCTGCCAATTATGAAACAAGGCTGAAAATATATAACTACATGAGGGGGGGGGGGGGGGGGGGGGGGGGGGGAAGCAAAACAAAATGTAAATACATAAGGCTGGGGAACTGCCTAAACAAAAAAAAAGGACTAAATGTACATAAAAAGGACCTCTGCTATTGATAACGATGTTTGTAGCAGCCATATAAAAACTGTTAATTTTCATCTGACCAGACCTATTATATGACTCTAATTGCTAAGCAAAAGACTGACACAAGGATTATTTATCTATCATAAATAACTAATATACTCCCTTCACTCCAAATTATATGTTTTTATGGCTTTTCTAGACACAGCTTTTGCCATGCACCTAGATTTATGCTATCTATAATCTAGAAAAGCCAGGATGACTTGTAATTTGGAATGGAGGGAGTACAATCAAAAAATATACATGCAAACAAATCCCCTGATATTTATTTTCTGATCTTGCAATCTTACACCCGCACCCCTGTCAGACTCCAACTCCCACACCGGGCCACTGTAATACTGTTGATTTTCTGCTAGTTGTTTCCATTCATGGTCATAAGAATAAAAACAAATTAGCCAGCATTTATAGCTTACCTTCACAAGACTAGAAGCAGCAAGTGAAACCATGTCTTCAAGTGCTTCAACCTTCTCCATAGGCAATGTGCTATAGAGGTCCTCAACATCACTGAATTCATCAAAGTCTTCCTAAACACGAACGAAGAAAACAAAAATAACAAATAAAAGGTCGATCATTTGCCTGTACGTTATCACAATTCACAATTAGCATTCAACAATACAAAAAAGGATATCACTCCCTCCGTCCCAAATTAGAGGTCATTTTGGACGACCTATAATTCGGGAATGGAGAGAGTATGAGAGTCAACTATGAAGGCAGACATACCTGATTACGTTCAACATAGTCATCAAGGAAATCTTTAACATCATTGACTTGCTCAGGACTCAACTCATCATTATCCAAAAGTCTCAAGATTGACTCCAATTTCTTTATATGAGCTTTATGTCTCGTAATAGACTTCTCTAAATGTACCTAATCATGCAAAATCACTTCTTATACAGTACAAATTATAGAAAAATAAGTTCCATAAATAAATAGTAAAAATAGGATTAGTATGGAATAAATACAGCTGTTCTTACCAGTCGAGGTGGTCTTTGCTTTCCCTTTTTAATTGAAAGACCTTCAATCTCTGCTTCAAAGTTATCAATCTGGCTTTCCAAATCACTAACCTGTAAAAAATAACATGGTCCAAGAGGTACATTAGAGATAACTGTGAGCACTTACAACAATAAAGCAAATAATAGTCATAGCAGGAGCCATCAGTAATCACAAAACCACTAAGTAGTAAAATTAGAAGAACCATATAAACACCAAAGAGATATTTTCAGAGCAATCAGATCAAAGAAACTAGCTACACCAATTCTGGATTGTCTACCATCACAACAAGAGAATCAACGTGTATCAGAAGGGACAGAACTCAAGGTAAGGTATTCAGTAATCACAAACAACATAGCATATAACGGCCCATTCGGTACGGTTCCAGATTCTCATAAGAACATTTTGGATCCAGATTCTCTCTAGAAACATTTCTTTGGTGAATAAAAATCATTTCGTGGAAGCAGTTGGTTAGCTGGCTGGAATCAAATCAGAACCAGAACCAGGCGATTAGGCGAAACACCTAAGATGTCATTTCCCTCGTAGGTCAAAACACCAAAACATTTCTCTCTGATTCCCATGGAAACATTTCCAGCTACGTTGATTTGGCATGGGTTCTGTCAATTCTAGATAGAAACAGAACTGAATCTATCATACAAACATGCCCTAAACATCCATGTGATAGTTTCAAAGCAATTGGATCAAAGATCAAAGAAACTAGTTACAACTTGCAACCATTCTG
Source organism: Saccharum hybrid cultivar R570 (assembly GCA_038087645.1). Taxonomy (NCBI): domain Eukaryota; kingdom Viridiplantae; phylum Streptophyta; class Magnoliopsida; order Poales; family Poaceae; genus Saccharum; species Saccharum hybrid cultivar. The sequence continues at coordinate 33,162,711 of JAQSUU010000001.1, read as the reverse complement.
AATTGTATCATCACAAGATGATTCTATTCTACATTGATCTACAAATAATACATGGAAATCGAATTGACATGAGGCCAAAGGGACAAAAACCATGTCCTCGGAAATGAATTAAAGACCCAAGGTATTCTCAAACAAAATAGCATACATATGTTGCGATTTACCTATGTGGTTCGGTTAGCATACAGAACAACAGATATGAAAGCATAAGAGCACGAGAGTTTCAGGATTCCAACATACCACATTATTAAGCCAGTCTCTTGTTTCAGCTTTGGCCTTTTCTTTGGGATCCTGCACCAAATAAGAACTAATTATTAGTCATGAAACAGAAGTTGCAAGATAATGAGGTCCACAGCAACTCAAGATAAATAGTACTACACTAGACTGCCCTGAGTTATTGGTACTTAATTCATGGAAGTCTAAATTGCATGAGTCAACTATTGCATCTCAATGCCAACATTGAATACTAAGATCAGACTCAATTCTTTTATCCTAACCAAGTTGAACTACTCCAGGAAGAAATGTGCCAGATCGTACAAGATCTAAGAAACATACTCTTACAAGGCTACAAGAAAAATAGCACAAAATAATTTTGAAACAGTATCCTCATTCTTAGGACGAGGATGTTATATAAACAACTCGAAACATGTACATGAAGCTAGGAAAGTATGATAGCACAAACAAAGAAGTCCTAGTGCTTACTGTTTTTGGTTGCTGACCTAACCCTTCTTTTGAGAAGGCCTTAGTTTTTGTTTCCTTCTCACAAACTTTAAATCGTTCCATCTCTCGTTCAATCTGCTTTCGGGCATCCATCAGAGCCTGCTCATAAGAGGCACTAACCTATGTCAACATATATCACAATCAATTAAAACCAGAACAGTAAGGTATGTAACTTAAAAGTTATCTGCATTTGGCAACGAATAACATATCACATGAAGAAAAACATTACTTCACCAAGAAAAGCCACTGAGATATGCAAACAACTATTGTCAAATACTAAAATCAGGAATCATATCACAATTCTTGAGCAACATAGTAACATTTTTATTTGGGTCACTAGTAATATATACTTCACATTGATATTTTGGATGGTTAAAATAGAATACCAAGTACCAACTACAAAGTTAGCAGAGAGCCTTAAGGAATAAGGACCTTATAAACTCCAGAACTCTACTGACGATTTGTGAAGGCTGAGCGAAACGTACAAAAAAGAACAGCAGCCCAAGTGAAGGGGGTGCCTTCATCAAACTTAATGGCATCTCAAGTGACTACACCTCAATCTAGCCATAGCCTTTGACGATCACAAGGAGAGATATAAACGAGAAGCCTGGTATCATAATCTGTAGACAGCAATACTTACTCCATACTAACAAAAATCAATTATGTTTCTGCGTTTGCCAGGACTCCCAGACTTTAAAGCACGGGATCTCCCAATTGAGACCATCTAATAGATCTTTAATCACAAAGTTCTTCTTAATATCAGCAGTGATACATACTTCATAAACTTCGCTAAAAACTAATGATGCACTATCACTCTTATGTTTTATTTAAAATAAATGCCACTATTTGCAAACTCAGTTCAAGCACAGGTATGTTTTTCGTATTTCAATAAGAATGCAATGAAGTCAATGTGTGGCTCATTAAACAAATTCTAAATAGACCAGCTAACCTAGCCTGAAGGAGCATATGGCATCCAGATTTTTTGTTATAAACTACCCAGATGGACTACTCTTGCTAAATACAACAGATAAAAGGCATACACATAGTGCATTAAACATTAGATATCAATATGTACCAAGCACAGAGAAAAAATGGACTGAGTGGACTTGAAGAGTAATCTCAAAGCCACATTGCTAAGTACCATCTACTTTTGCAAATTAAACTGCCCAAAAAAGTATTACATATTGCATCCCAACAAGCATTGCAAGTGGCATCTAGTGGGAACAATGTAGCCCATGGACTGCAGACAATCTTGGTGATGCAAAATGTAATAACAACAAAATCCACATCCTCAGCATGTCAACAGAACCGTCTAGCATCATTATTACAGGAGAATCTAGATAACAGAACAGCTAGCAACGCCAAAGAAAAAAGAGCAAAAGAATGGGCAGCAGTATTAATAATAACATCAAAACCCTCTGCAGCCCTGACCCTGACAGGATACATATGAAACTGTTCGCTATGAAACTGGTCGCATCACCAGTTATGCCTACACTGTATCACCCGAATTATCACCTAGATGATATACAATAACAGAACCATTCTCCAGTGAAGGTCCCTACTCACTGATCACCACCCGTGTTGCGCCACACAACATAACTTGTTCAAGACGCCCTTCTACCCAACACTCAACTAAAGAGGACAGCATAACGGCACATTGATCACAGCCTAAAGTCAGCAAACAGCAGCAGCACTGCATCACAAACAATCATGCCCCTCCACGTGCAGACATAGAGGCTTGCTAGGGGAAGGGGCAGGACTCGAGGTAATCCTAACCTTCTTGTCCTTGATCTCGCTGGACTGGATCCACGTCTTGATCTGGTCCCTGTACCGCTGCAGCTTCTTGATCTCCTTCTTGAGGTCCGCCTCGAACTTCTCCTTCTGGTTGGCATTCTCAGTGTCGTAGACCTGCCCCCAAACAAAAACCGTCAACAAAATTCGCGAGAAAAAAATTCCGGCAGGGGCAGGGTGAATGGAAGGAGGGCGCTGGGGGCGTACCTTGTTCCAGATGCTGTCGAAGACGTCGACGCCCTCCTGGACCTTCTTGAGGACGCGGTCGATCTCGCCCTGCAGCTTCCGGCTGGCGCCCATAGCTGAGACGGGGGTGCCCTCACGCTCAGGCGCGGCTAGGGTTTACGATTTGGGGGGAGCAAAGGGGGGAGAGTGGTGGAGACTGGACAGGGGAAGGTCGGAAGGAGACTACGAATTATTTGGGACGGGTTTCGTTTTCCTCTGCCGTGCCTGCGTGGGGCGACGTTGGCGAGAACGAACGTGGACTGGACTGACGTGCTTTTCAGTCCGGGAGATCTGGGCTATGGCCGTGGGCTGATATCTTCTGACGTCTCGGACATTAAAGCCCAAGTTTGTACGTAACAACTAGGATGTCTAACAGGCTTGGGCCAGACTAATCCGCTTTGGTATATATATATTGTTTTTGCCTGTTGAATTATCACTGGATTCTACGTGTTTCTTCTCACATTCTAAAATCGGACGAATTGCAGAACTATTTTCTCTCTGTGCTGGTTATATAAGTGTTTTTCAAGGCAGTTTTCATCGTTTTTAAATAAAAAATCCAATAAACACCTAATAATGTTTCGAACCCACAATAATATCTAAATTTTTAAAAATTATGAGAAAAACTTAGAAAATATAGCGGTAAAGAGAAACCCAAATAAAATATTAGAGTTCATGAATAACATATCTAGAAGTTTCTAAAAACTAGATTTAGCTCCAGGAGTATGAAAAAATCTCTAAATTTTCCGAAACATTCTAATTAGTGTTTAAATACGTCTAAAATTTTATAAAATAAATTATGAAATTCAACTAGAATGTAACAAATGCATTCATGCTTGTCGCATCTTGTGTTTTGTTGTAGAAAACTTTAAAAAGCAAACTGATATTGATAGAGTGTTTTAGGGATTATCCAGATTTTTTTAGTTATTTGCATTTTTCTACTAAATCCAAAATTTAGAAACTTCTAGAGATGCCCTCACCGTCTCTAAATATTTTTTTGGTTGTTACTGTCCCAATCTATTTCTAGAGTTCTTTCATAATTTTTAGAAGCTTACCATCTCAAAAAAAAAGAAGCTTAGAGATATTTTCATGGTTGAAAAAATAATATCAGGTGTTTACCATATTATGTTCATGGTGGAAGTCACTGCCACGGCCAAATGAGTCCCAAGTCAGATTCAATCCAGGGATGGAACTCATACTGTCGTACATATATTTTTTTTTTTTGGCTACTAGTACAAGGTTTTAGGCACAAAAAGATTGTGACCTTACCTGCTCTGCTCTATGGGTTCCAGGGCAATGGCTTATACATATGCTTATAGTCTAGAACAACAAGTAGTGCCAATCCATTTTATAGCGTAGAACACTTCCGAGATTTTTGAGATATACCAACATCAGCTGAATAAGGTGAAGGCCACAAGTATAAACGGCAAATTCTGACTAGTGAATTTAAACTATCACAATTATGACTTGTGCAGTGGACTTTTTATCCCTAAAAAAGTCACACAGTTGTTCGAGGAAAAAAAGGTACACCTTTTAATCCACTGACCAAGGTCAAATCTGCAACTAAACAAAATCTTGAAGAGAATGTTTGTCGATGACATTTGATATGAAAAAGGTGACTTCTTTTGCCATTCGTGTTCTGTTCAATAGGTCCTTTGAATGCCCTCACATTTCAGTACAAAGGGCTTTACATGAATTACACAAATTATGTATCACATATTCCACCCAATTGGGTTTATATACACCACATCTACACACACTCCAACAATGTGTAAATTGACCTGGCTCGTGAACAACATATATCTTGCAAAGTTGCATCCACGAGATCTTGTTGCCAAGCATGAAAGAAGTAACAGTCAGTTCCCGTCTTTCCTGGCTGATAACCAATTATCTACAACAGATGGCCAACCACCTTTTAAGTAAATATCATCCGGTCGGTCTTTCTGTAACTCTATCATGTCACATGACTGCAGCTGTTCTTTTCTATGATACATATCCTGATGAACTCCTGTATATCTCATCAGCTTGAGCTACCGGAACGTAGACGACATCTGTTAGGGAGCTGTGGGTTCGTCCATAGAAAACGTACACAAGAACACCCATCAGCAGCCATATGCCAACCCTCATCCATGTGTCACCACTGAAGAACACATGGGAAATGCGCAATTCAGATTAATCACAAAGAGAGAAGGCGAGTCAGTCATATACAACTAGTATTTCCATTGAAACAGAATAATAGATTCGACACTAACCCCAGGTTTATCAACAGATACGTATTTATCAGGATACACAAAACTGGTAGCACTGGAACAAAAGGGCATGTGAATCCTGCAGAAAACAAATCACAGATATGTACTGTTTATTTAGTTCAAATATATTGGTAGGCAGGGTTATGTAAATTTGATAGCAGTACCTCCGGAATGACCAAAAGAGTGCCTGCCAGCATCTTGGTCGATCCAGGAGAGCAAGCTGAGGCCAGCCAGAAGGAGCACAACTCCAATGATGCAGCCAACACATATCGGGAGACTAATATAGGGCAAGATACTTTTGTTAGGACAATGAGTTTTTCTATGTTTGTTAATGTGATGAATCATAAAGTGACCAATTGAAAGAGTCAGCCTACTATCCTTTCAGACAGAGTCATATGGTACTCACAAAGGCAACCATGTGGCAGAGGCTGAAGATGCGAGGATCGGAACCCCTACACACACAGACGCTATGCTTAAAGAGGCTATCTTTCGGCGTTTCGTCTCATCCATCTTGCCTACAGAATTAACATGGAAATTCATTCTAGTTAGCTAGCTGAAGTAAAATGTATCTGGTGTGGAACAACGAAACTGAATAAAACCTGAAAGCAAATTTGTATTACCTTTATGCAGTCTTTTATCAATGAGAGGGTCCTTCACTGATTCTACTACCACAATCACATCCTTTGTCTGAGACAAGTTACAGTTCCCAACGCCAAGAAGGCCCCTGTCTGTTTCCTCATCGCATTCCTGGTTCAAACGGAATGATTCTTGCATAGAGGGTGGTAAAGGGACCTCATCCGGAGGGACATATCTGAGTATCAAGATTGAGACAGCAACTATGGTGAATGCAAGGAGTGTGCCTACACTGACCTGCAACCAAAAGAACATAATTTTTATTTCACTCCACCTTACATGATTTGTAATGCTTGCATGCATGTACAGTCCTGCAGGAAGTTTCTCTTCCATAATCCATTGTAAAAATGGCAATGATTATACAAACAATCACAGATAGCTGGTTACTTACCATTCCTGCTAACTGTGAAACATCCATTGCAAAAGCCAGAGCAGCTGCAAAGATGCCAGTCACAATTGTGCTCTTAACAGGTACTTGAGTTTGTTTGTTAACATCAGAGAAGAAGGATGGCAACAGACCATCTCGTGCCATGGCCATAAGTATTCTAGGCTGCGAGAATAACAATTCAAATCATAATGACACAAAGTATTAAAATATCATCTACCTAGAGCTGATGTGGTACGCCATAGTACTACATGCCTACATCTTCGCTCACAGATGTGGCATGGTAAATCAAAGTTCATTGCAGCATTAGTTGAATGGGATTTAATTGAAAATGAACGAAGGGGGTCAATGCGATTGATGGATAATGTTGAGTTAAACATGGAATCCAAGGTGCTAAGTCAAGAACAAACATATTTTACAATAAGGGTCTGGAGCAAATCAGTTTTGGCCAGTTACAAGGCAAGGTTCACACAACTTATTGCGGAGTGACTATCAGTAGAATGAGAAGCACAAGTTCCATTGCATTTTCAGCCACTGGGTGTCATCAGGAGTAAGTCATAGTATGCTTTTAGCAGTGTATACCTGTGGAAGAAGTGAACCCATCAAGGTCGAGCATAGTGCAAGAACAGCACCACTTGTCACAACATACCTAAAATTAGATGGTAAAGTCTGTAAGCCGATGACTGGTATACACAAGGGGGTAAACAAAAAGTCAGGACTTACATGGCCCATTGCATTCCATGTTTTGTGAAGGCAGATGAAATAGGAGTATCTGGGTCCATGGCGAAGTACGGTACCAGCCCAACAATAACGACAGAAACAGCCATATACAACGCACAACAAATAGCCAATGCTACTCCAATTCCTAATGGCAGATCTCTCTGTGGATTCTTTACCTGCAGGGGTCAAAAGGGGGTAAAAACGAATAACTCTTGTAAAAGAAGTGCACATCTCTGTCAGATGGAACTTTCCTAACCTCTTCAGCTGTACTAGCGACCGTATCAAAGCCTATGTATGCAAAGAAAACAGTTGCTGATCCAGCAAGCATTCCATTTACTCCATGTGGGAAATACCTGGAAAGTTCAGATACCTATTAGCACACCACTAATGAAATCCCCCAATAGAAAGGAAGCACCAAGCCTTTAAGCATTACCCGTCAGAAACCTTGTAGCCGACCCATCCTATTTGGAAGCCAATATAACTACCAGCCACAATAACAAATATCATTACACAAGCATTCAGAACTGTTACAACTCCTTGTGCAAATGAACTCTGCAACAGTTCAAATAGAATGGCCATAAGTCATAAGTGGTTCTGTATTTGTGGAGAAAAGGAATAAGAACTTATGAATCGATCAAAGTGGCAACCTCTTTAATTCCCACGCACAGTAAAACAGTCACAACAAAAACAAGAGCAGCTGCGCAGGGGTCAACAATGATACCAAACCATGGAAGCTGATGGCGTGCTAAAATCCATGGCAGACTATCCTGTCCTCCAAAAAACAATGCCTGGAAAAATAAACAAAGTTCATCAAACCAGGCCTATGATTCAAAGCATTGACTGAATACAGTTGAAACGGGCTAGATACTAAACACATCACACTTACTAAATTTGGAGATATGCCACGGGCAACAGCAGATCCACCAATAGTATATTCCAGCACAAGAGCCCAGCCAATCAACCAGGCAACACTAGGTAAATAAAACGACCATGTGAGTTCATTATAGGCATTTGTTTATAGCTAGAAAAGCTTAAGCTGTAAATTTCTTCATTTGGATATTGACAAAACAATACAGTTCATCATACTTATCCGAAAAAGCTAGTATTTCATATCATAAAAGAATGTATATTTACTCATGGGTCAGTAACTTACCCTTCTCCAACACAGATGTATGAATAATGGTAGGCACTTCCAGCAGAGGGGCAACGACTAGCAAGCTCAGCATAACAGAAAGCTGAAAGCGCGGCTGCTATTCCAGCTATCAGAAATGAAATTGTCAATGCCGGACCAGCGTGCTCCCTAGCAACTGTTCCCACAAGAACGTACACTCCAGCTCCAACTGTGGAACCAACCCCTAAAAAATATAGTAGTAGTTCGTTAACATCAAGCAACTGACATATAGATTCAACATGAAGTAGAATGATTGACAAACTTTATTACTATAGAATCTGATTCAGCCCATCAAAGTTTTCACTTTCAAGAACAACAAGCTTTGAAGTAACCTATATCACTGTACCTAGGTAGAATTTCGATAATTTATCTTTGCACAAACTTATTAGAGTAATTTATCTTTGCAAGGAGTGAACAAAAGTCGAAGGGAAAAAAAACGACAGTTGGAGTGGAGGATCGAGAAATATCCACCATCCACAGCTGGCAGCCAACATTGAGTAACCTATAAAAAACTGAACAAGTCGAAGGAAACCAAGTAACCAACTACCAATAATAGCAGTTATACTACACAACAAAGGGCAAGTCTGCCATACGCATCCGCGTGACGCGCGTCTGAACGTTATGTCAGACACCAATGCAGCCATCCAAAGTACAGGAGAGTAACAAATCAACATTTGTTACTTGAAAGGGAGAGAGCACAGAGCAGAGTACGCCAGTTTTGAAAGGAAGAACGAAGGAAAACTTGCAAGTTGAAGTAGAGACAACTCATGCAGTAAACCGCACTAAATAGTAATCAATGCATATAATTCTAGCTGCTCCATTGACCCAGAACATCAGCAAAGTTACCACGAGCCTAACAAATTCCTCAGCAAAGCCGGCATCCTGACTCCTGACCAGAATTCGCTAAAACCCCGCAAAACAATTAGCGCTCGGAAACCACCAAAGCACATATACCTTTCACGAACACGAAATACCACGAATTCGCAGGAAAGCGGAACACAGAACAGAATCACAAGGCAGAAGAAACCGCACCGATGGCGACCAGCTCCGGCACGTTGAGCTCCTTGGCGAGCTGCGGCTGGCCCTCGGCGCGGACCCGATCGGAGTCCACCTGCTTCCGCCGCATCAGGCTCCGGAACCCGCCGCCCCATCTCCTCCCGCCGCCGCCGCTGCTCCCAGCCTCCAATGCCATCAAAGATCGCCGGCACGGCAGGACAAAGAACCGGCCTTTCTCGCCGGATTCGATCAGAGGGCGGATAAGGGCATCTGGTTGGTTCCACGGATTACGCGGCGGCTGGACGGAGCGAAAGACAGAGAGGGGGGCGAGAGGGGTCGATGGGGACGGCAAGAGCTCCCCCTCTCGCTTTCTTGGCTCGCGGTTCCCTCTCGCCGTCTCGCGTGCGTTCTTCTGGTATCGTCTCTGTTGGAAACTTGTTCGCTCTGAGAACGACGCAGACCGGGAGAATTCTTTATAGTGGTACACGTGGAGGTTTTTACTTCTACCGAACTCCTGTTCTTCGAGTTGAAAGCTTTACTGGTACTGGGGATAGAAATAGAATGTTTTAGGGCGTGTTCGGATCCAAAATTTTCTGGGTAAAATTTCCATAGCATTTTTTGGTTGATATTTAGCAAAATTTATTTAATTATGGACTAACTATACTAAAAAAAATTTATCTTGACATTTACAGACAAATTATACAATTAATTATTTTTTACCTATATTTAATACTCTATACATACGTCTAAATATTCGATATGACGGGTACTATACAATTTTTTTGGGATGTTTTTAAGATCTAAACATGGCCTTAGTCGCCGAGATTCTCAGATGCGTTCAACTGATCTTCGAGAATCTTGTTTACTTTTCTACAATTTTTTATATGCAGAAAAATAAAGGGTAGGGGGGACGAAACGCTTATATGTGCGAAATTTCAAATTTTTATATAACCGTGCCAAAAAAAACATAAATAATGTGTTTTTCGACTCCCCAAAATTTTGGAATTCGATTCGTCGACATGTTTTAAAAATTTGGAGTATTTTGCTTACGAATCAAGTTCTGAAAACGTTGAACTGCTCTCCGACTTAGATTCAGATGCAAGTTCTGGCTAGTATAAAGAGTTCCTACAAACCGTCTAAAAACCTTTTTTAGCCGAGATCAAGAAAAACCGATCAACAGATTTCAATCACCGCTCCCAAAGTTTTGCTCGGCCGAAAAGAAGATGTGGCACATATTTGTTTTCCTTTGGAACCAAAATTTAGGGATTATTAATGTCAAAAAAAATTAGGGACTATTGGAGTACACTGTTTTTTTTCTCCCAATTGTTTTATGTGGTTTGGTAAAACATTTTTTTTGCAATTTTTTAGGAAAAAATAATTGGATATGCTCTAAGTTTTTTTTTAGGAAAAACTATCACATAATGACAAATGTTTTGCCATCAACATCGTTTCATATGAAATCACAGAAAAGAAATCATTGCTTCATGTGATGATAGGATTTAAGACCCTATTTGAATGCACCAAGCTAACTATTAGCTAGGTTAGCAACGAGAAATCAACTAATAGCTAATTGTTAACTGGGTGGCAGGTAAGACATTAGCTAATTTATTAGCAGAGGATCCAAACAAATCTAATTTTTACGGCTAACTATTGGGTAGAGATCCAAACAAATCCTTACATTGATAAACTCAAATTATAGTACTTCTATTTCTATTCAGCACGTCTAACCAAGTAAGGGAAATGTTCACTTTAACAGGATTTTTACAATAATCATATAGCCTAATACTAATAGCCACTCATTATATATATAAAAAATAAGAAACCAAAATGATAGGGCTCCGAATGAAATCAGGGATGACGAGCGGATCTTGCTGTTCCACGCGTATAGGGGCATAGGGCGTCGCTGTAGCCTGTGACAGATAATATGTATTATCCAGTTTCACCGAGAGATATTATTGGCAGTTCCATAGTGCTACGTCTTTGATAATCCTTCACATCTTGCTGTTCGTCCCTAATTCGCATGAAGCTTTTTTAGTGAGAAAAAAACGTTTTTGACGTCTTTGCATTGATTCATGAACCCAATCGACTGATTATCAGATGTGCAGGATCTTTTAGGTGCACGAGAATGCCGATTACTAGAGTGGTATCTGCTACTTCAAGTGAAACCATTGCACGGGGAGACCAATTCCAGATGGTAGCTTAATATTTACTCCGACCTCCAGCTAGCATTTTTTTTGTTTTCTCAAACTAACAATTTCAAAATCTGATTACAAATCACTCTCTCTGTTCCAACGTTTTGGCTATTTTACATACGTTATTTTTACTATGTATGTAAATACAGTATATCTAAGTGCATAGCAAAACTACATATCTAGAAAAGTTAAAACCTCTTATAATTTAGAATGGAGAGAGAGTATGTTTTATATGTTTGATTTTGGATATTTGAGAATGATGTAGGTAGATTTATATATATACAAAATAGCTTTATAATAGTATATCTTTACAATGTAGTGCAAATACAATATAAACTAGATTATTGTCAAAGTCAGTGTTTTGGAGACCAAGTCAATATCCAGAACATCGTTTATTCACACAATTGTAGTTATCAATTATCATAACATCACCCAATTCGTGAAGTGTGCTCACAGTTTATATTGATTAAATCCTTGACATGGCCCACATAGAGACGTGGTAGTTTTTTTTTTCCAAAACACAACATAGACGCGGATATTCATATATAGACATGCACACTTACCTCCTATGAACACAAGCACGCACATCCTTCCCTTCGAGCACCTTTGAGACAGATCATAAGATAGGTGAAATCAACATGTGTGCGGTGTGTGCAAAGATACCACATTGATGTAAATTTTGTTTTTATAGTTTACTAAACCTATAAGTTTACAAATACTTTTTATAAATTTTACTAATCTATGGATATAATATATCCATCTACCATATTTTATTATCCAACCAAAGTTATTTGAAAGAATATTCTTTTCGTAAAAAAGTATTACAAATCGAGTCCTTTTTCAAAAAAGAACCATCTACAATGACTACACACAGATTTGGATTCATGTGTGATTTTGTTTTCAAGAAATCCATCTTTTATTTGACTAATTTTAGGTGATATATGATAATGATAGTGATGTTTTTCACCAACTTGTATTCATGTTCCCACAGAACAAAGCCCTCCTCTCCACTTTGCTACTCCATTTGTCTTAAAATAGAAGACACAATTTCATTTGCGCGGTCTTTAAGATCATGCTTTGACCGCTAGTTTCTCTTATATAATACATACTTTATAGCAATAAAAGTTTGATCATTAAAAAGTATTTCTAATGTTATCACTTTTGTGCTATAATTTTTTTATACGATTAGGCTAGTTGTTAGTCGAAGATAATAAAATTTTAACTTTGAAATATGTGGATGCCTTATATTTTGAGAGGGGGAAGTATCTGCTATAGGTTGCTCTCTTTCAACTTCATCAACTTTTAACCACTATTTAGGGTGTGTTTAGTTCGTGATTTTTTTTTGGTTTTGGCTACTGTAACACTTTCGTTTGTATTTGTCAACTATTGTCTAATTATGGACTAATTAGGTTCAAAGATTCGTCTTGTGGTTTTCTATCAAACTGTGTAATTAATTTTTTTTTCGTCTACATTTAATGCTCCATGCATGTGTCCAAACATTCGATGTGACGGAGAATCTTGAAAATTTTTAGAACTAAACGTGGCCTTAGTTCAGAACCTTAGATTCTCTGCTCTATGAGTACTTGGGGCCTTGTGCATGCAAAAGTGTTTGTCACCAAGGACACAGTTGCAGGAGAAGCGAAGTTTTAGCTAGAGACATGGATCTCATTTGCAAAGTTCTCTTTAAGAGGCTTGCAACATGCCTATGGATCTCATTTGCAAAGTTACCACTAGAGCTATACTTTGCTTGAGATTGGTTTGTTATGTTACACGATTTGTGGATCGCTGGGCTTGTCTTTGCTTATGCATGTGATCTAGCGAGATGTCACCTTTGGGCCTAGAGTAGTATTGTTGTTTATCAGCGCCGCCACGCTCGATGTAATGGCTGCTTGCTACTGTAATCAGTGGCTGAGCCAGAAAAAAATTATTGGTGAGCCGAGTTTTAACAAGAAAATGAACGAAAGGCACCGTATTCACATTGCATCACATTCACATGCTACGATCACATAAATTTTGACAAAAACGTTGCGATCACCCATATTATGACCAAAAGTGGATGTGAAACACAAGATGTTACCTCAAATTCATATAACTTTTGGCAAAAACGCGGCATCACATTCACATACTACAATCGGTAGATGCACAATAGAGCCGGGTAGACCCTCTCACCCTCCTCTCCTCCCTCCATTGCAGATTCACAGTAGAGCAGCAGCAGCTAAGTAGCTCCTAAAGTCCTGGCCTGTAACACCCTTGGTGTTACGTTGTAAATCACAGGTTAAAAATATTCATGAGCATTGCATTTAGTTAAAGTGCATGAGCTGGAAATAAAAATCGAAATGCAATTCGAGTCTCGAAAATGAAAAACAGAAAACGAATAATATAAAACCTAGATCAGCAAGAATTCGCTAACTAAAATTATCAAGTGCGAATATTCACGAATTTTATCAAACCAAAGCGGGAAAGATCAATTACTCGTGAATGACACGCTCCGACACAAGTCACCGGCCACTTGCACGCCTGACATGCACATACTTCTTGTTTGCTGTTGCTTGCTACCTCCTCACTCGGTCTCCACGTCGAGCAATCAAAGCTGCTGCCTGTTGCCTCCTCAGCCGGTCTTCACATCGAGTAATCAAAGCTGCTCAACCGAGCATGAAGGAGAAAGGAAAGAGTGTGCAACACGTCCAAATTATTTCCTCTCTACCAAGTCTACTCCCAGAGTACACGAGCCTTTATTAATCCCTTGCAAAATTTTCACCCTGCCCGACGACCGACTGCAGCTCGTAGAACTTACCAGCACGTCGCGCTGAGCACCAGAAAGCAAACCGGAGCACACGTCGCACTGAGAAGAACGCTAGCGAGCAAACCTGAGAACACGCAGAAAACACTGTAGCGCACAGGAATCACTATAGCGCGCGGAAACCACTGTAGCGCGCAGAATTACTGTTCACCCATAGAAATTACGGTTCACCAGAGGTAAAAGTCAGGTGCCTGTATGCTGAGAAATTGATTCACGCTTGTCACGCGCCGGTCATCCTTCCCGTGCGAGCTCCGTCTCTATCCTGCGTCTCTTGTCCTTAAAAGAAGACGTCTCACGATCGCGAGCTCGTCAGCCACCCACTTCGTTGTCCACCTCTTTCTCCCTAAGTCAAGTTTTTTTTCATTCTCCAAGAGAATCCCGAAACACCAGTCGATTGTGGTGAGTATCCCGTGAGTCCCTCCAGTATTTCCTCTGTCTCCCTAGCATCGCCATCCTTTTTCATTATTCTTTGATTAAAGACCACCAAGTCTCCTCCAGTACAACCATGAGCACGTCACGAGAGATCGAAGCCATGAGTTAATTAATCCCCTTTGATTTTCCAGAGATTATCAACAGCCACCTTACGTGATCGATATCTCCACCATACGATATCCGAATCACTCGATTCTTCTTTCTAAAATCATTATCTGTCTGTTAGTGTAGTTAGATCATACCTATCTGTGGTGATACTAAAGTCTATTAAATCAATCAAAAACGCTTAATATTAATATGATAAATCTTGTAGAAATTTTTTATGGCAAATGAGTAATAGCTTTAGCTTTGAAACTTTTGCGGTAGCTTCATGGTTTTATTAGGTGCTTACTGTAGTTTTGTAGTCTTTGAATAGCTTACTGGATGTGATAGCTAAGTTTTCCTAGCCGTAGTAAAAATTAAATCGGAAACAAATGAAGAGTATGCAATTTAATGAGTAAAGATTAATTAGATCAGTTTACTCTTGCTTAGTAAGAATAGTAGACAGCCTGGTATGTTAGTCATTAGAGCTAGCTTAGTAGCTTAGTAATAGTTGTTGTTATTTTAAGAGCTGCTGTTGTCATTGCATTAAGTCATGTCATCATTCTTGCCTATAGATCACGAGATAGTGGAGTACGTGGCTGCGGAGGAGCCGGAGTACGAGGAGATCATGGAGGTGTACGAGGAGGAGGTCTCCGTGCAGGAAGGAGCCCCGGAGCCGTTAATCACTAACTTTGCTGCACACCAGGATGCCCAAGGCAAGCCCCGGTGCATAACCTTTATTTTGAAATGATAATAGGATATCTATGTTATATGTGCATTTACGTTTCAAGAGTTCTGTTGAAACCCACTTGTATAAATATTACTACACAAGAGTCTTACTAGTTTAGGCCGTGTAGTGCCATGCTTAGGTTTCGTTAGCGTGAACAACATGGTGTTGTTCACGATAGGTGATCATTATTATCACTATGGTTAACATGGAAATAAAGACAGGTGAAATGGTGACCGGACAGGGACGTGGTTTGATAGTGGTGGATGTGACAAGGGGTGTCCTGCAGCCAACAGGGCATCAATGGGTTACATTGTTTCCCTGTCCGAGTCGGTTAAGGACCGATCGTTGCATTTGGGTGGTTGTCAGGTCACAGATCTCTTTATCCCGAGCATATACTGGCGGATGTGGGCTAGAAAGACTTGTTATTCTCTCGTCATGGGTTTCGGTTCCATCCGGACCAACTGAAGGTTGATTATATATGGGTATTAGGAGGTCTAAGCACCGCGAGAGGGTGGGGGCTTGGAGTCCCAGTATGGACGGGGACTCGGTTCTCTTGACAGGAGGATAATGGGTTGGTCCCGTTCGTACCTCGGTACGGGTGAGGCGTGTGTTTTTTGGGTACCTAGCTAGGCTACATTGATTCACGAATCGCCGCGTAAGCGGTCCGATATGACTTGATCCGGGCATTGTAGTAAGAACTGAAAGAGAAAAAGTGAATAAGGATGGATTTGTATTGACCAACTCTTGTTTGAAAATAGCATAAGTGCTTACATAGATGGTTAGCTGATAAACTAAAAGATGGCAAATAAAAGAACTGCAATAAGGATCCACTAGTAGTAATGCTTTTCTGCAAACTTGAACCAGTAGCCAAAAAGCCTATCATGATCCTTGGAGTCAGGAAATTATTCCTAGTCGGGTAAGTCTTGCGAGTACATTGTGTACTCAGGGTTTATTTTACCCCTATTGTAGGTGCTGCTTGAGGCTTTGTGTGGAGGATCGTCTGCTGGGCTCAGATGGATCTTTGCTACGCTCGCTAGATATTTACTTCCGCTGTTTTAATTCCGCACTCTGAACTTGGTATTGTAATAACTTATTTCTGAAGACTATGTTGTATGGAATAAACTAAGTATTGTACTCGTTTTCATTATTGGATCCTGGATGAAAATGTGGATGGTTTCGAGTTCTCCCATTGGATGTGCTCGACAGAAACGGCTGGAATAGCCGCTGGCGGAGTACTTAGTGACTAGAGAAAGGCAAGTACCTCCGTTAGTGTGTTATTTTAGGCGGTTCTGCCACATGGCCGATCGTGGGGCAGGATTTGCTTACAGCTAACTGCTGTCGTGCTGCGGCGGCTAGTGCTCCTCACGAGCTCGCTGCAAATCGTGATTCAGGATTTGGGAACGAATCACCGGTTGCGGCATTGGGCTAAGAGGAAGGACGAAGTGTGACGGTGGGCTTTCATCTTTGTTGGGCTGAATAAAGTGAAGAAAACCCATCTGGTGCTCATTTCTTCCTCCACGCTCCAGCGCCACGCCACACGTCACCTATCCTGCTCGTGCTCGCCGCCGGTGTTAGGGAAGAAGACAGGGTGCGGGGGTCTAGGGAGAGCTGGCCAGTAGCTGGGGCGGCCGCCCCACCCCGCCGCTAGGGTGGCCCTGTCGTTGACTGTAATCTAAATTTTCTTTTCTCTTTAATCGAATGCCAAAGCTTCGTCCTTATGTTAAAAAACGACGTTTAAGGTGATTCGTTCTGAACAAATTTTACAGTTTGCTAGTTTTTCTTAATCGTTTGTTATATTCACTTAAATCACTAAACCGTTTGTTCCGAAACATAACATGGTTTTGCTGTTTAACTTTGACTCACAATTCAATCAAGTATCTTAAAGTTTGACCAAATTTATGGAAAACATATATATAGCAATACTGATTTTCAACATAGGGCAAATATATTTTATAATAAAGTATAGTACTTATATAAAACGCAAGAGTTAAAAAATCTGCCAACAGAACCGGGATAGGTGAAAGTCCACGCACCCACAAGCCACAACAAACAATCCGAAGCCATGGCATCCAATTATTGTTGAAGAAGACTAGAAGAGCCGTTGCTTGGAGGATTCACTTTGGTCGGCCAGACTCCGCGGAGTGGAACGGGGCCGGGGTCTGCCTGCATCTATCTTCTTTTTTTGTTGAAAAGAATCGCATCTATCTTTGTATCGGCAGCCAGAGCGTCGTCGAAGAACACGCCAAGCCAAGGGACCAGGGATGGATCATGGGATGCTGCCCTTTTCCGAATGGCCAAACATGCCATTCCATGACTCCATGTCCATGCTGTGTACGTGTGTAAACGAAGGAGATGCTTTGCGCCCCCAACAGCCCAACTATTGTTTGCTCTCAGCAATGTCACACTCCTATATTTTTGTTTGTTTTGTCTCCAAATGGAATTGTTTAGGCCATGCTCGTGGATACACGTCACCGACTTTGTTTTTGCTACCCAAATTCTGACGTCATAGCCCCAAAAGAGAGAATCTTCATGAAATCTGGTGAGAGATGACCAGCGGGTAGGCTCCAATTAGTTTTGTATTGTACTTCAATTCATTCATGCATTTTTTTAGAGGTGTATATATTTTGAATATTTAAACACATTAGTTTCTAACTATTGGTATTGATTCTTTTTAATACAAAGATGTCTGCGCATTCACTCCTATGAAAATAGTTTCAACCAAGAATTAATCTTCCTTTTTCTGTGAATGACAGTACAAACAAAGATGTATACCATAAACACATGCACATACACCCCTTATGAGCACATTCGAAAGATATAAATCCTATAATAAATCCAAAAAAATGTGAACCTCATTCAAGTTGAGAACTTCAACCTGGATATTCAGTTCTCAAGGATCAATATTACAAGATGTAGGTTTTATTATAAAGTCACATTTTTATATTCTTGTTACACAACACAACATATCCTGTGCTTGTAATTTTAATGCTACAAATATTATAGTACAAGAAGATTTTGATTTTAAAGACTATATATAAGTTAAGTCGTGCTTTATATTATAAATAATGGAAACAGAGTAGTACCAACTCACACTCCTTAGACCGACTCCAACAGGATAGCCATCGCGCGACCCATACCCATTTGGGGTCATGCACAGTGTTTTGCGTTGAAAAACCAGCCTCCAACCGAGTATGCAAACACAGGAGGCATTTTGGGTCGAAGGCGACGCGCGACGCAAATATGTGTCCTCTCTCCTTCCTTTTGCGTCTCCACCCAGGCGTCGGGCCCACCAGAAGGGGACGACTAGAGCTTGGTCCGGCAAGGCGCTGCACCTTGGAGTCGCAGCACCAGAGCTGAGGAAGAGGGTCGCTGGCGGCAGATGAAGGGCCGGTGACGAGGCTGCCGGAGCTTGTCCGCGCGAAGGGGTGTCGTGCCTCGTCGGATCTGGCGGCGGAGCTCGTCCGCGCGAAGGGCTCGACGGTGAAGTCCTCGACGGGACACGTTCCGCCGCCACCGGCTCCGACGTTCCCCCCACGTGGGCGCGACAGATCTCAACGTGGGTGGGCGCGGAGGACGACGGCGTTGACGCGGTGAGGCGGATCCGCGGCGTGACGCCGCGAGCTCAACGAGGATTGGCCAGCGTAGCGAGACGGATCCGCGGCGGGTAGAGGCCGGCGAGACGAGACGGATTTGCGTTCGGGCTTTTGCCTTCGCTGTTGAAGAACACAAGTTTTGGGTGGCTAGCCTTTTTGCTATACATGACCCAAATGAAAGAATGGGTTTCGTATATAGGGTGTGTTCAGTTGGTGAAAAGTAAGTGAAAAGTTACTGTAGCAACTTTCGTTGTTATTTGACGAAATTTGTCCAATCATGAACTAACTAGGCTCAAAAGATTCGTCTCGACATTTACAGACAAACTATGCAATTAGTTATCTTTTTTACCTATATTTAATGCTCTATACATGCGTCCAAAGATACGATATGATGAGTGGAAGAGAAAATATTTTAAGTTTGCACGAAAAGTAAACACACCCATAGATGAGAACTGTTGGAGACAAGTCTTAGAGACCCAATCATTGCGTTTACGTGCACCAGACGATTTTCCTTGTGGACACAATACGTAGCCTTCTAGGCATGTCTTGACGTGAGAATAATGAATTATATTTGTGCGGCTTGAAACTGGACACCTTTATACCCAAGCATCTGCGTAGCAATTGGCTATCCAAATTCCAAGACGAAGGAGAAAAATATAGGCAACTAGCCAGGGTCACCCAATTCATCCAATAAAACAATGCAATAATATCATATTCCCTACGTCCCAAAATAACTATCGTTTTCGTTTCCCGAAAAATAACTTTAACTAAATATATATTAAGAATATTAATATTTATGTTACATAATTAGTATCATCAGAAAGATATTTGAATCTATTTTTTTAACAAATTTATTTGAAAATAGAAATATTGCACGCGTTTTCTACAAATCAAGTCAAACTTATAGCACGAAAATCGAAAACGACAGTTAATTTGGGACGGAGGGAGTAGATAAGAGCAAGTATAATATTCAGGCAGATATCATTCTCACCTTTTAAGGAGTATTATTAATATTTATAATACATAATAGTATTATTAAATAAATCATGAAAATATTCTTATAGTAAACATAATTTGAAGATACAGATATTAATAATATTTTAAATAAATCTAATTGAAATTAAGAAAATTTAACTTAATCTAAATCTAAAATAACATTCTTTTTTGAAGGGAAGGAGTAGCACAAAAAGCTCCTTCTCTTCTCCAGGTCAGCTGACGTGCTTTACGTAGTGCTAGCCGACTTGCTGACAGAACTTTTGACTCATATATGCTATGCTAAGCTGACATGCTGTCCAGAACGGCAAATCCAAGACTGAACACCTAGCCCCTAAACGATCCAAACGGTGCATGGATAGAATTCCAACGATAAAGGATGAAATTTTTTGTTTATTTAAAATTTGAGCTTCAAAAGAGAAGCTTATACAAGGAGAAAAAAAGAGAGAGGAATCAACGTTTGAATAATTGTGATGTAACTATTTATGTTTGATCACAACTACTTATGAGCCAATTTCTCTGTTTTATTCCCAAGCCCAAATTTTCCATTTATATAGATGATTGCATCATCTGCTATATATATATATATATATATATATATATATATATATATATATATATATATATATATATATATATATATATATATATATATATATATATATATATATATATATATATATATATATATATATATATATACACACGATTGCAGACATTCATGTGAAGTGCTAACACGGTGACCAGAACCAGGCAAGGAAGCAATCTCTCTGCGGTCAAAAGGGATCTAACTGGATGAAATCTCTCCGAGAGACCGGAGCCTTGTTCAGCTTTTATATACCAAAATAATATTAAGGCTGTGTTTAGTTTCTCATGGAATGCAAAATACAAAATGTCAACTACTTTGAAATGATGAAATACAAAATGCCAAAATTTTTATGGGTGTGTTTAGTTTTATCCAAAATGTCAAATTTTTTATAGGGTGAGTGAGGGTTTTTTTTTTGCCTCTTGAGGCCAAAATCCAAAATAGAAAATGGATACCTTTTTGCCAAAAAATTTTCATGATATTTAGTTTCATTCTGTAAAATGATAGACCAAAACCCAAAAATTTTTAGATGAATTAGGGAACTAAACACACCATAAACAGGACAAATACCAGATGAATGAATGTGTGCAGACGCCAAGAATATGGCAACACCTAGTGTAAAAAATCCACCCATCCAACCGAAAGAGAAGTTCCTCCAAGCAACAGTCCTATCTCATCGAATCTGCATTTTGTTTTCGCACCACATCACGCTTTCGATCCGCTGAGAACAAGTTCCTCCAAGCAACAATCCTATCTCATCTCATCTGCATTTGGTTTTCGCACCCCATCACGCGTTCGATCTGCTTTTACTGCATTTTATTTGCACATGGCATCTTGCCGACCTTATCTCATCTGCACAGCGAAGCGAGGGACCCACTCTACACACATGCTGTCCATGAGTCCATCCATCCAAATGGAGCACCAAGAAATGCCTAATGACCCAACTTCAAATTTCCAACTGAATCAGCACAATGCTGGATTCCAATCATAAATTAGATTGTTTAAACCATTTCACCTATCAGCTCTAAAGAACTAAGAATCCACTGATAACCAAGCTAGCTAAACCTAGCATCAATTGACCTGAGATGGCTAGCCAACTACTGCCACCGGACAGAACGAACCTACCGTGGCAATAACTGGAAAACAATCAACTGCTACCACCCTACCCTGCTGCTAAACTAGTTAAAATGGGCGCTTGCTACTCTTTACACGTGAAATGGCAGGAGCATGCTTAGTTCAACCAGCATGCTAGCCCCACAGCCTGATCAGACCTGGAGCTCCATCGGCTTCGTCCCCAGTTTCTTCCGAGGAGTTGGAGCTCTCGATGGTCTCTTCCTCTGAGAAGTTGTCTTCCTCTTTCTCTACTTGCAAACGATGAGCATTGTCAGCGACCCATTGGGCAAACTCCGGGGTTGCTGTGCACTCCGCAAGTGCCTTCCTAGTCGATTTCTGGGTGAAGTCCTCCCATTCCTCCTTGGAATATTTCCGTGGCTGGATGTTGTGGAAGGTAGAGTAGTGATCTTCGTCATCTTCGTTGGGTACTACGTGCTTTGTAAGTGCTGAGCAGACCAGACCTGCGAAACCCAGTGTCTAGTCAAGTCAAACACTACAATGTGTTCAAATAAAATAGTTCAATCAAAAAAATTGTATGGAAATGTCCTGTCGTTAGCTCAAATGAATGAAAACACAACTTCTAACATGTGAACGTTGTTTAACAGTATCTATAAAGAATGCTGACTACAAGCCAACAGAAAACTTTCAAGTTGCAAACAATACTAGTTATATTACCTCCATTTGCCAAATTGCTCCGACCGTACTGTGTGGCGGAACTTCTAGATGTGGTTCTTCCAAAGCCTATCTTAGATGGACTTAAGAACTGGATTTTAGGACTCTTGGGCAATCCTTGAGTAAGCATTTGGTGAGAAAGAACCATTGACTGCTTTTGTTTCCTGCAGAAGAACTAGCATACTCAGTACTTCAACAGGTACAAAGACAACATCAATGACAACTAACTTGAGGTACTAACTGGGTCATTGTCTTCTGAACTTTCTTTGCAGTCAACAAAGAGCATAACCACCAGCTAAAAGCAAGAGCAACCAGTGCTAGAAGAGGATCAAGTGTGCTCTGGAAAGATAAACAGCATGTCAGATACGAAATTCAAAGCAGTTAACTGCAACCTTATCCAAAGCATGGGACAAGATACAAACTAGACAGGTTCTTGAGAAGAATACTTAACATGGTAAGGGAAAACAAGATAGAACCACACCTGCATAATGAATAATGTAGCAACAACACGCATAGCCCACTTTACAAATTGCGCTATCCCAGCATCTACACTTCCATCTTTTGAAAGGATAAATCTCCTGACCATCCAATAGCCAAAACCAGCTCCAGTGAAGACAATTGCCACCAGCAGGAAGATAGAAACCTGTAATTCATCATTAATTTTTGTTACTTAAAGACTTGTATAACAGGTAAAGGTAACTATGTAACAGACTGATGTACTTAAACAAGTAATGAATAGTCCATTATACCACACAGATCAACAAGTGTAACAAACTGTGTATGGTGAACCATAAGTGTTCCATTATACCATATCAGAGAATTGCAGAGAAACGTCCAGTGTTCCAAGCAATAGCAAAAGATTAAAAAAAAATGCGTATGGTGAACCATAAGTGTGCAGTCTTTAAGGTGATTATGTGCCAATTATGAGTTATGGCCCAGCAGGCATGGTCTCATATAAAAGCATGGAACTCTATATGCAGCACACTATGTTTTTGCTCATCAGTTAGGTTTTATATAGAAGGCAAATACCAAACAAAAATAAAAAAACTCAACCATTATTTATTTTACCACAGTGCACCAAATAGATCAACGGGGCAGTAGATCTGGGATTATTCTCTTGTAAGCTACATAAGTCAAAGTTTCAAACTTCATTAAAAGAAAAAAAACTTCTGATGTTTGAAGTAACCATACCGCCATGTAGCAATGCATTTAATACACTATTAACTTCCATATCATTTACACTTATCTGACATCATTTCTTACAAATCACAACAACATCAAAGTATCCAGATAATAACTGGTTAAAGTCAGGAGTAAAAAATACATAAGTTATCTTTGCAGACTACATTCCAATCATAATGACAAAAACAGAGGCAGGTATCATGTTCATCTTGGTAAGTCAGAAATCAGAAATAAACAAGTTATCATTGCAGACTACGTTCCAATCATAACAACAAAAACTGAGGCAGGTGTAATGTGCATCTTGGTAAACGTAAAACATTAGCAGGATATAGATTAATTTAGCTCCCAAAGGCTATGTTTATAATGAACAATTGGGTGTATTGATTCTGTCTATAAGTAATAAATTCAGGGTTCAGGCTATCAGTTACTGAGATCAGGCAGACCCAGTGCCAGAGGCTCCCACACGAGTGGGGTCTGGGGAAGGGAATAACCGAAGCAAAGTCTTACCCCCGCAGAAATTCTGCAGAGAGACGGCTTCGAACCCAGGACCTGGTGACTCGGCGAGCTAGCACTCACCAACTGCACCAGGTCTGCCCTTCCTAGTTACTGAGATCAGGCCCAAAAATAAAATTCAGAACCAACAAAAACCCCCTTCCAACTTGATACACATGCTCTAATTTCTATAATTCTTTCCAAAGCCACATAATGGTGATACTAGCACTACTAAATAAACTGGTGTGCTCCATTTCTGATGTAACAAACATTAGAAAACCGAAATCCAGAATACAAAAGAAAACAGTAAATAATATTGTGCAAGCAAAAATGGGAAATGAGTAAAAATAGTTAGTTGATTTATTATTAGAAAACATGCAAGAGGAATTACTTACAGGGTTGTACAACTCTTCACTCAAGCCGAAGTTTTTGAGAATAGAAGAGACCAATGTTGAGAAGTAGTGTACAACATAGGAACCAACACCTAACTAAATGTCCGTAAAAAGAAAATGAAAATGAATGAGTACAAATAATTAGTGAGAAGTGCCTATTCAAATAGCTGCAAAATGGTGTGGGTACAAGGTAATTACCACAGATCCATAAATTTCAAGGTAAAATAAACTTTTCCTGCCCATTGGTAGCAATTTCATCCCCTAAAATGAAGGCAATGTCAGACATCAATATTGTTATCGTAGGAAACATGGACCATCATCAACAAATATAAAGGAAGTAGAAATTTGCAGTTCTTTTTGTCAGAAAATTTGAAAATAACACGGCACTATTGGTTTAGCCAACCTGAACACTACATGTTCCAAATCTATCTAAGGAGAAAATTATAAATGAATCAAAATACTAACACTACAAGATCACTATAAACTAGTAGTCAGCAAATTTCTTGAGAAAAAGGTGTAGACATTATATCAAGTTCAGTACCAATTAGTAACAAAAAACAGTGAAACTGTCTGGTCACTGCTGATATTCCAAATGATGATATTCGAAAGCATGAATCTGATTCACATGTATTCAGATGATTATGGGCAACGGTACAAAGTGGACTTCTAAATAACTGGACAGTATTTGTTCAAGGGGAAAAAAACTGGATAGCATGAAAGGGCTCAGGTCAATATCAGGATCATAAAAGAAACAATACTCCTACAAAAAAAAAGAGATAAACAATAACACACAACATGTTTATTTTATCTTTCCATCCAGTCATGTCAAGCAGGTACTAAGTCTATTAAGACAACAAGCCATGTTCTTTCCAAGACCTCAAGTTAAAAAAAAAAAAAAACTTCAAACGCTTCTTGAGTAAGGTCCGTCAAGCGGCTAACAGTCTAACACACTGTTATGACAATATCTCTCTGGCAATAAAGTACTACATAACATTTTTTTATGAAATGATCTAGTTGCAAGTTTCAATGGAAACAAATCCTTACTACAGAAAGATATAAATGTTTTTGAGGAAAAATATACCTGAAAAAGTACAATAAGAACAACAAGCAGGATCCCAAGAGCCATAGAGCTGCTATAGTAAAAGGGAGCCCATTTGCTAACAATTGGTGAGAGGAAAAGCAATACAAATCCAATACCAAGGCAAGCCAAACGCCATTTCTGAAACTCTGCATAAGTATTTGAAACAACAAAAAATGATTTATATAGAATAAAAATCGATGCTCCTAGTTTATTACTGAAAAGAAAAAGGAATTGATTTCATGAACAATCCTGACCTTCCTGAATGGAAAGAGTGAACCTAGCAGGTTTCTTATCAGCCAATTTCACATCAACATATTTGTTTCCATATGGAGAATTTACAGCAGTCCACATCCCATCTTGAAAACCTTGCCATTCACCGGCCTCGCACTGGCATAAATCCATGGAGGCATTCCTGCAAAAGGTAAACTGCTTCAGTTTTCCGAACACTAAGAATGCCTACATTTACAGTCGGGAAGAGTCAAAACATGACTTACCTATGGAAGCAAACCTCTATTTTCCAATGGAACTTCTCAGGAATCGACTGAGAGACATTCATTTTGACACGAATTTGGCTTGCATAGCTATCAAGATGTAACCTTGGCACTCCAGATAGGAGGACTCGCTCACAAAATTGTCCATCCAAGGGGGAGGGAACAAATGAAACCTCTGGATTTTCCAAGCTAACACCTGTAGTAGTAATGACCAATTTAATAAACAGCGTCATACGGATGACTACCAAACACAATACAAGAATAAATATACACTTTAATATTAAATTATCAACAGGAATTTCGTGAAATCAACATTCACCAGGCATAGACAATCGTCAAGCTGCAACAAGCACATAAAAGGACTACAGGTATAACATCTCACACTGTGCTTACAATAACAGAAGAAACAAAATAAAAAGGGCTATTGTGTGTAGCTGTTAGGACATGTTAATATGTTCTTAATAATTATAATATAAAAAACAATCCCAACAAGATCCAAGCTTGATTCCCAAGGGCAGGTTATTAAACTACAGCAACAGTTACTAACAGAACCAATCCAACATTCTTTGATTCCCAGCAAAGCGGCTTATGATTGAATATTCCTTCAGGAAAGAAGATGCAACTTGCCATCACTGAAAAGTAAGCCGCCAGCATTATCTAAAATCCAACCAGTTAGGGTATACAATCGCAGCATCTCACAACATAAATCCTGAGCCAACGCAAAGCCCTAAACCCTAGACAGACACAATCGCCGCGCGCGCGCACACACACGAACGCAGTCGCAGAACAAGACGAAGGTTTACGATACCGTTGAGCGGCTGCGCCGTGGCATCGTCGCCGGAGGAGAGGACGAGGAGCGCGGCGAGGAAGGAGACGAGGAGCAGAGTGGGCACCGCGCGCCGGGACGGGGACGGCGAGGGGGAGGCCGGGGCGTCGGCGTCCGAGGACGAGGTGGCACTGGTCGCCGACGACGAGGTGGCTTCGCTGGCGGAGGGGGCCATCTCGCGCGGCGGCGCTCCGAGCAGATATGGCTGCGCTTCAAATTCAAGCAAACCCCCTTTTTTCCCTTTTTTTTTTTTACCCCGGGAATTTATAGGCAGCTCAACTCTTGGGTTGTTTGTGGAAGACGTGTTTAATGGGGACTCTGTTTTTTTTTTATATATAGGAGGAAGCAGCTTAATGGGGAAGTACTAAGCATTACTATGGTGGCTGACGAGGGGGGCCAGCGTCGCGGAACATGTGCGGCTTTTGCTAGGAAATTATCAGTGCATGACGTTTGTAGGAAGGTGTAATGTAAAAATCTCGTGCTCCAACAAACTCAGGGTCTGTTTGCAAAAATCTATTTTCTACCAATTCATGTGGATTAGAATGCAAAAATGAAATCAGCTTTTTTTCAATCTCTCACCTCACAGTGCCTGTGATTTTTGAACGCTAGAGCCTAGAGGGGATTATTCTATTTCTAAATGACGTTAATAGTGAAAAAAGGCAAAAAAAAAAGCATGACATGATACTTGTACGGTTGTACTTGCTCGAGTATGGTTCCAGAATTTACACAGTATCCCCTGCACGTGCATCGAGAGTCTGTCGGCTCGTGTCGTGTGTCACATCATGCCACTTGCATTCAAAATTCAAACGGTTCAGCATTCCTCTCTACTGTTTTTACGGTAGGCACTGTTGGCGTGGATACAAAGGATGCTCACGTTAGAGTATCCGCATTGTATGGAACCAACCTCGTTCCTGTGGAGAGATGTGATTTCACCTGATAAATTGGCCACAATGTATGGAACCGGACCTGATCCTATAAGTGGGACTCACATGAAATAAAAAAATCCATCCCTCAATTGTCTTCTTTCTCCCGCACCATCCCCTTCCCTCTGCCTCGGCTCCCTCCGCCTCTTTCATCGCGCCGCCAGAATCCCCCTCCCTCGCCACCTCCTCCCTCCTTCGTCGGCAAGGCAGTGGCACTCCTCTCTCTCTCTCTCTCTCTCTCCCCCCATGGCCTTCCTCGCGCGCATGCGGCCATGGGGGTTGCCGTCAGCACCCTGTTGTCCGCCCCCTTGGAGTACGCCATCCTCTCCGCCGCCGTCGCACGTGAGCATTGCTGTCACCGGCTCCTTCCACTCCTGCGCCACGAGCTCTTCGCTACGGCTGGAGCGCCAACAGCAAGAAAGAGAGAACGGTGAAGAAAGAGAAGAACCGAGTTCCATACAAGGGGCGGCTCCTCCATCGAGTCGAGCTCGTAGTGTATAGGAGCAGGTTCGATCCTTGCATTTATTTCATAGGAGCGGCTTCGGACCATACACTGCGGACGCTCTTTGTTTTTTTCCTATTCACTAAAATTTAACTTTGTCAAACAACCTTTTCTAATATATTCATCTGTGCACAATTCAAGCATGTATAGTGTTTTAAATTTGTCACAAATGTTTACCGTTCATGAAGTCTGCCACCTAGTAGAATAAAGAAACCGCCGTTAAATTATCCCCCAACCTCTCTCCCGCTAACCAATCAAGAGATGGACTAGGCCCTTTACTGAGGAGAACCAAGTCTTTTACCTTTTGGCTGGCTCAATTTGACCTTATGAATGCTTACATGCGTGGACGAATGAGATAACATTCTAAGGCAAATCCTAACGGAGGTTTTATATTGGCAATGGTATTTTCAAAAGTGCCACATGTTCCAGAGGACATTTCTTGATGCTTGAATAGTTTTTCTTATGCATTTTTTCAATTTTGGTTTCATAAATATAAGCAAAAGGAGTATTTGTGTTGGAAACGGTGCCCAAGTACTCTCATCTAAACAAAACCCCCTTGTACTCTCTTTTCGTAAATGAATAAATAAGTTTTCATAGCACCCTGAGAAGCATCCATTGACATTGGCCTAACTACTTCAACTCCAGAATTCAATATTGCTAAAACATGAACAGAAGCATCCGAGATCCAAACAAGTGAACACAACCTGCAATACATGTACAAGCGCCTCCTCAAACCATCTATGCTCCACTATGCAGAACGTATGGTAGACATTTTATTTAAAATGCTCCACTATGCTCGAACTAAGCCCACAATTCTATCTTCCCCTTCCAAATCCAGAACAATTCTAGCATGCTCCAAGAAGCAGGCACTGCCACGACTTTATAATTAGGGACAATCTGTGTAACTATCACAGTCATTTTGCTTTCAGTCAGAAAACAGCCTTGTATCTCTGTCTCTCACAGGCACGTGAAAACTGAGGGCAGAGCACCCTTGACAGTGGAATCACAGGTTGAAATTTGGGTAGTCCAAATGGCCGAATGCATAGTCAGCCAAGCCATCCATGTATTCATCAATCGCAGTCTGCGAACACTTCGAGTGGCGCTCAATCAACTGTGCACATGAAAAATTAGCAGTACAAGTTATGCCCCATCACAAGTACTAGTTGCAATAATTTGTTGATGTGAAATTTTGAACAACCTGTATTTCATTCATCAGCTCCTTCTCCACCATCTATATTACAATTTTTTTGGTACACAAGCAGCATAGACGTATTAGCATCAGCAATAATCAATATCAAATATAAAGGTTTGTTTTATGAAGGAAAAGATGGCTATACCTGTACCTGGTCCACAGAAAAGTTGTTATCCACCATCTGAAAGATTCAGCAGACACCATGAAGTTGTCACCATCACCACACACACACACGAAGCACATTTACAAGAAATATGAAGGAACTATACCTCTGTGTCATCCATAAGAAAACTGTTCACCACCTGCATCACACAATTGAAATCATAAGATAATATATTTTTTTGTTTGCATCTTAAGTCTAATGGAGAGTAATTAATAATTTTCAGTTGGAACACAAACAAAGTTTCACCTCTATTTCTGGCATAACTGCCTCAGTGTCCATCAGTATCTCAGAAGCCCTGCACATCAGAAACATGTCTTAAACATAAGGTGCAACGACATAGCATGACATATGAAATATCGAAATCTTATTTAAACGGAGAATCACACATATTAGGTGCTGCTATGCTAGATGATGTGGCTCGTGGTATATCATCAGGAGCTTCAGGTCCTAAAACACACTTCTCCCTGTATCTCTGGCGAAAACAAAAATA
This sequence comes from Saccharum hybrid cultivar R570, assembly GCA_038087645.1. Lineage (NCBI taxonomy): Eukaryota > Viridiplantae > Streptophyta > Magnoliopsida > Poales > Poaceae > Saccharum > Saccharum hybrid cultivar. The sequence goes on along the minus strand of JAQSUU010000001.1, from coordinate 33,132,901 downwards.
ACAGCAAGAAGGAAAATTTATTGAGATCATGCATGGTTGAATGGCAATGATATAGGTATCCAATGAATGATCTGAAACAGGGAGAGGCACCTGGAGGTGACTCTTGATCTTTTTTATTGTGAGGCCTCTGACCCCCATAGCTTCCATTGTCTTCTGCAGGGCAGCCGGTTTAGCTTCTACAGGTTGTAACAATTGCATGACACAGCATCAGCTTTATAGAACAACAAAAGATTGAAGGGACGAAAAAGGGAGCCCGCCACCCCAAAGATCAAATCAAGGTATGATCAAATGTCAAGAAGCCAAACCATGGGGTCCGCCTTGATATGCCACGGCTTTCACAAAGATCATATGGAGATCATCAGACCACCGCAAGAAACTCCTTGTTGGTTGCATTGCCCAGATAATGCGAGAAGCCACCATGCTTGACATGTCAGGAACATCATTGCTTTGTGCTGGTTTATTGTTCAACATTATTCTGAAAATCAATCTCACAAATGTTCAGTAAAGATAAAGGAAACCAAGCAGTTTGCCTTTTGTAATTAAAAAGACAGAACCCCTCAATTTGTGTATATTATGAGTAAAAGTTTTTTTTTTATCCGAGCCCCCACTGTTATATGAGTAAAAGTGGACACTGAAAGATTTCCAAAAGGGAAAACTGAGATTAAACAGAAGCCAAATGCTGCGGAAGAGAAAAAGAATCAGTAATCATACCTATATATATGTGATGAAGCGAATTGATTTTAGCCTTCTGTTCTTCCAGTGAGAACTTAGGAAGCAAAAGGAATTGAGGGTGTATCCTTTCTTCCAGGGAGAACTAGAAGGGTGAGGAATGATGTCCTGAACTAGAAAGCATATCAGCCCCCTCTATATAGATCTCCTTGTAAGAGACGAGAGATGCTACAGTGCTACACTCACTACATAAGTAGTGTCTTATCCATCATCACAGTGGCTGTTCATAGAAGGAAAGTTAGGCACGGAAGTACAGGTTTCTCAAAATGATAAGAAAACAAGAAGAGTGGCTGTCCAATGTTAATTACAGATATGTCATGATGTCATGAGGTGCTCTTTCAGTCTTTCTATAGCACATGTAGCCTTTATGGGATTCATTAGTGGAAGTTCTTCATATTTATTAAAATCATGAGTGGATGTGATAACAAAGAAACATAACACTGCAAATGATAATTTTGGTACCGTGATTAATGCTGAGGTTGACTTATTAGGCAAGCAGCATGCTTGAGATGTGAGTGAAGTTATAGCAAGCATTTATGGGATTCATTAGTGGAAATTCTTCACATCAAGGTAGTTGTGCCTTATCTTGTTGTCCTGCTATCTGCATGCTTTAAAAAAAACAAGGAGAAGAAATATAGTACATCAACCAAACAGTTAGGTCATAATTTTAACATTGCATCCACTTGCAAGTGGAGTAAGTAGGCAAAGGACTGCAGAGATTCTGGTAAGTAACCAGGTAGAGTATGTTCAATCTGGTGCATAGATGTATCATGATCTGCTCTAGAACAGGCAAAATACAATTTCAGCCAATCTTGTCCAAGTATGGTTTTGAAATTTGTACAGACATAGAATGCACAAGGATGATAAATTATCAGCAGTATTTTTAATAAGGTAATCAAATTGCTACTACTGTACAGAAGAGTACATCACTGTGTTCTCATGAGATGACATCTGTAATACATTCTATCTTCTGAGAAAAATAAGTGACGCTTAATGAAAAGAATTGTTCCTAATCTCTTCAGTTGGAAGCTGGCAGCACGGACAACTAATCCTCAGTAACATACTTGTTTCTTCGAGCACCAAAAGCAAGTCTCTGCAGACGAAATCGTAGAGGGTGAATTACAGATGCAGGAGAAATGGTGTTGTCAGGATGTCAAAGAATAATTGAAGACAGCACCCATGATCAGGAGAGTTCTTACAGAAAAAATTCTTGAGTAGGCTTTCAAGCCTGTGAGGAAGCGAATGTAGGTTGGCTTCATGGATTGATTGGTAGGGATTGCTCTGACATTCGGAACGAGGTAGTCGGCAACCTATTATAACAGTGAGTGTGAGACATGAATAAGTATCTCAGGTCAGCGCAGTTTTCTACCAATCAGAAGCTTAGAAAAACTGTAGGTCTTACCTAAATTGAATAGCCAGAGAAATCAAGCCAAAAAATGAACCTACATGTTGGAGTATGTGTTTAGGCCCATGTGGCTAAGGCCCATGTGGCCCATGTATGGAACCTATATAGCTACCCTTCTAGGGTTAGCCCTAATTGAGAGAATTACTTTCCAACATGGTATCAAGCCTGTTCTTTCCTCTTTCCCCACCCTGAGCCGCCGCCGCCGCTCAGCCTCTTCCCGCCGGCGCTGCTCCTACCACCGGCGCCGGCATGGCTGACCGGCCTCCCTCTTCTCCCTCCCCCTTCTCCCTCCTCCCTTCCCCCTCCACCCTTTCCTGGGCGCAGGTTGCCGCCGCCGCTCCTGGGGCGCCGCCTGGCGCCGCGCACGCCCCTCCGCCCGCTACTGCGCCGCCTGGCGCCGCGCCCGCCCCTCCGCCCATCCGCCGCCTGGACGCGCGCGGAGCTCCACACCTCCCTGCCGCGACCCTCCCCCTCCCTACCCACACGGCAGCAGCCCTCACTGCCGGGGTGGACGCGGCTGGCACGGGCGGCGGGGAAGACTCTGCTCCTGCGGCCGCCGGCGTTGAGCATCCCCTGCCCCCGACGGTCCGATCTCCTCTGGTCCATGCAGGGCTAGGCGCTGACACCCTCCAGACCACCCTCGCCGCACTTCTGGATGCAGCTGCCGGGGCAGGGGGCGCTGACCACCTTCCAGCCGCCCTGGCCGCCCTCCTGCGCGCCGCCGGGACCGATGCCGCCGTCCTCCATCGGGCGGCCCTGACTCCTGGTGCCGGCACACCTACGCTTCAGGGCCCGCGTTCCGACTCCGCCCTCGCCGCCGCCCTTGTCGCTGCCCGCGCGGCCGCCGCGGAGGGGCAGGCTCGTGTGCGGGCGGCCGCCGCCGTCTGGGAGCGTGAGCGCGACGCGGCTGACGCCATGGCTCGCCAGATTGCCGAGGCCGAGCATCTCCTCACCTCTCCCGTGGTCCCGGACACCGGAGCTACCTCCTCTGCCTCGCCGAGACGCCGCGTGTCACATAGTACCGTCCTCTGGCACGACCCGGCCGACCCGCTCGTGGCTCAGCTTCACTACCAGGCCGGGGGGGTCCAGAACATCCGCCTCCTCGTCCCGGTCGTCCTTGAGCCGGAGTCGCCCTCCTACGCCCGCTGGCGGGATCTGGTGCTTCTCACTCTTCGCCGCTACGCCCTCGACGACCACGTCCTCGTTGACGCCTCGGTCGCCGTCCAGACCTCGTCGTGGCTTCGTCTGGACAGCATCGTCCTCTCCTGGATCCTGGGGACGATCTCTCTGGACCTCCACGACCTCGTCCGCACCTCTCCTGACGTGCGCCGGGCTTGGCTAGCCCTTGAGGGCCAGTTCCTGGGCAACGCGGAGGCCCGGGCTCTGCGCCTCGACGCGAGTTTCAGGACCTTCGTCCAGGGTGACCTCTCCGTCGGTGAGTTCTGCCGTCGGATGAAGGGCATGGCGGACTCCCTGGGGGACCTTGGGTGGCCCGTGGAGGATCGCATCTTGGTCCTCAACGTCCTCTGGGGGCTCAGCGACCGCTACGCCCACCTCCGGACGTGGATCACCCGCCAGAGGCCCTTCCCCACCTTCCTGGAGGTTCGTGACGATCTCGTCATGGAGGAGCTCACTCAGGGCCTCCAGCCGGGATCCACCACCTCCACGGGCTCCTCGTCCCCCTCGACGGCCCTGGCTGCTACTTCGACACGCCCGACTGCTCCACCGCCGCCGTCTCTTCTGGGTCCCCCTCCCTCCGGCCCGAGCGGAGGTGGGGGGGGGGCCGTGGCGGTCGCCGTCGACGTGGAGGGGGTCGCGGGGGTGGCCGGGGCGGCCACACCCAGCCTCCGGCTCATGGTGGGTCGCTGGGGGGGGCACCATGGCCCTCCTTCCAGCACCCGTGGTCAGGGCGCATCTCCATGTGGCCCTACCACGCCATCGGGGCCGACTCGCGCCCCCCGGTGGCCATGCTCACCGGCACTCCTCCTGCTGGCCCCACACCCGGCGCCTTCCCTGCTACGGCGTGGACTCCACCCTCTGGGCCTCTTCCGGGGGTCGCGGGATGGGACCCGGCGGCCTTGGCCCGCTCGTTCAGCACCATGGGCCTGACACCTCCGGTCGGACCTGAGTGGATTGCTGATTCGGGTGCCACCTACCACACCACTCCTGACCCCGGTATACTTTCATCGCTCCACTCTCCTTCTTCCTCTCTTCCTTCGTCCATTATGGTCGCCAATGGTTCTTGTCTTCCTGTCACGTCTGTGGGTACCGCCGGTGCTCATGGCTCCTTTCGTCTTCCTGATGTTCTTGTTGCTCCTTCTATGGTTCATAACCTTCTTTCTATTCGTCGTTTTACAGCTGACAATTCTTGTTCTGTGGAATTTGACTCTTCTGGTCTTACTGTAAAGGATTTGGCTTCCCGGCGTCCTCTACTCCGATGTGACAGCACCGGGCCCCTTTACACCCTTCGCTTCCCGGCAGCGCCTTCGTCCTCTTCGCCGTCCTTTTTGTCAGCTGCCTTCGCCGCTTCTACTTCCTCCACTACCTGGCACCGGCGCCTCGGCCATCCTGGACGTGATGCCCTGATACAGCTCAGTCGTAGCTCTGGTCTTCCATGTACTCGAGCTCATGATGAGCAACTGTGTCATGCGTGCCAATTGGGCCGACATGTTCGTCTTCCTTTTTCTAGTTCTTCTTCTCATGCGGCCCGCGTTTTTGATCTTGTACATTGCGACCTATGGACATCTCCTGTTCTAAGTATTTCTGGTTATAAGTACTATCTTGTGGTTGTTGATGATTTTTCGCATTATTCGTGGACATTTCCTCTCCGTGCGAAGTCAGACACGTTTACCACGCTCCTTCACTTCTTCACGTGGGTGTCTACACAGTTCGGCCTCACCATCAAGGCCGTCCAGTGTGACAATGGTCGCGAGTTTGATAACTCCACCTCCCGCGCTTTCTTCCTCTCTCACGGTGTTCAGTTGCGCATGTCTTGCCCATACACCTCTTCGCAAAATGGCAAGGCAGAGCGGATGATTCGCACCACCAACGACACCGTGCGTACCCTTCTGTTTCAGGCCTCTCTTCCCGCTCGCTTCTGGGCTGAGGGCCTACACACCTCCACCTACCTTCTTAACCGCCTTCCTTCTGCGGCCTGCCCCGCTCCCACTCCTCACCACGCCCTCTTCGGTACCCCGCCGAGGTACGATCACCTCCGCGTCTTTGGGTGTGCGTGTTATCCCAACACCGCTGCCACTTCTTCACACAAGCTGGACCCCCGCTCCACGCTCTGTGTCTTCCTCGGGTACTCTCCGGATCACAAGGGGTACCGGTGCTTTGACCTTACCTCCCGACGGGTTCTCATATCTCGCCATGTGGTATTCGATGAGTCCGTCTTTCCCTTTTCCAACACCACCACCCCTCCGGTACCTGACCCACCCTCCCTGTTTTCCACTGACCCGGTGGTCCAGCCACCTTTTTCGTGGTCTCCTGCAGGTACAGCTTCGCCGCGTGCCGGGCCGGCCTCCTGTCCCAGATCCACAGCAGGTCCGTGCCCGCCGTCCTCGGGCGCGGCCCCGTCCTCTCCGGTTGGTGCAGACCCGGGGCCTTCGTCCCCCGCTGCTGCCCCGGGGGGGTCGTGTCGGTCGACGACGCCAGATCCCATCCCGGCACCTGCCCCGGCACCTCCGTCGAGGTTCGCCGCGCCGGTACGGGTGTACCAGCGCAGGCCGCGGCCGCCGCCGCTCGAGCTCCCTTCTCCACCGGGGACACCGACACCACCGCCGCTGTCTCCGCCGGCTCGTGGTGCCCCGCCGGTCTACCATCCGCCGCTACTGCACCGACACCCGCGGCATGTTCACCCGATGGTGACACGACACGCGGCTGGCACCCTGCCGCCTCGTGCCCTCGAGGCTTCGACCGGCGATGCGGTGGTCTCTCCGGTACCCTCCTCCGTCTGCGACGCCCTGTTGGACCTTCACTGGCGCCATGCGATGGAAGAGGAGTATGCCGCGCTACTCGCCAACCAGACGTGGGAGTTGGTGCCCCGGCCGCCGGGCTCCAACGTCGTCACCGGCAAGTGGATCTGGACCCACAAGCGCCGGGCTGACGGCTCTCTCGAGCGCTACAAGGCTCGCTGGGTCCTCCGGGGTTTCACTCAGCGCCCTGGCGTCGACTACGATGAGACTTTCAGCCCGGTGGTCAAGCCGGCCACCGTCCGTACCGTGCTATCGCTGACACTTGCTCGGTCTTGGCCCGTCCACCAGCTGGACGTCAAGAATGCCTTCCTCCACGGCCTTCTCACCGAGACGGTGTACTGCAGTCAGCCGGCGGGGTTCGTCGACACTACCCGTCCTGACATGGTCTGCCGGCTCAACAGGTCCCTCTACGGCCTCAAGCAGGCACCTCGGGCGTGGAACCACCGGTTCGCCGCCTTCTTGCTGACCCTGGGGTTCATGGAGGCCAAGTCTGATACGTCCCTGTTCGTCTACCACCATGGCGCCGATACTACATACTTGCTGCTCTATGTTGATGACATTGTCCTCACCGCCTCCAGCGACCCACTTCTCCGCCGGATCATCACCGCTCTCCAGCAAGAGTTCGCGATGAAGGATCTGGGTGAGCTCCACCACTTCCTCGGTGTCACTGTTGAGCACCGTCCTGCCGGGCTCCTCCTTCACCAGCGACAGTACACTCGGGACATTCTGGAGCGGGCTGGGATGACTGACTGCAACCCCTGCTCCACTCCGGTCGACACTCAGGGCAAGCTGTCTGAGGCTGAGGGGCCACCGGTGGCCGATCCCACTGCGTACAGGAGTCTCGCCGGGGCCCTTCAGTACCTCACCTTCACCCGGCCGGACATCACCTATGCAGTTCAGCAGGTCTGCCTCCACATGCATGATCCCCGGGAGCCTCACCTCGTGGCTCTCAAGCGCCTCCTCCGCTACCTCCGGGGCACACTCGACTACGGCCTCCTCCTCCACCGGGCCTCCGCCACCGACCTCGTCGTCTACACCGACGCTGACTGGGCCGGGTGCCCGGATACTCGCCGCTCCACCTCCGGCTACGCCGTCTTCCTGGGCGGCAACCTGGTGTCTTGGTCGTCCAAGCGCCAGCCGGTGGTCTCCCGGTCCAGCGCAGAGGCGGAGTACCGCGCCGTTGCTAACGGCGTGGCGGAGGCCGCCTGGCTCCGGCAGCTGCTGGCCGAGTTACACACTCCACCCTCCCGGAGCACACTGATCTACTGCGACAACGTCAGTGCGGTCTACCTCTCCACCAACCCCATCCAGCACCAGCGGACGAAGCATGTGGAGATCGACCTCCATTTTGTCCGTGATCGGGTGGCCATGGGCGAGGTGCGGGTTCTTCATGTTCCGACGACCTCCCAGTTCGCGGACATCTTCACCAAAGGCCTCCCGTCCTCGACCTTCGCCGAGTTTCGCTCCAGCCTCAACATCATCGGTGGCTAGTTGCGTCTGTGGGGGGGGTTGTGTGTGTTCTTTCTTGTTCAGCCTCGAACTCCGCTGCGCCGGTAGTTCAGACTGCGGGGGGGTGTTGGAGTATGTGTTTAGGCCCATGTGGCTAAGGCCCATGTGGCCCATGTATGGAACCTATATAGCTACCCTTCTAGGGTTAGCCCTAATTGAGAGAATTACTTTCCAACACTACAGTTCATATATAGCATAAACAGCATAACCAGCCATGCATGTTATGCTCCATGAAACATTGTGAGGTACTTCAACTGAACTGAACTGTGGAAATCTGATTTTAAAAACGTACTCTCTCTGGTTTTATTTAATTCTTCATTAGACAGTCAATAGTCAATACAGTCTCCAAAACTCGTTTTGACTATTATTTTCCTTAGTATATGTTATAGAAAAATCAATAATTATAATGACATAGGATTGAGTGATCTGTTAACATATTTTTTATGTGATAAAGGTAAGTAGTATTGTGTATGATAATGGTCAGAATTTTGCATCCCCAGTCCTCAATCGTCACATCGGAATTACTGGATGGCTATACACATGCCCGCAACTTCCTTAGGGAAGAGGTCAACAGATATAAATGTATGCATGACTAAACTCACTATCACTAAGCACTAGCATGTTGGAACTTTTGTAATGTAAGCAAAGATAATGGTCTAGTTGATCCATTTAATAATGAATCGTCAAGGAGTCCTTAGGAAATCCATTTTCAAATAAGACGGTTGCACATTCCACACAGGCGCACAACAAAACAGATACAGGCATACAACAATTAATGAGCCATTGCTACTTTGGCCACATGGAAACTGTAAAATAAGAGCCAACCACAATACACCAGAATACAAGATAATGATAAAACTCTTACCACATCAGGAGGTTCAGCTAATATATTGATGAAAAATTTTGCCTGGCATCAGTAAGTTCATAATTTAGTAACCCTGAATTCTTTTAACTATGGCGAAAGGAAAATGAGTCGGGCTGATCCTTACTTGTTTTGTAGTTGCACCAGACATAAGAAGATCTGTTGTGACCATGCCAGGCTGCACATGATATACATATAATTTGCATGATTGCTCCTTCAACATTATTTATAGATTACTGAGGCAGAATACAAACTGATAGTCATGCATTTATGCATGGCCCAAAGCCAATAGAAAGTAGCTAGTTAAACTACTTTAGTGCGTTAATGCCTGTTAGACAGGCGATTAGGCCTTTATTGTGGCTAGGCCTATTGGCCCACGGGTGCTATGCTGCGCAGGCCATTGAAACCATGTGCGCCGAGGTAGATTGATAGTGATTGGTGATAGGCAAGGATATTCGGTGATGGCTTACTTACAAACTAAACCCTCCACATCCTTGCCTATATATGCATGTACCTTGCACTCTCAGAAGTCATAATCAATCTACTATCCTCCATGCCATGTCGCTTACAAAGTTAAAATGCTGTTCAGACTAATTTTTAGATGTCTAGAATATTTATGGCAAGAAAAGAAATGATGGGGTTACATACCGATAGGTTGTGCACCATCACATTATTCACTTCATTCATCTGCAATTCAGCCTGCAATTAAAATAAAATTATTTTTTCTTATTAGCTACAGCTAACTATTGTTGTCAACAATGACAAAATAATAATATGGGGATTGATGTCTGGGGTGGGTGAGTGGTGTCTGCTTAGGAAAACTCAACTCGACCTGCAGCGGGGGGGGGGGGGGGGGGGGGGGGGGGGGGCGGCGGCGGGGAGGGGGGGTGGGGGCGGCTAAACTCTACCTGTTTAAGATTAAAAAAACCTTCTGTGGTGTTCCAGCAACTAGTCTATAGTCTATACCAACTGATTTCGATAAATCACAGATAATTCTGGACACTGAAAAATAATTGTTATGGATTTGCAGTGTAGTTTATAGTCTTCATGTCTCAAGTAAATCAACAGTTCTATGAGGCAATAATAAATCAAATGTTCATCATGACCATATAAGTAACTAGGAATTTCTAAAGAAAACCAAGAATTTGAGGTTGTTCCTCAAAAGGGCTGTCTTTTACCTGAAGTGACTTCGTAAGATGCACAACACTTCGCTTTGTTGCACCATATGCAGCAAATCTGGTTATTATCAGTCAAAATTCAGATCATATATCTGAGAACAAAAACCTGGAGTCCTATAGCAGTATTTCACAGTAGTCTTAGCCATAAAATCTAATTTGTTTATCCTTGCTTGCTATCTGTCTCTGTTCACAACCAATTTCACTTATCCAAACTACTGATCCGCTCATATGTCTGTCAAAACAGTGTCAATTACAATATACACCCATATGGAGAGGGATGATAAGAGTTCTGATCCTGCCATCACTTAAAATCAAGACAATATTATGCACTGCACAAAACTCCACAGCATCGTATAATTTGTGAATTCAAAGGAAGATAAAATCATGTAGTAGCATATTCCTCAGCCTGTGTCCACATTACATTACACTAGATATTTGGAATTTGGAAACACATACCTCGGAGTTGGCCTTCCATCAGAACCAGCACCATCAAGGTTGAATATGTGACCACCTCGAGGTTGGTTCCTCATCATATTTATTGCCTAAGATGGCAAACATGCGATGTTTAGTAAATAATTGTTCATGGTCATCATACTGGAAGTAAGAAAGCTAATACTTAGCGTGATTAATAGTTTAATACCTCACGACAACATATCATCAGTCCAAGGGTGTTAGTGGTGACGATTTCCCTAGTAAATCAGAGAAAAGGGCCAATTAATCATTGATATTAACAGCACTGATAGAAGTGTATTTGCCAAGCTTCCTCAAATAGGACAAAACTTACATGAGAGCCTCGTCAGAGGTCTCCACAAGTGGTTTGTATGTATATGCATTTGATCCAGCATTGTTGATCTGCACCACAAAACAAGAATATAAAAAAAGACCATATTTGTACTGATATTCAGAGTTTCAGACAAACCTAAACTGGTCCAAGAGGAGCCGAGTTCATTTTATTTTTTTCCCTTTTAAAAATGAAGTTAGAACAATCAAGGAGGAAACTGAAAGATGTGCCTAGGGCAGAGGTATGCCACAAACAAGCCACAGTCATGTTTAATATCTCATGCACCTGATTAAGAAATGTTTCAAGTCTGGCAGAAATTATGCAGTAAACATCAGTATCATTTCATTGCAAGTGGTTCCATGTTTCTATACCAGAAAGAACAACTGTGAATATTAATGCACATGCAGTTATTTTGTGAGGGAAGAAATATATGCATACCCATATATCAATATGCTTAAGTTTGTTACGTGCAAATTCCACAAGTGCCTTTACATCCTTTCCGTCTCTAACATCACAGACAGTTCCCTGTGACAATAAAATAGCAACAATTCACCAGTAAGAAGCAAAAGGTGCAACTCTATGTCACATCCAAGAAGAGAACACAATTCATGAATAAACGAATTAATGAAAAAAATAAGAACCGAGCAGCTCAGCGGTAGGTACCCACACATGTTGCTCTCCATACTCCTTCTTCAAGTCACCGACCACAGATTCTACCTTTTGAACTGTAGAGGATAGACTGCATGTCAAGGAAAAGACTAAACTGGTATCAATTGTAATTTATTGCATGTTGTCTTTTTCATCCTATTTTTTTTAGAAGTTGCTTAATGACATTCAGTTAGTCATAATGACTTAAAATTATTCATGGCTTCTTTGACAGATCATTGACTAAAAGAACTAGCACCAACATTGAGAACCTTTCGTGAGACAAAACCAGAAAAGTGCAGGGAATGTGAAATGGCAACAGATGGATCACATCCCACTCCCACAGAAAGTAACTATAAATCATTCTGTCATCAAAATGGAAAAGAGAGAGAAAAAAAGGAGGTGGGCTATTATGCAGAACAGTTTGCAAACTGTAAAAGCATGCTAGACCATTAAATGTGCATTTCAGTGCATAACATGCTAATACCAACGAACAGCTCCTTATATTACCTGATCTCGAGCAGATTATAACATTATCACCAGCCTCCAGAAATTTCCTTGCCAACGCGTATCCTATACCTGCGGAAGAATACAGAAAACTGTTGAGTAGGATCGATGTTGAAGGTACAAATCGTGTGCTCATATGCGTGCCGTTTTCTTTGTTTGAAGCCAGTGTCTACAAGAGGAAGTAAATTTGATATGCCTGTAGTTCTTTTTTCTTTGGTTCCTAGTACAAGTGTCTAAGGTTTGTGTTCCTGCAAAGAGAGCCTGCACTCAATCGATACAAAGTTCCAAGCTCAAGCTTCCATTGACCGAGTGAAAGATCGATACAGATACCCCAGTAGTTATCGGTTTCTCTTCGAAAGTTCGAAATACACACATTGCGTCTCAACGCAGACGCAGGAACGCAACAGAAATGTGGGGCCTTCCCCGCCTTTCATGCCAAACTCAATAAATAATGGGGCCTAAACGAAAATTAGCCAGCATCGAGCTGCTCGATAGTCCATACCTTTGGTGGAGCCGGTGATGAGGACATTGTAAGGCGGCACCATGGGGTCCCTCCGCCCCACGCCTCCACCACCGGAAAAAGCCTCCGCCCGAACCCGGGCAAGTCCCCTCCCGCCTGTCGCCGCCAGGCCGCGCCGCCCCTGCCGGCCGCGGAGCCGGGTTGCTGCGGCGACGGATGGCCGGGACGGAGCGCGCGCGGGGCCCCGCAGCGGGAGGTGGGCGGCGACGGTGGCAGTTGCAGCCATTGAGGCAGGGGCGCTGCCCGGCCCGGGAGAGGAAGGCTGGAAGGGAGAGATAGGTGGCGCCCGTGCGCGCGGGCACGTGTGGCGCCGGCGGCTGTGAATGCGCGCAGGTCGCAGGTGAGCTTTGCTCTGGAGCGCGGGTTTGGTTTGTATAGATAACGAGACAGGGCCCACCGACCAGTGACATAGTTCAAGTTTCGATCCCAACACGGCGTTTCATTCTGTTTGGAAACTGTTGTTGAGGAAGGCAACAAATATATACTCCCAATTGCACTTGAAAAATTGAGAAAAATTCACCGGCGGTCTTTGAACTCGGCAACTGGTGTCACCGAACTTTGAATAGTGTATTTCTGGGTCCCTGAACTTGGCTTCGGGTGTCATCTGGGTTCCTGAACTTGACTTCGGGTGTCATCTAGGTCCCAATGCTGACATGGCACGGTTCTACATGTGGAGCCCACATGTCAGTCGGTTATATTTCTATTTCGGGGGTACTGTAGCTACAATTTCTAAAATATTCTAAAAATTGTATCTTTTTCATATGATCTCGGATGAAGATGATTTTTATATAAAAAATATAGCTCTCGACGAGATCTACGACTTTATAGTTTTGAGTTTTTTAATTTGAGATAAATAAAATGCTTTAAAAAATTAAACAAATTTTCAGCAGTATATTAATCGCGTACAAGCGCTTGTCGCCTTAGAAAAATCATATCTTTTTTTATATGCTGTCAAATGGAGATGATTTCTATATGAAAGTTGTAGCTCTCGATGAGATCTGCGACTTTCTAGTTTTGAGTTTTTTTAATTTGAGGTCGCTAAAATGCTCAAAAAAAATTAAACAAATTTTTAGGAATTAATATACTGTTGAAAAGTTGTTTAATTTTTTTGAGTATTTTAGCGACCTCAAATTAAAAAAACTCAAAACTAGAAAGTCGTAGATCTCATCGAGAGCTACAACTTTCATATAGAAATCATCTCTATTTGATAGCATATAAAAAAGATATGATTTTTCTAAGGCGACAAGCGCTTGTACGCGATTAATATACTGCTGAAAATTTGTTTAATTTTTTTAAGTATTTTAATGATCTCAAATTTAAAAAACTCAAAACTAGAAAGTTGTAGATCTTGTCGAGAGCTACATTTTTATATAAAAATCATCTTCATCCGAGATCATATGAAAAAGATGCAATTTTTGGAATATTTTAGAAATTGTAGCTACAGTACCTCCGAAATAGAAATATAACTGACTGACATGTGGGCCCCACATGCAGGACCGCGCCACATCAGCATTGGGACCTAGATGACACCCGAAGCCAATTTCAGGGACCCAGATGACACCCGAAGCCAAGTTCAGGGACTAAAAATACACTGTTCAAAGTTCAGGGACCTAAGTAACACCCAAAGCCAAGTTCAGGAACCTAGATGACACCTAAAGCCAAGTTTAGGGACCTAGAAATATACTGTTCAAAGTTCGGGGACCTAAGTGACACCAGCTGCCAAGTTCAGGGACCGCCGGTGAATTTTTCTCTGAAAAATTTATTAATTTATCAAGCGGTTTTTTAGAAATTATTAGAGACGCGCTTAGTTTCTACTAAATCTATCCCAAATTATAAGACGTTTTGGTTTTTTTAGATATATTGTTTTTACTATGTATCTACACATAATATATATCTACGGCATAACAAATAACAAAAGCAATATATCTAGAAAATCGAAAATGTCTTATAATTTTGAACGGTGGTACCGTTTTATGTGAACTTGATACCATCCGATGCTAAAGAATGAAGAAAGGACGCCAAACAAAAGAGAGGCCATGCAGCTACAAAGCGGGTAGGGGAGAGACTAGTTGCACGGTGAACAAGTTGTGAAGGCATGGAATGGTCGAGCATGCTATCCGTCGCTTTGAGATTGCGTGCATGCGCCGGACACCACCTGTTGTCTTTCGTGATGAAGGTCCCTTTCTCGGTTAGCGTTGCGTGATCGCTAGTCAGTTGGACAGTTGGTTGTTTCACTACACTGCTACAGGGTTTTTCCTAGCTCAAAGTCTCACTTCCACACAATCTGCTGGTACGGGGTGCACTGTCGTGCCGCTTCCTCGCCGTGGTTGCAGTGACTTGTATGTTCAAGATTATCCTAAACGGACTCCCAATCTCGGTTTTACCAAGCAAAGTGGGGGGGGGGGGGGGGGGGGGGGGGGGACTCCAACAGGTGGCTTTTATCGCTCCCCGGTACTACGAGAAAAAAACAGGCCGACCCCGCATGTACCTACAACAACCTACCTGCGCGACTCTAGAGCCGCTGAAAAACAAGGTCAACCACGCCGGAGCCCGGAGGTTTCTGCTGAGCCGCAGGCGCAGCCCCTGCCTGGCCGGCTGTAGCCTCTCCTTGTGACCTTCTGCGCTCTGCAGCATGGCTTTCATACAAAATCGAGGCTGAGCTCGAGGGCCGAAGCGAGCAGAGCATGCCTTTTCAAACCTTTTCCGGTTCTTTTCCCTCTGTCGTTTTCCCCGCATCAAACATTCAAACTATATAGTATGGCCATATGGGCTGGGCAACGACACAACGGAGCCGCCGAGCAGTTCGTTGCTGATTCTTCGCTTTGGTCTGTGCGCAGAGCTGCGGTGCACCGTGCACAACAGTAAAAGCACTTGCTGCTACCATGTCGGAAACATCATGAATCACCAGTCGCAGTAGGAGCACAAGCGTTTTATAAAAGAGGTAATTAAGTAAACTTTGTATATTTGCGCTACCTTTTAATTTAATTCAGTAGGGGCTCAAAATCCCTCCTGTTCCTTTAAAAAAACATAGTTAACCAAGGGTTCTAGTTCTAGCCGGGACAGTCATGGTGCTTGACGACCATGACGACACCATAATAATACCCTTTCAATAGTAGAGCGAGCACTCGGTCCATCGACATTGCAGTCCTCAAAAGTCAGAAGTTTATCTTTCTGAGTTCTGACGCTGCTACATCGATCGAATCTTCTTCGTTGATAATACTGTCATTGTCATGGTCACTTTTACGTTCTTATTATCTGGAAGTGCATGCAAGCACCAAATAAATCAAAGGGCAGCCGAGCCTAGGCGATCGGCGGACCCCGATACGGCAAATTGGAAATCCTCAAGTCCTTTGGCTCATCGCCGATCTCCTGGAGCCATGCCAGCCGGCGCTTCTGCTCCTCCGTTAGCTCGCCGTCATCCGTGTACCATCTGTCGTCAACCAAAGGAAAGGAATCTGTTATGAACGACGTATGGAATATGAAGTAAAACGAAATCAATCACAGCGGAGACACGATTTAACGTGGAAAACCCCTCCAATGCGAAGGGGAAAAACCACGGGCACCAGCCAGCAACAATCTCACTATCTCAAGAGTTTGGGTTACACGCCTATGACGGCTTACAAGAGAATCAAGTCTCCAAGAAACCCTAGCAAGGGTATATATATGTACCGTACAGCCTGATGGGCCGGCTTCAGACTCCGCTACGCTCCGTCAGAAACCCGGCCTATATCTTGCAGTGAATTTAGAATAACTCCAACAGAATCAACATATACTGATACTTGAGCTCCTGCATTTTCAGTTTTCACATCGGTATATTCTCACTGACTCACGTGATGGGTGGTGGAGCTCGTAGGGAAACTCCTGGTAGTAGGCGAAGCGCTGCTGCGCCTGTGCCTCCGACGCAGGCGAGTAAGGCGGCGTGATGACATCCAGGAGCGCGCAGGGCTCGTCCTCCCCAGCCACGAGCCGGTGCAAGTTCCCGCCGGCGTCAGGGAACAGCGCCCAGGCGCCGGACGCCGCCGTGAACCTGTCGTCCAGCACTTTCTCCGCGAGCATCGTCGTTGTCGTCCCAGGTCAAACTGTGATCTGCAAGATTGGTCACAGGGGGGAATAATTGAAACAAAACATGCTGCGCGCGGTTCACTATTTCAGCACATCTTGTTTATCTTTGATTAATTTGTGCCATTAGTAGAGAGAGATGGATTACCGTGAAGCTGTTGCAGTCGTGTATGATTTTGCAGGTAATGATCGGAGGGTTCTGGCAGCCGGCGCCATTCATCTCATTGCAGAAGCGGAACTCGTCCATTAGGCCAACGTCATCTGGTTCGATCTTGTCTGAAAGCATCATCATCAACAGCTTATTAGTTCTCAAATGTTAATGTTTGTTAGCACCAGAGCGGTGCTAAGAAAGGGGAAAGGGGAAAAATAGGAAGAACAACAGGAATTTAGTACTAATGAGTGCTTGAATTGAAATGAAATTAGGGTTTACAATTTCTGTTCATGCCCTTCTCTCCTTTACTCTCACTACTTATACTCTCAGCATCACTTCACTTGTTAACCCAGGCCGGGCCGACGACGCGCGTATTAGGCCTCCTGTCCCTCTTGGGCCTTCTCAGGGCGAGCCTGGAGGCGAGCCCGTCGCCTGTGCTTCATCATCTTCAGGTATAGGATCGGCGCTGCTGACAATGTTATATATTGTTATATGATGTTTCTTAATCAGTTCAGGAGTGTGTGGTGTGCTGTTATAGCTACTTGCTGGGGGTGGTTATCCTTCTGGGCTAGACTTCATCGCAAAGGTAAGCTGAATTCTGAGACAGAACTGTAAACTGTTACATAGCTTCCTATCTTGAACCGTGCACTCAGAATGCTTGTATTCCCGCTGTCTGTAATGGAAATGGGTTCGTCTCGTGTAAAAAAATATGTTAATGTTAGGTATATATACTAATTGGTTGTTGCATTAGTTTGTATCAAGCTTGCATTTGTAGTTTGCTCGTATTTAATTGTCTACAATCTACATATGTTTTTATGCAGGCTTGCACAATGATCAAAGTAGTAGGACCAATCCTCCATTAGTTAATATATGTTAGATTTGGTCGTATTATACACAATTAATGTATGTTTGCATAAGCTGATGCCGTATACAAAAAATTGAAATAATCTTATCCTCTATACCTCTACTAGAAACATAAGACCTCAACTAGAACATGAAGGTGACTACATGCAACAAAATGTAAATAACCAAACACAATTTCATCAAATGTAGCTTGCTTGTGCAGAACAACTAAATATTAAGGTACTACATATATTTATGATGGCTTTAGCTTATGCTGCGTATGGTCTAATGCAGACTAAGATAGTAAAACTAATGCAAGCAACCAATCGAACTCATACTAGGACATTCAATATGACTAGGTATGGTGGCCGCTTGTGAAAGGATCAAGATGCCCAAGAGGGGGGGTGAATTGGGCTTTTTTTAAAAATTAAATGTAAGAAATAAATTCTACAAGCCGGAATTCACCCCTAGTGACTACTTGTGTTCCTAGAGAGTCTACCAATACAAAGTTTTGCACCCTAGTTTCTAATCCTAGTCTAGCATGGCAAGTCTAGGAATGTAAACAAGCAATGAAAGTAAATACGAGAATGTAAATGCTTGAATGTAAAGGGGCAAGGAACACGGCGATGTTTTTCCGAGGTATCGGAGAGTCGCCACTCCCCACTAGTCCTCGTTGGAGCACCCGCGCAAGGGTGTAGCTCCCCCTTGATCCGCGCAAGGATCAAGTGCTCTCTACGGGTTGATTCTTTGACACTCCGTCGCGGTGAA
This sequence comes from Saccharum hybrid cultivar R570, assembly GCA_038087645.1. Taxonomy (NCBI): domain Eukaryota; kingdom Viridiplantae; phylum Streptophyta; class Magnoliopsida; order Poales; family Poaceae; genus Saccharum; species Saccharum hybrid cultivar. Next base: position 33,114,967 of record JAQSUU010000001.1, on the reverse strand, counting down.
TCACCCACAACCGCTCACAAGATGAGTTGGGTCATCCACAAGCTCCGCCGGATGATCACCGAACTCCCAATCACCATCAAGCCGTCTAGGTGATGGCGATCACCAAGAGTAACAAGCTAGAACTCTCACTTGACCACTACGAGCCCAAATGAGAAGGTGGATGCACACTTGCTACTCTCTAATCGCTAGTGAGGAACTCTCAAGCTTTGATTCTCAAATCTCTATCCTCACTAGTGCTCTTGCACTCCCTTGCACTCCAAAGGTGTTTATCAGCTGATCAAATGAGCAAGAGACCTCTAAAAGAGGTGGTGGGGATGTATTTATACACCCCACAGACAAAACGAACCGTTACCCGCTGACTCAGCAAAACACGAGCTGACCGGACGCGCCGGTTGAACTGACCGGACGCGCCGGTCGCTCGTAACGGTCGAAATCCGAAAAACAACTGAGTGACCGGACGCACCGGTCAGGGGTGACCGGACGCGTCCGATCGTGCAGGGAGCATACTGTACTCGCACCGGACGCGCGACCGCGTCCGATCGGTGATGACCGGACGCGTCCGGTCGTCTCTGGACCTTACTGGACTGTGACCGGACGCGCCGATCACACCCAGGTCGCGTCCGATCGGGTGTTTCCCTCAAGTGACACGTGTTGACTTCTGACCACCGCGTCCGGTCCTCGCGAGGACCGCGTCCGGTGTTCAGAGCTGAAACCCTAGCCGCGGAACTGAACTGACCGGACGCGTCCGGTCATGCCGAGGACCGCGTCCGGTCATGGGAAAACGACCCGAAACTCTCCGAAACGCGTCACAACTTGAACCAAGTTGCTTCCAACTGAACTTTGAGCTATTCTAGAGCTGCCTAGCGCCAAGTTTAACAAGTGTGCAACACACCTAAACATAGGACTCGCCTAGGTCAAGCTACCCGCTCATGCCCCCCTTTATAGTATGGCCAAAAGAGAAAAACGAAGATCCTAACGACTATTCCAAATGTCTCTCAACACCTCGACATCCGAAACTAACCGTCCTTAATCTTGACGTCACTCTTTTGAAAACCGAAACGATTTCCATCAAGGAGCATGAATACCATGGTGCCCAAAGCAGTTAAAATCTCCATGACCTAACTTACCAAAGTTTCTGCAAAACACACGTTAGTCATGGTAATAAAGCGTTGTCATCAATTGCCGAAACCAAACCTCGGGGCCTAGATGCTTTCAATCTCCTCCTTTTTGGTGATTGATGACAACACTAAGATATAAAAGATTTGAGTTGAGGTTTTCGAGCATGCATGGTTCACATAAGCAAAAAGCAATAAGCACAAGGAGTTAGGAATTGCTTATGTGCCCCAAGCCAAAAGAGTGTACTCATAAGATAAGACAAAGAACGTTAGTACACATACAGATATAGCTCATAAGAAATCGGAGTAAGGCACGGAAGCACAACCTTAGAGATATAATTAAAAAAGGTGACAAGTGTTAACAATGTGACTGGATAAAACATTAAGACTCAAGGTTTATCACACGACGACATGTCACACGAATGCAATGACTGAAAAGTAAACATGATGCATGAATGTAGCACACAAGAAAAACGAAAAACCTCTCTCAAAACTCCCCCTGAAACTACTCTCTCTCCCCCTTTGGCATCAAGCGCCAAAAAACTAATCTAAGGATCTGACGGGGGGACAGACGGAGTCGAGCCGGGTGCCGAGGTGCGCGGAGTAATCACGAAGTGTAGAGAATCTCTCTCGGAATCTGAGCTATCTGGCTGACCCTCTGAAGAAGCATGTGGCTGTGTAACTGTCTGGGTCTGAATGGCAGGAACAGGTACTGTCATAGTGGCAATAAGAGGATCCGTCTGAGTGACCTGAGCCTGTAGCGAGCCAATAGCAGGAGGATCTGTCGAGGCAACTGACGAAGGTAGAGTCTCTGTAGTACCAGTCCCTGTCACTGGAGGAATAGCTGCCTCTGAAGCTGACAACCCTGAAGAAGTAGCAAAGGTAGTGTGCGAGGACGTCGGCTGACCAGTCAACTCACTGTAGGTAGCACTGAAATCACGGAAGGGTGTGCCTGTCAGGAGATGAGGGCGAGGCTGGTCTGAAGGTGTAAACCCCGTATGAATAGGCGTGAAGCTCGGGGACTGGAATGACTGGGGAACCTGCTGCTGTGGAGATATGAACTGGAAAACCGGCTGTCCCTGACTCGATGGATCACTGGATTGTAAAGCAGAAGTCAGGACAGAAAGCAGGCAAAGGAACCCCAACAGTGACTAGGTGGCGCAGGAGATCCAAGTACTGCTGCTGACTAGCTGCACTCTGTCGCTGAATTTCGTACTGCTGTCGCTGCATTTCAACCTGCTGCCTCTGGATCTCAAGCTGCTGACGCTGAAACTCGTCCTGACGAGACTGAATCTATGCAAGTGCTGCAGCTGTGTCCTAAGCCTGTCGCTGTATCTGTTGTTGCTGCTGCTCCTGTGCCTGGGTCAACCTCTTAAGTATCGCCACCATGGCAGGGTCTGTGCGGGAGGCTAAACCAGAGCCACCGGCCTCGTGGTCATGAGACCGAGGAGACCGGTACCTGGGGATGGGCTGGTAGTTCTCATCAGTGCTGTCAGATGTCACATCCTCAGGAAGATCAGCAGGCTGAGCGTCAAGATCGGCAAGCTCTGCCTCTGCAAGCTCATCAACTGTGGCGTCCTGCTCAGCTGCTGTCTCAGGAACCTCAGGTCGCACACGCTGTCCTGGCATTGGGGCCTGATCTCTAGTGACTGAAGCCTAAAGCTGACGGATATCATACTCAGGGAAAGCAGTAGTAGTATCTGATATCTCAGCTCGGATCTCTGCTGGTAGCTGAATGGATGATCTAATAATGAAGCAGATCCAGTGTGCATAGGGCAGCTGACGATTACCCTTGAAGCCCTCAGCTATGGTGTCCTCCATCTCACTAAGTATGAGATCCCAAATGTCAAACTGTGTCTGTGAGAGGAGGTGGTGAACAACCCATAGCTGCATCCGAGTCAGTCCCTCTCTGTAGCCAAGTCTGGGAAGTAGAGTGCGTCTGACTATAGCATCCAGAACTCTAGCAAGAGGTGTCAAACTGGCAGGCGTGCGACGAGACCCTTCGCCAAAAGGCTCTCGGAAACAGGGTCAAACCAAGTCTGTAGGTGGCACTGCACCGCCGTGAGGGCGTCTCGGTGGAGGAGTCTGACCAAAGCACAGCTGATGTATCTTCGTGTTGGAAGCTGGGAGTCTGAGAATCTCCCGCACTCTGGTGCTATATAGGCGGTGATCGTGGCCTCAGAATGCAAAGTGAATGAAATCATGGGCAGGATCAATCCATAGTGAAGCATAAAACTCTCTGACCCATGTGCCGTAGTATGCACCTGTCCGTCCAAGAAGATCTGACAAGCCTGGCAGAAAGGACAGGTGCGGACGTAGCAGCTCTCCCACAACCTCAACTAGTGACTCAAGTCGACAGACCCTCTGTGGTCGGAAAGCAATACCACTGTCAACTAGAGTCCTGTAGAAATCCTCCTGAAGTGGGGTATAAAAACCTTCTGAAGCTCTGGGATCCCTCACAGGCGGAAACCACCGACTGACCTCCACGAACCTCAACCCCTGCACCTGACGTGCTGTAGCACCCCTCAAGTCAAAGTGCTCGACGGGGGGTAAACCTCTAGCTCTGGGTGGAGGACGTGCTCCACGACGCTGGCCCTCTGGCCTAGGAGTCACCTGAGTACGTGCGCGTGTGGAGCGGCGACGTGGTGGAGACTGAGCTGGCTACTCCTCTGTGTCCTCTGTAGCCTCTGGAGCCTCTGTGGCCTCTGGAGCCTCTGGAGGTGGATCAACTGACATGCCCTCTGTAGCTCCAGTATCCTCAGTACCCTCAGTGGCCTCTGTGCCGAGCTGTCGACCTCCAAGATGAAAGCGACGCTCGCCTATGCGTATGCCACTGCTCCTGCCACCTCTCTCTGCCTGCTCTGCTGCATCTGCCACGGCCTGAGCAATCTCTGTCTCTGTAAGTGTCTTCTTCTTCTTTCTGGCCATGACCTTGATACGCTTCCCACGTGCAATCTCAGACCGACGAGGAGGACTGTCGTCCCCATCACCAGGAGCACCACCGGCGTTCTTGCAACGCACCATGCTGACAAACTGACCGAAAACACCTCTGAAAGATGGTGAACTATCACTCGAGAGGCTTGGCCTCAAACCGTATCCGTAGGCTTGGCCTCGGATTCAGCAAACTGATCTCACCCTGACACACGGACAGACTCGCTGCAACGACGGAATAGAGAGATCTACTATAAGCACATATATAACTAAAAGGTACGAAACCCTAGAGATAGCAAGCATATGAGATACGATGTGAATTGAAACACGAAGCTACCTCGGATCGATGAGACGACGGTGACAAGATGAGGTGACCTAGATCGCGAGATTCCCCGAAATCGTCGAACGAGCTCTCGAGCTAGGGTTAGGGCAAACCCTAGAGAATAGGGCTCGGCCGAAGGATGGATTTGAGGAGCTAGCGAGGATGCTTGGCACGGGGGAGCACGTGGTGGCTGTGGTGGAGAAACCGGCGTGGCAAGTGGGGCCAGCAGACACGGCAGCGGTGGCGGCGCTAGCAGCAGCTGCGGTGGCGGCTCGGGCAGCGGCTGTGGCGGAGGCGCGAGCAGTGGCTGCGGCGGAGGCGTGGGCAGCGGCTGTGGCGGAGGCGCGAGCAGCGGCTGCGGCAGAGGCGCGAGCAGCGGCTGTGGCGGAGGCGCGAGCAGCGGCTGCGGCGGAGGCGTGAGCAGCGGCTGCGGCGGAGGCGCGGGCAGCAGCTGCGGCGGAGGCGCGGCGGCGGCTACGACGGAGGAGATGGCACGGCGGCGGCGGACTCACGAGCGAGAGCGATGGCGAGATTGTAAAGAGTATGAGATCCAAACGTACGGTTAAAAAGGGGCGAGATCCGCTCGACGCGTGATGACCGGACGCGGTGGTCGTTATGACTGGACGCGGTGGTGCAGCGTCCGGTCACACTCCAGTAAGCTCCTGGAGTGACCGGACGCGTCCGGTGAGGACTGACCGGACGCGGTCAGAGTCTGGTCGAGGGGAGCTCGGGAATTCATCGCGAATGACCGGACGCGGTGGTGGTAACCGGGACCGGACGCGGTGGTCAACAGCGGCGCGTCCGGTGCAGCGTCCGGTCACTAGATCTGGAGTTGGTCTTCTGGATGACCGGACGCGCTGGTGGACGCCGGGACCGGACGCGGTGGTGAAGCATCACTGCGTCCGGTGCAGCGTCCGGTCCAGCGTCCGGTCAGTGTTCTTCGCCCTTCTTTGTTCCGAACTACGACGCGACTTCTCCCAATCAGGTTTCAATTCAAAAAGACACAAATAAACACCAATTGAAACATGATATGAGTGACCTCACTCAAACCCTCAAAATTTTTTAAAATAGATTGCCTTAGGCTAGTATTATTTTTAATAAAATAGGCAATAAACACCCAAGGAGCAACGTATGGCCATGCAATAGAGTTTTTGAACCTTTAGGAGCGTCAAAATGCTCTCTCTATCCATGGACGAACACAGAGGTTGCTCAAAGCTTAACCGAAAAGAAACAACAAGAACAACAACCATGCATATGCAATGCAATACAAGAAGGTAAAACTAGAATGCTTGTCAAGTTTGATCCACAGTTAGGCTTTTTCACTCCTCCAAAGAAGGGTTATCGTAACCGTGTTAGCCAAGCCCTAAAAACATTGCGATAAAATAAACATGGCATATTTTACAATGCAATGCAAGAGACAACACACGCTCATTTTTTAAAGTTACTAGAATCAAGCACATTGAGTTCACTTCTTAGCCTACAAAAGGTTGCCTCATCCAAAGGTTTAGTGAAGATATCCGCTAATTGATTTTCACTTCTTACACCTTCTAGTGATATGTCATTTTTTGCAACGTGATCTCTTAGAAAGTGATGGCGGATATCAATGTGCTTAGTGCGAGAGTGTTGTACCGGATTGTTAGCAATTTTAACGGCACTTTCATTATCACATAAAAGTGGCACCTTTTCAAGAACAATTCCATAGTCTAGGAGGGTTTGTTTCATATATAAGATTTGTGCACAACAAGCCCCCGCGGCAATGTATTCCGCCTCGGCGGTGGACAAAGCCACACTATTTTGCTTTTTAGATGACCAAGATACTAAAGATCTTCCAAGCAAATGGCACCCTCCGGATGTGCTTTTTCTATCAATTTTGCAACCGGCATAGTCCGAATCGGAATAGCCAACTAGTTGGAATCTAGCTCCTTTAGGATACCAAAGACCAATGCTTGGGGTGAGCTTAAGATATCTTAGGATTCTTTTTACGGCACTTAGGTGAGGTTCTTTAGGGCACGCTTGAAAGCGGGCACACATGCACACACTAAACATGATATCGGGCCTAGATGCGGTAAGGTACAACAAGCTACCAATCATAGAACGGTAGAGAGTTTGATCAACCGGTTTACCTCCCTCATCTAGGTCGAGATGTCCATTTGATGGCATTGGGGTCTTGATTGGTTTGCATTCTTCCATCTTGAATCTTTTGAGAAGATCCTTGGTATACTTTTCTTGAGAGATGAAAATCCCTTCTCTCATTTGCTTTACTTGAAATCCAAGGAAGAATGTGAGCTCACCAATCATTGACATCTCGAACTCCTTCGACATCAATTCACCAAATTCCTTGCAATAATCTTCATTTGTTGATCCGAAGATGATATCATCAACATATACTTGACAAATAAAGATCTCCCCATTAAACTTCTTGGTGAATAGTGTGGTGTCGACCTTCCCAATTGTGAAGCCCTTCTCAATGAGGAAGTCCCGGAGGCGCTCATACCACGCTCTAGGGGCTTGCTTGAGCCCATATAACGCCTTGGACAACCTATAAACATGATTAGGATATCTAGGGTCTTCAAACCCGGGAGGTTGATTAACATAGACTAGTTCATTTATAAAGCCATTTAAGAATGCACTTTTCACATCCATTTGATATAGTTTCATATCATGATGTGATGCATATGCAAGGAGGATACGAATGGCTTCAAGTCTTGCAACGGGTGCAAAAGTCTCTCCAAAATCAAGACCTTCAACTTGAGAGAACCCCTTTGCAACTAGTCTTGCCTTGTTCCTCACCACTATGCCTTGGTCATCTTGCTTGTTTCGGAACACCACTTGGTTCCAATGACTCTTGCACCTTTAGGATGCTCTTCAAGTGTCCATACTTGATTGCGGGTGAAGTTGTTCAATTCTTCATGCATTGCATTCACCCAATCCGGATCTTGAAGAGCTTCTTCTACATTCTTAGGTTCAACGCAAGAGACAAAAAAGTGATGTTCAACAAAAGAAGCTAGTTTTTGAGATCGAGTCATTACTCCCTTTGTGGGACTCCCTATGATGAGATCTTATGGATGAGCTTGAAGTAGTGGTGAGTTTCTTCTATCAACCACTTGAGGAGGTGGATGGGGAGCATCAACATCTTGAGCTTGTGCCTCGGCTTGTTCATGAGAGACATAAGTGTCTTCATTTTCAACTCTCTCATTCTTGTCATCATCTTGAGGCACACGTGATGAAGATGGTGGATCAACAATTTGTACATCGTCATCATCATCTTTTGGCTTGATGTCTCCCACCGGCATGTTCTTCATGGCCTCCCTCAAGGGTTCATCACCTACATCATCACAATTCTCAATTGCTCCTTGGGAGCCGTTAGATTCATCAAATTCCACATCATATGTTTCTTCAACCAAACCGGTGGCATGGTTAAATACTCTATATGCTTTGGACTTTGATGAGTAACCAACAAGAAAACCAATATCACAACGTCTTTGAAACTTTCCTAGGTGTTGACGCTTCTTGTAGATGTAACATTTGCAACCAAACACCCGGAAGAAAGAGACGTCCGGCTTCTTCCCATTAAGCAACTCATAGGGGGTCTTGCCAAGAAACTTTTGTAGGAAGAGGCGATTTGAAGCATAGCATGCGGTGTTGATTGCCTCGGCCCACAACTTCTCCGGAGTGTTGTACTCATCTAGCATTGTTCTTGCAAGGGTGATCAAAGTTTGGTTCTTTCTCTCAACTACACCATTTTGTTGAGGAGTGTAGGTTGAAGAGACCTCATGCTTGATTCCAATTTCATCACAATAAGCTTCAATGTTGGTGTTGTCAAACTCTTTGCCATTGTCACTTCTAATCTTCTTTATCTTGACTTCAAATTCATTTTGAGCTCTCTTTGCAAACTTTTTGAAGCAATTTGCCACTTCGGATTTGTCATGAAGGAAGAAAGTCCATGTATACCTTGAGTAGTCATCCACTATCACAAGACAATAGAGATTACCACCCAAGCTCTTGTATGTTGTAGGCCCAAACAAATCCATGTGTAGAAGTTCTAGTACTCTTGAAGTTGACATGAAAGCTTTGGTTAGATGAGTGTTTGCAACTTGTTTGCCCGCTTGACATGCACTACAAGGTTTGTCCTTTTCAAACTTCACATTCTTCAATCCTCTCACTAGTTCTTTCTTCAATAGCTTGTTGAGAGTGTTCATTCCAATATGAGCAAGCCTCCTATGCCAAAGCCAACCAAGTGAGGTCTTGGTGAACAAACATGTCATCAAATTTGCATCTTCGGAGGTGAAGTCAACAAGATAAAGATTGTTGTATCTAAAGCCTTTGAATATCACTTGCTTGTCATCTATCTTTGAAACTTCCACTTCATTTGGTGTGAACAAGCATTGGAAGCCAAGGTCACAAAGTTGCCCAACGGATAACAAGTTGAAACTCAATGAAGCAACATAGAGCACATTTGAGAGTGAGTGATCATGGGATATTGCAATCTTGCCTATACCCTTGACTTTGCTCTTTGAATTATCCCCAAATGTGATCTTCTCTTGACATATTCCATTCTCTTCAATGGTGGTGAACATATGAGGATCACCGGTCATATGTTGAGTGCAACCACTATCAATAACCCAATGAGATCCACCGGTCTTGTAGTTCACCTACACACAAGAGATCAAGCTTTTTGTTTAGGGACCCAAACTTGAGAGGGGCCCTTGACTTTCTCAACTAGTGACTTGGCAACCCATATTTTCTTTGGCCTATTCTTGTTTGGGGGACCCAAAAACATGACTTTTATCTTTCCATTTGAATCTTTTCTTAGCATATAATGAGCATTGAAGGCGAAGGGTCTAGCATGCTTGGGCAAGGGTTGTGGTGGTGGAGTTTTGCATTCATGAGCAAAGTGACCTTCTTGACCACACTCAACACATCTCTTTGGCTTGGGCTTTGACTTGCTTTGTTGTTGTTGAGCTTTTGCTTTCTTCTCTTGATTTGCCAAGTACCCAATACCACTTCTATCCATCTTCATTATGGTGTTCATGAGGAGCTCACTTTGCAAATGTTGGCCTCTTGTGAACTTGCTTAGGCCGGTCTTGAGATGCTCTTTTTCTTGCTTGAGCTTTTTGTTTTCTTCAATGAGTGACTCATTTGTTGGTTGTTTCTCAAGAGCCATCAACCCTTTTAGCTTCTTGTTCTCATTTGCAAGCTTCTCATTCTCACTCTTAATCTTGGCATAATCATCATGGTTGCTTGACTCAACCACACTCTTGCCTTTGCTACTAGAACCTCGCTCAATGCTTTCAATGATCAAGTCATCACATGATGTAGCTATATCACACTTAACAACATGGTTAGTAGCATCATGTGTCTCAAGAGCAAGTTCATTAGCAACCATAAGACTATCATAGTCAATTTTTAATGTGGTGTATTTGTCCTTTAGAGAATTATGTCTAGTGATGAGCTCATCATGCTTCTTCTCAAGTTTATCATGTTGATCTTTAAGCTCTTTATAAGAGGTTTTGAGCTCCTTGAGAGTGGAAGACATCACTTCATTTTGAACTCTAAGCTCACCACTAGTCTTTTGAATATTTTTAAGCTTGGATAAGAGTGATTCATTTTCATTTTGAAGATCATCATTTTCACTTCTAGTCCTTCTTATGATTTTAGTGTATTTGTTTAGCAATTTTACAAGTTCATCATAAGAAGGTGAGTCATATTCATCATCACTATCACTATCATCATCATCATCATCACTATCATGGTTTTGTACCTTTCGTTCACCCTTGGCCATAAGGCATAGGTGAGTTGTGGACGATGATGGTGAAGAAGGCGGTGAAGATGGTGATGAAGATGTTGGTGAAGATGATGGCCCCATCACAAATGCGGCAACCTTCTCTTTCTCATTATCGCTCTCATCTTCGGAGGACTCACAAGATGATTCAATGTCGGTGAGCCAATCACCAACAATGTATGCCTTTCCTCCCTTCTTCTTCTTGTGGAACTCCTTCTTCTTGCCATCCTTCTTCTTGTATGGCTTGTTCTTTTTCTTCTCTTCTTCTTCATCACTTGAATCATTTTTCTTGCCCTTGTTCTTGTTCTTGTACTTGTCTTTTGGTGGTCTAGGGCATTGGTGAGCTAGGTGGCCAAGTTCACCACAATTGTAGCAATCCATCTCCGAGATTGGCTTTCTCTTGCTACTTGTGAAGAATTTCTTCTTCTTGCCATCGAACTTGATGCCACTCTTGTTAAGCTTCTTTAGCATCTTGGTGGTCTTTCTCACCATGAGTGCAAGTGATTCATCATCAACATCACTTTCACTTGAGCTTTCTTGCACCATTATGGCTTGACCCTTCTTCTTCTTCTTGTCATGACTAGCTTTGAAGGCCAAGTCTTTCTTCTTGGAAGATGATGAGCCCTCTTCCGGAGTGATATGCATGTACATCTCATGAGCATTGATTTTCCCTAAAACTTGAGTCGGTGTTGCGGTGGAAAGATCACTTTGGTGAAGCACGGTGATAATGTGTCCATACTTCTCAACGGGAAGCACACTCAAGATCTTCCTTGCAACATCTGATTGGCTCATTTTGGTGAGCCCAAGAGCATTGAGGTCCTCTACAAGAACATTCAAGCGAGTGTACATGTCATTAGCACTTTCTTTGAGAAGCATCTCAAAAGAATTAATTTTCTTTAAAGCTATGTGATAGCGTTCCTCACGCTCACTCTTAGTTCCCTCATGGAGAGCACAAAGATTTTCCCATAATTCATGAGCGTTCTTTGCATTATGCACGCGATTGAAGATATCTTTGCCTAAGCCCCGGTAGAGTGCATTTTTGGCCTTTGCATTCCACCGGTCGTACTTCTCCTCGTCACCACTTGGGTTAGCGGGATCCCTTATGGGGGGAAGCCCTTCGGTTGCGGCTCTAAGGCACCCAACATCTATGGCTTCGAGGTACGCCTCCATACGAATTTTCCAATATGGAAAATCGTCTCCCTCAAAAGTGGGAGGTGGTCCTTCCCCATTAGACATCTTGCTCTAGGCGGTAAAGCCTAAAAATAGAGCAACACAGCTCTGATACCAATTGAAAGGATCAAGATGCCCAAGAGGGAGGGTGAATTGGGCTTTTTTAAAAAATTAAATGCAAGAAATAAATCCTACAAGCCGGAATTCACCCCTAGTGACTACTTGTGTTCCTAGAGAGTCTACCAATACAAAGTTTTGCACCCTAGTTTCCAATCCTAGTCTAGCATGGCAAGTCTAGGAATGTAAACAAGCAATGAAAGTAAATACGAGAATGTAAATGCTTGAATGTAAAGGGGCAAGGAACACGGCGATGTTTTTCCGAGGTATCGGAGAGTCACCACTCCCCACTAGTCCTCGTTGGAGCACCCGCGCAAGGGTGTAGCTCCCCCTTGATCCGCGCAAGGATCAAGTGCTCTCTACGGGTTGATTCTTTGACACTCCGTCGCGGTGAATCACCCACAACCGCTCACAAGATGAGTTGGGTCATCCACAAGCTCCGCCGGATGATCACCGAACTCCCAATCACCACCAAGCCGTCTAGGTGATGGCGATCACCAAGAGTAACAAGCTAGAACTCTCACTTGACCACTACGAGCCTAAATGAGAAGGTGGATGCACACTTGCTACTCTCTAATCGCTAGTGAGGAACTCTCAAGCTTTGATTCTCAAATCTCTATCCTCACTAGTGCTCTTGGACTCCCTTGCACTCCAAAGGTGTTTATCAGCTGATCAAATGAGCAAGAGACCTCTAAAAGAGGTGGTGGGGATGTATTTATACACCCCACAGACAAAACGAACCGTTACCCGCTGACTCAGCAAAACTCGAGCTGACCGGACGCGCCGGTTGAACTGACCGGACGCGCCGGTCGCTCGTAACGGTCGAAATCCGAAAAACAACTGAGTGACCGGACGCACCGGTCAGGGGTGACCGGACGCGTCCGATCGTGCAGGGAGCATACTGTACTCGCACCGGACGCGTGACCGCGTCCGATCGGTGATGACCGGACGCGTCCGGTCGTCTCTGGACCTTACTGGACTGTGACCGGACGCGCCGATCACACCCAGGTCGCGTCCGATCGGGTGTTTCCCTCAAGTGACACGTGTTGACTTCTGACCACCGCGTCCGGTCCTCGCGAGGACCGCGTCCGGTGTTCAGAGCTGAAACCCTAGCCGCGGAACTGAACTGACCGGACGCGTCCGGTCATGCCGAGGACCGCGTCCGGTCATGGGAAAACGACCCGAAACTCTCCGAAACGCGTCACAACTTGAACCAAGTTGCTTCCAACTGAACTTTGAGCTATTCTAGAGCTGCCTAGCGCCAAGTTTAACAAGTGTGCGCCACACCTAAACATAGGACTCGCCTAGGTCAAGCTACCCGCTCATGCCCCCCTTTATAGTACGGCCAAAAGAGAAAAACGAAGATCCTAACGACTATTCCAAATGTCTCTCAACACCTCGACATCCGGAACTAACCGTCCTTAATCTTGACGTCACTCTTTTGAAAACCGAAACGATTTCCATCAAGGAGCATGAATACCATGGTGCCCAAAGCAGTTAAAACCTCCATGACCTAACTTACCAAAGTTTCTGCAAAACACACGTTAGTCATGGTAATAAAGCGTTGTCATCAATTACCGAAACCAAACCTCGGGGCCTAGATGCTTTCAGCTTGTATTCCTTTGGATTTCCTAAGGTGTTTTTCTATAGTGCCAGTGCTAACGCTGCAACGACATTTCAGGGATGCACATGAAAACAATCAAATGTCAATATTTTTTCATAGTTTAAGTTTCACGTAATTGTATATCACCATGTATATAATCCAGAAAGCATTCATGTATACCACCAGCAAGTTCAGGCCATGAAATTACAAGGCTAGGCCAATTATAATGCATAACAAGGCACTATTAAAGTCATGTCTCACCTTCACCATCTAATTTATATGTCTTTACATTCATTTACATTGAGAAATCTGCCCTCAGTGAATGTGATCGCTATGCATAGCAGATAATAATTTATTAATTTGCTATTTAGTCTGTAAACATGCAAAATATACATAGAGAATATATATGCTCACAATGTTGATCACTGGCAAGCTTTCGGCATTCCATGATCGCATGAAACTGTATACAAGGAAACCTGTCAATTTCCTAGACAAGAAGATGTGTTTACTTGTTGTAGATAAATCAAATGACTATTTAATGATAAAGATGAAATATATATTAAGTTATTACCGGTCCATTATTTTTAGAACCCATGTTGAGAATTGAGGATATCAGTAACAAATATTGTTTTTCCACGCAGGATGCGCCAATTCCGTGGCGAGTTTAAAATTATTGGCAATATTTTGTAATCTAGTTATATATAGGATGCTTAGATCCTTACCCTTGTACTTTGGATTTATAGGAAGCGTATTGTAATGTACAAAGTTTTGTTACCCATGTCTAATATAAATAAAGTGTAGAGCCTATCTCGATAATATGACAGTATAACTTGTAAACAAACACCCAAAAAGTGCAAAATAATAAAATATAAGTTTTTTAAAGGAGTACACAAAACATTCTTACAGTGCTGCAATCTTCAATATCGTACTCCATGTGAGGCCAGCGTTCAAATAATTTTGCCAGTTCTTTGTAGTCTAGCTCATCACACCATCGCGGATCTGGTCCAAATTGAGATATGAACCGTGTATTTTGCAAATGTTATAATTATTTGAATGTGAGTAATTATACATTATATACACAATAAGGGAATAATTATATCAACTTATACATAACTGGAGGTCCATGAAGTGGTATTTGTCTTCTATATACAAAACCAGACAATGTTGCATGTAACTGTCCGAACAGCCATGTTTAAGCAATCATGATCCATGGATTTATTTTTATCTAAAATATCTCTAATTGTTCTTAAACTATAGAGATTGCATATAGTATAATGCTTCAGACCCATTCTTTGCTAAAAAAAAATCAAGGGCAATCTCTATAAGTCTTAGAACAATTAGAGATATTTTAGATGAAAATAAACCCATGGATCATAATTGCTTCAACATGACTGTTTGGATAGTTGCATGCAACATTGCCTGATTGTATATAGAAGACAAATACCACTTCATGGAGCTCTAGTTTTGTGTAAGTTGATATAATTGTTCCTCTTATTGTATATACTAGCAAAAGTGCTCATGCGTTGCAAAGGAACTCGATACAACTTAAAATTAGATTCTATAGCATTGTTGTTTTGACTTGCATGAATACGGGTCAAAGTTCCGGTTCAAGGATGTGAGGACATTTTTTATGAGTTAAAAAAAGACAGATGGAAGGATGGTTTTGCTCTTTAATTGATTATTATCGTTAATTAACGTTGCTATGGATGAAGGGTCTGTTGATATGAATATATTTTAATATTCACTTCCATGTTTCTATTTTAATCACTGTATTTCTTTTTAAAGTTTTAACAATGCAAATAATAATGATTGTATATGGCCGTATCCCACATCTGACCTGTGTCTGCGTGCCTCCATGGCGCGACTGCCGTTCTGAATTCGAAGTGCCGCTCTGGGTTGTGTCGGTGTGTCCCTGAGCTCTGACGGCGACGCTACCACTACCTGCGGCTCAGCTCGTGTCTAGAGCCCACCGTGCTGTGTTTTGCTCCGTCTACCATTCCAAGTTCGATGTGTTGTTTTGGCCTGCTTTCCAGAAGATCCACGGTGGTGATGTGCTGTTTTGCAAGGCCGAGCGATGTCAGGCTATCAGCTCCTAGCCTTCTCTCGGCCTCTGCACCTGACAGCAGCGAGCCAGTGGCAGACGCTAGGCTCTTCGCTTTCTCCCCACACCACCGCCTCCTACTTGAGCTGAGGGCCTTCGACGCGGGCATGGTGCCCTCATCCTCAGTCCTCCCCTCCCACGTCGGGCTCTGTGGCGCAGCAGCTCTTGGATCCTACCACGCTGCCGGAGGTGCGAACGTGAAAGCCTGCCGGAGACACCAACGCGAGGATTGGAGAGTTGCAGGAGGCATTGAAAGCGCCACCGACAATTGACATGGTTTACCACCTCCTTCTTTCTTTAATCTCCCTCCATTCAATTCTTTGATGTCGGCAGTTTTCTTTCTTCAGGGGGTGTTTAGATGCAAAAACTTTTAGAATTTGACTACTGTAGCACTTTCGTTTGTATTTGGCAATTAGTGTCCAATTATAGATTAATTTAGCTCAAAAAATTCATCTCGTGATTTATAACTAAACTGTGTAATTAGTTATTTTTTTATCTATATATTAATACTCCATACATGTGTTCAAAGATTCGATGGGATGGAATGGAATGAAAAGTAAAAAATTGGAATTTTGAAGGCATCTAAACAAAGCCTTAATCCCCTTCGAGGCCTTGGCTTTGGTAGTTCGTCTACCTCTCACGGATTATATATAGTGCCGCCAGGGGCGGCTTCATCATATCACCCATGGGGTCCGACACCATCGTAGCTTGCACGCCTTGGTTTGGTGGTCCAATTGGAGTCCAATCAGTAAACGATGATAGATGGGGAAACTGCCATGGAGTAGGAGAAGAAATTAAACTTGCGGTTGGGCGTCGATTTTTATCTGTGCTTGGCAATCTAATCTTTGGTGTGGCCTCAATTTGGTCCTCTTGCGCCTTCGTAGTTCACTCGATTTGGTTAGCGGACTATGAGGATATCCTTCTCGGCTTGACGTGGGTTTGATTTGATGAGTTATTGACTTCTGGAGTTAGTCTGATTTGAACTGAGATTGTATTTGGAAGAGGAGACATATTATTGGTTTGAGTCATTTCCTCATGGAGTTAAAAAGACCTGATTTGGTCCCTTCCAACATGAGCGAGTTGGGTTCGTATGCGACGTGCGGTGCCTTAGTTTTCAAAACCAACACAAAAGGAATAAGATTCCCAGTTATATTTAGGTTATTTGAAAATGCCATACATATGCCATATTATTTATATAATGCGAGAGCTATAGACAGATTTGAAGAGAGACAATTTCCATATTTACAGATTTAGTTAAGGAAAGGTGGACGAAAAATTGGATGGACGAAAAAATGGCTGAAAATTTTGCCTCTTTATTATTACTAGTAAATATGCCCGTGCGTTGCAACGGGATAAAAAAATCCAATACATACATTCATGGAAAATGATGATAGAGAGTGCAACTGCTACATGTATATTTATGTTTCCCCTTTCTATGTAATTTAAGACCTCTAATTTATTATAAATCTTAAATATCCTCAGAAAATATTACGAAAACATACTTAAAAATTACTTAAAGATCACTAAATAAAATAGATAATTAAACTTTATATCAAGTGTGAATCTATCATTATGAGGGCATTAAAACGTATTTATATACTTAAAACAATAATTAAACTGGTAGAAATAAATTTAAAATAAAATACTAAATATAATAAGGGGCACTAAGAGCTCAAAGCCTAGCTAAAACATTTAAATAATGCGCTGAGATTAAATAATCAAAGGAACTTAAAATTCAGGTTAAAAAAACAAAGCTTAATTCGGCTCTTTTATAAGAGAAAACAGCCCTAAGGTTAAGAAACTGGCCAGAGCACAACGCAGGTTCCTGGCTAGTGCCGAGCACGCAGCCTGTGCGGGCCACTTTGCCCAGCCCACTTCCCTCGCTGAAAACCTGATGCAGGAGTGGTGTGAGCCGTCGGATCGAGTTGGATGGCCAGGATTTAGCTACCCAAAAACAACCGGATATAAAACACTTGAGGCCGGCAACAACCCTAGTTTTCTCAGCACACAGCCGCATCTACCGCACAAGCCACGAACACATCCTGCACACAGCCGCACTCTCTCTCCCTACTCTTCCCACACACAGCCACATCCACCCCCGGCGCTGCATTGGTGTCTCTCACTGGCGCGCGTGCGGTCCTTATGGGTGGCAGCGGCGGCCCAAGGCCCGCAACTGATGCGGCCGACGCGGACGGCGGCTCCCTCATGCCCGCGCGGCGGGGTCTCCCTAAGTGCGCGGTGGCGGCGGGCCTCTCATGACACGAGCTGCGGCGGAGCCTGCGCGAGCGGCAGCGGCGGCCGTGATGTTGCGGGCGCGAGCCTTGCACGCGGCGCAGGGGACGGCGGTAGCCACGTGGCCTAAACCCGACGATGATGGTCTTTCCCGACGTTCGCGCCCCGTGACATCTCCGCGAGCACACCTCCAAACAGCCGAGCTCCAATCGCCGACCTCCATGCCTACCCCGAACCGCGCCGCCGCTCCCGCGGGCGCCTACGACTTCCAGCAAAAAAAAGTTTGAATCCCTTTCTCGATTCGATTTGCTGCTGTTTTATTCGATTTGGAGCTCCTTTTAAATTCGATTTGGATCTCTCTTTGTCCGATGCTAGTATTACCTTGTATAAGTGGGAGAGAGATTTGAGGAACGCTGGCTAGTATTATCTTGTATAAGTGGGAGAGAGATTTGAGGAACGCTGTTTTCGTGATGCAATTTTATGGTAGGGCTTGTGTATATTCGTACAGTAATAATAAAGACAGTTTAGATGTGGTCCGTGATATGTTTGTGTTTGTGTGCTGAGGAAAATCTTTCTCCTTTTTGATTCAATTAGATCTCTTTTCGATTCGGTTTGGAAAATCTTTCTCCTTTTCGATTCGATTTAGAGTTCCTTTTCGATTTGGTTTGGATTTTGGCAGATTTCTTCTTTCCTTCTATTTGTCCGAGGCTACTATTATCTTGTTCCCTACATATTCAAGTCTCCATCGTATATAAGAGGGAGTTGATTGGATTGAATAGGCGGACCAAATTGAATGGGCTGGACGAAAAAAAAGGGCCTAGAATTTTGCCTCTTTATTATTAGGTATAGATATACTAGCAAAAATACCCGTGCGTTGCAACGGGGAGAAATTGTGTTTTGCTCTTTCTATAAAATTTAATAAAATTGTCTCTGTATCTCTCTCTTTCTCCATGTTGTCGTGTCAATCAGAATTCGGGCACCACACTTTTCTTGTTTTTCTACTGGCTTCTTCTATCGCTATGACATCTCCTCGGCAATTCTTGCAGTTGTTGCTACCCATCTTTCTCCAACCCAGGTGAATCTGGTTGCGCTTTGCCAAGACATCGGAAAACGCACAATACGACTGAGGCTATGGTTGTGGGGCATTTGGTTACTCGGGGTTGGGTGGCACAGTCCGTACCTCTAACGCAAGTGACAAAAACATGCACAGGCCTAGGAGTTCAGTCATTCAGGCCAGATGGCCTAGCATCGCCACGTCCATGCCCGATGGCGCCTCAAACTCTCACTGCATGTGTCTGGCGTGCGAACCTTTCTGGCACCTCGGATGACAACGTGGTGGTGTGACAGAGAACACCAGCCATCCTAGTGAAGAAAGGTGATGGCCGACATGCACCAATGAACAGGGGTGTCGGCACGGCAGGCGCTCCTCAAATCCCAGCCGTCTGAGCGATGCACGGTAGTGGTGGTGCGAACAACGGAGGTGGAGCGTCCACGAAGTTGCTATACGGTATCTGGACTCGGCACTCGCGACAGCAGCAAGCCCCGTGGAGCATCTCAATCGGTGAGACCTGACCATAGAATGAATCGGCGGCGAAATCCCCATTGTGTGTGCTCGACAGTGCAGTAATGACCGTTGTAGCAAACAAATTTATGGGGTTGTAAGCATATTGCGAGTTCAATTTTACGAAACATAAGTCAGTCCGGATGAAGAACTAGCTGGACAGGTACGTTATAGGTGTTCGCTTTTGGTTTTGATTTGGAGTTTAGTTTTTTATTTTGTTAGTAGCTTTGACTATTTTTTATCTTTTTATTTTAATTGATTTCTAACTTTCACATAAGCGGCACGTATACGGAGTCCGGCCGTGCCAAAGGATATCGGGGTATTTTAAAATAAAAAAACGGGTTCAAAGAAAATATGAATCTTATCTTAATTTTTAATATTATATATCTTACCACGGAGAGCTTTTTTAATTTCGTTTTTTCTTTTTTTATTTTGCCCGTGTTTTTTTTGTTTCGGACCTATC
Organism: Saccharum hybrid cultivar R570; assembly: GCA_038087645.1. Taxonomy (NCBI): domain Eukaryota; kingdom Viridiplantae; phylum Streptophyta; class Magnoliopsida; order Poales; family Poaceae; genus Saccharum; species Saccharum hybrid cultivar. Next base: position 33,095,570 of record JAQSUU010000001.1, on the reverse strand, counting down.
ACCCGTTTTCTTTTTTGGTTTCGTTTTTCCTCTTCGATGCTCGTCTGTTTTCTTTTTTCTTTCTGTTTTGTGTTTCATACACGTACTTGACTCATGTTTCTAAAATAGACGTATTTGAGATTAAATCTTAGTTTAGAAAGAGTCTTACATCTTACATGCAATCTTGGTTTAGGAGAAGTCTTACCTCTTACATGTAGGTGAAAAAAAATCTTGATGGAAATTTTACCTTTTTATTATTAATATATATATATATATATATATATATATATAGATAAGGTGTGTGTATATATATATTCATTATTATATATTGTTAGAGTCATGTTTCTATTTCCATTTTCATGGTTATTACTTGAACATGGAAAAAAGGAAAAAATCATGAGAAATCCAAACACGAGTTTGTAACAAAGAAATATAGGAACCGTCCAAACAGGAAGCGAAAGGAGAAAGGGAGAACAAAAACTATAAAAAAGAGAGAACGTGTGCTCTCTGCTCTATCCGGGACCAGCCAATAAATAGGAAAAAGAATGTGCTCTTAAATATATTCATTATTATTATTATATTGTTATTATTGCTATTTGTATTTCTATCTCTATTTCTGTTTTCATATTTATTACTTGAACATGGAAAAAGGAAACAAAATCATTGAGAAATCTAAACACTAGTTTGTACCAAAGATATAGAGAAACCAAAACCAAACAGGATACGATAAGGGAAAGGGAGAACAAAAAAATTTTTAAAAGAGAGAACGTGTGCTCTCTCCTCTATATGGGACCAGCTAATATACGGAAACAAGCATCCGGATTGGACTGCGTTACATACATTGATAGGAGACGGAGCCGACGTGGGGATGCATTCGTGACTCAGGAGAGAAAAAGAAGATGGACGGACGAAAATTAGGTGGAGAGAAATTTCGCCTCTTTAATAGCCTATATATACATAATAAAATAATATATGTACTAAATTATTTGTTTCGTATGGAAAATCAAGGAGATATTGACTCGGTTTAATTAGGTGGTTATTATCCCGTATGGAAAATCAAGGAGAGATTGACTCGGTTTAATTAGGTGGCTTGTCTATATCTGTTGTAAATCTATACCTAATAATAAAGAGGCAATGCGAATAATGTTTTTCAATTCTAAACTAAGAAGAGTGATGTTGAGTAGTGGTTTTTCAATTTCAAACTAAGAAGAGTAATGCCGAGTAGTTAGGGGAAGGCCGGACGAAAAAATGGAGGGCGAGAAATTTTACCTTTTTATTATTAGGTATAGATATGATAATTGTATAATTACTCAAATAGTTATAATTTTTGCAAAACCAATGGTTCATATCTCAGTTTGGACGAGATCTGCAGTGGTGCGACGAGCTACACTACAAAGAACTGACAAAAATTGCTTGAATGCTGGTCTGATATGGAGTACGATATTGAAGATTGCAACTGTAAGATTATGTTCTGTATACTTGTTTAAAAACTTATATTTAATTAGGCAATATAATAAGGCAGGTGAATGCATTACCAATCATGCCGCAGACAGATGAGACGATGTTAACCGTCGGTGGGACATGCGATCCATCAAACGCGGTGTGACACGCATCGACAAGCCGTCGGTGAGTCATCGACGGCGGTAGAGGTGCCGCCGCCGGCTGCACGTGCATCGAACCCTCCGTCATCACTACACCACAGCTTCTGAACAACGTCAGACTAACTGTCAGTATAAGTCATTTTACCGTCAGATAGTCCATCGATGTAGAGATATACCGTCAGGCCAAGTCAGTCGCTGTAAGCTCTGTCGGTAAAAAGTTATACCGTCGGACCACACTTTTACCGACAGATGGTCCGATGGCAGAAAATACACCGACAAACAGTGTGTTACCATTTATACCGACAGACCGTGCGATGTTATACATGTATTTTACTGTCAGATACTCTAACAAGAATTTTAAACCGAATAAAAATAAAATAAAATCAAATGTAACAGAATCATTACATATTGAATGACACTAATTGAAGATCCATCATATCACATTCATCTTCACAAATTTAGTCCCAAATACATGGATCTCCATTTAACATACATATAGGTGTCTTGCACATTTGCACCAAGTCATAAAACACAATTACATACATGGCAGCATGTCCAATTTGCATCAAGTCATACATGGGAGCATACTAGAGTGTTTGCAGTACACAATCATTTTGACACACTTAGCAACAAAAGGAATTGCATGGATCCAACAGCAGGTTCTTACACTGCAAATGAGTCAAGTCCACGAGTTATTCCATAAACTCACAAAACAAAAGAAATACTTGGATCCAAATAGTAGTTGCGCAAAAGTTAGCATCCCATTCATTTGTATGCAGCTAGTGACGCCCAACGGTACCTGAAAAATAAAATTAAGATCAACCTGATCATTAACTGGAACTGGAACTGCATTAGATGTCCCAACCCAAATTGAATGAAATTTTTGATACTTTTACTGATCTGCTCTTCAAAAATTGATAGCATCTCAATCTCAGCTATTTGCAATCTCAGAAAATAGCAGCATAGGTACAACACAACTATGTACAGCTATTTGCAATCTCAGCAGCATATTTGCAATCTCAGCTAAAATATGTACAACTGTTTGTAATCACATCAGCAACATATTTTAGAAAATAGCAGCATATGTACAACTATTTGCAATCTCAGCTACTTGCATCTCCATCTTAGCTATTTGCAATATCATAGAACATTCTATAGGAAACCTTCAATTATATATACAGCCACAATATACCATTCCAACTGTGGCTAGCAGCGGCAACATATGCTCAGCTATATGTTGCAGCAGCTTATGTACAGCTATATGTACTACCTATATTCCATTCCAGATTTAGATGCTAAAATAGCAGCAGCCAACAGGCATATGTACAGCTTAAAGAAAGAGTCATAAAGGGGCTAAAAGTACCTGGTGTACCCTTGGAAGATCCAGATCCATTGTTGCAAGGCTTCAGCTATATAAAGTACATCAATTAGAACACTGGATACTCATTAAAAGCCAAAAAGAAATGACGTTAGATATAATTTCTTACTCGCTCGTATGGCCACGCAATTGACATCATATAAGCCCCGGCCATACTCTCCATATGATCATAAGGGCGAGGCAGGAGTGCATCCCTTCTTATCACATGTTCCACCATAACTTCACAAAACTGCTTTCCAAGGGGCTGACCTCCTAATATGGTCTTCGGATTAACATAAAGGATAATTCCCTTAGCTACAGGAAGATCAGGCTTCAGCATAGCAAATAGTATCACTTCCTTTCCAACCTGAAGTAGATGACACATCCATGAGAATTACAGAAATATGAGGAACAAATATTAAATCATAAATATAAACTTAACAAGAGGATGAAGAACATTACAAACCCATCATGTGTAAAGCGAGAGGCATTTCTTGCTGTGTTTATAACGTTCATGCCAGCAGACACTGGTAGGACTTCGATGTCCTGACCACAGTCCTCATTATCTGAAACATTGCCATATTCTTTAGAGACGGCAAAACTATGCTTGAGTTGGAACAGGTCGGCAATATATCATAAACTCAAATAGGTCCTGCGCCACGATGAGACCAATCTTTCGAATTGTATGGTTAAGGTGTTCAAGAATTCAAAGAATAAGTCAGATGCATCAGAATATTGTATTCATCATGTTATTGAGATGTTAAATCTAGTGACTAATTGCACAAATCTCCATATATGTATGCTGGATGCTTACAATAGAAATTAAAGATGTAAATTTTGGAGTGGATTTTTTCATTGTCTAAAATAATTTCAGGAGTGGAGCCAAATCTGCAGAAAGCTTGTTTGCTGATAGCTCCAAAATTGAGGCAAACGGTTTAACGGAGATAAGGAAGAGAACCAAGACTCAAAACATCTCCTGATTGCTATGATTATTGGGTACACAAACATAATCTGATGTGAACAAGTATGTTTAAACATAGTCTAACAACTATTCCTAGTTACCAGAAGATATATACGAAATCCATATCACAAATTGGAGATCCCTTTATACATGATTGATAAGTATTTAACAGTACTAAAAAACAGAGGGTTCATTACCTAATGACTATGTTATTCCACTATTTCTATTGCACATACTAGTCTCAGAACTTCTTTTTCATCATAGTTTCACAATTAACCTGTACACCGAGGAAGAGAATCTGCTATTTCAGAGGAGATTAGGCATATTTCTATATTACTGGTCAGTTCTCATATAAATAACCACAAAGTTGAATCAGGATGCAAATAATGTAGATCTTTGACAAAACTGAGTTGTTCCCATCAGAGTTATCAGATTACTTTGCAAGTCAGAATTCTAGTCTTTATATAAGTGTATGATTGTTTGTACAGAACATGGATTAAATTGACAAAGCATATAACTGAAGTGAACACTAAAAAGGAATAGATCAACCATGTTGGTTCCTGTTTAGAGACTGCACCTATATTTTCCAAATAAAGGAGAATAACAGAATAACTAGTGCAGAAGGCAATCAAGGCACTATACTATGCAGCAGAAATAAAGGCCTTGAGGAAAACACTGCAGTTGCTCCTTTAATACCTATGAGGTGAAAAGGGATTAGTCGATGGAGGGCTATGAAGTTGTAGGTGCCGTCCAAACCTGCTCTCCTGGACGGCGTGCAGATCCGTGCTCCTGGAGGCGCTCAGCTGAGGCAGCTATAGGGCAACCTGACCCTGGGGAGGCAGCAGTAGGGCAACACGACCCTGGGGCGGCAGCGGCCTGACCTGTTGATGACCGGCGCTCGTACGGACGACTGGGCTCCTGGAATAGACCGGTTGGAGAGCAGGATGGCAACCCGTCCCTGGAGGCAACGGGCTGGGGACGGAGGACGGCAACCCGCACCTAGGCCGGAGGCCTGACATGCAGCAGGGCGGCGGGATTAGGCTCAGCCCTGCTCGTGAGGTGTAGCAGAGGTCTGCGCTCGGTTGAGGATAGGGTTTGGCCTGAGCCCTGCTCGTGGGATTTGGGGGTAGAGGGAGGGAGCGAGATGTGGGATTTGGGGGCAATTTGAGAGGGAGGGAGTGAGATTGAGTGGCGGGTGATTTTGGGAAGAGGAGGGAACCGCGGTGAATTGGTGGAGACGACGGCGTGGGAAGGAAGGAGGGAAAGAGAGACCGATGGCGGCTTAGGGAAAATTTTTGGCCTCTTAGGGTTTTGGTGCCACAGGTGGGCTGGGCCTTCACGGGATACCTTGGGCTCTACACCGACAGACCATCCGACCCTGTAGCTTAAAATACCTTCATACCGTCCAATGCTAATTACAAATAGGTATACCGACAGATAGTCCATCATCTAATCTATAGTCACCGTTAGATGGTTTGTCACACACTTTTACCGTCAGTTCGCCCATCGGCGAATATACACTTTTACCGTCAGTTGTCTGATGCTATATTGGTGTTGTGGTGTAGTGCATCAGGCTATCCTCGTCGTCCGGCTACTACTAGTGTCCCTCCTCTTCCCCGAGACCCTGATATACATGAAAACCTGCCGAGGCCTCTCACATTCATAGATATAGATCAGCTCTAGAATTTACGGGCACGCACAAACTCGTGGTGTAACACCACTTTTATCATTATTATTACCTTTCTCAACTCAAAATTACATGGATGTATTTCTAGTGATTGATCTAGAATTTATCAAATGGTAGGAATGCCGTATAAATTTGTTCACATTTAATTTGATTCATTCACAATTTGATAAATAACTGTAGATCGGCATTCAAACACTAAATATCAAAATAACTCTTGGACTCAATGATTAAGTTTGAAATTTGTATAAATTATATAATACATATACTCTACTTAACAAGAAGCTATTACTCTCTTCAATAAGAGAGTAAGCACACTGCACACTGAAAAAAATCGTATGTATATATACAAACAACTGTATCAATAAGAGAGTAAGCACACTGAAAAAAAATCGTATGCATATATACAAACAACTATAAAAAAACTTGTTTACTAACTACTCCACAGTATACATGGTACAACATGTCGACGATACGGCGGAGATAGGGCAATATATACCTGAGGGTTGAGGCGTGACGCCTTTTGCTTGTGTGTTTTGTTGGAGGATCATGGTGACCGATGGCAGCCTTTTGCTTGTGTTTTGTTGGAGGATCACGGTGACCGATGGCAGCAGGCCGCCGGCTCGCCGCTCGCCGCCCGTCCTAGGCCTCAGACTCTCCTGGCCGGTCGCCGTACGGACAGCAAGGCCGAGAAGGGTGCCGATCGGCCGATAAACGGGCGATTGGCGATCGCGATCCCAAGTCCAACCGTCGGAGGCCGCAACTCGCGAACACAAGGATGCCGCCGCCGCCGCAATGCCGCGTGCATACCCAGCCCCCCTCTCCACTTATATATTCTGCACTCTCCCCTTATTCCTAGTATCCTGCGCGCCCAGGCCCAGGTGTGGGCAGTTTGTTTTCCCCAGGGCCCACGATGGGTGTTCGCTGAAGGACGGTTAGTTTTTTTTTTTTGACATTGTCTGGTTTTTTGGCATGTTAAATTAACAAATATGCCCATGCATTACAACAGGAGAAAAAACGTTCGACTTGTTCGCTTTAGCTTGCTGCACGGCTGCAGCGGCCGCGACAGCTTAATTTATATAGGTGACTTGATGCTGTGAGTGGTTGATGTAACAATTACAAATAAACGGGTCTGTTAATAGAAACAAGGATGACAACGTTAAATATTTATTTATGTATTATTTTTTTTATAAAATTTTAAAGCTATACTTTATTGTTGTATGATGATCATTGTATCTATACAATATAAGTTAATATTGGTAATAATATGACAATGTTGTATTAATTCTGTATGGAATTAAATTACAACCTAGATATGACTTTTTCTTTCATCGTGGGGCACTAAAATTTTTACTCATAAAAGTATTCTAACTTTAGTTTTCATACTATCCATGTGTTGATAGAGTTAGATATCAAAGCTCACTGACTTATTTTGAGAATCCATAAAAATATGTAATTTAAATATCTTATTAAAGTCGGCATGGGTTAGTCGTCATCGTGTCTCGATTTTTATATGTCAGCACTTGTCGAGAGTTGCACTGATATATGCGGATAACTTAAAGATTTTGCACTGGTATGCAAATAGCTTGGAGAAACATTTATTTTCATTAGATTGAATGAAAATTTACTTAAGATTTTAGTTTGCGATTTAATTGGTTAGACCATTGACTGATTCATATTATAGTAATAACTAACAAATATGCTCGTGCGTTGCAACGGGAGGGAAAAAAGTTAGCAAATATTCATAAAAAACAAAATTGGATCATACATATCTATTTATATTCCGACTTTAAAGCACAAAGACATTAATTTTAAATAATATATATCATAAATTTAATTTCATACCATCCATGTGTTGTGTAGCTAAATATCGAGCTTTCTGATTTCCTTTATGGACTGATAAAAATTTGTAGCTATAATCTATAGCCGCGTTTTTTTTGCAAGAATCTTTGACCAAAGTTAATAAGGACTAAGGCCATGTTCAGCTGTCTTATAATCCGTACTTTTCAGCTTGTTTTTTTTCAGCCAGAACAGTATTTTTCTCTCATGAAAAATCAGCGGGAACAATGTTTCAGCTTGTTTTTCAGCACAAGCGAACGGGGTCTTAGTTTTCGACGTAATAATTGGTCTATCCATTGATGATTATGATAGGAGATCTTTCTCGATTTTTTATATGGGCACTGGTCAGGGATTGCTTTGGGCATTGCATATGTTTAGAGACACATTATTTAGTCTGATGTCGATAAAAACTGCTCTACACTGGTTCATTAATTGATCATTACTGAAGTTTTTTTTCCTAATCAGAACTACATTAGTGGTGGAAATATTAGCGGCAAAACCAAACGTATAGGAACAAAACAGAAAGTCATAACTCAGAGGTAAGACCATTCCGGGAGCCAAAGACGAAATCAAAATGAAATAGAAAAGAAGTATTGGACCATTCGAAATCAAAAGTCTTTTTTTTCTATATACATAAAAAATCAGAAGTTGACGGGCCTAAACCAAAACGAAATAGAAAAAAAAAGGGCAGACCCAGTGCCAGAGGCTCCCACACGAGTGGGGTCTGGGGAAGGGAATAACCGAAGTAAAGTCTTACCCCCGCAGAAATTCTGCAGAGAGACGGCTTCGAACCCAAGACCTGGTGACTCGGCGAGCTAGCACTCACCAACTGCACCAGGCCTGCCCTTCACCAAAACGAAATAGAAAACGAGAATTAATAGAATAACGACAAAGTGTATATACACATATACAAATTTCTGTACTTTTATTTTTTCTATTTGGATTAGAATTCCTATTTAGATTAGTTAACATTAGAGGAATTTATTTGTATTAGGATTTCTATTTATCTAAGTTACCACGAGTGGATGAAGAACATATAACAATGTTTGATTAAAAAAAAAGAAAACGTAATTGAACCTAGACCAGGACCGAAAAAAAGAAAAGAATTGGACGTAACTAAATGAACCGAAACTGAAAGAAAGAAATCGGAAAAGGATATAAAAAGAAATCGGAACATCTGATGGTCGACGAGGGCACGTCCTCACGTTTGTGATCTACAGGGCCTCTACGGCAAAAAAAAGGGTAAAAAAGGGTCAACATGCTTGGAAAAAACTGAAAAATAAAAAAGACCAAAACTAAAAAACTTGTCATGTTTCAATATTAAGGTAGAGCCGTAGAGATGACGTTTTAATATTTTGGCTTGAAAAAATAGATTATAATAAGATGTATTAGAAGATATAGTAGAGTAGTATTCCTATTCAGGTCGGTCAGGATTGGAGGCTTAATATTAGGTATATATAGATATAGATATTAGATAGATATTAGGATACCTATTCACCTTATTTGATATCTCAGAGTTCTATTTGGATCTGGATTTGTAACTATCCTGAACCTATCATATAAATTAGGAGAGCTATAGACAACACAAAGTTAGTTAGAAGAAGGTGGACGAAAAAAATGTATGGATGAAAAAAAAGCCTGAAATTTTGCCTCTTTATTATTAGGTATAGATATAAATTTATATCTAACTAAAACTAACAATTTAGTAATAGAAATATTTATTTATTATTAAGGGTCAGAGTTTGAAACGCAATAGTGTATTTATTTTTTTACCTTTATATAAGAAATGCATAGTACTTTATTAGAAAAGAAAAAAAAACAAAATAAAATCACGGAAGGGGCAATGACGGACACCACCGTGCACCAGCGGGGCAGCACATCTAGGATGAGACACTCCGACGGACAATACGGAACATGTACGAGCCGGAGAAGGAAAAAAAAGCAGAGATTGAAACAGAAAAAAAAGACACAGATAAGACGCTGGTAATACGGACAGAACATGGATTATGTTGGACGAAAAATTTAAAGTTGGCTTAGATTAATCCTGAGCAATGGACGCGCGCGTCCGGATGCTTGAGCCTGCTGTTGCGCCTCCACGGGAGAGTATGTCCGTGGGACTCATCCGGCTGCATACGAGAGAGAAGGAGCACAGCGTATCTTGTGTTGACCCTAGCTGCATGCTGCATCGTGGGGACCATGCTTGATAGTGGAGGGGTGCCGGCCAGCTCTAGCGCTCTGCACGGGGCAAAGCGCAAGTACCTTGTGTTGATCCGATTGCATGCTACACCGTAGGAGGCCACGTCTAGTGGTGCAGGGCACCAGCTCGCTCTGGCGCTTTGCATACGTGCATGCACTTGTGTGCACGTCCAGCTGTTGGAGTTGACCTGCATGATAGAGATAGGCAGCGCTGGCTGGGTGCGTGCAGCGCATGCGTGCCCGTGAGTTAGCGCATGTGGGGAGTAGCACTTGCTGCAACATACATGTGAAACAAGGTGAAACATCTGAAACATACGGTTTCAACACATGTGTATAGTCACGGTAACATATTGCAACGTTAAGATAAAACACCTGCAACATACGTATTACGTAGATGAAACATTTGAAACATGCACTTGTATCATACGTGTATAGGTACTGCAACATATGTAACATTTAGATAAAATATGTATAACATCCTGATAAAATAGGTGAAATATTGGCATCAGACGCTTAAGACCGTTATGCCCGGGTGGTCATGGAGAGGCATCACTGGTCCCAGTGGTGAGAAGAACACCGCGATCTGCCGCCGACGCATGAACCAGAAACAGCCGTCCTGCTCGCCACGGCGGCCTGCCTCCTTTGGCTGCTGCTGGTGCTTATGACGAAAGTCCTCTACCCAGCCTTCGCCGGTGCCCTCGCGCTGATCCATCAACAGGACAGCACGGACAGCAGCGAGCGCGCGCTCGTCTGCCATCTCAAGTTTGTCGGACAGAGGCTCACGCATGGCGAAGCCAACGATGGGCGGGCCCGCGAGCGCGGCCATGTCCTCCAGCGTGACCGTGGCCTCGCCCCTAGAGAAGACGAAGGTGTTGGTTTGGGAGGACCAGAAGGGCACGAGCTGGAGCAGCGCGCCCTCGCCTCCCCGACGCACCCGGTACGGGGTCGCGAGGATGCCCTCCAGGATCCCGAGCTCGCGCCACGGGGGCTCGTGCGGCGGCCGAAGCTTGGCCACCCACTGCCTCCACAGATCCGTGCACTCAGTCCAGCACCCAGCCCTCGAATTTCGCCTGGATCTCGGCGGCCGCGCTCCCTGCCTCCCTTGCCGCACCACACTCGAAGCACTCATCCGGCAACCAAAAGAAATTAAAATCACAGGTAATTTTTAATTGAAACATGCTAATTTAACTCCCCGATCTCCGCACCTCCAATAAAGATCGAACGACCGGAAAATGAGACCAGAGTCAATTGAGTTGCAGAGTAAGCAGATCCAGTAGATAGAAACAAATTAAAACACAGCTAGATTTTTTTTAGAAGAATTTAAACACAGCTAGCTAGCTCGGTGGGTGTGGAACTAGGCATGTGGCCGGCCATTTTATACAGACCGGGGCAAGAAGAACAACAAGAAACAGATAAATATCGTTTTCCAGCTGCATGCTATCTTTTGGCGGCTGGTGCCAAAGAAACGGGTGGGCACTGTTACCTTGCTACCATGTTCGTCCGCTGGCGGACTGGCTGGCATGGCAAACTGGTATTAGCTAGACGATAGAGCGAGGATGAAGAAAAACGTGAGTGCATGCGTCCGGTGTGTTTCTAGCTATAGTGCTGGTGCAGGATGACGCGCGCCAGGCAGCAAACGATGTGCCGCTGTGCTGCCCTGGCGGCGGGCTGCCCGTTCGGTGTGCTGGACTGATGGTACATGTGCATCTTCTGACTCGCACCCATCTGGTGTAGTGATGTGTCTGGATCCATACAGTTGATTTAATTTGCTTGCAGGATTAACATTTTGTTCAAAGATTTGGATGGATATTGGATAGATATCGATCAGGGTGCCGTGCTTGATGTTATTGCTTATGTTATATCACAATAGATAACAAGAAAAACATACCATTGTTCTCGGAAAAGAAAGATTGACAACACAAAGATCTATCAAGCAAAAAAAAAAAAGGAACCTGGTGTGGTACTGTGATTGCAAGGGCAAAGGTGAAAATATGAATTTATGCCATATTAGAGAATATATTGAATGCCCAGGTAAAAAAGTAAGAGAATTGCTGGAATATTCATGAAATAAATGTAGTTTATTACCTGTGATGTGGTGGCAAGTGACGATGTTGGGTGGCGGCTTGAAGATGCCCCCGCCAGATTGGGTTGGGGGAGGTTGCCGATCTTTTGATAATATCTCGGTGGTGTATCCGTAGCGAAGTCAGTATAAGAGATGAGGGAAATGATCGATAAAGAAGAAGAGGCACATGTATGATGGTTGAAGAAACTTGCGGCGATGTTCATGAACCCCGCAACTTGGTAGGCCAGGAAAAGAAGAAGGGATGGCGGCGGTGGTGCTTTGGAGCCCCCAACCATGGTCACAGATAAAGATGGCAATGGGCAATATCCACGCGGATAGTAGCTTCGCACGCCCACACCTGCGAGCAAAATCTCGTGCCCGCACCCGCCCCGCGTTGGCATCGGGGACCAGCGAGTGGGGGTCTGGGGAGCCGGCCAGCTAGGAGGCGTGCGCCGCGAGCGGAGCAGCCACGCTTGCTGGTCGCCACAGCCCGCGAGTGGGGAGGCCGGAGTACTGGACCAGACGACGCCACGACCACGAACTCGCAAAGTGGGGAGGCAGGGTCGCCTGGGTGAGGAATTGAGGCTGACGGCGGCTGGTGGTGGAGTGGTGGGATTGGGAATTTGGATGAGGAAACCCTAGAATCTGAGGTTATATACCTCTTCGGCAGTGGCCCCATATGTCAGTGCGGGTTTGGCTAGTTTGCGGGTATGGGCATGCTCTTTTCTTACTCGTGTAGCTTTGCCCGTTGGGCATAACTTTTTACTTGCGACCATGCCCGCGGGCACAGATTCATGCTCGTATCTGCGCCCACCGGGTCGGGTGCCCGCAGGTATGCGGATATTTTTTTGCTTGTTACCATCTTTAGTTGCAGATGGGGATGGATGCTTGACACTACATGGGTGCAGGCAGTGGAATGGAGGAGACGGGCGGTAGCGTAAACGAGGGTTGATATTCATAAGGGGAGAGTTGCAGGATATATATATATATATATATATATATATATATATATATATATATATATATATATATATATATATATATATATATATATATATATATATATATATATATATATATATATATATATATATATATATATATATATATATATATATATATATATATATATATATATATATATATATATATATATATATATATATAAGCGGAGTCCAATTAGTGGTCACAAGAAGCACATGAGGCGGTGGGTGGTTTTTACTTATTATAGGCACGTTATCACAAATAGCCATTGTCATTAGCGAAATCGCTTATGGTAAGGTTCTGATCAATACACAACAACAGATGAATTTGATGTGGCTATCGATTTGATTGTTTCGAAGAGAATATGCTTTGTGTTAGTGGCATATGAAAATGAGAAAATTCCTTATTTGACACCAGAAAACCTTCATCTTCCTTATTTGGCATCCAAACTACAATTCTTTCCAATTTGTCCGCTTTTGAAAATTTTGATGTTGCAACACATAGTTTTTCGATGTTGCAGTACATATTTTCGATGTTGCATTAGATGTTTTTTCGATGTTGCAGTAGATGTTTTTGCGATATTGCAGCACATAATTTTTAATATTGCAGTACATGTTTTTTGATGTTGTAATACATATTTTTACAATGTTGCAGTATCCATATTCCGATGTTGCACTACGTAGTTTTTCCATATGTTTGCGATGTTGCACTTGAAGTGTTTTCGTGCTCTTATGATAGGGGGCGCGGTGGGGGAACGGGGTGACACGGGAGGTGGGCGGGTTCCGTTCTATTCCTAGGGGGGCTGGGCAGGTTTGGGAAGGGAGCGGCGTTCTGTTCTATTCCCGCGGGAGGGGGTTGGGTTTTGGGAAGGGCGTGGCGTCCGGACGTGTCTCGCGCGCCGGATGTCTGGATGATAGGATTATCGCTCCGCTTTCCCTCGCTCGCGTGCCTCCAGCGCTAGTCCTTCCATCTCTCTCATTGTGGTGTGGGCGAGGGTCCCGGCACAGCGGCCTCGGTGTGGCCTCAGCACGATCGGGCCTCCACACGGAGGCCCGAGCAACCCTCGACACGCCGGCACAATAGCGCCGACGGCCCTAGTCACGGACGGACTAGCGCGGCAGGCTCGACACCAGTGGCTCCCAGTGGATATGGCTCCCTCTCCCAGTCTTGTGGGCGCTGCCTCCTTGCTGCATCATGCAGTCGCTGTCGCCGGCCCACAGCCAACAAGCACCGTCAGGCCGCTGCCTCCGGTGAACCCCACACGTTGACGAGCGTCCATTCTCTCAAGTACGTTGAAAGTGTTTTAGAGGTATGTTGCAAATGCTTCATATGGATGTTGCAAAAGTAGATTAAGATTTTTGCACATGTTGCATATGTTGCAAGTGTCTCAGAAAGCGTTTGATCAAAATGTTTCATCTGTTTCAGATGTATGTCTGCAAGCGTTTTTATCTGGATCTTGTATATGTTTCACATATATGTTGCAAGAGTATGTTTCAAATGTTTCATCTGTTTTAGTCTTATGTTACGACAAGTGTTTTCGTGTTGCAAGTTAAAAGTGTTTTATCTAGAAGGTGCATATGTTGCAGTGGCTCTACACGTATGTTGTAAGTGTATGTTTCAAATGTTTTAGCTGTTTCAGAAGTATGTTGCGAGTGTTTTATCCGGATGTTGCATATGTTGCAGTGGCTATACACATATGTTGCAAGATATGTTTCAAATGTTTCACATGTTTTAGATGTATGTTGCAGCAAGTGCTACATGTTGTAAGTGTTTTTATTAGCAGGCACAAGAAGCGAGCGCAGGCGAAGGTGGTCCCTGCATGCATGCGCAGCAGCATGGCGTGCGTATGTGGCATCAGCATGCGCATCAGGCATATAAGTGTTGCAAGTTGTGAGCGTTTTATCTAGAAGTCACATGTGGCAGCAACATGCGCATTAGGCAGGGCAAGCACAGTGTCCAAACGTCCATGCGCTAGGCACGCTGGGAAAAAAAACTCCAACAGGTGGCTTTTGTCGCTCCGTAGGCCGGTACTAGGGGAAAAACCAGACTGACCGCGCATGTACCTGCGCGACTCTAGAGCTGCTGAAAAACAAGGTCCAACCACGCCGGAGCCCGGAGGTTTCTGCCGAGCCGCAGCCCCTGCCTGGCCGGCTGTATCCTTCGGACATTCTGCACTCTGCAGCATGGCTTTCATACAAAATCGAGGCTGAGCTCGGTTATCGGAAACAGTGAAGCAAGGAGAAGGAAGCAGCAAGGCTCGCGGCCGGGCCGAAGCGAGCAGAGCATGCTTGTTGCCTGCATGGCTGTTTCCTGCATCGAACATCCAAACTATTTGGGCAACGACACAACAGAGCCACCGAGCAGTTCGGTGAAGGGCGGTTAATATTTTTTTTGACACATTGTCCGGTTTTTGCCGTGTTAAATTAATCCCCGGTCAAGATATGTAGTTGCCGGTTCCTAGTTTTTTCTGACGGTAGATTTATATTGGGTTATGCAAGTTCGGACGTCCGGATGGACATGCGCGTCCGGGGACGCCCGCACATGCTGCTGCCATAGTGCCATATTTGTCCGCCGGCGGACTGCCGCTCGCGACCGGGAGGGCAGAGACGCTCGCGAGGTGATGAAGACGCCAAATATAAGAAATTGAATCGTTATTTCTGTGTAATCGGTGGTATGGTGGGTAGTTTTTCTCAACTCCACTGAATTAAGCTTAGATCTGCTCAAGCACCCCTTCAGCTGATCCCAAGATTCACCAAATTGATTCAAAAAACTTTGTTTAAAATTTGTTCAAAAAAAATTTGAGGTAGCTAAAATTTGAGGTAGCTAAAATGATTTCTAGTGTTGAATTTTTTTTAATTTTTTTGAGCATTTTAGCAACCTCAAATTAAAAAACTCAAAACTAGAAAGTCGCAGATCTCATCGAGAGCTACAACTTTCATATAGAAATCATCTCCATTTGACAACATATAAAAAAATATATTTTTTTCAATGCGACAAGCGCTTGTACGCGATTAATATACTGCTGAAAATTTGTTTAATTTTTTTAAGCATTTTAATGATCTCAAATTAAAAAACTCAAAACTAGAAAGTTGTAGATCTCGTCGAGAGCTACATTTTTCATATAAAAATCATCTTCATCCGAGATCATATGAAAAAGATATAATTTTTGAAATATTTTAGAAATGATAGCTACAGTACCCCCGAAATAGAAATATAACCGATTGACATGTGGGCCCCACATGTAGGACCGCGCCACGTCAGCATTGGGACCTAGATGACACCCGAAGCAAGTTCAGGGACCCAGATGACACCCAAAGCCAAGTTCAGAGACCCAGAATACACTGTTCGAAGTTTGGGACCTAAGTGACACCTCAAGCCAAGTTCAGGGGCCTAGAAATACACTGTTCAAAGTTCGGGAACCTAAGTGACACCCGCCGCCAACTTCAGGGACCGCCGGTGAATTTCTCTCTGGAGTTAGAGGTGTTTGGCTAAGAAAATTGGATCTATATCTGAATTTTGTGAATCTGGATCTGAATTTCGTGGATTTGGAGCTGGTGGAGCTGTCCTGAAACCCCATAGATGCAGAGTTTCGCACAGGAGCTGACGAACATGCCATCACGGCTCATTCTTAGTGCCCTAGCTAGCTAGTCGTCGTCGATCACGATCACGATCACGGGCTCATCGTCCTCGGTGATCCTTGGTGCTGCCGGCCCGTCGAACAGGAACAGGTCCGGCGGGGGGAATGGCTCGCCCATCATCAGCTCATCACCAGCGTGCGGAGGCAGGTGTTGCGCCATCGGATCCATGTCATTAGCAGCGTGCGGTAGCTCCGGTGGCGGAGGAGGCAGGTGCTGCTCCATCTCCATCTCATCACCAGCGTGCGGCTGCGCCGGTGGCAGGGGCAGGTACTGCAACATCTCATAACCAGCGTGCGGCTGTGCTGGTTGTGGAGGAGGCAGGTGCTGCGCCGCCGTCGGTTGTGGAGGACGCCGGTGCTGCTCTTTGCCCTTGAGCTCCTTGCGAAGCTTGAGCAACGCCGGTTCTGGAGGCAGGCGCTGCGTTTTGCCCTTGCTCTTCTTGCGCACCTGGAGCACCGCCACCGTGGCTGGTTGTGCAGCAGGCTGGTTCTGCTCTTTGTTGCCCTTGCACTTCGGGACGGCGATGGTCGGGCATCAGTGGGTTCCCGGACGGTGAACGTTTAGCCTATAGCCATAATGCAAGGGCGCGTGAATGAAATGGAGTGGAAATGAGGAAACGCTAGCTTTGGCGGGTATATGGAAGGAAAGCAGGTACTGCCACCCTTTGCCTTTTCACCTCTTCCACAGCATCGCTCCCCAGCTCCTCATGCCTATATACCTCTTGGCTCCGCCAGCGTCGGTCTTCTTGAGCATCTCCGCGGCCGCGCTCCTTGCCTCCATTGCCACACCACACTCGAAGCACCGATCCTGCAACCAAAAGAAATTAAAGTCACAGGTAAATTTAATTGCAACATGCTAATTTAACTCCTCGACCTATATATATAGATCGTCGCACCTCCGAGAAAGATCGAACGACCAGACAATGAGAGTCGATTGCAGTTGCAGAGTAAGCAGATTCAGTAGATAGAAACAAATTAAAACACAGCTAGCTAGCTCGACGGGTGTGGAACTAGGCCTGCAAGGGCCGGCCATTTTCTACACGTGGGCGTCTTTCGATAAAAAAGCTCGCGGGCGACCAAAACCTGCCAGGAACTGCATGGGCTGGGGGATCAGCGGATAAACGTTGTTCACTTCATGAGCCAGCATTATTCACGCGTACGTAGTGGATTAGACGAAACCACAAGCGCCCCCTCGTTTCCAAAAGAGTTCCGCACCCAGTTCTCCATCCAGCGGCGTGCTTCACGATGGTGATCAACCCCGTCGATCTGCTGCGGTGCATCGACAGGGGCAAGAAGAGCAACAAGAAACCGATAAATATCGTTTCCTAGCTACATGCTATCTTTTGGCGGCTGGTGCCAAAGAAAATTACCTTGCTGCCATATTCGTCCGCCGGCGGACTGGCTGGCACGGCAGAATGGTAGTAGCTAGACGATAGAGCGAGGAGGAAGAAAAACGTGAGTGCATGCGTCCAGTGTGTTTCTACCTATAGTGCTGGTGCAGGATGACGCGCGCGAGGCAGCAAACGATGTGCCGCTGTGCTGCCCTGCCGGCGGCTTGCCCGTTCTGTGTGCTGGACTGCTAGCACATGTGCATCTTGTGACTCACACCCATCTGGTGTAGTGATGTGTCTGGGTCTATACGCTTGCAGGATAAACATTTTGTTCAAAGATTTGGATAGATATCGATCAGGGTGTCGTGCTTGATATTATTGCTTATGTTATATCACAATAGATAACAAGAACAACATACTATTGTTCTCGGAAAAGAAAGATTGACAACACAAAGATCTGTCAAGCAAAAAAAATTGGAACCTGTTGTGGTACTGTGATTGCAAGGGCAAAGGTGAAAATCTGAATTTATGCCATATTAGAGAATAGTAAAAAAAACAGTAAGTGAATAGCTGAAATATTCATGAAATAAATGTAGTTTATTACCTGTGATGCGGCGGCAAGTGACGATGTTGGGCGGCGGCTTGAAGATGCCCCCGCCAGATTGGGTTGGGGGAGATTGCCGATCTTTTGATAATATCTCGGTGGTGTATCCGTAGCAAAGTCAGTATATGAGATGAGGGAAACGGTCGATAAAGAAGAAGGGGCACACGTATGATGGATGAAGAAACTTGCGGCGATGTTCATGAATCCCGCAACTGAGAGGTATGCTAGGAAAAGAAGGGATGGCGGCGGTGGTGATTTGGAGCCACCAACCATGGTCGCAGATAAAGATGGCAACGGGCAATATCTGCGCAGATAGTGGCTTCGCACGCCCGCGCTCGCGAGCAAAATCTCGTGCCCGCATCTGCCCCCGCGTCGGCGTTGGGGACCAGCGAGTGGGGGTCTGGGGGAGCTAGCCAGCCGGGAGGCACGCGCCGCCAGCGGAGCAACCACACTCTCCGGTCGCCGCGGCCCACGAGTGTGGAGGCCGGAGTGCCGGACCGGAGATGCAACCGCGCGTCCGCGCGATGCCGCAACCACGAACTCACGAAGTGGGGAAGCGGGGTCGCGTGGGTGAGGAACTGAGGCTGACGGCGGCTGGTGGTGGAGTGGTGGGATTGGGAATTTGGATGAGGAAACCCTAGAATCTGAGGTTATATATATGTCTTCGGCAGTGGCCCCACATGTCAGTGCGGGTTTGGCTAGTTTGCGGGTACGGGCATGCTCTTTTCTTACCCGTGTACCTTTGCCCGTTGGGCACGACTTTCTACTTGAGCCCGTACCCGCGGGCACAGGTTTGCGCCAGTATCTGCACCCACCAGGTCGGGTGCCCGCGGGTATGCAGATATTTTCTGCCCGTTGCCATCGTTAGTCACAGATGAGGACGGATGCTTGACGCTACATGGGTGCAGGCAGTGGAATGGAGGAGACGGGGGGTGGTAGCGTAAACGAGGATTGATATTCATAAGGGGAGAGTTGCGAGGATTTCTCTTGTTATAACTGATATATATAGAAGCGGAGTCCCAATTAGTGGTCACAAGAAGCACATAAGGCCGTGGGTGGTTTTTACTCAGTATAGGCACGCTATCACAGATAGCCATTGTCATTAGCGAAATCGCTTATGGCAAGTTTCAGGTCAGTACACGACAACACATGAATTTGATGTGGCTATCAATTTGATTTGTTTCGAAGAGAATATGATTTGTGTTAGTGGCATATGAAAATGAGAAAATTCCTTCTTTGACACCAGAAGAGCTTCATCTTCCTTATTTGGCATCCAAACTACAATTCTTCCCAATTTATCCGCTTTTGAAAATTTTCTTCCATAATTGACACTATCGTTCCTTTGGGCATCCTATACCATCAACTGTCATGTGGACCCCATGTGCAAAAGACAAAAATGCCCCTGTCTGAATACAGAAGAAATCGAGCATGAGAGAAGACACTCACTGTTTCGTAACTCTAGATCGATGCCGAACTAGGCCATGGCGGGCGGTAGCACGCGCGCTCGCCACAGCCTCGCCATGGATGCCGCGTCAACCCCGTGTGGCCCCGCCGTAGCCAGCCCGCGTAGCCACGGAGCGGCGCCCGCATCCTCCATGCGCGCTCCCGGCTCGACCACATTTGCCAGCCCGCGTGGCCTTGGCTCGGCCACCACAGCCAGCCGACGCGGCCCCGGCGCGGCCAACGCAGGCTCCCTGCGCATTGCCAGCTTGTATGCTGCGTCCAGCGGGTAGGGGTGCAAGCGGGCGCTCCTGCAGGTGGCCCACACGATGCCACAACGTCCGTTGGCAGAATTTGCGGACACCGCAGGACCTTTTAGGGCAGTTACATCATTGCTACACGTCAGCTGTCTTGTGCGCTGTCTCATGTGAAGAAAAGAGAGAGGGGAGCGAGAAAGAGGCGTTGTTTCATGAAACAACCACTTCATGAGCAAAAATTTAAGACTATGAGACAACTATTCTCCCATTGCATGAGTTGTTGTTGTCATACAACTCATAACTTTACTTTTATTCTATACATAAATTAAGAAATTATAAGTTAGTATGAGACAACTTAAAAAACAACTATTCTACATGTTGTTTATTAAGTCGTCTTTAAAATTACGTGGCACTACGTAAGACCATCTATTTGACCTTAGCGCATACGTACTCTGGTAACTGCTTTATCTTGCTAGGCCTTGCGGCAAGAAGGTAGCAGGGTGACAGACGTGCGGCGTCAGTGTCTGGTGCATAGCCCTTGGTGGTGCGTGCTGGCGAGTGTGCGTCGGACGTGCTGGTGGTGCTACGACAGACACGTGGCATCAGCGTCCGTTGGCGGTGGCGTCAGCAGAGCGCAGAGGCAGTGAAGGCGCTGGGCAGCATCAGACGCTGAGGCGCGTCTATTGCCCTTCCGTCGGACGCATCTGTTGAGCGGATGACGGTTTTGGGTGCTTACTGGACTGCGTCTGCTGCTCGTCGGACGAGGAGGCCAACGGGGCGTCAGACGTGTCTGTTGCATGCGAGCCGACCGTTGGAAGTTCAAAGATGCAGGACACATGGCAGCTTCCTGTGCGACGGACGCGGCCGACCGCGTCTTTTGCCTAGGCGATGGACGCGTCTGTTGCTCCCGACTCAGCACTAACGGCTAGTTGCTTAACCCTTCGCTATAAATAGTTGGTGGCTAGTTTTGGAGGGTTATCTCTTGCACTTCTGAGATATTGAGACATCCTTTAAGCTAGAGAACACCTCCCCACTTATCTCCTTGCTTGGTTGCTAATCCTAGTGAGACTGAGTGAGATTCAAGTGCATTGCATTGAGAGTTGCATCTAGTGACACTTGATTCTTGAGTTTGCTGCGAATTGCTTGATACTCTTGGGTGTTTCCCGACACGCTAGACGGCTTGGAGCGGCGGTGGTGTTGAGCTCGTGATTGGAGATTATTTCGAGCCTCACCAAGCGATTGTGAGTGGTTCTTGAGCCTTTCCCGTGGGAGTTCGTGAATTGGCTACTCTAGTGGAGCTCGTGGCTTGGAGGATCCCCATCTTGTGAGTGGATGTGCGGCATCCGTTGAGGGTTTGACTCCTAATAGTCAATTAGCTTGTGATCCATCAAGTGGGTGCATTGCCACAACGAGGAGTAGCTTGCCGGAAAGCAAGTGAACCTCGGTAAAAAAATCTCATGTCATCTCTTGCCGATGATTCTCATTGTGATTGTGTGTGGTTGATTCTTTGGATACATCTTATCTCTACACTATCGGTATAAGAATCAATTCACTTCCCTTTTACATTCATGCACTATATTTTGTCTAATGTGCTTAGAGTAGTTTGTATCACTTAGGAGTAATTAGTTTAGAGACTTAGCTTTGTTGGTGTGAACTAGAGATTATAGCCTTGCACTAGAATTGTATATGTGGTTTGCATAAAAGTAGTTGAGCTAGTGCTATAATTAGTTTCGCCATATTATATACTAACTTTGTTGTTTAGTGAAGCTTGTAGAAAATTTTAATAGGCTATTCACCCTCCTCTAGCCATTTAGACCTTATAGGCTCGTCGAGGATGGTCCTCCGTTCAGTGACAAACATCACGCAGCCGGAGTGGATCGTCCCCGGCAACGAAGACAAGCCAAACCCCTCCGCCGGCTACATCGTCAGCTTCGCGCACTTCCATGAGCAAGGGTTCGGGACGCTTACGAGCAACTTCTTCCGTGGGCTCCTGCATCATTATGGGATTGAGCTGTAGAATCTCAATCCCAACTTGGTTTTGCATATTGTGGTTTTTGTCGCCCTATGTGAGGGCTATCTGGGCATCGAGCCTAACTTTGCCATGTGGAAGTACTACTTCTGCGCCACCGTCTTCCTCAAGACGGTGAGGAGGGCCGAGATGGTGCCTGTACGCATCGGTAGTTGTGCGATCCAGCTTCTCCAGAGCCGGGCGGACGGGTACATCGCCATGAAGGGGTCATCGTCTAACAAGGGGTGGCACAAGAGGTGGTTCTACCTTAGGAGCAACGCCGACGCGCCCCTGCCTTCGTACACCGGTTGTTTCTTCGAAGAAGCACCGGAGTGCTAGGGCTATGGTCCCATCGCCGCCGAGAGGGAGAAGATCGGTACCCTCCTCCAGGCAGTCAAGCGTCTAGTAAATGAGGATGTGACTGGGGCTGGGGTCATCGCCGCGTTCCATGAGAGGAGGGTGCTGCCGCTAATGAGGCGTGTACACCGCCTGGACAAGATGGTGCCGAATGCGCCCCTCGAGGGGACCGTGCTTGTGACGAGGGAGCTTGATTGTGAGGAGATTAAGAAGCGCATCAAGTCGGTGCTCGGGAGTGTTCCTTCCGACGCCGTCCTCAATGTCCACCTGTCGATGCGTCCCGATGATGACTTTATCGAGATGGTGAGCGCCCCCCACTCTTCCTCTCCTCCCATTTCCCTTGGCTTCTTCGTGTTCCTTTTTGACTAACCTGGGGCTCGGGCGGCTGCAGGGGAATCTCTGCTTGGTCCCCGACTTCGACCCACCCCTCCCAGAGGATGCGATCCAGAGGGCGCAGAACCGGGCTCACACCGAGGGGGTGAAGAAGAAGAAAGACGAGGAGAAGGTGAAGAAGGATGGCAAGGACAAGAGGAGGGAGGAGCATGAGAAGCGTCGGAGGTTGCAGCGGGAGGCCTGAGAAGAGGAGGAAGAGTCGAGCGATGATGATGATGATGATGATGATGACAATGAGGAGGAGGGGATCTACCAGTACGACTGGCTGGACTCCATGGACGAGGAGGGGAATAGCTCGGGGGGTCGTTCCTCTCTATCGAGGGGCGAACGCCGCAGGCTCAACTACCGTGCTGTGAATCAGAGGACCCCGACCTCGGGGGGGGCTGCGACGATGGGTGGAGGAGAGGAGCCCCCGAGGCCGTAGGGGTCGGCCCGTCCCCTCGAGACGGAGGAACCCCGACCCCAGGAGACGGCGGGGTCACCACTGCCACCCCCTCAGCCTGGTACAGCCGAGACTGTGGCGGCCGGGAAGAGGCCCTGCCCTTGCCCACCAATCTTGGCCTGAGGGGCCAACTCGCGTTTCTAAAAAATCCATGAACTTAAACACAACGTGGGGATCGGGCAACCACTTGAAAAAGTTTACGAAAGCTTGTAACCCCTATTATGAGCACTCCGGTACAAGGCAACACGAGCAGCCGCAACACCCACTGGACGTAGGGACATTCTTGCCCGAACCATTCTAAACCCTCATGTCCGCATTGCACACCATCCAGGCCTAGACACACATATACAAATTCACTCGTCTTGTGTCTAGGACGTGGTTCTTGACACCGACAGTTGGCGCACCAGGTAGAGGTCGAACCTATGGCCTTCTGACATGCTATTAACGCCCTTGGTTGGGTATGCCTACTATTGATACCCGACAGATTGAAAATCTGAATTATACACCAGATTAGAGAACATATATATTGAACGCCCAGGTAAAAAGTCAAGAGAATTGCCAAAAGATTCATGAAATAAATGTAGTTTGTTACCTGTGATGCGGCGGCGGCGAACGACGATGTAGGGCGGCGGCCTAAGGATGCCCTGCCAGATTGGGTTGGGGGAGGTTGCTGATCATGTTGATAATATCTCGGTGGTGTATCCATAGCAAAGTGAGCACAAGAGATGAGGGAAACAATGAATGAAGAAGGAGCACACGTATGATGGATGAAATGTGTAGCGAGGTTCATAAACCCCGCAGCCAAGATGTAGGCAAGGCAAAGAAGGGATTGTGGCCGTGGTGCTCTGGAGCCGCCCACCATGGTCACAGATGGGGACGGATGCTGGACCCTACAGGGGCTTGGGCAGTGGAATGGAGGAGAAGGGGGACGGTAGCGTAAACGAGAATTGAGATTCATAAGCGGAGAGTTGCAAACCATATCCCTTTAAAAGGATACTTTTCTATGATTCTGAAGTGTTTTTATATAATTGGTCAAAATTAAAAACGTTAAGGATTGTTCATTCTTCAGATGGTACCTAGACCTAGAGTAGACAACACTAACAGACATCAAACTCTTCTCAGCACTCAGCAGTACTGCAGCTAGCTACATTCTACGGATCATATCTTGCCCTCGTTGGCTAGCTCTCACTGGATTACATGGACAAGAAGACTGGAGTTCTGCCTACAAACAAAGAAAGAAAGAAAGAAAAAAGAAGACTAGAGTTCGACTTGTGATCGAGTTGGGCCTCTTTGGGACAGCTCCACCTCCACAAAAAATGTCCACCATAAAGCAGCTCTACTAGTAGAGCTAGTGGAGCTAGATGTGTTTAGTACAGCTCCACCTCCATCTCTATCTCACTTCCACTGGGAACCCATGCGTTAGAGGGCAAAATGAGTATGAAATTGTTAATACAGTTCAAGCATACAATAATTAGCTCACCATAAAAAATTTCACCACAATTGGACCATAAAAACTGCAGCTATGAATTATTTTAATTAATTATAAAAAAGCATAAATCGAAAGCTATAGCAAAAACTTTGTACCAAAGCATATCATATTATATGTTCACTGTGTAGATCTATTCATGTGGAGTCCAACAAAATTGAATTTTCTATTTTATGATTTTTCTGTGATTTACTATGATTTTCAAAGATTCAGCGGAAATAAATAAAAAAGAAAAAGACAAAACCACTGTCACTGTAGCAAAAACACCGTCCAAAACTGCTTGGGGATTATTTGACCGATTTTGAAAAGTTCAGGGGTAGAAAATCCGATTTTATAGTTTGAGGAGTGAAGTAGTCCACTCTGAATAGTTAAGGGGGATTATGTAAACTTTTTCAAAACTTTTTTTAAAAGCACGGGTTTTCTTCTCCCTCCCGACGTACGCAGGAGGAGAGACGGGCGCTGCTTGCGGCCATGGCGGCATGGCCGGCCACGGCGGCGTGGCTCATGGCCAGCCTCGACGGGCGGGCGCGGCTCCTGGCCAGCCTCACCGGGTGGGCGAGCGGCCACGGCGGCATGGTTCAAGGCCGGCCTCGCCGGGCCGGCGTGGCTCGCGGCCATGGGGGCGCGGCTGGCCTCGCAGGGCGGGTGCGCAGCCACAGCCGGACTGGGAGAGGGAGGCGCGTGACAGGGGAGGAGGAGAGGGGCGCTAGGCATGGCCATGGCATTTGGGCGGCTCTCGTGTGACGAGAATATGCTGGAGAAGATCTAGTCGTCGGACGGCTGCGGAGAAGATATGTGTGGCCTCGCTGGGAGGGTTGCTGCGGACGAGCACGGGGCCGTGGTGGTGCTCACGGCTGCGGCGGTGCTCGCGACCAGGAGGGCAGAGACACTCGCAAAGACAGTGAAGACGCCAAACATAACGAATCGAATCATTATTTCTGTGTAATCAGTGGTACGGTGGATAACTTTTCTCAACTACACCTAAGCTTGGATCTAGTGGAGCACTCCTTGAGCTGATCCACCAATAGATCCACCAAATTGGTGGAGTAAATTCACTGGTGGAGCTAGAGGTGTTAGGCAAAAAAAAAAAAAGATCCGGATCTGTAGCTGGTGGACAGATGCAGAGTTTCGCAGACGAGCTCACGAGCATGCCATCACGGCTCAGCTAGATTCATTCTTATGGCTAGCCTAGCGCGCTAGATAGCTAGTCATCGTCGATCACGATCACGATCACGATCACGGGCTCGTCATCCTCGATGATCCTTGGCGCTGCCGGCCCGTCAAACAGGAACGCGTCCGGCGTGGGGATCGGCTCGCCCATCATCAGCTCATCACCAGCGTGTAGCTGCGTCGGTGGCGGAGGAGTCGATTGCAGTTGCAGAGCAAGCAGATTTAGTAGGAACAAATTAAACACAGCTAGCTAGCTCGATGGGTCTGGAACTAGGCCTGCAAGGCGCGGCCATTTTATACTCGCGGGCGTCTCTCGATCGCCTCGCGGCCGACCAAAACCGGGCGGGAACTGCATGGGCCGGGGATCAGCGGATAAACGTTGTTCATTTCATGAGCCAGCATTATTCACGCGTAGTGGATTAGATGAAACCACGAGCGCCCCCTCGTTTCCAAAAAGAGTTCGCACCTAATTCTCTATCCAGCGGCGTGCTTCGCAACGGTGAACCCCGTCGAGATCTGGTGGTGTGGTGCATCGACCGACCGGGCCAGTCAAGAAGAGCAACAAGAAACCGATGCCGTTGCCCAGCTGCATGCTATCTTTTGGCTGCTAGTGCCAAAGAAACGGGCGGCCTCTATTACCTTGCTGCCATATTCATCCGCTGGCACGGCACACTGGCAGTTGGCCACTAGCTAGACGATAGAACGAGGAGGAAGAAAAACGTGAGTGCACGCGTCCGGTGTGTTTCTAGCTAGCTAGTGCTGGTTCAGGATGACAACGCGAGGCAGCAAACGATGTGCAGCTGGGCTACGCACCATCTGCCCGTTCTGTGTGCTACACTGCTGGTACAGTGCATCTTGTGACTCACTCATCTGGTGTAGTGATGTGTTTGGATCTATACGGTTGATTTGCTTGCAGGGTAAACATTTTGTTCAAAGGTTTGGAACTTTTTGGATAGATATCGATCAGGATGTCGTGCTTGATTATTGCTTATGTTATTACAATAGATAACATGAACAACATACTATTGTTCTCGGAAAACAAAGATTGACAACACAATGATCTGTCTATCATAAAAAAAAATCAGAACTTGGCGCGGTCCCGTGATCGCAAGGGAAGGTGAATTCAAAATCTGAATTCTATGCCAGATTAGAGAATATATTGAATGCCCAGGCCAAAAGACTCATGAAATAAATATAGTTTATTACCTGCGATGCGGCGGTGAGCGATGATGTAGGTCGTCGGCCAAAAGACGCCCCCGCCAGATTGGGTTGGGGAAGGTTGCCGATTTGTTGATAATATCTCGGTGGTGTATCCGTAGCAAAGTGAGTATAAGAGATGAGGTAAACAATCGATGAAGAAGAAGGGGCACACGCATGATGGATGAAACTTGTGCCGATGTTCGTGAACCCCATAGCTAAGAGGTAGGCAAGGAAAAAAAGAAGGGATGGTGGCGATGGTGCTCTGGAGCCCCCGCCCATGGTCACAGATGGGGATGGACACTTGACCCTACATGGGTGCAGGCAATGGAATGGAGGAGAAGGGGGGCAGTAGTGTAAATGAGGGTTGAGATTCATAAACGGAGAGTTGCGGGGTGCCGGGGTTATATAAACGGGATACCCCAAAGGCCGGTCTTAAGAGTCGCCCAGGACGACCCAGCAGGCCAGAGCCTAGCTAAACATGGCCCGCCTCGACCTCTCACCTCCAAGCCATATGAGGTCCGCCTTAACCTCTCCCACCTCTCAACCTCGTGCCGCATGGTGCCCATGACCACCTCCTGCCTTAGTTGTTAAGGAAAGGACGAGAGGTGGGTTAACGCATTCAATACGCCTGCCCAGACGGGACGCACGCGCACTCCGCCAAGTACCGGAAGGATGGCAGCCCCTCTAACCGTCCGGCCCTGGGGCAGAGCGTCACCTCGGTCAGCACCCGCTGACAGACAAGACAACACCGGGGCTTGGCAACGTCACCCCGCATGGCTTAGCACTGCCCAAATCCCGTCCAATGGATGGGCGTACGATCCCAACCACTACGGCATGAGAATCACGATCGGGAGATAGCTCTCCCATTTTGACTAGATCCTATGCCCCCAACCCGGCCATGAGAGACCGGGGCAGTAGGGCCATGACCCTGAGAGCAAGCAGCCTGCAATGGGCGACCACTCTCCTCGTATAGTGACATCACGACTTCTCCCCGAAAAAGCGGAACGCCAGAACGAAGGCCACGACGAAAACAAGCAAGCCATACTGGGCAGGGGAGTTGGTGAGCAACCACCACTCCCATTGCACCGCCATGGTCGGAACAGTACCGCCACCGTACGCCACGCCTTGGCGTAAGGAGAAAGCTCACGATGACCATACCCCGACGTGATGACAAGACCAGATGGACTGCTCAACAAGCACACTAGATTCTCCCTCCCTCGGGCTCTTGGCCACTCAGGCTGGGAGAACCCCACTCTCTTGCATGTAATAACTTGGCCCCCATGACTATATAAGGGGAGCCAGGCCTTCTTCCAAACGATCGATTTCCCCTTCCTCGAACACTCCCTGCCTGTAGGACTGTAGCTTGCATACCCCCTGTTGTAAGCCTTTTGGAGCACTTTGGCATTGAGGAACACGTACTCATAGGTCTCCGGCACTGGACGTAGGGCTTTGTCCCGAACCAATATAAATCCTTTGTGTCCAATCCTTAAGCGGCACAACGATAAATTTACTGGTCGGTTCTCAAAACACTGACGTGGGGATTTCTCTTGTTATAACGAGTATATATAAAGAATCGGAGTCCTATCAGCGGTCACAAGAAGCACATGAGGTGGCGGATGGTTTCTAATTAGTATAGACACGTCATCATAGGTTGCCATTGTCATTAGCGAAGCCGCTTATGGCAAGTTTGGGTTCAGTACACAAGAGCAGATGAATTTGATGTGGCTAGCAATTTGATTGTTTCGAAGAGAATATGCTTTGTGTTAGTGGCATGTGAAAATATCATCCAATATGAAGTTGTCATATGAGGCTTTTCCATTAGACACAATGTTATTTTTCATCATCTACCTTAAACATATCCCTTTAAAAGGATACTTTTTTATGATCTTGAAGTGTTTACACATTTGTCGGTGTTTTGTACCGCCGACTAGTAAATTAACATCCATGCGTTTTGTACAGGTGACTTAGTATTCGGCGATTCAAGATTTATACCGGTTCGAGCAAGAGCCCTATGTCCAGTTGGGATCGATCGTGTTCCAGAGCCTAAGCGCTCAAGTCTGTAATAGGGATTGCAAATGGGTGTGAATATCAATATTTGAAGGTTACAAGTCGTGAAGGGCTTCGAAGAAGTTTCAAGAGGATTCGAAGAAGAAGTGAAGGAGGCCCATGTCGCCCCTGAGGGCCAGGATTACAAAGGAGATGAAGGAAGGAAGAGGGCTCATCCACATCAACTAGTCTTCATGAGAGCCCATTGGGCGTGCATTGTGGCCTTGAGTTGTCGCTACTATTAGCACTCTGCCACGGTCATGGTGGAGATTGTGGGAGTGGATGGTTGTGGGTGGCTACGCCCACGGCTGTTGGTGGAAAAAAGTGGCTACTGAGGTCAGCGAGACCTGTCCCGACTTCCTATTCAGCATAGTGCTGAGTGTGCCGGGCCCTGGGCAGGTGTGCTCATCAACAGCCCATCCGGCAGATTGCTTGTAACTCCTAATTCTCTAGGAGGCGTACATCGATTAGATCCAAAAATCTTGTCCTATCCTTTGTAGAATAGGATTCCGTAACAGCTACTGACAAATGATGATGATGACAAATCTTTGATACTTTGGGGTGATTTATTGAAAAACCTTCCTTGGAAGGAGGCCTCGGGGTAAAGGACCTTGCCACTCAAAATGCTTGCCTCCTTTTGAAGCTTCTCCACCGTCTTCACCATCCTGAACAGTCGGCTTGGGCTGCTTGGGTCAGAGAGCACAAAGACATCCTCAACATGTCCGACCATGGTGATGGCAGTCACTGGTCGGCCCTCAGATCCTTGCTACCAGCTTACCGGTGTATCACCAAGGTGCAGCTGGGCGACGGGCGGACTACGTCCTTCTGGAATGACTCTTGGTTTGATGGTTCGCCTCTCGCTACTGTCTTCCCCTGCCTTTTCTCCCACCGCACGAAGCCGGATGCCTCTGCCTCCGAGGTCCTCACCATCGGTTTGCAACCGATGTTGGTCTCCAGGCTGTCACCCCAAGCAAGTGAAGAGCTGCATGCCCTCAATGAAATGATCAGCAACATCACTTTAACACAAGCTCCGGACAGCAGATATTCCAAGTTTGCCGGCCAACTGGGAACTCTCCATGCTTCAGCCGTGTATCAGGCATCCAAGACCATGGGCTCCGCGTGCAATTTCTCTAGCTTCGTTTGGAGAAACCGAGCGCCCCCCAGGGTACGTTTTTTCGGCTGGTTATTGGTAAACAACCGCATACAGTGCCGTTACAACCTCCACCTCAAGCATGTCCTCGACGACGACAATTGCCAACTCTGTGGTAATGTGGCAGAGACTACCGATCACCTCATCTTTCGCTGCCTGGTTCCTTCAGCTTTCTGGAATCATATTGGCTGGACTGGGGTCAACCTTCCGGAGCCAACTCACCTATGGGAGATGCCACGGCCACCACATATCCCGGCTAAGCACTTCCCGATGATGATACTACTGTGTTGCTGGCAGATTTGGAACCATCGCCACGACGTCGTCTTTCGCCATCAGCAACCCTGTCTGAGCCGCCTCCTGTACAGCTGCAGGGAAACATGTCGCCTATGGAGCAGCCGCCTTCGTTCCCAAGACCGTTCCATTGTTGATCACTGGTGTAATTTATTTGTCACGAATTAATGCCCTGTACGATTAAGACCACGTAAACTCTAGGTGCCTGGCACCCTCCATTTACCGGCTCGCCGGAATCTATAGAAAATCATTCAGGTGGGGCTCTCCCCCCTCCGGTGAAGTCTTCTAAAAAAAATTTATTGAAAAACTGTTGGAGATGTTCTTATTTAGTGCTCCCAGTACTTTTTTGCGACTTGAAAAACTCCTTAGTTTTGGAAGAAATTTTTGGTACTCTTGGAGATGCTCTAATAAGCTACTAATTAAGCAGATACTTTTAGTTGTCATTATTAATTATCTTCGTATAACCTTCTTGTTTAATCGGTTGAATGAATCAGACTATTTTTATCATTAAACGTCTATGACATGAAGCAGTCTAAATTTTTTGTTCGAGTTTAGTTTATTTTATTTTATTTTTTTTTTAAAGGAAAGCGACAAAGATTGATACCGCAGCAACCGTGTAGTAGAACTACAGCAACGAAACTCAAGCCGAGCAAGGATCAAGTCCAGGATAGGTGTGGGCCGGCCCGACTGTCCAAGGCCAGAGGTCACGATAGGGCCACCTCCCCGATGCCAAAGCCCGCCATACCTAGCCCCGGCCCAGCGCCACACGGTGACACGCACAGGCCCTCGGACGGCCGGGTGACGGCAGGCACAGAAGGGCCCATCGCAGCGCGACAATCGCCTGCTTCCCCATAAAAAATTAAAAATTAAAAAAAAACAACAACAACGAGGCTGCCTGCTGTGGGAGGAAGGACAGCGGCCGAAGTGGCCGTGGAGGCGTGGTCGTGTTTGTTTTGGGGCGGGGGGTTTACAAGCTTTGTTTTCAGATGGGACGAGGCAACAATGGCAAACGAACAAAAACGTCTGCCATTTACGTCTCGCAGCGCTCGGCATTGCGTTGTCCCGGCATCGTCATTAGCTAGTCCCGTTCGGCTTTTGTTTGGTGGCGTTTCTCCGCCCACTCCGATGGATTAGAGTCTCTGGCCATCGAGAAACGCTGGCGGCGCCGGCTTTGCACATGTCCTGTTCCCGTCTTGATGCGCGGAGACACGGTGACGACAGACGGAGACCAGCGGACTGTTTATTGGAGCAGTCCGTCCGACCAGCAGCTGAACCTACTAGATTATATCGGGTGTTCTAGGCCCGGGAAGCTTTTGACCCTAGCGCTGGATCAACTCATGCTCTGATGTGTCAAATTCAGAGCCTCTGGCAAAATAATTGTGTGCTCCTTGCAGTGTTGTGCGGGAAGCACGCTGAAAGGACAAAGGTGAAGAGGTTGTGGTCGTCATACCCATTCTTGGAGCTCATCTCAGCTAGGAGATTAGAGGGAGGTTGGTGGTGATATCACTAGAGTGTATTCATGGTAGTTTACCTCCTTTGCGCGATAACTGAATGTGTGGGCTTTAATACAACGCAGGTGCAGACATATCATTTACTTGCATGCTAATTACTGTGGGCCATTACAACTATGAGGTGAAATGCATACTTGCTAATTACTGTCCATTTCGTGGCTTAGAACTCATGAGTGTGAACTTTTTTCCGAAAGGTGGCAAAAGATTTTGCCGGATTTTTATTAGACGAGAAAAAAAAAGTTAAGTGCTCAGCGGCATTTGTGCTTGTCATTGGTGCTGATACAACATGAGATGGCATGCCCCTATTGTAAAAATATTTTGCTACTGCAACCTGGATTGTTCTGTTTCTACTTCGTGAGCTGATATGCCAAAAATAAATGGAAACAATACCGATAAAAATCTTTTATGGATTTTGGGGCTGATTTGTATTCCGAGGATTCAGCTATTCAGTCCAATGGGTCACCAACGATAGCTGCTAATTTAGTGGGCAATATTGAGCTGACAGAGGATCTTGGTTAAACACCACGGTAAACAAAAATCACATTGGAGTTTATAATTAAGGATCTCTGTCAAAAGTTAAATAGAACCTGAGGCATTGCCTGTATTTTATTATACTGGGTAGTTCTCCTGAATCCTGATAATGATCTTATTTGGTCCATTGGCTATTGTAGGATATTATTTCGTCATTAATCTTGCAAAAAAAAGCAGCAGCAGCCTTTTTTGTTCTGAGCAAGTTGAAGTAGGCATCATTAGTCTGACCAATGTCAAAATTGTGATAAATTTCCTTTTTTTTAATTCCTGCAGCTCTGTGACTCCTTTTCAATGGGTCAAGCTGGATAGTATCAAAATTGCAAATGAAAGGCTTCAGGACAACTCTTATTGGGCTAAGGTGCTTTAGTGCTTTGCTGATACGTATACACATGCTGGGAGATTTTAGCATTTATCAAGCTAATCTTTTATGGCCTATCTGTGCTACATCTATTATAGGATGGCACAGACACTGGTTACGTGGTCATGCAGAGTCTTTATGTTACCAGGAATTCAACCAAATTTTAGTTTGTTGGAAAATGATTTTGTTTCGAAGACTTCTCGTCATAGCATTGACTTGGTCAATAGCGTCACAAGAGGTTTTATTGTGTTTTAGTTGTTTTGATGTGTATGTACGAAATGTTGCCATAGCGTTGGCATGGACAATATACTAGTACTATAGAATGGTTGATGAATAGATTAATAGATAAGCATATATAGATCTCTTGATTTCTTTGTTGACTTTTGATACAGAAGAGATATAACATAGTTGAATTGCTATCGCCTTTTGAACTACAAGTGGACACAAAAAATACACTACTACAGAAACGACTTTCAGAGGTGTCCTGTTATTTTAGATGCGGCTCCATCAAGAACTGCATCTAGAAATGCCTACTAAGGGGCACTAAACTTTAATCAATCTCTAGATGCTGGCTATGATTCCAACCGCCTCTACAAATCAAATTTCTAAGGGTAGGTGACTGCCTGCCCTTGCAAAACACATATTTCTAGAGGCGCTTGGCTAGAGGATCGCCTCTAGAAATCAGTTTCTACCGTGACTGAAAATGGATTTTGTAACAGTGATAGCTGAACAAAGATTGGGCAAATAATTCACACAAAAAAGGACATGTATAACAATATTCCATTAACCAGGTTGGAAGCTAAGCACAAGACGTAGAGATTACTAAGACTAAATTGACAATTGAGAAGGTAGAATCAGCTAAAACCTTCTTTTTTGTGATAGTTATTGAGTTAGGATGAGAGACTATTGGATGGAAGTAGAATGATCTCTTGGCTTTCATCTCCAAGAATGCCATCATCGCCAAGGCAAAAATTCGATGGTGCATCAATGCTCATCTCTTCATGGCACCATGACTCGTGAAGCAAAGACTCGCTCTTCATGATAAAATGTTGTTTCATCAACCTTCTCAGTGCTTCAAGTTCAATTGCAACCTCTATCATCCTTGGTCTTTCTTCACTTTTCAACTTTATGCATCGTAACGCCAACTTTGCTACCGTTTCAATATGTCGCATTCCAGCCTCTTCGGATACTGTAGGATCAACAATCTCCAACAACTTATTTTGATGGAATAACATACTAAATTGCAGGGCTAGGCTTCTCATGTCTTCCATCATACCATCCATAATAGGTTTCTTCCTTGTTAGTAGCTCGATGAGTACCACACCGAAACTGTACGCATCACTCTTCTCAG
This sequence comes from Saccharum hybrid cultivar R570, assembly GCA_038087645.1. Lineage (NCBI taxonomy): Eukaryota > Viridiplantae > Streptophyta > Magnoliopsida > Poales > Poaceae > Saccharum > Saccharum hybrid cultivar. The sequence goes on along the minus strand of JAQSUU010000001.1, from coordinate 33,061,344 downwards.
TCAATTGGCTTGTCTGGAAGTACTCAGGGTCAAGGTACCCTAGTGTCCCTTGCACTAATGTTGTCACATGGGTCTGATTGTAGGGTATTGGCCTTGAGGCACCAAAATCAGACACCTTTGCGGTGAAATTCTCATCAAGAAGTATGTTTGATGACTTGACATCTCTGTGAATTATTGGCATCTTTGTAGCTAAATGCAAGTATGCAAGTGCCGATGCAGTTTCAACTGCAATGCTTAGACGGTTCTCCCATGACATCGGGGCTAATGTATTGTGAAGATGATGAAAAAGGGCCCCATTGGTAATGAATTCATAAACCAATAAAGGAACTTCAGTCTCAAGACAACATCCTAATAGCTGGACCACATGTTTGTGGTTCGCTTGTGAAAGAATGATCAACTCATTGACGAATTGTTCCAACTGGGTCTGATCAACTCGTTGTGCCTTCTTGATTGCCACAACCACTTGGTTGGATAGTATGCCTTTGTACACAGTCCCAAATCCCCCTCTGCCAATAATATTGTCATCACTGAAGTTACTGGTTGCTTTGTCAAGCTCACTAGAGGTGAATATATGCAGCGGTGCCCTCTCAGAAAACATCTGCTGCTTGAGCAACAAGCCACCATTCTGCATAAAGTATCTCTGTCTTGTCTTTGCAAGTTTCCTCTTCTTAACAAGCCAATGGGTCCAGAAACCAAGAATAAAGAGAAGCACTAGCAGAGCTAGTCCTGTGACTGCAAGATATATAGGAGCAATAAAATTCAGAAGTTTCTTATGACTGAATAATCTATCACTTGTTGATGCATGGTTTCAAACACTTACCTCCGGCAATTGTTAGCGTGCCTACTCCATTGCAACCACTTCCCTCTTTGAAGCCATCGCCGCTCATCCCTGCGGGGCACCTGCAGTGGAAACCACCTTTTGTGTTGACGCACTTATATGTGCACGGATTTCTGGTGGTGCATTCATCAATATCTTGCCAAAAGTGGACAGCCACGTGAAAAAGAAAACAGACATCAGACATGGATTCTGATTGCTATCTAAAGTTGAAGAAACAAATTATTAAAATCTACTTGCAGGTACTACAGGCATATATGTACAAGAGTTTATTTGGTACCTTGGCATCCACCACCAGGCCCTGGCAAGTATGGGTTCCCCTGAAATCCGTCGGAGCAATTGCAGCGGCAACCAATTCCATTTGGTGAGTTGTAGCAGTAGGTATTCTCCCGGCAGGCATACGATGTGGACTGTTGTGCCTCTTCACAGCTGCCACCATGTATAGACCACTCAAGCACAACAGGTCGGTATTGAGGCTTGTTATCCAAGTCAAGACTTGAAAACACATACGAGTTCTGCTCCACGATGAAGGCCTCGCCGCATGGTGGAGTGCTGTTGTACTTGTTGGATATAATATTGAATTCTAGCTCCATCTTCGTTAGCCCTTTCGGCACCGGAGCTTGGCAGCAAGCCACACCAGAGCACGAACCATTGACGATATTATCTTTGCTAGAGCAAAAGGAAGCACAACCACCGCTATACCCACTACTGCCATTCAACAGCATGGCCACCACGTTACAACCCAGAGCTGTGAACTTGTTTCTTGTATCTGAGTATGTGAAGATGGTACCCTCAAGGTTAAAGCTAGAGTTCCCCTTGCACTGCTGAGAACTGGCATTAGCTGCTATGGTCACAAAACCATCCAGCAATGAGATGTCAAGAATCCCAAACACTCTGTTTCCAATGGGCAGCGCTGGTCCAGACAAGGCAGCAGATCGACGGGAGCGACATGATATCTGGAAGCCTTGGGACAGGAAGGGGCTCCCGCCATCGCCAGCAATACCAAAAGGATAAGGAATGGACATGTTGGCGCACCATGATCTGGATGTGTTTGGTTCCATAGGATGAACAAAGGATGAAAAGAAGCATGCGAGGAGGAGCGGTTGCAGGAGAAAAGCAGGGAGAAGCATTTCCTTCCGTGTTCTTTACAGACAAGATCAGAGAATAGGCTAGCCGCTAGCTATGGGGAGAATATGGCAACTACTGTATTCATCAACTAGTAAGTCTGAAAGACAAAAATCATGGAACAAGTCTGATGACCCTACCTGCTAACTTGCTGCTATGTGCTTGGTACCTCTGGAAACATAGACATGGCGTATTCAGAAACCTGCCAGCATCCTCCCCTGTCTGCCGCTGTTCTTGATTTGCAACTACTAGGAGGAAGCTGGAAGCGGGTCGTTGGTTGCTGCGAGCTGCACTTTTACACTGGCGGAAGCTTGGTGTCTTTCTTTTGTTTCAATCAATTGTGTGATCTCTCTCGGAGGCGGAGCTTGAGTTGCTTTTGTTTTGTAACAAACTGCTGAAACTCTGGTCTTCCTGACACAATTATTGGTCTCAGTTCTGGATTGCCGTTTGGACAAGTTTGTCAATCAAGAGGTGGAAAAGGGCGAGAAAGTAAAGGACAAGCACATAAAATAGTAGTATAATTAGTTCAAATGAGTGACCAAAGTGTGATATTTTTGGCCTAGTGGCAAAAAGGAGACGATTGTATTCCTTAGTGGCAATAAAGAATGAATTCAGGTTGCTTTTTTGTTTTCTCAGTTTTCATGCGTGTCCATTCTTTTTTTTTCTTCTTCTTGTGCTACGCCGCTACGGTTATGCATGGGATTCATTTCCTTCTCTTTCTCCGTCGCACGGAAGGAGACCAAGGAACGCGGAGCACGTAGATATTCTTCTGATCTTTTCCGAAGAAACAAGCAGCGTCGGCTCGCTTTCTCTAAAGTCGCAAAAAAAAAAAAAAAAGACTCGCTTTCCCTAGCGACTGAGAGAAGCTTCCTGCCGCACTGGAGTGACCCAATATGTGGTTCCACACGTTCCCCCACTTCGTTCATTTTTAATACTGATCGTGAAACACCATAAGCAACAAGATGAGACTAGTGGTGCCTCTAATTTCTTCAAAAGTTTTATGTGAACAGCCCAAGCGGCTAAGATAGGTTATATGTGGAGGATTGGTGATGGTAGGAAAATTCGCTTCTAAGAAGATAATTAGTTGGGCTCGTCTAGCCCATGGGCAGCGGCAGGGTATGCCTGGGTATTCATCGAAATACCCAAGATTTAGGTGTAAAAAATAAATATACATATAGTACACATGTATAGCCTATTTTCTAGTTGGACCAAAAGCCAACAAACTAAGGCCAACGTGGTCAAGGCTCAAGCGACCAGCTGCGTGCGTATAGCCCACAAGCGACTGCACCTCCCAAGTTGCAACTCCGATCCTGTCCCAATCCAACGGGCAGCGGCGGTGGCGCATCTCAATCTGCTGCTGCGGCAGCGTCCGGTGGCCAGCAGTGCATTGCGGTCACGGAGTGCAGCAGCCGGCTCCGGCCCCCGGGCTCACTCAACTCGACGACTCGGCCTCTGCCCCCAGCGGTAGGTTCTCGCTCGGCGGCTTCGGCCGTTCGGTGGCGGCAGCGGCTGGCATTAAAGGCAGTCAAGTAGGGACTGCAGTCAAGCACTAGAGCCGTCGAGATCCATAGGCAATTGGCACCACTGCACCCGGTAAAGATTTCATTTTCTCCTCTGATTCATTTTTCGTGCTGCTGCTGTCCACTGGCTACTTGCTACTTTGTTAAGTTTTTTTACATTCTGTTCTTTGTAAATTGTAATGTAGATGAAGAAGAAGGGTACTGGCACTAGTATATTTGCATTATAGGAGAAAGCTACAAAAGCTGCAAAACTGAAAATTGTAATAGCCTTTACTGTTTTATAATCTTTCTAAATTATTAGAGATACGATATAATGCCACTATGTTAACAATTTGTACTATAGGTTTTACCGTGGATTTGTTATGGTCATTAGTAGGGATGAAAACGGTACGGATATTTTCCGACCGTATTTGAGACCGAATCCGTTTAGAGGGGTTTTAATCCGTCCGTATCCGAGTCCGGATATTTAACATCCGATACCGTATTCGTATCCGAATATTTAAATCACATATTTATGATGTCGATATCCAAGCATATCCTATCCGGCATTTTTTATACTATCCGTATTCGAATCCGAATCCGGACATAAATATGAAAACAAATACGATATCAGTTATATCCGTCCGTATCCGATCCGTTTTCATCCCTAGTCATTAGTGCACTTTGGTTATTGTTACGGACGTATGGTCCAATATACTTGTATTGCAAAATTTTTAATATGTAATACCCTGACGCAAAAATCCTTGCTCCGCCACTGGTCTAGCCTAGCCAGCCCAGGGACCTCTGGATTGTCTGCTTGCCGTACCGAGGCCCAACGATCTTCTAGACTCATCAACAGCCATCCGGCAGATTGCTTGCAACTCATAACTCTCTAGAGGCGTACGTTGATTAGATCCAAAATCTTGTCCTATCCTTTGTAGAATAGGATTCCGTAGCAGTTACTGACAAAATACGATGATGATGGCAGTAAGTAGTGTTATAAGCCAATATTTAAGCAGATCTTTTAGTTGTCCTTAATTATCTTTGTAAAACCTTACGGTATTGTTTAGTCGGTCGAATGAATGAGGTTGTTTATCATTAAACGTCTATAACATGGAGCAATCTTAAAAAAATTTGTTTGAATTTATTTTTTCGGTAGTGCCAGTGCTCAGACGTCCGGACGACCTGAGCTGCACTCCGTTTCCCGTGCTTGCGCCTACACTCCACGTCCGCGCCTGTATTTTCGCACGCCCGCGCATGGCCCATGCCTTTCGGACGTCGCACGCGCCGCCAGACCGCATGTGAGGACCGCTCGCGCCCCCTCCGTATCTCACGCGCATTGCAACATGTGCAATACCCGATCTACTTTTGCAACATCCAGATGAAACACTTGCAACATACGTCTGAAACAGATGAAACACTTGCAACATACGCCTAAAACACTTGCAAAACACCTAAAACATTTGAAAGCCATTGCAAACATATGCAATATCACTTGCAAATATATGTGTGAAACATATGCAACATCCAGAAAACATACTTGCAACTTATGTCTGAAAAAACAGATGAAACATTTGGAACAGACTTTTGCAATATACGTGTATAGCCATTGCAACATATGCAACATTTTGATCTACTTTTGCAACATCCATATGAAACACTTGCAGCATACCTTTCGAACATCTGAAACACTTGAAACATACACTTACAACATGTCATGCGCGACACTCTAGTGGACGGCGACCACCATGTAAGGCGCGTTGAGGAACTCGATAACCGCCTCGATGGGCAGATCGGGGATGGGAGGTGGCAAAGCGAAGAGCACCACGGACTAGGCCGCCGTGAGCTTCTTCCGCTGGGGCATCGGGCGCGAGGAGCCTCGCTCGAGGCAGGCGCGAAGTACAGCACATCCACGACGCCCTCATCATCTCCAACCGCAGGAGGAAGTGACGAGGAGGATGCCAGCGCCGGCTGCAGGTGCGACTCCAACGGCGGAGCCTGGCGTCACAGAGGCAGGCGAGAGCCCCGGAGCGGAGGAAGCAGAGGTGCTTGCCATTGGAGAAGACAAGCGAAGCGGAACGCCGCGATAGCCATACGAGTTGGAAAGTATCACTACCTGTTTGTTGGGAGAAACCATAAAAGAATGAAAGTAAAGAAGAGCAAGCTTGTTGCGCTGGTAACGCGAGGCCTAGGAAACGTGGCGTCCGGACCACAGCATTTGCGATATTTTTTCTAGAAAAAAGGAAAGCGACAAAGGTTTTTTTTTTTGATACCGCAGCAACCATGCGTGTACTAGAACTCTAGCAACGAAACTCAAGCCGAGCAAGGATCAAGTCCAGGATAGGTGTGGCCCGGCCCGACTGTCCAGGGCTAGAGGTCACGATAGGGCCAGCCCCCCGATGCCAAAGCCCGCCACAAATCCCGACATGGCACACAGGCGCATACCTAGCCCGGCCCAGCGCCACACGCACACGCCCTCGGCCGCCGGCCGGTGACGGGAGGCGCAGAAGGGCCCATCGCAGGGCGACAACCGCACAGCGAGACTGCCTGCCGTGGTAGGAAGGACGGGGGTTCTACTACACTTGCAAGCTTTGTTTTCAGATGAGACGAGGCAACAATGGCAAACCAACAAAAACGTCTGCCTTTACGTCTCGCAGCGCTCGCCAAGTCGCCATTGCGTTGTCCCGGCATCGTCATTTGTTGGAACCCCGTTCGGCTTTGGTTTGGTGGCGTTTCTCCGCCCACTCCGATGGATTAGAGTCTCTGGCGATCGAGAAACGCTGGCGGCGCTGGCTTTGCGCATGTCCTGTTCCCATCTTGATGCGCGCGGAGGCACGGTGACGACAGAGGACGGACGGAGACCAGCGGACTGTTTTATTGGACCACTCTGGCCAGCCCGGGAATCTTGGCCTTTCTTGTGTTACCAAAGCCCGAGATGGATTGGCCTTGTTGTGAGTTTCTTTTTTTTATCACAAAAACGAGCAGCATATATTACAAAGTAAGGAAAACATACATATACGCATATGCATACGAACACAGACGCAAAGGATACAGATGAGGAAGCTGCCCCATCCAAACCACACAAGGCCCTCAGCAAAAAAGAAAAATAAAAGAAAGTCCTTGAAAGCCTTCGTATCCACCGGAGTCGCCGCCTTGTTGCGAGTTTGCGAGCCATGTGCCTGCAGTTTGTTCTGAACGTACGACACCACTACATATGCATTTGCTTTTGCCATGTACTGCCTGCGTCGTCGTCGTCCAAATCTTAGAGCATACCCAACGCAAGCATACATCCATGGTGGTCTTAGATAAAAAAGTTCAGTTACATGTAGATTCAGAGCTCTAAGGCTACCAGACTCGCAATGGAAACCACAGCTAGCTTTTTTACTTTTCCGTACTCTGTTTTTCTTTCTCCTACTCTCACATGTCACTTTCTATCAGCATCTTTTTTAGCATGAAGCACTTGTAGCCTGCAGAAGCTCCTCTAATAATCTGCAAGCCACCACTTTACCTCTAACTTGTCTGAGCATGCCCAACGCAAGCATACATCCATGGTGGTCTTAGATAAAAAGTTCAGTTACATGTAGACAGAGCTCCAAGGCTACCAGACTTGCAATGGAAACCACAGCTAGCTTTTTTACTTCTCTGTATTCATTGTACTCTGTTTTTCCTTCTCCTGGTCTCACCTGTCGCTTTCCGTCAACATCTTTAGCATGAAACACTGGTAGCCTGCAGAAGCTCCTCTGACAATTTGCTAGCCACTACTTTACCTCCAACTTGTCATCCGAACCTAGCTGGCTGGTTGAGTTTACAAGTCACATCACCGCGTTGGGGCTGGCCTTAGACTACCAGCACCGAGTACTCTATCTCCATCCTGCAGGACGATGTAGCGTAAAAAATTGCCTCACCGGTGTCCGGTATACGGTCCGCAAGCAGCGCCTATCCGCTATATGTAGAGGGTTGGCATTCGTCCGGTACCGCTGGAGCCCACCACGCGCCAGGACACAGCACGCAGGAGGGAGAGAGGATGCGCGGCAGACAGAGACAGCATGCGTGAGCCCCACCGTTTCAAGCAACTAAAAACTATTATAACTCACAAACCAAAACAACTAAATTAAATTCTGATTGCACTATTAAATTCGTTTTAATAAATTCTTCAAAACAAGATCTCACATGGATATGTTTAGATAAAGTGACAAGTGGGCCCTACAGTGGATAGAGGATGATATAGAGGATGGATGGGTGCGGGAGAAATGAGTATAGAGGAGAGAATCTTGATGACTAGGATGTATAGAGGATGAAAATAGAAGATCATGAGTGCGGATAGTCTTAGAGACGTCAAATGAGAGGATTCCTTTTGGTTGCAAGGTTCCCAAGGAAGAGGCATGCAAACCTCTCGCTCGGGACGGCAAAGACGGGGGACATGGACCTTAAACCAAAGTACATATATTTGATATCACTCTAGACCGGGATCGCCTCCATCCCTGAATAACAAAACAATTCTTAAAATTGTCTTTAGTAAAAAAAATCAAGTTTAACTAAATATATAGAAAAATACTCCTTCCATCCAAAAAAATAATGCAACTATAGGACCCGTACCAGTTAAATTAACTCAATTTTTATTAGGTTTATATAAATAGTATTAGCATTTATGTCTCTAGATAATTTTTTGTAAAAATATATTCTATAACTAATTTAATAGAACTTAATTTGTATCAACAATGTTAGTAGTTTTTTTATATAACTTTACTCAAAGTTAAAACTGTTTCACTCACCGAAAAGCGAGAATTGCATTCTTTTGTGAACATAGGGGTACAATAATATTTATGACACCAAAGAAATAAATTAAAAAACATATTTTATGGTGTATTTTATAATATTATTTTAGTGCCATAAATCTTGGTACTCTTTTCTTACAAATTTAGTTAAACTTAAAAAAGATTGACTTATGACAACTTTAGAAATTGATTTATTTAAGGATAGAGGGACTAGTGTAACACCTCATGTGTTTGTCACTCATTAAGTAGAGGGTTGAGCTCAAACATGATAGATTAAGTAGTGATGACGATGGCAAGGTCAACCTATGGAGATGAGCCTAACCTAAAGTTGGATGTTGCACCATTGCTTTACATATAGGCCCCTTTTCAAGATATATGCTTGGGTGGTGTTATTGCAATATCTTCATGTGTCTCACCTTGGTACCTATCTATATTGATCTCTAAAAAAGTTTCATGAAGTTTGGAATAAAAAAGTCACATGAAATAATAAGTTATATGCTTGTTTGGATTATAACAAAAACCTGCCTTACATCCCATGGGAACTAGTGCTTATGCGACATACAAGTGCAACATGTGCAACAAACCTTTGCAACATGTGGAACCACCTAGGGAAGCATGAGTAGCATGTACTTGGCAACAACACATGAAATAATTGAAACATGGTCTTGAAACAAGCACTACAATTATAGTAACTTCTACGTTTCAGTGCATGTGAGGCCTACACTTTTGTGCAACCTATGCATGGTGGGTGTGTTTGACCTCTACAACACCTTAACTACACTTAGGACACTTAATGTAATAATGTTCATGTTGATCATTTTGCCTAAATGTGCTTCTAAGTGATGGTTGACCATGTGTGGACCCTAGAACCCTTTTGTTTGACCATTTCAAAAGTGGGACCTAGAAGCTCTACATGACTGTGCACCCTTCTACAAAGTTATAGATAATTGTATAAGGAACAAACTTTGTTTAAGAGTCAACTCATGAAAATATGTGTAACATGCTCAAAAAGGGCCCACAAGTCAGATTGAGGCCTGTTTCCAGCACTTAGCATATTCTAAGTCCCCTAATCGGCAGCATCAAGTCAACATGTTCATGACATTTTATCTTCTAATTCTATACAGTGGCTCAATTAGGTTCCTTAATATGAGTTGGAGTACTGTTCATGAGGGACACAATGAATCAAGTTTCATCACATTTGGAGTATATTTGGATCTTCAAAGTCAGTTGCTAAAATAGCATGTTTGCAACTTTGTCGCTCAAATGACCTTGAGATTGGCATGTCGCGTTCTCCAAAATTTGTTAAGTAACTTGAGTAGGTCCGAATGTAAAAGTTAGAGCACACATGAGGGGGAAGATCATATAAGAAGATGGCATAAGTTGCATTTCATTTTTGGCCATCAATTCTTGTATTTGTCAATCACTGTCATAACACTGACACAACAATCTTTGGAGCTAATTATATCCTAATCCAGGACACCAATGACCTTGTGCTTTAAACAAAAAGTGTAGAGCTATTCATGGGCTTCAACTTTGGTTTGAGGACCAAGACCCATTTCGGCCCAGATTCGGCCCAAATCAACGTCCACTTTGCCCTCACCGACGCCCACCACATGCTCGGGGAATTGTCCCAACGAGTGACACGCGCCCAGGACGTGGCAGCCATGCGAGCCGAGCGCCCCCACCATGGCTGGGTCGATCTGCCGTGTGCCCCTGCGCTCGCTCGAGTTGGGTGCAGAGTGCCCTCTCCATTCCCTCTACTCCCTCTCGTTCCCTGCCCCACGCTCTCTCTCTCGCGCCGCGCGGACAAACGCCGCCATGGCAGCCACCGAGTGGAGCTCGCGCCGCCGCTGTCGTTCCCGACGCGTCAAGCCACCACGACCGTAGCTGCGTGTGCCAACATCTTCGCCATCCCCTTCTCCCTCCTGTGCGCGTGCCTTGGACGCCTTGCTCGCAGCCGGAGTGCCGCTGCCCTGAGCCGGGTCGCCATGGCCGAGCTCCGAACCGCCACCGCCATTCTTGGCCTCCAGCCTCCCTCCGCCCGAATGAACCACCGCACCACCTTCGCCACGCCATACCGCACGCACAGCACTTCTTCCCCGGCCTTGACCATCACCGGAGGCCGCTGCCACCGGGCCACTGCCGTCGCCGCCGCCTGCTCCTGTGGCCACGGCGCTGTGGACTACCTCGGGCTGAGCCGAGCAGCTCCACGGGTGCGCAAGGGCCCCTGGATGCTCGTGCCGCCCTTAGCCACCACCATTGGCGACCCCCTCGCCGGAGTCGCGAGTCCGGCCCCCCCTGCTCTGCTGACGGCATGAAGAAGAAGACCGCGCCTCTCCTCTCTCTGTCTCTCCAGTGGATGACAAGCGGGACCGGCAGAACAGTAGGTCTCGCAAGTCAGAGTTATGAGTGGCGCAGTTGGGTACCGATTCGGGTGCACCTAGCAAATTAAGTTAGGGTTGTTTTTATTCTGAATTTGAATTTTAGATTTTATGTAAATCTTCTAAAATTCATATCTCATGCTAGGTAATTTCAAAAATGGCAAATACGGACTTTTTGGAAACCTTGAGAAGAGATCTATGCATTAGAGTCATAAAATATTAGGTGTTTATAGGTGTTTTCTGATGTATTTATTCAAGCTTTAAAAGTGCTCCTAAAAATGCTTATAACTTGACCAGAGCCATATTTTGAGTTTGAGAAGTCCAAAAATAGTGGTTCTTATTTTGTTAGTCTTGTGATGACATTTAATAACTAAGAAAAATATTAAACCTATTAGTTGTTAACTGTTTTCTTAGGGTTTTGATTTAATCTTGCTAAATGAGTGAATCTACATTATTTTGCATGACAATTTCATATCTTGAGTTTTGGTCTTTAAATTGAGGTGAAATTTTTATGGTAGCCTACCTATGATATGTGTGGACTGTGGTTAAAATTTTATGAGCTTTGGTTGCTAGATGAGTGAGATATAGGTTTAACTTGCTCTCACATGATTATTGCAATAGCCATTGTCTTTTTCATAAAGGTTGATATACATGTCCAAATAATCTAAAATTTGTACAGTTGTCTATTGGGAGTATATGTAGGCCACTGTAATTTTGGTAGAATTTATTATGCACTTTTGATATGTGTTCATAATTCCACCTAATTATCTAAGATAAATTAAGAAATGTATTAAAATAATTTATCTAGCATTGGACATTATGTTTTCTGATGTACATTAGTCATGTGTGACCTGTTGGTGAAGTTGGTTTTGCACAATTATATGTTTGCAATATATGTTAATAATTATTTCTTGCAATTATTAGTTTCTGGACAGTTCTGGGGGCAATGTAAATTACCCCATGTTAATGATGTTTTCTGAGCACCTTGTCTTTAGCAAAGTTGTATATAATTCATGTATCTAGCTTGTTTTAAAATTTGGTGGCATTTGATTAAGTAGTTTTTTAGTTATAGATGTTTAAAGTCGGGTCCCAGATTTGGTTGCTCTCTGTTTGGAGCAAACCAGATTCTGTAGTTTTATCTTTTCGACCTATTAAACTTGAGAATTAGGCTTAGGTGATTATAAATGAATTGTAGATAATTTCATAAGATTTCCAGAATGTCTTGTTGCACATCTTTTGGAGTTGTAGATCTCCTGTTGTGGTTAAATTACTCAGCTATTGTTCTGATGTCCAGGAGGTGGCAATTTCTAGTTCTAGTGCTTTGATTAACTTTGCCATGCTTGTGTATTGAAGTGTGACACCTATCTTTGATGGTACTTGGTTTAGTATCCTGTGATCTTGTGAGACTTGTTTCTTGATTGATGTGCTTGCCCTCTTCTCTGTTATGCCTTAATGAGGATTAAGTTAATTAGCTCTAGGTGCTTACGTGAACTTTGGTATGCTTACTTGATTACTTTGTTTATTGCACTTCTATACATTCATACAAATGCATTGTTGCACCTCATTTAGGTACGCTATCTGAAGCACGTGAAGGACCTAAGGTGGAGCTAAACCCAAAGACGGAGTTGGTGGATCCATCCCGAATATAAAAGGATCGGACAAGTACTAGATTGGAGGATGCTCGCCAAGCGGGTTTCACCTGACATACTCTAACTTGAGTCGGATCCCAGGCAAGCCTCGGAGCATTATAAGCCTCCTACTTTCAAAGCAATTAATTATATATGTTATATGTATTGTTGCATTAAGTGATAGGAGTTGATTAGAACCCTTGCTGCATTATATCATTCCTTGTCCAGATATATGAATCCTTGAATCCTACATAGACTAGGATCGAATAGATGCTTAGCCCTGCTTTAAGTGGTAGAAGTCAGGTGGTTTCCTATCACCTGCGAGATATAGGGATATTCATATATAGTACGGTTGGCTATATTTGCTATTGTGGAAAAGAACCAAGTATTAATAATGAACTTAGACCGGGCGGGATGTCGATAGTGAAGCAACAAGACATGTAGGTCTTGGGTGTGGAACTATCCCTGTCTGTGTCAATTAAGGACCGATCCGCTGTACTTCCTTTGTCATTTTGAACGCAGCCTAACACTTAGCTGGCCGGTCTGAGGTTGCCGACCGCGAAACCGAGTAGCTCAACTCAGGCTGCGAAGCCGAAAAGTGTAAGTCGCCTCGGAGGAGAGCTAGGTGGGACCAAGGGCAGGTGAGTTAAAAGTCCTGAGCTTCCTGGCCATTGGAATCCCTGAGAGCGCGGCGCTGTTCGGGCCCATCCTGAGTTGTACCAAAGGTGACTGTTGATGACTCTTGCAAAGTATGCCCGGTTGGTGTTAGGAATACCCCCTCAGCTGAGTTGGAATCAATTTGAATCGCCGTCTCTCCTGGATAGTGAGAAACTTGACAGAGCAGAGGCAACGTAGATTTCACTAAATAACTTAATGGTTCAGGAATGATGATATTATGATGACAGTCTTATTATACCTGCTATGGTTAATATTATTTGCTCCTAATAAAGTGAGTGCTCTAGTACAGGTGCTAATCTAGATTATAGGTTAATAATGATTAACTGGATGTTTAAAGCAACAATGATTACTTATCTGTACTTAAGTTTTTTATGCAAATGTGTCAAGCTAGCCCCACTTATATAAAGCCTTGCATACTCCTTGGTGTCACCTTATTTTTGGTTTATGACGGGTAAGTTTAGATGAGTATCTTCCTATACTCAGGGTTTTATCCCCACTTGTTGCAGGTTGTGATGTATCATGGCGGCTGCAAGAGTTGGTTGGCTCCTGCCGTACAGGCGGAGTGTGATCATGGGCATGATCCTTCTAAGTTATCTTCTCTCTAATGCTTTTGTTAGAAGTCGACCCTGGGACTGGCATGTATTTGAAATCAGAGAAATGTTAGTTTCAAATTACTTTGCTTCCGCTACTTTTCAATTTAAGATGTAATAACTACGTTGAACTCTGATGTATATTGAATTACTTGTGAAATGGTTATAACATGTGACTTGTTATGTTGAATCACTACGATCTTGGCTTGTATGTTGGTTGGTTTGAAATCCCTCATGATTTCATTGGACTACCGGAGTTATATGGGCTCAAGTGCGAGAATTTGATCACTTCAGTGATTGTTTTTGTACTTGTGCTCTTATAATTTGGACGGTTCCGTTACAGCTGGTATCAGAGCAAGATTCAACATTAAACTTGTCATATGTGTATTTAAAACAAAGGTTTTATTTTATAAAATCAGTTTTATCAACTTATAGCTATATATAGTTTTCTCAAATCTGAATTTTAAACCTAAGTATGCCAATGGTCAATTTCCTTATGCCCACATAAAGATTATCAGGTGGCTTATATATGTACTAACTTGGGGGTTTTTCATTTATGCATCTACGCCCAGGCCAAGGATGTGAGTGTGAGTTGTGAAAGCATGACCATACAAACTGCGGTCTAGGGGAGAGCTAGTTTTGGTTACTGGATTATTTACATGTTACACACATGTATATATGAAGGTACTTAATTATGGGTGATTAATGATTCAGGTAGTTTTGGTGCTACATGTACGTATACAGGGGTATATGTATATCGGAGTGCTTAGAATTTCACCTTCCTATTTTCATTATGTGCTATATTGGGGAATTGTTGGGCTGCAATGAAAAATTTTCTGCAGGTACGCTAACCACGAATGCATAAGTTGAATGTAGCTGTCGACTAGCTATATATCAAGAGAGTGCGTGTTACGCCACCGACATAGAACGTGATCGCCACCTTAGGTTGGCAATCTAGTGAGGACAAATAGGACGAAGCATGCATCATCATGTTGTTGCTTAATACATAACTATGCTCCTCTCACCCTTGTTCTATAGTAAGTAACTTGTGATCAATATGTTACACTATCTTTCTTGTGTGAAGTTAAACAAGAATGCTTTGTTTCATGTTGCTTGAATAGAAAATGCTTGAGAAAAATGTGTGCTTAGCCTTAATAGAAATAAGTGTGGCTACATGCTTGAACTTAGAGATATCCTCTAGTTATCCAAGTGGTGGATATGTTGTTCCTATAAGCGTTTGCAAATGCTTTAGACCTCACTTAAGTAATTTTTATTCTTGTGAATGAATTAAATTGGTGCTGCTCTAAGGTAACATTGTTTAGAGCTACTAGGATGACATGTTTTGTGTGCTCTCTTGTTAAGTAGAACAAAGGCAAGCTTTGTTTTGCTTGTGGAACGTTGGCTGTTAGAATGGTTTCTGTTGTAGTGATGCTTTTGTGGTCATAATGGTGTTTTCTGTAGTTATGGAGAATACTAAAGTTGTAGCTAACTTACTCATCTAGCTTGTCCAAAAATTTCATGACACTAGACCTTATGGTTTGGGAGTTATGAATTTTAGAAGTTTACTGTCAGGTTTTGCTTATGCTCTAAATAGATCTGAATGTTTGGTTTGTTTGACCTATGTGCATATAGAATCATATCTTGGAGATAATAGAAGAAGTGTAGTACTTTTTTTAAGCTTTCCAAAATGTCTAATAGCACTGTTTTTGGTGATCTAAACCTCCAGTTATGAGCTTGCAAAGTGGAATGACAAAATATGTCTAAATCTGGGCAGAGATGTCTTCTTTGTCTTGTTTGGCCATGTTAGCTATAGAATCATCTTAATATGATAATAAGAAGGTTATAGACAACGTAATAAGCTTTACATCAAGTTAAGGATCAGCCTTGTTGGGTCCCTAGAACTCCAGTTATGCATTTTTTAAGTTCTTATCAGTTTTCTGTCCATATTGGTATAGATCTGAAACATTAGCATTGTTGGTTATGTTAATCTATGAATTAGCTTTTGGTGTGAATAACTAGAGTGTAGTCATCTTCCTAAGATTTCTAGAAAGTCTAGGATCACCTTTGTGGGATGTCTACAACCTCAGTTATGGTTGAAACAAGTAACTACTGTGCTGTTGTCCTGATTCTGTGCCCACGCTAAGTTAGTCACCTTAGCTAGCGTTTGTTTTGAGCTAAACATGTAGTTAGTTCGTGCTTGAGATAAATGCTTATTTTGAGTGAGCCTTGTGCCTTGTATTGGTTGCTTAAAACCATTCATTTGACTTCTTTGAAATGTTTGCTTGACTGTGATGTTGTATGTATGCTTGTTATCTAGGTAGTACCCTAGTTGTCACATCGTTTGTCCTCGGTGAGCATATGAGGGTCGCATAGCTTTATCCTAGAATAACATTCATGTTACGTAATTGTATGGTTGTTGTCTTCAATTAGGTTTTCTCTCTTAGGAGCCTGAGCCTGTAGACTTGGTGGTTAGCCCTTGAATGTTTGTATCCATGCCTTTGCTTGACCGAAAGCCTAAAGTTTAGTTCTCCTATATGTTTACATAAGCCGTGGATGTTTTGCAACCCTTTTTGAGAAGACCCTTGTCGACTGACCAACCAAGTTAACTTTCATCAACGCTAGCCTTTGACCACGGTTTGTACGTTGCTAGTTGTGGAGACCATACCCAAATCCATGTTGGACCTTCCGGTTACCTCTCTCAAAGGTTAGCTAGTGTGACGCAACGTCTCTCTACTATGGCCTCCAAATCGTGTGCTTGCAAATTCATACATCTACCTTATCAACTCAATCTCCGACTACATATCAGTTTTTGCCCTTAAAGTTTGCTTAATCCATCCTCAACCTTCCCAAGTCTTAGAATGTTTATCAATCTTGATCTCATGTTGTTGCTCAACATGATCGAATCTTTGTTAATTAATTATTCAGTAGTTTCCTTAGTCGACGCCAGGTGTACGTGGAATTAAGCAAAAATCTCGTGCTTAGTCGCATTCGGCAATTGAGCTATGTTCTCTTGTGAGGTGTTTTGATCTACGGATAGCTTCCCTGTTGATTCTAAACCTTGTGACTACTATTGCTTGCTATTTTCCCTTGTATAATGCTTGTTTTTACCACCCAAATTATGTCACTTGAAATTTCACCTTGGTGGTGTGATCGGTAATGGTGTTATGAGTAGCAACTAACGGTGCCGCGATGAAACCGAGAGCCTCCTGTGGGCGGCCGACACAAGGTTGTGCTGCTCGGCACGTGCTGGTATCGTGGTTTCTAGTCATGATCCATTATGGAACAACATCAACGTGTTATTCTCATGTGAACTTTTCCTTGGTTATCTTTCCCATATCGTATCATAATATCCACATCTTAGACCGAAAGTAGTGGAGTTTCCTTTTGAAGTTGCTAAGAGGATACCCTTTGAAGAATAGGTCACTGACATAAACATTAACATACTGCAATAGGTGGTAGATAAGTGACTCTACTTAGTTGTCCCAGTGTTAACGAACGTCATCTAGTGAGCAAAGTATCTCACTCTGTTGGATAAAAAGGACACACAACACTTAATGTTAGACAAGTTATCTGTGGGATGATAATCGATTGTCACATTGTGCATATGACCAGAGCTATCCAAGTCTCAATCTTGTGTGCATAATGACCATACAATCAAAATTAACCATCTCTGGTGTGACTCCTTATCCGCTGACCTCGATGGCAACCATTCGTTCTGCGTCAACCACGATTATTGTGGTCAAGAGTGAAGATTTAGAAATTTTTAGTGTTAAGAGACAACTGATTAGTTACCAGAAGGAAGGTTAATCTTCAGCTAGGTAACGACTCCTTGGTAGCTATGAAGGCTATGTCATACAAAGCAATAATCAACAAGAAGTTAATCAACTAGCCAACAACTTTGAGTGATACTCTATCTTCTAGAGCCATTGTGATCAAGTCAATTCCATCTTGGACAATCACACAGATATTGCAAGGTGTTCTATCAGCTAAAGTGAAGAATTAGAGAAAGCATGCTGTAACACCCAAAAGTTCTAAATTTTAGGAGTAATGAAATTTTAAATAATTTAGATAAAGGGAATTAAAAATTTTAAAAAGAATATTGGTGTTGCATTCATGCTGTTGCATTTATTCTATTATGTGGTGTGGATTTATTTTATTTTATTTGGCTTAGAAAAATTTATTTGAGATACTTTTGAAAATAAGCAAATAAAGAAAAGAAGAAAGGAAAAAAAAAGAACATTACCTTCCGCTGTGGCCGACGGCCCGTTCGAACGGCCTGCTCCATTTCGCGCCTGCCGCGTGGGCCGGCCCAGTGTCGCAGTGGCCCAGTCCGGCCGAGCCCAACAGCGGCCTCTCTCCCTCCTTCCTATCGCTGACGGGTGGGGGCCACCTGTCAGTCATCTTCTTCCTCTTGAATCGTGACCGGACCAAACTCTACGAAGCCGCCGCCGGTCCTTGCCGTGTTAACTAGGGACTCCTACCCGATTTCGGTGGTTTGGGGTTATAAATAGGGAGCTATGACCCTCCTCTTTCCGTTTTTCCCCTAAGTTGCGAGTTCTATCACGTGGAATAGGGTTTTTAGGGTTCAAGTTGGTGGAGGCGGGTGGACGGTCGGCTAGGGGGTTCCAGGGTGGATTGGAGGTCAATTTCTTGGCTTGGGTAAGTTTGTTGTCTCCTCCTCTTCCTTCCAATGCTTTCCATTGGAGCTTTTGTGCTTTGTATCGGAGAATTGGAGCTCACCGGGGCCGGCCATGGCGCTACCGTTTCCTCCGAGCCGCGTTCTCTTCTTGGTTCGATTTAGTGCATCCAAACTGTCTAGAATAGATCGGGTTCACTTCCTCTTTCGATTGGAGTTGGTGGTGGGTTGAATGGTGGTCGAAAAAGGCGGGGCCGAAGTTTTCCGGTGAGCCTTAGCGTCGGCCATGGCGCTGGCCTGCCGGTAGAGAGGAAGATGGCCGGCGTTGATTTTTTTTCTTTTCTCCTGGAATGAACGGTGGTCGTCTGATCTCAGATCAACGGCTGAGATTAGAACATACCTCTTCGTGGGGTAAAATTTATAAAGAGCCCCTATGTTTTTATGAAATAGAACCCACGGTCCTTAGCGCAATATCCTGAATCCGTTTTCGTGTTTTGAAAGCGTATTTTCTTCCGGATAAGTCAAAAATACGTTTTCAGGTATTTACAGTTTTGCCACTAGAATTGTTTTGGTCATAAAAACTTCGTTTTAACTCCGATTTGATCCGTTCAAGTTGCGTTAGGTTCGTATTTGCGAGCTCTATATGTTAGTGTAGTTGTACAGTCAGTTTTGATAATTTATTTTTTGAGGTTATAATTAAGTATTTATTTATCTATAGGAAATCTTAGAAAATACATAACTTTCACGTTTTAACTCCGAATTTGGTGATCTTTGCGTCTGTGTGATCGTAGAAACGTGTAGAAGAGTTTTATAAGCTTTTATTACTGTTTTGCTACTGTTGGTGTACTGTTCTAATTATATCTCTTTGTTTGCTTCGTGTATGTTTGATTGGATGCATGTATGTTGTTGATTGATGATCGAATATAGAAGGTGAGCAGTATCTGGACGATTCGGAGTATTACTTTGAACCAAGTCAGCAGTATCACTTGGAAAGCTTTGATCAAGGCAAGTATAACACATGACTATCCTTGTTACCTATACATCGAATTGTCATACATATGCATGTGCTTACCTTGACAACCTTAGAGATTATAACTTAGTGATTGTTATCTTGATTCCTTGTCAACCTTGGGAATGCATATGGGTAGCTATTGCTAGTGCTTAAACTAAGAACAATGATCTTGTAATTTGATTAATGGATTAAGCAATCAACTATTAAGATGATTTTATTACTGTTAAAAGGGGGCTAGAGCATGTGTATTATTTTGATGCTCTGGTTTCTCTCCATAAGGACTTATCTGTAAGTGATAACCGGGACATACAGTACAGCTGTGAGGGCTATATGGCTCTGGCTTTAGTTGTTCAAGAGACCTTTCCAAGCTTGTTAGAGGTTACCTTAAATGGCGTAAGAAAGGCTTGCCACGTTGGGTGTAGTGCGAGCCCCTGGCCTAGTGTGTATAGGCTGCGGTTGTTGTGCCACAGGGAAGGGGGGTTCTACATCTGCCTGCCGAGTGAATCTAATGGCCCTAACTTGTTAGACGAACTTTTGAGTGGCTTTATATGGTTCTCGGGTGTTTGGGCTTGATCTCCCCACTCATTTGGAAATCATGACTTACAGTGAAAGTGTACACCTCTGCGCAGAGTTAAAAACTGGTATACTAGCCGTGCTCACAGATACGAGCGGCCTTGGGGATTCTTATGGAATAGTTGATCATAACTGTTATATCATGCTTAATTATTGTTGATTATTATTTGCTCATGTTAATGCTATTCATTATCCTTATTACAATTGATCATTGGTTCTTTAATGGGAAGTGGTTTATCTTGATGCTACTCAATTGCTAATATATGATTAAAAGCTAAACGCAGTTAAACAGTGTCTAGCCTTTTTGAGCCTCATGAACCCTGTGTTATATTTGTGGAGTTCGACATGGACTCACCCTTGCTATTTCCACCATAACAGATGAAGATATAGAGGAAGATTATCGGAATGAGTACTAGTCTTGGTGTCAACCAGTCAACCGTGTCCCTGTGTGGAGTTTCCGCTGAAGAATTACTATTAGTTATTATTACCTATCGTTCAAGACTATGTCTTAAATACTTATTCGTTATGTAATAAGCACTGTGATGATACTTTGTAATTTGTCAACTTATGTGTGCGACTATTTTCTGGGGCGCACATGAGTCTTTTATGCATCCTATTTTTGTCCTTAAAAATGGGTGTGACAGATTGGTATCAGAGCCGTGTTGACTGTAGGACGCGAGCCTAGTTAGAATGGTCGTTAATAGCATCCATATTTCACTTAATTCATGCTTCCTCTTTTCACCTTGTTAATTACTAAAGTTTTATGCTTCCTCTACTTTATTCTATTGCGAAAATACATTGATTCTATCTAATCTATGTCTAAATCTTATAGATGCCTCCTCATCCCCGTCTGTCAGCTGCACAGTACGTTGCCCATTTTAAACCTCAGGAGCCATATGAAGATGGTGATCAAGAGCTATCTGATGCTGAATCAAGAGTTGGTGATACACCAATGGAGAATGTAGTTATGGGGTGGACTATGAAGTTTCATATCATGGTTCCTAAAGCTGATGCTTTCTTTCATGACATGTTGACAAGAACCTTGGACAACTACTACTACGACTGGGAAGGTACGTTGGAGTATCGTAGTGCAGAGTATAGTCATCCATGGATGGATTCCTATTGGGAAACGGAGTTATGGGTCAAGAAAAGGGATCCTACCACTAAGGAGTCTAAGGTGGAGTCAAAGTTCATTACCAGAGTGAGCCGGACAACCGTGGAGATAAGCATGGAGGATGTCGCTTTCAATGCATTTGTTTACTACCATGGTCTACGCTCGGACAAGACGTTAAAGGGTGCACTTCGGCATTTTCCTTGTTTCTTACATGACAAGGGTATTTGGACCGTGCCGCCTGCAGATGATTCCTCCTTGACTTTACAAGCTACGGTGGGATTAGCTCGTGAATTGGCTCTCCATGAGGTGGATTTGAAGGATGAGTTGCTGAAGGAAAAAGAACTTAAGGAGCAAGCTTATAAGGAGATTGACCAATTAAGGGCGGAGTTAGGTCATCCCAAGATTTATGAGAAGCTTAATTAGGCAATAGGAAAAATCCCTATGTAATAGGAACGATAGTAGTTGCGAGTTAATTTTAAGTTTGGTTTGTTTTAAGAATCAGTTTGGGGTGTGAACAATTGTGTGATTGATGAATTGTTATTATGATAATGTGTGATTTGGATCTTTGTAATGTGTGCTGGAGTTTTGTAGACATGCCTACAAGTTCCATGGTTAAGAATATTAAGTTTGATCAAAATATATTAGTTGAATATGGGGTTAACTTAGTTCTGTCCTTTGCTGATTTTTGGATCAGTCTGGGATGTTTTAGAAATAACTTAAAATCCGTTCATGAGAAATTTAAGAAATTTTACTGGAAATAATTAGACTTCTATATCTTTCCAACCCCATAAGAATCACTTTAATATCTATTATAAGTTAAGAGATATACCTGTTCCAAGTTGGAGTTACTGCACAGTCTGGAATTCAGAAACAGTTTCGGTTAAGTTCAGTTTTTGGCCAATTTATTGACAGAATCAGAAAAAGTGTTGTGAATAAAAGTTGTAGATAATTTTATAAGCTTTCCAATCATGTAAAGATCATCTGAATTGGACGTCTGTAGCTCGAGATATTACAGTTTTACTGAGTTGCTGAAATTGGAGTTCGCCCAGAAAAATTAGATTTTGCTTATCTATTGAATACATCATCTCGGATCGTACTGAATTTCAATTTCTGTGTTTTTGGAAACAGATGTCAGGCAGAGGACGTGGCAGAGGTCGTGGAGGTGCTAACCTACCCATTACTATGGAGGAACTCATGCAAACTCAGAACCAGATGATGCAGATGTTTATGCAGCACATGCAGAACAATCCCCCTGCAGGAGGACCACCGCCTGTGCAAGTGAGGGATAAGCGTGGAGAATTTTTGAAGGGACGCCCTCCAGTGTTTTCTCATGCTACTGATCCTTTAGAGGCAGATGATTGGGTGAGGGCAGTGGAGAAACAGCTGAATATAGCCCAATGCAATGATATGGAGAAGGTGTTATATGCATCTGGTCAGTTACAGGGGACAGCTCAGACTTGGTGGGAGTCGTATCAAGCTGCACGCCCTGACAATGCTCCTCCTATCACTTGGAATGAGTTTGTTAGAGATTTTCGAGCTCGTCATATTCCTGAAGGTATAATTGAGCTGAAGCAGGAAGAATTCAGAAACCTTAGGATGGGACAGATGAGCGTTAGTGAATATCATGACAGGTTCACCCAGTTGGCTCGCTATGCTCCTAATGAAGTGAGGAAAGATGCAGACAGGCAGCGTCTTTTCTTGAAGGGAATTTATTATGATCTTCGCTTGCAGTTGAAGGGGAACAACTATGCTAGTTTTCAAGAGCTGGTAAATAAAGCTATTGTGCTTGATAATGAGCGCAGAGAGATGGACAGGAAGAGGAAAATGAAGGTACAAGGCTCAGGAAGCAACAACCGTCAGCGCACTAATTCTCAGCATGGTTTTCATCAGAAGTTTCAGGGACCGGTTAGCCAGTGGAATCGTAATCCGAATCAGAGGTGGTCCCAGAATTGGCAAAGTAATCAGTCACAACAGCGTTCATCATATCCACAACGTCAACAGTATCCGCAGACTGGGCAACAGACTCCTCGCACTGGGAATTCCAATGTTACCCCCATGAAGAATAGTGCCCCCAGCACGCCTACTAGATGTTTTGTCTGTGGTAAAGAGGGGCATATGTCTTACCATTGTCCTGAGAAGCAGAACCAGCAGACTCCTCAGAGCCAGAAGAGCAACCAGAGGCAATCGGGTACTGGAAGGGTGAATCACGTGTCTTCTGATACAGCTCATGATGCACCAGAAGTTATGATTGGTACGTTCAATGTACATTCCACTCCTGCAACTGTTCTTTTTGACTCTGGAGCATCTCATACATTTATATCCAACATTTTTGTTAAAATGCATAGTATACCCATGCTAGCTATGAAAGAACCTCTCTTAGTAAATTCACCTGGAGGTACCATGCAAACCAGTAATCGTTGTCTTCCAATTAGTATGGTATTAAGGGGGGTAGAGTTTAAGATAACTCCTATAGTGTTGAGGACATCTGGTATTGATGTGATATTGGGTATGGACTGGATGAAGCAAAATCAGGCAGAGATTCAGTGTCAGCAGAAAGTAGTAGTTGTGACTACACCTAATGGAGATAAAATCAATGTGGATGTAGCAGTGCAGAAGCAACCAACCGCTGTGGTGAATCAGCTTGAAGATACTATTAAGGAGAATTCAGTGATTGAGGAATTTCCGGATGTCTTCCCTGATGAATTGCCAGGTATGCCACCTGACCGAGACATTGAATTTCTTATTGAATTACTTCCTGGAACTGCACCTATAGCCAAACGACCATATAGGATGGGAGTAGATGAATTAGAAGAACTTAAGAAACAAATTAAAGAATTACAAGATAAAGGTTTTATTAGACCTAGTTCATCACCTTGGGGAGCACCAGTTATTTTTGTTGATAAGAAAGATGGCGGTCAGAGGATGTGTGTTGATTACCGGTCACTAAATGAGGTAACTATCAAGAATAAGTACCCTTTGCCTAGGATTGATGACTTGTTTGATCAGTTAAGAGGTGCTTGTGTGTTCTCTAAGATTGATTTACGTTCTGGTTATCATCAGTTGAAGATTCGTGTTTCTGATATTCCAAAGACAGCTTTTACTACAAGGTATGGATTGTATGAGTATACTGTTATGTCATTTGGATTGACCAATGCACCTGCATACTTTATGTACATGATGAATAAGGTGTTTATGGAATATTTGGATAAGTTTGTGGTAGTGTTTATTGATGATATACTAGTATTTTCCAAGACAGAGGAAGAGCATGCTGAACATTTGAGGTTGGTGTTGCAGAAACTTAGAGAGCATAAACTGTATGCGAAGCGAAGTAAATGTGAGTTTTGGTTGAAGGAAGTTTCTTTCCTTGGTCATATTGTTTCTAATGGAGGGATATCAGTGGATCCAGGTAAAGTAAAGGATGTATTAAATTGGAAACCACCTATTGATGTTAGCGAGATTCGTAGTTTCTTGGGATTAGCTGGATATTACAGACGGTTCATTGAAGGGTTTTCTAAACTTGCTAAACCTATGACATCTCTGTTAGAGAAGAATGCCAAGTTTGTGTGGTCAGATAAATGTCAAGCTAGTTTTGAGGAATTGAAGAAGAGGTTGACTACAGCGCTTGTTTTGGTTTTGCCAGATTTGAGTAAGAAGTTTTCTATTTATTGTGATGCTTCTCGTCAAGGTTTGGGATGTGTTCTTATGCAAGAAGGCAGAGTTGTGGCTTATGCATCTAGGCAGTTGAGAAAGCATGAGTTGAATTATCCTACACATGATTTGGAGTTAGCAGCTGTAGTTCATGCTTTAAAAATTTGGAGACATTATTTAATTGGACATAAGAGTGATATATACACTTATCATAAGAGTTTGAAGTATATTTTCACTCAGTCAGATCTGAATTTGAGGCAACGTAGATGGTTAGAGTTGATTAAGGATTATGATATTGAGATACACTATCATCCTGGTAAGGCTAATGTAGTAGCTGATGCTCTTAGTAGGAAAAGTTATGTCAATGAGATACAGACATTGTCTATGACTAGGGAGTTATGTGCTGAATTTGAATATTTGAATTTGGGAATTGTTACTAATACAATGGAATTAGTGATAGAGCCTACCTTAGAGCAAGAAATTTATAAGGGTCAGTGGAAGGATGAGAAACTAAAGAAGATAGCGGAAGATATAGTGATTGGTAAGTCACCAGGCTTTCGAATGGATGATAATGGAATTTTGTGGTTTGGAAAGAGGCTGTGTGTACCTGAGGATCAAACTGTTAGAAAGGCAATTCTTCGCGAAGCTCATGAGTCAGCTTATTCTATTCATCCTGGTAGTACTAAGATGTATTTGGATCTGAAACAGAAATATTGGTGGGTTGGATTAAAGCGAGATGTGGCTGAGTATGTGGCATTGTGTGACACTTGTCAGAGGGTGAAAGCAGAGCATCAGAGACCTGCTGGATTGTTGCAACCAATGAAGATTCCTGAATGGAAGTGGGAGGAAGTTGGTATGGATTTTATAGTAGGGTTACCTCGTACTCAGAAAGGTTATGACTCTATTTGGGTGATAGTAGATCGGTTAACTAAAGTTGCTCATTTTATACCAGTTAAGACTACTTACCATGGACCAAAATTGGCAGAATTGTATATGGAGAGAATAGTCTATTTGCATGGAGTACCAAAGAAGATTGTATCTGATCGAGGATCGCAGTTTACGTCGCATTTTTGGAAAGCTGTGCATGAATCATTAGGAACAAAATTGAATTTTAGTACAGCATATCATCCACAGACAGATGAACAGACTGAAAGGACCAACCAGGTATTAGAGGATATGTTGAGAGCTTGTGCATTGCAATATGGAACTAGTTGGGATAAGAGTTTGCCTTATGCAGAATTCTCTTACAATAACAGTTATCAACAGAGTCTTAAGATGGCACCGTTTGAAGCTTTGTATGGACGTAAGTGTAGAACTCCATTGTTTTGGGATCAGACAGGTGAATCTCAAGTGTTTGGTACAGATGTTCTTAGAAACGCAGAAGATCAAGTGCGAGTGATTCGTGAGAATTTGAGAGTAGCACAGTCTCGTCAGAAGAGTTATGCTGACAATAGAAGAAGAGATTTAGTTTTTGAAGTAGGTGACTATGTTTATTTGAAGGTGTCACCTATGAAAAGTGTGAAGAGGTTTAACATGAAAGGTAAACTAGCACCAAGGTATGTTGGACCATTTAAAGTTATTGCTAGACGTGGGGAAGTTGCTTATCAATTAGAGTTGCCTGAGAATTTATCTGGAGTACATGATGTGTTCCATGTTTCACAACTTAAGAAGTGCTTACGGGTGCCTGAGGAGCAGATACCTTTAGAAGAGTTGACTGTTAAAGAGGATCTTACATATGAAGAGTTTCCAATCAAGGTTTTAGAGACTGCTGAGAGAGTTACTCGAAGTCGGATTATTAAAATGTGCAAAGTGCAGTGGAATCGATATTCAGAGGCAGAGGCAACTTGGGAAAGAGAGGATGAATTGAGAAAATCATATCCGCAGTTATTTGAGTAAGCAGTTCAATCTCGAGGACGAGATTCTTTTAAGGGGGGTAGAATTTATAACACCCAAAAGTTCTAAATTTTAGGAGTAATGAAATTTTAAATAATTTAGATAAAGGGAATTAAAAATTTTAAAAAGAATATTGGTGTTGCATTCATGCTGTTGCATTTATTCTATTATGTGGTGTGGATTTATTTTATTTTATTTGGCTTAGAAAAATTTATTTGAGATACTTTTGAAAATAAGCAAATAAAGAAAAGAAGAAAGGAAAAAAAGAACATTACCTTCCGCTGTGGCCGACGGCCCGTTCGGACGACCTGCTCCATTTCGCGCCTGCCGCGTGGGCCGGCCCAGTGTCGCAGTGGCCCAGTCCGGCCGAGCCCAACAGCGGCCTCTCTCCCTCCTTCCTATCGCTGACGGGTGGGGGCCACCTGTCAGTCATCTTCTTCCTCTTGAATCGTGACCGGACCGAACTCTACGAAGCCGCCGCCGGTCCTTGCCGTGTTAACTAGGGACTCCTACCCGATTTCAGTGGTTTGGGGTTATAAATAGGGAGCTATGACCCTCCTCTTTCCGTTTTTCCCCTAAGTTGCGAGTTCTATCACGTGGAATAGGGTTTTTAGGGTTCAAGTTGGTGGAGGCGGGCGGACGGTCGGCTAGGGGGTTCCAGGGTGGATTGGAGGTCAATTTCTTGGCTTGGGTAAGTTTGTTGTCTCCTCCTCTTCCTTCCAATGCTTTCCATTGGAGCTTTTGTGCTTTGTATCGGAGAATTGGAGCTCACCGGGGCCGGCCATGGCGCTACCGTTTCCTCCGAGACGCGTTCTCTTCTTGGTTCGATTTAGTGCATCCAAACTGTCTAGAATAGATCGGGTTCACTTCCTCTTTCGATTGGAGTTGGTGGTGGGTTGAATGGTGGTCGGAAAAGGCGGGGCCGAAGTTTTCCGGTGAGCCTTGGCGTCGGCCATGGCGCTGGCCTGCCGGTAGAGAGGAAGATGGCCGGCGTTGATTTTTTTTCTTTTCTCCTGGAATGAACGGTGGTCGTCTGATCTCAGATCAACGGCTGAGATTAGAACATACCTCTTCGTGGGGTAAAATTTATAAAGAGCCCCTATGTTTTTATGAAATAGAACCCGCGGTCCTTAGCGCAATATCCTGAATCCGTTTTCGTGTTTTGAAAGCGTATTTTCTTCCGGATAAGTCAAAAATACGTTTTCAGGTATTTACAGTTTTGCCACTAGAATTGTTTTGGTCATAAAAACTTCGTTTTAACTCCGATTTGATCCGTTCAAGTTGCGTTAGGTTCGTATTTGCGAGCTCTACATGTTAGTGTAGTTGTACAGTCAGTTTTGATAATTTATTTTTTGAGGTTATAATTAAGTATTTATTTATCTATAGGAAATCTTAGAAAATACATAACTTTCACGTTTTAACTCCGAATTTGGTGATCTTTGCGTCTGTGTGATCGTAGAAACGTGTAGAAGAGTTTTATAAGCTTTTATTACTGTTTTGCTACTGTTGGTGTACTGTTCTAATTATATCTCTTTGTTTGCTTCGTGTATGTTTGATTGGATGCATGTATGTTGTTGATTGATGATCGAATATAGAAGGTGAGCAGTATCTGGACGATTCGGAGTATTACTTTGAACCAAGTCAGCAGTATCACTTGGAAAGCTTTGATCAAGGCAAGTATAACACATGACTATCCTTGTTACCTATACATCGAATTGTCATACATATGCATGTGCTTACCTTGACAACCTTAGAGATTATAACTTAGTGATTGTTATCTTGATTCCTTGTCAACCTTGGGAATGCATATGGGTAGCTATTGCTAGTGCTTAAACTAAGAACAATGATCTTGTAATTTGATTAATGGATTAAGCAATCAACTATTAAGATGATTTTATTACTGTTAAAAGGGGGCTAGAGCATGTGTATTATTTTGATGCTCTGGTTTCTCTCCATAAGGACTTATCTGTAAGTGATAACCGGGACATACAGTACAGCTGTGAGGGCTATATGGCTCTGGCTTTAGTTGTTCAAGAGACCTTTTCTAGCTTGTTAGAGGTTACCTTAAATGGCGTAAGAAAGGCTTGCCACGTTGGGTGTAGTGCGAGCCCCTGGCCTAGTGTGTATA
The DNA here is from genome assembly GCA_038087645.1 of Saccharum hybrid cultivar R570. Classification (NCBI taxonomy): domain Eukaryota; kingdom Viridiplantae; phylum Streptophyta; class Magnoliopsida; order Poales; family Poaceae; genus Saccharum; species Saccharum hybrid cultivar. Next base: position 33,032,829 of record JAQSUU010000001.1, on the reverse strand, counting down.
GGCTGCGGTTGTTGTGTCACAGGGAAGGGGGGTTCTACATCTGCCTGCCGAGTGAATCTAATGGCCCTAACTTGTTAGACGAACTTTTGAGTGGCTTTATATGGTTCTCGGGTGTTTGGGCTTGATCTCCCCACTCATTTGGAAATCATGACTTACAGTGAAAGTGTACACCTCTGCGCAGAGTTAAAAACTGGTATACTAGCCGTGCTCACGGATACGAGCGGCCTTAGGGATTCTTATGGAATAGTTGATCATAACTGTTATATCATGCTTAATTATTGTTGATTATTATTTGCTCATGTTAATGCTATTCATTATCCTTATTATAATTGATCATTGGTTCTTTAATGGGAAGTGGTTTATCTTGATGCTACTCAATTGCTAATATATGATTAAAAGCTAAACGCAGTTAAATAGTGTCTAGCCTTTTTGAGCCTCATGAACCCTGTGTTATATTTGTGGAGTTCGACATGGACTCACCCTTGCTATTTCCACCATAACAGATGAAGATATAGAGGAAGATTATCGGAATGAGTACTAGTCTTGGTGTCAACCAGTCAACCGTGTCCCTGTGTGGAGTTTCCGCTGAAGAATTACTATTAGTTATTATTACCTATCATTCAAGACTATGTCTTAAATACTTATTCGTTATGTAATAAGCACTGTGATGATACTTTGTAATTTGTCAACTTATGTGTGCGACTATTTCCTGGGGCGCACATGAGTCTTTTATGCATCCTATTTTTGTCCTTAAAAATGGGTGTGACACATGCCCTAGTTTCCATTAGCATCCTTGTGCCCTTAGGTGCCACAAACGGTTTTGTTCAGAATTCTATTGGATGAAGTGTTGAGGAATATTCAAAAATGGTTCCTTATTCTTGTAGAAAGATCCTCCAGGTAGAGTATGTGTTTTGCCCTGCAAAAGTAACCCGTAAGTTCAAAGCGTGTGCATCCTCGGATTGGTATGTAAATTAATAGTCGACATGTGCCGTTGGATGGCCCTTTTGAGGTCTCACAGATACTAGTTTACACTCTTTTATTTGCTTTTGCTTTTTCGTATCCCCAATGTACGAGCAGCCTTGGTTTCTGCAAATCAATTTATACCATCGTGAATCAAAAGCAATTTGAAAAGTGTCAAACAACAGATTTCCCATCTTAGAACTGTTATTTGACCCTAAAGAGGAAGCCTCCAGGAGAAAGTTGGCCTGACAAAGTTGCTACGCTGCAAGTCAACTCAACTTACAGTGCAAATAAGTCACGGAGAAAAATTTTACTCAACCGCTTGATGGTAGACTACTCCCTACGGTTTAGTGAATATTTATAACTTTTGTTGTCCTTAAGGCCTCGCTTCATCTTTTCTTTGGTAAATGGTTTTCCAATGATGACATACTTTGGTACCTTATAAATGTTTTTACCCAAGAGGTTGCATCTGATTCAACCCAGATAACTGTTGTCTTTGGATAAGAGAATCTTCTTAGGTAACATTTGGCTAAAATATGGAGCCGACAAAGTCAGCTATCACATTCACTGACCCCTCGGCAAACTCAGATAATACAATGTTGTCATCAGAGAAAGAGAACTACACACATGGAACCTCAAGTAGTTTTCCATTAGTTGGTGTCTAAATGAACGAATATTTACGACCAACATAGCCCTTGTTTATTGGTTACTTAGTATCATACAACCTCAGAGGATGTTTGTCATCTATAATCTCACCCCTTTGGAAGGTTGTGCTCAAGCCACTTTGATAGAGGACTGCTTTTCAAACTTTGTGAACATAAAGTCATTGCAATGATATCCTTCAGAAGATTACGGTCTAGTGTAGAGTTCATACGACCCAACCTATGTTCACTAGAGAAGAAGAGATACTTGTGCGTGGTTAGCTTATGGACCGAACGATCTATGTATACTGAGAACGAATTACTGCGTTATCTTGGATTCCTCCCAAAGTAACAATGCTTTATGGAAGTCAATGAAGGAAATTCTTCAGACAAAGTTTACCATGAAGAGTAAGTATCAGAAAGTGCCTTGAACAAATTAGTTCCACTAACGTCAAAGCTTTGTAGCCGAATGCTATAGCAGATGTTGGGAACTAGATAACATGCTTCTCTTCCCTTGAAAAGTCCTTCGCACCGAATCTCGGGACACGATTCTTTTAAGGGGGGAGGGCTGTAACACCCTAGGTGTTTGTCACTCATTAAGTAGGGGGTTTGAGCTCAAACATGATAGATTAAGTAGAGATGATGATGGCAAGGTCAACCTATGGAGATGAGCCTAAGAGCATCTCCAAGAGTTTGCCAAAATTCACTTGGCAAATATCGTGATTTGGTAACTTGCTAAAATATATGGCAAGTGAAAAAATAGACTCTCTCCAAGAGTTTGCCATTTGGACTTGGTAAAATAAGAAGAGGCCCGCTAAGCGAACGAAGAGCCCCGCTAAGAAACGAAGAGCCCCGCTAAGCAAACGAAGAGCCCCGCTAAGAAACGAAGAGCCCCGCACGCGAAGCCAGATGCGCGCTTGTGCTCAGTGCGCAAATATGCGCGTGGAGGGGGGGAGATTTGCCAAGTTGCTAAAATTTACCAAGTTGGATGCCAAACTGTTGGAACACAATTTTTCCTGTTTTGCCAAAAATAGATGGATGCCAAGTTGATTTGGCAAACTCTTGGAGATGCTCTAACCTAAAGTTGGATGTTGCACCATTGCTTTACATATAGGCCCCTTTTCAAGATATATGCTTGGATGGTGTTATTGCAATATCTTCATGTGTCTCACCTTGGTACCTATCTATATTGATCCCTAGAAAAGTTTCATGAAATTTAGAATCAAAAAGTCACATGAAATGATAAGTTATATGCTTGTTTGGATTATAACAAAAACCTGTCTTTACATCCCATGGGAACTAGTGCTTATGCGACAAACAAGTGCAACATGTGCAACAAACCTTTGCAACATGTGGAACCACCTAGGGAAGCATGAGTAGCATGTACTTGGCAACAACACATGAAACAATTAAAACATGGCCTTGAAACAAGCACCACAATTATAGTAACTTCTATGTTTCAGTGCATGTGAGGCCTACACTTTTGTGCAACCTATACATGGTGGGTGTGTTTGACCTCTACAACACCTTAACTACACTTAGGACACTTAATGTAACAATGTTCATGCTGATCATTTTGCCTAAATGTGCTTCTAAGTGATGGTTGACCATGTGTGGACCCTAGAACCCTTTTGTTTGACCATTTCAAAAGTGGGACCTAGAAGCTCTACATGACTATGCACCCTTCTACAAAGTTATAGAGAATTTTATAAGGAACAAACTTTGTTTAAGAGTCAAGTTATGAAAATATGTGTAACATGCTCAAAAAGGGCCCACAAGTCAGATTGAGGGCTGTTTCCAGCACTTAGCATATTCTAAGTCCCCTAATCGCCAGCATCAAGTCAACATGTTCACGACATTTTATCTTCTAATTCAATACAGTGGCTCAATTAGGTTCCTTAATATGAGTTGGAGTATTGTTCATGAGGGACACAATGAATCAAGTTTCATCACATTTGGAGTATATTTGGATCTCCAAAGTCAGTTGCTAAAATAGCATGTTTGCAACTTTGTCGCTCAAATGACCTTGAGATTGGCATGTCGCGTTCTCCAAAATTTGTTAAGTAACTTGAATAGGTCCGAATGTAAAAGTTGGAGCACACATGAGGGGGAAGATCATACAAGAAGATGGCATAAGTTGCATTTCATTTTTGGCCATCAATTCTTGTATTTGTCAATCACTATCATAACACTGACACAACAATCTTTGGAGCTAATTATATCCTAATCCAGGACACCAATGACCTTGTGCTTTAAACAAAAAGTGTAGAGCTGTTCATAGGCTTCAACTTTGGTTTTAGGCCCAAGACCCAGTTCAGCCTAGATTCAGCCCAAATCAACGTCCACTTTGCCCTCACCGACGCCCACCACATGCTCGGGGAATTGTCCCAACGAGTGACACGCGCCCAGGGCGTGGCAGCCATGCGAGCCGAGCGCCCCCACCATGGCTGGGTCGAGCTGCTACGTGCCCCTGCGCTAGCTCGAGTTAGGTGCAGAGTGCCCTCTCCATTCCCTCCACTCCCTCTCGATCCCTGCCCCACGCTCTCTCTCGCGCCGCGCGGACGAACGCCGCCATGGCAGCCACCGAGTGGAGCTCGCGCCGTCGCTGTCGTTCCCAACGTGTCAAGCCACCACGGCCGTAGCTGCGTGCACCAACATCTTTGCCAACCCCTTCTCTCTCCCGTGCGCGTGCCTTGGACGCCTTGCTCGCAGCCGGAGTGTCGCTGTCCTGAGCCGGGTCGCCATGGCCGCCATGGCCGAGCTCCGAATCGCCATCGCCATTCTTGGCCTCCAGCCTCCCTCCGCTCGAATGAACCACCACACCACCTTCGCCACGCCATACCGCACGCGCAACACTTCTTCCCCGGCCTTGACCATCACCGGAGGCCGCTGCCACCGGGCCACCGCCGTCGCCGCCGCCTGCTCCTGTGGCCACGGCGCTGTGAACTGCCTCGGGCCGAGCCGAGCAGCTCCACGGGTGCGCAAGGGCCCCTGGATGCTCGTGCCGCCCTTAGCCACCGCCGTCGGCGACCCCCTCACCGGAGCCGCGAGTCCGCCCCCCTGCTCTACCGACGGCATGAAGAAGAAGAAGAAGACCGCGCCTCTCCTCTCTCTGTCTCTCCGGTGGATGACAAGCGAGACTGGCTGAACAGCGGGTCCTGCAAGTCAGAGTTATGAGTGGCGCAGTTGGGTACCGATTCGGGTGCACCTAGCAAATTAAGTTAGGGTTGTTTTATTCTGAATTTGAATTTCAGATTTTATGTAAATCTTCTAAAATTCATATCTCATGCTAGGTAATTCCAAAAATGGAAAATGTGGACTTTTTGGAAACCTTGAGAAGAGATCTATGCATTAGAGTCATAAAATATTAGGTGTTTATAGGTGTTTTCTAATGTATTTATTCAAGCTTTAAAAGTGCTCCTAAAAATGCTTATAACTTGACCAGAGCCATATTTTGAGTTTGAGAAGTCCAAAAATAGTGGTTCTTATTTTGTTAGTCTTGTGATGGCATTTAATAGCTAAGAAAAATATTAAACCTATTAGTTGTTATCTATTTTCTTAGGGTTTTGATTTAATCTTGCTAAATGAGTGAATCCTTGAATCCTACATAGACTAGTGCTAGATTGGAGGATGCTCGCCAAGCGGGTTTCACCTGACATACTCTAACTTGAGTCGGATCCCAGACAAGCCCCGGAGCATTATAAGCCTCCTACTTTTAAAGCAATTAATTATATATGTTATATGTATTATTGCATGAAGTGGTAGGAGTTGATTGGAACCCTTGCTGTATTATATTATTCCTTGTCCAAAAATATGAACCCTTGAATCCTACATAGACTAGGATCAAATAGATGCTTAGCTCTGTTTTAAGCGGTAGAAGTCAGGTGATTTCCTGTCACCTACGAGATGTAGGGATATTCATATATGGTACGGTTGGCTATATTTGCTATTGTGAAAAAGAACCAAGTGTTAATAATGAACTTAGACCGGGCGGGATGTCGATAGTGAAGCAACAAGGCATGGAGGTCTTGGGTGTGGAACTATCCCCGTCTGTGTCGATTAAGGACCGATCCGCTGTACTTCCTTTGTCATTTTGAACACAGCCTAACACTTAGCTGGCCGGCCTGAGGTTGCCGACCGTGAAGCCGAGTAGCTCAACTCAGGCTGCGAAGCCGAAAAGTGTAAGTCACCTCGGAGGGGAGCTAGGTGGGACCAAGGGCAGGTGATTTAAAAGTCCTAAGCTTCCTGACCATTGGAATCCCTGAGAGTGCGACGCTGTTCGTGCCCATCCTGAGTTGTACCAAATGTGACTGTTGACGACTCTTGCAAAGTATGTCCGGTTGGTGTTAGGAATACCCCCTCAGTTGAGTTGGAATCGATTCGAATCGTCGTCTCTCCCGGATAGTGAGAAACTTGACAGAGCAGAGGCAACGTAGATTTCACTAAATGACTTAATGGTTCAGGAATGATGATATGATGATGACAGCCTTATTATACCTGCTATGTTTAATATTGTTTGCTCTTAATAAAGTGAGTGGTCTAGTATAGGTGCTAATCTAGATGACAGGTTAATAATGATTAACTAGATGTTTAAAGCAACAATGATTACTTATCTGTACTTAAGCTTTTATGTAAATGTGTCAAGCTAGCCCCACTTATATAAAGCCTTGCATACTCCTTGGTGTCACCTTATTTCTGGTTTATGACGGGTAAGTCTAGCTGAGTACCTTCTTGTACTCAGGGTTTTATCCCCACTTGTTACAGGTTGTGATGTATCATGGCGGCTGCAAGAGTTGGTTGGCTCCTGCCGTAGAGACGGAGTGTGATCATGGGCATGATCCTTCTAAGTTATCTTCTCTCTAATGCTTTTGTTGGAAGTCGACCCTGGGACTGACATGTATTTGAAATCAGAGAAATGTTAGTTTCAAATTACTTTGCTTCCGCTACTTTTTAATTTAAGATGTAATAACTACATTGAACTCCGATGTATATTGAATTACATGTGAAATGGTTGTAATATGTGACTTGTTATGTTGAATCACTACGATCTTGGCTTGTATATTGGTTGGTTTGAAATCCCTCGTGATTTCATTGGACTACCGGAGTTATATGGGCTCAAGTGCGAGAATTTGATCACTTCGGTGATTGTTTTTGTACTTGTGCTCTTATAATTTGGACGGTTCCGTTACAACTAGTACGTAAATTTAATTTATATTCCCAGCATACTCCCCCGTCCTAAAATAATTGTCGCTCTCGCTTCCCGAGAAATAACTTTGACTATTTTTGTACAAAAAGATATTAATTTTTATGGTACACAATTAATATCATTAGATATGTCTTTTATTCTATTTTCATAATAAATTTATTTAGAGATACAAATGTTGAACATATTTTCTATAAATCTAGTTAAACTTATACCGCAAAAAAACCTAAAATAATAATTAATTTGGAACGAAGGGAGCATAAGTTACCCAAAAGCGCAAGTGTGCGGGCCAAAAGAGGAGCGCGCATATTCATCATAGCATAGTCAAGTGCCTATGACGACCAGAATGAATTACTCGCTGCTCACTCAAGTGGTAAGTACTTATTAGTATCTAGCATACCAAATTGGCAGATCAATCAATACGATAGGACTAGCAAGCAGCCGCGAACAAGCAGTAGGAGCAGCCGGCCGCACGCTGGATTGCCAATTCCGGGAACCGGCTGGAGGATCGCCCACTGGCCACTGCTCACCAGACCGGACAAGAAAACCACCCCCACCACCACCACCAGTCCACCACTAGTACTGGACTAGAAGTACCACTACTATGGTACTGGTACGGAGCATAGGAACACTACTATATACTCCATATATATAATTCCACGTAGTGTGTGTTTCTTCGATCGGGCCATGAATCCAGTCGACTTGCCGACTTGGTACATGTGTATTATTCATTCTGATGAGCGGCGGCCGGGCCGATAGCGAAACGTGTATTTGTCGTTGCTTCCTTTTTCCAAGCAAAAGCTCATGTCCTGCCCAAGTTGTAAGCTACTCCTGCATGCCAAATGCCATGCTAGATAGCTACGTATATACTCTGCCTGCCAAATCCACACTAGTAGAGAACAGACCTTTGATCCTCGGCCAAAATGGGCTCTAGTCCCGGAATTTTTTGCCCCCGGGACTAGAAATACCTTTAGTCCCGGTTGGTGGCTCCAACCGGGACTAAAGGTCCCTGCCCAACGGCTACTGCGCCAGACAGAGGTGGCAGGGACCTTTAGTCCCGGTTGGAGCCACCAACCGGGACTAAAGGTATACTTTTACTCCCGGTTGGTGGCTCCAACCGGGAGTAAAGGTCTACTCCCGGGCCGTGGCTGCGCCCGGGGTTGGAAAGTTACCTTTAGTCCCGGTTGGATCTATCAACCGGGACTAAATGTTCTCCCTTTATAAATCGGTCGTCTCCTCCTTCCTCCCCGAGCCCGAGCTCAGCACATTTTGAAGCTCACTGGTGTTCTTGCTTCCTCCCTCCCTCCATTGTTCCTCCATCCATTCTTCGATTCCTCCGTCGATTCTTCAGTTGTAAAGGTTACCAATCTCATACTCTCATTTTTTACCATTTTCTTATGCCATTTTATTCACTATATATATTTATGGTTCTTTATTGTGGTTTTTTTTTTCATTTGTAAGCAATTTGAGCTCAAAATCACTTTAAGCTTGCATATTTACATGAAAGAAGGTTAAAAATATCATTGTTTAGAGATGTAGATAATTTTATAGTTTGTTAATTTTATTTGTTTATAAAAGAAGAAATTTATAGTGTATTAAAAAATGAGTATAGAGAGTAGATGGCAACTGCTTCCGGGTCCTCGGCCTCTCATGGGTTTTCAAAGCGACTTAGGCCGGGCCTTCCTCTCATTCCATGTGGCAAGTGTCATGATGAGACGAAGATTGTGATGGAGTACCGAGTGAAGAAGGAGGGTCCCAACAAGGATCGTATCTTCTACAAGTGTCCGGATCGCAATGTGAGTTATTTTATCGTATTTAATGATTATGGTTAGTTTATACCTATTTTCATGATGGTTGTGATTAAAGTTCTAATTTTTTGTTTTAATTTCAGTGGGATGGCAGTGGACGATGTTCAGGCTTCTACTGGGAGGAAGAGTATGTTGAACTCGTGCAAAAATATCTTGCACAACAGGCAGATACGGCGGCTAATGAGGCAGTGATCCAGCCGAAGAAGCCCAAAGATGTTGCACAATCGGGGGATCTGTCTGTTTTAGTTGAGATTGGTCGCGAAATCCTTGTGCTCCTGAAATGTATTTTAGCTTTAGTTCTTTTAGTGGTAGTTGAGATTGTCTACATTGTAGCGATGCTTTCATAAATTTGTATCTTTTGTGGTGGCACGCATGTTGTATAAATAATTAATTATGATCTAGGTTTTAATATGATATTTATGTCATGTAATGCAGATGAGCCGTCATTGGATGTATAATGCTGATCGCCGCTCACAAGAGTTCATTGACGGCGTGCATTCTTTATTACGTGCGGCCGAGACAAACAAACACGACGGTTTCATGTGCTGCCCATGTGCCATATGTAAGAATACAGTGGAATATCCTTGCTCAAGGACTCTTCATTCACACTTGTTCAAGTCGGGTTTCATGCCAAACTATATTTGTTGGACAAAGCACGGAGAAACCGGTGTTGTAATGGAAGAAGATGAAGAAGAAAAATGGGACGACAATGATATTATTCCTGATGGTGCGTGCCTCAATGATACTGCAATGGGAGAAGCTGAAGAAGAGGTAGCCGTAGAAGATGAGCCGGCTGATGATCTTTGTCAGGTCATTCGTGATGCACAAAGAGAATGTGAAAGTGAAAAGGAGAAGATCAAGTTCGAGCGGATGCTAGAAGATCACAAGAAATTGTTGTACCCAACTTGTGATGCAGGGCAGAAAAAGTTGGGAACCACACTAGAATTGCTGCAATGGAAGGCAAAGAATGGTGTATCTGACAAGGGATTTGGAGAGTTACTAAAAATCCAAAAGAAGATGCTTCCGAAGTACAATGAATTGCCCGCCACTACCTACGAAGCAAAACAAGTTATCTGTCCTATGGGGCTAGAAATAGAGAAGATACATGCATGTCCTAATGACTGCATCCTATACCATGGCAAAGAGTATGAGAAATTAGATGCATGCCCGGTATGCCATGCGTCGCGGTATAAGATCAGGCGAGATGACCCTGGTGATGTTGAGGGCGAACGTCCACGTAAGAAAATCCCTGCCAAGGTTATGTGGTATGCTCCTATAATACCACGCTTGAAACGTCTGTTCAGAAACAAAGAACATGCAAAATTGTTACGATGGCACAAAGAAGACCGTAAGGTAGACAATATGTTGAGACACCCTGCTGATGGGTCCCAGTGGAGAGCAATCGACAGAGAATTCCCGGAGTTTGCAAATGACGCAAGAAACTTAAGGTTTGCTTTAAGTACAGATGGTATCAATCCTTTTGGAGAGCAGAACAGTAGTCATAGCACTTGGCCTGTTACTCTAAGTATCTACAACATTCCTCCTTGGTTATGCATAAAGCGGAAGTTCATTATGATGCCTGTGCTCATCCAAGGCCCGAAGCAACCTGGCAATGACATCGATGTGTACCTGAGACCACTTATTGATGAACTTCTCATTTTGTGGAATAAAGAAGGTGTATGTGTGTGGGATGAGTACAAACAGGAACACTTTGATCTGCGAGCATTGTTGTTCGTAACAATCAATGATTGGCCTGCTCTAAGTAATCTTTCAGGACAGTCAAACAAGGGATATAATGCATGCACACACTGCTTCGGTGATATTAGAGGTGTATTCTTGAAAAAATGTCGAAAGGTCGTGTACCTTGGCCATCGTCGATTTCTTCCTGCAAATCACCCCGTAAGAAAGAAAGGTAAGCATTTTAAAGGGAAAGCAGACCACCTGACCAAGCCTCGCAACCGAACCGGTGAGGATGTACTCGATATGGTCAATGATGTGAAAGTCGTCTTTGGAAAAGGACATGGAAGCCAACCTATTCCGAAAGACGCTAACGGTCACGCACCCATGTGGAAGAAAAAGTCCATATTTTGGGACCTACCCTATTGGCAAGTCCTAGAGGTCCGTAGCTCGATCGACGTGATGCACCTAACGAAGAATCTTTGTGTGAACCTGCTAGGCTTTATGGGTGTGTATGGAAAGCCTAAGGACACATTTGAAGCACGACAGGACCTACGTTGTTTGAGAGAAAGAGACAACCTGCATCCAGAGAAGACAGATGATGGACGCCATTACTTACGTCCTGCTAGCTACACTCTAAGCAAAGAGGAGAAGGAAATCATGTTTGAATGCTTAAACAACATCAAGGTACCATCTGGATTCTCCTCGAATATAAAGGGTATTATAAATGTGCCAGAGAAGAAATTCTGTAACTTAAAGTCCCATGACTGTCACGTTCTCATGACGCAATTACTTCCAGTTGCATTAAGAGGAATTCTACCTCCAAATGTACGTCTAGCCACCGTAAAGCTATGTGCATTCCTCAATGCAATTTCTCAGAAGGCAATTGATCCAACTGATCTAGCTAAACTACAGAATGATGTGGTTCAATGTCTCGTCAGCTTTGAGTTAGTGTTCCCTCCTTCCTTCTTTGATATTATGACACACCTCCTAGTTCACCTAGTCAAGGAGATTTTCACTCTCGGTCCTGTGTTCCTACACAACATGTTCCCCTTAGAGAGATTCATGGGAGTCCTGAAGAAATATGTTCACAACCGTGCTCGCCCAGAAGGAAGCATCGCCAAGGGCTATGGAACAGAAGAGGTCATTGAGTTCTGTGTTGACTTTATTCCCGACCTTGACTCGATTGGTGTTCCTGAATCGAGACATGAGGGGAGACTAAGCGGAAAGGGGACACTAGGGAGGAAAACATATATTGGTATGGATGATGATTATTTCAATAAAGCGCACTACACAGTTCTACAGAACTCCTCTTTGGTAGATCCGTATATTGAGACACACAAGGATCTCTTACGATCCGAGTTTCCAGGGAAGACTGAAGCTTGGATTACGCATAAGCACATGGATTACGCATAAGCTTGGATTACGCATAAACATATGGTTCGAATTTAGGATTAATGCATCAGGCAAACATACCTCCGGATGTCGATTTGGATCACCTTGGTGAATTTCTTGATGAGACTGGTCTCGACCTTTACCAGATGTTTGGTGATGGAAACATTGAGAGTGCGGCGGAGGTTGATATTTGGAAGAAAAAATTTGTACTAGGCCAGAGTCTATACAACCCTCAAGCCTTATCTGATCTGGGGACGCAAATGTACCTGCTAAACAAGTGGTACATGCAGGCGTCTACCAGTGGAGACTTCTACGTTGGTGTCAGAATTAGAGACGAACATTGGTTTCGTGGCGATGATGTTATGTATGTTGACTTTGCAGAATTTCATCAACTATGCCACCTAACCTCTCTGGACAAAGTTATCATTAGCTGCTATTGCCTGTAAGTAATAATTCTTTCGATCTATTATTAAACTCATCATATGTGTGTATATGCATATAAATTATCCTAACAAGTACTATATATATGCAGATTTACAATGACAGAGCTCAGAAAGGAAGGATGCAATGAAATTGGTTTTGTTGATCCCCATATAGTATTCAAAGACCCAATTACTCCAATGACTAATTGGAAGTCTGAGTCAGAGAGTAACCTCATGAACTTCTTAGTGAACCAACGCCACAAGAAGGATATACTCTTTCCCTATAACTTCAAGTGAGTGTTAATCATGTCGATCATAGCCTTAATGGCTCATATGTTGATTCTAGTTAATTAATGAGTGTTATGCGTTATATCCTATAAACATATGCAGCAATCACTGGATATTGATGGACATCGATCTGGTGAAAAGTCACTTGATAATCTATGACTCGATGAGAAAACCACAACAAGACTACCAAGATATGATAGATATTATCCAGAGGTAATTTCGGGATCTCTAGCAACTATATATACACACAAACATGATGATTAACTATATCTAATGATGTGGCAAATTTTTTATTGGGCAGTGTTTGGAAAACCTTTATTGAGAAGCAACACATGGAAAAATGCAAAGCGCCACTGAATGTAATCCCATTGAAAGTAAGTCCCCTGAATCGCATCATCTTTATTAATTAAACATATAGCTTTCACCGGATCACCAGATTGGATGACAAATCTTTTTCTCGTAAAGTGGTGTCTGAGGCAGGAACAGGGGAACAACTACTGTGGTTACTATGTTTGCAAGTTTATCAAGGTGGTCTCCCAAAGAACTCCTACAGAGAGACTCAAAGTACGTTAAAAATACACTATATATTCATTTAATTATTATTATTGATTGTGTTACTATGTCTTTATATATATATGTACATATATTAATTTATTTTCCTTTAATTCAAACCTGTAGACTCGATGGTTGGAGGAAAAGGTCATACGGCAAGACCAAATCAAAGCAATTCAAGAGTCTATAGCCGGATTTTTTAATGAGCAGGTCATCGATTCCAAGGGCGAGTTCTACTTCGACCCAACACTGCCATTGAAGCCAAGCTAGAGGATGAGAAGAAACTCGTTATGTCACAACAACTATAATGCAATCTTTTGTAATATATGCACATGAAATAATATAATGTAAAATACACATATGCATGCATGCATGTAAATATATATATGATGCATGCATATATATATATATATATATATATATATATATATATATATATATATATATATATATATATATATATATATATATTCTATGCTTGAATTATGTGATTTAATACGTTCATTGTGCTTGAACCGAAACATACTATATGCGCGTATAAATGTATAATTAGCAGCGTACAATACGACTTCGAAAACCTATTTTGAAAAGAAAACAAAAAAATGAAAAGAAAAAAAAAACCTTTAGTCCCGGTTCGTATTACCAACCGGGACTAAAGGTGCTGGCCATCGTGGCATGTCAGGAGGCACCTTTAGTCCCGGTTGGTGTTACCCACCGGGACTAAAGGTCCTCCTTTAGTCCCGGTTCCTCACCCGGGACTAAAGGACCCCCCTTTAGTCCCGGATGCTTGCTCCCGGGTGGGGAACCGGGACTAGAGGGGGTTCCCCACCGGGAGTAAAGCCCGTCTCTGTACTAGTGCCAGTCGGGTTTCGTGGTGAACGTACGCAAAGCAGCAGTCGACATATATATGTACAAGTGAAGAGCGTCGTACGTGTCGATGCTTATCTGCACTGGGTCTTCTTGATCGTGTTAGTTAGACGTTGGATGGATGGAAATACAACAGCAAAGTCTCCTTAATTGACCATGTTTTTGTTTCGTCGTTGTGCCGTCCATGCATGCATGTCTCATGTCTGCCACCGCCCACCGCTATCGACACAGAATTATGCATGTCGGCCCGGCCGCCACCACCTCTCATGCCGTCATGCGAAGAATATCTATCCCAAACCCCGAACTCTAAACCCTGACCACATCTAAAGCTTAGAAGAGGTATATTCAGTGCAGAGAGGACCGATAGAGACCGGCCACGGACTGCGCCATGAACCGGATCAGCGATAAAAGAAAAACGAGTGCTGGTGGACACGCACTCTGAATTCTGAAACGTATACTCGCGTATCCGTTAGTTCATCCGCTGTCGGTCTACTTTCAACGCTAAGAGCCTTTTTGGCACTGTTTATAATAGCTTCATGAGCTATTGTGAGCTGTTTTTTTTTGCCAAACACTTATTTCTAAAACAGCTTCATGTGTATAGTTGTTTTTCTCATCCTCTTACAAAGATATGAGTTAAATGAAGCTGAAAAAAGTTACTGAGCTCAGCTCTCTCCCTCGTTTCTTTCTCTTATCCAAGCATAAAGTTATTGGTGAAGCTGTTTTGCTAAACAACTTTTTCAAAACAACTCAACTTCACCTAGAAAGCTGCTTATAAAGCTTTTCTAGTGAAACCAGTGTGAGCTGTACCTCACGGAGCCTAACAAACCAACCGATTGATCCGGACATGACATTTGCACACGCCACACATCTTCCCAACAGCTAGCTGAACGGAGGGACATTTTGCAGTTTTGAACACGCTACACATGCATGCATGCGTGCATCTGTGCTGCATAGTTACATCACTACTAGTGTACCAGTATCTCTCATGGTCCCTGCTGCCAAGAGTCAACTGCAGGCCGCTTCTTCCACAGGATCGGAGGGCCCCTATACGGCACCTCGTACATGTGCAGCTCCTTGGGCTTGCGCGTCTCCAGCAGCCACCCCAGACGTGGCTTCTGCTCATCATCCGTGGCAGCAGGGACGACGTCGCCGTCCCCAGCGGCCTCATCTGCGCGCGAAAGATGCATACATATAATTATATAAATAACCGAGGTTATATATATATATATATATATATATATATATATATATATATATATATATATATATATATATATATATATATATATATATGTTAGTGTTACGGATCAGATCTCTATAGTTCAGATTGATGATGTTTGTGATGATATCAGGTAGGAGCAGCAGCAGCAGGAAGTAGTTGCATTATATTTACTACCTGCATCGTCGTCGTGATGATGATGGCGGTATGGCAAGTCCTGGTAGTAGGTGCAGTCCCGGTCCCCGGAGTAGGGCGGGCCGAGGACGTCGAGGACCGCGCACGCCGTGGCGGCGGCGAACCGGTGCATGTTCCCGCCGGACTCCGGGAACAGCACCAGGGCATCGCACGGCGCGCTCAGGTCGGCGTCCACCACCCGCTTCGCCAGCCTCAGTACTACGGGCATATGCAGCCAGTAGCTAGGCAGTCAGTATATATACAGCACAACCAATTTGTCGACCATATGCATATGCACAGACGGCCTGGTAGACAGAAGAAATTAAACTTACGGCGATCGCCGCCGCCACCGACGGCGATCGCCGCCGCCACCGACGGCGATGGGCGGGCCGTCTTCTGCGTCCACCCAGTCGTACGACGTGACGTGCAGCGAGCCGAGGAGAAGCTTGCTGAACACCGTCATCCCGGGGTGGTCGTGCAGAGGGATCACCGCGCCTGGGGGCAGCAAGAAGATGACGATCTGCATGCAGATATCACAAGCATGATGGCCAAGAAACACTCGTGTTTAATAGGCTCATGAAGTTAACGCATGCATTTCAGTTCAGCTGGATCATCGTATCCCGTACCGAGAAGTTTTTGCATTTGTAAATGGTGGTTCGTGTGATGATAGGATTAGGATGTGTTCGAGGGAAGGAAGCCGCGGCGGCCTTGGTGACGACTCTCAGGTGCACATCTTCTGCTCCCATCTTGTCTGCAAAAGAAAGGACATGCATGATGATTAGCAAACTGAACAAGGCAGACTCATTGGTTGATAATTTGATACTCCTATAGGCCTAATTTGGAAACTCCCGTCTCTCTGGGATCCCAGACTTTTGCCTGGGTGCAGTGGCGGATCAAGGAAAATATAATAGGGGGGCTGAACATACAAGTGGCTGGTCCAAGTCGTGACCAGAGCTCTTTCTTCAACCTCTAGACACATCTCACGCATGCAACCTCTCCTTCTTGAGGCACAACAATGATGAAAAATTTTAGAAGGGGCTTAGGGGGGCTCCATGGGCTTGCCGGTTGTAGGGGGGCCTTGGCCCCCGGCAGCCCCCGTGGTAGATCCGCCACTGCCTAGGTGGGTAATTCATGAGGATATCATTCTAATTGTCATTATAGTTCTTAGTGGAAGGTTTTTTGTCCCTGAGTTTTGGTCCCTTGCTTCCAAAAGATCCCATATAGAAGCCCGATCGAAATGCACAATACAATACAGGCCAGCCGAATTGAAGGCTGATGACGAGGGCGTCGATAAGATCGATGTTCCTTTCGAGTAAGAACAAGATTACTAGTAGCGTGTAGGCTGATAGGGTTTACACATCTCGCATACACAGATGACAGATCAGAGGTTTCACAGCTTTTAAATTGCACAACTTTTAGCTTGAAGTGCCAGAGAGTACCGCTACTGACAATTACACTACAGTAGCACACAAGACAGTAATTAGTTAAACATATACACCGAGCATCATGCAATGCGATGGCTAATGATGAGGGCAGGGCGGGGCGGGGCGGCGTACTTACCGAGGATGTCCCTGATGAGGGCGACGTCGTCGGGCGACGGCACGGTCCCGGGGCCTCGGAACGCGCGGCGGCACGCGGCGAGCAGCCTCTGGAGCGGCGCTGGCGCGGTCGTCGCGTCCACCTGCACGCGCCGCCGCACGCTCACGCTGCCGCTCCGGCGCCTGCCAGGTGCATCCCTCCGCCGCCTCTTGACCGCGGCCGGGGCGCCGCCGCTCCCTTCCACCGTCGTCTTCATCAACACGTACGTACGTACAAGCCCCCAGCAGACAGCAGCTAGCAGCGGCGGCAGCAAGAACGACCCATCAAGATCAAGATCTGCCTTTCCAGCAAATTAAATCCGGTGTTGCGGTGGGGTTTAAATTGACGGCCGAGAGTTCCCTTTCCGTTGTCTGCAGATCCCTCGCGCCGACGAAAGCATGCAAGAACCGCGGCGCGGCCGGGAATGAGCAGGAGCATGCGTGGGGTGGGGTGCAGAGCCAGCACGTTAGTATAAAGGCAGCTAGTTTGGACGCAGGCAAATCCCATGGGTGCCTGGGTGGTGTGGTGAAAAACCGCGGGCGATGGATATGATGGGGGGCGGGGCGGGAGGTCCACGACGACGCGGCGCGGTGATACCACCGGTGGATTTTCACGGAACCGTGGACGTGGCCTCGGGTTCCAGGACGGGCGACTGGACGATGGACGGAAGCTTTGGTTGGTTGCGCTGCGCTCTGCTCGCCCGGGCGGCCGCCCGCGTTTTCGCGGGGAAACCGCTCAAGCGGCTTGTCGGACCCGATGACTGGATCGACGGCCAGGATGCGCTCAGCTGGTGCGATGTTGTAGGGAGGGGGAGTGAGGGACCGGACGAGCGGCGGAACCACGGAAGCAATTACTGGGTTGCCTGTCCGCTTGCCACGTGAACGCTACCGACCAGCATCGTTTGTACTTCTAGCTTTGTTTTTTCTTTAACACACGGTGGCAGGAGCTCTGTCCATTAAATAAAAATAAAATTGTTTTTGTTTACGAGAAAAAAATAGATATAAAAACTTAACAGTCGCACAATTTAATTCAGAAAAACCAACGAAAAATATAAACATGATAGACAACTAACTCTAAGCAACCCACTTAAACAGAAAAGTAACACAACCAAAGCAGCTCTGACTTCGCCACTGCAGATCCATTCTAGGAGAACCAAAGACATGCCGCAGCAAAGTAGCAAACTAGAGAGAGCTTGACCACATCGAAAACCCAAGGCTTACATATGAGCATTAACGTCCCATGCGGACCAGCAACCACCAAAACAGTGCAGGATGTTCTAGGTGACACCTTCAGAAAGGATACAACAATGAGCATCATTGTCACCTGAGAACCCTAGACGGAGTTTTCTTAGAAGAACCCCATAGGATGAGAAGAGGTGCCTCGATGATACTTCCAAGAAAGGAAATGGCAACCAATCTGTTGCCATCGTCGACTCCGGCCAACTCTACAAGTAGCTCCATCAATACAATTTTTGTTTGTTTTGCAAATGATTATAGAGAAAAATGTACTCAAAGTTGTATTTAAAAAATGTCCCAGCAATAAGGATTTCACTTACATGTGTATTGTAGCTTGGGTGATGCTAAGACCATTCTCAGTAGAGTGTTTTATAGCATTATTTTCAATAATACCATATAAGATAGAACATAATAAAATATGGATAAAAACAACTACTCTCAATGCATGGTTTCATTCTATTATTTCATAGACATTTAATTTCATGACTTGTCCAGAGTTAAAAACCGAGCCAAGAGAGTTTCATCTACATGAAACTCAATTCTTCTCTTTTTCAAAAAAAATTGACATATCATCATAAATGCTTATGTGGCAATCTACTATTAAATACTAATGAAAGTCAGATGAAACTCCACTAGCCTAATTCCTTTATTTTTTTTCTTGGACAATGCTCAACGAACCTCATTTCTATTACAGTCATAACAGAAAATAAGTCCATTTCTTACTAACTACTATTGTCGAGTCCAATTCTGACTATATATCCAACTCGAAGACCAAATATACATGACCATCCAACTAACAAATCCAGTACCTTTTTTTTAACAAAAATATGATTTATCTAATTATTTGATCTTATTTCTTCTTGCTTGTAGTCTTTTATTGCTCGTAGTCTTAATCATTATTTATTTAAATTATCATTTTAAGCTTTACTTTATGTTTAATTCCATTACATTAGAGACCCTTGTCGACGCTGAAAAAGGGGTGACGGGTCGTCCCTCGTCGGCGGTCAGGACACAGAGATCAACGCCGAGGAGAGACCACGCGGAGCAGATCCCAAGCTCTCTCCAAGCTTTGGAAGGGCACCGGACCGGATGGTCGTGATATTGGGGCGTGCCAGTCAATTTAACCTGCA
Source organism: Saccharum hybrid cultivar R570 (assembly GCA_038087645.1). Classification (NCBI taxonomy): domain Eukaryota; kingdom Viridiplantae; phylum Streptophyta; class Magnoliopsida; order Poales; family Poaceae; genus Saccharum; species Saccharum hybrid cultivar. Next base: position 33,013,680 of record JAQSUU010000001.1, on the reverse strand, counting down.
ATTGACAAGGGAGCAAGATTCAGTAATTTAAGGTGAAATATGCCGGTCGTTCGTCTAGACAGTTCCAAATGGGCGGCCAAGTGACCAGTAAGACAAAGCTATCAACTAGAGAGCTGATATCCAGCATGTTCATGATATATGATAAGTAAAAACGAGCATATCGACAATCATCAATTACTCAATTACATAGATCTAACCTGCCGATTATCATGAAAGCACGCAAAAGGTGTAAAAAGTAGGCATGAAAGCATATGATTTGATTGAGAAACATACTAGCTTTTAAACATGATAAAAACAAGTAAGAAGCATGTAAATAGCCAATATATATTCTCAAAAGACAGTCTATCGGCTAAATAGCCTATTCCAGTGAAAGAAGGGTCATAGCATGCAAGCGCTCAACCATTAAACGTATATAAACCCGTACACCTATCAAATCCAATATACTATCTTTAACAGTGGGGTCAGACCTAACCGATGCAGCCACAATAAAGATAACAAATTAAACCTTCAAAGCATATAGATCTATAAACGCTTAACGAGATCCCGAGAACTGCTATGATCGTGGAAGTACAGGTGATCGGCTAAATAGCCGATGCAAGCAAAGCATGCAGCCGAAGACTATGCTTGGCCATAAACAAGGCTTACTACTTGACAATTTCCAATCTATGGTGCTAATAGTGGGGTCAGACTTAGCCGATGCAGCCATAAAAGCACTTCTAGACCGGATCTCATTAGCTAGCAAGCCTCACCTAGGGCTAAACATGCCTTGACCACCTGCTATCTTCGATCAAGATCAGATTAGAACGGCTAGACTAGCAAGAACCATCGTCAAAGCAAGATGTGAGCAATGTAAAGCAACAAGATGACGATTAAAAGGGATACAAAGCCGATCTAATTCAATATTAATCGGGCAAGAGATTTATATTAAAATTCATACGAGATCAGACTTAACTAAGGGTAGTCGTGCGAATTTTGATAAGAATCAAGGATAACTATCAGCAATTGCAAGAGATCAGACTTAACCGAGGGCAGCCTTACAATCAACTGACGATAACTAACTTATACCAAGCTTGTAAGAGATCAGACTTAACCGAGGGTAGCCTTACAAACCCAATATAAGTCGTGACGGATACTTACAGATAAACCGGAGATCGGACCTAACCGAGGGTCGAAATTTACTCTACTCCTACTCCTAAGGGGTGGCGTAAGCCGAAAAGTAAAGGTACTGGTTTGTATTGATCGTTGAAGATGTCCATTACAATAGTCGGGGTTTAGTATTTATACCCGAGGCTTGACTATGAGTCCTGATCGAACAAGACCGATTACAAAAACTTAGAAAACAAGACAAAGTTTCCTAAATTACGATAACTTGGACTTTAATCTTTTCATTCTATGAAATCCAACGTGTTTTCTTCATGTCTCGTTGTCCTTGCCAATGGGGCCCATCCCCTAATATGATGGTGTCATTTTGACGGCAACTTGGTTAGCCAATCTTGTTGAGTACTTCGGCTTTCCCTTGACAAATTTAGACCTCGGGGTCCTTTTTCTCAAACCAAATTTTGGTGTCAACGACCCTATTTTGTATGAAGCCTATTACCCAGTCAATCCATCAAAATGAAGTAAAATGCTAACCATAGTAGTAGTTACTCTCTCTGTCCTAAAATGTTTGACGCTTTAGATTTAGGCACAGAAATTAAGAATGAGTGAAAATGTGTGGTGCACAGAAAGTAAGAAGTAGAGAGATAGAGAGACATAGAGATGGAAATGTATTGGAAGTAGACAGATAGAGAGACATAGATTCATGGTTGAGAGAAGAGAGCGGTGCATTGATAAATGAAAATGACAACTATTTTGGAACAAAATTTTAATGCTATATGGTGAAGTGTTTTGGGATGGCTCTACATGGAAGAGCATGGCATTGTAAGACTGGTGTCACCTTCAACACTTCCATATACTCTTAGGTCTTGCTGATCCTTGGATCGTACTCATTGTCATTGGTCATTCAAGAAAGGTGGCAACCATCTCCTGGCTGAGATCAACCCCTGTTTCTCAATGAATCCTCTTACAGTGATGTTCTTATCATGACACAAATATCTATACCTAATATTTTAACGTGAAAATTTCTGGTCTTTTTTTTGTTTCCGTCTATTTTCTTCTGCCTGCTTCGTCCGTCAATCGCTAAATACTCAAAGCCCGAACCAACCTAGCTATATCAGCCAATTACGTGAGGACTCCTGTTCCAACTACAACAGACTCTTCTTGTCTTTCCTTTAATTCACCATGTTTGCATAATTACCGGCCAGCTCGAGTCCATTATCTTCACTCACTACGTGCTTTTTTCTCTTTCCTGACACTTGAAAACTATATAATAGGATCTGCCTTCTGGTGTGTATGGCAGCTGGACTTCATGATCCTGCACCAAAATAGCTTGTATATGCAAACTCTCGGCACACCTTCATCACTATTAGACAACAAAAATACGAGTGTGCCTCCTTGCCGAATATTTGGAATATTATTAAATAACCTTTGTCTACCCAGCAATACATCGTAGATGATTTTTTTATCGAGGCATAGCGGCGGCGTGGGGCAGAAGCCTTGCGGACATCAAACGCTGAGGACGGAAGGAAGGCAACCCAATCTCGTGGGTTCTCCTGGACTCCGGCGATGGCCGTGGCCTGCGACGAGTCGTCCGGCGCAGTGGCCACGGAGAAGTGCGCAGTCCATGTTTGTAGGTGCATTGAGGGTGCAATTATATATTGTCATCCAGGGTGTCTCGATACAAATTGTCGTTGACGGATGCAAAAATAGAATAACTTAGGAAGAGGATGACTTAAAAATAAATAGCCACCCATTGCAACGCACGGGCATTTAAGGGCTTGGATTCCAACCATGAATCAGTCCATAACAAAAAAAAGTGGACTGCCTGCTGTTTTAACTTAATAACCATAACATCAATATGACAATATGTCTCCATTTTGGTGGTGAAAGACTGAAAATCAGTCGTCCAAACGAGGAACATATGCTAGACACAAATATTTTCTTCAGTTACATCTGAAACTTCAGGGCTCACAGGTTTGCGGTATTTTGTGTTATTCAACTGCAGGCTTGATAGGGTTATGCTATTGAGACGCTATTTCTTTCCTAGTATTCATAGTTACTTCCACTGATGAGGACGTTCCCCTTCATGTGCTACGAATACAATATTTCATACAGAAATAATACAGCGCCATTTCTCTTCTGTATCCCGCAAAAGCTTGTGTCCTTACATGAAAGTCCTAACAATAGACTATACAGCGGCAAGCATACAAAGCAATTTGAATATTTAACCCACTTGGGGACCGGCACTAGACTTGTAAAGATGCCGTGAAGAATCTGCTTTTACACATGAGGCCATCAACTATGCGTGCGAAGGATTGGCAAGGCAAACTGGAACTGGTCCACGACCAGCGAAAAATCTGCACCATCTGAATCTGCCCCGTTTCCCTCATTTGCACATTGTACATATCATATCTCGGATAGAAATATGTAACAAACACAGCCCAGCACTAATGCGTTAACCGCCAAAACACAATCATCACCACTACGGTGATGATCATACCAGCATACGCAATCCACTTGTCCACACGGTGCCGCCTCTCGATAAGCTTCAAAACAGAGTTCGATAGACCAACAGTGTTCAGGACATCCAAGGCTTTCCTTTGAGCACTCTGCAATGCAGTGAAGATGGCTGTTAGCAGGCACAAGTTAGACCATTAAGAGCCATTAGGATTGATCATATTCAGTAATCTTCTGTCCACAGTTCAACTTCAAAGTGATGCTTTATCGCGAATTGACAATATGTGTTACCTTCAGTCGATCCCTCTGGTCAGCGTACTTGTGAAGGATAGCCACTCCTGTCTCGTAAGCTTCTTCAAGCATTCGTGAGGAGTTACGAGCTGATTGCTTTGCTTGGGCTTCATCGTCAAATATTCGGAGAACATGTGACGATTCACCATTCTGCGGCAACAAATTTTCAGTTCTTTAACTAAACAATGAAATCATATGGGGGAAAGAAAAAGACCATATTGCTCAAAGGAATTATTACAGCTCTCTCAAATAGCTCAGCCCTTTCTTTTGCTTCCAGAATTCGTTTTTTCTGACGCAAAGAATGCTTGTCAAGGGTTTCCTTCAATGAATCAACCTCTTCAGACAGCTGCTCCACTTTTCTGCAAAGACACAAAAAAATAATGTGTCATAAACTTAACACTCCACCTACATAGCTCCTATTCCTAGCCCACACAAACTATGGACTTTCTACATTGAAGTGGAACTCACAGCCTAATGCATATACAAAAGCATTTCTCTGATATCCACCACGTGAAATGGCTACCTCTAAAAAAAAGATCACATGTCCACACAGCAAACAGCATGATGCGTGCCAGCAGCCAGCCTGCTGATGCTTGGGCTTTTTGGTTTTGAGGAAGTGGACAGGTTGCACTACAGAGTGCAGAGATCATGTTCTCCCACAAGAATGTTAATGGGGTATGGAGAACTTTCATGACAATAACACTGTTTTTTACGAATTCCAGGGCCAACGTTATGAACAATTTGGACAATACATGCAGCATTGCAAAGGACGAGTCTTACAGACCTAAGCATACCAGTTCCATATAAATCCTTGAAGTTACTAGTGCTATTGAAACCTCTCGAACTAAATGACAGAGCCAGAAACTGCGATCTATATCTGTGCCCGTGGAACCAGAAATTGTTAACCTAAAAGGTAAGAGTCAGGCTTCAAGAAAGAGACACAACAAAGAACAGATTCCTGTGATTCAATGTGTACAAGTCATACGGCAGATTATTAAAGTACTACTCCCTCCATTCCACATTGTAAGATGTTTTGGCTTTTCTAGATACATAGTTTTTGCTATGCACTTAGATATACACTATGTCTAGATACATAGTAAAAGCAATGTATCTTAAAAAGCCAAAACGTCTTACAATTTGGAATGGAGGGAGTACAAGAACTGGTAAAGGGACAATCACCCACATGCAATTCAAGGTCAATTGGCTCTATTTGCAATCAAGGGCTAAATGGTTAATTTAACATCTCCAGGGAATCAATGATGTATTTGTGCATGGTTACAGCATTTGATTGCACCCTGAAGGTGAATAAGTGAACACACAAAGATAAGAACTGCTAATCAATTAGAAATAACGAGTAGGAAGTGAAGATCCTAAGTGCATGTTTGCATATTTGCTTGTTCCAATTCTTGTGAGAACTGCTAACTTTACTAGTAAATGGAAGTGCATCAAAATATTTTCGCTTACTGATTAACCTGTGAAAGAATCAAACTAAGAACACATAATTTTCTATATGGCCATGCACACCTGTACTGCAGAGTTAAATTGCTAGTCCTAGACTCCTAGTTAATTCTAAGTGAAGCTTCAGTTTCCACTATTCGTACTAGCGTTTAGTGCAAAATAGCTGACTTTATACCCTTAATTTCACACATATCTACTTCTTACTCAGTATTTAGAATGAGACCCAATAAAAGTTCTGCACGGAAACAAATAGCATGTTCTTGGAACATGGCTCTCTCTTGCTCTGGCTCCGCGCTATAGTAACCGGAGGAGACACAAAACGTGGCCTTACTGGCTCCCCATTGTTTTGAGGAGAGAGGAAAACAGCTTCATGAACAGTGCAGCTACAATAGCGCATCAGCCAGAGCCGGAGCCATGAAGACTTGTACCAAACGGGCCTAAAAACTCACAAAGCAAGTCCACTTCAACTTTTTGGCTCATGAATAAAGAAGAATACGGTGCTAAGAGGTTCAATGAGAGTACATGCATCTCATCAATACTACTAGTTAGTTCATATTGTCCACTGCCCAGCCCCTATTATTGACCACATGTGTGAAACCAAAATTGAGACTGATCATAATGGCAAAAGTAACTAGTTAATGGTCAGTCAAAGAAAGCAGTAAACTTGACATGCTAAAAACGAATTCAACATGCGAATTGTTTCATTGATGCTTATCCATGCATGCCAAAAACTTATAAGCGGCACGAAAGTCTAACAGCAGAAAACCGAGAAATACTCTACCAGTCAGAGACTCACAGAAGCTAATTCCCAATTCCATGGTAAATTCAGTTCGGTTACTCCTTGGCTCCTTGACACAAATCACGTCCTACCAACTGAGCGGACAAATACCACGAGTTCACGACAAAGTTTGCTAAGATAAAGCTATGGTCTGCAGCGCAAGCGGTGCGAGATCTCTGATCTCTCATCTCATTACCGACTCAAGATCGGCACAACCAATTGTAACCGAGCAGCTAAAAAGGGATTAGAGATCTAAGGAAGATCCTCACCTCTTCCACAGGTCCCGCTGGCCCTTGGCCGGGATGGATCGCCAGAGTCGGTCCATCTGCGCGCACAGCCCCTGGATCTGCGCCACTTCTCGCCGCACCTCCTCAGCGACCGCGGGGTCCCCCGGAGCGCCGCCACCGACGAGCGGCGCCGAGGAGTAGGAGGACGAAGTGGGCGCCGAGGCGAGGCGCTCGATGCGGGCCACGCCGTCACGCACCGAGAGTAGCAGCCGCCGCGCGCTCTGGTACATCTCCGACAGCGTCGCACCGCCGCCTGAGTACTCCATCGCCGCGGCGCTCGGCGTCGTCGGGATCGAAGAGGAAGGAAAGGGGGTTTCCACCTTTTCTCGCTCCCCCTTCTATTTTTTTGTTTTCCACAAAATGAACTTCAAATTTGAAGGATGGGAATGTAAAGTAGCGATCTTGAGGTGGGACCCCAGCGGGGCTGTGACGTGGACGGTAACATGTGGCAGGTTACGATTGGACAGCCTCTGGGACGGTGATTTTGGCACTGCCTTCTTCTCGAAGGCATGGGCTGGGCTTAAGCTGGACGAAAAACTCGAAGCTCGTCAGCTCGCTTGACTCGTGGCTGGTTTGGCTCAACTCGGCTCGGCTCGTTAGGATAACGAGCTGAGTCGAGCCAGAATTTTAGCTCGTTAGTTATAACGAGCCAACTCGAGTTGGCTCGTGAGCTGCTCGCGAGCCAAACGAGCCGTAGTTTTAGAGAAAAAGTCATCATAACTTATATTAGTTTTGTATTACTTCATGTCTTCCACTTCACAAATGGATGATATGTTAGCTCATATAAATATTTTATTCGATTTAAGGTTATTTAATATATTATTTTTATATTATTAATATTTTTAAGCTTTAGATAAATGCAAATATTATATTTTGTGTATTTTTTATACCTGGCTCGCGAGCCTAACACTACTAGATTCGGGTTCTTTGCCGAGTGCCTGATGCACTCGGCAAAGGCCCAATTGCACTCGGCAAAGCCTTTGCCGAGTGCGGCACTCGGCAAAGAACACTCGGCAAAAAATTGATCAGCAAAGATCTCTTTGCCGAGTGTCTTTTATCGGACACTCGGCAAAGGCTTTGCCGAGTGCCCCGGGGACACTCGGCAAAGAAAAGCGACCGTCACGACGTCGGCCCCGTTGACGGTGGCTTTGCCGTGTGCCAACCCTGCAGGCACTCGGCAAAGATTTTTATTTTTTTTAAAAAAAAATTCTTTGCCGAGTGTCCATTGACCGGCGCTCGGCAAAGACGTTTTATTTTTTTAAAAAAAAATCCCGCACTCCGCAAAGATGGTGACGCGCTTGGCGTGGATGGCGCAGAGGTTGGTGTCCTCGAAGAGCCCGACGAGGTAGGCCTCGGCGGCCTCCTGCAGCGCGGCGACGGCGGAGGACTGGAAGCGGAGGTCGGTCTTGAAGTCCTGCGCGATCTCGCGGACCAGGCGCTGGAACGGGAGCTTGCGTATAAGCAGCTCCGTGCTCTTCTGGTACTTGCGGATCTCGCGCAGCACCACGGTGCCTGAACGGAAGCGGTGCGGCTTCTTCACGCCGCCTGTCGCCGGGGCCGACTTCTGCGCCGCCTTGGTCGCCAGCTACCTCCTCGGCGCCTTGCCGCCAGTGGACTTGCGCGCTGTCTGCTTCGTGCGGGCCATCGCTGGGGATTGGGCTGGGGAGAAGGGAGAGTTGTTGCTCGGGTGTTTGAAATGGAGATGGGGCTCTTGATTTGCTGCGGTGGGGGAATGGGGCGAGAAGAGACGGTATTTTGCTGCGGTGGGGAACTGCGTGGACACCGAGGAGGGAGGCGGGGCGTGAAAAATTTTGGGGCAGGGTGGGGATCAGGCTGGACGGGCGCCGTCGGATCGCGTGGGAATGGAGGGCTCCGATTGATTTGGCAGGCTCTCACGCGGATCGCGATCCGTGGGTGGTGAATGGTAGCGAATGGCAGACCACCATCTGGCAGCTCCGCTTCGGATTGGTTTTGCTGGTTGTTCACGGCTGCATGCGGCCACACAGCGGGAACCCGAGTACACGTGCTACAGTTTTTTTTGTTTTTTGAGGGGAGAGTACACGTGCTTACAGTATGCCGCGCTACCACTCTACCACCGGACCTAAACTGGAATCACAGATTAACAGTAATTTCGTGACACTCCAAATTCAGATAGAAAATCTTTGCCGAGTGCCCCGATCTGGCGCTCGGCAAAGTATATTTTAATTTTTTTTGTTAAATTAAGAGTAAATTGCTTGTTTGAGGCCCTAAATGAATTCAAATCAAAATGTGATCAACTACAAAGTTTTATAACTTTTCGAGATGTACAATTTTTATTTAGGAAGTTTTTCCATCCGAGGTCGTTTGAAAAATTTGAATTTCAAATTGGAGAGATTCAAACGTAGTTTTGCATGATAAGATGATTTCAAATTAAAAAGGTGTCAACTACATAGTTTCATAACTTTTAGAGATCTACCATTTTCATTTAGGAAGTTTTTTCATCCGAGGTTTTTTGAAAAAATTCAAAATTTAAAATTTTCAAATTCAAACGTCGTTTTTGCATGACAAGATGATTTCAAATCAAAATGTTGCCAACTACAAATTTTATAACTTCTCAAGATCTACAAAGTTTATTTTGGTCATTTGTTCATCCGACATAGTGGTAGTAACATTGTTCACAAATCTTATATATCTCTCTTCTACTTTCATGAAACTAATATGAGAGATATGAGAGAGATGTGGATTTTATGAACAACATTATTGTCATTTTGTCAAATGAAGAAATGACCAAAATAAACTTTGTAGATTTTGAGAAGTTATACAACTTTGTAGTTCAAAAGTTTTTCATTTGAATTCATTTAGGGCCTCAAAAATTGCTTTGAAAAAATGATTTGCCGAGGGCCAAAAAAATGCACACGGCAAAATGCCTCTTTGCCGAGTGCCAATACAAAGGCACTCGGCAAAGACGCATTTTGCCGTGTGCCAGGAAAATAGCACTCGGCAAAATGCGTCTTTGCCGAGTGCCAAAAAAAAACACTCGGCAAAGCCATCTTTGCCGAGTGTTTTTTTTTGCCGAGTGTATTCTATTAGGCACTCGGCAAAGACCGTTTTTGCCGAGTGCCCGATAAAATACACTCGGCAAAGCCTCCGGCACTCGGCAAAGTGCCGGTTTCCGGTAGTGTAACGAGCCAGCTCGAGCTCATAACGAGCCGAGCCGAGCTGCCTTTCTGGCTCGTTAAGATAACGAGCCGAGCCAAGCTGGCTCGTTATCCTAACGAGCCAGAACGAGCCGAGCCAGCTCGGCTCGTTATCCAGCCTTAGCTGGGCTCGGTTGCCATTAGGCATGCCGCATGCGGGTTAAGAGTGCTTCTTTAAAATTTATTAAAATTAAAACTGCTTGCTATCTTCTATATCTAAATAGGAGAACTCCACTACCTATTTTTTCTGCATTCTCCTGCAGCCACGTCATTATTTCATCCGTAGGTCTGCCGGAGACGGTTCTATCTCCCTTCGTCGCCTCTTCGCATGCTTTGGTCCTTTGGCCTCCGAGTCCACCAGAGGCACGCATGTCTCTTGGACTCCTTCTAGCTGTTCCAGCATCTCTTCGCACGTCTCTTCATGCTTTGGTCCTTTGGCCTCCGAGTCCACTAAAGGCACGCATGTCTCTTGGACTCTAGGGCAGTTTTCAACCTCTCAAACACAAATGCATCGAACAACCACTTCAAACGCCTGCAATGGAAAACGAACTGCCGTTGCACCAAGCTTAAATACACTCGCCAGCCACCTGCTCCGCCTAGACCATGCCCTGCCCGGGCAGTGCCGCGCAGCGCGTGCCGCCTCCACCATACAGAAGGAGAAGATGGACGTCGGAGGCTCAACGTCACCTCTGTTGGGCTCCACTCCACTCTGCTTGGCTGCGCTGCATCGCCCCATCCATTTGCCCGTGTGATGCCCACGAAGCTTTGCCCCGCGACGGCTCCCTCACCACGCTCGCCTCCCTTACCGACAGCAGAGCCCCTGTCACCGGCCCCGGTGGCCGGCCGTTCGCCTGAGGTCTGAGCTCAACAAAGGAATTTTATTCGCCAACCATCAACGCGACGAGGTGACATCTGGATCTGAGTAGAGCTAAGACGAATGGGTGGGTGAGAGGGCATCCACGCGCGCCGTCAACCCGTCACGCGTGCGTAAGGTAATGTCATGGCTAATTTTTTTATTGTGATATATGTAATGTCGTGGCTCATTTTTTTATTTTTTAATAGGGGCGGCAACTTTTTTTTAGATGGAAGATAATTTTGACGTGCGGTGATTTCCTTCAGGTGGGTTTCACAACTGATACCTTGGTCTGTTATCTATCTGTGTATTTTTTTACAAAAATTTCAACAATAATTGTGGTCATTTGGAGATCAAGACAGTACCTGAGAAACTAATAATATGTTTTTACAAGTTGCACCTAAGTAGTTACTTTCTCTATCCCTGAAATAATCAATTTCTAGAGTTGTCTTAAGTCAAACTTTTTAAACTTTGACTGCATTTTTAGGAAAAAACGCTAATATTTATGGTATCAAATTAGTATCATTAGATTTATCATAAAATATGTTTTCATAAGATGCTCATTTTATATCATAGATGTTGGTACTCTTTTCTGTAAAGTTAGTCAAACTTAAAAAAAATTAACTGGCACGGATTCTAAAAACTCGACCCGGTGGGGGAAAGACCGCCCCCACGGCTTTCAAATAAGAAGGAACTCTCAGTTCCCCGAGCCGAGAAAACCCCCGAACCCTGGCCCCGTCCCGACACTAGGAGCGGACACCGCGGGGACCGTTACCTGGGCCGGTGCCGGGCCGGTGACTTCCGTTGCACGTAGGCCGGGTCATCCGTTGCCCAGACTTCCGTTGCCGCAGGCCGGACGGGCCGCACCACTAGTGCTTTGGCACACGGGACCAGCGAGGGGGTTTTTTTTAACCCTCAGACTTGAAATTCGCTCCCACCGGGAGTCGAACTCGGGACCTGAGGGGTGCCGCCGGAGTGCTAGACCAACTGATCTAACATAAGAATTGATTTATTTAGGGGACAGAGGGAGTAGATGTCTTCCTGTTTTGTCATATACCACTATACCAGATATGTGTATTTTCTTTTATCATCATATATGTATTTGATTGATAGGCTTTTTGTTAGGCTTTACTGAAGATGGATCACTGTTTTCCATTAATATTTGGAGCTACAATCACAATGTGATCATGTAAAGCACTACAAAATCCCCGCAGCAACGCGGGGTATCATCTAGTTAGTTAAAACTAGATTACCTGATTCAAAACACGAAGTAGACACCATATTTGATTTACTGAGGTTCCCACTTAAACCATATGTCATCCTTGAGGAAGCCATGAGCAAACACTGAATTTCAAAGCTATAGTCAAGTGTCTTCCAGCCACTTTCTCGATTTCCTAGTTTGGTCTTTTTCTTCTCGGAGGCAAGATCGAATCCCTTACAAACGTTCCTACTTTTGACAACATCGGAAGCTCGCCAGATGATGCCTAGCTATCTAGGAGGCTTGACCTCTAAGAGTGACAAATGATTCACAATCCCTATTCGCTTGAACTTATCAGTCATGGTACAATGTTTTTCTCTCATAACAAATTAGCGAACACTACTTTTTAGCCTGGCTTTTAGGGCCAATATTATTGACTAATCACAGGTGTTCAAGATTTTTGGCTTGCTCTCTTTTGATAAGTAAATTTATCTCTTGTAACTCAACACTTGGGTATAGAAAGAATCACACAATCTCATGTAGATTGGGTTGAGGAGAGTTCTCACAAGGATTAGAATGGTTCTAAGTACACCAGGAACTAGCAACCCTCTAAAGAGAGGCCGAGAGGTTAAGTACCCACTCAAGAAAAACTAGTCATTACACTGTGTCGGTGAAAAACAGGTAGCTTGGTTTTACAAGCCAGGTCACTTGATTTCTAAACTGTCATGTGGGGTCTCCCCTATACCCGTAGAAGGCGCGCCAGGGATGTCAGACGCGCTGCAGAGCGCGCTGCAGCCAGGCCCACGCCGGCCCTTGAGGAGGAAGGCCGGGAAATTAGTGGCTAGAATAAGGAAATAGATTAGTTGATATCCTAAATTAGAGGAGGTTTGTTTCCTTTTCAGTTGCAACCGCAGGCTATTAAGCCTTGTAACCAGATCTGTTAAAGAAATCAAGCAAAAACACAATTATCTTCTTCCTTCTACAATTTGGAGGACAAGGCCCAACTCTGGTACATGCAGGTCCAGGAGGATGAAGGTGTTCCGACGTGGCGGCGCTTCAAGGATCTCCTCAACCTCCGCTACGGGCCGCCCCTGCGATCGGTGTCGTTGTTCGAGCTCGCTGAATGCCATCGCACGGGTACGGTTGAGGAGTATCAGGATCGTTTCCAGGCGCTCCTACCCTGCGCTGGTCCGTTGGAGGAGTCCCAGCGGGTTCAACTCTTCACCGAGGGACTGCTTCCTCCGATCAGCAACCAAGTCCGCCTCCACAACCCTCAAACTCTGGCGGTGGCCATGAGCTTGGTGCGGGAGGTGGAGGTCATGGAACTGGAGCGCCTAGCGTCGACTCCAGCCGCTGTACCGGCTCAGGGCGGCCACCACGCCCTCCCTGCCCCCGGGCCGCAGCTGCTGGCCCTACCTGCTCCACCGGCACGGCCGGCTCTTCCGGCTCCGGCCATTGGGGCAGCGCCTGCACGGGCTGATAACCAGCCGGTCAAGCGGCTGTCTACGGAAGAGCAAGCGGAATGGCGTCGCCTCGGCCTCTGCTACAACTGCAACGAGAAGTACTCCCGGGGTCACAACTGGGTCTGTCGCCGCATATTCTTCGTCGACGGCGTCACTCTCGCCGACGAGGAGGAAGCTGCTACAGATTCTAACCCTGACGTCGTGGCTCCAGTCTTCTCTTTGCAGGCAGTGGCGGGCGTTCCCATCGGTGACACCATGCAAGTTCGGGTGGCCGTGGGCGCCGCGGTGTTGGTGGCCCTCCTGGACACAGGATCCACCCACAACTTCATTGGGGAGGAGGCGGCGCGTCGCACGGGACTGGTCATCCAGCCTCGTCCGCGACTAACGGCCACAGTGGCCAACGGGGAGCGCATCCGCTGCCCCGGGGTCATCCGATAGGCGCCGATCTCCATCGACGGAGAGCAGTTCTTGGTGGATCTCTTCGTCATGCCTCTCGCTGGCTACGATCTGGTCCTGGGGACACAGTGGCTTGTCACCCTGGGCCGGATTGTTTGGGACTTCACAGCGCGCACCATGTCGTTCACACGCTAGGGCCGGGCGGTCTGATGGTCCGATGTGGCGACTGTACGGGCTCCACGCCTCGCAGCGATCACGGCAGGCGACTCCCTCCTCGATGGCGTGCTCGCCGCGTTCGCCGATGTTTTCGCTGCTCCCACGGGGTTGCCACCAGTGCGTGCTCGCGACCACGCCATCGTCCTCAGACCGGGCGCAACACCGGTGGCTGTGCGCCCGTACAGATACCCGGCGGCACACAAGGACGAGTTGGAGCGGCAGTGCGCTGAGATGATGGGTCAAGGCATCGTCCGTCGGAGTGACTCGGCGTTCTCCTCGCCGGTCATCCTCATCAAGAAGCCAGATGGCTCCTGGCGGTTCTGCGTCGACTACAGGGCGTTGAACGCGCTCACCGTCAAGGATGCTTTCCCGATACCTGTCGTCGACGAGCTACTGGACGAGCTCAACGGCGCCAGCTTCTTCACCAAATTGGACCTCAGATCGAGGTACCATCAGGTGCACATGAAGACGGAGGATATCCACAAGACGGCTTTTCGTACCCACGACGGCTTCTACGAGTTCCTCGTCATGCCATTCGGCCTATGCAACGCGCCGGCGACGTTCCAAGCTCTCATGAACGACGTCCTCCGGCCCTTCCTCCGTCGCTTTGTTCTGGTGTTTTTTGATGACATTTTGATCTACAGCTCCTCATGGGCTGACCATCTGCGCCATATCCGTGCGGTGTTGACGGTACTGCAGCAGCACCAACTTTTTGTCAAGCAGTCAGCTCCTCATGGGCCGACCATCTGCGCCATATCCGTGCGGTGTTGACGGTACTGCAGCAGCACCAACTTTTTGTCAAGCAGTCCAAGTGTGTGTTCGTTGTGCAGTCGGTGGCGTACCTGGGCCACGTCATCTCAGCGTCCGGCGTGGCCATGGATCCCGCCAAGGTGCAGGCGGTCCAAGAGTGGCCACAACCCCGGTCGGTGCGCGTGATCCGGGGCTTCTTGGGCCTTGCGGGCTACTACCACAAATTCGTCCACGACTACGGCGTCATCGCGGCACCCCTGACGGCGCTCCTCAAGAAGGAGGGCTTCTCCTGGACGGCGGAGGCCACTGCGGTGTTCGACGCGCTCAAGGCGGCGGTCACATCGGCGCCAGTGCTCGCGCTTCCCGACTTCACCAAACCGTTCATCGTCGAGTGCGACGCGTCGACCCACGGCTTTGGGGCGGTGCTGATCCAGGACGCCCACCCCATCGCCTTCTTCAGCCGGCCCGTGGCGCCCCGGCACCGCTCTCTCGCTGCATACGAGCGGGAGCTCATCGGCCTCGTCCACGCCGTCCGTCATTGGCGGCCATACCTATGGGGGCGTCGGTTCATCGTCCGCACCGACCACTATAGCCTGAAGTTTCTCCTTGACCAGCGGCTAGCTACCATCCCCTAACATCACTGGGTGGGAAAGCTGCTGGGGTTTGATTTTGGCGTCGAATACAAACCGGGCGCCCAGAACGCGGTGGCGGACGCCTTGTCTCGCCGCGACACACCGGACGGTACGGTGCTCGCCATTTCAGCACCGCGCTTCGACTACATGGCACGGCTGCGGCTGGAACACTCCGGCCACCCGGCGGTGGTTTCCCTCAAGGATGAGCTTACAACAGGCTCGCGCGGCGCACCTTGGGCCGTGGTCGACGGCCTGCTCACCTATGATGGCCGCATCTTCGTCCCACCGGAGTCCCCGCTGCTCCAAGAGCTCCTGCCCGCTGTACATGGGGACGGCCATGAGGGCGTTCAGCGCACCCTCCATCGCCTTCGCCGGGATTTCCACTTCCCCGACATGAGCCGCGTGGTGCAGGAGTTCGTCCGTGCATGCTCGACTTGCCAGCGCAACAAGTCAGAGCACCTCCTGCCGGCTGGGTTGCTGCTGCCCCTGCCGGTCCCGTTGGCGGTGTGGACGGACATCGGCCTCGACTTCATCGAAGCTCTACCGCGTGTGCACGGCAAGTCGGTCATACTGACTGTAGTGGATCGCTTCAGCAAGTATGCCCACTTCATTCCACTGGCTCACCCGTACTCCGCTGAGACTGTGGCGCAGGCGTTCTTCTCCGACATTGTTCGCCTCCATGGCGTGCCGCAGTCGATCGTCTCCGATCGCGATGCCATTTTCACCTCCACGTTCTGGCAAGAATTGATGAGGCTCGTGGGCGCCCGACTTCACATGACGTCGGCCTTTCACCCACAGTCCGATGGACAGTCGGAGGCGGCCAACAAGGTCATCGCCATGTACCTCCGCTGTTTCACCGGCGATCGGCCGCGCGAGTGGCTCAGGTGGCTGCCTTGGGCGGAGTACACGTACAACACAACATACCAGTATTCGCTTCGCGACACGCCCTTCCATGTGGTGTACGGCCGCCACCTCCCTCTCTCCGGTCCTATGAGGCGGGTGACACTCGGGTGGCAGCCGTGGCCAAGACGCTGGCGGAACGTGACGTCTTCCTGGCCGATGTACGCCATCGCCTGGAGCAGGCGCAGGCCATCCAGAAACGGTTCTATGACAACAAACACTGGGCGGTGGTCTATGCCGTCAGAGACTGGGTCCTGCTGCGTCTCCGCAACCGGCCAGTGGCCTCCATGTCTCTCGCGCAAAAGGGGAAGCTGCAGCCCAGGTTCTTTGGGCCCTATCGCGTCACCAAGATCATCAATGACGCTGCGGTCCGCCTCGCTCTACCACCACAGGCCAAGATTCATGATGTGTTCCATGTGGGGCTCTTGAAGAAATGGGTGGGCGCGCCGCCATCCTCGATTCCAGAGCTGCCTAAGCTCCTACATGGTGCGGTGGTGCCTGAGCCTGAACGGGTGGTGCGCTCCCGCCTCGCCCGGGGCGTCAAGGAGGTGTTGGTGCGCTGGAAGGGGCAGCTGGCCTCTGCTGCTACTTGGGAAGACTGGGACGAGTTCATCGACAAGCATCCGTCGTTTCAACTCGAGGACGAGCTGACTGTCGAGGGGGGAGAGATGTCATGTGGGGTCTCCCCTATACCAGTAGAAGGCGCGCCAAGGTTGTCAGACGCGCTGCAGAGCGCGCTGCAGCCAGGCCCACGCCGGCCCTTGAGGAGGAAGGCCGGGAAATTAGTGGCTAGAATAAGGAAATAGATTAGTTGAGATCCTAAATTAGAGGAGGTTTGTTTCCTTTTCAGTTGCAACCGCAGGCTATTAAGCCTTGTAACCGGATCTGTTAAAGAAATCAAGCAAAAACACAATTATCTTCTTCCTCCTCTCTATTGATCTCAAGCCTTCGGAAGAGGGGTAAAACCTCACCGGAGAAGACGGACCGAGGCTACGATCTACGTAGCCGAGGGCCTCCTACCCTAGATACTCAGGCCCTTGACATAAACCTACTAGCCGTTAGGTTAGACATAAAGCCTTCCTAGGCCTTGGAATTTCTGAGCATCCCAAAGTTTCCGATCCAAAACGATAAAGCTCCTCACTCAGAGACCATCTTGAAATTTCTAGGAAAACAGGACCACTCGGTTTTCGCAAACTCTGCCCACTAAGTTAAACACATGAGGTTAGGTGTCACTCAATCTCACTTGGGTATTCTCGAGCACTAGATGCTTGTGAAATCAATACATGTTGGATCCTTCTTGATAGTGCGGCACCTATATACTACATGCCACTACTTCCTTCATCTCCTCATAGTCCCTCAAAGGCCCTAACTTAGTATATTCCTTCACCTCATCTCCCCATATTGTGTGAACCTTAGCTCCGCCCACATTTGAAATCCAACAATCTTTCCTTAGTAACCATGTTCAAATCATATATCTCTAATAACTGTCCAACATAATACTTAACTTGGTTTGACTTCACTTTGATTCAATGATACTCTAAGATATAAAGATTATAAAAATCAATTAGTACACAATTTTAAATAGACCAATGACAAATTTTACCCAAGGCTAGTGATGAAAAAGGAAAATATCTTCATTAGTGGATCTGAACAAATAGATATAATTATTAGTGACAAGTTATGCGGAAATGCTGTAGGAAAGGTGTCCGTTTCGTTCGAACGCTTTGCGTTAGTGGGCCTCGATGCCCGCCCAAATGGCCCGACACTGCTGTAACAGAACCGACCAAATTATAAGAGCACAAGTACAAAAACAAGCACCGAAGCGCTCAAATTTTTGAACTTGAGCCCATATAATCCCGGTAGTCAATCGAAACCACGAAGGATTTCAAACCAACTCGCTTACAACCAGGATCGCATCATTCAACATACAACATCATACGTTACATTTCACAAATAGTGCTGAAATAAGTTTACACAAACGGAGTAGCAATTATTACAAACCAAGTTTGAAAGTAGCGGAAGCATAACACACACTAGTTAATTAAGTACTGCCAGTCTGGATGATCGACAACCCGCAAAAGCATGAGGAAAGTACATAAAGATGATCACGCCCTTGTGATCTAGTCATCATCACCCGCAGGGTGGAGACACGTCTTGCAGAAGCCCTGATAAAGCATGTCATCTGCAACAGGAGGGAATAAACCCTGAGTACTGGAATGTACTCAGCTAGACTTACCCGACGAAAACCAGAAATAAAGTGACACCAAGGATTATGCAAGGCTTACACAAGAGGCTAGCTGACATAACATTTTTGCATAAAGGCATAAGTAATTGAAACTCTTATAATCTGTACTAGCAGTTATTTTTAGCATTTACCTGTCATCTATCTTAGCACCTGTACTAAACATGCACTTGATTATAATCAAACAACATTATTATTATATCCATAGCAGGTATATCATTATGGCAACATTGTATCATTCCCTTAACCACCAGTTCATTTAATGAGTTCTACGTTGCCGCTGCTCAAGTCAAGTGCTCACTAACCGGGAGCGACGGCGATTCGAATCGAATTCCTATCCAGCTGGAGGGGTATTTCTAACACTCACCGAGTCACGCCTGGCGAGGGCTGCTCAGGTCATCTTTTGTACAGTTCAGGAATCGCGGGTCCGAATAATGTCGCGTCCCCAAGGGCGACACTCTGCCAGGTGATAGGGACTCTAACCCCCCCTTGGTCTCACGCCAATGTCCCCAAGCACATCCTTTCTCTCCTCCAAGATGCAACCTACCATTCGATTCCCGGCCTGAACCATACTACTCGACTTCGCGGTCGGAACGGCTTATCCGGCCAACTAAGTGTTAGACTGCGTTCAACATGACTCAAGGACGTACAGCGAATCGGTCCTTAAACGACTCAGACGGGCATAGCTCCACACCCAAGACGTGAAGTGTCTTGCGACTGTACTATCGAACTCCCGCCCGGTCTCGATTTCATTATTAAGCATGGTTCCATCACGATAGCCATAAGCCACTCGCGATTCCTTCCTACATCTCGCGGATGACCGGAAATCACCCGACTTCTACCGTACTAAGCAGGGCTAAGCATTGACACGTGCCTACACCTAATATAGGATTCAGTACGATATCTGGACAAGGACAAGTATAATGCAACAAGTGTTTTCATATAACTCCTACAACTTAATGCAGTAAACAATTAAAAGTACTCAAGATTAATTTATAAATCATTAGGTTCAGCATGCACCGGGGCTTGCCTTTCAGAAAAGTTGAAGGCCTGTGGTCCGGGCACTCAGGAAGGTCTTCAGCGACGTCTCCTTCGCCGACTGGTTCCTCGGGCTCCTGCTGCTCCTAGTTCTCCTCCGGAATTACCGGCTCGAATTCGAGGAGAGTTACCCCCTCCGGTGCACCTATTGCATGAATGCACAATAAATATAATGGATGCATAAATGGGTGCAACATGCTCGGCATGAAATGCATTTCAGAATAAAATACTCTATTCAAGTTATTTTATTAGTACGTGCAAATCTCTTCTCCAGTAGAAAAGTACTCACCTAATCTACTTAACCTAAGATAAAGCTGCTCATCCTCAGTTAAGGCCCTAACACCTAACAATTACAAAAGTAGCATGTCTTAGGATAATACACCATATCAATCAGCAAAACACCACAGTAAGCATTCTGGACAGCAACTACTTGTTTTTATCACAACTGGAGATTTACAATTCCAAAAGATATGATCTAAGCCAATCTGGAAAGCCTAAGAAATGTACTATAATTCATTTTCAGACCTCAACTCCAAACTCCTAAGTTTTCCATGTCAAACTTCACAAGTTCCAGAATCTGTCCTCTCCAAAACAGAGAGTAGCAGATTTTGAACTGCCACTTTAAACAACAGTAACTCTCAAACTACTAAGCCAAATGCTTCCAAATTTTAACACAAGCTAGTTCATCAAGTTTACTCCAACTTTGGTATTTACAAGTTGTCCAGCAACCAATTTTATCAAAGCCAAATTTAGAATTACTACTTAGCTGTCCAGAAAACCTAAAATTACAAAGGTTAAATATTTATTGATGTGGCAAACATTCTCTAAAACCAAACTAATGCTACTACAAGTTCACAAATATCACAAAGACACCAGGAAGTAAGGTGTGCCCACCTAGAATATTTATTTAAACCCATTTCTTATTTTACTTAATTAATTAGGTGGAATTTTAAACATATATGTAAACTGCTCCTAAAATTCTACAAAAATTACAGGGGACTCTCTGACCCACAAAGAGACTACTTTAAAATTTTGAACTCAATTTATTCACAGGAACTCCCTACACAAAATTCCCAAGCCAAAAAGGCTGATTTTTGTATAAATAACCAAGCATAGTAAAAAGTGTCAAACAACAGATTTCTTAAT
Organism: Saccharum hybrid cultivar R570; assembly: GCA_038087645.1. Classification (NCBI taxonomy): domain Eukaryota; kingdom Viridiplantae; phylum Streptophyta; class Magnoliopsida; order Poales; family Poaceae; genus Saccharum; species Saccharum hybrid cultivar. Next base: position 32,993,301 of record JAQSUU010000001.1, on the reverse strand, counting down.
TTTCTTGGACACTCTAGGGTACCAAGACATTCTCCAAAAATTTATAAGAACAATGCACATGTAGAAGAATTACTAAAATTCATTTTAGGATTTCCTAGAATAACAAGATAGCATTATAACTTGAAAATTACTTAATCACTGATACCCAAATTTTTACCAGAGCTAGGGCTAGCATAGAGTAACCTACCCACCAAATTTCATGATTTATGGAACACTACAGCTCAAGTTATAAATTTAATAAATTTGCATGCATTTCAAAACACATTTAAAGGATCTATTAAATTCTTACAGACTTTAAACATCTCATGCCAGATCCATATTTTTCTAAAATACTACACATTATGTAGACCCTAATAAAATTTATCTCATGATTTTTGGATCATTAAAACCCTAGATCTATATTTTTCCAACTTGTACAAAAATCAGTGACAAAATAATAAAAATGAATTTCATTTCGGACGACTGGGCCGGCCCGGAGAAAATCGGCCCACACACTCGCGCGCGCGGCCCGCTCAGCGCTTCCGCCCGCGCGCGACACTGACGGGCGGGTCCCCGCGGTCAGCGACCAGAGACAGGGGAGCGGCAGCCGTGAGCTCCGGCGAGCCCAAGCTCGTCGGAGGGAAGCTCGCCCGGAAAAATCGAGCTCACCCACGCGTTCCCTGTTCCATAACGCTTCGATTCATGCTAGTGGAAGAGCTTAGGTTGGAGTGGGAGGGCTCGCCTTCGTGAGCGGCGGCCGGTGAGGGTCGGGTGAGGGTATGCCGTCGCCGGTGAGGCCGCACGGCCATATCTAAGCTCGGTACGAGCTACACTACACCCGGGCGAATCTATTGAGGTAGAAAGGAGGTTTGGAAGAGGTCCTCACTACCCTGGCCACGGAGTGCCGTGACGCGGTGCGGTGAGCGCGACGACGGTGGTCGTCGTGTTCCGCTCCGGTGACGTCGCATCCCACTGTAAGGTCATGCCTAGAGCTAGAGGAAGGCCTACACTATTCCGAACGCTGACCACAGAGAGAGGAGGGTGAAAGAGGACGTCGGTGGTGAGCTCGCAATGGCGGCGGCCATGGCGGAGCTCCGCACCGCCGAGGTTTGATTGGGTGATTTGCCCTCTACCTTGACCCAATGGCTGACCCAATGTGCGGAGGTTGTAGAGTATGGTCAGGTGGTGCTGTTCGTGAGCTCTCGGGTGTGGTGGCGCGGTGGTTGGCGCAACCGAAGGCGGCGGAGCCGGCTGTGGGGGCGGAGGACGCTCGGTCGCCTTACCGGTGAGCTGGGGAAGGAGGGCGATGGAAATAGAGGGGGAAGCGGGTCGTCCTGGTCTTCATGCTGAGCTCGCAGGCGACGTGGGGCGTCGGCAGAACACGTGCGCCACGCGGCCACCGGGCTCTGCCCGAGCGCCACGACGCGGTCGGCCGCGGCCGTCGTTGTCTGAACGTTTCGTTTCAGAGCTCAAAGGTATCGACTGACAGGGCAAGTTCAACACCGATTATCTCCCAAACCAGTTCGAATTAGAAGAAGATGATAATACCAAAATTGTAGAGCTACATGAGGACTACAAGTTTGTCAATTGGAGTTTGGGCTGGTTCGGCCTAGATTTGAAACTACAGAGCTCCAAAGTAGGTCACCCGAAAACTGAAACTTAGTTTCAGTCACAATGCCGACTGAAACCCGATTTTCTAGGCACCAAATCTCCTAAACCATTTAGAACTAGGTGATGGTGATATTGACAATGTTGTAGAGCTATGTGTGGACAACAACTTTGTCAATTGGCTCATAGTCTAGTTTGGCCTAGTTTGTGAGTTACAAGTTGCTAAAGTGAGGTACAGTGAAACTGAAAAGTCCAATTTCCAGACTTAGAATTTTTCTAAGTGTTGATCACCACTCAAGCTGACTTGTGGGCCATTTTTGAGCATGCTCTGGTCATTTTCATGAGATGGCCATATTAGAACTTTGGTTCCTTATAAAATTCTCTACAACTTTGCTTAAGGTTGCTCTTCCATGCAAGGTCTCTAAATTAGACTTTTTAATTGGTCAAACTAGAGCCTTCTAGGGTCAAATGGTGGTCAACTTCTCTTGGAGGGCAAATTTGAAATTTTGGTCAACATGAAACTTGTTCCAAATGTTATCCTAAGTATAACTAAGGTGTTGTAGGTCATGATTGGCTACCTTACCTTTTTGTTACACCAACTATCAAGTACTTCATGAAATAAATCAAACAAACCCTAAAATAATCACATGTGTTGCATCACATAAAATAACAAACATGAATGATGCATGCTTATGCTTATGCCATGCAAATGCAATGCAATTAAGGACTAAACACTTGAAGTGTTACAGCCCTCCCCCCTTATAAAAATCTCGTCCCGAGATTTGGAAAGCGTACCATTTTTCATAGAATTCTTTATAACCATCCCGCAAATAATCCTCCCGTTCCCACGTAGCATCACTCTCACTTCCCTGATTACTCCACATCACTTTGTACCACTTAACCACTTTACTTCTAGTTACTCGTTCCTGAGTATCGATCACTCGGATTGGCTTTTCTTCATAGGTTAGGTCGGATTCCAGCCTGATATCACCTAAAGGAACTTGTTCCTCAGGAACTCGAAGACACTTTTTAAGCTGAGATATATGGAAAACGTTGAATATGGCTCTCATCTCAGGAGGCAACTGGATTTTGTACGCAACAGCTCCACTCTTGCCTATGATCTGGAAAGGACCCACGTATCTTGGTGCAAGTTTCCGCTTAACACCAAAACGTTGGACACTCTTCATTGGAGAAACTTTCAAATAAACGAAGTCTCCAACTTCAAATTCGAGTGGTTTTCTACGACGATCAGCATAGCTTTTCTGTCTCGCTTGTGCTGCAGCCATGTGTTTCTGGATGGTACGGACTTGTTCCTCAGCTTCCTCAACAAAAGCAATACCATAAAATCTTCTCTCACCAGATTCTATCCAATTTAGTGGGGTTCTACACCTACGACCGTACAAAGCTTCGAATGGAGCCATCTTAATACTCTCTTGATAACTGTTATTGTACGAGAATTCGGCTAAAGGTAACCATTTCTCCCAAGAACCCTTGGATGAAATGACGCATGCTCGCAACAGATCTTCCAAGATTTGGTTAACTCGTTCTGTCTGACCCGATGTTTGGGGGTGATAAGCAGAGCTTCTCACTAACTTGGTTCCCAGAAGGTGATGCAAGTGCTCCCAAAAACGAGCAGTGAACTGGGGACCACGGTCAGATATGATAGTACGAGGTATCCCATGAAGCCGGACTATCTGATTGAAGTACAACTCAGCATAGTCAGTGGGACGATAGTCCACTCTCACTGGGATGAAGTGAGCTGATTTGGTCAAACGATCAACAATTACCCAAATAGAGTTATGATTTTTGACAGTAGGAGGAAGTCCGACAATGAAATCCATACTTATCTCTTCCCATTTCTAGCCTGGAATGGAAAGTGGCTGAAGTAGCCCAGCTTTCATGTGCACAGCTTTAACTCTGCAACAGGTGTCACATCTAGCAACATATGCAGCTATCTCTTTCCGCATCTTGGTCCACCAATAAAGTGGTTTCAAATCATAATACATCTTATTGCTGCCAGGATGGATGGACAACTTAGAGGAGTGTGCTTCAGACATAATATCATTTCGAAGCTCTCGGTCCTTAGGCACAACTAACCTATCCTTGAACCATAGTACACCCTCTTCATCTATCCTGAACTGTGTAGTTTCTTGCTCTTTCATCTTACGCTTGATGTGGAATATACCAGTGTCAGTCTTTTGGAGCTCAATAATTCTGCTTTTGAGAGTACAACTGACAGTGATGTTGTACAAGACTGATGGATGTAGAAGGCGAGATCGATGAAAATCAGTTTCAACTAAGGAATGACAATGAGACTTACGGCTTAACGCATCCGCAACTACATTTGCCTTTCCTGGATGATAGTGCACTTGAAGGTTATAATCTTTAATCAACTCGAGCCATCTTCTTTGACGCATATTTAGCTCGGGTTGAGTGAAGATGTATTTGAGGCTTTTATGATCGGTGTAGATATTGCAGACATTTCCCAGCAGATAATGCCGCCATACTTTCAAAGCATGAACAACTGCAGCCAGTTCTAAGTCATGCGTTGGATAATTCACCTCATGTTTCCGAAGTTGTCGAGAGGTATATGCAATTACTCGGCCTTCCTGCATCAGAACACCTCCCAAACCTATGCCTGAGGCATCACAATAAACATCAAATGGTTTCTCAATATCTGGTTGTGCCAAAACCGGAGCCGAGGTTAGGAGGGTTCGCAGTTGGTGAAAAGCCGCATCACACTCAGGAGTCCAGACAAACCTGGTGTCTTTTTGCAGCAACCGAGTCATGGGTTTGGCTATTTTGGAGAAATCCGGGATGAAGCGACGATAATAGCCAGCCAAACCAAGAAAACTTCGGACCTCGTGAACCGAGATAGGAGCCTTCCAGTTTAGTACTTCCTGTACCTTGGCGGGATCCACCATAATTCCTCCATCGGACAACACATGCCCAAGGAAAGGTACTTCACGAAGCCAGAATTCGCACTTACTGAACTTTGCATATAGTTGATGTTCACGCAGTCTTGTGAGGACTATACGCAGATGTTCAGCGTGATCCTCCTCATTCACAGAATATACCAAGATGTCATCAATAAATACCACCACAAACTTGTCCAATTCAGGCATAAACACCGAATTCATCAAGTACATGAAGTGTGCGGGGGCATTTGTCAAGCCGAAAGACATAACAAGATACTCATAAAGACCATATCCGGTAGAAAAGGCTGTCTTTGGAACATCTTCCGGGCGGATTTTAATTTGATGGTAGCCAGACCTTAGATCGATCTTGGAAAATACTTTAGCCTTGGACAACTGATCGAACAAGATGTCGATTCGCGGTAGAGGGTACTTATTTTTGACAGTGACTGCATTGAGAGGTCTATAATCTACGCACATCCGCAACGACTGATCCTTCTTCTTTACAAAGATAGCAGGACATCCCCACGGCGATGAACTAGGACGAATCAACCCTTTCTTCAAAAGTTCATTCAATTGTGCCTTAAGTTCAGCGAGTTCATTTGGAGGCATCCTATAGGGTCTCCTAGAGATGGGTGCCGTGCCAGGCAACAACTCAATTTTAAACTCCACATCCCGATCCGGAGGGAGTCCCGGCAAATCATCGGGAAAAACGTCCGGAAACTCATTTACTACTGGAATTTCGGCCAACGCCTGTGCTTGCATAGCATGAATTTCCCCTGACAATTCAACCTTTCTGGGAAGTTGTACTAGAAAACCCTTTTGATCTGTAGGATCTCTGAGCATAACTACCCGAGCGGATGTGTCAATGAGTACCCCATTCTGACTCATCCAATTCATGCCCAAGATAACATCTATGTCTAAACCAGGTAAAACCAATAGGGCAAGCGAATAACTTCGCCCTTCGATCTCAAACTTAAGGTTCCCCACTACTTTGTTTGTGGAAATATTCCCACTTGCAGCGCTAATACAATAACCCACACCTTCAACAGTATGCAACTTATGTGCAAATTTGGATGCAAACTTAGGACTGATAAAGGAATGCGAAGCACCTGAATCAAAAAGTACCACTGCGGGGTGTTGGTCAACTAGAAACTTACCAGCGGTGACCACCTCACCAGATGGAATTTCCTCAATGCTGTTATAATGGGCGTGTCCCTGACGACTACCTTGGTTGACATTTTTCTTCGGGTACGGACAATTCCTGGACCAATGGCCTGGCTTGTTACAGTTCCAGCAAGGCATGTTGCTAGGGGGAACACTGGAGCTGCCTTGGCCCGCATTACTCTTTGGCAGAGCCACTGTATATGCCTTACGAAACCCAGTTTTCATTGGCACCTTCTTTTGTGGAGGACGGAACTTAGCATTTGTGGCAGGAGGGCGAGGGGAAGACCTCGGTATCGCTGAGGCCCTTGACTGAGAAGCACTTGCCTCAAGGGCCCTTTTACGGCTCTTAGAGGCCGAATAAATAGTATTGTTGTTCTCCTGGGTCAAAGCATCGCTGATGAAATCATTGAAAGTAGTACATTTGCTAGTGCCCATTGTTTTCATCAGTTTTGGGCCGAGGCCCCTTTTGAAGCTAGCAATCTTTTTGGCATCGGTATCCACAAACTCTGTGGCATACCTTGCCAGGTTGTTGAAGGACTGCAAGTATTCAGTCAGGCTTTTGTTTCCTTGCGACAGCCTCATAAACTCTGTGTGCTTGATTGCCATAAGACCGGGAGGAATATAATTTCCCCGGAATGCCGCCTTAAACTGATCCCAAGCAATCGGGACATTTGCAGGCAGTGTGGAATGATAGTGGCTCCACCAAATACCCGCTGGACCATGCAATTGATGAGAAGCATATTCAGTCTTTAGCTCATCAGTGAGGCGAAGCAGACGAAACTTTTGCTCAATAGTATTTAACCACTCATCAGCTTGCAGTGGTTCCTCCGCCTCCTTAAAGAGCGGGGGCTTAGTATCAAGAAAGTCCTTGAAATCACTGTATTGATTGGGTTCTAGGCCCTGGCGGCCAGGACGAGCTTCCCGGTTAGCCAGCTGGCGCATAGCATCAGCCAACATGCGCTGCCCTTCGACCACTGTCTGCATCAGCTCAGCCGGGGTAGGTGGTGGCGGAGGGGGTGGCTGTTCCTCATCCTCATTGCCACGACCCCGGCGTAGATTGTACGACATCTGCAAAATGCATAGCCAATGAGCACTGATGATGTGGGAAATTTGTAGATGAATTATTGCGAAATGTCAATCTGACTGTATGAATAGATTTCTCATAATAATTAAGGCACAATAATTCATCACAACCGCACAATCCATTCTAGTGCATCATTTGACGAGATCATACTTGGTAATCCAACAAGATGCTCTTTGATAAAGGCTCACTCACGGGGAGCACAACGGTTACCGGACCGTTTACGTTGCTATCTACGTGATTTTTGACCTTTTGTACGGTACCTGGATTCGATCTCAAGATTTTTAGTTGACTGTGAAAGGCTACTTCAAACTGACCACAAAGAGACTCCTCAATGAAGAGTTCCATGGTGGATCATGACTAGCCACCTCGATACCTGCGCGTGCCAAGCAGCACAGCCTTATGTCGCGCGCCATAGGAGGCCCTCGGTTTCGTCGCGGCACCGAAGGGTGCTAATCGTGACACCATCATCGAACGCAACATAATAAGACATCAAGTTGTGATCGAAATCAACAGATTCAAACTACCTTCAGGAAACATACGGTTCAACCTTACATCCCAACGTCAAGTTATTACAAGGCCTCACTCCTTCACAGGGAGGGCACAAAGGACGATCCTAACATCATAGCTTACGTGATAACTACTCTAAGCATCGCCCTCAGAGTCGGTGTCATGGATCTCCCCGCCATCCTCATCACTAACAGGCTCTAACTCCTCATCTTCTTCTTCTTCTAGTTCTTCTTCTGGTTCGGCATCTTGGGATCCGTTGACCTCCACTTCATCATCATTTTCAGACATGAAGATTCCCGAACCCATGTCCTCATCGACGTTGTTATTTCGAGGCAGCAGGGGATTAAGCTCGTTGTTCAGGCGGTGCACTTCTTCATGAAGATTGTCATTGTATTCTTCAGCATTTTCCAATTGCTGTTCGAGCTCAAACTGACGAGCCCTCAGAACGTTCTCCTCGTGCCAGGCTTCATCCCTCTGTTCCATCACACGGACCAACATGCGTTGACAGTTGCGGTTTGCCACTGTCAACCTCTGGACTGCAAGCGTTTCTTGATCACGATCATGAATCACTTGTTCCAGTTGTTGCCGTGCTGCATCCCTAGCAGCAGTCACCTCTGCCAGCTCTGCCCTCAGCCTTTCCACCTCAGTAGGCTCAGGGCGGGGCTCACGTGGAGCGAGCTGGTGACGCGGTGCCCTGCCCCCAGTGGACTTACGAGCGGTCCTCTTGGTACGTGCCATCTGTAGCAACAAGATAAGATACGACTTACAGTGAGGATCATTTAGGGGATACGAAATTTACTTTAGTCGGGAGTATAGAAATTTTTAAGGAGGGGGTAAATGATATGTATGATATAATTAAACATGATGCATGCACGTTTCGTACGTCCTCTCACCTTAGTAGAAACCTAAAGTTCTAACGCTAGGCGGTGGCATACATACGTTCTCTCATATAAGCGAAACTAGCGGTCTACTCGTTACGCTGTTAGTGTACCTGCAGAAAACTTCATTGCAGCCCAACAATTCCCAAAATAAGCACACAAGAAAGCAGTAATTTAAATACTTTCCATATATACATCCCCAAATGTATATACTTCAGTATCAAAGCTACCCGATATAGAGGTTCCCACAATTAAGTGCTTTTACATAGTTACATGGTTTAAACACGTAAGTATGCAAGTCACCAAAACTACTCTCCCCTAGACCGCCGGTTGGACGATCATGCTCTCACAACTCACACTTACCAGAGCGTCGAGGTAATTGATCCATACATTACCACCCAAGTGGATGGCATCCATACAATTTCACGCCGTATGGACGACGAAACAGAAACAAACAAGGCCCCCAAGTTAGTCTTTATAATAAGCCACCTAAGAGTCCTTAATTGGGCTAAGGGTTGTGATCCCTGGCATACCTAAAAAAAATTAATTTTTTTAGGGTTTAACCCTTTTCGCAACAAATACTTTTTGTTTTTAATTACCCGTAAGATGTGTTTAATGTTGAATTATGCTCCGGTACCAGCTGTAACAGAACCGACCAAATTATAAGAGCACAAGTACAAAAACAAGCACCGAAGCGCTCAAATTTTCGAACTTGAGCCCATATAATCCCGGTAGTCAATCGAAACCACGAAGGATTTCAAACCAACTCGCTTACAACCAGGATCGCATCATTCAACATACAACATCATACGTTACATTTCACAAATAGTGCTGAAATAAGTTTACACAAACGGAGTAGCAATTATTACAAACCAAGTTTGAAAGTAGCGGAAGCATAACACACACTAGTTAATTAAGTACTGCCAGTCTGGATGATCGACAACCCGCAAAAGCATGAGGAAAGTACATAAAGATGATCACGCCCTTGTGATCTAGTCATCATCACCCGCAGGGTGGAGACACGTCTTGCAGAAGCCTTGATAAAGCATGTCATCTGCAACAGGAGGGAATAAACCCTGAGTACTGGAATGTACTCAGCTAGACTTACCCGACGAAAACCAGAAATAAAGTGACACCAAGGATTATGCAAGGCTTACACAAGAGGCTAGCTGACATAACATTTTTGCATAAAGGCATAAGTAATTGAAACTCTTATAATCTGTACTAGCAGTTATTTTTAGCATTTACCTGTCATCTATCTTAGCACCTGTACTAAACATGCACTTGATTATAATCAAACAACATTATTATTATATCCATAGCAGGTATATCATTATGGCAACATTGTATCATTCCCTTAACCACCAGTTCATTTAATGAGTTCTACGTTGCCGCTGCTCAAGTCAAGTGCTCACTAACCGGGAGCGACGGCGATTCGAATCGAATTCCTATCCAGCTGGAGGGGTATTTCTAACACTCACCGAGTCACGCCTGGCGAGGGCTGCTCAGGTCATCTTTTGTACAGTTCAGGAATCGCGGGTCCGAATAATGTCGCGTCCCCAAGGGCGACACTCTGCCAGGTGATAGGGACTCTAACCCCCCCTTGGTCTCACGCCAATGTCCCCAAGCACATCCTTTCTCTCCTCCAAGATGCAACCTACCATTCGATTCCCGGCCTGAACCATACTACTCGACTTCGCGGTCGGAACGGCTTATCCGGCCAACTAAGTGTTAGACTGCGTTCAACATGACTCAAGGACGTACAGCGAATCGGTCCTTAAACGACTCAGACGGGCATAGCTCCACACCCAAGACGTGAAGTGTCTTGCGGCTGTACTATCGAACTCCCGCCCGGTCTCGATTTCATTATTAAGCATGGTTCCATCACGATAGCCATAAGCCACTCGCGACTCCTTCCTACATCTCGCGGATGACCGGAAATCACCCGACTTCTACCGTACTAAGCAGGGCTAAGCATTGACACGTGCCTACACCTAATATAGGATTCAGTACGATATCTGGACAAGGACAGGTATAATGCAACAAGTGTTTTCATATAACTCCTACAACTTAATGCAGTAAACAATTAAAAGTACTCAAGATTAATTTATAAATCATTAGGTTCAGCATGCACCGGGGCTTGCCTTTCAGAAAAGTTGAAGGCCTGTGGTCCGGGCACTCAGGAAGGTCTTCAGCGACGTCTCCTTCGCCGACTGGTTCCTCGGGCTCCTGCTGCTCCTGGTTCTCCTCCGGAATTACCGGCTCGAATTCGAGGAGAGTTACCCCCTCCGGTGCACCTATTGCATGAATGCACAATAAATATAATGGATGCATAAATGGGTGCAACATGCTCGGCATGAAATGCATTTCAGAATAAAATACTCTATTCAAGTTATTTTATTAGTACGTGCAAATCTCTTCTCCAGTAGAAAAGTACTCACCTAATCTACTTAACCTAAGATAAAGCTTCTCATCCTCAGTTAAGGCCCTAACACCTAACAATTACAAAAGTAGCATGTCTTAGGATAATACACCATATCAATCAGCAAAACACCACAGTAAGCATTCTGGACAGCAACTACTTGTTTTTATCACAACTGGAGATTTACAATTCCAAAAGATATGATCTAAGCCAATCTGGAAAGCCTAAGAAATGTACTACAATTCATTTTCAGACCTCAACTCCAAACTCCTAAGTTTTCCATGTCAAACTTCACAAGTTCCAGAATCTGTCCTCTCCAAAACAGAGAGTAGCAGATTTTGAACTGCCACTTTAAACAACAGTAACTCTCAAACTACTAAGCCAAATGCTTCCAAATTTTAACACAAGCTAGTTCATCAAGTTTACTCCAACTTTGGTATTTACAAGTTGTCCAGCAACCAATTTTATCAAAGCCAAATTTAGAATTACTACTTAGCTGTCCAGAAAACCTAAAATTACAAAGGTTAAATATTTATTGATGTGGCAAACATTCTCTAAAACCAAACTAATGCTACTACAAGTTCACAAATATCACAAAGACACCAGGAAGTAAGGTGTGCCCACCTAGAATATTTATTTAAACCCATTTCTTATTTTACTTAATTAATTAGGTGGAATTTTAAACATATATGTAAACTGCTCCTAAAATTCTACAAAAATTACAGGGGACTCTCTGACCCACAAAGAGACTACTGTAAAATTTTGAACTCAATTTATTCACAGGAACTCCCTACACAAAATTCCCAAGCCAAAAAGGCTGATTTTTGTATAAATAACCAAGCATAGTAAAAAGTGTCAAACAACAGATTTCTTAATTTTCTTGGACACTCTAGGGTACCAAGACATTCTCCAAAAATTTATAAGAACAATGCACATGTAGAAGAATTACTAAAATTCATTTTAGGATTTCCTAGAATAACAAGATAGCATTATAACTTGAAAATTACTTAATCACTGATACCCAAATTTTTACCAGAGCTAGGGCTAGCATAGAGTAACCTACCCACCAAATTTCATGATTTATGGAACACTACAGCTCAAGTTATAAATTTAACAAATTTGCATGCATTCCAAAACACATTTAAAGGATCTATTAAATTCTTACAGACTTTAAACATCTCATGCCAGATCCATATTTTTCTAAAATACTACACATTATGTAGACCCTAATAAAATTTATCTCATGATTTTTGGATCATTAAAACCCTAGATCTATATTTTTCCAACTTGTACAAAAATCAGTGACAAAATAATAAAAATGAATTTCATTTCGGACGACTGGGCCGGCCCGGAGAAAATCGGCCCACACACTCGCGTGCGCGGCCCGCTCAGCGCTTCCGCCCGCGCGCGACACTGACGGGCGGGTCCCCGCGGTCAGCGACCAGAGACAGGGGAGCGGCAGCCGTGAGCTCCGGCGAGCCCAAGCTCGTCGGAGGGAAGCTCGCCTGGAAAAATCGAGCTCACCCACGCGTTCCCTGTTCCGTAACGCTTCGATTCATGCTAGTGGAAGAGCTTAGGTTGGAGTGGGAGGGCTCGCCTTCGTGAGCGGTGGCCGGTGAGGGTCGGGTGAGGGTATGCCGTCGCCGGTGAGGCCGCACGGCCATATCTAAGCTCGGTACGAGCTACACTACACCCGGGCGAATCTATTGAGGTAGAAAGGAGGTTTGGAAGAGGTCCTCACTACCCTGGCCACGGAGTGCCGTGACGCGGTGCGGTGAGCGCGACGACGGTGGTCGTCGTGTTCCGCTCCGGTGACGTCGCATCCCACTATAAGGTCATGCCTAGAGCTAGAGGAAGGCCTACACTATTCCGAACGCTGACCACAGAGAGAGGAGGGTGAAAGAGGACGTCGGTGGTGAGCTCGCAATGGCGGCGGCCATGGCGGAGCTCCGCACCGCCGAGGTTTGATTGGGTGATTTGCCCTCTACCTTGACCCAACGGCTGACCCAATGTGCGGAGGTTGTAGAGTATGGTCAGGCGGTGCTGTTCGTGAGCTCTCGGGTGTGGTGGCGCGGTGGTTGGCGCAACCGAAGGCGGCGGAGCCGGCTGTGGGGGCGGAGGACGCTCGGTCGCCTTACCGGTGAGCTGGGGAAGGAGGGCGATGGAAATAGAGGGGGAAGCGGGTCGTCCTGGTCTTCATGCTGAGCTCGCAGGCGACGTGGGGCGTCGGCAGAACACGCGCGCCACGCGGCCACCGGGCTCTGCCCGAGCGCCACGACGCGGTCGGCCGCGGCCGTCGTTGTCTGAACGTTTCGTTTCAGAGCTCAAAGGTATCGACTGACAGGGCAAGTTCAACACCGATTATCTCCCAAACCAGTTCGAATTAGAAGAAGATGATAATACCAAAATTGTAGAGCTACATGAGGACTACAAGTTTGTCAATTGGAGTTTGGGCTGGTTCGGCCTAGATTTGAAACTACAGAGCTCCAAAGTGGGTCACCCGAAAACTGAAACTTAGTTTCAGTCATAATGCCGACTGAAACCCGATTTTCTAGGCACCAAATCTCCTAAACCATTTAGAACTAGGTGATGGTGATATTGACAATGTTGTAGAGCTATGTGTGGACAACAACTTTGTCAATTGGCTCATAGTCTAGTTTGGCCTAGTTTGTGAGTTACAAGTTGCTAAAGTGAGGTACAGTGAAACTGAAAAGTCCAATTTCCAGACTTAGAATTTTTCTAAGTGTTGATCACCACTCAAGCTGACTTGTGGGCCATTTTTGAGCATGCTCTGGTCATTTTCATGAGATGGCCATATTAGAACTTTGGTTCCTTATGAAATTCTCTACAACTTTGCTTAAGGTTGCTCTTCCATGCAAGGTCTCTAAATTAGACTTTTTAATTGGTCAAACTAGAGCCTTCTAGGGTCAAATGGTGGTCAACTTCTCTTGGAGGGCAAATTTGAAATTTTGGTCAACATGAAACTTGTTCCAAATGTTATCCTAAGTATAACTAAGGTGTTGTAGGTCATGATTGGCTACCTTACCTTTTTGTTACACCAACTATCAAGTACTTCATGAAATAAATCAAACAAACCCTAAAATAATCACATGTGTTGCATCACATAAAATAACAAACATGAATGATGCATGCTTATGCTTATGCCATGCAAATGCAATGCAATTAAGGACTAAACACTTGAAGTGTTACAACTGCCATCCGCACGAACGCACCCATCTGCTCAAAAAAATATTTGCTCTTACTTTCCTCCTGAATCATTGCTACGCCGGCATCCATTCTCGAAACCACACTTGAATCATCGTCGCGGCGTGCTCCACAACGATCGCACGCGCACCGCAGTGGCATGCTGCGCCGCGCTCGAGCACCGCCCGCTACCTTCCTATCTCCCCACCGCCACTCATCACCGAGTTCTCCACGCGCGATGCGGTGTGGTCCACGACCACTACTCTGGCGCCGTGTTCTTCACCGCGCCCAGCCGCCAGCCTACCACCATCATCCTTCTCCACGTCATCTGAGCGCCACTTCCTGGCTACCGCGGTTATCTAGGTAGGTCATGGGCGCCAGCGATGCCGTGTTTCAAATGTTTCAGAAGTATGTTTTCAAGTGTTATGTTGCGTAGTTGCAATGACTATATACGCATGTTGCAAGCGTATGTTTTAAGTGTTTTAGATGTATGTTTCAAGTGTTTCATCTGGATGTTGCAAAAGTATATCTGGATGTTGCATATCATGCATGTTGCAAGCGTATGTTTTGAGTATTTTATGTGTTTCATATGTATGTTGCAAGTATTTTATCTGCATGTTGCAGGATGTTGCGCGGGAAAGGGGGTGCTGGCATGGGCGTCTGGATGCGGGCATCCATTCAGACATCCAGACGCTAACAAACTCCCAAGTTATGATAATGAAAAAAGTTAGAAGCAAAATAAAAACAGAAAAAAGAAGAACCCAGTGTGTCATGGCTAAAGAAGGAAAAAAAAGGAAAAACGGAGAAAGACCGAGCCAGTTTAATGGGCCGCTTTCTCTAATGAACGAGCCTAGTCAGGCGCGTGCACCTACTAAAAATCGGCCCAGCAGCGGGCGCGAAGGAGCAAGCTGTAAACAGCCCCGGTCCCCGGAAGAGCTTGTCCTAGAGCTCTAGCATTCTCCACGCTCGAATCCAGCGGCGTCGAGAGCTTATCTGCTTCTCGCCCTTTCCAGAGCTCTACAGTTGAGAGCGGCGACCAAAGGGCGATTTCGCTTTGCCTCCGTCGATTCGCCGTCCTCCTCGCCTCCGGCGCCCTCGTCGGTGTCGGATGTGGAGGGGGACCGGTTGAATCGACGACGGAGTCCAGTTCCTTTGTATATAGCTACTTATATACTACGGTTAGGTCTTGCGGTGGCGCCTGTCAGTTGGTCGCCGATGCTTTTGCTGCTCCGGAGCACCGTCGGAGGAGGCAGGAGAGGTAGATCTGCCATCGTCGTTCGCGATTCTGCAGCTCCTACCTTCGGCGATGCTTCTCGGAGAATAAAGGTAGAACTTGGCAGATCTGGGCTCCTGTGTGTTCTAGATCCTGTCGTGTTCTTCTTTTCTCCATCCCTCGTCTTCGTCGGCGTTTGTCTGGTGAAGTTTTCTTGGGATGTTGGTTTACCAGCTACGGAGATCGGGTTGGTTGTTAGATCCCACCGTTTCTGGTGGTTTGCATCTTCTTTTGGATGTTTTCTGCACCGACGTGCTGGGGTCGATGCTTTTCGTGGCGTCGGACCTCTTCTACACTGGCGAAGAGATGGTCGTTGATCATCTTGCTCGGCCTGTTCGTTCAACGTCTACACGGCATGTTGGTTTTCCCGATGTGCTACTCTTGGTGCCATTTCAAATCTTTCGTGCTACTTCGTCGGGAAGGTGTTCGGCCTCTGGGCGTCTCCTCCGGCCGCCGGTGACGAGAATGACCGGGAGTTCCTTACAAGGACTTGTTTGTAATTTTTTTTTCATCCAAAGATGTCTTTATAAGGTGTGTGATGTAAACTATCAGAAATATTTGTGAAATATAACCCGGTTTCTAAAAAAAAAAAAAAAAGGAAGAGCTTGTCCTGCGTTCACACCCGACAGGTGTTTGTGTAAATAAATCTTATATTTTAGCTGCCTATTTTTTAGGCGTTTCCTCTAAAAAAAAAGCTGTTTTTCTTCTCAACTTCACCTCGCGTGCGCGACAACTAGAGGTCGACCGCCGCCGCCCTACCGCCAGCTGCCCATGTCTTCGTCGGGCGCTTTGCCGGCGACGGGAACCCAGCACACCGGGTATGCCTGCCCCATCTCTTCCCTCCCCGCTGTGCAAGACTGAGTACCCGAACCCTAACTTGACCTATTTGTATTCGTATATCCGTTCTAATCAAAATGTAGTACATTTATGGTGACTACACCATTTCTTTGGAATGCAGCCGCCAACCTGAGGTTTTGTGGGCTCAGCGCTCCGAGAAGATTTACTTGACTATCTCATTGCCAGATGCGAAAGATGTTGTGTTAAAGACTGATGCTAAGGGCCTCTTTACATTCTCTGCTGTTGCCCATGGGGAACCTTTTAGCTTCACTTTGGAGCTTTTTGGTTCAGTACTGCCAGAGGTAAGTAATTGTTGGTTGATGTTTTTTTAAAAAAGTAATTGTTGGTTGCTGTCCTGGATTTCAATATGGGCTCAGTTTCAACAAATGAGTAATGAAATTAGATGCTTATCTTTAGAGTTGTTTGCTCTGCATAATTTCCCAGACAGTATTGGTCAAAGGTAGCACCAATTTCTTATTTGAATGGTTAACAGTGGGCTCACCATAACTTTGCTTGGTCTATAGGGAAGTAAAACGAAGACAAAGATGGGCCTGCGGAACATAATCTGTTCAATCCAGAAAGAAAAGAAAGGTTGGTGGAAGCGCTTGCTGAAGTCAGAGGAAAAGCATCCGTACATCAAAGTTGACTGGAACAAATGGTGTGATGAGGATGAAGAGTCTGGTATGTGCTAATGATATACTCCATCTCAAATTATAAGGCATTCCAAGAATCTTGGAGAGTCAACGTATTTCAAGTTTGACCAAATTTATATGATAAGATAATAATATTTATGACACCAATTAAGTATCATTAGATTCTTCATTAATTATATTTTCATAGTATACCTATTTGATGTTATAAATTTTTGTAATTTTCTCTATAATTTTGGTCAAACTTAAGATGCTTTGACTCTCCAAGATTCTTGGAATACCTTATAATTTGGAATGGAGGGAATACACACCCAGATATATGCAATTGTTTTTGGTCTAGACTCTAGAGGCATTCTTAATTCAGTATGAATAAAGGGTCGTAAAAAAGAAAGCCAGGTTGGAATTCAGTTGTTTAAATTGATGAAATGTGTATTCTTTTGGATTTGTTGTGGGGGTGACCATGAAGTCCTTCATTTTTAAACTAGTTTAATTTTGTTAACAAGCTACTATAATTTATTTTGGATTTTTTTTTTACATTTCTACTAGTATCCAGTTCTGGCAGATCCTGATTTTATCACATTAATGCTATGGGTAGTCAATACATTGTGTCGAGGATCAAGTCCACAGTACATATTCTCAGTTTGCTTAGGCACTGATGTATTACATGACAAACACTGTTGGCTGTTGGCTGATTTGTTCGGCTGTGCTGATAAGCCGGCTGAAAAACACTGTTGGCTGATTTGTTGTGAGAGAAAAATAGTGTTCCGGTTGAAAAAACAAGCTGAAAAAGACGGATTATAAGCCGAATGAACAGGGCCAATAAATGAGCATTTTGGTGACAACTAATTTAGTTTTAAATGTTCCATTCTTCTCAAGTAGCAGGCTAGCAGCAGCTAATGTTAAATATATGGCTACATAACCCTGTATTACTGTTATTATGCCTTGATTTCAGTGGCTAGAGCACACCCTTGTATATTGCAGCTTCTAGTTTCATTCCCCCCCCCCCCCCCCCCCCCCCCACTTTTATCTGTACATGTTGCATTCTTTGTTTGTCCATTCGTACCTGACAAGCAATTTCTTGCAGAAGTCTATGGGGATTCAGATGATGGCTTTGAGGTATATGAAATAGTCATTTTTTGTTGGTTTGAATGTAGCACTTCTATGGCTGCCTTGAGATACTCATTGCTATCTTCACATTGTTGCAGGCAAATGAAGGAGATGAAAGTGATGATGATGACGGGATGCTTTGTGAGTGCCCATCTTTTACTCTCCACCTCTTGCTCTCTCTTGCTCCCTTTTGATATCAATTTTAAGCCAGATGGCTACCGAACAAGATTATCTACTCATAAAGTCTACTGACTTGGCCCTAGGCTTAAAATGCATGCCTTGCTCATCTAAATATAGAAGCTAATTCAAGTCTTCCATTTCAATTGGACATTTGTATCCTTTTCAAACCCTACTGGTTTTCTAATTCATACCACTGTTCTTTTGATCTTCTGCTGTTCTTCATGGTAGCAGTAGCAGGCCATCTATGTTGAAATAGGTTAATGAATTTTTGAAGTTCTCGTTCAGTGTCTATGGGCACTTTCAGAGAAAGAATAAAGCTACTGAAACTTTACTGACTTACACCATGACTCCAAACATTCTGACACGTGCCTAGTAAACAATCTGACAACCACCTATGCTTGATGTTCTAATAGCTTTGTTTGTTTGCAGATCTCCCTGACCTTGAAAAGCTAAGGGGCAAGTGATCTGACTGCTTCGGTGAAGGGAGTCGGTTTGCTGTAATAAGTTACCGTTGACGTGACAGAGTAGGCTCATCATTGACATAGTTGGTGTTACTTGCATCTGTGATGGCTCGAAACTTTTGGCATGATCCTTGCTCAGCATGTCTTTTATCTCCGGAGTACTCTTTCGTTCTTTCTTGATCAGTGAGCTAGTACTCTGAATATAGCTATGAGCTGTCCCATTTTGAACCAACTCTTTAGCGTTAGTGAATGACCTAATTCTACTATCACAATGTGTCTATGTCTTGGGGAATTATGGATTCTGTGGGCTGTCTTTGTGGTTAAGTGGATCTTGGTATGGATTTCCGTTGGCAGGCAGGGCCGGTGTGAATTGTGATATCTCATGTCACTTTGTTTATGCCATTGAATTGCACTAAGCATGAGGTTTTTGCTTTCAACTGCTTGGGCTAGGCATTTAGAACACTATGAAATGGTCCATATGAAATGCGCTGCCTTTTGAGATTATCGCACATTTTCAGGTTCAAGATGGGTATTGCTTATACCATTTTATAAGTTTTTTTTTCATGCAACGTCAGATTTAGGATCGCACGTTTACTAGACTAGGCTTGTCTGTTGCTGCTGGCATGCCATCCACACTGAAATACTGATGCAACTGCGTCGTTGTTTCACTGTGGTGGAGTTCTGCCATGAAACGTGAACAGTTACTGCCACTGAAATACTGTGTACAGCTAAGAGCGACCATCTGTAAACAATTTGCCAAAAAGGTGGCAGGGGATCGAAGCAGATATTTCTTGTGCATATGCATTTGTTGTGCATTTTGTAGATACAGCTGACCTTATTGGATTTGGATAGAATATGAGGTGTATTTGTTTCTGTCTTGATATTTATTCTAATAGGCACTCTACCAAATCTGTTTTTACAGGATGAAGTTATCATATATAAATTTTCACTTAAAAAAACAGAAAACACCAGCAACCTAGACCGTAAGAGTATTTCCAATTATAGAATAGATCAATAGACACATAAAAATGAGTTGGCTATGGTATTCGTCAATGAAATTGGTCATGCAATAAAAAAGAAATTGCCTTCAAAATGTAAAAAAGGTGAGTTTTAGCCAGTTATTTTTATGGGCTCAGCGATGGTGGACATCACAGGAAAATTTAGTGGCAGCATCATATACGTGATCAGTCAAATGAACCGTACAAAGGTTCACAAGCGCACTTAAACGCTACTAATAAACAAGTTCTGCATGGTTAAGCATTTTCTTGGTCACCTTTTGCTGAAAGAAGCAGTAGGACTTCATCGCTGGAGGCAGCGTTAGACCTTGTAACGTAGTCGGATTTGCATCAATTCATGTATATTGGGGTAGATTCGAGTGAAACTGAACTAAATTCTATCCTCATGTACTTGGATTGAGATGAATCCAATTATATCCGAACAAGGCCGCGTGGGTTGATGCCGGCAGCCGGCCCGTTAGCATAAATCATGATTAGTGCGGCGTTGGGACCGATCGGTGGTGGTCTGGTGGATGGACACGTACCTTTAACAATGAAATTGTTTCATTTTCTTCTTCTTTTTTTATATAAATCATTCATGTCGACATGGCATCAGATTCTATACCCCAATCAGTAAAAGGTGTGGTCGTGTGGAGATATGGGGCGAAGTTGGGATCATCCTCTTTATTGTGGGAACCACGTTTCAGATTTTCTAAGTTTCCAAGACTGCAATCCAATACCAGAACATATCAAGCGCCAGTCTCTTTTCACAATGCGACTGAAACTTCCAAATGTGCACCCTTGTTTTCGAACATTATTTTTTTGGATCAGCTAAATTTAATTGATCATATTGGAATGAGGTTTTGCGTAACCATTTCACAAAAGGGTGTTTGAGACTGCTTTGCTCCACATTTTTCCAGCCCCGCTCCACGTTTTTTTAGCAAAACGGTTTTAGCTCCACACACTTTGTTCGAGAAAAAAGAATAAAGTTGTGAGAGCATCTAAAGAGGTGCTCTACAAACTACAGTTTTTTTAGAGCTGTTCCACAATAAAGTTTGTGGATCAGTCCCAAACACCCCTAAGAAACATGGATGTAGTTCATGCGAAAGAGTTTTAGAATCAGTGGACGAAAATAAGGCACGACTTCTCTTTTGCCTACTTGTCAGTGTGATTGCCCGTTTATCGTTACCATTACCACAGCACTCCCCGTATTTATTTTTATAAGGCGTATTAGGTTCAGAAAACTGTTTAGAATATTTCTTTGACCATCAAATAATCTTAGAATATCATCAGCTGTTGCAAATTAAAAGATACGTGAAATGTCCTAAGCATGCTTATGATTTGAGTAATTCGTGGTCAAAATTCTAAAAGCTTGACTTTCTTTTAGTTTTACTATGCCGCCTTATACTTTAATAAAGAGTAAAATGTACCACGGTATCCTAATTTGGCTCCGAGTGCTATCTAAGTCTCTCAACTTTTAAATTAAAATACATATCCAAGTCCATAGATTTACTAATCGTGCCACGTGAGATCCAAATTGCCTTGATTTAGGTTAATCCTCTATGTGGCACGGTGATCTTTACAATGACATGGCAATGACTCCACATGCTGGCCTCATCTACTATCTCCCAACTGGCTCCACATGCTGGCCTCATCTACTATCTCCCAACTGGCATGTGGGTCCTATGTCTCGGTGTTGTGCGACGATCAGCGTGCCACGCAAACAGGTTAATACGGGTTACGGAAACGCTCTTTATAGGGCATCCGTCCGTCCGGACGGACCTTGCAGTCGCCCACGCCGCCCTCGCCCGCTCGCTCTGCTCACTGGACGGACCTCATCCTCGCCCATGTCGCCCCCCTCGCGCCCCGTCCGCGCCGCAAACGGCAAGCCCGACACGCTAGGCACTCACTAGCTCGCTCCCGGACCCGTACCTCCCGTCTCGCCCGTGCTCCATCCGCCTACCCTTGCCCCTGCCGAGGTCCACCACGGCGACCTTTGTGCCACTCCACGGTTTTGAGCTCCGTGCCGGCGTAGAGCTCCGCGTTGACGAGCCTCCATTCGTTCAAGAAGCAAGCAGATGCTACACTGAAAATGCATGTTGCAATAGTATGTTTACAGTATTTTAGATGTTTCTGAGGTATGTTGCAAGTGATGTATATCTATGTTGCAAAAGTAGATCGGGATGTTGCACATGTTGTAAGGCTATACACGTATGTGTCAAGCGTATGTTCCAAATGTTTCATTCGTTCCAGACGAATGTTGCAAGTATTTTGTCTAGATGTTGTAAAAGTAGATCTAGATGTTGCATATACATGTATGTCGCAAGCCTATGTTTCAAGTGTTTTCAGGTGTTTCATATGTATGTTTGCAAGTATTTCATCTGGATGTTGCATATGTTTGTATTGGTTTTCAAATGTTTTCAGGCATTTTCGCAAGTGTTTCAGACGCTTGTTTTGCAACCTGTTGTATCTAAATGTTTCAAAAGTAGATCGGCTGTTGCACATGGGATGCGTGTGAGAAGCGGCCGGTGCCACGGACGACGTCCAAGGTGGCGTGGGATCACTACTGGTGCACTCCTTTGCGAGCCTGACGCACTAAGCGCTCATTTGCTCCATGTGCAGGCAGCGTCCGGATCGGACGTCCGAACGCTAGCAAGTCTGGGATGGTTTGAATCTCATGGGACATAGTAATTTTAGGTGCTTGAATGTGTATTTTGAAAATTTAGAACCTAGACTATATGGCATTCGAACCAAAATCTGCTAGGAAGATCTAGTTATAGCTGTAAGATTACCTAACGCGCTCATCAGAAGCGTATCGTTTATACGGTTAAACTTTGGTTTTCTTAATTACAATGATACGCAAATCTTTTACGTATTCAAGGAAAAAAAGGCATCCAAACCAAAATTAAGAAACGGCGATTTGTTTTACTCTACTTCGAATGTGGGGGCATTTTGTTTGTTTCAGGGAAAAGCTAAAGGTTGCTCGATTGTTTTGGAGCCATGCAGCACAGCAGCACCCAGGTTTTGATTGCACCCTTTTTATAATCACAATGGAGCGATGCTTAGTCTAGTCACAACTCACGAGTCACGGGTCGCACCCCAGCACCTCGCAATCGCCCAGTGGTTCCGCGGTCCATGTGCCTCCACGGCTGCTGCTGTCCTGGATGGCGTTTCCCAGTCACAACTTCGGTTGTTTAGTTCCTAAAATTTTTCAAGATTACTTATCACATCGAATATTTGACACGTGCATAGAGTATTAAATATAGATAAAAAACTAATTATACAGTTTGGTAGAAAATTACAAGACAAATCTTTTAAGCATAATTAATTCATGATTAGACACTAATTAACCAATACAACAGAAAGTGAACACACCCTTAGCACGAGAGTAGTACTCTATAATGCAGTGGTACGAGTGCAGCGGCAATATTGTAGTAGTACGAGTGCAGCGGCAATCGAGGACTCCCATCACGAGAGAGATTGAGAGAAGAAAAAGGGTCACCTGTCCGGTGCGGGACCGCCCAAGCCCAGTGCCCCAGTGTCGTACACGAAGACAACGTGAGCCGCACCTACGCGGCCGATGCCTACTGGCCCGCACGCCTCGGCCCAGACGCAGGCACGCAGCTGCACGACCGCCCAGCGCAGCACCCGCGGCCAGGACGGCTGCGCGGCGAGCCGCGTCCACTCGCTGCTGCCGACAGTGCCGTCGGATTCCACGCGGCGCGTCGCCCACCGACCATGTGTCCTTGCACTCTCCAATCTCGATCGTATGCGCTTCACCACTTGCATCGTATTGTCTTTGCCCCCATTAATCTTGCAAGAGGCCCATCTATGCAGTGAAAACTTTGGAGTACCGGAGTGGCACCAAGGGGCAAGGGATTAAACTTGGAAGAGTTGATTGGCAATCAGTAGCACTTGGCGCAGTAACATAAAAAAAAAATCAAAGGAAATTGAGGATAAGTAGTGGAGGTGATTCCATCAAAACCTAAGCAGAAGACACAACTATGAAAATTTAGTAGAAGCCAAAACAAGTTGTTTCCACCTCTACTTAAGTTTGGTCAAGGATTACGTCTGACAATATAATTATCATCCTCAAAAAAATATGGCCGATGTATTGTTGCCGATCTCGACCTTAGGTAAGATTATTTTTTGAGTCATGCAAGTTTTGTCAAACAAAATAGGGAGGCTTGTTCATGGTCACATACACTGGACGGTCCTGTGCGTTACGCATGTGTGCACCGGACTATCCGGTGTGTCCATCGATGTCGGCTTCGAGAAGCACTTAGTTTCTATGTTTGTTTTGGGTTGATTTCCGTGATATATTTGGACTTTACCCCGGGATAAAATTCCAGTTCCACCCTATAAACATAAAGGACCATGACCGATCAAGGGATCCAATCGATTAATCAATACAACTTTATCTTTTCTGTTTATACCTTTTACCCTCTATTTTCCTTAATCTCCTCCAACCCCTAGATTGTTGTTCTTTCTTCGTCTCTACGACGTTTGAAGGCGCCTTAGCTAGCCTGTTGGTGCTAGGCAGCCCGAAGTGCGTTTGCCTTGACGGGTCTCTCCCGGTCCCGGGCGAGTGTTCATTGGCCTTCGCGACAAAACAAAGAGCACTAGACGCGGTCCTCCGTGTGTGTTTCACCGATCTACACCGGTGCATGAAATTTAATCAGTGCTAGACTGCCATTTTGTGTGTAACTGGGCCAAAGGTATTCAACACCAGGCGATGGATTGTTCGGTGTGAAGATTTTCACGGAGGCCTCCACAATCCACTACCCCGCGCACTCTAGCACTATGATGTGTGGCTGTCTTTTGTGCCAACAATAGTCAATGCTAAAAGAATCGATTTCAACTTAGAGGCAATATGAACACAAATCTATTGATGTTAGCTTTATGCTTTAAACTTGCATATAATTTTGACTAACTGTTGATTAAAATTTACAATATTTTATCTTTTTCTCTGGTCAAATATGATTATCATTTCTAGACGTAGCGAGGGCATGTTTGGTGCCGCTTCTATGCACACGCTCCGTGCCCAGAGTTGGAGTCCTAGAAGGGAAGCTAGTTTTTGCAGCTTCGCGTCCGTACGCTAAAACGGTTCGACTCCATGTTTTACCGGCTAGAAGCCCTCCTCCATGCGAGGGCATTTGCTGTGGCTCTGCTTGCGAAGGTGGAGCCGGTAGGGAGCCGCGCCAAACACGCCCTGAGTATAGGGAAAAATAATGAATGCACGTCGCAAAAAAAAGGAAAAAGAAAAAAATGAATGCAGCTGGCATTTCTGTGGAGCAAAAAGATTGGTACAGAAGTTGGTAAGCAAAGCAATTGGTATCTTTGATTTATGTTTTCTCCTTTATTTAGTGCCATCACGTCCTTCTTATCCGATTGGCCTTCCATTTCTTCACACACCCCACCGCAAGCCTCGTGGAGCACCTAGCTAGCCCTTCCCCTTCTATAAATACCGGCGCCGAAGAGGCAACCAAGATCACCGACGACGCATAGCATTCCAATCCCAGTTCTATTGCCGTTTCTCCCTTTTCTTGAGCAAAGACAAGGAGAAGTAGTCACCACCATGTCTGGCATCATCCACAAGATCGAGGAGACGCTCCGCATGGGGGGCGACCACAAGAAGGAGGACGAGCACAAGAAGGAGGAGCACAAGAAGGCCGAGGAGCACCACAAGAAGGACGGGGAGCACAAGGAGGGCATCGTGGAGAAGATCAAGGACAAGATCACCGGCGAGCACGGCGAGAAGTCCGGCGAGCACAAGGACAAGGACCACAAGGAGAAGAAGGACAAGAAGAAGAAGAAGGAGAAGAAGCACGGCGAGGGCCACGACCATGACGGCCACAGCAGCAGCAGCAGCGACAGCGACTGATCTCGCCTCGCCCTGCGCCGTGCTTCCATATGCATATATGCATGCAGGTAATTTGGGCTGGGCTGGCCGAACACCATGCACATACACGCCAAGATCATTGCTCTAGAAACTTCTGAATTTGTTTTTTTTTTGCTTTATTTATTGGTTTGATCTTTGCTGGATCTGAAGATGTTGTTGATGTTGGGCAGGTGGAACAGATGCTTGGAGGATGCTGATATAGTGTTTCACGGGTTCATGCATGTATGTGCTACATAATCAAGGGGAAAATGATGAAAAATAAATAACAGAGAGTCAGAGATAGCATGTATGGTTTGTTTGCCATGTGACGTACTCCTACTAAATTATGGTTGCACGGTGCTAGCTTGTAATAAAATGTTAATGCAGAAATTGATCTGCCTGCTTTTGTCTTTTGCCACGCATTCATCCAGGCGCGTCTTATTTCTGTGCTTATTGTTTACGCTTACGCGTCTCGCTCGGGAAGCTGGATTGAGGAGATCCACATCTTTATTTATGCCTTCTGGATGTGCCATGTGGCTCCACTCTCTAGATCTAGCTGCTGCACGTTGGATGTCCCTGTTGGGGAGGAAAATTGGGCGATCAAAGAACGGCAAAGTCAACAAGAACACGCACCAGAGCTTTTGGCACCAAAGACGGAAAGAGCCAAAGTTTTTTATTTTCTAGAACATGCATATAGCATACGAAAGAGCAAAAGTAGTATCGCTGTCTGTCTCTTTGCCACTGTTTTGGGCGAAGACTATCAAAAACTTTGGTCCGCACCAGAATTTTTTCATGAAGATCAGCCAAGATTTGCCGCGCGCGCAATAGATATATATATAAGCTTTGGAACAATTTGGGCACGTAAAATGAATTAGAGATTGATGAAGTGGAGCATCAGTAACTTTTTAACTGCAAACCAAACAATATAACCAAATTTGGTAGAAGTTGTGAAAACTTGATAAGGCAAACCTTTTGCTCTCACTAGAAGTTGCAAATATTCTGAGAAATCAAACATGCTCCTATATAGTTCATGATGAGCCAAAAGCTACCTTGCTTGGTAGGACGTTTCACTCAGATTCTGAGTGCTTTTTAGGCACAGAGGAAATACTTAACCTCTGATTGTTTTAAGTAGGGGGTGTTTGGCACGACTCATCTTGAGGTGCTCCTCCAAGGAGTCGCAGCCGTTTTGGTTCCGGCTCTTCTGCTTTTTACTGAATAAAAACGGCTTCTTTAAAAAACATTTGGCAGGCTCCTCTGTAGAAGCTAGTGATGGAGCCGGGGAGAAGCCCTGCCAAACAGACGCTAAGTCAAAAAAAACCCTCTGATTGTTTTAGGCTAAGACAAATCCATTGAAGAAACAGTCGGCCCATCGTTGGCCTTTTATGTTTCACCGTTATGTCTCATAGGAGCATTTAGCCCATAATCATCTGAAAAAACAGTCGACCCATCACAATTTGCCATATATAATTTAAAAGATTGGACGACGTATCACACGTTTCCAGCTTAAACACTATGCATTATGAGAAAAAGAAATATTGGACTACATACTCTTAAGTTATTAACCTATGGAGCATACGTTCAATCAATGATGAAATAAGAGACGAGAAAAAAAAAGAGTCGAACTTCGGCTATGCCGACTTGCCGAGGATGGTAAACATAGAACGGAGCAATAGTTACTCTATCCATACTTTATGGTGATACTTGAATGCATCTTTGGCTAACAGTTCTATATTGACGAGTAATGATAAACGTATACTTCTGTGAAAGAATTCCAGTTGCCCAGGCACGTCCTCGAAAAAAGAGAGAATTTCAGAAGGCAAATCTAGTAGTATGATTTCGGTATGATAAGTCTTGGGAGACTAAAGACGATATCAATGGGCAATGGCCAAACCTTGAAAGTTTGAGAGCAATGCTGAAGGATGAACAGAGAACGAACAGAGGCATATATATGTCACTTGCCATGGGTGGTATTTCCCACGAACAATGCAGGCTCTCACGTGCCATGGCAGCTCATTTGTTTAGTGGACACGGACAAAGTCCTCTTGCTGAATCGAGCGTGACATTTGGAGCGTGTGTGCATTCCAGGACTCCAAAATCTGTGCAGCAGCTAGCTAGCTGAAAGCCTGAAGGCAGCAGGATCGGAACCCGGTCAGCACAACCACGCTCTCGCCCAGTTTCTACCTCCAAATGTAAGGCAACCAGCCATGCGTTGGCATCAGCATCCTTGCAACTGAACGTCTCAACTGAATTGAGATCCTCGCCTATGATTGATGCATCTGCGATTCTGCGCCACAGCTACCAGCAAGGAACAAGCAGCGAATGATCGATTGCGCTTGGGCGTAGCGTAACTGTCTCATGGCTGAATGATTTCCTTGGACATGACATGACTGTCTCGACGCTTGAGGGTGGACCGGTGCACTGTCATTTTCAGGAAAAAAAAACAGAGGAGCTCACGTTCGGTAATGTACGGAACGGAGGCTTCAGCACTCCGGGCCCTGAACTGAATGAAGTCGCTCCATTTGTCAGATTTGGTTAGTCTTCGATCTAGTGATGATGAATACAGCTCTCAAGATGTAGGTTAAACTGACCTTATATAGACAATGATTAGGAGCCATAGAACAACGACGCAGATAAAAAAAGATATATTTGAAGTACAATTTTCTTCGGCCTTAGCTGTAGGGCTCAGGCTAGGCAAGTACTCCTTCCTGTACGGCAGGGCCAAACTGCAACTGATCAGGAGCAAGGTGTAACACCAATGGCTAACAGCTGAGCTGCTGAAAGCCATAGCAATGTCAGCAGTCAGCAAGCACAAAATATATAAGGTCAGCGACTGAGAAATGGCAAGCCATCGACTCAAAATGGTAAGCCAGCGACTGAGAAAGATGCATGGAAAAGAAACGGTACCACTGACCGACTCGATATACAAGTCAATCTGTATGAACGCCAGGAAGCTTGATTATCTCAGTTTGCAGCGTGCGCTGGTGATCCGTGATTCCGTTCTTTATTCAACCGTGGGCTTAATTCCCTATTGTTGACGTCACACTGGAGCCATTAGCAATACCTTAGTGGTGTTTGTTCAGTCATTCAGATTGATATCCTAATTCTCATAGACCTATGCGTCTCTTCAGTCATTCAGGATTAGTACATTAAGATTAGGTGTTTGTCACTTTTCATTCTCTAGAGATCAAGTTGTTGTTTCTTGATATGGTCATTAACTTGTTGAGACATAAATAAGTAGCTGGCAAGTTGCTGCTCTATGAATTTTTACCCCATTCAGAACGAAACAATGACGGGTAAGCAGGTAAATATATGAATTTTAAGAATATTTGCAGAAAATTTCTAGCACCATTTATGTTCTGATTGAAGTACTGCATGTTGAAGATTTTTTTAGAACATGATTTTACGTGTATTTCACACAGCTATGGGAGAACCCATAGCGCAACTTACAGAACCACAGTGGTAGTGGTTAAGAGCGTAAAACACAAGAGAAAGGAAAATGCGCGGTAGGGAGAGGGCCCTCCGCCGTAACCTAACCAACGAGACCTGCAAGAAAAATAACAACAAAGCTGAGGCTACCAAAAGGGGAGATGAAGCCGCGGTGGCAAAGCATCCACCGAATAGAGAAGACTACAGCGGCAAAGGCTCCGCCCGAACAAGAACAACAAGCAGCACGACGACAAAGCATCTGCTAGATATCACACGGCAAAGTATCCGCAAGAGTGGAGCGACATCGGCGGCAAAGTATCCGCCCAAGCAGCAATGACGGCAAAGCATCCGCCGAGAAGAGTGCAAGCGGCCAAGTATCCGTTGCGAAGAACTAGACGACAGCGACAACTCCAAACATTCGAGCTGGACAGACTAATGCGAAGAAAGAACTGAAGCACACGTAGACACAGCACAGCCAGGAGCAACTCCGGCGAGAGAGGCGGGGCGGTGGTAGAAGTGCTCCAACGAAGCCTCCAAGAAGGGGATAACATCCACAGACGCCAACAACGTTGAACGATAAATCTAGTACTCCTAGCTAGTGTGATTTCGCGTATGATAAATCTTGGGAGACTAAAGACGGTATCTATGGCCAAACTTTGAAGTTTGAGACCATGCTGAATTATAGGATGAACAGAAGACGAAGAGAGGTATATATATGTCTCTTGCCATGGGTGTCATTTCCCATGAGCAATTCAGTGCTCTCACGTGCCGTGGCCCCTCACTTGTTTAGTGGACAAGGTCCTCTTGCTGAATCGAGTGTGACATTTGGAGCGCGTGTGCATTTCAGTTTCAGGACTCCAAAACCTGCGCAGCAGCTAGCTAGTTGGAGCCTGAAGGTAGTAGGATCAGAGCCCGGTCAGCATAACCACGCTCTCGCGGTCTCGCCCAGTTTCTACCTCCAAATGTAAGGCAGCTACATGCGTTGGCATCAGCATCCTTGCAACTGAACGTCTGAACTGAACTGAGATCCTCGCCAATGAGGTAATGATTGGTGCATCTGCGCTACAGCTACCAGCAAGGAACAAGCAGCGCGTGATCGATTGTGCTTGGGCGTGGCGTAACTGTCTCGTGGCTGAATGATTTGCTTGGACATGACATGACTGTCTCGACGCTTGAGGCTGGACCGGCCACCGTGTCATTTTCAGAAAAGAACAGAGCCACATAGGAGCTCGCACTCCAGGCCTTGAACGAAGTCGCTCCATTTGTCAGATTTGGTTAGTCTTCGACCTAGTGATGATGAATACAGCTCTCAAGATGTAGCTTAAACTGACCTTATATATACAATGATTTGGAGCCAAGATAAAAAAAAAGTTGTATTTGAAGTACAATTTTCTTTGGCCTTAGCTGTAGCCCTGTAGGTCTCAGGCAAGTACTCCTTCCTGTACGGCAGGGCCAAGCTGCAACTGATCAGGAGCGAGGTGTAACACCAATGGCTATTGGCCAACAGCTGAGCTGCTGAAAGCCATAGCAATGTCAGCAGTCAGCAAGTACAAAATATACGGAATCCCGTCGAGTTCAGGATGCCCGTACTCTGGAAATGGCAAGCTAGCGATTGTGAAAGATGCATGGAAAAGAAACGGTACCACTCAACCACTGATCGACTCATTAAGTCAATATGTATGAACGCCAGGCAGCTTGATTATCTTAGTTTGCAGCTTGATTATGTCAGCTTGATTATTCAACTGCGAACTTAATTGTTGAGGTCACACTTGGGCCATTAGCAATACCTTAGTGGTGTTTGTTCAGTCATTCATATGATATCCTAATTCTCATAGACCTATGTGTCTGTTCAGTCATTGAGATTAGTATATTATATTAAGATTAGGTATTTGTCACTTTTCATTCTCTAGACCAAGTAGTTGTTTCTTGATTGGGTCATTAACTTGTTGAGACGTCTCTGTAAATAAGTAGTCAGACAAGTTGCTACTCTATGAATTTTTACTCCATTCAGGACGAAATAATGACAGGGTAAATAGGTAAATACATGAATTTTAAGAATATATTTGCAGAAAATTTCTAGCACCATTCTATTTTCTGATTGAAGTACTACATGTCGAAAGACTGAATACTCACTGAATTGCAGCTTCTCCAGTTACTACATGCATGTGGACCAATCCAACATTGTTTTTTTTTTGACGAAAACCAATCCAACATTGTTGCAGGCCTGTTAAACATGATCTCACCAGATTAATCAGTTACCAGCAGATAGTGGAACAACCAAATGGTTTAAAGAAATGTAATGTAAGTTCAACTAACAACACAACACATACCTTGTTCGGTTACTCTCAGAAACAGAAGAAATTCTTGACTAAGAGGAACATGTAATCTTTCTTTTTATCCTGATATTTTTTTCATAAGACATCCGAGATAATACAGCTAACAGTGACAAGAAAATATTGCATGTACATGGCAACTAAAGTTAAGTTCGGATGGACAGATGATGACCATGAAGTGAAAGATGGTCCAATAACTTTGCCTTGTAATTGCACCTGAGAGAAGATTAGAAAAATATTGTTCATCATTCCAAATCTTCACCATCGCGCTGAATATCAAACGTTGGTGACACTAGCAATGGCTTAGCTCTTTCATCATATATTAAACAATTACATGTATGCAAAAACAAAGCAGACAAGCACCCACTGTTGACCTGTCCATATATGTTTAAATTAAATGGTTGTTTAATATGACAAAAGCAATGCATTTTTTATCTAAAAAAGGCCGTGCTGTCATATGCGGAAACTTTCATAGGGACAAAGGACATCTTTTTAATTTTTCTTGTCACTTGCCAAGCAAAAGCCAAGACCCATTTGTCCAGCAAATCCCTTCCACAATCCTGCAGCTGCAGTCGTTAGAAAATACATGACGGATTACCAGAGAACAAATCACGATGCAAAACGAACATTAGAAGCCACAAAATGAACAGTAGAGGCATGTTTTTTTTCCTCTCATTCCAAGTTCTGGGTGATAAAAAGGATAAAGTATACTTTCCAACCTTCAATTTGTATGGTAGTCTGATTTCAACTTTAAACTACGGATGAAGTATATTTTTCAATCTCCAAGTTGCACATCAGTCCAATTTTCAACCTTGAATTACAAAACTGGGTAATGGACACCATTTAATTGTCGAAACCAGACAAATTTAAATTTCAAAGGCAGTTTTCTATTTTCTAAAAATATAAATTCAGGTTTGATCTCTAAAAAATAAAATATATGGAACTAGTACAATTTTCTACTAAAAATGTTATCTAGATGTAGGTGGTCTATTTAGATTTGTTTGGATTATATTTGTTTTAAATAAATATTGAGCATGACTACGAGCAATAAAGCAATAAGAATAAAAATAAATCAGTTTCAAACAACTTTATATATAGATCATAAGCATGTAGATAAAATTTTCGAAAAAATGATACTAGTTTCATATTTTCCGATCTAATGAGTTATTTATGATTTTTAGATAGTAAACCTAATTTTTATTATTTTTATAAAATAGAAAACCACCTTTGAAACCGGTGGAAGGACTAAATTTGTCCAGTTTCAACAGTTAAATGCTACCTGTTACCCAATTTCCTAGGGTTTGTTTGGATTGTTTCACTCCACGTTTTTAGCCAAATAGGTATAGCTCAATAAACCCTGCTCCAGAATGTGAGAGCTAAATGGGTGCTCCAGAAACTCCAGGTTTTTGTGGAGTTGCTCCACGCTTGAATTTATGGTGTAGAGTTGGTGGAGCAATCCCAAACAGGCTTATAGTTTAAGGGTTGAAGTACATTTTTCAACCTGTAAGTTGCATGTCAGTCCGATTTTCAACTTTGAACTATGAACCGAGTAAGAGGCGCACTCTAACTATCAAAACCAGATAAATTTGGTCTTCTAACTAGTTTGAAAGGTGGTTTTCTATTTTCTTATAAGAAGCCCCCCTGAATCACATGTATCTCCCTTGCACCGTGATGCCCATTAGTCATTGATTGCCTCCCTCGCCCACCCCCTCGCTAGGAAGACCAGAGACCTGACGTCATACTTCCTGTGACGGTGATTTGATGACCAGTGGAGGAGGAGGATGACGACGACCAGAGTACCACATCTACTGCCAATGCCATGCCTGCTACTGTGGGTAGGTAAGGGACATCTTCCAATACGCCAGTTAATTAAGTTCAACTAAGTGTTAAAGTGTAGGTGTTTATGTGTTAGGCTAATCACAATCCTAAACAAATACTAAGTTTAACATTTGGCGCCAGAGCTAACCTAATCCATGTACCCTAATTGTCTACCTTAAGTATTAGTTGTTTTCAATTAAGCCATAATTACACTCAGTAAACCCTAATTGCCCTTTATTAGTGCTAATTTCTTTGGAATAATGGTATAATTATCATTTTTTGTCAAAATCAACACAATTTTATGCTAGTTGTTGTTGCAATTAGCTAGGCTAGCAAGCTAGGGTTTCGGTGAAGATAGAAGAAGCGGAATCAAGTCAAAATGCATGCCTAAGTCAAAATTCCCCAAAGTTTTTTCCCAAACCAGAAACCTTAGGTACCCCCCATTTATCAAGATTAGAACCCTAACTAAGAGAAAGAGACGAACGACGAGTATTAGCCTAAGGGTTTGGCTATCGTTGTACAACGCCACCAACACTATCCTCTAAGCTATGCACTTTCGTCCTAGAAGTCAATGGCCTTGCACGCATAAGGTCTGTAATGGGGGTCACTGGGACCTTAAAAGTCAAGGCTTAGAGATTGAGCAAGACAACAGAGACTTGACTTTGTCAGGTGAGGGGTATTCTTGATTTCCTTGATGCATCAAATTTATTAGGGGTGCGCAGCATCAAGGAAGCCCCCCCCTCAACAAATGAGCAACAACAATAGAGACCCAACAAAGGACCTTAGTAGAAGAACAATAGAGATGTCAACAAAGAACCTCTACATAACTCTGCCTTCATTTCATCCAACCAGCCAAAAGCAAGGTCAGTCCCCCCCCCCAACAACTACAACAAATTTTGGTAAGAAGGATTGCAAAGGCCAAGGAACAATCTGCAAAGAAGGAGGTAGCACTCCAAGGAAGACCAAGGCTGAAAAGAAGACTTGATTAGCATAGGAGATTGAGTGTTGTGCTCTATAATGATTTCGTGAAGCAACGACAAACACTTGTTTGAGCTCTATAATTATTTTATATAGTAGCAACAAAAATTATGATGTTGCTTTATAATGCTTTTGTATTATCCCTCTTTTGGATTAGAGGTGATAGAAATATATTTCTAGGAGGTAAAAGAAAAAGGATAGATATGAGCATAGGCATAGCTCATGCAGTATGCCAGATGTTTATGTGACCGAAACAATGGTACAATTGAATCTATTAAACAACAACGGTTAAGCTTTTGTGATGCCAATTTGAATCTGCTTTGTATCCTCTTTGTTTACAAGTTTGTGTGATGCTAGTTTGATGAAAGAGTGTTGTAGTATTTGACTCTCTATTTATTGACAAGATTACATGTTTGTGTGTCCATTCCATCTCAAACATTCTGTGGCATACATGACTAAGCTTGTGTTATCATTCAATGAAAAGCTTCTTACTCATGCGTTCCAAACATTGTTTGACCATGCAAATGATTAGTCACTACTTGATGAGCATGAAAAACAACATAAGCAACAACACAAGGATGATACATATAGGCATGAAACGCTAAACTTTCATCAAACTCACTAACTCAGGGCTAGTTTGGTTAAGACCCTAGATGGACTGCCTAAACATTTGAGCTCAGCTACCTATAAGTTGCTTGTGATTGAGAACCTTTTTGCCTGCCCAGGCACTATCGAACATGAGCGTTTGGTTGGTGACTAGGAAGGCTAAAGCATTAATAAAAGAAGAAAAGATGGTTATGCAACAAGGAGCATGGAGCCTAGGCAACCAATTTCATGTGCCTAGCCCTGGCGGAGGTGCCTGAAATTGGCATCTTCCTAGTTGCCCAACCAAACATGGTCCAGACAACTCCTAGGGTCCATCTAGGCATAGGAAAATTTATTTTGGGTTCTATCCAAACAGCCCCTCACTCCCTACTAATACCATTGCCCTGGCTTCCTTGGACTTATCATCTTCACACACCAAACTACATATTGCCTCCTTCATCTTCATGTGTGAGAATGCTTCAAAAGGGACTCTGCACCTAGGTCTCTACCTTGCGGCTTGATTCCTCGGACTTCAAAAACTTCATTACACCTCCTCCCAATAGAAGAGTGGGAAACCTTCACCATTGCTCTACGTTTAGTTTGAACTTTGAAGGCATCAAAGCCAAATTGAAAACCGAGGAATTCAAAACCACAAAGTGAATCCAAATTCAAACTAACCTTGTGTGTGGGCAATAGTAGAACACTTGCCCTACGTTCCAAGGTTTCTTCAAAATCCGCGTCACCACTTGAAACTGGTGGCAATCAATGCACGTGACCAAGGAAAGGGCACTTGATCAGCCCGGATCTGTTGCCGACAACATGGAGTCGCTCTTCATGGTGGAGGATCTGCCGCCACTGTCATCGAGTCATCCATGGGAGACATATATAGAGAGAGATAGAGAGATGGGGGAGGACTAGGGAATGAAGGGAGAAACAAGTCTAGGGGTTTGGGCAAGAAGGCGACTAGCCACTGACCTCACACACAGTAGATGACCTCTTCTTCACCTTAGCAGCCATGTTGTATAGTCCACGTCAGATATAAACACAAAACGAACCGGTATAGATCTTTAATGTACAACTTTAAAAGGTTTTGGACCCAAAAATACAAATCCAAAGTTGGTGGCCCTAGTCGACATAGACATAAAGTTAATGGACTAACCATGCATTTTACTCTATAAAAGAAAAGTAAAGTGGAGAGGAAGGTTAAGGGACGATCAAATATAGATTGAAATATAGTTTAGGTACACTACTTAGCTGGACAATCTAGCTGTGATGTAGCTTAACCTTGACATGCAACGATTAGGGATAATGTATTACCTAGCAACAACGTGAATAATAACGACGTAGTACAAAACTTTTTCCATCACTTCTAGCTGTAGTGTCAAGTGTGCTCAGCCTTGTACTCCTGCACGGTTAGTGTCAAGACGCGTGATTGACCAAATCATCAATAAATATGAAAGATGTTGGCATGGGTGGTTTAACAGCTGAACAACATGTCAGTACTCGGCAAGTTGCATAGGAGTGTTCGCCTAGTGCAGTTCATGATGCTCCTTTCCCAGTTGCACCAAATCATCAATAAATATGAATCTAGATTTTGACTTTCAAATTTTAATCTTATTAGTTGCTACAGGCTTTTATTGTTAAGTTAAAACTCTTGTGCATATCGTACATTTTATTCAAAACTCTCCTACTAAAAATAAGGATATTATAGGTCATCATGAGTTGCTTAATTACTGAGATTTATGATGGGCTAAACGGTGCTAGCCATATACAGCACCTCCAAGAGTATCTAATATTTTCTTTCCAAAAATATGGAGTTTTATAACTCTAAAAAAGTATTGGAAGGAATAAAGAAGGTCATCTCCAAGGATTTTTAATAATCCACTCCTAAAATATAGAAGACAATTTTACATCAGAAATCCTATACTATTTCTAAATTATCCTAACCATTTTTATATATTCTTTCTCTCTTGTATATTTGCATCAGGAACCATTTTCTACTCTTTATTCTTCTCACGCCCTTCCACCTTTAGATTGGCCGACAAACACGCGCGGGAGAGAAGATACGCGCGACTCACTTTACGCGGAACATAGTGACTTTTCCCAAATTCTAAAAGATTAGGAGGATGGATTAGAAGTTGTTGGAGAGAGATTTTGTTCTCATCTTGCTAAAAAACAAGGATTAGGAAGAGATTTAGGGAACTCTTGGATATGCTCAGAGGATAATTTTAATAGTTTGTTATTTTCATTGGTATATGAATCGTTAAGGGAACATTCTTCATGATGCAAATCATGTATATTTACTTTAATTTAAAAATTTTATATATTAATAGTAATTTAAGTGGTAAATTCTAAAACATATTTAGGCATAAGCTCTCATAATAGGATATGTTGGTAATATACTATTTTAGATGTAGAATTAAATAGATACTTAAGTTTTTTTAATAGGAAGAATTGGTAAATTAGATATAAATTTAAGGGGTAACATATATTATCTATCATATTGATAGGACGAGAAGTTTAGATATAAATTTAGGGGTTAGTTTATATCATGTTAGAGCATCTCCAAGAGATTAGTCAAAAAGGCTTGTCAAATTTACTGATTTAGGTACTCTCTAAAATAGATTTGACGAAAAAAATATTAGAGTACTCCAACAAACTCTATAAATGATGGCTAGTGAGGTAGACTATCCAAAAGTAGAGAGCGAATGAGATGGAATGGAGAGATACTAAATTTGGAGAGTCATTTATAGAGTCCGTTGAAGACCTTCAATAATAACCAAATTTATCTTTAGAAGACGATTTGGCTAATCTCTTGGAGATGCTCTATTATGACATATGTAGGGTTACTTTAAATTGTTTGTTATTTTTCTAATGACAGCTATGTATATGTTTTTTACAAAATAGAATATATTAAGTGGCTATTATTATCAGTAGTAATTAGAGTCTACCAAATTGATGACATGTTTTTCTGATTTTTATGAAAAAAAATTTAGAGAATCTATTTTTTTCCTAGTGGATGTCATAAAAAGTAACGTGCAGTCACCGTCAGAGGCCTCTAATTAGTACGTGCGCATGTGAAAGTTTGGTCAGTACACGGTTTATGGAGGAAGCCAAATGTGAAAGCTGAAACCATATTTTTACCAGGTCATCGGAAAATGGTTAAATACGTGGATATGGGTGACCAGTTCATCAAGACCTTTGCCTCCTTACTCTGATAGTGAAAGAACCATTTCTTTACCGATGACTAACGCGCGTAACTTTCATGAGAGTACATTGCCATCGGAGACTGGGTATTGCATTTTGTATAGTGACCGGAGAACACTACAGTTAGCTGGCAATGAAGGTTAGAGAGATCAGCGAATGGATAAGCATGAAGTGGCATAAATCCAACAACTTTACCTTGTAAATGTAACAATGGGACTGTTCACTGTGAATGTTATTTGTCACCACCGGCGCTGAACATCAAAGCTGGTGGCGCTAGCAATGGCTATGTGAGTTCATCCAATACTCAAGAATCCATTTGTGCCTCGAACAAATGAAAGCGATCATATTCATCTGTCTGTATTGACAGAGAGCGGTTAATATGACAAAGGCAATGTTCTGATTAATAAGAAACATTCTGGCGTCCTATACGGAAGGTTTCATGAAAGGGAAGAACATTTTGTCGATTTTGATGTCATTTTCTGTAAAGAAAACAAGATCCAGTAGTCCAGCGGATGCGTCAGAGGCAATGGCTACGGGCAACCCAAGTATCTCCAACAAAAACGTGTATAGAAGTTTCGAACTAAATTGGTCTCTTGACTGACATATACGTTAACTGAAGGCGCTCAGGAACTCCGAATGTTATTTTTGTCGGTTCGTAACCAGCAAAATAAGAACACACATCAATTTCGTTAAAGATGGCATAATGTTGTTCTACAGGCATTATTAAGTCTGAGAAAGAGAGGGTGAATAGAATGAGGTACTAATCATGTTTGTTTTACATTACATGAACTCATGAAGTAACCTGCTTATCAAAGCTGAACATTGCATCGCACAGTGGCTCTGTCATACTGTAAATTAGACTTTGGTTATGCTACCTTCCTCGAGCATATGCATATCATTACAACAACAACAACATAGCCTTTTGTCCCAAGCAAGTTGGGGTAGACTAGAGATGAAACCCAAAAGAGACGATAAACAGAGAGACACATAAAGGGACATAAATGGCACAAGACAGAAAGAGGTCACGGTTCAGGCACGTTGATTGCCAGTCTCCAAGCGCTCCTGTCCATAGCTAAATCCTTAGAGATATTCCACTCCTTAAGGTCTCTCTTAACGGAATCGTCCCAAGTTAGAAAATATGCATATCATTGCATATGCATATCATTGCACCAAACAAACCTACACAGCCTCAGAAAATAACTTCTGAGACCACCATTACCATCTTGACAAAAAATACTCTGCAGCAAAACTTATACCATGGCTGTGTTTAGTTGAGAAAATTTGGGTGAAAAATTACTGTATCACTTTTCGTTGTTATTTGGTAAAATTTATCCAACCATGGATTAATTAGACTCAAAAGATTCGTTTCGAACTTTACAGACAAACTATGCAATTAGTTATTTTTTTACCTACATTTAATGCTTCATGCATGCGTCTAAAGATTCGATGTGACGAGTGGAAGAGGAAATATTTTGGGTATGCATGGCAAGTGAACGCGGCCATAGAGAAAAAAAAAAAGGAATATGCTGGCATAGGTCCTTCTGAAACATTCAAAGCGAGAAATTGAGTGGCAGTTGTTTTGTCAAGTCTATTCAAGCATGCTGTAGAATAGCTGACCAGCAGAAGCAAACCGAACATTCTGAAAAGAAAAACGAAATATACCATCTCTGAATCAGCAACTGTCAGAACCGAAAATGTTCCTACTGCTGTGCCATGCCAATGCAAGTACTGACTGTACCCGAAACGAAAGCGAGAACACGATCACCCATCCAATCACCTCTGCTTCGTTCGTATCACTAATTCATTTGTTTATCGCCTACAATGACGAGCGACGGCGACAGGCAATGCCGCCGGGAAGTTGCCGCCGCTAGGCGCCACCGCGGTCGATCTCGGTTGCCCTCCGGAATAAACCCCGCGTCCCCGCCATCAGACGCCAAACCCGCCATTAAAATATCCCAGAGCTGCCACCACATCGAACAAGTCCTCCTTGTTCTTCACACCCACTGACCCACCATGTGGCACGCCTCCACGCCGCGCCGGCCAAGCCGTACGTGCCGCTTATACATAAGACCCCGTCTCTCCTCCCACTCCTCTTGATGGCTGCTTCTTCCACCTCTGGATCTACCAAGAACTCATAGGGGTGCAGCGAGTGTTGTTATTAGGACGGCAAGCTTTGTCGAGAGAAGAGAAGAAGACGACGAAAGCGGGACGGCATGGATCGGTTGGTGATACCTGAGCCGTCGAGCGAGGTGATGGTCCGGGTGGAGCCCGGGAGGCAAGCGAGAGGGGAGCTGACGCTGAGGAACGCGATGCACACCATGCCGGTGGCGTTCAGGCTGCAGCCGGCCGTGCGTGGGCGCTTCGCGGTTCGCCCGCACACGGGAATCCTGGCGCCGCTCGCGGCGGTCACCGTGGAGGTGCTGTACCTGGCCTCGGTGGCTCCGGAGGGGCGCAGCGGGTCAGGAGGAGGAGGGAACCGTGGCGAGGACGCGTTCCTGCTGCACAGCGTGGTCGTGCCGGGCGCCGCGGTGAAGGAGCCCGTGACGGCGCTGGACTCGGTCAACCCGGAGTGGTTCTCGGCGAGGAGGAAGCAGGTGTTCGTGGACAGCGGCATCAGGGCGAGCTTCGTGGGCGCGTC
This sequence comes from Saccharum hybrid cultivar R570, assembly GCA_038087645.1. Taxonomy (NCBI): domain Eukaryota; kingdom Viridiplantae; phylum Streptophyta; class Magnoliopsida; order Poales; family Poaceae; genus Saccharum; species Saccharum hybrid cultivar. The sequence goes on along the minus strand of JAQSUU010000001.1, from coordinate 32,953,168 downwards.
CGTGGCCGCGCGGCTTGTCGAGGCCGGCGCGGTCGAGGCGCTCAGGGAGGTGCTCGACCGCAGCGAGCCCGAGTGGCGTGCCGCGGACGCCACCGACGAGTCTGGGCGCACGCTGCTCGACCTCGCCGTCAGCCTGGGCCGCGCCGACATCGTCCAGGTGCTGCTCGAGTACGGCGCCGACGCTGACAAACCGAGCCGCGGCCGGACGCCCCTTGAGACCGCCGCCGCCTCTGGCGAGTGCCTCATCGCCGAGCTCCTCCTCGCCAACGGCGCGACAACCGCCGGCTCCGACGCCATCCACGTGGCCGCCGCCGCCGGCCACAACGACGTCCTGAAGCTGCTTCTTGGCAAGCCCGCCTCTGCCTCTCCGGCCTCATCCTCGTCCGCGTCCTTTTCGTCTTCTTTTACATCTGTCGACGCGGCGGGGAGGGACGGCAAGACTCCTCTACGGTTAGCGGCGGAGGCGGGGCGGCGAGACGCGGTGAAGGCGCTTCTCGCGGCGGGCGCGAGGGCCGACGCGAGGTGCGGCACAGACGGTGCCACCGCGCTCCACGCCGCGGCGAGGCGCGGCGACGAGGCGGTCGCGCGTCTCCTCCTGTCGCACGGCGTGGCCGGCACGGCCACGGTGCGCGACGTGGCCGGGAAGACCGCATTCGAGATCGCCGCCGAGGAAGGCCACGGCGGCCGGATCCTGGACTTCTTGGGCCTCGGCGAGGCGATCCTCGCCGCCGCGCGCAAGGGCGAAGTGAGATCGGTCAGGCGCGCGGCCGACCGCGGCGCGTCCGTCGAGGGGAGGGACGCGCATGGGTGGACGCCGCTCATGCGCGCTGCCTTCAAAGGGCGGGCCGACACGGTCCGCGACCTCATCGACAGCGGCGCGGACATCGACGCGGCCGACGCCGAGGGTTACACGGCGCTGCACTGCGCGGCCGAGGCGGGCCGCGCCGACGTGGTCGACCTCCTCTTGAAGAACGGCGCGAACGCCAAGGCCACGACCGTGAAGGGAAGAACCGCCGCCGATGCCGCCGCCGCCGCGGGCAAGTCCAAGGTGGTTCGGCTTCTTGACAAGGCCAGCGTCATGGTGAGGAAGCAGGATGTTAGCGAGAAGGTGGCGCCGGCGGTGGCGAAGGGCGGTAGCATGGACAGGAAACGGAGAGGGCGGAAGGGGAGCAGTGGCGCCATACGGTTTGGTGGTGGGAAGGAGGGGTTCGAAGCCGCCGCGGTTACCGTTGGGTGGTCACACTAGCCGCTGTGCAAGAAGCAGCTGGGCCAGCCATCAAGAAGGATTTGTTCCAAATTGTGATTAGTTTTGGATGAGGCGATAATTCAAATTTGTTTTGAAGGAACAGGCAAGTAATATATGTGTTATACTTGTAAAAAGAGATTCCTCAAGAGTAGGTGTATAACCTTTTTTTTCTTCCTTTTTTCACTTTGTTGTGTCACACTATATACAATGATGGCATGAGTTGTAGTTGATGACTTGAGGATATAGGCAGGCATATCCTGTTGTAAAATGTACAATGATGATTTGATTTTAATAAATGAGTTTGCCAGCTAGTAAGATCATACGTACAGGATGTACCGATTAATTGAGAGTACTTGAATTTCTGCAGTTGTGCTTCCACCAGACCTTAAGACGAAGGGCTCCTAATAATAACCAATAATAAGAGGAATTTCACTGTGCGTTAGTTATACCTCTGAATCGTGGGAAGCCACACAGCAGCTTCATGAATCGGTTTAATGAGCACAAAATGGGATTTGAAAAAACTCCAGCAATGAGGATTAATTCCTCTTTCATTTCCATTTTGAGGTTCTGTAGCAAATCGACACTTATGCTGAAGTTAAATGTATAAGCATGAGCTTTGTTACTCCAGCAGGGAAAGTAGTAGCTGGATTCAGTCACTTATGCTGAAGTTAAATGTATAAGCAAGAGCTTTGTTACTGTGCTTGGTTGGAACTGGCCGGTTCCTACCGCTGGGATTATTTTCAACGGTTGATTTTAAAAATGCTGGTTTCATTGTTAGTAAGGGTACTTTAGTATTTTGAGACCACTTAATTTCTACTGAGACCCAAAACGAAATCCCAGCTCTGGCTTAACCATAATGCATCGAGGAGACGTCGGTGCCTTCAATGCAAGCGGACTGACTACAGTCAGTCGCCGCCACGGATCCTCATCGAGCTGGGATTCGGCGGTCTATGGCTTTTCGTCGTGCGGCTCGGCTGGTAGGTTCCGTCCCTGCCGGCTGCCGTCGCTCTTCAAATGACAACGCCGGCGCGTTGGCAGCAAGCGCTCGACGCCGAGGGAGTCGCCGTCGCAGATCCTCGTCGGTCAGGGCATTGGTTGTCAGGGATTGATGGCCAGGTGCCCTCCGCCTAAGGCCTCCCAGGGTTCTTTGATCTGTCGGCCTTTGAAAAGGGCTTTTGAGCCGAAACGCTGCATGCAAAGACCAAAATATCTTTTTTTTAATGGAGTTCCTAGCTCACTAATTTAGTTCCAGGTAACAGGTTCCTGGTTAATGGGTTCCTTCCACTTTTAAACCAGTAGATCTGGACCCATCAATGGTTCTAAAATTTCCAAGCACCGGAAAATCCATCAAGTATAATAGTCTCTTAACACTTCACAGGTACATATGCACGGCTCCTACAAGTCTGAATTTACATGAACATAGTCAAATTTTAATCGATGTGCTCATTTTGGTAGAGTATTTGATTGGCTGCCAGTGAGAATTCTGTCATGGCATGTATGGCCATTCTGAACTTTGAATACTAAACATGTTCAGGTAGTGGTTTATATTGCCCGGATCTAACCACTATTGCGTTCTTTCAATTCGCATGAGGCAAATTAACTACAGGCTTGGCCTTCAAGAAGCAGCTACTCACTTCCTACTTAGGGGCCGTTTGGTTCCCTAGAATTGAATCAATTTCAATAAATCAGATTCTAGAAATTGATTTGTTCTAGAATTGAATCAGCTAGAAACTAATTCATTTCCATTATTCTTGTTTGGATGCAAACATAATTGAATTTCTTGAATTAAAATCAAAATTTTGTTTGGCTAGATAGGATCAAGAATTGAACCCGGTTAATGTAGTTGGGGTACATCTCCATAAACAGCAGAATATATGCATGTAATCGCAACAATATATGGCACACATAAACAACCCAATATAAGTTAAAACACCTCATAATCAAAATTTAAACCAGTACGTCAGTGAAGTGATAGGTAAAATCACGTACATGATACAAGAGCCAAAACAATATGTGTTGATTACACATCAAAATTAAAACCATTTGATAAGAGGCACATACGACTAGGTAGAAGCATTACACAATAATATGCTTAGAAACAGTACTCTAATCACTTTTTAAGTTGCTTCAGTAGCCACCTCTTCCTCCTTTGTACTGATAGGGCTCTCATGGACTCAAACTTGCGAGCAATGGAGGCGAGCTTCGGAGTGCTGCAATTACTTCAGCTCAACAGTGAAGCTTTGGTGCATCGTCCAGTTGTGTGTCAGACTGAGTTGTAATTGGGTCACGCTTAATTGTATGCAGTTGTTGGGTCTTGTACTATCGATCAAAACCAAAAAAATTGAGGGGCTACTGTTGGGGGTGTACTATATGTTATGTTAGGACCCCATTGGTGTTTTCCGGGTCCAATTACATAGCTTATGGGCTTACATGATTAGGTTTAAGGTCCATTTGTAGGCCCTAGGACTCTATCGTAAAATATCGGCTCCACCAGGGGATAATGAAAACCTCCCATCTCACCTTCCCTATAAAAGAGGAAAAGAGGAGCTAGAGAAGGAGGTTGTCCCTCTTTCTTACCAATCACACCCCTCATGTTCAGCTAGCGGCCAACAAAAAAAAAGATATGGAGAAAACACATGAAACTTCATGCTTTACCTGAAAATTATCATGTTCATATGTCATACTGCAATACAAAACCTAAAACTGTGAAAGCCTAGAGCTACCAATCCTTGAGAACACAATCAACCTCCTTGAGTTGACATGCTCAAGCCTTTGTACACTCTGAGGATACACCAGACCGGCAAATCCAGATTCTCAATAATGTTTTCCTCAAAAATATGGGAATTGCAGCCATGTATCATAGTCTTCCTTCGAACTAGCAGAATTAGATGGTGAATAATCAGCATCATGGTCTTGCTCCGTGCCCTCTTCCTTGAAAAAAGGAAATTAGAGTCAGTCGTCACCTTTATCTTCATCATCAGAAGGGGACCACAACACGACACAATAAAACCATATGAGTTTAGAAAAATTAAACAAACAATCATGTGAACATGTTTGGAAACAAGTGGAGCCATAACACAGTCACTGAAGTATCAATTGGGATAGGATTTGTAAAACACATGCAATTATTAAGATGATTAGTAATGCTTTGGACTCCCTCTTCATTGGTCCATACATAACCACAAGAACTATGCCAACCAATAAGCCAAAAATGACAGAAATACAAAAAGATAAGCCTAAAATAAAATTAATGTTAGTTTAAATTAATATTAATACAATGATGTGTAAAAGATATAGTGCTTACCCTTGTGCCCATATACCCTGCTAAATCTATCTTGGCAACTAGATATGTTGCGTAGAAAGTGAATCCAACACCTGCCAATGACGTTTCCATCCTCACCATGGAGGTGAGAAATAGAAAATAGAAGCCAACCAAAAAAGATTGAAAGTGCAATCAAGCCCTAAATGTGGGTTTTAGTGATGATGACCACGCAATAGAGACCTAATGAGATTTATCAAGATAACAAGCAGAGAATGCATATTCGAGGATGTTACATGAAATGGAGGAGCCCCCAAATTACAAGTTGAAAGTTCAAGTTTGGTTTTGGTAATTAATGATACCAAGTTGCTAATGCTATTATATCAAGTGGAATGAGTTAGGCATAAGCAACACACATGATGAAGGAGCATGTGGCATTGAGTGATGGCCACAAGATCACAAGAGGTGGAGATGCACGTAAAATATGATCATGTTGATCAAGCATGTGGAGATGGACATGAAACAAAGTGATCAAGGCAAAGGTATAATCGTAGGGTTCACTTTTGCCGGTCTAAGATGAGTAGAGAAGTGATTGACCGGGTTTAGGATTGATAGCCGACTATCAAGAGGGGCAATCACGGTTAGCTCATGGATCAAGTGCTACTAGGTCATCATCTTGAGCATATGCATTAGGATCTAGTAGAGAGCTAAAAAATTTTGTGTCATCTTATTGCTGAGGATTTCATTTGTGTATGTGATCACGTTGATTGATTGGTACATTGGACATATCTCTTCTCATCAACGTTATATCTATTCAAGCTCACTCCTTTACTTATTGTTCTTTGCCTTGTTTAACTTGAGTAGAATAGCTTATCTCATAGGAGTAATTAGCCTAGTAACTTAGGTTGTTGGTGTGAGCTAAAGATCATAGCCTTGTTGTTTACTAGAATTGTGTAGGCAGCTTGCATAGATTAGTTGTGCTAGTGCTAGAAGAGCTTCGCCATCTTATTTACTAACTTGTTGCTTAGTAAAGCTTATAGAAAATTTAAATAGGCTATTCACCCCCCTCTAGCCATTTTGACCTTACACAAGTGTTGGCGACTTCAAACTCAAAGGAGGTTTAAATTCATTTATATTTCAAACTTGAGTATAGGAAAAGTCGTACTATAAAGGGGGACACAATGCTTAAGCTAGAATGTGCTACCAAGTGCTTAAAATTTACAATACATCCTCACTTACCCAGGCAAGATAGCCTGTACCCCACTCCAACCTTTGTTGTCTTGCCAGGTGCGGTAGTGCCGCACCAAAAGAGAGGCAATGCCACTGAGCGGCACTGCCATGACTTAAAGTGACTATTGGGGGACAGGGGGTATTTATATCTTTTCCCACCTGCTCCAACGTCTCTCTTCCTCCAACCGTTCAGTTCACACAGAGAACAGAAAAGTGCTCTCTCTCTCTCTCCTCCATTGATGACATTGAGCTCCCAAGCTTCTCCATTAATTTCCCCATAATCCTTGAGAGAAAAGGCTCCAAAACTCGATTAGAGAGCAGATCCACTGATTTCTAAAGCCAAAAGAGCACTTGGTTCACGTTTTGGCCGATGGTTGTGTTTGTTACTCTTGGAGCTTGGCTCCTAGCCGGCTAGAGCGTCGTCCGTGGAGCTTGCCAACTTGCGTGGCAGCCCCGAGAGGTTTGTAACCATCTCTTGCAGCTAGTAAACTCACCTCTCACCTCAAGAGTTAACTTCACTTGCATTTCGTATTGTTGTTGAGGTGATTTCTAGGGTTTTAGGCTGATCTACTTGTGTGTGGTGTTTCCACCACTTCTAGCTCTCGATCTGTGATCTATACCCCTACAAGAAGCTGAGTAACTTCTTCAATCTAGGTTTACATTGTTAGATTTTGAACTGTGACTCGAAGTTGCCTGCAGGTGTGCTAGTGCCGCTTATTCTGCCTTGCAGTGCTGTAGGGGCAGAGAAACAGTGTCGTAGGTTGAATTTGATGAGAGTTTAAGTTTTTGTTTTAACAGACCTATTCACCTCCCCTCTAGGCCAACCAGAGATCCTATAAGTGGTATCAAAGCACATGAGGAGCTCAGAGGAGGATCTAGTGGCGTGAAGCCGATAGATGTTGATCCGGAGCATGTTGATCTGCACTACACCGACAGCAGCGAACTCAATGTGTCAACAGCAAGCAACACCACGCTCCTACATCTTGAGGCTACCGATGCCAAAAGAGCTCTTAATGATGAAGAAAGAAGAAAAAGGAAGGAATCAAGAAAAGCAAAAAAGGAAGAGAGAGAACAAGAAGGAGCAGCAGTAACAGTTAGAAGACAAGAAGCAAAGAAAAGAAGAAAGAAAGCTGAAGAGAGAAGCAAGAAAAAAAGAAGAGAAGCTAGGAAGAAGAAGAAGAAGAAAAGAAGGCAACAAATGCATCATCAAATGACATATCAAGTAGTTTCAAAGATGGAGATGATGATGAGTCCTACCAAGTGTCAAAGGGGGGGCAAGAAGGAGGAGAAAGGAAATGGCAAAGTCGACAACAACAAATATGCCGCCGTATACTTTAACTATTTCTCTATGCCTATGACTAACCATGATCGGAGATCTTTCATCAATGTGTCCGTGGGCAAGTTACCTCATTTCGATAGGACTAACTTTACCAAGTGAAAGCACTTGATGAGCGTCTATCTTATAGGTCTTCACCCTAGCATTTGAGAGGTTGTTTGTAATGGATTTGAGCTACCGGTTGATCCCAAGAATCCAACACTGGATGAAATGAGAATCATTCACCTCAATGGTCAAGCCACAAGTGTGTTGCTTAATGCTTTGGATGGTGATGAGTATAATAGAGTGATTGGTGTTGATGTTGCCAAGCAAATATGGGACACTTTGCACCTTTCACATGAAGGGGTTGACAAAGTGAGGAAGGCAAGAATTGATTTGTTGATAACAAAGCTCGACCGGTTCGTGATCATGGATAGAGAAGGGCCACAAGAGATGTTTGATAGATTGATGACTATGGTGGGCAAGATTAGAGGCTATGGTTGTGATGAGCTAGATGATCACAAGGTTGTGAAGATCATGTTAGAGGTTTACTCACCTAGAAATGAGGTCGTGGTTACTCTAATTAAAGACAAGATGAAGTTTGAGTACTTCACACCAAATGATGTACTTGGGAGAATCTTGATCTTTGACATGCAAAGAGAATAAGCAAATAAGAGGAAGAGGCTTGGTGAGTTGCAAGCAAAGCTAGATGGCATAAATATCAAGGATGTAGCTCTTAAGGCCAACAAATCAAGCAAGCAAGGCTCTACAAGCAAGTCTAAGATCAACAAGCAAGCTTCAATAAGCAAGTCCAAGAGCAAGTGGATACCACATCATCCTCAAGTGAAAGTGAAAATGATGATGATCAATATAAGAAGGTTGATGATGTTGCTCACAAGGGGTTAAAGAACCAAAGCTACAAGGTAGTGAAGAGAAAGTTTCCAAACAAGAAGAAGAAGACACACTACAATTGTGGTAGTACCGATCACTTCATTGCCAAGTGTCCATATGAGATTAAGGACAACAAATACAAGAAGGACAAGAAAGAGTACAAGGCTGACCATAGAAAGAGCAAGAAGTACATGGGAGAGGTTCACATTGGGAATGAATGGGACTCAACTAAAGAGAGCACAAGTGAAGAGGATGAGAAGATTGGAAATGTAGCTATCCATAAGTCATCCTCTACACCAAGGCTCTTCAACATGTCCGATGATGACTACTACTCCTCTCACATTTGTCTTATGGCAAAGGGTGAGAAGGTAAAATCCAAATAGAAGGCCAAATCTTCTCCACGTCCACCTCTTAGTGATATCTCTAGTAGTGATATTAGTGATAGCTCTAGTGATGATGAATCTAGTGATGAAGAAAGAAACATGATAACTAAAAATTTGGATAAAAAGACTAAATTATTCATCACTAAGCTAATGGAGGATTTAGAGAGTGTCCAAGCCGAGTTAAAATCTAGAGAAGAGACTCTTATCCAACAAGAGAATCTCTACATTGCTAGCAAGGAAGCTCTTGCATTAGAGAGAAGTGAGGTGGAATCCTTGCACAAGGCCTTAGCCAAAGATCAAAGGGACCATGCTATTATGAAGAAAGAAAATATTGCTCTCAAAAAAAAGTATTGTGACTTAAATGAAAAGCACAAAGAACTTGAGCTGCAATATAACATTCTTTGGGATAGCAACTCACATCCTTCTAAGGCAAAGGATAACTCTACTCTCTCCACTAGCCAAGGTTGTGGAAAGTGCTATAATCTTGATTTGAATGCTTATTCCACTAATCTTGCAAATATGGAGGCAATGAGAAAGGGTATCGCTAAACTAAATAAGATCATTGGCAAGGGCTACTTGAATGGTAAGGCTCAAGCAAGTGACAAAAGGGTGAACGAACCAAAAGGGCCTCAATTCAAGCAAGGGAGACATCCCTCAATCAAGCATGGATTCTGTCGACGAAACATGGTCTGCGGTCTACCAAGGGGTATGCCCAAGGTAGTGATTTGTCGGTAGACAGGTGCACAAGCTACGAACTAGATGATGACGCAAGACACGGAACAAGGATTTATCTAGGTTCGGCCAAGCTAATGAGATGTGTTTTGAGGGGTCCCCTGCCCGCCTTATATAGTCTGGGGCAGGGTTACAAATCTGGAAACTAATCCTGTCCGGTTACAATTGTCATAGCTGGCCGGATAAGAATTCCTATTCTAACCGACCAGGATCTTGTTTGATCACCAAGTTTGCTTTCCTTCCTTGCGTGGGACGCCGAGCAGATCGACCGGGCCACGCGTCGTCTTCTGATGGGTCGGGCCCACTGGTCTGGGCCAGCCTAAGTCTAGCCATAGGGGTATAGGGGTTAATACCCCCACAGCTAGTCTCTGAGCACTATGCATTGTGATGCGACACACCATCTTGACCTTTTCCGAACAATGAGGCTTCAGTTCTTGACGTCTCTGACCAGTCAAAACACCATCCGAGCAGCTGTTGCAGGCGTTCGACCAGCTTATAGTACAGCCGACCACCGTTGTTACCGGAGAAAGTAGGTTGTCCAAATAATGTATGGTGCTCTTTGGAAAAAAGAAAAAGATTTCCTTTCTGGCGAAGTATGCCCACTTGTATTTCTGAAAAGAAATGTAAGCAGGGTAAACAAAACGTATGGGTCAAAAAAAAATAAACACATTCACCACTAGGTGAAGTGTGCCCACTTAGTCTCCGAGCCTAGTAGTAGGTGACGTAGGCACGTGGTGCCAGGGTCCAAAATGAAACTCCATGGAAACTTGATACTGAGATGCACCGACAGTTGCATCGTACCGATGTAGTCCCCGAGCTTGCTGGAAGGCAAAGTATGAGCCTTGTAGCAAGGTCTAAAAAAGCACTGATATCTCGACTATATGTGAGTCAAATTTCACATGTAGCCGAGGAAATCATGCGTCAAGCTGTGGACCTCGAGCTATGGTCGGAGAGTGGTCGAAGCAGTCCTCAAACACAGCGTGAGACGTGGTCGATGAATCCCCGAGCGTTGGTCGGGTGGTCAAAGGCGCAGTCCCCGAACGCTGGTCGAGTGGTTGAGAAAGAACACTGATCGAGTGGTCGAGGAGGCAGTCCCCGAGCGCTGGTCGAGTGGTCGAGGAGGCAGTCCCCGAGCACTGGTCGAGTGATCGAGGAAGAACACTGGTCTGGTGGTCGAGGAGGCATTCCCCGAGCACTGGTCGAATGGTCGAGGAGGCAGTCCCCGAGAACTGGTCGAGTGGTCGAGGAAGAACACTGGTCTGGTGGTCGAGGAGGCAGTCCCTGAGCACTGGTCGAGTGGTCGAGGAGACAGTCCCCGAGCACTGGTTGGGTGGTCAAACGACGAAGTCCCCTAGCGTAGCCTGAAATTCCTGCAATATAAATATGTAGAACAGTTTAGTTTATTATAAACTTGTACCTCGTCATCAGGCAAGTTTGTAATAATGTACTGTTGTGACAATGTAAGCTTGTTTGAGTTTTTATGGAAAAAAAACGTTTAAAGCGTGTATATTGTGTGGAGGATAACTAAGTTAGAATGTATAAGTGTTCTGTTTTAGTTGTATCAGTTGGTAGACGCGTCATCCTATAGAATTCGTATGGCCCCAGCTGGATCTGCAGTCCGAGTGCGAGGCGTGAAGCCTGTTCGCATGTAAGAGCGCACAGGTCAGACCAGGGAGCGCCCGCCGACCACCCGGAGCATAGAGAGCGGGTCCCGTGCACGCGTAGGGAGAAGCCAGAGACGGGGCTAGCTCCGAGAACTCGAGAAAGGATGGTGCTCTATCAACTGGTCTTTTATAAAATATTAATAGAAAATGATCTTCAGGTAAGCACATTAGAGTGGTTGGAAGAAATTGTATTAAATACGAATATTAGAAGTGTGCTTATCTTTGGACAGAAAACTGGTTGGTGACGATAAAATTGTCTGGCCCTCAAGCTTTTCGACCAATCATGATGACAGTGGTCGCGGTTGTTGTAGCGTCGTTCTTCGTGACAATCCATCATTGCGACGCTGCAGGTGGTCAGAGTCCGAGCAGCTCGCTTGGCAGCTCGAACGTACGTGGTCGGAGCTCGGACGGATGTGGTCAAAGCTCAGTAGAGTCGATCGCTCGAGAGCCTAGACGAGTACACGGAGTTGCAGGCGAACGAGTTTGGAGACTCGGCACTTTGATCCTACGTGCGACGACGACGACTGCCGTTGTGTACAACCATAAAAGTGCATGTAGATGGATGCATATATATATGGCATAGATATCGTATATGGCATAGGATATTTAATCGAAATAAAGAAATTAGACTTGGCTTATTTAATTGGAGTAATCATCTTTACTGGTCATGACTTGCTCAATCTTGCTGTGCCCGTGATTGTCAGTGATGGCTTTGCTGCAACGTGCGGATACATGGGAGCACCGGGATCGCGGCCATCTCCGTGGTGGCTCGATGACGTGCCGAGCTGGTTGATCGCCGCAAAGTGGCAATGAGACCAGGACCCATGCTGTAGATCGATGATCTAGTAACCGCCGTTGATGTGAAAAAAGCTTCTGCCGCTGAAGTCGTCAAGTCCGTCGTTGTCGAGTTAATTCTCGATATTAATCCCAGCAAGCTCCAGGGCGATGTTTAGCGAGGCAGATTGCGAACGAGGGAGATGAGTCGTTACATGCAGAAAAATCAATCTGTATTAGATATTTGAAAAAATAGACTGATCGAATCAACAACGTAGAACGACTCACCCGATTTTTAGTCAAAAATTGTCTGTACGCACACCCCCTACCTGGCACGCCACTATCGACGAAACGTGATCGGCAGTCTACCAAGGGGTATGCCCAATGTAGTGATTTGTCGATAAATAGGTGCACAAGCTACGAATTAGATGGTGACGCAAGACACAGAACAAGGTTTTATCCAAGTTCGGCCGCCGTGAGGGCGTAATACCTACGTCATGCGTCTGGTTTTTATTGTTGTGTATAATGAGATGTGTTTTGAGAGGGTCCCCTGTCCGCCTTATATAGTCCGGGAGGCAGGGTTATAAATCTGGAAACTAATCCTACCCGGTTACAATTGTCATAGCTGGCTGGATAAGGATTCCTATTCTAACCGACCAGGATCTTGTTTGATCTCCAAGTTTGCTTTCCTTCCTTGTGTGGGACACCGAGCAGATCGACCAGGCCACGCATCGTCTTCTGATGGGCTGGGCCTACTGATCTAGGCTAGCCCAAGTCTAGCCATAGGGGTATGGGGGTTAATACCCCCACAGATCCGGCCACACAAAAGGAGTCAAGACGAATAGAAGAAAGATTGTGAATGGCAATGAGTGTGTGCAGTTTGAGAGGAAGGGCAGAATTGGTGTAGAGGAGCCTGCACAGCTCGCGGCAATGCGACATCCCCGAGTGGCAGTGCCGCGGTGAAGGGCAGCAGTGTCACGCCCCGCAATGGAAAGGTTACCAATTTAGTTCTTGGTCAGACTAAGCCCAAGAAGGTGTCCTAGCAGAAATAGGTTCAGCATAAGCCAAAAGAATCAATGTGGGGCACCATGAACAAGTATGCCTATCAACCAAAGTTCTAACCACCTCGACAAAGCTTAACATCATGCTTGGTTTTGAAGAACAGTAGTGGAAAAGTGGTTGCCAAATATGTTGGAAAGAAAACCAACATTTATAGGAATAATTCTATATGAGTTCCTAAGTTTCTTATGACTAACATGCAAGGCCCAAGTCTAATTGGGGACATAAATCAAGCAACTAAATCAAGCAACTAAATCTGTTCTACAGGCATACTCCTCCGATGGATCAAATTAGGTGCTTGATAGTGGATGTACAAATCATATAACCAGAGAAAGAAGTATATTCTCATCATATTCCCCGATGACTCACTCAAATAAAAATATTGTCCTTGGAGACAATTCAAAAGGGGATGTGATTGGTCTTGATAAAGTTATAACCCTTGAGCATTCAATTACAAATGTATTACATGTTGATTCGTCGAGTTACAATTTGTTGTCCGTTTCTCAATTGTGTGAGATGGGCTATAATTGTCTCTTTATGGATAAAGGTGTGGAAGTCTTTAGAAGAGAGGATTCATCTATTGTCTTTACGGGTCGATTAAAGAATAAGCTTTACCTAGTTGATTTCAATAAAAGTAAAGCTAAACTTAATACTTGTTTAGTGGCAAAATCGAGCATGGGTTAGCTTTGGCATCGCCGACTAGCCCATGTTAGGATGAGGAACTTTGTCAAACTTTTAAAAGATAAACACATCCTTGGACTAACAAATATTCACTTTGAGAAAGATATGATTTGTAGCGCTTGTCAAGCCGGCAAGCAAGTTGGCGTAGCTCACCCACCAAAGGGCATCATGACCACCAAGCAATCATTGGAGCTAATTCATATGGATCTCTTTGGACCGGTCGCCTACCTAAGTCTCGAGAGTAACAAATATGGTCTTATTATTGTTGATGATTATTCTCGTTTCACTTGGGTATTCTTTTTGCATGACAAGTACCAAGTTTAAGAAAAGATGAAGATATTTGTTAAAAGAGCACAAAAGGAGTTTGGTCTCCTAATCAAGAAAGTAAGAAGTGACAATGGGACCGAATTTAAGAATACTCTAGTTGAGGAGTTCCTCGATGAAGAGGGCATCAAGCATGAGTTTTCAACTTCATACACCACTCAACAAAATGGTGTAGTAGAGAGTAAGAACCGTACACTCATTGACATGGCAAGGACAATGTTGGATGAGTATAAGACATCAGACCTCTTTTGGTGTGACGCTGTCAACACCACTTGCCATGCCATCAACCGCCTCTACCTACACAAGAAGCTGAAGATGACTTCATATGAGCTTCTAACCGGTAACAAACCAAAGGTGTCTTACTTTAGAGTGTTTGGGTGTAAGTGTTTCATACTTAACAAGAAACACAAAATCTCTAAGTTTGCACCTAAAGTTGATGAATGTTTTCTTCTTGGTTATGGATCAAATGAGCATGACTATTGTGTTTTCAACAAAACATCCGGAAGAGTTGAAGTAGCGATAGATGTGACATTTGATGAATCTAATGGCTCTCAAGTAGAGCAAGTTGATTTAAATGTTGTAGGAAAGGAGGATCCACCATGTGAAGCAATCAAGCAATTGACTATTGGTGATATAAGACCACAAGAAGATGAAGTCACTAAAGTGGAGGTTCCTCAAGTTGCTACTGCACCAATTTTCATTGACGTACCTGATGTTGAATAGCAGCAGACCCCTGCTGCTACTCCTGCCCGCGGTAGTGCCACACCTACACAGTCAGAAGCAGCTGATTCAACTCCAGTTTGAGGTTAAAATTTACAACCCATCTTTAAACAAGAAGAAGATGAAGGTCCTGAAGATGAACAAGAAACAGTTGAGCACCCAAGACTTAAGCAAACCATTCAACGGGATCACCCTGTTGACAACATCCTTAGAAGTCTTCAAAAGGGGGTATTGACATGGTCACATTTAGCAAATTTCTGTCAATATTACTCGTTTGTTTCTCCAGTAGAACCTCTCAAGGTAGAAAAAGCACTTGAAGATGAAGATTGGATGATGGCAATACAAGAAGAGTTGAACAACTTTGAGAGAAACCAAGTTTGGACATTAGTGGAAAGACCCAAGACGAATGTAATTGGCACCAAGTGGGTTTTCTGCAACAAGCAAGATGAGAATGGCGTGGTGACTAGGAACAAGGCAAGATTGGTTGCTTAAGGTTTTATTCAAGTAGAGGGCGTGGACTTTTGAAGAAACATATGCACCAGTGTCAAGGCCTGAAGCAATTCTAATGCTTCTAGCCTATGTTGCCCATCATGACTCAAGCTATATCAAATATATGTCAAGAGTGCATTCCTCAATGACCCCATTCAAGAACTTATCTATGTTAAGCAACCACCGGGTTTTAAAGATCCCAAGTTTCCCAACCATGTGTACAAACTCCAAAAGGCGCTCTATAGGCTTAAGCAAGCACCAAGAGCATGGTATGAATGCCTTAAGGATTTCTTGCTTAAACAAGGCTTTGAAATAGGCAAAGCTGATCCTACCCTTTTCACTCACAAAGTTGGTAAAGATATATTTGTGTGCCAAATATATGTCGATAACATAATATTTGGTAGTACTAATCATGCTTTTTGTGAGAAATTTAGTAGGATCATGACCAAGAGATTTGAGATGTCCATGATGGGTGAATTGAAATTCTTCCTTAGATTTCAAATCAAGCAATTGAAGGATGGAACTTTTATTAGCCAAATGAAGTACACCCATGATATGCTCAAGAAGTTTGACACGGTGAATGCCAAGCCTATCAAAACTCCCATGCCAACCAATGGACATCTTGATCTCAATGATGGAGGGAAAGACGTGGATACAAAGGTATATCACTCTATGATTGTCTCTCTACTTTATTTGTGCACATCTAGGCCCAATATTATGCTTAGTGTGTGCATCTGTGCTAGATTTCAAGCTAACCCGAAAGAGTGTCACTTAGTGGATGTTAAGAGAATCTTGAGATATTTAGTACACACTCCTAATCTTGGCTTGTGATATCCTAAGGGCTCTAAGTTCGATCTACTTGGGTATTCGGATTCTGATTACGCTGGTTGCAAAGTAAATCAAAAAAGCAGTGTGGGGACATGTCAATTCCTTAGACAGTCTCTAGTGTCTTGGAGTTCTAAAAAGCAAAATTATGTAGCCCTTTCCACCGCCGAGGCCAAGTATGTTGCAGCCGGTGCATGTTGTGCTCAACTACTTTGGTTGAGGCAAACTCTTCGTGATTTCAGATGTCACTTTACCAAAATCCCATTATTGTGTGACAATAAAAGTGCCATAAAACTTGCAAACAATCCCGTAAGCCACTCAAGAACTAAGCACATAGACATCCAACATCACTTCTTGAGAGACCACAAGCCAAAGGAGATATCGAAATTCACCATGTGAGCACCGAAAAGCAACTAGCCGATATCTTCACTAAGCCTCTCGATGAGTCAAGGTTTTGTGCTTTGTGTAATGAGCTAAATATACTTGATTCTCGTAACATGGTTTGAACTATAGCACACCTTTGATTGATGAGCTAGCATGGATAGGAGAAAAGAATTGAAAGGTTTAATATTGTGCTTTAAAATATTTTATCAAATGCTACAAGTACATTATGATCATTGTTTGTATTGATTATCTGTTGTTGATCATAGTGTGTCTAAGATATAGGTCCATATCTTATATATAGAGCTATTTAGTTAGTAGCTAATTCCCGTTGTTCTAGGACGTGCGGCTATGACGCGCCTGCCCCACTGCTGTGCCGCGTGTGGCAAACGGCAGTGCCATACTTTGAATTCCAATCGGAATTCGGCCCACAACGGCAGTTACCACGGGGCCCGGTTTTCCCTCTTATCCCTATTTAGCCCTAGGTAACTTCTCTCTCTCCCCCGTCTTCACCCAGGCACTGATGCCATGCGCTCTCCCCCCTCATGTCGTTGCGCCGTCACCAAGTCACGATGCCACCTCCCGGCACTACCACGCCATCCACCGGCCTTCTTCATCGTCACCGGTGGCCGCTGAAGCTCTTGGGCGAAGCCATTTCTCCTCTCTTCCCTTCAATCCATGAGTTCCAAGGTGATAACCCTAATCCATACTGATCTATGCAATGGAGTTTGAATTCAATTGGAAAATGGTTTCTAGTGACTGCATGATTAGGGTAGAAGCAAGTTCGATGGACAAATTGAATCAAAACATAGATTCATGAGTGGAGCGTCACCTATACCTGCAGCAGTGCCGCATGTTGAGCGCGGCAGTGCCACGCACAGTAGCATGATTCTACAATTCTAGGTGATATTCCATCGATGACTCTCTGTTTTAGTTGGATTTGTGAACCAGATTTGATTCTATCTTAAACATACAGCTACTTTACCTATCTAGTAGACAACTCCATGGGTTTATTAGGTCTATTCTTTCTGGGATTGTGTAATGGTCTCGAGGAGTATTTGTAAAGTGATTTGAGCAACCAAGAGGAAACTGACCATGAGTTCTGTGAAGCATTGGGTGCGGTAGTGCCACACCACCAGACACTGTTGTGTTCAGGGTGTGTTTCAAACTCATGGTTTGATACTTCTTGGTCATTCAAATCATTTTACAAGTGTTCTTTTAATCTCTATTTATACAGTTTCTCACTTGGACCTATCTTCTTTTGCATAGATGGCTTCTGGAGGAGATGATGACCGGAGGGGGAAGCGAAAGATGACAGAGTCTCATGACAAAGACCCTCCTCGATGTGGTCGTGGGAGGATAGCAGTAGGTAGAGGGGCTGCTAGTGACAGGGGGAGGAGGGATCGGTTGATCCAAGAGGAGGAGAATTTGGAGAGAGTTGGCACACCATCCCTCCTAGTCCTTGTCCAACTACCCCTCCTCATCTTGAGGAGTTTGATAGAGGCTACATTAGAGATTACCCAGAGGAGGTGATCATGAGACGTCCAGCTGATACACATGCCCATCTCGTAATCAATTATGCAAGAAATCATAAGTTGGTGGAAGAAGCACGTGAGAACAACCCATATGAGCAGCCAAAGGACTTGGGGGTTGACTACATGTTTTGGAATGAATTTCATTCCAACTTCTATGCCTCTATGACCTTCAACTCAAAGAAGTCCAAAATAGTGAAGATGCAGTATGTTGACTGGGAGGAGATCAAGGAGAAGGATGACCTTGAATTCAACAAGGTGATCAAGGCTTGTGAGGTTTTTGGCCTCAATGACATCATGGCTTTCCAATACAATTGGAATGAAGAAGTGCTAGCCTAGTTCCATACCACCTTCTTCTATGACATGTATGGTGATGAGATACATTGGATGACTAAGGGATAGCACTATAGAATTGATTATGTGACTTTCTATCGGATCCTTGGTTTTGGTGAGGAGAGGGGCTTCACCTACATTCATGAAGAGGCTAGAGCTGAGGCCTACGACATTGCATACATGTGGATTGACAGGAGAGGAGATAATGGGAGAGTTAGTGGCTTGTAAAGCTACTACTACATCTTGAACAACCTAATCAGGCACACCATCAATCTCAAGGATGGAGCAGCTTCAAATCTTAATGGATATGTCATAAATGTGCTTGCTAGGTTTGCTCCTGGAGGTGATAGATTCAATGTCCCTCGCTTCATGTGGTGTGAGCTGAGGATTGCCATGGATGATGGGAGAAAGGGGCTGCCCTATGCCCCCTATCTCATATTCATGATTGAGAGGGTCACGGGTTACAAGTTTGAGAAGGATGGTCTCCACACTGTCTATAAGATTGAGAAGACCCAAGCCTCAGGTGCTAGCAGGGCCATGAGACGCTCTCCCTCAGTTGAGGACATTCCCGAGTCCTCTCACTCTAGGTCTCACAAGGGCAACAAGGTAAAGAAGTTTGGAAAATGGCTCAAGGCAATTTTTGGCAAGTGTACCTATGCAGCTGAGCGAGCCTATGAGACCTAGTTGGAGCAGTGTGAGCAGCGAGGAGATCATCTTCCACCACTTCCTCCACCACCACCTCCTCCACAATTCGATCTGCCTAGTCTTTCAGACACCAATTCAGAGGATCAGGAGGAGGAGGAGGAGCAGGAGTCTGAGCTGGAGTTGGAGCCTCACACTAGGTTGAGCACCACCTTGGAGATCTTGAGGAGGAGGAGCACCCGATGCACCCACCATTCTTCTACCACCCATCGCTAAGGGAGGGCGGTGGTGTCCTCCTCTGACGACGATGATGGTGGTGGTGGTGTAGGGGCTGCTGCAGGAGGTAGTAGGGCTACTAGAGGTGATGATGTTGATTGGGAGAACCTACAAGGAGATGATGAGTGAGTGTTGATCTTTCTTCTTTTCTTTCCTTTTTGGTGCTTTATGCCAAAGGGGGAGAAAATTAGAGGGGTCAACAACTTTTCAACGCCATGGAGAGGTTGCTGCAGCAGGAGCTTCATGTTCTTATCCGTTAAGAGTAGTCTTCGCTAGGTTGTGAGTTTGAGAGTCGCTCAAAACTCTATTTGTGTAATAATGCTACCTAAATACTCTTTTATGTATGGGATATGGACATGTATTACTTCTATGTTGTAGCTTGTGATATATCTGTGCTAAAATATTTGTTTTTTTATTTGTTACATGTTGTGTGGTGCTTGATTAAATCCGTGTTATTGCAGCATGTGCGGTAGTGCCGCACCCAGGCCCAGCAGTGTCGCTCTGCTGCAGTGCTGTGGCTAAGGAGCGGCAGTGCAGCACCCAGCTGTCACAACAATTTTTGTTGTACATGATCTGTCATTTGCATCACGATTATATATCTGACATAGTGTGCAGCACCCCACAGGAGCATGGATGTAGGGGAGCCCCATCACTTTCACTAAAATGTGAATCTTGGCTTCTAATGCCAACTTGAGAATTTAATTCTCCATTCACACATTTAGGGGGAGGCTCAACACCCGTGGCTCAAAAATCTTAGTATTTATTTCATATCTTTTGTAAGCTCTAATTGGGTTGTTATCAATCACAAAAAGGGGAAGATTGAAAGTGCAATCAAGTCCTAATTGTGGGTTTTGGTGATGATGACCATGCGGTTAGAGAACTAATGAGATTTATCAAGATGGCAAGCAGGGAATACATATTCGAGGACGTAACATGAAATGGAGGAGCCCCCAAATTACAAGTGTTGGCGACTTCAAACTAAAAGGAGGTTTAAATTCATTTATATTTCGAACTTAAGTATAGGAAAAGCCGTACTATAAGGGGGACACAATGGTTAAGCTAAAATGTGCTACCAAGTGCTTAAACTTACAATACATCCTCACTTACCCAGCCAAGACAGTCTGCACCCCACATCAACATTTGCTGCCTTGCCAGGTGCAGCAGTGCCGCACCAGAAGAGCGGCAATGCCACTAGCGGCACTACAGCATTTGAGCCACGGCACTGCCGTGACTTAAAGTGACTATTGGGGGAGAGAGGGGTATTTATACCTTTTCCCAACCCCTCCAACGTCTCTCTTCTTCCTCCAACCGTTCAGTTCACGCAGAGAATAGAAAAGTGCTCTCTCTCTCTCCTGCATTGGTGACCTTGAGCTCCTAAGCTTCTCCGTTGATTTCCCCATCAATCCTTAAGAGAAAAGGCTCCAAAACTCAATTAGAGAGCAGATGCACTTATTCCCAAAGCCAAAAGAGCACTTGATTCACGTTTTGGCCGACGGTTGTGTTTGTTACTCTTGGAGCTTGGCTCCTAGCTGGCTAGAGCGTCATCCGTGGAGCTTGCCAACTTGTGTGACAGCCCCAAGAGGTTTGTAACAATCTCTTGCAGCTAGTAAACTCACCCCTCACCTCAATAGTTAACTCTCTTGACTTGAGAACGAGGAAGGGTTGGAAAGCCCTAGCCTTAGTGACAACCTCAACAACGTGGACTTAGGTAAGCCTTGGGACGAGCTAAACCATGGGATAAATCCTTATGTCACCTTATGCTTGATTTACTTCACTTGCATTTCATATTATTGTTGAGGTGATTTCTAGGGTTTGAGGCTGATCTACTTGTGTGTGGTGTTCCTACCACTTCCAACTCTCTATCTGTGATCTATACCCCTGCAGGAAGCTGAGTAACTTCTTTAATCTAGGTTTACATTGTCAGATTTTGAATTGTGACTCGAAGTTGTCTGTAGGTGAGGTAGTGCCGCTGTAACGGAACTGCCCAATTATACGTAATTAAGTAAGAAACTTCACCTGCCGGGGTATAGAATATAGCAAACTTAAGCCCCAATAACCCGGTAGTCCATGAAATCTCGAAGGATCTCAAACTTCTCAACCAATAGCCAAGACCGTACCGGTTTAGTGGTTATAGTTCACATGCGTATATAGTTCAAATACATCGGAGTTCAAGTAAATTATTACAACACTGAGTTTGAAATAACAGGTAGCGGAAGCATTATTGTCCAAAATCAACACACACCCTTTATTTTAAATAGTAGTGCCATACTGTAATCTCCTCCAACAAAAGCATCGAGGTAAGAAGTATAGAGCGACCATTGCCCTTGGTCCTAATAAACACCTACAACAAGTGGGAGTAGAACCCTGAGTATAAGAAGGTACTCAGCTAGACTTACCCGTCATAAACCAGAAATAACATGACACCAAGAAGTATGCAAGGCTTTATAGTGGGGTTGGCTTGATAATATTTTGCATAAAAAGTGATAGCACTTAAATTGCAATATTAATCTTTAGCATCAATTTAACTTGTTCATTTAAACCTATCTAGATTTGCACCTGTACTAGAGCAATCACTTGGATAAGATTAAGCAATCAATAGTAACCAATTCTGTTTAGCATTTTCCACATCATACTCATAACCATAACCATCATCGTGTTTCATAATCACATTACTATGATGACGTAACTCAGTCCAGTTGCTCACTATCCAGGAGCGATGGTGACTCGAATCGATTACTAACCAGCTGGTGATGTATTCCCCACACAAACCACACTCATCGGCCCAGTGAGCTACAGGTCACCTTTGGTACTATTCGGAAAAACGTCGCGGGACCGCCATGAACCCTATACACCTTGGGTTCCTCCCGCGCTAGGTCACTCAAGTTATGCCTGCCCACGCTAGAGCCAGGTCATTCTTGTCCACGGTCAACAGGCCCGAGGTGGTCTTGGCATCATCTCGGTCACCGGTCCGAACAGAGCTACTAGGCTTCGCGGTTAGAAGTACTTATCCGGCCAACTAAATGTGGGGCATGCATTCAAAAAGGACTGAGGGCCGACAACAGTACGGTCCTTAATCGACATAGACGGAAACTACAAGCACACAAGACCCATGCCTTGCTGCCCAACATTCTGCACGGTCTCCATTTATTCAACCACAAATGGTTCTCTTTCCATGATAGCACATTGCTAAACATGACATGTTTTTACCTAAATCGTAGGTGACGGGAAATCACCCACTTCTACCGGACTAAGCATAGCTAAGCAGATATTCCGGAACTAGACTTAAATAGGATATCAGGATATATCAAGGTGTTCAAGGAATATCGTAGTGATATACATCAACGGTTTCAAGCAACTCCTATAACTTAATGCAACATTACATATAACATATATATTTATCTTGCTTTGATAAGTAGGGAGACTTATAATGCTCTGGGCTTGCCTTCCAGAAGGTTGATAGTCAGTGATCCTGACACTTCAGCAGATCACCGTCTGGCTCCTCGACTTCTGGTTCTCCTAGGGGTGGCACCTCTCGTTGCATGGCCTCCTCGGGAAGTCCGTGCTCCACGTGTACTGCTTTCTACACCGATCCTGTATGATGCATGTGTGCATGGGTATAAGTGCTGATGGAAAAGGCGCACCGATGGGATGGCACATGATGCTCATGCTTGCATGTGTATGTAAATGCACAATTCACATTCTAATTAACAAAGCAAGTTCATACTTCTTCTCTATCTACTAATCACATGGAATAACAAACATGCATGCAATCACACCTAAGTATTTAGCTACTAACTACTTGCTGTATTACAAAACAAAAGAACCTATCACATCACACCAGCATGCTATTTTGGTGCTTCAAAGATACACCAAAACAACATTATTAACTAAACATGCAATAAAGAGATTCCTGATTAAACCCTAATTTAATCTAGGTTTAAATAGTAACCTATATTTTTAGTTCACAGAAAATTCTTAGAAAATTACAGTAGCCTAATCATGTCAAACATAGACTACCACCAAAATTTCACTGCATTTGGACATGTATAACATCCTACACAAAAAGGACAAAAGCAGTGCTACACCATGCATGGAAAATACTTTATACTACAAAAAGTACCAAACAGCACATTGCATATTTGTCTTATGATTTACACAATAACTAATCATGATAGAAAAAGTTTCACATGCACGTATTATTCATATTTTTAGCCCTAGCAAAAATAACAAATCTAGGCAAATAAAAGCACTTGAACTACACATCAATATTTTTCTACATAACATGCATGACACACATTTTTCACAGGTAGTACATCTCATAAGAAGACTAACAAAATTGGAACTACATTTTTCTGACACATATTGGATTTACTATGTATTTCTGAAGTTAAAAGCATTTATCAAGAATTAAATAAAACCCTATATAAAAGCATCACAAACATGACATGCAACACATCTATGCTGTAGATCTAATCACAAGGAACACAACAAAATTGGTTTCACAATTTTTTTGGAGCAAAAATGATCAAGATATCAATTTCCAAAGCTGTTATATAATTTTTAGAAAAGCATTTCAAAAATCCGGCTGCAGAAAAGCTAAGCGCACCCAGCCGATGCACCCAGGCCTACGCTTGAGCAGCTAACAGCGGGCCCCGCGACCCCATGGGTCAGCGACACGAAACGGGGGAGGAAGCTCCGCCGGCCGGAATCTTGCTGGCGACGAGCCCTCCGACGAACGGATGGCACCTCCGGCTTCATTGCGACGCGGTGGACTCAACCAGCTAGAACGTGGCATCGATTGAGAGGCGGAGCGAGCACAGTGGCAGGTATGGCGGAAGCGACGGCGGAGCAGTGGCATTGCCGGCTCACCGAAGCACAGAACGGCGGCATGAGCTACTCCCGCAGCCTCGACTCAATGAGGCGGAGCCGAGGTGCACCAATAGGGCAAGAAGAAGGAGGTGGAGCATCGCCTTTTGCGGTAGCGTGACCGCGGCGGCGCTCCATCGAGCGGCAGTGAAGACAAGCATGGCCGATTGGGTCCTTACCCTCAACGACGGTGACTGGGAGGGTGCGCAGGAGGTAGAGGAAGCCAGGGCGGAGCCATAGCTGCAGTGAATCAGAAGATGGCGACGCAGCAGCGGTGCTTTGCGGCGGTGGAGCTGCGGCGACGCTCGGCGTCGAGCTCGCCTGCTCGCTTGAACTGGGGAAGAGAAGGCGAGCGAAGGGAGAGGAAATGGGGAGGAGAAGGAGGGGGCTCGGCTCGGCGACTTGAAGACGCGTGGCAGCTAGCCACCGCCCCGGTCGGCCGTATGCCGGCGAACACGCGACAGGCGCGGGCGATGGCAGGAGTGGGCCGGGCCGAATCCTAGCTGGGCTGAGATAGGAGGCGCTGGGAATTTTGAAATAACAATTTCTTTTTTTTTCTTTTTTTTAACAGCACACTAATCTCCTATTTTGAGCAAACAAAAAGCATTTTCACAACTTGGGCCCAAAAACAAAGTTGCTCACAATTTTATCCTTTACAATTTTTCCAAAAGAGGCAAATCCAAAATCCCACTAGTTTTTGGAAATAGAAATTAAAAGCCCATTTTAATTCAAACCCTATTTTGAGAATTATTTTCAAAAGTAAAATTTGCCAAAACTTTGAATATGACATTTGCTCCAAGATATTTGGTGAACAATTTTAAGTTGTTTAAACACTTAAACAAGCATGTATGCAATCATATCAAGCATGATCACGGTACTAATCTAATGAAAGCAAGTAAATGCAACACTCATGTTTCATTAGCATGTTTCGGATGTTTTATTTATATAACATGAAATGCTCATGAATGCATGATGGTGCTTATGCTCATGATTTGCAGATGCTAAATGCATGCGTAACACCGGGGTGTTACAGCCGCAGCCCGGCAGTGCCACAGGGGCAGAGCTGCAGTGCCGCAGGTTGAATTTGATGAGAGTTCGAGTTTTTGTTTTAACAAGCCTATTCACCCCCCTCTAAACTAACCAGAGATCCTACAAAGATTAATTCATTTGTAATCAAGTCGAGCCAACCATGAAAGACATCTGTCGCTGCTACGCTCCTTCCAGTACTCCAGAAGTTAATCATGGAACTGCGGAATGAAAGAAGCGAGTAAAGACAACCTGAAATAAAAAAGGACTGATTTAGCCACAATGCTTATCAAAATATACCATGTTTCAATCTAAAAACACTGTAACATAACTCAAAAAGATTAACTAAATGCACTGATGGTTGCAACTGATATCAGTAACCTCCAAACATATGAAATGGCAATAAGAACTGAGAAAATAGTATAAGATGTTAAACTTGACCAGGGAACTCTGTTTGAGTAAGGTGGACCTTGTAGAAATCAGGTCAGGTATCAAGTTCTTTTATTGATGCTGGAAACTGACAGTAGGATAAACAGAATAAACCAAAAGCTGCTAAGATTATTATTTGCGTTTTCCTCAATCAAATTCAATCACCTGCAGAACTGCTTCAAATTGCTCAGGGACTGTAACGGATCAACATGATTATACGAGATTAAGTAAGAAAATCTTCCGCCGAGGCAGATAATTTACCAAACTTAAGCCCGTACAACCCGAGATTCCGTGAAATCACGAAGGATTTCCAACCAACCAACATTCCAACCAAAATCATACTAATTTAGCTGCCACCGTCACATGGTACATAAAGTTCGCAACGACAGTTGAATATATCGGAGTTCATAACGTAAAGTTATTACAACACGAGTTCAAATTAACATAGCGGAAGCAAGTAGTTTTAAAACCACACACACTTAGTTCAGATACAGTGCCAATAGGTAGTCATAGTCCACAAAAGCATGGGATAAGATAGACGGAGTGACCATTGCCATTGGTCCTAGTTGTCGCCCATCACCGGATACAGACAGTTAACGCAATACCCATAGTACATCTGACCATCTGCAACAACAATAGGAACAACGCCCTGAGTACGAGAAGGTACTCAGCTAGACTTACGCGTCATAAACCATAAATAAATGACACCAAGGAGCATGCAAGGCTTTTATAAAGTGGACTGGCTTGACTGGTTTTGCAGAAAAGCATAAGTTATCATCTATGAACCATTTAAAATATAAGCATCAACTTAATTATACCTGATTAATCTAAGTAAGCACCTATGCTAGAGCAATCACTTGATTAACCATTAACATCAAAGGTTATCATATCAGGTTTAGCTTTTTCAACATCATTCACATAACCATCCGTGTTTCATCATTATTACTACTCGAGTCAAGTGCTCACTATCCAGGAGCGATGGCGATTCGAACCGATTCCTAACCAGCTGGTGATTTATTCCTCACACAAACCACACTTCCCCGTCAGGGTCGCTTACATCACCAATGACATGATTCCGGTAACGTCGCGGGATAAATTGGGGCCGCAGTACCCAGGGACCGCCCGACTGCTAGGACGCACCTTAGGCTCACTCTTCGCGTCCCTGTCATACCCCCTTCAGCACCGGTACGCGCACCTGTGTAGGTCCCGGCCCGAATCATGTCACTAGCTTCACGGTCGAAAGGTACTTTATTCAGCCAGTTAAATGTGAGGCATGCGTTCAACATGACAAGAGGGACGAGCAACGATCTGTCCTTAATCGACACAGACGGAATCACTATAGTCCAAAACCCTATAAGACTCCGTCCGGTCTCCGTTTATCCATCAACACTTGGTTACTTTCCATGATAACAATTATAGCCAACCATAACCAGGTATCCACCTATATCTCACAGGTGACAGGAAATCACCCGACTTCTACCGGTCTAAGCATGGCTAAGCAATACTCTCGATCCTAGACTAAAATATGATTCTAGGAATATTTATGGGACAAGAAAAATATATATATGCAGCAAGTATTTCACTCAACTCCTATAACTTAATGCAACAATATATAACTCATATATAAAGAATTGCTTGAATAAAATAGGGGATTTAGAATGCTCCGGGGCTTGCCTCTTTTAAACGAACTAGGCTGGTGATCTACGCACTCGGGCAACTCCTCTCCTTGCTCCTCTTCCTTGGGCACCTCCTGTGCCTGGAGCTCTTGCGGATCGGTCTAGGTCTGTTCTTCCGGCACTGCTACCGGTGACTCCTCCTGCAATCCTGTATGATGCAATTGCATAAGTAAACATGCAGACGGTGCATCGGATGCGGTGGAATGCCATGATGACATGATGTGCAGATGAGCACATTGAAACTGATAGTATAGGTTAAAGACAAAATCTTTCTACAAGGTAGTCAACATCATTCAAGAACATGTACCACAAAACATGTCATCTACTCTTATACTAGTTAGCATATAACTCTCACACAAGTGTTGCTACACTTTGTCAAACCTAATACCTTAACCTATCAAGTAACACCAGCAAGATAGTTTGGTACTTCAAAGATACACCAAACATTTTTTATTACTTTAATTACTCATAAAGAATAATTTTTTATTTCCTATTTAAACTAGGGTTACACATTAACACCTATTTATGTTACATGTAAAAATCTATAAAAATTACAGCAGTATAGTCCTACTCCAAATAGCATACTACATAAATTTCATGGGATTTGGATAAGTAAAACAATCTATATAAAATAAACAAGTTATAGCATAATAATGAGCCTAAAAATACTTTGTACTATGAAAAGTATCAAACAATAGATTCATTATTTTTCCTATGCTCTACATAGTAAACAAACACATCACAAAAATTATCACATGCATATGCTATACAATTTTTGCTCTCTACCAAAAATAACAAAAATCATCAATTAAAGGCACTTGAACTACACCTCAATAATTTTTCACAGAACATGCATCATAAACATTTTTCCTAGAAACTACATCACTAAAGAAGACTAATGAAACTAGAACTATATTTTTCTGATCAATATTCTATTTACTAGACATTTTCTAAGATAACAGCAATAATAAGAATTAAATAAATCTATACAGAAAAGTAACACAAAATTAACATGTAATATTTTTAAGCTGTAGATCTACTTCTGAGGATCACTGTAAAATTTGTTTCACAATTTTTGGAGCTATAATGGGCAAGTTATGATTTTCCAAAGCATTTACATAAGTTCTGAAAATCATTTTCCAAATCTCTTTTAAAAATCAGTCGCTGAAAATGTTGAGTGCACCAGGTGCAGTGCACCCATGCCCATCTACTTCGACTGACAGTGGGACCCGGGGCCCCACATGTCACACACACACACACCGGGGAGGCCACCGGCGACAGAAACTCGTCGTCGGTGAGGTCTCCGGCGGAAAGACGGCCACCACCACACTCCACTCGATGACCCGCATCCAATGGGCTATACAAAGGAGGTGCTGGAGCAAGAGATCATCGTAGCCGGCGTGCATGGCGGCACGGCGACATTGGCACACGACGGCCGGCCGAAACAAGCCACTGTGACGCCCAACGAGGTGCGCGCGAGCTCCGCGGGATGATGGCGAGCACAAAAAGCGGCCTAGAGGGAAGAGAGGAAGGGTGGGGAGTCGCCAGCCGCGGTGAGCCGAGCCAGGCGGCCATGGCGCCGCCGCAGAGGGAAAATGCCACACGGGCCTCACCAAGGCGCGAACGGGGTCCAAAGCGGGCACACGGGTTGGCGGAGGTCGAGGCGGAGCTACAGGCGGACGCAATCGAGAAGTGGCGGTGCGGGTGCGGAGCTTGACGCCGGCGGGGGAAAGCGATGGCGTGCGGTGGTGCGAGTTCCCGCTCTGCTAGCGCGGGCGAGGCGAGCGTGGCCGAGCGAGAGGAAATGAGGCGAGGGAGTGGGAGGAGACGGCTCCGGACGGGGGTAAGCGCGGGGCGGCGGGAGCCACAGTGGCCACGCGCTGGACGTCGCCGGCATGCGCTTGCCACGCGGCGCGGCTCGCCTAACGCGGTCGAAGGAGGAGACGACGGCGTGCGGGCATGGGCTGGGCCGAGGCGAGCGAGCTGGGCCGAGCCAAGGCACGGGCGCGGTCGCGGGGTGGCGCGGAGGGCTGGGCCGACTTCGGCCAACGGGCCAGAAGCGAGGCGGCGGCCCGACAACGAGAAAACGGCTTTTTCTTTTTCAAATCAAATTCTAGAAATTCTAAATTGTTTCAAATTCAAATTTTGAGAAAGAAAAAGACATTTTCACAAGTTGACCCCAAAACAAAAGTTGTTCAAAATTTAATTCTCTATAACTTTTATTTAGGGCATTTTTCAAAATTCCAAGTAGATTTTGAATTAATAATTCAAAGTCCATTTTTTTAAAATAAAAACTCATTTTCTAGAATATTTTTAAAAGAAAATTTTGGGGAGATTTTGAATACAAAAGGTGCTCCAAAAATCATGCTAATTAATTATAGGTTATTTTAAATCATAGCCAAACATGTTTTACAACCCTAGCAAGCAAATGCAACATGTATGTTTCAAAAAGATGTTTCACACGTTTCAATTTAGTTTTAACTTATATTGCATGTGATTATGAAATGCATGTGATGCTAATGTTCATGCTTTGGGAGGCTAATGCATGCTTAACACCCAGGGTGTGTTACCGGGACTTCCATCACCAACTAGAGCAAACCCCAGTTGGCAGAACACCTGCCCAACTGCGCTCAAAAAATTGATGAGCTTGTGAGTTTTGCAACGTCTGTGGTGCTAGTGAGACTACAGGGTCTTTAGGCAAACGATGAAGAGAATCGGCCCAATAGGGAGACTAAAACCATGTGAGTGACTTACCCTTCAAAAAATCGAAAAGAAAAAGAGTGGCTACGGTGGTTTTTTATGTTTCATCAAGCGAAAATGTGGCACTGTGATGACTTGGCCTCCTTTCTTGGTAGAGTTTTATTTTTCCATTATGGAGAATAATTGAACCGAGCCAAATAGCTGCATTTTTAAAACTAAATAGGCAAAGAAAAATGTTTAAATGAGCAAATCCTAGTTGATGCTTACATTTCAAAACAAACATATGAACTATAACCCAAGCCCAATTCAAAGTGCTAGATATTATGAGATATCAAATTAATGTGACCTTAGTTATGTGACGAGTCAAAATGGCAATTAACGTAACAACGAAGCATGGATATTACAAAATGTCAACTAGAATCACTTTCCAAATGTCAAAAAGTAAGACAGTTGAAAAGCACCATGGTGACTATTTTTTCGATCGTTGGACAACATCCTTTCAAAGAGGTTGTCTTTCTAAGAAAAGTCAATCGTTAGAGGATTGCCTGTCACCTAGATAGCTCGATGGTTCAAGACTTGGGGAATTTATACCCAACTGAATATGAAATGTGGCAAGACATAGACGATTGTTTTGTGTACACGCCATGTTGGATGAGAGAGTTCTCAAAGTTGTTGCTTGGCGTCGCAGATCAATGTTTTCTGATCGTTCGATTAATCACGATATCGTCCTGATCGGTACATAACGCTCGATTAGAGGCTTCGATTCGATCAGAGCGATCAGAAACCTGATCGTCCGATTAATCATCGATTAGTCGTGATTAATCGTCCGATCAGGCCTCTTGGCCGATTAGAGCTAAATAAGAAGATGGGCTGCTTCTGGCCTGGGCTATATTTATTTGGGCCAGGCCCATTAGGGTTTCACTTATATATCTCACCCCCACTCCCTCTCCTCAGTCCTCACTCCCAACTCCAGCCGTCAGCTACTTAGCTTGCTGCTTGTGCATCTGCTGAGCTGCTGCATCTCACTGACTCACTCCCTCCTCCCTCCCTTCCAATTCCAATCCAAGCAGCCCACTGCTGCTTGCTGCTTCCTCCTCCCTCTTCCCTATTGCTTGCTTCCTCCTCCCCCTCCTGCTGCAAGGGCGCCTACTCTCTTCCCCACCTGGAGGCTGCAGGTCCAAGGGAGCATGAAGATGAGCTCCTCCTCTGAAGGTGAGTCATTAAATCGGCTTTGTTCTGTCATCTCCTCTCCTCTGCACTATGCTCAAATCTTGATGTTTTGTTTCTTTGGCTCTTTGATGAACTTGAGTAGATGAAAATCGAAGGCGGCAGCTTGCAGTAGAAGTCATCATGCCTGAGGCTAATCCTGAAGGAGGTGCTGCTGCAACCTCATCAGTTGCATCTGTTGGTGCTGGTTCAGCATCCTCAGCTGCTCCAGATGTTTCAGCCCTAGTAGAAAAGGCTATAGCAGCACTGCCTCCAGAACTTGCTGAGCAGGCTAAAGATCCCAAGAGGAAGGCTCGATCTCAAGATCCAGGATGGAAGTATGGGTGGTGGCCAGATCCTACGAAGAAAGAATTTATTCAGTGCATTTTCTGTAAGAAGGTAGTGCCTTCAGAAATAGGTCGGTTCAAGATGCACCTTGCTGGGGGTTATGGGGATGCAGTGAAGTGCTCAAAACCACCTCCAATAGTCCAGCGAGAGATGGTTGCTTGCTTGAAGAAAAATACAAGGACTACAATTGTGGCACTTTCTAGAGATGGTGAACAAGAACAAGAAGGAAATGAAGAGGATGAAGTTACTGAAGTTGAACCAGCAAAAGTACCAAGTTCTGGGACAAGACTGAAGCAAGCACAATCACAAGCAAAGAAGAAAACAACTCAAGCTACCATCACTTCCTTTGTGGTTGTGGGTCATACTAAAGTAGCAACTCAAAAGAACACCAACACTAAGTCAGTTAGTGCCATGCTTCGCAGAACACCAGAAGAGGTAGTTGCAGAAAGGCATAAATCCAAGACTTCTCAGCCCACTATTGAGCAGTGCACAAAGAAAGATAAGGAGGCTAAATAAATTGTTGATGATCATGTTACTGATTTCTTCTATGAAAATGGTATACCATTCAATGTCATTAATTCGAGAATTTGGGAGATAATGCTTGAATCCATTGTGCAGTATGGACCTGTGTACCGCTCACCAACCATGCATGACATTAGGGAACCTTTGCTTGAAAGGGCTGTCAACAAGAAAGCAGAACTACGAAAGAAGCATGAGAAGAGTTGGAAAGAATATGGCTGCACTCTCATGTCTGATGGTTGGACAGATACGAGCCACCACCATATAATAAATTTTCTTGCCAGCAGTCCAGCAGGGACCTTCTTCCTAGGTTCAGTGGATGCTTCAAGTGAGGTAGCAAATGCACAAATGCTAGCAGATTTGTTGGAGCAGCAAGTTGACAAGATTAGGAAGGAATATGTGGTGCAGGTTGTCACAGACAATGGGGCCAACTTTAAGGCAGCGGGAAGGATTCTAATGGACAGGATCCCACATTTGTTTTGGACACCTTGTGTTGCCCATTGTCTGAATTTGTTGCTGCAAGACATTGGTGAGATAAAGAAATTCAACACTGCCATCAACTGGGGCAAGAAAGTGTGCAGATTTTTGTACAAGCATGGGAGGATACTTGATCTAATGAGACAGAAGATAGGTGGAGATCTTATGAGACCAGCTGTGACTCAATTTGCTACTTCTTACCTAACATTGGTAAGTATGTACCAGCACAAGAATGGCTTGAGAGCTTTAGCTATTAGTAAAGAATGACACGCTAACCGTCTGTCCAACACTAGTGAAGGCAAACAAGTTGAGGATATTATCCTTTCCATGCCTTTTTGGAGTAGAGTGGAGTCTTGCTTAAGAGCTTCATAGCCCCTTCTTGTTGCTCTAAGGATTGCAGATGGGGATGAGACACCAGCAGCTCCTGAGATCATGGCAGCCATGGATCATGTAAAGACCACCATCAAAGAATCTTTAAAAGCTAAACCCGACTTGCTTAAAGACGTAATGAAGCACTATGATACTAGGTGGGAAACCCAAATGCAGCAAAAGTTGTATGGGCAGCCTTATTCTTGAATCCAGGCAAGTACTTTGCCTTAAGAGAGAAAGACAAGAGACAAGCTTCAAAGCTAAGGATCATGTTCAATAAAATTATATACAAAATGGTGACGGATGAGACTATTCGCCTAAACGGTCGTTTAGTCCGTTTAAATACCATTTAAACGGTAAACATAAGTCAGCCGTGTTGTTTAGGCCCTAAACAACGAATTAAACGGTTGGGCCGTTTAAACCCGTTTAAACCGCTCAATCCCGTCTAAACGGTCTAAACAAAATTAGATTAAACATGATTAAATGAGCTAAACAACCATTTAATCCATAATTAAGTGAATTAAAGGACTACGTCTATCACAATCAACATGAAACTAATTAACATTGTAATTATATGAAGTGTTGTGAGATTTAGATTTCTTTCAACAAGATTATTTGGTAGAATATTTGATTTTTACATGTGTAAATATGTATGGGTTCTAGCAAATTTTATTTTTACATATATAAATATATATATATTTTATTATTATTGTACAAAACCGTTTAGGTTCTTTAACTCCGTTTAAACACTATTTAAACGGTCTAAACGTTAAACGAAGGGTGACCGACTGTTTACTGTTTAGCGTTTAGGAAAACATTGTAAACAATCCAAGATTTCTCAGCAAGCTGATGATTATGAACAGTCTGAAGGTGAAGGCTTCTCAATGCCATTAGCAATAAGGGACAGAGACAAAAAAAACCCTAGTAAGTTTTTGAAATTTTAAAACCTTCAATCCTTTTCAATATTTGTTTTTTATGACCTGATTATTAGGTAATTATGTTTTAGTTCGCTGGTGGAATTCCTATGGTGGCTGCACATTTGAGCTCCAAAGTCTAGCAAAGAAAATTATTAGTGTTTGCTGCTCTGCATCAAGCTGTGAGCGTAGTTGGAGTGTTTTTTCCCATGTAAGTACCATTGCTAGTTCGAAGTAAAATCAATTATGTATTTGCCATATCGCTTGCAAACCAATGTGTTGTTCATTATTTTTTATGCAGTTCCACACCAAAAAGAGGAACAGATTAGAGCATAAGAGGTTAAATAAATTGGTCTATGTCAGTTACAACAAAAAGATGTCAAACAGGTTTCAAAAAATCAGAGAGCTTGGTTGCAAAGGACAAAAGAGCAACCCTCTCATGCTAGATGAGTTTCAGTGGGATAATGAATGGGTGGATGAGAATGGTGAGGAATCGACTTGGGCTGCTGTTAATGAAACTATTGGTGCATCTGAGAATCTACAAGGCCGCAACTTGCATAGGGCTGCAGCTGTTCGTGCAGCAGCCTTTGTCAGCCAGATGTATACCAGGAAGCATCAAAGGACTACTGCAGCTGCAGCTCCAGATATCATTGATGATGAAGATGATGACTATGAAACACAAATTCAGCCAGATGCATCTAATGCTGAAGTAGGAATAGAGGTGGATGGAGGCTCGGGTGGAGATGGAGGAGGAGACTTCAATTTGGATGATGATTTGCTTATTTATATTTAGATGGCTGCTGAATGTTGATCGAATGGCAGCTAGTGTTATCTTAAAAACTCTAAATGTTGTTTGCAGTGTTTAATTATTTAGTTTGTAGCAGTTGTGGACTATGCTAGTTTTCTTAATTCCAACTTTTGTGGATCTGGATTGAGTATGTGACTATGTGCTGCTGTAATGCTATCAGTTTGTCACGCTATTCTTTTACATCTACTTGGTACTTACTCAAGTTATCTATTATTCCTGCAGAAAACCAGCATACATATGGAGGCTGGGACAAGAATATGGAGTCAGATCTCACAGGTAAGTAACCAACTAACTAGAAATATAGTCTTGATGCTTGATGTGTACCATATAAATATATAGTATATGGTATATATACCATACATATATGATATATAGTCCCGCTATATGCTGGACGATTATATGGACGATTAGACCGATCAGAGGTCGATTAATCGTCCTGATCGACGATTAATCGTCCTGATCATCCTGATCGGTACCAGACCGATTAGGAACGATCAGCCAATCAGAAAACATTGTCACAGATTGCCACCCTTCTATGCCAAAGTGGCAAGCCTTAGATTATGTGGACAAAAAAAAATGAGGTAGACCTTAGGAGCACGTACCATACAGAATGAACATGAGAATCTGCAGTGTGCAAGTCGCATAAGACAGCAGTATCCAATAGGTAATTAAAAAAATGCTTCATGCAGCTTAGGCCTCAGCGGTTCTCTCGGACCTACTATTGTACAAGTGTAAGCAATTCAAATTGGTCACGTGATGTCTATATCTCTAGTACATTTGATAATGCAAGCATGGAACACCGATGGTCAAAGAAGAGCTATCCTAAGGAGAGCTACAAATAAATCTTTTGAGTTAGATATACCCACGAAGTTCAAAAGGACTTGGAGTGTCCTGCATCAATTGGTCTTATATAATTAAGATTAATACCTAAATAGAATTGCATGTCCACACAGTATAGCATAAATTCACAACAAGATAGTTCTGTATCAATATCTTGCATTGTATATGTTATGTGATCTTACAAATTGGAAATAGAAGATTTAAAGAAAAAACGTAGAAACTTTTCTGTCTTCAAACTATGAAGGGCAAATTCCACCAAAAATCAAGCATCAGAGTTTATATAGCACTATAAAAAGATCTTATCCTTCTGCCATCAAAATGTTGTTCATGTTTACTTCTATTTGCTAATGACATTTTCTTTAGGTCAATGATCTCTGCCTGCTGTTTGCTATCAAATGTTTTATTAAGGGACCCAAATTCACTGGGATTGGATTATTTCTAGGAAAAAAAGAGAGTGCTCACGCACTGACTTTTTTTTTGTCCAACAACATTCCTAGATGCTTCTTCCCATGATATCCATAATAATGGTCGAAACTAGAAACCTGAAACACTTTAGTGACACTCGATCTCCTGTTTTATGGCCTTTTTCTATGCTGCTCATGTTTTTGTTAAGAAAATGGAAAACAACCAACAGCCCATTTTCTCTGCTCTTCATATGTAATCCACATAATCCAGTCCCATAATTATGAAAAGTAACAATGAAATGCATACCAAAGGAACAAATCAACTTCACAAATGAAGTAGAATAAAAGAATGCCCTCATAAATCTAATTAGCGTTACCTGGGTCAATATACATTGTACTGTGATATACAAATCATGAGCTTTGTGGTTCATGCCCTGTTCACCATGTGCAACAAAAATTAGCCGACCTTAAATCCTAGCTTACTTTGCAATTTTGTTCCTTGACTTTTCCTTTCAATTTATCGGGTTACGTCTTGCCTAATTTCTCAGATTCATGCCATGAGGCAATGAA
Source organism: Saccharum hybrid cultivar R570 (assembly GCA_038087645.1). Taxonomy (NCBI): domain Eukaryota; kingdom Viridiplantae; phylum Streptophyta; class Magnoliopsida; order Poales; family Poaceae; genus Saccharum; species Saccharum hybrid cultivar. The sequence goes on along the minus strand of JAQSUU010000001.1, from coordinate 32,917,260 downwards.
TGCAACACGAAACTTCATGAGGAACAGTATAGACACAGCCCAAGTCATATTAGGATTAAGGACATAAGTTCCAGCACACAATGTCCTCATATATCTCGACAGCCCAAGAAATGGTCTTTCGTTTTGGCAGTCACCAGAAATCTCCACAACTGCATTGCCCATTCTTGAAGTGATGAAATCTGTTGGCATCTCTGACAATAATAGTCCTGTTCCTAACTAAGGTCATGAATTTGATGGCAGTATGGCAGTCTCCACATACACGGAGATTCTTAGTAACAAAAATGGTCTTATCCTCATTAAGACTAAGGACACCAAAAGCTATTGCTAGCTTTTCGCTATGATAAAGAAGTGCCTTTTCCTTTTCCTCTTCCTCCAGATCTTGCAAAACAAAACTGGTGTCAGCCTGGTAACCCAGTTTCTTAATGTCTACCAGGATATTATCAAGTTCGTGATATATGTCACGTGAACATGGATGAGATTGGTCTCCACCAACAAATGCATGTAAGGAGCCATTTATCTCGATCCAACTGCAGCCAGGACTCTTCTTAAAGCCCTTGACCTTCTGTATTATTCGAACTTCTGCTGCCTCATCAAATCTTCCAGCAGCACTGAATATGTTGGACAGTAGAACGAAGTTGCCAGTCCCCTCAGGTCCTAGTTTCTGGATCATCCTTGACACTTGCTTTCCTAAATCAATGTTCTTATGAACCCGGCAAGCTCCAAGCAAGGTTCCCCATACGCGAACATCAGCTTTCAGTGGCATGTTCTGGATAAACTGATAGGCCTCATCAAGGAAACCACCTCTTGCCAAAAGATCAACCATGCATATATAGTGTTCCATCCGCGGAAGTATACCATACTTGTGTGTCATCGTATCAAACCAGTGCTTCCCTTCAGTCACAAGTCCAGAATGACTACACGCAGCTATTAGACAGATGAAGGTGACATCATCTGGTGCAAAACCTTGATTCTTCATACCTAGGAACAATGTAGTAGCTTCCTTCCCCAGACCATGAATTCCATATCCTGCAATCATTGTATTCCATGATACAATATCCCGAGCTGGCATCTTGTCAAAAACCTGCCTGGACAGATCAATCCTTCCACATTTTGCATACATATCGATCAAAGAATTACATATAGAGGTTTCTAATGCAAGCCCACGGATTATGACAGAGCCATGACTGCACCTCCCATGCTGCAAAGCAGCCAGATGAGAACAAGCTGGGATCAGAGACACCATCGTCGCAATATCTGGCTGCACATTGCAGGCCTGCATCTTCTTAAAGACAAGAAATGCTTCCTCTGCCTTGCCATTCTGCACATACCCTGATAAAAGTGCACCATAAGAGATTGTGTCCTTGATGGCAATCTCATCAAAGAGCATCGTTGCTTCATTTATCAAGCCAGCCTTGGCATACATCGAGAGAAGCGAGTTGCCTGCAGTGAGATCAGCATGGATTCCAGATTTAGCAATCAAAGCATGCAACTGTGTACCCATACGAAGATCAGCCAGGTTGGCACAGACCCTAAGGGCACTTGCAACAGAGGTTGCGGAGAGAAAGCACAGTCCTTCTACCAGCATGTCTTTGAACAGATTGAAAGCTTCTGTCATTCTGTCGCACAGCACAAAGCCTCCAATAAGCGCGCTCCAAGTGACCTCATTCCTGACAGCCATGCCATGAAACACCCTGCAAGTATAAACCAAGTGCTTGCACTTGGCATACATATCCAGCAGTGCAGTTCCAATAAGCACTTGTTCCTCGTTTAGATCGAGATAGGCACGGAGGCAGTAGGCATGGACGCTTGTTCCTTGGAAGAGCGCCCCATGTTGGGCAAGAAGCGGAAGGAGGGAAACAAGTGTGGAGGCATTCGGCCTGAGGCAGCCATGGTCCTGCATGTCGAGGAGGTGGGCAATGGCATGATGGTACATGCCATGGTTAGCATAGCCAGCAAGCATGGCGTTCCAGGCAACAACGTCCCTCGCGGGCATTTTGGCAAAGACGTTGGCTGCAGGGCCAAATCGGGCGCACCTGATGTACAGGTCGATGAGGGCGGTGGAGACAAACAGGTCGGTATGGAGGCCCGCGGCGGCGGCGTGGGCGTGGATGGTGCGGCCAGCACGGAGGTCAGCGAGCGCGGAGCATGCCTTGAGGACGAAGGGAAAAGTGTACTTGTTGGGGGGCACGCGGAAGTAGAGCATAGAGCGGTAAAGGTCGATGGCAGCGTGGAATGGCCCGCGCCAGGAGTAGGCGCGGATGAGCGCGTTGTAAGCGCGCGCGTCCGGCGCGGGGATTCTGTCAAACACCTGGCGGGCAAGGGCCAGCTGCCCGCGGGCGATGTGCTGCTCCACCTCCAGCTGCCATTCTTTCTTGTCCTTGACCTCGTGAGAGATGGGGCCGGAGGGAGGCCGGCGAAGGCAGACGGCGGCGGTGGAGAAGGGACGGATATGACCTCGCGGGAGGCCCATGGCGAGAGCGCAAGGGAGCGGCAGTGGCGGAAGGGTGTTGGCCTTGATGATGCGGCAACGAGACGGCGATGGGTGAGCGGGGTAGTGGTGGCGGATGCGTGAACTCTTCGCCGCGGACACTGCATTGCGCAAGACGGCTACATTTGGCAATAGAACGTCGATGCCTCCTCCCCGCCCAGGCACGCCGCCGACCACGCCTTCTCCTTCTCTGCCACCAAGCTGCTCTCTGCCACAACTGGAGCCGCGGCCACCTCCTTCGAATCCCCTAAAGCCGAAGATGGGCACCGGGGCAGATGAGCGCGGCGGCGGAGGGCGGCCGGCGGCTGAGGGCGGGCTCGGGGAGTCAGGTACTTTGACTAACTGCAGGAGTCCTCTAAAACAATAATCTATCTTTTCTCTCACTCTATATTTAGAGTGGTACAATGTTTACTCTATACTCTATAGTGGCGGACCTCACTAGCTAAACAAAGGAAAAAAATACTATAACTCACAAACCAAAAATCCAAATTAAATTTCAATTGCACCATTCATCCTCTATACGTCCTAGTCAGCAAGATTCTCTCCTCTATACTCAATTCTCCTGCACCCATCTATCCTCTATATCATCCTCTATCCACTCTATCTATTGTGAGACCTACTTGTCACTTTATCTAAATATATCCATGTGTGATTTAGTTTTGAAGGATTTTTTGAGACGAATTTAATGGTGTAATCGAAATTTAATTTGGATTTTTGGTTTATGAGTTATAGCATTTTTCCTTTTGTTTAGCTAGTGAGGCCCGCCACTATAGAGTATAGAGTAAGCACTGTAACACTCTAAATATATACCCCGTTTGGCAGGGCTTCTCCAGCGGCTTCAGGAGTCGTTTTCTGCCAAACGGGGTAAAATGAAACGGCTCCACCGATGAAGCCCCTAAAAACGTGCTCTCACAGAGCTTTGGGGTGAGAAGGAGCCAAAAATAGTGGCTTCTCCCGGCTTCACCTCATCCTACGTGGCGTTTTGTGAGAGCATGTTTTAAGGAACTCTACATGTAGAGCTGTTTTGCCAAACGATTTACCAAAACGGCTCTAACTCCACCGATAGAGCTGTTCATGGAGCTGAAACACAAAAAAATGGCTTCGCTAGTGAAGCGGAGCCGTACCAAACGGAGCCATAGAGTGAGAAAAAAGATAGAGTATCATTTTATAGTACCAAGTGCAGCACTTTTTACTCTATATTTATACTCTAAAACTTTAGAGTATCGTTTTAGAGTACCCACTGCGGGTAGTCTAAGACTACCCACACTCATAGACCTCTATATTCATCCTCTATACGTCCTAGTCAGCAAGATTCTCTCCTCTATACTCAATTCTCTCGTACCCATCCATCCTCTATATCATCCTCTATCCACTCTATCCACTGTGGGACCCACTTATCACTTTATCTAAATATATCCATGTGTGATCTAGTTTTGAATGATTTATTGAGACGAATTTAATGGTGAAATCGAAATTTAATTTGGATTTTTGGTTTGTGAGTTATAACATTTTATTCCTTTGTTTAGCTAGTGGGGCCCGTCACTATAGAGTATAGAGTAAGCACAGTACCACTCTAAATATATAGTGAGAGAAAGGATAGAGTATCGTTTTAGAGTACCCAGTGCAGTAGTTTTTACTCTATATTCATACTCTAAAACTTTAGAGTATCGTTTTAAAGTAACCACTACGGGTAGTCTAAGTGGTATAGTGCACACGGCAAGGCAATGCTCTGTTTGATTTGGTGTTGGTGGCCTGAGGCCTGTGCCTGTTTCGAGCCAAAGGTTTTTTTAGCGAATTAAGCCAAAGTCGAATCATCATGCTCGTTCCAGTATTTATCAGCGTTCGGACGTCCTCAGGGCGCGGGCTTGGGCTTGCGAGCGAGTGCCTCGGCAGTGGGCCCGGACATCGCCCTCATCACCGGCCGTTCCATGTTCATCCAATGTGTAACGTCTGTCTACTTTACAAACATGCAGATGCAATATATAAAAAAATAAATGAAATATTTAAAACATAGGTCTAAAAACACTTACAAAAACACTTAAAAACAATTACAAACATATGCAACATCTAAATAAAATACTTACAACAGACGTATGAAACATGTATGTATATGCAATATATAGATCTACTTTTTCAATATCTAGATGAAAACACTTGCAACGTATGTATAATACAGATGAAATATTTGAAATATACACATGAAACATACGTGCATAGTCATTGTAACATCCCGATTTACTTTTGCAACACCGATACGAAACACTTGCAATATATCTCTGAAACACCTGAAACATATGTTTGCAACATGTGCTTTCAGCGTAACATCTCCTTGGCTCATCAGTGTGTGAAGTTCACCGGTGTAGAGGTCACCGCTCCGGTGGACAAGGATGTGACAGGTCTGGTAGAGAAGGCCATGACAGATCTGCGCGCGAGCTGTCGCCGCTTCGGTGGAGAAGGTCGTCCGCGTGCTGGAGAAGGCCACGACGGACGGAAGGCGCGGCGGAGATGGAGGAAGGCGGGTAGCCGCGGCAGGCTGGAGGTGCAATGGAGATGGAGAAAGGCGCGCGGCCTCGGTGGAGATGTCGGTCGGCGGACACTCGGATGTCGTGGAGAACGTCGAGATGGCGCAGCGGAGTGCGGTCACAGCACTGCGGACGGAAGCGTCTGAGTGTTGGAAGCCTTCTGGAGAACGGAAGCGCCCGAGTGTTGAAGAGTATACGACCATTGGGCATTGGGCTGATTGCTATCCACGAACGGAGCCTTCGAACGTTCTCAGCACAACGTTTTCGTTAATTTTTCTGTTTTGTTTTAATTAAGGAGAGAGACACACGAGTTATATAACCTATAACCATGGACGACACATCTTAACTCTATGACTCTATAACTCTATATCTATGTTCGCCTAAATGGGGTTTAGTCCGTCTGTTTAAATGGTAAACAAAGCCTACCGTATCATTTAGATGATAAATTAAATAGTTGAACCGTTCAAACACATTTTAACTATTAAAAATATCTAAACGGTCTAAATAGAATCGGATTAAATATGATGAAATGAGATAAATGGTCACTTAATTCACTGTTTAGTCAATACGAGATTATAGTTATCATATTTGGCACTCAACTAATTAACTTCGTAAGTATATGAGGCGGAGTGAGATTTAGTTCTCTTATTTGGTAGAGTACTTACGTTTACATGCAAAAAAATACTTATGTTTACATGCAAAAGTATATATTTTTTCTAGCATATTTGATTTCATCACTGTCTCTCTCTCTGGTGAACCCATCCAGGACAAAATAGGGTGGCAACAGGCTAGATGCAGAGCGGGTGGAGTAAATACCCGTCCGCAACAAGACAGGCTTGTTACACCCGTCTTGCAACACCCAAATTTCAGACTTGCACCTATGCTAGTAGGTCTCTCGTGGGTTTCGAACACCCGTTTAGTATGTTAATGACTTAAATAATATATCATCATGATTGCAATAACAAATATATGAAGTTAAAAATGGATAATTATTTCTCATCTTTGTATGTCACGTCTAACCATCTAACACATGTGTACCAAGCTCTTGAAATGGACTAAAAATCCAAAGCATAGGTACCAAACATATTATTGCTAATTGGATGCGTGATACAAGGTTACGTAAGATCACTCATATTTTGGGCCCCGATGGCACCGGGGGTGCGATTTGACACTGCATCTGACCCTCATTCATCTCAGCAGGCCTAGATCTAGTGACATGGTGTGATTTGGCATCTACAACCACACCCTGGCAAGTGTGGCGCCCATAGGTCTAGCCGTCATCCCTACTCATACCTATTATCTTCTATCTCTAACATCTCCTTTTTCAGCTTGCATAGCTACAAAACTTACAGGGGAGGCTTAGGTGGGCTCCATGTTCCTATAAGCGATAGGGGCCTCGAAACCCATGGAAATAACGGAGGCGGGCAAATTAAGAATGTCCGCCTCTGTTAATCACCTATTAATGGAGGTGATTGATATACGGCGCTCGCCTCGGTTAATAGCTTAACGGAGGCGGTCGCCTTAAGATGACCTTCTCGGTTACTATTAACCGAGGCGGTTGCGATACGTGGACCGCCTCCGTTAATATGTTAATGGAGCATCGGTTAATGGGTGATTAACCGAAAACGATCGCCTCTGTTAACCATTAACCGAGGCGGTCGCTCGGGAGGCTGGCCGGCCTGAGGATAACGGAGGCGGGCAAAAAGAGTACCCGCCTCCATTAAAAAAAGGCCAACGCCTCCTAAAAAATCTTGTAGTAGTGTCACCTAATGCGTTGCTTTTCTACATCCTTCGCAAGTGATTTTCATCAAACAGCCTGATCGCTTGTGCTTATCAGCCAGCTATTCAGCAGTGTTTTTTCTCTCATAACAAATCAGCATCAGTTAGCCAGAAACCATCCAGCGAACAAGGTGAAAATCATAAGATGAACTCATGATGCACCTGTGGGGGTATAGACCCCATATACCCTCATGGCTATATATGGGTCGCACCATCAAAGGTGGCCCATCCTGCAAGTTTAAGACGTACATCGCAAGATTATAGGCTATACTAGATATTGTAATAGTACCAAATAGGCTATTCTGCTTCTAACCCTCCTCCTCCAGAGTATATAAGGAGAGGTAGAGATCCCCTAAAGGATATATCATACACCATATAACTCAATACAATATAACATAGCACAGGATGTAGGGTTTTACGCCATGCTGACGGTCTGAATCTGTATAAATCTTGTATCTTGTGTCCTGTTACCATCCGGTTCGTGTCTTGCGCACCTGCCTACCGATAAATCACCAGCACGAGCATACCCCTCGATGGAATGCCGACCACATTTCGTCGAAAGTGGCGCGCCAGGTAGGGGGTGTGCGTACAGACTCCCAGGCAAGCCAGATGGGAATTTTTTTCGTTAATTCTCTACTAAAAACCAGGTGAGTCGTTCTACGTTGTTAATTGAATCAGTCTTTTCTTCGAATATCTAATACAGATTGATTTTTCTGCATGTAACGACATCTCCCTCGTTCGCGATCTACTTCGCTAACATCGTCCTAGAGCTCGCTGGGATTAATATCGAGAATTAACTCGACAACGACGGACTCGACGGCTTCAGCGGCAGGAGAGCAGTACCAACATGCTCTGACTACGACCACGGCCTCTTGCCCCGACCACTTGCCACGTCGCAATAATAATCGCTGCGAAGAACGGCGCTACAACAACCGCGACCACCATCATCATGACTGGTCGGGAAGCTCGAGGGCCAGACAACTTCATCGCCACCGACAAGATTTATATCCAAAGATAAGTACACTTTCGATATTCGTATTTAATACAATTTCTTCCAACCACTCTAACGTGCTTACCTGAATATCACTTTCTATTAATATTTTATAAAAGATCAGTTAACAGAGCACCATCCTTTCTCGAGTTCTCGGAGCCAGCCCCGTCTCCGACTTCTCCCTACGTGTGCACGGGACCCGCTCTCTGCGCTCCGGGTGGTCGGCGGGCGCTCCCTAGTCCGACCTGTGCGCTCTTATGTGTGAACAGGCTCCACGCCTCGCACTCGGACCTCAGGCTGGTCAGGGCCGTACGGATTCTACATGATGACGTATCTACCAACCGATACAACTAAAACAGAACACTTATGCATTCTAACTTAGTTATCTTTCACACAATATATAAGCTTTAAACGTTTTTCCACAAAAACACATGAAAGGATCAAGATGCCCAAGAGGGGGGGTGAATTGGGCTTTTCTAAAAATAAAAGCAAGGATTAAATCCTACAAGCTAGAATTCACCCCTAGTGTCTACTTGTGTTCCTAGAGAGTCTACCGATACAAAGTTTTGCACCCTAGTTTCCAATCCTAGTCTAGCATGGCAAGTCTAGGAATGTAAACAAGCAATGTAAGTAAATACGAGAAAGTAAATGCTTGAATGTAAAGGGGCAAGGAACACGGCGATGTTTTTCCGAGGTATCGGAGAGTCGCCACTCCCCACTAGTCCTCGTTGGAGCACCCGCGCAAGGGTGTCGCTCCCCCTTGATCCGCGCAAGGATCAAGTGCTCTCTACGGGTTGATTCTTCGACACTCCGTCGCGGTGAATCACCCACAACCGCTCACAAGATGAGTTGGGTCATCCACAAGCTTCGCCGGATGAACACCAAACTCCCAATCACCACCAAGCCGTCTAGGTGATGGCGATCACCAAGAGTAACAAGCTAGAACTCTCACTTGACCTCTACGAGCCTAAATGAGAAAGTGGATGCACACTTGTTACTCTCTAATCTCTAGTGAGGAACTCACAAGCTTTGATTCTCAAATCTCTATCCTCACTAGTGCTCTTGCACTACCTTGCACTTCAAAGGTGTTTATCAGCTGAACAAATGAGCAAGAGACCTCTAAAAGAGGTGGTGGGGATGTATTTATACACCCCACAGACGAAACGAACCGTTACCTGCTGACTCAGCAAAACTCGAGCTGACCGGACGCGCCGGTCGTACTCACCGGACGCGCCGGTCGTACTCACCGGACGCGCCGGTCGTACAGACCGGACGCGCCGGTCGCTCGTAACGGTCAAAACCGAAAAACACCTAAATGACCGGACGCGCCGGTCAGGGGTGACCGGACGCGTCCGATCGTGCGTGGAGCTTACTGTACTCGCACCGGACGCGCTACCGCGTCCGATGGGTGATGACCGGACGCGTCCGGTCGTCTCAGGACCTTACTGGACTATGACCGGACGCGCCGATCACACCCAGGTCGCGTCCGATGGGGAGTTTCCTTAAGTGACACGAGTTGACTTCTGACCACCGCGTCCGGTCCTCGCGAGGACCGCGTCCGGTGCTCAGAGCTGAAAACTCAGTTGCGGAAATGAACTGACCGGACGCGTCCGGTCATGCCGAGGACCGCGTCCGGTCACTGGAAAATGACCCGAAACTCTCCGTAAAGCGTTACAACTTCAACCAAGTTGCTCCCAACTGAACTTTGAGCTATTCTAAAGCTGCCTAGCGCCAAGTTTAACAAGTGTGCACCACACCTAAACATAGGACTCGCCTAGGTCAAGCTACCCGCTCATGCCCCCCTTTATAGTACGGCCAAGAGAGAAAAACGAAGATCCTAACGACTATTCCAAATGTCTCTCAACACCTCGACATCCGGAACTAACCGTCCTTAATCTTGACGTCACTCTTTTGAGAACCGAAACGATTTCCATCAAGGGGCATGAATACCATGGTGCCCAAATGTAGGGTCGAGATGGCGGACTAGAGGGGGGGTGAATAGTCCTTTCTAAAACTTAAACACGTTGGCTAACCGAAACAAATGCGGAATTAAACTTAACGGTCTAGCCAAGACTACACCCCTCTATCTAAGTTCTCTAGCACCTTGCAAAGATCCTAATTAAGCAACTAAGGTGCTAAGCTTACCAAGAGCTCACCTAATCAATTCTAGAGCAAGGTCACACAAACCTATGCACTAGTACTTTGCAAGCAAGAGGGAGCTCCTACACGATTCTAGTAAGCAAAGCGCACAAAGCCTAAGCTCACTAGCAATGCTCAATAACAAGGCTACACAAGCCAAATTAGAGAGCACAAACTACTTAGCTACACAAACTAAGCAATGTGACTAACAAGGTTACACAAACCAAATTAGTCACGCAAAGGGAAGCTTCTAGCTACACAAGCAAGAAGACAACTAGCAAGCTACACAAGCAAACTAGTTAAGAGAGCAACTACACAAGCACAAGTATATATATGAAAGTAAATACAAGCTTGTGTTGCACGAAGGCAAACCACCGAGAAGAGTAGACAATGTTGACACGGTGATTTTCTCCCGAGGTTCACTTGGTCGCCACCAAGCTACGTCCCCGTTGTGTCGACCAACACTTCGTGGTTCGGCGGCTAATCGGTCACACACCGAGCCTCTCAAAAGGCACCGCAAGAACCCACCATAAAGTGTGGTAGCTCAATGACACGCTCAACTAGAGTTGCTCTTCGCGATCCCCGCGGGGTGAGCACAATCCCCCTCACAAAGCTTCTCCGGAGCCTCGCACAATCTTCTTGCGAGCTTCGACGGAGCCACAAGCCACCAAGCCGTCTAGGAGGTGGCAACCTCCAAGAGTAACAAGCACCACCGGCTTGCAACACGATCACCTAGTGCCACACGATGCAATCTCTCAAAGCACTCGCACTAGAATCGCTCTCTCACTCGATCCGATGAACACTATCAAGCATGAGTGAGTTAGAGGGCTTCCAAGCACTACCACATAAGCCACCAAGGCCAAAGTGTGCTCAGCTGCCGGCCAAGGCCGGCCACAAGGTCTATTTATAACCCCACGGTCAAATAGAGCCGTTACCCCACTTGTCCGTTTTCTGCGGGAGCACCGGACGCGCCGGTGGTAACTCACCGGACGCGCTCAACCGCGTCCGGTGCCCCTCCGACATCCGCGTGTCCTCCGAATTTCAAATTCGTCCGTTAGATCCTCCAACGGTCACTGCGTGCCAACGGTCAAACGACCCACCGGACGCGCTGCTGCGAACCACCGGACGCGCCGGTGCGCACAGCACCCGCGCCCGCGAAGCAATCACCGGACGCGCTCCTCGCCACCACCGGACGCCACAGTACCCGCGTCCGGTGCGAGTCCAGTAAGCTCCCTGGACCACCGGACGCGTCCGATGGTGTGTCACCGGACGCGCACCGCGTCCGAAGACTACGTGACTTGCTGTTCGCCAGACCGGACGCGCCGGTCCCTTGGGTCACCGGACGCGCCGGTGCCAAACCCTAGCTCGCGCGCCTGACGCCCGCGCTGCACTGACCGGACGCGCCGGTCCACCGTGACCGCGTCCGGTGCAGCGTCCGGTGCAGCGTCCGGTCACCTCTGTGACCGCGTTCGCCTCCGTTTCTTTTCCAACTTTCGGCGCAATAGAAAATAGGCATTTTACTTCTCCAAAAAGCGCCGAATCCCGCCTCGCAAGCTCGGCGGGAGGGAGAGAGGAACCCAAACCCTCTCTACCGCTCAAACTCCACCGCCTTCGCAAATGTGCCAACACCAACAAGTGATCACTACCTTGTGCACGTGTGTTAGCATTTTCATAATCATTTTATCGAAGGAATTAGGCACTTAACTTGCCTCGCCACTCGATCCTAACACGTATGCAAAGTTAGATCGCTCAAGTGGCACTAGATGACCGATATGCAAACAAGTTTGCCCCTCTTAATAGTACGGCCATCTATCCTAAACCCGGTCATAAACTTCTCTACACACCTATGACCGGTGAAATGGAAATGCCCTAGGTTATACCTTTGCCTTGCGTATTCCATTCCATCTCCATTGATGTTGATGCAACACATGCACCAACCAATCATCAAATGATATGATCCACTTCATATCATCACGTGACCGTATTGGTTCATCGATCTTGACCTTACTTGCTCTTCACCGTTGCGTCGGTCCATCGGCGCCAAGTCATGCTCAAGCTTCACCGTCACACGCGGTCCCTCACTTCAAAGCCTCTAACTTGCCCTTCACACTCGCAACCGGTCCATCAAGCCAAGCCTCATCTTGATCTTCTCCACCTTGGCCACATGACTCCATGTCATGTCTCATATGCAATGAGCTCCTTCATGACACCATTACCTATGGACTAATCTCCTGTGTATCTTACATAATCACATATTAGTCCACCTAAGTTGTCACTCAATTACCAAAACCAAACAAGGACCTTTCAATCTCCCCCTTTTTGGTAATTGATGACAACTCTACAAAGATATGGAAATTATGCTTTTTCAAGCTAGCACTTCACACAAGTGTAAATTGCTAACTTGTTTTGGATTTAATGTTACTTATCCAACATTTAAGCTCTATGTCAAGATTTGGATAAGCACCATAAAATCCGACTTGGTAGTGATAACTCCCCCTACATATGTGCTCAAATGGTTTGGTTTCAAGCTTGCACATATGCATAAATATGAAATTTGTGGGAGGGTTAGCACTACTAAGTGATGCTAAGGTGTATAGAATAAACCTTTGTAGCTCGATACCAATTAGTAGCTTGATACCATTTGAAAATCACAAGTTTGCCATCATCCTTAGCATCATGAGTAGCTAGACATCAAAAACACTAGAATCCTCGTGAGATCACATTATAAGCATGGTTCTAGTTTTTGCATAATAATCACAAGTCTAGCTAACATCCTATGCATGCTAGTTATCAAATCATCATTCAAGTTCTATAACTAGCATACACCACACAAGCAAGCATATTGAATTTAAGAACTTTATGCAATGCAAACAAGCACATGAATTATGCACATATCAAATGTAATCAATCAAAGTTCATGAGCTTGCTCCCCCTACTTGTGTGCTTTCTTTGTCCAAGAATGTTTGATCCCCTTACATTCTTCAATGTTACTCCCTCTTTGTCCATGTTCATGTCCAATCTTTCCAATCTCTCCCAAAAGCTCAAAAGCTTTCATATCTTTGTCCAACTTCTCCCCCTTTGTCATCAATTTCCATAAAAGGTGTTCTTCTCAATTGATACAAAGGCTTGTATTTGGGGTAGATGGTTGAGACTTGAATATTGCATTTTTGATGGACATTACCACATATGTTGGAATGACAAACTTTATGGTTGCTCTTGAGATTTCACATAGGATCTTTGACCTTGATACCAATTGGTGGGGCTCCTCCCCCTATGTCATAGCATGTGTCATTCACTTGAGATACCACTTGAAAATGAGGGTAGCATTACTTGATTTGATCACTTAAAGTTGAGGATCACTTGTGAAACCATTGTCTTGCATGAATGATACCACGTGAAGATACCACGAGTAGGAATGTGATACCTTTTTGAAAGAATTTTCTAGTATGGATTCACTTTGAAGGATTTGACAATAATATTCACTTCTTGAACATTTGCTAACTTCATGAGTACCACTTGTAAGATATCACTTGTAGATCATGATCTAGACACCACTTGTACATACCACTTGAAAGATCAATTTGAGTCTAGATATCACTTGAAACAAACTAGATATCCAATTTCATTGTTGTCTTGTGCTTGTACTCTTATCATTGTCATGAGCTTCTTGTATGACTTGAACTAAGTTGATTTGCCTAAGATTCCAAGTCCGGTTTGATCCAATGACAAGCTTTTTCACACCTCATGCTAAGGGTTATCTTGCCAATGTTGTACTTGTCACTTGTCAGCAATCCAAACTAGATCAAGTACTTGGGTTTACTAGCTCATGAACAAACTCATATACATACCACTAGAACATTTTAATCATTCAAGCAATAGTGGTAGGTAATGAATCTAAAAATTTTCATTTGTCATGCATGATCCTAATAAGCATGTACTATATGCACTAACCGCATACTAGTAAGGGATGAAATGATCATGCACATTACAATGATACCTTTGCTATATTAGAGTAGAGGATAGTCACACAAATTCCAATTCATTACTCCAATAGCAATGTGAAGTCCAATTTATAAGCTTGGTGAAGACCAATCATCATAGATAAATCCATTCTTCACCCATATGAAATGTAAACCACTTATGATCAAGTGCATTATCTCTTGAGTTGTGGTTGGCTTGCTTCATCTTTTTGATCAATGCTTGCATGAGAGAACTACTTAGAATATCACTTGAAATATATGACTAACTCTCTTTTGGGTGTTGCTTGCTCTTTAGATCAATTCTTTTGATTGCTTCAACTAAGCATCACAAGTTCCTCGGATCACCACTTCCATGTTAGCCTTCCAAGTCCCAAACTTGGTTTCACCTACACACGGCGGCAAGCCCCTCACTAGGGAGAAGTGACCTTTCTCCAAAGAACCACTCTTGATACTCACTTGAAATGATATAGTTTGATTGATCCAAATGATGAACTCAATCTTGATGAATAATCCTTGAATCTACATTTGAGTCCAATTCTTTCTACTTGTTTAAGTCCTTTTCCTTCTACCAAATGATCTCCAATTATCACTAGAACTTAAAACTTCACCTTCATCTTAAGTTTGATCTTGATCTTCAAATTGAGTACCAAATAAGTACACCAAGTACATTGCACAAACAAATGTTCTTACACTCATTGTTTTTCATGCTTATAGATCAATACAAAACCAAACTTAGGTACCTCAACCACTTATGAACATGTTTCCAACTTGAGGACCTTTCAATTAAAGTGACTCTAGATTAATCCAATGAATGTCACTTTTCTGGCAGATTCTGTACCCTTCAAAGAATAATTCATATCTCACAATGTACAGATCCAAATGCCATGAAATTTGGTGGAGATGTGCTTCACTAAGTCATCTAGCAACTGTAAAAATTTGAACTTCTTTTGAATTCTATATTGCTACTAGATTTCAAATCTTCCACCACTGCTACATGCTGAAAACTGCTGCACTATAGCTGACAAGATGTACTCCAAAACCGAAGCATCTCTTATCCAATTATCATGAAATTTCTACAGCATCTTCTTTCATAAGTGTAGAGCATGTATACCAAATTTCAAGCCAATCCAAATAGATTTGATCACTCAAACATGGCTAAGATCACTGCTAGCTCAGATTTTAAATATAGGACAGATTTCAATACATGAGCTATTCTTCATCAAAAGTGAATCAAACTTGAAACTAACTTGTTTGAATACTTTCACAAGACATATATCCATTCAATCCACTTACTAAATATCATCTCATGAATTTATTCAACACAAACCAATCCAAACTTGATTACTAAGCTTTTAATCCATTCAAACATCTCATAGCAAGCAACATTGCATATATATCCAATTCAATCAACTCATATGCACCCAAATGAAATAATCAACAAGAGATATACCTTGGTTTGCTTATGATCATTCAATAGCAAGCTTTTTACTCAAATAAATTGCAAGCCATCAAATAATTCCAATAAGTCATCCACAACTTTAACATTGCACTTGTATGTTGTAGCACTTGAACTTCACTTATTTTTGATTTGGCATTGGGATTGGATATTCATTGAGCTTCATAACTTGACTCAATATATGATGAACAAAATGAAACCAATTGAATCAAGCCTCCAATGCCATGGTACCTACACACATTCATCCACTTTTTGATGGTACCCAAACAAGTTTGGGTCCTCTCAAATTAGGTGCAACATACTTAGGCATTGCCTTAGTATGAATAGCGGGATGTTTTGCAATTCCAACCAATGAGGTACCATTGCCATCCTTCCTAAGCATATTAGTATTATCAATTGAAATAGGCTTAGAATTGTTACCTAGGGGACATGAATGTGCCATGTGTCCCCTTTCCCGGCATAAGTAGCAACTTCTTTTAGAGTGAGCCTTTTCTTCCTTGCTCATGTGTTGCTTCTCAATGCCTTGCCTCTTATGAGTTGCTTGAGCCTTCTTCTCAAGCTTGGTAGAACACCCCGAGGCGAAGTGTCCCTTATCTTCACATTTGAAGCACTTGATGTGAGCATGTATTTTCTTCTCATCTTGATTCTTGCTCATCATCTTGGCATCTTGAATTTGCATTGGATGCCTTGCTCTTCCACCCCTTCTTGTTTTCTTCTTCTTTATCATCAAGTCATTAATATCTTCATGATTGATCTTGACTTTAGCTTGGGGCTTTGCTTTTGGCTCAACTTGAGGCTTCTTGGTAGGGCAACACTTGGCAATATGTCCCATTTCATGGCATCGGTGGCACATGAGTTGGGATAGCTTCTTTGCATTTTGCTTCTTCATAATCTTGCCCTTGCTCTTGTTGTAGCCAATACCACTCTTATCACCATATCTTCTTTGATTGGTCATGATATGCTCAATGGCGATTTTAGAGTTGTAGCACCTCTCCAACTTGTTGCTCAAATTCTTCACTTCACTTTTGAGCTCATTGTTCTCCTTCAAAAGGTTAGTCTCACAAGACATAGAAGTAGAACAAACATCTAATTGTGAAGAACATGGCATATCTAATAAATCATCAAAAGAGGTGGATACATGCTTCTTGCCTACATCACAAGGGTTAGTAATATGTGATTGATCATTTGACCCAAATGATGAGCTCTCACTAGATTTGGTTTCTTCATTAGAAAGCTTCTTAGTGAGTAAAGCATGTTCTTGTACCAAGTTATCATGAGCAACACTAAGTTCCTCATGAGTCAATTTTAGCTCCTCATGTGAACAAGTAGTAACATAAAGTAGATGCTTTTGTTGTTCACATGTGGTCTTTAGAAAAGAGTTTTCATTTTCCAATTTACTTACTCTTCTCATCTCCCTTTTCAAGGCTCTTGAGAGTTTATATAAAAGCTCTAAATTTGGATCATCACAATCCACAACAAAACCACCAACATGTATCTTAGTGTTACCATGTGATGATGTTGAAGAGCTTGTTGAAGCATCACTCTCATAGCCATCATCTTCACCATCAAGTGTGCATGAAGTAGAATCATTGCTTGCATCACTTGTGGCATTATCATTCTTCTTATCAAGTGATCTTGTGGTATGATCATCATCATCATCACTTGACATTGAGGTGGAGCAATCCTCCACAACCACCTTGTTGTGGTCATGCTCAACATCCTCATGTACCTCCATCACTATGTGATCATCCTTCTTGAATTTTCCATCATCCCAAATTGAGGAGCCACAATAGTGATGCTTGAGCGTCGTCCACATGCTATGTGCACTTGAGAGACCCCTCACCTTGTCAAAAATCTCATCATTTAAAGCCTTAATTAGATAAAACTTAGCTTGTGCATCAAGTGTTCGGCAATCCTTTTGAGCTTGGGTACGGTTACCACACCCATCCAAGTCATGAGAAAAGCCAACAACTATGATCCACCAAAACTTAGGGCCAAGAGCACGAAAATGATCAAGCATGTGATTTTTCCACCGTGCATAGTGAGTGCCATCAAAAATGTGTTCCACACAATCATCTAGCCCATAAGTCGCCATCCTCTCGGGTCGGTGAAGACCGCAAATGAGAGACCCGGCTCCGATACCACTTGTAGGGTCGAGATGGCGGACTAGAGGGGGGGTGAATAGTCCTTTCTAAAACTTAAACACGTTGGCTAACCGAAACAAATGCGGAATTAAACTTAACGGTCTAGCCAAGACTACACCCCTCTATCTAAGTTCTCTAGCACCTTGCAAAGATCCTAATTAAGCAACTAAGGTGCTAAGCTTACCAAGAGCTCACCTAATCAATTCTAGAGCAAGGTCACACAAACCTATGCACTAGTACTTTGCAAGCAAGAGGGAGCTCCTACACGATTCTAGTAAGCAAAGCGCACAAAGCCTAAGCTCACTAGCAATGCTCAATAACAAGGCTACACAAGCCAAATTAGAGAGCACAAACTACTTAGCTACACAAACTAAGCAATGTGACTAACAAGGTTACACAAACCAAATTAGTCACGCAAAGGGAAGCTTCTAGCTACACAAGCAAGAAGACAACTAGCAAGCTACACAAGCAAACTAGTTAAGAGAGCAACTACACAAGCACAAGTATATATATGAAAGTAAATACAAGCTTGTGTTGCACGAAGGCAAACCACCGAGAAGAGTAGACAATGTTGACACGGTGATTTTCTCCCGAGGTTCACTTGGTCGCCACCAAGCTACGTCCCCGTTGTGTCGACCAACACTTCGTGGTTCGGCGGCTAATCGGTCACACACCGAGCCTCTCAAAAGGCACCGCAAGAACCCACCATAAAGTGTGGTAGCTCAATGACACGCTCAACTAGAGTTGCTCTTCGCGATCCCCGCGGGGTGAGCACAATCCCCCTCACAAAGCTTCTCCGGAGCCTCGCACAATCTTCTTGCGAGCTTCGACGGAGCCACAAGCCACCAAGCCGTCTAGGAGGTGGCAACCTCCAAGAGTAACAAGCACCACCGGCTTGCAACACGATCACCTAGTGCCACACGATGCAATCTCTCAAAGCACTCGCACTAGAATCGCTCTCTCACTCGATCCGATGAACACTATCAAGCATGAGTGAGTTAGAGGGCTTCCAAGCACTACCACATAAGCCACCAAGGCCAAAGTGTGCTCAGCTGCCGGCCAAGGCCGGCCACAAGGTCTATTTATAACCCCACGGTCAAATAGAGCCGTTACCCCACTTGTCCGTTTTCTGCGGGAGCACCGGACGCGCCGGTGGTAACTCACCGGACGCGCTCAACCGCGTCCGGTGCCCCTCCGACATCCGCGTGTCCTCCGAATTTCAAATTCGTCCGTTAGATCCTCCAACGGTCACTGCGTGCCAACGGTCAAACGACCCACCGGACGCGCTGCTGCGAACCACCGGACGCGCCGGTGCGCACAGCACCCGCGCCCGCGAAGCAATCACCGGACGCGCTCCTCGCCACCACCGGACGCCACAGTACCCGCGTCCGGTGCGAGTCCAGTAAGCTCCCTGGACCACCGGACGCGTCCGATGGTGTGTCACCGGACGCGCACCGCGTCCGAAGACTACGTGACTTGCTGTTCGCCAGACCGGACGCGCCGGTCCCTTGGGTCACCGGACGCGCCGGTGCCAAACCCTAGCTCGCGCGCCTGACGCCCGCGCTGCACTGACCGGACGCGCCGGTCCACCGTGACCGCGTCCGGTGCAGCGTCCGGTGCAGCGTCCGGTCACCTCTGTGACCGCGTTCGCCTCCGTTTCTTTTCCAACTTTCGGCGCAATAGAAAATAGGCATTTTACTTCTCCAAAAAGCGCCGAATCCCGCCTCGCAAGCTCGGCGGGAGGGAGAGAGGAACCCAAACCCTCTCTACCGCTCAAACTCCACCGCCTTCGCAAATGTGCCAACACCAACAAGTGATCACTACCTTGTGCACGTGTGTTAGCATTTTCATAATCATTTTATCGAAGGAATTAGGCACTTAACTTGCCTCGCCACTCGATCCTAACACGTATGCAAAGTTAGATCGCTCAAGTGGCACTAGATGACCGATATGCAAACAAGTTTGCCCCTCTTAATAGTACGGCCATCTATCCTAAACCCGGTCATAAACTTCTCTACACACCTATGACCGGTGAAATGGAAATGCCCTAGGTTATACCTTTGCCTTGCGTATTCCATTCCATCTCCATTGATGTTGATGCAACACATGCACCAACCAATCATCAAATGATATGATCCACTTCATATCATCACGTGACCGTATTGGTTCATCGATCTTGACCTTACTTGCTCTTCACCGTTGCGTCGGTCCATCGGCGCCAAGTCATGCTCAAGCTTCACCGTCACACGCGGTCCCTCACTTCAAAGCCTCTAACTTGCCCTTCACACTCGCAACCGGTCCATCAAGCCAAGCCTCATCTTGATCTTCTCCACCTTGGCCACATGACTCCATGTCATGTCTCATATGCAATGAGCTCCTTCATGACACCATTACCTATGGACTAATCTCCTGTGTATCTTACATAATCACATATTAGTCCACCTAAGTTGTCACTCAATTACCAAAACCAAACAAGGACCTTTCACCAAAGCAGTTAAAACCTCCATGACCTAACTTACCAAAGTTTCTGCAAAACACACGTTAGTCATGGTAATAAAGCGTTGTCATCAATTGCCGAAACCAAACCTCGGGGCCTAGATGCTTTCAATCTCCCCCTTTTTGGTGATTGATGACAATACTCATATATGAAAGATTTGAGTTGAGGTTTTTTTTTAAACATGCATGGTACACATAAGCAACAAGCAATTAAGTAGAGACGTGAAAGGAAAAGCTTATGTGTCCCAAGCCAAAAGAGTGTACTCATAAGATAAGATAAAAAGCGTTAGTACACAAAAGAATATAGCTCATAATTTATCGAAGTAAGGCACAGAAGCACAACCTTAGAGCTATAATTAAACACGGTGACAAGAGATAACACTAACAGGATGAAACATTAAGACTTAAGGTTTATCTCACAATGACATGTCACACGAATGCAATAACTGAAAAGTAAACATGATGCATGAATGTAGCACACAGGAAGAACGAAAAAACAGCTCTCAAAACTCCCCCTGAAACTACTCTCTACTCTCTCTCCCCCTTTGGCATCAAGCGCCAAAAGAAAAAAAAAGCTAATCTAAGGATCTGATGGGGGGACAGACGGAGTCGTGTCGGGTGCCGAGGTGCGCGGAGTAATGATGAAGTGCAGAGAATCGCCCTCGGAATCTGAGCTATCTGGCTGACCCTCTGATGAAGCATGTGGCTGTGTAACTGTCTGGGTCTGAACGGCAGGAACAGGCACTGTCGAAGTAGTAACGATAGGATCCGTCTGAGTGACCTGAGCCTGTAGCGAGCCAGTAGCAGGAGGATCTGTGGAGGCAACTGACGAAGGTATAGTCTCTGTAGTACCAGTTCCTGTCACTGGAGGAATAACTGCCTCTGAAGCTAACAACCCTGAAGAAGTAGCAACTGTAGTATGCGAGGGCGTCGGCTGACCAGTCAACTCGCTGTATGTAGCACTGAAATCACCGAAAGGTGTGCCTGTCAGGAGGTGAGGGCGAGGCTGGTCTGATGGTGTAAACCCCGTGTGAATAGGAGTGAAGCTCGGGGACTGGAAAGACTGGGGAACCTGCCGCTGTGGAGATGTGAACTGGTGAGTCGGCTGTCCCTGACTCGACGGATCAGAAGCTGGTAAAGAGGAAGTCAGGACAGAAGTAGGCGGAGGAACCCCAACGGTGACTAGATGGCGCAGGAGGTCCAAGTATTGCTGCTGACTAGCTGCAGTCTGACGCTGAAGCTCATATTGCTGTCGCTGCATTTCAACTTGCTGTCTCTGGATTTCAAGCTGCTGACGCTGAAACTCGTCCTGATGAGCCTGAATCTGTGCAAATGCTGCAGCTGTGTCCTGAGCCTGTCGCTGGATTTGCTGTTGCTGTTGCTCCTGTGCCTGGGTCAACCTCTCAAGAATTGCCACCATGGCTGGGTCTGTGCGGGAGGCTGAACCAGAGCCACCGGCCTCGTGGTCGTGGGTCCGAGGAGACCGGTACCTGGGGATGGGCTGGTAGTCCTCATCAGTGCTGTCAGATGTCCCATCCTCAGGAAGATCAGCAGGCTGAGCGTCAAGATCTGCAAGCTCTGCCTCTGCAAGCTCATCAACTGTGGCGTCCTGCTCAGCTGCTGTCTCAGGTACCTCAGGTCGCACACGCTGTCCTGGCACTGGGGCCTGATCTCTGGTAACTGACGTCCAGAGCTGACGGATATCATACTCAGGAAAAGCAGTGGTGGTATCTGATATCTCAGCTCGGATCTCTGCTGGCATCTGAATAGATGATCTGATAAGGAAGCAGATCCAGTGTGCGTAGGGCAGCTGACGATTACCCTTGAAGCCCTCAGCTATGGTGTCCTCCATCTCACTAAGTATGAGATCCCATATATCAAACCGTGTCTGTGAGAGGAGGTGGTGAACAACCCATAACTGCATCCGAGTCAGTCCCTCTCTGTAGCCAAGTCTGGGAAGGAGTGTGCGTCTGACAATAGCGTCCAAAACTCTGGCTAGTGGAGTCAAACTGGCGGGCGTGCGTCGAGACCCTTCGCCAAAAGGCTCACGGAAGCAGGATCGAACTAAGTCGGTAGGTGGCACTGTCCCGCCGTGAGGGCGTCTCGGAGGAGGAGTCTGACCATAACACAGCTGATGTATCTTTGTGTCAAAAGCTGGGAGTCTGAGAATCTCCCGCACTCTGCTGCTGTATAGGCGGTGATCGCGGCCTCGGAATGCAAAGTGGATGAAATCATGGGCAGGATCAATCCATAGTGAAGCATAAAACTCTCTGACCCATGTGCCGCAGTATGCACCTGTCCGTCCAAGAAGATCTGACAAGCCTGGCAGAAAGGACAGGTGCGGACGTAGCTGCTCTCCCACAACCTCGACTAGTGACTCAAGTCGACAGACCCTCTGTGGTCGGAAAGCAATACCGCTGTCAACTAGAGCTCTGTAGAAATCCTCCTGAAGAGGGGTATAGAATCCTTCTGAAGCTCTGGGATCCCTCACAGGTGGAAACCACCGACTGACCTCCACGAACCTCAACCCGTGCACCTGACGTGCTGTAGCACCCCTCAAGTCAAAGTGCTCGACCGGGGGTGAACCTCTAGCTCTGGGAGGAGGCCGTGCTCCACGTCGCTGACCCTCTGGCCTAGGAGATACCTGAGTACGGGCACGTGTGGAGCGGCGACGTACTGAAGACTGAGCTGGCTGCTCCTCTGTATCTGCTGTAGCCTCTAGAGCCTCTGTGGTCTCTGTGGGTGGATCAACTGACATATCCTCTGCCGCTCTAGTATCCTCAGTGCCCTCAGTGGCCTCTGTGCCGAGCTGTCGACCTTCAAGATGAAAGCGACGCTCGCCTATGCGTATGCCACTGCTCCTGCCACCTCTCTCTGCCTGCTCTGCTGCATCTGCTACGGCCTGAGCAATTTCTGCCTCTGTGAGTGTCTTCTTCTTCTTTCTGGCTAAGACCTTGACACGCTTCCCACGTGCAATATCAGACCGACGAGGGGGACTGTCGTTCCCGTCACCAGGAGCACCACCGGTGTTCTTGCAACGCACCATACTGACACAGTGACTGAGAACCTCTGTAAGATGATGAACTGTCACTCAAGAGGCTTGGCCTCAATCCGTATCTGCAGGCTTGGCCTCGGATTAAGCAAACTGAACTCACCCGACACACGAACAGACTCGCTGCAACGACGGAATAGAGAGATCTACTATAAGCACATATACGACTAAAAGGTACGAAACCCTAGAGAAAGCAAGCATATGTGATACGATGAGAATTGAGACATGAAGCTACCTCGGATCGATGAGACGACGGTGACCTAGATTGCGAAATTTCCGAATCCACCGAACGAGCTCTTCGCGAAGTGGACGACTCGCGACGAAACTTGTTGACGAACGAACGAACGACCGTCGAACCCTAGGGTTAGGGTTAGGGTTAGGGTAGATCGATGGAAAACGATCGAGGGCGAGCACGAGTCGTACCAATGTCGGGGACGAAGCTGGCTCGCAGGGGCGCGGCTCACCGGCGGTGGTGGCTCGGTCGGGCGACGGCGGCGCGGCGGTGGCGCGGCTGCGGGCGGCGCGGCTGCGGGCGGCGCGGGTGCGGCAGCGAGCAGACGAGCGCGTGCGCGGCAGCGAGCAGACGAGCGCGAGCTCGACAGAAGTTCGCCGGCGGCAGGGCGGACGGCGGCGGGGACGGCGAGTCGGCGGATAGGGCAAGGCGGCGGCGGAAGCTCGGGCGGGTGAAATAAAATCGGTCGGGGACGAAACGGTTTTATAAGGAGTTAGATCCGCGCGACATGTGATGACCGGACGCGGTGGTCGATATGACCGGACGCGGTGGTGCAGCGTCCGGTCATACTCCAGTAAGCTCCTGGAGTGACCTGACACGTCCGGTGCGGACTGACCGGACGCGGTCAGAGTCCGGTCGTTGGCTGTTCGGGAAAACATCGCGAATGACCGGACGCGGTGGTGGTAACCGGGACCGGACGCGGTGGTCGACCAGAGGCGCGTCCGGTGCAGCGTCCGATCATTAGATCTGGAGTTGGTCTTCTGGATGACCGGACGCGCTGCTGGACGCCGAGACCGGACGCGGTGGTGAAGCACTACTGCGTCCGGTGCAGCGTCCGGTGCAGCGTCCGGTGCAGCGTCCGGTGACTGTTCTTCGCCCTTCTTTGTTCCGAACTTCGACGCGACTTCTCCCAATCAGGTTCCAATTCAAAGAGACACAAATAAACACCAATTGGAACACGAAGTGAGAGACCTCACTCAAACCCTCAAGGATTTTAAAATAGATTGCCTTAGGCTAGTATTATTTTTAAGAAAATAGGCAATAAACACCCAAGGAGCAACGTATGGCCACGCAATAGAGTTTTTGAACCTTTAGGAGCGTCAAAATGCTCTCTCTATCCATGGACGAACACAGAGGTTGCTCAAAGCTTAACCGAAAAGAAACGACAAGAACAACAACCATGCATATGCAATGCAATACAAGAAGGTAAAACTAGAATGCTTGTCAGGTTTGATCCACGGTTAGGCTTTTTCACTCCTCCAAGAAGGGGTTATCGTAACCGTGTTAGCCAAGCCCTAAAAACAATGCGATAATCATAGACATGACATATTATACAATGCAATGCAAGGGACAACACACGCTCATTTTTTAAAGTTACTAGAATCAAGCACATTGAGCTCACTTCTTAACCTACAAAAGGTTGCCTCATCCAAAGGTTTCGTGAAGATATCCGCTAATTGATTTTCACTTCTTACACCTTCTAGTGATATGTCATTTTTAGCAACGTGATCTCTTAGAAAGTGATGGCGGATATCAATGTGCTTGGTGCGAGAGTGTTGTACCGGATTGTTAGCAATTTTAACGGCACTTTCGTTGTCACATAAAAGTGGCACCTTTTCAAGAACAATTCCATAGTCTAGGAGGGTTTGTTTCATATATAGGATTTGTGCACAACAAGCCCCCGCGGCAATGTATTCCGCCTCGGCGGTGGACAAAGCCACACTATTTTGCTTTTTAGATGACCAAGATACTAAAGATCTTCCAAGCAAATGGCACCCTCCGGATGTGCTTTTTCTATCAATCTTGCAACCGGCATAGTCCGAATCGGAATAGCCAACTAGTTGGAATCTAGCTCCTTTGGGATACCAAAGACCAATGCTTGGGGTGAGCTTAAGATATCTTAGGATTCTTTTTACGGCACTTAGGTGAGGTTCTTTAGGGCATGCTTGAAAGCGAGCACACATGCACACACTAAACATGATATCGGGCCTAGATGCGGTAAGGTATAGTAAGCTACCAATCATAGAACGGTAGAGAGTTTGATCAATCGGTTTACCTCCCTCATCTAGGTCGAGATGTCCATTTGATGGCATTGGGGTCTTGATTGGTTTGCATTCTTCCATCTTGAATCTTTTGAGAAGATCCTTGGTATACTTTTCTTGAGAGATGAAAATCCCTTCTCTCATTTGCTTTACTTGAAACCCAAGGAAGAATGTGAGCTCACCAATCATTGACATCTCGAATTCCTTTGACATCAATTCACCAAATTCTTTGCAATAATCTTCATTTGTTGATCCGAAGATAATATCATCAACATATACTTGACAAATGAAGATCTCCCCATTAAACTTCTTGGTGAATAGTGTGGTGTCAATCTTCCCAATGGTGAAGCCCTTCTCAATGAGGAAGTCCCGAAGGCGTTCATACCACGCTCTAGGGGCTTGCTTGAGCCCATATAACGCCTTGGACAACCTATAAACATGATTAGGATATCTAGGGTCTTCAAACCCGGGAGGTTGATTAACATAGACTAGTTCATTTATAAAGCCATTTAAAAATGCACTTTTCACATCCATTTGATATAGTTTCATATCATGATGTGATGCATAAGCAAGGAGGATACGAATGGCTTCAAGTCTTGCAACGGGTGCAAAGGTTTCTCCAAAATCAAGACCTTCAACTTGAGAGAACCCCTTTGCAACTAGTCTTGCCTTGTTCCTCACCACTATGCCTTGGTCATCTTGCTTGTTTCGGAACACCCACTTGGTTCCAATGACTCTTGCACCTTTGGGATGCTCTTCAAGTGTCCATACTTGATTGCGGGTGAAGTTGTTCAATTCTTCATGCATTGCAATCACCCAATCCGGATCTTGAAGAGCTTCTTCTACATTCTTAGGTTCAACACAAGAGACAAAAGAGTGATGTTCAACAAAAGAAGCTAGCTTTTGGGATCGAGTCATTACTCCCTTTGTAGGACTCCCTATGATGAGATCTTGTGGATGTGCTTGAAGTAGTGGTGAATTTCTTTTATCAATCACTTGAGGAGGTGGATGAGGAGCATCAACATCTTGAGCTTGTGCCTCGGATTGTTCATGAGAGACATGAGTGTCTTCATTTTCAACTCTCTCATTCTTGTTATCATCTTGAGGCACACGTGATGAAGATGGTGGATCAACAATTTGTACATCGTCATCATCATCTTTTGGCTTGATGTCTCCCACGGGCATATTCTTCATGGCCTCCCTCAAGGGTTCATCACCTACATCATCACAATTCTCAATTGCTCCTTGGGAGCCATTAGATTCATCAAATTCCACATCATATGTTTCTTCAACCAAACCGGTGGCATGGTTAAATACTCTATATGCTTTGGACTTTGATGAGTAACCAACAAGAAAGCCAATATCACAACGTCTTTGAAACTTCCCTAGGTGTTGACGCTTCTTGTAGATGTAACATTTGCAACCAAACACCCGGAAGAAGGAAACGTCCGGCTTCTTGCCATTTAGCAACTCATAGGGGGTCTTGCCAAGAAACTTTTGTAGGAAGAGGCGATTTGAAGCATAGCATGCGGTGTTGATTGCCTCGGCCCACAACTTCTCCGGAGTGTTGTACTCATCTAGCATTGTTCTTGCAAGGGTGATCAAAGTTCGGTTCTTTCTCTCAACTACACCATTTTGTTGAGGAGTGTAGGTTGAAGACACCTCATGCTTGATTCCAATTTCATCACAATAAGCTTCAATGTTGGTGTTGTCAAATTCTTTCCCATTGTCACTTCTAATCTTCTTTATCTTGACTTCAAATTCATTTTGAGCTCTCTTTGCAAACTTCTTGAAGCAATTTGCCACTTCGGATTTGTCATGAAGGAAGAAAGTCCATGTATACCTTGAGTAGTCATCCACTATCACAAGACAATAGAGATTACCACCCAAGCTCTTGTATGTTGTAGGCCCAAACAAATCCATGTGTAGAAGTTCTAACACTCTTGAAGTTGACATGAAAGCTTTGGTTGGATGAGTGTTTGCAACTTGTTTGCCCGCTTGACATGCACTACAAGGTTTGTCCTTTTCAAACTTCACATCCTTCAATCCTCTCACTAGTTCTTTCTTCAATAGCTTGTTGAGAGTGTTCATTCCAACATGAGCAAGCCTCCTATGCCAAAGCCAACCAAGTGAGGTCTTGGTGAACAAACATGTCATCAAATTTGCATCTTCGGAGGTGAAGTCAACAAGATAAAGATTATTGTATCTAAAGCCTTTGAATATCACTTGCTTGTCATCTATCTTTGAAACTTCCACTTCATTTGGTGTGAACAAGCATTGGAAGCCAAGGTCACAAAGTTGCCCAACGGACAACAAGTTGAAACTCAATGAAGCAACATAGAGCACATTTGAGAGTGAGTGATCATGTGATATTGCAATCTTGCCTATACCCTTGACTTTGCTCTTTGAATTATCCCCAAATGTGATCTTCTCTTGACATATACCATTCTCTTCAATGGTGGTGAACATACGGGGATCACCGGTCATATGTTGAGTGCAACCACTATCAATAACCCAATGAGTTCCACCGGTCTTGTAGTTCACCTACACACAAGAGATCAAGCTTTTTGTTTAGGGACCCAAACTTGAGAGGGGCCCTTGACTTTATCCACTAGTGACTTGGCAACCCATATTTTCTTTGGCCTATTCTTGTTTGGGGGACCCAAAAACATGACTTTCATCTTTCCATTTGAATCTTTTCTTAGCATATAGTGAGCATTGAAAGCGAAAGGTCTAGCATGCTTGGGCAAGGGTTGTGGTGGCGGAGTTTTGCATTCATGAGCAAAGTGACCTTCTTAACCACACTCAACACATCTCTTTGGCTTGGGCTTTGACTTGCTTGGTTGTTGTTGAGCTTTTGCTTTCTTCTCTTGATTTGCCAAGTACCCAATACCACTTCTATCCATCTTCATTACGGTGTTCATGAGGAGCTCACTTTGTAAATGTTGGCCTCTTGTGAACTTGCTTAGGCCGGTCTTGAGATGCTCTTTTTCTTGCTTTAGCTTTTTGTTTTCTTCAATGAGTGACTCATTTGTTGGTTGCTTCTCAAGAGCCATCAAACCTTTTAGCTTCTTGTTCTCACTAGCAAGCTTCTCATTTTCACTCTTAATCTTGGCATAATCATCATGGTTGCTTGACTCAACCACACTCTTGCCTTTGCTACTAAAACCTTGCTCAATGCTTTCAATGATCAAGTCATCACATGATGTAGCTATATCACGCTTAACAACATGGTTAGTAGCATCATGTGTTTCAAGAGCAAGTTCATTAGCAACCACAAGACTATCATAATCAATTTTTAATGTGGTATATTTGTCCTTTAGAGAATTGTATCTAGTGATGAGCTCATCATGCTTCTTCTCAAGTTTATCATGTTGATCTTTAAGCTCTTTATAGGAGGTTTTGAGTTCCTTGAGAGTGGAAGACATCACTTCATTTTGAACTCTAAACTCACCACTAGTCTTTTGAATATTCTCAAGCTTTGATGAGAGTGATTCATTTTCATTTTGAAGATCATCATTTTCACTTCTAGTTCTTCTTATGATTTTAGTGTATTTGTTTAATAATTTTACAAGTTCATCATAAGAAGGTGAGTCATATTCATCATCACTATCACTATCGTCATCATCATCACTATCATTGTTTTGTACCTTTCGTTCACCCTTGGCCATAAGGCATAGGTGAGTAGTGGACGATGATGGTGAAGGAGGTGGTGAAGGTGGTGATGAAGATGTTGGTGAAGATGATGGCCCCATCACAAATGCGGCAACCTTTTCTTTCTCATCATTGCTTTCATCTTCGGAGGACTCACATGATGATTCAATGTCGGTGAGCCAATCACCAACAATGTAAGCCTTTCCTCCCTTCTTTTTCTTGTGGAACTCCTTCTTTTTGCCATCCTTCTTCTTGTATGGCTTGTTCCTCTTCTTCTCTTCTTCTTCATCACTTGAATCATTTTTCTTGCCCTTGTTTTTGTTCTTGTACTTGTCTTTTGGTGGTCTAGGGCATTGATGAGCTAGATGACCAAGTTCACCACAATTGTAGCAATCCATCTCCGAGATTGGCTTTCTCTTGCTACTTGTGAAGAATTTCTTCTTCTTGCCATCGAACTTGATGCCACTCTTGTTAAGCTTCTTTAACATCTTGGTGGTCTTTCTCACCATGAGTGCAAGTGATTCATCATCAACATCACTATCACTTGAGCTTTCTTGCACCATCATGGCTTGGCCTTTCATCTTCTTCTTGTCATGACTAGCTTTGAAAGCCAAGTCTTTCTTCTTGGAAGATGATGAGCCCTCTTCCGGAGTGATATGCATGTACATCTCATGAGCATTGATTTTCCCCAAAACTTGCATTGGTGTTGCGGTGGAAAGATCACTTTGGTGAAGCACGGTGACAATATGTCCATACTTCTCAACGGGAAGCACACTCAAGATCCTTCTTGCAACATCCGATTGACTCATTTTGGTGAGCCCAAGAGCATTGAGGTCCTCTACAAGAACATTCAAGCGAGTGTACATGTCATTAGCACTTTCTTTGGGAAGCATCTCAAAGGAGTTAATTTTCTTTAAGGCAATGTGATAGCGTTCCTCACGCTCACTCTTAGTTCCCTCATGGAGAGCACAAAGATTTTCCCACAATTCATGAGCGTTCTTTGCATTACGCACGCGATTGAAGATATCTTTGCCTAAGCCCCGGTAGAGTGCATTTTTGGCCTTTGCATTCCACCGGTCGTACTTCTCCTCGTCACCACTTGGGTTAGCGGGATCCCTTATGGGGGGAAGCCCTTCGGTTGCGGCTCTAAGACACCCAACATCTATGGCTTCGAGGTACGCCTCCATACGAATTTTCCAATATGGAAAATCGTCTCCCTCAAAAGTGGGAGGTGGTCCTTCCCCATTAGACATCTTGCTCTAGGCGGTAAAGCCTAAAAGTAGAGCAACCTGGCTCTGATACCAATTGAAAGGATCAAGATGCCCAAGAGGGGGGGTGAATTGGGCTTTTCTAAAAATAAAAGCAAGGATTAAATCCTACAAGCTAGAATTCACCCCTAGTGTCTACTTGTGTTCCTAGAGAGTCTACCGATACAAAGTTTTGCACCCTAGTTTCCAATCCTAGTCTAGCATGGCAAGTCTAGGAATGTAAACAAGCAATGTAAGTAAATACGAGAAAGTAAATGCTTGAATGTAAAGGGGCAAGGAACACGGCGATGTTTTTCCGAGGTATCGGAGAGTCGCCACTCCCCACTAGTCCTCGTTGGAGCACCCGCGCAAGGGTGTCGCTCCCCCTTGATCCGCGCAAGGATCAAGTGCTCTCTACGGGTTGATTCTTCGACACTTCGTCGCGGTGAATCACCCACAACCGCTCACAAGATGAGTTGGGTCATCCACAAGCTTCGCCGGATGAACACCAAACTCCCAATCACCACCAAGCCGTCTAGGTGATGGCGATCACCAAGAGTAACAAGCTAGAACTCTCACTTGACCTCTACGAGCCTAAATGAGAAAGTGGATGCACACTTGTTACTCTCTAATCTCTAGTGAGGAACTCACAAGCTTTGATTCTCAAATCTCTATCCTCACTAGTGCTCTTGCACTACCTTGCACTTCAAAGGTGTTTATCAGCTGAACAAATGAGCAAGAGACCTCTAAAAGAGGTGGTGGGGATGTATTTATACACCCCACAGACGAAACGAACCGTTACCTGCTGACTCAGCAAAACTCGAGCTGACCGGACGCGCCGGTCGTACTCACCGGACGCGCCGGTCGTACTCACCGGACGCGCCGGTCGTACAGACCGGACGCGCCGGTCGCTCGTAACGGTCAAAACCGAAAAACACCTAAATGACCGGACGCGCCGGTCAGGGGTGACCGGACGCGTCCGATCGTGCGTGGAGCTTACTGTACTCGCACCGGACGCGCTACCGCGTCCGATGGGTGATGACCGGACGCGTCCGGTCGTCTCAGGACCTTACTGGACTATGACCGGACGCGCCGATCACACCCAGGTCGCGTCCGATGGGGAGTTTCCTTAAGTGACACGAGTTGACTTCTGACCACCGCGTCCGGTCCTCGCGAGGACCGCGTCCGGTGCTCAGAGCTGAAAACTCAGTTGCGGAAATGAACTGACCGGACGCGTCCGGTCATGCCGAGGACCGCGTCCGGTCACTGGAAAATGACCCGAAACTCTCCGTAAAGCGTTACAACTTCAACCAAGTTGCTCCCAACTGAACTTTGAGCTATTCTAAAGCTGCCTAGCGCCAAGTTTAACAAGTGTGCACCACACCTAAACATAGGACTCGTCTAGGTCAAGCTACCCGCTCATGCCCCCCTTTATAGTACGGCCAAGAGAGAAAAACGAAGATCCTAACGACTATTCCAAATGTCTCTCAACACCTCGACATCCGGAACTAACCGTCCTTAATCTTGACGTCACTCTTTTGAGAACCGAAACGATTTCCATCAAGGGGCATGAATACCATGGTGCCCAAAGCAGTTAAAACCTCCATGACCTAACTTACCAAAGTTTCTGCAAAACACACGTTAGTCATGGTAATAAAGCGTTGTCATCAATTGCCGAAACCAAACCTCGGGGCCTAGATGCTTTCAACACAAACAATCTTATGTTGTCACAACAGTACATTATTACAAACTTGTCTGATGATGAGGCACAAGTTTACAATAAACTAAACTGTTTTACATATTTATATTGCAGAAATTTCAGGCTACATTAGGGGACTTTGTCGTTCGCTCCCGTTACTCATCGCAGCTCGACCACTCGACCAGCGCTCGGGGACTCATCGCCAAGCTCCCGACGCTCATCGTCGCTCATTGCCGAGCTCTCGCCGAGCTCTCGTCGCTCATTGTCACCAGACCTCCGAGCTCGGAGACTCGTCGCCAGACCTCCGAGCTCGGGGACTCGTCGCTAAACCTCTGATCTCGGGGACCGTTAGACCACTTCTTGTTGAAGGATTCGTCTCGCTCGACTATATGTACTATGCTTGCATACAGTCGATGGACACTTGTTATTATTAGACCTTGCTACAAGGCTCACCTTTCACCTTCCAGCAAGCTTGGGGACTACATCATATATGATACACCTGACGGTGCATAATTTTATTGGTTCTCGAGGATTCTTTTTTGACCCTGGCATCACGTGCCTACGTCACCTACTACCAGGCTCGGGGACTAGCTGTGGGGGTATAGACCCCATATACCCTCATGGCTATATATGGGTCGCGTCATCAAATGTGGCCTATCCCGCAAGATCAAGACGTACATCGTAAGATTATAGGCTATACTAGATATTGTAATAGTACCAAATAGACTATTCTGCTTGTAACCCTCCTCCTCTAGAGTATATAAGGAGAGGTAGGGATCCCCTAGAGGATAGGTCATACATCACATAACTCAATACAATATAACAGAGCACAGGATGTAGGGTTTTACGTCATGCTGACGGCCTGAACCTGTATAAATTTTATGTCTTGTATCCTGTTACCATCCGGTTCGTATCTTACGCACCTGCCTACCGACAAATCACCATTACGAGCATACCCCTCGATGGACTGCCAACCACGTTTCGTCGACAGCACCATGTCACCTGGGATGAAGTGTACTATCATCTATTCCATCCTTACTTTTTGTTTGATTCATATAATGAATGAGCCGATTTATTATTGTTTCATACTTATGAGCTAATAATTAATATAAGGAATGTCGTTGCAGAGAAAAAACCTAATGAAGCCCATGTTTAGATCACCTCAAAATTCCAAGTTTTTTCACTCTCTCTCCATCACATCAATTTTTAGCCGCTTGCATGGAGTACTAAATGTAGGTAAAAAAATATCTAATTACACAGTTTAGTTCAAAATCACGAGATGAATCTTTTGAGCCTAGTTGGTCTACGATTGGATAATATTGGTCAAATAAGACGAAAGTGGTACTATTCATCAGGTTGAAAAAATCTTCAATCTAAACAAGGGCGAACTTACGATGGATCACCTAGTGTAGGATGATGATGTGTTTTCTCAAACCAAATACCCCATTAACCGTACAACTAGGTTAGTTTAATTTGCATTTTTGTTTGTGGTGATTAACCTACATATTAGGCTAGTACCCATAAGATCAAAATTATAGCCCTTTTAATTTGTGCCTAAGTCAAACTAATCTAACTTTAACCAATGACTTTACATAAGAGTAGATCTCAGCATCTAGCGCATCAAACAATCAAACAAGCTTTATTAAATCAATCATAAAATATGTATTGGTAGTGTATTTATTCGTATTGTAAATATTGGTATATTTATTTATAAACTTGATTAAATTTAGAGAAGCTTAACTTATGTCAAAAATTAAAAATGCATATAGTTTGGAGCGGAGTCAGGAGCAGTGTTTGCCTAACCGCGTCTGCCACATATATATATACGAGCGTATGACATAATATTTTTATTATTAGAGTTTCACGTAATTGAATTAGTGGTATTTTTAGAGGAATATGATACAAGACTAACGACAATAATATTTTTTCATGTGGAGTGGACTATCTAAATCTAAAAATATATATTGAGTTCTGACCGGACGCTTGGCCACTCAAATTCGAGTTGTCTCGTTTATACGGAGTAGTATTTCTCGTTGGGGGACCGGGTGAAGTTATAATAGTGCACAAATACAGTGGAAAACATATGGCCCCACAACCCACTTCTTAGCAGCGCCTTTTTATTAAAAAAAAAGACAGTTTGTGCCTAAGAGAAAAAACATGCCATTCAAATCAACTGACAACCAAACCTTTTTTCCACAAATAAAATGGGAAAAAAAATACGAAGCCCTATTTTTGGGCCTTTTTGACCACCAT
The DNA here is from genome assembly GCA_038087645.1 of Saccharum hybrid cultivar R570. Classification (NCBI taxonomy): domain Eukaryota; kingdom Viridiplantae; phylum Streptophyta; class Magnoliopsida; order Poales; family Poaceae; genus Saccharum; species Saccharum hybrid cultivar. The sequence goes on along the minus strand of JAQSUU010000001.1, from coordinate 32,883,086 downwards.
CCGATGATCCATTCCACCCAGCTGCACGTCAAAGTACAGGCAATCGCGGTGGGCCACGGAACAAACCCAAGCAGCGCGCGGCCCCACTCGCACCCGGTCCCGCCGCAAAAGCAAACAAACCCTAGCGAGCCCCGGACCCTCCCGCTGATCCGGTGCGCCCGGTCAAACCCCAGACCGCCCCTCCAGACCAGCCGGTCACGCTCCCCCCAACACCCCTCCGCCCCCTCTTCCCCACACCCAACCGGACTTCCCCTCTCCTCCCCCTGCACCTCGCCGGAGCACCGCCCCCCTCGCCGTCGCGCGCCCCCGCCTCCCTCGCGCAGACCCCCTCCTTACCGTCCCCTCCGCCTCCCTCTGCTCCCCTTATCCATCCTCGAGCTCCCCCGCCGCGTGGATCGCCTCGGCCCATTTTGCTGCTTCTTTTTTACCTCCCCGCCCGAGCGTTAGCTGGCGGGCGGATGCACGCGTCCTGGCCGGAGATGGAGATGCCTCGGGCTTGACGGATTGATCTCGGGGAGCCGCCCTTAGTGGCTGGCCGCCCTCGGACCCGCCGCGGCGGCCATGGACATGGAGAAAGGGGCGGGTAGCGAGCAGGGCTCGCCCGATAGCGAAATGGGCGACGGCGACAACGACAGCGTCGGCTACGGCGCGGAGATGGAGGTGGACGCCGGGAGCGGCTCGGTCGGCGCCTCGGCTCCGGCGAGCTCGGCATCCGCATCGGCCTCGGTCTCCGCGTCGGCGTACGCCACGCGCGCCGGCGCCTACGACGGGGTCGACCCTTTCGAGGGCATGGAGTTCGACGAGGAGGAGGACGCCTGGACGTTCTACAACGTCTACGCCCACCGCGTCGGCTTCAGCACCCGGATTAGCGTCATGCACCGGTCGCGCCGGGACGGCTCCGTCATGTCGCGGCAGTTCGTCTGCGCCAAGGAGGGCTTCCGCACCTACCGCGGGAAGAATGAGGCTTCCCGTGTTGATGCCGTAGACGCTGCCGACGACGATAGTGGGAGGGGTCGGCGGACACGGGCAGTCACCAGGGTTGGCTGCAAGGCCATGATCCGGGTGAAGAAGCAGGACAATGGCCGCTGGAGTGTGACCAAGCTGGAGACTGCACATAACCATCCCCTGGTCCCTGCGAACCAAGCGCACTGCCTGCGCCCGCACAAGCCACTGTCAGAGTGTGGGAAGCAGCGGCCTTTTGGGGGCCATCGAAATGGCGGTTCGCTTCTGGCAATTGAGCCACCGCCACCGCCTCTTACGCCGCCTGTGCCTCACACAAGCATAGCTCAAGTGGTTCCTCAGTATGTTTCGGATGGTATTGGGAATGGCACTAGAGTAATTTTGGATTATGTAAAGCGCATGCAGGCTGAAGATCCGGCGTTCTTTTATGCCATGCAATTTGTTGAGGGCCGTCCAGTGGGGAATGTGTTTTGGGCCGATGCGAGGGCTAGGACGGCATACAAAGACTTTGGAGATGCCGTTGTCTTGGATGACTACTGCAAAAGGAGCAAGCATGAACTTCCGCTTGTTACTTTTACTGGAGTTAATCACCATTGCCAGCCAGTCCTATTTGGTTGTGCCATCATGGCACATAACAATGAAGCATCATTTGTTTGGTTGTTTGAGACATTTCTCTTAGCAATGTCTGGACAGCAGCCTACCTCTATTACCATGGAGCATGATAATGCTTTAAAATCAGCTGCTTTGAAAGTATTTCCTCTAACTAGGCTCCAGTTTTGCAAGTGGCACATCATGAACGAAGCACAGGATAAGCTGTCATATCTCCTAGATGCATTCCCATCCTTCCATGAGGACTTTATCAATTGCATCAACATGTCTGACACAATCAATGAGTTCGAAGCAAATTGGAAGGCATTAATTTCTAAGGTCAGCTCTCAAAAAAGTGAATGGCTTGACTTGGTGTACAATTGCCGTCATCAGTGGGTCCCGGTATATCTGAGAGATACATTCTTTGGGGATGTGTCATCAAAGCTGCAGTGTTCAAGCAGGAGTTCGTTGTTTGAAGGTTATATCAGTGCCAAAACTGATTCGCAGTCATTCATTCAGCAGTATGAAAAAGCTTTAGACTGTTGCTATGAGAAGGAGGTGAAGGAAGAATTTGAAACAAAATATTCACTTCCTGATATTAAGACATCATCTCCTATAGAAAACCAAGGAGCTGAGTTATATACAAGGTCGATGTTTTTGAAATTCCAACAGGAATTGATCGGTGCCTCTGTTTATGCTGCCAAAATGGTGAAAGAGGAGGGCAATGCTTCAATTTATACAGTGACCAGATCTGAAGGAAGTGAGAAGTCTGTAACAGTTGAGTTCAGTTCTTCTGGAAGTTCTGCGACATGTAGCTGTCGGATGTTTGAATATTTTGGTATTGTCTGCAGGCACATACTTGCTGTGTTTAGTGTAAGAGGTATCTCTGCACTTCCTTCTCATTATTTTGTAAAAAGATGGACAAAGAATGCATTGGATAGAAGCTCAGGCAAGAATGTTGATGAAGTTAGCAGAGTTGAGGAGCCCAAGGAGGAGCAAAGAAGTAGCGCTGAAGATGATGAGCAATCCCTGACGTGGCGTTACAACAGTTTGTGTCGTGAAGCACTAAGGTATGCTGAAGAGGGAGCATCATCATTAGAGGTTTATATTGTGGCAATGCAAGCTCTTCAAGAGGCTGCTAACAGGGTTAATATGGCCAAGAGAGGTATTGGACAGGTAGCACCATTAGCGGTGATGCCAATTGCAGCACAACCACCAGAGTGTTTTTTAAGAAATCCGGAGATTAGTTCTAATAAGCAAAAGAAGAGAAAAAGGAATTCAAATAGCTCAAGGGAGAACGCCACATCAAATCAACTTATGTATGTGCAACAACCTGTTAATTTTCTTTTTGTTGCTCCTGGTTCATCAAGTGCTTTACAAGGGCCTAGTCAGCTAGTTGCTGCTGCTCCTGTTTCTTTGAGTAGCAAATATGGACAAACATCTGGTGCGAATAATTCAGTTGATGACAATATACCTCCTGCTTCTGTAGTTCATAAGTTTTCTGGGTTACCTGACCGAAATGCATCAGCACCTTCAACTGGAAATCTGCAAGGTGGAGAAACAAAATCCATAGGGGCTGATTCACGAATAAAAGAGGTAGTTTACTTTTGCTATGCTGACCACTGAAAGTTCATACTTTGCATTTTTTTCAAATGCTCTATTCTAGCCAGTTCTTATAGAATTGATGAGGAAAAAGGTACCGTGGGAGTAATTATAGCTGAATTAGTAAAGTACACACTTCTTTTCCAAGTTGTTTAGGGTTCATATCATTTTTTTCTGATTATGCAATAGCAAACATGAAGTAATTTCATTTAATTCTACAATTATGCTACTTTCTTAAAGTTACTTGTAATGATTCATCGCTAGAGCTCTGATAAACACTTCTGCTTGAGGTTTTCTTGCGAAATATATCTAATAGCAAATGATTAGAATACCTATGGGTGCAGGACTGTAGTGGCAAATCCAGATTAAGTGGGCACTGGGTGGGTTTGGTATTTTTTATCAGGATATCAATGCATATTAGTTATTTCTTGGATATGGTATGATGAGTTGCATGGATACGTCAGGTCACCTGTGTCCCATATCGGATACATATCTTACGTGGGATATGGCATGAAGGCGGGGGGGGGGGGGGGGGGGGGGGGGGGGGGGGTAACCAAGAGTAATTCCGATACATGGGCGGAGACGTATTGAGGCGTTTTTTTGGATATGGCCCAGTCCAGTAGGCCCACTATAACCCTCGACTCACATGCGCACCCACACAGTGGGGAGCTAGGCAGCCAGCGACACAACACACACACCACCGCCCACCTGACCGATTTCCTGCTCACCCAGCCATCTGCCCGTCCCGTCCGTGAGGAGATCCACTATAACCCTCAAGCAGGCTGCAGCTGCGATGACACATGCCACCCGCAAGGTGCACGCCACAAATTTGTGGACGCCTCATGCACGCAGCGCCTCAACGAGCTTCACCACCCACCGGCGATAAATCAACAGCGAGCTGGAGATGAGTTAGCGGCGATTTCTTCCCTATTTCCTCTCATCTTCTATAGCCTCTTCCTGCCCTGTTCTTTAATCTCGACTGGAACTGGAATTGAAAGGGGAAAGAAATTAGACCAGTGATTTACTCATCTCCTCCAAGCCTGAGACCTCGCCCCAGGTAAAAAAGTGATGTACTAGTTGAATCCTCCATCGATTGGACAAGTTCAACTTTTGTACTATGTGCATATATGTTCTCATTTGGATTTTGCAAGTTTGGCCTTGAAGATTTGGATGGATATGCTGGGCAGGCTTGGCTCTTGGAGTGTTGGCTAAATGGAAATATGGAAAAGATGAGCAGAACAACACATTTGCAAGAATGAGGCAATTTTAAGTAACTGCTAGTGTGTTACGGCTTTTAGAATTTTATTATGACATTATCTATTTATTAAAAAACTAAAAATGTATCCGCATGTCTTTTTTTAGAAATTGACATATCCGCATATCTTTACCCTTGCTGCATACATGGCATGTCTGCCTGGTAACTGTCTGCAATGGAGTGTGTGAGAATTAAATTATGGTATTCTTACCATTTTTAGTTCCAGGGCTGACATTTCAGAAATGTCGCATGCCATTTATTGCAGTTATAGCATCTCTTTATCTTTTACTTTAGGGTAAATATTATTAGCTTATGCGACTCTCAATCTTTAGGGGAAAGAGATCATTTGATGTCTTCAATTGAGCCAAATTGTTATTAGCTGCAAGCCTGTAATATGGTTTTCTGACATCTTATTGGGTATCGTATGGGCCTCTTTTAGTTGCGTCATTCAATCAAACATTTTATCTTTGGTCCTCTGTAATAAGGTGATTACCTTTGCATAAGAACTTAGTGCAGAAGTTTAGTTCCCAGTTATTACTGATAGACTATAAAATTCCTTATTATAAGCCTCAGCTTACAGCTTAGTTTAGCTGCAATAGCTTCTTTTCCTCTCGTTGTCTTCAGTAGCTTATATTTCCTTATTACATGTACAGAATGATTGCAATTTCAATCATAATGTGCTTCACTAGCTTCAGGTTCCTAACAACAAGTCTTTATGGAATCTGCAGAGCCATGAATTATCCCAAGCTAATGGTAGCAGGGGATGCAGTGTAAATACATTAAACTCCAGTGCTGTGCCACAGCTCGTGACTGTTCCTATTGGATTGTGCCTTCCGTCCACTGATGGCTCCAAGATATCTGCGGGTATGTGGGATTTTACTTTGCTACTCAAATCTATAAACTGTTCCAAACATCGTATCCCAGTTCTGTTTGTACATATCATAATTTGTACAAGTTTATGCTTGAACCTTTTCTTAAGCTGTGGCTGTGATATATGTGAGACATTTCCCTTTTTTTCTAAAAGCTATTGCATATATAATAATCGATTTTACTAACGAGGTCATTTTGACATTACTTTTGATGCAGCTGGTATGAACTCTGTAAATTCTGGAGATATCAGTAGCAATGGCAAGTTGTCATTTGGTCAATCTCAGTCATCTGCACAACAGCCAACTCCACCATCACAGACAAAGACGCTTGACCGTATTGAGTCTCGTCCAAATCCCGAGGGTTCATCTATAAGGGCTGCAGCCATTGCAGCCGGTGCACGCATTGCATCGCCATCTGATGCAGCTACAATAATAAAAGCGGCTCAGTCAAAAGGCGCCATCCACATCAGGCCTGGGGAAAACCTCCCAAATTACCTGAAACCACTAGCACCAAAGCCGCTTTCCTCACTACCACCAGTGAACCCACTCAACTCAGCACATGCATCCCCAGGACAGCTCAGCTTTGGTGATTCTGCAGCCGCCAAGGACGCAATCTTCGGTTCCTCGGATGGCAGTGACGATGATGAGGAAGACACTGATGACGAGGAAGACACTGACGACGACGAAGACGAGGGGCTGACTGGCGACGACGCAGAGCATGAATGATCTTCTCTCCCTGCACTAACCTCCCCTAATGGCTTGTGAGGTGCTGATCTTTAACAACCTCTTCACCAATGGAATCTCTTAGAGCATAGCTGTATACATGTTTATAGCCTGTATTTAAGATCCCAGCTGTCACCTCCAGGAGCCTAGAATTCTTCCTTGATCTCTCTCTCTCTCGTTTTCGCACTTAGCATGCCTAGAAGCCCCACTTATATTTAACCTAATGACAAACATTGGACTTCTTAATGTTCTTCCTTTTTTTTCGTTGGCTCCTGGTGAGGTTGGTGGGTCTGATGGTCAGTTCACATGTGTAGCTGGTTAGCTGTATTATGTACAGCATGAGTTGTATGCTGGTGAACTGCTTTCAACAGTCCAAAGTTTTGTACCCTGTTTTTCTCTCGCTGGAAAGAGATTTGTTGGAATTGAGCTCACAGACCATGTTGTCCATTGACTTGGCTTGGAAGAGTTGCTGGTTCGTCGTGGAAAAAAACAAACAAACTTGATTCTTGGATCATGACATGCTCCTGCGACTAGCGGAGTTGAGGAAATTGTTTATATATATTTGTTTCGTCTAATTGGTAGTGTGTCGCTGTCTGATGCCTTCTGCTGACGGGGCTGCGCGTCAGCCAGATCCATTTGTTTTGAGATTTATGGCATGTCTGGGAGGTCAACTTTTGTCTGATTAATAACAACATGCTGGTAAGGAATTCCTGGTGAGAGCATGTGATTCGGAGTACTGAATAATGCATTTGGCAGCACCAGCAAACCGGCCCCTCTGGGTTAATAATACAAAAACGTACCAGTAGTATTTTGACAGTACCATGGTCCTTGAAACGTGACTTGGACTTCCGATTAAATAGGAGGGGTTGCAACGTCATGAACCCGCTAATCATATTCTAATTCTGAATGAGCGTCAAGAATCTTAAGACTGAACTCGCATGGTTCTTTTCCAACCACGATGCACTACTTGTCTGGGCCTTTTAGGAGGGTGGAGAAGCAAAGCAAGCCTATTGCATTGTGTTGTAGCATGTCATCCGTCGACCACCAACCCCCGGAGGTAGGAGCACCTACCATGGCCCCCATTTTGTCCTCCCTGGTGGGCCCCGAAGTGGCCAAGTGGGGCGCCTCATTGTCTTGTAGTAGTTCTGAGGAGGAGGATGGTCCACTGGTTCAGCTCCAAGCTCCAACCTATGATCGAGCTACCTTTGTTGGATGAGCCAGGAAGACAATGCGCATATACTTATGCAGTGTGTTTTGAGTGTGATTGTAAGCCAAGATTCAAGGAAAAAGTAGCTGGATGGAGCTTTCATGGTTGGTGGGGGCTGGCGGGCCGGGGAGGGAGATGCTCCTGCTCCTAGGTAGGGATGAAAACGGATCGGATACGGACGGATATCACTGATATCGTATTTGTTTTCATATTTATGTCCGGATTCGGATTCGAATACGGATAGTATAAAAAATGCCGGATAGGATATGATTGGATATCGACATCATAAATATGTGATTTAAATATTCGGATACGAATACGGTATCGGATGTTAAATATCCGGACTCGGATACGGACGGATTAAAACCCCTCTAAACGGATTCGGTCTCGAATACGGTCGGAAAATATCTGTACTGTTTTCATCCCTGCTCCTAGGGATGGTTGGAATGTTGTGGGGTGCACATCTGTTAGCGGCAACGTTCCCTATTGTTTGGGTGGAATTAATTCAGGTTGTTTTGCACTGACAGAGTGTCACGATTGGCCCCTTTAGACGAATTTAGGCTGTTCGGGTTGTCCATAACCTCGCGCGTGCAATTGGTTGTACTTCTATATAGGCCCTGTTTGGATTCGTTGAAATAATAGTTAGCTGCTAATAATAAGCTCTTTTGATGCAAACAAATCTAGCTAATGCTTTAGCTAATTGAGCTGAATACCCAACTAACAACTGCTTCATCGATTCCAAATTATAAGACGTTTTAGTATTTCTAGATACATAGATCTTGCTATGCATCTAGATATATACTTATGTCTAGATACATAATAAAAATCAATGCATCTAGAAAAAGCCAAAAATGTTTCATAATTTGGAATTGAGAAAGTATTTCATTTGTTGGATCAAACTAGCTAATAGCAGCCAGGAGCTATTAGCTAGCTAATAATTAGAATCTAAACGGGACTATAGTTTAAGAAAAAGTGAAGTGTACGAAGAAGAATACAGTTGACACCTTGTTCCAACCTCTCTTGAGAGTAAAATGCTACCTTCTGAATAAATCAATTTTTCAGATTATCTTAAATTAAACTTTTAAAATTTGATTGAATTGTGTTTTTATAAATTTGGTCATAGAGCTTAACTTAAGACAATTCGTCTGGTACGGAGGGAGTATCTATCTTGAGCATATTCATCTGAGAACATCAAGGCAATCAATGAAGAGTGGCGCGGTAAAGAATCGTCAACCAGAGCATATTCTGGTGAACTACATGTAGTTTATTATCCAAGACTTGTAGTATCATCTTTTACTGATTAGTCTTCCGTTTCCTCTTTCATTCGTCCCTGAGAAAAAATGAAGAAAAAGATGGAGAATCCATCCAGCATGGACTTCATCACATCACCACCAACCCCCATCTGTCTTGCTAAGCATGTCTCATTGGCTCGCGTAGCGACTTTTTTTAATATACCACTTAAGATTCCATTTTCTACAATTTTTGCCAGTTGGGCCTTGTTAATTTCCCTCTGTAAAATAAAAAATAATAATAAATCTCCGTTTGCGTTCCATTAGTTGGCACTCGCTGTGTAGACTGCAAAAGTCAGCTTGCTGCTGCTTTCATTTTCCTTACATGGATGTGACAACTGCTAGCACGGTTGTTCAAATTCATATAGTGCACTCGCTTGCCATTCTAAGCCAAATTTCCTAAATTAAACCCGAAGATTTTTTTTGAATAAAAAACGCGAAGATTTTTTGCCACTCTTATTATAGAAAAAATGATTGTTTCACACGAAATTGTCCGAAGTTTTAGCAGAGGCGGAAGTACATGTAGATGTTGCCAGTATTTGGGTTTGTTTTTTACTACAATCAATTTATTTATAATTGTCGTATCATGAGGTTTTTTTCTATGCTTGATTTTCGATCGTGTAGTTCAATTTTTTTATGTAGCTGCCAAAGAGAAGAAGAAGAAATAATCGAAACGACCATTTTTTCAAAAAGAAATCTCAGGCACAAACGGATTTGGCATATGGGAAATGGGATCTCACCAAATCCCCTATAATCAATTTATTTATAATTTCTGTGCCATGAGGTTTTCTTAATGCTTGATTTTCGATCGTGCTAGTTCAAATGTTCTATGTAGCAGCCAGAAGAAGAAACATATAATCGAAACAAATTTTTTTTCAAAAAGAAATCTCAGTCGCCAACGGATTTGGCAGATGGGAAATGGGATCTCACCAAATCCCCATAGCGCGCACCACCTACAGTACCTATCGCAGACGATGCATCCTTTATAAATGAAACCCCCCAAACACCTCTGATTTCCCGTGCCCATCATCACCACCCACCTCTCCGTCGTCCTCGGCGTGGCGCCACCCTCTCCTCGTCCCCCGGCGCTACTACCCCGCTCCACGGTCCAAGGGTAAGCGCGCCTCCCCACCGCCCCCTTGCTGTATATAGCTCCTCACACTCGCCCGCTCGCCCGTTCCTCGCTTCCGCTGTCTCCCCGCGCCTCTCGGATCGCCTCGGCGCGCGGTGAGTCTGTCGTGCTATTGGGCCGCTGTTCGTGTTCTTACTCTCTGTGCAGTCTGGATAACTGGATTCGTAGCCATTGCCTCCTTCCTTGTCGAGGTTGCTGCACCACGCTGTGGGGGAATTGGTGGTTTTTGGTCGGGCAATGGTTGGCTGAATTGTTGAGTTGCTCTTTTTATGTATGTGCTTATGTCGTTGAGATCGCTGCTGGGTTACTACAGGATTATCCCTTTTGTTTTAAGATGAAATGTTTCGTGACATAATTATATGAAATTCGTCATGGTGTTTTGATGTGATTTGAGTGGACTAGCATCTCAGATCCCAGAATTTTGTTAGCACCAGAACACGCTGTTAATTTTTAGATCGTATCCAAATGACGGGCTCTTCATATCTATTGTTAGATCTGCTGAAACATTTATAATTTTTCGTATTCATGTTTGTATGATCCGAAAGTAGGCTGGCAGTTTCACTGAATGGACAGTGATAATTTTATACCAATGAATCTGTTTTCAGTGATTGTAGTTTAATATAGCATGCTTCCTGTAGAATTGTAGAAGTGTGCTTTTCTAATTTATCCGAACTATAGTTTCTTATGGATGTTATTTGTAGCATGATCCCTGCATGTCTGAGAGGAACCTTGCTTCCCCTCGGACCGATTTTAGCTCTCCTGTACCAACATCCTGGAAAGGCTAGGTTGCAACCTAAATGGAGGACTGTAGTGCATACATCATATCTCCATGGTATGGTTAATCCTTCCCAGTTTAAAGACACAGCCTTGATTGCCCAGAGGTATTTCTTTGCACAGAAGCATTTAGATCTTATGGGACTGAGAGGAACACATGCAGTATGAATTTAGAGTTTCACATGGAAGGAGAAGAATTCAGTTCAGTTTATGGTTCAGTGAAATATATAGTATATTTTTGTAGCTTATTTGCAGCTTTGTTGAAACAAATATTCAGCTTGCTTCTCTGCTGCTGTGAATTGAGCTGATTTTAACATTTTGCTGTTATATAGAAAGATGGTGTCCCATATTGTTGGATATGCTTGCATGGGCCCCAAGAGGGAGATCTTTTAGCTTATTTGCTGCTTTGTCGAGACAAATATTCAGCTAGCTTCCCTGTTGCTGTGAATCAAGCTGAGTTTAACCTTTTTCTGTTTTAGAAAGATGGCGTCCCATATTGTTGGATACCCTCGCATGGGCCCCAAGAGGGAGCTCAAGTTTGCCTTGGAGTCTTTCTGGGATGGGAAGAGCAGCGCCGAGGATTTGGAGAAAGTTGCCACTGACCTAAGGTCTAGCATCTGGAAGCAAATGTCAGAAGCTGGGATCAAGTACATTCCCAGCAACACCTTCTCGTACTACGACCAGGTTCTTGATACCACAGCCATGCTTGGTGCTGTCCCAGAGCGCTACTCTTGGACTGGAGGTGAGATTGGCTTGAGCACCTACTTCTCAATGGCCAGGGGAAATGCCAGTGTCCCTGCTATGGAGATGACCAAGTGGTTTGACACAAACTAGTAAGTAAACTTTTGTCTCTTTAATGCTTACTGCTGATGGCTTTTTGTGGTATTGGTCTAACATTTTTTATTACCTTATTCTTTGCAGCCACTTTATTGTCCCTGAGCTTGGCCCAAGCACCAAGTTCACATACGCTTCACACAAGGCTGTCTCTGAGTACAAGGAGGCAAAGGCGGTATGTTGCTGTAACAACAGATACTCTCAGCTGTCTGTAATTTAGTTCATTTACCCTTCTCATCATAATTTGTTTGTGTGGCTGCACGGCTTAGTAACAGGAAAAAATGCAGCAACCGATATTTATCTCTCCCAGCTATTTGAGTATGATTTGACAAATATTGTTTGCTTAGAACATGATTCCTTTTGATAAAAGAATTTCAGCTATACTGAACCTATGGCTTATTTGAATCCTTGACTGGTTTGATGCCTTCAAGACATTCCATAACATTGAAGTAAATTATAAGCTAACCCACTGCCTTTGCAAGCCTTATTTGAAGTCAAAGATGGACAATCTTGGAGCACACTGATTTTGCCATCTTGACAGTAATGCATAACCGCCACAAAACTATTTTCTCATTCAACGTTGCATAATGGCAATATGGTAGGATCCCCTGCAATGTTTTTTTTCTTATATGTTTTTGGTTTTCACCCTGTAAAGGAAGGGGCATGCTTTTATCTTTTATGAAAAATAATGCCTGCAAACTTATGATTTTGCACCTTATGCAGCTCGGCATTGATACAGTCCCAGTGCTTGTTGGACCAGTCTCATACTTGCTCCTCTCTAAGCCTGCCAAGGGTGTGGAGAAATCTTTCTCTCTTCTTTCACTTCTTGGTAGCATTCTTCCCATCTACAAGTAAGCATCCACACGAAACAGCCAACAATTTTTTTTTTTCAGCATGAACCTCGTTAATTGATAATGTGATATGTTATGAAATACAGGGAGGTTGTTGCTGAACTGAAGGCGGCTGGTGCTTCATGGATTCAGTTTGATGAGCCTACCCTTGTTAAAGACCTTGATGCTCACGAATTGGCTGCATTCTCTTCAGCATATGCTGAACTGGAGTCAGCATTCTCTGGATTGAATGTGCTTATCGAGACGTACTTTGCTGACATTCCTGCTGAGTCCTACAAGTATGTTTTTTAGTTTTAACATAATCTTCGCCATGTCTTCCTTTCAGAGTAATATTGTTGGGAAAGAAAACTGAAAACTCATTTGTTTTGCAAACGCAGGACTCTCACGTCATTGAGTGGTGTGACTGCTTACGGTTTCGATCTTATCCGTGGAGCGAAGACCCTTGATCTTATCAGGAGCAGCTTCCCCTCTGGGAAGTACCTCTTCGCTGGTGTTGTAGATGGACGCAACATTTGGGCTGATGATCTTGCTGCATCTCTTAGCACTCTTCAGTCTCTTGAGGCTGTTGCTGGCAAGGGTAAGCATTGAAGGATATATTGTTATTTATTTGTTCCCTTTGTCTGTACGTTGTTCAGTAACCAAATACATGCTGTTCAGACAAACTTGTGGTGTCGACCTCCTGCTCACTGATGCACACCGCTGTTGATCTTGTAAATGAGACTAAGCTGGATGATGAGATTAAGTCATGGCTTGCATTTGCTGCCCAAAAGGTTGTTGAGGTTAATGCCCTTGCCAAGGCTTTGGCAGGCCAAAAGGATGAGGTATGGCACTGTTCTGTACTCTTCATTTTTCTGAGCCCCTTTAACTTGAGTTGAGTGATTACTCCCATTCCGTACCTAAATAACTTACTATTTGTAATATTGCACATGTTCGCCTACAGGCTTACTTTGCAGCCAATGCTGCTGCTCAAGCTTCAAGGAGATCATCACCTAGAGTGACAAACGAGGAGGTCCAAAAGGCTGTAAGTAACATTGATCTTTATTGAATAAATGCTTTTTTTTATGTTAGTACGCACCAATTCTAAACCAGAAATGCATTTCATACAGGCTGCTGCTTTGAAGGGCTCTGACCACCGCCGTGCTACCACTGTTTCTGCTAGATTGGATGCTCAGCAGAAAAATCTCAACCTTCCTGTCCTTCCCACAACCACAATCGGTTCATTCCCTCAGACTGTGGAACTCAGGAGGGTCCGCCGTGAGTACAAGGCAAAGAAGTAAGTGTCTGTGGAGATATTAGTACTTTTATATCTTTATCATTTCTTTTCTTACTGAAAATTGTGTCATTGCAGGATCTCTGAGGAGGAATACATTAGTGCCATCAAGGAAGAAATTAGCAAGGTTGTCAAGATCCAAGAGGAGCTTGACATTGATGTGCTTGTGCATGGAGAGCCTGAGGTGAGCATTTTAGTGTAATGATTTGTTTATTATAGACTACCTGCATTAGCTTTTTTTTTGTCTATGGATCATTAGAAATAACAAGTTCTTTTAGGATATTGATATTACTGTTTGCTGAAGATAAAACATTTACTTATTTATGTCAATGCCTATGTATTTACAGAGAAATGACATGGTTGAGTACTTCGGCGAGCAATTGTCTGGTTTTGCATTCACCGCCAACGGATGGGTGCAATCTTATGGATCACGTTGTGTGAAGCCACCCATTATCTATGGTGATGTCAGCCGGCCGAACCCCATGACTGTTTTCTGGTCCAAGACGGCACAAAGCATGACCGCTCGTCCCATGAAGGGAATGTTGACTGGTCCAGTCACAATCCTCAACTGGTCATTTGTCAGGAACGACCAGCCTAGGTTTGTTCCTTTTTCCAATCTGCTTCAATATGCTTAGAAACAGTTTGAAACACTGTTTTGCGACAAAAAGAATATGATAAATTATGTTTTTTTGGCGTACAGGTTTGAGACATGCTACCAAATAGCTCTTGCAATCAAAAACGAGGTTGAGGATCTTGAGGCTGCTGGTATTCAGGTTTGTATCTTCCACTTTTATTAGTTTTGTTTTCTAGTTTTTGTTTCATCAATATGTCCATGTGCAACAACACCTTGTTTTTACTCTTTGCAGGTGATCCAGATTGATGAGGCAGCTCTAAGGGAGGGTCTGCCACTGCGCAAGTCAGAGCATGCATTCTACCTGGACTGGGCTGTCCACTCTTTCAGAATCACCAACTGCGGAGTCCAGGACACCACCCAGGTATTAGCCTTGAAATGTTTTGAGATACCTGGAAATCTGTCTTAGAATCTCTACTGACGGTCCTTTTTCTTGGATAGATCCACACCCATATGTGCTACTCCAACTTTAACGATATCATCCACTCCATCATTGACATGGATGCCGATGTGATCACCATCGAGAACTCCCGGTCTGATGAGAAGCTACTGTCCGTCTTCCGTGAGGGTGTGAAGTACGGAGCTGGCATTGGCCCTGGTGTCTATGACATCCACTCTCCCAGGATTCCCTCTACCGAGGAGATTGCGGACCGCGTCAGCAAGATGCTTGCCGTGCTTGACACCAACATCCTCTGGGTGAACCCTGACTGTGGTCTCAAGACACGCAAGTACACGGAGGTCAAGCCCGCCCTGACCAACATGGTTTCCGCCACCAAGCTCATCCGCACCCAGCTTGCCAGCGCGAAATGAGTCGTTTGATAGCTCCATGGTTTGTTGAACACAAAGCCAGCAGGGCCATTTGTTTTGAATAATTTGGGTCTTACCCCTGTTCCATGGTGTTAGGTTAGTCTCATTGGTGGGATACACCGTTACATGATGTGTTCTAAGTTTGGAGTGTGTTTCCTTTAGGCTGTTTTCTGGGGGTGTGTGTGCTTTGATTATAAACAGAAATGGAATACGCAGTCTTCGAATTGCATCACCAACTGTTCATTGTCATGTTATCCGTTCTCCTTCCAGAGTGGAATGCCATGCTATTGCACATGATACATCATACATGTAGACATACAATTGTTCCACGCTCTTCACAGTAACACTATATACAGGATAGTGGCACCAACACCCACCAATGCAAGGACCAAGACGAAACCAAGAGCATGGAGGTCTCTGATCTTCCTCCACCATCTCCTGTCCTCACCCTTGTCATCACCATCAGCATCGCCGTTCTTGATTGCATTTTCAGTTGCGTCACCGTTCCCTCTCGGCAAATCTTGTATGTTCATCACTTGATCTTGTCTCGGTTCCTCCATAGCCTGATGATCTTGTTTCTGCTCCTTGTCTTCGGCCTTGCCGTTCCCTGGATCTTCTTGGGCGCTCCACATGCTGGCGCCGCCGCTGCCTGATGAGGCATCGTCCGCAGTATCCGCCCTCATCAGCTCTTGGAGAGACTGTGAGCGCTCAGGGTTATGTTCTTTCTGCTTGTCCTTGGACGATGCGGATCCCTTGGGCAGGATGACGAACAGCTGGGCGCTCTCAGTTTTCAGCTTGGCCTGGATGGTGCCGGCGTCGCAGCTCCTGGGCACCGGGAACACCTTGAGGAAGCGTGCCCACTGGCCGCCGTCGACCTGCCGCTCGCCGGTGACCTTCAGCTTGGGCACGGCGTCGGCCTGTCGCTGGCCGGTGACCTTCAGCTTCCGCCTGGTTTTGTACAGGACCTTTAGCTCCTCCTTCCTGAACCCTGAATGGAAGACGCCGTTTGTTCAGAAGACGCAGGCGGAAGGTCCTAGTGCAATGTGGAATTTGGTCAGGCGGCGCGGCGGTGTTACCTGACACGTCGACGACGAGGGTGTCGGCGTCCTCCGTGCTTGTCCACTCGCACCGCGGGTCCACCGCCGTGTACACGCGACGGCGTGGCGGTGGAAGCGGCGGCGCGGCTGCTGCCTTCATGATGGGATGCCTGTGCTGATGAGGCCGTGAACTCACGCTTTTCAGTGTTTCGTAGGAAGAATGGCTACGAATTACGAGTTACGACAGAGGAATAAGGGTAATCCTGCCATTGTAGCTACAGTAGTTTCAGCTTTCAAATATGTTTTGTGCTCAGCAGCGGATTGGTGTTGCCTCCCAGACAGGTTATATGGTAATTGCTGTTGCTAGGCAACTCCTTGCTTTGCTTCAGCTAGTTGCAGATGTCTTGCTTCAGTTCCAAGGTGTGCCCCTTTACTTGAAGTACTTACAGTGGCGAAGCAGACATGTTCGGCTAAGCTTATGAGCCGTGGTACAATGTTTTTCTCTCACAACAAAACAGTCACAGTCGGCTTATAAGCCGCAAAAACAGCCTGCCGAACAGGGTCGTTTGTGAACATAACTCAATTCAGACACCTAGTGTGTGTGTGCACGCGCGCGCAATGTATAACATTAACGAAAACTGTAAATAACTGAATACACACCCCAAAAAATCAGTATCAACTGTCCAAATTAAATAGCTTCATTTTTTTAGCACCCTATCCTTACGTAGTACTAGCCCGTAAAAGGACAGTAAAAAGCCAAGTTGCTTTATCAATGCCTACCCCTACGCCAATTTTTTTTATTATTAAAAAAATAAAAAAGCACACTTTAAAAGCGTTTTTTTCCTCTCTAAATTTTCCTTGCGGCCACCATGTCATCTAAACTGGCACCGATTTGAAACATCAACCTAAGACCTAAGTAAAGGCGGATTTCTGGATGGTCAATGCGGTAGAGATGATGAAGCCACCGCGACCTTCGAATTCGAGCTTGACGACGGGTCACAAGGCAGCATCAAGAGGAGACTTCTGATCATCACGCTCTCGGCGTGCTCAGCGCCTCTGTTCTCGCGGTCGCCGTGCTCTGCTGGTTCGTGCTGCGGCGGAGCCACCTGTACGACTCGCCGTGAAGCGCTCCTCGCGGCAGGTGCTTCCCCGACTTCCGGACGGGGATCGCGGTGCTGTCTCGGATCCGGCACCGGAGCCACCTGTACGACTCGGGGTCCGAGGAGCCACCGCTGTCGTGGACGCAGCGGCCGGAGATTAGCATCGGCGCGGCGAGGGGCCTACACACCGGGCTACCCCGAGAACATCATCCACCAACATCCTCCTCGGCGACGGCTAGGTCGCCTCGGTGGCCGACTTCGGGCTGTCGCGCATCGACCCACCGTTCGGCGTGGTGCCGGTGATGGACCAGGGCCGCGATCGGATCAACAGCAGCCTCGCCGAGTGGACCGTGGAGTCTGCCAGTCCCGGACGGGGATCATGTATTCCTTTTCGAGTCATTCAGCATATCAGCTGTGTTGGACTCAACCTCATGCTTAAGAGGCTTAGCATGTTCATTTAACTGTGCTAAAAAAACAAACTTCTACTCACCGGTGGCAATGCGTGCTTGCTGTCATCTCTTAAATCTGAGTGGCCAATGTGTGCTTGCAGTCAACTCTTAAATCCGAGTTACGTTCTAAAGCACGGTCAATATCACTAGCACAGTTGCACTAACTTAAAACAGCAATTTTCTTACTCAATCTTTGACGCGTGCTCCTGTACCAGACCATTTTCATTTTGGACATTTTCATTGACATACCTCATAAGAAATACTATTCCATATTGTTTTCCGGCACAAATTATCATATCTTTATTTCTATGTAAATTAAGGATACATGCTCCTGTAGTATACAGGTCTAGTCATACTGGAAGATACCACACACTGCTGCAGAGCACAAGATTACAAAGAGAGCAAGAGAGGGAAAACAAATCAAAGTACACTTATTTCAAAACAACCTTAATACTAATAGCAAAAAAAAAAGAAAGTAACTGATTAAAAGTGGCTCCTTATTTTAGTTTTTATAGTTGAGAACTTGAGATACAAAGTACACTACATATTTCAAAACCTTATATATTTGCACCTTGCCTGATTGTTTGCCAAGTTTACTTTCTGGCAACTGGGATGATTATTTCACTCTGTTTAAGGCTGGTGCTGATATGATTCAACATATTTTTGTTTACCTCAGATTATGTTTAAGATAATGGGTACAATGGATGTTGTGTGACATTGGCTATTGTAAATCAGACAACTGAGTGGAAACAATCCTTGCATCGCCTTTCATCAACACGAGAAAACGATATAAGTAATGGCAAAGACCATCCACCTATGGAGGACGAAAAACCGCAGAAAACTCCATGCAGGAACACAAAAGGTGCTAAGATACCTATGGTTACATGCAACCTACATATTTAAATGTTTGACTATAACACTGCAAGAGAATTATGAATGAACTTAATAGTTAAATTCCAACAAAGACCAGGTTCTGAGTAATTTAAACCTGCCCAGCACTGATATGAACCCTCCACTTAAAAATGGGCAAGACAACATAATCAAGGGATCGAACTATGCAATCTCTGCCAAAAAACTCACTATCCAACTACAGATATGCATCAGAAGTCAGAAAAAAAAACCAGAATGCTAATAGTCCTACAGACGAAATCAATCGAAAAGCATAACCAAGCATATTGCCATCCTTCTAGATCATCATTGCAGATATAACTGATAACTAGCGTGCAAGATTGCAGGCTAAATTTCAGCTAGAACCGAACAATTTTAAGTACCAAAACTGAATATCTCAATATCTCTTTTATCATTAATTATTAGTTCTGCGAATAGAACTTAAACAAGTCGAGTCAAATCGGCCAAGAACACATATCGATCGATCAATTACTTGTTCTTCCCGGACTTCTTCTTACCCCCTGCTGCCACACCGGCGCTGACCTGGGGGCGCGGGTGGCGCTCGGCCTCAGCAGCGTCAAGCCACTTGAGCGGGTTACGGTTGAAGAAGGGCCAGTTGGGGACGGTGACGAGCGCCGTGAGCACGACGCCGCCGGCGTAGACGAGCAGCATGAGCTGGAAGTCCGCGCGCACGTAGCCCACCACGAACGCCGCCACTGCGGACGCCACCAGCAGCACCTGCATCAGCATCTCCGCGCGCTTCTGCCCCAGCCAATCCATAATCCTCTCTGCCAAGAACCCGAGAAACAAAAGATCCGAGTGAGATGGATCAGACCCAGTACGCTTGAAATTGGATCAGACCAGATCCGATTACAAATAGCTTATAAGCTAGGGTTTGGGTGCTCGGCTTCGTACAGAAGGAACGGAGGAGAAGTGGTGCGCGTACCTGGTGGGTGCTCGTCGCTGGAGAAGAGCCCGGAGATGGAGGCCTGGGGCACCTGACGTAGGGCGGCAGCGGCGACGCCGGCGGTCACCTAGTCGTCGCCACGAGAGAGGAAGAAAGAGCGCACGCGAGTGGAACAGTAGAACAACGAAAGAGACGTATGCGGGCAGGTAGAAGAGCGTACCACCAGGGTCCTGGGTCCGGGCCAGCGTGGAAGCCCAGGATCCTGCCCAGTTCTAGGATTGAAGGCCCATGATCATGGGCCAGAGTCAAATCCTGTCATGGGCTAGAAAGAGGCCCTAGCTGACCAACTCGTTCAGCGGATTGAGCTGGATCTCTCTGCCAGTGGTACCGTTGTGGCGTCGTCAACCACGACGACTAGGATGTGGTGGCGTCGTCAAACACAGT
This sequence comes from Saccharum hybrid cultivar R570, assembly GCA_038087645.1. Lineage (NCBI taxonomy): Eukaryota > Viridiplantae > Streptophyta > Magnoliopsida > Poales > Poaceae > Saccharum > Saccharum hybrid cultivar. Next base: position 32,863,469 of record JAQSUU010000001.1, on the reverse strand, counting down.
CTAGTGTAGATACCTCTACCCTAATGATGAATAAAAAACACGTATATTATTCGATCACAAAGATTAAAAAAAACATGTACCAAATATATAAATACGTATACTATCCGGCCACCGTTCCGTACGGCCGCGCCGAGTCTGAAATCCAAAATCGCGCAGTTCTGCAGAGCAGAGTCCACGTCAGAGCCAACTCTGCAGAGTTCGTGATTTCGCATAGAAAACAGTCAGCACTCAGCAGCCTCGTCAGGACGGTCGACAGCCTCACATTACATTTTATTTATATAAATCCAAAAGACACGTACAGGTTGGGCTCCTCAATTTAATCTCTTCTCTTCTTGTACACTAAAAATACGTATATGGTTATCGTCTGCGTCCGCCCCGCCTTAACACCTAACCACGCTTCCATCTAGGCGACCCACCCGTCCACACCGAAAAAACCGGACTACTCGCAATTTCTCGTTTTCCGAAACAGACTTCCTCGTGACCCACGCTGCGGCTGATAGGTCGGCTAAAGCTGATTGGTTGTGAGAGAAAAAAAAACTATTTTATATTTGATAAGTCAAGGTTATAAGTTCTAAGAACAAGGTCTGCGGAGTCGGCGTCGGGACGAGAGGCTTGTGCCTCCGCCGACTCCGTCCGCAACTGCTTCCTTGAAACGGAAGTGAAGTCCAAGAGGTGCTTGTGCCGTGCGAAGCCGGGACGTTGTAAGGTCCTAGATGGCTAGAGGGGGGTGAATAGCCTATAAAAAATTCTACAAGAAACACTAAGCAAACTAGTTAGAACAACAAATGGCGCAAAGCGAGTTTTGCTTAGCCTACGGTTGTGATGCAAGCCTCCTATCCACAAGTCTAGTGGATTATGATCTCTAGTTCACACAAGGGCTATGTCACTAAACTTACACTAGTGAGCAAGCTAACAACACTACTAGCAAAGCTACTACTAAAGCTACACAAGATAATCTAGTAGAGATAAGTGCAAGAGAGAGGATTGTGATTCTTATACCGACGGTGAGGAGAAGATGTTGCCAATCACCAAGATGATATACAATCAATCAATATTGACAACAACTCAATATGAAGACCAATCACCGGGAGACAAGAGACACAATATTTTTGTTCACCCGGTGTTCACTTGTGCACCGACAAGCTACGTCACCGGTTGTGTCGACCAACACTTAGATGGTTCCCCGGTGTGACCCTCAAGTCACTTGCCCCTCAAGGCACGCCCCGCAAGGCACCGCAAGACGCCACTCTCAAGTGAGGTAACTCAATGACACGCGCATTCCACTAGAGTTGCTTTTGGCATCCCGCCGAGGAAAGCACAAGAACCTCTCACAAACAACCGGAGGTGGCCAAGAACAATCACCTTCTCTTGCCAACACCTCCAACAATCTCCAAGCCGGCTAGGAGCGGTACTCTCCAAGAGTAACAAGAAATCCACCGGCTAAACCACCCACAAGTGCCACTAGATGCCCTCAAGCTATGCAATGCACTTTGGGATCACTCAATCTCACTTTTGATTTGCAATCAAGCAAGAGAGATGAGTGGGAGGAGATGCTCTAGCTCAAAGGATGCACAAGTATGTTAGAAATCACGAGAGACCTCCCTAAGGGCCAGCCAACAAGTATTTATAAGCATCCCATCCAAATAGAGCCGTTATACCCCTTCACTGGGTCTTATCGGGATGACCGGACGCGCCGGTCATAACTGACCGGACGCGCTCGACCGCGTCCGATCCTCCAACGGTCACTGACCCCAACGGTCAAACCAACGACCGGACGCGCCCCTCAAAACGACCGGACGCGCCCGTTAAACGACCGGACGCGCCGCTTCGAACGACCGGACGCGCCGATCGCACTGACTCGCGCGCCCTCGAAGCAACAACCGGACGCGCTCCAGAAGATGACCGGACGCGACAGTGTCAGCGTCTGGTCAGAGTCCAGTAAGCTCCCTTGATGATCGGACGCGTCCGATCGTGTGTGACCGGACGCTCACCGCGTCTGATCGACCTTGCGAACTGCAGTTCCCTCAGGGCGCCTGACCGGACGCGCCGGTCCCGCGAGTGACCGGACGCGCCGGTTGCAAACCCTAGCCCGTGTGCCCGACTCCTGTGCTGTACTGACCGGACGCGTCCGGTCACACCGTGACCGCGTCCGGTGCAGCGTCCGGTCACCTTAGTGACCCCGTTCGCCTCCGTTTCTTTTCCGACTTCTGGCGTAGTGGAAAATAGGCATTTCATTTCCTTGAAATCGCCTGAATCCCGCGCTCGTACGCTCGGCGGGAGGGAGAGAGGAACCCAAACCCCTCTCTACCCGCAAACCACAGCGCGACCAACGCCACCTTTGCAAATGTGCCAACACCATCAAGTGTACATCTCCATGTGCTTGTGTGTTAGCTTTTTCTCAATCATTTTCAAAGGTTTTCCAATTAGCTCACTAGGCCCTACATGCAATGTACTTCATGAATTCACCTAGTGGCACTCGTGTATCGAATAACCGATAAGACTTCTCCTCTTAATAGTTCGGCTATCGATCCTAAACCACTCACACCCTCTATGGTATCTTGAGTGTAAAACAAAATGGCCCTATGGTTATACCTTTGCCTTGAGCCCATTTTGTTTCTCCAAATGATATGATCCACTTCATATCATCACATGATCGTCTCGATCCATCGACCTTGACTTCACTTGCTCTTCACCGTTGCATCGGTCCGTCGGCGCTAAGTCTTGCTCAAGCTTCACCATCGCAAGGTCCTTCGCTTCGAAGCCTCGACTTGCCCTTCACCTTCACAACCGGTCCATCGAGCCAAGCCTCATCTTGGTCTTCACCATCTTGGTCATATGAGTCAATGTCATGTCTCATATGCAATGGCCACCTTTATCTAAATCATCCACTTAGATACAAAGGTTAGTCCTAGGTTTCATCAATTAGCCAAAACCAAACTAAGGACTTTCAGACGTGAGCCACCACGCCTTATATGTCGTCGGCCTCATCAATTTATTTAGGTAATTTTTGCTGTGGGACATCGCGAAAACAACAAATTGGCTGCAACACACCGCCAACACTTGCTTTTGCCGAGTACCATTATGAAATCGTGAATGTTTGTCAGTGGACACCACCTCCATTATAATAAAGAAAAACAGCAATCGGGAGAGAGAAACCGCAGTAAAGAGACGTTTTTACCCCTGCGGCCTGAGTCCTATCATTTAGGTGGTCCGGTTGGACCAGCTCGGCTCGGCCCTGGTCGTCTTCTTCCTTCCCCGTTCTCGTTCTCGCCACTCTCTCCCCATCCTCATTCCCCATCTCGACGAACCCTAGCTTCGAGCCATGGCATCGAGCTCGCATTCCACACGGTTCGGCGCGCCGCATCCAGCTTCGCCGTCGGTCGACCCCTACAGAGACCAGGCTGGATTCTTGCCCTTGGTTCCTTGCCACAAGTACGGAACCATTTTCATTGGGCGCGTGTCGCAGAAGCCTGGCAGCAAGGGGAAGAGGTTTTACAAGTGTCCACTGCTTGAGCATGTAAGTGGTCGTTGACTTCTGATCTGGTTTTGAGGAGATGTGCATTTTTTTGATTTTTTTCTCTTGTTTTTGTTTTGGTGTTAGTTCTGTTAGTGTTGTTGGTCAAGTGAAGCAGAACAGCAGGTTGTCATATATCCTGGTTATCATGTATCCAGTTAGTGTTGTTGGTCATGGTCATGAACATGTATCCAGTTAGTGTTGATGGTCATGAACAAGTATCTAGCTTATTTGTACCTTGTTTGAAATCAATGATGCATCTTAACTATGTTGCAAGAAAATGGTCTGCCAAATTGTATCTGAGTTCATGAATGATGGGGCAAGAAAATGGTGTGCCAAATTGTTGAAAAACATGCATCCAGGTTTAATTTGATCACTTCACACAACACAGTCTGCCAACTGAGTTCATGATTGAGATTGCATAACTGAGTTCACAGGTTCATCACACTACATAACAAGTTCATAGGTCCATCATCACCACCAAATAAGTTCACTACATAACAGGGTCATCACACTACATAACAGGTTCACCACAAAATAGATCCATTACATAAGACATGCATCACAGGTCCAGGATGAGCTTCTTCTTGCTGATCCTCTTGTCGGCCTTGCGTGCCTCCTTTTCCCTAGCCTGCATTTCTTCTCCAATAGCCTTGGTGGTCACCACCTTTTTCTTCTTCTTCTTTTGATGCTGCACTTCTACTATTGGGGAGGAAGTTTCACCACCTAGCTCCAATGCCCTCTTGCGGCTGCAGTCATACCCAACATTAGAAAGATAAATAACAGTATATTGTCATAGATAACAGGCATCAAGTCTTTACACTTACCTCCTAGTGTTTGTTGCGGGGCTGTTTGTTACAGCTGGTGGTGCAATGTTTGGTGGGCTGTTTGTCAGAGCAGGACAGACAGTTGTTTCTTGAGCAGCTTCAATCTGTGATTGCTGGGTAGAGACAGTTGTTGTGACAGTGCTTTTCTTTTTCTTTGCTCTCTTGGGCTTTGGTGGTGCTGGTGGTGGTGCATCAGAGTCATAAACAGTTTCATTACATGTCTTCATTATGTGACCAAACCCTCCACACCTCTTGCACTGGCGCTGGCTTTTTTGCTTGCCACCTTCTTCAGAACCTTTTATCCTTCTTGATCTGGGCCGACCTGCAGCTCTCTTCAACCTTGGAGGCCAAAGTTTGAAACCCAAGTCCACATCAGGCCACTGGTTCCTATCTGTCGTGGGACTTATCACATGTTAATATGCTTTCTTGAACTTCTCAACCGAATAATAGTCATCTATGTAGTCTTCCACACTTCTGTTGCGCATGGAATGGATGAAGCAGAGAGCATGAGTACATGGCAATCCAGTAATCTGCCACCTTTGACAGCTGCATGATCTATTGTCAAGGTCGACAGTATGCCTCCAGGTTTTCAGTTCCTTTGTAGTGCCTTCAATCTCAGCAGTATTGTTGAAGGTCTCTGCTATGTTGTTAGTAACATAGTCACATTTGCTTGCATGAGAGAACTTCCATCTACTCCATATGTGCTTGCGGTTGTCCTCTATCTAGTTCATTGCCCTTGGTGAAGCTTGCTTCATGATGTTGTAATGGTGATCAAAGTGCCTCTGGTTGTAAGCTCTGCTTGCTGGCCACAAATGTTTCTTGAACACTACTCCTCTATACCTCTTGTTAAAATTCTTCACTAGATGCCTCATGCACTCTCTATGCTCTACTCCATTTGGGAAAACATATGTAACTCCCTTATCTATTCCTTTGCCTGCATCTGTGCATATGACCAGGCCTGGAGGAGTCCCAATTGCCACTTTAAGTTTCTCAAAAAACCATTTCCAGTTTTCAGCAGTTTCAGACTCAAAGACACCACATGCCACTGGAAAAAGCCAGTTGTGTCCATCCACAGCTGAAGCAGAGGCTAACTGCCCTCTCCACCTCCCAGTCAAAACTGTTGAGTCAACACCTAAGAAGGGTCTGCATCCATTCAAAAAAACCTTGAACACAGCTTTTAAATGCAACAAACATCCTTATGAACCTCCTCTTATTACCAGCCAGTATCCACTCAATGTCCACAATGCTACCAGGATTTGTCCTGTCCACCTCAGCCTTGAATCTAAAAACATCTTCAAAGCTGTCATCCCATTTTCCTTGAATTTGCTCTAGAGCCATTTGCAGTCCATCCCAGACAACATAGTATGAAAGTTGGATGTTGTACTTGTTCTGCAAATCCTTCCTCAGTTTACCAGCTTGAATTGTTGGTTCATCCTTCAGGATGGTAATGGCCCTGTCCCTCACCCAGCCATTGTTAGCCATGCAGTTCTTCTCCAGTTAGGATGTGCTGGCACAAGTATGTTTTCCCAACTTCTTTATCTGACAAATAAAAGGAAGGCAAAGCATCAAACACATGTTGGGAAAAATAAGAACCAAAATATAAGGAAATTTGAAAAAGAAATAAACTAACCTGCCAAGTCTTGCCATCTTGCAATTGAGAAGCATGTATCCTCCACTTGCACCTCTTCTTCTTGCTCTTGAATCCTTTGCAGTGCCCTCTATACCTTTTGGATTCACTGTAAGGAGCTGCAATTTCAAACTCTTTTAGCACAGCATATTGTCTAATAGCCCTCTTAAAGGTGTCCCTATCCTCAAATGTGACACTACATTCTATAGTTGGGTTCTCTAAGTTAGTAACATGCTCATTGATCTCACAACCAGCATCATCATCAACATACAAATCATCATGAATAAGAGAGTCAGAGTCAGTATCCCCCTCTGATGCTTGTTGATCTTGCTGTTCTGGCATATAATGGCCCTCATCATTGACCCCAACATACTCCTCAACATCTTCTTCCCATGAAACATCATCATCAGCATGCTTCTTCTTGCTTCTTCCTTGAGCAGGTGTGGATTTCTCAGCTGAGTCATCAGAGTTAGAAGAGTGAACACTGTCATCATCACTTTCTCCCCCACTAAGTGACTCCACATTGGCCTCATTATCCAAAGACACACTCTGACTATATGCAATAGGAATCATGTCAAAAAAATTCACAAACAAAGGTAGCCGCCTTAGGTCCCAATAATTGTTAATACAATCCATCAAAGCTGCATCTGAGGTCAGATTGGTATAGCGTTGGGTGTTCTTGTCGAAATATGTCAAATTGAAGCCCTGATTCTTCCCAATAGACACTTTGGCAGCTACACCCTTACTTAAATCAATCAGATTCAGAGTGTCCCTATCAACAATGAGCTGAAAATCTGCTGCATTGTGAGCCACATTTCTACCGTCATCGCAAGCCTCATAGTAACCTGGGACACGCACTGCTATGCATAATGCAGAACTACTGTCCATCCTAAAAAATAGACAAGAACAAGAAATCATGAAAACCCTAGCTTCAGATGCGCAAATCGACCCCCAAGTTCACTGCAACCCTGTTAACCAACCCCAGATCGAAAAGTGGAAGAGGATAAGAGTGCATACCCCTCAGGAACCCATGACAGATTCAGTCCCTTGGATGGTGAATCTATGCTCGGGCGGAGCCGCTTCAATTTCGCCGGCGAAGCCATCTTCATGCATCCATAGCACGCTGACTGTGGGGAAGAGACCGCGGCTTGGGCGGCAGGGCTGGAGATGGCGGCGCTGCGGGAGACTGGATACGGCGGCGTGGTTGGCTGGAGACGGCGGCACTGCGGGAGACTGGAGACGGCGGCGTGGGTGGCTGGAGACGGTGGCGCCGCGGGAGACTGGAGACGCCGGCGCTGCGGGAGACTGGAGACGCGTCGGCTAGGGTTGGATATAGCACAGGGTCTGGTTCGACCAAATAGTGGTCCGGCTCGACCAACATGGTCTGGTTCGGCCAAGGGGCAACGCTGGTCATTTTGGAATGTTTCTCTCTCCCCATTGATGTTTTTCTTTATTATAATGGAGGTGGTGTCCACTGACAAACATTCGCGATTTCATAATGGTACTCGGCAAAAGCAAGCGTTGGCGGTGTGTTGCAGCCAATTTGTTGTTTTCACGATGTCCCACAGCAAAAATTTTCCCATTTATTTAATTCCCACGCCGACGACATCGTCGCCACCGGGACCGGAGGAGCTGAGCCATCCGTCTCGCTGCAAATGCAGCGCTACCTCGTGATGGCCGGGCGATGGGTGTCCTTGCCTGCCTCAGGAACACGCCGCGCAGGTCGCTGCAGGAGCGGGATACGGGCCATACGGCTGCCTGGCCGTGGTGCCGCCGGTACGGTGGGGCTGGCGGCCATGTCGCCTTCACCATATAGTCGCTGTAGCACGCGCATGCAGCCGAGCCAACTGCACCGAATTTTCCGCTTTGTACCTGTTGGCTCCGATGCCTGAGTGGAGGAGCTGATGTACGACCTCGCCGAGGAATTCCGCGCCGCCGAGGTAGCAATGCCAAGGGCTGCTCCGCTCCTTCGAGTGACGAAGCACGCAGGCAAGAGCTCCTCCGGAAGCCAAGTGCGTCACCGCTGCGTGCGCGCCGCCTCCTGCCGTCGTGCGCATGGACGGGCCGCCTCACCGTTGCTACTTTCGACCGAACGCGTGGGCGAGCAAGCCACCGCGTCGTGTGAACGGGTCAAGAGAGAGAGGCCATGTTGCACCGTGCCCCGGGAAGGGCCTAGGCAGCCATGCCGATCCAGGCTCCAAGACAGACGCTGAGAGAAGTGGGAGGTGATGATTTTGTAATCACACCGAAGCACATCTCCAATATGTGGAAGCAGAAGTCCAAGACAACACGATATAGTACAGGTGATAAAAAAAATTAAACATGCTTTATATTTTTTTATATAATTAGATTTATAAATTTCTAGATACGTTTGTCTAAGCTGCTGCCAAGTACATCGCTGTAGGCGCAGACAAAAACTTATGACACGGGCATGTATCTAAGTATATAAATAAATATAAATATAAACAATAAACGGCAAGTAATATTTTCGTCAAATTGATCAATCAACCAATCAAACAAACCATTTTTTAGAGCTCATTAAGCCGTCACACCAGATGATAAACGAACAACAGGCATATAGGAGTATGTACCGCAGTACCGTACCGCTCCTCCCATGAACATGTACGTATGTGTGTATGTATATGTATATACTTGCATTGCTTCCTTTTCAGTTTATACTGTACTGTGTACGTGTATCGTGTACTCACGCCACACCTCGAGTCAGCTTGTTCACATCTCGTCGCGGTAGCTGCCGGCGCCCAAGTGCCCGTGGCTGTGCTCGCCGGCGCCTCCCGTCGCTTTCCTCAGGCTGTGCCACACGTAGACGGTGATCCCGAGGAGCACCACCACAGCGACCGCTACGTTCACCAGCAGGCCGCGGCTCGCCGAGGCCGGCCTGGGCTGGTTCACCAACGCCATCTCTCCGGGCATTGCCGCCGCCTCCTGCTGCTCCGTGGCCTTGTGATCCTGCTGCACCATCTCCTTTTTCCTGTCCTCAGCCGTCTTCCCCTCTGCTTCCCTGACCCTCTGCTTTTCTTCCTCCTGCTGGACAGCCCCCAGCGGCGACTTGGGTTTGGTGGTTGCAGGTTGTTCCACTTCCGGCGCTGGTGCCGGTGGCGGTGCCGGCACGGGAGCGTACGGCTTCATCGGCATCGACCGCCTGGGCTCGGCGGGCGGCTTCACGGAAGGAGCAGGAGCCGCCGGCACCGTGGGCGGCGGCGCGGTAGGCCTCGCCGCTTGTTCAGGAACCGCCGGCGGCGCCGCCCTGGGCGGCCTCCTTGGCGGCGCCGGCATGGGCGGCGAGGGGGCGTTCTTGGGGAGCGTGATGGTGAGCCTCTCGTTCTCGAACTTGGCGCGGATGCCGTCGGCGTTGCAGTTGGCGGGGAGCTCCAAGTCCTTCTGGAAGCGGCTCCACCTGTTGGCGACGATGGGCCGCTCGCCGCGCGTCCGCAGGTGGCCGTGGTTGTCCACCAGCACGCGGATGTCCTCCTTCTTGAACCCTGCAGCCCCAGCGATCGATTTCAGTAACAATAGCCATTCATGATCCATCGACGAGCTTTTTCTCAGGAAAGAAACCAAGGGATCGATTGCTTGCCTGGGAGCGAGAGTTTGACGGTGTCGGCCTCGGCGGTGCGGCTCCACTCGACGGCGGGCTCGTACTCCTCGTAGGTGCGGTTGTTGGCCATGGCTGCGGTTTCCTCGCGTGTCCTGCAACCTGGAACGGCTAGCTAATGTGATGTGCTTTCGGAATGCTTCTGCTGCTGGTGGTGTGTTGATGGCAATGGGCGTTCGTGGTGGATGTATATATACAAACACTGCCAAGTGCAGTAAGGAGATATGGGGGAGAAGGATACATTCGATGGCCATGAACATGGCTTTGTGCACAAGTGACCGTCTGGATTTTTCTCGGCTCCCAACGCAAAGCAATCGATGAAAGTATTCCTTGCTTGTTTTCAGAGAATGGATTTTATCAATGCATGTGAATTTGCAGGAGATGTTGGTCCGCGGCTGAAGAGAAGCATATTAATCTGAGTGGGATAGGTATTGCTAGACTTCAGGTCCATGATTCAGCGACGGTGCAGTTTCGAATGACAAATGACCAAGCTGCATTTTGATCCCTTCCCCACTTTCTATTTGTCAGTACAACTTGAACTAGGCCCAGTTTAGTTCCCAGAAAATTTTGCAAAATTTTTCAGATTTCCCGTCACATCGAATCTTTGGACACATGCATGAAGCATTAAATATAGGTAAAAAATAAAACTAATTACACAGTTTAGACGAAATGGACGAGACGAATCTTTTAAGCCTAATTAGACCATGATTGGACAATATTTGCCAAATAACAACGAAACGCGCTACAGTGTCATTTTGCCAAATTTTTCGGAACTAAACCGGCCCCTAGTTATTATTCGACCTAGGCCAAGTCTAATAGTCAGAGTTGGGTTTACTGCACGCATGTTGAATCAGAATCAACCAACCTGGTCTGTCAGGAAATCCCGTATCCACGAGCATTGTGATTTCATTGTGAAGCAGAGCGAAATCCCGTATAAAGCACTGTGAAGCAGTGCGTTTGTGTAATTTTAATGCACACGAGTATAGCACGCTTGAATTTAATCTCTCATTCTCTCCCATAAACGAAGTGTATCTTCCACGTACCATTAGGCCAGTCTCAGTAGGGGTTTCATGGCCCAGTTTTCAACGCGTCCATATTTTGAAAACAATGCAGAAGAGTTTCATCCCATGAAACTATCTCTACACCCATGAAACTTTTATCATCTCTCTCTTCATCAATATGATGCCACATCAGTATATTTAATGCTTATGAAACTTTGATGAAACCCCATTGAGACTGACCTTACACCTTTATGATTACAACATCACATCAAATCCTTTGACGCACGATGAAATGAGGGGAAGAAAAAGCAAAAAGGTCGTTCAGTAGCTTCTAAGGCATGTTTCGATGTAGCATTGTAGCTACAGCAGCTAACGCGGCACCGTATCATGTAGCACAAGGAAAATTCTCCATAAAGTCAACTCTTTTGATTTGCAAGGTGCAAGCTTTAGCATTCATGTATGTCCACGGCCTCCACATTTGGAGCACATGATGTTCCCAGTTCCTCCACAACCTACAGTAATTTGGATATCAGCAGGTATATCAACTGTATAGCAGGAAGCAACTGTCGCACAAAATGTGCTTGTCAAGCTTATTTACCTAGGCATCTGACTTTCACAATGATTCCTTGGCTCTCTAGTATTGAGTCGACGTACAAGCCTGAACCAGCGCATGTTCCACACAGCACAGCACCTTTAGCTTCACAGCTTGAGCAGGGAGGGTTGTCCCCAACATTCTTCTTTTCCAAATTTAGACCGGATGGTTTTCCAATATTCTCCTCTGGGACAGATTTGTCGTAGCAGAATAAAGATTCGAGATTACTTCTATTTCTTTGGAGGTCATAAATTGCACTTGCTTTAATCTGTGCGGCAAGAAAAATTTATCAGTCCCTTGAAACAAATTTCCTTTCAGCCTAATAAGTAAATGTGCATAATGCAATTGAGCACAACAAAAGAAAAAAAAAAAAAAAGGAGAGAAAACGACAATTTGTCCAGCAAGATTTCTCAATAGTCGATAGGCATGGCAAGCATGCCTGTGATTGATATATAGGAAAATAGGTTTGTGAATGCTGAACACTGGATACTGATAAGTACACTTTATATCATTGACAGACATTGGTGATAGCAGTGAGGTTGCCATGGCAACTCTCCGAATTTTAAAGAAAGCACATACTACAAGACTACAGGTTCAGGCTTGCACAACAACAATTAGCGCCAGCTACCACTGAGTATTCACATCCAGCCCTTGTCATATGTGAAGGCACACACTTGTGCATGACAACCAGAGAAACATGCCCGAGGGAGATGCAGGTGCCAAATTTGATAACAGGGAGATCCCAGTAACAGGAGACCAGTTAGATAAAAATCAATCACACACAAGTACTACATGTATATTCACATGGTTAAATCGAAGCACACGTACTACAGCCATATTCACATGGTTACACTGAAGCACATATACTACAGCTACATTCACATGGTTAAATCAACGAGAGCATACTTTTAAACTGAAGCACGCATACTACAGTTACATTCACATGCCTAAATTGAAGCACACGTACGAAAGCCATGTTCACATGGTTAAATTGACACACACACATACTACAACTATATTCAAATGGTTAAATCCACACTCTATCTGCTCTTATAGTCCTATTCAATATACACGGTCATGTTTCTCTGATATAACTTGTATGGCATATATAGCTAAAGGCACGCTAGTATGCTACTCTACTTGGTTTCTCAAAATATTTTTTTCACAGTTTGCACTGATAGATTCCTCAGTGTAGCTTTTCTAATATGCACATTGTTAAATCTATACTCAACTGAAAGCATCTTTATTGGTCAATCAATTAATTACTTCCTTGCGAACTTCAGCAACAGTATCTTCACTCATCAAACACCCAAAGAACTAAAATGAACTGGTAGTATGATCACAGATAGAACAGCTTATCCCTCATAGGCGTCAGATCAGATGACAGTTTTCTTCTAGGGCAATAGTCAACAAAAATTGTAGCCGCCCAGTTCGTTCATGGAGGCTGCTGTGCCACACAACTCATTTGGTTTAAGGCTTTAAGCATGTTCTTGGCACAGCAATGTTCTTGGCACAAGTGGAACAGCAATGTTTTCAGAGTACAAAGAAATTTAAGAGCCTTCCATGCTGTCAGTCACAAGGTATCATCTAGGTGCAAAATTTCCGTTCAATAATGTTTGCCTTCAGCATTTTATTCAGTAATAAGACAAGAAAGCACTATCTGGGCGGAGCAAAACGTAACTAAAATGACGCACAAGTTACAACAGAATCCAGCGACCCTGGAGCTCTGCAAGCAGCAATCTCGAACAGGAGGACGAGATCGGCGTACCCATTGGTCCCCGCGCCCCCGCAGACCCTAGACTAGAAATTCACACCTCGCGAGGGGGCGGAACAGGACTACAGGAGGGGGAGAGGGAAAGGAGGCCCACCTTAACCGCGCGGGACACGGACCGCACCGAATGGGAAGCCGCGCGCGGCGGCACCGACGCGGACCGACGGCCTCGGAGCGATGCTGCCGCAGCGACGGGCGGCGGCCGGAGCCCAGCGGAGACCTCCATGCTCTCCTAGAGGAGATTTTTCTTGGGCTCGCCGTCGCAGCGGAGGGGAAAAACCGGAAGAGCCGAGGAAGAGGAAAGGGAGACGGCGAGCAGCTCCAACTTGTTGTTGCGCTTCTCAGATTTCCAAGCCCCAGCAGCTTCGGGTTCATCGCCCCCACGCGGGAGAGGGCCCGCTTGCAGGGAGCCGGGAGATGATGGCCCGGAAACTGAAAAGTAGTCCCTCTCTAGCCCGTCAAAAATGGAGTGCGAACAACGTTGCTGGCTGGGCTGTCGCTATGGGCTTAGAGCGGCAGCGGTTGGTTGTTAAGTGGGCCGGGCCATCTTCAGAGTTTGAGTACAGCCCAGAGACGTCAACATTTTCGTTTGGGACGCCTCCCTGTCCTGTACGTACGATCATCTGCCGACGTTGCGCGCAGGGCCACCGCCGGCGGTCCACGGCGACGGCGGCAGGGCCATCGCTGCCGGTGACGCGCCAAGACTTTGGCGGAGCGATGCATCTGATGCGGATCTTACCTGGATGAAAGGCTGAAGTGCAGCTGTGCAGGGGTGAGCAGACATCCTCAAAGTGCCATGACATACATCCTGAAATCCCTGTCCAAGGACGCCACGAAAACATATATGGCATGGTTGGAGCACTCGTAGGGGAACGTGAGACGCTCGAGATCAACCCCACCGGTGAACTCTGATGATATAGCAGGAAGGAAAAGAGTGGAGTTGAAAAACAACTTGTAGCCTCGTAGGCCTGTTTTCTTCTTATTAAAAAAAGAAAAAATCACGAGCCAACTGGGCTTTCGCAACACAAAGAAGTACTCCCTCCATTCCAAATTATAAGGCATTCTAAAAATCTTGGAGAGTCAAAACATCTTAAGTTTGACCAAAATTATATAGAAAATTATCAAAATTTATAACATCAAATAGGTATACTATGAAAATATAATTAATAAAGAATTTAATGATATTTAATTGGTGTCATAAATATTATTATTTTATCATATAAATTTGGTCAAATTTGAGATTCTTTGACTCTCCAAGATTCTTGAAATGCCTTATAATTTTGGATGGAGGGAGTAAGACACAAGAGCTCAGTTCCATCGTTCTCACGCAAACTCGTTCCTGCGATCCAAGCTACACACGTACGTACGTTTGTACCATATCTTCACCGCGCGAATTGACGACGACGTAGGCGAGCGCCGAGCGGCGGCTGCGTCGGGGTCGACTGGTCGTTGTCTCCGTCGCCCTCTGCCCCGCGCCCGTATCTTCTTCACGTGTTGTCCCTTTGATTGGTTAGGTTAACCATTAAACTCGCCACGGATTCGCTGAGTATGATGAGCTCCTGGCAGTGACGCGACGGATATACGTCGTGTCAACCGGCAGACAGCAGTGCCCACTGCCCAGAGACGCAGCGACGTACGAGTACCGCGGTGTCGCCTGATCAGCGCGTCATTTCAGCGGGGGTATCGCCTGATCAGCGCGTCATTTCAGCGGGGGTCCCCGGTCGAAACTTGCAATTGACCTCTCTCTCGGGGACTCAGCACGTCGCGTCGGGCGTCCTCCTATACTCCTATAGTCCTATCCAGGGTTTTTTTTACCGACCGGTTTCCGGTAACCGCCGGCCTCCGGTAGCGGTAAACCGGTCCGGTTTACCGGTAACCGGTCGGTAACCGGCTGAATTCAAAATCAAATTCAAACCCGCTTCGGTTCGGTTCGAGTCCGGTAAACCGGCCGGTTTGGAGCGGTAACCGACCGGTTTGACCGGTTTACCGCTCCAAACCGTTTTTTTTTCTTTCATGAATAAAAAGAAATTTTGGTACTTTCTTTGCACAAATTAATGTAAAAAGACCACACAATGTGGTAAAAAAAATAACATAAGTCACTAAAGCAACAATATATAGTCGCATACAAATACATATTCGCTTAAATATATAGTCACTAAAACAACAATATATAGTCGCATACAAATACAATATATAGTCGCTTACACAAACAAAGATATAGTTTCCGCTCGCATGGTCAACTACGTAGGATGTATGGGAAGACCCCTTGTTGGCACGACATTTCATATTCGGCGGTGGACATAAGAGAGATACCTTGCTGTCTAAGCAGGTCAGCCTTGTAATCTTGCCAAGTTTGACCTGTCCATGCTGCTGTTGTCTCCCATTCTTGAACTAACATATTGTAAAATTTAGGGTCTTCTCATTCATACACCCATCTAGTCTGAGTCTGCATGGTCATGTCAGGAATGGGATAGCTATAAGTAGGCTGCGAGGTATCGCTGTAGGAGGAAGAAGAGTACTGTGGAGTGTCGTAGTCCGTCGGTGTATATGCTCTCCTCTGCGATGTCGGTTGTCCATGGTCACGGTCTTGAGTAGCATGTGTGAATTGGGTCTCGCCTGCAATCAACCATAATTAGTAGGCATAGACAGAAATAATTGTGTGTATGTAGGTGTAATGGATACCTGTGAAATGAAGACCTACATAACTACTACCACCAGCACCAATAGTACCATCCCCACTCCCACCACCACCACCGTCTGTCCCACCAGCACCGCCACCGTCACTCCCACCAGCACCGTCATTGTCACTGTCATCGTCACTACTGTCATCGTCACCACTATCCTGGGACTGGTATTGCTCATCCTCAGTCTCTGTGTCGCTGGTCACTGCTTTTCCTTTTCCTCGGTGACGCTTGCCGTGACCCTTCGGAGGCAGCATCTGCATCTTCCTCTTCCCGAGGTGAGTTGCACCCACATTTCTACGGGCCCAATCACTGATGCAATCATGCCCCGTAGCCTGACGTAGATCCTCGGGGTCTATTTGGTCACTGCCAACACAAACAAATGAATCACATAATACATGGTGAGACATACACACACATTTGTATATATATAAATATAATATTCTGCTCTCGACTGGTTTAGTGCTTCCTTCATCTGAGCCTCATATTCATCATCACCGAGGGGATGGTTTCCCTCCGCTGCAGCTTTTTCTTGTGCCAACCTTTGTCGAGCCCGGTCAGCAGTCGTCTTCTTAGCTCTGTCAAGATCTCGCCGAAAGTACGCACGCACATCTGGTGGCACACGGGCGCAATGCAAGGTGTCCGCCCCGTACCCAGCCAAATGCTGTTTAAATCTAGTGCAACCACCGCCTGCTCTCGTCACATGACAATAATTGCATCTCCATCCAGGAGCAAGATTTTCACCATGCTCCCATACAACGTCTCTGTTTCTGCCTGACATTGTCTACTCTACCTGCATAAACGGACAACACAAAGTCACACCTAAATAAAATGTATCCTAAATCCTACCACAAATCCTCCACAATATATACCTAAAATCTATACCTCACTTACACAAAGTCACAATATATACACAAAGTCACACAATATATACCTAAAATATACATCCTACCACAAATCCTACCTCTAATCCTAAATCCTAAAAAAACATCCTAAAATAAATCCTACCTAAAACCTAACCAAAAAAACTATCCTAAATCCTAACACAAATTCTACCTAAATCCTAAAACTACTCTAAATAAAAAAAACAAAAAAAAACTTACCTGCGCGGTTAGCCGCGGATCCGGTCGGTTTACCGGGCTAACCGACCGGTTAACCGCTAGATCCGTCCGGTTAACCGACCGAGCGTCGCGGGCTCGGTAAGCCGCGCTGACCGGTCGGTAAACCGAGGCGTGGGGGCGGTAAGCCGGCGGCGGCGTCCGGTCGGCGCGGGTGAGGGTCGGACGGGGGGCGGACGGGAGAGGAAAGGAGCCTCGGCGCGTTGACCCCCCCTCCCCCCGAGCTCCCGGCTCGTTATGTGCCCGTGGCGGCCTAATGGGCTTCATGGGCCTGAACGGGCCGGGACCGGTTTTTTCTTCTTCTTTTTTTTTCAAACTTCTATTCGTATAAATAAATACTAAACGAACTCAAATTTGAAAAATTTTTACACCATTGGCTTCTATAAATCATGAACTATTTTTAGGAATTTTTTCAGCAATTTTTTTTTTAAATTTTAAATTTGAATTTGGGGAATACCTAACCGGACCGGACCGGAACCGGACCGGCCCGGTTAGGGCGGTTACCGCGGTAAACCGCGGTAAACCGACCGGTTTTTTTACCCTGGTCCTATCCCCCATTCTTCCCTGCCAGGACGACTCCGCCGGTTCGACGTCCATCCCGGTTTGGTCCCGGCATCTGGCGGCTGGCCGCTGGGCGCTGGCGCCCAAAATGAGGCTTACAGTTTTGCGCAGGTCGGGCAATCCGTTTCTGAGATGCTGCTAGTTGGGGTCGTCCGAGAATCAAAAAATCATCATCGGGTTTGGCTTCTTGCGAACAATTCAGTGCAAAGTCCCCCACTTTAACCGCTAGCTTTGGTCTGATTGGAGAGACGCTTTCCCTGAGTAGTAGGTCTCTGGGACGACTCGAGATCAAGCCTTAGTGCCTTACTAGTACTAGAGCCTGCAGGAAGCTTGCGAAGGCAAACCATGCCGGTCTTTGGAGAGACATGGAGCGAGTAGAGTAGAGACCACCCGGCGCGTGCGATCTCCGATGATTTGCAGCGTTTTTCTACGAAATTTCAGCGAAGATAGTCCACGCTTCACAGACTGCCGCGTCGGCCGTCGTCATCCTCAAAGTGGCAGCGAAGATTCTGCAGGGTCAGGGGACGTCGCGCGCCGACACGGAGACGATGCGCACCCAAACCAACCAAAAACAGCGCGATTGCGGGGCGGCGGTCCGCACGGCCGCGAGCCCTTTTGACTTTTCATTCAGTTCAACTCCCGGCGTCAGCGCGCGGTCACCGTTTCTGGACGGGCTTGCCTTTTGTAGACACGGAACTCAACTGAACTGGCCGACCAAACTTTCCTGCTGTGCGCTGGTGTCACACGCACTCCGCTACGTGTGCACGTCTCGGCGTCTCCGCTCCGCTCGACCAATCCGATAGCGCTGGTGTTGTCACACGCACTCCGCTACGTGTACACGTCTCCTCTCCGCAAGGCCAACCGAAAGCCCGCCCGCCCGGCCACGTACGTCTCGTCCGTGCACGCCACGGCGACGCTAGCTGATACCAATGCCCGTCGCGGTCGCCGAGCGGACGACGACGCAGGCGGCTGGCGGCAGCGCCGCCGTCTCTTCCGCACGCTTCTCCCCATCCTTTTTTTTTTCAAAATCGTGCATTGCACGTTCTTCATTAAGAGAAGTGGGACCATCCTCGTATCTTGTTTATATATATGCATGTCATTTATTATTAGCCAGGTTACGGCTCTGATCGGGATCATTAGCCATATCCGTCGCGGATATGGGAGAGCGACGCGATGGATTCCGGCGCTTGTGTATCTGTGTCGCCGTCGGGGGGATACGAGGTTTGGCTGATCGGCGGGCGATTCCGGCGCGGCGGACGGCCCAGCAAAGCAGCAACTCAGGGCAGGTTTGCAGTCACGCATAGGTCGCACGTCGGTTTCACTTCTTCTACTTCTTTTTTTGTCTGGCGAATATCTTAGGAGCTAAGGATTATCTTCATCATCCGTTATACTCCGATCCTATGGCTAAATATAGAGGAGCAGACCGCAGTAATAGGTTGGGTGTACTACTGGACCAAATGCCACAACACTATTGCGCCCCAAAATTGGCAGAAAAACGATGCTGGTCCAATCTCGGCAAGTACGGGCGTAGTAGAACTTTCCTAATGTCTGCTCATTCCTTCTCCGAACAAAATTTTCTGTGCAAAAAATCTACTGAACTCTGCCACCGTCCCGTCCGGTCGGCGTCGCACTCCGTGCCCAAGAAAAACAACGAACGTCTTGTTTTGCCGGCTCAAGCTAAGCGCCGTCGGGCCCCTCGCCCTACTACACACCAGGCCACCAGACACCACACACCAGTGCAGAAATTTTGGCGATGTCGGGCAAAGTTCACGAGACCGGCAGTGGCGGAGCTTGGATTTTTTTTTCAGCCCAGGCGAGATGCAACCAAATATTAATGATCCGTTTGGCAAGGCTCCAACTCCTAATATATCTCTGTCTTTTTAGGTGGAGTAGCTTTTTTAAAAAAATTGATAGGGTGGAAACCCCGGCCATAAGCTTTTTCAATGGAGCTAAAGCTGTTTTTGAGAATATTTGACAAAAACAGCTTCAATGATAATTTGTAATAATTTATATTAGGTTTTGTGAGGAGGAATTGAGAGAAGCCATATTTTTGCGGCTCCGGCTCCTTTATATAAAAAAAATGGTTTTAGCTCCTCCGGGCTTATTTTAATGAGCTATTTTTAATGCCCATTTAGCAGAGCTAATTGCAAAGAGCTATGAGAAGCCGGAGGCAGAGCCTTGTGACCTAACACATTATATAGAGCATAGTATATGTTAGCAAAATTAGATAACCAAGTTATTAAGCTATAATCCATCTACCACTAACTACCGCCTACATAGCTCCACAGAGTAGAAAAAAAGCTTAAAAAAGTTTGTACTGAAAGAATTATATGACAAGCGGTAAATCCCCTTGGGGCCACTCCCTTGATTTTATAGTCAGCATATACAGGCTATACAACAATATCCGTGATAAGCACGTTACATAGACCAAACAGGACACGAGTTACAGGCTTGGAGTCCCGACCATATTACATACGAGACTATACATACTAGCCACCTTCTAACATGTATGCATAACGTGTTCACTTCATGAGCCCGGGCACCGGCCCAGGGTGGCCATGAGGACTGGCCACACAGCTCACGGAGTCACGGGCCACGCGGCAACCCAAGCCAAACCGTTACACGCCGTTCCCGCCCAAAACGCGCGCGGTTGCCCATATCTCTATCTCTATCAGTCTATCCTCACCTGCTCAGTTCCACACCACACGGCCCGGCAGCTGCCTTCTGCCGCTTCTCCCCCACTTCCAATTCACGGCGTGGCCACCGACCGACCCGCCGCCCCAGGCTCCCAATCCATCCAACCCCCAAGTTCCCCGTCCATCCTCCACGACGACGCGCCACCTCACCGTCGCCTCGAACGTACTCCCCCTCCCTCTTCCCCTGTTCTAACCCGGACGCAAACACCCCAAACCCAGTCGCCTCTTCTCCTGTCCTGCTCCTGCCTGGGCTTCGAGCTCGAGCCGAGCAGAGCCGCCCACGAGTCCTCCGCCTCCGCACATCTCGTCAAGACTCGAGGAGCCACCAGCCCCACGACCACCTCGCCCCGCACCGAGAGATCCCTAACTCCCGCGCGCCCCGCACGGCATGCCGGCCGACCCAACCTCCGGTTAAACCCCACGCCTTGCTGCTCATTTTATGGCGGTCACGCGCGGGCGCGCGCGCACTGCCCCCGCCGTCCCCAGCGTCTGCTTCCTCCTGCTCCTCGTGCTCCTCCTGACCTCCTCCTCACTCCTCGCCCCCACCAGCCAAGGGTCCGAGGGCGGTTCAATTCTCCTCGGTGGTGCCGCTTCGTCCTCCTCCGGGAAGGGACGGGGGAACAGCTGCGAGGAGCTGCCGTCCATCAGCGGCGGTGAGGCCCGGTGCGCGTACCTCCGCGCGCACTCGCCCTGCTCCCCCGCGGGGTACGTCGACTACCTCCGCCTCTTCTACTGCGCCTTCGCCGGCGCGCCGGCGGCCGCGTGCGCCGCGCTCGCGCTGTGGCTGGTGGTGCTCTTTTACCTCCTGGGCGACACCGCGTCCGAGTACTTCTGCGCGTCGCTGGAGGGCCTCTCTTCGGCGCTGCGCCTGCCGCCCGCCATCGCGGGCGTCACGCTGCTCTCCCTGGGGAACGGCGCGCCCGACGTGTTCGCCAGCGTCGTGTCCTTCGCGTCGGGCGACGGCGGCGGGGTCGGGCTCAGCAGCGCGCTCGGCGGGGCGCTGTTCGTCTCCACCGTCGTCGCGGGAGTCGTCGCGCTCTCGCCGTGGGCGGCGCGCGCGGCGGGGTCGCCGTCGAGTGGCGCGGCTTCGTGCGCGACCTCTGCTTCCTCCTCCTCGCGCTCTGCTACCTGCTGGCGGTGCTCGTCAACGGGGAGATCACCGTCTGGGTGGCCGTGTCGTTCGTATCGCTCTACGTCGGCTATGTCGTCCTCGTCTGGACCTCCCACTGCTGCGCCGAGAAGGGCAAGCCGGACGCCGCAAGCCTCTCCGCGCCGCTCCTCCTCGACGACGACGACGACGACGACGGCGTCGTCCCGTCGCTGCCGTCCCACTCCAAGACGACGGAGGCGCCCGGCACGGCCACGTCGAGGGTTAGAGCGATGCTGCATTGGCTCGCGGGCGCGCTCTGCATGCCGCTGTACCTGCCGCGCCGCCTCACCATCCCGGACATCGCCGGGCACCGCTGGTCCCGGCCCTACGCCGTCGCCTCCGCCGCGCTGGCGCCGGTCCTCCTCGCCTTCACCTGGACCTCCTCGCAGCGCCACAACCCGATGTCGTCGCACAGCCTCGCGGTGCTCGTGGGCGGCGCGGTCCTGGGCCTCCTGCTCGCGTCGCTCGCCGCGGCCACCACGGACGCCAACTCGCCCCCGCGCGGCCGGAGGCGCCGCGTGCCGTGGCTCGCGGCGGGGTTCGTGATGAGCGTGCTGTGGGCGTACACCCTGGCGCGCGAGCTGGTGGCGTTGCTGGTGTCCATCGGGTACGTGGTCGGGATCAAGCCCAGCGTGCTGGGCGTGACGGTGCTGGCGTGGGGCGACTCCCTGGGCGACCTGGTGTCGAACGTGGCGATGGCGGTGCACGGCGGCGCGCAGACGGCGCTGTCCGGGTGCTACGCGGGCCCGCTGTTCAACACGGTGGTGGGGCTGGGCCTGTCGCTGGCGCTGGCGGCTGGCGCGCAGCACCCGGCGCCGTTCGTGGTGCCCGCGGACGCGGCGGCGTACGAGGCGGTGGGGTTCCTGGTCGCGGCGCTGGCGTGGGCGCTGTTCGTGGTGCCCGTCCGCGGGATGCGGATCGACCGCGTCTACGGGCTCGGGCTCATCGCCATCTACCTCTGCTTCTTCGCCGTGCGCATCTTGGAGACGCTCGGGCTCTGGAGCTAGGACTAGGAGCCTCCGCCGCGACTGACAGTGACACTCCCCCCTGCCCTCGGTCGCTCGTTCGTTTTTTTTCTTGCTATACTGATGATCGCTGTAAGGAATCCGACTGACGATGGTAGATCTAGATTGATGGTAAATGACAGTACAAAAATGATGAAGGGTAGATAATCTTGTATATTACTGTAGTTGTAGTATATCCTATAGAGTGGTAGCACTACTCCACACGTCCTCTTCTGTTTCGGAAGGGGTTCTGTCCTGACTTGTGACCGGAGGATGGCCGACACTGTAGTATATGTTACTTACTGATCATAGCTCATAAGCCCTGGTAAGCAGCAGGGTTGTTATTAGTGGGAAATAATGTTAAGATTCGATCGCAACTCGCAGAGGTCAGAGCCTCAGAGGTGGGATGAAATCATGAAGCCACTCCACTCCAACATGGTCTCTCCAACCCCTCCAGAGGCTCCCACGTTCTTGCGGTGCCCAGTCGTTGCGGGCGGGTAGGCGCGCGGACGGCGGATCCCAGTTCGGTTGGCCGTTGGCGCACGCTTCCTCCGAAACGACGCCTTCTGCCGTGTCCCTTTCCGCCTTTCGTCGGGGCGTCTAGCGTTGTCGTCATGTGAAGCAAAGGGCGGGGGTCGTACTGGGAATATCTCCCGGAGTAAGCTTGCTGACAATCTAGGATGCTGGACGGGATCTGCTGCCTTGCTGGTAGCTTTTTTTTGCAATTAAAACTAACCGAAACCTTGTAGTAGCCAGTTTATAATTGGCCTTCCTCTTCATTCTCTTATCGACCTGAAGAGGTTGCCTCGCTGCTGGCCAGTAGTAGCTCTTAACCGTATTGTAATCAACTCCATTCTTATCAATGAAAGCTGGTAATTGGTTAAAAATTAAACCTGTCCAAGTCGTGGGGATACATCCACGCCTCGTAATGTCGTCGTCTTCCTCTCCTATTCTCCTCTTTTCCGTCAATAAAACCTGTCGTCGCTTGCAACTTCTTCTCGTCGACTGCGACCTGGAGACTGGAGAGTTCATGGACCTGTGCCGCGGCGGCAGCTGATGGAGTGAGCAACCAGCAGCGAGCGAACGAGCGTTAAGTTACCTCTGAATTGCGCTGGTGTACTGTACTCTGACTAATGGCTACGAGCAGTAGAGCACTCGTTTTTGGTGCTGGGATTTGCAAGGTTATTCGCCTGGGGCTGGGAGGAACGCGGTTACTGACGAGTGACGACAGACAGGTAAATTTGGTTCGATCCCCAGGTCTTCACGCGCAAACGCCGGGTAGTCGTCGCCGGGCTCGCCGTCGTCAGCAAGATGGAGACCTCGCCGCGTCGGTGCGCTCAGGAAAGGCTCGATCGGGTGCGCGCCGACGCGGCGAGGTATGCGGTATGCCGCCCGATGGATGATGGAACAGCAAAAAGCGAGGAGCACGACGGCGGTCCCTCGGCCTCATCACACCAGGAAAGGAAAGCCGTGTTTGCTCCGTTCTGCCTTCTGCGTCGTCCACGGTGGAACGAGTGGTCCAATGCAAGGAACAGTGCCTCCTCCCTCTTTTATACAGTATCTGTTTGCCTATCCTGTGCATAGGTACCAGTACCTCCCCGGCCTCTTTACGGTTACAGACGCTGCACGAATCGGGAAGCCTGAAAACAGAGCCGCATATATGGTTGCCCGCGCGGCGCGTCCTTCACCGATCCAAATGTACTGTGTTTAGTCCTAAAAAAAAAGAAAAAAGTCTAAATAACTCCCTAAACTATGGACCCTGGAACACATAACTCACTGAACTATGAAACGGTCTAATTTACCCCATGAACTATCAAAACCGTCTGTTTTACCCTCTGGACGGTTTTCGACGGCGGTTTCGCTACAGTAACAGTGTGTTTGCTACAGCAAGAGCGGTTTTATCTTTTTTATTTATTTTCGCTGAATATTTGAAAAATCATAGTAAATCACAGAAAAATCATAAAATAGAAAATCTAATTTTGTTGGACTCCACATGAGTAGATCTACACAGTGAATATATAATACGGTATGCTTTAGTACAAAGTTTTTGTTGTAGCTTTAGATTAATTGGAAAATCCAATTTAGACTAAAGTTATAGCAAAAACTTTGTACTAAAGCGTACCGTATTATATGTTCACTGTGTAGTTCTACTCATGTGGAGTCCAACAAAATTAGATTTTCTATTTTATGATTTTTCTGTGATTTACTATGATTTTTCAAATATTCAGCGAAAATAAATAAAAAAGACAAAACGCTATCACTGTAGCAAACACACTGTTACTGTAGCAAACCCGCCGTCGAAAACCGTCCAGAGGGTAAAATAGACGGTTTTGGATAGTTCAGGGGGTAAATTAGACCGTTTCATAGTTCAGTGGGTTATGTGTTCCAGGGTTTATAGTTCAGGGGGTTATTTAGACTTTTTCTTAAAAAAAGCACTATGCAAAAAAAGATTTCCCGTCACATCAAACTTGCGATACATACATGGAGTACTAAATGTAGATGAAATAAAAAACTAATTGTACAGTTTTGTTGTACTTTGCGAGGCGAACGTTTTGAAACTAATTAGTCAACGGTTAAACACTATTTACCAAATAAAACCAAAACGTGCTACGATACATTTTTCATCTTTTTCGAGAAAACTAAACACACCCGTAGTGTGGCAGGTCCCGTAACGCTGGTAAAGCATAGTACGTGCGCGGCTTCGTTACATCACCTTTGCTTGACTTGACTTGATTGCTCGGTGGACACGGGACGGGCGAGTACGAGGATCACAGGGGATGTCTTCGTGGCAGCTGTTGTTGGTATGGTACCGGGGGTCATCGGCGACGGAGGTCGGGCCGGCCGGGTCACGCGGGACATTGGTGCGCGCGTGAGATCAGTAGATCCTTGGACCTTGAGTTGGGGAGTCGGTGTGCCGTGTGCGTCTTTGGGCTAGGCCTTTTGTTTTTTTGTTTTTTTTCCTTTCGATTGGGCAGTGAGCCCGTGACATCACCAACAAGGTCATTCGTGTTGCCATCGCTTCGCATCTAGTATGGCGGGGACGGCCGCAATGAGAATGGTCTTTGAACCGCCGAACCGGTGCGGCGCGTACATCCTTTTCGTTCAATTCGTTTGTCCTGTGCTACACTGTCTATACCTTTTTGTTCCTGGACGGTACCTCAGGCTCTCAGGTCTCCTCCTGTACTTGCATCATCCATACCGCAGGAGCGTGTACTAGTACACGTAAACAACACACAGAAACAGGAGTACGACATCAAAGCACCAGTGGTCTAGTGGTAGAATAGTACCCTGCCACGGTACAGACCCGGGTTCGATTCCCGGCTGGTTCATCCTTTTTTTTTTCTTTGTTGTTTTTTGTTTGACCATTTTCCATGTCTGTTCCCCCACCAAACTGATATCTCCGCGCTGCTGCTCTGCTTCCAGGTTGGGGTTAAAATGGCTCAGCAACGCACGGCCCTTGCGACCAAACTGATATCTCCGCGCTGCTGCTCTGCTTCCAGGTTGGGGTTAAAATGGCTCAGCAACGCACGGCCCTTGCCTTTTTCGCCGTTTTCGCCGTGCGTCGAGCCGTCGACACGTTCTTTGTTGTTTTTTGTTTGACCATTTTCCATGTCTGTTCCCCGACCAAACTGATATCTCCGCGCTGCTGCTCTGCTTCCAGGTTGGGGTTAAAATGGCTCAGCAACGCACGGCCCTTGCCTTTTTCGCCGTTTTCGCCGTGCGTCGAGCCGTCGACACGTCGCCTCCTGACCGCTGTATTGTCCCCAGCAACAACCACTCCGACCGACGAGACGATCCGTCGTCGCGTCCGATGGGCATGGCAATCAGGCATTATTATCATCGCCGCTGGACTGGACCACGGCCGTCATGGATGGACCGATCACCGATGAATGACGGCATGACTCCAGTCTTGCTAGTTGCTACTCCTATAGCCTTATCTCGAACTCTGGAAGGACTCTTGGGCGGGTGAAGATCGATTGATGCCTTGATGGTTCGCACGCGGACGGATAAACGCGCCGCCTCCCAGCGCGCGCACGCCCCGCTCGCAGCGTGATTGCGGTAGCTCGCCGCTATGAAAATAGTGCAAGGAAAATATCAGCACGTTAGCTTGAGATTATCAGTCAAATCAGCTAGCCAACCAGCAGTGTTTTTTCTAAAAAAAAACAGCCAGCAGTACTTTCAGCCAGCCAGATCAGCCCAAGCGAACAAGTTGTACGTCCCCTGATCCGTTCGAGAAAAAAGTGCCAAGAGGCTTAAATTATTTCTATTTTAATTTTTTCAGTGAATGAATCGAAAAATATTGTTTCTCGTAACGAAAACAAGCACATGCCAATCAATTGGTAGGCGATGTTCCTGTCCACGGCGAGACGCCTGTGGTGATTTCGTTAATCTCGAGATCTGCTAGCGCAGTCTTTCGAAGGTGCTCATAGAAGTAGGATTTACGTGCGTTGAGTGTGCGTGCGTTGTGAGTGTATGTGTCTTCGCAAAAAAAATATATCGATATACTCTGTATATAGTAAAATACTACTTCCGAGTCGCCACAATGTATGGCCTCTTGGGGTGTGTAATAGAGCGTTTGGTTTGGGAGGTCAATCCATTTTGGATGGAATGATGCATCTTAAGTTCATTTCTCTAATTTAGTGGAATTATCTTATTCCTCGTATTAGTACTAATTATTAGTTTGCGAAAAATATGGTGGTAATGTATCAACTCATTCCATTCCACAATCAAACAAAAAACTAGTGAGTGAGATGATGATGGACCACTTTATTCCATAAACCAAACACTCCCTAAATGTCTTGAATGCTGCATGTTTGGTTTAAAGTTCCTAAAAGCTAGCTTAGCAGCATTTGACATAGGTGATCAAAGTTATCTCTTTTCAGTTATATAGATGTTGTTTGATCTTCGGATTTATACTCACTAGAATGTGTGTGGTTTTCTTTTTTAATGGTTGTGTGCTTTATATTATATACAGACCGAAAGAAGTATTTTCAAGATTTTGTACCAATACAATGTAGGGATAATTGTGTTTTTGCCCTTGTTATTTTGAAATGAACTGTCCGTCTACCTGTGCTTTTGATGTCCGTCAGATGCCCACTGAATAGATGAATTAAAAAAATCAAAACCTGAAAAGAAAAGGCCAAATGCCCATGTTGCCCCTTATCCCTTTCTGCATGTTCCCCGACTCCAAAACACGCACGCACCGGAGAGGAGTGGGCGACGCGGTCCCAGGCGGCGATGCGCACAACGTGAGCGTGCAGCGGCTCGGAGCAGGCTTGCGGCATCGGGGCGGGCGGAGCGGGTGCGGCATCGGGCGATGTGGTCGCGGGGGCGGGCCGCCGAGTGGCATTGGGAGCGGAGCAGGCGGCGGCGGTGCCTGGCCGGGGAGGCCGCGGCTCCAGGCTACGGGCACGAGGAGGGGCTGCCTCTCGGCCGTGGCTCCAGGTGCAGGGAGGCCGTGGCTCCGGGCGCGGAGCTGCGACGGCGCCCGCTTGCGGGTCGACGTGCGTGCGCCGGTCAGCGGCGACGGCGCCCTACCGCGGCTCACCGGTGGCGTCCGCCTGCACATCTCGGTGTCCGCCCGAAGGTCCTGGCAGCGCCCGGCTACGGGTCATTTTCCTCTGGGCACTCGGTTGTGTGGCTGCAGGGGCACGCGTTGAGAGCCCGATGTCTAGCACACGGCGCTCAGGACAGCTCATGGACACCGGATCTCTCGAATCGAACAACATGGAAGAGCAAAGGTAGTTTCAGCAAACCCTAACCCTTCTGTACTGTTCTTTTTGTTGCCAGAGTGAGTGCATTATTGATGGTTTGAGTCGGATAAGCTAACCGCATAATACTTGTTGTGGTTTGTAGGCCAAATCACAAGGGTATACGGCTTCTCGTTAGAATTTGATCTTTTTTCAGCTTGCTAGACAATGCTCCAAAGTCATGGCAGCAGGGTAAAACTTTGCCAACTAAATTTGTTGATGACATACATAGCTTTGGGTTGCTGCAACTGGTTGATTTCATAGCTGAGCATTGCATGTGGGGGTCTAAGCAATACAATACCTTATGGCGTGATCTGGAAAATGATTCATTTGAGATAAAAATTGATGAACATCTTTTAGAGTGGTTTGTACTCAATGTAGACAAGAGGGTAGCTTGCATCAATGCCCAGATAAATGATTTTAAAGGGCCACTGCAGTTTTCACCAACCAAACGTAGGTGTCATTCTAGTGTGAGGAGTAGAGTACAACTAATTGAGGGAAGTATAAATGAGGGAGCCACAACAAATGAGGGAGCAACAAATGATGATGAGGGGGTAGGAGATGATGATAAGGGCATATTCTCTAACCGCAGCTATGATACTGATTTAGCTACATCTTCTAACTCTGATGATGATTGCTCTGACCCAGAGTTTGATCCTGATGGCGAAATACTTGATGATGTTGATGAGTATGATGCTTCCATATTTTCATATGATCCTAATGATCCATGCATTGATGTAAATGTGGTGTTCCCAGATGATTAGTGCAAGTCTGCAGTTACACATCGTGCTACCTTGCATGACCATGCTTTTAAGATTGTAAAAAAGATCAAGAAAGATTTAGAGCCATATGCAAGAGAGATGATAAGGGTTGTAAGTGGACTTTTTTGCATCTACAAGCAAAAAGTACGTTGGATATAAGGTAATTTGGTCCTCTTTTCCATAATTCTGTGTATTAACTTGAGATGTATTTTGCTAATAAGATCCTAATGTAGTGTAATTATTGTGTTGTAGATGAAGACAAGCGGACCAAAGTACACTTGTGGTTCTTTCAACAAGTGTGGTCAGTCTATGGCCTCAAATAAATGGGTTTGTGATAGAGTTGTGGACTTACTGCGGGATGAGCCTGAAATGGGTCCAAAGGAATTGCTAGATGAGTTAAAAAAGAAGTACTCAGTGGATGTCCCATATAATCGAGTTTTTAGAGGAATGATGAGAGCACTTGATATCATATATGGGAAGTAGAAAGATTGTTATGACTTGATTCCTACTTATCAAGCTGAGCTTCTGAGGTAAGTGCCTGGCGGTGTGGTTGAACTGGAGATTGAGGAGCATAATGGTCATGTATGTTTCATGAGATTCTTTATTGCTCTAAAGCCATGCATTGATGTGTTTTTACAAGGATGCAGACCATATATTGCCATGGATGCAACTCACTTGACAGGCAGGTCAAGAGGTCAGTTGGCAGCAGCTGTTGCAGTAGATGGTCATAACCGGTTATTCTCAGTGGCTTATGGGGGTGATTGAGACCGAGTCTAAAAAAAAGTTGGACTTGGTTCGTCCAAAACTTGAAAAAAGCAATAGGTACTCCTCCAGGTATGTACATATAACTACTATTTGTCTGTTTTCCTTCAAGCTAAAATTGTTGTTACCTTGTATATGTCAATTATTGTTGCTGCCTAACATATGTCAATTATGTCACACAGGTTTGGTCATCAGTACAGATGCAGGCAAGGGAATTGAAGAAGCTGTTGAAGGTGTCTATCCAGGAGTTGAGCACAGAGAGTGTATGAGGCACTTGTAGAAGAACATAAAGAAAACTTACAGTGACACTCTTTATGGGAAGAATATGTGGACAGCTGCTAAGAGCTTCACAGCTGACGAGTTCAACTTCTTCATGAGAAATATAGAAGAGAAGGATCCCAAGACACTTGAATGGTTGGATGAGAACCATCCATACATATGGAGTAGAAACAAATTCTCAAAAGACTGTAAGGTAGATTACATCAACAATAACCTTTCTGAGAGTTTCAATAGTTGGGTGTCAAAAACAAAGGAACATCAAATTATGGAAGTGCATAACAAGATAAGACAAATGATCATTGAGAAATTTATCTTGAGATCAGAGAGTGCTAGAAAGATGACTAAAAAAATAATCTCAGCTATCATAAAAAATCTAAATGCTCAATCTAAGGCCATTAATGACCATGATGTCTTAATTTATGGGCCTGGAAAAGCAGAAGTCACAATCAACAGATTTAGGCATGCAGTTAACTTGGAATTAAAGACATGTACTTGTAGGGCTTGGCAAGTGACTGAAAAGCCTTGCATCCATGCTCTAGCTTTTATTGCAAAGCTTAGTAGAGAGGTTCAAATGGATGAGTTTGTCCGTGAATACTTCTCTGTTAAAAGGTTGAGAAAGGCATATGCAGGTACTTTCGTTCCAATGACATCCAAAGACCTTTGGCCGCGTGTTGACCTAGGCTTCAAAATCCATAAGCCTAAATTGAGAAAGAAACCTGGGAGACCTAGAAAGTCTAGGTTCAAGGCATATGATGAGGTTAACAGTAGCAAGAAAAAAAGATTGTGTTCTGAGTGTCATGAACTAGGACATTTAGTCAGGACTTGCCAAGGAGGTCTCACTGCTAGTCAAAAGAGAAGGCTCAATTCTTCACAACATGGATCACAAGAGGACAATAGCGACCCTAAGTAAGTCATGGTGTACTTCTATTTATTTCTGAATCTATAGCCATTGCCAATTTAGATATCGTGTTTCTTATGTTTTTAGTGCAATTGCTACTATGAGGGGAAGGGGAAGAGAGTCAGGAGAGTACAACAATGACCCAATGTAAGTCATGGTTTTATTGGTGCTCACTTCTACTTATGGCATGCTCTGATCATAGCTAATTTTGAAATCATGCTTCTTCTCTTTTTAGTGCAACTGCAACTGGGAGGGGAAGGGGAAGAGGAAGAGCAGACTTGTTGCTTTTATGGACATGTTGATGTAGACTGCTTGCTTTTGCGGATATGGTGACATGGTGTAGACTTGTAGCTTTTCTGGACATGTTGACATACTGTATGGGAGACTTTGAAATGTTGGTTCTCCATGATTTTTCTCATGTGTTTTATATGTGCTTCATATTGTTGTCATGGTGTTAGCAAAATATTGCAAAGGTGCTACCAAAATTTTGATTATTTTTTCAATATTAAATCTGAGTTGAAATAATTACAAATTGTGACAAATATATTTGACCAAATTTATTCATTTGTGTCAGCATACAATAAAAAATTCTAATTTCAAATCAGGGGTAAAATCACAAATAGGCTTAACAAACAGGGGCAAAATCACATGGGCATTTCTGTCCTTATGTACAAAATTTAACACCGTTAGGGGACAATGACGGAGTAGGGATAAACTTGTTCTTTGTTTAGAAATCACAAGGGTAAATTCACAAAGTCGAAAAAATAGGGGTAAAATCACAATTTCCATACAAAACAGGGGTAAAAACGCAAGAGCCCCTGCAATGTAATGCGTTTGAAAACTTGATAAAATATTCTTTTAAAAAATATAGGAACGATAAGTTAAGCCTTTAAACATATTTTTACTATGTATATAAGTTCACACAAACGTGTACATTATTGATAGATAAAGTCAATACCAATATGAGGTTTTATATCTTTATTTCCAAGATGTAGCCGTCTTCAAAAGTTGATATGAATCAACCTCTATCAGTACACAGTTCTATTTCACCATTTTATAGTCTAGCCGCAATATTTAATAATCCTTCCATGGTGTTATAATAAAAATGCTATGTGAATTATGTACTCCGTAGCTATTTATATTGTTAAGTATAGCACGTTAGAACATAGTCGTGTATTATATTTGGAATTTGAAGTGAACAAACATTGTAAATGAAGGAATGCACGAGAGGAGTAGCCGCAGCTGGGCGACTTCCGTTCACTTCCCAACGCGTGGGAAAAACAAGGTCATTTTACCTTGGTGAAACCAATGGGGCGAGTTTCTTTTACCTTCATGAACCGTTAGGCCAACTACATTTTTAATCTTAGTTCCCCTATAAAAAATAGTTTTCTATATAAGAAACTGTTTTCTCTCTCATCTATTTCAATAGCACATTACCATTTTATTTACTTACCACCTTAATTAGTGTCATAGGTGGCCAGTGGTGTTTTCTGAATCACTTGTCCTTTTTACCTTTTCTTCTCATTTTCTCAAGAAGTGGAGAGCAGATCCAATGATGCCATAGTGCATGAGGCCCAGGGTCCTTAACCACTGTCCTGGTTTTCTCCTTGTCTCCTTTCCAACTGGGACTTCACTGGGAAAAGGAAATTTTCGAAACTCTGAAACACGGACCAAAGGCCCACGGTCCATCGCAAAACCAGCGTTTCCTCCAGATGGGCCGAAAATAAGTGGACGGATGCAATACTGGCTAATCCGCCCACAGGACACGGCCCATTACCGTGTAGGCCCATGTTTTTCTCCCCAATCCCACTTATTTTCTCTCAGGTCCTTTGTGTCGGGCACATTGGTTCATTCAGAATTTCAGATGAGCATGAGGCCAGCAGTAGAAAGGTTTTAAAACAGAAAATTAAAAAATTACTAGTACAGATCTCCCGTGGGATACTGGATGTAAGAGATAAACGTAATAGACAGACGAGGAACAGTTTTATACCTCGTCAGACAAAGGAAGACAGCCAAATGATCTCTTCTGGCCCTGTTTGTTTGAGCTTATCAGATAGAATCAACCAGCCATTCAACAGTGTATCTCTCTCAACAAATCAGCGTCAACATCAGCTGAACAGGGCCAGATCTGTTTGCATCTGAATTTCCTTTCTTGTCAGTGGAACCATGGAAGCGTGTGATACTGTCCGTCTCAAACCAAAAATGGATTCTATGCAGCCAATCTGCTCTGTGCTACTGTTTCATGATGGAGCGGCTCCAGAAGCGTCGAGCTGTTGCGCTTGCGCCTGGCCACAAAAGGGCTTCCGTCTTCTCTGACGAGTGACGAAGCAACAAGACGTCGCGGTCATCTAGAACTCCACGGCCACACAGGTGACACAGCGTCTCCGCCGACAGCGACGCCCCGCGACCTACCCCGTCCGGCCGCCTGGCCAGAGCGATCAACCCCATGCCGCCCGCCACAGGAACGGATCGACCAGCCGGGGCCCGGGAAGGAGGGGCAGGTCGCAGGAGGAGGCTCTGCAGCGTCGGGCCCTCCTCGGCTCCTTGATGTGGCCGTCGGAAACGAACCGAGGCGAGAGGCGCAGCCGCGCAGGTGGTGCTCCTCCCTCCTTGAGTCGTCGTCCCTGGCGCGAAAGGAAAAAAAAAAAAAACCGCGGATGCGGCGGTTCGCTCTCACCAGATTCTCGCACGATCATGCTTTGGCGCTTTCTTTGTTGGGTTCTTCCGTTTCGCATCGGACCGTCTCTCTGACGAACCGGGAAAAGATAGTTGTTCGATCGGCAATTCATCCTCTTCTGAGTCTCCTCCCGTTAGCCGTTCTGAATAATTCCGTGGTGAACTGGTCATCATCATCGAGCCGTCCAAGCTTAAGTGGAAGACTTGCCCATCTCCATTTGCATATAGTAGACAGTATAACAACAAAAAGGGGCTCATCTGAGAACACTGGAGTTGGGTTGACATTATTTAATTAATTAAAGTTATATTTTGGTGATGTTTGACGTTTGTTTGTTTTTTAACGTTGACTGATTAACGTGCTTCCCAAACCCTCCCCTGTTCTCCTCCACATGCTTAGCAGTTAGCACGACTTCCTGGACCGGTTTTAACCTCCTCTGAAACAAAAGGCAACTTCCCTAGACAGTTCAGTTCACACTCTGGCCATGAATAACCTACCCAGTGCTAGTACATGTGCTTTCCAAATCCAGTTTTGGTCGAAAGGGATTTACGAAGGGGCTTCACGAAAGAGAAGGAATGGTGGAGGTCCCTTTTGTGCAGGCAGACAACACTCCAAGGAGCCCTCGCTTTCAATTACATCACCTGTATTACCCACTAACCTGTCCTCGTAGCTTACCATCACCTCAACTCCTCAAGTCAAGGGAAATAAAAGAAATCCAACCGCCTCACTCATTTCCTCCACACTCACGCCGAGAAAAATCTGAAACCACCAGCCTGCGCCTGAACCATTACATCACATTTTGACCTGAGCCTTCACGCTGTCCACCTTTGTAGTATTTCCTACTACCTGACCAGACCAAGGATTACCATGAACAGCTGAAGATCCTTCTGAATTCTGGTTGATCTCTATATCTTCTAATCTTCCTCCTGTCCACTGTTTGCCCTGGTGACACGTGATTTAACAACAGCCTCATGTACAGTCTTTTTTGGGGACAGTTACGACAGTGAAAGTGTAATACAGGTTGTTCTTGGATACAGAAAGTTTGAAGCTTTTCTTTTTGTTTCTTTTTAAACCTGAGCTACCTTTCTCCTTCCCTACGTGGTTCTTGGTCATCACACGTTCAGTTCTATCCGAACTCCCCTGTCCTTGTCCCCCTCGAATATCAAAAGCTAGGCAGCCGGCCACTAGAAGAGCAATTCCCATCGTCCACTCCTTCCAATCGCCCCATCATTCAATATTTCAATTGTTTGCGTCAGCTTCTTCCTCTTACGCGTTTCGCCCCCGAGAAAATCGAGCGTCTCTTGTCTTGTGAATTCATGCGTGCGCGTGTGCACGTGCGCAGCTGATACCGACACATAGCTTCGTTCGTCGTCTCGTCTTCCATGGCGGCGAGCTATGATCGGCTGGCCGTCGCGGCCTCTCTGGTGGCGGTGGTGGTCGTCGCTGGGCTGCCGGCGGCCGGAGCGCTCGGGGTGAACTGGGGCACGATGGCGACGCACCGGCTGCCGCCGGGCACCGTGGTGCGGATGCTGGAGGACAACGGCATCAGGAAGGTGAAGCTGTTCGACGCCGACGCCGGCCCGATGGACGCGCTCGCCGGCAGCAGCGTGGAGGTCACGGTGGCCATCCCCAACAACATGCTCGACATGATGACGGACTACGGCACGGCCAGGGACTGGGTGCACCAGAACGTCAGCCGCTACAACTTCGACGGCGGCGTGAACATCAAGTGAGTCCCTACTGCTCTCCCTCGTCTCTAGCCTTGACATGATCCTACTCTCTCTCTCTCTCTCTCTCTCTCTCTCTCTCTCTCTCTCTCTCTCTCTGCGTCTTCTTTTTTTTTTCTTCGAAAAGGGAAGGATATGACAAGAACAATTGGTCTTGCTGTGATCCTTTTCAGCTCTGCATTTGTGATCCGCATTTGTTGGCTGCGTCTGCTGTGGCTTTCTAAAGCATATATATATCTCCCCTGAAAAATGGAAAGTTTATATCGGTGACAACAAAGTAGTACCAGAAGCTGTGAACCTGCACTTCAGCTAACAAACTTCCACAGCGCAGCATAAAAACACAAATAAACGGGCTCTTAGTGTCATTAAGGTGGAGATGCTAATCTTTTTAATTTAATGAACATGGTGATATTTTTTTAGTTGTGATTATGCCATACTCCACATTCTTGCAGCCAGTTAACAGTGCACGGAAGGATACTTCTTATACTGGTTAATGATTAGTTAGGAGCCCTTCTTGGTTAATGCTATGCGGTGTGCAGTAGCTGCAAGTTTTAGCAAAGGGTGACGCGGTTTTTCTATCGGCTGATTCATAGGAAGCCTTTTTTTTATTAGTGGCCTGTTCGCTTGTCTTATAAGCCGTACTTTTTCAGCCAACGAACAATGTTTTCCTTTCACGACAAATCAGCGAACAGTACTTTTAACCATGACTTTTCGACAGAGCGAACAGGACGTAAAGTGTCAAACTTGACATCAACAAGTTGTAACATTCTTCTCTAGGCACTGTTCGTGCCCATGGCTTTGCGTCGGGGGGGGGGGGGGGGGGGGGGGGTGTTTGTCCTGTCCATTGGATTTGTGATGTTTGCAGTCTGAAGAATCTAACCTTGGGTGTTGTCTCCTGGGACCCAAATGCCTGCAGAGAAAGATGCATGCACATCTGAACGAACAAGAATAATCCCTCAAAATTCTTGGGGATTAGTTCTCTTAAAGTACTAGCACACTTGCCTAACTGCAGTGGCCACTGGGCGCCCACTAGACATGCACTAGTCTATACGACATGAGAACTCGATCTTTAAACTTTTCAGATAACTACTTTAATTTTGCGCTTAAAGTTCGCCGCTTCAAAGAATCTTCAGATAAACAGCTTCTACAATTACAACACCTCACGACACTGTAGCGTATCTGATCCGAAAATACCTGATTAATCAATCAGTCGTAAAAAAATTATTTTGATTTCGGTGCACCACACTACCTAAATGTGGTCATCAACATAAAGTAGGAAATTATTCGGTGGGGTGGTTAAGATTTGTGGCGGTGATGATAAGATTACGCGGTCAATGTTTGCGTGCAGATACGTAGCGGTCGGGAACGAGCCCTTCCTGTCGTCTTTCAACGGCACGTTCCTGAACGTCACGCTGCCCGCCCTGCAGAACATCCAGCGCGCGCTGAACGACGCCGGCTTCGGCGACACCATCAAGGCCACCGTGCCGCTGAACGCCGACGTGTACAACTCCCCTACGGACAACCAGGTCCCGTCGGCGGGGCGATTCCGGTCCGACATCGCCGGCCTCATGACGGAGATCGTGCAGTTCTTGAACCAGAGCGGCGCGCCCTTCACCGTCAACATCTACCCGTTCCTGAGCCTCTACGACAACGACGACTTCCCGCTGGACTATGCCTTCTTCGACGGCACGAGCAGCCCCGTGGTGGACACCGGCAACGGCATCCGGTACACCAACGTGTTCGACGCCAACTTCGACACGCTCGTGTCCGCGCTCGCCGCCGCGGGCGTCGGCGGCCTCCCCGTCGTGGTCGGCGAGGTCGGGTGGCCGACCGACGGAGACAAGCACGCCACCGCCGCGTACGCGCAGAGGTTCTACGCGGGCCTGCTGCGGAAGCTGGCGGCAAACACCGGCACGCCGCTGCGGCCGGGCCAGTACATCGAAGTGTACCTGTTCAGCCTCATCGACGAGGACGCCAAGAGCGTGGCGCCGGGCAACTTCGAGCGCCACTGGGGCATCATGCGCTACGATGGCCAGCCCAAGTACGCCATGGACCTGTCCGGGCAGGGCCGGAACACGGCGCTCGTGGCGGCGAGGGGCGTCCAGTACCTGCCCCGCCAGTGGTGCGTCGTCAACCCCAACGCGCCGGACATGAGCAAGATGGGCGACAGCGTCACCTACGCCTGCACCTTCTCCGACTGCACCTCGCTCGGCTACGGCTCGTCGTGCAACGGCCTGGACGCCGTCGGCAACGCGTCCTACGCCTTCAACATGTACTTCCAGGTGCAGAACCAGGTGGAGGGCAGCTGCGACTTCCAGGGGCTCGCCGTGCCCACGGCGCAGAACCCGTCCACGGACGCCTGCAACTTCACCATACAGATCACGCCGTCCGCCGCGGGGAGACGGCGCGCCGGCGCCACGGCCGCGACGGCTCTGCTCCTCTTGGTTCTTCTTACGTCCCTGCATGTCGTGCCGTGACTGAGCCCGTGACTCGGCTCATGTCACCAGTTATTAGGACTTAGAAGGGTGGAGGTGTCGTCTCGTCTGTAAAGATTTTTGTTTGATTTTGTATAGATAATAACGATAATCTCGTGTTATGAGATCATTCTGAGGCGCCTTCTATTTAGATTTAGGGGGTGTCTACACGTAAGAAAGATCAAGATTCAAGAAAACAGTGACTACACAACCAGAATAGTGACTACATGTCTATGTTGAGTTTCTTAAGGCCCGTTTGGTAGAGCTCCGGCTCCAGCTAAAACAATTTCACATATAGCTTCTCTGGTGAAGCAGATTTTCTGGTGAAGTGAAGCCGTTTTGAAAAACCATTTGGATGAACAGCTTCTACTGTCACGAGCTGTATGACGAAAAGAGGAGAAATGTCTAAATGCCCCTATGTATATTACTTGCTGTCCTTTTTTCTCCCCCTCTATTTCTTTATTTATTTTTTCTTTTTTTAATCCTTATTCGCTCGCTCTCCTGAACAAGCATCCTTATCTTCTAGCTCTCTCGACCCGAACAAGCAGCCGCGAGCCCTCGCGTCCGCATGCGACCCCGCGTGCCGCCGCCGCACGCCACCCGCTCTAGCATGTGCCCCCGCGTTGCCCGCTCGAGAACTTGGCCCCCGCGCCGCGTGCCGCCTGCTCTAGCCCCCCGGCTCCGCCCGGTCCGTGCAGCCATGCCCAACACCGGCGTCGTGCAGGAAGTAGAGGCAAGGAAGAAGAAGCCACGACAAGGAAGAAGAAGGCAGGGGCATCCATGGCCAAATACACCATGGGCCCACGCGCGCCTGACAAGGAGCCGATGGGAGCTCGATTTTTTTGGCTCCGACGGACAACACTAGCATGTGAGAGTGGAGAATGCAAGGATCATTCGTGGGAGTTGCTTGATTTCTACCGTTTGGCACCGGGAGCTCAAACACAGCTCCAGGAGATGGATGAGAATCCCTACCAAAGGGGCTCTTACTATCAAATAGAGCCTATCAATGCCTTTATAAAGGAAACGACACTAAAGGCGTCGATGATGCTATCCTACCATGAAAATGCTTTTACCTGCAAATCCCATCATGATAGGAGAAGAGGTACGAAAACGCCGCCTCTAGTAAGGAAGCGCCGTCCACAGATGTCGTTGTTCGAGCTTTCGCCATGACCTCATGCAACTCACCCATCGGGTCCACTAGAACACCCCCTACAGAGGATGCAAGTCCTAAAGGAGAGCAGCGATGATGACACGCAGGCGTCCTCGCTAACATAGGACACCACCACATGCAACGGGGCGTCCCCACCGCACGCGTAGCCACTAGAAGATGTCCCCGACCCCACCAAGGAGATAGGAAAGCGGAGAGGCAAGGGGGCAATCACAGTGCTCAAGGGCCGAGTCACCACCCCCATGAAGCTACAACACAAAGGCCGCCTGTCGCCCCGGGATGGATATATAGGCGACGCATCGATGACCCAAGCCAGCCATGCGGAGTTCCAATGGGCATCCCTGTCTCTCGCCACAGGCGGACAAGCATTGACCTTCCCCAACACTGGTTTTTTTGCTAGTAGCCCCATGAGACATGTAGGATTGGATAAAAAAAGAGGTGCTCTGCACTTATCATAGTGACTTGCGGAAGCTACATATGCTTAGGGAGAGATAAGGTGGTCTATGCTAAAAAAGAAGATGGGGGAAAATAAAGGTGAGGCATGATGAAAGGAAAAAGTTTTTTTTGCAAACCACAAGTAGTGATAGTTTGCATTGTGTGAATAATAGTCTCAATATTTCCTAATCTACGTGGATCACTTTATTTATACTAGAACCACTAAGAGTGTTAGCCTCCATTGGTGGTGCCCTAGGGATGTCGCCCTCCACTTGATGACCTAGAGCACAATACCACACAAATGTGGCCGCCACCACCATGGAAACGCCGGATCTGGCCGCAAAATTGACGGATCCTGTAACAGAACCAACCAATTTATACGAAATTAAGTAAGAAAATCATCCGCCGTAGCAGACAACTTAGTCTACTTAAGCCCATATAAACCCAGTAGTCCGTGAAACTACGAAGGATTTCAAACTTTTTAACAACTCAGCCAAGATCGCCGAGTTTAGCGGTCACCATTCACATGATTACATAAGTTTGCACATAACATAATACATCAGAGTTCGAAAGTGAAATAGTTATTACAATACCAAGTTCAAATAAATAGCGGAAGCAAGTAGTTTTCAAACCACTAACACACCCTTAGTTCGATACAGTGCCAGGTACTTATCACATCCACAAAAAGCATTGAGATGAGATATAGAATGACCATGCCTATGGTCTATGCATCTCCCATCGCTGAATATAGGCAATTGATGCAGTAGCCGTAATACATCTATCCATCTGCAATAATGGAAACAAAACCCTGAGTACAAGAATGTACTCAGCTAGACTTACTCGACATGAGCAAAAAATAAAGTGACTCCAAGGAGTATGAAAGGCTTTATAGTGGGTTGGCTGACTCATTTTGCTAAAAGCATATTTAGTATTTAAAGAATACTTTTTCCAGAAGTATTGCATCAATTTAATAAGTATTAACCTATCAACTAGATTTGCACATATACTAGAGCAATCATGTGATTCAAGGAATTAATGATAACCATATGATCATCAACATTCCATCTTATCATAACCATAATAACCAACCGAGTGTTCCATAAACCTTACTACGATGTTGTGGCTCAAGTCAAGTGCTCACTATTCAGGAGTGATGGCAATTCAAATCGATTACTAATCAGCTGGTGATCTATTCCTCACACAAACCACACTCACCTACTAGTGAGCTACAGATTACCAAACCAAATATTTAGGTAAAGTCTTGAGTTTGCCAGGAACCACCGTACCCAGGGGTCGACCGACTGCTCTTTGGTCTTACCATCGCGCCCCCGTATCCTACCACACCTGCACCAGTACATTGCATTGCAGGTAATCTACTTGACCAGAGTAATTTTTTAGCTTCGCGATCGAAAGGTACATTATTCGTCCAGCTAAATGTGAGGCATGTATTCAACATGACCCAAGGGACAACAACGATTGGTCCTTAACCGATATAGACGGAAATCACTACAGTCCAAAACCCTGCAAGCTTCCGTCCGGTCTCAATTTCACTTCAACACTTGGTTATATACCGTGATACCACATTTAGCCAATCAAGATCCCGGTAACCACCTATAGCTTACAGGTGACAGAAAATCACCTGACTTCTACCGGTCTAAGCAAGCTAAGCATTTACTCAACTCCATATACCAGGGTATAACAAGGATATGATATAAAGAGGGTAAACAAGGTAAAATGCAGCAACGACTGCAATCAATTCCTAAACTTAATGCATCAAAGATAATTAAAGCATAAGTTAAACATTTACAAACCGAGGGAGAAATGCTTCGGGACTTGTCTTGTTCAAATGAACTTGGACGGTGGTCTGGACACTCTTGCAGTTCGTCAACGACGTCCTCCTCGGCCTACACCTCATGTGCGGGCTTCCTCGATTGCTTTTGGCTCTGCTACTATCGATTCCTCCTGTGATCTTTTTATGATGCATGGGTGTAAGTGATTGTACAAGTGGTGCAGCAAATGAAATGGAATATGATGATCATGATGGCATGCCGTGTAGATGAACAATTCAACTTAATTATCAAGTAGGTGCATATCTCCTCTCTAGTAGAGAAGAACACACTACTCCCAAAACATGCAACATACCACACATCACCAATGTGTCTACTCACACCAGCAAGCTATTTAGTGCTTTGAAGATACACCAAAGCAAAATAATTTAACTAATCATGCAATAAAGAATCACATTTTATTTCATTTTAAACTAAGGCTATAACAACAACATGTAATTATGGTGTATAGAAAAATCTAGAAAAAAATGTAGTATCTTAGTCATACTTAAAATAACCTACCATAAAATTTTTATTGTATTTGGATAAGTAAAACAACCTACACAAAAATGGCAAAAAACATGTCATAATTACACATGAAAATACTTTGTACTATAAAAAGTGTCAAACAATAGATTTAGCAATTTTTCCACCATCTACACAGTATATAAACACTATAGAAAAAAGTTTCACATGCATGTTTTATTCATATTTTGGCTCTAGCAATTTTATAAGAAACAACAAATAAATGTACCTAAATTACATAGCCATTTTTTCCATAGAACATGCATGTTATATATTTTTCATAGAAAGTACATCTCAAGAATTGATTAACAAAATTAGAATCATATTTTTCTGATGTATATTTAATTTACTATGTATTTTCCAAGATAATAACATTTATAAGGATTAAATAAAGCTACATAGAAAAGTATTACAAAAATAACATGCAATATTTTTAACATGTAGATATACTCATAAGAAACACAATAAAACTTGTCCCACTCAATTTAGAGCAATATAACACGAGATATGATTTTTCAAAGCATTAAATCAATTTCTAGAAATTATTTTCATTAATTCTTTTTCTGAAAACCCTTTTGAAAACGTTGTGTGCACCCCAAATCTGCACCCAGGTTCTCGCCCGAGCAGC
Organism: Saccharum hybrid cultivar R570; assembly: GCA_038087645.1. Lineage (NCBI taxonomy): Eukaryota > Viridiplantae > Streptophyta > Magnoliopsida > Poales > Poaceae > Saccharum > Saccharum hybrid cultivar. The sequence continues at coordinate 32,821,407 of JAQSUU010000001.1, read as the reverse complement.
TGACAACGGGCCCTGAGGGGTCAACCGACCCCACCCGTCGGTCACCTCATGGTCGCGGCGGCGCTGACCGTCGGGGTCTCACCGACGGTGAGGTCTCCGACCACGGGGGAAGCACCAAAGCGCTCACTGAGACGAGGCGAACAAGATGGAGTAGGAATGGTGCCAGAGGTGGAGCGGAGCGGCCTTGCCGACGACAGTGGTGGGCGGTGACGGCTGCATAGCGGTGGACTCGCCGTTGCCGGCCACTGCGATGCTAGACAAAGCATGCACGAGCTCTAGCAAGTAAAGGAGAGTGCGGGGCTCGCAAAAGACAAAAGAGAGCGAGGGCGAAAAGGGGTTGCCAGCGCGGCCGCGAGCTCCGGTGAGCTCCGGCACGACATGCATGGCGGAAAACGGCCGATTCAGCCCACTACCTTGACGATAGCGACCGAAAGGGTGCGCATGGGATAGAGCTCGTCGAGGCAAAGGTGGAGCCGAGACGAACAGACGACGGAGGCAGGGGAGAGGAAGCACCACGCCATCAATGGCGCGGCGGCGTGCGGTGGTGAGCTCACTCCCGTGAAGCGATTTCGAAATGGAGAGGAGCGAAATGAGGATGGGAGGGGGGAAGTTAGGGCTCGGTGCGGGGTGTAGGCGCGGCATGGTGAAAGTCCCTAGTTTGATTTTAGCTAATTGATGAAACCTAAGTACTAATCACATATGCGTGAGTATTGATAGCAAAAGGTGATCGGTATACTCCTAAGTGATAGTAAGATGCATGTTGATCATGACGACTTAGTGCCATACTTGGAGAAGAAGAGGAGACGGAGTGCAATCCTATGGAGCTTAAGGCAAAGGTATAGATAGGATTTACTTTTGGTGATCAAGACACCATAGAGGGTGTGATCACACTTATGATCGATAGTTGTACTATAAAGAGGAGAATTTCTGGGGCTATTGATCACTTAAGTGCCACTAGATGAGGATTCATTTGCATATGCATTTAGATCTAGTGGAGAGCTAACTTAACACCTCGAAAATGATTGTGAAAATGCTAACACACATGCACATGGTGATGTACACTTGGTGATGTTAGCACGTTTACGAAGGCGATTGAGTTTGAGCGATAGAGATGGGTTTGGAGTTTGAGCGGTAGAGATTCAGCGCTTTTTGTGGAAGTGAAACGTCTATTTTCTACTACGCCGGAGACGGAGATTTTCTCTAAGTCATCATGGATATAAATGGAGACGAACGGGGGTCACGGGGTGACCGGACGCGGTCTTAGCATAATCGGACGCGTTCGGTCAGTGACAGCAGCTATCTGGCGCGTGGACTGGGGTTTACCACCGGCGCGTCCGATCACTCGCGGGACCGGTGCGACCGGTCAGACGCCAGAGGGACAGCGAACGCGAAGGGTGTTGATGGTAGTTAACTATCATTTTTAACCGTCAACTTAAATAAAAGAATGCTATAAAATTAATTACCACCATAGACTAGGTGTTTAACTGACAGAATTCCATGAGTTTTGATGAATATCTATTTCTGTAGGGTGTTAGCTGAAAATAATCAAAGATGACCCACATGTCAGGTTTACATAGAGAGAAAGGGCCACGGATGCAAAAAGTATAATCTAGAAGGTTCAAGAAGCCAAACCCTGGGAGGTGGGACCCACCTGTCACTGTGACAGGGGCAGGCGCCCAGCCCCAGGGGCGGCCGCCCCACCCAGGGAGCTAATTAGCTTCTACCTCGTGGATCCTGCCTCCACCGCCTTTGAGTATGAACAAAAATCGTTGATCAAGGTTGGTTTGATCCAAGGATTGTGGTGCTTTCTAGGGAGCTATATAAGCAAGGCCCCTGGTCCCTGAAGGAGAGAGTTCAGAAACCCTAATTCATATTTTCCAAAGAGAATTCACCTGAGAGGGGTCCCTTGAATGGATCTTTCTCTAGGGCACATACAAGAGAGTTTAGCTTTGTAGTCTCTATTTGAGATTAGAGTTATTCTTCTAGATTGAGAGAGTTAGAGTGGAGGTAGAAGATTGGAGAAAGCCTGGCCTGTTGGTGTCTCCTCTCCAATCTTGTATCTATGGGGTCAAGTCTCCTAACCCGAGGCTTGGTTCTAGGATTCTTCGACAATTCAACTTCTAATACTAAGTAGGTACGTTGCTATTATTGTTCTTTGGTTTACGGGTTTACTTTATTCGCTTTGCGTAGGGAATAGAGTAATCATTCGTAGTGTAAGCATGGTGCTTGGGCTAGGAATACTCATAGTTACCCCTTATCTAGCTGGATTAGTGAGTAATAGCGTGGGACGTGACAATCCTACTGTTACCTTTGGAGTCTCCTCCCGTTAGAAGGTTTGGTAGGATTTAAGTACCCTGGTCAAGCATCCTCTGTGGTGTCTCTTTTCCATCGGTATTTTCTCTTAGACCAATAGTATCATAACTTGCCATAGGTTAGAACCAGACTGTCATCATAGTTCTCTCTAATCGCTTATATCTTCACCACCTTGTAGTGTGGCCCAAGGGTAATAGTGATGACTAGGTTAGTCATCGCAAGCTTTCTCCTTGCGGATAAAACAAATATGATACTCTAGACTTATCTCACGGGTGAAGTGCCCACCGATATCCGTGCATTTATGGATTATTTCTCTTAAATTCCTTCGTGTGCGTATCTAGTATCAACAAAGGGTCAATCGGATGCGGTGGCGCGTCCGGTCACGATCGACTGGACGCGTCAGGTCGTGAGTGGTAGCTTACTGGAATCGACCGGACACTGGCACTGTGGTGTCCAGTCATTTTGAGCGGCGCGTCCGGTCACGCCTCTCAGCGTGCGAGCCTCTGGCGACCATACGCTAGGGCGCGTCCGATCAGTTTTGATCGACGCGTCCGGTCACTCTAGAGCGTGAACAAGTACATTTTAGTGATAGTTATGATCGAACGAATGAGATTCAAAGCGAGACACGTGGCGTTCATCGAGGAAGGCGTGCAGGCGCGACCAGACGCTATGACCGTGTCCAATCACAACGACCAGCGCGTCTGGTCAGTGCGCAGGCAGTAGCAACTTGTCCCTAATGGCTCTATTCTTTGGGGCTGCTTATAAAATGTGTTTGACCGGTTTGGGAAGGTGTCGCTTAGACATTTTGTTATTCTAACATCCTCTTGAGCTGAGCATACTCCCTCCCACTCATCTCTCTTGCTTGATTGATAAATCAAAGTGAGTTTGAGTGATCTCAAATGCATTTGCTTGTGAGTTTGCATCTAGTTGGCACTTGGGTGAGCATTAACTGTGGGATTCTTGTTACTCTTGGTGGTTGCTGCCACCTAGATGGCTTGAAGGTAGCGGAGGAGTTGTGGCAAGAGTGGTTCTTGTTCTTGGTCACCTCCCGGTGATTTGTGAGGGGTGTTATGCCTTTCCCGGTGGAGCGTCAAAGACAACTCTAGTAAATTGCTCATGTCATTGAGTTACCTCACTTGCAGTAGGTTCTTACGATGCTCTTGGGGAGCTTGGCTTTAGATTACCAATTAGCCACGTGAACCATGAAGTGGTGGTCGACACAACGGGGACATAGCGTGCCAGAAAGCACGTGAACCTCAGGAGAAAAATTATGTGTCACCTTTGTGATTGATTTCATGGATTTCTTCCCGTGATTGGTCTTCATATTGTTGTGATTGGTTCTTTCCTCGATGCGGCGGTATAAAGATCACATACCTCTCTTTTACATTTCGTAAATTAGTTGTAACAAGCTCTTTAGTGTAATTAGTTTTGAGAGCTTATTTTATCTTTGCTAGTTTAGCTTGTCACCTAGTTGAGTTATTTAGTGTAGCTAGCTTGTGAGAGCTCGTAGTGACTTAGCCTTTGTTTGTTATAGTGATCATAGTTACTAGAATTATTGGATAGATGGCTTATAACCCTTATTGAAAGGTCCTTGTTTGGTTTTGGTAATTGAGTGACAACCTTAGGTAGACTAATTGTGTTTATGTGAGATACACAGGGAATTAGTCCACATATGATTGTGTCATGAAGGAGCTCATTGCATATGAGACATGACATGGAGTCATGTGACCAAGGTGGCGAAGATCAAGATGAGGCTTGGCTTAATGGACCGGTTGCAAGTGTGAAGGGCAAGTCGGAGGCTTTAGAGCGATGGACCGCGAGGCGGTGAAGCTTGAGCAAGACTTGGCGCCGATAGACCGAGACAACGGTGAAGAGCAAGTGAGGTCAAGATCAATGAACCAATACGGTCACATGATGATATAAAGTGGATCATATCATTTGTGATATGGTTGGTGCATGTGTTGCATCAACGTCGGAGGAGATGGAGTGGAATGCGCAAGGCAAAGGTATAACCTAGGACATTTCCATTTCACCGGTCATAGGTGTGTAGAGAAGTTAATGACCGGGTTTAGGATAGATGGCCGTACTATCAAGAGGGGCAAACTTGTTTGCATATCGGTCATCTAGTGTCACTTGAGCGATCTAACTTTGCATACGTGTTAGGATCGAGTGGCGAGGCAAGTTGAGTGCCTAACCCTTTGAAAATGTTTGTGAAAATCTAACACACATGCACATGGTGGTGTACACATGGTGGTGTTGGCACATTTGTAAAGGAGAAGGTGTTGGAGTTGGTGTTGATCAACTTGGAGAAGAGAGAAATGTTTTTTGGTGTTCTCCGGACACTAGGATGGCTCTTAGAGTGGAATACTAATTTGATCCATTGTGAATTGGATCAAGTGCTTTAGTGGGTTGTTGTAAGGTCCTAGATGGCTAGAGGGGGGGGGGTGAATAGCCTATAAAAAAATTCTACAAGCACCACTAAGCAAACTTGTTAGAATAACAAACGGCGTAAAACGAGTTTTGCTTAGCCAAAGGTTGTGATGCAAGCCTCCTATCCACAAGTCTAGTAGATTATGATCTCTAGTTCACACAAGTGCTAAGTCACTAACTTACACTAGTGAGCAAGCTAACAACTACTAGAAAAGGCTATCACTAGAGCTACACAAGATAATCTAGTAAAAGTAAATGCGAGAGAGAGGATTGTGAATCTTATACCGACGGTGGAGTGAAGATGTTGCCAATCACCAAGATGATATACAATCAATTAATATTGACAACAATACAATATGTAGACCAATCACCGGGAGACAAGAGACACAATATTTTTGTTCACCCGGTGTTCACTTGTGCACCGACAAGCTACGTCACCGGTTGTGTCGACCAACACTTAGATGGTTCCTCGGTGTGACCCTCAAGTCACTTGTCCCTCAAGGCACGCCCCGCAAGGCACCGCAAGACACCACTCTCAAGTGAGGTAACTCAATAACACGCGTAATCCAATAGAGTTGCTTTTGGCGTCCCGCCGAGGAAAGCACAAGAACCTCTTACAAACAACCGGAGGTGGCCAAGAACAATCACCTTCTCTTGCCAACGCCTCCAACAATCTCCAAGCCGGCTAGGAGCGGTACTCTCCAAGAGTAACAAGAAATCCACCGGCTAAACCACCCACAAGTGCCACTAGATGCCCTCAAGCTATGCAATGCACTTTGGGATCACTCAATCTCACTTTTGATTTGCAATCAAGCAAGAGAGATGAGTGGGAGGAGTAGCTCTAGCTCAAAGGATGCACAAGAGTGTTAGAAATGCCAAGAGACCTCCCCAAGGGCCGGCCAACGAGTATTTATAAGCACCCCAAACAAATAGAGCCGTTGCCACTCCACTGACCGTTTTTTCGGGACGACCGGACGCGCTGGTCGAAACTGACCGGACGCGCTCAACCGCGTCCGGTCGCCCTGCGACGTCCACGTGTCCCTCAAATTTCAAATGCGACCGTTAGATCCTCCAACGGTCACTATGCGCCAACGGTCAAACACTATGACCGGACGCGCTGCTCAACCGACCGGACGCGCCGGTCGCACAGCACCGCGTGCACGAAGCAACGACCGGACGCGCTCCTCGCAACGACCGGACGCGCCGATCCGCACAGCACCCGCGCCCGCGAAACAACGACCGGACGTGCTCCTCGCAACGACCGGACGCGACAGTGCCAGCGTCCGGTTGGAGTCCAGTAAGCTCCCTCGACGACCGGACGCGTCCGATCGCGTGTGACCGGACGCGCCCCGCGTCCGATCGTCCTTGCGAACCGCAGTTCCTTCTGGGCACTTGACCGGACACGCCGGTCCCACGAGTGACCGGACGCGCTGGTTGCAAACCCTAGCCCGCGCGCCCGATACCGCGCTGTACTGACCGGACGCGTCCGGTCATACCGAGACTGCGTCCGGTGCAGCGTCCGGTCACCTCAGTGACCCCGTTCGCCTCCGTTTCTTTTCCGACTTTCGGCGTAGTGGAAAATAGGCATTTCATTTCCCCGAAATCGCCTGAATCCCGCGCTCACACGCTCGGCGGGAGGGAGAGAGGAACCCAAACCCTTCTCTACCCGTAAACCACAGCGCGACCAACGCCACCTTTGCAAATGTGCCAACACAATCAAGTGTACATCTCCATGTGCTTGTGTGTTAGCTTTTTCTCAATCATTTTCAAAGGTTTTCCAATTAGCTCACTAGGCCCTACATGCAATGCACTTCGTGAATTCACCTAGTGGCACCCATGCATCGAATAACCGATAAGACTTCCCTTCTTAATAGTTCGGCTATCGATCCTAAACCACTCACACCCTCTATGGTGTCTTGAGTGTAAAACAAAATGGCCCTATGGTTATACCTTTGCCTTGAGCCCATTTTGTTTCTCCAAATGATATGATCCACTTCATATCATCACATGACCGTCTCGATCCATCGACCTTGACTTCACTTGCTCTTCACCGTTGCATCGGTCCGTCGACGCTAAGTCTTGCTCAAGCTTCACCATCGCATGGTCCTTTGCTTCGAAGCCTCGACTTGCCCTTCACCTTCACAACCGGTCCATCGAGCCAAGCCTCATCTTGGTCTTCACCATCTTGGTCATATGAGTCAATGTCATGTCTCATATGCAATGACCACCTTTATCTAAATCATCCACTTAGATACAAAGGTTAGTCCTAGGTTTCATCAATTAGCCAAAACCAAACTAGGGACTTTCAGTTGTGTATCCCTCTGAATAAGCTTTCCAAAATGTCCAAGATCATCGAAATCGGAGTTCGGAGCTAAGAGTTATCGCCGTTTTACCGAAGAGTGGTCTGTGACCGGACTCGTGACCGGACGCGTCCGGTCAGCACCTGCGCGTCCGGTCAGCGCGTCCGGTCAGTGTTTTTCACAGGTGAAAGTGACCGGACACTGCAGCGAGTCCGGTCACGTCGGGAGCTTGCTGGAAAGGAGCAGGTAGGCCCGTTAAGAAAACAAAAGCTTTTTTCTTTTTATTTTCTGACCAAAACAACACAAAACCTTCATTTTGAACAAGTTCCAAATATTTTTTAAAAATGACCCAAAAATAAAAGTTGTCCAAAATTTTATTCTCTACAACATTGCTTGGTACATTTTGAAATTCCAACTAGATTTTGAAATAAGGATTTAAAGTCTATTTTTAAATAAAAACTCTATTTTGGAGAATTATTTTTAAAGGCATATTTTGGCAAAACTTTCAAAATAAACTTTGCTCCAAATTGTGTTCAAAACATTTATAAGTTGTTTAAATTTGCAAACAAGCATAACATTTCATCAATCTCTTGAAACCAGCAAATGCAACATCCATGTTTCAGTGACATGTTTTAAGGTTATGTTTCATGTGTAGGTTTCATGTGATGCTTATGAATGCAATGATGCTTATGCTCATAATTAGCAAATGCCTAGTGCATGCTTAACACCAGAGGTGTTACAGATCCGGCCATGGACTTGGTGGATGTGGCCACCCCGGAGCCAATGAAGGCCGCCACCACGGGAGACTAGGAGCACAGATCGATGACCACAAAATGCGAGGAAGCAAATAGATGTAGAAGGAGACGGGGAAAGGGAGCCACGCCGTCGTCGTCATCGCCGTTGCTCGGCCCCCAGGCAACCGGCTCTATAGGTGACAATACACAGTGGCACCATGGGGGAGGGCGATGGCGTGTGTTTCTTAGGTCCACCAGAGCCGTCCGAGAGGAAGACGTGGCTAGATAAAGCTGCAACATGAATCTCAAAGCCAATTTGGCAGGACCAAAGTATTAGATGTTTGCACAAAATCGAGCACTAGAAAGCGAACAAGAAATACAGGCTACACGAGTGGCTTCGGCCCTACTAAACGGGCATCAAGAAACGGCTTCGGTGAAAAAGCTTGGAAGAGCCATAACCGTGGGTGAAGGCAAAACAAAAAGACATGACTTCTCCCAGCTCCCCCTCATAGATTTGGTAAAAATTATAACAAAACTGTATCTAGAACCATTTTTGCCAAATGATTTCTAAAACAGTTTAACTCCATCGGATAAGTTAACTAAAATCGGAGCCCTTTTAGGAGGAGTTGAAGCCCTGCCAAATGATTTCTATAAGTAATACTGATTAAATAAGGATATGAAATGTTTATAAGGCAATTTAGATCCTGATAGTTTGAAAAATAACATTCTTTAAAAGAGAAAAAAATGTTGACCAAAACTTTGAGGAGCACACTGGCATCTATCAGTATTTTGTAGTGGTGTGCTCAATTCGCTAACATTCTGCAACAAGGAAAAACAAATTGAAGTATGCTCAATTCACTAACATTCTACAACAAGGAAAACCAAATTGATGTATGCTCAATTCGCATGGAGCCATGTATGTAGTGGTGGCCCCCTACTTTTTTCTAGAAGCCGGAGCATTGGAAAGTTTCCTGTGAACTGTTTTAAAACAAAGGTTTTAGTTCTACGAATCCTATGAAATTTCTATGGAATGACTTGTTTCCTAGGAATTTTGGAGGAATTTTACAAGAGGTTAAACCTCATGGAAATTTTTCTTTGTGTCACCCTTTCTATCATCGAATTCATGTGTTTTTAACTTTTTATTACGCTCCATCCAAACGTTCAATCTTGCAATGGCCCCGTTTGGCTGTGCCGATAAGCCGGCTGAAAAACACTGTTAGCTGATTTGTTGTGAGAGAAAAATACTATTCCGGCTGAAAAAATAAGTTGAAAAGTACGGATTATAAACCAGATGAACCGGGCCAATATGTTGTCCCAATCTATAGGATTCAAGATATCAGGGCATTCCATTCCAATGTTTTTACAATTTATGTGTTTGTAGAATCCTACGCTCCAAAATGCCCTAGTTATTTCTTCTCCTCTAAATGAAACACATGCTAAAAGAATTTATTGCTCCACTTAATTAGAAGCTCGGGATTATTTGTTTGTTCAAACAGGTGTGTGGTGTGGCCATGGTGCATGCATCCATAACTGCGACGGGCGGCCGGATCGGGCCAAGGCGTCGACGGTGACACGCACGCTGGCGATCGAGCGGCCGTGCACAAAGGACACACAGAGAAACGGAGACTGTTGGTCGCACAGAAGAGTGACCACCGGCCTCCAGCATCTCCGTTCCGTGCGTCGGTGCGTGCCCATCGTCGATCGTTCTGCTCGGCCTTCTTCCCCGTCGACGTCACCTGGTCACGCTCCAGACTCCCAGCGCCGCTGGCGCTGCTAGCTATGCACGCCAGCGTGTGCTTCACATGTAGCGATGCGGGTGTGTTGCCATGGATACCGCCGGTTTTGAGCGGGCAGAGAACCCGGAGAGTGACTCGCCGTCGCCGTCGGTTTTTACTCGGGCCAGTCAGCCAACGGCGGCAGTTTCTTTTAGGCCCAACCCAAGGCAAGAGGCGGTCCGGTCCGTGGTAGCTGATGACTAACGACGGCCGAAGATGGCGGGATCTCGGCCCAACGGTTGTTCCCGCAAGCAAACCGACCCAACGACCTTATCCCCTCGCTATCCCACTTCTTCCTTGCCCGCTCCATTTCGAGCTCAATCGCTGGCTCGCTGCCCGACTCCGCTCCTCCGCTCCTTCCGCCGCCGGGTACGCGCCGGGCGAAATGGAAGCGGCACCATCCGTCCGCACCTTCTCCCCGTCCTCGTCCTCCTCCGCGGGGGCTAGACCCTGCCTTCTGCTCGCGGGCCCGGCCTCGCGGCGCGCCCGGGCGCTCGCGGCGCCGCCCCCGCCCCGCGCCGTCGCCTCCTCCCGCGCGCCGCTGGTGGTCACCAGCCCGCCACCGCCGGAGGCCTCGGGCACGACCGCCCCAGCGCACGCCAAGGTCGACCGCTCCGGCCGCTTCTGCAGCCCCCGCGCCGCCCGGGAGCTCGCGCTGTGAGTTCCGTTTCCCCAGCTTCAGCTCCTACGTATTTCGGTTTGTCTCCACCGGTGCTGCGTCGGGGTTGGCTTTCGGCTGTGGTTCTTTCCTGGAGGTGAATCGCTGCTTCCGCGTCTCGTGTCGCAGGATGATTTCCTACGCCGCGTGTCTGGAGGGAACCGACGTCGTCCGCCTCTTCGACTGCAGGATCAGCGCAAGACGAGGTCAGGGTTCTTCTCCCAGCGCCTCTTCTTCGTGCATTTGTTTCAAGGATCAGCTTGTCGATTTGCTCGGCTGAGTACCTCCTTGCATCAGTGCAAACTCCTGGGCTCCTGGCGTTCTATGCATGCATTTTACTTGCTGTTTGTCCTCTTATTTTGGTTTCCCCACGCTTGTTCAGAGCCCGGGTTTGTTTTCGACAAGGCATGCCTATTAAGTTACAACCATATGAGCTTTGGTGGGGGACCGCTCGAGGTTGGAACGGAGGAGGAGGCTGAGAAGCTGACCAGTCAGAACGAGAAGGATTCAGCCAACGGTAACAACTATGCCCACGCAACTTCTAGTTCTACTCCCTGTGGTGGCGTTTGGTTCACAAATAGCAACTGTAACGTGAAGGTAATGGATGAACGCGGGTAATGAGAATGGAACGGATGATTACTTATTCTGTTTGGTTGGACAGGCGGGCAGCCAAATCATTACTGGGATCCTTACCGCCTAAAATCGAGGGGAAACAGGTTTCTGAAGGCGCGACATCTGGTTCCGTGGCATCGGGTTACATCCCATATTAAACAAACAAAAAGTAACGGAAGTAGTTAACGCTGTGAACAGGTCCCGCTGTAAAACGAGCGAACCAAACAGCACGTATATGTTAACGTGGTTACAGCTGGAGTCATAAATTGTTGTTGGTAAATTTGGAAATCTCCATTTTTTTTCTCACAATTTTGAGATGGAATACACTATATCCAGAAGTTCAGTTGGGTACCAATTCCATTATAGCAGTCTTTTAACAGTTATCCTTCGGACAATCGGAAACATACAACCACCAGAAAATTTAGTTGATTCCTGTTTAAACAAATTTTATGGTGAGTTTCAGTCCAAGTTTTGAAACTTCCCTCATATTTTATATCTATGATTCTGATTTCCTAAAGTAAAGAGAGAAATGGATCATTGGATGTTCCATAATTACATTATTAAACTGAAGGGCATGCTAGAGCAATTTCAAGTTGGTGCTGTGAGTTTCAGACCGTCAAACAAGAACAGTCAATTCAGTGCTTTGGCTTAAAAAAAGCGCAATGTGCTAGGTAAGCAGCTGTGTGGCACCTAACGCTTAATTAGGTATAGTGGCCAATGCCTAGGTGCCACCTAGTCAGGCTAGGTCGTCAATTGTCACTTTTAAGAATAGTGACATAATCAGTTGGGCCTAAAAAATTCAAGATCTAAAGGGGTTGTGTATCTGTTTTTTTTTTTTTTTGGTTTTGCAGACTGAGTTTAAGAGAGCTATACCATAATCCATCACTCTAAGCGCCAGTAAATTTTGATATATTTTATCAAGCTATGTGTTGATTACGCTTTTTAATCGACATGCTGAAAACTGTTCACCTTTTTAGCATGCGTCTTTTGTAGCAGCCCAGTGGCATCTATCTTGTTCAACGCAATAAACATGTCCTTATGATGCATGCTAAATGGCTCATATAGTCATATTAACCGTCATTTTTCTTCCTTAGTCTGTTGTGAAATCAGCTGAGTAACTATAGATTTCTTTCGTGTAAATATGTCCCATTAATGTTTGGTTATTATTCTGCAAAGAATTTGACATGTTTTTTCTTTCATATTCAGAAGAAGATGTACTTTCAGCTCCTCCAAAACTGGTTTACAACAACTTTGTCTTACGGTATACTTTCCTTCTTGCCCCATTCCACTAAAGGCATTAGATATCGACACACTGTTCTGATATATGATAATTTCCTGTTTAATATTTAGTCCTGCTGCTCTTACATTCCTAATTAGACGTTTTTCAAGTACAGGTTGTCCAGGGAACTTTTAGTGGCTGTTGCCAGTGGATGGGATAAGCATGTAGATATCATTGACAAAATAATTCCCCAGACTTGGAAGGTTAGATACCTTTTCCTAATCTTCTATGTTGATTCATAAAATCCCTTCGACATGCATCAAGTATGTCTATCAGTTTGGTTCAAACATATACTTATTCTGTATATTACACAACCGTTTTTCACTACACTGAACTAGTGAACAATCACACTCATGCATACCAGAAGATGTTTGTATGGTTATCAGTTTGGTTCGAACGTATCCTTATTCTGTATATTACACCACTGTTTTTCACTACACTGAACTAGTGAACAATCACTCCGATGCATACCAGAAGTGTAAGACCATCAAGAATTATTTCCTGCCTTATCTTTTGGCATGCAGTGAAATATTGAGATCTCCCATTGTTGTTTTAGACATATATATATGACCTTATTACGCTACTTAATTTCCAACATAGTTAATTAGTTATTTCTGTCGGGCACCCCAAGGATGAGGAAGTGATAAAGAATCTGAAGAATGTACCTTCCTTAATCTGAATCGCTTTATTTCTATATTTGTTTCTACTACCAGAGCTCAGATGTTTGTAAAGTAAATTAGAAAAAAATGAAATACAATATATTACTTTCCTTTCGGTGTATAATCTACCTTATCTTTTAAACTTGTGTCCAGTTAATATGTGTTCATATATATTGTAGTATTTAGTATTTTGCCGTCTTGTTTTATGGCATAACCTGCTGTTGATACATGAAAAATTTCATGGCAGGATGAGCCTGTGGCAAGGATACTTGAGCTCTGCATTCTACATATTGCTATGGCAGAGATGACATCAAAAGGAACACCTCACAAAGTTGTCATTAATGAGGTGCTTATTTTCTCCCTGTTACCTTTTTTTCCTTCATATTTTGACTTTACGCATCTAGCACCTGCATGTTTTCTTATAGCTATTACTCTTTCCATTTTTGAGTACTAGTAGAATAAATGTCTCTCGACTCTTGTCTTTCAGGCAGTAGATCTGGCAAAGCGATTTTGTGATGGTGGTGCCCCTCGGGTAATCAATGGATGCCTTCGAACATTTGTAAAGGATCATGTTGACGTTGCAGGCACGAGGCAGGGAGCTGAATCAAAATCGTGATTTTTTTGCAAATACGCTGAATCGTACCACAGAATGGTGGCTGAAGTAAAAAGTATGGAGAAAACCTTGCTGTCTTGGAGTTCAGGCAAACACCTTCCATCATGAAGATTTAGCGTTTAACCTAAGGGAACCTAAACAGTAAACATGCTGGGCTCATCAAGGAGCCACAAATAGTTCATTCTTTCAGAATGTTCGGTTATTAGAGCTGTAAACTGGGGATGCACATTCATGCTCCATCTGAAACAACCGAAGGTCCGAAGGTTATGGCTTCTGATAGCCTACTAGTCCCGCAGATCGTTAAATGATCAGATATTAAGATGATCACAAGTTCAGTAAAGGCTCGATGTATATGTAATGGGTTATGATTGGCATTGGCTCACGCTCTGGGAGACAGATAATTCGAGTTTCATAAATTCATGCAAGACATGTAGACTCATTTTAGGATTATTAATCTCTTATATGTCGCATATTGTGTTTGCTTCTACTTGGATTCATTTTAGATCTTTTTTCTCACCCAACAAAATTCGTTTTAGATTTCTGTCCGTTTTGTACTGGTCTTATTGCCTACTCTCTCCATTCTAAACTGAAAGAAATTTTAGCTAACATTTTATATATAATGCAATATGTTTTAGTTAACATGAATGTGCACTGCAGCAGTGACGAAACGCGAATGATCAAGTAGTTAGGGCTGTTTTGGACCCACTGTGATTTTAATAATTAGCTAAAAGAATTTAATTATGATCTAAACAGACTAAGATTATGATGTGGATTATATAATTAAAACACTTGATTATAATAATTTTGTAATCTACCTTGAACCTGCTTTTTGGTCATTACAATTTCTCACTTGAACGAAGAATGATCCATCAAAATAATTCAAATACTCCGATTATTATAGCTCATAATTTCATAATTCTTTATATATATATATATATATATATATAATTCAGATTATAAAACAAACCAAACAGCTGCTAAACCCGGAAACGATCACCATTCACCAGTTGATCTGCTGAGGTTCGAAACCTGCTAGTGCGATTTGCGAGCAGGAGAAATCCTTGATTAATGCCCGTCAAACGCGCATCATACCCATACACCGACACCAGGCCCCATCGCATTCTGTGACCCACAGGTCAGTTTGCATAACTCAAACAAGCGCGTGGGCAAACCACACCCTGGGTAACCGGCCACAGCCGGTGCACCCTGTTCCCCTACAAGAGCCAAGTACTCCCCAATCCCCATCCACCGCCTGCTCCCCGTCCACCGATACAACCCAACTCCCGCACGCGTCTACCTCCCACCACCAGACGACCTCCCCCTCCCCCCGCATTCTCACGCCGCCTGCGCTCTCCCTCCCCCTCGCGAGATAGATAACCCTAGCTACCTTCCCCTTGCTTTCCCTCCTCCCCGACTCCTCTCCCGATCTCTATAAAAGACCCGGATTTCGAATTCCCTTTCGAACCCGTGACACGCGCGCTCCTTTCCCGCCCATTTCGGCCTCGGATTCGGCCCGGATTCGTGGCGCGGAGCCGCCGAGGTTGCGTGCGTGATTCGGATGGCGGAGCCGGGGCTCGAGGGCAGCCAGCCGGTGGATCTGTCCAAGCACCCCTCCGGCATCGTCCCCACGCTCCAGTAAGTCCCGGATCTGGTTCGTCTGGGGTTCGGGGGTTGCGGAGAGATCCCGTACCGTACCTGCAAGGGTTGCGCCGCGCGGCGGATGGGTGCTTGGGTGTGCTGGAGCTGCCAGGGCTTTGGGTCTGGGCAGCGGGTTGCCTCCCTGTCTCGTGGGTGGTGGTGTGGTTGGTTTGTGTCGTGTTTTTGTTCAGCTTCCTGGTGCTGGGTACATCAAAACGAGCTAATATTGTCTTAAATAGTTGGGGCTTTGGTGGGAATGATTTAGTTGTCATCCTCTCTCGGAGGGTTGATTTCAGGTATGAGGCTTGGGAGAACGGAGACAGGGCCAAACTGCAGAGGAGATCTATTCCTGATTGAAGTTTGTGTTCTTGGTGTAATAGTTGCAGCAAGCATAATCTCTTCTCGACCATATTTCCATTCCATGTTTGGACTGGTTGGTGCATAAATTGTGTGATGTAATAAGCAGTCAGCCTCACGGACTGAGATTTCGATATCTCATCTCGTGGGGAGGGTTAAATGCATTGGTTTGGTTTGAGGGACGTCCCAGACGGGATGGGGCAATCCTTTTTTCACCAGTGTTTGGTTGGGAGGTTTTTCATCAGTGTTTGGTTGGGAGGTGCTGGGGACGGGGTCATTTCTGCAGTGGCATATTCCTGAAATATGCGGACAGCTCGGCCCCCTTGAATCGGGTGGATGAAGCCATTCCTTGCGGTCCGCGTCGCACGCCGTCTTTGCATTGCCAGGTGCGAGCGTGGTCAAATGGAGGGGGCACGGGCATGGGGAAGCTCCGAGCTCGAGGCATTGAGCGGAGGAGAGATGGATGGAGAATATGCAGCGCACTGGGCTAGCGCTGACGACGAGGAGTGGGGTGAGCCTCCAGCATGGGAAGGAGCCGGTCCGATGACCTCCTCTGGCCACACGAGATCTCTGGTGGGGCAGATTGAGCATCTCTGGTGGCGGCAATGCCGAGATCTCTGCACGAGAGCTTGGGCGAATGGGTTGTCCAAGCTCTTGGGCGGTGGTAGTGCCCAGCTCTTGGGCACCGGAGCTGTGAGATGTCGGGCGACAGCGGTACGAATTCTTGGGAATCAGGCTTTGCTCACCCGAAGAAGACAACAAGAATAGGTGTAGAGACAATGGCTGGTGGGCCAATGGATTATTGCATCTAATGGTGTTAAAACTCCAGCTGGTTCCATCCCACCAAATCCTTCGAACCAAACAAAAATTGGAATGAACATATCCTTCCTACCAAACTAGAGCTTTGTCAATCCTGTCCAAAAAAATGGGGACATGACCATTCCAGCCCACTTCGTCCCCAAACCAAAAGCAACCTAAGGGTCTGGCTTTTGTGAAAAATTTTATTATGATTTAGGTGAAAGATTTTTCTGCTGGAGATTTCATTCTTGTGGGATTTAAGTGCTATGGGCTTATTAGTGCCATATTGAGTCCTGAAATGACTTTGATTGATACAAAGCTTTTTATGATCCAACCATTATAGTGTAGGTTATCTTGAATGATAGTCTTACGTTTATTATGATTTGTACATGTTGGAAATTGGCGTGAGGTAGAAATTAATAGCACACACTATCATATCAAAAGAGAACGATGAAAATCATCTTGTAGTGTCTCTACAATGCTAAAAACTTACAATAAGAATCCTATGTTGCTTTTACAGAAAAAAATCACATGTTTACTGCAGTTCTTCGATCATGGTCTGCTTGACGTGATGTCATTTTTTCATGACAGGAATATCGTATCAACAGTTAATTTGGATTGTAAACTTGAGCTCAAAGCAATAGCTTTGCAAGCTAGAAATGCAGAGTACAATCCAAAGGTATACTGATTACCTCAAACAATGGCTTTGCATGGTATTTCCTGGTGGTTTTATCTAGCAGATGATTTTATGGATATACAATGTATGTTGATCCTTTGTAATATTGTACAATCTTGTCCGTGAGTTCAAATAGCTTTGTGCTAATAGCTAATGGATGGCCTTGGGATATGAGATGTGCATGGTTAATTTTGGACCAGATGGATGCTCATATCCAGCTGTCCTGTGAATGACCACAATATTCTTTGACAAGCAAGTAATAAATTTTTAGCTTATATATGACTTGCTTGCTCTTAGGGCATTCTATTGAATGCACTCTCTCAGTTATGATGATGTAGCAACCTGATTTTTGCTAGGTTTGCTCTTTGTTATTATATTGTATGTTTACTCTTTTATCTGTAAACAGCGTTTCGCTGCAGTCATCATGAGAATAAGAGAACCCAAAACCACGGCACTGATATTTGCATCGGGTAAAATGGTATGTCATCAACATCTTTTGTCTCACTGTTAATTTTCAAAAATTTGCATGCTTTTGGTGGCAGAATTTACCTTGTATTAAATTTATTCACATCAAAATTCTTGTTGCATATATGGTCTACGTGAGATTTGATCTGGTTTCTTGACATGCTTTGTTGCCTTGGTGCCGCGTTGTCAAAAGATAGAAAGACTAATCTTTCTGTTTTTGCTTTGTCCTAATCTACCTCTCTCAATCATCAAGTATTGGAGAATAATGTTCTTACCCTCTCAAGCCTACACTAGGCAAATCTATTTTTTCCTTACCAGATGATATATCGCGGTGGGTGTTTCATCTCTAGCCTACCCCAACTTGCTTGGGACAAAAGGCTATGTTGTTGTTGTTGTAGATGATATATCGCGGTGGGTGTTTACTTGGGATTTTATTTGGATCAATGTCTTCAGTATTGCAGACTTTCTTGGTTGTCGTATTGAATATTTATATAATGCATTGATGCGTCAATACTTTTCTTCCAAATGAAGAAAGTTTATTAGAACTGCATTTCTTTCGTATAGAGCTACAATCTTGTATCAATCCATCAAAGTGTTGTAGTGCTGAAGCAAGCAACCGATAATTTTCTATCACCAGGTATGTACTGGAGCGAAGAGCGAACAACAATCTAAGCTTGCAGCAAGAAAGGTGCCATATGGCTTGCTATCATTTTATTTATGTTGGATCTAGTTTACTGAGAGGCTTCTGAATTCTAACACTTGTCTGTATTTCCAGTATGCTCGTATTATTCAAAAACTTGGTTTTCCTGCCAAATTTAAGGTAACTATTTTCATACTTGTGTACATTGACCTGTGCTACGAACAATTTGTACATCAGTTGCTAAGTTGCTGTTGTGTGCCAGGACTTTAAGATTCAGAATATTGTTGGCTCTTGTGATGTCAAGTTTCCAATTAGGCTTGAGGGCCTTGCATATTCTCATGGTGCCTTCTCAAGTGTATGTCCAATGATGGCTTATTTTAACATCACAGTAATTCTTTTACCCTTTTTGTCTCCATTCTTGGATAATGACATTTTTCATTTGTTTTACAGTACGAACCAGAACTCTTTCCTGGGCTTATCTATCGGATGAAACAACCAAAGATTGTTCTTTTGATTTTTGTTTCAGGCAAGATTGTTTTGACTGGAGCAAAGGTTAGTTGTCATTTCTTGCACATGCTTAATAATACCGGCATTTGCTTCTCTTTTTCCTTCATTTCATGCTCCATTGTTTGTAGGTGAGAGAGGAGACCTACACTGCCTTTGAAAACATCTATCCTGTACTGACAGAGTTTAGAAAAGTTCAGCAATGGTATGTAGTTCTTTTTATCATGCTTCAATCATAGTGCATGCACGACTCTTGCCGCAATTGGGATTCTCTTGTTCTGTTGACTATGTTCTCTGTCTTGTACTCATTTTTGGAACATGTGTGGGACTGGGCACCTGTATGTTATTTGTTCTTAGACTTGATAGTAAAATGTTGGAATCATGTTTTCTACAGTGTTTTTGAAACAAACTTTTATCATGGTATTCTGGTTATGCAAATCAGATGTGAGAGCAAAGGTTAGTAGGAAAGCTAAGGGCAGAGGCGTCTTTTTGGGTGATTTGAAATATTCATCTCCCTTTATATTTTGATGTATAGTTATGAAGTGGTTGATTTGTTTTGCTGTTTTATATCATTACTAATAAAAAGGAAATGTATGCATATAATATGCTATGCAAGCCATGGCTTGTATGTTTTCCTGTGAAAATGAACTGATTCCCTAGAAATTGTACATCATTTCTGTGAAATTCCTGTGTTGCAAAAGGACAGTTTATTGTTTATAACTCTGTGTGCAATACTAAAATTAATTATTTAAAAATAATCTTTTCCTTCTGATGCCCTCTTTGCAGATGACCCCAGTGAAGGTCACGTTATTCTAATTACAAGCTTCCTCGAGGTTTTTCATGTGACCATAAATTCTAACTGTACATAAAAAGTCTGGCGGAACTTATAGCATCTTGTAAGTTCTGTGAGCTTCGGTGTCGTGATTGGGTGGGTTTGTTGTGGTAGCTGGTGGACTTGTCAAGTTGATCTATTTGGGTAGGCCCTGGTGAACACGACACCTCATTATGTTCCAGTTTGAGTAGTTTGTGTGAACTGCAGGGTACATGCTTGTCCCATGTGGTTAACTTGGGTGCTAACATGAGTAGATAAATTTTGCCCTGATTTGTCTATGAGACACGAGTCTTTTAAAGTCTTTTCTGAGTATCTTTCAGTGTGCTGTGCGATGATGAAAAGGCTGGCACTGTATGTAACGGGGGCAATGTACTGACTACTGACGGGACTGTGTGACTGGTTGTAAGTTATCTGTTGTATTTGAGACGCGGTAGCGTTTTGGAGACTGGGATTAATCTTGTTGGTTATCACCGTATGGAGAAAAGGAACCGGTCAGTCGACCATGCCGTGGCTAACGACAGACATGTATGTAGTTTCTCATTTATGTATCCAAATGTTTCTGCACTTACGGTTTTTTAATCTTTCGATGTTGCATGGTAGGGTGAATAATTTGAATTCTACGTACTGTATAAGAATGCTTATTGCCGTGTCTGGAAAGATTGCTCGGCGAACGAGCTGTCTCGTTTCGCATGGAACTGTGTTTACCGCTCTTCGGTGTTTTCCTCGCTCGAAACATTATTAATGTTGCCAACTTGTGTTGTGCATATCCAGTGATCAGTTGTCGGCAGACATTAGCGGATACAGTGCGGCACTGATTACTCATTGACGCCCTGCTATGTGCAACTGATTATATGTTAAAGCTGACTAAACGGATTAGGCTTGTCCCACTGATAAAGCTGAGTGTCGCATTCAGTTCAGAGATGATGCAAAGCTAGGTGACCAGGGCCTCGAACCCAAAGGCTATGTTTATCCGGTTTATAATCTTTCTTTTTCAGCTTGTTTTTTTAGCCGGAACAATATTTTTCTCTCACAACAAATTAGCCTTTCTACTAGTAGTATTAGTAGCGCACAAGTTGCCCTTGAGGTCACACTACTTTCCAGATTAGAGTTGCAAAAACAAAACATAATAGCGGCGGTGCGTTCCCACTTCTAACTAATTATTCTTTTTGATCCATATACGTATATCATGCAACATCGTCCTAATAGTACCGTACACTAGTACTAGACCAGAGAGTTGACCGGAGCAGCAACAATTAATCCGCACTCAACATCACGTTGCGCCGGCGCAAGGCGTCAACTGGCACCGCCACGGCGCCACAGTCACCGGCAGTACCAGCCACCTGCCGCTGCCCTCCGGTGCGCAGCGAAAGCGATCGATGCAGCAGCAGGCCAGCAGGAGCTGATGCATGCGTGGCGACGCCGCCGGACTTTCTTGTCAGTTGTCACCCCAGGAGCAGAGTTGCCAGCTGACCCGGGTCACTGCGACCGGGCCCCGCCGAAGTACTGCGCGCCCAGCTCGTATCTGTTGGAGTCAGAGGCGCCGCCGCCGCCCTGCAGCTGTCCGCCGGGAGGAGCCGGGGCGCCGTGCTGGTGCGTGCCCTCGTAGACGATGCGGAGGTCGCCGCTGGGGTCCCGCGGGTGCCACTCCACCTTCTTCTTGGCGCCACACAGCCTGTGCCGACACCGGAAGTAGCTCCTGCGCCATTGGATCACACACATGGACCCACCCACGTATCATCATCAGTTGGCATGCAACACACTTGCAGTGCAATTTGCTCATCAAGTCATCAGGCTTTATTTGGTTGACCGTTATTATATTAATAACAAAACGAGGATTCATTCTTCAGTTGATTCTTCTTCGTGACGATAAGATCTGGCAGCAAAGCATTGCACGTATGTATATGCACGGGGACGGGGCAATCCATTCCATGGGCGTCACATCGACTCATCAATTAAAACGATTTGATGCACAGGAACGAAGATGAACAGGTCAAAGCTTGGTCAACGTCGAGCTATTGATTAATCTGATGTACACGTATGGCGGAAACGATTTGACAGGAGATGGTATATATGATCAAGTTTGCACTACCTTTATTTGAGAGTTCGACATCAATCTTGCCTGGGGTCGTCGATCAATGCCAAAAATAAAATGCTGCTATGTATGCATGTTCGATATATCGAAGTCGAACGGAGCAAGTACCTGATTTTCTGGATGTTCTTGATGAACTTCTGGCCGTACTTCTTCCACTCGTACCCGTCCTCGGGCATCACCAGCTGGCTACCGTTGCCGGCCTCTGCCGCCGCCGTCCCCGCCGCCGCCTCCTCCTCCTCCTCCCTTTGGTTTCTCTCTCCTCCTCCGCTCTCTCTGCATGCATCACTACAGTTAGTTTTTGTGCCAAGGAACATTATAGATGAACACACATAAATCGTCGTCGTCAACCTAACATATCTGCCGGGTGCTTAATTACTTTGCTTCTACAATGATGCAAAACTTAAGTTGATCTATATAGCAGCTAGCCCAGCAAGGCTTAAACCAATTGATGGTAATAAAGAGTTACGGTGATTCATAAATCTATTTATTTATTTATTTATTTATTTATTTATTTATTTATTTTTTTATTTGCTGCAAGCAATCAGGGATATGATATTTGATACGTATAAGGAAGTATAGTTCATAGTACTAGGCCATACATATATCAAGAACTTGAACATCTGTTGTGGAGGACAATTAATATATTCCTCCATGTTGCTACATGAGAATTTGACAAAAAAAAAAGATGATGAACCATGCTTGAGAACCAAAGCTATGATAAGTTGCCGACCCCTAACCGATCGAGCTAGTGTGGTTTAAGGCAAACGCATCAAAACAGCCTAGAGAGAAGACTAAGAAGAGGGCGAACAAAACCATTCATTCCTTGATAATTGGCAGCCATGAGAGAGAGAGAGAGAGAGAGAGAGAGAGAGAGAGAGAGAGAGAGAGAGAGAGAGAGATGCATACATTGCGCCGGGCTGTGAGCTTGAATCCATGGACGCCGGTGACCGTACGTCTACGTCCTGCTGTGCTCTACTGCTGCTCCCATGTTATCGCAAAGTTTAATGAATGAAACATTGAGATGAGAGGGAGAGATTAGAGAGTAGTGAACGAGGAAGCTAGCTCTTTGGGTGGTATATTTATTATCAAGGCTTAGTCAATGGAATGGAAGCTTCTCAGATGCGACGTTAACGTCGTCAAGACGAAGACGAATCAGCAAATTCTTGGGTTCACATGCTGTCCTACCCAACTTTGCCACTGGTTTTGATTATTGAACCAGAAAACCATTGTCATGTCATCATCTCCTTACGGAGGAACACGGATACACAACTAATCTTTGCAACAAGAAGTTACTGTTGGATATTATTACTCCCTTCAGGCACTAATAGAACAGTGTTTTGATCAGGTTTCATGGCATTTTAGTCTTTGGTTCTAAATCAATTCTTTTGTGTACCGAGTTTTGATATTTGAAAAATAACATCAAGAGGTAGACTTTTCTAGAGAGGCAACATGTTTTTTATAAATAGTATATTACACAAATAATATTAGTTACAAATTTGTGTTAAGAGATCATGTCGAAGTCAAGAAACATCACTTATTTGTACTTGAGAGAGTACAATATTTTCTTTGACTATAAATACTAGGGGTGAGAACGGATGTGGATTCATGTATCTGTCCACCTTGTTTTTACATTTTCAGGGAAATATGAAAATGGGACTAACGTAAAAAAAATATGAAAATGGGACAACAATGGGAAGTTTAATAAGAAAGCCTGACGAAATTAATTTTATATATATCTGAATCCCTGTAAATATGAAAGGGTAAGTACTGTTCGTAGCTTATTTGACTAAAAAGACTTCCTTTGTCTTAATCATAGCACAAAATGCTTATTGTTAAAAAAAATATCACAAAATGCTTATACGCACAAATCAAGAGCATACGTCATACCTCATCGAACCTTTAAAAGATTGATTAAATTACCATAAGAGTTTCATTGGCAACGGGCATGCATGTGTTTGCTACTAAAAGATACTTGAAAACTTAAACGGCTAGACAGGCTCTCAGTAAAAAAACTAACCAACTAGCTAAGCTATGATTGGAACACAAAAATATCATTTTGACAAGTTCAGATCCCTCAAAACTACATCCTCTCTCTCTCTGTCTCTCTCTCTTATTCTGATTAAGATCCTGTTTATTTTAGCTCACGAATTGTAGGGACACCTTATAAGTTGTTACAGTATGCAAGCTGAAACGAATAAATGACTTATTTGCTTCTGGTCTAATAAATAGTTTCTCAGATTTCATAATAGAACACTTTTATATACAATTTCAAGCTAACGTCAACTTTATGCCGATCAAATTCAAACCTCACAGCGCGCTCTGCGAAGGATTCGCCTCATTTCGCCCTGCTCTGCTCGTAAAGGCGGTCCAATACCCTGGACAGCCGTTAGCGGGCGGGGCCCGCGTGGTTTGGAGAGGAGGAATGTCGCACCAGGTACCGGGCTGGAGCCGTGACTGACGTTACTTGTCCTACGTCAGCAACCGTTCCCTCGTTTCGTGGTCTTGTTCCAAGAAGCAGCTGCTGCGCCTCTTCTCTTTTTGCCTTTGGCCAGCGTTGGCTAGGCAATATTTTGTTGTAGGCTTCATGCCTGTGCAGTTAATGGGTTTCACATCATATATCTTCCATGTATCTCTATGTTTGGTTGAGCCGTAAAAAAAGCACTCGTACGAGAAAATATACAAATGAAGTAAAAGTGCAGTACATAAAATAAGTTGGTCTTCTTTATATGAAAATAAGTTGATCTGATCCAGTTTATAAATTTCAGGACAAATAGATGATGTGGGGAGAAACGTGGCAACAAAAGTGTAAAACGCATGTCATTTGACTTTTAGTCTCAACTTATTTTAGCCATAAGCAACTTAGGGCATGTTTGGCCTAGCTCCCTCCGGCTCTGGCTCTTGCCCTGTAGCGTGGAGCCGGAGGAGCCAGGGAAAGACAGCTCAGCTAGCTCTAGAGACAAGGATATGAGGAGCCGGAGCCAGTTTGCATATGCTATAGGAAGATACAGTGGCGCACAGTAGCACGCGGAGCCAGAGCCGCCTAGGCAGGAGCCCTGCCAAAGACGTCCTTATAAGCTGTACCAAACATATCTATATGTAGGAGGCAGGAACTCGAATTATGTATATGTATCCCTTCACTCTTGCACGATATAATGATTTTACCTCTAGTATTTTAAACGTTGTGCATATTGGTGATTTTTTGAGATTCATATAAAAGTAGTTTTTTTAGAAAATAGAAAAAAATCTGGCTTCATCCTATTGGAAGAGGAAACAGACCACCTTATTACAAACACCACACGACAAAGTCTCAAACAAGTTTGTTAAACAAAATTGATTCATAACTCAATTCATGAAATAAAAGGCGGCCACCCAAAGGATGTGAAGAGTTGCATAGCCACATTCTCCAACTTGTGATATACCTCTAACAACAACCTTTTCTTCTAATCATACTATTGCAACTGAGCCCAAAACCGTAGCCAATGTGTTCCCCCTCACAGCTGAAGCTGATATACCTCAAGTCTTTTTGTTTGGCAGCAATCATCCTGCCAAACATTTGGAGACAGCTGAAGCTGATCGGCAACCGGCTGGGTGCACGCACTGACGCACACATGTGTCCAGCCGAGCCGACTCCCTCGCTCGTGTCGTGTCTTCGTGTGGAAGCTGCTGCTGCTGGGTCGCCTCTCACTTTCGTGTGATGAATAGTACTTCATTCGTTCTAAATTATTAGTTGTTTTTGATTTTTTTATATATATTTTGCTATATATCTAGATAAATAATATGTCTAGATACATAACAGAATAGATAAAATAAAAAATAACTTATAATTTGTAACGGAGGGATTATATATATATATATATATATATATTTGCTATACATCTAGATAAATAATATGTCTAGATATATAACAGAATAGATAAAATAAAAAATGACTTATAATTTGTAACGGATGGAGCAGTACATGCTCGTCTCCTAGTAGTCCTTGTAGCAAAGATTGTGATGAGAAGAGTACAGTAGCAGAGTATTTAGGGCCTGTTTGATTTTAACTTGTTAAAGTTTAACTCCCATCACATCAATATTTTCTTAAATGCATGGAGTATTAAATGTAGATTAATTACATGCATGTCGGCACAGATTAGGAATAATTTACGAGACGAATCTATTAAGCCTAATTAGTCCAAAATTAAAAACTTTTTATTAAATAAGATGAAAGTGCTACCGTGTTTGTTAAACTTTAACTCCTCACATCGAACACCCCTTAGAAAGCGATTGAGATAATCAATGCGTACAAAGATTTTGACCAGGGTAAGTCGTAGTAGTCGCGTCCATGTCTGTGTCGTCTGAAGCTGCTACCCAGGCTGTGTTCAGTTCCTAAAAAAAAAAGTACTATGCGAAAAAAGATTCTCCGTCACATCAAACTTTCGATACATGCATGGAGTACTAAATGTAGATGAAATTAAAAACTAATTGTACAGCTTGGTTGTACTGTGCGAGACGAACGTTTTGAACCTAATTAGTCAACGGTTAGACACTATTTATCAAATAAAGCCAAAACATACTACAATACTTTTTTTACTCATTTTCAGGGATCTAAACCCAGCCCCACTAGGCCGCCTTTCATTCAATTTTCCCAGCAGTCCAAGGCAATCAATCGGCCGTGTTTAGATTCCTAAATCGGGACTCCTAGATACACTGTTCGGTACTGTAGTTTTTTTGTTTTTATTTGGTAATAATTGTCCAAATATTGATTAATTAGGCTTAAAATATTCGTCTCACAAAGTACAATAAAACTGTACAATTAGTTTTTTATTTTATCTACATTTAGTACTTCATATATATGCCGACATTTTGATGTGATGGGGAATCTTCTTTTTACATAGTAAAATTTGAGAGTGACCCTGTGGACGTGCTACCCTGCCCTGCCCTGCCAGCCGCGGACAGGGCAGCTGCCTGCTTCCTTCCGCGCGTTGCCGCCTCCGATCCGCCTCCAGGTCCAGCAGATTCTCTTCTTGCCGCCGCCGGAGTGACAGGAAAACAATGGAGGCTATTCTCCCTCTTCATGGTTGGGGAATGGTTAGGGGTGTTTAGGCCATGTTTAGTTCTCAAAAATTTTCAAGATTTTCTGTCACATTAAATGTTTGGACATATGCATAGAGCATTAAATGTAGACGAAAAAAACTAATTACATAGTTTTGTAGAAAATCACGAAATGAATCTTTTGAGCTTAATTAGTCCATGATTGGACACTAATTGACAAATACAAACGAAAGTGCTAAGTAGCCAAAGCCAAAAAATTTCGCGAACTAAACACACCCTTAGTTGGGGAGAATAAAATTTTTGGGTGTCACATCGGATGTGTCGGGAGGATGTCGGAAGAGGTTTTCGGATACTAATAAAAAAATAAATTACAGAACCCGTCAGGAAACTGCGAGACGAATCTAATGATACTAATTAATCTGTCATTAGCACATGTGGGTGAATTTTTGAGATTCATATAAAAGTATTTTTTTGCCACTAGTATTTTAAACGTTGTGGGAAATATATTGCATATTGGTGAATTTTTGAGATTCATATAAAAGTATTTTTTAGATAATGGAAAAAATCTAGCTTCATCCTCTTGGAAGATGAATCAAACCACCTTATTACAAACACCACATGACAAAGTCTCAAACGAGTTTGTTAAACAAAATCGATTCATAACTCAATTCGTGAAATAAAAGGCGGCCATCCAAAGGATGCGAAGAGTTGCATAGCCGCATTCTCCAACTTGTGATATACCTCTAACAACGACCTTTTCTTCTAATCATACTGTTGCAACTGAGTCCAGAGCCATAGCCAATGTGTTTCCCTGAATGAGATCTGTGACAGAGGTGGAGCCACCACTAGGGCGAGCTAGGGCAGCTGCCCTAGGTCCCCTTGGCCAGGCAGCACATCCCCACCCCCTGGAGGCCGCCGGAGTTCCAGACGAAGAAGCGAAGACCGCGGCGGCGGCGCTGTTTTCTCTTTCGCGAGGCAGACAGAGGAGAGGCGCAGAGCGCAGACCAGGCGTCATAGCCTCATGGGCCATGGTCGAACTCGGTACTCACATTGGCATTGGCCCAGCCCAGGCCCACCAGCAGGCAACTAGCTAGGGCTTGCCGCTTGCTCACGAATCACGATCTCACCTCGGCCTCACGACTCGGACTCCCGCTCGTCCCCACTGCGGCGCTGTGCGACTCTACGCCTCCGCCGCCCGTCGTTCCGCCCTCCCCCTCTAGGCTCGCGTTCGCCGCCACCACGCGCGGCACGCCCACTCTAGCCGGCGGTGATAGCCCACCTCTGGATACAGCCCACCTCCGCCCTCCCCCTCTAGGCTCGCGTTCGCCGCCACCACGCGCGGCACGCTCGCTCCAGCAGGCGGCCACCGATGGCTCTAGCCCACCTCTAGATCCAGCCCACCTCCCTGCCCCAGTCCTAGAGCCGCTGCCGCTCAGCGCCAGCCAGGCGTCCAGCACTAGCAACCAGCTCCAAGGTGACCGCCGCCTCTGCCCCAGCCGTCCCTGATTAATTTGGTCATTTGATGACCAAAGAAACTAGGTATTGCCACATTTGTGCTTGATCATTCGATTTGATTACCGGTTATCTGATTCAATTCATCAATTATGCAGATTTAAAGAGTTTCTTTGGTACTAATTGGTAGGTTTTGTACATCATTTCTCTATTGAAACATCTATTATTGATAATTCTATTATTAAAAGCTAACATGTCTATTGAAACATCCATTCTTGTTGGTTGTTCTAATTTTTTCCCCAAAACATGCGCGCTGACATTGGTAGCCAAAATTTTATGGTATAAATCCGCTCTAGGTCATTTCCCAAGCTGGATTCGCCACTCTCACAGGCTGTGAGAGTACTGTATACTCCATTTGTTCCTGTCACTGATGTTCCAAACTTCTGTAACTTAAAAAATATAGAAAAGTGCACATAACATCATCTGCAACATAAAAAATATAGAAAAGTGCACATAACATCATCAAACTTTTTTAACTAATAAGGAAAGAATCGTGCGTGTGTGGGCACACAGTTAGTTGCTGCACCGTTTTTGAGTTTTAATTTGACCACACGAAGAAATTTTCCTTTTGATGGTGGAAGACAAACCATATAATATTAATATACACTAATACTAACGTTGATGTCACTGTAGCACGCGCATTATATTGGTGGGTGGGTATAGGCGTATAGTAGGTAGCATCTAGCGTGCATGGCCAGAGGACCGTACCATCAGTTCATTCGTCTTATTGGGGACGATCCAACAACCGTGATCCATGCGCGTCAAATCCTGGCGAGATCTCGTCCTTGTATAAGGTACTTTGGCACTTGGCAGGCAGGAGAGATCCACCAAAAAGTCCTCCCGCACCCGTAAACAAAACAAACTAGCTGATCTGGTCTAGTCCTGGGCATCGGGCCGGCACGGCACGGCAGGATGGCTATCGGGCCAAGAGGCAGGCCGTGCCCTGCCGGCCGTGCCTCACCGGCCTGCGGGGCTGGCCTTCTGGGCTGTGGGCCATTTTTCGTGCCGTGCTGGCTCATGAGGCACGACAAAAATTACGGGCCGTGCCAGCCCATACCCGTTACATAAAAAAACACCTCAAAATAAACATCTCAAATCATTTTTTTCAACCATGAACATATAAGTATGAACAACACAATTCTATGAAGTTTCACCAACACAACAGATCACATATAACTTATTCACAGCCATGACTTAGGCAATAAACAACAGCAAGATGAAGAGAACAGATTTAAATATCAAAATGAGTTGTTTTGTGCAATGCTGCCTCAATAAAAACCTACCTAGGTAAAACTCACCCTTGTAAGAAACCCTAGGCAGAAAAAAGAGTGCAACTAGCTCCAAATATCTTAACAAAGTTATTACAGACCATTGTTCAAATATTCAAATGAAAACTAAGCAAGTGAGTGAGGGACACATCCACTCTCAACTCACACAAAAGTACTCCAACACTCTCAGCCAGCCAATGCCACTCTCAGCCACCAGATGCCTCATCTTCACCTTCTGGTTCATCCAGGAACAGATTCTCGAATGCATCTTCAAGTTCCTTGGTATCAGCAACTTCATGTTGTTCCCTCTTCTCTCCTAGCTCCCAGTCCTTCAACAAGGTCAGCATCTCAACATGTTTTGGTTTTAAGCTTCGGCGCCGTTCTTCTAGGATCCTCCCTGATAAACTGAAACAAGACTCTGAAGAACAAGTGGAAACAGGAATTGACATGATATCTCTGGCCATAATAGCTAGGATGGGATAGGTTAGTTTGTGGTCCTTCCACCATAGGAGAATGTCAAAACCATCCTCATAAGAAGTTATACAGTCGTTGTCCAAATAGCTTGCAAGTTCAGAAGCAGTAGAGTGAGAAGAAGAACAGGCAGTGCCAGTGGAAGGACCAGGTAGACCTGATCCTCCAAAAATTATCCCCCAAGCCTATTTTCTCTTACCAGTGGCTAGGGTAGGACCAGCAACCCTTTATGACCTGGCTGCACCAAACTTTCTCAAATATTTCTCAAACAATTTATGCAACTCAGTTTTTAAATCAGCATAGTAAGTAGTATAATTAGTACCAGTATATTCATTAAGTAAATGGAGGACCCTTTGCATACCTCTGAGCTTAGCTCTAGGGTCAAGAATGAATGCAAATGAGTATAAGAGAGGAATGTCCTTCCAATACTCAAGAAATTTATGCTGCATAGGGTACACAAAGGGTCTCAAATTAACATCCCTTTCACATGCATGAAAATGGGTTGCAATCTCCAAAACATGGTGCAGCACAAGAGGACTGGTAGGATAATAAACACCAGACAGTGTAACCGTAGAGTCATAAAATACTTCCAGGAACTCCAATATTTTTCCAGC
This sequence comes from Saccharum hybrid cultivar R570, assembly GCA_038087645.1. Taxonomy (NCBI): domain Eukaryota; kingdom Viridiplantae; phylum Streptophyta; class Magnoliopsida; order Poales; family Poaceae; genus Saccharum; species Saccharum hybrid cultivar. The sequence goes on along the minus strand of JAQSUU010000001.1, from coordinate 32,791,133 downwards.
CACATGCCAATGAGCTGGAGACAACAGTGCAGTACCATAATTTGAATTTATGAACATAGAAAATACTTCACTGTAAGGAACCAAGTGTTTTAGATGAGATAAGTAGCATTCCATCTAACATCCATGTCTAAGCCAAATTTTCTAGATCTCATACCTTTAGCTTCACAGTAGTTTGTAAACATAGCAATTCTTTGATTAGAGGAGTTCAAGAAATTAATTGCAGTTCTAAAATCCTCTATATAAGGTTTGATTCTTTTTAGTCCAGATTTGACTATCAGATTAATAATGTGACAAGCACAGCGTTGATGCACAAGACTGTAAGTTCTTTTATTAGGATCATCATCATCAGGTGCAGGATCAGAACCAAGATAACCAGCGAATATGGGTGTCAAAGTTTCCATTGCCTTAGCATTAGAAAATGCATTATCTAAAGTGATAGAAAAGGTCTTATCAATCAAGCCATACTCCTCAACCACAGATGTAATGGAAGCAGAAATGTTTTCACCAGAATGCTTAACTTGAATCAACCTAAGACCAATAATCTTCTTTTGCAACTCCCAATCAGCATTCACATAGTGAGCAACAACAGATATGTAATCGTCCTTAGCATTACCAGACCATATGTCAGAAGTCAAAGCAACAGATGAAGAAGCATGCACACAGTTCCCAATCATAGCACGACTATAACAGAATCAATCAAATTATAAGAGCACAAGTACAAAAACAAGCGCCGAAACGCTCAAATTTTCGAACTTGAGCCCATATAATCCTGGTAGTCAATCGAAACCACGAAGGATTTCAAACCAACTCCTTTACAACCAAAATCGCATCATTCAACATACACATCACACGTTACATTTCATAAATAGAGCAGAGGTTCTTTTACAACACACGGAGTCACAAATTATTACAAACCAAGTTCATAAAGTAGCGGAAGCATAACACACACATTAGTTCACATACTACTGCCAGTATTACAAATCACCATCCCACAAAAGCATTAAGGAAAGGAGCTAACAGACGATCACGCCCGAGTGATCTAGTCCTCGTCACCCGCAGGGTCGAGGCAGGTCTTGCAGAAGCCCTGATAAAGCATGTCATCTGCAACAGGAGGGAATAAACCCTGAGTACGGGAATGTACTCAGCTAGACTTACCCGTTGAAACGGAAAATAAGAGACACCAAGGATCATGCAAGGCTTTCATAAGTGGAGCTGGCTGACATTACCTTTTGTGGAAAAGCATAAGTAATTTAAACTCTTTTAACTTGTACTAGCATTTATTTTTAGCATTAACCTGTCATCTATCTTAGCACCTGTACTAAACATTCACTTGAGTATAATCAAACAATAATATTATTATATCCATAGCAGGTATAAATTGCGGCAACATTATATCATTCACTTAACCATCTGTTTAATTTAATGAGATCTACGTTGCCGCTGCTCAAGTCAAGTGCTCACTAACCAGGAGCGACGATGATTCGAATCGAATTCCTATCTAGCTGGAGGTGTATTTCTAACACTCACCGAGTCACGCCTGGTGAGGGCTGCTCAGGTCACCTTTGGTACAGTTCAGGAGCCACGGGTCCGACTGATGTCGCATCCCCAAGGGCGACACTCTACCAGGTGTTAGGGACTCTAACCCCCCCTTGGACTCACGCTAATGTCCCCAAGCACAACGTTTCTCTCCTCCAAGATGCGACCTACCAGTCGATTCTCGGCCTGAACTGTATTACTCGGATTCGTGGTCGGAACGACTTATCCGGCCAACTAAGTGTTAGACTGCGTTCAACATGACTCATGGATGTACAATGAATCGCTCCTTAAACGACTCAGACGGGCATAGCTCCGCACCCAAGACGTGAAGTGTCTTGCGGCTGCACTATCGAACTCCCGCCCGGTCTCAAATTCATTTTTAGGCATGGTTCCATCCACGATAGCCAACAGAGCCACTCGTGACCCATTCCTATATCTCGCGGATGACCGGAAATCACCCGACTTCTACCAGACTAAGCAGGGCTAAGCATTAACACGGGCCTAAAACTAATTTAGGGTTTAAGTATGATATCTGGACAAGGACAGGTGTAATGCAACAAGTGTTTTCATACCACTCCTACAACTTAATGCAGTAAACAAGTAAAAATACTCAAGAATTATATTTCAAATGATTGGGTCAGCATGCACCGGGGCTTGCCTTTCAGAAAAGAAGACGGGCGGTGATCTGGGCACTCAGGTAGCTCGTCAACGGCGTGTCCTTCGATGGCTGCCTCTTTGGGTTCTCCCGGCTGCTCCTGGTCCTCCTCCAAAACTGCTCCCTCGAACTTGAGGAGTGTCACCCCCTCCGGTACACCTATTGCATGAATGCACAATAAATCTCATGGATACATAATGAATGCAATATGCTTGGAATAGAATGCATTGCAGCAATTTAAGTATTCTATTCAAATTACTTCAATCTTACATGCAAATCTCTTCTCCGGTAGAGAAGTACTTACCTTATCTATACAAACTAAGGTATAGTTGTTCCTCCTCTGTTAAGGTCCTAACACCTAACAATCATAAGAATAATTTTACTTAAGTTACCAAATCCAAGCATAAAATATCATAGCAAGACATTCTGGACAGCATCTTAATGTTTCTAACGTAACTGGAGATTCCTAACTCCAAAAGACATAATCCAAGATAATCTGGAAAGCTTATAAAATGCTCTATAAATCCTTTTTAGACTTCAACACTTAATTCCTAAGTTTTTCTAGTCGAATTTCTAGAATTCCAGAAATCTGTCCTCTCCAAACAGAGAGCAGCCATTTCTGGATAGCCACTTTAAACAGCTATAACTCCTAGATTACTAGGCCAAATACCTCCCAATTTTGACACAAGCTAGTTTATCAAGTTTACTACAACTTTGGTATTCACAAATTTTCCAGCAAACACTTTTATTAAGGGTCAAACCCAAAAATGCTACTAGCTGTCCAGAAAACCTAGAAATAAGAAGATTAAATATTTATTTATGTGTCAAACTTCCTCTATGACTAAACCAATGATACCAATAGTTCCCACATATCATAAAAACACCAGAAAGTAAGGGGTGCCAACCTAGAACATTTATTTTCATCCTTTTCTTAATTTACTTAAATTAATTAAGTGGGAAATTAAACTTATATTCAAACTACTTAGAAAATTCTATAAAAATTACAGGAGGCTCCCTGGCCCACTAGGAGGCTACTGTAAAAATTTGAACCAAAGTTATTCACAGAAACTACTTACACAAAATTCACAAGCCAAAAAGACTAATTAATGCATAAATAGAAAACCCTATTGAAAAGTGTCAAACAACAGATTTCATATTTTTCCTAGTATCAATCTATCCTAAGAACAACACTCCCAAAAGTGTCAAACTACTTACATCAGTCAAATCTGTGAAAATGATAAAGAAACTGGATTTTTCAAAAATCAAAAAGGGCACTGGGCCGGCCGACCCGCCAGCGCGGCCCAGAACTCACAAGCCAGCTCGCGCGATAGCGTGGCCCAACTCGAGCGGCGCGGCACGCTCCCGCGCGCGTGCGTCTGCCAGGGGGCCCGCTATCAGCGAGAGAGGGACAGGGGAGCGGCGAGCCAAGAGCTCCGACGAGCAGATTCACGCCGCCGGTGGCTCCTCTGACCAAGCCGAGCACACCACTGTGCACTCCACACAAAACCGCACCTAGGCATGCACTTTTCCCCAAAGCTACTGCACCGGAGCAACCTTGTCGACGGTGAGGGCGGACGGCAGCGAACGCGTGGCGGTACGCCGGCGTTCTCCGGCCGCTAGATGGCCGGCAGAGGGGTGCTGAAAGTCCTATGTTTGGTGTTGGTAATTAGTGACAATGCCTAAGTACTAATCCTATGCCTAAGTTGTATGTAGCATATGAGGATTAGTACATTCCAAGGTTGGTGGCAAGATGGACATGGTGATCATGATGGCCACACTTGGATTTGGACGCAACCCTACGTGATCAAGGCAAAGGTATATGCTTAAGGGTTGTGTTTTAGTAACCAAGACACCTAGTGGGTGTGGTTACATTATAGGATAGATAGCCGTACTATAAAGAGGGGAATGACGCGGCTATTGAACTCCTAAGTGCCTCTAGATGTGCATTTCATGATCATATGCATTTAGATAGAACTAATATCGCCTCGAAAAATGATTGTGAAAATGCTAACACACTCACACATGACGAGATCACTTGGTGGTGTTAGCACATTTGCGATGGCGGTGAAGTTTAAGCGGTAGAGAGGGTTTGGGTCTCTCTCTCCCTCCCGCCGAGCTTGCGAGCGCGGGATTCAGGCGTATTTGACAAGTTGAAATGCCTATTTTTCACTACGCCGGAAGTCCGAAAAGAAACGGAGGCGAACGGAGGTCACAGAGGTGACCGGACGCTGCACCGGACGCGGTCCTTGCAGGACCGGACGCGTCCGGTCAGTGTCCAGTGACTGCGCGTTTTTCAGTTGTTTGATCGGACGCGAGGCGCGTCCGGTCACAGGCGACCGGACGCGTCCGGTCGTCCAGGGAGCTTACTGGACTCCGACCGGATGCGGGTACTGTGGCGTCCGGTCAGTTCTTCAGCGCGTCCGGTCGCTGGTTCGTTGTGCGCGGCTCAGGGTTGACCAGTGCGTCCGGTCAGTCACGGGACCGGCGCGTCCGGTCGTGACCAGCGCGTCCGGTCGTTGCGACCAGCGCGTCCGGTCAGTGTTTCAAAAAGTACCGTTGCGCGACCGGCGCGTCCGGTCGTTGCGACCGGCGCGTCCGGTCAGTGTTGCGAAACTAGCCGTTGCGCGACCGGCGCGTCCGGTCAGTTGGACCAGCGCGTCCGGTCAACGCGACTTTGGCTGTTTCAAGTTTCTAACGGCTATATTCGAAGGGGTACGTCTATAAATACTCGTTGGCCGGCTCAAGGCTCTCTCTCTCGAACATTTGACATACTTGTGAGCACTTTGAGCTAAGCAACTCCCCTCCCACTCATCTCTCTTGCTTCTTTGCATATTTGAAGTGAGATTGAGTGATCCAAGTGCATTTGCATTGTGAGATAGCATCTAGTTGGCACTTGGTGGTTGATTTGCTGCGGGATTCTTGTTTCTCTTGGTGGTTGCCGCCACCTAGACGGCTTGAAGCAGCTTGGAGGCATTGGCAAGAGTTGGTGATTGTATCTTGGCCACCTCCGGTGATTGTAAGGGGTTTGTGCCTACCTCGGCAAAGCGCCAAAGGCAACGCTAGTGAATTGCTCGTGTCATTGCAACCTTTTGCCATTTGGTAGGTTCTTGTGGCGCCTTTTGAGAGGCTCGGTGTGTGACCGATTAGCCACCGAACCACGTGGTGAAGAGGGACACAACGGGGACTAGCGTGCCGGCAAGCACGTGAACCTCGGGATAAATCTTTGTGTCATCACTTTCATATTGTGATTGATTGATCCCGGTGTTCGGTTATCTTGGTATTCATCTCTTGATCATATTAATTGATTGGCTCAATTCTTCGCCCCTCGGTGATATCCTCCTAACTCAACTCCGCATTACTTTCTTAGTTATCTTTGCTAGCTAGTTAGCTTTGCTTTAGTAGCTCTTTTGTGTAGCTTGCTAGTTGTTTTTTATAGTTACCTTTTCGGTTTGCCTTGTACGGTTGAGTGCATATACTAGTATTGTGATTTGGATAGGTGGCTTGCAAACACCCCATAGGCTAAGCAAAACTCGCATCTCGCTAGTTGTTATATTGATAAACTTGTTTAGCTTGTCTTTGTAGAAAGTTTTTAAAAGGCTATTCACCCCCCCTCTAGCCATCTAGACCTTTCAAGTGGTATCAGAGCCGTGGTCACCGTTTGTAAGGCTTAACAACCTTGGTGTAAGATGGCTCAAGTTATGTTCAATCATGTTAATGGCAAGCCTCCATTCTTTGATGGCGTCTCTTCCTTTGATCATTGGAAAAGAAAGATGAAGCAATATCTAGGCAATATACATGAGAAGGTTTGGGATGTGACCAAAGAAGGATATATCATTCTTGATGAGGAAAACCTCACTCCCAATGACCGCATCAACAAACAATGCAACACGGCGGCACTTTACACAATCTATAATGCCGTTGATGATAAAGTATTTGAGCAAATCAAAGATCTTGAAAAGGCAAATGAGCTTTGGACAAGATTAGAGGAAACATATGAGGGCACTTCAACGGTAAAGAGTGCCAAGCTCTATATGCTCAAGGATAAGTTTGCAAGCTTCAAGATGAAGGATGATGAGTCCATACCGGAGATGTTCTATAGGCTCCAAGTCATTGTCAATGATCTCAAGGGGCTTGGGGAGAAGATTGAGGACAAGGACTTCTCACACAAGTTCTTGATGTGCTTACCCAAGAAGTTTGCCACCTTGAGAAGAATGATCTTTAGAGAGGGATTGGACAAGGTCAAACCAACCAATGTGCTTGGAGATATAATGACCGATGCCCAATACAATGATGATAAAGATGAGGTAGAAGAGAAGAAGGAGACCAAGGTCAAGCAAGAGAAGCCCGTTGCATTCAAGGCTTCATCCTCTAAGGGCAAGAGCAAGGTGGAGAGTGATGATGATGATCCATTCGATGATGAGACCATGGCCCTCCTTGTGCACAAGATGGGAAGGTTCATGAAGAAGAAAGGATATGGGGCAAGAAAGAGGAGAGACACTATAAAGGCAAAGACCCTTTGCTACAATTGCAATAACCCCAATCACATAGTGGGGGATTGCCCCTATGAAGATAAGAGACTTCATAATGGGGACTTGAAGCTTAAGAAGAACAAGAAAGAGAATGAGAAGAAAACAAAGAAGAGCTTCACCTTCAACAAGAAGAAGAAGGGTGGTGGTTATGTAGTCACTTGGGATAGTGACAACTCCGATAGTGATGATTATGCAAGCTCTAGTGATGATGAGAGGATCACTCGGCGAGCCATTGCAAACATCGCCCTCTCTAACAAGCTATCCATCTTCGACACTACATCGACATGCCTTATGGCCAAGCCTACCAAGGTAAAATATGATGATAGTGATGATGATTCTTGTGCTAGTGATAATTGTAGGAGTGATGATGAGGAGGATGAGGACTACTCCAAGGATGATCTATTAGGCGTACTAGATCAAATGAGCAAGGGCTACAAGAGAACAACCAAGAAATACAAAATCTTGGAACAAGAGTTCATTGCTAAGTGCAATGAAAATGATGCCTTGATGGAGGAGCTTCTTGCTCTCAAAAAGAGTAAGGAGTGCAAAGGAATTGAACAAGAGCTCAAAGCTCTTAGGAAATCCTTTGATGAGCTAGAGGCCTCTCGTGAGTGTCTAAAGGAAGACCACGAGGACCTTGAAGTTGCTCACACTAGGCTTGAGGAAGCCCACTCCTCTCTACTTGAGCTCATCAAGGAGAAGGACCTCAAGTTGGAGAAGCTCATGAAGGAAGCTAAGGAGGAGCAAGTGATTGTCACTTATGATATTGGACTAACATGTGATATTATTGATGACTCTTTATTTGTTGGTCCGACTAATGCTTCATGTAGCTCATCATCATCCACCACAACCAACTCTACCTCTACTACTAGTGATTCATCACTTATGGTTGAGAATAAGACTCTCAAGAGAGAGGTGGATGATCTCACCCGTGCATTAGGCAACGCCTATGGTGGGGATGCTCGCTTGCTAAAATGCTTGGGTAGCCAAAGGTTCTCTCTTAACAAAGAGGGTTTGGGCTATACTTCCAAGAAGGGCAAGGCGGCCTTTGCAACTCACAAGCCTAGCTTTGTGAAGAGCAATGGTCGTTATTGTAATAGATGCAAGCAAGTTGGGCATCTAGAGATTAATTGCAATAAAATGAACAAGAACAAGAAAAATGCTAATGTACCTTACATTCATTTTGATTCTTGTTATGTGCTTACCAAGGGTGAGAAAGGTGTGCGTGCTAGGTTTGTTGGTACACCAATTGTGGGCCCAAAGAAGAAGGACATTTGGGTACCAAAGAGCTTAGTGACTAACCTCCAAGGACCCAAGCAAGTATGGGTACCTAAGAAATATTAATTTGTTTTGTAGGTAAATTACAAGGCCGGAGGAAGGCATTGGGTGCTTGATAGTGGATGCTCTCAACATATGACCAGTGATTCAAGAATGTTCAACTCTCTCAAATCAAATGATATTGGCATTGATAGCATCACATTTGGTGACAATAGCAAGGGTAATGTAAATGCTCTTGGAAGGATTGCAATCTCAAATGATCATAGCATTTCCAATGTGCTACTAGTTGAAAAGCTCAATTTCAACTTGTTGTCTGTTGCTCAATTGTGTGATCTCGGTTTCAAGTGCATATTTGGTGTTGATGATGTGGAGATAGTTAGTGTTGATGGCTCTAACTTGATCTTCAAAGGGTTTAGATTTGAGAATCTATACTTGGTTGATTTCAATGCTAGTGACACTCAACTTTCAACATGTTTGCTCACCAAATCAAGTATGGGTTGGTTATGGCATAGAAGACTTGGTCATGTTGGCATGAAGCAATTGAACAAGTTAGTGAAGCATGACTTAGTTAGAGGCTTGAAGGATGTCACATTTGAGAAGGATAAGCTATGTAGTGCATGTCAAGCCGGAAAGCAAGTAGGCAACACTCATCCATTGAAGAGCATTATGAGTACTTCCAAGGCATTTGAGTTGTTGCACATGGATCTATTTGGGCCAACTACATACACAAGCATTGGTGGCAACAAGTATGGTTTTGTGATTGTGGATGATTTCACTAGATACACATGGGTATTCTTTCTTGTGGACAAGAGTGATGTATTTGACATATTCAAGAAGTTCATCAAGAGAGTGCAAAATGAGTTTGAGACCACAATCAAGAAAGTAAGAAGTGACAATGGAAGTGAGTTTAGAAACACAAGAGTTGATGAGCTATGTGAGGAGCTTGGAATCAAGCATCAATTCTCGGCCAAGTATACACCTCAATCAAATGGCCTAGTTGAAAGGAAGAATAGAACCTTAATTGATATGGCAAGATCAATGTTGAATGAGTATAATGTGAGTCATTCATTTTGGGCCGAAGCAATCAACACGGCTTGCTTCTATAGCAACCGCCTCTATTGCCACAAGTTTCTAGAGAAGACACCATATGAGATCTTAAATGGAAGAAAGCCCAACATTGCATACTTTCGGGTATTTGGTTGCAAATGCTACATCTTGAAGAAGGGCACTAGATTAAGCAAGTTTGAGAAGAAATGTGATGAAGGCTTCCTACTTGGTTACTCAACTACTAGCAAAGCTTATAGAGTTTGGAATTTGGCTAGTGGTTTACTTGAAGAAGTGCATGATGTTGAGTTTGATGAAACAAATGGTTCTCAAGATGAGGAAGATAACTTGGATGATGTGAGAGGAACTCAATTGACTAATGCTATGAAAGAAATGGATATTGGTGATATTAGACCAAAGCAAGTTATTGATGTGGATGACAACAAAGATCAAGTGCTCCAAAGTCCAATTACACAAGCTAGTGGTTCTCTAATGCAAAATCAAGCTAGTACATCATCTCAAGTGCAACAAAATCAACAAGTGGCTAGTTCATCATCTCCAACTCATGATCAACATCAACATTCAAGCAATCAAGTCCAAGTGCTTCAACCAACTAACATTGCAAGAGACCATCCATTGGATTCCATCATTGGTGACATACAAAGAGGAGTTCAAACTAGATCAAGATTGGCATCGTTTTGTGCTCACTCATCTTTTGTGTCAATGGAAGAACCCAATGACATTGATAGAGCATTGAGAGATCCGGATTGGGTAAATGCAATGCATGAAGAGCTCAACAACTTCAAGAGAAATGAAGTATGGGAACTAGTTGAAAGGCCTAAGGATCACAATGTCATTGGAACAAGATGGGTCTTTCGCAACAAGCAAGATCAAGATGGGATAGTAGTAAGGAACAAAGCAAGACTAGTGGCTCAAGGTTACACACAAATAGAGGGTCTTGACTTTGGTGAAACTTATGCCCCGGTTGCAAGATTGGAAGCAATTAGGATCTTACTTGCCTATGCTTGTGCTCACAATATCAGGCTATATCAAATGGATGTAAAGAGTGCATTTCTCAATGGGTACATTCAAGAAGAGGTGTATGTGAAGCAACCTCCCGGTTTTGAAGATGACAAGAAACCCAATCATGTATACAAATTGAGAAAAGCTTTGTATGGATTAAAGCAAGCACCTAGAGCATGGTATGAAAGATTGAGGGACTTCTTGCTATCCAAAGGATTTGTCATGGGCAAAGTTGATACAACACTATTCACTAAGAAGATTGAGAAAGACTTGTTTGTGTTGCAAATATATGTTGATGATATTATATTTGGTTCAACCAATCAAGATTATTGTGATGAGTTTGGGAAAATGATGGCAAAGGAATTTGAAATGTCAATGATTGGTGAACTTAGTTTCTTTCTTGGACTTCAAATCAAACAAATGAAAGAAGGAACATTTGTAAGCCAAACCAAGTACATCAAAGATATGCTCAAGAAGTTTGGCATGGAAGATGCAAAGAGTATTACAACCCCAATGAGCACTAGTGGAAGTTTAGATAGTGACAAGAGTGGCAACATGGTGGATCAAAAGCTATATAGATCAATGATTGGTAGCCTACTCTATGTGACGGCATCAAGGCCCGATGTGATGTTTAGTGTATGCATGTGTGCAAGATTTCAAGCCTCACCAAGAGAAAGTCATTTGAAGGCAACAAAGAGAATATTGAGGTACTTAAAGCATACACAAGATGTTGGATTATGGTATCCCAAAGGTGCAAGTTTTGAGCTAGTTGGATATTCGGATTCCGACTATGCCGGTGATAAAGTGGAGAGAAAGAGCACTTCCGGGACATGTCAATTGTTGGGAAGATCACTTGTCTCATGGTCATCCAAGAAGCAAAATAGTATTGCACTATCTACCGCCGAAGCCGAATACATCGCCGCGGGTAGTTGTTGTGCACAAATCTTGTGGATAAAGGCAACATTGAAAGATTTTGGAATCAATTTCAAGAATGTGCCATTGCTATGTGACAATGAAAGTGCCGTGAAGCTAACCAACAATCCGGTTCAACATCAAAGAACAAAGCATATTGATGTTCGCCATCACTTTATTAGAGATCATCAACAAAAGGGTGACATTGCCATTGAGAGTGTGGGCACCGAAGATCAATTAGCCGATCTATTCACCAAGCCACTTGATGAGAAGAGATTTCACAAGCTAAAAAATGAGTTGAACATACTTGACTTCTCCAACATGAGTTGATGCACCCCATATATGACATGCCTCTCCTTCGAGCCCCAAGGTACAATTGGTTGACATGTCATACATTCTATGCTAAGGACTTGTTTAGTGCATCTAGTCATGATTTCTTATGTTCTAGGATCATTCATAAAAATTAAAATAAATTTGAAGTTTATATGGTGCCACTATTGTTTCCATGACTTGTATGATCTAGTGGTAGCATATAACTTGTTTAAGTAGCTTGTGATCCTAAGTATTTAATCTAGAAAACTTGTCTAAATATTTGCTTCAACATGGTGCATGATAACCCTTCTAGTGAGGTGTGAAGAAGCTTGCCCTTGGATCAAACCGAAGTATTTTATTTATGCAAGCAATCTAGGTTGAATCATAAACTTGATCCTCACCCCATATTTCAACATGATAATCTATCTATAGTTTGCCCCTTGTGGTCAATTGGTGCCAAAGGGGGAGAAAATATTGTTCACAAAGATAGAACTCAAAGGGGAAGACAATGTTGTGGGGGAGAAAAATGTTGTTCACAAAGTTAAATCCTAAAGGGGGAGAATTGATAAAAGAAGCACACAAGTAGGGGGAGCAAGCTCTTAAACATGAATGTTGAATTTCTATGTGCACTTCATTTGTATGATGCATAGTTATGCATTTCGTTTTCTCCGATACATTGCTTGTGTGGTGACTTGCTAGTATAATTTGAATGATGCATTGAGGTACTAGTATGAATAGGAAGTAGTTAGATTTTTCTTGCTTCATGTTTTTCAAAGTGGTACTAGAACCTTGCTTATAATGTTGATCTCACGAGGTTTCTAGTTATATTTGTGCTTTTCCAAGTGGAATCTAACTACACAAGGTGCTAAGATGGTGTTTATCGCAACTCCGATGGTATCACGCTTCAAAGGTCTATAATCTAAAACACTTAGCACCTATTGGTAGTCAATGCTCCTAATCTTTCCTATCTAACATGTATGCTTCCAAAATCCAAACATATAGCATACATGTAGGGGGAGCCATTGCTATCAATTTGAATTCATGATCACATGTCCATAATTCTTACACATGGTAATATACTTGGACAATATGACATGGGTTCAATCAAAATTTTATTATAACATCTTTGTGAAAGGGTTGTCACCAATTACCAACAAGGGGGAGATTGAAAGTCCTATGTTTGGTGTTGGTAATTAGTGACAATGCCTAAGTACTAATCCTATGCCTAAGTTGTATGTAGCATATGAGGATTAGTACATTCCAAGGTTGGTGGCAAGATGGACATGGTGATCATGATGGCCACACTTGGATTTGGACGCAACCCTACGTGATCAAGGCAAAGGTATATGCTTAAGGGTTGTGTTTTAGTAACCAAGACACCTAGTGGGTGTGGTTACATTATAGGATAGATAGCCGTACTATAAAGAGGGGAATGACGCGGCTATTGAACTCCTAAGTGCCTCTAGATGTGCATTTCATGATCATATGCATTTGGATAGAACTAATATCGCCTCGAAAAATGATTGTGAAAATGCTAACACACTCACACATGACGAGATCACTTGGTGGTGTTAGCACATTTGCGATGGCGGTGAAGTTTAAGCGGTAGAGAGGGTTTGGGTCTCTCTCTCCCTCCCGCCGAGCTTGCGAGCGCGGGATTCAGGCGTATTTGACAAGTTGAAATGCCTATTTTTCACTACGCCGGAAGTCCGAAAAGAAACGGAGGCGAACGGAGGTCACAGAGGTGACCGGACGCTGCACCGGACGCGGTCCTTGCAGGACCGGACGCGTCCGGTCAGTGTCCAGTGACTGCGCGTTTTTCAGTTGTTTGATCGGACGCGAGGCGCGTCCGGTCACAGGCGACCGGACGCGTCCGGTCGTCCAGGGAGCTTACTGGACTCCGACCGGATGCGGGTACTGTGGCGTCCGGTCAGTTCTTCAGCGCGTCCGGTCGCTGGTTCGTTGTGCGCGGCTCAGGGTTGACCAGTGCGTCCGGTCAGTCACGGGACCGGCGCGTCCGGTCGTGACCAGCGCGTCCGGTCGTTGCGACCAGCGCGTCCGGTCAGTGTTTCAAAAAGTACCGTTGCGCGACCGGCGCGTCCGGTCGTTGCGACCGGCGCGTCCGGTCAGTGTTGCGAAACTAGCCGTTGCGCGACCGGCGCGTCCGGTCAGTTGGACCAGCGCGTCCGGTCAACGCGACTTTGGCTGTTTCAAGTTTCTAACGGCTATATTCGAAGGGGTACGTCTATAAATACTCGTTGGCCGGCTCAAGGCTCTCTCTCTCGAACATTTGACATACTTGTGAGCACTTTGAGCTAAGCAACTCCCCTCCCACTCATCTCTCTTGCTTCTTTGCATATTTGAAGTGAGATTGAGTGATCCAAGTGCATTTGCATTGTGAGATAGCATCTAGTTGGCACTTGGTGGTTGATTTGCTGCGGGATTCTTGTTTCTCTTGGTGGTTGCCGCCACCTAGACGGCTTGAAGCAGCTTGGAGGCATTGGCAAGAGTTGGTGATTGTATCTTGGCCACCTCCGGTGATTGTAAGGGGTTTGTGCCTACCTCGGCAAAGCGCCAAAGGCAACGCTAGTGAATTGCTCGTGTCATTGCAACCTTTTGCCATTTGGTAGGTTCTTGTGGCGCCTTTTGAGAGGCTCGGTGTGTGACCGATTAGCCACCGAACCACGTGGTGAAGAGGGACACAACGGGGACTAGCGTGCCGGCAAGCACGTGAACCTCGGGATAAATCTTTGTGTCATCACTTTCATATTGTGATTGATTGATCCCGGTGTTCGGTTATCTTGGTATTCATCTCTTGATCATATTAATTGATTGGCTCAATTCTTCGCCCCTCGGTGATATCCTCCTAACTCAACTCCGCATTACTTTCTTAGTTATCTTTGCTAGCTAGTTAGCTTTGCTTTAGTAGCTCTTTTGTGTAGCTTGCTAGTTGTTTTTTATAGTTACCTTTTCGGTTTGCCTTGTACGGTTGAGTGCATATACTAGTATTGTGATTTGGATAGGTGGCTTGCAAACACCCCATAGGCTAAGCAAAACTCGCATCTCGCTAGTTGTTATATTGATAAACTTGTTTAGCTTGTCTTTGTAGAAAGTTTTTAAAAGGCTATTCACCCCCCCTCTAGCCATCTAGACCTTTCAAGTGGTATCAGAGCCGTGGTCACCGTTTGTAAGGCTTAACAACCTTGGTGTAAGATGGCTCAAGTTATGTTCAATCATGTTAATGGCAAGCCTCCATTCTTTGATGGCGTCTCTTCCTTTGATCATTGGAAAAGAAAGATGAAGCAATATCTAGGCAATATACATGAGAAGGTTTGGGATGTGACCAAAGAAGGATATATCATTCTTGATGAGGAAAACCTCACTCCCAATGACCGCATCAACAAACAATGCAACACGGCGGCACTTTACACAATCTATAATGCCGTTGATGATAAAGTATTTGAGCAAATCAAAGATCTTGAAAAGGCAAATGAGCTTTGGACAAGATTAGAGGAAACATATGAGGGCACTTCAACGGTAAAGAGTGCCAAGCTCTATATGCTCAAGGATAAGTTTGCAAGCTTCAAGATGAAGGATGATGAGTCCATACCGGAGATGTTCTATAGGCTCCAAGTCATTGTCAATGATCTCAAGGGGCTTGGGGAGAAGATTGAGGACAAGGACTTCTCACACAAGTTCTTGATGTGCTTACCCAAGAAGTTTGCCACCTTGAGAAGAATGATCTTTAGAGAGGGATTGGACAAGGTCAAACCAACCAATGTGCTTGGAGATATAATGACCGATGCCCAATACAATGATGATAAAGATGAGGTAGAAGAGAAGAAGGAGACCAAGGTCAAGCAAGAGAAGCCCGTTGCATTCAAGGCTTCATCCTCTAAGGGCAAGAGCAAGGTGGAGAGTGATGATGATGATCCATTCGATGATGAGACCATGGCCCTCCTTGTGCACAAGATGGGAAGGTTCATGAAGAAGAAAGGATATGGGGCAAGAAAGAGGAGAGACACTATAAAGGCAAAGACCCTTTGCTACAATTGCAATAACCCCAATCACATAGTGGGGGATTGCCCCTATGAAGATAAGAGACTTCATAATGGGGACTTGAAGCTTAAGAAGAACAAGAAAGAGAATGAGAAGAAAACAAAGAAGAGCTTCACCTTCAACAAGAAGAAGAAGGGTGGTGGTTATGTAGTCACTTGGGATAGTGACAACTCCGATAGTGATGATTATGCAAGCTCTAGTGATGATGAGAGGATCACTCGGCGAGCCATTGCAAACATCGCCCTCTCTAACAAGCTATCCATCTTCGACACTACATCGACATGCCTTATGGCCAAGCCTACCAAGGTAAAATATGATGATAGTGATGATGATTCTTGTGCTAGTGATAATTGTAGGAGTGATGATGAGGAGGATGAGGACTACTCCAAGGATGATCTATTAGGCGTACTAGATCAAATGAGCAAGGGCTACAAGAGAACAACCAAGAAATACAAAATCTTGGAACAAGAGTTCATTGCTAAGTGCAATGAAAATGATGCCTTGATGGAGGAGCTTCTTGCTCTCAAAAAGAGTAAGGAGTGCAAAGGAATTGAACAAGAGCTCAAAGCTCTTAGGAAATCCTTTGATGAGCTAGAGGCCTCTCGTGAGTGTCTAAAGGAAGACCACGAGGACCTTGAAGTTGCTCACACTAGGCTTGAGGAAGCCCACTCCTCTCTACTTGAGCTCATCAAGGAGAAGGACCTCAAGTTGGAGAAGCTCATGAAGGAAGCTAAGGAGGAGCAAGTGATTGTCACTTATGATATTGGACTAACATGTGATATTATTGATGACTCTTTATTTGTTGGTCCGACTAATGCTTCATGTAGCTCATCATCATCCACCACAACCAACTCTACCTCTACTACTAGTGATTCATCACTTATGGTTGAGAATAAGACTCTCAAGAGAGAGGTGGATGATCTCACCCGTGCATTAGGCAACGCCTATGGTGGGGATGCTCGCTTGCTAAAATGCTTGGGTAGCCAAAGGTTCTCTCTTAACAAAGAGGGTTTGGGCTATACTTCCAAGAAGGGCAAGGCGGCCTTTGCAACTCACAAGCCTAGCTTTGTGAAGAGCAATGGTCGTTATTGTAATAGATGCAAGCAAGTTGGGCATCTAGAGATTAATTGCAATAAAATGAACAAGAACAAGAAAAATGCTAATGTACCTTACATTCATTTTGATTCTTGTTATGTGCTTACCAAGGGTGAGAAAGGTGTGCGTGCTAGGTTTGTTGGTACACCAATTGTGGGCCCAAAGAAGAAGGACATTTGGGTACCAAAGAGCTTAGTGACTAACCTCCAAGGACCCAAGCAAGTATGGGTACCTAAGAAATATTAATTTGTTTTGTAGGTAAATTACAAGGCCGGAGGAAGGCATTGGGTGCTTGATAGTGGATGCTCTCAACATATGACCAGTGATTCAAGAATGTTCAACTCTCTCAAATCAAATGATATTGGCATTGATAGCATCACATTTGGTGACAATAGCAAGGGTAATGTAAATGCTCTTGGAAGGATTGCAATCTCAAATGATCATAGCATTTCCAATGTGCTACTAGTTGAAAAGCTCAATTTCAACTTGTTGTCTGTTGCTCAATTGTGTGATCTCGGTTTCAAGTGCATATTTGGTGTTGATGATGTGGAGATAGTTAGTGTTGATGGCTCTAACTTGATCTTCAAAGGGTTTAGATTTGAGAATCTATACTTGGTTGATTTCAATGCTAGTGACACTCAACTTTCAACATGTTTGCTCACCAAATCAAGTATGGGTTGGTTATGGCATAGAAGACTTGGTCATGTTGGCATGAAGCAATTGAACAAGTTAGTGAAGCATGACTTAGTTAGAGGCTTGAAGGATGTCACATTTGAGAAGGATAAGCTATGTAGTGCATGTCAAGCCGGAAAGCAAGTAGGCAACACTCATCCATTGAAGAGCATTATGAGTACTTCCAAGGCATTTGAGTTGTTGCACATGGATCTATTTGGGCCAACTACATACACAAGCATTGGTGGCAACAAGTATGGTTTTGTGATTGTGGATGATTTCACTAGATACACATGGGTATTCTTTCTTGTGGACAAGAGTGATGTATTTGACATATTCAAGAAGTTCATCAAGAGAGTGCAAAATGAGTTTGAGACCACAATCAAGAAAGTAAGAAGTGACAATGGAAGTGAGTTTAGAAACACAAGAGTTGATGAGCTATGTGAGGAGCTTGGAATCAAGCATCAATTCTCGGCCAAGTATACACCTCAATCAAATGGCCTAGTTGAAAGGAAGAATAGAACCTTAATTGATATGGCAAGATCAATGTTGAATGAGTATAATGTGAGTCATTCATTTTGGGCCGAAGCAATCAACACGGCTTGCTTCTATAGCAACCGCCTCTATTGCCACAAGTTTCTAGAGAAGACACCATATGAGATCTTAAATGGAAGAAAGCCCAACATTGCATACTTTCGGGTATTTGGTTGCAAATGCTACATCTTGAAGAAGGGCACTAGATTAAGCAAGTTTGAGAAGAAATGTGATGAAGGCTTCCTACTTGGTTACTCAACTACTAGCAAAGCTTATAGAGTTTGGAATTTGGCTAGTGGTTTACTTGAAGAAGTGCATGATGTTGAGTTTGATGAAACAAATGGTTCTCAAGATGAGGAAGATAACTTGGATGATGTGAGAGGAACTCAATTGACTAATGCTATGAAAGAAATGGATATTGGTGATATTAGACCAAAGCAAGTTATTGATGTGGATGACAACAAAGATCAAGTGCTCCAAAGTCCAATTACACAAGCTAGTGGTTCTCTAATGCAAAATCAAGCTAGTACATCATCTCAAGTGCAACAAAATCAACAAGTGGCTAGTTCATCATCTCCAACTCATGATCAACATCAACATTCAAGCAATCAAGTCCAAGTGCTTCAACCAACTAACATTGCAAGAGACCATCCATTGGATTCCATCATTGGTGACATACAAAGAGGAGTTCAAACTAGATCAAGATTGGCATCGTTTTGTGCTCACTCATCTTTTGTGTCAATGGAAGAACCCAATGACATTGATAGAGCATTGAGAGATCCGGATTGGGTAAATGCAATGCATGAAGAGCTCAACAACTTCAAGAGAAATGAAGTATGGGAACTAGTTGAAAGGCCTAAGGATCACAATGTCATTGGAACAAGATGGGTCTTTCGCAACAAGCAAGATCAAGATGGGATAGTAGTAAGGAACAAAGCAAGACTAGTGGCTCAAGGTTACACACAAATAGAGGGTCTTGACTTTGGTGAAACTTATGCCCCGGTTGCAAGATTGGAAGCAATTAGGATCTTACTTGCCTATGCTTGTGCTCACAATATCAGGCTATATCAAATGGATGTAAAGAGTGCATTTCTCAATGGGTACATTCAAGAAGAGGTGTATGTGAAGCAACCTCCCGGTTTTGAAGATGACAAGAAACCCAATCATGTATACAAATTGAGAAAAGCTTTGTATGGATTAAAGCAAGCACCTAGAGCATGGTATGAAAGATTGAGGGACTTCTTGCTATCCAAAGGATTTGTCATGGGCAAAGTTGATACAACACTATTCACCAAGAAGATTGAGAAAGACTTGTTTGTGTTGCAAATATATGTTGATGATATTATATTTGGTTCAACCAATCAAGATTATTGTGATGAGTTTGGGAAAATGATGGCAAAGGAATTTGAAATGTCAATGATTGGTGAACTTAGTTTCTTTCTTGGACTTCAAATCAAACAAATGAAAGAAGGAACATTTGTAAGCCAAACCAAGTACATCAAAGATATGCTCAAGAAGTTTGGCATGGAAGATGCAAAGAGTATTACAACCCCAATGAGCACTAGTGGAAGTTTAGATAGTGACAAGAGTGGCAACATGGTGGATCAAAAGCTATATAGATCAATGATTGGTAGCCTACTCTATGTGACGGCATCAAGGCCCGATGTGATGTTTAGTGTATGCATGTGTGCAAGATTTCAAGCCTCACCAAGAGAAAGTCATTTGAAGGCAACAAAGAGAATATTGAGGTACTTAAAGCATACACAAGATGTTGGATTATGGTATCCCAAAGGTGCAAGTTTTGAGCTAGTTGGATATTCGGATTCCGACTATGCCGGTGATAAAGTGGAGAGAAAGAGCACTTCCGGGACATGTCAATTGTTGGGAAGATCACTTGTCTCATGGTCATCCAAGAAGCAAAATAGTATTGCACTATCTACCGCCGAAGCCGAATACATCGCCGCGGGTAGTTGTTGTGCACAAATCTTGTGGATAAAGGCAACATTGAAAGATTTTGGAATCAATTTCAAGAATGTGCCATTGCTATGTGACAATGAAAGTGCCGTGAAGCTAACCAACAATCCGGTTCAACATCAAAGAACAAAGCATATTGATGTTCGCCATCACTTTATTAGAGATCATCAACAAAAGGGTGACATTGCCATTGAGAGTGTGGGCACCGAAGATCAATTAGCCGATCTATTCACCAAGCCACTTGATGAGAAGAGATTTCACAAGCTAAAAAATGAGTTGAACATACTTGACTTCTCCAACATGAGTTGATGCACCCCATATATGACATGCCTCTCCTTCGAGCCCCAAGGTACAATTGGTTGACATGTCATACATTCTATGCTAAGGACTTGTTTAGTGCATCTAGTCATGATTTCTTATGTTCTAGGATCATTCATAAAAATTAAAATAAATTTGAAGTTTATATGGTGCCACTATTGTTTCCATGACTTGTATGATCTAGTGGTAGCATATAACTTGTTTAAGTAGCTTGTGATCCTAAGTATTTAATCTAGAAAACTTGTCTAAATATTTGCTTCAACATGGTGCATGATAACCCTTCTAGTGAGGTGTGAAGAAGCTTGCCCTTGGATCAAACCGAAGTATTTTATTTATGCAAGCAATCTAGGTTGAATCATAAACTTGATCCTCACCCCATATTTCAACATGATAATCTATCTATAGTTTGCCCCTTGTGGTCAATTGGTGCCAAAGGGGGAGAAAATATTGTTCACAAAGATAGAACTCAAAGGGGAAGACAATGTTGTGGGGGAGAAAAATGTTGTTCACAAAGTTAAATCCTAAAGGGGGAGAATTGATAAAAGAAGCACACAAGTAGGGGGAGCAAGCTCTTAAACATGAATGTTGAATTTCTATGTGCACTTCATTTGTATGATGCATAGTTATGCATTTCGTTTTCTCCGATACATTGCTTGTGTGGTGACTTGCTAGTATAATTTGAATGATGCATTGAGGTACTAGTATGAATAGGAAGTAGTTAGATTTTTCTTGCTTCATGTTTTTCAAAGTGGTACTAGAACCTTGCTTATAATGTTGATCTCACGAGGTTTCTAGTTATATTTGTGCTTTTCCAAGTGGAATCTAACTACACAAGGTGCTAAGATGGTGTTTATCGCAACTCCGATGGTATCACGCTTCAAAGGTCTATAATCTAAAACACTTAGCACCTATTGGTAGTCAATGCTCCTAATCTTTCCTATCTAACATGTATGCTTCCAAAATCCAAACATATAGCATACATGTAGGGGGAGCCATTGCTATCAATTTGAATTCATGATCACATGTCCATAATTCTTACACATGGTAATATACTTGGACAATATGACATGGGTTCAATCAAAATTTTATTATAACATCTTTGTGAAAGGGTTGTCACCAATTACCAACAAGGGGGAGATTGAAAGTCCTATGTTTGGTGTTGGTAATTAGTGACAATGCCTAAGTACTAATCCTATGCCTAAGTTGTATGTAGCATATGAGGATTAGTACATTCCAAGGTTGGTGGCAAGATGGACATGGTGATCATGATGGCCACACTTGGATTTGGACGCAACCCTACGTGATCAAGGCAAAGGTATATGCTTAAGGGTTGTGTTTTAGTAACCAAGACACCTAGTGGGTGTGGTTACATTATAGGATAGATAGCCGTACTATAAAGAGGGGAATGACGCGGCTATTGAACTCCTAAGTGCCTCTAGATGTGCATTTCATGATCATATGCATTTGGATAGAACTAATATCGCCTCGAAAAATGATTGTGAAAATGCTAACACACTCACACATGACGAGATCACTTGGTGGTGTTAGCACATTTGCGATGGCGGTGAAGTTTAAGCGGTAGAGAGGGTTTGGGTCTCTCTCTCCCTCCCGCCGAGCTTGCGAGCGCGGGATTCAGGCGTATTTGACAAGTTGAAATGCCTATTTTTCACTACGCCGGAAGTCCGAAAAGAAACGGAGGCGAACGGAGGTCACAGAGGTGACCGGACGCTGCACCGGACGCGGTCCTTGCAGGACCGGACGCGTCCGGTCAGTGTCCAGTGACTGCGCGTTTTTCAGTTGTTTGATCGGACGCGAGGCGCGTCCGGTCACAGGCGACCGGACGCGTCCGGTCGTCCAGGGAGCTTACTGGACTCCGACCGGACGCGGGTACTGTGGCGTCCGGTCAGTTCTTCAGCGCGTCCGGTCGCTGGTTCGTTGTGCGCGGCTCAGGGTTGACCAGCGCGTCCGGTCAGTCACGGGACCGGCGCGTCCGGTCGTGACCAGCGCGTCCGGTCGTTGCGACCAGCGCGTCCGGTCAGTGTTTCAAAAAGTACCGTTGCGCGACCGGCGCGTCCGGTCGTTGTGACCGGCGCGTCCGGTCAGTGTTGCGAAACTAGCCGTTGCGCGACCGGCGCGTCCGGTCAGTTGGACCAGCGCGTCCGGTCAACGCGACTTTGGCTGTTTCAAGTTTCTAACGGCTATATTCGAAGGGGTACATCTATAAATACTCGTTGGCCGGCTCAAGGCTCTCTCTCTCGAACATTTGACATACTTGTGAGCACTTTGAGCTAAGCAACTCCCCTCCCACTCATCTCTCTTGCTTCTTTGCATATTCGAAGTGAGATTGAGTGATCCAAGTGCATTTGCATTGTGAGATAGCATCTAGTTGGCACTTGGTGGTTGATTTGCTGTGGGATTCTTGTTTCTCTTGGTGGTTGCCGCCACCTAGACGGCTTGAAGCAGCTTGGAGGCGTTGGCAAGAGTTGGTGATTGTATCTTGGCCACCTCCGGTGATTGTAAGGGGTTTGTGCCTACCTCGGCAAAGCGCCAAAGGCAACGCTAGTGAATTGCTCGTGTCATTGCAACCTTTTGCCATTTGGTAGGTTCTTGTGGCGCCTTTTGAGAGGCTCGGTGTGTGACCGATTAGCCACCGAACCATGTGGTGAAGAGGGACACAACGGGGACTAGCGTGCCGGCAAGCACGTGAACCTCGGGATAAATCTTTGTGTCATCACTTTCATATTGTGATTGATTGATCCCGGTGTTCGGTTATCTTGGTATTCATCTCTTGATCATATTAATTGATTGGCTCAATTCTTCGCCCCTCGGTGATATCCTCCTAACTCAACTCCGAATTACTTTCTTAGTTATCTTTGCTAGCTAGTTAGCTTTGCTTTAGTAGCTCTTTTGTGTAGCTTGCTAGTTGTTTTTTATAGTTACCTTTTCGGTTTGACTTGTACGGTTGAGTGCATATACTAGTATTGTGATTTGGATAGGTGGCTTGCAAACACCCCATAGGCTAAGCAAAACTCGCATCTCGCTAGTTGTTATATTGATAAACTTGTTTAGCTTGTCTTTGTAGAAAGTTTTTAAAAGGCTATTCACCCCCCCTCTAGCCATCTAGACCTTTCAGGTGCACCCGCTTCCTGGAACCCTGACGGACCTTCCGAGGCTACGCAAATAGATTGGGATGGAGTGGAGCAGCTTGGCCGCGTGAGCACCTGGCCGTCGGCCATGGCGTGGCAGTGCGCGGCCGTGTTCCGGCTTGACCGGACCCAGACTGGCGGTAATGTCATCACCCGAGCATCTAGGTGCGACGAGGGAAGGCAGAGGAGTGCGGTGCGGTGCTGGCCACGGTGACCTTAACCACGGCAGAGCTCCGGTGGCATTCGGGACGGGTGGAAGCGGCAATGCGGCTCACCTTGGGCTCGATTGAAGTCACGGTTTGGTCGAGGAGGTGCAGGGCAGGGTGGCGGAGTGAGAGACATGATTTGATTCGGCCGGTAGGAATACGGTGGTGAGCTTTCACGGCCGCGGCAAGGCCCGCAGCAGCGATGCGGCTCGGTGCGTCCGCCTGAGCTCGGGAGGAGCAAGAGAGAGGGCAGAGGCGCGAATGAGGTTGGGGGCGGCATCATGGCGCCCTTGAAGCCCTCGCAGTCTGACTGGTGGGGCCACGGCCGGCGTACGGCTGCCACTGCATGGCCACGCGTCGACGACGACCTGCGGCCGGTCGGCCACGCTGCTCTGACCGACTGAAACGAAGCCGACATTCAGTGACTGACAGAGCAAGTTTGACGCTGATTATCTCCTAATCCAGCTCGAGTTAGCAGAAGATGATAATACCAAAATGGTAGAGCTACATGAGGACTACAAGTTTGTCAATTGGCTCAAGGACTGGTTCGGCCTGGTTTTTGAGTTACATGGTGGTGAAGTGGGGTTCAGTGACATGGTTTACTGTTTAACACTTAGCCAAAATGGCTAAGTCACAAAACAGCTTCTAAGACTGACTTGTGGGCCATTTTTGACCATGTTTTGTTCATTTTCATGAGATGGCCATATTAGAACTTTTGTTCCTTATGAAATTCTCTACAACTTTGTTTAAGGTTGCTCCTCCATGCAAGATTTCTAAGCTGGACTTTTTAATTGTTCAAACCAGATCACTCTAGGGGTCTAAACTTAGTCAACAACATTTGGAAGGGCAATTTGGTAATTTTGGTCAACATAAACATTGCTCCACTACTTACCCTAAATGTAATTAAGGTGTTATAAGACCTAATTAGCCACTCTACACATTGGTTGCACAAAATTCCTAGTGTCACATACTTTGAAACAAGTAATTCAATACTTTCACCCAAATGTTGCAAACTTATGTTGCACATGTTGCATGAGTGTGTTGCATAGTACTTGCTATTTATGTTACACTAAAGTGGTTGACATGTCTCAAAAGGAAATTGCACATATGGTACTTGTGTGTTGCACACTACTCACTCCTTAATACACATGAAATATAACCACCTGTTGCAATGTTTCAAAAGCATATTTCACACATTGTAAGCTCATGCATGAAATGAATGATGCTCACACTCATGAATGAGATGATTAATGTTAATGCTTATGAAATGCAATGCAATTAAGGAAGCCAAACACCTGGGGTGTTACAGCCCTCCCCCCTTATAAAAATCTCGTCCCGAGATTTGGAAAGCGTACCATTGTTGATAGAATTCCTTATAACTATAACGTAAATAGTCTTCTTGCTCCCACGTAGCATCACTCTCACTACCCTGATTACTCCACATTACTTTATACCACTTAACCACTCAACTTATAGTTACTCGCTCTTGAGTGTCAATCACACGGACTGGCTTTTCTTCGTAGGTTAAATCAGATTCTAGCCTGATATCTCCTAATGGAACTCTTTCTTCCAGAACTCGAAGACACTTCTTTAACTGGGATACATGGAAAACATTGAAAATGGCGCTCATTTCAGGGGGTAACTGGATCTTATATGCGACAGCACCACTCTTTCCTATGATCTGGAAAGGACCTACGTATCTCGGTGCAAGCTTCCGCTTCACACCAAAACGTTGTACACTCTTCATAGGGGAAACTTTCAGATACATGAAGTCTCCAACTTCAAACTCGATCGGTTTTCTACGGCGATCAGCGTAACTTTTCTGTCTAGCTTGAGCTACAGCCATATGGATTTTGATGGTATGAACTTGTTCCTCAGCTTCCTTGACAAAATCAATACCATAATACCTTCTCTCACCAGCTTCTATCCAATTTAGTGGGGTTCTACACTTACGACCGTACAATGCTTCGAATGGGGCCATTTTAATGCTCTCTTGGTAGCTATTATTATACGAGAACTCAGCTAGAGGCAACCATTTTCCCCATGAACCCTTGGACGAAATAACACAAGCCCGTAACAGGTGTTCCAAGATTTGGTTAACTCGTTCAGTCTGACCTGATGTCTGGGGGTGATAAGCAGAGCTTCTCACTAACTTGGTTCCCAGAAGATGGTGCAAGTGCTCCCAAAAACGAGCAGTGAACTGTGGACCACGGTCAGAAATGATAGTACGAGGGATCCCATGGAGCCGGACTATTTGATTGAAGTACAACTCAGCATAGTCAGTAGGACGATAGTCTACTCGGACAGGAATGAAGTGAGCTGACTTGGTTAAATGATCTACAATTACCCAAATAGAGTTATGGTTCTTGACAGTAGGAGGAAGTCCAACAATGAAATCCACACTTATCTCTTCCCATTTCCAACCTAGGATAGAAAGTGGTTGAAGCAATCCAGCTTTCATGTGCACAGCCTTAACCCTACAGCAGGTGTCACACATGGCAACATATGTAGCTATTTCTTTTCTCATTTTGGTCCACCAATAGTATGGCTTCAAATCATAATGCATCTTATTGCTACCAGGATGGATATACAACTTAGAGGAGTGTGCTTCAGACAAGATCTGATTTCTAATCTCTCGGTCCTTAGGCACAACTAACCTATCTTTGAACCATAGTACACCCTCTTCATCTACCCTGAACTACGTAGTTTCTTGCTATTTCATCTTACGCTTGATGTGGAATATACCCGTGTCAGTCTTTTGAAGCTCAACAATTCTACTCTTGAGAGTGCAACTGACAGTAACGTTGTACAGAATTGCTGGGTGCAGAAGGCGAGACAGATGAAAATCACCTTCCACTAAGGAGTGACAATGAGACTTACGGCTTAAAGCATCGGCAACCACATTTGCCTTGCCAGGATGATAGTGCACTTAGAGATTATAATCTTTAATCAACTCAAGCCATCTTCTTTGACGCATATTCAACTTGGGTTGGGTGAAGATATATTTGAGGCTTTTATGGTCGGTATAGATGTTGCAAACATTGCCCAACAGGTAGTGCCGCTAGGATTTCAAAGCATGAACAACTGCAGCGAGTTCTAAGTCATGCGTTGGATAATTCACATCATGCTTCCGAAGTTGTCGAGAGGTATATGCAATTACTCGGCCTTCCTGCATCAGAACACCTCTCAAACCTATGCCTGAGGCATCATAATACACATCAAATGGTTTCTCGATATCCGGTTGCGCCAAAACCGGAGCCGAGGTTAGGAGAGTTCGCAGTTTATGAAAAGCCGCATCACACTCAGGAGTCCAGACAAACCTGGTGTCTTTTTGCAGCAGCCGAGTCATTGGCTTGACTATTTTTGAGAAATCCGGGATGAAATGACGATAATAGCCAGCCAATCCAAGAAAACTCCGAACCTCGTGAACCGAGATAGGAGCCTTCCAGTTCAGTACTTCTTGTACCTTGGCGGGGTCCACCATAATTCCTCCATCGGACAACACATGCCCAAGGAAAGGTACTTCTCGAAGCCAAAATTCACACTTACTGAACTTTGCATATAGTTGATGTTCACGCAGTCTTGTGAGGACTATACGCAGATGTTCAGCGTGGTCTTCCTCATTTTCAGAATATATCAGGATGTCATCAATAAATACCATCACAAACTTGTCTAATTCGGGCATAAACACCGAATTCATCAAGTACATGAAGTGTGCGGGGGCATTGGTCAAGCCGAAGGACATAACAAGATACTCATAAAGACCGTATCTGGTAGAGAAGGCTGTCTTTAGAACATCTTCTGGGCGGATTTTAATTTGATGGTAGCCAGATCTTAGATTGATCTTGGAGAAAACTTTAGCTTTAGACAACTGATCGAACAAGATGTCGATACGCAGTAGAAGATACTTATTTTTGACAGTGACTGCATTCAGAGGCCTATAATCTACGCACATCCGCAACGACTGATCCTTCTTCTTTACAAAGATAGCAGGACATCTCTACGGAGACGAACTAGGACGAATCAGCCCCTTCTTCAAAAGTTCATTCAACTGCACCTTAAGTTCAGCTAGTTCATTCGGAGGCATCCTATAGGGTCTCCTAGAGATAGGTGCCGTGCCAGGCAACAACTCGATTTTAAACTCCACATCCCGATCCAGAGGCAGTCCCGGCAAATCACCGGGAAAACATCAGGAAACTCACTCACTACGGGAATATCGGTTAACGCCTTCGCTTGCACCGCATGAACTTCACTAGAAAGGTCAATTTGCCTAGGAAGTTGCACTAGAAAACCTTTCTGATTCGTAGGATCTCTGAGCATAACTACTCGGGTGGATGTATCAATGAGTACCACATTCTGACTCATCCAATTCATGCCCAAAATAACATCTATGCCTAATCCCGGCAAAACCACTAAGGTAAGCGAGTACTTTTGTCCTTCTATTTCAAAATCTAGATCTCTTACTACTTGATTGGTGGAAATATTCCCACTCGCCGCTCTAATGCAATAACCCCCATCTTCAATAGTATGCAGTTTGTGTGCAAACTTCAATGCAAACACAGGACTGATAAAGGAATGCGAAGCACCTGAATCAAATAGCACCACTGCAGAATGTCGATCAACTAGAAACTTACCAGTAGTGACTACCTCACCAGATGGAATTTCTTCAATACTATTATAATGAACATTCCCCTGAAGACCACCTTGATTGGTATTCTTCTTAGGATATAGATAATTCCTAGACCAATGACCTGGTTTGTTGCAGTTCCAGCAAGGCATGTTGCTAGGAGGGACACTGGAGCTGCCTTGGCTAGAATTACCCTTTGGCAGAGCCACTGTATATGCCTTGCGAAACCCAGTCTTCACTGGCGCCTTATTTTGCGGGGGACGGAACTTAGCACTTGTGGTAGGAGGGCGAGGAGGAGCCCTCGGGGCAGCTGGAGCTCGTGACTGTGAAGCATCTGCCTCAAGTGCCCTCTTACGGCTCTTGGAAGTGGCATAGATAGAGTTATTGTTCTCTTGAGTCAGAGCATCACTGATAAAATCATTGAAAGTAGCACATTTGCTAGTGCCCATGGTTTTCATCAGCTTTGGGCCGAGGCCACGCTTGAAGCTAGCAATCTTCTTAGCATCAGTATCCACAAACTCAGTTGCATATCTTATAAGATTGTTAAAGGCTTGCAGGTAGTCCGTCAAACTCTTATTGCCTTGGGTTAACCTCATGAACTTAGTGTGCTTTATAGCCATCAAACCTGGAGGAATGTAATTCCCGCGGAAAGCCATTTTAAACTGGTCCCAAGTGATCGGGACATTAGGAGGCAACGTGGAGCGGTAGTGACTCCACCAGATACCAGCCGGGCCATGCAGTTGGTGAGAAGCATATTCAGTCTTCAGCTCCTCAGTCAGACGAAGCAGACGAAACTTCTACTCAATGGTATTCAACCATTCATCAGCTTGCAGAGGTTCCTCCGCCTCCTTAAAGAGCGGGGGCTTGGTATCCAGAAACTCCTTGAAATCACTATGCTGGTTTGGTGTCGGTCCCTGATGACCCTGGCAAGCATCCCGGTCGACCAGCTGGCGCATAGCTTCAGCTAACAGGCGCTGACCTTCAACCACCATTTGCATCAATTCTACCGGAGTGGGTGGTGGAGGAGGGGGTGGCTGTTCCTCATCCTCAATGCCACGACCACGACGGAGGTTGTACACCATCTGCAAAATGCATAGCCAATGAGTACTGACGCTGTGAGAAATTTGTAGATGAATGGTGTAAATATGCCAACTGATTTCATTAAAAATGAATTCATAAACAATCGAGGCACAGTAATTCATCACAACCACATGAACCCATCAAGTGCATCAATTGACGCAATTATGCGATGGTCATAACAACAAGATATATTCAGATAAAAAGATGGAATTTATTAAAGGCTCGCATGTAGGGAGCACAAACGTAACTGGACAGGTTACATCGATATCATGGAATTTTAACGTTACGTAATGGTGTCCGGGTTCGAACTAAACTTCTAGCCAAATAGGAAAGGCTAACAAGCAATGACCACAAGAAGACATCCCATGGTTAGGGTTCCATGGTGGATCATGACTAGCCACCTCGATACCAGCGCGTGCCAAGCAGCACAACCTTATGTCACGCACCACAGGAGGCCCTCGGTTTCGTCGCGACACCAAAGGGTGCTAATCGTGACACCATCACCGAACACAACACAATACGACATCCAATTGTGACTGAAATTTAACACGTTCAAACTAACATCCAGGATACATAGGGTTCGATGTTACATCCCAAAAGCTAAGTTATTACAAAGCCTCACTCCCACACAAGGAGGGCACAAAAGATAACTTCAGCATCATAGCTACGCGATGACTACTCTAAGCATCATCCTCGGAGTCGGTGTCGAAGATCTCCCCGCCATTCTCGTCACTATCAGGCTCTAACTCCTCCTCTTCTTCTTCTTCTTCTGGTGGAACATCCTGCGGTCCATTGACCTCCACGCCATCATCGTCTTCAGCCATGAAGACTCCAGAGCCCATCTCCTCATCCTCGTCATTGTCATGAGGAAGCAGAGGATTGAGCTGGTTGTTGAGGCGGTGCACTTCCTCATGAAGATTGTCATTGTATTCTTCTGCAGCTTCAATCCGTTGCTCAAGCTCCACCTGACGAGCTCTCAGGATGTTTTCTTCGTGCCAGGCTTCATCCCGCTGGTTCATCACGTGGACCAGCATGCGCTGACAGTTACGATTTGCCACAGTCAATCTCTGGACCGCAAGTGTCTCCTGATCTCTATCGTGTATCACTTGCTCCAGCTGTTGCTGAGCCGCATTTCTAGCAGCAGTCACCTCAGCCAACTCGGCCCTCAACCTTTCCGCCTCGGTGGGCTCAGGGCAGGGCTCACGTGGAGCGAGCTGGTGATGAGGTGCGCTGCCTCCAGTGGACTTGCGAGCAGTCCTCTTGGTGCAAGCCATCTGTAGCAACAAGACATGACTTACAGTGAGGATAATTTAAGGATACGGAATTTAATTTAGTTGGGACCAACGAAATTTTTAAGGAGGGAGTAAAATGCAATGTATGACATGAATTAACATGATGCATGCACGTTCCGTACGCCCTCTCATCCTAGTAGAATCATAAACTTCTAACGCTAGGTGGTGGCATACATACGTTCTCTCATATAGGCGAAACTATCGGTCTACTCGTTTGCGCTGTTAGTGTACTTGCAGAAAATCTCATTTCAGCCCAACAGTTTCCCAACATAAGCACACAAGTAAGCAGTAAACTAAATACTTTTCATATACACATCCCTGATGTATATACTTCAGTATCACAACTACCCGACAGATATATCCCAATTAAGTACTTTCATAATTACATGGTTTGAACATGTAAGTATGCAAGTAACCACAACTACTCTCCCCTAGACCGCCAGTTGAACGATCATGCTCTCACAGCTCACACTTACCAGAGTGTCGAGGTGTTTGATCCATACATTACCACCCAAAATGGATGGCATCCATACAATATCACGCCGTATGGACGACGAAACAAAAACAAACAAGACCCCCAAGTTAGTCTTTTAATAAGCCACCTAAGAGGCCTTATTTGGGCTAAGGGATGTGATCACTGGCATACTTATAGAAATAATTTTCAGATTTTTAACACTTTTCGCAAACAAACTCTTTTGTTTTCAAATACACGTATGATGTGTTTAATATTGAATTTTGCTCCGGTACCAGCTGTAACAGAACCGACCAAATTATAAGAGCACAAGTACAAAAACAAGCGTCGAAACGCTCAAATTTTCGAACTTGAGCCCATATAATCCCGGTAGTCAATCGAAACCACGAAGGATTTCAAACCAACTCCTTTACAACCAAGATCGCATCATTCAACATACACATCACACGTTACATTTCATAAATAGAGCAGAGGTTCTTTTACAACACACGGAGTCACAAATTATTACAAACCAAGTTCATAAAGTAGCGGAAGCATAACACACGCATTAGTTCACATACTACTGCCAGTATTACAAATCACCATCCCACAAAAGCATTAAGGAAAGGAGTTAACAGACGATTACACCCGAGTGATCTAGTCCTCATCACCCGCAGGGTCGAGGCAGGTCTTGCAGAAGCCCTGATAAAGCATGTCATCTGTAACATGAGAGAATAAACCCTGAGTACGGAAATGTACTCAGCTAGACTTACCCGTCGAAATGGAAAATAAGAGACACCAAGGATCATGCAAGGCTTTCATAAGTGGAGCTGGCTGACATTACCTTTTGTGGAAAAGCATAAGTAATTTAAACTCTTTTAACCTGTACTAGCATTTATTTTTAGCATTAACCTGTCATCTATCTTAGCACCTGTACTAAACATTCACTTGAGTATAATCAAACAATAATATTATTATATCCATAGCAGGTATAAATTGCGGCAACATTATATCATTCACTTAACCATCTGTTCAATTTAATGAGATCTACGTTGTCACTGCTCAAGTCAAGTGCTCACTAACCAGGAGCGACGGTGATTCGAATCGAATTCCTATCCAGCTGGAGGGGTATTTCTAACACTCACCGAGTCACACCTGGCGAGGGCTGCTCAGGTCACCTTTGGTACAGTTCAGGAGCCGTGGGTTCGACTGATGTCGCATCCCCAAGAGCGACACTCTGCCAGGTGCTAGGGACTCTACCCCCCCCCCTTGGACTCACGCTAATGTCCCCAAGCACAATGTTTCTCTCCTCCAAGATGTGACCTACCGGTCGATTCCCGGCCTGAACTGTATTACTCGGATTCACGGTCGGAACGACTTATCCGGCCAACTAAGTGTTAGACTGCGTTCAACATGACTCAAGGACGTACAATGAATCGATCCTTAAACGACTCAGACGGGCATAGCTCCGCACCCAAGACGTGAAGTGTCTTGCGGCTGCACTATCGAACTCCCGCCCGGTCCCAAATTCATTTTTAGGCATGGTTCCGTCCACGATAGCCAACAGAGCCACTCGTGACCCATTCCTATATCTCGCGGATGACCAGAAATCACCCGACTTCTACCAAACTAAGCAGGGCTAAGCATTAACACGGGCCTAAAACTAATTTAGGGTTTAAGTATGATATCTGGACAAGGACAGGTGTAATGCAACAAGTGTTTCCATACCACTCCTACAACTTAATGCAGTAAACAAGTAAAAGTACTCAAAAATTATATTTCAAATGATTGGGTCAGCATGCACCGGGGCTTGCCTTTCAGAAAAGAAGACGGGCGGTGATCTGGGCACTCAGGTAGCTCGTCAACGGCGTGTCCTTCGATGGCTGTCTCTTCGGGTTCTCCCGGCTGCTCCTGGTCCTCCTCCGGAACTGCTCCCTCGAACTCGAGAAGTGTCACCCCCTCCGGTACACCTATTGCATGAATGCACAATAAATCTCATGGATGCATAATGAATGCAATATGCTCGGAATGGAATGCATTGCAGCAATTTAAGTATTCTATTCAAATTACTTCAATCTTACGTGCAAATCTCTTCTCCGGTAGAGAAGTACTTAGCTAATCTATACAACCTAAGGTATAGTTGTTCCTCCTCTGTTAAGGCCTTGTTCACTTCCCATCTCAACCCAAAATATTTCCTCTTCCACCCATCACATCAAATCTTTCGACGTATGCATGGAGAATTAAATGTAGGTAAAAAAGATAACTAATTGCATAGTTTGTCTGTAAATGTCGGGACGAATCTTGTGAGTCTAGTTAGTCCATGATTAGATAATTTTTGCCAAATAACAATGAAAGATGCTACAGTAACTTTTCACCTACTTTTCGCGAAGTGAACACACCCTAAGGTCCTAACACCTAACAATCATAAGAATAATTTTACTTAAGTCACCAAATCCAAGCACAAAATATCATAGCAAGACATTCTGGACAGCAGCTTAATGTTTCTAACGTAACTGGAGATTCCTAACTCTAAAAGACATAATCCAAGATAATATGGAAACCTTATAAAATGCTCTATAAATCCTTTTTAGACTTCAACACTTAATTCCTAAGTTTTCCTAGTCGAATTTCTAGAGTTCCAGAAATCTGTCCTCTCCAAACAGAGAGCAGTCATTTCTGGATAGCCACTTTAAACAGCTATAACTCCTAGAATACTAGGCCAAATGCATCCCAATTTTGACACAAGATAGTTTATCAAGTTTACTACAACTTTGGTATTCACAAATTTTCCAGCAAACACTTTTATTAAGGGTCAAACCCAAAAATGCTACTAGCTGTCCAGAAAACCTAGAAATAAGAAGATTAAATATTTATTTATGTGTCAAACTTCCTCTATGACTAAACCAATGATACCAATAGTTCCCACATATTATAAAAACACCAGAAAGTAAGGGGTGCCAACCTAGAACATTTATTTTCATCCTTTTCTTAATTTACTTATTTAATTAAGTGGGAAATTAAACTTATATTCAAACTGCTTAGAAAATTCTATAAAAATTACAGGAGGCTCCCTGGCCCACTAGGAGGCTACTGTAAAAATTTGAACCAAAGTTATTCACAGAAACTACTTACACAAAATTCACAAGCCAAAAAGGCTGATTTTTACATAAATAGAAAACCCTATTGAAAAGTGTCAAACAACAGATTTCATATTTTTCCTAGTAGCATTCTACCCTAAGAACAACACTCCCAAAATTTTATCTTTACTGGAACTATAGAAAAATTATGAAAATTCATTCAAGTATCTCTTATTATAAAATGATAACATCATAACTTGAAAACTACTCAAGCAATAGGATCCAAAGTTTTACCAGAGCTAATATATATATGAAATCACATACTCACCAAATTTCATAATTTTTGGAACACAGAAACTCAAGATATGATTTAAACAAGTTTGCATGTAATTTAAAACACATCTCAAAACCCTAATTAATTCTTCCAGAAAATAAACATCACATAAGCATTTGATATTTTTTCTAGAAGCTACAGATTAATTGGAGCCCAACAAAATTTAGGTCACCATTTTTGGATCTACCAAACCCTAGATATGAAAATCACAAACATCAGTCAAATCTGTGAAAATGATAAAGAAACTGGATTTTTCAAAAATCAAAAAGGGCACTGGGCCGGCCGACTCGCCAGCACGGCCCAGAACTCGCGCGCCAGCTCGCGCGATAGCGCGGCCCAACTCGAGCGGTGCGGCCCGCTCCCGCGCGCGTGCGTCTGCCAGGGGGGGCCGCTGTCAGCGAGAGAGGGACAGGGGAGCGGCTGTAGGGTCGAGATGGCGGACTAGAGGGGGGTGAATAGTCCTTTATAAAACTTAAACGAGTTGGGTAACCAAAACAAATGCGGAATTAAACTTATCGGTCTAGCCAAAACTACACCCCTCTAACTAAGTTCACAAGCACCTCACAAAGATCCTAATTAATCAACTAAGGTGCTTTCCTTAGCAAGAGCTCTCCTATTTAATTTTAGAGCAAGGTCACACAAACCTATGCACTAGTACTTTGCAAGCAAGAGGGAGCTCCTACACAAATCTAGTAAGCAAAGCGCACAAAGCCTAAGCTCACTAGCAATCCTCAATAACAAGGCAACTAATGCCAAATTAGAGAGCGCAAAACTTAGCTACACAAACTAAGCAATGTGACTAACAAGGTTACACAAACCAAATTAGTCACGCAAGCGGAAGCTTCTAGCTACACAAGCAAGAAGACAACTAGCAAGCTACACAAGCAAACTAGTTACGAGAGCAACTACACAAGCACAAGTATATATGAAAGTAAATACAAGCTTGTGTTGCATGAAGGCAAACCACCGAGAAGAGTAGACAATGTTGACATGGTGATTTTCTCCCGAGGTTCACTTGGTTGCCACCAAACTACATCCCCGTTGTGTCGACCAATACTTCGTGGTTCGGCGGCTAATCGGCCACACACCGAGCCTCTCAAAAGGCACCGCAAAAACCTACCATAAAGTGTGGTAGCTCAATGACACGCTCAACTAGAGTTGCTCTTCGCGATCCCCGCGGGGTGAGCACAATCCCCCTCACAAAGCTTCTCCGGAGCCTCGCACAATCTTCTTGCAAGCTTCGACGGAGCCACAAGCCACCAAGCCATCTAGGAGGTGGCAACCTCCAAGAGTAACAAGCACCACCGGCTTGCAACACGATCACCTAGTGCCACTCGATGCAATCTCTCAAAGCAACGCACTAGAATCGCTCTCTCACTCGATCCGATGAACACTATCAAGCATGAGTGAGTTAGAGGGCTCCCAAGCACTACCACATAAGCCACTAAGGCTAAAATGTGCTCAGCTACCGGCCAAGGCCGGCCAAGGCATCTATTTATAACCCCATGGTCAAATAGAGCCGTTACCCCTTCACTGGGCAGATTTCGGGACGACCGGACGCGCCGGTCGTAACTGACCGGACACGCTCAGCCGCGTCCGATTCTCCAACGGTCACTGACCCCCAACGGTCAAACCAGCGACCGGACGCGCCGCTGCCATGACCGGACGCGCCGCTGCCATGACCGGATGCGCCCCTGGCAACGACCGGATGCGCCGATCGCACAGTACCGCGCGCGCAATGATATGACCGGACGCGCTCCTTGCGACGACCGGACGCGACAGTGCCAGCGTCCGGTTAGAGTCCAGTAAGCACCTTCAACGATCGGACGCATCCGATCATGTGTGACCGGACGCGCCGCGCGTCCGATCATCCTTGCGTTCTTCAGTTCCCTTCTGGGCGCATGACTGGACACGCCGGTCCTGCGAGTGACCGGACGCGCCGGTTACAAACCCTAACACCCGCGTCTACGCTGTACTGACCGGACGCGTCCGGTCATACCATGACCGCGTCCGGTGCAGCGTCCGGTCACCTCTGTGACCTCCGTTCGCCTCCGTTTCTTTTCCGACTTCCGGCGTAGTGGAAAATAGGCTTTTCAACTTCCTCGAAAACGCCTGAATCCCGCGCTCGCAAGCTCGGTGGGAGGAAGAGAGGAACCCAAACCCTCTCTACCGCTCAAACTCCAACGCCTTCGCAAATGTGCCAACACCAACAAGTGATCACCACCTTGTGCACGTGTGTTAGCATTTTCATAATCATTTTACCGAAGGAGTTAACCACTCAACTTGCCACGCCACTCGATCCTAGCAATGATGCATAGTTAGATCACACGAGTGGCACTAGATGACCGATATGCAAACAAGTTTGCTCCTCTTGATAGTACGGCCATCTATCCTAAACCTGGTCATAAACTTCTCTACACACCTATGACCGGTGAAATAGAAATGCCCTAGGTTATACCTTTGCCTTGCGCATTCCACTCCATCTCCTCTGACGTTGATGCAACACATGCACCAACCATATCACAAATGATATGATCCACTTCATATCATCATGTGACCTAGGTCCATCGATCTTGACCTCACTTGCTCTTCACCGTTGCGTCAGTCCATCGGCGCCAAGTCATGCTCAAGCTTCACCGTCACATGCGGTCCCTCACTTCAAAGCCTCTAACTTGCCCTTCACACTTGCAACCGGTCCGTCGAGCCAAGCCTCATCTTGATCTTTGCCACCTTGGCCACATGACTCCATGTCATGTCTCATATGCAATGAGCTCCTTCATGACACTATCTCATGTGGACTAATCTCCTGTGTATCTCACATAACCACATATTAGTCCACCTAAGTTGTCACTCAATTACCAAAACCAAACAAGGACCTTTCAATCTCCCCCTTTTTGGTAATTGATGACAACTCTACAAAGATATGGAAATTATGCTTTCTCAAGCTAGCACTTCACACAAGTGTAAATTGCTAACTTGTTTTGGATTTAATGTTACTTATCCAACTTTTAAGCTCTATGTCAATATTTGGATAAGCACCATAAAATCCGACTTGGTAGTGATAACTCCCCCTACATATGTGCTCAAATGGTTTGGTTTCAAGCTCACACATATGCATGAATATGAAATTTGTGGGAGGGTTAGCACTACTAAGTGATGCTAAGGTGTATAGAATAAACCTTTGTAGCTTGATACCAATTAGTAGCTTGATACTATTTGAAAATCACAAGTTTGCCATCATCCTTAGCATCATGAGTAGCTAGACATCAAAAACACTAGAAACCCCGTGAGATCAACATTATAAGCAAGGTTCTAGTTTTTGCATGATAAACATAAGTCTAGCTAACATCCTATGCATGCTAGTTATTAAATCATCATTCAAGTTCTATAACTAGCATACACCACACAAGCATGCATATTGAATTTAAGAACTTATGCAATGCAAGCAAGCACATGAATTATGCACATATCAAATGTAATCAATCAAAGTTCATGAGCTTGCTCCCCCTACTTGTGTGCTTTCTTTGTCCAAGAATGTTTGATCCCCTTACATTCTTCAATGTTACTACCTCTTTGTCCATGTCCATGTCCATGTCCAATGTTTCCAATCTTTCCCCAAAGCATGGTTCTAGTTTTCATATCTTTGTCCAACTTCTCCCCCTTTGTCATCAATTTCCATAAAAGGTGATCTTCTCAATTGATACAAAGGCTTGCATTGGGGTAGATGGTTGGGACTTGAATATTGCATTTTTGATGGACATTACCACATATGTTGGAATGACAAACTTTATGGTTGCTCTTGAGATTCCACATAGGATCTTTGACCTTGATACCAATCGGTGGGGCTTCTCCCCCTATGTCATAGCATGTGTCATTCACTTGAGATATCACTTGAAGATGAGGGTAGCATTACTTGATTTGATCACTTAAAGTTGAGGATCACTTGTGAAACCATCGTCTTGTATGAATGATACCACGTGAAGATACCATGAGTAGGAATGTGACACCATTTGAAAGAATTTTCTAGTATGGATCCACTTTGAAGGATTTGACAATAATATTCACTTCTTGAACATTTGCTATCTTCATGAGTACCACTTGTAAGATATCACTTGTAGATCATTATCTAGACACCATTTGTACATACCACTTGGAAGATCAATTTGAGTTTAGATACTACTTGAAACAAACTAGATATCCATTTTCATTGTTATGCTTGTACTCTTATCATTGTCATGAGCTTCTTGTATGACTTGAACTATGTTGATTTGCCTAAGATTCCAAGTCCGGTTTGATCCAATGACAAGCTTCTTCACATCTCATGCTAAGGGTTATCTTGCCAATGTTGTACTTGTCACTTGTTAGCAATCCAAACTAGATCAAGTACTTGGGTTCACTAGCTCATGAACAAATTCATACATATACCACTAGATCATTTAAACAATTCAAGCAATAGTGGTAGGCTATGAATCTAAAATTTTCATTTGTCATGCATGATCCTAATAAGCATGTACTATATGCACTAACCGCATACTAGTAAGGGATGAAATGATCATGCACATTACAATGATACCTTTGCTATGTTGGAGTAGAGGATAGTTATATAGATTCCAATTTATTACTCCAATAGCAATGTGAAGTCCAATTTATTACTTGGTGAAGACCAATCATCATAGATAAATCCATTCTTTACCCATATGAAATGAAAACCACTTATGATCAAGTGCACTTTCTTGTTGTGGTTGACTTGCTTCATTATATCATCTTTGCTTGCATGAGAGAATCACTTAGAATATTAATTGAATTGCAATGACTAACTCTCTTTTGGGTGTTGCTTGCTTTTCTTGATCAACCCTTTTGATTGTTTCAACTAAGCATCACAAGTTCCTCGGATCACTACTTCCATGTTAGCCTTCCAAGTCCCAAACTTGGTTTCACCTACACACGGCGGCAAGCCCCTCACTAGGGAGAAATGACCTTTCTCCAAAGAACCACTCTTGATACTCACTTGAAATGATATAGTTTGATTGATCCAAATGATGAACTCAATCTTGATGAATAATCCTTGAATCTACATTTGAGTCCAACTCTTTCTACTTGTTTAAGTCCTTTTCTTTCTACCAAATGATCTCTAATCATCACTAGAACTTAAACTTCATCTTCATCTTAAGTTTGATCTTGATCTTCAAATTGAGTACCAAATAAGTACACCAAGTACATTCCACAATCAAATGTTCTTGTACTCATTGCTTTTCATGCTTCTAGATCAATCCAAAACCAAACTTAGGTACCTCAACCACTTATAAACAAGTTTCCAACTTGAGGACCTTTCAATTAAAGTGACTCTAGATTAATCCAATGATTGTCACTTTTCTGGCAGATTCTGTACCCTTCAAAGAATAATTCATATCTCACAATGTACGAATCTAAATGCCATGAAATTTGGTGGAGATGTGCTTCACTAAGTCATATAGCAACTGTAAAAATTTGAACTTCTTTTGACTTCTAGATTGCTACTAGATTTCAAATCTTCCATAACTGCTACATGCTGAAAGCTGCTACACTATAGCTGAGAAGATGCACTCCAAAACCGAAGCATCTCTTATCCACTTCTCATGAAATTTCTACAGCATCTTCTTTCATAAGTGTAGAGCATGTATACCAAATTTTAAGCCAATCCAAATAGATTTGTTCACTCAAACATGGCTAAGATCACTGCTAGCTCAGATTTTTAATTTTGGACAGATTTCAATACATTGAGCAATTCTTCATCAAAAGTGAATCAAACTTGAAACTAACTTGTTT
The DNA here is from genome assembly GCA_038087645.1 of Saccharum hybrid cultivar R570. Lineage (NCBI taxonomy): Eukaryota > Viridiplantae > Streptophyta > Magnoliopsida > Poales > Poaceae > Saccharum > Saccharum hybrid cultivar. The sequence continues at coordinate 32,751,174 of JAQSUU010000001.1, read as the reverse complement.
GAATACTTTCATAAGATATATATCCATTCAATCCACTTACTAAAGGTCATCTCATGAACTTATCCAACCCAAATCAATCCAAACTTGATTGCTAAGCATTTAATCCATTCAATCATCTCATAGCAAGCAACATTGCATATATATCCAATTCAATCAACTCATATGCACCCAAGTGAAATGATCAACAAGAGATATACCTTAGTTAGCTCATGATCATCCAATAGCAAGCTTTCAACTTGAATATTTGCAAGCCATCAAATATACCAATAAATCACCATAATCTTTAACATTGCACTTGTATGTTGTAGCACTTGAACTTCACTTATTTTGACTTGGCATTGGGATTGGATATGCATTGAGCTTCATAACTTGACTCAATATATGATGAACAAAATGAAACCAATTGAATCAAGCCTCCAATGCCGATGGTACCTATAAATAATCATCCACTCTTTGATGGTACCCAAACAAGTTTGGGTCCTCTCAAGTTAGGTGCAACATACTTAGGCATTGCCTTAGTATGAATAGCGGGATGTTTTGCAATAGCAACAATAGAGGTACCATTTCCATACTTTCTAAGCATATTAGTATCAACAATTGAACTAGACTTAGAATTCTCACCTAGAGGACATGAATGTGCCATGTGTCCCCTTTTTCGGCATGAGTAGCAACTTCTCTTAGATTGAGTCTTTTCTTCCTTGCTCATATGTTGCTTCTCATTGCCTTGCCTCTCACGAGTTGCTTGAATCTTCTTTTCAAGCTTAGTAGGACACCCCGAGGCAAAGTGTCCCATATCTCCACACTTGAAGCACTTGATGTGAGTATGTACTTTCTTCTCGATTTGATTCTTGCTCATCATCTTGGCATCTTGGATTTGCATTGGATGCCTTGCTCTACCACCCCTTCTTGTTTTCTTCTTCTTCATCAAGTCACCATCATCTTCATGGTTGATCTTGATTTGCTCTTGGGATGTTTTCTCTTGCTCAACTAGTGGCTTTGGTTGAGGCTTTATTTGTTGCTTTACCAATTGCTTGGTTGAGCACATTGAGGTGAGATGACCCCAAGTGCGACACTTGAAGCACTTGACATGCTTTAGCCTCTCTTCTTCTTTCATCTTCTTGAGCTTCTCAATGTTTGGGCAACCATTAGCAAGATGTCCCGCTTCATGACATTGATAGCACATGGGTTGGGATAGCTTCTTTGCATCTTGCTTCTTCATAATCTTGCCCTTGCTCTTGTTGTAGCCAATACCACTCTTATCACCATATCTTCTTTGATTGGTCATGATATGCTCAATGGCGATTTTAGAGTTGTAGCACCTCTCCAACTTGTTGCTCAAATTCTTCACTTCACTTTTAAGCTCATTGTTTTCCTTCAAAAGGTTAGTCTCACAAGACATAGAAGTAGAACAAGCATTTAATTGTGAAGAACATGGCATATCTAATAAATCATCACAGGAGGTAGATACATGCTTCTTGCCTACATCACAAGGGTTAGTCATATGTGATTGATCATTTGACCCAAATGATGAGCTCTCACTAGATTTGGTTTCTTCATTAGAAGGCTTCTTAGTGAGTAAAGCATGTTCTTGTGCCAAGTTATCATGAGCAACACTAAGTTCCTCATGAGCCAATTTTAGCTCCTCATGTGAACAAGTAGTAATATAAAGTAGATGCTTTTGTTGTTCACATGTGGTTTTTAGAAATGAGTTTTCATTTTTCAATTTACTTGTTTTTGCCATCTCATTTCTTAGGGCCTTTGAGAGTTTATATAGAAGCTCAAAGTTTGGACCATCACAATCAACAACAAAACCACCAATAGATACCTTAGTGTCACCATGTGACATGGAACAATGTGGTGATGTTGAAGAGCTTGTTGGAGCATCACTCTCATAGCCATCATCTTCAACATTAAGTGTGCATGGAGTAGAATCATTGCTTGCATCACTTGTGGTATTATTATTTTTCTTGTCAAGTGATCTTGTGATATGATCATCTTTGTCATCACTTGACCGTGAGGTGGAGCAGTCCTTCACAACTACCTTGTTGTGGTCATGCTCAACATCCTCATGCGCCTCTTCCTTGGGCTCATCATCATTTGAGATCACCCCATATTTCTCATTTAGAAACACCCAAATTTCATGGGTGGACTAGAGGTCTATGATCTCATGAAGTATGCTATTATCCATAGATCGATAAAAAATATTAGTAGCTTGGCTATCGAGATGTAGGCATTTACTTTGCGCTTGAGTTGCATTCTTTTTATCAATTGCAAAGGAAAAACCCACATCTACGATCCACCACAATTGAGGAGAAATAAACTTAAAATTGCATGTCATCCAATTTCTCCATCGTGCAAAGTGTGTGCCATCAAAAATATATGGACACTCAACATCTAGCCCAAAAGTTGCCATCATCTCGGGTCGGTGAAGACCACAAATGAGAAACCCGTCTCTGATACCACTTGTAGGGTCAAGATGACGGACTAGAGGGGGGTGAATAGTCCTTTATAAAACTTGAACGAGATGGGTAACCAAAACAAATGCGGAATTAAACTTATCGGTCTAGCCAAGACTACACTCCTCTAACTAAGTTCACAAGTACCTCACAAAGATCCTAATTAATCAACTAAGGTGCTTTCCTTAGCAAGAGCTCTCCTATTTAATTCTAGAGCAAGGTCACACAAACCTATGCACTAGTACTTTGCAAGCAAGAGGGAGCTCCTACATAAATCTAGTAAGCAAAGTGAATAAAGCCTAAGCTCACTAGCAATGCTCAATAACAAGGCAACTAATACCAAATTAGAGAGCGCAAAACTTAGCTACACAAACTAAGCAATGTGACTAACAAGGTTACACAAACCAAATTAGTCACGCAAGCGGAAGCTTCTAGCTACACAAGCAAGAAGACAACTAGCAAGCTACACAAGCAAACTAGTACGAGAGCAACTACACAAGCACAAGTATATATGAAAGTAAATACAAGCTTGTGTTGCATGAAGGCAAACCACCAAGAAGAGTAGACAATGTTGACATGGTGATTTTCTCCCGAGGTTCACTTGGTTGCCACCAAGCTACGTCCCCGTTGTGTCGACCAACACTTCGTGGTTCGGCGGCTAATCGGTCACACACCAAGCCTCTCAAAAGGCACCGCAAGAACCCACCATAAAGTGTGGTAGCTCAATGACACACTCAACTAGAGTTGCTCTTCGCGATCCCCGCGGGGTGAGCACAATCCCCCTCACAAAGCTTCTCCAGAGCCTCGCACAATCTTCTTGCAAGCTTCGACGGAGCCACAAGCCACCAAGCCGTCTAGGAGGTGGCAACCTCCAAGAGTAACAAGCACTACCGGCTTGCAACACGATCACCTAGTGCCACACGATGCAATCTCTCAAAGCAACGCACTAGAATCGCTCTCTCACTCGATCCGATGAACACTATCAAGCATGAGTGAGTTAGAGGGCTCCCAAGCACTACCACATAAGCCACTAAGGCTAATGTGTGCTCAGCTACCGGCCAAGGCCGGCCAAGGCATATATTTATAACCCCACGGTCAAATAGAGCCGTTACCCCTTCACTGGGTAGATTTCGGGACGACCGGACGCGCCGGTCGTAATTGACCGGACGCGCTCAGCCGCGTCCGATTCTCCAACAGTCACTGACCCCCAACGGTCAAACCAGCGACCGAACGCGCTGCTGTCATGACCGGACGCGCCGCTGCCACGACCGGACGCGCCCCTGGCAATGACCGGACGCGCCGATTGCACAGTACCGCGCGCGCAACGACATGACCGGACGCACTCCTTGCGACGACCGGACGCGACAGTGCCAGCGTCTGGTTAGAGTCTAGTAAGCACCTTCAACGATTGGATGCGTCCGATCATGTGTGACTGGACGCGCCGCGCGTCCGATCATCCTTGCGTTCTTCAGTTCCCTTCTGAGCGCATGACCGGACACGCTGGTCCCGCGAGTGACCGGACGCGCCGGTTACAAACCCTAACACCCGCATCTACGCTGTACTGACCGGACGCATCCGGTCATACCATGACCGCGTCCGGTGCAGCGTCCGGTCACCTCTGTGACCTCCGTTCGCCTCCGTTTCTTTTCCGACTTCCGGCGTAGTGGAAAATAGGCTTTTCAACTTCCTTGAAAACGCCTGAATCCCGCGCTCGCAAGCTCGGCGGGAGGGAGAGAGGAACCTAAACCCTCTCTACCGCTCAAACTCCAACGCCTTCGCAAATGTGCCAACACCAACAAGTGATCACCACCTTGTGCACGTGTGTTAGCATTTTCATAATCATTTTACCAAAGGAGTTAACCACTCAACTTGCCACGCCACTCGATCCTAGCAACGATGCATAGTTAGATCACACGAGTGGCACTAGATGACCGATATGCAAACAAGTTTGCCCCTCTTGATAGTACGGCCATCTATCCTAAACCTGGTCATAAACTTCTCTACACACCTATGACCGGTGAAATAGAAATGCCCTAGGTTATACCTTTGCCTTGCGCATTCCACTCCATCTCCTCTGACGTTGATGCAACACATACACCAACCATATCACAAATGATATGATCCACTTCATATCATCATGTGACCTTGGTCCATCGATCTTGACCTCACTTGCTCTTCACCGTTGCGTCGGTCCATCGGCGCCAAGTCATGCTCAACCTTCACCGTCACATGCGGTCCCTCACTTCAAAGCCTCTAACTTGCCCTTCACACTTGCAACCGGTCCGTCGAGCCAAGCCTCATCTTGATCTTCACCACCTTGGCCACATGACTCCATGTCATGTCTCATATGCAATGAGCTCCTTCATGACACCATCTCATGTGGACTAATCTCTTGTGTATCTCACATAACCACATATTAGTCCACCTAAGTTGTCACTCAATTACCAAAACCAAACAAGGACCTTTCAGCGGCGAGCCGAGAGCTCCGGCGAGCGGATTCACGTCGCTGGCGGCTCCTCTGACCAAGCCGAGCACACCACCGTGCACTCCACACAAAACCGCACATAGGCATGCACTTTTCCCCAAAGCTACCGCACTGGAGCACCCTTGCCGACGGTGAGGGCGGACAACAGCGAACGCGTGGCGGTACGCCGGTGTTCTCCGGCCGCTAGATGGCCGGCAGAGGGGTGCACCCGCTTCCTGGAACCCTGGCGGACCTTCTGAGGCTATGCAAATGGATTGGGATGGAGTGGAGCAGCTTAGCCGCATGAGCACCTGGCCGTCGGCCATGGCGTGGCAGTGCGCGGCCGTGTTCCGGCTTGACCGGACCGAGACTGGCGGTAACGTCATCACCCGAGCATCTAGGTGCGATGGGGAAGAGGGGACGTGAGCGAGGGAAGGCGGAGAAGTGCGGTGCGGTGCTGGCCACAGTGACCTTAACCACGGCGGAGCTCCGGTGGCATTTGGGACGGGCGGAAGCGGCAATGCGGCTCACCTTGGGCTCGATTGAAGTCACGGTTTGGTCGAGGAGGTGCAGGGCAGGGCAGGCTGGTAGGAATGCGGTGGCGAGCTTTCACGGCCGCGGCAAGGCACGCGGCGGCGATGCGGCTCGGTGCGTCCGCCTGAGCTCGGGAGGAGCAAGAGAGAGGGCAGAGGCGCGAATGAGGTTGGAGGCGGCATTGTGGCGCCCTTGAAGCCCTCGCGGTCTGACTGGTGGGGCCACGACCGGCGTACGGCTGCCACCACGTGGCCACGCATCGACGACGGCCTGCGGCCGGTCAGCCACGCTGCTCTGACTGACTGAAACGAAACCGACATTCAGTGACTGACAGAGCAAGTTTGACGCTGATTATCTCCTAATCCAGCTCGAGTTAGCAGAAGATGATAATACCAAAATGGTAGAGCTACATGAGGACTATAAGTTTGTCAATTGGCTCAAGGACTGGTTCGGCCTGGTTTTTGAGTTACATGGTGGTGAAGTGGGGTTCAGTGACACGGTTTACCGTTTAACACTTAGCCAAAATGGCTAAGTCACAAAACAGCTTCTAAGACTGACTTGTGGGCCATTTTTGACCATGTTCTGGTCATTTTCATGAGATGGCCATATTAGAACTTTTGTTCCTTATGAAATTCTCTACAACTTTGCTTAAGGTTGTTCCTCCATGCAAGATTTCTAAGCTGGACTTTTTAATTGGTCAAACCAGATCACTCTAGGGGTCCAAACTTAGTCAACGACATTTGGAAGGGCAATTTGGTAATTTTGGTCAACATAAACATTGCTCCACTACTTACCCTAAATGTAATTAAGGTGTTATAAGACCTAATTAGCCACTCTACACATTGGTTGCACAAAATTCCTAGTGTCACATACTTTGAAACAAGTAATTCAATACTTTCACACAAATGTTGCAAACTTATGTTGCACATGTTGCATGAGTGTGTTGCATAGTACTTGCTAGTTATGTTACACTAAAGTGGTTGACATGTCTCAAAAGGAAATTGCACATATGGTACTTGTGTGTTGCACACTACTCACTCCTTAATACACATGAGATATAACCACCTGTTGCAATGTTTCAAAAGCATATTTCACACATTGTAAGCTCATGCATGAAATGAATGATGCTCACACTCATGAATGAGATGATTAATGTTAATGCTTATGAAATGCAATGCAATTAAGGAAGCCAAACACCTGGGGTGTTACAACGACGTTCAGCAAATAGCTTACCAAGATCTCTAGTGGTGGTTCTTCTAGATGATCTAACAAATCTTGGATTATGAGCACGAACAATATATTCCTCAAATGCATCAGTGTCACCAACACCAAGAGGAAGATCAAGCCTAGCAATCAATCTACACAGTTCAGTTCTAGCAACAGCAGGATCATAGTTCCAATTATGCAAAGACCCATCAGCATTAAAAGCTAGTCGAGACTAAACCCTAGAAGCATGATCAAGTTTCTTTTTGCAAGATTTTTGGCGCCTAAGAATGTGACCAGTACCAGCAGCAGATTTAGCACTCAACACAGTTCTACACGTCTTACATATAGCTCTAACACGCACATCATGACCATTAATCTTCTCAAAAACCTCCTCAAAGTCATCCCAGTACTTAGACTTGCGCTTTCCAGAAACAGCAGCAGAGGAAGGAGTACCATTACCATCAGCATCACCATTAACACCAGTGTTGTTGGTGTGGGTGTTGGAGTCCACCGCCGTCCCTATCCCCGCTGCCCCTGCATCGACGGCATCGACGTCGATCGCTGGCTGTGTCCCGCGGGAGGAGTCGTCAAACACCGCAAAGGGGTCACGACTGTCATCGTCATGCTCCGGGGACAGCCCAGCCGCGACCAAGTCATCGTCGCCAGTCATAGGGAACACGGCATCATCGCCGTGCGGGTCACACGCCATGGCCCCTCGGCCGTGGACGGCTAAACTCCAGCACCGTTCCTCAACGGTGCGCGGCTACGGCTTGGCCGCGGTGCCATTGCCCGTCGTCCATCTACGCCAAGGCTAGTAGACGACGAGGCATCGGCAACAGACCTGCGCAAGAAAAAGAACACAAAAACAAGAAAAAGGATGAGAAAACTATAGATCTAGGGGCTAGGGTTAGGGTTACGAATGGGGATGGGGATGGGACGGGACTTGCCTGCGCAACCGGAGCCCGGCGCCGGAGAAGACGAGGGCCACAAGAAGGCAAGACCGGATTAAGAAGGACGGCGAGCGACGGCGGAAGAGAGACGGGGAGGTGGACTCACATGTTCATCGACAGGACAGAGGAGAAGGAGTAAAAAGGAAGACGTAGAGGGAGCAGGGAACTCAGGGAGAGGTGCTGGAGCGGTGGCGATGTCACCGGATCGAAGGACGACGATCGGAACGGCGGCGAAGATGGATCGACAAGATGAGGCGACTAACGAGGAGTGAGACTGCGAGAGCGAGTGCGGCGGCGGCTAGGAGTGGGGAAAGGGGTTAGGGTTAGGGTGGGGTGGGGGTCCGCCAGGGGGTGCGGTTTATATATGGGGAGGGGGGCGTTGTTGGGCCAGCCTGCTAGCTGTTGGGGGTGCGGGCCGCTACGGGCCTGCCGTTATTTTGCGGGCCGTGCCGTGCCGGTCTACGGGCCTGGGGTGCGGCCCAAGCACGGCCTGCACCCCCGTGCCATGCCAGCCCGAGCCCATTGACCTTCGGGCCGGGCCAAAAGAGCGGGCTCCGTGCTGGGCTCACGGGCTCGGGCTGCATGCCCAGATATAATCTGGTCGATCTCTCCTTTCTGATACGGGCTGGGTCGACGTGCTCAAGTCTTTCTGTTTGGCAGCAATCATCCTGCCAAACATTTCACATTTGGAGACAGCTGAAGCTGATCGGCAGCTGGCTGGATGCACGCACGCATGTGTCCAGCCGTGCCAGACTCCCTCGCTCGTGTCGTGTCGTATCTTCGTGTGGATGCTGCTGCTGGGTCGCCTCTCACTTTCGCGTGATGAATAGTACTTCATCCGTTCTAAATTATAAATTATTTTGACTTTTTTTAGTACATCTATTTTGCTATACATCTAGATAATTAATATATCTAGATACATAATAAAATAGATAAAATAAAAAAAATCAAATCGACTTATAATTCGGAACGGAGTGAGCAGTACATGCTCGTCTCGTAGTAGTCCTTGTAGAAAGATAGTGACGAGAAGAGTACAGTAGCAGATACTTAGAAAGCGATTGAGATAATCAATGCGTACAAAGGTTTTGACCAGGGTAAGTCGTGGTAGGGCGTTTGAGTGTTAAAGTTTAATAAATACTGTAGCATTTTCGTCTTATTTGATAAACTAATTTTAGACTAATTAGGCTTAATAGATTCGTCTCGTAAATTACTCCTAATCTATGTCGACATACATACAATTAGCCTACATTTAGTACTCCATATATATATATTTACCGCAACATTAATGTGATGAGAGTTAAACTTTAACAGGCTGTAACCCAAGGGGGCCGTAGTCGCGTCCATGTCTGTGTCGTCTGAAGCTGCTACCCAGTAGGCCGCCTTTCATTCAATTTTCCCAGCAGTCAGAGGCACGGGGTGTTTAGGCTCTGTTGAGTTCCCTATAAATTTTGCAAAATTTTTTAATTTCTCGTCACATCGAATTTTTAGACACATGCATGAAGCATTAAATATAGATAAAAATAAAACTAATTACACAGTTTAGACGAAATGGACGAGACGAATCTTTTAAGCCTAATTAGACCATGATTGGACAATATTTGTCAAATAACAACGAAAATTGCTACAGTGTCATTTTACCAAAAAATTTGGATCTAAACCGGCCCTTAGTTGGGACAAAGAAAATTTTTGGTATTACATCGAATGTGTCGAAAGGATATCGAATGAGGTTTTCGGATGCTTATAAAAAAATAAATTACAGAAGCCGTCAGAAAACTGCGAGACGAATCTAACGATATTAATTAATCTGTCATTAGCACATGTGGGTTACTGTAACATTTAAGTCTTTTCATGGACTAATTAGGTTTAAAAGATTCGTCTCGCGATTTTCTCGAGAACTGTGCAATTAGTTTTTTTTATCTACCTTTAGTTTTCTATGCATGTATTTAAAGATACTTCTTTACTGTAGAAGGATTTTTTTTTTTAGAACTAAACACAACCGCAATCAATCGTTGTCGTTGTGGACAGTAACGTGCTGCCCTGCCCTGCCCTGCCAGCCGCGGACAGGGCAGCTGCCTGCTTCCTTCCGCGCGTTGCCGCCTCCGATCCGCCTCCAGGTCCAGCAGATTCTCTTCTTGCCGCCGCAGTGACAGGAAAACAATGGAGGCTATTCTCCCTCTTGATGGTTGGGGAATGGTTGGTTGTGTTTTTGGATCCGGACTCGGCAAAAAGAAGACGAATTTGCGTGTCCGCTCCAGATTCGGTCAGCGCGCAAATCTCTTGCTGTGATGCTGCCGCACATGGCAGTTCCTCATACCGTGCCGACATGGACTGGATTCTGCGAGCCAGCGGATACGTACACATCATGCCCGGGCATCTAGCTCTCTGATAGAAAGGCCACACAGAGCCTCGGCAGGATTGCTGCTGCTTCCATTTTTCTTCAGATTATTTTTTGAAGCTATCACAAACAACACGTAATCTCGGAAGATTGAAGTTAATTGAACCACGTGGTATGCAAGGTGATACTAGTCGTCTCCCCATTCCATTGGCCCTTGAGCAGGAGACCAGATACGACGGCCAGAGGGAATCGGCGACTAGTATGCAAAATATCCTATCCTAAATACTTGCAAAACCCCCACGTGGTTCACGGCTGGATTGACACTGCGGAGTCTTTTCATGCACGTTTAACAGTGACATAAATAGTTTGTCTCTTCTATTGTCAATATTATTTCTTGTTGGAAAAGTTACATGACACTCATGTGTAGCTTCCTTCTCCTGACACCTCAATTTTCATTTCCATAATCTTCTCCATCTTCTTCGACACCGGTGATCTAGGTCCGATCCATCTAAGATGAGATTAAACTTCTCCCGGTTTAGGATTGGGCGGCAGCGAGGCCGTTGGAGCACCCCGATGTTTTATGGAAAGAAACGCACGTAGTCATGCCCAATGATGTAGGCACATGGCTGAACTTCCTTAAAAAAACATCATGCCTGGGTGTCATTTTCGCTTACATATTTTCTCCTATGATGTTTATTCTTTCGTGTTATTTGGTTAGTAGGTCTAATTGGGTCTAATTCTAACCGTTCACTCTAATAGAGACTTAGGGAGCCATTGTGGATCCAACAATAGAATCAATTGAGAGGTGAGGAGGGTGAAGTAGGCGCAAGAGGTTACACTCGTCAGGAGGAGAAAAACAAATTAGAGAAGCAAGAAGAAGGCTAGAGGTAGAATAATATATGGCGGTCCTACATTTAGATTTGACGGTGAAAATTTCTAGTTTCACTACCGGAGCTGGCTGCTTTGCCGAGGGCCCCAGGCTCTTGGCAAAGCCTCTAAGGCTCTCGCAAAGCCTTTGCGCTCTCGACAAAAATCCGATCGGCAAAGGCTTCTTTGCCGAGAGCCGTTTATCGGGCACTCGGCAAAGCCTTTGCCGAGAGCCCGACGCTCGGCAAAGCGCGAAATAAAAAAATACGAAAAAACCTAAAAAAATTTTTAATCGGGGGAGGGGCCCACTGGCCAGCGCCCGCCCATCTCCGTGGAAGTTGCAAGTCGCAAGTCGCAGCATTTTTCGCGCAAAATTCGTGGCTACGCGGTCGGCGGGATTCGAACTCGTGACCTCTCCCTCACGCGATACCTCCTCTGCCACCTGCACTACACACTCACATGCGTCTATATGTCGTTTCGGTTACCCAAATATTATACTAAACCAAGTGAAAATTGATTGTTTGAGGCCCTAAACGAATTCAAATCAAAAAGTTATCAATTACAAAGTTTCTTAACTTTTCGAGCACTACATTTTTCATATAGAAAGTTTTTCCATCCGAGGTCTTTTGAAAAAAATCAAATTTTAAAAATTTGAATTTCAAACGTAGTTTTGCATGACAAGATTAATTCAAATGAAAAAGTGGTCAACTACAATGTTTCATAACTTTTCGAGATCTACAAACTTCATTTAGGAAGTTTTTTTTCCCATCCGAGGTCTTTTGAAAAATTTGAATTTTAAAATTTTGAATTTCAAACGTAGTTTTGCACGACAAGATGAATTCAAATGAAAAAGTGGTCAACTACAATGTTTCATAACTTTTTGAGATCTACAAACTTCATTTAGGAAGTTTTTCCATCCGAGGTCTTTTGAAAAATTCGATTTTTAAATTTTTAAAATTTTGAATTTCAAACGTAGATTTGCATGACAAGATGAATTCAAATTAAAAAGTGGTCAACTACAATATTTCATAACCTTTCGAGATCTACAAACTTCATTTAGGAAGTTTTTTCATCCGAAATTTGTGGTGCTAACATTGTTCACAAATCTTATATATCTCTCTTGTAGTTTCATGAAACTACATGAGAGACATATAGATTTTGTGAACAACGTAATTATTACTTTGTCGAATGAAGAAATGACCAATATAAAGTTTGTCGATCATGAGAAGTTATGAAACTCTGTAGTTGAAAACTTTTTTATTTGAATTCGTTTAGGGCACCAAAACGTGGTTTGAAAAATTGCTTTGCCGAGTGTTTTACTTTGGCACTCGGCAAAGAAGCCTTTGCCGAGTGTTTTTTTTTTTGGCACTCGGCAAAGAAACTTCTTTGCCGAGAGCCGTTTATTGGATGCTCGGCAAAGCCTTCTTTGCCGAGTGCAGAGGCTTTGCCGAGTGTTTTTTATTTGGCTCTCGGCAAAGCTTTCTTTGCCGAGCGCCAAAAAAAACGCTCGGCAAAACCTCCGGTGCTCGGCAAAGAAGCAGATTCCGGTAGTGTTTATAAGGAGACTTAACTTGTCTGTAGAAAAAATCTAGTTTATTTATAACAAGATTTAAATTATCTGAAAGGATATATAACGTTTTAAAGTAAAGTGTACCAATGTTTTTTTCGATGGTGGAAAATTAAATAGCAACGGAACTACAAAGATGTTTAACGGTTTTGTTCCGACTCTATATTCACTGCAAATAATGCCCGCACTCGTACCAAAGGCTTGGGAAGAGTGAGCGGCAAAACAACATCAAACAACTGCAAGAATCTCTTTATATCTTTCCTTATTGATAGGAATAGATATTTTGTTTAAGAAAAAAATTACTCTCCAACAACTTCTATAATTAAATCTCTAAATATTGGCATCCTCTGTTCCAAATTTCTCACGAGCTAATAAAGATGGAGAGTGGAGTTAGCTCTCTAGAGTACGCATAAGATATATAGAAGTTGCTAGAGGATGAAAAAATATAGAGAGCAAAATTTATTCAAATAACTCTCTAAATAATAATTTAGAAAATGAGTTTAAAAAACTCATGAAGATGCTCTAACCAAGTAGACCGTGCGCTCTCACGGACTAGCAAACTGAAGCTACTCCTATATATTAACAACTCTATTCCTCTAAGAACGAATTTGCGTTAAAATGTGCCGGTGTTCTTTAAACTTATTCAAAAGTGCCACCTGGATATTCGAGCTATTCATTTATAGATTCGATTTATAAATTTGTAAGTGGTTCACTCAAGGTTTGAACTCTCTGGTAAGTGAAAGAATATAATAAATTTATTGTTATAAAGATTATAATGATTCTATATTTTAATAACGTATCTAAGGACATAATCTATAAAGAATATAATAATTTTTGTAATAATTTATATTCTTTTGCTGGTATAATAATTTTAGTAGAATACAATGATTTTCGTAATTTTTTTATTGTTTATTAATGGAGTAGTTCCGACCAGATACTTGACCATACTACTATTTTATTTTGTTATACAATATATATAGAATTTGAAGCTGTAACCTTATGAAAAATAATTTGAAGAGAAATAATAAATCGGGTCATATAATAATAATAATATTTTTCAATTTGTATGACCTTAAAGACATTGATCGTCAATGCTTTAAAAGTTTGACCAGGAGCTTGTCCATTAATTTCCTGCGTTCGAGAGATTGGGCAGATCATCAGTTACAGATATGTTTATGACCAATTGAGAGGGCAACTCGTACTTAAGTTCGTATGGACCCTTCTGCAAGGAAAATGTAGGTGAAATCACGTGTCTATATATACAGGCACACACACACACAGGTCGTCAGCACACAAAAATTACCCACCAATGCAGCTTGGAATCGAACAGCGAATACCGTGCAGCGAGCACCGCGGTGAGCAGTAAGCTACTGAGCTCGAGTGCTTGACGACGTTAACGTTGTTGCATCTCAGAAGCTTCCATGCATTTCACTAAATACCTAGCTTGACAAACTAAATATACTACGACGTACTCAAAGAGCTTGGATCATATAAGTAAAGTACCACCCAAATACGTTGGATCGTTAGGACTCTCTCCTTCTGTCTTGCAGCCTTGCTCTTCGATCTCCTGTGTGATCACCAGCTTCTTGATGTTTCTTTCATTGCTGAGCTCGTGATAACGCTTGGAATCAGTGGAGGACAACGTACGGTGATCACCCCCAACATTCATGGCGTCAAGCTCACAGGCCACCGCAATAATGACCTTGTTCGGCTGGCTGGCTCCCAGCCAGCCAGCAGTGCTTTTCTCTCACACCAGTTCAGCACCAGCCACCAGCCAGTCAGCAGTATTTTTCTCTCACAATAAATCAGCCTCAGCCACCAGCCACCAGCCACCAGCCAGCCGAACGAGGCCAATGTATGCACCTCTCTCTCTCGCTCTCGATTTTGGAAGCAGGAATCACAAGATCGTCGTAATTCCTCCCATCCCTGCATGCAGAGGCACAGGAGAAGAAAGAAACGAATTAGAGGCGGCAGCGGCTTCGGAGGGCGGTAATGGCGGCAGGCAGCTAGTGATGCCCGAGGATGGGTATGAATGGAGGAAGTACGGGCAGAAGCTCATCAAAAGCATCCAAAAAAAACAGGTATTTATCACGAGCAATCAACTCTAAAACCCATCGTCACAGACTGCATGCGCATCTTGTTAAGCTTAAGCATGCCTGGGCTATGATTCGCCGAGTGTCCTCCTCTGGCGTCTCTGTTCTGTCGGCGCTCTCCTTGATGGTGCCAGAAAATCTAATGCCGGGTTGTGTTTTCACCGCTGCCGCCATTCCCCTTCATGGTTTCCTCCCCATGGACGGTGTTGAATGGTGGTACGTGGGCCCAGATGTGCTGTAGGTGGCACCATCAGCCTCAAGGGAGGTCGTCGTGTCCGGTGATCTTGGGCTTGCGTGTCTGTCACTACTCTTAGTCCCCATTCCACTGTTGGTCCTCAGATGGAGGGCGGTAGCGGAGCGGCGTAGCTACGAGGAGTGGTGCAGGGCACAAAGGTCACGGCGTAACCGGCGAGTATGCTGTTCGGCGGTGGCGCAAATCGATGATCGGTTGGCGTCCTTCAGCTTGTGTCTAGGCTAACCTGCAAACTATGCCGCTTGTGTCTTAACTTTGTCATTCTCCATGATCCTTGATTGCCTTGTCTCATCAAATGCCGGTAACGAGACCATGATCCCCTCTCTTGGATCTCCTCGCGCCCCTTTTTGCCGGCCCTCCCTCCATTGTGGTTTCCTCCCCTCAATGGGCGTTGGCGAGCGTCAACTGGGTCCTGGGTGTGCTTCAAGACATTGTAATCACGATTGTCGTCTGTCATTTTCACTCAAAGCTTCACAGTCGTTGTTGGAGTGGAGGTCGCCGGAGTTCGGCCGCTGGTGGTGGTGTTAGTTGGTGAACAACTCTTGCTTATCATAGGAGCTCTTTGTTCCCCTTTGTGTGTTTTGTGACTGTCCTTTGTCCTCTCACGTGTGTTATTGGTGATGTTGTGTTGTAAGTGTGTGTCCTCTGTGGTATCCTTTTGAGCGGTAATTTATATTACCACTCCATTGCAATATATCCAGGTGGGGAATGGTGACCCTTAAAAAAAATTCCGGTGACCTTCTTGAAAGTTGAAACTGAAGTTATTTTTCGCGAAATTGATACGCGAGTTGAACGGTGCATATGCATGAAGGAGCTACTTCCGGTGCCGGCGCAAGCTGTGCGGCGCCAAGAAGAAGGTGGAGTGGCAGTGGCACCCGCGGGACCCCAGCGGCGACCTCCGCATCGTCTACGAGGGCGCACACCAGCACGGCGCCCCGGCGGCGGTGGCTCCTCCCGGCGGACAGCTGCAGGGCGGCGGCGGCGCCTCCGACTCCAACAGATACGAGCTGGGCGCGCAGTACTTCGGCGGGGCCCGGTCGCAGTGACCCGGGTCAGCGAGCGGCGGCTCTAACCAATACGAGCTGGGCGCTCAGTACTTCGGCGCGCGGGTTCCCCCGCAATGACTAGCTAGCTCAGAGTTGAAGAGATCTATCGACGTCGCTCGCTCGCCGTCGCCGCTCATCGCATGGCGCCGGCGAGTCCCTGTGGCGGTGGGTGCCCGCCGATTGACGCATTGCGCCGGTGCAGCGTAGAGCGAACGAACCCTGGTGGTTCGCAGTGCTGGGGATTAATCATTGGTGTCAAAGCAGATGTACACGTACGTAGTGTAGTTGTATATATTCTACTCCTAGTAGAGCTACTGTATCGATCACGTATGTTGTGCATCGCAGTGTTATATAATTATTATTACAGCATGTTCACTTAAGAAACTAGAAGCCACGTTTATGTAACCTCATTGTTCATCGAAAAAAAAATATGAGTATAATAGCATCTCCAAATTTTTTTACTAAAAATTTGTTATCAAAGTCATCTTTTGGAGATTTGGAGTTATTTGAATAAAAATTAATTTTTTATATCTTTGTACCCTTAAATAGGTTTTCTACATATTGTACGCACTCTGTAGAATCGTTCTCGCTCCTCATCTTTGAATAACGACAAATCCAAAATAGAGGATGCACATATTTAAATATCCAATTAAAAAGGCTGTTGAAATGTATTTTTCACCATATAATCTATATTCCTATAAATTAGAAAAGATATAAAATTTTTCTTGAAATTGCTCTATGAATTTGGCAGCACTTCCAGAGAAACTCGTGAAGGTGTCATGGACAACCGTGAGATGCTATGCGACGGTGCCACGTAGAATTTGTTTTTCCAACTGCCAAGACCAAGCTAATAAACAAGAAAAATAAACATTATGTCATGGATAGCCACGCATAAGAAACATATATGTTGCTGAATATAAATACGAAAACGCTGTAGCCCAAGCATCTGATCCTCTTCAGAATACCGGACAGACTCCAAACACGGATAACCACTCATTCCTCAGTTAATTCTTATCCACTTATTTCTTAGTCTCCACAACACCACCTCTTACCCTGTCTCTTCTTCAAACTCCTCTCGCCCTCACTAGGTGAACGGCACAACGAGCTCAGCCATCCCCATCCTCCTCTCACATTCACCAGGCACGAGTCGCTATTGTTCCTATCGCCTGATGGGATTGCTTCGGTTACGAGCGGCGATGACGGCAGCTATCTGAATGTGGTTCTGCTCGCCCGCAGCAACCGCACGTCCCGCCGTGAGATGCGTCCACCGTGCCGTCCGCAGCAACCGCACGTCCCAATGTGGTTCGGAGGCGTTCTCGAACATCGTTCTAGGCTACATCAACCCCATGCTCATAGTCGAGGACATCGACGATAAGTTTGAGCACTGCCTAGAGCACCCTGTGCTGCTTGATGCACTGCTCGCTGTGCTACTGGCGACCTCCTCTCTCTCTCATCTGCAAGAGTATGTTTCAACAGCCTGTTCGCTTGACTGAAAATAAGCGGTTGAAAGTACTATAGGATGATTTATTTTGAAAGAAAAACACTATTGGCTGGCTGAAAATAAGTGGCTGAAAGCTCAAGCGAACAGGCTGCAAGTGTCTCAGAGGTATGCTACAAGTGTTGTATATCGATGTTGCAAAAGTAGATCGAGATGTTACACATATTGTAATGGCTATACACGTATGTTCCAAATGTTTCGTCTGTATTTTGCATATACATATTGCAAGCATATGTTTCAAGTGTTTTCAAGTGCTTCATACGTATGTTTGCAAGTGTTTCATCTGGATGTTACATATGTTTGGAATGGTTTTCAAATGCTTTTAAGGTGTTTTCGCAAGTGTTTTAGACGCTTGTTTCAAGTGTTTCATCTGTCTTCTTTTGTATGTTGCAACTGTTGCATATGGATGTTGTAAAAGTAGATCGGGTGTTGTACATGAGATTCGCGTAGGAAGCGGCTAGCGGCGCGGGCCCACTGCTGGTGAGGTCGCTAGCTCTGTGTGCAGGCACTGTCTGGACGCTAGCGCCCAGATTGGGCTTGCAAGTCCTATATAAATACGGTGAATGTGGGTGATGCTGCTGCTGCACCAAGGGCCAGGAAGGGAACCAGGAAGAGGACCAAGAGCGTCAAGCTCTCTGGGCCAGAATGGGCCGCGTGCTCCGCTTGTAACGTGAGGCCTGCCCAAGAGTGAGATAAGAGGGGAGAGGGAGACGTGAGGAAGCAGCTTGGAACCTGTACCCACTACATTACTTTTATTTTGCCTAAGTAGTCAAGTAGAACCCGGCTCTTCGCCGGCAAGGTTCCTCGAAATTACTGTTCATCTTCTTCATCGCAATCCAGCGGCTTCGATCGCTGACACTGGTATCAAAGCCGCCGATCTCCGGTCCCCCGTGCATGCTGGATCCCCACCCTCCCTCCCACAGCCACTTCACTCGCCTCCAGCGCTCGCGCGGCTTCATGGATCCCATCGTCCGCACCGCATTTGACGAGCTGATCCGGAAGTTCGACGACTTCTACGGCGAGTTCGAGTCCTCCAGCAGCCGCATCGATCGCCGCCTCGCCGACGCGGAGCTCCGACAGCAGCAGCGCGACGCCGCCGTGGATGAGCGCCTCGACTCGCTGGAACACTTCACTGCATCCCAGTCCTTCGCCGCCGTCATCGCCGACAACTGGGGAGGGCACTTCTCCGACCGCGTCAGCGATCTCGAGCAGCACGTCCTCGACATTGAGTACCTCTGCTATGACGACGTTCAGCGTGAGAACACCGAGCGTGTGGCCATGCTCGGATCGGCTGCGGCTTCGTTCGAGGAGTGGCGCCCCAGCGTCGAGAACTCCATCGCCAGCATTCGTGCAGAGCTGGACGGCCTCTTCAAGCGCGTGGATCGCTCCGTCTCCGATCCTGCTTCCTCTCTAGAGTTGGTCGCCGGCCATCGTGCTACCGGGGAATCGACCGACTGGCCCAAGGGGCATGGCGCGAGTCTGACTACACGGGAAACGGGCTACAGGTCAGTCACGACCCTCGCCCCGTTCCCGGCCAATGGTATGCACTCCCACCCCCGCCCCACCTCTCCTCCGTTGCAGACCATCACCAGAATGTCGCCGCCTCCTCATGTTCCGCCCAACACCCGTCCTCCCCCACCTATACACCATCCTCCACCCATGCCATTCCAGCCGCCGCCTACCCACCACTCCCACCGTTTGTTCCAAATCCCCATCCTCACCTGACTCCCCAATTCGTCCCCACTTCCCACCCACCTCCCCAATTTCCACCAAATCCAATTCCACCTCTCTAATTTCATCAAAATCCACTTCCGCCTACTCAGTACCAATCCCCCACTCCAGTTCATCCTCCAATGCACCAGCCTTACCAATTTCAGTACACCCAGCATCAGCTGTTATCCGATCCTAACTCCCCTTTCAACCCTGCCTTCCATAACCCCTCCAATCATCATCATCTTGGTCAGCTTCCTAAGATTTTGTTCCCTCAATTCGATGGGGACAATCCCAAGCTCTGGCTGTCCCGTGCTCGATCACACTTTGAGATGTACTCTGTCCACCCTGCTATCTGGGTGCGTGTGGCAACTCACCATTTCACTCATGCCGCCGCCCGTTGGCTTCAGTCCATGGAGACTGAAATTCAGAACATCTCATGGGATGCCTTCGCTGCACTCATCCACGACCGGTTCAGCCATGACCAACATGAGTTGCTCTTGCGTCAACTTTTTTGCATCACGCATACCACCACCGTCTCTGACTACATCGAGAAATTCACTGACCTTTACGAGCAGCTCAAGGCTTACAACCCTCACCCTGATAAGATTTACTTCACTACCTGCTTTATTGATGGCTTACGTGAAGACATTCGCTCTGTTGTCCTGGTTGCACGTCCACAAGACCTCGATTCTGCCTGCACGCTTGCTTTGTTGTAGGAGGAAGCGTTGGACCAAGGCACCCGCAAGGAGTTCAAGCGGTCTGAGGCGTCGCCATTTGCACGTACCGCAACGATCAAGGGCGCCCTTCCGCCACCGCCTCCTCCCCGTCGTCCGCCGGTTGACCATGCTGATGATCGGCGTGCAGTCCCCAAGCCTTCCTCAATCGACGACAAGATGTCGACTCTGCGCAATTACCGCCGTGCTCGTGGCCTTTGCATTCGCTGCAGCGACAAATGGGCTGCAGGCCATTGATGCACACCGGTCCCTTAGCTCCATGCGCTGGAGGAGGTATGGACTTTGTGTGCAGATGCTTTCCAGGATTGTGAAACTGCTGAACATTCTGAAGAAGAGCAGTATGCTACTGAACAAGTATTTATGCTTCTGTCGTCAGCGGCTATGAATGGGTCTGTGTCTCCCAGAACTTTGCAGCTCAAAGGGGTTTTGGCTGGTCACGACCTCCTTATTCTAGTGGACTCTGGAAGCAGCCACTCGTTTCTGAGCACCTCGGTTGCTGCTACCATGCCAAATTTATAGAAGCTGCCTGCTCCCTTGTCTGTGAAGGTTGCTGATGGCAACAATATTGTGTGTACCGAAGAACTCCAGTGTGCTAAATGGTCCGTTCAGGGGCACATTTTTCACTCTACCTTGCGCGTCTTACCACTGGGATCCTATGACATGATTGTCAGCATGGACTGGCTTGAAGCTTTTTCACCAATGAAGGTCGACTGGCTACAAAAGTGGATGAAAATTCCTTATGGCACCACTCATGTGACTCTGCAAGGCCTGTTGCCCTAAGCTAATCAGTCCTCCCTGTTCCAGTTATGCCATATTGCTGAATCTGCTGCCAGTTCTGATGACATTGAGTTGTTACCTCCAGTCCAACATCTAGTGGAGGAGTTCTCTGATCTCTTTCAAGAGCCCACGGAGTTGCCCCTGGCGCCACTGCGATCATCGCATTCCACTAGTGCCAGGTGCTCCTCCTGTGGCTGTCCGACAATATCGATACAAGCCGGCCTTGAAGGACGAAATCGAGAAACAAGTTTCAGAAATGTTGCAGTCCGGCCTGATACAACCAAGCTCCAGTGCCTTCTCTTCTCCAGTATTGCTGGTTCGCAAGAAAGACAACACTTGGCGGTTTTGTGTTGACTACCGCATGCTCAACTCTCTGACAGTCAAGATCAAGTTTCCTATACCGGTGGTTGATGAATTGCTTGACGAACTATCACAAGCGCAGTGGTTTTCTTGTCTGGATCTCCGGGCGGGGTTCAACCAAATTCGGCTAGCTCCGGGAGAAGAGCACAAGACCGCTTTCCAGACTCACTACGGACAGTTTGAGTTTACAGTGATGACTTTCGGACTGACGGGCGCTCCAAACACATTTCAGGGTGCGATGAACACCACTCTTCTGCCATTGCTGCGCAAGTGTGTCTTGGTGTTTTTCGACGATATCTTGATCTACAGCCGCACCCTGGACGAACACATTGATCATCTTCGCCAGGTTTTCTCCTTATTGGCTCACGATCAGTGGAAGGTGAAGTTCAGTAAATGTCGCTTTGCGCAACAGTCCATTACTTATTTGGGGCATGTGGTCAGCCGTGGCGGTGTCTCTACTGATCCAGGGAAGGTTGCCGCGGTACAACAGTGGCCTCCTCCACAGAATATTAAGGAACTCCGCAGTTTCCTTAGGCTCACGGGCTATTATCGAAAGTTTGTGCGCAGCTTTGCAATCCTGGCTCGCCCCCTAACCAATTTGCTGAAGAAAGGAGCTCTGTTTGTTTGGACACCATCTCATCAACAGGCTTTTGAGGCCCTCAAGTCTTCTCTAGTGTCTGCTCCGGTTCTTGCCCTACCGGACTTTAATAAGCCATTTCAGTTACAGACAGATGCATGTGACACGGGCGTCGGCGCAGTCCTTCTCCAAGACGGGCATCCTCTGGCCTTTGTCAGCAAAGCTTTGGGGCCTCGCACTAAGTCCTTATCAACATATGAGAAGGAATTTTTGGCTATCTTAGTGGCCATTGAACAGTGGAGATCCTACTTGCAGCACAACGAATTCACCATATTCTCTGACCAGCGCAGCTTAATGCACATCACAGACCAGCGCCTTCAGACCCAATGGCAGCTCAAAATGCATACCAAACTGGCTGGCCTACAGTACCGTGTGGTTTACAAACTGGGGGCCTCAAATGCTGCTGCAGATGCTCTGTCTCGTCATCCAAATCCTCCAGCTCACCTACAGGACATTTCTGTATCTACCCTAGAATGGTTAGCTGAAGTAGTGGCCGGTTATGCTGCGGACCCTGAATCAACAAAGCTGTTGCAAGGCCTTGCAGTCGACCCTCAGAGCCACCCTTCTTTTACTCTCCAACAGGGAATCATCCGTCATTCAGGACGAATTTGGATTGGCACTAACCAGCAGCTCCAGCGCCGTATCATTTCGGCACTTCATGATAGTGCTCTCGGAGGGCACTCCGGCTTTCCTGTTACTCACAGCCGGGTCAAGAAATTGTTCTCATGGAAGGGACTGAAGCGCGATGTCAAGACCTTTGTATCTTCCCGCACAATCTGTCTTCAGGCCAAACCAGACAGAGCTCGGTACCCCCGTTTGCTCTCTCCGCTGCCAGTTCCAGAAGAGGCTTGGCAAATGGTTTCCATGGATTTTATAGATGGCCTCCCAACCTCTGGACATGCCAATTGCATCATGGTGATCGTGGATAAATTCAGCAAATTCGCGTATTTCGTGCCTCTTCACCATCCATTCACGGCCCAGAAGGTTGCTCAGGCATTCCTGGATAACATCTTCCGGCTTCATGGTATGCCCACTCACATAATATCTGATCGGGACCCCATTTTCACAAGCTCTTTTTGGCGCCAGTTGTTTTGCCTGGCACAAGTCACACTGGCCATGAGTTCCGCTTACCACCCACAGTCGGATGGACAAACTGAGCGCGTCAATTAGTGCCTGAAAACGTACCTGTGTTGCTTTGTCCATTCTTGTCCGCGTCAATGGCTGAAGTGGCTTTCTCTGGCCGAATACTGGTACAACATGAGTGCACATTCAGCATTGGGCAAATCTCCATTCCAGGTACTCTATGGCAGATCTCCCCGTCATTTTGGTATTTCTGACCATTCTGCCTCTCCTGTGTCGGCTGCAAAGACAATGGTGTCCGAGCGCGCTACCATGCTCGTTGTGGTACGCCAACACTTGTTGCGGGCTCAACAACGCATGAAGTCACAAGCTGACAAGAAGAGATCTGAGCGCTCCTTCCAAGTGGGTGGCTTCGTCTACCTCCGCCTTCAGCCGTACGTGCAAGCTTTGTTGGCGCCGCGCTCCCACAACAAGCTTTGCTTCAAATATTTTGGGCCCTTCAAGGTCCTAGCCAAGGTGGGCGAGGTGGCGTACAAGCTTGAGCTCCCTCCGACATCATCACTACATCCGGTGTTCCATGTCTCCCTGCTGAAGCCCTTAGCATCTCCACCTGTGGATGTGTCTGGTACTCTTCCAGACCCTGATGACTCTATGCAGATTCCAGAACGAGTGCTGCAGTCCCGTGTGCATCATCGTGGACATCGTGCCGTCAAGCAACTGTTGATCAAGTGGACCAACCTCGACGAGGAGCTCGCGACTTGGGAAGACGCCGAAGCCATCACTCAGCGCTTCCCAGGTGCGCCGGCATGGGGACATGCCGCGTCTCAAGGGGGGAAGGCTGTCAGCATTCCCCATCCGGGTGATGCTGCTGCTGCACCAAGGGCCAGGAAGGGAACCAGGAAGTGGACCAAGAGCGTTAAGCTCTCTGGGCCAGAATGGGCCGCGTGCTCCGCTTGTAACGTGAGGCCTGCCCAAGAGTGAGATAACAGGGGAGAGGGAGACGTGAGGAAGCAGCTTGGAACCTGTACCCACTACATTACTTTTATTTTGCCTAAGTAGTCAAGTAGAACCCGGCTCTTCGCCGGCAAAGTTCCCCGAAATTACTGTTCATCTTCTTCATCGCAGTCCAGTGGCTTCGATCGCTGACAGTGAAGGTGTGGAAAACCAAACTTTAAATATAGTATAAGGTTGTAAATAAACATAATATATTCAGGTGACACCTAATTTAGCTCCGTGCATGCTGTGGTGTCACTGCTGTTGTGAAAATCAAACAGCGAAGGGCAAAACAAAATCTGCCTGCCCAAAGTGGTGAGACGTAGGCGGTTGGGCAGGTGCAGGTGCAGGGGCAGGGCCCAGGGCCAGCGCCAACGAATTGCGGCCGGTCGTTCCATTTGTCGCAGTGGAAACGGAGTCGCCTCGCGCTTTTGCGAGGATGAATGAATAGTAGAAGACGAGCGAAGAGAAAGGACCCGAGAGAAAGCGAGTGAATCCTTTCAATCAGGCTCGTCAGATCTCAAACGACGATGTACCAAGTCCTGGTAGCGGCTCCGTGGTCCGTGTCTGTTTCTCAACATGTACAGGCAGTCGTCGCGCGGCCGTGGTCGTCCGCGTCCGTGTACGACGTGCTCGATTTGATAGAGATGTTGGAGGCTGGTGCTGGACGGCTAGCTGGTGCTGCCCTGCCTACTCCGAACGTCATCGGATGGGAGCTGTTTCTGCGTTGCTGCCAGCTCCGATCTGATGCATGCATCTCGCCGATCTGGATCGGTGGCAGGCGGGGAGCCCAAGTGCACAGCCGGTCGTCTCGATCTGCTCCTGCCTGAGATCGAGTGCTGTTCCATGGAAGTTCCGTTTCCGGTGACGGTCGGACTAGTCGTTGCGGGCGTGTTCTTTACTGCCACGGATTCACCGTGCAAAAACTGGGCGGGTTCACGCAATTGTTCCCTGCGTTGGGGCAGTCTGTCACTCGTCAGCGCACCTGCGAGGTCCTCAGTCGTCTGTGTTGCTGTCCTGTCATCATGCTTGCCGACATGGGCCGGCCCGGATCGGAGGTCAATCATTCTCCGGGACAATTTCACCAGACTTTCACTTTCCACAGACGTATGAGTTCCCCTGTGTTCCCTGTTCACTACAATAAAAAATAGTTTTTGCCAACGAATATTTACCGTCGGTTTTTAGTAAAATCATTGGTGATGTTTTTCACTAATGGTTTGTTATAAGAAACCTCGATGAAAAATGGACCATCATACAAGCCGTCGTTGAAAATCAGACCCATTTTCACTAATGGTTTGTACAAGTTGTCGGTGAAAACATGTGCTTCTTGAGAGTGGTGATAAGTGGGGCCCACACACCCATGTGTCGTGTCGTAACTTGTGTCCGTGCAAGGATATGGATCCATGGGCCCACCAACCTTTATCTCTCACACATAAGCCTCTATCTCTTTCTCCCTCTCTTTCTTTACTCCCCCTCTCTCCCATGGAGGGTGACCGACCACAGCACGCGACACGGGTGGCCAAGTGTGACAATCTAGGCCTGACACGATATGCGCAAGCGGTTGAGCTCGATAGTCTCAGGCACCTTGATGCGGCGGCCTCAAGAACTCTGAAACGATGGAACTTGACAGTTAGACTTGGCGGAGAAGACCCGAGTGCGGTGGACCCGGTGCCAACGACCAAGTGTGGCCGAATTCGACGGGGGTGGCCTCGATGCGACAACCACCTCGAGTGCAGCAGGGCCGAGGGACGACATGGCGAAACCCGATGCGACGGCCACCCCTCACCATACCTTGAGTGATGATGTTGGTATTAAGTGCCTTCTGTGAAGATGAGTGAACGAGTTGCCCCTTAGGGTCTCGGCCCACTGGCCGAGTGCACCTGGTCATGGCCACCATACTTGTCGCAGATGGTGAGCTTCTCAAGCTCACTGGTCACGTGGTCAGTGGTGCCTGAGTCGACGTACCAGTTGTTTGTCGACACCGTACGATGTCATCGCGGACGAGGCACTCTTCTGGGGCGGACCAGTGAAGGAGGTGTCAAACCTCTTGAAGCACTTGATCACCGTGTGACCTTCCTTGCCGCAGAGCTGGTAAGTAACCATCGATGCTCCTCCACGTTCTCCTCCACGACCACTCTTCTGGCGACGCCCAAAGCCACCACAGCCACCGCCGCCACGACCACGGACGTCGTTATTGTTGTTGGTGGTGTCTCTACGACCGCCCTTAGCGGTCATATTCGCAGAAGAGTGTTGGGCGACGCTATGTAGCTCCATGCGCTGCTCAAAACTGATTAGCTGGGTGTATAGTTCCCCAACTGAGATTGGCTCGACCCGAGCGGCAACAGCAGACACCACCGGGTTGTAGTCGAGGTCCAGGCCAGTCAAGATGTAGGAGACGAGCTCCTCATCTTCCAGTTTCTTCACTGCAGATACCATCTCATCTGCAAGGGCCTTCATCTTTGTGAAATACTCCATCATCGTCATGGTGGACGTCGTGGCAAGGGCCATCCGGGTGCTGATGACCTGTGCCCTAGACCGGGACATGAAGAGGCCCTCAATGGCAGCCCATGCAGTGGCCGCGGTATCCGCTAAATATGTAACTTGAGAGAAGATCTCTTTGGAAAAGGAGGATAACAAATAGTTCAGAAACCTGCTGGTCCTTGGCGATCCAAGTCTCGTAGTCAGGGTTGGGGATGTGCGGCTTCTTGTCGTCGTCACCCTTCTCGCCATCGCCCTTCATCGGAGTCAGGTACATCTCTAGCGGGTGCGCCATTGGCTTGATGTACCCAGCAAGCTGGGCACCACGCAGAGCAGACATGACTTGGAGATGCCACATCGCCACATCGGGAAGTTGTTTCTCACTAGCTTCTCGCTCACGGGTATAAACCCTATCTGTGGAGATGGCGGCGTAGCAGAGGAGGAAGCGGCCATGGATTAGTTCCGTGAGGAAATGAGCTCTGAATAGCATGTGAAGATGAGTGAATGAGTTGCCCCTTAGGGTCTCAACTCCATGTTAATATAGGGCAGGAACAGCCCCCCACGTGGCTTGTACACAAAGTTAGGATTACAACAAGATCAGGATCAACATGATCCATCTATCTACTTGAGTTACAAGAAAGTAACCAACTATCCTTTCTCGTACTAGGTACAATGAACTGTGACACATGTCTTAACACCTTCATCTCCCCACTCTCTCGTCCTCTCCCAGATCTCGTCGGATTTTGCTCTCACACACACACACACTCTCTCTCCCTCAGATCTGACGGCGACGGCGGGTCGTAAAAAAGTAAAGTTCTTTTTAAGATGTGTTTTACAGAAATGAATATCTAGCTCTATGAAATGGCTAGATAGCGAGAGTACATATCTATAAACTTATAAGGAGGCATTTTTTTTTCAAAAATAGGAATTATAAAAGATGTGTACAAGTCTGTAATACTCCCTCCATCCCTGAATAAATCAATTCCTAGAATACGTGCCAGTCAATTTTTTTTAAATTTAACTAACTTTTTATAAAAGAGTAGCAATATCTATAACACAAGATGAACACCTTATGAAACTATATTCTATGGTAAATCTAATAATACTAATTTAATATCATAAATCTTAGCATTTTTTTAGAAATTGGGTCAAAATTTTAAAAGTTCGATTTAAGACAACTTTATGAATCTCTTTATTCAGGGGAAGGAGTATACAGTAGTTCGATTCGAAAATGTTACTGTCGACACGAGCGTGAGGGAGTACTACAGTAGTTCGATTCGAAAATGTTACTGTCGACACGAGCGTGTGAGCCTATATTGGTGGGCCGATTCCGCCTGTTTTCATGTGGGCTGACCACACATGCAGTGCACCTAGAAGCCGGAGCTATGTGCTGAACCGCTGAACCGTTGGCATAAATCAATGTTTTTCAATAGTCCGTTACGGTCTTAGAATAAAATTTAACACTCTGTCGCGGGCTGCAGTGCGCTGAAACCGCCTGCATCACGGACCGTGACTGGGATGTCCTGGGCGAAATTCGGCCCAAGACTTGGGCTGTGCTGCGAACGCAATATGTTCGACGAAATGCCATGAGCAGCATCGTGGGTGCGTGGCGTGCGGCTGCTTGCCATCAGCAATTCAGCATACAGCACTGTCGTTGCTCCGGGATTTTGCTGACCAAACCTTGTAAAGCTCACTTTGAGGAGCTTCTAGCTTTTTTACTTCCGGGAGCTTTTCGGCTTCTGTACAAGAAGCCCAAACAAATAGGCCCTAAATACATACTTAATGTTGATGACTACACAATGGAGGAAGATAACCATTTACAGCAGAGACATCAAATAAACAATGGAAGAATATTCTGAAGAAAACAACGGTTAAAAGGAGGAAAGGATTGGTTTAAGAAATTGAGCAGATCAATATGGGCTTGTTATTGGACCCCTCTCAAGACACCACCTATTATGGCAACCATATTAGTTTGTATATGACTGTCATCTATAAGTAGAGCTAGAATATAAGCCTTATTGGGCTACCAGAGAGATGAAATTAAATTTTGGTGGCGCACAACTGAAAAGGAGTCAGATTCGTGAGGTAGAGGAAATGAGATTGAAAGCATATCACAATGATAGTATCTACAAAGAAAGGATAACCAAATTAAATATAAGTGAAATGGCACCAAGGCATTTACTTATAAACGCAAACAATTGTTGGAAATATGCCCATGTGGCCCAATTAGCAATTCCTATATATGCTAATCACCGGCCAAGGGGCTGATTAACCCTAATCACAAAAGCCACCAGGCAGCACCCGCCGCCGCTCCCGGTGCCTAGACGAGCACGCCGCGGTACTGCTGCTGTCCCTCGAGCACGGCGTTGAGTGCTGGCACACTCCGTCGAGCCATTCTCCTCTCCGCACGTGTGGATGTTCGTTCGTAGAGGTGCCGCTGTGTTGCGCACTACGTCAAACCGTACGACTCCTTCCTTGACGTCAAATACATTGATTACGCATGTTCCGCCAAATCTTCCGCTGTGCCGCGCGTCGGGAAGGTATAATCTATGATCATGTACAAGCAAATTGATTCTGTTTTTACGTGGTTATTAATTTGTGCTAGCATGTAGCCACCCACGTAACCTTTCAACAGTTACACACATTACATTACATTACAACATTCAGTATAAAGGTATACATCTTGAAAAATATGGAAAATCATACTACAATATTTTTTAATTTAAAACTTCTTTTTATAATCTATGATCATGTACAAGCAAATTGATTCTGTTTTTTCGCGGTTATTAATTTGTACTAGCGTGTAGCCATCCGCGTAACTGTCAAGGACCACCACTGCGGCTGGAGAAGGCGGGGCGGACGTGGAGCGGAGAGGGCGCCCTGGGCAAGCGAATCGCAGTCGAGCGCAGAGACGCGGGAACGCTCGGTGAGGAGGGGGTCCGCGTTGGGCTGCGCGACGCCGGCCTTGAGCACCTCGCTGCCGATGGATGGGTGGACCTTCTCGTCCATCTCCACCACCTCCAGCTGCTTGTCCGAGGCGGGGAGGTACCCGAGCTCCGAGATGCGGATCTGGACGGTGGACTCGAGCTCCGTGAAGACGATGTCGGCGGTGAGGTCGAGGCCGTGCTCCTCCGAGGTGTGGCCCGTCTCCTCGAAAAACCCTCCCCAGTTATCCGGAACCACCACGGTGTCCTGCTGCTCCTTGGTCGGTGGAGGGAAGGAAGGGTCAGTGATGGCCGGGTCATAGACAGGCTCCTCTAGGACGGGCATCTCGCCGAAGAGGCCACCCCAGTTGTCGGCAACGACGAGCTGCGTCGTGCTAGACGGCTCGAGGCCGCCAGTGCGGGGCTCGACGGCGGTGCCCCGCCAGTGCTGCTCCATCCGAGCGTCAAGCTTGTCGAGCTTCCTCTTGAACTCGTCGAACCAAAGCTCGAGTGAGGAATCCATGGTGTAGACCGAGAATCGACTGACTCATACCAATTGTCAGCAACCCCAACTCGGATTGCTCACGAACAACTCACTCAGTTACAACTAGCAGAGAACCAAAGATGAACAGGTAAAAGGTAAATGCTTCGGATGATTTTGGTTGATCCCCTTGGCTTGTCCTCCTCTGTCCTTATGTAGCTTGTGGCCTCCACTGGTGACAGCCTGACGTGGCCTATCTGGCAGCGGTGGTCCCTGACCAGGGGCGGATCTACAGGGGGGCTGCCGGGGCTCAAGCCCCCCTACCCTCGCCGCGACATTGGAGCCCCCTGAGCCCCCCCTAAAAAATTTGAGTCATTAACCATAGGAAGGAGGGGCTGGCCGCTGGGAGCAGGTGTTCTGGACGGAGCTTGAAGACAACTCGAGGCGCTGGTGTGCTTCGTGGCTTCCAGGCCTGTATTACTTATATTTGCATGGCGCAATACGTAGAATAGAGAAGCATGTCCGGCTGTCCACAGCCCATTAAGAAGACAAGCCTTTTTTTTTTTTTTCTGTTTTTCAGTCCATCACGGGAGGGAGCCGGAGAGACTCGACTCTCGGCAACTCGAGCAGACGGGGGCGAGCGGCGGTAGCGCTAGCTAGGGTTGACGGCGCGGCGCGGCGCGGCGGTGCCGGTGAGGCCAGGGCCAACGGCGCGGCGGCCGGAGGAAGCAGGCCAGCGGCGCGGCGGCCGGACCGCAAGGCGCAGCCGCGCATTGCAGCCGTGCCCCCGCATCGGAATCGCGGTGAGCTCCTCCGCCTTCTCCATTCCTTCTCAGCGCCGACGATGCCACGCCCAGTAGCTCGAGGTCCGAGTAGCGCCGACGATGCTCCGCCGTGCCAAGCCATGGCGCACGCACGCGCGTGCAAACGTGTGACACCGGCGACGGCGAGCAAGCAGAGCTACCGGCCCGGCCGACGGCCGTGTGTGCCCAACTTCTTATTAGCTTGTTGACATCATCTCCGACGTCATGCTCACATTATGGCCGTTTTCCTTTCCAAAAAACAAATCCAGAAATACACTCCAAATACACTTTTGTAACGGACACGGTTCATCGTACACCGCTCTCACAGGCAGCACGGCCAGCAGGTCTGCACTCTGCAGGTATATATACGTGGCCTTTTTCTTTATATTTTTACCTTAGATTGTTTGAAATGGCGAAAAGAACATTGCACATATATTTTTCTGGTTCAAGTAGTATATCAACTCCAGGCACTAATGATAGCACAAATCAATCAATTCGGCGTAGAGTGGAGTTTAGTCAGTCTGATGTAGTTGGTGATCCAGGAAATCGCATACCAATTGAAAACTATCCAAAGGAAATTAGAGACCAAGTTAGAAAGGCATATGCTTTGAGAGGTCCGACCCAACCTTGTAATCTTGGCTTTCCTCGTAAATGCAAGAGTGGTCAATGGAGATCATTTCAACAAACTTGGTTTGACGAGTTTGATTGGCTAGAGTATAGTGAGTCAAAGGATACAACTTATTGCTTATATTGTTATCTTTTCTTTGATCCGGGGAAGGCTGAAAAATTTGGTAGTTCTGTCTTTGCAAATGATGGTTATAATAACTGGAAAAAAGCTAAGGACAATCTTACTCAGCATAGTACTTGCAAGACTCACAATAATGCTAGGCTAAAGTGTGATGACTTTATGAACCAAAGAACAAATGTGGCTAGAAGAATTGATGTAATTAGCAAGGAGGAAGAGAAAAGATATGAGATTCGCTTGAACTCTTCTTTAGATGTAGCAAGATTTCTCATAATGCAAGGTGATACTTGAATTTAGTGTCACTAATTTATTTTTTTATTTTTATAGGTTTCTTCAAACGATTCATGAAGAATGCGGTAGAGGAACATCGATCTTTCATCTTTTGTTGGTTAGTTATAAAAATTATATCTTTTACTTTTTATTAAGCATTTTGTGATGCACTTTCGATTAAGACTGCTATATCTTAGCTTTGTATGGAATATAATTGAGTATTTGATTTCAATTAGTCTACCTCTCTTTGGCCCAGCCCCCCCTAAATGTTTTTTCTAGATCCGCCACTGTCCCTGACAGTAACCTTTCAACAGTTACACACATTACATTACAACATTCAGTATAAAGGTATACATCTTGAAAAATATGGAAAATCATACTACAACATTTTCTAATTTAAAACTTCTTTCCTCCCCCATCACCCCGCCGCCACTCCCCCCCCCCCCCCCCCCCCCCCCTCCTCATATTTGGGCAGTGACGCTTCAACATTGTAAAACTTATAGCTCATGCTTTGGGCAGCTCACAATAGGCTGATGATCTTGAAGAGTTTAATTCTACTTTGCTTTTTTAATGAGGTTTATTAGTACATTCGTTTATTTATATGGACCAAAACTTGGTTATTTTCAATGGTCTATAATTATCTGATCGCAACTACTAACGAGCATACTTTTAATACCACGTGCTAGTGAATATCTTTTCTACCAATATTTCATGTTTTCTTATGAAGCTGGATGTAAAAGCCGTCCGGAAATCGCAGCCCAGGATAAAGCATCATCGTGCCTTTGCTGAGGGCTTTCCATCTATATTTAAGAAGACACATGCTTTGAGCAAACAATTACAGACATTACATTACAACATTCAGTAGTATAAAGGTATACATCTTGGAAAATATGGAAAATCATACAACGCAATTTTCTAATTTTTAAACAATTTTCTTACTTCCCCGTTCATATTTGGCAGTGACGCTTCAACATTATAACTTATAGCTCATGCTTTGAGCAGGTCACAATAGGCTGATGATCTTGAAGAGTTTTGTTCTAGTTTTCTTTTTGCAATGAGGTTTATTAGTACACTACTAATGAGCATACTTTTAATACCTCGTGCTAGTCTTTTCTAGCAATATATTTCATGTTTTCTTAAGAAGCTGGATGCGAAAGCCGTCCGGAAATCGCAGCCCGGGATAAAGCATCATCGTCCCTTTGCTGAGGGCTTTCCATCTATATTCAAGAAAACACATGGTATTATTTAGCATCGTTATACAGTTTGAGGCTTTCATACGTCATCATCTGTGTGGTCCAGGTATATTCATATTCTTTTACCTGTAATTGGTGACCAAGCAGTGGATGAACATAGCCATTTGCAGCTTGGCAAAGTCAGCACCAACACATAACCGCAAACCACCCCCAAAGGCCATAAAATCTTTAGAGCCACCAACTGGTTCAGGAGTATCCTGTACCATGTAAACATATATGTCATCAAAACAGCACTTTGCACTGAGAACACAGTTTAGGACATGATATTTTAAAACTGTTTAGGTCAATTAAGATTTGTTTCTAAATGTGCATTTCACATACCTTCCATCTCCATGGATTGAACGCCAAGGGGTCCTCGTAAACCTTTGAATTCAGGTGAGCTGCAGATGGACAGATCATGATCTTTGATCCTTCAGGGATAGTGTACCCTGAGTGCATAAGCTCGAAGTGAGGATATATACACTGATCAATTCCTCCTAGGAATGCCATATATACCCTAGTAGAAATTTTTTTTAATGCACATGGTGGAAACCAAATGCATATACCTACCCTTTATCTGTACGTCCTGGTTTGCTTGTCTGAACACCACCGGAGCGATGTTTGCGAGCCTAAGAGATTCATGTATAACCTATATGTAGTATATTAGGTGCCAGACAACCATTGGATTGGATTCTTCCATGGACCAGAGATATATTTGAGAGTTTTTGTTTGTTTTTTTACAATTTTATATATAGCACATACATGAGACGTAAATTTCATAGACTTATACTCCTCCCAGGTGATGTCAGAGTCTGGATCCACCCTTCTTTCCACGATTTTTTCATGCTCCGCCTGAAAACATCTCACATCAAATACAAAAATCTAGGTGGCCGCTGCGGCACTGTCGCCCCCTCTCCCCCAGGCCCCAGCTGGCCAACCTTTAGGCAGTCAGGCTCCAACCGGCCTCTGCTTGCAGGTTGCTACTGCTGGGATTTTGAATTTTGATCATTTGGTTTGGTGATTTTGGTGATGGATGGGGGAGCAAATTAAGAGGACCTTCCAATCTATGAAAGATCGGAAGATGAGTTTACCATCTCAAAAGCGGCCTCGATGTTGTTAGTTTTTTTAGGAAAGGTATGTCTAGATGTCCTTTTATATTCTTCAATGCTATGATTAATGTCATTTTCTAATTGACTTGTCTATAAAATGACAGGTTGTGTACTTCACTTGTCTATTGAAACATCTATCATTAATAATTACCTTATTAAAAGGTAATATCTTGATTCTTGGTGGTTGTTCTACAATTTTTGCCCAAAACATGCAAGTTGTCATTGGTAGGCAAAATTTTAGAGCATGAGTCCGCCCTAAGTCATTTCTCGTGCTAGATTCGCCACTGCCCACTAGAGATTTCCAGTGGTCACCCCATGACTAGCTAGTAGCCGACCATTGGGGGACTGTTTCTTTGATGCCCCTTTTCTGGTGCCACTGAACTTTCCGGTGAGCATTGGTTGCTCTTGGTTTCTTCACTAGACACCACCAGCACTCACTCCCTTGTCCGGTGCCCTGCACCGGACAATTCTGATGCCTCACCGAGGCCACGATTTGCCATTGCAAAAATTCCTAGGGTGCACCCTATTCCGCGGTTTCGTTCCCTCTTATTACACTGGTGTTTTCCGGTGAATGGAAATCTTCTTAGCAGCTCGTGAATGCTTTCTTCATGCACTGTTGCTATTAACCACCGTACAATTCTGGTGCTGTTGTGCAGCCTATTTTTCTTTGTTTCTTCGTATCTCTTCATGTGGGCTTCTTCCACATGGTGACTTGGACTTCTTGCATGTTTTCACATGGTAACTTAAACTTCTAGCATGTCTTGTAGGTCTTTAACATAGCTTCTAATGTCTTGCTTGAGATGTTGATCATTCCTATCTTCACGTTGCCTTTGTCAAAGCCAACCTTGCATCCAATGAACCAAATTAACATTATTGTATACTAGCAAATGTCATTAGTTCAAATGATCATATTGTCAATTAAACACCAAAATCAACTAATGGCCCTAGCATCGATGCTATTTTCCTTACACACAAGTCAAATTGTGCCTTCTATTTTGAGATGGAAGGATAAATAGAACGCATGTCCATTGTTATGGTCACATGTAGAAGCATTTTGGCAAACTTTTGACACGGCTATAACCTAAACGTCTTCTGTTTCAACTTTGCTTTACTTTCATATGAGATGTTATGGGATTTCCTGACCATGATTAAATGAAATTTATTGGCCCGCGGTATTGTTTTCACTGTTATTCTAGGTGAGGCAGTTTAGTAATTATATTCCAATCGTTGGAATATATTTTCAAAATATATTTACCAGGGTACTCTCACTCTACAAACTTAATATCATCACGACTACTATACTAGCAAGCACACTAATGCTTTTAGCATTGTCAATTATCACACTTCAATCTTTGGAAGAAGCTTGATGTGAAAACCGTCTGGAAATCATAGTCCTGGGTAGAACATCATTGTGCCTCCGCTGATCGCTTTCCATCTGTCGTATAAACATAACATTAACTCACTGTACAGCTTGAATTTACATAGCATACTCAATCTCTCTTAGTTTTGTAAGACATGGTATCCTAAGCAACACTGTCTTATATTGTGTTGATTTATAACCAGAAAATTAAGATAATAGGAAAGTATGTCTAATTACAAATTCAATGGTATCAATTTGACTCTTGGTATATGTGTGCACCCCTGAGGACGGATCGATGGAGAGAGAGTACTCTTATGAACTGTTTGGGTATTAGTAGCACTAAAGTTTAGTCCTAAACCATCCAAATAGGTGAACCAACTTTTAGTCCATACTTAATAACAACTAGTTCACCGGTTGTCAAAGGGAAGCTAAAATGGACTAATAGCTACTAATTTATGGATGCAAACAGTACAGGGCCAAACTTTAGTCGTCAAATGTTTAGTCCTTAAAAATTAGCTTAGTAACTAGTAGACGAACAACTGGTTCTAGATGATCTAAATAGGTCCTTAAATACAGACACAGTACCTGTACTTGATGACTAAACAGTGGAGGAAGATAGCCATTTGTAGCTTGGCAAAGTCAGCACCAACGCATAGCCGCAGACCACCTCCAAAGGCCATGAAATTCTTGGAGCCGCCAACTGGTTCGAGAATATCCTGCAAACATACATGCGAGTTTGATATTGTAATCTATATCTATACCTAATCATAAAGAGGTAAAATTTCAGGCTTTTTTTTTTCCGTCCATCCATTTTTTTATCCGTCTTCCTCTAACTACCAAACAATGGAAAGTTTCTTTTGTCTGGACTTTGATATATAACCTATGCCCATACGAGTTAGAATAGCTCACGTGTAGACCAATATGAAGTAGGAATCCTAATCTAAATAGATTCCTCAGCTCAGTACTCTAAATAGAACTCTTAATAATAAATAAAAAAATATAAGAATTATATTTTTTTATTTTGCACCGCTTTCTTTATTTACGTACGAGTTAGAATAGCTCGTGTCTAGATGAATATGGAGTACGAATCCTAATCTAAATAGATTCCTAATACTAAAGAGGCAAAGTTTCTTGCCAACAAATTTTTTCTTTGCACGGCCGACTAACATATTCGGCCATGTACAAATAGATTAGTCGCGCATAGTAAATACTTGTCCGCTAATAAAGAGTTGAAGAAGGAAACAGGTCCACAACGCTCGCGCACATGGCCAACACGCTCCTGGCCACACATGTCTCCCCGTGGTCGTGCGCTCTCGCCGAGTATATTGGTGCCGGGGTCCATGATCCCTCGAGTCCGACCTGCGGCATCCTCGCCCACATCGTCGAGGCCGTGACAATGTTGAGGCTGACGACGAGTTGTGGAGCGGTGCAGGGGCGAAGCCTAGTTGTGAGCTGTGGGTGCCCAGGCACCCCCCAAAATCTCAGAAATTCTCAGTGAGTAAGAAGATTTGGCCCAGTAGGCACCCCCACAGCCCAATACGAGGCACCCCCACCGGGCCTAAGCCCACAGCGCCACTTCCTTCAGGCTTGGAGAGTGGAGTCGAAGCATCGCACACGTGCATGCAGCGGACTCGCGGTTCCTCCGCGCGACGACTGCACGAGGACCGAGGAGAGTGAGCGACGCATCGCCTGCCCAGCTGCCTTCCCTCGCCAATACGAGACGATCAGACGAAGCCGCTGCCGCACGCTCGCACCGGCGCTCCGCTGCAGACGCTGTGCGGCGCCGCGCGCCCCTGCTGCTGCTGCCGTTTTGTCGCCGCCGTCCGGCCGTGGCGCATGTCTCAGGCTCCCAGCGACGCCACGAAGCCGTCCGCCTTGCTCCGCAACCAGTAGTCCAGTACGCCCTCCGCCTCCGAGGCGCTCGTCCTGGCGCTCCACGAAGGCACGAAGCCATCCGCCTCGCTGAGTCGCTGACCGGTGGCTGCCCGGCACCTGCACCTGCTACTTCGCCGCCGTCCACCGAGTGAGTATTTATTCAATTATTCTCAAGTTTGAGTTCATCCTCAATGAAATTATTTCGAACTACATTTTTATTATGCAAATAAATGAATATTAGGTAACCGTGGAGAGGTATTTCAAACGGAAAGCCGTGGTTCATCGTTTCATGGACATGGAAGGAAAAAAGCGTAAATATGATCTCTAAAAGGTAATAAAAATATAATGCATCTACTTTCAATGTATAATTCTTCATTTTCTTTGCTAAATAATTGACCTATTTATTCTCTTTTCTTTATGTTGGATCACATATTTTGTTCGTCGTTTTGGCATTATTTCAATCACTACACTACAGTGATGAATGTATGTCTTTATTTTGTTATAAACGGTGAGTGTTATTACGCTTGCCCTACCAGTTTACTTATGTTTTGACTAAAATTACATTGCCATTACTGCATATTGATTTTTTATGTTAAAAATTATGAGTTAGTTATGCTATTTGTTTGAACATCATATGTGTCACTATGTTTATGATAAAGTTGTGCACCCCCCACCCGTTTGCTCTAGCTTCGCCACTGGAGCGGTGGACGTCGACTACTGCCTGTTGGCCGTGCCGGTGTCCTCCATCGTCCACTTCGTCGAGGGCCTCGCTCTGTAGTCTTCACACTTTTTTCTCGGATTGCATGCCTGTGTGACATGTACAAAATCTTCCGTGCGGTTGTTAAGGCAGGGCATGGTACTGCACTGCATGGAAAGCGAGATAGTAGAGGTGTGGATGCCGGTGTTGAAGAAGAGGGCGACGATGGAGCTCTCGATGACGGCGGTGACGGGGACAGAGTGCTATACTCTGTGGTCGTGATGCAGTTTGAGGATGAAATTGAATCGTTGCCAATTTTGTGAGGCAAACCAAGAGAGTGAAGGGCCCACGTGCACACGTTGGCAAAGAATCACGGTGATTGAGGGAACTCTTTTTTTATTGATTGATCGAGTTCCAGTGATTATGGGTTCTGGTTTTTCTCGATTGATTACGGGCACAATTTGCATGATCGGACGAGGCATGATAGGTGGGGAATACTTGTGCAAGTGGAAGGGCATGTTTCTCGAAGATTTTTTACTGCGCTGATAGACGAACTTAAGAGACCTTGTCGTGTTCGCTTGTCCTATGAGCCGTACTTTTTCAGCGAAGAAGTAGTGTTTTTCTCTCACAACAAATCAGCGAACAATACTTTTCAACTTATCTTTTCAGCGAAGCGATGGAAACCGTGACAGACGTGGTAGACGAAGTCTACGAAGATAGGCTGCGCCAGCGGCACACGCTCCGTGCAACGGAGAACCACCAGTGGCCGTGCATGACTATTTAAGTGAAGATGAACGACTAACTAGTGTATCAGTACATATAGGCGTTGAGGGTGTCGATATATGTTGTCATCGACGGATTCAAAGATGATAAAATTGTGAGCATAAGGAAGGTGTCAACAACTTATAAGAGTGAAAATAATGACCCGTTGTAACGCACGGGCACGTTTGCTAGTCAACAAGAAATTCTGCATTCAAAATACCTTCCATCTCCATGGGTTGAACATTGAAGGGTTCTCGTAAACCTTCGGATTCAGGTGACCTGCAGATGAATAGATCATAACCTTTGATCCTTTTGGTATAGTATATAATCTGCACGTAGAAGTTTAAAGTAATCACAATACATAAATGGATAGACTAGAACATGGATCACTTCTGAGAAATAACATAACGAGGTACGTTGTTAAATGTAGCTGAATATTTTGGTGACTGCACACATGGTGAAAAAAAGGGAAGATGCATACCGTTTATTTGTACATCCTGAATTGTTTTTCTAAACACTACAGGAGCAATATTTGCCAGCCTTAGGGCTTCGTGTATAACCTAATATATTATATATGTGATGTAGAACGTTTATCAATGCACAGGAAAAATTCACTGCGTAGAACCAAGAACCAGTTCAATTTTCTAATTTACGGAGAACATCGATCTCTGACAGTTATGGCCGTACATGAGATGTGAATTTCATAGACTTGTACTCTTCCCAGGTGATTTCATCAGAGTCTGGATCCGACCTTCTTTTCTGTACATTCTCATGCTCTTCCTGTAAACACCGCATAAAAAAATAAATGCAACGGCAACCATTTCAATTTCTGGTAACAATTTGCTTACCGTTAGTTCCTGCAATGCTTTGGGGTTATCTGTCAGAAACTTGAGAATCGCGGTCAGTCCAATCGACGTGGTCTCGTGGCTAGCAAAGAGCATCAGAAACAGCAAGTCCAGCGCGATGTTCTCGTTCAGTTCAGAGTCTGGCTTGTCCAGCTCGTGGATCTTCGTGCACCGAGCTGCTCCTTCAGCATCTTCATGACCCTCTTGCGTCCCTGAAGAGACGAATCAAACAACTTGAAAATTGTCACTGATCAAAGGCCAGGCAGATAGTCATCTACCAAACAAATAATAGACAGATGATTATTAGTTTGCCTGCATGCATCTGTAGAAGGCTGTGCCGGGAACGCAGAGCGTCGAAGCACTTCCACAGGCTCCCTTCCGAGGCCGCGTCGTCATGGTTGATCAGCTTTCTTCGCCGTCACGCCAAATATCATCTGCGGATGCCGGATAGGTAGTACGTGGTAAGCATGAAGAAACTGTCAGAAGTGTCATCGTCGACAGAGATACATGCATACCCTGGAGGTGGCCGCTCTGACCTCGACGTCGGGCAGCCGGAGCCAGGACCGCAGCTCGGCGCGCTGCACGTCACGTAGCAGGACCAGACGGAGGCTCTCGGGGCCGAAAAAGCGGAGCACGAGCGCCCTGATGTGCAGGGGCGAAGCCCAGTTGTGAGCTGTGGGTGCCCAGGCACCCCCAAAATCTCAGAAATTCTCAGTGAGTAAGAAGATTTGGCCCAGTAGGCACCCCCACAGTCCAATACGAGGCACCCCCACCAGGCCTAAGCCCACAGCGCCACTTCCTTCAGGCTTGGAGAGTGGAGTCGAAGCATCGCACACGCGCATGCAGCGGACTCGCGGTTCCTCCGCGCGACGACTGCACGAGGACCGAGGAGAGTGAGCGACGCATCGCCTGCCCAGCTGCCTTCCCTCGCCAATACGAGACGATCAGACGAAGCCGCTGCCGCACGCTCGCACCGGCGCTCCGCTGCAGACGTTGTGCGGCGCCGCGCGCCCCTGCTGCTGCTGCCGTTTTGTCGCCGCCGTCCGGCCGTGGCGCATGTCTCAGGCTCCCAGTGACGCCACGAAGCCGTCCGCCTTGCTCCGCAACCAGTAGTCCAGTACGCCCTCCGCCTCCGAGGCGCTCGTCCTGGCGCTCCACGAAGGCACGAAGCCATCCGCCTCGCTGAGTCGCTGACCGGTGGCTGCCCGACACCTGCACCTGCTACTTCGCCGCCGTCCACCGAGTGAGTATTTATTCAATTATTCTCAAGTTTGAGTTCATCCTCAATGAAATTATTTCGAACTACATTTTTATTATGCAAATAAATGAATATTAGGTAACCGTGGAGAGGTATTTCAAACGGAAAGCCGTGGTTCATCGTTTCATGGACATGGAAGGAAAAAAGCGTAAATATGATCTCTAAAAGGTAATAAAAATATAATGCATCTACTTTCAATGTATAATTCTTCATTTTCTTTGCTAAATAATTGACCTATTTATTCTCTTTTCTTTATGTTGGATCACATATTTTGTTCGTCGTTTTGGCATTATTTCAATCACTACACTATAGTGATGAATGTATATCTTTATTTTGTTATAAACGGTGAGTGTTATTACCCTTGCCCTAACAGTTTACTTATGTTTTGACTAAAATTACATTGCCATTACTGCATGTTGATTTTTTATGTTAAAAATTGTGAGTTAGTTATGCTATTTGTTTGAACATCATATGTGTCACTATGTTTATGATAAAGTTGTGCACCCCCCGCCCGTTTGCTGTAGCTTCGCCACTGCTGATGTGGCGGTGGAGAGGACCCAGAGCGGTGATGATGCTGTCGGCGCCCAGGACGCGCATGAAGGACGGCGGGAACCATATCTGGAAGGCGCGCTCCTCTTCCTGCAGCACGCGCGTGCTCAACTCCGGGTCGAGCGACACGATCAGGTCCTCGCCGACATGGCTCGTCCGGAAGATGGGCCCGTATCTGCATTTGAAACTCTTTTCTTTTTCCT
This sequence comes from Saccharum hybrid cultivar R570, assembly GCA_038087645.1. NCBI lineage: Eukaryota > Viridiplantae > Streptophyta > Magnoliopsida > Poales > Poaceae > Saccharum > Saccharum hybrid cultivar. The sequence continues at coordinate 32,710,020 of JAQSUU010000001.1, read as the reverse complement.
CTTATAATTGATCTATATATATTGCGTTAGTTACTTACCTCTCCAATCGTCGCTTCAAGAAGGGCAACAGCTCGAGGGTCGGGGACGCGGTGAAGAACTCGAGCGTCTCTCCGACGAGCGGCAAGCCCCTCGAACCCGGCGGTAGCCTTGGATCGCAGAGCTCGCCGATCCCCCATCTCAAGACCAAGCGGAGCAGCAAGGTTGCTAGCGCCAAAGTCACGAACAACACAGCGGCTAATACGTAATCCATGCCCATTTCCTATCTAGCGAATTGGTAATCTGTATGAACTCAGTACTTGGAGTCTTTCCTTCGCACACAATAAGCTAAGGGTCATCCATATTGTCAGCTAACCAGTATTATCAGTTCCTTCGATAATACTGGCTAGCAGACAATAAGCTAAGGGTCATCCATATTTGGTTGCTTTGGCAATTTTTACTACACAACACACTAGGCATGTCGCTGGTTCTTAGGCTTAGGCACATGTTTGGTTCATGCGACAAGTGTGACCAGTGGTGGAGGGAAGGGGGCCACCGGCCCAGGCTCCAACGTCCTAAATGCCCCCATAATACACCCCTAATTAGATACTTACGAATTAGTGATTTGTTTTTTTTGTTCTTTTCGTATTAATTTTTAATGGTATCTACATGATATGAAATTATTCTACTTATTAGCTTCCACCCTTTATTGCTGTGGTTTTTTCTGACCTACCCAAACCCAACATACTAGTTGGTTCTCACAATACACCCCAAATTATAGTTAATGAATATAATTAATACTTTCTTTGTTTGCTCTCTCTAATTTGATCTTTAATGGCTTCTATATGATTTAGGATTAGTTCTGATACAATCATCCTCTTCATTTTTTTGTTACTGTACTATAATATTTTTTAGTCTATCAATTAGATTGACCAGGTATAGGTTATGGACTTGTGCTAATTAAACCTTGTTCCATTTTTCTATATAGTTTTAGTACTTCAAAAATCCAAAAAAAAAACTTATAACTTGGAACATAGGAAGTATATTTTATCTTTAGCTTTCATTTTATCACAAAACAAATCATGATTTTTTGTTGTTGTCTATGCTCTTGCCAAGTCTGTATAGATATGTGTGTGTATTTCGCCATGTGTGATTGTTGTCGGTATTGTCTGAATAGCCCTCCTATGTTCAAGTCCTGACTTTGCCACTAAAAGAAAGGAGAAAATATATAATAAAAATATACATGAAACAAGTACATAATTATTAGGACATGCTTCACATAGACATCACACAAAACACTTTGGAAAGAAACATGAAATTAAACCCTCCATGCAGGAGGCGGCAAAAGGGAGGGTCTAAACCAGTATCACTAAAAGGCGTGTGTATCGATCGGCCAATTTGGACGTGGAAGGACGTGGAGAAGAATAAGGGGAAAGCTTCATAATACAAATTTAGAAGTGAGAAACAAAGTATAAAAGTAGTTTTAGGTAATTTCGAAATAGTCTGGGATTTCTAATGCAAAATTGTCTTTTATATTTTAGAAGCGAAATTTTAGAAACTACTAGCAAATGTGCTCGTACGTTGCAATGGGGTGTACATATTATTACACGGTCATTTGGACGACTTCAGTTCAGAGATTTATTAATTATCGCATCATGGGTTAGGATTCATCTTTGAACTGGATTCCCTTCTGTTCCTCAAATTATGTTAGCCACTCTAACTTACATGAGCAGAGAGAGTTAAAGATTTATTATCTAATATATTCATATTCATTTTAGGATTGTATACTACGCACCGCATTATGGCTAGTTACATGTGTTGCTCTAACTTATACAAACATGTGAGAGAGGACGTACCAATATAAAATGATCTATGCTCTTGAGATAATATAAATATATAAATATAGATTAATTTATTTTTTGGATAGATGAAAACATGGTTGAGTGTTCTAAATGGATTGTAGTCAGATAGACATGCCATTAATTTAATTTAACCCATATATAATTTTGATGTTGAGTTTGTTTGGTCATGGTGAAGATATAATAAAAAAATTGCTTCGCTTAATTTATATTTGTGCACTTTCTATTTTTATCCTTTTCTATTTAGATTTGGATTCCTGTTCAAGCTACTCAGGACTATTTGTCCAATTTCTATTCTTACCCTTTTCTATTTAGATTTTGATTCCTATTCAAGCTACTCAGAACAAAAAAAAGCCTTGCATGTTTGATAATATCAAACAGAAGTCTATTTGGATTAGAATTCTTATTTAGATTACCTCAAGAAGTCCTGCCAGATTAGTTAGGGAAGGGCCAGACAAAAAATGGGTGTAGAGAAATTTTGCCTCTTTAATATTGGAGTCGGTGTTCGGACCCAATGGGGTCCTAAACCAACGAGTAAATGCTGCGTGTCTCTTTTCTGGATGGTGATGCAAGGAGAACACACGAGGGTTTATCCTGGTTCGGGTAAAAGAAGGCCCTACGTCCAGCGGGGGGGGGAGAAGTTTGTATTTCCTTGCACCGAAGTGCTCGTGTAGGGGTTACAAGCATGCGAGAGAGGGCGTCGAGCCCAAGTCTCAAAGAGAGGAAAAAGAGGACAAGAGTGATTGCTTGAGATATCGATCTCTATCTTGCGTCTTGCCTGTTGTCTCTTGTTTTTCTTCGTTGTTTTTTTCTGGTTGTAGAACCCTGGCCTGCCCTTTTATAGGGCGAGAGGAGGCCAAGACGACGGGGAGCCTTGAGGTGATGTTTTATCGATTCCTGTTGATCTGACCGTAGCGACGTGCTCTGGGAATGGCCGGCCATCCCTAGACACCATGGAGTCGTGTGAGACGAGACGGCGAAATGACCCAGAGCGCCGTGCCACACCGTCCTTCCCTTGCCGTTGAACTGTGCCGAGCGTCGAGGTTGGGTCGAGGTCGGGTCGAGACTGGATGGATAAGGCCAAATCCCTGAGATTGTGGAGAACGGGCCTTGTCTTATCCTCCCTCAAGGGTGATCGATGGTAAATAGTGCGCGGTAAGGTGGGTACAGTGACGGTTTTCACCTCCCATCACGGGATGGGCGGTAAAACAGTGAGATCTGACACGGGCATTGTTCCTACGTCGATCTTGGTCGCAGCCATGCCGGTAGGTGGTAGTAGGTAACCGCATTAAATGCTATGGCTTTTGTCCTGAGGTAGGTAAAGAGAAGGAGTCGAGGCGCTCGACCCGGGCTCACGCGAGTCGGAGTTTTTCCCAGTGGTCGGATGAGCCTCGCGCGGGTCGGAGCACCGTCGAGGTACCTTGCTGTACGGGATGGAGCGCGGTCGAGGCGCCCCGTCGAGTGGGCCTCGTATGAGTCAGAGCTGGAGCGATGTCAAGGCGCCCCGTCGAGCGGGCCTCGTACGAGGCGGACTGGATACGCGGTCGAGGTGGGCTGCCTTTTATTGCGGTTTCAGTCGTTTTAGTTTTTTTATTAGCGATGGATGTGGGTACCCCCGTACTGTTGGTACCGACAGTAGCCCCCGAGCCTTTGGGTGAGTGTGTGATCACTCTCCCAGAGATTTGTTTGAACTTGAGTCGTAGCGTCATGATTTTTTCCGGTGGGGGCGCGCGACAGTTGAGCCCCCGAGCCTGTTGAGCTGACCGCCCGGTGGAGTGTTGAGACTCCTCCGAGGTCTTGTATTCGTTTTATTGGGGAATGATTCGTTGCGGTCAAGCCCCCGAGCCTCGCGCGCACGAGGTCGATCAGAGTCCCGGCCGTCTTTTGCTGTGCGACCCTCACGCTCCTCCTTCAGGAAGGAGGAGGAGGGGTGGGGAACGTCGTACTACCCCTGTTTGGGCGAGTTCCGACGATCTCCGGCGAGCTGCTAGTGGGGGAATTCGAGTGAGAGCCCGTGCCCCAGTCGTTAGGGGTCGGCTAGTGGCCCGGAGGCGCTCTCAAAGATGCCAAGAAGTGGTCGTGTGGATCTCGATTCCCTGCGACAGGATTCGAGGGCTCGGTGCCTTCCCCGAGGGGATTCCTACGTCAACCTCCTCCTTTGGCCTCGAATACGTCCTGGGGTGCCTCGAGAGCGTGGCTCGAGCCCTGGCCATGTACGGGCGCACCCTTGGTTGTCCCTAACTCTGTTACTCGAGGGCAGCTGTCGAACCCTGGTCGAGGGCTAGCTTTTGATCCCTCAAGGTTTAGGTTTCTACGGTCGAGCCCCCGAGCCTCGCGCGCGTGAGGTCGATCAGAGTCCGGACCGTCTTTTACTGTTCGTCCCTCACGCTCCTTTTCTAAAAAAGGAGGAGGGGTGGAGAACGTCGTACTACCCTCGTTTGGGCAAGTTCTGACGGCCTCCGGTGAGCTGCTAACGGGGGAATTCGAGTTCGAGTCCATGCCCCAGTCGTTAGGGGTCGGCTAGTGGCTCGGAGGCGCTCTCAAAGATGCCAAGAAGTGGTCATGTGGATCTCGATTCCCTGTGACAGGATTCGAGGGCTCGGTGCCTCCCCCGAGGGGATTCCTACGTCGTCCTCCTCCTTTGGTCTCGAATACGTCCTGGGGTGCCTCGAGAGCGTGGCTCGAGCCCTAGCCATGTACGGGCACACCCTTGGTCGTCCCTAACTCTGTTGCTCAAGGGCAGTTGTCGAACCCTGGTCGAGGGCTAGCTTCCGCTCCCTCGAGGCTCATACCGGGCTCGGGGCCCGTTTCCCAGGTATTTGGGAATATCCGTCCACGGATCCCTCCCTCTCCCGTTAGCCGGGCGTGTCTTTTTAGGAGGGGAGGTGAGATCGACGCGGTAGTGGGCGACGTGGCGTACGGTTACGAAGTGGGGGACGACCACGTGCCCAACTCCTGCGAGATGTAAGGAAACGGTTAGGTGGGCGCATTTAATGCGGGAAACTATTCCTACCGTTGGGCTTCTGCCTGGGCATATAAAATCAAGGCCTAGGGGTCTGTGTTCCCCACCGGTCCCTTGTGCTCCTGCAATCTTCTGCCTCAAACAACCCTTGCCTTATTGCGCTCTCCGCCCGCATCGCTGCCACCACCGCATCCTCTCCGTCCACCCCCCTTCCGACAGCACCGATGGTAGGAAAGAGCCAGATCCTCCCTGCCGACAACTGGGCTGCCTCCTCAGTGATGGAGAGGAGGTTGGAAGAGTTGGTCGAGGATGGGCTACTGCGGCCAAGGATGAACCGGTCGCAGCCGGAGTGGATCGCGCCGCCTCCTGCCTACCGGGAGCCAGTGCCCCCTGAAGGGTATGTGGTGAGCTTCGTCTGCTTCCACGAGCGGGGGTTTGGCGTGCCGGCGTCCGTCTTCATGCGCGCGCTCCTCCACTACTACCAGGTGGAGCTTCACCACCTTGCCCCCAACGCCGTCGTGCAGGCCGCCATCTTCGCGGCGGTCTGCGAGGGCTACCTTGGGGTGGAGCCACAGTGGAACCTGTGGCTTCACCTTTTCAAGGCCGAGCTCTTCGCCAAGAAGGCGGGGGAGAAGGGTGTCCTGTGCGCGGCTCGAGTAGGGAGCTGCGTCCTGCAGGTGAGGTCGAGCCAAGCGGATCTGTACATCCTGGCTCGCCTCATCTCTTCGAACAGCGGGTGGCACGAGGGTTGGTTCTACCTCCGCAACGATGAAAATTAGTTGCCGAGGTACACCGGCCGCGTGCTGACCGCTCGAGAGGATCGCTGGACGTATGGAGTGCCGGAAGCCGAGAAGTCACGCCTAGACCCACTGCTGGCGGCGCTGCAGCAACTTCGCCTTCGGGGCTTGATGGCTGCGGCGGTGGCCGCGGCCTTCCATCGCCGCAGAGTGATGCCGCTGTGCCGGCGTCGTCTCTGCCTCGACCAGATGACTCCGGAGGCATCTCTGGAGGGGACTCGGATGTCCCACGAATCCCTTGCCCTCGAGGAGGTCCTCCGGCGAGCGCGTCGGATGGTTGGGAACTTCAAGGTAGAGGAGGCCAACCGGGTCCCTATGAGACCTACCGAAGGGTTCGAGCCCGTGGTACGTATCTTAGGGCTAGTATGTTTGCTAATTTCATTTCTTTTTGGATTTCGCTGATTTGGTCGAGGCCAGCGCGTAGGATTTGTCGGCGCTGCGGGAAATGCGTCCGCCAGTCCCAGAGGACCGGCCTGCCCGGGAGGCTCGACGCCAGTATGCCTCCAAGAAGAAGCAAACCAAGGAGACGGCCAAGAAGCGGGCAATCCGCAAGGACAAAGATGCGGAGGCGTTGAAGAAGCTCCGGCGCTAGCAGACCATCGACGGGGTCCCCCTGGCGCCGTCGCCTTCTGAGACGATCTCGGGGGAGGACGACGACAGCAGCGGTGAAGACGACGACGCCCTGTCGTGGTATGAGACCGCGACCAGACTGGGGGACCTTCCCGACATTCGCCCCCTGCTGGAGCCCATCAGGGGGGCGTTATCCTCGGTCGTTGTGGTCGAGGAGTCCGAGGAGGAGGAGAAGATGGAGAAGGGATGGACCCCTCGATGGGAAGGGCCGCTTTACCCCGAACCCAGCAAGAGGGGTCAACGGGGACGCCCGCACCAGCCTAGGCCCTGCAAGCTCGGGCAGGGGCTGGGACGGCGATACCGGCGTCGTCATCGGCGGCAGCGTCGGCAGGCGTGAGAATCCAAGGCCAGCTGGCCTCGGAGGCACAGAAGTCGCAGGGCGGTGCGTCGGTCAGGGCCCCAAAGAGTGCTCGGCCTGCTGGTAGGGCCACTGCGAGGCCATAATCGGCCGCCTCGGGAGGCTCGGATCGCACGGGGTCGAGGCCCTTGGTGTCGATTTCCGGGTAAGCGTTTCTGCTTGGTTGTTCTGCCTTTCCCTGGATCCGTTGGCTGACATTTCTTCTCACTTTGTAGGTTAAAGCGGAAGGCAGAGCCGATGGGGCCTACCCCCGTGAAGTCGCTGCAGGCCAGCGCCTTTTTCCTTAACCGGACGACGGAGCAGGATGCGGCCTGGGTCCGGCAGGTCGAGGCCGCGAAAGGGGCGCCTGCGACAACGGCAGGGTGCAGCGGATGCCACGGTGGTTGCTGGCCCTGATCCTACCGTGGAGGGGTCTGAACCGGCGGAGATGGTGGCACCCGGTGCGGTCGAGGCGGGGCCTAGGTCATCGGCGACGGCCGAGGCTGCCGTCGAGGTCGTGACGGGCGAGGCACCCGTCCGCGGTGCGGAGCGGGCGGGTGCTGACGTGACCATGGAGGAGGTCGCGTCGGCGTCGGGGCAGGAGGCGGCCCTAGCGAGGGGGTCACGGCCGCAGCAAGACCCGTCGGCGGTGTAACAGAACCGACCAAATTATAAGAGCACAAGTACAAAAACAAGCACCGAAGCGCTCAAATTTTCGAACTTGAGCCCATATAATCCCGGTAGTCAATCGAAACCACGAAGGATTTCAAACCAACTTGCTTACAACCAGGATCGCATCATTCAACATACAACATCATACGTTACATTTTACAAGTAGTTCTGAAATAAGTTTACACACATGGAGTCGCAATTATTACAAACCAAGTTTATAAAGTAGCGGAAGCATAACACACACCAGTTGTTAACTACTGCCAGTCTTGATGATCAACAACCCGCAAAAGCATGAGGAAAGTACATAAAAGATGATCACGCCCAAGTGATCTAGTCTTCGTCACCCGCAGGGTGGAGAAAAGTTTTGCAGAAGCCTTGATAGAGCATATCATCTGCAACAGGAGGGAATAAACCCTGAGTACTGGAATGTACTCAGCTAGACTTACCCGTCGAAAACCAGAAATAAGGTGACACCAAGGATTATGCAAGGCTTACACAAGAGGCTAGCTGACATAACATTTTGCATAAAGGCATAAGTAATTTAAACTCTTATAGCCTGTACTAGCAGTTATTTTTAGCATTTACCTGTCGTCTATCTTAGCACCTGTACTAAACATGCACTTGATTATAATCAAACAATTATCATTATTATATCCAGAGTAGGTATGAATTGTGGCAACATTGTATCATTCCCTTAACCACCAGTTCATTTACTGAGATCTACGTTGCCGCTGCGTAAGTTAAGTGCTCACTAACCGGGAGCGACGGCGATTCGAATCGAATTCCTATCCAGCTGGAGGGGTATTTCTAACACTCACCGAGTCACGCCTGGCGAAGGCTGCTCAGGTCATCTTTTGTACAGTTCAGGAATCGCGGGCCCGAATAATGTCGCGTCCCCAAGGGCGACACTCTGCCAGGTGATAGGGACTCTAACCCCCCCTTGGTCTCACGCCAATGTCCCCAAGCACATCCTTTCTCTCCTCCAAGATGCAACCTACCATTCGATTCCCGGCCTGAACCATACTACTCGACTTCACGGTCGGAACGGCTTATCCGGCCAACTAAGTGTTAGACTGCGTTCAACATGACTCAAGGACGTACAACGAATCGGTCCTTAAACGACTCGGACGGGCATAGCTCCACACCCAAGACGTGAAGTGTCTTGCGGCTGTACTATCGAACTTCCGCCCGGTCTCAATTTCATTTTAAGGCATGATTCCATCCACGATAGCCATAAAGCCACTCATGACTCCTTCCTACATCTCGCGGATGACCGGAAATCACCCGACTTCTACCGAACTAAGCAGGGCTAAGCATTGACACGTGCCTAAACCTAATATAGGATTAAGTATGATATCTGGACAAGGACAGGTATAATGCAACAAGTGTTTTCATATAACTCCTACAACTTAATGCAGTAAACAATTAAAAGTACTCAAGATTAATTTATAAAACAGTAGGTTCAGCATGCACCGGGGCTTGCCTTTCAGAAAGGTCGAGGGCCGATGGTCAGGGCACTCGGGCAAGTCTTCAGCGGCGTCTCCTTCGCCGACTGGTTCCGCTGGTTCCTCTGGCTGGTCCTGGACTTCCTCCGGAATCACAGGCTCGAATTCGAGGAGAGTGACCCCCTCCGGTACACCTATTGCATGAATGCACAATAAATATCATGAATGCATAAATGGGTGCAACATGCTCGGAATGAAATGCATTTCAGAAATAAAATACTCTATTCAAGTTATTTTATTAGTACGTGCAAATCACTTCTCCGGTGGAGAAGTACTTACCTAATCTACCCAACCTAAGATATAGTTGTTCCTCTTCGGTTAAGGCCCTAACACCTAATAAACACAATTCTGGACTGTCACTTAAAACAGCAATGACTCCCAAACTACTAAGCCAAATGCTCCCAAATTTTGACACCAGCTCATTTACAACTTTTACTACCACTTTGGTATTTACAAGTTTTCCAGCAACCACCTTTATCCAAGGTCAAACCTAGAAATACTATCAGCTGTCCAGAAAACCTAAAATTGCAAAGGTTAAATATTTATTGATGTGGCAAACCTTCTCTAAGACCAAACTAATACTACTACAAGTTCACAAAGGTCACAAAACACCAGAAAGTAAGGTGTGCCCACCTAGAATATTTATTTAAACTCATTTCTTAATTTACTTAAGTAATTAAGTGGAATTTCAAACATATATGTAAACTGCTCCTAAAATTTTACAAAAATTACAGGGGACTCTCTGACCCAAGAAGAGGCTACTGTAAAAATTTGAACTAAATTTATTCACAGGAACTTCCTACACAAAATTCCCAAGCCAAAAAGGCTGATTTTTGTATAAATAACAAAGCACAGTAAAAAGTGTCAAACAACAGATTTCTTAATTTTCTTGGACACTCTAGGGTACCAAGACATTCTCCAAAAATTTATATGAACATTGCACATGTAGAAAAATTACTAAAATTCATTGAAGTATTTCCTAGAATCACAAGATAGCATTATAACTTGAAAAGTACTTAAGCACTACTGCCCAATTTTTTTACCAAAGCTAGAGCAAGTATAAATTAGCCTACTCACCAAATTTCATAATTTTTGGAACACTGAAACTTAAGATATAATTTAAACAAGTTTGCATGTGATTTAAAACACATTTCAAAGACCTATTTAAATATCCTAGAAAACAAACATCACATAACAAATTCATATTTTTCTAAAATACTACACACCCTGTAGATCCCAACAAAATTTATCTTATAATTTTTGGGCAAGTAAAACCCTAGATCTATATTTTCTAAACATTATCTAAAACTGTGACAGAATAAAAGGAAATAAAATAATTCAGATTTGCTACTAGGCCGGCCCGGAAAACCAACGTGGCCCGCTTCGCGCGACGCGGCCCACTCCGCGCGCGTGGCCTGCTTGGGCTCCCGCCCGCGCGCGTATGACCGGCAGGTGGGTCCCCGCGGTCAGCGACGGAGGTTAGGGGAGCGGGCGGCAGTGAGCTCCGGCGAGCGATTCCTCGCCGCCGGTGGCTCCTCCGACCAATTCCGGTTCATCGACGTCTTGCCTAGACCCAACCGCACCGAGGCTACCCCTTTTCCCCAAAGTTGATGCACCGCAGCACCTAGGCCGACGGCGATGGCGGACGGCCGTGGTGCCTGGCGGTACGCCGGCGAGTCCCGGCCGTCGCACGACCTACCGAAGGGTGCATCCCCTTCCAGGACTCCTAGCGGACCTCTCGAGACCACACATGCAGACGGGGATGGAACAGAGCCGCTTGACCGCGTGAGCACTTGGCCGGCAGCCATGGCGCAGCCGTGCACGGTCCCGTTCCGGCCTGGCTAACCCGATGCTGGCGGTAGCATCTTTACCCTAGCATCTACACGTGACAGGGAGGAGGAAACGTGAGTGAGGGCAGGCAGAGAACTACGGTGCGGTGCTGGCCACGGTGAACCGAACATGGCGGAGCTCCGGTGAGCTTTTGGGGAGCGGGCGGAGGTGGCAAATGCGGCTCACCTCAGGCTCAATCCAATCTACCGACTGGTCGAGGAGGTGTAGGGTGGTGAGGCGGAGGGACGGACGTGATCCGGTGAGCGGTGGTGCGGTGGTGAGTGCGCGAGAGCTCGTAGACAGCTGCGGCGGCAATGGTGTCTCTAGGTTCCGCCTCGGCGAGCCCGGCCAGAGCGAGAGGGAGGAAGAAGAAATGAGCGCGAGTGAGGGGGGTGGAGGTGGCCGCTCGGTGTTCAATCTCGCGTCTGGGCTCGTGACGTGGAGGCGATGGCAGCGCTTGGTCGACACGCGGCGACGCTCTTCTGCCCGGGCGCCACGACGGGCCGGTGTTCGAGCTCGTGACTGAAACCGCGCCTCCAAAGACCGACTGACAGGGCAGTTTCGTCGACGATTTACTCTCAAACCAGCTCGTGTTAGTGAAACCTCCAATTAGCAAAGTTGTAGACCTATGTGAGCACTACAAGTTTGTAAAAGGCACCATGAGCTAGTTTGGTTTGGATTTGAAACTACAGGGCTCCAAACTAGTGTACTTGGAAACTGAAATGCAGTTTCAGAGATAAACGTCGACTGAAACCCTAACTTCTTGACGCTATATCTCCTAAACTATTTCGAACTAGGTGATGGTGATATTGACAATGTTGTAGAGCTATGTGTGGGCAACAACTTTGTCAATTGGCTCAAGGACTGGTTTGGCCTAGTTTGTGAGTTACAAGTTGCTAAAGTGAGGTACAGTGAAACGGTTTTCAGCTCCACACTTAGCCAAAATGGCTAAGTCCCAAAACAGCCTCTAATACTGACTTGTGGGCCATTTTTGAGCATGTTCTGATCATTTTCATGAGATGGCCATATTAGAACTTTTGTTTCTTATGAAATTCTCTACAACTTTGCTTAAGGTTGCTCCTCCATGCAAGATTTCTAAACTGGACTTTTTAATTGGTCAAACCAGATCACTCCAGGGGTCCAACTTAGTCCACAACCTTTGGAAGGGCAATTTGGTAATTTTGGTCAACATGAACATTGCTCCACTACTTACCCTAAATGTAATTAAGGTGTTATAAGACCTAATTAGCCACCCTACACATTGGTTGCACAAAATTCCTAGTGTCACATACTTTGGCACAAGTAATTCAACACTTTCACCCAAATGTTGCAAACTCATGTTGCACATGTTGCATGAGTGTGTTGCACAACACTTGCTAATTATGTTACACTAAAGTGGTTGACATATCTCACAAAGGAAATTGCACATAAGGTACTTGTGTGTTGCACACTACTCACTTTTTACTTCACATGAAATATAAACATATTATAAGCTTATGCATGAAATGAATGATGCTTGCTTATGCTCATGCAAATGCAATGCAATTAAGGAGCTAAACACCTGGAGTGTTACAGCCCTCCCCCCTTATAAAAATCTCGTCCCGAGATTTGGAAAGCGTACCATTTTTCATAGAATTCCTTATAACCATCCCGTAAATAGTCTTCCCGTTCCCATGTAGCATCACTTTCACTACCCTGATTACTCCACATTACTTTATACCACTTAACCACTTTGCTTCTAGTCACTCGTTCCTGAGTATCGATCACGCGGACTGGCTTTTCTTCGTAAGTTAGATCAGATTCTAGCCTGATATCTCCTAAAGGGACTCTTTCCTCAGGAACTCGAAGACACTTTTTGAGCTGTGATACATGGAAGACGTTGAATATGGCACTCATTTCAGGAGGTAACTGGATTTTGTACGCAACAGCTCCACTCTTGCCTATGATCTGGAAAGGACCCACGTATCTTGGCGCAAGTTTCCGCTTAACGCCAAAACGTTGGACACTCTTCATTGGAGAAACTTTCAGATACACGAAGTCCCCAACTTCGAACTCGAGTGGTTTTCTACGACGATCAGCATAACTTTTCTATCTAGCTTGGGCTGCAGCCATATGTTTTTGGATGGTATGGACTTGTTCCTCAGCTTCCTCAACAAAAGCAATACTATAAAATCTCCTTTCACCAGCTTCTACCCAGTTTAGTGGAGTTCTACACTTACGACCGTACAAAGCTTCGAATGGAGCCATCTTAATACTCTCTTGATAACTATTATTGTATGAAAACTCGGCTAGAGGTAACCATTTTTCCCAAGAACCCTTGGATGAAATGACACATGCCCGCAACAGGTCTTCCAAGATTTGGTTAACCCGTTCCGTCTGACCAGACGTCTGGGGGTGATAAGCAGAGCTTCTCACTAACTTGGTTCCCAGAAGGTGATGCAAGTGCTCCCAAAAGCGAGCGGTGAACTAGGGACCACGGTCAGATATGATAGTACGAGGTATCCCATGAAGCCGAACGATCTGATTGAAGTACAACTCAGCATAGTCAGTGGGATGATAGTCCACTCTAACTGGAATGAAGTGAGCTGATTTGGTCAAACGATCCACAATTACCCAGATGGAGTTATGATTTTTGACAGTAGGAGGAAGACCGACAATGAAATCCATACTTATCTCTTCCCATTTCCAACCTAGGATAGAAAGTGGTTGAAGCAACCCAACTTTCATATGCATAGCTTTAACTCTACAGTAGGTGTCACACCTAGCCACATATGCAGCTATTTCTTTCCGCATCTTGGTCCACCAATAGTATGGCTTCAAATCATAATACATCTTATTGCTACCAGGATGGATGGATAACTTAGAGGAGTGTGCTTCAGACATAATATCATTTCGAAGCTCTCGGTCCTTAGGCACAACTAACCTATCCTTGAACCATAGTACACCCTCTTCATCTACCCTGAACTGTGTAATTTCTTGCTCTTTCATCTTACGCTTGATGTGGAATATACCAGTGTCAGTCTTTTGGAGCTCAATAATTCTGCTTTTGAGAGTACAACTGACAGTGATGTTGTACAAGACTGCTGGATGTAGAAGGCGAGATCGATGAAAATCAGTTTCAACTAAGGAATGGCAATGAGACTTACGGCTTAAAGCATCCGCAACCACATTTGCCTTGCCAGGATGATAGTGCACTTGAAGGTTATAATCCTTAATCAACTCAAGCCATCTTCGTTGACGCATATTTAATTCGGTTGGGTGAAGATGTATTTGAGGCTTTTGTGGTCTGTATAGATATTGCAAACATTGCCCAACAGATAGTGTCGCCAGGCTTTCAAAGCATGAACAACTGCGGCGAGTTCTAAGTCAGGCGTTGGATAATTCGCCTCATGCTTCCGAAGTTGTCGAGAGGTATATGCAATTACTCGGCCTTCCTGCATCAACACACCTCCCAAACCTATGCCTGAGGCATCACAATAAACATCAAATGGTTTCTCGATATCCGGTTGTGCCAAAACCGGAGCTGAGGTTAGGAGGGTTCGCAGTTGGTGAAAAGCCGCATCACACTCAGGAGTCCAGACAAACCTAGTGTCTTTCTGCAGCAACTGAGTCATTGGCTTGGCTATTTTGGAGAAATCCAGGATGAAGCGACGATAATAGCCAACCAAACCAAGAAAACTTCGGACCTCGTGAACCGAGATAGGAGCCTTCCAGTTCAGTACTTCCTGTACCTTGGCGGGGTCCACCATAATTCCTCCATCGGACAACACATGCCCAAGGAAAGGTACTTCATGAAGCCAGAATTCACACTTACTGAACTTCGCATAAAGTTGATGTTCACGCAGTCTTGTGAGGACTATACGCAGATGTTCAGCATGATCCTCCTCATTCACAGAATATACCAAGATGTCATCAATAAATACCACCACAAACTTGTCCAATTCAGGCATAAACACCGAATTCATCAAGTACATGAAGTGTGCGGGGGCATTTGTCAAGCCGAAAGACATAACAAGATACTCATAAAGACCATATCTGGTAGAAAAGGCTGTCTTTGGAACATCTTCCGGGCGGATTTTAATTTGATGGTAGCTAGATCTTAGATCGATCTTGGAGAAAACTTTAGCTTTAGACAACTGATCGAACAAGATGTCGATACGTGGTAGAGGGTACTTATTTTTGACAGTGACTGCATTGAGAGGTCTATAATCTACGCACATCCGCAACGACTGATCCTTCTTCTTTACAAAGATAGCAGGACATCCCCACGGCGATGAACTAGGACGAATCAACCCTTTCTTCAAAAGTTCATTCAATTGCACCTTAAGTTCAGCTAGTTCATTCGGAGGCATCCTATAGGGTCTCCTAGAGATGGGAGCCGTGCCAGGCAACAACTCAATTTTAAACTCCACATCCCGATCCGGAGGGAGCCCCGGCAAATCATCGGGAAAAACGTCTGGAAACTCATTTACTACTGGAACTTCGGTCAACACCTTTGCTTGCACAGCATGAACTTCCCCAGACAAATCAACTTTTCTAGGAAGTTGTACCAGAAAACCCTTTTGATCTGTAGGGTCTCTGGGCATAACTACCCGAGTGGATGTATCAATGAGTACCCCATTCTGACTCATCCAATTCATGCCCAAAATAACATCGATACCTAAGCCCGGCAAAACCACTAAGGCCAGCGAGTACTTTCGCCCTTCTATCTCAAGCTCAAGATTCCCCACTACTTTATTTGTGGAAATATTCCCACTTGCTGCGCTAATACAATAACCCCCACCTTCAACAGTATGCAATTTGTGTGCAAACTCTGATGCAAACTTAGGACTGATAAAGGAATGCGAAGCACCCGAATCAAAAAGTACCACAGCAGGATGTTGGTCAACTAGGAACTTACCAGCGGTGACAACTTCACCAGATGGAATTTCCTCGATACTGTTATAATGAGCGTGCCCCTGACGGCCACCTTGGTTGACATTCTTCTTGGGGTAAGGACAATTCCTGGACCAATGGCCTGGCTTGTTGCAGTTCCAGCAAGGCATGTTGCTAGGAGGGACACTGGAGCTGCCTTGGCTCGAACTACTTTTTGGCAGAGCCACTGTATATGCCTTACGAAACCCAGTCTTCACTGGCGCCTTCTTTTGTGGAGGACGGAACTTAGCATTCGTGGCAGGAGGGCGAGGAGGAGCCCTCGGGGCAGCTGGAGCTCGAGACTGTGAAGCACTCGCCTCAATGGCCCTTTTGCGGCTCTTAGAGGCAGAATAGATAGCATTGTTGTTCTCTTGAGTCAGAGCATCACTGATAAATTCATTGAAAGTAGTGCACTTGCTAGTGCCCATAGTCTTCATCAGCTTCGGGCCTAGGCCTCTTTTAAAGCTAGCAATTTTCTTGGAATCGGTATCCACAAACTCAGTGGCATACCTTGCCAGGTTGTTGAAAGATTGTAGATATTCGGTCAAGCTTTTATTTCCTTGCGACAGCCTCATGAATTCTGTGTGTTTGATAGCCATAAGACCTGGAGGAATATAGTTCCCACGGAATGCAGCCTTGAACTGGTCCCAAGCAATCAGGACATTTACAGGCAGTGTGGAACGATAGTGGCTCCACCAAATACCGCTGGACCATGCAATTGATGAGAAGCATATTCAGTCTTTAGCTCATCAGTCAGGCGAAGCAGACGAAACTTTTGTTCAATAGTATTCAACCACTCATCAGCTTGCAGTGGTTCCTCCGCCTCCTTAAAGAGCGGGGGCTTAGTATCAAGAAAATCCTTAAAATCACTGTACTGATTCGGTTCCGGACCCTGGCAGCCAGGACGAGCCTCCCGGTTGGCAAGCTGGCGCATAGCATCTGCCAGCATGCGCTACCCTTCAACCACGGTCTGCATTAACTCAGCCGGGGTAGGTGGTGGCGGAGGGGGTGGCTGTTCCTCATCCTCATTGCCACGACCCCGACGAAGATTGTACGACATCTGCAAAATGCATAGCCAATGAGCACTCACGATGTGGGAAATTTGTAGATGAATTATTGTAAATATGTCAAACTGATTTCATGAAATAGACTTCTCAAATTACTCATGACACAATACTTCATCACAACCGCACAATCCATTCAAGCGGATCAAATGGCGCAATCATGCGAGAGAATCCAACAAGATGTTCTTTGATAAAGGCTCACACACGAGGAGCACAGCAGTTACTGAACCGTTTACATTAAAATTTACGTGATTTTTGATCTTTTGCCCGGCACTTGGATTCAGTTTCAAAGTGTTTAGTTGACTGAGAAAGGCTACTTAAAACTGATCACAAAGAGACTTCTCAACGCTAGAGTTCCATGGTGGATCATGACTAGCCACCTCGATACCAGCGCGTGCCAAGCAGCACAGCCTTATGTCACGCGCCATAGGAGGCCCTCGGTTTCATCGCGGCACCGAAGGGTACTAATCATGACACCATCATCAAACGCACACAATAAGACATCCAATTGCGATCGAAATTAACAGGTTCCAACTAAACATCCAGAAAACATAGAGTTCGACCTTACATCCAAAAAGTCAAGTTATTACAAAGCCTTACTCCAACCCCAGGAGGCACAAAAGACAATCCTAACATCATAGCTACGTGATAACTACTCTAAGCATCGTCCTCAGAGTCGGTGTCAAGGATCTCCCCGCCGTCCTCATCACTAACAGGCTCTAACTCCTCATCTTCTTCTTCTTCTTCTGGTTCGGCATCTTGGGGTCCGTTGACCTCCACTTCATCATCATTTTTAGCCATGAAGATTCCCGAACCCATGTCCTCATCTGCGTTGATATTTCTAGGCAGCAGAGGATTTAGCTGGTTGTTCAGGTGGTGCACTTCTTCATGAAGATTGTCATTGTATTCTTCAGCATTCTCCAACTGTTGCTCGAGCTCAAACTGACGAGCTCTCAGAACGTTCTCCTCATGCCAGGCTTCATCCCTCTGGTTCATGACACGAACCAACATGCGTTGACAGTTGCGGTTTGCTACTGTCAACCTCTGGACTGCAAGGGTTTCCTGGTCACGATCACGAATCACTTGCTCCAGTTGCTGACGCGCTGCATTCCTGGTAGCCGTCACTTCAGCCAACTCTGCCCTCAGCCTTTCCACCTCAGTAGGCTCAGGGCGGGGCTCTCGTGGAGCAAGCTGGTGTCGCGGTGCCCTGCCCCCAGTGGACTTACGAGCGGTCCTCTTGGTACGTGCCATCTGTAGTAACAGATAAGATACGACTTAAAGTGAGGATCATTTAGGGGATACGAAATTTACTTTAGTCGGGAGTACTGAAATTTTTAAGGAGGGAGTAAATGATATGTATGATATAATTAAACATGATGCATGTACGTTCTGTACGTCCTCTCACCTTAGTAGAAACCTAAAGTTCTAACGCTAGGCGGTGGCATACATACGTTCTCTCATATAAGCGAAACTATCGGTCTACTCGTTACACTGTTAGTGTACCTGTAGAAAAAATCTCATTTCAGCCCAACAGTTTCCCAATAAAAGCACACAAGAAAGCAGTAATTTAAATACTTTCTATATACACATCCCCTGATGTATATACTTCAGTATCAAAGCTACCCGATATAAAGGTTCCCACAATTAAGTGCTTACGTAATTACATGGTTTAAACATGTAAGTATGCAAGTCACCAAAACTACTCTCCCCTAGATCGCCGGTTGGACGATCACGCTCTCACAACTCACACTTACCAGAGCGTCGAGGCAATTGATCCATACATTACCACCCAAGTGGATGGCATCCATACAATATCACGCCGTATGGACGACGAAACAAAAACAAACAAGGCCCCCAAGTTAGTCTTTATAATAAGCCACCTAAGAGTCCTTATTTGGGCTAAGGGATGTGATCACTGGCATACCTAAAAATAATTTTTAGTGTTTTAACCCTTTTCATAATCAAATATTTTTGTTTTTAAATACTCATAAGATGTTTTTAATGTTGAATTATGCTCCGGTACCAGCTGTAACAGAACCGACCAAATTATAAGAGCACAAGTACAAAAACAAGCACCGAAGCGCTCAAATTTTTGAACTTGAGCCCATATAATCCCGGTAGTCAATCGAAACCACGAAGGATTTCAAACCAACTTGCTTACAAACAGGATCGCATCATTCAACATACAACATCATACGTTACATTTCACAAATAGTTCTGAAATAAGTTTACACACACGGAGTCGCAATTATTACAAACCAAGTTTATAAAGTAGCGGAAGCATAACACACACCAGTTGTTAACTACTGCCAGTCTTGATGATCAACAACCCACAAAAGCATGAGGAAAGTACATAAAAGATGATCACGCCCAAGTGATCTAGTCTTCGTCACCCACAGGGTGGAGACAAGTTTTGCAGAAGCCTTGATAGAGCATATCATCTGCAACAGGAGGGAATAAACCCTGAGTACTGGAATGTACTCAGCTAGACTTACCCGTCGAAAACCAGAAATAAGGTGACACCAAGGATTATGCAAGGCTTACACAAGAGGCTAGCTGACATAACATTTTGCATAAAGGCATAAGTAATTTAAACTCTTATAGCCTGTACTAGCAGTTATTTTTAGCATTTACCTGTTGTCTATCTTAGCACCTGTACTAAACATGCACTTGATTATAATCAAACAATTATCATTATTATATCCAGAGCAGGTATGAATTGTGGCAACATTGTATCATTCCCTTAACCACCAGTTCATTTACTGAGATTTACGTTGCCGCTGCTCAAGTCAAGTGCTCACTAACCGGGAGCGACGGCGATTCGAATCGAATTCCTATCCAGCTGGAGGGTATTTCTAACACTCACCGAGTCACGCCTGGCGAAGGCTGCTCAGGTCATCTTTTGTACAGTTCAGGAATCGCGGGCCCGAATAATGTCACGTCCCCAAGGGCGACACTCTGCCAGGTGAGAGGGACTCTAACCCCCCCTTGGTCTCACGCCAATGTCCCCAAGCATATCCTTTCTCTCCTCCAAGATGAAACCTACCACTTGATTCCCGGCCTGAACCATACTACTCGACTTCGCGGTCGGAACGGCTTATCCGGCCAACTAAGTGTTAGACTGCGTTCAACATGACTCAAGGACGTACAACGAATCGGTCCTTAAACGACTCGGACGGGCATAGCTCCACACCCAAGACGTGAAGTGTCTTGCGGCTGTACTATCGAACTCCCGCCCGGTCTCAATTTCATTTTAAGGCATGGTTCCATCCACGATAGCCATAAAGCCACTCGTGACTCCTTCCTACATCTCGCGGATGACCGGAAATCACCCGACTTCTACCGAACTAAGCAGGGCTAAGCATTGACACGTGCCTAAACCTAATATAGGATTAAGTACGATATCTGGACAAGGACAGGTATAATGCAACAAGTGTTTTTATATAACTCCTACAACTTAATGCAGTAAACAATTAAAAGTACTCAAGATTAATTTATAAAACAGTAGGTTCAGCATGCACCGGGGCTTGCCTTTCAGAAAGGTCGAGGGCCGGTGGTCAGGGCACTCGGGCAAGTCTTCAGCGGCGTCTCCTTCGCCGACTGGTTCCGCTGGTTCCTCTGGCTGGTCCTGGACTTCCTCCGGAATCACATGCTCGAATTCGAGGAGAGTGACCCCCTCCGGTACACCTATTGCATGAATGCACAATAAATATCATGAATGCATAAATGGGTGCAACATGCTCGGAATGAAATGCATTTCAGAAATAAAATACTCTATTCAAGTTATTTTATTAGTACGTGCAAATCACTTCTCCGGTGGAGAAGTACTTACCTAATCTACCCAACCTAAGATATAGTTGTTCCTCTTCGGTTAAGGCCCTAACACCTAATAAACACAAGAGTAACATTATTTAGGTTACCACAGTAAGTTATTCTGGACAGCAGCTCAAAGATCCTGACATAACTGGAGAATCCCAACTCCAAAAGATATGATCTAAGACAATCTGGAAAGCTTATGAAATGCACCACAAAATGTTTTCAGACCACAACACTTAATTCCAAAGTTTACCTAGTCGAAATTCTAAAGTTCCAGAATATGTTCTCTCTAAACAGAGAGCAGTCAATTCTGGACTGTCACTTAAAACAGCAATGACTCCCAAACTACTAAGCCAAATGCTCCGAAATTTTGACACCAGATCATTTACAACTTTTACTACCACTTTGGTATTTACAAGTTTTCCAGCAACCACCTTTATCCAAGGTCAAACCTAGAAATACTATCAGCTGTCCAGAAAACCTAAAATTGCAAAGGTTAAATATTTATTGATGTGGAAAACCTTCTCTAAGACCAAACTAATACTACTACAAGTTCACAAAGGTCACAAAACACCAGAAAGTAAGGTGTTCCCACCTAGAATATTTATTTAAACTCATTTCTTAATTTACTTAAGTAATTAAGTGGAATTTCAAACATATATGTAAACTGCTCCTAAAATTTTACAAAAATTACAGGGGACTCTCTGACCCAAGAAGAGGCTACTGTAAAAATTTGAACTAAATTTATTCATAGGAACTTCCTACACAAAATTCCCAAGCCAAAAAGGCTGATTTTTGTATAAATAACAAAGCATAGTAAAAAGTGTCAAACAACAGATTTCTTAATTTTCTTGGACACTCTAGGGTACCAAGACATTCTCCAAAAATTTATATAAACATTGCACATGTAGAAAAAATACTAAAATTCATTGAAGTATTTCCTAGAATCACAAGATAGCATTATAACTTGAAAAGTACTTAAGCACTACTGCCCAATTTTTTTTACCAAAGCTAGAGCAAGTATAAATTAGCCTACTCACCAAATTTCATAATTTTTGGAACACTGAAACTTAAGATATAATTTAAATAAGTTTGCATGTGATTTAAAACACATTTCAAAGACCTATTTAAATATCTTAGAAAACAAACATCACATAACAAATTCATATTTTTCTAAAATACTACACACCCTGTAGATCCCAACAAAATTTATCTTATAATTTTTGGGCAAGTAAAACCCTAGATCTATATTTTCTAAACATTATATAAAACTATGACAGAATAAAAGGAAATGAAATAATTCAGATTTGCTACTGGGCCGGACCGGAAAACCAACGTGGCCCGCTTCGCGCGGCGCGGCCCACTCCGCGCGCGTGGCCTGCTTGGGCTCCCGCCCGCGCGCGTATGACCGGCAGGTGGGTCCCCGCGGTCAGCAACGGAGGTCAGGGGAGCGGGCGGCAGTGAGCTCCGGCGAGCGATTCCTCGCCGCCGGTGGCTCCTCCGACCAATTCCGGTTCATCGACGTCTTGCCTAGACCCAACCGCACCGAGGCTACCCCTTTTCTCCAAAGTTGATGCACCGCAGCACCTAGGCCGACGGCGATGGCGGACGGCCGTGGTGCCTGGCGGTACGCCGGCGAGTCCCGGCCGTCGCACGACCTACCGAAGGGTGCATCCCCTTCCAGGACTCCTAGCGGACCTCTCGAGACCACACATGCAGACGGGGATGGAACAGAGCCGCTTGACCGCGTGAGCACTTGGCCGGCAGCCATGGCGCAGCCGTGCACGGTCCCGTTCCGGCCTGGCTAACCCGATGCTGGCGGTAGCATCTTTACCCTAGCATCTACACGTGACAGGGAGGAGGAAACGTGAGTGAGGGCAGGCAGAGAACTACGGTGCGGTGCTGGCCACGGTGAACCGAACATGGCGGAGCTCCGGTGAGCTTTTGGGGAGCGAGCGGAGGTGGCAAATGCGGCTCACCTCGGGCTCAATCCAATCTACCGACTGGTCGAGGAGGTGTAGGGTGGTGAGGCGGAGGGACGGACGTGATCCGGTGAGCGGTGGTGCGGTGGTGAGTGCGCGAGAGCTCGTAGACAGCTGCGGCGGCAATGGTGTCTCCGGGTTCTGCCTCGGCGAGCCCGGCCAGAGCGAGAGGGAGGAAGAAGAAATGAGCGCGAGTGAGGGGGGTGGAGGTGGCCGCTCGGTGTTCAATCTCGTGTCTGGGCTCGCGACGTGGAGGCGATGGCAGCGCTTGGTCGACACGCGGCGACGCTCTTCTGCCCGGGCGCCACGACGGGCCGGTGTTCGAGCTCGTGACTGAAACCGCGCCTCCAAAGACCGACTGACAGGGCTGTTTCGTCGACGATTTACTCTCAAACCAGCTCGTGTTAGTGAAACCTCCAATTAGCAAAGTTGTAGACCTATGTGAGCACTACAAGTTTGTAAAAGGCACCATGAGCTAGTTTGGTTTGGATTTGAAACTACAGGGCTCCAAACTAGTGTACTTGGAAACTGAAATGCAGTTTCAGAGATAAACGTCGACTGAAACCCTAACTTCTTGATGCTATATCTCCTAAACTATTTTGAACTAGGTGATGGTGATATTGACAATGTTGTAGAGCTATGTGTGGGCAACAACTTTGTCAATTGGCTCAAGGACTGGTTTGGCCTAGTTTGTGAGTTACAAGTTGCTAAAGTGAGGTACAGTGAAACGGTTTTCAGCTCCACACTTAGCCAAAATGGCTAAGTCCTAAAACAGCCTCTAATACTGACTTGTGGGCCATTTTTGAGCATGTTCTGATCATTTTCATGAGATGGCCATATTAGAACTTTTGTTTCTTATGAAATTCTCTACAACTTTGCTTAAGGTTGCTCCTCCATGCAAGATTTCTAAACTGGACTTTTTAATTGGTCAAACCAGATCACTCCAGGGGTCCAACTTAGTCCACAACCTTTGGAAGGGCAATTTGGTAATTTTGGTCAACATGAACATTGCTCCACTACTTACCCTAAATGTAATTAAGGTGTTATAAGACCTAATTAGCCACCCTACACATTGGTTGCACAAAATTCCTAGTGTCACATACTTTGGCACAAGTAATTCAACACTTTCACCCAAATGTTGCAAACTCATGTTGCACATGTTGCATGAGTGTGTTGCACAACACTTGCTAATTATGTTACACTAAAGTGGTTGACATATCTCACAAAGGAAATTGCACATAAGGTACTTGTGTGTTGCACACTACTCACTTTTTACTTCACATGAAATATAAACATATTATAAGCTTATGCATGAAATGAATGATGCTTGCTTATGCTCATGCAAATGCAATGCAATTAAGGAGCTAAACACCTAGAGTGTTACAGGCGGAGCCAGCGGGTACGGTGGAGGGCGGGGCGGTCGAGCCCCTGACCGGAGCACCAGAAGAAGAGGCGCCGGCTCCGGGGGCGCCAACGGCCGAGGCGCCGGTACCGGAGCCGTCGTCGGTCGAGGCGCCGGCTCCGGTGGCGCCGGTGGTTGAGGGGCCAGTTCCCTTAGGAGGGCGGGCACCCATGACCATGGACCTTACCCTCGACGACACCCCCCTGGACAAAGGGAAACAAGTGATGGGGGTCGAGGGGGGCGAGGCCGCGGATCAGGACGGTGCCTCAACGGCCGTTGGAGAGGCGGGAACTGCGGGCGAGGCCGGTCCTTCCGTGGGACCGAGAGACGCCCCGGCCGGGTCATCGTCGTCATGGCCTGACATCGCCACGCTGGCGATAGCACGGGTAGAGACGGAGATACCGAGGTGGGGGGCATCCCTCTAGTTTAGGGACGCCGCGAACCCCAACGCCGAGCCCATCTTCGTCCTAAACGACAAAGATGAAGTGCACCGATGGGAGTACCTCGAGGGCATCCGCCGGCACCTTGATTGGTTGCTCCGAGTGGCGTCCGAGGCCGTGTCGCGGAGTATGCGGGATGCCACCGAGGTATGATCGACCCGTCGTCTTTCTCCGTGGTTTTCTTGGTGTCTTTTTCCCTCGGCTTTTTAACCTTTTCGGTTTTTTCAGATTGCGTTCAGGAGCTGAAGGAGTACTCCCGCCGCAAGTCACTCTTCATCCGGGATGAGAGTGGCGTGTGGGCCGCGCTGTCTCAGCAACGGGTCCTGGTCGAGGAGGCCTAGAAACGGCTTTCCGATCGGAACGCCGAAATGGCTGAGCTGCGCGTCGCGTACGCGGTGGTGAAGGAGGAGGCGATGCAGGCTTGGGCGGCTGAAGCCGTGATGCGCACGGACATGGACAAGGCTCGGGAGGAGGCTGCCCAGGCCCGCAGGGATCTCGAGACCCTGTCGGGATGGGTGAAGGAGCTCGAGGAGGATGTCTCCCAGGTTAGCCGTTAGCGCGACGCCCTCAACATCGAGGTCGAGCAGGCCACCGCTCGTTCTGATGCTCTGAAGGACAAGGTCACGGCGCTGAAGGGAGCCATCCAAGAGAAGGACGCAGCTCTCGAGTCTGCTCGGCAAGAGATCGAGGCGCTAAAGGCGACCATCAGTGACAAGGACAGCGCCCTCCTAGGGCTCGAGCAGACGTGCGGGGGGCTTTGCAACGAGGTCGTGGGCCTGCAGACCCATATCGAGGGTAAGTGTGATTGTTACAGCCACGACATTGAGGGCCTCGTGTTGGGTATTAATTTGTTTATCGTGTTTCAGAGCTAGAGAGGGAGAATCGAGAGGCCCAATCTTCTGCCAACTCCTTCTAGAGCCTCCTCGAAGCCGAGATCCAGAGGACCCAGCTGCTCCAGGGCGCGATCACCACTGTGTGTGACGGCCTGGGGGTCGAGCCTGATGCCGACACCGGGGAAGATGTTCCAGGGAACTCCTTCGTCCGTCGGATGGTGGCGCTGGGCCGCCTTGCCCAGGAGAACATACGGGACGGCCTCCATCATGGCGTAAAGAGGGCGCTGGCCGTTGTCCGTTCAGGGTTTGTGTTCGACATGAAGCTCGTCGCTGAGGGCTTCATCACAGACCCGAATCGGACAGACGAGGAGAACGAGGATGCCTGCCTGGAGCTGATTGAAGCCGCGGAAGAGCCTGAAAGCCGTCTGGCCTCGCTTTTTGAAGCCGAAGTGGTTCCGCCTGCTGACGATGAGGGCCTGTGAGCCAAATCTGGGCATGAAGGCCCATGTAATAAGTTAGTATTTTGAATTTGGGTCGTGGTGGCCTCGAAGGCCCTAAGAACTCGAAACATAAACCAGTTCGTGGTTAATTTAGTTTTATTCGAGCTTTTCTTCCCTTTATCGCTTGGATCGTGTTCTCGCATGATTTACTTAGCACACAGTTGCATCCTTTGGCATAAGGGAGCGAGTGGAGGTACCATAGCCTCGGGGGCATAAGTGATCTCGTGGCTCAACTGCCCTCGAGCTTCAGGGTGATGTTGCGGCCTTGTAAATCGTGTGAGAGCCTAATCTAAGCGACAGGGGGTATGTTCTTTTTCAAAGTTAGGAACCATTATTTAGATCTCCCTAGCGTGAAGTCGCACCTCTAAAAGATGTGAGGGTGAGTGGAGGTATCGTAGCCTCAGAGGCGTAGGTGATACTCCTGACTCGAGAGCCCTTTCGAACCTTAGGGTGCTCTTGCAGCGAAGTCGATCTAAGAAGCGGTTCTTAAATTTTAAAAAGAGCATAAGTTTTTTCGGGGACTGGGGGGTTCCCTCCTTGTAGCCCCTGAGGGAGGGTCGATTCTAGGAGTGCAGAGTCAATCTTTCCTCATTATGAAATGAAAGTTTGAACATCGTTGTATTCTTTATTGATGAAAAAGAAATTACAGAGCCTCGAGGCTTTTTAAGGAAAGAAGCGACGTAGATGTTCAATGTTCCAAGCGTTGGTGAGGATTTCACCCTTCTCGTTGGATAGCTTGTAGGTGCCCGGCTTTAGTACTTCTGTGATGATGTACGACCCTTCCCATGGTGGCGTGAGCTTGTGCCGTCCCTTGGTGTTCTGGTTCCATCGTAGCACCAAGTCACCGACGTTGAGGTCACGCTTGCGGACATGTCTGTCGTGGTAGCATCGGAGACCCTGCTGGTACCTGGCAAAATGCAACAAAGCCACATCTCGGGCTTCCTCGAGCAAGTCGAGGGCGTCCTGTCTTGTGGCATCGTTATTTCTTTCATTGTAGGCCTTCAACCTTGGGGATCCATATTCTATATCAGTTGGGAGCATAGCCTCAGACCCGTAGACTAAGAAGAATGGAGTGAACCCCGTGGCTCGACTCGGCATTGTTCTTAGGCTCCACAGGACCGAGGGTAGCTCGGCAGCCCATCTTTTGCCATGTTTATTTAGTTTGTCAAAGATTCTGGGTTTCAGGCCTTGTAGGACCATGCCATTGGCACGTTCCACCTGACCGTTTGTTTTTGGATGGGCCACGGCTGACCAGAGCACTCGGATGTGGTGGCTGTCGTAGAAATCCAAAAACTTTTTACCAGTGAACTGGGTGCCATTGTTTGTGATGATACAGTTGGGGACCCCAAAGCGATGAATAATGTCGGTGAAGAAGAGCACAGCTTGCTCGGACCTGATGCTGGTGATAGGGCGGGCCTCGATCCACTTGGAGAATTTGTCGATTGCGACGAGCAGGTGGGTGAAGCCGCCAGTTGTCCTTTTCAATGGTCCGACAAGGTTGAGCCCCCAAACGGCAAATGGCCATGTGATGGGGATAGTTTGTAGGGCATGTGCCGGAAGATGGGTTCGTCTCGCATAGTACTGACAACCCTTGCAGGAGCGTACTAGCTTGACAGCGTCGGAGACCGTGGTCGGCCAATAGAATCCTTGTCGAAAGGCGTTTCTGACGAGGGTTCGAGGTGCTGTGTGGTGACCGCAAGCCCCCGAGTGGAGATCGCTGAGCAGGTTCCTACCTTGCTCATTTGTGATGCATCGTTGGAGGATACCAGTAGGGCTACGGCGGTAGAGCTCTCTGCTGTCGCCCATGATTACAAAGGTTTTGGCCCGGCGTGCGATCCATCAAGCCTTAGTCTTATCCGAGGGGAGGTCTCCTCGGCTGAGGTAGTCGAGGTACAGGACGCGCCAGTCAGGCTCGAGGTCAGACGGTGGGGTCAAGTCTTCCACCTGCATGGCTTCAGCCCCGGTCGAGGGGGCTTCTGCCTCAGGTGGAGGGTCGAGTGACGTCCCGTCAACCCCTCCATCTGGCCCGAGGTCGACGGATGGCTGCTGAAGGTCTTTTGCGAAAACGTCCGGTGGAACCGTAGCTCGACTGGATGCGATTTTTGCCAGTTCATCGGCGGCCTCATTATACCTGCGTGCGATGTGGTTGAGCTCGAGGCCGTGAAACTTGTCCTTGAGGCGCCGTACTTCTTGGCAGTAGGCTTCCATCTTGGGGTCACGGCAGCTCGAGCTCTTCATGACCTGATCAATCACGAGTCGGGAGTCGCCTCGAATGTCAAGGTGTCGGACCCCGAGCTCGACGGCGATTCTTAATCCCGTGACGAGCGCCTCGTATTCGGTGACATTGTTAGACGTAGGAAAATGAAGCTGGATGACGTAGCGCATGTGAACCCCGAGGGGTGAGACGAAGAGCAAGCCCGCGCCTGCTCCCGTTTTCATCAATGACCCATCGAAGTACATGGTCCACAGCTCCGCCTAAAGCTGTGCAGGGGGAGTTGGGTGTCGGTCCACTCAGCCAGGAAATCTGCTAACACTTGTGACTTGATAGCTTTTTGCGGCGCATAGGACAAGGTCTCGCCCATGAGTTCGACTGTCCATTTGGCAACCCTACCCGAGGCTTCCCGGTTCTGGGCTATCTCTCCCACGGGGAAAGAAGAAACCACAGTAATCGGGTGACCCTCAAAGTAGTGTCGGAGCTTGCGCTGTGTCAGGATGACGGCATATAGCCGTTTCTGGATCTGTGGGTATCGAATCTTGGTTTCTGAGAGCACCTCGCTAATGAAATAGACCGGGCTCTGGACGAGCAAGGTATGTGCCTCCTCGACCCGTTCGACAACCAGAGCAACACTGACTACTTGTGATGTCGCGGCGACATAGAGTAGGAGTGGTTCCCCCAGGGTTGGAGGGACGAGGATTGGTGAGTTAGAGAGTGTGGCCTTGAGTTTTGTGAGAGCCTCCTCAGCCTCAAGGGTCCAGGAAAAATGCTCTGATTTCTTCAAGAGACGGTACAGAGGGAGTGCTTTTTCGCCGAGGCGTGAAATGAACCGGCTGAGTGCCGCCAAGCAACCTGTGACCCTCTGTACGCCCTTCAGATCTTAGATGGGGCCCATCTTGGTTATTGCAGAGATTTTTTTTAGGGTTGGCCTCGATGCCGCATTTAGACACGATGAACCCTAAAAGCATACCTCGTGGGACGCCAAAGACGCACTTCTCTGGATTGAGTCTGATGTTTTTTGCCCAGAGGCATTTGAACGCAACGTCGAGGTCGTTGACCAGATCGTCGGCTTGTTTGGTTTTGACAACGATGTCGTCGACATAAGCCTCGATGGTCGACCCGATGTGCTTTTCGAAAACGTGCTGCATGCATCGCTGGTACGTAGCCCCCGCGTTCCGGAGACCGAAGGGCATCGTAACGTAGCAATACATGCCGAATGGGGTGATGAATGAAGTCACAAGCTGGTCGGACTCCTTCATTTTGATTTGGTGGTAGCCGGAGTATGCATCTAAGAATGAGAGAGTTTCACATCCCGCGGTGGAATCAACGATTTGGTCAATGCGTGGCAAAGGAAAGGGAACTTTTGGACATGCTTTATTTAAACTGGTATAGTCTACACACAACCTCCATTTCCCACTCTTTTTCCTAACTAATACAGGATTAGCTAGCCACTCGGGATGATGAACCTCCTTGATGAATCCGGCCTCCAACAGCTTGTGTATCTCCTTGCCGATGACCCTGCGCTTCTCCTCATCGAAGCGACGCAGGCGTTGCTTCATCGGTTTGGATCTGGCCTGGATCTCCAAGGCGTGCTCGGCGACTTCCCTGGGTATGCCCGGCATATCCGAGGGACTCCACGCAAAGATGTCGACGTTTGTGCGGAGAAAGTCGACGAGCACTGCTTCCTATTTAGGATTGAGGGTGGCGCTGACGTTCAGCGCCTTTCCCTTGGGATCAGCGGGGTCGAGGGGTACGAGTTTGACATCTTCCGTGGGCTCGAAGCTGCCGGCATGGCGTTTTGGGTCGAGAATCGCATTGGCGAGGCCGTCGAGGTCTGCAGCCAAGATCACCGACTCCAAAATAGCCTCGCCGTGCTCGACGCACTCGACGTCACACTCGTAGGCATGTTCATATGAGGGCCCTACAGTGATGACACCGTTTGGGCCTGGCATCTTGAGCTTGAGGTAGGTGTAGTTCGGGATTGCTATGAACCTGGCGTAGCATGGGCGCCCTAGGATAGTGTGGTACGTTCCACGGAATCCGACCACTTCGAAAGTGAGAGTCTCCTTTCTAAAGTTGGCCGGTGTGCCAAAACAAACAGGCAGATCGACCCGTCCGAGGGGTTCCGCCCGTTTCCCTGGCACAACTCCATGGAAGCCCCCGACGCTAGGTTGGAGGCGCGCTCTCTCGACCCCCAGAAGGTCGAGGGTCTGGGAGTAGATGATGTTGAGGCTGCTTCCACCGTCCATGAGCACCATGGTGAGGCGTGTGTTGGCGATGACGAGGTCAACAACGAGCGGATACACTCCCGGGTTGGGGACATAGTATGGGTGGTCGTCATGGTCGAAATTGATGGCCACCGCAGACCAATCAAGGAAGCGGGGGACTGCCGTTTGTACGGAGAAAACCTCACACCATTCTCGCTTGCACTGGCGCACCGAGAGGCGGGTCGAGGGCCCTCCGTAGATCATGAAGCAGTCGTGGATCTTGGGGAATCCCCCGTCCTTGTCGTCACTCTTAGGGTCCTCCTTCTTGTCATCCTTCTTGACGCCGGCACCCCCAAAGTACATGCGAAGCATATGATAGTCTTTGAGGTTATGGTTAGTGGGTCCCTTGTGGTAGGGATATGGCTCTTTGAGCATTTTGTCGAGGATGCCCCCACCGGGGGGGCCTCGAGGCTTCTTGTGCTCGGTAGCAGCGACGAGCTCATCGGCCGGGGCCTTGAGCTTGCCCTACTAGCCTTTCTTCTTCTTGCGGTTATTTCTCTTGGAGCCCCGGGTGGAGCTCACGGGATCGTCGACCTTCTGCTTCCCCCTTTCCAGGTCACCACCAAAGATTGCACCAACCGCCTCCTCGCCGGCGGCGAAGTTGGTGACAATGTCCATCAACCCGTTGGCAGTGAGTGGAGTGTTACGGCCCAATTCTCGGACCAACTCTTTACAAGTGGTGCCGGAGAGGAAGGCCATAATTACGTTGGAGTCGGTGACGTTGGGGAGCTCGGTACGCTGCCGAGAGAAGCGCCGGATGTAATCCCGGAGGGATTCACCTGGTTTCTGCTTGCAGCTCCGGAGGTCCCACGAGTTGCCGGGGCGCATGTAGGTCCCCTTGAAATTTCCCTCAAACACCCTTACGAGATCGTCCCAGTCGTGGATCTGTCGAGGTGGGAGATCCTCGAGCCAGGCTCGGGCAGTGTCGGAGAGGAACAGGGGGAGTTGTCGAATGATGACCCGGTCGTCGGTGGCCCCGCCCAACTAACACGCCAAGCGGAAATCGGCGAGCCAAAGTTCGGGTTTGGTTTCGTCGTTATACTTGGTGAGAGTCGTGGGGAGGCGAAACCGAGCCGGGAGCATCGTCTCACGGATAGCCTTACTGAAGACCCGAGGACCCGGGGGCTTGGGTGAAGGGCTACGATCTTTCGAACTGTCGTAGCATCCGCCCCTGTGGACGTGGTAGCCTCGAGGCACGCCGTCACCGTGCTTGCGCGTGCGGCGCTCGACGATGTTGCCACGGGTGTCTCGAGGCTCGTGGTTGTTGGTGGTGGGCTTAGGGGCCAGAGCTACCCGGTTTCGCTGGGCAGGCTCGGGGTGAACCGAGGCTTCTCTCTCCTATCGGGAGGGCTCGATGATCCGCTCTGAGGCTGCCTCACGTCGCCTCGAGGCAGAGCTCTCGGCCTGCTGTATGGCGGCGGTCTCGAGGAGTTCTCGGATTTCATCTCGAGCCCGACGGGCGTCGAGGTTTGACGGCTCGGGCATGTTGCGGAGGAGCATGGCGGCGGTGATGACGTTCTGGCTGGCTCGAGTGAAAACCGGGGGGTCAACCACCTGGTCCTCGTTGATGCGACGGTTGACGTCGCGAGCTCTCTCGCGAGCTCTCCCGCCAAGTGCGCGTTCCGCACGCTCACGCTCGAGGGTTTGTTGGAGTAGATCCAGGTTTTCCCGTTCCTCGTCAATCCTGTCCTGCAACTCATGAATCTGCTCGAGCTACATCCCTTGATCCGCAAGGAATCGAGGGTCGTCTCGCTCAGCAGGAAGCTCGACATTAGGTGGTGTGTGCCTTCCTTCGACTGGCTCTTCGTCCTCTGATTCCAAAGTGCTTTCAACATCGATGTTGAAGCATTCGCGGGTCGGATCATAGGTGTCGTCAGCCGAGTCAGAGTCAGGAGCGCCAAAGTAGTAGTATGACGGGGGAATGTGTGGCCGTTGCAAATCATCACTGGGGTTGCGATGTTGAGAAGCAGTCACATGGGGCTCTGTTTCCGGTGTCTCCGTAGAGTCCTGATAATCAGAAGCCGGTGTGGATGCAACGAGGTCCAGAGTGGAGCGTAGATGGTGCCCGGGGAGTTCCTCATAAGCACTCATGCGAGTGCTCACGGAAGATGCGTATACCCGGGCAGTCGAGTCTAGCCCAAACGGGAATGGTGATGGAGATGTTGCTGCCTGTGCTGGAATGGATGCTCCGGACAGTGGTGTCTCACCGGACGGGGGAGCGGCGGGATTCTCCGTCGGCATGTTACCCTCAGTCAAGCTCGTCCTACCCAAACCTTCCACAAGGAGATCTGGGCCAGCGCCTGGCTGGGGGTGCCGGACCGGGGGATCCCATCACCCTCCGCGAGGTGAAGACGGTGGTTGTACCGGGCTCGTCGTCGTCGGGCGGCCTACGCCCGCCTAGAGCGACGGTACCGGTGGATTGCTCCCTCGGGCTGGGAGAGCTCATAGTCCTCGTCGGTTGGGTGCCTGGGTGGAAGTAGGACCATATCGTAGCCATAGCCAAGCGACATGAACTCCAAACTCCCGAACCAGATCACCGTGGCCAACAGAATAGGGCGTTCGGGGTCAGCCATCCAGGAAAAAAAGGCGAGAAAGCGACGTTGGCACGCAGCGATCCCCTACCTGGCGCGCCAACTGTCGGTGTTCGGACCCGAGGGGGTCCTAAACCAATGAGTAAATGTTGTGTGTCTCTTTCCTGGATGGTGATGCAAGGAGAACACACGGGGGTTTATCCTGGTTCGGGCAAAAGAATGCCCTACGTCCAGCGGGGGGGAGAAGTTTGTATTTCCTTGCACCGAAGTGCTCGTGTAGGGGTTACAAGCATGCGAGAGAGGGCGTCGAGCCCAAGTCTCAAAGAGAGGAAAAAGAGGACAAGGGTGATTGCTTGAGATATCGATCTCTATCTTGCGTCTTGCCTGTTGTCTCTTGTTTTTCTTCGTTGTTTTTTTCTGGTTGTAGAACCCTGGCCTGCCCTTTTATAGGGCGAGAGGAGGCCAAGACGACGGGGAGCCTTGAGGTGATGTTTTGTCGATTCCTGTTGAGCTGACTGTAGCGACGTGCTCTGGGAATGGCCGGCCATCCCTGGACACCATGGCGTCGTGGGAGACGAGACGGCGAAATGACCCGGAGCGCCGTGCCACACCGTCCTTCCCTTGCCATTGAACTGTGCCGAGCGTCGAGGTTGGGTCGAGGCCGGGTCGAGACCGGATGGATAAGGCCGAATCCCCGAGATTGCGGAGAACGGGCCTTGTCTTATCCTCCCTCGAGGGTGATCGATGGTAAACAATGCGCGGTAAGGTGGGTACAGTGACGGTTTTCACCTCCCATCACGGGATGGGCGGTAAAACAGTGAGATCTGACACGGGCATTGTTCCTACGTCGATCCTGGTCGCAGCCGTGCCGGTAGGTGGTAGTAGGTAACCGCATTAAATGCTATGGCTTTTGTCCTGGGGTAGGTAAAGAGAAGGAGTCAAGGCGCTCGACCCGGGCTCACGTGAGTCGGAGTTTTTCCCAGTGGGCGGATGAGCCTCGCGCGGGTCGGAGCGCCGTCGAGGTACCTTGCTGTACGGGATGAGGCGTGGTCGAGGCGCCCCGTCGAGCGGGCCTCGTACGAGTCGGAGCCGGAGCGCGGTCGAGGCGCCCCGTCGAGCGGGCCTCGTACGAGGCGGACTGGATACGCGGTCGAGACGGGCTGCCTTTTATTGCGGTTTCAGCCGTTTTAGTTTTTTATTAGCGATGGATGTGGGTACCCCGTACTGTTGGTACCGACAATTGGTATAGATTAGAAAAAACCCAACAATATACTCCTAACTTTTTTAGTCACTTGAAAAAAAAACTCATTACTAATTATTTTTTTTAGGAACTATGGAGATGCTCTAATATAGGGAGTTGTTGGAAAGCACTTTTTTAATCTTACCAAAAAAACAAAATTAAGAGTGGGTTCTAGAAATTATTGGAGATGCTCTGAGTTATACGTATGCTCCGTGTTTAGTTAGGCCAAATTGGCAGCATCCAAATCTGCACAGTGCAGAGATAAACACTGTAGCATTTCGTTTGTATTTGTGAATTTTTGTCCAAACATTGACTAGTTAGGCTCAAAAGATTCGTCTCGCAAAGTACAACTAAACTGTGCAATTAGTTTTTGATTTCATCTACATTTAGTACTCTATACATGTGACGATATTTTGATGTGATGGGGAATCTTCTTTTTGCATAGTAGAATTTGGGGAAAAAATTGGCATCTAAACAGGGCCGAGGATCCAACCTAAAATTCTGCATTTTTCAGCTTTGGCTTTTCATGAGATGAATTAGTGATGTGACAGTTGTATGCCCCTAAACACTAGCGAACAATTTGGTAAACTTTTAGTGTTTAGTATTTTCATGTACTCGTATGGATTTTACTAGATGTACACACTCAAGGCAGGGCATTTCGATGGCTCGTGGTATTACAAGAAAAAAAGGGGGAAAAAAGAAACTTAAAACGGGAAGACAGCCTTATCCTCAGCCACGAACTGCCCCCTCACTCCCAGTCACACCCTCCGGCGCACGCGCACGGCGCACACCATGGCCGCTGCTTCAGCTTCGCTTCTCCACCTCGCCACCCCGGCCCCGACTCGCTCCACTCACCTCAGCGTCCGGCTCCCCACCTCCCAGCTGCCTCGCCGCCGGCCGCCGGGCGCACGCATCGCCACCGCGCAGCCGCCGCGGGCGTACAAGGTGACGATCGAGCACGGCGGCGCGTCGCGGGTGGTGGAGGTGGAGGAGGATGAGACGATCCTGTCCCGCGCGCTGGACGAGGGCCTGGACGTGCCGCACGACTGCAAGCTCGGCGTGTGCATGACGTGCCCGGCGCGGCTGGTCTCCGGGGTGGTGGACCAGAGCGACGGCATGCTCAGCGACGACGTCGTCGCGCAGGGGTACGCGCTGCTGTGTGCCGCCTACCCGCGCTCCGACTGCACCATCCGCGTCATCCCCGAGGACGAGCTGCTCAAGGTCCAGCTCGCCACCGCCGACGACTGACGCCCCGCCAGTGACAAGCGGACTGACCAGGCATCGACCTCCGGCACTGTAACAGTGGCCCTGAGACTTGTACGCCGCTGTTGATTAGTAGTACTAGTGACAGAGCTGTTCTCGAGAATAGATATTGTGATGATATGCCTCATTGCCAAATTTCTTGTGGTAGAATCGAGCATTTCCAAACATTTGGTAGCATACTGCTAATTATCTCCACTTTCAGTGGCTAATGATGCTTCAGTTCTGAAACTGAAACACTCAGACGAGAATGACAACGAAAGTATTCAGACGTCATTTGCCAATTGTCATGCAGGAAATCCAATCACGTACAGAGAGATGTTACAGCTTACAACATTTTGAGGGCAACGCGAGATCTTTATTAACTAGACATTGTTAGGATTACAATCATCTTG
Source organism: Saccharum hybrid cultivar R570 (assembly GCA_038087645.1). Lineage (NCBI taxonomy): Eukaryota > Viridiplantae > Streptophyta > Magnoliopsida > Poales > Poaceae > Saccharum > Saccharum hybrid cultivar. Next base: position 32,674,593 of record JAQSUU010000001.1, on the reverse strand, counting down.
GATGAGATGCAGCAAGAACGCAGGCCCTTGTCTCAACCAAACAACAGTGTGAGCAGAGCTTTGATGAGCTTAGGATTTATTTATTTTACGGAACGAAGCTTGATCCAGGAGCATCTCCTGTTTCCATCGCATTTTGTAGGCAGTGTTTGCTGAGGTATTGCCTGCAACCAATCCACATAAAACAAGTTAAACGGTATCAGCAATTTAGCACTCATATGCATGTACAAGAACCAGAAACGAACAGAAAGTAGAAACAAATGTGATATTGTAGCGCATCAACTGCCTCAGTTTGCAACGGGTTGCCAGCACGAAACTAAGGAACATCAGATACAAATATGAAATAAAAAAAATGTGCTTACACGATAAAACAGAAGTAGACTGCAAATCATGGTCTCTGTTCACTAATCATTGCCTGCACCAGCGCTAGTAACCTTTAGGCCATTGCCTGCAACAGAACCAAATCAAAGAGTTGTAGGTGTGCTTGTGTGAGAAACAAGAAAAGGTAAACAATTGGCTAATTCACCATTTATTTATCCTAAAAGACATTAATCGAAAAGTGTTACAAATAGTGAATTTACAAATAGGATCACTGCTAATATGAAACTGGCACCAGGAAGGCAGATAACAAAGTGTATACTATTTAGAAATTAGTATCCTGTTTCCAAACATGTGTGCTACTTTTAAGAGAACCTAGTTACCTGCACTTATGCAAGTATGTCGAAAACAAGTTGATCAGAAAGTACACAGGACACCTTAATGGATTTGATCATAATCAGGCACACGCTGCATAGTTTAGCTAAGGATATTCTCTAGTTGCCAATAGCAAATTGACCCTTCTACTCTGCATAAGTTGCTCAAAGAAAATGCATAGCCCTAGCCAAAGTCCAAAAGAAAAAGAAAATGCATAGCTCTAGCCGAAGTCCAAGGGAAAAAAGAAAACTAACACAACTTAAAAAGCTCAAGTTAGCACCAAATACTTATTCTGCAAGTAGACAATAGAACATGCACGTTCCTAAAACTTCTGCAAATATTCAGAAGAACGTCATAATAGACAAGCTATACAGATAGCACAACTCATGGACTGAGATCAAGGCAAGCCAACTGCATTGGAACCAATTAGGTCAAATTTCTGTACTTAATAGTTACTAGTTTTATACTACTTATTAGTGAATGAATTGAAGAAACAAAAATTCAGGTTTTTGAAAAAAAGAAACAAAAATTCAGAGGTTGCAATTAATAAAATGTCATGAACTAATGTGCCAATGCAAGTACTGATAATACTAGTTATTAGTGAATGAATTAAAGAAACAACGACTGAAAATTTTAGATGTTGCAATTAATAAAAAGTCATGAACTGATGTACCCATTCTAATCAATAATGCTGCAATTACTGAGAAGATTTCATATCATGTTACACGTTAGTAAACATGGAACTAATAATGGAAAGAACATGAAACTTGCATACCATTATGCTGTCAAACAGACAGTAGAACCAACTGGGTAGCAGGGACTAGTCCAAATCCTTAAAGAATGAGGCCGAAGCTTAGCTAGATCCTAATATTCGGATATTCCTTGAGCAATCCCCTCATCCAAACACGCCCTCAGAAGAAACAGGTCATAGGATTTCTTTTGTACAGCTTCTGTAGGAGCAGCCTGTGTCTAATTCAATAGAATATACTAGTAGTGAACTCCTGTAGCTACTAGTCTGTACTCAGTTCAACGAAGGTTTAAGGCCCTGTTTGTTTGAAAGCCCAAGTGCCCAACAGCTTCCATAAGCCAGAAGCTCACTAAAGTGAGCTTTTGGGTTTTTGGCTTGCTTTGAAAGGTCAAAAGCTTTCAGGGAGCCCAAACAAACAGGCCATAAGACTTGCAGGTAACCATAAATTTAGCAGAAATTCAGAACTTCCAAGTTGTGGACTCTTGGAGAGCTACAATTCTCTAGCCAATTGCAACAGCCAACAAGCATGACATGAACCATTTTTTTTCATCAATTTGAAGATGACAAAAATCGACACAAAAGCGGGGAAGCTCGCTTGATCACCGCAAAAACAGTAAAAAAATTGAGATGAAACGAGTACGGCGTCTCTATTCTCTCACCGTCGGGGTCGAAGAAGAAGACCTGGCGCGTGCGCCCGTCTGGCTGCGTCTTCTCGAACACCTCGGTGCCGCGCGCCTTCAGCCCGGTCACGAACCCGTCGTAGTCGGCGACGGAGAAGGCGAGGTGGTGGCGTCGGGGCAGCTGCGACGGCGGCGCGCCCTCGGCGCCAGGCCCCACCGTGACGGGTGCCGCGGCGGGGTCCCGCTCGATGAGGTGGAGCGCGACGTCGGGGGAGCTCGGGAGGCGGAGCCAGACGACCTGGAAGCCCGAGTAGGTGGGCGAAGGGACGCGCTCGAACCCCAGCACGGCCTCGTAGAAGGCGGCGAGGCGGACCACGTCGGAGGTCTCCCGCGCGATGTGGTTGAGCTGCAGCGTCGCCATCGGAGGAGAGGAGAGGGTGGGGGCAAGAAGAGGATCAGAGGACAGAGGAGTTGGGGGACGGCGCGGCCGGCGAGGCGTCTCGTAATGTCGAGACTTGGGAGTGTGATGGTGCTGCCGTCTTTGACTATTGCAGTCTTGCTTGAGGCCAGCGACAGCGGGCTGCACACGTGTGATCAGTTGGCTCCTCTCCGGATTAGACTATCTGCACTCGTCGTACTCTATTTTCATCCTCTAAAAGGAATATTTCTGTCGGTCACCCAGATTCTTTTCTCTATACCCAGCTTTCCCGCATTCGTTCATACTCTATATCCATGCTCTATACCAACTACCATCCAAAGGACCCACTTGCCAGAATATTTTAATCGAACCAAACCTCACGCCCTTGTCTACTCCCACCCGTCCTCGCTGCCTCCGCCGTTCCCTCTCTCTCCTCTCCGGTTCGGCCTCCCTTCTCGGCGCCTCCCCTGCTCCCTCGCACGGTGGCCGGAGCCGGGGCCGGAGCTGCCCGGCGCCTCCCCTGCTCCCTCCGCCAGCGGCCCTCCCCTGCTCCCTCCGCCTCCCCTGCTCCTCGCCCGGGCGGCCATGGCACGGCTTCGGCCCTCGGTGCGGAGCTCGGGCGGCCATGGCAGGCGGCGGAGCTCGTCCAGGCCTCGGAGCGGAGCTCGGGTGGCCATGGCGGGTCCGCGCTGCTGGAGCGAGCGGGCGCGAGCGGCGCCTAGGCGGTGCGCCCCGCGCGGCGGCTCACGCCCGGGACGGGCAGGGCGAGGAGGTGGCCGGGGACGGGGAGGCCGAGGAGGACGTGGTGGGGTCGGATCCGGCGGCGGAGCCCTCGCCGGAGTCCTTCCTGCAAGCCTAAGGCACACCTCGGCATCTCATGGTGGCCGTGGCGGCCTCCGCCTCCGCATCTCGCGCCCGGCGGCCCACTCCTCCTCCTTCGCCGGACACGGGGAGGCACGGCTTCGGCATCTCGACGTCGGGGCGGCTTCGGCGAGCGCGGCTCCGACGAGGTTTCGTCCGCGGCGGACCTCCATGGCCATCCCCTTCTCTCTCTTCTTCCCGGTCATGGCGCGGACGAACGGCAAGCGCGGGCCCCACGCCACGCTGGCGCATGGCGGACGTCCGGGACGCTCGCTACCTATGGCGGACGCGAGCCCTGTCCGCTTGGGTAGCGGCTAATTTCCAGTACCCGCTGCAGCCAATTTTCCGCTACCGCGGTACTGGAGGATGCTTTTCCAATACCCGGTGCGGAAGGTCTTAGAATTCAGGGAAAAAAGGATTTTTTTTATTCATGCTATTACAGTTCTTCGAGTTTGAACAAACACCATTACAATTTATCTATTCGAAGATCCACCATTATAATTTAATCTCTTCTCCATTCCTGCCATTTTATACGGCTGCCGCGTGGAAGGGCCCAGTGTTAGTCTCATATATGCGTACACGAGCCCATACGGCCGTCAATTCCTCGACTCCTCCGTCAGAACGAGGCGCGGCCGTCAATTCCCCAACTCCTCCGTCAAAACGAGTCGGCCGTCGCTTTCTGCTGCGTCGCTGCCACCGCGCTGGCTGCCGTGGACAAGCTCCACCTCGCACGGTTCATGCCGTGGGCGAGAGCCTCCACTCGCGCGCAAGCCGTCGCGGCCGAACGCTGCCGCTCCACCTCCGCCCCCCATGGGCAGACGCCAGCACGAGATAGGTCGTGCTCCATCGATGGCAGCTCGCATGGCCGACAGGCTCCTGGCCGGCGCAGTGCTGGTGCATCTGGAGGCCGGGCTGCAGCGGCGTGCCGACAGCCCCATCCACCACCTCCTCCTCTCAACCTTCGCAACCCCCGAAGCGACCGGAACGCACGGGGAGGCCGCGCCGCCGGTCACCGCCTCGTCCCGCTCGTCCTTGTCCTCCTCCATGTCGTCCTTCTCGTAGGGTGCATCATCGGCACGGCGTCCCGGCGCAGGGTGTTCATCAGGGACATGCTCCTCCACCGCAGCAAGTGTGAGCCAGGCAGCAGCGCCCACGCTCACGACGCCCCTGGGGCACCCGCCGCCGGCGCTAACGAGCCGGAACAAGCCTGGCCGTTCTCCACGGTGGCAGCGGCGCCGAACCGTGCGCAGGCGGAGGAGATGCGGCGGCGCACGTTCCTTCCCTACCGGCAAGGCCTCCTGGGTTGCCTGAGCTTCGGCTCGCACAGCCACGGTAGGCAGCGTTTGCGGCGATGGTACCCGGGGTCAGGAGCAGCGTCAAGCGCGGCGTCCGCGGCGAGGCGAAGCAGAGGTTCTGGATGGTGCGCGGGCAGCTACGGGCGAGCGTGGCCGTTCGGTCTCGCGTGCAGGCCCCCGCTCCGCTCATCGTCGTGACGAGCGCTCATCTGCCTCGGGCGTGCTTGGTCTGACGGAGGTGGGAATTGACGGACGAGCGCTCATCTGCCTCGGGCGTGCTCGGTCTGATGGAGGAGGTGGGGAATTGATGTCGTATGCGATGCTTTCCTGCAGGAATACATGCTGACAGTAGGCCCTGTACGCGGCAGCAGTAGAAAATGGCATGGATGGAGGAGAGATTGAATTATAATGGTACATCTATTCAAATTGTAATGGCGTTTTTCAAAACTCGTAGAATTGTAATCTCTTGGATGCAAAAAAAAAACCAAAAAAAAAAGTCGGACAGAAGTGTGATGGAGCTGCTTTCCCTTGATTCGGGATACATGTGTTCTTAATGCTACGTTGCCTAAAAAAAATCTCACTCCGCAAGCCGCCAACCACCAGCCGCACACACGTTTTGCTCCTACCAGATCCAGTCCACTCCCACTCTTCCTAAGTCAAGCATGTGAAGCATCGCCCGCCGATGGCGTCTCCGCCCCACTCAATCGAGGTCCGGACCCCCGGCGAGCACACCACCGCTCTCCTCTCCTCCTCCTTGGATGCACCACAACCCTCATTCGCTCTCCGCCTCATGCTCCTTCTCACTATGGCCCTTACCGCCGCCACGGCCTTCGTCTTGCTTCGCCTACCCCTCACCGTCGGTTATCATTGCGTCTGCTGCCACGTGGCAACTCCCCAAGCCGGTGGTGTTGCTCACATCCTCGAATGCATTTAGCTTTAGGTACCAGTACAAGGTCACTCTTCTGCACATTCGTCGCCTCATCACCGGCACTGGCACCAGCGTCCTCATCACCTTCTCCTGCGACTAGAGACGGTAAGAGCGTCGTGGTCGTGCTATACTTCGCGTAGAGTGTCGCACCTGACATGTTGCAAGCGTATGGTTTAAGTATTTCAAATGTTTCAGAGGTACGTTGCAAGTGTTTTATGCGGATGTTGTAAAAGTAGATCGAGATGTTGCACATGTTGCAATGGCTATACATGTATGTTGCAAACATCTATTCCAAATATTTCATCTGTTTTTCCAGACATATGTGTGTTTAATTAGATGTTGCATATGTTTCACACATATGTTTTAAGTGTTTTATCTGGATGTTGCATATGTAAGTGTTTCAGATGCATGTTTCAAGTGTTTCATCTGCCTTCGGACGTATGTTACAAGTGTTGCATCTGGATGTTGCAAAGTAGATCAGGTGATGCATCTCCTCCCTTTGCTTTCTGCTATATCGCCTCGGTGTCTCCTCCTCCCCGGCGGCGGCTGGGCATCCGCCATCCCCTCTCCATCTTCTCAAAGCTAGTGACGTTCGGTGAGGTGCGGGGCCACGTGGGCTCATGAAACGACGTGGGAAACGGACCACAGGTGCGGACGCTGGACGTCCGGGCGCCAAATAAGCCCATACATGTTTATGCGTATGCATTCTTAGGAAGGTTATAATTTTTTATTATTTCTTTTAAATTTAAGTAACAACCCCATGTTAAATGTACACCTGTTAAAATATGTCGTAAACTCGTAATCTACGATACGATTGCTTTATAGGAAAATTCAGCCGACAAATTAGATAACTCAGACTTTCTTTATTTAGAAAGAAAATATTTTCACCCTTTTTCATTTTTAGACAGTTATAAAGTTATACTTACAACTTTATGCTTAATGTTTTACAAGCTATAACTTCTAATCATAACTTTTTTTAATATAGCCTTTTATTTAATTTATGGATAACTTATCATGACAACCTTTTTAAGTAACCTCTGAATGTCAAATTTCTAGTACCACTTGCTTTTCTCGAGAATAGATATTGTGATATGCCTCTTTGGCAAATTTCTCGTGTCCGAATCGAGCATTTCCCAACATTGAGTAGCATACTGCGAATTATCTCCACTTTCAGTGGTTAATGATGCTTCAATTCTGGAACTGAAACATTGAGACGAAAATGGCAAGGAAAGAAGCATTCAAACTTCATTTGCTCAGAGCAAAATGGCAAGGAAAGAAGCATTCAAACTTCATTTGCTCAGAGCGAACGTCTGCTCATCTAAAATTGGACATGTGCTAGGGTAGCATTTGCGTATGTCGATTCAAGTGCCTTTTGTTTGTGTTTGTTTACTATTATCATAACTGTAGCAACTATGCTCGTAAATCACAATGGCACTTACAACTTGTTGCATGATTACTAATCGTTGTTGATTTGTGGTTCGAAAATTTATTTAACAATCATTCTATTTTCCAATACATTTGAAATCAAACCACGTTTGATGAATTTGGGAATCGAACTTTAATTTGTATAAGCATGGGCTATGACCCATATATGGGATAGCAGGGATGCAAGGACATTGCCATAAGAAGTAAAAAAGACAGACAGAAAAATCACATCTCTCTAATTTTATTATTAAGTACAGATTATAGATATGTCAGAAAAAGTAGATGAATCCAATTTAGGCCTTATTTGGATATCCATGTGTCCGTGTTTGGATCCGAGAGGGCCCTAAGCCGACGAGTGAATGTGTGTTGCGTGCTCCCTAATCCGGATGGTGATGCAAAGAGAATACACGAGGGTTTATCCTGGTTCGGGCAAAGGAGGCCCTACGTCCAGCGGGGAGGGAGAGTGTTGTATTTCCTTGCACCGATGTGCTTGCGTATGGGTTACAAGCTGTGAGAGAGGGAGCTGGTCCCAAGTCTCAGAAAAGAAAAATGAAGAATTGCTTGAGGTGTTGATCTTGAAGTTCTCTCTCTCCTGGAGAGTTCTTTACCCTCCCCTTTTATAGACTCAAGAGGAGGGTCTAGGTCTACAAAAAAAACCCTAGGGGTGCCTTGGAGGAGAAGGCGGGACGAGCGTTGTAGATGTTGCTGTAGCGACGTGCCCCGGTGCATGCAGGCCATACCTGGGGCGTCATGGTGATGTTGATGACGGGACGGTGAAACATTCCGGGTGCTGTAGAGGACGTGTGATTCTCTGTGGTCGACGTACGGGCGTGATCCCTTTGTTGACCGATGGTGGTCGAGGCTGGGTCGAGACGTAGCAGAGGGAGGTCGACGAGAAACAGATAAGGCCGAGCTCCAGAAATCCCGCGACATGATGGTCGGACAGTGCTCGTCACTGTGTGAATAGTGGCTACTTTTCATTGTCTATCCCGGGACATGATGGTCGGACAGTAAAAAAGCGGGATCAGACGTGGGTGTTGCTCCCATGCCTGTGGCGCTGTAGCCACGTAGGTGGAAGTGGTGGCATTAAATGCTTTTGTCAGCGAGTTGGTGATGGAGAAAAAGGTGGGGGGTCGACCGGCTCGACCCTGGGTCGTGCGAGTCGGAGACTCTCCGGAGTTGAGGGTTCCCGTCGAGCGAGCCTCGTGCGAGTCGGAACACAATCGAGGGTGCCCCGTCTTCTTACGTATGCAGGTTTGGCTCGGCGTGTCGGTGTAGGTGGAGTTCTGATTTGACTTCTTAGGGGGTCTTTAAGGTGCAGATTTCTCGGGGGTTTGTTCTTTTAATTGTGGGTTTCGGGTACCCCTAACTTAGGTACCCGATAGTAGCCCCCGAGCCTTTGCATGAGTGTGGACATTCTCACAGAGACTCAGCGAGTCATGAACTAGAGTCGTAGCGTCGTCGCTCTTCCGGTGGGTGCATGCGAGCGCACCCGCCGGGTGTAGCCCCTGAGGCCTCGGAGGAGTATGTGACTCCTTCGAGGGCTTTAGTATGTTATATCGAGGGACATTGTTTCGCTGAGCCCCAAGGTGTGTTTGGTCCTCTTTTGTCGAGGTTAGCTGGTTGCGGGTGAGCCCCCGAGCCTTTGCGCGAGTGAGGCCGATCAGGGACTTGTCCGTCTTTATCGTGCGTCCCTCACGCATCCTTTAGGTAAGGAGGAGGGGTGGGAAACATCGTACTACCCTCGATGGGTGAGTTCTGATGATCCCTAGTGAGCTGTTAGCAGGAGATTCGAGTGGGAGCCCGTGCCCCGTTCGATAGGGGTCGGCTAACGGCCACGGAAGCGCTCTCCAAAAGTGCTAAAGAGTTGTTGGATCTCGGCTCCATTTGATAGGATCCGAGGGCTCGATGCCTCCCTCCGAGGGGATTCCACCGTTGACCTCTCCTTTAGCCTCGAATATGTCTGAGGGAATCTCGAGAATGCGGCTCGAGCCCTGGCCTTGTTCGGGCCCGCTCTCAGACATCTCTTACTCTGTTTACTCGAGGGCAGTTGTCGAACCCTGGTTGAGGGCCAGATTTTGATCCCTCGAGGTTTATAGCGGGCTCAGAGCCCATGGTTCCTTCATCTAGAAGCGTCCGTCTGTGAGCCTTCCTTTCCGCCCGTTGGGGTGCGTCTTTTTAGGAGGGAAGCAAAAATGGTGCGGTAGTGGGTGGCGTGGCGGGCGGTTAGCGAGCAAACGGTTGACACATGCCTGTATGCGCGGGTTTCGAGGGAGTGGTTAGGTAAGAGCATTAAATGCGGAAACTTTACTTGCCTCTTCGTCAGATCCACCCATTGGTCTTCTATCGGGGTATAAATACGGAGCCTAGGGCTATCGTGTGTTCCTTCCCAGCCTTTTGCGACCGCATTCTCTTTCCTTTGTCTCCATCAGTCGTTCTCCACTGTCGCCGTCTTCCTTTCCCTGCCGCCACCGTATCCCAATCCATGCGCCGATGGCGAGAAAGAGCCAGATTCTCCCTGCGGAGGCATGGATCCGTTCCTTGGTGACGGAGAAGAGGCTGTAGAAGCTTGTACGTGACGGTCTCCTGTGGCTGAGGACAAGCTGGGATCTGCCGGAGTGGAGGGTGCCGCCGACCCATCACTGGGAGCCGGCGCCACCAGAGGGCTACGTGGTGAGCTTCATCGCCTTCCACGAGAGGGGGCTCGGGATGCTGCCGAGCCGATTCATGCGGGTCATCCCGCATTACTATGGGGTGGAGCTCCACCATCTCGCCCCCAACTCCATCTCGCAGGCCACCATTTTCGCAGCCGTGTGCGAGGGGTACTTGGAGATCGAGCCCCACTAGAAGTTATGGCTCCACCTATTCAAGGAAGAGCACTTCACCAAGAAGGTGGGCGAGAGGGGAGTATGGCGGGCGGTACATGCCAAAAGTTGCACTCTCCAAGTGCGGGCGAGCTGAGGTGATCTCTACATCCTGGCCCAGCTCATCTCGTCGAACAGTGGGTGGCACGACAGCTGGTTTTACCTGCGCAATGACGACGACCGCCTGTCGAGCTTCTTCGGCCAGGTCCTGATGTCGCAAAAGGAGAACTGGTCATACTGCATCATCGAGGAGGACAAGCCAAAGCTACAGCCACTCCTCGGTGCGCTGAGAAAGCTCCGTCTGCGTGGGCCGACCGCGGGCATGGTGGGCGCCGCGTTCCACCGTCGAAGGGTGTTCCCGCTGATGCATCGTCGACATCAGTTGGACGAGATGACGTCGGGTGTCTTGTTGGAGGGGAGTCAGATGTCACATGAGACCCTTCCCCTCGACGAGGTCGTCCGGTGTGCTCGGTGGATGGTGGGCGGCTTCAAGCAGGAGGACGTTGACAGAGTCCCGATGCGGCCCAACCAGGGATTCGAGTCTCTGGTAAGTATTGTTTTGTCGGCCTGATGTCCTTTCCCTTTCTGATTACCTTGATTTAGCTCATCGAGGTTGTTGTGCAGGATCTGTTGGCGGTCAAGGACTCACCGCCACCGGTCCCGGAGGATCACATGGCTCATCAGATGAGACGCCTCTCTGTGGCCCAAGAGAAGAAGAAAAAAGACGTCATGAAGACACGGCATAACAGGAAGATCCTCGAGCGTAAGGCGTTGCTAAAATGCCATTGCCAGCAAAGGCTTGAGGGTCTCCCTGAGGAGGAAACCCCCTCCGAGACAGCCTCGGAGGAGAAGGAGGACGATGTCAGTGATGACAACGACGTTGGGTCGTGATATAATACCGCGACTTTCCTAGCGCACCTCTCTGACGTGTGGTCCCTATAGGGACCCACCGCGTAGGGGGTCGACCTCCTAGGCATCGAGGGCAGCCTCGGCACCCATCGAGAGGGAGGAGGAGCGATCAGAAGGGAGGGCCCGTGAGGGGCCCTCAAAAAGGAGATCTACCGAGCCAGGAATTACTCCGACAATGTTGGTGGCACCGCGCACGCGTACACGGTCGCCTTGGACCCCATCGGCGAGTCGAGCAGTGACGTCGGTGCCTTAGGCCGGGGTGCCATCAGTAGGCGTGAGGACCCGAGGTCAGACGTCCTTGACGGCGGTGAGGACCTTATAGGTATCGTCAACCCAGGCTCCAAGGAGTTCCGGGCCAACCAGAGGCTCGATGGAGGGGTCGTCACAGAAGCCCTTAGGCAGTTCAGGAAAGCCAGGGACAAAACCCTGATCCCTATGTCTGGGTAAGTGTTTCGCTCTATCTTTCAGACAAGTTTATTTTGTTTCTTCTTCTCATGCTCTGGTTTGCTGTGCAGCCATAAGCGCAAGGCGGAGCCGGCGGTGATGACGCCTGCCAAGGTGCTCAAGGCCAGCGCCGCCCTGATGATGCAGACCTTGGTAGACGACGCCACCTGGGTCGCAAAGTACCAGGTGGCGATGGAGCGGCTTAAGGCGAAAGAGGCCGCTGTCAAGGCCGAAGCGAGCGCTAAGGAGGGCACTAGAGTTGGGGATGCCGCTCCACGATCTGAGCCGGTCGAGGTAGCCCTAGGCGCTATCGGGCTCGGCTGGTCCGAAGGTGACGGTCAAGAGCCAGGGTCGACCACGAGGACCCAGGAGACCGTCGAGGCCGGGAAGGCCGCAACATCCGCCCGTGACGTAGGGCAGATGGATGTGGAAGAAACAAGGAACATGGTGGAAACCTTGCGAGATGCAGGGAAAAGGAGGAGCTACCGGAACTGCGGACATAGCGGGGGGAGCCGCAACTGGAAGTGGAGCGGTGTGAGATGAGCCAGTCAGAGGGGCCAGTGGGAGAGGTGGAGCGGGAGACGGCTGTGCCACCGCCCGACGCTCAGGCAGAGGTACCGGTCAGCGGGGAGGCACTCCCACCCCAAGGGCCAACACCGACCATGATCGACCTCACGTCCAACGATCCCCTATCTGACAAGGGGAAGCAAAAGGCGGACGTCAAAATGGTCGATGCCTCGAATCGGCCCAGAACCTCTGCGGCGCCAGATGATGACGTGGCGGAGGCGTCTGCTAGGTGGCCTGACTTCGTGGAGCTGGCACTTGTATGATCGAAGGAGGAGCTCCCACACTGGGGTCGGCCAACCCTCGAGTTCAGGGATATGGCCAATCCCGACACTGAGCCCTTCTTCGCCCTCGATGATAAGAACAAAGTGCAGCACTAGGAGTACACGAGGGGCTCCGCAAGCACTCCATGCAGTCCCTGCGGATGGTCACGGATACCTTGGTCCGACACATGTCGGGGGCCTTCAAGGTGAGTCATGTTTGTTTCATTTCTTCATTTGGCTCGGTCCCCTTTGTCTCCTTGGTTCTGATTTTTAGTTTTGATCGTCACTAGGAGCTCAAGGAGCGGTCACGTCGCAAATCACTTTTTATTCGCCGCACGGTGTGTGGGCAGTGCTTCCTCGTCAACGGGCCCTAGTCGAGGAGGCCAATAAGCAGCTATCCTAGAAGAGCGCCGAAGCAGATGAGCTTCGCATCGTCTACGCAGCGCTTAGGGAGGAGGCGGCGCAGGCTTGGGATGCTGCGGCCAAGGCGCATGAAGACACGACCAAAGCTCAAGAGGAGGTGGCCAAAGCCCGCGGGGACCTTGCGCCGTTGTTGGCGCATGTGAAGGAGCTTGAGGAGGACGTCGCTCTTGTCAGCGGCCAGCGTGATGCCCTCAATGTCCAAATCGGGCTGGTGTCCGCTCGCGTCGAAACCTTGACCGAGGAGGTCATGACATTGAAGGACACCATCTGAGAGAGGGACGAGGCTCTCTCGGGCACCGTTCAAGAGATCGAGATGCTAAGGGCGACCGTTTATGACAAGTACGAGACTCTTCGAGCAGCCGAGAAGGCGCACGGTGAACTGCAGGATCAGATCATGGGCTGGCAGACCCATGCCAAGGGTAAGCTTCTGCCCAATCTTTGATCTCAACTTGGAGTTCTTGTGTTTTTTGCTGACTTGATCTCATGATTCAGAGCTAGAGAAACAGCAGCGCGAGGCCCAGGTGATGGCCACCTCATTTTAAGCCCTCCTTGAGGCCTAGGTCGAACGGAACCAGCTGCTCCAAGGCGCAATCACCACGGTGTGCGATAGCCTGGGGGTAAAGCCCGACGCGGACACCGAGGAGGACGCACCAGGGAACTCGTTCATGCACCGGGTGACGGCGCTGGGTGGCCTCATACGCGAGAGGGTACAGGGCGCGCTACACCATGGCGTGAAGAGGGCCATGGCAGTCGTCCGCTCTGGCTTCGAGTATGACATGGGCCTCGTCGCTGATGGCTTTGAATCGGACCCGAGCAAGACTGAGGAGGAGAATGAGGCGGCCTGCCTGGGGTTAATCGAGGCTGCAGAAGAGTCTGGGGGTCGACTCGTGAGGCTATTTGAGGACGAGGTGCTCCTGCCTGCTGACGATGAGGGCCTGTGAGCCAAGTCTAGGCATGAAGGCCTATGTAATAAGTTAGTTACCGTTTGCGAGTCATACTGTCGTGGCCCTAGGGGCTTTAAAACATTTTGATGTAAATACACAATAAATGTCTTATTTCGTTCGACTCTTTCATTCCTTTTTCGTTCAAATTGTGTTCTTATGCGGTCTTCTTGGCGTGCGGTTGCACCCCTTGGCGTGGGGTGCGAGTGGAGATACCATAGCCCAGAGGCATAGGCGGTCTCACGGCTCGACAGCCCCTCGTCCTTAGGATGGCCTTGTAGCCTCGTCGACTATGTAAGAACTCACATTGAAGTGTGTAGGAGCGTCAGACGTCGAGATTTTTTAAAATCATAAGCTTTTACTAAGTCTTCTTAGCGCGCGGTTGCTCCCCTTGGCACGGGGGAGTGAGTGGAGGTACCATTAGCGCGAATGCGTAGGTGATCTCATGGCTCAGCATCCCTCGAGCCTTAGGGTACTCACGTGGCCTCGTTAACTATGTAAAAGTTTTTGAAAAAATACGAGTTTTTAGGGACACAGGGGTTCCCCCCTTGCCTGCCCCTGAGGGAGGTTCGATCCTGCAATAAGCAGGGTCGAGCCTACCTATTTTTTTATGAAAGAATGCTTTTGAACACGGATGTACTCTTTATTCATTCTTGTAACTAAGAAAAAAGGTACAAAGCCTCGAGGCTCTAGGGGTAGAATCGATGTAGCTGTTCAATGTTCCATGCGTTGGTGAAGATTTCGCTCTTTTCATTTGATAGCTTGTAGGTGTCGGGCTTCAATACTTCTGCGATGATGTAAGGTCCTTCCCATGGTGGGGTGAGCTTATGTCGTCCCTTGTTGCTCTGGCTTCGCCGAAGCACCAGGTCACCAACGTGGAGGTCTCATCTGCGCACATGCTTGTTGTGGTAGCGTCAAAGATTCTGCTGATATCTTGCGGAGTGTAGTAGAGCTATATCACGAGCCTCCTCGAGCTGGTCGAGTGTGTTCTCTCTTACGATATCATTGCTTTGCTCATTGTAGGCTTTCAGCCTCGGGGATCCATACTCTAAATCAATTGAAAGAACAGCCTTGGACCCATGAACCAAGAAAAATGGAGTGAACCCCGTGGCTCGACTTGACATTGTTCTTAGGCTCTATAAGACCGAGGGTAGTTCGGCAGCCCATTTCTTGCCATGTTTGTTCAATTTGTCAAAAATTCTCGGCTTTAGGCCTTATAAAACCATGCCATTGGCACGCTCTGCTTGGTCATTTGTCTTTGGATGAGCTACGACAGACCAGAGCACACGAATGTGGTGGTTGTCACATAAATCCATGAACTTCTTGCTGATGAACTGGGTGCCGTTATCCATGATGATGCAGTTAGGAACCCTGAAGCGGTGGATGATGTTGGTGAAGAATAGCGCGGCTTGCGCTGACCTAATGTTGGTGACGGGACGAGCCTCGATCCACTTGGAAAACTTGTCGATGGCGATGAGCAAGTGGGTGAAGCCCCCTGTTGTTCTCTTCAGAGGTCCGACCAAGTCGAGCCCCCAAACGGCGAACGGCCACATGATGGGGATGGTTTGCAGGGCATGAGCCGGGAGATGGGTTTGCCTGGCGTAGTACTGACATCCTTCGTAGGAGCGTACCAGCTTAATGGCATCTGAGACCATGGTTGGCCAATAGAAACCCTACCGAAACGTGTTTCCAACGAGGGTTCGAGGTGCCACGTAATGACCGCAAGCCCCAAGTGTAGATCTCTGAGTAGTTTCCTGCCTTCCTTGATTGTGATACAGCGTTGTAGGATGCCCATAGGCTGCGTCGATAAAGCTCCTTATCGTTGTCGTACATCACTAAGGTCTTGGCCTGGTGAGCGATCTATTGAGCCTCGGTCTTATCCAAAGGGAGCTCCCCTCGAATGAGACAGTCGAGGTACGGAATGCGCTAGTCGAGCTCGAGGTCGGCTAGTAGGGTCGAGCCTTCCGTCTGCGTGACGTCAGCCCCGGTCGAGGGGACTTCTGCCTCAGATGGGGGGGGGTCGAGTGACAGACTATCGACCTCCTCTGTCGCTCTAATGCTGACGGAAGGTTCATGAAGATCCCTCGAGAAAACGTCAGGTGGAACCGTGGTTCGATTAGACGTGATTTTCGCGAGTTTGTTGGCAACCTCATTATTTCTGCGCGCGACGTGGTTGAGCTCGAGGCCGTGGAATTTGTCCTCAAGGTGTCGTAGCTCCTTGCAGTAGGCTTCCATCTTAGGATCGTGGCAGCTTGAGTCCTTCATGACTTGGTCGACTATGAGTTGGAAATCTCCACGAACGTCGAGGTGTCAAACCCCGAGATCGATGGCGATACGCAAGCTGTTAACAAGGGCCTCATACTCAGCTATGTTGTTGGAGGCTATGAAGTGGAGTCAGATCGCGTAGCGTATGTGAACTCCGAGGGGCGAGATGAAGAGCAAGCCCTCGTCTGCTCCTGTTTTGGTCAACGACCCATCGAAGTACATGGTCCACAGCTCGGCCTGAATCTAAGCAGGAGGCAGTTGGGTGTCGGTCCATTCTGCCAGAAAATCTACCAGCACCTGGGATTTGATTGCTTTGCGTGGCGCATAAGAGAGGGTCTCGCCCATGAACTCGACCGCCCACTTAGCTATCCTTCCCGAGGCCTCCTGGTTCTGGACTATCTCCCTCAGAGGGAAAGAAGAGACCACGGTCACTGGATGGCCCTCGAAGTAGTGCCGGAGCTTGCGCCATGTCAGCACGATGGTGTATAGCAGCTTCTGGATTTATGGGTAACGAACCTTGGTGTCCGAGAGCACCTCGCTGATGAAGTAGACTAGCCTCTGAACGAGCAACGCGTGACCTTCTTCCACCTTCTCGACGACTACGGCCACGCTGACCACTTGTGTCATCGCGACAACGTAGAGCAAGAGATATTCTCCTGTAGCCAGAGGGACGAGGATCGGAGGTTTGGAAAACGTTGCCTTGAGCCTGGTAAGAGCTTCCTCAGCCTCGAGGGTCCACGAGAAGTGTTCCAATTTCTTCAAGAGATGATACAGGGGTAGTGCTTTCTTGCTGAGGTGCGAGATAAAGCAACTGAGCGCCTCAAGGCAGCCCGTGACCCTCTGCACGCTCTTCAGATCTCGGATGGGTCCCATTTTAGTGATTGCGGTGATTTTTTCTGGGTTGGTTTTGATGCCACGCTCGAAAACGATGAACCCCAAGAGCGTTCCTCGAGGAACACCGAAGACACACTTCTCGGGGTTGAGCTTGATGTTTTTTTGCCTTAAGGCATTTGAACGCGATATTGAGATCGTCAACCAGATTGTTGACCTTCCTGGATTTTACTACGATGTCGTCAATGTAGGCCTCAATGGTTGGTCCGATGTGTTCCCTGAAAACATGTTGCATGCATCGTTGGTACGTAGCCCTCGTGTTTTGGAGACCAAAGGGCATAGTAACGTAGCAATACATGCCAAACGGGGTGATGAATGAAGTTGCGAGCTGGTCGGACTCCTTCATTTTAATCTGGTGATAGCCAGAATATGCATCTAGGAACGATAGAGTTTCACATCCCACAATAGAATTGACGATTTGATCAATGCATGGTAAAGGAAAAGGGACTTTCGGACATGCTTTATTTTAACTAGTATAGTCCACACACATCCTCTATTTCCAACTTTTTTCTTAACTAATACAGGATTAGCTAACCACTCGGGATGATGAACCTCCTTGATGAATCCGGCTTCCAAAAGCTTGTGGATCTCCTCACCGATGACCTTGCGCTTCTCCTCGTCGAAGCGGCGCAAGCGTTGCCTCACTGGTTTAGAGCTGGCTCGGATCTCCAAGGCGTGCTCGGCGACTTCCCTAGGTATGCCTAGCATATCCGAGGGACTCCATGCGAATATGTCGACATTTGCGCGAAGA
This sequence comes from Saccharum hybrid cultivar R570, assembly GCA_038087645.1. Classification (NCBI taxonomy): domain Eukaryota; kingdom Viridiplantae; phylum Streptophyta; class Magnoliopsida; order Poales; family Poaceae; genus Saccharum; species Saccharum hybrid cultivar. Next base: position 32,657,293 of record JAQSUU010000001.1, on the reverse strand, counting down.
AAGTCGATGAGCACTGCTTCCTATTTGGGATCGAGGGTGGCGCTGACTTTCAATGCCCTCCTGTCCGAGCTGGTGGGGTCAAGGGGTATGAGCTTGATGTCTTTTGTGGGCTCAAAATTTCTGGCATGGCATTTGGGATCAGGGATCTCCTTGGCCAAACCGTCGAGGTCTACAGCCAGGGTTGCCGAATCCAAGCCGGCTTCTCCCATGCTCGACGCACTCTATCTCGCACTCGTAGGCGTGCTCGTAGGAGGGCCCGACGGTGATGACACCCTTGGAGCCTAGAATTTTGAGCTTGAGGTAGGTGTAGTTGAGAACCACCATGAATTTGGCATAGCAGGGACGCCCAAGGATGGCATGGTAGGTCCTGTGGAACCCAACCACCTTGAAAGTGAGGGTCTCCTTCCTGAAGTTGGAGGGGTGCCAAAGTAGATGGGAAGGTCGATCCGCCCAACGGGTTCTGCTCGTCTCCTTGGCACAACTCCATGGAAGCCCCCGACGCTGGGTCGGAGCTGCGTCCTCTTGATCCCCAGGAGGTCGAGGGTCTGGCCATAGATAATGTTGAGGCTGCTGCCACCGTCCATGAGCACCTTAGTGAGGCGCGTGTTGGCGATGATGGGATCGATGACGAGCGGGTAGACTCCAGGATTGGGGACGTAGTCCAGATGGTCGCCATGGTCGAAAGTGATGGCCATCTTAGACCAGTCGAGGAAGAGGGGGGTCGCAAGCTGTACAGAGAAGATCTCCCGATGCTCCCGCTTGCACTGGCGCATGGAGAGACGCGTCGAGGGTCCTCCGTATATCATAAAACAGTCATAGATCTTGGGAAACCCCTCGTTCTTGTCGTCATCCTTCTCCCTAGGGTCCTCCTTCTTGTCATCCTTCTTGATGCCCAAGCTTTCGAAGCATCTCCGTAGCATGTGGCAGTCCTCGAGATTGTGGTTCATGGGTCACTTGTGGTAGGGACACGGTTCTTTGAGCATTTTGTCAAAAATGCCCCCGCCGAGGGGTCCTCGAGGCTTCTTGCGGTCGGCAGCAGCGACAAGGTCGTCAACCGTGACTTCACGCTTGCCCTACTGGTTCTTCTTATTTTTCCTGTTGTTCCTCTTGGTGCCTTGGCTAGGACCCTCAGGTTCCTCGTCCTTGCACTTCCCCTTATCTTGGTCACCACCAAAGATGGCGCCAACTGCCTCCTCGCCGATGGCGTAGTTGGTGACGATATCCATCAATTTGTTGGCAGTGGTAGGATTATTACGGCCCAACTCTCGGACTAGCCCCTTGCAAGTGGTGCCAGAGAGAAAAACCATGACGACATCAGAGTCGGTGATATTAGGAAGTTCGGTGCGTTGTTTGGAGAAAAGTCGGGTGTAGTCACAGAGGGACTCGCCTAGCTTCTATTTACAACTCCTGAGGTCCCAAGAGTTACTGGGGCGCATGTAGGTCCCCTTGAAGTTTCCTTCGAACACTCTCACCAAGTCGTTCCGGTTGTGGATCTGTCCAGGTGGGAGGTCCTCGAGCCACGCTCGAGCAGTGTCCGATAGGAATAGGGGAAGCTGTCGGATGATGACTCGGTCGTCGGTGGCCTCGCCCAACTGATAAGCCAAGCGAAAATCAGCGAGCCAAAGTTCGGGTTTGGTCTTGCCGTTATACTTGGTGAGATTCATTGGGAGGCAAAACCGGATCAGAAGCTAGGTCCTACGAATGGTCTTGCTGAAGACTCGAGGGCCCGGCAGCTCGGGGGATGGGCTGCGGTCCCCCAAGCTATCATAACGCCCGCCTGTAAGGTCCTAGATGGCTAGAGGGGGGGTGAATAGCCTATAAAAATTCTACAAGCACCACTAAGCAAACTTGTTAGAATAACAAACGGTGTAAAGCGAGTTTTGCTTAGCCAAAGATTATGATGCAAGCCTCCTATCCACAAGTCTAGTAGATTATGATCTCTAGTTCACACAAGTGCTAAGTCACTAACTTACACTAGTGAGCAAGCTAACAACTACTAGAAAAGGCTACTACTAGAGCTACACAAGATAATCTAGTAAAAGTAAATGCAAGAGATAGGATTGTGTATCTTATACCAACGGTGGAGTGAAGATGTTGCCAATCACCAAGATGATATACAATCAATCAATATTGACAACAACACAATATGGAGACCAATCACCGGGAGACAAGAGACACAATATTTTTGTTCACCCGGTGTTCACTTGTGCACCGACAAGCTACGTCACCGGTTGTGTCGACCAACACTTAGATGGTTCCTCGGTGCGACCCTCAAGTCACTTGCCCCTCAAGGCATGCCCCGCAAGGCACCGCAAGACACCACTCTCAAGTGAGGTAACTCAATGACACGCGCAATGTAATAGAGTTGCTTTTGGCATCCCGCCGAGGAAAGCACAAGAACCTCTTACAAACAACCGGAGGTGGCCAAGAACAATCACCTTCTCTTGCCAACGCCTCCAACAATCTCCAAACCGGCTAGGAGCGGTACTCTCCAAGAGTAACAAGAAATCCACCGGCTAAACCACCCACAAGTGCCACTAGATGCCCTCAAGCTATGCAATGCACTTTGGGATCACTCAATCTCACTTTTGATTTGCAATCAAGCAAGAGAGATGAGTGGGAGGAGTAGCTCTAGCTCAAAAGATGCACAAGAGTGTTAGAAATGCCAAGAGGCCTCCCCAAGGGCCGGCCAACGAGTATTTATAAGCACCCCAAACAAATAGAGCCGTTGCCACTCCACTGACCGTTTTTTCGGGAAGACCGGACGCGCCGGTCGAAACTGACCGGACGCGCTCAACCGTGTCCGGTCGCCCTGCGACGTCCACGTGTCCCTCAAATTTCAAATGCGACTGTTAGATCCTCCAACGGTCACTACGCGCCAACGGTCAAACGCTATGACCGGACGCGCTGCACAATCGACCGGACGCGCCGGTCGCACAGCACCGCGCTCCTCGCAACGACCGGACGCGCCGATCTACACAGCACCTGCGCCTGCGAAACAATGACCGGACGCGCTCCTCGCAACGACCGGACGCAACAGTGCCAGCGTCCGGTTGGAGTCCAGTAAGCTCCCTCGACGACCGGACGCGTCCGATCGCATGTGACCGGACGCGCCCCGCGTCCGATCGTCCTTGCGAACCGCAGTTCCTTCTGGGCACTTGACCAGACGCGCCGGTCCTGCGAGTGACCGGACGCGCCGGTTGCAAACCCTAGCCCGCGTGCCCGATACCGCGCTGTACTGACCGGACGCGTCCGGTCACACCGTGACCGCGTCCGGTGCAGCGTCCGGTCACCTCAGTGACCCCGTTCGCCTCCGTTTCTTTTCCGACTTTCGGCGTAGTGGAAAATAGGCATTTCATTTCCCCGAAATCGCCTGAATCCCACGCTCACACGCTCGGCGGGAGGGAGAGAGGAACCCAAACCCCTCTCTACCCGCAAACCACAGCGCGACCAACGCCACCTTTGCAAATGTGCCAACACCATCAAGTGTACATCTCCATGTGCTTGTGTGTTAGCTTTTTCTCAATCATTTTCAAAGGTTTTCCAATTAGCTCACTAGGCCCTACATGCAATGCACTTCATGAATTCACCTAGTGGCACCCGTGCATCGAATAACTGATAAGACTTCCCCTCTTAATAGTTCAGCTATCGATCCTAAACCACTCACACCCTCTATGGTGTCTTGAGTGTAAAACAAAATGGCCCTATGGTTATACCTTTGCCTTGAGCCCATTTTGTTTCTCCAAATGATATGATCCACTTCATATCATCACATGACCGTCTCGATCCATCGACCTTGACTTCACTTGCTCTTCACCGTTGCATCGGTCCGTCGGCGCCAAGTCTCGCTCAAGCTTCACCATCGCATGGTCCCTCGCTTCGAAGCCTCGACTTGCCCTTCACCCTCACAACCGGTCCATCGAGCCAAGCCTCATCTTGGTCTTCACCATCTTGGTCATATGAGTCAATGTCATGTCTCATATTCAATGACCACCTTTATCTAAATCATCCACTTAGATACAAAGGTTAGTCCTAGGTTTCATCAATTAGCCAAAACCAAACTAGGAACTTTCAATCTCCCCCTTTTTGGTAATTGATGACAACCCTCACAAAGATGATTTTGATAATAAAAGTTTTGAACTTGTCATACTTGTCCAATCATTTTGCTCATAAGTAAAGTTTGGACAATTATCACAAGCTCGGTTTTGGTAGCATTAGCTCCCCCTACATATATGCATAGAGTTTGGATTGAAAGCTTTGCACATATGCATGGATAGAAATGTTGGGAGAGTAATTCTACCAAAATGATGCTATGGTGTAAGAAATGGACCTTTGAAGCGTGATACCAATCGGAGTTGCCTTTTACACCATCCTTAGCATCATGAAGTAACTAGACATCCATCAAAACTCAAGAACCCCATGAGATCAACATTATATGTAAAGGTTCTTGGAGCACTTGTAAAGCTAACCACTTGTAAAGCTTTAGGCAAGTCTAGATACCACATGTAAACTATTCCTATGCATGCTAGTAGATTATTTCATCATCCAATTTCTATACTAGCATTGCACCACACAAGCATGTATATTGAATTTGAATACATGTGCAATGAGCAAGTCATATGAGAATGCACAAACAAATGCAACAATTTTGTTTATGAGCTTGCTCCCCCTACTTGTGTGCATCAACAAATTTTATTTACCCCTTTATCAAGTTGAATCATCTTTTTCTCATCATAAATTTTATTTACCCCTTTATCAAGTTGAATCATCTTTTTCTCTCCCCCTTTGTCAACAATTTACCCAAAAAGGGGATCAAATTGTGGAGAGAAGGAAAAGTGTTTGATGGAGTAGATTGAAATTAATTCGATACCACATGTAAGGTTAAAAAATTTATCAAATTTGGTTTAACCTAGAATACTTGCCAAAGATATTTAATTCGATTTGAACCAAAGACAAGCTTCTTCACTCCTCAAAATAAGGGTTATCTTGCCTATGTTGAATTAAACACTTATAGCAAATCTTCTAGATTCAACACTAGGTTTACAAGCTCACAAACATGTCATATGCCACCACTAGATCAAAATAAGCATAGAAGCAATAGTGGTAACATATATCCATCAAATTCATTTGATTTATCATGAATGCTTATGCGTACCACTTATTATGTCTACATGCTCTATCAAGTCCTTAGCATAGGATGAAAGACATGTCAATCAATTTTACCTTGCAATGTCGAAGGAGAGGCATGTCAATAAGTGGGTGGGGTGCATTCAACTCATGTTTGAGAAATCAAGAATGTTCAATTCATTCCTTAGCTTGCAAAACCTCTTTTCATCAAGTGGCTTAGTGAGAATATCGGCAAGTTGATCATCGGTGCTAACACTTTCAATGGCAATATCTCCCTTTTGTTGATGATCTCTAATGAAATGATGTCTTATGTCAATATGCTTTGTTCTTCCATGTTGAACCGGGTTTTGTATCATCTTGATTGCACTCTCATTATCACATAGCAACGGCACATTCTTGAAGTTGAGGCCATAATCCTTTAAAGTTGATTTTATCCATAGCAATTGTGCACAACAACTCCCCGCACTCACATATTCGGCTTCGGCGGTAGAGATTGCCACACTATTTTGTTTCTTTGAGGACCATGACACAAGTGATCTTCCAAGTAATTGACATGTGCCACTTGTGCTTTTCCTATTGATCTTGCAGCCCCCATAGTCGGAGTCCGAATATCCAATCAATTCAAACTTTGACCCCTTGGGATACCATAGTCCAACATTTCTTGTTTGCTTTAAGTACCTCAATATTCTTTTTGCTGCCGTGAGATGACTTTCTCTAGGTGAGGCTTGATATCTAGCACACATGCAAACACTAAACATGACATCCGGCCTTGATGCGGTGACATAGAGTAGACTTCCAATCAAGGACCGATATTCCTTTTGATTCACCATTTTGCCATCAAAATCACTATCCAAATTGCCATTTGTACCCATTGGAGTTGAAATTGGCTTTGCATCTTGCATTTCAAACTTCTTCAACATGTCCCCTATGTATTTCCCTTGACTCACAAATGTCCCATTCTTCAATTGCTTGACTTGGAGACCAAGGAAGTAGCTAAGTTCACCAATCATAGACATTTCAAACTCTTTGGCCATCATAGCACCAAATTCTTCACAATAAGCTTGATCGGTTGATCTAAAGATGATGTCATCAACATATATTTGCACTATGAATAGATCATTCCCAATCTTCTTGATGAATAGAGTAGTATCAACCTTGCCTATTTTGAATCCCTTAGAGAGAAGGAAATCCCTTAGCCTCTCATACCATGCTCTAGGTGCTTGCTTTAAGCCATATAAAGCCTTCTTCAACTTGTAGACATGGTTGGGTTTCTTGTCATCTTCAAATCCGGGCGGTTGCTCAACAAATACTAACTCATTGATGATCCCATTGAGAAATGCACTTTTGACATCCATTTGATATAGTTTGATATTGTGTGCACAAGCATAAGCCAATAGAATCCTTATTGCCTCCAATCTTGTCACGGGAGCATATGTCTCATCATAGTCAAGACCTTCTACTTGAGTGTAACCTTGAGCAACTAGTCTTGCTTTGTTTCTCACCACAATGCCATCTTGATCTTGCTTATTTTTGAACACCCATTTGGTTCCAATCACATTGTAGTCATTTGGCCTTTCTACCAATTCCCAAACATCATTTCTTGTGAAATTGTTTAGTTCTTCTTGCATAGCCATAATCCAATCGGCATCCCTCAAAGCTTCTTCTATCTTCTTTGGTTCTATGGTTGACACAAATGATGCATGCTCACAAAACATAGCCAATCTTGATCTTGTTTGCACACCACTTCTAATATCACCAATAACACTATCAATGGGGTGATCTCTTGCAACATGTTGTGGTTGGAGTACTTGCACTTGATTGCTTGAGCTTGGTTGATCACTTGATGTATCTTGTTGAGAAGAACTAGCACCATAATTTTGCTCTTAAGAGTCACTAACTAGCTTGAATGGTGAATTGAGCACTTGATCTTTATCATCATCTTGAATATCAATTACTTGCTTTGCTCTAATGTCCCCAATGTCCATGTTCTTCATTGCTTCCACCAATTGAGTTCCACCAACATCATCTAGATTCTCTTCTTCATCTTGTGACCCATTGGTTTCATCAAATTGCACATCATGGACTTCTTCTAGAATGCCACTTGAGTTGTTCCAAACTCTATAAGCTTTGCTTGTAGTTGAATAACCAAGTAGGAACCCCTCATCACATCTTTTGTCAAACTTCCCCAATCTAGTGCCCTTCTTCAAGATATAGCATTTGCAACCAAACACCCTAAAGTAAGAAATATTGGGCTTTCTTCCATGAAGTAACTCATATAGGGTCTTCTCTAGCAATGGATGACAATATAATCTATTGATGTAGTAGCAAGCGGTATTGATTGCTTCATCCCAAAATGATTGACTCACATTGTACTCATGAAGCATTGATCTAGCCATATCAAGCAATGTTCTATTCTTCCTCTCAACTAGGCCATTTGATTGTGGAGTGTACTTGGCCGAGAATTGATGTCCAATACCATAATGATTACAAAGTTCTTCAATTCTTGTATTCTTGAACTCACTTCCATTGTCACTTCTCACTTTCTTGATTCTAATCTCAAACTCATTGTGAACTCTAGTGAGAAATGTCTTGAAGGTGTCAAACACTTCACTTTTGTCACTAAGAAAGAATACCCATGTGAATCTTGTGAAGTCATCCACTATGACAAAACCATACTTATTACCACCTAAGCTTGAGTATGTTGTTGGGCCAAATAGATCCATGTGCATCAAATCAAATGCTTTGCATGTGCTCATTGTACTCTTCTTTGGATGTGAGCTTCCAACTTGCTTCCCGGCTTGACATGCACTACAAAGCTTATTCTTCTCAAATTCAACATCTTTCAAACCATTGACAAGATTGTGAGTTGTAAGCTTCTTCAATTGTTTCATGCCAACATGACCAAGCCTTCTATGCCAAAGCCAACCCATGCTTGATTTGGAGACTAAGCAAGTTATCAAAGAAGTTTCTCTAGCATTGAAGTCAACTAGGTAGAGATTCTCATATCTAAAGCCCTTGAATGCCACATTTGAACCATCCACACTAATGACTTCCACATCATCAACCCCAAAGATACATTTGTAGCCTAGATCACATATTTGTGCCACGGATAGAAGATTGAAATCCAAACTTTCAACTAGCAACACATTTGAGATACTCATGTCATTTGATATTGCAATCTTGCCCAAGCCAATAACCTTGCCTTTCTTGTTATTGCCAAATGTGATAGAATCAACACCACTATTATTGTCATTGATTGAGTCAAACATTCTTGATGTACCGGTCATGTGTTGAGTGCACCCACTATCAATAATCCAATGTCTTCCTTCGGCTTTGTAATTGACCTACAAGCAAATCAATGAAGCTTAGGTACCCATTTTTGCTTGGGTCCTTGTAGGTTAGTAACTAAGCTCTTTGGTACCCAAATAGCCTTCTTCTTTGGGCCAACAATAGATGTACCAATAAACTTAGCTTGCACACCCTTCACACCTTTGGTAAGCACATAGCAAGAATCAAAAGGTATAGCATTAATAAATTTCTTGCTTTGGTTCTTTTTATTACAATTATGCTCTAAGTGCCCAACTTGCTTGCATCTATTGCAAAACCGACCATTGCTCTTCACAAAACTAGGCTTTGGAGTTGCAAAGGCCGACTTGCCTTTCTTAGGGGTGTAGCCCAATCCCTCTTTGTTAAGAGAGAACCTTTGGCTACCCAAGCACTTAAGCAAGCGGGCCTCACCACCATAGGCCTTGCCTAGGGCGTGAGTGAGCTCATCCACCTCTCTCTTAAGAGTCTCATTCTCAACCATTAGTGAGGCATCACAAGTGAAACCATCACTAGTAGTGGAGGTAGAGTTAGTGGTGGTGGATGAAGAGATACAAGAAGGGTTAGTATTTGACATGATGATAGGTTCATTAAAGGATTCATCAATTATATCACATGTAACACCTATATCATATGATACAATAACCTCCTTCTTTGCTTGTTGCTCAAGTAGCAATGAGTGAGCTTTTTCAAGCTTGGAATGAGCCTTATCAAGATCCTCATGGTCTTCCACTAGACTCTCATGAGTGGTCTTAAGCTCACCAAGAACTTTCTCAAGTATTACTACTTTCATTGAAAGCTTCTTACACTCCTTGTTCTTGGCAATAGCTATGTCTCTAGTTTGTTGCAACAAGTCATATAGTTGTTCTTTAGTTGGTTCATCATCATCATCATTTTCATTATCATATTTATCATTATCACTATCATGAACATATTCCATTTCACTTTCATCATTACTTTCATCATATAATACCTTAGCTTCTTTGGCCATGAAGCATGAAGAGGATGAATCAAATAGTAAAGGCTTCTTGTTGATAGCAATGGAAGCAAAAGCCTTGTTGGATGATTCTTCTTCTTCTTCATCATCATCACTTTCCCAAGTGGCCACATAGACTCCATTCTTGCCTTTCTTGAATGTTATCTTGGCTTCTTTCTTTTTCTTCTCAAACTTGCCCCTCTTGTTGTTTTTCTTCTTGTCATAGGGACAATCAACTTGAAGATGTTCGGTGCTATCACAATTGAAGCACTTCCTTTATTGCTCATTGCTCTTGAAATTGTCATTTCTCTTTTTGAAGCCTCTTCTCTTAATGAACATGTGACCCATTTTCTTGACTACAAAAGCAAATGCCTCATCATCAATTTCATAATCTTCATCTTCATCATTGTCTTCTTCTTCTTCAATGATGGTAGCTTTGCCCTTAGAGGAGATGGCCTTGAATGCCACGGTCTTCTTCTTCTTTTCTTCTTCCACCTTCTCCTTGTCATCAACATCTTGATCATATTTGTCATAGGTCAATACTTCACCAAGCAAATCATTAGGCTTTATTGCTTCAAGCCCATCTCTTTGCAACATCATGATCAACATCTTGAATCTTCTAGGTAAGCTCAATAAGAACTTGTGACAAAAATCTTGATCTTGAGTCTTGTGCCCTAAGCTCTTGAGATCATTGACTATCACTTGCAATCTATGAAACATTTCAATGATTGTTTCATCATCCTTTTTCTTGAAGTTCTCAAACTCACTCTTGAGCCCATATAGCTTGGCACTCTTCACAACCTTAGTGCCCTCATATGTTTCACTCAACCTTGTCCATACTTCATATGCCAATTCTAAGTCCTTGATGCCCTCAAATACTTTTGTGTCAATACTATGGTAAAGTGTATTGAGAGCCATTCTATTGCATGTTCTATTTGCTCTATCTTCATCGGTGAGATGATCGGGATCAATGATAGCAAAGTCATTCTCGGTGACTTGCAAAACTCTCTCATGAATAGAACCAAGGTACATTGTCATCTTTCTCTTCCAATGAGCAAAAGAACTAACACCATCAAAGAACGATGGCTTGCCCCCAACATGATTGAACACAATTTGAGCCATTTTTCACACCGAAGGATGTTAAGCCTTGATTAAAACGGTGACCACGGCTCCGATACCACTTGTAAGGTCCTAGATGGCTAGAGGGGGGGTGAATAGCCTATAAAAATTCTACAAGCACCACTAAGCAAACTTGTTAGAATAACAAACGGCGTAAAGCGAGTTTTGCTTAGCCAAAGGTTGTGATGCAAGCCTCCTATCCACAAGTCTAGTAGATTATGATCTCTAGTTCACACAAGTGCTAAGTCACTAACTTACACTAGTGAGCAAGCTAACAACTACTAGAAAAGGCTACTACTAGAGCTACACAAGATAATCTAGTAAAAGTAAATGCAAGAGATAGGATTGTGTATCTTATACCAACGGTGGAGTGAAGATGTTGCCAATCACCAAGATGATATACAATCAATCAATATTAACAACAACACAATATGGAGACCAATCACCGGGAGACAAGAGACACAATATTTTTGTTCACCCGGTGTTCACTTGTGCACCGACAAGCTACGTCACCGGTTGTGTCGACCAACACTTAGATGGTTCCTCGGTGCGACCCTCAAGTCACTTGCCCCTCAAGGCACGCCCCGCAAGGCACCGCAAGACACCACTCTCAAGTGAGGTAACTCAATGACACGAGCAATGTAATAGAGTTGCTTTTGGCATCCCGCCGAGGAAAGCACAAGAACCTCTTACAAACAACCGGAGGTGGCCAAGAACAATCACCTTCTCTTGCCAACGCCTCCAACAATCTCCAAGCCGGCTAGGAGCGGTACTCTCCAAGAGTAACAAGAAATCCACCGGCTAAACCACCCACAAGTGCCACTAGATGCCCTCAAGCTATGCAATGTACTTTGGGATCACTCAATCTCACTTTTGATTTGCAATCAAGCAAGAGAGATGAGTGGGAGGAGTAGCTCTAGCTCAAAAGATGCACAAGAGTGTTAGAAATGCCAAGAGGCCTCCCCAAGGGCCGGCCAACGAGTATTTATAAGCACCCCAAACAAATAGAGTCGTTGCCACTCCACTGACCGTTTTTTCGGGACGACCGAACGCGCCGGTCGAAACTGACCGGACGCGCTCAACCGCGTCCGGTCGCCCTGCGACGTCCACGTGTCCCGCAAATTTCAAATGCGACCGTTAGATCCTCCAACGGTCACTGCGCGCCAACGGTCAAACGCTATGACCGGACGCGCTGCACAATCGACCGGACGCGCCGGTCGCACAGCACCGCGCTCCTCACAACGACTGGACGCGTCGATCTGCACAGCACCTGTGCCTGCGAAACAATGACCAGACGTGCTCCTCGCAATGACCGGACGCGACAGTGCCAGCGTCTGGTCGGAGTCCAGTAAGCTCCCTCGACGACCGGACGCGTCCGATCGCGTGTGACCGGATGCGCCCCACGTCCGATCGTCCTTGCGAACCGCAGTTCCTTCTAGGCACTTGACCGGACACGCCGGTCCCGCGAGTGACCGGACGCGCCGGTTGCAAACCCTAGCCCGCGCGCCCGATACCGCGCTGTACTGACCGGACGCGTCCGGTCACACCGTGACCGCGTCCGGTGCAGCGTCCAGTCACCTCGGTGACCCCGTTCGCCTCCGTTTCTTTTCCGACTTTCGGCGTAGTGGAAAATAGGCATTTCATTTCCTCGAAATCGCCTGAATCCCGCGCTCACACGCTCGGCGGGAGGGAGAGAGGAACCCAAACCCCTCTCTACCGGCAAACCACAGCGCGACCAATGCCACCTTTGCAAATGTGCCAACACCATCAAGTGTACATCTCCATGTGCTTGTATGTTAGCTTTTTCTCAATCATTTTCAAAGGTTTTCCAATTAGCTCACTAGGCCCTACATGCAATACACTTCATGAATTCACCTAGTGGCACCCGTGCATCGAATAACCGATAAGACTTCCCCTCTTAATAGTTCGGCTATCGATCCTAAACCACTCACACCCTCTATGGTGTCTTGAGTGTAAAACAAAATGGCCCTATAGTTATACCTTTGCCTTGAGCCCATTTTGTTTCTCCAAATGATATGATCCACTTCATATCATCACATGACCGTCTCGATCCATCGACCTTGACTTCACTTGCTCTTCACCGTTGCATCGGTCCGTCGGTGCCAAGTCTCGCTCAAGCTTCACCATCGCATGGTCCCTCGCTTCGAAGCCTCGACTTGCCCTTCACCCTCACAACCGGTCCATCGAGCCAAGCCTCATCTTGGTCTTCACCATCTTGGTCATATGAGTCAATGTCATGTCTCATATTCAATGACCACTTTTATCTAAATCATCCACTTAGATACAAAGGTTAGTCCTAGGTTTTATCAATTAGCCAAAACCAAACTAGGAACTTTCACCGCCCCTGTGCTCGTGGTAGCCTTGAGACGCGTCGTTACTGCTTCTACGCTGGCAGCGTTCGTTGATGCCATCACGGGCGTCTCGGGGCTCGCGGTTGTCGATGACGTGTTCACGGACAAAGGCCACCTTGCCCCCTCGTGGTGCAGGCTCGGGATGAACCAAGGCCTCTTTCTCTTGTTGGGAGGGCTCCGCAGGCTGCTCCGAGGCAAGCCCGCAGCACCTCGAGGCAGAACTTTTGGCCTACTGCATGGCCACAGCCTCGAGGAGACCTTGAATCTCATCGCGGGCTCGACGGGCCTCGGGGGTAGATGGCTTAGGCATATTGCGGAGAAGCATGGTGGCGGCGACGACGTTCTGGCTGGCTCAGTTGAAGACTAGGGGTTCGCCCACCCGGTCCTTGATGATGCGACGATTGACATCGCGGGCTCTCTCTCAAGCCCATCCGCCACGTGCGCGCGCCGCGCGCTCCTGCTCGAGGGTCTGCTAAAGTAGGCGCAAGCTTTCTCGTTCTTCGTCGAGCTTGGCTTGCAATTCTTGAATCTGCTCAAGTTGTGCTCCTTGGTCTGCACCAAGGAATTGGGCTTCGTCCCGCGCTCTGAGGAGCACATCGTGAGGTGGTGTGGCGTTCCCCCTCCAACAACCGCCTCGGCTTCCGAATCCGACGTGATAGCCCCATCGATGTGGAAGCATTCGCGAGTCAGGTCGTAGCTGTCATCGACAGAGTTGAAGTCTGAGGCGCCAAAATAGTAATACGACGAATGCATGTGAGGTCGTCGATCTCTGGGGTTGTAGCGGCGGGAAGCGATCGCATGGAGCTCCAGACCAGGGGTCTCCGTAGAGTACCGGTACTCGGAAACTGGTGCGGATGCCACGAGGTCGAGGGCGGAACGTATATGATGCCCAGAGAGTTCCTCGTAAGCGCCCATGTTGGTGCTTATGGAGGAAGCATACCCTTGGACGACCGTGTTCAGCCCATACGGGAGTGCCCATGGTGGCATTGTCCCTACTGCCAAAGAAGTCGATCCTAATCCGGGCGGAGGCGATGCCGCGCCGGACGATGGGGTGATGGGATGCCCCATCGGCATCTTACCCACAGTCAAGCTCATCCTACACAGGTCCTTACCTAGAGACTCTATGTCAGCATCTGACTGAGGGGCGCCAGAATGGGGCACACCGTCACCCCCTGTGAGGCGATGGTGGTGGCTGCACTGGTGAAAGGTCCTTGTTTGGTTTTGGTAATTGAGTGACAACTTAGGTGGACTAATATGTTGTTATATGAGATACACAGGAGATTAGTCCACATGTGATGGTGTCATGAAGGAGCTCATTGCATATGAGACATGACATGGAGTCATGTGACCAAGGTGGAGAAGATCAAGATGAGGCTTGGCTTGATGGACCGGTTGCTAGGGTGAAGGGCAAGTTGTGTGATGGCTTGGCGCCGAAGGACCGAGGCAACGGTGAAGAGCAAGTGAGGTCAAGATCGATGAACCAATACGGTCATGTGATGATATGAAGTGGATCATATCATTTGATGATTGGTTGGTGCATGTGTTGCATCAACATCAATGGAGATGGAATGGAATGCGCAAGGCAAAGGTATAACCTAGGGCATTTCCATTTCACCGGTCATAGGTGTGTAGAGAAGTTTATGACCGGGTTTAGGATAGATGGCCGTACTATCAAGAGGGGCAAACTTGTTTGCATATCGGTCATCTAGTGCCACTCATGTGATCTAACTATGCATCGTTGCTAGGATCGAGTGGCGTGGCAAGTTGAGTGGTTAACTCCTTCGATAAAATGATTATGAAAATGCTAACACACGTGCACAAGGTGGTGATCACTTGTTGGTGTTGGCACATTTGCGAAGGCAGTGGAGTTTGAGCGGTAGAGAGGGTTTGGGTTCCTCTCTCTCCCTCCCGCCGAGCTTGCGAGCGCGGGATTCAGGCGTTTTCGAGGAGTTGAAAAGCCTATTTTCCACTACGCCGGAAGTCGGAAAAGAAACGGAGGCGAACAGAGGTCACAGAGGTGACCGGACGCTGCACCGGACGCGGTCATGGAATGACCGGACGCGTCCGGTCAGCTGTCAGGCGTTCGGGTGCTAGGGTTTGCAACCGGCGCGTCCGGTCACTCGCGGGACCGGCGCGTCCGGTCATGTGCCCAGAAAAGAATTGCGGTTCGCACGGAGGATCGGACGCTGGGCGCGTCCGGTCACACACGATCGGACGCGTCCGATCGTTGAAGGAGCTTACTGGACTCACACCGGACGCAGACACTGTCGCGTCCGGTCATCGCAAGGAGCGCGTCCGGTCGTTGCGTCGCGGGCGCGTGGGTCAGTGCGATCGGCGCGTCCGGTCGTTCGACAGGCGCGTCCGGTCATCGGGACCGGCGCGTCCGGTCGTTGCCTGGGGCGCGTCCGGTCGTTGTTTTGACCGTTGGGGTCAGTGACCGTTGGAGGATCTAACGGTCGCATTTGAATTCGAGGGACACGTGGACGTCGCAGGGCGACCGGACGCGGTGAAGCGCGTCCAGTCAGTTACGACCGGCGCGTCCGGTCGTCCCGAGTTTTGCCCAGTGAAGGGGTAACGGCTCTATTTGACCGTGGGGTTATAAATAGATGCCTTGGCCGGCTGTGGCCGGCAGCTGAGCACACTATAGTCTTTGTGACTTGTGTGGTAGTGCTTGGGAGCCATCTAACTCACTCATGCTTGATAGTGTTCATCGGATCGAGTGAGAGAGCGATTCTAGTGCGTTGCTTTGAGAGATTGCATCGTGTGGCACTAGGTGATCGTGTTGCAAGCCGGTGGTGCTTGTTACTCTTGGAGGTTGCCACCTCCTAGACGGCTTGGTGGCTTGTGGCTCCGTCGAAGCTCGCAAGAA
Organism: Saccharum hybrid cultivar R570; assembly: GCA_038087645.1. Lineage (NCBI taxonomy): Eukaryota > Viridiplantae > Streptophyta > Magnoliopsida > Poales > Poaceae > Saccharum > Saccharum hybrid cultivar. Next base: position 32,641,506 of record JAQSUU010000001.1, on the reverse strand, counting down.
GATTGTGCGAGGCTCCGGAGAAGCTTTGTGAGGGGGATTGTGCTCACCCCGCGGGGATCGCGAAGAGCAACTCTAGTTGAGCGTGTCATTGAGCTACCACACTTTATGGTGGGTTCTTGCGGTGCCTTTTGAGAGGCTCGGTGTGTGACCGATTAGCCGCCGAACCACGAAGTGTTGGTCGACACAACGGGGACGTAGCTTGGTGGCAACCAAGTGAACCTCGGGAGAAAATCACCGTGTCAACTTTGTCTACTCTTCTCGGTGGTTTGCTTTCGTACAACACAAGCTTGTATTTACTTTCATATATACTTGTGCTTGTGTAGTTGCTCTCTTAACTAGTTTGCTTGTGTAGCTTGCTAGTTGTCTTCTTGCTTGTGTAGCTAGAAGCTTCCCCTTGCGTGACTAATTTGGTTTATGTAACCTTGTTAGTCACATTGCTTAGTTTGTGTAGCTAAGTGACTTGCGCTCTCTAATTTGGCATTAGTTGCCTTGTTATTGAGCTTTGCTAGTGAGCTTAGGAGCTTTGTGCTTTTGCTTCACTAGTTGTGTAGGAGCTCCCTTGGTTGGCAAAGTACTAGTGCATAGGTTTGTGTGACCTTGCTCTAGAATTGAGTAGGTGAGCTCTTGGTAAGCTTAGCACCTTAGTTGCTTAATTAGGATCTTTGCAAGGTGCTAGAGAACTTAGATAGAGGGGTGTAGTCTTGGCTAGACCGATAAGTTTAATTCCGCATTTGTTTTGGTTAGCCAACGCGTTTAAGTTTTAGAAAGGACTATTCACCCCCCCTCTAGTCCGCCATCTCGACCCTTCAAGTGGTATCAGAGCCGGGTCTCTCATTGGTGGTCTTCATCGACCCGAGAGGATGGCGGCTTATGGGCTAGATGTTGAGTGTCCACACATTTTTGATGGCACACACTTTGCACGGTGGAGAAATTGGATGACATGCAATTTTAAGTTTATTTCTCCTCAATTGTGGTGGATCGTAGATGTGGGCTTTTCCTTTGCACTTGATAAAAAGAATGCAACTCAAGCGCAAAGAAAATGCCTACATCTCGATAGCCAAGCTACTAATGTTTTCTATCGATCTATGGATAGTAGCATACTTTGTGAGATCATGGACTTTAAGTCCGCCCATGAGATTTAGGTGTTTCTAAATGAGAAATATGGGGCGATCTCCGATAATGATGAGCCCAAGGAGGAGGCGCATGAGGATGTTGAGCATGACCACAACAAGGTGGTTGTGGAGGATTGCTCCACCTCACGGTCAAGTGATGACAAAGATGATCATATCACAAGATCACTTGACAAGAAGAATGATAATGCCACAAGTGATACAAGTAATGATTCTACCCCATGCACACTTAATGGTGAAGATGATGGCTATGAGAGTGATGCTTCAACAAGCTCTTCAACATCATCACATGGTAACACTAAGATACATGTTGGTGGTTTTGTTGTGGATTGTGATGATCCAAATTTAGAGCTTTTATATAAACTCTCAAGAGCCTTGAAAAGGAAAATGGAAAGAGTAAGTAAATTGGAAAATGATAACTCTTTTCTAAAGACCACATGTGAACAACAAAAGCATCTACTTTATGTTACTACTTGTTCACATGAGGAGCTAAAATTAACTCATGAGAAACTAAGTGTTGCTCATGATAACTTGGTACAAGAACATGCTTTACTCACTAAGAAGCTTTCTAATGAAGAAACCAAATCTAGTGAGAGCTCATCATTTGGGTCAAATGATCAATCACATATTACTAACCCTTGTGATGTAGGCAAGAAGCATGTATCCACCTCTTGTGATGATTTATTATATATGCCATGTTCTTCACAATTAGATGCTTGTTCTACTTCTATGTCTTGTGAGACTAACCTTTTGAAGGAGAACAATGAGCTCAAAAGTGAAGTGAAGAATTTGAGCAACAAGTTAGAGAGGTGCTACAACTCTAAAATCGCCATTGAGCATATCATTACCAATTAAAGAAGATATGGTGATAAGAGTGGTATTGGCTACAACAAGAGCAAGGGCAAGATTATCAAAAAGCAAAATGCAAAGAAGCTATCCCAACTCATGTGCCACCGATGCCATGAAATGGGACATATTGCTAAGTATTGCCCTACCAAGAAGTCTCAAGTTGAGCCAAAAGCGACACCCCAAGAACAAATCAAGATCAACCATGGAGATGATGGTGACTTGATAAAGAAGAAAAAGAAAACAAGAAGGGGTGGTAAAGCAAGGCATCCAATACAAATTCAAGATGCCAAGATGATGAGCAAGAATCAAAATGAGAAAAGAAATTTGACTCACATCAAGTGCTTTAAATGTGAAGATATGGGACACTTTGTCTCGGGGTGTCCTACCAAGCTTGAGAAGAAGGCTCAAGCAACTCATAAGAGGCAAGACATTGAGAAGCAACACATGAGCAAGGAAGAAAAGGCTCACTCTAAAAGAAGTTGCTACTTATGCCGGGAAAGAGGACACATGGCTCATTCATGTCCTCTAGGTAACAATTCTAAGCCTATTTCAATTAATAATACTAACATGCTTAGAAAGGATGGCAATGGTACCTCATTTGGTGGAATTGCAAAATATCCCGCTACCCATACTAAGGCTTTGCCTAAGTATGTTGCTCCTAATTTGAGAGGACCCAAACTTGTTTGGGTACCATCAAAAAGTGGATGATTGTTTGTAGGTACCATCGGCATTGGAGGCTTGATTCATTTGGATTCATATTGGTCATCATATGTTGAATCAAGTTTTAAAGCTTAATGCATATTCTATCCCAATGCCAAGTCAAAATAAGTGGAGTCCAAATGCTACAACATACAAGTGCAACATATCAAGTTGTGGATGATTTATTGGAATTATTTGATGGCTTGCAATTTATTTGAGTAAAAGCTTGCTATTGGATGATCATGAGCTAACCAAGGTATATCTCTTGTTGATCATTTCACTTGGGTGCATATGAGTTGATTGAATTGGATATGTATGCAATGTTGCTTGCTATGAGATGTTTGAATGGATTAAATGCTTAAGTAATCAAGTTTGGATTGGTTTGTGTTGGATAATTTCATGAGATGACATTTAGTAAGTGGATTGGATGGATATATGTCTTATGAAAGTATTCAAACAAGTTAGTTTCAAGTTTGATTCACTTTTGTTGAAGAATAGCTCATGTATTGAAATCTGTCCTATATTGAAAATCTGAGCTAGCAGTGATCTTAGCCATGTTTGAGTAATCAAATCTATTTGGATTGGCTTAAAATTTGGTATACATGCTCTACACTTATGAAAGAAGATGCTGTAGAAATTTCATGAGAAGTGAATAAGAGATGCTTCAGTTTTGGAGTGCATCTTGTCAGCTATAGTGCAGCAGTTTTCAGCATGTAGCAGTGGTGGAAGATTTGAAATCTAGTAGCAATCTAGAAGTCAAAAGAAGTTCAAATTTTTACAGTTGCTATATGACTTAGTGAAGCACATCTCCACCAAATTTCATGGCATTTGGATCTGTACATAGGGAGATATGAATTATTCTTTGAAGGGTACAGAATCTGCCAGAAAAGTGACAATCATTGGATTAATCTAGAGTCACTTTAATTAAAAGGTCCTCAAGTTGAAAACATGTTTACAAGTGGTTGAGGTACCTAAGTTTGGTTTTGGATTGATCTAGAAGCAAGAAAAGCAATGAGTACAAGACTTTTGTATTATGAAATGTACTTGGTGTATTTATTTGGTACTCAATTTGAAGATCAAGATCAAACTTAAGATGAAGATAAAGTTTAAGTTCTAGTGATGATTAGAGATCATTTGGTAGAAAGAAAAGGACTTAAACAAGTAGAAAGAAGTTGGACTCAAATGTAGATTTAAGGATTATTCATCAAGATTGAGTTCATCATTTGGATCAATCAAATTATATCATTTCAAGTAAGTATCAAGAGTGGTTCTTTGGAGAAAGGTCACTTCTCCCTAGTGAGGGGCTTGCCGCCGTGTGTAGGTGAAACCAAGTTTGGGACTTGGAAGGCTAACATGGAAGTGGTGATCCAAGGAACTTGTGATGCTTAGTTGAAGCAATCAAAAGGATTGATCAAGAAAAGCAAGCAACACCCAAAAGAGAGCTAGTCATGTATTTCAAGTGGTATTCTAAGTAGTTCTCTCATGCAAGCATTGATCAAAAAGATGAAGCAAGCCAACCACAACTCAAGAGATAGTGCACTTGATCATAAGTGGTTTTCTTTTCATATGGGTGAAGAATGGATTTATCTATGATGATTGGTCTTCACCAAGCTTATAAATTGGACTTCATATTGCTATTGGAGTAATGAATTGGAATCTATGTGACTATCCTCTACTCCAACATAGCAAAGGTATCATTGTAATGTGCATGATCATTTCATCCCTTACTAGTATGCGGTTAGTGCATATAGTACATGTTTATTAGGATCATGCATAACAAATGAAAAGTTTTAAGTTCATAGCCTACCACTATTGCTTGATTGATTAATTGATCTAGTGGTATGGATATGAGTTTGTTCATGAGCTAGTGAACCCAAGTATTTGATCTAGTTTGGATTGCTAAACAAGTGACAAGTACAACATTGGCAAGATAACCCTTATTATGAGGTGTGAAGAAGCTTGTCATTGGATCAAACCGGACTTGGAATCTTAGGCAGATCAACATAGTTCAAGTCATACAAGAAGCTCATGACAATGATAAGAGTACAAGCACAAGACAAAAATGAAAATAGATATCTAGTTTGTTTCAAGTGGTATCTAGACTCAAATTGATCTTCCAAGTGGTATTCACTAGAGGTGTCTAGATCATCAACTTACAAGTGATATCTTACAAATGGTACTCATGAAGATAGCAAATGTTCAAGAAGTGAATATTATTGCCAAATCCTTCAAAGTGGATCCATACTAGAAAATTCTTTCAAATGATATCACATTCCTACTCATGGTATCTTCACGTGGTATCATTCATGCAAGACAATGGTTTCACAAGTGATCCTCAACTTTAAGTGATCAAATCAAGTAATGCTACCCTCATTTTCAAATGGTATCTCAAGTGAATGACACATGCTATGACATAGGGGGAGGAGCCCCACCAATTGGTATCAAGGTCAAAGATCCTATGTGGAATCTCAAGAGCAACCATAAAGTTTGTCATTCCAACATATGTGGTAATGTCCATCAAAAAATGCAATATTCAAGTCTCAACCATCTACCCCAAATACAAGCCTTTGTATCAATTGAGAAGAACACCTTTTATGGAAATTGATGACAAAGGGGGAGAAGTTGGACAAAGATATGAAAGCTTTTGAGCTTTGGGGAGAGATTGGAAAGATTGGACATGAACATGGACAAAGAGGGAGTAACATTGAAGAATGTAAGGGGATCAAACATTCTTGGACTAAGAAAGCACACAAGTAGGGGGAGCAAGCTCATGAACTTTGATTGATTACATTTGATATGTGCATAATTCATGTGCTTGCTTGCATTGCATAAAGTTCTTAAATTCAATATGCATGCTTGTGTGATGTATGCTAGTTATAGAACTTGAATGATGATTTGATAACTAGCATGCATAGGATGTTAGCTAGACTTATGCTTATCTTGCAAAAACTAGAACCTTGCTTATAATGTTGATCTCACGAGGTTTCTAGTGTTTTTGATGTCTAGCTACTCATGATGCTAAGGATGGTGGCAAACTTGTGATTTTCAAATGGTATCAAGCTACTAATTGGTATCAAGCTACAAAGGTTTATTCTATACACCTTAGCATCACTTAGTAGTGCTAACCCTCCCATAAATTTCATATTCATGCATATGTGTGAGCTTGAAACCAAACCATTTGAGCACATATGTAGGGGGAGTTATCACTACCAAGTCGGATTTTATGGTGCTTATCCAAATCTTGACATAGAGCTTAAATGTTGGATAAGTAACATTAAATCCAAAATAAGTTAGCAATTTACACTTGTGTGAAGTGCTAGCTTGAAAAAGCATAATTTCCATATCTTTGTAGAGTTGTCATCAATTACCAAAAAGGGGGAGATTGAAAGGTCCTTGTTTGGTTTTGGTAATTGAGTGACAACTTAGGTGGACTAATATGTTGTTATATGAGATACACAGGAGATTAGTCCACATGTGATGGTGTCATGAAGGAGCTCATTGCATATGAGACATGACATGGAGTCATGTGACCAAGGTGGAGAAGATCAAGATGAGGCTTGGCTTGATGGACCGGTTGCTAGGGTGAAGGGCAAGTTGTGTGATGGCTTGGCGCCGAAGGACCGAGGCAACGGTGAAGAGCAAGTGAGGTCAAGATCGATGAACCAATACGGTCATGTGATGATATGAAGTGGATCATATCATTTGATGATTGGTTGGTGCATGTGTTGCATCAACATCAATGGAGATGGAATGGAATGCGCAAGGCAAAGGTATAACCTAGGGCATTTCCATTTCACCGGTCATAGGTGTGTAGAGAAGTTTATGACCGGGTTTAGGATAGATGGCCGTACTATCAAGAGGGGCAAACTTGTTTGCATATCGGTCATCTAGTGCCACTCATGTGATCTAACTATGCATCGTTGCTAGGATCGAGTGGCGTGGCAAGTTGAGTGGTTAACTCCTTCGATAAAATGATTATGAAAATGCTAACACACGTGCACAAGGTGGTGATCACTTGTTGGTGTTGGCACATTTGCGAAGGCAGTGGAGTTTGAGCGGTAGAGAGGGTTTGGGTTCCTCTCTCTCCCTCCCGCCGAGCTTGCGAGCGCGGGATTCAGGCGTTTTCGAGGAGTTGAAAAGCCTATTTTCCACTACGCCGGAAGTCGGAAAAGAAACGGAGGCGAACAGAGGTCACAGAGGTGACCGGACGCTGCACCGGACGCGGTCATGGAATGACCGGACGCGTCCGGTCAGCTGTCAGGCGTTCGGGTGCTAGGGTTTGCAACCGGCGCGTCCGGTCACTCGCGGGACCGGCGCGTCCGGTCATGTGCCCAGAAAAGAATTGCGGTTCGCACGGAGGATCGGACGCTGGGCGCGTCCGGTCACACACGATCGGACGCGTCCGATCGTTGAAGGAGCTTACTGGACTCACACCGGACGCAGACACTGTCGCGTCCGGTCATCGCAAGGAGCGCGTCCGGTCGTTGCGTCGCGGGCGCGTGGGTCAGTGCGATCGGCGCGTCCGGTCGTTCGACAGGCGCGTCCGGTCATCGGGACCGGCGCGTCCGGTCGTTGCCTGGGGCGCGTCCGGTCGTTGTTTTGACCGTTGGGGTCAGTGACCGTTGGAGGATCTAACGGTCGCATTTGAATTCGAGGGACACGTGGACGTCGCAGGGCGACCGGACGCGGTGAAGCGCGTCCGGTCAGTTACGACCGGCGCGTCCGGTCGTCCCGAGTTTTGCCCAGTGAAGGGGTAACGGCTCTATTTGACCGTGGGGTTATAAATAGATGCCTTGGCCGGCTGTGGCCGGCAGCTGAGCACACTATAGTCTTTGTGACTTGTGTGGTAGTGCTTGGGAGCCATCTAACTCACTCATGCTTGATAGTGTTCATCGGATCGAGTGAGAGAGCGATTCTAGTGCGTTGCTTTGAGAGATTGCATCGTGTGGCACTAGGTGATCGTGTTGCAAGCCGGTGGTGCTTGTTACTCTTGGAGGTTGCCACCTCCTAGACGGCTTGGTGGCTTGTGGCTCCGTCGAAGCTCGCAAGAAGATTGTGCGAGGCTCCGGAGAAGCTTTGTGAGGGGGATTGTGCTCACCCCGCGGGGATCGCGAAGAGCAACTCTAGTTGAGCGTGTCATTGAGCTACCACACTTTATGGTGGGTTCTTGCGGTGCCTTTTGAGAGGCTCGGTGTGTGACCGATTAGCCGCCGAACCACGAAGTGTTGGTCGACACAACGGGGACGTAGCTTGGTGGCAACCAAGTGAACCTCGGGAGAAAATCACCGTGTCAACTTTGTCTACTCTTCTCGGTGGTTTGCTTTCGTACAACACAAGCTTGTATTTACTTTCATATATACTTGTGCTTGTGTAGTTGCTCTCTTAACTAGTTTGCTTGTGTAGCTTGCTAGTTGTCTTCTTGCTTGTGTAGCTAGAAGCTTCCCCTTGCGTGACTAATTTGGTTTATGTAACCTTGTTAGTCACATTGCTTAGTTTGTGTAGCTAAGTGACTTGCGCTCTCTAATTTGGCATTAGTTGCCTTGTTATTGAGCTTTGCTAGTGAGCTTAGGAGCTTTGTGCTTTTGCTTCACTAGTTGTGTAGGAGCTCCCTTGGTTGGCAAAGTACTAGTGCATAGGTTTGTGTGACCTTGCTCTAGAATTGAGTAGGTGAGCTCTTGGTAAGCTTAGCACCTTAGTTGCTTAATTAGGATCTTTGCAAGGTGCTAGAGAACTTAGATAGAGGGGTGTAGTCTTGGCTAGACCGATAAGTTTAATTCCGCATTTGTTTTGGTTAGCCAACGCGTTTAAGTTTTAGAAAGGACTATTCACCCCCCCTCTAGTCCGCCATCTCGACCCTTCAACTGGGAACTCCGTCGCCTGGCTGTGCGAGCCCGGCGAGAACGGCGGTACCGGCGTACAGCTCCCCCGGGCTGGGAGAGCTCGTAGTCGTGGTCAGTTGGGTGCCTAGGCGGGAGAACCATGTCATAGTCGTAGCCAAGGGATATGAACTCCAAACTCCCAAACTAGATCACCATGGCCAACGACAGTGGACATTCGGGGTTAGCCATCCGGAAGAATGGCGAGAAAGCGATGTTGGCACGTAGCGTGCCCCCTACCTGGCGCGCCAACTGTCGGTGTTTGGACCCGGGAGGGCCCTAAGCCGACGAGTGAATATGTGCTGCGTGCTCCCTAATCCAGATGTTGATGCAAAGAAAATACACGGGGGTTTATCCTGATTCAGGCAAAGGAGGCCCTACGTCCAACGGGGAGGGAGAGTATTGTTTTTTCTTGCACCGAGGTGCTTGCGTAGAGGTTACAAGCTGTGAGAGAGGGAGCTGGTCCCAAGTCTCAGAAAAGGAAAATGAAGAATTGCTTGAGGTGTTGATCTTGAAGTTCTCTCTCTCCTGGAGAGTTCTTTACCCTCCCCTTTTATAGACTCAAGAGGAGGGTCTAGGTCTACAAAAAACCGTAGGGGTGCCTTGGAGGAGAAGGCGAAACTGGCGCTGTAGATGTTGCTGTAGCGACGTGCCCCGGTGCATGCAGGCTATTCCTGGGGCGTCGTGGTGATGTTGATGATAGGACGGTGAAACATTCTGGGTGCTATAGAGGACGTGCGATTCCCTGTGGTCGACGTACGGGCGTGGTCCCTTTGTTGACCGATGGCGGTCGAGGTTGGGTCGGGACGTAGCTGAGGGGGGTCGATAAGAAACGGATAAGGCCGAGCTCTAGAAATCCCAGGACATGATGGTCAAACAGTGCTCGTCACGGTGTGAATAGTGGCTACTTTTCATTGTCCATCCCGAGACATGATGGTCGGACAGTAAAAAGCGGGATCAGACGCGGATGCTGCTCCCATGCCTGTGGTGTTGTAGCCACGTAGGTGGAAGTGGTGATATTAAATGCTTTTGTCAGCGAGTTAGTGACTGAGAAAAAGGTGGGGGTCGACCGGCTCGACCCTGAGTCGTGCGAGTCGGAGACTCTCCGGGGTCGAGGTTTCCCGTCGAGTGAGCCTCGTGCGAGTCGGAACGCAATCGAGGGTGCCCCGTCTTTTTACGTATGTGGGTTTGGCTCGGCATGTCGGTGTAAGTGGAATTCTGATTTGACTTCTTAGGGGGTTTTTAAGGTGCGGATTTGTCAGGGGTTTGTTCTTTTAATCGCGGGTTTCGGGTACCTCTAACTTAGGTACCCGACACCATGTATTCACATCAATCCACATATGTTGAGATAAATTGGATTGCAAATTAGTTTAGTTTCCACCCCAACCCATCTCAACGCACGCGGATTGAGGTAAATACATAAGTCATCCAGAATTCAAAGACATCATATTATAAATTCGCGCCTTGCACAATCAAATTCTTATATAAGGTAAGGTACACATAAAGTACCACATGAGGGAAGTCTTTGCTACATATTGTCAGTAAAACGGTTCTTGTAGGGTAAAAGGGCGACCAAATAAGTAAAAAAAAACACTTGGAAACTTATTGAAATTCTTATTTATATTTGGAGAGATTGCATTACAGAGAGGGCTGGCAATGCTCTCATCATTAGTACAAATTGCTAATATCAATACATTTCGCAAGGGAACCGGAAGTTTCCCTCTGCTTTCTGGCAAGCTTTCCTCTGCCTTCAGGGGCATACATACAATTACGAGTAAAAGAAAATCCATAGGTGAGCACCGGTGACTAGCAATGTGCTGCTGCACTTGGTCTGCTGTAGTCCAGATTCTTCCATTCAGTGCCTTGTGTCCACGCCTCCTGATGATCTGCGACCCCATCTCCGTTTGAAATTACGTTCATCGTCGCTTGCATCCTCTTCACGAGTCGTCATACTCCTGGAACCATGTCTCGACCTCCGGCTGCTCTGTTTATCGTCATACTTTGGAGAGGAATCGCGCATCCGCTTCCTACTAGAGTGATCCTCAACGGAGGCCCTGTCAGAATGCCCATGTTCCCTTCTCTCGGAGCTTGACCTTGTTCTGTTCGTTGTTTTTGATTCTGATCCGTGAGAAGAGACCAGTTGTCGCTTGTGCTCTGGTGATTGGGGCTGAAGACGAGGGTCCTTGGGCCTCTCACTCCTCTCAGGGTGCTTTGAAAGTGCCCTAGCAGCTGCAGTGCCCCCACGATGCATGGGCTCAGTTTCAGGCCTGAAGAAATCAGCAATATGGACTGTTAGTGTCACAAATAGCAAGTGAAGCTCTGAATAACTGGTATATTTCAGTTAAAGAAAAAGAACACTCTAAACTGAGGATGATAGGACAATACATACCTTTGGTAGCTTGCTGGATAGCCTTGCATTGCAAGAACCTGCGGTGGCATGCCAGTAAAAGTATTCACACAATATGGATCCATTGGATAACCAGTGTACGGCATCCCCATTGAGCTATACATGTAAGGTTCAGTTGCCCAAGGATATCCATTGTTGAAGGGATTGTAATATGCAGGGTCAAATGGAACATTGTAACCATAGCCAACATTGTTAGGTTGAACATTCTTAGTTAAGTCTGCCTTCTTCCGCTTCTTCTTCGGTTGATCTGTCCTTGTGGAATTGTGTTTTAGGGCCCCTGAAACATTGGTGGCCTTTGAAGTCGATTCACTTCCATCATTTACTTTGGTGGCTTCAGCATTTGCTGCAGCCTTCTCTGCTGACACTTCTGCAGAATTGCCTTCATCTTTGCTAAGGATTCTAGCAGTGGCTGCCAATTTTTCTAGAGGCTGGTTCACTAGAGCACCTCCTGTGGCAACCTGGAGCACATCATCAGGTGAAGATGCTGCAGGTAGCTGGTGGTCTGTACATTGCTTCGCCTCCCTTGCTGAGGCAGCAGAAGCAGTGTGGCTCAGTATTTTGGGGTCAGGGTTGCTGCCTGACGAACTTCTGTGCCTTGTTGTACCACTTCCACCACTGGTAGTCTGTGTTCCCAACATATTGCTGACTGTGCTCCGAAGTGTGTGATTGGGAATCAGGTCATCTGCTAGTGTCTTGACTCCACAAATGCACTTCGACTCTGTAATAATATAATCCCGAATGCCTGACAAAAGGTAAATAGAAACTCGTTCCTTATATTGTTCCAATGCTAATTACTTGACACAGAAACAGCTAGATACTGCTATAAAAACAAATTTGGTGTAAAAGATACTTTTGGATAATGCACTCATTGACACCAAAACAAAGACTTTGAAGATACATACAAATGGAGTATATGAAAACCACTTACATCTATCACAAAAACTGTCAAAACAGCACTTGCTTGTCAATACTGCATCTCTCATCACTTTTTTACATAGTCGGCAGTGGAGCTCTGCTGGCAAGTCATCAACAGCACTAACTGGGGCAGCCGGGACAAGTGAATCCAAAATGCCATCGACAGGACTGACAGTTACTACTGGGACAAGAGACCGACTCATTTTATTATTGTCGAACTTGGGATCGCCAATGGTTGGGCAATGGTGAATAAAATGCCCTGGAATTCGGCATCTGTAGCAAATATATCCAGGTGGAGGCGTCTTGTTCTCCTGTGAGCAGTGTTGAATGAAATGGCCTGGAACACCGCAAGAGCGGCAGACATATCCTGGTGGAGGTGTCTCCCCTTCCAATGGCCCATAGTTACGTCCTGATGTAAACCTTCCACTGCCTTGTCCTCTTTTAGACGGGTGCTGTTCCCTACATGCACCATGGAACAAGATTATCAGAGTTCAGGCAACAAGCAAAACTACTACCATTTCGTGAAAAAAGAAAGAGAGAAAGTGATATGCTTACAATTTGAGTTCAGCAGCATCAATCACTGCTGCAATTGCAGCATCTTCATCTTGCACTACTGTGGAGGAACATGACTTTGAGCTTGAGTCAGTAACGACCGACTTACAAGGTACAGAACATTCTTCTGTGACTTTCCGCCTGCAATTAGTTACATGAAGTTAGTACACTTAGTCCTCATTTTCTTCCTGCATGTTCTCAGTTGAAACAGATTTAATTGATGATGCTTCAGCTATAGACCTTGCAGTATGACACCACAATTAAACTGTGTTTGGACAAAGGACTCAGAAAACAATCAGCTTTTACTGGGAGCAGTTTAATAAATAAAAAACAACAGTAGGGAAATAGAGAGAATTATTCTGTTGGTTTCACTGTGAAGTCAAATTGTTCAGACTGTAGGCACACATTGTCTAAGAAAAATATATTAATGTTACTTCCAGTTGATTCAGGTTCCAAGCCTCTCTTTCCAAACAGCGAATGATAATGTGAAGAAAAGATTGAAGAGGGGACATTACGTGGGGGACAAGACGATCTTCTCTGACAGTTGCCCAGGAATGGAAATTCTGCGGACCAGCACAGTCGTGTTCTGTGGTACGGATGCTCTTTCATCTGCATATTCTGAATTCAAACACAAACACAGAAAACAGAAATGTCAACTAATAGTCCACTAAAACAAACATATTCTGGCAAGTTATCAGATAACTCTTCTCATACCAAATGATGCATTTAATTGAACATCGAAATTGAGATGTTTAATTGATTTATAATATGACAGATTGAGTTTTATCCTTTAGGTTAACAATTGGGATTTCCTCAGAGTGCTATTGAGATGTCCTGGATTTATGACATACTGGGAAAAAGAAAGGAAAAAAAAGAATTTCTACACTTCAAATTTTACAAATATAAGCTTTACATCAGTATGCCAAGGTGTATTTCCAATAGGATGTGCAGATACATATGGATCATCATTCATCCAGTATACAGCTTGGCTGAACTCCTTCAGGAGGCAGTAACACATCCCATGGGCATACAAAATGATAGGAGACCATACACAAATACAATGTACACGTATTACAGTTCTCTTATTTTTATCAACAACAATGGAAACACAAGTAAACAGTGACCATTGTACTTAACGGAATACCTATTCGTGGCCTATGGAATATTGATGTACAAAGCAAAAGTATCACAAAATCTGAGAGCTGCAATTGTTAAGAGAATCATCAACTTGCACTAATAACACAGAAATAGCCAAATTGAGTGAGGAATCCAGATTGAAATAACACATGCAAGATCATTGGCATCAAAACTAGGACAATCGATAAAACCATATGCAAAGCCAAACTGAGTGAGGAATCCAGATTGAAATGAAGCATGCAAAATCATTGGCACCAAAACTAGGACAAGAATCCAGATTGAAATGACGCATGCAAAATCATTGGCACCAAAACTAGGACAATCGATAAAACCTATGCAAGTCACTTTTTGTTCAGAGCTACAACTAAGCTATCCGCATGCACAGCTGAACACTAAAACAAAGTTCAGGTGTCCTGATCCCGACCAGATTGATGTTATCTAAACTACGTCATGTCTTACAGGTTGCATGAATCCAGACATCTCAGCAAAGCCTAACTGATTTTCCCAAATATTGCGATGATCAAAGGTCAATTGCACATAATTTTATTAGGTTGCAAAATCGGTTGTGCTTCAAAGTAAAGGAAACTACGATTGAGTTTTACAAAATCGTATGCTCGGCTGTATATGCAGAACTAAAGTAATCGAGTACAGTTAAGCTATTTGGCGTTATAAACGAACCTTCGCCAGTGTGGGCGTTGGAGATGACAATATCCTCTGTGGCACGGCCGCGGGTTCGCCCACGGCCGTGCTTACCGCTCGTCAAGATAAGCTGCTTGAGTTCAGACACAGAGATAAAAGCATGGGGCACAGGCATAGAACAGATTTCCTTTTCACTCTTATATTGATAATACACAACACCCATGATGGATGGAGAGTACTGTCTCTTTTTTTCACGAATAAAGGCCTCTCTATCTCGAGATGGCACGAATATTTTTTTTTCCAGATCTCAGATGAAATACAACAAATTGCAACGAGAAGAATCACTGAACAAATTCGATCTACGAAGAGGCGATCGGCGATCGACGACGGCACGGATCCTTCGCGTCGTCGATGCGTGCTTGGTGGAGACGTAGCCTGTCGACCAAGCGATTCCTGGGGACGCCGCCTGGGGAAGATCGCAGGTGTCGAAGACGGGTAGACGACGCCGGGTAGCCGAGATGCCGGAACGCGGCGACCGGGGGTAGAAGCGGGCGAATCCGCCGGATCTGAAGGCGTCGCCGGGGCTAGGGTTCCGAGGCGCGTGCGGAGGCTGGCGGCTGGATTGGGGAATTTTGCGGAAGCGACGGGGGCCGTGGATTTTTATATACCAGAGAAAGGCGAACCGCGAACGCGTGAACGAGTCGGATGCGGCTACTGCCCTCTTTCCTTCGGCACGAAGGTCATGTTCATCTGGCTTATAATCCGTTTTATTCAGCTTGTTTTTTTAGCCGGAACAGTATTTTTCTCTTAAAAAAAATCAGCCAACAGTGTTTTTCAGCCGGCTTATAATTCCAGCCGAACAGGGCCGAAGGTTTCTTTGACCTGTGGAGCTGTCCTACCGAAGTAACCGACCCGACCCGACCCTTTGCTCCCCCAATTCTCACCGAACTTTGTTTTTTCCTTCCTCAACTTTAAAACCGGATAAACCACCTCCTTTAACTTTTCAAACCGTGCATTTTACCTCCCGCAAACGGTTTTTAAGACTGTTTGCTACAGTAAACGTAGGTAATGTACAGTAACCAGTGGTTTTTCTACCATATCCGTGTTTTTGTCTTTTTTTATTATTTATTTCGGCTGAATTTTTAAAAAATCATAGTAAATCACAGAAAAATCATAAAAATAGAAAATCTAATTTTTTTCACTCCACATGAATAGATAACATATAATATGGTATGTTTTAGTACAAAGTTTTTCTATGAAGGTTTTGCCTTTTTTATTTATTTATTTCGACTGAATTTTTGAAAAATCATAGTAAATTACAGAAAAAATCATAAAATAGAAAATCTAATTTTGTTAGACTCCACATGAGCATATCTATATAGTGAACATATAATATGATATACTTTAGTACAAAATTTTTGTTGTAGCTTTAGATCTATGTTTTTCTGTAATTAATTGCAATAATTCATAGTTGCAGCTTCTATAATTATTTTGTTGGACTAAAGCATACCATATTATATGTTTACTATCTAGATCTACTCATGTAAAGCATACCATATCACCCCTGTAGCAAACCACTGTCCAAAACCGCTCGAGGGGTGATTTGGCCGGTTTTATAAAGTTTAAGGAGTAAATTAGACTGTTTCATAGTTGAGGGTCTGAACTAGACCGCTCAACTTTTTCCTTTTTCTTGGGCCGCATTTTCCTTCGCGGTCAGCATCTGGAAGGGTTTTTCTCAAAAAAAAAAAAAAGCATCTGTGACCACGGCTGGTTCTGTCTCTCTGTCTCCGCGCGAGTCACAGCCACTCCACAGCTGAGAGGGAAAAACCCTAGCCGCCTTCCTCCGTCAGTCCGTCCCAAGCCCGCGACACCATGGCCGCATCCAACGGCGGCGGCGGCGGCCCGGGCCCCGGGCCGATCTCAGCCGAGGCGGAGTCGGCGCTTGGAGAGGCCATCAGGCTGGTGTTCGGGCGGTGGACGGCGCTGCAGATGGCGGTGGAGAACCAGTGGGGCGGCCGCGACTCCCGCGCCAAGGCCGACCAGTTCGGCGAGTCCATCCTCTTCTGGTTCTGTCGCACTAAGGGTACGTGCAGCTCCCCCAACATCCTCGGATGATTTTCTCCTCCGTGTGGTGGGATCCGGAAGTACAGTTCGTATTGTTTAGTTGAGTCTGAATTCTCATACCTTCATTCAGAGGGTTTGGAATTTGGATCGACTGTGTAGGGAGTTGCTATGTTAAATGTAGCCATGGCTCAACCAGCGAGGTTTCGGGTTTCTGATTGTGTGCAAAAGTTCGATGCATTACAGGGAAAAACGATGTGATTTTTATGAATTGATGATCATCGTAATTGGTTGTTGTGTCAATTAAATGTGAAATGTGGAGGAACTTAAGATTATTTAATTCTTTGTTGGAGGTTTTCCTTTTGAATTATCTTGATCCATAGCTGCATTTATTTATATCCTCAACAAACTACTAGTTTTTGTCTAATTGAAATCTTGGACAACTTTGGTTCTAGAACAGTTTGTACATTTCATTTAAAATTTAAAATATGGGAGCCATTCAGCTGCCATGCATTATGCAGTCCATTTTACTGCAAAACTGCCTCATTTAGTCATTTATATTTTTTAAAAGAAATTTAGTCATTTATATTTATCATCAGCTTCTACAATCTATGACATAAAGAATTATTAGAAAAAAAAAAACTATTAGATTCAGGCATGTGTAAGTCTTAACAGATGATGGATGTCGTCTGTATCAGCAAGGAAATGCCTAAGTTCTATTATGTCATGATGCATTTAAGCGGTTGGAGCCTATGAATCGGTCACAGTTGGATAGATTTATGAGACACTTGTAGCCGGGAGAGATTTAGAAACACTTGTGACTTGGAGAGATTTACTAGGCACTTGTTAGGTTCAGCATAGTGGGAGTCACGAATCAACAATGAAAGCGATACTTCTCAGTTGAGCATTGCAACTCAGTGCCACATGGCCAATTGGATCCCATCTATATCGTTCTCAGAAGCATGCCACTCGTGCCAACAACAACAACAACAACATAGCCTTTTGTCCCAAGCAAGTTGGGGTAGGCTAGAGATGAAACCCAAAAGAGACGAGAAACAGGGAGACACAAAAAGGGACATAAATGGCACAAGACAAAAAGATGTCACGGTTCAGGCACGTTGATTGCCAATCTCCAAGCGCTCCTGTCCATAGCTAAATCCTTGGAGATATTCCACTCCTTAAGATCTCTCTTAACGGACTCGTCCCAAGTTAGTTTAGGTCGACCTCTACCGCTCTTTACATTATCGGCCCGCTTTAGAACTCCACTACCCACCGGCGCCTCAGGAGGCCTCCGTTGGACATGTCCAAACCATCTCAACTGATGTTGAATCAATTTCTCCTCAATTGGTGCCACCCCAACCCTATCCCGAATATCGTCCATGTTAAGAAAACTAAAACGTATGCATCCTAGATCTTATCAACAAACATGTCAACTGGTGTCCTTAAAGCAAATTGAATTCCACCATGTTATAATGCTACTCCACTGCAAGCTTCAATTTTTTTTGTCTCCTTATGATGCTCTTTTCAGCAGTTTTACACTTTTGAAAAAGGACAAAGGCATTAGACTTTGGTGAAAATTAAGTAGTTTTTTAATAGATACAAAATGGTCAGTTTGTAAAAAGTTTGCTGGACATTGGAATCACGGACTACCAGATAGTTACCATTGGTAAACCTAATCAACTGAGTTCATCTTAATTATGTTTTTGCTTGTATGTGTGATTTAAACATTTTGTAATGACTTACATATCAGCTTTCAGCCCTGAGCCATATTAGTACTGTTCTTTACTTTAGTGGTTTGTATTAAATTTTTAAGGGCACAAGTGCATACATTTACTCAGGATTCTTTAGCCAGGAAAAAATAGATTACAGTCTAATTTTGTATAGCTTCTATTTACTTTAGGAAAGCTTTTTTTCCCATCTATTCAATTGGCTGTGGGCTTAACTTAGTCAGCTTGGGCACTTTTCTTAATGTTTCCATTTCAGGTCCACGTTATTTCGAAGACTTGGTGGATATGATGTATGACAAAATTTCTGAATCCTTCAATGCCGACTTTGAGGATAATAGTGTTGAGGAGGTAATTATGCCCTGCCCCCTTCTGTTCATTTTCGGCGTCAACTTAAATGTTTAACTTGATGAATGTTGCCCTGAACCTATCTCCTGGTAGAACTCTATCAGTACATTGTATTACTGCTCTGTAGTGTGGATGTTTATGCATATTCCTTTCTTACTGTTACCATAGCTGATCCTATGATCTGTCATACAGGGCAGCCTTGATCATTGCCCAATCTTTAATCATGTGCTCCTGATTTTGTTCATAGATGTACAGTAGGCTAGATCCTTATGATTACTGTCATGTAAATTCTGTATACAGGGAATGTACTATTCCCTCACCCAGGAACCTAACACTCCTTATGGTGTCTAGTTCTTCCACTCTTGAACTATAAAAAGGCTGGTTCAGTTTAGCGTTAATGGAATATGTTTGATTAAGTCTGGATACCTAGATACCTCATTTACTGCTTTTACTTGACTTTTTTTTTTACAAGTTGCTATTGTTGCTGTTCAGCAGTGTAAGACATTAAGGTGTTTCTCACTTCTCAGCATGGAAGAACAGATCTAATACTCTTGCTGAATAGTATGTGGCAATTGTGCTCAAGACATGTACTTGATAATAATAGCCTTATCAGATCATGATACTTGCCTTTGAAGTGAAACGTACCAGATAGGCTCCCTAAGAACTATGGTTTGATTGGTACATGGATGGATATTTGGATGTGGATTGGACAATTTCAATTTTGCACAATGAGTATTGGGGTTGTAAAGATCTTGTGCACATTATGATATATCACTCACTCAACAGTAGCTAATAATATTCTTAAGAAGTAGGTCTAGGTCTAGTCTAGTAATAATATCTCATCAAATTTATCTTCCGGGACAATTCTGTATCATAACACAAACAGAAACTTCTTGCAATCAGTGGTGTACTAGTGTTCATTAGTTTCAATAATTTTTTGAACAGGTTGCTGAACAGTTATTGATCATACATGAAGAATGCCTGCAAAACAACTATTCATCTATAGAGAAGTTAAGGAATTCTCATGTTCAGGGGAATGCTGTTTCTCAAAGTAGACAGGTGTGTACTATTGTTGAATTTTATTGGATCAGATGTTTCCCAGAGTGGACATGTATGTTCTGCTATTGCATTCTAGTATATCATAACATGCTTTCTTTTCCTGATTTTTATAATTCAGTGTTGCATGTGTTCAAACTTCTCAACGAACTTTTGCTGCAATTTAGCTGTATATAATTGAAGAACAGTTGTTTTCATTCTTATGAAGCTGATTAGTTTTAAACCGCAGCATGATTCTAGTGTTTAGCTGCGGTAGATTACCAGTTGATGTGACTCTTTTACGTTTTTCTGTTAATAGAATGTGTTTGAGAATGGATAAAAATGAAATAGTTGTGAATTTACACCTTACTACTTTTTGAGCTGGTGTTGCATTCTTTATTTAAAGATCTGAGGTTGGTAAGAATGAAAAGGTTGATTTCACAATTATTTTACAATGTTTGTGGATTATGACCGTGTATCGAAGTGGAGTTAATAATGTGACTGAGAATCAGAACCAGAAATTGGATACAGGAACACAGGATACCTATTGCCATTATTTTTTTCAATTTTCTGTATCCATTGTAGAATGTAAATCAATGGGAACATGTTTCTGACAAAGCCCTCGCATATTTTATTGTGCATTCATGTCAGTTCACCTTATGGTAGCATCATTGATCCACCTTGATATGAATAATAGTTCGTCTAGCAGAGAGATTAGAATCTTCATTTTCTCTGTAATATTGCTTTCATTCCTGACATTTCGCTGTTATATTTCACCATTGGCGATTCCTGGCAAACTGTAATTGGTCTTCTCATGAGCAGGTAGTGGCCGATGACGACGATGGCAGTGATAGCTCAGATGATGGTGATGACACATCAATGATGGATGATCAAGAGGCTGTGCCAGAAGATATGGCGGTGGACAGGCCAAGGCCCCCCAGGCCTACTCCCGACGCCGATGGGTGGACCGTTGTGCCTCCTAGGCGTGGTGGTCGCAGTCTGAATTAGGCACACCTGGAAACCTTGCTGAATACGTACATGTTGCTAGCTGCCGGCTTTCTTACTCAGTGTTTATGAGTGTTGCGGTTTCATCCTTACATGTATCGCTCGGTATTTTGCTCAACAAGGATGTTGAGTGTGTAGTATGTTTTGTTTGCCACCGACCAACAAATTGGTGTAAACATGGTAATTATTATAGATGCAACTTGTGATCAGGTTTTGAGTGTTGCTGTCTCATCGTTTACAATCCCACAGAGCTTCTTCGTAGCAATTCTCAGACACCTGGGCCCTGTTAGCTGTGATTACCGTGCATGCTTTAGCCACTCCCATTGATTGCGCATGCATTTAGGGGCAGGTCACCGATAAGCATCTGAATTTGCCGAAAAGTGTGGATTCTGTTGGCCCACACAGTGTTGCCTGCTGACCGGAGAATGGATTCTGTTTTACTGACTGTTTGGGCTGCACAGAGTACCACCTTTTGTTTTTTATGCAAAAATTGTCCAAAAATTGATTAATTAGACTTAAAATGTTCGTCTCGCAAAGTACAATAAAACTGTGCAATTAGTTTTTTATTTTATCTACATTTAGTACTCCATGCATTTACCGATATTTTGATGTGATGAAGAATCTTCTTTTTGCATAGTGAAATTTGGGGATGGAATTGGGAACTAAACAAGGGCTTTGTGTGGCATCTGCTATTCCCAACGGCCGAACTGTGCGTTCATTTTTGGCATTTTGCTAAAGCGCGGGGTACTGCACTACAGCCCCAGATCCCAGTGATTATTGCTGGCCCTAACGCAGATTAAGCATGCAGCCTCTCCGAGGCAACCAAGCGACCCATCCACGTGGACTGGACACTGAGCCAGCCCTGCCAAAGCCCAAAATGTTAATAGAAAGCGTGCCGGACCTGCGGAGCAATTCCCATGTTTATACAAACAGACGGTGTCAGTCTTGATGCACACAGCAGTATCATGTGGTCATCTAAAGAAAAAGCAACATGATGGTGTTGGTGTCGATTTGGGCACAGTTGACGGGGTATCGATCAGGTGCTGGTAGGAGTATTAGTAATTTGTCCATACCGGAGGAGAGGAGAAGATTCGGGTACAAATAAAGTAATCTACATAGAATAAGAATGTCGAGAGTTCGAGACTACTATTTATATAATACAAATTATCACTGTTTGTAGTTTGCAAAGAAATTTTTTTCTTTTATTATTGCCTCACCTTTAATTCCTCTCTCTTCTTTTTAGCATGGATCATCTTCTCTCTAAACATATAAAATATATATAGCTTCTGTAAGTCACTATGATAAATATAAAACACTTACTTTTTTTAATCTCATGCTAAGGCTACTGCTCAAAAAACAGCGTTGGGAAGCCCTCAGAGCAAGATTAATAGTTGAGACAAGCACTTGGCTGCAAGAGCCTCACGTCAGTTCAGAGACTAACCCGTACAATGATTTGTCTCTTCACATGTTTCAATACATATTATTTTATTATGTTGGACCACCTGTCAGTCACCATTTTCCTACAACCTTTTCCTTCTGGGGTTGTTTAGTTGGTGAAAAAGTTTGGGTTCGGCTACTATAGCACTTTTCGTTTTATTTGGTAATTTGTGTCCAATCATGAACTAATTAGGCTCAAAAGATTTGTCTCGTGATTTACAACTAAACTGCGTAATTAGCTTTTTCTTTCATCTACATTTAGTACTTCATGCATGTGCCGCAAGATTTGATGTGACAGGTACTGTAGCACTTTTTGAATTCACTTTTTTTGAACTAAACGGCTCTCTCTCATTTGGCTGGTCCAGCAAATAAATTTGGAGTTTTTGGAAACCGTGTTCATCGCAAGCAGAGGATTCTCTCACATCCAACTCAGACATAAAGCTGACGTGTCAGGCGATTCGACCCTTGTTGTACCTGCTCTCAGTGGCTCTGTTCCCCAGCAGTCTAAAGGTTGTAAGTAGCTCATTAATGCCGTGTCTCCTATGTAGCGGCCGGCTACTCCATGCCTAGCACTAGGAGCTAGTCTTTTTCTAGAGTGTTTAGCCACCTCTCACTGACAACAACCTTCATGTGCCCCATGTGATGATTGGAGTACAATCAGTCCTTAATTGGTCAGCAATACTCCTACTCTTTCTACATTTGTGTGTTGCAAGTACGGGGTGTGTTTAGTTCCCAAAATATTTCACCTTAAAACATCACGTCGAATCTTGTGGCACATATATAGAGCATTAAATGTAGACAAAATAAAAAAAACTAATTGCACAGTTCACCGTGAAAAATCGCGAGACGAATCTTTTGAGTCTAATTAGTCCATGATTGAACAGTAATTGCCAAATAAAACAAAAAGCTACAATACCCAAAACCAAAATATTTTGCGAACTAAACACACCCTACCTTCTTAGGCCCTGTTTAGTTCCCAAAATTTTTCAAGATTTCCCGTCACATCGAATCTTTGGACACATGCATGAAGCATTAAATATAGATAAAAAAATAAAACTAATTACGTAGTTTAGACGAAATTCACGAGACGAATCTTTTAAGCCTAATTAGATTATGATTGGACACTAGTTGCCAAATAACAACGGAAGTGTTACAGTACCATTTTCCAAAAAAAAATCACGAACTAAATAAGGCCTTAAGAAAATGGTTTATGTTACTAGTTGTACCGTTGAATGGCTGATAGCAAAAGATGCTTCTTTAGTTCCACCTTTTCCCATTAAAAAGGAAAAAAAGAGAAAAAAAAAACAAAGAAAGAAGCTGCTCCGAATCTCTCATGCATGTGAGAGGATCAAACAGACTGCTCAAAAGAGGAAAAGTTTCCAAAGAAAGCATTCAAACCAAGTACAGTAGCAGTACATCTCTAATTTGTTTTAACAAGGAATAGGCAGATAGCTTAGTAATATGATGTACTACTAACTGCCATCCAGTTAATTATCTCCTTGCATGCATCAATTAAGATTTCAAAGAAAACGTCACAAAATCATACACTATCTTCGATCACTAGCGTGTGTTTAATTTGGAGATAAGGATAAGATGAACCATCCATGAGTTTTGGGTGGCGCCATCTTACTTGTTTGTTTGGCTGATGGTAGGTTCATCCTAAACTTCCGTTTGGTATTTCAAAAAAAAAACGTTTGATTTGAGGGATTCAGACAGATGGGATGATACAAATTTTTTTATACCGTTAACGACCGTGTGCGCCTTGAGTCAATGGCTAGACCTTGAGCTTATTTTCGTCTTCTATCCCTGTGTCTGTGTGACGTCAAAAAGGAATAAGGTCGCCCCCTCAATTTCAAAGGACGACAGCGAGTAAGCTACATCTAAGCGAAGGGGTCACAAACTCCACCGTGGAGCATCTCTATAAAAAAAACTAGAGTTTATGGAGCACCTCTTTAAGTGCTCTCACAACTCCACCTTTTTTTTCTCGAACAGAGTACGTGAAGCTGAAACCATTTGACTAAAAAACGTGAAGCGGAGTAGTCCCAAACACTTCCGAAATATTAAAGACCACTCCATCCTCCACCCTTGAATCAAACACTAGGTAAAACATGATCGGCCCCTCCTATCTCACGGTTCTAGCAGCCAAACACATGCTAAAACACACATTACCTTAATTTATTTTTTTTTGAACCAAGGAATTTTCTCCCCATTCGTATACAAGCTGCTGAGCAATCGAGCCTTAGGTTTCAGACACGAGAAATATGCGGAGAACAATTCATTTATGAGTGTCATACTTAATTGGACGTAGTACTGGGGTACTCAACTCAGTACTGTACGTACTAGTAGTAGCAGTACATGTATGTATACCCACAAACATTCATCACGTACTACGTACGATTGATGCAATGAAGCTGTGGTGGCAGAAAGGGTCTGGAAGCCCGCGTCCGATCCATGTACAGCACGCGGCACAGCGCATACAGCCGCAGATTTGTTTGCCAGCGACAGGGAGCGGCCGGGGAGCCCCTCGTGACTGGTCGTCCTCTCTGCATCGTGTGGATTCATGCACTGGACTGATGAAGAACAGAGCGATAATCGTGTCCAAATTTCCATACAGTAAAGACACAAGAGACAAGGGGGGTGGGGGGCTGTCTGCCTCTGTATTGTCCGTCGTAGTGTACGGAGCACTAGCACGTGCGGTACGCAATCTCTGACGGACGGGTGCTGGTGTTGCTGCTGCAGTGCCGCTTGCTGGTCGTCGTGCCGCAGCTCGGCAGCTGCCTCTTTGCTGTCTTGCACCTCGGGAGCTAGAGGCACGATGATCGATGGGCACCGGGGCGTAGGCGCGCCGCACAACCTGAACCGCCTCGCGCCCTCGCCCGACGGACAGGGGGGCGTGTGGCGAGGTCCCTGCCATGGAATGGAAAGGTGCTACAGTACGCGTGACGATTGTGCCCGTCCATACCCAGCACTGTGGCTCGATCCCAACTGTTCCGATGCATCATCTGCAGATCTGCTCCGTGTTCATGTGTCCTCAACAGTTTGGGGGGCGTGCCAATGCCGCCGGCCATGCCCCTGCCCCTGATCGATGCTAGCATAGCATACGTAGGCGCTGATTACCGCGCGGCAATGATTCAAGTGAGGCTGCTGGCTGCTGCTGCTGGGAGGTTGAAAAGCGGCGAAGAGACGGCGGGCCGTACGGATGTGTCCTGTCTGTCCTAATCGCCACTACTGCTAGTTGAGGGGGGCGACCGGGCGAGGAGGCACATCAATTATCACGCTCGCTCATAGCATGGGCAGATGGGGCTCGGCTCGATCGTGGCTTTCTTTAGCAGCAAGCAACGTCGTCGTGGACGTGGAAGGAAGACGGCAGAGAGAGAGAGGGACGAGAGGGCCGGGAATGTGCGTGTGCGCCCCCCGGGAGCACAGGGCTGCACAGCGAGAAAAAGGCAATCGCCAAAGAAAAGGTGGACGGGGAGGGACATGGATTAGCCGGGCCTGCCTTCATTCCGAATGCAAATAAAGGCCAAGCAGGCAGCAGCAGGGGATGGTGCACCCCGCACGGCTAATCAAGTGGCCATGACGGCGGTCGCGTTGCGGCACTGCTGCGCGCCGGCGGTACAGACAAAAAGGGGCCTCGTTTTTCAGAGGAGGCACGCGAGGCCCAGGGCCAGGCGCTGCGGTGGACTGGCGGTGACGGTGGCGGTGCGGTGCCCCATCTTGTCCGTCTGTCCATTCACCGCCGGAGCCGGACCAACCGAGCAAAAAATGTCCCCGCCCCCGCTCGGCCCTATTCTCTCTACTACGACTACTAGTGGCTAATAACCGATCTAAAATCCAAGTGTCCAGCACGCACGCAGACTGGCGGACCGGCACGACGACATCGCTCGCCGTCGCACAGAAATCCATCGGTTCAATTATCAGCGCGTTCATTCGGCACTGCTGCACAACAGCTCACATGTTACTTCTACCGCTGCTACCTGCCTGCTCCTGCAGCAGTCACTAACTAGACTACTCAGCGCAGCCGATCAGTCTGAGAGCATTGGTGGTCGATTGTTTCAAGGCTTCCACCTAATTCCTCCAGGTCACATGCGTATATAATGTACACACTATTTGTGAGATGAGAAGCATGTAGAAGGGAATCAGCGCAAGCAACCTGGGACTGGGAGTGGTATGCTGTGGATCATGCGCGAATGATTCGGCCGGCCGACAAGCAAAATGCTTCTACTCCTCGTACGGTGCAGGGCCGGGGCGCAATTAGCATGCGTGCCGTGGCTTTGCAATTTTCCCTGTGTTTCATGCGTCGCGCTGCATAATTGCATCGCATTCGCCTCAATGGAGACGGAGAGCGCTGGAGTGGGAGATCCATATCCATCGGTCAAAGGCAGGGCACGAAGACGAAGCAAAATCGATCGATGCATCATGCATGGTGGATCAAAGGGTGAGGCCCAGAGGGGGCACGCATCATGCTACGTGCCGCGGCACGATCTCTGTCTGTCTGCCCGCCCGCCCGCCCTTCAACTGCTCACTGTCCTTCCCCTTCACACGCACACAACGGCGTACACAAATTCACCTCAAATTTCACTATGCAAAAAGAAGATTCCTCGTCACATCAAAATGTCGGCACATATATGGAGTACTAAATGTAGATGAAATCAAAAACTAATTGCACAGTTTTGTTCTACTTTGCAAGACGAATATTTTAAGCCTAATTAATCAATGTTTGGACAATTATTACCAAATAAAAACAAAATTGCTACAGTATAACACGGTATTTACTATGTAAAATTTGCCTCCAAAATTTGGTATCTAAACCAGGCCAACACTCTCTTTTCTCTCTCTAGCCAAGGCGGCAGACGGCTCAACTGCCCACTGTCCTCTCCTCTCTCTCTGCCATTTCCTTCGCCCATCCATTCCAACATCTCTCCAGAGTCTGCTCTGCTTTCCCCAGTGGCGGATGCAGGGGTTAAAACAATGAAGATATTGATTTGCATGAAGATTTAACGATGATTTGAGATTTTTATTACAGTATTTTTTTAGTGGTAAATAAGCCATTAAGGGCTCCCCCCAGCCACCACCCCAGTGCCTGCCTCCCGCCTCCACTAAAAGGGCTCCCAATTGCAATGCTCGTAGTAGACGTCGATAGCCCAGGCAGCAGCCAGCAGGCAAACCTGCCCCGTCCGCCGTCCCTGTGCCTAAGGTAGCCCAAGGCCCAGCCGATCGCCACGCCGATGAGGGACGCGGTGGTGGTGATGGCGGTGCCCGGAGCCGGAGCCGGGGCCGGGGCCGGAGGAGGGAAGGCGGGCGGGGGCGGCGGAGCGGCCTCGGCGGCGCCGTGCGCGGCGTGCAAGCTGCTGCGGCGCCGGTGCGCTGCAGGCTGCGTCTTCGCGCCCTACTTCCCGCCCGGGGAGCCGCACAAGTTCGCCAACGTGCACAAGGTCTTCGGGGCCAGCAATGTCAGCAAGCTGCTCCAGGTACAGCGCCATGCGCGACCGCCGCTCGCTCTGCTCTGCTCTTCTTCGGTTGCTCTGCTTCCCGCGCTGCCGATGCCGCTAGTTTTTTTTTTTGTTTTCCACGGGGCTTTTTCTCTGCCCCTCTCATCGAGCTACACCATGAAAAATTGCCGCTCTGATCGTCTCTGCACCTGCTGATTGCTTCAGTGAACAGGTTTCCATGTCCCTATCTGCTGAGGTTCTTCGTTTGCTTCTAGAAGATCCCCAGCAGCGCCAGATAGCCTCACCTCACCTCACATGTGCCTGCAGTGCACTGCAGTTACTTCTCCTTGTGCCGATTCTTCAGTTACATATATGGTTTTATTTTATTTGCTACCGATCCGTTGTCTAGACTAGATTTTTTTTTTTGTCTCTGCAATATGTATATATATAGATGTGTACTGTAGAGGCGGATAGTTGGAGCGAGCGTTACTTGTGTGATGACAGTCAGACTCAATCAAGACTGTCTGTCTGTGTCTCAGGTATACTGCTTTGCCAAAAGTAGCAAGCTTTACACATATTTAACAAAGTGTACTCCGATCCTACCTACGAGTACTGGCCACACTTTTAGGGATCATTCTGCTTTAAGTAGCTATCTTCATTGTGTACCGTACCTACATCTACATACACTGAGTCTTGATCCCGAAGCTTGCTTGATCCACTTTCCTCCAGCTTTGTTGCTCCTGACTGAACTTGTGCTGCACTGCATCTACATGTCTGAACAGTCAGTTCCCTAGAGCTTAACAGTTATTGCTTGAGCACATATAAGAAAACCATATTAGTAGTAAGATAAGAGTTACTCCGGCTCCTGAGTTACTGTGTCAGGATTCTAATCCGGCTCTTGGTAATCATGAACTCGACAAGGCATGGGCAAACAGTGTCTCACTTTCACTGCACACAGGGGAGGGCCGTCAGGCAGGCAGCCACCCGATCCAATCCAATCATGAGCAGAGCAGTGCAGCTGCAGCAACAAATGAAAAGATCAGATTTGCTACGTTTTCATCTGCACGTGCCCAGGCAGGCCCCAGGGCCTCCATCCATATTAATTTGGTACAAATTTATTAGAATCGACAGGGACTTGTCCCTGCGTGCTCTTGACCGTATCTTCGAATTCAAGATCTCCCCCATGTGTCGAGCTCGAGCCGTCGGCAGCAGTGTAGTACTGCCTCCGGCGTGTCTACCTACGGCCGTCGCCGTCTTCAGGCATGGATTGCACATGGTGTCCGAAAAAGAAGCTTTCGGCTGCACCAAACACGCAGACATGTTGTCGATCTTTTCTTTTCCTTCTCTTTTCTTGGAACAAGAACTCCAATAACCAGCTATATTACTTGTTGCTCCTAATCTGATAGCACTAGTTTCTAGCTAGGCACTTGATCAGTGTTTCTTTGTCATGTCTGGAAAATGTATCTCAACGATCCATGTCCATGATTAACATGCACTGTCGTTGCATACTCAATTACTCATGCTCTCTGGTGGCAAGTGCAGGAGATCCCGGTGCAACACCGAGGGGACGCGGTGAGCAGCCTGGTGTACGAGGCCAACGCGCGCGTCAGGGACCCGGTGTACGGCTGCGTGGGCGCCATCTCGTCGCTGCAGCAGCAGGTGGAGGCGCTCCAGGCGCAGCTGGCGCTGGCGCAGGCCGAGATGGTCAGGCTCAAGATGAGCAACGACTACATCCTGCACCGGCTCAAGGCCGCGAGGACCGGCGGGGGCAGCAGCTACACTGGCTCGCCGTCGTCCATGTCCTCGCCCAAGACGGCGGAGCCCGAGGTGCACTGCAAGGCCACGCCGGAGCTGCTGGACATGGTCGTGGACCAGCCCAGCATGGACGACGCCCACTTCTGGTCCTACTAGCTATAGCTAGGATCAGGATGGAGCCTGCTGACCATATCCATCAGGTGCTTCTCTTCTGGGTCAGGCCAAGCACTCAATCTAGGTTGTTTTAGCTGATTTAGTCGTGTGATCGATCAGGTGCTGTTTTTGGTATGGTAGTTGGTATATATATATATAAATATCATCAGGTTCAGGTATATGGTGCGCGCGCGCTGTAACAGCGTGGCGTGACACTAGGAGGAAGGTGAGCGTACGTAGAGGCCTTCTCCTATATACCTTCTAGCAGTATGTCCAGGGCTTGTTTTTTTTGGCTGTCCTTCCATGTGAAGGTGGAACATTGTTACAGATATTGGTGTGCATCATGCTATGCATTGCAAGAACCTTTCTCCTGCTCTTAGCATCTGCCTAGTTAAACAGGTGAACTCTGCTATGGAAATGCAGATAACTTTTAACTATGTTTGTCCAAGTGTTTACTGGAATTTCCCATGCCAGTGTTTTTGGAATTATGTTATGTGCCAACTTTTATTCAGCTGCGACAATAATTTCAGAGAAAAACCTCAGTTCAACCAGAGCAAAACGAAAAAAAAAAAATAACTTGAGATTACCAGAATAAGATGCAGCTACTGGTTTGTCCCAGTTGGGGATGAAATGAAATTTTACTGTCAAGTTTGTCTGTTTCACGGTTTTACAAGGATGGGCACCATGACAGACTGCATCCTAATTTAGGCAGTGCACCACTTACAGAAGCAAAACTACTTTGCATGCTCAGTTGTTGAGAGGTCCGATCGTTCCAAACTTCCACCTAATGTGGATTATCGGGCCAAAACTTGTAACTGGACCTTGAAATCCACAGCTATAGATGGCAATAAGTTGCCGATGCAGCAACTTCGTTTATCTGCAAACCCAACAACAAATTGTGTATCTTATTAGCTTTGCAGTAACTAAATCATGAGCAGGGGAACTCTGACATTGGATAGAGGAACTTACAAAGACACAAGAAGCCTATGGCATGCTACGATTTAGCAAGCCTTGGAAAGATAGATAAAGATCTTTGTTGTCTGGACCAAAGATCTCTTCAGCTTTCTTGAGAGTTTCCTGGTTTAAAATGTAAACATGAACAGTTATGTAGTTGTGTTATGACTCAGACAGGTATTCAATTAAAAAATTAGCAAAACATCAACAGTTATGTGGTTGTGTTATGTCTCAGACAGGTATTCAATTAAAAAATTAGCGAAACATCAACAGTTATGTGGTTGTGTTATGACTCAGGCAGGTATTCAATTAAAATATTAGCAGATGAACCGAAATGACCAACCTCACGTGACTGCTTATGGGCATTGAGCTCTTTGATGTTGGCTAAGAATGCTCCAAATTGTTCGTAGGATAGACGACTCCTATAAATGGTAATGAAATTTTGTTAATCATGACATCATCCATCTAATTCGATGATGATTTAGAAAAGAGGTCCAGACATCAACAGACCTGGCTTGACGAAAAAATTCCTTTCCATCAATTCGAGGAGTGCGACCTAAAAACCCCAGCATCAGCCGTATTTATTTTATCCATGTAACATTGTAGTTCCAAATGGAAATACAACTTTACAAACCTGGGTTTGAACGTCCTCGTGGAGGTGAGTTAGCTGCCGAGGATTGCTTGCTTGATGGATACCATGGTGTCATTGACATGTGAGCTTCAATTCGAGGTTTTGTTGGTGAGGTAGCACCAGACATCAACTTTGGTGTTGCTGTGGTAGACATTCGCCTTGGAGAAGCAGAGGTGGACATTATTTTAGGAGTGGCCTCTGGGGTAAGGCGAGGAGTGATGTGCGATGAGAGGGCATATTTTTGGATCAGAGGTCTTGTTGCAGTACCTAATTGATTTTTTCAACAGAGCAAACGGTTGAAACTTATGTTGCCATCCTGATGGGTATCAAGATGAATAATAAATGATAAGCTAACAATACCATCTCGGTTTGTGCTTCCAGCATCCAAAGATTCACCAAATACATTTGTTGTAGCGTGGCTGACAGATCCACCATCTTCAGCATTCAAAACAGAATAATAGTTACGGATCAGTGTTGGATACTTTTGGTGGTTAATAGAAATGAAAATTTTCAAGTACATCTAACCTCCACTGGACGATGCTTTTGATGCTATTGACTGATCACACGTTGTAATGTCAACTGTTTCCTGTGCCTGCTTGAGAAGGATTCAGCAAACAATTAAGGGTGAACAGTCAACCTCAACCCTCACAATAAATTAGCAAACACACATAAATAGCATGATATACTGGGTAAATAGATGAACATACTGATGAACTATCATCACGCAATGACTGCATCAGATGCCTCTTGAATGACTCCAGCTGAGAATAGAGAAAATATATCATTATGCTGTCAAATAAAAAGGTTAGGGAAAGAGAGAGTGGATTTATTTATTTTGAAAGGACAGCAAGAGTCTTGACGTAAATTTTATTACAAGATACAAAGGGAAAAAACAAAGACCAACAACAGATGACCCCAAGCTGCGCAGAGCTCCACAAAAGAAACAAGGAAGAAAAGATAGACAAGTGTGGCTGATAATCTGAAATGCCATTTGGCTTGCCACTTAGAGAGCATAAGAATAAAAGTTTACTTTTGTCCTTCAAATAGGGAAGAGAGAAAAAAGAGGCAAAATGTGTTTCACTCCATAGATTTGTTTCACTCTTATTGCGCGCTCATTTGCTGCTAAAGTCCATCAGCTATATAAGGAAATTAATCAAGAGATGATGTAATCAGATATATTTATGCACATTCATGTAAGGAAAGAGAGAGACTAAACAAATGACATCCAAGGAAAGGAGATATATTCATGGGGGAAAAAAGGAAAGTTCAATCAGCTATGGAAGAAAACTAATCAGTTGTAAGAGTCATATTTAGAAACCGTGCGTTGGGAACATGAAGCAGCGCAC
The DNA here is from genome assembly GCA_038087645.1 of Saccharum hybrid cultivar R570. NCBI lineage: Eukaryota > Viridiplantae > Streptophyta > Magnoliopsida > Poales > Poaceae > Saccharum > Saccharum hybrid cultivar. Next base: position 32,609,421 of record JAQSUU010000001.1, on the reverse strand, counting down.
ATGCAGTAAATAAAGATTGTCCATGATGTATTGTTGGGGCCCATATAAGCCAATGATCGTGGGTGTGGATTGGTTGAATCCCAGTTGTTTTCCACTTTTTACTTGCCATTTACAGTGGCTACAGATCAATGAAAACATCCTTGATTTGCTACCATTTGTTTACTTATGAGTTATGATGATACTGAACATTTGAATAATTCCATCCTTCTCATGAATGTCAGTGGCACTTGCAGCCTAAGAAATGACAACCCAGTTCACTCGTTATGATCTTAAAATGTACTACTGTACTAATAAATGGTCCAAATAGATTGTTCAGTTGTTCCCCTTAAACGTTCAAATCTCCTGGTTAATAACTTTCCTAATATACGTGAATTTCTAATCCTAGGTAGGAGTACACAGCAACACAGCACTACACCTACAAATATGTATGCACAAGGAGGACAGGCCGACGGGGGAAACCTTCTGCAGGTCGCGTGCCAGCTTCTTGGACGTCTGCGCCAGCGAGTCCCGCTCCTTGCTGAGCTTAATCTGCACCCACAACGTTGCAAGCACCAGGTTCAGAAACCCAAACGGACGCAGACGCCAAACGCGAACAGATTGAGCGGGGCCAGCAGCTCCGGGCACGCCACGACCCACATTGTCCTCGAGCGCGGCGCGGAGCCTGGCGCTGGTCTCCTGCAGCGCGGTGTCGAGCAGCGCCACCCGCTCCCGGAGCTCGGCGTTCTCGCGGTCTTTCCCCGCGGCCTCCGCCCGCAGGCGCCCCGCCTCCCGCTCCAGCCCGGACACCCGCCCCGCCACCGCCAGCGCGGTGATGCGGCGCGCCAGATCCAGCTGCTCGTAGGGGTCCCGCGGCAGCGCCGCCAGGAGCTCGTCCGGCAGCGCGAAGTCCCCAGCCGCCATCGCCCCCACCCCCGCCGCCGCCGCGCCGTCGCCCAGTGGCATGGCCGCCGCCAGATCTTTCCGACGCGGAGGCCGGGCGGGATGAGACGGACGAATCGGATTGGGCGGGTGCTTGGGTTTGCCCGCTGCTCCGCTCTGGAGACTGGAGACTGGAGGGGAAAGGGACCACCGCTGGCTGCTTCCTCGGTGCGCTTGCGCTTGGGGGTTTTCTTGTGGTTTGAAATGGGCTCGGCGGCGGCCGACGCGAGGTTTGAAATTGTTTTGGGGGTCCCTGTTCCCCGTTCGCCTCGGTTCTGCGGAGTGGGCGCCCGGAGTAGCAATTGTTTGAAACAGGGACGGTGAGGTTCGTACCTGTGGTCACAGGGGGATGCGGTACGAAATGCCAATAATAAGCCCATGGAACTTTCTTTTTTGAAAGTTTTAAGATGGTGGAACGGTGGTCATCGAGGCCGAGCGAGAGATTTCGGCTCAATCACTTTAACCGAATGAAGTAATCGCGCGTTGGCGCGCCTTCTATTGGTGCCGTCTAGGACTGCAAACTTTTATAACCGGTCTAGTTTCTCGTACAAAGAGATTGAACTCAGTGAGGTCGTTTTCCTCTCACAGCAAATCAGGATCAGCAGCAGCCAAAATTCAGCGAGCCGAACAGAGTCAAAACTGCTAAATGGGTACCATTACATTGTTCGGTGCTCCCTCCGTTTCAAGTTGTTGTCTTTTATTATGTTAGAATTGCTCTAACTTTAATAACTAAGATTATAAAAGAATACACAAGCATCTACAATATCAAACAAGATTTATTAGATGCACCATTAAAAATATATTCCCTCTGTTTTTCTACATATTTGATTAAGATTAAATAAATTTGACTTATGGCAAAACTAAAATAACTTAAATTTTCAAACAATTGGAGTATATGTACTTCTAGTCTCTAGAATATTACTACCTCATTCTAAATTATAAGTCATCTTAGTTTTTCTAAATATATAGCATTTGCTATGTATCTAGATATACATTATATTTAGATACGTAACAAAAATATATGTTGAAAAGTCAAAACAACTTATAATTTAGAACGGAGGGAGTACGAGACAGACAATGATCCACTTCCATGACAAAAAGCACCTCATCCAGTTTCCAAGAGAGCAATCAGGGAATGTACATTGGTGTCCAGAATTTCAAGCAACTAAATTTACGAGCACCAAGCTGGATAACAGAATATGCAACGACGATGTTGCAGCACCAGTCCAGCAGAGGTGAGAACAGCAGAATGAAAAACTGGAGTAATATCGTTATGTCTCAATGTGACTACAAGTCTTATAACATACTACGTTATAAATTGTAGGTCATTTTAATTCTATCCTAACTCAAAATTGTCTAACTATGACCGAGTTTTAGGAGTGGATCAACATCAAATACGTCTAAGTAGTTTCATTAAATCAAACTTAAGATATGCATGGATAATTCATTTATTTGGCTTTGTATTAACATATTTGTCTATAAAATTGGTAAAAGTTAGAGATTGGTTTAGGATAAAACTAAAACCACTTACAATTTGAACAGAGGGAATAATAGTCTCATGTAAGAGACGATGTTCAATGAAGTGGCTGAAGTGGTAGCCTTGTATATGACGGCAACAAAGATTAAAGCAACAACATGATGCACTATGACGGCAAAATGACACAACATCATTATAAGTTTCAAAGTTTAAACTGACCACATTCAGTGAATGGACAACAACGGTGCTCAAAATTTGAAGGAACACCGAAAAACTATAATTTTAAGGAATTAATCTGCAAGCACTAACCTCAAAATTGGAACAGCACATGTAACAATGGATCCAAACCATTAAGTTTATCCAATTCAGTAACAGGTGCACACAGTAACACTGCATATTCCATGCTGCAGCACCAACCCATGGGAGTACAAAAAGAGTTTGCACAACATTTAATATGCTGTGAGTTGGCATTTCTGTACAGGGCTGGAATGGGCACTCCCATTCAGACGGTAGGGAATGTACATATATAATGAATATAGATACAACCTTCATCCTTACCTACTAACTAAAAAAAGAGAAACAGATAATACTAACATGGTATCTCCAGCGACACCAGTCTGCATATGCTGCAACCAATATTCGTCATTATCCTTTTGAAGGGGGCTGCCGGCATTATATCACATTAGCAATAGACTACTGCCGCCCAAGCACCCGCCGAGAGTTCTGTCATTGGTCCACTTTCATCTTCATGATTCTATGTCACCTGATCATTTTCATTTCGAGGTGGATGACCATGATCACGGACATCTCTGAACATAGAGAAGAAAGAAACTATGCCATCAGAAGCACCGCCTCCTAGCAACCACAGCAAAAGGGACCCAAATGGGTTGAGGGAGCCTGAGCCTGCAGGGGTGCTTCCAGCTTGCTGAGGGTTTTGCTCTTGATACTGGAGAGCATTGTTGGCAGCTGGCTCAGAAATTCCGTGTTGTTGACCTTCTTGCGGGTTCCTGGTAGACTCATCCTGAACCAATAGGCCATCTGCTTCACGAGCAGCACCAAGGCCATCGTTTATAGTACCAGGGTCCCTCACATTTACCCTAGCAATGTGTAAGGTAGAAGTGTAGATAGTTGAGGATATCTGGACACCTGTCTGCTGGTGAATGTGAGCTCGACTTCGCATGAATCTCTGGAGAGCTGGCACCTGAAGTGGCACAGGGAAACATGAAGTAGATATTGGGTGACAAGGATTTAATTGAGCAAATGAACCCAATATATGCAGACTGATCTACCTCCCTAGTGAATCAACCGATTTTGGGTCAATTTTCTGATTCACATGAAAGTTATGACAAGCTGTGCATACAAACCACTGTTCAGAAGCTAAAAAATGCATAGGGATATTAAACTTTGAAACATCTAATTAATCGTAATCAATGATTATTTCTAAAAAACGTGAACAGAAAATTACATCAAAATGTAGTAACAAGCATTAGATAACGAATGAGAAATACCAAAAAAAAAAAAGAAACAAGACATTAACTTACCTCAAAACGGTTCCAAAAATATAAAATCAGGTGCTGCATGAATGCTGCCGTAGCAGAGAAAGCCAGATATGAGAAGCCTGGTAAAGCATAAGTCATAAAGCGACAAAAATGTGCCATTAGTTAATCAATAGTTCAGTCAGAAAAAAATTCGATACATACTGAATTTTACGTACCATAAGTATATGAGAAGAAGTAGATATGGAAAACCAAAAAATACAGCAAGAAGAAGCGTGGAAAGAACTGCATCGATATGGATGTCCGCACACTGAAAAATAAAGATACAGGGATAAGTATCTAAGAATGATTAGCTTCAAAATTTTGTCCTGCACAAAATCAATTCTGATAGATGCATTCATGCTAGCTGCCTTATACTATTTCAACGAGAATAAGTGATCGTCTCTACCCATATATCTTTTATTTGAGTTGCTCTCTCAGCAGTTATACTGAGCAAAAGGCCTAGCTATTCCCTTAGGGAAAAATTGCCATAGGGCATCGCGACTTCGTATTATTAGCTCTAGCCTCTAGGACACAGCAGAAGTCACTGTTTGGGCGAAGGCACTGTCAAATTGTAGTTATTAGCTGGTCGCCTGGGCCCCCATTACAATACTCTTTCCAGCTGAAAGAGGAGAGATTTTTTTCATTTGGGTGCCCCTGGATCACAAATGAACCCGACCCGACCCCAACCATACCCAACAGGAGTTTGGACGAAACAGTGACTTCTCTAAAAGAGTAGATGCTTCACATTGGGAGTGGAGTAATTAATAATAAAAATTCCAGTAATACTTCCATGTAAAACATTACCTGATCATCGTGAATAGCTCACATAACCATACAAGAGTCAAAACAAGAAACGCAAGCAATTGATCATCGTAGAACTCAAATAGAAAAAAGAGGATCCCAATCATAATCTACAAAGATCAGAACAAAATAATGAGTGAGCTAATGTAGAAGTTTGGTGAATCCTGCAGCGAATACATTTTCATCACAAACTTCAAATATTTCAAAACGCCAAAGAATGTTTCCCATTACCGGAACAAAAACCAATGATTCGATGACATGCACGAATATCAACTGAAAAGTTGGCAGGTGGTGGCGTGCATGGTGTTGAAGCTGCACTGAAAATTTCAAGGAAGAACAACACACTAGGTGAATCAAATAAAATATTAAGTGCAAAGCAGTCCAGACCGCAACCTACAGAAAAGAACACCAACCTGTGAACCTAAGCATGCGGGATTGCGTTTCTCTCAGAGTAAATGAAACAGACATGGTGGTTGTGAAAAAGACAAAGAGTGACATTAGAAGGACACCACATTTTGTCACAAAGTAATCTGCAAACACCAAAGTTGCAATGCATCAGATTTGATGCACAGAGGAAGATATGAGTCATGTATGTTATGAAAGGCAATCAAAAGCCAAAATTAAGGAATTTTTGGTTCCGTATTTTCCAATTTGAAAGTTCATTGCAATTTAGCTGTTGACATGTATAAAGCTTTAGTGGAACAAATGCACAATAGTGATGTCATGTGGAAAACGCTCAAGAGTTGACAACATATTGAGAAAACAAAGTTAACTATACCAACCTCCAAATCTTGTAGGACCTTCTGGTGGTTCATGCCCATAACTGAGATCATAGAGCTCCTTTGTCTGAAAGTTGTATAAATAGCCTGCACAACGTACCAAAGACCAAAACATTAGTTCAGAAATGGATCGTAGTGCAAACAGTTATACAAAGTGCAAAAAACTGTTGTTTGACATGCTTCCAAGCAAGTCAACTGCGTTGCTAGTTGTTACTTTGCTGTTATGAACCAAGTCTGTGATCATTTGTAGAACTATTTTGACAATTTAAGGTTTGTACATGCACAATAGGATCAGATGCGTACCATGACCAGGAGAATTCACCAAGCTGTTTGTAAGTATAGTATCATATCCAACAATGCTGTTTATCAAAAGCTGCTGCCACCTGAAAAGGAAAATGTAGAAAAAAATTGAGATGTCATTCTACTGCAGACGATCCAATTGGATAGTATATGACTATATGTACATGCCAACACATCACATTATCACAAACACCCACTCGAAAACTGTAGCAAAGAAAAATGTAGACTTATAGAGAAAGAAACGTCTCTCACAGTTTGTATACAAAGTACAAATTGCTCACAAATCTACAGGTTTTATTATATCAAAGAAAATTTCATGTTGCAATGATATAGGAGTTACTATCAGAGGCGGAACTGGGGGGTGTCAGCAGGGGCCGCGCCCCTCAGCTATTCAACGGCCCAGCCCAGCAACAGAATGCGGAAAGGCCGCAGACGACTCGCAGCGACGAAATTAACATCGGCGACGGCGCCTCGCTACTCGCGTCGGCGTTGCTTCCAGTTCCCCGCACACGATCCCGATCAGCGTTCAGTCATTCAGAAGCGGAGCGGACTGCGGACAGGCGGAGATCATAGGCAGAGCTGCAGTCTGTGACTCTGTGTTGCGCCATCGTGCCCGCGTCCGGCCGGCAGCCGCCAATAGCGAGCACCAAGCAGCCGAGCCCGAGCGAGCACTGATTCGCTGCAACTCTGTGAGGAAGCAAATCTGCAGGCGCAAGCGCAACTGTGCAAGATGCAAGCAGCCGCAAAGTATAAACTATATGATACGGTTTCTTTTTTTTTTATGAAACTGGAGGGGTTTGCACCCCTACAGGAATTTTATTAAAGAAAAAGAGAGACAATAAAGTAAGTAGTAAACAGTTACAAGCAGGTATGAATAATGCCCCCTAAAAGGACAATTGATTCTTTTTTCAAGAAGATAGATAGAGATGGCGATGAACATGGACAGGAGCAAAATAATTCTCCTATTGTTGCTGAAGAACAGAGGTCTGCTAAAACCCCCAACCCTGAAGAACAGAGGACTGCTGAAGAAGCACCAAGACAACCAGCACCGAAAGTTCAAAGGCTTAATGCTCAAATTGCTGATGCCACTGTTCTGATAGTTGAACGAGATCCGGGCTTACGACGGCAAATTTCTTTTATGCCATGAAGACGCGCAAAGTGAGGCTCAAATGAACAGAAAAAAGTAAGTTTCTTTTATACATTTTGCCGGTCCTCGTATTTTGTCTGGCCAGACTCCCCCCCCCCCCCCACCCCTTCTCATTTTGCTGGCTCCGCCACTGGTTACTATCATAGTGTTCATTGAAATAAGGTACCCATTCTTATTATCTGAGTGCAAGATCAACGTTGCCAAAGGCCACAATCAACTCAAGATGAAAAATAAATAGATGCGCAAAACTGTGAAACCTAGTACTCCCTCCATTCCAAATTATAAGACGCTTTGCCTTTTCAAGATACATAACTTTTGTTGTGCATATACACTATGCCTAGATACATGGTAAAAGCAATGTACCTAGAAAAGCCAAAATGTCTTATAATTTGAAACGGAGGGAGTATTTGTCAAAATTGTTATCTGGATAATACACGTCTGGAATCTAAGTAGCAAACTGTTAAGAATTAATATATGCTGAAGTGGAAACATTTAGATAGATATGCAAATTCCACAAGATCCAAGGTAAGGTCATTGATACTCTTAAAATACAACATGCAGCGTGCTTGCATGTTGGTGGAAAGGGCATTCTCCTAAACTCTATGTCAGATAAAAGTTTCCAACATATGAGAAGGAGCTAATATTAACAGCAACCTTTGGCACTTAAAAGCTTGCAAACAGGAAGGGTTCAAAAATACTGAACAGAAACCTGTTTCCAAAGCAAGGATTTCGAGCAGAAATTGTGATATTGATTGTTCGGACACCATGACGAATTTTAGCACCTTCAGAAAGCAAGAAATAACCCTGCAGAAAAGAAATGAGCATGTTACAATGAATACTATTCAACATTAGATGCTAATACATGCATACAAGCATAAAAGGGACAACAATTGGGTCTTCTGATCCTCTTAACCAACTCAACGCTTGAATTAATTCAAGAAACTATGTCATCAGCCAAACCTATATTGCTAATACTGTATAATTGTGAAAATTCTACTGCTTTTCAGATCCTTTTCATTGAGTGAATATGCCACTCTAATAAGGTTGAACTTCTTTCATAGCCTAAAATTGTCTGTTCGTTATTTACCCTTGCTAAAATTAAAGATTGCATACACAACACATCTGCGACAATGTGATGTGAAGGGCGACTTCATCTACAAGCTTCCAGGTTAGTGCTCTGTGAGCTTCAACTATAAGTAGTTGGCGTGCCTAGGTGTAGGATAGGCAGGCGATTTGGTTACTCAGACTGCATTGCAACAGGCAGTATCTTCATTGAGAGAAGTGCAGACCTGGAAAAAGCCTGCGGCCTCACCATTGTGTTGAGACCACTTGGGATGTGACCAAATAAGGCCAGTGGCAGGTCAGAAAGCAATGAAGGTCAACAGAGAAGGGATGTAACATCCATCATATATGTCCAGTGTTCCATCCCAATGTGCCAAAGTTTATAAGGGTGAGTGGACAAAGGAACTGTTATGGACGTCGTTGGGATCGGGAGGATTGAGGGGAGTGGCAGCAGTGCTACAGTACCCGCGCGGGTACTGTTTATGCGAGAGAGAGGCAAGAGGACCGGCGGCTAGGGCTGTGAGGGGCACTGGGAAGGCCGGCCGCGGGGCTTCGCCCACGGCCGGCAAGAGAGAAGATTTTTCCTTCTAATCTCTTGCTTGATTAGATTGATACATCTCCTCTCCTTATATAGAGAAGAGGTCTTACTTGGCCCCTAAGCAAGCGACTAATTAACCCTAACGGGCTAAGGCCCAATAGGCCCTTGACTCTTCTAACACTACACCCTACCTGGACATGCAGCTCGTCCTCGAGCTGCAACCTAACTCGACTCAACACAAATATATCACTTAAAAACAAGCCTTTTACATCTCGGCTTATTTAGTTATTCGGCCATAAGACACGACGTGAACTCTTTATTTCCACTGCATCGTTGAATAAAGGTGGCCCCCATCCAACAGCTTGAAGAGAGAGGGTTCGGCCCTCAACAAAGGCCGGGTTGTGGCCTTGACATTGAACTGGAGGAGGCTGATGAAGGCGAAATTGTGGCCAGCGGAGGCGCCCTCGCGGCGGCCGGTGCCGGAGCATGGCAACGCCAATTAAGGTCCGCCTATGGGTGGCCACACACCCGCGTCCCCAAACGCCAGCGCTGTAGACGCCGAGTTCGCCACCCGAGGTGGCGATGGCATGCCTGATCTCCATGACGCAGCGGACGAGATCGGGGCCCTCCATGTGGCGAAGCGCAGCTTGGTGGCGAAGCAAAGGGGCACGAGGCACAGGCACCAGCTGCAACCCACGCATCTCCCACGCCTGCCGTCGCGCCAGGAGTCCGCGTGCTGCAGCCTGTAACCGTACCGCCGCCAGGACCGCCTCCTGCATCTTCTGGCGCATCTCCTGCAGCCGCCGCCGTGCTCGGAGACCGCGTGCAGCAGCCTGCAGCCGCACCACAGCCGACACTTGGTGAATAAGCATCGGCTGCACTGCGATGTCCTTTCGCTGCTTGATCTGCGGCAATATTGGCTGCACCGTTGGCTGCACGTCCTGGAACGGCAGCAGCGTCGTGCCGTAACCTGGCATCCCGTAGTGGAAAACCGGTGGCAGAGAGGCCACGGCCGATTGCGGCAACGGCCAGCTGGCTGGTTGCAGCGGCGGTATGCCGAGATAGGACTGGATGGCGACGACGGAACGGGCAAGGTCGGTGATGGCCGCGGTCAGCTGATCCGGCGTCATCGGTGAGGAAGTGACCGGCGGCGGCTCATCGTAACCTGGCATCTCCGATATCAGATTGTTATGTGGTTGTTGTTGGGATTGGGAGGATTGAGGAGGAAGAGAGCGGCGGCGCTACAGTACCCGCGGTGCTACAGTGCCGCGCGGGTACTGTTCACGGGCTGGGAGGCAGTGGACCGGCGGCTAGGGCTGTGAGGGGCGCTAGGAACGCCGGCCGCGGGGCTTCGCCCACGACCGGCAAGAGAGAAGGTTTTTCCTTCTAATCTCTTGCTTGATTAGATTGATACATCTCCTCTCCTTATATAGAGAAGAGATCTTACTTGGCCCCTAAGCAAGCGACTAATTAACCCTAACGGGCTAAGGTCCAATAGGCCCTTGACTCTTCTAACAGGAACAACAAGGATATTTTTTAGAGTTTAACAGAATATATCCTCATAATGGAACTTTGCACTGAAGATGTCAAGAAGCAGTGGCATATTCACAGTTATCACTTATCAGATTGTTAATGGAATTTTCACCAGCTGGGGATTGACTAGGTGCATACACGATTTCCTCACTGAAGAGTAGCCTAAAACTTTCAAACATGTTCAACAGAAGTTTGTATTCTTATTGTGCAAAGAAACAAGAAGCTCATCACCAAATAACGTATCAAAGAAGACAGAATGGCCAAGTGATATAAATAGGACAGGAAGAGTCAGACCTTCTCCACGCCATATAAATAAGTAGGCTCAAATGCTTTACTCCTCCTCTCAAACCACTGCACTGTAACAAGCAACATAAGCTAGAGAAGTTAGAGAAAATTAGTGCTTGGAGATTGCAGGTAACAAGGTTAATAGGATTCATGCAAGCACTATTCTAGGTTGAGGCGCATAAAATATGACAATTTAACAGTCGACACTACCTATTGTCGAAATAAGATGATCCATGCTTGGTAGTTGAAGATCCTTAAAAATATGGAGGAAGTCATTCCAATTTGATCTGACCTGATGTTAAAATAAACAAGAAATATCATAGGGATAAAGTACATGTATGTTAACCAATAGGAGACACATAGGCAAACACAGAACACTAATAGCAAACATATAGAGTTAATGAGTTATAGACAAAAAAAAAAGTATCATGCCACTTATGGAACCCAGCAGGGATAAAAATATTGATGAGCAGTCCTTTACTTAATCTGAATATTGATTAATACTGTTACACTATCAGTCCAACAAATCTCAGCAATAAATAGCTATACGCCACTAAAGGAATATGTAAGGTCCCCCCCCCCCCCCTCCAAAAAAAAAGAGCTATAAACTTTTTTTTTGCTACATCAAAATCCATCGATCAGACCAACAGAGGATTTTGGGGGTAAGCATTAAACAAGGGGGTGGTTTACAAAAATCCTGGTCAAACTTCTTACCATCAACTGGAGGGTATTTTCTGAAAGTTGCTTTATGTTCTTCCAGAATGAGACAGCACGATGGTACCATTTTCTGAACAAATATGTCACTGCTGCTTTAAATGACTCCTTAGCCGATAAAGGGTGGTGTACAGAACCGTCTCCGGCGGCCTTCAAATCTGGTAAGCCTGGAATAGTTGTGGTAACAGTTGTGTCAGCTGTATTTTCTGATTGAGGTTCGAATTCTTTGTCTCCTTTCCAAGTTCTAAACATTAGCTTACTCCTCCTAGCTCCAGGGCCAACCCAGGTTGACCAAAACTTAGATGCCAAAATGTTGAACTTATCACCATTAACCTCTAAAATTTTCTCTGCTGAACGTCCCAGGTTCTGGAGATCCATGATGCAAGAAGCACCTCTGCTGGACCATAATCCCCCACTGATAATCTACAGCTCATAGCAAAGTTCAAAATTGACACCAATAGAATAGAAACAGGAATCATCAAACAAAAGCAAGAGGAATAAAACATACATAATGGAGTTTCAGAGTAGCAACAAATTCAAGAACAAAAGCAAAAAAGCAACCTGACATTAATACTACCTTGATTTGGACAAGTTGTGCTTCTCCAAATTCAATTCCAGAAAACTCACTTGAGCAGCCAGGCTTCGCATGCAAAAGAGAATTCAAAAGTGAGAATCAAAAAATAAAGACTGGAGTGGCAGAAATGTGGACTACAAATCAAATGGTATTAGTCCATCGAATAGGGTTTCACTCTTTCTTTTTCCTACAGATATTATTCTTTTTTCTCACAACTCTAGGATTTTGTGTTAATGATCTCCACTCATGAACTTTATATTTCTACCTAGTTGATATTAATCAGCAGGAATGTGGAACCATGGCACGTTCTTCGCCCTGGGAACATTGTTCCTGTTCCAGAAACAAGTAGGTTCAACATTCCTCAATCCCATCAACCCAGGAACTTGGTCACTATGCACATGACTATGTGAATTACAGAGAGCCTGCTTTTATATGTATATTAGATATATAGACAGATCATTTAGATGAATAGGGTTATAGTTGCATGGCCTTGCTTGGTGTGATGTGTGATTTGTGCTATATGCATGTAGATATATCATAGTTCATCAAATATTTATCTTATGTACCATTGCATGCATTAATAGTCCTTTGTAAAAGGATGGACAAATTAGATCAATCAGATTGGCTCAATTTTAATATAGCAGCAACTCAGTGAACCAACAATCGAAATATGTGTTAACATGATAAGTGAGGCATGAACAGAATAGAACCGAACATAAAGGTCAAAACAAAAATGTCAATCATAAACAGAGCAGGAAGTGAACAGTATGTATACAGATTAAGTGATGAACTAATACTCAAGCTAATTTGTTCAAAAAAAATGCCATGTATTTAAATACAAAGGGAGTAATTAACTTTTGTTCCTCCTAGTTCAAAGTAAATACTACTGATAACTGAAGGAAGAACAGCAGAGGATAGGTAAAAGTTCTTCAATGTTATGCCAGCAAAATAATCACTACCAAAGCAGTGGTAGCTCTGTTTCCACAATTCACATTAAATTGGCAGCATGGTAGCACTGCTGAAAGATCACAGAAGTTAGCAAGAATTCCCCACCCCAAACCCGGTGACAGTTTCAACAGAAACCCACGAGAAGCGTCATATCCGCTCCCAATCCATCACAGCGGCGGCAGCAGGAGCAACAGGAGCAATGGAGAATGATAGGGGGGGGGGGGGGGGGGGGGGGGGGGGGCACTGAGGACAATTCTCGAGAGACGGGCCCGTGACTGACCTGCTGCACGAAGTTGGTGTGCATGACGACGAGCAGGCAGAAGAGCGCGACGGCGCCGGCGAGGTAGAGGTACTCGAGCGCGAGGCGGATCCGCGGCGTGAGCAGCTGGGACAGCGTCCCCGACAGGCGCGCGTGCACCCGCAGGAACGTCTGCTCCGGATCCATCCCCCTGCCGCTGCCGCTGCTGCTGCGACCCCCGCCCCGCGGCGGCGCCGGCCACCTCCAAACCCTAAGCAGGGCCTCCCCCTCCCCTCCCCTCGAGGGAAGGAAGCTTCGAATCGATTGGGAATTGGGATTATTCGAGACTGGAAGCCGCAGTGGATCGACGGAGAGCTGCCGGCTGGCCGGCCGCGAATTTGGTGCTGGGGGAATTTGCTTGCGGGGTTTGGGATTTGAATTTCTCCGAAGCAGTGCGCATCAGCGCATGCGTTTGATGGCGTGCGCGAGTTTAATACGTTTCGCTTTCCTTCCCCTCTCACAGCCTGTGTGCCAGACTACCAGTATTGGGGGCTCTTTCTTGGGGAACGGGCTATGGCGTGTGTAGGCGGCGGGGCGCACGCAGCAATTTTTCCTGCCGCCGGCACGTTGGTTGGGTGCCTCGTTGTGGTTGGGTTCGGTCTGCCGGTCTGGAGCCTGGGTGGCTGGCTCCCGCGCGAGCGGATGAGGATGCCAGATCTTTACGTGGCGTGTCGCTGTCCAGGAAACTACCACACTGGTCTTGTTTTTTTTTTTTTACAAATTTACAATTACATGCACAGCTTGAACTTGCTTTCAAATTCAAATTTGAGACTACTTTCCTTCTAAACTAAGTGCACATCTCATATTACTAGAAGTCAATTAATCTTAAACTTGACGAAATATATATAAAGATACTAACGGTCGGTGTTTGGACCAGCAGCCCTAATCCCGACGAGTGAATGAGTGTTTGCGCGTATGAGGTCCGGATGGTGTGTAAGAAGAACACAAGCGATTTATACTGGTTCAGGCCGAAGAATGTCTTACGTCCAGTGGGGAAGAGAGTCTTGTATTGCTTTGCACCGAGGTGCTTGTAGTAGGGGTTACAAGCTGGTGAGAGAGAGATGAGCTCCCAGGTCTCAAGATGTGTGAGTGTGGAACACTCGCTCGTGATGAGCCAAATTGCGTATGGATTCGCCTTCTGTCGTTGTCTCTAGAATGGTCCCAGCCCTCCCCTTTTTTAGATGCAAGGGGAGCGCAGGGTTACATGCATGAGCTACGTGATGTCTTTTCTAGGAAGGAAGATCTGAGGTCTCCAATCTTCTCCTGTAGTCGGTGGCATACCATTGTTGGAGGAGTGGCCTCTGTCATTTGATGCTGTAGCGACGTGCCCTGACATACGTGGTCATGTGGACGACACAGCTACGATGCGTAGAGTCATGATCATCCCTGTGGCGACGCGCCTGCCCCTGCGGTTTGACTGGCGTAGAGTGCCGAGGCCTCGGAGGCGTGAATCATGGCATGATTTTACCCTGTTCGAGGGAATAGCGGCCTAGAGCGGTGCCTCGTTCGCCGCGCAGGCCCGGATCGTGCGTATAGTGCCAGTATGGGTGGCATAGTGATCAGCAGTTTTTCCCCATGCCTTCATGGGCAACAGCGTCGTGATTTGACCCTTGTCTCTCCTGGCTTGTCCGGTTGGTCGACGTAGGGACGTGGGTGACGTCACAGGGGGTCTCGAGCGCGCCAATGGGGGAGCGGCATCAGAGGATGGGGTCGGGCGAGTCGGAGAACTCCTGTGTCTGAGACCTTGTATCGAGGCCTCGGGCGAGGCGGAGAATCGGCCTGTTGAAGGTTGCTGACCGAGCCGGCCTCGGGCGAGGTGGATAACTGCTTGCGGGTGGCCCTGCTTAGTCTTGGTTGATGAAAGGGTTTTATCCCTGATTTGGGTACCCCTAATTATGGTACCCGACAGTAGCCCCGATCCTGTGTAGGAGTGGGGACACTCCTTTAGAGGCTATTTGTCGAGTTTGATTTTTGCTGGGCTTCGGCCGAGTTGTTGCCGGGGCCTCGGCTTATTTTTGTATTGCTTTCCTCCGGGGGGTGCGCACGCCCGCCGGGTGTAGCCCTCGAGGCCTTGGAAGGATAGGATATTCTTCCAAGGGTTTGACTTGATGTAGGGTGTGAATCCGGGGCCTCGGCCGTGGTGCAAGGGTAGCCCCGAGCCCCTGCTCATGGCGAGAGGGCGATCAAGGGCACCTTGTCTTTTTTACGTCCCTCACGTGTCTTTTTTGTAGAGAGGAGGGGTGGGAATATGCCATGCTACCCTCGGTGGGCGAGCAGTAGCACTCCCGGTGAGCTATTGACGGGTAAGTCTAGGTGGAGGCCCAGGCCCTGTTCGCTAGGGGTCGGCTAGTGGTCCAGAGACGCGCTCCAAGTTACCTGAGGGTCGTCCAATGGGTCTCATATCCGTTCAATGGGATCTGAGGACTCGATGCCTCCCTCCGATGGGATTCCGCTGGTCAACGCCTGCTGGGTCCTGAACACAGCTTAGGGTGCCCCGAGTTCTATCGCTCGGGCTTGGGCGCAGAGGGGCTCACCCTTAGCCATCCCTAACTCTTTTGTCCTGGGGCGGCTGTCGAACTCAAGGCGAGCCAGCCTTTGAACCCCTGGACCGTAGAGGGTTTTCGCACCTGCAATTCCTTCTTGGAGAAGGAATCTGGTGAGAGGGTCTACCATCCGCCACGCGCAGAGGACGGACGTGCCTTTTTAGGCGGTTTTTTCGGGGAGGCAGAACGGGCGCTGCGACGGTCATGGCTGGATGGGACGTTTCGCCCGCGGGCAGGTGCAGTTAATGCGGCGCGCGTGCACCAGAGGGCCAGAGTGCTGAAAGGTCTTGATGGCTAGAGGGGGGTGAATAGCCTTTTAAAATTTTCTACAAAGACAAGCTAAACAAGTTTATCAAAATAACAAATAGCGAGAAGCAAGTTTTGCTTAGCCTACGGGGTGTTTGCAAGCCACCTAACCAATTCACAATTCTAGTATATTTGCACTCAGCCGCACAAGTCAAACCGAGAAGGTAACTATAATTACAACTATCAAGCTACACAAAGGAGCTACACTAGCAAAGCTAACTAGCTAGCAAAGATAACTAAGAAGGTAATGCAAAGTTGAGTTAGGAGAGTTTCACCGAGGGGCGAAGTATTGAGCCAACCAATATGATCAATAATGAATACCAAGACAACCGAACACTGGGATCAATCAATCACAATATGAAAGTGATGACACGAAGATTTATCCCGAGGTTCACGTGCTTGCCGGCACGCTAGTCCCCGTTTTGTCCCTCTTCACCACGTGGTTCGGTGGCTAATCGGTCTCACACCGAGCCTCTCAAAAGGCGCCACAAGAACCTACCAAATGGCAAAAGGTTGCAATAACACGAGCAATTTACTAACGTTGCCTTTGGCGCTTCGTCGAGATAGGCACAAACCCCTCACAATCACCGGAGGTGGCCAAGAACAATCACCAACTATTGCCAACGCCTCCAAGCTGCTCCAAGCCGTCTAGGTGGCAGCAACCACTAAGAGAAACAAGAATCCCGCAGCAAATCAACCACCAAGTGCCAACTAGATGCAATCTCACAATGCAAATGCACTTGGATCACTCAATCTCACTTCGAATATGCAAAGAAGCAAGAGAGATGAGTGGGAGGGGAGTTGCTTAGCTCAAAGTGCTCACAAGTATGTCAAATGTTCAAGAGATAGAGCCTTGAGCCGGCCAACGAATATTTATAGATGTACCCCTTCGAATATAGCCATTAGGCACTTGAAACAGCCGAAGTCGCGCTGACCGGACGCGCTGGTCAAACTGACCGGACGCGCCGATCGCACAACGGCTATGCCGCGAAGCACCGACCGGACGCGCTCGTTGCGTGGACCGGACGCACTGGGATCGACCGGACGTGCTGGTCCCGTAACTGACTGGACGCACTGGTCAAGCCTGAGCAGCGCTCAACGAAACAGCGACCGGACGCGCTGTAGAACTGACCGGACGCCACAGTGCCAGCGTCCGGTTGGAGTCCAGTAAGCTCCCTGAACGACCAGACGCGTCCGGTCGACAGTGACCGGACACGTTGCGCGTCCGATCATCAAACTGAAACACGCGCAGACGCTGAACGCTGACCAGACGCGTCCGGTCAAACAGAGACCGCATCCGGTCCAGTGTCCGGTCACCTCTGTGACCTCCGTTCGCCTCCGTTTCTTTTCCGACTTTCGGCGTAGTGGAAAATAGTCGTTTCAACTCCTCGAAAACGCCTGAATCCCGCCTCGTAAGCTCGGTGGGAGGGAGAGAGGACCCCAAACCCTCTCTACCGCTCAAACTCCACTGCCTTCGCAAACGTGCTAACACCACCAAGTGATCTCGTCATGTGTGAGTGTGTTAGCATTTTCACAATCATTTTTCGAGGCGTTATTAGTTCTATCCAAATGCATATGATTATGAAATGCACATCTAGAGGCACTTAAGAGTTCAATAGCCATGTCATTCCCCTCTTTATAGTACGGCTATCTATCCTATAATGTAACCACACCCACTAGGTGTCTTGGTTACTAAAACACAACCCTTAAGCATATACCTTTGCCTTGATCACGTAGGGTTGCGTCTAAATCCAAGTGTGGCCATCATGATCACCATGTCCATCTTGCCACCAACCTTGGAATGTACTAATCCTCATATGCTACATATAACTTAGGCATAGGATTAGTACTTAGTTATTGTCACTAATTACCAACACCAAACATAGGACTTTCAATCTCCCCCTTATTGGTAATTGGTGACAAACCTTTCACAAAGATATTATGATAAAATTTTGATTGAACCCATGTCACATTGTCTAAGTATATTACCATATGTAAGAATTATGGACATGTGATCATGAATTCAAATTGATAGCAATGGCTCCCCCTACATGTATGCTATATGTTTGGATTTTGGAAGCATACATGTTAGATAGAAAAGATTAGGAGCATTGACTACCAATAGGTGCTAAGTGTTTAAGATTATAGACCTTTGAAGCGTGATACCATCGGAGTAGCGATAAACACCATCTTAGCACCCTGTGTAGTTAGATTTCACTTGAAAAAGCACAAACATAACTAGAAACCTCGTGAGATCAACATTATAAGCAAGGTTCTAGTACCACTTTGAAAAACATGAAGCAAGAAAAAATCTAACTACTTCCTATTCATGCTAGTACCTCAATGTATCATTCAAATTATACTAGCAAGTCACCACACAAGCAATGTATCGGAGAAAAAGAAATGCATAACTATGCATCATACATATGAAGTGCACATGGAAATGCAACAATCATGCTTAAGAGCTTGCTCCCCCTACTTGTGTACTCAAAATTTTAGTTGATCCCCTTCTTTTATCAATTCTCCCCTTTAGGTTTTCTCACCCTCGAACAATATTTTTCTCCCCCTTTGAGTTCTATCTTTGTGAACAACATTTTCTCCCCCTTTGGCACCAATGACCACAAGGGACCAATTTTAGATAGAATAACATGTTGAATTATGGGGTGAGGATCAAGTTTGTGATTCAACCTAGATTGCTTGCATAAATAAAATGCTTCGGTTTGATCCAAGGGCAAGCTTCTTCACACCTCACTAGAAGGGTTATCATGCACCATGTTGAAGCAAATATTTAGACAAGTTTTCTAGATTAAACACTTAGGATCACAAGCTACTTAAACAAGTTATATGCTACCACTAGATCATACAAGTCATGGAAACAATAGTGGCACCATATAAACTTCAAATTAATTTGATTTTCATGAATGAGCCTAGAACATGTAAATTATGACTAGATGCACTAAACAAGTCCTTAGCATAGAATGTATGACATGTCAATCAATTGTACCTTAGGGCTTGAAGGAGAGGCTTGTCATATATGGGGTGCATCAACTCATGTTGGAGAAGTCAAGTATGTTCAACTCATTATTTAGCTTGTGAAATCTCTTCTCATCAAGTGGCTTGGTGAATAGATCAGCTAATTGATCTTCGGTGCCCACACTCTCAATAGCAGTGTCACCCTTTTGTTGATGATCTCTAATGAAATGATGACGAACATCAATATGCTTTGTTCTTTGATGTTGAACCGGATTGTTGGTTAGCTTCACGGCACTTTCATTGTTACATAGCAATGGCACATTCTTGAAGTTGATTCCAAAATCTTTCAATGTTGCCTTCATCCATAAGATTTGTGCACAACAACTGCCCGCGGCGATGTATTTGGCTTCGACGGTAGATAGTGCAATACTATTTTGCTTCTTGGATGACCATGAGACAAGTGATCTTCCCAACAATTGGCAAGTCTCGGAGGTGCTCTTTCTCTCCACTTTATCACTGGCATAGTCGGAATCTGAATATCCAACTAGCTCAAAGCTTGCACCTTTAGGATACCATAATCCAACATCTTGTGTATGCTTTAAGTACCTCAATATTCTCTTTGTTGCCTTCAAATGACTTTCTCTTGGTGAGGCTTGAAATCTTGCACACATACATACACTAAACATCACATCGAGCCTTGATGCCGTCACATAGAGTAGGCTACCAATCATTGATCTATATAGCTTTTGATCCACCATGTTGCCACTCTTGTCACTATCCAAACTTCCATTAGTGCTCATTAGAGTAGTGATTCCTTTTGCATCTTCCATACCAAACTTCTTTAGCATATCCTTTATGTATTTGGTTTGGCTCACAAATATTCCTTCCTTCATTTGTTTGATTTGAAGTCCAAGAAAGAAACTAAGTTCTCCAATCATTGATATTTCAAATTCCTTTGCCATCAATTTCCCAAACTCATCACAATAATCTTGATTGGTTAAACCGAATATGATATCATCAACATATATTTGCAACACAAACAAGTCTTTTCCAATCTTCTTGGTGAATAGTATTGTATCAACTTTACCCATGACAAATCCTTTGGATAGCAAGAAGTCCCTCAATCTTTCATACCATGCTCTAGGTGCTTGCTTCAATCCATACAAAGCTTTCCTCAACTTGTATACATGATTGGGTTTCTTGTCATCTTCAAAACCGGGAGGTTGCTCCACATACACCTCCTCTTGGATGTACTCATTGAGAAATACACTCTTCACATCTATTTGATATAGCTTGATATTGTGAGCATAATCATAGGCAAGTAAGATCCTAATAGCTTCCAATCTTGCAACCGGGGCATAAGTTTCACCAAAGTCAAGACCCTCTATTTGTGTGTAACCTTGAGCCACTAGTCTTGCTTTGTTCCTTACTACTATCCTATCTTGATCTTGCTTGTTGCGAAAGACCCATCTTGTTCCAATGACATTGTGATCCTTAGGCCTCTCAACTAATTCTCATACTTCATTTCTCTTGAAGTTGTTGAGCTCTTCATGCATTGCATTTACCCAATCCAGATCTCTCAATGCTTTTATCAATGTCCTTGGGTTCTTTCATTGACACAAAAGAAGAGTGAGCACAAAATGATGCCAATCTTGATCTAGTTTGAACTCCCCTTTGTATGTCACCAATGATGGAATCCAATAGATGGTCTCTTGCAATGTTAGTTAGTTGAAGCACTTGGACTTGATTGCTTGGATGTTGATGTTGATCATGAGTTGGAGATGATGAACTAGACACTTGTTGATATTGTTGCACTTGAGATGATGTACTAGCTTGATTTTGCATTAGAGAACCACTAGCTTGTGTAATTGGACTTTGGAGCACTTGATCTTTGTTGTCATCCACATCAATCACTTGCTTTGGCCTAATATCACCAACATCCATTTCCTTTATAGCATTACTCAATTGAGTTCCTCTCACATCATCCAAGTTTTATTCTTTATTTTGAGAGCCATTTGTTTCATCAAACTCAACATCATGTACTTCTTCAAGTTGACCACTAGCCAAATTCTAAACTCTATAAGCTTTGCTAGTAGTTGAGTAACCAAGTAGGAATCCTTCATCATATTTCTTTTCAAACTTGCTCAATCTAGTGCCCTTCTTCAAGATGTAGCATTTGCAACCAAATATCCGAAAGTATGCAATGTTAGGCTTTCTTCCATTCAATATCTCATATGGTGTCTTCTCTAGGAACTTGTGGCAATAGAGGTGGTTGCTATAGAAGCAAGCCGTGTTGATTGCTTCGGCCCAAAATGAATGACTCACATTATACTCATTCAACATTTATCTTGCCATGTCAATTAAGGTTCTATTCTTCCTCTCAACTAGGCCATTTGATTGAGGTGTATACTTGGCCAAGAATTGATGCTTGATTCCAAGCTCATCACATAGCTCATCAACTCTTGTGTTTCTAAACTCACTTCCATTGTCACTTCTCACTTTCTTGATTGTGGTCTCACACTCATTTTTCACTCTCTTGATGAACTTCTTGAATATGTCAAATACATCACTTTTGTCCCCAAGAAAGAATACCCATGTATATCTAGTGAAATCATCCACAATCACAAAACCATACTTGTTGCCACCAATGCTTGTGTATGTAGTTAGCCCAAATAGATCCATGTGCAACAACTCAAATGCCTTGGAAGTACTCATAATGCTCTTCAATGGATGAGTGTTGCCCACTTGCTTTCTGGCTTGACATGCACTACATAGCTTATCCTTCTCAAATGTGACATCCTTCAAGCCTCTAACTAAGTCATGCTTCACTAACTTGTTCAATTGCTTCATGCCAATATGACCAAGTCTTCTATGCCATAACCGACCCATACTTGATTTGGTGAGCAAGCATGTTGAAAGTTGAGTGTCACTAGCATTGAAATCAACCAAGTATAGATTCTCATATCTAAAACCCTTGAAGATCAAATTAGAGCCATCAACACTAACTATCTCCACATCATCAACACCAAATATGCACTTGAAACCAAGATCACACAATTGAGCAACCGAGAGAAGATTGAAGTTGAACTTTTCAACTAAGAGCACATTGGAAATGCTATGATCATTTGAGATTGTAATCCTTCCAAGAGCCTTCACATCACCCTTGCTATTGTCACCAAATGTGATACTATCAATGCCATTATCATTTGATTTGAGAGAGTTGAACATTCTTGAATCACCGATCATATGTTGAGAGCACCCACTATCAAGCACCCAATGCCTTTCTCCAGCCTTGTAATTGACCTACAAAACAAATTAATGTTTCTTAGGTACCCATACTTGCTTGGGTCCTTGGAGGTTAGTCACTAAGCTCTTTGGTACCCAAATGGCCTTCTTCTTTGGACCCATAATTGGTGTACCAACAAACTTAGCATGCACACCTTTCTCACCCTTGGTAAGCACATAACAAGAATAAAAAAAATGTAATCCATTTTAGCATGAAACTTGTTGTTGTTCTTGTTCATTTTATTACAATTAATCTCTAGATGGCTAACTTGCTTGCATCTATTGCAATAACGACCATTGCTCTTCACAAAGCGAGGCTTTGAAGTAGCAAAGGCCGCCTTGCCCTTCTTGGGAGTATAGCCTAAACCCTCTTTGTTAAGAGAGAACCTTTGGCTACCCAAGCATTTTAGCAAGCGGGCATCCCCACCATAGGCATTGCCTAATGCTCGGGTGAGATCATCCACCTCTCTCTTGAGAGTCTCATTCTCAACCACAAGTGATGAATCACTAGTAGTAGAGATAGAGTTGGTTGTGGTGGATGATGATGAGCTACATGAAGCATTAGTAGGATCAACAAATAAAGAATCATCAATAATATCACATGTTAGTCTAATATCACAAGTGACAATCACTTGCTCCTCCTTAGCTTCCTTCATGAACTTCTCCAACTTGAGGTCCTTTTCCTTGATGAGCTCAAGTAGAGTGGAGTGGGCTTCCTTAAGCCTAGTATAAGCAATTTCAAGATCCTCGTGGTCTTCCTTTAGACACTCACGAGAAGCCTCTAGCTCATTAAAGGATTTCCTAAGAGCTTTGAGCTCTTGTTCAATTCCTTTGCACTCCTTACTCTTTTTGAGAGCTACAAGCTCCTCCATCAAGGCATCATTTTCATTGCTCTTGACAATGAGCTCTTGCTCCAAGATCTTGCACTTCTTGGTTATCCTCTTGTAGCCCTTGCTCATTTGATCTATTATGCCTAATAGATCATCCTTGGAGTAGTCCTCATCCTCCTCATCATCACTCCTACAACCATCACTAGCACAAGAATCATCATCACTATCATCATATTTTACCTTGGTAGGCTTGGCCATAAGGCTTGTTGGAGAGGACGATGCTTGCAATGGCTCACCGAGTGATCCTCTCATCATCACTAGAGCTATCATCATCACTATTGGAGTTATCACTATCCCAAGTGACCACATAGCCACCACCCTTCTTCTTCTTATTGATAGTAAAGCTCTTCTTCTCTTTCTTCTTCTTCTTCTCCTTCTTGTTCTTCTTCAACTTCAACTCCCCATCATGATATCTTTTGTCTTCATAGGGGCACTTTGCCACTACATGATCGGGGCTATTGCAATTGTAGCAAAGCACCTCCTTTGCCTTCATGAAGTCTCTTCTCTTTCTTGCACCATATCCTTTCTTCTTCATGAACCTCCCTATCTTATGCACTAGGAGGGCCATGGTCTCATCATCGAATGGATCATCATTATCGCTCTCTACCTTGCTCTTGCCCTTAGAAGATGAAGCCTTGAATGCAATGGGCTTCTCTTGCTTGACCTTGGTCTCCTTCTTCTCATCTAACTTATCTTCATCATCATTGTATTGGGCATCGGTCATTATATCTCCAAGCACATCGGTTGGTTTGACCTTGTCCAATCCCTCTCTAAAGATCATTCTTTTTAAGGTGGCAAACTTCTTGGGTAAGCACATCAAGAACTTGTGTGAGAAGTCCTTGTCCTCAACCTTCTCTCCAAGCCCCTTGAGATCATTGACAATGACTTAGAGCCTATAGAACATCTCCGGGATGGATTCATCATCCTTCATCTTGAAAATAGAGAACTTGTCCTTGAGCATATATAGTTTGGCACTTTTTACCGTTGAAGTGCCTTCATATGTTTCTTCAAGCCTTATCCAAAGCTCATTTGCCTTTTCAAGATCTTTGATTTGCTCAAATACTTTGTCATCAATGGCACGGTAGATTGTGTCAAGTGTCGCTGTGTTGTATTGTTTGTTGATGCGGTCATTTGGAGTGAGATTTTCCTCATCAAGAATGATGTATCCTTCTTTGGTCACATCCCAAACCTTCTCATGTATATTGCCTAGATATTGCTTCATCTTCCTTTTCCAATGATCAAAGGAAGAGACACCATCAAAGAATATAGGCTTGCCACTAACATGATTGAACATAACTTGAGCCATCTTACACCGAGGTTGTTAAGCCTTACAAACGGTGACCACGACTCTGATACCACTTGAAAGGCCTTGATGGCTAGAGGGGGGTGAATAGCCTTTTAAAATTTTCTACAAAGACAAGCTAAACAAGTTTATCAAAATAACAAATAGCGAGAAGCGAGTTTTGCTTAGCCTACGGGGTGTTTGCAAGCCACCTAACCAATTCACAATTCTAGTATATTTGCACTCAGCCGCACAAGTCAAACTGAGAAGGTAACTACAACTACAACTATCAAGCTACACAAAGGAGCTACTCTAGCAAAGCTAACTAGCTAGCAAAGATAACTAAGAAGGTAATGCAGAGTTGAGTTAGGAGAGTTTCACCGAGGGGCGAAGTATTGAGCCAACCAATATGATCAACAATGAATACCAAGACAACCGAACACCGGGATCAATCAATCACAATATGAAAGTGATGACACGAAGATTTATCCCGAGGTTCACGTGCTTGCCGGCACGCTAGTCCCCGTTGTGTCCCTCTTCACCACGTGGTTTGGTGGCTAATTGGTCTCACACCGAGCCTCTCAAAAGGTGCCACAAGAACCTACCAAATGGCAAAAGGTTGCAATGACACGAGCAATTTACTAACGTTGCCTTTGGCGCTTCACCGAGGTAGGCACAAACCCCTCACAATCACCGGAGGTGGCCAAGAACAATCACCAACTATTGCCAACGCCTCCAAGCTGCTCCAAGCCGTCTAGGTGGCGGCAACCACCAAGAGAAACAAGAATCCCACAGCAAATCAACCACCAAGTGCCAACTAGATGCAATCTCACAATGCAAATGCACTTGGATCACTCAATCTCACTTCGAATATGCAAAGAAGCAAGAGAGATGAGTGGGAGGGGAGTTGCTTAGCTCAAAGTGCTCACAAGTATGTCAAATGTTCAAGAGATGGAGCCTTGAGCCAGCCAACGAGTATTTATAGACGTACCCCTTCGAATATAGCCGTTAGGCACTTGAAACAGCCGAAGTCGCGCTGACCGGACGCGCTGGTTAAACTGACCGGACGCGCCGATCGCACAACGGCTATGCCGCGAAGCACCGACCGGACGCGCTCGTTGCGTGAACCGGACACGCTCGTTGCGTGAATCAGACGTGCTGGGATCGACCAGATGCGCTGGTCCTATAACTGACCGGACGCACTGGTCAAGCCTGAGCAGCGCTCAACGAAACAGCGACCGGACGCGCTGTAGAACTGACCGGACGCCACAGTGCTAGCGTCCGGTTGGAGTCCAGTAAGCTCCCTAAACGACCGGACGCGTCCGGTCGACAGTGACCGGACGCATTGCGCGTCCGATCATCAAACTGAAACACGCGCAGATGCTGAATGCTGATCGGACACGTCCGGTCAAACAGAGACCGCGTCCGGTCTAGCGTCCGGTCACCTCTGTGACCTCCATTTGCCTCTGTTTCTTTTCCGACTTTCGGCGTAGTGGAAAATAGTCGTTTCAACTCCTCGAAAACACCTGAATCCTGCCTCGCAAGCTCGGTGGGAGGGAGAGAGGACCCTAAACCCTCTCTACCGCTCAAACTCCACCGCCTTCGCAAACGTGCTAACACCACCAAGTGATCTCGTCATGTGTGAGTGTGTTAGCATTTTCACAATCATTTTTTGAGGCGTTATTAGTTCTATCCAAATGCATATGATTATGAAATGCACATCTAGAGGCACTTAGGAGTTCAATAGCCGTGTCATTCCACTCTTTATAGTATGGCTATCTATCCTATAATGTAACCACACCCACTAGGTGTCTTGGTTACTAAAACACAACCCTTAAGCATATACCTTAGCCTTGATCACGTAGGGTTGCGTCTAAATCCAAGTGTGGCCATCATGATCACCATGTCCATCTTGCCACCAACCTTGGAATATACTAATCCTCATATGCTACATACAACTTAGGCATAGGATTAGTACTTAGGCATTGTCACTAATTACCAACACCAAACATAGGACTTTCAAGTGCCCCCCTTGGCGCCCCACAAGGCGCTCAAGTCGGGGGCCCTCTCTTCCCCCGGCGAGGCGGGTCGGATGGCCCAGTGGATGACTGTTGTCAGGGCCGCTCTACAGCGCAGAGCTGCTTCGGTCAAAGCCGATAAGGCGGCACGGGCCGCGCAGGAGAAGGCCGCCGCTGAGGCTGAAGCTGCCAAGAAGCGAGAGGCTAAGACAGCCATGGTCGGAGAGGCCTCGACGACCAAGATCGATGAGGCCACAATGGCCAAAGCCGACGAGGCCGAGGGTGTTAAGGCCGACGAGCGGGCGATGCTCGTTGGCACGGGGAAGACGACGGCGGAGGCGGCCTCAACATCTCCCCGAATGGAAGACCAGCTGGGGGGTCGTGGCGAGGACAGGGAAGTCCACACTATGTTCTTGGACGAGCCCCCCAGGACTCATGGAAAGAGGGTGATGGACGCTGAGGTGTCTAGCACAGTGGAGATGGCTGCCCCAAGCGTGCCGGAGGGGCCGGAGGTCAAGGGGAATTTGGCCCTCCGCGCATCGGGACTGACCCACGGGCCGTCTCGATGCCTGTTCTCTTGGACAGCCCTAAGGAGGAGGAGGCACACTGGGCGATCCTTGATGGGTTCGAGAACCTGGCTAGGCAGTCTTTGAAGATGGTGCTCCGCATCCTCACCGAAGATCTTCCCAGCGTCATCGAGGTAAGTCCCTCTTTATTTTCATAAAGTTGTTCCCCTTGCCTTTGAGTTTCCATGGAAAGCCCTAAAACTTGCTCTTTTTATTTTAGGACCTCAAGGGGAGGTCTCAGGCTAAGGCCGAGTTTCTCCACCAAGAGAAGGGTCTCCGGGCTCAGCTTGATCAGCAGAGGGAGTCCCTCACTCGGACGAACGGGCTGCTGGCTAAGAGGAGCGCTAAGACGATGGATCTCTATGTGTGCTGCTCCAACCTAAAGGAGGAGCTAGTCATGGCTCAAGGGGAAGTCACCTCCCTGGCGAAGAAAACATGAGGGTTGGAGGATGGGCTCGCTCGGGTAAGCACCGAGCGGGATGCCCTAAAGGCTAAAGCAGAGCGCGAGGCTGCTGCTGCCCAGAGCCTCCGCGCTGAGCTGGCGAAGATGAAGACGGAGCTTCAGTTGAAAGAGGGCGCTGTGGCTTAGGCTATCCAATCAGCCAAGGTGGCCTGTGCGGAGACTCTATAATGGAAGCAGAAAGTGGAAGGTAATATTCCTTTGACCGTATTCCTGAGTTTTGGACGTTGTTTTAGTGCTTATCCCCTTGTCTTATTTGTTTAGAGCAAACTTGGAGAAAGATCTGGCTGACACCACCATGGCCTCTGGTGTGCTGTAGACGGCCTTGGATGCCAAGACCAGGGAGCACACTGCCCTGCAAAGTGCTGCGAGGGCGGTCTGCGATGCTCTTGAGACCCAAGAGGGGGTTCAGTCGGGTAGCTCTCTCCGGAGCCACCTTACCGCCCTCTACAGTGGTGTTCATGAGCGGGTACGCGATGCCCTCCATACCAGCATGAAGCAGGCTCTGGTGATGATGACCTCGCACTACGCTGGTCTCGACCTCCAGCACGTCAGTGAGGGCTTTGTCGACATGCCCGACCCTGACCTGGAGAAACTTGTTGACGCGGTTGAGGACCCTGGTGCCGCCTTGGCGGCCTGCTTTGAGGGTGAAGTCATCCCCCTCCTCTTGACCTGTGAAGAAGCCCAGGTCATTGTGACCATGTAATAAGTTAGCTTTTGTGACAGGACAAGCGTGTAGCCCTTCGTGGCCTTTGTAATGAAAATGCTCGCAATTTACACATGTTATTTTCTTTTGAGTTCCCATACTTATGCGTGCCTCTTGACATGCGGTCTGACCTCAGCGGCTTAGTGTTTCTTAGGGGTGTCATAGACTCAGTAGCGTAGGCAGAGCCCACACTATGTTCATCCAATCTAAGGTGTTCTCAGTTTGCCATATTCACACCATTAGGTACCTCGGAAAAGAAAGCTATGTAATCGTTTCTCGCTTTGTCTCCCGAACCCTTGTCTCTCATTCTGCACTTAGGCGAATTCCCATGAAGTCTCTCCGGAGCACGAGTTGTCCCTTAGGCGAAGGGTGGTGAGTGGAGGTGACATACCCTGGGGGCGTAGGCGGTCTCGCGGCTCGACTGGGCTTGGCCTCAGTACGTTCTCTTGCTTCTTCGAATTTCATGGTTTTTCGCCAAAGGTGTAGGAGAGAGACTAGGGCTCAAAAAAGAAAAATCATTGGGACTTAGGGGGGTTCCCCCCTACCTAGCCCCCAAGGGAGGCTCGGCCCTGCTAGTGGCAGGGTCGGGCCTCGCTCTGATTGCGTGGTAAAGGAAAGGCGCTTCCAACTCTGCTAGCGGGTCCGGATCGATTCTCAAAAGTACGATAAGTAAAGAACGCTTCTTTATTGCTTTCGAGATAAAAATATGCACAAAGCTTGGGAGCTTAAGGGTAAAAGTGATGTAGCTGCTCGATGTTCCAAGTGTTGGTGAAGACCTCGCCCTTCTCGTTGGCTAGCTTGTAGGTTCCAGGCTTTAGCACCTTGGCGACGATGAACAGGTCTTCCCATGGTGGTGTAAGCTTGTGATGCCCTTTGTTGCATTGTTTTAGCCTTAGCACCAAATCTCTAACGCTAAAAGGCTCGGCCTTAGACACATCGGGAATGATAGCGCCATAGAGCTTGCTGGTATCTAGCTGAGTGTAGTAGCGCAACATCTCAGGCCTCCTCTAATTGGTCCAGTGCCTCTTGACGGGTGATCTGATTGCCCTGTTTGTCATAGGCTTTGATCCATGGGGCGCCATATTCTACATCCATGGGGAGGACGGCCTTACACCCATAGACCATGAAAAACAGTGTTAACCCCATAGCGTGGCTTGGGGTTGTTCTCAAACTCCAAATGATCGAGGGGAACTCGGCAAGCCACCTTCTGCCGAACTTGTTCAACCGGTTGAAGATTCTTAGCTTTAGGCCATGAAGGATCATGCTGTTGGCATGTTCAACTTGGGCATTTGTCTTTGGGTGAGCCACTACTGACCAGTCCATGCAGACATGGTGGTCATCGCAGAACTCCAAGAATTTTCTGCCGGTGAATTGCATGCCATTATCGGTGATGATGGAATTAGGAACCCCGAAGCGGTGGATGATATCCGTGAATAATAGCACCGCCTTCTCGGACTTGATTTTGGAGATGGGGCTGTAACACCCTCGGTGTTACCGCGTGTAACAACTCATCAAAACATTCATGAGCATCATGTAATCGTTGTTTTTGCATTTTTTAAGTAGGTAGGACCATTTGAGTGACTTCATATAATTAATGAAAAGGTTAAATGGAAGTTGACGCTTTAGCCGTGTTGTATCACTTAAGGTTCAAAATGAATTTTTATTCAACAAAAATGCTATAAAGAGTATAGGTGAACTTTGAGCGAAGTTGTAGTGTGAACTTCGTAGATGTTTGTGCAATGTTTGTCTTTGCGAGGTGATACTCGTAGCTAGAGTTTCTAGTAGCTTGAAAATTGAACTTGCAAATAAGGTCTGTCAGGACTTAGGGAAATAACTCAAGTGGGAAAACAGTTGATGACAACAAGTTCGTGAGTTTGTTCTAGAAAATCTAGCTAGGCAATGATGTCGGGTTTTGGCTCTAGTTAGTACTCGGATGTACCACGTTCCTCTTGATGTTGTGGTTGGAGTTTAGTTTGCCCCGGGATTGTTTTGGCAGACGCTTTAAATGCCCGAGTACCATCGGCGCCTGTCGCCTCCTCTGTGCGTGGTCACCACGCGAGGCGTCGCGCATCGTGCATGTCTGACCACATGCTGCCGGCTGGGTCCCATTCTGTCCTGGTCGTAGCGGGCCGCAGCGTGGCGTTGACCCTCCCCCTCTGGCTAGCCATAGCCGCTGCCTCCTTGGCTGTTTGCTCCTCTGCGCGCCGCAGAGGCACTATCCAGGCAGTCGCCCTACTAGCCATCACACCCGCCCATGCCTCGCTGCCGCCCTGTTGTGTTGCTATGCCGTGTTGTATTGCGCGCGTGGGGCACCTGCGGTTTGTCCACCCTGTGCGGTGGCATCATCATCGCCAGTAGGTCTCCTCTCTCTCCCCCGCACTGTCGCCTTGACTCGGACCCACGGTGCAATTTTCGTCGGCTATCAACCATCCTTCCTTGATTCTCCTCATGCACGGTTTCGACCTCTTGTCCTTTGGCCAAGCAACCCCACCCCACGTGTAATCGCGTCGCGGTCAGCGCCAATTTTGGCATTTTCCCTCTAGCGAGCCAATAAGGGCGTAGCGGTGTGCGTCGTACGGCAGTCACCCTGCTGACCGTCTCATAGTGAGCTTGTTGCATCACCAGGTTTGTCTTGGGCCACTTATCGCCCTATGCATGTGAGCCCTACCTCTGCCACCCCTTCTGGCTCACTGACGCGGCCGCACCACCGTGGAGCACCGCCGCACTCTTGGGTCACGTGCAGGCAACCTTCTCTGCTTCATCGGTTGCTGCGGTAAGGTTGCTAGTATGCTGCTGTTGCTCCTCAACCATTCCGCTTTGTCCTGTTGACCCTCGGCTCATCGGAACGTCCTCGTCGGCATTGCAGTTCGGCTGCTGTCATGGGGAGGCTGCGTTGGTCTGCCCCCGGTCCCCTAATCGCAATGTGGTGAGTATCGGCCCCCTTAATCTAAGTAGTTGGGGCTCAAGTGGCCGGCGTGGCGGCTCTGTGCCGGTGGGTGCCACGCCGGAGCGTGGGGAGGCATCCAAGGACCTCACCATTGCGAAGACGAGTTACGCTAGGGTCCTTCGTGCTTAATGGCAGACTAGAGGAATAGTGCACTTAGAGTTCGCGAATTAGCTAGAAGTCCGGGGGCTCTTTAGCAATTTGTCCCGCGCGTCTGCGGTTTCCCCCGCCTAGGCCGCGTTCGCGCGTGGGCCGTCTCCGCGTGGGCTGCCTCGCGTGATGGGTTTGTGGGTACGCGCGTGCGCTGTGCGCGGGTGGGCCACGAGGGTTGGGTCGCGTGGTAAAAATGGAGTTTTCCATTTTTCTTTAGAGAAATCAAATTAGCTTATGATTTCATGTAAATGACCACACTTTGGAAAGTTGTAATAAATCAGTTAAGCGTCCAAAAATCACGCGACCAGTTTTGTTGGATTGGTAAATTCATGCTCTATCAGTTGGTAAATTCCATTCGTGCGTTGCTGTGTTGATGCTAGGCCGATTAAATCAATGCATAAGGCAACAAATACTAATGCAACCAATCTTGTAGGAATTTTTGTGGCAAATCTAGGATAGCTCTAGCTCTAAAATTTTTATAGTAGTTTCATGATGTTATTAGATGCTTGCTGTAATTTTCATAGCCTTCGAATAGCTTGTTTGATAGGGTAGCTAAGTTTCCCTAGTAGTGCAATGTAGTAAATCGGCAATCAAAAGATGATATGCGTTTTAGTTGCTAGAGGTTGGCTAGTTCAGTAACTTTGGTTTAGTAGTAGCAGTGGGTAACTTTGCATATTAGCCATTAGAGTTAGCTAACTAGCTTAGAAGTTGTTGTTATAAGTGTTACTGTGGTCACCGTATTAAGTGTCGTATTATCATTGCATGCATGTAGATCACGAGGAAGTTGAGTACATGGCCATGGAGGACTAGGACTATGAGGAAGTCATCGCGAAGTATGAGGAGGAGATCTTCGTACCAGAGGAGTTTGTAAGGTCCAAATGGCTAGATGGGGGGTGAATAGCCTATTTAAAAATCTACAAGCTTCACTAAACAACAACGTTAGTATAAAAGATGGCTAAGCTAATTCTAGCACTAGCTCAACTATACTATGCAAGCCACCTATACAATTCTAGTGAAGCAAGGCTATGATCTCAAATACACACCAACAAGACTAAGTCACTAAGCTACTTACTTCTATGTGATTAGTACAAGAAAGTAAAGAGCAAGTGACTTGATTCTTATACCAATGAAGTAGAGAAGTAATTCACTTGAAGAATCAATCACAATGATCAACCATAAGAGAAATCCTCGATAAAGAGATGACACAAGATTTTTACCGAGGTTCACTTGCTTCCCGGCAAGCTACTCCTCGTTGTGGTGATACACCCACTTGTCGGTTCACGAGCTAATCGACTATCAAGAGTCGAGCCCTCGGCATGCGCCGCACAACCGCACACAAGATGGGGATCCTCCAAGCCACGAGCTCCACTAGAGTATCCAATTTGTGAACTCCCGCGGGGAAGGATCAAGAACCCCTTACAACACTTGGTAAGGGCTCCAATAATCTTCAATTGTGAGCTCAATCACCTTCGCTGCTCCAAGCTGTCTACCGTGTCAGGAAACATGGAAGAGTAACAAGAAATCCGCAGCAACTCGAAGATCAAGTGCCTCTAGAATGCAACTCTCAAGCAATGCACTTGAATCTCACTCAATCTCACTCAAGATGTGCAACTAAGCAAAGAGATGAGTGGAGGGGTTGTTCTCTAGCTCAAAGGATGTCTCTAGGTCTCAAAATGTGCAAGAGTTACCCTCAAACCTCGAACATCTTCTATTTATAGCGAAGGGGTACGCAGCTAGCCGTTACCGGACGACGCAGTGAAAAACGTACTGACCGGACGCACCGCTCAGGGTGACCGGACACGTCCAGTCACTACAGGACAAGCATGAACAGTGTGTGTCAGAAGTTACCATTGCCGTGACCGGACGCGCTGCACCTGGCGTCCGGTCGAAGTCCAGTAAGCTCCCACCACGACCGGACGCGTCCGATCGCATGTGACCGGACGCGCCGCGCGTCCGGTCGGCTCTACGACCAACTGTGCCCCTCTGGGTGCCTGACCGGATGCTCCGGTTCCGTGAGAGACCGAACGCGCCGGTTGGAAACCCTAACACCGGTGTGCCTGACAACTGCTGAGAACTGACCGGACACGTCCGGTCAAACCGCGACCGCGTCCGGTCACCACAGTGATCGCCGTTCGCCTCCGTTTCTTTTCTGACTTTCAGCGCAGTAGAAAAAAGGCATTTCATTTCCTCAAAAAGCGCCCAAACTCCTCTCTACCACTTAAACTCCATCGCCTTCGCAAAAGTGCTAACACCACCAAGTGTACACCACCATGTGCATGTGTGTTAGCATTTCACAAACATTTTCCAAGGCGTTATGTTAGCTCTCAACTAGATCCTAATGCATATGCTCAAGACATTGATCTAGTGGCACTTGATTTCTAAGCTAACCATGATTGCCCCTCTTGATAGTCGGCTATGTATACTAAACCCGGTCAATCACTTCTCTACTCATCTTAGACCGATAAAAGGAAAACCCTATGGTTATACCTTTGTCTTGCGCTCTTAGATCCTTCTCCTCCACTTGATCATCATGTCCTTCATTTTATGTGCATCTCCACCATGATCATCATTTCATGTCCATGCACCATCTCTTTATGATCTTGTGGCCACCACTCCTTGCCACATACACCTTCATCACATGTGTTGCTTATGCCTAACTCAAAACACTTAACACATGGCATTAGCAACTTGGTGTTATTAATTACCAAAACCAAACTTGGGCTTTCAATCTCCCCCTTTTTGGTAATTGATGACAACCATCACAAAGATATGAAATGAAATCAGTTTTCAATTTCGATAGTATTAGCTCCCCCTACATATGTGCTTCCATGTGTTTGGTTCAATTGTGCACATATGTATGGATTTGAATTTTGGGAGAGTTACTACTACCAAATTGATGCTAAGGTATATAGAATGGACCTTTGAAGCGTGATACCAATCGGAGTTGCCTTTATATACCATCCTTAGCATCAATGTAGCTAGACACCACTTGTAATACATCACTTGTAAAGATCACAAACACTAAAGTACCCCGTGAGATCAACATTATAAGCAAAAGTGTCTTGAAACCACTTGTAAAGCTACTCTTAACAAATCATCATTCAAGTTCTATTTCTAGCAATCACCACACAATCATGAATATTGAATTTAAATTTGCAATGCAACACATCATCATGTTAGTGCACATACAAATGTAACAAAGTGTTCATTAGCTTGCTCCCCCTACTCATGTGCTCAATTTTAATTGATCCCTTTCTAATATCATATCTTTGATTTCTCTCCCCATTTTTGCTTTCTCTCCCTTACTATACCTTTGTGACTTACTTCTCCCCTTTTGCAACTTAACTTTTTATCTTTGTGACTTTTCTCTCCTCCTTTGTCAACAATCACCAAAAAGGTGTCAATTTTAGTGATAGTTAAGTCAATCAATAAGAGAGAGTCCAAGTTATGGTTCAATCTAGATCACTTGCCTAGAATATGTAATTCGGTTTGATCTAAGGACAAGCTTCTTCACACCTTATAAAGTATAAGGGTTATCTTGACCATGTTGAATTACACATCATGAGCTCATTTTCCAGATTCAACACTAGGTTTGCAAGCCCATAAACATGTCATATGCTACCACTAGATCAAACAAACATAGAAGCAATAGTGGTACCATATATACATCAAAATCATTTAATTTTCATGAATGAGCCTATTTGTCATGCAAATATATTTATATATTCTAAACATGTCCTTATCAAAGTATGAATGATATGCCAAACAACTTTACCTTGCATTATCGAAGGGAAGGCATGTCATATAAGAATGTGGGGGTGCACTCATTTCAAGTTGGAGAAGTCAAGTATGTTCAATTCATTCTTCAACTTGTAAAATCTTTTCTCATCAAGTGGCTTTGTGAATATGTCGGCTAATTGATCTTCGGTGCTAATGCTTTCAATGCTAATATCACCCTTTTGTTGATGGTCTCTTATGAAGTGATGCCTTATATCAATGTGCTTCGTTCTTGAATGTTGAACCGGATTTTGTGTCATCTTGATAGCATTTTCATTGTCACAAAACAATAGCACATTCTTGAACTTGATTCCAAAATCATTCATGGTGGCCTTCATACAAAGCAATTGTGCACAACAACTACCGGCACTAATGTATTCGGCCTCGGCGGTAGATAGTGCAACAGTATTTTGTTTCTTTGATGACCATGAAACAAGAGACCTTCCAAGCAATTGACAAGTGCCACTTATGCTTATTCTATTAATCTTGCATCCACCATAGTCGGAGTCCGAATATCTAATCAACTCAAAATTATACCCCTTTGGAAACCATAATCTAACATCATGAGTGCCCTTTAGATATCTCAATATCCTCTTGGTTGCTTTCAAGTGACTTTCTCTAGGTGAAGCTTGATATCTTGCACACTTGCACACACTAAACATCACATCCGGCCTAGAAGCGGTGGCATAGAGCAAACTTCCAATCATAGACCGGTATTGCTTTTGATCTACCATGTTTCCACTAGCATCAACACCCAATTGATCATTTGTGCCCATTGGTGTACTCATTGGCTTAGCATCTTGCAATCCAAACTTATTGATCATGTCCTTGATGTACTTCCCTTGACTTACAAAAGTGTCATTCTTCATTTGCTTGATTTGAAGTCCAAGAAAGTAACTAAGCTCTCCAATCATAGACATCTCAAACTCATTTGCCATCATTTTTCCAAACTCTTCACAAAAGTCTTGATTTGTTGATCCAAAAATAATATCATCAACATAGATTTGCAACACAAACAAGTCAATGCCTATCTTCTTGGTGAAGAGAGTGGTGTCAACCTTTCCCATCTTGAACCCTTTGGAGAGGAGAAAGTCCCTCAACCTCTTATACCATGCTCTAGGTGCCTGCTTTAAACCATACAATGCCTTCTTGAGCTTGTAAACATGGTCGGGCTTCTTGTCATCTTTAAAACCGAGAGGTTGCTTAACATAGACTAACTCATTTATATACCCATTGAGAAATGCACTTTTCACATCCATTTGATATAACTTGATGTTGTGGGCACAAGCATAGGCTAAAAGAATTCTAATTGCCTCGAATCTTGCAACCGGTGCATATGTCTCTCCAAAGTCAAGACCCTCAACGTGAGTGTATCCTTGTGCTACTAATCTTGCTTTGTTCCTCACAACCATGCCATCTTGATCTTGCTTGTTTTGTATCAATTTACACATCTTGATTAATCATATGTATGTCACAATCATCATCAACTTGCATCGGCCTTATATCATCAATGTTCATGTTCTTCATTACATTTGACAATTGATCTCCTCTCACATCATCAAGATTTTGAGCTTTATTTTGCGATCCTTGGGTTTCATCAAACTCAACATCATGAACTTCTTCCAAGGTGCCATTAGTAAGATTCCAAACTCTATATGCCTTGCTTGTGGTAGAATAACCAAGTAAGAACCCTTCATCACATTTCTTTTCAAACTTGCTCAATCTAGTGCCTTTCTTGAGAATATAGCATTTGTAACCAAACACTCTAAAGTATGCAATGTTGGGCTTTCTTCCATTCAATAGCTCATATGGTGTCTTCTCAAGCTTCCCATGGCAATAGAGACGGTTGCTACAATAGCAAGTGTAACACCCTAAAATTTTGGGATATTAAAAGTAGGTAAATATGATTTTTATACAATTTTGTGAGCATACAAATTTAGAGTAATAATAATTTTTATTAACTTAAAATCAATTATAAGGGTAGCTACATGTTTGTGCACTCATGCTGTTGCATTTGAATTTTTGTATTGAGTGGTTTGATTCAAATTCAAAATAGGATTCAAAATCATTTGAAAATGCTTTGAAATACTTGAAAAGGAAAAAAAGAAAAGGAAATTACTTCTCTTCTCAGCTTTCGGCCCAGCAGCCCACCAGCTCGCCCGCTCGCCCTTCTCCTGAGCGCGCGGCCTGCTCTCCTTTCCCTCCGTTTCCTCGCCTTGGGCCGAACCCAGCGAATCCGGCCGCTAGCCCAGCAAGCTCGCGCGAGCGCGCTGCCGCCTGCTTCGCGTCACGTTCTCTCTCGCATCGCTGACACCGTGACCCCATCTGTCAGGTGACGTCTTCCTCTTCTTCACGTCGGCATCGGATTTCTTTCCATCGAACCACCGATGAATCTGAGTCCAAATCCTTCCCTTTCCTTTCTTGGAACCGCCTTCGGGCTATAAAAACGAGCTCGCGCATCCCTTCGCTCCATCCTATCTCGAAGTGAAGCACCGAGGCCGTCCCGTGGAGGCTCCGCTCAAATCACCGTCGGAGCCATCCGCCATCTCGAGCATCGCATCGTCTTCGGGTCAGCTTTGCCTTCGTATTCTACCTTGGTGAGCTCGTCTTGTTCTCTACTTCATCCCGGTGCTTTTCTTTCGTGAGGTAACGCTGTGAATCGCAAGATCGCACTCTCCGGCGATGGCACCGCCACGGGACTCGCCGTCGTGACTGTTTTCCGTCCAGAGCACCGCCGTCGGCCGATCCGATCCAATCTGAGCCGTTCGTTTTAAATCCAACGGTTGAGATTAGCCGATACCGGTTCGGCTGGAAGTTTTGCTAAAGAGTCCCTGCACTTTTTAAATATATAACCCGTAGTCCAACGCGTATTCCTGAATCGCGTATTATCTTTTTGAAAGCGTATTTGATCACGAGAATTCCAGAATACGTTTTCAGCTATTTACAGTTTTGCCACTAAGTTTGTTTTAGTCATAATTTATCCGTTTTAACTCTGATTTGACCCGTTCAAATTGCGTTAGGTTCATATTTGCGAGCTCTACATGTTAGTAGAACTGTTTAGTAGGTTTGTGACATTTTATTTTCGAGTTTGAATTAAAGTAATTATTTTTCTATAGGAAATCTTCGTAAATTCATAACTTCGTCGTTTTAGCTCCGTTTTTCATGATCTTTGCGTCTATGTGATCCTAGCGAGTTGTAGATTCATTTTAAAAACTTTTTATCTTATTTTATTACTATTGGTGTACTGTTCTAATTATAGTCTTGTTTGTTTATGCATGATTGTTCTGGATGAATGTTGTTACTATTGTTGATCGAGTATAGACGGTGAGCAATTCGTTGGGGATCAGGAGTTTTTCTACGAGCAAGATCATCAGGACCAGTTTGAGCAAGGCAAGTATAGCATGGAATTATCCTTGTTGTCCTATTCACATTAAGCAAATAATATCATTATGCATATATTCCTTGTTAAGGATGACTTAGTGTTGATCTTATTCCTTGATACCTATTATATGCATGGATTAGTATTGCTAGTGCTTAACATGAACTATGATCATATAAATTGACTAATGGAATATACAATAAACATTAAAAGATAACTTTTTATTACTATTTAAAGGGGACTAGAGCATGGGGTTATTTTGGTGCTCTCGTTACTCTCCATAAGGACTTATCTGTAAGCGAACATCCGGGATTTACAGTACAACTGTGAGGGCTATAATGGCTCTGGCTTTAGTCATATAGAAAGATATTTTCTAGCTTGTTAGTGGTATTCCTTCATGGCGTAAGAATGGCTTGACAAATCGGGTATAGTGCGGCCTCTGTCTTTATGAGTATAGGCTACGTGTTATTGTGCCATTTGGAAGGAGGGCTCTATATCTGTTTGCCGAGTGAAATCTAATGGCCCTAACTTGTTAGACGAACCTTCAAAAGACTTTATAGTGTTTCCCTGCCTGCTCACCTTGGAAGTGTTTTGGGAGTAATTAACCCGGGCATATGGGCGACACGACTCACAGTGAAAGTGTACAACCTCTGCAGAGTGTAAAACTGTTATAACAGCCGTGCTCATGATCACAAGTGGCCTTGGACCCTTATGGAATAGTTGATCATTAATAATGAATATGTTTTTGCTATTCGTTAATCATTTCACATGGATCATATGTTTATTGTTTACATTGAGACACTTTGCTATTATTGATATACTAAAATAATGCTAATTAAAAGTTACATGCTGATAAACCTATGTCATGCCTTTGAGCCTCATGAACCCCATGTTACACTTATTGAGTACGAGATGTACTTACGCTTGTTTATTTTTCTTACTTGGATAAAAATCCCGGATGGGTAACAGATGGTGCAAGTAGTGATTACTACTACTTTCCGGAAGATTACTAGACTTGCAGTCAACCAGTAAATGTGCCTGTGATTGGAGCTACCACGAGAGTTTTTATTTTATTTTCGCTACATTTGTGTAAAGACTATGTATTAATAATCGTGATGTAATAATATTTGTGATGATACATCCTTTATAATTTGTTAACTTATGTGTGATTGATCTCTGGGCACATATAAGAGTATACACTCCATTTGGTCATTAAATGGGTGTGACAAATTGGTATCAGAGCTATTATTGACTGTAGGACGCAAGCCTAGCTAGAAATGGTTGATTTAGTATCTTCTTTTCACTATTTTTATGCTTACTATCTTGCTCTTGTTATTTGATAAATTTATATGCTTTCTATGTCTCATTCTATTACGAAATTTTGCCTCTATTCTAACTATATCTAAAAACTCTATAGATGGTTCATGGCCGCAAGACTACCCGCATCACCACTGGAGGACACTAACCACCTCGTGCTTTGCTTGCACCTGAAGAGCCACAAGAGGAAGTATCCCAGGAGAATGAGTAGACCCCTGAAGCACCAATCCAAGTGCCAACACCTCCTCATGAAGAACCCGAGCTTGAAGAAGACCTTGAGATCATCGAGATAGAAGATGATGAAGAGGAGGAAGCCAATGGAGGAGAGCAACCCCCGTCTCCACCACCTGATGCAGCTGCTGAGGATGTGCCACCTCCTCCAATGGGGTGGACTGTGAAGATCTACCATAAGGCTGAAGGAGATGTTGTCTCTCACCATCGACTTGTGAGAATGCTCTCTGCCTACTTTGCTGATTGGCACCCAGCAGTGGAGTACGTCTGTTGGGAGTACACCCATCCGCTGGAGGACACTTACTGGAAGGCAAGAGCGAGCATTTTTCCTAAGGATGAGGAAAAAGGGGCATACCAGCTGGATAGGATGTATGCTCACATGGGTCGTCGAGCTACCATGGAGGCTAGCATTGAGGACGCCGCTTTTGAAGAATGTATGGGCCTCCGCTACCTTCGCTTTGACAGCATAAAGCATGATATTCATCGCTACTTCCCTCGTGCACACCCTGACCTTGGATGGGCCATGATGGATCCAGTGCAGTTGGAACCACTTCCTCGGGTGATGGTGAACTTTGTCTATGATATGATGGAGAGGAAGCTGCAGTTAGAGGAGATGGTGAAGGCACAGGGGAAGAACATCAAGAGGTGCCAAGCAATGATTGATGAACTCCGAGCAAATCAAGGCATGACCAAGATTTATGAGACATTAGAGCATGAGCCACATCATTAGAAAATAGGAGTCCTTTATGTAATAAGAACGTTCTTAGTAACGTTAGTTGAGTCTTCGAGTCTGTCATGTGGTTTAAACTTTGGTGTGATAGTTGCTTTATCATTATGCTTATGTGTGAGTTGGATTTTTGTTATGAGTGCTAGGGCGTGTAGGCATGTCTACAAGTTCTATTTTTAAGAATAAAAAGTTTA
The DNA here is from genome assembly GCA_038087645.1 of Saccharum hybrid cultivar R570. NCBI lineage: Eukaryota > Viridiplantae > Streptophyta > Magnoliopsida > Poales > Poaceae > Saccharum > Saccharum hybrid cultivar. Next base: position 32,568,758 of record JAQSUU010000001.1, on the reverse strand, counting down.
TTAGTCAAGGGAATAATAGTTGGGTTTGGTATTGTCACGTTTCTGTCCTTACTATTTTCTAGAGCAGTCTGCAATGTTTCTGATATGGTTAAAAAACGGTTCGTGCAACATTTATGAAATTTTTATGAGAGAAACTAAGCTTAAACACCTTTCAAATTCCGCTAGAATCACCTTTTTATCTGATCTGGTTCGAGAGATATAACTGTCACAAGTTAAAGTTTCTGCACAGTCTAGAATCTGGAACAGTTACTGTTGCGCCTTATTTTTCATTAACTTTACGACAGAATCTGGTCTTATGGTTTAAATAGAAGTTGTGGATAACTTCATAAACTTTCCAACCATATAAAGCACATCTCTATTGGACTTCTATAGCTCGAGATATGATTGATTTACTGAACTATTAACATTGATATTCGCCCAGAAAACTTTCAGATCTCATTCTTTATCTTATAAGTGGTTGATAACATAGAAATTTCAAAGTTTGCATTCATATGGATGGCAGATAGCTAGAAGAGGAAGAGGCAGGGGTCGTGGAGGTGTTCCCCCAAATCCCCCACCACCACCGCCACCCACTATTGAGCAACTTCTGGCAGTGCAGACACAACTTATGCAACAATTGGTGCAGAACCAACATAATCATCCAGTTGCTGGGGCACCACCATGTGATAAGCGTGGTGAGTTTTTGAAGGGTCATCCCCCAGTGTTCACGCACGCCGCTGATCTATTGGAAGCAGATGATTGGCTTCGCACCGTGGAAAAGCAACTCAACATTGCACAATGTGATGACCGACAAAAGGTGTTGTTTGCTTCTGGACAACTCTAGGGAGAAGCTCAGGATTGGTGGGAATCGTATGAGTATGGTCATCCCACCAATGCTCCCACGGTCACTTGGCAGGAGTTTAGAGAGAACTTCAGAGCTTACCATATACCAGAAGGGATAATAGAACTGAAGGCAGAGGAATTCTGGAACTTGACCCAAGGGTCATTATCTGTAGCTGAGTATCGTGACAGGTTTGCCCAGTTGTCACGATATGCTCCACATGAGGTGGCTAATGACAATGATAAGCAGCGCCGCTTCTTGAAGGGATTGTATGATGGACTACAATTGCAGCTGATGTCCAATACTTATCCCAATTTTCAGACGCTTGTGAACCACGCTATCGTGGTGGATAACAAGCGCAAGGAGATGGATGCCAAGAGGAAAAGACTTTAGGGATAGGTCTCCGGTAGTAACACTCGTCCGCGTACTGGTTTTCAGCAGGGTAATCAACAGAGGCCTCCTTCTGGTCAGTGGAATCGTGGTCAAGTCCCTTTCCGCAATCAGTTCTCGCAACGTCCCCCATTCCAGCCGCAGAATGGTAACCAACGCTCTCCGCAATAGAGTGGGAATCAACCTCAGCGACAGGGTCCTTCTAATAATACTCTAATGAAGACCAGTGCTCCCAATACCCCCAACAAGTGCTTTCGATGTGGGAAAGAAGGTCACTTGTCTCACAATTTCCCTGAGAAGATCAACCAGCAGACTCCACAGAGGCAGGGTAGTCACCAGAAGCCTGCACCTAACACTGGAAGGGTGAATTACTTGTCCCAGAAAACAACAGTGGAGGAACCAGAAGTTATGTTTGGTATGTTCGATGTCCATTCCACTCCCGCCACTGTTCTTTTTGATTCTGGAGCATCACATTCTTTCATATCACAATCATTTGTTAGAATACATAGAATTCATTTGTGTGCCATGAAGAACTCTATATTAGTAAACTCACCTGGTGGAAGCATGCCAGCATCTTATCGTTGTCTCCCGATTAGTCTCATTCTAAGGGGGTAGAGTTTAAGGTGAGTCCTATAGTATTGAGAACGGTTAGGATTGATCTCATATTGGGAATGGATTGAATGATGCAACAACAAGCAGAGATTCAGTGCAAGGGGAAATCAGTAGTGCTGACAACACCAAAGGGAGATAGAATCAGAGTTGATGTGAAAGTGCAAAAACAGGAGACCACTACAGTGAATCAGCTTAATGATGGTGCCAATAAGGAGGATCAGGTTGTGGAGGAGTTCTCCGATGTGTTTCCTGAGGAATTGCCAGGTATGCCACCAGACCGTGACATTGAATTTATTATTGAATTATTACCTGAAACTGCACCCATAGCTAAGCGTCCATATAGAATGGGAGTAGATGAATTAGAAGAACTTAAGAAACAAATTAAGGAATTGCAGGATAAGGGTTTCATTCATCCTAGTTCTTCACCTTGGGGAGCACCAGTGATTTTTGTGGATAAGAAAGATGGCACTCAGAGGATGTGTGTAGATTATCGGTCGCTCAATGAGGTTACCATCAAGAATAAGTACCCGTTGCCTAGAATTGATGACTTGTTTGATCAGTTAAGAGGTGCTTGTGTATTCTCCAAGATTGATCTTCATTCTGGATATCATCAGTTGAAGATTCGTGCTAGTGATATACCAAAGACAGCTTTTACCACACGATATGGGTTATATGAGTATACAGTGATGTCTTTTGGTCTGACTAATGCCCCTGCATACTTTATGTATTTGATGAATAAGGTGTTCATGGAATATCTGGACAAGTTTGTAGTGGTATTCATTGATGATATTCTAGTATTCTCCAAGACTGAGGAGGAACATGCCGAACATTTGAGGTTGGTCTTGCAAAAGCTCAGAGAACACCAGCTATATGCCAAGCGAAGTAAATGTGAGTTTTGGTTGAAGGAAGTTTCCTTTCTTGGTCATGTTGTCTCAAATGGAGGAATATCAGTAGATCCTAGCAAAGTGAAAGATGTATTGGACTGGAAGCCACCAATCAATGCAAGTGAGATCCGTAGTTTCTTGGGATTAGCGGGCTATTACAGGAGATTTATAGAGGGATTTTCTAAGCTTGCAAATCCAATGACTGCACTATTGGAGAAGAATGCCAAGTTTGTGTGGTCTGAGAAGTGTCAGGCTAATTTTGAGGAATTGAAGAAAAGATTGACCACTGCACCCGTATTAGTTTTGCCAGATCTGAGTAAACATTTCTCTATCTACTGTGATGCATCTCATTTGGGTTTGGGATGTGTTCTTATGCAAGAAGGTAGAGTTGTGGCATATGCATCAAGACAGTTGAGAAAGCATGAATTAAACTATCCTACTCATGACTTGGAATTAGCTGCAGTGGTTCATGCACTAAAGATATGGAGATACTATTTGATTGGACATAAAAGTGATATATACACTGATCATAAGAGTCTAAAGTATATCTTTACTCAATCAGATCTGAACTTAAGGCAGCGTAGATGGTTGGAGTTGATAAAGGATTATGATCTGGAGGTGCATTATCACCTAGGAAAGGCTAACGTCGTTGCTGATGCTCTTAGTAGGAAAAGCTACGCTAATGAAGTACAAGTAATGCCTATGCCAAGAGAGTTGTGTGCTGAATGTGAGCATCTGAACTTAGGGTTTACCACCAATGCAGTAGAATTGGTACTAGAACCTACTCTGGAACAAGAGATATGCAAGAGTCAGATGAAAGATGCAAAGTTGAGAGAGATAGCGGAGAATATAGTGAAGGGAAAATCACCAGGATTCCATAAGAATGATAAGGGTACGCTATGGTTTGGAAAAAGACTGTGTGTGCCAGAGGATAAGACTATCAGAGAGGCAATTTTGAGTGAAGCTCATGAGTCAGCTTATTCCATACATCCTAGGAGTACTAAGATGTATCTGGATCTGAAAGAGAAATATTGGTGGTATGATTTAAAAAGAGATGTTGCTGAGTATGTTGCTTTGTGTGACACATGTCAAAGGGTGAAAGCTAAACACCAGAGACCTACAGGATTGTTACAACCTATACAGATACCCGAATGGAAATGGAAAGAAGTTGGTATGGATTTTATAGTTGGATTGCCACGTACTCAGAGAGGGTATGATTCAATTTGGGTAATAGTAGATCGTCTAACAAAGGTTGCTCATTTTCTGTCAGTTAGGACTACATATAGCAGTGCAAGGTTGGCATAATTGTATATGGAAAGAATTGTGAGTCTACATAGAGTTCCTAAGAAAATTGTGTCTGATCGGGGTACCCAGTTTACATCTCATTATTGGCAAAAGATACATGAATCACTAGGAACCAAGCTGAACTTTAGCACAGCCTACCATCCACAGACAGATGGACAGAGAGAATTAATCAGGTATTGGAAGATATGTTGAGAGCTTGTGCTTTACAATATGGTACTAGTTGGGATAAGAGTTTGCCTTATGCAGAGTTCTCTTATAACAATAGTTATCAGAAGAGTCTTCAGATGGCACCATTTGAGGCTCTATACGGACGAAAGTGTAGAACCCCGTTGTTCTAGAATCAGAAAGGGGAAAGTCAAGTGTTTGGGCCTGATGTACTCAAGGATGCTGAAAAGAAAGTAAGAATGATTAGAGATAATCTGAAAATAGCCCAGTCCAGACAGAAGAGTTATGCTGATACTCGGAGGAGAGAGTTGACTTTTGAAGTAGGGGATTATGTCTACTTGAAAGTATCACCAATGAGGAGTGTGAAAAGGTTCAACATGAAAGGGAAATTGGCACCGAGGTATATTGGACCTTTTAAGATCGTAGAAAGACGTGGTGAGGTGGCATATCAGTTGGAATTACCTGAGAGTTTGGCAGGTGTACATGATGTGTTTCACGTGTCTCAACTTAAGAAATGTTTGCGAGTACCAGAGGAGCAGATTCCGTTAGAGGAGCTCACTATTAAAGAGGACCTCACATATGAAGAGTTTCTAGTTAAAATTCCAGAGACTGCTAAAAAAGTCACGAGGAGTCGAACTATCAAAATGTGTAAGGTTCAGGGGAATCAGTACACCGAGGGTGAGGCCACCTGGAAAAGAGAAGAGGATCTGAGGAAAACCTACCCGTAACTGTTCGAGTAAGCATCAACCGAATCTCGGGACGAGATTCATCTTAAGGGGGGTAGAATTGTAACACCCTAAAATTTTGGGATATTAAAAAGTAGGTAAATATGATTTTATACAATTTTGTGAGCATACAAATTTAGAGTAATAATAATTTTTATTAACTTAAAATCAAATATAAGGGTAGCTACATGTTTGTGCACTCATGTTGTTGCATTTGAATTTTTGTATTGAGTGGTTTGATTCAAATTCATAATAGGATTCAAAATCATTTGAAAATGCTTTGAAATACTTGAAAAGGAAAAAAGAAAAGGAATTTACTTCTCTTCTCAGCTTTTGGCCCAGCAGCCCACCAGCTTGCCCGCTCGCCCTTCTCCTGAGCGCGCGGCCCGCTCTACTTTCCCTCTGTTTCCCCGCCTTGGGCCAAACCCAGCGAATCTGGCCGCAGGCCCAGCAAGCTCGCGCGAGCGCGCTGCCGCCTGCTTTGTGCCGCGTTCTCTCTCACGTCGCTGACACCATGACCCCATCTGTCAGGCGACGTCTTCTTCTTCTTCACGCCGGCATTGGATTTCTTTCCATCGAACCACCGATGAATCCGAGTCCAAATCCTTCCCTTTCCTTTCTTGGAACCGCCTTCGGGCTATAAAAACGAGCTCGTGCATCCCTCCGCTCCATCCCATCTCGAAGTGAAGCACCGAGGTCGTCCCGAGGAGGCTCCGCTCGAATCACCGTCGGAGCCGTCGGCCATCTCGAGCACTGCATTGTCTTCAGGTCAGCTCCGCCTTCGTATTCTACCTTGGTGAGCTCGTCTTGTTCTCTACTTCATCCCGGTGCTTTTCTTTCGTGAGGCAACGCTGTGAATCGCAAGATCGCACTCTCCGGCGATGGCGCCGCCGTGGGACTCGCCGTCGTGACTATTTTCCGACCGGAGCACCGACGTCGGCCGATCCGATCCAATCCGAGCCGTTCGTTTTAAATCCAACGGCTGAGATTAGCCGATACCGGTTCGGCTGGAAGTTTTGCTAAAGAGTCCATGCGCTTTTTAAATATATAACCTGCAGTCCAACGCGTATTCCCGAATTGCGTATTATCTTTTTGAAAGCGTATTTGATCGCGGGAATTCCAGAATACATTTTCAGCTATTTATAGTTTTGCCACTGAGTTTGTTTTAGTCATAATTTATCTGTTTTAACTCCGATTTGACCCGTTCAAATTGCGTTAGGTTCGTATTTGCGAGCTCTACATGTTAGTAGAACTGTTCAGTAGGTTTGTGACATTTTATTTTTGAGTTTGAATTAAAGTAATTATTTTTCTATAGGAAATCTTTGTAAATTCATAACTTCGTCGTTTTAGCTCCGTTTTTCGTGATCTTTGTGTCTGTGTGATCCTAGCGAGTTGTATATTCATTTTAAAAACTTTTTATCTTATTTTATTACTGTTGGTGTACTGTTCTAATTATAGTCTTGTTTGTTTATGCATAATTGTTCTAGATGAATGTTGTTGCTATTGTTGATCGAGTATAGACGGTGAGCAATTCGTTGGGGATCAGGAGTTTTTCTACGAGCAAGATCATCAAGACCAGTTTGAGCAAGGCAAGTATAGCATGGGATTATCCTTGTTGTCCTATTCACATTAAGCAAATAATATCATTATGCATATATTCCTTGTTAAGGATGACTTAGTGTTGATCTTATTCCTTGATACCTATTATATGCATGGATTAGTATTGCTAGTGCTTAACATGAACTATGATCATGTAAATTGACTAATGGAATATGTAATAAACATTAAAAGATGACTTTTTATTACTGTTTAAAGGGGACTAGAGCATGGAGTTATTTTGGTGCTCTCGTTACTCTCCACAAGGACTTATCTGTAAGAGAACATCCGGGATTTACAGTACAACTGTGAGGGCTATAATGGCTCTGGCTTTAGTCATATAGAAGGACCTTTTCTAGCTTGTTAGTGGTATTCCTTCATGGCGTAAGAATGGCTTGATGAATCGGGTATAGTGCGGCCTCTGTCCTTATGAGTATAGGCTGCGTGTTGTTGTGCCATTTGGAAGGGGGGCTCTACATCTGTTTGCCGAGTAAAATCTAATGGCCCTAACTTGTTAAACGAACCTTCGAAAGACTTCATAGTGTTTCCCTGCCTGCTCACCTTGGAAGTGTTTTGGGAGTAATTAACCCGGGCATATGGGCGACACGACTCACAGTGAAAGTTTACAACCTCTGCAGAGTGTAAAACTGTTATAACAGCCGTGCTCACGGTCACGAGTGGCCTTGGACCCTTATGGAATAGTTGATCATTAATAATGAATATGTTTTTGCTATTCGTTAATCATTTCACATGGATCATATGTTTATTTTTTACATTGAGACACTTTGCTATTATTGATATACTGAAATAATGCTAATTAAAAGCTACATGCTAATAAACCTATGTCATGCCTTTGAGCCTCATGAACCCCATGTTACACTTGTTGAGTATGAGATGTACTTACGCTTATTTATTTTTCTTACTTGGATAAAAATCCCGGATGGGTAATAGATGGTGCAAGTAGTGACTACTACTACTTTTCAGAAGATTACTAGACTTGCAGTCAACCAGTCAATGTGCCTATGATTGGAGCTACCACGAGAGTTTATATTTTATTTCCGCTACATTTGTGTAAAGACTATGTATTAATAATCGTGATGTAATAACATTTGTGATGATACATCCTTTATAATTTGTTAACTTATGTGTGATTGATCTTTGGGCACATATAAGAGTATGCACTCCATTTGGTCGTTAAATGGGTGTGACAACAAGCCGTGTTGATGGCTTCACTCCAAAATGAATGACTTACATTGTATTCACTAAGCATTGATCTAGCCATATCAATTAAGGTTTTATTTTTTCTTTCAACTACACCATTGGATTGAGGAGTGTATGTAGGTGAGAATTGATGTCCAATACCAAGATCATCACATAAATCTTCAATTCTTATGTTCTTGAACTCACTACCATTGTCACTTCTAATCTTCTTCATGGTAGTCTCAAACTCATTTTGCACCCTCTTGACAAAAGACTTGAATAGATCATAAATATCACTCTTGTCATAAAGAAAGAACACCCAAGTGTATCTAGTGTAGTCATCCACTATCACAAAACCATACTTGTTCCCACCAATGCTAGTGTACGTTGTTGGCCCAAACAAGTCCATGTGTAATAGCTCAAATGCCTTTGATGTGCTCATTTCACTTTCACTAGGATATGCATTTCTAACTTGTTTGCCGGCTTGACAAGCACTACAAGGTTTATCCTTCTCAAAAGTGACATCCTTCAAGCCTCTAACTAAGTCATGCCTCAAAAGTTTGTTCAATTGTTTCATTCCAATATGACCAAGCCTTCTGTGCCATAACCATCCCATACTAGATTTGCTAAGCAAGCATGATGTCAATTATGTCTCACTATCATTGAAGTCAACCAAGTATAAGCTACCATGTCTAAATCCTTTGAATATCAAATTTAATCCATCAACACTTATGACTTCAACATCATCACTACCAAATATGCACTTGAAGCCAAGATCACAAAGTTGTGCCACCGATAAAAGATTAAAATCTAAGCTCTCAACTAGCAATACATTAGATATGCTCATGTCATTTGAGATAGCGATTTTACCAAGCCCCTTCACCTTGCCTTTCTTGTTGTTGCCAAAAGTGATAGCATCAAAACCACCATTTTGACTTGTATCAATTGATTTGAACTTATAAGAATCCCCCGGTCATATGTTGAGTGCACCCACTATCAAGCACCTAATGCCTTCCTTCGGCTTTGTAATTGACCTACAAGACAAAATCAATTCCTTTTAGGTACTCAAACTTGTTTAGGTCCTCTAAGGTTAGTGACCAAGCTCTTTGATACCCAAATGACTTTCTTCTTTGAGCCCATCCATGGTGCACCAATGAACTTAACATGAACACTATTTGTACCCTTAGTAAGTATATAGAAGGAATCAAACTTAATTGAAGATAAATTAGCTTTGGATTTCTTGTTCATGCAAAGTTGCTCTATGTGACCAACTTGCTTGCAACTTTTGCAATAGCTACCATTGTTCTTCACAAAACGAGTCTTGTGAGGAGCAAAAGCGGCCTTACCTTTCTTGGGGTTATAGCCCAATCCCTCTTTATAGAGAGAAGCCCTTTGGCTACCCAAGCACATAAGCAAGCGGTCCTCGCCACCATAAGCCTTAGCTAAGGTGTGATTGAGCTCTTTTACCTCCTTGAGATTTTCATTCTCAACTATAAGTGTGGAGTCACAAGTAAAACCATCACTACTAGATGAGGATGATGTAGATGTGCTACATGAAGGGTTAGTGGGAGCAACAACAATAGGCTTATGAAAAGATTCATCAATTATATCATATGATATGCCTATGTTGCAAGTTTTAGCTTTCTCAACATTAGTTGGCATGTTTTCACATTTTTTAACTAGATAGGAATGAGCTTCTTCAAGTTAGTGTGAGACTTTTGAAGCTTCTTATGGTCTACCTTTAGACTCTCATAAGATGCCCTAAGTTCATCAAGTTCTTGCATAAGGTTTTTCTTATCCTTAAGCAAGCCCTTGCACTCCTTTCTAGATTCTTTAAAATGTTGAGTGCAATCTTTAAGCATAGTGATTAATTTATTTTTAGTAAATTCTTCTTCATCACTATCACTATCACTAGCATTATCATGATCACTCTCATCGTCTGATGATACCCTAGCGGCCTTAGCCATAAAGCACGATGGAGTGTCGAAGAGGGAGACCTTCTCTTGGATGGCAATGCTAGCATGTCCCTTTTTCTTGCTCTTGTTGTCATCCTCATCATCACTTGAGGAATCATCACTATCCCATGTAGCAACATGAGAGTCATTCTTCTTTTTATGAGAACTCTCCTTCTTTTCTTGCTTCTTCTTTTGCTTCTTCCCCTCCTTCTTGATAGCATCTTCATCATCACTATCATAAGGACACTTTGCAATGAGATGATCCTTGCTATGGCATCTAAAACATCTCATGGTATGTTCATTCTTCTGGGATGAGTTCTTTCTCCTTCTTGCACGAAAGCCCTTCTTCTTCATGAATTTACCAAATTGCTTGATAAAAAGAGCCATCTTCTCATCAATGTCATCACTATCACAAAAACTTGAGTCTTCATTACTCGATGATTCAATCTTGGATTTACCCTTGGATGTGGTGGCTTTGAATGTCACACTTTTCTTCTTCTCACTTTCCTTCTTTTTCTTTTTAACTAACTCCTCTTTCTCATCATCTTCTCTATATGAATCATCGGTCATCACTTCTTGGAATACTTGTTGAGGAGTTGAATCCTTCAATGTAGTCCTCACTAGCACGGTGATCAATGTATCAAATCTCTTAGGCAAGCTTCTCAAGAACTTCATAGAGAATTGGTTGTCCTTGACCTCCTTACCAAGTGCCTTGAGCTCATTCACAATGACTTGCAATCTATGAAACATTTCCGGTACACTCTTATCTTCTTGCATCTTGAAGCTAGAAAACTTTTCTTGCAAGATATATGCTTTAGCGGTCTTTGTGCCTTCGGTGCCCTCAAAAGTTTCTTCTAGCTTGGCCCAAGCATCATGAGCAATCTCAATGTTCTTCACTTGCTCAAAGGTCTTGTCATCTAGTGCCTCATAAAGAGCACTAATAGCAATGTCATTGCATTGGAGCTTCTTCTCTTCCACCGGTGTAGGTGCTTCCGGATTAGCAACCTCAAATTTTGTTTTGGTGACCTTCCACACTTCTCTATTAATTGACTTGAGATGTGCGGTCATCTTAACCTTCCAATATGCATAATTTGTGCCATCAAAGTGAGGTGCCTTCTTGGTGTTGTTGATGTGCAAGCTTAATTGAGCCATTTCTTTTTCACCGTAGGTTGTTAAGCCTCAAATAAACGGTGCCTCAGCTTCGATACCACTTGTAAGGTCCAAATAGCTAGAGGGGGATGAATAGCCTATTTAAAAATCTATAAGCTTCACTAAACAACCATGTTAGTATAAAAGATGGCTAAGCTAATTCTAGCACTAGCTTAACTATACTATGCAAGCCACCTATACAATTCTAGTGAAGCAAGGCTATGATCTCTAATACACACCAACAAGACTAAGTCACTAAGCTTCTTACTTCTATGTGATTAATACAAGAAAGTAAAGAGCAAGTGACTTGATTCTTATACCAACAAAGTAGAGAAATAATGCACTTGAAAAATCAATCACAATGATCAACCACAAGAGAAATCCTCGGCAAAGAGATGACACAAGATTTTTACCGAGGTTCACTTGCTTCCTAGCAAGCTACTCCTCGTTGTGGCGATACACCCACTTGTCGGTTCGCGAGCTAATCGACTATCAAGAGTCAAGCCCTCGGCGGGCGCCGCACAACCGCACACAAGATAGGGATCCTCCAAGCCACGAGCTCCACTAGAGTATCCAATTTGTGAACTCCCGCGGGGAAGGATCAAGAACGCCTTACAACACTTGGTGAGGGCTCCAACAATCTTCTATTGTGAGCTCAATCACCTTCGCTGCTCTAAGCCGTCTACCATGTCGGGAAACACGGAAGAGTAACAAGAAATCCGCAGCAACTCGAAGATCAAGTGCCTCTAGAATGCAACTCTCAAGCAGTGCACTTGAATCTCACTTAATCTCACTCAAGATGTGCAACTAAGCAAAGAGATGAGTGGAGGGGTTGTTCTCTAGCTCAAAGGATGTCTCTAGGTCTCAAAATGTGCAAGAGTTACCCTCAAACCCCGGACATCTTCTATTTATAGCGAAGGGATACGCAGCTAGCCGTTACCAGACGACGCAGTGAAAAATGTACTGACCGGACACACCGGTCAGGGTGACCCAGGACAAGCGTGAACAGTGCGTGTTAGAAGTTATCGTTGCCGTGACCAGACGCACTGCACCTGGCGTCCGGTCGGAGTCCAGTAAGCTGCCACCACGACCGGACGCGTCCGATCGCACGTGATCGGACGCGCCGCGCGTCCGGTTGGCTCTACGACCAACTGTGCCCCTCTAGGTGCCTGACCGGATGCTCCGATTCCGTGAGAGACCAGACGCGCCGGTTGGAAACCCTAACACCTGCGCTCCTGACAACTGCTGAGAACTGACCGGATGCGTTCGGTCAAACCGTGACCGCGTCCGGTGCAGCGTCCGGTCACCACAGTGATCGCTGTTCGCCTCCGTTTCTTTTCCAACTTCCGGCGCAGTAGAAAAAAGGCATTTCACTTCCCCAAAAAGTGCCGAATCCCGCCTCGCAAGCTCGACGGGAGGGAGAGAGGAACCCAAACCCCTCTCTACCACTTAAACTCCACTGCCTTCGCAAAAGTGCTAACACCACCAAGTGTGCACCACCATGTGCATGTGTGTTAGCATTTCACAAATATTTTCTAAGGCGTTATGTTAGCTCTCAACTAGATCCTAATGCATAAGCTCAAGACATTGATCTAGTGGCACTTGATTTTTGAGCTAACCGTGATTGCCCCTCTTGATAGTCGGCTATGTATCCTAAACCCGGTCAATCACTTCTAAAACATCCTTGATTTCCACGAAGGGAAATCCACAGAAACGAAGTGTAAAATGACGAAACATTCCATCAATTTACCCAAATCTCAGCGATACATAAAGTCATGCACGAATATCAGAGTACAATAGATAGTTTTACATAATTTATTCTCTTCTCCTCGTAGGGCGGAACACACTCACATAAGCATACGGAACAACATCCGACGTAGATAGCAGCGGAAAAGATCTTCTGGATCCAGCTTGAGCGTAGAACAGACCCTCTAATTCTCCCAATCATCGCCCTCGTAGTCGTACTCGGGCTCGGAACCTGTCAAAAATCTATCAGTACACTTGGTACTGGCCACGCATCGCCCACCCTATGCTTGCAATGCTTTGTGGAAAGTGGAATGCATTGAGGGAAGTAGGAAGAGACCTACTTAGGCTGTGGGTTTCCTATGCAAGTAGTTAATATTTTAATAAGATATTCCTCAGTTTTTATCTCATCTTAGTCACACATTTTCCCAATCCCATCACACACAACACATCTCATCTCACTCTCTCTCTAGGCGACGAGATTGACTCCCGCTCAGATCTCGTCTCAACGGCCAAAGCTAGAATCCGACACAGAACCCGGGGGAAAGGTAGAAAGGACTCCTCTCATCTAATCAAGTGAAGCGTAGGTCATGGGAATGTCCATATCCGCGGACGCGGCTATACGTATAGATCGATCAACTCTGCAGAGCGTGTACACCTGGTAATCCACAAGATCGCCATCCTCGATGATCCGGCTCGTCTAGGCTGATTCCAACTACCTTCCAACCGGTACAGTACCACCCTACCACTCAGCCCTGGGCCACCCCGGCATCCACCAAAACGCTGAGACTGTGAGACGTAGTACCGGGCCCCCAAGGTCACTACGCTGTCTTAGGAGGGTGTGGGTCCCCATGCCCGTACCTCCCTACACTATCACCTTCTAACCTAGTAGTAGTGGTACCGCCCTAGTCAGTCGAGTAATCGTCTCCCGCCCATCGAGAGCGAGTGGTGTGCACGAAGGTCCCATGGTTCCGGTTCTCAAGACATACCAGTCCTTAGGGTGACCAGACAGGATGTGTTCTCAAGGGGGAGACACCGTCTTCCCCGTGCCACGACAGCACCTCCACCAGGGATAACCAACACCCCAGTTCACCTCTCAAATATACCTGCCACAGGTATCTCTCGTGAGGGATGCCCAGGTCGCACCCCTCCAGCAAGACTTGCCCCAAAGACTCGTCGTAGGATCCTGTCCGATCGACTCAACCCTCACCACTCACCCAAGACGCACGCCAAGATCTCCCTAGTTCTTTAGTCAGGTTTATCAAGTTCTTGGCACTATGTGCCTTATACATATACGTCTCTCTCTCATCGGCATCATATCACAGATATAATGCGAGTAAGAGCAAAAGCAGTAATATGTAACATGCGAGCATCTAACCTAACAGCAGGGTGAGCAGGAGTAAGGTTACAACAAGGTAAAAGGCTCAAAGTAAAGCATCTACCATGCAGCCTATCAACAATAATAATGTACAAAAATAAAGCGCTAGCAATTCTATATTTGCATGCGTAATAGGTTCTACGGAGATGGGTGGGGCGTGGCACCTGGCAGGTCATCACCCAAGTCCTCGCTGTAGTCGGGGTCGTACTCCTCAGTCGGCAGGTCCTCCAGCTCTGTTAAACGTAACGTAGAGCCGCATTAAGGACTCCTATAGAGGTGCACAAAGAAGCAACAGAAATTCAAAAGATCCAAATGCACTCAAACATAAGCCTAAGATGTAGAGCTCATTTTAAGAAAAATTTAGAAACTGGTTTGGTATTTTTCTGAGTTAAAATGAATTAGTTATGAATTTCCAAATATTAAATGATTTTCTGAAAAAGAAAAAGAAAAGGAAAAACCAGGCAGCGACATGTGTCACGCGTTGATTGGCCGAAACATAATGAGTCACTGACCGGTGGGTCCCGTTGACTAGTCAACGGTCAACTTCGACCGGGCCAAGACCGGGCCTCGGTGGGCCGGGTCAGGGCTAGATACGGGCCGGGTTGGGCCGCCACGTGTCAGATGCTGGTGCGGCCACGTCGTCCACTTGGATTCTCAAACGGGCTCGGGCTGGTGAACTCGGCTCACGGTGGACTCGTGCGGGTGGTCCACAGGTCTTGAACGCGGTCCATAGTGGACCCGGTCCATACTCTCTTCTCTCCTCTCGGCTCACGGTGCACCGAGTGCACCTAGCCACTCTTTCCCTCTCTTGCTTCATTTCTTCTCCGGCCGCGCCCTTCGCCAGGGGCGAGCGACCGGTCTCACGATTTGGAGTCCCACAGGCGGAGCCAGTAGGCTCTACCGCATCGCGTGATCCCATGGAACTTGATGGAGGGGTCTTCGGTGTGGATTACAGCGCTTAGAGGGGGTGTCCACGGCGGTGGTGGCTCGGCCGGCGTGGTGAACGGCGGCAAGACCTCCCCGGCGTCTTGGCTCGGGTGGTGGGGTCTTCTATTGATTCGCGACCGCGTGTAGAGCGTGAAGACAGGGTCAAAACGATGAAATTGCGCTCTAACCGAACCTTCCACGGTGGTGGCAGCTCGACGCCTCTGGCCACGAAAAACACCGCCGGCCATGCTGTCGGGGGTCTCTCCCTCCCTAACGGTGCGCGTGGTGTGTCCTTTGCCTAGGCGATCCTATTGGTCCTCTTTCCCTTGCCTCTATCGTCTCGAGCCAACAAGGAACGGTCTTGCCATGGCCGTGCTCTGGCCATGGCGGGCACGCTCTGAGCGTCGCCACGGTAGTGGCGTTCCCGAGCCGGTACGGCTCGGTAACGCCGTGTGGAGTGCAATCGTGTCCGCATGAGTGTATGTAAGTGCAAATGAAGATCGGGCTCCGGCCTTGACCGTTTTCGGCATGAATTTGGTCACTGCAGTGCCGACGTGCCTACGGTGGCGAGCAGAGGAAGTCGCGATTGGTGCGGCTCACCTTGGGCTCGTGGTAGAAGGATGGCGGTGCAGTGGTGATTCGCGGCAGTGAAGTCAT
The DNA here is from genome assembly GCA_038087645.1 of Saccharum hybrid cultivar R570. Classification (NCBI taxonomy): domain Eukaryota; kingdom Viridiplantae; phylum Streptophyta; class Magnoliopsida; order Poales; family Poaceae; genus Saccharum; species Saccharum hybrid cultivar. Next base: position 32,553,252 of record JAQSUU010000001.1, on the reverse strand, counting down.
GTAGCCGTGCAGTGACGCTCCCCGGCGAGGTGGACGGTAGTGGCGTCTCCTTTTTCTCTGGTGTCCCGAGCGGCGGCGGTAGTTCGGCTCCTCCTCACGACCTTCCCCTTCCCTTCTCCCCTCCTCCCTCTTCCTTGCTGCATGGTGTGGTTAGAGATGAGGCCACCCGAGGCGGCGGTAAAAGAGCTGGAGAGGGGGGCGCTAGGGCGTTGATGCTCGGCTTTTATAGCCAAGCTCTGGTCATGGCATTGGTGAATGGTGGATTGAGTGGAAGGGGAGAAAGGAGGGCTGTGATGTGCTCTAGGTCAAGGTTTACGATGCCGTGGTGCGGTTGGCGATCGATTGGCGAGGCTAAATCGAATCTTGGCGGTTTTAGCGTGTCAGAAAATAGCAAGCTCCTTTGTTGTCCATGGCGGTGCCGTGCGCGCGTGCGGTATCATGGTGGGGCGAGGTATGTGTGTGGCTGGAGTGCGAAACCGACTCGATGGCTTGGCGTGCAAGGCGACCGGCAGGGGATAGGGGGGATCTTCCCTCACCGTTTGCGTGTTCTTGTTCCCTCGCCGTTGCTCTGTTTTCCGACCGGTGAGGCGGGGAAAAGCTGGAGGTAGGGGATGACGCCGTGGGGCCCTCTCGTCAGCGACCGCGGAAGAGAAGAGGGCGAGCGTCCCTCGCTTAGCGGGCTGGTGACGCAGGCCGGGCGCCCGCGGTAGGTTGGGCCGGCCCATGCAACGGGCGCACGCGCGTAGGCGTGAAGTGGAGCGCGAAGCCACGGTTTGGGCCGGGCCGCTGCGGTCGCATGTGCTAAAGAGGCCCTTTTCCATTTTCTTTTACTTGTTTGAGTTTCCATTTTGTATTTTCTTTATTCCATATAAGCCAAGGCTTTGGTATTTTATACAAATATATATATTGCCTCCATTTGGATCTCATTTAAATAAAGGTGGTTGTTTTTATTTAACAATACAAAGAACATAAAAACCAACTCATGAATATATTATTAAATGCAACATGTAATTAACTAGACTAGGTGCTACTTGTGCAGCTAGGGTTGCTTTCCTATATGTCACTCACAAAACATTGGTTATTTTTTTTAAAAAATTTTGTGGTTGTGATTTTTATTTCCTGGAAATTCTGGGTTGTTACAGTCCTCCCCCCTCACAGGAATCTCATCCCGAGATTTAAGGTGTGGCATACCTTTCAAAGAGGTAGGGGTAAAGCATCCGAAGTTCGGACTCTTTCTCCCAAGTAGCTTCCCGTTCTGTGTGGTTACTCCACTGAACCTTGCACATGGGTATCACTGTGCTTCTAGTTTCTTTCTCAGCTCTGTCTAAAATTAAGATTGGGTGCTCCTTGTACTCTAAGGTGTCCTAGATATCCAGTGCTTCTGTGTGTACCTCTTGTTCTGGCAACTGCAAGCACTTGCGTAGCTGAGATACGTGAAACACTAGGTGTACTCCTGTTAACTCCTCGGGCAACTCCACCTTGTATGCTAACTTGCCAATCCTCTGACCGATCCTGTAAGGTCCCACATACCTAGGTGCCAACTTTCCCTTCACATAAAATCTGATGGTACCTCAGAGTGGGGAGACTTTGAGATAGACATAGTCCCCGACCTGAAACTCGAGGTCTCTCCGACGGTTATCTGCATAACTCTTCTATCGACTTTGGGCAATCCTCAGGTTCTCTCGTACTTGGGCTACTCCTTCTTCGGCATCTTTGATCTTTGCGGGACCAAAGAATGATCTCTCTCCCACTTCTGACCACATCAGAGGGGTTCTACACTTTCTGCCATACAAAGCCTCAAACGGTGACATCTTGAGACTAGCCTGGTAGCTGTTGTTGTAAGAGAACTCTGCGTGGGTCAAACTTTTCTCCCAATTGGTTCCATACTTCAAGACACAAGCTCGGAACATATCCTCCAAAATCTGATTAACTCTCTCTGTCTGACCATCTGTCTGTGGGTGGTATGCGGTACTGTAGTCAAGTCGAGTCCCTATAGCCTTGTGGAGACTCTTCCAGAACTTGGACACGTATTGCGTACCACGATCAGACACTATGCTAGTGGGGGCTTCATGGAGTCTGAGAATGTGCTCGACGTACAGATCTGCTAGCTTCTCAACTCTGTAGTTAGCCCTCACAGTTATGAAGTGAGCTACCTTGGTCAGTCGGTCAACGATCACCCAAATCGAGTCATGGCCTTTAGGAGTTCGAGGTAAGCCTACTATAAAGTCCATGGATATGCTTTCCCATTTCCACACCGGAACGTCCAAGGGTTTAAGCAATCCGGCTGGTCTTTGATGCTCAGCCTTGACTCTATTGCAGATGTCGCATCGCGCGACATGCCCGGCAATATCTGCCTTCATGTTCTTCCACCATAACTGTTTCTTTAGATCAGCATACATTTTGGTGCTTCCCGGGTGAATACAATACTTGGAGTCATGACCCTCATCCAAGATTTCTCGCCGCAAGGCGGAATTAGATGGTACACAGATTCTATCCTTGTACCAGTACACTCCTTGCTCATCCTCCCTAAACTCGGGGGCACTTGCCCTTCTTCATGAGTTCTCGGATTTCCCAAATTTTAGGACACTCCAGTTGAGCATTGCGGATCCGATCCATAAGGTTGTATTGCACTCGAAGCTCATTCAACATACCCCTAGGTAGGATTTTGAGACGAAGTTCGCCCATTTCCTAACATAGCTCAGGTGGTACGGCTTCCATGGACAGATTGTGGCAATAGCTCTTTCGGCTCAAGGCATCAGCGACTACATTAGCCTTTCCCGGATGATAGTGAATCTCCAGGTCAGAATCCTTTATAAGCTCAAGCCATCGGCGCTGTCTCATGTTTAGATCTTCTTGAGTGAAGAAGTACTTTAGGCTCTTGTGGTCGGTGTAGATATCACACTTATTTCCAATCAGGTAGTGCCTCCATATCTTTAGGGCATGCACGACAGCGGCAAGCTCTAGATCATGGGTTGGGTAGCATTGCTCATGGTCCTTCAACTGTTGGGACGCATAGGCAATGACCCTTCCACTTTGCATCAGAACACAACCAAGTCCCTGTCTAGATGCATCACAATAGACCACGAAGTCTTTCTGGATATCGGGCAAGGCAAGAACAGGTGTGGTGGTAAGCTTCTGTTTCAGAGTCTGGAAGCTGTGCTCGCACTCGGCCGTCCATTCAAACTCATTAGTCTTCTTTAGCAGGTTAGTCATGGGCTTGGCTATCTTTGAGAAGTTCTTGATGAATCTGCGATAGTACCCAGCTAAACCAAGAAAACTGCGGACATCGGTCACATTGCGGGGTTGTTCCCACTCTTTCATAGCTTCAATTTTTGCGGGATCTACAGCAACTCCCTCAACAGTGAGTACATGACCAAGGAAAGCAACTTCTTCAAGCCAAAAGTCACATTTGCTGAACTTGGCATATAGCTGATTTTGCCTCAACTTCTCCAAAACCACTCTCAAGTGTTGCTCATGTTCTTCGGCGGTGGAAGAATAGATAAGGATGTCATCAATGAACACCACTACAAACTTGTCCAGTTCGTCCATGAATACCTTATTCATCATGTTCATGAAATAAGCCGGGGCATTAGTGAGTCTGAAGGACACCACTGTGAACTCATATTGCCCGTATCTGGTGACAAAAGCTGTCTTAGGAATGTCGTCGGGTCTGATTTTCATCTGATGATACCCGGACCTGAGATCAATCTTAGAAAAGAACTTAGCATCTTTTAGCTGATCTAGGAGATCATCGATCCTGGGCAGAGGATATTTGTTTTTGACTGTTACGGCATTCAAGTTCCGATAGTCAATGCACATCCTCATGGATCCATCCTTCTTTTTCACGAACAAAACAGGGGAACCCCAGGGTGAAGCACTGGGTCTGATGTATCCCTTATCTGACAACTCCTTGAGTTGCTTCTTTAGCTCCTCTAGCTCATTGACTGACATGCGGTAGGGCCTTTTAGCAATAGGACCGGTACCAGGCAGAAGGTCAATCACAAACTCCACATCCCGATCAGGTGGCATGCCTGGCAACTCTTCAGGGAACACGTCAGGGTACTCATTCACAACGGGTACCTCCTCGATTGTCTTGGCCTCTAGGGCACACAACTTAGAGACTATTTTTCCCTGATTTGGCTTACAACGGATTATGTGTCCACTTGAGTGTGTGATCTCCACATACCTTGGTGAACAAGATATCACTCCTTTATGTTGTGTCAACCAATCCATTCCCAGTATGACATCTAGTCCCTCAGATGGAAGTAAGGTGAGATCGGCTAGAAAAGGGTAGCCCTCAATGGTGATACTCACACCCTGACATCTCTTGGTGCATAAAATGCGACCCAAAGGTGAACTAGTATCAATGGGCTCCTTACGGGGAGTCACAGGTATGCTATGTTCTCGTGCAAACTTAGTGGAAATGTAAGAACAAGTAGCTCCAGAATCAAACAAGACTGAAGCTATAACTCCCTGTACCAAAAACATACCGTACACCACATCGGGAGCGTCCTGGGTGTCCTTCGCGGTCATGTGGTTGAGACGACTTCGGACAGCCCCAGCAACGTTCTTGCGCGGAGCAGCAGGTGTAGCAGCCTGTCTTGTCTGGGTCGAAGCAGGCGGTGTGCCTTTCTTGATAGGGCACTCAGCGATCTTGTGACCGGGCTGGCCACAACCGAAGTAGGTGAAGGGCGCGCTACCTGTGGAGGTAGGCGTAGCGGTCCTCCACGTGCTAGCTCCCTGAGTGGGGCGATTTGGAGCGGGTCGGCTCTGAGCGGGGCGGTGGTAGTTGGCGGTGTAGGTACCACCTCCACGGCTCGGAGCGGTCACTGCCCCCTGAGTATAGCGAGAGCGGGGCAGAGGAAGCACGTGAGCACGTGGCCTCTGCGGAGCCAGGCCACGAGTGGAACTCTTGAACCGGCGCTTCTTCTCCTTGTGGAGGGCGTCTACCTCCAGACGGTCCCTCTCCATCTCCAGCACCTTGTTGACCATCTCACGAAGGGTGCGACAAGCATGACCCGAGAGGGCCACCTTGAGACGAGAGTTCAGCCCCTTCTTGAAACAGTACATCTTCTTCTTTTCGGTATCGGTTTCACCTGGAGCATACCTCATCATGCGGCTGAAACGAGTAGTGTACTCCTGAACCTTCTGGGAGCCTTGGGAAATGTTGCGAAACTCCTCTACCTTGGCATCCATGACGCCCTCAGGCATGTGTTGCTCACGAAAAACCTCGGCGAACTCCTCCCAAGAGATACTCCCCGGGTCCTCGTGGGCGTCGTAGTAGCTGTCCCACCATGCGCGTGTAGCACCGGTGAGCTGGTGGGCGGCTACCCCCACACACTCCTCATCAGTGCAGGTGGTGAGGTCCAGCTTCTTTTCCATCTCACGGAGCCAGTCCTCAGCGGCGATGGGGTCATCGTCGGCGGTGTCGAAAGTAGGAGGCCTCAGCTTGAGAAAACCCTCCAACTTCCACTGGAAGTCGTTGGGAGGACCCCCGTGGCGGTGAAGCATTCCCTGAGCCAGTGTCTCCAAGAGGCGGGTTTGGCGGTCCATCACCTTCGCCAACTGTGGTGGTGGCGGCGGTGGTGCTTCTTCTCCAAGATGCTGGGTGGCACCCGCCCCCAGTACAGGCTCCTCTGGTGCAGGCTCCTCCCCAACACCGAAGGGGACTCCCTGGTCTCCTCCACGGCCTCGACCACGACCACGGGCCATAGGCGCGGGGAAAAGCGAGCGGTTGTTCAGACGAGCGGATCGGCGGCAAGACATCTCTCTGCAGGGTCAGATCATTGTTTAACACACACATTTTTTTTGCATGGTTAAGCGATTTATCAATTTAAAAAGAGATAGCTATCCAACACTCATACAAAGATGCAATAAGAACCATAAGATGCGATAAGATCCAAAACATTCATTACATTAATTTATTACATAGTGATATCTCCAGTAGCTACACTAACAGATTCGCGGGAATCGTGCTACTCGCAGGCAGCTCCAAAAGTGGGACATCCTACATTACTCCTTACGTGCATCATTATAACTCTGGCCACATAGGGCTCAACATGTCTACTACTACCTTATTACAGGATTATGTGAAAAAGGTGACTACTCCTGTCCGGGAGTGGCGGGTGGTGTAGAAGGACCAGAAGTGGAAGCCTTGGGAGTGCCCTCCATGGCACGAAGCTCGTCGTTGAAGTGGTGGATCCTCGCGACGTAAGTGAGAGCGTAGTCCAGCATCTCAGTCCTCAGAACCTCTGAGTATCCCTTAGTCGGGCAAGCCTTGAAGTTGAGCTTGGTGGCCTCAACGTGGAAAGGCTGTCTGCGCGGTTTCTTGCGCATCCCAGGTAAGAGGACGTCCTGGACCTTTCCGATCTCCTGGACACGCTTATGATCAGCGTCGATCCAAGCCTGACTAATGCGGTTCACCTTGTCCTGAAGATACTCGGTGCTCTTAATGTAGTGAACCAAGTGGTGCATGTTGTAGGTGGTGGTGACGGCAGCCTCCACAGCTAGCTTTTCCATTGTGTTGCAACGGGCTTCCAGGGCAAGCTTCCTAAAGCCACACTGCTTCTCCTTCTCGTGGAGCTCTCTCAGGGTAAGCCTCTGATGCTCAATCCGATCCTCACACTCAAGCACCTTGGACTCAAGATAGTCATGGCGAAGCTCAGCCTCCCCAACCTTGTCCTTGAGATCGGCGATCTCCTTCCTAAGTGACTGCTTACGGTTCTCGTAGAAGGTCTTCATCCTATCATAGCCCATGCGCTCCTCCTCGAGCTTGCCGACCATCTCCCCTCCTTGCGCTCCACCTTGAGGAACTCCTCGTCGCAACGGAACAGGAGGTCTCAGTGGTGGCGGTTCTGCATCTCTACATCCATGATGTAGCGATCCTGGGCGATGATGTACTGTGCGGAGGCCCTCAGACAGGGGTCGACCTCGTCGCGCGCAGCACGATCTGCAGCAGTGATCTGTGGCTCTGAGAACCTATTCAGGTCTAGAGCGGCAGGCAGTAGGCGGTACGGTCCCGTCTTGAGGTAGTCGTGTGCGTCACGCATCACACTGCGAAGAGCTGTGCGTGAGACGGACTGTACACATGAAGCAATAGAGTTCTCCACCTCCAGTGTCTCGAAGGCACACAGTACGGGTACGAACTCACTGGCGGGGACCTTGAGGTGGACCACGATGTGGCCCTTGAACCCGTTGGGTCTAGGCTCACCCCAGCACACGTACTCGATCTGCTATGTGGGAACGCCTAGTGAGTCCAGCACATCGTACAGGATCGTGGCGAACCCATGGTAGGCCAGTCCATCCACAGGGAGCTTGGCAACAGGGGCCATCTGCAAATTAACCGTAAGACGGAGTCAGTACCTTGTTGTGCATGTAGTAACTTGAGTATTTCAGAGTGAAACTTGGTAAGACAAGGCGAATCACTGTAACTCAGAGTGATACTTGATGAATTCTTAGGTGATTCAGGATGATTTAGGGTGGAACGGAGCAATGTGATAAGTAAGGTAGAATGAAATTTAGGTAAGAGAGTGTGAAATTGAGATAAGCCATGCACGAAAATGCAGCACGGTCGGTAATATAACCAAAAGTGTCAAGATTCCTCCTAATTCTATTGTCCAATCCTATGGGTCCGTCCTAGGGTCAGCATGGCTCTGGTACCAACTGAAACGTCCTTGATTTCCACGAAGGGAAATCCAAAGAAACGAAGTGTAAAATGACGAAACATTCTGTCAATTTACCCAAATCTCAACGATACATAAAGTCATGCACGAATATCAGAGTATAATAGACAATTTTACATAATTTATTCTCTTCGCCTCGTAGGGCGGAACACACTCACACAAGCATATGGAACAGCATTCGACGTAGATAGCAGCGGAAAAGATCTTCTGGATCCAGCTTGAGCATAGAACAGACCCTCTAATTCTCCCAATCATCACCCTCATAGTCGTACTCGGGCTCAGAACCTATCAAAAATCTATCAGTACACTTGGTACTGGCCACACATCGCCCACCCTATGCTTGCAATGCTTTGTGGAAAGTGAAATGCATTGAGGGAAGTAGGAAGAGACCTACTTAGGCTATGGGTTTCCTATGCAAGTAGTTAATATTTTAATAAGATATTCCTCAGTTTTTATCTCATCTTAGTCACACATTTTCCCAATCCCATCACACACAACACATCTCATCTCACTCTCTCTCTAGGAAACGAGATTGACTCCCGCTCAGATCTCGTCTCAACGGCCAAAGCCAGAATCCGACACAGAACCCGGAGCAAAGGTAGAAAGGACTCCTCTCATCTAATCAAGTGAAGCGTAGGTCATGGGAATGTCCATATCCGCGGACGCGGCTATACGTATAGATCGATCAACTCTGCAGAGCGTGTACACCTGGTAATCCACAAGATCGCCATCCTCGATGATCTGGCTCGTCTAGGCTGATTCCAACTGCCTTCCAACCGGTACAGTACCACCCTACCACTCAGCCCTGGGCCACCCCGGCATCCACCGAAACGCTGAGACTGTGAGACATAGTACCGGGCCCCCAAGGTCACTACGCTGTCTTAGGAGGGTGTGGGTCCCCATGCCCGTACCTCCCTACACTATCACCTTCCAACCTAGTAGTAGTGGTACCGCCCTAGTTAGTCGGGTAATCGTCTCCCGCCCATCGGGAGCGAGTGGTGTGCACGAAGGTCCCATGGTTCCGGTTCTTAAGACATACCAGTCCTTAGGGTGACCAGACAGGATGTCTTCTCAAGGGGGAGACACCGTCTTCCCCGTGCCACGACAACACCTCCACCAGGGATAACCAACACCCCAGTTCACCTCTCAAATATACCCGCCACAGGTATCTCTCGTGAGGGATGCCCAGGTCGCACCCCTCTAGCAAGACTTGCCCCAAAGACTCATCGTAGGATCCTGTCCGATCGACTCAACCCTCACCACTCACCCAAGACACACGCCAAGATCTCCCCAGTTCTTTAGTCAGGTTTATCAAGTTCTTAGCACTATGTGCCTTATACATATACGTCTCTCTCTCACCGGCATCACATCACAGATATAATGCGAGTAAGAGCAAAAGCAGTAATATGTAACATGCGAGCATCTAACCTAACAGCAGGGTGAGCAGAAGTAAGGTTACGACAAGGTAAAAGGCTAAAAGTAAAGCATCTACCATGCAGCCTATCAACAATAATAATGTACAAAAATAAAGCGCTAGCAATTCTATATTTGCATGCGTAATAGGTTCTACGGAGATGGGTGGGGCGTGGCACCTGGCAGGTCATCACCCAAGTCCTCGCTGTAGTTGGGGTCGTACTCCTCAGTCGACAGGTCCTCCGGCTCTGTTAAACGTAACGTAGAGCCGCATTAACGACTCCTATAGAGGTGCACAAAGAAGCAACAGAAATTCAAAAGATCCAAATGCACACAAACATAAGCCTAAGATGTAGAGCTCATTTTAAGAAAAATTTAGAAACTGGTTTGGTATTTTTCTGAGTTAAAATGAATTAGTTATGAATTTCCAAAGATTAAATGATTTTCTGAAAAAGAAAAAGAAAAGAAAAAACCAGGCAGCGACACGTGTCACACGTTGATTGGCCGAAACAGAATGAGTCACTGACCGGTGGGTCCCGTTGACTGGTCAACGGTCAACGGTCAACTTCGACCGGGCCGAGACCGGGCCTCGGTGGGCCGGGTCAGGGCTAGATACGGGCCGGGTTGGGCCGCCACGTGTCAGATGCTGGTGCGGCCACGTCGTCCACTTGGATTCTCAAACGGGCTCGGGCTGGTGAACTCGGCTCACGGTGGACTCGTGCGGGTGGTCCACAGGTCTTGAACGCGGTCCACAGTGGACCCGGTCCATACTCTCTTCTCTCCTCTTGGCTCACGGTGCACCGAGTGCACCTAGCCGCTCTTTCCCTCTCTTGCTTCGTTTCTTCTCCGGCCGTGCCCTTCGCCAGCGGCGAGCGACCGGTCTCACGATTTGGAGTCCCACAGGCGGAGCCAGTAGGCTCTACCGCATCGCGTGATCCCATGGAACTTGATGGAGGGGTCTTCGGTGCAGATTACAGCGCTTAGAGGGGGTGTCCACGGTGGTGGTGGCTCGTCCAGCGTGGTGAACGGCGGCAAGACCTCCCCGGCATCTTGGCTCGGGTGGTGGGGTCTTCTATTGATTCGCGACCGCGTGTAGAGCGTGAAGACAGGGTCAAAACGATGAAATTGCGCTCTAACCGAACCTTCCATGGTGGTGGCGGCTCGACGCCTCTGGCCACAAAAAACACCGCCGGCCATGCTGCCGGGGGTCTCTCCCTCCCTAATGGTGTGCGTGGTGTGTCCTTCGCCTAGGCGATCCTATTGGTCCTCTTTCCCTTGCCTCTATCGTCCCAAGCCAACAAGGAACGGTCTCGCCATGGCCGTGCTCCGGCCATGGCGGGCACGCTCTGAGCGTCGCCATGGTAGTGGCGTTCTCGAGCCGGTATAGCTCGGTAACGCCGTGTGGAGTGCAATCGTGTCCGCATGAGTGTATGTAAGTGCAAATGAAGATCGGGCTCCGGCCTTGACCATTTTCGACATGAATTTGGTCACTGCAGTGCCGACGTGCCTACGGTGGCGAGCAGAGGAAGTCGCGATTGGTGTGGCTCACCTTGGGCTCATGGTAGAAGGATGGCGGTGCAGTGGTGATTCACAGCAGTGAAGTCGTGTAGCCGTGCAGTGACGCTCCCCGGCGAGGTGGACGGTAGCGGCGTATCCTTCTTCTCTGGTGTCCCGAGCGGCGGCGGTAGTTCGGCTCCTCCTCACGGCCTTCCCCTTCCCTTCTCTCCTCCTCCCTCTTCCTTGCTGCGTGGTGTGGTTGGAGATGAGGCCACCCGAGGCAGCGGTAAAAGAGCTAGAGAGGGGGGCGCTAGGGCGTTGATGCTCGGCTTTTATAGCCAAGCTTCGGTCATGGCGTTGGTGAATGGTGGATTGAGTGGAAGGGGAGAAAGGAGGGCTGTGATGTGCACTAGGTCAAGGTTTACGATGCCGTGGTGCGGTTGGCGATTGAATGGCGAGGCTAAATCGAATCTTGGCGGTTTTGGCGTGTCAGAAAACAGCAGGCTCCTTTGTGGTCCATGGCGGTGCCGTGCGCGCGTGCGGTATCATGGTGGGGCGAGGTATGTGTGCGGCTGGAGTGCGAAACCGACTCGATGGCTTGGCGCGCAAGGCGACCGGCAGGGGACAGGGGGAATCTTCCCTCACCGTTTGCGTGTTCTTGTTCCCTCGCCGTTGCTCTGTTTTCCGACCGGTGAGGCGGGGAAAAGCTGGAGGTAGGGGATGACGCAGTGGGGCCCTCTCGTCAGTGACCGCGGAAGAGAAGAGGGCGATCGTCCCTAGCTTAGCGGGCTGGTGACGTAGGCCGGGCGCCCGCGGCAGGTTGGGCCGGCCCATGCGACGGGCGCACGCGCGTAGGCGTGAAGTGGAGCGCGCAGCCGCGGTTTGGGCCGGGCCGCTGCGGTCGAATGTGCTAAAGAGGCCCTTTTCCATTTTCTTTTACTTGTTTGAGTTTCCATTTTGTATTTTCTTTATTCCATATAAGCCAAGGCTTTGGTATTTTATACAAATATATATTGCCTCCATTTGGTTACCACAATGGGGCCCACAGGATGTATTTTAGGGTTTATACTAGATCACAAGATTGTATTAGTACATTTATTTAATTTGGATCTCATTTAAATAAAGGTGGTTGATTTTATTTAACAATACAAAGAACATAAAAACCAACTCATGAATATATAATTAAATGCAACATGTAATTAACTAGACTAGGTGCTACTTGTGCAGCTAGGGTTGGTTTCCTATATGTCACTCACCAAACATTGGTTATTTTTTTTTAAAAAAAATTTGTGGTTGTGATTTTTGTTTTCTGGAAATTCTGGGTTGTTACAACTTCTCTACTCATCTTAGACCGGCAAAAGGAAAACCCTATGGTTATACCTTTGCCTTGCGCTCTTAGATCCTTCTCCTCCACTTGATCATCATGTCCTTCGTTTTATGTGCATCTCCACCATGATCATCATTTCATGTCCATGCACCATCTCTTTGTGATCTTGTGGCCACCACTCCTTGCCAGATACACCTTCATCACATGTGTTGCTTATGCCTAACTCAAAACACTTAACACATGGCATTAGCAACTTGGTGTCATTAATTATCAAAACCAAACTTGGGCTTTCAGAGTTCCAGGAGCCGCCCATGACTGACGCCTCTGACTTTGCACCTGCCCAAGGCAAGCCCCGGTGCATAACCCTTATTTTGCCAGTCATTATATATGTTTAAATGTTGTGCATTTACATTGCAGGAATTTTATGATATATATATATATATATATATATATATATATATATATATATATATATATATATATATATATATATATATATATATATATATATATATATATATACCATGAGTCTTACTAGTACAGGATCATGTAGCTGCTTTGCTTAGGTTTATCGATAGCGTGAGTAACCTGTCGTTACTCACAATAGATGGTTATTACTATTATTATTACATTCATGATAAAATGATGGAAAGGAAATGGTGACCAGGTAGGGATTTGGTATGGATATTGGTGGGTGTAACAAGTTATGCCCCGCGGCCATGGGGCATAGCTGGGTTGTACTATTTTCCCTATCCGTGTCAATTAAGGATCGTTTGTTGCATGGACCCTGGTCAAGTCATAGATTTATTATCCCGAGCACATACTTGCTTATGGGAGTGGAAATGCTTGTTACTCTCTTGTCATAGGCTCTGGCTCTTTTTGGACCGACTGATTGGAGACGAGGATAGGTGGAGGTCTAAGCACCGCATTGAGTCTGGACCTCAAGTGCGGGAGCTTGGAGTCCAAGTTTGGACGGAGACCTGGAACCCGTGACAGGAGTGGAATGGGTTGGTCTCGTTTGTGCCTGGGGTGCAAGCGAGGCGTGTGTTTTTAGGGTACCCAGCTGGGCACATTGATTCACGAATCACCATTTCTGCGTGACGGTACGGCTTGACTACGCTCTGGCATCATAGTAAGAACTGGCAGTTGAAAGACGAAGAAATGGTTTTGTTGCTCAACCCTGCTTGATTATAGGCTAGGCGCTTACATAGAAGGTTGAATAAGAAATAAAATATGGCTATTAAAAGTAAGAAATTAAGGACGCACTCTTCGTGCTGCTTTCCGCAAACAAGAAAACCCACCAGCCATAAAGCCTATCATAATCCTTGAGAGTCGAGAAGTATATTTCCCAGTCAGGTAAGTCTTGCGAGTATATTATGTACTCAGGGTATTTTTTTACCCCTGTTGCAGGTGCACCTTGAGCAGATAGGCCTTGTGTGGAGGATGCTTCTGGTGGGCACAGACATATTCTCATTTCACTCCGCTAGATGTTTATTTTATTTCCATTGTTTAATTTATCACACTCTGAACCCTGGTATTGTAATAATGCTTTCTGAGACTCTATGTTATATGAAATGGACTAAGTATTGTAAGTTTATACTCATTATTGGATCTCGGGTGTAAAATGTGGATTGTTCGAGTTCTCTCGTTGGGTGTGCTCGACGGAATCATTGGGTTTAGGTCACTTTTAGGGCACTTAGTGTCTAGTGGAAGATAAGCACCTTGAAAGCATGTTAAACCGAGCAATTCTGCCACAGGGGTGAGCCTCGATCCACTTGGAGAACTTGTCCATGGCGATGAGCAGGTGAGTGTAGCCCCCGGGTGCCTTTTGTAAAGGTCTGACTAGGTCAAGACCCCACACAGCAAAGGGCCATGTAATGGAAATCATTTGGAGAGCTTGGGCCAGGAGATGCATCTGCCGCGCATAGAATTGGCACCTCTCACAGGAACGTACGATCTTGGTGGCGTCAGCCATGGCAGTTGGCTAGTAGAAGCCTTGCCAAAAGGCGTTCCTGACTAGTGTTCGAGGCACTGCGTGGTGGCCACAAGCCCCCGAGTGTATTTCCTAAAGCAATTGCCTTCCCTCCTTGGTGGGAATGCAACGCTGTAGGATTCCCAAGGTGCTACTTTGTACAGTTCCCCATCTAGCAGCACGAATGACTTGGCCCATCGTGCGAGGCACCGCGCTTGCGTCTGATCTGGGGAGAGCACCCCCAAGATGAGACATGCTAGGTACGTGATCCACCAATCCTGTTTGTCATCGTGGTCGAGTCGTTCTTCATGTATGTTCTTGACCTTAGGTTCAGGGGTTGAGGAGGGGTTGGATCCTTCGGGAGGATCTGACCCCAGCGTAGGCTCAGGCGGCTGGTTCCCTTCTTGCCCTGGCTTCCCGTAGTCGACGGAGGGCTTGTAGAGGTTGCTAGCGAAGACATCTAGGGGGACCGTGGTTTGACCCAACGTGATCTTTGCTAGCTCGTTCGCGGCCTTGTTGTACTTGCGTGCAATGTGATTGAGCTCGAGGCCGTTGAATCTATACTCTAGGCGCCGTACCGTCTTGCCGTAAGCTTCCATCTTGGGGTCATGGCAGCTCGACTCCTTCATTACATGATCAACAATGAGTTGCGAGTCTCCTCGGACGTCGAGGCGCTTGATCCCTAGCTCAGCGGCAATGTGGAGGCCATTGACAAGGGCCTCGTATTCCGCTATGTTGTTAGAGGCCGCAAAGTAGATGAAAGCCCAAGTTTGGTTTTGGTAATTGATGACACCAAGTTGCTAATGCCATGTGTTAAGTGATTTAAGTTAGGCATAAGCAACACATGTGATGAAGGTGCATGTGGCATGGAGAGGTGGCCACAAGATCACAAAGAGATAGTGCATGGACATGAAATGATAGTCATGGTGATCAAGCATGAGGAGATAGACATAGAACAAAGTGATCAAGGCAAAGATATAATCACAGAGTTTGCTTTTGCCAGTCTAAGATGAGTAGAGAAGTGATTGATCGGGTTTAGGATTGATAACCGACTATCAAGAGGGGCAATCACGGTTAGCTCGTGAATCAAGTGCTACTAGGTCATCATCTTGAGCATATGCATTAGGATCTAGTAGAGAGCTAACGTAACGCCTTGAAAAATCATTGTGAAAATACTAACACACATGCACATGATGGTGTACACTTGGTGGTGTTAGCACATTTACGAAGGCGGTGGAGTTTGAGCGGTAGAGAGGGGTTTAGGGTCCTCTCTCCCTCCTACCGAGCTTGCGAGCGTGGGATTCAGGCGTTTTTGAGGAAATAAAATGCCTATTTTCCATTGCACCTGAGGCAAGAAAAGATGGCGAAAGTCTAAAGTGTTTATTTCTAAAAAACTCTAACCGGACGCTAGACCGGACGCAGCCCGGGGTGGACCTGCGTGTCCGGTCAGTTCAAACCGCAGGCAGAGACGCACGCGTGAAGGTTGCGGACCGGCGCGTTCGGTCCCTCGCGGAACCGGAGCGTCCAGTCACGCACCCAGTGGGCAGCGCGTGTCTCAGTGCCGATCAGACACGGGGGCACATCTGGTCACGTGCGACCAGATGCGTCCGATCACGCGAGGAGCTCTTTGGACTCTGATCGGACGCCGGGTGCAGCGCATTCGGTCACGTGCGACCGGACACGTTCGATCACGCGAGGAGCTCTCTAGACTCTGATCGGACGCCGGGTGCAGCGTGTCCGATCAAACGGTGTAGCACGTCCGGTCATGGCAACAACTCCCTCTGACGCGCACTGTTGTTGTTTGTCCTGTAGTGACCGAACACGTCCGGTCACCCTGACCGATGCGTTCGGTCATCATGATTTTCACTGCGTTGTCTTGTAACGGCTAGTTGCTTACCCATTCGCTATAAATAAGAGGTGACCAGCCCTTAGGGGTCCTCTCTTACACATTTGACATATTAAGGCACACTTTGAGCTAGAGAACTTTCCCTCCACTCATCTCCTTGCTTGGTTGCATACTCTAGAGAGATTGAGTGACATTCAAGTGCCTTGCATTGAGAGTTGCATCTAGAGGCACTTGATTCTTGAGTTTGCTACAGATTGCTTGTTACTCTTGGGTGTTTCCTGACACCCTAGATGACTTGGAGCATCGGTGGTGTTGAGCTCGTGATTGGAGATTTTTTTGAGCCTCACCAAGTGGTTGTGAGGGGTTCTTGAGCCTTCCCCGTGGGAGTTCGTGAATTGGCTACTCTAGTGGAGCTCGTGGCTTGGAGGATCCCCATCTTGTGAGTGGATGTGCGGCACCCGCTAAGGGTTCAACTCTTGATAGTTGATTAGCTCACGATCCATCAAGTGGGTGCATCACCACAACGAGGAGTAGCTTGCCGGGAAGCAAGTGAACCTTGATAAAAAAATCTTGTGTCATCTTATTGCCAAGGATTTCATTTGTGTATGTGATCACGTTGATTGATTGGTACATTGGACATATCTCTTCTCATCAATGTTGGTATATCTATTCAAGCTCACTCCTTTACTTATTGTTCTTTGCCTTGTTTAGTTTGAGTAGAATAGCTTATCACTTAGGAGTAATTAGTTTAGAAACTTAGCATTGTTGGTGTGAACTAGAGATCATAGCCTTGCACTAGAATTGTATTTGTGGCTTGCATAAAAGTAGTTGAGCTAGTGCTAGAATTAGCTTCGCCATCTTATTTACTAACTTGTTGTTTAGTAAAGCTTATAGAAAATTTAAATAGGCTATTCACCCCCCTCTAGCCATTTGGACCTTACAGTAGAGCCGGATCATATAACACATGTGAACTCCAAGAGGAGAGACAAAGATGAGACCAGCCCCTGCACCGGTATTCATTAGAGACCCATCAAAGTACATTGTCTAGCATTCAGCCTGGACCTAGGTTGGTGGTAGTTGGGACCCAGTCCACTCGGCCAGGAAGTCAGCGAGGATCTGCGACTTGATTGCCTTTTGGGGCGCATAGGCAAGGCCGTCGCCCATGAGCTCCATAGCCCACTTGGTGACTCTACCTGTCGCCTCTTGATTTTGGATCACCTCCCCCAGAGGGAAGGATGAGACCATGGTCACCGGATGAGACTCAAAGTAGTGATGCAGATTGCACCGAGTTAAGACCACGACATAGAGTAGCTTCTAGATCTATGGATACTGGGTCTTAGTCTCGTAGAGGACTTCATTGATGAAGTAGACTGGCCATTGGACCAGGAGCGCATGTCCCCTCCTCTTGCCGCTCGATGACGACGGCCGTGCTGACCACCTGGTTGGTCATCGCGACGTACAACAGGAGGGGTTCCTTCTCTAAGGGCGGCATGAGGATGGGAGCATTGGAGAGCAGTCCCTTGAGCTCGTCGAGGGCGTCCTAGGCCTCAGGGGTCTAGGAGAAGTGCTCGGATCTCTTGAGAAGGCGGTACAGGGGCAGTCCCTTTTCGTCGAGGTGGAGATGAAGTGGCTGAGGGATGCGAGGCACCCCATGAGCTTTTGTACCCCCTTTAGATTCCAGATTAGCGCCATGTTAGTGATGGCTGAGATCTTTTCTAGGTTGCCCTCGATGCCACGCTCAAAGACAATGAAATCTAAGAGCATGCCTCGGGGTACGCCGAAGACGCACTTCTCAGGGTTTAGCTTGATGTTTTTCTCCTTGAGGCAACGAAATGCTGCATCTAGATCGGTGACAACGTTGTTGGCCCCTCTAGACTTGACAACGATATCATCTACGTACGCCTCAATGGTTCGCCCGATGAGGTCCCCAAAAACTTTGAGCATACATCACAGGTATGTGGCCCTCGCATTTTTGAGGCCAAATGGCATGGTTACATAGCAATACGTGCCAAACAGAGTGATGAAAGAAGTCATGAGCTGGTCGGACTCTTTCATTTTTATTTGGTGATAGCCAGAGTATGAATCAAGAAAGGATAACAATTCACATCCCGCAGTGGAGTCAACTATTTGATCGATATGAGGCAATGGAAAAGGGTGCTTTGGACATGCCTTATTTAAACTAGTATAATCCACACACATTCTCAACCTCCCATTTTTCTTTTTAACTAACACAGGATTAGCTAACCACTCAGGATGGAATACCTCCTTGATGAATCCAGCCGCCAAAAGTTTGTGCACCTCCTCCCCGATGGCTCGGTGCTTCTCCTCATCGAATCGGCGCAGACGCTGCTTCACCGGTTTGGAGCTAGCTCGGATATCTAAGGAGTGCTCGATGACCTCCCTCAGGATGCCTGGCATGTCTGAGGGACTCCACACAAACATGTTTGCATTTGCGTGAAGGAAGTCGACGAGCACAACTTCCTATTTGGGGTCGAGCGCAGCGCTGACCTTGAGCATCTTGCCGTCAGGGTCGTTGGGGCAAAGCAGGATGAGCTTGACTTCCTCTACTGGCTCAAAGCTGTTGGCATGTCGCTTGGGGTCAGGGATCTCCTTGGAGAGCTTCTCCAAATCAACAGTCAAGGCCTCCGACTCGAAGAGGGCCTCGGCATACTCAGTGCAAGCCACGTCGCACTCGTAGGCGTGCTTGTACGCAGAGCCAACAGTGATGACGCCATTGGGGCCGGGCATCTTCAGCTTGAGGTAGGTATAGTTAGGGATGGCCATAAACTTGGTGTAGCATGGTCGCCCTAAAATGGCATGGTAGGTCCCATAGAATCGGACAACCTCGAAGGTGAGGGTTTCCCTCCTGAAATTGGAAGGAGTCCCAAAGCAGACAGGCAGATCGATCTATCAGAGAGGGGTGGCGTGTTGTCCTAGCACGACACTGTGGAATGGTGCTGTGTCGGCTCGCAGCCGAGACCTACTGATCCCCATGAGGTCGAGAGTCTCGGCGTACTAGATGTTGAGTTCGCGCTTTCTTTGGCGCGTCGTGAGTTGCGTTGAGCGATCGCCGAAGATCATGAAGCAATTCTTCACCTCGGAGAACCTATTGTCCTTGTCATTGCCCTCTTGGGCGTCTGCTGCTTTCTTCTCAGTGTCGTCCTTGGGCTAACCGCCCTAGGAGAAGTAGCGTCACATCATGGTGCAACCCTCTAGGGTGTGCTTTGTCAGGCCCCTATGATAGGGGAATGGCTTCTTGAGCATCTCGTCAAAAACTCCCGGGGCCCTGGGAGGGGGGCCTCGGGGGTTCTTGCGGTCTGCAGTGGTGACGAGAGCATCCTTTTGGCACTGCTGCTTCCCTGGCCTACCTTTCTTCTTCTTCTTCTTCTTGGGGTCACGAGAGGCGGAGTCCTCGGCGGCGTCCTCCTTCCGCTTGCCCTTGGCGTTGGGGAAGATGGCTCCGACCACCTCCTCGCCCATGGTAAAGTTGGTGGCGATGTCCAGGAGCTCACTTTCCTTGGTGGGAGACTTGCGGCCCAGCTCGTGGACTAGCTCCCTGCAGGTGGTGCCGGAGATGAACGCCCCAATGACATCCAAATCGGTGACATTGGGGAGCTCGGTGCATTGCTTGGAGAAACGCCGAATGAACTCATGGAGAGTCTTGTTCGGGCTCTGGCGGTAGCTTCTAAGGTCCCAGGTGTTCCCAGGGCACATGTATGTGCCCTGAAAGTTCCCCACAAAGACCCTGACCAAGTCGGCCCAATCACAGATCCGCCGCGGTGGAAGGTGTTCCAGCCAGGCTCTCGCGGAGTCGGCCAGGAATAGATGAAGGTCACGAATGATGAGCTAGTCATCATCCACACTGCCCAGCTGACAAGCTAGGTGGTAGTTAGCAAGCCACACATCAGGGTTCATTTCCCCTGAGTACTTGACAATGTTGGCCGGTTGACGAAATCGAGCTGGGAATCGAGCCCTCCGGATGGCTTCACTGAAGACGCACGGACCCGGAGGCTCAGGTGAGGGGCTTCAGTCCTCTCACTATCGTAGCATCCACCTCAGCATGAATGATAGCCACGTGCGGTGCCATCCTCCTTGTTGCGCCGGTGTGCATCGAGAATGGCGCGCGCGTCGGTGTTATCGTCGAGACGGTCACGTACCGATGGGGCCTTGTTGTGTTCTTGTGCCCCTCATGGTTCAGGATGAACCGAGGCCTCCTTTTCTTATCGAGAGGGGTCCACGGGTGGCTCGGCCTCGGGATCGTGTCGTCGTGACATGAAGCTCTCGGCCTGCTGCACCGCGGTGCACTTAAGAAGCTCGCGAAGCTCGTTGCGGATTTGTCGCCCCTCTGCAGTGGATGGCATTGGCATCGTCTGGAGGAGTATTGCCGCTGCAGTGATGTTCTAGCTAGCCCTGGTGAAGACTGGGGGTTGACCGCCCCCTAGTTGTTGTTGATGCGGTGATAGACGTCACGAGCCTAGCGCCAGGCTGTTCCGCCGTCACCTCGGCCAGAGCGCTCCTGCTCGAGGGTGGCCCGAAGGTGCACCAGCTACTAGTGGTCCTCGTCGATCTTGGCCTCGAGTTCATGAAGCTACTCGAGCTCAGCCCGCTGAGACCCCTCGGGGGCAGACACCATAGCCCACTCTCATGGGGGCCCCGTGGGTAGCACCTTCTAAAGCGGAGTGCGAACGCCCTGCCCTATGGGGGTGGCGTTCTCCGAGGCTATCTCCTCAACCTCCATGTGGAAGCATTCACACGAAGGGTCATAGTCTTCCTCATCAGAGTCAGGGCAGTAGAAGAGATAGTCGTCACTCTGGGAACAAAACCCGATACCTGAACCCTAAATCCGAAATACCCGGACCCGGATCCGAAGTACCCAAACCCGCACTACCCAATCTCTTGTTCGGATAGTAAATCTTATTACCCAAATTTATATCGGGTAATTCGGGTATTTACACCCGGTACCCGAAAAACCCGAATAGGAATACGTATCAGGCTGCCAGCGATTAAGTGCAATAGCAAACTAGTCAAATTTCCCGTGGCCCTCCTCGGCTTTGCTTCCCAATTAACTCACCTCTTTACTTCCGTCTTCGTCTCCTTGACTCCCCGAGACTTCGAGTTCCCGTGTGAAGCACAAGTACTGTTGTGATGGTAGGCAGCAGGCTTGAACTTTGCACTTGTATCTTGTCAGTAGTAATAAAGTAGTCAGTACCTCAATACCTGTGTCATGGTTTGGACCTGCGGTTAAAAACTTGAATGCGTCGTTTATCTGTTATGTTAATGAGTTATCATCTATTCTGTACAAAATTCTATGATGTTATCACTTTTGCTATGATTTTATATATTTCAGGTATATTGGGTATACCCGAACCCGAACCCGAATTTGCGGGTACCCTAACCTGCGGGTAGTGGTTTTTTGGGGCTGTTATCGGGTAACAATTCTCATTACCCGAACTTTTGAAAACCTGAACTACCCGACCTGAACTTCGCGGGTTACCCGAACACCCAGAGTGAGATAGTCGTACGCACCCATGAACTGGCATAAACCCTCCGGATCACGAAGCCCGGAGAAGTCTGCACCAGTCCACCCATCACTGTCTTCCACGGAGTCAGCACTAGATGTCACCGATGTGGTTGCAAGGAGCTCAAGGGTGGCGTGCAGATGATGCTCGAGAAGCCCCGCGTAGGAGCTCATAGTGGAATGCATCGAGCGGGAGTAACCTATGGTGGCATTGTCGAGCTCATAAGGGAATGGCGACGGCGCCGTCGCAGGCCCTCCTATCACCGACGTGGACCCCGTGGAGCGTGAAAGTCCCTCAGAGCATTGCCCCGCCGATGCACCATGTGCCATCGGTGCTTTGCCCGTGGCCAGGTCCATGCCAGATAGGTCCCTCACGAGGGATCCTATCTCGGTAGCCGAGCAAGAAGACTCATGAGAGCTTGGGGAGTCACCCTCGGTCCCGGAGCAGGGACGGGGGCTCTCTCGCATCCGCCACACGTGATCAGTGCGACGAGAGCGATGACCATGGTGGCCCGGACGCCTCCTATGCCTCTGGTGGCGCGAAGAGGGGTAGCTATCGGACGAAGCTCTGGGTGGGAGGAGGACCATGTCGTAGTCATGACCGAGAGACAGGAACTCCAGGTCCCGAACCAGATCACCATGCCGAGGCAAAGTGGAGTTGCCATCTGAAACTCGTAAGGAATGGTGGCTGTGACGTGCAAACGAACCCCTACCTGACACGCCAACTGTCGGTGTTTGGACCAGCAGCCCTAATCTCGACGAGTGGATGAGTGTTTGCGCGTATGAGATCTAGATGGTGTGCAAGAAGAACACAAGTGACTTATACCGGTTCGGACCGAAGAATGCCCTACGTCCAGTGGGGAAGAGAGTCTTGTATTGCCTTGCACCGAGGTACTTGTAGTAGGGGGTTACAAGCTGGTGAGAGAGGAAGGAGCTCCCAGGTCTTAAGATGTGTGAGTGTGGAGCACTAGCTCGTGATGCGCCAAATTGCGTATGGATTCGCCTTATGTCGTTGTCTCTAGAATGGTCCCTACCCTCCCCTTTTATAGATGCAAGGGGAGCGCAGGGTTACATGCATGAGCTACGTGATGTCTTTTCTAGGAAGGAAGATTCGAGGTCTCCAATCTTGTCCTGTAGTCGGTGGCATACCACTATTGGAGGAGTGGCCTCTGTCCTTTGATGCTGTAGCGATGTGCCATGACATACGTGGCCCTGTGGATGACGCAGCTACGACACGTAGAGTCATGATCATCCCTGTGGCGATGCACCTGTCCCTGTGGTTTGACTAGCGTAGAGTGCTGAGGCCTCGGAGGTGTGAATCATGGCGTGATTTTACCCTATTCAAGGGAATAGCGGCCTAGAGCGGTGGCTCGTTCGCCGTGCAGGCTCGGATCGTGCGTATAGTAACAATATGGGTGGCATAGTGATCAGCAATTTTTCCCCATGCTGTCATGGGCGACGGCGTCGTGATTTGACCCCTGTCTCTCCTGGCTTGTCCGGTTGGTCGGCGCAGGGACGTGGGTGACATCACAGGGGGTCTCGAGCGCGCCAATGGGGGAGCGACATCAGAGGTGGGGTCGGGCGAGTCGGAGAACTCCCGCGTCCGAGACCCTATATCAGGGCCTCGGGCGAGGCGGAGAATCGGCCTATTGAAGGTTGCTGACCAAGCTGGCCTCGGGCAAGGCGGATAACTGCTTGCGTCGGCCCTGCTTAGTCTTGGTTGATGAAAGGGTTTTATCCGTGATTTGGTTACCCCAAATCATGATACCCGACACTAACGTTCACGATGCTAAATAAACTTTAGTCCCTACCGGTTTGGATCTAGGGACTAATGGCCATTAAAGGTGATGCACAAAGACCAAAATGCCCTTCTTATCTTCTTCTTCCCCTGTCTCCTTCCCTCGCCGGTGCGCCCACCAAGACCCACCAGCGCTTGCTATCGGTCCCCTCCGCGTCGAATGCCCAGAGGTCTGAAAGAGATACACTGGCTTGGAGCGAAATCATCGTCGTCATAATAGTTGAACTGTTGAAGAAACCCATCTAGATTTGTGTACATGAATCTACCAGCAGTAGCCTCTACCAAACACATCAATTGTCAATGTTTTTACCGGTGATTGTGATTACGAGGGTGTGTTTACACGTAGAAGATCTGAAGGGTAGTGCACAAAATATGGATTCATATTCATTAAAGCAGAGGGTTCCTTATGTCTAGTGTATGATTATGTTTTTATTAACTCTAATGCCTAAGGGTGTTTGCAGATATGTCAGTTTGCTGGTCAAGGAGCTGCCTACCCACCTTATGTAGCCTAGGGTAGGGTTATAGGTAGATCCTATCTTGAACAACTTACAAATGTATTTCCTATTTGATTTATAATAAGATGGGACTAATTAGTTACATCATTTCCCAGACTGCCATGTAATATAAAATAATGAATGAAACATTCATTCTCAATGAAAAGTTTCATTCTTTTTTTTGCGAGACCCAATTACATGATGCAGGCGCTCACATACAAGAGCACACACTCACTCCTATAAACGCGCACGCGCACACGCACACTCCACCCTATGAGCACATCTGAAGAACTGAGTTGGACCAACAAATCTCGAGATTGACAAAGTCACCACAGACGCCCCGATGTCGACAGCACGTCGCCTACCACTGAAAAGAAAGCACCATTAAATCCTGAAATAAATCCAGAAAAATACGAGTACCCGTGTCAAATCGGGAACTTGAACTCGAGTAGACGGGTTCCAAACCCAACCAGCTGAGCTACGATTAGTTCGCGGAAAGTTTCATTCTATGATTCTTTAAATATTTAATTTAATGACTCATAGAGAGCTGTTAATCGTGCCAAGAGACTTCTATTTTAAGAAACTTATTTTCTTCTAAAAAAAGTTGTCATATCATCAAAAATTGTCTATGTGACAACTTATTAAACAAAAATAAAGCGCTAGTTGGCTTCATACATCAAGCAGATGAGGGACCCAAAGAAGATATCACATCCGACCCATCAGCCCGGCCACCCTCGTCCAGGGGCTAGTTTTGTCCTCACTAATGATACTAGTACGGTTGGGCATGCTGCCACCGCGGCCGTGATAAACAGTGGAGAAATTATTTTAAATTCGTCTAAGGAAAAAAGTGAACAGTAAATGATGATGTCACATCATAAAACAGTGTCGCCCTTCACGTCATGAGCAGTGATGAACAGTGTCAAAGGCGCTCTACGTCCTCCCATTTATTTCTGGTCGAGGAATACTTATATTTGTTGGGTCGTGTAGTCATCACATCCTCCACTAATGAAACTAGCAACCGGTAAAGAAGGCAGGAAGAGGCAGCGAAGGAAACAAAGACGTGATGAGTACAAAGATAGACACGTCATTGTCCATGGTACCTATGTGTGGCTCACTGTACGAACGCACTAACGACGGTCTAGCAAAATAGCCAAATGGCCCTGTTTTATTAGTCTGACTTATCAGATATGATATAATGTTTTTCTCTCACAATAAAATAGCATCAGCCGGCTTATCAGCCGCAAAAATCATATAGCTACCTGTTACACGTCGCTTTGAAGACAGTAAAGAATCAGACGGCTATCCGCGGCTCCGCGCCAGACGTCCTTGTTCGTGGACCTGACGTCCAAAAGGCTATCTATCCTATCCGTTCCCTCCGTTCCCCTTGAGTCACTACGGATTTAAAAAATCCACGCATCTCCGCAACCGCGCTCCGCTGCGTCTCCCACCCGTCTTCCTCTCCACCGTGCCTCTCGCCGACCTTCTTCTCCACCGCCACGGCGTGCTCTCCTAGGACCGCACAGCCGCTGCCGCCTCGTAGCACGAGGTCGCACCCACCCGACCGCTGTTGTTGGCTCTACTACGGGCACCACTCATTGGGGGCACCGCGTGCACCCCTATTGGGGAGGGGGGCAGTGCTGCCGCTCACTGGGGGCCGCGCAACCGCCCGCTCGATATCATCCTCCTTCTCCACCGCGACCGCACAGCCGGATCCGTCGTGCAGTGCTACGCCCACCCGGTTACCAAGTTTTGTTGAAAAGCTCATGTTGCAAGTATATGTTTCTAGTGTTTCAGATGTTTTAAAGGTATGTTGTAAGTCTTTCAGATGTATGTTACAAAAGTATATCGGGATGTTACATATGTTGCAATAGTTCTACACGTATGTTGCAAAGGTCTGTTACCAATGTTTCATTTGTGTTTACGGACGTATGTTGCAAGTGTGTTTATCTGGATGTTGCATATGTTTCACATATATGTTACATATGTTTTATCTGGATGTTGCGTATGTTTGCAAAGGTTTTCAAGTGTTTTCTGGTGTGTTTGTTTCAAGTGTTTCAGAAACATGTTGCAAGTGTGTGTTTTAAATGTTTCAGTTGTTTCAGATATATGTTGCAAGTGTTTTATTTGAATGTTGCATATGTTGCAAGCATATGTTCTAAATGTTTCATATGTTTTATACGTACGTTGCAGCAAGTCCTCCATGTTGCAAGTGTTTCATGAGGCGCGGGCGGTCCCCACGGGGCGGGCGAGCGTCGTGGGGGGCGCAGCAGGACGCGGGCAAGCAACAGCAGGGCGAGCAGAGCGTGGCAAGCAAAAAGGCGAGCATGCATGCTCCGACGCACGTCCATGAGGGCTTGTTCATTTCATCCCCAACCCAAGTGGATTGGAGAGGATCGGAGGGGAATGAGAGAAATTTTGACTTGTAGGGGATTAAATCCTCCTCAATCCCCTTCAACCCTCATGGTTTGAAGATAAAACGAACAAAGCCTCAGTGGGGGCAACCAGAGGCAGTGCGTGGGGGATAGGCACCCGACTAGGACCCATCGTAGAGGTAGGGGCGCTGGAGCGTTGCCGTTTTCTGCCGATCCGTTTTGGGCGCTGGCAAGCCCAGCTGATAGCTGAGGGAGGTGCGCTCCGCCTGGCTGTTCGGGCTGCACCGTCCATGAGTGTGTAGGGGCAAGTGGGCCGCATAGGTGAGCACGTGCTGGGCTGAGAGGCGGGTGCGGCGCGGGCTTCCAGACGCGTGGCTGGACGTCCGAGCGCTAGTAAGTCCTGAGGAAAATAGACGGCAACAATCCGTACATGTAAAACACTGGGACAATGACACATTAGTCTATACGTCGATTTTTTGTGGCACGAGTAGAATTTAAATATTTTATAATGGGCTTCAGGTAAAATGGTTCAAAATTTATTAGCTTTTTCAGTTGTATCTTAGCTCACTGTACAGATGCACTAACTGACGGTCCGGAATCATGATGATTATCCGTCCACGATCAAAATCGAATGACGACTTTTTTTCCTTAGTCCTTGACTCGTCATCTCTTGAGTTAATCAACTTAAGCTTTAGACATTTTTTTTTGGAATCTTATTAATGTTAGACATATTAGGCCTTCCACTGCGCGAAGCTTCACCGGTGCTCTTCGGAACGTCATGCCAGCCACAAGCAATGCCAGTTTTGCTTGTAACACCACAGCATGAAGCATCACTTCCTCATGTGATAGGACCGATAATGTCATCGGTAGAAGCAAGTGCTGACAGGCCGATATTGTGCCACATCTCGCAACTGGTGTAGCATCCAAAGAACACATGCTACCTGTCTTCCACGAGATGATTGCCGCGACGGCAGACAACATCCTCCATAATGTTCTTGCGCAATAGATTTGCTTTTGCGTTGAGCATGTCTTTAAAGAACAGCCATGCGAAGACCTTGACCTTGTTTGGCACTTTAGATTTTTTTTAGCAGATATTTGGCACTTTAGATTGCTTGCTCTTGTACCGAGGAGTACTACAAAGCCGCCAGCCCAGCCCACAGGCAGCTCAGGATGTCAGGTCTAACAATGGAAAACACGCATCGTTATTTCTACGCAACTTCGATTCTGAGTGAGGGCTTAGTAGGAAAATCATTTGACTCTAGGAAAAGTTATTTCTACGCAATTCGATTCTTAGTGAGGGCTTAGTAGGAGAATCATTTGACTCTAGGAAAAGTAGTACTCGGATTTTGATGATAAAAAATACAACAATATCTAAGAGTCTTAATTTGTGTCACTCGCCACTCGACAATGGCTTTAAGGCCTTCCGCGGTGTAGTGGCCAAGTGATGCTTGAAATCACTTTTTAGTTTTTGGGCATCACTTCCAGTGGTGCTCGAACATCGCAACTACTGCAGCCATCCAACAGCTACAGTGCAGACAACATCCAATAAGCAGCTGCCACCTCAGCCATAGTACTTGCAGCAGCAGCCAGAACAGCCACTTAGAGCAGAAGCGAACACTCTGATTTGTGGGCGCTGCTATCAATCCGGGGGCTTGATCCAGCTGCTTGGCCGTCGGTTCTCCTCGCCCTTCTTTGGCGCTTGTTCAGAGACGAGACACAACGATGGCACAATGTAGTCTCCCGCGTCTGCGACATCCTAACGAAGTGGGAAGGGCGTTTTATTTTGGCCTCCATGGTCCCTAGTTTGCGCCAATGGCACGTTCTTCTGCGCAGCCTCAGGCTCGCGCTGGAGTGTTGTTTTGTACATAAATTGTCACCCCTTTGTCAATAATATCACGGCAAGAAACTCTCCCCTTTGTAGTTTTTTTAAATAAAGTAAAAATAAAGAAAATGTTTTATGTATACCTATATCTATTAAAAAATATCTATATCTATCTAATCTAATACTAAAAAGCAAAGTTATTCTTCAGTTTGTTTTTCTTTTTATTTTCCAAAATACCCTCGTATCCTTTGTGTTCCTATGTGACTTGACTCACAATCCATCCTCACATGAGTTAGATTGCATCTAATAAAGGTATAAAGTTCGATTCCCAAAACGTAGTGTGTTTTTTGAAACATACGAACACGTTTGCTAGTTAACATTGACAGTGAGTCAGAAACCGCTTAGCCTCCCGTTTCGGGGTTATGCCCACACCTCCTACTTAAAGTTTGTTTGGATACAATGGTTAATTGTCATTAGCTAAAAATTAGTCAAAATGAACTCTAGTTGATCCAAACAGGAGTGTAAATAGGTGTTAGCCAAACTATCAACTAGTTATTATCCAACTAGCTATTTAACTCGAGCTAATTTAGACTAATTTTTAACTCTAATTAGTAACTTCTAGAAATCCAAACATGTTCTTAATGTGTGAGGCGAGCTATATAACACAATGTATGAAGAACAACAAAGGGAGCTCAAATCCTGCCTAAGCTACTGCTGTTCCCTAGAAAGTGGGAACACGCAGTGGCGGAGGCAGCTTTTACTCAAGACTAGGGCCTCTAAGAAGTTTAAGTATATTATACGGTACACACGATGAGATGAAAAAAATACCTACTGTCCAGTGGGGTGGTGCGTTCATATCTTCCATCGCCTTGTCAAGCTCTGCTGCATATAAACAAGATCAAAATATAAATGAAAGGGTCATAAAAAAGATTAATTGTTGAACATACATTTATGCAGCAGCATCTGGTGCAACACTAGCATCTTGTGTTTGGGTTGTTTCTCCATCTGGAGCTGAAGGTGGAGGTTGAGATGGGACTTGAATTATATTTTTATCTGGACAAACACGCTGAGCAGGGGTGAAATATGATTGCAACGTCCTTAGCCCCTTCATTGTGGACATTCTGTAAATCAATCATCAATGTTTCTAATTTCAAATCAATCCAATTGAAATATTGAAACCGAAAATAAATTCAGACATTCGTAGACACACTAATCAGGCCTACCAGGGCAGCCGGTCGACGGACGACGGGGCTGGACGCTGGGGCCGCTGGAGCTGAACTGCTGGAGCCTGGAGGCTTGGAGGGCAGGGGCCGCCGCCAGCAGTGGCCACTGGCCAGTGATCTGGAGCTCGAGGGCAGGGGCGACCGCCGTGGCGTCCTGCTGCAGACCTGCGGGAGTGCCGAAGCGGGATGCAGGGAGCGCCGGACCTGCGGGAGCGATGGCCGGCTAGGTGGCGCCAGGCGCCGGCAGCTAACTCCTAATTGCCTCCTCCCCTCCTCGGTCCGCCCTGCTCGCGATCTCGCCTCCTGTGCGGCCGCGCGCTCGTGTCGTCGTGCGTGAGACGGAGGGAGGGAGACGGACAGGCGACCACAGTCCTGGAGAGGTGAGGCCTGACGCCTGAGGTGTGAGTGCCCTAGATTTGCTTTTGGGCCTTCAATATTGGGCTGAAAAAATACATGGGGTATGTAGTGTTAGCGGGCCGACGACTAGGGCCTGGGCCCTAGAGGCCTGGGCTGCAAATCCGCCCCTGGAACACGAACATGATATCGACGTATCTTCCGGTCACTCTTGTCTAGCCTAGCCACCGGCGGTGCTGTCAAGGCTCGTCAAGGGTCGCGAGCGCCCGGCGGAAGGCGGTGGGGGAGCACGGGATCTTTAGCGGGCCCTGGTGGGCGTACCCGTACTCCTGGGCAGCGCGGCCCAGGAGGTGCGCCAGCGCCGGGCGGCCAGCAGCTCGGCCCGCACGAGGAACCGCTCCGCCTCGCCGTCCGACCCCCTCCCCGACTTGCACTGGCACGTGGCCCTCGGGCACCGCCGCCGCGGCGCCCGCACGCGGAGCCTTGTCGATGCCGCCCCGCCGCTCCTCCGCCGGTGACGCCGAGGAGTCTGCGACGCGAGAGAGCCGCCGGGCCAACTGCCTCATCCCCACGTTTGCAGAGAGCTGGTGGAGTTGAGCTAACGCTGTTGGCTGCTGCTCTGCTAGGGAGTGTGTGCGAGACTGCGAGGAGAGCGGCCGGCGGCCACTCATTTATAGTGGGCGCCGGGGAGCGGCCGGCTGGTTGGTGGATGGCATGGCAAGTGTGGACCCCATTTCGTAGTGGGTGCATGTGGACCTTGGAAGTGGCAGTCAGTCGCCCGGCCGGCAAGATGACTGTTGAGTGTTGACTCTGCAGCAGCCAGCAGGGGGAGTGAGCGCGCGGTCAAGCACGAGCACCATCACTGGAGCGGCGCTCACCTCATTTCGAGCCGTCGTCGTCGGAGGTACGACGACAACGGGCGGTGGGGCTTCGGCGGCCCGTCGCGATCACCCGGGGGATCTCTACAGGGGAGCCGTTGACGTGTCGAGCGCTATACGACGCACCGAGAGGACGCAGTGCGCGCGCCGTGGGTTGCATTGCATTGGCCGACAACGTACTACGCTGGTCGTCGTCGAT
Organism: Saccharum hybrid cultivar R570; assembly: GCA_038087645.1. NCBI lineage: Eukaryota > Viridiplantae > Streptophyta > Magnoliopsida > Poales > Poaceae > Saccharum > Saccharum hybrid cultivar. Next base: position 32,522,857 of record JAQSUU010000001.1, on the reverse strand, counting down.
CGTGGCCGCGCGCATGCATGCATGGTCGTCTCTCTTTTTATTTTGGCTCGCTTTTGGCCTTTGCGCAGGGTCGACGCCCGGACGGACAAAGGCGAAGGGCATCATTCTAAGCTCGGGACATAGCCATAGAGGTGACGGCCGAGGCCGACCGACCATATAATGCTGTCGCGTGCGTTCCTGCTTCAGTCAGACAAGCAAGTAATAAAAAAAAAATCGACGAGCAGCCGTGTGCTAATTGAGTCGGTTACACGATCATGGACGTACGGTGTATATAGAAAGCTCCTTACTGGGAGAGGCTCACGACGAGCAGCCGCTACCGCTAGGCCTGCACGTCTCATCTACACTGACCAAACGGATGTGCATGCCCATCGGCTCCTTGCGTATGAGCCAACTTGCTGACTGATTCATGGCGCCCAAACATGCCGCACTATGGGCTGCTTGGTTCCAGGTCAGCGTTGGTCACGCCACAGCCACGCTCGTCACAGCCGCGGCGGCCAAAAGCTCCGCCACACTTGCCACACTCTGCCACACACTAGATGACAAGCACGAGGAGCAAAGCGACATGCTATGGCGGCCACACACTATGAGAACCAAACGACAGCCTTTTTGCTGTGGCAGCCACCAGTTAGGCGTGGCGTGTTTGGGCTGGCAACCAAACATGTCCTCAATCTCCCAGAGTTGCATCTACCCAATACAGTGGACCCTATCATAACTGTCACTTCTTCCCCATGGACCACACTGGTCGTTTGTTGTGTGGCCATTGGAGCACAATCTGCATTCATCGCTCGACGTCACCTGCCGTGGAGCATCCCCGCCCGTACGTCGCAGTTTGTGGATCTCACTACAATAGTAAATATTTCTAGGGACAGCTAAAGAAGGTTTGTAGGGGACGGTTTGGCCAACCATCATTATTGCCACCACATTCATCGTTACCATCCCAACCACCAGGACCGCCACCTTTCTCAAGGTAATCATTAGCCATTTGTGCACCAAGCGCTGCTACATATTGGTCCAGGTAATCTAGGGTTTCAGCGTCATCTTCTTCTGGATCAACTTCATCAACAATCGTTTCACCGTGATGAATCCACGTCGCGTAGTCCTTAACAAATCCTTGCATAATGAAGTGTGATATGATGATCGTCACATCTTTGAACGCGAGATGGTTCTTGCAATCTCTACACCTGACTTGTACCTTAATGCACCATGCATCAAGACTGCATGTACTCCATCTTATACGACAACTATCAAAGAAAAAAATTAAAGGGCTAATTATTCACTGATATATAACTAGCAGTTTCATGAAAACCATTCTAGAGAACAATTAATGACCTAATTAAAAATATATATTTAATTCTCCACTTTAATTTCTTGGTTACAATAACAAACAATTTTAAAGACAACAATTATCAACAATTAACATTTTACACACTATCCTTCATGCAAAAATGTAATTAATAATGAAAAAACCAAACCCTAGCTCTAGATCTAGATCTAGATCATGACACATCCATTAAACTAACTAATAGTCCACTAAAATCAATAAAGATCAACTAAATAAAGGTGTAATCTTATTCCACTAACTAATTTTCTCTAGAACCTTTAAACCTTTGGTCTAATTTACTTCATAAATGGCTCAAGCACCATAGAAGAGAGACAAAAGCAAAACCCTAATTACTCACTAACCAACCATTAAAACTTCCAAAAAATGTTTAGAATAGCATTTTTTACCTTCTACGACCTCTCCACCAAAGAAAATGAATCAAAACCTCCCCTAGAAAGAGCAATTTTTAGGAGGTGCCCAAGGACCCCTTTCTTCCTCTCTCGGGCTACAGTAACTAGCCCGAGGAGGAAGAAGAGAGGCGTCGGCCCTTTATACTGGAGGAATTTGTAGGGACGACCGGTGATTGAGCTGTCTCTATAAATCAAATAGTAGAGAAGCTGGTGAGTGAGCCGCCCCTACAAATCGACCCATTTGTAGGGGCGGCTTGTCCATTGGGTCCTGGGCACACCCACTGCAGGGGCGCCGCCCCTAAGAAAAACGTCCAGTTGCTATAAATCCTGGTGAAGACCGAAGAGAGGAACTCCATGGCCAGGCTTGGAGGAGGCAGAGGAGCGCCATGGTCGGAAGCGGAGGGGCGCTATGGCTAGGGATGAACGAAGGCGAAGGAGCAGTATGGCTAGGGGCAGATGGGGGCCAAGGAGCTCCATGGCTAGGGATATAAGGGCGTAGGTCAAGCCTGTTAATGGATTCTAGAAAACCAAAAAATATACGTCTTTGAGAATTGAACTGACATTTACAGAGATGAGCGTGTTAAGATGCACGTCTCTATCCTTGGCTAGGGCCTAGGGGAGTAGGGGACGGAGGGGCGGCGAAGGGGCAGCTCCTTTTGCACCCAGCGGCCCAGGCCCGGCTATTCGGGTACGTTTAGTTCTCTGAAAAAGGGTAAAAAATATATTGTAGCATGTTTTGGTTTTATTTGATAAATAGTATCTAACTATTGACTAATTAGGTTCAAAACGTTCGTCTCGTAAAGTACAACTAAGCTGTACAATTATTTTTTAATTTCATCTACATTTAGTACTCCATGCATATATTGCAAGTTTGACGTGACGGAGATTTTTTTTTCCTAGTAGTGCTTTTTTTTTTAGTAACTAATGACGCCCGCCCATACATCGAGTAGACCAGGCTCTCTGGAAAAGTTTGTTTTTCTTTTCTGGGGCATCTCCAAAGGACCAAAAAGGATTCCATGACACACTACACTCGGTGGCTCCGCCTCCCTCTGCTCTCCATTCAAGCGGATTTCCATGGTCAGAGACGACGGCGGCGCGCTAGCACCCGCCCCCGCACCCGCACTCGCGACCGCTCCGGGCCAGGTCTACCTGCCCGCGTGGCGCCGCGCGTACGACCGCCTCGTGAAGATGCTGCGCCAGGCGTACGCGCAGGTCGAGGAGCTTTCCGTCGAGCGCGAGCACCTCATCACCGAGCTCCAGTTCCTGCAGAGCAACCGCCTGGAGCGCGAGGAGATCTGCTAGGCCCGCCTCCAGCAGGTAGGAACGGTTCCGGTCCCGGTCTGCCATTGGATTCGGGGGAAGGCCAGCTGTTCGCTGCCGCTGACGCGCGTAGGTTTTCTTTTCCTTTTCTTTTTTTCCTTTCCGCCATCTCTATTTCTAGATCTGTAAGGACGAGCAACTCCGCAAGAGAGTCGGTGAGGCTGAGACGGCGGCGCTTATTGGCGGCAAGGAGCTTCAGATTCACTGCTACCGGAAGCTCGCAGGTAAGGAGAGGAACCAAGTTCCTTGGCCCTTGCAGCTTTGACTGTTCCTCTTTGGGTTTCATCGTTATCTTATACTGGTGTGCGTTTAAAATACTTGATAGATTCTCGCGGCTACCGTAGCTGCTACTGCCACGGGCATTGTATAGTGAAACCTGCTTTTTGTTGAGTAATTCTGGGGTAGTAATGGAAAACATTACCTTCGCTTCGTGGGTTCCAGTTCATATTCGTTCTTTATGATTAGGAACTCTTTTATAGTAATAGTTGGTTCATTTCTGTGTGATTGTACTCTCTCGACTGATGAAGTTAGTTTGTCCTCTTTAGGTATATACAATGAGGTGCCAATTTCATTCTGCTTTCTATGGCCCTTCGTTGTCACCTACCGTTCCTAAGCCTACTCTTGCTGCTACTATAAGAATAAGAATGAAAAAGCTTCATCTCTATTTGTTTCTGCTGTGCATTGTGTAGCTTAGTTTCTGCTGTGCATTGTGCAGCTAAGAGTTGTCGCTTAACTTCTTAAGATTACATGGTTGTATAACAGTCACCACACTAGAAGTTGACACCTTGTATGTTAACTACATCTCCACGTTGCAGTTTGAGATTCCAGCTGTTGTTGACTGTGCCATGTGCATTTTTACTTTTGGATCTTACAGCAGCCTAGACTTGTACAACAAAATAGTTCATTTGTCAAGAACTTGACTGTCTGTTATTTTTCCCACCTAATTGGGCTTTACAGTTGTGTCGATCCAATTGGATTTGTGCAGCATTTTCCATGTCATTTACAGTGTCTGTTGAAAAGATAAAGTATATGTTGGCACCCTGTATATTGAGTTGTTCACTGCATCTCCATGTTGCATTTTGAGATTTCAACTTATTATTTTGGAATTTAAAGTCAAACCTCCCCTTGTGTGCCCAAACCAGAACTTTCTGAGGATGATTTGGAGGTCTTCAAAAGTTGTATTTCGAATTTGGTTGCTGAAAATACTGAGCTAAAGGTAATTACAAATACATGAGTTTAGTTTGCCTGGACCACTGTGGATTTCACATTTTCCATCTCACCGATTTTTTACCTTCTCTCCTAATGCCAGGAAAAACTGAAGAAGTTTGAAAGTCAGGTGGAGATTGAGAGTTAAGCCTAAGTGCTTCTCTCTAAGTTATCTAGTTACCTGTCTATCTAGTTAAACTCTGAGTTTGTTAAAGCTATATCCAGATTCTATCTTAGCATCTAGAATATGATGTGCCACCTGTGCTCCTCCTGCCAAATTTCACAGTTCCAAGGCAACACGCTGGCAGCTGTAGTCTGATGTGCTGACAATTGAAGCTGTCCCAACACGCCCTGCACTAAGGGGTTGTTTAGTTGGTGAAAAAGTTTGGGTTCGGCTACTGTAGTACTTTTCGTTTTATTTGGCAATTTATGTCCAATCATGGACTAATTAGGTTCAAAAAATTTGTCTCGTGATTTACAACTAAACTGTGTAATTAGTTTTTCTTTCGTCTATATTTAGTACTCCATGCATGTGCCGCAAGATTTGATGTGACAGATACTGTAGCACTTTTTGGGTTCACTTTTCGTGAACTAAACAGGCTCTAAGCCTATCAGTTGTTTGACTTAGGCCGGGTATAGATGCCTTCCAAATTCTAAATTTTTACACTCTTTCTCCATCACATCGAATCTTTGGACACATGCATGAAGTATTAAATATAGATAAAAAATAACTAATTGCACAGTTTGGTTGTAAATCACGAGACGAATCTTTTGAGTCAAATTAGGAGCTGTTCGGCTGGAATTATAAGCCGGCTGAAAAACACTGTTGGCTGATTTTTTGTGAGAGAAAAATATTGTTCCGGCTGAAAAAACAAGCTGAATAAGACGGATTATAAGCCAGAAGAACAGGGCCTTAGTCTATGATTGGACACTAATTGCTAAATACAAACGAAAGTGCTACAGTAGCCCAATTCCAAAATTTTTTGCATCTAAACACCCCCTTAATTGCAAAGCAGCATTGTATAGTCGACTAACTGTGTTTGTAACATATATCTTCTCTCATCTCTATGTTGGAGTGCTTGCAACATATATGTTGCCATGTTGGGCGTTGTGCAACAGAGGTGTCCATGTGTGTTGTTTTATGTAGCTTATCACTTGCTGCTCGCTTGCCCAGCATATCTTCCTATGAGGAGTGTTCGCAGCATATCTGTTGGTGTGTTAAGGCATGATTCCCATGGCTTGCTGGTAGAACATAACACCAGACTAGAGTGTACCACCGTTGGCCTCGTGTACGGCTGTGTTGTCTGTGAATGGATGCTGGTAGAACATCAGACTACCAGCAGGAGTTATTCTAAAACGATACTCTAAAGCTTTAGAGTATAAATATAGAGTAAAAATTATTGCATTGGGTACTCTAAAATGATATTCTATTCTTTCTCTTGCTCTATATTTAGAGTGGTACTGTGCTTACTCTATACTCTATAGTGACGGGCCCTACTAGTTAAATAAAGAAAAAAACTGTTATAACTTACAAACCAAAAATCCAAATTAAAATTTGATTTGACCATTAAATTTGTCTCAATAAATTCTTCAAAACTAGATCACATATGGATATATTTAGATAAAGTGACAAGTGGATCCCACAGTGGATAGAGTGGATAGAAGATGATATAGAGGATGGATGGGTGCAGGAGAATTGAGTATAGAGGATAAAATCTTACTGACTAGGACGTATAGAGGACGAATATAGAGGTCTATGAGTTTGGGTAGTCTAACGACAGACTAGAGTGTACCACCGTCTGCTGGTACTGGTTGCTTTAGCCTTTTGTACGGCTGTCTTGTCTGTGAATGGATGCTGAACACTGAGTTTATAGGGCCATAAATTATTCATATATATCTAATAATAAGAGATAATAAAGAGGCAAAATTTTAGGCTCTTCTTTTTCGTCCTTCTATTTTTTAGTCTATCTTCCTTCAACTATCGAACAATAGAGAGTTTTTTTTATCCGGACTTATATATATAAGCCGTGCTCATATGAGTTAGAATATCTCACGTCTAGACCAATATGAAATAGGAATCCTAACTTAAATAGATTCATCAGATCCTGATGACTCTAAATAGAACTCTTAATGAGCTATGTTCTTTATATTGCACCGCTTTCTTTATTTACGGACGAGTTAGAATATCCGTGTCTAGATGGATATGGAGTAGGAATCCGAATCTAAATAGATTCCTCAGATCTGACGATAATGTTGTGCATTTATTTTCGTTTGACAGGATATATACGGTAGATTATAGGGACCAGTTTCTTTTTTTTAATGCTGGGAACCTTCTTTCCCCTAGAAAATGTTGAGAACTTTCGTAATAGACCAGAGCCCGATGTTTCTTTTATGGTGAAAGGCCGAATAATATAATTAGAAAAATAGAAAAGAAAAAAAAGTACTATAGTTATGTCATCTTTTTTACCCACCTTACTTTTTTTCTCTTTTGTCCTAATGTGTTCTCTTTTTTTTCATTCTTGCAAGCATGTGCCGTCCGAGCATCCGTGAGAGCATTTTACGGGACGTTCACACGTTACTCGTTCATCTAAGCGATTGTTCTTTTTCTCCTATAAATATAAAAAACAAAATGACTAAATTCAACCGTCATGGATGTTTGAATCGTTGATCCTTCTCTATATAAAATAGAGAAATATTTTCTATACGAGTTAGAGCACCATGCCATACATGGTGTGAAGTCTGATTTCAAAATGAATCGAAATGGATGATACAATCCGTAGAGTATGAATCAAAAATGAATTGGAACACCTGATGTAATCATTGGATAAATATCCAAGTCTCCAATGTACATATGAGTTAGAACAGTGTACATCTAGCAATAGTATGAGGTCTGATTCAAGACGAATCATACACATGATGAAACTTTTATTCAACAAATTTCTTATAAGTCGAAACGAACAAGAACTTAGACTGGACACAACAAAATAGAAACAGGAAAAGGAAATATGCAACAAAAAAAGGAACCGAAAGGCTAAATATAGGCAAGACATAGAGTTCAATGTAAAGACAAATTTAAATATACGATACAATCTCAAATACTATTTAAAATCCGATGCTCGATCATATATAAGAGTTAGAGCGTCACACGTTTTGTCGGTACCAATAGTACGGGGGTACCCGCACCTATCGCCAAAAAACTAACACGACTGAAACCGCAATAAAAGATAGCCCACCTCGACCGCGTACCCAGTCAGTCTCGTACGAGGCCCGCTCGACGGGGCGCCTCGACCGCGCCCCGGCTCCGACTCGTATGAGGCCCGCTCGACGTGCGCCTCGACCGCGCCCCGGCTTCGACTCGTACGAGGCCCGCTCGACGGGGCGCCTCGACCGCGCCCCATCCCGTGCCGCAAGGTACTTCGACAGCGCTCCGACCCGCGCGAGGCTCGACCGCCCGCTGGGGAGAACTCCGACTCGCGTGAGCCCGGATCGAGCACCTCGACACCTTTTCTTTGCCTACCCCAGGACAAAAGCCATAGCATTCAATGCGGTTACCTACTACCACCTACCGGCATGGCTGCGGCCAGGATCGACGTGGGAACAATACCCGTGTCAGATCTCACTGTTTTACCGCCCATCCCGTGATGGGAGGTGAAACCCGTCACTATACCCACCTTACCGCGCACTGTTCACCATCAATCACCCTCGAGAGAGGATAAGACAAGGCCCGTTCTCCGCGATATCGGGGATTCGGCCTTATCCATCCGGCCTCGACCTGGCCTCGACCCAGCCCCGACGCTCGACTTAGTTCAAAGGACGGTATGGCATGGCGCTCTAGGTCATTTCGCCATCTTGTCTCCCACAACGTCAGGGTGTCCAGGGATGGCCGGCCATTCCCAAGGCACGTCGCTACAGTCAACTCAACAGAAATCGACAAAGCATCACCTCAAGGCTCCCCGTCGTCTTGGCCTCCCCTCACCCTATAAAAGGGCAGGCCAGGGTTCAACGGAGGGGGGGACGAGGACGGAACGAAAAACACAAAACAGAAGATCGACATCTCAAGCAACCGCCTTTTTCCTCTTTTCTCTTTGAGACTTGGGCTCGACACCCTCTCTCGCATGCTTGTAACCCCTACACGAGCACCTCGGTGCAAGGAAATACAAACGTCTCCCCCCGCTGGACGTAGGGCCTTCTTTTGCCCGAACCAGGATAAACCCCCGTGTATTCTCCTTGCATCACCATCCAGGAAAGAGACACGTAGCATTTACTCGTTGGTTTAGGACCCCCGTGGGTCCGAACACCGACAGCTGGCGCGCCAGGTAGGGGATCGCTGCGTGCAAACGTCGCTTTCTTGCCTTTTTTTCCTGGATGGCTGACCCCGAACGTCCGATTCCGTTGGCCACGGTGATCTGGTTTGGGAGTTTGGAGTTCATGTCGCTCGGCTCTGGCTATGACATGGTCCTACTTCCGCCCAGGCACCCAACCGACGAGGACTACGAGCTCTCCCAGCCCGGGGGAGCAATCCACCGGCACCGTCGCTCCAGGCGGGCGCGGGCCGCCAGACGACGACGAGCCCGGTACAGCCACCGTCTTCACCCCGCGGAGGGCGATGGGGTTCCCCGGTCTAACACCCCCCAGCCAGGCGCCAGCCTAGATCTCCTTTTGGAAGGTTTGGGAAGGACGAGCTTGGCTGAGGGTGACATGCCGATGGAAAATCCCGCCGCTCCCCCGTCCGGTGAGACACCACTGTCCGGAGCATCCATTTCAGCACGGGCAGCGACATCTCCATCACCATTCCCGTTTGGGCTAGACTCGGCTGCCCGGGTGTACGCATCCTCCGTGAGCACCCGCATGAGTGCTTATGAGGAACTCCCCGGGCACCATCTACGCTCCACTCTGGACCTCGTTACATCCACACCGGCTTCTGATTATCGGGACTCTACGGAGACACCGAAAACAGAGCCCCGTGTGACTGCTTCTTTACGTCGCCGCCTCAGTGACGATTGGCAACGGCCACACGTTCCCCCCGTCATATTACTACTTTGGCGCTCCTGACTCCGACTCGGCTGATGACACCTACGATCCGACCCGCGAGTGCTTCAACATCGACGTTGAAAGCACTTTGGAATCAGAGGACGAAGAGCCAGTCGAAGGAAGGCACACGCCACCTCATGTCGAGCCTCTTGCCGAGTGAGACGAGCCTCAGTTCCTTGCGGATCAAGGAGCGCAGCTCGAACAGATTCGCGAGTTGCAGGACAGGCTTGACGAGGAACGGGAAAACCTGGATCTACTCCAACAAACCCTCGAGCGTGAGCGTGCGGAACACGCACTTGGCGGGAGAGCTCGCGAGAGAGCTCGCGACGTCAACCGTCTCATCGACGAGGACCGGGTGGTTGACCCCCCGATTTTCGCCCGAGCCAGCCAGAACGTCGTTGTCGCCGCCATGCTCCTCCGCAACATGCCCGAGCCATCAAACCCCGACGCCCGTCGGGCTTGAGATGAAATCCGAGAACTCCTCGAGACCGCCGCCATGCAGCAGGCCGAGAGCTCTGCCTCGAGGCGACGCGAGGCAACCTCGGAGCGGATCCTCGAGCCCTCCCGACAGGAGAGAGAAGCCTCGATTCACCCCGAGCCTGCCCGGCGAAACCGGGGTAGCACCGGCCCCTGAGCCCACCGACAACGACCGTGAGCCTCGAGACACCCATGGTAACATCGTCGAGCGCCGCACACGCAAGCACGGTGACGGTGTGGCTCGAGGCTACCACGTCCACAGGGGCGGACGCTACGACAGCTCGGAAGATCGTAGCCCTTCACCCGAGCCCCCAGGTCCTCGGGTCTTCAGTAAGGCAATTCGTGAGACGGTGCCCCCGGCTCGGTTCCGCCCCCCACGACTCTCACCAAGTACAACGGCGAAATCAAACCCGAACTTTGGCTCGCCGATTTCCGCTTGGCGTGTCAGTTGGGCGAGGCCACCGACGACCGGGTCATCATTCGACAACTCCTCATGTTCCTCTCTGACACCGCCCGAGCCTGGCTCGAGGATCTCCCACCTCGGCAGATCCATGACTGGGACGATCTCATGAGGGTGTTCGAGGGAAATTTAAGGGGACCTACATGCGCCCCGGCAACTCGTTGGACCTCCGGAGCTGCAAGCAGAAACCAGATGAATCCCTCCGAGGCTACCTCCGACGCTTCTCCCGGCAGCGTACCGAGCTCCCCAACATCACCGACTCCGACGTAATTACGGCCTTCCTCTCCGGCACCACCTGTAAGGAGTTGGTCCGAGAATTGGGCCGTAACACCCCACTCACTACCAACAGATTGATGGACATCGTCACCAACTTCGCCGCCGGCGAGGAGGCGGTTGGTGCAATCTTTGGCGGCGACTCGGAAAGGGGGGAGCAGAAGGTCGACGATCCCGCGAGTTCCACCCGAGGCCCCAAGAGAAACAACCGCAAGAAGAAAAAAGGCCAGCAGGGCAAGCTCGAGGCCCCGGCCGACGAGCTCGTCGCTGCTACCGAGCACAAGAAACCTCGAGCCCCCCCGGCGGGGGCGTCTTCGACAAAATGCTCAAAGAGCCATGTCCCTACCACAAGGGACTCACTAACCATAACCTCGAGGATTGTCACATGCTGCGCAGGTACTTTAGGGGTGCCGACGCCAAGAAGGACGACAAGGAGGACCCTAAGGGTGACGACAAGGACGGGGAATTTCCCGAGATCCACGACTGCTTCATGATCTACGGAGGGCCCTCGACCTGCCTCTCTACGCGCCAGCGCAAGCGAGAACGGCGCGAGGTCTTCTCCGTACAATCGGCAGTACCCCGCTTCCTTGATTGGTCCGCGGTGGCCATCACTTTCGACCGTGACGACCACCTAGACTACGTCCCCAACTCGGGGGTCTATCCGCTCGTTGTTGACCCCGTCATCGCCAACACACGCCTCACCAAGGTGCTCATGGACGGCGGAAGCAACCTCAACATCATCTACTCCCAGACCCTCGACCTTCTGGGGTCGAGAGAGCGCGCCTCCAACCTAGCGTCGGGGGTTTCCACGGAGTCGTGCCAGGGAAACGGGCGGAACCCCTCGGGCGGGTCGATCTGCCTGTTTGTTTTGGCACACCGGCCAACTTCAGAAAGGAGACTCTCACTTTCGAAGTGGTCGGATTCCGCGGAACGTACCACGCTATCCTAGGGCACCCATGCTACGCCAGGTTCATGGCAATTCCGAACTACACCTACCTCAAGCTCAAGATGACAGGCCCAAACGGTGTCATCACTATAGGGCCCTCATATGAACATGCATACGAGTGCGACGTCGAGTGCGTCGAGCACGGCGAGGCTATTTTGGAGTCGGCGATCTTGGCTGCAGACCTCGACGGTCTCGCCAATACGATTCCCGACCCAAAATGCCATGCCGGCTGCTTCGAGCCCGCCGAAGATGTCAAACTCGTGTTAGCAGATTTTCTGGCTGAGTGGACTGACACACAACTCCCCCCTGCACAGCTTCAGGCGGAGCTGTGGACCATGTACTTCGATGGGTCATTAATGAAAACGGGAGCAGGCGCGGGCTTGCTCTTCGTCTCGCCCCTCGGGATTCACATGCGCTACGTCGTCCGGCTTTATTTCCCTGCGTCTAACAACGTCGCCGAGTACGAGGCACTCGTCACGGGGTTGAGAATCGCCGTCGAGCTCGGGGTCTGACACCTTGACGTCCGAGGCGACTCCCAACTCGTGATCGATCAGGTCATGAAGAGCTCGAGCTGCCGTGACCCCAAGATGGAAGCCTACTGCCTAGAAGTACGGTGCCTCGAGGACAAGTTTCACAGCCTCGAGCTCAACCACATCGCACGCAGGTATAATGAGGCCGCTGATGAACTGGCAAAAATCGTGTCCAGTCGAGCCACGGTTCCACCGGACGTCTTCGCGAAAGACCTTCAGCACCCATCCGTCGACCTCAGGCCAGACGGGGGGGTCGACGGGGCGTCGCTCGACCCTCCACCTGAGGCAGAAGCCCCCTCGACCGGGGCTGAAGCCATGCAGGTGGAAGACCTAACGCCACCGTCTGACCTTGAGCCTGACTGGCGCTTCCCGTACCTTGACTACCTCGGCCAAGGGGACCTCCCCTCGGATAAGACTGAGGCTCGACGGATCGCACGCCGGGCCAAAACTTTTGTGATCATGGGCGACAGCAGAGAGCTCTACCGCCGTAGCCCTACTGGTATCCTCCAACGTTGCATCACAAAAGAGCAAGGCAGGAATCTGCTCGGCGATCTTCACTCGGGGGCTTGCGGTCACCACGCAGCACCTCGAACCCTCGTCGGAAACGCCTTTAGACAAGGATTCTATTAGCCGACCGTGGTCTCCGACGTTGTCAAGCTAGTACGCTCCTACGAGGGTTGTTAGTACTATGCGAGACAAACCCATCTTCCGGCACATGCCCTGCAAACTATCCCCATCACATGGCCGTTTGCCGTTTGGGGGCTCGACCTTGTCGGACCACTGAAAAGAACAACTGGCGGCTTCACTCACCTGCTCGTCGCCATCGACAAATTCTCCAAGTGGATTGAGGCCCGCCCTATCACCAGCATCAGGTCCGAGCAAGCTGTGCTCTTCTTCACTGACATTATTCATCGCTTTGGGGTCCCCAACTGTATCATCACAGACAATGGCACCCAGTTCACTGGCCGAAAGTTTTTGGATTTCTGCGACAACCACCACATCCGAGTGCTCTGGTCAGCCGTGGCTCATCCAAAAACAAACGGTCAGGTGGAACGTGCCAACGGCATGGTCCTACAAGGCCTGAAGCCCAGAATCTTTGACAAATTAAACAAACATGGCAAAAGATGGGCTGTCGAGCTACCCTCGGTCCTGTGGAGCCTAAGAACAACGCCGAGTCGAGCCACGGGGTTCACTCCGTTCTTCTTAGTCTACGGGTCTGAGGCTATGCTACCAACCGATATAGAATACGGATCCCCAAGGTTGAAGGCATACAACGAAAGATATAACGACGCCACAAGACAGGACGCCCTCGACCAGCTTGAGGAAGCCCGAGATGTGGCTCTGTTGCATTCTGCCAGGTACCAGCAGAGTCTCCAACGCTACCATGACAGACACGTCCGCAAGCGTGACCTCAACGTCGGCGACTTGGTGCTACGGCGGAACCAGAACACCAAGGGACGGCACAAGCTCACACCACCATGGGAAGGGCCGTACATCATCGCAGAAGTACTAAAGCCGGGCACCTACAAGCTATCCAACGAAAAGGGTGAAATCCTCACCAACGCTTGGAACATGGAACAGCTACGTCGCTTCTTTCCTTAAAAAGCCTCGAGGCTCTGTATTTTCTTTTTCGTCAATAAAGAATACAGCGATGTTCAAACTTTCGTTTCGTAATGAGGAAGGATCGACCCTGCACTCCCAGAGTCGACCCTCCCTCGGGGGCTGCAAGGGGGGAACCCCCGGTCCCCGAAAAAACTTATGCTCTTTTTTAAAATTTAAGAACCGCTTCTTAGATCGACTTCGCTGAAAGAGCACCCTAAGGTTCGAAAGGGCTCTCGAGTCTGGAGCATCACCTACGCCTCCGAGGCTACGGTACCTCCACTCACCCCTTACACCTTTTAGAGGTACGCCTTCACGATAGGAAGATCTAAACAACGGTTCCTAAATTTTAAAAAAAAGAACATACCCCCTGTCGCTTAGATCAGGCTCTCACACGATTTACAAGGCCGCAACATCACCCTGAAGCTTGAGGGCAGTTGAGCCACGAGATCACTTACGCCTCCGAGGCTACGGTACCTCCACTCGCTCCCTTACGCCAAAGGGTGCAGCTGCGTGCTAAGTTAATCACGCGAGAACACGGTCCGAGCGATAAAGGGAAGAAAAGCTCGAGTAAAACTAAATCAACCACGAACCGGTTTATGTTTCGAGTTTTTAAGGCCTCCGCGGCCGCCACGACCAAAATTCGAAATACTAACTCATTACATGGGCCTTCATGCCCAGATTTGGCTCACAGGCCCTCGTCGTCGGCAGGCGGAACCACCTCAGCTTCAAAAAGCGAGGCCAGACAGGTTCTAGGCTCTTCGACGGCTTCGATCAGCTCCACGCAAGCATCTACGTTCTCCTCGTCTGTCCGATCTGGGTCTGTGACGAAGCCCTCGGCGACGAGATTCATGTCAAACACAAACCCTGAACGGACGACGGCCAGCGCCCTCTTCACGCCGTGATGGAGGCCGTCCCGTATCTTCTCCCGGGCAAGGCGGCCCAGCGCCACCATCCGGCGGACGAAGGAGTTCCCCGGAACATCTTCCCCGGTGTCGGCGTCGGGCTCGACCCCCAGGCCGTCGCATACGGTGGTGATCGCGCCCTGGAGAAGTTGGGTCCTCCGGATCTCGGCTTCGAGGAGGCTCTGGAAGGAGTTGGCAGAAGATTGGGTCTCTCGATTCTCTCTCTCCAGCTCTGAAACACGACAAACAAATTAATACCCAACGCGGGGCCTTCAACGTCGTGGCCGTGACAATCACACTTACCCTCGATATGGGTCTGCAGGCCCATGACCTCGTCACAAAGCCCCCCGCACGTTCGCTCGAGCCCTAGGAAGGCGCTGTCCTTGTCGTTGATGGCTGCCTTTAGCGCCTCGATCTCCTGCCGAGCAGACTCGAGAGCTGCGTCCTTCTCTTGGACGGCTCCCTTCAGCGTCGTGACCTCGACGTTGAGGGTGTCGCGCTGAAGGCTAACCTGGGAGACATCCTCCTCGAGCTCCTTCACCCGCATGGACAGGGGCTCGAGATCCCTGCGGGCCTGGGCAGCCTCCTCCCGAGCCTTGTCCATGCCAGTGCACATCACGGCCTCGGCCGCCCGTGCCTGCGTCGCTTCTTCTTTCACCACCGCGTACGCGACGCGCAGCTCAGCCATCTCGGCGTTCCAATCGGATAGCCGTTTCTGGGCCTCCTCGACCAGAACCCGTTGCTGGGACAGCGCGCCCCACACGCCACTCTCATCCCGAATGAAGAGCGACTTGTGGCGGGAGTACTCCTTCAGCTCCTGAACACAATCCGAAAAGGTCACAAAGTCGAGGGAAAAAGACACCAAGAAAACTACGGAGAAAGCCGACGGGTCGATCATACCTCGGTGGCATCTCCCATACTCCGCACGGCACCGGATGCCACTCGGAGCAACCGATCAAGATGCCGGCGGACGCCCTCGAGGTATTCCCATCGGTGCACCTCATCTTTGTCACTCAAGACAAAGATGGGCTCGGTGTCGGGGTTTGTAGCGTCCCTAAACTGAAGGGACGCCCCCCTGAAAGCCCAAGTTTGGTTTTGGTAATTAATGACACCAAGTTGCTAATGCCATGTGTTAAGTGTTTTGAGTTAGGCATAAGCAACGCATGTGATGAAAGTGTACGTGGCAAGGAGTGGTGGCCACAAGATCACAAAGAAATGGTGCATGGACATGAAATGACGATCATGGTGGAGATGCACATAATATGATGAACTTGATGATCAAGTGGAGGAGAAAGATCTAAGAGCGCAAGGCAAAGGTATAATCATAGGGTTTTCCTTTTGCCGGTCTAAGTTGAGTAGAGAAGTGATTGACCGGATTTAGGATACATAGTCGACTATCAAGAGGGGCAATCACGGTTAGCTCGGGAATCAAGTGCCACTAGATCAATGTCTTGAGCATATGCATTAGGATCTAGTTGAGAACTAACATAACGCCTTGGAAAATGTTTGTGAAATGCTAACACACATGCACTTTGTGGTGTACACTTGGTGGTGTTAGCACATTTGCGAAGGCGGTGGTGTTTGAGCGGTAATAAGGGGTTTGGGGTTCGCTCTCCCTCCCGCCGAGCGTGCGAGCGCGGGATTCAGGCGTTTTCGAGAAAATGAAATGCCTATTTTCTATTGCGCCGGAGGCGAGAAAAGGTGGCGAAAGTCTGAAATATTTTTCACTGAAAAACGGCGATCGGACGCTGCACCGGACGCGGTCTCGGTTTGACCGGACGCGTCCGGTCAGTTCAACGCAGCGCGAGCTCTAGGGTTTGTGACCGGACGCGGGTCTGGCTTGACCAGCGCGTCCGGTCAGTACAACTGAGCGTAAGAGAGAAGCGCGCGACCGGCGCGTCCAGTCCTTCACGGGACCGGAGCGTCCGGTCAGGCGTCCAGGAACACAGAGCGAAGCGGAGTGACGATTGGACGCGCGGCGCGTCCGGTCACGTACGATCGGACGCGTCCGGTCGTAGCTGGAGCTTACTGGAACGCGACCGGACGCTGGCACTGTCGCGTCCGGTCACTCGGTTCAGCGCGTCCGGTCAGGGCAACGGCTAGTTCTGACGCGCATAGTTCACGGTTGTCGTGTAGTGACCGGACGCGTCCGGTCACCCTGACCGGAGCGTCCGGTCAGCACGATTTTCGCTGCGTCGTCCGTAACGGCTAGCTGCGTACCCCTTCGTTATAAATAGAGGATGTCCGGGGTTTGAGGGGAACTCTTGCATATTTTGAGATATAGAGACATCCTTTGAGCTAGAGAACAACCCCTCCACTCATCTCTTTGATTGATTGCACATCTTGAGTGAGATTGAGTGAGATTCAAGTGCTTTGCTTGAGAGTTGCATTCTAGAGGCACTTGATCTTCAAGTTGCTGCGGATTTCTCGTTACTCTTCCGTGTTTCCCGACACGGTAGACGGCTTGGAGCAGCGGAGGTGATTGAGCTCGCAATTGGAGATTGTTGGAGCCTTCACCAAGTGTTGTAAGGGGTTCTTGATCCTTCCCCGCGGGAGTTCGCAAATTGGATACTCTAGTGGAGCTCGTGGCTTGGAGGATCCCCATCTTGTGTGCGGTTGTGCGGCGCCCGCCGAGGGCTCAACTCTTGATAGTTGATTAGCTCGCGAACCGACAAGTGGGTGCATCGCCACAACGAGGAGTAGCTTGCCGGGAAGCAAGTGAACCTCGGGATAAATTCTTGTGTCATTCTCTTCCCGAGGATTTCTCTTGTGTGATTGATTGATTGGTACTTCTCATCTCTACACGGCGGTATAATCACTCGAAGCTCTTCTCTCGTTTTACATCTTGTATCTAGCTTGTTGTTGTTGTAGTGTTTAGTGGATAGCCTTGTACTAGACTTGTGTAGGTGGCTTGCTTAATTAGTTAGAGCTAGTGCATTTTGCTCCGCCACCTTTTATACTAACTTGTGGTTAAGTAATTCTTGTAGAAGTTTTGAGTTAGGCTATTGAAGGGTCGAGATGGCGGACTAGAGGGGGGGTGAATAGTCCTTTCTAAAACTTAAACGCGTTGGCTAACCAAAACAAATGCGGAATTAAACTTATCGGTCTAGCCAAGACTACACCCCTCTATCTAAGTTCTCTAGCACCTTGCAAAGATCCTAATTAAGCAACTAAGGTGCTAAGCTTACCAAGAGCTCACCTAATCAATTCTAGAGCAAGGTCACACAAACCTATGCACTAGTACTTTGCCAAGCGAGGGAGCTCCTACACAACTAGTGAAGCAAAAACGCAAAGCCTAAGCTCACTAGCAATGCTCAATAACAAGGCAACTAATGCCAAATTAGAGAGCGCAAATCACTTAGCTACACACACTAAGCAATGTGACTAACAAGGTTACACAAACCAAATTAGCCACGCAAAGGGGATACTTCTAGCTACACACGCAAAAAGATATCTAGCTAGCTACACAAGCACAACTAGAACAAGAGCAACTACACAAGCATAAGTATATATGAAAGTAAATACAAGCTTGTGTTGTATGAAAGCAAACCACCTAGAAGAGTAGACAATGTTGACACGGTGATTTTCTCCCGAGGTTCACTTGGTTGCCACCAAGCTACGTCCCCGTTGTGTCGACCAACACTTCGTGGTTCGGCGGCTAATCGGTCACACACCGAGCCTCTCAAAAGGCACCGCAAGAACCTACCATAAAGTGTGGTAGCTCAATGACACGCTCAACTAGAGTTGCTCTTCGCGATCCCCGCGGGGTGAGCACAATCCCCCTCACAAAGCTTCTCCGGAGCCTCGCACAATCTTCTTGCGAGCTTCGACGGAGCCACAAGCCACCAAGCCGTCTAGGAGGTGGCAACCTCCAAGAGTAACAAGCACCACCGGCTTGCAACACGATCACCTAGTGCCACACGATGCAATCTCTCAAAGCAACGCACTAGAATCGCTCTCTCACTCGATCCGATGAACACTATCAAGCATGAGTGAGTTAGAGGGCTTCCAAGCACTACCACACAAGTCACAAAGACTATATAGTGTGCTCAGCTTCCGACCACAGCCGGCCAAGGCATCTATTTATAACCCCACGGTCAAATAGAGCCGTTACCCCTTTACTGGGCAAAACTCGGGACGCGCCGGTCCCGATGACCGGACGGCGGTCCCGATGACCGGACGCGCCGATCGCACTAACCCACGCGCCCGCGACGCAACGACCGGACGCGCTCCTTGTGATGACCGGACGCGACAGTGCCCGCGTCCGGTTAGAGTCCAGTAAGCTCCTTCAACGATCGGACGCGTCCGATCATGTGTGACCGGACGCGCCTCGTGTCCGATCATACTCAGTTTCCTCTGGACACCTGACCGGACGCGCCGGTCCCCGCGAGTGACCGGACGCGCCGGTTGCAAACCCTAGCACCCGCGCCTGCGCTGTACTGACCGGACGCGTCCGGTCATACCATGACCGCGTCCGGTGCAGCGTCCGGTCACCTCAGTGACCCCGTTCGCCTCCATTTCTTTTTCGACTTTCGGCGTAGTGGAAAATAGGCATTTCATTTCCCCGAAATCGCCTGAATCCCGCGCTCGCACGCTCGGCGGGAGGGAGAGAGGAACCCAAACCCCTCTCTACCCGCAAACCACAGCGCGACCAACGCCACCTTTGCAAATGTGCCAACACCATCAAGTGTACATCACTTTGTGCACGTGTGTTAGCATTTTCATAATCATTTTACCGAAGGAGTTAACCACTCAACTTGCCACGCCACTCGATCCTAGCAACGATGCATAGTTAGATCACACGAGTGGCACTAGATGACCGATATGCAAACAAGTTTGCCCCTCTTAATAGTACGGCCATCAAGCCAAGCCTCATCTTGATCTTCTCCACCTTGGTCACATGACTCCATGTCATGTCTCATATGCAATGAGCTCCTTCATGACACCATCACATGTGGACTAATCTCCTGTGTATCTCACATAACCACATATTAGTCCACCTAAGTTGTCACTCAATTACCAAAACCAAACAAGGACCTTTCAATCTCCCCCTTTTTGGTAATTGATGACAACCCTACAAAGATATTGAAAATAAGTTCTTTTGGACTTTATGCCCCTTATCCAACATTTAAGCTCTATGTTAGAATTTGGATAAGCACCATAAAATCTGACTTGGTAGTGATAACTCCCCCTACATATGTGCTCAAATGGTTTGGTTTCAAGCTTGCACATATGCATAAATATGAAATTTGTGGGAGGGTTAGCACTACTAAGTGATGCTAAGGTGTATAGAATAAACCTTTGTAGCTTGATACCAATTAGTAGCTTGATACCATTTGAAAATCATAAGTTTGCCACCATCCTTAGCATCAAGAGTAGCTAGACATCAAAAACACTAGAAACCTCATGAGATCAATATTATAAGCAAGGTTCTATTTTTTGCATGATAATCATAAGTCTAGCTAACATCCTATGCATGCTAGTTATCAAATCATCATTCAAGTTCTATAACTAGCATACACCACACAAGCATGCATATTGAATTTTAAGAACTTATGCAATGCAAGCAAGCACATGAATTATGCACATATCAAATGTAATCAATCAAAGTTCATGAGCTTGCTCCCCCTACTTGTGTGCTTTCTTTGTCCAAGAATGTTTGATCCCCTTACATTCTTCAATGTTGCTCCCTCTTTATCCATGTACATGTCCAATCTTTCCAATTTTTCCCAAAGCTCAAAAGGCTTCTTTTCATATCTTTGTACAACTTCTCCCCCTTTGTCATCAATTTCCATAAAAGGTGTTCTTCTCAATTGATACAAAGGCTTGTATTGGGGTAGATGGTTGAGACTTGAATATTGCATTGTTGATGGACATTACCACATATGTTGGAATGACAAACTTTATGGTTGCTCTTGAGATTCCACATAGGATCTTTGACCTTGATACCAATTGGTGGGGCTCCTCCCCCTATGTCATAGCATGTGTCATTCACTTGAGATACCACTTGGAGATGAGGGAAGCATTTCTTGATTTGATCACTTAAGGTTGAGGATCACTTGTGAAACCATCGTCTTGCATGAATGATACCATGTGAAGCTACCATGAGTAAAAATGTGATACCATTTGAAAGAATTTTCTTGTATGGATTCACTTTGAAGGATTTGGCAATAACATTCACTTCTTGAACATTTTCTATCTTCATGAGTACCACTTGTAAGATATCACTTGTAGATCATGATCTAGACACCACTAGTGAATACCACTTTAGAAGATCAATTTGAGTCTAGATACCACTTGAAACAAACTAGATATCTATTTTCATTGTTGTCTTGTGCTTGTACTCTTATCATTGTCATGAGCTTTTTGTATGACTTGAACTAAGTTGATTTGCCTAAGATTCCAAGTCCGA
Source organism: Saccharum hybrid cultivar R570 (assembly GCA_038087645.1). Lineage (NCBI taxonomy): Eukaryota > Viridiplantae > Streptophyta > Magnoliopsida > Poales > Poaceae > Saccharum > Saccharum hybrid cultivar. The sequence continues at coordinate 32,501,967 of JAQSUU010000001.1, read as the reverse complement.
TTTGATCCAATGACAAGCTTCTTCACACCTTATGCTAAGGGTTATCATGCCAATGTTGTACTTGTCACTTGTTAGCAATCCAAACTAGATCAAGTACTTGGGTTTACTAGCTCATGAACAAATTCATACTCATACCACTAGATCATTTAGACAATTCAAGCAATAGTGGTAGGCTATGAATTAAACATTTCATTTGTTATGCATGATCCTAGTAAGCATGTACTATATGCACTAATCGCATACTAGTAAGGGATGAAATGATCATGCACATTACAATGATACCTTTGCTATGTTGGAGTAGAGGATAGTCACATAGATTCTAATTCATTACTCCAATAGCAATGTGAAGTCCAATTTATAAGCTTGGTGAAGACCAATCATCATAGATAAATTCATTCTTCACCCATATGAAATGAAAACCACTTATGATCAAGTGCACTTTCTTGTTGTGGTTGGCTTGCTTTTTCTCTTTGATCAATGCTTGCATGAGAGAAGTACTTATGATACCAATTTTATAATTATGACTAGCTCTCTTTTGGGTGTTGCTTACTTTTCTTGATCAACCCTTTTGATTGCTTCAACTAAGCATCACAAGTTCCTCGGATCACCACTTCCATGTTAGCCTTCCAAGTTCCAAACTTGGTTTCACCTACACATGGCGGCAAGCCCCTCACTAGGGAGAAGTGACCTTTCTCCAAAGAACTACTCTTGATACTCACTTGAAATGATATAGTTTGATTGATCCAAATGATGAACTCAATCTTGATGAATAATCCTTAAATCTACATTTGAGTCCAACTCTTTCTACTTGTTTAAGTCCTTTTCTTTCTACCAAATGATCTCTAATCATCACTAGAACTTAAACTTCATCTTCATCTTAAGTTTGATCTTGATCTTCAAATTGAGTACCAAATAAGTACATTCCACAATCAAATGTTCTTATACTCATTGCTCTTCATGATTCTAGATCAATCCAAAACCAAACTTAGGTACCTCAACCACTTGTAAACATATTTCCAACTTGAGGACTTTTCAATTAAAGTGACTCTAGATTAATCCAATGATTGTCACTTTTCTGGCAGATTCTGTACCCTTCAAAGAATAATTCATATTTCCCAATGTACAGATCCAAATGACATAAAATTTGGTGGAGATGTGATTCACTAAGTCATATATCAACTGTAAAAATTTGAGATTCATTTGACATCTAGATTGCTACCAAATTTCAAATCTTCCACCACTGCTACATGCTGAAAACTGCTGCACTATAGCTGACAAGATGCACTCCAAAACCGAAGCATCTCTTATTCACTTCTCATGAAATTTCTACAGCATCTTCTTTCATAAGTGTAGAGCATGTATACCAAATTTCAAGCCAATCCAAATAGATTTGGTCACTCAAACATGGCTAAGATCACTGCTAGCTCAGATTTTTAATGTAGGACAGATTTCAATACATGAGCTATTCTTCAACAAAAGTGAATCAAACTTGAAACTAACTTGTTTGAATACTTTCACAAGACATATATCCATTCAATCCACTTACTAAATATCATCTCATGAATTTATTCAACACAAACCAATCCAAACTTGATTACTAAGCTTTTCATCCATTCAAACATCTCATAGCAAGCAACATTGCATATATATCCAATTCAATCAACTCATATGCACCCAAATGAAATAATCAACAAGAGATATACCTTGGTTAGCTCATGATTATTCATAGCAAGCTTTCAACTTGAATATTTGCAAGCCATCAAATATGATTCCAAATCACCACAACTTTGACATTGCACTTGTATGTTGTAGCACTTGGACTTCACTTATTTTGACTTGGCATTGGGATTGAATATGCATTGAGCTTCATAACTTGAGTCAACATATAATGATAAATATGAAATCAATTTGAGTCAAGCCTCCAATGCCAATGGTACCTACAAATAATTATCCACTCTTTGATGGTACCCAAACAAGTTTGGGTCCTCTCAAGTTAGGAGCAACATACTTAGGCATTGCCTTAGTATGAATAGCGGGATGTTTTGCAATAGCAACAATAGAGGTACCATTTACATCCTTTCTAAGCATATTAGTATTATCAATTGAAATAGGCTTAGAATTCTCACCTAGGGGACATGAATATGCCATGTGTCCCCTTTTCCGGCATGAGTAGCAACTTCTCTTAGATTGAGCCTTTTCTTCCTTGCTCATATGTTGCTTCTCATTGCCTTGCCTCTCACGAGTTGCTTGAATCTTCTTTTCAAGCTTGGTAGGACACCCCAAGGCGAAGTGTCCCTTATCTCCACATTTGAAGCACTTGATGTGAGCATGTATTTTTTTCTCATCTTGATTCTTGCTCATCATCTTGACATCTTGAATTTGCATTGGATGTCTTGCTCTTCCACCCCTTCTTGTTTTCTTCTTCTTTATCATCAAGTCACTAACATCTTCGTGATTGATCTTGACTTTAGCTTGGGGCTTTGCTTTTGGCTCAACTTGAGACTTCTTGGTAGGGCAACACTTGGCAATATGTCCTACTTCATGGCATTGGTAGCACATGAGTTGGGATAGCTTCTTTGCATCTTGCTTCTTCATAATCTTGCCCTTGCTCTTGTTGTAGCCAATACCACTCTTATCACCATATCTTCTTTGATTGGTCATGATATGCTCAATGGCGATTTTAGAGTTGTAGCACCTCTCCAACTTGTTGCTCAAATTCTTCACTTCACTTTTGAGCTCATTGTTCTCCTTCAAAAGGTTAGTCTCACAAGACATAGAAGTAGAACAAGCATCTAATTGTGAAGAACATGGCATATATAGTAAATCATCACAAGAGGTGGATACATGCTTCTTGCCTACATCACAAGGGTTAGTAATATGTGATTGATCATTTGACCCAAATGATGAGCTCTCACTAGATTTGGTTTCTTCATTAGAAGGCTTCTTAGTGAGTAAAGCATGTTCTTGTGCCAAATTATCATGAGCAACACTAAGTTCCTCATGAGCCAATTTTAGCTCCTCATGTGAACAAGTAGTAACATAAAGTAGATGCTTTTGTTGTTCACATGTGGTCTTTAGAAAAGAGTTTTCATTTTCCAATTTACTTACTCTTTCCATTTCTCTTTTTAAGGCTCTTGAGAGTTTATAAAGAAGCTCAAAATTTGGATCATCACAATTAACAACAAAACCACCAACATGTATCTTAGTGTTACCATGTGATGATATTGATGAGCTTGTTGAAGCATCACTCTCATAGCCATCATCTTCACCATCAAGTGTGCATGGAGTAGAATCATTGCTTGCATCACTTGTGACATTATCATCATTCTTGTCAAGTGATCTTGTGGCATGATCATCATCATCATCATCACTTGACATTGAGGTGGAGCAATCCTCCACAATCACCTCGTTGTGGTCATGCTCAACATCCTCATGTACCTCCATCACTATGTGATCATCCTTCTTGAATTTTCCATCATCCCAAATTGAGGAGCCACAATAATGATGCTTGAGCTCCGTCCACATGCTATGTGCACTTGAGAGACCCCTCACCTTGTCAAAAATCTCATCATCTAAAGCTTTGATTAGATAAAACTTAGCTTGTGCATCAAGTGTTCGGCAATCCTTTTGAGCTTGGGTACGGTTACCACACCCATCCAAGTCATGAGAAAAGTCAACAACTATGATCCACCAAAACTTAGGGCCAAGAGCACGAAAATGATCAAGCATGTGATTTTTCCACCGTGCATAGTGAGTGCCATCAAAAATGTGTTCCACACAATCATCTAGCCCATAAGCCGCCATCCTCTCGGGTCGGTGAAGACCACAAATGAGAGACCCGGCTCTGATACCAATTGAAGGGTCGAGATGGCGGACTAGAGGGGGGGTGAATAGTCCTTTCTAAAACTTAAACGCGTTGGCTAACCAAAACAAATGCGGAATTAAACTTATCGGTCTAGCCAAGACTACACCCCTCTATCTAAGTTCTCTAGCACCTTGCAAAGATCCTAATTAAGCAACTAAGGTGCTAAGCTTACCAAGAGCTCACCTAATCAATTCTAGAGCAAGGTCACACAAACCTATGCACTAGTACTTTGCCAAGCGAGGGAGCTCCTACACAACTAGTGAAGCAAAAACGCAAAGCCTAAGCTCACTAGCAATGCTCAATAACAAGGCAACTAATGCCAAATTAGAGAGCGCAAATCACTTAGCTACACACACTAAGCAATGTGACTAACAAGGTTACACAAACCAAATTAGCCACGCAAAGGGGATACTTCTAGCTACACACGCAAAAAGATATCTAGCTAGCTACACAAGCACAACTAGAACAAGAGCAACTACACAAGCATAAGTATATATGAAAGTAAATACAAGCTTGTGTTGTATGAAAGCAAACCACCTAGAAGAGTAGACAATGTTGACACGGTGATTTTCTCCCGAGGTTCACTTGGTTGCCACCAAGCTACGTCCCCGTTGTGTCGACCAACACTTCGTGGTTCGGCGGCTAATCGGTCACACACCGAGCCTCTCAAAAGGCACCGCAAGAACCTACCATAAAGTGTGGTAGCTCAATGACACGCTCAACTAGAGTTGCTCTTCGCGATCCCCGCGGGGTGAGCACAATCCCCCTCACAAAGCTTCTCCGGAGCCTCGCACAATCTTCTTGCGAGCTTCGACGGAGCCACAAGCCACCAAGCCGTCTAGGAGGTGGCAACCTCCAAGAGTAACAAGCACCACCGGCTTGCAACACGATCACCTAGTGCCACACGATGCAATCTCTCAAAGCAACGCACTAGAATCGCTCTCTCACTCGATCCGATGAACACTATCAAGCATGAGTGAGTTAGAGGGCTTCCAAGCACTACCACACAAGTCACAAAGACTATATAGTGTGCTCAGCTTCCGACCACAGCCGGCCAAGGCATCTATTTATAACCCCACGGTCAAATAGAGCCGTTACCCCTTTACTGGGCAAAACTCGGGACGACCGGACGCGCCGGTCGTAACTGACCGGACGCGCTTCACCGCGTCCGGTCGCCCTGCGACGTCCACGTGTCCCTCGAATTCAAATGCGACCGTTAGATCCTCCAACGGTCACTGACCCCCAACGGTCAAAACAACGACCGGACGCGCCCCAGGCAACGACCGGACGCGCCGGTCCCGATGACCGGACGCGCCGATCGCACTAACCCACGCGCCCGCGACGCAACGACCGGACGCGCTCCTTGTGATGACCGGACGCGACAGTGCCCGCGTCTGGTTAGAGTCCAGTAAGCTCCTTCAACGATCGGACGCGTCCGATCATGTGTGACCGGACGCGCCTCGTGTCCGATCATACTCAGTTTCCTCTGGACACCTGACCGGACGCGCCGGTCCCCCGCGAGTGACCGGACGCGCCGGTTGCAAACCCTAGCACCCGCGCCTGCGCTGTACTGACCGGACGCGTCCGGTCATACCATGACCGCGTCCGGTGCAGCGTCCGGTCACCTCAGTGACCCCGTTCGCCTCCATTTCTTTTTCGACTTTCGGCGTAGTGGAAAATAGGCATTTCATTTCCCCGAAATCGCCTGAATCCCGCGCTCGCACGCTCGGCGGGAGGGAGAGAGGAACCCAAACCCCTCTCTACCCGCAAACCACAGCGCGACCAACGCCACCTTTGCAAATGTGCCAACACCATCAAGTGTACATCACTTTGTGCACGTGTGTTAGCATTTTCATAATCATTTTACCGAAGGAGTTAACCACTCAACTTGCCACGCCACTCGATCCTAGCAACGATGCATAGTTAGATCACACGAGTGGCACTAGATGACCGATATGCAAACAAGTTTGCCCCTCTTAATAGTACGGCCATCTATCCTAAACCCGGTCATAAACTTCTCTACACACCTATGACCGGTGAAATGGAAATGCCCTAGGTTATACCTTTGCCTTGCGCATTCCATTCCATCTCCATTGATGTTGATGCAACACATGCACCAACCAATCATCAAATGATATGATCCACTTCATATCATCACATGACCGTATTGGTTTATCGATCTTGACCTCACTTGCTCTTCACCGTTGCCTCGGTCCTTCGGCGCCAAGCCATCACACAACTTGCCCTTCACCCTAGCAACCGGTCCATCAAGCCAAGCCTCATCTTGATCTTCTCCACCTTGGTCACATGACTCCATGTCATGTCTCATATGCAATGAGCTCCTTCATGACACCATCACATGTGGACTAATCTCCTGTGTATCTCACATAACCACATATTAGTCCACCTAAGTTGTCACTCAATTACCAAAACCAAACAAGGACCTTTCAATCTCCCCCTTTTTGGTAATTGATGACAACCCTACAAAGATATTGAAAATAAGTTCTTTTGGACTTTATGCCCCTTATCCAACATTTAAGCTCTATGTTAGAATTTGGATAAGCACCATAAAATCTGACTTGGTAGTGATAACTCCCCCTACATATGTGCTCAAATGGTTTGGTTTCAAGCTTGCACATATGCATAAATATGAAATTTGTGGAAGGGTTAGCACTACTAAGTGATGCTAAGGTGTATAGAATAAACCTTTGTAGCTTGATACCAATTAGTAGCTTGATACCATTTGAAAATCATAAGTTTGCCACCATCCTTAGCATCAAGAGTAGCTAGACATCAAAAACACTAGAAACCTCATGAGATCAATATTATAAGCAAGGTTCTATTTTTTGCATGATAATCATAAGTCTAGCTAACATCCTATGCATGCTAGTTATCAAATCATCATTCAAGTTCTATAACTAGCATACACCACACAAGCATGCATATTGAATTTTAAGAACTTATGCAATGCAAGCAAGCACATGAATTATGCACATATCAAATGTAATCAATCAAAGTTCATGAGCTTGCTCCCCCTACTTGTGTGCTTTCTTTGTCCAAGAATGTTTGATCCCCTTACATTCTTCAATGTTGCTCCCTCTTTATCCATGTACATGTCCAATCTTTCCAATTTTTCCCAAAGCTCAAAAGGCTTCTTTTCATATCTTTGTACAACTTCTCCCCCTTTGTCATCAATTTCCATAAAAGGTGTTCTTCTCAATTGATACAAAGGCTTGTATTGGGGTAGATGGTTGAGACTTGAATATTGCATTGTTGATGGACATTACCACATATGTTGGAATGACAAACTTTATGGTTGCTCTTGAGATTCCACATAGGATCTTTGACCTTGATACCAATTGGTGGGGCTCCTCCCCCTATGTCATAGCATGTGTCATTCACTTGAGATACCACTTGGAGATGAGGGAAGCATTTCTTGATTTGATCACTTAAGGTTGAGGATCACTTGTGAAACCATCGTCTTGCATGAATGATACCATGTGAAGCTACCATGAGTAAAAATGTGATACCATTTGAAAGAATTTTCTTGTATGGATTCACTTTGAAGGATTTGGCAATAACATTCACTTCTTGAACATTTTCTATCTTCATGAGTACCACTTGTAAGATATCACTTGTAGATCATGATCTAGACACCACTAGTGAATACCACTTTAGAAGATCAATTTGAGTCTAGATACCACTTGAAACAAACTAGATATCTATTTTCATTGTTGTCTTGTGCTTGTACTCTTATCATTGTCATGAGCTTTTTGTATGACTTGAACTAAGTTGATTTGCCTAAGATTCCAAGTCCGATTTGATCCAATGACAAGCTTCTTCACACCTTATGCTAAGGGTTATCATGCCAATGTTGTACTTGTCACTTGTTAGCAATCCAAACTAGATCAAGTACTTGGGTTTACTAGCTCATGAACAAATTCATACTCATACCACTAGATCATTTAGACAATTCAAGCAATAGTGGTAGGCTATGAATTAAACATTTCATTTGTTATGCATGATCCTAGTAAGCATGTACTATATGCACTAATCGCATACTAGTAAGGGATGAAATGATCATGCACATTACAATGATACCTTTGCTATGTTGGAGTAGAGGATAGTCACATAGATTCTAATTCATTACTCCAATAGCAATGTGAAGTCCAATTTATAAGCTTGGTGAAGACCAATCATCATAGATAAATTCATTCTTCACCCATATGAAATGAAAACCACTTATGATCAAGTGCACTTTCTTGTTGTGGTTGGCTTGCTTTTTCTCTTTGATCAATGCTTGCATGAGAGAAGTACTTATGATACCAATTTTATAATTATGACTAGCTCTCTTTTGGGTGTTGCTTACTTTTCTTGATCAACCCTTTTGATTGCTTCAACTAAGCATCACAAGTTCCTCGGATCACCACTTCCATGTTAGCCTTCCAAGTTCCAAACTTGGTTTCACCTACACATGGCGGCAAGCCCCTCACTAGGGAGAAGTGACCTTTCTCCAAAGAACTACTCTTGATACTCACTTGAAATGATATAGTTTGATTGATCCAAATGATGAACTCAATCTTGATGAATAATCCTTAAATCTACATTTGAGTCCAACTCTTTCTACTTGTTTAAGTCCTTTTCTTTCTACCAAATGATCTCTAATCATCACTAGAACTTAAACTTCATCTTCATCTTAAGTTTGATCTTGATCTTCAAATTGAGTACCAAATAAGTACATTCCACAATCAAATGTTCTTATACTCATTGCTCTTCATGATTCTAGATCAATCCAAAACCAAACTTAGGTACCTCAACCACTTGTAAACATATTTCCAACTTGAGGACTTTTCAATTAAAGTGACTCTAGATTAATCCAATGATTGTCACTTTTCTGGCAGATTCTGTACCCTTCAAAGAATAATTCATATTTCCCAATGTACAGATCCAAATGACATAAAATTTGGTGGAGATGTGATTCACTAAGTCATATATCAACTGTAAAAATTTGAGATTCATTTGACATCTAGATTGCTACCAAATTTCAAATCTTCCACCACTGCTACATGCTGAAAACTGCTGCACTATAGCTGACAAGATGCGTCCGGTTAGAGTCCAGTAAGCTCCTTCAACGATCGGACGCGTCCGATCATGTGTGACCGGACGCGCCTCGCGTCCGATCATACTCAGTTTCCTCTGGACACCTGACCGGACGCGCCGGTCCCGCGAGTGACCGGACGCGCCGGTTGCAAACCCTAGCACCCGCGCCTGCGCTGTACTGACCGGACGCGTCCGGTCATACCATGACCGCGTCCGGTGCAGCGTCCGGTCACCTCAGTGACCCCGTTCGCCTCCATTTCTTTTTCGACTTTCGGCATAGTGGAAAATAGGCATTCCATTTCTTGTATCTAGCTTGTTGTTGTTGTAGTGTTTAGTGGATAGCCTTGTACTAGACTTGTGTAGGTGGCTTGCTTAATTAGTTAGAGCTAGTGCATTTTGCTCCGCCACCTTTTATACTAACTTGTGGTTAAGTAATTCTTGTAGAAGTTTTGAGTTAGGCTATTGAAGGGTCGAGATGGCAGACTAGAGGGGGGGTGAATAGTCCTTTCTAAAACTTAAACGCGTTGGCTAACCAAAACAAATGCGGAATTAAACTTATCGGTCTAGCCAAGACTACACCCCTCTATCTAAGTTCTCTAGCACCTTGCAAAGATCCTAATTAAGCAACTAAGGTGCTAAGCTTACCAAGAGCTCACCTAATCAATTCTAGAGCAAGGTCACACAAACCTATGCACTAGTACTTTGCCAAGCGAGGGAGCTCCTACACAACTAGTGAAGCAAAAACGCAAAGCCTAAGCTCACTAGCAATGCTCAATAACAAGGCAACTAATGCCAAATTAGAGAGCGCAAATCACTTAGCTACACACACTAAGCAATGTGACTAACAAGGTTACACAAACCAAATTAGCCACGCAAAGGGGATACTTCTAGCTACACACGCAAAAAGATATCTAGCTAGCTACACAAGCACAACTAGAACAAGAGCAACTACACAAGCATAAGTATATATGAAAGTAAATACAAGCTTGTGTTGTATGAAAGCAAACCACCTAGAAGAGTAGACAATGTTGACACGGTGATTTTCTCCCGAGGTTCACTTGGTTGCCACCAAGCTACGTCCCCGTTGTGTCGACCAACACTTCGTGGTTCGGCGGCTAATCGGTCACACACCGAGCCTCTCAAAAGGCACCGCAAGAACCTACCATAAAGTGTGGTAGCTCAATGACACGCTCAACTAGAGTTGCTCTTCGCGATCCCCGCGGGGTGAGCACAATCCCCCTCACAAAGCTTCTCCGGAGCCTCGCACAATCTTCTTGCGAGCTTCGACGGAGCCACAAGCCACCAAGCTGTCTAGGAGGTGGCAACCTCCAAGAGTAACAAGCACCACCGGCTTGCAACACGATCACCTAGTGCCACACGATGCAATCTCTCAAAGCAACGCACTAGAATCGCTCTCTCACTCGATCCGATGAACACTATCAAGCATGAGTGAGTTAGAGGGCTTCCAAGCACTACCACACAAGTCACAAAGACTATATAGTGTGCTCAGCTTCTGACCACAGCCGGCCAAGGCATCTATTTATAACCCCACGGTCAAATAGAGCCGTTACCCCTTTACTGGGCAAAACTCGGGACGCGCCGGTCCCGATGACCGGACGCGCCTGTCGAACGACCGGACGCGCCGATCGCACTAACCCACGCGCCCGCGACGCAACGACCGGACGCGCTCCTTGTGATGACCGGACGCGACAGTGCCCGCGTCCGGTTAGAGTCCAGTAAGCTCCTTCAACGATCGGACGCGTCCGATCATGTGTGACCGGACGCGCCTCGCGTCCGATCATACTCAGTTTCCTCTGGACACCTGACCGGACGCGCCGGTCCCGCGAGTGACCGGACGCGCCGGTTGCAAACCCTAGCACCCGCGCCTGCGCTGTACTGACCGGACGCGTCCGGTCATACCATGACCGCGTCCGGTGCAGCGTCCGGTCACCTCAGTGACCCCGTTCGCCTCCATTTCTTTTTCGACTTTCGGCGTAGTGGAAAATAGGCATTTCATTTCCCCGAAATCGCCTGAATCCCGCGCTCGCACGCTCGGCGGGAGGGAGAGAGGAACCCAAACCCCTCTCTACCCGCAAACCACAGCGCGACCAACGCCACCTTTGCAAATGTGCCAACACCATCAAGTGTACATCACTTTGTGCACGTGTGTTAGCATTTTCATAATCATTTTACCGAAGGAGTTAACCACTCAACTTGCCACGCCACTCGATCCTAGCAACGATGCATAGTTAGATCACACGAGTGGCACTAGATGACCGATATGCAAACAAGTTTGCCCCTCTTAATAGTACGGCCATCTATCCTAAACCCGGTCATAAACTTCTCTACACACCTATGACCGGTGAAATGGAAATGCCCTAGGTTATACCTTTGCCTTGCGCATTCCATTCCATCTCCATTGATGTTGATGCAACACATGCACCAACCAATCATCAAATGATATGATCCACTTCATATCATCACATGACCGTATTGGTTTATCGATCTTGACCTCACTTGCTCTTCACCGTTGCCTCGGTCCTTCGGCGCCAAGCCATCACACAACTTGCCCTTCACCCTAGCAACCGGTCCATCAAGCCAAGCCTCATCTTGATCTTCTCCACCTTGGTCACATGACTCCATGTCATGTCTCATATGCAATGAGCTCCTTCATGACACCATCACATGTGGACTAATCTCCTGTGTATCTCACATAACCACATATTAGTCCACCTAAGTTGTCACTCAATTACCAAAACCAAACAAGGACCTTTCAGCTATTCACCCCCCCCTCTAGCCATTCGGACCTTACACCCCCCCACCTCGACAGCTCCGTCTCTGCCCGCGCTATCGCCAGCGCGGCGATGTCGGGCCACGACGAGGACGACCCGGCCGGGGCGTCTCCCGGTCCTGCGGAAGGACCGGCCTCGCCCGCAGTGTTCACCTCTCCAATGGCCGTCGAGGCACCGGCCTGATCCGCGACCTCACCCCCTCGACCCCTATCGCTTGTTTTCCTTTGTCCAGGGGGATGTCGCCGAGGGTAAGGTGAGGGCGGGCACCAACGACCGCCGGCGCCTCGACCGACGATGGCTCCAGTACCCGCGCCTCGACCGTTGGCACCTCCGGAGCCGGCTCCTCTTCTTCCGGTGCTCCGGATAGGGGCTCGACCGCCCCGCCCTCCACCATGCCTGCTGGCTCTGCCAACGGGTCTTGTTGCGGCCGCGACCCCCTCGCCAGGGCCGCCTCCTGTCCTGACGCCGACGCGACCTCCTCTATGGTCACGTCCGCACACGCCCGCTCCGCGTCGTGGACGGGTGCCTCGCCCGTCGTGACCTCAACGGCAGCCTCGGCCGTCACCGACGACCTGGGCCCCGTCTCGACCGTATCGAGCGCCGCTATCTCTGCCGGTTCGGACCCCTCGACAGCAGGCTCTGGGCCAGCAACCACCGCGGCGTCGACTGACCCCTGCCGTTGTCGCAGGCGCCCCTTCGCAGCCTCGACCTCTCGGACCCAGGCCGCATCCTGCTCCGCCGTCCGGTTGAGGACAACGGCGCTGGGCCGCAGCGACTTCACGGGGGTAAGCCCCATCGGCTCCGCCTTCCGCTTTAGCCTGCAAAGTGAGAAGAAACGTCAGCCAACGGATCCAGAGAAAGGCAGGACAACCAAGCTGAGATACTTACCCGGAAATCGGCACCATGTGCCTCAACCCCGCGCGACCCGAGCCTCCCGGGACGGCCGATGGTGGCCTCGCGACGGCCTCACCAGCAGGCCGAGCGCTCCTGGGAGCCCCGGCCGACGCACCGCCCTGCGCTCTCTGTGCCTCCGAGGCCAGCTGGCCTCGGGTTCTTACGCCCACCGACGCCACCGCCGATGACGACGCCGGTACTGCCGTCCCAGCCCCTGCCTGAGCCTGTAGGGCCTGGGCTGGTGCGGACGTCCCTGTTGACCCCTCTCGACGGGTCCAGGGTAAAGCGGCCCCTCCCGTCGAGGGGCCCATCTCCTTCTCCGCTTTCTTCCCCTCGGGCTCCTCGACTACGACGACCGAGGAGGACGCCCCCCCGATGGGCTCCAGCAGGGGGCGAATGTCGGGAAGGTCCCCAAGCCTAGTCGCGATCTCATATCACGACAGGGCATCGTCGTCTTCGCCGCTGCTGTCGTCGTCCTCCCCCGAGACCGTCTCGGAAGGCGACGGCGCCAGGGGGGGCCCCGTCGATGGTCTGCTGGCGTCGAAGCTTCTTCAACGCCTCCGCCTCCTTGGCCTTGCGGATCGCCCGCTTCTTGGCCGTCTCCTTTGTCTGCTTCTTCTTGGAAGCATGCTGGCGTCGAGCCTCCCGGGCGGGCCGGTCCTCCGGGACTGGCGGACGCGTTTCCCGCAACGCCGACAGATCCTATATGCCGGTCTCGACCACATCAGCGAAATCCACAGATAAACGAAAATAGCAACACCTCATCCCCGGGATACGTACCATGGACTCGAACCCTTCGGTAGGCCTCATGGGAACCCGGTTGGCCTCCTCCGCCTTGAAGTTCCCAACCATCCGGCGCGCTCGTCGGAGGACCTCCTCGAGGGCGAGGGATTCATGGGACATCCGGGTCCCCTCCAGATTTGCCTCCGGAGTCATCTGGTCCAGACGGAGACGACGCCGGCACAGCGGCATCACTCTGCGGCGATGGAAGGTCGCTGCCACCGCCGCAGCCGTCAAGCCCCGAAGGCGAAGCTGCTGCAGCGCCGCCAGCAGCGGGTCCAAGCGCGGCTTCTCGGCCTCCGGCACTCCGTACGACCAGCGCTCCTCTCGAGCGGTCAACATGCGGCCGGTGTACCTCGGCAACTGATTTTCATCATTGCGGAGGTAGAACCAACCATCGTGCCACCCACTGTTCGAAGAGATGAGGCGGGCCGGGATGTACAGATCCGCCCGACCCGACCTCACCTGCAGCACGCAGCTCCCCACTCGAGCCGCGCACAGGACGCCCTTCTCCCCTGCCTTCTTGGCAAAGAGCTCGGCCTTGAAAAGGTGAAGCCACAGGTTCCACTGCGGCTCCACCCCAAGGTAGCCCTCGCAGACTGCCGCGAAGATGGCAGCCTGCGCGACGGTGTTGGGGGAAAGATGGTGAAGCTCCACTCGGTAGTAGTGGAGGAGCGCGCGCACGAAGACCGACGTCGGCACGCCAAACCCCCGCTCGTGGAAGCAGACGAAGCTCACCACATACCCTTCAGGGGGCACTGGTTCCCGGTGGGCAGGGGGCGGCGCCATCCACTCCGGCTGTGACCGGCTCGTCCTTGGCCGCAGCAGCCCGTCCTCGACCAACTCTTCCAACCTCCTCTCCGTCACCGAGGAGGCGGCCTAGTCGTCGGCGGGGAGGATCTGGTTCTTTCCTGCCATCGGTGTTGTCGGAGGGGGGATGGATGGAAAGGATGCGGTGGCGGCGATGACGCGGGCGGAGAACGCGATAAGGCAAAGATTGTCTGAGGCAGAAGATTGCAGGAACGCAAGGGACCGGTGGGGAACGCAGACCCCTAGGCCTTAACTTTATATGCCCAGGCGGAAGCCCAACGGCCGCGCGAGAAGGTAGGAATAGTTTCCCGCATTAAATGCGCTCACCTAACCGTTTCCTTACATCTCGCAGGAGTCGGGCACGTGGCCGTCCCCCACGTCATGACCACACGCCACGTCGCCCACTACCGCGCTGATCTTGCCTCCCCAAAAGACGCGCCCGGCTAACGAACGAGGGAGGGATCCGCGGACGAATATCCCCAGGTATGTGGAAAATGGGCCCGAAGCCCACAATAAGTCTCGAGGGAGCGAAAGCTGGCCCTCGAACAAGGTTCGACAGCTGCCCTCGAGCAACAGAGTTAGGGACGACCCAGGGTGCGCCCGTACATGGCCAAGGGCTCGAGCCACGCTCTCGAGGCACCCCAGGACGTATTCGAGGCCGAAGGAGAAGGTCGTCGTAGGAATCCCTCTGGGGGAGGCATCGAGCCCTCGAATCCTGTCGAAGGGAATCGAGATCCACACGACCACTTCTTAGCATCTTTGAGGGCGCCTCCGGGCCACTAGCCGACCCCTAACGAACGGGGCACGAGCTCTCACTCGAATTCCCCCGCTAGCAGCTCACCGGAGATCGTCGGAACTCGCGCCCAAACGAGGGTAGTACGGCGTTCTCCACCCCTCCTCCTTTTTTTCAGAAAAGGAGCATGAGGGTCGCAAAAGACGACCGGGACTTTGATCGACCTCGTGCGCGCGAGGCTCGGGGTCCCGACCGCAGAAACGGGCCCCGAGCCCCGGAATAAGTCTCGAGGGAGCGAAAGCTGGCCCTCGAACAGGGTTCGACAGCTGCCCTCGAGCAACAGAGTTAGGGACGACCCAGGGTGCGCCCGTACATGGCCAAGGGCTCGAGCCACGCTCTCGAGGCACCCCAGGACATATTCGAGGCCGAAGGAGAAGGTCGTCGTAGGAATCCCTCCGGGGGAGGCATCGAGCCCTCGAATCCTATCGAAGGAAATCGAGATCCACACGACCACTTCTTGGCATCTTTGAGGGCGCCTCCGGGCCACTAGCCGACCTCTAACGAATGGGGCACGGGCTCTCACTCGAATTCCCCCGCTAGCAGCTCACCGGAGATCGTCGGAACTCGTGCCCAAACGAGGGTAGTACGGCGCTCTCCACCCCTCCTCCTTTTTTCGGAAAAGGAGCGTGAGGGTCGCGTAGCAAAAGACGGCCGGGACCCTGATCGACCTCGCGTGCGTGAGGCTCGGGGGCTTGACCGCAACGAATTGTTCCCCAATCAAACACGTACAAGACCTCAGAGGAGTCTCAATACTCCACCGAGGCCTCGGGGGCTACACCCGGCGGGTGCGCTCGCGCGCCCCCGCCGGAAAAAATCACGGCGCTATGACTCCAATTCTGACCAACCTCTGGGAGAGTGATCACACACTCACCCAAAGGCTCGGGGGCTACTGTCGGTACCAACAGTACGGGGGTACCCGCACCTATCGCCAAAAAACTAACACGACCGAAACCGCAATAAAAGATAGCCCACCTCGATCGCGTACCCAGTCAGTCTCGTACGAGGCCCGCTCGACGGGGCGCCTCGACCGTGCCCCGGCTCCGACTCGTACGAGGCCCGCTCGACGGGGCGCCTCGACCGCGCCCCGGCTCTGACTCGTACGAGGCCCGCTCGACGTGCGCCTCGACCGCGCCCCGGCTTCGACTCGTACGAGGCCCGCTCGACGGGGCGCCTCGACCGCGCCTCATCCCGTGCCGCAAGGTACTTCGACAGCGCTCCGACCCGCGCGAGGCTCGACCGCCCGCTGGGGAGAACTCCGACTCGCGTGAGCCCGGATCGAGCACCTCGACACCTTTTCTTTGCCTACCCCAGGACAAAAGCCATAGCATTCAATGCGGTTACCTACTACCACCTACCGGCATGGCTGCGGCCAGGATCGACGTGGGAACAATACCCGTGTCAGATCTCACTGTTTTACCGCCCATCCCGTGATGGGAGGTGAAACCCGTCACTATACCCACCTTACCACGCACTGTTCACCATCAATCACCCTCGAGGGAGGATAAGACAAGGCCCGTTCTCCGCGATATCGGGGATTCGGCCTTATCCATCCGGCCTCGACCCGGCCTCGACCCAGCCCCGACGCTCGACTTAGTTCAAAGGATGGTATGGCATGGCGCTCTGGGTCATTTCGTCATCTTGTCTCCCACAACGTCAGGGTGTCCAGGGATGGCCGGCCATTCCCAAGGCACGTCGCTACAGTCAACTCAACAGGAATCGACAAAGCATCACCTCAAGGCTCCCCGTCGTCTTGGCCTCCCCTCACCCTATAAAAGGGCAGGCCAGGGTTCAACGGAGGGGGGGACGAGGACGGAACGAAAAACACAAAACAGAAGATCGACATCTCAAGCAACCGCCTTTTTCCTCTTTTCTCTTTGAGACTTGGGCTCGACACCCTCTCTCGCATGCTTGTAACCCCTACACGAGCACCTCGGTGCAAGGAAATACAAACATCTCCCCCCGCTGGACGTAGGGCCTTCTTTTGCCCGAACCAGGATAAACCCCCATGTGTTCTCCTTGCATCACCATCCAGGAAAGAGACACGCAGCATTTACTCGTTGGTTTAGGACCCCCGTGGGTCCGAACACCGACACGTTTGTTGAATAAATTTTTAACCTACAAATCATCTAGATAAATTACACAGCAAGTTGTGTCTCCCGTTGCAACGCACGGACACGTTTGCTAGTAAATCTGAAAGATGCAAAGTTTTTTTAATTAAAAAAAAGAGCGAAGTGTTTCTTTCGTTCCGTTTCCTTTCCAAATTGCGCTCGCGTCCACCGTCTACCGTCTGAGAACTGAGATCATAACTCTGTTAATCCGTTTCTTCCTGAAAGCGGAAAATAACTCGCGCAATGATTCAATTGCATTGGCCGATAGGCATAGTTTTAGGAGATTGTATTTCAATTGCTAAAATATCTAACCGGCCATAGGAGATTGTATTCATCAATCAATTCCTAAAATATCTAACCGGCCATATAACCATGTCGTGACTAGAGCAATGCTCACGGGCCGAGATGCCTTTAGATCTTCTTCGCCACGGCCCAACAGGTTCAGTAGCCCAGACCAAAGTTTCCGCAGACGCCGGACCGGAACACAACGTGGGCAGGCAGGTGCTGCGAAACCGCGGGCACGACGCACGCACGCATCGCGCACGTTCTCGAGCGACGGACGGCCGCTCGTCCGCTCGGCGCTCGGCAGCCACGAAAAGTGGATGGATGGTCCGAGCGAGCCAGCGGACTGTCACGTCGCCAACGACGTCAAGGTCGTCAGGAGCATCCGCTGATCCATGTCCGTCCATGTGGATGTGGTCGATATGATTGCATGCCAATCTGTTGCCGCCGCAGGAATTTAGCGGCTTGCTGCCAAGACCTGCCGCCGCCGCCGGTACACCTTACCACTCTTGTTTCTTCTGTCGTTTGTGTGGTGTGGGGTGGCGATGGCGCTGCCAGCTAGTACCTCATCATGTGCGTTGTTGTTGTCGTCAAACAACCACCATATCTCGACCAGTCGTGCGTAGCCCGCCGTGCACGCCTGGCCTGTGTAACCCGAGTGTGGCGCTCCTGCGTTCTACGAAGCCGGCTAGCGGCAACTTCTGCGACACCAGTCGCCTGCTATTGAAGAATATAACCTTTCCTTTATAGCACCGTTTTGTCAATGCAAGCAATACATTTTTTAAGATAAAAACAAGAAGGTCTACTACAAGAAAAAGTGAAAAACACACAGGCGGAGTCGTTCATTATGTACAGTAGTTAGAGTAACCATGGCCGTTACCACGGGACACACACACACACACACACACACACACACACACACACACACACACACACACACACACACACACACACACACACACACACACACACACATAACAAGTGTAATGCCAAACTAGCTGGACTAACCCGTGGCTGCCATTTGCCAAAATACTCGTACAACTTCACGTCGTAGTATCAGGTCAGGAGCATAAATAAGTAGGGTTGGATTTCTACAACGACACGCTGATGACTTTTTTTTGCTTTGGGATATATTTGTCAAGGAAAGCTCACTAGCTCGAACATAAATTTATTTCTCTCCTTCGCCATGGGAGTCCATAATATAATTTTGTAGTTTCATTCAAAGTTAGTTTTTTTGGCGAATAATTCGAAGTTAGGTGTTTGGTAAAGTCCGGAGAGAGAGGCATAGGTGTGTGACAGATTAAATAGTTATTACGATTGTATTATATTGTCTAATCCCACTGTGCACCCACAAGAACGGAGGACGTGATTTTTCTGCCCTTACGGGCACATGCTCCCAACATCTCCACCATTCGATTCGCATTGAGAAGTGTGCACACACACATCTCAATGTAGATTCACATTGGGATGTGTATGTGCACACTTCTCAATATAAATCCAAGGGTGGAGGTGCTAAGAGCACATGCCCTCAAGGGCACAATTAACTTTACCCAGGAAGGAACCGGTTCGCAGACTAATTGTAGTGTTCCACATATGGAGGACATGATGCATCCTTCCGACCCCAAGATGTCATGGAGGATTTATATATGTGTTTGATTTGAGGATAGTCGTCTCAGCAGCCATGGGTTCATCATGTATAGAGAGGATCGACTCATCCCTCATTTTGATGAGGAATGAGTTGACTCCTGGAGATTGCAACACAAACGGCCCAATGCAGGCTCAGTATTTGGGTCGGATGACTCCAGACCGGTATACACACTATTAGCTTGTTAAATGTGTCACTAAGGGGTGTTTGGTTTGACCATTATCTCATCACTTCTCACCCTTAGTCTTATATTTGATTTGTGAAATGAATTGGATTGATCAAATCACAAGCTAATAATTAGTATAGCCATGCGAAATATGATGATTCCACTAAGACTTTATACAACATGGAGTTATGCCTATAAAAAAAAAAGGATCCATAGAAGAAAAATGGCACGGATGCTCCCAAATACTCTCTCTGTCCCTGAATAAATAGATTTCTAGAGTTGTCTTAAGTCAAACTTTTTAAACTTTGACCGAATTTTAAGAAAAACCAGTCAAGATTTATGACATCAAATTAATTAATATCATTAAATATAACATAGAATATATTTTCATAATGTGCTTATTTTATGTTATAGATGTTGTTACTCTTTCCTATAAAGTTAGTTAAACTTAAAATAGTTTGACTTAAAATAGGGACGGGGGAGTAATAGCTTGAGCAAGATGTTATGGGTCTGGCTTAGAAATAAAGAAACATCAAATTAAAGACAAGACTGGGACGGTGGACTCTATCCATCTCACGCTTTTGTAGTCTATCTTCCCTTTCAATGTTCTAGTCAATTATTAGTACCGAATCCTTCTCTTTGCATCGTCACCCCTGAATTTTGTAATGCTAGCATCATACACTGCAACATGAGAGCAGAAGCCTAAGTCCTCTCTCTCTCTCTAATCTTGACATCACTGTGACTGTGAGATCACATTGTGGAGGACCTAATATTCATAGGATAGGATCAACCCATGAAACACTACTTCATCTAAGATATGGGGTAAGTTCCTCGAGCCAAACATCCCAAACTATCCTGTTTATCCGTCCCTTAGCAATTAACGATACACCATTGGTTGGATTAGTGAGTCATTAACTCACTTAACGATTCGATCTGTTCCTATTTTATTTTCATTCAATGGCTCACCTGCTGATCCGTCCAGAGCCGCTTATTCAACAACCCTGTTCAACCATACAGCGAACCTAGCTAGCTAATCCATGATTTCCTTTTTCGGAATTGACGAGTTAACCATGAGATAGACTCCATGACCATGATGGTCTCTGTCCAGGTCAACATTTTGGACTGGCATAGAGGAGAGAGCAGATCAGAGGACCCAGCTCGGGCTCGGTCAAAAAATTCTGCTACTGCCAGAAATCCCCGGCACCCGCCGCGAAGCCGCTCGCGCTCGTCCCTGTTGCTCAAATAATTGTGTCTATTCTTCCAATCCAACCCTATAAATCCCGCCAGTTCTCGCTCTTTTTTCCGGCAGCTAACGACCGAGCCCAAGAAGAAGACGCGATCTAATCATCGTCACTCGCCCAAGCTCCCAGGCCGAGAGCTAGTGATCTCGCTCGTTGATCGGGGTCGGGCAAATAAGCACACTGCAACATCCCGGCCATGGCGTGGAAGTGGAAGAACGGCAGCGGGTCGCCCGGGCGCGGGTCCGGCGGCGCCTACGAGGAGGAGAAGGTCCCGAAAGGGCACGTGCCCATGGTCGCCGGCGGCGGCAGCCGGGACGGAGAGGAAGGCGAGCGGGTGCTGGTGCCGGTGCGGCTGCTCAGCGACCCTTCCGTCGCGGAGCTGCTGGACATGGCGGCGCAGCGGTACGGGTACGGCCAGCCGGGCGTGCTGCGGGTGCCCTGCGACGCCGGCCACTTCCGGCAGGTCCTCGACGGCGCCATGCAGAGATGCGGGATCAGCTTCGCGTGAATAAGCAAGATCTGGCTGCTAGCTGATCGAGCGCTGAGGGGGAGAAAAAGCACACCCCGTGTGCGGCGACCTAGGTTGTAGTTGTACACAGATAGACAATCATAGACGATTAGTTTGTTCTTCAATATATTGATTATTTCATCCATTCAATTCTACATTTGTGATGATGTAAGCAGAGCGTGACTTATAACTGTAAACGTAACGCAACACCAGAAGTCAATGCAATCTATTAGTAGAGTTCAGGCATGCATGTATTATTATCGTCTTCATCTCTACTACTCCCTCCGTTCCAAATTATAATTCGTTTGACTTTTTTTAACCGAAGTTTAACTGTTTGTTTTATTCAAAAAAATTATGTAAACATAGTCAAATTTAAGTCATTCTTGAAGAACTTTTGTTAATAAAGTTAACCACAATAGAAGAAGTGATAAGGCGAATGGTCAAATTTTGGATAAAAAAGTCAAACGAACTATAATTTAGAATGGATTTAGTACTTGTTTACTATCATTAGCTCTTTGTCGGTAGCTCCGTTAGTCCGCAACAAAATACTACGTAGATACTCCCAGAAAAGAACCCTTGTATTACACATAAACAAAGTATAGTCCTCCCATGATCCTGTTCTTTTCATATTGACAATGGCACAAAAGGAGAGGATTCACATGAACATGTCATCGTGGCAGCAATGGGGATTGAGACAGCATGACTCTCTTGTTTTTTTTCCGAATACATAAAAGATTTGCGTATCATTGTAATTAAGAAGAAGAGTTTATCCGTTCAAACGACGCGCTTCTGATGAGCGTGTTAGGAGGTCTTACATCTAGGAGTGGACCTACCTAGCATACTATTTCAAAGTTCGATATTACATAAATGGAATAACTGAAAGTGCGAGCGCTGCAACGGCCTACGGAGCTAGACATCGCTGCTGTTGGCTGCGCGACCGTACTCCGCCATCCGCGAAACCGCCATCCGCAAAGAGCGTTCTTCCAACCCTGCTATTGGCCACTGGGAACAGCTCCTCCAGAGCTTCCACTTGGCTAGACGTCAAGTTCCCAGTGAATATGGTGTCGTAAGCTACTTGGGACGCGTATGAAACTGGACCTGCCGGCGGCGCAATGCCCATCCTCTGCCTGAGGAGTACCTCACCCCGCTTGGAGGTCGGTATGTGCGCCAGCGGCTGAGCAACAATTCGTCTGCTCCTGATTAGCAGGGGTCTCTTGGTTGCCGCATTCTGCCTTGGTGGAGAGGCGATTAAGGGCGACCTCCGCTTGAGCTTGTTAATAGACCCTCTTGTTAATATCAAATAATATCATTAGATTAATCACATCATACATTTGCATGGAAAATCTATTATACAAATGCTAATAATATTTTCTATAAATCTAGTCAAACTTAAGATTGGTTGACTACTTAGAGTATCATATGAGTACTTATTTTGGGATGAAGGGAGTAGACCTTAGAGATTGTCCAACAACCATTGAAATTGATAACTTCCTTCACGTTTTGTATGATGTGGGTGAGGGAACATGCAAAAATAACTTGCTAGCGAGCGCTCAAGTGAGCGAGGGTACCTCGAATGGTGACTTATAAGCTAACTCTAAGCATATTATTTTATATTTAAATAAAAGAGGGAGAAAAATTATCTGTTGATCAAGAGCTAGTCTTATGCATACACTCTAAGATCATGTAAGTTGTCATGCAGGACTATTTATATTATGAGCTATGTCTTAGAGAAGTTGTCTTAGAGCTAATAACTATCTCGATCATACTGTTGATGGAGGTTCACGGAGTGATATACTCTCACGGCTTCCCATAAATCCAGTCTGTAATTGCATTGTCTCATTTGCTTGAACCTCCCGGTCAGCTGACAATTTCACCACGTTTGAAGACTAAGGTGAAAGTGACGTAGATAATTCTTTGTGCCGACCGATCCAAATTTTGAGGATACTGAGAAGAACTTTTAATATTCTTGCGAATATATATGATCTGAATTTAATTATGTATATGGATGTGGGGTAGGATATAGAATCGACAAAATCTAGTGTATATGGACTATCCACAAATTCGATATGGATTATCTGATGTGGCGATGTTTAAAATTGTATACCCGATAATTTCACTTAGTTGAGTACTCTTGTTTATGACGTGGTTGTTTTATGTTCTAAATTTAGAATTTAGAATTTACTGGCTATTATTATTGGCTAATAACTAAGTGAGGATACTCTGTTAAGTGTTAATTGTGTCGATGTGATAGCCACAACATGGAATGCAATGCAAGATTATTGTCTTTTGCTTCTTATTGGCTCTTTACTAATTAATTCTTGACAAACATATAATTCTCTATGTATAGTATGCACATATTACTTGACTATTTACATCTTCCCCATTCTGATTCTGCTCCATCTTCGTACCAGTTTTGACATCTGAAAAAATCTGCATTCGCATCCTCATCCACATCTGTGTATTATCCGCTCCATGTTTTTATGACCAGAAGGAGTAGCGGATCTTATTTTCTTTTTATGCTTTTCTCTTGCTTGCTTCTTACTCTTATATCAAAATGTAAATTACCTGTCCCAAAAGAATGTATTTAATTACAGATTTATCCTCAATCAAACCATCTTATTTTTAAGTTCGGAAAAACAACTTATGTTTAAGTAAATTCTATGTCATATTTATCATATTATTAAACAATATCAATATTCATGACTCTAAACAAGTATAATATATGAAAACATATTCTATATTAAATTAATCTAATAATCTTTATCTATATAACAATATGATAAATATGATTAATTTTTATATGAATTTTGCTAATTTTGTTATGTCTTTATTTTGAGACGGAGGAGGGAGTACAAACGTACTACTCCATCTCAAAAAAAAAGAGCCACTATGGCAGTCGTGCTGGTCAAACTTCCTCAACTTCGACTAGGTTTAAGAAAATACGTGCAACATTTATATCTCCAAAAAAGCATATTATGAAAGTATATTCAATGATCTACTTAATGGTACCAATTATATACCATAAATGTTAATATTTTGTTAAATATATTTGGTCAAAGTTAAAAGTTGTTGACTTTTTAGAAAGCGAGAATGACTCTTTTTTTTGGACGGAGGGAGTAGAATGACATTTTTAATTTCAAACAGCGGCTGCAGTATATCCATTTTATTTTGCCTCAAGTGAAATTTGTACCCCGTGAATGCAATGGAGTAGCGCATGAACTTGCTTCGATATAGGAAGTACGTGTACTGAGGGTATGCCCCCTGTGATGGCCGGAGTGCCTGACTGTATTTTGCACTTGGTGTCCAGCGATTTTGCTGGTATAGTTGATTAACGGAATGTGAATGTCTCCCTAATAAAACAGAAATCCAGACGTTAGTCAATTACGTCTGCTCTGAAATGGTGGCACGTACCGGAGTATCGGACACGCCGTGTATAGGCTTCTACTCCAACCTCCATGGCAAGTTGGATGCGAAGGGACGGACGGGACGGCGTATGTATACGACCCGCCGACCCGCACGTGAGCGTGGTCCGCGTTTGAATGGAGACGAAATCGCAGTTAGACTTCAAATCAAAATAGGAATAAAAACACAAGAGGAGTACGAATGCGACTTGAGGTCAAATAGTAGCTCTATCTGAGGCCTAGGAGTATATTTATAGGTTGTAGACGCCATGGGAATATTGAGCATTGGTTTTCAGGATATCCCATTTGGATGGGCATTTCTTTTACACACCAAATAAAAGCGCATGGTTATCTCCATATACCTACTAGCCGGTTGTATATTATAAGTATTCTTTAAAGTGTCGTGTACAAAGCTATGCATTTTAAGATGGAGGGCTTAACCCACCGATCGAGCACTTTGTATATATATAGAACAAAGAAATTGACCCAAACCAACTTTTGTCAAAAGCATCAGTTCTGGTGGTATTACCACCTTGTTACAAAAAAAGCGCCTCGGATAACATTGAATACCTGAAACTAAGCACGTTCCTTCCATGCGCCATGTTGAACATGTTTCGGTCTCCATGTCATTTAATCGGGTCATCTCACACGCGGCGCATCAGACCTGCAGATCGCATGACCAAATCTGGAAAGTAAAAAGCGGTCACGATTCACGTACAATGCAAACAGTTAGTTCATACGTACTACAATACAGGCACGTTCCTTCCCTGAATCATATCATGTTGAACATGTTGCGAATTACGATCTCCATGTCATTTAGTTTGGTCATCTCATACGCATCAGACTTACGGATGATCACATGACCAAATCTAGTTATGTAGAAACTAAAAAGCGGTCACGGTTCACGGACAATGCACAGTCGGTTCCTGTATGAGACCATTCATGGGCCGGGGCGCCGTGTGTCCCAAAGAAATGCGAGGGCAACTTCAACTTGGAGCATGGTATGGCAACACACCGGCCGGCCGGTGGCACGTGCATGATCCAAACCCATCTTTTTCCCTGGACTGGAAGTCTGGAAGAAACAATCAGTGGCTGTGGACTTTTTTATACAGGCCCCGGCCGGGTCCGGGCATTTTGGTGTGAAAGGATGCGCCGCGAAGGAAGGTGCCTGGGGTCCGGCTCGCGTCCCAACTGCTCAAACCATAGTCGTCGTCGTCCAGCTCAGCCCGCCAAAAAATATTCAATATCATTCTCAGGACAACGACCGCCCGTGCGTTGCGTGTGGACGCCCGCGACGAGCCGAGCTCTCGTCATCGTTCGTCGATCTCACTCGTCGTCGTCGCGTCAAACCTGTCACGCGATCCGGGCCCCCAATCCCCACCCGGCCACCCTATAAATTCGTCCCTCCTACGTCTTCCCCGCAGCTGACGACGACCCAGCGCATGAACGAACAAGCGTATTAAGCGCGACGATCGACTTGAATCGCTAGCTCGATCGCAGTCGCAGCGGCAGCGGCAGAGCCATGGTGTCCTGGAAGAGGAAGACCAGCGGCGGCGGCGGCGGCGGCGGCGGGGAGTCGCCCGTCCGGGGCGCCGACGAGGAGAAGGTCGTCGTCCCGAGAGGGCACGTCCCGATGCTGCTCGCCGGCGGGGACGGCGGTGATGGTGAGCGGGTGCTGGTGCCGGTGCGGCTGCTCAGCGACCCTTCCGTCGCGGAGCTGCTGGACATGGCGGCGCAGCGGTACGGGTACGGCCAGCCGGGCGTGCTGCGGGTGCCCTGCGACGCCGGCCACTTCCGCCAGGTCCTGGACGGCGCCATGCACAGACGATGCGGCATCAGCTCGTCGGCCTGAAATGAAATGAAATGGCTGGCTGGCCATGACCGTGATGACGACGACAACGCGCCGTGAGGCGAACTAGCTAGCACATCAGAGCAGCTCGTATGTAGTGGAACATAGATATATGAAACTAGTTTGTTCTTTGTTAGGTCGATTAAATTCTTTGATGAACATATATATATACAACGTTCGATGGTTATAATTTTGAGGGCTCACGCTTATCGGCTTGTTTCGTATGCTGATCATTTGATATACACCACACTTTACTTACTTTCAGCTGCTGCTTCTTAATTAATTCTACAACACGCACGAGAAATGAGTATAATCAAACAAAATAAATTCAAATTAAATCAATCGTTTTAAAAGCACCTGTACAACTACCGTACGTATTCGAAACTTTGCATCAGATTCAAAGTGGCAATGCGCATATCACTAAGCAGTAGCAGTTCTTGTTGTCAGCCAGGGTGAATTGTGTAGCACAGAGATAGGAAGGGCCGTGTTTCTTCGTCACCCCTTCCTGATCCTGGAATACTCGGATTTGCGGCCTATTTTGCCGAGGAGAAATGAAGTCCTTTTCAGAGTTGCAGAGCTCTCTGTTGTATGATATAAGGTGTTTTTCAGGGTGTAAAATTTTGGGGTGTCACATCGAGTGTTACATGAGGGTGTTTATGTGGTGTTCGGATACTAATAAAAAAACAAATTACAGAATCCGTCAGTAAACTGCGAGACGAATTTATTAAGTCTAATTAATCCGCCATTAGCACATATGTTACTATAGCACTTTATTGTCAAATCATGGACTAATTAGGCTTAAAAGATACGTCTCGCAAATTACACGTAATCTGTGTAATTAGTTATTTTTAGTCTATATTTAATACTCTATGCATGTGTCAAACATTCGATATGATAGGGCGTAAAATTTTAGAGTGGGAACTTCGTTCACTTTGAAAGTTGGAATTGGAAGGAAGCCCAGTCTATACTTCTAGAATTCTCTCGCTTTTCAGAAACAAACAAGATGGCCTCCGATTCTGCTTTTCTTACAAGCAAGATGAAAGTTCGATATGTACTTTAGAATTCTTTACCTGCATCTACATTAGACTTTATTCATCCTGAAATATAAGATATCTTATAAGAAATTTAGAACAAATTATTAGGTAAACCAAATTTGATGCATATAGCTCTCACTTAACTATAAAGAGAATTTGTACTTATCATATTTTAAATCTGGTGGGTGACACTTATGTTAGTTACACATGTGATTGGTACAACGGAACGCACTATTGTTGCGCTTATTCCAAATATTCCATGCAAAACATGAAAAAAAAAAAGTATAAAAACACTTTGCGATGCGATTTGTCGAGTCCTCTTCGAACCATGCCAGAACCAGGTCTCCCCTGCTGCAGTACAGTCCAGAGAGAGAGAGAGACGGTCCTAGGCACATAGGGCACATGTGCCGGGGGTTTTTTTTTTAGCATAGACGTTGTCCCACACAATCCATATCTGTGTAGTCCGTCTGAT
Source organism: Saccharum hybrid cultivar R570 (assembly GCA_038087645.1). Taxonomy (NCBI): domain Eukaryota; kingdom Viridiplantae; phylum Streptophyta; class Magnoliopsida; order Poales; family Poaceae; genus Saccharum; species Saccharum hybrid cultivar. The sequence goes on along the minus strand of JAQSUU010000001.1, from coordinate 32,474,227 downwards.
GCCACATGCCAGCAACGACGACCCAAGAGCGATAGCCAAACAAAGACCCTTATTTGGATCTGGCTAATTTTCAATATATTCGTCAGTTTTCTCCCCCCCCCCCCCCCCCCCCCCCCCCCTCCAACAGCGGCAAGCTTGTTTTTCAATTGGATCTGATCAATTTTCTGCTTGAATTGATATTGACGTGTATATACTATATGCTTGTTTTGGCTGCCATGCCGTTTCAATTCCTAGCTTAGTCGCTGCCCGGCGGCTGCTACCATGATTTATGATGCTCAAGGCTCCGTGTCTCAATCAACTTTGCCCGTTGACAAACCATTGTCTCAAAAAAATTCTAATCACATGCCCAACGTCATGTTGATATGAAACATGTTTCCCTGTACAACCTCAAAGACGTTTGTGAAACCGAGAGAAAGATGATGGTCTAAGGGCATCTCCAGCAATCCCTCTTTCCTAACCCCCAATAAGACAAAACCTGTTATTTTAGAGATCTCGTAGCTCCAGCAGTTCCTCAAACCCAACTCTAATGAGAATTTGTTTTTCTCAATCCCTCAAATCATAGCCTCTCATCCCTCAAATAAAGGGGAGACCTCTCCTCCTCCAATCCAATATTTTTTCATTGGGAATTGGATTTTCTCATTCCGCTAGAGCCTGGAGAGAAGACCTCTTAAAAAAATCTCAAAACACGTTTTGTATCTAGTTTTGGGGCTAGAGTTTTCTTCTACTGCTGGAGATGCTCCTAAAAACCAAATGCCCTTTTTGTTGTCAGCCTAGTTATCAGAGAAATTTTCAACCACGCGCATTACAGAGCGTCAGAGCGTGACTTGTGGACGAGATCTTAAATCGTTTATTGCTAACCTCTCCCCATACGGACGGGATCTACAGAGTACAACAGAGCGTAGTTTGTGGACGCATGGAGGCTGCCAATCAGGTCTGTTGTCCAATAGAAATTAAAGCACCCAGTGGCCAGTGCGACACTGCTGCATAGAACTTTTTTTCGATTGTTCAACCTATTTTTTCCTGCTGTAACAGTATAGCTGCCTGCACCGCAATACTACAACAACATAGTCTTTTATCCTAAGCAAGTTGAGGTAGGCTAGAGATGAAACCCAAAAGAGACGAGAAACAGGGAGACACATAAAGGAACATAAAGGGCACAAGACAAAAAAAGGTCACGGTTCAGGCACGTTGATTGCCAATCTCCAAGCGCTCCTGTCCATAGCTAAATCCTTGGAGATATTCCACTCCTTAAGATCTCTCTTAATGAACTCGTCCCAAGTTAGTTTAGGTCGACATCTACCGCTCTTTACATTATCGGCCCGCTTTAGAACTCCACTATGCACCGGCGCCTCAGGAGGCCTCCGTTGGACATGTCCAAACCATCTCAACCGATGTTGAATCAATTTCTCCTCAATTGGTGCCACCTTAACCCTATCCCGAATATCGTCGTTCCGGACTCTATCTCTTCTTGTGTGCCCACAACACCAACGCAACATACACATCTCCTTGACGAGGGTAACGTACTTAGTTGGGACTTTGTGTTTTTCCAAGGCCCACCACATGACATTTCTCGGTACTTTGTTATATGCCTTCTCGAGGTCAATAAAGACCATATGCAAGTCCTTCTTCTGCTCCCTATATCTCTCTATCAATTGTCGTAATAAGAAAATCGTCTCCATGGTCGACCTACTAGGCATGAACCCAAACTGATTTTGGGTCACATGTGTCACTCTCCTTAGGCGATGCTCGATAACCCTCTCCCAGAGCTTCATCGTATGGCTCATCAATTTAATCCTACGGTAGTTAGTACAACTTTGAACATCTCCCTTGTTCTTGAAGATAGGTACTAATATACTTCTCCTCTATTTTTCAGGCATCTTGTTAGACCGAAAAATAAAGTTAAAAAGCTTAGTTAAACATACTATCGCTCTAGCGCCCAGGTATCTCCACATCTCAATGGGGATACCATCAGGGTCCATCGCTTTACCTCCCTTCATCCTCTTCAAAACCTCTCCGATCTCTGCCTCCTGAATTCTCCTCACAAAGCGTCTGTTGGTATCGTCAAATGAGTTGTCCAACTCAAGGGTAGAACCCTCATTCTCCCCATTAAACAGCTTGTCGAAGTACTCTCTCCATATGTCCTTGATCTCCTCATCCTTCACCAGAAGTCGATCTGTCCCATCCTTGATGCATTTTATTTGGTTGATGTCCCTTGTCTTCCTCTCGCGGATTCTAGCCATCCTATAAATGTCCTTCTCCCCTTCCTTCGTGCCTAGCCGCTGATAAAGGCTATCATACGCCTGATCTTTTGCTACACTCACAGCTCACTTTGCAACCCTCTTCGTTATTTTATAGCCCTCGATGTTGGTTGCACTCTTGTCATGGTGGAGACGCTTGAAACACTCCTTCTCCCTAATAGCCCTTTGCACCTCGTCATTCCACCACCATGTGTCTTTCGCTTCCCGTTTGCCTCCCCTACTCATGCCAAACACTTCCGAAGCCACCTTCCGGACACATGTTGCCATCTTTAGCCACATGTCATCGGCATCATCTCCTTCTTCCCAAGGCCCCTCGTCTAGCATCCTCTCCTTAAACGTTTTGCGATGCTTCCCTTCTAAGCTTCCACCACTTCGTTCTCGCAATCTTGGCCCGTTTGTATCGGTGGACATGTACCCGAAAGCGAAAGTCCGCCACCACAAGCTTATGTTGAGGGACAACACACTCCCCAGGTAACACCTTACAATCAAAGCAAGCACGTCTATCCTCTCTCCTTGCAAGGATAAAGTCGATCTGGCTCGAGTGTTGTCCACTATGAAAGGTTACTAGATGAGTTTTCCTCTTCCTAAAGAGGGTGTTCGCTATCAACAAGTCATAGGCCAGCGCGAAGTTCAAAACATCCTCCCCCTCTTGATTCCTACTACCATACCCGAACCCCCCGTGCACCCGCTCGAAACCTACATTAGTCGCACCAACATAGCCATTGAGGTCTCCTCCTATAAAGAGTTTCTTGCTGATAGGCACGGTACTAACCATGCTATCAAGATCTTTCCAAAACTGCCTCTTGGTGCCCTCGCTAAGACCTACCTGAGGGGCATAGGCATTGATCATATTCAGAGCCGAATCTCCAACTACTAGCTTGACCAAGATAATTCGGTCGCCTTGCGTCCTAACAACAACGACTCCATCCTTAAGGCTCCTATCGATCAAGATGCCTACACCATTCCTACCCGATGTTGTCCCCGTGTACCAAAGTTTGAAGCCAGTATCCTTCACTTCCTTCGCCTTATGGCCCTTTCATTTAGTCTCCTGAATGCATAGAATATTTACACGCCTTCTAATTGCTGCATCGACTAGCTCTCTTAGCTGACCCATTAGGGACCATACGTTCCAGCTACCTAGACGAATCCTAGTTGGCTTGACTAGCTTCCTTACCTTTCGCACCCGTCGAGGGAAGTGCGAAGACCCTTGCTCATTTTTCACTACACCCGGGCGTAGATGTAACGCGCCACTAAGGTTGCGACGGTCCGACCCTTGCTCATTTCCGATGTAGCGCGTCGCTAAGAGGGTTACGCCCCAACGAATCTCTTGTGGGTTTCAAATCCATGAGAGTGACTGTTTTTTTACTGTTGGTTCGCCCAGTGGCGGACCTAGGATTTTATCGTAGGGTATGCCACTAAAAAAATTTTCATATGTGCAATTCGGTAAAAACCATTGGCCATGTGTTTATTATCAATTTAGTAAAAATCATTTACCAATTTTCATGTGCCGCTCAAAATTTTGTGAAGCAATTCAAAAAGAGCAATGTATATATTAGTACGTCACGATGTAACAAAACTCATATGCGATGATATAATTGTACGGAGTAGTTCATAAAAAACTCACATGATATATCATCTTCTGATACTAGTGTTGGACGAACTGCGAACCAATCTCTAATGTAGAGATGAATGATCTGAATAATCTCCCTAGTACACAAATAATTATTCACAAGTAATTATGTATGGAAGATTTTTTTAGATGATTCAAAGTCTTCACGGCGTGAACAAGGCTTTTTACAAAAGTAGATGATTCACGGCAACAATTACAAACCTGATGGCCTCTGCGTGAGATCGATTTGCACTTCAAGTCTTTACTGTGCGCCACCATGGTCCATGGGGCAGCAAGCAAATGCAGACACCGTGTTGCCGTGCATGCGGCGGGGCAGGCCATCAGGGGAACAATGGCGGGTAAAACCGCATAGCTAGAGGCCAGAGATCAGAGAGCAAACAAGCAGATGCCAGAGGGTGAGAGGGAGATCAGGAGATAGACGGGATGCCGCCGCACTGGGGCTGCGGCGCTGCCCTCGCCATGCAAGATCAATCGAGCCATCGTGAATCGACGATAGGGATCGCCTGTGGCCTGTGGGACCTTCGCGGCCTGGATGGAACGCCTTGATGGATTAGGCCCTGTTTGGTAGGGCTTTACTTCACCAGTGAAGCCATTTTTTTTAAGGTTTAGCTCCACCAACGGCTCTTCTAATAGAGCTAGAGCTGTTTTCGTGACCTGTTTGGCAAAATGGCTCCTCCAGATAGACAAAAGATGAAAAATGACTATAATAACCACTTTTTTTTATTTTTTTCTCCTATTTCCTTCTTCTTCCCCGATTTCACAGTCTTCTCCACCCGACGGCTGCTCTCCATCACAGCGCCCAAGCGCGTCGTCACCGTGAGCCTCGGCGGCCCCACGCGCCACCACGCCGGCAGCCCCGACGGCTCCATGTCCCTCCATCAGTGTTGCCACTACCTCAGTGGCTACCTTAGCTCATTCGGTGTGGCTGAAAGTATCCCCATCTCTGTCGCGTCCGCCACTACCTCAGCGGCTACCAGCCGGACTCCCTAGGCCTTCCGCTTAGCCCCCTCGCTGTTGATGGCCGCAGCCCCGCCGGGAGCCGGAGAAAATATTAAAGACGGCGTTGAGGTGAGCCTATTCGATGAATCAGCAGATGGGTTCTTGAGAACTGTGCCCGCCATCTAAGAGCTCGTCTCACTCCTTCGTCTTCGGTTGCGCGCCTAGGCGACCCCATGCCCCCACCGCGACCGCGTCCGCCTCGCTCCTTCCCCTTTGGTTGCGCGCCCAGGCGGCCACACGGCAGGTGCCCGCGCACCCTAGCGGCCACGCGACGGGCGACGGCGTGCCCAGCAGCCAAGCGCCACCACGTCAGCCTCCCTCTCTTTCAGTTGCGCCCCCGACTGTAGGCGCCCAGGCGGCCGCGCGTCCCGTGCCCGCACGCCTCGACGGCCATGCGCACGGCGGCCACGTGCTCGGTGCCCACGTGCCCTGAAGACCGCGACTCCAGTGGCCGTGAGCCTCGACGGGACCGAGCGCCGCAGGCCTTGAAGGGGGGAATACGGGCTTTACTCCTCCTTGGGTTCCACGTAGAGAAGCTGAAGCCGGGAGAAGCCACTATTTTTGGCTTCACCCTTCATCCATTCTTTGTCTCAGCATTTTTTTAGAGGCTCCACTAAAGAAGCCGTTTTATTTTACCCCGTTTGGCAGAAAACGGCTCCACACGGCTCCTGAAGCCGGTGGAAAAGCCCTGCCAAACGGGGCCTTAGTATCGAGCCGAGCGATGCATGCGGTGGTTCCTGAGCCGAGCGGTGCATGCGGCGGTTCGGTTCCCGAATCGAGCGGAGCTGCGGTCCATCAGAATTATTTTTATACATATGTGTATATTATACTTTGACTGACACCTGGGCCAGGGTATGCCGGGGACCACCCGGCATACCCTGTAGGTCCGCCCCTGGGTTCGCCAGACCTTAACACACCCTCCTCCTTTACCCGGGCTTAGGACCGGCTATGTTGAGACGACTTAAGAAAGTCTTCCAGTCAACATAGGCGGAGTTTGCCTGCACCACAATCACCTAAGAAGAAGAGTTTTAGGGAAAGCAATGCAATTCTAGGAGGACGGGGACCATTGCCGTGAATCTCACAAATGACTCTAAACGTAGTTTTGTCCTTTTTGTTGATTGTTGTAGCTGCAAAAGTCTTGGGCTCATTATTGTGGCAAAGACTTAACCTATACTAATAGAAATATATAGTGAAACGTTTTTCAAGTCAATTGACTTTTCCATCCATGTTTTTTTTGACAACAAACATCAAATATATTACTAGCAGCATGCTGCTGCAAGGTTGTTACAATGTTCAGGAATTACATCACGCATTGCCTCTGACAGAGGGCAGCCGGACACATGTGCCGGATTATTACATATTACACTGAAAGTGTCTGAAAGGCACTCAGACTGCCTGAAAGCTTGTGAAGCCAAGGAGTGTGCGGTTGCATTTAGGCTCCTATCAATTTTCACAATTCGGATTGACCTGTTGTTGCCATAATTGATAAACCTTTGGGTGTAAGGCTTAATCCTCCAATCAGGGGGGGATTCAAGGTCGTCTCCATTTAGGAATCTCTCGAGCACTAGATTGTCTGTGAAGAAATTAACCATCTCCATCTGAAGACGAGCACTGATAGCAGCTGCTAGGGATAAAGCAATAGCTTCACCCATGAGGCCATGAGCACCGAAGTGCAATTATGGACCTGTGCTTTGATGAAAACCTTGAGATTTTTTTGCTGGGTCTAGTATGAAGATACCCAGACCAGCTTTTCTTGGCATGTCAACCTCATCATCTGGTGGAAGTGAGGCATCTGTGTAGCACCTAGAACCTGAAAACAAGGCCGGCCTAATTGGTCCTGGATTGCTTATGGGTACAACTGCATTCTGTTGTCCATTGATGTGCTCCAGACCGGTCCTTCTTCCTCGGCGATCTGCAAAACTCAAAGTTCTTACCTGAGGAGATATGTTGTTGGACGTTAGTGTATTGCTGTCCCTCTGATGCTTGTTTTCACTTCTTTCCAGAGCTAAGGTGGCAGTAATCATGTGAGCTTGTGCCGCGTAATGCACCTGCAAAATCGACCATTTTTGCTTGCGAAATCGCAAGTCATTCCTAGCTTTCCAGATAAACCATAAGGTGGTTATGATACGATTCATGATATCGTCATTGGTGGCTTTTGTGATTAAGGACTCCAATGCTATCTGTACACCATCCTGTTCATGAGCCAAGAGAGACGATCTTAACGGAGGTCTGGCTGAAAAGCAGACTGCCCGTGAGAAATCACAATGAAAAAATAAGTGTGAGTCATTTTCATTCATCCCACAGTATGCACATTTTTTGTCTATTTTGGATGTTAAGCTTCCTGCTCTTTCACCAGTGGCTAAAGCTCTCCTTACAAGTCTCCAAACAAAAGTTTTGATATTCGGAGAAATGAGCTTATGCTTCCAAACCCTTTGTAGAATGTACATGGCTCCTTCTGAGATGCTTCTTGCCCCCTGCAATGGAAGTTGTACCTGCATTTGATTGTTAAGAAATCTAAAGGCTTCTTTAGTTGAGCATTCTCCTTTCCCAGATGGCTTCCATTTGATAGTATCTGCACAAGTGGACTGAACAGGAACTATATTTTGAATAGCATTAGCAGCTTGATTATCAAAAATCTGGTTAATAAGGCTAGAGTTCCAATTGTAGGTTCCTTGATTCCAAAAATCAGCAATACAATTAGGAAGAGTATTGACTGTAACAGGCAGTTTCAAATGATTATAAATATCGTTCCAAATATCACACCAGGGGGTGGACCATATGCTGGAGTCACCTTAATGAATCTGAACTGTGCAGTTTTTAATTAAAATATCTTTAACATTCATAATAGAAGACCAAAACGCAGACTTGGTAGTGTTGTTACCAGCTTTCCAAAAACTAGTATCAGGGTGATATTTAGACTTCAAAACCTCAGACAAGAAAGCATTCTTACCTGTAGCAATCTTCCAGGCAGCATTTAGAAGAAGACTCCTATTCACTGTCATCAAATCTCTAATTCCTAGCCCTCCTTCTTTTTTCGGCCTGCAAATATCTCTCCAAGATCTGAAGCTGAAACCTGAATTTTCACTTTCGTCTTGAACTCCTGACCACCAGAACTTTCTTATGATAGAAGTGATTTTGGAGATGAATTTTTTGGAGAAAAGAATGGTGGTCATATAATATATGGGAATAGAAGAAAGAACTGAACTTATGTATGTGAGCCTACCAGCATGATTAAGCTTGTGAGCTTTTAATTTGGTTAATTTGGCCTTGAATTTGTTGATGATAAAGTTGTAAGCTTGAGTTCTATCACTATGCTTAAATATTAGAGGATGGCCAAGATAGATAGCATTAGGAAGCATGTCCTGAACTGGGAAAATACTTTTAACCTCTGCTTTACTCTGACTATCTACATTTTTGCTAAAGACAATCGAGGATTTTGTCATATTCGGGATTTGCCCTGAAGCTGCACAAAAGGATTGTAAAATGGAGTTGATCTTACTGGCTTCCTCCCTTGTTGCTTGCCCACAGATGATGAGGTCGTCAGCAAAGAGCAATGAATGGATACGTGGGCACTTGGGACCAAGAGTTATACCCTGTATTTGATGAGACAAAGAATGCTTCTGCAAACAAATGGAAAGCTCATTTATAGCTAAAATAAAGAGATAAGGAGAGAGAGGGCAGCCCTGTCTTACACCACGACTGGGATGGAAAGCAGGAGCAGGATCACCATTGATAATCACAGACATAGAAGTAGTTGAGATGCGCTTGTAGATCAAATCAATGAATTTGTCTTTAAAACCCTGTCTTTTAAGAGCAGAAATAATAAAGTGCCATTCTATTCTGTCAAAAGCCTTACCAAGGTCAACTTTAAAAAAGAAGGCTTTTTGTTTCCAACTTTTAAGATTGAAGCTATGGATAATTTCTTGAGCAATGATAATATTAGAGGCTATGTGTCTACCTTGAATAAAAGCAGCCTGGGAGGGGTGAATGATATGAGGAAGATGAGCCTTGATTCTATCAGCTAGAGATTTAGCAATGATTTTGTAGGCAACATTACAGAGACTTATGGGTCTATAATCTTTAGGAGTATTTGGAGTGTTGAATTTAGGAATTAAAGCAATATGAGTCTTATTAATATCCAACGGTAAGGTACCAGTTTGATAAAAGGTAGTGACAAGATCGAGAACATCTTTACCTGTCCACTCCCAGGAGGACTTGTAGAACCCTGCACTTAAGCCATCTGGACCTGGGGTTGCATTGCTTCTCATATTTTTGATTATAGTGTGAATCTCCTTCATGTCTGGGGTAGAGTCTGTGAAAGGGCTGTCTTCTAAAATATCAACCTGATCAATTTCAGCATTCCAAGCTTGGTCTCGGCACCTGCTATTGTCATCAGATTTAAAGATATCTACAAAGTAACTGGTAGCAGTATCAGCCAGCTGATCATGAGTGGAAACATAAGTGCCATCCTGATTGAGGAAGTGGGTGATGGTGTTTCTCCTGGATCTTTTGATAATGGATTGGTGGAAGAATCTGGTATTCCTGTCCCCAGCAACAGACCAGTTCTTTTTATATCTTTGTCTATGATAGGCTTCTTCTCTAGCTAAGATGTTATCATGTTGGAGGATAAGATGATTTTGAAGACTGGGAATTTGTTTGTCAGGGGGCTTGGATTGGAGGTCAAGCAGCTTATCTTCAATCTGATGAAGAATGTCAGAGTTTTTGGGCTTGGACTTCTGCCATCTTTTAAGATCTTTGGCAAGGTAGGCAGTTTTGACATGGAAGGGTTTAGTGGAAGATTTTTGCCAGCTAGCTTTAGCCACCTTCTCATAATCATCAGTAAGGAGCCACCAGTTTTCAAAACGAAAGGGTTTAACAGTCCTACGACGAGAAGAATTCAAAACAGCAAGAATGGGAGCATGGTCACTTTTAAGCATGGGAAGATGGTAAACCACCGTATTTGGAAAATTAGAGAACCATTCAGCATTAGCAAGGAATCTATCAAGACGCTCATAAGTGGGATTGGCATCAAAACGCTTGTTAGTCCAAGTGTAAGCAGGACCATTGTAACCCAGATCAATAAAGCCACATTCCTTGACCAAGCAACAAAAGTTTGAAATAAGACGACAATTAGCTGGTCTGGGACCAAGCTTTTCAGTTACAGACATAACATTGTTCAAGTCACCCATAATGCAAATAAAAGGCAAGTTCTGCTGAGACATAACAAAAGAACGAGCTTGCTTCCAGATCCAAGTAGTTTTACGGTGGTGGGGGTCCCCATAGATGCAAACTAAACCAAAGTGTTTAGCAATATGCTTAAAGAAACATTTAGCAAAAATATAAAAATGACTAGACTCAACGACATCTACTTCAACTTGACTTCTAGATAAAAGTCAAAGACCTCCAGAAAGACCTTCAGCTGAAACTATGTAGGCATTTTCAAGATTGAATCTATTCATAAGATCCTTTTTGTTAAAGCGAGAATTTCTAGTTTCTGATATGAAAATCACCTGGGCATCCGTAGATGAGATGAGGCGGGCGAGATGGCGCATTTTGGCACTATCAAGGCTCCCGCCGACGCCCTGACAGTTCCACGCCAGCAGACTCATGGCGTCTGTGGCGCTTTGAGGGCTGGCGCCAAAGCCCCTGTGTCTTGTTGATGAGGAAGGGGAAGAATGCCACTCCTGCCTCGTAGATGGTCGTGGGAAGATGGAGCTAGAGGTTTCAGAACAGCGACTCCCCCTCCGATGTCCCCGTGAACAAGGGCAAAATTCTTCAGAATGGGGAGGAGGGTCTGGTGGATTAGGGGGGGCCGGGGGATGGCTACCTTCATGGGTAAAATCAGCACTTATGATGGGGAGGAAGGGGATCTTAGGCAAGTAGAGTGAAAGAGCAAGGATAGCATAAATCATGAGGAAATAAAGAGGAAAAAAGACCACACAAGCACGGATGAGACAAACTCAGATGACAGCAAGCTGCAGCCTACTCCGTAGGATTGGGCCGCAGCCCGACGCGAAGCCAGCAAGCGAGGAGGGACGTCCTTGACGAGCGCTGAGCATCTGACCAGAGAGTGGGGAAACGAACTAGGAAGAATTGGAGAAGCAAGAAAAACAGGGGCGTTCTAGCAAACAGTAAGCAATTTCAATCGATTGAATAGCAGGAGACAAACTCAGGCGAATTTGGTCAGGTGGATCAATAGATCAGACAAGGAAACACTGATTTGGAAATAAATTGGAGATAGATATGGAATCAGATGAGAGATCGGAAGGTGAAGGTAAGACAGCTACAGTAGCACGCGCTACAGAGCTAGAGAAGCCGGCAATCCGCCCTGCTTAGACTGACCGCACTGGTCCTCTGTATCATCCGCCACGGCATCCCGAAGGAGAAAAACAGCCGCAGCGGGATACGCTACACCGTCCGCCACGCTCTCGTCCGCTATATGCAGCGGATTCCCATAGCTACGCCATCCCCTCGCTGGCCCACCACCGCAACGGCAACCGCCCAAATCCGAATCCGCCCCTGCGTCGCGCCCCAGCCCCGCCCCGCGCCGGCGTCACGCCCGTCCACCGCCGGACTCCCCCCGTGCGCCGGCAGCTCGAAGAGGCTGCGTCGGGGCAGATCTGGCAGCTGTCCGGCATGGCCTTCGTCCCCGTTCCGCCGTCGGCTCAGTAGGGCGCCGCGGGCCAGTTCGTCCGGTCGGATCCGCCGGACGTCTCGGCCGTCGTGGCAGGGCGGCGGGAGGTGGAAGGCACCTGCTGGGGCCGGATCTGTGGCGAAGCTCCAAGGTCTCTCAGTTGGTGCGCGTCGTCCGCCGGCGTGGAGGAAGACCGACCTGCCTCCGCCCCACCCGCCTGCCTTTGCCCGGACCGACCTCGGCCGCCACCTCTCATGCTGACAACAGTGAAGAGGCCGCGCTCTGGTGGCGCTGGAGCAGGGGGCCATCCTGGACAAGGAACGTGCCCCCCCTACATCGGGGGTTCTCGGAGTTGGGGCTGACAAGGAGGAGGGCCGGGGCAGAAGGCAGTTGCGTAAGCGGCGGCGGGGAGGTTCATCAGTCGAGGCAGCTACATCTGAGGAGAGCTCCACCGCGCGCTCCAGACAGCGTCCTGCCCAATTCAAGTGTGTGCATGCATCTATGATGTATACAAGGGAACCAGCTTTTTACATCTTCTTCCTGTGAATTTAACTCTAGCACAAATGTGTTCTATGTTTATCCCATGTTGTTACTGCATATTATTTCAATGAATTGTGGCAGCAAAATCCTTTGTTGTTAGTAGTACCCTGAACTGCAAAGATTTAAATTAAAATGTTGGAACACAGACGTACCCTGCCAGCAAATATCAATTTGTTGTTTTAATTAAAGGCTACACTTGTTTATCACTAATATGACATTAAACAGATGCCTCATGCCTGTGCATCTTAAAGGATGAGCTGTTGCGATGGTGAAGTCGATAGCCAATTGTGTTTTTTTGGGTCAGCTAACTAACTAGAAAGCCAGGGCGCGGCAACGCCGCGCCATCTTTGAGCTGAGCTGTTGCGATGGTGTAGTTTTGCCTGAGTTCCATTAGGTTATCTTTGTAGCACTCTAGGATATGTGACTTTATCAAATAAAATTAAATGACTGTAACCCAAGTTTTGCATTTGCTTTCCAATTGATCAATCCTATGAGATTTTTTTGTGCAATGCATTTATATCTCGTATTCTGCAAAGGAAAGAATAAAGTAAACTTTGAATCGATGATGAGATGTTCTTTGGCCTGTTGATTTGGTCTTTTATTTAACTGTAAGTGCATGGGTGAAGTATACATCTCCATTGATGAGACAAATGATGTAGTACATCAGTGTCTAAACATATAGATACAGAGAACACAGACGTTTTACAGAATGTTATCAAAATTAAATGCAGAAACTTCATCGTGCTCTAGTTAATTAGTGTGATGACTTGTAGCTAGTTTCTTCACGCGCCTCGAGTGACTGGTAAACTGCAGCTGGTTCCATATTGCCACTTAATTGAGACATACCTGAACCTATAAAAGAATGGCTTATTCCTTTTAAGAAACAGCTGATATAACAGGGACAACACAAAACTAAAAAGGAAAGAAAAAGACGTGTTTAGTGTGGAGAGGACAATGATAAGCCTGATAGTAATAAAAAGAAGAGATACATGCCTGATAGTAATTAAAAGAAAGGATACATGGCTGGTAATGCCATGCCATGTTATTTTCTCATAAAACACTTAAGCAGTCGCAATCTTGTTGACCTAAACTTGGATAACCAGGTCATGTGGGTGAGCTAATTCAGTTGTGCTGATGCTATTGCAAATTAGCAGGCAAACAAAAGTATTGTTAGTGTAAGGTTATTAGGATTGAATGTGATAAATTCAAAAGTATAACCAAAAAGAGTTAATTGACATGTGGCTCATCGATGATACTATACATCTAATTAAATTGACTTCATTAATTTTAAAACCAGCATAAAGATGCTTCTTTACCGCTATCTTTTATTCATCAGACTCACTGCTCTTATGGCTGGTTTGTTCAGTATTAATGTGGAAATTCTTTTTTGCTTGCTGGTGCTGACACAGATTCAGTTTTTTTGTGATTTTCGTATTATTTCAGGATGGACCCTAGCCAGTCCAATGTTGGTGAAGGATCACAGGGGCAATTTCCTGGTGGCAACATTGGTGCATACCAGCCTGGGTGGAACCCATACATGTATGGGTACCAAGGTGCTACAGGCTGATTCCCCCAAGGATTCCAACCCCGTCCACCGAATGTTGCAATGATGAATCCAAGTGGCTATGCTCCAGAAGGTTTCTAGCAGCCTCAAATACCAGAAGCAGCTGTTCACCACTCTGAGGCAGATGTGGAGGAAGTGCCAGCTGCCACAGCAAACAGAAAGGGCAAAAAATCAGCCACTAGGACAAAGTTGGGTAACTTCAATCTAGATGAAGATAACAACCTTGTGAAGTCATGGCTTGAAATAAGTTGTGACCCAATTACAAGTACTGGACAGAAAAGAGATCGCATGTGGGCGAGGATCATTGAACGGTACAGTTCGAGGAGAGCAGCCAACCCAGCCAGGAGTTTGAGGTCTCTACAGAGCCGTTGGGACACAATCAGAGCTGAAGTTATCCTGTTTGCATCCTACTATGCAGATAGCATTCGCGAGAATCCTAGCGGGATGTCGGACGCCGATAAGGTATGAATTTTCTGCATAGTTAGTTTACATTCAGTTTGTATGTATGAATCTATGCTAACACTTTTATTTGTCTTGCAGACTCATGCAGTTGGTAACTTTGCTGCTCTACAGCAACGCAAGTTTGGTTTCCTACACTGCTAGGAGCTTATGAAGGATGCACCCAAATGGCAGGATCCGAATGCCAGAGACATTGCAAGATCGGCCCGAGGTGAAGGATTTGGGGAAGATAGTACCGCATGGACTGACACCGTGGACGATGTAGAGGGCCAGGCTAGCCCTGTTCCATCTGGAGCTCAAGCGAGGAGGCCTATGGGCAGGGATTCAGCCAAAACAGCGAAGAAGAAAGCAAATTCCGATGCCGGTTCAACGTCTTCTGCAGAGTACGCAGCGAGAATGCAAGACCTTTCATTGCAAAGAATTTCTCTCATGCAAGACGAAGTTGTGCGTAAAAATGATCGTTTCCAGCAGCTTGCCGCCATCGACGAGAAGCGTTTCGAGGAAATGCGAAGACACAATGAAGCATTGATACAGATTGAGCAGGAGAAGATTCGGTTGATGCGTGAGCAGCACGAGGATGAAAGGCGCAAAGAGGAGAAGAAAGAAGATGAAAGGATCCTTGCGATTGATCTTGATGCATGCCCACCATCATTGCGATTGTACTACCAGACTTGTTAGGAAGAAATATTAGAGAGGCAAGCAGCAAGGCGCCGAAAGAGCCAAGCGCTGTGAGTTCGGATAGCACAGACAACCACACAGACTTTATTATATTCATTGTGATGTGTTCTTATATTAACTGTGATGTGTAATATATTTGTCATGAGAACATTTACCTTGTGTAGTCAGAATGTAATTTAGTTGTCATGAGAACATTCGCCTTGTGTAGTCGGAATGTTTTTTCATCTTGAGTATCTGCAATGTTGACTTGAACTTAAATGTTTTTGCATCTTCAGTATGTGGAATGTTGCCTTCAACTTAAATGTTCCAGCAGGTGGGTGTCTAGCATGGTATCCCATCTTGCCGATTTTGATTTTTGTCCAGAAATGAAATAATGTTGAGTAGTTCCCTATTACAGTAGAACCTTGTGAAATTGGAGGTCAATAGTGTGGTACTTGAACATATCCGTCGGGATCAGTTACAGAACCTTGTGAAATTGGAGCTCTCCAGTGTGCAATTTTCAACATCTCCGTCTGGATCAGTTACAGTGTCTGGAAGAGCTGCACATTTCATGGAAAAAGAGCCTAGGATCGAAAGTTTGCATCTGGTGTGCTGAACCACTTAGAAAGCTCATAAGAATTACAATGTCCGAATTAATCAACCTGGAGTTGCAAATATTCAAGATTTGGAGGTATGCAGTTGTTCTAGGTTGAGGTTTGAACCATCAATCACAGGGAGTGCCAGGTACATCTTATCAGGCAGGGAAGGACACTTTACCTGCAAGCATCCAACACCTGACCACATTGCAGACCTTGACCCTGTTAAACTGTGGATGTGTGTTGTTGCCCATTTTTGGATCCTTGGTCGACAGTACATGCCTTACTTGGTGAAAGGCCTAGAACAGTCATCCAATTCTGCAGAAAAGAATAAATATTCCAAAAGTTAAAGCTAACTGTGAAAAATCCAACCAGCAGATACTTCACAAAGCAATGTTATGGGTTCTGATTAGTTATTAGTTGTGTTTTTAGCAAGAAACAGTCGATAAAGGTAAGCAGAGAATACTGGGGATCTATGAAGGACGTTAATGTCGTTGTTACTACCAGGCATGCATCATCCATGGCGTTCCTAGTTCTCAAGCCTGCATCATCCATTTATTTCACAACAATTTCCATACTTGAACGATGAACAATCATAGTATTGCTTTGATGATAAGATAAAAAAAAATAAAAAAGGCAGCTGAACCTCAACCAAATGACACTGGCAATCGGTCATATCCATAATACAATGCCTAAATTAGTTGTGACCTTATTGTTTACAAAATGACCAAATGAAGGGGCTGCAATCATTCCCGTGACATAGGAGGAATTAATCCATGAACCAGCAAGGAGAGAATTCTTATCGACATGAGAAAGGCTGAGGCATGAATATCTTTGTGGTAACAACATATCTTTGTGGTAAAGTGTGATAAGATTCATCCAAACACCCACCAACCCAGTAATCAACTCTACATTGTCAGATAATATGCTTCTCCATCTAAAAGCAAAGCATGACAACTTACTGTTACCAGCAAATAATCAGTAATTTTCCTTTTATTCATTTATAAATAAATAAAAAACAGCTTACTGTTACCAACTTTAAGCCATGGTTACATTACAGACAATTTAGTAGACTTAATTTGTTTGATTCTTCAAAGCCTCCCATACATGCTACGTATATGATCCAAGAGTTAATTCCTCTGCCCAACATCTCCAAAGCTTACTTTGATACCATTATCTTGCAATTATCAGTTTGAATTTGTTGAATTTGTGACTAAGCATCATAAAACATTTTTGTTCCTGAACAGCATGCCTAAGAAAGAAACAAAAGGATAGCAGCATGGGATTTCCCATGCGCACATGTCAAGTCCGTTTTGATCAGGTTCATGCCCCAGCCACTGTCACTTTCTCAAACGAACAAAAGCTAGGATACAAGCAAACTTTTTCATAAAAAAGGTGAAAGGAAAGTTAAGCCAGATTGTTTTGACCCTAATAAGTTCATGGTCCCCTTTGACTACACGGATACAAAACAGAGTAAATCTACAGAAGCCATTGAAGGAGCAACCAAAGTAAATTCACCCATGCGTGGTCGGTTGGACCATATTCCCCAAGTACTTGATTCAAGACTCTCTAGGCCACTTTTGACTGCAATTGGAAGAAACCAAAACTGTGCGCAACCAATGCGAGTGAAAGGAATCGCGCGCGCACTGAACATTCAATATTTTACAACTGCCATTCACTCTCCCAAGCGGTCACAGCTCGTTTTAGCACACATGATATCATTTCGCAAAAGAGACAGGGAGATGAACTCCACTCAATGCTGAGGCATGAAAAGTACCTTCGAAGAATCAGCCGCACTCGAAGTGGACGCAGCAGCTGTCCCCAGTGCAGATTTCAGCGGCCGGCGCGCGGCAAGGGCGGCCGGATCTAGGCACACTGCAGGGCGGTCGGCGCGCAACGTGCGGACCAGTGCAGGGAGGGGCTCGTGAAGCAGGGCAGGGCGACGCGGCCTGCGTGGGATGGGCGGCGCGGTCTGCGTGGGACGGGGCGCAGCCTGCGTGGGATGGGCGGCGCGGCCTGCGTGGGACGGACGGCGCGGCCTGCGTCGGATGGGCGGCGCGGTCTGCGTGGAACGGGCGGCGTTGGGCGGGCAGAGCAAGGCCGAGCGGTGGCGGCGAGCACGGACGAAGAAGAACCGCGCGACGGGGAGGAGTGAAGAGAAAAAAACCTGATAAGTGGGCCCACTGTTGTCAGTTGTTATAGAGGATGTGATATAGAGGATGATGATTGCGGAAGAAATGTGTATAGAGGAGAGAATCTTGATGACCAGGACGCATAAAAGATGAAAATAGAGGATGATGAGTGCGGTTAGTCTTACCACCAATAAGTATTTAAAATACCCCACTTTTCCATCCAAGTTGATCCACAAAGGGCTTGTTTAGTTGGTGAAAAAGTTTGGGTTCGGCTACTGTAGCACTTTTCGTTTTATTTGGCAATTTGTATCCAATCATGGACTAATTAGGCTCAAAAGATTTGTCTCGTGATTTACAACTAAACTGTGTAATTAGTTTTTTCTTTCGTCTACATTTAGTACTCCATGCATGTGCCGTAAGATTTGATGTGACAGGTACTGTAGCACTTTTTGAGTTCACTTTTTGTGAACTAAACAGGCTCAAAGAACGTTTGCAATGCAACCTGGCCACCTGGGCCCGCGTGGCAACCACGCCAACTTGGCAGTCTGCCGTGGTTCGGCCTTGGCCTGGCCGCCCTTTTTTGATCAAAGATGTTGAACCTCACGTGCCTCATGCAGTCATGCATCTCCTTCAAGTTGTAGCCTCTGTGAAGATTCTTGTTCAAGTTGCAGCCTCTCTTAAGATTCTTGTTCTTCCTCCAGCCGCAGTGTCACTTTCGCGTGGAAACTGGAAACTGGACAGCAGCCTCCTCCAGATGCAGAAAATTGATTAGTTAATATGAAGAATCTACTTTAAAAACTAGTACACGTTTTGTTACATAGGGTCTGTTTAGTTGCCCATGCAACCCAAAAAAGTTTGCACAGTACCTATCACATCGAATCTTGCGGCACATGCATGGAGTACTAAATATAGACGAAAGAAAAAACTAATTACACAGTTTAGTTGTAAATCACGAGACAAATCTTTTGAGCCTAATTAGTCCATGATTGGACACAAATTGCCAAATAAAACGAAAAGTGCTACAGTAGCCGAACCCAAACTTTTTCACCAACTAAACAACCCCATAGCCCAGCAATGAGTGCTGCTACAAGTGGCTTAACGACTAGAGGTATTATAATAATGTTCAGTTAAGTATGTATGAGTATTAGTTACAAATAAACTGCTTAGCTTGTCCATATTAATTTAAAAATGAAGAATCTTAGGCATTATTACGTAGTACTAATAAGTCATACATAACTATTGTTACAAGTGGGGGATGCAACAGCTAGCCCCGTCCCAGGAAGACTCGTTCTATGTCTGGTGGCTGCAAGCAAGGAAGAGGGTGCCGAAACTGAAAAGACGACGTGTCGACGCGCTGGTGCTTCTGATCGGATGGAGGATCTGGAAGGAGAGAAATGCCAGGACATTCGCAAGAGAAACAATGACGCCCTCGCAGTTGGTCCTTGGCGATCATAGAAGAGGCGATGCAATGGGACCAGGCAGGGTTCAGACACTTTAGGTCTCTCGGTGTGCCAAGGTGAGAGTCAAGATTAAAAAAGCGGAGGCTTGGGTTCAGGTTCGGTTTCTTCAGGTTTGTTAGTTCGGTCCATGTGTGCGTGCTCCAGTGTCTGCGTTTCTGCGGATGCTGTTCTCCATTTTCCTTGTCCGGTAACCTCCAATTGCCGTTGTTTTTCCTGATTTGTAAGTTTGATCTACCCCTCTTAATGAAAAACGTGCCTCGTGGCACGGTCAAGAAAAATTATTGTTACAAGTGCGTTTACCAATGATAATTTATACATTTATCTAAGGAGGCAACTTACATAGTTATTGCCACAAACTATTAAAATTATTTAAAATAAATTGTTAGCTTCACTAGTATGTCATTCGTTAAGGAACCATTTTAATTGCAAAAAAAAACATGGAAATACAAACTTTACCGCCCATGCAAGCAGGGAGGACGAAATTGGGAGATTGTGACCGGATTGACCGTAGTGTCCATGCATTCTGTCCCCATCTTTGACCCGGTGGCTAGATCGATCCGAACACTTGGTACGTGAAGAACCTACCGGTGGTGCATCATCTGAGCCGAGCGCTACTAACGGTGCATCTTTACAAGTTACTTACTGCTATGCGTCTTACTTTGTTAGCTTGTTCCATTCCATGCATTCGCGGTCCACGGACGAACAGTTGGATGCTAACAGTAATAGCTAGCTAGCCTGAGGTGTAGAAACGGCGGCAGTTCATCATATGTTTGGTCAGGTCTCGATCGAAAGCCGTCAGCGTGGTCGTGCATGCGTGCAAAGCTTTTGCACGGGTCGACAAAGACCTGCTCTCCAATATTAATCCAATGCAACTTTTCTTTGCGCAGCCAGCAGCATCTACTAATTAAGCCTTGACAATCCCGTCAGGCCGTCGTCACCTTTTTCCTTCTCTTCTTCTTCTCTATATAAACGCTGTGCCGTGCCCGTCACCCAACTACACGGTGCCAGTGCCATTGCTGCCGCTACGACGACGTAACTGCACGGTGCGTTGCGTTCTATCACAAGACGCGCGCGCGCGCGCCGCACCATATATATGGCGAAGATGCTGTGGAGAAAGCAGCAGGCGGCGACGAGCAAGCAGGGCTCGGCCTCGCCGGTCCGCGCCGGCGGCGACGGGGCGATGCCGAGAGGGTACGTGCCCATGCGGCTCGTTGGCGACGGCGGCGAGGACGACGAGCATGAGACTGTCCTGGTGCCGGTGGCGCTGCTCAAGGAGCCCCGCATGGTGGAGCTGCTGGAGATGGCCGAGCGGCAGTACGGGTACGGCCAGCCCGGCGTGCTGCGGATCCCCTGCGACGCCCGACGCTTCGAGCAGCACATGGGTCTGGCGTGCATGGCCAGGTAGCTAGACGGGGTAGCCTACAGGGGTGTGGAAGTAGTTCTAAAATTTGTCATTTTATTTTATTACTAGCAAAATATGTCCGTACGTTGCACCGTGATGTAAAATTTATTATCTTTTTTTAGGGATACAATTTATTATCCAATACTCATACCACGTGTTCATGTGTCACAATAGGACGTATTATTGCGTGGTCATCTAAACCTAGCTAACTTTGTTTGATTTTAACTGGACCAACCTGATTTTAATTAAATATCAAGGCCAATAATTAAATGCATTGCAATAAAGTATTAACCTCACATTAGACTATTATATCCACATATTTGTGAGGATGACAAATATGAAAAGCAAACTACACGTCCGCGCATGCCGAGTCACAACACGTATAAAGTTGAGCTCCGCCGGTGAGAACATGACAGTGTGTCATGTATTGCAATGGAAAAATATTATATCATAAACATAACAAGAAACAACAATTCATGTCAATGGAACTACGTGAAATTATTAGGCATTTTTCTAACACGGGAATCTATACCACAAGAATTGTGAAAATAAAAGGAGTAAAGAAAAAAATTAGTGTCAGATTAATTAACAAAAATATGTTAAAGAAAGGTATGTTTGGGAATACTCTAGTGTCGTGGTTGGAAACTTTAAGCGGGTGGCTCGAACCGTCCAATGGGCTGCAATCAACAGGGATCCGTCTGGATGTGGAGATCGGACTGACGGCGGTTGATGGTCGTTGTTCGGTAGGGGTTGGTCAGACGTAACGGCCAAGTTCGACGGTGCGGTGGGAAGACGTCGTGGATGAAGACGGCGGCTTCGACGCGCGATCAGATTGATGGGAGTTCGATTATGATCCGGTGTGATCATTGCATCATTAAGCAATGATGGTGGCGAAAGCCACGGTGAACTTGACATGTTGATGAAGGCGCGGTTGCTCACGGTTGGTCGGTGATGAGTTGCTAGAGTTTTTCTTTTCCTGGATGACCAAAGTTGGATACAGAGTATGCCACAGACGTCGGGTGCTCGGCGAGTAGGCGTGACTGCAGTCCGGCGTGCCAACGCATATGTGCAGCAGAGCATGTCCGATCAGAAGATGGAGGAGGCAAGTTGATGATCAAGTAGTTACGAAAATTTACATACATGCATTGATGTTGGAGATCAGTACGTACGTGGATGTTGAATTTGTTTATTGGAATTAGCTTCCTACAACTTGATTGGCGTGTGGTAATTAAACACTGCAGGGTCCACCGTCCACGTTTGTCATGGAGGAGATGCATGGACGTGACCAAGATGGACATTTGGCTGCTTGGTCGTGGAAAGGAAAAAAGTATAACAACGTGTACAGCTGAACAGAAAAAGAGGAAAACGGAACGAACGTGGAAATCAAACCTGAACGGGCACGTCGTGAAACAATAAACAGAAAAGGCCAGACACTTTGCTATATCGAAAGTAAAAAAAGATTTTATCTAATTTATTTTCTATTTGAATTAGGATTCCTATTTCTATTCAGTTTATTCAGACTTAGAGAGATCTATTTATCCTAACTATCTAAGGTCATATAAGTCTAGACGGAAGAAACTCCCGACTATCGGTAGTTAGGGGGAGGTGGACGAAAAAAATGGATGGACGAAAAAAAGAGCCTGAAATTTTGCTTCTTTATTATTAGGTATAGATTTAATGCTATAGATTGCGTCGGCTCTAGGCCAGAAACCACGGCCACGTCACCCCAAAATGCCTCATCCGTCCGATTTCCGATTCTGTGGCCCAGATTAATTGGAGCGACTTTCGCCTGAAGCGGTTTCTCGCGTTTCTTGTTGGCTTCTTCAGCTTCTACCCTGCTTCTGCAGCTTCTCGTTCGAATTTAGAGAATCAAATATATACTCTAGCTTCTACTGCTTCCATATTCCCCTTCCCGATAGTTCCTTCTCCTTCCCGACCCGACGCTCTCCCGCACCATGGCGCCTCCGCCGCCCCTTCCTCCCTCCTCCCCTCACTCTCCCTCTCCCTCTCTCCCGGCGCCGCGGCGTGCCTGCTGGGCCCCAGCGCCGCCGCCTCACCGCGCGGTCGCCGCCTGGGCGACGGTGCCGCCAGTTTGGTGCGCGCCGGCGCTGGGCCCCAGCGGCGGCCGTCCCCCGCCATGGCGCGGTGCCAGCAACCACCGCCGGTGGATGCCGGCATGCCCACCCCACTGCGCTGGCTGCTCCCGCCGGTCTATGTCTCCTCCACGAAACCCTAACTCCCTGTGCTTGACGTCCGCCGCTGCACCGCGAACTGCGTTGGAGTTTGAGGGATTGATTCTATTCTTCCAAGAAGACAGGTGCTTGCTCCTAATCTCCATCCCAAGGGGAACACGTGTGGTCCTCTGTTCAGGTGTGTGCGTGGTCTTTGGGCAACGGACATTGCGGGCATTTTCCCTTTTTTTAGATTGACACTGATCTAGGTCTTCTCCAGTATTCCGAGCTGCGATCGGATGTTCTGAGATGCGGCCTCGACAGGTAATAAATTTAGCTATTTTTGACTCAGATGTTTTAATAAGTTAAAAATGTAAAAAAGTATTTCCTCTAAATTACTATTTATAACGTGTTACAAGAATTTTTTTTGTTTAGTTTCAATGCACCTCCTTAAGTACAAACGATAGATAATTCCAATCAAAGAGATACAACACGACAGTTAATACCTTGCATTGGTTAAAATCAGCATATAGTTCTATAGAACTTTTCCAAACTTCCTTAGTTTTAATTGATTACAGTCTCTTGTTAATTCATGATTGCAATTTCTTTTTAGTTCTCACTTTTTAGGGTAAAAAACTATTCGTTTCTTCCGTGCAGGAAACCAACAACATTTTAGGTGCGAACTTCCTATGCCAAAAAGCTTAACTATTGAGGTTATGTTGTTATTTTTTCTTGCTTTTTCACTACTGTACAAAAGATTAACCGAGGCGGGCAAAAGGGCTTAACCGAGGCGGGCAGGCCAACTGCCTCGGATCAAAGGTCACGGTTAATGGCCTATTTTTCGAGGCGGTTTGGTGCCCGCTTCGATAAATCAAATAAAAAAAGAAAAAAAGAAAAAAAAAATCCATGGACAAGTCCGGCGAGCCCATCCACGCGCTGCCACCACCGCTGCTGCTCGCCCGTGAGCCCATCCGCCCATCGGCCTCTGGATCTGCTTGCCCGCCGCAACCGGATCCGCCTCCAGCTCGTCGGAGAGGAGGGGAAGAGCCCGTCGGATGGAAGGGGAAGAGCCCGTCGGAGAAGAGGCAGCCGACCTGGATCCCGTCGTCGTTCCTCGCCGAATCCGGCCACCCCGTCGTCGTCCCTCACCGAATCTGCCACCCACCCACCGGATCTGGAGCTCGAGGTGGTGGATCTCACCGGATCCGCCACCCGCCCATCGGAGGGAGCACGTCGGAGGCCGGGGCGTCGGGTGGGAAGGAAGCAGCCGCCGTCGCTGCTCGGGAGGGAGGGAGGGAGGGAGCCACCGCCGCCGCTCGAAAGGGAGGGAGCCGCCGCCACCGCTGCTCGGGAAGGAGGGCGCCGTCGTCGCTCAGAAGGGAGGAAGGGAGCCGCCGCCGCCGCTACTCGGGAGGAAGGGAGCCGCCGCTGCTCGGGAGGGAGGGGGATCGAGGGAGGGAGCGACGAAGGCAGGATGGAGAGAGAGGGAGAGAGCGGCGGCGTCGGGCTAGGGAAGTTGCGAGTGAGGGAGAAGGAGAGGCGAGTTGGGTGTGGTGTGCGAGGGGAGGGGCGCCGGGCGTGGCAGGGTTGTGCGAGGGGAGTGGGAGGGAAACCCTGAGACACCGGTATGTATACAACAGCGCGATATCAGGCCGAAACGGGCTGCCTGCTGGGCCATCATTTACTAAGGCGGGTTTTATAGTGTAACCGCATCCAAAAATGGATTTACGGAGGCAATTATTATAAGACGACCGCCTCTGAAAATAAACGATTTTTTGAGGTAGTTGGCTTAAGACGACCACCTCGGTAAATCTATTTTGCGAGATGTTTTTTTACCGCCTTGGTTAATAAAAAATGCCCGCCTCGGTAGTTGGCAGAAGATTTTTTGTAGTAGTGTTTTTTCTTATCAGGATACCTTGCGGTGGGATATTTACCTATTCTTGCCGTTCCTGCAAGTCGTTAAGGCAAAAAAAAAAAGGTTCCTTTCCAAAGCCACTCTGCTGTTCCATGCTTGGCAACTAAATTTTACCATGTCAAGTCCCGTTTTTCTTAGTTCAGTATATTTTCCTCTTCAGACTCTCAGGTGACATGCGGTTGGATTTTTTTGTAAGCTGCTCAACATCTTTATGGCCTCTTGGTATGCCATCTGTGCTAATTTTTTTTTTTTGGAGAAGACGCTAGCTACCTCATCAGTGTTGTTATTAATTTTTTTCCCCAACATTCTCAGTAGTGACAGAAGCTCTGAGCTATGTCAGCGTGTCGCCGCTCCGTAGCCCAGCTGCCTTCACCGGCTGCAGCAACTAGCAGCTCAGACATCTGTGGTAGAACGGCCTGATTTAGCACGTTTTCAGAGGCATTCGTCTTTTATTTGACACTAAGCACTTTGAAAGAGAGCTAAATCGAGCAGTTTCGTGGAGCACACCTAACAGGAGAACCCGAACAATCCACATTTTATATCCAAGATCCAATAATGAGTACAAGCTTACAATACTTAGTCCATTTCATGCAACATAGCGTCTTAAAAAAATATTTATTACAATACCAGAGTTCAGAGTGCGATGAATTAAACAACGGAATAAAAATAAACATCTAACGGTAAGATACAGGGATCTATCTGTGCCCACCAGAAGAATCCTCAACACAAGGTCTAACTTCTCAAGGTGCACCTGCAACAAGGGTAGAACAAACCCTGATTACACAATGTACTCGTAAGATTTACCCGACTAGGGATATATTCCCCGACTCTCAAGGAATATGATCGGCTTTATGGCTTGTGGGTTTCTTGTTTGCGGAAAGCAATACTAAGAGTGTGTCCTTAGATTATTAGCATACATGTTTTATTCATTATCCAACATTCTATGTAACCACCTGTTCTATATTCAAGCATGGGTTGAGCAATTAGAGCTATTTTTCCATCTTTCACATGTCAATTCTTACTACGGTGCTAGGACATAGTCAAGCCGTACCGTCATGTAGAAACGGCGATTCGCGAATCAATGTGCCTAGCTGGGTACCTCGAAAAACACACGCCTCGCTTGTACCCCAGGCACAAATGAGACCAACTCGTTCCACTCCTGTCACGGATTCCAGGTCCTTGTCCAAACTTGGACTCCAAGCCCCCACACTTGAGGCCAGGCCTCAATGTGGTGCTTAAACCTCTACCTATCTTCACCTCCAATCAGTGGTCCGGACAAAGCCGGAACCCATGATAAGAGAGTAACAAGCCTTCTCGCTCTCATAAGCAAGTATGTGCTCGGGATAATAAGTATGTGATTTGACTAGGGTCCATACAACGGACGGTCCTTAATCCACACGGACAGGAAAACAGTGCAAACAAACTATGTCCCGCGACCACGGGACACACCCCGTTACACCCCCTAATACCCATACCACATCCCTGTCCGGTCACCATTTCATTTTCCATCATTTTATTTTGAGATTCATGATAATAATCACCTGTTGTGAGTAACGACAGGTTACCCACGCTACCGATAACCGTAAGCAAAGCGGCTACGCGATCCTGCACTAGTAAGACTTATATATATATATCATAAAATTCCTGCAACGTAAATGCACCACATATATAATGATTATCAAAATATGAGTTATGCACCAGGGCTTGCCTTGGGCAGGTGCAGCATCAATGGTGTCAGTCTCGGGCGGCTCTTGGAACTCCTCCGGCACGAAGATCTCCTCCTCATACTCTTTGACGATCTTCTCGTTGTAACACCTGGTGTTACGCAAGCATTTAGGCACTGCAAATCATGCATATTATGCATTATCAAGCATCCTAATCATACATGCCTAATAATGTTAAATAATAACTGAAATAATGTTTTGAAACATATGAAACATGCTCGTGAAACATGAAGGTTGCATACACTTGTTAAGAGTTTTTTTGCCCTAATTATGCTTGCTAGGCTAATAAAACATGTTTGGCTATAATTGTAAATCATATAGAATTTTTTAGCATAATTTTTGGAGCATAGTTTGTATCTAAACTTTTGACAAAATATGCTTTTGAAATTATTATTGAAATTAGTCAAAAATCCTCCCTATTTAGCTTTTACTTCCCAATTCAAAATCTATGTAAAATTTTGAGTTGGTCCCTCAATAAAAGTTGTAGAGAATTAAATTCTAAGCAACTTTTATTTTTGGACTATTTTCAGAAAATGTCATTTTCTTGCTCAAAATGGTATTTGAAATCAATTTAAAAATGGAAATTTGAAAAAATGTTTTTCTCGTTAGCAGGCCGCCGCCTCACTTCTGGCCCATCAGCTGAAGCCGGCCCAGCACCCTCCCCGCGTCCGCTCCCGCGCCCGCGCCTCGCCTCAGCCCATTCTGCTCCCCATGGCCTAGGCCCACGCCGCGCGCTGTCTCCTACCCCGCGCGCGCGGACGCGCCGTTCTGCCCCCGCATAGGCGCTCGACGCCACGTGGCGGCCGCATGCTAACGCTGCTCACTGTGTGGACGCCGGTGGCCCCCGCGCGCTCGACCTCAAGTCACCACGCCCGCGGCCCTGTCTCCATTCCTTCCCCACTCGCTCTCTCTTTGTTTCCATTTGGAGAACCCGAGCGGGAGCAGAGCACAGCGCCACGCTCCGCCACCTTCGCCACCATGTTCCGTCGCCGGCGAACCGCCTCCGCCCGATTGCTCAAGCGCCACGCTCCGCCACCTTCCCCTCTTCTCCGGACAAGCAACTGCGCCGTCGTTCTCGCATGGCCGAAGCCGCCGAGCTCGTGCTCCGCCCGCCGGCATCCTCGCCCCGTTCTCTCCCCTTGAGTCGCATTCTCATGTTCACCATCTTCTCGTGGACCCCACGCGCACCCCGCCATGCCCGGTCCTGCCCGGCAACGGCCGTCGGCCGCTAGCGGCTGCCGCGACGCTCGGAACATCGGCGTCGCGAGGTCGTCTTCCTCCCCCCTCGGCTTTTCACTAGGCCAAGCCAGCCGTGGGCCGGAGCCCCGAGCCGGGCCGCCTCGCTCTTCCTCACTCGGTTGCTCAGGCCGAAAACGGTCGTGGGCCTGTTCTTCTCGTGGGCCGGTCCAGTAGTAGAAAGGAAAAAGAGTTTATGTTTTTCTTTAATATTTGAGAAAAAGAAATACTTTGGAAAATGTTTGTGTACTAATTTGTGCTCCAAAAAATGTGAAATAAATTGTGTTGTGATCCTCATGACTAGATCTAGGGTTTAAAAATATTGCATTTCAGTTTTGTGACACTTTTCTGTAGAGTTTTATTTAATCATTGAAATTGTTGTTTTCTTGAGAAATGCATAATAAATCATAGAAAACTTAGAAAAATACGATTCCAAGTTTGTTACTCTTCTTGTGTACTATGATTTCTAGGAAAAATATATGTCATGCATGTTCTATAGAAAAATTTTGATGTGTAGTTCAAGTGCCTTTAATGGCTGATTTTTGTTATTTTTGCTAGAGAGCAAAATTTGTATAAAACATGCATGTGATATTTTTTTGTACATGGATTAACTACTATGTAGAACCTAGGAAAAATACTAAATCTGTTGTTTGATACTTTTTATAGTACAAAGTATTTTCATGCTCATATTTAGGCCCTAGCTTGCCATTTTTGTGTAGGCTATTCCACTTTTCTAAATGCCATAAAAATTTGATGGTAGTCTACTTAGGGTAGTACTGTGCTATGGTAATTTTCTAAGATTCTTTTTATGCTATAAAAATAGATATTGCTATTCAAACCAAGTATTAATTAGTGTTTAGTCAAATAATGCTTTATGCATGATTAAAGAATTAATGAAGCTTCGGTGTATCTTTGAAGCATTCAATGAGATGTGTTGATTTAGCATGTTAATAGTAGAAGAGAATGCAGTAAATGACGTGCTCTTGTAGTACCTGTGACGGGGACGTGATTCCCGATCTTCCGTCAGGTTCAAGATAACTATCGATTTGGTCGGAGAGCGACACACCGATCTGGCTTCATATCATAAAGACCGAACCCTGCAACCTTAGCACCACGTCTTCTCTGGTTATCAACCATATCACAATTCGGTTGACCTCGCCACGAAGGCTAATCCCTACTGCAAATCGAAGAACACAAGCAAGAACAAGATAAAATGCAACTCAATTGAAGTGACAATTGCGGATATATGATTAAGCACTCAAAGTTGGGGTCTCGCAAACCGATAACGGCGACTGTTCAAAGACAGATTGATCTAAAGTAAAATCCAAACCCTAACATAGGTGACAGCTACTGATTATAAAGACTAAGGGGCATCCAAGGACCCATACTCACGTCGCTAATAAGTCTCGACACGTTACAAGGGCCAAACAGCCCAAAAGATGACGACGCAGTGCCCTAATAGATTCTGGACGTCAACTTGTTTCGACGATTTCCGTTGACTCTAATAGAATTTGGGCCTCAAACTAAAGTCATTGATTAGCTTATGAAATTATCTTTCCATCCATATGTGGATCATAAAAAACAGAATCCAAATACGTCCTGAGCGTTCATTTTACTATAGACTGGTCCTGGAGCCCGAGATGAACTCAAACTTGATATGGATTGGGCCTCCAACTTGGCTTGCACGCTCTTCCTTGACTCCTAAGGTGGTGGCCAAGGAGGAGGACGTCCTTGGGCATTTCTTAGGTGTTCTCCATCTTCTTGGGGTGTGCTCCAACTTAGGCCTGGGTCCCAAGTGTGAATAACAAGCCAACGACAACGCCGTAGCACCCGATAGAAATAGTGGCAGAATGTCTTGATGATTTGGAGGCCTTGCCAATGTGATATTGAGGTGAGACTAGATCTATTTGAAAGCTTATCAAATAAGCTTTCCATCAGGTGCTCATTGACCTCGATCGCACTCTAGATGGATGAGTTATGGCCTTCCCGATGAAGCACTATCGGGCTACCGACGAACCAAAAGTTCAACTTTGATGGACTTGCACCTTGAGACACATTTGTACCTACATTAAAATAACGACATGTATATGTGAAACCAGATGAATTGTATCCAAAATTACTATACAAATGTAGGAACGAGTGCACCTTATAATCAATGGTCGTATCCGTTGGCGTCATGTCCTCATCAACATGTTCTTGGATGATGTTGACTACCTTGTATGAGATTTGTATTATACTCTACCCATTAAAGCGAATCATGCTCATCTACCTTGCATGTGAATGTATTCATTGTGTTCATTTCATCCTATGCACCTTTTGCATAAGCACTTACTCACCTGCATCATGCAGGATCGCAAACAGAGAGCCCGGTCGTCGTACCCGAGGAGCCCGAGGAGCAGATCGAGGTGCAGCCTCAAGAGGTGCCAGCAGACGAGGAGGACGTTGAGGAACTTCCGGAGTGCCCCGATCACCGCTCAAGCTCCTTCGAGAGAGGAAGGCCCCGGAGCATTTCTCTCCCCCGGTTTGCAATTACTAATTAATGTTTTACCTTAATTGATGCATTATGTTCAGGAGTTGTTTGCAACCATTACTGTATTATACCTTGTTTATCTTTGTTATACTATATCCTTGTGACCCTGGTATCCGTAGTCGAGTCAATGCTTAGCTGGCTTAGACCGGTAGAAGTCGGACGATTTCCTGTCACTTGCGAGCTATAGGTGGTTACCTGGATCTGCTCGGATAACTGTGTAGTCATGGTATAACTAGGTGTTAATTTAAAATTGAGACTGGACGGAGACTTACAAGATTTTAGACTGTAGTGTTTTCCGTCTGTGTCGATTAAGGACCGACCATTGTTGGGCCTCGGGTCATGTTGAATGCATGCCTTGCATTTAGTTGGCCGAATAACGCACCTTTCGACCGCGAAGCTGGGAGATTATTCGGGCCGAGTCGATTGTCCGCAGCGCACTGTGCCGGAGCAGGTGTGGTAGGACACGGGGGCGCGATGATAAGACCGAAAGGCAATCAGTCGGCCCTTGGGTACATGTGGTTCCTGGCGAACTCGAGATTTTACCTGAATAGTTGACTTGGTGACCAACATCTCACTTTAGCGGGTGAGTGAGGTTTGTATAAGGAATAAATTACCAGCTGGTTAATAATCAATTCGAATCATCATCGTTCACTGGATAGTGAACACTTGACTTGAGTTACTTTATCATAGTAATGTTGATGGAACACTTGGACTATTATAATGGATATGATATTATGAAAGTTGTTAATGATCATTGGTTATCATTATTTGCTTAATCACATGCTTACTCTAGTATAGGTGCAAATATAATCGACAGGTTAATAATAATTAACTTGATAATAATGCTTTTGGAAAGGTTCTTGAAATGCTAAAAATACCTTTTTGCGAATGAGTCAGCAACCCTACTATAAAGCCCTTCATAATTCTTGATGTCACTTTATTTTTAGTTATGTTAGGTAAGTCTAGCTGGGTATATTTTCGTACTCAGGGTTTGTTCCCACTTGTTGCAGATGGGCAAATGTATTACGGCTACTGTATCAACTGCCTTTATCATGCGATGGGTGATGCTTAGGACCATGGGCATGGTCATTCCTTACGTCTCATCTAATGCTTTTGTTGGAGATGATCATCAGCTGGCGCTGTACTTGAACTCCATGTGAGTGTGTGTGGTTTTGAATAAATGGATTCTGCTACTTCTATTTGAACTCGGTTTGTAATAACTATGTTTAAACTCTGATGTATCTGTGATGCAAACTTTTATGTAATATGTGATGGTGACAGCTAAACTTATTACGATCTTGGCTGGTATGTGAGTTGGTTTGAAATCCTTCGTGATTTCACGGACTGGTTATACGGGCTTAAGTTTGCTAAATCGTCTGCTCTAGCGGGTGATTTTTTTACTTAATTTTGTATAATTGGTCGGTTCTGTTACACTCGTACTCCTGATCATCGACGGTCACGTACTATACCAGGTCGTTCCCTACATGCATGCGATAATGATGCAACATTTAGCATTTATGCGACAGCAACTCTTAAAATACAACACACGTGCTAAGCTACTAAGCTAGCTCTAATGAAGATAGCAAGCTATCTACCATCTTCATCAAGCAATATATCAAACTCATCTTACAAGCGCTTCATTTTACAAATCACTATTATGCTTTCATTTATATTAGTTTTGGTGGACACTTGGTTACCAAAAGAAACAGTCTAATCTAGTGCTACGAATTTTACAACAAGCACATGATAATGCAACAAAGCTACTGCAAAAAATTTTAACGCTCAAGCTTTTACCATTCTACCACAACAATTCCTAGAAATGTGGACCTCCTGATATTAAGCATTTTCAAACGATTTAAAGGATCACAACATCATCACAGATATATATTAACTAATTACACTAGTCGATAGAGCATGAAATTAGGAACCTAACACAATTTATTTCACAATTTTTGGGCATCTACAAGATTCGTTATAATTTACCCAAGATCGGCTCCAAATCTAAAACAAATAAAACTTATTTCT
This sequence comes from Saccharum hybrid cultivar R570, assembly GCA_038087645.1. NCBI lineage: Eukaryota > Viridiplantae > Streptophyta > Magnoliopsida > Poales > Poaceae > Saccharum > Saccharum hybrid cultivar. The sequence goes on along the minus strand of JAQSUU010000001.1, from coordinate 32,442,295 downwards.
ATTTTCTAGAAAAAGAAAAACAAAAACCCCAGAGCAACCCACAACCTGCAGGCGCCGCCCGCTCGCTCGCAGTGCCTGTGCACTCGCGGCCCGCAGACGCGGCCTGCGCAAAGTAGGCCGGCCCACAATGGGTGGAAGCTTGTATACAATGGAGGTTTTGCGAAAGCGCCCCTGTACTAATTGTATTTCATGCGACTACCATGCGGCCTATTCCTACAGTCGACACTCAAGCAAACTAGCCCCCGAAAAAATTCGTCTTTACAACGGCAAGGTCCCTGACCTCCCCGCATGCACCGACCGACGAGCAGCGGCACCTAGCGGCTACGCCGGCCAACTAAGAAATCCTAATGCGAAACCAAGGAGCTGACCCTGACCTGCGGGTCCCTGTGCGGTTAGGGGCGACGGTTCGAAGTCGAAGACGCACCGGAACGGCTCCCTCACGATGACGGCAACCAAGCTGCGGTGGCGACACTGCTCCAGTGAGTGGAGATGTTAGCAGAATGGTAGGGATGGCGCATGAGCAACCAGAACTCACCACTGCCCTGGTTGTGGAGATGACTTGGCCAAAAATCGCCTATGAAGGGCTAACCACACGCGCCCGATCGACGCGACGGCGTAACGCGGCGGTGCGACCATGTCAGTGGGGTCTATAGGAGCCGGTAGGGTTACAGATGGCGAGCACAGGGCGCGTAGGGGTCAAGGCGAAGCTCATGGTGCGGTTGCTAGGACGCGAGCGGTTATGGGGAGGGATTCTTACCCCACGCCGGCCATAGCCTTAACAGCACAGTGGCAGCAACGCTCCAAAATTGGCGTTCGTCGAGGCATGAGTCAAGGCAAGGTGGGGTCGGGCAACTAGAAGACATGGTGGTGAAGCAAGGGGAGTGATGAATTGGGCGATGGTGATCTCCCTCCACCGAAACAATGAAGGGGCCCACCGGTATGGCAGATAGAGGAGAGAGGGAAACAAGGTGGGCAGGGCTCGGTTCGACACTCCCACGCGCGACGCAGTGGGGCGGGCAGAAAAACATGCGCGCGCAGCGCCATAAATCGCTAAACGATGACGCTGAGACGGGAGGGGGCACTACCACCAGGCCGGCCAGCAGCGGTATAGAGATGCAGAGGGAGGGGGGAATTGCGGATGCGACGGCGAAGTGATGGCACCGCAGCGGCCGAGCCAACGCGCGAGGCAGGAGGCGGCACAGCGCGGGCCAGCAGCGGCTGTGGCGCAGCAGTGTAGCAGGGCAATGGAGCAGAGCAATCATCGGGCGCGGTGACCAGCGGCCGGCTGGTAGCAGGCGATGGGGTAGAGCGGCAGGGGGGGCAGCGAGGCGACGGGAAGGCTGTAGAGGCCCACGCAGCAGCGGCCAGGCCGTAAGCCAGCCACGGCCAGGCCGAGGATGGCACTGGGCAGCCCACTCCCCCATGTGTGACCCGGCCGAGTGCGGCCACATCAAGCACAGGTCACGGTGACCACGCACCGGAAGCCAGATAACCCGACGCTACACACGTGCACGATTTTTAAAGCGTCTACCTCGGCTAAACCAGCTCAAAAACGTCCCTGCCTCCAAGACTATACCAAGGAGGGTACTAAGGGGTATCTACCAAGGCTAAGACCCGACACGAGTCATTAACAAATTTGTGCAACCCAAATTCCCGAACATGACCTCGTCAAACTCTTTTTAAACGTAGAAATTGTTCTAAGTTTGGAGTTGGATTTGTTTCCAAGTTGCGTTTCTAGGCTATTAGAATTACTAGCTAACAATATTCTTTTTCAACAGCAAGGGTTTCATTGTCCTATGCAAAGTTTGTTCTGCCAACTTTCTTTAAGTGCCACATATGAGTTCTATAACATTTATGCTTAATAAAAATTGGTTTAGAACCCTAAGTGCTATAACATGAACCCTCGTGCCAACTTTCATTCAACATTTTTGTTATTTATTTTAAGTTATAAAATTATTCTACACTCTTCATCACATGCAATAACATGTAGCATGATGCTCATGACACATTTTAATGAGTTGTTTTACGCGATAACACCAAGGGTGTTACAACCTCTCTATGACAAGATTTGTTTCTGAAAATTTCCATTTGAGGGTTTCATGGTTCGGATAAAAAAATTGATCATGTTCCTTAATAATTGGTAAGTTCACATCCCTTTTCTTTTCCAGTCCTCCCTTGAATATCTCTTTCAAATTCACAAGTGTGGTTTCAAACACATGTATGCCATACGAAAATTCATGTTAGTTTCAAAGATTTGGTGATCACAACGATATTCTGAAATCAACCTCCTGTAGGTTTGACAAATTTTTATAGTTGGCCATAACATCTCTAACAGAAAAATGCTCCATACAACGTGTGGCATTACAAGTTCGCACCATATCTTGCTAGAACCAGTTTTAATTTATTGAAATATGTTCCCCAATATCAGGTTTTGACCTTTAATTATGATGTTTTCAATAAGTTAAGATATTTTAGATAGGTCAATGCTTAGAGCAGATGAAATGGTTTTCTTTCTTTCTTTGAAATTTGTGTCTGAGTCTTTTACTTTACACATATCTATAATTTTGTTATGAAATTTTCCCTAATTGAAAGGCAAGTGCTCTTTGTTGAGGTTTGAGATAAGACCTAATTTCTTGGAGCTAACTCTAAAAAAAGGTTTGATTGTATACTATCTCCTTTGCGTTTATTTTTTTGTCTGCATATTCAGTTGCTTTATATTACAATATATAGCGCACGTTTCCTGTGCCACACTACACAACGTGATTAGTTATATGTTTTCCATTTCCCCTATCGTCAATAATTAAATATGTAACGGAACCGTCCAAATTATAAGAGCACAAGTACAAAAACAATCACCGAAGTGATCAAATTCTCGTACTTGAGCCCATATAACTCCGGTAGTCCAATAAAATCACGAGGGATTTCAAACCAACCAACATACAAGCCAAGATCGTAGTGATTCAACATAACAAGTCACATGTTACATTCATTTCACAAGTAAATCAATTTACATCGGAGTTCAACATAGTTATTACAACTTACATTGAAAAGTAGCGGAAGCAAAGTAATTTGAAACTAACATTAATCTTATTTCAAATACATGCCAGTACCACGGTCGACTTCCAACAAAAGCATTAGAGATAAGGTAAATAAGAAGGATCATGTCCATGATCACACTCCGCCACTAAGGCAGGAGCCAACCAACTCTTGCAGTCACCATGATACATCACAACCTGCAACAAGTGGGGATAAAACCCTGAGTACGAGAAGGTACTCAGCTAGACTTACACGTCAGAAACCAGAAATAAGGTGACACCAAGGATCATGCAAGGCTGATATAAAGTGGGGCTAGCTTGACAACATTTTGCACAAAAAGCTTAATATAGATGATCAATCATTAATGCTTAAGCATCAAGTTAATTATCGTTAACCTAACATCTATATTAGAACCTGTACTAGACTACTAGAGCACTCACTTTATTAGGAGCAAACAATATTAACCATAGCAGGTATAAATTAAGGCAACCTTTCCATCGTGATCCAAATAACCATCCGTTCAATTTAATGGAATCTACGTTGCCGCTGCTCAAGTCAAGTGCTCACTAACCGGAAGTGACGGCGATTCGAATCGAATTCCTATCCAGCTGGAGGGGTATTTCTAACACTCACCGCGCAGGCCCCTGCCAGGGTCGCATAAACCACCTTTTCATATGATTCAGGAATCACGGGTCCGAATGATGTCGTGACCCCAAGGGCGACACTCTGCCAGGTGATAGGGACTCTAACCCCCCCTTGGTCTCACGCCAATGTCCCCAAGCACATCCTTTCTCTCCTCCAAGAAGCAACCTACCATTCGATTCCCGGCCTGAATCACATTACTCGGCTTCACGGTCGGAACGACTTATTCGGCCAACTAAGTGTTAGACTGCGTTTAACATGACTCAAGGACGTACAGCGAATCGGTCCTTAAACGACTCAGACGGGGATAGATTCACACCCAAGACCTCCATGCCTTGTTGCTTCACTATCGTCATCCCGCCCGGTCTCATTTCATTTTATTAACACATGATTTCATTCCACGATAGCAAATATAGCCAACCGTGCCATATATGAATATCCCTATATCTCGTAGGTGACAGGAAATCACCTGACTTCTACCGCTTAAAGCAGGGCTAAGCATCTACTCGATCCTAGTCTATATAGGATTCAAGGATTCATATATCTGGACAAGGAATGATATAATGCAGCAAGAGTTTCCAACCAACTCCTACCACTTAATGCAACAATACTTATAACATATATATATACATATATATAATTAATTGCTTTGAAGATATGAGGCTTATAATGCTCCGGGGCTTGCCTGGGATCCGACTCAAGTTAGAGTATGTCAGATGAATTCGCTTGGCGAGCATTTCCCTTCGGGATGGATCCACCAACTCCATCTTCGGGTTTGGCTCCATAACACGTCCTTCACATGGTGCATCTAGCGTACCTAAATGAGATGCAAGATGCAAGTGTATGAATATATAGAAATGCAATACACAAAGTAATCAAACAAGCATACCAAAGTTCTCCTAAACACCTAGAGCTAATTAACTTAATCCTCATTAAGACATAATATAGAAGAGGGCTACCACATCAATCAAGAAAAAAGTCTCACAAGATCACAGGGTACCACCCAAGTATCATCAAAGATATGAGTCACACTTCAATACCCAAGCACGACAAAGTTAATCAAGTATTAGAACTAGAAATTGCTACCTTCTGGACATCAGACCAACAGCTGAGTAATTTAATCATAACTGGAGATCTACAACTCCAAATGACTTGCAAGAAGACATTATGAAAATCTTATGAAATTATCTAAATTTTATTTATAATCATCTAAACCTGGTTCTAACATTTACCAGGTCAAAATACAGAAGATACAGAATCTGTCCTGGAAGGACAGAGAGCAACATACATCTGAACCCAAATTAGAACAGCTGTAGTTTCTAAACCATATGGCCAAATACCACTAAACTTTAACAGCAGCTAGATCATGAAATTCACAACAACTTTGTTATAGCACATAAGACATGAAAACATCATTTGCATAGGGTAATTAACAATATTCTCAAATCTGTTTAGAAACCTCATTTGCAAGAAATAATTATTAAGGATGCTCCATAAATTCTACCAAAATTTGCATTTGGTTCATTCTATGACCACATCATAAGGATGCTCCATAAATTCTACCAAAATTACAGGGGTCTACAAATGCTCTCAAAAGTCTATTGTACAAATTTCAAGCCATTTAGATAAGTACATCAACCTCTATGAAAAAGACAATCAACTATTGAAATAAATCATATGAGAACAGGTAAAACCTAAAACTCAATATTTTCTGTGAATACATGGCCATAGAATGAACCAAAATCATAGAGCAACATCATAATAAGGTGATGGGACAACATTTTCTATTTTATCATTTATATATTATTTATAAGCTATTTATCAAGCCCTAAACAAGTTAAATCAATAACTAGATCATCCAATAAGTAGTGACCAAGAAATTTATACCACAGTACATACATATCATGACAAGACTACCATAAAAATTTCACATCAGTTGGAGCATCACAACTCAAGATATAAAATGACAAGTAAAAAAATGTAATTTTCCTTATTAATCAAGGTCCAATCAAAACCCTAAGAAAACAGTGAACAAATAGTGTGTTTAATATTTTTCCTAGCAAGTACATTTCATCACAAAATTAACAAAATAAGAATCACTATTTTTGGAGTTCTAAAACTCCAGATCTGGCTTTGGTCAAGTTTAAAGGCATTTATAGAGCATTTTTAAAACTTAAATAAAGACATCAGGAAATATCTACAAACATATAACATTTTATAACTCTAATACAAAGATCTCTTCTTAAGGTTTCCAAAAAGTCCCCATTTACTATTTTTGGAATTACCTAACAGGAGATATAAATTTTAGAAGATTTACATCAAATCTGATATTCAAAAATGAAATTAAGTACTTAACTCTAGACATGCTAGGTGCACCCGGTCATGCAACCGGATCTACCACCTACTTAAACTGCCACGCGGGACCCATGCCTAGATGGCCCCACCAGTCATCCCTAGAGAAAGAATAGAGAGAGGGGGGGTCGCTCCTCTTCTTCCTCCGGCCGTTGAGGAGCAGAGGAGGCGGCCAGAAAAAATGGCCGGCCTCGAGCCAGAAGCGGCCGGCGATGGCGATTGGAAGGTTGGCCGGCTTCACGGTTGCGAGGTGCACCCGCACGCACTTGCGGTGTGGGCCGAGGTGGCCCATGGCCTCTTGGCCACTGAGGCAGGCGGCTGCGGCCGTGGCCATCGGCGGCAGGCGAGCACCGGTAGCGGCGGGCCGAGCGGAATGGCAGCACGGGTATCGGTGGTGCCTGGTGCAACTGAGAAATGGCCCAGCTCAGCTTGAGGCGACCCATGGCAGGCTGGCCATGGAAGCGGGTCGCGACGCACGAGAAGCTCCGGCGGCGGCCGTCTGCAGCGCGCGGGAAAGCCAAGATGAAGGTGCGTCGAGGGCGGCGGATGGCGGTGAAGGTGCCACGGTACAAGACTAGGACGAGAAAGGCATGGCGGGGTGGATTAATTGTTGGCCATGGAGCTCAATTAGGCCGGCAATGGTGGCCACGGCCATCTGTGGTGTGCGCGCGCGTGAGCACGGACGGAGATGGGGAGTGCTCTGGTGCTGCTCGGCTTGCCAAACGCGAGAGGGAGCAGCAGGACGGGGTAGAAGGCATGGACGTGCGGCGGTTTGGTGGGGGCGCGGTGCGGCATGGTCGCCATGCGCACGGACACGCGCCGCCCATAGAGGCATTTTACCGAGCACGTGGCGGGCAGCGAAGCGATCAGCGTGGAACACGATTTTAGACCGGTTGCAGGCCGAATTTGGACATGGACCCAAAAGCAAAGTTGCAGCCCGCATAATGCTCTACATTTATTATTTAGGGTGGCATGCCATTAGAGCAACAGATTAGTGTCTAACCAAACCCCAAGATGGCAATGTCAACAAATTGACAAAGGTCACGGAAACTCGCCTTTGGAGGTCAAAACTCGATCAAACTAAACCTAACTTTTTGCATGCTCTTCCTTATCATATAAGCTCCAACTTTTACATTTGGACCAACTTGAGTTGCTCAACCAATTTGGGAAACGTGAGATGCCAACGTCGAAGACACTGAAACCAGGGCTTTAATTGTCTAAGTGCTGAAATCAGCCCTATTTCAGACTTATGGGCCCTTTTTTAGCATGTTCCACACATTTTCATGACTTGACTCTTAAACAAAGTTTGTTTCTTATTAAATTCCCTACAACTTTGTTAAAGGGTGCATAGTCATGCAAAGCTCCTAAGTCCCACTTTTGAAATGGTCAAACCAAAAGGGTTCTAGGGTCCATACATGGTCAACCATCACTTAGAAGCACATTTAGGCAAAATGATCAACATGAACATTGTTCCATGGAGTGTCCTAAGTGTAGTTAAGGTGTTGTAGAGGCCAAACATACCCACCATGTATAGGTTGCACAAAAGTGTAGGCCCCACATGCCTTGAAACATAGAAGTCACTATAATTGTAGTGCTTGTTTCAAGGCCATATTTCAATTGTTTCATGTGTTTGCTTCAAGATACACGCTACACATGTTCCACTAGGGTGTTCCACATGTGTCCAAGCTGTGTTGCACATGTTGCATTTGTATGTTGCATAAACACTAGTTACCATGGGATGTAAGGCAGGTTTTAGTTATAATCCAAACAAGCATATAACTTATCATTTCATGTGACTTTTTGATTCCAAACTCTATGAAACTTTTCTAGGGATCAATATAGATAGGTACTAAGGTGAGACACATGAAGATATTGCCATAACACCACCCGAGCATATATCTTGAAAATGTCCTATATGCAAAGCAAAGGAGTAACAACCAAGTTTAGATTAGACTCAACTCCGTAGGTTGGCCTTGACATCGTCATCTCCGCTTAATCTATCATGTTTGAGCTCAAACCCACTACTTAATGAGTGACAAACACCTGGGGTGTTACAGCCCTCCCCCCTTAAAAGAATCGCGTCCTGAGATTCAGAATGGAAGACCTTTTAAGGAAGAGAGGCACGTTATCTAGTTCCCAACATTTGCTATAGCATTCAGCTACAAAGCTTCAACATCGGTGAACAATTTGGTCAAAGGCACTTTCTGATACTTACTCTTCATGGTAAACTTTATCTGAATAATTTTCTTCATTGACTTCCATGAAGCATTGTTACTTTGGGAGGAATCCCAGATAGCACAGTAGTGCATTCTCAATGTACAGAGATCATTTGGTACATGAGCGACCACTCACAAGTATCTGATTCTTTAATGAACATAACATGGTCCGTATGAACTTTACACTAGACCGAAATCTTCAGAAGTATACTCATTGAAATGACTCTATGTTCACAAAGTTTGAAAAGTAGCCCTCTACCAGAATGGCTTGAGCGCAACCTTCCAAATAGGGTGAGATCATAGATGACAAACATCCTCTGAGGTTATAGGATACTGACTAACCAATAGACAGGGTCTATGTTGGTCGTAAATGTTCAATCCTTCCGATATCAACTAATGAAAAACTACTTAAGGTTCCATGTGTGCAGTTCTCTTTCTCGGATGACAACACTGTATTATCTGAGTCTATCGAGGGGTTAGTGAATGTGATAGCTGACTCTGTCAGCTTCGTATTTCTGCCAATAGCTATCTAAAAGATTCTTTTATCCAAAGACAAACGTTATCTGGGTTGAAGCAGATGCAACCTCTTGGGTAAAAACATTTATAAGGTACTAAAGTATATCATCATTGGAAAATTAGCACCAAAGAAAGATGTAGCGAGGCCTTAAGGATAACAAAAGTTATAATATTTACTAAACCGTGGGAAGTAGTCTACCACCAAGCGATTGAGTAAAATCTTCCTTGGTGACTTAGTTGTACTATAAGTTGAGTTGACTTGCAGCATAACAACTTTGTCAGGCCAACTGTCACCTTGAGGCTTCCTTTTTAGGATCAAACAGCAGCTCTAAGATGGAAAATCTGTGGTTTGACACTTTTCAAATTGCTTTTGATTCGCGATGGCATACATTGATTTGCAGAAACCAAGGCTACTCGTACATTAGGGATACGAGAAAGCAAAAGCAAATGAAAGAGTGTAAACTAGTATCTGTGAGACCTCAAAAGGGCCATCCAACAGCAGATCTCGACTATTAAATTACATATCAATTCGAGGATGCACACACTTTGAACTTGCGGGTTACTTTTGCAAGGCAAAACACATACTCTGCCTGGAGAACATTTCTACAAGGATAAGGAACTGCTTCTAAATAGTCCTCAATACTTCATCCAATAGAGTTATGAACAAACTGTTTGTGGCACCTAAGGACACAAGGATGCTACTGGAAACTAGGGCATGCTTTCTCTAATTCTTCATCACAGCTGATTGAACATCTTACACTATATGTGTGATTGTCCAAGACGGAATTGACTTGATCACAATGGCTCTAGAAGATAGAATACAATGCAAGTTGTTGGCTAGTTAATTAACTTCTTGTTGGTTATTGCTCTGTAAGACATAGCATTCGTAGCTACCAAGGGGTCATTACCTAGTCGGAGGTTAACGTTCCTATTGGTAGCTAATCAGTTGTCTCTCAACACTAAAAAGTTTCAAAACTTCTTTCTTGATCACAATAATTGTGGTCAATCCAAAGCAGATGGTTGCCATCGAAGTCAGCAGATAAGAAGTCACACCAGAGATGGTTGATTTCGACGGTATGGCCATTATGCATACAACGATTAAAACTTGCATATTGTAACGATTGAGTCTTATCCAACGGATGACTTGTCCAACAGTAAGTGTTGTCTGTCCTTTTTATCCAATAGAGATGAGATACTTTGTTCACTAGATGACGTTCGTCAATACTGGGACAACTAAGTAGAGTCACTTGGCTACCACATATTGCAGTTTGTTAATGTTTATGTCGGTGACCTGTTCTTCAAAAGTTATCCTCTTAGCAACTTCAGGAGGAAGCTCTACTACTTTTGGTCCAATATAAGGGTCTTTTGATAAGATATGGGAAAACAATCAAGGAAGAAGGTCACGTGAAAAATCACATCAGTGTTGTTCTGTAATGGATTATGATTAGAAATCATGATACCAGCGTGGCAGCGCGTGCCGAGCAACACAACCTTGTGTGTGCACCCACAGCAAGCTCTCGGTTTCGTCGCGACACCATTAGTTGCTACTCATAACACCATTACTGAACATGCACCCGATGAGGAATTTCAATGACACAGATTGGGTTGATAAGGTAGATGCACGAATTTACAAGCACATGATTTTGAGGCCATAGCAGAGAGACGTTGCGTCACACTAGCTAACCTTTGGGAGAGGTAACGGGAAGGTCCAACATGGATTTGGGTATGGTCTCCACCATTGGCAACATACGAACCATGGTCAAAGGCTAGCGTTGATTAAAGTTAACTTGGTTGGTCAGTCGACAAGGGTCTTCTCATAAAGGGTTGCAAAACATCCACGGCTTATGCAAACATATAGGAGAACTAAACTTTGGGCTTTCGGTCAAGCAAAGGCATGGATACAAACATTCAAGGGCTAACCACCAAGTCTACAGGCTCAGGCTCCTAAGAGAGAAACCTAATTGAAGACAACAACCATACAATTATGTAACGTGAATGTTGTTCTAGGATAAAGCTATGTGACCCTCGTATGCTCACCGAGGATAAACGAGGTGACAACTAGGGCACTACCTAGATAACAAGTATACATACAACATCACAATCAAGCAGTCATTTGAGAAAATTCAAACGAATGGGCTTAAGCAACCAATACAAGGCACAAGGCTCACCCAAAATAAGCATTTATCTCAAGCATGAACTAACTACAAGTTTAGCTCAAAACAACGCTAGCTAAGGAAGCCAACTTAGCATGTGCCCAGAATCTGGACAGCAGCACAGTGGTTAATTGTTTCAACCATAACTGAGGTTGTAGACATCCCACAAAGATGATCCTAGACTTTATAGAAAGCTTAGGAAGATGACTACACTTTAGTTATTCATACCAATAGCTAATTCATAGATTAACATGGTCAAACATGCTGATGTTTCAGATCTGTACCAATATGGACAGAAAACTGATAAGAACTTCAAAAATGCATAACTGGAGTTCTAGGGACACAACAAGGCTGATCCTTAACTTTATGTAAAGATTATTAAGTTGTCTATAACTTTCTTATTATCATATTAAGATGATTCTATAGCTAACAAGGTTAAACAAGACAAGTAAGACATCTCTGCCCAGATTTGGACAGATTCTATCATTCCACTTTACAAGCTCATAAGTAGAGATTTAGACCACCAAAATTTGTGATATAGGACACTTTGGAAAGCTTAGAAAAAGTACTACACTTCTTATATTATCTCCAAGACATGATTCCATACGCACATAGGTCAAATAAAGCAAACATTCAGATTTGTTCTGAACATGAGCAGATTCTGACAATAAACTTCTAAAATCTATAACTCCCAAAACATAAGACCTAGGGTCACGAAATTTTTGGACAAGCTAGATAAGTAAGTTAGCTACATCTTTGGTATTCTCTATAACTACAGAAAACACCATTATGAGCACGAAAGAATCACTACAACAGAAACTATTCTAGCAGCCAATGTTTAATAAGCAAAACAAAGCTTGCCTTTGTTCTATTTAACAAGAGAGCACACAAACATGTTATTCTTGTAGCGCTAAAGATTGTTACCTTAGACCAACCAATTTAATTCATTATTGAGAATCACAATTACTTATGTGAGGTCTAAAGCATTTGCAATTGCTGGTATGATCACATATCCACCACTTGGCTAAACTAGAGGGCATCTATAGGTTCAAGCATGTACCCACACTTATTTCTAACAAGGCTAAGCATACACTTTTCTCAAGCAACATGGAACAAGGCATTCATGTCAAACTCCACACAAGGAAGACAGTACGTAATATCAATCCCAAGTTACTTAATATCGAACAAGGGTGAGAGGAGCATAGCTATGCATAAAGCAACAATCATGAAGATGCATGCTTCGTCCTATTCGTCCTCACAAGATTGCCAACCTACGGTGGCGATCACGTTCTATGTCGGTGGCATAACACGCACTCTCTCGATATATAGCTAGTCGTCAGCTACATTCGACTTACGTAATCGTGGTTAGCGTACCTGTAGAAAAGTTTCATTGCAGCCCAACAATTCCCCAATAAAGCACACAATGAAAGCAGAAAGTAAAATTCTAAGTACTTCCATATACATATACCCCTGTATATATACATGTAGCACTAAAACTACCCGAATCATTCGATCACCCACAATTAAGTACCTTCATATATACATGTGTGTAACATGTAAATAATCCAGTAACCAAAACTAGCTCTCCCCTAGACCGAGGGTTGGACGGTCATGCTCTCACAACTCACACTTACATGAGCGCAGGTGCGACGTTGCATAAAAGTAAACTAGCAACATATATGGCTATTTCATATATGAAGGCTACCTCCAATCTTACACACCGGATAGCATAGTGTGGGAGAGTCATCACACATACATACCTTGGCCTGGGTGTAGATGCATAAATGAAAACCCCCAAGTTAGTACTTATATAAGCCACCTAATAATCCTTATATGGGCATAAGGAAATTGACCACTGGCATACTTAGATTTAGAATTCAGTTTTCACAAACCTATATATAGCTATAAGTTGATAAAACTGATTTTATAAAACAAAACCTTTGTTTTAAATACACATACGATAAGTTTAATGTTGGATCTTGCTCCGATACCAGCTGTAACGGAACCGTCCAAATTATAAGAGCATAAGTACAAAAACAATCACCGAAGTGATCAAATTCTCGCACTTGAGCCCATATAACTCCGGCAGTCCAATAAAATCACGAGGGATTTCAAACCAACCAACATACAAGTCAAGATCGTAGTGATTCAACATAACAAGTCACATGTTACATTCATTTCACAAGTAAATCAATTTACATCGGAGTTCAACATAGTTATTACAACTTACATTGAAAAGTAGCGGAAGCAAAGTAATTTGAAACTAACATTAATCTTATTTCAAACACATGCCAGTACCACGGTCGACTTCCAACAAAAGCATTAGAGATAAGGTAAATAAGAAGGATCATGCCCATGATCACACTCCGCCACTAAGGCAGGAGCCAACCAACTCTTGCAGTCGCCATGATACATCACAACCTGCAACAAGTGAGGATAAAACCCTGAGTACGAGAAGGTACTCTGCTAGATTTACCCGTCAGAAACCAGAAATAAGGTGACACCAAGGATCATGCAAGACTGATATAAAGTGGGGCTAGCTTGACAACATTTTGCATAAAAAGCTTAATATAGATGATCAATCATTAATGCTTAAGCATCAAGTTAATTATCATTAACCTGTCATCTATATTAGAACCTGTACTAGAGCACTCACTTTATTAGGAGCAAACAATATTAACCATAGCAGGTATAAATTGAGGCAACCTTTCCATCGTGATCCAATTAACCATCCGTTTAATTTAATAGAATCTATGTTGTCGCTGCTCAAGTCAAGTGCTCACTAACCGGGAGCGACGGCGATTCGAATCGAATTCCTATCCAGCTGGAGGGGTATTTCTAACACTCACCGCGCAGGCCCCTGCTAGGGTCGCACAAGCCACCTTTTCATATGATTCAGGAATCGCGGGTCCGAATGATGTCGCGACCCCAAGGGCGACACTCTGCCAGGTGATAGGGACTCTAACCCCCCTTGGTCTCACGCCAATGTCCCCAAGCACATCCTTTCTCTCCTCCAAGAAGCAACCTACCATTCGATTCCCGGCCTGAATCACATTACTCGGCTTTGCGATCGGAACGACTTATCCGACCAACTAAGTGTTAGACTGCGTTCAACATGACTCAAGGACGTACAACGAATCGGTCCTTAAACGACTCAGACGGGGATAGATTCACACCCAAGACCTCCATACCTTGTTGCTTCACTATCGTCATCCCGCCTGGTCTCATTTCATTTTATTAACACATGGTTCCATTCCACAATAGCAAATATAGCCAACCGTTCCATATATGAATATCCCTATATCTCGTAGGTGACAGGAAATCACCTGACTTCTACCGCTTAAAGCAGGGCTAAGCATCTACTCGATCCTAGTCTATGTAGGATTCAAGGATTCATATATCTGGACAAGGAATGATATAATGCAGCAAGTGTTTTCAACCAACTCCTACCACTTAATGCAACAATACTTATAACATATATATATATACATATATATAATTAATTGCTTTGAAGATATGAGGCTTATAATGCTCCGGGGCTTGCCTGGGATCCGACTCAAGTTAGAGTATGTCAGATGAATTCGCTTGGCGAGCATTTCCCTTCGGGATGGATCCACCAACTCCATCTTCGGGTTTGGCTCCACAACACGTCCTTCACGTGGTGCATCTAGCGTACCTAAATGAGATGCAAGATGCAAGTGTATGAATACATAGAAATGCAATACACAAAGTAATCAAACAAGCATACCAAAGTTCTCCTAAACACCTAGAGCTAATTAACTTAATCCTCATTAAGACATAATATAGAAGAGGGCTACCACATCAATCAAGAAACAAGTCTCACAAGATCACAGGGTACCACCCAAGTATCATCAAAGATATGAGTCACACTTCAATATCCAAGCATGACAAAGTTAATCAAGTATTAGAACTAGAAATTGCTACCTTCTGGACATCAGACCAACAGCTGAGTAATTTAATCATAACTGGAGATCTACAACTCCAAATGACTTGCAAGAAGACATTATGAAAATCTTATGAAATTATCTAAATTTTATTTATAATCATCTAAACCTGGTTCTAACATTTACCAGGTCAAAATACAGAAGGTACAGAATCTGTCCTGGAAGGACAGAGAGCAACATACATCTGAACCCAAATTAGAACAGCTGTAGTTTCTAAACCATATGACCAAATACCACCAAAATTTAAACGCAGCTAGATTATGAAATTCACAACAACTTTGTTATAGCACATAAGACATGAAAACATCATTTGCATAGGGTAATTAACAATATTCTCAAATCTGTTTAGAAACCTCATTTGCAAGAAATAATTATTAACTTATGTTGCAAACATATAATTGAATAAAACCAACTTTACCAACATTTCATACATGACTAATGAACACCAGAAAACATAGTGTCAATTACTAAATAAATTCTTTTAATACATTTTCTTAATTTATTTAGATAATTAGGTGGAATTATGACCACATCATAAGGATGCTCCATAAATTCTACCAAAATTACAGGGGTCTACAAATGCTCTCAAAAGTCTATAAAAAAGACAATCAACTATTGAAATAAATCATGTGAGAACAGGTAAAACCTAAAACTCAATATTTTCTATGAATACATGGCCATAGAATGAACCAAAATCATAGAGCAACATCATAATAAGGTGATGGGACAATATTTTCTATTTTATCATTTATATATTATTTATAAGCTATTTATCAAGCCCTAAACAAGTTAAATCAATAACTAGATCATCCAATAAGTAGTGACCAAGAAATTTATACCACAGTACATACATATCATGACTAGACTACCATAAAAATTTCACATCATTTGGAGCATCACAACTCAAGATATAAAATGACAAGTAAAAAAATATAATTTTCCTTATTTATCAAGGTCCAATCAAAACCCTAAGAAAACAGTGAACAAATAGTGTGTTTAATATTTTTCCTAGCAAGTACATGTCATCACAAAATTAACAAAACAAGAATCACTATTTTTGAAGTTCTAAAACTCCAGATCTGGCTTTGGTCAAGTTTAAAGGCATTTATAGAGCATTTTTAAAACTTAAATAAAGACATCAGGAAATATCTACAAACATATAACATTTTATAACTCTAATACAAAGATCTCTTCTTAAGGTTTCCAAAAAGTCCCCATTTACTATTTTTGGAAATACCTAACAGGAGATATAAATTTTAGAAGATTTACATCAAATCTGATATTCAAAAACGAAATTAAGTACTTAACTCTAGACATGCTAGGTGCACCCGGTCGTGCAACCGGATCTACCACCTACTTAAACTGCCACGCGGGACCCACGCCTAGATGGCCCCACCAGTCATCCCCAGAGAAAGAATAGAGAGAGAGGGGGTCGCTCCTCTTCTTCCTCCGGCCGTTGAGGAGCAGAGGAGGCGGCCAGAAAAAATGGCCGGCCTCGAGCCAGAAGCGGCCGGCGATGGCGATTGGAAGGTTGGCCGGCTTCACGGTTGCGAGGCGCACCCACACGCACTTGCGGCGTGGGCCGAGGTGGCCCATGGCCTCTTGGCCACGGAGGCAGGCGGCTGCGGCCGCGGCCATCGGCGGCAGGCGAGCACCGGTAGCGGCGGGCCGAGCGGAATGGCAGCGCGGGTATTGGTGGTGCCTGGTGCAACTGAGAAACGGCCCAGCTCAGCTTGAGGCGACCCATGGCAGGCTGGCCATGGAAGCGGGTCGCGACGCGCGAGAAGCTCCGGCGGCGGCTGGCGGTGAAGGTGCCATGGTACAAGGCTAGGACGGGAAAGGCATGGCGGGGTGGATTCATTCTTGGCCATGGAGCTCAATTTGGCTGGCAATGGTGGCCACGGCCATCTGTGGTGTGCGCGCGCGTGAGCACGGACGGAGATGGGGAGTGCTCTGGTGCTGCTCGGCTTGCCAAACGCGAGAGGGAGCAGCAGGGCGGGGTAGAAGGCATGGACGCGCGGCGGTTTGGTGGGGGCGCAGTGTGGCATGGTCGCCACGCGCACGGACACGCACCGCCCATAGAGGCATTTTACCGAGCACGTGGAGGGCAGCGAAGCGATTAGCGTGGAACACGATTTTAGACCGGTTGCAGGCCGAATTTGGACATGGACCCAAAAGCAAAGTTGCAACCCGCATAATGCTCTACATTTCTTATTCAGGGTGCCATGCCATTAGAGCAACAGATTAGTGTCTAATCAAACCCCAAGATGGCAATGTCAACAAATTGACAAAGGTCACGGAAACTCGCCTTTGGAGGTCAAAACTCGATCAAACTAAACCTAACTTTTTGCATGCTCTTCCTTATCATATAAGCTCCAACTTTTACATTTGGACCAACTTGAGTTGCTCAACCAATTTGGGGAACGTGAGATGCCAACGTCGAAGACACTGAAACCAGGGCTTTAATTGTCTAAGTGCTGAAATCAGCCCTATTTTAGACTTGTGGGCCCTTTTTGAGCATGTTCCACACATTTTCATGACTTGACTCTTAAACAAAGTTTGTTCCTTATTAAATTCCCTACAACTTTGTTAAAGGGTGCATAGTCATGCAAAGCTCCTAAGTCTCACTTTTGAAATGGTCAAACCAAAAGGGTTCTAGGGTCCATACATGGTCAACCATCACTTAGAAGCACATTTAGGCAAAATGATCAACATGAACATTATTCCATGGAGTGTCCTAAGTGTAGTTAAGGTGTTGTAGATGCCAAACATACCCACCATGCATAGGTTGCACAAAAGTGTAGGCCCCACATGCCTTGAAACATAGAAGTCACTATAATTGTAGTGCTTGTTTCAAGGCCATATTTCAATTGTTTCATGTGTTTGCTTCAAGATACACGCTACACATGTTCCACTAGGGTGTTCCACATGCGTCCAAGCTGTTTTACACATGTTGCATTTGTATGTTGCATAAACACTAGTTACCATGGGATGTAAGGCAGGTTTTAGTTATAATCCAAACAAGCATATAACTTATCATTTCATGTGACTTTTTGATTCCAAACTCCATGAAACTTTTCTAGGGATCAATATAGATAGGTACTAAGGTGAGACATATAAAGATATTGCCATAACACCACCCGAGCATATATCTTGAAAATGTCCTATATGCAAAGCAAAGGAGTAACATCCAAGTTTAGATTAGAATCAACTCCGTAGGTTGGCCTTGACATCGTCATCTCCACTTAATCTATCATGTTTGAGCTCAAACCCACTACTTAATGAGTGACAAACACCTGGGGTGTTACAAAATACTTCAGGATTGAATATGCCAAGTGTTCAACTAATTGCATATTCTGCCCAGGAAAGAACATAGCTTCTTGACCATTTCAACCAATTTTCCTTTTTGGTATTTTTTCACCCAAATACTTAGGCACCTAGCCTCTGCTTATTGTTATTATTCCCAGAATGTATTCTGTATTACACAGATCATGTCATAGTTGTATATTTGTGTTATTAGTCATGCTCATTATTTATCATTCTATGGTTATACAAAAGTTAATTCTTCTCTAGCGAGGTCCTTCCATTCCAAAAGTGTACTGTATAGATATATTTGCTTCTTCATCTCTCAGTAAAATATATCATGAGATCTATGTTGTGCTCATCTACTAGGTTAACTTAGCCTCTACTTTCTGCATTTCCTTACAATTTTTTCAGATAATTTTTTGGGCCTTTGCCACCGACTAGACTACCTTTGATGTTGCAGGCTTCCCAGTTGTGGAAAAGTGTTATGGAAACCATAAATGGTTTGCCGACTTCCTGAATCATTACTCTACCATGTTACTTCCAATGGCATTCTACTTTGAAGATAGTTCTCTACAGTTACTCTTGCAAATGATTTATGAAGGCGACTTTAAAATGTTCGGTTTCGTTTGAACATATTACATTTACTCACTGCATGCTAGATTTGTTTTGGTTAATTACCCACTGCCACCTAAGTAATGGTTATTCCCCAGTAATCTTGGACTCAACGCTTATGGAACAATGGAACATGCTAGATTTGCTTGGTGCTTATTTTGTTGCATTTATAGATACTTCAAAGCTTAAAGAATAATATTTAAAATTGTAGAGAAGCAGTAGATATACGATCAAGCATGCAACACAGTATGTGTGGGTTGTTATAGTATCAGTAAAAATATTCTTTTGTCTTTTACATTGCTGTATTATTAAAGTCACTGACTTAATTATGCATTATTGTAGTCATGTCAAATGCCCTTTCAAAATGGTTTTTCACTAAACAATGAGCACTCTCTTCTGCAACAAAAGAACACCCAAGTTCTTTCAGTTTCAAACCTCGATGGTGGTATTCTTTGTATTCAAATAAAGAGAAGCGGTCTTTGGCCTTTACTCAATAAAGATATTACATAGCTTTGGAGGTAGCATCAATCCGGTATTGAAGTGCAGAACCTTTGAAAGCATTACGTTGAACTGGACTATGGGCTTGTTTAGGTCAGGGGCTGTAAATGTTTGGGGTACTGCAGTAGATGTGTAACTATAGTAATTAGTGTCTAATCATAGACTAATTAGGTTTAAAAGATCCGTCTCGCAAAATATATGTAAACTGTGTAATTAGTTTTTTTTTATCTATATTTAATGCTTCATGCATATCTCCAAACATTCGATGGGATAGGGTGTAAAGTTTTCAGGTGGGAACTAAACACCCCCTAAGTGATATTATACCTCGTCATGGAGGAGCAGTCATCCCATGTTTAAGGGGGTGTTTGGTTCCCTTGGAGTGTTAAACATAGACTTATCACATCGAATGTTTGGACACATAGACTAATTACGAAACGAATTGCACAGATTGAGATTAATTTACGAGACGAATCTATTAAGCCTAATTAATCTATTATTAGTATCCGAACACCCTATAGTTAACCCATGGTCAACACCTGTTAAAGTTTAACAGGGCGAACCAAACAGTACCTAAGTTTTTATCCTGCAGTGTTATTGCTGCCGAGTGTGTGTGTGTCTCATTTCCATCTCTAAATTCTGACTACCATGAAGTGGTATAAATGTCTTGCCAACCTAACGCCCTTTCACCGATTCGCCATTGTGTCGTCATTAATATAGCACATGTAGCTGTCATATAAGGTTTGCTGAACATTTCTCCTGACCAACATGATTAGCAGGTCTGACGAAGAGCAGGTATTCCTGAATGACAAGCCTAAGCAAACCCTGGTGGAATGACCTCATTGTCTTCTCAGTTCACTTGATGAAGGATCCAATGGAGATGTATTAAAATGTAGCATTTTTTGTGTTACATATATCTGTAGATCCATTTGAGTAAGTAGACGATTAGTCTGCACTCTTGCCATTTAGTAGTCATTCTGACTTTCTGAGTGTAAGTAAAATATTTATTGCATGGTTTGCGAAACGAACTGCTCGATATTGTGTGCATCATAAGCTAAGAAAAAAGTCAGTTGCTTCATTGTACCTGTTGTGCTGGTGATTGGAGTTTTAAGCCTCCTGCAAAAATCAAACACTGATTTTTCGTCCACACATTTATCCACTAATTCTGGACGTGTGCGAGGGCGCAAGCCTTGTACTAGTGTAGTACAAGTGCGTGCAGCTCACGCCCAGTTCGTTTGAACTTATCAGTCATGGTATAATGTTTTTCTCCAACAACAAATCAGTGAACAGTACTTTCAGGCATGGCTTTTCAGCCAAGCGAACAGGACGTAAGAAGAATTACTGTTCATCCACTGTAACTACTTTTTTTGTATTCTTGTAATAGATCTTGCAGATGATGCCTGCAACCATTGGCTTTGCAAGTTGAAGCCGTCTGTGTTGCTGCTTCAACTTTGGTGTTGTCTGGTTGGAGTCCCCTGCAATCGATCACATCAGGAATCGATACCAGCCCATGCTCATACAATCACTTTACCACTCACCATCCGACGTTATCGAATTCCATTCCTCTCACGACAACTACACCCTTGTGCAGTCTCAACTCCCTCGAAACCCCAACGTGCTCCGCCATCCCCAGATCAGTGCTCTTGGTAACCGTGTACCAACGCGGGCATTTTTTTTTTCGACTCGCTGGGGCCCTTTTGCTAGGCGCCGCAGCCCGCCAGGGGGAACGCCCGCCCCGGCTCGACCAACCTGGGCTTCCGCCTAGGCCCCCAGATCGTCGACCCCAGCGAAGAAGCTGGGGCCTGTCGATCAAAACGCCCGTGGTGCGGCGTGTCTGGGCCATGTTTAGTTCTTAAACATTTTTAAGATTTCTTGTCACATCAAATGTTTAGACACATAGAACATTAAATGTAGACGAAAAAAACTAATTACACAGTTTGATAGAAAACTGCGAGACGAATCTTTTAAGCTTAATTAATTCATAATTAGACATTAATTAACAAATACAAACAAAAATACTACGTTAGAAAAGACTAAAATTTTTCACGAACTAAACACGTCCCGAGGCCCGCTGAGCCGGCACACGAACACCACGTACGATTGCGTAATTAAAGGCCGCAGCGCGGGGGTAAGGTCCCGCTCGGATCCTATCTGCTGGAATGCTCGTACGACGTGAACAAACGGTAATGCCTGCCGGACCTCCAATTCACGCGCGGCGCGGCGGCCTGCGCATGCTGCGCGCAATAACGCCCGGCTGAAAACGGCAGCCCGCAGGGCTCGCCCTCTCTTTCCGCGACCACGGACACCCATCGACGTCGCGCCATTAACTCGCATTCACGCCGGTCACAGGCCGGAGGACTCCGTACTCCTACTACTCTGCTCCGACGACGTGTCGCAGGCGCGGGGCTCATCAAGGCGGCTGCAGCTGCGGCCGTGACGTCAACTCCCTGCCCTGGCATTACGGCCGGCCGCAGTCGCAGGAGACGCGAACGCCAAGCATCATCACCCGCTGCTGCGACCGACGGCGACTACGCGATGCGCGTGCAATCAATGCGAGGCGCCCATGGACGGCATCCAAACTTGCAGTTTGCTCGGGCTCGAGCTCGAAACTGATCGAGAGGTACCTTCCATCAATTGTGGTATCATCATCATTCATGTTCTATGGGGGGTGTCTGATCGGCCATAAATTTCCTGACAGGACCGGGAGCGGGAGGGGAGGGCATGCATTTCTGTTTCAGTTAAACGGAATCCGGACCCAAAAATGGCGCCTCCCCTACGTACCTACCCAACTCGGTCCGTGGATCATCACATTACACGATCCTAATTTACGACGTACGTACGGTAGGAGACGGCAGAGCCGATCCATCTAGGTGCCGAGGTAGCCGACGTTGAGGTCGATCCGCGGCTTCTTGCTCACGCCCGGCGCCGCCGGGGCCGGGACGTGGGACTCGCACCGCGGGCACCGCGGGTCGCTCCGGGAGATGAGCACGTACAGGAAGCACCTGGGGCACGCCGCGGCCACCATCCCGCCGCCGGAGGGCGAGTCGCAGCCGTCGCCCTGCTCCACGCCGCCGCCGCTGCTGTCGCCGCCGCGGCGCTTCACAGAGGACGTGGTCACGGACGATGACGACGGGGACGCGCCCGCGCCCGCGCCGCTGTGCTGCTGCTGGTGGTGCGGATGGGGGGACTGCTGCTGCTTGCCGCGCTCGAACCGCTCCAGCGCCGTCTTCACCGTCTCGATCGTGCACACGCTGTGGTACGTCGTCGTGGCGCCGCCCGCGGAGGAGGCGGCCGCCGCAGCGCTCGGCGCCGGTGCCGGCGCCGGCACCGTCGTCACAGCGCAGGGCTTCGTGGCGGCGGCGGCGACCGGGAACAGGTTGAGGTCCCTCGGCGTCGCCGGGCACGCGTGCTTCTGCTGGGACACCCACCCGGGCTGCACGTGGCCACACAAAACATTAACTTCGTTTCTCAGCTACTAAGTACAAGTGATTCCATATACTAAGCATAAGCTAATGCAGCTACTGATGCTAGTAATTCTTCTAAACAAGTCTCTACTAATAAATAAAGCACAAAAGGACAGCATGTGCAAGTACAGAATTTTTTTTCTTAAATTTTAATTCGGGGAACTCTAGTCGTCGCGGATACTAGTTTAGTGGGAATGTTGAAATGATTCTGGTAGAGCAACTGTTTCATATACACTATAAAACTAGAGTTCCAGAAAGGCTCCAATTCTAATCACAAGGGAATGGAATTTGGACTTGAAGAACAAATGACTTTTAAAATCATAGTACCAGCAAACCACTTGGAACTCTCTTGGAGGCCTCGGACTAGCCTTCTCCAATCTCCACGTTGGGGAAAGCGAGGATTTTTCTTTCCCCCGAAAAATCTTAAGAACACCAAGGTCAAGGTGCGCTCTTTCAATTCAATCAAACATCTGTGGCTACTAGTAATTTGACAATTCAACGGCGCAAGCAGGGCTGATCCGAAGCCCGATGGCACAGCACACGCCGGAGACGGGGGAGGAGAAGAGAAGTAGAGAACAGAGGCGGAAGCAGAGAGAGAGAGAGAGGCTTTCCAAATTCAAGCACACACAGCACGGGGGCCCAGGGGCTTACCACGGCGTCATTCCTGGCGGACGCGTCCCTGGCGTCGTCGGAGCCGGCGCACCCGCCGAGGAAGTCCCTGGTAACGAGCTCCGCCGCCCTCCCGCCGTTGGCTCCCCGAGCCATGAACCCTAGCGCCTCGGCCGCCATCTCACCCGCAGCATGCAGCGACGGCCGGTTGCGCCTTGGCGGTAGCAGCTGGTCCACGAACGAACACCGCTGGCGCTGAGGCAGCCCAGCTCAGGCTCAGGCGCGCGCAGGCAGAGGCCAGGGGAAGGAGGACGCACTTGCTGCTAGCACTCGCGGAGCAGGAGAGGAGACGAGGAGGGAGGAGGGAATGAGTGAGTGATAATAAAAAAGGGTTGGAGGCATCAGGCACGTATGGGCGCGGCATTAATTAAGGTGTTGGAAAGGCGAGGCATGAGGACAAGACTACTGTACGCCACTCACTGCTGCTCTCTGCCTACTCCCCAGTCGTCCCCTCCCGGTCCCGGCTCCCCCCGCCTAGTAATCTCGTAGGAGTACAGTATCATCTCCCCCCGCCTAGTATAATCTCATAGGAGGACCTTCCTCCATTCTCCTCGGCTCGTCGTGTACGCGTAGCCGAGCCGCGCCGGGAGGTGCCGTATGGAACTGGTCGTACCGTACAGCGCCACGCTAGCTCGACTTGCGGGTTGCGTGGGGATCACGCGGGACCCACGCCCCGAGATCTTATTTGGGATCGGTAAACAATTGTTGACGCTCTAAAATGAACGAGACATGGAGGAATAAATTTTGATTCTTTTTTTAGCAACAAATTTTGATTGCTTATTACTCCAAGGAAATTGGACACGAGGAAATTGACCCCGGCCCCTGGCCTAAACCTGACGTATTTTTAAACGAATCAGGCAAGAGAGCTGCCGCTTATATTAAAAAGAAGATGAGCCTAAAATGGGCACAACGATACAACAAGCAACAAAACTCAACAAAAAAAAGGAAAAAAACAACTTTAGTCCGTCGGATTGGGATATTAACACGAACTACACAGTGCCGAGGCTCAACTCAGAAAGAAAAAGAAGAAGAAGAAATAGAACCACCAACCACCACACTGCACCGCCAAACCGCGACGATTGAGAACGGAGTCTGTCACAACGTCAAAGGGCCAGTTGAGACTTGAGAGTAAGGAGACAGTGGTCTAGATTACCCCCGGCTGTCCTAAGAATATTCTCTTGTAATGTCCGTATACTTGTAAATTCACTGTGCCTGTCGGTATGATCTATAAATATGGGCTGGCGCGATTGTAGAGACGACGATTTAATGGTAATTTATCCTCGAATTTGTTGTGCTTCCTCGAATACCTTACCTTTGCTCATTTCCCTATGGAACAGCCTAGGCCTCCACCCCACGGATCCCTGTTGAGGGGCCGGAGGCATAGTGAAATCTCCAGACACACTTTCGTGCTCCCATTTAAAACACACACACACATAAACGTGTCTGAAAATTGCAACAAAAACATAAATAATTAGATGGTGCAAACTTCTACAGTTTGTTTTTGCAAAATTCGAGATGCAACAAAAAACTGTGCAAAGAGATAAAAATGTGAAAATAATAATTGAATAATTGTGGGTTTTGGATAACACATAAACAGTACAACCGTAGCTATAAGTGCTGGTTTCACGTTCTTTTCTTCTCATTCTACCGATTTTTGTTATATCTTTTCTGGTCCTTACATGCACTCACCCAGTTTATACAGTGCAGCTCCAAGAAAGCAACCACATTCCAAACTAAAGTTGATGTACACCACGCCCTGTTCGGCTGGCTGTAAAAATGGGCGATACTGATATTAATTAGTTGTGAGAAAAAAACACCGCTAAATGACGGGCTAATTCTGGACGATAAATTCAAGTGAATAGGGCCTTGCTCGTAGGATTACGCATAATAGCGTTGGACTACCCCTGCTCCTTTAATTGGACGCAACCTAATTTATTTAATAAACGGCTGACCGCTGACCCCACGCGGGCCTGCTGCCGGCGACGAGTTAGGCGAGCCGCGAGCGAGCCCACGGGCGCCGGGCGGGCGTGTTGCCATCATCGGATCGTATCGGCGGTCGCACACGCACGCACTGGGCGCAGCGGCAACTCATAAAAGCGAGGGCCGGTACGTGGCCGGCGGCGGCGGGCGGTGGCGCAGACGAGATGGGTGGTCACACGGACTCACGGGCACCAGGCCGGGCCGGCCTCGTATAGATCATGCAGCAGGAGGCCAGGCCAGGAAACCGGCGCCGCCGGCAGCGGCGTTAATGCGGCTCTGCCCCCCCCTCCCCCCCCCCCCCCCCCCCCCCCCCCCGGGCGGGCCAGACTTGTCATCAATTGGGCCAGGACGCCGGAGGCACTTGCGTCTCCGCAAAGCAATCATGCGTAGAAGTGTACGTAAAAAAAGTTTTGCACTGTGGGGTGGGACGGTCCATCAATCAGGCTAGCAATACCATGCATCCTGGCCCATAGATCACCTCAAAATTCCAAGTTTTTTCACTCTCTTTCCATCACATCAATTTTTAGTCGCTTGCATGGAGTACTAAATGTAGGTAAAAAAAATATCTAATTACACAGTTTAGTTCAAAATCATGAGATGAATCTTTTGAGCCTAGTTGGTTTACGATTGGACAATATTTGTCAAATAAGACGAAAGTGGTACTATTCATCAGGTTGAAAAAATCTTCAATCTAAATAAGGGTATGTATCGATTGTCAACGCGAGCCAGGAGAGGTGCAAGCTACCCAATCAATGCAATGTGTCAATACTAGTGTGGTGTGTGGATGGAAATGGAGTAGTCACTGGTCAGTAGTGGGCACAACTAGTTGCTAGGCCGTTACCGTCTTCTACGCCGCGAAGGGTGTCATTTTAATTTTTTTAAGATAGATTTAGCACACATGGCAAAAGAGTTAAGGATACTCCTAACCTAAAACTATGTGTAGCCCTCATAACATCAAACAATTCTAAGTTTATAAAATATAGATCAATATTCGTATCTTCAAATAAGTTTATTATATAAAATATATTTCATAATTCATTTAGTAATATTTGTTATGTATATTAAATGAAAGGATTTTTCTATGTATATTGAGTCTAACTTGGTGTCATTTAATTTTTGGAAAGCGAGGTTTACATTTTTCTTTTTGAAATGGAAGAAGTATGGTTTTAGAGGCGACACTGCTATCATGTAACCAAACCATTTCCACGACCCTGAAGTACTTGCGCCCTCCGCCCGTACGTGGTACATGCTGGAGCCATGAGGCGGGTTCGTAACGTGGATGCACGTGTATTAACGCCCCCTTAGCCATGGCACTTTGACTGCTGTCCACCACGGCGTGCCAAAGGGGTCCGGCCGGGTGAATGCCACGCACTACCCGGTGGCTAGCCGGCCGGCCGAACGACGTTGTCCAGGGTACTACTGTGTGGGCCATATCTGTTACCGTGGGTGACCGACATGTCTATTATCTAGTCGGTCGGCCCGCGTGCCATTTTTTTTAAAGCCACCGGCATCCAACTCGCCAATCGCCATCACTATTTTTTTTAAAAAAAATATGCCTATTATTTTTGCTAATGGAATAAATGACCCATTTTAATTCGACTTAGTAACTCAACATCTCTTAGGGACCGTTTGGATTCTTCCACTTGGAGGAATTGAAATATACTCTTAGGGACCGTTTGGATCCTTCAATTTGGATGAATTGAAATCTACTTAATAAGTTAGGCTCTTTGGTTTTGAATTTAACGTTCCACCACTTTTCAAAGTATATAAGCCTTAAATTTATAGGGTGGAAGATGAAAATTGATTCTTTTTTTTTGAACCGGGGAGTCTTTTCTCCTCATTCCTGTGCACTGTGCATGGAAATACCGCGGTCACGGGGGTTCGAACCCGGGGTGGCCAGGTAGGGCCTTTGGCTCCATGGGCTAGCTACCCGCAGCTGCCGCTCGTTGCTCATGAAAATTGATTATATAGATCATTATTCTATTTTTCTACCTTGCAACTTATAACATGTTCTTCAACTCGCTCCCCTACGGTAGAAATACAACATATAAGTATCTCTCTCGTATAGCCAATAATAATACACAAATATAATCCGTATGGAACCATATTAGTTTAACTAATATGTGTCTAAATTATAATTATTAAAATGAATTCAATTCCAAGGATCCAAATGGGTTTACAAAATTTTAAATTAAAATTCCTCAAAGTTGGTTGTTGTTGTAAACTATTGGAACTTAAGAGTATCCATTTAATTCTCAAAAGCGAAAGAAAATATCTTATGGAATGGATAGCTAAATTGAGATATGGAGTGTTGAATTTAGAGTGTTCGCATCGCTAGGCATGCTCTGATAACGCAGTTTGCAGTAGGCGGAGTCGGCTGTGTATTCATTCATGTACATTCTGTAGTGTACGGGGTAGACAGCCTTATTTCGTGAAATCATTTACACTCCGTACTCCGGTTGTCCTACGACCCTACGTGACTTACTACCTCGAGTACTCCGCACGCTACTCCAGCATCAAGGCCTTGTATACTGGCGCTAATGTAGGGCCGCATTTAGATTGTAAAATTTTTCAACTTTAGCTACGGTAGCATTTTTGTTTGTATTTAGCAATTAATGTTTAATTATGGACTAATTATGCTCAAAAGATTCGTCTCGTGATTTAC
The DNA here is from genome assembly GCA_038087645.1 of Saccharum hybrid cultivar R570. Classification (NCBI taxonomy): domain Eukaryota; kingdom Viridiplantae; phylum Streptophyta; class Magnoliopsida; order Poales; family Poaceae; genus Saccharum; species Saccharum hybrid cultivar. The sequence continues at coordinate 32,414,224 of JAQSUU010000001.1, read as the reverse complement.
TACTAAACTGTGCAATTAGTTTTTTTATTAACATTTAATGTTCCATGCATGCGTCCAAAAATTGATGTAACGAAGAGAGAGTGAAAAAACTTAAAATTTGGAAGGGAAGAGAACCAGGTCTAGAAGAGTATCCACAGCTTTTAAGAATGCGATCACAATCACAAGTACAGATATCAAGCACAGAGGTACGGAGTACTTAATGGTAAACAATAGACAGTACTCGTAGCACTGCAGAGCAATAATCCCCACCCTGGTCCCAATCACCACGGCATAGCCCGGCGGGAAGAGTGGTAGAATTACTCCATCCACTGGAAAGGGAATACTTAGTCGTTCTAGCATGAAAATATTTCATGCTTTTACTTTAAACATAATACTCGCATTTACTTTGAATATCGGTATCAATTTATAGAAATTCAGTCAAGTTTAAGAGAATTTGATTTGACTGAGCACCTGTAGAATCTACTTAGGACCCTTTGGAACAGAGGAATGATCAAACGTAGAAATGGGAAAAACGTAGGATTTTTGTAGGAATGCAAGTGCAAAACAGAGGATTGGAAACCCATAGAAATACTAATGCATAACTGTTTGGATAGATCACAGGAAAGGAATAGTCATATGGTATTGATCTTCTCAAATGTTCCACTTAGGCTGCTAATGAGATTCGCATCAGTAGCAATGAGGCACTGTTTGCCTCGATCCTATGCAGAGGAAAGGAAAAAAAATGAAGTTAAGTGGATGTTTCTTTTCCTGTGATCATCCTGTAAAATAGGCAGTGTAGGAAAATTTCCTTCAGCTTTCCTATGGTCCAATCCTCCATTCCAAAGGTATGAACAGTGTTCAATCCTATAGGAAATGGAATCCTCGATTCTTCCTCCAAAATTCCTTCAATCCAAAGAGCCCTTACTTGTGTGAGTCATCGCAATTAAGGAAGCTTGATTGGATGGCGACGTCAATGATGGACGACAGACCACGGGACACAGGAGGACACGAGAGTCATCAACCGGCGTGTGGTTTGGGAGGTCATCGTTCGGGGACTACTGTGCTAGCGTGCTGTGCGGCAACAGTGCAGCAAGCAGTCATCTGATCACTCCATCAGATCGACCCCCCTGCCCGGCTGCCCTTGAATGCATGCGCTCCCATCAGGAACAGGAAGGCATATTCAAGGCTGGGGCGTGGAACTCATGACTCGTGCCAGGACCCAGGAGCAGGAGCAGGAGCAGGAGCAGGAGCAGGAGCAGCTCGAGAGATCGATCTCACGGAATCCACGGCGGATCATGTCCTGGCGACTGGCTTCCTCCTGCGTGAAGGCATGCTACTGATCGACGCTTTTCGGCTTTTGGCCGCAGTGTTATCCAGCGGTCTTTTTTTCCATCTCATCGTCGACAGCTATCTAGGCCGTGTTTAGTTCCCGAATTGGAGGTGACTAAATCACTGTAGTATACTGTAGCATTTATTTTTATTTGGTAATAATTGTCTAAATATTGTTTAATTAGGTTTAAAATGTTCGTCTCGCAAAGTACAACCAAACTGTGCAATTAGTTTTAAATTTCATCTACATTTAGTACTCTATGCATGTGCCGGTATTTTGATGTGACGAGAAATCTTCTTTTTGCATAATGGAATTTGGCCTCAAAGTTAGGAACTAATCAAGGCCCTAGCTTTCTTTTACAGGAGCACTACTCCGTAATTCTCCATCACAGAGTGAGAGAGTAACGGAAAGATACCTGTCGCTCTAGCAAGCTCATTCATTCCTTCCTGCGACCATCGCAGGATCGGACTTGAACACACGCCCATTAATTGCACTTGCTCATCCATTAAAGAAACGGTTTGGATTGAACATGAACTACAGTAGTACGTACTACGCGGGCAGCTTCGGTCTCGTTTCCAAAAGGAAAACACATTTCCAGTTGTAGTACAAATCGAGATGTGAAATTCCACTACAAAACCATCCAGCTTGAGCCTGCATGTACGTACAAACTCTGGTCCGATCCGATCCCAGAAACGCGAGCTGCAGTTCTCGTCGATCTCTCGATCACGGTGCTGCCTAAATACGAGGGGGGTACGGTACGTGCGGAACCGAACGCAGGCAAACGTCGTGAAGCCGACGCCGTGGTACTCGCTGCCCGTATCCGCCGGCCGGATACCGTTGTCCAGGCCGATGGCACCGCCGGCCGTGGCCCACAGCGCGGTGCCGTACGTACGCCAAACAAACATGCATGTCGTCCTTTGCAGGCACGCACGTACAGTACGTGACAAGGACGTACGCTGAATTCCATTCACAATCACATTCACCGCATGCACCAACTTGTCTGGACAGCCCGGCCGGCGGCCGTTCGGCGTCGTTGTTGCACGGGTCGGCGGCCGCTCAGGCGTGACGCTGACGTCAGGGGCGGATGAGCCCCCCTAATTTCTTGATTTCAATGCTAATTACTGTAGCAAAAACTTGATTTCACCGTTAAATCTTCGTGCAAATCAACATCTCTGTTGTTTTAGCCCCCCCTTATCCCGCATCCCACATCCGCCACTGCTGACGTGTTACTATACCACACCATGGCAGTGCCCCTAATGTCCTTCCCAGAAGGAGCAAGCGCGCCCGAGCCCGGAGCAAGCGGGTATCCGGCCCACAATGGGACTGCAGTGCCTGCGCGGCCCAGCCCAAGAAGGAAGAGAGTGCCTTGATATATATACTCTGTCGTGAGGAAGAGAGGGCAACTAATGCCAGAACCTTGTATTCTCTAAGCACTCGTCGTTAATCATTCAAAGTAGATAGTTCCTGCCTATTTTTCTCGTTTACTGCTGTTCTTCACCTCCGTTAGCGCCGGCATCGGGGCGCTAACAACATGGTATCAAAGCCGCCACATCCTCGGCTTCCGGCGAGCGCTGGAGCCGGCGCCGCCACCGCACAGCCACTATACCCGACTCCAGCGAGCCAGGGGTGTCATGGAGCCAAACACCCGCACCATGTTTGACGAATTGTTGATGCGGTTCGACGACTTCGATACCAAGTGGGAGAAGCGGTTCAAGGATTCAGAGGAAGCCCAGCACGAGCAGTTCGACGCCATGGACTCGCGGATCGCGTCGCTCGAGTCATTCTGCACCGTGCAGTACACCTCGCCGCTGTCGCCGACAACTGGGGTGGCCAGTTCGAAGAGCGCTTCGTCGAGCTGGAGCAACGCGTCGGGAATCTGGAGCTCATCCACATCACCGAGATCCACGACGAACGCGATGACCACGTCCTCGCCCTGGAGTCTACAACGTCGGCTCTCCAGGGCTCCCTCGCCAGCATCCGCCAGGCGGTGGGACAGCTCTCCAGGATGGTGGTCGAGTCCTCCGCGCGCCATCCAGAGGTGCAGGTCTCGTCGGAGTTTGTCGCCACGCGCCCATCTGCCAGAGAACCGACCAACTGGCCCAGCGGGCACCGTGATGCTTCACCACCACGGGAGAAGGGCTACGGATCGACCTCGACCATAGTCCCGACCCCGGCCAATGGTACGTACGAGCTTCCCCAACCCCCTTCTAGTACTGAACTCCGGTGTGCTTATCCTCCGCCGCGAGTCTACCCTCTGCCGCCTCCACCCCGACCACCATCACCGCGCCCAAATCCACCTCCAATTTATCCACCACCAATTTATCCCCTCCGATCCTACCCTGAAACCAGCCGGTAAGCAGCTCCATCTCCGCTCTCGTCTCGAACTACTGCTCCCACTAGCTCAAGCAGCAGGAGTATATGCTCTCTTCGTCCCTAAATAATTGTAGCCGTTAGTATGCGTGTCATAAGTTTAACTCGATTTGTAGAAAATATGTGCAACATTTGTATCCCTAAATAAATTTATTAAAAAACTAGATTCAAAGATCTTTCCAATGATACTAATTATTAACCATAAATATTAATATTTTTTAATATATATTTAGTCAAAGTTGTTTCTTGGAAGCGAAAACGACATATATTTAGGAACAAATGGAGTATATATGTCCGTCCAGGGGCGAAGCTACCGTGTTTGGATTCAGGGGCTAAAAGTTTAGTCATGTCACATCGGACGTTCGGATGCCAACTAGTGGATTAAACACGAGATAATTATAAAACTAATTGCACAGGATTAGACTAATTAGCGAGACGAATCTATTAAGCTTTAATTAATCTATAATTAGCAAATGTTTACTGTAGCACCACATTGTCAAATCATGGACTAATTACACTTAATAGATTCGTCTCGTAAATTAGCCCTCATCTGTGTAATTAATTTTATAATTAACCTATGTTTAATACTCCTAATTGGTATCAAAGATTCGATGTGACAGGGCTAAACTTTTGCCTGAGGGAAACAAACACAGCTGCAGCTTGACAAAAAATTAAAAATCACTATTAGGAGCAGATTTTCACCATGATTGCAGATTAAATTTTTATAACTATAAAAGAAATGTACCCTTAAATTTGCTCTAGCTTCGCCAATATGTTCGTCCCCGATCGAGCCGGACAGGACGGGTGTTTCTTCGATGATATAAGTAATAGTATATGAACTAATGAAAATATTCACTCATGCATGTACTCCCTCCATACTGCTAAAGGAGGTCGTTCTGGGGTCAGTTTGAAATCAAGCAAAAGAAGTCGTTTTGGCTTCGAGGGAAAAAAGTGGACGCCGGTACTCCTCTGCTTTGGCTCCCGTGTCCACGTTAATAGCGCATGTTGTAAGGTCGAAATGGCTAGAGGGGGTGAATAGCCTATTTAAAAATTTACAAGCTTCACTAAATAACCACGTTAGTATAAAAGATGGCTAAGCTAATTTTAGCCCTAGCTCAACTACACTATGCAAGCCACCTATACAAATCTAGTGAAGCAAGGCTATGATCTCTAATACACACCAACAAGACTAAGTCACTAAGCTACTTACTCCTATGTGATAAAAGCTACACTAAGCAAACTACACTAGGATTAGTACAAGAAAGTAAAGAGCAATTGACTTGATTCTTATACCAACAATGTAGAGAAGTAATACACTCGAAGAATCAATCACAATGATCAACCACAAGAGAAATTCTCGGCAAAGAGATGACACAAGATTTTAACCGAGGTTCACTTGTTTTCCGGCAAGCTACTCCTCGTTGTGGCGATACGCCCACTTGTCGGTTCGTGAGCTAATCGACTAACAAGAGTCGAGCCCTCGGCGGGCGCCGCACAACCGCACACAAGATGTGGATCCTCCTAGCCACGAGCTCCACTAGAGTATCCAATTTGTGAACTCCCGCGGGGATGGATCAAGAACCCCTTACAACACTTGGTGAGGGCTCCAACAATCTCCAATTGCGAGCTCAATCATCTCCGCTGCTCCAAGCCGTCTACCGTGTCGGGAAACACGGAAGAGTAACCAGAAATCCGCAGGAACTCGAAGATCAAGTGCCTCTAGAATGCAACTCACAAGCAATGCACTTGAATCTCACTCAATCCTCACTCAAGATGTGCAACTATGCAAAGAGATGAGTAGAGGGGTTGTTCTCTAGCTCAAAGGATGTCTTTAGGTCTCAAAAAGTGCAAGAGTTACCCTCAAACCCCAGACATCTTCTATTTATAGCGAAGGGGTACGCAGCTAGCCATTACCGGACGACGCAAGAAAAACGTGCTGACCGGACGCATCGGTCAGGGTGACCGGACGCGTCCGGTCACTACAGGACAAGTGTGAACAGTGCGCGTCAGAAGTTACCGTTGCTGTGACCGAACGCGCTCTAGCGTTTGACCGGACGCGCTCTAGCGTTTGACCGGACGCGCTGCACCTGGCGTCCGGTCAGAGTCCAGTAAGCTCCCACCGCGACCAAACGCGTCCGATCGCACGTGACCGGACGCGCCGCGCGTCCGATCAGCACTCCGCTGCGCTCTTCCCCTCTGGACGCCTGACCGGACGCGCCGGTCGCGCGCTCTTATTCTGCGCACAGGTGAACTGACCAGATGTGCTTCCATGAGTTTGGTTCAATTATGCACATATGTATGGATTTGAATTTTAGGAGAGTTACTACTATCAATTTGATGGTAAGATATATAGAATGGACCTTTGAAGCGTGATACCAATCGGAGTTGCCTTTATATACCATCCTTAGCATCGATGTAGCTAGACACCACTTATAATACATCACTTGTAAAGATCACAAACACTGAAGTACCCCGTGAGATTAACATTATAAGCAAAGGTGTCTAGATACCACTTGTAAAGCTACTCTCAACAATTCATCATTCAAGTTCTATTTCTAGCAAACATCATACAATCATGAATATGAATTTAAGCTTTGCAATGCAACAATTCATCATGTTAATGCACATACAAATGTAACAAATAATTCATGAGCTTGCTCCCCCTACTTGTGTGCTCACTTTTAATCCCTTTCCAATGTCATTTTCTCCCCCTTGCAATATCTTTCTCCCCCTTTGCAACTTAATTTTTTTATCTTTGTGACTTTTCTCTCTTTGTGACTTTTCTATCCCCCTTTGTCAACAATCACCAAAAAGGTGCCAATTTTAGTGAGAGATAAGTCAATCAATATGAGAGAGTCTAAAATGGTTCAATCTAGATCATTTGCCTAGAATATGTAATTCATTTTGATCCAAGGACAAGCTTCTTCACACCTCATAAAGTATAAGGGTTATCTTGACCATGTTGAATTACACACCATGAGCTCATTTTCTAGATTCAACACTAGGTTTGCAAGCCCACAAATATGTCATATGCTACCACTAGATTAAACAAACATAGAAGCAATAGTGGTACCATATATACATCAAAATCATTTGATTTTCATGAATGAGCCTATTTGTCATGCAAATATGTCTATATGTTCTAAACATGTTCTTAGCAAAGTATGGATGATATGCCAAACAACTTTATCTTGCTATGTCGGAGGAGAGGCATGTCATATAAGAATGTGGGGGTGCACTCATCTCAAGTTGGAGAAGTCAAGTATGTTCAATTTATTCTTCAACTTGTAAAATCTCTTTTCATCAAGTGGCTTTGTGAATATGTTGGCTAGTTGATCTTCGGTGCCAATGCTCTCAATGCTAATGTCACACTTTTGTTGATGGTCTCTTATGAAGTGATGCCTTATGTCAATGTGCTTGGTTCTTCAATGTTGAACCGGATTTTGAGTCATCTTGATAGCACTTTCATTGTTACAAAACAATGGCACATTCTTGAATTTGATTCCAAAGTCACTCAAAGTTGCCTTCATCCAAAGCAATTGTGCACAACAACTACCAGCACTAATGTATTCAGCCTCGGCAGTAGATAGTGCAACACTATTTTGTTTTTTTGATGACCATGAAACAAGAGACCTTCCAAGCAATTGACAAGTGCCACTTGTGCCCATTTTATCAATCTTGCATCCACCATAGTCGGAGTCCGAATATCCAATCAACTCAAAATTAGACCCCTTAGGATACCATAATCCAACATCATGAGTGCCCTTAAGATATCTCAATATCCTCTTGGTTACTTTCAAGTGACTTTCTCTAGTTGAAGCTTGATATCTTGCACAATTGCACACACTAAACATCACATCCGGCCTAGAAGCGGTGATATAGAGCAAACTTCCAATCATAGACCGGTATAGCTTTTGATCAACCATGTTTCCACTATTATCAATACCAAATTGATCATTTGTGTCCATTGGTGTAATCATTGGCTTAGCATCTTGCAATCCAAACTTCTTTATCATGTCCTTAATGTACTTACCTTGACTTATAAAAGTGTCATTCTTTATTTGCTTGATTTGAAGTCTAAGGAAGTAACTAAGCTCTCCAATCATAGACATCTCAAACTCATTAGCCATCATATTTCCAAACTCTTCACAAAAGTCTTGGTTAGTTGATCCAAAGATAATCTCATCCACATAGATTTACAACACAAACAAGTCAAAGCCTATCTTCTTGGTGAAGAGAGTGGTGTCAATCTTTTCCATCTTGAACCCTTTAGAGAGAAGAAAGTCCCTCAATCTCTTATACCATGCTCTAGGTGCTTGCTTCAAACCATATAATGCCTTCTTTAGCTTGAAAACATGGTCGAGCTTCTTGTCATCTTCAAAACCAGGAGGTTGCTCAACATAAACTTCTTCATTGATGTAGCCATTGAGAAATGCACTCTTGACATCCATTTGATAGAGCTTGATGTTGTGTGCACAAGCATATGCTAATAAGATTCTAATTGCCTCTAATCTTGCAACCGGTGCATATGTCTCTCCAAAGTCAAAACCCTCAACTTGAGTGTATCCTTATGCTACTAATCTTGCTTTGTTCCTCACAACCATGCCATCTTGATCTTGATTGTTTCTAAAGATACACTTAGTACCAATCACATTGTAGTTCTTTGGCCTCTCAACAAGTTTCCAAACTTGATTTCTAGCAAAGTTGTTTAATTCTTCATGCATGGCATTTACCCAATCGGAATCCTTCAAAGCATCTTCTAATTTCTTAGGTTCTTCAAGTAACACAAATAAGTAATGCTCACAAAAGGATGCTAGCCTTGATCTAGTTTGAACACCACTTTGAATTCTACCAATGATTTGATCCAATGGATGATCTCTTGCAATACTGGTAGGTTGGAGTATTGGGAGTTGATTGCTTTCACTTGTTTGACCTTGAACTTGAGCTTCATCATGAGTACCACTAGAGCTTGCTTGATTTGTATCAATTTGCACACTTTGGTTGATCACATGAATATCGTCATCATCAACTTGCCTTGGCCTAACATCACCAATGTCCATGTTCTTCATTACATTTAACAATTGATCTCCTCTCACATCATCAAGGTTTTGAGCTTTATTTTGAGACCCTTGGGTTTCATCAAACTCAACATCATGAACTTCTTCCAAGGTGCAATTTGTGAGATTCCAAACTCTATATGCTTTGCTTATGGTAGATTAACCAAGTAAAAACTCTTCATCACATTTCTTTTCAAACTTGCTCAATCTAGTGGCTTTCTTGAGAATATAGCATTTGCAATCAAACACTCTAAAGTATGCAATGTTGGGCTTTCTTCTATTTAATAGCTCATATGGTGTCTTTCCAAGCTTCTCATGGCAATAGAAACGGTTGCTACAATAGCAAGCCGTGTTGATGGCTTCACTCCAAAATGAATGACTCACATTGTATTCACTAAGCATTGATCTAGCCATGTCAATCAAGGTTCTATTTTTCCTTTCAACTACACCATTAGATTGAGGAGTGTATGTTGGTGAGAATTGATGTCCAATACCAAGATCATCACACAAATCCTTAATTCTTGTGTTCTTGAACTCACTACCATTGTTACTTCTAATCTTCTTGATAGTTATCTCAAACTCATTTTGCACTCTCTTGACAAAAGACTTGAATAGATTATAAACATCACTCTTGTCATAGAGAAAGAACACCCAAGTGTATCTAGTGTAGTCATCCACTATCACAAAACCATACTTGTTGCCACCAATGCTAGTGTATGTTATTGACCCAAACAAGTCCATGTGTAATATCTCAAATGCCTTTGATGTGCTCATTTCACTCTTACTAGGATGTGCATTTCTAACTTGTTTGCCGGCTTGACAAGCACTACATGGTTTATCCTTCTCAAAGGTGACATCCTTCAATCCTCTAACTAAGTCATGCCTCAAAAGTTTGTTCAATTATTTTATTCCAACATGATCAAACCTTCTATGCTATAACCATCCCATACTAGATTTGCTAAGCAAGCATGATGTCAATTGTGTCTCACTATCATTGAAGTCAACCAAGTATAAGCTACCATGTCTAAATCCTTTGAATATCAAGTTTGATCCATCAACACTTATGACTTCAACATCATCACTACCAAATATGCACTTGAAGCCAAGATCACAAAGTTGTGCCACCGATAAAAGATTGAAATCCAAGCTCTCAACTAGCAACACATTAGATATGCTCATGTCATTTGAGATAGCAATTTTACCAAGTCCTTTGACCTTGCCTTTCTTGTTGTTGCCGAAAGTGATAGCATCAAAATCACCATTTTGACTTGTATCAATTGATTTGAACATACAAGAATCCCCGGTCATATGTTGAGTGCACCCACTATCAAGCACCCAATGCCTTTCTCTGGCTTTGTAATTGACCTATAAGATAAGATCAATTCTTTTTAGGTACCCAAACTTTTTTAGGTCCTCCAAGGTTAGTGACCAAGTTCTTTGGTACACAAATGACTTTCTTCTTTGAGCCCATTCATGGTGCACCAATGAACTTAGCATGAACACCATTTGTACTCTTGGTAAGTATATAGAAGGAATCAAACTTAATTAAGGATACATTAGCATTGGATTTCTTGTTCATGCATTGTTGCTCTATGTGACCAACTTGCTTGCACACTTTACAATAGCTACCATTGTTCTTTACAAAACGAGTCTTGTAAGGAGCAAAAGCGGTCTTGCCTTTCTTGGGGTTATAGCCCAATCCCTCTTTGTAGAGAGAAGCTCTTTGACTACCCAAGCACATAAGCAAGCGGTCCTCACCACCATAAGCCTTAGCTAAGGTGTGATTGAGCTCTTTTACCTCCTTCTTGAGATTTTCATTCTCAACTATAAGTGTTGAGTCACAAGTGAAACCATCACTACTAGATGAGGATGATGTAGATGAGCTACATAAAGGGTTAGTGGGAGCAACAATAATAGGCTTATGAAAAGATTCATCAATTATATCACATGATATGCCTATGTTGCAAGTTTTAGCCTTCTCAACATTAATTGATGTTTTTCATATTTTTCAACTAGAGAGGAATGAGCTTCTTCAAGCTTAGTGTGAGACTTTTGAAGCTTCTTATGGTCTACCTTTAGACTCTCATAAGATGCCCTAAGCTCATCAAGTTCTTACAAAAGGTTTTTCTTATCCTTAAGCAAGCCTTTGCACTCCTTTCTAGATTCTTTAAAATATTGAGTGCAATCTTCTAGCATAGTGATTAGTTCATCTTTAGTGAATTCTTCTTCATCACTATCACTATCACTATCACTAGCATTATTATGATCACTCTCATCGTCGGATGATACCTTAGCGGCCTTAGCCATGAAGCACAATGGAGTGTCAAAGAGGGAGACATTCTCTTGGATGGCAATGCTAGCATGTCCCTTCTTCTTGCTCTTGTTGTCATCCTCATCATCACTTGAGGAATCATCACTATCCCATGTAGCAATATGAGAATCATTCTTCTTCTTATGAGAGCTCTCCTTCTTTTCTTGCTTTTTCTTTTGCTTCTTCCTCTCCTTCTTGATAGCATCTTCATCATCACTATCATAAGGACACTTTGCAATGAGATGGTTCTTGCTATGGCATCTAAAGCATCTCATGGTATGCTCACTCTTCTTGAATGAGTTCTTCCTCCTTCCACGATAGCCTTTCTTCGTCATAAATTTGCCAAATTGCTTGACAAAGAGAGCCATCTTCTCATCAATGTCATCACTATCACAAGAGCTTGAGTTTTTATCACTTGATGATTCAATCTTGGATTTGCCCTTGGATGTGATGACTTTGAATGCCACACTCTCCTTCTTCTCATCATCTTTCTTCTCACTTTCCTTCTTCTTTTTGACCAACTCCTCTTTCTCATCATCTTCTCTATATGAATCATCGGTCATCACTTCTTGGAATACTTGTTGAGGAGTTGAATCCTTCAATGTAGTTCTCACTAGCACGGTGATCAATGTATCAAATCTCTTGGGCAAGCTTCTCAAGAACTTCATAGAGAATTGGTTGTCCTTGACCTCCTCACCAAGTGCCTTGAGTTCATTCACAATGACTTGCAATCTATGAAACATTTCCGGTATACTCTCATCTTCTTACATCTTGAAGTTAGAAAACTTTTCTTGCAAGATATATGCTTTAGCGGTCTTTGTGCCTTCGGTGCCCTCAAAAGTTTCTTCTAGCTTGGCCCAAGCATCATGAGCAATCTCAATGTTCTTCACTTGCTCAAAGGTCTTGTCATCTAGTGTCTCATGAAGAGCACTAATGGCAATGTCGTTGTATTGGAGCTTCTTCTCTTCCACCGGTGTAGGTGCTTCCGGATTAGCAACCTCAAATTTTGTTTTGGTGACATTTCACACTTCTCTATTGATTGACTTGAGGTGTGCGGTCATCTTAACCTTCCAATATGCATAATTTGTACCATCAAAGGGAGGTGCCTTCTTGGTGTTGTTGATGTGCAAGCTTAATTGAGCCATTTCTTTTTCACCGTAGGTTGTTAAGCCTTAAATAAACGGTGTCTCGGCTCCGATACCACTTGTAAGGTCAAAATGGCTAGAGGGGGTGAATAGCCTATTTAAAAATCTACAAGCTTCACTAAACAACCACGTTAGTATAAAAGATGGCTAAGCTAATTCTAGCCCTAGCTCAACTACACTATGCAAGCCACCTATATAAATCTAGTGAAGCAAGGCTATGATCTCTAATACACACTAACAAGACTAAGTCACTAAGCTACTTACTCCTATGTGATAAAAGCTACACTAAGCAAACTACACTAGGATTAGTACAAGAAAGTAAAGAGCAAGTGACTTGATTCTTATACCAACGATGTAGAGAAGTAATGCACTCGAAGAATCAATCACAATGATCAACCACAAGCGAAATTCTCGGCAAAGAGATGACACAAGATTTTAACCGAGGTTCACTTGCTTCCCGGCAAGCTACTCCTCGTTGTGGCGATACACCCACTTGTCGGTTCGTGAGCTAATCGACTAACAAGAGTCGAGCCCTCGGCGGGCGCCGCACAACCGCACACAAGATGTGGATCCTCCTAGCCACGAGCTCCACTAGAGTATCCAATTTGCGAACTCCTACGGGGATGGATCAAGAACCCCTTACAACACTTGGTGAGGGCTCCAACAATCTCCAATTGCGAGCTCAATCACCTCCGCTGCTCCAAGCCGTCTACCGTGTCGGGAAACACGGAAGAGTAACAAGAAATCCGCAGGAACTCGAAGATCAAGTGCCTCTAGAATGCAACTCTCAAGCAATGCACTTGAATCTCACTCAATCCTCACTCAAGATGTGCAACTATGCAAAGAGATGAGTGGAGGGGTTGTTCTCTAGCTCAAAGGATGTCTCTAGGTCTCAAAAAGTGCAAGAGTTACCCTCAAACCCAGGACATCTTCTATTTATAGCGAAGGGGTACGCAGCTAGCCGTTACCGGACGACGCATGAAAAACATGCTGACCGAACGCACCGGTCAGGGTACTATAGGACAAGCATGAACAGTGCACGTCAGAAGTTACCGTTGCTGTGACCGGACGTGCTCTAGCGTTTGACCAGACGCGCTGCACCTGGCGTCCGGTCGGAGTCCAGTAAGCTCCCACCGCGACCGGACGCACCGCGCGTCCGATCAGCACTCCGCGCGCTCTTCCCCTCTGGACGCCTGACCGGACGCTCTGGTTCATGAGGGACCGAACGCGCCGGTCGCGCGCTCTTATTCTACGCACAGGTGAACTGACCGGACGTGCTGGTCTGGCCAGACCAGCGTCCGATCAGAAACCCTAGCAGCACCGAGTTGAACTGACCGGACGCGTCCGGTCAAACTGTGACCACGTTCGGTGCAGCGTCTGGTCACCACAGTGACCGTCGTTCGCCTCCGTTTCTTTTCTGACTTCCGGCGCAGTATAAAATAGACGTTTCACTTCCCCAAAAAGCGCTGAATCCCGCCTCGCAAGCTCGGCGGCAGGGAGAGAGGAACCCAAACCCCTCTCTACCGCTTAAACTTCACCGGCTTCGCAAATGTGCTAACACCACCAAGTGTACACCACCATGTGCATGTGTGTTACCATTTCATAAATATTTTTCAAGGCATTATGTTAGCTCTTTACTAGATCCTAATGCATATGCTCAAGACAACGATCTAGTGGCACTTGATTTCCGAGCTAACCGTGATTGCCCCTCTTGATAGTCGGCTATATATCTTAAACCCGGTCAATCACTTCTCTACTCATCTTAGACCGGCAAAAGGAAAACCCTATGGTTATACCTTTGCCTTGCGCTCTTAGATCCTTCTTCTCCACTTGATCATCATGTCCATGCATCATTTCTTTGTGATCTTGTGGCCACACTCCTTGCCACATACACCTTCATCACATGTGTTGCTTATGCCTAACTCAAAACACTTAATACATGGCATTAGCAACTTGGTGTCATTAATTACCAAAACCAAACTTGGGCTTTCACATGCGCCGCTGCATGCCGCGATTCCAGGAACATTAACTCAGCGCCTATTGCTTCACCTCCTGCATGCTGCTATTAATCGCGCACGTCGCCGCCGCATGCCGTGATTCCAGCTCATGGTCGCTCCTCGCAGCTCGCCCCTCGCCGCTAGCTCTTCTTCTCCACGCCGCACACCGGCTCGCCCTTGCTCCACGCCACACACGGCTCGCCCTCGCCCTAGCAGTTCCATGGATGCGGTGGACTCGACGCCGGATCAGTTCACCCTGGACTCCGTGGCCGCGAACTCAGAGATGATGGAGGAGGTTGCGGACTCCATGGCCGCGGACTCGGAGGAGATCGTTCCTGAGTCGAAGGAGATGGTCGTCGCGCCGGAGTCACAGCAGTTCATCGTGCCGGAGTCCCAGCAGTTCGTCGCACTAGAGTCGCAGCAGTTCATCTCGTCGGAGTCAGAGGAGATGATCGTCGCGCCGGAGTCATAGCAGTTCGTCGTGCCGGAGTCCAAGTAGTTTGTCACGCCAGAGTCGCAGCAATTCATCTCGCTAGAGTCGGAGGAGATCGTCTCGCCGGAGTCAGAGGAGATCATGGTGCCAGATTCTTTGCCGCCGAGCGCTTTTATTTGCGGCACCTGTCAAGTCGTTCATCTTAACCGCGAAGCATGGGATCGTGTGCACACTGGGTGCTATCCATGCTCTCGCTGCGGTCTCAAGCACACAGACTACTTGTTCTTCGCTATTGTTCATGGCTTCGATTATTTCGAGTGCGAGTTTTTCATTCCGGATGTCAAGAATGTCGTGTTCGGAGTCGGCATGGAGCAAATCGTGCTACCTACAGATGTGCTCAAGAAGGTCGAAGAGGAGGCTAAGGAGAGGCGCAAGCGTAAGCTCACTGCCAAGAAGGCTATGGAGGACGCCAAAGCCGCGCAGCAGTAAGATCATTAAAATTGAGTTCATTACAGCAACAGTTCATTAAGATCATTACAGCAAGAGTAACCATCAATCTACTTCTTTCATGCAGCAAGACTATCCTCGGCTTCAACTAGGAAAGATGGATCACAAGGAATACAAGATGGCAGCAGACCTTGTCTTTCCAATGCTCCTTTTTTCATGTGAGGTATCTTGAAGTTGTTGCAACCTTTCTTCTTCATAGCTTCCATCAAAACACCTTGTAGTGTTAGAAACATTCGGTTTGCAAGGTGTGGTGAGTACTCCATGAATGCCTACAATTGTATTGCAAGCTTAATTCGGTTAGCAAATTGTTGTGGGATAAATTGTAATGCAAGTTTAATTCGGTTGTGAACAATTGTTGAGCAAATTACCTCTTCCACGGCTGGAATGAGAGCCTCCATTGTATTTGCATTCTTTTGATATTGAATTGCTTGTATAGCTCGAAAAAAACCCAAGTCAAGAATGTTGAAATCTGGAGAGTTTGGTGGCTGACATATTAAGCGAATATCAAATCCTCCTAGCTTAGCTGCCTCACAAAATTCTGGGTCATCCAATTTCAAGTGGGAAGGTGCATTGTCTTGTTGAATGAATATTGGTCTACCCACATCTTCTCTTGGCCACTTAGCTCTAATGGCGAGCAACACTTGGTTAATCATAAAACCTCTAATCACTTCTCTAGTGATCGAAGTTATGGGCTTCATAACCAAGTCTCCACGGACATGGCCGGTCCTCTCATTACCTCTTTGAGCCGGTTCATATTGAACAAGTGGAAAACAACCAATCCTACCATCAAAAATACAATTCCCATCCCTCAACCTTGGCCGAGCACAAACACACAAGAACATGAGCCTAGGGATGTAGTTCTTATTCTTACAAGTCCGATGGGGATCATCTTCTTCGGGTAGCAAATAATATGTTTCAGATGTTTGATGTAGGTAGAACCATTTCTCATCAATGAACACAAAGTCATACAACTCCTTAAACCTTGGATCATCAAGCAACTCTCTATTAACCATGTCAACACACCATTGTAACCTAGACTTCTTGTTAGCTTCAGTGAGATATGGTTTGATGCTACTAGAGTGGCGCCTAATCAATCCTTTTTTCAAATAATTTTGAACCCTCCATTTGCTCATGTTTAGTTTGGCACACACATCCTCTATAGTCATTCTTTCCTTAAGAGGAATGTTTCGCAATGCTTCCAAATCAAAAGGTATTGCTTTACGTCCAACTCTACCCTTCTTTAGACTAGAAACCACAACCGGTACATTGCTACAAAGTTGTGTTTTACCTTGGTTCCAAACACGTTGAGCTGTCCGTCTATGGATGTCAAATTGAGCAGCAACAAACGCGGTGTCTTCCTTGTGTAGTGTACCATCGTTGCTTCTAGCCAACAAAGCTTGGTAAACTTGTTTTCGGACCTCTTCACTCATTTCTTTCCTTTGGCTGTGTGGTTGAACTTGTTCTTCCACGGTTGGATTGTCCACAGCATGTTCTGTTAAAAGAAAACAACCATTCACGGCATGTTCTATTAATAGGGAAAAAACACAAGGACATGTCATGTTTGCCTACATTCACGGCATGCATGGTCCAGTACTTATTCACACGGCATGCATGGTCCAATATTTATTCACGGCATGTAGTATTTTTAAGATAAAAAGAAACACATTCATGAACTGCTTGCACGTTGCGGTAATGCATTCACGGCATATTGTAATTATAGGAAGAAAAACAAACATTGTGACGAAAAGAAGTTACCAGCTTGATTTTGTATGTAGTCGAAATCAACAGCACCGAACTCATCTACTGGTAAGTTCAAATCAAGTACTGTAAAAAAATGAAACAAATGATGAGAACCAAAAATAATCTGAACAACGGAAGGATACAACTAAGTGATGCATTACCTCCGTGGTGATCTTCTGGCTCGTCGAGATTGAAAACGTCGTTGGCGTCATCGTCTAGTTGCTCGTCCAGATCAAGCACGGCGTCGGCGTCGGCGTCGACGGCGGCGTCGACGGGCTCGTTGAGATCAAACACGTTGCCTTCATCATCTTGGGATGCCAGCAAGTTGAGATCGAACCTAGGAATATAATCCGACATTTGTAGCTAAAGTGCTGAACTAGCTAGCAGCATAAACAGGAACACAAGGAGACTAACAGAACGTTCGTTTGGAGAGAAGACTATTTATAGAGTGGCAAAGGCTAGCAGCACCAGGCGCTTGATCGATGAAAATTGAAATAAAAAAAAGCAGCAGCAGTCGGCGCGCAAGGCAGCAGCAGCGAAAAGACGGAAAAATCGGCAGCAGTCACGCGCGCAAGCATCAGCAGCGAAAACACGGCCAAAAATGCCGCGGGTGGCCAAAACCCGCGCGCGAACCCAGCCCTCCATGCGACCAGTACAGTGCCATGCAAAATGAGCCAACAAAAATAGTCCCTGGTTCGAGGAGTCGAACCTCGAACCAACGATCTCCTGCATCGGGTCGCGGAGGCATAGCCGCTTGGGCTACTCATCACTTCTGTACAGGAGGCAACCACACCGCTATTTAATAGGGGCAGACATGAAAAAATACTCTCTATTTAATCCCTCTTTGGCACTCCTTAGTATGCGCAATCATGTCCTAAACGACTTCTAATACCAGTATGGAGGGAGTATGTACACACGCATTATGCACATGAGCACATCCCATCCCTACGACAGAGACCGGCATCCCGGCACATAGGCAGCATCTCGATCATCGTGCTACCTAGCCCCTCCGTCCGAGAACGAATACAATTCTAGCACAGTATCATGATTTAATATCCTATGTTCGATCAATTATAGATAAAAAAGTATCGATATTTATAATATCAAATAAATATCATTAAATTAGTTATGAAATATATTTTTATAGTAAATTATTTTAGAGTCGTAAATGTGAATAATTTTCATTAAAAATTTAGTTAAATATGAACTGCTTTTGTCGGCACACAACCCGTTACTACTTAATTAGTACACTACACAAGTGGTAGTGCAGTTGCTTGTCTTCTTTTGCTCCTTCTCGTCGGCCGTCGCTTTCTTTTATCACGTGGAGCACGTGGTACCAGGGCGGATCTACAGGATAGGCTAGGTATGCACTGGCATGACATACCAGTAATATACATCTGCTAATAATGTAAAAGAAAAGGTCACGAGGCCTGCCTCCGCTCTGTGCGTTGCGAAGTCGCGATTCCAAGCACCGCCGCCGCCTCGCCTCTTCCTCTCCTTCACGAACTCGCAATCCACCGATCCCATCCCAGTGCGCCCGCACCTAGTCTCCATGATTTGCTACCGTAATTAAGGAATTCCTAAGTGCCACGGCTGATCCTGAAAGAGAAGCCAGGATGTGGTTATGCCGTTCTGGTTCTGAAAAATAACCTGGCGTCTGCTGCTAGCGTTCTGGTTGCCCGGACAAGTGCTGCTGCCGGTGTTTTGTTCCTGAGGGAGAAGCCAGCAGGTAGCACACTAGCACAGAGACGTCTTCATGAGTCTAAGACCTCACCAGGTTTGCCAGTTTTAATTATTTATTATCATTTTTTCTAAAAACTTACAACTTAATTACTTGTTATTACTCATCATTAGTTTAATTATTCATTGAGTAACATATTTTCTCATGAAAATAATATAATTTATACATTTATGTCACTTAGAAAGTATCACCTAAAAAATCACAACTAGCATTGTAAGTCTCTTGCTCTCTTTTATGCATATATTTTGAACTATATATCATAATGGTATTTGAATTATTGTATTATTGTAATAATTCATTAAACTTTCCAACTTAATTTTTGAATTTAAGACGAATATATCATTATTTAGTGCATATATACGGAATTACATTACAAATTTTATGATTTTTATCAAATTTATAAATGGTTTTTACCGAATTGTATATGATTTTTTTTGTCAAGCATACCCTGAGACAAAATTCTAGATCCGCCACTGGTGGTACATGTACACCGATGCAACGCTGTAGATGGATCGGACTACTTCCTCCATTCCAAATTATAAGACGTTTGACTTTTTGAAAAAAGTCTACTTAACCCCTGAACTATCAGCTAGTGTCTAACTTACACCCCCAACTATAAAACCGTCTGTTTTACACCCTGAACTTTCTAAAACCGTTCAAACTACACCCTGGAGCGGTTTTGGACGGCGGTTTGCTACAGTTTTGCCTTTTCTTTTTCTATTTATTTTCGTTGAATCTTTGAAAAATCATAGTAAATCACAGAAAAAAAATATAAAATAGAAAAATCTAATTTTGTACATAAGTAGATCTACACAATGAACATATAATATAGTATGCTTTAGTACAATTTTTTTTCTGTAACTTTAAATTAGTTAGAAAATCAAATTTTGTCTGTAATTAATTGGAATAATTCATAGCTACAACTTTTATGGTCCAATTGTGGTTAAATTTTTATAGTGAACTAATTATTGTATGCTTGAACTGTAGTAAAAATTTCATACTGATTGGATCATGTATAATTTAGTTATAGATTTATTTATATTTAACAAGCATAAACCTAAACATAAACCTAAATAAATCTATAACTAAGTTATATATGATCCAATGAGTATGAAATTTTTACTATAGTTCAAGCATATAATAACAACTCCATCATAAAAATTTCACCATAATTGGACCATAGAAGTTGTAGCTATGAATTATTCCAATTAATTACAGACAAAATTTGATTTTCTAACTAATTTAAAGCTACAGAAAAAATTTATACTAAAGCATACTATATTATATGTTCATTGTGTAGATCTACTCATGTGGAGTCTAACAAAATTAGATTTTCTATTTTATGATTTTTCTGTGATTTACTATGATTTTTCAAAGATTCGGCGGAAATAAATAGAAAAAGAAAAAGTCAAAACTGATGTCACTGTAGCAAAACCATGGTTACTGTATCAAAACCGCCGTCCAAAACCGCTCCAGGTGTAATTTGAACGGTTTTGAAAAGTTCAGGGTGTAAAACAAACGGTTTTATAGTTGGGGTGTAGGTTAGACACTAGCTGATAGTTCAGGGGGTTAAGTAGATTTTTTTCCTTGACTTTTTTGACATCAAGTTTGGCCACTCGTCTTATTCAAAAATTTATTCAAAATATCACTTCTTTTGTCATGGTTTGCTTTATTAATAAAAGTTCTTCAAGAATAACTTAAATTTAACTATATTTGCACAAAATTTTTGAATAAGACGAATGGTCAAACTTGGGGTAAAAAAAAGAAACATGTTATAATTTGGGACTGAGGAAGCAGTATACAGTCGCCTCCGACTAGCAACTGCTCCCACCGGTCGCTCGCCAGATAGATGGATCGGACTAGTATACAGTCATCATATATCTGTTCAACTTGCGCAGGCATGCAGCAATGGCTGCTGCAAGAAGGTTCAATTCCGTGATGGATGCTGCCCGTGCTTGTAGGGCTCATGCCATCAGCAGCACGCTTCATTTTTGTTACGGAAACATCGTGGTCTGTTTGGTTTGGCTTAAGAATATACAGTAATCCTCAGTTCCTCATCCAGATCGAGTGAACGGAACCAAAGATACTCCGGAATTAAACATGCCTGGCTCTAGCTGACCATGCTACAGAATTAAACATGCCTCATTGATTTCACACCGTTTAAGTCACGGCTTGGCTTCAATGCGCGAACTGACTTGTTTTCATTTCCGAGGGACTTAATGACCCAACAGTGTACGTCTCCAGGTCCTAGTACCAAGCAATGAATTCAAAATAGTACAACAGCTAGCTGGAGCAGTACTGTGAACAGGAGAGTAGTACGTACTTCGCTTACAATTACAGTAGTGTTTTGAGTACGGCTCAAATACGGTTATACATTACTATGAGCTTCTCATCTACTAGGTGATTTTAATCATGGGTACCTGACGGTACATGTTTGTGCATGGATAAGCAGTACTTTATATCTATTTTTGGGCTTACAAATCTCAAATGTTTCCAAAACGCTTCTTTAGAAATTTCAGCTTTACTATAAAAAAATGCGAAAATAAGTGTTTTCCATGTAAAGAGCTACATTATGAAAAAAAACATAGTTCATGGTGTGTTCAATGATACTAATTTGGTACTAATCTTGGCAAGTACTCTTTTCTATAAATTAGGTTAAATTCAAAAAACTTTAACTAAGACAACTCTAGAAACTGGGTTATTCAGCAACGGAGGTTACTCCCATTCATTTTACTATGTTTTTTCTCGACCACACTTCATACCCAAACACAATGAAATACGAGTTCCATGACAAAAAAACAATATGTTTATATAAGAGTCAAAAAAGTGATGAAAAAAGAAAAAGAAGAGATGAGAACAAATAAATAGCCCATGGTGTCTCAATCTTCTGGAAACAGAAAGAGAATGATTCGAGGAGTCAAGATTTCATTCATATCCATACACTTGCACTCTTAATCATAGTTTGCATGCTGTTTTCCTCCAAGGATCTATGCTTTGACTTTACAATAAAAAAATAATCTAAGTATGCCTTTCAAGTTACCCTACCCAAAACTCCATATAACTATATAAGCTATAGTTGTAGGATCTTGAGGCAATACACACACACACACACACACACACACACACACACACACACACACACACACACACACACACACACACACACACACACGAGAGCACCATACGAGGAGAAACATAAGCTATGATTTATTTTGAAAAATATTATCAAAACTCCAAAGTGACTTGAGAATAGGGAGGATAACTATCTCAAAGTCAGAATGTTTCTACTTCTCAACTGGCCAAGGTCATGTCGTAGCCACTTCGAAACTCGCAGCAAGGCCTTAATGGTTACTAACTCTTTATTCCATACCATCAACTATGCCTAACATGGGAGTATATGATATCCGCCATAGTCGTAAGGTGTGTTTTATCGAATTCCACCAGTTTTGATGGCTATATGAGTCTAGAGACAAATGTACAAAAGTTGGGCTAGAATGGGCTGATTGCGGGGGGGTTCGGTGGCACCCAAGCCGAGGGTGGGTCCAGGCCCATCCAAGCTTTCCTCTTCGATTCATGCAGAGAAAACACACTTAGGGAGCAGCTCACTCCCCTCAAAAAAGAAACTTAGGGAGCAGCTCACATGCTGATCCAATGCCGATTACATCAGTGGACATGATGCAGCCAAATGGAGGTCACTTGGATCCATGGGCCCCCCATCCAACAGGTCTAAAAGAAACCCACTTCGACCAAAACCCAGTCCAAGCTCATGTCGACCGATGATCAATGCATCGACTTACGATGGACAAGAGATGCTTATCTTGTGGACAAAGTCCTAGGATGCTGCCGCAAGCCTGCAACCGCAAGCAAGTTCATTACATACGTTTGGATATGTAATTGAATTTCACCTTTTTTTTGTTGTTGTTGTTTTTTGTTTTTTTTTTACAATTCAGACCAGCTGTTTACCCCTTCAAGCTAGGCCGCCATTGCTACTACTATTGTACGGTTGTGCTTATTAAAGTCGCTACTATTGCTGCTGCGGCATGCATAGCCCACCAGCTGAAAACCGTGGATATTACTGTGCAGAAAGGTTGAAAGTGAGTGATCAGAACTATCTCTCAATCTTTCGTTGCGCTATCAGCATCAATGCGATGATGTCCAGAACCACACACGTCATACTGTACAGTACTCTCTCCATCTTTAAATATCTATCGTTTTTGCTTACTGAGAAATAACTTTGGCTAAATATATATTAAAAAATATTAATATTTATGGTACATAATTAGTATTATCGGAAAGATCTTTGAATCTAGTTTTTAAATAAATTTATTTAGAGATACAAATGTTGCACGTATTTTCTATAAATCAAGTTAAACTTACGATATGTACACAACGATGATAGTTATTCAGGGACGGAGGAATTAGGTGTGATGAAGAACGCAGAGAGAGAAGACTGACGGTACATCACCCCCAACTCACCACGTCGTAGTAGTACAGTATGGTGACGAAGAGCAGAGGAAGGGCACCCCATCGACGTGGTCAATGGCGCCATGACCGACAAGTAGACCGCGGGAGGGAGATGAGATGGGCTGGGCCGGGGCCATTAAATCCTTTCCTTGTTGATTTTGGTGCGGTACTTTTGTTGCAGCGGACACCGTCCTTGAATGATCACCGTTTGAGGCGCTCGCCACGGGCCACCCGATCACCCGACGTTACCTGGCCCAACTTAACGAGTTGCATTGAGTGTTACTCCAGCCATAATCGATCTTATTTTTTTAGAAATAATTGTGCGAACTGTTTTTGGCTTTAGTTCGTTTTGTAAGGACGCATAACTGCGGTACAGTACAGGGACACTACGTAGCACGAGCAGCTAACAAATTGAATTCGAAAATGATAGGACAGTTATATGTGCACACGTACATACAGTACGTTTACAAAATTGTGGCGAGCTGTACGAATGTAGTAACTGAAAATTAAATGTGTGATTGAATTCTTTGTGTAAGGGATGCGGCTGTTCGATTCAGAACCACGTCGAGAAGGAAGCCTAGAGATGGAGTTAATTAAACGGTAACTTGCCTTTTCTAGAAGGACTAAGAGCATCTCCGAGAGTTTGGTATATAAGTTTGGTATCCTAAAATTTTTGATAAAATGAGAAAAATACTTCTCCAATAGTTTAGTATCTGGGTTTGGCATCTTTGACAAGTTGGCAAATCTCGATCGATTGCGCGCATATATGCGCGCGGGGCACCGGCCGCGCTTCGTAGTTTCCTCGTGCTTAGCGGGGCTCTTCGTTCGCTTAACGGGACTCTTCGTTCGCTTAGCGGGTCTTTTCATTTCGTTAGCGGGTTTTTGGGTTTTTGGAAACAAAATTTGTCAAACTGTTGGAGATGAGATCTTTTTTTCCTCCCCATATTATTTTGGGAGTTGGCAAACAACGAGATTTGAGAAACAAAATTTGTCAAACTGTTGGAGATGCTCTAAGGGCATCTCCACCAGATTTAGAATATTTAGTCCCCCTTTCTCGGACTGTTCGGTTACTGCGAAATGAGGTCAGAAATTATTCCCGCTCATCAACATTATACAAATTAGATAATCGTTCTAGTTAAGAATCATTCTAGGTGTCCATTCCGAGTTAACCAAACAGGCCCTAAAAGGAGATTTGATACAAAAAAGAACTAGCTCCCACAGATCCTCTTTCTCAATCCTTTCTCCAAATTTTTTCTCAATCCCTCAAAACATCCCCTCAATCTCTCAAAGAAAGGGGAAGAAGCATTTCTCAATCCGCTTTCTCTGTTCTTCTCTCACTAACATCCAGGGCCCACGGCAGGCAGGCTTTGCAACAGCGCGGGAAGCCTTCGCTGCCGTGCCGTGCACCAACCGGACCTCTGCCCCGTGGAGCGCGACGGTCGGGACTCTAATGCTGTGGCAGAATCGCCCGAATTAACATGCTTTCAGGGGCACTTGTCTACCACTAGACACTAAATGCCCTGAAAGTGAGCTAAACCAGACAATTCCGTCGAGCACACCCAACGAAAGAACTCGAACAATCCACATTTTACACCCAGGATCCAATAACGAATACAAGCTTACAATACTTAGTCTATTTCATACAACATAGAGTCTCAGAAAGCATTTATTAAAATACCAAGGTTCAGAGTGCGATAATTTAAATAGCAGAAATAAAATAAACATCTAGCGGAACGGAATGAGAATCCGTCTATGCCCACCAGAAGAATCCTCCACACAAGGCCTATCTGCTCAAGGTGCACCTGCAACAAGGGTAAAATAAACTCTGAGTAGACAATATACTCGCAAGACTTACCGGACTGGGAATATATTTCTCGACTCTCAAGGATTATGATAGGATTTATGGCTTGTGGGTTCCTTATTTGTGGAAAGCAATACTAAGAGTGTGTCCTTAATTTCATAAATCTTTAGTAGTCGTGTTTTAGTTGTTATCCAACATTCTATGTAAGCACTTGTTCTATAATCGAGCAAGGGTTAAGCAATCAAAGCCATTTTTCCATCTTTCCTCTGCCATTTCTTACTACGGTACCAGAGCGTAGTCAAGCCGTACCGTCACATAGAAACGGCGATTCACAAATCAATGTGCCCAGCTGGGTACCCCAAAAACACACGCCTCGCTTGCACCCCAGGCACAAGCGAGACCAACCCGTTCCACTCCTGTCACGGGTTCCAGGTTCCCGTCCAAACTTGGACTCCAAGCCCCCACACTTGAGGCCCAGCCTCAATGCGGTGCTTAGACCTCCACCTATCCTCACGTCCAATCGGTCGGTCCAGAAAGAGTCGGAGCCCATGACAAGAGAGTAACAAACCTTTCCGCTCGCATAAGACGAATCGCAGCGGCGTACGCCAAATCAAACTGGAGTAGCACAAAGCGTTTTTGGGAGCTGCAGCGGCATACACTACGACGACGTGGCATCTGGAATCGCATGGGCCGAATGCCAAATGTGGCGGGGTACCGGGAGTGCGCTACGCGCTTGCGTGGTGCGGGTCCACGTGGCCTCGTCCTCCGTGTGGGAGGGAGAGAGAAGGGCCACCGTGGAGGGGGAGAGAAGGAGATGGCGCCGGCGAGGAAGGAGGAGAGCGACGCGGTGCGCGGACGCTGCTGTTGCTGCTCCGCCGTTGTTGCTCGTGGACGCCTGACCGCCACGGACGCACTCGCCGGCCAGCGCGAGGAGGTTGCCATGGACGCCCGCCATGGAGTGCGCGCCCGCTCCGACTAGATCCGCACGGCAGCACGCGCCTGGTGTCGGTAGGTGGAGGAGGTCGGCGCGGGGAGGGCCGGATGTGCGCCACCGGTTGGGGGAAGGAGCCGCCGCCTCCTACGGCCGCCGTGTGCGCCGTGCACGCGCCTGGGCCATCGGGGAAGGCCCGCCTCTCCCGAGCTCCACCGCGCTGAAGCTCTCTCGCTCGCACGCGGCCGACCGACGGTGCTCGGCGAGCCCACCTCGCGGCGCGCGTGGGTAGCCCTCACGCGCGGCCGTGGCTCGCGGACGGAGAAGCGCCCTCGCCGGAGCCCCGGCGCCCCCGAAGCCGCCATCCGCCTCCCGGGAGCCGCGCCCGCCGCCGGCGGATGGAGAGAGGAGGCCAAGCGGGAAGGAGTAGGGAGCCGCGGGGGACAGGGTGGCAGGGGCCGGTGGCGTCGCTGGACCGGGGGAGGAGACAGAGAAGGAGGAGGAGGACGCGAGAGGAGAGAGAGGAGCCCTAGGGGATGGAGGGGTTTTATTAAAAAAAGCTGACAGGCGGGTCCAAATAGTGGATAGAGGATGAATGGATGCGGAAGAAAGTAGTATAGATGAGAGAATCTCGATGACCAGGACGGAATATTCCTTTTAGAGGATGAATATAGAGTACGACGAGTGCGGGTAGTCTAAGTAAGTATGTGCTCGGGATAATAAGTCTGTGACTTGACCAGGGTCCATGCAACGAACTGTCCTTAATTGACGCGGACAGAGAAAACAGTGCAACCAAGCGATGCCCCATGGCCGCGGAACACCACTTGTTACACCCACCAATACTCATACCACATCCCTACCCAGTCACCATTTCCTTTCTACCATTTTATTTTGGGATTTATGATCACAATAATCCTGTTGTGAGTAACAGGTTACCCACGCTACCGTCAAACCTAAGCAAAGCAACTACGCGATCCTGTACTAGTAAGATTCATGGAGGGATAATATATATGCATGTGGGTATCATAAAATTCATACAACGTAAATACACAACACACACACACACACACAGATATATATATATATATATATATATATATATATATATATATATATATATATATATATATATATATATATATATTATCAAAATACTGGTTATGCACCGGGGCTTGCCTTAGGCAGGTGCAAGGTCAGAGGTGTCAGTCACGGGCGGCTCCTGGAACTCTTCCGGCACGAAGATCTCCTCCTCGTACTCCTCGTAGTCCTGCTCCTCCGCGGCCACGTACTCAACTACCTCGTGATCTACATGCATGAAACGATAATGCGACACTTAATAAGGTGACAACAGCAGGTCTTAAAATAGCAACCACTACCAAGCTATTTAGCTAGTTCTTATGGCTAACACGCTAGGTTGCCCATCATTTCTACTAAGCCAAGGTTAATTGATCTAGCCATTCTCTAGCAACTAAAATACATATCATCTTTTTATTACCGATTTAATACGTGACACTACTAGGGAAACTTAGCTACCCTATCAAACAAGCTATTCAAAGGCTACAAAAAATTACAGCAAGCACCTACCAATACCATGAGACTACTATAAGATTTTTAGGGCTAAAGCTATTCTAGATTTGCCGCAAGAATTCCTATAAGATTAGGTGTATTAATATTCGTTGTCTTTGCATTGCTTTAAAAGACCTAGGATCAACGCAGCTATGCATGGAAAGAATTCACCAAATGATAGAGCAAGAATTTAGGGACTTAACTAAAGTGGTTTTGCAATTTTTGGACATCTACACGAGTTGCTAAAAATCATCAAAGTTCAGCTCAGAAATAGAATTATGAAAACAATACTTAATTCTCTAAAAAAAGAAGCTCATTTCCCTCTGCTCGGCCCGCACGAGGCAGCCCAGCCACACACAACGCGCGCCAGCACCCGCGGCCCACAACACGTGGCCCACGCGCGGACGCGGCCCAGGGCGGGGGAGCCCGCGCGCGCCCAGGTGGTTAAGCAAAAACGCCCCACGCTAGCTGCTAATGGCACGACTAGGATCTTCACTATTCCCGTAGACAGCTGTTATGCAAGAACACCCTCGCCCTTTCCTATCTTCACATCGGGGAAATCCCCGACGCTCCTCCGCACGCCGGCGCGGCGTTGGCCGACACTAGTCGGTTACGCCGGGCAGCGGAGAGCCTCTACCGCGCACCCAAGGGGGAGACACTCACCTTGGTGCAGACGCAAAGCACGGAGCAGCGGTACGGGGGCCAGAGACGGGGTAGCGCGGCCTCCCCACGACGGCGACCAGCCGACAAGGGCGGCGCCGGCGTTCCGGTGGGCAGGGGCGCTGCGGGAGTGGCAAAAGGGGACGCTGAGCTCCAGTGATCCACCCTGGACCTGACCGCAGCGACGGGATGGCCGGAGACCGCCTGAGCCGAGCCGGCCACGCGTGACCCGACAGGCGCGGCGGCGCTCCGTAGCGGCGCGGACGCGTCAGCAACGGCGAGAGGGCGGTGGGGGCTCCGCGGTGGTGCGTAGGGTGGGGCGGAGGTGGCGGCCAGCCTAGCTAATGCATCCAATCGGGGTTCGAGGCGAACAGGCTGGGCTACCGCGGTCCTGGGCCGAGCTCGGCCTTAAAATCATGGCGGGAGGAAAAACTCCAATTGGAGCACAGTGGGACCAAGCTCGGGGCGGGGGTGGGGACGATCGGTAGGGCCACTAGACAGCGGAGCCAAAGACCCGGGTGATTGGATAACGGAGGTCTCTCCTGACCAATTTGCCTGCAGCGGCCCTACAGCAAGGCGGACAGGGGAAGAGGGGGGGGGGGGAGAAGACGCGTCAGCGTTCGGGTCACGAACGCGGCTGGGGCGGGTCATCGAGGCGTGCGCGAGTAGAAGGAGGAGTAGCGTGGCGTGCGCGAGCAGCCACCGACCGGCCAGCAGGGGTGCTGAGGCCGGGCACAGACGCGACACCCCGTTGACCCAACCGGCAACCCCGACGCCGAGCACGACCAGGAGGGAGAGAGAGGGGGGGAAACAGCGGGGCCGTGCGGGCAGCGCAGGGCAGCTGCCGGCTGTGGCCAACGACGCCTAGGCCAGGACGGACCAGGCTAGTCCAGCACGGCGCGCGTCCAGGCGCACGCAACGGTGGCCCACGGGTGACCACACGCACAGACGGTGCAGGTGACGTGCACGATTATTAAAGCGCGAGTAAAAACTAACCTGCCCCGATTCGGTTTCAACCACCTTCACCAGACTGCTCGTGGTACACCCGGCTACCCAAAGAAGCTAAAACGCAACTCCAGTCCTAAGCAAACATTTGCATAAAAGAGTCGCGAACAAGGCTCTGCCAAACCGCACCCAGACTTAAGGAAAAGCTCTAAGTTGAGAGCTGAACTTGATTTCAGATTCAGTTTCCAAGCCATTAGAAACATGAGCTAACATTATTATTTTGCTAATACGAGAGTTGCACTGTCATGCACAAAGTTTGTACTTCAAACTTTACTTAAAGATCACATACAGGTCCTATAGCATTTTTGCTCGAGAAAAAAAATTGGTTTTGAACCCTAAGTAATAAAAACATGAACTATTCAGCACTTTTCATTATCATTTGTGTTAATTATTTTTGAAGCCAAAGAAATTTATTTTCACACCTTCTTACACGCATTAACACATAAACATGGTGCTCAAGACACGATTTAGTGAATCGTTTAAGCGGTAACACCGAGGGTATTACAAATGCCGGACTACGCTTTGGCTGAGCCTTCGCCCCAGCGTCTCGACGTCCAAGCACTACTGCTTCCAAACTTCTGCGTCGCATGAGAGAAGACGGGGAGGGAGGGAGAGAGAGAGTAGAAAGCAAGAAGATGGATTTTCGGTTGACATATGGGTCCCACGTATATAGGGGGTCGGTTTTTCTCAGTCTGCTAGAGTACATATCCCCTGTGCACTCTGATTCGGTTTTCTCAATCTCATATACTAGGTTTTAGAGGATAGGGGAAAAGGGATATGGTGGAGATGCTCTAATATAACATTGATGTACTAGCTCAAAAGCAGTATTCATCAGTACTATATATATCTACATACTCGAGGAACAGGATGTATACGATCGATCGATCACGTAAAAGATGAACAACAGGGAGTGAGAAAGACTAGTCAGGTAATCATGGCTCGATACGTACGTTCACATCAGGGCTGTGCAGCAATTAACACTTGGTCTGCTTGGTACGCCGTCTGGTTCGTACGTACCTAGTACAAGTGCAACGAGCTGCAAAATTAAATCCGCAACCATCGATTAATGACTCTGCATGGTTCATGCATGCACTACCATATCCATCGTACGCAAGTACTACTTCAGTGTGTTCACTTCACGAAAGGTAGCTGAAAAGTTACTGTAGCATCTTTCGTTATTATTTGATAAAATTTGTCTAATTATGGACTAACTAGGCTTGAAAGATTCGTCCCGACATTTACAGACAAACTATGCAATTAGTTATCTTTTTTACCTATATTTAATGCTCCATGCATACGTCGAAAGATTTGATGTGATGGGTGGAAGAGAAAATATTTTGGGTTGGGAGGGAAAGTGAACGAGGCCTAGGTAGGCCTAGGCACACTCGATTCAATAATAATAATAATCAACACGATATGATGATACGAGTGACTCGATCGTATGCGACGAACACATGTCAGTACTCAGTACTGTCTGTCTATACTGTCTACGAGTGTCGAGAGTACGGAGTACGTACGTAGGAGCACGTACTGAATTAGGAGCCGGCCTGATAGTACGCACACGGACGATGTCAGCTACTGGAAGCATCCGACCGACCGCGAGACATATGTTAGCATGCATGCATTCGATCAGGCACTGTTCATCATGCAATTCAGTTCACGACGGATGGATCAAGTAATGGCCGGAATCGGATGTCCCCAACAGCCGAGACCCGAGAACACAGCATAGTAGTGCAGGAGCAGTAGGATGGATGGCCAGCCGGCCGGCTGCCGTCGACGGACCACGGAGAAGCAGCACTTAACATGCTAGCAGTGAGCCGTCCGCGGCTCCAGGCAGCTCAGGGCAACCTGATACCAATAAGTAGCAGGACCAGTTTCTGATCGACTGCCATTGCACAGTGTATGCATGGTAGGAGTATGTATGAACAGGCATTTGCATTTGCCGTGGTGGCGACAGACTGACAGGGTGTTTGTATGTCACTCCTTCATGGCATTCACAAATTTTATTTATTTATTTATTTTACCTCACTCTATCAGGCCCAGGCGCCCAGCACTCTTACCCAGCCTCTTTGCCGTCTTGCGTACTCCGCGGAAGCCCACTTGTTTCTGTTTATTGAGAGGAAAAAGAAGAAGAAAAGTCATATTTAACATAGTTAGAATCCAAGAGATTCTCCATATCCTTCATAAATGCTAAGAATAGAGATTTTGGTGAAAAACTACACTCCAACACATTTTCAAATGGTCATTCAAATATAGCCATCTTTAATTCCGGATTTTTCGCTAGCCAAAAATAGAAGACGAGAATGGCTCGCTAGAGTGCGCATGAGATATAGAAAATTGTTGCAGAGTGAAAAGATATAGAAAGCGATTTTCATGCAAATGGTTCTCTAAATGATGATTTAAAGAGTGAGATTTAGAAAGGCTCTTGGAGATGCTCTTATTTTGAAAATTTATCCAGCGCCACCCTACCGCACATGTGTAGCACTAACGACTCTTCACTAGTGCTTTTAATTAGTCGTACCATTAATATAGACTAATTGTAATAGATAACAAGAGCTTCTACGGGCAAATAAGCCCTCCAAAATAAGTCTACTGAGATTCAAACAATTTCAACCTACAGACCTTAAGATAGAGCATGGTTTTAGAAAAAAAAAATGTGAAACTAGTTTTATAACTTTTCAAGCTAAAACAATTTTTTCATGAATTTTCTAAGATTAAAAAAGATTTTATTATTTTTACCTATATTATTTTTCCATGAAAACATACTTGGATACTTTTTTTGTAAATTTATTTTTACAATTTTTGAATACTTTAAAAAATGATATTTCTAGTCCGATTGCCTCCTTAAACGTTCAACTTAGTTCGATTTACCGCCCTGACATGGGGTCACATCAGTAAAATCACCATCAAAATCACCCAGCGTGGAAAAACAAACATTTTTAAAAGTTGAGGGATTTAAAAACTAGTTTTGTAGTTCATGAAGGAAAATCAAACTGCCACATAAATTGAGGAGGTAAATAGGACTTTTTCCCAAAAAAAATGATAGAGAAATGGATACTGGTACGAACGGCCCCCTCTTCAGCCGTATGGGTCCACGGGTACCCCTCATCATAACCCCTCTTTTTATACATCTCAACGGCTCCATCCATTAGTCCGGCATCCTATTCACCTAGTCTTTTTTTTTGTTTAGACTGGACTCCTGAGGTACAGCTGTAGCACTCACCCCGCCACATGTACATAACGCGCACCCAGTGCGCATGCTAGATCTAGCAACTATACACACCATACGTCCTTTTGGAGATCGACGAAGTCTAACGGAGCTTCGCAGGCGACATGCCAGTACCATTGTGTCTTCACGCGTATGTCCAGGACCTACAAGATTATTTTTGGGGAATAAATCCCCAGGGTGGGAATTGATTGGAGAGGGTGAAGACAGGGCAATGGAGAAATAGGGTACTGAGTGGAAGATAATTACCTTGGCGTGGAGTTTAGCACTCTCCTTATTTATTCTTATTCGCAAATCATAAGACATACACATACTATACGATATACTCCCTACCTTGGAGTCGGTTGGTCCAAATCAGACAGAGCATGCGGCAGCGCATGTGGACTCGCTGGGTTCGATCGTATCAGCAGAATTATTGGTAGGTGGTACTCCCATTTGATCACTAGCTAGTATAATGATTGACGACGATATTTATCTCAAGCTGAAGAACACAAGAATATCTCCCTGGCAACATTGATAATTAATGCTACCCAAATGAAAATAAAAAGGATAAACAATTTCAGCGTGACACTTGCTAGGTATAGCGATCGAATGCGACCATCGGCAAGCGACGTCCAGCTTTCCGATTTGCTTGTCGTGTGTGCACCAGCTGTCTTCGTAAGTACGTTAGCCCACGCAGGTGAGACCAAATTAACTTCGAATAACAAAGAAACTAGGCATGTCGTAAATTGTAGATATATGCGTGTGCAACGATCTCTTGACTGCACGCTAGCTAGTAGGATCATGAATTTATGATCATTACATTTGCCCATTTCCAAGGGGGCTTAAACAAAAGAAAAAAAATATAATTTGTACACCGACGGTGGTTTGGACGCGGGCTTGGCAATGTTGGCAAACAACTTGCCAAGTTGGGCGAGGAGAGGATTCTACTATTCTACTCCACATTGCCCATGCTTATACGCAGGGGGAAAAAACTTTAGCAGTAACAAATCTACGTAGTATGTTCCAAATTAATACCGAAGATTAGGCTGGAAATGTGAGCAAAGAGGCTTGACCATCCAGCTCTGGAATGCATGCTCGTCTTTGCTCGTGTTTTCTACTATATATTGTACTATATATTGGCGGAGAGGTCTTGGCAGCAGCATTGCTAACAATGACCAAACAGGTAACCTTTTGATAGTTCATATATAATTTAGGAAAGTTTGGTTGACGCCCTGTTCGCTTAGCTGATAAGCCATGGCTGAAAGTACTGTTCGCTGATTTGTTGTGAGAGAAAAATACTGCTGAATGGCTGGCTGATTTGGCTGATAAGTTCAAGCGAACAGGGCCGAATGCATGCAAAAACCAAACTAGCTCAACAAAGTACTCTCATCTCCTTTCCTTTTCCGGTGCATTCGGCAATTATCATTTCCATGCACCCGTGATTAGGGATTAGCTTACGCATTAGGAGGCATTGTCCCATGTTTTTGTAGAATGTCATTTTCTTAGACAGTTTTAAATCTTAGAAAATTATTTATTTTAAGACGAAGATAGTATCTTCTAAGTGCTCCCTCCATTTTTTTACTATGGATATTATGATTCTAAAAGGTTACTAGAGTAGAGTATACTTTGCCATCAAAATTTCTTTTTTTTCGAGAGTGTGTCCTCGTGACACGTATTTCATTAAGCAAAAGAAGAGTTTGATTAGTTACAACATCCCCAAGTAATCCATAGATTACCATGGAAGGATGGAAGGCAACGCGATCCAAGTAAACCTAACTTTGATTACATTACATGAAAGTTTTGCAACCAATTAGACAGGCACCAACGAGACTAGCAAGCCTCTTCGAACATACACTCGAACCCCGTCAGGTCGAACTTCATAAGCGCTTAAAGTGTGGCCCTTTTTACGGAGTCGAGCGGGCCCTGGAATGCCTGCTGGAAATCTGCCACCACCTGGGTATCCGATGGCTGTGAAGTGGTGGGTTCCCATCAAAATTTCTTACAATATAGCATTATTAATTACTACAAATCAATGTCATGCTAAAAGGTGTTTGAAATACTAAAATGTCCACATATTTCTATACACTAAAGTACTAAACATGCATATGATTTGAGTAATTGTTAGTCAAAATCTAGAAAATTTGATATTTTACAATCCTATAATACACCTAATAAAATGAACGGGGGTAGTACTCCACTATGGTACCCCTCAAGCTAGCATATTGGCCGGAGATGGAACTCTACTGCGATTGTTAACACCTACCACCGAATTCAGAGTGTTCTACTACCATCTAGAGATGTTGTGTCCATTGCCACCACTTGCTGCAAATGAAAGATCAAATATGTCTCATGTATCACCATTATATTTGGAAATGCCACAGCAATGCTTAAGAAAACTTTAGTTTTCATATTGTTTTCGTTTTGGAAAAAAATATACCCCCACTGCCATTAAAAAATGTAGACCATTTAGTTTCATCATAAGTCAAAATGTTCCTCGCGTTGATCAAATTTATAGAAATGTATATTAAGCATCTACGACGCCAAATAAATGCACTATATATCAACACATATTTCATGGTGGATTTAATGAAGCTAATATTTTGTTGTATATATTGATGTATTTTTCCGTAAATGTGATAAAAGTAGAGAAGTTTCATTTGTGACAAAACTAAAATTTATAACCTACGTTTTAAAATGGAAGCTGTGTCACTAGGTAGAAATTGTGCTGTCATCTTGAATTGGAAGCGTTTCTGTTTTAGTTGTAAATTGTAATTGTAACTGATGTCTGTTGTTTTTCCATGTGTGTTTATTGCAAAAAGTGGAAAACACTTTCTTGTGCCAATTAAGCGGCTTTTATGTTGGGGTTGAAAGTAGTTAATATCAAGTTGGAAACGTTAATTTGCATTGAAATGCACATCTTTTTTTACGTATATGGCTGGAAACGAATAACTATAAATGGAAAGTGACCCTTGCGAGGAGTGTCAGCGTGAATGTGACCCTTGGGAGGAGTGTGAACGTGAAAAGGCTGGACGGGCCCTTAGGACTATTGCCGATTTATATAGTTTTTTTTCATCGCTAATTTTTGAAGCATTTTCCTTGGGTTATCTTGGTAAAGTTTTAATTTGAACTTGAAACTTATCTTCCTTTCCTTCCTTCCTTTTTATGTGACCTATTGCGAGTTTGTGATTCTAATTTGAACTTGAAAATTGTATTCTTCTTCATTTGAGTACATTCAAAAAAAATCTTCTTCATTTGAGGCACGAACCAAAAGTTGGTTGCACACTCCCTCCGTCCCTCGATAACTGTCGTTTTCGCTTCCCGTGAAACAACTTTGACTATATATATATATATATATATATATATATATATATATATATATATACAAAATTAATATCATTAAATAGATCGTTGAATCTATTTTCATAATAAATTTATTTGAAGATACAAATATTGCACGCATTTTTCTACAAATCCAATTAAACTTACGGCACGAAAACCAAACGTGACAGTTATTTATGGACGGAGAGGGTACGTATTATAGAATATTTGAAAAGGTGATTATAGTATATATTTGTAAAATCAGTGTGCTACTTGAGAATCGCATCAGTCTCCAATTATTTGGTGACCCACAAGAAGCAGAAAAAAGAAGCCTAGGCACGAAGAGGACAGCCCAACGTTGGCGTACCCCACCTGCAGGTCTCTGTTGGGCCCACCGGCAGACACCATGTCTACGCCCCAATCTTGTAACTGTTGGCCCCACCGGAGCATATTCCAGACACCTGGTTCACGGCTCCAGAGGATTATGAAAAGCACAGTTTTCACTTGCGGTTCCACCGGCGAATGCCGAATGGAAACCGCAGCAGCAGCGAGGCTGTAGATACACCTGGTCCATGCACAACCGACGGGGAGAAGATGAGCTACAGATACCGACAGGTAGGACCCAGACGACGTTCCAATCCCTCCAAACCGGGGTGTCCAACTGGCCAATATAACTGACCGCCCCCCACGACGCCCTCCGTCCCACCCGCTTCGGCTTCTCGCTCGATCGCTCGCTCCCACGCCCTCGCGCCCCCTCCACAAACCACCACCACCACCGCGATCCAAGACCGCAGCGCGGCGCATCGCGCGAGAGAGAGGGGGTTCGGCAGGTCGGGCAAGATGAGGGAGATCCTGCACATCCAGGGCGGCCAGTGCGGCAACCAGATCGGCGCCAAGTTCTGGGAGGTGATCTGCGGGGAGCACGGCGTCGACTCCACGGGCCGCTCCTCGGGGACCTCCCCGCAGCAGCTCGAGCGGATCAACGTCTACTACAACGAGGCCGGCGGCGGCCGCTACGTGCCCCGCGCCGTGCTCATGGACCTGGAGCCCGGCACCATGGAGTCCATCCGCGCTGGCCCCTTCGGCGGCATCTTCCGCCCCGACAACTTCGTCTACGGCCAGTCCGGCGCCGGGAACAACTGGGCCAAGGGACACTACACCGAGGGCGCCGAGCTCATCGACGCCGTCCTCGACGTCGTGCGCAAGGAGGCCGAGAACTGCGACTGCCTCCAGGGTATGATGCACTTATACTGACCTACTTATTACGCATCAATTCCACGCTAGGTTAGGTGTTCCTTTCGTCGATCGCGTGTTTCCTCCGTGGATCGGTCGTGCTCTGTTTCGTGCGTCAACTCTGCTCCTTGTGGCATTGCCTGCTTCCGAAATCTGTCTCATAAATCAGATCAGGCATTTGAGCGTGGTAATACTGAGAACACAAATGCAGCGAACACCGATTTTGATCCAAATCTGGCACATTAGTGTTATTATTTGTCACGTAAATTGTAAATCTGCAATCATCCTGCATTTCTGCCTCTAACAGCCATCGAGGGATGCACGCGATTGCTGGGTGGATCAATGCTTGATCCATGTGTTTTGTGAGGACAGGAATAGCACGATATTAAAACACCCTACAGGAGAAATTAGTTGCATTATAATTAAACGGAACTAATATGCCAGTTTAGTAGCATGTACAGGCAGGCCTGGATAGGTAGCAGATCGTCCACGTCAAGTACAGTTAGTGTTAATTTGGTGAATTTGAATTCTTCATTCAAGGAAATAGATTTAGGGTAACTATTTGAATATCGATCATGTACGGCTGGCAGTAAAAGCAGCTGATGCTGATTCGTTATGAGAGAAAAACACTGATGAATGGTTGGTTGATTCTGACCGATAAGTTCAAGTGAACATGGCCCGCATCCAAAGAATACCCGATCTAGTAGCAGTATAAATTGAAAGACCAAGATCATTTTCGCTGCTAAAAAAAGTATCGTTTTCCTTTTCTGATCATTCTTACCGCAGTAGTATTGTTCAATAGATACTCCCATTGTCCCACAAGTTGCCCCCATTGTCCGATTACCATTGATATGTTTCAGCACTAATCTGCATTCATCTTGGATGCTTATGTTCAGTTGAATGAAATTGCTGAAACTTTGTGATAAGGAAGCCAGATATGTCTAATTGTTTGCTAGACACACTCACAGACTTAATAATTGAAGATTTGAAATAGGAACTTGATGCTACACAACATTCATAATATTAGATGAGCTCTGTCATTCTTTGAGATCTTAATTGACCAGTTGACAGTTACATTTGTGTGTCGGTGTAGCTAATTTTTAACCAAAAGTAATCATGAGGGTTATGACTTCATACACACACTGCAGTTCTGAAAAGAAGGTAGATTAGACCTGTCTCACCTGTTGCCCAGTTTTTCTCTGCAATCTGTACTGCAACTTTGCTAGTGGCAACGGGGCCGTGTGTTTTCAACTAAAATATTTATCAGTGGGTACATAGAAACATGATCACGGCCAAGCAGAACTTATTGCCATGCATTTGTTGTCCTCCTACCAAGCTATGACTAGTGCAGCACAGATTTAGCTGACCAAGTGCCCCGTTTGTGAATGTTAGTTTCATTGCTAGTTGAACATGTGTAAGTTTTACTAAACATAAAAAAATCACTAATTGCTGCCTGTAAAATTTACACTTTTGTTTTCTATACTAGAGATATGGGTTTCGGTACTTCCAGGTGCTAATGACCTGGTTTGTCGGTTAGAAACCAGTTTTCAGTACTGAAGCATGTCACATCACATGTCAACGTCTTCTTAGGCTGGTGAAAATTCTTGAGATTATCGCAATAATACACTACTAATTGTATTATCATGCTCTGATTAATGACAATGCTGTACGACCTACCAAAATAAAAAAAAAGCAAGTATCTAGATCTGCTGCTGCTGTAACAGTGTCGGTGGTGGTTGCAACGAATGAGACACTGAGACAGGCTGTACCTAGTGGCCTGGTGGTTGGGAGGATTACTCATGTGTTGCTTACTTGCTTAGTGTATATACTTGCATTATTGCATTTGGACTTACATGAGGTGAAATGGATTTTAGCGCATCTAATCAAAGCAGCATAATAAAAAACATAAAGTCAGTTATACAATACATAACTTGACACTGTATATGGTTACTGAGATTAAATTTCCTGTGGTTCATGCCTTTTCGACGGGCTTTGTACATGACCGAACTTTGCACAGGTCACAGCATCTCCAGAACTGAAACTGTCTGCCACTGACATTGCTCGCATATTTGACAGGGTTCCAAGTATGCCACTCCCTGGGTGGCGGCACTGGTTCTGGCATGGGCACGCTGCTCATCTCCAAGATCCGGGAGGAGTACCCGGACCGCATGATGCTCACCTTCTCCGTGTTCCCGTCGCCCAAGGTGTCCGACACCGTCGTGGAGCCCTACAACGCGACGCTGTCCGTGCACCAGCTCGTGGAGAACGCAGACGAGTGCATGGTCCTTGACAACGAAGCGCTCTATGATATTTGCTTCCGCACCCTCAAGCTCACCAACCCTTCATGTAAGCATTATCTCGTTCGCTTTCATGCATGCTGCCAAAATGCCAACCCGGGTACAATTGCCAACGGATGAATCCAAATGAATGTGCAGTTGGTGACCTGAACCATCTGATTTCGGCGACCATGAGTGGCGTGACGTGCTGCCTGCGGTTCCCGGGCCAGCTGAACTCGGACCTCCGCAAGCTGGCAGTGAACCTGATCCCGTTCCCGCGGCTGCACTTCTTCATGGTGGGGTTCGCGCCACTGACCTCACGCGGGTCGCAGCAGTACCGCGCGCTGACGGTACCGGAGCTGACGCAGCAGATGTGGGACGCCAAGAACATGATGTGTGCGGCGGACCCACGGCACGGGCGGTACCTGACGGCGTCCGCCATGTTCCGGGGCAAGATGTCCACCAAGGAGGTGGACGAGCAGATGATCAACGTGCAGAACAAGAACTCCTCCTACTTCGTGGAGTGGATCCCCAACAACGTCAAGTCCAGCGTGTGCGACATCCCGCCCGTAGGGCTGTCCATGGCCTCCACCTTCGTGGGCAACTCCACCTCCATCCAGGAGATGTTCCGCCGCGTGAGCGAGCAGTTCACGGCCATGTTCCGGCGCAAGGCCTTCTTGCACTGGTACACCAGCGAGGGCATGGACGAGATGGAGTTCACCGAGGCCGAGAGCAACATGAACGACCTCGTCGCCGAGTACCAGCAGTACCAGGACGCCACCGCCGAGGAGTACGACGAGGAAGAGCAAGACGGCGAGGAGGAGCAAGCCTGATCGGACGCCAACTGAACGATGCAAAGGGCTTCGGAGTCTTCGCTCCTATGGTGCACCAATCGAGACTATACATTCCGACAATCCTACTACCTTTTAAGTATGTATGTATATTCATGTACTGCCGTATTTCCGTTACTGCTGCTAGCTTGTGTGTATCTACAGTCGTGTGTGTTAGTGTTTTGTGAACTTGTGATATAATATTTGTCACCGTTTGTCCAGGTTTCGTGCGTATGTTACTCATATGATGGAACTGCTCTCTGTTCTTGTGTACGTATATGTTAGGAATATTCATTTCATTGGAAGGTTGTTTTTGCGTTTCCTCATTTGCACTCATGTAAAAGTACATGTCCGATTGTATTTGTCTCTGCTACTCTATTGTCTTGCTTTGGACGCCAAAGTGCTCAATGCGCGGTAAGTTCTTCATTTTTTTAGATAAGGAACAGGAGGTGCTAGCTGAGGCTCGTGTGTAGCTGTGTATGCTTTGCTAGCTTTGTGTGTGTGTGTGTGTGTGTGTGTGTGTGTGTGTGTGTGTGTGTGTGTGTGTGTGTGTGTGTGTGTGTGTGTGTGTGTGTGTGCGTGCGCGTGCGCGCGCGCGCGCTAGCTCTTATTTTGACAAAGCTCGGTGAAGGACCGAAGAGGTAATCAGAGGATCGAATTACGAGAGCCTTGATTTTTTTTTTCACCAGGTATACAAGTAACATGTAGATAGTGTGTTTCAAAGATCAATCCAAGTTGCTCTTCTAGTTCTTGCCAATATCACATACACACAGCATACCTATTGACCTTTAGGAATGGGTGACTCTACAATGATACGGGAAAATAAACTTGGCAGTAGCCTACTTTCAAACATGCTTAGGCCTATTTTAGCAAATTTCATCATAGATTTTTTTTTTAGAAAAAAACGTAAACCTTAGCAAGCGACCTTCAGAATCACAAATCTTGCTTACCACATGGTGAAGGTATTCCCACAGGTCTTGTCAAGAACATTTGAGATTACCAAGCATAGATATATTCCCCTTTATGTCATATCACCTAGATTGATCATAAGAAACAACGACCAACCTGCTCAAAGAAACCATGTAATTCACCAAAAGAGAATTTTTAGAATGAGAAAATTAGGAGATAAGTGCTCTGCTTCAAGACATGATATGGCTAAGTTTCAAGGACCCTAAACACTCCAAAATCATATCAAAATATCAGCTAAAGCAGCAGATCAAAATCCGTCAAAAAGAGGGCCGGCCGAAATAAAGAAGAAAATATTGAATTCAAGAGGGGTAGAGATAGAAACACGGAACTGAAACTACAAAGTTCAATTCGCCCATGAGGAATTCACCTATACATCTCAAGTTTAGCCTTCTCCTAGTATCCTCCATTCCTCCCACTTCAAATCGAAATTCAATGGCGGAGGCACTGTAGCACGTCGTTTCATCAACTCGTTGTGTCATTGCTATAAACTGTTGTCCATTGCTCCGTTAGTTTGTCCATGCCATACCTCAATTCCCACTTGTCCTCCGACATGGAAAAACTAGTGTGCCATATCTGAAGGGCAGGGGGTGAAACGGTGCGCGTATTGTAAATATCTTGACCCCTATAATTCTTGCTACTCCCCGGTGGGTATTTTTTTATATAAAATAGAATGGCTATTTATGACGTCGATAATTAGGACTCAGTTTGGCAAATGGTCATCCAAGAAACCATTTCAATGAAGAAGTCTGGAGGAGCCGGAGTCGTTTTTCTACTAAAAAGTTGGAACGGGAAAAACATGGCTTCTTCTGGCTCCTCCTCACAAAGGTACAAATTATAATAAAAACAACCACTTGAGCCTTTTTGCCAACCAAAATGACACTAGGAAAGCTACTCCACAAGATGGGCCAGAGTCGGAGCCATTTTAGGAGTCAGAGCCCTGCCAAATTGATCCTTTGATTCTACCAAACCAAAGACCAGATATTTATGATTATTGTGAGTTCTAAGATTTATCTTTTATCCTATGTCTCGTGAGGGTCGAAGACTCTCTAAGATGTTTGGAATATCCACTTTATTGTAAGGTTACTTTGTGTTTCCTACGTTGCACTCTGGTGTTAGTACATTTCTAAGGCGTCTTTGATGTTTAGTTTTGGGTGCCCAAGTGCTGAATGTGCAGTGTCCATCTTCTTCATAGTTCATACTGCTGCTTTTGTGTAGAAAAGCTAGCGCTTCTTTTTTTTAAGAGGAAGGCAGGAAATTTATTAATTAAGATTGGCAACGTTTACATTCGAGAATACAGGAGGAGACCCAAGCCAAGCAAGGACCAGGAGTACAAGCATGCGACTTATACGAGTGGTGGATCTCACAGCCCTTGGGCCTTGGCCTAAGATCTAAAGCCCATATAAATCAAGGGATTGAAGGCCCAGGAAAGAAAGATGCAGGCCAACCTTGGGCTTGGCCTGTCTCCAGGTCTGCCCCAGCTCGTCGTCGTTGTCATTTTTGCTGACGCCATCTATCCCACTATGACCTGTTTCACTATCACAAGAACTGCTTTCATTTTCCCAGTGACACGTTGTAGTTTATGTAACCATGGCATGCACGCCCAATCGTTAAAGCTTCCGCACTCAGCTAGTGCAGATGTGATGTCCAGGACCAGGAGAGATCGGCAGAGCTGAAGGTGTCACCGTACCGAAAGAACTGGTCTGCCCTACACTGCACTTCCAATGGCCAAGACTTGCAGGGCCTTGCATTGCTGCCATTTGCTGAGCTGCAGTGTTGCTTCTTTGTCCCCGTCACGGCACAAACAAAAAGACTGGGTCTTTAGTGCTCCATGCACTAGTGTTTTCCGTTGTTTTTGAGCAGGTCACTGGGTCTATTTATTTAGGCGCCAATGCAACTTCTTCAGTAATACGTCACCAAAACAACTCATGGTGTGTTTAGCCGTGAAGCCTTCATTTGCTGATTTTTTTTGTGTGGTGGCCTTATATATCTTTGGACCGAACGGTATCTTCTGGAACCAGATATAAATTTTTCACGTTGTGCAGACCTGTTCTTCCCTTCCCGGTGCTGAAACTGAAAGTGTAATCCTAGTTGCAATCAGGACCTGCAGTTATCTGGTGCAATCCCCCCACTACTAATCTACACACTGTATCAACAATCAATGGTTGACGTTTCTAATCTGCACTCAAGAGTCAAGATCAGCGGTACAAATTGCTATCTTCCCCTACACATGGTTCATGAGCTCTTTGAAGCTATTTTTGGCCAAACTGCAAACAGCTTCACCTACGAAGCTAGCCTTGTTTGGCACAGCTTATCCAACAACTTCACGAGTTGTTTAAGTTGTATTGTGCCAAACCAGAATTTTTAAAATAGCTTCACGTGTGAAGCTCCTTAAAACATTGCTCTGATAAGGCATTTGTGTGGGATTAAGTTGAAAACTATAGTTTTTAATTCCTAGCTTCTACTCGCTTTGGTGGGCGGTGGGATTCTGTGAGAGTATGTTTTAAAGA
Source organism: Saccharum hybrid cultivar R570 (assembly GCA_038087645.1). Classification (NCBI taxonomy): domain Eukaryota; kingdom Viridiplantae; phylum Streptophyta; class Magnoliopsida; order Poales; family Poaceae; genus Saccharum; species Saccharum hybrid cultivar. The sequence goes on along the minus strand of JAQSUU010000001.1, from coordinate 32,370,846 downwards.
GCTCTACATATAGAATTGTTTTTGCTAAACGGGGCTGAAGCCAAAAAAAAATCTGCTTCACTAATGAAACGGAGTTGTGCCAAACAAGGTCAAATCTTACTCTCATATGGGAGTCTCATTAAATCTTGCTCTCACATGAAAATACAGTGGAATGAAACTAAAAATAATAAATTTTCATAGCTTCACCTTTCACTTGTGGCCCCCAGCATGTGTGGAGGCTGGATTTGCCCCTGGCTAAAGGACCTCAACGTGGTGCTACTGAGCCGGGACGGGCGGGCACAGCCACAGGGGCGTAGGCGAGCACAGCCACCAGAGCGTATGTGAGAGCGACAACTAGGGCACATTGGCTCGACCGCCGTGGTGCGGGCAGCTGCGGTCGTCGGGGCTCGCGCGGCATGGCCGCCGAGGCGCGTGTCAGCAGGCTGGCTGGGATGCTCGAGGATGCTGACCCAAGCATGGCTATAGACAAGGAAGAAGAAGAAATAGGAAGAGGAGAAAAAAGGGTACTATAGTCATTTCATTCTTTTCGTCAATCATTATGAGTTATTTTACCAAATAGTCTATCAAAATAGTTTCTCTAAAAAATTGCTTCACTGTGCCAAATGGGTCTTAAGGGCACGCGCAACGAAGACAGACATCCGTGTTAGCCTCGGGCTAAAGTAACCTCCACGTGTGCCAAGAAATAAAATCAAGACCACCACCTGTCCATGCCTGCTCTTCTCCTCACTGCAATCTTGCAGTAAAAAAAAGGACGCTTGTGTCACAGAGTAGAGTGTTGCTTTTCAGCTTTTCTTCTCTCTCTAATCTCTGAGGCTAATGCTTTTTGATCCCAGTGCATTCTTGATAGTAGCTTTCCACCCTTTGTCAGATCAAGCTAATAGTTCCTCTGCAGGATACCAAGACCACTTTTGAGATCACCAAACCGTATGACATCGAATCTTGATGCCCAGTTGGAGGCTGCAGCAGGACGCCAACATGGAGCGTGGGGGGAAGCCCTAACTATCGTTTGTGATCTGTTTTCATTAAGCTACACCTATCTTTCAAGGAGATGATACCTGGTCTGTACTTCATCAAGTTTTATTACTGCATTCCCCTTCATTTCGGAAAAAGGAAAAGGAGTGGGGAAAAAGCTACACGAGCGGCACAAATGCAGCCATGCGCCAAGCTGCGAAGTTGCAATGGACCCAAAAGTGAAAAGTCGCTCCCGATTCCGGAACAAACACCTCCCCGGCAATGTATGGATCCATCCATCACCGCTTTCGCGAGGTTCCTCTGAAACGTGGACGGCTTCAGAGCTCGTTGAAACTTGAAACGCGAGGCGAGGGTGACATGATGCAGCAGCTCGGTAGCCATGTACTGCTGCGGTATTTTCCGGCCGGCGTCCAACAAGTTGGTAGAGGAACCTCGCACCCGCTTTTCCAGGCGCGGTCTGGTCACCGTCGGCAAATGTTCCTCAACACAAGACCTCAATGTACCCCAACCGTACCGTGATGTGTTGCAGAGACTCTTGCAGGCAGCGGTGGCCAAACCAACCGTCATTCGTCGCAGGACGGGTCACACGTTTCTGCTGAGATTTTCGTTTGGAAACAGCTAGAACCTTTTTGCTGAGAATTTCAGTGACAGGAACAGACAAGAGGGAGCAAAGGAAGATGGCATAAAGTGCGCCGAATATTCACATGTCTATCTAGTGGAATAAATACTCCGAATGATTGTATCTTGTATCGCCTCGCTGCTATACAACTCTGCTACTGCGTTGACAAAAAAATTTGACAGGTTTTTGCGGGTTTTTGAGATATTTGCGGCGCATCTTATGAACGGGATATTTGTGGAAAGCATTTTATGCGCTCAAAAGGGGGGAAAACGAAGGGAGCAAATCAGGGTACTTGATGTTTTTTCCTTTTAGATGTGACAAAAAGCAACAGAGAAAAGAGGCAGATTTGGCACACTCGAGTTTTACCTTTTGCTGCCCTCCAAAGTTGCCCCTCGATCAACCTCAAGATAAATGCTCCCATACGTGTCTTGTGCCTCGCAAGTCGCAGCTCGTTTTTGACAATGATGCGCTGCTGTGCTGATGTGCTGTGTGAGTGCCTCACTGAGTGACTGACAACTTACAATGATATGCAAGCATTGCAGCATGCATGCGAAGTACACTCCTGGGTTAAACCATAATAATACACCACAGAAAGGCAAGGCATAGATTAGTGTCAAATGGCTTGGGCATCATTCATAGAGGCTCCACGATAGAGACCGGTCTTCCTTGTATATTAAATATACTAGTAGCATGACATATGGACAGCTGGAATAATGAGAAAGTTTTTTTTAAAGACGGAAGAAGAGTTATATTAGATTATAGCTGAATGCATACAAACACTTTGAAATACACTACGTATATCCAGAAATTGATCTTCATCCCCACGCTTTGTATAGCTCCAAATCTCAAAGCCAAACATGTATGACAATTCGTATGGATGACGTACAGTCAAACACTTAACAAAAGGCTTGAGCACAGATGCCCAACATGTACCGAAGCAAAGATATCCGCGGAGGCCGGTTCGTTCGTCCTATTCTAATATTCAGGACCAAGAGGGATAAACTTTTTTTTGTGTCCTCCATTTTCTTTCTATCACCAAAGAACAAGGAAGACTTATCTGAAACTTAATCCTTCATCATGATCAGATGTAACCACAACAAATGGAGAAGAGACCGGAGAAAATTATTTCATGACATCATCATCTCCGCCTTGATTCGTAGTTCGAAAAACTAAGTCGTCATGTCGTCATGCTGAGGAAGTTGCTGACGCTGTAGTTGTCGCGCTCATCTTGAACAGAGCCGCCATGGATAAACCGAATCCACCATGCCTCCTCGCCGTCACCGGGAAGGAGAAGGAGGAGATAAAAATCCCCAACACCAAGAAATTTGGCATGGAGAGATCCTAATCAAGGACTCGGTCTACTAGAAATCTTATTTAAAAGCGATGAATCTCCACTCCCTTCGGCCTCCAACGAGATGCCGGAGGGGAAAGGTAGGGGGTACCATGGTGGTGGAGGCGGCGACGGCGGCGGTTGGTGCTCTCGCTAGGGCGAGAGAGACCCGAACAGCTAGACGGCGCCGAAACGAAAATTAGGAACAATCACTGGTACAAAAATGATTTTTAGAGGTGCCTCCCTTTTCTAACAGAAGCGGTTGTCTTAGCATGCTGTCATTAACCTTCGCGGGAGGCGCTGTAGCTATACAACCGTTGCTATAAATCAGTTTTTTAGATGCGATTCCATTAAAAAATCCGCCCTAAAAATGGGCGGTTCCGTTAACAGAACCGCCTCTGAAAATGCTATTTTCAAGGACGGTTGCTTATGTCAACCGTCTCTGAAAATGAGTGATTTTCAGAGGCGGTTCTCTTAAGACAACCGCCTTTGAAAATTGATTTTTAAACCGCCTCTGAAAATCACTTATTTTTACAATCGCTGGCATAGTAGCGTTTTAAAACCGTCTCTGAAGATCACTTTTGACCGTCTCTAAAAATGTTTTCTGTACTAGTGAATATTGGGAAGTTTAAATCTCAATTTTCTCACGCTTGAGGACATTCTAAGACTTGTGATTCCATTTGTTTCTGCTACGATTATGAAGAGGCGCAGCTGCATGTTCCATCTTGGTCATTCTTAGGTTTAGTTTGCCACGCCCACGAGAACGCTCATGTTTATTCCCTTTAATAAAAAAAAGAACTTCACCCATAGGTGGGCACCATTCCATATACAAACCGTAGGTTTGACGTTGATACACACCGAAGAACAGTTTAGCATTTTCTTGGAGCATAACCTTTGGAAGAGAAATCCACACCATGTTCTGTATTTGGTGCGCTATCCTATCACTCGATAACTGACATAGTACCGCCTCTCCATTTGTCCAGGCAAGTGCGTGGCTAGTAAAAACCAAAAAGGCCTCGAGACTTTGCGGTCGGATGACCATCTTTCATTTCATTCGCACCTGCTGTTGGCTGACCCATGAATAGCGCGCCGACTTTGGGCCTGTTCACTTGTCTTATAATTCATATTTTTCAGCTTGTTTTTTTAGCGGGAGCGGTGTTTTTCTCTCACACCAAATCAACGAAAAGTAATTTCAGTCATGTCTTTTCAGCGAAGCGAACGGGCTCTTTGTCGAGAAACTTGACATCTCCTGCCGTCGACTCACTATGGAGTCGGTTGGGTTGATTGAGCGCGTGGCTCAGAGTTCTCTTTTGTTTCCGTGGAAACTGCCGGCCGGCGGGACCAGGTCTCCTGCACCTGCACGGCTGCACGTACGCCGCACGGCAGGGCCCTGTACCAAGCCGACTCGCGAGTCTCGCTGCCTGTTATGTCACGAGACCCGCGTGACGGAGACGGCATGGACCTGGACCTGGAAAGGGAAAATGAGAATTAGAGAAGTCACAACCTCCATCCATCTAGAAATAATCTACTAGTTGTTTCATCGTGTGTCACGTTGCCGGCCAGGGATTTATCTGCCTCGTCGATATCAGATAGGAGTACACAGATGAGTGCGTGCCAGGCTTTGTTTGCGTCCTGTTCTACTGGTGATTATAGGAACAGACGAAAAATATCATTACTTAGGAGTATATATCACTTCGTGGTGACAGAATTTTAACACCTTTTATTTTGTGGTGACGAGAAAGTGAGAAACAGTCAAACAGAAACCGTTGGAACTTGGATCAGTTGACTAATCACCCAGAGGCCAGGAGCGAGGAGCCGGGGAGAGGTTGCTTGCAGTTGCTGCAGAATCGTCTCGCTACGCGACCAGCAGCTGCCACCCGGTCCAGAGAAGATCTCATGATTCGTCAACATACTCCACGAAATCCTGATTCTCTGTCAAAATCCACATTACTGTATTTTAGAGGATCGCGAAGCATATTAGTACTTGCATGTATGTCAACCAATTTCAGGAGTACCTTTTCCCGTAGAGCTCCTTTGCACAACAAACATTGCTGAAATGTAAAAATAATAAGGAGAACACCCAGTAAACGCAATTGCTTATGTGCTACTAGTATGTTGTATGTTATTTTCCAATTGTTAGTAATAATAGGTTCCAAGCAAAAAAACTTTTAAAAGGCTACGGACGGTGTATAGGATTATGCATGTACGGCTCACATTTATTGGCTTATCTTCAATTGCATTTCCAATGTTTTAACGTGTGTCATGGCTTTGTTGTATGTTTCTTTTTTTTAATACTCTCCCTGTCCCAGAATAAATAGATTTCTAGCAAGTGTAGAGCGTATGCATATTAGTATGAAAGAGAAAAGACTATACTACCCTTTATTAATTGGAGTAGTTGCACACTTATCGGTGATTATTCAAGTTGCATGGTAGTAATTACTCCCTCCAAGTTGGTAAAAGAAGTCGTTTTGGACAGCAACACAATCTCTAAAGCATAACTTTGACTTCTTATTTCTATAAAAATATTTATTAAAAAGTGATATATGTATATTTTTATGAAAGTATTTTTCAAGATAAATCTATTCATATGGTTTTCATATTTCTAAACTCAGCACCTTAAAAGTTATTCATGATTTATATTCCTAATGTTTGACTTAAACCTTGTCCAAAACGACTTCTTTTACCAACCTGGAGGGAGTATAATGGATTGGAGAATTTGGGAACTGTAATAAATAGAGAGAACTTAGAGAAATAAATGGGTTGGTGGACCATTCAGCCTCCTAAAAATTGATTTATTGTAGACAAATTTTGGTGCTATGAATCTATTTATTCAAGGACAAAGGGAGTACTCCAATTAATACTTTTGAAAGCCTGTCGACATATTTTAAGATTGATGAAGTCACTTTATGCATATAAATAGAAGTATACAATGACAAACTAATTCGAACCCATGTAGGTCTTTTGGTTAAGATGATAGAGCTCTTGGGTGATGGTATTTGAGATGAAACCTTCATTTCAACAAATTTATATTTATATACATTGGTATAAAATAGTCGTCCAGTAGCTTTCAAGTTACATTCCTCTACGACATAGTGAGAACTCATGGATACATTTGGAATCACATCATTGTTATATCTCATAACTATGATAGAACAATATGGTCCGTGTAGTAGCATTGCAATATGCATAGTGCAAACAATTACCTTCGGATGTAGCTGAAAGAGCATTACAAATGAGTAGAACCGCATGTATTGAAAAAATTAAGCATGTCAATATATTGCACAACTACTTGTGCTATAATACGCCTATATTATACATAGAAACAAGAAACTATATGTGGCGAGATAGGTAGTAATTCCTCAACCAGACTATATAAAAGGTTTAGGTCGGATATTATCTCTGTTGTATATTTGGAGCAATTTTTAGCAAACCTTTTTAATTGATGTCATAAATTAGCTAATTGAAGAAATGACCCAAATATGTTAGGATCTCTGGCATTACCAAGTAGCTAGCACTAATCATTCACAACATTACAAACTACATTATAACGTGAACATGAGAACGTTACATGATGACGAAAGGGTAATGAAAAGGTTCAGATTAGGCATATATCTCTAATTCCCCAATGTACTCTTTTGTTCGGTCTTTTAGGAAGAAGTTTGAATTGATGCCATGAATTACCTACCTAAAGAAAAAACTCAAATATGCATGGATCTCTGGTGTTACCATGTAGTATCAATAAATCCTTAGCACAACAGTTCTTTGGTCAACTTTTTTTTTCTATTCTGTGGCATACAACTTTATTATGGAGCTCACAACCTCACTCTCTGCACGAAACTCGGGGGCTTGCAAGGTAACAAGATTGATACAATGGTTAGCTAGAGCACGAATCCCAGGAACGTGGATGGCGACATAGCGTGAACCCTGGCGAACTGTGGCATGGGAACACACAATGTGGGAAGGCGCATGGTGTAGCGTGGGCGGTGCAGTGCGAGGCACGATGTAGGTGGCAGTGCGGGGGTGACGCAAAGCAGGCCAACATGAGGGCAAGGTGTAGGCGATGCAATGTGGGGGTGTATTGACCTCGGTCGCACGCCGCTCCCCTACACGGTACACGCCTCCCATGCTCTTTGCTTTTGAGGACTTTCCGTTCGACATCATGGAGCACTCCGATGGTTGAATCCACGTGGAGGATGACTCCTTGTGGGAGCATGGCTCATCCTAGTGGCTTGAAGGCAAAACAAAGGGGGAGGGCAAAATTGCCATTTCTGAGAAAAACTGGTAGTCGTCTGGTCATTACGAATGCTAACTCTAACTGAACTAATGGTAGTGACACAAAGGTCACGAGTAAAATTTGACGATGGTACGTTAGGCGACAATTTTTGTAGTGGCAGTTACAAAATATTGATCTTTTAGATTGTCTTTTATAGTGGCGTGTAGATAATTGATCCAATAACCACTTAGTACAGTGTTGAATTAAGAACAAACGAGAGAGCTGAGTTTTTTTTTAAAAAAATAATTTTTATTTGTTGTTGGCCCAAATTCACCCACAAAATTCTAACATTGGGAACTATTAACATGTTTAGTATGAAAATAGCATACGCGTGTTCCATGATCTTTTGACAGAACCAGCGTGCTCTTCCTCAACCGCTCTCAGGAAAACGACGCTTCCCTTTCATCCATTTCAAACTTAGCCAATCACAAAAAAACGCCTCCATTTATACTTTTTCTAAGAGCCCAAAAAATAAGAACAAGACAAAGAAAAGTTGAAAAGAAAACAAAGCCCACTCGGCACTCGCGCTCGCCGTCGCGCCCCTTCCTATTCTCCCATGGTCTCCGCACGCTCCAAAAGCGGAGGGACTGCGGACACGAACTCGGCCACCCGCGGCAACCAACCCAGAGAGGAGACAGCACCAAACCGCACCGAAAAGCCAAGAACCCCCTCCTCCCTCCCAATCAACCGCCCCCGGCGCGCGCGCCGGCGTCCTCCTATGCTCGCCGGCGACGGGCGCGGCCGCCGATGCCCAGCCCGCCGAAGGACCGCTCCTCCGGCCGCCTTGGCCGCCTCCTCGCCGCGCTACGCCCCTCCCGCGCCGGGCCCCTCCCCGTCCAGACCGGCTTCCCCACCTCCCTCGCCGACCTCGTCGTCAAGAACCATGGCCGCCTCAAGAAGCAGCCGTCCCCGTCCTCCAAGCGCGGGAAGCGCGGCGCCGCCGCTTCGACTTCGCCTTCCAGTCCCACCTCGCCCTCACCGTCCCCGCCGCCCGCCTCTCCGCCTCCCCCTGCGGCCGCCGTCGCAGTCTCACCGTCGGATCGGCCCAGGCCCGCCGACCTTCCGCCGGCCCAGCCCCGACGCCGCGGCAAAGGCGGCGGCTTTGGCCTCGGCCTTGGCTTCCTCGCGGTCAGCGGCGTGGTGTCGCTCGCGCTCCTCGTGATCTGGAGCAAGAAGGTGGTTGCGGCCGTCACCGTCGCCTCCTTCTCGCTCTACCTGCTCGAGTCCGTGAGGTCGTCCTCGCTCCCCAGCCCCAGGCGGCGGCCCCGGCCGGCGGTGGCCGAGAGGCGGCTATGCCTGGACGGCCGCGGGCGCGTCTCGCCGATCCGGGAGGTCGACGCGGAGACCGAGCCATCGCGGCCGAGCTGCTCGGACTCCGACAGGGGAAGCGACGCCTGCATCCTGGCCGTCGAAGAAAGCAGCGTCGTCCTCGACGAATCAAGCAACCCGAAGGCGAAGGCAAAGAAGAAGTCCTGGAAGAAGCTGCTCGCGGCGAGCGCCAAGAAGCTGCACAGAGGACGGAGGAGTAAGGAGGCGGGTTCGTCAGGTTCTTCTTTCCGCAGCGAGGGCGACCGAGCGGACGACGCCACGGCGCGCGGCGGCGGCAATGCCAAGGCGGCGGATTCCTCGGGCTCCCGCCGTGTCTCCGCCAGTCAAACCGGTGCCCCCGCGGAGGACGCCGCCGCCGCCGCCGCTGCCAAAGAGGAGGCGGATTCTTCGAGGGGTTCTCGCCGCAGCCAAGGCGTAGAAGTAGATGCCGATGCCGCGCCCGTAGAAATCGATGCGTCGGTGGGCGACCTCATCGAGGAGGAAGAGGAAGAGGGCGAGGAGAAGCAGGCAGGGATCCGGTTTCCTGCTCTAGTTCTGGTCGCCATCGTCCTCATGGGCCTGGTCGCCGGGAAAGTCGTGGCCCTGGCGCTCACGGTGCTCTGCTCCGCGTTCCTTAGCTCGGTCTCCATTCAGAGATCGCCTTGCCGCGGCTGCGGCGGTGGCGGCGGTTGCTCGCAGGGGAGGCGGTTGGAGCTTTCCATGTCGTAGTAGTAATTATTGTAAATTAGTGGGCAACAAATTTAAAGAGAGAAGAAAAATAGTACTTGATCTTTGTTCAGTGGCCGTCGTTGTTTTTGCATTCCTTGTTGGATCAGACCAAAGTCAAAGTGCGAACATTTCACTTAACTCACCGCTAGATCCGTGGTGATTGGATTGGATGTAGTACGTCTCTAGTTACAATCTGCTGCCATTGTCAAGTTGACAGTTCTTCCGTGCACGTTCACCCCCGGGCCCCGGGAACCCAAGCTCCAGTGACTGCCGCATTCTCCCTCCAATCCAGTGAAAGGCCAAACGAGGCTCTTGCATTGGGGCCTTGTTTAGATTGAAAGTTTTTTCAACCTGATGAATAGTACCACTTTCGTCTTATTTGACAAATATTGTCCAATCGTGGACCAACTAGGCTCAAAAGATTCATCTCGTGATTTCCAACTAAACTGTGTAATTAGTTATTTTTTTTACCTACATTTAATACTCCATGCAAGCGGCTAAAAATTGATGTGATGGAGAGAGAGTGAAAAAACTTGGAATTTTGAGGGTAACTAAACATGGCCTGGATGTTCGATTCCCCAAGACGAACAGAGGCATGGACTGTTGATGCTCGCCTGCCGGGCTCGTTCACCCGACCGGCTCACCGGCACCAGTACGTCGTAGGCGGCAGGAACTGCGGCCGCGTGCGTTGTTTGTTTGTCCGCGCCAAAACGTCGCGAGACTTTGGATTCTTCTCCGGTTCTCTCCCTTCGTTCCGCCGGGGCGCTCGCCGGTGGACCACGGCGCCACAAAGGCTGCGGGCGAGCAAAGCCTGATCTGACCTGACCGAGTTGGAGGGCGCCATCATCATTCGAGAGCAGCAGGCAGCAGACAGCAGCGGCAGTGCGGGAGGCAGCCGAAGCAGGCCCAGCTTCCCTGAATCATGAAGCGTAGCGTTCGGCGGCACCACTAGGCAGTAGCACCGCTAGGCGGCGTGCCCCCGCCGACCCGCACTCGGGGGCCACGTGACCGTGTCGGCCCCCTCCGCCTGCCCGCCACGTCTCGGCTCGCCGGCGAGGCCGCGTAGCCGCATCATCGATCCATGGACCATGCATGGTACTCTACTCCAACTTGCACACCATTTTTATCCTCGGCGCTCTGACCTGACCTGCCTGCCGGCCGAACTGCGGCATGGCCACTCTTTCTCCTGGCCTGGTTTAGATTTCAGAATTCTTTAAATTTCACTATAAAAAAGAAGATTTTGTATCACATCAAAATACCAACGCATATATGAAGTATTAAATGTAGATAAAATTAAAAACTAATTACACAGTTTTGTTGTACTGTGTGAGACGAACATTTTAAATCTAATTAATTAATATTTAAACAATTATTATCAAATAAAAACAATTATTGAGGAGGTGCCGATTCCGGCATCTAAACGAGGCCCTGGCGGAACGGCAGACGGCCCTGTCCTCTGCAAGTTTTGGTCTCGCCCGTTTCCGTGCATTCGGCGGCGTGGGTGAGTGAGAGGAAACGCGCCCGCTTTTTCTGGCGGACTGGACATGGCATTACGGGGGGCTGGGGGCCTTTTTGGCATGACTAATCATGGAACGGAACCAAATGTGCCGTGCCACTGTGGCGGTTTCATTGCCCTGGCAGAAACAATGCGCATCGCGGTATGGTACTGGTGCCCCCCCTGTGGCTGGGGTGGGCAGGGCTCCGGAAGATGAGACGCACGCGGCATGCGTTTGCGTGTGTGAGTAGAGCCCTTGCAGTTCCGTTTGAGCGAGCGGGTTCACGACGGAAACTGAAAACTGAAACCCCATTGCCCTGCCATGCCATTCCTGTGAGATCGCTCGGTTCAGGGACTCAGGGGTCAGTCACCAACTCACCGGCCGGCGGGCCGTGGTGCGTCTTTGAATTCTTCGCGCGGAACGCGTCAGGCGCGCCCTTCCGGCCACGGACCACGCGTTCTTCCGCCGCATCAGTAGAGCTTTCAGCCAAATTCCCTGCGCATGATCTGGTCAGACGCGCAGAGTACCTGTAGGCTCCTGCTGTAGCCCTTTCGTTTTCGTGCCGTCGTCAGCGTCTGAGCGGTGGAAATCCATCAACTGAAAAACTGTCGCTTTCCTTCGAGTCATTTTCGGTTAGTTATTCGCTGTAGCCTATAAAATTAAATTAAATACTAATCCAAACCTATTACGGCCATGTTCACCCGGCTTATAATCCATCTTTTTCAGCTCGTTTTTTTCAGTCGGAACAGTGTTTTTCTCTCACAACAAATCAGCCAACAGTATTTTTTAGCCGGCTTATCAGCACAGCCGAACGGGGCCTATGTTGTTATCAGTCTGCAACTAGCAAGTAGTAGTACTAGATGATAAGTCTTTGATTTGAATTATTTGTGCAGTTACCTCAAAATAAAAAAAGAATTATTCGCCGAATTGTCTTCGTTGGTTCAGAGTCACAGTTACGTAGCAGGAGCACTAATCTTCTTCTGGAAGCAGAAAAAAGAGTTGAAAAATGATTAGTAGGAGTGTAGGACAAGGCTGCTGAAGAGCTTGGTAAGTTGGCATGTGGCGGCGGGCTTTTTGTAATGGCGTGTTGGACGGACAACAAGTGAGGAATCCGAATGACAATGGCGCATCCATCCGGCGTACGTGCGGCGGTTCCCTTCCAAGACGGCGACGATGATGGAATAGGATGGTTTGTTTCCGTGTTGAGAGTGATATGGGTGGAGGCTGGAGGAGCCGTGGAGAGATGGAACGGAGAACCGGAACGGAGAACCGGCGCCAACCAAGAGAGGCTGTTTTTTTTTTTTGGCAGAGCCCAGATGGGCTTCGTCTAACGAACGGTCCATCAGTTTGCAACCCATCAAGGTGTCTAGGGCGTCGCCGGCGCCAGGCCCAAGTAATACTCTTTTTTTTTATGAAGGGCGGCCCAAGTTATACTCAGGAGGTGCGGACGCAGTTTTCTATATAGAACAGCCGTCGTGGTTTCAGCTTGCATGGTCATGCGAGGTGGGATTAAGCCAGCAGGCGCACGAACGAAACAGCCAACACTTGAGGAGCCATGGGCATATCATATGTTGGCCCATATAGGAGAGACAGAGAAGCGTAGGAAAGCCCATGCAGGTAGCAACATCTCTTTCTTTCCTTTTTTTTCTTTTTCCATTTCCAATTATTTTGTTTTCTCTTTTACAAAACTCTATACTTGATCTTAATTAGCTATCGCTAGCCGAACACCTAGAGTTTAGTAACTTATATATGGATTTTTTACGCCTGCTGTTATGAAACCGTGATGCATGGATGATGTAGACATGTAGTCACCTCTCTCATTTATATGCTTGTAAGTTTGTAATGACTATATTATCTCGTATAATTAAACATCAATGCTTTGTTTAGTGCGTTCATACACCCCTTTCCATCTAGACCCATCGAACCATCCGTCCACACAGACAAATCACTCCGCACGCGCCGCTCCCCCCTCCCTCGTGCCGCACGCAGATTCGTACCGCCACTGTAGTGGATCGATGGCGCCGAGGCGCAGGGCCACGCCACCGTCTTCGTTGCTAAGTTCTTCGGCCACGGCGGCCTCATGTCCTTCCTCACCACCGTCCCCGAGCCACAACGCCCAGGTAGGCCTGCCGTGGCCGACTCAACCGTGGCGGGACGCCTCCATTCGACTACCACGGCCGCCTCCACCACGTCAAGTGCCGCCATCTGCTCTCGTAGCCGTCTCCACTGCGTCAGTTCACCGCGCCGCCCGTTGCACTAAAAACGCTATGTTTCATAGGTATGTTGCAAGTGTTTCATACAGATATTGCAAAAGTAGATCGGTACATTGCATATATTGCAATGATTTGTGCACGTATGATGCAAGCGCATATTCCTAATATTTCATATATTTTTCAGACGTATGCTACAAGTGTGTTTATCTAGATGTTGCGTATGTTTAACGGTACGTATGTCAAAGTTAAACTAGCAGTACCATTTAACTTCGTACTTGGTAACTAGTAGTACCAAGTGTTTTAAAAATTACCATTTAACGTATGGATACTAGTATTACCGTTTAATGGTACTGCTAGCGCCTGGACATTCGGACATAGACGCCCGTGGTTGCAGTCTGTTTTGGCGCCTTCATTTCGCGCGTCCACGCGAGGGATCGCGCTGCTCGGACTTTGCCTGCCCGTGCCGCACACTCGCGCGGGGACCGCTCGTGCCCCTTCCCGCTTCCCACGCACATCCCATGTGCAATACATGATCTATTTTAAAAACATCCAGATACAATACTTGCAACATATAAAAGAAGACAGATTAAACACTTGAAACATATATGTCTGAAGCATTTGCAAAAACACGTTAAAAACACCTGAAACCATTACAACACATATGCAATATCCAGATGAAACACTTGGTACTTGGTACGGACGTTCGGACGCTAGCAGTGCTATTAAACGATAATTGCTCAAAGTAAAAAAAAATATTGACTTCTCGGGAAGTCCATGACATTTTTTTTGAAGGGACGGAGGCAGTACAACCTACTAAAATTTGTCAAACAAGTCTATAAAAACTAGCAATCCTTTATTACCGATCTCGAACTACCTATTAATCGCAAAAAAAAAATCTCGAACTACCCATTGTTAGGTCCATCAGTCGGCAAGACCATATTGGCAGTCAATAGCAAAATACAAATGGTCTCTTAGGGACAGACGGACAATCTGATGACCCAGCCTCGGAATCTCTGCCCTAGCTAGCCTCGTTCGCTTCGCTAAAAAGTCATGGCTGAAAGTATTGTTCGCTAATTTATTGTAAGAGAAAATATATTATTTTAACTAAAAAAATAAGCTGAAAAGTATAGATTATAAGACAAGCACCGAAACACATTGGTAAGGGCTCCTCCATTGAGCGAGTTTAAGCCCAGACACCATCTACAAGCTCAGCGATGGCTTTTCCATGGAGCCAAAATATGCTTGCCCTAATTTCTTCTTCTAGTACGTATGTGGTTCTGTTACTTGATCTAGACGATCCAAGCTTGCAACCTGTCACCTGCGTCCCGAGTCCTTCTGCGTGCACTGATGGAACGACACGAGCTAGCTAGCCCTGTCGCCTGACGTGCGACGTGCCGACGTGTGAGCCGCACCGCATCGCCGGCGACACGCTACCCAGGATCGTAACGCATCAATTTATTGGATGGATCATCAACCGTTTTGTCATACTATCGACTCTCCCTGTTATCGCATGGCACTATGACTACAACGTGAGCTTCACATTCCTTTCGTTGTTGTACGTGTGCTAAACCGCATGACCGCATACAAGTACGCTGAATTCTGCACAGATCATACGGATCAGCAGTCTGCTGAAATCGGAGGTCTGCTTAGTTGACCGCGTGAACAAATGCCAGAACACGTCCCAAGTCGGTTGCTTGTACGTGTTCACAAGATCACTAGCCTGATCGAATCTAAACTCGTCTGATTTATATGCGAGCAAAATTCACCGTCGGTCCCTGAACTTGTCCGGCGGTGTCATTCAGGTCTCTAAACTTATAAAGTGATATATGCAGATCCCTAAACTTGGCAGATGGTGTCATCCAAGTCCCTAAACTTTTCAGTTGATCACTATACGTCCCTAAACTTGGTCGGCGGTGTGATCCTAGTTCCTAAACTTTCAAGGTGATCACCGCAGGTCCATAAACTTAGCAAGCGGTATCATCCCTGTCCAAATATGGTCTAACCTAACATGTGTCAATTAATCAATCATTATTTATAATATTTATCATGAAAATATAAATTATATAAGATAATTTACATCAGCAAAAAATAAAATAAAGTATTAAAATAATTTACAATAACAAATATATTAGGTTTAAACTAAAATAAAAAAAACTAAAATTAATTTAATATTTATGAACCACTAATAGTATTAAAATAATATTTATGTATCATTACAGAAGTAACCTTTCTTTATTAAAAGTTTTAATAATAATGTTATAGTATTAATAACAAAGAAAAGTTACTTCTATATTAGTACTATTAAAACTTTTAAAATAATACTGAAATTAGAAGTAACTTCTAATAGAGAGAACTTTTAATACTATAGGTAACTTTTAATATTATTATATTTGGATAGGGATGACACAACTTGCCAAGTTTAGAGACCTGCGGTGATCACCTTGAAAGTTCAGGGACCGTGATGATACCGCCGGCTAAGTTGAGGAACCTACGGTGATCACCTTAAAAGTTTAATAACCTGGATAACACCGTCCGTCAAGTTTAGAGACCCACAAATATCTATTTAGAAGTTCAACCACCTAGATGACACCATCGGCCAATTTCTCCTGCCTACAATCCGCATCGATTCTTCTTCAGTCTTCGTACGTGTGGGTGCCGTTGAACACAGTTACGTGCTAGCAGTGTCAGCACCCGAAAACAGTATCTTCCAATCCTCACAACGATAGAAGCACTCTAGCAGAGAAAGCAGCTGTGTAGTCCGGGTTGCCAACCCCTTTTAGTCCCCGGTCATGGGAACCGAGACTATGAAATCAGACTAAAAAGTCTCTATTTTTAGTCCTGGTTCCTACAACCGAGACTAGGTGTTTATTCGCTTACAACTTTATACCGGGACTAATTAAAGCTCCCACTCCTCCTTTTGTCACGATTGCAATTTTATACCGGGACTAAATACGTTTTGGCCATGGATAAAAGGTCGTTTCTCTACTGGTGATATCAATCTTATTCCACACAAGAGAAGTTCATTCATTACTCACGTGTTTACCGGCTATACACGACGTACAGTATTACATGTTTAATCAGTATACATCACTATTATATGTAAACACACATCTGGCCACCTTTTATTTATCATCTAGATATATCTTATGTTTGTATTTGTACGTACACAAACATGAGCTGAGATCGACCTAGACAGACTGACAGAGCCGAAGGCCAAAACCCTCAGACCTAATCCGTCAGTGGTTCAGTCTCAGATCGCTAGCTCGTCATTTTTCCCGGGCAGAAGGTGATCTCGTAGTTCGTCCCCGGCCGGGCACGTAAAGATGGTGTTGGTCGTGTCCCTGGGGTACGTGATCGTCTGCGGACACGCCTTCTTGAAGTACTCCGTGCCGTTGTTGGGGCCGCAGCTGCTGCTCTTGCCATCGCAGGGGTTGCCGCACCCGGCCACCCGCCGCTGCTCGGAGGGGCAGTTGAACGTGATCTCCTGCACCGGGCACGACGGCCCGCCGCGGGCGCACCTGGCGCCGCCGCTAGGGAGGAACGACATGGGCGCATTGAAGCCGTGGACGAGGGAGATGTCGAACTGGTCGGCGCCGCCGCTGGTGGGTGCGGCGAGCGAGTACGCGGCTAGCGTGATGGGCTTGAACCCGACTTTGCTGCCGTCGTCTTATGTGTCTGAATCTCGTTTCTGCCTTATCCTATCATTTTAGAACAGTATGTCTTCCTTAGCTTATACCTAGGGGCGGACCCAACACTAGGGCAACTCAGGCAGCTGCCCTAGTCACGGCCCAAAAAAAATGAGGAACAAGTTTTCATTTTCAATGTTCCATGATATTTCTTAGCTATTGTATCGATTGGTATCACACTGTTAATTATATAGATTGAAGTGTTTCATGTTTCTCTCAGTTTGCTAAATTTACTTGGTATATATATATATATATATATATATATATATATATATATATATATATATATATATATATATATATAGGGAGAGTATAGTTCTATAGCTAGTTATAGAATAAGTTATTCTGTAGCCACCTCCATTTACGATAATTTTATATACTAATTTACGACAATGTCAGTATATATTTACGATAGTTGAATTACTATAACACATGAGGATATTTACCATAATGTTATAGTAAATATTATAGTAAGAAGTTACTATAATCACGTAAATTAACATAGCAATTATCGTAACTCAAAGTGGCTACAGAATAAGTTATTTTGTAGCCAGCTGTAGGGTAATAGTTATATATATATATATATATATATACCGTAGGGCGTAGGCTGTGCTTCGTAGCACAGTGGATTTTGGACACCAGGATTTGGCCGCTAGGATTTCGCCCTAGTCTTGGCCAAATCCTGGGTCCGTCACTGCTTATACCCTATTTTTGGATGCCCAAAAATCATGGATAAATTCTGGACGACAGTAGACTTCAATATCTTTCTCTAACTATAAGAACCACCCTGATAGCTATTATGGTTTGGGAGTTATGAAAATCACAAGGTGACGCATCTGTGCTGTCAGCAACCTGGAATAGTTTCTGTTGTGCACAGTTTTCGACTACCTTAACTGCAGAATCTGTAGAAGTGTTCTATAAGAAAGTTGTAGTAAATTTGATAAGCTTTCCAACAGTATAAGTTACAACATCATCGAATTCACAGAACTCGAGTTATAACTGTATTTCTGCACTGCCATTTTTCTGCTCGCGAGGAAGTGCAGATTACTTGTTCTTGCATATGCTCATGAATCTCTTTGGGATGACAGAAGGACACAATGCTAGTTATCACTCAAAACAAATGCAAGCTATCTTTTGGTGTTCTCTAGTTGATCTCTTCTTAAGGGGGTTTGCCGAACTAAAAACGATACGAGATGGAGGATTTATACGTTCTATTTCGTGGAACCATGCCCCATATATTACCATGCTCTGCTGTTTCAAAATTAATGACTTCCTGTGGGTACCATTGAACCACTGTTCGCTTCGCTGAAGGCTGAAAGTACTGTTTGCTGATTTATTATGAGAAAAAAAACATTGTTCGTTCGCTGAAAAACTACGGCCCATAAGACAAGCGAACAAGCTACGTCAGCATGCATGCCATCACTATATGCCGGGAAAAGGTGGTGGAGCAAAAAAAAAAAAAAAACTGTCAATACGGCCAAGCAGTGACGGAGCGAAAGTTCGATCGATCTCGTTCCACTCCACACAGACAGACATACAGGAGACGTATGTATTTTATTTCTTCACGAGTTTAATTTGTTGAATAGGCTATACTATGTTTGGTATATCTTTACACCATTATTCCACACATACACCCTCCCCTCCACAAAGAGTGTCATTCTACTTCCCAAAAAATTAAATATTTTCAAATTTAACCAAATATATATAAGAAAAATATCTATATTTATAGTGCATAATTAGTATTGTTAGATATAGAATTTATTTTTTATAATAAATTTATTTGGAGATACAAATGTTGCCGGTATTTTTTTATAAATCTAGTTACATTTAGAAAAGTTTGATCGACATCAATCTTATTGTGACACTTTTTTTATGGGATGGAAGGAGTACATGCCTAGCAAGTTCTTATTTATGAAGATACAGGACATCAGAGCGATACAACTTATGTTTGTCCATATGCTAGAGCTAGACACACACGTACGCTAAGGCCAAACCGATTACTTTGCTCCGTCGGCGGCTCAGCTCGCCAGCTAGCTAGCTAGCTCGTTCATGGGCAGAAGGTGATCACGTAGTTTGTCCCTGCCGGGCACGTGTAGATGGTGTTGGTCGTGTCCCTGGGGTACGTGATCGTCTGCGGGCACACCTTCTTGAAGTACTCCGTGCCGTTGTTGGGGCCGCAGCTGCCCTTGCCGTCGCACGGGTTGTTGCACCCGCCCTTAGCGCGCTGCTCGAACGGGCAGTCGAAGGTGATCTCCTGCACGGGGCACGACGGCCCTCCCCTGACGCACCTGCTGGCGCCGCTGCCGCCGCTGGGGAGGAACGACATGGGCGCGTTGAAGCCGTGGACGAGGGAGACGTCGAAGTAGTCGGCGCCGCCGAGGCCGGTGCCGAGGGAGTACTCGGCCAGCGTGGCGGGTGAGAACCCGACCTTGCTGCACGCCAGCGTGCCGCCGCAGTCGCCCGTCTGGCACTGCCCCAGCATCGTGCCGTTGGTGATGAAGCCGCACCCCGTGCGGCCCCAGACGCGGCCGTTCCGCGTCCCCGCCGGCACATGGATGGACCATGACTCCCCGGTGTTGAGCACCGTGCCGCCGCCTGGCAGCGCCGCGGGCCACACGGTGTACCCGCACTTGTTGGTGACCACGATGGTCACCGCGTCCGCGGCCGTCGCGGCGGCGATGAGGACGGCGAGCAGGCGCAGGACGGATGCCATTTCTCTCGATCTGAGTGTGGAAGAGCTCTGTGAAGATAGTGCGGTGGAGTGAAATGGACGGACTTGGGATCGGTACTTATTGGCAGATATGTGGGGGCCGGCGTAGGGCGTGGAAGTCAGAATTTGCATGCGGCAATTTCCTTGAAAACTTCCACGAGTCGGGTTATGTAAAAGGCATCTTGATGCTTACCTAGAGCGTGCCCAACGCGGTGACTCAGCTGGTGGTCTCGCCAGCCATGTAGGCTCGGATGCCACTAGAGATAAAGTGGTGGCTTGAGAGCGTCAGTAGTTCTCCTGCAGCCTGTTGCAGCTTAGGAGAGAGAGAGTGTGGTTCACAAGAAAAAAGCAGAGAAGGAAAAACGGATGGGAGAGAGAGAGGAAAGGCAAGTGATGAGACTGCATAGTAAAAGATATAGCTACCTTCTATGGGACTCTATTAATCTGAGAGGAGTCGTACCTAGGTGTACTATTACTTTTTAGTTGATCCCAACAACAAGTGCTGCCTCGGGGCTGCCCTAAGGGTACCCAGGTTAGCCCTGTGGCAGTGATGTACAAAGTGAGCTGAACCTACAAATGACGGCCAAAAGGAAAAATCACAATGCAAGCTGGACACTGCTGTTCTGTTCAGAATCAGAATATATCACTTTAACCTGTTGACTTCCACTTTATCATCTAGAACAGTTGAAACTATAAGGTAACTTCAAACCGCAAATGATTAGTCGGATTAGTCATAAGGATAATGACCTATTCTTGTTCAAATTCAGAATAGCTTGAATATATGTGAATGAAGTTGTGTACTTGGATCAACTAATGTAAAAACGACAATGATACTTAGCGGGCGTCCGTCCCGTGTCGGACGCGGCTAGCTGGGCTTGCGACCAGCCTGCATACAGAGTTCCTCAACGAAGTAAAATAGAGCGATGTCGTTCCTCATTTCGCATTGCTGCTGTGGGTGCCTCCACCGCACCACTTCTTCTCTGCCGCTATGGCCGCGACCCTCTCTCCCCACCCCATGGCGGCCGCTCCCCCCCACTCCATGGCGGCTCGAGCAAAACTCCTCCCCTCCCCTCTATGGATCCAGCTACCCCTCCTCCACGTGCATCTTTCCTCAAGTCTGGGGGCCTACATGGCATCCCCTCCCCCACCCCATGGCGGCGGCAGCTCCGACGAGGTAGGTCGTTCCTCCTCTGGATCTGAGGGATGCGGCGGTGGCTAGGGCTTCGCCGAGCTCTAGGATCTTATTCCCTCCTCCCTTCGGTGAACTCGAAGGTGATGGGCCACGGGCTGGAGCAGCCTGCACCTCGAACCCATCCCCTTGCAGTTGTACGTCCTAGCCTATATGTCTGATGATGTTGTAGTATCTGATTTATAATGTTGTGTTTACTGTTTCTCCGTGTTCCAAGGGGATTTTTGGATGTTGCAACATGTGATTCATGTGTTATAAAAAGGGAGTTTTAATGTTGGGATTGTATTTTTCCCCTAATGTTGCAACTTATGAGATTTAACTTTTGTATGTGTTGTGGCAAGCGAATTTAATTGTGGAAATTACCTTTTTCAAATGTTGCAGTACTAAAAGGTGATTTGAGATGTTTCCATTTTCATGTTTCATGGTTGATTTTGCGATGTGGCAATACTACTGTTTGAGATGTTATAGTATGATATTCTTTATGTTGTACGAGATTATATTGAGGACGTCCTTGGGAAACCCAATGAGAAAATATGACCTCTAGGACGGACGGGGACATGGGTGTGGTGGGGTACGGGGTGCCACAGAGATGAGGGTGCAGTGTCTTGCTGCGTGCTCTTTGGTGTGGACCGAAACGTTTGTAGAGGAAGGAGCAGGATCTGACGGTTTGATCGAATAGGATGTCTAGGACTTGCGTCCGAACGTAGCTAGGTGGCGGATGTTCGGACGCTAGTAGCGCCGATGTAAAAAAGGCCATGTTTCGGATCATCTCAGACCCAAGAGAGAAGGTCAAAGCCACAATGCCACTAGTACACTATTTTGTTAGCCTCTTTACTTGAATCATACAAAAACCACAAATTAGGAAAGTCTGGATTATATATTTCAAACCGAAGAGAGGAGATCAAAGACTCAAAGGAGGCCATATCTTCTGTTGATTGGAACGGGTATTGTATCACGTTGCCACATATCCTGAATACATGTGAGCTGATAAACAAATTCATGTGCCAAACTCCCAAAAACAGAAATAGCTATAAGTGCCCTCTACCATTGTTTTTTCTTCTTCTAGACTAGAAAGTGGATTTTGTTTATGTGACATTCTTTTAGTTGTAGTTGTAAGTTTGTAGAAATGATGTGACTTCTAACAAAAACATATTGTACTCATACTTACAGGTTATCTTCAGCGTAACTTCTTGGATTCGTTTCTGAAACGTCCTACAAAAGGAGAGTAATAGATCACTCGTGAAGTGGGCATGTTGCACGGTAGAGAGTTCAACTCTGGAGATCTTCGCTAAGCATGGATAGTCGTCTTTTAAAACGATTAGTGCTTAGTTAGGCGCTCTCTCGTTCGGTTTCGCTTTTCTGAGCTTTTATAGAAACAGTTGATGGTTGAAACTGTAATAAGAATTGGTTACGTGCAAACCTCATGCAGAGGCCGAAATTAAAAAAAACTTTTTCTAAGAAAAGTTGTAGTGTGAGCTATTTTGTTTTCTCCATGTGTGTTAGAAACTGCATAGTATCAGCTGGAGCAGTTTTTCGCTTCAGTGAACTGAGCTTAGCTTAACTGGTTAGATTGTTTGTTGTGAAAACTGTCTATCTAGTTCAAAAGTCAATGATTTGGTATGAGTGCTCGTATACGTGAGGCCAAAGGCCCATGCCGGCCATCCCAGGTTCGAAACCTGGAGACCGCTGTATTTTCATGCACAGTGCATGGGAATGAGGAGAAAAAGCTCCCCGGTTCAAAAAAAAAAATATAATTCCACTTCCTGGTTTTTATTTATGACACCTTCGTGCCTTGATGGGCTTGGGCTCCGTAGGCACCAAAACGAAACAGGCCGCGGCGGGCGAATCATTTCATTTCTGTGGGCTGAGGCTGACTTCCTGCGGCCTTCAGTGCGCTTAGGCTGCGTTTAGATGCATTTTTTTTTGCAAAATGTTCCCGTAGCACCTTTCGTTGTTATTTGACAATTAGTGTCTAATCATGGACTAATTAGGTTTAAAAGATTCGTCTCGTGAATTTCGTCTAAACTGTGTAATTAGTTTTATTTTTTTATTTATATTTAATGCTTTATGCATGTGCTAAAGATTCGATGTGACGAGAAATCTTGAAAAATTTTGCAAAATTTTTTGCATCTAAACTGGGCCTTAGCAAGAGCTTCCACAGTTTCCACTTTCCACAGGCTGTTGTCGTTCAACTGAGGCACCGTTTAGATGCCAAAAATTTTGCCAAAATTTTCAGATTTCCCGTCACATCAAATCTTTGAACGCATGCATGAAGCATTAAATATAGATAAAAAATAAAACTAATTACACAGTTTAGACGAAATGGACGAGACAAATCTTTTAAGCCTAATTAGACTATGATTGAACAATATTTGCCAAATAACAATGAAACTGCTACAGTAACATTTCGCCAAAAATTTTGTCAAACTAAACAGCCTCTGAGGCAGGCGGTGGCGGACCGCAGGCCGTAGCGGCGTTGAAGACGCAAATCGCGAGCGAGGGGCTGGGTGTCCCGGCCGGTGCGGTGCGGTCGAGCTGACCATTTTATTCCGCGTCCACTGATCGGGCTCAAGGGGAAATAACGCGTGCGCGGGCAGGGTACCTGCTACGTGCAGGCGCGTGGACGCATGGATGATCTCCTAATGTCAAGCCCGTGGTTTAGGCCTGTGATGATATTCTAACAATCGGGTCCCAGCTAGAGCAGAGGATATGCACAGAGATTTTGCTGCAGCCTTGACTTGTCTGGTCAAAGTCGGTTGGATGCCGGATATCCCCATATCCCATATGGGATTTGCTTGAAAGCACGTATGCACGGTGACCCTGTGCAAAATGTCAGATCTGCCACCATCCATTTTCTTCCTCGTCGCTAGGTCACTGTTCCTCTCAACGGACCCATCTATCTATCGCGCTCCTAGTAATACCGGTGACCATGAAAGGATCGAGATAGGTGGAAGACGGAGCATAAACCACGGCATAAAGTCATGATTTATCCTCAACGTGTCTCACGGTTTTCGTCAGGTCAGATCAGGCACGCAGCAAAAATGCGTCACAGATCGGTAACTCTTGAAATCTGGATATCCTTATCCATGCTGAATCACTGGTATCCCCCTCTTCATCCGTCACTTCCTCTCCCCCTCTCCATCAAATTAATTATAATTAAGTTGGATTGATAGCTTGCGTTCATGCCTTTCCTCGTCCTTCTCTATCTCTCCATATCCGTCTGCCCCTCCCCACTCTCTTCGTGGCCACCTTTTTTTTTTCCTCTATCTCACATTTCTCTCTCGTTCTAACTTAAGTTTATATGTTTATAAACCACAATAGATCTTCCATAACCTCACTAGTTGTTCTACCAACTCAGTATATTAACATCTTTTTTTGGAGAGAAGGTTTCCGCCGCTTTTTTATGCATAAAGCGAAACATCATTCAAGTTCAGAACACAGGCGTATCGGCACGCCCGCCAAAAACGACCGAAAGGTTGGAACAAGCAGAATCAACATAATCAACACAAGGGTTCTCCTGGCCCACTCAAACTATCAAAGCTAGATGGAATCACAGCGGAGTAGTCTTGATCCGAAGGATGAGAGGCCAACGTCTCCAACCCAGATGCGTTGAGAGTTGTCCTCATATCCGCCCAGCAAATTTGCGGCGGTTCATGAGCCTAGGTTTCCAGCCTTTGCGCTAAAGACATCACTTGTTCCCCACCTCTTGCTTGAACATCGGTATCCATCTTCTCAGCATCTTTGCAAGTCCTATGAACACCATCTTCTCCCTTGTCCAACATTCTCCCTCAAAAACACAAATTATTACGTACCTTCCAAAGACACCATAAAATAGCATAAGAAGCAATATTAACCACATCAAAGCGTTTATTAGCAACCCAGCGTGAGGTCATGATTTCAAAGCTACATTCACCACTCAGGTTTAAAAAAACCAAGAGTAACACTCCAAATTCTCTTAGCAATAATGCATTCAAAAAAGAGACGATTAATCGTATCGTTTTCGCCACAAAACAGAATAAGTCTGGTCAATGACTTCTCTACGCTTGGCCAAATTGTCTCTAGTTAAAAGCTTGTTTTTGGACAGCAACCATAAGAAAATCTGCACCCTTGGAGGAATATGCTACTTCCAAACAGCATGAACATAGACAGGGATGATCCCCCTATGAGTGATCACTGCATACAATGATTGAACGAAATATCTACCATTAGAGTTATAACTCCAAATAATTTGATCCTCTTCCTCTACAAGATTAACATTCTCTACTATGCTTAGCAGGTCATACCAAAGTTCCATTAGTCTCTCATACACACTCCTAAAGGAGAGCTTAAGAGTATCACCATCCCAAACCTCTTTTGCATCCAAGAGAAAAACATAAACTTGTTTTTTTAATGTCCGCCTCTTCCTCTCCCTTCTTTACCTCACACACTTATATGTCTATCTCCCTTTCTCCATTGTCCTCTCCACCCCTCGTTTCCTCTCTTTCCGCTCTCACTCTCTCTTCCTCCCCTCTCTCTTAGTTGCTAGCATAGAGGCATGCAGGACATATACATGTTCTTTTTTTATTAGAAAAGAAATAGACATGCTTATTAGCCTCTTTTTTTGTCCTAGCAGCTAAAAATTGATTAGTTGTTAGCTGGTTTCTCCTAGCTAATATAAATTGAAATTATCACTTATCAGTTAGTCGGTTTCTCCTGGCCTGTTCGAAGTATTGTTTAACACGAATCCAGACATATAAACGACATGTTGCTAAAATAAAAAAATAGTTATCGACATTTTTGATTTTTAAGGTCTGACCAACTTGTTTTGTGACCGGAGGTAGTACCAAAAATTAGGATCGGTTGGTAGGTTTCTAGCTCTGTCACCTTTTGTGGAGATGAAACCGTTTTGAAAGACATTTATAAAAAACAGTTTCATTGGTAGTTTTGTTATAATTTATATCAAGTTTGTGAGAAAAAGGAGTCTTGAGAAGTCATGTTTTTGCAGCTCCAACTCTTCAATAGAAAAACGACTTCAACTCCTCTGAATTTCTTCATAAGAGTTGTTTTCAGGTGCACCATTTGGCACGGCTCCGTGGCAAGAGCCACAAGAAGCTAGTGTAACACCCCATGTGTTTATCCCCGATTAAGTAGTGGGTTTAAGCTCAAACATGAGTGGAGATGACGATGTCAAGGTTAACCTATGGGGGTGAGTCTAACCTAAAGTTGGTTGTTGCACCATTGCTTTACATATAGGCCCCTTTTTAAGATATATGCTTGGATGGTGTTATTGCCATATCTACATGTGTCTCACCTTGGTACCTATCTATATTGATCCCTGAAAAAGTTTCATAAAGTTTGAAATCAAAAAGTCACATAAAATGATAAGTTATATCCTGGTTGGAATGGTTTTACTAAGTGCTCGAATCGCACCATTAAGTGAATGGAATTATAGATCATCAACCAAACCTTGAAAACTTTTCCAAATGACTCTAGATGAACTCTACACAAAAGTCATGAAGGGTTCATGTTGAGCAAATGTCAAGAAAATACCCCGATTGGCCTAAAACCCTAGTTTCGGCTTTATCGAGTTGTTACTTTGACCAAAGTGAAAGTTTGACTTCTGTACCAGTTATGAGGTTTGACCTTAAACAAAAGTTGTAGTTCATCTTGTGTACAACAAACTTTGTTTAATGGTCAAGAGATAGTTTGGCCTCTAACCTAGTCAAATAGGGCTCACAAGAAGGAATCAACTGCTGTTTCAGAGCTCCAGATTTGGCTAAGTCCGGAATGGAGTTTCAGTTTTGGGTACCCAACGTTGGAGCTTTATATCTTGCAACTCAAGCTGATCCGGACCTTGATCCTTAAATAAAAGTTGTAGAACATATCATGGGGAACAAACTTTGTTTAATGTCCTAGAGCTAATTCAGTACCTAGCATGGTCAAATCGAGCTCACGAAATGGAATCTAATGCTATTTTCAGGGTTCGAAAATTGGCTAAGTCTGGGATGCCTGAAAGTCGCGACTTCCGTTTTCGGGTACCTATCTTTGGTGAATTTTAGTTTGCAAACTGTTTTGAATCTGGCCAAACTCCTTTAACCAAAGTTGGAGCACTAATGTAGATCTAGCTGATGGTGAAAATGGTTGATCAAATCAGTGCACAGTTTAGGGGTTATAAGGTGGAGAAGAAGACAATTTCAGTCGGTTTGCATTTGGACTGCAGAATCCGGTTTTGAGGTACCCTCCTTTGGAGCTTTGTATCTCTCTAACCATGCCGAATTAGACTTTGGTCCTTTAATCAAAGTTGGAGTACTCATGTAGCTCTACACAATGACGCAATTGGTTCAACGAATCATCAATTGGATTAGTAGATATGTAGGGGAGAATATCGCTATTCAGTCGTACGTTTGAGGTAGAATTGGATTTGAACTCTGAGAACGAGTCATGGCCGACCGGTCTGCAGTAGCTGTACGCCGCGTGGTGTGGCCGAGCACCGCGTGGCCCTCCCATGGGCATGCATGCTCGCCACCTGCCTCTGTGCTCGACAAAAGGACACCGAGCCCTCTCCCTCAGTCTTCCTACCTCACTTCCTCACCCTCGTCGTTTCTGTCCACTCTCTGCCGCTCGCCATGGCAGAGGCGAGCTCGAGCTCACAAGCAGCGCCACCGTCCAGCCCTCCACCCATCCAGCCACGCCCCTCGTAGCTTCGCTCCGCACTCTAGCTGCCACTGCTAGCTGGCCATCACAGCCAACCGGCTGAGCCAGCCTTGGCAGGCGCCACGCCATGGGCACGCAAGCCGCAGGCTGCCGTGGCAAGGGCCGCCGCGGGTCGTTGACGGCCAAACCAAGGCCAGGCGCAGCCCTAAGCTGCCACGACGACCTTCCGGGCGACTCTCCCAAGCCGCCGGCGCCGCCCCACCTCGTCGGAGCACCGACCGTAGCCGCCGTCGGCGCACGCGCGTGGCCAGGCCGTCGTGGGCCACCTCAAGCCGCGCTGAGGCCGTCCACGAGTGCGCAAGCACACCGTGGTGCTTCGCCGCCCCTCAGCCGCCGCCAATTTGACACCCTCCGACCGAGATCGCGGCCTCTCCGGTGACAACCTCGGTTTGTATTTCCGTCAAGGACCTGCTGCAACAATTAGAGAAAACAGAGGGTTCTAAATGCACAGCTATAGACTCAAGTGAATAGTGCCATGAGGACTGGTTTGTAATTATTTTTGCAGGAGCTTTGAAATTGCATAGTAAATCATAGAAAAATCCAAAAATAGCAAATGAGAACTTTTTGGAATCCTTGTGAAATTTTCTGTGTATTAGATCTATAATATGTTATGTTTTAGTTTAATTTTTTTGCTGTAAAAATGGATTTTTCAGATTAGGTTTTTAATACTAGTTGTATTTGTCATTTTCATAACTGCAATTGTATGGCTCCAAATGAAGTGAAATTTTTGTGACATCCTACTCCTATAATGTTTGATGTGTGGTAAAAATTTCATGAATTTGGGTGGTAGTATGAGTGAGTTATTGATTCATCTTGCTCTCACATGAATTCTTGTAATAGCAATTTGTCTTTTTCTTAGAGATTGACATACTTGTCCAAATGGATTGAAATTTGGACAGTATACTTTTGGGAGCATTTGTAGACCCCTGTAATTTTCGTAGAATTTATTGAGTATCTTTATGATGTGGTCATAATTACACCTAATTATCTAAATAAATTAAGAAAAAGTATTAAAAGAATTTATTTACTATTTGACACTATGTTTTCTGGTGTTCCTTAGTCATGTATAAAATGTTGGTAAAGTTGGTTTTGTCCAATTATATGTTTGCAACATATGTTAATAATTATTTCTTGCAATTATTAGTTTCTGGACAGTTCTGGGAGCAATGTAGATTACCCCAGGTTAATTATGTTTTCTGAGCATCTTGTCTATAGAAAAGTTATAGATAATTTATGTATCTAGCTGCTATTAAAATTTGGTGGCATTTAGCCATGTGGTTTAGGAGTTATAGCTGTTTAAAGTTGGGTTATATAATTGCTTGCTCTCTGTCTTGTTAGACCAGTTTTTGTGTTTGTATAAATTTGACATGTTAAACTTTGGAATCATGCTGTGATGATTATAAATTAAATGTAGAGAATTTCATAAGCTTTCCATAATATCTTCTTGCAAGTCATTCAGATTTATAAAACTCTAGATATGATTGAATTATGAAACTACTATTTGTAAGTCCAGAAATTGATATATTCTAGTTATAGTTGTTTCTTCACCTTGACTTGTTTTGCTATGTTGATTTCTAAAGAGTGATATACATCTTGTTAGTGTTGAGTGTGCTTGAGATCTTGTGTGACTTGTGTCATGATCGATATGCTGGTCATCTTCTAAGGATATGCTTAAGTGATAGTTAAGTTGATTAACTCTAGTGCCATGTGAACTTGGTGTGCTGGCATGAATGTTGTGTTATTGCATTTCTACGTATTCATACATATGCATTGTTGCACCTCATTTAGGTACGCTACCTGAAAAACGTGAAGGACGTGGTGTGGCGTTGGAGCCAAACCTGAAGACGGTGTTTGGTGAATCTATCTCGAAGATAGAAGGACTAGACAAGTGATAGATTGGGAGATGCTTGCCAAGTGAATTCATCTGACATACTCTAACTTGAGTCGGATCCCAGGCAAGCCCCGGAGCATTATAAGCCTCCTATCTTCAAAGCAATTAATTATATATATATGTATAAGTATTGTTGCATTAAGTGGTAGGAGTTGGTTAAAAACCTTGCTGCATTATATCATTCCTTGTCCAGATATATGAATCCTTGAATCCTACATAGACTAGGATCGAGTAGATGCTTAGCCCTGCTTTAAGCGGTAGAAGTCAGGTGATTTCCTATCACCTGCGAGATGTAGGGATATTCATATATGGCACAGTTGGCTATATTTGCTATCGTGGAATGGAACCATGTGTTAATAAAATAAATTAAGACCGGGCGGGATGAAGATAGTGAAGCAACAAGGCATGGAGATCTTGGGTGTGGATCTATCCCCGCCTGAGTCGTTTAAGGACTGATTTGCTGTACGTCCTTGAGTCATGTTAAACGCAGTCTAACACTTAGTTGGCCGGATAAGTCGTTCCGACCGCGAAGCCGAGTAATATGGTTCAGGCCGGGAATCGAATGGTAGGTTACATCTTGGAGGAGAGAAAGGATGTGCTTGAGGACATTGGCGTGAGACCAAGGGGGGGGGTTAGAGTCCCTATGACCTGGCAGAGTGTCGCCCTTGGGATTGCGACATCATTCGGACCCGTGATTCCTGAATCGTACGAAAGGTGGCCTGTGCGACCCTGGCAGGGGTCTGCACGGTGAGTGTTAGAAATACCCCTCCAGCTGGATAGGAATTCGATTCGAATCGTCGTCGCTCCCGGTTAGTGAGCACTTGACTTGAGCAGCGGCAACGTAGATCCCATTAAATTGAACGGATGGTTAATTGGATAAAGATGGAAAGGTTGCCTCAATTTATATCTGCTATGGTTAATATTGTTTGCTCCTAATAAAGTGAGTGCTCTAGTACAGGTTCTAATATAGAGGACAGGTTAATGATAATTAACTTGATGCTTAAGCATTAATAATTACTTATCCATATTAAGCTTTTATGCAAAATGTTGTTAAGCTAGCCCACTTTACATCAGCCTTGCATGATCCTTGGTGTCACTTTATTTCTGGTTTCTGACGGGTAAGTCTAGCTGAGTACCTTCTCGTACTCAGGATTTTATCCCCACTTGTTGCAGGTTGTGATGTATCATGGCGACTGCAAGAGTTGGTTGGCTCCTGCCTTAGCGGCGGAGTGTGATCACGGGCATGATCCTTCTGAGTTATCTTCTCCCTAATGCTTTTATGGGAAGTCGACCTTTCGTACTGGCATGTATCTTAAATAATGGTGTTGTTAGTTTCAAATTACTTTGCTTCCGCTACTTTTGAACTTAAGTTGTAATAACTATGTTGAACTCCGATGTATATTGAATTACTTGTGAAATGGTTGTAACATGTGACTTGTTATGTTGAATCACTACGATCTTGGCTTGTATGTTGGTTGGTTTGAAATCCCTCGCGATTTCATTGGACTACCGGAGTTATATGGGCTCAAGTGCGAGAATTTGATCACTTCGGTGATTGTTTTTATACTTGTGCTCTTATAATTTGGACGGTTCCGTTACAGCTAGAGCAGACGCCGTGCCAAACAATCCTTTAGTAGTATGTTATATGTTATAAATTGGTGGTGCCTTTTATATTGAACTATATAAAATATAAATATATTGCTCCACGCACCTGATCAACCTCGTCATGACGAGATCAAGGTCTTCTATGGACATCCATAGTCACAAAGTTTCTAGAACAATTGGGTCGTGGAACATGGTGCGCTCCAGAACGCTCCTTGAGAAAGAATTTTCTACTGTTGGGATAAAACTGATCCACGTTCTCGGAACGGGAACGCACGTAACGCACGTTCCCGCGTACCCTCCCTGCTTGGAATGGAAAAAACAGGGGGAATTAAAGAGAAGGAAAGGGAATCAAAGAGACGATTATATTAGAAGCTTCCCTTGCTTCATCTTGCAAGCAAGCCGAGTTTGAAAATGGTTCGAAGCACGCCTAGAAACACGTACGTACAAGTCTTATCGTACGCAATGCATCTGATGTCATTGCACAAAATTCAATTGCCAACCTTGAAACTAGAACAATGGAATTAAAGGATACATAGAAATGTCCGACGTACTCGCGTGTATATACCATGTCATGCTACGTGGAGCATGGTGTATCAATTGTTCTTGCATGCACAAGTTATTTATAACTTATTCATTTGTGCTAGTTTTATTTATTTTTCACGGTCTCGTGGGTCAACTACGTACGTTCAGCTCGATCGAGCTGACGCTCATGGGCAGAAGACGACGTTGTAGTTGGTGCCGCCAGGGCAAGTGTAGGTGCTGGTGGCGTCGTCCTTGGGGTAGCTGTAGGCGTCCGGGCAGAGCCCCTTGAAGAACCTGGAGTAGTCGGTGGGTCCGCAGGTGTTCGCCGCCGAGCCGGTGCAGCAGTACTCGTCGGTCTTGAACACGGTGCAGGGGTTGTCGCAGCCGCCGGGGGCCTGCAGCGCGGCGGGGCACTGCGACGTGACGTCGGCGTCGCACCGCGGCCCGCCCTTGGGGCACCCGGAGCCGTCGCCGGCGGGCAGGAAGTCCAGGGGCACGTTGAAGCCGTCCACCAGGGAGATGTCGAAGAAGTCTTGCCCCTGGTACTGGTTCAGCCCGTACTCCGCCAGCGTGTTGGGCGGCTGCCCGTACTGCGTGCACTGCAGCACGCCGCCGCAGTCGCCCGTCTGGCACCGCCCGTTGCCGTTGCCGTCGAAGGAGCACCCCGTGCGCGCCCACACGCGGCCGCCCGTGGTGCCCGCCGGCACGTCGATGCTCCACGTCTGCCCGTTGTCCAGCTGCCGCCCGCCGCCCGGCACCGCGGCCGCCCACACGGTGTACGGGCAGTTGTTGGTCACCGTGAAGGTGGCCGCGTCGGCGGCCGCCGCAAGGAGGACGACGACGAGCGGGAGGAGGTGGAGGACGGAAGCCATTGTTTCTGTCTGCTGCTCCGATCCCCTCCAACTGTCTAGTTTGTATGTTGCAGTGATGCATAGTGGAGGGAACGGATGAGTATATATAGCTGTGGTGGTGTGGATGAACTGGAAGAATTCAACATTTGCGTGCTGGAATTTTCTCGCCGAGTTCCTAAGCTTCCACGAGTTTGGCAAGGCAGCTTACTTGGATATAACCCGAATCGTCGTAGTTTTGTCTTGCTGGCATATACGCTCCTCTGCAACTGCTACATAGGAGTACTATACGTATGGCATTGCAATATTAATAATGCACTGGATCCAATTTACACTGCCAAACTTGATGTGGATTTTGTTGATCGATAGAATGTCCATTACTTGAACAAATAAGAAAATGTTCACTACTTGTTTATGATCTAGTACCATTTTTTTCTATTTGTAGTGTGGATGAACTTGATGTGGATTTTGTTCTCTACTTGAACAAATAAGAAAGTGATTTTCTATTATCTAATAATAATAAAATTTTGGTTTGCTCTCTAAAATTCAAAATTAATTTATGAATTTTGGTTTGTTCTCTAATAATAATAAATTAATTATGAATTAGAGAACAAACCAAAATTTTATTATTATTAAAAAAACAGAAACCCACTTTTGATGTTGAAGCTAGCCGAAGGACCAAACGTGTCCAGTTTCAACGGCTGAAGGGCGCTTGTTACCCTGTTTCTAATTCAAGGTTGAAAATCCGACTACGTTGTAGGTCTTTACCCTACACTAGTTGAAATGATAATATGCCGCTTCTTCTAGAAATGAAGTCAAATTGCAAGATAGAAAATATGGGACAATGTTGAAATTAAATGAACTATTTGCCGCGGGCACGTTGAATTTCCACACATGCTGACGAATCAGCCCGAGTGCACAAGACTTCTACGCTGAAGTTATTGCATCTGGTGACTCTAAAGTTTATCTAGAATTGCTTGAACATTTGCATTTGCAGTTGCATGTGCTCGGAGATTTCTGCCAAACAACAGCGTGCAGTAGACGTCAAATTGATCAAGATATGGCTGAAATGGGTGCGCGCACGGATGATGGACGCGCCAAATACTTGGTCCTTCCGATGATTGTGGCGTGCAAGTGCATGAGTGCATCGCTGGCAACTGGCATGTCAAAATCAATGATTTTTTTTTTGGCCTTTGGAGCTTCGACTTTGAGTGCTAAGAAAAAAAAGGTCTTACTTTCCGAAACAAGGGGGGAAATAAGACATTTTGTGACAAAAATTGTGCGCGATGGCTTAAGAACGTGTACTCCATGTGTTTCATAATTTGCGCTCTTGATTATTTTTTAAACGATGTGCTCTAGATTTTTTGCAATATCTCCAAAGCTAACTAATTTCATATTTATTATATTACTTCCTACTGTTCAGATTTGCTTATCACCAGCAATTTTGTGTAGCACGACCATTCGTTTTTTCTACAAAATACTATCATATACAAATTAACTATATTAGTGTAACTCTAAAAAATTTTATGTAGAAAAGACTGCTCGGTCAAATTCGCTAGGTAAAAAGGTGGTAACAAGTAAACAAAGTAGTATGAGAATATGACTATGAGGGTGGACCTAAAATATGAGCATGGTTTTTTAGGTTTTGTATATCGAGCCTAAATTTGTATTATCTAACAATGATACAACTTTGTTCTCAAGTTAATAGGCAAATTAATAGCATGTTGCAATGCACTGTGACTAGTCTAATGATAAGATTTTGGGGCGATAAATAATAGCCTTACGAAGTGCTGAGTGTATACTTAGTCCACTCCTATTGCATTAAGTCGCTAGAGGACCAAAGAGAAGTATCCTTATTATGAAGTGATCCATAAGCGAAGAACATAGAGAAACAGTCCGTAAGCTCATCTGACTAAGTTAGCTAGAAGCTTTGACCGGTCAGCAACTACGCACTATTAGGTCCAGAACTTAGTCACCGGGCCATGAGTGACAGCATACTGATCTTGGACCCTGGGCTAGTAATAATCGTAACCCAACGCAACGCCGGAGTTGGTTATAGCTGTGTGATCCCCTATATATATTGTAAAAAGTTTAGAACCATCTTCAAAAATTGAATTGAACAAGTTTTTTTTTGAGCAACAATTGAATTGAACAAGTGACTTAGAGAGAGACGTAGGCTGTCAGCCTATCACGACGTCCGGACGCTAGCCTCCGTCTAAATGTCCGCGTCTGCCCGGCCTGCTGCGCTCGTCCCGCCTGCCCAGATGCTGCTAAGCCCCGCCCCGCTTGCTCTGCATGCAATTGGTACGCCTACACGCTCTTCCCTGCATGTCGTATGCAATTGTTGTGCATGCACGCCGCCCCCACATGTTTGTGCATGTTAGCACGTACACATGCAGCTGCTCACCCCAAGCCTGCTGGTGTGCATGCAGGTGGGGACCACCCTGTCCGCTTCACTTGTCGTGCACATGGGGGCCGCTGCGCCCGCGGGGACTGCCTCTGCATGCGTCCGCTTCCTGCTAATGTTGCAACATGAAGCACTTCTGCAACATACATTTAAACAGGTGAAATATTTACAACATACGCTTACAATATATGTGTATAGTAACTGCAGCATCGAGATAAAACACTTGCAACATATGTCTGAAAAAATAAAACATTTTGAATAGACGTTTACAACATATGTGTATAGCCACTGAAACACATGCAACATTCAGATCAAACACTTGCAACATATGTCTGAACAGGGACGAAGCCAGGAAAAAAATTTAGAAAGGGCTGAACAACGGCGTCGACGTGCCCGCCGGGCGCCGGTCGCCAACGCCCGCTCGCCCGCCACCACACCTGGCTGCCCGCTCACAGCTCGCCAGCCGCGCCTGGCGCTGCCTAGCCGCTCGGTCGCTCCCAACTCGCCTGAGACCCTGCATGTTCGCGTCGTTGTAGAAGTCGCGCGCCTGCACCTTAAGCCATCACTCGATTGGGAACTTGAGACAGAGTTTCTTTCACTTATTGGACTTTAGATTGGTCCTTGCCTGGATAATCCTCCACCTCTATACATCTGGCCCAATTAGCAAGAAAAGAGGTTTAGCAAATCTCAGGGCGGCTCTAGGGAGGCTTCACTTGCTAGGGAGCGGTAGGGGGGCTGGAGCCCCCCTAGTCCCTACCGTTGGCTCCGTGGCTGTGTCTAAAATAGATGAAACATTTGAAACATATACTTGCAATATACGTATATAGCTATTGCAACATATGCAACATTCAAATAAAACATATACAACATCAAAATGAAACGTACAAAATATATATCTGAAATGCATGAAAAAAATACGACGCATGTAAATGTAGGCCTACGCTCCTCTCACAAACTCCCACCGCAAGTCTGCCGAGTGAGTAATCGCACGTGCTCCCATGCGCCCCACGCAACAATGAGTGGTGCACATGCTCCCATGCGCACCCCACGCCGAATGAGTGGTCGCATGCGCTCCCATGTGAATGCGCGCCTCTTTTTTTTCTTAGTCATCATGCGCGCGCATTATTGATCACCAAAAGGTTGACTGAGTACACAGTAAAGATGGTGTATACTCCATCTATTGAGCAAAGTGTGTCATTTTAATTTCGTAAGAAGTCAAATATTTTCAATTATGACCAAATATATATAAAAGATTTCATAATAAATTTATTTAGAGATACAAATGTTGTAAATATTTTATATAAATCTAATTAAATTTTTAAAAAATAACCCTTCAATAAAATCCTAGACAGGCCTTTTTTAGAGTAGAGGGATGAAAGCATCTAGGCCCCGGTGTTGGTTTCGGCAATTAATGACAACACATAATTACCATGACTAACGTGTGTTTTGCAGAAACGTTGGTAAGTTAGGTCATGGAGATGATAACTGCTTTGGACAATATGGTATTCATGTCCCTTGATGGAAATCGTTTCGGTTTTCAAAGGATCAACGATAAGATTAAGGACGGTTAGTTCTGGATGTCAAGGTGTTGAGATACATCTGGAATAGTCGTTAGGATCTTTGTTTCTTCCTTTGATGTACTATTAAGAGGGGCATGAACGAGTAGCTTGACCTAGGTGAGTCTTGTGTTTAGGTGTGGTGCACACTTGTCAAACTTAGCACTAGGTAGCTCGAGAAAAGCTCAGAGTTCAGTTAGAAGCAACTTGGTTCAAGTTGTATCGTGTTTAGAAGATGTTTGAGCCGTTTACCTATGACCGGACGCGTCCGGTCAGTACTAAATCTTCACTGCGTTTTTCAGCTGACTGACCGGACGCGGTCCTTGAGAGGACCGAACGCGGTGGTCAGGCTGACACGTGTTCCAGAGGGTAAACAGCGTAATCGGACGCGATTGTGAAAATGATCGGCGCGTCCAGTCATGTTCCAGTAAGGTCCCGTGGAGACCTGACGCGTCCGGTCACCTATGATCGGACGCGGTCGTGCGTCCGGTCATGTTCCAGTAAGGTCCTGTGGTGACCTGACGCGTCTGGTCACCTATGATCGGACGCGTCATGCGTCAGGTCAGATTTCCAGAGAGCTCTTGCATGATCGGACGTGTCCGATCATCCCTGATCGGCGCGTCCGGTCATCTCAGACCAGCGCGTCCGGTCATCACAGATCGGCGCGTCCGGTCACTCAGCACAGGTTTCCGTTATTCGACCGTTACAACTGACCGGCGCGTCCGGTCATATCGACAGGCGCGTCCGGTCAGTGCACGTCTGGCTGTTTCGAAAGGTAACGGTTGGATTTGTTTGAGGGGTCTATAAATACAACCCCTCCACCTCTTTTAGAGGTCCCTTGCTCATTTGTTTAGCTGAGAAACATCTTTGAAGTGCAAGGGAGTGCAAGAGCCCTAGTGAGAATAGTGATTTGTGAATCAAAGTTTGAGAATCCTCTCTAGTGACCAGAGTCAAGCAAGTGTGCATCCATCTTCTCATTAGGCTTGTTGTGGTCAAGTGAGAGTTCTAGCTTGTTACTCTTGGTGATCACCATCACCTAGACGGTTCGGTGGTGATTAGGAGTTTGGTGATCATCTAACGAGATTGTGGGTGACCCAACTTAAGTTGTGAGCAGTTTTGGGTGATTCGCCGCGACGGAGTGTCGAAGAATCAACCCGTAGAGAGCACTTGATCCTTGCGCGGATCAAGGGAGAGCTACACCCTTGCGCGGGTGCTCCAACGAGGACTAGTGGGGAGTGGCGACTCTCCGATACCTCGGCAAAACATCGCCGTGTTCCTATCCCCTACTTTCAAGCATTTACTTTCTTGTATTACTTTCATTGCTTGTTTACTTTCCTAGAATTGCGTTGCTAGTCTAGGATTGGAACTTAGGGTGCAAAACTTTTATCGGTAGAATCACAAGGAACACAAGTAGGCACTATGGGTGAAGTTTGGCTTGTAGGATTTAATTCTTGCAATTAATTTTTAGAAAAGCCCAATTCACCCCCCCTCTTGGGCATCTTGATCCTTTCAATTGGTATCGGAGCCGTGTTGCTCTTAATTTAGGCTTTACCGCCTAGAGCAAGATGTCTAATGGGGAAGGACCACCTCCCACTTTTGAGGGAGACGATTTTCCATATTGGAAAATTTGTATGGAGGCATACCTCGAAGCCATTGATGTTGGGTGCCTTAGAGCCGCAACCGAAGGGCTTCCTCCTATAAGGGATCCCGCTAACCCAAGTGGTGACGAGGAGAAATACGACCGGTGGAATGCAAAAGCAAAAAATGCAATCTACCGGGCACTAGGCAAAGATATTTTCAATCGTGTGCGAAATGCCAAAAACGCTCACGAATTGTGGGAAAAATCTTTGTGCTCTCCATGAGGGAACTAAGAGTGAGCGTGAGGAACGCTATCATATTGCTTTAAAGAAAATTAATTCTTTTGAGATGCTTCCTAAAGAAAGTGCTAACGACATGTACACTCGTTTGAATGTTCTTGTAGAAGATCTAAATGCTCTTGGACTCACTAAAAATGAGTCAATCGGATGTTGCAAGGAGGATCTTAAGTGTTCTTCCCGTTGAGAAGTATGGACACATTGTCACCATACTTCACCAAAGTGATCTCTCCACCGCAACACCAACTCAAGTATTGGGGAAGATCAACGCACATGAGATGTACATGCACATCACTCTGGAAGAGGGCTCATCATCTTCTAAGAAGAAAGACTTGGCCTTCAAAGCTAGTCATGAAAAGAAAAAGAAGAAGGCCCAAGCCATGATTGTGCAAGAAAGCTCTAGTGAAAGTGACATTGATGATGAATCACTTGCACTCATGGTAAGGAAGACCACCAAGATGCTAAAGAAGCTCAACAAGAGTGGCATCAAGTTCGATGGCAAGAAGAAGAAATTCTTCACAAGTAGCAAAAGGAAGCCAATCTCCAAAATGGATTGCTTCAATTGTGGAGAACTTGGCCATCTAGCTCATCAATGCCTAAAGCCTCCAAAAGACAAGTACAAGAACAAGTACAAGGGCAAGAAAGATGATTCAAGTGATGAAGAAGATGACAAAAGAAAGAACAAGCCATACAAGAAGAAAGATGGCAAGAAAAGAGAATTCCACAAGAAGAAGAAGGGAGGCAAGGCCTATATTGTTGGTGATTGGCTCACCGATATTGAATCATCATGTGAGTCCTCCGGCGATGAAAGTGACAATGACAAAGAAAAGATCGCCGCACTTGTGATTGGGCCATCATCATCTTCACCGACATCTTCATCACCACCTTCACCGCCATCTTCACCATCATCTTCTACTACTCATCTATGCCTTATGGCAAAGGGTGATTGAAAGGTACAAAATAGTGATAGTGATGATGATGATAGTGATAATGATGATGAATATGATGCTCCCTCTTATGATGAACTAGTAAAATTGTTAAATAATATTCTAAAATCATAAGGAGGACTAGAAATGAAAATGATGAGCTTCAACATTAAAATGAATCACTCTCATCTAAGCTTGAAAGTGCACATAATACTAGGGATGAGCTCATAGATCAAAATGAAACTATGTCTTCTTCTCTCAAAGAGCTTAAAACTTCTAACAAGGAGCTTAGAGATAAACATAATAAAATTGAGAAGAAGCATGGTGAACTCATCACTAGACTAAACTTGCTAAAGGAAGAGTACACCACCTTGAAAATTAACTATGATACTCTTATTGTTGCTAATGAGCTTGCTCTTGAGACACATGATGCTACTAACCAAATTGTTAAGATTGATATAGCTACATCATGTGATGATTTGTTTGTTGAGAACTTTGAGCAAGGCTCTAGCGGCAAAGGCAAGAGTGTGGTTGAGGCCAATGACTATGATGAGTATGTCAAGCTCAAGAGTGAAAATGAGATGCTTAAAGTTGAGAACAACAAGTTGATGGCTCTTGAGAAACAAGCTTCAAATGAGTCACTCATTAAAGAAAACAAGAAGCTCAAGCAAGAGAGAGAGCATCTCAAGACCGGCCTAAGCAAGTTCACAAGAGGCTAACATTTGCAAAGTGAGCTACTCATGAACACCGTCATGAAGTTGGATAGGAGTGGCATTGGGTATTTGGCAAATCAAGAAAAGAAGGTAAAGGCCAAACAACAACAAAGCAAGACAAAGCCCAAGCCAAAGAGATGTGTTGAGTGTGGACAAGAAGGCCATTTTGCTCATGAGTGCAAAACTCCACCACCACAACCCTTGCCCAAGGATGCTAGACCCTTTGCTTTCAATGCTCACTACATGCTTAGAAAGGACTCTAGTGGAAAGATGAAAGTCATGTTCTTGGGTCCTCCTAACAAGAATAAGCCAAAGAAAATTTGGGTTGCCAAGTCACTAGTTAAAAAAGTTAAGGGTCCCTCTCAAGTTTGGGTTCCTAAACATAAGGCTTGATCTCTTGTGTGTAGGTGAACTACAAGACCGGTGGATCTCATTGGGTGATTGATAGTGGTTGCACACAACATATGACCGGTGATCCTCGTATGTTCACCTCACTTGAAGAAGATGGGCTATGTCAAGATAAGATCACATTTGGGGATAATTCAAAGAGCAAAGTCAAGGGTATAGGCAAGGTTGCAATATCAAATGATCATTCTCTCTCAAATGTGCTCTATGTTGCTTCATTGAGTTTCAACTTACTATCCGTTGGGCAACTTTGTGATCTTGGCTACCAATGCTTGTTTGGTCTAAATGAAGTGGTTGTTACCAAGATAGATGACAAGCAAGTGATTTTTAAGGGCTTTAGATACAACAATCTTTATCTTGTTGACTTCACCTCCAAAGATGCAAACTTGATGACATGTTTGTTCACCAAGACCACACTTGGATGGCTTTGGCATAGGAGGCTTGCTCATATTGGAATGAACACTCTTAACAAGCTATTGAAGAAAGAACTAGTGAGAGGTTTAAAGAATGTAAAGTTTGAAAAGGACAAACCTTGTAGTGCATGTCAAGCCGGCAAACAAGTTTCAAACACTCATCCAACCAAAGCCTACATGTCAACATCAAGAGTACTAGAACTTCTACACATGGATTTGTTTGGTCCTACAACTTACAAGAGTTTAGGTGGAAATCTTTATTGTCTTGTGATTGTGGATGACTTCTCAAGATACACTTGGACCTTCTTCCTTCTTGACAAATCCGAAGTGGCAAGTTGCTTCAAGAAGTTTGCAAAGAGAGCTCAAAATAAATTTGAAGTCAAGATAAAGAAGATTAGAAGTGACAATGGAAAAGAGTTTGACAACACCAACATTGAAGCCTATTGTGATGAAATTGGAATCAAGCATGAAGTGTCATCAACCTACACTCCTCAACAAAATGGTGTAGTTGAGAGAAAGAACCGGACCTTGATCACTCTTGCAAGAACAATGCTAGATGAGTACAACACACCGGAGAAATTATGGGCCGAGGCAATCAACACCGCATGCTATGCTTCAAATCGCCTCTTCCTACAAAAGTTCCTTTGCAAGACCCCTTATGAGTTGCTAAATGGGAAGAAGCCGGACGTCTCATTCTTCCGGGTGTTTGGTTGCAAATGCTACATCTACAAGAAGCGTCAACACCTAGGGAAGTTCCAAAGACGTTGTGATATTGGTTTTCTTGTTGGCTACTCATCAAAGTCCAAAGCATATAGAGTATTTAACCATGCCACTGATTTGGTTGAAGAAACATATGATGTGGAATTTGATAAATCTAACGGCTCCCAAGGAGCAATTGAGAATTGTGATGATGTAGGTGATGAACCATTGAGGGAGGCCATGAAGAACATGCCGGTGGGTGACATCAAGCCTAAAGATGATGAAGACGATGTACAAATTGTCAATCCACCATCTTCATCATATGTGCCTCAAGATGATGACAAGAATGAGAGAGTTGAAAATGAAGACACCCATGTCTCTCATCATCAAGCCAAGGCACAAGCACAAGATGTTGATGCTCCCCATCCCACTCCACAAATGGTTGATCGAAGAAACTCACCCCTACTTCAAGCACATCCACAAGATCTCATCATAGGGAGTCCTACAAAGGGTGTAATGACTCGATCTCAAAAATTTAATTCTTTTGTTAAACATCACTCTTTTGTCTCTTGTCTTGAACCTAAGAATGTAGAAGAAGCTCTTTAAGATCTGGATTGGGTGAATGTCATGCATGAAGAATTGAACAACTTCGTCCGCAATCAAGTATGGACACTTGAAGAGCATCCAAAAGGTGCAAGAGTCATTGGAACCAAGTGGGTGTTCCGCAACAAGCAAGATGATCAAGGGGTAGTGGTAAGAAACAAGGCAATACTAGTGGCAAAAGGGTTCTCTCAAGTTGAAGGTCTTGATTTTGGAGAGACTTTTGCACCCGTCGCAAGACTTGAAGCCATCCGTATCCTTCTTGCATATGCATCACATCATGATATGAAACTATATCAAATGGATGTGAAAAGTGCATTCTTAAATGGCTTCATAAATGAACTAGTCTATGTTGAACAACCTCCCGGGTTTGAAGACCCTAGATATCCTAATCATGTTTATAGGTTGTCCAAGGCGCTATATGGGCTCAAGCAAGCCCCTAGAGCGTGGTATGAGCGCTTTCGGGACTTCCTCATAGAGAAGGGCTTCACTATTGGGAAGGTTGACACCACACTATTCACGAAGAAATTCAAAGAAGAGATCTTCATTTGTCAAGTGTATGTTGATGATATCATCTTCGGGTCAACAAATGAAGACTATTGCAAAGAATTTGGTGAATTGATGTCAAAAGAGTTCGAGATGTCAATGATTGGTGAGCTAACATTCTTCCTTGGGTTTCAAGTCAAGCAAATGAGAGAAGGGATCTTTATCTCTCAAGAAAAGTATACCAAGGATCTTCTCAAAAGATTCAAGATATAAGAATGCAAGCCAATCAAGACCCCAATGCCAACTAATAGACATCTCGACCTAGATGAGGGAGGTAAACCAATCGATCAAACTCTTTACCGTTCAATGATTGGTAGCTTGTTATACCTTACCGCATCTAGGCCCGACATCATGTTTAGTGTGTGCATGTGTGCCCGCTTTCAAGCGTGCCCTAAAGAACCTCACCTAAGTGCCGTAAAAAGAATCCTAAGATATCTTAAGTATACCCCAAGCATCAGACTATGGTACCCCAAAGGAGCTAGATTCCAACTAGTTGGCTACTCCGATTCGGATTATGCCGGTTGCAAAATTGATAGAAAAAGCACATCTGGAGGGTGCTATTTGCTTGGGAGATCCTTAGTATCATGGTCATCTAAAAAGCAAAATAGTGTGGCTTTGTCCACCGCCGAGGCGGAAT
This sequence comes from Saccharum hybrid cultivar R570, assembly GCA_038087645.1. Lineage (NCBI taxonomy): Eukaryota > Viridiplantae > Streptophyta > Magnoliopsida > Poales > Poaceae > Saccharum > Saccharum hybrid cultivar. Next base: position 32,327,986 of record JAQSUU010000001.1, on the reverse strand, counting down.
ACATTGCCACAGGGGCTTGTTGTGCACAAATCTTATACATGAAACAAACCCTCCTAGACTATGGAGTTGTTCTTAAAAAGGTGCCGCTTTTATGTGACAATGAAAGTGCAGTTAAAATTGCTAATAATCCGGTACAACACTCTCGCACCAAGCACATTGATATCCGCCACCACTTTCTAAGAGATCACGTTGCTAAAAATGACATTTCACTAGAAGGTGTAAGAAGTGAAAATCAATTAGCGGATATCTTCACTAAACCTTTGGATGAAGCTACCTTTTGTAGGTTGAGAAGTGAACTCAATGTGCTTGACTCTAGTAACTTTAAAAAATGAGCTTGTGTTGTCCCTTGCATTGCATTGTATTATATGTCATGTTTAATTACCCACAATGCATCTAGGCCTTGGCTAACACGGTTACGATAACCCTCCTTTGGAGGAGTGAAAAAGCCTAATCGTGGATCAAACTTGACAAGCAACCTAGCTTTACTTACTTGTTTTGCATTGCATATGCATGGTTGTTGCTTTGTCGTTTCTTTTCGGTTTAGCTTTGAGCAACCTCTGTGTTCGTCCATGGATAGAGAGAGCATTTTGACGCTCCCAAAGGTTCAAAAACTCTATTGCATGGCCATACGTTGCTCCTCGAGTGTTTGTTGCCTATTTTCCTAAAAATAATATTAGCCTAAGGCAAACTATTTTGAGAAACTTGAGGGTTTGAGTGAGGTCACTCATATCTTGTTCTAATTGGTGTTTATTTGTGTCTCTTTGAATTGGAACTTTATTGGGAGAAGTCGCGTCAAAGTTCAGAATGAAGAAGGGCGAAAAACAGTGACCGGACACTGGACCGGACGCTGCACCGGACGCAGTGATGCTTCACCACCGCGTCCGGTCCTGGCGACCAGCAGCGCGTCCGGTCATCCAGAAGACCAACTCCTGATCTAGTGAACGAACGCTGCACCGGACACGCCCCTGTTGACCACCGCGTTCGGTCCCGGTAACGACCACCGCGTCCGGTCATCCGTCTCAGTTTTCCGGGCAAATCAAAACCGGACGCTGTCAGCGTCCGATCGTGGATAATCGGACGTGTCCGGTCATTCCAGGCGCTTACTGGAATGTGATCGGACGCTGCCTCTCCGCGTCCGGTCATATCGACCACCGCGTCCGGTCATCGCGTAACGAGCGGATCTAACCTCTCATATAACCTTTCGCGTTCCGTCTCTCTCCCTCATCCGCGCCGTACTACCCGCCGCCACCTTGCCCTAGCTCGCCACGAGCTCGCCACAGCGGCTCGCCGGAGACCACCACCATGCCCGCACAGCCGCCCTCTGTCGCGCTGCGCCTCTGCCGCGCCCGCACTGCCGCGCCGCGCCTCTGCCGTGCCCGCACTGCCGCACCGCGCCTCTACTGCGCCCACGCCTGCGCCACCGCCGTCGTCCAAGTCGCGCTCTCCTCCACCTACACGACTGTGGGGGGATAGACCTCGTATACCCTCATAGGTAGTCTCGGGCTACTCGGCAAGACGGCCCAGACCAGGCGAAGCCCGGCTTGCTGCCAACCAGGCTGGTGGGCTGGATATCAAGACTGAGGTGTGGTCCGTAACCGACCTCAAGTCTGATCACGTACAAGGAAGCTTGTCCCGCAAGTAGTCTTTATCGGTTAGGATAGCTCGAGTCCTCCTAGGATACGACTTGGTGTAACTGACCTCTGTAACCCTGGCGGCTGACTATATAAAGCAGCGAGGGACCCCCCTAGAATGATCTAATCTTCAACTCAATCAGCCCTAGATCGGTCCTCAGATCTACGAGCTGAGTACCTCATTGTATTCCGATACTTGAGAACACAGATAACACGAGAAGCAGGACATAGGGTATTACGCTTCCGAGCGGCCTGAACCTGGGTAAATCTTTTGTCTGGGTTGTCGTCTTGCTCTTCAACATCCAGATCGCGGTCTAAATGTAACCCTTGCCGAAACTCTACTACCGTGGGGCATCCCGTGGTAGACTGAAGATTATCCGTAATCAACAGTGGCGCGCCAGGTAGGGGTTGGTGTTTTAGATCTTGAGGCGATCCAGATGGTTTCCTTCCCCGCTTCCATGGATTTCCAAGCCGGCTACACGCTCACCGTCGGATCCTTCACCTGGACCACGAGCGTAGCTACGGCCCTCACGTCCTCGGGAGCGTCCAGGATGGTCCCAGCACCACCTGCTGTTCAGCCAGTCACAACACCGCTTGCTGCACCATCGGTCACAGCGCCAAGGTCATCACCGCTGGTCCCAGCACCAGTTGCGCAAGATTCCGTGTTGCCCTCAGCGGCCACGGAGAGGATGGCCGCCCAGGCCCCCCGGAGACAGCTTCCTCGCTACCAGAGGAGGCACATTGACAACTCAGATCTGATTGAGCTAATCGACCGACAGGGTCGTGGTTTGGTGGAGATGTTGGATCTAGTCGAGACTGCTCGCAACCAGCTTCACCAAGAGCCAGATTTCTCTGGCTTCACCCCTGTCCGACCACGACAGCGCAGCCACGTCCGCTGAGCACGCGCTGCAGATCTAGTTAACGGCCCTCGTTGGTTAGATCCCAACCAGCGCCGAGCACCCGCTGCAAGAAACCCACCTTCTCTTTCCAACAGGATCCCAGGGGGTGGTCCGCCAGTGCAGATCGGGTCGCCTACTGCCTCGGTACGACTCATCTGTGCGCAGCATGCAAGCCCCACGGCCCGTGCTGCTGCACGAGTTCATCGAAGCACGACGCCCAAGTCTCGCTCCTCACCGACAACGACATCGCAGAGCACACAGACCGCAGACCACAACGGCTCCGGCCAATGCATCTACAACGCCTGCGGTCAACCGAACAGTCCTTCCCTTCGGGATGGACAATGCCGCCGCAACATACTCCCGCAGTACTCAGCGTCATCACGCCGGACTACTACGCGCGGACCACGTCCTGGTAGATCTAACGCACGTCATCAACATGGTTGAGTTACGGACTCTAGATCCCGTACCTCAGGAAACCGAGCTGGTCTCTCCTACCTTGTCAGATCTGCTCGCACAGATCCAGTTCACACCTTCGCCTTCCCGTGACTGCACGAACACCTTGATGTCCGAGGAGGAAGTCCAGGGGAACAAGGGTCCGGACGACGATTCCGCTCCGATGGCCTCCGAGCATCACGTTGACCCCGACAGTACCATGCTTGCTCTCACCAAATACCTCCCAGGTCTTGGTGACATGATCTTCGTGGTCAGCGACAACGAGCCACCGCCACAAAACGAGATGGATGAACAAAGACGACTATGCGAAGAACGCAACACCGAGCGAGATCGCCGTCGCGCTGCCGAACTCACCCCTGTCCATCAAGGTGCGAGGAGAGAGGCTCGACAACCACAGCGTCACCCATGGCGTCGCAACCTACGAGATGAGTTCAACGTGGCCGGCAACGCGCCCGTCCACCAGACACCCACGTCAAACATAGCTGTTGTCATGGAGAAGTTGAACCAACTACCTCCGAACACACCCGACGTCGCTGAGATCCGTGGATTCCTAGAAGCTGCAGAGGACCAAGTCAATGACCTCCGCTCCACAGGTTCCATGGCATCATCCTACCGGTCTCGCCGTCCTCGGCGCTACCGCGACCAGCGTGATCAGCGATCAGAGAGCGGGGGTGACAACTCCTCCAACAACGGAAGACGTGTTCCTGCTCGTGAGCGGCTGCGCTACGCAGAAGACAGCGGCTACGGTTACAATGACGATCGTAACGCCTATCACGACAATGCCCCGAGGCACAACCATGGTCAGCCCAACCGACAGCGTGCACACCCACGGGGACGACACGACGACGAGGTGGTCCAACCTAACCGTCGCGATCTCCGCGAGCGCATTGATGAGCGCTATCGCGCATGCAGGAACCTCGGCGGCATCCCTCCCTTCTCGGAAGCACTCAAGGCTGTAATCTAGCCAAAGAGTTTTCGAACATCGGAGATCAAGTCCTACGACGGCAAAGCAGATCCTGAGCACTAGATCACGCTGTACGAAGTTGTTGTCCAGGCAGCCGGCGGCGACGAATACGTCATGGCTAACTACCTCCCGGTGGTGCTCGACAACACAGTCACTACGTGGCTGCTCCGTCAACATCCGGGATCCATCCACAGCTAGGCACAGCTTTGTCAGATGTTCATCGATCACTTCAAGCCGACGTGCGTTCAGCCCGGCTCTAAGTACGCCCTCAAGCAGATCCGATTACGCCCCAAGGAGTCTCTGCGGCAATACATCCGACGCTTCTCAAAAACCTAGAACCGGGTGACCAACATCTCTCCGGAGACGGCCGTCGACGCATTTATCAACGGCCTCGTCCAGCCACGAGGTCACGATCTACAAAAGGCGCTACTGCTCCGGCAGCCGAGAACCATGGAGGACCTCTTCAGCATTGCCCATGACTACGCCCTGCTGGATGACGGGATGAACCAAGGCGAAGAGGGCCCCTCACACCGCTACCGTCGTCGGAATGACGACTCCGACGACGAAAGCGACGTCGACATACCACCACGCCGACAACATGATCGACGTCACGACCAGCGTTTCAAACGCCGTGGTCAGGATAATTACGACGGACGGCAGAATCATGGCCGTAACAGCGATTCCGTCAATGCAGTAAAGGGCAAGCAGTCAGCACCTGACGAAGCCCTAGAGAAGATCCTAGCCCAGGACTGTCCTCGACATCCTGGCAAAGGTCACACCATGGGAGAATGCCGGGTCTTGATAGAAGCACTTGTCAAGTCTAACAAGCGGCCTCGCCCTAATCCCAAGCCGAAGCCGAAGCCCGCTGACCAGCAGGAAGAAGAAGCCCGCTGACAACCCGCGACCAGCAGGAAGAAGAAGCCCTAATCCCTAATCCCAAGCCGAAGCCGAAGCCCGCTGACAACCCGCGACGCGCGTTTCGGGAACCTGTGAAGAATGTTGCTGCCGTGATCTTCGACGGCAAGGTGGGGCTCGAAACTAACCGGGATCGGAAGTTGTTGTCACGTGCTATCATGGCTATGCAGAATCCGAACGACCTCGTCGCTGACGTTAAAGTTCCAGCATGGTCCGAGCAGCCAATATCGTTCAGCCGCAGAGATATGTGGGCACGGATCCCCGACCCCGGCCGTTTCCCGCTGGTCCTCGACCCGGTTGTCGACGGCGTTCGCTTCGAAAAAGTGCTCGTCGATGGAGGCAGTGCTCTGAACATACTGTTTTACCCTGCTTTCAAAGAGCTGGGTATTCCTCAAGACAAGCTACAGCCCTACGACACGCCCTTCTGGGGCATCATGCCTGGAGCACCATCTTACCCCCTAGGGTAGATCACGCTGGATGTCCAGTTCGGTACAAAACAGCATTTCCGTACCGAGCACATCACCTTCATCGTGGCCGACTTCGAAGGAATCTACCATGCTATCCTCGGCAGACCAGGCATCGCCAAGTTCATGGCGGTCCCTCATTATGGATATTTGGTCCTAAATATGCCTACTGAGCACGGCACCCTCTCTTTACGGGGTAATGTGTTCATGGCTCATGAGTGCGAAACACAAGCCTACGCTGCTGCAGAGTGCCAGGACCTGCAGCATGCCCTACGGCATACCAGCCTTGACGTCGAGAACGTCCCACCGGTAGAGCTCGAAGTACCTGTCGGGTCAGCGTGGCGTCCGTCTAACAAGACTACTCAGCACAAGATTGTCCGCCTCTCTGACGACGACCCGTCCACGACGAAGATCGGAGACGGCCTTCCTCCCAAATAGGAAGACGTGCTCGTCTAGTTCCTCCGGGAGAACATCAGTGTGTTCGCATGGAAGCCCTCCGACATGCCCGGTGTTCCGCGGGAAAAGGCCGAGCACTACTTGGACGTGAAGACGACTGCCAAGCCAGTCAAGCAGAAGATGCGCTGGTTCGCGCGCGACCGCAAGGAGATCATTAGAATAGAAGTAGCTAAACTCTTAGCCGCTGGTTTCATTAAAGAAGTGTACCACCCGGATTGGTTAGCCAACCCGGTGCTTGTTCAGAAGAAGAATAAAGAATGGAGGATGTGCGTTGATTACATAGATCTCAACAAGCACTGCCCTAAGCAGGCTTTCAATCTCCCTCGCATCGACGAGGTTGTAGACTCCACTGCAGGTTGCGAGTTGCTCTCGTTTCTTGACTGTTACTCCGGCTATCATCAAATAGCTCTCAAATTGGAGGACCAAGAAAAAACAGCTTTCATCACCCCCTTCGATGCTTTTTGTTACACGACCATGGCATTTGGTCTCAAAAACACCGGGGCTACCTACCAACGGGCTATCTAGACCTGCCTAGAACAAGAGATCACCGTTGATCTCGTCGAGGCATACGTAGATGATGTGGTGATAAAGACTCGGAAAGCCGACACTTTAATCGAAAATCTTCAGCGCACCTTTGATAAACTCAATGAGTTTAAGTGGAAATTGAACCCAAACAAGTGCGTTTTCGGTGTCCCGTCGGGAATCTTGCTTGGCCACCTGGTCAGCCAGGATGGCATCAGGCCAAACCCTGCAAAAGTTGCCGATATCCTTAATCTCCGACCACCCAGGTGCATTAAGGATATCCAGAAACTTACCGGTTGTATGGCTGCCCTCAGCAGATACATCTCCCGCATAGGCAAAAAAGGACTTCCCTTTTTCAAGCTACTCAAAGCCAAGGAAAAGTTCAAGTGGACAGAGGAAGCTGACCAGGCTTTCGAACAGCTCAAGGCCTATCTTGCGTCCCCATCCCTCCTGATAGTCCCAAAGCCGGACGAAGAGTTGCTCCTATACATAGCTGCTACGACCAACGTGGTCAGCACGGTGCTAGTAGTCGAGCGTGAGGAAGAAGGGAAAGCTTATGGGGTCCAGCGACCCATATACTACATCAGTGAAGTGCTTACCAAATCCAAGCAGCGGTACAACTAGGTACAGAAGCTCTTGTATGCACTACTGATTACCAAACGCAAATTACTCCACTACTTCCAAGCATTCAAGATCACGGTGGTCTGCGACGTGCCGCTTGGCAATATCCTCCATAACAGAGACGCCAGTGGTCGCATCGTGAAATATGCGCTGGAATTATCAGAGTTCACGCTGCAGTTTCGTAGCCGTCGAACCATAAAATCCCAGGATCTCCCGGACTTCATCGCGGAGTGGTCTGACATTTGCCTGCCTCTGGCTGACTCCGTCACCGAGCACTGGCAAATGTACTTCGATGGGTCCTTAAAGATAGATGGTGCTGGTGCAGGCGTATACTTCATCTCTCCTTCTAAGGATACGATCAAATACGTTTTGCGTATACACTTCCGGGCTTCCAACAACGTAGTAGAATACGAAGCAGCTTTGCATGGCCTTCGTATCGCAGTCGAGCTTGGTATCAAACGGCTCCTGGTCTACGGGGACTCTGCCTTGGTCATCAACCAGGTGAACAAGGAGTGGGACACAGTCCACGAAAAGATGGATGCTTATGTCGTGGCAATACGCAAGTTGGAAATCAAGTTTTACGGACTCGAGTTCATCCACATCCCGCGAGCACAGAACGTGGGAGCCGACGAGTTGTCCAAACTAGGCTCGACCCATGCTAAGTTACCTCCCGGGGTATTTGTTCAAGACCTCTTAAAGCCTTCGATCTCAGATCAGGCTGACCAGACTACGAAACCTGATGCCACGACGTCAGATCTAGTCGCACTGCTCAGTAACATTACGAAGGACAATGAGTCGCCAGGTCAGCAGGAAGCTGATGAAGGTACAGAGCTACCCGAGCAGGTAGTGCCTCCCCAGCCAGATTGGAGAGAGCCCTTCATCAAATACCTGAATAAACACCTAGTTCCGGAAGACAAGATTGCTGCCTAGCAATTGGTCCGTAGAGCCAAGCTTTATGCCATGGTCAACGGTGAACTAATGCGAAAAGGACCCAGGTCCATCATTTACCAAAAGTGCATTACCCAGAAAGAGGGCCTCGAGCTCTTGAAAGAGATCCATGAGGGTATGTGCGGTAACCATGTAGCTTCTCGGACGCTGGTCGGCAAAGCTTACCGAGCAGGTTTCTACTGGCCTACAGCTGTTACTGACGCAGAAGATTATGTGCGGCGATGTGCAAACTGTCAAATGTTTGCTAAGCTGATCCATGTCCCAGCACATGATTTGCAAACCATTCCAGTTGCTTGGCCCTTCTCGTGCTGGGGACTGGATATGATCGGTCCTTTCAAAAAAGCACCCGGCGGCTATGCTTCTGTTTACGTGCTCATCGACAAGTTGTCCAAGTGGATAGAGTACAAACCAGTTAAGCAAGCCACCGCTGAGAAGGCCGTACAATTTCTAGACGAGGTTATCCATAGGTTTGGCATCCCAAACTCTATAATCACTGATCTGGGGTCACAATTCACAAGCGATGCTTTCTTCAACTTTTGCGAAGACACCTGCATCAAAGTTAAGTACGTCTCCATCGCTCACCCCAGAGCAAACGGTCAAGTAGAACGAGCAAATGGAATGATCCTCGACGCTCTCAAGAAGCGAGTCTACCAGGCAGACAAGGTTCTCAAACATGGTCGGTGGCTCCAGGAGCTCCCTGCTGTGGTCTGGGGACTGCGCACCCAACCGAGTCAAAATACCGGAGTATCACCATATTTCATGGTATACGACTCCGAGGCTGTTCTACCAGCTGAAGTCGCATTCAGATCACCACGAGTCGCCTACTATAACGAAGACGTTTCAAACTCTGCCAGGGATGTCGACATCATTGCTAAAGAAGAACAGGCATTGGATTCGTGTGTTCGGACCGCCAAATACTTAGCAGCCGTACGTCATTACTATAATCGCAACGTCCGAGGACACTTGTTCATGGTCGGTGATCTCGTGCTCCGTCGGATTCAAAAGACCGATGGCCTCCATAAACTATCACCAAGGTGGGAAGGACCGTTCAGGGTAAAGGCCGTCACACGCCCAACATCCTATCGGTTGGAGACATTAGAAGGTGTTGAAGAGCCTAATTCATGGCACATAGAGCTGCTCATACGCTACCACGTGTAAATCCTAAGATATGTATTTCATCACCTCTAATTTATTTCTTTATATAATGGAAGTTTTCGTCTCTCTCTGCTTTCTAGTTGCAATCTTCTTTAAAAGGGTTTTGTACAAACCTTGCATACATGCACCCTGCATATGTCACATCCAAACTTTATTCTTGCTCGCCGAGAACGACTTGACAAGACACCACGTCTCGGTCCTCTGTCGATGTGCTACAGCTCCGCGCTACTCAGCACTAGGAGATCCGATGGTTGTCCTCTAACGGTACTTAGGATCGTACCTAGTGATCCTGGCGCATCGCGTTGTTCACTAGTGCATCCCTGGGTCACCTAACTGAGCTAGTCGCTTCGAGAGCAAGGATAAAACTTGGATGTCGACACATACTTTCGAAATAAACTTTATGTGTTTAGTTATGCATAAAGTAAAACTTAGAAATGGCAAAATACTTATCACACGCTTAAGTAAATGCCTGAAATATACATTGCCATAACGAGTTTCTGAGCACTTCGTGCTCTGTTTAACTCCTAAACATATTGTTCATACATAATGTTTCTACATGGCTACCTACTGACCACCGTCTGTCGTTACAGGATCTTCGATCAGCACCATGTCTTCTACCAAGGCTGCGGCGGTAGGAGCAGAGGAGGCCCGGAGCTCTTCAGCAGCATCGTCGTCCAGCTCCGGAGCGATCCCAAGGGACACGATGGCAGGATGCACTTCCCTATAACGGGAACGGACTTAATCTGGGGACTGACCAACAGTTCTTAGAAGGCTGTAGGATCGACTAGTGCTCGGGGACTGCCTCGATCACTCTCTGACCACGACTCAGGGACTTCGTCGCTCGCTCCTTGACTGCTCTCCGACCACGACTCGGGGATTTCGTCGCTCGCTCCTCGACTGATCTCCGACCACGACTCGGGGACTTCGTCGCTCGCTCCTCGACTGCTCTCCGACCACGACTCGGGGACTTCGTCGCTCGCTCCTCGACTGCTCTCCGACCACGACTCGGGGATTTTGTCGCTCGCTCCTCGACTGCTCTCTGACCATGGCTCGGGGATTTCGTCGCTCGCTCCTCGACCTGTGCTCGGGGACTGCCTCAACCACTCTTCGACCACGGCTCGGGGACTTTGCGTCTCAACTACATGTGACTGGCAACTCACATACAGTTGAGATATTTTTTCTCACTTGGACCTCGCTACAAGGCTCATACCTCGCCTTCCAGCAAGTTCAGGGACTACGTGGGCCCACGTCACCTTGTGGTGATTTTGGGCTCATTGTTTTGTCTTCAATATTTGGGAGATACCTCTGCCACTGGTTCACGTTATGCATGTTCCGACGAATTTTTTGTCACATGTTAACATGGGCCCACGTCCCAGGACGTAAAAAGAAAAATTCTTTTCTTTTTAGAGCATCATACATCTTTCGACAAGATCAACTGCCTTGACAAAAGCAGTGGTCAATTTGAAGACTGCTCAGCCACAGGTGCTCTGAGTCGAGTGCTCAGCAACCGCACTCCTCAACATTATGTGGTCAGTACTTGTACTGATCAGCAAGGCGTAGTTTGCAACAACACTGCTCGGCACAGGTCAAGATGGTGACTTCCTCAAGATACATGGTGCTCGGGGACTAGCTGTGGGGGGATAGACCCCGTATACCCTCATAGGTAGTCTCGGGCTGCTTGGCAAGACGGCCTAGACCAGGCGAAGCCCGGCTTGCTGCCAACCAGGCTGGTGGGCTGGATATCAAGACGGAGGTGTGGTCCGTAACCGACCTCAAGTTGGATCATGTACAAGGAAGCTTGTCCCGCAAGTAGTCTTTATCGGTTAGGATAGCTCGAGTCCTCCTAGGATACGACTTGGTGTAACCGACCTCTGTAACCCTGGCGGCTGACTATATAAAGCAGCCAGGGACCCCCCTAGAACGCATCTAATCTTCAACTCAATCAGCCCTAGATCGGTCCTCAGATCTACGAGCTGAGTACCTCATTATATTCCGATACTTGAGAACACGGATAACACGAGAAGCAGGACGTAGGGTATTACGCTTCCGAGCGGCCTGAACCTGGGTAAATCTTTTGTCTGGGTTGTCGTCTTGCTCTTCAACATCCAGATCACGGTCTAAACGTAACCCTTGCCGAAACTCTACTACCGTGGGGCATCCCATGGTAGACTGAAGATTATCCGTAATCAACAACGACCTTCGGCCAGCCCCTGCCCTCGCGTCCATCCTCGATTTTCGGCCACCGCGCGTCGCCCTAACCCTAGGGTTCATGCTATGGCGTCTTCTTCGTTCGTCGTCAAAAAGTTCTTCGCGCGACGTCTGCGCTCCGAGGTTGTTTCGCACATCCTTGATCTTCGTGTTAGGGTTTGCCGAAATTTTGTTATCATTTATCCTAATCGACTTCTGTTTCGGCAAATCAGCTCTCGTCCGGTACGTCGGGAAGTCTCGAGACCTAGGTCATCTCATCTCATCACCGCTTTCTCGTCGATCCGAGGTAGCCATCGCGTTTCGTTTCACATCTTATCTTATATGCTTGCTATCTCTAGGGTTTCGTACCTTTAGATCATATATGTTGCTTATAGTAGATCCATCTATTCCGTCTTTTCAGCGAGTTTGTCGGTGTGTCAGGGTGACTGCTGTTTAGCTGTTGAATCCGAGGCCAAGCCTGTGGATACGGATTGAGGCCAAGCCTCTCGAGTGTCAGTACATCATCTTTCAGAGGTTTTCCGACAGTGTGACAGCATGGTTCATTGCAAGAATGTTGGTGGTGCTCCCAGTGACGGGGATAACAGTCCTCCTCGTATGTCTGAGGCTGCGCGTGGAAAGCGCATCAAGATTATGGCCAGAAAGAAGAAGAAGACTCTTACTAATGCAGAGATAGCTCAGGCAGTGACAGATGCAGCTGATGCAGTAGAGAAGGGTGGCAGGAGGAGTGGTATACGCATTGGCGATAGTCGTTTTCATCTTGAAGGACGACAGCTTGGTACTGAGACTAGTGAGACCACTGAGGGCACAGAAGTGCAAATGGATGCAGATACTATGTCAGTTGATCCACCTGCAGAGCCTTTAGAGGGGATAGAGGAGCAGCCAGCTCAGACTCCATCACATCGCCGCTCCACACGCACACGGGCTCAGGTGACTCCCAGGCCAGAGGGCCAGCGTCGTGGAGGACGTCCGCCTCCTAGAGTTAGAGGTTCACCCCCAGTGGAGCACGTCAGGCAGAGTTAGAGATTTGTTGAGGTCAGCCGGTGGTTCCCACCTCAGAGGGACTCCAGAGCTTCAGAGGGTTTTTATACTCCTCTACAGGAGGATTTTTACAGAGCTCTTGTTGATAGTGGCATTGCTTTTCGACCACAGAGGGTCTGTCGCATTGAGTCACTTGTTGAGGTAGTGGGTGAGCAGCTTCGTCCGCACCTGTCCTATCTACCAGGTTTGTCAGATTTTCTTGGACGGACGGGTGCATACTGTGGCACTTGGGTTATGGAGTTCTATGCTTCATTATGGATTGATCCAACCCATGAGTTCATACACTTTGCATTCAGAGGCCGCGACTGCAGACTGTATAGCACAAGAGTGCGGGAGATTCTCAGACTCCCAGCTTCAGACACGAAGATTCACCAGCTCTGTTTCGGTCAGACAGCTCCACCTAGACGCCCTCATGGCGATACTGTGCCACCTACAGATCTGATCCGACCCTGCTTCCGTGAGCCTTTTGGCGAAGGGTCTCGTCGCACACCTGCCAGTTTGACACCGCTTGCCCGAGTCCTAGATGCTATTGTCAGGCGTACTCTTCTTCCTAGGCTTAGTTACAGAGAGGGATTGACTAGGATGCAGCTATGGGTAGTTCACCACCTTCTCTCACAGACACCTTTTGACATTTGGGATCTTATGGTTAGTGAGATGGAGGACACCCTGGCAGAAGGCTTCAAGGGACACCGTCAGCTGCCCTATGCTCATTGGATTTGCTTCATCATAAGATCTGCACTTGAGCTGCCTTCAGAGATTAGTGCTGAGATAACTGAAACTACTACTGTTTTTTCTGAGTATGATATTCGTCAGTTATGGGCTTCAGTTACGAGAGAGCAGGTCCTTGTGCCAGGACAGAGAGAGAGACCTAAGGTGCCTGAGACAGCGGCTGAGCAGGATGCGACCGTACAGGGTCTTGCTGAGGCAGAGCTTGCAGATCTAAACGCTCAGCCCGCTGATATAGCTGAGGATGAGGCCTCCGACAGCACTGACGAGGATTATCAGCCCATCCCCAGGTATCGGTCTCCTCGGCCTCACGACCATGAGGCCGGTGGCTCTGGTTCAGCCTCCCGCTCAGACCCAGCCATGGTGGCTATTCTTGAGAGGCTGACCCAGGCACAGGAGCGACATGAGCTTCAGCTGCAGAGACAGGCTCAGGATACAGCTGCTGCGTTTGCATAGATACAGGCTCGACAGGACGAGTTCTAGAGACAGCAGCTTGAGATACAGTGCCAACAAGTCGAGATGCAGCGTCAGCAGTATGAGATGCAGCGACAGAGTGCAGCTAGCCAGCAGCAGTATTTGGAGCTTCTGTGTCACCTAGTTACAGTTGGGGTTCCTCCACCTGCATCTGTCCTGACTTCAGCTTTACCTTTCAGTGGACCTTCAAGTCAGGATCAGCCGAGCTTTCAGTTCACCTCTCCACAGCTGCAGGTCCCGCAGTCGTTCCAGTCCCCGAGCTACACGCACATTCAGACAGGGTTTACTCCTTCAGACCAGCCTCACCCTCACATGTTGACCGGCACACCTTTCATTGATCTGAGTGCCACATATAGCGAGTTGACTGGTCAGCTGACGCCCTCGCACACCACATTTGCTACTTCATCAGGGGTGTTAGCTTCAGAGGCAGCTTTTCTTCCAGTGACAGGGACAGGCACTACAGAGACAATTCCTTCGTCCGTTGTCTCGATAGATCCCCCAGCTTTTGGCTCTCTTCAGGCTCAGGTCACAGAGACTACTCCACTTGTTGCTACTTTGGCAGCACCTGTTCCTGTTGATCAGACCTAGACCGCTTCACAGCCGCGTGCTTCTTCAGAGGGTCAGCCAGATAGCTCCGAGTCCGAGGGAGACACTTCTCAGTTCGTGATTACTACGCGCTCCTCGGCACCCGACTCGACTCTGTCTGTTCCCCCGTCAGATCCTTAGATTAGTTTTTGGCGGTTGATGCCAAAGGGGGAGAGAGTAGATTCAGGGGGAGTTTTTGTTAGAGGGTTTTCGTTCTTTTCTTGTGTGCTACACTCATGCATCATGTTTACTTTATAGTAATTGCATTCGTGTGACATGTGATCTTATGAGATACCTTGAGTCTCTATGGTTTATCTAATCACAGTTTTAAATCATGTCACTTGTTTGTTTATAGCTCATAAGGTTGTGCTTCCGTGCCTTACTCTGATTTCATATGAGCTATGTTTTATGTGTACTAACTCTTCATGTTTTATCTTATGAGTACACTCAGTTGGCTTGGAACACATAAGCATTGACTAACCCCTTGTGCTTACAGCTTTATGCTTATGTGAACCAAGCATGATCGAAAACCTCAACTCATATCTTCTGAATCTAAGTGTTGTCATCAATCACCAAAAAGGGGGAGATTGAAAGCATCTAGGCCCCGGTGTTGGTTTTGGCAATTAATGACAACACATAATTACCATGACTAACGTGTGTTTTGCAGAAACGTTGGTAAGTTAGGTCATGGAGATGATAACTGCTTTGGGCAATATGGTATTCATGTCCCTTGATGGAAATCGTTTCAGTTTTCAAAGGATCAACGATAAGATTAAGGACGGTTAGTTCCGGATGTCAAGGTGTTGAGATACATCTGGAATAGTCGTTAGGATCTTTGTTTCTTCCTTTGACCGTACTATTAAGAGGGGCATGAGCGAGTAGCTTAACCTAGGTGAGTCTTGTGTTTAGGTGTGGTGCACACTTGTCAAACTTAGCACTAGGTAGCTCGAGAAAAGCTCAGAGTTCAGTTAGAAGCAACTTGGTTCAAGTTACATCGCGTTTAGAAGATGTTTGAGCCGTTTACCTATGACCGGACGCGGTCCTGGTCATGACCGGATGCGTCCGGTCAGTACTAAATCTTCACTGCGTTTTTCAGCTGACTGACCGGACGCGGTCCTTGAGAGGACCGGACGCGGTGGTCAAGCTGACACGTGTTCCAGAGGGTAAACAGCGTAATCGGACGCGACTGTGA
The DNA here is from genome assembly GCA_038087645.1 of Saccharum hybrid cultivar R570. Lineage (NCBI taxonomy): Eukaryota > Viridiplantae > Streptophyta > Magnoliopsida > Poales > Poaceae > Saccharum > Saccharum hybrid cultivar. Next base: position 32,312,735 of record JAQSUU010000001.1, on the reverse strand, counting down.
AAATGATCGGCGCGTCCGGTCATGTTCCAGTAAGGTCCGTGGAGACCTGACGCGTCCGGTCACCTATGATCAGACGCGGTCATGCGTCCGGTTATGTTCTAGTAAGGTCCCGTGGTGACCTGACGTGTCCGGTCACCTATGATCGGACGCGTCATGCGTCAGGCCAGATTTCTAGAGAGCTCTTGCATGATCGGACGCGTCCGATCATCCCTGATCGGCGCGTCCGGTCATCTTAGACCGGCGCGTCCGGTCATCACAGATCGGCGCGTCTGATCACTCAGCACAGGTTTCCGTTATTCGACCGTTACAACTGACCGGCACGTTCGGTCATATCGACAGGCGCGTCCAGTCAGTGCACGTCTGGCTGTTTCGAAAGGTAACGGTTAGATTTGTTTGAGGGGTCTATAAATACAACCCCTCCACCTCTTTTAGAGGTCCCTTGCTCATTTGTTTAGCTGAGAAACATCTTTGAAGTGTAAGAGAGTGCAAGAGCTCTAGTGAGGATAGTGATTTGCGAATCAATGTTTGAGAATCCTCTCTAGTGACAAGAGTCAAGCAAGTGTGCATCCATCTTCTCATTAGGCTTGTTGTGGTCAAGTGAGAGTTCTAGCTTGTTACTCTTGGTGATCGCCATCACCTAGACGGTTCGGTGGTGATTGGGAGTTTGGTGATCATCCGACGAGATTGTGGGTGACCCAACTCAAGTTGTGAGCGGTTTTGGGTGATTCGCCGCGACGGAGTGTCGAAGAATCAACCCGTAGAGAGCACTTGATCCTTGCGCGGATCAAGGGGAAGCTACACGCTTGCGCGGGTGCTCCAACGAGGACTAGTGGGGAGTGGCGACTCTCCGATACCTCGGCAAAACATCGCCGTGTTTCTATCCCCTACTTTCAAGCATTTACTTTCTTGTATTACTTTCATTGCTTGTTTACTTTCCTAGAATTGCCTTGCTAGTCTAGGATTGGAACTTAGGGTGCAAAACTTTTATCGGTAGAATCACAAGGAACACAAGTAGGCACTAGGGGTGAAGTTTGGCTTGTAGGATTTAATTCTTGCAATTAATTTTTAGAAAAGCCCAATTCACCCCCCTCTTGGGCATCTTGATCCTTTCAAGGGACTATGCCTCTCCTATTTGTTGTGGAAGCATCGCAGGCAGTCAACATTTTGAAGGAAACATGAAAGGACCTGTAGCTTAGTAGCTTAGTGGTTAAAGAGTCTTGGTAGCACCTCAGGTCTTGAAGACATACATCCTGTTCGTTTGAACTTATTAGTCTGACTTATCAGTCATAGTACAGTGTTTTTCTCTCACAACAAAACAGCAAACATTACTTTCAGCCAATCTCTCACAACAAAAGAAGCTGAATGCTTCAAGCTTTGTTTGAGACCATGACATCGAAGAATGTACTTGCAAATTTGAACCTTATGACCTCTGAGTGGAGATTGTTTGGACGGCTGCCCGCCCAAGTTATACATCGACCTATCCGACACGATTGATTACGACTTGAGCCTAGTAGGGTGAGTTTGGTTGGGTGGTCAACTCTGATTTTGGCTCTTTGGAGCCAATTTTGGTTTGTTTGGTTGCCTGTAAAGGGGCTGGAGCCTGGCTTGGGCTGGCCAAAAGTACGGTTGGAGTCTGGTCCAGGTTAAACCACCACATCGATGATTCAATCCTGGCCAGGCCCGAGTCAGCCATTGCGGGAGTTCCTCTCACCACCATGATCGCGACGGCGCTCCTTCTCCCGCTGCTGGTGTTCCTTGTCTCCCAGCGGTGCTCCCATCTGCTTCCCCAACTTGCTCGTCGGCGTCCTCGCATCCACAACTGGTCCGTTCTTCCTGGAGCTGCGCGGCATGGGCAGAGGGGAGGTTGGCTCGGTTCACCGCCCAGGAGGCACTTCGGAGGTCGCCGGAGGAACAGCGCACTGTGGCCGTCCACCCCACCCCTGCTCCTACGCAGCCATGGCCATCCTCCCCGCCCCTGCTCCTGCGCGGCCATGGTCGTCCTCCCCACTTGCGCCATGGTCGTCGTGTGCACGGGAGGGAGCTGCTGCGGACTCCCGAAGCCGAAGCCGCAGCAGAGGCAAGCGACGATGCGTCCCTGCGGCAGCGCGTGACCGAGGCGAGGCTGCCCGCTGACGTGCGCGAGGGACTCGGTGAGCTACGAAGCGGCCCACCATCAGATCGGCGTGCGCGAGGGGCGTGCCCACCAGCTGTTTGACAAAATGCTGCAAAGGGGTGAACTCATCAACTCAAAGAAGAGGTGACTCTATGCAAAACAAACAAACCAACCAAACAAACATGTGTGTAGTCAGGCTAACACAATACAAACAACCAAACAACTGTGAATTAGCTTAGCAGGAGTAGACTAAGGCTAGCCTGGCTTAGTTTTGCTAACCAGACTTGTCTTGGAAACGAACCAAACACACCTGTAGGCTACTCCCTCCGTTCCAGGAAAAAAAAGTCATTATGAGCAGGTCAAACTTTCTCAACTTAATCCGTGCAACGTTTATATCATCAAATAAGTTTATTATAAAAGTATATTTAATAATTTATCTAATTATACTGATTATGTATTATATATATTAATATTCTTTTATATATAATTGGTCAAAGTTACAAAAATTGACTTTTTAGGAACGAGAACCATTTTTATTTTAGGACAGAGTAAGTACACGTTAAAGCTGTAATGTCTCAAGCAGAAAATATGCTGTCTCATTTGTTAATCTTCAGTCTAGTCATCTGGCAAGGTTGCCGATTCGAACAACTATGCAGTAAGTCTGATAATTAATTGACGAGGAACCCCTTGAACAGCGACGCAATAAATCATGGATTAATCATATATATGGAGATTTATCACACTGGAAGAGACAATGCAGTTTCCCTGTCGAGTGCATCCATCATGATCAAACAAACAACCGTTGTCACAGTAGAGCTGTCAAACTGAAGTCGGTACACAAGAAGACAGCAGGCACAACGAAAATAAAACAATTTTTCCACCAGAAAAGTCTAGCACCCCTGAGGCGGCGCTTCCACGAAATGGTGACATCATGAAATGGTCCTTTTTCCCTAATGCCTCACCAATCCATAGTCTGCAACGAAACATTTCAGCAGTGATAAGTATGTGAAAGAAATATGTTTATAGGCAGTTGTGCCAGTTCTAGACAAACAGAAAAAGAGTATGACCGCATTGTGTGAAACTGGAACACAATACGGAGCTGAATAACCAGGACAAAGGGGAATAAACGCCTAGACATCTTAGCATAGCAAATACTATGTTTCACTCTTCATGGAGTTCAGATATACACCGCCAACATGTTAGTGTCAGCTTCTAGCCACTTTTGGACTGCTAGCTTTTGGGAGCTTCAAAAGCTAGAAGCTCCCAGGAGCCAAAAGCCTGCACCTTCCAAAAGCTAGCAGTCCAAAAATGGCCAGAAGCTCACATAAACATGGCCTAAATTATTGAAAGATCCTTAGGAGAAAGTAAAGCTATCAACATTCTTATGATACAGGCATTTAAAACTCGGTTTCCAGATGATAAAAGGAAACATAATAGAAGCATCTGAAATATTTTTAGTCAGGATCTTTTTGTCAACTCAATAGAACTTCTTTACAAAAGGTTCATACGAAACAAATGGGAATGAGCAAAGAGCCCCAAGTATATAATCAAATTAAAAGATTGTCAAACATTGATGCAAAATACATATGCTGTACATCACACCAATGATAGATTGTTAAGCATTCAAAGAACTACTATTTGAGGCGCTGTACGAAACACCAAGGATAGAAATTACCTCAATGACATCAAATTAATGTTCTCACGTATTGATCAAGATGTTTATTGAAAAGTTCGCACCTGCAAATAAGATATGCTCAGGAAATTAGTGAACTGAGATAAAGAAGAAACAATGTGGCCAGTAGGCATGAAACAAGAAATGCCGGTTGTGTATAGGTAATTGGGCATCATCTCAATTCTCAAAACTAATGATTATTCAGGGTTCATATCCACTACAAGACTGTTATCCTCAACTAGAAAGAACACTAAAAGTTATGGAAGAGCAAGGATTAGGCTATAGCTTATCAATAACTCAGCTGAACAAGCTCAAAACAATGGTCAAACAGAAACAATTGTGATATCTGAAAATGACAAATTCATGAACAATCATGTGAATTAAAGAAAGCAGTAAACAGTATCACTGAGTGCCACTATTACAATTTGAATTTTTAAGCTTAGATTTCACAAGTTTCGGTATGTTTGGGAGACTACTAGATGTGAAAAGATCTAACACCTGCTGCTGGCTACATCTATCATGTTATCATACTTGCAGCATCAATATGCCTCCCAAAATAGGTTATGCACTTATATCTGTCTAACATCTGCTCATTACTTAGGTCAAAATGCTCAAATATGAATTCTTGAACAAATCATGCCCTTCTACAAATAGTCTCAAAGAAAAGGATCCCATCCTTCTAAAAGTTATAATGTTAGCAAAAACAACAATATTTATAGCTAAACATGCAGTAAAAACAGATTTCCATTAACCAGTAAAACTTACTTGATTGGTGTTCCAGGAGCATACAGAGGATTTTTTACAACATATTCCACATATAGGTTGTAGATATGCTTTAGCGAGTCTCGCTGATCACCAGTCCTTGGATGTGTAATTAGTATAAGCTACACCAAAAGGGTAGAGTAAGTCATAGAGTATAGCTCTGGAGAAGGGAATATTGTACATCTATCTGCTCGATCACTACCATGCTAAAAGAAATGACCAAATTACAAAGAACATTCGATTGGAACAACGCTGCAGAAAAACAAGATTGCACCGATGTCTTTCATACTAAAAGTAAAAAAGTAAAAATACCACACCATACATTTAGTATATCAAAGGAAGCGAAATGGATTTAACTTTTCAAAGGAGAGAAAGCGTAATCTAGTGTAAGAATATATCACATCGCCAAAGGATGTTAGATCAGTTGGTCTAGCACTCCGGCGGCACCCCTCAGGTCCCGAGTTCGACTCCCGGTGGGAGTGAATTTCAGGTCTGAGGGTTAAAAAAAACCAATGTTTTAAAAAACGCTAGACGCTAGGCGTGCGCTAACCTAAGGTTTAGAGTTTAGGAAGTTTAAACGTAGATTAAACCTGATTAAACGTTTTTTGTTTTTTTTATTTTTGTGATGCTGAGAGCAAAATCAGTACTAATAACATAACTAGAAGTAATAACAGTGATCATACCTCTTGCTGGGAGCAATATTAGTAGTAGGTACTAAGTAATAACACCTGGATGTGCTGGCTCGATCCCCCTCCAGGCTGTGCGATTTCTCGAGTAGGGGCTCTGCTCGCTACCAGCAGCAAGAGTGGCGGCAGGTCACGGCCTCGCGTGCGTGAGGAAAGGAAATGAGTAATTTCCATACCTATCTGATCCCTCCCGCCCTCTCTGTTTCTGCGTGCAGCCCGCCCACAGCCTGCGCCTTTTTCCCACGCGAGCGTGCCCTCTCCCCCTCGCGTTCTCCACGCGCGCGTGGCCGCCGCCCACCCGACCAGCGACGCCTAGTGCCGATTTTTCACGCGTCTGCGCCGCCTATACGCCGCCTAGCGCGTAGACGCAGCATCTTGGCACGCCCAAAGTTTAATTGGGCGCCTAGGCCCTAAACGAGACGTTGGGCCTCCATTTAGGGTTTAATCGAGATTAAACGAAGTTTAATTGCGTTTTTTAAAACATTGAAAAAAAAACCCCCTCGCTGGTCCCGTGTGCCAAAGCACTAGTGGTGCGGCCCGTCCGGCCTGCGGCAACGGAAGTCTGGGCAACGGATGACCCGGCCTACGGGCAACGGAAGTCACCGGCCCGACACCGGCCCAGGTAACGGTCCCCGCGGTGTCCGCTCCTAGTGTCGGGACGGGGCCAGGGTTCGGGGGTTTTCTCGGCTCGGGGAACTGAGAGTTCCTTCTTATTTGAAAGCCGTGGGGGCGGTCTTTCCCCCACCGGGTCGAGTTTTTTTTAGAATACATCACATCAGCAGCTTTCCTGATAGAGGATACTGACAGGACTAGGACATTATGGTGACAATTAAATGAAAATAGTCAGCATGCACGTAGGTAGACCAAAAGCCATGGTATCCAGTGTACTAAAACCTGATGCACAGTGCTCACGTATTGGCTATCAATACTCTGATACTTGTCAGACAAGCATCAGATATTTCAGCATTTTTAAATAAAAATAATTCTGATACTTGGTCAATACTTCTTCGATAGACAGACCACCAAACCCTAAGCTCTCATCATGCTCATAAAACCACCCTCTCCATGCTGCCCCCGTCATTCCTCATGATACAAAGGTACAACCCATTGGTCATATCAGGCAAATTATTAAATCAACGGCGCAATCTGGTAATTCGATAGCATTTAAAGAAATATTTATTTCTGATGCAAGTCATTGTAACCAATCAGATTCATCTGGCCCAAACACAAATGAATGTTGGAATACATAAAAATAAACATCGATCTTAACAAGATGATCCAGATATCCAAATTAGTTAAGGCAGCAGGGCAAGAACATAGGCAATACTAACCTTTATACCAGAAGGGCTCTCCATGAAGTTCAGTTTGTATGTGTTTGTCTTGAAGCTATAAAACGAACAACCTTGGCCCGGCAGTAGTGGCACGCCAAGATTTCCCTTTTCAGCCCTGCATTTGATATGTAAAAAAGGTCAAGAGGCAAATAAGAGAATTAGGCATCTTAAATACTGTTATCAATCAGGCAATGCACAGTTCGGAAAAATATATAATACAAAACTAATGCGACGGGGTGAAAATACAAAAACATCAAGCTGTTTGCGAATCCAAGCGAAACATCAGTGGCTTAACATTTGAGCAATGGATCAACTTCCATCATTTTTTTTACCTTTTGTCATATCATGTTAAACACTCCAGTAATTAATGTGTTGAATCATCAAACCCCAGCCCTTTAAATTGTTACAAGCTCATGTAAACTAACCAAAAAGTTTATATATACACAGATATCTGGCAAGAAAGCACCAGCCAGTCCCTTTAGCAATGTTCATAAGAGATGGAGATACTTGTTGTATTACAAGGATAAGCCTTTGTTACCCTTTCCGGCTCTCTTCTTCCACTTTCTCCACTAAATTCTTCTACTACACAGAGCATGAAATCTCCTCCAAACTCAGCATGCTATGGACGACTACTTGGACTGATGATGGAAGTCTTACTCATCTCTATAATACTAATCTAGAGCCAAGGTTCGGGCAGCGGATCAATCCGCGTCGCCTGCTAACTCGCTAACCGTCAGATCCGGCAAGGAGGCGATGTAGACCGTTCGATATGCATCATAGTGGGCCTATCGCCCATCTGTAAAGTCGTAAACCCATGTGCTCGCGAAACATCGTGAACCCACACAATTCCTCCACCTCTGCTCCTGCTGCCGTGCCCATCTCTCTCCTCCCACTACCCTCCAACGTCCCCTGCTCTTCCCCTCTGCTGGGGTGCTGAAGAGACACAACCACTGTCAGTCCCAACCTCCCAGGCCTCCGGCTCTAGTTCTTTGCAGTTCTTAGTGAGTCCTGTCTCCTGCCACTAAATCACCACCTCCTTCGCGCCTGCCATCCTCTCCTGCATGGCAGAGGTGCGACGCAAGGAGGTCGCCTCCTCCCAGGCAAGGAAACCGCAGTGAGCTGCTGAGCTGGAGGCACAAGGCCAAAGCAACCCCTGGTTGGAGACTCGGCGGCCACATCGAACCCATCGCTGTGCTGCCACGCGCTCCTCCTGCCTTCTCTCCCTGGCACAGCATCACCCTCGCCACCTATCCTTTCCTGTTCCTCGCCCCTACCTACGCAGAGTGGAGGCGGAGGCAGCGACGGCGCAGCGTGAGGAGGCGCAGAGCATGCATGGCCAGCACAGGCACATGGCACGAGGAGAAGAGAAGGCGCTCATTTTATATGCTCGGGCTCATTTTTGTATGTAATTTCTGGTTCAAAACTAACCTCATGCTATCAGTTTAGGCTGCTGAAAAATCATTCTATATGCTCATTTATTTCCAGTGACTAGGTTCAATTTTGGAAGTACATCAATTTTCGAAAGTACATCAAGAGGTCCTTGAAGGATGAATTCAAGACAGTTGTTGGCATAAGGTAAGAAATGCAGATAGTTTACTTACTACTTTACCCATTTGTGTCATCAATTGATTTATCAGTCTGCCCTTATGGGCTTCTGCTGTGGATGTCATGCTCTTCAATGTTTATGGTGAGATATAGAATAATTTTATTTTCTGACCATTGTATTCCATAAAACTATTGTGAGTTTTCTCTGCTTTCAAACTGAACTATCAGATCACACCAAAATTAGAGCTGCCACTCCAAATATTCAGCCATTTGGTTTTCATATGTGATTTGGCAGGAGTATCCATCTGGTGTTCTGCAGAAAGCCAGAAACGGTACTAGGCCATCATACATACTAAGTGTATACCAAAAACTAAATGTGCGGGCTGGTCAAAACTGGCCCAATCTAGCTTTGGTGCGGCAAGGTCGCACCTGCCTTTCTAGTCTAGTAGTTTCTAACAGAAGATCATACATTAGCCATATGCAGGATCGATGCGAAATTATTTCCGACTAACGGCCGCCTCAATAGCTCACACGAGGTTATCACCGATTATGGACAGGGTTGAACGCAGACTCTCTGTCTATTCCATATGGCTATCATATTCTGGCAGGTTACAGATGGTCAACTCAGCTATCACTCCTATAGTCACTTACACTTTATGTACCATTAAGGTACCAAAAGGCTTCATTGAGAATATTGATAGAGCACGCAAGCAGTGTCTGTGGAGGGGAAATGATGATACAGCAAAAGGAGGCAATCTTGTAGCATGGCCAACCGTCATGCAACCAAAGGAAAAAGGGGGTCTTGGGGTCATCAATCTGAGATTACAAAATGATGCACTACTACTAAAGCAACTTGATAAATTCTACAACAAGACAGATATTCCTTGGGTTAACTTGATTTGGAACAAATACTATGAAGGCAAGGTGCCACATGAGTGCAGAGAATTGGGTTCATTTTGGTGGCGACAAATTATGCGCCTCAATATCATCTACAGACGCATTGCGAAATGTACTCTTGGGGATGGCTCTACTGTCTCATTCTGGGATGATCTTTGGACTGATAATATTCTTTCAGTGGAGTATCCCAGACTCTATTCGTTTGCAATAAACAACTCGATCTCGGTGCACTCTAATGACAGAACAGGAGCTGGAGGACATCTTCTTCTTACCGTTATCTGCCCAGGCTCATGCAGAACTGTTGTTGCTCCAGGATCGCCTACAAAATATACCATATGATGACAGTGACGCTGACATTTGGATGCCCTTTTGGGGATCCAAATACTCTTCCCGTCGTTTCTATGCGCATGCATTTAGTGGAGTGGATTCACACCCTGTTTATAAGATGCTCTGGAAGTCAAGCTGTACACCCTGGATCAATTTTTTTTGCCTGGTTGATACTTGTTGATCGATTGAACACCAAGACAATGCTGAGAAGAAGACACCTGCACATCGAAGGCGATGTGCTCTGTGTCCTTTGTGATACTGGCCTGGAGGAGGATATTGATCATTTATTTTTTGAATGCCCATTCGCTACGCAATGCTGGAACACCATCAACTTTACCTGGGATACCAGTCTGCCACTGATGGAAAGATTAGTAGCTGCAAATAGTTTGCACAATCTGGATTTCTTTGCGGAGGCCACCCTTATTGCGGCCTGGGAACTCTGGAAGCTGCGCAACGACAAGAAGATTTTCCAAAGGAGACAGCCCACTTATGCAATTTGGTTAGCTAATTTTAAAAACCAATGTTTTCTTCAATCTGTTAGATTCAAGGATGAACTTAGGTCATCTTTCTGTTTCTGGTTAGATGCCTTTAGTTAATTCAGGTTTGTAAGAACTTTGAACTCTCTCGTTTAATTTTAATTTAAAATCACACTGTGGGGATCTCTCCTACGGTCTTTTACGTCAAAAAAAAAGCTCACACGAGGAGTGTGGAGTGCTAGAAGATCGAGAAGAAGGACGTACGTGGTTGGGTCGATCTTGGCGGTGAAGGAGCGAAGCGAGAAGAGGAGTCCGAACATGAGCTTGTGGTCCTGGGTGGGATCGAGCGTGCGGAGCGGGCGGTGCCACTCGCGGTAGAGCAGGCAGACGCCGTTGCGGTTGAAGACGTAGAGGACCTGCGCGCTGGCGCCCGTGCCCGTGCCGGGGGGCGCCGCCGGGGCTGGGGTCGCCTCCGGCGCGACCGACGTCAGCGACGAGCCGCCAAAGAACTGCATCGGCCGCCGCTTGCCCGGATCTGTCGCGGAGATGAGAGGCGGATCTCCGGCCGGAAAGGGAAGTTAAAGTCTTGGGATGCGTTTTCCAGGCGAGCCTGGGGTCGTCTTCCGCGCTTCTCGTCCTCCAGGCGCCGATGTGCAGGCGGCTCGGCGAGGGCGGCGGTGTGCAGGCGAGTGGCGCGCTGGGGAGGGGGCAACCGGGCGGTGGCGGCTCGGGAGGAGGGTCGCCGGGGAGGGGGTGGCTGAGCGGAGAGGGCTCGGGAGGGGGCGGCTGGGCGGAGGCAGCTAGGGAGGGGGCGCCGGTGAGCGGTGAGGAGGAGCCGAGGGGGTCACCTTTTGCAGGCGGGCTCTGGGAGGAACGAGATCCTCTGAAGTCAGCCTCAACGACTGTACTCTGCAGTCAGCCGATCCTTGCCGTCCACTGCCATCCAAGCGCCCAGCTTTCACCAGAGACTTCAACACCTTCACCCCTCCACACGGCCCAACAGCAGCACGGCCCAACAGCTCCGGAAAGCTGCGACCCTCGTCCTCAACCTCAGAGACGCTGCAAGGAGCGACCGCTCCTAACGCCGTCGTCCCTGCGCTGCGCCGCCGCCCACCGGAGCAAGGAGATACAGCACGGCAAGGTCACCAAGAGGCGATGGCAAGAGAGACGACGGCCTGTGCGGCGAGAGCGCTGCATCTGGAACAGATCGATTGTATTTTTTTTTTATCTTCAGATCGATTGTATTGATAATCTTGTTCCAAACACCGGACAATGATTAAAAAAACAAACAGAATATAATGCATTGGACTAACAGTTTCCATGCATTTCTTTTGGAGTTCGGGCCGTAGATATTACAAGATCATTTTCCATCACAGTTGCTAGTTCTTAAATTTATTCCAACATTCAATCACGCATTTAACAGGATGTTCAGTCTATACAACATTCTCTCTGGGAAGGGGGCGACGGAAGGGGAGAGCAACGGAAAATTATACTCCTAAAACTAAAAAGAAACTAGAGGATGACAGGTGGAGCCGGCTAAAGGATGGTGGGCCGACAAGATGACTTCTAGTTAACGGGGTTAAGAATTAGGTAAAATTTGCTGTTGAACATGTCAAGTGATGGCTCTTTGCTGGTAGACAACCATTTTCAAGCCATTTGCCAGGAGACACTCTGGTTTCTGGAAATTTGGCCATTGGACATCGCGCCTCAGTTTCAGCCAGTTTTGGAGAGAGAAAACTTCGTTTTGGATATCGGGTGCCCCTGAGCCAGACTTGGGTCCGTCCCCAACCTGATCTGGTTGGACCCAGTTATAACGGTCGCCCCGGACCCGTCGGTTAGGTTAGGGTTTACTCGTGTGCCACTGTACCCAATCCCGCCGTCACTGTCCACTCTCAATCCCACCGCCGCCCACTCGACTCCAGTGCTCGGCGCGCCGCCGTCCACTCCAGTGCCCACCGCCACTGACACCTCGAGCCTCGGTCGTCATCCGCCATGAGGGGCTAAGGATCTAGAGAACCCCCGTGACCCAAAGATGAAGTCCTACGCCAGCACGAAGAACGTGCAGTGCCCTGGGTCTCCGCCTAGGGTTCCTTAATTCAAATGGCTTAAGAAAGGGTGAGTTTTTTTTGAACCCGTACTCTTTGGATTTGTATGCCTGCGGATGCGTTAGAAAGCTTGCGGTTTGAAATAGTTTAGTTTGGTTCTTTTCCTTTGTGTTGATTTAGGATGGATCTGACGTCCGCGTGTAGACTGGCGATTAGAGTACCTACATATGTAGAGCAAAGACCAGATGGGCTTGATGATTACCATGTAACTGCTAATTTTATGCATGTGGTAGATAAGGGTAAATTCAATTGGATGGGGTTTCATGAGTTGCTTAGTGAGGAGATAGTCCATGGGGTGGATCAAGAACTGCAGGTCACCTTATTTGACAAAACCAAGGATGAGACAGTGCGCATAGATTCTGATTCTGCTCTGTTACATGCATTTGATGTTTATTGGGACAATAGGAAGGTGCCATTGATAGTACATGTTGTTGACACTGGTCCTCGTTTGCTACAGTCTTGAAAGCATCTAGGCCTCGGGAGTTGGTTTCGGCAATTGATGACAACGCATTATTACCATGACTAATGTGTGTTTTGCAGAAACATTGATAACTTAGGTCATGGGATTGATAACTGCTTTGGGCACTCTGGTATTTATGCCCCTTGGTGGAAATCGTTTTGGTTTTCAAAGGATCAACGACAAGATTAAGGACGGTTAGTTCCGAATGTCAAGGTGTTGAGTTTCATCCAGAATAGTCGTTAGGATCTTTGCTTCTTTCCTTTGGCTGTACTATAAAGGGGGGCATGAGCGAGTAGCTTGACCTAGATGAGTCTTTTGTTTAGGTGTGGTGCACACTTGTCAAACTTAGCACTAGGTAGCTCAGGTAAAGCTCAAAGTTCAGTTGGAAGCAACTCGGTTCAAGTTGCATCGCGTTTCGAAGTCGTTTGAGCCGTTTACCCCTGACCGGACACGGTCTCTGTCTCGACCAGACGAGTCCGGTCAGTACTAACAGTCACTGCGTTTCAACCTAGTTGACCGAACGCGGTTCCTGCAAGAACCCGACACGTTGATCGTGTTGACACACGTCTCAGAAGGTAAGCGATCTAATCGCACGCGACTAGGAAGTGATCGGACGTGTCCGGTCACGTTCCTGTAAGGTACTTTGCTGACCTGACACGTCCGGTCATCACTGATCAGACGCGAACGAGCATCAGGTCAAAGTACAGTAAGGTCCTTGCACGACCGGACGCGTCCGGTCACCCCTGATCGGTGCGTCCGGTCACTCAGCGATGTTGTTCAGTTTTTCGACCGTTACGTTTGACCGGCGCGTCCGGTCATGTCGACCGGCGCGTCCGATCAGTGCGTATTTCGCTGAGTTGGCAGGTAACGGTTGGATTTGACTGCGGGGTGTATAAATACATCCCCTCCACCTCTTTTAGAGGTCTCTTGCTCATTTATTCAGCTGAGAAACACCTTTCAAGTGCAAGGAAGTGCAAGAGCTCTAGTGAGGGTAGTGATTTAAGAATTAAAGTTTGAGAATCCCTCATTAGTGACTAGGGAGTAGCAAGTGTGCATCCACCTTCTCATTAGGCTTGTTTTGGTCAAGTGAGAGTTCTAGCTTGTTACTCTTGGTGATCGCCATCACCTAGACGGATTGGTGGTGATTGGGAGTTTGGTGATCATCCGGCGAGCTTGTGGATGACTCAACTCATCTTGTGAGCGGTTTTGGGTGATTTACCATGACGGAGTGTCAAAGAATCAGCCCGTAGAGAGCACTTGATCCTTGCGCGGATCAAGGAGGAGCTACACCCTTGCGCGGGTGCTCCAACGAGGACTAGTGGGGAGTGGCGACTCTCCGATACCTCGGGAAAACATCGTCGTGTTCCTAACTCTTACTTTCAAGCATTTACTTTCTTGTATTACTTTCATTGCTTGGTTTACTTTCCTAGAATTGCCATGCTAGACTAGGATTGAAACTTTTGGTGCAAAACTTTTTACCGGTAGAATCACTAGGAACACTAGTAGGCACTAGGGGTGAACTTTAGCTTGTAGGATTTAATTCTTGCAATTAATTTTTAGAAAAGCCCAATTCATCCCCCTCTTGGGCATCTTGATCCTTTCAATTGGTATCGGAGCCTAGTTGCTCCTATTTTAGGCTTCACCGCCTAGAGCAAGATGTCTAATGGGGAAGGACCACCTCCCATCTTTGAGGGAGATGATTTTCCATATTAGAAAATTCGCATGGAGACGTATCTCAAAGCTATAGATGTTAGGTGTCTTAGAGCCGCAACCGAAGGGCTTCCCGCTATCAAGGATCCCGCCAACCCAAGTGATGACGAGGAGAAGTACGACCGGTGGAATGCAAAGACAAAAAATGCACTCTACCGGGACCTAGGCAAGGATATCTTCAATCATGTGCGTAATGCAAAAAACACTCATGAATTGTGGGAAAACCTTTGTGCTCTCCATGAGGGAACTAAGAGTGAGCGTGAGGAATGCTATCGCATTGCTTTGAAGAAAATTAATTCTTTTGAGATGCTTCCCAAAGAAACTGCTAATGAAATGTACACTCGATTGAATGTTCTTATAGAGGATCTCAATGCTCTCGAGCTCACTCAAATGAGTCAATCGGATGTTGCAAGAAGGATCTTGAGCGTTCTTCCCGTTGAGAAGTATGGTCACATTATCATCGTGCTTCACCAAAGTGATCTCTCCATCGCAACACCAACACAAGTATTAGGAAAGATCAATGCACATGAGATGTGCATGCACATCACTCCGGAAGAGGGCTCATCATCTTCCAAGAAGAAGGACTTAGCCTTCAAAGCTAGCCATAACAAGAAAAAGAAGGGCCAAGCCATGATGGTGCAAAAAAGCTCAAGTGAAAGTGATATTGATGATGCATAACTTGCACTCATGGTGAGAAAGACCACCAAGATGCTAAAGAAGCTCAACAAGAATGGCATCAAGTTCGATGGCAAGAAGAAGAAGTTCTTCACAAGTAGCAAAAGGAAGCCTATATCCGAGATGGATTGCTACAATTGTGGTGAACTTGGCCACTTAGCTCATCAATGCCCTAAGCCTCTAAAAGACAAGTACAAGAACAAGAACAAGGGCAAGAAAAATGATTCAAGTGATAAAGAAGATGAGAAGAAGAAGAACAAGCCATACAAAAAGAAGAATGACAAGAGGAAAGAGTTTCACAAGAAGAAGAAGGGAGGCAAAGCTTACATTATTGGTGATTAGCTCACCAACATTGAGTCATCATGTGAGTTCTTCGACGATGAGAGCGAAGATGAGAAAGAGAAGGTCGTCGCATTTGTGATTGGGCCATCATCATCTTCACCGACATCTTCATCACCACCTTCACCGCCACCTTTATCATCATCGTCCACTTCTCACCTATGACTTATGGCTAAGGGTGAACGAAAGGTACAAAACAATGAGAGTAATGATGATGATAGTGATAGTGATGATAAATATGATGCACCTTCTTATGATGAACTTATAAAATTATTGAACAAATACTCTAAAGTCATAACAAGAACTAGAAATGAAAATGATGAGCTCCAAAATGAAAATGACTCACTCTCATCTAAGCTTGAGAATGCACAAAAGACTAGTGATGAGCTCAAAAATCAAAATGAAATTATGTCTTCTACTCTCAAGGAGCTAAAAACTTCTAACAAAGAGCTTAGAGATGAACATGATAAACTTGAGAAGAAGGATGATGAGCTCAACACTAGGCACAACTTGCTAAAAGACAAATATACTACATTGAAAATCAATTATGATAGTCTTGTTGTTGCTAATGAGCTTTCTTTTGAGACACATGATGCTACTAACCAAGTTGTTAAGATTGATATAGCCATATCATGTGATGACTTGATTATTGAGAGCATTGAGCAAGGCTCTAGTGGCAAAGGCAAGAATGTGGTTGAGTCCGACAACTATGATGATTATGTCAAGCTCAAGAGTGAAAATGAGATGCTTAGAAATGAGAACAAGAAGCTAAAAGAGTTGATGGCTCTTGAAAAGCAAACATCAAATGAGTCACTTATTGAAGAGAATAAAAAGCTCAAGCAAGAGAAAGAGCATCTCAAGACTAGCCTAAGCAAGTTCACAAGAGGCCAATATTTGCAAAGTGAGCTACTCATGAATACTGTCATGAAGATGGATAGAAGTGGCACTGGTTACTTAGCAAATCAAGAGAAAAAGGCTAAAGCTCAACAACAACAAAGTAAGTCAAAACTCAAGCCAAAGAGATGTGTTGAGTGTGAACAAGAAGGTCATTTTGCTCATGAGTGCAAAACTCCACCATAACCCTTGCCCAAGCATGCTAGACCATTTGCCTTCAATGCTCATTACATGCTTAGAAAAGATTCAAGTGGAAAGATGAAAGTCATGTTCTTGGGTCCCCCTAACAAAAATAGGCCAAAGAAAATATGGGCTGCCAAGTCACTAGTTGAGAAAATCAAGGGTCCCTCTCAAGTTTAGGTCCCTAAACAAAAAGCTTGATCTCTTGTGTGTAGGTGAACTACAAGACCGGTGGATCTCATTGGGTTATTGATAGTGGTTGCACTCAATATATGACCGGTGACCCTCGTATGTTCATCTCACTTGAAGAGAATGGGGTATGTCAAGAGAAGATCATATTTGGGGACAATTCAAAGAGCAAAGTCAAGGGTATGGCAAGATTGCAATATCAAATGATCACTCTCTTTCAAATGTGCTCTATGTTGCTTCATTGAGTTTCAACTTACTATCCATTGGGTAACTTTGTGATCTTGGCTACCAATGCTTATTCACTCCTAATGAAGTAGTAGTTTTAAAGATAGATGACAAGCAAATGATTTTCAAAGGCTTTAGATACAACAATCTCTATCTTATTGATTTTACCTCCGAAGATGCAAACTTGATAACATGCTTGTTCACTAAAACTTCACTTGGGTGGCTTTGGCATAGGAGGCTTGCTCATATTGGAATGAACACTCTCAATGAGCTATTAAAGAGAGAACTAGTAAGAGGCTTGAAGGATGTCAAGTTTGAGAAGGACAAACCTTGTAGTGCATGTCAAGCTGGCAAACAAGTTGCAAATACTCATCCAACCAAAGCTTATATGTCAACATCAAGAGTGTTAGAACTTCTACACTTGGATTTGTTTGGTCCTACAACTTACAAGAGCTTGGGTGGAAATCTCTATTGTCTTGTGATTGTGGATGACTACTCAAGATACACTTAGACTTTCTTTCTTCATGACAAATCCGAAGTGGCAAATTACTTCAAGAAGTTTGTAAAGAGAGCTCAAAATGAATTTGAAGTCAAGATAAAGAAGATTAGAAGTGACAATGGCAAAGAGTTTGACAACACAAATATTGAAGCTTATTGTGATGAGATTGGAATCAAGCATGAAGTTTCATCAACCTACACTCCTCAATAAAATGGTGTAGTTGAGAGAAAGAACCGGACATTGATCACCCTTGCAAGAACAATGCTAGATGAGTATAATACATCGGAAAAATTATGGGCCGAGGCAATCAACATCGCATGCTATGCTTCAAATCACCTCTTCCTAAAAACGTTTCTTGGCAAGACCCCCTATGAGTTGCTTAATGGGAAGAAACCAGACGTTTCATTCTTCCGGGTGTTTGGTTGCAAATGCTACATCTATAAAAAGCGTCAACACCTAAGGAAGTTTCAAAGACGTTGTGATATTGACTTTCTTGTTGGTTACTCATCAAAGTCCAAAGCATATAGAGTATTTAACCATGCCACCGGTTTGGTTGAAGAAACATATGATGTGAAATTTGATGAATCTAACGGCTCCCAAGGAGCAATTGAAAATTGTAATGATATAGGTGATGAACCATTGAGGGAGGCAATGAAGAACATACCGGTGGGAGACATCAAGCCTAAAGATGATGAAGACGATGTACAAATTGTCAATCCACCATCTTCATCACATGTGCCTCAAGATGATGATAAGAATGAGAGGGTTAAAAATGAAGACACTCATATCTCTCATGAACAAGCCGAGGCACAAGCTCAAGATGTTGATGCTCCTCAACCTCCTCCTCAAGTGGTTGAAAGAAGAAACACACCTCTACTTCAAGCACATCCACAAGATCTCATCATAGGGAGTCCTACAAAGGGTGTAATGACTCGATCTCAAAAGCTTGCTTCTTTTGTTGAACATCACTCTTTTGTCTCTTGTCTTGAACCTAAGAATGTAGAAGAAGCTCTTCAAGATCCGGATTGGGTGAATGCTATGCATGAAGAATTGAACAACTTCACCCGCAATCAAGTTTGGACACTTGAAGAGCATCCAAAAGGTGCAAGAGTCATTGGAACCAAGTGGGTATTCTGCAACAAGCAAGATGACCAAGGCATAGTAATGAGGAACAAGGCAAGACTAGTTGCAAAGGGGTTCTCTCAAGTTGAAGTTCTTGATTTTGGAGAGACCTTTGCACTCATTGCAAGACTTGAAGCCATTCGTATCCTTCTTGCAGATGCATCGCATCATAAAATGAAACTATATCAAATGGATGTGAAAAATGCTTTTTTAAATGGCTTCATAAATGAACTAGTATATGTTGATCAACCTCCCGGGTTTGAAGACCCTAGATTTCCTAATCATGTTTATAGGTTGTCCAAGGCGCTATATGGGCTCAAGCAAGCCCCTAGAGCATGGTATGAGTGCCTCCGGGACTTCCTCATTGAGAAGGGCTTTCTATTGGGAAGGTCGACACCACACTATTCACCAAGAAGCTTAATGGGGAGATCTTCATTTGTCAAGTCTATGTTGATGATATCATCTTCAGATCAACAAATGAAGATTATTGCAAGGAATTTGATGAATTGATGTCGAGGGAGTTCGAGATGTCTATGATTGGTGAGCTAACATTCTTCCTTGGTTTTCAAGTCAAGCAAATGAGAGAAGGGATTTTCATCTCCCAAGAAAAGTATACCACGGATCTTCTCAAGAGATTCAAGATGGAAGAGTGTAAGCCAATCAAAACCCCAATGCCATCTAATGGACATCTCGACCTAGATGAGGGAGGTAAACCGGTTGATCAAACTCTCTACTGTTCTATGATTGGTAGCTTATTGTACCTTACCGCATCTAGGCCCGATATCATGTTTAGTGTGTGCATGTGTGCTCGCTTTCAAGCGTGCCCCAAAGAACCTCACCTAAGTGCCGTAAAAAGAATCTTAAGATATCTTAAGCACACCCCAAGCATTGGTCTTTGGTACCCCAAAGGAGCTAGATTCCAACTAGTTGGCTATTCTGATTCGGATTATGCCGGTTGCAAAATTGATAGAAAAAGCATATCTGGAGGGTGCCATTTGCTTGGGAGGTCTTTAGTATCTTGGTCATCTAAAAAGCAAAATAGTGTGGCTTTGTCCACCGCCGAGGCAAAATACATTGCCGCGGAGGCTTGTTGTGCACAAATCTTATACATGAAACAAACCCTCCTAGACTATGGTGTTGTTCTTGATAAGGTGCCACTTTTATGTGACAATGAAAGTACCGTTAAAATTTCTAATAATCTAGTACAACACTCACGCACCAAGCAGATATCCGCCACCACTTTCTAAGAGATCATGTTGCTAAAAATGATATTTCACTAGAAGGTGTAAGAAGTGAAAATCAATTAGCGGATATCTTCACTAAACCTTTAGATGAGGCTACCTTTTGTAGGTTGAGAAGTGAACTAAATGTGCTTGATTCTAGTAACTTTAAAAAATGAGCTTGTGTTGTCCCTTGCATTGCATTGTATTATATGTCATGTTTAAATTTCTGCAATACATCTAGGACTTGTCTAACACGGTTACGATAACCCTCCTTTGGAGGAGTGAAGAAGCCTAACCGTGGATCAAACTTGACAAGCAATCTAGTCTTTCTTTCTCCCTTTGCATTGCATATGCATGGTTGTTGCTTTGTCGTTTTCTTTTCGGTTTTGCTTTGAGCAACCTCTGTGTTTGTCCATGAATAGAGAGAGCATTTGACGCTCCCAAGGGTTCATAAACTCTATTGCTTGGCCATACATTGCTCCTCGGGTGTTTATTGCATATTTTCCTAAAAATAATACTAGCCTAAGGCAAATTATTTTAAAAATCTTGAGTGTTTGAGTGAGGTTGCTCATATCAGGTTCTAATTGATGTTTATTTGAGTCTCTTTGAATTAGAACTTGATTGGGAGAAGTCACGTCGAAGATCGGATTGAAGAAATGTGTTTTACAGCGACCGGACGCTGGACCGGACGCTGGACCTGACGCGATGCTGCTTCATCACTGCGTTCGGTCCCAGCAACCACCAGCGTGTCCGATCATCCCAAAGACAATCTCAAGGATCTGTGATCGGACGCTGGACCAGACGTGACGTTGTGACCTCTGCATCCGGTCCCGGACCCCACCACCGTGTCTGGTCATGCGTGTTGGGTTCCCGGGTGAACTCTGACCGGACTCTGTCTACGTCTGATTAGCTCTAGCCGGACACGTCCGGTCGCGTTAGGAGCTTACTGGACTCTGATCGGACGCTGCTCCATCACGTCCGGTCAGTCGACCAGCACGTCCGGTCACCGCTTGAAAAGCGGATCTGCGCTCTTTTAACCGTTCGTCCCGATCTATTCTTTTTTCATCTCCCTTTTCAATCCGCCACCGCCACCGTTCATACAAGCCCTAGCCCGCTGCTTCGTCGTGCCTCCGCGTCTTCCTGAGCTCCACGTTCTCCCGTGCACCGCCGTGTCTCCTCCAGCTATCGAGCCACGCCGCCGCACCCACTGCTCCTCCTTAGCCGCGCCACGCCGCCGTGACTTTGCCTCCGACAGTCGCAGCCGCGCGCGCCGTCGCAGCCGTTGCCCTCCTTAGTCATGTCGTGCCGCAGCCACCGTAGCTGTTCTTCTCCGTGCTTCGCCGCGCCTCCTCGACCGACAGTGCTCCGCCACGTCCGCCCGTACTTGCCGTGCTACCATCGAACCTCCGCTGTCCGCGCACCATAGCCGTGCTCCTTCACCTCCATCCACTGCCCGTGTCCACAGTACTGCGCCCTAACCCTAGTTTTCATGCGACATCTCTTCGGCCGTCCTCCGGCGAAGGTCCTTCACACGACTTCGTCTCCACGAGCGCTCGTCCGTCGTTTCTGAGGAACCCTCACGCGTCAAGATCACTTACCTTTTCACCGGAGTTTCGCTCATCTGAGGTAGCATATCGCGCTCTATTCTTTTCTTATCTCGAATGCTTGCTTTCATAAGGACCTCGCTCATTTGGTAGTTAAAATATAATGCTTAATAGTAGCTCTATCTATTTCATCTTTACAGAGAGTCTTGTCGGTGCTCTGTGTGTGGCAGTTGATCAGATTTGAATCCAAGGCCAAGCCTCACGAGTGTCAATACACCATCTTTCACTATCAGGGTTTTCTCAGTCACAGAGGTTGGTCAGTATGGTTCGCTGCAAGAATACTGGTGGTGCACCAAGTGACGGGGATGAAAGTCCTCCCAAGTTGACAGAGGTAGCCCGTAGCAAGCGCAAGAAGATAGCCACCAAGAAGAGAAAGAGGACACCCACTAAGGTGAAGATAGCATAGGCAATCACTGATGCAGCAGAGCTTGCAGAGAGAGGTGGCAGAAGCAGTGGGATTCATATTGGCGAGCGTCGCTTTCATCTTGAAGGTCGATAGCTTGGTACTGAGGCCACAAAGAGGATAGAGGACCCACCTGCAGAGCAGCCCACAGAGGACACAGAGAAAATAGATGAGCAGACCATTCAGACTCCACCGCGCCATCGCTCAGGATGTACGCGTGCTCAGGTGACTCATAGGCCAGAGGGCCAACGACGTGGAGGTCGTCCACCTCCCAGGGCTCGAGGTTACCCCCTAGTCGAGCACTTTGACCTGAGGGGAGCTACAGCACGACAGGTCTAGGCTCTCAGGTTTGTTGAGGTTGGTCGGTGGTTCCCACCTCAGCGGGACCCCCAAGCTTCAGAGGGCTTCTACACACCTCTGCACGAGGATTTCTACAGAGCCTATGTTGACAGCGGGATTGCATTCAGGCCTCAAAGACTTTGTCGACTCGAGGCTTTAGTTGAGGTTGTTGGTGAGCAGCTCTGTCCTCACCTGTCCTTTTTACCCGGTTTGTCAGACTTTCTGGGACGGACTGGAGCTTACTGCAGGACTTGGATCAGAGAGTTCTACTCCTCACTTTGGATTGACCCTGCTCATGAGTTCATACACTTTGCATTCCGAGGCCGTGACCGCAGGTTGTACAGCACCAGGGTATGGGAGATTCTCAGACTCCCTGCTTCAGAGATGAAGATTCACCAGGTGTGCTTTGGTCAGACTTCACCACCGTGACGTCCTCATGGAGGTTCAGTGCCACCCACAGACATGATCAGACCTTGCTTCCATGAGCCATTTAGCGAGGGGTCCAGACGTACACCTGCCAGCTTAACACCCCTTGCTAGAGTGCTTGATGCCATTGTGAGGCGGACTCTTCTTTTGAGGCTGGGATACAGAGAGGGCCTAACATGTATGCAACTTTGGGTTGTTCATCACCTCATCTCTCAGACACCGTTTGATATTTGGGATCTGATGCTATGCGAGATGGAGGACATTTTGGCAGAGGGCTTCAAGGGTCACCGTTAGTTACCATATACGCACTGGATCTGCTTTATCATTCGATCTGCGTGTGACCTATCTACAGAGATTAGGGCTGAGATCTCTAATACCACTACTAGAGAGCAGGCACCTAGACTAGAACAGCGTCAGAGGCCAGAGGTTCCAGAGACAGCAGCTGAGCAAGACGAGACCGTTGAGGGTCTTGCTGAGGCCGAGCTTATAGATCTTGATGCTCAGCCAGCTGGTCCAGTTGAGGATGACGCCACTAACAGCACAGACGAGGACTATTAGCCTATTCCCTGGTACCGCTCTCCTCGGTCTCACGACCATGAGGTCGGTGGTTCATGATCAGTCTCCTGTTTAGACCCAGTTATGGTGGCTATCCTTGAGAGGCTGGCCTAGGCCTAGGAGAGGTAGAAGGTTCAGATGCAGCGACAGGCTCAGGACACAACAGCTGCATTTGCTCAGATCTAGGCTCGTTAGGACGAGTTCCAGAGACAGCAACTAGAGTTTCAGAGGCAATAGTTTGAGATGCAGAGGCAGCAGGCAGCCACCTAGCAGCAGTATCTTGAGCTCCTATGACACCTCGTCACTGTTGGGGCTCCTCCACCACCGTATATCCTTACTCTAGCACTACAGTCCAGTGGACCTTAGAGTTAGGGACAGCCGAGCTTTTAGTTTACCTCTCCCCAGCAGCAGGTTCCTCAGACCTTTTAGTCTTTGAGCTCAGACCAGACCTCACCTTCTGATAGGCACTCCTTTCACTGACTTGAGTGCCTCATACAGCGAGTTGACTGGTCAGTCGACACCCTCACACGCCACTATTGTGACCTCTTCAGGGATGTCGGCTTCTGAGACTATGGCTCCTCTAGTGATAGGGACCGAGACTACAGAGACAGTGCCATCGTCAGTTGCCTCAACAAATCCTCCCACAGTTGGTATTTTTTAGGCTCCGGTGACAGAGACTGCTCCTATTGTTGCTACTACGTCTTCAGTTCCTTCTCCTGCTCTACAGACCCAGACTAAGGGTCAGCCTGACAGTTCATAATCTAAGGAGGATACTTCACAGTTTATGATCACTCCATGCTCCTCGACACCCGACACGACTGATTCTGTTCCCCCATCGGATCCTTAGTTTTGTTTTTGGCGTTTGATGCCAAAAGAGGAGAGATAGTAGATTTAGGGGGAGTGTTGATAGAGGGTTTTGTTTTTCTTTTTGTGCTACATTCATGCATCATGTTTACTTTCTCGCCCTGCATTTTGTGACATGTGTGCTTGTGAGATACGTGAGTCATATGTGGTCTATCTTGTCTCTTTTATATCTCATGTCACTTTCTTGGTTCTAGCTCATAAGGTTATGCTTTCGTGCCTTACTCCGATTTCATATGAGCTTTGTTATTCGTGTACTATCTCTTCATGTTTTATCTTATGAGTACACTCTATTGGCTTGGAACACATAAGCAATTCCCAACCCCTTGTGCTTATTGCTTTTTGCTCATGTGAACCAAGCATGTTCGAAAACCTCAACTCTTAAATCTTCTGAATCTAAGTATTATCATCAATCACCAAAAAGGGGGAGATTGAAAGCATCTAGGCCCCGGGAGTTGGTTTCGGTAATTGATGACAACGCATTATTACCATGACTAACGTGTGTTTTGTAGAAACCTTGATAAGTTAGGTCATGGGATTGATAACTGCTTTGGGCACTTAGGTATTCATGCCCCTTGGTGGAAATCATTTCAGTTTTCAAAGGATCAACGACAAGATTAAGGATGGTTAGTTCCGGATGTCAAGGTGTTGAGTTTCATCCAGAATAGTCGTTAGGATCTTTGCTTCTTTCCTTTGGTCGTACTATAAAGGGGGGCATGAGTGAGTAGCTTGACCTAGGTGAGTCTTTTGTTTAGGTATGGTGCACACTTGTCAAACTTAGCACTAGGTAGCTCAGGTAAAGCTCAAAGTTTAGTTGGAAGCAACTCGGTTCAATTTGCATCGCATTTCGAAGTCATTTGAGCCGTTTACCCCTGATCGGACACGGTCTCTATCTCGACCGAACGTGTCCGGTCAGTACTAATAGTCACTGCGTTTCAACCTGGTTGACCGGACGTGGTTCCTGCATGAATCCGATGCGTTGATCATGTTGACACGCGTCTCAGAAGGTAAGCGATCTAATCGGACGCGACTAGGAAGTGATCGAACGCGTTCGGTCACGTTCCAGTAAGGTACTTTGCTAACCTGATACGTCTGGTCATCACTGATCGGACACGAATGAGCATCAGGTCAAAGTATAGTAAGGTCCTTGTATGACCGAACGCGTCCGGTCACCCCTGATCGGTGCGTCCGGTCAGTCAACGATGTCGTTAGTTTTTTAACCGTTACGTTTGACCGGCGCGTCCGGTCACATCGACCGGCGCGTCCGATCAGTGCGTATTTCGCTGAGTTGGTAGGTAACGGTTGGATTTGACTGTGGGGTGTATAAATACATCCCCTCCACCTCTTTTAGAGGTCTCTTGCTCATTTGTTCAGCTGAGAAACACCTTTCAAGTGCAAGAAAGTGCAAGAGCTCTAGTGAGGGTAGTGATTTAAGAATCAAAGTTTGAGAATCCCTCATTAGTGACTATGGAGTAGCAAGTGTGCATCCACCTTCTCATTAGGCTTGTTTTGGTCAAGTGAGAGTTCTAGCTTGTTACTCTTGGTGATCACCATCACCTAGACGCCTTGGTGGTGATTAGGAGTTTGGTGATCATCCGGCGAGCTTGTGGATGATTCAACTCATCTTGTGAGCGGTTTTGGGTGATTCATCGTGATGGAGTGTCAAAGAATCAGTCCATAGAGAGCACTTGATCCTTGCGCAGATCAAGGAAGAGCTACACCCTTGCGCGGGTGCTCCAACGAGGACTAGTGGAGAGTGGCGACTCTCCGATACCTCGGAAAAACATCACCGTGTTCCTAACCCTTACTTTCAAGCATTTCCTTTCTTGTATTACTTTCATTGCTTGGTTTACTTTCCTAGAATTGCCATGCTAGACTAGGATTGGAACTTAGGGTGCAAAACTTTTTACCGATAGAATCACTAGGAACACTAGTAGGCATAGGGGTGAACTTTGGCTTGTAGGATTTAATTCTTGCAATTAATTTTTAGAAAAGCCTAATTCACCCCCCTCTTGGGCATCTTGATCCTTTCAATTGGTATCGGAGCCTAGTTGCTCCTATTTTAGGCTTCACCGCCTAGAGCAAGATGTCTAATGGTAATGATGTTGAAGAGGATCATCCTAATGCTGATGATGACTAGGGAGAGGCTGCTAAAGTGGGGTATGTAGGATTAGATGATGAGAATGAGAAGTACAAGGATGTGCTCAATGATAATGGTGATGCTAACTGTGCTTACTATCCTGACACTGACCCAAAAGATGATGACCCACTAGTTGTGGATGATGAGAGGGACTGTGAGGGTGTGGTTTATGTCACTGACATAGATAACCCTAAGATAGCTCTTGGTGTTACTTTTGAAGATGGTTTCTGCTTTAAGAGATATATATAGACAATATGTTGTGCTTAATGAAGTTGAACTTGCAATTCTTTATAGTGAGTCACGGTGGTACAAAGCATATTGTAAGGCCAAGAGGTGTAGGTGGAGGATTCATGCATCTCAGTTACCAGATGGCAAGACATGGGGTATGTGATCATTTTAGTGCTTCATTTAGTTTTGGATTATGTTATCATTTTAGTGCTTAATTTTAGTGCTTCATTTAGTTTTGGATTCTGTTATCAATTGGTGCAGATTAAGAAGTTACCACACAAGCATAACTGTGCCAACACAAGCAAACTCTAGAATAATTGTATGGCTAACAATCACTGGGTCAAGGACAGAGTGATAAACTGGCTTAGGAAAGATCCAACTCTTGGAGCTAAAGTTTTGAAGGACAAGTTAGAGGAGAAGTATTGTATCCAGGTGAGCTACTACGTTGTTTGGGACGGCAAGCAAATGGCCTTAGATGAGGTAATGGGTGGCTGGGAAGTTAACTTTGCACATGTGTTTTCTTGAAAGAGGGAGATTGAGAAGAGGAGTCCTACCAGTGTTGTAGAGATTGAGTGGGAGGTTGTGAATAAGAAGAGAAGATTCAGTAGGATGTTTATAGCACCGAAGCCATGTATAGATGGCTTCCTCTAAGGTTGTAGACCTTATTTAGGCATTGATTCCACAGTTTTAACAGCAAAGTGGAAGGGGCAGTTAGCATCTGCTGTAGGAATTGATGGCCACAACTGGATGCTCCTAGTGGCCTATGGAGTATTTGGCAGTGAGACCAAGGAGAATTGGGAATGGTTCATGAAGATACTGCACAAGGCTATTGGTTCCCTAGCTGGTCTTGTTATTTCAACTGATGCAGGTATGTTTCATTCAGTGTTAAGAACTATTTCATTTAGTGCTACATGATCTTTTTCATCCAGTGTAGCCTTGTTACCTGACATTGTTTCCTTGCTTACTAACTATAGGTAAAGGAATAAAGAAGGCAATTACCAAAGTTTTCACAAATGGTGTAGATCACAGAGAATGCATGAGGCATCTTGTCAAGAATTTCCAAAAGAGATTTAGGGGAGAAGTGTTTGAAAGGAACTTGTGGCCTGCATCAAAGTGCTACAGACAGACAACCCATGATAGACACTAGAATGAGATGCAGAAGGCATGCCAAAAGGCAACTACATGGCTGTTGGACAATCACAAACAACTATGGGCAAGGTCAAAGTTCAGCACAACAAGCAAATGTGACTATGTCACCAACAACATAGCTGAGACATTCAACAGTTGGATCAGGAAAGAGAAGTGATTACCTATTGTAGAACTCATGGACAAGATAAGGCAGTTGATCATGGAGAGGTTTTGCACTAGGAGGCACCTGGTGTCCAAGTTGTTTGGCTTCAAGATTCTACCTATTGTCATGAAGGAGCTGCACAACAAAAGCAGAAATATGAGGTACAACATTCACATGAGTGGCCCAATGGTTGAAAAAGTAGGAGTCAATAAGGACCTAGTCCCTTGGAGGTTCATTGTTGATCTGGACAAGAAAGAGTGCACCTGTAGAGGCTGGCAGTTAACTAGTCATGCCATAGCTTTCATTGGCACAAGAAGGGACGATTTGGAGGACTATGTTGATCATTACTATTATGTAGAAATATTCAAAGCAGCTTATGTAAGTGATGTGCCTCCAATGCCAAGCAAGGATGAATGGGAAAAGGAGGACATTGGCTTCAAGCTCCTTCCTCCTAAATGCAACAGAGTAGCAAGAAGGCCAAGGAAGAGAAGGATATTTGGAGTTGAAGAAGGTGGGTCAACCATCAAGGGCAAGAGAAGGTGTAAAAGGTGTGGTGGATTTGGACACCTATAGAAAACCTGTAATGAAACCGTTGCAAACCCTGATGCACCACCACCTATACCTCCAAAGAAGAAAAGGACCTACAAGCCAAAAGTGGTTGAGATAATAGAAACAACAGATGATGCATCTAAGAAGAAGAGGAAGGCTCCTCCAAGGGGAAACATCCCAACAAGAAGAAGAAGACAACTCCTGCTGAGCCTACACCTCATGAGCAATCTGTGCAGTAAGTGTTCCATTTGTTGCCACCATTTTTCTTAATTTAAAGCCATATGTAGTTGACAACATGTTCACATCTGTCATCTTGTAGGGTTCCAAGATCCCCGGTGACTAGGAGAAAGGCCAAACAGCAAGTGGCAGATAGCCTAGGGGCACTGACTAGGAGTCAGGCTTCCTCAATGTTGACATCCAGTCCAAGCGTCTACACTATGAGCAAGAGAGGAGGGGCCTAATGCAATAGAAGCAACAACCAGACAGAAGAAAGCTTTTGACTTCTGTCCTTTTGAGTCACCTGTGCTTTGGTGTCATTCTATGTGCTTTTGAGCCACCAGTGCTTTTTGTGTGCTTTTGTGAACTTGGCAAAACTTGGTAGGCTTGTAATGTGGCAGATGAACTTGGCCTGCACTTGGTATTGTAATCTGGCATGTGAACTTGGTATTGTAATTTGGTATGATGTTGGTAATGTAGTGAATTGTTGAAGGCTGTTGTCAATTTAAGGTTGTTGTTAATGCCTGTATTCAAGTTTGTCATGCTCAAAATTAAACTATTTGTTATGTTGAAAATTCAAGACTTGGTAATATGTTCAAGTTTATCATGCTGAAAATTTAACTGGGCAACAGAAACATAACCGTATTTCATTCATTTCACAAATATTACAAAGCAAAGTTCATGCTTGGTTATACAATACCATACACAAAGCAACAAAGCAAACAATACCTACAAACACACTAGCCCCAATCATCATCCTAACAACTCTCTGCTCTCCACCTATTCTAATCACAACATCCCTCTGAGCACATACAACATTGTTCAGGTTCAACAGAGAATTCTCCAAAGCCTTCAATGCGGCCATCACTGCTGTAGCATCTATGCCATCTCCAGCACTCACTGGCTTCCACATGAAGAAGTTGCAGATCCTGTTGCCCTGTTCACGCCGAGGTCCACAACAATGGGATGAACCCTAGATCCGATTTCAAAATGCCAAAATGGACCAACAAGAAAAGCAAAAAAACTCATCTAGTCACGATTTCTGCAAGTGTAGAACTGCTTATCTGGGTTGTTTTGGGTTCTTGACGTGCGCTCTAAAAGCATCTAGGCCCCTAGTTGGGTTTCAATGATTGATGACGATGGAAATTACTATGATTAACGTGTGTTTTGTAGAAACTTTGATAAGTTAGGTCATGGTAATGGTGATTATTTGGGCAATATGGTTTTCATGCCCCTATCGATGGAAATCGTTTTGGTTTTCAATGGGTCGGCGATAAGGTTAAGGATAAACTAGTTCTAAGTGTCGTTTGGTGTTAAAGAGGCACTTAGAGTAGTTTAGAACTTTGTTATTTTTCCTTTGGCCGTACTATAAAGGGGGGCATAAGCGAGTAGCTTGACCTAGGTGAGACTAATGGTTTAAGTGTGATGCACACTTGTCAAAATTAGCACTAGGTAGCTCAGCTGAAGCCCAACGATCATTTGGAAGAAACTTGGTTCAAGTTGCGTCGCGATCCAGAGTGATTTAAGCCATGTTTGCTTGACCGGACGCGGTCTCTGTCTTGGTCGGACACGTCCGGTCAGTGCAGTGGACGGCAGCAGCAGCAGTAGTAGCAGTGCGACCGAATGCTGCTGTTAGGTTGACCGGACGTGCAAGTGGCGCCGTCCAACAACAGCAGTCCTTGGGTTTACAATCAGACGCGATGGTGAAGTGACCGGACGCTATAGTTGAAAGCCCAAGTTTGGTTTTAGTAATTAATGACACCAAGTTGCTAATGTCATTATGTCAAGTAAATTGAGTTAGGCATAGCAACACATGTGATGAAGGAGCAAGGAGCATGATAGTGCATGGACATGATATGACGATCATGTTGGAGATGCACATGAAATGATGGTCATGGTGATCAAGCATGAGGAGATGGACATGGAACAAAGTGATCAAGGCAAAGGTATAATCATATGGTTTGCTTTTGCCAGTCTAAGATGAGTAGAGAAGTGATTGACCGGGTTTAGGATTGATAGCCGACTATCAAGAGGGGCAATCACAGTTAGTTCTTGAATCAAGTGCTACTAGGTCATCATCTTGAGCATATGCATTAGGATATAGTAGAGGGCTAACATAACGCCTTAAAAATAATTATGAAAATGCTAACATATATGCACATGATGGTGTACACTTGGTGGTGTTAGCACATTTGCGAAGGCGGTGGAGTTTGAGCGGTAGAGAGGGGTTTGGGGTCCATTGCACCGGAGGCGAGAAAAGGTGGCGAAAGTCCGGAGTGTTTATCACTGAAAAACTTCAACTGGACGCTGGACCGGACGCAGTCCAGGGTGGACCTATGCGTCCGGTCAGTTCAAACCACAGGCAGAGACGCACGCGTGAAGGTCGTGGATCGGCACGTCCGATACCTCGCGGAACCGGAGCGTCTGGTCACGCACCCAGTGGGCAGCGCGTGTCTCAGTGCCGATCGGACGCCGTGGCGCGTCTAGTCACGTGAAACCAGACGCGTTCGATCGAGCGAGGAGCTCTCTAGACTTTGATTGGACGTCATGGCGTGTCCGGTCATGTATGACCGGACGCGTCCGATCATGCGAGGAGCTCTCTGGACTTCGATCGAACGCCGGGTGCATCGCGCCCGGTCAAACGGTGTAGCACGTATAGTCACGACAATGGCTCTCTCTAACGCGACTGTTGTTGTTTGTCCTATAGTGACCGGACGTGTCCAGTCACCCTGACCGGTGAGTCCGGTCATCACAATTTTCACTGTGTTATCTTGTAACGGCTAGTTGTTTACCCCTTCGCTATAAATAAGAGGTGGCCGACCCTTGTGAAAGGTCCTTGTTTGGTTTTGGTAATTGAGTGACAACTTAGGTGGACTAATATGTGGTTATGTGAGATACACAGGAGATTAGTCCACATGTGATGGTGTCATGAAGGAGCTCATTGCATATGAGACATGACATGGAGTCATGTGACCAAGGTGGAGAAGATCAAGATGAGGCTTGGCTTGATGGACCGGTTGCTAGGGTGAAGAGCAAGTTGTGTGATGGCTTGGCGCCAAAGGACTGAGGCAACGGTGAAGAGCAAGTGAGGTCAAGATCGATGAACCAATACGGTCACGTGATGATATGAAGTGGATCATATCATTTGGTGATTGGTTGGTGCATGTGTTGCATCAACGTCGGAGGAGATGGAGTGGAATGCGCAAGGCAAAGGTATAACCTAGGGCATTTTCATTTCACCGGTCATAGGTGTGTAGAGAAGTTTATGACCGGGTTTAGGATAAATGGTCGTACTATCAAGAGGGGCAAACTTGTTTGCATATCGGTCATCTAGTGCCACTCGTGTGATCTAACTATGCATCGTTGCTAGGATCGAGTGGCGTGGCAAGTTGAGTGGTTAACTCCTTCGGTAAAAAGATTATGAAAATGCTAACACACGTGCACAAGGTGGTGATAACTTGTTGGTGTTGGCACATTTATGAAGGCGATGAAGTTTGAGCGGTAGAGAGGGTTTGGGGTCCTCTCTCCCTCCCACCGAGCTTGCGAGGCGGGATTCAGGCATTTTCGAGGAGTTGAAATGACTATTTTCCACTACGCCGAAAGTCCGGAAAAGAAACGGAGGCGAACGGAGGTCACAGAGGTGACCAGACGCTGAACCGGACGCGGTCCTTGCATGACCGGACGCGTACGGTCAGTGTTCAGTGTCTGCGCGTTTTTTTAGTTCGATGATCGGACGCGAGGTGCGTCTGGTCACTGATGATCGGACGTGTCCGGTCGTTCAGGGAGCTTACTGGACTGTAACCGGACGCTGGCACTGTCGCGTCCGATCATGTTTCTTCAGCGCGTCCGGTCGTTGTTTCGTTGAGCACTGCTCAAGCGACCAGCGCGTCCGGTCATTCTCAGGACCAGCGCGTCCGGTCGTTTCCAGCGCGTCCGGTCAGTTTGAACGGCGCGTCCGGTCGTTGCCAGGGGTGCGTTCGGTCGCTGGTTTGACCGTTGGAGAATCGGACGCGGCTGAGCGCGTCTGGTCAGTTACGACCGGCGCGTCCGGTCATCCCGAAATCTGCCCAGTGAAGGGGTAACGGCTCTATTTGTTCGTGGGGTTGTAAATAGATGCCTTGGCCGGCCATGGCCGGTAGCTGAGCACACTTTAGCCTTAGTGGCTTATGTGGTAGTGCTTGGGAGCCCTCTAACTCACTCATGCTTGATAGTGTTCATCGGATCGAGTGAGAGAGCGATTCTAGTGCGTTGCTTTGAGAGATTGCATCGTGTGGCACTAGATGATCGTGTTGCAAGCCGGTGGTGCTTGTTACTCTTGGAGGTTGCCACCTCCTAGATGGCTTGGTGGCTTGTGGCTCCGTCGAAGCTCGCAAGAAGATTGTGCGAGGCTCCGGAGAAGCTTTGTGAGGGGGATTGTGCTCACCCCGCGGGGATCGCGAAGAGCAACTCTAGTTGAGCGTGTCATTGAGCTACCACACTTTATGGTGGGTTCTTGCGGTGCCTTTTGAGAGGCTCGGTGTGTGACCAATTAGCCGCCGAACCACGAAGTGTTGGTCGACACAACGGGGACGTAGCTTGGTGGCAACCAAGTGAACCTCGGGAGAAAATCACCGTGTCAACATTGTCTACTCTTCTCGGTGGTTTGCTTTCGTGCAACACAAGCTTGTATTTACTTTCATATATACTTGTGCTTGTGTAGTTGCTCTCGTAACTAGTTTGCTTGTGTAGCTTGCTTGTTGTCTTTTTGCTTAGTTTGTGTAGCTAAGTGTTTTGCGCTCTCTAATTTGGCATTAGTTGCCTTGTTATTGAGCATTGCTAGTGAACTTAGGAGCTTTGTGCTTTTGCTTCACTAGTCATGTAGGAGCTCTCTCTTGCTTGCAAAGTACTAGTGCATAGGTTTGTGTGACCTTGCTCTAGAATTAAATAGGAGAGCTCTTGCTAAGGAAAGCACCTTAGTTGCTTAATTAGGATCTTTGTGAAGTGCTTGTGAATTTAGATAGAGGGGTGTAGTCTTGGCTAGACCGATAAGTTTAATTCCACATTTGTTTCGGTTAGCCAACGCGTTTAAGTTTTAGAAAGGACTATTCACCCCCCCTCTAGTCCGCCATCTCGACCCTTCACCTTGGGGGTTTCTTCTTGCACATTTGAGATATTGAGGCATACTTTGAGCTAGAGAACTTCCCCTCCACTCATCTCCTTGCTTGGTTGCATACTCTAGAGAGATTGAGTGAGATTTAAGTGCATTGCATTGAGAGTTGCATCTAGTGGCACTTGATTCTTGAGTTTGCTGCGGATTGCTTGTTACTCTTGGGTGTTTCCCGACACCCTAGACGGCTTGGAGCAGCGGTGGTGTTGAGCTCGTGATTAGAGATTGTTTCGAGCCTCACCAAGTGATTGTGAGGGGTTCTTGAGCCTTCCCTGTGGGAGTTCATGAATTGGCTACTCTAGTGGAGCTCGTGGCTTGGAGAATCCCCATCTTGTGAGTGGATGTGCGGCACCCGCTGAGGGTTCAACTCTTGATAGCTCGCGATCCATCAAGTGGGTGCATTGTCACAATGAGGAGTAGCTTGCCGGGAAGCAAGTGAATCTCGGTAAAAAAATCTTGTGTCATCTTATTACCGAGGATTTCATTTGTGTATGTGATCACGTTGATTGATTGGTACATTGGACATATCTCTTCTCAACAACGTCGGTATATCTATTCAAGCTCACTCCTTTACTTATTGTTCTTTGCCTTGTTTAGCTTGAGTAGAATAGCTTATCACTTAGGAGTAATTAGTTAGAGACTTAGCGTTGTTGGTGTGAACTAGAGATCATAGCCATGCACTAGAATTGTATACGTGGCTTGCATAAAAGTAGTTGAGCTAGTGCTAGAATTAGCTTCGCCATCTTATTTACTAACTTATTGTTTAGTAAAGCTTGTAGAAAATTTAAATAGGCTATTCACCCCCCCCCCTCTAGCCATTTGGACCTTACAACAGTGCTGAGTCCGGTCGATCGAAAAAATCATGCAAAGAGATTCTAGAGAGGAAAATCAGTGATCAGACACGTCCAGTCAGTACAGATCGGACTCTGAGGGCACCCAGTCTATCTCAGTAATTCAAATGGAAAATAGTCGTTAGCCACTGACCGGACGCGTCCGGTCACAGCAACCAGCGCGTCCGGTCAATACGACTTTTGCTGAGTTGGCACATAACGGTTGAAATTGTGTGAGGGGGTATAAATACTTCCCCTACTCATCCATTTGAGTGCCCTTGCTCATTTGTTCAGCTGAGAAACACCTTTCAAGTGCAAGGGAGTGCAAGAGCCTAGTGAGAAGATTGTGATTTGAGAGCAGACAGAGGAGCAACCAGTAGAAGAGGTAGAGGAGTCAGAGGAGCAGGCACAACAATCTCCACCGCGTCGTCGCTCAGGATGGACGTGTGCTCAGGAGACCCCTAGGCCAGAGGGTCAGAGACGTGGAGGTCGTCCACCTCCTAGAGCTCGAGGGCAGCCACCTATTGAGCGCTTCAACCTGAGGAGAGCCACAGCTCGACAGATCCAGGCACTTCGCTTCGTTGAGGTCAAGTGATGGTTCCCTCCTCAGAGAGACACTCGAGCTTCTGTAGGCTTCTACACTCCACTGTAGGAGGACTTCTATCAGGCTTACGTTGATAGTGGTATTCACTTTAGACCTCAGAGAGTCTGCTGGCTAGAGGCTCTTGTTGCAGTTGTTGGAGAGCAGCTCTGCCCCCACCTCACCTTTCTACTAGGGTTGTCAGACCTTCTGGGGTGGACAGGGGAGTACTATGGCACGTGGGTCAGAGAGTTCTACTCTTCACTTTGGATAGACCCCGCTCATGAGTTCATTCACTTTGGCTTTAGACACCGTGGCTCCTCCAATGATAGGGACCAAAAATACAGAGATAGTTCTTTCATCAGTCACTTTGACTGATCCTCCGATGACCGGTACCCTTCAGGCTCAGGTGACAGAGACAGCGGCTCTCGTGGCCACTACTTCCATAGCTTACCTATTGAGCCACAGGGTCAGGCCGCTGCTACAGCTCATGCTTTAGAGTCACAGTGAAAGCTCTATGTTTGGTGTTAGTAATTAGTGACAATGTCTAAGTACTAATTCTATGCCTAAGTTGTATATAGCATATGAGGATTAGTACATTCCAAGGTTGGTGGCAAGATGGACATGGTGATCATGATGGCCACACTTGGATTTGGACTCAACCCTACGTGATCAAGGCAAAAGTATATGCTTAAGGGTTGTGTTTTAGTAACCAAGACACCTAGTGGGTGTGGTTACATTATAGGATAGATAGCCGTACTATAAAGAGGGGAATGATGCGGCTATTGAACTCCTAAGTGCCTCTAGGTGTGCATTTCATAATCATATGAATTTGAATAGAACTAATGACGCCTCAAAAAATGATTGTGAAAATACTAACACACTCGCACATGACGAGATCACTTGGTGGTGTTAGCACTTTTGCGATGGCGTTGGAGTTTGAGCGGTAGAGAGGGTTTGGGGTCCTCTCTCCCTCCCACCGAGCTTGCGAGGTGGGATTCAGGCGTTTTCGAGGAATTGAAACGCCTATTTTCCTTTACGCCAATGTCAAGATTTGGAGGCGTTGTCACATGTTGTTTCACGAGCTAAAACATGTGCTAAAGTGACACACATACTTAGTCTAAGGAGGAGCAAGTGATTGTCACTTATGATATTGGACTAACATGTGACATTATTGATGATTCTTTATTTGTTGGTCCTACTAATGCTTCATGTAGCTCATCATCATCCACCACAACCAACTCTAGCTCTACTACTAGTGATTCATCACTCATGGTTGAGAATGAGACTCTCAAGAGAGAGGTGGATGATCTCACCCGCGCATTAGGCAATGCCTATGGTGGGGATGCCCGCTTGCTAAAATGCTTAGGTAGCCAAAGGTTCTCTCTTAACAAAGAGAGTTTGGGCTATACTCCCAAGAAGGACAAGGCAGCCTTTGCAACTCACAAGCCTAGCTTTGTGAAGAGCAATGGTCGATTTTGCAATAGATGCAAACAAGTTGGGCACCTAGAGCATAATTGTAACAAAATGAACAAGAACAAGAAAAAATGCTAATGTACCTTACATTCCTTTTGATTCTTATTATGTGCTTACCAAGGGTGAGAAAGGTGTGCATGCTAGGTTTGTTGGTACACTAATTATGGGCCTAAAGAAGAAGGCCATTTGGGTACCAAAGAACTTAGTTACTAACCTCTAAGGACCCAAGCAAGTATAGGTACCTAAAAGACATTAATTTATTTTGTAGGTAAATTACAACGCCGGAGGAAGGCATTGGGTGCTTGATAGTGGGTGCTCTCAACATATGACTGGTGATTCAAGAATATTTAACTCTCTCAAATCAAATGATAGTGGCATTGATAGCATCACATTTGGTGCCAATAGCAAGGGTGATGTAAAGGCTCTTGGAAGGATTGCAATCTCAAATGATCATAGCATTTCCAATGTGCTCTTAGTTGAAAAGTTGAACTTCAATCTTCTCTCGGTTGCTCAATTGTGTGATCTTGGTTTCAAGTGCATATTTGGTGTTGATGATGTGGAGATAGTTAGTGTTGATGGCTCAAATTTGATCTTCAAGGGTTTTAGATATAAGAATCTATACTTGGTTGATTTCAATGCTAGTGACACTCAACTTTCAACATGCTTGCTCACCAAATCAAGTATGGGTTGGTTATGGCATAGAAGACTTGGTCATATTGGCATGAAACAATTGAACAAGTTAGTGAAGCATGACTTAGTTAGAGGCTTGAAGGATGTCACATTTGAGAAGGACAAGCTATGTAGTGCATGTCAAGCCGGAAAGCAAGTGGGCAACACTCATCCATTGAAGAGCATTATGAGTACTTCCAAAGCATTTGAGTTGTTACACATAGATCTATTTGGGTCAACTACATACACAAGCATTGGTGGCAATAAGTATGGGTTTGTGATTCTGGATGATTTCACTAGATATACATGGGTATTCTTTCTTGTGGACAAGAGTGATGTATTTGGCATATTCAAGAAGTTCATCAAGAGGGTACAAAATGAGTTTGAGACCACAATCAAGAAAGTTAGAAGTGACAATGGAAGTGAGTTTAGAAACACAAGAGTTGATAGACTATGTGAGGAGCTTGGAATCAAGCATCAATTCTTGACCAAGTATACACCTAAATCCAATGACCTAGTTGAGAGGAAGAATAGAACCTTAATTGATATGGCAAGATCAATGTTGAATGAGTATAATGTGAATCATTCATTTTGGGCCGAAGCAATCAACACGACTTGCTTCTATAGCAACCGCCTCTATTGCCACAAGTTCCTAGAGAAGACATCATATGAGATCTTAAATGGAAGAAATCCCAACATTGCATACTTTCGGGTATTTGGTTGTAAATATTATATCTTGAAGAAGGGCACTAGATTGAGCAAGTTTGAGAAGAAATGTGATGAAGGATTCTTACTTGGTTACTCCACTACTAGCAAAGCTTATAGAGTTTGGAATTTGGCTAGTGGTTTACTTGAGAAAGTTCATGATGTTGAGTTTAATGAAACAAATGGCTCTCAAGATGAGGAAGATAACTTGGATGATGTGAGAGGAACTCAATTGACCAATGCTATAAAAAATAGATATTGGTGATATTAGGCTAAAGCAAGTGATTGATGTGGATGACTACAAAGATCAAGTGCTCCAAAGTCCAATTACACAAGCTAGTGGTTCTCTAATGCAAAATCAAGCTAGTACATCATCTCAAGTGCAACAAGATCAACAAGTGGCTAGTTCATCATCTCCAACTCATGATCAACATCAACATCCAAGCAATCAAGTCCAAGTGCTTCAACCAACTAGCATTGCAAGAGACCATCCATTGGATTCCATCATTGGTGACATACAAAGGGGAGTTCAAACTAGATCAAGATTGACATCATTTTGTGCTCACTCTTCTTTTGTGTCAATAGAAAAACCTAAGGACATTGATAAAGCATTGAGAGATCCAGATTGGGTAAATACAATGTATGAAGAGCTCAACAACTTCAAGAGAAATAAAGTATGAGAATTAGTTGAGAGACCTAGTGATCACAATATTATTGGAACAAAATGGGTCTTTCGCAATAAGCAAGATCAAGATGGGATAGTAGTAAGGAACAAAGCAAGACTAGTGGCTCAAGGTTACACACAAATAGAGGGTCTTGACTTTGGTGAAACATATGCCCCGGTTGCAAGATTAGAAGCAATTAGGATCTTACTTGCCTATGCTTGTGCTCACAATATTAAGCTATATTAAATGGATGTGAAGAGTCCATTTCTCAATGGGTACACTCAAGAGGAGGTGTATGTGGAGCAACCTCCCGGTTTTGAAGATAACAAGAAACCTAACCATGTATACAAGTTAAGGAAGCCTTTGTATGGATTGAAGCAAGCACCTAGAGCATGGTATGAAAGATTGAGAGACTTCTTGCTATCTAAAGGATTTGTCATGGGCATAGTGGATACTACTCTCTTCACCAAGAAGATTAGGAAAGACTTGTTTATGTTGCAAATATATGTTGATGATATCATATTCAGTTCAGCCAATCAATATTATTATGACGAGTTTGGGAAAATAATGGCAAAGGAGTTTGAAATGTCAATGATTAGTGAACTTAGTTTCTTTCTTGGACTTCAAATCAAGCAAATGAAAGAAGGTACATTTGTGAGCCAAACCAAATACATAAAGGATATGCTAAAGAAGTTTGACATGGAAGATGCAAAGGGCATTACAACCCCAATGGGCATGAATGGAAGCTTGGATAGTGACAAGAGTGGCAACATGGTGGATCAAAAGCTATATAGATCAATGATTGGTAGCCTACTCTATGTGACAGCATCAAGGCCCGACGTGATGTTTAGTGTATGCATGTGTGCAAGATTTCAAGCCTCGCCAAGAGAAAGTCATTTGAAGGCAACAAAGAGAATATTGAGGTATTTAAAGCATACACAAGGTGTTGGATTGTGATATCCCAAAGGTGCAAGCTTTGAGCTAGTTGGATATTCGGATTCCGACTATGCCGGTGACAAAGTTGAGAGAAAGAGCACCTCCAGGACTTGTCAATTGTTGGGAAGATCACTTGTCTCATGGTCATCCAAGAAGCAAAATAGTATTGCACTATCTATCGCCGAGGCCGAATACATCACCATGGGTAGTTGTTATGCACAAATCTTATGGATGAAGGCAACATTGAAGGATTTTAGAATCAACTTCAAGAATGTGACATTGCTATGTGACAATAAAAGTGCTGTGAAGCTAACCAATAATCCGGTTCAACATCAAAGAACAAAGCATATTGATGTTCGCCATCACTTTATTAGAGATCATCAACAAAAGGGTGATATTGCAATTGAGAATGTGGGCACCGAAGATCAATTAGCTGATCTATTCACCAAGCCACTTGATGAGAAGAGATTTCACAAGATAAAGAATGAGTTGAACATACTTGACTTCTCCAACATGAGTTGATGCACCTCCATGATATGGCATGCCCCTCCTTCGAGCCCCAAGGTACAATTGGTTGACATGTCATACATTCTATACAAAGGATATGTTTAGTGCATCTAGTCATGATTTCTTATGTTCTAGGCTCATTCATGAAAATCAAATGAGTTTGAAGGTTATATGGTGCCACTATTGTTTCTTTGCTATGTATGATCTAGTGGTAGCAAATAACTTGTTTAAGTATCTTGTGATCCTAAGTGTTCAATCTAGATCACTTGTCTAAATATTTGTTTCAACATGGTGCATGATAACCCTTCTAGTGAGGTGTGAAGAAGCTTGCCCTTGGATCAAACCGAAGCATTTTATTTATGCAAGCAATCTAGGTTGAATCACAAACTTGATCCTCACCCCATAACATGACATGATAATCTATC
The DNA here is from genome assembly GCA_038087645.1 of Saccharum hybrid cultivar R570. NCBI lineage: Eukaryota > Viridiplantae > Streptophyta > Magnoliopsida > Poales > Poaceae > Saccharum > Saccharum hybrid cultivar. Next base: position 32,272,754 of record JAQSUU010000001.1, on the reverse strand, counting down.
TAAAATTGGTCTCTTGTGGTCATTGGTGCCAAAGGGGGAGAAAATATTGTTCACAAAGATAGATTCTAAAGGGGTAGAAAACCTAAAGGGGAGAATTAGAATTGATAAAAGAAGGGGATCAACTAAAATTTTGAGCACACAAGTAGGGGGAGCAAGCTCTTAAACATGATTGTTACATTTCTTTATGCAATTCATATGTATGATGCATTGTTAAGCATTTCTTTTCTCTGATACATTGCTTGTGTGATGTTTTGCTAGTATGCAATTGAATGGTGTATTGAGGTACTAGCATGAATAGGAAGCAGTTAGATTTTTCTTGCTTCATGTTTTTCAAAGTGGTACTAGAGTCTTGCTTATAATGTTGATTTCACGAGGTTTCTAGTTATGTTTGTGTTTTTCCAAGTGGTATCTAACTACACAAGGTGCTAAGATGGTGTTTATCGCTACTCCGATTGTATCACGCTTCAAAGGTCTATAATCTAAAACACTTAGCACCTATTGGTAGTCAATACGCCTATTTTTTTCCTATCTAAGCATGTATGCTTCCTAAATCCAAACATATAGCATACATGTAGGGGGAACCATTGCTATCGACTTGATTTTATGATCACTTGTCCATAATTCTTACACATGGTAACACATTTGGGCAATGTGACATGAAGTCAATCAAAATTTTATCATAATATCTTTGTGAAAGGGTTGTCACCAATTACCAACAAGAGAGAGATTGAAAGCTCTATGTTTGGTGTTGGTAATTAGTGACAATGTCTAAGTACTAATCCTATGCCTAAGTTGTATATAGCATATGAGGATTAGTACATTCCAAGGTTGGTGGCAAGATGGACATGGTGATCATGATGGCCACACTTGGATTTGGACTCAACCCTACGTGATCAAGGCAAAGGTATATGCTTAAGGGTTGTGTTTTAGTAACCAAGACACCTAGTAGGTGTGGTTACATATAGGATAGATAGCCGTACTATAAAGAGGGGAATGACACGGCTATTGAACTCCTAAGTGCCTCTAGGTGTGCATTTCATAATTATATGCATTTGGATAGAACTAATAACGCCTCAAAAAATGATTGTGAAAATACTAACACACTCGCACATGACGAGATCACTTGGTGGTGTTAGCACTTTTGCGATGGCGTTGGAGTTTGAGCGGTAGAGAGGGTTTGGGGTCCTCTCTCCCTCCCGTCGAGCTTACGAGGCAGGATTCAGATGTTTTCGAGGAATTGAAACGTCTATTTTCCTTTACGCCAATGTCGAGATTTGGAGGCGTTGTCACATGTTGTTTCATGAGCTAAAACATGTGCTAAAGTGACACACATACTTAGTCTAGCTCATTTGTGAAAGGGTGAATCAAATGGAGACGAATGAAGGTCATAGAGGTGACCAGACGCTAAATCGGACGCGGTCTGTGTTTGACCGGACGCGTCCGGTCAGTACTCAATGTTTGCGCGTGTCTCGGTATTCTAATCGGACACGGTGGCGTGTCCGGTCATGACCGACTGGACGCGTTCGGTTGTTGAGGGTGCTTATATTGGACTCAAACCGGACGCTGGCACTGTGGCGTCCGGTTCGTCTAGCAGCGTGTCTGGTCGCTGACTCGTTGGAGCGCTGCTCGGCTTGACTAGCGCGTCCGGTTAGTTACGGGACCAGCGCGTCCGATCGAGCTTCGCGTGACCGGTCTGTGCGACCAGCACGTCCGGTCAGCGTGACTACAGCAGTTTCAACTGACTAACGGCTCTATTCGAAGGGATATGTCTATAAATACTTGTTGGCCGGCTCAAGGCCCACCCTCTTGCACTGTTTGACATACTTGTGAGCACTTTGAGCTAAGCAACTCTCCTCCCACTCATCTCTCTTGCTTCTTTGCTTATTCAAAGTGAGATTGAGTGATCCTAGTGCATTTGCATTGTGAGATTGCATCTAGTTGGCACTTGATGGTTGATTTGCTGTGGGATTCTTGTTTCTCTTGGTGGTTGCCGCCACCTAGACGGCTTGGAGCAGCTTGGAGGCGTTGGCAAGAGTTGGTGATTGTTCTTGGCCACCTCCGGTGATTGTGAGGGGTTTATGCCTACCTCGGCGAAGCGCCAAAGACAACGTTAGTGGATTGCTCGTGTCATTTGCAACCTTTTGCCATTTGGTAGGTTCTTGTGGCGCCTTTTGAGAGGCTCGTTGTGAGACCGATTAGCCACCGAACCACATGGTGAAGAGGGACACAACGAGGACTAGCGTGCCGGCAAGCACGCGAACCTCGGGATAAATCATCGTGTCTTCACTTCTTTGATTGTGATTGATTTATCTCGGTGGAGTGGTTATCTTGATTATCATCACTTGGAACTATTGATTAATTGGCTCAATTCATCGCCCCTCGGTGAAATATTTCTTACCCTATCCTTATATTACATTTCAAGTACTTAGTTGTTTTCTCTAGTGCTTAGTACCTTGAGTAGAGTAGCCTTCTAGTTTTCCTCTTGCAGTTTGACTTGTGCGGTTAAGTGAAATATACTAGAATTGTGAATTGGATAGGAGGCTTACAAACACCTCGTAGGCTAAGCAAAACTCGCATCTCGCTATTTGTTATATTGATAAACTTGTTTAGCTTGTCTTTGTAGAAATTTTTAAAAGGCTATTCACCCCCCTCTAGCCATTAAGACCTTTCACACAGCCGGTCGACCCGCCTACTGAGCAGACCTAGACCGCTTCACCTACACGAGTACCTACAGAGGATCAGCGAGAGAGCTCAGAGTCAAAGGACACCTCTCGGTTTTTTCTCACTCCGTGTTCCTCAGCACCCGACTCGACCGCTTCCGTTCCACCTACCGACCCTTAGTTTTTGGTTCTTAATGCCAAAGGGGGAGAGGGAGCAAGTATGTAGACTTAGGGGGAGCGTGTGAGATGGATTCATTCTTTTGTGTGCTACTTCTTATGCATTCACGTTTACATTTCATGTTATGCATTGTATGACATGTGTGCTCTCTACTTGGTATATTCTATGTCATGTCTTTTGTTTTTGCTCATATACTTTGCTTCCGCGCTTTACTCCAATTTCATATGAGTATTACTTTATGTACTTATGCTTAATTCATATCTCTTAAGTACATATCTTTTGGCTTGGAGCACATAAGCATTCCTAACCCCTTTGTTCTTATTGAAATTACTTATGTGAGTCAAGCATGTTGAAAACCTCACTCTCTTTCATATACTAGAGATGTTGTCATCAATCACCAAAAAGGGGGGAGATTGAAAGCATCTAGGCCCCTAGTTGGGTTTCGATGATTGATGATGATGGAAATTACTATGACTAACGTGTGTTTTACAGAAACTTTGATAAATTAGGTCATGGTAATGGTGATTGTTTGGGCAATATGGTTTTCATGCCCCTATCGATGGAAATCGTTTCGGTTTTCAAAGGGTTGGCGACAAGGTTAAGGACGAACTAGTTATAAGTGTCATTTAGTGTTGGAGAGGCACTTAGAGTAGTTTGTGTAACACCCCTGGGTGTTAAGCATGCATTAACATCCTAAAGCATGAGCATTAGCATCACATACATGTTCATCATCACATGCAATATAAGTTTAAATTAAATTGAAGTGTGAAAAACATCTGTTTGAACCCTAAATTATTGCATTTGCTTGCTAAGAGTGGTAAAACTTGTTTGGCTATAACTTTAAACGACTTAGAATTAATTAGCATGATTTTTGGAGCAACTTTTGTATTCAAAATCTCCCCAAATTTTGCTTTTAAAAATATTCTAGAAAAATGAGTTTTTATTTAAAAATTGGACTTTAAATCATTAATTCAAAATCTGTTTAGAATTTTGAAAAGTGCCCTAAATGAAAGTTGTAGAGAATTAAATTTTGAACAACTTTTGTTTTGGGGACAACTTGTGAAAATGCATTTTTCATCTTCAAAATTTAAATTTGAATCAAGTTAGAAAATCTAAAAATTTTATTTAGAAAAGAAAAAGGGTTTTCTTTCCTGGCTGGGCTAGCGCCCCATTTCCGGCCCAGCTGGCCAGGCTAGCCCGACCCGCGTCCGCGCCTGCCTCCACCTTCGCCCACGCGCGCGCGCCACGCCCGACAGCGGCAGCATGCGCTCGCCGCGTGGCCGCCGCTCGTCGTCACCGGCGTATGGGTGGCAAGCCGTGGGCTCCACCGGGCCGCGCCCTATTTCTTGGAGCCACTCCCGCTCCTCCCTCATTTCTGCTCCCTCCATTCTGCCCCTCTCGGCCTCGCGCAAGCCGCAGCGACCGCCGTTCCCGCCTCCCCACGTCCACCGCAGCTCCACCGTCGGCTAACGCCGTTGTTCCCGCTCAACGGCCGCACCTCCCTCCGATTTGCCTCGCCACCTGCTCCGCCACCTCCTCCTCTCCTCCAAACGGGCCACCGTGTGCCTTGCTCGTCGACGGTAAGGCTAAATCGAGCTTCTTCCCGCACGCGCCACCGTGCCCGGGCCACCGAGCTCGTGCTCCGCCGCCGGCACCCTCGCTCTCTCTTTCTCCCCTTGCATCGCACTACCGTGTTCGCCATCCCTTCGTAGAAACCGTGCGCACTCCAGATAGCCTCTCAGGGCCGGGAGTTGGCCGTTGGCCGACGGCGACCGCCGCGCTCCCGCGACGTCGGGGACGCCGGCACCCCGTGGCCACGCCCCGCTCCCCCCCTCTCTGTTCGCTGGGCCAAGTTGGCCTTAGGCCAAGGCCCCGAGCCAGGCCGTCTTGCCCCTCTCCCCGCTCAGTTGCTCAGGCCGAAAACGGCCATGGGCCGGTGGCTCCCGTTGGGCTGGCCCGTTAGCCAAAAAGATAAATGAGTTTCGGTGTTCTATTATATTTTGGAAAAGAAAATACTCTAGAAAAATATTGTGTACCCATTTTGGCTTCAAAAATTATGAAACAATTTTTGGTAGACTTCTTAGGACCAGATCTATGATGTAAAAATATTGCATGTCAAGTTTGAAATAATTTTTTATAGGGTTTTTATTTAATCATTGAAATTGCTGTTTTTTGGATAAATATGTAATATATCATATAAAGCTCAGAAAAATATGGTTTCAATTTTGTTAATCTTTTTGTGTAATGTACTTTCTAGGAAAAATATGTGCCATACATGTTCTGTAGAAAAAATTTTATGTGTAGTACAAGTGCTTATTATTGTTAATAATTGTTATTTTTTGATAGAGAGAAAAATATGAATAAAACATGCATATAACAAATTTTTTATAGTGATTGTTTATTGTGTAGAACGTAGGAAAAATACTAAATCTATTATTTGATACTTTTCATAGTATAAAGTATTTTTTATGCTCATTTTTAGGCCCTAGCTTGTTATTTTTGTGTAGGCAGTTCTAGTACTCTAAATGTAATGAAATTTTTGTGGCATGCTAGATTAGACAATAGTAAGCTACTGTAATTTTCTAAGATTTTTCTATGCTACCAAAATAGGTGTTGCTGTTCAAACCTAGTTGCAATTAGGGTTTAATTAACCTTGTTATTGCATGACTAATTAATAAGATTTGTTTTGGTGTATCTTTGAAGCATCTTAGTTTTTTATGGTGACTTGGCATGGTAGAGAATGTTTGTAGTAGTGTACTAGTATATGTTCTTGGATGATGTGAATTACCTTATAGGAGAGTTGTATTCCTACTTTATACAATAAAGTAAACCTATTCATCTATATCTCATTCATCATGATCATTACATGTCATCTCTGCAATGCACCTAGGCATGAGCACTTATACATTTGCATCATATAGAATCGTAAGAAGTAACTCCGGTAGCAGTTCCCGAGGAGCCGGAAGAGCAGCCCGAGGTGCAAGAGCAGGAGGTGCCCGAAGCCGACGAGGAGGTCGGTGAGGATCTTCCAGAGTGTCCCGACCACCGTCTGAGCTCTTTCGAAAGAGGCAAGCCTCAGAGCATTTCTATCCCGGTTTGCAAATATTTTATTAATGCTTTACTTTAACTGATGCATTATGTTTAGGAGTTATTTGCAACCGTTGCTGCATTATACCTTGTTTACCCTATTCTACCATATCCTTGTTACCTTGGTATTCGCAGTTAAGAAATGCTTAGCTTGCTTAGACTGGTAGAAGTCGGGTGATTTCCTGTCACCTGCGAGCTAATTGTTAATTTGAAAAAGTATGTCATCTTGGAATAACTAAGTGTTAATTTGAAACTAAGACCGGACGAAGACTTGCAGGGTTTCAGACTGTAGTGTTTTCCGTCTGTGTCGATTAAGGACCGACCGTTATTGGGCCTCGAGTCATGTTGAACGCATGCCTTACATTTAGCTGGCCGAATAATGTACCTTTCGACCGTGAAGCTGAGAGATTATTCGGGCCGAGTGGATTGCCCGCAACACACTGTACCGGAGCAGGTGTGGTAGGATACGGGGGCGCGATGATAAAACCAAAGAGCAGTCAGGCGGCCCCCGGGTACATGTGGTTCCTGGCAAACTCGAGACTTTACCTAAATGGTTGACTCGGTGACCAATATCTCACTTTAGCGGCTGTGTGAGGTTTGTGTGAGGAATAAATTACCAGCTGGTTAATAATCAATTTGAATCACCATCGTTCACTGGATAGTGAACACTTGAGTTGAGTTACTTCATCGTAATAATATTGATGGAACACTTGGACAGTTATATGGAATATGACATGATGGAAGTTATTAATGATCATTGGTTATCCTTACCTGTTTAATTACATGTTACTCTAGTACAGGTGCAAATGTAGTTGACAGGTTATTAAAGATTTAACTTGATGCAAAGCTTCTGAAAAGGATTCTTTAAATACTAAAAATGTCTTTTTGCAAATGAGTCAGCTAACCTACTATAAAGCCTGTCATGATCTTTGGTGTCAATTTATTTTTAGTTATGTCGGGTAAGTCTAGCTGAGTACCTTCTCGTACTCAGGGCTTTGTTCCCACTTGTTGCAGATGGGCAGATGTATTACGGCTACTGTATCAACTGTCTTTATCCTGCGATGGGTGAAGCTTAGGACCATGGGCAGTGGTCATTCCCTACGTCTCGTCTAATGCTTTTGTTAGAGATGATCCTGAGCTAGCACTTTATTTCGAACTCTATGTGAGTGTGTGTGGTTTGAACTAAATGCTTCTGCTACTTTTATTTGAACTGGGTTTGTAATAACTTTGTTTAAACTCCGATGTATTTGCGACGCAAACTTTTATGTAACTTGTGATGGTGACCGCTAAACTTATTACGATCTTGGCTGGTATGTAAGTTGGTTTGAAATCCGTTGTGATTTCACGGACTACCGGGTTATACGGGCTTAAGTTTGCTAAATCGTCTGCTCGGTGGATGATTTTCTTACTTAATTTCGTATAATTGGTCGGTTCTGTTACAGCTTAGGACTTTGTTTTTTTTTAGCCGTACTATAAAGGGAGGCATAAGCGAGTAACTTGACCTAGGTAAGACTAATGGTTTAGGTGTGGTGCAAACTTGTCAAACTTAGCACTAAGTAGCTTAGGTGAAGCCCAAAGATCATTTGGAAGAAACTTGGTTCAAGTTGCGTCGTGATCCAGAGTGATTTAAGCCATGTTTACTTGACCGGACGCGGTCTCTGTCTTGACCGGACGCGTCTGGTCAGTGCAGTGGATGGGAGCAGCAGCAGCAGTGTGACTGGACGCTGCTGCCAGGTTGATCGGACGTGTAGGTGGCGCCGTCCAATAGCAGCAGTCCTTGGGTTTACAACCGGACGCGATGGTGAAGTGACTGGACGCTACAGTGCCAAGTCCAATCGATCGAAAAAAATCATGTAGAGAGATTGCAAAGAGGGAAATCAGCGACCGGATGCGTCCGGTTAGTACAGATCAAACTCTGAGGGCGTCCGATCTGTCTTAGTAATTCAAATGCAAAATAGACGTTGGCCATTGACCGGACACGTCTGGTCACAGCGACCGGCGCGTCCGGTCAGTACGACTTTTGCTAAGTTGGCACATAACAGTTGGAATTGTGTGATGGGGTATAAATACTTCCCCTACTCGTCCATTTGAGTACCCTTGCTCATTTGTTCAGCTAAGAAATACCTTTCAAGTGCAAGGGAGTGCAAGAGCCTAGTGAGGAGATTGTGATTTGAGAATCCAAGATTAAGGACCTCATTAGTGCATTGGGAGTAGTAAGTGTGTATCCATCCATCTCATTAGGCTTGCTATGGTCAAGTGAGAGTTTTTGCTTATTACTCTTGGTGATCGCCATCACCTATACAACTCGGTGGTGATTGAGAGCTAGGTGATCATCTGACGGAGCTTGTGGATGGCCCAACTCATCTTGTGAGCGGTTTTGGATGATTCACCACGACGGAGTGTCAAAGAATTAGCCCATAGAGAGCACTTGATCCTTGCGCGGATCAAGGGGGAGATACACCCCTTGCGCGGGTGCTCCAACGAGTACTAGTGGGGAATGGCGACTCTCCGATACCTCGAGAAAACATCGCCGTGTTACTTGCCCTTTACTTTCAAGCAATTTAATTTCAAGCACTTCAATTCTTGCTTTTTACATTCCTAAAATTGCCATGCTAGATTAGGCCCTGGAACCTAGGGTGCAAAAACTTTTATCCGGTAGAATCACTAAGAACGCACTTAGGCACCGAGGGGTGAACATAGGCTAGTAGGATTTAATTTCTTGCAATAAATTTTAGAGAAGCTCAATTCACCCCCCCTTCTTAGGCATTGTAACACCCCTGGGTGTTAAACATGCATTAGCATCCCAAAGCATGAGCATTAGCATCACCTGCATTTCATAATCACATGCAATATAAGTTAAATCTAAATTGAAATGTGTAAAACATCTTTTTAAACCATATATGTTGCATTTGCTTGCTAGGGTTGTAAAACTTGTTTGGCTATAATTTTAAAATAACCTAGAATTAATTAGCATGATTTTTGGAGCAACTTTTGAATTCAAAATTTCCCCAAATTTTTGCTTTTAAAAATATTCTAGAAAAATAAGTTTTTATTTAAAAATTGGACTTTAAATCATTAATTCAAAATCTGTTTAGAATTTTAAAATGTGCCCTTAAGCAAAGTTGTAGAAACTTAAATTTTGAACAACTTTTGTTTTGAGGTCAACTTTTGAAAATGTCATTTTCGTCTTCAAAATTTGAATTTGAAATGATTTAGAAAATCTGGAAATTTATTTATAAAAGAAAATGGAATTCTCAGCTTTACTGGGCCGCCGCCTCCGCTTCGGCCCGCTCGCGCAAGCCGGCCCGGCCCGCGTCCGCGCCCGCGCGCTCGTCCGCGCGCGCCACACGCCAGCGCCCGACCACGCTCAGGCCGCGGCCGCCGCGTGGAAGCCGCTCGTCGTCGCCGGTGTACGGGTGGCACGCCGTGGCCCCCACCGCCTCGCCGTGCCTCCAAGTCGACCGAACCGAGCGGCCGCTCCCCGTCCCTCCCATTTCGCACTCCTCGCGCACCAGCAGCAGCCGTAGTGGAGCCAGCGGCCACCGCGCCATTGCCGCCGCCCTCCGAGCTCTGCCACCGCGCCATCGCCGCCGCTGCTGCACCCGCGTCCGATTCTTCACGGCCATTGCTCTGCCTCCCTCCGCTCCACCCCGTGCTCCCTCCAGCTGTCGCCATCGTCAAGGTGAGGGGGCCAATTTTGGCCGACCGTTCTTCACCGCTGCTCGTCGGAGCTCGGCTGCGCGCGGGTGGGCTGCTCCCATCGCCTTTCTTCTCTCCTTTCGCGTGCGTCAGCTTCGCCTGGTGATGCTAGAGCTCTAGCGCTCCTCGGACCGCCATGCCGTGCACCGCGCGAGGTGTGACCACGGTGAGGTAGCGCCGCCGTGCGCCATGCACGCCGGCGAGCTTGCTCCGGTAAACCACCCGGCCAAGTCCGGGCACCTGTCGGTGCGGCTTAGTGTCCCGAGCACGCTCGCACTGACCGCCTCGCCGTTTGGCTCACCGACGATGAGATACGACCGCCGGCGTTCGTCCCTCTCTCCGGTGTCTGGCAAGTGGGGCCATGGGGCCCACTTGCAGCGACTGGGGAGGAACCAGTATGCGCAGATCCGGGGACGCGTAGCAATTTCAGCAGTGTAGATTTTCGGATTTTAAAAAAATGATTTTCCAGAAATTGTGAAAAGCTTTCAAAAATCATATCTCAAGATTTTTAGCTCCAAAGATTATGAAACAAATTTTGTAGTGTTTCTCATGAGTAGATCTATGGCTTAAAACTATTGCATGTTATTTTATGATACTTTTATGTGTAGATTTATTTAATTCTTATTATTGTTGTTATCTTAGAAAATGTCTAATAAATAGAATATTGATTAGAAAAATATGGTTCCTATTTCATTAGTCTTCTTTAGTGATGTACTTTCTAAGAAAAATGTATTTGATGCATGTTCTATGAAAAATTATTAAGGTGTAGTTCAAATATCTTTAATTGATGATTTTTGTTATTTTTAGTAGAGAGCAAAAATTGTATAACACATGCATGTGATAATTTTTGTGATGTGCTTGTTTAATGTGTAGAGTATAGGAAAAATAATAAATCTATTGTTTGATACTTTTTATAGTACAAAGTATTTTTATGCTCATTATTATGCTATAGCTTGTTTATTTTGTATAGATTGTTTTACTTATCCAAAGCCCATGAAATTTCTGTAGTATGCTATTTGGAGTAAGACTATACTACTGTAATTTTGTAGATTTTTACATACAACAGAAATAGGTGTTAATGTGTAACCCTAGTTTAAATAGGAAATAAAAAGTTATTCTTTATGAGTAATTAAAGTAATAAAAAATGTTTGGTGTATCTTTGAAGCACCAAACTATCTTGCTGGTGTTACTTGATAGGTTAAGGTATTAGGGTGTGGCAAAGTGTAGCAACACTTGTGTGAGAGTTATATGCTAACTAGTATAAGAGTAGATGACATGTTTTGTGGTACATGTTCTTGGATGATGTTGACTATCTTGTAGAAAAAATTTGTCTCTAATCTATATTATCAGTTTTAATGTGCTCGTCTGCATATCATGTCATCATGGCATTTCACCGCATCCGATGCACCGTCTGCATGTTTACTTATGCAATTGCATCATACAGGATCGCAGGAGGAGTCGCCGGTAGCAGTGTCGAAAGAACAGACTTGGACCGATCCGCAAGAGCCCCAGGCACAGGAGGTGCCCGAGGAAGAGGAGCAAGGAGAGGATTGCCCGAGTGCGTAGATCACCAGCCTAGTTCATTTGAAAGAGGCAAGCCCCGGAGCATTCTAAATTCCCTATTTTATTCAAGCAATTCTTTATATATGAGTTATATATTGTTGTATTAAATTATAGGAGTTGAGTGAAAACACTTGCCGCATATATACATTTTCCTTGTCCCATAAATACGCCTGGAATCCTATTTTAGTCTAGGGTCGAGAGTATTGCTTAGCCATGCTTAGACGGTAGAAGTCGGGTGATTTCCTATCACCTGCGAGATATAGGTGGATACCTGGTTATAGTTGGCTATAATGGTTATCATGAAAAGTAACCAAGTGTTGATGGATAAACGGAGACCGGGCGGAGTCTTATAGGGTTTTGGACTATAGTGATTCCATATGTGTCGATTAAGGACCGATCTTTGCTCGTCCCTCTTGTCATGTTGAATGCATGCCTCACATTTAGCTGGCCGAATAAAGTACCTTTTGACCGCGAAGCTAGTGACATGATTCGGGCCGAGACCTACACGGGTGCGCGTACCGGTGCTGAAGGGGGTATGACAGGGACGCGAAGAGTGAGCCCAAGGTGCGTCCTAGCAGTCGGGTAGTCCCTGGGTACTGCGGCCCCAGTTTATCCCGCCACGTTTACCGAAATCGTGTCATTAGTGATCTAAGCGACCCTGACGGGGGAAGCTTGGTTTGTGTGAGGAATAAATCACCAGCTGGTTAGGAATCGATTCGAATCGCCATCACTCCTGGATAGTGAGCACTTGACTCGAGCTGCAGCATCGTAGTAATAATGATAGAACACAAATGATTATGTGAACGATGTTGGAAAAGCTAAACCTGATATGGTAACTTTGGATGTTAATGGTTAATCAAGTGATTGCTCTAGCATAGGTGCTTACTTAGATTAATTAGGTATAATTAAGTTGATGCTTATATTTTAAATGGTTCATCGATGATAACTCATGCTTTTCTGCAAAACCAGTCAAGCGAGTCCACTTTATAAAAGCCTTGCATACTCCTTGGTGTCATTTATTTCTGGTTTACGACGGATAAGGCTAGCTGAGTACCTTCTCGTACTTAGAGTGTTGTTTCCAATGTTGTTGCAGATAGTCAGATGTACTATGGGTATTGCGTCAACTGTCTGTACCCGGCGATGGGCGACAACTAGGACCAATGGCAATGGTCACCCCGTCTATCTTATCCCATGCTTTTGTGGACTATGACTACCTGCTGGCACTGTACCTGAACTAAGTGTGTGTGTATGGTTTTAAAATTACTTGCTTCCGCCATGTTAATTTGAACTCGTGTTGTAATACCTTTATATTCTGAACTCCGATGTATTCAACTGTCGTTGCGAACTTTATGTACCATGTGACGGTGGCTGCTAAATAGTACGATCGTGGTTGGAATGTTGGTTGGTTGGAAATCATTCGTGATTTCACGGAATCTCGGGTTGTACGGGCTTAAGTTTGATAAATTATCTGCCTCGGTGAAAGATTTTCTTACTTAATCTCGTACAATCATGTTGATCCGTTACAGGCATCTTGATCCTTTCACGCTCCACAACCGTCGCCGTGCGGCAGAAAGGGCACAGCGGCTGCCCCTCTCTCACTCAACGCGAACCAATCAAGGACGAAGCACCCAAGGCTATCGCCATCTTCTACAGGCCTCTGCTTCCACTCTCCTGTCGACAACTCCCGCTCGCCTACGCTGTGCCCGCACCCCCACCCGAACGACCGCCGCCGCCTCCACCGTCGTCGCCTTTACCGTGTAGACGGGGAACGAGAAAGACACCGATGGAACCTAACCGACGGGTCCGGGGCAGCCGTTATAACCGGGTCCAACCACACCAGGTTGGGGACAGACCCAAGTCTGGCTCAGGGGCACCCGATGTCCAAAACGAGGTTTTCTCTCTTCAAAACCGGCTGAAACTAAGGCGCGGTGTCCAGAGGCCAAATTTCCAGAAATCAGAGTGTCTCCTGGCAAATGGCTCGAAAATAGGTGTCCACCAACAAAGAGCCATCACTTGGCATGTCCAACAGCAAATTTTGCCTAAGAATTATCATTCCGTCCCTTCAAGTCACCCAACCAAACAAAAAAAAGGATGAGCATGTCCTCTTAACCAAAACTTACTAAGGTAATATTGTATCCTTTCTAGAATCAGAGACAGGATGATCCATCTCACTTTGTCTAACACGAGAAGCTATTTTTACTGCTCCTTCCGTTCCAAATTATAAATCGTTTTTTTTTATTCATTTTACTATGTATCTAGGAATGGAGGGAGTAATAAAAAAACAAAAGGAGGAAAAAAATCAAGAGTTTCGAGACCGTGCATTGTGCATGTATTTCACTAAAAGAGAGTAGAATTTGGAGGGAAAAAATATAACATGAGAAGCTATTTTACTAAATGTTCTTTTTGAGCAGTTCCTTAGAGCCAAAGAAAGTAATTCCACCGAAGAGCTAAAGACAAAGCAGTTTTAGCTAAAGTCGGAGCTCTACCAAACACCCTAAAGCAGTCCATACTACTATAGATTGGCAATATAAAATTGAAAAGAAAATTATGTTTCCATCTTATCCATCTTATCTTTTCACAATAGTTCTCGATGGAGAGATGCATAGGTCGATGGTCACCATAGACGACGCGTGAGGATTGGATGTCATCCGGGTACAAGGGTAGGCCTTTCTCGCGCTACGCACCACTGAGCATGTCTGTTTCATCGAGGAGCTGTAGCAAGTCAATAACAGGAGCATGAACGCATCTAAACCCTAGGGTTTTGATGATTGATAGGGCATAAATATGTGTGACTAGCATATATCTTCCAGGGGCTAATTGCCTTTGAGTTAATCACATTGTTGAGAATGACCACACATATTTATCATGTATGGCCACAAATGACTTGGCTTCAAGATTTGGTGTTTATCATGTATGGCGAAAGGATTACGAAAAGACTTGGTGTTAATCACATTCGTTAATTAGTGTGTAATAAGTCTTTTTCTTACTTTGAACATACTATTAAGGGGGTCCAAGGCATTTAGCTTCAAACGGTCAAAGCAATAGTATGGAGATGCATGAAGTGACTAAACTCTCGATCGAATTGATAGCTGCAAGTGGCTAACTCTCACTCGATCTCCTGGTGCTCAACGAGATGAATCGCAGCTCTGGCTCGACAAGTGACACGCTCGCCAGGGACCTGATTACAATACACCTCGTGGCGCACTGTCATGACTCGAGGGTGAGAACGCGTGCCGAGATCAGCATCGTGATCGTCGTGTCTGCCGCAAAGATCAACTAGCAATGAGTGGTTGAGACGGAGAAGGAGGTGGCAGAGACGAAAGAGCTAGGCGCCAACAAAGAGGCTCCTCCAACTCGTGCACTGTTGTTGTAAAAAAAATCATGCCGTTTTTCTCTCTTCTCCAAATGAGATAGGGATAAAAAAAACATTGTTTTTTATTTTCCTCCAGCTCCTGCTCCTCAGCACCAAACCAACCCGGCCAAATAGATCCGGGTTGGGTGCCTAAATTTTAAGATAATTTTAGACAACACTCTTGTACAACCAACTAGTACAAGTAAATTGTTGTTTTTTTTTGACCCGGCCAAACAGGCTCGAGCGAGGTGCCTAAATTTTAAGATGATTTCAGACAATCCTCTTGTACAACTAAATAGTACGAGTAAATTGTTGTTTTTTGTGATTTGTAATTTGTCTTTATATTATAGCATATCAATTATTGCCTTGTCTAACTATAGAAATAATTGTATGCCAACACACATCAAATTTTATCAGATTTGTGGTTTTGTCGAATAGGTTTTTTAATTCTCGAAACCAAAAATTACATGTTATACGCACATAAATGGCAACAAACTAAAGTTATAATTTTAATATAAAATATATGCAATAACCGTCGCATGCAAGTTAGCTAAAACTCAGACATTTGAATTTTAGCGAGTTCCTTTTTTGTTGGTTAGTGGGCCCTACCTCTATAGTCGATCTGATCTTTACATATTGTGACGATTTTTTACAACTATAAAGACTGTTTTTTTTAATCCACTTATGTAGACCTCATGCAGTGAAAGTGTGAGACTGAAGATCAATCTCGGCCGAACTCATGTGCTCGAACTAATATCCATATTCAATTCTACCATGAATGCATACTATTCCATTTGCTGCCATACCAAAATTTAGAGAGGAGATCACTTCAGGGTTTAGTGCTTTATTTATGGCAAGACGGATCAATTTCATTCAAAAACGCAGCCAAAAAAAATTTCAAATATGCAATTTATATTAGTATATCACAATATTCACAGCAACAATACAACAAGCATTACAATCTGTGTTCAGAAGAACAAGTTAGTTTTACACGCACAAAACACAACGATGGAAGCACACTTCAAAGTCACGGACACAGCACCCTTATTCTCTTGATCTTGGGCAACGTTGATGGCACTACTTCTTTCTTTTGCAGGTGCAGCTCCGGTGCGTTCATCTTGGTGGCGAACCATGGGTGCTTGAGCGCGGCAGCTGCCGTGAGCCGCTTGTCGGGGTTGCATGTGAGCAGGCCGCTGAGTACCTGGAATCCTTGCACGGACAGCTTTTTCATGGGAAACTCCTCCCGCAGTAGGTTGCGCCGCTTCATCTTCAGCTCAGGCATCAACTGGGTGGCGAACGGCGTGGACGACAACCATGGCCACGTCGTTTCATCTGGCGCGCCGAGGACGTTGAAGATCATGTCGAGCTGGTCCGCTTCATTGGAAGCCATGAACAGAGGTGACCCGTCGATGAGCTCGGCCATGACGCAGCCGAGCGACCAGGTGTCGACGAGGGCGTCGTAGTCGGGCTTCCCCAGCAGCATCTCCGGCGCCATGTACCACAGCGAGCCGGCTTGCTCGTACGGCGGCGGCTCGGCCATGTACATGGCCAGCCCAAAGTCGCAGATCTTGACGGTGGTGCGGTCGTCGGTCACGAGGACGTTGTCGGGCTTGATGTCCCGGTGGACGACGTGGGCGTCGTGCATCTTCTTGGCGCCCGTGAGGAGCTGCCACATGATGGCGCGGACGGTCGCCTCGGGCAGCGGTGGCGGCATCCCACTCCCACCGTAGCGGCGCTGGTGGAGGACATCGCTGAGGCTGGGGCCGACGCACTCCATGACCAGGCAGAGGTCCAAGGTGGCCGGGCTGCGGGCGAGGCCGTGGAAGCCGACGACGTACGGGTTGTCGCGGCCGCTCGCCTCGAGCAGGGACGCCTCCCGCAGCAGCGCCACCTGGCTGCCGTTGGCCGCGGCGAGGCGCTTGATGGCGACGGTCCGGCCGGTGCCGCGGTGGCGCGCCTTGTGCACCGAGCCGAAGGCGCCCGTGCCGATGCGGCCGGTCTCCTCGTAGTCATCGGTGCTGCCCATGGCGATCCGCGTCCTCTTTCGGGTCGGTCGCGCCGCGCCGGCGCCGGGGTCGCGGACGGCGGCGGCGGGGGCTGCTGCTGCCTCTACGCAGGCGGCCATTAGGGCGAGTGGAAAAGGCGGGCGATTCGACGGGATGCTTGCTGGAGGCAGGGGGTTCAGGATAGTCGGAGGTGGGGGAAAGGCGGCGGGAAGTCGGTGAGGATGCGCGAGTAGCGGCGGCGACTATATACTGCGGGTGCGGATCGAGTGTGTCCGACGACGACGAGCGATGCTTGACTTCGAGTCGGTGTCGTTCCGGCATCCGCATGATCGATCTCTGCTTCTCGTCTCCGACAAAGGATGGGAGCAACCACCATGCGCGTGCCGCGGACGCGTTCATGCGATCCTGCCTCCGACTCCGACTTCGACTTCGAAAGCTTTTGGGAATTGGGAGATGGCTTGCGTTGCGCGCAGGGCACAGTCGATCGGTGTCGGTCTTCTGTCATTGAGACCGATCGGTATTTTTCAAAAGTCAGGACCGAGCAAGTTCGGTCTCAGTTAGTTTGGTTCGGTCTCGGTCATAACTGAACTAACCGAACTTCACAAAACAACTACTAAATATTGTAATTTGTAGCAAATTTTACCAATATTTTTTCTATTTCAAGGCAAATATACAATACAAAATATAGATTAAACATAGTGATAAGAGTGATGGTTGATATAAATCCACTAGAATAAATATTATATCACTAATAATAGTCTAAATTGCATATTATGTCAATAAAGTTTAAATGTTCGGTTAATTCAGTTAGTTCGGTTACCCGAGGGTAATGACCGAATTAAGTCCGATTAGTTCGGTTACTTCAAACTGAAGACCGAACTTGTGACCAAAATTTTCGGTCTCGGTCACTTTGGTCTTGGTCTCAATTAGTTTGGTTCACTTTTCGGTCTTCGGTTAATTATGCCCAGCTAGTCCCAAGTTCCGATCGGGTTTGGTCGGTCTGATGGATTTCATCGTTGTTGGGCTCCGTCGTCGTCAAGTGTTTGGGCTGTGGGCTGTGGGCCGTGGGAGACGTAAATCACGGCTGCTTATCCGGCCTGCAAGGAAGCAACGGAGCGATTGGGCCTCAGAGTCCCACTATTGCTGAAACGAAAAAGTCTATATTACCTCTCTCAACTTTTGCAAAAGTCTGTTTTTCCTCCCTAAACTCTAAAACCGGGTAAACCACCTCTTTGAACTTTTAAAACTGTTTGTTTTACCTCCCTGACTGGTTATAAGCGATTTTAAAAGGCGGTTTTGCATTTTTCTTTTTTTATTTATTTCGGCTGAATCTTTGAAAAATCATAGTAAATCATAAAATGGTAAATCACCTTTGAAAACCGCTTGTAACCGGTCAGGGAAGTAAAACGAACAGTTTTAAAAGTTCTGGGAGGTGGTTTATCCGATTTTAGAATTTAGGGAGGAAAAATAGACTTTCGCAAAAATTATGAGAGGTAACATGGACTTTTTCCTTCTGTAATGCTGACATTGGCCGTGGCCCCGTTGGCTCAACAAAATTAACAGGACCGACCAATTTATGTGCTCCTTATGAAATCTAAGAACAATACTATTTTTTCGTGCTCTTATTACAGTCTTACTTATACGAATTACGAAATCTAGAACATAATCTACTCCAGCACAGCCTCCTGAGGTTTGGCCCATGTTCCGCCAGGTTTGTTAACCAACGAACAAGACCGAAACACCGCGGCTCCACCCAACAAATAATCCATCCAAACCTGGTTATTTATATCTATATATCTATAATCTATCTATCATCAACCGGTATACACACACACACACACTAGTATAAAAAAAAAGAGAGAATTTATGACTCTCAAAATTGCCCAGAAAGAAGCAAACTTAGGCTGATTCTGTCAAAACGGCTGAGCCTGCTTTATCGCCAAGATCCAAATTGAAGTTGTAGTTTGACACGGTTTCAAGGGTTTTCGACCCCTATCACGACAAATCACAACAAAAAATGATTTTGGTCAACGTTGATGTGGGTGGTAAGAGAGGGTGAAGACACCGTCCAACAGTAACGAAAATCACTGGAAGTCGACAATTTTTTACTATTGGCAGTATTTAACTTCACATCTGTAATTATAATAACAAAAATACAACCTTTTAGTATCTTTCCCAACATACAAACAAGAATAGTAACACGAGGAACTCAAAGCTGATCACTAAAAACTCGTCAAAATCACAAACTGTTAACGACTGACAAGTAGTATGAAATTATGCAGCATCAAAATCATCTGAAGGCTACGATTTCTTCCTTCAAACGTGTGATGAAGCCATCTACGCTCATTGTAGCCAGGTCAGCATTGTCTCTTACCCTAACGCAGATCTGCAGTACACAAGGGATCCAAGTCAAACTGCAAGGAATCAAATCTATTTTGCGTGCATCAATATCTGAGGGTGATACTGGTACGCAAGTACATACACGGCATGTAGAAGAAAAAAAATGGCACTGAGGTAAAGAGGACTTACATTTCCAGTCTCGGCCTCTTGTGCACCTACGACAAGAATGTAGTTGAATTGGGCTAGTTGGGCTTCCCGTACCTGCAAGATTTATTGAGAGGTCTCACAGTTGGCTACATACAATTCCTTCTTTTTTGATTGAAAATTTTGTATAAGGACACGCAAACAAATATAAGAACAAGAAATTAAAAGAAACGGTGCCAAAGCCTAAAAGAGCTTGGTAACTGGAAAGTACCTTCTTTTGTATTGTCCTGTCACTCGCGTCAATATCAACGTGAAAACCAGCTTCATGTAGAGTGGCAAGAACCTGGTATCAGAAACAAAAAGATCATCAGCACCATTATTAAATGAGCAAGGTCCAATTTTGTCTAAAGCGGTAAAAGGGAACACACATATAACATGAACCCATAAGGATAGTATGGTAAGCTATCAAAGGTAGGAAGGTTACATTAAAGGGTACGTGTGGACTCATCAACCGACTCAAACTCAATAGATATTTGTTGTTTGAATTCGAGACAAAAACTAGGCAATTTCACACTGCTAAGAGCATCTCCAACAGTTTGCCATCCGGCTTTCCCATCCTTCATTTTTTTGGCAAAATGAGAAAAAAAACCCTCTCCAATCGTTTGGCATCCTCCCTCCCCATCTTTCCCAACCTCGCAAAAATCTATCCCGAGTGCGCATATATGCACGCGGCCTAGGAGCGTGCATCCGGAGTTTCCCGGCCCGTCTAGTAAAAAGGAAGAAAGACAGGGTTCCAGGTGAGAAAAGCGCAAGAGAGAAAGATCTGGTGGAAGGGCTTAATCGCGTACAGAAACAAATTCAGGGTTCCTGATACAAAACATGAGACCGGGTCGTAGGAAAAAGTGCCGAGAAAAAAAAAACTTTTGGGATAGAAATATAGGAAACTCTTGGATATGACTTCTTTTTTTCCTTCTCATACTAATTTAGGAGTTGGCAAACACCATATTTTAGGAAACAAAATATGAAGAACTCTTGGAGATGCTCTAACCACAAAGAATCATCTAAAATACAACACAACTGGTGAGGACCACGAAGTGGAATATAACTCAACAGAAGTTTTTTTTTTAATGTCAGCCACAACAGAGAACTATGAAGTCAAGTCAGTTTTTACCATTTACCTGTTTCGCATATTCCACTGAACCAGAAGATACCGAGCAAACAATGGCCTGGCGAGGGCTTAGCCATAAGGGCCATTTACCATTGTAATGCTCCAAAAGAATGGCAAACATCCTTTCAACAGAACCTAGGATTGCCCTGTGTATCATCACAGGCCTTTCAATTTTGGCTTCATCCTCAGCAGAATAAGCCAGCTTGAACCGAATGGGCAGCTGAAAATCCAGCTGTAACAGATAATAATATAAGGTTAGATAAAATGATAAATGATTATTTTAATTATTTAATGACAGGATAACATTCAAGGGAACCTGTAAGGTTGCACACTGAAATTTCCTCTTAAGGGCGTCAAACACACCAATATCAATTTTTGGGCCGTAGAAAGCACCATCCCCTTCATTAATCTGCATGAAGGCATCTATATAAGTCCTCTCAATACAAGGCAATGTCATGGGAAAATAATGTTGCAAAATGTGCATGCACTTCCTCTGTGATTTTAGTCAGAGCCAGTGCAGGTACTAACAATGACATGATAATTGAGTGAAAGCCCTTTTAACTGCACCAACAATATTGAATATTGTGTACAAATGCAAATCTAGTCTAGCTCTAGTAAAGGCATGGAAACATCAAGGGAAAAAGGGCTATCATAGTCTTTGTGAAGGTACCTTCCACGGCTTCCCAAACTCATTCAAAGCTTCTGTTAATTGTTGCTCTGCTTTGTTCCAAGTTTCAATTTCACCTAAATACTTCTCTGGTCTCTGGAAAAATGACATCATGATCAGGTTCGAGTATTAACTAAGAAACATCAAACTATCACAAGGTTATCAATATCCTTTGAAGATCAGAGAATTCATTAAATCTTAGCATTTTGCCCCCAAAGATATGAAAATGGGAAGTAGCAAGGATGCAAAAACAATGGAAGTAACAATGTAAGCAAGGATGCAAAAACAATGGAAGTAACAATGTAACACATACAAATTTTCATTAGTCATTGAAAAATTGGTTTTTTAGATCACCATAAGAAAATATATCAAATCCAATCAAGCTGTCTGGAATTAAAGACTCAAGGAAACATATGTGGAAACATCAAATGCGAAGAGAGATTGCAAGATCTTGTCATGAGCTTTACCAACTCGAAGTTCAAAAAAAGCAAGAATGTATACTACATTATCTCAATATATTTCAGTGAGATAATAACAAGCAACTAGCAACCAAGAACAAATATTTGGGCCCCTTTGGATTGTAGGATAGGAAAAATAAAGGAGTAGGAAAAACTTAGGAATCAAGTGGCCAGCCTTTCCTAATCCTATAGGAATAAAAAACAAAGGAAAATATAAAGGCCTTTGGTACAAGCTCGGGTGAAATAAAGGAATTGGAGCAGGGCAGGCATGCGTGGTGGCGAACTGGACAGGCACCTCTGCTCTTGCTGTTTAAGCCCGTGGCCACTCGTGAGCCTTCCATCCACAAGGTGGGCTCCACTCATCAATATTCTTATATCCAGCGATGCTCGTCTCTGCCAGAGCGTCTCTCCACCACTCGTTTTCTCCCTCGCTCGCCATGACCGCCGCCTGAAGCTCTGCGGCTCGCCGCCTCGCCCATCCCCAGGCCTCCAGCCCAAAGACGCCAGCCATGCCTTCCACTCCTCCCAGCGCTCGCGCTCGCCCTGCCCCCTTCTCCCCACTCATACGCGCCAGGCGTGGGCGCCGCCACCATTGCCGGCCGGGCCGAGCTCAATGCCGCCAGCGCTCCTGCCCATCCGTCCAATCCCAAGCCCCAGTCACCACACAGAGGCCCCGCCAGCGCTTCCACCCGGCAGATCGACCACCCAAGCCCAAATCCCTTCAACCTGCTCCCAGATCCACGTTCACCGGTTGCTGATCTACCATTCCACAGCAAAATCGATGTCGATCCGTCTCTAGTTTGGGAGGCTGCAGCGACTCCGTCAACCCCATCGGTGGCGGCGGATCCATAGCCACAGCTGTCTGTTCTGCCTTCCCTTCCCATGCCTGTCGTGGAGGAAGAACAGTTCGACTCAGGGGAGGATCGAGTGAGCAGCCAGAAGCGAGACGGCACCGCGGGCGTGAAAAGCAGAGCGAACAGGCACGAGCGTCGCGCGGGAAGGATTTAATTTCGCGCCAGGATTCTTTCCATGAAGTCTCACCTCATGTTACGATTCCTGTGGAATTGAATCATAGGATTGCAATCCCATGGAATCTTTCCTTTCTTTCTCCTATGAACCAAAGGGAAGCTCTGGAAAGTTTCCTTAGGAAGCTGAATCCTTCACTTTTCCTGCCTTTCACCCTCATTCCAAAGGGGGCCTTAGTGTTACTGCCCAGATTTTATAATAATTCTGAAAAATATGTATGTGATAACATGCCCATAGCTACATAAATATCACATATTCAGTGGTGACCTTGTGATTCGAATTCATCAGAGGTTTAGCACATAAGTATAGTAAGAAAGTAAAAATAAAAAAGGATATATTAAAGCTGATTGTTAAGCAGTTCATCCTGCATATTAAAGCTGCAATTTACAGCTTCCAGATTGTCATCATTTCATGCCAAATGTTAAGCATATATTCTGGTTCCTATCAAGCAGAAATGCCATCAGTATAAAAGATAAAAAGAACAGAAGAATACCGTAGACAACTCCAACTCATATTTGAAGCCAAATATCTCGTAAACATAATTGATGAATTCCAAAACAGCCTTAACTTCATCCTTGATCTGCAACAAAAATAAACTTTTAACAAATGTAGGAGTATATCTACTGTCAGAGAAAAGGAAGAAACAGTAAACACACTATACAACTTGCTAATGCAAATTAGAATGTATGCAGGGTGCTGGTGTTAAGCACTCATGTAAAAGTAATTATCATAACATCATACGCTTTATGTAGATTATACAGTATAGTGATTACTAATAGAAGTACAAAACGATTCATTCTATTATAGAGGATAGTAAAAAGCATGGTTTACACAAATAAAACCTACTTGGTCTTCTCTGCAGAAGATGTGAGCATCGTCCTGCCATAGACATAATAAAACATTGAAAAATTAGTATGGAGAGAACAAATTATCATTAAATATAACTGGACTGAAACAAACAACTCACAGAATAGATGTCTTACCTGCTGGAATCTTCTAACACGTGTCAAACCTGTAAGAGCGCCACTAAGCTCATTTCTATGAAGCACTCCAAAATCAGCCATGCGAAGAGGCAGCTCTGTAGCAAAAGGTAAGCCAGCCATTACACATAAGGTTTGTCAAATCAACAAATGCACAGTAATGGTAGAAAATTAAGGGTCCCCTTAAAAATGAAGATACTACAGAATGATGACTGGAGCAGCATTGGTTAAGCTTAAATTGTTCATTTGGTTCCATTTGGAGTTAGTATCAGTGACAAAGCACTGACATATGGGCTCCTATGGACCCAATGAAGATTTGATCCAAGTTTGATTGGGGATAAGTATAAGAGGAGTTGGTTTGATTGCATACTGTTGTTAGCACTTGTCGTGGCTATACAAGAGGTACGCAATGCAATCTGAAGGCAAGCCGTGAAAATTGTCTCCAATACCGAAAGTCCAAAAAACAGCAGAAGTCTCCCCTATAATGTTCTATCTTGTGCAACAAAGTTCATGGTGTTTATAGTCGAACACAGACACACAGCAGTCGTGTTTGTTACATGCACATAGCACATCTTACCCAAGGACCGCTTTAAGCCATGAGGGATACGGGACTAGGGCCATGGCCCTAGGCGTGGCCCACAAATTGGCTTTCCCATTGAAAACTTATGGCCAAATCCATGTGGCCCTAGGCATGACCTAGTGAACCTCCCAGCCCAGCAAGACAGCAGCCTGCCACCTCATGTTTGTCCTACCTGCAGCCTCTCTTGTTGTTTGACCTGTCCGCTCACTCTTTACATTGGCGCAAGCAGCGCTCACATGCAGCGGCTGCCCCCCCCCCCCCTCCCTACTCCACAATGTGAACCCCAAGCGCAATCATTGGCATGGCTAAATTGGGCGGCAGCATGGCCAAATCAGCCAAATGGGGATGACTGGCAAGCGACGGCACTGCCAAGTCAATTAACAAGGAAGCCAAAGAGATGCAGAGAAGCAGCTAGCAGAGGCTGGATGCAGGAATGGGAGCATAACTAGACACCTGTGCGCAAACTATGCTTGTGCCGTTGTGTACATGGACAACCGCCGGCCAACATTGGAGAGCATGGCAGCAACCAGCAGTCCAGCAGGTAATAGAATTCCCCATTCCCAAATATCTATTGAAGTCCCCGTTCCTGTGGTCATGCTGGTTGTGAGCACAGTAGTTAGGACTAGCTCCAGCCATGACGAGGGAGATCAGCCTCACAATTTACCTTCTAAATAGTGGCTAGATTGTGTCTTTGTACATCATGACTTCATGCCCAATTGATCACCGGTCAGCAGTAGTTTGCTGAAGCATACTTGTTTCATTTTAGTCTCTCAGTAAAATTTGTTGAGAAAAAAAAAAGACATCTCTCATTCGCATTTGTTTACAAGCTTCTTAAAATGGTGCTGTGTTACTACCATTTGCAGTTACAAGTGTTGAGAGAATATTTTCAGAGCGCATTTTTTAGAACAAGCTAAGAAATAGTATAGGAAATCAATATTTGAATGATTCTTGGTTATATACATCTATCAAAAAGAAATTTATTCTTTTTCTATAAGTTAGTGATAGTAAAGCCACAACCTCTTGTTTACGAAAGACCCCTCATCCAATTAACTTGTAGTATCCATTTTTAGTTTGCAAGGTTATGAACCATTATCTTGTATAGATTAAAGAACTATTTAGTTCTTTTATGAATGTTTTTCATTAATGGCAAAATATTTGGCTCTTATGTGTTTTGTACACCAAATGTGAAGTCGTTGACTAAAGGTTAGTAGGCCTGGTATGAGGTGCTTAGGTGCTTAGATAGTGGCCCTAGGCATGGAGATTTATCAGTTTGCAACTGCTTTAAGCTATTATTGTGAAAGCAGAAAGGTTCACTTAAAACAAAGCAATTTATAATACAATGATTAGAAAGAAACTCACCTCTGTATGACCGAACCCTATTAGCAAACATTAGACAGTGGCCTGGACAATTCATTGGCTTAAGTCCAAATTCCTGTTTCTCAATCTGCATAAGAATTGATCCAACAAGCAGTCAGCAGATGTTGTAACTCACTGATGAGTCTATCTATGACACATGTAATGTACAATAAACTGACATAGATTCTGCTGCATAATCTATGAATGCACATACCTCAAAAACAAACATGTTCTCCTTGTAGTTTGCAGCGTGTCCAGAAGTTTCCCAGAGTTGCATATTGTACATATTTGGGCTCAACACCTATAAGATAGGCATAAGGAATAAAAACAGTGGAATTGAACAGCGATGTCTATAATCTAACTGAGTAAGTAAATAACAAACTAATATATACCTCTTGGTATCCTCTAGCTCTGTACTGTTGCCGCATGAAGTCCATCAGTTTGTTATATATCCTAGCACCATGTGGAAGGAAGAAGCAGCTTCCAGGACTGCACAATTGTAAATACAATCAGAAATTCACCATTAACCAGAGATGTCACAGTGAGATATGAAAGCAAGAAAAGAAAGAAACATAAACGAGTTCTATGTACCTAAGTTCATGGAAAAAGAAGAGTTCATGTGCTTTCCCTAGTATCCTATGATCACGTTTCTTAGCTTCCTCTAGAAAATGTTTATATTCCTGCAAAGTGTCATGTAATAAACATAGACGCAAAAGATGAGAAACAAAAGAAAATGCAAACATATCATTCAGGGATGGTCAGACAGATTATGATAACACAGATCTGAAAGGCATGGCCTGTCTTGATATTCATAATTCATAATTACTACAGTTACCTGAACTTATCAGTGCCTCAGAGACACGCTCAATTAAAGTTTCACACGATTACCATGCAGCGTGTTGTGCAAATTATCCCTAACCCCATAATCCATGTTAACCAACAGGTTCCGAAAAACACAAGGAGATCTTAGACACGGTTTCAAGGTATTCATTCAGAGAAAAGTGTACCATCATGTATGAAACTTTCTGCCAAGTCAGATGCAGTACATGAATCATGAACAAATAATTTATGCTAGTATCTAAAGTGCAAATATAACTGACATGTTCAGCAGGGTTATATATGAGTAAACAGATTACAATTGTCCATGTCATCAGTGATAGCATCATAAGAAGGAATTCAATTCTATACCGTGAGACGTCGAGAATCAGGGAAAGAAATTCCATATACTCTCTGCAGGCTTTCGCGGTCTACTTTTCCTCTCCAATATGATGATGAAGCCTGAATATTTACATGTGTGTATACATATGAAATAGCCAGTTCCACTAAAAAGAGAACCAGAAGAATAGTGCACAATCAAAGAATCATTACCTTCAGACAAGCGAAAGCTTTGACGAAGGAAGTATTTGGGATGTGTGGCCCACGGCATAGGTCAACTAAAGGACCACACCTGTATACTGTAATGGTCTTGTCCTCGGGCAACTCATTAATGATTTCAACCTGAACATATAATTCATTTTTTTTTGTAAGAATGGATGGAAGTCATATATATTTAACATAAGCAGCAAAATAATATAGAGGAATGAAACAAACAAGACAGGAGCAAGGAAGGTTGCCTTGAATTCATTTTCAGCAAACATTTCAAGAGCTTCTGCCCTGCTGACCTCGATGCGTTCAAATGGTTGCTTTTCCTGCACCAAAGTGAGATTTAACCATCTAAGAACACAATGTTTCTAGCTAGAGTGCTTCACTGATGCCACAAAAACAATGCAAGACATGGATACATTATTAGCAATTTCAAAATTCTGAATCACAGCATGTACTTTCTGACCCACATATAATGCATTGAAATAAGCCGTCCAGGTAGATAGTGCCCACAAAACAAGTTTAACATAAGCTTAAATGAAATGAGTTAAAATTCAAAGCATACCGCAACAGCCTTTTTAGCTTGGCTTTCAATGATACCAAAGTGCTCCTCGTTCAATGTTTGGTCTTTGTAGTAAGCATCATAGTAGAAACCCTTAGCATGTCAAGTGGAAACATTTCAGAAAGCAGTTCACCAACAGATAAGATGGTTAATTAAATTCATTAAGCTTTAAGCTGGTGATCTTCGGATCATTTTCATACCTCCCCTCTTGTGGTGCAAGGCCCAATACACAGCTTGCAGCCATATGCTCTCTCAATAGACTGCAAATTTACATGAAAAAATGAATTTTCACATACAAATACTAGAACTCATTGAATAACAACATAGAAAAGGTATGACAACGTTTAAATAAAAAAACATGCTCGAAGACTTGAACAAGCGAAATGCCAACTCACTTCTCCAAGAATATGAGCACTTGAGTGCCAGAAGGTGTCACGGCCTTCATTGGTATCAAACTTGAACATTTGCAATTTACAGTCACCTTCGAGTGGCCTCCCCATATCCCAGAGTGTTTCGTCCACTTGAGCTATCAAACAACTAGATGCGAATCCACTTGAAATCTCCTTAGCAATATCCATTGGGGTTGTTATCCATTTCTTCCCTTCCTTGATACCACCATCAGGCAGAGTTACCCTGAAGGATATGGCCCCCAAACAATGGTTCCGAGTGAGAATCAGCATTATCAAGCAAGCAAACAACAGTTGGTAAAGCAAAAACTACGAACAGTCAGCAGTTCAATTTCATGATGTCATATGAATTTCATAAAGTGTGGATTATGATTCCACCTGCATGACTCTAATTCGAGAATAACCCCACAAGCGGATCAGCACTAACTTGATAACTTCGCCGCCGATATTCAGCCGCTCGACGGCCTGCCTTGCCTGGATCTCCTCGAACAAGCGAATCCTCTTCTGTGTGACCGCTTCTAGGTAGGAGTCGTCGCGAACGACCAGGACCGAATCTGCGGCGGGGGCCTTGGCCTTGGCCTTGCCCTTGCCCTTCCCCTTCGCATCCTTACCAGCAGAGGAGCCCTCACCCATCGCGTCGGCGGCGAAGTGGTGGAGGAAGAGGCGGGCAGGGTGGAGATACGGTCTGGCGAGGACGCGGGTGGTGGGCTGCCGGACGAGCGAGAGGCCTTGCCGGAGGCACTCTAGCATTAAGCGTAGGCGGCGGCGTCGCGGGATATGGCGCCCGCCGGTAGCCTCTAGGGTTTTTGTTTTTATTTTGGGTTCATTAGACCAAGCCATACCCGTTTGGAACTTTGTGTACTTTCCTTTTAGAAAAAAAAAAATAACTACTTTATTTATGGACAAGTTATTTGACTTAAAATTTACAAAACTTTCCAAAATTTAGATATAGCCTTGTCTTAAATTCATAAGGATGAGAGATATAAATAGATTCCATTAATTCCTATATGCTCTATTTCTACTTTACAACTTATATCATGCTCTTTGCTCGCTCACCTACGACAACAGTGCAGCACCCAAGTATCTCTCCCATAGAAGTATGTTAGCATATAGGCATATTAACTTAATGGATATGTGCTTAAATTGTGAATATTAGAATGGATTTCAATTATAAGGATCCAAACTGGAACAATAGGTAAATACTAAGTCTAAAATAGAGTTGTTTTGAAACTTTAAAAATAACCCTCCATAATAAAAACCCATCAATACAGATACTCTATTTTATATTTTCTAATTTTTTTAAGTTCCACATCACTTTATTCTTAGTAAATTCAGAAGCTAGCTCCATTAAATCATCATGCATTATTTATGTGGAACTTTATTTTTACAAGTGATTTGCTTTTAAGTTAAATGCATGAGCATATCTCAAACTTGTAATGGTATGTCACTTAGGCTCACGAGCTTTGAAAATATACTTGTGGATCTCTGAACTTGCTAAAAGGGGTTAGGGACCAACGAAAACATCCACACGGAGATAAATAAAAACAGAAAGAAATGTCGGATAAGGAAACCTAGCTGTAAGGTGCTCCCTCTATCCCACAATAGAAGTCGTTATGGGATTCGTGCAAGTCAAACTTTCTTAACTTGATCTGTAGAAAAATACGTGCAACATTTATTTCTCAAAATAAGTTTATTAAGAAAGTATATTTAATGATATATCTAATTATATTAATTATGTATTATAAATATTCATATTATTTTATATATAATTGGTCAAAATTAAAAATGTTGACTTCTAGTGAAACGAGAACGACTTTTATTTTGGGACAGAGAGAGTAGTGTATTTTAAAAAAAATTGACAGAGTCAAAATGCTGTAGACAGAAACCAGGCCCGATGGGCATGTACGTAAATTAGGCCTAGAAACCGATTGTCCTGCCCGTTTGTTGACAGCGTTCTGGAATGGGCCGGTAATCTACGACGCGAGGCCGGAGTTGAGCTGGGACGTCCCGGCCCAACTTGTTGTGCCCGCCGGGCTTCCGCGCGCGCTCAGCAACGGTACGAAGCAGCTCCAGTGCTCGTTCTGTCGTTGATGGCTCTACCGGCAAGTTAAAAAAAAATCCACGTAGCTTAAGGGCATGTTTGATAGAAGCCACATAGGCAGTTGCCCAACCAACCTCTGTTCGTTTGAGCTATTTAGCGGAATCAGCAGTCATTCAGCAGTGTTTTTTTCTCATAACAAACCAACGAACAGTATTTTCAGCCACAATAAACCAGCGAAACGAAAGCTGCAAATGATTCTGGCCACAGGCATATAGGGCATGTTTGGGTTGCATCCTGGCCCACGCAACTTCAATCAAGCAGCACATCCAACCCCAGACGTCCAAAATCGAACGTCTAAGAATGTTTGTGTCGGTGTTCGGACCCGAGGGGGTCCTAAACCAACGAGTAAATGCTGCGTGTCTCTTTCCTGGATGGTGATGCAAGGAGAACACACGGGGGTTTATCCTGGTTCGGGCAAAAGAAGGCCCTACGTCCAGCGGGGGGGAGAAGTTTGTATTTCCTTGCACCCAAATGCTCGTGTAGGGGTTACAAGCATGCGAGAGAAGGCGTTGAGCCCAAGTCTCAAAGAGAGGAAAAAGAGGACAAGGGTGATTGCTTGAGATATCGATCTCTATCTTGCGTCTTACCTATTGTATCTTGTTTTTCTTCGTTGTTCCTCCTCGTTGTAGAACCCTGGCCTGCCCTTTTATAGGGCGAGAGGAGGCCAAGACGACGGGGAGCCTTGAGGTGATGTTTTGTCGATTCCTGTTGAGCTGACCGTAGCGACGTGCTCTGGGAATGGCCGACCATCCCTGGACACCATAGCGTCGTGGGAGACGAGACGGCGAAATGACCCGGAGCGCCGTGCCACACCGTCCTTCCCTTATCGTTGAACTGTGCCGAGCGTCGAGGTTGGGTCGAGGCCAGGTCGAGACCGGATGGATAAGGCCGAATCCCCGAGATTGCAGAGAACGGGCCTTGTCTTATCCTCCCTCGAGGGTGATCGATGGTAAACAGTGCGCGGTAAGGTGGGTACAGTGACGGTTTTCACCTCCCATCACGGGATGGGCGGTAAAACAGTGAGATCTGACACAGGCATTGTTCCTACGTCGATCCTGGTCGCAGCCATACCAGTAGGTGGTGGTAGGTAACCGCATTAAATGCTATGGCTTTTGTCCTAGGGTAGGTAAAGAGAAGGAGTCGAGGCGCTCGACCCGGGCTCACGCGAGTCGGAGTTTTTCCCAGTGGGCGGACGAGCCTCGCGCGGGTCAGAGTTTTTCCCAGTGGGCGGACGAGCCTCGCGCGGGTCAGAGCGCCGTCGAGGTACCTTGCTGTACGGGATGGGACGCGGTCGAGGCGCCCCGTCGAGCGGGGATCGTACGAGTCGGAGCCGGAGCGCGATCGAGGCGTCCCGTAGAGCAGGCCTCGTACGAGGCGGACTAGATACGCGGTCGAGGCGGGCTGCCTTTTATTGCGGTTTCAGTCGTTTTAGTTTTTTATTAGCGATGGATGTGGGTACCCCCGTACTATTGGTACCGACAGTAGCCCCCGAGCCTTTGGGTGAGTGTGTGATCACTCTCCTAGAGGTTTGTTTGAACTGGAGTCGTAGCATCGTGATTTTTTCCGGTGGGGGCGCACGAGCGCACCCGCCGGGTGTAGCCCCCGAGGCCTCGGTGGAGTGTTGAGACTCCTCCGAGGTCTTGTATTCGTTTTATTAGAGAATGATTCATTGTGGTCAAGCCCCCGAGCCTCACGCGCACGAGGTCGATTAGAGTCCCGACCGTCTTTTACTGTTCGTCCCTCACGCTCCTTTTCCGAAAAAAAAGAGGAGGGGTGGAGAACGTCGTACTACCCTCGTTTGGGCGAGTTCCGACGGCCTCCGGTGAGCTGCTAACGGGGGAATTCGAGTGAGAGCCCATGCCCCAGTCATTAGGGGTCGGCTAGTGGCCCGGAGGCGCTCTCAAAGATGCCAAGAAGTGGTCGAATGGATCTCGATTCCCTGCGACAGGATTCGAGGGCTCGGTGCCTCCCCCGAGGGGATTCCTATGTCAACCTCCTCCTTTGGCCTCGAATACGTCCTGGGGTGCCTCGAGAGCGTGGCTCGAGCCCTGGCCATTTACGGGCGCACCCTTGGTCGTCCCTAACTCTGTTACTCGAGGGCAGCTGTCGAACCCTGGTCGAGGGCCAGCTTTCGATCCCTCAAGGTTTAGGCTTCTGCGGTCAAGCCCCCGAGCCTCGCGCGCGCGAGGTCGATCAGAGTCCGGACCGTCTTTTACTGTTCGTCCCTCATGCTCCTTTTCTGAGAAAAGGAGGAGGGGTGGAGAACATCGTACTACCCTCGTTTGGGCGAGTTCCGACGGCCTCCGGTGAGCTGCTAACGGGGGAATTCGAGTGAGAGCCCGTGCCCTATTCGTTAGGGGTCGGCTAGTGGCCCGGAGGCGCTCTCAAAGATGCCAAGAAGTGGTCGTGTGGATCTCGATTCCTTGCGACAGGATTCGAGAGCTCGATGCCTCCCCCGAGGGGATTCCTACGTCGACCTCCTCCTTTGGCCTCGAATACGTCCTGGGGTACCTCGAGAGCGTGGCTCGAGCCCTGGCCATGTACGGGCGCACCCTCGGTCGTCCCTAACTCTGTTGCTCGAGGGCAGCTGTCGAACCCTGGTCGAGGGCTAGCTTCTGCTCCCTCGAGGCTCATACCGGGCTCGGGGCCCATTTCCCAGGTATCTGGGAATATCCGTCCGCGGATCCCTCCCTCGCCCGTTAGCCGAGCGCGTCTTTTTAGGAGGGAAGGCGAGATCGGCACGGTAGTGGGTGACGTGGCGTGTGGTTATGAAGTGGGGGACGGCCACGTGCCCAATTCCTGCGAGATGTAAGGAAACGGTTAGGTGGGCACATTTAATGCGGGAAACTGTTCCTACCTTTTCACGCAGCCGTTGGGCTTCCGCCTGGGCATATAAAATCAAGGCCTAGGGGTCTGCGTTCCCCACCGGTCCCTTACGCTCCTGCAATCTTCTGCCTCAGACAACCCTTGCCTTATTGCGCTCTCCGCCCGCATTGCTACCGCCACCACATCCTCTCCGTCCACCCCCCTTCCGACAGCACCGATGGCAGGAAAGAGCCAGATCCTCCCCGCCGACGACTGGGTCACCTCCTCGGTGACGGAGAGGAGGTTGGAAGAGTTGGTCGAGGACAGGCTGCTGCGGCCAAGGACGAGTCAGTCGCAGCCGGAGTGGATCGCGCCGCCTCCTGCCCACCGGGAGTCGGCGCCCCCTGAAGGGTACGTGGTGGCTTCGTCTGCTTCCACGAGCGGGGGTTTGGCGTGCCGGCGTCCGTCTTCATGCGCGCGCTCCTCCACTACTACCAGGTGGAGCTTCACCACCTTGCCCCCAACGCCGTTGCGCAGGCCGCCATCTTCGCGGCGGTCTACGAGGGCTACCTTGGGGTGGAGCCGTAGTGGAACCTGTGGCTTCACCTTTTCAAGGCCGAGCTCTTCGCCAAGAAGGCGGGGGAGAAGGGCGTCCTGTGCGCGGCTCGAGTAGGGAGCTGCGTCCTGCAGGTGAGGTCGAGCCGAGCGGATCTGTACATCCCGGCTCGCCTCATCTCTTCGAACAGCGGGTGGCACGAGGGTTGGTTCTACCTCCGCAATGATGAAAATCAGTTGCCGAGGTACACCGGCCGCGTGCTAACCGCTCGAGAGGATCGCTGGATGTATGGAGTGCCGAAAGCCGAGAAGCCGCGCCTGGACACGCTGCTGATGGCGCTGCATCAGCTTTGCCTTCGAGGCTTGACGGCTGCGGCGGTGGCCGCGGCCTTCCATTGCCATAGAGTGATGTCGCTGTGCCGGCGTCGTCTCCGCCTCGACCAGATGACTCCGGAGGCATCTCTGGAGGGGACCCGGATGTCCCACGAATCCCTTGCCCTCGAGGAGGTCCTCCGGCGAGCGCGCCGGATGGTTGGGAACTTCAAGGTGGAGGAGGCCAACCGGGTCCCCATGAGACCTACCGAAGGGTTCGAGCCCGTGGTTCGTATCTTAGGGCTAGTATGTTTGCTAATTTCATTTATTTTTGGATTTTGCTGATTTGGTCGAGGCCGGCATGTAGGATTTGTCGGCGCTGCGGGAAACGCGTCCGCCAGTCCTAGAGGACCGGCCCGCCCGGGAGGCTCGACGCTAGCATGCCTCCAAGAAGAAGCAAACCAAGGAGATGACCAAGAAGCAGGCAATCCGCAAGGCCAAAGAGGCGGAGGCATTGAAGAAGCTCTGGCGCCAGCAGACCATCGACGGGGCGCCCCAGGCGCCGTCGCCTTTCGAGACGATCTCGGGGGAGGACGACAACAGCAGCGACGAAGACGACGACGCCCTGTCGCGGTATGAGACCGCGACCGGACTGGGGGGCCTTCCTGACATTCACCCCCTGCTGGAGCCCATCAGAGGGGGTCCTCCTCGGTCATCGCGGTCGAGGAGTCCGAGGAGGAGGAGAAAACGGAGAAGGAGACAGGCCCCTCGACGAGAGGGGCCGCTTTACCCTGGACCCAGCAAGAGGAGTCAACGGGGGCGCCCACACCAGCCCAGGCCCCGCAAGCTCGGGCAGGGGCTGGGAAGGCGGTACCGGTGTCGTCATCGGCGGCGGCGGCGGCAGGCGTGAGAACCCGAGGCTAGCTGGCCTCGGAGGCACAGAAGGCGCAGGGCGGTGCGTCGGTCAGGGCCCTAAGGAGTGCCCGGCCTGCTGGTGGGGCCGCTGTGAGGCCACAATCGGCCGCCCCGGGAGGCTCGGATCGCACGGGGTCGAGGCCCTTGGTGCCAATTTCCAGGTAAGCGTTTCTGCTTGGTTGTTCTGCCTTTCTCTGGATCCGTTGGCTGACATTTCTTCTCGCTTTGCAGGTTAAAGCGGAAGGCGGAGCCGATGGGGCCTACTCTCGTGAAGTCGCTGCGGGCCAGCGCCGTTGTCCTTAACCGGTCGACGGAGCAGGATGTGGCCTGGGTCCGGCAGGTCGAGGCCACGAAGGGGCGCCTGCGACGACGGCAGGGGGCAGCGGATGCCACGGTGGTTGCTGGCCCTGATCCTACCGTGGAGGGGTCCGAACCGGCAGAGATGGTGGCGCCCGGTGCGGTCGAGGCGGGGCCTAGGTCGTCGGTGACGGTCGAGGCTGCCATCGAGGTCGTGACGAGCGAGGCACCCATCCACGGCGCGGAGCGGGCGGGTGCTGACGTGACCATGGAGGAGGTCGCGTCGGCGTCGGGGCAGGAGGCGGCCCTGGTGAGGGGGTCGCGGCCGCAGCAAGACCCGTCGGCGGAGCCAGCGGGTACGGTGGAGGGTGGGGCGGTCAAGCCCCTGACCGGAGCACCAGAAGAAGAGGCGCTAGCTCCGGGGGCACCAACGGTTGAGGCGTCGGTACTAGAGCCGTCGTCGGTCGAGGCGCCGGCTCTGGAGGCGCCGGCGGTTGAGGGGCCAGTTCCCTTAGGAGGGCAGGCACCCATTGCTGTGGACCTTACCCTCGACGACACCCCCCTAGACAAAGGAAAACAAGTGACGGGGGTCGAGGGGGGCGAGGTCGCGGATCAGGCCGGTGCCTCGACGGCCGTTGGAGAGGCGGGAACTGCGGGCAAGGTCGGTCCTTCTGTGGGACCGGGAGATGCCCCGGCCGGGTCATCGTTGTCATGGCCCGACATCGCTGCGCTGTCGATAGCGCGGGCAGAGACGGAGATACCGAGGTGGGGGGGTCGTCCCTCCAGTTTAGGGACACCACGAACCCCGACGCCGAGCCCATCTTCGTCCTGAACGACAAAGACGAAGTGCACCGATAGGAGTACCTCGAGGGCGTCCGCCGGCACCTTGATCGGTTGCTCCGAGTGGCGTTCGAGGCCGTGTCGCGGAGTATGCGGGATGCCACCGAGGTATGATCGACCCGTCGTCTTTCTTCGTGGTTTTCTTGGTGTCTTTTTCCCTTGGCTTTTTAACCTTTTTGGTTTTTTCGGATTGCATTCAGGAGCTAAAGGAGTACTCCCGCCGCAAGTCACTCTTCATCCGGGATGAGAGTGGCGTGTGGGCCGCGCTGTCTCAGCAACGGGTCCTGGTCGAGGAGGCCCAGAAACAGCTTTCCGATCGGAACGCCGAAATGGCTGAGCTGCGCGTTGCGTACGCGGTGGTGAAGGAGGAGGCGATGCAGGCTTTGTAACAGAACCGTCCAAATTATAAGAGCACAAGTACAAAAACAATCACCAAAATGATCAAATTCTCGCACTTGAGCCCATATAACTCCGGTAGTCCAATGAAATCACGAGGGATTTCAAACCAACCAACATACAAGCCAAGATCGTAGTGATTCAACATAACAAGTCACATGTTACAACCATTTCATAAGTAATTCAATATACATCAGAGTTTAACATAGTTATTATAACTTAGTTTGAAAAGTAGCGGAAGCAAAGTAATTTGAAACTAACATTTATCTTATTTCAAATGCATGCCAGTACCAAGGTCGACTTCCAACAAAAGCAGTAGAGAGAAGATAACTTAGACGGATCAGGCCGGTGCCTCTACGGCAGGAGCCAACCAACTCTTGCAGTAGCCATGATATTTCACAACCTGCAACAAGTGGGGATAAAACCCTGAGTATGAGAAGGTACTCAGCTAGACTTACCCGTCAAAAACCAGAAATAAGGTGACACCAAGGATCATGCAAGGCTGATATAAAGTGGGGCTAGCTTGACAACATTTTGCATAAAAGCTTAATATAGATGATCAATCATTAATGCTTAAGCATCAAGTTAATTATCATTAACCTATCATCTATATTAGAACCTGTACTAGAGCACTCACTTTATTAGGAGCAAATAATATTAACCATAACAGGTATAAATTGAGGCAACCTTTCCATCGTGATCCAATTAACCATCAGTTCAATTTAATTGAATCTACGTTGCCGCTGCTCAAGTCAAGTGCTCACTAACCGGGAGCGACGACGATTCGAATCGAATTCCTATCTAGCTGGAGGGGTATTTCTAACACTCACCGAGTCACGCCTGGCGAGGGCTGCTCAGGTCACCTTTGGTACAGTTCAGGAGCTGCGGGTCCGAATGATATCGCGACCCCAAGGGCGACACTCTGCCAGGTGATAGGGACTCTAACCCTCCCTTGGTCTCACGCCAATGTCCCCAAGCACATCCTTTCTCTCCTCCAAGAAGCAACCTACCATTCGATTCCCGGCCTAAACTGTATTACTCGGATTCGCGGTCGGAACGACTTATCCGGCCAACTAAGTGTTAGACTGCGTTCAACATGACTCAAGGACGTACAGCGAATCGGTCCTTAAATGACTCAGACGGGGATAGATCTACACCCAAGACCTCCATGCCTTGTTGCTTCACTATCATCATCCCGCCCGGTCTCATTTTATTTTATTAACACATGGTTCCATTCCACGATAGCAAATATAGCCAACCGTGCCATATATGAATATCCCTATATCTCGCAGGTGACAGAAAATCACCTGACTTCTACCGCTTAAAGCAGGGCTAAGCATCTACTCGATCCTAGTCTATGTAGGATTCAAGGATTCATGTATCTGGACAAGGAATGATATAATGCAGCAAGGGTTTCCAACCAACTCCTACAACTTAATGCAACAATACTTATAACATATATATATAATTAATTGCTTTGAAGATAGGAGGCTTATAATGCTCCGGGGCTTGCCTGGGATCCTACACATGCTCCCAAAAGTCTACTATCCAAATTTGAAACCATTTGGACATGTATAACAACCTCTATGAAAAAGACAAATGGCTATAGCAATAAATCATGTGAGAGCAAGTTAATTCCAAAACTCCATATTTTCTGTGAACACAAGGCCATATTATGCATCAATATGATAGAGATACATCATACTAAGGTAATGGAACAACATTTTCTATTTTATCATTTATATATTATTTATAAGCTATTTAGTAAGCCATAAACAAGTTAACTCAATAACTTGAGCATACAGTAAGCAATGGCCATGAAATTTATACAACAGTACATCCATAGCATGACAAGCCTACCATAAAAATTTCACACCAATTGGAGCAACACAACTCAAGATATAAAATGACAAGCAATATGATGCAGATTTCCTTATTTAACAAGGTCAAATCAAAACCTTAAGAAAACAGTAAATAATTAGTGTGTTTAATATTTTTACTAGCAAGTACATGTCATCACAAAATTTACAAAACAATAATCACTATTTTTGGAGTTCTAAAACTCCAGATCTTGCTCTGGTTAAGTTTAAAGGTATTTTTAGAGCATTTTTAAAACTTAAATAAAGACATCAGAAAATATCTACAAACATATAGGCTTTTATGACTCTACTGCATAGATCTCTTCTCAAGGTTTCCAAAAAGTCCACATTTGCAAATTTTGGAATAACCTAGCATGAGATATGATTTTTAGAAGATTTACAAATTTTCTGAAATTCAAATCCAGAAATTATTCAAACCCTACTTAATGCTAGGCGCACCCGGTTCAGTACCCACTCTCTGCCACCAGTTAACCTGACATGAGGGGCCCGCGCACCGAGGGACCCACCTGTCATGCATATAGAGGAAATACAGAGAGAAGGAGACTGTCGTCTTCTTCCTCCCGGACGGCCGAGCAGGGGAGGGAACAGGGCCGGCCCGGCCCCGGCGAGGGGGTCACCGACGGCGGCGGCTGAGGGCAGCACGAGCACCAGCGCAGCGAGGCTCACCCGAAGATGGTCGCGGCTCGGGGTGAGGTGGCCCGTGGCCTCCTGGCCACGGAGGCAGACGGCTGCGGGCGAGCCGCTCCGGCGATGGCCGTCCACGGCGGCGGAAGGGGCCGGAAAACAGGTGCTTAGAGGTCGGCATGTGGCAGTGGAGGTGCGGTGGTAATTGATTGGAACAGGGAAGGCATGGAGGAGCGGATTGGTTGGCGGCTATGGAGCTCGGCCGGCAATGGCGGCCACGGCGGTGGCGCACTCCGGTGATAAAGGCGGTGGGGAAAACGGCGCTCTAGGCTCGCAGAAAGATGAAGAAGCTCCAGGCGGTGGCGGTTTGGCACACGGCGGCTGCTAGCGGTGGCAAAGGCAGCGGCCAAGATCGGAGCCCCGCTCCGGCGCCCGTGGCGGACGCGGCCACGCCCAGCACGCAGGACGCTGGGGAGCGACGAAGGGAATGGGAAGCATGGCCGGGTAAGGAGGAAGCGAGACCGCGGGCAGGTGCTCGGGTGGCTCCCCAATGGCCCCAGCTCACGGCACGCGGCAGCGAGGAGAAGCGCATGGCGGCCACGTTCGGGACACCTGTCGCCTTTGAGGCCTTTCCCCGAACAGGTGGCGGGCGAAAGACTGAGCACCTTGGTTGCCGTTTTTGGGCATATTCCTTAAAGATTTGGCTCCGGCTCCTCAAACAACTTTTGTTGTTCTCCTGATGCTCCACAACTTTAATTTAGGGTGTAAGATCATTAGTGTCCCAGATTAGGAGATAATTAGCCTCCAAAATGGCATTGTCAACATGTTAAGCTAGTGCTCGGTTTTGGGATTTTGCAATGCCAAACTTAGTCAAATTGATCCCAACTTTTTACATGTTGTTCTCCATAACATAATCTTTAACTTTTATTTTTGGACTAACTCAAGTTGCTTAGCAAAATTTGGAGAACGCGGCATGTCAACATGTCAAGGTCAAAAAGTGATAAAACAACTTTTTGCTGTTTTGAAAACTCTTATAGAAGGTCCAACTAAGCTCCATTTTGAGTGACACTTGATCCATTGTTTCCATCATGAAAAGTACTACAACTCATATTAAGGAACCTAATTAAGCTACCATATGAAATTGGGAGATAAAATGTCGCAAAGTAACCAACTTGCTGCTGTCACAACAAGGACTTAGAATATTTTTCTAAGTGCTGAAAACAGCAGCTGATTCCACATTGTGATCTCTATTTGACTAGGTTAGAGGCCAAACTAGCTCTTGACCATTAAACAAAGTTTGTTCTACACAAGATGAACTACAACTTTTGTTTAAGGTCAAACCTCATAACTGGTACAGAAGTCAAACTTTTACTTTGGTCAAAGTATCAACTTGATAAAGCCTAAACTAGGGTTTTAGGCCAATCGAGACATTTTCTTGACATTTTCTCAACATGAACCCTTCATGACTTTTGTTGTAGAGTTCGTCTAAAGTCATTTGGGCAAGTTTGCATGGTTTGGCTGATGATCTACAATTCCATTCACTTAATGATGCAAGTTCTAATAGGAATGGAACTTATCATTTCATGTGACTTTTTTTTGATTCCAAACTCCATGAAACTTTTCCAGGGCTTAATATAGATAGTTATTGAGGTTGGACAAGTGAAGATACTTTGATAACAAAACCCAAGCATATATATTTTAATTGAGCCTATATGTAAGCAAGGGTGCAATATCCAAGTTTAGGTTACGGCTTATCTCCAAAGGTCTGACTTTGGCATCGTCATCTCCACTAATTTATCATGTTTGAGCTTAAACCCACTACTTAATTGGTGATCAACACCTGGGATGTTACAGCCCTCCCTTCTTAAAAGAATCGCGTCCCGAGATTTGGAATTGAAGACCTTTTAAGGAAGAGAGACACGTTATCAAGTTCCCAACATTTGCTATAGCATTCAGCTACTAGCTTCAACATCGGTGAACAATTTGGCCAAAGGCACTTTCTGGCACTGACTTTTCATGGTAAAATTTGTCTGAAGAATTTCATTTATTGACTTCCATGAAGCATTGTTACTTTGGGAGGAATCCCAGATAGCACAGTACTGCATTCTCAATGCATGGAGATCGTTTGGTCCATGAGCGAACCACTAACAAGTATCTGATTCTTTAGTGAACACAACATAGTCCATATGAACTTTACATTAGACCAAAATCTTCAAAAGTATACTCATCAAAATGACTCTATGTTCACAAAGTTTGAAAAGCAGTCCTCTACCAAAATGGTTTGAACACAACCTTCCAAAAGGGTGAGATCATAGACGACAAATATACTCTGAGGCTATAGATACTGACTAAACAATAGACATGGTCTATGTTGGTCGTAAATGTTCAATCCTTTAGACACCAACTAATGAAAAACTACTTGAGGTTCCATGTGTGCAGTTCTCTTTCTCTGATGACAACACTGTATTATCTGAGTTTATTGAGGGATTAGTGAATGTGATAGCTGACTCTGTCGGCTTCGTATTTCTGCCAAATGTTACCTAATAAGATTCTTTTATCCAAAGACAACAGTTATCTGGGTTGAATTAGATGCAACCTCTTGGTAAAAACATGTATAAGGTACCAAAGTATGTCATCATTAGAAAATAATTCCCAAAGGAAGATGTAACGAGGCCTTAAGGACAACAAAAGTTGTAATATTTACTAAACCGCGGGAAGTAGTCTACCACCAAGCGGTTGAGTAAAATTTTCCTTGGTGACATAGTTGTACTGTAAGTTGAGTTGACTTGCAGCATAACAACCTTGTCAGGCCAACTTTCACCTTGAGGCTTCCTTTTTAGGATCAAACAATAGCTCTAAGATGGAAAATATGTTGTTTGACACTTCTCATATTGCTTTTGAATATCCCTCAACACTTTGTCCAATAAAGTTATGAACAAACCATTTGTGGCACCTAAGGGCACAAGGATGTTGATCGAAACTAGGGCATACTTTCTCTAATTCTTCACTTTAGCTGATAGAACACCTTGCATTATCTGTGTGATTGTCCAAGATGGAATTTACTTGATCTCCATGGCTCTGAAAGATAGAGTATCACTCAAGTTGTGGCTAGTTGATTAACTTCTTATTGGTTATTGCTCTGTAAGACATAGCCTTCATAGCTATCAAAGAGTCGTTTCCTAGCTAGAGATTAACCTTCCTATTGGTAACTAATTAGTTGTCTCTCAACACTAAAAAGTTCCAAATCTTCATTCTTGATCACAATAATTGCGATTGATACAAAGCAGATGGTTGCCATCGAAGTTAGTAAATATGAAGTTATTCTAGAGATGGTTGATTTCGGTTGTATGGTCATTATGCACCCAAAATTGCGACTTGGATAGCTCCGGTCATATGCATAATGCGACAATCGATTCTCATCCCACAGATAACTTGTCCAACATTAAGTGTTGTGTGTCCTTTTTATCCAACAGGAATGAGATACGTTGCTCACTCGATGATGGTCGTCAGTATTGGGACAACTAAGTAGAGTCACATGTCTACCACCTATTGCAGTATGTTAATGTTTATGTCGGTGACCTGTTCTTCAATGGTTATCCTCTTAGCAACTTCGGAAGGAAGTTTTACTACTTTTGGTTCAATATAAGGGTCTTTCGATAAGATATGGGAAAACAATCAAGGAAGAAGGTCACGTGAAAATCACATCAGTGTTGTTCTACAATGGATTACGATTAGAAACCATGATACCAGCGCGTGCCGAGTAGCACAACCTTGTGTGTGCACCCACAGGAGGCTCTCGGATTCGTCGCGGCACCATTAGTTGCTACTCATAACACCATTACTGAACATATACCCGATGAGGAATTTCAAATGGCACAGATTGGGTTGATAAGGTAGATGCATGAATTTGCAAGCATACGATTTAGAGGCCATAATAGAGAGACGTTGTGTCACACTGGCTAACCTTTGAGAGAGGTAACCGGAAGGTCCAACATGGATTTGGGTATGGTCTCCACAACTGGCAACGTACAAACCATGTTCAAAGGCTAG
Organism: Saccharum hybrid cultivar R570; assembly: GCA_038087645.1. Lineage (NCBI taxonomy): Eukaryota > Viridiplantae > Streptophyta > Magnoliopsida > Poales > Poaceae > Saccharum > Saccharum hybrid cultivar. The sequence goes on along the minus strand of JAQSUU010000001.1, from coordinate 32,230,384 downwards.
CGTTGATAGAAGTTAACTTAGTGGATCAGTCGACAAGGGTCTTCACAAAGAGGGTTGCAAAACATCCACGACTTAGGCAAACATATAGGAGAACTAAACTTTGGGTTTTTGGCCAAGCAAAGGCATGAATACAAACATTCAAGGACTAACCACTAAGTCTACAAGCTCAGGCTCCTAAGATAGAGATCCTAATAGAAGACAACAACCATACAATTATGTACATGAACATTGTTCTAGGATAAAGCTACGTGACCCTCGTATTCTCACGGAGGACACACGAGGTGACAACTAGGGCACTACCTAGATAACAAGCATACATATAACATCACAGTCAAGCAGACATTTGAGAAAAGTCAAACGAATGGGATTAAGCAACCAATACTAGGCACAAGGCTCACCCAAAATAAGCATTTATCTCAAGCATGAACTAACTACAAGTTTAGCTCTAAACAAATGCTAGCTAAGGGAGCCAACTTAGCATGTGCATAGAATCTGGACAGCAGCACAGTAGTTACTTGTTTCAACCATAACTAAGGTTGTAGACATCCCACAAAGGTGATCCTAGACTTTCTAGAAAGATTAGGAATATGACTACACTTTAGTTATTCATACCAAAAGCAAATTCATAGATTAACATGACCAAAATGCTAATGTTTCACATCTGTACCAATATGTACAGAAAACTAACAAGAACTTCAAAAATACAAAACTGGAGTTCTAGGGACACAACAAGGCTGAGCCTTAACTTTATGTAAAGCTTATTAAGTTGTCTATAACTTTCTCATTATCATATTAAGATGATTCTACAGCTAACAAGGTTAATCAACACAAAGAAGACATTTCTGCCCAGATTTGGATAGATTCTGTCATTCAATTTCACAAGCTCATAACTAGAGATTTAGACCACCACAATTGGTGCTATAGGACATTTTGGAAAGCTTAGAAAAAGTACTACACTTCTTCTATTATCTCCAAGACATGATTCCCTATGCACACAGGTCAAACAAACAAACATTCAGATCTATTCAGAGCATAAGCAAAACCTGACAATAAACTTCTAAATTTCATAACTCTCAAACTTTAAGACCTAGGGTCATGAATTTTTAGAACAAACTAGATAAGTAAGTTAGCTACATCTTTGGTATTCTCTATAACTACAGAAAACACCATTATGATCATGAAAGCATCACTACAACAGAAACCGCTCTAGCAGCCAACGTTTAATAAGCAAAACAAAGTTTGCCTTTGTTCTACTTAACAAGAGAGCACACAAACATATTATTCTAGCAGCTCTAAACATTATTACCTTAGACCAACACTAATTTAATTCATTTATGAGAATCCATAATTATTTAAGTGAGGTCTAAAGTATTGGCAAACGCTTGGGTGAGCAACATAGAGTAAGACATTTTTGTTTAGCTTCACACAAGAAAGATAGTGTACTACATTGATCACAAGTTACTTATCATTTGAACAAGGGTGAGAGGAACATAGCCATGCATAAAGCAACAATCATGATAATGCATGCTTCGTCCTATTCATCCTCACAAGACTGCCAACCTAAGGTGGCGATCACGTTCTATGTCGGTGGCATAACACGCACTCTCTCGATATATAGCTAGTCGGCAACTACATTCGACTTACGCGTTCGTGGTTAGTGTACCTGCAGAAAAGTTTCATTGCAGCCCAACATTTCCCCAAATATAGCACACAATAAAATAGTAAGGTAAAATTCTAAGCACTCCCATATACATATACCCCTGTATACGTACATGTAGCACCAAAACTACCCGAATCATTCGATCACCCACAATTAAGTACCTTCATATATACATGTGTGTAACATATAGATAATCCGGTAACCAAAACTAGCTCTCTCCTAGACCGTAGTTTGTACGGTCATGCTCTCACAACTCACACTTACCTGAGCGTAGGTGCAACGTTGCATAAAAGTAGACTAGCGACATATATGGCTATTTCATATATGAAGGCTACCTCTAATCTAACACACCGGGTAGCATAGTGTGGGAGAGTCATCACACATACATACCTTGGCCTGGGCGTAGATGCATAAATGAAAAACCCCCAAGTTAGACTTATATAAGCCACCTAATAATCCTTATATGGGCATAAGGAAATTGACCACTGGCATACTTAGGTTTAGAATTCAGATTTCACAAACCTATATATAGCTATAAGTTGATAAAACTGATTTTATAAAACAAAACCTTTGTTTTAAATACACATACGACAAGTTTAATGTTGAATCTTGCTCCGATACCAGCTGTAACAGAACCGTCCAAATTATAAGAGCACAAGTACAAAAACAATCACTGAAATGATCAAATTCTCGCACTTGAGCCCATATAACTCCGGTAGTCCAATGAAATCACGAGGGATTTCAAACCAACCAACATACAAGCCAAGATCGTAGTGATTCAACATAACAAGTCACATGTTACAACCATTTCATAAGTAATTCAATATACATCAGAGTTTAACATAGTTATTACAACTTAGTTTGAAAAGTAGCGGAAGCAAAGTAATTTGAAACTAACATTTATCTTATTTCAAATACATGCCAGTACCAAGGTCGACTTCCAACAAAAGCAGTAGAGAGAAGATAACTTAGACGGATCACGCCCGTGATCACACTCCGCCTCTACGGCAGGAGCCAACCAACTCTTGCAGTAGCCATGATATTTCACAACCTGCAACAAGTGGGGATAAAACCCTGAGTATGAGAAGGTACTCAGCTAGACTTACCCGTCAGAAACTAGAAATAAGGTGACACCAAGGATCATGCAAGGCTGATATAAAGTGGGGCTAGCTTGACAACATTTTACATAAAAGCTTAATATAGATGATCAATCATTAATGCTTAAGCATCAAGTTAATTATCATTAACCTATCATCTATATTAGAACCTGTACTAGAGCACTCACTTTATTAGGAGCAAACAATATTAACCATAGCAGGTATAAATTGAGGCAACCTTTCCATCGTGATCCAATTAACCATCAGTTCAATTTAATTAAATCTACGTTGCCGCTGCTCAAGTCAAGTGCTCACTAACCGGGAGCGACGACGATTCGAATCGAATTCCTATCCAGCTGGAGGGGTATTTCTAACACTCACCGAGTCACGCCTGGCGAGGGCTGCTCAGGTCACCTTTGGTACAGTTCAGGAGCCGCGGGTCCGAATGATGTCGTGACCCCAAGGGCGACACTCTGCCAGGTGATAGGGACTCTAACCCTCCCTTGGTCTCACGCTAATGTCCCCAAGCACATCCTTTCTCTCCTCCAAGAAGCAACCTACCATTCGATTCCCGGCCTGAACTATATTACTCGGATTCACGGTCGGAACAACTTATCCGGCCAACTAAGTGTTAGACTGCGTTCAACATGACTCAAGGACGTACAACGAATCGGTCCTTAAATGACTTAGACGGGGATAGATCTACACCCAAGACCTCCATGCCTTGTTGCTTCACTATCATCATCCCGCCCGGTCTCATTTCATTTTATTAACACATGGTTCCATTCCACGATAGCAAATATAGCCAACCGTGCCATATATGAATATCCCTATATCTCACAGGTGACAGGAAATCACCTGACTTCTACCGCTTAAAGCAGGGCTAAGCATCTACTCGATCCTAGTCTATGTAGGATTCAAGGATTCATGTATCTAGACAAGGAATGATATAATGCAGCAAGGGTTTCCAACCAACTCCTACCACTTAATGCAACAATACTTATAACATATATATATAATTAGTTGCTTTGAAGATAGGAGGCTTATAATGCTCCGGGGCTTGCCTAGGATCCGACTCAAGTTAGAGTATGTCAGATGAATTCACTTGGCGAGCATCCTCCAATCTAGCACTCGTCCGATCCTTCTACCTTCGGGATGGATCCACCAAACACCGTCTTCGGGTTTGGCTCCAACGGCATTTACTTCACACGTTTCTGCTAGCGTACCTATATGAGATGCAAGATGCAAGTGCATGAATACATGGAAGTATAATGGACAAAGCATCACATACAGTAAACAAGACAAATACCAAATTACACTCCACATGCATAGACACTTCATGTTGCTTAAATAAACATCACCCAACCTAATATAAAAGATGACAAGCATATTAGGCATGGCACCCAAGGTTTCACAAGATCTCAGGTGTAAGAACTTAACTACCCTCAAAGCACAAGTCACACTTAACAATACGCAAGCAAAGTAACCAAGCAATCATGTATTTTCAACAATTCTGGACATACATGTAGTAGTTGAGTAAATCAAGCATATCTGGAGTTATACAAATCTAAATGACTTGTAAGAAGACATTATGGAAAGCTTATGAAATTGTATACAATTCATTCAATATCACCTAAGCATGATTCCCAATTTTAATAGGTCTAAAAGATGAAACTACAGAATCTGGTCCGCTCCAAACAGAGAGCAACCAAATCTGGAACCTGACTTTAAACATCTATAACTCAAAAACTACTTGACCAAATGACACCAAATTTTAACAGCAGCTAGATATATGAATTATCTACAACTTTTGTATAAACAAGTTTCACAACAAAGCACATTATCATGAAGAACTTTGCTAAGTTCCCAGATCTGTCCAGAAACCTCATTTGCAAGAAATAATTATTAACTTATGTTGCAAACATACCATTGGACAAAACCAACTTTACCAACATGTCACACATGACTAATGAACACCAGAAAACATAGTGTCCATTCCTAAATAATTTCTTTTAATGCATTTTCTTAATTTATTTAGATAATTTGGTAGAATTATGAACACATATCAAAAGTCCATAATAAATTTTACCAAAATTACAGAGGCCTACACATGCTCCCAAAAAGTCTACTATCCAAATTTGAAACCATTTGGACATGTATAACAACCTCTATGAAAAAGACAAATGGCTATAGCAATAAATCATGTGAGAGCAAGTTAATTCCAAAACTCCATATTTTCTGTGAACACAAGGCCATATTATGAATCAATATGATAGAGAAACATCATACTAAGGTAATGGAACAATATTTTCTATTTTATCATTTATATATTATTTATAAGCTATTTAGTAAGCCATAAACAAGTTAACTCAATAACTTGAGCATACAGTAAGCAATGGCCATGAAATTTATACAACAGTACATCCATAGCATGACAAGCCTACCATAAAAATTTCACACCAATTGGAGTAACACAACTCAAGATATAAAATGACAAGCAATATGATGCAGATTTCCTTATTTAACAAGGTCAAATCAAAACCTTAAGAAAACAGTGAAGAATTAGTGTGTTTAATATTTTTACTAGCAAGTACATGTCATCACAAAATTTACAAAATAATAATCACTATTTTTAGAGTTCTAAAACTCCAGATCTTGCTCTGGTTAAGTTTAAAGGCATTTTTAGAGCATTTTCAAAACATAAATAAAGACATCAGAAAATATCTACAAACATATAGGCTTTTATGACTCTACTGCATAGATCTCTTCTCAAGGTTTCCAGAAAGTCCACATTTGCAAATTTTGGAATTACCTAGCATGAGATATGATTTTTAGAAGATTTACAAATTTTCTGAAATTCAAATCCAGAAATTATTCAAACCCTACTTAATGCTAGGCGCACCCGGTTCAGTACCCACTCTCTGCCACCAGTTAACCTGACATGAGGGGCCCGCGCATCGAGGGACCCACCTGTCATGCATACAGAGGAAATACAGAGAGAAGGAGACTGTCGTCTTCTTCCTCCCGGACGGCCGAGCAGGGGAGGGAACAGGGCCGGCCCGGCCCCGGCGAGGGGGTCACCGACGGTGGCGGCTGAGGGCAGCATGAGCACCAGCGCAGCGAGGCTCACCCGAAGATGGTCACGGCTCGGGGTGAGGTGGCCCGTGGCCTCCTGGCCACGGAGGCAGACGGCTGCGGGCGAGCCGCTCCGGCGACGGCCGTCCACGGCGGCGGAAGGGGCCAGAAAACAGGTGCTTAGAGGTCGGCATGTGGCAGTGGAGGTGCGGCAGTAATTGATTGGAACAGGGAAGGTGTGGAGGAGCGGATTGGTTGGCGGCTATGGAGCTCGGCCGGCAATGGCGGCCACGGCGGTGGCGCACTCCGGTGACAAAGGCGGTGGGGAAAACGACGCTCTAGGCTTGCAGAAAGATGAAGAAGCTCCAGGCGGTGGCGGTTTGGCGCACGGCAGCTGCTAGCAGTGGCAAAGGCAGCGACCGAGATCGGAGCCCCGCTCCGGCGCCCATGGCGGACGCGGCCACGCCCAGCACGCAGGACGCTTGGGAGCGACGAAGGGAATGGGAAGCATGGCCGGGTAAGGAGGAAGCGAGACCGCGGGCAGGTGCTCAGGTGGCTCCCTAATGGCCCCAGCTCATGGCACGCGGCAGCGAGGAGAAGCACATGGCGGCCATGTTCGGGACACCTGTCGCCTTTGAGGCCTTTCCCCGAACAGGTGGCGGGCGAAAGACTGAGCACCTTGGTTGCCGTTTTTGGGCATATTCCTTAAAAATTCGGCTCCGGCTCCTCAAACAACTTTTGTTGTTCTCCTGATGCTTCACAACTTTCATTTAGGGTGTAAGATCATTACTGTCCCACATTAGGAGATAATTAGCCTCCAAAATGGCATTGTCAACATGTTAAGCTAGGGCTCGGTTTTGGGATTTTGCAATGCCAAACTTGGTCAAATTGATCCCAACTTTTTACATGTTGTTCTCCATAACATAATCTTGAACTTTTATTTTTGGACTAACTCAAGTTGCTTAGCAAAATTTGGAGAACGCGGCATGTCAACATGTCAAGGTTAAAAAGTGATAAAACAACTTTTTGCTGTTTTGGAAACTCTTATAGAAGGTCCAACTAAGCTCCATTTTGAGTGACACTTGATCCATTGTTTCCATCATGAAAAGTACTACAACTCATATTAAGGAACCTAATTGAGCTACCATATGAAATTGGGAGATAAAATGTCGCAAAGTAACCAACTTGCTGCTGTCACAACAAGGACTTAGAATATTTTTCTAAGTGCTAAAAATAGCAGCTGATTCCACATTATGATCTCTATTTGACTAGGTTAGAGGCCAAACTAGCTCTTGACCATTAAACAAAGTTTGTTCTACACAAGATGAACTACAACTTTTGTTTAAGGTCAAACCTCATAACTAGTACAGAAGTCAAATGTTTACTTTGGTCAAAGTATCAACTCGATAAAGCCTAAACTAGGGTTTTAGGCCAATCGAGGCATTTTCTTGACATTTGCTCAACATGAACCCTTCATGACTTTTGTTGTAGAGTTCGTCTAGAGTCATTTGGGCAAGTTTGCATGGTTTGGCTGATGATCTACAATTCCATTCACTTAATGATGCAAGTTCTAATAGGAATGAAACTTATCATTTCATGTGACTTTTTTTTATTCCAAACTCCATGAAACTTTTCCAGGGCTTAATATAGATAGTTATTGAGGTGGGACAAGTGAAGATACTTTGATAACAAAACCCAAGCATATATCTTTTAATTGAGCCTATATGTAAGCAAGGGTGCAATATCCAAGTTTAGGTTAGGGCTTATCTCCAAAGGTTTGACTTTGGCATTATCATCTCCACTAATTTATCATGTTTGAGCTTAAACCCACTACTTAATTGGTGATCAACACCTAGGATGTTACAGGCTTGGGCGGCCGAAGCCGTGATGCGCACTGCCATGGACAAGGCTCGGGAGGAGGCTGCCTAGGCCCGCAGGGATCTCGAGCCCCTGTCGGGACGGGTGAAGGAGCTCGAGGAGGATGTCTCCCAGGTTAGCCGTCAGCGCGATGCCCTCAACATCGAGGTCGAGCAGGCCATCGCTCGTTCTGATGCTCTGAAGGACAAGGTCACGACACTGAAGGGAGCCGTCCAAGAGAAGGACGCAGCTCTCGAGTCTGCTCGGCAAGAGATCGAGGCGCTAAAGGCGACCATCAGTGACAAGGACAGCGCCCTCCTAGGGCTCGAGCGGACGTGCGGGGGGCTTCGCAACGAGGTCGTGGGCCTGCAGACCCATATCGAGGGTAAGTGTGATCGTTACGGCCACGACGTTGAGGGCCTCGTGTTGGGTGTTAATTTGTTTATCGTGTTTCAGAGCTAGAGAGGGAGAATCGAGAGACCCAATCTTCTGCCAACTCCTTCTAGAGCCTCCTCGAAGCCGAGATCCGGAGGACCCAGCTGCTCCAAGGCGCGATCACCACCGTGTGTGATGGCCTGGGGGTCGAGCCCGATGCTGACACCGGGGAAGATGTTCTGGGGAACTCCTTCGTCCGTCGGATGGTGGCATTGGGGCGCCTTGCCTGGGAGAAGATACGGGACGGCCTCCATCATGGCGTAAAGAGGGCGCTGGCCGTTGTCCATTCAGGGTTTATGTTTGACATGAAGCTCGTCGCTGAGGGCTTCATCACAGACCCGGATCGGACGGACGAGGAGAACGAGGATGCCTGCCTGGAGCTGATTGAAGCCGCGGAAGAGCCTGGAAGCCGTCTGGCCTCGCTTTTTGAAGCTGAGGTGGTTCCGCCTGCTGACGATGAGGGCCTGTGAGCCAAATCTAGGCATGAAGGCCCATGTAATAAGTTAGTATTTTGAATTTTGGTCGTGGTGGCCTCGGAGGCCCTAAGAACTCGAAACATAAACCGGTTTGTGGTTAATTTAGTTTTATTCGAGCTTTTCTTACCTTTATCGCTTGGATCGTGTTCTCGCGTGATTTACTTAGCATGCAGTTGCATCCTTTGGCGTAAGGGAGCGAGTGGAGGTACCGTAGCCTTCGGGGGCATAAGTGATCTCACGGCTCAACTGCCCTCGAGCTTCAGGGTGATGTTGCGGCCTTGTAAATCGTGTGAGAGCCTAATCTAAGCGACAGGGGGTATGTTCTTTTTCAAAGTTAGGAACCGTTATTTAGATCTCCCTAGCGTGAAGTCACACCTCTAAAAGGTGTGAGGGGTGAGTGGAGGTACCGTAGCCTTAGAGGCTGTAGCAGAACCTCCTAAATTATATGGCCCACATGCACCTGTCATTGTCCCTAAGACCTCTGACAGCGATACATGCACACCAAATAACCTAAGAAGATCTGTCGGGTGCCCTCACAGGACCCCGATTAAACTACATTTAACAACTCATACCAGGATCAACAAAGGAGTAACTACAACATTACAACATTTGTACAAAACGTTACATCAGAGTGCGGAAGAATAATAACAATAAATTTACAAATCATGATTAAGTTAACTTTTTACAAACTTAACTTGTATTGCGGAAGTCGAGTAGAACTACAGAAGACAACTTAGGTAGAACACCTAAGTTAGGAGAGGACAATCAAATCATGTCAAGCCCACTGACATGACCTAATTAGCAGCACCAGTTAGCACCTGCAACAGGGGTTAACAAACCCTGAGTACGAGAGTACTCAACAAGACTTACCTGACTAAGACAAAGACTCCAAGGGCATGCTAGCTTTAGGGAATCAAGGTATGGGTATTCCAGAATCAAATTTTCTTTTGCAGAAAAGCTTACTAAGGTAAGTCCTTATCTTTAATATTTTACTTTTACCATTGATGGTTCATTAACCAATTCTAGGTGATCCTAATCCAGATCAAAGTAATTATCATCAAAACCTTTCTCATTCTTTCTTTCAATTCTAGTTCTTAACTACGATGCAAGTCAGGTGACCAAGTCTCCATAACCGAGGAGCAATGACGATTCGAATCGATTATACCCAGCTGGGGATCCCTAACCTCACGACATATGTAGAACTAAATCTTGCATATATCAACCCTCATTTAGATCTCCCAAAACCAGAACGTGTCCATCGCCACCCGAGAGTACATTACTCTTCGAACCCGACCAAATTCTAGCCCCGAGGGTACACGCTACTCCCACCATCTCTCCACTCCCAGTGCGAAGTTAGACGTTCTCGTAATGGAATCACTAACATTTTGGGCTTACCCAAGGCATGAGGCTAGTTGCAAAGTCTCAAACACAACAGGCTTACAACAAACGGACCTTAACCGACAAGGCGGAAACACTATATTGAGACTCCTTTCCCAATGCATGTTAGCAGTGGCCAAACCACCCGCCTGATCTTTCAAGTTCATTCTCATATTTCAATATTCATTAAGTATGTCGTCATGGCTATGTAAACATTTCATTTAAAAGCTTAACTTCTAAGCATAGCGAAGTATACTACGCATTTTCAGTAAAACAGGTATCAAGGTTGATATCACAATAATCAAGGATGATAATGCAGCAATTAGGTTATCACTCAACTCCTAATTACTTAATGCAGTAAACCATAATATAAATAATAAAACATTTGTAAAATTCAAGGTAGGGTTTAAATGCACCGGGGCTTGTCTTCGTTGCAGCGGTGGTTAGTTCTTGTAGAAGGCAAGTTTGACACCAACACCTCGAGTGTATCACCTTCTCCGAAGCTTGATCGACATGATCCAAAACACTCTCGTATGCACTACACATAATAAAAATGATGCGATGCTTAATATGATGAAATGCATGTCATGATGCATGACGCATGATGATGAATAAGGCATAGCATACAAGAGACATTTAGAAAGGATAAACATCAGTTATCTACTTGAGTACAACATTCCTTCACGGTACAGTTGCAAGCTAACAAGGTTAATTTAAATGTTAACTAACCATAACTTTGTTTTTACCCAAGAGGTTGCATCTAATAACAAGTAATCTTACCACAAGACCACTAAATAGTAACATAAATAAGTTATTAACTACTAAAGACCTAAGTTAATGACACTAACTATCATTAACAAATCCTAGTTAACAAGTCAATCATAACTTAAGCAATTAATTAAAGTGCCAAGGGTCATTACATGTTAATGACCCAAGGTCATCACTCAATCCCAAAGGAGCACACAACACTTAAAGTTATTGATTTAACATTTAATTACTATTTAATTAATTAGGGCATAATTAATAGTTGATCAAACTCTACCTAAACAAGCTCAAACTTTTTTTATATATTAAGAATTACTTAAAACAGTGTCACAATAAATTTCATCATTTTTGGATTAATAAATTAATTATTAAAATTCATGGAAGTTGCATTTAATCTTTATTGGAACTAATTAAATCTACTGCACAAAGTAATCAAATTTAGGGTTTAACATTTTTTCTAGATAGTTTGCACATTGAGAAGCTTACCCAAAAATTTTCAGAAATTTTGGAACTCTACACAATTTTTAATGAAATAAACAAATAGTATCACTTATTCAAAATTTTGAAAAAGAAAAACAAAAACCGAACTCGGGCCGATCCTTCTCTCCTTCCGGCTCGGCCCACTGAGCGGCCCGCTCGCGCACGCCCGCGCGCTCGCGCCCACACTCGCCCGAGCGGCCCAGCACCGCGGCCCATCCCGCGCGCTCTCACTCTCCCGTTCTCTCTCACGGACAGGCCGACCCCGCCTGTCATCGCCTACCTCCCGTGTCTCGTTCACTCCCACGTGCTCACTCACCTCCGCGCGGTGGCCGGCCGGTGACCAGGGCTTCGGTCGACCAACTGACCCAACCAACACTAACTACACCTTCCCATAACTCCGTTTTACTAATTTGCCCCACGGTTCGAGCTCTGGTGACACTTCACCGACGACGGTGGCGGCTCGGCAACTACGGTGACCGACGACTCGACGACACAAAGGTGCAAAGCTTAAACTAACTAGCCAGGGAGCATCAGGGGTGTACCACGATCACAGAGGCATGATCGGTTGAAGCGGAGAGGCACTGGAGGTGGCTGGCCACGGTGGCGGGGCTCAACCGGGACGATGGCGACCCGAGGTGGAAGACGACGGTTCCCCGGTGATCCTGAGCGGTAGCATCTACACCAAGAGGCGCAACAGGTTCGCAAGGTGATGGCGGAGTGATTAGCAAGATGGAGATGGATGCGGTGGAGCAGGGAGGGCGAATTTGGCTGGAGAAATGAGGACGGTGGCGGCGGCGATGGTGAAACCGGACAGCGACAATGGCGGTGTCGGCCCTTTTATAATGCTGTGAAGCAAAGGAAGCAACTGGAGAGCGCGAAGCGGTCCCTGTGGTCGCGGTGGTAGGATGGAAGGCCGTGGAAGCGGCCAGCGCGACGTCGGCGGCTCACCGGCGCCCATGCCGCGCGCTGCCGGTGTGTAATTCGCCGGTGCACTGTAGCTGCCCCCCCCCCAAATTTAAATTTTCAAACTATTTTCTCAAATTACTCTCAAATTCATGTGGAAACTTGAAAAACTTCCAATATATGAAATCTTCAGAATTTCAAGCTCTACAAGTTTTGTATTGAACACTTTTTCAAATTCTAACTGGATTTTGAAATTTGAGTTTAAATTCAAAAGGGGACACATTTTGGGGATTTGGTAATTTAGAAATTACTTTGGATTTCATACCGAAACTTCAAAATCTCCAAACACCAAAGTTGTACATCTTAACAAGACCTACAACTTTGCTGTTCAAAACATTTTTAAATTCCGCCTCCATTTTGAAATCTTGGTTTGGGGACAAAAAATGAGTTAAATCTGAAATTTGTTTATTTTCAAAATTGCTCCACATTTTACACTAAAACTTTGAAAACTCAAAACACCAAAGTTGTAGCCCTTGAAAAGTTCTACAAACTTGGTTTTAAACTTTTTCCCAAATTTTGCTTAGATTTTGAATTATTTCAAAAGGGGTAAAACAGGGTTTTGAATTCATTTGATTACTTTTTTTAACTAAAACATGATTAATTATTTAACACTAATAAAACATTATTTCATGTGATAGGCAAAATAGCATAAACACATATAAAGCATTTATTATTAAAAGCAACATAACAATTTACTATTGAAACCTTATTAAGTAACATGTGAAACATTTAAATGAAATATATGAAACATTTTATTAACAACCTCTGAAATATGTGAACCAGGGCATATTCATAACATGTAAAACACTTGTTTAATGCAACACATGAACCTCACATGGGAAACATTGCGTCAATAACACATGTAACATATGCAACATATGCAACCTGACTAAAGTAACATGTGCAAATGAATGCATTTATGGCATGTCATTTGATGTTTATGCTTGATGATGCTTCATAATCAAGTTTTAATTGTTTCTTAACATCTAGGATGTTACATAGGCGTAGGTGATGCTCCTGACTCGAGAGCCCTTTCGAACCTTAGGGTGCTCTTGCAGCGAAGTCGATCTTAAGAAGCGATTCTTAAATTTAAAAAAGAGCATAAGTTTTTTCGGGGACTGGGGGTTCCCCCCTTGTAGCCCCTGAGGGAGGGTCGATTCTGGGAGTGCAGAGTCGATCCTTCCTCATTGTGAAACAAAAAGTTTGAACATTGCTGTATTCTTTATTGACGAAAAAGAAACTATAGAGCCTCGAGGCTTTTTAAGAAAAGAAGCGACGTAGTTGTTCAATGTTTCAGGCGTTGGTGAGGATTTCACCCTTCTCATTGGATAGCTTGTAGGTGCCCGACTTTAGTACTTCTGTGATGATGTACGGCCCTTCCCATGGTGGCGTGAGCTTGTGCCGTCCCTTGGTGTTCTGGTTCTGCCGTAGCACCAAGTCACCGACGTTGAGGTCATGCTTGCGAACGTGTGAAAGCCCAAGTTTGGTTTTGGTAATTAATGACACCAAGTTGCTAATGCCATGTGTTAAGTGTTTTGAGTTAGGCATAAGCAACACATGTGATGAAGGTGTATGTGGCAAGGAGTGGTGGCCACAAGATCACAAAGAGATGGTGCATGGATATAAAATGATGATCACGGTGGAGATGCACATAAAATGAAGGACATGATGATCAAGTGAAAGAGAAGGATCTAAGAGCGCAAGGCAAAGGTATAACCATAGGGTTTTCCTTTTGCCGGTCTAAGATGAGTAGAGAAGTGATTGACCGGGTTTAGGATACATAGCCGACTATCAAGAGGGGCAATCACGGTTAGCTTAGAAATCAAGTGCCACTAGATCATTATCTTGAGCATATGCATTAGGATCTAGTAAAAAGCTAACATAACGCCTTGAGAAATGATTGTGAAATGCTAACACACATGCACATGGTGGTGTACACTTGGTGGTGTTAGGAAATTTGCGAAGGCGGTGGAGTTTGAGCGATAGAGAGGGGTTTGGGTTCCTCTCTCCCTCCCGCCGAGCAAGCTCGACGGGATTCGGCGCTTTTTGGAGAAGTGAAATGCCTATTTTCTATTGCGCCGGAAGTCAGAAAAGAAACGGAGGCGGACGGAGGTCACAGAGATGACCGGACGCTGGATCGGACGCGGTCTCTGTATGACCGGACGCGTCCGGTCAGTGTTCAGCGTCTGTGCGTTTTTTAGTTTGATGATCGGACGCGCAGCGCGTCCGGTCACTGATGACCGGACGCGTCCGGTCATCCATGGAGCTTACTGGACTCTAATCGGACGCTGGCACTGTGGCGTCCGGTCAGTTCAACAGCGTGTCCGGTCAGTTCTCCTGAGCGAACCAGAGCGCGCGACCGGCGCGTCCGGTCCCTCACGTAGCCGGAGCGTCCGGTCAGGCGTCCAAAGGGGCAGAGCGAAGCGGAGTGATGATCGGACGCGCGGCGCGTCCGGTCACGTGCAATCGGACGCGTCCGGTCTCAACGGGAGCATACTGGAACGCGACCAGACACGAGCACTGTCGCATCCGGTCAATCGGTTCAGCGCGTCCGATCATGGCAACGGCTAGTTCTGACTCGCACTGTTTCTTGCTATCGTGTAGTGACCGGACGCGTCCGGTCACCCTGACCGGATCGTCCGGTCAGCGCGTTTTTCGCTGCGTCGTCTGTAACGGCTAGCTGCGTACCCCTTCGCTATAAATAGAGGTTGGCCGGGGTTTGAGCAAAAAACTTGCACATTTTGAGAACTAGAGACATACTTTGAGCTAGAGAACAACCCCTCCACTCATCTCTTTGCATAGTTGCATAGTTGCACATCTTGAGTGAGATTGAGTGAGATTCAAGTGCATTGCTCGAGAGTTGCATTCTAGAGGCACTTGATCTTCGAGTTGCTGCGGATTTCTTGTTACTCTTCCGTGTTTCCCGACACGGTAGACGGCTTGGAGCAGCGGAGGTGATTGAGCTCACGATTGGAGATTGTTGGAGCCTTCACCAAGTGTTGTAAGGGGTTGTTGATCCTTCCCCGCAGGAGTTTGCAAATTGGATACTCTAGTGGAGCTCGTGGCTTGGAGGATCCCCATCTTGTGTGTGGTTGTGCTACGCCCACCGAGGGCTCGACTCTTGATAGTCGATTAGCTCGCGAACCGACAAGTGGGTGTATCGCCACAACGAGGAGTAGCTTGCCGGGAAGCAAGTGAACCTCGGGATAAACTCTTATGTCATTCTCTTCCCGAGGATTTCTCTTGTGTTATTGATTGATTGATACTTCTCATCTCTACACGGCGGTATAATCTCTCAAAGCTCTTCTCTCGTATTACTTCTTGTTTCTAGCTTGTAGTTGTTGTTGTGTTTAGTGGATAGCCTTGTACTAGACTTGTGTAGGTGGCTTGCTTAATTAGTTAGAGCTAGTGCTTTTGCTCCGCCACCTTTCTTACTAACTTGTGGTTAAGTAATTCTTATAGAAGTTTTAATTAGGCTATTCACCCCCCCCTCTAGCCTTTTTGGACCTTACAACGTGTCTGTCGTGGTAGCGTCGGAGACCCTGCTGGTACCTGGCAGAATGCAACAGAGCCACATCTCGGGCTTCCTTGAGCTGGTCGATGGCGTCCTGTCTTGTGGCGTCGTTATTTCTTTCGTTGTAGGCCTTCAACCTTGGGGATCCGTATTCTATATCAGTTGGGAGCATAGCCTCAGACCCGTAGACTAAGAAGAACGGAGTGAACCCCGTGGCTCGACTCGGTGTTGTTCTTAGGCTCCACAGGACCGAGGGTAGCTCGGCAGCCCATCTTTTGCCATGTTTATTTAGTTTGTCAAAGATTCTGGGTTTCAGGCCTTGTAGGACCATGCCATTGGCACGTTCCACCTGACCATTTGTTTTTGGATGGGCCACGGCTGACCAGAGCACTCGGATGTGGTGGCTGTCACAGAAATCCAAAAACTTTTTACCAGTGAACTAGGTGCCATTGTCTGTGATGATACAGTTGGGGACCCCAAAGTGATGAATAATGTCGGTGAAGAAGAGCACAGCTTGCTCGGACCTGATGCTGGTGATAGGGCGGGCCTCGATCCACTTGGAGAATTTGTCGATTGTGACGAGCAAGTGGGTGAAGCCGCCAGTTGTCCTTTTCAATGGTCCGACAAGGTCGAGCCCCCAAACGGCAAATGACCATGTGATGGGGATTGTTTGCAGGGCATGTGCCGGAAGATGGGTTCGTCTCGCATAGTACTGACAACCCTTGCAGGAGCATACTAGCTTGACAGCGTCGGAGACCGCGGTTGGCCAATAGAATCCTTGTCGAAAGGCGTTTCCGACGAGGGTTCGAGGTGCTACGTGGTGACCGCAAGCCCCCGAGTGGAGATCGCTGAGCAGGTTCATGCCTTGCTCATTTGTGATGCATCGTTGGAGGATACCAGTAGGGCTATGGCGGTAGAGCTCTCTACTATCGCCCATGATTACAAAGGTTTTGGCCCGACGTGCGATCCGTCGAGCCTCAGTCTTATCCGAGGGGAGGTCCCCTCGGCTGAGGTAGTCGAGGTATGGGACGCGCCAGTCAGGCTCGATGTCAGACGGTGGGGTCAAGTCTTCCACCTGCATGGCTTGAGCCCCGGTCGAGGGGGCTTCTGCCTCAGGTGGAGGGTCGAGTGACGTCCCGTCAACCCCTCCGTCTGGCCCGAGGTTGATGGATGGCTGCTGAAGGTCTTTTGCGAAAACGTCCGGTGGAACCGTAGCTCGACTGGACGCGATTTTTGCTAGTTCATCGGTGGACTCATTATACCTGCGTGTGCTGTGGTTGAGCTCGAGGCCATGAAACTTGTCCTCGAGGCGCCGTACTTCTTGGCAGTAGGCTTCCATCTTGGGGTCATGGCAGCTCGAGCTCTTCATGACCTGATCGATCATGAGTTGGGAGTCGCCTCGAACGTCAAGGTGTCGGACCCCGAGCTCAACGGCGATTCTTAATCCCATGACGAGCGCCTCGTATTCGGTGACGTTGTTAGACGCAGGAAAATGAAGCCGGATGACGTAGCGCATGTGAACCCCGAGGGGTGAGACGAAGAGCAAGCCCGCGCCTGCTCCTGTTTTCATCAATGACCCATCGAAGTACATAGTCCACAGCTCCGCCTGAAGCTGTGCAGGGGGGAGTTGGGTGTCGGTCCACTCAGCCAGGAAATCTGCTAACACCTGTGACTTGATAGCTTTTCGCGGCGCATAGGACAAGGTCTCGCCCATGAGTTCGACTGCCCATTTGGCAACCCTACCCGAGGCTTCCCGATTCTAGGCTATCTCTCCCACGGGAAAAGAAGAAACCACAGTAACCGGGTGACCCTTGAAGTAGTGTCGGAGCTTACGCCGTGTCAGGATGACGGCATATAGCAGTTTCTAGATCTGTGGGTATCGAATCTTGGTTTCTGAGAGCACCTCGCTAATGAAATAGACCGGCCTCTGGACGAGCAAGGTATGTGCCTCCTCGGCCCGTTCGACAACCAGGGCAGCACTGACTACTTGTGATGTCGTGGCGACATAGAGTAGGAGTGGTTCCCCCGAGGTTGGAGGGACGAGGATTGGTGAGTTAGAGAGTGTGGCCTTGAGTTTTGTGAGAGCCTCCTCAGCCTCAAGGGTCCAGGAAAATGCTCTGATTTCTTCAAGAGACGGTACAGAGGGAGTGCTTTTTCGCCAAGGCGCGAAATGAAGCGGCTGAGTGTCGCCAAGCAACCTGTGACCCTCTGTACGCCCTTCAGATCTCGGATGGGGCCCATCTTGGTTATTGCAGAGATTTTTTCAGGGTTGGCCTCGATGCCGCGTTTAGACACGATGAACCCTAAAAGCATACCTCGTGGGATGCCAAAGACGCATTTCTCTGGATTGAGTCTGATGTTTTTTGCCCAGAGGCATTTGAACGCAACGTTGAGGTCGTTGACCAGATCATCGGCTTGTTTGGTTTTGACAACGATGTCGTCGACATAAGCCTCGACGGTCGACCCGATGTGCTTTCCGAAAACGTGCTGCATGCATCGCTGGTACGTAGCCACCGCGTTCTGAAGACTGAAGGGCATCGTAACGTAGCAATACATGCCGAATGGGGTGATGAATGAAGTCGCAAGCTGGTCGGACTCCTTCATTTTGATTTGGTGGTAGCCGGAGTATGCATCTAAGAATGAGAGAGTTTCACATCCCACGGTGGAATCAACGATTTGGTCAATGCGTGGCAAAGGAAATGGAACCTTTGGACATGCTTTATTTAAACTGGTATAGTCTACACACATCCTCCATTTCCCACTCTTTTTCCTAACTAATACAGGATTAGCTAGCCACTCGGGATGATGAACCTCCTTGATGAATCCGGCCTCCAAGAGCTTGTGTATCTCCTCGCCGATGACCCTGCGCTTCTCCTTATCGAAGCGACGCAGGCGTTGCTTCACCGGTTTGGATCCAGCCCGGATCTCCAAGGCATGATCGGCGACTTCCCTGGGTATGCCCGGCATATCCAAGGGACTCCACGCAAAGATGTCGACGTTTGCGCGGAGAAAGTCGACGAGCACTGCTTCCTATTTAGGATCGAGGGTGGCGCTGACGTTCAGCGCCTTTCCCTTGGGATCAGCGGGGTCGAGGGGTATGAGTTTGACATCTTCTGCGGGCTCGAAGCTGTCGGCATGGCGTTTTGGGTCGGGAATCGCATTGGCGAGGCCATCGAGGTCTGTAGCCAAGATCGCCGACTCCAAAACAGCCTCGCCGTGCTCGACGCACTCGACGTCGTACTCGTAGGCATGTTCATATGAGGGCCCTACAGTGATGACACCGTTTGGGCCTGGCATCTTGAGCTTGAGGTAGGTGTAATTGGGGATTGCCATGAACCTGGCGTAGCATGGGCGCCCTAGGATAGCGTGGTACGTTCCACGGAATCCGACCACTTCGAAAGTGGGAGTCTCCTTTCTGAAGTTGGCCGGTGTGCCAAAACAAACAAGCAGATCGACCTGTCCGAGGGGTTCCGCCCGTTTCCCTGGCACGACTCCGTGGAAGCCCTCGACGCTAGGTTGGAGGCGCGCTCTCTTGACCCCCAGAAGGTCGAGGGTCTGGGAGTAGATGATGTTGAGGCTGCTTCTGCCGTCCATGAGCACCTTGGTGAGGCGTGTGTTGGCGATGACGGGGTCAACAACGAGCGGATAGACTCCCGGGTTGGGGACGTAGTCTGGGTGGTCATCACGGTCAAAAGTGATGGCCACCGCAGACCAATCAAGGAAGCGGGGGACTGCCGTTTGTACGGAGAAAACCTCACGCCGTTCTCGCTTGCGCTGGCGCGCCAAGAGGCAGGTCGAGGGCCCTCCGTAGATCATGAAGCAGTCGTGGATCTCAGGGAATCCTCCGTCCTTGTCGTCACTCTTAGGGTCTTCCTTCTTGTCGTCCTTCTTGACGCCGGCACCCCAAAAGTACCTGCGAAGCATATGACAGTCTTTGAGGTTATGGTTAGTGGGTCCCTTGTGGTAGGGACATGGCTCTTTGAGCATTTTGTCGAGGATGCCCCCGTCGAGGGGGCTCGAGGCTTCTTGTGCTCAGCAGCAGCGATGAGCTCGTCGGCCGGGGCCTCGAGCTTGCCCTGCTGGCCTTTCTTCTTTTTGCGGTTGTTTCTCTTGGAGCCCCGGGTGGAGCTCACGGGATCATTGACCTTTTGCTTCCCCCCTTCCAGGTCGCCACCAAAGATTGCACCAACCGCCTCCTCGCCGGCGGCGAAGTTGGTGACAATGTCCATCAACCCGTTAGCAGTGAGTGGAGTGTTACGGCCCAATTCTCAGACCAACTCCTTACAGGTGGTGCCAGAGAGGAAGGCCATAATTACGTCGGAGTCAGTGACGTTGGGGAGCTCGGTACGCTACCGGGAGAAGCGCCGGATGTAATCCCGAAGGGATTCACCTGGTTTCTGCTTGCAGCTCCGGAGGTCCCACAAGTTGCCGGGGTGCACGTAGGTCCCCTTGAAATTTCCCTCAAACACCCTTACGAGATCGTCCCAGTCGTGGATCTGTCGAGGTGGGAGATCCTCAAGCCAGGTTCGGGCGGTGTCGGAGAGGAACAGGGGGAGTTGTCGAATGATGACCCGGTCGTCGGTGGCCCCGCCTAGCTGACACGCCAAGCAGAAATCGGCGAGCCAAAGTTTGGGTTTGGTTTCGCCGTTGTACTTGGTGAGAGTCGTGGGAGGGCGAAACCGAGCCAGGAGCACCGTCTCACGGATAGCCTTACTGAAGACCTGAGGACCCGGGGGCTCGGGTGAAGGGCTACGATCTTCCAAACCGTCGTAGCGTCCGCCCCTGTGGACGTGGTAGCCTCGAGGCACGCCGTCACCGTGCTTGCGCGTGTGGCGCTCGACGATGTTGCCACGGGTGTCTCGAGGCTCGTGGTCGTTGGTGGTGAGCTCAGGGGCCAGAGCTACCCGGTTTCGCCGGGCAGGCTCGGGGTGAACCGAGGCTTCTCTCTCCTGTCGAGAGGGCTCGATGATCCGCTCCGAGGCTGCCTCGCGTCGCCTCGAGGCAGAGCTCTTGGCCTGCTGCATGGCAGCGGTCTCGAGGAGTTCTCGGATTTCATCTCGAGCCCGACAGGCGTCGGGGTTTGACGGCTCGGGCATGTTGCGGAGGAGCATGGCGGCGGCGACGACGTTCTGGCTGGCTCAAGCGAAAACCGAGGGGTCGATCACCCGGTCCTCGTTGATGGACGGTTGACGTCGTGAGCTCTCTCGCGAGCTCTCCCGCTAAGTGCGCGTTTCGCACGCTCATGCTCGAGGGTTTGTTAGAGTAGATCTAGGTTTTCCCGTTCCTCGTCAAGCCTGTCCTGCAACTCACGAATCTGCTCGAGCTGCGTCCCTTGATCTGCAAGAAACTGAGGGTCGTCTCGCTCAGCAGGAAGCTCAACATGAGGTGGCGTGTACCTTCCTTCGACTGACTCTTCATCCTCTGATTCCAAAGTGCTTTCAACATCGATGTTGAAGCATTCGCGGGTCAGATCATAGGTGTCGTCAGCCGAGTCGGAGTCAGGAACGCCAAAGTAGTAGTATGACGGGGGAATGTGTGGCCATTGCAAATCGTCACTGGGGTTGCGATGTTGAGAAGCAGTCACATGGGGCTCTGTTTCCGGTGTCTCCGTAGAGTCCCGATAATCAGAAGCCGGTGTGGATGCAACGAGGTCCAGAGTGGAGCGTACATGGTGCCCGGGGAGTTCCTCATAAGCACTCATGCGAGTGCTCACGGAAGATGCGTATACCCGGGCAGCCGAGTCTAGCCCAAATGGGAATGGTGATGGAGATGTTGCTGCCCGTGCCGGAATGGATGCTCCGAACAGTGGTGTCTCACTGGACGGGGGAGCGGCGGGATTCTCCGTCGGCATGTTACCCTCAGTCAAGCTCGTCCTACCCAAACCTTCCACAAGGAGATCTGGGCCGACGCCTGGCTAGGGGGTGCTGGACCGGGGGATCCCATCACCCTCCGCGAGGTGAAGACGGTGGTTGTACCGGGCTCATCGTCGTCGGGCGGCCCGCGCCCGCCTAGAGCGACGGTACCGGTGGATTGCTCTCCCGGGCTGGGAGAGCTCATAGTCCTCGTCGGTTGGGTGCCTGGGTAGAAGTAGGACCATATCGTAGCCATAGCCAAGCGACATGAACTCCAAACTCCCGAACTAGATCACCGTGGCCAACGGAATAGGGCGTTCGGGGTCAGCCATCCAGGAAAAAAGGCGAGAAAGTGACGTTAGCACGCAGCGACCCCCTACCTGGCGCGCCAACTGTCGGTGTTCGGACCTAAGGGGGTCCTAAACCAATGAGTAAATGCTGCGTGTCTCTTTCCTGGATGGTGATGCAAGGAGAACATACGGGGGTTTATCCTGGTTCAGGTAAAAGAAGGCCCTACGTCCAGCGGGGGGGAGAAGTTTGTATTTCCTTGCACCGAAGTGCTCGTGTAGGGGTTACAAGCATGCGAGAGAGGGCGTCGAGCCCAAGTCTCAAAGAGAGGAAAAAGAGGACAAGGGTGATTGCTTGAGATATCGATCTCTATCTTGCGTCTTGCCTGTTGTCTCTTGTTTTTCTTCGTTGTTCCTCCTCGTTGTAGAACTCTGGCCTGCCCTTTTATAGGGCGAGAGGAGGCCAAGACGACGGGGAGCCTTGAGGTGATGTTTTATCGATTCCTGTTGAGCTGACCGTAGCGACGTGCTCTGGGAATGGCCGGCCATCCCTGGACACCATGGCGTCGTGGGAGACGAGACGGCAAAATGACCCGGAGCGCCATGCCACACCGTCCTTCCCTTGTCGTTGAACTGTGCCGAGCGTCGAGGTTGGGTCGAGGCCGGGTCGAGACCGGATGGATAAGGCCGAATCCCCGAGATTGCGGAGAACGGGCCTTATCTTATCCTCCCTCGAGGGTGATCGATGGTAAATAGTGTGCGGTAAGGTGGGTACAGTGACGGTTTTCACCTCCCATCACGGGATGGGCGGTAAAACAATGAGATCTGACACGGGCATTGTTCCTACGTCGATCCTGGTCGCAGCCATGCCGGTAGGTGGTAGTAGGTAACTGCATTAAATGCTATGACTTTTGTCCTGGGGTAGGTAAAGAGAAGGAGTCGAGGCGCTCGACCCGGGCTCACGCGAGTCGGAGTTTTTCCCAGTGGACGGACGAGCCTCGCGCGGGTCGGAGTTTTTCCCAGTGGGCGGACGAGCCTCGCGCGGGTCGGAGCGCCGTCGAGGTACCTTGCTGTACGGGATGGAGCGCGGTCGAGGCGCCCCGTCGAGCGGGCCTCGTACGAGTCGGAGCCGGAGCGCGGTCGAGGCGCCCCGTAGAGCGGGCCTCGTACGAGGCGGACTGGATACGCGGTCAAGGCGGGCTGCCTTTTATTGCGGTTTCAGTCGTTTTAGTTTTTTATTAGCGATGGATGTGGGTACCCCCGTACTGTTGGTACCGACAGCTTGCCTAGGCCAAGCAAGTTTTCACGCATTGAACCAAACAAGCCCACAAAATCGGAGGCATGATGTTGTTGCCTGGGCTAAGCAAGAATCTCACGCCACCATCTAAACATGCCCTTATAGCGGCAACATACTCCCTTTATCCCTTTTTAACAATAGTTGTCAAATGTACATACAAAAATATTAATATTTGTGGTACATAATTAATATCATTAGATAAATTGTTGAATCTATTTTCATAATAAATTTATTTAGAGATAAAATATTACTAATATTTTTTACAAATCTTAAGAGTGTTTGACCGACCCGTAACTCATAACGACAAATAAAT
Organism: Saccharum hybrid cultivar R570; assembly: GCA_038087645.1. NCBI lineage: Eukaryota > Viridiplantae > Streptophyta > Magnoliopsida > Poales > Poaceae > Saccharum > Saccharum hybrid cultivar. Next base: position 32,206,936 of record JAQSUU010000001.1, on the reverse strand, counting down.
ATGGACAGAAGATCCGCAACCGAAGCAGGCCACCGGCACACAAACATTTCGCACGACCTTGTAAAAAAAAGACATTTCGCACGAATCTCGTCAAGCTTTCGAGGTTATCTAGCGTGGCACTAAGGGCGTCCCCAACAACTAGCTATTTGGCTAGCTATTCTAATATGGACAGGAAAAAAGTAGGAGAGAGAATAGTCCCTAGCGACGAACAAATAACTGTTCTATTTCACACAGAGGCGAAGTCAGCACTAGGGTGTGCTACGGCAGCCGCCCTAGGTCCCTGTGACCGAGCTCCTCTTCCCTAACCCCTGGAGCCGGCGTCTGGCGAGGGCGCGACGCGCGAGGCCGAGCAGCCGACGATGAAGACGACGGCAACGTTGCTTTTTTTCAGGCGGAGATGGGGATTGGGGAGCGTCATGGGCCTAGCACCCTGGTCGCCTGAGACTGGGCCGTGGCCCAACAGACACTCAGCGTCCCAGCCCAGGCTTGGCGGCCATAGGCTAGGCAGCACCGCTCCATGACTCCACAGTTCCAGTTCCTACGACGAGCAGCTGAGGACGAAGACGACGAACACGCCGCAGCGGCTTCTAGGCTTGCGCTCGCTCAGTCGCCCTCGCCATCCTTGATCCCGTCCGGCCACCGCTGGTGGCCACGGCTCTGCCGCCTCCCCGCCACCTCCTGGCGCCTGGAGACACGGCCCTGCCGCCCCGGAGCCCCACCTCTCAGGCTCCCATCGACCACCGGCCGTCCGCTTACGGCAGCCCGCAACCGGCCGCTCCAGCCCATGCCTCGGCCCCTGACAGCCCCTAGCTGGCCAGGAGGCCAGCGCCTAGCTCCAGGCCTCGAGTTGACTGCTGACCAACTCCTTCCCCGTGCTGTGCGCTAAGAGTGCCAAATGTGGGGTTGATTATTTGATTTGATTACTTATAGTAAATCAGTCATAGAGTTTGATTACTTATTGTTTGATTATTTTTTTAATTATGCAGATTTAAAAAGCTTCTCATTTGTACTGTATTTCTCTATTAAAACATGTATTTTTGATAATTCCGCTATTAAAAGGTAACATCTTGATTCTTATTGGTTTCATACATCTTTTGCTCTTCAAGTGTATGTTGTCGTTGGTTAGCCAAAATTTTATAGTATAAGTTCGTCCTAGGTTGTTTCTCGAGCTGGATTCACCACTAATTTCACGTAATCCAAGAATCTAAGAGATGAACATTTGGGTCGAATAGTATATAGAAAAATAAAAATATATAAAACAGTCTTTGTTTTTTTTCTCACATCCACGTAAGCTAGTTACGTTACGGGCGCCCTAATTAGCTAGCTAATCATCGCTTCCCTCCCTCCCGAACCGAACTAGTACGAGGCTAGTACTAGTAGCCTACAAGTGAAATCGCGTCAATCCACCGGGGCAAGGAGAAGGGGGAACATCTCATCACGTACTACTAAATAGGTAGTACACCGTACACGCATGGCGCGTCCCCGTCCATCATCTCGTCCGCCCTCACACGGCGGCCGGCGTCGTCGGGTCGTCAACCCCCTATACTAGTAGTTCGCGCGTCGCGGGCCTCGGTCTCGGCGTCCGCGCGTGGTCACGCGGCTAAAACCAGAGCTCCTCCTCATAATCAAGTGCATCGCCAGTCATGCATGCGCATTCCCCCTCCCCGACCCGCCCTGATCGATGAGCACAACAATAATCAGCCACGCTCCGCCGAGCCCCAGCCGAGGCAGCCCCAATCGAGGTGCGCAGTCGAGGGGGGGAAGAAAAGTTGCCGATGGATGCAGCGGCAGTGGCTTTTAGCTTTGCGAGCCCTCTCCGGTCGTCATCACGCGACCGGCCTCCTGCGCGTCGCACGCCGAGCCCTACCCCTCTCTGACCGCCCTGGCCCCCGCCCACAGGCAGGCAACGAACACAGTACACAGCACCCATACGGGATACGCCCGATCGCCGAGACGCCAACCGTGGTCCGTGCAGGAAAACACCCCGGCACAGTGGCATGCATGCATAGTTTGACCTTGGAGAGACGAACAAACCAGGCTGCCAGAACGGCCGGGGTGTGCGTGTTCAGTCCCCAGTGTGTGTCAATCGGCTCCTTACCTATGTTAACCGCCTGCGTCTGCATATGCTCTGTCACGCACACTGTAAAAGTGCTTTGACCCGGCGAGAATCGTATAGTACTCCTAGTACAGTACAGTGCGTCAACTTCATGTGGGGAACTGGAGATGAATGAGGGCATCCACACCATGCTGCGCCAAAAACTTTATCAACAAGACGGTACTGTACGTATATACGCATCGTGTACAGCAGGGGTGGTCAGCAGTCAGCACTGAGCAAGTGAGCAGTGAAACAAGGACCAGGCCAGGTTACTGTACTGTACCGACGGCGCGCTGCTCGCTCTTGAACGGTAGCTGTTGGGAATTTAACCTGCCCCCAACCACCTGGCCCCGTGCAACGACACACATCAACAGCATGGCTCCAACGTTCCCGTGAGATGAGAAAAGATAAAGAAACCGTTACGGAGCAAGCCGTTACCACACAGCTACTGTATTTCGGCTACGGGCCAGTAATCGGCGATTGGACGTCGTCCCAGGTCCGGCAAAAGTTGAAAGAGCCGCTGGGCGCTGGTAGAAAAAAATTAAATGCAAAGCAGTGGACGGCAGTACTAGTAGTACCTGGCGGGTGGCCAATGGCAGTGCCGTGTGGGGTACCTGCATCTCCTCCATCTGCATGCATGCCCAATTCCGCTGTGTGTATTCCGGACATAGCATGGGCCTTGTGGAATTGCCTGCGACACCGGAAGCCCCTTGCGTAGTTGCGTGCCGGCATATATGGATGTGTGTACTAGGTTCTACCACAGGACGTGACACGTCGAGGGCCATCTCAACAAAAGGTCATGTATACCCCTAAGTTTGTTTTGTCTAGTTAACTCCCCGTGCACGTCCGTCACCTGTGCGTTTCCGGTCCCACAGCCTGAGCACGTCCGTCACCTGTGCACGATGTGGTCGTGCCGCGCCCGGAGGCGCTCTCGGTTGGTGTGGATGTAGGCGTCAGCGAAGCCCACGTCGGAGAGCATGGCGTCGAGCGTCTTCTGCGTCTGCGTCGACACGAGCGTGAAGCTGGACTGCGCCGCGCCATGATGACCACGGCGTCGTTGCACGAGTAAACCACGCCGACGCGAAACCCTGGGAGGCCCAGGTCCTTGGACAGGATGTACACGATGTGGACGCGCTCCGCGACGCCAGCGTCACCGCGGGACTCGACGATCTCCGCCATGCTGACCAGGTCCGGCGCCTAGAAGACCGAGCTGGAGTAGATCTCGTCTGAGATGAGGTGGATGTTTTTGCGCACCACGAAGTCGAGCACGTCCTCGAGGACGGACCGCTTCCGGGCGAGCACGGATCGGCGCAGGGCGAGCAGAAAGATTCGACAACCAGGGACAGGAGGACCACGAAGTCGAGCGCTCGCGGTGCGGATGCGGAAGGAAGGATGGGGAAGGAACCGACGGGATGTGGATGGGCTAGTTGGATGGATGGAATCCTGATGCATTTATTGAAACGCTTTTAATTTGCAATTGCAGGAGCTGGTTGCTGGTTGCATTGCCAACACAAGCGTGCTGCAGTGGGCGCGGATCGATCGGAGCCTGGAGAGTCGTCGTCCATCGATCGACAGTTAGGCATGAGTGCAATGCATGTATCAGGATAGATGTAAGTGGACGGACGGCGACTGATGACAGGCAAAACGTTTGTGCGCATGGGTGTCGACGGGCGGACGCGACGGACCGGATGCTGCAGTCCGCCCGATCCCCGTCGTGGATCGGTCTGTCACCGGTGATGACGACAGCGATCGATGCTGCGTCGTCGACACGTCGGGCGCGCGGGTCACACGAGCGCGTGCGGGTGGTCGCCCCCGCGCGCGTGGCGTGCGATTTGACACGCGCGCTGGAGCTGATGTGAGGTCACGCGCCTAAACAAGCATCATGGTCTGCCATGTGCTTCTCATTAATTGCATCAGGTGACGGTAATGTTGATGGAACGAATGTTGTTATCGCCTCCGTGTTCGTCGTCACCGCCAAGTCTTTTCTATGCTTTTTTTTCCACGCCCGTCAAACAACCGGTGGCTGCGCGGAATCTTAGCGGGGTCCTCGCTGAGGTTAGGCTAATAATATAGCCTTACAGTTTTCTCTCGTTTTATTTATATAATAGTTAGCTCTTCACTATTAATATATGACCCACTTGTCTCTCTCACAGAGTTTTTTTTGTTCTTGTATCTAAGCCGGTTGTAAGCTTACAGCTCGTTTCTCTTCTCTCTCATCACCTCTCTTCTCGACCTCAGCATTTAGCTAGCTTACAGCCTGCTATTATACTTGCTTTTACAGGTGATACATACTACAGTGTTGCTTATAATGATGTCCTGGCGAAGTAATCCAGCGGTTGATATCGCGTTGGAGCCCATGATTTTGGCCAGAGAATATATATCACGCGTGCAAGCCCAGTACGCAGGATCGTCGTCGAAGTATGTAGTTTTTAGCATCTCCAGAATATAAATATCCCTTCTTCCTCCTTTAATAAAAGCAAGCATCAATTCTTTTGTTTTCGTTTACATATTTACACACACATGTGGTTGTGGCACTAGCTACGTTGAAAATGTCACGCACAAGATATATAAGCTCCCTTTACCCAAGGTAATGGCACATATACGTGTACACTAAAAAAAACAACCATCTCATGCTTGCTTTATGACTTGAGGCTTTGAGCACTTTTTGTAACGAAGTTATTGTGGAGACCAATCCAATCAAATAATTCGATCGGTGTGATCGCTCTGCTCCACACCACCGTGCATGCTGCGCTCGATCGATCGATCGGAATGAGTGTGCAGGCCACGTATGGCACGTCGTTTCTGATCAATGCTTCGCTTTTTCGGGCTCTCGACAATGAGTAAGTAGTACCAGTGTTGAGAGAGGGCATCAAGTGCAATGAACAGATGCGAGGCCAACAAAGCACGCAACTAATCGCAGGGTGTAGCTAGGGTTAACAGGATCCGGTTCCGCCCGGGGAGGACCCCGGAGGAGGAGGATGGCGACCGGCCCCCCTTTTCCGCTTTTAATGATTAGATTACGGGAAGTTAATGTAAAGCGCCAAGAGATTTTTGCGCCGCTCTGCCCCCCATCTTCTTCCTCCGCTTTGGGGCAGCAACCACACAGCCTGGCCCTCGTTTTTTTTTTTTGGCTACGAAAAAACGTTACTCCTACGTCAGATTGGGTGTTACAGTCATAGCAGTAGCAGAGACTGTGTCAATGTCCTAATAATGGGCTTATGTTTCCGTCTGCAGGAAGTAACTATAGCAAAAGAAACTTGCTAATTAACCACTTCTACTTTAGTAATGATTACGTTGTTCAGGGCACCGACTACTAGTTGAAGCTTTCAGTTCCAAGTTGGGCAGTCAGACTCAGGCACTCACTGATGTGGATGCGTGGTTCATCCATGCTACCGAGCTTCAAATCAGGCGGCTCTCCTCCTCACATATTCCTATGCCACTGTGGCAGGACAGAGCTTTCGTTCAGTTGCCGGGCCGGCATCCGCCCATCCATCTTGTCTTCGCAAGGCATAGCATAGCAGCTTGTTTTCGCCTTTTGTTCTGCAACAACATTCTCTATGTATCCGTGGAGCGACGCAAGGACATGGATGAACTGGTTACTCGGAGACTTGCTCTAATCCAGAAAACATCGTCCATTATTGATCATGGAGCAACTTGCCGGTTAATCAAGCGATGAACAAGAGTTAGTAGTACATAGTGTTATTCTGAGCTGCTAGTACCAGGCCACAAAATAAAGAAAAACGTTTTAGTTGCACCACAACGTCCTGCGAGTAAAGTACTCCCAAGTGCTATACCAGCAGGAGTCCACATCCACATACAGCCCCCCTTAGAGCTCAGACACACACAGAGAGAGAAAGGAGCCGGGCATAGTTTGACCAAGGACACCTGAACAGCCCCATTTCCACATATAGTACATGCTTACTACATGGACAAAGAGAGCATTACAACTAGTGAGTAGTACTGAATATTTGTAGTGGGACACATAATCTATAGCAACGAACAGTATATTCCACACACTAACACTATATCGTTCGTGGATCCCTCCATGGACCTCAATGAACCCATAAATTTGTTGTATCGGATCGGTTGATGAGCAAATCAGGCAAAGCACTAGGCAAAGGCGCACTCAAGGAGGACGGATCTTCGGCGCATCTTTAATGTGGTGTCCAATCCCTGGTCCAACCTGTTTCTACTATGCACACTGATGCACCCCCAAAAGGCGCCATTTCAAGTGAGTGGAAGCTTCACTAAGTGTGTGTGTATATATATATATATATATATATATATATATATATATATATATATATATATATATATATATATATATATATATATATATATATATATATATATATATATATATATATATATCCATGCACCCCCAAAAGGCGCCATTTCAAGTGAGTGGAAGCTTCACTAAGTGTGTGTGTATATATATATATATATAAGTATGATATACGTGCATCTTTTGTTGTAGACCCGGGCCCCAGCTGAATATATCCATGCCGTATTGCCATCTCGCGTCCTCCACTCTAACCCTGTACATGGTCCGGTTACAACCCGACCCAACCCGCAAACCGGCCCAAGACAAACCGTGTTAGGAGACACGCACGGGTTGGTTTGGTTCGGCTTGGTTTCGACTTTACCCGTCTTCCCCATTCGACCGAACAGCCGCCGCCGGTCGCAAACGCACAAACATCGCTTGAGGCCATGCCAGAGACCAGGGTGGGTGCCAGGAGCGGCGCGACCTCGGGTGGCGGGCAGCGGGAGCGCAGTGGCCTCGAGTGCAGGTAGCGCCGCGGCCTCGACCGGCCGGCAGTTGGAGCGCCGTGGCCTCGGGCGTCGGGTTCCGGGAGCGCCGCGTGGCCTCAAGCTGTGTCGCGCCCCTCTGGAAGTCCCTCGGCGGCAGGATCGTAGTGTGCATCTTCCTTTTTCGTCTGTACTCAGCTTTCTCCAAATCTCACAATCAAAATCTTGCAATCTGAGCGTCTGGCCTGAAGTAAGCGGCGAGGGCAACATCGATGGCGTCTGGGTCCAGCAACGAGGCCGCCGGTGTGTCGCGGCCATCTAGGAGAATCTCCGCTCGGTTCGTGCGTCGGCGTCGATGGCTTCCTAGCACGAGTCTGCAGCATTAGCACTCTTTACCGAGGTTAACCATGGAAACCGTGAACCCGCTAGTTCCGAACCGCCGGCGCGCCATCTTCTACGGGTTGGGCTGGGTTTTACCCAGAAACCGGTTAAACCGGTCCATGAACAGGGTTACTCCACTCCATCCCGTGTGTCCTCGTCGTCGCGGTGCACAACTGCAGATACACATGAACGAGTCTCCTCCCTCTCATCCTCAATGGTGGCCCGGGTCCCCTTTGTTTGGGGCGCTGGGCTGCCGCTTTACCAGCAGCTTGCAGCTAGCTCATCCTGATGCGGCGGCACCCCCGCCCACGCCCACGCCGCGGCGCCCGCTCGAAAGCGGCTATCATTGTTCGCGGTGGCGCCCCAGCAAAGCCGCGCGCAATCATGCCCTGCACCAAACCAAGCGAGCCGGTTGGGTGAAACACAAAAGCAAAGAGACCGACGGGCCTCTCGCTCGCTCGGCGCGCGCGGCTCGGCGGGCGGCGAGTTCGGCGGTCGCCGTCCTTGGCCGGCGCGCGCGGCGAATCAACTCAACGGGACCGCATCTATGAAAACTCCCCAGTCCCAGCTGCCTGCATGCACAGCAGTACAGCACAGGAAGGAAGGGAGGCCATGATGTGCATGCAACGACAACAACGCGGCACGCACAGGCACAAGCACGACTGCACGAGCACGCCACCTAATAAAAGCTCCATTACGAGTTTTCTTTTTATAAGCACCGTGCGTGCCGCGCGATGCGACTGTGCCGTGAACCCGTGCTCGTACAGGCGTACATACAGCTACCGAAATGACTGTCCGGGATGCTTGCGCGGGCGTAGGCCTGGGCGCCTGGCGGCAGGGCCGGATGACCGGAAAGGCAGGGGCAGTGATGTAACGGCTTGCGATCCCTTTTGCTGAGCTTCGCAAAAAGTGGTAAAAAGTTACTGAAGTTACTGTAGCAATTTTCGTTGTTATTTGACAAAATTTGTCTAATCATGGACTAACTAGGCTCAAAAGATTAGTCCCGACATTTACAGACAAACTATGCAATTAGTTATCTTTTTTACCTACATTTAATGCTCCATGCATGCGTCAAAAGATTTGACGTGATGGATGAAAGAGGAAATATTTTGGGTTGGGACGAGGAAGTGAACGAGGGCCTTGTTCAGTTCCAAAATCGGGCACCCCCGATTTGGAACAGTTCGCACTGTAGCAATTCGTTTGTATTTGGTAAAAATTGTCCAAATTTTGACTAATTAGGCTCAAAATGTTCGTCTTGCAAAGTACAATAAAACTGTGCAATTAGTTTTAAATTTCATCTACATTTAGTACTTCATGCATGTGCCGGTATTTTGATGTGATAGGAATCTTCTTTTTGCATAGTGAAATTTGGGATTGAATTTGGGAACTAAACAAGTGCCAGGCCTTTGTCCCGGGACCGCTCGGCATGCCACCGGGCGTGGCTGGCCAGTGCATCGACACGGTGTGTGCCGGGAGGGAACACGGGCTACGCCCTAGGGGCCAGGTTACTTGCAGGATAGGGCGCATCTCAACACATTCCACAGGTGCCAGGAGCACGAGCCCTATACGCGCGCTCTCTACGGCCTGTTTAGTTTCCAACTTCTCTCTAAATTTCACTAAATTTCACTATGCAAAAAGAAGATTTTTCATCACATCAAAATGTCGGTACATGTATGAAGTATTAAATGTAGATGAAATTAAAAACTAATTACACAGTTTTATTGTACTTTGTGAGACGAACATTTTGAGCCTAATTAATCAAAGTTTGGATAATTTTTATCAAATACAAACAAATTACTACAGTGCGCATTTAATAGCAATTCGGCGCTCCCGAATCGGGAACTGAACGAGGGCTGGAGTACTACTACAATCCCCCTATCCAGCGGCCTTGTTTAGATCTCCAAATTCCACCCCAAATTCCACTATGGCTGTGTTTAGTTCCGCCAAAAATATACTATTCTAAAAAAAGATTCTCCGTCACATCAAACTTGCGATACATGCATAGAGTACTAAATGTAGATGAAATCAAAAACTAATTATATAGTTTGGTTGTACTTTACGAAACGAACGTTTTGAACCTAATTAGTCAACGGTTGGACACTATTTGCCAAATAAAGCCAAAATGTGCTACAGTACTTTTTTCACCCTTTTCAGGAAACTAAACACACCCTATATAAAAAGAAGATTCCCCGTCACATCAAAATGTCGGCACATATATGGAGTACTAAATGTAGATGAAATCAAAAACTAAATGCACAGTTTTGTTGTACTTTGCGAGACGAATATTTTAAGCCTAATTAATCAATATTTAGATAATTATTACCAAATAAAAACAAAATTGCTACAGTATGACGGGACATTTAATATGCAAAGTTTGGATCCCAAATTTGGGATCTAAACAAGGCCGCTATCCCAAAAACATGCCGCTGTTGCTCCAGCCCAACCGCCACAGAGCCACCGCCACGTCGGCCTCTTTTCTCGATCGTCGTCTACGTGAATGAATCTCCAGAAAAGCAGAGCCGTGCGCGAATCTCAACGAGGGCAAAGATTTACGTACTCCTTGTTGTTTCGGCGAGAGCGCATTTGGGAGATCCGGAAAGCGGTAAAGCGCGCAAAAGAGGATCCTTTGGTTCTTTTCATCCAAAAACTCGACTAAAATATCCATGAATCTTGATAGTATACTACTCCTAGTAGTACCAGATGGATGGACTAGTGAGGTCGTCTATGACAATTGACAACGTAAGCAACAAATGGAAGTGGCGCCATGGTACTTGTGCACGCACTCGTGCGCCCAAGCAATTCACTACACCTAGTTTACATTTTTCAAAGAGAATATATTGCTCCGTTGATCGATGTTTCTTTTTTTGGGGTGGAAATTTAAAAAAATAGACAAGAAACCGTACCAAGGGGAAACAATACATTTTTTTTACATTATATTCAATTCAAAGTTCAAAGTCATATACAAGAAAACGCGTATAACAGTTTGGAAAGTGCAAGGCTCCTTATAATTTAGCGACTGTGGGAGAAAAATACTAGAGGGGTAGTAACACTAAAATACTTATAAGCGAGGATAGTTGGTACCACTATCCATGTTTTCCGAATGCATTGCCTGCTTTATGCGGACATGGATTCTTCTCCGTCGTTTTGCTTTTGGAAAAAGTCTACTTGACCCCCCAACTATGGGGTCGTCTACTTTACCCTCCGAACTATGAAACGGTCTAATTTACCCCCTGAACTTTGCAAAACCGGCCAAATCACCCCCTCGAGCGGGTTTAGGCGGTGGTTTTGCTACAGTAACAGCTTGTTTGCTACAGTAACATCGGTTTTGTCTTTTCCTTTATTTATTTATTTATTTATTTCGTCTGAATCTTTAAAAAATCATAGTAAATCACAGAAAAATCATAAAATGGAAAATCCAATTTTGTTGGACTCCACATGAGTAGATGTACACAATGAACATATAATATAGTATGCTTTAGTACAAAGTTTTTTGCTATAAATTTGGATCTATTTTTTTCTGTAATTAATTTGAATAATTCATACAACAAAAACTTTGTACTAAAGCATACTATATTATATATTCACTATGTAGATCTACTCATGTGGAGTTCAACAAAATTGGATTTTCCATTTTATGATTTTTCTGTGATTTACTATGATTTTTCAAAGATTCAGATCAAATAAATAAAAAAGAAAAAGGCAAAACCACCGTCACTGTAGCAAAACAGCTGTTACTGTAGTAAAACCACCGCCTAAAACCGCTCGAGGGGGTGATTTAACCGGTTTTGCAAAGTTCAGGGAGGTAAATTAGACCGTTTCATAGTTCGGGGGTAAAGTAGACGACCCATAGTTGAGGTCAAGTAAACTTTTTCTTTTTGCTTTTGGTATGGTAGCACGGCGCACGGATTTTGATGCTGCCAAACCACATACTCCGTACTACTAGTACTCTGAGTTAGTCTTGTTGTCAGAGGCCGTCCAATATAATTAAAAAATAAGCGATGTTTTGGGAAGGATTAATAAGCTTCTAATTACCCTGCCCTTTATATGGCAAGTAAGATCTCGTCTTAGCACAGAATTTTCAAATTACTTCGAGTGCCCTGCCATTTGCAGTTTTGCAGTCCTACATATAATTTTTGAAAGAAGCATTTGGAAACAACACATGAAAAAAATGTAGGAAGCAAACGATCGAATGAGGTTGGACTTGGACCTCAAGTTTAGTCCTCCGAAATTCCTTTGGAATAGCCCAATCCATATTAAGAGCATCTCCAAGAGTTTAGCATATATATTTGACATCCTAAATTTTTTGGTAAAATAAGAAAAATACTTCTCTAATAGTTTGGTATCTTTGGCAAGTTGGCAAATCTCGGTCGATTACGCGCATATATGCGCGCGCGGCACCGGCCGCGCACCGTAGTTTCCTCGTGCTTAGCGGGGCTCTTCGTTCGCTTAACGGGGCTCTTCGTTCGCTTAGCGGGCCTTTTCGTTTTGTTAGCGGGTTTTTGAGTTTTTAGAAACAAAATTTGCCAAACTGTTGGAGATGAGATCTTTTTTTCCTCCCCATATTATTTTAGGAGTTGGCAAACAACGAGATTTGGGAAACAAAATTTGTCAAACTGTTGGAGATGCTCTAAGGGCCTGTTTGGCAGGGGTTCTCTTCGGCTCCGGTTCTAGCTCCTCCAGAGAAGTCGTGCCAAACGTTTTACTAGAGGAGTCGTTTTTCAGTAAAAGGCAGAGGAGCCAAAGTCGTTTTGGAGGAGCCATGAATCCGGAGGAGCCCCTCAGGAGGAGCCATGCCAAACAACCCCTAATTTTAAAGGATTTTTTTGGAAGCATTTCTTTGTTCCAAATGATGTTAAAAGGATTTGTTTCCCATCTACGAATGGAAGCTAAAAATGCCTATGTTGTCCCTTGGTTCGGAAGAGAGTCCCAAGAAAGCCATAAAAACAACGATAATGATACAGTGCAGGCGTCCATCTGTCGACGGACCCACACAAGGCAGTGACTCGACCGAGTGCTCACGCCCCCCACACCTTATCCCATCCCGTTCGTGACCCGCCACGCCCACTCGCTCGCTTCGCTCGCCCGCTCTCCCCCCGCTCCTCCGCTTCCACTCTCTGCTACGCCGCGCACCGTTCTCCGGGCCAGGTCGCTGCCGCAGCTCCCCCCCTCCGCGACCTCCATGCGACCCTGACCGGAGACGAGGACGACGGTGGTGGAGGCGGCTCCGACGAGGTAGGTCGGTTCTTCTCTGGATCTGAGCCCTTCTTCTTCTCCTCCTTCTTAGGATCTGAGCGCTCCTCCTCTTCCTCCTCTGGATCTGAGCCCTCCTCCTCTGGATTTGAGGGACACGACAATGGCTAGGGTTCCGACGAGCTATGGGTCCTATTCCCTCCTCCCTCCGGTGAGCTCGAAGATGATGGCCAGGGGCTATTTTGTACACTTTTTTCCGTTTCTCCTGTATTGCAACTGGTGTTTTTGATGTTGTAACAGATGATTTTCGAATGTTGCAATGGAACTTTTGGGTCGTTGCCATAGATGTTTTTGCGATGTTGCAGTACTACTGCTTGAGATGTTGCAGTACATAATTTTCAATGTTGCAGCACATAATTTTCGACGTTGCAGTACATATTTTTTGTTGTTGTAGTACATGTGTTTTCGATGTTGCAGTACATGTTTTTCGATGTTATAGTATATACTTTTTGATGTTGCAGTACATTTTTTTTGTTGCGGTACATATTTTTTGATGTTGCAGTGCATGTTTTTTAAGGTTGCACTATATATTTTTTTCGATGTTGCAGTATTTACAACCCGATGTTGCAGTACATAGTTTTTTCATATGTTTTGCAATGTTGCAGTTGAAGTGTTTTATGCACGTTTTGGGATAGAGGCGCGGTGGGGGAACGGGTGACAGGGGCATGGTGGGGAGCAGAGGACAGGGACAAGTTCAATCCTATTGTGTTCTATATGCGGGTGTCGGGCGGGGTTCCGTGCGCGAGGGCAGGCAGAGTTCCGTAAGGCACCGGCGTCCAGATGCACTAGCGCGCCGGACGTCCGGCTGCTAGAATCACCATAAAAATAATGATATTCTTCATGGGAACTAGTCCATATAGAACATAAGCATGCTCTATGAATGGTGCCACACTATTCAGCCTGTTCGCTTGATTTTATCAGCTAGAATCAGCCAGCTACTTAGCAGTGTTTTTCTCTCACAGCAAATCAGCATCAGCCAGCCAGAAATCATCCGGCGAGTAGGGTCATTGAAAGCATAATTAATAAATACCAGTGATTCTATAAAAAAAATACCAGTGATTGGACAGAAAACTGCACATCCTGGCATTTGCTACTCCACTCGTGCAAACTTGATGGGGACAAGAGGATTACGAAGACATGCTGTTGATGTAGCACCGGACGGATGGGACTACACTACACAGTGCCCCGTGTGGGGGGCGGTGGTCAGCGTGGCGCCGTTTGTAGGTTTGGAAAAAGGCGTTCCATGGACCATCGAAGAAATTGGAGAGATTCTAGTGATAATTATCGTGACGGTTGCAAGAAAAAGATTTGCTTGACATGAAACCACATACATTGACAGATTAGACGCCTGCAAGAGCATATAAACCACTTGTTTAGTATCTTGTAAGGCAAAGGCTTTCACCGCCATTTTCAACCCTAATACAGACAGTCTTAGTGCGTGCTGCTTCGACGAACTTCCATCACCACGGATTTGCGTAAAGAATGTTAGATATTATGGGCTTGACCCATTTATTTAATATATTTATTAAACTCTATGGTCCGTATATGTGCATTAATGGTTTTTATACCATATGGGAATTTAATCGAGAGGCGGCTCTACTTAAATACTTGATCATTGACTGGTCTATTTGAGGCATGGCATGGCGAGGCAGGCAGGCGACGAGCGAGCGGACAGGCAGGTGACGAGCGAGCGGACGGGCATTTATTTTGTCACTCAATCTCTCTTTGATGGAATTGATTGGAGGAGTTTCTGTTAACTCCCATGACGAATTGATTAGAGGAGTTTCTATTAACTCCTGTGACTTTTGGCTCTCCGTCTCCGTCTCTCCAGATGTGACTCATCGGTGCCGCCGGCTTCTCCTCTTCTGGCCTCCGCCTATAAGACAAATCCTCCTCTCTCGGTTAAGTCTTCTTAGCGAAGTACACCACTTTTCAGCAAGCGCAAGTTCTTCTCGCTCCACCTCCGGCGAGCACCAGAGATGGAAGAGTAGGCCTCCGGAACGCGTCTCCGTCGTGGGCTTCACCTGCTCGGGTAAAGACGGACGATTACGTTTTGGGGAGTGTCGGTGGTGGCACGACTACTCGCTGGTGAACCTGTAGCGGCGCGTCTTCACAGCGTCCTTTTCTGCACTGCATCGAGCGGGACAACTACAGCAACAAAGCACCACCATGGCCTTTCCTGGTGCGAGCGGCTCCGCCGTAGGGTATAATCTCCTTCATCCTTTTCTGAGTTTCATTATCGATATCATGATGTTCCTAGGCAATACTGCTTTCATATTCAACATGCTCTGTTTGATTGATTTGGATGATTATGCTAGTACTGTGTTTCTAGTTCCTTTTAATTTTGTGAACATCATGATCTTGATATTTGAGAACACATCTTTTATATTTATGATCATATCTGTGATGCTTCAACTGTGTAAAACAATGTTTCACACGTGTTTTGGTACTATAATTTGCCTTATCATCATATTAACAATTGTCATGAATTGTTTCTGTCTTTTTATTCATGAAGTCACTCTTATTTTTATTGCGTCATTTGTATGGATTAAAATAAATATGTGAATGCCTTATTTTTCAACATTCCAAAAACGTAATATCAGGCCATTTTTATCTGTTGGCTTTGCGGGCATGCTAAAGCCCACGCCGTTTGAGGGCACTCACTACAAGAGGTGGCGTGAGAAAGCCCTTCTGTGGTTGTCGGCCATGCGTTGTGGTCATGTGCTCAATGAGCAGCCTGCTACTGTGAGATCCGAGGAGGATGAGCAGGCTTGGGGACATGCTGAGACCATGTGCAAGGCTGCACTATTGAGCATCATCAGTGACTCTCTGGTTGATGCTTACATACCACTCCCGACTGGTAGAGCTATGTGGGAGGCTCTTGAGGCTCGGTACGGTCTTTCCGACGCTGGTTCTGAGTTGTACATCATGGAGCAGTTCCATGACTACAAGATGGTTGATAATCGTCCTGTAGTCAAACAGGCTCATGAGATACAGGGACTGGTGAAGGAATTGGAGCTGTACGGCTGTCCTCTTCCTGACAGATTCGTGGCAGGGTGCATGATTGCTAAGCTGCCACCTTCCTGGACTGATTTTGCTACTACCTTGAAACACAAGAGGCAGCAGTTTAGCATTGCTGAACTTGTTGGCACTCTTGATGTTGAGGACAAGGCAAGAGCAAAGGATGTCAAGGGAAAGAGCAAGGGCAGGAATGGTGAGGCGACTACTAGTGCACATGTGGTGCAAAAGTTTCATCCTAAGCCACAAAAGAAGAAGCCCCAGCAGGAGCTTAAGCAGAGACCCACTATCTCCTTCAAGAAAGGTAATAATAAGAAGATGGGATTAGACAAGGCAAAGATGAACTGCTTCACCTGTGGAAACACTGGGCACTTCTCTAGAGAGTGTCCTGAGGCTAAGTGGAAGCCCCCACCAAAGGCGAAGACAGTCAACACCATTGAGACTGATACAGATGCTTCTAGGTACGGTAATTTATCTGCATTTACAGTTTGTTCCTCACCTGATTGGTGGGTTGATACAGGTGCAAATATACATGTGTGTGCTGATAAGTCCTTGTTTTCTTTTTACCAGATCGGGAGGAGTGCAGCCTTGCTGATGGGGAATGGCGCGCGTGCTGGTGTTCATGGTGTTGGTACGGTGGATCTGAAGCTTACTTCGGGAAAGACCGTACAACTCAAGAACGTGCATCATGTCCCCTCAATAAGGAAAAATCTTATTAGTGGCTCTCTGCTATGTCGAGACGGTTTTAAACTTGTGTTTGAGTCGAATAAATGTGTTATGTCGAAGTATGGAACCTTTGTTGGAAAAGGCTATGAGAGCGGAGGCTTGTTCCGTTTGTCGTTGGTTGATACTTTACCTCTTGCAGTGAATAATGTCATTAATAACGTTAATGTTGAGATGAATGTTTGGCATTCTCGATTATGTCATGTTAATTTTGGTTGCATGTCCCGCTTAGCTGGTTTGAATTTAATTCCTAAATTTGACGTTGCCAAAAGTTCCAAATGCCATACATGCATTGAGGCAAAACAACCTCGCAAGCCTCACAAGGTAGTTGCGGCGAGAGAGTTGGCACCACTTGAACTCATCCATTCTGATATTTGTGAAATGAACGAAATTTTGACAAAAGGTGGTAAGAGATACTTCATAACGTTCATAAATGATTGCACTCGATATTGCTATGTGTACCTAATTAAAACAAAAGATGAGGCATTACATTATTTTAAAACCTTTAAAGCTGAGGTTGAGAATCAACTTGAAAAGAAAATCAAATGTTTGTGGTCCGATCACGGGGGATAATATTTCTCTAATGAATTTTCTGAGTTTTGCGCGGTGCACGGTATAATACATGAGAGGACACCTCCATACTCACCACAATCCAATGGGATTGCTGAGAGAAAGAACTGCACTCTAACTGACTTGGTGAATGCCATGTTGGAGACAGCTGGTTTATCTAAGGAATGGTGGGGTGAGGCAATTTTAACTGCGAATCATGTCCTAAATAAAGTGCCCACAAAGAACATAGAAATCACTCCATTTGAGGAATGGGAGAAAAAGAGGTTAAATATTTCTTTACTTCGCGTTTGGGGTTGTTTGGCCAAAGTGAACGTGCCAATAAACAAAAAGCGAAAGCTTGGACCAAAAACTGTAGATTGTGTTTTCCTCGGCTATGCCATTCATAGTGTGGGCTATCGGTTTTTAATAATAAATTCTAGTGCTCTTGATATGGTTGTTGGAACAGTCATAGAGTCTAGAGATGCCATGTTCTTTGAGAATGATTTTCCAATGAAAATAGGTGCACCTAGCGTGTCTAGTCATGACTCTGTTCCTGAATTTCATGAATCGAATATATACGCTGATGATAACACCCATGAGCTTGAGCAAAATCCTAAGGAGGATGATAATACTGTCACTCGAAGGAGTAAGAGGCAAAGAGTTGCAAAATCCTTTGGAGAAGACTTTATTATATATCTTGTGGATGACACTCCCACAACCGTTTCTGAGGCATACTCTTCTCCTGATTCTGACATGTGGAAGGAGGCAGTGCAAAGTGAGATGGACTCTATTATGTCCAATGGGACGTGGGAAGTAGTTGATCGTCCATTTGGTTGCAAACCTATGGGCTGCAAATGGGTGTTTAAAAAGAAGCTAAGACCTGATGGTACAATTGAGAAGTACAAAGCTAGGCTGGTTGCTAAGGGTTATACACAGAAGGAAGGTGAAGATTACTTTGATACTTACTCACCTGTTGCTCGACTGACGACCATTCGTGTGTTGCTATCCCTGGCTGCCTCACATGATCTTTTTATTCATCAGATGGATGTTAAGACAGCCTTCCTAAATGGAGAGCTTGAGGAAGAGATCTATATGGATCAGCCTGATGGGTTTATTGCAAATGGTCAGGAGGGTAAAGTTTGTAAGTTATTGAAGTCCCTATACGGCCTAAAGCAAGCCCCCAAGCAGTGGCATGAGAAGTTTGATAAAACTTTAACTTCAGCCGACTTTGTTGTGAATGAAGCTGATAAATGTGTATATTATCGATTTGGTGGTGGTGATGGTGTGATACTATGCCTATATGTGGATGATATATTAATATTTGGCAACAATCTAAATGTGATCAATGAAGTAAAAGATTTTTTGTCAAGTAATTTTGAGATGAAAGACTTGGGTGAGGCTGATGTTATTCTCAACATTAAGCTTTTAAGGGAGGAAGGAAATGGTGGGGTAACTCTTATGCAGTCCCACTATGTGGAAAAGGTCTTGAACCGATTTGGGTACAGTGAGTGTACGCCTGCTCCTACTCCGTACGATCCAAGCGTTCATTTGAGGAAGAATCACAGAATTGCAAGAGACCAATTGAGATATTCACAGATAATTGGTTCTCTCATGTACCTAGCTAGCGCAACCAGGCCTGATATCTCGTTCGCTGTAAGCAAACTAAGCCGGTTTGTGTCAAATCCGGGAGATACTCACTGGAATGCTCTTGAGAGAGTGCTGCGCTATTTGAAAGGGACAATGAGTTACGATATTCACTTTTCCGGGTATCCGAGGGTACTGGAGGGTTATTGTGATGCTAACTGGATTTCTGATGTGGATCAGCTGTATGCCACGAGTGGATACGTGTTTCTACTTGGAGGTGGTGCTGTTTCTTGGAAGTCTTGCAAGCAGACTGTCTTAACGAAGTCTACAATGGAAGCAGAACTGACTGCATTGGATACCGCTAGTGCTGAGGCAGAG
Source organism: Saccharum hybrid cultivar R570 (assembly GCA_038087645.1). Lineage (NCBI taxonomy): Eukaryota > Viridiplantae > Streptophyta > Magnoliopsida > Poales > Poaceae > Saccharum > Saccharum hybrid cultivar. Next base: position 32,188,209 of record JAQSUU010000001.1, on the reverse strand, counting down.
TGGCTCCGTGATCTCCTAATGGATTTGTCGATTGTTGAGAAACCAATCCCGGCAATTTCCATGAACTGTGATAATCAAACTGTGATCACTAAGGTAAACAGTTCTAAGGATAATATGAAGTCCACAAAGCATGTGAAGAGATGTTTGAAGATTGTCAGAAAACTGAGAAACTCTGGAGTAATTGCATTGGACTATGTTCATACATCAAATAATCTGGCAGATCAATTCACTAAGGGTCTGTCACGCAATGTGATAGAAGGTGCGTCAAGGGAACTGGGTTTGAGACCCACATAGAGCCATCAACAGTGGTAACCTGTTCTATGTGATCGGAGATCCCATGAATTAGGATGGCGAAACAAACTGTTGATTGACTGAGGGAGAGACCCCTTAGATTATAGCTCAGTTCGTTGGAGATGCACCTGCACCGTCTCTCCAATACTGTTAGGCAGGATGATTACATTCTTAATGTGATCCGAGCGGCTTGGTATAGCGGGGATGTTGTCCTACAGAACATCCTATAAGGAACACACCTATATGAGCTCGATTGCTAGTCACAATCTATGAGATGTGGGTAATCTCTAGATGCTCATGAAAAGGCCTCGAAGTGTGACTTATATGCTTCAAAACAGAGGGAAGGCACTTGGCAGCCTAGTATCAGTTAAGAGGTTATGTGAAACTCATCTCGCACAAAATTGTCAATTCAAGGTTCTGTCCATTGTTCAGTTGTGGATGAGTGTAGCTAGCTTTCTAGATGGATGTTCAACTTAACAAGTCTTCATCGAAACACTGGTATATAAAAGGAATGTGGTTCTGAGAACTTCAAACTGTGTACCCTAGAGTTTGGTGGGGATTGTTAGATATTATGGGCTTAACCCATTTATTTAATATCTTTATTAAACTCTATGGTCCGTACATGTGCATTAATTGTTTTTATACCATATGGGAATTTAATCGAGAGGCGGCTCTACTTAAATACTTGATCATTGACTGGTCTAATTGAGGCGTGGCATGGCGAGGCAGGCAGGCGACGAGCGAGCGGACATGCAGATGCAGGTGACGAGCGAGCGGACGGGCATTTATTTTGTCACTCAATCTCTCTTTGATGGAATTGATTGGAGGAGTTTCTGTTAACTCCCATGACGAATTGATTGGAGGAGTTTCTATTAACTCCTGTGACTTTTGGCTCTCCGTCTCCGTCTCTCCCGCCGCAAGGGGAGATGTGACTCCTCGGTGCCGCCGGCTTGTCCTCTTTTGGCCTCCGCCTATAAGACAAATCCTCCTCTCTCGGTTAAGTCTTCTTAGCGAAGTACACCACTTTCCAGCAAGCGCAAGTTCTTCTCGCTCCACCTCCGGTGAGCACCAGAGATAGAAGAGTAGGCCTCCGAAACGCGTCTCCGTCGTGGGCTTCACCTGCTCGGGTGAAGACGGACGATTACATTTTTGGGGAGTGTCGGTGGTGGCACGACTACTCGCTGGTGAACCTGTAGCGGCGCGTCTTCACAGCGTCCTTTTCTGCACTGCATCGAGCGGGACAACTACAGCAACAAAGCACCACCATGGCCTTTCCTGGTGCGAGCGGCTCCGCCGTAGGGTATAATCTCCTTCACCCTTTTCTGAGTTTCATTATCGACATCATGATGTTCCTAGGCAATACTGCTTTCATATTCAGCATGCTCTGTTTGATTGATTTGGATGATTATGCTAGTACTGTGTTTCTGGTTCCTTTTAATTTTGTGAACATCATGATCTTGATATTTGAGAACACATCTTTTATATTTATGATCATATCTGTGATGCTTCAACTGTGTAAAACAATGTTTCACACGTGTTTCGGTACTATAATTTGCCTTATCATCATATTAACAATTGTCATGAATTGTTTCTGTCTTTTTATTCATGAAGTCACTCTTATTTTTATTGCGTCATTTTTATAGATTAAAATAAATATGCGAATACCTTATTTTTCAACAAAGAATCGTGCCCATCTTTTTCAGCACTGCTTTTCAACGAAGAAATAGTATTTTTCTCTCACGGTAAATCAACAGCAGCAGCCAAATTTGGGCGAGGGCTCGTTCAGTCCCACGCTAACCGCACTCAGGATTGGCAAACAGGTGGAGTGGAGAGAAAAAGGGAAACACAAACAAAGCTGAGCTGGTTTGGGTATTGGGTTGCAACGCTGGCCGGTCCGTAGAGATACGGACAGCGACGGTGGCATGGGTCTCCCTACACAAGACACTAGTACACACACCTGCCCTACACGGCTACTGTACACCGATACACGCGCGGACTCACGTAGAGACACCATCCCAGATACTGCCTGTCCTTTCTTGGTTCTTGCACGGCAGCGGCATCGGCAGGCGAGGCCAGGCCTGGCCTGGCCACGGCGAGGAAGATGTAGGTACTCAGAGGCAGCGGCCGGCGGGGGCAGGCAGACCGCCAGCACCGCGGCTGCGGCTGGCGCTGGCGCTGCCGGCTGCCCGCTGCAGCAAGACAGCACGGGAGGCGAGCAGGAACAGTGCGAGTGCCACAAGTGGGTTTATGCAGGACCCACATGCCATGGAGCAGCACCTCGTGGTCATGGGCGCCCGCGCCCGCGACTGCGAGCTCCTGGGACTTTTACGAGGCCCAAGGATCCCAGTAGCAGTAGATGCCTCTGTGGACTGATCACTGATCAGTGCGCTCAAGTTTCGTTTATCAAGGCGAGGCGAAGGCCGGAAATTTCAGCGTGTCTTTGGACGGATCCGGGGATCATCGTACTACAGTAGTAGGTAGAAGCACGAGATATGACACGGTCAGTCGGTCACAGCAAATCAGAATACGGCCCTCGTTTAGATTAAAGATTTTTTTGAACCTGATGAATAGTATCACTTTCGTTTTATTTGATAAATATTGTCCAATCGTAGACTAACTAGGCTCAAAAGATTCATCTTATGATTTTGAACTAAACTGTGTAATTAGATATTTTTTTACCTATATTTAGTACTCCATACAAGCGGCTAAAAATTGATGTGATGGAGAGAGAGTGAAAAAACTTGGAATTTTGAGGTGATCTAAACATGGGCACGGTCTGTTGGGAAATTTGAGTACTGTCTTGTAGCGCTATATGGTTTTTTATTAGAGCATCGAAAACACAGCTCATGATGAGTTTACTTGTTTCTGCTTAGTAGTACAATTTTACATGATCTGTGATCTACTAAGGCATTCGCGGGTGGTGAGCGCTCCCGGAGCGGAGGCCACCGGTCACGGGTTCGAGCTCGCTCGGCCGCGTGATTTCTCACCGGGAACAGTAGTTTCCAAATAAATTTCGTTGCCTCGCACGGATGTGGTACCACTGTCATATCTATCAGCCGTGTACTTCTAGCCTTAGATATAAGTTGTAGGTCTAGCTTACGCAGTAGGGGTGTGAGTGTGTGCGTGTGGTGTGAGTTAGTGCGTGAGTTCAGATGCTACAGCTTGTAATCGAATGGTGAGGCAATCAAAAAAAAAAAAAAAGGCATTCGCGGATCCTGAAAGTAGCACAAAAGCCAACTTACCGTCTCTACCTCCTCCTTGGTTTTTTTGGGTCCTAGTTTCCCTGTGCTGCAAACGATGCGAGTGGCAAGCGATCGACAGCCCGGTGGATCGAATTGGTAGGCTGCAACAAAAGCAGAACTTGTACTAAAGTTACAATGATTATTTTGATATAATTCCTATGTAGAACTAGCATAACTAAGGATTCAAGAGAAAATCTTTGGCCTATGTCTGTCTTTTTTTTATGCCTCAATGCTTCAAGTGTAGTATCTGAATTTAAGCACAAACTCATACCACACCACACGGCACACACACAAAACGCTGCCTCATCTCATTCGTGTTGATGGATCCCTTCAAATCACATGATTTACCGCCACCATCCAATCATGTGTTAAAGCAATCATATCACTCGAGTAAGGAAAGAAAACAGATCATATGATTTGTTCACGCTCATAAATTCATATGATTTTGGTTACAAAATCACACGAGTGACCGAACTCTTCGAATCACCTAAGTTGACCAAAGGTTAGTGAACTAAGCGTGCAACGAACTACTCCTTTTGTTCTAAATTATAAGACGTTTTGACATTTTTAGATTCATGGCTCTTACCAACAATTGAATCTGCAATGTTCATACCTCTGAAAAACAGCACCTAAGGTTAGTGAACTAAGCGTGCAGCGAACTACTCCTTTGAAAGCCCAAGTTTGGTTTTGGTAATTAATGACACCAAGTTGCTAATGTCATATGTTAAGTGGTTTGAGTTAGGCATAAGCAACACACGTGATGAAGGAGCATGTGGCATGAAGTGATGGCCACAAGGTCACAAGCATGTGGAGATGCACATACAATGATGATCAAGGTGATCAAGCATGTGGAGATGGACATGGAACAAAGTGAACAAAGCCATAGGGTTTTCCTTTTGCCGGTCTAAGATGAGTAAAGAAGTGATTGACCGGGTTTAGGATTCATAGCCGACTATCAAGAGGGGCAATCACGGTTAGCTCAGGAATCAAGTGCCACTAGATCAATGTCTTGAGCATATGCATTAGGATCTAGTAGAGAGCTAATATAACGCCTTGAAAAATATTTATAAAATGCTAACACACATGCACATGGTGGTGTACATTTGGTGGTCTTAGCACATTTGCAAAGGCGGTGGAGTTTGAGCGGTAGAGAGGGGGTTTGGGTTCTTCTCTCCCTCCCGCCGAGCTTGCGAAACATGCACATGGTGGTGTACATTCGGCGTTTTTTGGGGAAGTGAAACGCCTATTTTCCACTACGCCAGAAGTCAAAAAAGAAACAGAGACGGACGGAGGTCACCAGGCTAATTGGACGCTGCACCGGACGTTGCACCGGACGCGGTCATGGTTTGACCGGACGCGTCCGGTCAGTTCTCAGTAGTTGTTAGGCGCGAGAGTATTAGGGTTTCCAACCGGCGCGTCCGGTCCCTCACGGAACCAGAGCGTCCGGTCAGGCACCTAGAGGGGTAGAACTGGTCGTAGAGCCGACCGGACGTGCGGCGCATCCGGTCACGTGCGATCGGACGTGTCTGGTCGCGGTGGGAGCTTACTGGACTCCGACCAGACGCCAGGTGCAGCGCGTCCGGTCACGGCAATGGTAACTTCTGACGAGTATTGTTCACGCTTGTCCTGTAGTGACCGGACGCGTCCAGTCATCCTGACCGGTGCGTCCGGTCAGTACGTTTTTCACTGTGTCGCCCGGTAACGGCTAGCTACGTACCCCTTCACTATAAATAAAAGATGGTCGGGGTTTGAGGGCATCTCTTGCACATTTTGAGACCTAGAGACATTCTTTGAGCTAGAGAACAACCCCTCCACTCATCTCTTTGCTTAGTTGCACATCTTGAGTGAGATTGAGTGAGATTCAAGTGCATTGCTTGAGAGTTGCATTCTAGAGGCACTTGATTGTGGCAGAACCGCCTAATTTAATGCCCTCCCAAGAGTACTTGTCTTCCATTAGACACTAAGTACCCAAGGGAGAGCAATAAACTCTGCGATTCCGTCGAGCACACCCGAGGGAGAACTCGAAAATCCACATTTTTACCTCAGGATCATAAATGAGAGATAAAGCTTACAACATCTTTACCATTTCTTACATCACTTTTAGTACAACATCAGGGTAATCCATTGTTTAATTAAAACAGTGGAAAATAAAATGTTATCAGAGTTCAGCGGAAATGAAACCATTTGATGATGAGTTAAATATTATCATGATGAACATTTATATACAAGAATTCATAATAGGTGGTAAATCTTTCCTTTGTAAAACATTTTTGGTGAGAGTTATAAATCAACTCTATATCCGCAACGTAAGGGAAATCCTCACTGAGCCCACCAGGAGGTTTCCACACATAAAAGTCAGCTTCAAGAACACCTGTCACCTGCAACAGGGTAGAACAAACCCTGAGTACTCAATTGTACTCCGCAAGACTTACCCGTCAGAAGAAAAGAAAAGACTCCAAGGATATGCAAGGCTATCTGGCTTGTGGGTTATTGCAGGAAGCATTACTAAAGGTGCATCCTTATATTTAACTTTTATTAGCAGTCATTGGTAGTTCATTAACCCACCATTCTATGTAAGCACCAAAGCTACTTTCAAGCATGTAGTAAGCAATCAGAACCATTTCACCATCTTCCACAGTTCTTACTACGATGCCAGATTATAGTCATGTCGGACCGTCAAATTGACGGCGATTCGCGAATCAATGTAGCCCAGCTGGGTACCCCGAAAAACACACGCCCCACCCGTACCGAGGTACGAACAGGACCAACCCATTATCCTCCTGTCAAGAGAACCGAGTCCCCGTCCATACTGGGACTCCAAGCCCCCGCCCTCTCGCGGTGCTTAGACCTCCTAATACCCATATATAATCCACCTTCAGTTGGTCCAGATGGAGCCGGAACCCATGACAAGAGAATAACAAGTCTTTCTAGCCCCCATCCGCTAGTATATGCTCGGGATAAGTAGGTCTGTGACCTGACTATGGAATCCAATGCAACGAACGGTCCTTAATCGACACAGGCGGAACAAATGCAACCAGAGCCCCGCTCTGTTGCCCAACCAGGTCCAAATCCATCCAAGCCCGTTCCGCCCGGTCTCCAATTATCATTCAAATATGTTCCATGTGGTAGTAACATGATAATAATAACAATAATATATTTCCTATCTCTCGCGAGTGACGGCAATCACTCGACTTCTACCGGAGTCCTGTAGCATAGCAATCTACACGATCTTGACATACTAGTAAGACTCATGGGATCAGGATATATATATGCAAGTGGGTTTCATTCAACTCCTTAAAACTTAATGCACAAGCATAAATAAAGTGCAGCATAATAGAGGTTATGCACCGGGGCTTGCCTGGGTAAACATATCACCAAAGTTAGCATTCCATCATGACACCACGATCATTTGGGCACCATCTTTTCCGCTACTCCGGTTGACTCCACGATCCATCGTCATCCCTATTATGAGATTCGCGGATGCAACGCAAAGACGTAAATAGACACGCTAATTGGAAGGATGAGAACACGGTACGCTTCGCAAGCTAACGAGCTACTTAACGTACTAGGCTACTCACCCCCGTTATCGAATAAGACAGTATTTTCCCAATACACATTTTAGTTACACGAAACCAAAGTGTTACTTTATTCCTTTTATCAATTTAATAGATATTTGAACTAGGGCTTGTTAATTATCCTAGCAACTAATTATTTTGGAGCTACAAAAATAACAGTGAACATATAATAATACTAGGAGCTTACTATAAAATTTCTAGGATTAATACTATCACTGATTATTCATAAAAATTCTTACAAGTTCATGTTTGATAATATTAACGCCTCGAAGTGATTAGAGCAAGCCTAAAAATATTACAACGCTACGGAAACCAATTACATATTTAGATAGATCATGATTTTAGAAAACTAACAAAATTAGTTTTACTATTTTAGGATCCCTAAACATTGTATATTAATTACACAAGTTTTATTATTGAAACTAAATCAGAAAATGTTCTTGAAACGAAAAGAGCCGGTGGCCCTTATTCGGCCCAGCAACCAGGCGGCCCAGCGCGAGGCAGCTGTGCGCGCAGTGGGCCGGCCCAACAGGCGGCCCACGAGGGGGAAGCCCGCGCTTCAGCCGCGAATTTTGCACAAAAGCCCCTAGCTTCGCAGGTTATCACGTAGAGGGATAGAACACTATTGCGCTAGGGACAGACCTTGCATCAAGCACCCTAGATTAGCTTGTCTTCGCAACGACCAGGTCCCTGAGCGGGCGGCCGCAGGGGCGCGACGCGTGAACGACGGCGGCGCTGCCGCTGCAGCTGATCCTGACCGGGGAGGGTTCGTCCATGGCCGCGCAAGGGCCGACGGCCAATCCCACCGCTGGTCGCATGCAAAGGGATGGAGGCATGAGAAGTAGCACACCGCGACATGGCTGGCCACGGCGGCAGCCCTGCCCGGGCAGTTCACGGTCGTGACGCGGCCATTCCGGTAAGCTAGAGCGGCGGCAAGGTGAACGGGGAGGTGGAAGAGCACTAGGAGCTTACCCTGGGTCCAGCCGAGGCGATGGTTGGGGCCGAGATAGGTGGAGCAGTGCTGACCACGTGCGAGCGGCCGGTGCGGTGAAGCTCCGAGCATGACGCGGCCGTGTCAACTAGACGCCGGTGGGGGTGCTGACCAAGCCGAGGCGAGCAACAAATAGAGAAGATCAACACGAATCTATCGGTACCAATTAAAGGACGGCTACTGAAGAATTGGGCCTTACCCCCGATCTCCAGAACGCGACGGCGAACTAAACCGGCGGCGACAATCTTCCAAAATTCCTCCTCTCTAGGGAACGGCAAGACCTCAATGTAACTGGGTTAGCTAGCTAACTATGGTAGCAAGTCACGGTTGCTAGGAATTGAGTTGGGATGCTCCGGCTCGGTGAATTTGAAGGGCGGGAGCGGTGCCCAGGTCGAGCGGGAGCCACAGGCGTTGACTTGCCGGAGTCAAGCGGGTAGAGATGCGTCACCATCAACGTAACGACCGGGGGTAACTGACCTAGACTTGACAGCAGGTCTGAGCTCGAGCGCCGTCCTTGCCTTGCCGGGGTGTGGCGGGCACTGGCGTGGCGTACACGGCGGTAGCGGTGCAGTAGGCCTCGGTCGACCGCACCAGTGGCAGAGGCACGCAGCCTCGTGCGGGGGTGTGCGAGCGGCAGCACAGCATGATGACGCACGAGAGCACGGCCGGGCGCAGCTCGCAGCAGTGCATGGCACAGCAGCGGCAGGGCAGCGCGACTACCGGTTGAGCAGAGCATCCGCGAATGCCAGAGCATACGGTGACCGCGCACACCAGGTCAACGGCTGGAATCGTGCGTTGCACGAATTATAAAGCGTGCCAAACTTCTAATCCAGCTAGGTTAAGACGAAACCACCTTGACAAGGCTCACGAAGGTATATATGGCTACTAGCAGGAGCAACAAACTTAGACAAAGGTGAACTAGAGAGTAGAGTGGAGACGTGCCAACTTGGGACTGCCAACCAGTGCTCGAGGTCAAGAGTGAGCTGGCCAACAGCGCGTTCTAGCGAAGTTAGGCAATTTCTAAGGCAGGCAACAAGACGTCCAACCCAACTACCACCTATGCCATACTCAAGTGCTGACCTCGATGCAACTAACGGTACAAGAATATAAAGCTATTGTTTAAGAAATTTAGTTAGAATTTTAATGCCAAAACGGCATTGTCGTTATTGCCTCGGACTTGGAAAACAAACAAGGGTTAGGTCCTAACTAGCAGTCAGTAGCACTTTAGTCTTGATTTATAAAAGGTCTGAACCTTGCTAATTTCAACTAACAATTATCTCATGGCATAGCCCATACTTTTTACTAGCCTATGGAAACAAAATATTAAGGCACTAGTTAATTAGTTTGCCCAACATAATTTGCCGCAATTGACACTTTTAAACATAAGTTCCAATATTGTTGACTTAACAGAAACACTTATCTTAATTTCAAGTCTGATCTCTTAGCTCCCAAAAGTACTAGCTAGCAGTATTTACTCTCTAAAATTAAGTTGCATTCTCATCTACATAACTTGCTCATCAAATTTTATTAAGTACTACATTCAATTGGTATTTTATTTTTATTTATAGAAATTCGCTTATCATTTTATGTGCGTTGAAATTTTAAAACCCACAGAATTTATTTTGTTAATTTCTTTTAGACCTTAATCGCATGCTAAGTAAGTTAGTAACACCAGGGGTGTTACATCCTTCCCCCCTTAAAAAGGATCTCGTCCCGAGATCCAGAACCAGAAACAAAAGAGGGAAGCACGATTACATTCACAGATCTGAGCTTACATGAGAGGTTACACGACTTCAAACACCAAACTACTCCGGGATCTAGAGAACACGGCTAAGAACAAATCTAATACAACTCACAACCTCTCTAGAAATCGACGAAGACGGGGACAATGGAAAAGCAGAAGGAAAACGATTATCCAGAACATGGCGTATGCCCAACACAGCCAGAAATTGGAGACTGGTACAAAGATCATTGCGAACTCTAAAACCTAAACTAACCAGGGATGAACTTGAACTTCTCCATGGAAACCAGATCCCTTCTTCTCAAGTTACACCATCGCCTCTGACTAGCAACCCTAGATCTGCGAGCAACGACTGGATCTCGTAGCCCTACCTCCAACTACTTTCTTCCTGACTACTTCTCGAGCTTCTCCCACCAGAGCACAGACGGAGGAAGTCGATACTATGAGCTCTACTCTGGATCTGGGGGTTGAATGGAGGAGAAGCAAGGTGGCATTATAAAAGCTTGGTGGACGGAGGTGGTGATGCAGTGCACCGGAAACGGAGGAGATGGGAATCACTGGGGGTCACAAGGTGGGGAGAGCGTCGGCCATGGTGCGCTCCCTGTGCGAGCTTGAGTGGGGCAAAGGAGACAGGAGGGGATGGGGTTTGCTCGACCAGGCGACGTGCGAGCAACGGGGGCCCCAAAGGAAAAGAAAGAGGGGGGGTCCGGTACGGGGACGAGAGCGAGAATCGAGAGCCGACACGGGTGCCGGGATCAGAGGGGCGTACAGTGCGACAAGACGAGGCGAGTGCGGCACAACGCCGTGGTCACGCGAGAACGGCACACGTGGGCCCCACCACAAACGGCGTCCGCAGGGCACACAGTGACAGCGACCCGGCATGCGTAGCGTTGTCAAACCGGTCATAGGAACGACGTCGAGTCAGGCAATTCAACTTCTCTGACCTACGTGCGGGCTAACTTTCCTGTTGTTTTTCTCTTTCTTCTTTTCCTTTCTTCAAAAACCTTGTTACTTTGACAGAGCACAATTCCATCAACCCGTTGTGGATTTCCCGTTTGAACACAAGGATATTTTTACCAAAGAGAATTTTTATAGCAAGAGCAGTACCGCGGTGTAACTCGGTAACAACACTTGGTCAACAACCTCGATACCAGCGCGCGCCGAGCAGCGTCACCATGTGGCAGCTGTTCCACAGGTGGCCCTCGGTTCCGTCGCGGCACCATAAGCTATTAACTAAGTAACTATTACCAACTTACTCGCAGTAAAAGCAACGGGGTCATAGACCACAGAATCAGAGGAGTAAGGGAAAATTCAGGCAACACGGGTTCCTTTCAAAATAAGGAACAAGTAAAGTAAATCCCAAGGCGGATTTAAATCAAGGGAATTCAAATGTTCTGCTGGGACATCCACAATTAGTGATACAGTGTCCTCTGTTTTCCAATTACGGCCGATCTGCTGCACCTGAATAGTTGTTCCCTTTGTAACCTGCTTGTCGTCGTCTCAAGAACCCTAAGCAAATCGAACGAGGCCTAAGGAAAAATCGACGTAGCAAAAACTCATTACCAACGGCCTTACACGGGTGCAACATACATGCATTCACTCTCCCACACTCGACACATCGCTCGAAACGTACAACCAGACGGCCTTAACAACTACGGATGTGGTACAACGGAAAGATTACAACACTAGGGAACAACGATGAAAAGCACTACTAGCGACGGCTACATCTCCTCTAGGACAACTAATCTACTTCGTCGGCCCAAACGGCTTCCTTCCTGGGCTCCTGGGGTTCTTCTGCCGCACTAGGTTGTGGATCTACTCCTTCTTGTGGTGGTGGCTGGGTGAGGGGAAGCAATGACTCTACTTCTGAGGCTTCCGTGGGTGGAGGTGCTGCAAAACCAGTTCTCCTTCTCTCCAGTGGATGGACAGGGATTCCCTCCAAGATCAAGGGTTCCTGCCTTTTCGTGGCGAGCGTCCTACGCTTGGCCCGGGTGACAAGATAGGCGTCCTCCAGCTCCTGGGCATGACGGTCTTGGTCCACCTTGACGGCCTCCGCCATGGCAGCCTCTCGACTCTCAGCGGCTGCTAGATTGGCATGAGCTTCAGCAAGCTGCACTTCGAGCATCCTAGAGAAGATCTCGGCTTCCTCAGCTCGGTGGAGGCACTCTCTCAGCTCCGAGGCCTGCCGGTCGTACTGCTCATCCAGAGCGAGCAAGTACGTGGTCAGGTGCACCACGGTCGGGTTGTCCTCTTGCACGTCCTGACCCCGCAAGGCCTCCATGCGAGCCCTCCATACTCGCCGATTCTTGTCCAAAGGTGGAAAGAACCGCATGGGGGTACGAGCAATGGGCTGCTCATAGATCTGGCACAAATGCCGCAAGGCTTTGCGGGCCACAACCTGGTAGGTGTCGCCGAAGCGAAACCCGGTTGCGGTCACATTCCAGGCTTCAGTGACGTCGGGAAACTCCTCACTCTTGCCAATGTAAATGGTGACCTTGCATCGCTCCATGCCATGCTTCATGTACTCACGACCCTCATACTCAGGACGCTCCCGAATGCCGAGTTTTTGCAGGGTAGCATACAGGATTTTGGGAAAACCCTCGGTGTTCAGGCAGTAGCTGCTAACCCAAACTCCTGCCATCCTAGGTGGGTGGTGGTTGCAAGGAAGGCTTGAGGAGAAGCTTGCTCAAGAGAAAAGGGCTAAGCGAGCTGGAATGCACTGAGTGGTGACACAAAGTGGCTGGGCTTGGCCCCCTTAAAAAGGCAGAGCGGCCAGTGGTCCTGGCGCAGACCACCCTCGAGCCATGCGCGGGAACCAGTAAAAGTACAACAATAGGATTTTTATGCACACAAGGCGAGCGGTGTCGAGGCCATAAAGACTAGCACGGTTGCAGGGCAGAGGTCCGACAAGGGCGCAGAAGGAGTGCCGAAGACGTAAGCCCCGACAGTCGTGAAGCACGAGCGAACGCGAAACACGAAGCCACCATACAACAGTAACTCCGGGACAGGGGCGCGTGGTACCTAGAACAGGGCACCTGCAAGTAGGACTCGCACGATGACTATAGCAAAACAGCACGTCTGACTTTAGGACCGCACGCTACACACCAGTTAGTTTACCGGACGAAAGCCTACTTAAACTTATTCCGAAGACTTAACTATAGTAATAGGGCTACTTATATAACTTCGTATGCAAACGCCCTAACTTTTTGCAAAAATATGTTGTCAAATTTTAATTTAGAAAGGATTTTGAAGCTTTATTTCCTCATTTATGCTCTGATACCACCTGTGGCAGAACCGCCTAATTTAATGCCCTCCCAAGAGTACTTGTCTTCCATTAGACACTAAGTACCCAAGGGAGAGCAATAAACTCTGCGATTCCGTCGAGCACACCCGAGGGAGAACTCGAAAATCCACATTTTTACCTCAGGATCATAAATGAGAGATAAAGCTTACAACATCTTTACCATTTCTTACATCACTTTTAGTACAACATCAGGGTAATCCATTGTTTAATTAAAACAGTGGAAAATAAAATGTTATCAGAGTTCAGCGGAAATGAAACCATTTGATGATGAGTTAAATATTATCATGATGAACATTTATATACAAGAATTCATAATAGGTGGTAAATCTTTCCTTTGTAAAACATTTTTGGTGAGAGTTATAAATCAACTCTATATCCGCAACGTAAGGGAAATCCTCACTGAGCCCACCAGGAGGTTTCCACACATAAAAGTCAGCTTCAAGAACACCTGTCACCTGCAACAGGGTAGAACAAACCCTGAGTACTCAATTGTACTCCGCAAGACTTACCCGTCAGAAGAAAAGAAAAGACTCCAAGGATATGCAAGGCTATCTGGCTTGTGGGTTATTGCAGGAAGCATTACTAAAGGTGCATCCTTATATTTAACTTTTATTAGCAGTCATTGGTAGTTCATTAACCCACCATTCTATGTAAGCACCAAAGCTACTTTCAAGCATGTAGTAAGCAATCAGAACCATTTCACCATCTTCCACAGTTCTTACTACGATGCCAGATTATAGTCATGTCGGACCGTCAAATTGACGGCGATTCGCGAATCAATGTAGCCCAGCTGGGTACCCCGAAAAACACACGCCCCACCCGTACCGAGGTACGAACAGGACCAACCCATTATCCTCCTGTCAAGAGAACCGAGTCCCCGTCCATACTGGGACTCCAAGCCCCCGCCCTCTCGCGGTGCTTAGACCTCCTAATACCCATATATAATCCACCTTCAGTTGGTCCAGATGGAGCCGGAACCCATGACAAGAGAATAACAAGTCTTTCTAGCCCCCATCCGCTAGTATATGCTCGGGATAAGTAGGTCTGTGACCTGACTATGGAATCCAATGCAACGAACGGTCCTTAATCGACACAGGCGGAACAAATGCAACCAGAGCCCCGCTCTGTTGCCCAACCAGGTCCAAATCCATCCAAGCCCGTTCCGCCCGGTCTCCAATTATCATTCAAATATGTTCCATGTGGTAGTAACATGATAATAATAACAATAATATATTTCCTATCTCTCGCGAGTGACGGCAATCACTCGACTTCTACCGGAGTCCTGTAGCATAGCAATCTACACGATCTTGACATACTAGTAAGACTCATGGGATCAGGATATATATATGCAAGTGGGTTTCATTCAACTCCTTAAAACTTAATGCACAAGCATAAATAAAGTGCAGCATAATAGAGGTTATGCACCGGGGCTTGCCTGGGTAAACATATCACCAAAGTTAGCATTCCATCATGACACCACGATCATTTGGGCACCATCTTTTCCGCTACTCCGGTTGACTCCACGATCCATCGTCATCCCTATTATGAGATTCGCGGATGCAACGCAAAGACGTAAATAGACACGCTAATTGGAAGGATGAGAACACGGTACGCTTCGCAAGCTAACGAGCTACTTAACGTACTAGGCTACTCACCCCCGTTATCGAATAAGACAGTATTTTCCCAATACACATTTTAGTTACACGAAACCAAAGTGTTACTTTATTCCTTTTATCAATTTAATAGATATTTGAACTAGGGCTTGTTAATTATCCTAGCAACTAATTATTTTGGAGCTACAAAAATAACAGTGAACATATAATAATACTAGGAGCTTACTATAAAATTTCTAGGATTAATACTATCACTGATTATTCATAAAAATTCTTACAAGTTCATGTTTGATAATATTAACGCCTCGAAGTGATTAGAGCAAGCCTAAAAATATTACAACGCTACGGAAACCAATTACATATTTAGATAGATCATGATTTTAGAAAACTAACAAAATTAGTTTTACTATTTTAGGATCCCTAAACATTGTATATTAATTACACAAGTTTTATTATTGAAACTAAATCAGAAAATGTTCTTGAAACGAAAAGAGCCGGTGGCCCTTATTCGGCCCAGCAACCAGGCGGCCCAGCGCGAGGCAGCTGTGCGCGCAGTGGGCCGGCCCAACAGGCGGCCCACGAGGGGGAAGCCCGCGCTTCAGCCGCGAATTTTGCACAAAAGCCCCTAGCTTCGCAGGTTATCACGTAGAGGGATAGAACACTATTGCGCTAGGGACAGACCTTGCATCAAGCACCCTAGATTAGCTTGTCTTCGCAACGACCAGGTCCCTGAGCGGGCGGCCGCAGGGGCGCGACGCGTGAACGACGGCGGCGCTGCCGCTGCAGCTGATCCTGACCGGGGAGGGTTCGTCCATG
Organism: Saccharum hybrid cultivar R570; assembly: GCA_038087645.1. Classification (NCBI taxonomy): domain Eukaryota; kingdom Viridiplantae; phylum Streptophyta; class Magnoliopsida; order Poales; family Poaceae; genus Saccharum; species Saccharum hybrid cultivar. Next base: position 32,172,636 of record JAQSUU010000001.1, on the reverse strand, counting down.
GCCGCGCAAGGGCCGACGGCCAATCCCACCGCTGGTCGCATGCAAAGGGATGGAGGCATGAGAAGTAGCACACCGCGACATGGCTGGCCACGGCGGCAGCCCTGCCCGGGCAGTTCACGGTCGTGACGCGGCCATTCCGGTAAGCTAGAGCGGCGGCAAGGTGAACGGGGAGGTGGAAGAGCACTAGGAGCTTACCCTGGGTCCAGCCGAGGCGATGGTTGGGGCCGAGATAGGTGGAGCAGTGCTGACCACGTGCGAGCGGCCGGTGCGGTGAAGCTCCGAGCATGACGCGGCCGTGTCAACTAGACGCCGGTGGGGGTGCTGACCAAGCCGAGGCGAGCAACAAATAGAGAAGATCAACACGAATCTATCGGTACCAATTAAAGGACGGCTACTGAAGAATTGGGCCTTACCCCCGATCTCCAGAACGCGACGGCGAACTAAACCGGCGGCGACAATCTTCCAAAATTCCTCCTCTCTAGGGAACGGCAAGACCTCAATGTAACTGGGTTAGCTAGCTAACTATGGTAGCAAGTCACGGTTGCTAGGAATTGAGTTGGGATGCTCCGGCTCGGTGAATTTGAAGGGCGGGAGCGGTGCCCAGGTCGAGCGGGAGCCACAGGCGTTGACTTGCCGGAGTCAAGCGGGTAGAGATGCGTCACCATCAACGTAACGACCGGGGGTAACTGACCTAGACTTGACAGCAGGTCTGAGCTCGAGCGCCGTCCTTGCCTTGCCGGGGTGTGGCGGGCACTGGCGTGGCGTACACGGCGGTAGCGGTGCAGTAGGCCTCGGTCGACCGCACCAGTGGCAGAGGCACGCAGCCTCGTGCGGGGGTGTGCGAGCGGCAGCACAGCATGATGACGCACGAGAGCACGGCCGGGCGCAGCTCGCAGCAGTGCATGGCACAGCAGCGGCAGGGCAGCGCGACTACCGGTTGAGCAGAGCATCCGCGAATGCCAGAGCATACGGTGACCGCGCACACCAGGTCAACGGCTGGAATCGTGCGTTGCACGAATTATAAAGCGTGCCAAACTTCTAATCCAGCTAGGTTAAGACGAAACCACCTTGACAAGGCTCACGAAGGTATATATGGCTACTAGCAGGAGCAACAAACTTAGACAAAGGTGAACTAGAGAGTAGAGTGGAGACGTGCCAACTTGGGACTGCCAACCAGTGCTCGAGGTCAAGAGTGAGCTGGCCAACAGCGCGTTCTAGCGAAGTTAGGCAATTTCTAAGGCAGGCAACAAGACGTCCAACCCAACTACCACCTATGCCATACTCAAGTGCTGACCTCGATGCAACTAACGGTACAAGAATATAAAGCTATTGTTTAAGAAATTTAGTTAGAATTTTAATGCCAAAACGGCATTGTCGTTATTGCCTCGGACTTGGAAAACAAACAAGGGTTAGGTCCTAACTAGCAGTCAGTAGCACTTTAGTCTTGATTTATAAAAGGTCTGAACCTTGCTAATTTCAACTAACAATTATCTCATGGCATAGCCCATACTTTTTACTAGCCTATGGAAACAAAATATTAAGGCACTAGTTAATTAGTTTGCCCAACATAATTTGCCGCAATTGACACTTTTAAACATAAGTTCCAATATTGTTGACTTAACAGAAACACTTATCTTAATTTCAAGTCTGATCTCTTAGCTCCCAAAAGTACTAGCTAGCAGTATTTACTCTCTAAAATTAAGTTGCATTCTCATCTACATAACTTGCTCATCAAATTTTATTAAGTACTACATTCAATTGGTATTTTATTTTTATTTATAGAAATTCGCTTATCATTTTATGTGCGTTGAAATTTTAAAACCCACAGAATTTATTTTGTTAATTTCTTTTAGACCTTAATCGCATGCTAAGTAAGTTAGTAACACCAGGGGTGTTACATTGATCTTCGAGTTGCTGCGGATTTCTTGTTACTCTTTCGTGTTTCCTGACACGGTTGACGACTTGGAGCAGCGGAGGTGATTGAGCTCACAACTAGATATTGTTGGAGCCCTCACCAAGTGTTGTAAGGGGTTCTTGATCCCGTATAACCCGGTAGTCCGTGAAATCACGACGGATTTCAAACCAACTTACATACCAGCCACCGAGCAGATGATTTAACAAACTTAAGCCCGTATAACCCGGTTGTCCGTAAAATCATGACGGATTTCAAATCAACTTACATACCAGCCAAGATCATAATAAGTTTAGCGGTCACCGTCACAAGTTGCATAAAAATCCGCGTCACAAATACATCGGAGTTTAAACATAGTTATTACAACCCAGTTTCAAATAAAAGTAGCGGAAGCATTTAGTTCAAATCACACACTCACACAGAGTTCAAAATACAGTGCCAGTTCAGGATCATCTTCCAACAAAAGCATCAGATGAGACGTAGTGAATGACCATTGCCCATGGTCCTAAGCTTCTCCCATCGCAGGATAAAGGCAGTTGATACAGTAGCCGTAATACATCTGCCCATCTGCAACAAGTGGGAACAAAGGCCTGAGTACGAGAAGGTACTCAGCTAAACTTACCCGACAGAACCAAAAATAAAAGACACCAAGGAATCATGACAGGCTGTCTGGTGGGGTAGCTGACTCATTTGCAAAAAGACATTTTTAGCATTTACAGAATCTTTCCAAAAGCTTTGCATCAAGTTAAATCTTTATTAACCTGACAACTACATTTGCACCTGTACTAGGGTAACATTTAATTAAACAGGTAAGGATAACCAATGATCATTAACAACTTCCATCATGTCATATTTCATATAACTATCCAAGTGTTCCATCAATATTACTACGATGAAGTAGCTCAAGTCAAGTGCTCACTATCCAGTGAACGATGGCGATTCGAATCGATTATTAACCAGCTGGTAATTTATTCCTCACACAAACCTCTGAAGGGTCGAGATGGTGGACTAGAGGGGGGTGAATAGTCCTTTCTAAAACTTAAACGTGTTGGCTAACCAAAACAAATGCGGAATTAAACTTATCGGTCTAGCCAAGACTACACCCCTCTATCTAAGTTCTCTAGCACCTTGCAAAGATCCTAATTAAACAACTAAGGTGTTAAGCTTACCAAGAGCTCACCTAATCAATTCTAGAGCAAGGTCACACAAACCAATGCACTAGTACCTTGCAAACCGAGGGAGCTCCTACACAACTAGTGAAGCAAAAGCACAAAGCCTAAGCTTGCTAGCAAAGCTCAATAACAAGGCAACTAATGCCAAATTAGAGAGCGTAAAACACTTAGCTACACAAACTAAGCAATGTGACTAACAAGGTTACATAAACCAAATTATTCACGCACGGGGAAACTTCTAGCTACACAAGCAAGAAGACAACTAGCAAGCTACACAAGCAAACTAGTTACGAGAGCAACTACACAAGCACAAGTATATATGAAAGTAAATACAAGCTTGTGTTGCACGAAGGCAAACCACCAAGAAGAGTAGACAATGTTGACACGGTGATTTTCTCCTGAGGTTCACTTGGTTGCCACCAAGCTACGTCCCCGTTGTGTCGACCAACACTTCGTGGTTCGGCGGCTAATTGGTCACACACCGAGCCTCTTAAAAGGCACCGCAAGAACCCACCATAAAGTGTGGTAGCTCAATGACACGCTCAACTAGAGTTGCTCTTCGTGATCCCCGCGGGGTGAGCATAATCCCCCTCACAAAGTTTCTCCGGAGCCTCGCACAATCTTCTTGCGAGCTTCGACGGAGCCACAAGCCACCAAGCCGTCTAGGAGGTGGCAACCTCCAAGAGTAACAAGTACCACCGGCTTGCAACATGATCACCTAGTGCCACACGATGCAATCTCTCAAAGCAACGCACTAGAATCGCTCTCTGACTCGATCCGATGAACACTATCAAGCATGAGTGAGTTAGAGGGCTCCCAAGCACTATCACACAAGTCACAAAAGACTATAGTGTGCTCAGCTGCCGGCCACAGTCGGCCAAGGCATCTATTTATAACCCCACGGTCAAATAGAGTCGTTACCCCTTCACTGGGTAGATTTTGGGACGACCGGACGCGCCGGTCGATACTGACCGGACGCGCACAGCCGCGTCCGATTCTCCAACGGTCACTGCGCGCCAACGGTCAAATGCCACGACCGGACGCGCCGCTGCCATGACCGGACGCGCCGCTTGAAAGTCCTATGTTTGGTGTTGGTAATTAGTGACAATACCTAAGTACTAATCATATGCCTAAGTTGTATGTAGCATATGAGGATTAGTACATTCCAAGGTTGGTGGCAAGATGGACATGGTGATCATGATGGCCACACTTGGATTTGGACGCAACCCTATGTGATCAAGGCAAAGGTATATGCTTAAGGGTTGTGTTTTAGTAACCAAGACACCTAGTGGGTGTGGTTACATTATAGGATAGATAGCCGTACTATAAAGAGGGGAATGACGCGGCTATTGAACTCCTAAGTGCCTCTAGATGTGCATTTCATGATCATATGCATTTGGATAGAACTAATATCGCCTCGAAAAATGATTGTGAAAATGCTAACACACTCACACATGACGAGATCACTTGGTGATGTTGGCACGTTTGCGACGGCGGTGGAGTTTGAGCGGTAGAGAGGGTTTGGGTTCCTCTCTCCCTCCCGCCGAGCTTGCGAGGCGGGATTCAGGCGTTTTCGAGAAGTTGAAACGATTATTTTCCACTACGCCGGAAGTTCGGAAAAGAAACGGAGGCGAACAGAGGTCACAGAGGTGACCGGACGCTGAACCGGACACGGTCCTTGCATGACCGGACGCGTCCGGTCAGTGTTCAGTGTCTGCGCGTTTTTCAGTTCGATGATCGGACGCGAGGCGCGTCCGGTCACTGATGATCGGACACGTCCGGTCGTTTAGGGAGCTTACTGGACTGTAACCGGACGCTGGCACTGTCGCGTCCGGTCATTTTCTTCAGCGCGTCCGGTCACTATTTTGTTGAGCGCTGCTCAGGCGACCAGCGTGTCCGGTCCTTCACGGGACCAGCGCGTCCGGTCGTTCCCGGCGCGTCCGGTCAGTTGGACCAGCGCGTCCGGTCGTTGCTTTGCAGTTAGCCGTTGGGCGACCAGCGCGTCCGATCGTTTGGACCAGCGCGTCCGGTCAGTACTTCACGAGTTAGCCGTTGGGCGACCGGCGCGTCCGGTCAGTTGGACCAGCGCGTCCGGTCAGCCCGATTTCGGCTGTTTAAGTTTCTAACGGCTATATTCGAAGGGGTACGTCTATAAATACTCGTTGGCCGGCTCAAGGCTCTCTCTCGAACATTTGACATACTTGTGAGCACTTTGAGCTAAGCAACTCCCCTCCCACTCATCTCTCTTGCTTCTTTGCATATTCAAAGTGAGATTGAGTGATCCAAGTGCATTTGCATTGTGAGATTGCATCTAGTTGGCACTTGGTGGTTGATTTGCTGCGGGATTCTTGTTTCTCTTGGTGGTTGCCGCCACCTAGACGGCTTGGAGCAGCTTGGAGGCGTTGGCAAGAGTTGGTGATTGTTCTTGGCCACCTCCGGTGATTGTGAGGGGTTTGTGCCTACCTCGGCGAAGCGCCAAAGGCAACATTAGTAAATTGCTTCGTGTCATTGCAACCTTTTGCCATTTGGTAGGTTCTTGTGGCGCCTTTTGAGAGGCTCGATGTGTGACCGATTAGTCACCGAACCACGTGGTGAAGAGGGACACAACGGGGACTAGCGTGCCGGCAAGCACGTGAACCTCGGGATAAATCTTCATGCCATCATTCTTATTGTGTTTGATCGATCCCGGTGGTTGTATATTGTGGTATTCATCTCTTGATCATATTAATTGGTTGGCTCAATACTTCGCCCCTTGGTGATACCCTCCTAACTCTCTCTTGTATTAATTTCTTAGTTACCTTGCTAGCTTGTTAGTGTAACTCTTAGCTTGAGTAGCTAGCTAGCTTTAGTTGTAGTTAAATTGTGCGGTTTGACTTGTGCGGTTGAGTGCAAATATACTAGAATTGTGAATTGGTTAGGTGGCTTGCAAACACCCCGTAGGCTAAGCAAAACTCGCATCTCGCTATTTGTTTTATTGATAAACTTGTTTAGCTTGTCTTTGTAGAAATTTTTTAATAGGCTATTCACCCCCCCTCTAGCCATCAAGACCTTTCAAGTGGTATCGGAGCGGTGGTCACCATTTGTAAGGCTTAACAACCTCGGTGTAAGATGGCTCAAGTTATGTTCAATCATGTTAATGGCAAGCCTCCATTCTTTGATGGCGTCTCTTCCTTTGATCATTGGAAAAGGAAGATGAAGCAATATCTAGGCAATATACATGAGAAGGTTTGGGATGTGACCAAAGAAGGATACGTTATTCTTGATGAGGAAAACCTCACTCCAAATGACCGCATCAACAAACAATGCAATACGGCGGCACTTGACACAATCTATCGTGCCATTGATGATAAAGTATTTGAGCAAATCAAAGATCTTGAAAAGGCAAATGAGCTTTGGATAAGGCTTGAAGAAACATATGAAGGTACTTCAACGGTAAAAAGTGCCAAACTATATATGCTCAAGGACAAGTTCTCCACATTCAAGATGAAAGATGATGAATCCATCCCGGAGATGTTCTATAGGCTCCAAGTCATTGTCAATGATCTCAAGGAGCTTGGGGAGAAGGTTGAGGACAAGGACTTCTCACACAAGTTCTTGATGTGCTTACCCAAGAAGTTTGCCACATTGAGAAGAATGATCTTTAGAGAGGGATTGGACAAGGTCAAACCAACCAATGTGCTTGGAGATATAATGACCGATGCCTAATACAATGATGATGAAGATGAGGTAGAAGAGAAGAAGGAGACCAAGGTCAAGCAAGAGAAGCCCATTGCATTCAAGGCTTCATCCTCTAAGGGCAAGAGCAAGGTGGAGAGTGATGATGATGATCCATTCGATGATGAGACCATGGCCCTCCTTGTGCACAAGATGGGAAGGTTCATGAAGAAGAAAGGATATGGGGCAAGGAAGAGGAGAGACACTATAAAGGCAAAGACCCTTTGCTACAATTGCAATAGCCCCGATCACATAGCGGCGGATTGCCCCTATGAAGATAAGAGATTTCATAATGGGGACTTGAAGCTCAAGAAGAACAAGAAGGATAAGAAAGAGAATGAGAAGAAAGCAAAGAAGAGCTTCACTTTCAACAAGAAGAAGAAGGGTGGTGGTTATGTAGTCACTTGGGATAGTGACAACTCTGATAGTGATGATGATGAAAGCTCTAGTGATGATGAGAGGATCACTCGACGAGCCACTGCAAACATCGCCCTCTCCAACAAGCCATCCATCTTCGACACTATATCAACATGCCTTATGGCCAAGCCTACCAAGGTAAAACATGATGATAGTGATGATGATTCTTGTGCTAGTGATGATTGTAGGAGTGATGATGAGGAGGATGAGGACTACTCTAAGGATGATCTATTAGGCATAATAGATCAAATGAGCAAGGGCTACAAGAGGACAACCAAGAAATACAAAATCTTGGAACAAGAGCTCATTGCCAAGAGCAATGAAAATGATGCCTTGATGGAGGAGCTTGTTGCTCTCAAAAAGAGTAAGGAGTGCAAAGGAATTGAACAAGAGCTCAAAGCTCTTAGGAAATCCTTTGATGAGCTAGAGGCTTCTCGTGAGTGTCTAAAGGAAGACCACGAGGATCTTGAAATTGCTCACACTAGGCTTAAGGAAGCCCACTCCACTCTACTTGAGCTCATTAAGGAAAAGGACCTTAAGTTGGAGAAGTTCATGAAGGAAGCTAAGGAGGAGCAAGTGATTGTCACTTGTGATATTGGACTAACATGTGATATTATTGATGATTCTTTATTTGTTAGTCCTACTAATGCTTCATGTAGCTCATCATCATCCACCACAACCAACTCTACCTCTACTACTAGTGATTCATCACTTGTGGTTGAGACTCTCAAGAGAGAGGTGGATGATCTCACCCGCGCATTAGGCAACGCCTATGGTGGGGATGCCCGCTTGCTAAAATGCTTGGGTAGCCAAAGGTTCTCTCTTAACAAAGAGGGATTAGACTATACTCCCAAGAAGGGCAAGGCGGCCTTTGCTACTCCAAAGTCTCGCTTTGTGAAGGGCAATGGTCATTATTGCAATAGATGCAAGCAAGTTGGACATCTAGAGATTAATTGTAATAAAATGAACAAGAACAAGAAAAATGCTAATGTACCTTATATTCCTTTTGATTCTTGTTATGTGCTTACCAAGGGTGATAAAGGTGTGCATGCTAGGTTTGTTGGTACACCAATTATGGGCCCAAAGAAGAAGGCCATTTGGGTACCAAAGAGCTTAGTGACTAACCTTCAAGGACCCAAGCAAGTATGGGTACCTAAAAGATATTAAATTGTTTTGTAGGTAAATTACAAGGCCGGAGGAAGGCATTGGGTGCTTGATAGTGGGTGCTCTCAACATATGACCGGTGATTCAAGAATATTCAACTCTCTCAAATCAAATGATAGTGGCATTGATAGCATCACATTTGGTGACAATAGCAAGGGTGATGTAAAGGCTCTTGGAAGGATTGCAATCTCTAATGATCATAGCATTTCCAATGTGCTCTTAGTTGAAAAGTTGAACTTCAATCTTCTCTCGGTTGCTCAATTGTGTGATCTCGGTTTCAAGTGCATATTTGGTGTTGATGATGTGGAGATAGTTAGTGTTGATGGCTCTAACTTGATCTTCAAAGGCTTTAGATATGAGAATCTATACTTGGTTGATTTCAATGCTAGTGACACTCAACTTTCAACATGCTTGCTCACCAAATCAAGTATGGGTTGGTTGTGGCATAGAAGACTAGGTCATGTTGGCATGAAGCAATTGAACAAGTTAGTGAAGCATGACTTAGTTAGAGGCTTGAAGGATGTCACATTTGAGAAAGATAAGCTATGTAGTGCATGTCAAGCCGGAAAGCAAGTAGGCAACACTCATCCATTGAAAAGCATTATGAGTACTTCCAAGGCATTTGAGTTGTTGCACATGGATCTATTTGGGCCAACTACATACATAAGCATTGGTGGCAACAAGTATGGTTTTGTGATTGTGGATGATTTCACTAGATACACATGGGTATTCTTTCTTGTGGACAAGAGTGATGTATTTGACATATTCAAGAAGTTCATCAAGAGAGTGCAAAATGAGTTTGAGACCACAATCAAGTAAGTAAGAAGTGACAATGGAAGTGAGTTTAGAAACACAAGAGTTGATGAGCTATGTGAGGAGCTTGGAATCAAGCATTAATTCTCGGCCAAGTATACACCTCAATCAAATAGCCTAGTTGAAAGGAAGAATAGAACCTTAATTGATATGGCAAGATCAATGTTGAATGAGTATAATATGAGTCATTCATTTTGGGCCGAAGCAATCAACACGGCTTGCTTTTATAGCAACCATCTCTATTGCCACAAGTTCCTTGAGAAGACACCATATGAGATCTTAAATGGAAGAAAGCCCAACATTGCATACTTTCGGGTATTTGGTTGTAAATGCTATATCTTGAAGAAAGGCACTAGATTGAGCAAGTTTGAGAAGAAATGTGATGAAGGCTTTCTACTTGGTTACTCAACTACTAGCAAAGCTTATAGAGTATGGAACCTAGCTAGTGGACAACTTGAAGAAGTGCATGATGTTGAATTTGATGAAACAAATGGCTCTCAAGATGAGGAAGATAACTTGGATGATGTGAGAGGAACTCAATTGACCAATGCTATGAAAGAAATGGACATTGGTGATATTAGGCCAAAGCAAGTGATTGACGTGGATGACAACAAAGATCAAGTGCTCCAAAGTCCAATTACACAAGCTAGTGGTTCTCTAATGCAAAATCAAGCTAGTACATCATCTCAAGTGCAACAAGATCAACAAGTGGCTAGTTCATCATCTCCAACTCATGATCAACATCAACATCCAAGCAATCAAGTCCAAGTGCTTCAACCAACTAACATTACAAGAGACCATCCATTGGATTCCATCATTGGTGACATACAAAGAGGAGTTCAAACTAGATCAAGATTGGCATCATTTTGTGGTCACTCTTCTTTTGTGTCAATGGAAGAACCCAAGGACATTGATAAAGCATTGAGAGATCCGGATTGGGTAAATGCAATGCATGAAGAGCTCAACAACTTCAAGAGAAATGAAGTATGAGAACTAGTTGAAAGGCCTAAGGATCACAATGTCATTGGAACAAGATGGGTCTTTCGCAACAAACAAGATCAAGATGGGATAGTAGTAAGGAACAAAGCAAGACTAGCGGCTCAAGGTTACACACAAATAGAGGGTCTTGACTTTGGTGAAACTTATGCCCCGGTTGCAAGATTGGAAGCAATTAGGATCTTACTTACCTATGCTTGTGCTCACAATATCAAACTATTTCAAATGGATGTGAAGAGTGCATTTCTCAATGGGTACATCCAAGAGGAGGTGTATGTGGAGCAACCTCCCGGTTTTGAAGATGATAAGAAACCCAATCATGTCTATAAATTGAGAAAAGCTTTGTATGGATTGAAGCAAGCACCTAGAGCATGGTATGAAAGATTGAGGGACTTCTTGCTATCCAAAGGATTTGTCATGGGCAAAGTTGATACAACTCTTTTCACTAAGAAGATTGGGAAAGACTTGTTTGTGTTGCAAATATATGTTGATGATATCATATTCGGTTCAACCAATCAAGATTATTGTGATGAGTTTGGAAAAATGATGGCAAAGGAATTTGAAATGTCAATGATTGGTGAACTTAGTTTCTTTCTTGGACTTCAAATTAAACAAATGAAAGAAGGTACATTTGTAAGCCAAACTAAGTACATCAAAGATATGCTCAAAAAGTTTGGCATGGAAGATGCAAAGAGTATTACAACCCCAATGGGCACTAGTGGAAGTTTTGATAGTGACAAGAGTGGCAACATGGTGGATCAAAAGCTATATAGATTAATGATTGGTAGCCTACTCTATGTGACGGCATCAAGGCCCGATGTGATGTTTAGTGTATGTATGTGTGCAAGGTTTCAAGCCTCACCAAGAGAAAGTCATTTGAAGGCAACAAAGAGAATATTGAGGTACTTAAAGCATACACAAGATGTTGGATTGTGGTATCCCAAAGGTGCAAGTTTTGAGCTAGTTGGATATTCGGATTCCGACTATGCCAGTGATAAAGTGGAGAGAAAGAGCACTTCCGGGACATGTCAATTGTTGGGAAGATCACTTGTCTCATGGTCATCCAAGAAGCAAAATAGTATTGCACTATCTATCGCCGAAGCCGAATACATCGCCGCGGGTAGTTGTTGTGCACAAATCTTGTGGATGAAGGCAACATTGAAAGATTTTGGAATCAATTTCAAGAATGTGCCATTGCTATGTGACAATGAAAGTGCCGTGAAGCTAACCAACAATCCGGTTCAACATCAAAGAACAAAGCATATTGATGTTCGTCATCATTTTATTAGAGATCATCAACAAAAGGGTGACATTGCTATTGAGAGTGTTGGCACCGAAGATCAATTAGCCGATCTATTCACCAAGCCACTTGATGAGAAGAGATTTCACAAGCTAAAGAATGAGTTGAACATACTTGACTTCTCCAACATGAGTTGATGCACCCCATATATGACATGCCTCTCCTTCGAGCCCCAAGGTACAATTGGTTGACATGTCATACATTCTATGCTAAGGACTCGTTTAGTGCATCTAGTAATGATTTACATGTTATAGGCTCATTCATGAAAATCAAATGAATTTGAAGTTTATATGGTGCCACTATTGTTTCCATGACTTGTATGATCTAGTGGTAGCATATAACTTGTTTAAGTAGCTTGTGATCCTAAGTGTTTAATCTAGAAAACTTGTCTAAATATTTGCTTCAACATGGTGCATGATAACCCTTCTAGTGAGGTGTGAAGAAGCTTGCCCTTGGATCAAACCGAAGTATTTTATTTATGCAAGCAATCTAAAGTTTGCTCCTTGTGGTCAATTGGTGCCAAAGGGGGAGAAAAAAATTGTTCACAAAGATCGAACTCAAAGGGGAAGAAAATGTTGTGGGGGAGAATTGATAAAAGAAGGGGATCAACTAAAATTTTGAGCACATAAGTAGGGGGAACAAGCTCTTAAGCATGATTGTTGCATTTACATGTGCACGTCATTTGTATGATGCATAGTTATGCATTCCGTTTTCTCCGATACTTTGCTTGTGTGGTGACTTGCTAGTATAATTTTAATGTTGCATTAAGGTACTAGTATGAATAGGAAGTAGTTAGATTTCTCTTGCTTCATGTTTTTCAAAGTGGTACTAGAGCCTTGCTTATAATGTTGATCTCACGAGGTTTCTAGTTATGTTTGTGCTTTTCCAAGTGGAATCTAACTACACAAGGTGCTAAGATGGTGTTTATCGCTACTCCGATGGTATCACGCTTCAAAGGTCTATAATCTAAAACACTTAGCACCTATTGGTAGACAATGCTCCTAATCTTTCCTATCTAACATGTATGCTTCCAAAATCCAAACATATAGCATACATATAGGGGGAGCCATTGCTATCAATTTGAATTCATGATCACATGTTCATAATTCTTACACATGGTAATATACTTAGACAATGTGACATGGGTTCAATCAAAATTTTATCATAATATCTTTGTGAAAGGTTTATCACCAATTACCAACAAGGGGGAGATTGAAAGTCCTATGTTTGGTGTTGGTAATTAGTGACAATACCTAAGTACTAATCCTATGCCTAAGTTGTATGTAGCATATGAGGATTAGTATATTCCAAGGTTGGTGGCAAGATGGACATGGTGATCATGATGGCCACACTTGGATTTGGACGCAACCCTATGTGATCAAGGCAAAGGTATATGCTTAAGGGTTGTGTTTTAGTAACCAAGACACCTAGTGGGTGTGGTTACATTATAGGATAGATAGCCGTACTATAAAGAGGGGAATGACGCGGCTATTGAACTCCTAAGTGCCTCTAGATGTGCATTTCATGATCATATGCATTTGGATAGAACTAATATCGCCTCGAAAAATGATTGTGAAAATGCTAACACACTCACACATGACGAGATCACTTGGTGATGTTGGCACGTTTGCGACGGCGGTGGAGTTTGAGCGGTAGAGAGGGTTTGGGTTCCTCTCTCCCTCCCGCCGAGCTTGCGAGGCGGGATTCAGGCGTTTTCGAGAAGTTGAAACGATTATTTTCCACTACGCCGGAAGTTCGGAAAAGAAACGGAGGCGAACAGAGGTCACAGAGGTGACCGGACGCTGAACCGGACGCGGTCCTTGCATGACCGGACGCGTCCGGTCAGTGTTCAGTGTCTGCGCGTTTTTCAGTTCGATGATCGAACGCGAGGCGCGTCCGGTCACTGATGATCGGACGCGTCCGGTCATTCAGGGAGCTTACTGGACTGTAATCGGACGCTGGCACTGTCGCGTCCGGTCATTTTCTTCAGCGCGTCCGGTCACTATTTTGTTGAGCCCTGCTCAGGCGACCAGCGCGTCCGGACTTCACGGGACCAGCGCGTCCGGTCGTTCCCGGCGCGTCCGGTCAGTTGGACCAGCGCGTTCGGTCGTTGCTTCGCAGTTAGCCGTTGGGCGACCAGCGCGTCCGGTCGTTTGGACCAGCGCATCCGGTCAGTACTTCACGAGTTAGCTGTTGGGCGACCGGCGCGTCCGGTCAGTTGGACCAGCGCGTCCGGTCAGTCCGATTTCGGCTGTTTAAGTTTCTAACGGCTATATTCGAAGGGGTACGTCTATAAATACTCGTTGGCTGGCTCAAGGCTCTCTCTCGAACATTTGACATACTTGTGAGCACTTTGAGCTAAGCAACTCCCCTCCCACTCATCTCTCTTGCTTCTTTGCATATTCGAAGTGAGATTGAGTGATCCAAGTGCATTTGCATTGTGAGATTGCATCTAGTTGGCACTTGGTGGTTGATTTGCTGCGGGATTCTTGTTTCTCTTGGTGGTTGCCGCCACCTAGACGGCTTGGAGCAGCTTGGAGGCGTTGGCAAGAGTTGGTGATTGTTCTTGGCCACCTCCGGTGATTGTGAGGGGTTTGTGCCTACCTCGGCGAAGCGCCAAAGGCAACATTAGTAAATTGCTTCATGTCATTGCAACCTTTTGCCATTTGGTAGGTTCTTGTGGCGCCTTTTGAGAGGCTCGATGTGTGACCGATTAGTCACCGAACCACGTGGTGAAGAGGGACACAACGGGGACTAGCGTGCCGGCAAGCACGTGAACCTCGTGATAAATCTTCGTGCCATCATTCTTATTGTGTTTGATCGATCCCGGTGGTTGTATATTGTGGTATTCATCTCTTGATCATATTGATTGGTTGGCTCAATACTTCGCCCCTCGGTGATACCCTCCTAACTCTCTCTTGTATTAATTTCTTAGTTACCTTGCTAGCTTGTTAGTGTAACTCTTAGCTTGAGTAGCTAGCTAGCTTTAGTTGTAGTTAAATTGTGCGGTTTGACTTGTGCGGTTGAGTGCAAATATACTAGAATTGTGAATTGGTTAGGTGGCTTGCAAACACCCCGTAGGCTAAGCAAAACTCGTATCTCGCTATTTGTTTTATTGATAAACTTGTTTAGCTTGTCTTTGTAGAAATTTTTTAATAGGCTATTCACCCCCCCCTCTAGCCATCAAGACCTTTCACCGCTGCCACGACCGGACGCGCTGCTGCCACGACCGGACGCGCCGATCGCACAGCACCGCGCGCGCAACGACATGACCGGACGCGCTCCACGCAATGACTGGACGCGATAGTACCAGCGTCCGGTTAGAGTCTAATAAGCTCCCTCAACGACCGGACGTGTCCGATCGTGTGTGACCGGACGCGCCGCGCGTCCGAACATCCTTGCGTTCTGTAGTTCCCTCTGGGCGCATGACCGGACGCGCTGGTCCCGTGAGTGACCGGACGCGCCGGTTGCAAACCCTAACACCCACGGCTGCGTTAAACTGACCGGACGCGTCCGGTCACATTGTGACCGTGTTCGGTGCAGCGTCCGGTCACCTCTGTGACCTCTGTTCACCTCTGTTTCTTTTCCGACTTCCGGTGTAGTGGAAAATAGGCATTTTAACTTCTCAAAAACGCTTGAATCCTGCGCTCGCAAGCTCGGCGGGAGAGAGAGAGAGACCCAAACCCTCTCTACCACCCAAACTTCAACACCTTCGCAAATGTGCCAACACCAACAAGTGATCATCACCTTGTGTACGTGTATTAGCATTTTCACAAACATTTTCTTTGAAGGAATTAGGCACTCAACTTGCCTCGCCACTCGATCCTAACACGTATGCACAGTTAGATCGCTCAAGTGGCAATAGATGACCGATATGCAAACAAGTTTGCCCCTCTTGATAGTACGGCCATCTATCCTAAACCCGGTCATTAACTTCTCTACACACCTATGACCGGTGAAATGGAAATGCCCTAGGTTATACCTTTGCCTTGCGCATTCCACTCCAACTCCTCCGACGTTGATGCAACACATACACCAACCAATCACCAAATGATGTGATCCACTTCATATCATCATGTGACCTTGGTCCATCGATCTTGACCTTACTTGCTCTTCACCGTTGCGTCGGTCCATCGGCGCCAAGTCATGCTCAAGCTTCACCATCACACGCGGTCCCCACTTCAAAGCCTCTAACTTGCCCTTCACACTTGCAACCGGTCCGTCGAGCCAAGCCTCATCTTGATCTTCGCCACCTTGGCCACATGACTCCATGTTATGTCTCATATGCAATGAGCTCCTTCATGACACCATCACATGTGGACTAATCTCCTGTGTATCTCACATAACCACATATTAGTCCAACTAAGTTGTCACTCAATTACCAAAACCAAACAAGGACCTTTCAACCTCACTCACCCGCTAAAGTGAGGTGTTGGTCATCGAGTCAACCATTCAGGTAAAGTCACGAGCTTGCTAGGAACCACATGTACCCAGGGGCCGCCCGACTGCTCTTTGGCCTTATCATCGCGCCCCCGTATCCTACCACTACTGCTCCGGTACAGTGCGTTGCGGGCAATCCACTCGGCCTGAATAATCTCCTAGCTTCACGGTCGAAAGGTACATTATTCGGCCAGCTAAATGTAAGGCATGCGATCAACATGACTCGAGGCCCAACAACGATCGATCCTTAATCGACACAGACGGAAAACACTATAGTCTGAAACCCTGCAAGTTTTCGTCCGGTCTCAATTTCACATTAACACTTAGTTATTCTCAGATGACATACTTACTCAAGCAGATCTAGGTAACCACCTATAGCTCGCAGATGACAGGAAATCACCCGACTTCTATCGGTCTAAGCAAGCTAAGCAATTACTTGACTGCGAATAACAAGGTGACAAGGATAGGGTGGAACGGAGTAAACAAGGTAGAATGCAGCAATGGTTGCAAACAACTCCTAAACATAATGCATCAGTTAAGTAAAACATTAATAAAACATTTGCAAACCGAGGGAGAAAAATGCTTTGGGGCTTGCCTCTCTTGAAAGAGCTCGGACGGTGGTCTGGACACTCCGGAAGATCCTCACCGACCTCCTCGTCGGCCTCGGTCACTTCCTACTCCACGGGCTGCTCTTCCGGCTCCTCGAGATCTGCTACCGGCGTTACTTCCTGCGATCCTGTATGATGCAATCACATAAGTGCTTATGCCTAGGTGCATTGCGGAAATGACTTGTAATGGTCATGATGAATGAAATGTAGATAATATGTTTACTTTATTTCATAAAGTAGGAATAAAATTCTTCTATAAGGTAGTCAACATCATCCAAGAACATGCACTCGTATACTAATACAAACATTCTCTACCATACCAAGTCACCACATAACTTTAAGATGCTTCAAAGATACACCAAAGTAAATCCTATTAACTAGTCATGCATTAACCAGGTTAATTTAAACCTTAATTGCAACTAGGTTTGAACAGCAACACCCATTTTGGTAGCACAGAAAAATCTGAGAAAAATTACAGTAGCTTTCTATCATCGACTCTAGCCTACCATAAAAAACTTATTGCATTTGGATTAATAGAACTGCCTACACAAAAATAACAAGCTAGGGCCTAATAATGAGCATAAAAAATACTTTATACTATAAAAAGTATTAAACAACAGATTTAACATTTTTACTACATCCTACACAATCAACAATCACCATAGAAAAATTATCACATGCATGTTTTATTCATCTTTTTCTCTCTAGCAAAAATAACAATTATTAACAATATTTAACACTTGTACTACACATCAAGATTTTTCTATAGAATATGCATGGAATATATTTTTCCTAGCAAGCACATCACAAAAGAAAATTATTGCAAGTGGAACCATATTTTTCTGAACTTTCTATGATTTATTACATATTTAACAAGAAAACAGGAATTTCAGTGATTAAATAAAAACTCTATAGAAAAGTATTTTAAACTTCACATGTAATATTTTTAAACTATAGATCTACTCATGAGAAACACTACAAAATTTGTTTCACAATTTTTGGAGCTAAAATGAGCAAGTTATGGATTTTAGAAACCCTTTTAACAATTTCTAAAAAATCATTTTCGAAAAATCCTTTTAACGGCAGCCGCTGAAAATGCTGGGTGCACCCGGTGCAGTGCACACGCGAGCGCAAGAGGAGGCAGACAGGTGGGCCCGTGACCCCACGTGTCAGCCACACGGAGGAGAGGGAAGCGCTGACTGCGCGGTTCTCGCCGCTGGTGAGCTCGCCGACGGTGAGGTCACCACCAGCGGCTTCCCCGCGGAGAGGCAAAACCGAGGGTGCCTCGCATGTGGCCAGACGAGCTTGGCATCGAGCTCGCCGGCGTGCATGGCGGCGCGGTGGCTCGGCCTGCCGTCGGCCGGCCAACACCGACCGAGAGGGGCCGCGCGGTGTGGTCTGCGAGCTTCACCGTGCGAATACGGTGCTCGTGCGCTCGAGAAGTGAGCGAGAAGGAGAATGGAGGGGTGAAGTCCACGGAGCGGTTCACTCCGGTGAGCTCGGCCGGAACTCCAGCGAGCCATTACCATGGCTTAGAGGCCGAATCCTCGCGGGCAGTGGTGAGCACGGGACGCGCGACGAGAAGACGAAGCGAGGAGGAAGACGGAGGCTGTGGCGGTGAGCCGGGGCGGCGGCAACGGCGGTGGCGGAGGTCGAGAGCCGACAATGGCGCGGTGGTCGCGCGGCTGCTGCTGGAGCGCTGCTGTGAGGCGAAGAGAGGAGGAATGAGCGAGTGGAGGAGGAGGCGGCTCTGGCGGGGGTAAGCGCGGGCAGCAGGGGCCACCGGAGGGCGCGTGGCGCGCGGTGTCAGCGATGTACGGCCACACGGCGGCCGGCGTCTGTCGCGGCGCCACGGCGTCGAGCGCGCGCGCGGGCGGAGGCAGGCGCGGGCGCGGGCCGGCTTCAGCTGTTGGGCCGGGAGTGGGGCGGCGGCCCGTTAAGGTAAGAAATCCCTTTTTCTTTTCTAAACACATTTCCATATTTTATCATTTGATTCAAATTCAAATTTTAAAGATGAAAAAGACATTTTCACAAGTTGCCCCCAAAACAAAAGTTGTTCAAAATTTAGTTCTCTACAACTTTCATTTAGGGCACTTTTCAAAATTCTAAATAGATTTTGAATTAGTGATTTAAAGTCGAATTTTAAATAAAAACTCATTTTTCTGGAATATTTTTAGAAGCAAGATTTGGGAAGATTTTGAATACAAAACTTGCTCCAAAAATCATGTTAATTAATTCTAAGTCATTTAGAGTTATAGTACAACACATTTTTACCAGTCTTAGCTAGAAATTTCAATACTTTTAGGGTTCAAACATGTTTTCACAATTTTAATTAATGCCAATTTAAATTGCATGTGATGATGAACATGTATGAAATGCTAATGCTCATGATTTGGGATGTGAATGCATGCTTAACACCCAGAGGTGTTACACAAGTGAATCTCGGTAAAAATCTTGTGTCATCTCTTTGCCGATGATTTCTCTTGTGGTTGATCTTTGTGATTGATTCTTCGAGTGCATTACTTCTCTACATCGTTGGTATAAGAATCAAGTCACTTACTTTTTACTTTCTTGTACTAATCTTAGTGTAGCTTTTATCACATAGGAGTAAGTAGCTTAGTGACTTAGTCTTGTTGGTGTGTATTAGAGATCATAACCTTGCTTCACTAGAATTGTATAGGTGGCTTGCATAGTATAGTTGAGCTAGTGCTAGAATTAGCTTAGCCATATTTTATACTAACGTGGTTGTTTAGTGAAGCTTGAAGATTTTAAATAGGCTATTCACCCCCCTCTAGCCATTTGGATCTTATATCTTTTTTTAAAAATTATAAGACGTTTTGACATTTCTAAATTCATAGCTCTTGGCATGTACTGCTCTATTTTCATGGTGCATGACATTGATGCTTTGTCCATGTACTCCCACCGAGTCGTTGACCCACCAAGCTCCGTTTTTCTCCCTACCAAGAGTACCCGTCTGCTACCCTGCTGCTTGAAACGATCACTATCTCCACTCTCCAGGTACTGTTAACAAGGAACATTCTAGGGACAACTATTATAAAGTTTAACCGGATATTTCTGTCGACTTGTTGGACTCGGTTGCTTGTAAGCGATTGAGTTGATTGGTCTTCAAAAAAAAAATACTGCATCCGTTCTATAATACAATGAATTACGAGTTTGTCATAAGTCAAACTAGTAAAGATTGATCTAGTTTTAAAGAGGTAAAGTGTAAAATACTCTCTCTGTCACAAAATAAAACCGACTCCTAGAATAATCACCTTAAGTCAATCTATCTTGAGTTTGGGCAATTTTATAGCGAAGAATAAGAATACTTATAACACCAAATAAATAGACTATGAAATACATTTCTTGGTGTGTCTAGTAATACTAATTTAATACAGAATTAGTGTTATTTTCTAGATATTTTGATCAAATTTGAAATAGTTTGACTTAGAACAGTTTTAGAAGTTGATTTATTTTATTATGAATGGAGTATTCTCATAATGGACCGAAGGATGCTTGGGCACCGTTTGGATGCCAACATTTTTGGCAAAACGCTACCGTAGCGTTTTCGTTGTTATTTGGTAAATATTGTCCAATCATGGTCTAATTAGGCTTAAAAGATTCGTCTCGTCCATTTCGTCTAAACTGTGTAATTAGTTTTATTTTTTATCTATATTTAATGCTTTATGCATGTGTCTAAAGATTCGATGTGACAGGGAATCTGAAAAATTTTGCAAAATTTCTTAGAACTAAATAACCCCTTACTTGATTTCGTAATTTAAAAAAAACATTGATAAAACTTAGAATATTTTCATTCGAAACAAACTCAGAGAGCCTGTTTAGTTGCCCATGCAACCCAAAAAAGTTTGCACAGTACCCGTCACACCGAATCTTGCGGCACATGCATGAAGTACTAAATGTAGACGAAAGAAAAAACTAATTACACAGTTTAGTTGTAAATCACGAGACAAATCTTTTGAGCCTAATTAGTCCATGATTAGACACAAATTGCCAAATAAAACAAAAAGTGCTACAGCAGCCGAACCTAAACTTTTTCACCAACTAAACAACCCCATAATCACTTGGATTCGAAGACAGGGGAGTAATCCATAAGACCATAATACCAGTATACATTTGCTAGCTAGTAACAGTAGCATCGTGTTTCATTCAATGCTGCAGTGGTTCAGGAGTACTCCTACAGTCCTAGTACCAAGGGTGTGTTCACTTCGCGAAAAGTAGGTAAAAAGTTACTGTAGCATCTTTCGTTGTTATTTGGCAAAATTTGTCCAATCATGTACTAACTAGGCTTAAAAGATTCGTCCCGACATTTACAGACAAACTATGCAATTAGTTATTTTTTTACCTACATTTAATGCTCCATGCATACGTAGAAAAATTTAATGTGATGAATAGAAGAGAAAATATTTTAGGTTGGGATGGGAAGTGAACAAGGCCCAAAGTGTTTGGTCAGCACCAAAGACTAAAAACTCTGGTGGGGTTTGACATGATTTATATGCCAATGGTAGTACACGCTCTCCTAGTCTCAGTTTTAAAGGGCAGTAACATATAAGAGCTTTACAATCTGGCAATCTTAGGCCATGTTTGGTTTGGGTATTAAAGTTTAATAAACATTGTAGTACTTTGGTCTTATTTAACAAAAAGTTTCTAATTTTAGACTAATTAGGCTTAATAGATTCGTCTCGTAAATTACTCATAATTTGTGCTGACATGCATCCAATTAGTCTACATTTAGTACTCCATGCATTTGAGGGAACATTGATATGATGGGAGTTAAACTTTAACACACCCAAACCAAACGGGGCCTTAATAGGAAGAGAAACAGTTGAAGCGTGAAGAAAACAAAAGGTCACATACTACAGATTACCTGAGAACAAATCCTGACCCAAATTTAGCAACTTGGTCAACAGTTGCTGAAGAAAATACTATCAGAAAAGCTCAATTAACCTCAGCCAAAACTTGCAGGGTTCGCCTTGGCTTTGGAGCTAAAGAGCAAAGGCTATTGTAGGAGACTAGGGGTGTGTTCACTTCGCGAAAAGTAGGTAAAAAGTTACTGTAGCATCTTTCGTTGTTATTTGGTAAAATTTGTCCAATCATGGACTAACTAGGCTCAAAAGATTCGTCCCGACATTTACAGACAAACTATGCAATTAGTTATCTTTTTTACCTACATTTAATGCTTCATGCATATGTCGAAAGATTTGATGTGATGGGTGGAAGAGAAAATATTTTGAGATTGCATGCCAACTAAACATGGCCTAGGAGTAGAACCGTAGAAGGGGAAAGAAAGGGGCCCCAACGCTTTTGCCTTTATTCCCTTCATATTTCTCAGCTCCTTTGCTGTTTGCTCCCTCCCTCACTCCCCTACTCTCCTCTCTTCTCCTCTGCTTCTCTGCTGCCCAGCCCAGCTCGTCTTCTCGAACAGCGCGAGCGCGCAGACGGGCGGGGAGCAGCGTGTCCGTCCGTCCGTCCTTGCACTTTCTGCACTGCCCGCCCCATCTGGCCATCTCCCTCCCCAGGCCTTCAAATCCGCGGCCGCGCCACCCGCTGAGCTGCTGCTCCGGTCCTTGCATTGCTCGAGTCGAGGCGCCCCAGCGCTGGTCGCCTCCGTGCCTTCCGCCGTGTTCCTGGGCGCCGCTGCTGGGCTCATTTACTTCCGCACCTGTTCTGCCTCTGGTGGCGTTTTCTTTTGTGGCCCGGAGCAGCGTTTAACTGCTTCCGCCATTGATCCGGCGACCTCACCTCTGGTTTTGCTCTCTGGTGTGTGGAACCGGAAGCCTTTCTCAGCGCTCAAAATCCCGCATTTGATCGAGGTTTTGCCCGTCTTTTCTCGCTTTCTTGCCTTAACCGGTAGCGATTTCTGGTGTTGGGGGTACCACCAACAGGTTGTTGCCGCACCAAGGGTGTCGTCTGCTCTTGGTCTTGTTCTGGAATCCTGCGTTCTCTTCGGCGACCGCTTCCCTTTTTCATCTTCCTCCCGTGATCTCTCTAACTGTATCCTTCGCCCCTTTGCTCCTTGCTTTCTTCTCTGCGCTGCCTTTGGAGTGTTGCCAGATAGTAGTTCTTTGGGAGTTCACTGGTTAGTTAGCCGGCCCATAGTTTGTGGACAAACAAGGGCCGGTTCGGTCTATTTCATTTCACAGAAAAAGGGGGGGGGGATTAGGTGGCGGAATCCTGTTCTTTCCTGATTCCTTTTGGAGATACCGTTCGAGAGGAAGTAAAAAGCGGCCAAGCGTGGAGGTTCGTGGAGGTTCTGAGGAGGGAGGAACATATCCCTTGCAGCTGCATGAGGAGGCATTGAGACAATGAGAGATGACAATTCAAGCAAGAACAAGGTAAAGCGTGTTTCCAGATTGGTACCTCCATCATGTTCGTACTGATGTTTCCGTATTCGTCTCTGACCGTGTTTTTTTGGTTGTGATTGGTGCTCAAAAAGCTGTCCTGGTCCAAGACCCTTGTTAGGAAGTGGTTCAACATCAAAACAAAGGCGAAGGACTTCGATTCGGATTATGCAGCTGACGAAGGTACATTCATCTAGCAACACCCCACCACGTCTTTTCACTATCTGATCTAACAGCAAAGAATCTGCTCATAAAATTCTGCATGATTTCTGCTATTAAACATATTCTTACCACAATAGGTTGCAGTAGGATCAGAATGCTTGTTCTTTTCATGTGCAAATTGGCCTCATACTCCCTGTTCTCTTCAGTCAACCTCACACACACACATACTGACATACACACGCGGTTGCAGAAGCAAGCAGAATATGCTAGTGACCCCTAATAAACTAGGATTCTCTTTTTAGTTTTTACTGTGTCTGTGCTAAAAATTTCTTCTGAAAATTTCAGTCGGGGTGCAGTGGAGGACCAGCTTCTCAGATAGAGATGCATGCAAATCCAAGAAAAGTAGGACAGGTACATTTTGCTTGCCCCTGACAGTAACTATGGTATCTTCAGATTTCTTTTTCACCCCGTTGTTTTGTTTCGTGCTAAACTGCAAATGTCATGATGTAGCTAGCTTTATGTTTCGTGGTGAGTGTGACTGAGTTAACTTTATGTTTTACATACATAGAGAGGTTGCCTAAGCGGAATGTGGAGCGAGACGGTAGAGTAGGAAATGGATTTGATGGTGCTTATATTACAAACACACAGGACTACAGGTAAATAGATTGTCT
Organism: Saccharum hybrid cultivar R570; assembly: GCA_038087645.1. Lineage (NCBI taxonomy): Eukaryota > Viridiplantae > Streptophyta > Magnoliopsida > Poales > Poaceae > Saccharum > Saccharum hybrid cultivar. Next base: position 32,148,908 of record JAQSUU010000001.1, on the reverse strand, counting down.
CGTTTATAAGACTTCTTGACCAATCCACTAATCATCGGTTTAAGGAAACTCCTGTGATATGACAATCCATATACTTGCGTGCATAGGGTCTTCGTTGGTACATGGAATGTGGGCGGAAGGTCACCATCTAGTCATTTGAATCTGGAAGACTGGCTTCATACTTCTCCTGCTGCTGACATATATGTGATAGGGTATGATTCTGCATTTTACTAAATCAGATTACTTCTCTCGAAACTAAGAAGCATCAAACATCTCTAAAAACTAAAAATTCAAATAAAAAAGAACCTAATACATGCTGTTATGCCAGGTTTCAGGAAATTGTTCCCTTGAATGCTGGTAATGTTCTATTGACTGAAGACAATGGTCCAGCGAAGAAATGGGTTTCTCTTGTTAGAAAAACTCTAAATAATCTTGATCAACAAGGTTCTGGTGTCTATAATTACCACACCCCCTCACCAGCTCCAGATCCAATTGTCGAGCTCAATGTTGACTTTGAGCGATCATCAAGAAGGCAAAGGAACTCGTCATTTTTCCATCGACGTTCATTCCAATCCTTCAATCGTAGTTCAAGGATTGACATGATGGATCCACACTCGTTAGTGGACCGTCGTTTCAGTGTTTGTGACCGGATTAGCTTCGGGAGCAGGCCAAGTGATGTTGACACAAGTATGAGGTGTGGTGGGTCATCTGATGATGAGAATATTGACGAAGAATCACCTAGTGGTATATTCTTCCCACCAATGCCATGCGCATATGGTGCTCCACTATGCACTGATTCTAGGTAAGTATCTCAACTTAGGACACTGAAGATAAATAGGTCATCTTTCCTCAAAGTTAATTTGCTTTCTGAGCTAATTATATGCAATAGTTCCCTGTTATAGAGTAGTATTTCACTGAAATTTCCATCACTGAATTCCCATGAGCTGAAATTAAGACTTCAATGACAAATCAGGTATTGCTTAGTTGCCAGCAAGCAAATGGTTGGAATTTTCCTCATGGTGTGGGTACGAAATGATATAAGGGAGCATGTGAAAAACTTGAAGGTTTCATGTGTTGGTAGAGGTCTGATGGGCTATCTTGGAAACAAGGTACCATTTGTTATTTTTTTTCTTTTCTGTTAGGGTTCGATATATAATGTTTACACCAAACTTTTCATGTACAGTGGAACCATTTTTCAACTATATTATTTAAGATCTTAGCTTTATATGCATCCATTTTTCTGAACTTTTTTTTTTGGTAAGCCCAATCCTGATTTTAGTTTTTGGTTTCAGGGATCCATATCAATCAGTATGTCTCTGCATCAGACAAGCTTCTGCTTTGTTTGCACTCACTTAACATCAGGCCAAAAAGATGGTGATCAACTTAGACGAAATGCAGATGTAGTGGAAATCTTGAGGAAGACCAGATTCCCGCATGTTCATGGAGCAGGTGACAAGAAGTCACCAGAGACAATTCTGGATCATGAGTGAGTAGTGCACTAGTGCTTCTCGTTTTGTGCTATTTCCAGACCAGTTAAACACTTCATAGCTAAAAATTCTAGAGAAAAGTTTTGAAAGCACCAAATCTTATTCTATCAATTTTATTTCTTTTCAGTCGTATTATTTGGCTTGGGGATCTGAATTACCGGATAGCTCTTTCCTACCGCTCAGTGAAGGCTTTAGTTGAGATGCACAACTGGAAACAGTTGTTGGAAAAGGACCAGGTTAGCTATTGTCATGCAAACTTAATGCAGAGTTATGCCTCGTGTTATGGAGATGCCTTTGTTTGGTTATCTTATGCTTGAAATTCCTGTTACAGCTTCGCATAGAGCAAAGATTTGGCCGGGTCTTTGCAGGCTGGAAAGAAGGGAGGATTTATTTTCCTCCCACATACAAATACTCATACAACTCTGATAGATATGCTGGCGATGACATGCATCCAAATGAGAAGCGACGGACACCGGCATGGTAAAATTCACACAAAAAAACTGAACTTATTGTCATATTATTTACCACTGATCACTCGCCAAAAAAGTATATGTTTATATGTATTGTTTTCTGAAGGTGTGACCGGATTCTATGGTATGGACGAGGTCTAACCCAATTATGTTACGTGCGTGGCGAGTCTCGGTTCTCGGATCACAGGCCTGTGTACAGCATTTTCACAGCAGAGGTTCAGATTCCGAGCCAAGCTCAGTTTGGCGGCATCACTCGTTCTGCCTCCCTCCTGGGGCTGGACGAGCTACCATACCCGACTTATCCACGCAGTTACATGGACATAAATTTTTACTGATTGTGCGTCTCGATGGAGGGATGGAGCCATGCCAAGGTTTGTATTCTATACACTATGCTGGCACTGGCAGCATCCTAGTAGGAGTAGTATTGTTTAAAGCCTCGTTGCTCTGACTGATGCTCTGAATTCCATGTGAAAGCATTCCTTCTACTCATCATAACCCCCCATGTGGTGTTCACTGCAGAGTGCAGACAGACACTCCTCGTTACCTGAGTGGCAGGGCGCACCTTCTGATAACTGACTGACTGAAGTTCATTTCTCCCAAGGTTCCATCAGTCGGAATGTTTGTCGCTAACAGGTGACGACTCCTGAGCTATCCCATGCCTTTTGCCATGTGTTTCTGTGCCCCTGGTGTCTGGAGTCTGCATGCGCAATGTTTTCTCAAATGATGTTTGGAAATTTTGCTGCGATTGACACCCCAATTCCTACCGTCTTCAACGTGCAGATACTCGAGGAGATGCTTTCTGATTGCAAGATTATTAGGTACGATCTTCTGAAGCATGTCAAGATCATTCGTGTTAGATTTCAAACAAGCAGTAGTGCAGTATGACTAATACATCCTCCCTTTACCATGAATGAACAGGAATATTTGCACAGTTTTGAATCTAACCATCTGTGAGCCCCGATTTGCGGGAGAAAAAAAAAGGAGTGTTTTTGTGTCATAAAGCTGATCCCTAACATTCTTGAAGGTAAATTGGTGTTGTGCTCCCGTTGGAGAATACCCTCTTTCGTGACACGATTCTTCCTTTCCCCGGCCGTCCGAGCTTGGAAGAAGGCCGGGCCTGGTTTCTTCTTCTTTTTTGTTTGGTTTTTGCTTTTGGTGCCCTGATGTAATGTAAACAAGAGCCGCGGCATGGGCTCAATCAAATATTTTCTTAGTCGAAATGAAATGAAATGATGGCTTGTACAGCAAACTGTTCCCGTCAGGCCGTCACCTTTCCACAGACCATGGCAGCTATATGCAGCCTATTCATGCTTGCGGCGAAATGATCACCTGAACAGCATGCATGCAGGCGTGTCATTCAATTCTGAACGCTTGTGCACAAAGCAACCGTGCTGAAATAAAACGCAGAGGCTGCTGCTGCCTCAATCCTCATTGTGCTGGCCTCTGCTGGGGGCTGCAAGTTGCAACTAGGTTTTGCTTTGCTCCGTGTCTTTTCACTCTCGAGAAGAAGGAAATGTAAGTACAGTATATACTGCTGTGCTAGGCGAAGAAAAAGCAAGAAGCGGTGTGGGCACGGCAGGGGACATGAAGGCAGCGGGGACCCCAGGCCGGCACGGCTCTGATGGAGAATAGGGAGTACTCATCTCATCGGGGCAGAGGGGTGCATGGCATGGCAATGCCGATGCCATGCCGAGCAGACAGGCACCTCGTTTAGTTCATAGAACGGGGAGAAAATACGGTATCAGAATTCCTGTAGCATTTCGTTTGTATTTGATAAAAATTATCCAAATTTTGACTAACTAGGCTTAAAATATTCATCTCGCAAAGTACAACAAAACTGTACAATTAGTTTTTGATTTCATCAACATTTAGTACTTCATGTATTTGCCGATATTTTAATGTGACAAGAAATCTTTTTTTCATAGTGGAATTTGGGAGAGAATTGGGGAAACTAAACAAGAGGCTGGTCTACTTGCGGTAGCACCACCCCTGGTTGCTTTATCAAAAGAATAGAGGCGAAAAAAAAAAACTGAGACGAGACGACGCGACGCTCGCCCGGTCCAAACTTCGAAGCCGCCCCCAAAGCGGGTGACTCCTGACTAGCATCTCGGTCTCGGTAGGCAGGGGAGGACCACTATCCGTTACTTTGTTATTCACTTTTTCCCGTGGAGTACGAACCTTAGGGTGTGTTTAGATCCTTCAAAATTTTAAAAATTTTATAAGATTTTTCGTCACATCAAATCTTTGGACGTATGCATGACGTATTAAATGTAGGTAAAAAATAACTAATTGCACAGTTTATTTGTAAATGTTGAGACGAATCTTTTAAACCTAGTTAGTCCATGATTGGACAAATTTTACCAAACAACAACGAAAAGTGTTATAAGAACTTTTTACCAAAATTTTTGGATCTAAACACTGCAGGCTGATTTCGCAAACAGTACAGATAGTTTTCTGCTGCAATGCTGCCTGTGAGTACTTGAATGCCTGAAATTTTGGATCAGCTACTACAGCTAGTCTAATAAGACGCCTCCAAGTCAGCAGTCAGTGTCAAGGCAAAGAATAGGCAGCGGGCTTGAGATTACGGCTGCGTTTAGTCTGCGAAAAAAAATTTAGGTGTCATATCAGATACATCGAAAGGATGTCAGGAGGGATTTTTGGATACTAATAAAAAAATAAATTATAGAACTTGTTAGGAAACCGCGAGATGAATATGAGGATACTAATTAATCCATCATTAGCACATGTTGGTTACTGTAGCACTTAAGACTTTTCATGAACTAATTAGGCTTAAAAGATTCGTTTCGCGATTTTCCCGAGAACTGTGCAATTAGTTTTTTTATCTATATTTAGTATTCCTTGCATGTGTTAAACATTCGATGTGATGAGTGGAGGCAAAATTTCTGGGAACTAAACCAGGCCTACAGCGTCACTTAGGAGTACGTAACAAATGGACGAGACGGTGCCACAAATTCAGAGTTTAGCGTAAGCTAAGCTGGTTTTTGCTGCTGCCAGTGCCAAGCTTCGCATCGCTGGAGCTGGAGCCCGGACGGGCGGTGGACTGCCGGGAGACTGGGTCTGGTTGAGTTCCCCCAATTCTCCTCTAAATTTTACTATGCAAAAAGAAGATTCCCCGTCACATCAAAATGTCGGTAAATGCATGGAGTACTAAATGTTGATGAAATCAAAAACTAATTGCACAGTTTTGTTGTACTTTGCGAGACGAACATTTTAAGCCTAGTTAGTCAAAATTTGGATATTTTTTTATCAAATACAAACGAAATGCTACATGAATTCTGATACAGTGTTTTTCTCCCATATTCTGTGAACTAAACGAGGGCTGGGAGGAAATTTAGCCAAAATGAAACACATCGTGGGGGGTCTTTGTTGCCGCACAGTTCCACCGCCGCCCTTGCAGGTCCAGCGATCCGGGGCGGCAGTGCCTAGCGTACATGCTGCGTGGGCCGTGTGAGTCGGGACTCTGAGGCCCAACCTTGTCGCTCCGTTCCTTCGATGCAGGCCGGATAAGCAGCCGTGAATTACGTCTCCGACGGCCCACAGCCCACAGCCTAGACACTTAACGACTACGGAGCCCAACAACGATGAGATCTTAAAAAAAAAAAAGAGCGTATGCTATGAAAACTAGCTTCTTGTGGAAACTATGGAAACTTTAATCTAAGTCCACATGATTCTAATCCGATGATCTCAGATGAAGGTGGGTCATTTATTCACTTAAACCCTCCCACCAAGATTCTAATCCGATGATATCAGATGAAGCACAACCCACCTTCAGCTGAGTCCATCGGATTAGAATCCTGTGGACTTAATTGAAGTTTCCATAGTTTCCACAAGAAGCTAGTTTTCGTAGCATACACTAAAAAAAAAACCCAAACCCGATAGGAACCTCCGAACCTGGGACTATGCCGTGCGCCGTGCGCGCAACGCAAGCCATCGCCCAAAAGCTTTCGGAGTCGGAGCCTCGCCTCGCAGTCGGAGTCGCAGGCAGGATCGCATGAACGCGTCCGCGGCACGCGCCAGGTGGTTGCTGCTCCCATCCATTGTCGGAGACGAGAGGAGAGATCGATCATGCGGATGCGGGAACCGACACCGGCTCGAAGTCGAGCATCGCTCGTCGTCGTACCCGCAGTATATAGTTGCCGCCGCCGCTAACGCATCCTCACCGTCTTCCCGCCGCCGCTCCCCCACCTCCCGCGATCCTCGTCCCCCTGCCTCCAGCAAGCAGCAGCCCGTCGAATCGCCCGCCTCCTCCACTCGCCCCAATGGCCGCCTGCGTAGAGGCAGCACCAGCAGCCGCCGCCGGCGCGGCCCGACCGATCCGCAAGAGGACGCGCATCGCCATGGGCAGCACCGACGACTACGAGGAGACCGGCCGCATCGGCACGGGCGCCTTCGGCTCGGTGCGCAAGGCGCGCCACCGCGGCACGGGCCGGACCGTCGCCATCAAGCGCCTCGCCGCGGCCGACGGCAGCCAGGTGGCGCTGCTGCGGGAGGCGTCCCTGCTCGAGGCGAGCGGCCGCGACAACCCGTACGTCGTCGGCTTCCACGGCCTCGCCCGCAGCCCGGCCACCATGGACCTCTGCCTGATCATGGAGTGCGTCGGCCCGAGCCTCAGCGACCTCCTCCACGAGCGCCGCTGTGGCGGGATGCCGCCGCTGCCCGAGGCGACGGTGCGCGCCGTCATGTGGCAGCTGCTCACGGGCGCCAAGAAGATGCACGACGCGCACGTCGTCCACCGGGACATCAAGCCCGACAACGTGCTCGTCGCCGAGGACCGCAGCACCGTCAAGATCTGCGACTTTGGGCTCGCCATGTACATGGCCGAGCCGCCGCCGTACGAGAACGCCGGCTCGCTGTGGTACATGGCGCCCGAGGTGCTGCTGGGGAAGCCCGACTACGACGCCCTCGTCGACACCTGGTCGCTCGGCTGCGTGATGGCCGAGCTCATCGACGGGTCCCCTCTGTTCATGGCCTCCAATGAAGCGGACCAGCTGGACGTGATCTTCAACGTCCTCGGCGCGCCAGATGAAACGACGTGGCCATGGTTCTCGTCCACGCCGTTCGCCACTAAGTTGATGCCGGAGCTGAAGATGAAGCGGCGCAACCTACTGCGAGAGGAGTTTCCCATGAAAAAGCTATCCATGCAAGGATTCCGGGTACTCAGCGGTCTGCTCACCTGCAACCCCGACAAGCGGCTCACGGCAGCTGCCGCGCTCAAACACCCATGGTTCGCCAAGATGAACAACGCACCGGAGCTGCACCTGGAAAAGAAAGAACAAGTGCCATCAACGCTGCCCAAGATCAAGAGAATAAGGGTGCTGTGTCCGTGACTTCGAAGCTAGTGTGCTTCCACCGTTGTGTGTTGTGTGCGTGTAAAACTAACTTGTTCTTCAGAAAACAGATTGTAACGCCTGTTGTATTATTGCTGTGAATATTGTGATATACTGATATAGATTGCATCATTTGAATTGCATCCTCTATGCCCCTCTTTTGAATGAATTTGATCCGTCTTGTGCCATAAATAAAGCACTACACCCATGCAGGATTTTATCGCAGGGTATGCTGTACAAAAAAATTTCTTATATAATTCGGTAAAATCATTTACAAAATCGGTAAACAATTGCAAATCCACAAAACAATTATATATACATCTACTAAATAATATGACAAGTCTTAAATTCAAAGATTAAATCAGAATTCGGAAACTATTTCACAAATTGTAATGACATATATAGTTCAAACACCATATAGATATAGTTAAAAATATAGGCATAAAAGAGAGTAAAATACTTACAATGCTAGTTATTTGACTTTTTGTAAGTGATTTACAATGATTTGAAGCAGTAGTAGTTGCCGTCGCCTTCTTCTTGGCTACGTGTTTCTGGAAAAGAGAGGTAATATCTCCGCTTCTTTTGTTAAACAGTTCTAAAAAATAATATAACTAATTACGTATGTTTTTAGGGGAAAAAAGAAGATTAAATTATAAAATAATTAAATCTGGCAAACCTGTGCAAGTCGTATGTTGAATTCTCGAAGTCTCTGCGAGTCTGCATACTTTACAAATTACAAGTACAACGGTGGTAGCAGTAGTCCAGGTAGCTGCTGAATGCTTTCACGGCCAGAAGCCCAGAACGACGGCAGCAGCAGTTGGCCAGCCGGCCAGAACCGAAGAACGTAGGCACAGCTGTCCGCTGGCTTCTTTTCCAGGAACGAAATGGGCAGATCGCGCCTCGCGAGTTCGTGAGGTAGACGAAGCGAGAGCGGCGCGGCGGCGGCTGTTGGGGATTGGGATCGCGACTTCGCAACGCACCCAGCGGACTCAGCGGGAGGCAGGCAAAGCGTCGTGCGTTTTTTCTTTTACATTATATATACGCAGATGTATTACTCGTATTAGCTGGACCATAGGGTATGCCGGTGCATTCCCGGCATACCCTGTAGATCCGCCCATGACTACACCCTGAAGTGATCTCTCTAAATATTGGTATCACAACAAATGGAATAGCATTATACGTGCTTGAATCGAATATGGATATTAGTTACCCAGGATCAAGGCCGAAGCCGATCAATGCATACAGACGGGAGTTGTAGGACTTGCTAAGTTGCCGGGTAATTAGTCTTGAGAGAGAGCTGCTCACGGTTGTGTTTTGGCCAAGTAATTCCAGCCTTGTGGTGGCCGGTGGTTTGTTTCCCAATTGTTTCCAAACTCTTTTACCTTAATACAATAATACACGATATTCTTGAGTATTCGAGAAAAAATATGAATATGGTTGTTTAGCATTTACGTAATATCAAAGTTTGAAACAGTCTACTAGGATGGTTTAGTCATAGCTGTAAAACCATCTAGGTGCTCATCAAAAGCGTGTTGTTTGTATGGTTACACTTTTCTTTTTAATTACAATGATACGTAAATCTTTTGCGTATTTGAGAAAAAAAATGGATATTAGTTCAAGCACATGAGTTCGGCTGAGATTGGTCTTCAATCTCACACTTAGTGCACTGCAGACCTCTTAATGTTGTGCCACGGTTTTTGTGCGCTTGAATGCTGTGGGATGGCTGAACTGTAGCAATCAAGGACCACACTCTGATTCAGTGGTTCTGTTGGTCTTCAGAGAAGCAGTTTATACAGTATATACATATACATAGAGAACAATGAGTGGTGCATCACTAAACTTGCACCAAATTCTCAACTGGGCCACTCGACTAAACTTGCACCAAATTCTCGACTGGATCACCCAGCTTGAAAAAAGTACAAAGCGCATCATCAAACTTGCCACAAGGTTCACCCAAGGCCCTTTTCTGAACACGTAAGCACTATTCATTCCACGTAAACAGGTACAATCCATCATGGCAGTAAATATTGTAGGGGGACACAAGCGTCACCTGCACAAGACGGGTGACCCTGTGGAGCTAGGCAAATTGTCAAAAAAAAAACTATAAAGAATTAGGCAACACAATTGTTCTGTTTCTGCCCAACAAACGAGTGGCGCGGAGCATTTTTTTTAGTGATTTTCCAAGTGTGATATTTTGCTGAATAATGCTTGGGAAGTGTTCAACAGTGCATATTTACATATGTAGTAACTAATTGTTACCTCTACTAAACAATTTTTTTTTATCTTAGCAATGATTGTGTCTTTTCATCACTAAGCGCACATTTACATATGTAGGTACATTCTAGATGATACAAGAGAATTGTCTATCTTAAAAGCATGCTAGAAAAGATCATGTTCCAATTAATGAACATATTCTACACAAAGGGGAGGGAGGCATGGGAGGAGTGTATAGGAACCCTCTGCCCAAAGATAGCAAAGAAGGTACTGAAGAATGCATATTGGTCTGAGTCACCCTTAGGGCTTTCCCAACACCAGCAACAGTGCTATTAGCCTCACCTAAAAGTTGATGTGTACGTAGGTAGGAAATTATTTAGGTCACTGTTCTTTCAACGCATGCACACAGTGATATCTCTCGTCCTGCACTCGTCTACTCTCTCTCTTCCTATCACATCCTTTTGCTTTTACCATGTGTTGCTACGTTGTCACTGTTGATTAGCTCCAAGACTTGACGGACTTATGTTAGGGCAGAACACCTGTTCCCTACAAACACACTCTTCAGAGCAGTGACGAAGCCAGGAAAAAATTTAGGAGCGGCTGAACAACGGCGTTGGCGTGCCCGCCCAGCGCCGGCCGCCAGCGCCCGCTCGCCCGCCACCACGCCTGGCGCTGCCTAGCCGCTCGGTTGCTCCCCACTCGCCCGAGACCCTGCGTGGACGCGTCGTTGTAAGAGTCGTGCGCCTGCGCCTGAAGCCACCGCTCGATTGAGAACTTGAGATAGGATTTCTTTCACTTATTGGACTTTAGATTGGGTCTTGCCTGGATAATTCTCTGCCTCTATAGATCTGGCCCAATTAGCAAGAAAAGAGGTTTAGCAAATCTCAGCCCCTCTTACATGTACATCTACAACTGAAAATTCAGACGTCTCTAGGGGCTTCGCTTGCCCGTGAGCGATAGGGGGGTTGGAGCCCCCCTAACCCCACCACTGGCTTCGTGCCTCCTTTCAGACGTCGCTTCAGCCTTTTGGCAGGCGAGAGCATTGTTGCCTCTACAAGCCATGCAGGGCTACCAAATAATATGACATGGCTGTGAAACATCGACATGGAGGTTGGGATAGTTCGCCAGAGTGGAGCGTTGGTGAAAGCCTTAGTGGCTCCGTGGCCGTGTCTCGTGTAGTCAGCGCCCTCGGTGGCTCCGTGGTCGTGCCCCGTGTAGCTAGCCAGGTGGTCATTGGCCACACGAGCGCGCGGTCACTCAGAGAGAGTAGAAGCGTCTCATGCCCTACGGCCCGCTAATTGGTCTTCATACAATTTACATGTTCATCTATTTTCAGCTTTTTCTATTTTGCAATGTATCATATATGGATCAACTCAGAACTATTAGTTTATTCTTTAAATTTGAGGTAACGTCTTGTGTCACTATCCACTTGTCGCTATAATTTGTGTGATCATAGGATGTGATTGCGGTGGATTTGGTCTATAATTTCAGTTAGCACGTATAGTTTTTTTTTCCTGAGCTTCGCCATTAAACACATCCTAAAACATCTAATAATAGTAGATGAATTGTTTTTTTAACATAATCCGCGAGCGAAAGTTGCAACTTGCATTGGCACCCATCAATCAATTAACGCAATTTCCTTCTCTCAGCAAGGCAGGAGACACAGGAAAACGATCCTCTCTTATCCGTGGGTCCCACCCCGGCCCCCTCCTTCCCCGTCCCGTTTCCGTAGTTCTTGTCCGCGAGCCGCGCCACCGGCCTGCCGTCTGCAGCCGCCGACGAGGGCCCATCCACATCCGCCGCCACACCCCCGTCCGCCCACCACCACGCCGACATCTGCGGCCGAAGGCGCGCCCCCGTCCGCCCGCCATCACGCCACCGTCCGCAGCCACCGCCTCGCCCCTGTCCGCTGCCTCGCTGCCGTCAGCTCGGCCCCGTCCGCAGCCGCGGCCCCATCCACATCCGTCGTCACACCTCCGCCCGCCACCACCACGCCGCCATCCGTCCCCTTCCGAAGCAGCGAAGTAAGCCTGATCATCCTCTACCTCTCTTTGATAAAACTGGGCTTGGGTCCGCTCCACCCCGAAGGAACAAGGGAAGGGAAAGGAAACAGCAAGCGCTCCGCCGCCCTTCCCGGTCGCAGCACCGCTTCCCTCCCACGTCGCAACACCAGACGACGCGCCCGTCGCCCGACCCGGAAGAACGGTCCTGGCCCGGCGCTGGCCCTCCCGCCATTTGCCTGTACCCCCCCTGCTCGGATCCGTGAGGGATTCCGGTATCCACGGCGTCGGCGTTCTTCCTGCTGTCGCTAGCGCGATTCGATTCATGCGTCTCGGCTTGTAACTGGAAAAGCAGCCGCATCATATTCTTTTTTTTACTTTTAGCTATTTCTGATTTTCCTCATCTTGTTTTGGGGCCTGCCCTTCCTCATCTTGTTTTGGGGCCTGTTCCCGGGGTTCTTGAGTTGTTAATGTCAAGTGAGAAACCGACTATACCCAGACATTGTTTTAATCCCCCACCTTTTTTTTGCACATGCTGTTAATTCAATAGTTGTCCTTCCCTCTGACACCCCAGAGGAAAATAAAAGGAAGGAAAAATAAGTGTTGAGGTAGTGAAGGGTAAAAAAGATCAAATTTACATTTAGCGAAGGTTGAGTGTTAGGAGAATTTGTAATTCTCTGAGGTTGAGTGTTAGGAGAGTTTGAGAGGGCTGTGGAATGTCGAAGGCGAAGAACAATAATGGTTATCTTGGAGTCACTGAGCCAATCTCTCTGAGTGGACCGACTGAGAAGGACCTTATGCAGACAACTGAGGTTGAAAAGGTTGGAAATTTGTATATCAGATGAACCAAAAGCCCTTCCACATTTGTTTTATTTTCCTTAGATTCATGACATTTTTTTAATAGCATGGTTTTGTTTGTGTTGATCAGTACCTTTCAGACGCAGGACTCTATGAGAGCCAAGATGAGGCTGTCTTGCGAGAAGAGGTTTTAGGCAAGCTGGACCAGGTTGAACAATATCCATGGATGCTCTTCCATTTTTTATTATCATTCCCCTAGGCCTATACTGATTTGAAGATGTTGGACGCTGTCGCAGACTGTGAAAGCTTGGATTAAGAAGGCTACTAGGATCAGCGGGTATGGGGAGCAATTTGTGCATGAAGCAAATGCAAAGATCTTTACATTTGGTTCATACCGTCTTGGGGTAATCCACCTTACTGTTTCTTAAATATCTTTTTATATATTTTTTATAAAAACTATAAACTGCTATTGTGCACTATGGGTGCGTTTGGTTGCCTTTCTGTGCTCTGCCAAATAGTTGGCCGCCCAAATTTAGGCAGCCCAGGAATCGGCCGGGCATCAGCCTGAAATGAACTGCGCATTGGCCACGCGATGTTGGGCAAACCAAAACGTGGCTTGGATCCAAGCTCCTATTCTGCCTATGGTCAATGACCAATTTTTGATTGGGCACGCACGGGCGTCAATCCAAACGAACATGATGATTTTCATTATCTCATTCTAGGTTACTTATTAGGTTATATGCATATGCAGCCTCTGAATGAGGCAAATGTGTTATACATTGTGTGTATGGATTTTCTATTTCATTTTCCCCATGTACGATCTTAAAGTTTCAGGTAGGTACAGATATTTGATTATTGCTTCTATCATGCTGTTCATCACAGTGGCTTAAATTAATTGCTCTGAATTTGTTGTGTAATCTGTTGTACAGGTACATGGCCCTGGTGCCGACATTGACACCCTATGTGTTGGTCCAAGACATGCAACTCGAAACGTAAGAGGGGCTCCTTTTGAAATCCCAGAGTTATTGTATCACTATGATGCCGAATGAACCTTTCACCTTTTCCCTCCACAGGAGTACTTCTTCAGATGGCTTCACGATATGTTAGCTGAGATGCCAGAAGTTTCCGAGTTACATCCAGTACCAGATGCTCATGTGCCTGTTCTGGGGTTCAAAATTAATGGGGTCTCTATTGACCTTCTCTATGCTAATCTTGCTCATGCAGTGATTCCTGAGGTAAGTTTGTCTTACTGCATTGCTGTTTGAACAATCTTTCTATATTGCATACCATACTTCTCTTATACTAATTGTGACAAACAAGTAAATAATTGTACAGTTTTGAGTAATTAATTAAATAGTTGCTTGAGTGCAACTTAATATTTAACGTATTTGTTTTTGTTGGCATGTGCTTTATCTTGTGAATGATGCCTTTGTATTGGTTGGTAAATGAATTATTCCATTATTTATGGCATTTGATATACTCGTAATTATTGTACATTATTTGATATCAGGACCTAGATCTTTCTCAGGACTCCATACTGCATAATGTCGATGAACAGACTGTTCGTAGTCTAAATGGGTGTCGGGTTACTGATCAAATTCTAAGATTGGTTCCAAACATTCTGGTTTGTATTCTTGCAATACCTATTTTGAAGTAAATGTTCATAGTGTTTTCGTTGTTGGATTAATACCATTTGTTTTCTCAATCCAGAGTTTTCGCACAACCTTAAGATTCATAAGATATTGGGGAAAGCGCCGTGGGGTTTACTCAAATGTATGTTTCTCTTCGAATTTTTCTTGTTGCAGGAGTATGATTTACAGTGTTGACATGATACGTTCATAAATTGTGTAAACAAATGCTTTGTGATCCTGTCCAGGTTATGGGATTTCTGGGTGGTATAAACTGGGCAATCCTTGTTGGTCGCATCTGTCAACTGTACCCAAATGCATCACCGAGCATGTTGATATCTCGTTTTTTCCGAGTCTACAGCAAATGGAAGTGGCCTAATCCTGTCATGCTTTGCCATATTGAGGAGGGTTATCTTGGTCTCCCTGTGTGGGATCCAAGAAGAAATTACAGAGACAGGGGCCACCAAATGCCTATTATTACACCTGCTTACCCATGCATGAATTCCAGCTACAATGTATCTGTTAGTACTAGGTATGTGATGACCCAAGAATTCACGCGAGCGTTTGAGATTTGTCAGGTACATATTCTTTCCGATCTTCTTTTTTATTTCAATCATCGGACCACAAATAGAAAAAAAAATAGCTGGAGTTCAGGTTAGCTATAAGTTTTTGTTTAATCATATGTAGGAACTCTGTGAGTGTAACTCAGTGCAAACATTAGGTCAATGATAGTTGCTAGTGTAGGATACCTTTTGTTGTCTTGATTTGGTCGGGTGCATATTGCTCATGTTGCAAAATTGGTTCATTTGCTAACTTTATTATGTCATACAGTAACACATTACTTATGCAGCACTTTTGAAATAATTGTCAACTTCAACATTTCCCCAGCATCGTATCTTCACCGTCCATATCTTCATTACTACACAGTTAGATGCCATAATATTTGGTGGTTGACTGATTTTTATCACTTATTACCTAGATCAGCTCACTTGACTCTATGGTATCTCATTATGTCAGGAATGATTTGTTCCCTTTAAGTAATTGGCAATGGAAGCATTTAGTATATACAGTCAGTGTTGTGTAGAGTTAAGGGGGGAAGTTGTCATATAACTGTATCAACTAACAATGTCCTGTTATTGGTCTGCGCTGTACTCTGCATCAAATTTACTTCGAAACTAATTGTAGGCCATAGATGAAGGAAAAGCAGACTGGGATGCATTGTTTGAGCCATATCCATTTTTTGAATCATATAAAAATTATCTAGAAGTTAATATCACAGCGAGAAATGAAGATGACCTCAGGAGTTGGAAAGGCTGGGTGGAATCTCGCCTTCGCACTCTTGTATTAAAGGTGAATAATAGATACATTTCATTATTTTCATGAATGTGCACTGTCTCCTAAAATGCACCTTTCGCTGCTGATGCAGATTGAGCGATATTCGCATGAGATGATCCTTGCACACCCGTATCCCAAAGATTTCTCAGACAAATCCAGGCCCTTACATTGCTTTTATTTCATGGGTCTTTGGAGAAAACAAACCACCCAAACTCAAGAAGCTGAGCAATTTGACATCAGGGGAATTGTAAATGAGTTTAAGAATACTATTTGTGCATATCAACAGTGGAAAGAAAGAATGGACATTGAAGTGTCCCATGTAAAAAGAAAAGAAATCCCTTTGTTTGTTTTTCCTGGTGGAGTGCGTCCTTCTCGTTCTTCTAGAACAGCGTACAAGAACAGCCGTACCATTCCAACATGTGATGTTTCAGCTGATGATCAGGTGGTAAACCTATTGGGCATTGCCAGTTGTAGTGATGCTCAACCTGTACCATGTAAAGGCAGCTATATGAAGCAACCAGAACCAGATTGTGCTGGAGGCTCTCTGTTGCCGGGAAGTACGTCTGTGTTGCCCCCTAGCTTACCCAATAAAGTAGCTTTGAATGGGTCTGCTAATTTTCATGCAGAATCTGTTGAGCGTGAACATCCAGAACACTATCAGGAAAGCAAGTTCGCGACTGTGCAGAATGTTGTTTGCCATGTAGTCAAGCAACCTAACAGTTTGCTGCCAAATTCAAACAACGGTTGGCAATTGTATGGATCTGATTCCTCTCTTAACAGTGCACAAAGAGAATGTGGAGGCAGTGCTGCAAACAACTTACTGAACTTATCCCCAGCTATTCCAGCCACACCTGATGAACTTGATGAGCTGGTATCCCATCATCAAGTTAACGCTAATCAGAAAGATGTAAATGCTGAACGGAGGCCATCTTTGGAGATAGGTTCTGAAAATAACTTGGAACAAATATACAGTCTGAGGCCCCAAGATTCTAATAATAATATGAAGCGCAAAGCCAATCAAGAGCTCGAGGTATGATATTCTCTCTTGCATCATTAGTCTTTTAACTATATATTTCAAAATTGCTCAGGATGCTCTTATGACCTTGACAACCAATACCTGATTTTTCTCTGCCCTTCCCTGTGAGCTATGACCTTGCATTTTTCTATAGTTTCAGTTAGGATGCCCTGTTACTGTGATATAGTGGCAATCAATAAAATGTAAATACAATCTATTTACCTTGTTTCATTTTCAATTATATAGGATATACCTACATATGCTATTACATCTCTAAAGAACATTTTGTTGGTGCATAATTGCAGCAGATACTTTTGTTGAAGTAGTCATCTAATGCCTAATAGTTCTGCAAATACTACTGTGTTTGTGAATCTAGCCGTTGGAACTTCCTCACGGTGCTTCATAGCTTTGTGGACCAAATGTCTAGTTTACTACTTTGTAGACCCAAATCAACCCAATTCGCAAGTTGGTGTAATTGTTGCAATTAACTCTTTTCTGGAAAACAAAACAGAAAACTTTCATTTATATTTTCTGGTATTATTTCCTTTGTATTTTGTTATTAACGGTGTGTTTGACCATTTGTTTTGGTGCTCACAAAAGCCACTTGAGCTTACCGCCCCATCCACTGGTGCTGTGCTGCAGTCGACAGCAACTGCCCCAAGAAAACCACTCAGGTACTTAGTGCACCATCTGAATTATCACTTGTTGTAGCCTGCTGTTTGTTAGTTTGATATTACACGTTAAAATGGAATTCCTTTGATTTCTTTTGAAGATTGAGGTTGACGACTTTGGGCAAACCGAAGCCAGCTGAAGGAACTTCCTGAATCGAATTGTCCAGGAGCCAACATACGTAGAGTTCGCTTTTCCTTGTATTGAAGCAAGGATCTGTGGAAGCGTCGGGCACATAGCCTGCTTTGGCACTGCGAGTTCAAATGAAAGGGAAAAGGGAAAAAACGGAGGCCACCTGAGTAAATGAGTGCAATTGTAATAAATTGTGTATAGTTCATAGCTGAGTTGGCATAGATGTATGCAGTGGTACATTTTCTTGACGACTTAGCTACGCTTGTAATGCAATGGATCTGGTAAATGATGTTAAACGGCAATGGATATTATCTTTGAAGCATGTGATCTTCTCATGTGTGTCACTTGTTTGTGAGTGGGCGCTCTTGTGTATGGCTTTCTTGACAAACGTAAAATTCACTCATTTTTGTATTGCTGCCACTTTGTTTAACAACTTGTCCAGGCAAGCTCCACCAAAAGCCTATCTTCGGTCACTTGACGATGCCTAATTATTATTTTAGGAACTATTTAAGATGCTCTTATAGCTAGCAAATTTTTAGCATAACACAAGGGCTAATAGTTAATTGTTAATGATGAGCTAATACTCCCTTCGTTCCAAAATAAATGATGCTCTAGGTTTGTTCTAAGTCAAACTATTTTAACTTTACCAAATTTATAGAAATGAGAAAGAACAATATTTATGACATTGAAGAGGTAGAATATGAAAATATATTTCAAAATAAATTCAATATTTCAGAATAAAGTCAAACGACTTATAATTTAGAACGGAGGGAGTAATACTTATTAAAGATCATAAACATTAGTATTTTTTTAATATAAATTTAGTCAAACTTGAAATAGTTTGACTTAGGACAAATCTAGAACATCACTTATTTTGGGACAATATCATTGCTAGGGACTATTGGAGACGCTCTTAGCTGGCAAACTTATAGTATAACACAAGGGCTAATAATTACTCCTAATTGTTAAGGTGAGCTAATAGTTCATTGCTAGGGATGTATACACCTACTAGTACTAGCTATGGATCGAACGTAGCGATAAAGGATCAGAGTTCAGACATGAGTGCAGTGGTTCTGCTATGTCTGTTCTCAAGAGTAACGGCATGTCGGCATCAACGTATGTCCAGCTTACTGCCGTGCTGAACTCCGCAAGGGAACACTGAAGAAGCGAAGAGATTATAGAACACGTGTCATGATTTATTTATGGACAGGGCCTTGCCTTGCCTCAGTAGCTTACAGCATCGTACACGTACATACATACATACATACAGAGCCACACTTATTGCACTGCCTGCCGCTTACATACATACTGTACATACATACACGTCGAACGTCTCCACTCAGGCTCCCTCATATTACGTACGCACGTCGCGCCCAAGCGCGTCCTCATCCTCGTTCGGTCGTCTATCAGCGCGGCGGCCTCACATCCTGGCGGTCACCATCCTCAGAAGCGTCTCCGCCACCTCCTCGCGGCGCCCGCGGCCGCCGTGGCGTCCTTCGCGTTCCTCCTCCTGCTCCCTCTCCCCACGGCCGCCGTGGCGTCCATGGCGTTCCTCCTCTTTCTCCCTCTCCTCACGGCCTCCGTGGCGGCGTTCGCGTTCCTCCTCTTGCTCCCTCTCCTCACGGCCGCCGTGGCGTCCTCCACGCTCCTCCTCTTGCTCCTGCTCCGGGCCAGGAAGGAACCCCTTCTCGCGCCGCGCACCGAGCACCTCGTCCACCTCCTCCGCCTTGGCCGCGAACGACAGCGCCTTGGCCACCCGGTCCAGCTTCTTCAGCACGTTGTCGGCGCCGGCCAGGAACACCTTCTCGTTCTTCTCGGCGTGGATCTCGAAGCACACGATCTCGAGGTTGCTGTCCCGGGACGCCACCGCGACGAACGGGTGGCCCACGGGCACCACGAACGCCGTGCCCGGCGACAGCCGCGCACGAATGGTGTGGTACCCCTGCCCGGCTTCCTCCTCGGATCCTTCTTCTTCTTCGCTCCTCCTCCTGCCCTTGCCGCGCTCGCTCTCGATCTCGCCGCCCTGCGACTGGTGGTGCGGGCACACGATCTCGGCTTTGCCCTCGCCTCTCGCCACGTAGCCGATCTTGAACGAACGGGTGTTGAACAATGGCGCGCTCATGGACCCCTGTAACGAAGTGCTCATCAAAATCGCAAGCACAAGCTAGCCTAGCAACGGTTAATTTGGAGGGGGCGCACGCACCGCGGTGATGTTGGCGAAGGAGACGCTGACGTCGTGGTCGGCGAGGTCGTGGAAGCTGCGCGCGTCGGCCTCGTAGAGCTGCCCGTGCTGGTTGCCGATGCTGGGCCGCTGGTCCAGGAGGCTGTAGGGGCCGTGGGACTCGCCGAACGGCGGCAGGGGCCAGTGCGGGCCGTGGCCGCCCTCCGAGGCCTGGCGCCGCAGCTCGCGGATCTGCTCCTCCGTGGCGCGCACGATGACCCCCTTGTCCTGCCCGCGCTTCCCGAACAGCCTCTCCAGCCGGTCGCTTGAGGTCTGTACGCGCGACGTACGCGATCGATGTGAGCAGAGGTCGACAATACAATACGTTGCTGCAAGACATGTGTACGTACCTTGTAAGCTGCTCTCTGGATGCTCTTGCTGAAGCTCGAGAGGAACGATTCCGGGTTCCTCCCGCCGGGGCCGAAGAAGAACTGCCAAAGGACACGTCAGTCGATTGGGTTATGGAACACTCCATGTCCCCATGTCTTGTTTAGAGCTTAGTAATTACCTGGAACTCGCCAGGCACGGAGATGGTGTGGAGGATCTTGGCGATGACCAGTTTCCTCCGGCCGTCGGTGTTGGCGAGGTAGGTGATGGCCCCGGCCGGCGCCACGATGATGTGGCCTTCCTTGATGGTATACGACCGCCTCTCGCCGTTCTCGATCGTCGTCACCACTCCCTCGCCTAGCAACCAATGAAATCCAGTCGATCAGCTAAGCACAACAACAAATTAACTGCACAGCGGCGGCGTCCTCGATCACGGTCACGGGCATACAGTACCTTGCACGACGTAGCAGATGCAGTGCGCGTCGGTGTGGCTGGGCACGACGAACGAGCGCGGGTTGGCCTCCAGGACGGCCACGCGGTAGTTCCGGATGCCGCGGAGGAGCTCGGACGCCTCGTGGAACGGCCGGAGCGCCCTCACGGACCCCTGCTCGCTCCGGACGACGCGCCGGAAGCTGCGGCGGTCGAACACGAACGACCGCCGCCCCTGCTCCTGCTCACGCTCGTCTCCCGACGAGCCCTCGCCACGGCGGTCGTGCTCGTGCTCGTGCCTGCCGCCCCGCTCCTCCTCCTGCTGCTCTCGCTCCTCCTCCCTGCACTGCTCCACGCACCGGGCGCGCTGGTGCCAGGGCCGGTCCTCGCACCGCCGCGCGCATCGCCAGGGCTTGTGCCCCCCGTGGTCGTGGTGGCCCTCCCAGGACGACGCGACTGCGGCGCCCGCGCAGAGGAGGGTGGCGAGGAGGAGGACGATTCTGGCGCTCACCATCGTGTAGTGGCACCGTGTGTGCTCGCTCTCGTGTGTCGTCGTGCTTCTGTGACATGCAGAGGCGGAGTTGGCGGGAATTTATACGAGCGCCGGGCCCTGGTACGTGGCGAGGGGGCGCGGCCGCGCGGCTACGTGGAGGAAGGCAGACACACGGGTCGCCACGTCCCGCCGTACTCCTTACCGTGCTTATCCGCTGTCCGGCTCGGTGCACGCCAGGTTGTGGCCGCCTTTGCGCAGAGTTTGTCGCGTTACACGGTGGTGTCGTGTTCCTGGGACTCTGATCCGCGGCGAGCGACCGAGCGTGCAAAAGAGTTCTATAAGTACGTTGAATATGGACGCCGGGCAGCGGGCAATTTGCTGCTGTAAAACAGTGAGCGTGAGGCGGATCGACAGGCTGCAGTTTTTTGTTTTTCAATTTTATTTAAAAAAACGAAAATATTTAGAACCGGGCGTCCGGCTCCCTCTCTCATATCGGACGGACGCGGACGACCCGACGTGTGCGCCTCGTGCTATCCATTCCGTTTCGACCCGCTACCCATTCCCCATCCTGTGTGGTTCACTTCACTTCGCAGCTCGCGCTCTCTTCCTCGCGGGGCTCCTCCGCTCTCTGCTCGTGCGCCACCGCCCCTTCCTCCATCCTTGGCCCCGACGTCGCGACGGCGGCGGCTTCTGGCGAGCGCGCCCTCCCTCCCTCTCCTCCTTTCCTCCATGCCTCCGTGCCCCCCGCGACCTCCATGGCACCGAGGGAGGAAGGGCGACAGCGGAGGCTTCTTGGCGAGCCACTCCTCCCTCCTTCCCTGCCTCCCTCCCTCGCTCTACGACCTCCATGCCATCGGAGAGGTGCACGACGGCGGCGGCTTCCGGCGAGGCAGATGGATCCTTTTCTAGATCTGAGCCCTCCTCCCCCCTCCTACTCCTCCTCCTCCTTCTCTGGATCTGGCCCTCCTCCTCGTCCTCGTCCTCCTCCTTCCCCCTCAGGATCCAAGGGATGTGGCGCTGGCTAGAGTTTCGGCGAGCTCTCGGGTTCAGATCTCACCGTGTTGCAATGGCTTTCTTTGGATATTGTAGCAGGTTTCAGTTGATGCTGCAGTATGTTTCAGTTGCTTCAACCTCATGTTGCAGTAGTTGTTCCATATTTGTTGCAGTAGTTTGTTCGGTGTTGTTGCAACAATATGTTCATGATGTTTCAGCTGGTTCAACCTAATGTTTCAGCTATTGTTCTTTTGTTGTTGCAATAATATGTTTCTTGGTGTTTTAGTAACTATCTCTTCGATGTTGCAATTTCATTGATCCCCATGTTTCAATGAACAATCTCTTATGTTTCAGCTATTGTCCCATGTTGTTGCAACAATTTGTTCGGTGTTGTTGTAATAACATGTTCATGGTGTTTTAGTTGCTTCATCCTAATGTTGCAGCGGCAAACAGAGGGCGGGCTGGGGGCGGGTTGTGGGGGGGGGGGGGGGGGGAGCTGGCAGCAGACGGAGGTGCTGGGGGCCGGCGAGGTTGGGGGCAGGCGAATTTCGTGCACGTGGGGGGCGGAGCGGGTCCCTTGCACGGGGAGTGGAGGAAGAGCGGTCCCGATTTCTACTTCCTCCTCCATGCGGGTGGATGGGGGCGTGATTCAGTGTGGGATGGTACGAAGGCTCGGCGTCCGGACGCTAGAGCCTAGATTGGACGTCCCGGCGCTAGCAGTTCCGTTAAAAAAAATAAATTTATTTTAAAACAAAGGATTCTGTTACTTAGAGCATATATACACACAAAAAAAAACTGTAATTTGCTATTCCTGATAGTCGCATGTGGTCTAATTTAGACGGCATCCAACAAAACCCAAAGGAATTGGATTTGCCTTTGGCATAAGCTCAAATAATCAAATGATTAAGTGCCAAATGATTCACGGAAGTTGTTGATAAAGACTGAACAGCCTCCATTTCCATGTTTTAGAGGAACAAAGTGTTTCAGTGATGCATAAACATCTTATATTGGAATGCGCATCCGAAGGGTGGGAGTGAGACTATGGGAAGAAAGAATGAAAGAAACCAGTAAAAGATAAAAAGAGAAAGGTAAGTTTCATGTCTCAGCAAGGAAAATTAAACCCGCTTAATTGAGTGGACATGGTGGTTATAACTTTCGGCAATACTAGCGCCTGGACGTCCGGACGAGCGTTGCACTCTGTTTCTCCGCGCGCGCCTGCTCTCCATGCCCTGCCATCGCGCTAGCACGCCTCCGCTCGCGCCTGCGTTTCCCACACCCACGCTGCCCGGACGTTGCTCGCGCCACTATGTGCAGGGACCGCTCGCGCTCTTTCCCGCTTTCCACGCGCATCCCATGTACAATACCCGATCTATTTTTGAAACATTCAGATGCAATATTTGTAACATACGTCTGAAGACAGGTGAAACACTTCAGCTAGAAACACTTGAAACATGCTTCTAAAATACTTACAAAAAAACACCTGAAAAACGTTTGAAAACCATTACAAACATACGCAACATCTAAATAAAACACTTGTAACATATGTGTGAAACATATACAACATCCGGATAAACACACTTACAATATACGTCCGAAAACAATAAAACATTGGGAATAGATGCTTGCAACATACGTGTACAACCATTGCAATTGCAACATATGTAACATCTCGATCTACTTTGGCAACATCCATCTGAAACACTTGCAACATGCCTCTGAAACATCTAAAACACTTGAAACGTATGCTTGCAACATGCATTTTTCTTCCTTCTTCCGTGCAACGTAGAGCAGAGCGAGGAACGACCAGTTCTAACTAGCCGGCGGCCGAGGATGATGGTGCGGCCTGGCAGCGGCTAGCTGCACCTGCGCCTGTCCTGGGCCAAGCCAGCGACCCTCTCCTGGTTTCCTAGCCACACGACATCCGGGCACCTGCGTGGCTACTGCTGGGTTGGCCCGGCTAGCGAGCGGTCAGACCCTGGCGTCGGCGAGGAGGCTCGCCGGCTCGGTGGAGGCGGGCGGGTAGCGTGGTGCGGTGATGGAGATCGCTGCGAGGCAGAGTGGGAAAATGTCGCAGTGTCTAGTTTTTTTAAGTCATCGAAGCGTCCAGTTTTTTTTGGTAGAAGGGAGCAGGCTTGTTGGACTGGTCAACAGGCCCGTCAAGGAGTGTCCGGCAGACAGACGACCTCACCGTAGCATTAGCGTATTACTTTTCTTCATGGGTACATGTGACATTTATCTTTTAATTTTCTTGTAACCCAAGCAACACAAGTATTCCGTTCCCGTATTTTGAAACCGTCTAGTTTTCTAGTATTACCTTGTGTTTTCTATTCCTCTCTTTTTTTTTCACACGTTCCGAACATATCCGTAACTACATTTGTGGATGATTTAACAGAAGAGGTTATCGATTGGGACACCAATAGTCACATGAGTGATCTTGAGGTAGTTTCTAGGACAAATGAATATGGTTCATCAAAAAGGAGAAAATTAAATAAATGATATATATAGTCATATAAATTATGATGGCTTGGGTACTTTTGGCTTTTGATTTGATAAATAAAAAGATTGCTTTATTGGAGACAAGGCTAGATGGTTTTTTTTTGAATGAACGGGTACGAGATTTTGCCTATTCCATTGATATAGAAGAGAAAGGTACAACACTATTAGAAGAGACAAAAAAAAAGAAACAGAAAGAGGGAGGGGCAAAACCAAAAGCTATTCTCTTGCTAACAAAACCGCTACTTTTTGGGATTACTTCTATACCACGTGCTTGATGATGAAACAACATTGTCTCACTTTAGCACTTTGCGTTTATACACCCTCCCATGCCCACTCCTACGCACACGTACGTCCACACTGACCACACACACAAAATTAGAGATGAGTTTTATTAGGACAATAGGACACCTCTGACAACACTACTGACTCAGGTAGCTTTTTGCATGCATGAGCATGTCCTATTTCGAGAAAAAAGAAGACGAAAAAAACACACAGCAGGTGGGGACTATATATTTTGGGGCGCTCATCTCGCTCAGATGGGGGACTTTTCCTAAACATATGTATTGGAGGAAGTTTTTCTTCTGTCAAAACGACTCAATACTAAGTTGAGATGTTTTTTTTCCTTTCTACTTTGTTTTTTTAGCAGCACACAAATGGCCGTAAAGATGTAGTTAATTAATCATCATATCTTCTATACATGCATTCATTAAAGACATTGAGAAACATTTTCAGAGTAATTTTTATAAGAAATAAGCTTCAGTAATATCTTTTAGATAACGTAAATGCATGGCCTAAGAACTAGAACCATCTTTTACGTGGAACGTGGCCTACTTTTTTTTTTTAATTTAGCAGATTGGAACGTGGCCTACTGGCCTTATATCTACGACTATAGATGAACAAATGGGCGGCATGGGCTGGACTTGTTGAGGCACGCCCAATATGGATCGGGCTGGCACGACCTTGTTAGCAAATCGTGCCATGTCGTGCTTATTTATGGACTGTGTCTTCGGCCTAGGTACTATTAAATAATTAGGTAATTTCTAGATTAAAAGCATGATTAAATCTAGAACATAAATCATGACAAATATACGAACTAAATTAAACATGTATGGCATACTAGTACAGCAGATCAGCATATTCCACAACATCAACATGACGAGCATTGATAGTCCAGCAGATAGATTAGATTGTACGAACGTCAAGATTAGATCAAGAGAATTATACCTTTTGATTATAGTAGTAGTAGATGATGTTGAAGATGTGGCTGGCGGTGGTGATGGAGCGAGATCGCTGATGTCGATGTCGTCGATGTTGAAGTCGTCCTCGAAGTCGTTGATGAGAGGCGGAGGAATATTCTTGATGACGATCCCGCGAGCTCTAGCACGATGAAGCCGACGCGCCGATGCACCCTTTGGAAGACGAGCCGTTGTGGAAGCTTTGGGAGCAGTCGCGTGAAGAACGCTTCCCAAAAACCTTATTCGCCTTCTCCCGGTGCAGGATCGCAAAGACGAGGGTTCCGGAGACCTGCTCACCCGATCACTGGTGCACGCAAGCGATCGGACTGGAGTAGCTACAACAGCGGCGCAATAGCGAGTAGAGGCAAAAACCCTATCTCAACTGGATACATTTTGGCATGGCCGGCAGGTTGCTTATATAGTCCTATCCAACCAATCTCGTGTCGCAATCACGATCTAAATTGATTTAGGACTCTTAATTTGTAACCGATTAGGACTCATGCAACTTGAAGGCCAATAAACCAAAAAACGAAAACAACAAAAAGAGATCGTGCTCCCTCAAGGTGAGGAGCCAGATTTCGGCGGACCATTCACGTAGGTGCCGCGCACCTTCACCCGGCCTGGCGAGGCGAGGCGAGCGAGCCCGCGTGTGCGCTTCTCTTACTCCTCACACTAGACTTGAGAAAGTGGAGATGACTTACATATTTAAGTATGACTACCGCCACTTCAACAAGCAAGGTGGTACTAAAGAGTTCTCATATCCCCTCTTGCTCACATGAATGGGCTTTTGAGATTTATTAGGAATTTCACAATTGGTTATTGGGCCAAGCCCATATAAATTTCAATAATCCCCCACCAGATCTCAAATACCCATTTAGAGATTTGCATGTTCTCACTACTGTTTGATATACCAATATTTTCGCAGAGACTGTGAAGTTGAACTTCCGCCTAGAACCTCAAGCTACACTCATCCACAACTTGAACAATGGACTATGCCTTGAATTGCAAGTTTTGTGTGAATAAGCTTTGCTCAAAGTCAAACTAGCACCTGGCTACCAATAGCCTTCTCCATAGGTGGAGCATATACGTCGTACTCCCTGGTCTCTTCATGAGCTTACTAGAGACCACCCAAGTCTCATAGACTGCGATGTTATACAATCGAACTCATATATGTATGTTCTTTCAAGAATGCTCTGTAGGACAACATCTTCGCTTGTTAAAGCCAATAGAACATGTTAAGGCATTAACCAACCTACCATACAGTGCCTCAACGCTTTGAGAGTATTGCATCTTCACATAGAGAGGGTTATAATTATACTCTCCTCAGTTTACCAATAGTTGTTCTTCCCAGATCCTAAGTCACGGGATCTCCGATCAAAAAGGTTGGGTTACTAATACTGTAAACTCATATGGGTCTCAAACCCATCTCCATTGATGCTATTTCTATCACATTCCATGATAGCCCTTTGGTAAAGGGATCTGCCAGGTTCTTATCTGTTTACACATAAGCCACAGTGATTACTCCAGAGTTTCTCAACTTCCTGACAGACTTCAAACATCTTTTAACGTGTCTTGTTGACTTTGCATTATCCTTAGCACTATTTACTTTAGTGATCACTGTTTAGTTATCACAGTTCATAAGGATAGCCGGCATTGGTTTTTCAACCACTGACAAGTCTGACAAGAGCTCACGCAGCCACTCTGCCTCTGCAGAAGCTGTATCCAAAGCAGTAAGTTCTGCTTCCATGGTAGATTTAGTCAAAATAGTCTGTTTACTAGACCTCCAAGACACTATGCCACCTCCAAGAGTAAACATATACCCACTAGTGGTATAGATTTGATCAATATCAGAAATCCAGTTCGCATCACTATATCCCTCTAGCACAGCTGAGTGCCCAAAATAGTGAATCCCAAAACTCATTGTACCTTTAAGATAACGCAAGACCCTCTCAAGGGCATGCCAATGATTATCATCTGGATTGGACATGTACCTACTCAACTTGCACACGGCAAAAAAGATATCTGGTCTGGTTGCGCTAGCTAGATACATGAGTGAACCAATTATCTAAGAATATCTCAATTGATCTCTAGCAATCTTCTTATTCTTTCTCAATGTCACACTAGGATCATAAGGTGTTGGATTAGGCTTGCTATCCATAACGCCAAAATGGCTCAAGACCTTCTCAACATAGCGAGATTGTGACAAGGTAATCCCACTATCTTTCTTAATCAGCTTAATGTTTAGAATTACATCAGCTTCTCCTAGATCTTTCATGTCAAAACTCTTTGACAAAAAAGACTTGACCTCATTAATAATATCAATGTTTGTTCCAAAGATTAGAATATCATCAACATATAAACATAATATAATAGATTGGCCCCCACCATGTCAATAATACACACACCTATCAGCTTCATTAACAGCAAAGCTCACACCAGTTAAAGTAGTGTCAAACTTCTCATGCCATTGTTTAGGTGCTTGTTTCAAGCCATACAAAGACTTTAGTAATTTACACACCTTCTGCTCTTCACCTTTTACTACAAATCCATCTGGCTGATCCATATAAATATCCTCATCCAACTCTCCATTAAGAAAAGCTGTCTTCACGTCCATTTGATGAACGAGAAGATCATACGAGGCAGCCAGAGAAAGTAGCACTCGAATAGTGGTCATTCTAGCAACAGGTGAATAAGTATCAAAGAAATCCTCACATTCCTTCTGGATATAACCCTTAGCCACAAGCTGAGCCTTGTACTTGTTAATAATACCATCAGGCCTAAGCTTCTTCTTGAACACCCACTTACATCCAATTGGTTTACAACCAAAAGATAGCTCAGATAACTCCTAAGTTCCATTAGAAAGAATCGAGTCCATCTCACTACGAATAGCTTCTTTCCAATCATCTGCATCTGGAGATGCGTATGCCTTTGTAATAGAGGTAGGAGTATCATCCACAAGATACACAATGAAATCATCACCAAAGGATTTTGCAATCTTTCGTCTCTTGTTCCTCGCAGGAACTTTATTGTCATTCTCCTCAATGACTTCTTCAGGTGATTGCTCAAATGACTCAATAGAAGACTCAATAGGTACAGTAAAATCAGGAGCTATATCAGAGGAAAATCTAGCATTGCTACACATATCTTTCATAGGGAATATATTTTCAAAAAATGTAGCATCATGAGATTCAAAAATTGTATCCACATGCATATCAGGAACTTCAGATTTTACTACTAAAAATCTATAGGCAATGCTATGGTGAGCATATCCTAGAAAGACACAATCCACAGTCTTCGGTCCAAGCTTACGCTTCTTAAAAATTGGGACATTGACTTTCGCTAAACATCCCCACGTGCGCAAGTACGAAAGTGATGGTTTTCTTCCAATCCAATTCTCATATAGAGTTGTCTCTTTATTTCTGTTTGGAATTCTATTCAGGACATGACTCATAGTCAATAGAGCTTCCCCCCACCATACCTTAGATAGACCAGCAGTGTCTAACATAGCGTTCACCAAGTCAGTCAGCGTGCGGTTTTTTCTCTCGGTAATCCCGTTTGATTCGGGTGAATAGGGAGCTATCCTCTTATGAATAATACCATGTTTCACACAGAACTCATCAAATAATATAGGAAAATATTCACCACCATGATCTGACCTTAGATGTTTATTTTTTGTCTCTAGTTGATTTTTAACTTTAGCCTTATAGATTTTAAAGTAGTATAGCGTTTCATCTTTAGTTTTAAGCAAGTAAACATAGCAAAATCTAGTTGCATCATCAATTAAAGTCATGAAATATCTCTTTCCACCTTTTGTCAACACACTATTCATTTCACAAAGATCAGAATGTATGAGTTCTAGAGGTGCCAAGTTTCTCTCCTCCGCTGTCCTATGAGGCTTTCGAGGTTGCTTAGATTGCACACAGCTATGGCACTTAGAACCTTTGGCAATAGTGAGATCTGGAATTAAATTCAGGCTAGACAAACGTGACATCAATCCAAAGTTAACATGACATAAGCGAGAATGCCAAACACTCGAATTATCATTAATCATGCCACAAATATGATTCACTGACTTTTTATAAAAATCTGGCAAAGATAGGCGGAACAAGCCTCCGCAATCATAGCCTTTACCAATAAATTGTCCATGCTTAGACATGACTACTTTATTAGACTCTAACACTACCTTAAACCCATCTCTCAATAGAAGGGAGACGCTAACAAGGTTCTTGCGAATAGTAGGGACGTATTATACGTTCTTCAGCTGCACGATCTTTTCTGAAGTAAACTTCAGATCTATCGTGCCAACACCATGAACAGAAGCATATGACCCATTCCCCATCAGGACGGAGGAACCTTGGAGCCCATGGTAAGAAGAAAATAAAGAGATATTAGCACACACGTGAATATTAGCACCTGTATCAACCCACCAACTTGGAGATTGAAACACTAAAAGTACAGTAGGAAAATTACCATACCCGTCATCAGCACTGCTAGCAGTCACGAGGTGAACTTTCTTTTTCTCTTTCTTGTCAGCTCGCTCCGGACAATCTTTAGCAAAATGACCTAGCTCTCCACACATGAAGCAAGGTAGCTCTGCTTTGTCTTTCTTCTTCTTAAAGGCAGTATTTTGTTTGGCATTGAAAGCAGGTTGCTTAGGATTTCCCTTGTTCTTGTCATGGTTTCTCTAGATAAAGTGGGCGCTAGATTTTTCCTCGTTCCCCTTCTCAATGTTATCTTTAGCCTGAGCTTTTTCCTCGACATCAAGAGATGCTATCAGGTTTTCAACTGATATTTTCTGTCTCTTGTGTTTGAGACTTGTGGCAAAATTCCTCCATGAAGAAGGCAATTTAGCAATAATACACCCAGCCACAAACTCATCGGGTAAGACATATTTAAGGAGTTCAAGTTCCTTAGCCAGGCGCTGAATCTCATGAGCTTGCTCGACTACTGATTTGTTAGCAACCATCTTGTAGTCATTAACGCTCTCCTTGGTATACAACTCTTTGCCTGCATCTGAAGCACCATAAGTAGCATTCAGATGATCCCATAGAGCCTTTGCGTCTCTTAAGTGCATCATAGAATCAAATAGATAATCTGAAAGTACATTACGTATAGCTCCCACAAAGATATCATTAGCTTCCTAGAATTTTCTCTGATCTTCATCAGAGATGTTTTCCTCAGGCATGCCATCTTTGACCCAGAAAACTTTCATGGCAGTAAGCGATCGGACTAGAGTAGATACAGCGGCGGCGCAATAGCGAGTAGTAGCAAAAACCCTAGCTCAACTGGATACGTTTTGGCTTGGTCAGTAAGTTGCTTATATAGTCCAGTCCAACTAATCTCGTGTTGCGATCACGATCTAAATTGATTTAGGACTCTTAATTTGTAACCAATTAGGACTCATGCAACTTGAAGGCCAAGAAACCAAAAAACGAAAACAGCAAAAGGAGATCACGCTCCCGCAAGGCGAGGAGCCGAATTTCAGCGGACCATTCACGTAGGTGCCTCGCACCAGCGCCCTTCGCCCGGCCTGGCCCGACGAGGCGAGGTGAGCGAGCGCGCGTGTGGGCTTCTCTTACTCCTCACACTAGACTTGAGGAAGTAGAGATGACTTACATATTTAAGTATGACTACCATCACTTCAACAAGCAAGGTGGTACTAAAGAGTTCCCACATCCCCTCTTGCTCACATGAATGTGCTTTTGAGATTTATTAGGAATTTTACAATTGGTTATTAGGCCAAGCCCATATAAATTCCAACAGGTACGGCCCTACAACGTCTTAGTCGCTACGCCTCCGCACATTTCACTGCTACACAAAATCATAAAATCTTTTGCACAACGTTTAGCTTTTGGGCTCCGAGTTGATTGGCTCGGTTGCCCACCTTGGTTATTCGAGGCAAGGCAGCCAGGCCAACGTACAACTGCCTCGATAAATCATTAACCGAGGCGGGCATCCTAACGTATCTGCCTTAGTAAATCATTAACCGAGGCGGGCATTATAACTCAACCGCCTCGGTAAATTAGGCCTAGCTCGCTATCTCAAGAGGCCCAGTTCCAGGCACACATATATATACCAGACTTTAGGGTTTTTGGCCTCAGCTCCTCACTCCCTCTCCTCAGCCGCACTCCTCTCTCCCTTCGGTCTTTCTCTCCCTCTCGCGCGAAGGGCCTGATGTGCCTCGCTCCCTCCGTCTCCCTCCCGACCGAGAATGACCCTCTCTCAGAACGGCGCCGCCCTACCTCTCCTCCCCTCCCTTCCCGATGGCGTGAGCCCCACTGTAAGGTCCTAGATGGCTAGAGGGGGGGTGAATAGCCTATAAAAATTCTACAAGCACCACTAAGCAAACTTGTTAGAATAACAAACGGCGTAAAGCGAGTTTTGCTTAGCCAAAGGTTGTGATGCAAGCCTCCTATCCACAAGTCTAGTAGATTATGATCTCTAGTTCACACAAGAGCTATGTCACTAATTTTACACTAGAGAACAAGCAAACAACACTACTAGCCAAGCTACTACTAGAGCAACACAAGATAATCTAGTAAAGATAAGTGCAAGAGATAGGATTGTGAATCTTATACCGACGGTGGAGTGAAGATGTTGCCAATCACCAAGATGATATATAATCAATTAATATTGACAACAACACAATATGTAGACCAATCACCGGGAGACAAGAGACACAATATTTTTGTTCACCCGGTGTTCACTTGTGCACCGACAAGCTACGTCACCGGTTGTGTCGACCAACACTTAGATGGTTCCTTGGTGTGACCCTCAAGTCACTTGCCCCTCAAGGCACGCCCCGCAAGGCACCGCAAGACTCCACTCTCAAGTGAGGTAACTCAATGACACGCGCAATCCAATAGAGTTGCTTTTGGCGTCCCGCCGAGGAAAGCACAAGAACCTCTTACAAACAACCGGAGGTGGCCAAGAACAATCACCTTCTCTTGCCAACGCCTCCAACAATCTCCAAGCCGGCTAGGAGCGGTACTCTCTAAGAGTAATAAGAAATCCACCGGCTAAACCACCCACAAGTGCCACTAGATGCCCTCAAGCTATGCAATGCACTTTGGGATTACTCAATCTCACTTATGATTTGCAATCACTCAAGAGAGATGAGTGGGAGGAGATGCTCTAGCTCAAAGGATGTACAAGAATGTTAGAAATCACTAGTTGCCTCCCCAAGGGCCGGCCAACGAGTATTTATAAGTCTCCCATCCAAAAAGAGCCGTTGCAACTCCACTGACCGTTTTTTCGGGACGACCGGACGCGCCGGTCGAAACTGACCGGACGCGCTCAACCGCGTCCGGTCCTCCAACGGTCACTGCGCCAACGGTCAAAACCCATGACCGGACGCGCCTCTCAACAGACCGGACGCGCCGGTCCCGATGACCGGACGCGCCTGTAGAACGACCGGACGCGCCGATCCGCACAGCACCCGCGCCCGCGAAACAATGACCGGACGCGCCCCTTGCAACGACCGGACGCGACAGTGCCAGCGTCCGGTCAGAGTCCAGTAAGCTCCTTCAACGATCGGACGCGTCCGATCATGTGTGACCGGACGCGCCCCGCGTCCGATCGTCCTCTGTGAACCTCAGTTCCTTCTGGGTGCATGACCGGACGCGCCGGTCCCGCGAGTGACCGGACGCGCCGGTTGCAAACCCTAGCACCCGCGCGCCTGAAACCGTGCTGTACTGACCGGACGCGTCCGGTCACACCGTGACCACGTCCGGTGCAGCGTCCGGTCACCTCTGTGACCCCGTTCGCCTCCGTTCCTTTTCCGACTTTCGGCGTAGTGGAAAATAGGCATTTCATTTCCCCGAAATCGCCTGAATCCCGCGCTCGCACGCTCGGCGGGAGGGAGAGAGGAACCCAAACCCCTTTCTACCTGCAAACCACAGCGCGACCAACGCCACATTTGCAAATGTGCCAACACCATCAAGTGTACATCTCCATGTGCTTGTGTGTTAGCATTTTCTCAAACATTTTCAAAGGTTTTCCAATTAGCTCACTAGGCCCTACATGCAATGCACTTCATGAATTCACCTAGTGGCACCCGTGCATCGAATAACCGATAAGACTTCCCCTCTTAATAGTTCGGCTATCGATCCTAAACCACTCACACCCTCTATGGTGTCTTGAGTGTAAAACAAAATGGCCCTATTGTTATACCTTTGCCTTGAGCCCATTTTGTTTCTTCAAATGATATGATCCACTTCATATCATCACATGACCGTCTCGATCCATCGACCTTGACTTCACTTGCTCTTCACCGTTGCATTGGTCCATCGGCGCCAAGTCTTGCTCAAGCTTCACCATCGCATGGTCCCTCGCTTCGAAGCCTCGACTTGCCCTTCACCCTCACAACCGGTCCATCGAGCCAAGCCTCATCTTGGTCTTCACCATCTTGGTCATATGAGTCAATGTCATGTCTCATATTCAATGACCACCTTTATCTAAAACATCCACTTAGATACAAAGGTTAGTCCTAGGTTTCATCAATTAGCCAAAACCAAACTAGGGACTTTCAATCTCCCCCTTTTTGGTAATTGATGACAACCCTCACAAAGATGATTTTGATAATAAAAGTTTTGAACTTGTCATACTTGTCCAATCATTTTGCTCATAAGTAAAGTTTGGACTATTATCACAAGCTCGGTTTTGGTAGCATTAGCTCCCCCTACATATGTGCATAGAGTTTGGATTGAAAGCTTTGCACATATGCATGGATAGAAGTGTTGGGAGAGTAATTCAACCAAAATGATGCTAAGGTGTAAGAAATGGACCTTTGAAGCGTGATACCAATCGGAGTTGCCTTTTACACCATCCTTAGCATCATGAAGTAACTAGACATCCATCAAAACTCAAGAACCCCGTGAGATCAACATTATATGCAAAGGTTCTTGGACTACTTGTAAAGCTAACCACTTATAAAGCTTTAGGCAAGTCTAGATACCACATGTAAACTATTCCTATGCATGCTAGTAGATCATTTCATCATCCAATTTCTATACTAGCATTGCACCACACAAGCATGTATATTGAATTTAAATACATGTGCAATGAGCAAGTCATATGAGAATGTACAAACAAATGCAACAACTTTGTTTATGAGCTTGCTCCCCCTACTTGTGTGCATCAACAAATTTTATTTACCCCTTTATCAAGTCGAATCATCTTTTTCTCATCATAAATTTTATTTAACCCTTTATCAAGTTGAATCATCTTTTTCTCTCCCCCTTTGTCAACAACTTACCCAAAAAATGGGATCAAATTGTGGAGAGAAGGAAAAGTGTTTGATGGAGTAGATTGAAATTAATTCGATACCATATGTAAGGTTAAAAAATTTATCAAATTTGGTTTAACCTAGAATACTTGCCAAAGATATTTAATTCGATTTGAACCAAAGACAAGCTTCTTCACTCCTCAAAATAAGGGTTATCTTGCCTATGTTGAATTAAACACTTATAGCAAATCTTCTAGATTCAACACTAGGTTTACAAGCTCACAAACATGTCATATGCCACCACTAGATCAAAATAAGCATAGAAGCAATAGTGGTAACATATATCCATAAAATTCATTTGATTTATCATGAATGCTTATGCGTACCACTTATTATGTCTACAAGCTCTATCAAGTCCTTAGCATAGGATGAAAGACATGTCAATCAATTTTACCTTGCAATGTCGAAGGAGAGGCATGTCAATAAGTGGGTGGGGTGCATTCAACTCATGTTTGAGAAATCAAGAATGTTCAATTCATTCCTTAGCTTGAAAAACCTCTTTTCATCAAGTGGCTTAGTGAGAATATCGGCAAGTTGATCATCGGTGCCAACACTTTCAATGGCAATATCTCCCTTTTGTTGATGATCTCTAATGAAATGGTGTCTTATGTCAATATGCTTTGTTCTTCCATGTTGAACCGGGTTTTGTATCATCTTGATTGCACTCTCATTATCACATAGCAACGGCACATTCTTGAAATTGAGGCCATAATCCTTCAAAGTTGATTTCATCCATAGCAATTGTGCACAACAACTCCCCGCACTCACATATTCGGCTTCGGCGGTAGAGATTGCCACACTATTTTGTTTCTTTGAGGACCATGACACAAGTGATCTTCCAAGTAATTGACATGTGCCACTTGTGCTCTTTCTATTGATCTTGCAACCCCCATAGTCGGAGTCCGAATATCCAATCAATTCAAACTTTGACCCCTTGGGATACCATAGTCCAACATCTCTTGTTTGCTTTAAGTACCTCAATATTCTCTTTGCGGCCGTGAGATGACTCTCTCTAGGTGAGGCTTGATATCTAGCACACATGCAAACACTAAACATGACATCCGGCCTTGATGCGGTGACATAGAGTAGACTTCCAATCAAAGACCGATATTCCTTTTGATTCACCATATTTCCATCAAGATCACTATCCAAATTGCCATTTGTACCCATTGGAGTTGAAATTGGTTTTGCATCTTGCATTCCAAATTTCTTCAACATGTCCCTTATGTATTTCCCTTGACTCACAAATGTCCCATTCTTCAATTGCTTGACTTGGAGACCAAGGAAGTAGCTAAGTTCACCAATCATAGACATTTCAAACTCTTTGGCCATCATAGCACCAAATTCTTCACAATAAGCTTGATCGGTTGATCCAAAGATGATGTCATCAACATATATTTGCACTATGAATAGATTATTTCCAATCTTCTTGGTGAATAGAGTAGTATCAACCTTGCCCATTTTGAATCCCTTAGAGAGAAGGAAATCCCTTAGCCTCTCATACCATGCTCTAGGTGCTTGCTTTAAGCCATATAAAGCCTTCTTCAACTTATAGACATGGTTGGGTTTCTTGTCATCTTCAAATCCGGGCGGTTGCTCAACAAATACTAACTCATTGATGATCCCATTGAGAAATGCACTTTTGACATCCATTTGATATAGTTTGATATTGTGTGCACAAGCATAAGCCAATAGAATCCTTATTGCCTCCAATCTTGCCACGGGAGCATATGTCTCATCATAGTCAAGACCTTCAACTTGAGTGTAACCTTGAGCAACTAGTCTTGCTTTGTTTCTCACTATAATGCCATCTTGATCTTGCTTGTTTTTAAACACCCACTTGGTTCCAATCACATTGTAGTCATTTGGCCTTTCTACCAATTCCCAAACATCATTTCTTGTGAAATTGTTTAGTTCTTCTTGCATAGCCATAATCCAATCGGCATCCCTCAAAGCTTCTTCTATCTTCTTTGGTTCTATGGTTGACACAAATGATGCATGCTCACAAAACATAGTTAGTCTTGATCTTGTTTGCACACCACTTCTAATATCACCAATAACACTATCAATGGGGTGATCTCTTGCAACATGTTGTGGTTGGAGTACTTGCACTTGATTGCTTGAGCTTGATTGATCACTTGATGTATCTTGATGAGATGAACTAGCACCTTGATCTTGCACTTGAGAGTCACTAGCTAGCTTGAATGGAGAATTGAGCACTTGATCTTTATCATCATCTTGAATGTCAATTACTTGCTTTGCTCTAATGTCCCCAATGTCCATGTTCTTCATTGCTTCCACCAATAGAGTTCCACTAACATCATCTAGATTCTCTTCTTCATCTTGTGACCTATTGGTTTCATCAAATTGCACATCATGGACTTCTTCTAGAATGCCACTTGAGTTGTTCCAAACTCTATAAGCTTTGCTTGTAGTTGAATAACCAAGTAGGAACCCCTCATCACATCTCTTATCAAACTTTCCCAATCTAGTGCCCTTCTTCAAGATATAGCATTTGCAACCAAACACCCTAAAGTAAGAAATATTGGGCTTTCTTCCTTGAAGTAGCTCATATGGGGTCTTCTCTAGCAATGGATGACAATATAGTCTATTGATGTAGTAGCAAGCGGTATTGATTGCTTCATCCCAAAATGATTGACTCACATTGTACTCATGAAGCATTGATCTAGCCATATCAAGCAATGTTCTATTCTTCCTCTCAACTAGGCCATTTGATTGTGGAGTGTACTTGGCCGAGAATTGATGTCCAATACCATAATGATCACAAAGTTCTTTAATTCTTGTATTCTTAAACTCACTTCCATTGTCACTTCTCACTTTCTTGATTCTAATCTCAAACTCATTGTGAACTCTAGTGAGAAATGTCTTGAAGGTGTCGAACACTTCACTTTTGTCACTAAGAAAGAATACCCATGTGAATCTTGTGAAGTCATCCACTATGACAAAGCCATACTTGTTACCGCCTATGCTTGTATATGTTGTTGGTCCAAATAGATCCATGTGCATCAACTCAAATGCTTTGCATGTGCTCATTGTACTCTTCTTTGGATGTGAGCTTCCAACTTGCTTCCCGGCTTGACATGCACTACAAAGCTTATTCTTCTCAAATTCAACATCTTTCAAACCATTGACAAGATTGTAAGTTGTAAGCTTCTTCAATTGTTTCATACCAACATGACCAAGCCTTCTATGCCAAAGCCAACCCATGCTTGATTTGGAGACTAAGCAAGTTGTCAAAGAAGTTTCTCTAGCATTGAAGTCAACTAGGTAGAGATTCTCATATCTAAATCCCTTGAATGCCACATTTGAACCATCCACACTAATAACTTCTACATCATCAACCCCAAAGATGCATTTGTAGCCTAGATCACATATTTGTGCCACGGATAGAAGATTGAAATCCAAGCTTTCAACTAGCAACACATTAGAGATACTCATGTCATTTGATATTGCAATCTTTCCCAAGCCAATGACCTTGCCTTTCTTGTTATTGCCAAATATGATAGAATCAACACCACTATCATTGTCATTGATTGAGTCAAACATTCTTGATGTACCGGTCATGTGTTGAGTGCACCCACTATCAATAATCCAATGCCTTCCTCCGGCTTTGTAATTGACCTACAAGCAAATCAATGAAGCTTAGGTACCCATTTTTGCTTGGGTCCTTGTAGGTTAGTAACTAAGCTCTTTGGTATCCAAATAGCCTTCTTCTTTGGGCCCACTATTGGTGTACCAACAAACTTAGCTTGCACACCCTTCACACCTTTAGTAAGCACATAGCAAGAATCAAAAGGTATAGCATTAACAAGGTTCTTGCTTTGGTTCTTTTTATTGCAATTATGCTCTAGGTGCCCAACTTGCTTACATCTATTGCAAAACCGACCATTGCCCTTCACAAAGCTAGGCTTTGGAGTTGCAAAGGCCGACTTGCCTTTCTTGGGGGTGTAGCCCAATCCCTCTTTGTTAAGAGAGAACCTTTGGCTACCCAAGCACTTAAGCAAGCGGGCCTCACCACCATAGGCCTTGCCTAGGGCGTGAGTGAGCTCATCCACCTCTCTCTTGAGAGTCTCATTCTCAACCATTAGTGAGGCATCATAAGTGAAACCATCACTAGTAGTAGAGGTAGAGTTGGTGGTGGTGGATGAAGAGCTACAAGAAGGGTTAGTATTTGACATGATGATAGGTTCATTAAAGGATTCATCAATTATATCACATGTAACACCTATATCACAAGATACAACAACCTCCTTCTTTTCTTGTTGCTCAAGTAGCAATGAGTGAGCCTTTTCAAGCTTGGAATGAGCCTTACCAAGATCCTCATGGTCTTCCACTAGACTCTCATGAGTGGTCTTAAGCTCACCAAGAACTTTCTCAAGTATTGCTACTTTCATTGAAAGCTTCTTGCACTCCTTGTTCTTGGCAATAGCTATGTCTCTAGTTTGTTGCAACAAGTCATATAGTTGTTCTTTAGTTGGTTCATCATCATCATCATTTTCATTATCATATTTATCATTATCACTATCATGAACATATTCCATTTCACTTTCATCATCACTTTCATCATATAATACCTTAGCTTCTTTGGCCATGAAGCATGAAGAGGATGAATCAAATAGTAAAGGCTTCTTGTTGATAGCAATGGAAGCAAAAGCCTTGTTGGATGATTCTTCTTCTTCATCATCATCATCACTTTCCCAAGTGGCCACATAGACTCCATTCTTGCCTTTCTTGAATGTTATCTTGGCTTCTTTCTTTTTCTTCTCAAACTTGCCCCTCTTGTTGTTCTTCTTCTTATCATAGGGACATTCGGCTTGAAGATGTTCGGTGCTATCACAATTGAAGCACCTCCTTTGTTGCTCATTGCTCTTGAAGTTGTCATTTCTCTTTTTGTAGCCTCTTCTCTTAATGAACATGTGACCCATTTTCTTGACTACAAAAGCAAATGCCTCATCATCAATTTCATAATCTTCATCTTCACTATTGTCTTCTTCTTCAATGATGGTAGCTTTGCCCTTGGAGGAGATGGCCTTGAACGCCACGGTCTTCTTCTTCTTTTCATCTTCCACCTTTTCCTTGTCATCAACATCTTGATCATATTTGTCATAGGTTAATACTTCACCAAGCAAATCATTAGGCTTCATTGCTTCAAGCCCATCTCTTTGCAACATCATGATCAACATCTTGAATCTTCTAGGTAAGCTCAATAAGAACTTGTGACAAAAATCTTGATCTTGAGTCTTGTGCCCTAAGCTCTTGAGATCATTGACTATCACTTGCAATCTATGAAACATTTCAATGATTGTTTCATCATCCTTTTTCTTGAAGTTCTCAAACTCACTCTTGAGCCCATATAGCTTGGCACTCTTCACAACCTTAGTGCCTTCATATGTCTCACTCAACCTTGTCCATACTTCACTAGCCAATTCCAAATCTTTGATGCCCTCAAACACTTTTGTGTCAATACCATTATAGAGTGTATTGAGAGCCATTCTATTGCATGTTCTATTTGCTCTATCTTCATCGGTGAGATGATTGGGATCAATGATAGCAAAATCATTCTCAGTGACTTGCAATACTCTCTCATGAATAGAACCGAGGTACATTGTCATCTTTCTCTTCCAATGAGCAAAAGAACTAACACCATCAAAGAACGGTGGCTTGCCCCCAACATGATTGAACACAATTTGAGCCATTTTTCACACCGAAGGATGTTAAGCCTTGATTAAAACGGTGACCACGGCTCCGATACCACTTGTAAGGTCCTAGATGGCTAGAGGGGGGGTGAATAGCCTATAAAAATTCTACAAGCACCACTAAGCAAACTTGTTAGAATAACAAACGGCGTAAAGCGAGTTTTGCTTAGCCAAAGGTTGTGATGCAAGCCTCCTATCCACAAGTCTAGTAGATTATGATCTCTAGTTCACACAAGAGCTAT
Organism: Saccharum hybrid cultivar R570; assembly: GCA_038087645.1. Lineage (NCBI taxonomy): Eukaryota > Viridiplantae > Streptophyta > Magnoliopsida > Poales > Poaceae > Saccharum > Saccharum hybrid cultivar. Next base: position 32,108,394 of record JAQSUU010000001.1, on the reverse strand, counting down.
GTCACTAATTTTACACTAGAGAACAAGCTAACAACACTACTAGCCAAGCTACTACTAGAGCAACACAAGATAATCTAGTAAAGATAAGTGCAAGAGATAGGATTGTGAATCTTATACCGACGGTGGAGTGAAGATGTTGCCAATCACCAAGATGATATATAATCAATTAATATTGACAACAACACAATATGTAGACCAATCACCGGGAGACAAGAGACACAATATTTTTGTTCACCCGGTGTTCACTTGTGCACCGACAAGCTACGTCACCGGTTGTGTCGACCAACACTTAGATGGTTCCTCGGTGTGACCCTCAAGTCACTTGCCCCTCAAGGCACGCCCCGCAAGGCACCGCAAGACTCCACTCTCAAGTGAGGTAACTCAATGACACGCGCAATCCAATAGAGTTGCTTTTGGCGTCCCGCCGAGGAAAGCACAAGAACCTCTTACAAACAACCGGAGGTGGCCAAGAACAATCACCTTCTCTTGCCAACGCCTCCAACAATCTCCAAGCCGGCTAGGAGCGGTACTCTCCAAGAGTAACAAGAAATCCACCGGCTAAACCACCCACAAGTGCCACTAGATGCCCTCAAGCTATGCAATGCACTTTGGGATTACTCAATCTCACTTATGATTTGCAATCACTCAAGAGAGATGAGTGGGAGGAGATGCTCTAGCTCAAAGGATGTACAAGAATGTTAGAAATCACTAGTTGCCTCCCCAAGGGCCGGCCAACGAGTATTTATAAGTCTCCCATCCAAAAAGAGCCGTTGCAACTCCACTGACCGTTTTTTCGGGACGACCGGACGCGCCGGTCGAAACTGACCGGACGCGCTCAACCGCGTCCGGTCCTCCAACGGTCACTGCGCCAACGGTCAAAACCCATGACCGGACGCGCCTCTCAACAGACCGGACGCGCCGGTCCCGATGACCGGACGCGCCTGTAGAACGACCGGACGCGCCGATCCGCACAGCACCCGCGCCCGCGAAACAACGACCGGACGCGCCCCTTGCAACGACCGGACGCGACAGTGCCAGCGTCCGGTCGGAGTCCAGTAAGCTCCTTCAACGATCGGACGCGTCCGATCATGTGTGACCGGACGCGCCCCGCGTCCGATCGTCCTCTGTGAACCTCAGTTCCTTCTGGGTGCATGACCGGACGCGCCGGTCCCGCGAGTGACCGGACGCGCCGGTTGCAAACCCTAGCACCCGCGCGCCTGAAACCGTGCTGTACTGACCGGACGCGTCCGGTCACACCGTGACCGCGTCCGGTGCAGCGTCCAGTCACCTCTGTGACCCCGTTCGCCTCCGTTCCTTTTCCGACTTTCGGCGTAGTGGAAAATAGGCATTTCATTTCCCCGAAATCGCCTGAATCCCGCGCTCGCACGCTCGGCGGGAGGGAGAGAGGAACCCAAACCCCTTTCTACCCGCAAACCACAGCGCGACCAACGCCACATTTGCAAATGTGCCAACACCATCAAGTGTACATCTCCATGTGCTTGTGTGTTAGCATTTTCTCAAACATTTTCAAAGGTTTTCCAATTAGCTCACTAGGCCCTACATGCAATGCACTTCATGAATTCACCTAGTGGCACCCGTGCATCGAATAACCGATAAGACTTCCCCTCTTAATAGTTCGGCTATCGATCCTAAACCACTCACACCCTCTATGGTGTCTTGAGTGTAAAACAAAATGGCCCTATTGTTATACCTTTGCCTTGAGCCCATTTTGTTTCTTCAAATGATATGATCCACTTCATATCATCACATGACCGTCTCGATCCATCGACCTTGACTTCACTTGCTCTTCACCGTTGCATTGGTCCGTCGGCGCCAAGTCTTGCTCAAGCTTCACCATCGCATGGTCCCTCGCTTCGAAGCCTCGACTTGCCCTTCACCCTCACAACCGGTCCATCGAGCCAAGCCTTATCTTGGTCTTCACCATCTTGGTCATATGAGTCAATGTCATGTCTCATATTCAATGACCACCTTTATCTAAAACATCCACTTAGATACAAAGGTTAGTCCTAGGTTTCATCAATTAGCCAAAATCAAACTAGGGACTTTCACCCACCCCTCCCCTCCTGGTGGCCCTTGCTCGAGCTCCTAGATCCGGCGACACCCCACCATGGCCCTGCCTCTCCCCTGATTGCGTAGTGCGGCCTTCTGGAGCGGTGCGGCGGTGCGGCACGGTCTCCCAGTGGCGGAGATCTGCTCCGGCGACGCTCCGGCGGTGGATCTGGCGCTCCCCGGCGAGGAGTAGCCCGGATCCGACAGGCACGAGCGAGGTGGCGGCTCTCCTCCACCGGCGTCGGGCCGGCAATGCGGCGCTCCTCCTCCACCTTAGCTCTGCGCCATGTCTGGTGTGCCCTCTCTCCTCTCTCCCTCCAACGAGCTCCCTCCGGCCTGGTAGCGTGGATCCGGCGAGCTCCACCACCTCGAGCTCCAGGTCCGGCGGGCGGAGCTCACGCCGCCACCTTCAGCTCCAGATCCAGCGACCTGCACCACCTGTTGGCGGCGGGCCCTCTCTGGTGGTGGATCTAGTGGAGGGTGGTCCCGATGAGCGGCGGTGTGCACGGGCGGGTGCTGCAGCCGTGGATGGGCTCGGCGGGCCCCTGGATGATGGATTTTACTTTTTTTTTGTTTTTTTATTTGATTAACCGAGGCGGACATTTCAACTGCCTCGGGAAAGATCTATTTACCGTGACCTTTCCACTGAGGCGGTTGTGATGCCCGCCTCGGTAAATCTGTTTTGCCCGTTTGGGTAAAAATTCTTGTAGTAGTGTTTGCCGTTGTGCTAGCCTACACCGCCACTGCACCTATGCGAATCAGGGGAATGAATGCGCCGCCGCCGCCACCACTGCACCTGTGCCTGTGTTGCCGCGCCTACATCGTCACAAGAGAGAAGCACGGGAGGGGAGAAGAGGAATGGAAGGTGGTCATCCGACTCGACTACTATTGTAGCTGCTCGGGATCATGGGAAGGGAGAGATGGAACAGGTGGTGATGAGGGAGGAAGTGCGGAGACGTGAGTCAGGAAGGCCACGCGGGATCGAAATCAAGGGAGAAATGAAAGGTGGTCGTGTGACGAAAGCCGATTCGCGAGAGAAGGAGCGCAGGAAGGACAAGAGGTGATGTGGGAGCTAGAGTTTAGGCAGCGGTTATTATATATACTGAAAGATTAGACGAGCACGCCGTGCCAGGTAGCAGCCCAGGCACGGCCCGCCTATCGGACCGGGCCAGAATGCGCACACCAGCCGTCAGGCCATACCGTTCCCTGGGCCAGGCCAAAACGCCAGCTCATGGGTTGTGCCCATGGACCTCGGCTGAAATGGCCATCTATATCCATGACTGTGACAGAGGAAGTGCTGGCTAGTGTCACTGCTAACTGCTTCCCCAGTGGTTGATATATGAGTATATGACCCATCCTACCGCAGATTTTTCTCACCAAAATCGCTGGAGAAAGCAACGCGTTTGTCCTGCGAAAAGTGGAAGCTGGTATTCTATTGAAGGCAACACAAGGTATCAGTCTCAAACCCATCAAATGTACGTTGAGGTGGATAGGGCAGTGCATCTACCCGACCACAAAGCACACTCCCACTTTCACCTATACATTTCTCCTCCAACAGCAGTTTGTATATTACATCACATACCGAACGCGTATATAAGCCACGAGTCCACAAACACATGCATAGCTCGCAATTCCACCACTCCCAGTCGTGTCTCCCACCTGGTGAACGACAGACACACAACACGTACGTGCTTGACCACGTCGTCGTAGGCTCCGATGGCTCAGCACCGGCAGCAGCGCGGCTTCCCGTCGTCGTTGTTCTCCGGGCCGTCCCTGGCCCTCGCCGTGATGACCCTGCTGTGCGCCGCCGCTTCCACGACGGCGCAGCAGCAGCCACCGCCACTGCCACTGCCAACACTGCCACTGCCGCAGGCGCAGCAGCCGACGACGACGACGCCGGGCGCTATACCGAGCGTGCCAGCGTGCCCGCCGGCGCTGGCCACGCTGTCGCCGTGCGTGAGCTACCTCATGGGCAACTCGTCGTCGCCGCCCACGGAGTGCTGCGCCCAGATACGGGCCATGTTCCAGTCGCAGGCGCCGTGCCTGTGCGCCGCGATGGCGTCGGGGCCCGTCCAGCAGCTCGGGTCCGCGCTCGGCCAGCTGCTGCCCACCTCGTGCGACCTGCCCGCCGACGCGTGCTCGGGGGCTACGAGCGCTGCCCCGACTGATCCGATGACGCCGGCGTCAGGCACGACGACCCCTGCCGCGGCGGCGCCGGCGACTGGGCCGAACGGTGTGGACGACCCGACGGCGGCGCCAGCCGGTGGCGTGGGAATCAAGTCAGTTCCAGACTTGGTTCACTCGGCTGCAGCAGCAGGCTCCACCAGTGGCATATCTGCTGCCGCTCTCTTTGTGTCCTTGTTAGTGGTTTATCTTCTTTGAACTCTGCTCTGATTATGTACTTCTGGCTTCTGGGATTGTTCATTGTTGTGAGTCATGTCGATGGTGCATGCGTTCAGATGAGTTGGTTGGTAGTATGTTGTTCATGTTCTAGTAATGTTCACGTTCTGTACTATACGGTCAGTGACCACGTCAGACGTGCGTGGACATGAATTTTAATGTGGGCATTTGACAGATTTTGAGTTTCAATAGAATGATTGGTGCAATATCAAAAAGTGCTGTCATTATTCTACCACTAAACCACTGTCAAGTGTCATCTAATCTCTTGGGCAGTTTGGTTGCGTTGTTCTAATCCAACGCCTTCCAGGCTCCTGGAGACCACATGAACGGAAACATAACAACTAAGGCACTGTACTCACCATCCCGAATGCGCAGATGTAGTTTAACATTTTCATGTAATTTGAAAACAACAATATAATCATCACATCTATTATTGTATCTGTATGATATTGTTAAAGGAGCTCTACTCTCTCGAGAAGATCTGGAAATTACAAGATCAACTTAAAACAGAAAAAAATGCAGCACAACGGTCTCAGTGCAATTAGACGATGTCGAGGATTAGATTCCGATAAACCAGCTCTTGCTGAAATCAGGCAAGCAAGGGAGAATCATGAACCTAGAGAATTTGTTTCAAATCTATTCATGTTCTCTTGGATGATCTCATTGAAGATACCAAACAGCAACAATAATATTGTTTGGCAGAGCTCTAGGATATTTTAGAGCTGGTCACCTGTAGGTCTAGAAAATCCTAGACCTAAAACTGTAGGCATGTTAAGTGTATTTACATAACCCATTTTATTTATATCTTAGTTTAAATAAAATTATTTAAACCACTTTAGTTTAGTCTAGAAACTATAGATGCAACATAGATCTCGGAGCTAAAGTTGTGTCAAACTGATCCTAATAAGGCGCAGGAGCATAGACCACCACTTGTAAACTCCAATCTACTGGGCTGGACTCATGGCGAATTAACTAGATTGGTCTACTCTAACTATAATGGCGCTGCTCCTATAGAGAACAATCTCCATGGGGCATCACGGGTGTGGGTAATGGACCCTTAGGACACGTTCGGAACTATTCCAGGTTTGATTGCTTATACAAATTAAGCTTGAGTTTCAGCTGGATTCTTTCCAGGCACTCATTCCCTGGTAACGGAACATGGCCTTAGGGTTTAAGGACATAACATAAACTTGTGATACCATAAAATGAAAATAATCCATGCATATTAGTTGATTGTGTATAAATCTATAGTTCATGGGATGCTTTACATTGAATCTCTCGAGCAGTATAATTAGAGTACAAAAGATTTGGGCGGCAAAATGCCTCCCTAGATACATATAGGGTTACTATATACTGACTACCAAATATATTGTTAACATCCTTGCAGTCTTAGTGGGAGCATCAAAGACGATCAAAGCGAAGAAGCCGAAGGTACCGATAATCGGTCAGGCGATGGAAGGATCGTTTCATGGTCCATTGTTTAACCATCTCAACTTCTCTTCCATGGATTCATCATCATAAAAAAAGTATTTCTTATAGGGGCAAATACTCCTAGCTGTAATGATCATTTAGTCTATTTGAATCTACTAGTACTAATAGTTAGCTTGCTAATAGCTACTAATTATTAGCTAGTTAATTTTTAGCAATAAGTTGTTTGGATCCACCCATTGATATGTTGTTAATAGATAGTGGGCACCAATCATCAGTGGAACTAATAGTTAGCAGCCTCCTGGCTAACAATTAGTTGGTCTTTTAGCAAGTCCGTTTCAATCTACTAATACTACTTTCAGCTACTAATTATTAGCACTAGTGGATCCACAAATAAGCTCTTAGTTACACTCATGCATGCCGCGTTTGTATTTCACAAGAATTGGCTAGTATCACACGCGATTCACACCAGTGACACCACCAACCTACCCTGGATCCGTTTCAGTCTCCAAACAAGTCGTCTCCCCCCAGAAAATGAACCGGGCAAGGTGCGCAAAGGCAGAGATGGCTCACGCCTCACGGTGACCTGCCTCTAGTGGCCAAAACCATGAACTGAAACGCCTTCTTAGAGGACTGATCACCAACCCGAGCGAGCTGAGGTCAAAAGACAAACAACCAAATTCTGGAACGCAAGAGAGCGAGACAGACCTCTCATGGAGTCATGGAGGCAGACAGATACGTATATTCTCCGGTCAGTTCACCGATAACCCTGGAAAAGAACGCCACGTCTCATTCGCAACATGCAAACCGATCCAAACTCAGACACCGTACCAAAGCGAGTTAGATAGACCGGCCCATCCACCTGGAGTGATGCAGTGAGGCACACAAATCTTTTGCCCCATACCCACACAAGCCCCATTTTTTTCCCAACAGCCTGCGGTATAAACCACCGTCGCCTAGCTACTCGCCTCCTGGTCCTCGTCTCGTACGTTCAACCGCCGCCGTCCTCGCCGAAAACCCCACGGTCAGTCCCGGTCATCATTCACCGGCCATGGCCCGGCGGTGGCTCCAGGTGACTCTCGCCCTCGTCGCCGTCGCGGCGACGGCGACACTGTCCTCGGGCCAGCAGATGGCGGCGGCGTTCCCGGCCTTGCCCAGCTGCCCGCCGGCGCCGCTCAGCCTGTCCCCGTGCATCGGCTACGTCTTCGGCGTCGGCTCGGCGACGCTCGCGTCCTGCTGCTCCCAGCTCCGGGGCTTCCTCCAGGCCCAGGCGCCATGCCTCTGCGCCGCGTCCAAGCTCGCGCCCAGCCCCATCGGGCTGTTCCTCGGCCAGGCGCAGGCCATGATCCCCAACGTCTGCGACCTGCCCAACCCATGCGATGGTACATCATGCATGATTTTCGCACAAACACCAGCCGTTCCTGGTACCGTTCACCACTCACCATCTTGACAAGCTGCCATTTCTCTTGTGATCCTGCAGAAGCCGCCGCCGGCGAGGGCACGCCGCCGGTGGCAGGCACTTCCTCAACGACTCCGGAAGCCACCACACCGGCAACTGAACCATCGTCGGGCACGCCAGCTGCTGATCCAGGCACGTCAGGAGCACCGCCGACACCCACAGAAGATGCTTCTGCCACTGCAATGGCGCCGGCTGGCACTGGATCGAAGCTACCTGAACTACTGCATGCAGCTGGCGCGACAAGCTCTAGAGACATGGCTGCAGGCACTATATTCGTCGCCGTGTTGCTTGCTTCACTCGCAACCATGTATGTGTAACTGTAGTATGCTAAGCTATTAGAACGCCAAATGTGCTGATGTAAAGTTGAAACTGCACCCTACTGTTGTGCAGCTACAATAAAAACGTTTCCATTGTACAGAATCTACAAAAGCAAAGCAGATGCCCGGCAATAAGATCATGATATTCACACATCAGTCCATTCATTTTACATTATAACGCCAAACTGAAGCAGATGAGTATACAGAAAAAAATGTAAAACTTAGAACCTCATATAATGGCAGCAGGAACACGAAAAGGTTGACAGCCAGCGACCCCGCAACATAGAGAAGTAGAAACAAAATATACTTTCAGGTGCAACTTGCAAAATTATCTCATATACTTGCCTAGAAATAAGAAGTTAGAAGTTTGCAAGTACAACATTACAAATACATCCTAGCGTACAAAGATTGCAGTCTTCAGGGCTTCCAGCCATTCCATTCTGCCATCTACTGTCATAGATCAATAATATGAGATTGAATAGAAAATGGTAGTCTTTTATCCTTTCCCTTTAAGAAAAATAAAGTCATTCTGCCGATCAGTAATTCAACAAGCACAAAGTCTGCCTCCAGCTCAACATAACATTTGGGTGTTTAACAGTCACACTGAAAATAACATTGACAAGCAAATGTCACTGAGAAGTATTAGGTAATGGGAAATGTTTCATCAAATTTGACAGAAATACGACGGGATACTGCCCTAACAATGAATTGGTGAAGGGTCCTTCAGCAAGGATGCATAGCCATATACAAATGTATAACTTGTAGTACAATTCCTAGTCCAGTTACCAACATCAGCAAATAATCACTTACTTTCTCCATACAAATATATGGCATATTTTTCTTTCATTCTTACTACTACAAGGCTTTGACAAATAATTGCTAATTAATAAGTCCACTATGTGATGCAAAATCATAATCATAAGTAAGCACTTTTAAAAATTAATCTAATAACATCACAAAAATTATGTACTAATAGAGTAATTGTTGGCCAATGGGAATATTATTTATTAATTATTATACTTTATATTTTTTGAGATAGGGAGTGTTAATTATTACGAGCACCTTCCATATTGTGGAATTACCGTGGGGACAATTTGACTAGCTACTAAATTTTGGCAAGTAATTTAACTTGCACAAAAGCTAAGTAATTCAAGCACAGCTGAATCAAAAACAAAAAGGGTAACATTTGCACAGTTATCAAATCCTTATAGGTTGTCACTAAAATAGCATAAATTGGAACTCAGTCACTTACGAACATGAGCTGTTGTCCACAAGCCAAACAAGGCTCAAAATCAAATAAATTAACTTCATAACATTTAACAAGCCCTATTTTACTGATCCATGAAACATATTCTAACACTTTACAGATGGAAATATGGAACAGATAAGAATAAGAAAGCTATTCAGTTCATGAAAGTATGAAACTAGCTCGTTCAATTACTAGCAACAGAAAGTGCACATGACTAAAGGTATACCCTTGACTACGTAACCAAAATTAGCTGATTATTCATAGTAATATACCATAGACTCAATAAAATTTCAGTGAATAAAATTGTATTGCTTATTCCCTTATGGTCACAGAGCAGACAATTTAATCATACAGAACAAGATATCCAATCCTATTAGAACTTGCTGTGAGATATAACAAGAACTCAGTAAAAGTGAAACTAGAAGGCTTACATGACTGCACATCAATTATGTACGCGCCCGCATAAATTCCTCCAAGCGCTCCCATACTTCAAGAGCAGCTGTTCTGTCTTGATGCCTTTTATTTTTGCTTATCTGCACCACAACATAACCATGTAGATGTAAGCACTGCAGCATTGGAACTGGCTGTACCCAAGAATATACCAATCTTTATCCCAGACTTACAGATATGATTTTCACGTTCCACTGTTTCACCACCTTGGCTGCCTCCACACTATCATCTTCGAAGCGCACATAGAAACCAATAACTGTCAAAGTTTCAAGATGTTAGACTAGACAAATAGTATCCTACATCGTCTGCATGCTAGAACAATCTAGTGATTTCCTTCTTTGCACTCAAGACAACATTTAATTACCAAGTTAATCATGTCTAGAAAAATGATGTTACATATCAAGCAGTGATATAGGCATATAACAAGTAAATATACAGTAATTGAAAGTCTATTATAACAGAATATGGCGATCTGAACTTACAGTTGTTAAAGCATGTCTCCAGTACTAAATAGAATAGATAGACCCCTTCAGAATCAGGGTGGTTGGTAATTCCTAGTAGCTGTGACTAAAAGGGAAAAAAAAACTAGGCAGAAAGCACTCTCCAGATAATGCTAATGCAAGACCTATCTAGGCTCGCCCTAGTCTCATCCCTTCCTCCGTCTCCCCCACTCTCTGTACTTGCCGCCACCAACACAAGCATGCCCAACACCCAATGTTTTAAAAAACGTTAGACGCTAGGCGTGCGCTAGCCTAAAGTTTAGAGTTTAGGAAGTTTAAACGAGATTAAACGTGATTAAACGTTTTTGGTTTTTTATTTTTATTTTTGTGATGCCGAGAGCAAAATCAGTACTTGCACCTGGAGAGAACGAGGGAGGGGCTGTGCCTGCACCGGCCTCTGCTTTGCAATCGTCGAATCCTGGTCCTGTGCCGGCGGCCTAGCCTCTACTGCAGGCCACGGCCCCTGCGCCTGTGGACTCTGCGCCTGCCAAGGAGAAGGAGAGCCCCAGCGATGACTACCAACGGCGGCGAGGAGCTACCAGGCAGGAGTAGGCAGAGCCGCGGAGGCTGGAATGGAGTGCGAGCCGACAAATCCTGCTCTGTTTCTTGTGGCCGATTTGTGCTGCCGCGTCGGGCCCGCCTGCTTCTTCCCCGCACCCTCCCGCGCTTCTTTCCCGCGCGTGGCGTGCGCGCGATTCCTTCCTTTCCCGCCCGCAAGCCACACGCTTCCCGGTCTCGCAAGCCGCGCGTTTTCCACCGCCGAACTTCGTTTTTTGACCGATTCCGCGCGATTAATCACTGCTGCACGATTAAACGAACGTGTAAACGCGCCCAACGTTTAATTGAACGATTAGCCCCTAAACGCAACGCTGGGGCAAAGTTTAGCGTTTAAACGGGATTAATCGCCGATTAATGACGTTTTTTAAAACCTTGCCAACACCAGATGCTCACCGTCTACATGACTACACATGTCCATTGTCCGCCAGACCGCCACCCCCACCCACTGCATGCACGACCTCTAGCGTTACTCTAGGTGCCAACCACCCCGGTGAGCCTCCCCAGCAGCAACCCTTCTATCCAGCCTTCTCTGCCACTGCAGCAGGTGGTGCGCCCACCATCTCACTGTCCTGACCGCTGCCAGCCATCGACAAACTGGCAACCTCCCCAATGTTCACTCTAGGCCCGGCAACAACGAATCCCTATTCCTCATCCCCACCTGTAGTCCTGAACCCTCACCCCAATCCCTAACCCTAACTGGAGTGTCCCCATGCCCGGAGCCACGGAGCATTGCCATCGCCAGAATCAAAGGTCTGTCCCATTCTTACTTCCTGCATGCAACTCTTACTTGATTCCGTATCTTGCTTCCGTCATTCGCTTTTTACATTCCATTTTTGGCTTCTAGCTTCAACAGAGCTGTCTTTCAGGAGGGCTCTTGTGTCAACACTAAAACAAGCCCTCTCATTTTAGATTATCCGATCATAAAAGTTATATCTTGTGTAAAGAAGCTAAACAGGGAAGGTCAACTATTACATGCTGCTGATTAATTCCTGAAGCGGCAACAAACACTGTAGAAAAACCAATTTCTTGCTCAAAGCCACTAGCGACGTATCTTTTAACCCATTTGTGATAAAAAGATAAGCACCTAACAAAATGGCACCAAAGCAATCATATCCTACAGTACGGTTAAAACATTCTACATGTCAAATGAAGCTTCAAACATAAATTTCAACCACAATGAAGCTACATGACCATGCCAAAAACAGATTGCATATGCATGATGAATACCATGTACAATATAAAGGAGCAAGAGGCACACCTCTGTTAAAGATCTCTACATGGTCCTTGAAGGGCCAGTCCTTGAACTGCCACTCCTTGCCGAGCACAAACACGGCCACCACCCGCCCCCAATCGTCTGACTTGAGCGAAGCCGGCTTGTCCCTAACCTCGAAGGAGACGGCACCCCCAGCGCCGCCAGCTCTCTTCGTACGAATCAGCTTCTTCTGCACCGTGACGCTCTCCGGCTTCCCCCCTTTGGTCGCCCGCATCCTCTCCTCGCTGGGCACGAACACCCCGTCCTCGAGGAACTCCTTGACATTGTAGATCGTAATCAGCGTCTGCGAGGCGCTGGGCACGAGGATGATGGGGACGACGCCGTCGCCCAGGGCCCTGTCCAGCACCTTGGGCTTGGCCAGGGCTGCAGCGGCGGAGCCAGAGTCGGGGCGGGAAGAGGGCGCCGCGTCCTTGCCGCCGGCCTTGCGCTGCTCGTCCTGGCGGCGCACGGCGGCCTGGAAGACGGCGAGGAAGTCGCGGCCGCGGGCGTCGAGGATCGCGTTGCGGTCCTTGAAGGGCCGCTCGAGCGCGCGGATTTGCTTCCCCGTGGTGGCCTCCTCGGCGGCCGCGGGGTCCTCGGGCGGCGGCGAGGGCGGGTGGAGGTGGGGCTCCTGCGGTTGGAAGGCGGAGGGGAGGAGCGGGTCGGCGGAGGGGAGGGAGTTGTGGCCGAAGCGGAGGAAGTCGAGGAAGGTCTTGCGGTCGGGGAGGGAGACGGGCGGGATGCGGCGGAGGCGCGCGGCCTGGATGAAGTCGGTGTGCTTGAGGTCGTGGTGCTGCGCGAGGAAGACGGCAGCGGAGAGCGGGTAGGGGCGGCCTGACTGCTTGGAGGCGAAGGCGGTGGGGGTGGAGGCCGGGAAGGTGTAGTCGGAGCCGAAGTGGATCTCGTCGCCGGAGAAGATGATCTTGTCCAGCTCGTTGCGGGCGGCGTAGTCGCGCAGCACGGAGAGGGGATCCATCGCCGCCGGCGATGCTGTGTGCCTCCTGGCCTGGGTTTGGGTTTTGCCGGTATGCCCTGGCTGGCTGGCTGGGCTGCCTCGGTTGGGCTCAGTAACTTGGTTGGGCTGGGCTGTATGTTAGATAAACCCTTTTTTTTTCTCCCGAAACGTTACCTTTTTCTCTCCCGAAACGCGCCCATTCGCTTCCCGGCTCACTTGCGCAGCCTCTATCTCCCGCGCGCACCTTGCCGCCGCCGCCGCCGCCACCGCCACCGGCGCAATGGGCAACGGACTACCGAAGCTCCATCTCCCTCCATTGGGCAGACTTCCGGCGGCCGAATCGGATCTCGCGCCCGCGGCTACGCATTCTCCGGTAGGTATCGGATGCTCCCGCCTCGCACAAGTTTAGGGTTTAGGGTCGGTGCGGTCTCGGGGGATTTAGCGCCCTAGCGCGTAGTTTGGGGGGAGGGGAGGGGGAGGTCGCACCATGAGGAATAGGTTTCGGGTTTGGCCCGTGCAGTGTGGGCGGATTGAGCGCCCTAGCGCTTAGTTTCGGGGGAGGGGGAGGGGCGGATTGAGCGCTGGGTTGTAACTTACCGTCATCTTGAGAGTCCCTAAATCTCAACGGAAATGGAATTTATGAAAGTTTATTTGCTTTTAGGGCCTTGAAGATTGGCTGTTGTGTTCTTCTACTACCATTGCTATCCTTCTCTTTTTGGCCCCCCTGCTGAGGTGGCTCGGCACAGGATCGGTTGAGAAGACTTTGAAGTTCTGCAGTTTATCTTCATGGGCTGTAGCTGTCATCAATGGAGTGGTGTGGATGCTTTTTGTCACAGGTGCTACTCACCAAGTGGCATCAATGGAGCTGCTCATAGGATTTCCAGTCATTACTACTATATGCTTTGTGATGCTATCGGGTATTCTTGGGCGTGAGAGAGCAGTCAAATCAGCAGCGGCTCTCTGGGCATTTGTACTGCCATCCATAGCCTATGTGATATTTTCGGTACGGTTCAACCCTATACTTCCTCAGAAGGCCGAGATCTTCTTTGGCTACACTGGTCTGATTTCTGTTTGCGCTTCCCACGCCTTCCTCCTTACTGATTTACCAGTAAGTGGCAGGCATCACTACTCTCAATCTCTCATACAGTATTCTATAATATGGTTTTACTGGTAATAACTTTTTTTCCCCAGGATGGAAGTGACTGGACTGATACTGCAATCGCTTTCTTGAACATCACAGCGAATTTGGCACAGAATATTATAACCCTGTACACTCTGATGAGGTTTCAACCAGATGACACTTTTCTAGTGGTAAGTGTTTTAACCAGTACTTTCATATTGCAACCAAGGTTATTAAGGCGGTAAGGCGAGGTGCGGCAACATTCGCAATGGGTGTGACATAATTTGGGTGTGACATTCGCAAAATTCGGCTGTGACATTCGCAAAGTTTTGTTTTGTAAATCATCAGTCTCTATGAAACATGAATAATTAGCACATAGTTGAAGCTTTGATGTGAATCGAAACAACCTAGTAAAATTTGGATCATAGTGCAATGGACCGACCTACTGTCCAATTTACTGAAGGGACCGAGTACAGTGCACACTGGCTGCCTCTAAACAACAATTCCTGAACTAATATTACTAACTTTCGTGTTTCAGTATTCAGCATTCATTGGTGTCATCGGCGGGGCAATTGAGGTGATGTTCATGGTTATTAGAGTGGTCCAGAAGAAGTTCTTTGACGCTGTCCCAGGTATATATTCTTTTGATCTATTTGTTTCTCGCTGTTCTGTCTTTCCATCAGGGGAAAAAATTAATCTTGTGTTTTTTAGTTGCAGCTGCAGCACACCAGTAGCGGTAAATAGGCGGAGGCTGAGACGGTGAGCTACAGAATCTACAAGTTAGTATAATGGCGTTCTTTTATTATGTTTCGGTCATAGCTTTCCAACACAGACTGTCAAAACCACAACTCCCAAGAGGGCCCTGACTTGTTTTGTTTGATGCAGTGTCCCACGTTTCTTCTGGATTAGAGGCTGTTGCAGTGGTGAGAAGCCTAAGATTCTCAAGCGGCCGCAGACATGTTTGTTGTCTTTTAGTGAAAACAATGAGTTAGTGTCCTGCTATGAGAACGGCCAAAATTTTGCACTGTGTAGGAACCTTTAAATTCTCAGTTTTTTTTTTTTGGGGGGGGGGGGGGGGGGGGGTTTCCTTTGATGATCCAGTACTTGATTATTGATAGCAGTAGGGAAATTTTGATAGCGCACTATTGCCGGCAGGGAACAACATGTGGGTACTAGCATATATCCTACCATAGTACCATGCGATTTAATCACTACTACCTTTATTCCATTTATCTCATGAACTTATTTGGTGTGATAAATACTACTATACTAGTATTTTTTTTGTTAAGTTTGGTCAAACATAAAATGCTTTGACCTAGGACAAGGTTATTGCATTCTTTTCTGGACATAGTGAGTAAAAACCGTGCTTGACTGGTCCATATCGTGAAGAAGTCTGTCTTGTAGGCTGCTCAGAAGAAAATGAATGTCATCATGGTATCTGGTAGGGGAGATGGTTTAACTTTATCCTTGGAGATAGTCATGATGGTACCTATTCATGTCAAAACGTTGAGGCCGTCAGGCGTCAGGTAACATAGTATGCTGCTTATAGATTTGAAATACGTGCAGGTAAGACCAGGACAAACTGTTGCTTAACTCTCGTTCTTTCACAACTCATGACCAACTTGCTCAAACTGTCAATCGCTACTTCGGTCTCGTTTAGATCGCAAGTTTTTGCAGTTTGGGCTACTGTAGCACTTTCGTTTGTATTTGACAATTAGTGTCTAATCATGAACTAATTAGGCTCAAAAGATTCGTCTCGTAAATTACAGACAAACTGTACAGTTAGTTATTTTTTTAGTGCTTCATGCATGCGTCTAAAGATTGATGTGATGGAAAAAGTGTAGAAATTTGGAAGGTAACTAAACAAGGCCTTCATTAAAATCTTTTCTAGCAATAACTCAGGCTTTAATGAGGAAGACAATGATGATCGGATCGTCAATGACAATGGCACTCACTACTCAGATAACATTTACTGATGCCTTCACTAAAGTGGTGTTTAGTTATTGGGGGTGAAAAATTTTAGGGTGTTACATCGGATGTTTTATGAGATGTCGGAAGGGGTGTTCGGATACTAATAAAAAAACTAGTTACATAACTCGCATAGAAACCGCGAGACGAATTTTTTAAGCCTAATTAATCCATCATTAGCATATGTTTACTGTAGCATCAAATCAGGGATTGATTATGCTTAAAAAAATCGTCTCGTAAATTTATCGCAATATGTGTAATTAGTTATTTTTTTTGTCTACATTTAATACTACATGCATGTGTCAAACATCCGATGTGACGGGGTGAAAAATTTTTAGGAGTAACTAAACACCCCAAACTCCACTCCAGATTTGCAGGAACTTCATAACATTATTAAAAATATGCGCAACAATGCTGCTCCTGGTCTTAATGGTCTAAATGCTGCATTCTACAAATCCTCCTGGAGTTGGATTGGTAAGGATATTCACAACCTGGTCTGCTCTTTCTATCAGTCTGGCACTCTGCCAACTAATATCAATAGCACTCATATCACAATCATCATCACAACTAAAAAGAATAAAAGGTGGACAACTTCTTCGTGCCACAAAAATTTCACGTCGTTGCCTGCCGTTGGGTGCGATTCGCTCGCCCGCTCGCATGCTTCCCTGGCATGAAGGAAAACCGCACGGAAGGAAGCTCGCTGACCGTCCCTGGATGGATCGAAGGAAAACCATGGCCCTCCTATCGGCTTCCATACGCGTGCCTCCGCAATCACCGGAAGGAAGGAAGCAAATCGCTAGCACCTGCCTCCGCAGTCACCAGATGTAATCAACGCATAGAAGGTAGGAAAAAAAATCATGTCACCCACGGAAAGAAACCAGCCAATCCGTTTCTTTCTTTTTTTTTTTTCCGTCGTCGCTCTATCCCTCCCTCGCTCGGCTCTGTCTTCCTTGATCATTCATTGATCAACCGGCCCGACGGCAGCAAGCACCCATCCGTACTGTGCTTGATCCGACACGGTGTGACCGCGTTCTATCCCTCACTTGCTCGGCTCCGTCCTCTTCAATCCCGATCCATCCACGGCAGCAAGCCCATTGGTACTGTGCCTGATCCGGCACAGCGTGACAGCCTACTAGAAGCACAAAGCGAACAACGACCACCACACTGCCCATCAAATTCATATTGCTCTGCTCAAACTTTTGTGATAGATCGCTTGCTCTACTACAATTTTTGTGATTGATAGATCGCATTGCTCCACTGCAATTTTTGTGATCGATTGCATTGTTTATCTTCGCAGCTATTGACTTTTCTGTATTCGAGTTCAATATATGTGTCTTGTTTAAACGTTTGTTGTTTAGGCATGAGTTCGATCTCTGTTTCCATGATTCCTCTAAACAGGAGTGGTGAAACGCTAATCCACTGCAGTGCTGCACAGCACGGCCGCACGCAGTGGCGGATGTGGGATGCGGGATAAGGGGGGCTAAAACAACAGAGATGTTGATTTGCACGAAGATTTAACGGTGAAATCAAGTTTTTGCTACAGTAATTAGCATTGAAATCAAGAAATTAGGGGGGCTGGAGCCCCCCCAGCCCCCCCTTTGGATCCGCCCCTGGCCGCACGCACGCGGTACGCCGACGGGATGGGAGGGCGACAACATGGCACCGAGGTGAAGCGGCAAGCGCAGCCCACGAATTCTCGGTCTCAGCGCACTGCACTGGGTACATAGCTACATCTGCGCATCACCATACCTTTGGCCGTCACCTGCAAGTACGTCGGTCATCTGTCAAAATTACTGCTACTCTGATGTTGCATCCAGTAAACTTCGTCTATACTGTTGTTCTGATTCAATCAATCATTTTCAGTTAAAGTGATATCAATTGATTTGTTTGATCGTTTCGTAGCGATTCTTTGCACACTGCCTACTGTAGTCCTAAGGTATGGGAAGCCTCTTTTACTCACTAACTAATGTAATGTGATCATTATTTGTACAATAATCGTGATTTTATATCTCTATCCTTCAGAAAAGCATAAAATGAGTATATCTCTTTTACTCACTAACTAATGTAATGTGATCTTTACCATCGCAGTTCTTTTTTTTTTTCCCTCAGCGCACGAGCCACGACGGACGAGAGGCGAGACAGCGGGATCCATGGCCCCAAGGCCATCTCTCCGAGAAGCAGGTCGGTCTCGAGCTACCACTGATGGAGGATGGTGGCAACAACAACTTCTACGGCGAAGAGGTTAGTTTTGTGTACCATTGTCTCAGATCCGTTGGTTTCCAGCGGTAAAGTCTCATTCCATCTTCTAAAGTCCATGGGCTGTAGTTTGATTTGTTCTGATTTTTCTCTTTGGATAACAATGGTCCTGAGACGCGCTCAAGAACAAAGTCCGGTTCTGACTTCTTTGATTGGCTAATTGGTCTGGTGATCTACGAGGAGGCACAACTTCTCAAGTAAATACAATATTCTATTAAGCTCACCACTTGATGGCTGGGTGCTTCATACAGTTACATTGGCAGACATCACTGTAGGTAAAGAGCTAGCAGTTCTCCCGTACATCCATATATCAAAGTCAATCTCTTATTATTGTATTGCAATATTCCCTTAGAGGCACTTCGTGGGTGTCCCTTAATCTGTAGATTATTACTAAAAAAATTGCCATTCTTAATTTCCTACCTTCCATGCAGTGTTCCCTCTAGAGGCACTTCGTCGCCTTTAGCCAGGGTAGCATCTGTTTGAAAAGTTACAATGACAAGCTTCTGTGTCATCGGGCTTTCAGGGTTAGGTGTACACTGCCTGTTTATGCTAGATTATCTTTCCAGTTGAACACACAGTTCTACACTTCTACATTAAAAAACATAATTGAATTCATACCATTTTAGCTTCAAGGAATCGATATAGTTATTGCTGGTTCTCTTTGTCTGAATCTTTACATTTTTGCACTACATATTCCAAAAACAATAAGTCTTCATTTTAACTAACTTATCACTTAATGTCACATCTTAAGTATTGCTCCTTATATCCTTTTATTGATACAAATTTGATATCCCTTTGTTCCTCATGATTTCTGCGTAAAGAAATATAGGGGACTGATATCCCTTAAGACTGACCGCACTCTCGTCCTCTAAATCCATCCTCTATCCATCCTAGTCATCAAGATTCTTTCCTCTATACACATTTTTTCCGCACCCATCATTCTCTATATCTCATACTCTATATCAACTACCAACAGTGGGGCCCACATGTTTGTAAATAAATTTTATCTAAATATATCCATGTGAGATCTTGTTTTGAAGGATTTATTAAAATAAATTCAATGGTGTAATTGAAATTTAATTTGGTTTTTTGATTTGTGAGTTATAACATTTTTTTAGTTAGTTGAAATAGTTGGCCCGCAACTGTCTCCCGTTCTCTCTGTCTCCGGCTCGCAGCTGTCTCCTCCACGGTGGGCCCGCGCCAGTATAGAGGAGGAACAGTACCACACTATATTTGGAGGATCCGCGTCGGTACTCTATATTGGTTCAGTATGATTTACCGTGTCCCAGTGCAGATAGCTTAAGGGTGCTAAAGATTAGTATCATCCAATCCCCATATACATTCCCCCGGATATTTTGTGCATAAAAAAATATAGGGGACTGGTATTTTAGTTGTATCATATATATCATTAACTAATTATAGATTATATATCATCTACACAGATTACAATACAAGTCCATTGTTCCTAAATAATCAGCTCAAGGATCTTAAGCAAGCCTGTGAGGTTTGTTTCTCATTATAATGTGACAACTGAGCTTCTAGATTTCCATTTTAATAAAATATTTTCTGTTTGCTGCAGTGATCCTTTTTTTTATAACTACTGCAGTGATTCTTGCGTTCTGATTTTAATCTCATCATGTGATGAAGAATAACACTTACAGAGAATTTTTATCTTTGTTATTATATTAAATATAATAGTGTTCTATGTTCAGAATTTTGAAAATGAGAAGAAAGAACTTATCTGAGAGTTTTGCAGGTTGCTTCAACCATTGAACTCAATAGGTGAGCTTCCTGTCTTGTGCTTTTGATAATTGTAACTAGCACTGATGATTAACTGCTGTTCATATCATAGTTGGTGCAATACACTCGTCACTATTTTGTCCCTCAGAGTGTATACGGAAGGGAATTGCCTCTATTTTAAGTGACTACTCATGCATTTTTGACATAGAACCTGGTTATCCTGTAAATGCAATGGATAGGCCTGTTCATATTGTGCTGCTTTGGTTTCTGGTATATAGTTATCTCATTGGCCGAACTGCCTTGGTTAAAGAGCAAAAAGGATTCTCAAAGGCTTGCGAAAATTAAATTCATCAATGACGGCAGTTTCTAAACTGGATGCTGAGAACATGGACAATATTAAAACCTATCGATCAGAATGTTAAGTGATGCTGTTCTTTTAGTGAACTGGCCAGCACAACAGGGCAGCAACGAAGTTCTAGGACTTGTGTGCGAGGAGCTCCTGTCAATTGTATACTTGTGTTGGTTGTGGCTTGGGAGCTGAGCTGCTCAATTCTGCGCATCAGCCTGGCAAGTGATTATTTTGCCCATTTTTTTAAAAAACTAAGAAATCGATGGAATCTCGAAGCAACTAGCCGAATAGTAGAGTCAGGCACGCACAAGAGTACAATCCATCCGCCTGTCTGTCAGGATTTTGATTTTGATTTGAGAACTGCGGCTATCTGAAATTCCACTTTCGCACAGACATACAAGTGCACTAGCAAGCTGGAACCGACCTCACTTTAACAGTGTAGCAGCGATGCCCAGCAAACTTTCACGCGTGTCACAAGATAAAAAGACCAAAGAGAAAGTATTCTATTCCATTGAATAGTATCACTCAATACACGCTAACTAGGATGTTAGTTTTCTGTGTTCCAACAGTCCTTTGCAAAGGGTAGGTTTACAAAATTGCTTAATACCGAGTGTCCTGACACCCTAATTAGCTAGAGCAAGAAGACCAGCTTGCTACGAAGAACATAACTTCTCACTCTCTCAGTAGTCAGTACATACATACAGAACAAAATAAAAGAAAAGAAATGTTCGGCATAAAGTTTCTTATATGGTGGAAAAAGAAAATGCAGGATGCCGACAAATGAAAATATAGTGTTGTCACCATTACTCAGAATTACACAGTTCGCTCCCAGGACAGGGTTCGCTTTACCGATAGGAAAAAAATACCGGAGGTCACCGATAAACGGGTTTATCGGATTTCTCGGAAAATTTCTCGGTCAAAAAATAAAACAAAAAATACCTAATTTATCTAGAAAATTACTAAAGTTCTCTCTAAAGCATTTAACATTGAGAACTAGTACACAATAGCATTAATATAACATAATATTATACTTTCATGGAGGTGGACTAGTGAAAATTGCAATCTCGGCGATAAATAAAATTTACCGGACCTTAGCGATAAACGGGATTATCGGATTTCTCGGTTTTTTCTCGCCGAGATTTTATTCCCTGTCCCAGGACAAAAGGGCGTGCGATGCTATTTCATTGCTATTGCAGGAAACAAAGGTCCAGAAAATACCTATCATGAAGGACATATTTTGGTAAATCGTCCCTGTTTTCCTCCAAGGAAATGCACAAAAAACTGTGATCTTTCTAATATCATAGACCAAGACACCAATCCCATCTCAACTCTCAAACAACAATGTTGTACTAAATGAAAACTATTTCACAGCATAAAAGTTTTGATTATATTTCAGTATACCAGGACAAAATCTTGGACAAAGATACAGTTTTCCTACCACCAGGATTTTGGACACAACTATACTTTTTAGCAAGAGTCCGCTGTTTTGTGCCATGCTCCACAACTTTCTCTTCAACATGCAGCCCTTTCCTTCGTCTAACTGAATTCATGAGCTTGTTAGCCAAGTTTGGCCCAATGCTCGTACCATCTCCGAATTCTTCAAGCTCATCCTGCGTCTTTGGGACAAAGAAGGGGTCCTCAGGAATAGCTTCCCAGTGGCTAAGAATGAGGAGAGCACTAACTGCACCTGCAGTTAAACTCCTAGGTTGATTCGAAAGCTCAATGCTCTCAGCGACTGGCAGGTAAGCATGCACTGTAAACAATGAGGTTCCTTCTTGCATCTCTTCTTTCAGAACCCTTGCTCCTCTCTTACCAAGAACTGCATAAGTTGTGTTGGGAAATCCTCCTCATGAGTGGGTGTTGACGGTAGTTAACTATCAATTTTAACCGTCAACTCGACCGAGAAAATGCTATAAAAAAGAATCACCAACATAGACTAGGGGTTTAACTGACAGAATTCCACGAGTTTTGGTGAATCTGTGTTTTATAGGGATTAAACAGGAAAATAACCAAAGATTACCCACATGTCAGGTTTATGAAGAGATATTTAAGCTACGTATACAAAAGAATATTCTAGAGACCTTGGGAGGATGACCCACCAGAGGTGGACCCCACCTGGCAGAAAGCCAGGGCGGCCACCCTAGACCCTAGGGCGCCCGCCCTGTGGGCCCCATCTTTCAGCCTCTACTTGCTAGGTTGGTTTCCCACCACCATTGAGGTCCAATCTCAATCGTCGATTCAAGTCGGTTTGATCCAAGGACTGACGTTCATCCAAGGGGGCTATATAAGCAAGGTCCCTAGCCTTTGGGTCAGAGCAATCCTCAATTCATAATTTATTTTTTCCAGTCAGGATTAGCCTAAGAGGGGTCTCTTGAGTGGATCTCCTCTATAGAGCCTAACATTCAAGAGAGTTTAGTTTTATAGTCTCTATGTGAGATTAGAGTTATTCTTTAGATTGAGAGAGATAGAGTGGAGAGAAGAGTTGGAGAAAGCCCGACCTGTCGGTGTCTCCTCTCTGGCTTGTACCTGCGGGATTGAAAGCATCTAGGCCCCGGTGTTGGTTTCGGTAATTGATGACAACACATTATTACCATGACTAACGTGTGTTTTGCAGAAACGTTGGTAAGTTAGGTCATGGAGTTGATAACTGCTTTGGGCACTATGATATTCATGTCCCTTGATGGAAATCGTTTCGGTTTTCAAAGGATCAACGATAAGATTAAGGACGGTTAGTTCCGGATGTCAAGGTGTTGAGTTACATCCAGAATAGTCGTTAGGATCTTTGTTTCTTCCTTTGACCGTACTATAAAGGGGGGCATGAGCAAGTAGCTTGACCTAGGTGAGTCTTTTGTTTAGGTGTGGTGCACACTTGTCAAACTTAGCACTAGGTAGCTCTAGAAAAGCTCAAAGTTCAGTTGGAAGCAACTTGGTTCAAGTTGCATTGCGTTTAGAAGTCGTTTGAGCAGTTTACCCTTGACCGGACGCGGTCTTTGTCATGACCGGACGTGTCCGGTCAGTACTAACAAGTCACTGCGTCATTAACTGATCGACCGGACGCGGTCCCTGAGAGGACCGGATGCGGTGGTTAGTCTGACACGTGTTTCAGAGGGTAAAGATGTAATCGGACGTGACTGTGAAGTGATCGGACGCGTCCGGTCACGTTCCAGTAAGGTCCTAAGCTGACCTGATGCGTCCGGTCATCTATGATCGGACACGGTCGAGCGTCAGGTCATTTTCCAGTAAGGTTCTTGCATGATTAGACGCGTCCGGTCATCCCTGACCGGCGCGTCCGGTCACTCAGCGCTGACTTTCGGTTTTCGACCGTTACACTCGGCCGGCGCGTCCGGTCACTCAACCAGCGCGTCCGGTCAGTACGAGTTTTGCTGATTTAGCAGGTAACGGTTGGATTTGTCTGAGGGGTGTATAAATATATCCCCTCCACCTCTTTTAGAGGTCTCTTGCTCATTTGTTCAGCTGAGAAACACCTTTGGAGTGCAAGGGAGTGCAAGAGCCCTAGTGAGGATAGTGATTTGAGAATCAAAGTTTGAGATTCCTCACTAGTAACAAGAGTGTAGCAAGTGTGCATCCATCTTCTCATTAGGCTTGTTGTGGTCAAGTGAGAGTTCTAGCTTGTTACTCTTGGTGATCGCCATCACCTAGACGGTTTGGTGGTGATTGGGAGTTTGGTGATCATTCGGCGAGCTTGTGGGTGACCCAACTCATGTTGTGAGCGGTTTTGAGTGATTCGTCGCGACGGAGTGTCGAAGAATCAACCTGTAGAGAGCACTTGATCCTTGCACGGATCAAGGGGGAGCTACACCCTTGTGCGGGTGCTCCAACGAGGACTAGTGGGGAGTGGCGACTCTCTGACACCTCAGGAAAACATCGTCGTGTTCCTAACCCTTACGTTCAAGCATTCACTTTCTTGCATTACTTTCATTGCTTGTTTACTTTCCTAGAATTGCCTTGCTAGATTAGGATTGGAACTTAGGGTGCAAAACTTTTATCGGTAGAATCACAAGGAACACTAGTAGGCACTAGGGGTGAAGTTTGGCTTATAGGATTTAATTCCTGCAATTAATTTTTAGAAAAGCCCAATTTACCCCCCTCTTGGGCATCTTGATCCTTTCAATTGGTATCGGAGCCGTGTTGCTCTTTATTTAGGCTTCACCGCCTAGAGCAAGATGTCTAATGGGGAAGGACCACCTCCCACTTTTGAGGGAGATAATTTTCCATATTGGAAAATTCATATGGAGGCGTACCTCGAAGCCATAGATGTTGGGTGCCTTAGAGCCGCAACCGAAGGGCTTCCCCCTATTAGGGATCCTGCCAACCCAAGTGATGACAAGGAGAAGTACAACCGGTGGAATGCAAAGGCAAAAAATACACTCTATCGGGCTCTAGGCAAGGATATCTTCAATCATGTGCGTAATGCTAAAAACGCTCATGAATTGTGGGAAAATCTTTGTGCTCTCCATGAGGAAACTAAGAGTGAGTGTGAGGAACACTATCATATTGCTTTAAAGAAAATTAATTCTTTTGAGATACTTCCCAAAGAAAATGCTAATGAAATGTACACTCGATTGAATGTTCTTGTAGAGGATCTCAATGCTCTTGGACTCACTCAAATGAGTCAATCGGATGTTGCAAGGAGGATCTTGAGTGTTCTTCCCATTGAGAAGTATGGACACATTGTCACCGTACTTCACCAAAGTGATCTCTCTGCCGCAACACCGACACAAGTATTAGGAAAGATCAATGCTCATGAGATGTACATGCATATCACTCCGGAAGAGGGCTCATCATCTTCCAAGAAGAAAGACTTGGCCTTCAAAGCTAGCCATAAAAAGAAAAAGAAGAAGGGCCAAGCCATGATGGTGCAAGAAAGCTCAAGTGAAAGTGATATTGATGATGCATCACTTGCACTCATGGTGAGAAAGACCACCAAGATGCTAAAGAAGCTCAACAAGAGTGGCATCAAGTTCGATGGCAAGAAGAAGAAATTCTTCACAAGTAGAAAAAGGAAGCCAATATCCGAGATGGATTGCTTTAATTGTGGTGAACTTGGCCACCTAGCTCATCAATGCCCGAAGCCTCCAAAAGACAAGTACAAAAACAAGTACAAGGGCAAGAAAGATGATTTAAGTGATGAAGAAGATGAGAAAAGGAAGAACAAGCCATACAAAAAGAAAGATGACAAGAAAATAGAGTTTTACAAGAAGAAGAAGGGAGGCAAAGCTTACATTGTTGGTGATTGACTCACTGACATTGAGTCATCATGTGAGTCCTCCGGCGATGAGAGCGACGATGAGAAAGAGAAGATCGCCGTATTTGTGATTGGGCCATCATCATCTTCGCCGACATCTTCATCACCACCTTCATCGCCACCTTCACCATCATCATCTACTTCTCACCTATGCCTTATGGCTAAGGGTGAACGAAAGGTACAAAACAATGAGAGTGATGATGATGATAGTGATAGTGATGATGAATATGATGCACCTTCTTATGGTGAACTAGTAAAATTGTTGAACAAATATTCTAAAATCATAAGAAGAACTAGAAATGAAAATGATGAGCTTCAAAATGAAAATGACTCACTCTCATCTAAGCTTAAAAATGCACAAAAACTAGTGAAGAGCTCAAAGATCAAAATGAAATTATGTCTTCTACTCTCAAGGAGCTTAAAATTTCTAATAAAAAGCTTAGAGATGAACATGATAAACTTGAGAGGAAGCATGATGAGCTCAACACTAGGCACAATTTGTTAAAAGACAAATATACTACATTGAAAATTGATTATGATAGTCTTATTGTTGCTAATGAGCTTGCGCTTGAGACACATGATGCTACTAACCAAGTTGTTAAGATTGATATAGCTACATCATATGATGATTTGATTTTTGAGAACTTTGAGCAAGACTCTAGCGGCAAAGGCAAGAGTGTGGTTGAGTCCGACAACTATGATGAGTATGTCAAGCTCAAGAGTAAAAATGAGATGCTTAAGATTGAGAACAAGAAGTTGATGGCTCTTGAAAAGCAAACATCAAATGAGTCACTCATTGAAGAAAACAAAAAGCTCAAGCAAGAAAAAGATCATCTCAAGACCGGCCTAAGCAAGTTCACAAGAGGCCAACATTTGCAAAGTGAGCTACTCATGAACACCGTCATAAAGATAGATAGAAGTGGCATTGGTTACTTGGCAAATCAAGAGAAGAAAGCCAAAGCTCAACAACAACAAAGCAAGTTAAAGCCTAAGCCAAAGAGATGTGTTGAGTGTGTACAAGAAGGTCATTTTGCTCATGAGTGCAAAACTCTACCACCACAACCCTTGCCCAAGCATGCTAGACCCTTTGCCTTCAATGCTCATTACATGCTTAGAAAAGATTCTAGTGGAAAGATGAAAGTCATGTTCTTGGGCCCCCCTAACAAAAATAGGCCAAAGAAAATATGGGTTGCCAAGTCACTAGTTGAGAAAGTCAAGGGTCCCTCTCAAGTTTGGGTCCCTAAACAAAAGGCTTGATCTCTTGTGTGTAGGTGAACTACAAGACCGGTGTATCTCATTGGGTGATTGATAGTGGTTGCACTCAACATATGACCGGTGATCCTCGTATGTTCACCTCACTTGAAGAGAATGGGGAATGTCAAGAGAAGATCACATTTGGGGACAATTCAAAGAGCAAAGTCAAGGGTATAGGCAAGATTGCAATATCAAATGATCACTCTCTCTCAAATGTGCTCTATGTTGCTTCATTGAGTTTCAACTTATTATCCGTTGGGCAACTTTGTGACCATGGCTACCAATGCTTGTTCACTCTAAATGAAGTGGTAGTTACAAAGATAGATGACAAGCAAATGATTTTCAAAGGTTTTAGATACAACAATCTCTATCTTGTTGACTTCACTTCCGAAGATGCAAACTTGATGACATGTTTGTTCACCAAAACTACACTTGGATGGCTTTGGCATAGGAGGCTTGCTCATGTTGGAATGAACACTCTCAACAAGCTATTGAAGAAAGAATTAGTGAGAGGTTTGAAAGATGTAAAATTTGAGAAGGACAAACCTTGTAGTGCATGTCAAGCCGGCAAACAAGTTGCAAATACTCATCCAACCAAAGCTTACATGTCAACATCAAGAGTACTTGAACTTCTACATATGGATTTGTTTGGTCCTACAACTTACAAGAGCTTGGGTGGAAATCTTTATTGCCTAGTGATTGTGGATGACTACTCAAGATACACTTGAACTTTCTTCCTTCATGACAAATCCGAAGTGGCAAATTGCTTCAAAAAGTTTGCAAAGAGAGCTCAAAATGAATTTGAAGTTAAGATAAAGAAGATTAGAAGTGACAATGGCAAAGAGTTTGACAACACCAACATTGAAGCTTATTGTGATGAAATTGGAATCAAGCATGAAGTTTCATCAACCTACACTCTTCAACAAAATGGTGTAGTTGAGAGAAAGAACCAGACCTTGATCACCCTTGCAAGAACAATGCTAGATGAGTACAACACACCAGAGAAATTGTGGGCCGAGGCAATCAACACCGCATGCTATGCTTCAAATCGCCTCTTCCTATAAAAGTTCCTTGGCAAGACCCCCTATGAGTTGCTAAATGGGAAGAAACCGGACGTCTCATTCTTCCGGGTGTTTGGTTGCAAATGCTACATCTACAAGAAGCGTCAACACCTAGGGAAGTTCCAAAGACGTTGTGATATTGGTTTTCTTGTTGGTTACTCATCAAAGTCCAAAGCATATAGAGTATTTAACCATGCCACCGGTTTGGTTGAAGAAACAAATGATGTGGAATTTGATGAATCTAACGGCTCCTAAGGAGCAATTGAGAATTGTGATGATGTAGGTGATGAACCATTGAGAGAGGCAATGAAGAACATGCCAGTGGGAGACATCAAACCTAAAGATGATGAAGACGATGTACAAATTGTCAATCCACCATCTTCATCACATGTGCCTCAAGATGATGACAAGAATAAGAGAGTTGAAAATAAAGATACTCATGTCTCTCATCAACAAGCCGAGGCACAAGCTCAAGATGTTGATGCTCCCCATCCCTCTCCTCAAGTGGTTGATAGAAGAAACTCACCTCTACTTCAAGCACATCCACAAGATCTCATTATAGGGAGCCCTACAAAGGGTGTAATGACTCGATCTCAAAAGCTTACTTCTTTTGTTGAACATCACTTTTTTGTCTCTTGTCTTGAACCTAATAATGTAGAAGAAGCTCTTCAAGATCTAGATTGGGTGAATGCTATGCATGAAGAATTGAACAACTTCGCCCGCAATCAAGTTTGGATACTTGAAGAGCATCCAAAAGGTGCAAGAGTCATTGGAACCAAGTGGGTGTTCCGCAATAAGCAAGATGATCAAGATGTAGTAGTGAGGAACAAGGCTATACTAGTTGCAAATGGGTTCTCTCAAGTTGAAGGTCTTGATTTTGGAGAGACCTTTGCACCCGTTGCAAGACTTGAAGCCATTCGTATCCTTCTTGCATATGCATCACATCATGAAATGAAACTATATCAAATGGATGTGAAAAGTGCTTTTTTAAATGGCTTCATAAATGAACTAGTCTATGTTGAACAACCTCCCAGGTTTGAAGACCCTAGATATCCTAATCATGTTTATAGGTTGTCCAAGGCGCTATATGGGCTCAAGCAAGCCCCTAGAGCGTGGTATGAGCGCCTCCATGACTTCCTCATTGAGAAGGGCTTCACTATTAGGAAGGTTGACACCACACTATTCACTAAGAAGCTTAATGAAGAGATCTTCATTTGTCAAGTCTATGTTGATGATATCATCTTCGGGTCAACAAATGAAGATTATTGCAAAGAATTTGGTGAATTGATGTCAAAGGAGTTCGATATGTCAATGATTGGTGAGCTAACATTCTTTCTTGGTTTTCAAGTCAAGCAAATGAGAGAAGGGATTTTCATCTCTCAAGAAAAGTACACCAAGGATCTTCTCAAAAGATTCAAGATGGAAGAGTGTAAGCCAATCAAGACCCCAATGCCATCTAATGGACATCTCGACCTAGATGAGGGAGGTAAACCAATTGATCAAACTCTTTACCGCTCTATGATTGGTAGCTTGTTGTACCTTACCGCATCTAGGCCCGATATCATGTTTAGTGTGTGCATGTGTGCTCGCTTTCAAGCGTGCCCTAAAGAACCTCACCTAAGTGCCGTGAAAAGAATTTTAAGATATCTTAAGTACACCCCAAGCATCGGTCTTTGGTACCCCAAAGGAGCTAGATTCCAACTAGTTGGCTATTCCGATTCGGATTATGCCTGTTGCAAAATCGATAGAAAAAGCACATCCGGAGGATGCCATTTGCTTGGAAGGTCCTTAGTATCATGGTCATCTAAGAAGCAAAATAGTGTGGCTTTGTCCACCGCCGAGGCGGAATACATTGCCGCGAGGGCTTGTTGTGCACAAATCTTATACATGAAACAAACCCTCCTAGACTATGGAGTTGTTCTTGAAAAGGTGCCGCTTTTATGTGACAATGAAAGTGCCGTTAAAATTGCTAATAATCTAGTACAACACTCACGCATCAAGCACATCGATATCCGCCACCACTTTCTAAGAGATCATATTGCTAAAAATGATATATCACTAGAAGGTGTAAGAAGTGAAAATCAATTAGCGGATATCTTCACTAAACCTTTAGATGAGGCTACCTTTTGTAGGTTGAGAAGTGAACTAAATGTGCTTGATTCCAGTAACTTTAAAAAATGAGCTTGTGTTGTCCCTTGCATTGCATTGTATTATATGTCATGTTTAATTCTCATGCAATGCATCTAGAACTTGTCTAACACGGTTACGTTAACCCTCCTTTGAAGGAGTGAAGAAGCCTAACCGTGGATCAAACTTGACAAGCAACCTAGTCTTCCTTTTCTCGCTTTGCATTGCATATGCATGGTTGTTGCTTTGTCGTTTCTTTTCGGTTTAGCTTTGAGTAACCTCTGTGTTCGTCCATGAATAGAGAGAGCATTTGAAGCTCCCAAGGGTTCGTAAACTCTATTGCATGGCCATATGTTGCTCCTCGGGTGTTTATTGCGTATTTTCTTAAAAAAATAATACTAGCCTAAGGCAAAATACTTTGAAAAACTTGAGGGTTTGAGTGAGGTCACTCATATCAGGTTCCAATTGGTGTTTATTTGAGTCTCTTTGAATTGAAACTTGATTGGGAGAAGTCGCGTTGAAAATCAGATTGAAGAAAGGCGTTAAACAGTGACCGGACGCTGGACCGGACGCTGCATCGGACGCGGTGTTTGCTTCACCACTGCGTCCGATCACAGCATCCACTAACGCATCCGGTCATTCCCGAAGATCTTCTCCTAGATCTGTGACCGGACGCTGCATCGGACGCGTCGTTGCTGACCACCGCGTCCGGTCCCGGCCACCACCACCGCGTCTGGTCATCCGTTTTAGTTTTTCAGGCAAAATATGACCGGACTCTGTCAGCGTCCGATCGTGCATAATCGGACGCGTCTGGTCGTTCTAGGAGCTTAATGGACTGTGACCGGATGCTGCCTCCACCGTGTCCGGTCATGTGACCACCGCGTCCGGTCATCGCGCGAAAAGCGGATCTCACCCTTTTTAACCGTACGTTCAGATCTCGCATTTTCTTCTTTCTTCTCGATCCACAGCCTCTTCGAACCCTAGCCACCTCGCTAGAATTTCACGTGCCACCGGAGCTGCCCATAGCCCAGCGCCGCCGCGCTGCCATAGCCGAGCCGTAGCCGTGCGCAGCCGCCCCGCGCGCCACCGCAGCCGCCCTGCGCCGCCGCACCGGAGCCACCGGAGCCGCTCCACGCGCCACCGCACCCGAGCCCCACCGCCTCGTGCCCGTGTTCTCTACCACGCGCGCGCCACCGCATCGAGGTCCGCGCCCGCTGCCGCGAATACCTAATCCTAGGAGACCTAACCCTAGCCTTGCGAAGAATCGTTCTTCGTCGAAGGGTTGTTCGCGAGTTTTCGTCTCCGTGAACGTCTCCGTCTCCGCAAGGTGACTTCTTTGTCTTGGATTAGGGTTTGCCGTTGATTTTCCGGTGAATTACTAATACAATCCTTGATCTCATCGGTACACCAGGGTTTCGATCGTCATTTCCGGGTAACCCTAGCGCGTCGAGATCATCTTCCGTTCATCGGAACTTCACTCATCCGAGGTAGCTATCGCGGTCCTTTCATATCTTATCTAATATGCTTGCTTTCATTAGGATCTTACTCATCTATTAGATAATATATGTTGCTTATAGTAGATCCATCTATTCTATCATTTTAGTTCGTCCTGTCGGTGCTGTGTGTGTCAGGTGATCAGTTATGAATCCGAGGCCAAGCATGTGGATATGGATTGAGGCCAAGCCTCACGAGTGTCAGTTCATCATCTGTTACTATCTAGTTTTTTTCTCAGATACAACACTTTGTCAGTATGGTTCGCTGCAAGAATGCTGGTGGTGCACCTAGTGACGGGGACGAGAGTCCTCCCAGGAGGACAGAGGTAGCTCGCGGCAAGCAAGTGAAGATTGCTGCCAAGAAAAGAAAGAGAACACTTACAGAGGCAGAGGTGGCTCAGGTAGTTGTAGATGTAGCAGAGGCAGCAGAGAGAGGTGGCAGGAGTAGTGGTATACGTATTGGCGAGAGTCGCTTTCACCTTGAAGGTCGACAGCTCGGTACTGAGGCTACCGAAGAGACAGTGGATGCACCTACAGAGCAGCCTACAGAGGAGCCAGAGGAGACTGAGGAGCAGACATTTCACTCTCTACAGCGTCGTCGCTCAGGACGTACGCGAGCTCAGGTGACTCCTAGGCCAGAGGGTCAGCGTCGTGGAGGTCGTCCACCTCCCAGGGCTCGAGGTCACCCCCTAGTTGAGCACTTTGACCTTAGGGGAGCTACAACTAGACAGATCTAGGCCCTCAGGTTCGTTGAGGTCACTCGGTGGTTCCCACCTCAGCAGGATCCCCGGACTTCAGAGGGTTTCTACACTCCTCTGCACGAGGACTTTTACAGAGCCTATGTCAATAGCGGGATTGCTTTCAGACCTTAGAGGGTCTGTCAACTGGAGGCCCTAGTTGAGGTGGTTGGTGAGTAGCTTCGTCCGCATCTGTCCTATCTACCAGGCTTGTCAGATCTTCTTAGACGGACAGGAGCATACTGCGGGACCTGGGTCAGAGAGTTCTATTATTCACTTTGGATTGACCCAGCACATGAGTTTATTCACTTTGCATTCAGAGGCCGTGACCGCAGACTCTACAGCACTAGGGTTCGGGAGATTCTCAGACTCCCAACTTCCGAGACAAAGATACATCAGCTGTGTTTTGGACAGACTGCACCTCTGAGACGGCCTCATGGCGGGACAATGCCCCCTACAGATATGATCAGACCCTGTTTCAGTGAGCCTTTTGGCGAGGGGTCTAGACATACACCTACCAGCCTGACACCCCTAGCTAGAGTCCTTGATGCTATTGTGAGGAGGACACTACTTCCGAGGCTTGGATACAGAGAGAGACTGACCCGTATGCAGTTATGGGTAGTACATCACCTCATCTCACAGACACCGTTCGATCTTTGGGATCTGATGCTATGTGAGATGGAGGATACCTTAGCAGAGGGCTTCAAGGGTCACATGTAGCTTCCATATGCTCATTGGATATGCTTTATCATCAGATCTACGTGTAAACTGCCTGCAGAGGTTCGAGTAGAGATTTCTGATACCACTATAGCTTTTCCAGAGTATGATATCCGACAGTTATGGGCATCAGTTACCAGAGAGCAGGCACCTGGCCCAGGACAGCGTCAGAGGCCAGAGGTACTAGAGACAGCTGCTGAGCAGGACGAGACCATTGAGGGTCTTGCTGAGGCAGAGCTAGCAGATCTTAATGCTCAGCCAGCTAATCCAATCAAGGATGTTGCCACTGATAGCACAGATGAGGACTATTAGCCCAATCCCCCGGTACCGCTCTCCTCAGCCTCACGACCATGAGGCCGGTGGTTCAGGCTCAGCCTCCCGCTCAGACCTAGCCATGGTGGCTATCCTTGAGAGGCAGACCCAGACCTAGGAGAGACAGGAGATTCAGATGCAGAGACAGGCTCAGGACACAGCTGCAGCATTTGACCAGATTCAGGCTCGTCAGGACGAGTTCCAGAGGCAGCAGCTAGAGTTTCAGAGGCAGCAGTTCGAGATACAGAGGCAGCAGGCAGCCATCTAGCAGCAGTACCTAGAGCTCCTACGACATCTTGTCACTATTGGGGTACCTCCACCACCGTCTGTTCTGACTCCAGCATTACAGTCTAGTATACCTCAGAGTCAGGGACAGCCGAGCTTTCAGTTCACCTCACCCCAGTAGCAAGTGCCTCAAACATTTCAGTCCCCGAGATACACTCTTATACAGATGGGGTTTACTCCACCAGCTCAGCCGAGACCTCACCTCCTCTCAGGCACTCCTTTCACTGACTTGAGTGCCACCTACAGTGAGCTGACTGGACAGCCGACACCCTCGTACACCACTTTTGTGACCACTTCAGGGATGTCAGCTTCAGAGCCTGCTTTTCCTCTAGTGTCAGGGGCTGGGACTACAGAGACTTTACCTTCGTCAGTAGCATCGACAGATCCTCCTACTCTTGGTGTCTTTCAGGCTCAGGCGACTTAGGGTGCAAAACTTTTATCGGTAGAATCACAAGGAACACTAGTAGACCCTAGGGGTAAAGTTTGGCTTATAGGATTTAATTCCTACAATTAATTTTTAGAAAAGCCCAATTCATCCCCATCTTGATCCTTTCAGGGATCAAGTCTCCTTAACATGGGGCTTGCTTCTGAGATTCTTTGGTAATTTAACTTCTAATACTAGTAAGTATATTGTTATTATTGTTCTTTGGTTTGCGAGTTTACTTTATTCTCTATGCGTAGAGTTTAGAGTAATCATCCATAGTGTAAGCGTGGTGCTTGGTGTAACACCCCGGTGTTACGCAAGTATTTGCATTGCAATCATAAGCATGACATTTCATATCATCCATAATCATATATGGTAATATTATAACTTGAATGAAATAAAAGCTTGGAAAGTGGTATTCATGATGTAATATGTTAATGTGCTAATTACCTTTCATCAAAATTGTGCAACTACAAATTTTATATCACTTAGAATTATAGGTCAAATTTTTGGAGCAACTAAATTACTCAAAGTTTTGTCAAAAACTGGTTTCAAAAATGTATTCTGAAAATATTCAAAAAATACTCCCTATTTTAGCTTTTACTCTACAATTCAAAATCTGTTGAGAATTTTTAGTTGGCCCCTTAATCAAAGTTGTAGAGAATTAAATTCTAAGCAACTTTTATTTTTGGGTCATTTCCAGAAAAGGTCTTTTTCTTGTTCAAAGTAGGGTTTGAAAATTGTATTTGAAAATTGTTTGAAAATAGAAATTTGAAAAATAAAAACCTAACCTAAGCAGGCCGCCGCCTCGGTTTCGGCCCGCAGTCGGAAGCGGCCCGCCTCCGCGCGCGTGCACCCGCGCCCGCTCCCCGCCTCGGCCCGGCCTAGTCTGGCCTCTCTCTTCCCCCTCCCGCTCTCGCGCGCGCGGCTCGCTGGCGCCGTGGTAGAACGCGCCCGCCGCGTGGCGGCCGCATGCCGGCGACGCCCCGCGTGGCCGCCCGTGGACCCCCCGCGCGCTCCACCTCAAATCATCACGAGCATCTGGTCTCCAGTCCATTCACTGCCTCGCTCGCCCCCTCTTCCCTTCCTCCGGAGAAACCGAGCGAGAGCGCCGCTAGCCACCGTACGTTCTCGCCTTCACCGTCGTGTTCCAACGCCAGTGAACCAACACCGTTCGATTGCCCGTGCACGGAGCTCCGCCACCTTCTCCTCTCCTCCGAACGGACCTCCGTTTGCTTTGTTCGTCTACGGTAAGGCTCAATTGAGCTCTTCCCGCTGCGCCACCACGTCGGGGCCACCGAGCTCGCGCTCCGTCCATCGCCTCCCTCGCTCCCTCTCTATCCTCCTAAGCCTCCCTCTCAAGTTCGCTATCTCCTCGCGAACACTATGCGCGTGCTCGCTGGTTGGGACGTGGCCAGAGATGGCCGTTGGCCATCGGCCACCGCCACGCCGTTGCGGTTCCGAACGCCGGCGAGGTCGCCCTCTGTTTTCCCTTCGGTCTTCCGCTGGGCCGCCGCGCCTGTGGGCCGCGCCTCCGAGCGGGCCGGCTCGCCTTTCCCCACGCGCGCAAACCAGGCCAAGAACGGCCACGGACCGGTTAACTCCCACGGGTCGGCCCAGTACCAATATTGAAAAATCAATTTCTGTTTTCTTTTATTATTTCATGATGAAAAATACTTTGGAAAATGTTTTGTAGTCCTTTCAGCTCCAAAAATTGTGAAATAAATTTCTATAGACTCATTGGGACTAGATCTACAGTTTAAAAATATTGCATGTCAAGATTTAAATACTTTGCTGTAGAGTTTTTATTTAATCACTAAAACTGTTGTTTTCTTGTTAAATATGTAGTAAATCACAGAAAGCTCAGAAAAATATGGTTCCACTTGCTATATTTTTATTTTGTGATGTACTTGCTAGGAAAAATATATGCCATTCATGTTCTGTGGAAAAATCTTGAGTGATAGTACAAGTGTTTAATATTGTTAATAATTGTTGTTTTTGCTAGAGAGAAAAATATGAATAAAACATGCATGTAATAATTTTTCTATAGTGATTATTTATTGTGAAGAATGTAGGAAATATGTTAAATCTGTTGTTTGATACTTTTCATAGTATAAAGTATTTTTATGCTCTTTTTTAGGCCCTAGCTTGTTATTTTTGGGATAGATAGTTCTAGTAATTCAAATGCAATGAAATTTTTGTGGTATGCTAGATTAGATGATAGAAAGCTACTGTAATTTTCTCAGATTTTTCTGTGCTACTAAAATAGGTGTTGCTGTTCAAACCTAGTTGCAATTAGGGTTTTATTTAACCTTGTTAATGCATGACTAGTGAATAGGATTTTGCTTTGGTGTATATTTGAAGCATTTAATAAAATGTGCTAGCTTAGCATGGTAGTGGTAGAAGAGAATGCAGTAGATGACATATGTTTGTAGCCTGTATTCATGGATGGTGTTGACTACCTTGTAGAAGAAATGTATTTCTACTTTATGAAATAAAGTGAACCTAATTATCTGCATTTCATTCATCATGACCATTACATGTCATTTTCGCAATGCACCTAGGCATAAGCACTTATACGATTGCATCATACATGATCACAGGAAGTAACGTCGGTAGCAGTTCCCAAGGAGCCAGAAGAGCAGCCCGAGGAGCAGGAAGTGCCCGAAGCCGACGAGGAGGTCGATGAGGATCTTCCGGAGTGCCCAGACCACCGTCCGAGCTATTTCGAGAGAGGCAAGCCCCGGAGCATTTCTCTCCCCCGGTTTGCAAATATTTTATTAATGCTTTACTTAAACTGCTGCATTAAGTTTAGGAGTTGTTTGCAACCGTTGCTGCATTATACCTTGTTTCACCTTGCTTTACCGATCCTTGTCACCCTGGTGTTCGCAGTCAAGTAATTGCTTAGCTTGCTTAGACCAGTAGAAGTCGGGTGATTTCCTGTCACCTGCGAGCTATAGTTGTTTACCTGGATCTGATTGAGAAAAGATGTCATCATGGAATAACTAAGTGTTAATGTGAAATTGAGACCGGATGGAAACTTGCAGGGTTTCGGACTGTAGTGTTTTCCATCTGTGTCGATTAAGGACCGTCCGTTGTTGGGCCTCGGGTCATGTTGAACGCATGCCTCACATTTAGCTGGCCGGATAAAGTACCTTCCGACCGTGAAGCTGGGAGATTATTCGGGCCGAGTGGATTGCCCGCAACGCACTGTATCGGAGTAGTAGTGGCAGGATACGGGGGCGCGATGATAAGGCCAAAGAGCAGTCGGGCGGCCCCCGGGTACATGTGGTTTCTGGCAAGCTCGTGACTTTACCTGAATGGTTGACTCGGTGACCAACACCTCACTTTAGCGGGTGAGTGAGGTTTGTGTGAGGAATAACTTACCAGCTGGTTAATAATCGATTCGAATCGCCATCGTTCACTGGATAGTGAGCACTTGACTTGAGCTACTTCATCGTAGTAATATTGATGGAACACTTGGACAGTTATATGAAATATGACATAATGGAAGTTGTTAATGATCATTGGTTATCATTACCTGTTTATTTACATGTTACTCTAGTACAGGTGCAAATGTAGTTGACAGGTTGATAAAGATTTAACTTGATGCAAAGCTTTTGTAAAGATTTTCTAAATACTAAAAATGCCTTTTTGCAAATGAGTCAGCTACCCCACCAGACAACCTGTCATGATTCCTTGGTGTCTTTTATTTCTGGTTTATGACGGGTAAGTCTAGCTGAGTACCTTCTCGTACTCAGGGCTTTGTTCCCACATGTTGCAGATGGGCAGATGTATTACGGCTACTGTATCAACTGCCTCTATCCTACAATGGGAGAAGCTTAGGACCATGGGCAATGGTCATTCACTACCTCTCGTCTGATGCTTTTGATGGAAGATGATCCTGAACTGGCAATGTATTTTGAACTCTGTGTGCGTGTGTGATTTGAACTAAATGCTTCCGCTACTTTCATTCGAAAAATGGTTTGTAATAGCTATGTTTAAACTCCGATGTATTTGTGCCGCGAACTTTTATGTAACTTGTGATGGTGACTGCTGAACTTATTACGATCTTGGCTGGTATGCAAGTTGGTTTGAAATCCGTCGTGATTTCACGGACTACCGGGTTATACGGGCTTAAGTTTGCTAAATCGTCTGCTCGGTGGATGATTTTCTTACTTAATCTCGTATAATTGGTCGTTTCTATTACACTTGGGCTTGGGTACTCGTAGATATCCCCTAACTGTCCGGATTGGTGGTAGATCACGGAGGTGACTCATATAGCCTCGTTGATCCTTCGGAGCCTCCTCCCGTCAGTAGGTTTGGTAGGACCTATGTGCTAGGGTTAAGAATCCTCTGTGGTGTCTTCTCTCTAAGTACGTCCCCATTAGAACAGTGATCGCATAGCTTGCCAAAGGTTAGAACTAGGGTGACATAGCAGTCTTCTCTATATCCCTTATATCTCAGACGTTGTTTGCAGCTTAGGAGTTTAGCATAGACTTGGTTAGTCATCACACGTTTTCTCCTTGCGGATAAATAAATAACGATACTCTAGAAATATCTCCCGGGTGAAGTGCTCACCGATATCCGTACACTTGCGGATTATCTCTCTTTGATTCTTCTGTGTGCGTAATAAATATCAACAGTGGGTAGTGAGGAGAGTAAATGCTCCTAGTGAGCAGGCCCACATGTCATAGGTGCAGCACAGGAAATGAACCAACCTTGTGTGTATCTAGTGTTTTGCCACTTGGCTTACAAGAGAAGGAATGGGAAGCTTCGTGAGTCTTAGTTCAGCAGAGAAACAGAGCAGCCCCAGTTCAGCCCCCTGTGCTCCTTGCGCATGAGTGAAGGAAAGAAAACTAGAGAGAAAAGAAAGAGAGGGAGAAGAGTGAAATTAGAGAGGAGATCTTGCAATAGATCAAGAAGGATTCGTCCCTAAGGTTGTGAAGTTTCAGATCCACATCCTTGGTGCCTCTAATCTGAGTTCCACCATCATTTGGTGAGGTCTTTCCACTCCCTAAGTAGCAGCCCTAGATCTTATTGTTGTTATCCAAGATCTATGAAACTTGATGTTTGATTGCCTCTAGTGTTATCTAGAGATGAACTTGTTGTAATCCCACAAGCATATAGTGGACGAATATTTGGTTGGCTTGGTCCCGTGGTTTTACCCCGATTTAGGGGTTTTCCATGTTAAATCTGGTGTCTTACTGCGAGTTTGGCTGCAACTAGTTGTGCTTGCTGTTGGTGATGAGGTTGATGTGAACACAACTGACTGGACCAGTTGTGACTGCTTCTAATGTGATAACAACTGATTGGGACCAGTTGTGACTGTCTGCTATTTCCTCCATATATATGTGTGATGCATATGTTTCCTTCCGTGAATAGGTGACGATCCGGGTTGATTTCGCATTGTGGTGAAATTAAGCGCTTCCGATGTCACTAACAAGTGTGTTAGTGTGGTTATCCCAACATAAATTGGTATCAGAGCTGTAATTAATTGTTGGAGGTGATACTCCTCACTTTGGCAATGGAGGACAACAACACTCCAAGTGGCATGATCAAGCTTGATGCTATAAAATACTCTCTATGGAAGCCCATGATGGAGGATCTGCTTTATTGCAAGGATTTGTATGAGCCAATTGTGAGAGACAAAGTACCCACCGGAGTCACAGAAGAAGAATGGAGAGTATTGAATTGGAAGATAGTAGGTATGATCTGTTTGCACATCAACCACAATATTTTTCACCATGTTGCTAATGATAAAGTTGCGTTTGAGTTGTGGCAAAACTAGAGCCCATGTATGAGCGGAAGACAGCAGTTAACAAAGCCTCGGTGATAAAGCAACTTGAATGTCTTCGAAGGCCACATAAATCAACTAATAGCAATGAAGATAAACCTTGATGATGAGGTGCAAGCACTGCTGTTGTTGAGCTCATTGTCGGACAACTGGAATACACTTGTTGTATCACTTAGCAACTCAGCTCCAGATGGGAAGCTGACTCCTGATATGGTGAAGAACATCATGCTGAATGAGGAAGCCAGTAGAAAAGAAAAGGGCAGCCATCAACCATCGTCTTCTGATGCATATGTGGCTAAAAAGAAAGATGAAAAACAAGGTCGCAGCCACAAGAAACCTCAACGAGGCAGAAGTAAATCTAGGGAGAGATCATAGTCAAGTTCAAGCACTAAGATTATTTGCTTTCATTGCGGTAAGGAAGGCCACAAAAGAAATCAGTGCAGAATTTATAAAAGAGAGCAAGCACAAGCAAAGCAAGGCAAGAATACCGAGCAAAAGGGTGAAGCCTCAGTTATAACTGCAGCTGGTGAGGACTATCTCATTATTGATGATGATAGTTGTTTCAGTGCTATTAGTGGTGATGATTTGAGTTGGGTAGTGGA
Source organism: Saccharum hybrid cultivar R570 (assembly GCA_038087645.1). Taxonomy (NCBI): domain Eukaryota; kingdom Viridiplantae; phylum Streptophyta; class Magnoliopsida; order Poales; family Poaceae; genus Saccharum; species Saccharum hybrid cultivar. Next base: position 32,068,248 of record JAQSUU010000001.1, on the reverse strand, counting down.
CTCAGGTGCCTCTTTCCATCTAACATCACACAGAGAGTATTTCACATCCTACACTAATGGTGACTTTGGCTATGTGAGGATGGGGAACGAAGATACGTCAACCATTGGTTGCAAGGGCACTATATGTATTGAGGCAGGCACAGGCTGCAAGTTGACACTTGAGAATGTGAGGCATGTCCCTGATATTAGGCTAAACTTGTTGTTAGTGGGAAGGCTTGATGATATTGGCCTTGACAGTTACTTTGGTGAAGGAAAATGGAAGCTCACCAAAGGTTCCTTGATTTTGGCTCGTGGTGCCAAGCAAGGGTGTCTTTATGTGACAAAGACAAAGTTGTGCAAGACTGATGTGAACATTGTTGAGAGGGATTCCAGCATTGAGTTGTGGCACAAGAGACTTAGACATATGAGTGAGAAGGGGCTGCACTCCCTTGCTCACAAGGACTTCCTCCCTAAGTTGAAAGGTATGACCTTGAAACCCGGTGTTGATTATTTAGCTGGTAAACAACACAAGATTGCTTTTCGTACATCCACTGTCCCACATTGTGCTAAGAATATTCTTGATTTTGTGCATACTGATGTTTGTTCTATGACAAAGAGTTCCTTTAGTGGTGCATTATATTTTGTCACATTTATTGATGATGACTCTTGAAAAGTTTTTGCATATGTCTTGAAGAACAAATTTTAGGTACTTGATGCTTTCAAAGAGTTCCATGCCAAGGTTGAAAGAGAGATTGGCAGGAAGTTGAAGTGCATCAGATCAGACAATGGTGGTGAGTATAGAGGACCATTTGAGAGGTACTACAGGTTGTATGGAATCCGGTAACAGAAGACAGTGCCAAAGGCAGCTCAGTAAAATGGCCTTGCAAAGAGGATGAATAGGACACTCATAGAGAGGGTCACAACTATGCTCTCTCATGCAAAGTTACCAAATTAGTTTTGGGCTGAAGCATTGATGATTGTAGTATATGTGCTCAACTTGTCTCCATGTGTTCCACTTGAGGGTGATATTCCTCAGAACGTATGGTCAGGAAAGGAGGTATCATACAAGCATCTAAAAGTCTTTGGGTGCAGGGCTTTTGTGCATGTTCCTAGAGATGAGAGGTCAAAGCTTGATAGCAAGACCAAGCAATGTGTATTGCTGGGCCACCCTGATAAATAGTGTCACGGAACCGTCCAAATTATAAGAGCACAAGTACAAAAACAATCACCGAAGTGATCAAATTCTCACACTTGAGCCTATATAACTCTGGTAGTCCAATGAAATCATGAGGAATTTCAAACCAACCAACATACAAGCCAAGATTGTAGTGATTTAACATAACAAGCCACATGTTACATCTATTTCATTAGTAATTCAATATATGTCGGAGTTCAACATAGTTATTACAACTTAAGTTAAAAAATAGCGGAAGCAAAGTAATTTGAAACTAACATTACTCTAATTTCAAATACATGCTAGTACCAAGGTCAACTTTCAACAAAAGCATTAGAGACAAGATAACTCAGAAGGATCATGCCCATGATCACACTCCGCCACTATGGCAAGAGCCAACCAATTCTTGCAGTATCTAAGATACATCACAACCTGCAACAAGTGAGAATAAAACCCTGAGTACGAGAAGGTACTCAGCTAGACTTACCCGTCATAAACCAGAAATAAAGTGACACCAAGTATCATGTAAGCCTGATATAAAGTGGGGCTAGCTTAACACATTTTGCGTAAAAGCTTGCATAGATTAAGTAACCATTAATGCTTAAACATCAAGTTAATAATCATTAATATGTCATCTATATTAGAACCTGCACTAGAGCACTCACTTGATTAGGAGTAAACAATATTAACCATAACAGGTATAAATTGAGGCAACATTTAAATCATTATCTAATTAACCATTCATTCCATTTAATTAAATCTATGTTGCCATTGCTCAAGTCAAGTGCTCACTAACCGGGAGTGACGGCGATTCAAATCGAATGTCTATCCAGCTGGAGCGCAGACCCCGCGCTAGGGTCACATAAGTCACCTTTGGTACAGTTCAGCAATCACGGGTTCGACTGATGCCGGATCCCCAAGGGCAACACTCTGCTAGGTGATAGGGACTTTAACCCCTCTTGGTCTCATGCCAATGTCTCCAAGCACATCCTTACTTCCTCAAGAATGCGCACTTGACCCCTCGATTTCCGGCCTGAACTGTATTACTCGGCTTCGCGGTCGGAACGGCTTATCCGGCCAACTAAGTGTTAGACTGTGTTCAACATGACTCAAGGACATACAACGAATCGGTCCTTAAACAACTCAGATGGGGATAGATCCACATCCAAGACCTTCATGCCTTGTTGTTTCACTATCGTCGTCCTGCTCGGTCTCATTTCATTTTATTGACACATGGTTCCTTTCCATGATAGCAAATATAGCCAACCGTGCCATATATAAATATCTCTAAAGCTCGCAGGTGACAGAAAATCACTCGACTTCTACCGCTTAAAGCAGGGCTAAGCAATTACTCAAACCTGAACCTAAATAGGATTCAAGGTATACTTTCTGGACAAGGACATGGTATATATGCAACAAGTGTTTTCATTCAGCACCTATCACATAATGCAACAATACACATGACATATATACTCAATTGCATTTTTAGAAATTAGGAGGCTTATAATGCTCCAGGGCTTGCCTAGGATCCGACTTAAATCAGTCAAGTTAGCTTGCACCGTCTTGCGGAACATCTCCACTCCGTGTATGCACTTGAGGATTCTTCCATCTTTGGGATGGATCCACCAAACACCGTTTTTGGGTTTTGCTCCAACAACACATCCTTCACGCGTTACATCTAGCATATCTAAGGAGATGCAATAATGCATATGTATGAATACATAGAAGTGTAATAAACAAAGTAATCATGCAAGCATACCAAAGTTCACATAAGCACCTAGAGCTAATTAACTTAATCCTCACTAAGGCATAACATAGAAGACGACGAGCACATCAATCAAGACACAAGTCTCATAAGATTACAGGGTACCAACCCAAGTACCATCAAAGATATAAGTCACACTTCAACACACAAGCATGGCAAAGTTAATCAAAGCACTAAAACTAGAATCTGCCACTTTCTGGACATCAGAACAACAGCTAAGTAATTTAATCATAACTAGAGATCTACAACTCCAAAAGATGTGCAACAAGATATTATAGAAAGCTTATGAAATTGTCTATAATTAATTTAATATCAACTAAGCCTGATACCCAAGTTTAATAGGTGGAAAAGATGAAACTATAGAATTTGGTCTGTTCCAAACAGAGAGCAACCAAATCTGGGACCTGACTTTAAACATCTATAACTAAAAAACTACTTGACAAAATGCCACCAAATTTTAACATAAGCTAGTTTAATGAGTTATCTACAACTTTGTTATAAACAACTTTCCCACGCAAACATCATTAACATGGGAAAATTTACATTGCCACCAGAACTGCTCAGAAACTAATAATTGCAAGAAATAATTATTAACATATGTTGCAACACATATAATTAGACAAAAAACACTTTACCAACATGTCACACATGACTAATGAACACCAGAAAACATAGTGTCTATTCCTAAATAAATTCTTTTAATACATTTTCTTAATTTATTTAGATAATTAGGTGGAATTATGAACACACATCAAACATTCACAATAAATTCTACTAAAATTACATTGGACTAAATATGCCCCCAATAGTCTACTATCCAAATTTTAAGCGATTTGGACATATATATCAACCTCTATGAAAAGGACAAATGGCTATTACAATAAATTATGTGAGAGCAAGTTAAACCTATATCTCACTCATCCGGCAACCAAAGCTCATGAAATTTTAACCACAGTTCCCATATAACCTCAGGAGATTACCATAAAAATTTCACCTAAATTGGAGCACCACAACTCAAGATATAAAAATGGCAAGCAACATAATATAGATTTTCTTATTTATCAAGGTCAAATCAAAACCTTAAGAAAATAGTGAACAACTAGTGTGTTTAATATTTTTCCTAGCAAGTACATGTCATCATAAAACTAAAAAAACAAGAATCACTATTTTTGGAGTCCTAAAACTCAAGGTATGGCTCTAGTCAAGTTTATAAGTATTTTTAGAGTACTTTTCAAGGTTAAATAAAAACACCAGAAAACTTCTATAAACATATAACATATTATGACTTCACTGCAAAGACATTTTCTCAAGGTTTCCAAAAAGTCTAAATTTTCTATTTTTGGAATGTCATAGCACGAGATATGGAATTTAGAAGATTTAACACAAAAGCTGAAATTCAAAAACAGAATTAACCACTTAACCCTAGATCTGCTATGCACACCCGGTTGTGCACCCAAACCAGCCACCACTTAAACTGACATGCGGGACTTGCTGTCATGAAAACCACTGATATTGGAATTGCACCATTAAGCTATGCGGAACTCTACAACAAAAGTTATGAAAACGGATCGGATACGGACGGATATCACTGATATCGTATTTGTTTTCATATTTATGTCTGGATTCGGATTCGAATACGGATAGTATAAAAAATGTCGGATAGGATATGATTGGATATCAACATCATAAATATGTGATTTAAATATTTGGATACGAATACGGTATCAGATATTAAATATCCGGACTTGGATATGAACGGATTAAAACCTCTCTAAGCGGATTCGGTCTCGAATACGGTCAGAAAATATCCGTACCGTTTTCATCCCTAGCTGCAGCGGCCATGGAGGAGCAGAGGGAGTGAGGGCGAGTGGGAGCGCGGAATGGAGCTCGACGAGCGCCCTGGGACTCTCCACATCAACACAGGCGAAGGCAGGGGCGCGAACACGTGGAGGGGCATGCAGCGACAGCTCACTGCCATGGCAGGGTGAACTCTAGTGCATGGAGGGCACATCGACATATGGTCGGGCACCTGGCGGGCGTTATAGTGACCATGTTGGGAGGCTGATTTGGGTCGGCTCGGGTCTAAACTGGGCCTTGGGCCTTTAACAAAAATTGATCCTCATTAATTACTTAACAATTTTTGTTAAGACCCCAAAGTCATTAGTCCAATGGATTAGGAGATGATTAGCTCCAAAGTTGCCACTGTCAGCGATTTAGTAGCAATGAGCAACTAATCAAATTGATGGTCGAAATGAAATGCAACTGGTGCCATATTCTTGTATGCTCTTCCCCATCATGTAAGCTCCAACTTTTACATTTGGACCTACTCAAGTTACTTAACAAAATTAGGAGAACGTCTTATGTCAACATGGTGACTAGGAATCTTTGAAGTGCTGAGAACAACAGCTACATACAAACTTCAACCCACAGTTTGACAAGCTTAGAGATGCATTCAGACTTGGGTCCTTCGACAAAGTTTATAGCACACAAACTAAACAACAACTTTTATTAAAGGATCTTGGATTGGTTCAGCATGGTTAGGGAGATAAAGATTACCAAACATGTCAACTTATTGCTGCCAATTTAGGACTTAGAATATTCTCTGGGCTTTTGAAAAACAGCAACTGATTCAATCTCGTGAGCTCTATTTGACTAAGCTAGAAGCCAAACTAGCTCTTAACCATTTAACAAAGTTTGTTCTACATAAGATGAACTACAACTATTGTTAAAGGTCAAACCTCATAACTGGTACCAAAGTCAAACTTTCATTTAGGTCAAAGTAGCAACTCGATAAAGCCTAAACTAGGGTTTGAGGCCAAATGAGACATTTTCTTGACATTTGCTCAACATGAACCCTTCATGACTTTTGTTGTAGAGTTCATCTAGAGTCATTTGAGAAAAGTTGCAAGGTTTGGTTGATGATCTATAATTCCATTCACTTAATGGTGCAATTCCAATAGGAATAGAACTTGTTATTTCATGTGACTTTTTTATTCCAAACTTCATGAAACTTTTCCAGGGGTCATTATAGGTAGAGAGTGATGTGAGACATATGAAAGAAGTGACATCAACACTCACTTGCATTACCAGGCATGAGCATCAAACATACATACATTGAAACACAAAATGACAAGGTATGTTGTGTATGTTTTAGAGAGATGTTTCAAGCACATTCCATATATACATGTTTCACATGTTGCACTAGCATGTTTCATATGTTTTACTAGTGCATTACATATGTTCCATGCTCATATATGAACAATAATGCTTAGGCTCATGCAATGCAAGTGCCAAAAGAGGCAATATAACACCAGGGGTGTTACAAACAGTTTGGCTATAGGCTGTGGGATCCAATTAACAAGAAAATTGTTTGAAGCCGGGATGTAGTGTTCTTTAAAGATGAGACAATAGAAGATATTATGAAGCCAAAGAAGCCAACCACTACACCTCAAGTTGTTGATATGGATCAAATTCCTTCTCCAGTTGTGCATGGTAATCATGGGGGAGATGATGGCATCGAAGGTGCAAGTTCAAGCCAGGGTGATGATCAGTCATCTGAGGATGATGATGTTGATGAGGATGCTGATGTTGATGATACTCTAGAAGAATCACAGCAGGAGCAGTTGAGAAGAACCAACAGAGTTCGCATGCCCTCTAGCAGGTATCCACCACATGAGTATTTGTTGTTGACAGATGTAGGTGAGCTCTCATGTTATGAGGAGTGTATGTCTGATGAGCACAAGAATCAGTGGTTGGAAGCCATGAAGGATGAAATGAGTTTCCTTCATGAGAACAACACCTTTGAGTTGGTGAAGTTGCCAAAGGGGAAGAAAGCATTGAAGAACAAGTGGGTATATAGGTTGAAGTCTGAAGAGAACAGCTCACAACCAAGGTACAAGGCAAGACTGGTTGTGAAAGGCTTTGCTCAAAAGCAAGGTATTGACTTCGATGAGATATTCTCTCCTGTGGTCAAGATGTCTTCAATCCGAGTTGTGCTTGGTATGGCTGCCACCATGGACTTGGAAGTTGAACAACTTGATGTGAAGATAGCATTCCTGCATGGTGAGCTAGAGGAGGAGATTTATATGGAGCAACTAGAAGGGTTTGCGGTTGTAGGCAAAGAGCACTTGGTTTGCAAATTGAACAAGAGCTTGTGTGGCTTGAAGCAAGCTCCTCGATAGTGGTACAAGAAGTTTAAGTCTTTTATGACTAACCTTGGTTACCATAAAGCATAGTCTGATCACTGTGCCTTTATGAAGAAGTATGTCGAGGATGATTTTGTTATCCTCTTGCTTTATGTTGATGATATGTTGATTGTAGGAAGCAGCACAAAGAGAATTGCTCTCCTGAAGAAGGCGTTGGGCAAGTCATTTGCCATGAAGGATTTGGGTCCGGTGAAACAAATACTTGGCATGAGGATCTCCCGTGATAGAGCGAACAATAAGCTTTGGCTATCACAGGAAGAATATATTGAGAAGGTACTTGAAAGGTTTAATATGCAAAATGCAAAACCAGTCAACTCTCCACTTGCAGGACATCACAAATTGAGTAAAGATCAGTGTCCTACAAGCAAAAGGGAGAAAGAAGCAATGAAGAAAGTACCTTACCAATCTGCTATAGGCAGTTTGATGTATGCCATGGTGTGCACTAGGCTTGATCTTGCCTATGAAGTTGGAGTTGTTAGCCGGTTCATGAGCAATCTAGGAGAAGCACATTGGGCTGCAGTAAAATGGATTCTCAGGTATCTCAGAGGTACTTCCAAAATGTGTTTATGTTTTGAAAATTGTGATCATGTATTGTAGGGCTATTCAGATGCAGATTATGCTAGAGACAAGGACTCTAGAAAGTCCACATCGGGATACTTGATGACATTTGCAGGGAGAGCAGTGTCATGGCAATCAAGACTACAGAAGTGTGTTTCATTATCAACAACAGAGGCTGAGTACATTGTAGTGGTCGAAGCTTGCAAGGAAGTGTTGTGGATGAAAAACTTCTTGCAAGAATTGGGACATAAGAAAGAGAAGTACAATCTGTTTTGTGACAACCAAAGTGCCATTCATCTTGCCAAGAATTCAAGCTTTCATTCTCGAACCAAGAACATTGACATGCGGTACCATTGGATTCAAAAAGTGGTGAGTTCCAAGTTGTTGCAACTTGAGAAAATCCATATCGACCACAATGGTGCGGATATGATGACCAAAGTGCTATCGAAGGAGAAGCTGCAAGTGTGCAATGAGGTAGCGAGCATGATGGTGCCCCCTCATGAGTTGGAGGGGGAGATATGTTGGGAAATCCTCCTCATGAGTGGGCAGTGAGGAGAGTAAATGCTCCTAGTGAGCAGACCCACATGTCATAGGTGCAGCACAGGAAATGGACTAACCTTGTGTGCATCTAGTGTTTTGCCTCTTGGCTTACAAGAGAAGGAATGGGAAGCTTCGTGAGTCTCAGTTCAGTAGAGAAACAGAGCAGCTCCAGTTCAGCCCCTTTTGCTCCTTGCGTGTGAGTGAAGGGAAGAAAACCAAAGAGAAAAGAAAGAGAGGGAGAAGAGTGAGATTAGAGAGGAGATCTTGCAATAGATCAAGAAGGATTCGTCCCCAAGGTTGTGAAGCTTCAGATCCACATCCTTGATGCCTCTAATCTGAGTTCCACCATCATTTGGTGAGGTCTTTCCACTCCCTAAGTAGCAGCCCCAAATCTTATTATTGTTATCCAAGATATGCAAATCTTGATGTTTGATTGCCTCTAGTGCTATCTAGAGATGAACTTGTTGTAATCCCACAAGCATATAGTGGAAGAAGATTTAGTTGGCTTGGTCCCGTGTTTTTTACCCCGATTTGCAGGTTTTCCACATTAAATCTGGTGTCTTGATATTTCTGCGAGTTTGGCTGCAACTAGTTGCGACTCTAGTTGCAAGTGATTTGCCACAACTAGTTGTGCTTGCTGTTGGTGCTGTTGCGATCAACTGAGGTTGATGTGAACACAACTGACTGGACCAGTTGTGACTGCTTCTGATGTGATAACAACTGATTGGGACCAGTTGTGACTGCCTGCTATTTCCTCCATATATATGTGTGATGCATATGTTTCCTTCCATGAATAGGTGACGATCTGGGCTGATTTCGTATTGTGGTGAAATTAAGCGCTTCCGATATCACTAACAAGTGTGTTAGTGTGGTTATCCCAACAAGTTGCACCTAACTGCTCGGTTGGGGTGGTCAACTCACAGAAGTACATGGCCTCAACAAGCCTTGGCTTGTTCTGAAGAACAGCTGCTCTGCATGCTTCTTTAACCGCAGTGATTACTTGACCGCTGATGACATTGTATTGATCAGAGTGGTTGGCAGCATCAGAGCCGTCAGCAAATATGTAAGGCTCAACAATAAACGCAAGACCCCACATAGGTTCATCACATAAAGGCCCAGCATTAGTGGCAATCTCCTGAGACAATGCTGTTCCTTAGTGCCGTAGACTCTATATGCAATGATTCAGGAGCATCTGCTGCATATCCATCACCATTGTCAAGGTCGTTATCTTTGGCTTCAAATTCCCTCACAAACCCCAATTTCTCAGAGACATGAGCTCTGCGACTCACAAGTATACCTTGCCTTCCATCCTGGACAGTTATTGTACCACCACTTGATTTTGAATCAGGCAAAAGAAGGATATTCGGACCAACCTGCCAAGGGCCTAGTGACCAGATTCTTGCAATGTGTCCAAGCCATGTCTTTCTATACCTGTCAAGTTTTCTTTATCAACTTGCTTAGAAATTGTGTCTAATTCACTGTCTATGGCATCAATCATCCGCTGTCTGAGAGTTGCAGCAGAATCGCCATCTTCCTGAGAAAGGCGAGGATCCAAAACACCATCCCAACGACAGGCAGAGCTAGGTGCCTGCTAATTATTCTTGTGCAGAGAGGAGCGGAGGTCGTGTTCATGCGCATGTGAGCTGCCGCGCGCCCGGGTTGTGATCGATCGAGCACGGGTCGCCATTACTGAGATCACCGAGAAAGACACAGAGGGTGTGTTTTTTTTTGGTATGTGTGTGTTTGGTATTTAGGATCATAGACTAGAGTTTAGCTATCTGAAATTTTAGTGTACACTTCGACTAGCAATTTTCATAAGTTGGCAAGAGAGAGGTGAGTTTTGACCTTAGGGTCTAAACTTAATGTATCTTATCTTAGGCCCAGTTTAGTTCCCCAAGAATTTTACAAAATTTTTCACGTTCCCCGTCACATTGAATCTTTAGACACATGCATGAAGCATTAAATATAAATAAAAAATAAAACTAATTACACAGTTTAGATGAAATCCACGAGACGAATCTTTTAAGCCTAATTAGACTATGATTGGACACTATTTGCCAAATAACAACGAAAATGCTACGGTGCCCATTTTACCAAAAAAAAATTGGAACTAAAGTGGGCCTTATCTTATCTTCTCATAACGAATCTGCAGGAGACACTCTGTGCGGGCACGATATCCACGTCGCCCGTTAACCTGCCAGCCGTTGGATCAAGCCAACTCGTAATATGGGCCGTTCGATGCCGATCGGTTCGAGTCTCACCCATTAAGCGCCACGCACGGGCGGTCGAGAACCGTCGAGAACCCCGCTCGTCCCTTCCGCATGCTCCGCCGAGCTCCGCGCCTCCGCCTCCTCCTGCAGTCCTGCTCGTCCCTCCGCTCCTCCCGTCGCTCGCAAAGCTGTGCTGGCTGGCTAGCAGCAGCGCGTGGGTTCCGCCTCCTCCTGCAGTCCTGCTCGTCCCTCCGCTCCTCCCGTCGCTCGCAACGCTGTGCTGGCTGGCCGGCGGCGGCGCATGGGTGCGGTGGCCGCGGGGGCACGGGAGCGCGGCCACGCCCTGGCTATCCTCGCTCGCATGACCCTCCTCTGTCTCTCTCGCACCCGCTCACACCGTTGCGCGTACGCAACTCCAAAATCGAGCTGTCCCCATTCCCGCCCATGGCGCCGCCGCTGCCAGTAGCTCTGGCGACGACCGGCCCCGGACACTGCCGAGGCAGACCACTGGCGCCCCTGCGCCACTCCCTGGCGCATGCACCCGCACACGCGAGCGCGCGGCCGTGCAAGCACGGCACAGAGCAATCACCGAAGAGGAGCCCGGGAGTATCCTCTGCCTTGTTGCTTATTAGCTTGATGACGTCATATGACGACATGCATACGCAACACGGCCGTTTTCCTTTAGAAAAATAAATCCAACAATACATTAGAAATACACATATACCAGCAACAAACCTCGGTGGACATGGTTCACCATGGACCGCTCTCTCCTCGTCTGGATGGTCCACGGTCTGCAAACCGAGTGCGTAGAATAGTGCGCGTGCTTTTGTGGTTTAACCCCTCTCTTTCTCTTATATGAATCTGCTGTTTACTGAGTCGTGGACTCATGGCTTAACCAAAAATAGGTGCTGGTGTCAATAGACCCCTCGCCGAGACACCCTATACTGGTGGACACCATCTGCAAAGACGCAATAGGCCATATCAAAACCAAATCATTGATTTGATAAAAAAAACCAAATCAGAGTTCTTTGTCCAGTACCGCAAGGTAATAACTCAATTTTTTCCATTACTTTCAGTAAATATCGATTAGTCAACAATACATACAGCATCAGCCCATCCTCATCCTCAGCTTCTCCTGTCTTGATCAGCTAACAAAATACAATACAGCCAGCTAATAGCCCCAATGGACATGGGCTCTCCTCATAACCAAATTCTAACCTGATACAAATTCCATATTATATATAAATATTATATATAATTCATGTATAACATCTGCTAAGAATTTATAGTTTTTTTAAGATATGCACCATGGACTCTGTTTTATATTATTAATATCATATAGTAATATTATATTTCTATTTCATTCACATTTACTAACTCTTGATTTCCTCTTATGCAATAACTACAATGTACTGTTCATTACAGAAATGGGGAAAAGAGCATATCAATATGATCAACAGCCTTGTAAAAGACAAACAAATATATTCTGTGGACAAAAAAAGATCCGTGCGAAAATAGAAGAGAGAAAACGGAAGATAGATGAAAAAAACCAGGTTGTACAAGAAGCTATAAAACGAAGATGCTTACAAGAAGATAAAAAACATGCATATTTGTCTTTACCTCATGGTATGATATACTTCTCTGCTGAACAAATTCAGTACCTGAAAGAAACATATGGGCAAAGATCGTACTTGGGAATACCAAAATACAATTGCAAATATTGAATGCAATATTCTGGTACGAAGAACGAAACAAATATGATACTGAACGAGCTCATGGACAGGTATTATACTCCGACAGTTGTAAATATGGCAAAATCAGAATACCACTATTCAAAGAACCAACCCAGTTTCTTAAAAGGTTATTGGATTACAGGGGAGATGGATACTTGAGACATTTCCTACAAAAGATAAGACAATACAATAGTATGTTTGCTTTTACATCTATGGGGGGCAATATTGATAGAACTATCAATAAAGGAGAAGGCCCCTACATATTTCGAATAAACGGTCAAATACATCATCGCATAGGATCATTGTTACTTGAACCAAATAAAATACCTAAGTTCGCTAAGCTATATATCTTTGATACTAAAAATGAGATTGAAAATAGAATACGAGCCTTAAGTAAAGAAGATCCGGATGGAACTGATCTTAACCAAGCTATAATCGAAGGATTAAAAAAATGCTCGATGAATACAATCCTTTAGTAAAAGTATTTCGCCATGCACGTGATCTACTTGAAGAACATAAAGGTATTGATGTTAGTATCCGAATCATAGGAGCCGATAAAGGTGATCAAATACAATACAAAATGCCACACCCCATACTCAGGTGAGGTGACCTCGAAATTTGACTTCTCCAACACTGTATACATCTTCCCAGGCAAATACGAGTTACATATTTTGAGTGGAGTACATAAAACAAGACTGCTTGGGTCGATAGATCTGGGTCGACAGATCTGAGTTACTTCTGAGACATTAGCTATGTAGCTTTCTTCCTTATAATGCCTTCCAAAGTGAGATCATTGATCTTCGCAGCAAGGATGAAATCATTACTTGTTAAACCTCCTATAAACACAATAAATATGATCAATACCAGAGCAAAGGCATGCCTCAGTTTTTAATAGAAAGTAAGTTGGCTGGGGTTTCCAGCTCACAATTGAAGTGCAATTGCATAACATTGACACCCAAAACAAGCTCTAACAGACACCTAGTGCAGCGATTAAAAAATAAACAGACACCTTGTGCTAAACCATTAGCAGTAGTAGATAGACTAAAGTAACAGTTCAGTTTGATCCTATAACCCTATTGTCATTTTTAAGAATTAGCATACCTTTCTTTGGGCAAATTTGTAATTGCAAAATCCTGTCCTGAGCTCATATTTTTCTCTTAAAAATTTACTTGACTAAGTTCCTTAAAAAGAATATAATGTTTGATTGCTTCAAGATGTCTAAAACCTATATAAATACAACAAAGCAAAAGAAAAAAAAGGCATATGGGTCTGGTTATTTGGATGGGAAAATTGCAAACTGATTGATAACAATGTCCAAATCCTTGAAGCAATAAATTTAACGATGGGAAAATTGCCTGGTCATCAGACTTATGGTGACCAAGGTGATGTCTAGTTTTGGAATGAATACTTTGAAAAGAAGCTAAAAAGAACCACATGAATCACTTACTGACAGAATTGAGTCCAAACATCAATTTTCACGTTATTCCAACCAACAAGATGAAGATCTGGATGGTGACCTGGAAAAGACACATCTGTTTGAACGTAATGTCCTCACATTGTTATAAAAGAAAACTCCGCACCAATTTATTTATTGGATTCTATGTTGATAGTAAAACTTACGACCACTTTTTGGATGGTTTCACCAAATATGAAACTTTCACAGCATGCTATACATAATTGTCATGTGTAACTATGCAACTAGAGTAAACACCCTGTACAGTACATGGATGCAAAGTAGCTTGGTTCTGACATCTCGTATTTATGAGGGAATAGTAACTCATGAAATGTTTCAGTTTCCCTTCATAGGAATTCTAGAATAGTTCCCCAAATTTTACTGGAGTAGGGTTCGTGGCTCTCCTGTCCATTTTGTTGTTCAGATAACAGTCATAGGAGAACAGGCAGTTAGAGAACTACATTCTACAGATAAAACAGAGTTGCAGTTTCTTGGATTGATTCTAATTGGACAATATAGGTGAAAGAGTTGACTACTGGCCAAAGAAATAAAGAAAATAGGTAATATGAAGAAAAGAAAGGACCTTCTTCCTCAGCAATAGGCGATAGCAGCAACAAGCTGAAAGAACTCAAGTCCTTTAACAAAGTTCTTCACCTTCCATGCTCTATGTAATTTCAGAATAATAAAATTGCTAGAAGGTTCACAATATCTGCATGTTTTGGTGCTTCTGGTTGGCAACTATAATCTAAAGAAATCAGTTATTAAAAGCCTTACAGTACAGTAATAACAAGAATGTTGTACTCCAAAAATACAAGCTACATACATTGAACTTGGTTATGACATATCACAATTCAAAAACCCAGCTAAAATCCACAGTGAAACATGAAAGGTGCAGCTAGCTCAAGCAACAGCATGCCGTATATATTTTCATGAATGCCTCAGCATACAGAGATATAGATAAAGGATTTCTGAAGCTTTCCAGGATTTCCTGTCAGAAAATGGTGTTGTGAGAGAACTGGGCTTTTCGATCAATTGCAATGCATTCACAGTTCAGAAAAACTCACAAGGAGCATATGATCCAGCTTTAATCCAACACAAACTGGTATACAAAAAAAAAGCTGTCTGAAAGCTCCTAACAGAACAAACAACATATTATGTGTATTTATATAGACTAAATCACAACTAACAGGTGACTGGGAGGCCAATTGATAGTAATCATAAGTTCAGCTGTCAGAGCAAATATACAGACAAGCCAATCTGCAGTTAGAAATTATTCTCAATTGATTTGATGTCTGATTCAGCACAGGTCATAGAAGCCCAAAATAACTGGTAAGGGGATTGTACAACTAAACAGAAGATGTGCGCGACGCCGAAGACGTGCTCACCCCGCCATGATTTCAAATGAAAAAGTCAGCAACACCAAAGTTGTACAACTCATCTAGATCTATAACTTTTATTTTGGTTATTTCTCCACCCGACTTTGTTTGAACAATTTGAAATCGAACATAAATTTTGATTTTTTTTTTACCCCTGCATACGGACTGTGGAGAGAAAAGAAGTAACAACGCTCAATAGACATCAACCAAGGATTGTCTGAGTGGTAAGCTAACTTGGTTTAGGAGCAGCACCTTGCAGGTTAAAATCCTCGTGCACCACATTTTTCACGCCAATTTTTTTTATGTTTTTTTCTCCTGCATCCAGAGTCTAGAGACTAAAAAGAATAATAACGCCCTAACAGGCCAAGATACATTCTGATATCATTTTTATTTTTATTTTATTTTGAAAATTTTTGTATATTCATAGGAATTTCAAATTTCAAAAAATCAAGACGTTCAAGTACTACTGAACAACATTATAGGATTGCCCAAACGGATTCATTATCTACTTTGGAAGACAAATTTAGAAAAAAACAATGGAAAAGGAAAGTATGACAAATTTGTACCTTTTACCTATTCATTTTTACGGATAAATATTTAGGCCTAGTTTGGAAACTCCAATCCCTCCGGGATCCTGACTTTTCTCTGGGTGGGTAATCCATAGGGATATCATTCTAGTTCTTAGTGGGGGGTTTTCCATCCCTGGGTTTTGCTCCCCCTTGCTTCCAAAAGAGCCCTTATAACTTAAACTTAACTACACATTGAAGCATAGCTTAGTGGTAAACTTGCAACTTTTGACTGCAAAGGGATTTTTATTTTATTTTGAAAATTTTTGTATATTTATGGGAATTTCAAAAAATCATGACGTTCAAGAACTGCTGAACAACATTATAGGAATTGCCCGAAACAGAATCATTATCTACTTTGGAAGACAAATTTGGAAAAAAAAACAATGGAAAAGGAAAGTTTGACAAATTTGTACCTTTTACGAATTCATTTTACGGATAAATATTTAGGCCTAGTTTGGAAACTCCAATCCCTCCGGGATTCCGACTTTTCCCTGGGTGGGTAATCCATGGGGATATCATTCTAGTTCTTAGTGGGGGTTTTTCAGCCCTGGGTTTTGCTCCCCCTCGCTTCCAAAAGAGCCCTTATAACTTAAACTTAACTGCACATTGAAGCATAGCTTAGTGGTAAATCTTGCAACTTTTGAACCTAGAGGGAATAGGTTCGTTCCCTACCACTATGTCCATTTTTTTTTATTTTCGTTTTTTCCTATTGACTTATTTAAGCATTACTTTTTCGTGTTAACAAGTCAATTTAAGCATTACTTTTTCTTGTTAACAAGTCATGCTCACTCTCACATTTTGTTCGAGTGAACTACTGGTCGCCGTGATATAGTCAATCGCCCACTTAGGTTCGATCCCTACCACTATGGCTATTTTTTAATTTTTTTGTTTTTTCTATTGACTTATTTAAGTATTACTTGTCCGTGTTAACGAGTCAATCGCTCACTCTCACATTTTGTCCGAGTGAGCTGCTATTCCAAAAATACTTGTATATCAATAAGGATTCCACAATGGAATACTGGTTTCAGAATCTAAATATTACCAATCAAAATACATCCTTGCCTTCTTAGTAATGGTATGGAAAACATCAATCAAAGCACATGAGTAGACAGAAAACAGATCCCGAAAATGTTGTCACCGCATACAGAATAGCTAGAAGAAGGGTGCTCACATACTTTTCTAAAAGCCTTAATCAATTATTGCATCTCTCATTTGAAATGTAAAGAAGTTCCATTTCAGCATGACGGGGAAAAGTTAAAAATAAAACAATCTTCATAAAAAACAATCTTTCATATATGCAGCAGAGAAGCTTCATGTTTTGCATAGCCTTCTGTCATCATTTCACCTCCCTCTTACATGCAACATTTTGGTCTGTGCAACCATGATGTCTTCCAAACACTGTGATTGCCAATCAGATAAAAAACCCACCAAATGATGTGTGAAAGAGAAAAACAATTGATAATAAATTTTAACCCCACAAAATTTGAGTGTAGTTTCCCTCCCACGGGTGATCCCCGGCCGACCATAGCTGGACATTTTGCGGGTGACCCCCGGGCGACGTGAAACAAAATCTGAGTGTAGTTTACAATGCTACTAACCTCCATAGGGTTCCACACCCTCCCCTTGGGCACATTTCTTCGACCAACTGTGACCTGCACAAAAAGTGCAGCAAGTTTATCTATGTCTATCCATTTTCAATTGCTGCGATAAAAAACATATCATCAAGGGCTCTTGACTTCTACTCCATCAATATAGTTACAAAGACAGCATCAGAAGTGGTTCCACACTTCCAGTAAACTGCTGCAAATCAACATTCATATGTACCTTGTAAGATGCATAAATTAAAACATTTGGTCTCATAATTCTGGGGAATCTTAACATGAAAGCTGCAAAAAGATTCCCTGTTCTTCTCTGCTCCTCAATGTCTGGAACAGTGCAGAGCAATAAAATCAAGCAGCAAACATAACTTAAATAGCAAGATCATTATGGCAAAATCCTACTGATTGTTCGACTCCTGAGAGCGTCTTCTCCAGCACTGCCTCCTCAAGCCACCGCCTGATGCATACAACACCAAGCAATCAGAATTGAATCAGAACTAACACATTTCTCACCAAAATCAGAAAAGCAACAATGAGGAAAAGCATACCTGAGCCTCTGCCATAATGACACGTTCCTGCGTCCAGGCATGTCAAGATCGTGAAACTCGCATAGCTTCTTTGCAATCAGCGCGGATATATCCGGGTCGCGTAGATCTGCCGTGGAGAGTGTCTGACAAAGCGAGGACGTGAGCAACGCGAGAATGAGCCATGACAATAGCCAATTCCCCATTGGATTTGAGCAGACGCATTAGGATGCATTCAGTCAGGACAAGCAGAGATTGATTTATCTAAGCCGAACAAAAGTCACTACAGGAACAGCGAGACTAGCTATGTTCAGCATACAAAGCAGACAGGAACATGAATGTGATTCAGCACCCTGTCTGTCATTGCAAAAGTGACTGAGCACTGTTTCCATCCCCAAACAAACATAAGAATATAAGAAACCACCCTCTGTCATTCGAGAAATCACCTGTGTCCCCCAAACAAAAAAAGCTAGAAATAGAAAAAACTATGATTAAGCACCAGGAACAGATACATGATTGTTAATCATTGCAAAAATAGATGGATCAGCAGATACTAATTACTTCCATACACTACTGCAAAACACAGTAGTTCCAGGAGCAGAAATAGAGCAATCTATGACCTGAATTTTATATTGAGCATGGTGATGGCCACCTGCACTAGACAATAACTTGTGGCATGAAATAATCACCTACCATATGCAATGAAAGATCTTATCTCAAAATTTTTCATTTTGACAATACTATGTGGCTGCTACATGTAAGGTAGACTACATCTTACCCTCAATGTTGCAGTCTTGCAAGGTGAGAACTGCAGCAGCAAACAACATGGCGAGCAGCTATTGCTGTACAGCCCTTCACAATCATGGCACTCAGATCTGTAATATTGGGACAATGGGTTCAGAAAAAGGATGCAAAGTACTGAACCAAATTACATTGGGCATGTTTTCAGGATTTGTGGTCAAATCCACCAGGCCACTCGAACCAATGGACATCAGCTTACTGCAGAACTACATTAGATGCATCATCCGCTAATTTCTCTAAAGGTTAATCACTAAAGCTTCTAGTACTGAACCACAAAAATAAAATAGCAGATCTGTGGGCTTTTAGATACACATAACAATACTCAAATTGGCCCTGCACACAATAAGAGAAGAACGAGATTAATTCTAATCGGTACCTTCCGGAGGGTTGTGGCGAGCTTGCCGCAGGAGAAGGGACGGAGGCAGAGGCCGGCTCTCTGTCGATGTAGACAGATCCAGAGAAGGATGCCGGTTGAGGGAGACAGATCGGAGGAAGTCGCTGTCCTCGTCGTCGTCCTGGATCTCCAGTGGCAGGAACTCGTCGTCGTCTTCGTTGCCGTCCTCGTTTCTGGCGATTTCGATGGTGAAATACTTACAGCGGGGGCGAGGGCAGGGCGGCGGCGTGCGAGGAAGAGAGCGAGGGCACGAAGGCAGTTCCTGTTGGCGTGGGGTGACCGGGTGAACCCTTGGCCAGCGCGACGCCCGTGCGAGGGCGGCGGTGGCTAGAGCGAGGGAGAGAGCAGGGCGGCGGCGGCTAGGGCGAGGTAGAGAGAGCTAGGTGTGTGCGACTAGGGGCCTTGTTTAGTTCCCTAATTCGGGATGACCGAATCACTGTAGCCTACTATTTTTATTTTTATTTGGTAATAATTGTCCAAACATTGATTAATTAGGCTTAAAATGTTCGTCTCGTAAAGTACAACAAAACTGTGTAATTAGTTTTAAATTTCATCTATATTTAGTACTCCATGGATGTGCCGACATTTTGATGTGACGGAGAATCTTCTTTTTACACAGTGGAATTTGGCCCCAAAGTCAGGGAACTAAACAAGGCCCAGGAGACCGGCGAGTTCGGCGTGTGTCACATGTGGTGGGGCGGGTGGTGCGGGTGGGGGAGTGAGAGCATCTCCACTAGTCCCCTAATAAAACTCTCCCAATAAGTTGATATTGGGGTAACCCAATATTTACTTTTTGGGTTATTGGGGGAGATGCTTTTGCAGTTCCCCAATACGTGATTTTGGCCCATATTGCAAATTCTAGCCCATGTTGAAGCAAACTGGCCCATGGATATTTTTCACGTCAAAATAAGCTGATGATGACTTGTTTGTCAGCATATACTTGAAACCAAAGATCAAAAGTGCAATAACAATTTGTTCAACAATAAGAAAATGAAATTAAACATACTCATACAAGGATATATTATAAACAAGATATAAAGAAAGATGGCATGGCATTGTTTCCGAGTGCAGAATCACCAGCGCTACATATCCAGGACCTACTAATGTTAATTGCTAGCACATGTGACGAATCACTTCAGATCAGTTTTCACTAATAAAAGAAGCACATACCCATTCAGTCTCACCAATATTTGGAGGACAGTACTGCTACATACACTCTCATATAGCAAGGATAGTACTATGTTCTAATAATTAGAGGATAACACATAGCCAAATGCAAGTTCAGTAGCCTTTCACTAAACTCCCAACTTGATCATCCTAGACTCATCCTGGACTCCAAAATTTATGTGCTTCTACTTTCAGAATAGATCATCAAACACTACCGTTTCCATTCCCACTCCCTCCCATCCTGGACTCTAAAATTTGAGCAAGCATTGTAAGAACACAGGCCTTTTGAGTTTCATCAAGCCCACTAGTGTCCATGAACATAATCTCACATTCCTGCTTCACTTTCTTCCTTTGCATCTCCTCTTCAAGAACTCTCAGCCTCTCCTCTTCAATCGCCACCTTGCACGCCTCCATAGCTTTGATCTCCAACCATCTTGATTCCTTTTCTTGCTTCTTTTCAGCCTCCACCTCCTTCGTTGCCATCATCTCTTGGACTGCACTCTGAAACACAGCATGATCCCCTCCCTTCTTAATCTTCTCCTTCTCTATCTTCCTCCCTAGAGGCCTCTTGTTGGGGGTGCCTCTGATCTTAGGGTGGGACTTGCTTCCTCTCCCTCATCTTCCTCATGCACTTTGTTGGACACCTTCTTAGTTGGAACACAATCATCATTCCTGTGTTTCCACTTCTCATTTTTTTCGAGCAGCGACCAACAATGAAGCATGGTAAAGGATTTGTGCTTAGGATGTCTTTGCACGTACAGAGCATGGCAATCGTTAATCTACCCAAATCAACAATTTGTTAGCAAATCTGGATGCAATATTTCATAAGCAGATTACAATGCAATATTTGGTCATCATTTACTTACTCGGTCCTGAAATGTTGTTCCACTAGGTGGGGCGCGTTCAAGGGTGTCAACATAGCCTGCCCACCGATTGCAACACTCTTGAATTGTACTACATCGATGGCTGAGTGAATTTATTGTTCTGCTAGAGGGTGTCTTCACATTTCGATAAAAGTAGTCGGCAATGCGCTTCCATTACGTCTTCACATTTTGATCAACCCCTATGACTGGATCAAGACTCACACTTTCCCATGCCTTGACCAAGGCCTCATCTTCGTCTATCGAATAGTTCGACGACCTTGCCCATTTCTTCTTTGTAGCAGGAGTAGGTGTAACCTCAAGGACTTCGTCATCTGCATAGGCATCATCCTTGTGTGCGGCCTCATCCATCATGTATGCATTGGACAAGGAGATACTATCTATGTCTGTGGCCTCATCCATCAAATCGAACAATGATTGTTCACTACATGCACACATAGACTCTGTTCATCTGGCTTATAATCCGTCTTTTTCAGCTTATTTTTTCAGCCAGAACAATGTTTTTCTCTCACAGAAAATCAGCCAACAGTGTTTTTCAGTCGGCTTATCAGCACAGCCGAACGGGGCCATAATAATTATAGGAAAGCTAGAAGCAGTGGGCAACAACATAAACAAAGAATCTCCTGCTGCAGTTTAGCGGCAGGAAACACCAAACCATTGCAAGGCTGCAGTAGAGAATAACTGACACACTAGAGAACAGCAAACTCATGAAAAAGGGTAGACCCAGTGCCAGAGGCTCCCACACGAGTGAGGTCTGGGGAAGGGAATAACCGAAGCAAAGTCTTACCCCCGCAGAAATTCTGCAGAGAGACGGCTTCGAACCCAGGACCTGGTGACTCGACGAGCTAGCACTCACCAACTGCACCAGGCCTGCCCTTCAAACGAGATTTTTTATTTTTTAGCCCTTTTTGCGAAAGATTCTCTCAAATATGCCCCTGGCGGAAAGATTTCAAAAAATAGACCCTTCTCATGGCGCCATAGTCGTTGGCGCCAAGATATAACTGCATGGCGCCAGGGTCACTGGCGCCATGACCCTGCCGCCGTGGCGGTGACGTGGCAGGGTGCATGGCGCCATGGATCTTGGCACCATGCATGCACGTAAAAACGGCCCTCGAATTTTTTTTCCTTTCTTCTCTCTTTCTCTTCTCTTCGCCCGGCCGCCGGTCCTCGCGCTCGCGCCGCCGCCCGCCCGCCGCGCCGCCGCCCGCCCGCCGCGCCGCCGCCGCACGTGCTCGCCGCGCCGCCGGCCTGCGCCGTGCCGTGCCGCCGCCGGCACGCGCCGTGCCGAGCCGCCGCCGCGCCGCGCCGCCACCGCGCCGCGCCGAGCCGCCCCCGCGCCGCGCCGCCACCGCTCGCCGCGGCGCGCCGCCGCCCGTGCCGCGCCCGCCCCCGCGCCGCGTTGCGCCGCCACCGCCCCCGCGCCGCGCCGTCTCCCTGCCCGCCCCCGAGCTCGGCCGCACGCACGTCTGCCACCGCCCGCGTGTGGCCGCGCCGCCGCCCGAGGCCGCGGTCTCAGCTCGCCCGGTCGTGCGCGCCAGGCCAGACGCCGGAGGCCCCTCGCGCGCCCCCGGCCGCTCGTCTCCGCGCCTGCGGCTCGACCGCCCGCCAGTGCCCGCCCGCCGCTCGCATCTCCGCTTCTGGACAAGGTAAACTAGTTTGTTGTCTGTCACTAATAATAGTACATTAGTGTGGGGGATAGACCCCCGGGTACCACAAGATGGTACATGGGTCGCACCATCCGAGGTGGCCCGACCCATGAGATCAGGACGGGCACGGTGCTGCTTGGCGTGCACCGTAAGAGATTGTAATAGTACCAAATAGGATACTTTATTTGTAACCTTGTCCCTTCGGAGTATATAAGGAGGGGCAAGGGTCCCCTAGAGAGAGGAGATAAAAAGAGGACAATCCATCTATACTTCAATACAATACGCCAAAGACACAGGACGTAGGGTATTACGTCGACCAGACGGCCCGAACCTGTCTAAATCGCTGTCTCTGCGCCTTGTGTCACCATCTGGTTCCAGATCACACGCATCCTACCGATAATCTACCACCACGGGCACCCCCCTCGGTGGACTGCCGACCATATTTCGTCGACAGTGGCGCGCCAGGTAGGGGTCCCCTTTAGGGGGCATGCGCGCTGATCCCTGATGAACCAGATGGCGTAACTCAAGATCATCATCCTTCCACGGCAGCTCGGCTTTCCCATGCTGATCCCCGCCGTTCTACACGGTTAGCTCGTCGACAACATCAAGTCAACATCAACTCGCCGACTATATCGATCTAGATGCCTTTCATCATGAAGTTGGCCAATACCTCATCTAGATCGGTCCTACTCCGTTCGGCGCTGGATGCGGAGTGACCGGCCCCAAACGCGACATCCATATAGGATTCCGACTCCAGAAAGCCTAGCAACGAGCGCTATCGCGGTAGATTGCAGCAAGCTAGCAACATGCCAGTTGAGGTTTTCCCTGGAGCAAGTCAACCAAGTCGCCGCAATCCATCCGAAGTCCGATCAGCAACGGACTCGTCAAATTCGGCACGTAACGTGAGACAATCCGTCTCTGGGTTATGCAAACCAAAAAGATCGACTTGCGTTAACTATAGCAAGAGTTCTGGAGTCCAACTCGGATATGACAACAAAGACCATATGCAACTAGCATATACGCATCCAGAAACAAGCCACCTACCAGATGATTTTTCCCTGCGGCTCGTTTACTCGCCGAGTTGCATCAGATCGGCTGCTGGCGTGCTCATCTGCGTTTTCAACACGACATCAACTTCGTTCCAGCCATCAAGCGAGCTGCTAACCGAGCTCCGGCCACGTCGACCACGTCTCGAGCGGCTCCACCGAGCTCCGACCACGTCGACTACGGACCACGTCGACCACGTCTCGAGCGGCTCCACCGAGCTCCGACCACCTCGACCACCTCGACCACAAGACTACGTCGCAATGATGATCGCCGCGAAGAACGGCGCTACGACAATCGCGACCACAGTCATGAAGACAGGTCGAAAAACTCGAGGACCGGACAACTTCATTGCCAACGACACGTCAAGCCATCTCTCGAACATCGCAACACGCCGACTACTCCCACCGGTCGTCAATAAAGCTAAGTATTATTTTTAATTGAAAATTTCTTCGATCATCGTACACCTCCGCCGACCACCCTAAGGGTGCGCTCCGCGTCGAATTTTCTCCATACATACAATCCAAAACATGTATAAGTTTTTACAGCGGTTCGCCGATACGTTTTTCCTTCCTGCTTGAGAATCCCAGAGCCAGCACTGTCTCCGGCTCCACCCCACGCGTGCATGAGAGTCCGCCCTCTGCGCTACGGGTAGTCGACAGTCGCTCCCTGGTAACATTGGCACTCTACGCGCGCCAGCGTTCCGTACCTCGCGCTACGAGATGTTGGTCAGTCCAGGGCTGGCACATTCTTCAGGACAGGTTAATACATCGTGCTACGCCTCTACATAACAAAAGAGCTAAAAACAGCTAATGTTATTTTTCGAATATTACACCAAGTGTAATTCATCGCCAACCGAACACCAAGTGTTTACTTCACCTCCTATAGAGAGGTCAATATATTTCGTACATCATCATGTACTACCGCTCTCCGTGTTTATTTTTCAGGAACACAGTTCGGTCAACGAGCTCATGCTTCAGGGTTCGCCAAGACCACTACGGTGTTCGAGGACTCTGGCCAGACCACGCTCGTGCTCGGGGACTCTGGCCAGACCACGCCCGTGCTCGAGGACTCGCCAAACCACTCCGTGCTCTAGGACTTCTCGCCAGACCACTCTGTGCTCGGGATTCTACAACAATAGCAAAAGCAACAATCTGTCATGTAGATCACCACGTCGGATTCCCAAGACGGCGCCCTGTCTCCACGAGACGACCAGATCCGATCTAAAGCCCAAGTATCAAAATCAGAGCACAAGTCGGACTACAACGCCGCCTCCATCTCCAACACGGCATTGACACTGGAATTTCCAAGTCAAGGTTTCGTCGATCAAGACTTTCCTCTGATTACGAGCAAACTAGAAGCGTGTACAGGCCTTGCAAGTTATTTAATCAAGGGGCAACTAGCGTATACGTGTGCATACATACACGACATGCTATACGCTTGAACCGCGCCCAAACACCAGGATGACAAGCAAGCAGAAAAGGAGTCCGTGTAATCTACAGAGCCATGACAGGCAAGACCGATTGCCAAAAGTCATGCGAAGCTAGTTAAAGTAATTAAGGTACGAAGGGCATCTACATGGAAGCCAACTCCAGATTGCTAAGGCACTTGCATGCGCGCATGCACGTACGCATCGTCTCCACGAGCATGCAAGGGCCAACTCCGCACATACACGTACGCCAAGCAAAGGAGGTTTCGGACTGCATCTCGCCTCGGACATCGCCGTGACAACCGCGACCACAGTCATGACGACAGGTCGAAAAGCTCGAGGACCGGACAACTTCATCGCCACCGATCAGATTTCTATCAAAGATAAGTACACTTCTAATATTTATATTTAATATAATTTTCATTACGACGTTTCTCCACAACGTCCTTGTCATGATTATTCTTCAAATTACGTTTGTCCATGTATACAATCTTAAATATAACATATAACTATACTTAATGCAAATCCTCGACCAGTCATGTTGATGCTCGATGTCTCTAGAAAAGGCCCTGTCTCCGGCTCCTTCCTACACGTGCACGAGCGTCTGCCCTCTGCGTTATGGGTGGTCGGCAGCGGTTCCTTAGCGACGCTTTGTTCTTCCTACACGTGCACGGGCTTCGCGCCCCGCGTTATGGTTCACGGGCTAGCTAGGGCTGGAGACTCAGCTACATACTAACTAGTCGGGCGGTTTATATTAAGTATGTAACACTTCAAGTGTTTAGTCCTTAATTGCATTTGCATTTGCATAAGCATAAGCCTGCATCATTCATGTTTGTTATTTTATGTGATGCAACACATGTGATTGTTCTAGGGTTTGTTTGATTTATTTCATAAAGTAATTGATAGTTGGTGTAACAAAAAGGTAAGGTAGCCAATCATGACCTACAACACCTTAGTTATACTTAGGGTAACATTTGGAACAAGGTTCATGTTGACCAAAATTTCAAATTTGCCCTCCAAGAGAAGTTTGACCACCAATTGACCCTAGAAGGCTCTAGTTTGACCAATTAAAAAGTCTAATTTAGAGACCTTGCATGGAAGAGCACCCTTAAGCAAAGTTGTAAAGAAATTCATGGGGAACAAAAGTCTCAATATGACCATCTCATGAAATTGACCCTAACATGCTCAAAAGTGGCCCACAAGTCAGTTAGAGAGGTAGCTCCAAGACTTAGAATTTTTCTAAGTCTGGAATCTGACCCTACAGTTTTACTGATGCCTACTTTAGGAGCTTTTAGTTTGCAAACCAGGCCAAACCAGTCTTTGAGCCAATTGACAAAGTTGTTGTCCACACATAGCTCTACAACATTGTCAATATCACCATCACCTGGTTCTCAATAGTTTAGGAGATATAGTGTCATGAAGTTAGGGTTTCAGTCGGCGTTATCTCTGAAACTGCATTTCAGTTTCAAGGGGCACCACTTTGGAGCTCTGTAGTTTCAAATCTAGGCCGAACCAGCCCAAACTCCAATTGACAAACTTGTAGACCTCATGTAGCTCTACAAAATTGGTGTAATCATCTTCGACTAATTCGAACCGGTTTGGGAGATAATCATCGTGGAAGTCGCTCTATGAGTCGGTCATCGATGTCACCATTCACCGATTCAGTTTCGTCAGCGTCGGAGTGGCCGACCGGCCGCAGGCCGTCGTCGACGCGTGGAGGCGCGGTGGCGCCCGTACGCCGGCCCTGGCCCCACCAGTCAGGCCGCGACGCCTTCAAGACGCCACGACGCGCGAGCCGGCCTCCATTCCTCCGCCCCCTCTCTTCCAGTTGCCAAGAACACCGAAACCGAGCCGCCATTGCCGTTCTTCTCCGGCGAGCTCAAGCGCGAGCTACACCGCATCACCGGCCGCCAGACCTCGCCAATCCCTCCGCCTCACCACCCTCCATCTCCTTGACCCACCGAAGCCCACGATTTGACTCAAGGTGAGCCGCATTGCTTTCTTCCCCGTCTCCGAGAGGTCGTCGGAGCCCGCCATGGGACCTCACCGTGGTCGGGGTGCTTCGGGTCTCTCTCCATCCTCCCTTCCTAGCAAAATGGATCCGCCTAGCTTCGGTGAAGCTCGTACCGAGCCTAGACCGCACCGTAAATCCTCACCGGCGACGGTGCGCCGCCACCGGACATCACCGGCCGCCGCTCGCGGTGACAAGCCCCTTCCACCCCATCCCCATCCATTCCACGAGCACCAATCGACGCACCGGGTGACGGAGAACACGAGGCGGTGTTCGATTGGCCGAGCGAGCTCTTCTCCGGCGAGCTCGAGCTCGTCGGAGCTCGCGGGTCTCCGCTTCCCCTACCTCCGGTCACTGACCGCGGGGGCCCGCCCGTCAGTGTCGCGCGCGGGCGGGGGCGCTGAGCGGGCCGCGCGCGCGCGAGTGTGTGGGCCGAGTTTTCCGGGCCGGCCCAGTTCATCCGAAATGAAATTCATTTTTATTATTTTGTCACTGATTTTTGTACAAGTTGGAAAAATATAGATCTAGGGTTTTAATGATCCAAAAATCATGAGATAAATTTTGTTAGGGTCTACATGATGTGTAGTATTTTAGAAAAATATGGATCTGGCATGAGATGTTTAAATTCTGTAAGAATTTAATAGATCCTTTAAATGTGTTTTGGAATGCATGCAAATTTGTTAAATTTATAACTTGAGCTGTAGTGTTCCATAAATCATGAAATTTGGTGGGTAGGTTACTCTATGCTAGCCCTAGCTCTGGTAAAAATTTGGGCATCAGTGCTTAAGTAATTTCCAAGTTATAAGGCTATCATTTGATTCTAGGAGATAATTGAAGGAATTTTTGTAATTTTTCTACATGTGCGATGTTCTTGTAACTTTTTGGAGAATGTCTTGGTACCCTAGAGTGTCTAAAAAAATATGAAATCTGTTTTTTGATACTTTTCAATATGATTTATTAATTATACAAGAATCAGCCTTTTTGACTGGTGAATTTTGTATAGAGAATTTCTGTGAATAAAACTTGTTCAAATTTTTACTGTGGTCTCTTTTTGGGTCAGAGAGTCCCCTGTAATTTTTGTAGAGTTTTAGGAGCAGTTTACATATATGTTTAAAATTCCACCTAATTAATTAAGTAAAATAAGAAATGAGTATAAATAAATGTTCTAGGTAGTCACACCCTACTTTCTGGTGTTGTTATACCCCATGTGAACTTTTGGAAATCTTAGTTTGGTTTTAAGGGTCTTTGGCCACATCAATAAATGTTTAACCTTTGTAATTTTAGATTTTCTGGACAGCTAGTAGTAATTCTAAATTTGGCTTTGATAAAATTGGTTGCTGGAAAACTTGTAAATACCAAAGTTGGAGTAAACTTGATGAACTAGCTTGTGTCAAAATTTGGAAGCATTTGGCTTAGTAGTTTGAGAGTTACTGTTGTTTAAAGTGGCATTTCAAAATCTGCTACTCTCTGTTTTGAGAGGACAGATTCTGGAACTTGTGAAGTTTGACATGGAAAACTTAGGAGTTTGGAGTTGAGGTCTGAAAATGAATTGTAGTGCATTTCTTAGGCTTTCCAGATTGTCTTAGATCATATCTTTTGGAATTGTAAATCTCCAGTTGTGATAAAAACAAGTAGCTGCTGTCCAGAATGCTTACTGTGGTGTTTTACTGTGGTGTTTTGTAAATCTCACGTCTTGGGTGTGGAGCTATGCCTGTCTGAGTCGTTTAAGGACCGATTCGCTGTACGTCCTTGAGTCATGTTGAACGCAGTCTAACACTTAGTTGGCCGGATAAGTCATTCCGACCGAGAAGCCGAGTAATGTGGTTCAGGCCGGGAATCGAATGGTAGGTTGCTTCTTGGAGGAGAGAAAGGATGTGCTTGGGGACATTGGCGTGAGACCAAGGGGAGGTTAGAGTCCCTATCACCTGGCAGAGTGTCGCCCTTGGGGTAGTGACATCATTCGGACCCGCGATTCCTGAATCATATGAAAAGGTGGCTTGTGCGACCCTGGCAGGGGCCTGCGCGGTGAGTGTTAGAAATACCCCTCCAGCTGGATAGAAATTCGATTCGAATCGCCGTCGCTCCCGGTTAGTGAGCACTTGACTTGAGCAGCGGCAACGTAGATCTCATTAAATGAACTGGTGGTTAAGGGAATGATACAATGTTGCCACAATTCATACCTGCTCTGGATATAATGATGATAATTGTTTGATTATAATCAAGTGCATGTTTAGTACAGGTGCTAAGATAGACGACAGGTAAATGCTAAAAATAACTGCTAGTACAGGCTACAAGAGTTTAAATTACTTATGCCTTTATGCAAAATGTTATGTCAGCTAGCCTCTTGTGTAAGCCTTGCATAATCCTTGGTGTCATCTTATTTCTGGTTTTCGACGGGTAAGTCTAGCTGAGTACATTCCAGTACTCAGGGTTTATTCCCTCCTGTTGCAGATGACATGCTTTATCAGGGATTCTGCAAGACGTGTCTCCACCCTG
Source organism: Saccharum hybrid cultivar R570 (assembly GCA_038087645.1). NCBI lineage: Eukaryota > Viridiplantae > Streptophyta > Magnoliopsida > Poales > Poaceae > Saccharum > Saccharum hybrid cultivar. The sequence continues at coordinate 32,038,695 of JAQSUU010000001.1, read as the reverse complement.
CGGGTGATGATGACTAGATCACAAGGGCAGGATCATCTTTATGTACTTCCCTCATGCTTTTGCGGGATGTCGATCATCTAGACTGGCAGTATTTAATTAACTAGTGTGTGTGTTATGCTTCCGCTACTTTCAAATTTGGTTTGTAATATTGGCTACTCCGTGGTGTAAACTTATTTTGGAACTACTTGTGAAATGTAACGTACGATGTGTATGTTGAATGATGCGATCCTGGTTGTAAGCAGTTTGGTTTGAAATCCTTCGTGATTTCGATTGACTACCGGGATTATATGGGCTCAAGTTTGAAAATTTGAGCGCTTCGGTGCTTGTTTTCGTACTTGTGCTCTTATAATTTGGTCGGTTCTGTTACAAAGTATAAACACAAACTTCACATTAACACTGATGTTTACAAAGCACCAACTGCTTTATCACATCATGCTCATGACTGCTGAGCGTCATACGCTATTTCTTCACCGCTGATTTTTTCTTCATAATTTATTATTTTATATATCATGTACTACCATTCTACATATTTATCTACAGGAATTTCGAGCTATGCTCGGGGACTTCGTCGCTCGCTCCTCGACCTACGCTCGGGGACTGCCTCGATCACTCTCCGACCATGGCTCGGGGACTTCGTCGATCACTCTCCGACCACGGCTCGGGGACTTTGCGTCTCAACTACATGCGACTGGCGACTCGCATACAGTTGGGATATTCTTTCTCGTTTAGACCTTGCTACAAGGCTCATACCTCGCCTTCCAGCAAGCTCGGGGACTACATCGGTACGATGCACCTGCCGGTGCATCTCGTATCGCCTGTACGACGGTTGGATTCTCAACTTAACTGGGAATTCTTTTTAGACCCTGGCACCACGTGCCTACGTCACCTACTATCAGGCTCGGGGACTAAGTGGGCACACTTCACCTCGCGGTGAATGTGCTTATTTTTCGACCACTACGCCTCTGATGATCAAAGATGCTACGCTTCAAGACGCACTTACATTTCTTTTCAGAAATACAAGTGGGCACACTTCCTGGGACGGAAATCTTTTTCTTTCTTCTTAAGAGCACCATACATTCTTCGGACAACCTACTTCTCCGGCGACAACGGTGGTCGGAGATGTCAAGAACTCAAGCCTCACTATTCGGAGAAGGTTAAAATGGCGTGTCGCATCAGAATACATGGCGCTCGGGGACTAGCTGTGGGGGATAGACCCCCGGGTACCACAAGATGGTACATGGGTCGCACCATCCGAGGTGGCCCGACCCATGAGATCAGGACGGGCACGGTGCTGCTTGGCGTGCACCGTAAGAGATTGTAATAGTACCAAATAGGATACTTTATTTGTAACCTTGTCCCTTTGGAGTATATAAGGAGGGGCAAGGGTCCCCTAGAGAGAGGAGATAAAAAGAGGACAATCCATCTATACTTCAATACAATACACCAAAGACATAGGACGTAGGGTATTACGTCGACCAGACGGCCCGAACCTGTCTAAATCGCTGTCTCTGCGCCTTGTGTCACCATCTGGTTCCAGATCACACGCATCCTACCGATAATCTACCACCACGGGCACCCCCCTCGGTGGACTGCCGACCATATTTCGTCGACAATTAGTCATGAAGGTAGTTAGTAAGTTTATTATAGATTAAGATTGATTGATACTTTATATAGTTACTTAGTTATTTAGTTAGTTATATAGTTAGTTACTGAAAATAGTTACTTGACATCGTTAGTTAGTAGTACTATGCTGTTAGTAGTTGTTATTAGTTATTAATACTTAGTAGTTAGTAGTATTTTTGTATTTACTTTTTGTGTAGATTGTAGTAAAGCAATTGTGCTTCGTTATGTTTGGGAACTAGATGGACAACCTAGTGAGCATATATCATGGAGAAACTGTGGAACGAGATCGCTATGGATATGTTGAGTTTGTTGACATGCAAAGTGTGCCTGTGTTATTCAATGAGAAGCCATCATTTAGTGAGTTGATTGCAAGGGCTCACGAGGAGGTACATTGCTATGGAGATGATGGCATCATAGTTGAGGGTGTACTTCACCTAGGTTTTCCTCCTAACATGCTAAGGAAGATGATCCCAATAGGATGTGCAGATCAGTGGGACAACTATATGAGATCGGCTATGAAAAGCCAATTCCAAAGTTTGGACGTGGTTGTGCATCGTGTGCTCGTTGATCCCATCCCTCTTGGGTTGTCCTCGCCAATGGGTGAGCAGGCATTTTTTGAACCTCCCGTCCCGGAACGTGATGTGGATGCTGAGGTTCCGCCTACCGTTCCCGATGCGCAATCTGCCCCCAATGATGTGGCACATCCTCCTCAAGAGATCCCTTTGACACAGAATCATCCGAGTAAGTGTCAATTAGGCATCATTTTATCTTTGTAGCTTAAGTATCTTCTTCTCATCTACTTTTCTTATCATCTCCTCTTATTTGTGGCTATGTTGTAGGAGACGTTCCCGATAATGAGGGCGCTCCTCCTGCTGATGCCCAAGTTCAGATTGGCAATGGAATCCGTGCTTCCAATAGTGTTGAAATTATGAATGATTCAGAGCCATATGAGATCGCAAGGGTTGTTGATTCTGACGATGATCGTCCCGTTGGAGAGCTCATGGAGAGTGACGTTGAGATGCTGAGGCGTATTTTTCCTGGCCGCCGTGATTCTGTGGTTCATGAGTTCACTGATCTTACTCATTTCGATTAGGCGTGTGCCGAAGGACGTGAAGATGAGCTGCAGGAAGCTCCAGAGGCTGGTCCTAGTATGGAGATAGAGAAGGGGAGAGTTTTCAATGACCTCCCTGCATTGAAGAGGTGGTTGCAGGCGTTTGCAGTGATACGCAAGAGACCGTACAAGGTCCTACATTCCCATGTGGAGCGGCGTTACATGGTTGTTTGTGACAAGGAACGCTGTTCATGGAGGGTTTGTGCAAGGAAGCAAAAGGTCTCCGGAAAGTGAAAGATCACAAGAGTTGTCGGGCCACACACTTGTTCTTCACATGACCTCAGCACGAAGCATCGACAGTTGACATCTACCCTCATTGCCAAGCAGTTGATGAAAGTATTATAGGGTGAGCCGAACATGAAGGTCAGGACAATTATCAAAATAGTTAATGAGGTGTATGGAGGATATGACATATCTTATGGCAAAGCCTGGAGGGCTAAGCAGCGGGCGTGGAAGATGATATATGGGGACTGAGAGGATGGCTACGAGCAGCTTCCAGTACTTCTCAATGCAATTAAAGCAGTGAATCCAGACATGCATTATGAGTACATCCCTAGGCCAGACTCATGGAAGGATGGGAGACAGATATTCTTCCGTGCTTTCTGGTGCTTCCCTTAGTGTGTCGAGGCATTTTGGCACTGTCGTCCAATCTTCTCCATTGATGGTACATTCTTGATTGGCAAATACCGTGGCATACTTCTCATAGCCATATCGTGTGACGCAAACAACAAGCTTGTTCCTTTGGCATTTTCTTTGGTTGAGAGGGAGAATAATGATAGCTAGGGATGGTTCTTGAGGCTAGTCCGGATACATGTGGTTGGGCCTGACAGGGAGGTCGGCGTCATATCAGATAGGCACCAGGGCATACTTAATGCTGTGTGAGAGGAGATAGAGGGGTATGCACCTTTGCACCATTGTTGGTGTACTCAGCACCTTGCTGAAAATCTACTCCGGAAGGATGGTGTGAAGGATAATTTTGATCTTTTCCAGGAGGCTGCTCGACAGCTTGAGGATAGGAATTTCCGGAGGAAGTTAGAGGAGGTCAGAACCGCATCTAATGCCGAAGGTAGACAATGGTTGATAGGTTTGATGAGAGATGTGGACAAATGGACAAGAGCTCACGACGTAGGTGGCTGGAGGTACGAGTTTCAGTGCAGCAACATGGCCGAGTCTTTTAATAAGCTGCTGCTAGGGATTTGTGGTATGCCCGTGAATGCTATCGTTCAATTCACATTCTACAAGCTTGTTGCCTGGTTCAACGATCGGCACGCACATGCATTGCAGTTGCAGAGTGAAGGTAAGATTTGGGCTCCCACACCACATGCACATCTAGACAAGGCAAAGGAAAGGGCTCGCACACATGAGGTCACATGTTTTGACCATGCCACAAGAAGATATGAGGTGAAGCATACTGGTGGTACTACATCTGATGGTGTGGTCCGAGAGTCAAGGATTCATGTGGTAGTCCTCCAAGATTTCTCTTGCACTTGTGGGAAACCAAGGCAGTATCACTTTGTATGTTCTCACCTTGTAGCAGCTGCTAGGCATCGCAACTATGATATTGAGGCTAGGATACCTCGCGAGTTTAGTGTCGACACGCTTGTCCAAACATGGAGACCCTGCTTTGTTCCTTTTCGGGACCCAAGAGAATGGCCTCCATACGACGGTCCAACGTACGTTGCAGATCCAACTTACCGTTGGGACAAGCGTGGCTCCAGAAAGAGGATGAGGCACAGGATGGTTATGGATCAGATACCCGGTAGAACGCGACGTGGGAGAGCGACGCCATTTCTTAATGACCCAGAGCAGTACGAGTGTGGCAAGTGCGGTAGACTTGGCCACAATTCCCGCACTTGCCATTGGAAAATTAGTGAGGTGCGACTTGAAGTTGTTTGTATTATTTAATACCTATCATATTAAATATACAATTCTTGCTTTATGTTTAAATGCATATTTATTTAATAACTAACTGACTATATTTTTTTAGGATGGCGCAATTCCACCTTCTAGACCCGGTGTACGACAAGAGCCACCGAGGATGTCTCGTAGCGTCGGGGCAGGTAAGATTTCACACTCCAATATCACATACTTTGAATTATAAGTGCATATGTGTGTGTCAAGTAACATTTGTATTTTGTTAAAATGCAGAACCTTCCGCTCCTTTGTTCTAGAGTACATGGAGGGTTCTTGGAAATGCAGTACGACGACAGGTACACACCTTACCTATCGAGAGCTGGCCTGGACGTCATATCTTTCTAGGTTTGTCGTGGCCTGCCTTTGTTCAACTCAGTGGGCTTGACTTCATTGGTTGACAGGTATTTTATGAACACATAGGTTGTATTAATAATCATTTGTTCAAGCGGTTATGTTTCTGAGAAGCATTATTGGTTTGGTAAAATAATAGGTGGCGACTTGAGACTCATAACTTTCACATGGCGTTTGGGGAGATGACAGTCACGCTACAGGACTGTCAGAAGTTGCTAGGTCTGAGGGTGAGGGGAAGGGCAGTGACAGGGCAGTGTAGGTCAGAGGGTTGGAGAGCTCGGGTGGAGGCCTTCCTTGGACGTCTAGTGGGTGAGCAAGGAGAGCGCACTTCTGGTGTTCTCCTCTCATGGCTTCGGGCTGAGTTCGCACAATGTCCTCTAGGGGTAGACGAGCAGACAGTCCAGTACTACTGTAGGGCGTGGATCCTACACTTATTTGGCTCTGTTCTCTTCCCCGACGGAACGAGGGACACTGCATTGTGGATGTGGATCCACTGCCTCACAGACTGGGATCAGGTGGGTTAGTACAGCTGGGGCTCTGCAGTGTTGGCTTTCTTTTACCGTCAGCTTTGTGAGGCGTGTCGGCGGTCTTCACAGTCAGCCTCACTAGGTGGGTGTGCGTACCTACTCCAGCTGTGGATGTGGTCGCGGCTTCTAGTTGCTCGTCCCGTGGTGCTGGCTCCTCGCGACTGGTTCCCAGTGCATAACGCACGTCTACAGCCGACGTGGACGTACCTGTGGGACCAGGTGACAGTTCCTCACGCGAGGATGGAGCGGGCATACAAAGAGTACACGGACGAGCTAGATAGGCTAATGGCCTCTAGTGTAAGTACAAATTATTATACATGTTAGTTCAAAAAAAAATATTTATTAAGTTATCTAACTTCTTGTTTGGACACGTTGCAGGTGACTTGGGAGCCGTACGCGGACGAGGCCGCACTTCCTTTTGCGGTGAGCAACGTGTGTGACAGCGACAGCGAGCTCTACAGGGTGAGGTGCCCTCTTATCTGCTTCTATGTTGTCGAGTACCACCTTCCACATCGAGTTGCACGCCAGTTTGGAGCAAGGCAGCGTTGTCCACCATCTCCAGTGTCGACTGGTGTTGACTTGCACAAGTAAGTGTTCTATTCTTTGTAGTTGGACATTTTCCCTGAATTTGCACGGTTATAATTACCACTTCATATATGTCGAATAAGATGGATGAAATAATTATTGGTATGTTAGTATGTCTATGGAATGCATATAGGTGTGGTTTGTATCAACAAACAAAGGAAACTCTGCCGAAATTTTTAAGTTTGGCATACATGCATGTTATGTTCACACCATGATGACTAACTATTATACGTGTTTTGCAGGCTCGATCGTAAGAAAAATAGGAAAATCTTTGATTGGGCCCATCACCACAGAGACTACATCGAAGAGTGGGAGATGTTCGACGAGAACGTGGATGACAACGACGAGCCGCACACAAACAGAGAGTACAGGCGGTACCAAGCTTGGTACCACCAAGCGACTCGTACGAGGCTTAAGCTACAGTGGACACACGATGACTACGCTAACATTGAGTCGTCCGAGGATGAGGACACGGCGTACGACCACTCTACTCGTGTAGGTCGCCAGGTGGAAGCAGGACCGATCTTGGACAGAGTGGTATGTCATTTGCTCTACTTTTATATATCCATTTGCGTAAAAAATGACTTACAACTTACAACTTTGTTGTAGAGCAACTCCCTCAGGATGTCGGTCAAAGAAATTGAACGCTTTCGTCCGAGGGTGAGGGACGACGACACACGTAGCTTCCTTGACGTAAGTATCTATAAATATTTAAATATTAGATTACTAACACGTTCAATACATTCAGTTGACATGATTTTGTGCACCAGAGACTGGCTCGTCGTCTACGCCATACCGCTGCACGCTGTGGTTGCAGGACATGCACGACGCAGGACGTGCACGTGCCTTCTGCACCCAGAGGTGGCGTAGGTTCGTCTAGCCACGAACCTACAGGGTCGCGAGGGGTTTGCAACAACGATGAGGACGAGGACGAGGACGACGACCACGAGGACAACGACCAGGGCCACGAGGAGATTGAACCGTCTTAGATAGACGATGCTCCCTAGACTCAGCCTTCGCAGCAGGTCGGTACCAGGCGACGTCGACCACCTGACCCTTACACTCCAGGCACCCACGCTCTTGGACACAAGGGCAAGGGTAGGTCTAGGAGACAGTTGAAAGTCCTATGTTTGGTGTTGGTAATTAGTGACAATGCCTAAGTACTAATCCTATGCCTAAGTTGTATGTAGCATATGAGAATTAATATATTCCAAGGTTGGTGGCAAGTTGGACATGGTGATCATGATGGCCACACTTGGATTTGGACGCAATCCTACGTGATCAAGGCAAAGGTATATGCTTAAGGGTTGTGTTTTAGTAACCAAGACACCTAGTGGGTGTGGTTACATTATAGGATAGATAGCCATACTATAAAGAGGGGAATGACGCAGCTATTGAACTCCTAAGTGCCTCTAGATGTGCATTTCATGATCATATGCATTGGGTTTTTTTGATTCACGCCATTACAATTTCTCGAGTTTAGAGATACGCCATTACAATTCGTCTATTCTGAGAATTGCCATTATAATTTCATCTCTCCCTCATCCATGCCATTTTCTACACTTTTGCTGTACCTGGACCCATTGTCAGGTGTGTACGCATACACGGAGACGTATTGGCGTTAAGGACCCATCTGCTCCGTTAGCCCGCCCGCGGCGCTCGCCCCAGAGCCTGCGCATGGAGCGGCGGCCAGCGCGCTCGCCCTTACGTCGCCGCGTCCACCGGCACGAACTCGTCGCCGCCATCAAGCCACTGCTCAGGACGAAACTCGCCGCCGTCGTCGCCCCACAACCGTTTAATCCTCCCCATCGCGGCGGAGGGCGTCTTCTTCGCCTGGCCATGGCGAGGAGGCCGACGCCGAGGCACAGGGCTCGGCCCACATGCATGCGGCATCGCCACATCTGCGCGGAGGCCAGTAGGCGTGGCCTTGGCACAACACGCGTCGCGGACACCAGCCTGTCCGGCTCCTCCGTGAGCATATGTCTTCCAGCAGCGGTGCAACATGCCCCTACGCATGGCACCCTCAGCGACCACCGCGCGTGGCGCCTTCTGGTGGAGTACACCAGGACGCCGCCGTCGAGCGCGAGCACGCGGTCAAACACATGCGACGTACACGATTGCTGATGCTTGCCCTATGACATGAGACTGTTCCACGATCCCTGTGCCAGCAGCTATTGCTCTCCATGCTCTGATTACTGGCCTGCTCGGCGACGTCGCGGCAGCCTCCGAGGCCACAGAGACCATGCCGCTCATGCCATCCTTCAAGAGGAAGCGGGCCGTGGCCACACTGGAGAATGCGGAGGAGGTGGTCGGACTGGCTATCGCTTGCATTCTCGAGAGGCTGCAGCCGGCGGAGCTGCGGAGTGCGGAGCATGGCTGCTGTCTGCCCGTCTGCCGCTCCATGCGTGAGCGCTGCCGCGGCGACCACCTCGGGGAGCGCCACATGACCACAAGTGGGGCCGTGTCCTGGGCCTTATTGCCAGGGACGAATGGTGGACGCACCTGGCGTCCGTCAGCGAGTCCAGCGGCCACGTCCGTCCGTCTCACGGCCTCCCACCTGCGTCCATCGCGCTCTCGCTATTGCTGCAGTGCACCACGCGCTCGCCACTGCCGCAGCTCGCGAGCGCCACCGGCCTCACGCTCGGTCATGCCGCAACCCGCCGCGTGCTCTTCCACTACCGTAGCTCGCGAGTGTCGCCGGCTACACTGCCCACCGGGTCCCTACAGGAGCCGCTTGCCGGACGTGGCTCGCCACGCTGTCCTGCGTTTGCCCGGTGGTATCCTGGATGCGGCCCAAGGCCGAGGCGCCACCCTCTTCAATCGCCGCCGCCGCCGCCTTCAGTCATCGTAGAGGGAAAAGGGGAACGAGGACGGGGAAAGAGAGAGTGACGGCGGCATCAGTCTAACGGAGGAGGCGGAGACTTAATGTGAGTACGTGTTTCTGTACGCTGACAGTGGGTCCATATACGTAGCAGGTGTAGAAAATGGTATGGATAGAGGAGACGTAGAATTATAATGGCATATCTCTGAATAGGTGAATTGCAGTGGCGTTTGTCAGAACTCAAAGAATTGTAATGGCGTGAATAAAAAAAACCCATATGCATTTGGATAGAACTAATAACGCCTCGAAAAATGATTGTGAAAATCCTAACACACTCACACATGATGAAGATCACTTAGTGGTGTTAGCACGTTTGCGAAGGCAGTGGAGTTTGAGCGGTAGAGAGGGTTTGGGGTCCTCTCTCCACTACGCCTATTTTCGAGGCGTTTTCGAGGAGTTGAAACGACTATTTTCCACTACGCCGGAAGTCCGGAAAAGAAATAGAGACGAACGGAGGTCACAGAGGTGACCGGACGCTGAACCGGACGCGGTCCTTGCATGACCGGACGCGTCCGGTCAGTGTTCAGTGTCTACGCGTTTTTCAGTTCGATGATCGGCCGCGAGGCGCGTCCGGTCACTGATGATCGGACGTGTCCGATCATTCAGGGAGCTTACTGGACTCTAACCGGACGCTGGCACTGTCGCGTTCGGTCATTTTCTTCAGCGCGTCCGGTCACTGTTTTGTTGAGCGCTGCTCAGGCGACCAGCACGTCCGGTCCTTCACGGGACCAGCGCGTCCGGTCGTTCCCGGCGCATCCGGTTAGGTTGACCAGCGCGTCCGGTCAGTTCTTCGCAGTTAGCCGTTGTGCGATCGGGGTGTCTGGTCATTTGGACCAGCGCGTCCGGTCAGTACTTCACGAGTTAGCCGTTGGGCGACCGACGCGTCCGGTCAGTTGGACCAGCGCGTCCAGTCAGCCCGATTTCGGCTGTTTAAGTTTCTAATGGCTATATTTGAAGGGGTACGTCTATAAATACTCGTTGGCCGGCTCAAGGCTCACTCTCTCGGATATCTCTCGAACATTTGACATACTTGTGAGCACTTTGAGCTAAGCAAATCCCCTCCCACTCATCTCTCTTGCTTCTTTGCATATTCGAAGTGAGATTGAGTGATCCAAGTGCATTTACATTGTGAGATAGCATCTAGTTGGCACTTGGTGGTTGATTTGCTGCGGGATTCTTGTTTCTCTTGGTGGTTGCCGCCACCTAGACGGCTTGGAGCGGCTTGGAGGCGTTGGCAAGAGTTGGTGTTTGTTCTTGGCCACCTCCCGTGATTGTGAGGGGTTTGTGCCTACCTCGGCGAAGCGCTAAAGACAACGTTAGTAAATTGCTCGTGTCATTTGCAACCTTTTGCCATTTGGTAGGTTCTTGTGGCGCCTTTTGAGAGGCTCGGTGTGAGACCGATTAGCCACCGAACCACGTGGTGAAGAGGGACACAACGGGGACTAGCGTGCCAGCAAGCACGTGAACCTTGGGATAAATCTTCGTGTCATCACTTTCATATTGTGATTGATTGATCCCGGTGTTCGGTTATCTTGGTATTCATTGTTGATCATATTGGTTGGCTCATTACTTCGCCCCTCAGTGAAACTCTCGCAACTCAACTCCGCATTACTTTCTTAGTTGTCTTTGCTAGCTAGTTAGCTTTGCTTTAGTAGCTCCTTTGTGTAGCTTGCTAGTTGTAGTTATAGTTACCTTCTTGGTTTGACTTGTGCGGTTGAGTGCAAATACTAGAATTGTGAATTGGATAGGTGGCTTGCAAACACCCCGTAGGCTAAGCAAAACTCGCATCTCGCTATTTGTTATATTGATAAACTTGTTTAGCTTGTCTTTGTAGAAAATTTTAAAAGGCTATTCACCCCCCCTCTAGCCATCTAGACCTTTCAAGTGGTATCAGAGCCGTGGTCACCATTTGCAAGGCTTAACAACCTCGGTGCAATATGGCTCAAGTTATGTTCAATCATGTTAATGGCAAGCCTCTATTCTTTGATGGAGTCTCTTCCTTTGATCATTAGAAAAGGAAGATGAAGCAATATCTAGGCAATATACATGAGAAGGTTTGGGATGTGACCAAAGAGGGATACATAATTCTTGATGAGGAAAATCTCACTCCCAATGACCGCATCAACAAACAATGCAACACGGCAGCACTTGACACAATCTACCGTGCCATTGATGATAAAGTATTTGAGCAAATCAAAGATCTTGAAAAGGCAAATGAGCTTTGGATAAGACTTGAAGAAACATATGAAGGCACTTCAACGGTAAAAAGTGCCAAGCTATATATGCTCAAGGACAAGTTCTCCACTTTCAAGATGAAGGATGATGAATCCATCCCGGAGATGTTCTATAGGCTCTAAGTCATTGTCAATGATCTCAAGGGGCTTGGAGAGAAGGTTGAGGACAAGGACTTCTCACACAAGTTCTTGATGTGCTTACCCAAGAAGTTTGCCACCTTAAGAAGAATGATCTTTAGAGAGGGATTGGACAAGGTCAAACCAACCAATGTGCTTGGAGATATAATGACCGATGCCCAATACAATGATGTTGAAGATGAGGTAGAAGAGAAGAAGAAGACCAAGGTCAAGCAAGAGAAGCCCATTGCATTCAAGGCTTCATCCTCTAAGGGCAAGAGCAAGGTGGAGAGTGATGATGATGATCCATTCGATGATGAGACCATGGCCCTCCTCGTGCACAAGATGGGAAGGTTCATGAAGAAGAAAGGATATGGTGCAAGAAAGAGAAGGGACTTCATGAAGGCAAAGGAGGTGCTTTGCTACAATTGCAATAGCCCCGATCATGTAGTGGAAAAGTGCCCCTATGAAGACAAAAGATATCATGATGGTGAGTTGAAGTTGAAGAAGAACAAGAAGGACAAGAAGGAGAAGAAAGCAAAGAAGAGCTTCACATTCAACAAGAAGAAGAAGGGTGGTGGTTATGTAGTCACTTGGGATAGTGACAACTCCGATAGTGATGATGATGAAAGCTCTAGTGATGATGAGAGGACCACTCGACGAGCCATTGCAAACATCGCCCTCTCCAACAAGCCATCCATCTTCGACACTACATCGACATTCCTTATGGCCAAGCCTACCAAGATAAAACATGATTATAGTGATGATGATTCTTGTGCTAGTGATGATTGTAGGAATGATGATGAGGAGGATGAGGACTACTCCAAGGATGATCTATTAGGCATAATAGATCAAATGAGCAAGGACTACAAGAGGACAACCAAGAAATACAAAATCTTGGAACAAGAGCTCATTGCCAAGAGCAATGAAAATGATGCCTTAATGGAGGAGCTTGTTGCTCTCAAAAAGAGTAAGGAGTGCAAAGGAATTGAACAAGAGCTCAAAGCTCTTAGGAAATCCTTTGATGAGCTAGAGGTTTCTCGTGAGTGTCTAAAGGAAGACCACGAGGATCTTGAAATTGCTCACACTAGGCTTAAGGAAGCCCACTCCACTCTACTTGAGCTCATCAAGGAAAAGGATCTCAAGTTGGAGAAGTTCATGAAGAAAGCTAAGGAGGAGCAAGTGATTGTCACTTGTGACATTGGACTAACATGTGATATTATTGATGATTATTTATTTGTTGGTCCTACTAATGCTTCATGTAGCTCATCATCATCCACCACAAACAACTCTATCTCTACTACTAGTGATTCATCACTTGTGGTTGAGAATGAGACTCTCAAGAGAGAGGTGTATGATCTCACCCGCGCATTAGGCAACACCTATGGTGGGGATGCCCGCTTGCTAAAATGCTTGGGTAGCCAAAGGTTCTCTCTTAACAAAGAGGGATTGGGCTATACTCCCAAGAAGGGCAAGGCAGCCTTTGCTACTCCAAAGCCTCGCTTTGTGAAGGGCAATGGTTGTTATTGCAATAGATGCAAGCAAGTTGGGCATCTAGAGATTAATTGCAACAAATTGAACAAGAACAAGAAAAATGCTAATGTACCTTACACTCCTTTTGATTCTTGTTATGTGCTTACCAAGGGTGAGAAAGGTGTGCATGCTAAGTTCGTTGGTACACCAATTGTAGGTCCAAAGAAGAAGGCTATTTAGGTACCAAAGAGCTTAGTGACTAACCTCCAAGGATCCAAGCAAGTATGGGAACCTAAAAGACATTAAATTGTTTTGTAGGTAAATTACAAGGCCGAAGAAAGGCATTGGGTGCTTGATAGTGGGTGCTCTCAACATATGACTGGTGATTCAAGAATGTTTAACTCTCTCAAATCAAATGATAGTGGCATTGATAGCATCACATTTGGTGACAATAGCAAGGGTGATGTCAAGGCTCTTGGAAGGATTGCAATCTCAAATGATCATAGCATTTCTAATGTGCTCTTAGTTGAAAAGTTGAACTTCAATCTTCTCTCGGTTGCTCAATTGTGTGATCTAGGTTTCAAGTGCATATTTGGTGTTGATGATGTGGAGATAGTTAGTGTTGATGGCTCTAACTTGATCTTCAAAGGCTTTAGATTTGAGAATCTATACTTGGTTGATTTCAATGCTAGTGACACTCAACTTTCAACATGCTTGCTCACCAAATCAAGTATGGGTTGGTTATGGCATAGAAGACTTGGTCATGTTGGTATGAAGCAATTGAACAAGTTAGTGAAGCATGACTTAGTTAGAGGCTTGAAGGATGTCACATTTGAGAAGGATAAGCTATGTAGTGCATGTCAAGCCGGAAAGCAAGTAGGAAACACTCATTCATTGAAAAGCATTATGAGTACTTCCAAGGCATTTGAGTTGTTGCATATGGATCTATTTGGGCCAACTACATACACAAACATTGGTGGCAACAAGTATGGCTTTGTGATTGTGGATGATTTCACTAGATATACATGGGTATTCTTTCTTGGGGACAAAAGTGATGTATTTGACATATTCAAGAAGTTCATCAAGAGAGTGCAAAATGAGTTTGAGACCACAATCAAGAAAGTAAGAAGTGACAATGGAAGTGAGTTTAGAAACACAAGAGTTGATGAGCTATGTGATGAGCTTGGAATCAAACATCAATTCTCGGCCAAGTATACACCTCAATCTAATGGCTTAGTTGAGAGGAAGAATAGAACTTTGATTGATATGGCAAGATCAATGTTGAATGAGTATAATGTGAGTCATTCATTTTGGGCCGAAGCAATCAACATGGCTTGCTTCTATAGCAACCGCCTCTATTGCCACAAGTTTCTTGAGAAGACACCATATGAGATCTTAAATGGAAGAAAGCCCAACATTGCAACTTTCGGGTATTTGGTTGCAAATGCTACATCTTGAAGAAGGGCACTAGATTAAGCAAGTTTGAGAAGAAATGTGATGAAGGCTTCTTACTTGGTTACTCAACTACTAGCAAAGCTTAGAGTTTGGAATTTGGCTAGTGGTCAACTTGAAGAAGTGCATGATGTTGAGTTGGATGAAACCAATGGTTCTCAAAATGAAGAAGATAACTTGGATGATGTGAGAGGAACTCAATTGACCAATGCTATGAAAGAAATGGATATTGGTGATATTAGGCCAAAGAAAGTGATTGATGTGGATGACGACAAAGATCAAGTGCTCCAAAGTCCAGTTACACAAGCTAGTGGTTCTCTAATGCAAAATCAAGCTAGTACATCATCTCAAGTGCAACAAGATCAACAAGTGGCTAGTTCATCATCTCCAACTCATAATCAACATCAACATCCAAGCAATCAAGTCCAAGTGCTTCAACCAACTAACATTGCAAGAGACCATCCATTGGATTCCATTATTGGTGACATACAAATGGGAGTTCAAACTAGATCAAGATTGGCATCATTTTGTGCTCACTCTTCTTTTGTGTCAATGGAAGAACCCAAGGACATTAATAAATCATTGAGAGATCTGGATTAGGTAAATGCAATGCATGAAGAGCTCAACAACTTCAAGAGAAATGAAGTATGGGAATTAGTTGAGAGGCCTAAGGATCACAATGTCATTGGAACAAGATGGGTTTTTCGCAACAAGCAAGATCAAGACGGGATAGTAGTAAGGAACAAAGCAAGACTAGTGGCTCAAGGTTACACACAAATAGAGGGTCTTGACTTTGGTGAAACTTATGCCCCGGTTGCAAGATTGGAAGCAATTAGGATCTTACTTGCCTATGCTTGTGCTCACAATATCAAGCTATATCAAATGGATGTGAAGAGTGCATTTCTCAATGGGTACATTCAAGAGGAGGTGTATGTTGAGCAACCTCCCGGTTTTGAAGATGACAAGAAACCCAATCATGTCTACAAATTGAGAAAGGCATTATATGGCTTGAAGCAAGCACCTAGAGCATGGTATGAGAGATTGAGAGATTTCTTGCTCTCTAAAGGGTTCATCATGGGAAAGGTTGACACCACTCTCTTCACGAAAAAGATTGGCAAAGACTTGTTTGTGTTACAAATCTATGTTGATGACATCATATTTGGTTCAACCAATCAAGATTTTTGTGATGAGTTTAGGAAAATGATGGCAAAGGAATTTGAAATGTCAATGATTGGTGAACTTAGTTTCTTTCTTAGACTTCAAATCAAACAAATGAAGGAAGGAACATTTGTAAGCCAAACCAAATACATAAAGGATATGCTAAAGAAGTTTGGTATGGAAGATGCAAAAGGAATCACTACTCCAATGAGCACTAGTGGAAGCTTGGATAGTGACAAGAGTGGCAACATGGTGGATCAAAAGCTATATAGATCAATGATTGGTAGTCTACTCTATGTGACGGCATCAAGGCCCGATGTGATGTTTAGTGTATGCATGTGTGCAAGATTTCAAGCCTCACCAAGAGAAAGTCATTTGAAGGCAACAAAGAGAATATTGAGGTACTTAAAGCATACACAAGATGTTGGATTGTGGTATCCCAAAGGTGCAAGCTTTGAGCTAGTTGGATATTCAGATTCCGACTATGCCGGTGACAAAGTTAAGAGAAAGAGCACTTTCGGGGCTTGTCAATTGTTGGGAAGATCACTTGTCTCATGGTCATCCAAGAAGAAAAATAGTATTGCACTATCTACCGCCGAGGTCGAATACATCGCCGCCGGTAGTTGTTGTGCACAAATCTTATGGATGAAGGCAACATTGAAAGATTTTGGAATCAACTTCAAGAATGTGCCATTGCTATGTGACAATGAAAGTGCCGTGAAGCTAACCAACAATCCGGTTCAACATCAAAGAACAAAGCATATTGATGTTCGCCATCACTTTATTATAGATCATCAACAAAAGGGTGACATTGCTATTGAGAGTGTGGGCACCGAAGATCAATTAGCCGATCTATTCACCAAGCCACTTGATGAGAAGAGATTTCACAAGCTAAAGAATGAGTTGAACATACTTGACTTCTCCAACATGAGTTGATGCACCCCATATATGACATGCCTCTTCTTCGAGCCCCAAGGTACAATTGGTTGACATGTCATACCTTCTATGCTAAGAACTTGTTTAGTGCATCTAGTCATAATTTACATGTTCTAAGCTCATTTATGAAAATCAAATGAATTTGAAGTTTATATGGTGCCACTATTGTTTCCATGACTTGTATGATCTAGTGGTAGCATATAACTTGTTTAAGTAGCTTGTGATCCTAAGTGTTTAATCTAGAAAACTTGTCTACATATTTGCTTCAACATGGTGCATGATAACCCTTCTAGTGAGGTGTGAAGAAGCTTGCCCTTGGATCAAACCGAAGCATTTTATTTATGCAAGCAATCTAGGTTGAATCACCAACTTGATCCTCACCCCATATTTCAACATGATAATCTATCTAAAATTAGTCCCTTGTGGTCATTGGTGCCAAAGGGGGAGAAATTATTGTTCACAAAGATAGAACTCAAAGGAGGAGGAACACAAAGGGGGAGAAAAATGTTGTTCACAAAGATAATTTTGAGCACACAAGTAGGGGGAGCAAGCTCTTAAGCATGATTGTTGCATTTCCATGTGCACTTCATATGTACGATGCATAGTTATGCATGTCTTTTTCTCCGATACTTTGCTTATGTGGTGACTTGCTAGTATAACTTGAATGGTGTATTGAAGTACTAGCATGAATAGGAAGTAGTTAGATTTTTCTTGCTTCATGTTTTTCAAAGTGGTACTAGAACCTTGCTTATAATGTTGATCTCACGAGGTTTCTAGTTATGTTTGTGTTTTTACAAGTGGTATCTAACTACACAAGGTGCTAAGATGGTGTTTATCGCTACTCCGATGGTATCACGCTTCAAAGGTCTATAATCTTAAACACTTAGCACCTATTGGTAGACAATGCTCCTAATCTTTCCTATCTAACATGTATGCTTCCAAAATCCAAACATATAGCATACATATAGGGGGAGCCATTGCTATCAAATTGAACTCATGATCACATGTCCATGATTCTTACACATGGTAATATACTTGGACAATGTGACATGGGTTCAATCAAAATTTTATCATAATATCTTTGTGAAAGGTTTGTCACCAATTACCAACAAGGGGGAGATTGAAAGTCCTATGTTTGGTGTTGGTAATTAGTGACAATGCCTAAGTACTAATCCTATGCCTAAGTTGTATGTAGCATATGTGGATTAGTACATTCCAAGGTTGGTGGCAAGTTGGACATGGTGATCATGATCGCCACACTTGGATTTGGACGCAACCCTACGTGATCAAGGCAAATGTATATGCTTAAGGGTTGTGTTTTAGTAACCAAGACACCTAGTGGGTGTGGTTACATTATAGGATAGATAGCCGTACTATAAAGAGGGGAATGACGCGGCTATTGAACTCCTAAGTGCCTCTAGATGTGCATTTCATGATCATATGCATTTGGATAGAACTAATAACGCCTCAAAAAATGATTGTGAAAATCCTAACACACTCACACATGACGAAGATCACTTAGTGGTGTTAGCACGTTTGCGAAGGCGGTGGAGTTTGAGCGGTAGAGAGGGTTTGGGGGTCCTCTCTCCACTACGCCTATTTTCGAGGCGTTTTTGAGGAGTTGAAACGACTATTTTCCACTACGCCGGAAGTCCGGAAAAGAAACAGAGGCGAACGGAGGTCACAGAGGTGACTGGACGCTGAACCGGACGCGGTCCTTGCATGACCGGACGTGTCTAGTCAGTGTTCAGTGTCTGCGCGTTTTTCAGTTCGATGATCGGACGCGAGGCGCGTCCGGTCACTGATGATCGGACGCGTCCGGTCATTCAGGAAGCTTACTGGACTCTAACCGGACGCTGGCACTGTCGCGTCCGGTCATTTTCTTCAGCGCGTCCGGTCACTGTTTCGTTGAGCGCTGCTCAGGCGACTAGCGCGTCCGGTCCTTCACGGGACTAGCGCGTCCGGTCGTTCCCGGCGCGTCCGGTCAGTTGGACCAGCGCGTCCGGTCAGTTCTTCATAGTTAGCTGTTGTGCGACCGGCGCGTCCGGTCAGTACTTCACGAGTTAGCCGTTGGGCGACCGGCACGTCCGGTCAGTTGGACCAGCGCGTCCGGTCAGCCCGATTTCGGCTGCTTACGTTTCTAACGGCTATATTTGAAGGGGTATGTCTATAAATACTCGTTGGCCGGCTCAAGGCTCACTCTCTCAGATATCTCTCGAACATTTGACATACTTGTGAGCACTTTGAGCTAAGCAAATCCCCTCCCACTCATCTCTCTTGCTTCTTTGCATATTCGAAGTGAGATTGAGTGATCCAAGTGCATTTGCATTGTGAGATAGCATCTAGTTGACACTTGGTGGTTGATTTGCTGCGGGATTCTTATTTCTCTTGGTGGTTGCCGCCACCTAGATGGCTTGGAGCAGCTTGGAGGTGTTGGCAAGAGTTGGTGTTTGTTCTTGGCCACCTCCCGTGATTGTGAGGGGTTTGTGCCTACCTCGGCGAAGCGCCAAAGGCAACATTAGTAAATTGCTCGTGTCATTTGCAGCCTTTTGCCATTTGGTAGGTTCTTGTGGCGCCTTTTGAGAGGCTCGGTGTGAGACCGATTAGCCACCGAACCACGTGGTGAAGAGGGACACAACGGGGACTAGCGTGCCGGCAAGCACGTGAACCTTGGGATAAATCTTCGTGTCATCACTTTCATATTGTGATTGATTGATCCCGGTGTTCGGTTATCTTGGTATTCATTGTTGATCATATTGGTTGGCTCATTACTTCGCCCCTCGGTGAAACTCTCGCAACTCAACTCCGCATTACTTTCTCAGTTATCTTTGCTAGCTAGTTAGCTTTGCTTTAGTAGCTCCTTTGTGTAGCTTGCTAGTTGTAGTTGTAGTTATCTTCTCGGTTTGACTTGTGCGGTTGAGTGCAAATACTAGAATTGTGAATTGGATAGGTGGCTTGCAAACACCCCGTAGGCTAAGCAAAACTCGCATCTCGCTATTTGTTATATTGATAAACTTGTTTAGCTTGTCTTTGTAGAAAATTTTAAAAGGCTATTCACCCCCCCTCTAGCCATCTAGACCTTTCAACAGTGAGGGACTGTAGCCGAATTATGGACTATATGGACTGTATGGACTGTTATTATGTATTGTATGAACTACTATGGAGTTTATAGACTCCAGGCACTCACGATTTGAGGAAACTGATCTACATTGTTTAAGGTGATTGTCATATATAATTGTTGATGACATATGTTACTGTGATATTTGTGTTTGTGTTGAATCAAAAATAGGGAAAACTCTGCCAGAATTTCCCCTAACATGTCAAGTTGTATCGTACAGCGAGAGAAAGTAGCCTTTTCAGTACACCGATAGCAAGTAGCCTTTTTAGTGATTTATCATGTCACTATCCTATCGTACATCCTCTTTTATAGATGAATTGATTGATCAAGGAATCTAGCCTTTTCAGATGAGTTTTCAAATAGGCTTTTCAGGGATGGCGTCTAGCCTTTTTAGGAGCATTAAAGCCACAATACAACTGCTCTCAACACCACTGCTGGCTATATATACACCTTCCTCAATACAATGGTAGTCACTTGAAACCAGAAGTTGGTTATAAACGAGTAGTAATGTCTGGAGGGTCATCGAGAGGGAAGGGAACGGGGGGGACTAAGGGTACTCCAATTGTGTGGGAGGGGTCTCTGGGTCCGGAAGACTTTGATGAACCAGTGTATCATTTTTCTATCGAGACCAAGAGAGATTTCAACAAAGAGTGTCCACTCCGAGGATATGATAACCGGAAAGAAGATTAGCCAAAATGTAGGCATGGTGAGGACTGCTTAGTGCAGATGTTCGTGGAGGGTTTGGATGGAGGTCGCCGATTCTTCAAATGTCCGCGAGCAGAGGTAATTGGTTTTAAAATTTATTACTCAAATATTTTTCTCAAAGGCGAAACTAACTGCATGTTCACTCAAAGGCGAAACTAACTGCATGTTCACTAAAATCTTTGAAATGCAGTGTTCAGAGTCCAAAGAAAACTATGGCTTCACTAGGTGGGTCGATCCTAGACCAATCTATCCGCATGCACAGTACATCTACTACTTGCAAGACCGTATCTTCGAACAGAAAGAGAAGTTAGCAACGGTTACAAAGACGACGAAGCAGACGATACCAGTAGTGGTGCCGTTTCACAGGACGGACCATGCCATGATCCATATTGCACCTGCCCTAACCACAAGAACAACGGGCCTCCACCACCACCCCCGCCACCTCCACCATCAACAATGGGAGGGTACTATGGAGAAGGGGCTACACAGTTTTCTATGTGGCCGTACTACTAGATAGAACAAATCTATCGTGTACACATGCCATGTAATATGCTTGTTGTTCGCTCTAATTACCTAAGGCATGTTAGGTTTAGTCCAAGACAAATGTGCCCTAGTTTGGTACAAGTTCTGACATGCCATATCCTATGTTATGCGTGTTGAATTGTGAAATCTAGTACTTCCTTATGTTTTATGTGTACCTCGAGAACTAGTTTCAGTAACGAAGTAACATTAAACCTGATATATGACAACACTATGCAAGGTCCAAAAACTTAAAGTGCATATGAAGTACATGACGGACGTAATAGATAACAAAGAACATGCCCTAAGTACATGATTTACCTAAAGTACAATAGATTAAACACATTGCATACTAGATCGACCACATTGTTTATGATTAAACCATACAACTAGCATACTACTGAGTACAACGAGGCCACTTTCCCTTTTTCTGGGCATCGGGATTCTCCTCCATCGCTGCCTTCGCTCTGCGCACGCGCTCAAGCTTCTTCTCCCTCTCCTCCCTACACGCAGCAACACGCCTCATTTCCTCCTCTTCCTTGTGCTCTTTGCTGCTGCCTCCTCTCTGCGTCTCTTCTCTAATATCTCTAGGCGCTCCGCATCCCACTCCTTCAGGCCTTGTAGAAGCTGCATGTCAGCCTCCTTGATCTCAGTGTCGATCCACTGCTCAAAATCACGTAGCGGTAGAGGAGTCTGCAGTAAATAAAATTTTTCAAATCCAATTAATATGCAAAACTTCATATGACACAAATTAATTAATAAACAAAAGCAATTTCTCACAATAAATGTACTGCGGCGCTGACGCTCTGTAGGTTCCCATGCAAAATTGGAACACATCCAATATCTCTGCTTATATGTTGCCTCATCTTCTGAAATGTCTACCTTGCAAGGATCGCCACAGAAGCACATGGGTATTGGCACACCGCTAGGGAGCGGCTTTGGGACGTACGGACTTTCGGTCATCCGTGCATAGCTACAATTCAACAAATTCTAGTCTAATATAACAAACCAAATAACAATAAAACTAAAAACTAAGGGATTACTATATGAAGAAAAAGATCTACGCATACCTTTGTTTTCTAGCTTTTTCACGCCTAGGCATCCTACAGTTCAAAAATACATACGATTTTTAAAAAGCACATGAACAAAGGACATGTGAAGTTCATAGGTTAAGAATATGATTTCATTTTACCAAATCGATTCGAAAAAATAACGAAGGGTGAGAGAATACCTAGCTCTCGAAGATCGACGGATAAAATCTAACTTCTCACGGTCTAATAGCTCGATTGAAGAGGTTGGCCGAAGTGTACAAAGGAAAAAACCGAAGAGAAGGAGAAAGAAAACGAGAATGACTCGGGGAGGAAGAGGGGGCTGGCTAAAACGTGGGCTCTTGACGCCAAGATCCATGGCGCCATGCATGGCGCCAAGATCTATGGCGCCATGCACCCTGCCACATCACCGCCACGGCGGCAGGGTCATGGCGCCAGTGACCCTGGCGCCATGCAGTTATATCTTGGTGCCAACGACTATGGCGCCATGAGAAGGGTCCATTTTTTGAAATCTTTCCGTCAGGGGCATATTTGAGAGAATCTTTCGCAAAAAGGGCTAAAAAACAAAAAAGATGCCCCTTCAAACAATCACATATTGGGCTGGTTCGGCTGGTGGAAAAGTCGGCTGGTTTCGGCTGATTCAATAGTGTTCTGTGAGAGAGAATAAGCTGAAACAAGCTGAAACAAGCCAAAACTTGACTTGCAGAACAGGGCCATTCAAACTCATGAATGGCAGAAAAATATAAAAAAACAATCACATATTCCTTGCAAGGCAGCAAACAACCGGAGTCACCATACGTATACAAACAGAGTCACCATTCTAGTACACAACCAGAATCACACGTAGAGACCAAAGTGCACTGTTTACCTTGTGCGCGTTCCGTCGAACACCTCCTGTGCACTATCAACGTCAACATCGAGTCCAGCGTCGGAGGTGGTGATGGTGGGTACTGCTAGGGTAGTGAATGTTGGTGTAGATGGCCGGGATGCCGCAGCCATCATCCCCTTCGGCTTGGGGGCGCCGGTGGTGCCTTCCGCCTGGCCAGATCCTGTCCACGGCGAGCCTCCATGCCCCCTTTCGTGGGTTCGCCGAGACTGCTGCTGAGAGCAGGAGGGGGCATGGTGGCGCGCACAGGAGGGCACCCAGGCCCTTGACGCTGGTGCATGGTGGCGCACCTAGGGACGGCAGCGGCGGCGGCGGCGGGGTGTGTTCGCGCCAAAAGAACATAGTATTGGGGGAGGTTGCAAGTGCCCCTTCATTTGAGGGGAGATGAATGTTTTTTTTTGGTGGCTACCAAAAATTGGAAGAGGTATTGGGACACTGTTGGAGCATGAAAATTGATCTATCTCTCCCAATAAATCAGCTTTATGGGGATGAGGGGTTGTATTGGGGATTTGGTGGAGATGCTCTGAGAGGGCCGTGCGCGATGACCATATTATCCTGCGACGAATAAAATCAATAAAATAGCTATTTTGCGGAGAAGCGATTCCAACCATGGTAAAATATCTCTAAATACAAACACTCAGTTGCTAATGTGGCATGTGTCCTTTTCAACAAGATACAAAAAGTTGCTGCTGCTAACTATAAATTTCTGGGGATCTTTTTCGTAAACAACACCTTGATTGTGCTTTGAGTTTGCAAACCTAGAGATGGGGAGGAGGATGCTACACTTTTTATAACTCGTTCAACAAGTATCACTTACACTAGGCCATGATGTCCTACTTCAACTGGTCCTTGCAGTTCTAAATATAAGCCTGCACCTTGGGAGGAGGGCGAGATGGCAAACTCCAGAGCACATACGCTCCAGTCCTGCAAGCCCTGCTCAGAACTCAGAAGATGGCTTGCAACCTTCAAGCCCTGCTCGAGGATGGCGCTTTATCCATGATGATGGTACATTCTCACGGCCCGCCACGGTTTTCATCCTAGTTTCTCAACTTTGTGCGTTGTTTAGTGTGTTTCTCATGAACTCGCGTGTCTGTGATCTTTTTCGTTTCACTTGGTTATTTGTACAAAGAACAAGAATTTTTCATTGTTTTTGGCTTTTTTTTCGTTCTTGATGAGTTCTTGTCTATTCCTTTTTTGATGAGCTGTGGAAATGTATCTCGTATAGCTTCATCTTGCTCTGATGTGTTGCCGTGCGGTGCAGTGCAGGAGACCGTGGTTCTCGAGGAGGTGTTCGAGCTCCTCGGGTGCACACGCGAGGGACTCTCCTCCGCGCAGGCCTCGCAGCGCCTCGCAGCGTTTGGGCGGAACTGTCTCGACGAGAAGCAGGTTGATCACCTCCCTCCCCTCCCCTGTCCACTTGTTTCACGTAACTCTCATAAAGCACCGGCCGAGTTCCTCTAATAATTTGTGAGCTTTGCAATTGACCAGGAGAACAAGGTTCTCAAGTTTCTGGGATTCTTGTGGAATCCCCTTTCGTGGGTCGTGGAAGCAGGCGCCGTGATGTCCATTGCTCTCTCCAATGGAGGAGCAAGTGGCCTTGCTTGAGTTTAACAGAGGCACTGCTTTTTGGATCCTCCGATTTCTCTTGTTAATTTCTTTGTTTGTTTGTGGATCAGGGCAAGCCACCGGACTGGCCGGACTTCGTGGGCATAATCTCCCTTCTCATAATCAACTCAACCATAAGCTTCGTCTAGGAGAACAACGCGGGGAACGCGTCCAGGGCTCTCATGACACACCTAGCCCCCAAGGCCAGGGTATCCTCCTCCTCCTCCTGCTGCCAATTTTGCTACTCCGACTAGCTGCTGTACCGCCGTTTAATTTGCTGCGTGTCTGATGATTCGGGACGATGCATATACGCAGGTACTTCGAGACGGCAGGTGGAACGAGGAGGAAGCCACCGTTCTGGTTCCCGGCGACATCATCAGCATCAAGCTTGGCGACATAATTCCAGCAGATGCCCGTCTGCTTGAGGGCGATCCTCTGAAGATTGACCAGGTACGTTATGAACGGTGCCCCCTTGTTTGCTCCATCAATTCGCTCGCTCGCTGAAGGTCAAGGTCTTGTGCATTTGCATATGCAACGCATGCAGTCTCCGGCTCGACCTGCATGCAAGGAGAGATCCAGGCGCTTGTCATCGCCACTGGCGCACGCACCTTCTTCGGGAAGGCTGCGCATCTCGTCGATTCAACAGTCAAGCTGGGCATTTTCACAAGGCAAGCTCGCTAGCTAGCTCGTTTGTTTATTTAGTTATTAATTTTCCCTCCTCCTCCTTGCTTATTACAAGCTACTTACAGCTCCACGATGGCAGTGTGGGACAACTATAATTAAGTACTACTACTACACAGGTTCTGGCCGCCATTGGGAATTTCTGCATCTGCACCATTGCTATCGGAATGGTCCTTGAGATCATTGCCATGTACCCTATATAGCACAGGCCATACCGCTCCGGGATCAACAACCTCCTGGTGCTTCTCATTGGAGGAATACCGATTGCCATGCCCACTGTGCTGTCAGTTACCATGGCAATCGGCGCACCGATTGGCCCAACAGGTATACGTCCCCTTGTGGCACGTGTCTATGTCTATTTGGTGTTAGGATTGATCTCACCCGACTGATCCAACAATCAAGTCGGACCCTTTGACCATGTCCTGATCGGGGACGCTTAATGACTCCTAGTCGGTGGACCCCTGTCGCACAGCCCTATAAAGAGAGGAGGTGGGGGTCAGGAGCACACAAAAAACGAGGTTCACTGCCACACTAACTGCACCACCTCCATCCCTAGTCCGATCGAGAAGGGGGCGCTGCAGCGACGAGAAGCACCACCGACGCGTCGCCCTTCCCATCAACCGACGTCTACACCGCTACCGGATCCTGCCGACGCCATGGTCGCCTCCAACTTCTCCAAGCCCACTGGTCTGTGCCTCACCTCTCCCTCACCATCTCCCTCTCCCTCTCTGGTTTATGCACTGTGATATTCTACTCGAATTATCCCAATGGAAGGAAAGTAACCACTGATCTACACCATGCATGATCCTATAAGTCTATCATTGGCATCGGAGACAGGTTACTATTGGTAGATCTAGTAGGGAAGAAATAGAACATAAAGAAGAAATAGATTTCGATCTCGAATCGAAAGAAAGAAAAGATCATAGAGAAAGGAAAATAAAGAAGGAGATGACCGGATCAGTTTTGATTCGGCAGAGAAAAGCTAACCCTAACCCTAAGGAAGAGGACAGAAAGGGGCAGTCCTACCTGGGCACCCACCGTCATCACCTCCGACCATCACCTTGACGGGGGGGGGGGGGGGGTATGTGCAGAGAATCACCCGAGCCGCCGGGGTGCAGAGTTTCAGGCTCGGGGGAAAAGGGCACCGTCGCCCAGACCGCTCGACGGTGGCGCCCTCAGCCTAGGGCAAGCGCGCGCGCCGGCGAGGGGACCGGCTGCGGTGCCATCACCTCCCTCCGGTCGCATCCGCGGCGGCCGTTGCCGTCGCTCTGTCTTGGGCGCCGTCGGTGAGAGCAGAAAGAAAGGGGAGGAGAAGAACGACATTAGGGTTCGGGGAGGCCGACGGAGGCGCCTTTTGTGTCTCCGATCCGCGCGCTCGTCCCTCCGATTAAGATCAACGACTGTGCATCGTTGGACCGAAAGCGTCCTAGGCGGGCAAAGGAAATGCCGGCCTAGGCCCACGTTGCGGCCTGGGTGCGGCACGCGCAGCGCGCGAGGCTGGTTCATGGGCCGGTTTTGCACGCTAGGCTGAATGGTTTGCCTTCAGGCCCGTATACATAGTGCAGTTCTTCCTTTTGTTTTAATGATTTCAGAAGCATTTAGATGAATTATGTTCAGATTTGATGCTAACAGTTGCTCATTTTTTAACCACCGTTGAAATCTGAGCAAACAGTAATTAAGTGCTTCTGGAAAATGTTAATTTAAGCATGGTTTTAACATTTTCCGCTGCGTATTTAAAGTTATTATTTTATTATTAAATTCGAACCACCGGGAGAATTTAATTTTGAAAAATAGATATGTTTTTTGATTAATTATAATATTGTTATTATTCTGACCAACGTTGATTAATAACAATATTACAATGTTATTTATGAGTTTTGTCATGCATTAATTATATTTCTGCCCAACGGTGATGTAGAATTAGTTTAGAGGACAACTATACGAGTTAAAGGAAGTGATTCTGAACAGAAGAGTGCTTTTTGTTCACGTTTTCCGCTGTAAAGCTAAAGATTCTTGTCTTCTCATTAAATTCAAATAAACGGGAGAATTTAATTTGAAGAACAGTTATAGTTATTCAGTAAATGATGAAAAGTTTATCATCCAGTTAAAATTAGAACCAACGGGAAAATTTTAGTTGGAGGAATAGTCGGTTTATAGTTAAGATAAATTATAATATTGTTATTTTCTGACCAACGTTGATGATAACAATATTATAAGTTTATTTATGAGTTTAAGTTTAAAGTTAAATTATGGTATTGTTATTTTCTGACCAACATTGATGATAACAATATTATAATTCTATGAGTTTTTATGTTTAAAGTTTAAATCTCTGATAAATTTTGCATCCAAGTGACCAATTTTTTAGAGAATAGGTAAAGATCAATGAATGCTCTTAAACTAGAGAAATGTATTTTCATGTTTCCGCTACAATGAAGTTGATTGTCTTCTAATTAAATTTGAACCAACGGGAGAATTTAATTTTGAGGAGTAGCTCTATGTTTTCGAGATCATTGAGTTTCTATACGTTAATTCCATTTGTGCCTAACAATGATGTGGAATTAATGTAGAAGAATGATGTTTTATTCTATTTCTACCCAACGGTGATATAGAATAGAACATAAAGATTTTAAAGTTTAATGAGCATTATTGATGATTATTGTTGAATATTTTTCAAACAGAGAAGAAGAATTTATTCTCTTCAGTGAAACTTTGAAATCTCTTTACAATTCCCTATAAGCTTTCATTCTTGAAGGCAGTAAGAAAAAGTGTTGGGTACTTGTGACTCAGAAGATGATAAAGAAAGAAGACCATTGCATGAGGGACTGTGTTCTCTTTAAAGAATGACTTAAAAAAAGAATTCTGGGATATTGATCCAAGAAAAAAATAGATCATTGAGAGTCTTGTTTAAGAAATGTCTTCTATTTACTCTCTATGAAGAAGAATTTATTTTCAGTTTCACTGATGAGAATTGTAAAGAGATATATGCATGTTTAGTTTGACCAATGTCGGATTAAACATGTATGTTAAAGAGTATTCAGATTTATTTCTGAATTTGATGATTGAATATACAGAGAGCCAATTCTGGCATTCATGTACCTTATAGGGAATTTTCCCGCTTGGCGGAGGAAATTTTGGGCATAGCACTTATCTTGCATGGCGGGAGAAAGATGTGATGACTCATGTGCTTTTAGTGTATCCCGCATAGGGAGAGAAGTTTAGGGTAGCTCTTATGCTATCCTAGTATGAGTTTAAGGACAAAAGGAAGTTGAAAATGAACCTCATGATAAGAATGACATGCAAGCATGACTTGTAGAAGTACTGATAATAAGAGGACTCTATTGAGTTCTTGAGTGAAATGAGGAAAAAATACTCTCATACAAATTAAGAAATAATTTCATTTTGCATGATGTAATCATGTGGATTGAAAGGATCAGGATGCCCAAGAGGGGGTGAATTGGGCTTTTCTAAAAATTAATTGTAAGAATTAAGTCCTACAAGCCAAACTTCACCCCTAGTGCCTACTAGTGTTCCTTGTGATTCTACCGGTAAAAGTTTTGCACCCTAAGTTCTAATCCTAGACTAGCATGACAATTCTAGGAAAGTAAACAAGCAATGAAAGTAGTGCACAAAAGTAAATGCTTGAAAGTAAGGGTTAGGAACGTGGCGATGTTTTGCCGAGATATCGGAGAGTCGCCACTCCCCACTAGTCCTCGTTGGAGCACCCGCGCAAGGGTGTAGCTCCCCCTTGATCCGCGTAAGGATCAAGTGCTCTCTACGGGTTGATTCTTCGACACTCCGTCGCGGCGAATCACCTAAAACCGCTCACAACATGAGTTGGGTCACCCACAAGCTCGCCGGATGATCACCAAACTCTCAATCACCACCAAATCGTCTAGGTGATGGCGATCACCAAGAGTAACAAGCTAGAACTCTCACTTGACCACAACAAGCCTAATAAGAAGATGGATGCACACTTGCTACACTCTTGTCACTAGTGAGGAATCTCAAACTTTGATTCTCAAATCACTATCCTCACTAGGGCTCTTGCACTCCCTTGCACTCCAAAGGTGTTTCTCAGCTAAACAAATGAGCAAGAGACCTCTAAAGAGGTGGAGGGGATGTATTTATACACTCCTCAGACAAATCCAATCGTTACCTGCCAAATCAGCAAAACTCATACTGACCGGACGCGCTGGTCGATGTGACCGGACGCGCCGGTCAAGTGTAACAGTCAAAAACCGAAAGTCAGCGCTGAGTGTCCGGACGTGCCGGTCAGAGATGATCGGACGCGTCCGATCATGCAAGAACCTAACTGGACTTTGACCTGACGCTCGACCGCGTCCGATCATAGATGACCGGACGCGTCAGGTCAGCTTGGGACCTTACTGGAACGTGACCGGACGCGTCCGATCACTTCACAGTCGCGTCTGATTACACAATTACCCTCTGAGACACGTGTTAGACTGACCACCGTGTTTGGTCCTCTCAAGGACCGCGTCCGGTTAGTCAGTTAACGACGCAGTGACTTGTTAGTACTGACCGGACGCGTCCGGTCATGACAAAGACCACGTCCGGTCAAGGGTAAAATGCTCAAACGACTTCTAAACGCGACGCAACTTGAACCAAGTTGCTTCCAACTGAACTTTGAGCTATTCTAGAGCTACCTAGTGCTAAGTTTGATAAGTGTGCACCACACCTAAACAAAAGACTCACCTAGGTCAAGCTACTCGCTCATGCCCCCCTTTATAGTACGGTCAAAGGAAGAAACAAAGAATCTAACAAGTATTCCGGATGTAACTCAACACCTTGACATCTGGAACTAACCGTCCTTACTCTTGTCGTTGATCCTTTGAAAACCAAAACGATTTCCATCAAGGGACATAAATACCATAGTGCTCAAAGCAGTTATCAACTCCATGACCCAACTTACCAAAGTTTCTGCAAAACACACGTTAGTCATGGTAATAATGCGTTGTCATCAATTGCCAAAACCAACACCAGGGCCTAGATGCTTTCATGGATGAAGTAAGTAATCAAAGTTTCCTCATTCACAAGAGTTCTGAATGGTTTTCAAAATTGTGGTAGAAAAGTTCATACCATATTTCGAGGGAGAGAAATGTGAGATAAATTAAGAAAGACAATTTAAAAAGATACTTCTCCATACTTCAGATAATGCGATGCATACTATGCATTGAAGGCAAGAGTGATCTATAAAAGATGAATGTGATCGTCGGGGGAGTAAGACGGTCATAATAACGATACCCCTAAAGTAAAGAAATAACTAAATTACAGGATCTTTTACAGTTCTGATAGGAAGATAGCATAGTTGACCAATATTCAGATTAAACCCAAAATGAGAAAGTTTGAAGATGGGACAATCTGGGGGAGCATGGTACAAAGAGACATAACTCCGTAAGGAGGATGAATAATATAAACAAGGGTCTTGTTACACAGGATCTTATAGAATCAATTATCTTTTGGCAATAAAGGTTCAGAAATGCTAGTAGCTGAGGGCCCAGTAGTCTCAAAGAATAAGAGAATTAGATATATCTGATGACTATAAAGTCTATATTAGTGAAATTCAAATAGAAGGTGATTCCAACTCATTTGAAGAAGCCATGAGAGACGTTCACTCGTCCAAATGGCAAGAAGCAAAGGAAGATGAAATGAAATTGAAAATGACCAATGATGTTTGGGACTTAGAAGAAATTCTTAATGGAGCCAAAATAGTAGACTATAATGAGTCTACAAGACAAATGTGACTCCAAAGGGAAAAGAAAGATATCAATGAGCAGTAGCACATCATGATCTGAGTTACATTAGATGAAAGTAAAGACGACATTCCCCAATGGGATTTGTATGAAAATAATTATATGGCACAACCCAAAGGTTTTGTCGTGGAAAGAAAAGAACGTAAGAGATGCCACCTGTTGAAATCTCTTATGGACTAGAGCAAGTCTCTAGATAGTGGCATTTAAAGTTGAAGAGTGAAAGTCCTATGTTTGGTGTTGGTAATTAGTGACAATGCCTAAGTACTAATCCTATGCCTAAGTTGTATGTAGCATATGAGGATTAGTACATTCCAAGGTTGGTGGCAAGATGTACATGGTGATCATGATGGCCACACTTGGATTTGGACGCAACCCTACGTGATCAAGGCAAAGGTATATGCTTAAGGGTTGTGTTTTAGTAACCAAGACACCTAGTGGGTGTGGTTACATTATAGGATAGATAGCCATACTATAAAGAGGGGAATGACGCAGCTATTGAACTCCTAAGTGCCTCTAGGTGTGCATTTCATAGTCATATGCATTTGGATAGAACTAATAACGCCTCGAAAAATGATTGTGAAAATGCTAACACACTCACACTTGACGAGATGACTTGGTGGTGTTAGCACGTTTGTGAAGGCGGTGGAGTTTGAGCGGTAGAGAGGGTTTGGGGTCCTCTCTCCATCCCGCCGAGCTTGCGAGGCGGGATTCAGACGTATTCGAAGAGTTGAAACGACTATTTTCCACTACACCGGAAGTCAGAAAAGAAACGGAGGCGAACGGAGGTCACAGAGGTGACCGGACGCTGAACCGGACGTGGTCTTTGCATGACCGGACACGTTCGGTCAATGTTCAGTGTCTGTGCGTATTTCAGTTTGATGATCGGACACGAAGGATTTTGGAATCAATTTCAAGAATGTGCCATTGCTATGTGACAATGAAAGTGTCGTGAAGCTAACCAACAATCCGGTTCAACATCAAAGAACAAAGCATATTGATGTTCGTCATCATTTCATTAGAGATCATCAACAAAATGGTGACATTGCTATTGAGAGTGTGGGCACCGAAGATCAATTAGCCGATCTATTCACCAAGCCACTTGATGAGAAGAGATTTCACAAGATAAAAAATGAGTTGAACATACTTGACTTCTCCAACATGAGTTGATGCACCCCATATATGACATGCCTCTCCTTCGAGCCCCAAGGTACAATTGGTTGACATGTCATACATTATTTGCTAAGGACTTGTTTAGTGCATCTAGTCATAATTTACATGTTCTAGGCTCATTTATGAAAATCAAATGAATTTGAAGTTTATATGGTGCCACTATTGTTTTCATGACTTGTATGATCTAGTGGTAGCATATAACTTGTTTAAGTAGCTTGTGATCCTAAGTGTTTAATCTAGAAAACTTGTCTAAATATTTGCTTCAACATGGTGCATGATAACCCTTCTAGTGAGGTGTGAAGAAGCTTGCCCTTGGATCAAACCGAAGCATTTTATTTATGCAAGCAATCTAGGTTGAATCACAAACTTGATCCTCACCCAATATTTCAACATGATAATCTATCTAGAATTGGTCCCTTGTGGTCATTGGTGCCAAAGGGGGAGAAATTGTTGTTCACAAAGATTGAACTCAAAGGAGGAGAAGCACAAAAGAAAAAAAATATTGTTCACAAAGATAATTTTGAGCACACAAGTAGGGGGAGCAAGCTCTTAAGCATGATTGTTGCATTTCCATGTGCACTTCATATGTATGATGCATAGTTATGCATTTCTTTTTCTCCGATACTTTGCTTGTGTGGTGACTTGCTAGTATAATTTGAATGGTATATTGAGGTACTAGCATGAATAGGAAGTAGTTAGATTTTTCTTGCTTCATGTTTTTCATAGTGGTACTAGAGCCTTGCTTATAATGTTGATCTCATGAGGTTTCTAGTTATGTTTGTGTTTTTACAAGTGGTATCTAACTACACAAGGTGCTAAGATGGTGTTTATCGCTACTCCGATGGTATCACGCTTCAAAGGTCTATAATCTTAAACACTTAGCACCTATTGGTAGTCAATGCTCCTATACTTTCCTATCTAACATGTATGCTTCCAAAATCCAAACATATAGCATACATGTAGGGGGAGCCATTGCTATCAATTTGAATTCATGATCACATGTTCATAATTCTTACACATTGTAATATACTTGGACAATGTGACATGGGTTCAATCAAAATTTTATCATAATATCTTTGTGAAAGGTTTGTCACCAATTACCAACAAGGGGGAGATTGAAAGTAGTATGTTTGGTGTTGGTAATTAGTGACAATGCCAAGTACTAATCCTATGCCTAAGTTGTATGTAGCATATGAGGATTAGTACATTCCAAGGTTGGTAGCAAGTTCAACATGGTGATCATGATGGCCACACTTGGATTTGGACGCAACCCTACGTGATCAAGGCAAAGGTATATGCTTAAGGGTTGTGTTTTAGTAACCAAGACACCTAGTGGGTGTGGTTACATTATAGGATAGATAGTCGTACTATAAAGAGGGGAATGACGCGGCTATTGAACTCCTAAGTGCCTCTAGGTGTGCATTTCATAATCATATGCATTTGGATAGAACTAATAATGCCTCGAAAAAAGATTGTGAAAATGCTAACACACTCACACATGACGAAGATCACTTGGTGGTGTTAGCACGTTTGCGAAGGCGGTGGAGTTTGAGCGGTAGAGAGGGTTTAGGGTCCTCTCTCCCTCCCGCCGAGCTTATGAGGCGGGATTCAGGCGTTTTCGAGAAGTTGAAACGACTATTTTCCACTATGCCGGAAGTCCGGAAAAGAAACGGAGGCGAACGGAGGTCACAGAGGTGACCGGACGCTGAACCGGACGCGGTCTTTGCATGACCGGACGTGTCCGGTCAGTGTTCAGTGTCTGCGCGGTTTTCAGGTTGAGGATCGGACGCGCAGCGCGTCCGGTCACTGATGATCGGACGTGTCCGGTCATTTAGGGAGCTTACTGGACTCTAACCGGACGCTGGCACTGTCGCGTCCGGTCATGTTTCTTCAGCGCGTCCGGTCGTTGTTTCGTTGAGCGCTGCTCAGGCGACCAGCGCGTCCGGTCGTTTCCAGCGCGTCCGGTCTGCGTGAGGAGCGCGTCCGGTCAGTGCTTTACAGTTAGCCGTTGGGCGACCGGCGTGTCCGGTCAGTTGGACCAGCGCGTCCGGTCAATGCTTCGCGAGTTAGCCGTTGGGCGACCGGCGCGTCCGGTCGTTTGGACCAGCACGTCCGGTCAGCGCGATTTCGGCTGTTTGAGTTTCTAACGGCTCTATTCAAAGGGGTACGTCTATAAATACTCGTTGGCCGGCTCAAGGCTCTATCTCTTGCACATTTGACATACTTGTGAGCACTTTGAGCTAAGCAACTCCCCTCCCACTCATCTCTCTTGCTTCTTTGCATATTCGAAGTGAGATTGAGTGATCCAAGTGCATTTGCATTGTGAGATAGCATCTAGTTGGCACTTGGTGGTTGATTTGCTGCGGGATTCTTGTTTCTCTTGGTGGTTGCCGCCACCTAGATGGCTTGGAGCAGCTTGGAGGCGTTGGCAAGAGTTGGTGATTGTTCTTGGCCACCTCCGGTGATTGTGAGGGGTTTGTGCCTACCTCGGCGAAGCGCCAAAGGCAACGTTAGTGAATTGCTTGTGTCATTGCAACCTTTTGCCATTTGGTTGGTTCTTGTGGCGCCTTTTGAGAGGCTCGGTGTGAGACCGATTAGCCACCGAACCACGTGGTGAAAAGGGACACAACGGGGACTAGCGTGTCGGCAAGCACGTGAACCTCGGGATAAATCTTCGTGTCATCACTTTCATATTGTGATTGGTTGATCCCGGTGTTCGGTTATCTTGGTATTCATTGTTGATCATATTGGTTGGCTCATTACTTCGCCCCTCGGTGAAACTCTCGCAACTCAACTCCGCATTACTTTCTTAGTTATCTTTGCTAGCTAGTTAGCTTTGCTTTAGTAACTCCTTTGTGTAGCTTGCTAGTTGTAGTTGTAGTTACCTTCTCGGTTTGACTTGTGCGGTTGAGTGCAAATACTAGAATTGTGAATTGGTTAGGTGGCTTGTAAACACCCCATAGGCTAAGCAAAACTCGCATCACGCTATTTGTTATATTGATAAACTTGTTTAGCTTATCTTTGTAGAAAATTTTAAAAGGCTATTCACCCCTCTCTAGCCATCAAGACCTTTCAAGTGGTATCGGAGCCGTGGTCACCGTTTTCAAGGCTTAACAACCTCGGTGTAAGATGACTCAAGTTGTGTTCAACCATGTCGGGGGCAAGCCTCCATTCTTTGATGGTGTCACCTCTTTTGATCATTGGAAAAGAAAGATGAAGTAATATCTTGGCTCTATTCATGAGAACATTTGGAAGGTGACACACCATGATTATGCTATCATTGATCCCGACGACCTCACCAACAGTGATCGCATCAACAACCAATGCAACACTATGGATCTCAATACTCTCTACAATGGGATTGATGCAAAGGTCTTTGAGCAAATCAAGGATCTTGAGATGGCAAGTGAAGTGTGGACAAGATTAGAGGAAACATATGAGGGCACTTCAACGGTAAAGAGTGCCAAGCTCTATATGCTCAAGGATAAGTTTGCAAGCTTCAAGATGAAGGATGATGAGTCGATACCGGAGATGTTCTATAGGCTACAAGTTATTGTCAATGATCTCAAGAGCCTAGGAGAAGAAGTCAAGGACAAGGACTTCTCACATAAGTTCTTGATGAACTTACCTAAGAAGTTTGCTATCTTGAGGAAGATGATCCAAAGAGAGGGTTTGGACAAGGTGACTCCAAACCAAGTGCTTGGAGATGTCATGATCGATGCTCAATATGATGATGATGAAGATGAAGATGAGAAGAAGGAGATCAAGGTCAAGTAAGAGAAGACCACCGCATTCAAGGCTTCTTCTTCCAAGGGCAAGAGCAAGGTTGTTGATGATGATGATCCATTTGATGATGAGACCATGGCCCTTCTAGTACAAAAGATGGGTCAGTTCATGAAGAAGAGAGGCTATGGTGCAAGAAAGAGAAGGGACTTCATGAAGGCAAAAGAGGTGCTTTGCTACAATTGCAATAGCCCCGATCATGTAGTGGCAAAGTGCCCCTATGAAGACAAAAGATATCATGATGGAGAGTTGAAATTGAAGAAGAACAAGAAGGAGAAGAAAGCAAAGAAGAGCTTCACATTCAACAAGAAGAAGAAGGGTGGTGGCTATGTGGTCACTTGGGATAGTGATAACTCTGATAGTGATGATGATAGCTCTAGTGATGATGAGAAGACCACTCGGTGAGCCATTGCAAACATCGTCCTCTCCAACAAGTCATCCATCTTCGACACTACATCAACATGCCTTATGGCCAAGCCCACCAAGGTAAAACATGATGATAGTGATGATGATTCTTGTGCTAGTGATGATTGTAGGAGTGATGATGAGGAGGATGAAGACTACTCCAAGGATGATCTATTAGGCATAATAGATCAAATGAGCAAGGAATACAAGAGGATAACCAAGAAGTGCAAGATCTTAGAGCAAGAGCTCATTGCCAAGAGCAATGAAAATGATTCCTTGATGGAGGAGCTTGTTGCTCTCAAAAAGAGTAAGGAGTGCAAAGGAATTGAACAAGAGCTCAAAGCTCTTAGGAAATCCTTTGATGAGCTAGAGGCCTCTCGTGAGTGTCTAAAGAAAGACCACGAGGATCTTGAAATTGCTCACACTAGGCTTAAGGAAGCCCACTCCACTCTACTTGAGCTCATCAAGGAAAAGGACCTCAAGTTGGAGAAGCTCATGAAGGAAGCTAAGGAGGAGCAAGTGATTGTCACTTGTGACATTGGACTAACATGTGATATTATTGATGATTCTTTATTTGTTGGTCCTACTAATGCGTCATGTAGCTCATCATCATTCACCACAACCAACTCTACCTCTACTACTAGTGATTCATCACTTGTGGTTGAGAATGAGACTCTCAAGAGAGAGGTGGATGATCTCACCCGCGCATTAGGCAATGCCTATGGTGGGGATGCCCGCTTGCTAAAATGCTTGGGTAGCCAAAGGTTCTCTCTTAACAAAGAGGGTTTAGGCTATACTCCCAAGAAGGGCAAGGCGGCCTTTGCTACTCCAAAGTCTCATTTTGTGAAAAGCAATGGTCGTTATTGCAATAGATGCAAGCAAGTTGGGCATCTAGAGATTAATTGCAACAAAATGAACAAGAACAAGAAAAATGCTAATGTACCTTACATTCCTTTTGATTCTTGTTATGTGCTTACCAAGGGTGAGAAAGGTGTGCATGCTAGGTTTGTTGGTACACCAATTGTGGGCCCAAAGAAGAAGGCCATTTGGGTACCAAAGAGCTTAGTTACTAACCTCCAAGGACCCAAGCAAGTATGGGTACCTAAAAGATATTAAATTGTTTTGTAGGTAAATTACAAGGCCGGAGGAAGGTATTGGGTGCTTGATAGTGGGTGCTCTCAACATATGACCGGTGATTCAAGAATGTTCAACTCTCTCAAATCAAATGATAGTGGCATTGATAGCATCACATTTGGTGACAATAACAAGGGTGATGTCAAGGCTCTTGGAAGGATTGCAATCTCAAATGATCATAGCATTTCTAATGTGCTCTTAGTTCAAAAGTTGAACTTCAATCTTCTCTTGGTTACTCAATTGTGTGATCTAGGTTTCAAGTGCATATTTGGTGTTGATGATGTGGAGATAGTTAGTGTTGATGGCTCTAACTTGATCTTCAAAGGCTTTAGATTTGAGAATCTATACTTGGTTGATTTCAATGCTAGTGACACTCAATTTTCAACATGCTTGCTCACCAAATCAAGTATGGGTTGGTTATGGCATAGAAGACTTGGTCATGTTGGTATGAAGCAATTGAACAAGTTAGTGAAGCATGACTTAGTTAGAGGCTTGAAGGATGTCACATTTGAGAAGGATAAGCTATGTAGTGCATGTCAAGCCGGAAAGCAAGTAGGCAACACTAATCCATTGAAAAGCATTATGAGTACTTCCAAGGCATTTGAGTTGTTGCATATGGATCTATTTGGGCCAACTACATACACAAGCATTGGTGGCAACAAGTATGGCTTTGTGATTGTGGATGATTTCACTAGATATACATGGGTATTCTTTCTTGGGGACAAAAGTGATGTATTTGACATATTCAAGAAGTTCATCAAGAGAGTGCAAAATGAGTTTGAGACCACAATCAAGAAAGTAAGAAGTGACAATGGAAGTGAGTTTAGAAACACAAGAGTTGATGAGCTATGTGATGAGCTTGGAATCAAACATCAATTCTCGGCCAAGTATACACCTCAATCTAATGGCTTAGTTGAGAGGAAGAATAGAACTTTGATTGATATGGTAAGATCAATGTTGAATGAGTATAATGTGAGTCATTCATTTTGGGCCGAAGCAATCAACACGGCTTGCTTCTATAGCAACCGCCTCTATTGTCACAAGTTTCTAGAGAAGACACCATATGAGATCTTAAATGGAAGAAAGCCTAACATTGCATACTTTCAGGTATTTGGTTGCAAATGCTACATCTTGAAGAAGGGCACTAGATTGAGCAAGTTTGAGAAGAAATGTGATGAAGGATTCTTACTTGGGTACTCCACTACTAGCAAAGCTTATAGAGTTTGGAATTTGGCTAGTGGTTTACTTGAAGAAGTGCATGATGTTGAGTTTGATGAAACAAATGGTTCTCAAGATGAGGAAGATAACTTGGATGATGTGAGAGGAACTCAATTGACCAATGCTATGAAAGAAATGGATATTGGTGATATTAGGCCAAAGCAAGTGATTGATGTGAATGACAACAAAGATCAAGAGCTCCAAAGTCTAATTACACAAGCTAGTGGTTCTCTAATGCAAAATCAAGCTAGTACATCATCTCAAGTGCAACAAGATCAACAAGTGGCTAGTTCATCATCTCCAACTCATGATCAACATCAACATCCAAGCAATTAAGTCCAAGTGCTTCAACCAACTAACATTGCAAGAGACCATCCATTGGATTCCATCATTGGTGACATACAAAGAGGAGTTCAAACTAGATCAAGATTGGCATTATTTTGTGCTCACTCTTCTTTTGTGTCAATGGAAGAACCCAAGGACATTGATAGAGCATTGAGAGATCCGGATTGGGTAAATGCAATGCATGAAGGGCTCAATAATTTCAAGAGAAATAAAGTATGGGAATTAGTTGAGAGGCCTAAGGATCACAATGTCATTGGAACAAGATGGGTCTTTCGCAACAAGCAAGATCAAGATGGGATAGTAGTAAGGAACAAAGCAAGACTAGTGGCTCAAGGTTACACACAAATAGAGGGTCTTGACTTTGGTGAAACTTATGCCCTGGTTGTAAGATTGGAAGCAATTAGGATCTTACTTGCCTATTCTTGTGCTCACAATATCAAGCTATATCAAATGGATGTGAAGAGTGCATTTCTCAATGGGTACATTCAAGAGGAGGTGTATGTGGAGCAACCTCCCGGTTTTGAAGATAACAAGAAACCCAATCATATCTACAAATTGAGAAAAGCTTTGTATGGATTGAAGCAAGCACCTAGAGCATGGTATGAAAGATTGAGGGACTTCTTGCTATCCAAAGGTTTTGTCATGGGCAAAGTTGATACAACACTATTCACCAAGAAGATTGAGAAAGACTTGTTTGTGTTGCAAATATATGTTGATGATATCATATTCGGTTCAACCAATCAAGATTATTGTGATGAGTTTGGGAAAATGATGGCAAAGGAATTTGAAATGTCAATGATTGGTGAACTTAGTTTCTTTCTTGGACTTCAAATTAAAAAATGAAGGAAGGAACATTTGTAAGCCAAACCAAATACATAAAGGATATGCTAAAGAAGTTTGGTATGGAAGATGCAAAATGAATCACTACTCCAATGAGCACTAGTGGAAGCTTAGATAGTGACAAGAGTGGTAACATGGTGGATCAAAAGTTATATAGATCAATGATTGGTAGCCTACTCTATGTGACGGCATCAAGGCCCGATGTGATGTTTAGTGTATGCATGTGTGCAAGATTTCAAGCCTCACCAAGAGAAAGTCATTTGAAGGCAACAAAGAGAATATTGAGGTACTTAAAGCATACACAAGATGTTGGATTGTGGTATCCCAAAGGTGCAAGCTTTGAGCTAGTTGGATATTCGGATTCTGACTATGCCGGTGACAAAGTGGAGAGAAAGAGTACTTCCGGGACTTGTCAATTGTTGGGAAGATCACTTGTCTCATGGTCATCCAAGAAGCAAAATAGTATTGCACTATCTACCGCCGAGGCCGAATACATCACCGCGGGTAGTTGTTGTGCACAAATCTTGTGGATGAAAGCAACATTGAAGGATTTTGGAATCAATTTCAAGAATGTGCCATTGCTATGTGACAATGAAAGTGCCATGAAGCTAACCAACAATCCGGTTCAACATCAAAGAACAAAGCATATTGATGTTTGTCATCATTTCATTAGAGATCATCAACAAAATGGTGACATTGCTATTGAGAGTGTGGGCACCGAAGATCAATTAGCCGATCTATTCACCAAGCCACTTGATGAGAAGAGATTTCACAAGCTAAAAAATGAGTTGAACATACTTGACTTCTCCAACATGAGTTGATGCACCCCATATATGACATGCCTCTCCTTCGAGCCCCAAGGTACAATTGGTTGACATGTCATACATTATTTGCTAAGGACTTGTTTAGTGCATCTAGTCATAATTTACATGTTCTAGGCTCATTCATGAAAATCAAATGAATTTGAAGTTTATATGGTGCCACTATTGTTTTCATGACTTGTATGATCTAGTGGTAGCATATAACTTGTTTAAGTAGCCTTTGATCCTAAGTGTTTAAACTAGAAAACTTGTCTAAATATTTGCTTCAACATGGTGCATGATAACCCTTCTAGTGAGGTGTGAAGAAGCTTGCCCTTGGATCAAACCGAAGCATTTTATTTATGCAAGCAATCTAGGTTGAATCACAAACTTGATCCTCACCCCATATTTCAACATGATAATCTATCTAGAATTGGTCCCTTGTGGTCATTGGTGCCAAAGGGGGAGAAATTGTTGTTCACAAAGATAGAACTCAAAGGAGGAGAAGCACAAAAGAAAAAAAAATGTTGTTCACAAAGATAATTTTGAGCACACAAGTAGGGGGAGCAAGCTCTTAAGCATGATTGTTGCATTTCCATGTGCACTTCATATGTATGATGCATAGTTATGCATTTCTTTTTCTCCGATACTTTGCTTGTGTGGTGACTTGCTAGTATAATTTGAATGGTATATTGAGGTACTAGCATGAATAGGAAGTAGTTAGATTTTTCTTGCTTCATGTTTTTCATAGTGGTACTAGAGCCTTGCTTATAATGTTGATCTCATGAGGTTTCTAGTTATGTTTGTGTTTTTACAAGTGGTATCTAACTACACAAGGTGCTAAGATGGTGTTTATCGCTACTCCGATGGTATCACGCTTCAAAGGTCTATAATCTTAAACACTTAGCACCTATTGGTAGTCAATGCTCCTATACTTTCCTATCTAACATGTATGCTTCCAAAATCCAAACATATAGCATACATGTAGGGGGAGCCATTGCTATCAATTTGAATTCATGATCACATGTTCATAATTCTTACACATTGTAATATACTTGGACAATGTGACATGGGTTCAATCAAAATTTTATCATAATATCTTTGTGAAAGGTTTGTCACCAATTACCAACAAGGGGGAGATTGAAAGTAGTATGTTTGGTGTTGGTAATTAGTGACAATGCCAAGTACTAATCCTATGCCTAAGTTGTATGTAGCATATGAGGATTAGTACATTCCAAGGTTGGTAGCAAGTTCAACATGGTGATCATGATGGCCACACTTGGATTTGGACGCAACCCTACGTGATCAAGGCAAAGGTATATGCTTAAGGGTTGTGTTTTAGTAACCAAGACACCTAGTGGGTGTGGTTACATTATAGGATAGATAGTCGTACTATAAAGAGGGGAATGACGCGGCTATTGAACTCCTAAGTGCCTCTAGGTGTGCATTTCATAATCATATGCATTTGGATAGAACTAATAATGCCTCGAAAAAAGATTGTGAAAATGCTAACACACTCACACATGACGAAGATCACTTGGTGGTGTTAGCACGTTTGTGAAGGCGGTGGAGTTTGAGCGGTAGAGAGGGTTTAGGGTCCTCTCTCCCTCCCGCCGAGCTTACGAGGCGGGATTTAGGCGTTTTCGAGAAGTTGAAACGACTATTTTCCACTATGCCGGAAGTCCGGAAAAGAAACGGAGGCGAACGGAGGTCACAGAGGTGACCGGACGCTGAACCGGACGCGGTCTTTGCATGACCGGACGCGTCCGGTCAGTGTTCAGTGTCTGCGCGGTTTTCAGGTTGAGGATCGGATGCGCAGCGCGTCCGGTCACTGATGATCGGACGTGTCCGGTCATTTAGGGAGCTTACTGGACTCTAACCGGACGCTGGCACTGTCGCGTCCGGTCATGTTTCTTCAGCGCGTCCGGTCATTGTTTCGTTGAGCGCTGCTCAGGCGACCAGCGCGTCCGGTCGTTTCTAGCGCGTCCGGTCTGCGTGAGGAGCGCGTCCGGTCAGTGCTTTACAGTTAGCCGTTGGGCGACCGGCGTGTCCGGTCAGTTGGACCAGCGCGTCCGGTCAGTGCTTCGCGAGTTAGCCGTTGGGCGACCGGCGCGTCCGGTCGTTTAGACCAGCACGTCCGGTCAGCGCGATTTCGGCTGTTTGAGTTTCTAACGGCTCTATTCGAAGGGGTACGTCTATAAATACTCGTTGGCCGGCTCAAGGCTCTATCTCTTGCACATTTGACATACTTGTGAGCACTTTGAGCTAAGCAACTCCCCTCCCACTCATCTCTCTTGCTTCTTTGCATATTCGAAGTGAGATTGAGTGATCCAAGTGCATTTGCATTGTGAGATAGCATCTAGTTGGCACTTGGTGGTTGATTTGCTGCGGGATTCTTGTTTCTCTTGGTGGTTGCCGCCACCTAGATGGCTTGGAGCAGCTTGGAGGCGTTGGCAAGAGTTGGTGTTTGTTCTTGGCCACCTCCCGTGATTGTGAGGGGTTTGTGCCTACCTCGGCGAAGCGCCAAAGGCAACGTTAGTGAATTTCTTGTGTCATTGCAACCTTTTGTCATTTGGTAGGTTCTTGTGGTGCCTTTTGAGAGGCTCGGTGTGAGACCGATTAGCCACCGAACCACGTGGTGAAGAGGGACACAACGGGGACTAGCGTGTCGGCAAGCACGTGAACCTCGGGATAAATCTTCGTGTCATCACTTTCATATTGTGATTGGTTGATCCCGGTGTTCGGTTATCTTGGTATTCATTGTTGATCATATTGGTTGGCTCATTACTTCGCCCCTCGGTGAAACTCTCGCAACTCAACTCCGCATTACTTTCTTAGTTATCTTTGCTAGCTAGTTAGCTTTGCTTTAGTAACTCCTTTGTGTAGCTTGCTAGTTGTAGTTGTAGTTACCTTCTCGGTTTGACTTGTGCGGTTGAGTGCAAATACTAGAATTGTGAATTGGTTAGGTGGCTTGCAAACACCCCATAGGCTAAGCAAAACTCGCATCACGCTATTTGTTATATTGATAAACTTGTTTAGCTTATCTTTGTAGAAAATTTTAAAAGGCTATTCACCCCCCTCTAGCCATCAAGACCTTTCAAAGAGTCAATTAGAAAATTTGTGTTAAAGAGAATGAGAGGATAATTGCATTTGTACAAAGTAATAGAATGGAAAATTTATTTCCTAATCCTATATATTGTTGACAGTAAATAAGTATCATTTTTAACCATCAACATAGCATGAAAAAGGACCTAAAACATAATTACTATCTAGATATAGGGGTTACACTAACAGAATTCTATGAGTTTTGGTGAATGTCTATTTCTATAGGGGGTTATCAGGAAACAACCAAGGGAGGCCCACATGTCATATTTACATAGAGAGAAAAGGGCTACGTATATAAAAAGAATAATCTAGAAGACTCGGGAAGCCACCTCCTGGGAGGTGGGACCCACCTATCACTGTGATAGGGGCGGGTGCCCCCCACCCCCTAGGTGGCCGCCCTACCTAGGTGGCCAATTAGGGCCAAGCTCATGGATCGTGCCTCCACCGCCTTTGAGGATCAATAATAATCATTCATCAAGGTCGGTTTGATCCGAGGGCTATGGTGCTTCCTAGAGAGCTATATAAGCAAGGCCCCTGGCCCTAGGAGAAATCCTAATTCATTAGCAATCTCATTCCAAGATACAGAGCTTTCATCTAAGAAGTCCTAGAGCCATCATCTCAATTAGATCTCTATAGTTTAGCATAGCTACATATGATTAGAACTAGGAGGCAAGCATCACTTGGTTTCCGGATCTATCAAGAGAAATACTTGGTAATTCTCTCCTACTTTTATATTCGTTCTTGTATTATTTATCTAGTTCATCATTTGTATGAATAT
The DNA here is from genome assembly GCA_038087645.1 of Saccharum hybrid cultivar R570. NCBI lineage: Eukaryota > Viridiplantae > Streptophyta > Magnoliopsida > Poales > Poaceae > Saccharum > Saccharum hybrid cultivar. The sequence continues at coordinate 31,994,421 of JAQSUU010000001.1, read as the reverse complement.
GACTTTAGTCTATTCTATCATATTGGATATGACTTTGCTCTATTTGATCATGTTCTCAATTATATTGTTCTTAGTCTACTTTGATTATATGCTTGGCATAGTTCGATCAGAATTATATTTAAGTATAGGATCATATAGCGCTTGCTCATTGATACCATGGGTGAGTGGTTAATATTGTGTAGGCATGGCGCCTATACCATATTTTCCTGCGATTGCACCCTATATTCCGGACCGTGTGGTAGATCGCGGGAGTGACAACCCTGTTGAGTCATTCGTAGTCCACCTCCCGAGTATAGGGCAGGCAGAACACAACTATTACGGAAAGTGATTGCTATGTTCTTCATCTTCCTTCGTAATATCATTATGCGTAGATATAACCTTTTCTTGCTATGATTGCCAAGTGTAATTGCACTAATCATTGTATGCTTTGACCTTATAGTTAGAATAACTTAGGATTTATTCTTGTAGTTCGTCCTAATACATGCTAGTGGTATAAGCTTAGAGTAATCTATTGAGATGTTTATCATTTATTATGTGGCTATGTGCTTATCAGTTATTTTTTATCATTTATATATACTATTATCTTGTGACACTTACCCTATATGAGAAGATCGATAAAGACATGGTTATACTCTCCATTACCACATGAAGTGATGTTCATTGCTCATTATCCTTAGCATTCCCTTCCCAGTGGTAAAAATATAAATAACGATACCTAGATTACTCCCGGTTAAAATGCTACATCGGTATTATCTGTGCGCTTGCGGATTTCATATTTATTCTAGAGGAGCATTTGCATTTATTAATACTAGCACCTTTAGCGCCATGCTGGGGATGACAACCTAGCTTAGGTGGCGTTAGAGATGTCAACAAGTATTTTTGGCACCATTGTCGTGGAAGGTTGATTAGCTATTCAAAGGATAATGAGCCATCACTTGCATCCACTAATGAGATTGAGAAACCATCATCCTTCTCTACTCATACAGCCTTACCCTTGTCTCATGTCTATTTATATATCATATACAGGGTAATGTATGAACATTAGGGATGAAAACGGATCGGATACGAACGGATATCACTGATATCGTATTTGTTTTCATATTTATGTCCGGATTCGGATTCGAATACGGATAGTATAAAAAATGCCGGATATGATATGATTGGATATCGACATCATAAATATGTGATTTAAATATTCGGATACGAATACGGTATCGGATGTTAAATATCCGGACTCGGATACGGACGGATTAAAACCCCTCTAAACGGATTCGGTCTCGAATACGGTCGGAAAATATCTGTACCATTTTCATCCCTAATAAACATGTTTGACCTTCTAGATAATTTTATCGACAATCTAGAAGCATTAATTAGAAGGACGAGAGCCAAGCTAAAGAAAGTTTGAGCCACAATAGCAACATCATCATCATCTTAGCTTGAGGCTCTACCTTCTGAGTTGGAAGATCAACCAGGCATATTTCGAAGCTTAACACTAGAGTTCGATGCCATGGCCAACAAGTCACTCCATGAGTTCTCAGCTCCTACTACGGACAACATTCGTACTGGACCTGCTGCAGACATTAAGAAGTCATTCGAGCTCAAGTCGGCGCTGATCAACATGGTGCAAGCTAGACAGTTTTGTGGGAAGGCAAGAGCATTTGTCTTGCCCATGAGAAAGAACTTCGCTAAGAAATTGGTGGAACAGAGTGCCCACGTAGTATTCTTCTCCTTATTTGCATAGAACCACTGCTTCGCTCTCCCTAAGAGTGAGAATGGAAAGAGGCGAAGTAGTATGGCATCTCTAGGGACATCCTTGATGGTGAAAGTGCTGCAAATCTTCAGGAAGTGTTGGAGATGAGCACTAGCATCTTCATGTGCCTTCCCACAAAACTGGCTAGCTTGTACCATGTTGATCAATGCCGGCTTTAGCTCAAAGTTTTGCTCAATATCTGCTGCAGGTCCAGTCCGAATGTTAGCTGTAGTTGGAGCTGAGAACTCGTGGAGTGACTTATTTGCCATAGCATCAAACTCTGGTGTTAAGTTATGAAATATGCTTGGTGGGCCTTCTGAATCAGAGAGTGGAGCTTCAAGCTGGGATGATAATGTTTTTGCTTGAACTCTCTTTAGCTTGGCTCTAGCACTCCTGAATAACAATTCTGGATTATCGATGAAATTATCTAGACGGCCAAACCAGCTCATACATTACCCTGTATATAATGATAAACATCTCAATAGACTACTCTAGATATATAGCACTAGCATGGATTAGGACGAACTATCGGGATAATCCTAAGTTATTCTAACTATAAAGTCAAAGCATATGATGATTAGTGAAATTACACTTGGCAATCATGGCAAGAACATGTTATATCTATGCATAGTGATATTACTAAGGAAGATATAGAACATAGCCATAACTTCCCTGTAATAGTTGTGCTCTGCCTGCCCTATACTCGGGAGGTGGACTACAGAGGACTCAACAGAACTGTCACTCCCGCGATCTACCACACTGTAACACTCCGATGTTACGCAAGCATTTGCATTTCAATCATGAGCATAACATGTCATGGCATTCATAATCATATGTGCTTGGAGTGTACCTTTAGTAAAATAAAAGTGTGGAAACTAGTATTGCTTAACATGTTGTGATAATGTGATAATGACACTCATCAAATTTATGCAACTATAAATTTCATATCTCTTAGAATGATAAGGAAAATTTTTGGAGCCACTAAATCACTCAAAGTTTTGTCAAAGATTTATTTTAAAAATGTTATTTGAAAATATTCAAAAATCCTCTCTAAATTAGCTTTTATTCTAAAAATCAAAATCTATCCAGATTTGGACTTTGGTCTTAAAAGCAAAGTTGTAGAGAATTAAATTCTAAGCAACTTTTGTTTTTGGGTCATTTTCAGAAAAAGGTCCTTTTCTTGCTCAAAATAAGATTTGAAAACGATTATTTGAAATTATTTGAAAATATGAAAATGGAAATTCAATTTCTAACCTAAACGGGCCGCCGCCTCATTTTCGGCCTGCTGCTGGAAGCGGCCCAGCTCCACCCCGCACGCGCGCGCCCGCGCTCCGCCTCGGCCCAGCCCAAGCCGGCCTATCTTTCCCCTCCCGCTCCCACGCGCGCGCGGCTCGCTGTCGCCACGGCAGAGCACGCTCGCCGCGTGGCGGCCGCATGCCGGCGACGCCACCCCGCGTGGCCGCGCGTGGTCCAGCGCGTTTCACCTCAAATCTCCGTGCGCATCCGGTCTCCAACCCACTCACTCACTCGCTCGCTCCCTTTCTCCTTCCTCCGGAGAATCCGAGCGGGAGCGCCACCCACCACCGCCATCCTCCGCCTCCGCCGCCGTGTTCCGGCGACGCCAGTCCACCGCAGCTCGATTACTCGTGCACGAATCTCCGCCACCTTCTCTTCTCCTCCGAACTGACCTCCATTCGCCTTGTTCGCCTACGGTAAGGCTCAATCGAGCTCTTCCCGCCGCGCCACCACGACGGGGCCGCCGAGCTCGCGCTCCGCCTACCGTCTTCCTCGCTCCCTCTCCATCCCCCTGAGCTTCTCTCTCGAGTTCGCTACCTCCTCGCGAACACGGTGCACGCGCTCGCTGGTCGGGTCGTGGCCGAAGATGGCCGTTGGCCGTCGGCCACCGCCACGCTGTCGCGGCTCCGAACGCCGACGAGGGCGCCCTGTCTCCCCCCCGTCGGTCGTCACTAGGCCACGCCCTGTGGGCCGCGCCTCCGAGCGGGCCTGCTCGCTCGTTTCCCCCGCGCGCGTGGACCAGGCCGAGAACGGCCATGGGCCGGTTTACTTCCCCGGGCCGGCCCAGTTTTAAAAATAAAAATCGTTTTCTGTTTTCTTTTATTATTCATAATAAAGGATGTTGTGGAAAATGTTTTTGTATTCATTTGAGCTCCAAAAATTGTGAAATAAATTTCTATGAACTCATTGGAACCAGATCTACAATCTAAAAATATTGCATGTCATTTTTAGGATACTTTTCTGTAGAGCTTTAATTAATCCTTGATATTGCTGATATCTTGTAAAATGACTAGTAAATCCTATATGTATCAGAAAAATATGATTTCAAGTTTGTTAGGAAAAATATGTTTCATGCATGTGCTGTGGAAAAATGTTGAGGTGTAGTTCAAGTGCCTTTAATGGCTGATTTTTGTTATTTTTGCTAGAGAGCAAACTTTGTATAAAACATGCATGTGATAATTTTTGTACAGTTATAGTATGCTATGAAGAACCTAGAAAAAATATTAGTTCTGTTGTTTGACACTTTTCATAGTACAAAGTAATTTCTTGCTCATTTTTATGCTATAGCTTGTCATTTTTGTATAGGATAGTTTACTTATCCAAATGCCATAAAATTTTTATGGTAGCCTGTTTAGGGTAGTATTCTGCTACTGTAATTTTCTTAGATTTTTAGGAGCATCAGAAATATATGTTGCTGTTCAAACTTATTATTAATTAGGTTTTAAGCAGGTGTTGCTTTAAGTATGATTAAGAAATTTTGTAATGCTTTGGTGTATCTTTGAAACATTTCATAAGATATGTTAACTTAACATAATAGTAGTAGAAGAGAATACAGTAGATGACATGTGCTTGTAGTGTATAGTTTCTTGGATGATGTTGACTACCTTGCATTTCATATACATTGCATTCATCTCCTTCGATGCACGTTTGCATAATCACTTACGCACATTGCATCATACAGGATCGCAAACCGAGAACCCAGTCATCATACCCGAGGAGCTAGAGGAGCAGCTCGAGGTGTAGCAGCAGGAGGTGACAGAAGCCGAAGAGGAGGTCGGTGAAGATCTCTCGGAGTGCCCCGATCACTGTCCGAGCTCCTTCGAGAGAGGCAAGCCCCGGAGCATTTCTCTCCTGGTTTGCAAATAATTTATTATTAACTTTACTTAATTTGATTCATTACGTTTAGGAGTTATTTGCAAACGTTGCTGCATTATACCTTGCTTACCTTTGTTATACTATATCCTTGTTACCCTAGTATCCGCAGTCGAGTCAATGCTTAGCTTGCTTAGACCGGTAGAAGTCGGGTGATTTCCTGTCACCTGCGAGCTATAGGTGGTTACCTGGATCTGCTTGGATGACTATGAAGTCATGGTATAACTAAGTGTGAAATGAATTTGAGACCGGGCGGAAACTTGCAGGGTTTCAGACTGTAGTGTTTTCTGTCCGTGTCGATTAAGGACCGTCTGTTGTTGTCCCTCGGGTCATGTTGAACGCATGCCTCACATTTAGCTGGCCAGATAAAGTACCTTCCGACCACGAAACTGGGAGATTATTCGGGCCGAGTGGATTACCCGCAACGTACTGTACCGGAGCAGTAGTGGCAGGATATGGGGGCGCGATGATAAGGCCAAAGAGCAGTCGGGCGGCCCCCAGGTACAAGTGGTTCCTGGCAAGCTCGTGACTTTACCTGAATGGTTGACTCGGCGACCAACACCTCATTTTAGCGGGTAGTGAGGTTTGTGTGAGGAATAACTTACTAGCTGGTTAATAATCGATTCGAATCGCCATCGTTCACTGGATAGTGAACACTTGACTTGAGCTACTTTATCGTAGTAATATTGATGAATCACTTGGATAGTTATGTGAAAGATGACATGATAACTACTGTTAATGATCAATGGTAATCCTTACTTGCTTAATTACATGTTACTCTAGCACCAGTGCAAACATAGTTGACAAGGTAATAAAGAGTTAATTACTGCATGCTTTTGGAAAGGAATTGTTAAGTTAAAAATGCTTTTCTTGCAAATGAGTCAGCTATCCCACCAGAAAGCCTATCATGATTCCTTGGTGTTTTTTATTTCTGGTTTACGATGGGTAAGTCTAGCTGAGTACCTTCTCGTACTCAGGGCTTTGTTCCCACTTGTTACAGATGGACAGATGTATTACGGTTATTATATCAACTGCCTCTATCCTGCGATGGGCGAAGCATAGGACCATGGGCAATGGTCATTCGCTACTTCTCGTCTAATGCTTTTGTTGGAGATGGTCACAAGCTGGCACTTTATTTCAAAATGTTGTGTGTGTGCGTAATTTGAACTACCGCTTCCGCTACTTTTATTCGAACCTGGTTTGTAATAACTATGTTTAAACTTCGATGTATTTTGTGCCGCGAGCATTTATGTAACTTATGATGGTGACCGCTGAACTTAGTACGATCTTGGCTGTTATGTGAAATGGTTTGAAATCCGTCGAGATTTCACGGACTACCGGGTTATACGGGCTTAAGTTTGTTGAATTGTCCTTCCGTTGGATGATTTTCCTACTTAATCTCGTATAATTGGGTGGTTCTGTTACAGCTAGCATCAGAGCAAGGTTTAGCGTGATTACTGTTCATAAGTGTATTTAAAACAAAATTCTATTTAAAAAGTGTGATTTTAAAACTAAAGGTGTGACAGTGGTCATATCCTGTATGCCCAGTTAAGGACTCTAGGTGGCTATTTAAGTACTAACTTGGGGTTCTTGCACCATATTTCTCTTTCGTTGCTCATACGGCGTGCTATTGTATGAGTGCCACTTAATTGAGTAGTAATGTATGGATCAGTTACCTCTACGCTTTGGTAAGTGTGAGCTGTGAGAGCATGATCGGATACACCGCCGATCTAGGGAGAGTGCTTATATGATACTAGAATAATTACATGTTGTACACATGTTTTTATGAAAGTATCGCATGTGTGGGTGTTCCGTCTGTTGAGGCGATGCCGTCAATAGGACGATGTGTTTGGGTAGATACTACCGTTGTACACGCATCTGGGGATTCGTGTAGAGCGCGTAGGTAGATTTACTGCTTTCATGCATTCATGGGGAATGGGCTGAAATGAATTTTCTGCAGGTACATAACAACGTTATCATGTAGATCGAATTAGTTACGTATATGAGAGATCGTTTTTATGCCACCGAATTCATCGTTAGATGTCTTTATTTTTCTAAGTTTGTGAGAACGTAAGACTCGCGCATGCATCATACTGCCTGTGCATTTCATTCATAACCTGCATTCCTCCCCTTATAAAAGGATTATCCCAGTTTGATAAAAGTGACATCAACTTAAAATATGTCTCACCGGGTAATTTAAAACTTGTGCTACAGATGGCCCACACGAAGAAGACTGCCCGTAAGTCCACTGGTGGAAGAGCACCCTGTCACCAGATGGCCCCGCGGGAGCGCCGTAGCACGGACACTTTTCTAAGTGAGTTTGGCATGCCCACCTTGCTTTGGAGAGTGCTCCATGATGTGGGGTACCCAGAGGGTCAAGAGCCGGTGTACTCTTGGAATGAGAGCCAGTTAGCTGAGGATGGACTTGCAATAGTGGAGATCATCGTCCCTGCCCTTGGTGATGCGCTAGAATGGGATGGTTGACATTTGGAGTTTGAAGGACGCACTCCAGTTGAGGGTGCAGAGGGTGCAGCCTTTCACGTCATCCGAGACATAATGAGCAGGTTTCCTAATGAGTTGGCAGCAGCTTTGGCAGGTACCTTCCCGAGAGATGATCCTCGTGATGCCATTTGGGTGCAACCGCAAGGTAGTGCCCTGGTTAGAGGCCCAAGTGAAGGACGGGCTAGTGACAACCACACCATGAGTGCCATGTATGCAGCCATCAGAGCATACCAGGGTCTTGAGAATACCTATTGGACCTTGACTGGTCTGAGAGGTAATGATTGGCTTGAAGCAAGGAAGCAGAAGAAGAAGCAAGCACGTGCTATAGCTAGCTTGCAGGAGCAGTTGGCCGACATGAGCTTACAGCGAGATCGGGCTCTCGAGAGAGGTGAGAGTGCTATGCAGCGGGTGCAGACATTGACCCAGGCCAACAGAAATGCAGACCGCATGATGGGACAGCTAGTGCAGGAAAGGAATGAAGCCTGGAACGAGAGGGACCTTCTGAGGCAAAGGGTCGAGGAGCTAGAAGGGTATAATGCCAACTTGCATGAAGAGTTCCATGCCCTCTACAACGGGATAGGCCCGTATGCTCCTCCGGACGCCGCCCAGATGGACGTCGACGACGACGCCGCTACTGATGGTAGCGATGGTGACGCCTCCGACCTTGACGACGGCCCCAAGGAGTAGGCTAGTTGCCTTGCGTTAGTGATAGGCTCTGTCGCGATGGCCTTCTTTTGGTTCCCATGTATCGTGTTGTATCCTGTTCGATATTGAGACTGGTGATCTTTTGGATCTTGGTTGTGTATGCGATGCTCGAACGCATAAAAGTCCAGTGTATGTATGCTGGCAACGTGGTTGTATGGAACGTGATGTTGCATTCAAAGTAATTTGATTAGTGATGTTGTTTTAATTGGAATGTGATTATTATGCCTCTGTTTTATTGCATGACTTGTTCTCTCCAATAAATTCAGTATGGCATGATTGTTCATTCGAATACAATTACTACCACTTCGCTCAATTATTACTTGTTGCTGAAATATGCAGATGGCAAACACTCATCGTGCCACGTATGAGGCCGCTGAAACCAGTGGCAACGGTGCAGGGGCTGGTGGGGGTGGTGCAAACAACGTCAACCATCAGGAGCCACAGCCAGAGCCACAATTGCCCCCTCCTCCACCGCTCACTGCAGAAGTGTTCTTCGCACAGTTCCTTGGAAGCCAGCGCAACGCCGAGCAGTCTCAAAGGAATATGGAAGATTTTCTGCGTACCATTGCTGAAAATGTTCAGAGAGGAAATAATCAAGGTGGTGGCCATGGAGTGAACCAGTACAGCAATTTCAAGGATTTCATGGATACTAGGCCACCTATTTTTAAGGAAGCAGCCGAGCCACTCGACGCTGAAGAATGGATCAACACTATGGAAGACAAGTTCCGTGTGTTGAGACTAACAGAAGTTCTGAAAATAGAATATGCTGCACATCAGCTACAGGGACCGGCAGGGATGTGGTGGAAGCATCACCGCACCACCTTTCCTCCCAATGCCCAGATTACTTGGAGAGAATTCACTGAAGTGTTTAAGGGAGTTTATATTCCCCTAGGGTTGGTTGAGATGAAGCTCGGAGAGTTCTTGGCCTTAAATCAGGGTACCAAGACTGTGACACAGTATTTGCATGCATTTAACAACTTGTGCCGTTATGCTCCAGACATGGTCGACACAGATGCAAAGAGAATTGCTAGTTTTAAGAGAGGGTTAAGTCCGAAGATGATGAAGCATGTGGGTACCAATACCCGCGCCAGGTTCAATGACTTTGTCAGTGATTGTTTGAAACAAGAAAAGAACAACAACACCTACACTGCATCCAAGAATCGCAAGAGGGTGTTTGAGTCAGGACCATCCCAGTCCAGAGTTATCACTGCAAATCATCTTTCTTATTGTCCGTCCGCACCTGGTGCAAGGTTCAGGCCTCCACAGCATAAAACTCAGAACTACAAGGGACCACAGAAGCCGTACAAGATGGTCGTGCCGCCAGCAAAGATCACCGCAGCTGCAGAACAGAGCAACTCCAAGGGAGCAATAGGATCTGCTGGTACAGTGAAGGGGCCCTGCTACAATTGTGGTCAGCCAGGCCACTTTTCAAAGTTCTGCCCTTATCCGCCTAGAAAGAAGCAACAGACTTACACTGCCCGTGTACACCATACCACCGTTGACGAGATTCCTGAGGGAGAACCTGTAACTGCCGGTAAGTTTCTTGTTAACCATCACCCTGCAGTTGTTCTATTTGATTCTGGATCCTCACATTCTTTTATGAGTCAAGCATTTGCACGGAAGCATGAACAACTATGCACAGAATTGAGTTATGGTTATCGCATAAGTTCAGCAGGGGCTGATGTATTAACCAATAAGATGGTTAGAGGGGCAACCCTTGAGTTAGATAGTCGGAAGTTTCGAGTGAACCTGATAGTTATGCCGGGGCTAGTTTTGGATGTAATAATAGGAATGAACTAGATGAAGAACTGGGGGGCAGTCATAGATACAAGCAGTCGGTTGCTTACCCTTAAGGATCCGCAGGCAGAGGGTACTTTTCAGGTACCATTGCCCAAAAGAACAGACCTTGTGAGTGTGACTTGTGCCATGGAAGTTGTTCCTATCCACCAGATCCCGATAGTGTGTGAGTTCCCGGATGTGTTTCCAGAAGAGTTACCTGGCCTTCCTCCAGATAGAGATGTTGAGTTTGGAATCGAGTTGATCCCCAGAACAGCTCCTATTTTGAGGAGACCCTATCGGATGCCTCCGGATGAGTTAGCTGAGCTGAAAAAGCAACTGGAAGAATTGCTAAAGAAGGGGTTTATTCGACCGAGTAAGTCTGAATGGGGATGTCCTGCCTTGTTCGTGAAGAAAAAGAAAGAGGGTACTCTAAGAATATGTGTGGATTATCGACCTCTTAATGATGTAACTATCAAGAATAAATATCCTTTGCCTCATATCGACGTTTTGTTTGATCAAATGGATAAAGCTAGAGTGTTCTCCAAGATAGACCTCAGATCAGGGTATCATCAGATAAAGATCAGGCCACAAGATGTCCCGAAAACCGCCTTTTCTACCAGATACGGGTTGTACGAGTATCTTGTTATGTCCTTTGGCTTAACAAATGCTCCTGCATATTTTATGTATCTGATGAATACGGTTTTCATGCCAGAGTTGGACAAGTTTGTAGTTGTCTTCATTGATGACATTCTAGTATACTCTAAGAATGAGAAAGACCATGAAGAGCATCTGAGAATTGTCTTGACCAGACTAAGAGATCATAAGTTGTATGCTAAGTTCAGCAAATGTGAGTTTTGGTTGAAGAAAGTTCCTTTCCTTGGTCATATTCTATCTGAGAATGGAGTTTCGGTAGATCCGAGCAAAGTGCAAGAGGTTATGGATTAGAAAACTCCAACCACAGTGCCAGAAGTCAGGAGTTTCCTAGGGTTAGCTGGTTACTATCGCCGCTTTATCCTAGACTTCTCGAAGATTGCTAAGCCGATGACAAGTCTGTTCCAGAAAGATCACAAGTTTGTGTGGACAGAGGAGTATGAGACAGCTTTCCACACCTTGCGGAAACTGTTGACCACTACTCCAGTTCTTGCACAGCCAGACATCGAGAAACCTTTTGATGTGTTCTGTGACGCCTCAAAAATAGGGTTAGGCTGTGTTCTGATGCAAGAAGGAAGAGTCATTGCTTATGCCTCCCGTCAGCTGAGAAAACATGAAATCAATTATCCAACACATGATCTTGAGCTTGCCGCCGTGGTGCATGCCTTAAAGATTTGGAGACACTATTTACTTGGTAATATGTGCAATATTTTCACCGATCACAAGAGTCTCAAGTACATTTTCACCCAACCAGAATTGAACATGAGACAGCGAAGATGGTTAGAACTAATTAAAGATTTCAACTTGAATGTACAGTATCACCCTGGGAAAGCCAATGTGGTAGCCGATGCTTTGAGTAGAAAGTCGCATTGTCTGAATATGCAACCCTTACTCGAAGATGGTTTTAATCTAATGCACCCCGCCATGTTACATAGTATTCAGATCAGTTGCACCTTGGAAAGTAAGATAATAGAAGGTCAGAAAGTAGACAAAGGGATATTCCACCTCAAAAAGAAAATTAAAGAAGAACCCTCAAAACACTTCAGAGTGGACGAGCAGGACGTGTTGTGGTTCGACAACCGTCTTGTTGTTCCAAAGGATAGAGAGCTTAAGAATAAAATTATGGATGAAGCTCATCACTCTAAGTTATCCATTCATCCTGGCAGTAGTAAAATGTATCAAGAACTGAGACCTCGCTTTTGGTGGACAAAGATGAAAAAGGAAATTGCAGCCTATGTGGCCCGATATGACACATGTTGTCGAGTGAAAGCTATTCACATGAAACCTACCGGATTGTTGCAACCTTTGCCAGTACCTAGTTGGAAGTGGGATGATATAAGTATGGATTTCATCACAGGTTTGCCCACTACTCAGAAAGGCCATGATAAGATTTGGGTAATCGTGGATCGTCTTACCAAGACCGCTCACTTTTTGCCTATCAAGACAGTTTATAGACCACCTCAATATGTAGAGAAGTATATTGCGGAGATTGTGAGATTGCATGGTATACCGAAGACTATCGTGTCTGACAGAGGGTCACAGTTCACTGCTCACTTTTGGGAGCATTTGCACAAAGGTTTGGGGACTAGTCTGATTCGTAGCACTGCCTATCATCCTCAAACAGATGGTCAGACTGAAAGAGTTAATGCTGTTTTAGAAGATATGTTAAGAGCTTGTGTGTTGTCTTCCAGAGGTTCATGGGAGTCATGGTTACCTTTAGCAGAATTCGCATATAATAATAGCTATCAAGAAAGTATCAAAATGGCACCTTTTGAGGCTTTGTATGGACGAAAGTGTAGAACACCTTTAAACTGGATTGAGCCAGGGGAAAGAAGGTATTATGGTATTGACTTCGTGGAAGAAGCCGAAAAAAAGTTCATATCATTCAGCAAAATATGAGAGCAGCTCAGTCACGTCAGAAAAGTTATGCGGATAAGAGAAGGAGACCACTTGTGTTTGAAGTTGGTGACTATGTTTATCTGAAAGTCACGCCAATGAAGAAGAAGCGGTTTGGAATACGCAGAAAGCTTGCCGCCAGATTTGTAGGACCCTACAAAATATTGGAAAGGAAGGGTCCAGTGGCTTACAAATTGGAATTACCAGAATCAATGGGTGCTATATTCCCAGTTTTTCACGTATCACATCTCAAGAAATGTTTGCGCGTTCCAGAGGAAATAATTGAACCTCAAGGCATAAAACTTAAGTCAGATCTGGTGTATCATGAGCAGCCAATTCGAGTTTTGGATTCCAAAGAAAGGGCTACTTGAAACAGTGTGGTGAAAACATATAAGATACAATGGAGTCATCATGATGAGGGGGATGCATCTTGGGAAACGGGTGAATACCTACAAAAAGCATACGAAGATTTTTATAAGAAATGGTTCGTAACCCAAATCTTGGGATGAGATTTTTATAAGGGGGGAGGGCTGTAACACTCCGGTGTTACGTAAGCATTTGCATTTCAATCATGAGCATAACATGTCATGACATTCATAATCATATGTGCTTGGAGTGTTCCTTTAGTAAAATAAAAGTGTGGAAACTAGTATTGCTTAACATGTTGTGATAATGTGATAATGACACTCATCAAATTTGTGCAACTATAAATTTCATATCACTTAGAATGATAAGGAAAATTTTTGGAGCCACTAAATCACTCAAAGTTTTGTCAAAGATTTGTTTTAAAAATGTTATTTGAAAATATTCAAAAATCCTCTCTAAATTAGCTTTTATTCTAAAAATCAAAATCTATCCAGATTTGGACTTTGGTCTTAAAGCAAAGTTGTAGAGAATTAAATTCTAAGCAACTTTTGTTTTTGGGTCATTTTCAGAAAAAGGTCCTTTTCTTGCTCAAAATGAGATTTGAAAATGATTATTTGAAATTATTTGAAAATATGAAAATGGAAATTCAATTTCTAACCTAAACGGGCCGCCGCCTCATTTTCGGCCTGCTGCTGGAAGCGGCCCAGCTCCACCCCGCACGCGCGCGCCCACGCTCCGCCTCGGCCCGGCCCAAGTCGGCCTCTCTTTCCCCTCCCGCTCCTACGCGCGCGCGGCTCGCTGTCGCCACGGCAGAGCACGCTCGCCGCGTGGCGGCCGCATGCCGGCGACACCACCCCGCGTGGCCGCACGTGGTCCAGCGCATTTCACCTCAAATCTCCGCGCGCATCTGGTCTCCAACCCACTCACTCACTCGCTCGCTCCCTTTCTCCTTCCTCCGGAGAATCCGAGCGGGAGCGCCACCCACCACCGCCATCCTCCGCCTCCGCTGCCGTGTTCCGACGACGCCAGTCCACCGCAGCTCGATTACTCGTGCACGAATCTCCACCACCTTCTCTTCTCCTCCGAACTGACCTCCATTCGCCTTGTTCACCTACGGTAAGGCTCAATCGAGCTCTTCCCGCCGCGCCACCACGACGGGGCCGCCGAGCTCGCGCTCCGCCTACCGTCTTCCTCGCTCCCTCTCCATCCCCCTGAGCTTCTCTCTCGAGTTCGCTACCTCCTCGCGAACACGGTGCACGCGCTCGCTGGTCGGGTCGTGGCTGGAGATGGCCATTGGCCGTCGGCCACCGCCACGCCGTCGCGGCTCCGAACGCCGACGAGGGCGCCCTGTCTCCCCCCCCCCCCCCCCCGTCAGTCGTCACTGGGCCACGCCCTGTGGGCCGCGCCTCCGAGCGGGCCTGCTCGCTCATTTCCCCCGCGCGCGTGGACCAGGCCGAGAACGGCCATGGGCCGGTTTACTTCCCCGGGCCGGCCCAGTTTTAAAAATAAAAATCATTTTCTGTTTTCTTTTATTATTCATAATAAAGGATGTTGTCGAAAATGTTTTTGTATTCATTTGAGCTCCAAAAATTGTGAAATAAATTTCTATGAACTCATTGGAACCAGATCTACAATCTAAACATATTGCATGTCATTTTTGGGATACTTTTCTGTAGAGCTTTAATTAATCCTTGATATTGCTGATATCTTGTAAAATGATTAGTAAATCCTATATGTATCAGAAAAATATGATTTCAAGTTTGTTAATCTTCATATATCATGCACTTCCTAGGAAAAATATGTTTCATGCATGTGCTATGGAAAAATGTTGAGGTGTAGTTCAAGTGCCTTTAATGGCTGATTTTTGTTATTTTTGCTAGAGAGCAAACTTTGTATAAAACATGCATGTGATAATTTTTGTACAGTCATAGTATGCTATGAAGAACCTAGGAAAAATATTAGTTCTGTTGTTTGACACTTTTCATAGTACAAAGTAATTTCATGCTCATTTTTATGCTATAGCTTGTCATTTTTATATAGGATAGTTTACTTATCCAAATGCCATGATATTTTTATGGTAGCCTGTTTAGGGTAGTATTCTGCTACTGTAATTTTCTTAGATTTTTAGGAGCATCAGAAATATATGTTGCTGTTCAAACTTATTATTAATTAGGTTTTAAGCAGGTGTTGTTTTAAGTATGATTAAGAAATTTTGTAAAGCTTTGGTGTATCTTTAAAACATTTCAAAAGATATGTTAACTTAACATAATAGTAGTAGAAGAGAATGCAGTAGATGACATGTGCTTGTAGTGTATAGTTTCTTGGATGATGTTGACTACCTTGCATTTCAACATATCCATTGCATTCATCTCCTTCGATGCACGTTTGCATAATCACTTACACACATTGCATCATATAGGATCGCAAACCGAGAACCCAGTCGTCATACCCGAGGAGCTAGAGGAGCAGCTCGAGGTGTAGCAGCAGGAGGTGACAAAAGCTGAAGAGGAGGTCGGTGAAGATCTCCCGGAGTGCCCCGATCACCGTCCGAGCTCCTTCGAGAGAGGCAAGCCCCGGAGCATTTCTCTCCCGGTTTGCAAATAATTTATTATTAACTTTACTTAATTTGATGCATTACGTTTAGGAGTTGTTTGCAAACGTTGCTGCATTATACCTTGCTTACCTTTGTTATACTATATCCTTGTTACCCTGGTATCCGCAGTCGAGTCAATGCTTAGCTTGCTTAGACCGGTAGAAGTCGGGTGATTTTCTGTCACCTGTGAGCTATAGGTGGTTACCTGGATCTGCTTGGATGACTATGAAGTCATGGTATAACTAAGTGTGAAATGAATTTGAGACCGGGCGGAAACTTGCAGGGTTTCAGACTGTAGTGTTTTCCGTCCGTGTCGATTAAGGACCGTCCGTTGTTGTCTCTCGGGTCATGTTGAACGCATGCCTCACATTTAGCTGGCCGGATAAAGTACCTTCCGATCGTGAAACTAGGAGATTATTCGGGCCGAGTGGATTGCCCGCAACGCACTGTACCGGAGCAGTAGTGGCAGGATACGGGGGCGCGATGATAAGGCCAAAGAGCAGTCGGGCGGCCCCCGGGTACAAGTGGTTCCTGGCAAGCTCGTGACTTTACCTGAATGGTTGACTCGGCGACCAACACCTCACTTTAGCGGGTGAGTGAGGTTTGTGTGAGGAATAACTTACCAGCTGGTTAATAATCGATTCGAATCGCCATCGTTCACTGGATAGTGAACACTTGACTTGAGCTACTTCATTGTAGTAATATTGATGAATCACTTGGATAGTTATGTGAAAGACGACGTGATAACTACTGTTAATGATCAATGGTAATCCTTACTTGCTTAATTACATGTTACTCTAGCACCAGTGCAAACATAGTTGACAAGGTAATAAAGAGTTAATTACTGCATGCTTTTGGAAAGGAATTGTTAAGTTAAAAATGCTTTTCTTGCAAATGAGTCAGCTATCCCACCAGAAAGCCTATCATGATTCCTTGGTGTCTTTTATTTCTGGTTTACAATGGGTAAGTCTAGCTGAGTACCTTCTCGTACTTAGGGCTTTGTTCCCACTTGTTGCAGATGGGCAGATGTATTACGATTATTGTATCAACTGCCTCTATCCTGCGATGGGCGAAGCATGGGACCATGGGCAATGGTCATTCGCTACTTCTCGTCTGATGCTTTTGCTGGAGATGGTCACAAGCTGGCACTTTATTTCAAAATGTTGTGTGTGTGCGTAATTTGAACTACCACTTCCGCTACTTTTATTCGAACCCAGTTTGTAATAACTATGTTTAAACTCCGATGTATTTTGTGCCGCGAGCATTTATGTAACTTATGATGGTGACCGCTGAACTTAGTACGATCTTGGTTGTTATGTGAAATGGTTTGAAATCCGTCGAGATTTCACGGACTACCGGGTTATACGGGCTTAAGTTTGTTGAATTGTCCTTCCGTTGGATGATTTTCCTACTTAATCTCGTATAATTGGGCGGTTCTGTTACACACACGATCCGGAATATAGGGTACAATCGCAGGTAAATACGGTATAGGCACCATGCCTACACAATGTTTACCACTTACCCATGATATCAATAAGTAAGCGCTATACGATCCTATACTTGAATATAAATCTGATCGAACTATGCCAAGCATATAATCAAAGTAGACTAAGAACAATATAATTGAGAACATAATCAAATAGAGCAAAGTCATATCCAATATGATAGAATAGACTAAAGTCATATTCATACAAATGATGAACTAGATAATATAATATAAGAACAAATACAAAAGTAGGAGAGAATTACCAAGTATTCTTCGACAGATCCGAAAATCAAGCAATGCTTGGCTCCTTCTAGTTCTAATCCTATGTAGCTATGCTACACTAGAGATCTAATTGAGATGGTGGCTCTAGGGCTTCTCTGAATAATAAATTCATTCTTGTGTTGGCTCGAATTAGGGTTTCTCCTAGGGCCAGGGGCCTTGCTTATATAGCCCTTTAGGAAGCACCACAACCCTTGGATCAAACCGACCTTGATGAACGATTATTATTAATCCTCAAAGGCGGTGGAGGCATAATCCGCGAGGTTGACTGTGATTGGCCACCACAGGGGGGCGGGCGCCCAAGGGAGAGGGGTGGGCGCCCCTGTTGTGGGCCCGTTCCGTCTCCCGTTTATTTCTAGAGTCTTCTCGTATCTTCCACGTTCCAGAAAAGTTATGTATAGCCCCTTTGTCTCTATGTAAATCTGACATGTGGGTCTCCTTTACTTATTTCATGATAACCCCCTGCAGAAATAGATATTCACCAAAACTCATGGAATTCTATCAGTGTAACCCCTATATCTAGATAGTATTTGTATTTAGATCATTTCTCATGCTATGTTGATGGTTAAAAATGATACTTATCTACCGTCAATAGCTGCTCAAGTCATATCCTACAATAGGGGTTTAACAAACCCTGAGTACTTGAGGGTACTCAACAAGTCTTACCCGACTAAAAAAGACTCCAAGGACGTGTAGGCTTCAAGGTCAGGTAGAAGCAAGAAGTAACTTTTGTACAAAAGCTTACTACAAGTGAATCCTTACTTTCAATCTTTTAGCTGTGTATTAGGTTATTATTAGTATCCAATTAGCACCTGGTCTAAATGAATCATTTCTTTAATCATCAAAGCTCAGGTTCAACTCATATAATCTCTTATCCATCGGTATCCATGTTTCATTGATTAACTACGATGCAATACAGTTGATCGAGTTTTCTTCACCCGAGAAGCTGTGGCGATTCGAATCGGTTTGGTCTAGCTGGGGTTTTCTTACCACATGACATATGCAGGTCTAGGTCTACAGACCCAAACTTACATATATCAACCCTCACTCAGATCCTCTAAAATGGGAACCGGTCCAGCGCTACCCGAGAGCACAGTACCCACTTCACTATGTCGTTTGTCCCTGACGGATTCACAGGAGTGGGTTACATGATACTCCTGCCATCTCTCCACTCCCAGTGCGCAGTTGTTGATGCAAAAGTATATCTGCAAACACAAAGGGCTAATACCCGAAATCGATATCCAAAGCGTGTCAGTCGATTTGACCTGTTAATCGACAAGGATGAAGATACGAGCACTTTGGTCCTGACAACAGCGATAAGCCCGGAAGTCACGGCCAAGAGGTACTCACGCGGAACTCGAGGATCGCCGAAGATTGCACTGGAGCAATGCAACTCGCCGAATCGATGAGAACTCGTAAAAAAGAAGATACGAGCACTTTGGTCCTGACAACAGCGATACACTCGGAAGTCACGGCCAAGAGGTACTCACACGGAACTCGAGGATCGCCGAAGATTGCACTGGAGCAATGCAACTCGCCGAATCGATGAGAACTCGTAAAAAAGAAAAATATGCAAATTGACGAAGTCGTCGAAAGTAGATGTAAATAAGAATAAAAGCTGTTTTTGATGTATTGATTGATCTCCCTTTTTACATTGCCCTTCACCCTATATTTATATCCTGATCTACAGAAACGTAACCAAATACGACTAGGACACTAAATCCAAATCTATGGAAACACATAACTTTGATACAACTCAGACTCTAATAAACGTATATAAGGAAATTAACTCCTATCTTATTCCATAGTCCGCCTTAGTCATGATGGTATTCTCATCGACCTCCTTTTTATCGGCACAATCCCTGTTCCATCGGCACAATCCCTGTTCCATCGGCAGCAACCTTCAAGTTCCTTCTATCGGTACATTCCCTGTTTCATCGGCAGCAGTCTTCAAACCATCTTTCATCGACATCAGCAATACTACCCTTAACCTTATTGGCAACATTTCAATTTGAATCCATACGCCGCTACCACTCATAAGCAAACTCATTTTCATCAGCTATCAATCTACACAATAATCTTTCCTCTGCTGATTAGCCCTTCCTGACCATCTTGACACGTGCTAAAAAATGATGTCAACACATGCCCCCCAATTTCGGAGTATAAGATATTGATGCTCCGAAATTTACTTCAGATAATGCCTGCTATTACCTATTTTTCAACCCATTCTCCAAGCATAACATGATCTGTTACCAGATTTAATCAAATCTAGATCTAATCCATGTATCTCATTAAATATCGCACGTCTTCCAACTGTTTTTTGCCTCAATTACGGTTGAGATACCAAAATAACAATCCATCGGCAAGATCTTATCACAGCAACATCACCAATTTAGAACTGAAAGATCATGTATCAAAATATCCTTCAAGTCATGATTACTTGCCATGCCATCAAATCTTCTGTACAATCCCTTGATTGTCGTGCGAATAGTTACCAAATCTATCTGAACCACCTCGATCCATCCACGTACGGCATAGAGATAAGTCAAGAATACCCCTACCCCAAATGGCCTATAAATAGATCTCTCCAAACTGCTCATCTTCTACCTTCAAATTGCAACCTTTGGCATTCTCTCTCCGGCGGCAACCCTAACTGCGCATCCTCAACCCACCAGAGCTCCTTCCATCATCATTTTCCAATCTCCAGCTCGTGCCCTCATCCTTCTCGAAACAATGGCGGTCAACTTCAACGTCCCTACAGTTCTTTCTTTTTCTTTTTTATTACTTTTACTTCGACCCTTCTGGCCCCTTGCGAATTCTTACAGTTGGTATTTTTTCCTACTTCTTCCATTCTCAGGAACTACGCAACACACTGGTTATTCCAACCAACCAAACTCCCCTCCATTGCCTAGGTCCAATGGGTGATCCAGATCCAACCGATCTGATCAATGCAGAGGCTAATCGTATTCCTTTCAAAGCTCAAAATTTCTCTTTGAATCTATGGAAAGATACATTTCGATCTTGGCCCAAACCTACCAAAGGGTGGAAAACTGGTACTTAAGGGTCAACAGATCAATGCAAGTGTTCTGGGCAGAACGGAAGATAGATCAATGTATCAGGCTATCCATTGCTGATATGCAAAGGAATGAATCCATGATGATAGCTGCTGCTCATTTTTGGTCAGATACCACAAATACCTTCATGTTCGGTCATGGCCCATGTGCCCCTACTCTTGCCGATGTATATATGCTCACCGGCTTGGATATCTCAACTGTCGATGAAGGCCACATTTTTTGCAGAAAAACTGAGTATAGAGTAAATACACGCAACATCGGCGGCTGGACAGGATACATCCAAGAGTACCAAAAAACCAGTACTGTCAATCAAAGGGAACACGTCATATTCCTAAACATGTGGCTGGAGAAGTTTATCTTCTGTGGTCGATCGGTAGGACCAACTAACGCCTTCCTCCCAGCAGTGGAACTCTTGGCCAACGGTGTCAGATTCCCACCTGGCCGATACCTCCTGAGCTCAACTTACCACCTTCTCCACCAAGCGTCTCAGAAGCTTCTACTTGGTGAACCCATCGGCAATCTGGGAGGCCTGTGGTGGTTCATCAATATGTGGTTAAACGCTCACATGCATAAGCATCTACAATGGGATTTCTTTGCCCAAGAATTCCCACGAGAGATCGCCGAAGATTACGTCCTTAGAGATGATGAATCGGCAACACGCCCTCCTCTCAACTTCGGTGAAGCCATAATCGTCCTTCCTAGAATAGAGTCCAATGAAGATCAAATTGGTAGGTTTTTTCAGAATTTCTACCACGGTCTCCCTCATGATCTCAGAGCTTGGGTACCCTATATCGATGAGGATAACAAGTTCCCTCTTCTTTTTAATTTTGCTGATAGTGATCTGAACCAAGATAATGATCTTATGATGGCTATTATTACCCCCAGAGCAATCCTAGTAAACACATTTGGTAGCGGGAAGAATTCCCATATTACTTATGAATTCTACAATCCATCGGCAGTGTCTCGCCAATTAGCCTTTGGGCAACTGCCAATCAAACTATGCTTTGCCGATGTGATTAAGCCTAGAGAAATTATTACAGCTGGAACTGAATGGAGTAGAGTAGTAAGACTTGCTCCTGATGCCGATATTTCAAATGTTGATCTCTCCGCCTGGTCACCAGCATCTTTCATCACAGAGTCATATAAGCAATGGTGGCAAGAGTGGAAAGAACAATTGTTTTCAACATCCGTTCATACATATCGGCACATGATCGATCCTGACTATGTTGTTCCTGACGATGCAGTAAGTTCCTTTTAACTTCCGTCTCTCTCCTTCCTTTTATATGTATATTGGTAACTAATATTCCTTGAAACAGACCGATGATCCAGTTTCATCAATAAGCAAAAGTGGAAGACCCTTCAACCTCCACCCTATTTCTCCAGTCTCAATAATTGTCTACAACACCCCTACCTTAGAGGCCTTAACCTTCTAGAGGACTCGTGCCAAAACTATCACCTCTAGACCAAGACTAGCAACATCCAGGGCCACTCCAATCGCTGCTGCTTCAAGCCTAATCAAGGTTTTTAAGGTAATAACCTTGCTTACTTTGTTTTCTGTCGATACACACTATATTAACATATAACTATCAGGATGTGAGAGCTGCAGCTGGATCGTCATCAGCAACTCTTCCAATATCAAGCACCATGACCTCTACTCCTCCTTCAGAGGTATTCTCTTATTTTTACATTTTTTTCTGTTAAATATCCAATCTTATACTCGTTTTTGCAGCAACAAACGGGCACATCGGCAAGCACACCAAGCATGCAAGCTCCCCAATCAACACATGTCGATGCCCCCTAGCCAATTGTCGCTGAGGCCCAAACAAAGTGCAAAGCTTTAACCGATGCTGAAGCTCAACAAAAGCGACAGAAATCTACACCAGCCCCTTCATCCGTTCTAACACCTGTCAATCGACCCACTGATATAATTGAACAAGCTGCTTCTTCTGTACAAGATACACCATCAGCCATTATACCCCAAGGGCCGACTACTGATGAGGTTGTAGAAGACATTCCATCAGCATCCTCTGTCGATCCTTCGCATGATCTTTTTCAAGCCGCTCCCTCAAGCTAAGCTCAAGAAATTGCCCTGAAGCGGGTAAACCGATTAACTGTTTGGTTTATAATATCCCCAGACACCACAAATAGGATTCCTAACTCTCTTTATTTCACAGGAACAAGATTCTCCTGATAGCTTGTTTTCTTTTGCTATCGACGTCTCCGATGATGACGGAGAAGAGGCGAGTTCTTCCCTGGCATTGGGAACAATATCGGCAGATACCTATGGCAAACTAGAAGTTCTCCTGAATCTGCTGCAACAAGATACTGCTCAACTGGTGATCGATTCAGACCCTGCAAGGACCATCTTCAAAACAATCCGTGGCCAAGTCCCTGCCGATGTTGAAGAAATCATCTTCCCAGCAGTCCATCTGGAGAGCAGACAACTTCAATATCAAAAGGTTGTTCATCGTATTACCGACAGAGCAGCTCAGACTCAACTTAAGGAAGAAATGCTGCAGCTGAAGCAAATTGCCGATGAGAAGCACAAAAGCATCAGCAACTTGCAAGCCTCTGGTGCTGATCTTAAACAGAAAATCTTAGACCTATCGGCAAAAAGGGTAGCTCTGCTAGCCGAACTAGAAAAGGTTGAAACATCCCTGACTCAAGCCAAGCAAGAAGAAGAATAGCTTCCTGACGCTATCAAGGCCTTTTAGCAAGAACGAGACGCCCAAGCTCGCAAGGCCTTGGTTCTCAAGAAGAAACTCAAGCCTGTGGAAGGAAGTGCCGATGAAGATGCCAAGGAATTAACAGAAACCGATGAAATTCGCCTGCGTGCGATATCGGCTATCCACGCTATGTTAAATTAGCGCATCGGCAATGATTGATACTTTGTTTTGACTCTAGCCGATAGGATTGTTATCGGCAATTACTCTTTTATGCATCCATCCAGATACTAGGGTAATATTTCTTTAAATATTTTCCATTTAATGCTCTGGGAAATACAACTCCTTTGAGAGTTTCAAGAATATATGCATTACCAGGAACAGATTGATTTATCCGATATGGACCTTCCCAATTAGGTGACCATTTGCCAAACTTAGAACTTTTAGTCCCAATCGATAAAATCAACTTCCAAACCAATTCTCCATCGACAAATTCCTTTACCTTTACCTTCTTGTCATACCATCTAGCTACTCTTTTCTTATTCTCCTCGATGCTAACTAAAGCTTTTAACTAATGACCTGCTACATCTTCCAACTCATCCTTCATAAGGATATCATAATCATCGGCTGTCAATTGATCTTGAGAGCGTATTCGCCTAGAACCAATTTTAATCTCCCAAGGTAAGACTGCATCGCGTCCATACACCAACTGATAAGGTGTTACCTTGGTTGCACCATGACACGCCATCCGATATGACCACAAAGCTTCATTTAATACTGTATGTCATTTCTTAGGATACTCTTTAATCTTGCGCTTAATGAGCTTGATAATTCCTTTATTAGATGCTTCAGCCTGACCATTAGCCTGGGCATAATATGGTGAAGAATTCAAAACTTTAATCCCCATTCCTATAGCAAATTCATCAAATTCACCTGATGTAAACATAGTGCACTGATCGGTAGTGATGGTTTGAGGGATGCCAAATCGGTAAACGATATGCTCCTTCACAAAATCAATCATATTAGCTGATGTCACCTTTTTTAAAGGAATTGCTTCAACCCACTTTGTGAAATAATCGGTAGCAACCAGAATAAACTTATGCCCTTTACTCGATGGTGGATAAATCTGACCAATGAGATCAATAGCCCAACTCCGGAACGGCCAAGGCTTAATTATAGGGTTCATAGCCGATGCGGGTGCCCTTTGAATATTACCAAATTTCTAACATTCCTGACATCCTTTAAAATATTTAAAACAATCTTCAAGAATAGTCGGCCAATAATATTCATTTCTTCTGATCATCCATTTCATCTTGAAGGCTGACTGATGAGCCCCACATACTCCTTCATGAATTTCACCCATCAGGCCTTTTGATTCCTCTATGCTAATACACCTGAGTAAAACTCCATCTATGGTACGGTAATACAATTCATCATCGAGGAGTACATACTTAGTAGCTTGGAACCTTATACGTCTTTCGACCTTTTTAGATGGATTCTTTAAATAATCAATAATTTCCTTCCTCCAGTCATCGGTATCAGCTGCTGATATTAATACTTCTTGAACAGGTTGATATCCTGAAGCCTGCTGAGCCAATCAGTTAGCCTCTTCATTATGCATCCGAGAAATATGTTCCAGATAAAAACTCCTGAACCTTTTTAATAATCTCAAACACTTTTCATGATATGAAATTAGAATTTCACTTCGGCATTCATAAATCCCAGTCAACTGATTTATAACTAACATAGAATCACCAAAGATCTCAACAACATCAGCATGTACTTCCTTGAGCAATTCTAACCCTTTTATTAGGACTTGGTACTCAGCTTGATTGTTTGTCGATGTATCAACAATCGGCAATGAGAACTCATACTTCTTCCCCTGAGAGGAAATTAATACGATACCAATGCCTGCCCCTTCACCACAAGTAGACCCATCAAAGAAAAGTGTCCACGGAGCAATTTCCAGAGAATCCACCGTGTTGCAATGTTGAGTAACGAAATCGGCCATAACCTGTCCTTTAACTGCCTTAGCCGATTCATAACATAGGTCAAATTCTGATAATGCTAAAATCCATTTACCAATCCTACCATTCAGTATCGGCATTGACAGCATATACTTGACCACGTCATCTTTGCATATGACAATACATTCAGCCGATAGTAAATAATGTCTCAGCTTAATACAAGAAAAGTATAAACATAGACATAATTTCTCAATGGCCGAATACCTGGTTTTAGCATCTATTAACCGTCTGCTCAAATAATAGATAACACGCTCCTTTCCTTCAAATTCTTAAATAAGAGCTGAACCGATAACAGTATCTTCAGTTGATAAATACAATCTGAAAGGTTTTCCATGTTGGGGTGGAACTAACACTAGAGGATTTGTTAAATAACTCTTAATTTCATCTAAGGCTAACTGTTGTTCATCCCCCATTTAAATTCCTGATCGGCTTTCAATTTCAATAATGGACTGAAAGCCTTGATCTTACCCGACAAATTAGATATGAATCTTCTGATGAAATTAATCTTACCGATCAAGGATTGTAATTCAGTTTTATCGGCAGGAGCAACAATCTTGTTGATTGCCTCAATAGATTTTCTACTAATTTCAATACCCCACTGATGCACCATAAAACCCAAGAATTGTCCTGCCGATACACTAAATGCACATTTATTAGGATTCATCTTTAATCCATGCTTTCTTGTGCACTCCAATATCTTCTGTAGATCGGTTAGATGCTTTGTGATGTCTCCAGACTTAATCACTATGTCATCAATGTAGATTTCCACCAACGTGCCGATATATTCATGGAAAATAAAGTTCATAGCTCTTTGATAAGTAGCACCGGCATTTTTCAAACCAAATGTCATAACTATCCACTCAAATAATCCCACATGTCCTGGACATCTAAAAGCAGTCTTAGAAATATCTTCTTTAGCCATGAATATTTGATTATAACCTGCATTACCATCCATGAAACTGATAATCTGATGCCCTACTGCAGCATCAATCAACAAATCAGCAATCGGCATTGGGTAACCATCCATCGGTGTGGCCTTATTGAGATTCCTGAAATCAATACAAACACGAAGTTTCCCATTTTTCTTGTATACAGGAACCACATTAGAAATCCACTCTGCATATCGACACTGCCGAATAAACTTTGCCTCAATTAATTTAGTTATTTCGGCCTTAATATCAGTAAGTATATTAGGATTGCAGCGGCGTGCCGACTGCTGATGTGGCCGAAATCCAGATTTAATAGGCAACCGATGTTCAACTATAGATCGGTCTAACCCAGGCATTTCAGTATAATCCCAAGTAAAACAATTTTTATATTCCTTTAACAAATCAACTAGTTGCTGTTTACACTTGGAATTTAACTTAGCGCTAATAAAAGTGGGCCTTGGCCCATCGCCTTCACCAATATCTACTTCTATTAAATCATCTGCCGATGTAAATCCTTGACCTAATTTTCCATCATCGGCAAATCTATCCATTAAAACTCTTCTTCAGAACCGACTGCTTGGATCGGTAGAATTTCATAATCGGCAACCTTGAGGAACTCTTTTTCCCAAGCTTCTCCTGATATGCACCTAGTTCGCTCATAAGTGTCTGATTCTACCGATGCGATGATATAAGAAGAATCACCAGGAACAACTTCAATTTTGTCTCCAACCCATTGTATAAGACACCGATGCATTGTAGAAGGAACACAACAATTAGCATGAATCCAATCCCTTCCTAAAAGCAGATTATATGCACCCTTACCATTAATAACAAAGAAAGTTGTCGGTAAGGTTTTACTGCCGATGGTCAATTCAACACACACTGCCCCTTTAGCTGGTGATACATTGCCTTCAAAGTCCTTTAGCATCATATCAGTCTTAGTTAAGTCTTGATCTCCCTTACCAAGCTTCCGATACATCACATAAGGCATAATATTAATTGCAGCTCCTCCATCAATAAGTATCTTAGATACAGGCTGCCCATCAACTCTGCCTTTTACAAACAAAGCCTTGAGGTGTTGTCTCTCATCATCGGCAGGCTTCTCAAAAATAGCCATCATTGGATCTAGTGTTAATTGAGCTATTTGGTCAGAGAAAAAACTTCTTCTTCGCTATCAGATAGAGCCAAAAATTCCATCGGCAACATAAACACCATATTGACATCTGCCGATGGGCCTTTATTTTTGTGCCTTATCTGCCACTGCTGATTACCAGATTTCTCATTGGAGGGACTTTCTTCTTGGTAAAAGTCTTTTTGACGCTCTCGCTGCATTTTCCTCTTCTATGTCTTTATCAAACACTCCGGACACCATTGAGGAAGTTTAGTTTTCCACACTGGCTGATAGGTCCTGGTTGTCTCCACACGACGTATATTAGGATCCCTATAAAATATTTCTTCATCAGGAACTCTTGCATTTGCCATCTCTTCAAGTTCCCCTTGGTTTCTCGGAAAATATGCAACGTGTTTACCAAGTCTTTCATGTACACTGAGCCTGCCCCCAGCCGATCATATACTGATGCTCTCCTTCTGATCGGCTCATTAATGGACAAACCTTGATTACCAAATTGAAATCTTCTTATAGGATGATTAACTCCATAATAACCATTGCACTCTGGGCAATCTTCAACAGTAGGTAACTTAATACCTTCCTCCCAACAATGAATAAAAAATGGACAATTCCAATGACCCTTATGCCGATTCCACTCTTCTTGACGTCTTTCCTCTTGCTGTTGTCGATATCGGTCCCTTCGCTGATGCTAGCCTTCCTGTGTGTCTTTGTTGAGTAATCATGATGCCAGATCGAGGAGGCTTTCCAGAACTGCCACCTTCTGTCAATAGCCCCTTGCCTTTTGCATCATCGGTAGTTATCCGATGTTGGGGATCTACTGATGCATTCTTTTTAGCAGCTTCCGATGTCAACACCTTAATTTTACCTTCAGTATCCAACATATTTGCTGGAAAAGGATGTTGATCAATTTTCATCGGCTTCTGAATCTTGGAATTGCCAAATTTTATTCTCCCAGACTCAATAGCTAACTGTAATTGTTGTCTAAATACTTTGCACTCATTTGTACTGTGTGAAGTTGCATTATGCCATTTGTAATACAGCATATGCTTCAACTCTTCTGCCGATGGGATCACATGATTAGGTGACAACTTAATCTGGCCCTCCTGAAGCAAAAGATCAAATATCTTATCGGCTTTGGTGATGTCGAAAGTAAACTTCTTTGGCTCTTTGTGACCAAAGGGGCAAGATATCGGCTTTTTATTCTTAACCCACTCAGCCAAACCGATAACTGGTTCTTCATCCGAATCAGAATCTTCTACTTCTTCGACAAATGAAACTTTCTTATTCCAATTCCTTTTAGGTTCAAAAACCCTAGTGTCTTGATCAGAAATTCTTTGCACTAGATGACTTAGGCTTTCAAACTCCTGAGAAGCATATCTGTCCTTAAGTTGTGGCAACAATCCCTAAAAGGCCAAATCGGCAAGCTGTCGATCATCCAACACCAGGCTATAACATTTGTTCTTTACATCTCGTAGCCTTTGCACAAAGCCTTCTACCGATTCATCATTGCGTTGTTTCATCTTTACCAAATCGGTAAGCTTCTTTTCATGAACTCCAGCAAAGAAATACTTATGAAATTGCTTTTCCAGATCAGCCCAAGTAATAATAGAATTTGGCGGTAGTGAGATAAACCATGTAAATGCTGATCCAGATAGAGATGATGAAAACAAACGAACTCTCAATTCATCTCTACAAGCTGCCTCTCCACATTGAATAATAAAACGATTAACATGCTCCATGGTTGATGTATCGTCTTGCCCAGAAAACTTAGTGAAATCTAGCACCTTGTAACGATTTGGGAGAGGAATTAAATCATATGCCGGAGGATACGGAGTCCAATAAGAATAGGTATTAACTTTGGGCTTGATCCCAAACTGATCCTTCATAATTTCTGCTATTTTATCGGCCCAAAAAGCATCAACATCTTGTTGACGACATGGTTGAATCTCCACTAGAGGTACTTGCTGATACCCTTCTGCATACCTTTGTGGCCCACGATCTCCAGCAATTGACATATTTGTCACTATCTGTGGTCCATTAACCTGCTGAAAAGGGTTCATCGGTTGAGCTACCGATGCTTGATTCTGAAAACCAGCATGCATGTGACCTTGATGAACACCTGTGGCTTGCTGATTTGGCTGAACTGAATGTTGAGTAGGAAACTGCCCTGGCCAATTATTAGCGTTCATTGGTACAAAATTTGCCGATGGTTGGTAACTTGTTGGCATTGCCGGATAATTACAACTAACTTGAGGTAAAACCTGGACTCCAGGTTGACTTACGATTGGAGCCTTATGTTGCATCGGTAACAAATTTGCCGATGGACTTGAACTAGATGTTTGACCCAAAAACACCTGGAAACCTCCTAGAGTTGGTTGTACAGTAGTTGTTGTAGTATATTGGGGTACTTGAGCTATCGGTGAACCGGCCAATAGCATAGGAGCTTTTCCCGTTGCATCAAACACTTGAGGTGATCCATGGTTAAAAACAGATGGCTCTGGAGACATACCATATCTCCACCAATTAGCAGGAGTCTGATTATTCTGTGGTACAGGACCTGATAAAGCCGATGCTGATAGATCTGTATTAAGCTGAACTCGTCCTGATAATGTTGAATCCGGACGCATCGGTGTAGACTGTATGTTAGATAAACCTGCTGATACTAGAAGAGAAGAAATCTCTATACCCGCAACGGCCGGGGGATCCGATGGAGCAATAGCAGATGCTGATTCTGGTTGATGATAAGCAGGCCCAACGTAACGAGGTGACGCTTGCCCTTCTTTGAAAGTTCGAATCACAGCATTATGAACAGTATTGGACAGCACATTGGAATGATTAATTAAAGCATGATTCACTGCAGAATTAACCATCTCTTGAAGTTTACCCGGATTAGAATCAAAGGTAACTTGCCGAGGCAACGGCAAGTCTTGCTTCTGGATGACTTGTCCACTTTTGTTCAAACGGAATGACTTCAAGCAGAGCTATCTGTATTCTTCTATAGCCCTCTCCATAGCCTGCTTCTGATCGTCTTTAAGATCTTCTTCTATTACCGCGATGATGTTCCCTGCATCGATCTCAGGATTAAGCATCTTGACTAGATCTGTCCCACCAGGCGTGTCAAAAGATGTGTTGATGCAAAAGTAGATCTGCAAACACAAAGGGCTAATACCTGAAATCGATATCCAAAGCGTGCCAGTCGATTTGACCTGTTAATCGACAAGGATGAAGATACGAGCACTTTGGTCTTGACAACAGCGATACGCCCAGAAGTCACGGCCAAGAGGTACTCACGCGGAACTCGAGGATCACCGAAGATTGCACTGGAGCAATGCAACTCGCCGAATCGATGAGACCTCGTAAAAAAGAAGATACGAGCACTTTGGTCCTGACAACAGCGATACGCCCGGAAGTCATGGCCAAGAGGTACTCACGCGGAACTCAAGGATCACCGAAGATTGCACTGGAGCAATGCAACTCGCTGAATCGATGAGAATTCGTAAAAAAGAAAAATATGCAAATTGACGAAGTCGTCGAAAGTAGATGTAAATAAGAATAAAAGCTGTTTTTGATGTATTGATTGATCTCCCTTTTTACATTGCCCTTCACCCTATATTTATATCCTGATCTACAGAAATGTAACCAAATACGACTAGGACACTAAATCCAAATCTATGGAAACACATAACTTTGATACAACTCAGACTCTAATAAACATATATAAGGAAATTAACTCCTATCTTATTCCATAGTCCGCCTTAGTCATGATGGTATTCTCATCGACCTCCTTTTTATCGGCACAATCCCTGTTCCATCGGCATAATCCATGTTCCATCGGCAGCAGCCTTCAAGTTCCTTCCATCGGTACATTCCCTGTTTCATCGGCAGCAGTCTTCAAACCATCTTTCATCGGCATCGGCAATACTACCCTTAACCTTATTGGCAACATTTCAATTTGAATCCATACACCGCTACCACTCATAAGCAAACTCATTTTCATCAACTATCAATCTACACAATAATCTTTCCTCTGCTGATTAGCCCTTCCTGACCATCTTGACACGTGCTAAAAACGATGTCAACAGCGGTTATCGTTTCCCATAATGGAATAGCCTAGATGTTGGGCTTACCGAAGTATGTGGCCAGTACTACAAGTCACGATCACAGACAGGACTACAACGGTATGGTCCTCAATCGACACAGGAGGGGTCACTATGTTAGGCCTCAAACCATAACGCAAGCTAAGATTCCACCTAGTCTCGATTTAACAAAATTAACATCATGGTATTCACAACCCATAAACGGAGTTGAGAAGAGCAAGGTGAAACTATTTCCCTCAAACGATGAACCCATCATTCGATAACCATCGCAGACTAAGTATTACTAAGCCTAAGAGAGAACGACCCTTTTATACTAATAGGGTATAACTGAGGATATCTGTATATCAAGGTAATCATGCAGCAATGATATAGATCAACTCCTAGTTACTTAATGCACATCTCACAAGACTTAAAATGTAACAAAGATTTTATAAAAGCTATAGAAGAGTGGAATGCACCGGGGCTTGCCTTCGTTGCAGAGGATGTTAGTTTCCTCGGAGATAGTTGTAAGGTCCAAATAGGCTAGAGGGGGGTGAATAGCCTAATAAAAACTTCTACAAGAATTACTTAACCACACGTTAGTACGAAAGGTGGCGAAGCAAATGCACTAGCTCTAACTAATTAAGCAAGCCACCTACACAAGTCTATAACAAAGCTATTCACTAAACACAACAACAACTACAAGCTAGAAATAAGAAGTAATACAAGAGAAGAGCTTTGAGTGATTATACCACCGTGTAGAGATGAGAAGTATCAATCAATCAATCACACAAGAGAAATCCTCGGGAAGAGAATAACACAAGAATTTATCCCGAGGTTCACTTGCTTCCCGGCAAGCTACTCCCCGTTGTGGCGATACACCCACTTGTCGGTTCGCGAGCTAATCGACTATCAAGAGTCGAGCCCTTGGCGGGCGCCGCACAACCGCACACAAGATGGGGATCCTCCAAGCCACGAGCTCCACTAGAGTATCCAATTTACGAACTCCCGCGGGGAAGGATCAAGAACCCCTTACAACACTTGGTGAAGGCTCCAACAATCTCCAATTGTGAGCTCAATCACCTCCGCTGCTCCAAGCCATCTATCGTGTCGGGAAACACGGAAGAGTAACAAGAAATCCGCAGCAACTCGAAGATCAAGTGCCTCTAGAATGCAACTCTCAAGCAATGCACTTGAATCTCACTCAATCTCACTCAAGATATGCAACTAATCAAAGAGATGAGTGGAGGGGTTATTCTCTAGCTCAAAGTATGTCTCTAGGTCTCAAAATGTGCAAGATATGCCCTCAAACCCCGGCCAACATCTATTTATAACAAAGGGGTACGCAGCTAGCCGTTAGGAACTCAAACAGCCGAAATCGCGCTGACCGGACGCGCTGGTCGTACTGACCGGACGCGCTAGTCACACTGACCGGACACGCTGGTCACACTGACCGGACGCGCTGGTCGCGCAGACCGGACGCGCTGGGTGTGACCGGACGCGCCGGTCTCGCAACTGACCGGACACGTTGGTCATGCCTGAGTAGCGCTCAACGAAACAATGACCGGACGCGCTGTTGAACTGACCAGATGTCACAGTGCCAGCGTCCGATTAGAGTCCAGTAAGCTCCCTGGACGACCGGACGCGTCCGGTCATCAGTGACCAGACGCGCTGCGCGTCCGACCATCAACCTAAATTGCGCGCAGACGCTGAACACTGACCGGACGCGTCCGGTCATTCAGAGACCGCGTCCGGTTCAGCGTCCGGTCACCTCTGTGACCTCCGTTCGCCTCCGTTTCTTTTCCGACTTCCGGCGCAGTAGAAAAAAGGCATTTCACTTCTCCAAAAAGCGCCGAATCCCGCCTCGCAAGCTCGGTGGGAGGGAGAGAGGAACCCAAACCCCTCTCTACTGCTTAAACTCCACCGCCTTCGCAAATGTGCTAACACCACCAAGTGTACACCACCATGTGCATGTATGTTAGCATTTCACAATCATTTCTCAAGGCGTTATGTTAGCTCTTTACTAGATCCTAATGCATATGCTCAAGACATTGATCTAGTGGCACTTGATTTCCGAGCTAACCGTGATTGCCCCTCTTGATAGTCGGCTATGTATCCTAAACCCGGTCAATCACTTCTCTACTCATCTTAGACCGGCAAAAGGAAAACCCTATGATTATACCTTTGCCTTGCGCTCTTAGATCCTTCTTTTCCACTTGATCATCATGTCCTTCGTTTTATGTGCATCTCCACCATGATCATCATTTCATGTCCATGCACCATCTCTTTGTGATCTTGTGGCCACCACTCCTTGCCACATACACATTCATCACATGTGTTGCTTATGCCTAACTCAAAACACTTAACACATGGCATTAGCGACTTGGTGTCATTAATTACCAAAACCAAACTTGGTCTTTCAATCTCCCCCTTTTTGGTAATTGATGACAACCATCACAAAGATATGAAATGAAATCAATTTTCAATTTCGATAGTATTAGCTCCCCCTACATATGTGATTTCATGAGTTTGGTTCAATTGTGCACATATGTATGGATTTGAATTTTGGGAGAGTTACCACTATCAAATTGATGCTAAGGTATATAGAATGGACCTTCGAAGCGTGATACCAATCGGAGTTGCCTTTATATACCTTCCTTAGCATCGATGTAGCTAGACACCACTTGTAATACATCACTTGTAAAGATCACAAACACTAAAATACCTCGTAAGATCAACATTATAAGCAAAGGGTGTCTAGAAACCACTCGTGAAGCTACTCTCAATAAATCATCATTCAAATTCTATTTCTAGTAATCACCATACAAACATGAAAATGAATTTAAGTTTTGTAATGCAACAATTCATCATGTTAATGCACATACAAATGCAACAAATAATTCATGAGCTTGCTTCCCCTACTTGTGTGCTCAATTTTATCTTTGTGACTTTTCTCTCTCTCTCTTATTATATCTTATTCCCTCTTTGCAATATCTTTATGATTTTTCTCTCCCCCTTTGTCAACAATCACCAAAAAGGTGCCAATTTAGTGAGAGATAAGTCAATCAATATGAGGGAGTCCAAATTATGGTTCAATCTAGATCACTTGCCTAGAATATGTAATTTGGTTTGATCCAAGGACAAGCTTCTTCACACCTCATAAATTATAAGGGTTATCTTGACCATGTTAAATTACACATCATGAGCTCATTTTCTAGATTCAACACTAGGTTTGCAAGCCCACAAACATGTCATATGCTACCACTAGATCAATCAAACATAGAAGCAATAGTGGTACCATATATACATCAAAATCATTTGATTTTCATGAATGAGCCTATTTGCCATGTAAATATGTCTATATGTTCTAACCATGTCCTTAGCAAAGTATGAATGATATGCCAAACAACTTTACCTTGCTATGTTGGAGGAGAGGCATGTCATATAAGAATGTGGGGGTGCACTCATTTCAAGTTGGAGAAGTCAAGTATGTTCAATTCATTCTTCAACTTGTAAAAACTTTTCTCATCAAGTGGCTTTGTGAATATATCGGCTAATTGATTTTCGGTGCTAATGCTCTCAATGCTAATATCACCCTTTTGTTGATGGTCTCTTATGAAGTGATGTCTTATATCAATGTGCTTGGTTCTTGAATGTTGAACTGGATTTTAAGTCATCTTGATAGCACTCTCATTATCACAAAACAAAGGCACATTGTTGATGGTCTCTTATGAAGTGATGGTCAGGCTTTTTATCATCTTCAAAACCGGGAGGTTGCTCAACATAAACTTCTTCATTGATGTAGCCATTGAGAAATGCACTCTTGACATCCATTTGATAGAGCTTGATGTTGTGTGCACATGCATATGCTAATAAGATTCTAATTGCTTCCAATCTTGCAACCGGTGCATATGTCTCTCCAAAGTCAAGACTCTCAACTTGAGTGTATCCTTGTGCTACTAATCTTGCTTTGTTCCTTACAACCATGCCATCTTGATCTTGCTTGTTTCTAAAGACCCACTTAGTACCAATCACATTGTAGTTCTTTGGCCTCTCAACAAGTTTCCAAACTTGATTTCTAGCAAAGTTGTTTAGTTCTTTATGCATGGTATTTACCCAATCGGAATCCTTCAAAGCATCTTCTAATTTCTTAGGTTCTTCAAGTGACACAAATGAGTAATGCTCACAAAAGGATGCTAGCCTTGATCTAGTTTGAACACCACTTTGAATTCCACCAATGATTTGATCCAATGGATGATCTCTTGCAATGCTAGTAGGTTGGAGTATTGGGAGTTGATTGCTTCCACTTGCTTGACCTTGATCTTGAGCTTCATCATGAGTACCACTAGAGCTTGCTTGATTTGTATCAATTTGCATACTTTAGTTAATCACATGTACATCATCATCATCAATTTGCCTTGGCCTAACATCACCAATGTCCATGTTCTTCATTGCATTTGACAATTGATCTCCTCTCACATCATCAAGGTTTTGAGCTTCATTTTGAGACCCTTGGGTTTCATCAAACTCAACATCATGAACTTCTTCCAAGATGCTATTTATGAGATTCCAAACTCTATATGCTTTGCTTGTAGTAGAATAACCAAGTAAGAACCTTCATCATATTTCTTTTCAAATTTGCTCAATCTAGTGCCTTTCTTGAGAATATAGCATTTACAACCAAACACTCTAAAGTATGCAATGTTGGGCTTTCTTCCATTTAATAGCTCATATGGTGTCTTCCCAAGCTTCCCATGGCAATAGAGACGGTTGCTACAATAGCAAGCCGTGTTGATGGCTTCACTCCAAAATGAATGACTAACATTGTATTCACTAAGCATTGATCTAGCCATATCAATCAAGGTTCTATTCTTCCTTTCAACTACACCATTGGATTGAGGAGTGTATGTTGGTGAGAATTGATGTCCAATGCCAAGATCATTACATAAATCTTCAATTCTTGTGTTCTTGAACTCACTACCATTGTCACTTCTAATCTTCTTGATGGTAGTTTCAAACTCATTTTGCACCCTCTTGACAAAAGACTTGAATAGATCATAAACATCACTCTTGTCATAGAGAAAGAACACTCAAGTATATCTAGTGTAGTCATCCACAATCACAAAACCATACTTGTTTCCACCAATGCTAGTGTATGTTGTTGGCTCAAATAAGTCCATGTGTAATAGCTCAAATGCCTTTGATGTGCTCATTTCACTTTTACTAGAATGTGTATTTTCAACTTGTTTGCCGGCTTGACAAGCACTACATGGTTTATCCTTTTCAAAAGTGACATCTTTTAAGCCTCTAACTAAGTCATGCTTCAAAAGTTTGTTCAATTGTTTCATTCCAACATGACCAAGCCTTCTATGCCACAACCATCCCATACTAGATTTACTAAGCAAGCATGATGTCAATCGTGTCTCACTATCATTGAAGTCAACCAAGTATAAGTTGCCATGTCTAAATCCTTTGAATATCAAATTTGATCCATCAACACTTATGACTTCAACATCATCACTACCAAATATTCACTTGAAGCCAAGATCACAAAGTTGTGCCACCGATAAAAGATTGAAGTCCAAGCTCTTAACTAGCAACACATTAGATATGCTCATGTCATTTGAGATAGCAATTTTACCAAGCCCCTTGACCTTGCCTTTCTTGTTGTTGCCGAAAGTGATAGCATCAAAACCACCATTTTGACTTGTATCAATTGATTTGAACATACAAGAGTCTCCGGTCATATGTTGAGTGCACCCACTATCAAGCACCCAATGCCTTCCTCCGGCTTTGTAATTGACCTACAAGACAAGATCAATTCCTTTTAGGTACCCAAACTTGTTTGGGTCCTCCAAGGTTAGTGACTAAGCTCTTTGGTACACAAATGGCTTTCTTCTTTGAGCCCATCCATGGTGTACCAATGAACTTAGCATGAATACCATTTGTACCCTTAGTAAGCATATAGAAAGAATCAAACTTAATTGAGGATACATTAGCATTTGATTTTTTGTCCATGCATTGTTGCTCTATGTGACCAACTTGCTTGCAACTTTTGCAATAGCTACTGTTGTTCTTCACAAAATGAGTCTTGTGAGGAGCAAAAGCGGCCTTGCCTTTCTTGGGGTTATAGCTCAATCCCTCTTTGTAGAGAGAAGCTCTTTGGCTACCCAAGCATATAAGCAAGCGGTCCTCACCACCATAAGCCTTAGCTAAGGTGTGATTGAGCTCTTTTACCTCCTTCTTGAGATTTTCATTCTCAACTATAAGTGTGGAGTCACAAGTGAAACCATCACTACTAGATGAGGATGATGTAGATGCGCTACATAAAGGGTTAGTGGGAGCAACAATAATAGGCTTATGAAAAGTTTTATCAATTATATCACATGATATGCCTATGTTGCAAGTTTTAGCTTTCTCAACATTAGTTGGCATGTTTTCACATTTTTCAACTAGAGAGGAATGAGCTTCTTCAAGCTTAGTGTGAGACTTTTGAAGCTTCTTATGGTCTACCTTTAGACTCTCATAAGATGTCCTAAGCTCATCAAGTTCTTGCATAAGGTTTTTCTTTTCCTTAAGCAAGCCCTTGCACTCCTTTCTAGATTCTTTAAAATGTTGAGTGCAATCTTCTAGCATAGTGATTAGTTCATCTTTAGTGAATTCTTCTTCATCACTATCACTATCACTAGCATTATCATGATCACTCTCATCGTCGGATGATACCTTAGCGGCCTTAGCCATGAAGCACGATGGAGTGTCGAAGAGGGAGACCTTCTCTTGGATGGCAATGCTAGCATGTCCCTTCTTCTTGCTCTTATTGTCATCCTCATTATCACTTGAGGAATCATCACTATCCCATGTAGCAACATGAGAATCATTCTTCTTCTTATAAGAGCTCTTCTTCTTTTCTTGCTTCTTCTTCTCCTTCTTGATAGCATCTTCATCATCACTATCATAAGGACACTTTGCAATGAGATGATCCTTGCTATGGCATCTAAAGCATCTCATGGTATGCTCACTCTTCTTGGATGAGTTCTTCCTCCTTCTTGCACGATAGCCTTTCTTCTTCATAAATTTGCCAAATTGCTTGACAAAAAGAGCCATCTTCTCATCAATGTCATCACTATCACAAGAGCTTGAGTCTTCATCACTTGATGATTCAATCTTGAATTTACCCTTGGATGTGGTGGCTTTGAATGCCACACTCTTCTTCTTCTCATCATCCTTCTTCTCACTTTCCTTCTTCTTCTTTTTGACCAACTCCTCTTTCTCATCATCTTCTCTATATGAATCATCAGTCATCACTTCTTGGAATATTTGTTGAGGAGTTGAATCCTTCAATGTAGTCCTCACTAGCACTGTGATCAATGTATCAAATCTCTTGGGCAAGCTTCTCAAGAACTTCATAGAGAATTGATTGTCCTTGACCTCCTCACCAAGTGCCTTGAGCTCATTGACAATGACTTGCAACCTATGAAACATCTCCGGTACACTCTCATAATCTTGCATCTTGAAGCTTGAAAATTTTTCTTGCAAGATATATGCTTTAGCGGTCTTTGTACCTTCGGTGCCCTCAAATGTTTCTTCTAGCTTGGCCCAAGCATCATGAGCAATCTCAATGTTCTTCACTTGCTCAAAGGTCTTGTCATCTAGTGCCTCATGAAGAGCACTAATGGCAATGTCATTGCATTGGAGCTTCTTCTCTTCTACCGGTGTAGGTGCTTCCGGATTAGCAACCTCAAATTTTGTTTCGGTGACCTTCCACACTTCTCTATTGATTGACTTTAGGTGTGCGGTCATCTTAACCTTCCAATATGCATAATTTGTGCCATCAAAGTGAGGTGCCTTCTTGGTGTTGTTGATGTGCAAGCTTAACTGAGCCATTTCTTTTTCACCGTAGGTTGTTAAGCCTCAAATAAACGGTGCCTCGGCTCCGATACCACTTGTAAGGTAAAAATAGGCTAGAGGGGGGGTGAATAGCCTAATAAAAACTTCTACAAGAATTACTTAACCACACGTTAGTACGAAAGGTGGCGAAGCAAATGCACTAGCTCTAACTAATTAAGCAAGCCACCTACACAAGTCTATAACAAAGCTATTCACTAAACACAACAACAACTACAAGCTAGAAATAAGAAGTAATACAGGAGAAGAGCTTTGAGTGATTATACCACCGTGTAGAGATGAGAAGTATCAATCAATCAATCACACAAGAGAAATCCTCGGGAAGAGAATAACACAAGAATTTATCCCGAGGTTCACTTGCTTCCCGGCAAGCTACTCCCCGTTGTGGCGATACACCCACTTGTCGGTTCGCGAGCTAATCGACTATCAAGAGTCGAGCCCTCGGCGGGCACCGCACAACCGCACACAAGATGGGGATCCTCCAAGCCACGAGCTCCACTAGAGTATCCAATTTACGAACTCCCGCGGGGAAGGATCAAGAACCCCTTACAACACTTGGTGAAGGCTCCAACAATCTCCAATTGTAAGCTCAATCACCTCCGCTGCTCCAAGTCGTCTACCGTGTCAGGAAACACGGAAGAGTAACAAGAAATCCGCAGCAACTCGAAGATCAAGTGCCTCTAGAATGCAACTCTCAAGCAATGCACTTGAATCTCACTCAATCTCACTCAAGATATGCAACTAATCAAAGAGATGAGTGGAGGGGTTGTTCTCTAGCTCAAAGTATGTCTCTAGGTCTCAAAATGTGCAAGAGATGCCCTCAAACCCCGGCCAACGTCTATTTATAACGAAGGGGTACGCAGCTAGCCGTTAGGAACTCAAACAGCCGAAATCGCGCTGACCGGACGCGCTGGTCGTACTGACCGGACACGCTGGTCACACTGACCGGACGCACTGGTCACACTGACCGGACGCGCTGGTTGCGTAGACCGGACGCGCTGGGTGTGACCGGACGCGCCGGTCCCGCAACTGAACGGACGCGCTGGTCATGCCTGAGTAGCGCTCAACGAAACAATGACCGGACATGCTGTTGAACTGACCGGACGCCACAGTGCCAGCGTCCGATTAGAGTCCAGTAAGCTCCCTGGACGACCGGACGCGTCCGGTCATCAGTGACCGGACGCGCTGCGCGTCCGATCATCAACCTGAATTGTGCGCAGACGCTGAACACTGACCGGACGTGTCCGGTCATTTAGAGACCGCGTCCGGTTTAGCGTCCGGTCACCTCTGTGACCTCCGTTCGCCTCCATTTCTTTTCTGACTTCCGGTGCAGTAGAAAAAAGGCATTTCACTTCTCCAAAAAGCGCCGAATCCTGCCTCGCAAACTCGGCGGGAGGGAGAGAGGAACCCAAACCCCTCTCTACCGCTTAAACTCCACCGCCTTCGCAAATGTGCTAACACCACCAAGTGTACACCACCATGTGCATGTGTGTTAGCATTTCACAATCATTTCTCAAGGCGTTATGTTAGCTCTTTACTAGATCCTAATGCATATGCTCAAGACATTGATCTAGTGGCACTTGATTTCTGAGCTAACCGTGATTGCCCCTCTTGATAGTCGGCTATGTATCCTAAACCCGGTCAATCACTTCTCTACTCATCTTAGACCGGCAAAAGGAAAACCCTATGATTATACCTTTGCCTTGCGCTCTTAGATCCTTCTTTTCCACTTGATCATCATGTCCTTCCTTTTATGTGCATCTCCACCATGATCATCATTTCATGTCCATGCACCATCTCTTTGTGATCTTGTGGACACCACTCCTTGCCACATACACATTCATCACATGTGTTGCTTATGCCTAACTCAAAACACTTAACACATGGCATTAGTGACTTGGTGTCATTAATTACCAAAACTAAACTTGGGCTTTCAATAGTTCCAATAGACACCAACACCTCTGGTGGATAGACCTCCTCCGAGACTTGATCATCACAAGCCTTCTCACTCTCGTACATACTACACGTAATAAATGATGCTTTGCTTAACATGATGGTATGCATGACATGATGCATGATGTATGATAAAAGACATGTAATTGCATGATAGAACTCTAGTAGAGTTAAGAAAGTTGAGTATAACTTTCCTTCACCAAACAACTAGGGTTATCATCATGGAAGTATCTTAATTATTAACTAATCAAGTTAATTAGTTGTTTTCATGAAAGGATTAATTTAACATGGACCAGCAAGATTAATATGAAAGCATCTACAAAGTATAACTACTCACTCAACTATTGCATACAAGGAACAAACAAGGTTTGATAAACATGCATCTACTAACTAAGCATTTAATTAAACCATTTTATATATTATGTAACAAATTGATTATAATCAAATCATGGTAGTAACATTTATTGTATTATATTAGTCAATAAAGATAAATTATGTACTTAACATTACTCCAAGATTATTTATGATGATAAACAAGGATCACTACTTGACCTAATCAAATGCATTGACTAATTACTTATTTGAGGAAACTATTTTATTTATTGAATAACAAGTTAATTATGAGCATAACAAAGATCTAAAGAAGGTGCCAAGGAACAGCAGGGGTTATGTGTTCCTAGGTCCACAATCAAGGTATAAAACACACCCAAGCCATTTTATGAATTATCCTATTTATTTAGTATTTATTAATTAATTAAGTAAAGCATAGTATTAAGCATATAATTAAAATTATCAAAACAGTACCAAACTTTTTATGTGGGTTCATAACAGCAGAAAAATCATACCCCCAAATTTTCGTGATTAAAGGATTTATATTTTTGCCTACAAAAATCATAGAACATGCATTTATTAATTAAAAGAGCTATTTTTATATCATGTCAAAAGTACTGAAAGTGACCAGTTCATTATTTTTCCCAGGTAGAGCATGACATGAAAAGGTTACCCACAAAGTTCATTATTTTTCCTAGGTAGAGCATGACATGAAAAGGTTACCCACAAAAGTACTTATGAATTTAGAAAGAAACTGCACTTTTCATATTTCCCAGAAAAAGAAAAAACATTTTTCCTCCCTCGGCCTAGAACTCTCTTCTCTCTTCCCTGGCCCACGAAGGTCCAGCCAGCAACACAAGGCGGCCCGAGACCAAACCGGCCCAAGCCACGCTGGCCGCGGCGACGCCGCCCCTAACCGGCGGTTTCTTGCCGGCGACGAGCTTTGCCGACGGCGCGGGATGTCCCGGCGGCATCCCCTCTCTCCTGCATCTCCTCCACGTCCTAAACGAACGGCAAGGGTACCCTGGTGATCCCAACAGCGGCCACGGCAGAACGGCACTACTCCGACGACGGGGTCTCCGGCGGCGGTGAGGCTACCTACGTGCTCAGGGTGACAACATGGAGCTATCTACGCTATCAATTACATCGATTAGGGTTAGGTGCGCGTGCTGCCACAGCCATGGCGACTGGGCGGTGCTCGGCATGGCGGCAAGGTGGTGGACCAGCTAGTCCGTCATGGTAGAGTCAAAACGGGTGTCGAGGTTAGGCTCAGGTGCTCACCATGATTCTAATGCGCCTGCTGATAGAGCCGTGGACACGGCGGAGTTAGGCGTCCGACAGCGGAGCTCCTGGCGATAGCGTGAACTCGCGGCGGCAGCACGTTCCAACGCGTCCGCTGCTCTACAACTAAAACAAAGGAGCCGATCATGATCAAGGAATCAAGGAGAACATGATTCAAGAGAAAAAGGAGAGAGCTAGCCGCCCGAGTGGCCTGGCCACGGCGAGGTGCTCGCGGCGGTGCTCTAGTCGGTTGCGAGGAAGAACACTGCCCAACGGCCGACTCTGGCAGAGAGGGGAGGCGCGAGCTGGTTCAGCGGATGCGCAACATCAAGGCAGAGTTGCACGCAAAAGCTATTGGGCTGAGGTACAGTGGAGGTGGTGAATTTTGCAGGTGAGAGGGAGCTCTACCTACGGCGGTGCTGCGGTCGGCTGTGCGAGCGGCGAGCAGAGAGGGGAGAAGGAGACGAC
The DNA here is from genome assembly GCA_038087645.1 of Saccharum hybrid cultivar R570. Taxonomy (NCBI): domain Eukaryota; kingdom Viridiplantae; phylum Streptophyta; class Magnoliopsida; order Poales; family Poaceae; genus Saccharum; species Saccharum hybrid cultivar. Next base: position 31,951,411 of record JAQSUU010000001.1, on the reverse strand, counting down.
GATGCCCAGTTTGACTTTAGCGTTAAAGACGCGGCGTCCGCGCGTGACAGCAGCAGCTTGCAGCTGCCACCGTGAACAGTGCGTGGCGACGTACGTAGAAGCGGCACGGGAGGGTGGTGGCCACCGGTGAAGTAGCCGAGCAGGCAGCTGCCTCTGCCTCTGAACCCGACTGAAAACACGATCTTCTCCTCTCATGCTCTCATGATTCCGTGCAGCAACTTGATCCACCCCAAGAACAAAAGATGTTCATCTACACGTGCTCTCCTTTTTTGCTTTAAGAGTCGACCCCAAACGATCAAAGGGTTTGAAGATTTTTAATGGTGAAAGGGGGTACAGTGAAACTGAAAACAGGATTCAGTTCCAGGTTTTGAAAACTATTTTGATCAAGCTAGTTTGAGTAATTCATTATAAGCTAAACAGTAATCATACTTTGCAACTAATTACACATTAACATAGCTTAAGCATCACTCCAACACATGGAACAAAAGTTGAACAAGTTTTATTTATGAAAACCCATTTAATAATATCCCAAATATTGAACCTTATAACTAATATTTGGCTTGGAAATATCATCACATGTTGATTCTACATTATAGAACACACTTTGATCTATAAAGTTTATTTTATCAAAATTTTATTTATTTAAGCACATTTTCATATATAAGCCACAAAGAACCATAATTAGTAATGTTGACATTATTTCATGTAACTTAAAAACATATTATAAATTACACCTGAAACACTACCTTGAAACATATGAAAACATGGCATATGTAACATGTGAAACATTAAAGCAATATATGAAACATCAAATTGTAACATAACAGAGCTACTATGAAACATAAACATGGTATATTAAAACACTTACTTATACTACTATTGAAACATAGAATATATACATATATGAAACATTATATGGAAACATACTTGTGCAACATAAGAAACATACTTGTGCAATAAATGAAACATATGAGACTATGCTTGAAACATAAGGTGCATTTATGCAACAATGCTTGATGACTATGCATGATGATACTCATGACCAAGTTTTAGCTGCTTTTTAACATCTTGGATGTTACAAATATTCTCCAATTATCATGTTTTGTATTCTTCGACAACAGCTCTTCGTCCTGTTGAGATAATTTTAAACAGTTCAGGCTTTGGAATAAATATACATGTTGTGCTGGCCTCATTAGCTGTGTAAATCGCGTTGGAATGGAGTACAATAGAATTTACCATTCAACAAAAAAAACAAAAAAACAAGTACATATATATACACATTTACAAGGGGTTGCCAAATTTTGTGCCTAATAATTTGTTTTAAAAATGCAAATTATCCAAAATACACAATTCAGTTAATTTGCAACTATAATTTTTAAGTAACTCAAAGAAGCTCAATAACTACAGGAAAGTAGGCGGCCCAATAGCCCATGTTACCTTCTCGGTCACCTCATTTCATCAAACAACATCTGCCTTGGCTTTCCAAAAAAATAAAAATAAAAAAATTGCAAAACAAAAAAAATCTAAAAAGGGGACCACAGGGAGGTCCCCAGCAAGAGAAAGAACAGGGGAAAAAAGAGAAAAAAAGGAAAGAACAAATGAAACCATCTCCTCCTAGTTGTGGCAAAACCACCTGAAGAATATGGCCTACATGTACCCATCATCGTCTCCCAGACTTCTGATAGCAACACATGCAAGTTATATAACTCTGGTAGTCTGTCGAGTGTCCTCGGAGAACCCCGAATCATCCACGTAACTCTTTCGAGCAGGATCCATTACAGAAACATTGCAGTATTACAACAGTTGTATAATTATACAATAGATTATATCAGAGTAAACAGCGGAAGACTTATAACCATAAATTTACAATTATTCGTTAAGTTATTACAAATTTAAACTTTAGCCAACAAGGCAGTAGGGTAGCATGACAGATACCACTAGTATCACACAAGAGAGAATTCACCATGTCCAAGGGTGCACAATAAACTCTTCTACTGCCGGCTCTCACCTGCAACAAGGGTTTAACAAACCCTGAGTACAAAGATACTCAACAAGACTTAAACCGATGAAAAGGAAAGACTCCAAAGATATGCAGGCTTAAGGGGAATCAAGGTGAGTCTGTAACAAGAATCAAGATTAACTTTTGCGAAAAAGCTTACTAATAGTGGATCCTTACTTTCAATATTATATCTTTAAGATTAAGTCATGATCAGTATTCAATTTGTACCTATTCTAAAGCAACCACTTCTGTAGTCATCACATTCCATGGTCATCAGATCAGGTTTCATTTATTAACATGATGTAGGATAGTTGATCGAGTCTTCTTCTCTGAGAAGCAGCGGCGATTCGAATCGGTTTGGCCCAGCTGGGGTTTCCTTACCACACGACAAATGTTGGTGGCGAACCTACACTTATCAACCTTCACTTAGATCCTCCAAAATGTGAACCAAAATAGCGCTACCCAAGAGCACAGTACCCACCTCTCTATGTCGTTCGTCCCTGATGGATTTACAGGAATGTGTACATGATACTCTCACCATCTCTACACTCGCAGTGCGTGGTTGTCGTTTCACATAATGGAATAGCCAAAGTATTAGGCTTACCAGAGTATATGGTTAGTACTACAAGTCACGATCACAAGCGGGCATTACAACGAACGGTTCTTAATCGACACAGGCGGAGCCACTACGTTGAGCCTCAAACTTGACGCAAGCCAAGGTTCCGTCCAGTCTCATATTAAAAACATGATCATTCTCATACTTCAGGGCTAATCCTGAGTTTAGACTTTTTATGTTATTGCTCATCTATTACAACTAAGCATAGCTAAACATAGATAAAGCTATCATATTAACCAGGGTGACAGGGATATGTAATTGCTGGACAAGGAAGGCATGCAACAACGGTAAACCACTCAACTCCTATTTTACTTAATGCATCAAAACATAGACTTATGTGAATAGCTTTTGTAAAATACAAGGAAAGGGTTTATGCTCCAAGGCTTGCCTGCGGTGTCGAGGTTGTCAGACACTTCGGATAACCACAACAAGATAACCAAACAGTGACTGAATGGAATTCCACTCCAGAGACTGCTCAACTATGGAATTCCACTCCACCATCACTAGACGTAATAAAGATGCATGCTTTAGGATGATGATATCTAAGCATGGATTAAGATGAGTGAACAAGATTAACTAACTTGAGTATAACTTTCCTTCGCTAAATAAGTATATTAATTATTCACAAAGCAATTTAGTGTTTATTTATTTAACAACAATAAGTTAATGGAGAGCTCAATCAATAGGTAAATAAAATGCCAAGGAACATCAGAGGTGTTGTGTCCCAAGGTCTACATTCAACCCAAAACATCACTTAAGCCATTTAAGGATTAACCCTAACCAATTAAGCATTTAATTAAATATTTATTTAAGCATGGAATTAAGTAACTAATTTTTATTCATCCAATCAGTACCAAAATTTTTATGAAGGTACATCTAAGCATGTAAAAACTACCTGCCCAGTTTCATAATTTTTGGACAATTATTTTAGCCTATAAAAATCATGGAAGTTATATTTTTTAATTAAAAGAGGTATTATTAGATCATACAAAAACTAATTAATTTCATCATTCCATATTTTTCCTAGACAAATCATGGTATGAAAAGCTTACACAAAAAAATTTCATGATTTTATCATACTGTTACAAATTTCTATGAATTTTTAAAGAACAGCACTTTTTAATAATTTTAGAAAAAGTAAAACGTTTTCTTTCTTTTTGATTCTGGCCCACGGTCTCCTCAACCTAGCCCAGGACTAGCCCAGCTCTCCAACACGAGAGCTGACGACTGCTCTTGGCCCAACCCACGCGGCCGTGGCCTGCTCCGCCGCTCACCGGCGAACCTCAACGCCAGTGAGGTCTCCGGCGACGGGGATCACACCTACAAGTACAACTCGATCTCACGCAGCTTCTGGCACCCACCGGTGAACCTCTACCAACCGGTGGTGAGAACAATGACGGCTCCGGCGTGACGACGGTGATCCACGGCGGCGATTCCGACACAACTGGCTACCCCTACACACTCCTCTAGGCTACGCGCAACCACCCGAGGGGTCAGTCGGGCGATTCAGGGCTCGGGACGAACTTGCCCGCGGCCATGGCGGCACGACGAGGCGAAGCTCACCGGCGCGGCTGCGCTCCGGCCAAGCCCGAGACTAATCGGCCCAAACAAAACTGCCAACATGATCAAGGGGCTCACCACGACTTGCTCGGCTAGAAAATGGAACCAGGGATGTGGTGGAGATGCGTCGTTGCCGTGAATGGCGACTCCGGTAGCGTGCTCTGCCGGGCGATGAATGTAACACCCTCGGTGTTACCGCGCTAGCAACTCATCAAAGCATTTCATGAGCATCATACTTATGTGATTTAGCATGTGTCGAAGTACGTAGAATCATTTTAGTAATTCAAAATAGCTAATAAAAATGTTAAATGGAAGTGACACAGTAGCCCTTGTAATATCAGTAAGGTTGCAAACTAATTATTTTTTTATTGCACAAAAATATTATAGGACATGAATGCAACACCCCGGTGTTACGTTGCAATTAATAATCTGAAAATCTCATGTGCGTCGCATTAGAAAGTGTGCTTGCATGTGATAATTAAAAGTCGCAATAGGAACGAAGTAGAAAAACCTAATCGGCAACAATTCGCTAAGTGAAAATCGCTAAACGAAAGTTCTCGAAATCCTAATGAACGAAAACGGAACGTAAATAATAATGAACTTTAGTTTCGCTAAGTTTTGGACAGCAGTGGCAAGGCCGTGTTTGCGAGTGTTTTCCGAAGAACTTAGCAACACAGTGGGGTCGTTTATAGCTCAGTTAGGATGACTGAAGGTTGTTCTTTGGTGTAGTGAGGATGGTGTGGTCAGCTTCGAGCTAGTTGGGCGTTTGTGCGTGCTTTGATAATCATGCTAGGCACCTGTTCGCGCTGTTTCGGTCTGTGTTCGCGGTCACCTTCCGGAGTGTGCCGCCGTGGCCTTGCCCGGCTGGGCCGCGTGCTTGGCCGTGCCGTTGTGGGCCCGGCTGGCCCTGGCCGTCCTGCGCCGCTGCTGCTGCTGCCCCGCAGGCCTCCTTGCCTTGGCGCCGCTGTTGCGGTGGTCCCGCGCCGTGCCGCCATTGCCTCACCATCGCGTCGTCGCTTGGACGGTGGCCACCCCGGCCTTGCTGGCACGGCACCGTGCAGGCCAGGCGGGCAATGTGCGGGCGCATATTGTCGCGTTGGAGTAACTCACTGTCCCTGCCCTACCTACTCAAAGCCCAGCTGCCACCACCTGAGTCATGCGACCATGCCGTCCTCCCCTGTTTTCCTGCCACCGCCGCCATGGACCCGCCTCCAAGCCCTACCCTGTCTCCACCACCTCACGCCAATTCGCCATTGACATAGGGTCGCAGTGACCTGGCCCACCTCCCCGACCCTGCACCTGAGCCTATGGAGCCACGACAGCCTCCAATTTGGAGTGTAGGTCTGGCCGCGCCTATTCTAGGGCGGAATTCCCCTCTTTTTGGACCGCCATCCACCGACCATCCTAGGCCAATTGGTTGCACCCCTAGAGCCTCCTTGGTCCCCTGCACGCGGTGCGCAGCAGAGTTGAAGTTGTAGCGCCCCGTGGCGTCGATGACGCGTCCGTGCCGACCCGGAGCGCCGCCGCACCGTCAGGTTGCTCGTGGCCAGCTCAGGTATTCTTCGGCCATTCCATCTCTGCGGTCAGGACCGAGGGGTTTCACTAGAGCTCACCCGCCCCCTTGGCCACTCTCGCAGAGTCCCTGCTCACCGAAACACCGGCACCGTCCTTGCCGGTTGGCCTCCGTCGTGTGGGAGCCGCGCTACCCCGTCTTCGGCCTCCGAACCGCTGCCCCGTGCCTCGCGCCTGCACCTAGGTGAGTGTTGCCCCCTCTTGTGCGCTGTTGAGCCTCCCCAGTGGCTGACAAGACCGACCAGTGCCGGTCAGCGTCGCGCTGGTGTGCGGGGCAAGCGTCGGGGACCTCCCCTTTGCGAAGGAGAGTTTTTGCGGGGGTTGGATTGCTTAAGTGCTGACTAGAAGAATAGTGGGATTTGTGCTCGCGGGATTAACGATTGTTGCGAGGGCGTTCACGCAAAACGTGCCAGCGCGCGCGGGCTTCCCTCGGCTGCGGGCCGCTTTGCGCGGTCGTGGGCCTGTTGCGTAGGCCGCCTCACGTTCTCGGGTTGTGCCGCGCTGGTGAAAGTCCTATGTTTGGTGTTGGTAATTAGTGACAATACCTAAGTACTAATCCTATGCCTAAGTTGTATGTAGCATATGAGGATTAGTACATTCCAAGGTTGGTGGCAAGATGGACATGGTGATCATGATGGCCACACTTGGATTTGGACGCAACCCTACGTGATCAAGGCAAAGGTATATGCTTAAGGGTTGTGTTTTAGTAACCAAGACACCTAGTGGGTGTGGTTACATTATAGGATAGATAGCCGTACTATAAAGAGGGGAATGACGCGGCTATTGAACTCCTAAGTGCCTCTAGATGTGCATTTCATGATCATATGCATTTGGATAGAACTAATATCGCCTCGAAAAATGATTGTGAAAATGCTAACACACTCACATATGTTGAGATCACTTGGTGGTGTTAGCACGTTTGCGATGGCGGTGAAGTTTAAGCGGTAGAGAGGGTTTGGGTCTCTCTCTCCCTCCCGCCGAGCTTGCGAGCGCGGGATTCAGGCGTTTTTGACAAGTTGAAATGCCTATTTTTCACTACGCCGGAAGTCCAAAAAGAAACAGAGGCGAACGGAGGTCACAGAGGTGACCGGACGCTGCACCGGACGCGGTCCTTGCAGGACCGGACGCGTCCGGTCAGTGTTCAGTGTCTGCGCGTTTTTCAGTTCGATGATCGGACGCGAGGCGCGTCCGGTCACTGATGATCGGACGCGTCCGGTCGTCCAGGGAGCTTACTGGACTCTCACCGGACGCTGGCACTGTCGCGTCCGGTCATCTTCTTAAGCGCATCCGGTCACTGTTTCGTTGAGCGCTGCTCAGGCGACCAGCGCGTCCGGTCCTACACGGGACCAGCGCGTCCGGTCGTTCCCGGCGCGTCCGGTCAGTTGGACCAGCGCGTCCGGTCGTTGCTTCGCAGTTAGCCGTTGGGCGACCAGCGCATCCGGTCGTTTGGACCAGCGCGTCCGGTCAGTGTTTCACGTGTTAGCCGTTGGGCGACCGGCGCGTCCGGTCAGTTGGACCAGCGCGTCCGGTCACCCCGTTTTCGGCTGTTTAAGTTTCTAACGGCTATATTCGAAGGGGTACGTCTATAAATACTCGTTGGTCGGCTCAAGGCTCTCTCTCTCGAACATTTGACATACTTGTGAGCACTTTGAGCTAAGCAACTCCCCTCCCACTCATCTCTCTTGCTTCTTTGCATATTCGAAGTGAGATTGAGTGATCCAAGTGCATTTGCATTGTGAGATAGCATCTAGTTGGCACTTGGTGGTTGATTTGCTGCGGGATTCTTGTTTCTCTTGGTGGTTGCCGCCACCTAGACGGCTTGGAGCAGCTTGGAGGCGTTGGCAAGAGTTGGTGTTTGTTCTTTGCCACCTCCGGTGATTGTGAGGGGTTTGTGCCTACCTCGGCGAAGCGCCAAAGGCAACATTAGTGTATTGCTCGTGTCATTGCAACCTTTTGCCATTTGGTAGGTTCTTGTGGTGCCTTTTGAGAGGCTCGGTGTGTGACCGATTAGCCACCGAACCACGTGGTGAAGAGGGACACAACGGGGACTAGCGTGCCGGCAAGCACGTGAACCTCGGGATAAATCTTCGTGTCATCACTTTCATATTGTGATTGATTGATCCCGGTGTTTGGTTATCTTGGTATTCATTGTTGATCATATTGGTTGGCTCAATACTTCGTCCCTCGGTGATACCCTCCTATCTCTCTTGTATTAATTTCTTAGTTATCTTTGCTAGCTAGTTAGCTTAGCTAGAGTAGTTCTCTTGTGTAGCTTGCTAGTTGTAGTTGTACTTAACTTCTCGGTTTGACTTGTGCGGTTGAGTGCAAATACTAGAATTGTGAATTGGATAGGTGGCTTGCAAACACCCATAGGCTAAGCAAAACTCGCATCTCGCTATTTGTTATATTGATAAACTTGTTTTAGCTTGTCGTTGTAGAAAATTTTAATAGGCTATTCACCCCCCCTCTAGCCATCAAGACCTTTCATGTGGTATCAGAGCCGTGGTCACCGTTTGTAAGGCTTAACAACCTCGGTGTAAGATGGCTCAAGTTATGTTTAATCATGTTAATGGCAAGCCTCCATTCTTTGATGGCGTCTCTTCCTTTGATCATTGGAAAAGGAAGATGAAGCAATATCTAGGCAATATACATGAGAAGGTTTGGGATGTGACCAAAGAAGGATACGTCATTCTTGATGAGGAAAACCTCACTCCAAATGACCGCATCAACAAACAATGCAATACGGCGGCACTTGACACAATCTATCGTGCCATTGATGATAAAGTATTTGAGCAAATCAAAGATCTTGAAAAGGCAAATGAGCTTTGGATAAGGCTTGAAGAAACATATGAAGGCACTTCAACGGTAAAAAGTGCCAAACTATATATGCTCAAGGACAAGTTCTCCACATTCAAGATGAAGGATGATGAATCCATCCCGGAGATGTTCTATAGGCTCCAAGTCATTGTCAATGATCTCAAGGGGCTTGGGGAGAAGGTTGAGGACAAGGACTTCTCACACAAGTTCTTGATGTGCTTACCCAAGAAGTTTGCCACCTTGAGAAGAATGATCTTTAGAGAGGGATTGGACAAGGTCAAACCAACCAATGTGCTTGGAGATATAATGACCGATGCCCAATACAATGATGATGAAGATGAGGTAGAAGAGAAGAAGGAAACCAAGGTCAAGCAAGAGAAGCCCATTGCATTCAAGGCTTCATCCTCTAAGGGCAAGAGCAAGGTTGATGATGATGATGATGATCCATTTGATGATGAGATCATGGCCCTTCTAGTGCAAAAGATGGGTCGGTTCATGAAGAAGAAAGGCTATGGTGCAAGAAAGAGAAGAGACTTCATGAAGGCAAAGGAGGTGCTTTGCTACAATTGCAATAGCCCCGATCATGTAGTGGCAAAGTGCCCGTATGAAGACAAAAGATATAATGATGGGGAGTTAAAGTTGAAGAAGAACAAGAAGGAGAAGAAAGCAAAGAAGAGCTTCACTTTCAACAAGAAGAAGAAGGGTGGTGGTTATGTAGTCACTTGGGATAGTGACAACTCCGATAGTGATGATGATGAAAGCTCTAGTGATGATGAGAGGATCACTCGACGAGCCACTGCAAACATCGCCCTCTCCAACAAGCCATCCATCTTCGACACTACATCAACATGCCTTATGGCCAAGCCTACCAAGGTAAAACATGATGATAGTGATGATGATTCTTGTGCTAGTGATGATTGTAGGAGTGATGATGAGGAGGATGAGGACTACTCCAAGGATGATCTATTAGGCATAATAGATCAAATGAGCAAGGGCTACAAGAGAACAACCAAGAAATACAAAATCTTGGAACAAGAGCTCATTGCCAAGAGCAATGAAAATGATGCATTGATGGAGGAGCTTGTTGCTCTCAAAAAGAGTAAGGAGTGCAAAGGAATTGAACAAGAGCTCAAAGCTCTTAGGAAATCCTTTGATGAGCTAGAGGCTTCTCGTGAGTGTCTAAAGGAAGACCACGAGGATCTTGAAATTGCTCACACTAGGCTTAAGGAAGCCCACTCCACTCTACTTGAGCTCATCAAGGAAAAGGACCTTAAGTTGGAAAAGTTCATGAAGGAAGCTAAGGAGGAGCAAGTGATTGTCACTTGTGATATTGGACTAACATGTGATATTATTGATGATTCTTTATTTGTTAGTCCTACTAATGCTTCATGTAGCTCATCATCATCCACCACAACCAACTCTACCTCTACTACTAGTGATTCATCACTTGTGGTTGAGACTCTCAAGAGAGAGGTGGATGATCTCACCCGCGCATTAGGCAATGCCTATGGTGGGGATGCCCGCTTGCTAAAATGCTTGGGTAGCCAAAGGTTCTCTCTTAACAAAGAGGGATTAGGCTATACTCCCAAGAAGGGCAAGGCGGCCTTTGCTACTCCTAAGCCTCGCTTTGTGAAGGGCAATGGTCGTTATTGCAATAGATGCAAGCAAGTTGGGCATCTAGAGATTAATTGTAATAAAATGAACAAGAACAAGAAAAATGCTAATGTACCTTATATTCCTTTTGATTCTTGTTATGTGCTTACCAAGGGTGATAAAGGTGTGCATGCTAGGTTTGTTGGTACACCAATTGTGGGCCCTAAGAAGAAGGCCATTTGGGTACCAAAGAGCTTAGTGACTAACCTCCAAGGACCCAAGCAAGTATGGGTACCTAAAAGACATTAAATTGTTTTGTAGGTAAATTACAAGGCCGGAGGAAGGCATTGGGTGCTTGATAGTGGGTGCTCTCAACATATGACCGGTGATTCAAGAATGTTCAACTCTCTCAAATCAAATGATAGTGGCATTGATAGCATCACATTTGGTGACAATAGCAAGGGTAATGTAAAGGCTCTTGGAAGGATTGCAATCTCAAATGATCATAGCATCTCCAATGTGCTACTAGTTGAAAAGCTCAATTTCAACTTGTTGTCGGTTGCTCAATTATGTGATCTCGGTTTCAAGTGCATATTTGGTGTTGATGATGTGGAGATAGTTAGTGTTGATGGCTCTAACTTGATCTTCAAAGGCTTTAGATATGAGAATCTATACTTGGTTGATTTCAATGCTAGTGACACTCAACTTTCAACATGCTTGCTCACCAAATCAAGTATGGGTTGGTTATGGCATAGAAGACTTGGTCATGTTGGCATGAAGCAATTGAACAAGTTAGTGAAGCATGACTTAGTTAGAGGCTTGAAGGATGTCACATTTGAGAAGGATAAGCTATGTAGTGCATGTCAAGCCGGAAAGCAAGTAGGCAACACTCATCCATTGAAGAGCATTATGAGTACTTCCAAGGCATTTGAGTTGTTGCACATGGATCTATTTGGGCCAACTACATACACAAGCATTGGTGGCAACAAGTATGGCTTTGTGATTGTGGATGATTTCACTAGATATACATGGGTATTCTTTCTTGTGGACAAGAGTGATGTATTTGACATATTCAAGAAGTTCATCAAGAGAGTGCAAAATGAGTTTGAGACCACAATCAAGAAAGTAAGAAGTGACAATGGAAGTGAGTTTAGAAACACAAGAGTTGATGAGCTATGTGATGAGCTTGGAATCAAACATCAATTCTCGGCCAAGTATACACCTCAATCTAATGGCTTAGTTGAGAGGAAAAATAGAACTTTGATTGATATGGCAAGATCAATGTTGAATGAGTATAATGTGAGTCATTCATTTTGGGCCGAAGCAATCAACACGGCTTGCTTCTATAGCAACCGCCTCTATTGCCACAAGTTTCTAGAGAAGACACCATATGAGATCTTAAATGGAAGAAAGCCCAACATTGCATACTTTCGGGTATTTGGTTGCAAATGCTATATCTTGAAGAAAGGCACTAGATTGAGCAAGTTTGAAAAGAAATGTGATGAAGGCTTCCTACTTGGTTACTCAACTACTAGCAAAGCTTATAGAGTATGGAACCTATCTAGTGGTTTACTTGAAGAAGTGCATGATGTTGAGTTTGATGAAACAAATGGTTCTCAAGATGAGGAAGATAACTTGGATGATGTGAGAGGAACTCAATTGACTAATGCTATGAAAGAAATGGATATTGGTGATATTAGGCCAAAGCAAGTGATTGATGTGGATGACAACAAAGATCAAGTGCTCCAAAGTCCAATTACACAAGCTAGTGGTTCTCTAATGCAAAATCAAGCTAGTACATCATCTCAAGTACAACAAAATCAACAAGTGGCTAGTTCATCATCTCCAACTCATGATCAACATCAACATTCAAGCAATCAAGTCCAAGTGCTTCAACCAACTAACATTGCAAGAGACCATCCATTGGATTCCATCATTGGTGACATACAAAGAGGAGTTCAAACTAGATCAAGATTGGCATCGTTTTGTGCTCACTCATCTTTTGTGTCAATGGAAGAACCCAAGGACATTGATAGAGCATTGAGAGATCCGGATTGGGTAAATGCAATGCATGAAGAGCTCAACAACTTCAAGAGAAATGAAGTATAGGAACTAGTTGAAAGGCCTAAGGATCACAATGTCATTGGAACAAGATGGGTCTTTCGCAACAAGCAAGATCAAGATGGAATAGTAGTAAGGAACAAAGCAAGACTAGTGGCTCAAGGTTACACACAAATAGAGGGTCTTGACTTTGGTGAAACTTATGCCCCGGTTGCAAGATTGGAAGCAATTAGGATCTTACTTGCCTATGCTTGTGCTCACAATATCAAGCTATATCAAATGGATGTGAAGAGTGCATTTCTCAATGGGTACATTCAAGAGGAGGTGTATGTGGAGCAACCTCCCGGTTTTGAAGATGACAAGAAACCCAATCATGTATACAAATTGAGAAAAGCTTTGTATGGATTAAAGCAAGCACCTAGAGCATGGTATGAAAGATTGAGGGACTTCTTGCTATCCAAAGGATTTGTCATGGGCAAAGTTGATACAACACTATTCACCAAGAAGATTGGGAAAGACTTGTTTGTGTTGCAAATATATGTTGATGATATCATATTCGGTTCAACCAATCAAGATTATTGTGATGAGTTTGGTAAAATGATGGCCAAGGAATTTGAAATGTCAATGATTGGTGAACTTAGTTACTTTCTTGGACTTCAAATCAAACAAATGAAGGAAGGAACATTTGTAAGCCAAACCAAGTACATCAAAGATATGCTCAAGAAGTTTGGAATGGAAGATGCAAAGAGTATTACAACTCCAATGGGCACTAGTGGAAGCTTGGATAGTGACAAGAGTGGCAACATGGTGGATCAAAAGCTATATAGATCGATGATTGGTAGCCTACTCTATGTGACGGCATCAAGGCCCGATGTGATGTTTAGTGTATGCATGTGTGCAAGATTTCAAGCCTCACCAAGAGAAAGTCATTTGAAGACAACAAAGAGAATATTGAGGTACTTAAAGCATACACAAGATGTTGGATTGTGGTATCCCAAAGGTGCAAGTTTTGAGCTAGTTGGATATTCGGATTCCGACTATGCCGGTGATAAAGTGGAGAGAAAGAGCACTTCCGGGACATGTCAATTGTTGGGAAGATCACTTGTCTCATGGTCATCTAAGAAGCAAAATAGTATTGCACTATCTACCGCCGAAGCCGAATACATCGCCGCGGGTAGTTGTTGTGCACAAATCTTGTGGATGAAGGCAACATTGAAGGATTTTGGAATCAATTTCAAGAATGTGCCATTGCTATGTGACAATGAAAGTGCCGTGAAGCTAACTAACAATCCGATTCAACATCAAAGAACAAAGCATATTGATGTTCGTCATCATTTTATTAGAGATCATCAACAAAAGGGTGACATTGCCATTGAGAGTGTGGGCACCGAAGATCAATTAGCCGATCTATTCACCAAGCCACTTGATGAGAAGAGATTTCACAAGCTAAAGAATGAGTTGAACATACTTGACTTCTCCAACATGAGTTGATGCACCCCATATATGACATGCCTCTCCTTCGAGCCCCAAGGTACAATTGGTTGACATGTCATACATTCTATGCTAAGGACTTGTTTAGTGCATCTAGTCATGATTTCTTATGTTCTAGGATCATTCATGAAAATTAAAATAAATTTGAAGTTTATATGGTGCCACTATTGTTTCCATGACTTGTATGATCTAGTGGTAGCATATAACTTGTTTAAGTAGCTTGTGATCCTAAGTATTTAATCTAGAACACTTGTCTAAATATTTGCTTCAACATGGTGCATGATAACCCTTCTAGTGAGGTGTGAAGAAGCTTGCCCTTGGATCAAACCGAAGTATTTTATTTATGCAAGCAATCTAGGTTGAATCATAAACTTGATCCTCACCCCATATTTCAACATGATAATCTATCTATAGTTTGCCCCTTGTGGTCAATTGGTGCCAAAGGGGGAGAAAATATTGTTCACAAAGATAGAACTCAAAGGGGAAGACAATGTTGTGGGGGAGAAAAATGTTGTTCACAAGATAGATTCTAAAAGGGGAGAATTGATAAAAGAATGGGATCAACTAAAATTTTGAGCACACAAGTAGGGGGAGCAAGCTCTTTAAACATGAATGTTGCATTTCTATGTGCACTTCATATGTATGATGCATAGTTATGCATTTTGTTTTCTCCGATACATTGCTTGTGTGATGACTTGCTAGTATAATTTGAATGATGCATTGTGATACTAGCATGAATAGGAAGTAGTTAGATTTTTGTTGCTTCATGTTTTTCAAAGTGGTACTAGAACCTTGCTTATAATGTTGATCTCACGAGGTTTCTAGTTATATTTGTGCTTTTCCAAGTGGAATCTAACTACACAAGGTGCTAAGATGGTGTTTTATCGCAACTCCGATGGTATCACGCTTCAAAGGTCTATAATCTTAAACACTTAGCACCTATTGGTAGACAATGCTCCTAATTTTTCCTATATAACATATATGCTTCCAAAATCCAAACATATAGCATACATGTAGGGGGAGCCATTGCTATCAATTTGAATTCATGATCACATGTCCATAATTCTTACACATGGTAATATACTTGGACAATGTGACATGGGTTCAATCAAAATTTTATCATAATATCTTTGTGAAAGGTTTGTCACCAATTACCAACAAGGGGGAGATTGAAAGTCCTATGTTTGGTGTTGGTAATTAGTGACAATACCTAAGTACTAATCCTATGCCTAAGTTGTATGTAGCATATGAGGATTAGTACATTCCAAGGTTGGTGGCAAGATGGACATGGTGATCATGATGGCCACACTTGGATTTGGACGCAACCCTACATGATCAAGGCAAAGGTATATGCTTAAGGGTTGTGTTTTAGTAACCAAGACACCTAGTGGGTGTGGTTACATTATAGGATAGATAGCCGTACTATAAAGAGGGGAATGACGCGGCTATTGAACTCCTAAGTGCCTCTAGATGTGCATTTCATGATCATATGCATTTGGATAGAACTAATATCGCCTCGAAAAATGATTGTGAAAATGCTAACACACTCACATATGTTGAGATCACTTGGTGGTGTTAGCACGTTTGCGATGGCGGTGAAGTTTAAGCGGTAGAGAGGGTTTGGGTCTCTCTCTCCCTCCCGCCGAGCTTGCGAGCGCGGGATTCAGGCGTTTTTGACAAGTTGAAATGCCTATTTTTCACTACGCCGGAAGTCCAAAAAGAAACAGAGGCGAACGGAGGTCACAGAGGTGACCGGACGCTGCACCGGACGCGGTCCTTGCAGGACCGGACGCGTCCGGTCAGTGTTCAGTGTCTGCGCGTTTTTCAGTTCGATGATCGGACGCGAGGCGCGTCCGGTCACTGATGATCGGACGCGTCCGGTCGTCCAGGGAGCTTACTGGACTCTCACCGGACGCTGGCACTGTCGCGTCCGGTCATCTTCTTAAGCGCGTCCGGTCACTGTTTCGTTGAGCGCTGCTCAGGCGACCAGCGCGTCCGGTCCTACACGGGACCAGCGCGTCCGGTCGTTCCCGGCGCGTCCGGTCAGTTGGACCAGCGCGTCCGGTCGTTGCTTCGCAGTTAGCCGTTGGGCGACCAGCGCGTCCGGTCGTTTGGACCAGCGCGTCCGGTCAGTGTTTCACGTGTTAGCCGTTGGGCGACCGGCGCGTCCGGTCAGTTGGACCAGCGCGTCCGGTCACCCCGTTTTCGGCTGTTTAAGTTTCTAACGGCTATATTCAAAGGGGTACGTCTATAAATACTCGTTGGTCGGCTCAAGGCTCTCTCTCTCGAACATTTGACATACTTGTGAGCACTTTGAGCTAAGCAACTCCCCTCCCACTCATCTCTCTTGCTTCTTTGCATATTCGAAGTGAGATTGAGTGATCCAAGTGCATTTGCATTGTGAGATAGCATCTAGTTGGCACTTGGTGGTTGATTTGCTGCGGGATTCTTGTTTCTCTTGGTGGTTGCCGCCACCTAGACGGCTTGGAGCAGCTTGGAGGCGTTGGCAAGAGTTGGTGTTTGTTCTTTGCCACCTCCGGTGATTGTGAGGGGTTTGTGCCTACCTCGGCGAAGCGCCAAAGGCAACATTAGTGTATTGCTCGTGTCATTGCAACCTTTTGCCATTTGGTAGGTTCTTGTGGTGCCTTTTGAGAGGCTCGGTGTGTGACCGATTAGCCACCGAACCACGTGGTGAAGAGGGACACAACGGGGACTAGCGTGCCGGCAAGCACGTGAACCTCGGGATAAATCTTCGTGTCATCACTTTCATATTGTGATTGATTGATCCCGGTGTTTGGTTATCTTGGTATTCATTGTTGATCATATTGGTTGGCTCAATACTTCGTCCCTCGGTGATACCCTCCTATCTCTCTTGTATTAATTTCTTAGTTATCTTTGCTAGCTAGTTAGCTTAGCTAGAGTAGTTCTCTTGTGTAGCTTGCTAGTTGTAGTTGTACTTAACTTCTCGGTTTGACTTGTGCGGTTGAGTGCAAATACTAGAATTGTGAATTGGATAGGTGGCTTGCAAACACCCATAGGCTAAGCAAAACTCGCATCTCGCTATTTGTTATATTGATAAACTTGTTTTAGCTTGTCGTTGTAGAAAATTTTAATAGGCTATTCACCCCCCCTCTAGCCATCAAGACCTTTCAGCTGGCCACGGGCGCACGCTGCGCGCAAGTGGGCCACGCCGGGAGAATGGTTTTTCCTGTTCTAGTGATTTAAGAAATGCCTTGGTAAATTAGTTTCGGAGTTAAACTTTGATAATTGATAGCGACTTGTGTAGTTGTCCAAAAATTATGAAACCACCTTAGTTGAGTCCCTAAATTCATGTTCTATCAGTTGGTGAATTCCATTTGTGCATTGCTGTGATGATGCTAGGTCTATTAAATCAATGCAAAAGACAACGAATATTAATGCACCTAATCTTGTAGGAATTTTTGTGGCAAATCTAGGATAGCTTTAGCCCTAAAAATTTTACAGTAGCTTAAGGGCAATGTGAGATGCTTACTGAAATTTTTGGTAGCACTTTGATAGCTTGCTAAGTGTGGTAGCTAAGTTCTCCTAGTTATGTTATATGTTGAATCGATAACAAAAGAAGATGATGCAATCTAATTGGTAGAAAACCTTTAGACCGGTTAGCTTTTGCTTAATAGAAGTAGTGGATAGCTTAGTATGTAAGCCATTAGAGTTAGCTAAATAGCTTAGTAGTTGTTGTTATTTTAAGAGCTATTGTTGTCTCCTTATTAAATGTCGTATTATTATTTCATGCATGTAGATCACGAGGTAGTCGAGTACGTGGCCGCGGAGGAGCAGGACTACGAGGAGGTCGTCGAGGAGTACGAGGAGATCTTCATGCCGGAGGAGTTCCAGGAGCCGCTCATGACTGACACCTCTAACTTTGCACCTGCCCAAGGCAAGCCCCGGTGCATAACCCTTATTTTGCAAATCATTATATATATTTAAATGCTGTGCATTTACATTGCAGGAATTTTATGATACCCACATGCATATATATATCTACCCATGAGTCTTACTAGTACAGGATCGTGTAGCCACTTTGCGTAGGTTTATCGGTAACGTGAGTAACCTGTCGTTGCTCACAATAGATGATTATTACTATTATTATTACATTCATGATAAAATGATGGAAATGAAATGGTGACCGGGCAGGGATATGGTATGGGTATTGGTGGGTGTAACAAGTTGTGTCCCGCGGCCACGGGGCATAGCTAGGTTGCACATTGTGTACTCAGGGTTTATTTTACCCTTGTTGCAGGTGCACCTTGAGCAGATAGGCCTTGTGTGGAGGATTCTTCTGGTGGGCACAGACGGATTCTCATTTCGCTTCGCTAGATGTTTATTTTATTTCTGTTGTTTAAGTTATCGCACTCTGAACCTTGGTATTGTAATAAATATTTCTGAGACTCTATGTTATATGAAATGGACTAAGTATTGTAAGTTTGTACTCATTATTGGATCCCAGATATAAAATGTGGATTGTTCGAGTTCTCCCGTTGGGTGCACTCGATAGAATTACTTGGTTTAGCTCACTTTCAGGGCACTTAGTGTCTAGTGAAAGACAAGTGCCCCTGAAAGCGTGTTAAATCGGACGATTCTACCACAGTGAAGAAGAAGGCGGTGCGCCGACGCGCAGGGCGATGTGAGGTACAACAACGTAGCTCGGCGCGTTCGCAAGGATGAGGTGGAGATTCTGGCACGGTGAATTGGGAAGTGGTGCAGCGGTGAGGGGGAATTTTTGTCTGGCAATTAGGGTGGTCTCGTCGGTGATGCAGGAGAAGGAGAAGATGAAGGCATCCGGTTCGGCGAGATAAGGATGGGGGCGCGTCTTCTGGGCGTCCAGCACCTGCTTGCGGCCGCTCTGGCAAAGCAGCTGCGTGCCTAGCCCAGAGGAGGCGGTGGAGATCGGCGGTGGCTGCCCGGTGAAGCAGGCAGAGAGGTGGAGGAGGTGAAACATGAGGACATGTTTCAATGTTTCAAGGAAGACAGCTCCATGTTTCATCCATTTTCTCCAGATTTTTCATGTAGACTTGCTGAACTCCAAAAACAAAAGTTGTTCCTCTTGATCTGCTCTCCAACTTTGCTTTAAGAAAGAAATCCTAATTCTAAACAGTTAGGGCGATAGAGAACCGAGAGCAAAAGAGTTACAATTGAAACATCATGTTTCAATACCTGAAACATTGGGTCTCAACATTTGAAACACCTCTGTTTCAATAATGAAACATCATGTTTCAACTCTAGGGTTTGAAAATAGAGTAGCTTAACTTACTTGATTCAACATTTAGTGGTTTACTAGAGAACACAACAACATTCCAAACGCATTGCTATAATTAAATCTTATTTTAGTGAATGCACAATATAGTTAGCTACTATGGATGCATATGCTTGGATGATGACATGACCAAGTTTTAGTGACGCCTAACACCAGGGGTGTTACACTAGTTCTCCGCCGTACCTCTGACAGCACGCCGCCGTAGCCAGAGCCTCCAATCGCCACTCTTCTCTTCTCTTCCGCACACCTCTACTCTCTCCTTCCTTTTTCCATTGTCACCATCTCTCTCGCTCTCTCATCCGACGGCCGCAGGTACACGACCCCCGCCACGGAACACCTATTACGGCGAGGCCCGCCATAGACCGCTAGGGTAACCACTGCAATACACACTGTCCAAGTAGGGCCAGCAACTTCGCCTCCCAACCAGCGTACATGGCAACTAGCCATAGCCCGACCTGAAGCAAAGGTCAACCACCACTGCCTGACTATCAGGCCTCAAATCTACTTCATCAGCTACAGGTAACAAAATATCAAATCTCTATAACCTTTACCATGATCTATGAAATCGGACTTCAATCATAAAATCTATGCACATGTGATTAGCAATAATGAGATCACCGAAAATCAGATCCACCATAGCCTTGATACTCTCTTACTCAATTATTCATTCACTCACTTTAATTGAGTGCCAGTTCCTCTTCCAGCCAAAGCATGAATAGGTAAACTATCTGAATTAAATGTAAAAGTCATTGTAGTTCCAATAAATCTAGCTTTCATTTACATTAGTGACAAAGATTGAAGTTTTGTATCCAGATATTTTCGTACCATGCATAAACCTTCCTTCAAAATTAAACATCGGCCACTACCCATAAAAATCGATCATACAAAACTCAACTCACCACACCTCTACAGAGCTTAGACCTTATAATGGCACATTGCACATGCGCAGCTTCTGCCTCTAAACCTCAGCAACAAATCAGACATATAACCCAATTTTTAACATACTATAATCACATTGTTAGTAGCTCGACCATGATCAGCAAAATTTACATGATTATTCCAATGCAGGTCAAAATTCTCTGAGAACAAACAGTATACATCAGCAATGGAGGCTCCAACAACAACCCAAGGTACTTTACGACAATCACACTCATAGTATCAGTATTACATCTGTAACATCCCGGATTTTTGTGCAATCCAAAAATGCGAACTTTTTTAAAAAATTTCTTGCAATGTGTGTAGCATATAGTCGCTAGGTCAAACCTAGCCAAACTTTTCCCTTCCTAACCTAACTTCAAGAACCCCAGTTTAAAATTTGTTTTTACAACAGGCCACTTATCATGGTGTTGACCGAGTCAACAACATGACAAGAGGTACCTTCAAAACAAAATATTTCAAAGTCAAATAAACATTGGTTGAATTCAAGCACCGCTTGAATTCAACAGGTCGACTCTCACATGATTTCGATTTATATCTAAAACAAAAATCCTAACTCTATTCCCTTCCCTCCTTTCAAAAGAGACTTCGCAATATAACATAATGCACTTCATATAATTTAGCTGTATATTGAGTGCTTTGAGTTAGTTCTTGTTGGAGTTTATTGTTTGATTGTAGGAGTAATTAGCTAGTTGTCAGATCAAAACCCTAGAGCCTTTTTAAGAGAATCGCCACTCTTAACCTCTTGGCCAGCAAGCTGCACAGGCGTGCATGCTCCTGTGTAGGTACCTTCAGTTATGTGAATCACGTAACTAGGCAGCCAAGCCTTCGTGCCTGTTGCTCTCCAGAACAAGAGCATGCACGACAGGAACCACCATGCAAGGCTGTATGCGTATATGCAGTATATGCACGTACATGCTCCTGTGCCCAAGTATGTACGTGTATGTATGTGCAAATGCCATCACAAGCAAGCCGAAATCCTGATCGCTACAGCACTGCCTTGCTTGGTCAGGCCTAAACCAAAGCCGCAGCGAGGGCACCCCTCGGGCCCAGCCCGAGAACCAGCACGCAGCCCAGCTCTCCCTCCTGCATTTCCTTTCCTGGCCTCACGAGCGCTGCACGTGCAGAAGCAAAGCCTCTGCCGCCTCCGTTCTCATCGGATGCCCCCGTACGAACGCCGTCAGCGGGACCCAACGGTCGGCCGGAGAACTGCTCCTCCCGTTTCCCTCCGTTCCCTATCCGTCATCAGCGCTGTTTTCTTCTCCCTCACCGTACCGCCCTTCCTCTTCTTTCCGTCCGCACGCCGTTCAGTCCAAGCGAAGCAGCCGGCCACCTACCCGCACCCCTGGATGCACGCCACGTGTAGCGGCTGTCCCATCCACGGCCCGGACGCCGGCGCATCCCGCGAACCCTAGCCATACGCGCCCTTAAATAGCGCCGCAGATGCCGCCCACAGCCTCTCCCCATAGCCGCCGCAGCTCGTGTCTTCCTCCCCCGTCTCTCCGCGTCGCCTCGGCACCTCGCCGTCGTAGCCGAGTGGAGCCACGACCCCGACGCGCCCCTGCTCACCACGAGCCCAGCGCCGAGCTGCATGACGGCGCCTCTGCTTCGTCCCCTGCACCGAGCCAAACCACGACGACCGCGACCGGCTGCGTTCCACCTCGACCCGGCCACACCGGCGCCCTCTGCTTCGCACTGAACCGCAAGCACGACGTCGAGCTGTACCGAGCCACCGACGAGCCGCGACCTTGCCACGGCCATCATCCCAGCAAGGGTAAGCCCCTCCTAGCCAAGCTCGTTCCCTTGCTTTCCACCGGTGAACCTTACTGCTTCCCACTGCGACCCCGAGGCCGTAGCCATGCAGACCACTCCGTTGTGCTGGAGCCGCGGAACCTAGATGCCATGACCATCCCCTACTTCGCCTACAACGAGCCTTGAACCGAACCCCCGAACCCCCCCTGGTGTGCGGCCACGACGACGTGGCTGCGCTGCCGGCAATAACGAGCCCTACCCGCATCAATCGACCTGCCGTCTGCAAGCCCTCCGGTGAGGAACCGAAACCGGACCTTTCCAACCTGTACCTGTTGTCCCTCCATGTGTCCGGCCTTCGCGCCGTGCTTTTCTGCAGGGACCTCGTCGACCACGTGCTATCGGCACTCCTGGACACACCGTACATGCACCTTGCACTCGCCTTGTCCATCCTTGGCACTCACGCCTCGAACGACATCGGCTTCAGCATGTTCTTACCACACTGCCGAGCATCTGGCTTGACCCTCGCGGCACAACCACTGGGCACTTACGCCACCGCTGCCGCTTGCGCGAGTCATAGCCCACACAGTTGCAGACGCCAAGAACTCAAGTGTGCCGAGGACGCCACGGCCTAGCCATGGCCATGACCAGACTCTCGGAGGTCGTCCATGCCACCTAGGCTACTCCTGCAAAACCTGTGCCAAGGGCCGCTGCACGGTGACACAGGGTCGTCGTCGCTGGTCGCCCACGACCGCAGCAGCATGCTCCTGCACGAGCCCGGCCCACCCCGGCGTCTGCTTGCGTGCACTTACTAACATGCGCACACGCACGCCGCCAGCTCCTTCGAGCTCTCGGCCGAGCCACCGGCATAGCGCCTGCTTCCGAGTACTCAGGAACATGTCGTCCACACCACGCACGCAAGTAGCCGAGCACCGTCACAGTGCTCGCCTCGCCACCCTCACGGCCAAGGCACCAACTGGCATGCAGTCCGTGACCCGGCGTCACCACACGCGCGCGCCGTAGTCTCCGCCCCGTCGTGCCAGTGCCGAACACAGCCCAGCCACAAAGTTTTTGCCTTCGTGCGTCCCCTTGCTGCCATCTCTATTTGCTGGTTGCCAAGCCGCTGATACCGGTCGACCACGGCGGACTGCGAGGCTATGCCACGCCACCGGACCACTCCCTTTGCCACTGCATAGGCACCACCACGCCACCACGGCTTGCGTTCGCGGAAGCGTCTCTCACCCACGCACTCTGAGAGCACACGAATGAGCCCTTGCACAAGAGCAATGCAAGCTCACAGCCTTGTTGTCCTTACCGCTGCTTAGCCAGACCCTGCCGCAGCCTTGCCACCGGCCTCGGCGTTCGCAGCTCCTAGCTGCCGTCTCAATGCCACTGCACCACATCGAGCCCGCGTTGTCTCCACGCCCTGCTGCAGCTCGACGCTCGCGGCCTGCACGCACGCACAGCATGGCGGCCATCGTGGCCTTGCTACCACCGCCCGAACACGACCTCACGACACCGCCGGTGAACGTGCGGTGCCGCGGTCCATCCCTAGTCGCGGCTGCGTGCACGGCCACCACGGAGCCTGCGTGCGCACTCTCGTAGCTCGCCACCGTCGGTCACCCACGACCACGGCAGGGCACCCCTTCGCCGAGCCCACGAAGACACGGCGCATCATGACAACACCATGCCAGTGGCCACCCACGACCACCGTGCGGCAAGAGCCGCCAGCGCACTCGCGCTCCACACTAGGCCATGACTACCGCACGCACGCACGCCGCGCTCGCGTGGCAGACACGCTGGGCACGCACACGCACCGGCAAGGCTCGCCTTGCCACGTCACCACACCATCAGTGGCTGCCGTGACCTCGCAGCCGCCACGGTGCTACCTAGGCTTTCCTACACAAGCATGACACCATGGGCCATGTCCTTGACACGTATCGCTACATGCGTACTTGAGCACGAACCTGCACCGTTGTGTCACCCGCAGCCGCGGACGGGAGCGCAGAGCACAGCGTGCTGCCGGCCTTGCCTGCTGGCTTCCGTCGAGCACCTGGCCACCCAGTAGAAAAGTCAAAGTCAGGCGCAGGCCCTCCTTCCCTCTCCCCGTAATGGCCACCGACCAGCCCAGTTGGCCTAGGCCCAGCTTGGACCTCCCCTCCGTTTTCTCCCTTGGGCCGGCTGGCTTTGCCAAGCCCAACTCGGTTTCTGGCCCACGCACGAGCCCTCTCTCTTCCTTGCTGTTGGGCCAGCAGCAGCTTTGAGCGCAAGTCGACTCCTAAGGTCTTTTCTCTCTATCTAATTTTCAGCATACCTTGCCACCTTCAAAAATTCACAGAATATTCGTCCTTGCTCCAAAAATTATGAAACCACTTTCATAATTTTTCTAAAAACCTACTCTACCTCTTAGTACAGTTTTTGAGTCTAGTGAGTTAGGTTTCCATCGTGTTTTTATTTGGCTCTTATCACAGTCTTTTTGTCTTTTTCGCGTAGTGACGACTTGAGTTCGTTGTTCGACGATGCACCCGGATGCGATGGACCCTGTTGGTGGACGACCCCGACATCTGGAGACTCATACCACTACTACCTCAACATCGCAGGTATCATGGCTGCACCCTTTTTTAGAGAATCCTATTAGACATTGCATAATATCTAGAACTGCTAGCGCTTTATAATTATTCCTTTGATAGTACCTTGATGCATGCTACTACCTGAGCCATTATTACCCTGATGCAACCCACTCTACCACGTCACCCTGCTTTGCGCTTTTGCTCGCTTATATATGCTTACTTGCCTGCTTGCTTGCATATTACACCACTATACTTATTATTAACTCCACTTCGTATTATATCGGGGATGTGATGCTGGTGGTGAACCCCTGGGAATGGTTTAGCTATGGGTGCTGGACTTAGTGGTGTGCGAGCGTGCTGCGTGTGTCTTGGGTGCGTGGAGAGTGAGGGTTGTGTCGACTGAGCTGGAATAACGACGAGCCTGGGGCAAGTCTTGCTATGTGGTGCTACCTGGGCACTTGGATAGGGAATACCTGTGGCGGGTAAAATGGTAATTGGAGGTGTCCTTGGGTGTGAACCTCGGAGAGGTGGAGCCCGGGGTAGAGGTGCTGTGGTGGCACGTAAAATGGAAACCCTGATGAAGACATTCTGGCTTGGTCAATCCCTAAGGACTTACTAGTACTCAGACTCACCGGGAATCATTTACATCCCACTCGCCCTATATGGTGCGGGACGGTCAGACTACTTGGTAGAACAATGCCACTACTGCTAGGCGAACGTGTGCAAGGAGGTACGGGGTGCGCGGTTGCCCCCACACCCTTCCGAGACTTTAGGAGGCCTTGTGGACATGGCTCTTGACATCCAGAGGGCCCCGGCTCTGTCTACGACTCACAGTATCAGCCATCCCAAACTAAACTTGGGATGTACCAGGGCTGAGAGGTAGGGTGGCATCGTTCTAGGCAAGCAAGCGGCTGGAATCTGCCTAGACGGGGCACCGTCGAGGATGGCTATCTTGTGGGTATGTAAAACCTCTGTAGAGTGTTTGGTTGATCGATCGATACGTATGCTGACTTGTCGGCTATGGACCTTTCCTGGGTTTCGCTTAAACTAGATAGGAGATGAGTCCTTCTTTCCTCCCTCCAGGTTTGGGGTATTTTCCGGCCGTGAGCCAGGGGCTGCGGGCCGTTGAGACAAGTGCCGAGAGGGAGTCGGCCTGTCGACCTGAGTGTGTGAGATGAGATGTGGTGATGGTGGTGTGGTTATGGTTGGGATGGGATGGTGGATGGATATGGATGGATGTAGATGTGTGTGGCTGGGAATGTGTTAAAAACTGGATATTATTATTACATTACTACTGTTACTTACTTCTCATGCGCTAAGGATGCAAACCACAGCCAAATGTTAGGATCGCCAGATCCTCTTGTTTTATCTATTCCACTAAAGCTCATCGGTGCTGACCATGGCCTGCACACATCTGGCGGTGTGCAGATTTTCTTGACTTGCAGTAATAGCGAAGTTAGAAGGATTAGGTGGTCTCGTTCCTACGCTCAAGTTTGGTTCAGAAGATGAAGTCCATGCCGCTGACATTCTACGCCAACTCTGATGGTTGCCCGTGAAGGAGGAGCCTTCACCTGCTGACGCGCTACGACGACTCTGATGAAGACGCGTGTGTTTCCGCTAGAATACGATGTAATAGGTGTGTTAATCAGTGTTGTAAAGTTTTGTAACTTGTAATTTCTACGATGTATGACTGTGATATCATCTGATAAATGATAATGTGATGGTTTGCTCTCGTGGACTATCACATTATATTCCGTATCTGTGAATTTTCCCTTCAAGGAAAATCGAGGTCGTTTCAACATCCCTATAAATCAATGACCCCAGCTTCCCTTTGAACATTTGTTTTACAGAAACACAACTCCATTATGCAGTTATCGGCAGACTTAACCAAGAACATGATGCCTACAGCCTCAGTCCAGATCAAATAATATGGCATATCGCACATGCACTCCCGGTTGATGTAGACACCACTGATATCAGATACATACCACCAAACTTTCTCATCCATTTAGATGGCCCCAACATGCAGGCAGCTGTATTAGCAAATCCAATATTACACACACACTTCTTCCAACTAGAAATGGTATCATGGTGCAAAGAACATGAATGGGAGCAACTACCATGGATTACAGGTACTCATAAAACTGGTAGATATACAAACATATGTGAGTGTCTACAACACTCATACCAATAATGCAAAAACTAAAGTGCCTACAAAATTAAATCAATAATCAGCTCAACATATAAAGATCAGTTTAGCTATCATGTCATTTTGCTATAAACACTTTCTGCAGGTAACAATTCGGAGATAAACATCAATCCACTTTCCATATTACCTATTCTACCAAGGAAGGAAAAGCAAATAGGTATGGAACATGAATCCAAATATTATACAATATCTTTTGTGTCTACATTATTGTGAAATTTTTTCCCACACCCGGAGAAAAAAATAACACAGGACATCCATGTAGGAAGTAGCCGTCTTAAAGACAATTATGCTGCCCTCATTCCCAAAAAGCACGACCTAAGAGCACCGGACTTCAGTTATCTGATGATCACTGAACTCCGAGATTTCTACTACAAGAAATTCACAGCCTATAGGAAGTGCAGAGACCCTGCAAACAAAATTTGCCATATGCTGCACAGCTCCTACCATGCCATAAAGGACCAAATTTCATCTATATGCACCTCCATTTCATCTCTACAGTGTGTAGCCATTCCTAATAAATTACCATATATCCACATGTTCATTGCTGACCTCAAGAATCATGGTCTCTCCACAAATACCGCCTTGAACGATATGGATCAAATTGTTAACACAATTCTCAGCAAACCTCATATGCCAATAGACCTTACAAGCTTCATGGATGGACCATCTTCACATGAGGTATGCCCTCTCTTCTTACAGACTGAACACAACTAGAGATTTCGTACGTACAACATTGCCTAAATTTAATGCTCATACTACTACTGCAGATACAGGTTCCAGACACATATGCAGATCGGTTGAAACCTATTTTCACTGCTGCCATACAAAAGCTGTACAGGACTGAACCTATCATCGAAACAAAGAAGCGAGAACATTGCAGGTTCGAAACATATGTTACTATCAAAAACTTCACTTGAAGGTACCATGGAGAACATCAAAAAAATGCAGCGGCTATGGAAGCTGCTGCCATCTATTACTCTCTAAAACGTATCAGCAATGTGCAAGGCTATAAGATTGTTGACCTCAATTACCCAACTCTTGCAAAGTTAGTATCTGACATCAACAGATGGAATGTTGAGATCAACATACTAGATATGTCCATTATCTTGGCCATGACGCAGGCAGGTCAAATGTATCAAAAAATCGACAGTGCACACCAAGGATTAGATCTTCAAATACTACATAATAATCAGTCTCAGCACCTTGGCGAAGTAATAGGCAAGCTTTTGGAAACACTGGATCAATATTGCACAGAGATGAACATGCTGTCCCAAGACTTCAAAGATTGCAAGGTAAGCTAACAAATGCATACATTATATAGCCTTACCAACCCATATAGCCCAGACTAATTAACAATTTACAGATACAATACCACTCCATTCGCGCTGGAACACAATCACCATCAGCTTTTTACCCTTGGAGCCGATCAAGGAGACATCTTGTAGTATTTAAAAGTGCAGGGAAAAACACTTCCCGCAAACTTTGTTGGCTCTATGAACAATGACCTTTCCATATGTACAGAGAAAGGGAACGATATTGTGTATGCGTCTTCGACATCTTGTAGTATTTAAAAGTGCAGGGAAAAACACTTCCCGCAAACTTTGTTGGCTCTATGAACAATGACCTTTCCATATGTGTTCCTGTAATGTTGAAGGCACAAACCTGAACTTTTGAACAAATTATGTACAAATATTGTCTTCCCTAAACAGATGCTGTGTCATTTTAACCCCTTCCAATCACCTCTGCATCCCTCTGTTAAAATAGAGATTTACGGTGGCTTCCTACAGAGAATTAGGCGATGTAGATTTTCTGCCATGCTAGCCACACTACATGAGTCAATTTATTAAAGGGGAAATTCTGGTGATGGAAAGGGGGAAAATACCCAACAAAGCAGAGAATTTTCTAAATTTTATATAAAAATGCTCTAGAGGCAATGAAGGGAAAAAAAGGAAAAAAAACGGGTTCAAAAGAAATGTAAAGAACAAAGAAAAAAAGAATACTCACAAACAAATTTAGAATTTTTTTTTTTTAAAAATGACACACTCCAGAGGAGGGAGAGATTCCCGGACGGCAAAACCAATAATAGTATATACTTATAACCAGAACTCCAGCTTCTTCTACTCTCGGGCCCGCCCCCTTCCAGGCTCTTCTTCATCGCTCCAATCGTTCGCTCCATTCCCCACCCCTTGTACCTACGCCTGGGAATGGGTCGTGATCCGCTCCAAGCCCCACTCCAATCCTGTGTGATTAAGTTGTAAGCCCGATCCTGTTCCAACTTGAAACTATAATATATAGCCCGATCCAATCCAATCCTTCACTTCACTATGTCCTAACCCACTCCTGATCCTTTTAGATCCTATGGGCCGATCAGTACTGACAATCCAAGGGCTGAAACATACTATATTCAAATATACTAGCAAGCAAGCAAAACGTCAATACTGACCTATACTAGCAAGCAAGCAAAACGTCAATACTGACCACGATCCAAGGGCCGGCACATATACTAAAATACAATGGAATTTAACCATTTGACTGCATCCAATTCGATTACAATGGAATTAGAACAAGCAAACACAAAAGTTCTGCAGATTGATTGGCGAGTTGCTGAAAGAGGTACAAGATCATCATAACACTGGTGAGTTGCTTCGTTTAACCATTTGAAGTGAGTGTGCAGCCTAAACACCTGCAAATGAATAAAATATACATAAGTAAGGGAAGACAAGGCAAGGAAACTTGATATGCCAACTAACCAAACAAAGTCAGGGAGGCAAGCAAAAAACACCGGGATGAGAATTCTAAATGGTAAGTACTTAGCTAGTGCCTTGTAAATTGTTTATCATTAGAATTGTATCTTGACAGATAAACGAAATATCTCCGGTGCACTAAAAAAAGAAGCCAATAATGCTAGGAAGGCAGTGCAGTGATTCAGTGAACTGTGGCATGTGAGAGTGAGACCCACTGACATAGGAAGGCAGTTCTTTCCTTGTGAGGTACAGTAACGACTGCACTGCCTTGCTAATCATTTGTCCCCTGATAAAATCCTCCTAGTTCGACAGTTGGTCAAGCTAGCTGAGCCCACAAGCAAGGCCAAGGTGGATAAGTAGGGTCCCACTACTAGAAGCTTACCCCTATTTAGGTGTGGGTATTACTATTACTAACAAATAATGCTTCTCTTGTCAGTAAAGTGGCTTCTGTAGTGGGTTGCTTTGCTCAGAAGTAGGAGTACACTCGTTTTGTTCTTCATTCAGTCTGCTTTGCCAAAACTTACAAAGAAGAATCTAAGAACTCCTCAATGCAACAGACTACAGACGTGTGCAATGTATCACTACAAGGAACCATTGGGCTGGGCCTCTGGTGTTAGGGATTCCTCTACTTCTAGAGCAGCAAAAGGGAAGTAGCAACGGAGCTCACACTAAGGAGCTAAGGATTTTTAAATGTGCTAGTCATTTGTAAATTTATTTGAGACAATAATATATATATATATATATATATATATATATATATATATATATATATATATATATATATATATCCTTTTTTCCTCTGTGAAAACATAGATTCATTCACCATGGTCATTTGTTCAGTGTATGAGTGAACTGTCAGTTTGGGCAGAAGTACCTGTAATGTTGTACCAATATAAAATGAAACCTACTATTACTAAAAATGGAATCCACTTAGTCATATATTAATGCAGTGGCTGATCAGACCATAATCTAATACCAAAAAAATATGCAGTGAAGCATGGCTGATTCAAAGAAGTCAATTTCATATTCAGTGGCTGATCAACACATGAGTGAATCACTAGTATTCAGAAACACACTGTAAAGTTGCAGATCAATTTCAGAATATGCAGAGCTGCAGATCAATTTCAACATTTCTAGTGAACCAACAGCTAGGGCACTAACCTGTCAATCATCTATTTCTTCATCTGATTCAAACATACGATGTCCGGTCATTGGTTGACCTGCATTGAACAAGACAAACATATTAAACCACTGTTATAAACAAAACTGGCTTTACAATATGTATATTAATTAAATATGACAATTACCTTATTCTTCATCATTAAAGCCAATCAACCAATCTTTTGCACAGACTAACGCTTCAAGAGTTTCCGGAGAAAGATATGTCCTATTTTTGCCAAGTATTCTTCCAGCAGCACTAAAAGCAGATTCTGAGGACACTGTGCTAACAGGAATAGACAAGAAGTCTCTTGTCATCAAAGACAAGATAGGATAGGCATCCGAGTTTTTCTTCCACCATGCTAGAACATTAAAGTTCTCTGTCGGTCTCACAACTACTATAGGATCATCCAAATAAATATCCAATTCTGATCTTTCTGAGCAAGTGCTTGAGTTTTGTGATGAAAATTGAGCAAATGCAAGCTCTACACGTCGTTTGCCACGAAGTCCAGAAGAACTCGAATCGCCCTGACTTAAAACTTCCTCTTCATATGAAATCAAAACAGGACCGGCGTTGTTCCTCACAATCCTCTCATACTCTAGATAATATTTCTTCAAGTATTGTCTAAGCTCTCTCATCTTCGCTTCCACTTCTGTATTTTCAACAGTCAAGTAAAAGAACCTAACAAAATCAGCTTTCATTAATGGGTCCAGGACAGCAGCTATGAGAAGTACCATACTAGGCGCAGCCCAGTATTTCTGAAACTTGGTATACATAGCTTCAGCCAACTCATTGAGCAGTTCATTGGTATTCCACGTCTCATCAAGCAATACATCTTGAATTGTCATCAACATCTTCATAAAGAGGTGGGCCGTTGGATGCCTATCTGCATAAAATGCTTTTGTAGCTTCACTGAACTGTTCTAGGAATTTGTGAAGCGATTCAGCTTTCTGCCAGTCTTGTTCACTAGGAACATCCTGATACTGCTCTGCTGCAAATCTGTTGAGAGCTGCTTTATATTTCAGAGCTTCATTCAACATGTCATACGTAGCATTCCAGCGGTGGGGAACATCTAGAACTAGCACTGACTTGCCTTTGAGACCTAATGCCTGAACGATTGAGTTGAATGTTTGCAGACGAGAAGGTGTAGATGTGACAACCTTGATAATGTCTCTTACCCTTCCGACTGCATTTGGTATGACTTGCAATCCAGCTTGGACCATTATATTGAGCACATGAGCAGCACATCTGACATGTATGTGTTCACCCTTAAAGAACATCTGAGCACCTAGAGCAGCACGCAAGTCTCTAATCGCTCTGTTGTTCACGCTTGCATTATCTAGAGTCACTGTGAACACACGATCAACTAAATCCCACTCCGTCAAGCAAGCCGTGATGCCATCTTGCACAACAAATGAGTTATGGGGGAAAGAGATCTGCTTGAATGCAATAATCTTCTTATGGAGCTCAAACTCTTCATCAATGTAATGAGCTATAACTCCAAGATACCCCAAATTTTGGTTAGACGACCACAAATCAGCAGTTAAACTGACATGAGACTTCAACTTTGTCATCTTTTGATGTAGCTGTAATTTCTCTTCTTCATACAACATCAGACAGTCTGCACGAACAGTTTGTCGACCCACCACATTGAATGAAGGTTGACAACAATTTATCATCTCTTTCCAAGCAGGATCATCTGCTTTTTGAAATGCTACCTCAGCACTGAGGAAGTACTTTGCAATCAGACCTCTGAATACAACAGGATCAAATATAGAATTATCTCTATTAGACTTGTTCTTCAAAGTTGCTAAGAATCTATCACTGTCCTCCTGAGGGATATGATGACAATAATATCCAATATGCCTATTCAAGTGAGTTGTACCTTTTCCTGACACAGAAGACAACCGGAGCTTGCAATACTTCTAGACAGCCTTCTCAATTCCATCAACGATTTCCGAGTCAACATAAGCCTAAACTTTAGCCCTCTTTTTCCCTGACCGGCCTGACTGATCAGTGGAGATAGCATCAAGACTATCCTCAACTTCTGCTGCTGTTGCTGATGAAACCCTTTCCATAATAACAACCACTCAGACTAATCAATTAGAGTCCCCTGAACCAAAGAATGACAATCAATTAGATAGGATACTAAAGTAAGACACAAAGAAGCTGGATTTCACTAATCATAATCTATAGGTACACTTTACTATTACAGTTCACAATCAAAGCATTGCAGCCAACCAATAAATAATGAGACGGTCCACAGGTCACGTGACTAAAGATTAAACTAAGAGTCTAAGACACATCTTCAAATCTTCCAAAGACTGTGCACAGAAACATATATACACTCTACTACAAGATAGCAGTAAGCAAAGTATGCTTTGCCTCAGTTTCAGTCATCTGTTGCTCATGCAAACCACACAAGCTACATCAGACCATATTAAGCTGGAATCCACTTAATGCAGTACGTGGCTGATCAGACCATATTAATGCAGTGATTATAGTGCAAGGAAACTTAAGGTGGTTGCACAGAAACTTAAGCTGGAATTCACTTAGTAATATATTAATGTTGTGGCTGATCAGACCATATTCAATAACAAAAAAATATGCTCTAGCAAGCTATTTCTGCTGTACACTTAAACAATTGTATAGAAAAAAGCATAGAACTGAAATAGCTGTACAGCTAGCACTACAACTAAAGCAAAATCTGGAATTGATGTTAATTTCCCTGCTATAAGAGCAATAAGTATGGAAGGAAGTGGAAACAGAAAGTCTCATTTACTAGTAGCCGTAAAAGTGATATTGACTCATGATACTGGTAACCTGTACGTATTTTTTCTAAATTATAATCATGCATCCATGATACTAAAACAAAGCTTGCAAAAAGTGGCAGATGAGGAAATCAGGTTACTGCAACCCTGCAGGACCCTACTCTGAGAGAACTGGTTGGTTGTGATGTCAGGCACAATGTCTAGTCATATGCCAGTGCAAGAACATGACAGAGGAGTTCTAACGGCCAATTCCTCATGTCATGGAAAAAGTGTGAATGAAGCATGAACTCTAATCTACTTTGTGCAACGAAGATCAATGTTTCAGGTTTATTACAGTCTCAAATAGAGCAGACATGATCAAACATATAAGAGCTGCGATCTGAGAAATAAAATATACCTTGTTTTATGAAGGCCTGAACTGTAAACTCAAGACATGATCAATCAACCAAATCCAGCTATGCCGAAAAACAATATTGCTTAACTCCAGAGAAACAATTGTACAACAAGTATTTCTCCAAAAGAAAACTCTGCAAAGCCAAAACCAAGAGTTAGATATTAACGACACTTAAAATACCTTATTAACTCTACCGCTATTGGACATTTCAACATCCAGGAATCTACAAGAAGATTAGCTCAAACAGAATATAGGATGAAGGGCTCACCTTTTCTCTAAGACCTAAGACCTTCCCTCCCTGTCGACTTTGTTTCCTGGAATCCACCGAGGAGGTGCCTCATAACTGGAGATCTAGGCCTGGGCACACCATCACCATTAATTAGAGGAAGGAAAAGAAGCCAATAGAGAGGGTGGAGTAGATTAGAGGAAGGCAAAGCTCGACGAACTGTTCTTGGCGAGGCCGCGAGGGACATATCCTCCTCCGTGCGCCCCTCGACTCCGAGGCTCCGAGGAGTAGAGAACGCGACCCTCGGCTCCGGTCCACAGGTTGGCGGGGAGGACGGCGCGATGCCTGGTCGGGGCGGCGCGGCGAGGAGGCGGTGGGGGCGTGCCTGCGCTGGTGGCCGATGAGGCTGCGGACGCCAGGGCCAGGCCGACGAAGACATGATAGGATCCGTTCTTCAGGATCCGTTCCTTAGGATCTGCGGGCCGACCCTCTACCAGGATCAGCACAATAGACTCGGGCCATATCTACAATTTAGCTCTTCTACAAAACAATCCAGTCCAACTCGATCCTTTTTCGTATACAGCCCATATAGCTTTACAGTAGGCCCATGAGTTAGGGGGCCCTTTCGGCCCTTGGGTTTACGCGATCCATTGCCAGGCGTACTTGCAATCCCTTCGCTGCTCCGTCCATACCGACGTGTCCAACCACCTTAATCGCTGGCGGTATTCTTCCGGGGGAGCCTGGCTTAGCGCCTAGCCCCGCCCCCTCGCCCCCCCCCCCTCACGCTGACCTAGGTTTCCTGTAGCCTTCTCCTTCCATGCCGTCCCACTAGCCACAGCTATTACATCGCGGGTCCGCCGCTGATCCAGCGTTCGCTGCCGGCCAGTAGTCCCGCTTGCAAGCCGCCAACTGTAAGTACTTCACCGCATCCCGCTGTGTTGTGATGCCTTTTTTTTTTGGTGTTTTTTGTGAAGACAACACTGAGCAAATCCTTATGTTATTCATACCCACATTTAGCCTGTGTCGTCATTGCAGTACACAATTATCAGAAACGCAATTGCCAGCTCATTTTCATATTACAGATTGCCAAAGGTCACTTCCTGGTTCACGGGATACCCGCTTCACATCGAACTGTCGATTCCGAACCCTCTGCATCGTTATTCCTGCTGTCTCAGGATTGCTAATCGCCAGCTCCGTTTGCTGCTCATGTAAGCTATTCAAATCAAACAACTTTTAAAATATTGTAATTAAATGCTACCTCTGCTCACGGTACTGGTGCCTCTGCTTGTCCCCTTTTTTATAAAATCCACTAGTGAGGCCGCGCGTTTTCGCGCGCGCTAGTAAGTGAATAAATTCAGGTTTATAAAGGTAGGGTTCATTTGCATACATATGTGCGGGAATATAATGGATGAGGTGGAGGGAGGGGGGCACTGCAAAATCAATTGGGTGTATGCTATTTAGCTCTGCAACATGTTTGTGTTGTAGCGGAATAACTTGTATCTGCCTAGGTGGCTGTTCCTCAGATGGTGGAGGTCGTTCTATGTAAATGGGCTGATCTTTGAACCTGTTTCATGAGGTCATCAGAATTCCATGAGCATGGATCATATAGTCCGAAGCTGGTATTTTTAGACTGAGGCAACAGAGATATAATAATTTGCAAATTAATTTTATGAGTTCTTAGCGTAGTGTTGCATAAGTCTTACCTGGAGTAAAATGGTTGGGCCTCTTCGATATTGGGATTGAAATAGTAAGAAAAGGCGGTGCCACCACTGAGAACGGGTGTATCTGTAATTTACCGCGAATGACATTGGTCCATGTATAAGTACAGTTTTTTTTTGTATGCATAACTAAGGAAAATGTAATGTAAAATATTCTCAAGAAATAAGATCTTACTGAATATTACAAATATCTTGGCATTGTAGTGCCTCTTCGAAGCATAGGATCACATTTGTAGTACATATCGTGGATGAGGCAGCAGCGATAAACCTGGCAAAAACAACAAAGTAGGTCTATGAATCCAGTGGCTGGCAGCCTTCAATTGTAATGCCCAAAGCACAGAATCATCCATCTTAAACTACACAAAGCATTTGAGGCATCATACAACAATAAACTAAAAAATAGTCCTTTCATTGTTTTGAAAAGGCAGAATTATTCCCTATAGTACAAGAATTATTGAATGGTTTGGACCTGTTATACACAATTTTAGTAGTTGGTGAGGCCACTGTCTTTGTTAAACAGACTAAATGCAGGGAAAAACTATAGTACAAGATAAGGAGTAGAGAGAAATAATATGAAAGGATCAATCACCTGTGCTTTGTTGTCAGAGACATATAGATACGAAACTGAATCCATCAAGCATGATCACTATGAGGCATCAGAAAAAAAAAAACAATAGGTTTGGCATGCATGTAGTACACAACACGAATTTGAAAGCTTGGAAAATAATGTGATGTTCATGTAGGCAGTCCCTGTTTTTTTGTTCAGCATATTAAAAAATCAAACTCATAGGTCATAAACAATGCATCCAGTGCAGTATAATAGACAAAATTGGGAAAAATGCAAGCGATTTGCACAGGTTGTACGAACCGTGAACTCGTTGGAACAGGTGAATTCAGTCATGTAACGTCCAGGAACAGGCAAGTAAGAGGATTTAGCACTTTTAACTTCGAACCTAGTGGTAGTATATACTTTCTCAGCGCTTAAGAGCGGGCTCTGTTATGTACCTATGGTTTATGAATTTTAGCATACATAATATTTCCCTGTTGCAATTTGGAAATAATACATTTAAATAGAACATAAGGTTTCTTTATGCAAAAAAAATGAAGCACGCTTCAAACAAACAGGTTAATATAATCTGTATAGAATAGAAGCACAGATAGGTTTCTTTGTACTATAAAATCAAAAGCGAGCCAAGAAAGGTGGAATCGCAAGATCTCTTGAAGGACTGGCAGAGCAAGGAGATAACAGGAAGGAAGGGACAGTGAAAAATAAAAAAAAAATGAGCGTGAGATAAAATGAACAACAGAGCTATGTTGTTGAAATTACAACTTAGCACATATGAGATTGAGAGGCCTAATAAGAGGATTGGATCGCATCTTAACAAATGTAAAGCAATGGGGAAAAATAAATAAATGTAAGCATGAAAGGCAACTGTAGCTTGACATCAAAAGTAAAATTGGGAGACCTAAATGACGATGGAACCTGGTGCTGTGCATGCAGAGGCTGTTTTTTTTTCGTTACACATATCTAGAATAAGTTAGCAAATCACATTTATTCATAGCCACAAAATGCTGAGGACAGGAAAGCAGTGGAATAAATCTTCATTAGCTGGCATTCAGGTAACACGAAAAAGCACTTTCATTTAGCAATCTGTAAATCTGTGTTGGCCACTGATTCATGGTTATAACCAGGAATGGCACAACACTCCATTTCACTGTTGAGTACAACTTGCATAGGGAAACATAAAAGGCAACAAGGTATGAGGCTGACCTCGTTAGCAAGAATAAAGCAAATGGCAAAGAAGCATGTGGAAAAAGCTTACACAATAACAGATAATGAGAGGACTGGCTGAAAAAAAAGGGCAGACCCAGTGCCAGAGGCTCCCACACGAGTGGGGTCTGGGGAAGGGAATAACCGAAGCAAAGTCTTACCCCCGCAAAAATTCTGCAGAGAGACGGCTTCGAACCCATGACCTGGTGACTCGGCGAGCTAGCACTCACCAACTGCACCAGGCCTGCCCTTCGAGAGGACTGGCTGAAAATGAACCCAAAATTTACCATGAATCCAAAACTATACCAAATTAGTATCAGGAAAATGAGTATCTCACTCACCTTTATCCAGAAAACAAATTCCAATTGCACAGAGCTGCACAAATGAATAGAATCAGTATACGCAAATTAGGATAAACCTCCAACATAGGGAAATTTAGTTTCTAAGAAGCATAAGAAAGTACAACAAATAGAAAAAAAAAATGGATAAGTCAAGGAAAGAACATTGAGCGTCACATTGGGATGCAGCATACATCAGGTAGGCAACAACAATCCTCCAATTGGCCAAAACTAAAGGGAGTAAGAGGCCAAAGAAAGAAGGGCAATTTAAATACTTTGGTATAGGTAGACACCGACAATTCTATACCCAATCCATATGCAAGAGATTTATTCAGTTTGACATGCATGAAGAGTGACTAATACGGTGAAAACTGTAAGGTCAGTCCGTGGCAACCTAGCCGGGAGCAGGTGCACTGCAAGTTGTCTTCTTTTGAAATTTGAAAGCGAGTGAGGAAGCAGCCGTTGCAAGTTTACTACTGGAGTACTACTACTGACCATGCTGGAAGCTAGAAAGCAACGGTTCACCTGCTACTGAAAGAGCATGTCTTTTTTTTCTGATGGCTGTGCAAATGTGTGTAGCAAAGACCAATGGCCTCAGACCTTTGCAGAGAATCCCCCACTGTATGGTCAGCATAAGGACAGTACAACCAGAATAACAATATGATTATGAGAATAGCCCCAAAAGGAACAGGCATGTATTACACAAGGAGCAATTTTAGTGTCTCCCTCAACAAACACGTAATCAAAGGAATTCGACAATAGGGAGTGCAATCTAAATTGGAATTTTAAAAGAACCAAGATCAATGAGAAAGAGTAAAAGTTGATTGTCCAAACTACTAAATAACTGCATGCCCAAACTAAAAGTTGATTGCAGTAAAAATAAAATTGCCCCAAAGCTATTTCACCATTTTAAGTAAAGGACAAAAGTAAAGGTGATCAGATTGGTAGAATTAACAACTGCAGAGTATGTTGTGATCCTTCAAAAGAACCAATAGCTAGTCAGTCTTGTCTAGCATTCAACAAATAGGTTTCAGGTAATCACATCATTAAGGCAAATTCACCAATGATCAAAAAACAATACACTGAGCCGCTCAAATTAACATTCATGTTTGTAAAAAAAAATCAATTTGTGACAAAATAAGGATAACAACTGAATCTACGAAAAGAAGCTTCATATGAAGTTTGTTCTAGGTATGTCAGAGTTAGCAGCATTTAACTTAGACAGTGACGTTAACCTGAGTCATCCTCTTCTCATTGCTTCTTTGATCAAGTAAATTTTGTCTAGCTTTAGAAAAATTAGGCTGTTAACCTGAGTTATGTTGTTGGCATTGCTTCTTTGATCAAGTAAAAGTTGTCTAGCTTTACAGAATCACAGTAGAAATCTGGAGATAAAGAGTGCATAAAGGTTACCGGGTTTCTTCAGTGTTGATATTGGAAGCACATTGGACAGCTTGTGCAGACCTGGAAAAATGTAATTAACCAATAAAATTTGCCTGCTATTCTCATTCACTAAGATTTAAGAAAAATATGGACGAAATTTTATATCACAAAACCATTGAACTTGTTCATAATAGAGGAAGATAAATATTTTGCCACAACGGCTTGCTACACCTACTGATCAGCATGCACTAAATGATTGACCTGAATCTGAAGATAGAAAAAAACTGTAGAATTGGATCGGCAATGGAGAATGTACCTAATTTACTCTGATAAACACAAATCATGGTACTCTGATAAACACAAATCATGGTACTAAAATGAATTAGGCACTGACAATGCTACACTCAGTCCATATATATGCAAAACAGAATTATTCAGTTTGACATCCATGAAGAGCAACAAATATAGTGGTAACTGGGAGCACATGGGAAAAAGTGAAGATGTAGATGCGCTGAACCTATTGTAAGATGAAAAGGAAAGGAGGCCAACTGAGTGTGCTACTAAGACAAGAGCGTGGCCATTTTTTTTGTAATTGCTATGCAAATTAATCTACCAAATACCAATGCGTTTCAGTCCTCTCCACAACACCTCAAATTTAATTAGTGTTCGTGGTCAACAAAGATGCTGTAACAACCTTATAGGAACCGCTTACCAAATCAATATCATACTGCTTCAGCAATTCCAACTCTAAGTGAAGTTGAGGAGATCAGAGTAATTACCAAATCTCTAAAATTCACTGTAGTTTCTGCATAAGACGTACCTCAACCATACTGTGGAATCAGCCATAGGAAGTATGCAAATGTTGTGTTCAAGATGCTAAAACTCCCTTCATTTGTACCTGTATATCGTAGACGGGCCCTAACAAGGGAGAGAAGGAAGCAAGCTGAACTCAATCCCGAGAAACAAAAAACGAAACCAGATCAGAGCATGTAACCAATTTGCAGCACGCGTATTGGTAGCTAGGGTTTGGGCAAGCAGAGGAGTAAATGTTTCCCGGCGGGAGAAAGCGTTGAGGAGGCCGCGCGGAGGATGGGGGAGAGGGAGGGGGCCACCGGGCCCCACCCGCGCCGGCGCGCCGCCCGCAAAGGCTCCGTTGCGTCGCGGCCGCCGCCACGTCGGGCAGGAAGGGGAGCGAGAGGAAGGAGATGGAGAAAGGAGGTGAGAGGCAGGCGAGGGAGGCTTGAGGAGGAGGAGGAGGAGGGCAGGCGCCGCCGCCACCGCAGAGCGCTGGCGCCGTCGCCGTGCCCGTGAGCGAGAGAAGACGAGAGAGGAACGGGTGAGAAGCTGGATGGAGAAGCGGAAGCTGGGATATATATTTGCTTCTCTAGATTCGGTAGAGAAGCGGGAGAAGCGCTAGAAGCCACTATCGACAGAATCCGCTTAAAGGCATCTGGGCCGTCCAACGGCAGATCGAACGGTCAGGGCAATTCGGGGAGACGTGGCCAGGGCTTCCATCCGGGAAGGCCCCACGGCTTATCAGAGTGAAATTCCACAAAGGACCAAATTTTCTAGCATTTTATTTTTTAGCATGGTTTAAAAGACAACAATATCCTTTCAACAAAAAGAAGGGGGGGAGGAAGAAACACCTAAACCCTCCATCATATTTCAATTTCCCAAATAAAAAGCAAAAGAAAGGAAACAAAACAAAATAGGAAACACATCTTCTTCATAATTTATAATGTTTCCTCTAAGCCTATCTTATGTTTTCATTTTACATTAACTATATAACAAACTTTGTCTATCATACGTATGTTGCATCCGTCGAGTCCTGGATAATGGTTCCTTTATTTATGCCATTGAAATTCAACTACCTAATTCGTTAGAGTACGCAGAAAGGAGCAAATAGTACCAAGGATCCAAGTCGTGCTTATAAAAAGGCTGCGCTAGACATACTGGTTACTTTAGAGAGCATTTTCAGTTTCGTTGTTTGTCTCTCTCAATGGACATTGCTTAATATAAGTTCACTAATATAGCCTGAATATAATTTTGCTGGCCTTACATTTCTCTCCACCACCGTGACAGCAAAAAAATTCGTCACAGTGATCTTCATGTATATTTTTCTATTACTCAGCTATATTACTTAAATCATAACATACTTATGTTGCATTGCTGGTACCTCCAACAAACATTCACTTTCCTGTTCGCTTCACCAGTGAAGATAATCCCAGTTTCTACTTAGCCATTCTTTACACGTTAGAACATACCAAAACACAATGAATCCCTACATTAGTATGCACAAATAATTACACTATTATTTCATAAAGAATATTTATAAATCTATGATTTCGCAGATATGGCGAATCGTTGCGTCGAAAACCTCACAATAATCGACGAAGTCGACCTGAAAGGTGTCAATATCAGTGCCTCTGTCAACGGACTGATTGCAAGAGTCCCAGAATCTATCGCAGACACATTCGACCACTACGATCTTGCAGAAGCAATCCGGCAGCAGTTCCAATTGGACATCCACATAGGCCTCGTTTAGTTCGGTGAATTGGGGAGAAAAACACTGTATTAGAATTCTTGTAGCATTTCGTTTGTATTTGGTAAAAATTATCCAAATTTTGACTAACTAGGCTTAAAATGTTCATCTCGCAAAGTACAACAAAACTGTGCAATTAGTTTTTGATTTCATCAACATTTAGTACTCCATGCATTTGCCGACATTTTGATGTGACAGGGAATCCTCTTTTTGCATAGTGAAATTTGAGGGAGAATTGGGGAACTAAATAAGGGCATAGAAAACATATCCGTCTACAGTCCAGGTTACTTTTTGCAGATACCTACATCAGATGCAAGGAACCGCATGCTAGGCAAAGGCTTTGTTGTCGTGGGCCATAGAAACCGGACCATGGCTCGACAGCAGTCCCGCTACGAACCCTACTCACCTCTCAGCCACTGAACCTACACCTAACTAGAGATTCACGCATAGTAGAGCCCAACGAACGCCTCGCCGTTGAGATCTCTGGCATCCCACCACATCTGTGCTGTGACTCAGTAATACACAGGCTCTTCAATAGAATCTGCACCATCCGTGCAATCAGATTCATATCTGCAAGGCTTGAATACGAGATCACTGCCCACGGACAACTAGTGCTCATCCCAGACATCGCACATATAGGTATCAGAAACTTAAATGGACAGCGTGAAATAGTCAACATTTGGCGATTGTCTTACCGGACATTCACAGACGAGATGCTTGGCAGACTAAGGGCAGTCCCAATGCACAGTTTCTAGAGTAGTTTCCAAGAGCAATAAATTGCCTTATAGACTCTAACTCTTCCAATGCATGGTTTGATTAGTAGTTTCTAAGGCAAAACAGAACTAATGAACACAAGCATGTTTTACCAAGAAAGCATGATCAATTGTAGCAAGGATATATGTAGCACTCACGTGGCCACAAGTGAATCTCCAACTCATGTTCAACAAGATCAACTCTGATATCCATCCTTTGATATACACACAGGCACAATTGTATAAAAGGCACAATCCGCTGGCGATGTTGAGGTAGAACTACAGCGTAGGTCCTACAAACTAATAAAAAGAAAGAAAGAGAAGAAACAACCTGTTAACCTCCATCGCACATTATTCCGCACACTGCCGAACTTATCTCAA
The DNA here is from genome assembly GCA_038087645.1 of Saccharum hybrid cultivar R570. NCBI lineage: Eukaryota > Viridiplantae > Streptophyta > Magnoliopsida > Poales > Poaceae > Saccharum > Saccharum hybrid cultivar. Next base: position 31,908,769 of record JAQSUU010000001.1, on the reverse strand, counting down.
GCAAGCACTGCTCCATGCCTCCATCCCATCCGTCGTCGCCAAAAATCCCAACCAAACAAGCTACTGCTGCATCCCTCCCAAGTGCTCATAGTGGTCCGGTGACGTGTGGCCGGCGTGCTCAGCGGGCAGCAGCTCCCTGCCGTGCGAGGCAAAAAGCCTTCAGCAGCGAGCAGGCGCTCCACCGCCGTGCGAGGTAAGCGGCCTCCAGCAGCCACCGCGTGTGGCGAGCAGCGACTCCATGGAAATTTGGGGGAAATCCACAGGCATCGATAGGGCGGGAGGGGGGATTTGGAGAGAGCTACGCCGGAGCAGAGATTGGGGAACTCCACAGAGATTGGGGATTTCAGGGCGCCGGAGCAACAAGATGCGAGCGCGGGAGATGCGACTGCGAGCGCGCGCGCGGGAGCTACGACCGCGGGAGAAGGGCATGCGCGCGGGGGGAAGCTGGCGGTGCACAGGATCCAGATCGAAGACGGAAGAAACGAGTCGAGTCCTCCCAATGCAGTTTTGCTCGTTTCTTGGCGTCTTGATCGGCGGGACGACGCTGTTTCCTCATGTAGAAACCGTTTCTCTGATTTGCATTCTCTCTCCATATTAAATCTATCGCCACCTCAGCAATTTGCTTAGCTATCACTCTAATTAAGATAGATAGAAACTATCATTAATGTCCCATTGGGACTGCCCTAACGCCACAAGGAGAACGTCTCTCTGAACTCCGAGGTAAGAATCTATGCGGTCACAACAACATCTAAGAATTTAATGACCACACATTACTAATTGTATTGCTTTTCATTTAAATTAACAGGATACTCGGACCTTGATACGACACAGAGACAGGCATTGTTTGAAAAAGACAGCGACGATGAAGCCACCTCCCGTCCCTGAGGTACATGAAAATAAACTCCTTCGAACCCCAATTTCATTCCATAACCATTATTACATATATACACGACATCACCATATATAATTTTTTTGCTATAGACCATGAACTGCTGTTGTATTGTACTACTACCTTCATTTACCAACACTTTATCTGTTCATATACTTTACAAAACCATAGCGCTGGTACAACAAGTATCTTACCAGCATCATCAAACTTAAAATTATATAACATCTTTACAACTATGCAGGCGCTTCATCAATGGACACTTCCGATGATGATAACCAAGGCTGGGAATCGGATCGTAGCTACACGACCCACTGATCATTGCCTCAGCTTCCTCCAGCTCCAAAAGAGGACCTCGCCAAATTCCTGCCAGCTTTGTATAATATCTATTGCAAGCACTCTGATATGCTAGCATACATGTACCTAAGATCCCATGAAAAACTCATGCATATACCTAGCTGTAGTTTGGACTTCACCAAGCCGGGTCTTTGCTTGTTTCTATGTAGACCCAAGAACATCTGCTACTAAACTCATGCCTGAACCTGCAAAAATACCTCTATGTATAATATGTATGTATATATTTTCATCTTTCAATCTCTTACTATATTATCTTCCTACATACTACAAATACTGCCTGCATGTGTGCGCGATGGCGCACACCTCTTCACTAGTATCTCTACAGATTGTGTGTTTTTAGCCTTAAAAATAAAGCAAACAAGTTGTTAGATATTGCAGTATGTAATTTTAGAAAAAAAAAATGTAAAAGCGTCTATTCGCTCACCAGCTCACTTGGTGCAGTCTCTATCTCCCGTACGCACCCTTGCCGCCACCGCCGCCACGGGTAATGGACTACCTAAGCTCCATCTTCCTCCTCCATTGGGCGCAGAGGCAGACTGACCTATAGGGCAAGCTTAGGCGGCCGCCCTAGGTCCACTCCGGCGAGCACCACTACTACACCTAGTTCTCCGGACGGCGGCGTCCCTGCGTGGCTGCGTCCGTCAAGCGACACCCTGTGCGACTGTGCGTGAGGTTGAAGAAGAATAGGAGATGGCTAGGCGCCTGGGCCAACAACTAACAAGGCCCATTTTTTTTTGTTCTGGCCCATTTTGGCCCTTAGGAGGGCTAGGCGAAGGGGCAGGGGCGCACCTAGGGACGAAAATGGATTGGATACGGACAGATATCACCAATATTACAGTTGTTTTAATATTTCTAGTCGGATTTGGATTTGAATACGGATATTGTTAGCCATATCGGATAGGATACGATTCGATGTCGATATCATAAATATGTGATTTGAGTTTTCGGATACGTATACGGTATTGAATGTTAAATATCCGGACTCGGATACAGACAGATCTGAACCCCTCTAAACGGATTCGGTCTCAAATACAGTCAGAAAATATTCGTACCGTTTTCATCCCTAGGCGAACCGCGCACGCACAATCGCACCTCTGTTCGTAATTTCGCATCGGCATCGCACCTTTGGGCGCTCGGCTGACGGCGACGGTGCTCCAACTGTCCGTGCTCCCTCCACCCTGCCTCCCCTACGCCGGCGGGAGAATCGGAGCTACGCATTCTCCGGTATGTATCGGTTGCTCCCGCCTCGCACAACCAAGGTTTAGGATTTAGTCCATGCGGTCTTGGGGGACTTAGCGCCCTACACTACCAGAAACGAGTTGTTTGTCGAGTGCCTGGGCGTTTGTCGAGTGCATTCTATTAGGCACTCGGCAAACAGCATCTTTACCGAGTGCCTCCTTCAAAACACTTGGTGAAATAAAGACACTCGGTAAAGTAGCTCTTTGCCGAGTGCTGAAAATAAAACACTGGGCAAAGGAGCTCTTTGCCGAGTGCTGTAGATAAAACACTCGGCAAAAACTACAACACTCGGCAAACAGCCGCAACGCTTAATGGTCGTTAACCGCCGTTAGTACTTTGCCGAGTGTCCTCTGTTGCCACTCGGCAAAGACATAGTTTGCCAAGTGTTTTATGGTGACACTCGGCAAAGACTTAAGTTTGCCAAGTGTTTTATTGTGACACTCGGCAAACTAATTATTTTTTCCCTTCTGCCATCCAAACTTTTTCTGCTCTCCTCATACATAATGTGGTACTCCATGTTAAAATTTGGTACATTTCTCGGTCTGTTTGCTATATTTAGTTAATTTATTTCATTTAATTGATTTTTTGGGGATAAGTCAAATTTGAACCGCAAGTGATTCGAATAATGGAACAAAATGAATGGAAAAATGATATTCATGTTATTGAGATTCGAATAATGTTAAAATCCAGGCAATGAAAGGAAATTTCGAACATCTTATTCACAAAACATGACCATGAACTTGTGGCCAAATTATTTTTAAATTCTATAAAAAAGCAAACGAAGTCTGAAAATCATGAAATTTGTCAAGATGTCATGATATTATACGTGGAGATTGTGGTAAAAAATTGAGAAGGTTTCGCATAAGTTGTCACGTACGATGCTTACAAAACGAAGCATCTCCGAAGAAGAATCATACAGTTGAGAAGGATCCGATAAGATTTAGAGTTAAAGTGACTGTCGAGTTGGGGTTTGACTTCAAAACATTTTGTATAGGCAATAGACAATAGATATTGTTTCATGTGAAATTTTGGTAATTTTTTGGATCTGTTTGATAATTTTAATTTGTTAACCACAATTATAGAATTTTAATTGATATAAATTGAATTTAAGCTATAACTACATGAAATAATGGTCTAATATTTGTAGAAGCATCGAATATGCATTGCTGAGTGAATTTGACAAGGTATTTTCAAAGTACATTCGAATAAATTTGTAAAACACGTTATGGAAAAGAAAGAGAGGGAAGAAAATTTTATTAAAAAAAGGATCTTTGCCGAGTGCCCTGTGGGCGGCACTCGGCAAAAGAGGGCTTTGCCGAGTGTCAGATCAGCGGCACTCGGCAAAGAGAGGAAAGATTATTTTAAAAAAAAATCTTTGTCGAGTGCTAGATCGCGGGCACTCGACAAACAACAGAAATAAAGCCTATCCCCTCATCCACTCAGGCCACACACGGACACCACAGAAGCCCGACGTTGCCCCCTCGGTCGTCCGCCGCTACCCCGTGGACTGCCCGCCCCGGCCCCAGCCACCGTGGCAGCTCATTGGCGCCCCGGCCCCCGCAGCGCCTGCCCGACACTACCCCAGCCCCCGCCCCAGCATTGGCCCCTGCAGCAACCCGCCGGCGCCCCGGCCCACGCAGCGGATGGAGGCCGAGCAGTAGAGGATGGAGCAGATGTTTCAGTGGATGCAAAGTCTTGGTGAGAAGATGGGTCAACCTCCGCCACCGATGTTATTCCCTTCTCCACCGGATCCTGCAACTACTCCTGTGAGTATGAATGTTTTAGTTTGTATGTTCCTACCTGATATAGGATATATCGTCGCCGAGAGTTTGCCTTCTCTACCTTGAGCTTTTGACTTACCATGTTTATTGCTTTCGCTTGTGTTTTTCTTGTATGACCTCTACCTTCCTAGATTAGCTATAGGCAAGTTGATAGGATTGTCTCTAAGTTGCAAAACTCTTTTGTGTTGAGGGCAAGTTAGAACACACTACAAAAACATGCAATCTCACACATGCAAGTAATTCCTAGATTAGCTATCCAAGTAATCTTGTCTCACACATGCAATCTCTTCTCCTTTGTACAGAATCAATCGGCGGCATCGAATGATGGGTCTCGTGACCCACCAGACTCGTCGTGGCCAGCTTGGTGATTGTTTGTGGTTGTCGCACTTGGCACTCGACACTTGTGGTTGTGATATACTTATGGTTGTGATGCACTTGTGGTTGTGATATACTTGTGGTTGTGATGCTTATTTGTGACTTGTGATATATGTGAACTGCCTGTGATGCTTATTGTGGTTGTTGTTGTCTATATGAACTGCATGTGATGCTTATTGTGATGATGTAATGTTTGTTTGGTTGGAATGTAATAAACAATTAAAATATGAGTTGATGTACCTGAATAGTAGTTCTTGCATCTGTAATTTTTTGCCTAAGCATTTGAATGTCTTGCAAAATTTCCTCCTCCATTTTTAGCAACCAAATTCTATCGTCTCTTGACTTCAAAACCAGTGATGCAAGCTTTCTTCTTATCTCAACTGATTGTTGGCAAGTTTTTGCTTCAGAAGAACAAACACCAATAGTTTCCCTCGACTCTGAATCTTTTTTTTCCTGTTAAAAAAATGGACACATCAACTTCATTCTTTTTCAACACAAGTGCTTCGGTCTCTAGATCCACTTTACTTTGGGCTTCCTTCAAGGAATGGAGCTTCAATTCAATAGAACTCAGAGCCATGGAATCTGGAGACAACTGCACCGAGCCACTGATTCTTTCTTGAACTTCATGGATCCGGGCATTGTTTTCAGCTATCTCTGCTTCTTTCAACCCCACCAACTTTAGAAGCTCCATTGACTCCCCATACACAAATAGAAGCATGAACCTGTTTCATATCACACTAGAAATGTGAAGATTTCACTCGGTTGCTGATATCTTCCAGTGCAAGAACCTGTTAATGTTAGCTCATTGCCAAAGTGGTTGGAACTATTGGGGTCCTACTTGCTTCTTTCCTCTGTTGGTTTCTGGTGTGCTGTGCACTATTTCCTTGCAAAGAGTTTGGTGTACATGAAGCATCTTCTGTGCATGTGGGTTGCTTGCATTTATGGTCCTGGGATGGGTAATTTTTGTCCCAGCTTCCAGATTTGGCACTGGAATAACATGATTATTAAATGTTATTTTTATCATAAGTCATGGTGCTCTATAAAAATCTTAATCCCAAAGCCAGTTTGGGGAGGCCTAGTGTTCTTTTCAGAAAGATGAAGACTTAAATTATCTTTCTATTTCAGAAGAAAAGTAAAGGAAATGAAGTCCTTTTGTTTTTATGACATCTGGTTGTGTTGCGCATGATGGTAGAGGACTTTATCACAATACTTATAAAGAGTTTATCTAAGAAAAGTTCACTCATGCGGCGCTCCTTTTAAACTGCAGACTACTTTCCGCTTCATTTTTTTAGTCAAACTGCAGAAAGGGTTAGCAAAAGGGGAAGCATGTTCGAATGGCTCTACTTTCATAATCATTTCTTGGTTGAAACAATGTAGGCAAAAGGGGAAGCGTCCAGATCTTAATCGTTGGTGACCAATATATAGAGCAGTAAACGTCACTGCTAGTGGTAGGCATCTAGTAGGAAGCAGAAACCTTATCATTTCACAGGACAGCACAGCAAAATAAGGCAGAAGAGAAGAGTCGATTTGTTCACATCCAAAATGGCTAAGTAACATCTGTATGTTCCAAAAACACAGAAGAAATGCATCGTGAAGCAATCACTCGTCGACTCTAAATGAGCACAAGAGGCTATACTATGACACAGATTATTCTATGGTAATTTGCAAGGATCCTGTTTAGTTACAAACCAGGGGAGAAGTGTTTAAAATTGCCCGAGTTCCTGCATGAATTCCCGAGTCATCTCGAGCAGTGGCGGACCCAGAATCATTTCATTGGGTAGGCATACAGTATAGAAACAGTGCTCCACAGTATGCTACAGTTCTCGCTACAGTGCTCTGTTACCTTGGTCGCCGGAAATCTAGGGTAGTCCTGAGCCTACCCAGAACACAGCTAGGTCCGCCACTGATCTCGAGGTAGTCCTTCAAATGCACCTTCCTCCACTCCTACAGACCAGAAACCGAGACATCAATACAAATCGAACCACCATACAATTTTTTTTTTGATAAGAACCACCATACAATTACATACACAAACACGAACATCATACGGTGACATTCAGTCAGACCTCAAAATCCCATCATACGGTGACATTCAGTCAGACCTCAAAATTCCATTTCCCGTAGAGGTCAGGATCACGCTCGTTGCCCCATACGTACGCGTAGGCGAGTGGTTTCTCCGGTGCATCCTGCAAAACCCCAGATCATCCCTTTTTCATCGTTCAAAATGAAACCATCAACCATCTGAGCTACTAAGGTTCAGAAGTTCAGAACAATGCGAGGTAAGCATGGGCAGTCGATCAGAATCAGATGGTGCAGATACGGTTGCAATGTACTCACAGCCAGTGAGACCTCGACGGTTGTCTTCGGGACATTTAATTATTTGCCACTTTTAGCTATGGTCAATTAATCTCTCTCACGTCCACTCCTCTCACGTGGGTGGCAAATCTATTGTCACTCTCCCTACAATAGTGGCAATTGGTTAATTATCCCCTTGTCTTCACATACTCCTCGTCCTCGAACATGTCGAACACATGGAGTTCCCTGTCGGTGAGCTCCTTGAGAACCTGGACGGAGCAGAGGCAACGGATTCAGACGGGAGCTGTCGCGGCGGCCTTCGCCTCCATGTTTCTTCCGTATTTGCGACGGGTTACGGCTGGCGTGTAGAGATTGAGAGGCGGACCTTTCCGCTGACCGCATGGCCGCGGGCGGGGAGGATGGCCGGGTAGACGCGGCCCCTGATGCTGAACCTGCGGTGGTCGGGGAGGAGCGCGGGGGAGGAGGGCGGTGCGCGGCCCAGGAGGACCCGCACCACCTCCTCCGCCATCAGCGTGCCGTACACGAAGACGCTGTGAGGCCCGGCGGCCGGCACAGGAGGAGGCGACGCCATGAGGAGTCGCCCAGCCGGGGGCAGGGGCGGAGCGGGGCAGGAGGAGGTCAGGAGGACGACGGCGACAGGTGGAGGTGGAACGGAGAACGCCGGACAGGCCGCCAGGCCGACTGAATTGCGTTGGGCCGAACAGCTGTTTGAACTGGCTTTGCCGCGCCATCTGCGAGATTCCACGATGAATCTATCGCCTCGTTTAGATGCAGGAATCGGCGTCCGATTCGGGTACTGTTGCTATGTAGCAACTTTTATTTTTTTAATGTAAAAAATTGTCTAAAAATTGATTAATTAGACTTAAAATATTCGTCTCGCAAAGTACAACAAAACTGTGCAATTAGTTTATGATTTCATCTACATTTAGTACTCTATGCATTTGCCGACATTTTAATGTGATGGAGAATCTCCTTTTTGCATAGTGAAATTTGGGGGTAAATTTGGATATCTAAACAAGGCCTATCATGGAAAGATTGAACATCTGATTAGCCTTGTTTAATTGAGATTAGTGTTTACGTAAGCCCATCTGGTTGTTCTTATATTTATTTATATAAAGTGTATATGTATTGCTGAATATAATGCAGAATCTGATAGGAATACAGATATATGCACAGCATCATAAAACGGAGAGAACAAGCGTGTATACAAATACAATATAGGTTCAGTCAAGTTCCTATCCACGACATCTATGTTTAGGATCTTCTGAACGAAGTCAATCAGTAGCAGAGGATGAATGAAGAATGATGAGGACGTGTCTACAATGGAAAAATTACAACACGTTACAAATTTGGCAAAGACACAATCTCTGAACTACAATATTACTAGGCATGTAGAAGTGCAACCGAATGTTTTTCTTGGAAGCAATCACATGAAACCACAGCGTCTAAATATCTAAATAATCTGAAATAGATATATGATTTCCACCGACCACACAAATGAGTTTACGCAAGTACTATATTATATCCAAATTTTCTCTAATGGGCAGTTCTGCCGTCCAAACTGTATTTTTTTTTATTGACACGGGGAGCTTTGCTCCTCATTCCCATGCACTGTGCATGGAAATACGGTGGGTCGCGGAATCGAACCCAGGTGGCCGAGCTACGGCTTCGTGCTGCTAGCCACCCAAACGTCCGTCTGTTAAATGAAAATGAATAGCCACATTTAAAAGTGAACTGATATCAGATCTGCAATCAGAGACAAGTCGTTCTGTGTTGACCTGATGCTCTGATAGAGCCCCTTCCATGCCTCAGCACCCAGTGTATGATCATTCGTGCCAATCACGATGCATCTGTTCACAGCACAAACAGAGAACATTTATCATCCCAAATCCTCAGCTGCATCATTGTCACACGTCCAATATGGACTGCACTCTTCGGCGGAGAAAACGGGCCAACCAGGGCCCAAGAGGGGGTGTCGCCGCCGCGGCCGCCGCGTCAACTAGGCCTCGCGGCCTACCCTAGGCTGGGCGCGCGCCCAAGGAAGGAGGCGCCACGGCCGCCGCCACCAGTTCCACCGTCGTCATCGTCAATTACTATATCAAGTCCTAGTTGAGTTTGGAAAGAGTTAGTTAAGTTAGGAGAGTTAAGATTGTTAGATGGAAAGGAGAATCCAAATCCTATAAGGATCTCCTGGGTTGCTTAGGAATCAAGTCTCGCTGGAACTATAAATACTAGTGGCATGTAATCGTTGCGATCAAGAATAGAATAGCCGAAAGACCTTTATCCTCTCCTCTCTCTCTTTCTTTCTTCTTCCCCACGCATCGCCCTCCTCTCTTCTCCTCCCCAGCGCGCCGCCATTGCCCAAACCCTAGCCGCCGCGCCATAGCACGCCACCACCACCTCCTCCCCCAAAGCCGCCGACCCCTAGGGTACCCCCTGCGACAAGCCTGTTACATCTGGTATCCGGAGACCACAACGATCCTTTGGGAACCCATGGCCTCCACCACCACCATCGCGCAACAGCTGTCCGAGATCGCCATACTGATTCAATGTGTCAAGGTCAGCGAGGAGAAGCTAGCACGCATCCATAGCAACACCATCACCGACTCCAAGGACATCGAGCACGCTCACCCCTATGGCGCAGCCATCACCGCAGTCCAAACCAGATTGGATCTGGACGCCGCCATCGACAACCTTGCTGTGGACAAACAGCAACTCATGATCGCCGCCAACAATTCCTTCGTCAACACCACGATGGAGGAATCCCTCCCTGAGATCGCCAGGGAGGCATCGCAGAACTCGTTTGCGGCACCACCAGCACTGCAGCTGTCCTTGCTGTCGTGCCCAGATCTGATCATCGACAACAAGGATGCTCCGATCACCAACATCGGGGCAACCATCGCCGCCAACAGCAGCAGCAACCATCTGCTGCCCGACACCGCAAAACCTCCGCTGCCTGCTACACCTCGCAGCAACGACGTAGCTGAGAACGTAACCGCCGGCCATCTCCACAGCAACATCGCCATCGAGATAGGGGCCATCGAGGCTCGCCGCGACGACATGCACCTAGGCTCCAACCTAGATGAACACCTCGACGCCACCAACAACCTCGACACGGAGACCAAGCACGTGATGATCTCCACTGACACATCCCTCCCCAACAGCAACAGGGAGGATCACCACCCCTCAGGCACCCCCGAGATCGTCATAAAGTGCCTCCACACGCTGGATCAGTGCACGGCCTCTCCAACGACTGCCCAACCAGTCCAGGACGGCCACCAACCTCGATAGTCAGCCTTATGGCTGCCAGAGCAGCAGGCGCCCTAATCTACTCCACCACAGACGGTGTTCCCTGTGGTACCACCGACGCCGCCCATCTGGCCACCGGTGCGACAGGCACCCCCTTCTACACCACCAAACCAGATGCACCACATACCTGAAAACCAACAAACTCGGTATGTAGTTTTTCATCTAACAGGCATAGCGCACCTCTGGCTCATCTGTTCAACTAAGGATGCGCTAATAGTCGAGCGGGCGCTTTACAACCGATGCATCCTCTGCGACTTCGGCCCCGCACCGGCCGAGCACACTAGCACCACGAACAACTACGCCGACAACTTCACCAAGTACATGCTACAGATCAGCATGGCCAGCGAGTTTCGTCAGATCCACCCCTTCGTCATCGGCTCTAGAGATCCACTTCGGGCAGTGGATGCACAGCACCGTCCACAGAAGCAAGATGTGGACGCCCCATCGGTCAAGATAACACTCACCTCAGCACCACTTCAGGCAACGACCCTGACACACCACGACACCTCCGCAAAGGCGCTCCTCCCACGAGTCGTCTACCACACTGGAGCAGCCACAGAACCCGACGACATCAACAACCCGATCATCCTCAATGTCTCTGTCCTCCTCGTCGGCTCTACGTCCGACGCTGACACTCACCTCCTCGACATCGGCAACAACACTGACATCATCGTCGAGACACCATGGCTGACCAGCCGTGACCGCGTGACGCGGGACCTCACCAACATAGAGCTACAGTGTGTCCACAACGGGCGGTTGTTCTCCTTCATCGCCACTCTGCACCGACATACACCGATGATAATACTCGCACTGATGACTCCTCCAACGAGCGAACGCGCTACATGGGCTACAACGCTGCCTCCACCACGCAACATCTGGAGTCCTGCGAGCCGAGACCACCACACTAACACCCTCAACCCCACTGACACCACCGACAAGATCTCCGAACATCTACGCCAAGCTACTCTACAGCAACAGGAGCTCTGCACCATCGTCATGGCCATAGCAGATGGCATGGTCGCCCAGGCTTGGTCACTTGACCAAAGCCTCCTACTCTTTGACGGCCACCTCTACCTTCCGATGGCATCCTCACTCCGGTATAACCTTTTGCAGGTCCTAAGCTGGGGTGTATCGGCCAACATGGAGCTCTTGGCCCTTGGCGCACACCAGCCACTGACACATGGGCAACACAACGGAATCCCATGGCTGCAGCGGCCTTCCAGCACAGACGCAACAGTGGTCTTCCTCAAATTGAATAATGACACCAACAACGTTCACACGTACGTACTACATGGAGACACCAGCGAGCTTCATCAGGCACCGCGACTAAAGGATGCACCAACAGGATGGGTGGGACATGCCGCAGCACCACTTTCCCTCACAGCGACACCGACACTCTTCATCTCTTCGACAACATCGCCTACTCCACACGTCAACAACAAGAATGGAGCACCCCTTGACCTCGGCACCACTATAAATGCTTCGCGAGCCATCATCGACCTCGATGCCAACGATGATCACACAACTAAGCAGGTCATCAACACCCAATTGGGTAATACGGAGGGTGATTGGATCCACATCTTCCTGCAGCACCGCCAACGCTCTACAACTACTTCGTCTTTGACTACATCGGCAACCTCAAGCCATCCTGCCAGGAGGAGTGTTTACCCCCGACGGCGTCAACGACTAAGTCCTATTTTGGCATGAGGACGCGCCGAGCGGAGAAGGGGGAGTACTGTCACATGTCCAATACGGGCTGCACTCTTCGGCGGAGAAAACGGGCCAACCAAGGCCCAAGAAGGGGGCGCAGCCGCCACGTCAACTGGGCCTGGCGGCCTGCCCTAGGCTGGGCACGCGCCCAAGGAAGGAGGCGCCACGGCCACCGCCGCCAGTTCCACCGTCGTCGTCATCAATTACTATATCGAGTCCTAGTTGAGTTTGGAAAGAGTTGATTAAGTTACGAGAGTTAAGATTGTTAGATGGAAAGGAGAATCCAAATCCTATAAGGATCTCCTGAGTTGCTTAGGAATCAAGTCTCGCTGGGACTATAAATACTAGCAGCATGTAATCGTTGCGATCAAGAATAGAATAGCCGAAAGGCCTTTATCCTCTCCTCTCCCTCTCTTTCTTCTTCCCCGCGCGTCGCCCTCCTATCTTCTCCTCCCCAGCGCCGCCGCCCTTGCCCAAACCCTAGCCGCCGCACCATAGCACGCCGCCACCACCTCCTCCACCATAGCCGCCGGCCCCTAGGGTACCCCTGCGACAAGCCTGTTACAATCATGCTGATCGTTGTGGCATGATTGATCTCTAGTTCACCGCCTTGTACGTCCTGTCCGTCCTGCACAATTCGTCGAGCATTTGTATCGACGACGAACAAGGGAGAAGCAGAGTTTACATAGCTCGAACTCATTGGTGCCGAACGGCAGCGGGCCTGCTGTGAAGAGCGAGTCGGGGCCATACTCGAGCCAACGCAACAAACCGTGGGAGAAGTGTGGCCTCTTCTCGAGGCCCAGCAGCCGGATCAGTCGAAGGCTGCGAGTCCACGAACGTCGAGACGAAGGGGTAAACAGAAGGCTCTAGAACCTTGTGAACGTGGCCTTCTGTAGAGCTGGAGACGTGGCAGCTATGCAGCACGGATACGAATACGTGTATCGGTATCGGACGGATACAGATACGTGGATACGTCATTTTTCTAAAAAATACGCGGATACGTTTTATGTTTTTTTATAAAAAATAATAAGGCATGTTAAAATTAGTAGAAGCCAATCAAACACTCTCTGAAGCCACATCTACACTATTTAACTGCTTCTAGACTAGTGGCTTCGTACAACAGAAGCACTGACGCAGCTTTCCATATCCACGGACCACCGCTCACCCCACCAACAACAATAAAAAATCAGCACAGCTCACCACCACTCATTCTGTATCCTTTGCTTCCCCAGTTCTCACCCCTTTCCACAGGGAAGACAGAAATCAGGCAACAAGAACAGAACAGACGTTGCCGTTGAGGAAGAAATAAAGCAACGAGTGACTAGATCAGGAGGGGAAGAAAGAAATTAAGAAGGGAAGATCACCGAAAGTCTCCGCTGAATCGCCACCAGGAAGTGCTGGAGGTCGCCGCGGCCGCCGAGGCAGACGGGCAGCCAGGAGGGAGGCATTGGGCGGGCTGCGCCATCGGCGCTCGAGCGTACTGGCAGAAAGCCGCACGTTGGGCGGCGGCACTCGTGCCGCTGTGCGTCCGAGTGGGCGGCGGCACTCAGTGCCGCTGTGCTTCCGGGCGGGAGGTGCTGTCAGCCCTCACGCGTGCAAGTGGGCAGAGGCGCGTGCGGCGTCCGTGGCGGAAGGCAGATACGTATCGTCATTCATCAAATCGTGTGGATACGTATCAGAGGAAGTATCAGATTTTTTTGGAATTATTTTTTTTCCGATACTTATCGGATACCTATCCGTCACGTATCCGATATGTATGGGTATCGGATACGTATCCGATACGGGAGACGTCCCTACCTTGCCGTATGGGGGGGTTCGTATATTAAAGAAGATAAAGGTATGCTGCCAAATTCTGCTCTAGTACTGTAATAACAAACTGTAAAGCTCCAATGTGCCTATGCTGACAGGAACAGATAGATAATGGAAGTTCAGTGCTACTATTGATCATCCGATATGAAACTAATTCATCCTTGCAGCAGCAGTTGCGTCCTGTGACACGTTGGTTGCAGGCTCGTGCCACCAGCCCAGGACTGTGATCCCTAACTTGCCTCCCTGACTTTCCTATAGAGTGATTGGTCAATTCTATACATTAGGGTAAGTTTAATAGATTCTGTAAAATTAAATATGGTAATGAAGGAGAATTACCTTGGATATTTGAGCTTTGAAGGTCTACAGTGTGCAGAATAGTTTCTTAAATATGCTCAATAAACCTGACATTTTCAACTTTTCCGATGGAGCAATGCACACAAAAATAAAACCATTAGAAAATGGTAATGAAGCCAAATGAAACCATGAGAATGAAGCATGCAGTTACCTTGACGAATCTTGGTTGATCGTGTCCTCCCTATTACACTATTAATGGCACAAGAAATCTGAACTCAACATTTGCCTGGTGTTGATGTGCAACCAAGAAATTCACAAAATGATATTCAGGATCTAAATAAGAATTCAAGACAAGAGAGAGATGTGTGAGCAATGTTCTTTTTTAGTATATTGGGTTCTTCACAGATGACAATGGGCAATTATTCTATTAGATCCTTGATCAAATGCAGGAAAGTTGCAACCTAACACAAGGACTAAGAATTACAGGAAATTATATTTTTGTCCTAGTGTTTCCAATTCCTGGCTTGATTCTTCCATGCACCTCAGTCCTCAGCCAAGTAGAAGCGAAGTATCAAACCAACCATGACATCATGCACAATCGAACATGTCTGACCACACAGGACCCAAACTGACCCACACCCCTGCTTGCCTTCTCCCGATGGCGACGCGCTGTGAAGAAAAAAAATGTCTCCTTGAGCACACACAAACTACTTCAAGTAAGGCACAATCTTGACGGAGCAATCAGCCTACTTCTTTTCCTTGACAAGGGAGAGCTCTTTGAGCCAGTCGAGATCCAGGATCCTAGCCGCTCTTCGAGCCGTCCGTCCTTCTCCGCTTCGCCGCCTCCAACGTGTGCACGGGCTCGATGATGTTGGGCGAGCACTTGCAGCCGAGACCGTCCCCGAACAACGCCCCTAATCCAAGCTTCTTGTCAACGGTGGTGGCCACCTGCTCGAACCGCGCGCTCCTGCTGCCCCCGTCCCTCGCTGCGGTGACGACCTTGGCATCGGTCGCGGGGCGTGGCGGCAGGTACACGTCCAGGCCGCCGCCACCGCCGTCGAGGCAAAATAGGCCCCACGCGGCGGTGGGCTGCGTGGACCTGGTGCTGCGGCGACAGGCTCGGGTGTGCGTACAACACGCTGCTCGAGCTCGAGCGGTGATAGGGGCGCCAACCTGGGTGGAGGAGGCGCTCTTGGACAACTGTATACGGCTCCCCGCTGCTGCTGCCACTGGCGCCAACCTGGGTGGAGGAGCGTGATTTGTGGTGGGATCTTGTGACACCAGGTCCAACGCACGCGCGGGGAGCGGGGAGCGAGGGAAGCGCCAGGCGTGTGCGGGACGAGCGAGCCATCGCACGCCGTGTGGACAGTCTGTATATGTTTTAGTTGTAGAGATATCATTTTAAATCAGTTTCATCTCTAAACAACAATTCATGGACTAATAATACTAAACTTTCGTGATGTCATACGCGGGGCAATCGAGGTGACGTTCATGGTAATTAGAGTGGTCCAGAAGAATTCTTTGGAGCTGTCCCAGGTATGTATTCTTTTGGTTTATTTGTTTGTCGCTATTCTGTCTTTCCGTCATGGAAAAAAAAAGTAATCTTGTGTTTTTTAGCTGCTCAGCACAACAGTAGAGCTAAAAAGGCGGAGGCCGAGACGGTGAGCTAGGGAATCTACAAGTTCTTATAATGGCGTTCTTTTATTATGTTTCGGTCATAGCTTTCCAACACAGACTGTCAAAACCACAACACACAAGAGGCACTGACTTGTTTTGTTTGAGAAAGGCTGTTCCAGTGGTGAGAAGCCTAAGATTCTCAAACGGCTCCAGACTTTGACTGCTTTGTTGTCTTTTGGTGAGTACAATGAGTTACTGTCCTGCTATGAGAACGCCCAAAATTTTGCACTGTGTAGGAACCTCTTAATTCTCACCTTCTACAGGGTGATGATTTTTTTTTTTGGTCTCCTTTGATGATCCAGTACTTGATTATTGATAGCAGTAGGGAAATTTTGATAGCGCACCGCGCAGGGAACATGTGGGTACTACTTGTAAATTGACAACCATCCTGCCCATCGCTGTGAAGCATATATCCTACGTACCATGCTATTTAATCCCTGCTACTACCTTTATCCCATTAACTTATTTGGTGTTATAAATACTACTATACTAGTTTTTTTTTGTTAAGTTTGGTCAAACTTAAAATGCTTTGACCTATGACAAGGTTATTACATTCTTTTAGGGATATACCTAGAAGAAGTCTGTCTTGTAGGCTGCTCAGATGAAAATGAATGTCATCATGGTATCTTGTAGTGGAGATGGTTTAACTTTAGCCTTGGAGATAGTCATGATGGTACCTATTCATGTCAAAACGTTGAGGTCGTCAGGTAACCTATGCTGCTTATAGATATATATAGATTTGAAATACATGCAGATAAGACAAGGGCAAACTGTTGCTCAACTCCAGGTTGTGCTCTTTCCATGGATTGAAAAGAGCATGTTTGAATGAATTAGGACTAACAATTAACCCTATATCTATGGACTAGTGGACCTATATTTTTTTTTTCAATTTAGCCCTTTTTCGTTAAAATTTCAAATTTATACCTCTGCTCGTCAAAAATCCATCTTTGGACCATGAGCTCGGCGCGGCACTATGACTGACGGCACGAGGTAAAATGGCTTAGCGCCATAGATCATGGTGTCAAACCTTGAGACTTGACAGTGACATGGCGGTACTATAGAGCTGACGTGGCAATACCTCGGCGCCATGAGACAAGGCGCTTACCTCGGCGCTGCGAGGTCGGCTGTAGCAAAAAGGCTATCCCTTCTCATAGCACACACCCTGCTATTCACTGCACAGCGATTTCAGAGGCAGCAGAGTAAAGGCGTCTAGTTAAGGCCTCATTTAGATGGGCTCAAAATTGCTAGTTTTTACACTCATCACATCGAATTTAGAGACACATGCATGGTGCAATAAATATAGATAAAAAAATAACTAATTGCACAGTTTAATTGTAAATCACGAGACGAATCTTTTAAACCAGTTAGTCCAAGATTGGACAATAATTACCAAATACAAACAAAAGTGCTACAGTACCAACATTTTCTAACTTTAGCCATCTAAACAAGGCCCAAATTGGTAATCGCACCATCTTTTCATAGCGGTCATCACAGCTATAGGCACAGACAGCCTACAGGTACCTACTGTAGATCGTAGCCACGGGCCAGTACTACTACCTCCGTCCCTAAAGTTCAACTTGTACATATACTAGTAAAACTAGCAGATAACCCCGCGCTTTGCGCGGGCAACAGTACACACTGTCCAAGAGAGCAACTATGATTGTAATATAACACTTTATTTTGTAACATGTGTAAACAGATTGAACATAATGACATATTTTATGCAGCAAGAATAGGACTACGAAAGCAAGAAGTTTTGGTGCCTCCATGGACACCTGCTTATGGTGGGGAGATGCTGGCCTTGCATATGTGTTGAACAAAAAGTGCAGAAATGTACTCTCTTTGTGCTTGAAGCAACTGATACCGGTGTACTGATAGAAAAGGAGGCCCGAACCTGATAGTGAAAGTAAAAGAGATCAATAAACACAACATTTTACCGACAAAATTTGTTTGTGCTTAAGCACTGTCATAGGCAAAAAGACAGGCAGACTGGTTTCCTAAAATAGAACTGATTAACCAAAATATATATATATATATATATATATATATATATATATATAACATGTTTGTCAAGGTAACAGTAAAGTATGTACCCTTGGACAGACCCCAATCCAGAGTTATCAAATATTAATCATGGCATCAACCTGCCCACCGCTGGTTTTGATTCAATGTCTTTTATTCATGCAATCGCTCTGTAAATGAGGCAGCAAGAACTATTGCAAAATCTGCAGAACATAGTGTTTGGTTCCGTGCAGGGTAATGAAGTTCTGGATTATACCCCAACCATCAATGATCTATTTGAACTAAAGTGCAATCTGTTTTTCCCAAAAACAAAGGATGCATAGCAGCTGTACTTGTGGAATCTCTGAAAAGAGGTGGAACTAAATGGTAAACTGCATCAGCCGAATAGGTATATATCCACAGGGCGAGACGACTGGCGACCAAAATATGGAGTGTAGGAAAACCATGAGCAGTTTGAAAAATTTACAAAATGTTATTGAAGCATTTCAAATTTATCATATGAGAAAAAATGCATTGGCAGGATGCTATTAAATTCGCAAGGCATGTTATTAGAACTAACACATGACAGTGAATCCTTAATGATATGTCTTTTGTTCTGTAACATGCAAGAGAGCTGCGTATCTCTATTTTCTAGAATAAAACAAAGTGCAATCTGTTTTGTCCCAAAAAAAAAAGGATACATAGCACCTGCACTTGTGTAATAATCTCTGAAAAGAGCTGGAACTAAATGATACAGTACATGGACTGAATAGGTATATATCCACAGTGCCACACCACTGGCAAGAAAAACATATAGTATAGGAAAACTATGAGCAGTTTGAAAAGGTAGCTCACTGACCTGCTAGTCTCATTGAGTGGCAAATGATCATGCCGCTGTTTCTCAATCAAGTTTTGTACCTATAAAAAATTTAGAAAATGTTATTGGAGCATTTCGAAATTATCATATGGGAAAAAATGTATTGGCTGGATGGTCACGCAAGAGTGCTGCATATCTTTATTTTCTAGAATTAAACAAAGTGTAACCTGTTTTGTCGAAAAACAAAGGATGCATGGCACCTGCATCTGTGTAATCTCTGAAAAGAGCTGGAACTAAATGATACACTGCATGGACCGAATAGGTATATATCCACAGTGCCACAACACTGGCGACAAAAAATATAGAGCAGTTTGACAAGGTAGCTCACTGACTTGGTAGCCTCAATTAGTGGCGAATGATCATACTGCGGTTTGTCGA
The DNA here is from genome assembly GCA_038087645.1 of Saccharum hybrid cultivar R570. Taxonomy (NCBI): domain Eukaryota; kingdom Viridiplantae; phylum Streptophyta; class Magnoliopsida; order Poales; family Poaceae; genus Saccharum; species Saccharum hybrid cultivar. The sequence goes on along the minus strand of JAQSUU010000001.1, from coordinate 31,889,760 downwards.
TCAAGTTTTGTGCCTATAAAAAAATTACAAAATATTATTGAAGCATTTCAAATTTATCATATGAGAAAAAATGCATTGGCAGGATGCTATTGAATTCGCAAGGCATGTTAGGCAGTGTTTAGATCCCTTCAAACTTCCAAAAATTTTACAAGATTCCCCGTCACATCGAATCTTTAGACACATGCATGGAGCATTAAATGTAGGTAAAAAAATAACTAATTGCACAGTTTGTCTGTAAATGTCGAGACGAATCTTTTGAGCCTAGTTAGTTCATGATTGGATAAATTTTACCAAATAACAACGAAAAGTGCTACAGGAACTTTACACCAACTTTTACACCATCTAAACACTACCTTATTAGAATTCACATATATGACAGTGAATGCTTAATGATATGGCTTTTGTTTTCTAACACGCAAGGGAGCTGCATATCTTTATGTTGTAGCCAGAATCCCAGATCGTAGAATAATGCTGATGGTTTCTTATTTCTGAACGATTCAAATGCCATGGTGAAACATACCTAACCAACTCATGACTATGATTTTTAAGCGTACCTATGATGGAGCTTGTTAAGGTCCTAAGAAATATTTGCACAACTTTGTGTGAATACGCTGAAAACAGGGATCCACAAACTGGCCTCATGGGCAGGAATAGGATACTGGCATCCAGGCACACGCATGAAGCACAGAATACATGGGAAGTCATACATACCCTGACCTGCATAAAGGTAGCTGAACACTGGTAGATAACGGAGCGGAGCAGGCAGGCGTACTAATCAAGGATTGGACGAATTTGTCGCGCCCAGGTCCGATGCGCCGCAACCTGGTTGAGGTGGGGATTTCTGCAAATTCACACGCATGCATGGTTGATAATTTTTGGGTAAAAAATCGAAGCTGGTAGTACGCATAACAAACCTGTAAATTCAGTAATCACATGCGATCGGAATACAAATAGGCAAATAGCATAGGCTAGGGTCTGGTCGATAATATGTGTGAAAAAATCGAAGCGGGTAGTAGGCATAACACACTTCTAAAATCAGTAATCAGATGAGATCCGAATAGAAGTAGCCGAATAGCATATGTTAGGGTTTGGGCGCCCTGGTTTCGCGCAGCAGTAAGGGAATAGAAGGGGCCAGCATACCTGGTGGGGCGCCCGTCACCAAAGGACCCGTCCAGAGGACCTGGGCACCCGGCTTACGGTGGCGCACTGCTGCGCAGTAGTCGTCGTCACCGTGGGATACGGAAAAGCAGGGGAGCACATGCGGCCGCGGCTGAGACGTGGACGACGGGTACAGCGGGAGAGAAGGGATGGGGCACTGGGATTCCGCGCAGGCAAACCCGACGGCACCGCGGCGGCGCCACGCCGCGGCGAAGCTGCTGCGGTGGTGCGCCGCTGGGAGCCGCAGGTGAGGTCGGCGGAGGCGGCTCGGTGCTGCTGCCGGGCGATGTCGCGGCTGCCAGAGGTTGCAGGAGCGGCGGGTTTTCTCGGTGTCGTCGTCCATGTGCCTTTTTTTTGGAGACCGCTGAGGTGTGAATGAGGCTGGTGGTGGCGTTCGTGTGTGAGCTGGACCGCTGGGATAGGGTGCGTGGCTGCGCGGGTGGGCCTAGTGGACGCGTGCGTGGCGGCCATCCGCTGCCGGGTTGCAGAATCAGACAGATAATACGATGGAACTGTGGAATAAACAGGGAAATGTGAGGGAAGGGCGGGCTGGCACTATTGATTCCCCAGTCTGTCTATCTGACCGGAAAACCTTCATCTATGAAAAGACAAATATGAGTTTTTATAGGAATAGGTCACAAAAAAATGAGCAACATAAGAAATGATAATCGTTAAGCATAGCATGTTTCTAACACAAAAACACGAAATAAATAAAGTCAGAGTATTGTCGGGTATCAAAATACCAGGGTACCCAACGGATGGCGAAATACGGCACCTTGCACATCTGCTAAAGCCCCATCGTAGGGGCACTGGTAAAACCAACCCACTTAAGGCGCTGACAGCGTGTCAGTCGCTCGAAGCCGAAAGCCAACCTCCGTCCCGCCCGAGCCTTGCGCAGAGGTCTTGGGCGAGACAGGCACCTCGGGCAGCAGTTTCCGCCTCGCCCGAGCCCCATGACATCATCAAAGCGCCCGATCCCTGCAACGTAAGCACGGAAGCGCCTGACCCTCTTGGTATACTTCTGCCTCGCTCGAGGGACACGCAGAGCCCTCTAGCAAGGCGAGAAGCCACGGGGCCCCCCAATCACGGCACCCACTCCCGCCGATGGGACGGACATGACCGTGCACAGTGAACAGGAACAGGGAACCACGCTCTGACCCAACATGACCCCGGTCATTCCACCACGACAACATCCATACCTCTACAGCAGGGCTGGATATCGAGCCAACCGTAGTTTTTTTCGAGCTTTTTTAGAAATTGGTATAATCTTATTCATCATTATTTCCTGCATTGTTTAAGACCCAACTTCACAACGAGCCTAACGAGCCGAGCCTAACGAGCCGAGCCAAAGTTGAAAGTCGTTCCAAATCAAGTCATTTTCATTTTAAAAGATAAATGAGTCCAATCGGAGCACTTTTGTACCGAGCCACCTTAACGAGCTTTTTGTCCAGCCCTACTCTACAGCGACGGGGGTAATGGCAACTATACCACCTACCCCCCTCTCTACGCAAATCCAGGCGCACGCACCGCCCATCCTCGACGGCACAGAGGCACACAAGACGAAGCATGGTCACAGCATGTTACACCAGCGGATGGAGAGGCCAAAAGATCAACATCCATGACGTCTCTGCGCTACAGGGGAAACTGCTCCCACCAGATAAGGAAGACGGCCGCACCGGAGGCCCACCTTTTTCTCTTTCATATTTTCCCATTTCACCTTCTTACTACAAATGTACCCCGAGCTCTCCCCTAGAAAACTATAAAAGAGGCAGGGGCCACATCTAGAGAGACTCGCTCCGATCAGGACGAATTCACTACTGTTGGAATATAAAGTGAATTGTCCACCTCTCCCCATCAGCTTAAGCTTTTGGGTTGAACTGGTCGGTGCATGCAACTTAATATGTTATCAGAGCCAGAGGTCTCGAGTTCGAATCCTGGTTAGCGCAATTAAATAAAATAATTGCTGCTCGCTCCTATTCCACGTCTGAGGCCTGAGGGAGCCTCCACGTGAGGGGGAGTGTTGGAATATAAAGTGAATTGTCCACCTCTCCCCATCAGCTTAAGCTTTTGGGTTGAACTGGTCGGTGCATGCAGCTTAATAACTACGACTGATCGACACACACACAACACCCACTTCCCCGAAGAGACCTGGGATCCGTTCCCTCGAAAGCTTTTAACCCCTACTACAAACACTCCTGGTGCAAGGCAACACAAGCAGCAGTAGAACCCACTGAACGTAGGGCCATTTTTGCCTGAACCGGTATACACCCTTGTGTCCATTTTGCACACCATCCGGGCCTAGACGCGCAGATACAAATTCACTCGTCGCTCTATCTAGACCCCGGTTCTCTAGACACCGACAAGTATACACACAATAGCAGAGGGCAGAGGCACAACATTACTTCCACCCTTGGTGCCAAGCCTAAAAGGCCAGGTGACGCCTGGTAGGCTAATTATGCTCATATAGGATCTACATTTTGAGAAAAATTATCACCTCAATGTACTGCACCTGAAAATTAGCAAAATGTTCCTCTACCAAAAAAAAGGATCTATATTTATATAAAGAAAAAGATGGCATGAGTTGCTGCAGCATAACTTCTATGCCATTAAATTACAGAAGTCAGAAAAAAATGTGCAGGCAGAGACATTGGTACTTGTTAGGATAAGGAAATATACGAAGAAGGCTTAACCGGCTGCATAAATCACAGGTGGCATTGCAATTATTTGCAAAATAAGGCCAAGGTGTGAGTTGACTAAAAACAATATGACCAACAACCAATGGGAATTTGAAGTGAGCAAAGAAAATACAAATACAAATAATACATTGTCCACAGATTATTTGGGTCATGTCCCATATGGCCAAGACTAAGTTTCAACTTTGGAAGTGCATTAGGATGTCAATACATAGGAATGACTGGTATATCATAAAAAATAACAACAGATAAAGCATATACTTATCCTTGTAATTGCTGCGTTATATGTGATCACTAATCAAGGTGCATCCGATTAGCTTGACAAGCAAGGGAAAAATTACTATAGGTTTACCTTTGAAACAGGTGACAAAAGAATTCCATGGATAATATCTTGGCTATCAACTAATCATTGCACCAGATCTGTAAGTTTTGGTATTGGACACCAGAAGAAGTGTCTTGGTACTTTATTTCCCTGCAAGCATTCAAGAAACTGTTGTTGTAAATGAGACTATATGGAATAGAAAGAGAATTTTAATAGTATTTAACAATGTGTCATTAGCAAGCCATCCAGCGCATGGACATAGTTATTTAATGTTCGGACTATTTAACGTTCAGAACCTTCTACCAAGCAAATAATCTAGCTACGTAATCAAAACCATAAAAAATGTTGATTGGAAGGGAAGAATGCAACAATCCTACTCTTATCCATGTGGCATACACATCGGTCCCATGTTATAGTACAAATAATGTTGAAGGGCAGAATATTCTGGAGTTACCAAAAACGGGACACCTTTTTTTTACTAATCGACCTGAAGACTTCTCTCTTCTTCTTTTTTCCACGAGACCTCAAGGGTTCTTGTTGCTAGGGAAAATGTCGAGCTGGGGAACTGAATTTCCGGACATAAGGCACCACAAAAATCAGTGTGCTGGTTTGAACAGGTCTGGCCCTAAGTAAATTGAAACACAGACCAAACCACGCCCTTATGTGCACACAAATAAACGTATATATGATCTTCTGAACCACAGACAATAAATAACAGAGAAGAACAAAAGAAATCCCAGCACTGCAGGTTCTATGACTAACGGCATCACTAACTGTTTTCTAATGGCGAAAAACAGTAAAGAATGCGGTTCAATTTAAAATATGCTTTGTTAATTTTTGTAATGAATGTATATGTAGCTACATCAGTTTTCCCTATAGATATAAGTGAATAAATAGTGTCCAGAACAACAATTTAAAAAAATGGTAACTGCATACATGATAAGCAACAAAAAAGAATTTCCATCTTTTCTTCAACCTGACAACTGTTATTACTCAGCAGTATTATCTATCAGGTGGACCTAAAAAAGAAAAGAAGAATGACAATAAGGAAGTCGTGGAGCACCAAACCTGCAACAGCGAAGCAAGTTTCCCATCGCCTGCGTATTATGGAAACCGATGATTTCAAAAACCTGAGCACCATGTACATAATGGTCAATGGTGATCACTCCATGAATTGCCTAAATGTGACCACACGTACAAAATCCAAATGAGACTGTGTACCTTGCTGGCATAAATAGCAAGTCCTTCAGGCTGGAACTGGACCATTGTGGACTTTCCATTTTGCTCAGTTCGTCCTGTGGACACTTTAGTATAAAAAGACGAATAAATTAAACTTGGTCATAACGTAAGCCATGGTTCCAAGATTACAGTGAAATAAATGCAAGTAAATAAGCATATCAATATGATGAGGTGTAAGCTAGAGCACGGGTCCAACATCACAGTGGAACAAATCCAAGCAAATAAGCATATCAATATGACGAAACGTAGAAAGAAAATCAGTGTGAAATATAGATTGAGGACCTGTACCTTGTCCTACTGCAGTCCGTCACCATTTGAATGGATAGCAAGAGCAGTGGGTCCATAAGACCTGTAACTTCTGTTATTGCAGTCCAAAGAACCTTCTCGTATTTCCGTCCGTAATCAACTGAATCGGACGGCTGTGCATGAGCACTGGGAACAGTCTGAATTGTAATAGGAACAGGTAAGGAACAGCAGGACAAAGTCGATCTGTAACCCTAGATCAAAAACCAAATCGATCTATGACATAAGAACCGAATCGATCTATGGAGGTGAGAGAGCTGTACCTACGGCACCGTCAGGAGGCCGCGAGGTACTCGACGACGGCGGTGAGGTATTCGAGGCCGACGAGGCATAGGGAGATGTGCCAGCGCGGGCAGCTCCTTCTGCGACGGGAAAGGGAAGGGGGCCGGTCAGAAACGGGGCGTGAGCGGGGGAGGGAAACAGGTAAGGGGGGAGAAGACGGACCTTGTTGGCGAAGGCTGTGGAGGCGTCGGCGGCGGCGGAGACGGAGAAAGGCATGGCGTGGCGGCGCGTGGCCGTGCGGGTCGGCGAAGCGCCGAGCAACCAGCGGACGCGGACGGACGGATCCGGTGAGAGGACGGGCGGATCCAACCGCGGAAGCACCAGATTCGAAGACGCGCCGGGCTCCGGTCCGCACGGTCGAGGCGCCTGGCGTCGCTCGCGGTAGGGCTGACGCTCGCCGTCGGGGTCCAGTGGCATAGGTTGCCGCACCATGCGCGGGAGGGAGGAGTGGGAGGGTGGGTGGCGCCCGAGGGAGGAGGGAGGGCGGGCGGCGCTAGGGGGAAGAAGGGGGAGGGTGGGCGGTGTCGTTGGGCAGGGGCGGGAGCTCCGGAGATTTCACGGTGCGGGACGGGGAGAGAGAGGATGTGCGTGAGTGGAAGGTTCGGGGGGGGAGGGGGGTGGGGGCGGGGTCGAGATGGGTCTGGTCTTCTGGGGGCAGCAACACGCGAGGACGGCCAAATCGGACGGACGGGAAACTATGGCCTTGTTCACTTCCCCATCCCAACCCAAAATATTTACTCTTCCACCCATTACATCAAATCTTTTGACACGTATATGGAGCATTAAATATAAATAAAAAAGATAACTAATTGCATAATTTATCTGTAAATATCGGGACGAATCTTTTGAGCCTAGTTATTAGTCCATAATTGGACAAATTTTGCCAAATAACAACGAAAGATGCTACAGTAACTTTTCAGCTACTTTTCGCGAAGTGAACACACCCTATAATAAAAAAAATACTGTATGACTGTTCACCGGACATTGTTCTCGAGGCGTATATAATATATATAATATCTAATATGATGATATGATACCCATTGGCCAAAGAACAGAGCCACCAGAGTCTTCTTTCCCCTTCTCATCTCTCCTACGTTGCTACAGTCCAAGAGGGCGAAAAGGAGGCGGAGAAAGCTTCCGACGGCGATTTCGCCTGTCTTCTTCCTCTCTAGTGACCGGTATGGCGTCGGAAAGAGAGGAGGACCGGTGAATCGTTGCGCGGGTGTATATAGACTAGGTAGTTTCTTATCTAGGTCTAGGGTTTGCCGGGGAAGCGCGCCTTATCTGTGGCTTTCTTTTCCTGGTGGCACCGGCAAGGAGATGGTGATGGCGTCGCAGGGGAATAAGCTTTCCTAGTCCCTTCCACACCCCTTTGACGTCCTCTATCGACGTCAACGGCGGGATCTGGGATGGGGAGATCTGTGTCCCCCTGTGTAGGAGTCGGTCGGCGGCGATGCGTCGTCTTCAGCAGCGGCGGTCAGTGTCGATCTTGTGTTTCAAGGGTGCAGAGGAGGCTATGGGTGTTGTGGATGCCAAGAGGATGGATCTAGCTCGAGTTTCCCGCGGTGGCGGTTGTCATCGGCGGCGTGCTTGGATCCGTGGCCGAGGGAGCTTGGGGTGTGGCCCCGACCGATGGGTGTTCAGCATCAACTTCTACTCATCCGTGGCGGCGAGTGTCTTCTGCGGTTCGTTTCAAAGCCTTCGTGCGATGGAGTTCCCTTTGGCTTCGGGTTCGACGGTGGCGGCCAGAGCTGGTGTGGTCCGGCGGCGACGACGGGGATTTCTGGAATCTTCCGCTTGCAAAGGGTCTAGGGACCTTGTTGTAATTTTTATTTTTCTAGAGGCCCTTTGTGCAAGTAGGGTAGGACAGTTGTCCTCAGTATTCCTCTACGGCATACTTGTATGTGTACACGTCTTTGTATGTTCTCCTTAACTTCTAATACAGGTATGCTTTATCAAAAAAATACCCATTGGCCACATGCATGCCTTCTGCCCTTTACCTCTCTGTATTTAAAATCGAAGTCTATATTTAAAACAAGTCAGTTTTTTATAAAATTATCTAAATTTATAAAAAAACAATAGGTTTATAGAAAAATAATAGAGATTGATCTCCTCTGCATTTTAGTTTGTTTTTTTGTCATCAAAACTGTTGCACTCAATCGCCTAAAGCCACACGTTGTGCTAGTCTTAAAGCTACTCTTAAAAACTGATAGAAACAAATAAATTTAGATGGTTATGTCAGATTTTTAAGTTTGAATCTTGATATATATATATGATCCGGTTCTCTCGACATACTAGCCCTTAGGGACCAAACAAGACATCTTCTCAAGTGGGGATAACCAACACCCCGTGTTTCAACAACACCTCCATCCTGGGGACTTGCCCCACGAAGAGTCGCCTCCCCGAGACATACTCCTCTCACATGTACCCACCATAGCTACTCACACAGGGATGCTGCTCAGGTCAACCCCGCTGATAAGACTCATCCAAAGACTCGTCGTAGAATCCTATCCAATCGACTCAACCCTCACCACACACCCAAGATGCACACCAAGATCTCTCCAAGTTATTACCATGTTATTGGTACCAAGTGCCAAAGCCACTCACAAACAATCCTTCACCAAGCATCACACAGATATAATGCGAAGTAGAAGTAAGCAGTAAGTAGTAAATGAGCATCTAGCCTAATAGCGGGTGTCCATGGGTAAAGGTTGTGTCAAGGTAATGGCTTCAAGCAATTCTATCATGCAACCTATCACAGTCTAATTGCATGAAAATTAAGCACTAGCAGCTATATTATTGCATCTCTAATAGGATTCTACGAGGTTGGGTGGGACGTGGCACGTGTGGTCAGATCGTCTCCAAGCTCCTTAGTGTAGTCGGGGTCGTCTTCCTCAGTCTGTAGGTCCTCTAGGTCTATCAAACGAGACATATAGCCGCGATAAGTGACTCCTATAGACATTCACAAAGAAGCAATAGAAAACCAAAAGACCCAATGTACTCAAACACAAACCTATGACGTAGAGCTTATTTTTAGAAAAAAAAATTGGACACAAGTTTCATATTTTTCTGAGGTCAGATGACTTTTCTATGAATTTTCTAAGATTTAATTTCTTAGGAAAGAAAAAGACAGAATTAATTTGGAAGTGACACGTGGCAGCATCTAATTGCCTCATGGCTCGACTGAGGCTGACAGGTGGGGTTGATCAACGGTCAAAGTTGACCAGGCTCGGACTGGGCTTGGCGAGCCGGGTCATGGGCCGGATATGGGCCGGCCGAAACACGCGTCGGCTAGGCAAGCTGGCCACGTGGCGCTATTGGGCTTCTAACGGGCCTTGGTCCATGGGCTCCGACTCACGGTGGACGGCGGCACAGGTTCATGGACCGTAGGCTTGTCTACGGTGGATAGCGTCCACCCTCTCATCTTCTCTCTCCGGCTCACGGTGGATAGCGCGCACGGAGTGGCACCCAGGCGGGATGCGTGCATCGCGCAGCTCGCCGACGTCAAGGCCAGTTGACGGCGCTTCTGTGGCTGCTTGGCGGGACTGCTAAGGCCTCCTAGAGCTTCCTTGAGACCAGGCGACCATGACAGGGCACAAAAGCGGAGCCTTTTAGCTTGCTAGGGCCGGCTACGGCGATGGTGGGCACGACAGACACGGTGGCACTGCAATCTGCGCGCATGAAGCCAAAAGAGGATCCCTTTCGCGCAATTAAGGACGTGAATGGGTCACTAGAGGCGGCGCTAGTGACCAAATCATGCGGTAGAGTCCGCTCGGCGGCCACGGATGTGGCGGAGGTCTGACGAACTCATGGCTCTAACGAGGACAGGGCTAGGGTAGGTCCTAGGGCAAACTAGCTACGCGGCTATGCTCATGAAGGTGAAACAGACGTCATCAGCCTTAGGGTAGGTCCTAGGGCAAACTAGCTACACAGTTGTGCTCATGAAGGTGCAATGGACGTCATCAGCCTTTCCTCCCCTCGCGAGGTGGCCAGAATTGAAGGAAACACCTTCAGCATGACAGCGCCATGGTGCGCGGCCACGCGCGGTGACGTGGATGTGCCTAGCTAACCTAGGGGCTTCTTAGGGGTGTGGGTTCGTGTAGTACATGTCGTCCGGTGAGGCGAAGCCTGTTAGAGTGCGCAGCAGAATACGGCTCGGCTCGCTATACCCATGAGCCAGCGCCCCTCAGGTCTAGGTCCACCTAAGCCCACAATATATCCAGGCCTTAGGCCTAACTCAACCCAAAAGACTAGCCTGATAAGTGAGGACTGCCCTCGCCTTATATGTTGTGCTCCCCCAACATCAATTAACGATGTGGGACTAAACCTAACAATCTCCCCCGTCACACATCAGACCTAACTCTTCACAACACACAACCCTATGCTATCTCTGAAAGACATTATATAGGCCCCGAGTCTAACGCTCCATATCACACACAACTCGTGTGACCTCCAGAGACGTTAACGAGCTCGCTCGTTATCATGTGACCCTTGAGATTTTCTAGGTTCTTCTGACCATGGGATCCGATACCATTTGTTAGAGTGCACAGCGAAATACGACATGACTCGCTATACCCACGAGTCAGCGCCCCTCGGGCCTAGGTCCACCACAGCCCACAACATATCCAGGCCTTAGGCCTAACTCAATTCAAAAGACTAGCATGATAGGTGAGGACTGCCCCACCTTATCTGTTGTGCTCCCTAACATCAATTACCAATGTGGGACTAAACCTAACAAAGCCCGTGACGGGGATGGGGGTACCTCAACCGGCGTAGAGCGGCCGGAATAGCGCTCTGCCGTGGCGAGGTCTGGGCATGGCATTCATGTGGGTGCGCAGCGAAGACACCGACGTTCCCAAGCACCAATGGCTTGGCAAGGTAGGTTCTTGGCCCGTGTGTGTGTGTGTGCGCGCGGTGTAAGATGACTACTAAAGGCTCGGCCTTTGGCTCTCCCAGGTGGGGAGAACGCGGTGGTGGCCATGGTGTGATGAAAGTCCTATGTTTGGTGTTGGTAATTAGTGACAATGCCTAAGTACTAATCCTATGCCTAAGTTGTATGTAGCATATGAGGATTAGTACATTCCAAGGTTGGTGGCAAGATGGACATGGTGATCATGATGGCCACACTTGGATTTGGACGCAACCCTACGTAATCAAGGCAAAGGTATATGCTTAAGGGTTGTGTTTTAGTAACCAAGACACCTAGTGGGTGTGGTTATATTATAGGATAGATAGCCGTACTATAAAGAGGGGAATGACGCGGCTATTGACATGCCTCTCTTCGAGCCCCAAGGTACAATTGGTTGACATGTCATACATTATTTGCTAAGGACTTGTTTAGTGCATCTAGTCATAATTTACATGTTCTAAGCTCATTCATAAAAATCAAATGAATTTGAAGTTTATATGGTGCCACTATTGTTTCCATGACTTGTATGATCTAGTGGTAGCATATAACTTGTTTAAGTAGCTTGTGATCCTAAGTATTTAATCTAGAAAACTTGTCTAAATATTTGCTTCAACTTGGTGCATGATAACCCTTCTAGTGAGGTGTGAAGAAGCTTGCCCTTGGATCAAACCGAAGCATTTTATTTATGCAAGCAATCTAGGTTGAATCACAAACTTGATACTCACCCCATATTTCAACATGATAATCTATCTAAAATTGATCCCTTGTGGTCATTGGTGCCAAAGGGGGAGAAATTATTGTTCACAAAGATAGAACTCAAAGGAGGAGAAGCACAAAGGGGGAGAAAAATGTTGTTCACAAAGATAATTTTGAGCACACAAGTAGGGGGAGTAAGCTCTCAAACATGAATGTTGCATTTCCATGAGCACTTCATATGTATGATGCATAGTTATGCATTTCTTTTTCTCCGATACATTGCTTGTGTGGTGACTTGCTAGTATAATTTGAATGATGAATTGAAGTACTAGCATGAATAGGAAGTAGTTAGATTCTTCTTGCTTCATGTTTTTCATAGTGGTACTAGAGCCTTGCTTATAATGTTGATCTCACGAGGTTTCTAGTTATGTTTGTGCTTTTCCAAGTGGAATCTAACTACACAAGGTGCTAAGATGGTGTTTATCGCTACTCCGATGGTATCACGCTTCAAAGGTCTATAATCTTAAACACTTAGCACCTATTGAAAATCAATGCTCCTAATCTTTCCTATCTAACATGTATGCTTCCAAAATCCATACATATAGCATACATGTAGGGGGAGCCATTGCTATCAATTTGAATTCATGATCACATGTCCATAATTCTTACATGGTAATATACTTGGACAATGTGACATGAGTTCAATCAAAATTTTATCATAATATCTTTGTGAAAGGTTTGTCACCAATTACCAACAAGAGGGAGATTGAAAGTCCTATGTTTGGTGTTGGTAATTAGTGACAATGCCTAAGTACTAATCCTATGCCTAAGTTGTATGTAGCATATGAGGATTAGTACATTCCAAGGTTGGTGGCAAGATGGACATGGTGATCATGATGGCCACACTTGGATTTGGACGCAACCCTACGTAATCAAGGCAAAGGTATATGCTTAAGGGTTGTGTTTTAGTAACCAAGACACCTAGTTGGTGTGGTTACATTATAGGATAGATAGCTGTACTATAAAGAGGGGAATGACGCGGCTATTGAACTCCTAAGTGCCTCTAGGTGTGCATTTCATAATCATATGCATTTGGATAGAACTAATATCGCCTCGAAAAATGATTTGTGAAAATGCTAACACACTCACACATGACGAGATCACTTTTGGTGGTGTTAGCACGTTTGCGTAGGCGGTGGAGTTTGAGCGGTAGAGAGGGTTTGGGGTCCTCTCTCCCTCCCGCCGAGCTTGCGAGGCGGGATTCAGGTGTTTTCGAGGAATTGAAACGACTATTTTCCACTACGCCGGAAGTCCAGAAAAGAAACAGAGGCGAACGGAGGTCACAGAGGTGACCGGACGCTGAACCGGACGTGGTCTTTGCATGACCGGACGCGTTCGGTCAGTGTTCAGTGTCTACGCGTATTTCAGTTTGATGATCGGACGCGAAGCGCGTCCGATCACAGTCGATCGGACGCGTCCGGTCGTTCAGGGAGCTTACTGGACTCTAACTGGACGCTGGCACTGTGATGTCCGGTCATTTCTCCAGCGCGTCCAGTCATTGTGTTGTTGTGCGCTGCTCAGGATGACCAGCGCGTCCAGTCATTCACGGGACCAGCACGTCCGGTCGTTCATAGCGCGTCCGGTCTGCGCGTCAAGCACGTCCGGTCGTTGCTTCGCAGTTAGCCGTTGTGCGACCGGTGCGTCCGGTCATTTTGACCAGCGCGTCCGGTAAGTGTTTCGCGACTTAGCCGTTGTGCGACCAGCGCATCCGGTCGTTTGGACTAGCGCGTCCGGTCAGTGTTTCATGACTTAGCTGTTACGTGACTGGCGCGTCCGGTCAGCTGGACCAGCGCATCCGGTCAGCACGATTTTGGCTGTTTAAGTTTCTAACGGCTCTTTTCGAAGGGGTACGTCTATATATACTTGTTGGTCGGCTCAAGGCTCTATCTCTCGAATATTTGACATACTTGTGAGCACTTTGAGCTAAGCAACTCTCCTCCCACTCATCTCTCTTGCTTCTTTGCATATTCGAAGTGAGATTGAGTGATCCAAGTGCATTTGCTTTGTGAGATTGCATCTAGTTGGCACTTGGTGGTTGATTTGCTGCGGGATTCTTATTTCTCTTGGTGGTTGCCGCCACCTAGACGGCTTGGAGCAGCTTAGAGGCATTGGCAAGAGTTGGTGATTGTTCTTGGCCACCTCCGGTGATTGTGAGGGGTTTGTGCCTACCTCGGCGAAGCACCAAAGGCAACATTAGTAAATTGCTCGTGTCATTGCAATCTTTTGCCATTTGGTAGGTTCTTATGGCGCCTTTTGAGAGGCTCGGTGTAAGACCGATTAGCCACCGAACCGTGTGGTGAAGAGGGACACAATGGGGACTAGCTTGCCGGCAAGCACATGAACCTCGGGATAAATCTCCGTGTCATCACTTTCATATTGTGATTGATTGATCCCGGTGTTCAGTTATCTTGGTATTCATTATTGATCATATTGGTTGGCTCAATACTTCGTCCCTCGGTGAAACTCTCCTAACTCAACTCCATATTACTTTCTTAGTTATCTTTGCTAGCTAGTTTGTTTTGCTTTAGTAGCTCCTTTGTGTAACTTGCTAGTTGTAATTATAGTTACCTTCTCGGTTTGACTTGTGCGGTTGAGTGCAAATACTAGAATTATGAATTGGATAGGTGGCTTGCAAACACCCCGTAGGCTAAGCAAAACTCGCATCTCGCTATTTGTTATATTGATAAACTTGTTTAGCTTGTCTTTGTATAAAATTTTAAAAGGCTATTCACCCCCCTCTAACCATCAAGACCTTTCAAGTGGTATCAAAGCCGTGGTCACCGTTTTCAAGGCTTAACAACCTCGGTGTAAGATGGCTCAAGTTGTGTTCAACCATGTCGGGGGCAAGCCTCCATTCTTTGATGGTGTCACATCTTTTGATCATTGGGAAAGAAAGATGAAGCAATATCTTAGCTCTATTCATGAGAACGTTTGGAAGGTGACACACCATGATTATGCTATCATTGATCTCGACAATCTTACCAACAATGATCGCATCAACAACCAATGCAACACTATGGCTCTCAATACTCTCTACAATGGGATTGATGCAAAGGTCTTTGAGCAAATTAAGGATCTTGAGATGGCAAGTGAAGTGTGGACAAGATTAGAGGAAACATATGAGGGCACTTCAACGGTAAAGAGTGCCAAGCTCTATATGCTCAAGGATAAGTTTGCAAGCTTCAAGATGAAGGATGATGAATCCATACCGGAGATGTTCTATAGGCTACAAGTTATTGTCAATGATCTCAAGAGCCTAGGAGAAGATGTCAAGGACAAGGACTTCTCACATAAGTTCTTGATGAACTTACCTAAGAAGTTTGCTATCTTGAGGAAGATGATCCAAAGAGAGGGTTTGGACAAGGTGACTCCAAACCAAGTGCTTGGAGATGTCATAACCGATGCTCAATATGATGATGATGATGAAGAAGATGAGAAGAAGGAGATCAAGGTCAAGCAAGAGAAGCCCATTGTATTCAAGGCTTCATCCTCTAAGGGCAAGAGCAAGGTGGAGAGCGATGATGATGATCCATTCGATGATGAGACAATGGCCCTTCTAATGCACAAGATGGGGAGGTTCATGAAGAAGAAAGGATATGGTGCAAGAAAGAGAAGGGATTTCATGAAGGCAAAGGAGGTGCTTTGCTATAATTGCAATAGCCCCGATCATATAGTGGCAAAGTGTCCCTATGAAGACAAAAGATATCATGATGGGGAGTTAAAGTTGAAGAAGAACAAGAAGGACAAGAGGGAGAAGAAAGAGAAGAAGAGCTTCACTATCAATAAGAAGAAGAAGGGTGGTGGCTATGTGGTCACTTGGGATAGTGATAACTCCGATAGTGATGATGATAGCTCTAGTGATGATGAGAGGACCACTCGGCGAGCCATTGCAAGCATTGCCCTCTCCAACAAGTCATCCATCTTCGACACTACATCGACATGCCTTATGGCCAAGCCTACCAAGGTAAAATATAATGATAGCGATGATGATTCTTGTGCTAGTGATGGTTGTAGGAGTGATGATGAGGAGGATAAGGACTACTCCAAGGATGATCTATTAGGCATAATAGATCAAATGAGCAAGGGCTACAAGAGGACAACCAAGAAATACAAAATCTTAGAACAAGAGTTCATTGCCAAGAGCAATGAAAATGATGCCTTGATGGAGGAGCTTGTTGCTCTCAAAAAGAGTAAAGAGTGCAAAGGAATTAAACAAGAGCTCAAAGCTATTAGGAAATCCTTTGATGAGCTAGAGGCCTCTCGTGAGTGTCTAAAGGAAGACCACGAGGATCTTGAAGTTGCTCACATTAGGCTTAAGGAAGCCCACTCCACTCTACTTGAGCTCATCAAGGAAAATGACCTCAAGTTAGAGAAGCTCATGAAGGAAGCTAAGGAGGAGCAAGTGATTGTCACTTGTGATATTGGACTAACATATGATATTATTGATGATTCTTTATTTGTTGGTCCTACTAATGCTTCATGTAGCTCATCATCGTCCACCACAACCAACTCTACCTCTACTACTAGCGATTCATCACTTGTGGTTGAGAATGAGACTCTCAAGAGAGAGGTGGATGATCTCACCCGCGCATTAGGCAATGCCTATGGTGGGGATGCCCGCTTGCTAAAATGCTTGAGTAGCCAAAGGTTCTCTTTTAACAAAGAGGGTTTGTGCTATACTCCCAAGAAGGGCAAGGCGTCCTTTGCTACTCCAAAGCCTCGCTTTGTGAAGGGCAATGGTCATTATTGCAATAGATGCAAGCAAGTTGGGCATCTAGAGATTAATTGCAACAAAATAAACAAGAACAAGAAAAATGCTAATGTACCTTACATTCCTTTTGATTCTTGTTATGTGCTTACCAAGGGTGAGAAAGGTGTGCATGCTAGGTTTGTTGGTACACCAATAGTGGGTCCAAAGAAAAAAGGTCATTTGGGTACCAAAGAGCTTAGTTACTAACCTCCAAGGATCCAAGCAAGTATGGGTACCTAAAAAACATTAAATTGTTTTGTAGGTAAATTACAAGGCCGGAGAAAGGCATTGGGTGCTTGATAGTGGGTGCTCTCAACATATGACCGGTGATTCAAGAATGTTCAACTCTCTCAAATCAAATGATAGTGGCATTAATAGTATCACATTTGGTGACAATAGCAAGGGTGATGTGAAGACTCTTGGAAGGATTGCAATCTCTAATGATCATAGCATTTCCAATATGCTCTTAGTTGAAAAGTTGAACTTCAATCTTCTCTCGGTTGCTCAATTGTGTGATCTCGGTTTCAAGTGCATATTTGGTGTTAATGATGTGGAGATAGTTAGTGTTGATGGCTCTAACTTGATCTTCAAAGGCTTTAGATATGAGAATCTATACTTGGTTGATTTTAATGCTAGTGACACTCAACTTTCAACATGCTTGCTCACCAAATTAAGTATGGGTTGGTTATGGCATAGAAGACTTGGTCATGTTAGCATGAAGCAATTGAACAAGTTAGTGAAGCATGACTTAGTTAGAGGCTTGAAGGATGTCACATTTGAGAAGGATAAGCTATGTAGTGCATGTCAATCCGGAAAGCAAGTGGGCAACACTCATCCATTGAAGAGCATTATGAGCACTTCCAAGGCATTTGAGTTGTTGCACATGGATCTATTTGAGCCAACTACATACACAAGCATTGGTGGCAACAAGTATGGCTTTGTGATTATGGATGATTTCACTAGATACACATGGGTATTCTTGGGGACAAAAGTGATGTATTTGACATATTCAAGAAGTTCATCAAGAGAGTGCAAAATGAGTTTGAAACCACAATCAAGAAAGTAAGAAGTGACAATGGAAGTGAGTTTAGAAACACAAGAGTTGATGAGCTATGTGAGGAGCTTAGAATCAAACATCAATTCTCGGCCAAGTATACACCTCAATCAAATGGCCTAGTTGAGAGGAAGAATAGAACCTTAATTGATATGGCAAGATCAATGTTGAATGAATATAATGTGAGTCATTCATTTTGGGCCGAAGCAATCAACATGGCTTGCTTCTATAGCAATCGTCTCTATTGTCACAAGTTCTTAGAGAAAACACCATATGAGATCTTAAATAGAAGAAAGCCCAACATTGCATACTTTTGGGTATTTGGTTGCAAATGCTACATCTTGAAGAAGGGCACTAGATTGAGCAAGTTTGAGAAGAAATGTGATGAAGGATTTCTACTTGGTTACTCCACTACTAGCAAAGCTTATAGAGTTTAGAATTTGGCTAGTGGTTTACTTGAAGAAGTTCATGATGTTGAATTTGATTAAACAAATGGCTCTCAAAATAAAGAAGATAACTTGGATGATGTGAGAGGAACTCAATTGACCAATGGTATGAAAGAAATGGACATTGGTGATATTAGGCCAAAGCAAGTGATTGATGTGGATGACAACAAAGATCAAGTGCTCCAAAGTCCAATTACACAAGCTAGTGGTTCTCTAATACAAAATCAAGCTAGTACATCATCTCAAGTGCAACAAGATCAACAAGTGGCTAGTTCATCATATCCAACTCATGATCAACATCAACATCCAAGCAATCAAGTCCAAGTGCTTCAACTAACTAACATTGCAAGAGACCATCCATTGGATTCCATCATTGGTGACATACAAAGGGGAGTTCAAACTAGATCAAGATTAACATCTTTTTGTGCTCACTCTTCTTTTGTGTCAATGGAAGAACCCAAAGACATTGATAAAGCATTGAGAGATCCGGATTGGGTAAATGCAATGCATGAAGAGCTCAACAACTTCAAGAGAAATGAAGTATGACAATTAGTTGAGAGGCCTAAGGATCACAATGTCATTGGAACAAGATGGGTCTTTCGCAACAAGCAAGATCAAGATGGGATAGTAGTAAGGAATAAAGCAAGACTAGTGGCTCAAGGTTACACACAAATAGAGGGTCTTGACTTTGGTGAAACTTATGCCCCGGTTGCAAGATTGGAAGCAATTAGGATCTTACTTGCCTATGCTTGTGCACACAATATCAAGCTATATCAAATGGATGTGAAGAGTGCATTTCTCAATGGGTACATCCAAGAGGAGGTGTATGTGGAGCAACCTCCCGGTTTTGAAGATGACAAGAGACTCAATCATGTCTACAAATTGAGAAAAGCTTTATATGGATTGAAGCAAGCACCTAGAGCATGGTATGAAAGATTGAGGGACTTCTTGCTATCCAAAGGATTTGTCATGGGCAAAGTTGATACAACACTATTCACCAAGAAGATTGGGAAAGACTTGTTTGTGTTGCAAATATATGTTGATGATATCATATTCGGTTCAACCAATCAAGATTATTGTGATGAGTTTGGGAAAATGATGGCAAAGGAATTTGAAATGTCAATGATTGGTGAACTTAGTTTCTTCCTTGGACTTCAAATCAAACAAATGAAGGAAGGAACATTTGTAAGCCAAACCAAATACATAAAGGATATGCTAAAGAAGTTTGGTATGGAAGATGCAAAAGGAATCACTACTCCAATGAGCACTAGTGGAAGCTTGGATAGTGACAAGAGTGGCAACATGGTAGATCAAAAGCTATATAGATCAATGATTGGTAGCCTACTTTATGTGACGGCATCAAGGCCCGATGTGATGTTTAGTGTATGCATGTGTGCAAGATTTCAAGCCTCACCAAGAGAAAGTCATTTGAAGGCAACAAAGAGAATATTGAGGTACTTAAAGCATACACAAGATGTTGGATTATGGTATCACAAAGGTGCAAGCTTTGAGCTAGTTGGATATTCTGATTCCGACTATGCCGGTGACAAAGTGGAGAGAAAGAGCACTTCAGGGACTTGCCAATTGTTGGGAAGATCACTTGTCTCATGGTCATCCAAGAAGCAAAATAGTATTGCACTATCTACCGCCGAGGCCGAATACATCGCCGTGGGTAGTTATTGTGCACAAATCTTGTGGATGAAGGCAACATTGAAGGATTTTGAAATCAATTTCAAGAATGTGCCATTGCTATGTGACAATGAAAGTGCCGTGAAGCTAACCAATAATCCGGTTCAACATCAAAGAACAAAGCATATTGATGTTCGTCATCATTTCATTAGAGATCATCAACAAAAGGGTGACATTGTTATTGAGAGTGTGGGCACCGAAGATCAATTAGCTGATCTATTCACCAAGCCACTTGATGAGAAGAGATTTCACAAGCTAAAGAATGAGTTGAACATACTTGACTTCTCTAACATAAGTTGATGCACCCCATATATGACATGCCTCTCCTTCGAGCCCTAAGGTACAATTGGTTGACATGTCATACATTATTTGCTAAGGACTTGTTTAGTGCATCTAGTCATAATTTACATGTTCTAGGCTCATTCATGAAAATCAAATGAATTTGAAGTTTATATGGTGCCACTATTGTTTCCATGACTTGTATGATCTAGTGGTAGCATATAACTTATTTAAGTAGCTTGTGATCCTAAGTATTTAATCTAGAAAACTTGTCTAAATATTTGCTTCAACTTGGTGCATGATAACCCTTCTGAAAGGATCAAGATGCCCAAGAGGGGGGGTGAATTGGGCTTTTCTAAAAATTAATTGCAAGAATTAAATCCTACAAGCCAAACTTCACCCCTAGTGCCTACTTGTGTTCCTTGTGATTCTACCGACAAAAGTTTTGCACCCTAAGTTCCAATCCTAGACTAGCAAGGCAATTCTAGGAAAGTAAACAAGCAATGAAAGTAATGTAAGAAAGTAAATGCTTGAAAGTAGGGGATAGGAACACGGCGATATTTTGCCGAGGTATCAGAGTGTCGCCGCTCCCCACTAGTCCTCGTTGGAGCACCCGCGCAAGGGTGTAGCTCCCCCTTGATCCGTGCAAGGATCAAGTGCTCTCTACGGGTTGATTCTTCGACACTCCGTCGCGGTGAATCACCTAAAACCGCTCACAACTTAAGTTGTGTCACCCACAATCTCATCGGATAATCACCAAACTCCCAATCACCACCAAACCGTCTAGATGATGGCGATCACCAAGAGTAACAAGCTAGAACTCTCACTTGACCACAACAAGCCTAATGAGAAGATGGATGCACACTTGCTAGACTCTTGTCACTAGAGAGGATTCTCAAACTTTGATTCGTAAATCTCAATCCTCACTAGGGCTCTTGCACTTCCTTGCACTCTAAAGGTGTTTCTCAGCTGAACAAATGAGCAAGAGACCTCTAAAAGAGGTGGAGGGGGTGTATTTATAGACCCCTCAAACAAATCCAACCGTTACCTTTTGAAATAGCCAGACGCGCACTGACCGGACGCGCCAGTCGATATGACCGGACGCACCGGTCAGGTGTAACGGTTGAATAACGGAAACCTGTGCTGAGTGACCGGACGCACCGATCTATGATGACCGGACGCGCCGGTCTGAGATGACCGGACACGCCGATCAGGGATGATCGGACGCGTCCGATCATGCAAGAGCTCTCTGGAAAACTGACCTGATGCATCACCGCGTCCGATCATAGGTGACCGGACGCATCAGGTCACCACGGGACCTTACTGGAACATGATCGGACGCATGACCGCGTCCGATCATAGGTAACTGGACGCGTCAGGTCACCACGGGACCTTACTGGAACAAGACCGGACGCGCCGATCATTTTCACAGTCGCGTCCGATTACGCTGTTTACCCTCTGGAACACGTGTCAGACTGACCACCGCGTCCGGTCCTCTCAAGGACCGCGTCCGGTCAGTCAGCTGAAAATGCAGTGAAGATTTAGTACTGACCGGACGCGTCCGGTCATGACCAGGACCGCGTCCGGTCATAGGTAAACGGCTCAAACGTCTTCTAAACGCGATGCAACTTGAACCAAGTTGCTTCTAACTGAACTCTGAGCTTTTCTCGAGCTACCTAGTGCTAAGTTTGACAAGTGTGCACTACACCTAAACACAAGACTCACCTAGGTCAAGCTACTCGCTCACGCCCCTCTTCATAGTACGGTCAAAGGAAGAAACAAAGATCCTAACAACTATTCCAGATGTATCTCAACACCTTGACATCTGGAACTAACCGTCCTTAATCTTATCATTGATCCTTTGAAAACCGAAACGATTTTCATCAAGGGACATGAATACCATATTGCCCAAAGCAGTTATCATCTCCATGACCTAACTTACCAACGTTTCTACAAAACACACGTTAGTCATGGTAATTATGTGTTGTCATTAATTGCCGAAACCAACACCGGGGCCTAGATGCTTTCAATCTCCCCCTTTTTGGTGATTGATGACAACACTTAGATTCAGAAGATATGAGTTGAGGTTTTTGATCAAGCTTGGTTCACATAAGCATAAAGCTGTAAGCACAAGGGGTTAGACAGTGCTTATGTGTTCCAAGCCAACTGAGTGTACTCATAAGATAAAACATGAAGAGTTAGTACACAAAAAACATAGCTCATATGAAATCGGAGAAAGGCGCGGAAGCACAACTTTATGAGCTATAAACAAACAAGTGACATGATTTAAAACTGTGATTAGATAAACCATAGAGACTCAAGGTATCTCACAAGACCACATGTCACAAGTATGCAAATACTGTAAAGTAAACATGATGCATGAGTGTAGCACACAAGAGAAGGACGAAAACCCTCTAACAAAAACTCCCCCTGAATCTACTCTCTCTCCCCCTTTGGCATCAACAGCCAAAACCTAATCTAAGGATCTGACGAGGGAACAGACGGAGTCGAGTCGGGTGCCGAGGAGCGCGGAGTCATCACAAACTGAGAAGTGTCTTCCTCGGACTCGGAGCTATCAGGCTGACCCTCTAAAGAAGCATGCGGCTGTGAAGCGGTCTAGGTCTGATCAACAGGAACAGGTACTGCCGAAGTAGCAACAAGTGGAGCAGTCTCTGTGACCTGAGCCTGAAGAGAGCCAATAGCTGGGGGATCTGTCGAGGCAACGGACGAAGGAACTGTCTCTGTAGTGCCCGTCCCTGTCACAGGAGGAATCGCTGCCTCTAAAGCTGACAACCATGATGAAGTAGCAAAAGTGGTGTGCGAGGGCGTCGGCTGACCAGTCAACTCGCTATATGTGGCATAAGATCAATGAAAGGTGTGCCGGTCAACATGTGAGGGCGAGGCTGGTCTAAAGGAGTAAACCCCGTTTGAATGGGCATGTAGCTCGGGGACTGGAATGACTGAGGAACTTGCAGCTGTGGAGAGGTGAACTGAAAGCTCGGCTGATCCTGACTTGAATGTCCACTGAATGGTAAAGCTGAAGTCAGGACAGATGCAGGTGGCGGAACCCCAACTGTGACTAGATGACACAGAAGGTCCAAGTACTGCTGCTGGCTAGCTGCACTCTGTCGCTGCATCTCATACTGCTGACGCTGCATCTCGACTTGTTAGCGCTGTATCTCAAGCTACTGTCTCTGGAACTCGTCCTGTCGAGCCTGTATCTGTGCAAACGCAGCAGCTGTGTCCTGAGCCTGTCTCTATAGCTAAAGCTCCTATCACTCCTGTGCCTGGGTCAGCCTCTCAAGAATAGCCACCATGGCTGGGTCTGAGCGGGAGGCTGAACCAGAGCCACCGGCCTCGTGGTCGTGAGGCCGAGGAGACCGATACCTGGGGATAGACTGATAATCCTCGTTAGTGCTGTCGGAGGCCTCATCCTCAGCTATATCAGCGGGCTGAGCATCTAGATCTGCAAGCTCTGCCTCAGCAAGACCCTGTACGGTCACGTCCTGCTCAGCCGCTGTCTCAGGCACCTCAGGTCTCTCTCTCTGTCCTAGCACAGGGACCTGCTCTCTCGTAACTGAAGCCCATAACTGACGAATATCATACTCAGGAAAAGCAGTAGTAGTTTTAGTTATCTCAGCACTAATCTCTGAAGGTAGCTCAAGTGCAGATCTGATAATGAAGCAAATCCAATGAGCATAGGGTAGCTGACGGTGTCCCTTGAAGCCTTCTGCCAGGGTGTCCTCCATCTCACTAACCATAAGATCCCAAATGTCAAAAGGTGTCTGTGAGAGAAGGTGGTGAACTACCCATAGCTGCATTCTGGTCAAACCCTCTCTGTAACCAAGCCTGAGAAGAAGAGTACGCCTGACAATAGCATCCAGGACTCGGGCAAGCGGTGTCAAACTGGCAGGTGTGCGACGAGACCCTTCGCCAAAAGGCTCACGGAAGCAGGGTTGGATCAGATATGTAGGTGGCACAGTACCGCCATGAGGGCGTCTAGGTGGAGCTGTTTGACCGAAACAGAGCTGGTGAATCTTCGTGTCTGAAGCTGGGAGTCTGAGAATCTCCCGCACTCTTGTGCTGTACAGTCTGCGGTCGCGGCCTCTAAATGCAAAGTGTATGAACTCATGGGCTGGATCAATCCATAGTGAAGTATAGAATTCCCTAACCCAAGTGTCGCAGTATGCACCTGTCCGTCTAAAAAAATCTGACAAGCCTGGTAGATAGGACAGGTGTGGACGAAGCTGCTCACCCACTACCTCAACAAGTGACTCAATGTGACAGACCCTCTGTGGTCGAAAAGCAATGCCACTGTCAACAAGAGCTCTGTAAAAATCCTCCTGTAGAGGAGTATAAAAGCCCTCTAAAGCTCTGGAGTCCCTCTGAGGTGGGAACCACCGGCTGACCTCAACAAATCTCAAACCTTGCACCTGACGTGCAGTAGCACCTCTCAAGTCAAAGTGCTTGACATGGGGTGAACCTCTAACCCTGGGAGGTGGACGTCCTCCACGATGCTGGCCCTCTGGCCTGGGAGTCACCTGAGCCCGTGTGCGTGTGGAGCGGCGACGCTGTGGAGTCTGAGCTGGCTGCTCCTCTGTCTCCTCTGGAGCCTCTGCAGGTGGATCAACTGACATAGCATCTGCATCCATTGACACTTCTGTGCCCTCAGTGGTCTCAGTAGTCTCTGTACCAAGCTATCGTCCTTCAAGATGAAAACGACTGTCGCCAATGCGTATACCACTGCTCCTGCCACCCCTCTCTGCTGCATCAGCTGCATCTCCACTGCCTAAGCTATGTCTGCATCACTAAGAGTCTTCTTCTTCTTTCTGGCCATAATCTTGATGCGCTTTCCACGCGCAACCTCAGACATACGAGGAGGACTGTCGTCCCCGTCACTAGGAGCACCACCAGCATTCTTACAACGAACCATGCTGTCACACTGTCGGAAAACCTCTGAAAGATGGTGTACTGACACTCGAGAGGCTTGGCCTCAATCTGTATCCGCAGGCTTGGCCTCGAATTCAACAACTGAACAACAGTCACCCCGACACACCGACAAAACCGCTGAAAAGACGGAATAGATGGATCTACTATAAGCAACATATATGATCTAAAAAGGTACGAAACCCTAGAGATAGCAAGCATATAAGATAAGATGTGAAACGAAACACGATGTCTACCTCAGATCGATGAGAAAACGGTGATGAGATGAGATGACCTAGGTCGCGAGACTTCCCGAAGCACCGGACGAGAGCTCAGAGTGAAGACGTTCGCTCGAAGAAAATTTCGACGACGAACGAAGGGGACGCCGCAGCGCGAACCCTAGGGTTAGGGCGACGTGCAATGGCCGAAAACCGAGGATGGTCACGAGGGCAGGGGCCGGCCGGAGGTGGTGCAGGTGGAGGAGAGCGCAGAGGTGGAGTAGGGCGCGACTCACGGTGGCAGCAGCTCTCGACGGCGGTGGCGCAGGCGCAGTAGAGGCGGCGCTGCGGGCCGGGCGGTGCTCGTGCGGGTCACCGGAGAGGAAGGAGACGCAGGGCGCGGCGGTGGTCTCCGGCGAGCGGCTGTGGCGAGCTTCCCGGCGAGCTAGGGCAGGGAGGCGGCGGAATCGCGAGGGGTACGGCAGCGGATGAGGAAAAGAGAAGGAACGTGAAAGGTTATATGAGGAGTTAGATCCGCTCGTCACGCGATGACCGGACGCGGTGGTCGATATGACCGGACGCAGTGGAGGCAGCGTCCGGTCACATTCCAGTAAGCTCCTGGAATGACCGGATGCGTCCGATTATTCACGATCGGACGCTGACAGCGTTCGGTTTTGATTTCCCCGAAAAACTGAGACGGATGACCAGACGTGGTGGTGGTTACCAGGACCGGACGCGGTGGTCAACAGGGGCGCGTCCGGTGCAGTGTCCGATCACTAGATCAGGAGATGGTCTTCTGGATGACCGGACGCGCTGGTGGTCGCCGGGACCGGACGCGGTGGTGAAGCATCACTGCGTCCGGTGCAGCGTCCGGTCACTGTTTTTCGCCCTTCTTCATACCGAACTTTGACGCGACTTCTCCCAATCAAGTTCCAATTCAAAGAGACACAAATAAACACCAATTGGAACATGATATGAGTGACCTCACTTAAACCCTCAAGTTGCTCAAAAATAGTTTGCCTTAGGCTAATATTATTTTTAGGAAAATAGGCAACAAACACCCGAGGAGCAACATATGGCCATGCAATAGAGTTTTTTGAACCCTTGGGAGCGTCAAAATGCTCTCTCTACCCATGGACGAACACAGAGGTTGCTCAAAGCTTAACCGAAAAGAAACGACAAAGCAACAACCATGCATATGTAATGCAAAATAAGTAAGTAAAGCTAGGTTGCTTGTCAAGTTTGATCCACGGTTAGGCTTCTTCACTCCTCCAAAGGAGGGTTATCGTAACCGTGTTAGCCAAGCCCTAGATGCATTGCGGGTAATTAAACATGACATATAATACAATGCAATGCAAGGGACAACACAAGCTCATTTTTTAAAGTTACTAGAGTCAAGCACATTGAGTTCACTTCTCAACCTACAAAAAGTAGCTTCATCCAAAGGTTTAGTGAAGATATCTGCTAATTGATTTTCACTTCTTACACCTTCTAGTGATATGTCATTTTTAGCAACGTGATCTCTTAGAAAGTGGTGGCGGATATCAATGTGCTTGGTGCGA
Organism: Saccharum hybrid cultivar R570; assembly: GCA_038087645.1. Taxonomy (NCBI): domain Eukaryota; kingdom Viridiplantae; phylum Streptophyta; class Magnoliopsida; order Poales; family Poaceae; genus Saccharum; species Saccharum hybrid cultivar. The sequence goes on along the minus strand of JAQSUU010000001.1, from coordinate 31,863,174 downwards.
GAGTGTTGTACCGGATTATTTGCAATTTTAACCGCACTTTCATTGTCACATAAAAGCGGCACCTTTTCAAGAACAACTCCATAGTCTAGGAGGGTTTGTTTCATGTATAGGATTTGTGCACAACAAGCCCCCGCGGCAATGTATTCCGCCTCGGCGGTGGACAAAGCCACACTATTTTGCTTTTTAGATGACCATGATACTAAGGATCTCCCAAGCAAATGGCACCCTCCGGATGTGCTTTTTCTATCAATTTTGCAACCGGCATAATCCGAATCGGAGTAGCCAACTAGTTGGAATCTAGCTCCTTTGGGGTACCATAGTCCGATGCTTGGAGTATACTTAAGATATCTTAGGATTCTTTTTACGGCACTTAGGTGAGGTTCTTTAGGGCACGCTTGAAAGCGGGCACACATGCACACACTAAACATGATGTCGGGCCTAGATGCGGTAAGGTACAACAAGCTACCAATCATTGAACGGTAAAGAGTTTGATCGATTGGTTTACCTCCCTCATCTAGGTCGAGATGTCCATTAGTTGGCATTGGGGTCTTGATTGGCTTGCATTCTTCCATCTTGAATCTTTTGAGAAGATTCTTGGTATACTTCTCTTGAGAGATAAAGATCCCTTCTCTCATTTGCTTGACTTGAAACCTAAGGAAAAATGTTAGTTCACCAATCATTGACATCTCGAACTCTTTTGACATCAATTTACCAAATTCTTTGCAATAGTCTTTATTTGTTGACCCGAAGATGATATCATCAACATATACTTGACAAATGAAGATCTCTTCATTAAATTTCTTAGTGAATAGTGTGGTGTCAACCTTCCCAATAGTGAAGCCCTTCTCAATGAGGAAGTCCCGAAGGCGCTCATACCACGCTCTAGGGGCTTGCTTGATGTAACAGAACCGCCCAATTATACGAGATTAAGTAAGAAAATCATCCAACGGCAGGACAATTTAACAAACTTAAGCCCGTATAACCCGGTAGTCCGTGAAATCTCGACGGATTTCAAACCATTCACATAACAGCCAAGATCGTACTAAGTTCAGCGGTTACCGTCATAAGTTACATAGAAGTTCGCGGCACAAAGTACATCGGAGTTTAAACCTAGTTATTACAAACCAAGTTCGAATAAAAGTAGCGGAAGCATTAGTTTAAAACACGCACACACACGTTGTTTTGAGATAAAGTGCCAACTTGCGATCATCTCCAGCAAAAGCATCAGGCGAGAAGTAGTGAGTGACCATTGCCCATGGTCCTAAGCTTCGCCCATCGCAGGGTAGAGACAGTTGATACAATAACCATAGTACATCTGTCCATCTGCAACAAGTGGGAACAAAGCCCTGAGTACGAGAAGGTACTCAGCTAGACTTACCCGACAGAACCAAAACAAAAGACTCCAAGGATCATGATAGGCATTTTGGTGGGGTAGCTGACTCATTTGCAAGAAAAGCATTTTTAGCTTAGCAAATCATTTACAAAAGCATGTCATCTTCTAAATCTTTATTCTCCTGTCAACTATATTTGCACTTTATGCTAAAGTAACCATGTAATTGAGCAAGCAAGGATTACCATTGATATTTGACAGTAATTACCATGTCATTTTCTCATAACTATCCAAGTGTTGTATCCATATTACTACGATGAAGTAACTCAAGTCAAGTGCTCACTATCCAGTGAACGATGGCGATTCGAATCGATTATTGACCAGCTGGTAATTTATTCCTCACAAAAACCTCACTCACCCGCTAAAGTGAGGTATTGGTCACCGAGTCAACCATTCAGGTAAAGTCGCGAGCTTGCCAGGAACCACATGTACCCGGGGGCCGCCCGACTGCTCTTTGGCCTTATCATCGCGCCCCCGTTTCCTGCCACTACTGCTCCGGTACAGTGCGTTGCGGGCAATCCACTCGGCCCGAATAATCTCCCAGCTTCGCGGTCGAAAGGTACTTTATTCGGCCAGCTAAATGTGAGGCATGCGTTCAACATGACTCGAGGCCCGACAACGGACGGTCCTTAATCGACACAGACGGAAGACACTACAGTCCAGAACCCTGCAAGCTTCCGCCCCGTCTCAGATTCATTTCGACACTTAGTTATTCTCACATGACATTCTTTCACATAGATCCAGGTAATCCCCTATAGCTCGCGGATGACAGGCAATCACCCGACTTCTACCGGTCTAAGCAAGCTAAGCAATTATTGACCGTGGACACCAGGGTAAACAAGGATCGGGTAAAGCAAGGTGAGACAAGGTATAATGCAACAACGTTTGCAAACAACTCCTGAACGTAATGCATCAAATTAAGTAAAGTTAATAATAAATTATTTGCAAACCGAGGGAGAAATGCTCCGGGGCTTGCCTCGCTCGAAGGTACTGGGACGATGGTCGGGGCACTCCGGAAGCTCTTCACCGGACTCCTCTTCTACTTCTGCTGGCTCCGGCTCCTCGGGCTGCTCCTCTGCGTCCTCGGGAACAACTGCCGGAACCACTTCCTGCGATCCTGTATGATGCAGAAGTATGAGTGCAATATGCATCGGTGCATTGCAGAGGTGACATGAGATGATGATGATGCGGAATGCATGCGATGTAACGAATGTATTACGTCATCGGATTATGTGGAACTTATGACTCTTCTACAAGGTAGTCTACGTCATCCAAGAACATGTACTCGGAAACTACCAACACTAGTTCCTACCATGCGAGAGTATTGGAGAATCAAGAGGCTTCAAAGATACACCAAAGTATAATTTTCCAACTAACTTTGCATTAAGAATAAATAGAAACCCTAATTAGTCTTAAGGTTGAACAGCAACACATATTTTAGTAGCTCAGAAAAATCTTATAAAATTACAGTGGGTTACTAATATCAAGAATAGCTTGACATAAAATTTTTACTGCATTTGGATAATTAGAACTTACTATACAAAAATAACAAACTATGGCCTCAAATAGATATTTAAAATACTTTACATTATGAAAAGTATCAAACAACAGATTTAGGAATTTTTCTACTATCTACTACCTAAACAAACACTATGGAAAAATTATCACTTGCATGTTTTATTCAAATTTATTTAAATAACAAAAATAACAATTATTGGTAACAAAAAGCATTTGAACTGCAACTACAAATTTTTATACAGAACACCCAAGATATAAAATTTTCCTAGAAAGTACATGACACAAAAAGATTAATAAATTTGGAATCATATTTTTCTGACTTTTCTAGGATTTATTAAGTATTTATCAAGAAAATAGCCATTTTACTATTTAATTATAAATTCTACAGAAAAGTACATCAAATTTGACATGCAACAATTTTATACCATAGATCAGGTTCAAATGAGTACATACAATTTTATTTCACCAATTTTGGAGCTAAAATGGCCAAGGAATCATTTTACAAGTGTTTTTCATCAATAATATTAAAAGAAATCGGAATTTGTTTTTCTGAAAAAAAAAGAATCGGGCCGGCCCGAGGTCAACAGTCGGCCCGTGGCCGTTTTCCCGGCCCGTCTCGCGCGCGCGGGAGGTCCACCGAGCCGGCCCGCTCGGGGCGCGGCCCAGGGGCACGGTCCTGCCCCCGCGAGGCGCGGAGCGCGTCGTCGGCGTTCGCGCGCGCGACGTCGCGGCGGCGGCTATGGCCGACCGGCCGGCTCCGGTCGCGAGCGGGCGGGGCAGCGAGCGCACGCGAACCACGGTGAAGTGACGAACCCGTTTTTGGAGAAAAGGGGAACGAGGAGGTAGCGGGAAGTCGCCTCGACGGGAGGCCGCGCGCGGTGGCGCCATGGCCGTCGGCGGCGAGGTGTGGAGGAGCTCACCTAGAGCTTGGAAGACGGCGCAAACGCGAGCTCGAAGCGGAGGAAGGCGAGGCGGAGCTGCGGGCGCGGTTAATTGCGAAATGGTGCGGCGGTGAGGGCGAATCACGCCGGCGGAGCGGCGGTCACGGCGAGGTGGAGCTCGAGCTTCTCGGCTCGGGAAGGGAGGAGAAGGGAGTGCGGGTGCGAGCGAGCGGGTGCTTGGGCCGGGGCAGGTGTAGGCGGGCGCGGGAGTGCGGTGACAGGCCGCGGCCGACGCGCGGCAGGCGCTGCAGGCGCGGGGCCGCCACGCGGCGGTGTCCTTCTGCCGCGGTCGCGGCGTGGCGCGGCGCCAGCGCGCGGACGCGGGCGAGAGGAGGGGAAGATGGCCGGCTGGGCCGGGCCGGAGGCGGGGCAGCGCGGGCGCGCGCGCGCGGTGAGGCGGGCCGACTCTGGCTCTGGGCCGAATCGGTGGCGGCGGCCCGCGAGGAAAAGAAATGAAATTTTTGATTTTCGATTTTCAAATTTAAATGCATTTCAAACTTCAAACCCAATTTTGAACAAGAAGAAAGCATTTTATGGATTTGGCCCAAAAATAAAAGTTGCTCAAAATTGAATTCTCTACAACTTTGATTAAGGGGTCATTTCAAAATTCTTAATAGATTTTAAATGACAAAATAAAAGCTAAATTAGGGAATAATTTTGAATATTTTTCATAATTGTTTTTGAACAAGTGTTTGACCAAATTTGAGCTCCAAAATTTGAACTAAGGTTCCAAGTGATGTAAGAATTATGGTTGCAAGGCTTTTGATATAATGTGATTATCATATTATTATAGTTCATTAAATATAGCATGTTTAAGCTTTTATTTTAATCAAATTATACCATTATCATACATGATTATAATGATATGAATGCTATGCAATATGATTGCCATGCAAAAAAATGCATTGCGCAACACCGGAGTGTTACAGCCCTCCCCCCTTATAAAAATCTCGTCCCGAGATTTGGGTTACGAACCATTTATAATAAAAATCTTCATAAGCGTTCTTTAAGTATTCACCCGTTTCCCAAGATGCATCCCCTTCATCGTGATGCCTCCATTGTATCTTATATGTTTTCACCACACTGTTTCGAGTAGCCCTTTCCCTGGTATCCAAAACTCGAACTGGCTGCTCACGATACACCAAATCTGACTTAAGTTTTATGCCTCGAGGTTCAATCCTTTCCTCTGGAACGCGCAAACACTTTTTCAGATGTGATACGTGAAAAACTGGGAATACAGCACCCATTGCTTCTGGCAAATCCAATTTGTAAGCCACTGGACCCTTCCTTTCTAAGATTTTGTAAGGTCCAACAAATCTAGCGGCAAGCTTTCTGCGTATACCAAACCGTTTCTTTTTCATCGGCGTGACTTTTAGATAAACATAGTCACCAACTTCAAACACAAGCGGTCTCCTTCTCTTATCTGCATAACTTTTCTGACGTGACTGAGCGGCTCTCATATTTTGCTGGATGATATGAACTTTCTTTTCGGCTTCCTCCACGAAGTCAATCCCATAATACCTTCTTTCTCCTGGTTCAATCCAGTTCAAAGGTGTTCTACACTTTCGGCCATACAGAGCCTTAAAAGGTGCCATCTTGATACTTTCTTGATAGCTATTATTATACGCGAACTCTGCTAATGGTAACCATGATTCCCATGAATCTCTGGAAGACAACACACAGGCTCTTAACATATCTTCTAGAACAGCATTAACTCTCTCAGTTTGACCATCTGTTTGAGGATGATAGGCAGTGCTACGAATCAGACTAGTCCCCAAACCTTTGTGCAAGTGCTCCCAAAAGTGAGCAGTGAACTGTGACCCTCTGTCAGACACTATAGTCTTTGGTATGCCATGCAATCTCACAATCTCTGCAATATACTTCTCGGCATACTGAGGTGGTCTATATTCTGTTTTGACAGGCAAAAAGTGAGCCGTCTTGGTAAGACGATCCACAATTACCCAAATTGAATCGTGACCTTTTTGAGTAGTGGGCAGACCCGTGATGAAATCCATACATATATCATCCCACTTCCAACTAGGTACTGACAAAGGTTGTAGCAATCCGGCAGGTTTCATGTGAATCGCTTTCACTCTGCAACATGTGTCACATCTGGCTACATAAGCTGCAATTTCCTTCTTCATCTTTGTCCACCAAAAATGAGGTTTTAGCTCTTGATACATTTTACTGCTGCCAGGATGAATGGACAACTTAGAAAGATGAGCTTCGTCCAAAATTTTATTCTTAAGCTCTCTATCCTTTGGAACAACAAGACGGTTGTCGAACCACAACACATCTTGCTCATCCACCCTGAAGTGTTTCGAGGGTTCTTCTTTACTCTTCTTTTTGATGTGGAAAATCCCTTGGTCTGCCTTCTGACCTTCTATTATCTTACTCTCCAAGGAGCAACTGATCTGAATACTATGTAACACGGTAGGGTGCATTAGATTGAAACCATCTTCCAGCAAGGGTTGCATATTCAGACAATGTGACTTTCGACTCAAAGCATCAGCTACCACATTGGCTTTTCCAGGGTGATACTGTACATTTAAGTTGTAATCCTTGATTAGTTCTAACCATCTTCGCTGTCTCATGTTCAATTCTGGTTGGGTAAAAATGTACTTGAGACTCTTATGATCGGTGAAAATGTTGCACACGTTACCCAGTAGATAGTGTCTCCAAATCTTTAAGGCATGCACAACAGCGGCAAGCTCAAGATCATGTGTCGGATAATTGATTTCATGTTTTCTCAACTGCCGGGAGGCATAAGCAATTACTCGTCCTTCTTGCATTAGCACACACCCTAATCCTGTTTTTGATGCGTCGCAGAACACATCAAAAGGTTTCTCGATGTCGGGTTGTGCAAGAACTGGAGCAGTGGTCAACAGTTTCCGCAAGGTATGGAAAGCTGTCTCACACTCCTCTGTCCACGCAAACTTGTGATCTTTCTGTAACAGACTTGTCATAGGCTTGGCAATCTTCGAGAAGTCTGGGATAAAACGGCGATAGTAACCTGCTAACCCTAGGAAACTCCTGACTTCTGACACTGTGGTTGGAGTCTTCCAATCCATAACCTCTTGCACTTTACTCGGATCTACAGAAACTCCATTCTCAGATAGGATATGACCGAGGAAAGGAACTTTCTTCAACCAAAATTCACATTTGCTGAACTTAGCATATAACTTATGATCCCTCAACCTGGTCAAGACAATTCTCAGATGCTCTTCATGCTCTTTCTCGTTTTCAGAGTATACTAGAATGTCATCAATGAAGACAACTACAAACTTATCTAACTCCGGCATGAAAACCGTATTCATCAGATACATAAAATATGCATGAGCATTTGTTAGTCCAAATGACATAACAAGATACTCGTACAACCCGTATCTGGTAGAAAAGGCGGTTTTCGGAACATCTTGAGGTCTAATCTTTATCTGATGATACCCAGACCTTAAGTCTATCTTGGAGAACACTCTGGCTTTAGCTAACTGATCAAACAGAACATCAATATGAGGCAGTGGATATTTATTCTTGATAGTTACAGCGTTAAGAGGTCGGTAATCCACACACATCCTGAGAGTACCCTCTTTCTTTTTCTTTACAAACAAGGCAGGACATCCCCATTCAGACTTACTTGGGCGAATAAACCCCTTCTTTAGCAATTCTTCCAGTTGTTTCTTCAACTCAGCTAACTCATCCGGAGGCATCCGATAGGGTCTCCTTGAAATAGGAGCTGTCCCGGGGATCAACTCGATTCCAAACTCAACATCTCTATCTGGAGGAAGGCCAGGTAACTCATCTGGAAACACATCCGGGAACTCACACACTACCGGGATCTGGTGGATAGGAACAACTTCCATGGCACATGGAAACCAAAAGAAGGCTATCGCGACAAAGTCTAGCTACTAACGCAGGACACTATCCTACTCTTCAGGGCCGTCGTCGAGGTCGGAGGCATCACTATCGCTACCTTCAGCAGCAGCGTCGTCGTCGACGTCCATCTGAGCGGCGTCCGGAGGAGCATACGGGCCTATCCCGTTGTAGAGGGCATGAAACTCTTCATGCAAGTTGGCATTGTACTCCTCTAACTCCTCGACCCTCTGCCTCAGAAGGTCCCTCTCGTTCCAGGCTTCATTCCTTTCTTGTACTAGCTGTCCCATCATGCGGTCTGCATTTCTGTTGGCCTGAGTCAACCTCTGTACTTGCTGCATGGAACTCTCGCCTCTCTCGAGAGCTCGGTCCCGCTGCAAGCTCATATCGGCCAACTGCTCCTGCAAGCTAGCTATAGCACGTGCTTGCTTCTTCTGTTGCTTCCTTGCTTCAAGCCGATCATCACCACGTAGGCCAGTCAAGGTCCAATAGGTATTCTCCAGACCTTGGTATGCTCTGATGGCTGCATACATGGCACTCATGGTGTGGTTATCGCTAGCCCGTCCTTCACTGGGGCCTCTAACCAGGGCACTTCCCTGCGGCTGTACCCAAATGGCATCGCGAGGATCATCTCTCGGGAAAGCACCGGCCAAAGCTGCTGCCAACTCATTAGGGAACCTGCTCATGATGTCTCGGATGACGCGAAAAGCCGCGCCCTCTGCACCCTCGGCTGGAGTGCGTCCTTCAAACTCCAGATGCCAACCATCCCATTCTGGTGCATCACCAAGAGCAGGGACGGTGATCTCCACGATAGCAAGTCCATCCTCAGCTAACTGGCTCTCACTCCAAGAGTATACCGGCTCTTGACCCTCCGGGTACCCCACATCATGGAGCACTCTCCAAAGCAAGGTGGGCATGCCAAACTCGCTTAGAAAAGTGTCCGTGTCGCGGTGCTCCCGCGGGGCCAGCTGACGACGGGGTGCTCTTCCGCCGGTGGACTTACGGGCAGTCTGCTTCGTGCGGGCCATCTGTAGCACAAGATTTAATTACCCAGTGAGAACATATTTTAGTTGAGGTCACTTTTATCGAAATGGGATAATCCTTTTATAAGGGGAGGAATGCATGCCATGAATGGAATGCACAAACAATATGATGCATGCACGAGTCTTACGTTCTCACAAACTTAGGAAAAAAAAAAGCATCTAACGGTGAATTCGGTGGCATACAACGGTCTCTCATATACGTAACTAATTCGGTCTACACGATACGCTGTTATGTACCTGCAGAAAATTTATTTCAGCCCATTCCCCATGAATGCATGAAAGCAGTAAACCTACCTACACGCTCTACACGTATCCCCAGATGCGTGTACAACGGTAGTAACTACCCAAACACATCGTCCTATTGACGGCATCGCCTCAACGGACGGAACACCCACGCATGCGATACTTTCATAAAAACATGTGTAGAACATGTAATTATTCTTAGTATCATATAAGCACTCTCCCTAGATCGGCGGTGTATCCGATCATGCTCTCACAACTCACACTTACCAAAGCGTAGAGGTAACTGATCCATACATTACCACTCAATTAAGTGGCACTCATACAATAGCACGCCGTATGAGCAACGAAAAAGAAATATGGTGCAAGAACCCCAAGTTAGTACTTAAATAGCCACCTAGAGTCCTTAACTGGGCATACAGGATATGACCACTGGCACACTTTTAGTTTGAAAATCACACTTTTTAAATAGGATTTTGTTTTAAATACACTTATGAACAGTAATTACGCTAAACCTTGCTCCGATACCAGCTGTAACAGAACCGCCCAATTATACGAGATTAAGTAAGAAAATCATCCAACGGCAGGACAATTTAACAAACTTAAGCCCGTATAACCCGGTAGTCCGTGAAATCTCGACGGATTTCAAACCATTCACATAACAGCCAAGATCGTACTAAGTTCAGCGGTTACCGTCATAAGTTACATAGAAGTTCGCGGCACAAAGTACATCGGAGTTTAAACCTAGTTATTACAAACCAAGTTCGAATAAAAGTAGCGGAAGCATTAGTTTAAAACACGCACACACACGTTGTTTTGAGATAAAGTGCCAGCTTGCGATCATCTCCAGCAAAAGCATCAGGCGAGAAGTAGTGAGTGACCATTGCCCATGGTCCTAAGCTTCGCCCATCGCAGGGTAGAGACAGTTGATACAATAACCATAGTACATCTGTCCATCTGCAACAAGTGGGAACAAAGCCCTGAGTACGAGAAGGTACTCAGCTAGACTTACCCGACAGAACCAAAACAAAAGACTCCAAGGATCATGATAGGCATTTTGGTGGGGTAGCTGACTCATTTGCAAGAAAAGCATTTTTAGCTTAGCAAATCATTTACAAAAGCATGTCATCTTCTAAATCTTTATTCTCCTGTCAACTATATTTGCACTTTATGCTAAAGTAACCATGTAATTGAGCAAGCAAGGATTACCATTGATATTTGACAGTAATTACCATGTCATTTTCTCATAACTATCCAAGTGTTGTATCCATATTACTACGATGAAGTAACTCAAGTCAAGTGCTCACTATCCAGTGAACGATGGCGATTCGAATCGATTATTGACCAGCTGGTAATTTATTCCTCACAAAAACCTCACTCACCCGCTAAAGTGAGGTATTGGTCACCGAGTCAACCATTCAGGTAAAGTCGCGAGCTTGCCAGGAACCACATGTACCCGGGGGCCGCCCGACTGCTCTTTGGCCTTATCATCGCGCCCCCGTTTCCTGCCACTACTGCTCCGGTACAGTGCGTTGCGGGCAATCCACTCGGCCCGAATAATCTCCCAGCTTCGCGGTCGAAAGGTACTTTATTCGGCCAGCTAAATGTGAGGCATGCGTTCAACATGACTCGAGGCCCGACAACGGACGGTCCTTAATCGACACAGACGGAAGACACTACAGTCCAGAACCCTGCAAGCTTCCGCCCCGTCTCAGATTCATTTCGACACTTAGTTATTCTCACATGACATTCTTTCACATAGATCCAGGTAATCCCCTATAGCTCGCGGATGACAGGCAATCACCCGACTTCTACCGGTCTAAGCAAGCTAAGCAATTATTGACCGTGGACACCAGGGTAAACAAGGATCGGGTAAAGCAAGGTGAGACAAGGTATAATGCAACAACGTTTGCAAACAACTCCTGAACGTAATGCATCAAATTAAGTAAAGTTAATAATAAATTATTTGCAAACCGAGGGAGAAATGCTCCGGGGCTTGCCTCGCTCGAAGGTACTGGGACGATGGTCGGGGCACTCCGGAAGCTCTTCACCGGACTCCTCTTCTACTTCTGCTGGCTCCGGCTCCTCGGGCTGCTCCTCTGCGTCCTCGGGAACAACTGCCGGAACCACTTCCTGCGATCCTGTATGATGCAGAAGTATGAGTGCAATATGCATCGGTGCATTGCAGAGGTGACATGAGATGATGATGATGCGGAATGCATGCGATGTAACGAATGTATTACGTCATCGGATTATGTGGAACTTATGACTCTTCTACAAGGTAGTCTACGTCATCCAAGAACATGTACTCGGAAACTACCAACACTAGTTCCTACCATGCGAGAGTATTGGAGAATCAAGAGGCTTCAAAGATACACCAAAGTATAATTTTCCAACTAACTTTGCATTAAGAATAAATAGAAACCCTAATTAGTCTTAAGGTTGAACAGCAACACATATTTTAGTAGCTCAGAAAAATCTTATAAAATTACAGTGGGTTACTAATATCAAGAATAGCTTGACATAAAATTTTTACTGCATTTGGATAATTAGAACTTACTATACAAAAATAACAAACTATGGCCTCAAATAGATATTTAAAATACTTTACATTATGAAAAGTATCAAACAACAGATTTAGGAATTTTTCTACTATCTACTACCTAAACAAACACTATGGAAAAATTATCACTTGCATGTTTTATTCAAATTTATTTAAATAACAAAAATAACAATTATTGGTAACAAAAAGCATTTGAACTGCAACTACAAATTTTTATACAGAACACCCAAGATATAAAATTTTCCTAGAAAGTACATGACACAAAAAGATTAATAAATTTGGAATCATATTTTTCTGACTTTTCTAGGATTTATTAAGTATTTATCAAGAAAATAGCCATTTTACTATTTAATTATAAATTCTACAGAAAAGTACATCAAATTTGACATGCAACAATTTTATACCATAGATCAGGTTCAAATGAGTACATACAATTTTATTTCACCAATTTTGGAGCTAAAATGGCCAAGGAATCATTTTACAAGTGTTTTTCATCAATAATATTAAAAGAAATCGGAATTTGTTTTTCTGAAAAAAAAAGAATCGGGCCGGCCCGAGGTCAACAGTCGGCCCGTGGCCGTTTTCCCGGCCCGTCTCGCGCGCGCGGGAGGTCCACCGAGCCGGCCCGCTCGGGGCGCGGCCCAGGGGCACGGTCCTGCCCCCGCGAGGCGCGGAGCGCGTCGTCGGCGTTCGCGCGCGCGACGTCGCGGCGGCGGCTATGGCCGACCGGCCGGCTCCGGTCGCGAGCGGGCGGGGCAGCGAGCGCACGCGAACCACGGTGAAGTGACGAACCCGTTTTTGGAGAAAAGGGGAACGAGGAGGTAGCGGGAAGTCGCCTCGACGGGAGGCCGCGCGCGGTGGCGCCATGGCCGTCGGCGGCGAGGTGTGGAGGAGCTCACCTAGAGCTTGGAAGACGGCGCAAACGCGAGCTCGAAGCGGAGGAAGGCGAGGCGGAGCTGCGGGCGCGGTTAATTGCGAAATGGTGCGGCGGTGAGGGCGAATCACGCCGGCGGAGCGGCGGTCACGACGAGGTGGAGCTCGAGCTTCTCGGCTCGGGAAGGGAGGAGAAGGGAGTGCGGGTGCGAGCGAGCGGGTGCTTGGGCCGGGGCAGGTGTAGGCGGGCGCGGGAGTGCGGTGACAGGCCGCGGCCGACGCGCGGCAGGCGCTGCAGGCGCGGGGCCGCCACGCGGCGGTGTCCTTCTGCCGCGGTCGCGACGTGGCGCGGCGCCAGCGCGCGGACGCGGGCGAGAGGAGGGGAAGATGGCCGGCTGGGCCGGGCCGGAGGCGGGGCAGCGCGGGCGCGCGCGCGCGGTGAGGCGGGCCGACTCTGGCTCTGGGCCGAATCGGTGGCGGCGGCCCGCGAGGAAAAGAAATGAAATTTTTGATTTTCGATTTTCAAATTTAAATGCATTTCAAACTTCAAACCCAATTTTGAACAAGAAGAAAGCATTTTATGGATTTGGCCCAAAAATAAAAGTTGCTCAAAATTGAATTCTCTACAACTTTGATTAAGGGGTCATTTCAAAATTCTTAATAGATTTTAAATGACAAAATAAAAGCTAAATTAGGGAATAATTTTGAATATTTTTCATAATTGTTTTTGAACAAGTGTTTGACCAAATTTGAGCTCCAAAATTTGAACTAAGGTTCCAAGTGATGTAAGAATTATGGTTGCAAGGCTTTTGATATAATGTGATTATCATATTATTATAGTTCATTAAATATAGCATGTTTAAGCTTTTATTTTAATCAAATTATACCATTATCATACATGATTATAATGATATGAATGCTATGCAATATGATTGCCATGCAAAAAAATGCATTGCGCAACACCGGAGTGTTACACTTGAGCCCATATAGCGCCTTGGACAACCTATAAACATGATTAGGATATCTAGGGTCTTCAAACCCGGGAGGTTATTCAACATAGACTAGTTCATTTATGAAGCCATTTAAGAATGCACTTTTCACATCCATTTGATATAGTTTCATATCATGATGTGATGCATATGCAAGAAGGATACGGATGGCTTCAAGTCTTGCACGGGTGCAAAAGTCTCTCCAAAATCAAGACCTTCAACTTGAGAGAACCCTTTTGCTACTAGTCTTGCCTTGTTTCTTACTACTACCCCTTGATCATCTTGCTTGTTGCGAAACACCCACTTGGTTCCAATGACTCTTGCACCTTTTGGATGCTCTTCAAGTGTCCATACTTGATTGCGGACGAAGTTGTTCAATTCTTCATGCATGGCATTCACCCAATCCAGATCTTGAAGAGATTCTTCTACATTCTTAGGTTCAAGACAAGAGACAAAAGAGTGATGTTCAACAAAAGAATTAAATTTTTGAGATCGAGTCATTACACCCTTTGTAGGACTCCCTATGATGAGATCTTGTGGATGTGCTTGAAGTAGGGGTGAGTTTCTTCGATCAGCCATTTGAGGAGTGGGATGAGGAGCATCAACATCTTGTGCTTGTGCCTCGGCTTGATGATGAGAGACATGGGTGTCTTCATTTTCAACTCTCTCATTCTTGTCATCATCTTGAGGCACATATGATGAAGATGGTGGATTGACAATTTGTACATCGTCTTCATCATCTTTAGGCTTGATGTCTCCCACCGGCATGTTCTTCATGGCCTCCCTTAATGGTTCATCACCTACATCATCACAATTCTCAATTGCTCCTTGGGAGCCGTTAGATTTATCAAATTCCACATCATATGTTTCTTCAACCAAACCGGTGGCATGGTTAAATACTCTATATACTTTGGACTTTGATGAGTAGCCAACAAGAAAACCAATATCACAACGTCTTTGGAACTTCCCTAGGTGTTGATGCTTCTTGTAGATGTAGCATTTGCAACCAAACACCCAGAAGAATGAGACGTCCGGCTTCTTCCCATTTAGCAACTCATAAGGGGTCTTGCAAAGGAACTTTTGTAGGAAGAGGCGATTTGAAGCATAGCATGCGGTGTAGATTGCCTCGGCCCACAATTTCTCTGGTGTATTGTACTCATCTAGCATTGTTCTTGCAAGAGTGATCAAGGTCCGGTTCTTTCTCTCAACTACACCATTTTGTTGAGGAGTGTAGGTTGATGACACTTCATGCTTGATTCCAATTTCATCACAATAGGCTTCAATGTTGGTGTTGTCAAACTCTTTGCCATTGTCACTTCTAATCTTCTTTATCTTGACTTCAAATTCATTTTGAGCTCTCTTTGCAAACTTCTTGAAGCAATTTGCTACTTCGGATTTGTCATGAAGAAAGAAGGTCCAAGTGTATCTTGAGTAATCGTCCACAATTACTAGGCAATAGAGATTTCCACCCAAACTCTTGTAAGTTGTAGGACCAAACAAATCCATGTGAAGAAGTTCTAGCACTCTTGATGTTGACATGTAGGCTTTGGTGGGATGAGTGTTTGCAACTTGTTTGCCGGCTTGACATGCACTACAAGGTTTCTCCTTTTCAAACTTTACATCCTTTAAACCTCTCACTAATTCTTTCTTCAATAGCTTGTTGAGAGTATTCATTCCAACATGAGCAAGCCTCCTATGCCAAAGCCATCCAAGTGTGGTCTTGGTGAACAAACATGTCATCAAGTTTGCATCTTCGGAGGTGAAGTCAACAAGATAAAGATTGTTGTATCTAAAGCCCTTGAAAATCACTTGCTTGTCATCTATCTTTGTAACTATCACTTCATTTGGAGTGAACAAGCATTGGTAGCCAAGATCACAAAGTTGCCCAACGGATAGTAAGTTGAAACTCAATGAAGCAACATAGAGCACATTTGAGAGAGAATGATCATTTGATATTGCAACCTTGCCTATACCCTTGACTTTGCTCTTTGAATTATCCCCAAATGTGATCTTGTCTTGGCATACCCCATCCTCTTCAAGTGAGGTGAACATACGAGGATCACCGGTCATATGTTGTGTGCAACCACTATCAATCACCCAATGAGATCCACCGGTCTTGTAGTTCACCTGCACATAAGAGATCAAGCCTTTTGTTTAAGGACCCAAACTTGAGAGGGACCCTTAACTTTTTCAACTAGTGACTTGGCAACCCAAATTTTCTTTGGCCTATTCTTGTTAGGAGGACCCAAGAACATGACTTTCATCTTTCCACTTGAGTCCTTTCTAAGCATGTAGTGAGCATTGAAAGCAAAGGGTCTAGCATGCTTGGGCAAGGGTTGTGGTGGTGGGGTTTTGCACTCATGAGCAAAATGGCCTTCTTATCCACACTCAACACATCTCTTTGGCTTGGGCTTTGTCTTGCTTTGTTGTTGTTTGGCCTTTACCTTCTTTTCTTGATTTGCCAAATACCCAATGCCACTCCTATCCAACTTCATAACGGTGTTCATGAGTAGCTCACTTTGCAAATGTTGGCCTCTTGTGAACTTGCTTAGGCCGGTCTTGAGATGCTCTTTCTCTTGCTTGAGCTTCTTGTTTTCTTCAATGAGTGACTCATTTGAAGCTTGCTTCTCAAGAGCCATCAACTTCTTGTTCTCAACTTTAAGCATCTCATTTTCACTCTTGAGCTTGACATACTCATCATGGTCATTGGCCTCAACCACACTCTTGCCTTTGCCGCTAGAGCCTTGCTCAAAGTTCTCAACAATCAAGTCATCACATGATGTAGCTATATCAATCTTAACAATTTGGTTAGTAGCATCATGTGTCTCAAGAGCAAGCTCATTAGCGACAATAAGAGTATCATAATTAATTTTCAAGGCGGTGTATTCTTCTTTTAGCAAGTTTAGCCTAGTGATGAGTTTACCATGCTTCTTCTCAATCTTATCATGTTTATCTCTAAGCTCCTTGTTAGAAGTTTTAAGCTCTTTGAGAGAAGAAGACATAGTTTCATTTTGATCTATGAGCTCATCCCTAGTATTATGTGCACTTTCAAGCTTAGATGAGAGTGATTCATTTTCATGTTGAAGCTCATCATTTTCATTTCTAGTCCTCCTTATGATTTTAGAATATTTATTTAACAATTTTACTAGTTCATCATAAGAGGGTGCATCATATTCATCATCACTATCACTATCATCATCATCACTATCACTATTTTGTACCTTTCGATCACCCTTAGCCATAAGGCATAGATGAGTAGTAGAAGATGATGGTGAAGATGGCAGTGAAGGTGGTGATGAAGATGTCGGTGAAGATGATGATGGCCCAATCACAAGTGCGGCGATCTTCTCTCTTTCATTGTCACTTTCATCGCCGGAGGACTCACATGATGATTCAATGTCGGTGAGCCAATCACCAACAATATAGGCCTTGCCTCCCTTCTTCTTCTTGTAGAATTCTCTTTTCTTGTCATCTTTCTTCTTGTATGGCTTGTTCTTTCTTTTGTCATCTTCTTCATCACTTGAATCATCTTTCTTGCCCTTGTACTTGTTCTTGTACTTGTTTTTTGGAGGCTTTGGGCATTGGTGAGCTAGATGGCCAAGTTCTCCATAATTGAAGCAATCCATTTCGGAGATTGGCTTCCTTTTGCTACTTGTGAAGAATTTCTTCTTCTTGCCATCGAACTTGATGCCACTCTTGTTGGGCTTCTTTAGCATCTTGGTGGTCTTCCTTACCATGAGTGCAAGTGATTCATCATCAATGTCACTTTCACTAGAGCTTTCTTGTACAATCATGGCTTGAGCCTTCTTCTTTTTCTTTTCATGACTAGCTTTGAAGGCCAAGTCTTTCTTCTTGGAAGATGATGAGCCCTCTTCCGGAGTGATGTGCATGTACATCTCATGTGCGTTGATCTTCCCCAATACTTGAGTTGGTGTTGCGGTGGAAAGATCACTTTGGTGAAGTACGGTGACAATGTGTCCATACTTCTCAACGGGAAGAACACTTAAGATCCTCCTTGCAACATCCGATTGACTCATTTTAGTGAGTCCAAGAGCATTTAGATCTTCTACAAGAACATTCAAACGAGTGTACATGTCGTTAGCACTTTCTTTAGGAAGCATCTCAAAAGAATTAATTTTCTTTAAGGCAATATGATAGTGTTCCTCACGCTCACTCTTAGTTCCCTCATGGAGAGCACAAAGATTTTCCCACAATTCGTGAGCGTTTTTGGTATTTCGCACACGATTAAAAATATCTTTGCTTAGTGCCCGGTAGATTGCATTTTTTGCTTTTACATTCCACAGGTCGTATTTCTCCTCGTCACCACTTGGGTTAGCGGGATCCCTTATAGGAGGAAGCCCTTCAGTTGCGGCTCTAAGGCACCCAACATCTATGGCTTTGAGGTACGCCTCCATATGAATTTTCCAATATGGAAAATCGTCTCCCTCAAAAGTGGGAGGTGGTCCTTCCCCATTAGACATCTTGCTCTAGGCGGTAAAGCCTAAATTAAGAGCAACACGGCTCTGATACCAATTGAAAGGATCAAGATGCCCAAGAGTGGGGTGAATTGGGCTTTTCTAAAAATTAATTGCAAGAATTAAATACTACAAGCCAAACTTCACCCCTAGTGCCTACTTGTGTTCCTTATGATTCTACCGACAAAAGTTTTGCACCCTAAGTTCCAATCCTAGACTAGCAAGGCAATTCTAGGAAAGTAAACAAGCAATGAAAGTAATGCAAGAAAGTAAATGCTTGAAAGTAGGGGATAGGAACACGGCGATGTTTTGCCGAGGTATCGGAGAGTCGCCACTCCCCACTAGTCCTCGTTGGAGCACCCGCGCAAGGGTGTAGCTCCCCCTTGATCCGCGCAAGGATCAAGTGCTCTCTACGGGTTGATTCTTCAACACTCCGTCGCGGCGAATCACCCAAAACCGCTCACAGCTTGAGTTGTGTCACCCACAATCTCGTCGGATGATCACCAAACTCCCAATCACCACCAAACCGTCTAGGTGATGGCGATCACCAAGAGTAACAAGCTAGAACTCTCACTTGACCACAACAAGCCTAATGAGAAGATGGATGCACACTTGCTAGACTCTTGTCACTAGAGAGGATTCTCAAACTTTGATTCGCAAATCTCAATCCTCACTAGGGCTCTTGCACTTCCTTGCACTCTAAAGGTGTTTCTCAGCTGAACAAATGAGCAAGAGACCTCTAAAAGAGGTGGAGGGGGTGTATTTATAGACCCCTCAAACAAATCCAACCGTTACCTTTCGAAACAGCCAGACGCGCACTGACCGGACGCGCCTGTCGATATGACCGGACACGCCGGTTAGGTGTAACGGTTGAATAATGGAAACCTATGCTGAGTGACCGGACACGCTGATCTGTGATGACCGGATGCGCCGGTCTGAGATGACCGGACGCGCCGATCAGGGATGATCGGACGCGTTCGATCATGCAAGAGCTCTCTGGAAAACTGACCTGATGCATCACCGCGTCCGATCATAGGTGACCGGACGCGTCAGGTCACCACGGGACCTTACTGGAACATGACCGGACACATGACCGCGTCCGATCATAGGTGACCGGACGCGTCAGGTCACCATGGGACCTTACTGGAATAAGACCGGACGCGCCGATCATTTTCACAGTCGCGTCTGATTACGCTGTTTACCCTCTGGAACACGTGTCAGACTGACCACCACGTCCGGTCCTCTCAAGGACCACGTCCGGTCAGTCAGCTGAAAACACAGTGAAGATTTAGTACTGACCGGACGCGTCCGGTCATGACCAGGACCGCGTCCGATCATAGGTAAACGGCTCAAACGTCTTCTAAACGCGATGCAACTTGAACCAAGTTGCTTCTAACTGAACTCTGAGCTTTTCTCGAGCTACCTAGTGTTAAGTTTGACAAGTGTGCACCACACCTAAACACAAGACTCACCTAGGTCAAGCTACTCGCTCGTGCCCCTCTTCATAGTACGGTCAAAGGAAGAAACAAAGATCCTAACGACTATTCCAGATGTATCTCAACACCTTGACATCCGGAACTAACCGTCCTTAATCTTATCGTTGATCCTTTGAAAACCGAAACGATTTTCATCAAGGGACATGAATACCATATTGCCCAAAGCAGTTATCATCTCCATGACCTAACTTACCAACGTTTCTACAAAACACACGTTAGTCATGGTAATTATGTGTTGTCATTAATTGGCGAAACCAACACCGGGGCCTAGTGAGGTGTGAAGAAGCTTGCCCTTGGATCAAACCGAAGCATTTTATTTATGCAAGCAATCTAGGTTGAATCACAAACTTGATACTCACCCCATATTTCAACATGATAATCTATCTAAAATTGGTCCCTTGTGGTCATTGGTGCCAAAGGGGAAGAAATTATTGTTTACAAAGATAGAACTCAAAGGAGAAGAAGCACAAAAGAGGGAGAAAAATGTTGTTCACAAAGATAATTTTGAGCACACAAGTAGGGGGAGCAAGCTCTCAAACATGAATGTTACATTTCCATGAGCACTTCATATGTATGATGCATAGTTATGCATTTCTTTTTCTCCGATACATTGCTTGTGTGGTGACTTGCTAGTATAATTTGAATGATGAATTGAAGTACTAGCATGAATAGGAAGTAGTTAGATTCTTCTTGCTTCATGTTTTTCATAGTGGTACTAGAGCCTTGCTTATAATGTTGATCTCATGAGGTTTCTAGTTATGTTTGTGCTTTTCCAAGTGGAATCTAACTATACAAGGTGCTAAGATGGTGTTTATCACTACTTCGATGGTATCACGCTTCAAAGGTCTATAATCTTAAACACTTAGCACCTATTGATAGTCAATGCTCCTAATCTTTCCTATCTAACATGTATGCTTCCAAAATCCAAACATATAGCATACATGTAGGGGGAGCCATTGCTATCAATTTGAATTCATGATCACATGTCCATAATTCTTACATGGTAATATACTTGGACAATGTGACATGAGTTCAATCAGAATTTTATCATAATATCTTTGTGAAAGGTTTGTCACCAATTACCAACAAGGGGGAGATTGAAAGTCCTATGTTTGGTGTTGGTAATTAGTGACAATGCCTAAGTACTAATCCTATGCCTAAGTTGTATGTAGCATATGAGGATTAGTACATTCCAAGGTTGGTGGCAAGATGGACATGGTGATCATGATGGCCATACTTGGATTTGGACGCAACCCTACGTAATCAAGGCAAAGATATATGCTTAAGGGTTGTGTTTTAGTAACTAAGACACCTAGTAGGTGTGGTTACATTATAGGATAGATAGCCGTACTATAAAGAGGGGAATGACGCGGCTATTGAACTCCTAAGTGCCTCTAGGTGTGCATTTCATAATCATATGCATTTAGATAGAACTAATATCGCCTCGAAAAATGATTTGTGAAAATGCTAACACACTCACACATGACGAGATCACTTTGGTGGTGTTAGCATGTTTGCGTAGGCGGTGGAGTTTGAACGGTAGAGAGGGTTTAGGGTCCTCTCTACCTCCCGCCGAGCTTGCGAGGTGGGATTCAGGCGTTTTCGAGGAATTGAAACGACTATTTTCCACTACGCCGGAAGTCCGAAAAAGAAACAGAGGCGAACGGAGGTCACAGAGGTGACCGGACGCTGAACCGGACGTGGTCTTTGCATGACCGGATGCGTCCGATCAGTGTTCAGTGTCTGCCCGTATTTTAGTTTGATGATCGGACGCGAAGCGCGTCCGGTCACAGTCGATCGGACGCGTCCGGTCGTTCAGGGAGCTTACTGGACTCTAACCGGACGCTGGCACTGTGGCGTCCGGTCATTTCTCCAGCGCGTCCGGTCATTGTGTTGTTGTGCGCTGCTCAGGCTGACCAGCGCGTCCGGTCATTCACGGGACCAGCGCGTCCGGTCATTCATAGCGTGTCCGGTCTGCGCGTCAAGCGCGTCCGGTCATTACTTCACAGTTAGCCGTTGTGCGACCGGTGCGTCCAGTCATTTGGACCAGCGCGTTCGGTCAGTGCTTCGCGACTTAGCCGTTGTGCGACCAGCGTGTCCGGTCGTTTGGACCAGCGCGTCCGGTCAGTGTTTCATGACTTAGCCGTTACGTGACCGGCGCGTCCGGTCAGCTGGACCAGCGCGTCCGGTCAGCGTGATTTTAGCTGTTTAAGTTTCTAACGGCTCTTTTCGAAGGAGTACGTCTATATATACTTGTTGGCCGGCTCAAGGCTCTATCTCTCAAACATTTGATATACTTATGAGCACTTTGAGCTAAGCAACTTCCCTCCCACTCATCTCTCTTGCTTCTTTGCATATTCGAAGTGAGATTGAGTGATCCAAGTGTATTTGATTTGTGAGATTGCATCTAGTTGGCACTTAGTGGTTGATTTGCTGCGGGATTCTTGTTTCTCTTGGTGGTTGCCGCCACCTAGATGGCTTGGAGCAGCTTAGAGGCATTGGCAAGAGTTGGTGATTGTTCTTGGCCACCTCCGGTGATTGTGAGGGGTTTGTGCCTACCTCGGCGAAGCGCCAAAGGCAACATTAGTAAATTGCTCGTGTCATTGCAATCTTTTGCCATTTGGTAGGTTCTTGTGGCACCTTTTGAGAGGCTCGGTGTGAGACCGATTAGCCACCGAACCACGTGGTGAAGAGGGACACAACGGGGACTAGCGTGCCGGCAAGCACGTGAACCTCGGGATAAATCTTCGTGTCATCACTTTCATATTGTGATTGATTGATCCCGGTGTTCGGTTATCTTGGTATTCATTGTTGATCATATTGGTTGGCTCAATACTTCACCCCTCGGTGAAACTCTCCTAACTCAACTCCATATTACTTTCTTAGTTATCTTTGCTAGCTAGTTTGTTTTGCTTTAGTAGCTTCTTTGTGTAACTTGCTAGTTGTAATTGTAGTTATCTTCTCGGTTTGACTTGTGCGGTTGAGTGCAAATACTAGAATTGTGAATTGGATAGGTGGCTTGCAAACACCCCGTAGGCTAAGCAAAACTCGCATCTCGCTATTTGTTATATTGATAAACTTGTTTAGCTTGTCTTTGTAGAAAATTTTAAAAGGCTATTCACCCCCCTCTAGCCATCAAGACCTTTCACGTGACCACGATGGCAAACAGGGGGGAAATGGTGGGGCTCACCGTGGTGGTGGTGAAGCTAGGATGGTGGTGCAGTGGCGAGTCAAGGTCGTGGTGGGTCGAAGTAGTGCCGTGCCAAACTGCAATGGCGATGAAGACGATCAGGGCGTCGTCCTCGTCTCCGGCGGGCTCGGTTTCCCTCCTCCCTCCTCCTTCCTTCGTAGCTCGGGTGTGGGTGGTTTGGAGTGCCACCAGTGGCAGTGGTGTGTGGGAAGGACGCTAGGGCACTGGGCCTAGCCTTTCATAGGCGAGGGTGTCCAAGGCGCGGTGGCAGACGGCGGGAAACAGCGCAAGGACACGTGAAGGGCGGATAGGTGCTCCCGCTAGGGTTTGGGGCTCGACGGGGGAGCATGGACGCCCTGGCGCATCTAATTTCAAACGCCGACGATCAAGGGAAGGACGGGCGGTGTCATGGGGTGCGGGGCCGGTCGCGACGTCAGCCGCATCGCGGCGCTAGCTGGGAAGGGCGTGGACACCTCGGATCGCAGACATGGCGCGCATCCCTTCGTGCGTGGCCAATGGCCCAAGCGTGGACATAGTTATTAGGACCTGAGCGGACCGATGTCGGACCGCTAAAAGATCGAACCAGAGCCTAAACTGGTCCGGTTCACTTAAAAGACTATCTATGTAATCGAACCTTAAAAAACCGGTTGAACCGGCTGGTTTTTTGTGGAACCGTGAACCGGCCGGTTCCATTCTAACCGCCCCGGTCTGTTTAATAGCGTTTGCGCTCCTGCCGTCCTGTTGTGCAGCATGGTGGCTGGTGGAGTGCATGCACCTGGCATTGATGGGCCCACCTGGCAGCTCCTCACGCTTTTAGAATTTGACGCAGGTGGAGTGAATGGCTGCATGCACCTCCCATCCATTGGCCCGCCCGGCTGCTAATCACGTTTGGACTTTTTTTTTTGCCAATCACGTTTGGACTTTGGAGTTTGAATGTTGCATTCGCGGAGCGCGGTGGTGCTGCTCTGTTGACTTTCTTAGTGTCGGCGTCAGCTGATGTTAGCATTACCTTTTAAATTTCTAAATTTTATAACTTTTCAAATGAGCTCCGAATTAGATAAATAATATATCTACTAGGTAGTGTGTACGTGCGTTGCTACGGGACAACTAAACTTTTATTATAAAAACACACGAATCACACGATAAAATAATACTATGAAATTAAGTACTGACGTTAAAGTGATATCTAATCCACAAGGCAAAGTTTGTGAAATTAACACAGTCATAGACATTTTCGTGCTTTGCAACGGAAACAAATAATGCCCTAATAGTTTAAGCATGAACGTGTTGTACGTTAAAAAACGATGCGTGACGTTCGGAATGTCAATATTACAAATTGAATTTTGTGCATGGCTAAAATTCTCATTGATGGTTTGCAATCGAGGTATGCATTTATAGTATTGTTGGTATATTCCTAATAGAAGCAAATAGAAAGAATGAAAACTCAAAGGAGGAAGCCAACACCCAAGATTTAGTTATATGGTCTCACTGAGTAAAAGTACAATCAACTTTAAAACTAACATAATATATTAGGCATGTTTGACATACTTGAAGAATGATGTTTTATGAGTGATGTGTCCAAACATTTTTAAATACAATAGATACTCCTCTGTTAAATGAACTTAGCGGTTCTGTGCCAGTTAATAAAGCTCCAAACAACCCAATGAGAAGTTTTTGTGATTGGACGGCAAAGTATATTTTATATAAATAATTAAAAGAAAAATTGCTCATGGATCCTCATTCTTTGGTATTCAGGAGCTAATTAGACATATATTGCAAAGTAAGATGTGCTGACCTGACAATGACAAACTGCCCTTCGACCAACTTATCCAAAGTCAAGTGCTCAAAGTAACACAAATTACATCAATACAAACTGAAAATCCAAAGAGCTTGAGCACTGAAGAATGTGCATGGAAGTTCTCTAAAAAGGTATTTATCAAACTGACCCAGCTTACACAACAACAAAAAAGCAACTGATCCATGTTGAGGGGCGCCCTCGGAAGAATGTACAAGAAAGCTTTTTTTCTAGAAATAAATTGATACTTTGTAACTATACAGTCAGATATACAAAACAACTCTACATGTTGCTTTTTAATATAGTTTCAGGTGCCTTCTCTACTTATCCACGAACATAACATCTGATACATGGTAATGGAATTTTCAGCACGCATTGCAGTAGCCGCCGAGAAAGATTTGGGATCCAAGGAACACGTCAGTGAACCGACACCATGGGATGAGACCAGGGATCCGCGCGGACAGAAGGGATCCTGGCTCCGCGGCGAAGTTGTCAAACTACTTCTCCCAATGGGGGATGTTTTCTCTGCCGTGGTGCTTATGCTTCAGGTTTGAGACAGCTCTTACATTCACTTTTGCAATGGCTAATGTTGCAGACAGTTAATAATGAGCCAGTGGTGGTCCAGATTTCAGAAGACATAGAACTTTTGACTATCATGTATTTCTGTGTGATTTCAATTTAGAAACACTACCCATTTTTGTTAAGGGGCCATTTCGATCCATCTTATTTTACCTCCACTCTCTGTTTGAATGAATTACTTTTTGATATTGTTATTGACTCATTATACTTCATTCCTGTATCCTCATTTCTAGGATGAAACAGCGGTACGCCTTGCAGATACTTCAATACAAATTCCGGAGTACCGACCTATTAACGTGTTTGTGAATTTCTACTCAAGTAAGTTTTTGTATGGAACATGTTGAGGGACTTCAATTAGTGTTGAGAGTATATTTACATCTTATCTATTTGTTTCATATAAATAGCCAGGCTTCTGAGTATCCCTTTTTACCGAGGAGAATAAAGGAAGCTCTCAGTGAAAAGTATGAGGGACAGAGGAGAGCAAAAATAGAAAAACTGAAAAAAAAACTCAGGTCTTAACGGGTTTAATTAAATTGTGTTGTATAGTTCGCTTCTATGTTGCCCATAGAACAATGGAGGTCACTTAAAGACAACAGTTGAGATATATCGTAGTTGCCCCATTATTCCTAAAACGATTTATATAGTATCATTCAGCAACATCAACCTTGAAAGTGATTCTGCTTGTTTTTTTATGACTTGAAAATTAGAATCATACCAAAGTCATCAATGTTTTCTATTAAGGATCCATAACCTGCATCATCATGTTCTGTTCTTTTTTGGTAACAGGACAAGCATATGGCTACCCTCATTAAAGATAGGTTTGGATCTACAGAACAGTTGAAGGTAGCATCTAGTTATTCATTTGAAATGCTGTGCTTCCTTAAGAAATATGATGTGCAATATTCTCTTGTTGCTCTCCAGGACATCAAGATGTACACTAATGACCTTTAAACAACCTAAGATTTCTATCTGTCATCATTCATTACAGATGAATAATTCCATCAAATAATTAGGAAATCAGAAGCTCAAAATGTATCAACAATATTTCTTTTAGTAAAGCTTACAGTTACCTTGCACTCGATCTGTGTTGATAGTACAAATCTGGCGCAGGTCATCGAAGAAGACATCACAAAATTTCACATCCATTCCCATTTTCTTCCTTTCATGAAGGAGAAATACTATGCCACCAAAAAACTTGCAAAGGTGAGCTTGATGCTCATCCACAGAAATCTATTTGGAGCTTGTTTTTGTGATCATGTTCCAGTTTCTACTTTGCAGGTTGTATCAAACTTACCATTGAATGTCAGCACCGAAGTTGTCAAACTACTTCTCCCAATGGGGGATGTTTTCTCTGTCGTGGTGCTTATGCTTCAGGTTTGAGACAGCTCTTACATTCACTTTTGCAATGGCTAATGTTGCAGACAGTTAATAATGAGCCAGTGGTGGTCCAGATTTTAGAAGATATAGAACTTTTGACTATCATGGGAACTGCAGAGACATGGGTGTGCGCATGTACACATGTAATTAGATCAGATTGGAATACAAATAACCAATTAGCTTTAGAGGGTTCGGGTGCTCTAGTTTCGCACAGCAGGAAGGGAAGAGAAGGGATTGGCACACCTGGTGGTTCTCCTCGCCGGCAAAGTGCCTAACGAAGACCTGGGCACCGGGATGCTGCGCCGCCTCTGCTGCAGGGTCACTGCTCCGCCCTCTGCCGCTCGGCCTCCGCCGGGACACCACGCCGCCAGGACACCGCGCCGCCTTTGCCGCAGGGTCGTCGCTCCGCCTCCGCTATTTGGAGGCTGCTCTGCCTCTTGCCTGGATGCCGCCTGGGCACCGTGGACACCGGCTCGAGGATGTCTCGACGTCCGATGGCTCGCGGGTAGCAACCGCGTGCTTGGGCTGGCGGCGTCGTGGGGTCGTGGGGGAGGCGGGGGCTGGCGGCGTTGTGGGGCGGTTTTTTTTCCGGAGGAAGCCGCGGTGCGAGGGCAATTAGGGGAGCGGTCCGATTAGTTGACGGTGACGATAACAATTGGAACTTTTTAGTCGTAGAGATTTTGATTACACAACAAGCCCTTTGCAATGGCGCACTCCATTTTAGCATTCAAGATTGTTTTGCAATGGTGAATATTTCTACTATTCTAGTCATTCTGTTTTGAATTATCACAACGAGATAGTTCATGCACTTGACATTTTGAATTTAATAACATGTCATTCTGTATCTGCATATGTATGAACTTATGGTTGTACAATTAAATTGTGGTGTTTACACTCTGTTAGTTATTAACTATATTATACATGTATCAGTTCAATGTATTTGTGACCGGTTCAAATTAAACGGTCTAAAACAATTGAACTAACGGTTCAACCAGTTCTAAACGATTGGACCAGTGAACCGATGGCTTCACCGGTTCGATCTCCGGTCCGGTCCTAATAACTATGAGCGTGGACTGCTGGGGGCGAGCGGGGCTGCCTGGGATTCTCCCCGACGCCGATGCTCTGCTCCGTGCAAAAGCAGAGGAGGGTGGGGGTGGGGGATGACAAGCGGGTTCCACGGGGCCCACTGTCAGTGACGGCGTGAATGAGGGCAAGCAGGGCACGGTCGCAGTGTTGGGCCAACTAGGTCGTGGCCTGGCTGCGCGCAAGTGCGCTGGGCCACGGTGTGGTTGGGTCGCGCGGGGCATCTAGGCCACCGGCTGGCTGGGCTACTTCGTGTTTTCTCTTTTTCCTATTTCTTCCCTCCTCTTTTCTATTTCTAATTCTAATTTCTATTTCCTAATTTTCACCCTAAGTCCTCATACTTTTATACATGTATTCCAAAAGCATGTATACCACCCTAGGTGCGTCCTCTAGGTTCATTTAGGTCCAAACTTTGTCTAGGTTAAAGGTGCACACACAAAAGTTTTATTTATTTGAGAGTTGATCAAATTTTATTATCAAAACATGAAACCCCAAAGAAGCAACTCAAGGTTTATTAAAAAAGCATATGCTCACACATGCTATTCCTTGGGGTCTATTTGTGCAACTATAGGGGTTTTCCTAACACGATCACTCATCAAACATGGGTTTGTTGGAAATTTTTGAAAGTTGGTATTTTTGGTTCTTTGGATTTTTCAGGGATGTTACAGAGATATAAGTGTTACTAATATATTCTATAGAGTTTGGCGTATACAGAACCATAGCAACATTTTCTTTTTGGAACGGAATGAGTATAAGATTAAATAAAGTTTTACTATTTGTATAAAATAAAACGTAGATCTGTAAAGTGAAATATATATACGACGTGAAAGAAATTAAGAAAGGTTGAGTCAAGTGTAATACAAAAAGACATCCATTGAACGCCATGGACCTACAACAATTCTAGAGATGATGACCCATGTTATTAAAGAAGAAACTTATTTTTGGCCATACGAGTCCTGCTTAAGTCTGATCACGGCCTTACAACTTGAAAATCGGCAATTTTATGTCATCAAAATGTCAAAACCCAACATATTAATTCATTTACATGGTTTCAAAGGCGGTTTAGTAATAGTGACAGTTATAAGAGAGACGAGCTGTTGAGCTCCATATCTCTATCTATCTACCGCTAAAAAGAATCGCGTGTTATCGTCCTCGCCCTGCTAATCATCCCGTCCAACCTTTCGTCCACGCGCACCTCAACGCTCCTTCGACCGTCGCCTGTCGCGCAACCAATTCTCCGCTCCCACTCCCTCACAAAAAAAATCTCCACTCCCATGACACCCACGACTCCTGCCCACGCTGCCTGCCTCCCACCACCTGCCTGCCGAGCCCCGAGCTCTGACGATTTGAACCCCGCTCCCCGGTCCTGTGCCCTCCAATCCCCACGACGACCTGGCACGGCTGGCCGCCGCCGCTACGCTGCCCCGGGCAGCCCGACGAAAGCGGGATGAAGGAAGCGATGACTCGGCGCCGAGGGCAGTTCGACGAGGGCAGGACGAAGGAGGCGACGGCGCGGCTCCGCAAGCAGCCCCATGAGAGCGAGGCAAACAAGGTGATTGCGTGGTGCCGCGGGGTAGTTCGATGAGGGCGGCACGAAGGAGGCGCTGACGCGGCGCCGACGCGGCGCCGACGGAGGATGCTGTGGCGCAATGAAGCCTCTCCGACCATCTCTACATCGGGCGAGTTTTTTTTCCGCCCATGTGGTTTCCTCCCTCCGACGCCACTGGAAAGCGGTCAAAGGAAGTCCACGGCCGCAAGCGCACAACATGCTCGCCGCCGCTGTCGGCTTCCGCAGTGGTGGCATTTAGTTGCCGGGGACATCGAAGGGAAAGAGATGACAGAGGATGAGCTCGTGCGGGTCTCAGGGGATGTGTGGCAACGGTGCGAGCTCGGTGGCATGCCTCCACACACGCCACAGGCGGAAGAGCACCAACCAGGACACCATGGTTGTGTGGGAGGTGAGCTCATAACCACCGCTTCTTGCTTGATGGTGATTCGTTGGCAGAAAGTTATACTTGTTTATTGATTTCTGTTTCCTTTTTATTTTGCTCGTCATGGTTGGCTATTTGTAGAATCACCACTATCCTTTATAGCGTTGAAAACAGACCGAAAAATTCCCGTTCCGACCCGTTCCGTTTTCTACTTTTGTCCATTCATTTCCGTATTTGTGGGTCCCGTTTCCGTATATACGGAAATGGGAGAGGGGTTTTTTCCGTCCGTTTCCGCGGGATCCCATTTTCACTCAAAATTGATCCGTATTTATTCTGTTTTTCGTCCCTGTTGACACAAAAAAATGTGTATTCCTATGCCAACACACTTGGGAGGCCTGCAGGATCGTGTGAAGCAAGAGTCTTCGAGATTACCTAAGTCTCAACAAGCTGGTCTAGATGAAAACGAACCAAAGCGTGTCAGTCAATTTGACCTGTAATTGACAAGGGAAAAGAAAACGTCAAATTATGTAACCTTCCGGTTTGTTTCCAGACAGTTCCAAGATGTGCGGCCATAAGATAGCCAGTGTTCAAAGGAAATTGACTATAAAGTCAACTCCTAATGATAAAGCTTGCAATAATAATAATGATATCAGAATGGCTATTTAAAGTAATCATTAAACATAATATATAGTCAGCAGATCTAACTTAGTCGATACGTATTGATAGGTATGTTCAAAAATATGTAACATGCATGAATAGCGGTCAAGCACTAATAAGACTCCTACACTTGCGAGATATATTCAGAACATCGCTAACTGTGGGGTTCCCGAGAATGCAGCCTTAATAACGGTGTGTTCTAAGTATATAAAACGAGTATAAAAGAGTAATCAGCAGCTAGTCAAGCTACACATACATGCTACCGGTGAGAGCGCGACTGGATCGGCTATTTAGCCGATACAGGGTCATAAAGCACGAACGAGATCTATCCATTCAATCACAAATAGATCTAAGATCAAGACAAACCTGGTCTAATAAACTTGACAGTGGGGTCCGAAGATACAGCCATAACAAGCCATCAGGTCAAGTCTACTCTAACCTTAAATTCACCTATAATCGCATAGATAACTCAAACGCACAGCACATAACAATCAAGATCGACAGATTTGCCGATATAAACCTAAATCGACTGTCCTGATAGAGATGAGTATAAAAGCATCTAAAACAACAGATTTTAATGATATTAGAAGCTAGCAATCCATCAATCTTGATTGGGCAGTGATATTGCTATAATAAATATATCAACTTAAATAAACAATGTCGATAACTTAATGAATCTACTAGACAACCAAATCTAATAGAGCCGATAACTAACTTAGACCGCTTATCTGTAAGAGGTTGGACCTAACTAATGCAGCCTTGCAAATAGAAATCTAAACCGATAACTAGCTTATACCAAGCTTGCACAAGTTTGAACCTAATCGATGCAGCCTTACAAACAAGATATAAACCGTGGCAATACTTACAAGCAAACCGGAGGTCGGACCCAACCGATGCAGCCCTGCTTGTTTGAAGATCTCGCCGGAATCTACTCTACTCCTACTCCTAAGGGTTTGGCCGGAGCCGAAAAGGGTTGATTGTATTGATTGATTGTATATCTGATACAATAGCTGGGGGTTCATATTTATACCCTGGGCCGTACCTCAAGCTATACAAAACTTGACCCATAAGGAACATCTAAAGAAAAGGAATCAATAAAAGATAAATTGGACTCTAATCTTTCCCTTCTTGATAGAGTCTAATGTATTTTGGCTCCTCCGATCTTGGCACGAATAACCCTTAGTTGACGCAATCCATACTAATCGGTTTCTTCTGTGTTAGCCGATCCTTTAACCAGCTTTTCTTGTGCCTAACACCTGGGCCCATGGTCACGAAATATCCTTACCAAAATCTAGTGTCAACACCCCCCAATTTTGGGATAAAGAATTATTTATCTCAAAATTACACTCGAACTCAATTGTGGGCTATCTCCGAAAACGTTTCCCCTTCTTCTTGACACCTTTGTCCTTTAAAACCATAGATCCAGCCTCGGCTTTCTTCATCCTCTTCTCACGCCTTTATCATCTTAGACTTCTTTACCACGCACATCCATCAATGGAAGATCTAGAGCTCGTCGGGTATCAGCTAACTCAAGAACATGGTTTGGCTCCGTAACAAAGAGTTTTTCAAATTTGCTTCTAGTAGCAAATTTGAGATGCCTCTCAAAATCAACAATCTTGATGAGGCAGATCTTCACCGTGAACTCCA
Organism: Saccharum hybrid cultivar R570; assembly: GCA_038087645.1. Taxonomy (NCBI): domain Eukaryota; kingdom Viridiplantae; phylum Streptophyta; class Magnoliopsida; order Poales; family Poaceae; genus Saccharum; species Saccharum hybrid cultivar. The sequence continues at coordinate 31,831,517 of JAQSUU010000001.1, read as the reverse complement.
AGCACTCAGTGTCAAGCATGAAGGTACTAATTTTCGTTTCATCCTTTGGTATGATCTGGTCTTCTCATCTCTTCTCCCTTTTTCAGATCTACGGAATAGTTACAATCGACTCCTCTATGCCACTTGTGGAGTTGTGAACGCAGTCAACTCTCAGGGCGAAACACCTCCTGAGCGCCTGAAGAATATTAAGGATCGCATCGCCGATCTAATTCATCTGGGCTTTTGCTATGGAGCAGTGGCGACTTTGGCTCGGGCTCAAGATCACCTAGGTCAAGATCTCCTCAGTCTTTCTCCGGAAGCCTTCTTCAAGGAGCACCAGATGAAGCCTAAAGCTTTTGAGGAACAGGCTTTGGCTGTATCTTTAGGCATAAAGGTTGAAGATGTTATCGAGGACTATTCGATTGCTATAGATCGTAGTCAGGAAGATCCAAACAAGGAAATCCTTGTTTTCGGCGGTCGTTTGTAAATTTTCCTTTATGAATAAATATTTCCTTTATGACTCCTTTCCGTGTTGTATCTAAATTCTGCAATCGATCCGAATCTCTTACCCTTTGGTTGTCCGGGATTATAAATATGTGGTACTTGTTCGCCTCAAGACACACAAATCCTCTTTTTGCTTCTTTTGCGAGATCTTGTTATATCTTAGATTGAGAACAGAAAACTCATCGATCTTGCCCTTGAAGCCCCCGCTCGCCTAGATCAGTAAATTCCGAATACTTCAAATTTGCTACTTTTGCTTGATAATGCTCTTGATTGATTTTCATCTCATCTTTGCAGGCTTGCCAGGGAAAAGGAAGAATATCGGGTGCTTTATAACAATGCTGCTCGCGATTTGAAGAGAGTTGATGCTCATATCAATCTCCTGCATGACTCCCTCATGGCATCTAAAAGAAAGACCTTGCTAGCCGAAGAGAAGCTGGCAAGCGCTAATGCAACAATTACAGGTCTAACCATACCTTTCCAATTTGATCGACTGAACATCTTTTGATCTTCCTTTTATTCCTTTTCAAAAATTTCCAAGAAACTGGAGAGCTATCATATTGCTTCAGATTATGCATCGAGTTTCGTCAACGCCAGAGGTGCCTTTCTAATAGTCAAGCTCTATGACGTCCCGAATTGAGTCAAGGAGGCTGTTGTCCATGGTGCCCATTATGGTGCAGCAGTAGCCCTTGCTGCTACTCAGATTTCTGCAGGCCATGCACTCCACTTTGCTCCTCAACAAATTTCTCCAGACAAATCTGAAGAATACCGTAGCTTGATCGACAATTATTATATCACCATCGGCAATACCTCTTTCTCTTTACTGTCTGAGGACATTATAGATAAATTATACACTGCCTGACCTGTAATCTAAGTACTTTGTTAAATAATATTCTTCGTGGTAATTCCCTCCTTAGGATTTGTCCGGTATACTGGTCGATTTGTCATTCTGATTAAATTGAATCGAAAAATCCCACCAATTGTTAACCAATTTAACCAGCAAAATCTTTATCGGTAAATTAGCTGATTCGCCTTACACCGTATCAGGCAGGATCTAAAGTTGCTGTTAATAAAATCTTTGCATCTACTGCTTTGACTTATCTTGACCAAAATCACAACTTTTTGATTTGCGTCTCTTCACCTTCCCCGGCTATAAGTACGGCCGACGGTTCCATGAAAGAATCTCCAACTCATTGCTTCGCCTCCGATCTCTATTTCTTTCAAAACCGCTCCTCCGAGAGAAATAGTAAACCCTAGCAATGGCAGATCATGGAAAGCGTCCACTGGAGGAGGTCTCCCAGGAGGTCAACCAGCCAATCCAACGCCGTCGTCTCAGGTACGATCAAAACTGTAACACCCCGAGTGTTATAGTTGCTAATTAATCTGCCATGTCATCATATTGCATCGCAAAGCATCCATGATTAGGTCAACCCTGTTATGCATTAACTAAAATGAGTTTACCTTTCTAGATTGGATGTGCTTCTCAGTGGTGTGATTCGAACCGAAAACCCTAATTTTGGATGACACCGCAAATACTTAGTCCATGCCCTACGTAATTTGAGGTGTGTGACTGTGTTACACACTAGTGTCAAGTGTATGGTATGAACTCAAGTACAACACATAAAATGAAGCTCCAAGTTTGAGCTTGAATTGGAATCCAAAACTTGTCGCAAGTTTTCCGATTCGAATTTGAATTCAAATTTGGGGAAATATTAAAAAAAATTTCAAAAGCTAAATTGGTCAACCAAGAGTGGCATTTGGTCAACCATGTCATGCTTGTCTAAATGATGCCCTTGGATGATGGTTTGATCATTAAGTAATCACCAATTAAGGTAGCAACAAATTTCAATTAAAATTCCTCTAAAAACCCTAAAATCCAAAACCCTGTTTTACACCTTTTGAAATAATTCAAAATCTAAGAAAAATTTGGGAAAAAGTTTAAAACCAAGTTTGTAGAACTTTTCAAGGGCTACAACTTTGGTGTTTTCAGTTTTCGAAGTTTTAGTGAAAAATGTGGAGCAATTTTGAAAATAAGCAAATTTCAGATTTGACCCCTTTTCATCCCCAAACTCAAATTTCAAAATAGAGGGAGAATTTGAAAATGTTTTGTTTAGCAAAGTTGTAGGTCTTGGCTAGATGTACAACTTTGGTGTTTGGAGTTTTTGAAGTTGCAATACAAAATCCAAAGTAATTTATAAATTACCAAATTTCCAAAAAAATGTCTCCTTTTGAATTTAAACTCAAATTTCAAAATCCAGCTCGAATTTGAAAAAGTGTTCAATACAAAACTTGTAGAGCTTGAAATTATGAAGATTTCGTATCTTGGGAATTTTTCGAGTTGTTACATGAATTTGAGAGTAATTTGTGAAAACAGTTTGAATTTACAAAGTTGGAGGGGGGACTACAGTAGTCGACCAATGATCGCCGGGCACTGCACGGCATGGGCGCCGGTGAGCCGCCGGGCGGCGTCCAGGACCTTCTCGCATGCGCCCAGAAATGCCAGCGCGACGACGTGCGCCTTCTAGTGACCGTCACCGTGGCCGTGCTTATATATATGACCGAGGTCACCGTGGCGTTTTTCGTTTTTCTCTGTTTTGCCGCCGCCGCCGCTAGCTCCGCCGCTGCCGCCGTTGAGCCACCAACAGCCACGCAAATCACACCAGCAAGTTTGCCTCGCCCTCGCCCACCTCATGGTCCAACTGGTTTAGCCGTTTTCTCGCCCGAACCATCGCACCACCACTTCCCGTGCCCAACTCCGGCGACCGAGCCGCCTTCCGTGGCTCCACCACCGCCTCCTAGCGCCTCCTTGTGGCTTCACTACGACCGCTGTAAGCTCCTGTTGCTCCCCATTCTTTTGGTTTAGACGTTACCGTAGTAGACCGTCGGGATGCCGGTCACCGTGACCGCTGGTCCGCCATGGCCGTCGGGAGGGTCCTCCTGAGGTCGTAGCGTAGTCGTTAGGTGTTAAAATAGAGTCATCGTGAAGTGTTGATGCCGTTGAACATCTCGGTTGGGCGACCGACGCTGTGATCACCGACCGGCCACCGTGCGGGCATGGCTGAGTCGCGGGAGAGAGCGAGGGAGACGGAGGAAGGCGATGACAGGTGGGGACCGCGTGTCAGCGAGAGAGAGAGAGGGAGAACGCGCGCGCGCGAGCAGGCCGCGCGGATAGGCCACGATGCTGGAAAAGCGCGGGCGCAAATGCGCGAGCGGACTGTTCGGCTAGGCCGAGCCGGAGAAAGGAGAAGTCGGCCCGAGTTGAGTTTTTGTTTTTCTTTTTCAAAAATGTAAATAGTATTGATATTTGTTTATTTCATTAAAAATTCTGTAGAGCTCCAAAAATAGTGAAAATTTTTGTGTAAGCTTTTAAAGATGTAAATTACTTAGAAAAAATATTAAATGCTAAATTTGATTACTTTTTGCAAGATATTTAATTAGTTCAATTAAATATTAAATGCAACTTCCATGAATTTTAATAATTAAATTATTAATCCAAAATTCATGAAATTTATTTTAACACTGTTTTAGGCCATGGTTAACCTATAGAAAAAGTTTAAGCTCATTTAGATGAAGTTTGATCTAATATTAATTATGCCTTAATTAATTAAATATTAAATAAATGTTGAATTGATCACTTTAAGTGTTGTGTGCTCTTTTGATTGAGTGATGTCCTTGAGTCACTAATTCTTGGTGATTCTTGGCACCTTAATTACTTGTTTGAGCTCGTTAGTAACAAGTTCAGTAAGAAACGTTAGCGTTGCTTAAGTAATCGCTTTTAGTTAGTAGGTTTTACTGTTTTGCGACTGTATCGTGAAGGAAAGTTGTACTCAAGTCGTAAACCGTGGCATTTTATCATCAAGCATCATGTTTATCACCACATCATGTTAATACATGTTTTATACTCGTGTAGTTCCCGCTTTCGAAGAAGTTGAAGTTGGTGAGCAAGTCTCCGGAGAAGAGTTGTCGTCGGTGGGTTTCGGACCAGAAGTCGGAGTCTTTGAGCCCGAGTCAGTCGTCGCGTCAGAGCAAGGCAAGCCCCGGTGCATTTAAACCCTTCCTTGAGTTTTATAAATCGTTATCACTGGTACTATGATTTATTGCATTAAGTAATTAGGAGTTGAGTGATGACCCAATTGTTGTATTATCATCCTTGATTATTACGATATCACCCTTGATACCTGTTTTACTGAAAATGCGTAGTATGCTTTGCTATGCTTATGAGTTAAGCTTTTTAAATGAAATATTTACATAGCCATGACGGCATACTTGATGAATATTGAAATATGAGAATGAATTAGAAGATCGGGCGGGTGGTTTGGCCACTGCTAACTTGCATTGGGAATGGAGTCTCAATGTAATGTTTTCGCCTTGTCAGCTAAGGACCGTCCGTTATAGGCCCGCTTGTATTTTGAGACTTTGCAACTAGCCTCATGCCTTGGGTAAGCCCAAAATGTTGGTGATTCCATTTCGAGAACGTCTAACCTCGCACTAGGAGTGGAGAGATGGCGGGAGTAGCGTGTACCCTCGGGGCTAGAATCGGGCCGGGTTCGAGGAGTACTGTACTCTCGGGTGGTGATGGACACGTTCTGGTTTTGGGAGATCTAAATGAGGGTTGGCATATGCAAGATTTGGTTCTACATATGTCGTGAGGTTAGAGATCCCCAGCTGGGTATAATCGGTTCGAATCATCGTTGCTCCTCGGTTATGGAGACTTGATCACCTGTCCTGCATCGTAGTTAAGAACTAGAATTGAAAGAAAGAATAAGAAAGATCTTGATGAGAATTACTTTGATCTAGATTAGGATCAATTAGAATTGGTTAATGAACCATCAATGGTAAAAGTAAAATATTGAAGGTAAGGATTTACTTTAGTAAGCTTTTCTGTAAACGAATTTTTGATTCTTGAATACCCGTACCTTGATTCCCTAAAGCTAGCATGCCCTTGGAGTTTTTTTCTTAGTCGGGTAAGTCTTGTTGAGTACTTTTGTACTCAGGGTTTGTTAACCCCTTGTTGCAGGTGCGGTTCATGAACAAGTCTGCTTTGAGCCTTGTTGCATGACCGTTGTGGCTGAAGAAAGTGATGACGAGTAGACTATGTGGCCTTTGGGCAAGACACTTTGCTTGTGTGTTTGTAATTAAGTTACTACTAATACTTCTCTACTACTGGTTTGTAATAATGCTACATAAGGTTTGGAGTTTGGAAACTATGGTTTGTAAACTTAAGTTATTGTAAGACTTCCGCTACTTTACTCTGATGGTATTTTGAATAAACTGTTGTAATATTGCAATACTTCTGTGATTGGATCCTGTTCGGAGGAAAGCAGGCCTTTAAGTTATGAGGAACATAAGTACGGCTGTCAGAGGTCATTATGACGATGACAGGTACATGTGGGCCATCATAATTAAGAGGTTCTGTGACAAAAACCAAATTTCTTGCACCTTCAATCTGTTTTTGTTAATCCTTCCTTCCACAGCCCTGCCCCCTGTGCTCTTGGGGAAGGAACTAACCAGCCGACACTGGTCCAAGTTGACGAGGAAGACCAGGCCGATGCGGTGGCTGGGTTTGACGAACAGGAGCAGGCGGTGGGTTTGGATGCCAGCTTCAATAGCGACAATGCGTGGAATTTTCTTCGCAGATGGAGGAACGCCATGGACAACTATGGTGAGGAATGCAAGAAGACATCCCGTCTAGAAGAGGAGTTGGCGGCCAAGGACGTGTTGCTCCATGGCATGGAGGATGCCCTCGCTGTTGTCAAACAGCAGTTGGCAGAGTCCGATGCTGCAGTTGTTGGTAACCCTCTTGCTCTGATCTTGATTTCTTTCTTCTTGCAAATCAATGACCCAGATATACTATCATTAGATCAACCCGTCTACCAGAAGTTATCTATTAATTGATATCTAGATCTATTATAAAAACCTCTAATTGATGCTCAATTTGTTTCTTGCTTTGTCTTCCTTTTTGCCGATTGAATCTGTTGTAGAAATTTTCAATTTCATCGGCAATTTGATTCTGCAAATCTGTTTATCGGTCACTACTGATGTCTTGTTCCATTTTCACAGACCTCTAGGCACAAATTGATGCTCTGCTCTTGGCTATCAACACCGCCGTCGACTTTGTGAACGCACGCGGCGAGACTCCGATAGAGCGGCTTCAAGACATTCTGGCTCGCGTCCAGGAGATCACCATCCATGGCGTGCGTTTAGGTGCGGGCGATGCGCTGGCTGCAGCTCAACTCCGCCACATGGTACAACTATCGGACTCCCTCACACCCTGCACCGACGCCATTGCCGAGACCTCCTATGCTAGGGATATTATCAACATTGTTTTTCTTTGAACAAGTTGTAGTTGTGGCTGCTCGTCCTGAACACCTGACAATGACTCTGCTAGTCAGAGTCTTAAGTTTATACAATGTGTGTCTGTTTAATTTTTGCTCTAAAGGCGATGCATCTAAAACAGCGAATTTTAATGATATTAGAAGCTAGCAATCCGTCAATCTTGATTGGGCAGTGATATTGCTATAATAAATATATCAACTTAAATAAACACTATCGATAACTTAATGAATCTACTAGACTGCCAAATCTAATAGAGGCGATAACTAGCTTAGACCGCCTATCTGTAAGAGGTTGGACCTAACTAATACAACCTTGCAAATAGAAATCTAAACCGATAACTAGCTTATACCGAGCTTGCACGAGTTCGAACCTAATCGATGCAGCCTTACAAACAAGATATAAACCGTGGCAATACTTACAAGCAAACCGGAGATCGAACCCAACCGATGCAGCCCTGCTTGTTTGAAGATCTCGCCGGAATCTACTCTACTCCTACTCCTAAGGGTTTGGCCAGAGCCAAAAAGGGTTGATTGTATTGATTAATTGTATATCTAATACAATAGTCGGGGTTCATATTTATACCCTGGGCCGTACCTCACGCTGTACAAAACTTGACCTGTAAGGAACATCTAAAGAAAAGGAAACAATAAAAGATAACTTGGACTCTAATCTTTCCCTTCTTGATAGAGTCCAATGCATTTTGGCTCCTCCGATCTTGGCACGAATAACCCTTAGTTGACACAATCCATACTAATCGGTTTCATCTGTGTTAGCCGATCCTTTAACCGGCTTTTCTTGTGCCTGACACCTGGGCCCATGGTCACGTAATATCCTTGCCAAAATCTGGTGTCAACAGTCCCGTTTTAAATCTATATGAGATATATAGAAATTAATATGTTCATAAACCTATTAATCACCAAATATCATGTTAACACATGGCATGCTAGTGAATACTAGACCAATAACTTCGTATGTGTATATTAATTTGTGATTTTGCTCATGTATATTCATGAATATTTAATCATATTATTCTAACTTAATTTGTTCATTTCCGTACATCCGCATATCCTGATTCCATTTCTAAACCCGCGTTTTCCAAACCTGATCCCGTTTCCGCCAAAAAATCTAGAAACGGAAGTAGAAATAGGGTTTTTTCCGTCCGTTTTCGTCCGTTTTCATCGCTAAATTCCTTTACTCATTTGGTTGCAAGTGCTTGAAACTTTTTTCTTTCTCTTTAGGGTTCAAAGATCAGAAAATGGAGAGCGACTGTCAGTAACCTGCCATTCAAGGTTCTTGGTTAAGTGGTCACTGTTCCAATTTTTTTTCTTCTTTCTCTTGAACAATTAAGCCAATTGTGTGTAAGTGACTTGCAGTTACAGAGAAGATCATGTATATGTTCAGTACAGCAGGGTTTGTCTGGGATGTGTCAATTCCACACAAGTCTGGTGAGGGCTATGTTACTATTCCATTGAATCCTTTGTTCCTTAAGTGGATTAATAAAACTTGCAAGTACTATAGCCGGATTACATCCACTTTTTAACAGGATGTCAAAAGGCTTTGCTTTTGCATATTTCACATGAAAGCAGGATGCAGAATGTATGGTCAGTACTCTATTCAGTTGGAGTACATAAATCCACTTAAATTGCTAATGGACCATAAATTTTTTTTTTCTGAATCAGGCTATAAAAGTATTAATGGAAAGATTGTTGCAAGAGACCTGTGGCTGTTGATTGGGCTGTTCCCAAAAAAAGTATATACTGTTGCTTCAAAAGCTGATGCTAAGGATAATGGTAAATAAAAAGTTTCTTTTTATCAGCTATCTTTATGCTTCCTTTATTCCTTACGTCATTCATCCACGCAAGATTAAGAGTTCTCACATAGCTAATCCAAATATTACGAGCTCTGTCATGTATATTCCAGTTAAATCTATGTAGTTCTAGATCTAACTACCAAATTAAGCAATAAATCAGTGGTCCCCATGGCTGATCTTTCTGCTAAGCAATCTGTGCATTGTTCTATGTCAATCCACCAAAACTAAACATACCATTTTGTTCAGTCCAAACTGGCAGCTGATAATTTTAGTTAATTATTTGCTATTGCATTGCGAGATATTGAAGTCAATGTTCGTTTATCTTTCCTAATGAATGGCTCAGGCCAGTCAAAGAATATGTGTGAATCACTGAATCCATCAGGCTATCTTAAAAAATATAAAGCTTTTTTTTCTTAAAGAAATAGAGGCATTGTTTTTTTTGCGACGAAAAATAGAGGCATTGTTTTGAGATAAAGGAAGTGCATGCTTTCTTATATTTATTCATAATGACATGAATATTGTGTCTTGCTGACATGGACATTATAGTTGCATGTGCTAATGGATTTTAATTGTATGTGATAGTGCATTGTCTAGTTAGACCGCTTGCATGTTAAGATAAATAATTAGTGGTGTTTTGCTTAGTGAATTTTAATTGTATTTGATAGTGCATTGCCTAGTTGGATAACTTACATATTGAGATAAATAGTTAGTGGAGTTTTGTTTTATAAGAGTATAAGATTGCAATGCAAAGGAGGCACTCCATGCTTCTCTTGTGACGTTGAGAAAACCTCAGTAACTGTAGCAACACACAAGCACTCAAATAGTTGAAGGCAATATTCTTCTTGTTCCACCAGCAAGCTGCGTCTTCTAGCAACCAGAGCAATAATATTAGTAACGAGGAGTGTGGCACACAACACAGACCAATACACACGCACAAATCACACACAATAACAGAGTGGCATGGATTGTTTACCGTAATAAAGGAGTGACTCCGTTAGAGGCAACATTATTTTGTTCTTCTAGCAAGCAGCATCTAATCTAAATCTAAAGAGCCAACCTCCACGCATATACTAATAGTTGGCTATAGATACATGCTAAACCGTCAACAATTGCCCACCGCCCTTCTCTTCTCTCGCCAAGCTTGTTGGAGCCGCCTACTGGAGAAGGAGCAAACGTCCGAACGACGCAGAGCCAGAAGGCAGGGAAGGCAGCATCAAGGGTAGCAACAAGACAGACCAGTGTGATCATCACCAACGGCAGCTGGTCAAACAAGAGAACGACGCAGGCTACAGAGGAGGTGACAACCACGCTGAACAGCAGGCCAATGTCCTTGAGAGCTTCCCAGACAGCCATGGGTGCCCGTGGCACGAAGAGCCTCAGGTGCCCCATTGCGGACACCACCACCGCCAGGTGGACAAAGGTGAGTTGCATGGTTGGCAGCCACCACGAGAAGCCACCCAGCATCCTGTACGTGTGGATTGTCGCACATGTTGCGACCGCAAGGAAAACAGCAGGCAGAAACAGGAAGAACATCCAGTGTGAAAATCGGTCCGCCCGAACCTTGTTGTTGTACTCCCCCATCGTCATTGCCGTCGCCTGTGACGAAATCACCATTACCAGCTGAATAGCAAGTGGCACTTCTTCATTGGTTGAGGAGAGAAACTGAGCACTTATTGGAGTCATCACTCGGTCCGCAAAAGGCAATCTTTCCAAAGTATGATGTGAGGTACCCTGAAAAATGGACAACATAGTCTGATATTAGTTTTCCTATCAGATAAAGGATAGTGTACATACAAAGAATCTTGTATCGACCAGTGCTATGCAATGGAATAACACAAATTGTTTACATATGCACAATCCACTTAGGAATGCAGTAGACTAAGGCTCCGTTCGGTTACACGGAAATGAATCCCGGCCGATAGGTTTCTTCGCAAATTTGTATACCGTGGGAAGCGTTCCAGGCGCATATCAGCCAGGAACGGGCCAACCGAACCGAGCCTAAAAGGGATGTATCGCCTAACGAAAACAATAGGATGTTGCATATATAATTCTACAGATTTGTATAGTCAAAAAAAACTAGGATCAACGATACATAATTCTACGAATTATCTGCTTATTGATGTCCAAAGGCCACAATTTAAGGGAGTTGATCGATCTATAAAGTTGCACCCGAACAAAGGTTTTCGAATTATAGGAGTGCAAGTAGCGCCGTAGGGGAGAAAAAGGAACTTTTTTTTGGCTGAATAAGCACGTATCACCGCCGAGTCACCTCCTCCGCGATGGGCGTCGTATAGCGCAGTAGAGTAGGGAGAAAGGTGTGTTTTTTTTGGCCGAATCAACCCGTATCGCTGCCGAGTCGTCTCCTCCGGCTACGAGATCGTGTAGCGCGGTAGTATGATGATGAGTGAGGAGCGGATCTACCTCCACGCCGCCTCCGTACGAGGACGGCCTCCTCCTCCGCCTGGGATCCGACGGCCCGCCACCACCACGCTGCGTCCACCTCACCCAAGGATACCAAATGGGGACGCCACCGCGGACGGCGAGGCCACATGGATGGTGGGGGTGGAGCCGAGGCGGTCGCAGCTCGGCCGGGTTGTGAGGGGCAGCGCAGATCGGGACTCAGGAGGAGAGGCTCGTGAATCACGGACGGGTACAGGCGCACGGGGCGAGAGTGGACAAGAGATGCGATCGAGCAAACCTCTGCTAGACTGAAAATGTGGTAGGGGAGGAGGAACATACCTTCATCTGTTGCATATGTTGCCTCCGCCGCGGACGGAGGGAAGCAAGCTCGCCGCGTCGGGGAGGATGGGATTAAGTCAGTGAGGGGGTCGGCGGCGCTGTGGTCCAGGAGAGCCAATCGTGACGGTTTACTTGTTTAGGGCTGCTATATATATTCCAACTCGGCTAGCCGGGTGAGTTGGGGCGGGCCTGAGCACGCCAGTTCGGCCTGTGTCGGCCCATTAGGTTCGGGGTACGGGTATCGGCCCGTGAGTCCACAACACTCGCCACCGCCGCCGCCGCCCGCTAGTCTCAATGCAAATGTACAGTAAAAAAATCCAGCCACAATGCAAATCAAGTTGGCTCCTCACGCACAGAGACAATCTGCACAGATATATTTGGCGCCTTCCTTGCCTTCCAATACCTCTTGACCAAATTATTTCCAACAAATATTACAATGCAAGAGTAGAATCCAACTCTCCTTCATGCGTCTTCTTGATTTGTTTTGGACCAAATAGAAAATGAGCCAAACTGAATAACTCAATAAGCCATGGGCTCATCACAAGGACCTTGTGATAAAAATTGAATAATAGGCTGCAGATTGGTGCGCATGTAAAGAAATCTTATAAGACTGGATATGAATCCAGCAAATCTCTGTTGTGCACTGAAGCTGCGAGTAGATTTTGCAACAGCACAGAATAGGTTTGGAATCCAATGGGTGGAAGTATGGGGTGTTAAAAAAATGAAAAATAATAAGAAAAAATATCTATACTTTATCACTTAATTAGTACTAATAATTGTTATAGCAGTATTGCTCAGGGAGGAAAAGAACTTATTTTAATAATATCTGATTATTTTTTGTCAACTTAATCACTTAAGTAGTACTAATAATCACTTGATTACAGCATCCAGATAGACTACGACAAGATTACAAAAAAACACAAAGTGTTTGGGTTTTGGATGCTTACCTAGAAAGTTTTTTTTTTCCGAACAGCTTACCTAGAAAGTTATGGTTACACAAACTGAAAGGTGATTGATCGAGGACCAGACTAGCGAACAACTGACCTACAGATTGCCAGAGACCTGCCTGGGTAAATTAGTTTGCATTACCTAAAAGAAAAGTTAACAGTAATTAACACAACCATACCAAATTGAAACAAAGGAACTTCTAGACTAAAATATTTTTAGTTTAAGACTATGAAAAATTATTTTGTTTTACTGCTACGGGAACAACTCACTGACGTATGCATGTATGAAATCAGCTCAACAAAAAAAAAAAATCTCAACTCAACTTTACAGTGGTTCTTTTGTTACGACATCATATATGTGCAAGTGGTATAACCGTGTACTGCTCCAGCACGATTTTAAATTAATTAATGACACATTGTTATGGACGCTTTTGATCCTAATCAATAACTCCAAGTTCTAAGCATTCATTAGAATCAGTTTACACGAGTGCAGTGCGACAGAGTTGGCAGCACAGGTTCAGGCAGTGGAGAATTTGCATTACAATATGAATGAAGACTGTGCGGGGGCTTGTGACTCCGTCTGTATCGCTTAAGGACTGAATTCTTGGAGTCTTTCCTTGTCATGTTGAATGCATGCCTCTCTCTTAGTTGGCCGGGTGTCGGGCCCCCAATTTAGGCTCCACTGTGCATCATGTATCAGTCCCTGGATCGATAGCGGATACGGACAATTCGAACAAGATTGATATAAAAAACCATACTTTTATTGTTAAAGAAGAAATATATTACATGGTTCAGGTTACATAGCTTGGGCCACTGGCCTTACATCGTATATTAGAGTTCTAAGACAACGGTCCTACAACATCGTGGCTCCATTCCTACAGGCAACTTGGAGTGCGGACGTAACCCTAGACTTATTTCTTAAGCGTATTCCTATAACCCGGTCGTCGTAGTCCCAGTGTAACTCCTTCGTGTAGTCGTACGACTTCGTCTTCGAGTGTGCTCCAGACGTCCTATCCTTGCGTAGTCCTTGGTAGCTTCATCCTCAGATATACTCCTACAGCTTCATTCCTAAAAACATAGAGTGGAGGAGGGGTGAGTACATACGTACTCAGCAAGCCCTAACTTTGGGTGGAGAGGTGGAGAAGGATATATATATATATATATATATATATATATATATATATATATATATATATATATATATATATATATATATATATATATATATATATATATAAATAGAGGTGGTTAGTGGTAAAGGTGGTAGAGTGAAGTAGTTATAAATATAGGTTGGGCCCTGGCAGGGTATTATCATCCTCACCAGTTCCCGAGTTGAGTATAGATTACCAATTTCATAAATGCATCTTACCAGAGTATCACAGTTGTTGTAGTCTAATCATTTGGGACCTCATCCCAGCGGTTGCCCATTCCAAGGACGTGGCTATTTGAATAGATTCAGGAAACTCTGCAGAGGTTATACAAATTTCCCCACATGATAGGCACAGTCCAACACCATCGCGACTGGCTGCAACTGGCCTAACGAGACCTCATACCCGGATGGTGCTACCTTAGATTTCCATATAATTCCACCACGGACTACTCAGGGACCGGAACCCACAAGCATTAGGATGATCACACAGCATCCTAGAATATCGAGTGGTTGGATGATCACACAGCATCCGGTGGATGATCACGTAGCATCCATATTAAATAAAATAAAAGGGTGCTCGCACACGACACAACAATAAATTTTACATGGAAGACCACAAAGCAACCATGCCGGTCAGACCATGGTAGATCACGCATCAGCCGTGTCCTCTCCTGTTAGTCCGTTGCCACTCCGGCCTCCTAATGAAAATTATACTTTTATCTAACGGGGTGTGAGATCAAGTCTACCCATATAGACATGTGGCCGTACGAAATTCTGGCTAGGCGAGATGGCAAATGAACCGGTCCTTATGTGACCGAGACGAGTATCTCCCAACAAAAACCCTTACTAGGCGAACCTGCCAAAAGGGTAATCCACACCACGTGAATTACCCCTCACTCGCCCCATGTCAAGGTTAGTCCGATTTTACCAAATTAAGTTGTATAGTTATTATCCTAAAGTTCATATTTCTCATATCTCATCAAGGTAACCAATACCTTCTCATAAATCACATTATCATAAATAATCTCATAATTCATCATAAAACAATATTAATAATGAATAAGGATTTAAGAAGTAGTATATGTTAAGATTAGCAGTTGGTAGGGTTGGGTATGGTGGGTTATGGTGGAGGCTAGCAAAATGTAGAGGTGGTAGAAGGGGAGTAAACAAAGGAATGAAAATGTAGGAGATAGATAGGGATTAGGACTTGCCTCCGTTCACTGACGAGTATATCCAAGGCTTTCGATCATGCGTGCTCCTTGCTCCTGTCCTGGTGTAGCCGTGCTCCTAGGATCCATCGGGTCGTCTCCACGGCTTCTACACCATGCGGTCTAGCGTTGACAAACAAAAAGCACAAATAAGGAAAAATAACAATCAAGGCGTGTGAGACACACATAGGCAATCAATCGATCCTAGACGGGTTGGTCCTAGCGGGGTGATGGATCGTTAACTAGCCTATCATTATCATGTCAATTTGAAGTAAAATTTAGACAGAGGTATTCCATCTAACAAGGCGGCTCCTACGGCTAAGTTAAGGTGGTGCGGGTACCTGATGGAAAACCTGCCTACATTGTTAGGTTCTACTATTATGTGAACCTAAAAGAGAAAAGGTGACTTTGTCAGGCTTTCTACAGATCTACCGGGGTTAGTGGCACACATGCACATGTATATGTACATGCCTAGGGTTAGTCAGGTCAGAGAAAGGCGGGGATGAAGTTAGCCATACATAGGCGTATACCCGGGTATCGGGCATATCCTTGTATGTATCGATATTCTATTATTTTATGTGGATATATTCGTGTATGTGTCATAGTATATACACATACGTGAATATATAGGGTTATCCACTACTATGGTGACGGGGTAATACGGCGATGAATTACTACTACGTACGGGTTATTAATTAATTAATGCAACTACAGATTAATATTTCAATAAAGAAAAGAAAAGCAATCATATCTTGAATTTAAATGGGCACCAAAATTAGGAGAGGCATTTTAATATGTAGGGTTTTATTTTAGAGGAATTATAGTGCAAGAATTACAAAATTTAGAATTACGGCGATGGAGTTATAAATTATTAAAATCTACCGATTATACGCGAATGGAAATAAGCATGGAACTAATTCTACAATTTTTTATTTATGAAATATGAGTGGAAATTATATAAATAGGATCTAGGGCTATTCTAGTTTATTTAAAATTTTACTAGGATTTTTTCTAGAATTAAAATGCTTACTTTTAATCTACTGTGTACGTGTCCCGTGTGCGCGTAGCGTTTTCCTTATGGCTGACGTGCGGGGTCCAGTCAGCTGATGGGCTGACTGGGCACTGTACTCATGCTCCCATGCACCGATCTGTAGACTAGCTCCACTCCTCCCTTTGGTCTACGTAGAACGGATCTACAGATGAGAAGAGGAGGAGATGGAGTCCTTGGCATGCGGGACCCGCGAGCAAGGTGGCCAATCCCCATTGGTTGGGGCGACGTGGCCAGCACTCGGTATTGGCCTTGATGCTGTGTCGTTCCGTCCGTCGTCCTCATCCAGTCGTGAGTCATCGAAGCAAGAGAAAGAGAGAGAGAGAGCGTAGGAGAGAGGGAGAGAGGACGGCGGCGGGCGGCGCGATGCTCGGTGCTCCTCGACGGCATCCCGGAGATTGTCGTGGCGAGGTCGCAAGTGAGCGCGACGGCGGTCTCGGCTCCACGAGCAGGGGCGGGGCAAGGCGGGTCGGAGGAGAGGGCGGCGTAGCAGAGCGCAGCGTGCGGGCGCTAGGCAAGCGAGCGGCCAGAGCAGCAGCTCGTGACGAGCGGCGGCATCCGTCTCAGCGTGGCGGCGCGGCTCTGGCGGCGGCAGGCTGGAGCAGCACATCTCCGACGGCAGCGGCTCCGGAGAGCGCGGCGCGTCGGGGCGAGTCGAGAGCAGCGCGATGGCGGCTCCCAGCGACGTCCGAGGCAGCTCGGAGAGCGCGGCTCCGGCGCAGCAGAGGCAGGGGCGCGATGCTCCCTTGCAGGCCTCGGCAGCGGCGGCTCCATGCTGCGAGCTTCTTCGTTGTCACTGATCCAGTGGCAGCTTCAGTGCCCAAGCCCCGTGATGCCTCCTCGCTAGGAGCCATGGCTGGCTATTTATATCCGATGGTAAGTCGGTGCTGCACAGTAAGTCGGTTCTGGGAGCTGCCGATATTTCTTGACCAGCAGATTTTTGCCGACATCCCCGACGGAGCTATAGTGCAGACAGTGGCCATGGGAAATATATCGGAGGTGCCTTGGCGGCCAAGGGGTTGTCGCAAGCTCCAGCTGTTCGACGGGACGTGACATGGCGGCCGTGGCGACCTCGCACAGTAAGTCAGCAGACTGCCGGAAAATATCCCGTCGTGCGCAAGGTGGAAGACAGCTTCCGCGGCGTTTACACGGTTTCGACACGTCGTAGACACGGCGTCGTGTGCGTTGCTCGGCTTTGGCCGAGCTGAGCTGGGCTGTGTTCTGCGCTATTCTGCCTGTGCCGAGGCTAGCACTTCAAGCCAGTTTGGGAGGAAGGCGTACATAGTAGTTGCTTTTGCATCTTTCAAAATCTCAGAAGTGCATATATGTACATATATATGGATATACATATGTATTAACTAGGCATGTATATACGACTAGTGCATGTCGGTATATGATGTATGTAAAACTAGAGCAATATATATATATCTAGGCAACGTATCTGGTGCAAACTAATCTCTCCGTGCAACTATATAAACTTCTAATCTGGGCCACATGATATTGATCCAAGGGGGCGAAGGAAGGAGTGGGAGGGGAGATTTGCAAAAGTGTGATTAGGAGTGGATGGTTAAGCGCAAAATTACCCAATCCCCATGCGCTCCTTGGATCAACATCATGTGACCCAGATTAAAAGTTTGCACGATTACATGGAGATATTAGTTTGCACTGGATACATTGCCATACATCTATATGATTCGTGGCAAGTATATGTATGCATACCCATACATCTATATGATTCATGGCTAGTATATGTATGCATACGATATATGTATGATTAAAAGTATGTATACATATGCTACTACGGAATTGAAGGGAGGCATATATGTGTATGACTACGGCATGACCTGTATGTATAACTAAAAGGAAGAGGTGGCATTTTTTTATACTATGGCAAGGGATATACTGCTAAGGAAATATAACATGCATATATAGAGAGAGAAACTAAATATAACTAATATTGTGAATAGCAAACTAACAGGGTGTATTATCTACTATTATATTATTGAGAAAGGTCCTTACAACTAAGGGTCCAGTTAATACTATTTTGGTGCCGCAATAAATTCTAGAAGGGCAAGCAATCACACAAGCAATCAAGCATCCCAATCAAACAAGCATTCAATCAATCACACAAGCAAACAATTCAAAGTTCTATACTAAATGCATATGGTGAATTTTGATGCAGAGTTTTGGAAAACATTTTATTTAAAGTGGTTTTGCGGAAGATAAACTAATCAAGTTCTAAGTTGTTGTAAAGTTTTAAAAAATTTAATTTTTTAGTGATTTTTAAGATGATGCAAAAACACGGGTGTTACACCGGGTCTGGAGACCGACCACGAAGCCGAGGAGCTCAACTCAGATCAGGCTCCGGCAAGTATAAAGTGCGTCTCGGAAGGGAGCCATAGACGTGAGTCCAAGGGCAGATAATTTAAAAGTCCTGATCATCCTGGCAAAAGGGTAATCCTTGAGAGTGCTGGCGCTGACCGAACCCATGAAGTTGGTTCCTGAGTTGTCCCAAAGGTGACCCACGGCTACCCTTGCAAAGTATGTCAGGGTGAGAGTTAGGAATACCCCCTTAGCTGAGTTATAATTCGATTCGAGTCGCCGTCTCTCACCGGTTAGTGAGAACTTGACGGGAGTATCTCCAAAGTAGATACACTAAATAATATGATGGTTCAGGAATGATGATATAATGATGGCCTTATTATACCTGCTATGGTTAATATTGTTTCCTCCTAATAAAGTGAGTGCTCTAGTACATGTGGTAATATAGATGATATGTGAATAATTATTAACTTGATGCTAAGCTTTAGATGGTTACTTAATCTAGACAAGCTTTTTATGCAAAATGTGTCAAGCTAGCTCCACTTTATATCAGCCTTGCATGATCTTTGGTGTCTTTTATTTCTGGTTTTTGATGGGTAAGTCTAGCTGAGTACCTTCTCGTACTCAGGGTTTATTTCTCACCTGTTGCAGATGACCTATTCTATCACGGGTGCTGCAAGTATTGTCTCCTCCCGGCTGGGGATGAAGACTAGGCCGTTGGGCGCGGTCTCTACTAGTGTTCTTATCTGAAGATGCTTTTGTGGGACATGATCTTTAATCTGGCAATGCATTTGAACTTATGAAGTTATGTATCGAACTATGTTGCTTCCGCGAAACAAACTTGGTTTGTAATATTTTATTTGGAACTCTAATGGATGTAATCCATATGCTACTTGTGAACTATTGTAACAGATGATGTGTTGTGTTAAATCACTATGATCTTGGCTTGTATGTTGAAAGTAGTTTAAAATCCTTTGAGATTTATGGACTACCGAGGTTATGGGAGCTTAAGTATAGGAATTTGGTCACTTCGGTGATTGTTTCTATACTTACGTTTTTATAATTTGGTTGGTTCTGTTACACGACCCCTCGGTCGGGCCCCTACTGTGCGGGGGGCTTAGGGGCCTAGGCTCGCAAAAGAGACCCAGTGCATGGTGCAGACTCGCCGGGCATGCGCACACGCACCCTCAAGCAACCATAAGATCCCCCAACCGATCCTCCCGGATTGCCCAGGGGCTTGGGGGCTACTGTCGGGTACCAATATTGGGGTGCCCAAGAGACAGGAGTTAAAGGACATCAGCCTCAGCCCGTATAAAATGATTATAAGCACAGTTGTGACCTGATCCGGCCCAACCAAGAAGGTTTCTGGCTCACCCTATCCCCTAGGCGCTCCACCTCGCCTGACCCCTTAGGCATGGGTCCTGCCTCGCCCGACCTCTCAGGGGAGGGCTCCACCTCGCCCAACCCCTTGGCACATGAGCTCCTGTAAGGTCCAAAAGGCTAAAGGGGGGGGGGGTGAATAGCCTATTTAAAACTTCTACAAGAAATACTTAACCACAAGTTAGTGCGAAAGGTGGCGAAGCAAAAGCACTAGCTCTAACTAATTAAGCAAGCCACCTACACAAGTCTTGTACAAGGCTATCCATTAAACACAACAACAACTATAAGCTAGAAACAAGAAGTAATACGAGAGAAGAGCTTTGAGTGATTATACCGCCGTGTAGAGATGAGAAGTACCAATCAATCAATCACACAAGAGAAATCCTCGGGAAGAGAATGACACAAGAATTTATCCCGAGGTTCACTTGCTTCCCAGCAAGCTACTCCCCGTTGTGGCGATACACCCACTTATCGGTTCGCGAGCTAATCAACTATCAAGAGTTAAGCCCTCGGCGGGCGCCGCACAACCGCACACAAGATGGGGATCCTCCAAGCCACGAGCTCCACTAGAGTACCCAATTTGCGAACTCCCGTGGGGAAGGATCAAGAACCCCTTACAACACTTGGTGAAGGCTCCAATAATCTCCAATTGTGAGCTCAATCACCTCCGCTGCTCCAAGCCGTCTACCGTGTTGGAAAACACGGAAGAGTAACAAGAAATCCGTAGCAACTCGAAGATCAAGTGCCTCTAGAATGCAACTCTCAAGCAATGCACTTGAATCTCACTCAATCTCACACAAGATGTGCAACTATGCAAAGAGATGAGTGGAGGGGTTGTTCTCTAGCTCAAAGTATGTCTCTAGGTCTCAAAATATGCAAGAGTTACACTTAAACCCCGGCCAACGTCTATTTATAGCGAAGGGGTACGCAGCTAGCCGTTAGGAACTCAAACAGCTGAAATCGCGCTGACCGGACGCGCTGGTCAAACTGACTGGATGCGCTGGTCGTGCAGACCGGACGTGCTGGTCAAACTGATCGGACGCGCCGGTCACGCAATGGCTAATTTCCGAAACACTGACCGGACGCGCTGGTCGCGCAGACCGGACGCGCTGGTCCCGCAACTGACCGGACACGCTGGTTAGGCCTGAGTAGCGCACAACGAAACAACGACCGGACGTGCTGTTGAACTGACCGGACGCCACAGTGCCAGCGTCCGATTAGAGTCCAGTAAGCTCCCTAAACGACCAGACGCGTCCGGTCATCAGTGACCGGACGCGCTGCGCGTCCGATCATCAAGCTGAAACACGCGCAAAAGCTGAACGCTGACCGGATGCGTCCGGTCATACAGAGACCGCGTCCGGTTCAGCGTTCGGTCACCTCTGTGACCTCTGTTCGCCTCTGTTTATTTTCCGACTTCCGGCGCAATGGAAAATAGGCATTTCACTTCCCCAAAAAGCGCCGAATCCCGCCGCTTAAACTCCACCGCCTTCGCAAATGTGCTAACACCACAAAGTGTACACCACCATGTGCATGTGTGTTAGCTTTTCACAAACATTTTCCAAGGCGTTATGTTAGCTCTTTACTAGATCCTAATGCATATGCTCAAGACAATGATCTAGTGGCACTTGATTCCCGAGCTAACTGTGATTGCCCCTCTTGATAGTCGGCTATGTATCCTAAACCTGGTCAATCACTTCTCTACTCATCTTAGACCGGCAAAAGGAAAACCCCTATGGTTATACCTTTGCCTTGCGCTCTTATATCCTTCTCCTTCACTTGATCATCATGTCCTTCATATTATGTGCATCTCCACCATGATCATCATTTCATGTCCATGCACCATCTCTTTGTGATCTTGTGGCTAACACTTCTTGCCACATACACCTTCATCACATGTGTTGCTTATGCCTAACTCAAAACACTTAACACATGGCATTTGCAACTTGGTGTCATTAATTACCAAAACCAAACTTGGGCTTTCAATCTCCCCCTTTTTGGTAATTGATGACAACCATCACAAAGATATAAAATAAAAACAATTTTCAATTTCGATAGTATTAGCTCCCCCTACATATGTGCTTCCATGAGTTTGGTTTAATTGTGCACATATATATGGATTTGAATTTTGGGAGAGTTACTGCTATCAAATTGATGCTAAGGTATATAGAATGGACCTTTGAAGCGTGATACCAATCGGAGTTGCCTTTATATACAATCCTTAGCATCAATGTAGCTAGACACCACTTGTAATACATCACTTGTAAAGATTACAAACACTAAAATACCCCGTGAGATCAGCATTATAAGCAAAGGTGTCTAGATACCACTTGTAAAGCTACTCTCAACAATTCATCATTCAAGTTCTATTTCTAGCATACATCATACAAACATGAATATGAATTTAAGCTTTGCAATGCAACAATTCATCTTGTTAATGCACATACAAATGCAACAAATAATTCATGAGCTTGTTCCCCCTACTTGTGTGCTCAATTTTAATTGATCCCTTGATTTCTCTTTGTAACTTAACTTTTTATCTTTGTGACTTTTCTCTCCCCCTTATTATATCTTTCTCCGTCTTTGCAATATCTTTGTGACTTTTCTCTCCCCCTTATTATATCTTTCTCCGTCTTTGCAATATCTTTGTGACTTTTCTCTCCCCCTTTGTCAACAATCACCAAAAAGGTGCCAATTTTAGTGAGAGATAGGTCAATCAATATGAGGGAGTCCAAATTATGGTTCAATCTAGATCACTTGCCTAGAATATGTAATTCGGTTTGATCCAAGCACAAGCTTCTTCACACCTCATAAAGTATAAGGATTATCTTGAGCATGTTGAATTACACATCATGAGCTCATTTTCTAAATTTAACACTAGGTTGGCAAGCCCACAAACATGTCATATGCTACCACTAGATTAAACAAACATAGAAGCAATAGTGGTACCATATATACATCAAAATCATTTGATTTTCATGAATGAGCCTATTTGTTATGCAAATATGTCTATATGTTCTAAACATGTCCTTAGCAAAGTATGAATGATATGCCAAACAACTTTACCTTGCTATGTTGGAGG
The DNA here is from genome assembly GCA_038087645.1 of Saccharum hybrid cultivar R570. Classification (NCBI taxonomy): domain Eukaryota; kingdom Viridiplantae; phylum Streptophyta; class Magnoliopsida; order Poales; family Poaceae; genus Saccharum; species Saccharum hybrid cultivar. Next base: position 31,809,018 of record JAQSUU010000001.1, on the reverse strand, counting down.
AGAGGCATGTCATATAAGAATGTGGGGGTGCACTTATTTCAGGTTGGAGAAGTCAAGTATGTTCAATTCATTCTTCAACTTATAAAATCTTTTCTCATCAAGTGGCTTTGTGAAGATATCGGCTAGTTGATCTTCGGTGCCAATGCTTTCAATGCTAATATCACCCTTTTGTTGATGGTCTCTTATGAAGTGGTGCCTTATGTCAATGTGCTTAGTTCTTGAATGTTGAACCGGATTTTGTGTCATCTTGATAGCACTTTCATTGTCACAAAACAATGGTACGTTCTTGAACTTGATTCCAAAATCATTTAAGGTGGCCTTCATACAAAGCAATTGTGCACAACAACTACCGGCACTAATGTATTCGGCCTCGGCGGTAGATAGTGCAACACTATTTTGTTTCTTTGATGACCATGAAACAAGAGACCTTCCAAGCAATTAACAAGTGCCACTTGTGCTCATTCTATCAATCTTGCAACCACCATAGTCGGAATCCGAATATCTAATCAACTCAAAGTTAGACCCCTTTGGAAACCATAATCCAACATCATGAGTGCCCTTAAGATATCTCAATATCCTCTTGGTTGCTTTCAAGTGACTTTCTCTAGGTGAAGCTTGATATCTTGCACACTTGCACACACTAAACATCACATCCGGCCTAGAAGCGGTGACATAGAGCAAACTTCCAATCATAGACCGATATAACTTTTGATCTACCATGTTTTCACTATCATCAATACCCAATTGATCATTAGTGCCCATTGGTGTACTCCTTTGCTTAGCATCTTGCAATCCAAACTTCTTGATCATGTCCTTGATGTACTTGCCTTGACTTACAAAAGTGTCATTCTTTATTTGCTTGATTTGAAGTCCAAGGAAGTAACTAAGCTCTCCAATCATAGACATCTCAAACTCATTAGCTATTATATTTCCAAACTCTTCACAAAAGTCTTGGTTAGTTGATCGAAAGATAATGTCATCCACATAGATTTGCAACACAAACAAGTCATTTCCAAGCTTCTTGGTGAAGAGAGTGGTGTCAACCTTTCCCATCTTGAACCCTTTAGAGAGGAGAAAGTCCCTCAACCTCTCATACCATGCTCTAGGTGCTTGCTTCAAACCATACAATGCCTTCTTTAGCTTGTAAACATGGTCGGGTTTCTTGTCATCTTCAAAACCGGGAGGTTGCTCAACATAAACTTCTTCATTGATGTAGCCATTGAGAAATGCACTCTTGACATCCATTTGATAGAGCTTTATGTTTTGTGCACAAGCATATGCTAATAAGATTCTAATTGCTTCCAATCTTGCAACCAGTGCATATGTCTCTCCAAAGTCAAGACCCTCAACTTGAGTGTATCCTTGTGCTACTAATCTTGCTTTGTTCCTTACAACCATGCCATCTTGATCTTGCTTGTTTCTAAAGACCCACTTAGTGCCAATCACATTGTAGTTCTTTGGCCTCTCAACAAGTTTCCAAACTTGATTTCTAGCAAAGTTGTTTAGTTCTTCATGCATGACATTTACCCAATTAGAATCCTTCAAAGCATCTTCTAATTTCTTAGGTTCTTCAAGTGACACAAATGAGTAGTGCTCACAAAAGGATGCTAGTCTTGATCTAGTTTGAACACCACTTTGAATTCCACCAATGATTTGATCCAACGGATGATCTCTTGCAATGCTAGTAGGTTGGAGTATTGGGAGTTGATTGCTTCCACTTGTTTGACCTTGAACTTGAGCTTCATCATGAGTACCACTTGAGCTTGCTTGATTTGTGTCAATTTGCACACTTTGATTGATCACAAGAATATCATCATCATCAACTTGCCTTGGCCTAACATCACCAATGTCCATGTTCTTCATTGCATTTGACAATTGATCTCCTCTCACATCATCAATGTTTTGAGCTTTATTTTGAGACCCTTGGGTTTCATTAAACTCAACATCATGAACTTCTTCCAAGGTGCCATTTGTGAGATTCCAAACTCTATATGCTTTGCTTGTGGTAGAATAACCAAATAAGAACCCTTCATCACATTTCTTTTCAAACTTGCTCAATCTAGTGCCTTTCTTGAGAATATAGCATTTGCAACCAAACACTCTAAAGTATGCAATGTTGGGCTTTCTTCCATTCAATAGCTCATATGGTGTCTTCCCAAGCTTCCCATGACAATAGAGACGGTTGCTACAATAGCAAACCATGTTGATGGCTTCACTCCAAAATGAATGACTAACATTGTATTCACTAAGCATTGATCTAGCCATATCAATCAATGTTCTATTTTTCCTTTCAACTACACCATTGGATTGAGGAGTGTATGTTGGTGAGAATTGATGTCCAATACCAAGATCATCACATAAATCTTCAATTCTTGTGTTCTTGAACTCACTACCATTATCACTTCTAATCTTCTTGATGGTAGTCTCAAACTCATTTTGCACCCTCTTGATAAAAGACTTGAATAGATAATAAATATCACTCTTGTTATAGAGAAAGAACACCCAAGTATATCTAGTATAGTCATCAACAATCACAAAACTATACTTATTGCCACCAATGCTAGTGTATGTTATTGGCCCAAACAAGTCCATGTGTAATAGCTCAAATGCCTTTGATGTGCTTATTTCACTTTTACTAGGATGTGAATTTCTAACTTGTTTGCAGGCTTGACAAGCACTACAAGGTTTATCCTTCTCAAAGGTGACATCCTTCAAGCCTCTAACTAAGTCATGCTTCAAAAGTTTGTTCAATTGTTTCATTCCAACATGACCAAGCCTTCTATGCCACAACCATCTCATACTAGATTTACTAAGCAAGCATGATGTCAATTGTGTCTCACTATCATTGAAGTCAACCAAGTATAAGCTACCATGTCTAAATCCTTTGAATATCAAATTTGATCCATCAACACTTATGACTTTAACATCATCACTACTAAATATGCACTTGAAGCCAAGATCACAAAGTTGTGCCACCGATAAAATATTGAAATCCAATCTCTCAACTAGCAACACATTAGATATGCTCATATCATTTGAGATAGTAATTTTACCAAGCCCCTTGACCTTGCCTTTCTTGTTGTTGCCAAAAGTGATAGCATCAAAACCACCATTTTGACTAGTATCAATTGATTTGAACATACAAGAATCCCCGGTCATATATTGAGTGCACCCACTATTAAGCATCCAATGCCTTCCTCTGGCTTTGTAATTGACCTACAAGATAAGATCAATTCTTTTTAGGTACCTAAACTTGTTTGGGTCCTCCAAGGTTAGTGACCAAGCTCTTTGATACCCAAATGACTTTCTTCTTTGAGTCCATCCATGGTGCACCAATGAACTTAGCATGAACACCATTTGTACCCTTGGTAAGCATATAGAAAGAATCAAACATAATTGAGGATACATTAGCATTTGATTTCTTGTTCATGCATTGTTGCTCTATGTGACCAACTTGCTTGCAACTTTTGCAATAGCTACCATTGTTCTTCACAAAATGAGTCTTGTGAGGAGCAAAAGCGGCCTTACCTTTCTTGGGGTTATAGCCCAATCCCTCTTTGTAGAGAGAAGCTCTTTGGCTTCCCAAGCACATAAGCAAGCGGTTCTCACCACCATAAGCCTTAGCTAAGGTGTGATTGAGCTCTTTTACCTCCTTCTTGAGATTTTCATTCTCAACTATAAGTGTGGAGTCACAAGTGAAACCACCACTACTAGATGAGGATGATGTAGATGAGCTACATGAAGGGTTAGTGGAAGCAACAATAATAGGCTTATGAAAAGTTTCATCAATTATATCACATGGTATACCTAAGTTGCAAGTTTTAGCTTTCTCAACATTAGTTGGCATGTTTTCACATTTTTCAACTAGAGAGGAATGAGCTTCTTCAAGCTTTGTGTGAGACTTTTGAAGCTTATTATGGTCTACCTTTAGACTCTCATAAGATGCCCTAAGCTCATCAAGTTCTTGCATAAGGTTTTTCTTTTCCTTAAGCAAGCCCTTGCACTCCTTTCTAGATTCTTTAAAATGTTGAGTGCAATCTTCTAGCATAGTTATTAGTTTATCTTTAGTGAATTCTTCTTCATCACTATCACTATCACTAGCATTATCATGATCGCTCTCATCGTCGGATAATACCTTAGTGGCCTTAGCCATGAAGCACGATGGAGTGTCGAAGAGGGAGACCTTCTCTTGGATGGCAATGCTAGCATGTCCCTTCTTCTTGATCTTGTTGTCATCCTCATCATCACTTGAGGAATCATCACTATCCCATGTAGCAACATGAGAACCATTCTTCTTCTTATAAGAGCTCTCCTTCTTCTCTAGCTTCTTCTTTTGCTTTTTCCTCTCCTTCTTGATAGCATCTTCATCATCACTCTCATAAGAACACTTTGCAATGATATGGTCCTTGCTGTGGCATCTAAAACATCTCATGGTATGCTCATTTTTCTTGGATGAGTTCTTCCTCCTCCTTGCACGATAGCCTTTCTTCTTCATGAATTTGCCAAATTGCTTGACAAAGAGAGCCATCTTCTCATCAGTGTCATCACTATCACAAGAGCTTGAGTCTTCATCACTTGATAATTCAATCTAGGTCTCAAAATATGCAAGAGTTACCCTCAAACCCCGGCCAACGTCTATTTATGGCGAAGGGGTACGCAGCTAGCCGTTAGGAACTCAAACAGCTGAAATCGCGCTGACCGGACGCGCTGGTCAAACTGACCGGACGCGCTGGTCGTGCAGACCGGACGCGCTGGTCAAACTGACTGGACGCGCCGGTCACGCAACGGCTAATTTTCGAAACACTGACCGGACGCGCTGGTCGCGCAGACCGGACGCGCTGGGTGTGACCGGACGCGCTGGTCCCGCAACTGACCGGACGCGCTGGTCAGGCTGAGTAGTGCACAACGAAACAACGACCAGACGCGCTGTTGAACTGACCGGACGCCACAGTGCCAACGTCCGATTAGAGTCCAGTAAGCTCCCTAAACGACCAGACGCGTCCGGTCATCAGTGACCGAACGCGTTGCGCGTCCGATCATCAAGCTGAAACACGCGCAGAAGCTGAACGCTGACCGGACGCGTCCGGTCATACAGAGACCGCGTCCAGTTCAGCGTCCGGTCACCTCTGTGACCTCTGTTCGCCTCCATTTATTTTTCGACTTCCGGCGCAATGGAAAATAGGCATTTCACTTCCCCAAAAAGCGCCGAATCCCGCCGCTTAAACTCCACCGCCTTCGCAAATGTGCTAACACCACCAAGTGTACACCACCATGTGCATGTGTGTTAGCATTTCACAAACATTTTCCAAGATGTTATGTTAGCTCTTTACTAGATCCTAATGCATATGCTCAAGACAATGATCTAGTGGCACTTGATTCCCGAGCTAACTGTGATTGCCCCTCTTGATAGTCGGCTATGTATCCTAAACCCAGTCAATCACTTCTCTACTCATCTTAGATCGGCAAAAGGAAAACCCCTATGGTTATACCTTTGCCTTGCGCTCTTATATCCTTCTCCTTCACTTGATCATCATGTCCTTCATATTATGTGCATCTCCACCATGATCATCATTTCATGTCCATGCACCATCTCTTTGTGATCTTGTGGCCAACACTTCTTGCCACATACACCTTCATCACATGTGTTGCTTATGCCTAACTCAAAACACTTAACACATGGCATTTACAACTTGGTGTCATTAATTACCAAAACCAAACTTGGGCTTTCAGCTCTGCCTCGCCCAACCTCTCGGGTGAGGGCTCCGCCTCGCTCGACCCCTTGGGCAAGGGCTTCACCTCGCTCGAGCCCTCGGATACGGGCTCCACCTCACCCGATCCCTACAGGTACACTAGACCTCGGCCCCATGCAGTACTCCAACCACTTCGGGCATGGCCACACATGATCATGATGTTAGAAGGGAAATAGAGCCATGCCTCAACATGACCAGCAGCCACGACAGCCCATCCCATTCCCATGCCTCCAATAGTGCTGAGCGGACATGCGATGTGGTGCCTAATCCTCATACGACAAGCCTGTTGACCACACCTTGAGCCATGACCGGGCGACAACGCCCACGCGTGGCTATAGCGACGTATAGGACCATGATGTGAGGGCATCCCCATCATCGTCTACAGGGCCATTAGGGCCCACTAGCAGAGGAAGGAGGGCGGCGTAGCTCTAGGACTCCTTCCTCTCTCTTTTGTTTTTCTATTTCTTCTTTTTCTTTCTCCCTATCCTTTCTCATGTACTACCAAACCTTCCCTTGACCTATAAAAGCGAAGGGCTGGTACCCCTCTAAGGGGTCTCTTTTGGCACTCAAGATTAACACACACACGCTCACAAGTTCTCAAGCCCCCTCTGCCGGCAGGTGAATAGAGTGGTCTTGGGCGCACACCTCACACACACTAGAGACTTGGGAAACCCGTCCCTCTCTCGATCGTTTGTAACCCCTACTGCAAACCGAATATGGAGCTGGTAGTGTAAGCCACCACGAACTAGAGTAGGGACATTCTGCCCAAACTAGTATACATCTTTGCATCCTCCAAGCTCACCATCCGAACCTAAACGTGCAATCCACAAATTTACTAGTTGGCGGTTTAGAACGCCGACACCAGGCAAATCTCACAAATTGATGAAACTCTAAAAAAATAAATGAAATCTCCAAGATACACTAAGTACAAGAAGATCCATCATAATAACATGACTTAAAAGCATATCCAGGCAATAAACTTTAGCCAACCACCAAAATTTACTAAAACATACAAGTGCAAGCCTATAAAAACCTACCCATTCCCAAGCGCTGACCTCAGTCAGTGCGTAATTGCCTCATCATACCAGAGAGTACTAGGGGGAAAAAGAAACAAGCAAAGCCACCATACCACATACAAAAGAGGGGAGAAGTGATGGAGGCAGGAGTATCCTTAGAAGATAAAGGGCAAAAGATATCGTACGAAGACTCGTAATGGTTGTAGCTCGCGCAACCTATCGAAGACCACAGATAGCTTGTACGCATCAACCACATGGTGATGTATAGCTTCCACTGGTTGTTGTACAACTACAGACTGGCATCAGGTGTCCAGTGTCAGAGGTTACGGGAGGGTATTGCATGAAGTCTCGTAAGATCCACCCGCAGCCGAAGACACAAGCGGGCGTAGCCTGGGATCAACCATGTTCGATAGGAGCACAGCTGCTCTAGCATGACCGAACGAGGAAAGCAACTAGTCCAAGATCAAGCAGAGGCTTTGCTCAAGAAATGCTTCCTCAGCATCTGTTGCCTACTCAAATTGCTCTGTGGCCTCTAGAGAAGCTTCCGATGAATGCTCAAACCGCACCAAAGCCTTCGCAACATCGGCAAGATCAAGCACAAGCACTGCAGCTCCTTCGTGCAGATGCACCAGAACGTCACCATCGGCTCCAAGCAAGCACAAAGTCAAAGGCCAAGACAACTATCAATCTCCCACGGCCCCTGAAAGCACCTTAGCTGCTCTGCTGCGACATGCAAGCTCATCCCCAATGGGAGCCAGAGAAAAGAGCAGCGGAGGCAGGAGCAACAAAAATAAGAGCCATAGTCTCCACGACTCACGCAAGGTCGAAGACTAGCACCTCAAATAATCAGCACCAACGCGCAGACTCGCACTCATCATTAACTAGGAAAGAAACAGGCAGTGACCAAACGAAAGTTGTAAGCAACATGTGTTGAGAGCCTTCGACCTAGCCATCAAATGTAACTTGAATCTTCGATAAAACAAGTGCACAAGCAAAACAATTCATTCAGGTATCACTTAAAAAAAGGATCACATATTATCAAAGGGTAATAACTTGAATACAAACCATAGCATGCCAGAAATACACCTTAAAAGACACAATGTAAACACACGCTGCATCTAAGAATGGAAATTACAAAAGGTGCAAAGGCCCTGGAGTGAAGGAAGCCTGAGCACAAGTTTAAACCGGCGATCGCGGCCCTCGCTAGGCCATAGACCTAGTAAACCCTGCCCGTTCATCGTCTATATCAAACAGAACAAAATCAAACATATCTTGGACAGAACACCTTGGAAACCACGCCAATATTCCAACAATTCTCCACTAACATAAACACCATCTTGCAACAGAGTTAAAGGAACGATGTCTAGTGCAGGCCATTGAGAGGCAACCTGCGCAAGACAAAATATACATCATATTTACAACTTGAACCAGAAGAACTTCATAAAGTTCTTAATTGACTTCGTGACCTCCGACGGAGATTCGCCAAGTTCTAAAGGCCCCTCAAAAACCTTCCACCCCTTCAAGCTGGTAATGTGCGAACAACTTGCCTTGCCAAGAGTCTTGCAAAGATTGGTGGCGCAGGAAAGCGCACCAAAATCCATGGCACCGCCAACAAACTCTGGCAACTTGGCAAAATTCTCCTTCAGCCAAGCAAAAATACCATAGGTAGAGGCGTCAACTAGCAGTGGGGAGGTAGCACCACCAAAACTAGCCAAAGCCACCTGGTATACCTTCGCAGCTGACGTGCCAACGCTCCTTGCCTCTTTCAACCGCTTGGTTAGTAGGTCAATCTGAGCGCTCAAAGCCCGGCTGGCGGACCTCTCTGCCTCAACCTGCTTGTGAAGGTGTTCATTTTCATCATTCCCTTTCTCCAACCGGCCAAGCAATAGCTCCTCCGCGGCCTTTGACCCAGAAATATCTTTTTCTAAAGCAGTAACCTGCTTCTTCAAATCTTCAACGGCTTGTTGGGCAACTTGAAGATCAGCGACTTCTTGTGCAAACTATTTCTTCTGGAGGGCCTCAATAGCCTCATCTTGCTTGATGACTTCAACAGACGCGTGCTCCTCAAGGGCCTCCGCCATATGATGCCCCTAAGGAAGCAACAAAAGTTTTAACTAAACAAGGCAAAGGTTCCACGGTCAAGAAACCTATCATAAACCGACCTTTGCACTCATCACACAGTTGTGCTCAAGATTATACTGCAGCAACTTGTAGAAATCCACCTTTCTAAAATGGTGGCAGGCGCGACCTAGCAATCAAAGAAAAATATAAGGCAAAGTAAGGCAAAGCCGGCAATTAGAGATGGAAAGTACAATGCAACCTCCAATCTCTTGATATAAAGCATGCAGGGTTTCCCCAACCCACTTAGTGTATCGGCAGAGCCTTCGCCTAAAACAAAAAACAAACCATAAGAATTAGAAATAAAAGCAAGAGTAGATAAGCAAAAAAGCATACAAGCTGAACCTTCGATGCCAGGAGGAGCTTGAGTTGAAGGTCCGGTCCTAAGCTAAAGGGGAGCCTTCGGAGGAGCATCCAAGCCTATTTCGGCAACATTCAAGCCAACTGGAATGGGTTTCTCCCCAAGAATAGGAGTCTTCATGGCCGCAGTCAAGTCAGCTAGCGAAGCAAACAAAAAGGATGAGGACAACCAATAAAATAAGAAAGAGAGTAAGGGTGTGTTTAGATGGTTGTAAAGTGTGTGTAAAGTTCCTGTAGCACTTTTCGTTGTTATTTAGTAAAATTTATCCAATCATGGACTAACTAGGCTCAAAAGATTCGTCTCGACATTTACAGACAAACTGTGCAATTAGTTATTTTTTTACCTATATTTAATGCTCCATGCATGCGTCCAAAGATTTGATGTGACGGGGAATCTTGTAAAATTTTTAGAATTTTAAAGGAACTAAATATTGCCTAAAAAACAATTCTGGAGCATTTACCAAGATAAAAAGGTTTCATCAAGGAAACCCCGCGTACCAGCATCCCTAGCGTGCGGCGAAGTCTCCAGGGCTTCCAGACCTTGCGGCAAAACCGAAGGCGGCCGTTCGTCTGACTCTGCCTTTGACTCCTCCAAGTGTTGTGCCTTCGCAGATCGGTCAACCCAAGCCGAGGATGAGTCCTCACTAGCCGAAGTGGAGGCTGAGCCCACTCCAGCAGCATTGCCCTCATACTCAGATGAGTCGTCGCTCACTCCGGCAGGCGATGGCGTGGATGGGCGGAGGTCGACTCCGACATCTACGACGGCTTCCCCGACCTCGATGGTGGTGGCTACATCAGGTAGAGTTTCAACTTGCTGGGTCTGGATCTAGGTTTCCCCTCTTCTGGATCTGGTCAAGTTCGACTTTTGCACCTCCCTTGTCTTCTCTGGCGGTGCCGATGGGCTCCTCCGGTGACGATCTTGGGAGGTTTCTCTACCAATTTGGTTTGTAACCGGGTTGGATCTTACCTACCACCTGTTACGGTGGTTTTATTCCCCTTCTGGGAGCTCTATCGTCTGGCGTTTGGGGATTACTGGTTCTTCTTGAGGCGCCAGATTCCTTCAACACCGGCGATGTGGTGGCGGCCTGCCATCTTCTTCGGCCTGGGCGTTCAACGGCCATAAAGTATGCCGATGCTTTCGTCATACTGCTTTTGGTGCCAACTAAAAATTGTGTTCATTCATCGGGAAGGAGGTCGGTTTCAAGTTCCAAGTGGCTCTGACCACCGGCGACGAGGACGACCGGGAGGATGATGTTGCAAAGACTATGCTGTAATTTTTCTTTTCTTCAAGGGTGTCTTTGCATGTCTTGGAATGTAAACTTCATGGAATATATATGAATACAAACCCGGTTTTCTAAAAAAAAGAGAATGCAAGGCATCAACGCTAGACTAGAAACCCCTGGCTCTAAAATGTTAGCCATCGCCTGATTAGAGGAGCCCATCAAGTCCTCATCTGGGCAGGCGACAGAGGCCTCCGACTGACTAGCACCTTAATGCGCGACGTCTGATCCATTGTGGGTACTCTCCACCACCTCCTCAGAGGCCACGACCTTAGCGCTCTTCAAAACCTTCCTTCTCTTTGAAAGAGCCTTCGGAGCATCCATCTCCTTCCTCTTCTTAGTCTCCACCCAGGAAGTAGCGAGAGGAGCCACAATAACTTTAGCAGCCTTCGCCGCTTTGTCTTCAACATATTTTAACACCTTTGTGGGAACCTTCCAGTCCCCGTACTTCACCTTCATGTCCTCAAACACCCGGTTCAACCGGGGCATAGTGCTGCCAATAGCACGGTGGGACAAATACTCCTTATCAGAGATCTCCCCAAGAATCGTGGAGGTAGACTTTTCCACGAAAGTCACAAACTCTTCATCAGTTTCATCCTCAGCACGCTTGAGATTGAAACAAGGGACAAATTCACCGTCCTCGCTACCGAAGACAGGTAGATTCATCTTCACTAGCTTCATCTCAGGCCTAAATTTCCCTAAAGGCCAAAAGTTGGAGGCCACCATCTCCTCCATAAGATCATGGCCTCTAGAGAAACGACAGGCCTTCGCAAAAGCAACATCACAGGCTGCCCGGGCTTCATCAATCTCAGCTAGAGGTCTAACCCTGGTCGAAGGCTTCATCTCTCCCATAATAGAGGCAAAATGATATTGCTTCACATTTGGCTCCGCCTTATGCTTCACAGCATGAGTCCTCACGTAGAACCAATAGCGAGCCCAATCCTTCTCCCACTTGTTCTTTTGGGCAAAAGATATCTCTAGGCCCCTATCCTTCTGCCCCCTCTTCGCCATGAAGGCGCAATTGGCAAACTGGTACTCAACTTCCTCACCAGCAACCTTGCCCTTTTTTGGCTAACGTTGCAGCTCATAATAAGCACAAAACGTGTCCAGGTCGGGGGGAGCCCCATAACTCTCACAAGCATAGCAAAACTTACTCAGGGTAAGAATCCCATTAGGTGTGAGATGATGAAGCTATACCTTGAATGTCTCCAGGACCAGACGAAGGAAATACACAGATGAGATGCGAAGGCCACTAGAAAAGATCCTTAAAAATGACAGCCTCCTCGGTCCTTGGCTGAGGAATAGTTTCACCACCCGAGGGACGACCCCATCTGTCACAGAACCGTCCAAATTATAAGAGCACAAGTACAAAAATAATCATCGAAGTGATCAAATTCTCACACTTGAGCCCATATAACTCCAGTAGTCTAATAAAATCACGAGGGATTTCAAACCAACCAACATACAAGCCAAGATCATAGTGATTCAACATAACAAGTCACATGTTACATCCATTTCACAAATAATTCAATATACATCAGAGTTCAACATAGTTATTACAACTTAAATTGAAAAGTAGCGGAAGCAAAGTAATTTAAAACTAACATTACTCTTATTTCAAATACATGTCAGTACCAAGGTCAACTCCAACAAAAGCATCATAGACAAGATAGCTTAGAAGGATCATGCCCATGATCACACTCCGCCACTACGGCAGGAGCCATCTAATTCTTGCAGTAGTCATGATATATCACAACCTGCAACAAGTGGGAATAAACCATGAGTACGAGAAGGTACTCAGCTAGAGTTACCCGTCATAAACCAGAAATAAAGTGACACCAAGGATCATGCAAGGCTAATATAATGTGGGCTAGCTTGACAACATTTTGCATAAAATCTTAATACATATAAGTAATCATTAATGCTTAAGCATCAAGTTAAACATCATTAATATGTCATCTATATTAGCACCTATACTAGAGCTCTCACTTGATTAGGAGCAAACAATATTAACCATAGCAGGTATAATTTGAGGCAACATTTAAATTATCATCCAATTAACCATCCGTTTCATTTAATTGAATCTACGTTGCCGCTGCTCAAGTAAAGTGCTCACTAACCGGGAGCGACGACGATTCAAATCGAGTTCCTATCCAGCCGGAGGGGTATCTCTAACACAAACCGCGCAGGCCCTATGCCAGGGTCGCACAAGTCACCTTTGGTACAGTTTAGAAAAGTACGGATTCGACTGATGCCGTATCCCCAAGGGCAACACTCAGCCAAGTGATAGAGACTTTAACCCTCCTTTGGTCTCATGCCAATGTCCCCAAGCACATCCTTACTTCCTCCAGAATGCGCACTTGACCCCCCCGATTCCTAGCCTGAACTGTATTACTCGGCTTCGCGGTCGGAACGACTTATCCGGCCAGCTAAGTGTTAGACTGCGTTCAACATGACTCAAGGACGTACAGCGAATCGGTCCTTAAATGACTCAGACGGGGATAGATCCACACCCAAGACCTCCATGTCTTGCTGCTTCACTATCGTTATCCCGTCCGATCTCATTTTATTTTATTAACATATGGTTCTTTTTTACAATAGCCATATAGCCAACTGTGCCATATATAAGTATCCCTAAAGCTCGCAGGTGATAGGAAATCACCCGACTTCTACCGCGTAAACCAAGACTAAGCATCTACTCGATCTTGGTTTATGTAGGATTCAAGGATTCATATATCTGGACAAGGAATGATATAATGCAGCAAGGGTTTCCAACCAACTCCTACCACTTAATGCAACAATACTTATAACATATATATAATTAATTGCTTTGAAGGTAGGAGGCTTATAATGCTCCGGGGCTTGCCTGAGATCTGACTTAAATCAGTCAAGTTAGCTTGCACCGTCCGGAACATCTCCACTCCATGTATGCACTTGAGGGTTCTTCCATCTTCAGGATGGATCCACCAACACCATCTTCAGGTTTAACTCCACATCATGTCCTCCACGTGGTGCATCTAGCATACCTAGATGAGGTGCAACAATACATATGTATGAATACATGTGAATGCAATAGATGATGCATTACACACTAATCAAGGCAAGTACAAGATTACTCTAAATACACATAAGCACTTCACATTGCTTAATTAAACATCACACCACCTATCATGCTAAGATAGCAAGGGAAGCAATACCAAACATGACACAAGATTTACAAAGCCTCAGATGTACTAACTTCATCACCAAGGACATGAATCACACTTAGCAACAAGTAAGCAAAGTAACCAAGCATTCAAGTATTTTCAGCAATTCTGGACATACATGCAGTAGCTGAGTAAATCAATCATATCTAGAGTTTTACAAATCCAAATGACTTGCAAGAAGACATTCTAGAAATCTTATAAAATTCTATACATATCATTTATAATAATAACAGCATGATTCTAAAGTTTAACATGTCGAATTTACACAAACACAGAAAATGGTCTAACAAGACAGAGAGCAAGCAATTCTATAACCCAACTTTAAACAGCTATAACTCCTAAACCACATGGCCAAATGCCACTAAATTTTAACAGTAACTAGATACATAAATTATCTACAACTTTTGTATAAACAAGTTTTACAACAAAGTATATTATCATGAAGAACTTTGCTAAGTTTCCAGATCTGTCTAGAAACCTCATTTGCAAGAAATAATTATTAACTTATGTTGCAAACATATAATTGGACAAAAAAACTTTACTGATATGTCACACATGACTAATGAACACCATAAAACATAGTGTCCATTGCTAAATAAATTATTTTAATACATTTCTTAATTTATCTAGATGATTAGGTGGAATTATGAACACATATCAAAAGTGCACAATAAATTCTAGCAAAATTACAGTGTCATACATATGCTCCCAATAGTCTAGTGTACAAATTTCAAGCCATTTGGAGATGTATATCAACCTCTATGAAAAAGACAAATGACTTTTGCAATAAATCATGTGAGAGCAAGATACACTAATAACTCACTCATACAGCATCAAAAATTCATGAAATTATTACCACACATCAAACATCACCTGATTAGCATGCCACAAAAATTTCACTTTATTTGGAGCCATACAACTGTAGTTATAAAAAAGACAAATGCAGCTAGCATTCAAAACCTAGTTGTATAAATCTATTTTTACAGCTAAAACCTTAAACTAAAACATAACATATTATAGATCCATTGTATAGAGAATTTCACAAGGATTCCAAAAAGTACTCATTTGTTATTTGACGAATTTTCTATGATTTACTATGCATTTTCAAAGTTCCTGCAAAATCATCACAAAACAGTCCTCGTGACACTATTCATCTGAGTCACGGCAGTGCAAATAGGGCCTCCCTTTTAGTCAAATTCTTGTATGAAGTCCCTGGTCGTGATTTTACAAAGGGAGAGGCGCCGAAGCTCACGAAAGCCGGGTGTAGGAGACTTGTCGGCGGCGGTGGAGTGGCGGTAGAGCACCAGGGGGTCCGCGCTCTTCCATGGAGGGGCTTGGCTCGGCTCGAGCTAGCCCGAGACAACCTGGCCGTGAGAGCTCGCGGCTCGGCGACGGAGCTGCATGGCGACAGGGCGTCTCAGCGGGGAAGCGGACCAGAGCAGAGTTGCTCCGCGTGCAGCATGTCACACCCTAAAATATTTGATTTTGGGTTGTGCGTAGAAAACACAAATTAAAATAAATGTTTTGATATTTAGATAAAATTTTCAAAGTTTAGTGTAAGTTAGCGTCAATTAGTTATAGAAAAAAATTGAATCTTTGAACTTTTTCAAAATTAAATAGGATATTGCTTGATGTGATGCCTCCTTTTGGTGTTTGTGAGTGCCGATGGTTTCAAAGTATGATATGACGACATTTCTTTCGCTCCTGGGAAATTTTTCAATCTTTTCTGGAATTAAATTCTTTTTTCTTTAAGTTTTATCTTTTTTCCCGATCATCTCAATAATTTTTTATGAGCTCAAACTCATTTAGTTGAGTTCCTTATCCCTCCAAGAGTCTCCAGGATTTTTTTGGTGATTTTTCTGAGCTCCGGGCTATTTTTCGCGGCTTAAAAGATAATTCTGGATATTCTGTAATTATTTTAATCCCGAAATTATATAATTATAAAATATCTCATTTTTCCAAAAATTCCAAACCCTAGACTTATATATATGCTGGTGTAGCCCTCAACGTGTTGATTTCAGAAGTATAACCCTTTTCATGAGCCGCCACTCATAGCTCCCTCCATCCCTCGCCAAAGTTCGTCATATACAACTTGTGTTTCGGCGAACTTTCGACGAAGGTTCGGCGAGCTTTTCCGGCCATGTTTCTTATCTCCAGCGAATTCCGCTTCCACTCGAACGTTTGTCTCATTGTCCTCTACACCGACACGTCTTCCTTTTCATAAATTAGTGCTTCTTGCGCCGTTTTCCTAATTTCTCTCTCTTTTCCGACGAGGTTTCCCGCCAAGCTTGTCGCTGTGTTCATCGTTTTTCCGGCCAACCCGGTCCCTGCTCGCGCCTACCACCTCTCTGTACGCGCGTGGCACCGACTCCCTCCACCGTGTGCTGCACCCGGGCCACCTCCTCGCGCCCCTACGCAGACCGCCGCCGGCGGCCACCACCTAGTAGCCGTCGGAGCTTCTTGGCCACGGGCTGGTCCGCCCAGCCACCCCCAGCTGGTGCGTGGGTGCGCGCCTGCGCAGGCTGCTGCGTTCGGCGCTTCGGCGAGTAGACCCACCCGGCCCCTGTCTTTTCTTCTCCATGATCGGAGCTCACGTCCATGCAGGCGTGAGGCAGAACACGATCTGCAACTCAATGAACAAGACGAGGCAATTACAGTTTTGCCACCGAACGAGATTAGGCCTAGTTTAATCGTTTTAATTCCGCTTTACTCTGTTCAAGTTGTGTTAGAATCATGTCGTCGCACTCTACGCGGTAGTACCAACGTTGGTCATATCTCACAATTATAAATTTATTGATTTAAAAACTTTTTGATTAATAATTATTTAATCGCTGTTAATTAGAAAATAACTAAGGGTTGCAATTCCATTCGCGCCGTATCGTGTTTGTGTCGACGTAAACTATGTATCAGTAACGATGTTTATCATGTCACTTGATTATGAATTTGTTAAATTAAATAGTAATTAGATTAATATATTTATTTAATGGTTTCCTAATTAATTAACAATAGTTAATTCGATTTAACTCTGATTCGGTTCGTTTGAGTTGTGATCGTGCCGACCAAAGTTACATGTTAGTAGGAACGTTTAACCTATCCTACCTCATTGAATTTTATAAGTTAGATATTAATTTGATTTATGCTTGTGTAATTGAGTTTCTAATTAAAAGCAACATGGGTTTATACTTCGGTCTGTCCTAAATTAATGTTAATCTAATTAATATTAAACTAAATGTCTTTTGAATTATAAGATGCTTAGTTCAACTTTGAAACATAAGTGATTTCGTTTAGTTGGCACATGTTTTTCTATATACCGTTAAATATTAAATTGATTAATGTACTTGTATCTATTTTATAATTAAAATTTGCTTAGTCTAAGTACGTTGCATATAAGATAAACTTGTGTAGATAATTTCTCATGCACTTTTCTTTTACAAAGTTAATGTTTAGTTTGATTAAATGATACATGCACGTTTACAAATAAAAGTACGGCTAGTTTCAACTTAGCTTTTGAATTAAAATATTATTTGACTAATCTGAGCTACTATTTCACATGGTCTTGTTTAATTAAAATGAATTAAGAATGTAGCCTTTTCTTTTTCTATTGTAATACATAAAACTCCCGATAGCCGCTACATCACATCTTGTGTTCATTATTAAATATTAATTCGATTAATGGGTATGTAACCAGTTTTCAATCTAAAAACAACATGGAGGTACATTCCGATTTTGTATATGTAAATAAATGTTAAAATAATTAGCTACTAACATAAACATATTTTTAATTTGTAAATTGCTTAGGCTAGCACTTTGACGTGTGTTTGGATGCTCTCACAAAATTATTTCTTTTGCAAATATAAAAACATAACTTGCTTAATAAAATATTGTGTGGGAATATTTCTAAAATATATAAACTATGGTTAGTTTCAACTTGGTGTTAAGTCCAAATATGATTTGTCTAATCTGAACTAATTACTTTTCCATGATCTTGTTAGCTAAAATAAATCAAGCATGTAGTGGTTTCTTTTATAATATAAATATTTCGATAGTCTTTTTCTTTTTAGCGATAGTTCCGTTATCGACGTTTCTTGTGTTCTTATGACTATAGCCGGTAGCTCTCTTTTAGTACGTTGTTTTCTCTTGTGTGGTGTATTGTTCTTAGTTGTCCCTATTTGTTGCTTGTATGTCTGTTAGTGTGCTAGGTTGCTATGATCTACGAGTAGAAGAAAGACTATCCGTGAGCGCCGAAGATCCAAAGGTGAAGACCAGAAGCTGAGTGTCAGAAGTTGCAAATGAAAGATTAAGTTGAGGCTCTTCAGAGCAAGTTGCTTCGGGCATAAAGCAAGTTCTAAGGCAAGTATAACATGGGACTATCCTTGTTGTCCTAATCACTGAAACTATCATACATATGCATGTGTCCTCATTGACAACCATAGAGATTATAACTTAGCTATTGATATCTTGTTTACTTGTCACCTATGAGTTGTGCATTTGGGTAGCTATTGCTAGCGCTTAATTATGAACGATGCTCTTGTAATTGGACTAATGAATTATGCGACCAACCTTTAACGATGATTTTACTATTATTGAAAGGGGGCTAGAGCAAGGGGTTATATTGTTGCTCTGGTTTCTCTCCATAAGGACTTATCTGTACGTGATCATTCGGGACATACAGTACAGCTGTGAGGGCTATATGTCTCTGGTTGTTCAAGAGACCTTTTCTAGTTTGTTAGTGGTTACCTTAATTAGCGTAAGAATGACTTGACATGTTGGGTGTAGGACAACTTCTAGTCTATGAGTATAGCCGAGAAGGAAGTGTGCCATTGAAAAAGGGGGTTCCTACATCTGCCTGCCGAGTGAATCTAATGACCCTAACTTGTTAGACGAACTCTTGGATGGCTTTATATGGTTTTAGTGTTTTGGAATTTATAACCCCAATGCAACTGAAAACCATGACTCACAGTGAAAGTGTACACCTCTGCGCAGAGTGAAAAACTGGTATACTAGCTGTGCCCACGGATATGAACAGCCTTAGAACATTTACAGATAGATGATCACCATTGCTATATCATGTTTTAATTACTGTTGATATTATTATGCCATGATAATGCTGTTTTATTATTCTTATTACAATTGATCATTGATTCATTAATGGGATTTGGATTACCTTGATGCTACTCAATTGCCAATTATGTAATGAATAAAAGTTAAATGCAGTCAAACAGTGTCTAGCCTTTTTAAGCCTCATGAACCCCATTATATATTTGCTGAGTTTGACATGGACTCACACTTGCTATTTCCCCACACCCCAGTGTGTAGTAAGGTGCTACTCAGAAGAAGAATAAAGATGTAGTTGAGTTTTCAGAAGTTTATCAGAAGTGCATGGCATACAAAGCCCCCAGTCAGCCGTCCCTGAGAGGAATGGAGCCTAAAGTTTGGTCACCGTTCCGCGATACTTTGATGTAAGTCTTATTATAGCTATATGTACGTTAAATAAATAACATTGTTTCTGATACTTTTTCATTCTGACGTATGTGTGGACTTCCTGGGCACACATATGGCTGACCTGGTTTAGTTCTTTAAAACTGCGTGTGACACAGCACGACACGGCAAAGCTGGTGGCGAGATCGGCTCGGGCTGCGAGCGTGTGAGGCTGCGGGGCGATGAGCGGCCATGGAGCTTGGCTTGCCGGCAATGGCAGCCATGGCGGCAGCGGTTGTAACAGAACCGACCAATTATACGAGATTAAGTAAGAAAATTATCCACCGAGCAGACGATTTAGCAAACTTAAGCCCGTATAACCCGGTAGTCCGTGAAATCACGACGGATTTCAAACCAACTTACATACCAGCCAAGATCGTAATAAGTTTAGCGGTCACCATCACAAGTTACATAAAAGTTCGCGTCACAAATACATCGGAGTTTAAACATAGTTATTACAAACCAAGTTCAAATAAGAGTAGCAGAAGCATTTAGTTCAAACCACACACACTCACATAGAGTTTGAAATAAAGTGCCAGCTCAGGATCATCTCCAACAAAAGCATCAGATGAGACATAGTGAATGACCACTGCCCATGGTCCTAAGCTTCTCCCATCGTAGGATAAAGGCAGTTGATACAGTAGCCATAATACATCTGCCCATCTGCAACAAGTGGGAACAAAGCCTAGAGTACGAGAAGGTACTCAACTAGACTTACCCGACATAACAAAAAATAAAAGACACCAAGGATCATGACAGACTTTATGGTAGGGTAGCTGACTCATTTGCAAAAAGACATTTTTAGTATTTAAAGAATCTTTTCCAGAAACTTTGCATCAAGTTAAATCTTTATTAACCTGTCAACTACATTTACACCTGTACTAGAGTAACATGTACTTAAACAAGTAAGGATGACCAATGATCATTAACAACTCTCATCATGTCATATTCCATATAACAGTCCAAGTGTTCCATCAATATTACTACGATGAAGTAACTCAAGTCAAGTGCTCACTATCCAGTGAACGATGGCGATTCGAATCAATTATTAACCAGCTGGTAACTTATTCCTCACACAAACCTCACTCACCCACTAAAGTGAGATATTGCTCACCGAGTCAACCATTCAGGTAAAGTCTCGAGTTTGCCAGGAACCACATATACCCGGGGCCGCCCGACTGCTCTTTGGCCTTATCATCGCGCCCTCGTGTCCTACCACACCTGCTCTGGTACAGTGCGTTGCGGGCAATCCACTCGACCCGAATAATCTTCCAGCTTCGCGGTTGAAAGGTACATTATTCAGCCAGCTAAATGTAAGGCATGCGTTCAACATGACTCGAGGCCCAACAACGGTCTGTCCTTAATCGACACAGATGGAAAACACTACAGTCTGAAACCCTATAAGTCTCCGTCCGGTCTCAATTTCATATTAACACTTAGTTATTCTACGATGACATACTTATTCAAGCAGATCCAAGTAACCACCTATAGCTCGCAGGTGACAGGAAATCACCCGATGTCTACCGGTCTAAGCAAGCTAAGCATTTCTTGACTGCGAATACCAAGGTAACAAGGATATAGTTAAACAGGGTAAACAAGGTATAATGCAGCAACGATCATAAACAACTCCTAAACGTAATACATCAGTTAAAGTAAAGCATTAATAAAATATTTGCAAATCGGGAGAGAAATGCTCCGGAGCTTGCCTCTTTCGAAAGAGCTCGGGCGGTGGTCGGGACACTCTGGAAAAGCCTCACCGACCTCCTCGTTGGCTTCGGGCACCTCCTGCTCTTGCACCTCGGGCTGCTCTTCCGGCTCCTCGGGAACTGCTACCGGAGTTACTTCTTGCGATCCTGCATGATGCGAATGTATAAGTGCACATGCCTAGGTGCATTGCAGAGATGACATGTAATGATCATGATGAATGAGATGTAGATGAACAGGTTTACTTTATTGCATAAAGTGGAAATATAATTCTTCTACAAGGTAGTCAACATCATCCAAGAACATGTACTAGTATGCTGCTACTACAAACATTCTCTACCATGCCAAGTCACCATAGAAATCTAAGATGCTTCAAAGATACACCAAAGCAAATCTTATTAATTAGTCATGCATTAACAAGGTTAATTAAACCCTAATTCCAACTAGGTTTGAACAGCAACACCTATTTTGGTAGCACATAAAAATCTGAGAAAATTACAGTAGCTTACTATCATCTAATTTAGCATGCCACAAAAATTTCATTACATTTGGAGTACTAGAACTGCCTACACAAAAATAACAAGCTAGGGCCTAAAAATGAGCATAAAAATACTTTATACTATGAAAAGTGTCAAACAACAGATTTAGTATTTTTCCTACATTCTGCACAATAAACAATCACTATAGAAAAATTATTATATGCATGTTTTATTCATATTTTTCTCTCTATCAAAAATAACAATTATCAATAATAATAAGCACTTGTACTACACATCAAAATTTTTCTACAGAACATGCATGACACATATTTTTCCTAGAAATGACATCACAAAAGAAAATTATTGCAAGTGGAACCATATTTTTCTGAGCTCTCTATGATTTATTACATATTTATCAAGAAAACAGCAATTTCAGTGATTAAATAAAAACCCTACAGAAAAGTATTTCAAACTTGACATGCAATATTTTTAGATCATAGATCTACTTATGAGAAACACTATAAAATTTGTTTCATAATTTTTGGAGCTAAAATGAGCAAGTTATGAATTTCTAAACCATTTTCATCTTTTCTGAAAAATCATTTTCAAATTTCTTTTAAACATCAGCCGCTGAAAACGCTAGGTGCACCCGGTGCAGTGCACACGCATGCACGAGAGGAGGCAGACAGGTGGACCCGCGACCCCACGGGTCAGTCACAGGGAGATGGAGGAGGCGTTGACCGCGCGGTTCTCGCCGACGGTGAGCTCGCCGGCGGTGAGGTCACCACCATCGTGATCACCGTGGCAAGACGGTCACGTTGGTGCAAACGGCGTGACCGAAGGAGCTCGGGTATAGGCTCGCCGTCGCCAATGGCAGAGCGGCGAAGTGTTCCTCGATGGTGAGCCGTCTCCGGCCAAGTCAAGGTGCGGGGAAGAACTCACGGGCACCGGTGAGGTGGTGCGATGCGGTTGCGCTTGAAAAAGAGGAGAGGGGTGGAGCGGAGGGGCGAGTTCCACGGAGCGGCTCACTTCGGTGAGCTCGGCCGGAACTCCGATGAGCGATTCACGCGGAGGGGGGCTTACCACGGCCAACTGGTGCGAGCACGGGTTGCGCGAGGGAAAGGCGGAGCTCGGGGCAAGATGGAGCGGCTCGCGGTGAGCTAGCGTGGCCGGAACAGCAGCGCCGATGATGGCGCGCGGTGCCGGTGGAGGAACTGTCGCTGCTGCTGCGCTACGGAGTGAGGAAGAGAGCGAATGCGACCGTGGAGAGAAGGAGACACGCGACTACGGGTTTTGGCGACCAGGGTCGTGGCGGGGGCCACCGGGGCACGTGCCGAGCGACGTCGACGGTGTACGGCCACGCGGCGGGCGGACTCTGCCGCGAGCGCCACAGCGTCGCGTGCGCGCGGGCGGGCGGGAGGAAGCAGGCACTGGCACAGGCTGGGCCGTTTGCGCGAGTAGGCCGAAACGGAGGCGGCGACCCGTTAAGGCCGAGAAATTCGTTTTTCTTTTCTAAATAAATTTCTAGATTTTCTAAATTGATTCAAATTCAAATTTTGAAGATGAAAAAGACATTTTCACAAGTTGACCCCAAAACAAAAGTTGTTCAAAATTTAATTCTCTACAACTTTTATTTAGGGCACTTTTCAAAATTCTAAACAGATTTTGAATTAGTGATTTAAAGTCTAATTCTTAAATAAAAACTCATTTTTCTAGAATATTTCTAAAAGCAAAATTTGGGGAGATTTTGAATACAAAAGTTGCTCCAAAAATCATGATAATTAATTCTAAATCATTTAAAGTTATAGCCAAACAAGTTTTACCACTCTTAGCAAGCGAAATGCACTAATTTAGGGTTCAAACAGATGTTTTTCACACTTCAATTTAAATTCAACTTATATTGCATGTGATGATGAACATGTATGTGATGCTAATGATAATGCTTTGGGATGTTAATGCATGCTTAACACCCAGGGGTGTTACAACCCTCCCCCTTATAAAAATCTCGTCTCGAGATTTGGGTTACGAACCAGTTGTTATAAAAATCCTCATAAGCTTTTTGTAGATATTCACCCGTTTTCCACGTTGCATCTCCTTCATCATGATGACTCCACTGTATCTTATATGTTTTCACCACACTGTTTTGAGTAGCCCTCTCTTTAGAGTCCAAAACTCGAACTAGTTGCTCATGATATACCAAATCTGACTTAAGCTTTATGCCTCGGGGTTCGATTCTTTCCTCTGGAACACGCAAACACTTCTTGAGATGCGATACATGAAAAACTGAGAATATAGCACCCATTGTCTCAGGTAACTCTAACTTATAAGCTATTGGACCTTTTCTTTCCAAGATCTTGTACGGTCCCAGAAATCTAGCTGCGAGCTTTCTGCGTACTCCAAACCGTTTCTTCATCATTGGCGTGACTTTCAGATAAACATAGTCACCAACTTCAAACACAAGCGGTCTCCTTCTTCTATCCGCATAGCTTTTTTGATGTGATTGAGCGGCTTTCATATTTTCCTAAATGATATTAACTTTCTTCTTAGCTTCTTCTACAAAGTCAATACTATAATATCTTCTTTCTCCTGGCTCGATCCAGTTTAGTGGTGTTCTACACTTTCTGCCATACAGAGCTTAGAATGGTGCCATTTTGGTACTTTCTTGATAACTATTATTGTAAGCAAATTCTGCTAAGGGTAACCATGACTCCCATGAACCCCTGAAAGATAACACACAGGCTCTCAACATATCCTCCAGAACAGAATTAACTCTTTCGGTCTGACCATTTGTCTGAGGATGATAGGCAGTACTACGTATCAAACTAGTTCCCAATCCTTTGTGCAAGTGTTCCCAAAAGTGAGCAGTGAATTGTGACCCTCTTTCAGACACTATAGTCTTCGGTATGCCATGCAATCTCACAATCTCAGCAATATACTTCTCGGCATATTGAGGTAGTCGATAATCTATCTTGACAGGTAAAAAGTGAGCTGTCTTTGTAAGACGATTCACAATTACCCAAATCGAATCATGTCCTTTCTGAGTAGTGGGCAAACCTGTGATAAAATCCATACTTATATCATCCCACTTCTAACTAGGTATGGACAAAGGTTGCAATAATCCGGCAAGTCTCATATGAATGGCTTTTACCCTACAACATGTGTCACATTTGGCCACATATGCTGCAATCTCTTTCTTCATTTTTGTTGACCAATAACGATGTCTTAGTTCTTAGTACATCTTGCTACTTCTGGGATGGATAGATAACTTCGAAAGGTGAGCCTCGTCCATAAGTTTATTCTTAAGCTCCTGATCCTTGGGAACAACAAGACGGTCGTCAAACCATAACACGTCCTGTTCATCCACTCTAAAGTGCTTGGATGGTTCTTCTTTAATCTTTTCTTTGATGTGGAATATCCCTTTGTCGGTTTTCTGGCCTTCAATTATCTTACTCTCCAAAGAGCAACTAATCTGAATACTATGTAACACAGCATGGTGCATCAGATCAAAACCATCTTCGAGCAAAGGTTGCGCATTCAGGCAATGTGACTTTCTACTCAAAGCATCTGCCACTACATTGGCCTTTTCAGGATGATACTGCACATTCAAGTTGTAATCTTTGATCAATTCTAACCATCTTCGCTGTCTCATATTCAACTTTGGTTGGGTGAAAATATACTTGAGACTCTTGTGATCGATGAAAATATTGCACACATTACCAAGTAAGTAATGTCTCCAAATTTTTAATGCATGCACGGCAACAAGTTCAAGATCATGTGTCAGATAGTTGATCTCATGCTTTCTCAACTGACGGGAGGCATAAGCAATGACTCTTCCCTCTTGCATAAGAACACAGCCTAATCCTATTTTTGATGCGTCACAAAACACATCAAAAGGTTTCTCAATGTCCGGTTATGCTAGAACTGGAGCAGTGGTCAATAGTTTTCACAAGGTGTGGAAAGTTGTCTCGTACTCCTCTGTCCACACAAACTTGTGATCTTTCTATAGTAGACTTGTCATTGGCTTAGCAATCTTCGAGAAATCTGGTATGAAACGACGATAGTAACCAGCTAATCCTAAGAAACTTCTAACTTACGAAACTATGGTGGGTGTCTTCCAATCCACAACCTCTTGCACTTTACTCGGATCTACAGAAACTCCATTCTCTAACAGAATGTGACCAAGGAAAGGAACTTTCTTCAACCAAAATTTACACTTGCTAAACTTAGCATACAACTTATGATCTCTAAGTCTGGTCAAGACAATTCTCAGATGCTCTTCATGATCCTTCTCGTTCTCGGAGTATACTAGAATATCATCAATGAACACAACCACAAACTTGTCCAATTCTGGTATGAAAACTGTATTCATCAGATACATAAAGTATGCAGGAGCATTTATTAAGCCAAAGGACATAACAAGATACTCGTACAACCCGTATCTGGTGGAAAAGGCGGTTTTTGGTATATCTTGTGGCCTAATCTTTATCTGATGGTAACCCGATCTTAAATCTATCTTGGAGAATACTCTAGCTTTGGCTAACTGATCGAACAAAACATCAATATGAGGCAAGGGATACTTATTCTTAATTGTTACAGCATTAAGAGGCCTATAATCCACACATATTCTCAAAGTACCCTCTTTCTTTTTCTTCACAAACAAGACAGGACATCCCCATTCAGACTTACTTGGCCGGATAAACCCCCTTTTTTAACAATTCCTCTAGTTGCTTCTTCAGCTCAGCTAACTCATCCGGAGGCATCCGATAAGGTCTCCTTGAAATTGGAGCTGTTTCGGGGATCAACTCAATTCCAAACTCAACATCCCTATCTAGCGGAAGACCAGGTAACTCATCTGGGAACATATCCGGAAACTCACACACTACCGGAATCTGATGAATAGGAATGACTTCCATAGCATATGTTATACTCACAAGGTCTGTTCTTCTAGGCAATGGTACCTAAAAAGTACCCTCACCCTAGGGATCCTTAAGGGTAAGTACACGACTTCCTGTATCTATAACTGCTCCCCAATCCTTCATCCAATTCATCCATATGATGACATCCAAAACTAGTTCAGGCATAACTATCAAGTTCACTCAAAACTTTTGACTACCTAATTCAAGGGTTGCCCCTCTAACCATCTGATTGGTTAAAACATCAGCCCCCGCTGAACTTATACGGTAACTATAACTCAAATCTGTGCATAGTTGTTCATGTTTCCATGCAAATGCTTGACTCATGAAAGAATGCGATGATCCAGAATCAAATAGAACAACTGCAGGGTTTTGGTTAACAGGGAACTTACCAACGGTTACGGGCTCTCCCTCAGGAATCTCATCCACGGTGGTGTGGTGTATCCGAGCAGTATAGGTCTGTTGCTTCTTTCTAGGCGGGTAAGGACAAAACTTTGAAAAGTGGCCTGACTGATCACAATTGTAACAGGGTCCCCTCACTGTACCAGCAGATCCTATAGCTCCCTTAGAGTTGCCCTGTCCCGCAGTAGCAGTTGTCTTTGCTGACGGCATGGCCATCTTGTACGGCTTCTGCGGTCCCTTGTAGTTCTGGGTTTTATGCTGTGGTGGCCTAAACCTTGCACCTGGTGTAGACGGACGATAGACAGAATGATTAGCAGTGAGAACTCTTGGCTGTGATGGTCCTAACTCAAAGGCCCTCTTGCAAGTCTTGGATGCATTGTACGCGTTGTTATTCTTCTCTTGTTTCAGACAATCACTGATGAAGTCATTGAATCTGGCACGGGTATTGGTACCCACATGCTTCATCATCTTCGGACTTAACCCTCTCTTGAAACTAGCAATTCTCTTAGCATCTGTGTCAACCATGTCAGGAGCATAACAACACAAGTTGTTGAAGGCATGCAAATACTACATCACGGTTTTGGTTTCCTGATTTAAAGCCAAGAACTCTCCTAACTTCATCTCAACCAGCCCTGATGGAATGTAAACTCCACGAAAGGCTTCAGTGAACTCTCTCCATGAGATCTGGGCATTTGGAGGGAAGGTGGTGCGATGATGCTTCCACCACATCCCTGCGGGTCCTTGTAACTGATGTGCATCATATTCTGTCTTCAGTACTTCAGTCAGCCTCAACACACGAAACTTATCTTCCATGGTGTTGATCCATTCTTCAGCGTCGAGTGGCTCTGTTGATTCCTTGAAAATTGGTGGCCTGGTGTCCATGAAATACTTGAAGTTGCTGTACTGATTCACCCCATTGCCACCACCTTGGTTGTTACCACGTCAAACATTGTTGGCAATGGTACGCAGAAAATCTTCCATGTTCTTCTGTGATTGCTCGGCATTGCGCTGACTTCCAAAAAACTGTGCAAAGAATACCTCTGCAGTGAGCGGTGGAGGAGGCGACAAATGCGGTTTCGGGTGTGGCTCATTGTGGTTGATGTTGTTTTCACCACTCCCACCTGCCCCGACACCATTACCACCAGTTTCAGCAGCCTCATAAGTGGCGCGGCGAGTGTTTGCCATCTGCATATTTCAGCAACAAGTACTGATTAAGTGAAGCTATAGTAATTGTGAGTGAATGAAAAATTATGCCGTACTGAATTCATTGGAGAGAACAAGTCATACAATAAAACAGAGGCACAATAATCACATTCCAATTCAAACAACACCACTAATTAAATTACTTAGAATGCAAACATCGCGTCCACACAACCAAAATGCCAGCATACAACACTAGACTTTTATGCGCTCAGGTATCGCATGACCAACCAAGTTCCAACATACTACCAAATCTCAAGGTTCGAACAAGATACACCAAGGTACATGAAGCCAAAAGAAAGGTCATCGCGACAGGGCCTAGTAGCTAACGCAAAGCAACTAGCCTACTCCTCGGGGCCATCGTCGGGGTCGGATACGTCACCATCACTACCATCAGTAGCGACGTCGTCGTCGTCGTCGGCAGGTGCAACAGCAGGCTCATCCTCGTCGTCGTTGACGTCCATACCGGCGGCGTCTGGAGGAGCATACGGGCCAATCCCGTTGTAGAGTGCGTGAAACTCCTCATGCAAGTTGACGTTGTACTCCTCTATCTCCTTGACCCTCTGCCTTAGAAGGTCCCTCTCGTTCTAGGCTTCATTCCTCTCCTGAACCAACTGTCCAATCATGCGGTCTGCATTATTGTTGGCCTAAGTCAACGTATGCACCTGCTGCAGAGCACTATCACCTCTCTCTAGAGCCTGGTCTCACTGCAAGCTCATGCCAGCCAACTGCTCCTGCAAACTAGCTATAGCACGTGCCTACTTCTTCTTCTGTTTTCTTGCTCCGAGCCGATCATCACCACGCAAACCAGTCAACGACAAATAGGTACACTCAAGACCCTAGTATGCTCTGGTAGCTGCATACATCGCACTCATAGCATGGTTGTCGCTAGCCTATCCTTCATTTGGGCCTCTGACCAAGGCACTTCCTTGCGGCTGTCCCAAATGGCATCGCGGGGATCATCCCTCGAAAAAGTGTCAGCCAAGGCTGCTGCCAGCTCGTTGGGAAATCTGCTCATTATGTCTCTGATGACACGAAAAGCTGCTCCCTCTGCACCCTCAACCGGAGTGCGTCCCTCAAACTCTAAGTGCCAACCATACCACTCTGGAGCATTACCAAGAGCAGGGATTGTGATCTCCACTACTGCAAGTCTATCCTCAGCTAACTGGCTCTCACTCCAAGAGTACACTAGCTCCTGACCCTCCGGGTATCCCACATCATGGAGCACTCTCCAAAGCAAGGTTGGCATGCCAAACTCGCTCAAAAAGGTGTCCGTGCTGCGGCGCTCCCGCGGGGCCAACTGGTGTCGGGGTGCTCTTTCGTCTATGGACTTATGGGCAGTTTGCTTCGTGCGGGCCATCTATAGCAAAAGTTTTGATTATCCGGTGAGAACATATTTTAAGTTGATACATTTTTTATCAAAAGGGGATAATCACTTTATAAGAGGAGGAATGCATGACATGAATGAAATGCACAAGCAATATGATGTATGTACGTTTCTTATGTTCTCACAAACTTATGAAATAAATAATATCTAGCGATAAATTCGGTGGCATACAAGCGATCTCTCATATACGTAACTAATATGTTCTACACGAGAAACGCTGTTATATACCTGCAGAAAATTCATTTCAGCCCAATTCCCCATGAATGCATGAAAGCAGTAAATCTACCTACACGCTCTACACGAATCCCCAGATACGCGTACAACAGTAGTAACTACCCAAAACATCGCCCTATTGATAGCATCGCCTCAACGGACAGAATAACCACACATGCGACACTTTTGTAAAAACATGCGTAAAACATGTAAGTACTCCAGTATCATATAAGCACTCTCCCTAGATCGGCGGTGTATCCGGTCATGCTCTCACATCTCACACTTACCGAGGCGTAGAGGCAGCTGATCCATACATTACCACTCAATTAAGTGGCACTCATACAATAGCACGCCGTATGAGCAACGAAAGAGAAATATGGTGCAAGAACCCCAAGTCAGTACTTAAATAAGCCACCTAGAGTCCTTATTGGGCATAAAGGATATGACCACTAGCACACTTCTAGTTTGGAAATCACGTTTTTCAAACACAATTTTGTTTTAAATACACTTATGAACAGTAAACACGCTAAACCATGCTCTGATGCCAGCTGCAACAGAACCGATCAATTATACGAGATTAAGTAAGAAAATC
Organism: Saccharum hybrid cultivar R570; assembly: GCA_038087645.1. Lineage (NCBI taxonomy): Eukaryota > Viridiplantae > Streptophyta > Magnoliopsida > Poales > Poaceae > Saccharum > Saccharum hybrid cultivar. Next base: position 31,778,920 of record JAQSUU010000001.1, on the reverse strand, counting down.
ATCCACCGAGCAGACGATTTAGCAAACTTAAGCCCGTATAACCCGGTAGTCCGTGAAATCATGACGGATTTCAAACCAACTTTTATACCAGCCAAGATCGTAATAAGTTTAGCGGTCACCATCACAAGTTACATAAAAGTTCGCGTCGTAAATACATCGGAGTTTAAACATAGTTATTACAAACCAAGTTCAAATAAGAGTAGCGGAAGCATTTAGTTCAAACCACACACACTCATATAGAGTTTGAAATAAAGTGCTAGCTCAGGATCATCTCCAACAAAAGCATCAGACGAGACATAGTGAATGACCACTGCCCATGGTCCTAAGCTTCTCACATCGCAGGATAAAGACAGTTGATACAGTAGCCGTAATACATCTACCCATCTGCAACAAGTGGGAACAAAGCCCTGAGTATAAGAAGGTACTCAGCTAGACTTACCCGACATAACAAAAAATAAAAGACACCAAGGATCATGACAGGCTTTATGGTAGGGTAGCTGACTCATTTACAAAAAGGCATTTTAAGTATTTAAAGAATCTTTTCCAGAAGCTTTGCATCAAGTTAAATCTTTATTAACCTGTCAACTACATTTGCACCTGTACTAGAGTAACATGTAATTAAACAAGGATGACCAATGATCATTAACAACTCTCATCATGTCATATTCCATATAACTGTCCAAGTGTTCCATCAATATTACTACGATGAAGTAACTTAAGTCAAGTGCTCACTATCCAGTGAACAATGGCGATTCGAATCGATTATTAACCAGCTGGTAACTTATTAATCACACAAACCTCACTCACCCACTAAAGTGAGATATTGATCACTGAGTCAACCATTCAGGTAAAGTCTTGAGTTTGCGAGGAACCACATGTACCCGAGGGCCGCCCGACTGCTCTTTGGCCTTATCATCGCGCCCCCATGTCCTACCACACCTGCTCCGGTACAGTGCGTTGCGGGTAATCCACTCGGCCCGAATAATCTCCCAGCTTCATGGTCGAAAGGTACATTATTCGACCAGCTAAATATAAGGCATGCGTTCAACATGACTCGAGGCCCAACAATGGTCGGTCCTTAATCGACACAGATGGAAAACACTACAGTCTGAAACCCTGCAAGTCTCCGTCCGATCTCAATTTCACATTAACACTTAGTTATTCTACGATGACATACTTATTCAAGCAGATCTAGGTAACCACCTATAGCTCGCAGGTGACAGGAAATCACCCGACTTCTAACGGTCTAAGCAAGCTAAGCATTTCTTGACTGTGAATACCAAGGTAACAAGGATATGGTAGAACAGGGTAAATAAGGTATAATGCAGCAACGGTCACAAACAACTCCTAAACGTAATGCATCAGTTAAAGTAAAGCATTAATAAAATATTTGCAAACCGGGAGAGAAATGCTCCGGGGCTTGCCTCTTTCGAAAGACCTTGGGCGGTGGTCGGGATACTCTGGAAGATTCTCACCGACCTCCTCGTCGGCTTCGGGCACCTCCTGCTCTTGCACCTCGGGCTGCTCTTTCGGCTCCTCGGGAACTGCTACCGGAGTTACTTCTTACGATCCTGTATGATGCGAATGTATAAGTGCACATGTCTAGGTGCATTGCAGAGATGACATGTAATGATCATGATGAATGAGATGTAGATGAACATGTTTACTTTATTGCATAAAGTGGAAATACAATTCTTCTATAAGGTAGTCAATATCATCCAAGAACATGTACTAGTATGCTGCTACTACAAACATTCTCTACCATGCCAAGTCACCACAGAAATCTAAGATGCTTCAAAGATACACCAAAGCAAATCTTATTAATTAGTCATGCATTAACAAGGTTAATTAAACCTTAATTCCAACTAGGTTTGAACAGTAACACCTATTTTGATAGCATAGAAAAATTTAAGAAAATTACAGTAGCTTACTATCATCTAATTTAGCATGTCACAAAATTTTCATTACATTTGGAGTACTAGAACTGCCTACACAAAAATAACAAGCTAGGGCCTAAAAATGAGCATAAAAATACTTTATACTATGAAAAGTGTCAAACAACAGATTTAGTATTTTTCCTACATTCTACACAATAAACAATCACTACAGAAAAATTATTATATGCATGTTTTATTCATATTTTTCCCTCTATCAAAAATAACAATTATCAATAATAATAAGTACTTGTACTACACATCAAAATTTTTCTACAGAACATGCATGACACATATTTTTCCTAGAAAGTACATCACAAAATAAAATTATTGCAAGTGGAACCATATTTTTCTGAGCTCTATATGATTTATTACATATTTATCAAGAAAACAACAATTTCAGTGATTAAATAAAAACCCTACAGAAAAGTATTTCAAACTTGACATGCAATATTTTTAGATCATAGATCTACTTATGAGAAACACTACAAAATTTGTTTCACAATTTTTAGAGCTAAAATGAGCAAGTTATGAATTTCTAAACCATTTTCATCTTTTCTAAAAAATCATTTTCAAATTCCTTTTAAACATCAGCCGCTGAAAACGCTAGGTGCACCCGGTGCAGTGCACATGCGCACGCGAGAGGAGGCAGACAGGTGGACCCGTGACCCCACGGGTCAGTCACAGGGGGACGGAGGAGGCGCTGACCGCGCGGTTCTCGCCGACGGTGAGCTTGCCGGCGGTGAGGTCACCACCATCGTGATCACCGTGCCAAGACGGTCACGTTGGTGCAAACGGCATGACCGGAGGAGCTCGGGAATAGGCTCACCGTCGCCAATGGCGGAGCGGCAGAGCTGTTCCCCAGCGGTGAGCCATCTCCGGCCAAGTCAAGGCGCGGGGAAGAACTCACGGGCACCGGTGAGGTGGTGCGATGCGGTTGCGCTTGAAAAAGAGGAGAGGGGTGGAGCGGAGGGGTGAGCTCCACGGAGCGGCTCACTCTGGTGAGCTCAGCCGAAACTCCGACGAGCGATTCACGTGGAGGGGAGGCTTACCACGGCCAACTGGTGCGAGCACGGGCTGCGCAAGGGAAAGGCGGAGCTCTGGGCAAGATGGAGCGGCTCGTGGTGAGCTAGCGTGGCCGGAACAGCAGCGCCGGCGATGGCACGCGGTGCCGGTGGAGGAACTGCCGCTGGTGCTGCGCTACGAAGTTGTAAGGTCCAAATAGGCTAGAGGGGGGTGAATAGCCTAATTAAAACTTCTACAAGAATTACTTAACCACAAGTTAGTACAAAAGGTGGCAAAGCAAAAGCACTAGCTCTAACTAAATAAGCAAGCCACCTACACAAGTCTAGTACAAGGCTATCCACTAAACACAACAACAACTACAAGCTAGAAACAAGAAGTAATACGAGAGAAGAGCTTCGAGTGATTATACCGCCATGTAGAGATTAGAAGTACCAATCAATCAATCACACAAGAGAAATCCTCGGGAAGAGAATGACATAAGAATTTATCCCGAGGTTCACTTGCTTCCCGACAAGCTACTCCCCGTTGTGGCGATACACCCACTCGTCGGTTCACGAGCTAATCGACTATCAAGAGTCGAGCCCTCGGCGGGCGCCGTACAACCGCACACAAGATGGGGATCCTCCAAGCCATGAGCTCCACTAGAGTATACAATTCATGAACTCCCACGAGGAAGGATCAAGAATCCCTTACAACACTTGGTGAGGACTCCAACAATCTCTAATTGCGAGCTCAATCACCTCCGCTGCTCCAAGCCGTCTACCGTGTCGAGAAACACGGAAGAGCAACAAGAAATCCGCAGCAACTTGAATATCAAGTGCCTCTAGAATGCAACTCTCAAGCAATGCACTTGAATCTCACTCAATCTCACTCAAGATGTGCAACCAAGCAAAGAGATGAGTGGAGGGGTTGTTCTCTAGCTCAAAGGATGTCTCTAAGTCTCAAAATATGCAAGAGTTGCCCTCAAACCTTAGACATCTCTTATTTATAGCGAAGGGGTACGCAGCTAGCCGTTACCAGATGACGCAGTGAAAAACGTGCTGACCGGACGCACCGGTCAGGGTGACCGGACGCGTCCGGTCACTATAGGACAAGCGTGAACAGTGCACGTCAGAAGTTACCGTTGCTGTGACCAGACGTGCTCTAGCGATTGACCGAACGCGCTACACCTGGCGTCCGGTCGGAGTCCAGTAAGCTCCCACTGCGACCGGACGCGTCCGATCACACGTGATCGGACGGGCCGCGCGTCCGATCAGCACTCCGCTGCGCTCTGCCCCTCTAGACGCTTGACCGGACGCTCCGGTTCCGTGAGGGGCTGGTTGCGCGCTCTTCTTCTGCACACAGGAGAACTGACCGAACGCGCTGGTCAGGCCAAACCAGCGTCCGGTCAGAAACCATAACACCCATGTGCCTGACAACTGCTGAGAACTGACCGGACGTGTCCGGTCAAACCGTGACCGCGTCCGGTGCAGCGTTCGGTCACCACAGTGACCGCCGTTCGCCTCCGTTTCTTTTCCGACTTCCGGCGCAGTAGAAAATAGGCGTTTCACTTCCCCAAAAAGCGCCAACTCTTTGTGATCTTGTGGCCACCACTCCTTGCCGCATACACCTTCATCACATGTGTTGCTTATGCCTAACTCAAAACACTTAACACATGACATTAGCAACTTGGTGTCATTAATTACCAAAACAAAACTTAGGCTTTCAATCTCTCCCTTTTTGGTAATTGATGACAACCATCACAAAGATATGAAATGAAATCAATTTTCAATTTCGATAGTATTAGCTCCCCCTACATATGTGCTTTCAAGAGTTTGGTTCGATTGTGCACATATGAATGGATTTGAAATTTGGGAGAGTTACTACTATCAAATTGATGCTAAGGTATATAAAATGGACCTTTGAAGCGTGATACCAATCGGAGTTGCCTTTATATACCATCCTTAGCATCGATGTAGCTAGACACCACTTGTAATACATCACTTGTAAAGATCACAAACACTAAAGTACCCCGTGAGATCAACATTATAAGCAAAAGGTGTCTAGATACCATTTGTAAAGCTATTCTTAACAAAACATCATTCAAGTTCTATTTCTAGCAATCACCATTCAATCATGAATATGAATTTAAGCTTTACAATGCAACAATTCATCATGTTAATGCACATACAAATGCAACAAATAATTCATGAGCTTGCTCCCCCTACTTGTGTGCTCAATTTTAATTTCTCTCCCCCTTACTAAATCTTTCTCCCTCTTTGTGACTTTTCTATCTTTGTGACTTTTCTCTCCCCCTTTGTCAACAATCACCAAAAAATGTGCCAATTTTAGTGAGAGTCAAGTCAATCAATATGAGGAAGTCCAAATTATGGTTCAATCTAGATCACTTGCCTAGAATATGTAATTCGGTTTGATCCAAGGACAAGCTTCTTCACACCTCATAAAGTATAAGGGTTATCTTGACCATGTTGAATTACACATCATGAGCTAGTTTACTAGATTCAACACTAGGTTTGCAAGCCCACAAACATGTCATATGCTACCACTAGATCAATCAAGCATAGAAGCAATAGTGGTACCATATATACATCAAAATCATTTGATTTTCATAAATGAGCTTATTTGTTATGCAAATATGTCTATATGTTCTAACCATGTCCTTAGCAAAGTATGAATGATATACCAAACAACTTTACCTTGCTATGTTGAAGGAGAGGCATGTCATATAAGAATGTGGGGATGCACTCATTTCAAGTTGGAGAAGTCAAGTATGTTCAATTCATTCTTCAACTTGTAAAATCTCTTTTCATCAAGTGGCTTTGTAAAGATGTCGGCTAGTTGATCTTTGGTGCCAATGCTCTCAATGCTAATATCACCCTTTTGTTGATGATCTCTTATGAAGTGATGCCTTATGTCAATGTGCTTGGTTCTTGAATGTTGAACCGGATTTTGAGTCATCTTGATAGCACTTTCATTGTCATAAAACAATGGCACATTCTTGAACTTGATTCCAAAGTCACTCAAAGTTGCCTTCATCCAAAGCAATTGTGCACAACAACTACCGACACTAATATATTCGACCTCGGCGGTAGATAGTGCAACACTATTTTATTTCTTTGATGACCATGAAACAAGAGACCTACCAAACAATTGACAAGTGCCACTTGTGCTCATTCTATCAATCTTGCATCCACCATAGTCGGAGTCCGAATATCCAATCAACTCAAAATTAGATCCCTTGGGATACCATAGTCCAATATCATGAGTGCCCTTAAAATATCTCAATATTCTCTTGGTTGCTTTCAAGTGACTTTCTCTAGGTGAAGCTTGATATCTTGCACACTTGCACACACTAAACATCACATCCGACCTAGAAGCGGTGGCATAGAGCAAACTTCCAATCATAGACCGGTATTGCTTTTGATCTACCATGTTTCCACTAGCATCAACACCCAATTGATCATTTGTGCCCATTGGTGTACTCATTTGCTTAGCATCTTGCAATCCAAACTTCTTGATCATGTCCTTGATGTACTTGCCTTGACTTACAAAAGTGTCATTCTTCCTTTGCTTGATTTGAAGTCCAAGGAAGTAACTAAGCTCTCCAATCATAGACATCTCAAACTTATTAGCCATCATATTTCCAAACTCTTCACAAAAGTCTTGGTTAGTTGATCCAAAGATAATGTCATCAACATAGATTTGCAACACAAACAAGTCAATGCCTATCTTCTTGGTGAAGAGAGTGGTGTCAACCTTTCCCATCTTGAACCCTTTAGAGAGAAGAAAGTCCCTCAATCTCTCATACCATGCTCTAGGTGCTTCCTTCAAACCATACAATGCCTTCTTTAGCTAGAAAACATGGTCGGGCTTCTTGTCATCTTCAAAACTAGGAGGTTGCTCACCATAAACTTCTTCATTGATGTAGCCATTGAGAAATGCACTCTTGACATCCATTTGATAGAGCTTGATGTTGTGTGCACAAGCATATGCTAATAAGATTCTAATAGCCTCCAATCTTGCAACGGGTGCATATGTCTCTCCAAAGTCAAGACCCTCAACTTGTGTGTAACCTTGTGCTACCAATCTTGCTTTGTTTCTCACAACTACACCATCTTGATCATGCTTGTTTCTAAAGACCCACTTAGTACCAATCACATTGTATTTCTTCGGCCTTTCAACAAGTTCCCAAACTTGATTTCTAGTGAAGTTGTTTAGCTCTTCATGCATGGCATTTACCCAATCGGAATCCTTCAAGGCATCTTCTATTTTCTTAGGTTCTTCAAGTGACACAAATGAGTAGTGCTCACAAAAGGATGCTAGCCTTGATCTAGTTTGAACTCCACCGCCTTCACAAAAAGTGCTAACACCACCAAGTGTACACCACCATGTGCATGTGTGTTAGCATTTCCCAAACATTTTCTAAGGCGTTATGTTAGTTCTCAACTAGATCCTAATGCATATGCTCAAGACAATGATCTAGTGGCACTTGATTTCTAAGCTAATCGTGATTGCCCCTCTTGATAGTCGGCTATGTATCCTGAACCTGGTCAATCACTTCTCTACTCATCTTAGACCGGCAAAAGGAAAACCCTATAGTTATACCTTTGCCTTGCGCTCTTAGATCCTTCTCTTCCAATTGATCATCATGTCCATCATATTATGTGCATCTCCACCATGATCATCATTTCATTTTCATGCACCAACTCTTTGTGATCTTGTGGCCACCACTCCTTGCCGCATACACCTTCATCACATGTGTTGCTTATGCCTAACTCAAAACACTTAACACATGGCATTAGCAACTTGGTGTCATTAATTACCAAAACCAAACTTGGGCTTTCAGGAGTGAGGGAGAGAGCGAATGCGACCGTAGAGAGAAGGAGACGCGCGGCTGCGGGTTTTGGCGACCAGGGTCGTGGCGGGGGGCACCGAGGCACGCGGCGAGTGGCGTCGACGGCGTACGGCCATGCGGCGGGCGAACTCTGCCGCGAGCGCCATGGCGTCGCGCGCGGGCACCGACGCGGGCCGGGCCGTTTGCGCGAGCAGGCCGAAACGGAGGCGGCGGCCCGTTAAGGCCGAAAAATTCATTTTTCTTTTCTAAATAAATTTCCAGATTTTCTAAATTGATTCAAATTCAAATTTTGAAGATGAAAAAGGCATTTTCACAAGTTGACCCCAAAACAAAAGTTGTTCAAAATTTAATTCTCTATAACTTTCATTTAGGGAACTTTTCAAAATTCTAAACAGATTTTGAATTAGTGATTTAAAGTCCAATTCTTAAATAAAAGCTCATTTTTCTAGAATATTTTTAAAAGCAAAATTTGGGGAGATTTTGAATACAAAAGTTGCTCCAAAAATCATGCTAATTAATTCTAAGTCATTTAAAGTTATAGCCAAACAAGTTTTACCACTCTTAGCAAGCGAAATGCACTAATTTAGGGTTCAAACAGATGTTTTTCACACTTCAATTTAAATTTAACTTATATTGCATGTGATGATGAACATGTATGTGATGCTAATGATAATGCTTTGGGATGTTAATGCATGCTTAATACCCAGGGGTGTTACAGCGGTGCATCCGGTGCCTCGCTGACTGGAGAAAGGCGCGGGGAGGCGTTGGAGGGCATGGGGCTGACTTGGGTGCTCGGATGGCTCGGAGTGAAGAGCAGCGAGGGCAAGCGGTGGAAGCAGGCTCCGCCACGGCGAACATGGTGAGCAAGAGACAGAGAGACTGAGCGAGAGGGAGGGGGAGAATGGAGAGCGCAGGGAGCCAGGGCTCGGCTCGGCCTCCCCAAAATGACAAGCATGGGAGAGGTGGCGAGCAGTGGCGAAGCCACGTTGAGCCGTCGGGGTCGGACAACACCAATGATTTTCCCGTAAATAGTTATAGCGATCAATTTTTCACCGGCAAAGACCCCACTAAAATTTTCGTTCGACCCCTGTGGCCCAGCACCCAGCAGCAGTCTGCAGTCTGCACTTTGGAGTCCATCTATTCAGCCCAGCAACAGCAGTCCACACAGTCCATCTAGTTAATTAGCCCAACTGATCCATCAAGGCATACGTCAATACGTGAAATTGGAGAAGCCGAGAAGGCCAAACGTGGCCTTTGCTAGCTTGCCTCCGATCTAGTGTCTTCTGTCTTGTGCGCCCCCTTTCACCTTCGGCTTCGTATCCTATTAGTATCTGACGCCTCTGACGCATCGCCTGCGCCCTGCGGCCGGCCACCGGCATCGCCCCTAGCGCCGCTCGCGCTCGTTCTCCGGCTGTCGTACTCCGAGGCATCTAGATAAGATAAGGTACTCCTCAAATCCCAATTACGCGTTTGCAAGTAACGATTTCAAGTCTTAATTTTGAGTTCTTATTAGGGTTTTTTTTCTAGCTATAGTACAATACAATCTGAAGTCCTGAACCCAGATTCTCATAAGTCAGTAAGCATTGTTCAAGACTCAAGAATGTTCTCTTTCATTCCAGCAAGATGCCAGGTATCTATCTAGTATTAACAATGTGCACATACATGATAATGATATTTGCTTTAGTTTTTTTTTATTATGTGACTAATTTTGTGATTTGATAGTCAATCAGAGCACTTTGAAAGGATTTCTCAAAAGAAAATTACCCCCAGCCAGTGATAATGAGAATAATCATGGAGACACAGACACTTCGAGAATAAGAAGAGATGGAGATGGCACGGCATCAAACATTAATTGTCCTATTCAGCACACTTCACGGATCTCACGAGATGAGGTAATTTTTGATGAGCTTCCATATGATCCAGCCGATAGAAGGAGAATATCAGATTACATAGGCGACAAATTGCAAAACGACATAAGGTGAAAATATTTGACTAGAGGTCCTTGTAAGCCACCACCTGGTTTTATGTTTCCAACGACAATGATAGCGGGTTTTCCATGACGATGTCAACATGAATGGTTCACTAAATATGCTTGGCTAGAGTACAGTGAAAAGATGGATATGTGTTTTTGTTTATACTGTTACTTGTTTAGAGATTGCAACAAGGGCCAAGGTGGGAATGATGCATTTGTAATAGATGGTTGGGATGGCTGGAACAAATCTGATAGGCTTCGAGATCATGTGGGCAACAAATGTAATAGTTTTCATAATACGGCTATGAAAAGATGTGACAATTTGTTAAAGCCCGGCCAGTCGATTGTTGATGCTTTAAACAAGCAGAGTGATATCACTAAAGAGTAGCATCTACTTCGGTTGAAGACATCTATTAAAGCTGTTCGATATTTATTGCATCAAGGTTTAGCTTTTCATGGTCACGATGATCATTCGCTTTCACAAGATGGATGATCGTAATCGTAGAGGGAACCTATAGCCTATAGGAGGTAACTGTTAAAGCTTCTTTTGCTATAATTTGTCAGTTGCTATAATGTTATTTTATATTTTTTGACGTTATGTATGATACTATATGATTGCAATCTTAAAGTTAGTATATTATGGGTTTGTCCCGACCCCAGCCATAAGAAATCCTGGCTTCGCCCCTGGTGGCGAGCATGCACGAGCGAGGATGGGTGAGGTGTCGAGCGAGGCGAGCCGAGGGAGCCACGCGGTGTCGAAACCCTGTGCATGGTCGGCCATTGTTGCTGCTTCTACCGATTCAAAAATAGAAGTCTAATACCACCTCAAACATACCACTGAAGCCTCCTTTTCTTCCTTATTTCCCGATTCAGCTGGCGTTTGGTCATGGCGCAAGAGGCAAAGTTGTAGATCTTTGCGAGGTGAACAATATTGCTTTAAGTATCAAGAGCTAACTCAGACTAGATTGGAAGATATGGAACTGCGAAAGAGGGAACCTCAAACTGAAATCTGCAGCCCAATCGCAAGCCGACTGAAACTCCATTTTCTCTCCTCTATATCGCTCAAACTGATTCATTATTTTATCAACCGATTTCACCGTTACGTAGAGCTACAAGAGTACTCTAACTTTGGTTAAAGGATCAAGGTATAATTCGGCATGGTTATAGATATACAAGGCTCCAAAGTAGGGTACCCGAAATTGAATCCTATAGTTCAGTTTCACACCGACTGAAACTGCATTATTCGTCCATCCCCATCTCCCAAACCAAATAAGGAAAAGCTAAACCAATTCTATATTGTTGTAGAGCTATGTGAGATAACAACTTTGCTTAAAGAATCTAGGTTTGGTTCGACTTGGTTTGAGATATATACTATCCTAAAGAAGGGTACATCAAAACTGAAATCAGCCAAATTTGCGAAGTCCAAAAACAGCAGCAGATTGCAATTTTGAGCCTCTGTTTGACTCATTTCCAAGCTGAACTAGGGTATGCTCCAAAAACAAAGTTTGTTGTACATAATATAGACTACAACTTTTATTTAAGGCCCAACATCAAAACTTCTATAGAACCTACAGTTCCACTTTGACCAAAGTAGCATCACAATAAAAGCTTAAATTGTCCCTTTTGATCCATTGGAGCATTTTCTTGGCATTTGCTCAATATGAACCCTTCATGACTTTTGTTGTAGAGTTCATCTAGAGTCATTTGGGCAAAGTTGCAAGGTTTGGTTGATGATCTATAATTCCATTCACTTATTCAAGTCATTCCAAGAAGGATATGACTTATCATTTCATGTGACTTTTATTCCAAACTTCATGAAACTTTTCTAGGGGTCACTATAGATAGAGAATGATGTGAGACACATGAAAGAAGTGACATCAACATTCACTTGCATTACCCATCATGAGCATCAAACATACACACATTGAAACACAAATAACAAAGGTGTGTTGCATATGTTTCAAGGAGATGTTGCAAGCACATTCCATATATACATGTTTCACATGTTGCACTAGTACCATATGTTTCACTAGTGCATCACATATGTTCCATGCTCATATATGAACAAATGATGCTTAAGCTCATGCAATGCAAGTGCCAAAATGCAATCCTAACACCTAGGGTGTTACACCATCCTTGCGGGAAACAGCCCTCCCCTCGAGAGCCTTAATCGCCTCCTCCATCATAAGCGAAGGCCAGAAATCCCAAGACTTCATCATTGTCTTCCTCGCCTTTGCCTTCTTGACCAGAGAAGTCGGAATAAGGTCTCCGACAGAGACCTCAATATTCTCCAAGCTTTCCTGGGCCTCCGTCGATGTAGACATACACTTCAAACTACTTCAACCAGCCCTCCACCCTCACACCAACTAAGTGGGAGTAAGGACCACTAAAGCATGACCAACAGAGATCTGAGCGAGTAGGCGAAGCCACCTCCGAAAGATACTAAAGCACAAAGCAAGGAATAGCACCGCAAGGGAACTTAAAGCGCAAAAGCGATGAAAGCAAGAAGCGCACAAAGGCTGGCAAGAAAATAGGTAGGAAAGCGATAGCTCGGGGAAGGATGTGGGGGGGGGGCTCCCTCCGGACCCCCCTTATATAGGCCACTAGTTGGTGTTTTGAATTCCAAACGCCAACGGTCATGACTGTTCGCAAGCGCATCGGTTCCTGAGCACAACGTCCAATCAAAAGGGGGACACGTCAACAACTCCAACGGTCGAATGCGAGCGGACTAGGGGGGAAGCTAAGAGAGGAAAAAGCCTCCGCCACTCGTAACCAATACTACGCTTGAGACTACGGCCCGCTCGCATCGGACCATAACCTCAAGGGGGAACAGTTGGAACTGAAAGGATCAAGATGCCCAAGAGGGGGGGTGAATTGGGCTTTTCTAAAAATTAATTGCAATAATTAAATCCTACAAGCCAAACTTCACCCCTAGTGCCTACTTGTGTTCCTTGTGATTCTACCGATAAAAGATTTGCACCCTAAGTTCCAATCCTAGACTAGCAAGGCAATTCTAGGAAAGTAAACAAGCAATGAAAGTAATGCAAGAAAGTAAATGCTTGAAAGTAGGGGATAGGAACACGACAATGTTTTACCGAGGTATCAGAGAGTCGCCACTCCCCACTAGTCCTCATTGGAGCACCCGCGCAAGGGTGTAGCTCCCCCTTGATCCGCGCAAGGATCAAGTGCTCTCTACGGGTTGATTCTTCAACACTCCATCGCGGCGAATCACCCAAAACCGCTCACAACTTTGAGTTGGGTCACCCACAATCTTGTCGGATGATCACCAAACTCCCAATCACCACCAAACCGTCTAGGTGATGGCGATCACCAAGAGTAACAAGCTAGAACTCTCACTTGACCACAACAAGCCTAATGAGAAGATGGATGCACACTTGCTAGACTCTTGTCACTAGAGAGGATTCTCAAACTTTAATTCGCAAATCTCTATCCTCACTAGGGCTCTTGCACTCCCTTCCACTCTAAAGGTGTTTCTCAGCTGAACAAATGAGCAAGAGACCTCTAAAAGAGGTGGAGGGGATGTATTTATACACCCCTCAAACAAATCCAATCGTTACCTTTCAAAACAGCCAAACGCGCACTGACCGGACGCGCCTGTCGACATGACCGGACACGCCAGTCAGGTGTAACGGTCGAAAACCGAAAACTGCGCTGAGTGACCGGACACGCCGATCTGTGATGACCGGACGCGCCAGTCTGAGATGAACGGACGCGCCGATCAGAGATGATCGGACGCGTCCGATCATGCAAGAGCTTACTGGATAACTGACCTAACGCATGACCGCGTCCGATCATAGGTGACCGGACGCGTCAGGTCACCACGGGACCTTACTGGAACATTACCGGACATGCCGATCATTTTATAGTCACGTCTTATTACACTGTTTACCCTCTGGAACACGTGTCAGACTGATCACCGCGTCCGGTCCTCTCAAGGACCACGTCCGGTCATAGGTAAACGGCTCAAATGTCTTCTAAACGCGATGCAACTTGAACCAAGTTGCTTCCAACTGAACTCTGAGCTTTTCTCGAGCTACCTAGTGCTAAGTTTGACAAGTGTGCACCACACCTAAACACAAGAGTCACCTAGGTCAAGCTACTCGCTCATGCCCCCCTTTATAGTACGGTCTAAGGAAGAAACAAAGATCCTAACGACTATTCCAGATGTAACTCAACACCTTGACATCCAGAACTAACCGTCCTTAATCTTATCGTTGATCCTTTGAAAACCGAAATGATTTCCATCAAGGGACATGAATACCATATTTCCCAAAGCAGTTATCATCTCCATGGCCTAACTTACCAACATTTCTGCAAAACACACGTTAGTCATGGTAATTATGTGTTGTCATTAATTGCCGAAACCAACACCGGGGCCTAGATGCTTTCAATCTCCCCCTTTTTGGTGATTGATGACAACACTTAGATTCAGAAGATATGAGTTGAGGTTTTCGATCATGCTTGGTTTACATAAGCATAAAGCTATAAGCACAAGGGGTTAGTCAATGCTTATGTATTCCAAGCCAACTGAGTGTACTCATAAGATAAAACACGAAGAGTTAGTACACATAAAACATAGCTCATATGAAATCGGAGTAAGGCACGGAAGCACAACCTTATGAGCTAAACACCATTAAGTGACATAAAAGAAAACATAGTCTCACAAACTCATAGTCACATAATGCAGGGCGAGAAAAGTAAACATGATGCATGAGAGTAGCACACACAAAAAAAAAACAAAACCCTTCTAACCACTCCCCCTGAATCTATGCTCTCTCTCCCCCTTTGGCATCAAACGCCAAAAACTAATCTAGGGATCTGACGGGGGAACAGAAGCTGTCGTGTCTGGTGCCAAGGAGCGCAGAGTGATCACAAACTGCATAGCATCCTCCTCAGACTCTGAACTATCAGTCTGACCCTCTGAAGCTGATCGTGGCAGTGAAGTAGACTGGGTCTGTAGAAGCGGTGCAGTGACTGAAGGTGTAGAAGCAACTATCGGATCAGTCACTATTGCCTTAGCCTGAAAGACACCTAGAGTAGGGGGATCTATAGATGCAACTGAGGACGGCAGAGTGTCAGTGGTAGCAGCCCATGTCACTGGAAATGCAGCAGTCTCTAAAGCTGACATGTCTAAGGTAGTCACAAACGTCGAATAGGACGGTGTCGGCTGTCCAGTCAGCTCACTATATGTAGCACTGAAATCAGGGAATGCCGGTCCTGAGAGAAAGTGCGGTCCCGGCTGAGCTGGTGGAGTGAAACCTGTCTGAATAGGCGTGTAGCTCGGAGACTGAAAAGTCTGAGGTATCTGCTGCTGAGGGGAGGTATACTGAAAACTCGGTTGCCCCTGACTCTGAGATCCACTGGACTGTAAGGCTGGAGTCAGAACAGACGGTGGTGGCGGAACTCCCACAGTGACAAGGTGGCGCAAGAGCTCTAAATACTGCTGCTGAGTGGCTGCCTGCTGCCTCTGCATCTTGAACTGCTGACGCTGAAACTCAAGCTGCTGTCTCTGAAGCTCGTCCTGGCGAGCCTAAATCTGTGCAAATGCTGTAGCTGAGTCATGTGCCTGTCGCTGCATCTGTATCTCCTATCGCTCCTGGGCTTGGGTCAACCTCTCAAGAATGGCCACCATGGCTGGATCTGAGCGGGAGGCTAAGCCAGAGCCACCGGCCTTGTGGTCGTGAGGCCGAGGAGAGCGGTACCGGGGGATGGGCTGGTAGTCTTCATCTGTGCTGTCAGTGGCCACATCCTCGGCTTGATCAGCCGACTGAGCATCTAAATCTACAAGCTCTGCCTCGGCAAGACCCTCAACGATCTTGTCCTGCTCAGCGGCTGTCTCTGGTACCTCTGGCCTCTGTCTCTGTCCTGGGCTAGGTGCCTGCTCTCTAGTCACTGATGCCCACAGCTGGCGGATGTCATATTCTGGGAATGTTGTGGTAGTATCAGAGATTTCAGCTCTAATCTCTGTAGGCAACTCACAGGCAGTCCTGATGATGAAGCAGATCCAATGTGCATATGGGAGCTACCTGTGTCCCTTGAACCCCTCTGCCAAGGTATCCTCCATCTCACAGAGCATCAGATCCCAAAGATCAAACGGGGTCTGTGAGACGAGGTGATGTACCACCCATAGCTGCATGCGAGTGAGACCCTCTCTGTATCCAAGCCTCGAAAGAAGAGTCCTCCTCACTATGGCATCCAGTACTCTCACTATGGGTGTCAAACTGGCTGGCGTGCGTCGAGACCCTTTGCTAAAAGGCTCACGGAAGCAGGGACGAATCAGATCAGTAGGAGGCACTATCCCACTGTGAGGGCGTCTCGGAGGAGCAGTCTATCTGAAGCACAGCTGATGGATCTTGGTCTCTGAAGCAGGGAGTCTGAGAATCTCCCGTACCCTGGTGCTGTATAACCTGCGGTCACGACCTCTGAAGGCAAAGTGGATGAACTGATGTGCAAGGTCAATCCACAGTGACGAGTAAAACTCTCTCACCCAGGTTCTGCAGTATGCTCCAGTCCATCCAAGTAGATCTGAGAGTCATGGCAGAAAAGACAGATGATGACGAAGCTGCTCACCAACCACCTCAACTAGTGCCTCTAGTCGACAGACTCTCTGTGGTCTGAAAGCTATCCCACTGTCGACATAGGCCCTGTAGAAATCCTCGTGTAGAGGTGTGCAGAAGCCCTCTGACGCCCGGGGATCCCGCTGGGGTGGGAACCACCGAGTGACCTCTACAAACCTGAGGGCCTAAACCTGTCTGGCTATAGCACCCCTGAGGTCAAAGTGCTCAACTGGGGGGGTGACCTCTAGCCCTGGGTGGTGGACGGCCTCCACGACGCTGTCCCTCTGGCCTGGGAGTGACCTGAGCTCGCGTACGTCCTGAGCGACGACGCTGTGGAGTTTGTACTGTCTGCTCCTCAGTCTCCTGTGGATCCTCTGTAGGCTGCTCTACAGGGGCATCCACTGTCTCCTCTGGAGCATCTACTGTCTCCTCTGTGGCCTCTGTACCAAGTTATCGACCTTCAAGATGAAAGCGACTCTCTCCAATGTGAATGCCACTGCTCCTGCCACCCCTCTCTGCTGCATCTGCTGCATCTGCCACTGCCTAAGCTATCTCTGCCTCTGTAAGATTTCTCTTCCTTTTCTTGGCAGCAATCTTAACTTGCTTCTCGCGAGCTACCTCTGTCCTCCTGGGGGGACTGTCATCCCCGTCACTAGGTGCCCCACCAGTGTACTTGCATCAAACCATACTGACAAGAGGATGTACTGACACAAACTAAAAAGGCAGATGATGTACTGAACCTTGTGAGGCTTGGCCTCAATCCGTATCTGCAGGCTTGGCCTCGGATTCACAACTGATCACCTGAACCACTCAACACTGACAGGACAAACTGA
Organism: Saccharum hybrid cultivar R570; assembly: GCA_038087645.1. Taxonomy (NCBI): domain Eukaryota; kingdom Viridiplantae; phylum Streptophyta; class Magnoliopsida; order Poales; family Poaceae; genus Saccharum; species Saccharum hybrid cultivar. Next base: position 31,761,722 of record JAQSUU010000001.1, on the reverse strand, counting down.
AACGATAGAATAGATGGATCTACTATAAGCAACATATATATCTAAAAGATAAGCGAGATCCTAGTAAGAGCAAGCAGGTGAGGTAAGATAGGAGATGACCGCGATAGCTACCTCGACAAGCAATGATCCGATGACCGGAAGATGATCTCGACGTATTAGGGTTACCCGAAGACGGCGACCAAAACCCTAGAATACAATCGACGATCGAACGACAAATGAATTAGTAATTCACCGGAAAATCAATGGTAAACCCTAATCCAAGGAGAGGACGTCACCTTGTGGAGACAGAGACAATCGCGAAGACGGTGAAGATTTCAAAGATGAAAACCTAGCGACCTAGGGTTAGGGTTTTCAGTGGTGGTGGAAGAGGACCTTGGAGCTGGGTTCGCGCGACAAGGAGAGAGCTCAGAGGAGCTAGGGCACAGAAGCTAGGGCACAGTGGTGGCTTGAGCATGACTGCTGCGGTGCAGCTCCGGTGGTGACGCGGTTGCGGCTTGGTGCGGGCGCGGGCGCGGGCATGGCGGTGCTGCGGAGGTCCAGCGTGCACGTGCACGAGCGAGGATGGCACAGCGCGGCTGCGAGCAGGAAGCGCAGCGCGGGCGCGAGAGCGAGGAAGGCGCGGCTGCAGGGCGCGCGGTGGCAATGGCGTGGCGGCGCTCGGGATCTCGGCGAAAACGGTGAGTACGGCGATGATGAAAGAAAAGAAATCGAGATCCAACCGTACGGTTAAAAAGGGTGAGATCCGCTTTATGCGTGATGACCGGACGCGGTGGTCGAATGACCGGACGCGGTGGAGACAGCGTCCGGTCACATTCCAGTAAGCTCCTGGAATGACCGGACGCGTCCGATTATCCACGATCGGACGCTGACAGCGTCCGGTTTGACATAGCCCGGAAATTTGGAACGGATGACCGGACGCGGTGGTGGTTACCGGGACCGGACGTGGTGGTCGATAGGGGCGCGTCCGGTGCAGCGTCCGGTTAGAGTTTTCGAAGAAAAACTTCGGGAATGACCGGACGCACTGGTGGATGCAAAGACCGGACGCGGTGGTGAAGCAGAACCACGTCCAATGCAGCGTCCGGCCCAGCGTCCGGTCGCTGTAAAAAGCTCTTTTTCAAACTATTTTTCGACGCGACTTCTACCAATCAAGTTCTAATTCAAAGAGACTCAAATAAACTCCAATTGGATCCTGATATGAGTGACCTCACTCAAACCCTCAAAATTTTCAAAATATTTTGCCTTAGGCTAGTATTATTTTTAAGAAAAATATTCAACAAACACCCGAGGAGCAACGTATGGCCATGCAATAGAGTTTATGAACCCTTGGGAGCTTCAAATGCTCTCTCTATTCATGGACAAACACAGAGGTTACTGAAAGCTAAACCGAAAAGAAACGACAAAGCAACAACCATGCATATGCAATGCAAAAACAAGAAAGGAGAGCTAGGTTGCTTGTCAAGTTTGATCCAAGGTTAGGCTTTTTCACTCCTCTAAAGGAGGGTTATCGTAACCGTGTTAGACAAGTCCTAGATGCATTGCGGGAAAATAAACATGGCATAAAGTACAATGCAATGCAAGGGACAACACAAGCTCATCTTTTAAAGTTACTAGAATCAAACACATTTAGTTCACTTCTCAATCTACAAAAGGTAGCCTCATCTAAAGGTTTAGTGAAGATATCCGCTAATTGATTTTCACTTCTTACACCTTCTAGGGATATATCATTTTTAGCAACATGATCTCTTAGAAAGTGGTGGCGGATATCAATGTGCTTGGTGCAAGAGTGTTGTATCGGATTATTTGCAATTTTAACCGCACTTTCATTGTCACATAAAAGCGGCACCTTTTCAAGAACAACTCCATAGTCTAGGAGGGTTTGTTTCATATATAAGATTTGTGCACAACAAGCCCCCGCGGCAATGTATTCCGCCTCGGCGGTGGACAAAGCCACACTATTTTGCTTTTTAGATGACCAAGATACTAAGGATCTCCCAAGAAAATGGCATCCTCCGGATGTGCTTTTTCTATCAATTTTGCAAACGGCATAATCCGAATTGGAGTAGCCAACTAGTTAGAATCTAGCTCCTTTGGGATACCAAAGTCCAATGCTTGGGGTATACTTAAGCTATCTTAGGATTATTTTTACGGCACTTAGGTGAGGTTCTTTAGGGCACGCTTGAAAGCGGGCACACATGCACACACTAAACATGATGTCGGGCCTAGATGTGGTAAGGTACAACAAGCTACCAATCATAGAACGGTAAAGAGTTTGATCGATTGGTTTACCTCCCTCATCTAGGTCGAGATGTCCATTAGTTGGCATTGGGGTCTTGATTGGCTTGCATTCTTCCATCTTGAATCTTTTGAGAAGATCCTTAGTATACTTTTCTTGAGAGATAAAAATCCCTTCTCTCATTTGCTTGACTTGAAACCCAAGGAAGAATGTTAGCTCACCAATCATTGACATCTCGAACTCTTTTGACATCAATTCACCAAATTCTTTGCAATAGTCTTCATTTGTTGACCCGAAGATGATATCAACATAGACTTGACAAATGAAGATCTCTTCATTAAATTTCTTGGTGAATAGTGTGGTGTCAACCTTCCCAATAGTGAAGTCCTTCTCAATGAGGAAGTCCCGAAGGCGCTCATACCACGCTCTAGGGGCTTGCTTGAGCCCATATAGCGCCTTGGACAACCTATAAACATGATTAGGATATCTAGGGTCTTCAAACCCAGGAGGTTGTTCAACATAGACTAGTTCATTTATGAAGCCATTTAAGAATGCACTTTTCACATCCATTTGATATAGTTTCATATCATGATGTGATGCATATGCAAGAAGGATACGGATGGCTTTAAGTCTTGCAACGGGTGCAAAAGTCTCTTCAAAATCAAGACCTTCAACTTGAGAGTACCCTTTTGCTACTAGTCTTGCCTTGTTTCTTACTACTACCCCTTGATCATCTTGCTTGTTGCGGAACACCCACTTGGTTCTAATGACTCTTGCACCTTTTGGATGCTCTTCAAGTATCCATACTTGATTGCGGGCGAAGTTGTTCAATTCTTCATGCATGGCATTCACCCAATCCGGATCTTGAAGAGCTTCTTCTACATTCTTAGGTTCAAGGCAAGAGACAAAAGAGTGATGTTCAATAAAAGAATTAAACTTTTGAGATCGAGTCATTACACCCTTTGTAGGACTCCCTATGATGAGATCTTATGGATGTGCTTGAAGTAGAGGTGAGTTTCTTCGATCAACCATTTGAGGAGTAGGATGGGGAGCATCAATATCTTGTGCTTGTGCCTCGGCTTGATGATGAGAGACATGAGTGTCTTCATTTTCAACTCTCTCATTCTTGTCATCATCTTGAGGCACATATGATGAAGATGGTGGATTGACAATTTGTACATCGTCTTCATCATCTTTAGGCTTGATGTCTCCCACGAGCATGTTCTTCATGGCCTATCTCAATGGTTCATCACCTACATCATCACAATTCTCAATTGCTCCTTGGGAGCCGTTAGATTCATCAAATTCTACATCATATGTTTCTTCAACCAAACCGGTGGCATGGTTAAATACTCTATATGCTTTGGATTTTGATGAGTAGCCAACAAGAAAACCAATATCACAACGTCTTTGGAACTTCCCTAGGTGTTGACGCTTCTTGTAGATATAGCATTTGCAACCAAACACCCGAAAGAATGAGACGTCCGGCTTCTTCCCATTTAGCAACTCATAAGGGGTCTTGCAAAGGAACTTTTGTAGGAAGAGGCGATTTGAAGCATAGCATGTGGTGTTGATTGCCTCGGCTCACAATTTTTCTGGTGTATTGTACTCATCTAGCATTGTTCTTGCAAGAGTGATCAAGGTCCGGTTCTTTCTCTCAACTACACCATTTTGTTGAGGAGTGTAGGTTGATGAAACTTCATGCTTGATTCCAATTTCATCACAATAAGCTTCAATGTTGGTGTTGTCAAACTCTTTGCCATTATCACTTCTAATTTTATTTATCTTGACTTCAAATTCATTTTGAGCCCTCTTTGCAAACTTCTTGAAGCAATTTACTACTTCGGATTTGTCATGAAGAAAGAAGGTCCAAGTGTATCTTGAGTAATCATCCACAATTACTAGGCAATAGAGATTTCCACCCAAACTCTTGTAAGTTGTAGGACCAAACAAATCCATGTGTAGAAGTTCTAGTACTCTTGATGTTGACATGTAGGCTTTGGTTGGATGAGTGTTTGCAACTTGTTTGCCGGCTTGACATGCACTACAAGGTTTGTCCTTTTCAAACTTTACATCTTTTAAACCTCTCACTAATTCTTTCTTCAATAGCTTGTTGAGAGTGTTCATTCCAACATGAGCAAGCCTCCTATGCCAAAGCCATCCAAGTGAAGTCTTGGTGAACAAGCATGTCATCAAGTTTGCATCTTCGGAGGTGAAGTCAACTAGATAGAGATTGTTGTATCTAAAACCCTTGAAAATCACTTGCTTGTCATCTATCTTTATAACAACCACTTCATTTGGACCAAACAAGCATTGGTAGCCAAGATCACAAAGTTGTCCAACGGATAGTAAGTTGAAACTCAATGAAGCAACATAGAGCATATTTGAGAGAGAATGATCATTTGATATTGCAACCTTGCCTATACCCTTAACTTTGCTCTTTGAATTGTCCCCAAATGTGATCTTGTCTTGGCATACCCCATCCTCTTCAAGTGAGGTGAACATACGAGGATCACTGGTCATATGTTGTGTGCAACCACTATCAATCACCTAATGAGATCCACCGGTCTTGTAGTTCACCTACACACAAGAGATCAAGTCTTTTGTTTAGGGACCCAAACTTGAGAGGGACTCTTAACTTTCTCAACTAGTGACTTGGCAACCCAAATTTTCTTTGGCCTATTCTTGTTAGGAGGACCCAAGAACATGACTTTCATCTTTCCACTTGAGTCCTTTCTAAGCATGTAATGAGCATTGAAGGCAAAGGGTCTAGCATGCTTGAGCAAGGGTTGTGGTGGTGGAGTTATGCACTCATGAGCAAAATGGCCTTCTTGTCTACACTCAACACATCTCTTTGGCTTGGGCTTTGTCTTGCTTTGTTGTTGTTTAGCCTTTATCTTCTTTTCTTGATTTGCCAAGTAGCCAATGCCACTCCTATCCAACTTCATGACGGTGTTCATAAGTAGCTCACTTTGCAAATGTTGGCCTCTTGTGAACTTGCTTAGGCCGGTCTTGAGATGCTCTTTCTCTTGCTTGAGCTTCTTGTTTTCTTCAATAAGTGACTCATTTGAAGCTTGCTTTTCAAGAGCCAACAACTTCTTGTTCTCAACTTTAAGCATCTAATACTCATCATAGTCATTGGCCTCAACCACACTCTTGCCTTTGCCGCTAGAGCCTTGCTCAAAGTTCTCAACAATCAAATCATCACATGATGTAGCTATATCAATCTTAACAATTTGGTTAGTAGCATCATGTGTCTCAAAAGCAAGCTCATTAGCAACAATAAGAGTATCATAATTGATTTTCAATGCGGTGTATTCATCTTTTAGCAAGTTTAGCCTAGTGATGAGTTCACCATGCTTCTTCTCAATTTTATCATGTTTATCTCTAAGCTCCTTGTTAGAAGTTTTGAGCTCTTTGAGAGAAGAAGACATAGTTTCATTTTGATCTATGAGCTCATCCCTAGTCTTATGTGCACTTTCAAGCTTAGATGAGAGTGATTCATTTTCATGTTGAAGCTCATCATTTTCATTTCTAGCCCTCCTTATGATTTTAGAATATTTATTTAACAATTTTACTAGTTCATCATAAGAGGGAGCATCATATTCATCATCACTATCACTATCATCATCATCACTATCACTATTTTGTACCGTTCGATCACCCTTAGCCATAAGGCATAGATGAGTAGTAGAAGATGATGGTGAAGATGGCGGTGAAGGTGGTGATGAAGATGTCGGTGAAGATGATGATGGCCCAATCACAAGTGCGGCGATCTTCTCTTTTTCATTGTCACTTTCATCGCCGGAGGACTCACATGATGATTCAATGTCGGTGAGCCAATCACCAACAATATAAGCCTTGCCTCCCTTCTTCTTGTAGAACTCTCTTTTCTTGCCATCTTTCTTCTTGTATGGCTTATTCTTTCTTTTATCATCTTCTTCATCACTTGAATCATCTTTCTTGCCCTTGTACTTGTTCTTGTACTTGTCTTTTGGAGGCTTTGGGCATTGATGAGCTAGATGGCCAAGTTCTCCATAATTGAAGCAATCCATTTTGGAGATTGGCTTCCTTTTGCTACTAGTGAAGAATTTCTTCTTCTTGCCATCGAACTTGATGCCACTCTTATTGAGCTTCTTTAGCATCTTGGTGGTCTTCCTTACCATAAGTGCAAGTGATGCATCATCAATGTCACTTTCACTAGAGCTTTCTTGCACAATCATGGCTTAGGCCTTCTTCTTTTTCTTTTCATGGCTAGCTTTGAAGGCCAAGTCTTTCTTCTTGGAAGATGATGAGCCCTCTTCCGGAGTGATGTGCATGTACATCTCATGTGCGTTGATCTTTCCCAATACTTGAGTTGGTGTTGCGGTGGAGAGATCACTTTGGTGAAGTACGGTGACAATGTGTTCATACTTCTCAACGGGAAGAACACTCAAGATCCTCCTTGCAACATCCGATTGACTCATTTTAGTGAGTCCAAGAGCATTGAGATCTTCTACAAGAATATTTAAACGAGTGTATATTTCGTTAGCACTTTCTTTGGGAAGCATCTCAAAAGAATTAATTTTCTTTAAAGTGGTATGATAGCGTTCCTCACGCTCACTCTTAGTTCCCTCATGGAGAGCACAAAGATTTTCCCACAATTTATGAGCGTTTTTGGCATTTCGCACACGATTGAAGATATCTTTGCCTAGTGCCCGGTAGATTGCATTTTTTGCCTTTGCATTCCACCGGTCGTATTTCTCCTCGTCACCACTTGGATTAGCGGGATCCCTTATAGGAGGAAGCCCTTTGGTTGCGGCTCTAAGGCACCCAACATCTATGGCTTCGAGGTACGCCTCCATACGAATTTTCCAATATGGAAAATCATCTCCCTCAAAAGTGGGAGGTGGTCCTTCCCCATTAGACATCTTGCTCTAGACGGTAAAGCCTAAATTGAGAGCAACACGGCTCTGATACCAATTGAAAGGATCAAGATGCCCAAGAGGGGGGGTGAATTGGGCTTTTCTAAAAATTAATTGCAAGAATTAAATCCTACAAGCCAAACTTCACCCCTAGTGCCTACTTGTGTTCCTTGTGATTCTACCGATAAAAGTTTTACACCCTAAGTTCCAATCTTAGACTAGCAAGGTAATTCTAGGAAAGTAAACAAGCAATGAAAGTAATGCAAGAAAGTAAATGCTTGAAAGTAGGGGATAGGAACACGGTGATGTTTTGCCGAGGTATCGGAGAGTCGCCACTCCCCACTAGTCCTCGTTGGAGCACCCGCGCAAGGGTGTAGCTCCCCCTTGATCCGCGCAAGGATCAAGTGCTCTCTACGGGTTGATTCTTTGACACTCCGTCGTGGCGAATCACCCAAAACCGCTCACAACTTTGAGTTGGGTCACCCACAATCTCGTCAGATGATCACCAAACTCCCAATCACCACCAAACCGTCTAGGTGATGGCGATCACCAAGAGTAACAAGCTAGAACTCTCACTTGACCACAACATGCCTAATGAGAAGATGGATACACACTTGCTAGACTCTTGTCACTAGAGAGGATTCTCAAACTTTGATTCGCAAATCTCTATCCTCACTAGGGCTCTTGCACTCCCTTGCACTCTAAAGGTGTTTCTCAGCTGAACAAATGAGCAAGAGACCTCTAAAAGAGGTGGAGGGGATGTATTTATACACCCCTCAAATAAATCCAACCATCACCTTTTGAAATAGCCAAACGCGCACTGATCGGACGCGCCTGTCGACATGACCGGACGCGCCGGTCAGGTGTAACGGTTGAAAACCGAAAACTGCGCTGAGTGACCGGACGCGCCGATCTGTGATGACCGGACGCACCGGTCTGAGATGACCGGACGCGTCGATCAGGGATGATCGGACGCGTCCGATCATGCAAGAGCTTACTGGATAACTGACCTGACGCATGACCGCGTCCGATCATAGGTGATCGGACGCGTCAGGTCACCCCGGAACCTTACTGGAACATGACCGGACGCACCGATCATTTCACAGTCGTGTCCGATTACACTGTTTACCCTCTGGAACACGTGTCAGACTGACCACCGCGTCCGGTCCTCTCAAGGACCACGTCCGGTCGATCAGTTGAAACCGTAGTGAAGTGTTAGTACTGACCGGACGCGTCCGGTCATGACCAGGACCGCGTCCGGTCATGACCAGGACCGCGTCCGGTCATAGGTAAACGGCTCAAATGTCTTCTAAACGCGATGCAACTTGAACCAAGTTGCTTCCAACTGAACTCTGAGCTTTTCTCGAGCTACCTAGTGCTAAGTTTGACAAGTGTGCACCACACCTAAACACAAGACTCACCTAGGTCAAGCTACTCGCTCATGCCCCCCTTTATAGTACGGTCTAAGGAAGAAACAAAGATCCTAACGACTATTTCAGATGTAACTCAACACCTTGACATCCGGAACTAACCGTCCTTAATCTTATCGTTGATCCTTTGAAAACCGAAACGATTTCCATCAAGGGACATGAATATCATATTGCCCAAAGCAGTTATCATCTCCATGACCTAACTTACCAACGTTTCTGTAAAACACACGTTAGTCATGGTAATTATGTGTTGTCATTAATTGTCAAAACCAACACCGGGGCCTAGATGCTTTCAGGAACATGGTCATACGAGTGGCGGATACTTCAATAAATGTGAACTGACAGCATCATGATGTTTTGTTAATGTCATGTAGGAAGACAGGACGGAGCCTCCGCTCAAGGCCATCATTGAGGCGAAGGCCTTAGAGTTGACGATGGAGACGCCATGGATCGAACAACCGAGCGGAGCCTCCTGTAGGGGTCATAACATTGTGAAGGCCTCGGAGGCACCGAGGGGCAGAGGCTTCAGCAGTAATGGCAGAGTTCCCGGGAACCCTGGCGGAGACAATCACCGCATCCTGGTTGGGGAATGGTTACAAGTCGCGGAGGCCAAAGATCACGGTAATGTTAAAAAACTAACGAGTGAACCAGCTCCTTAAGTGTCATGCAGGTGGAGGTTAAGCGGAGGTCCCGTCGGAGGCGAAGGCCAAATGCAGGGAAAGTAGGCAAAGGTCAAGTCAGAGGCTAAGATACCACAGAGATGAGTCAGAGGCTGTGATGAAAAGCCAGAGGTTGAGGCACCATGAAGACTTGTCAGAGGGAAGATAGGCAAAGGCTCCTACAGAATAGGCAGAGGCTCCAGCGGAATATGCGGAGGCTCGTGTGGAACAAATGGAGGCTCTTGCGGCATAGGCGGAGATGACGACCCGAGCGACAAGGTGAAGGCTCCCCGGACGGAGACCATGAGGAACCCTAGGAGACCTCCGCCGACAAGAAGAGAGTTCCCGCGGAGCCGCGACACCGGGCCCTAGGCCGCCTTCAAGCCTGCAACTACGGCCTAGGAGGCAAAGGCGGTGGAAGAAGAGAAGGCCTGAGCTACCCTTAGCGATTTGTACTGGCGTGGGAATATCCCAGGAATGTACCTTAGCTGTCAAGGGGTAAAAATGTAAAGTATGGTGATAGCAAACGGCGTCCTATAAAAGGGGGACTTGAACCCTGTGTAAGGTTGGTTGGTGAATGCATTGATGAAACCCTAAGAGTATTGGGGACCACTCTGACACCTAAAGCTAGATTACCTTCGCCTGGAGCATCGGCCGAGCGAAGGCCTCTTTCATCTCCCACCTGCTGGAATCCGAGATTCCAACAATAGTGTTTGTTAACGGCGATGTTATTGGAAAATGGATGGCGGGGGATCAGTGTTTACATGCTTTTTCTTTGGTTGCACATTGTTATTATGGTAAAGAATACCGTTACTGGTGTTTGGTATGCATCCCGGTGCTCCAAGGCATTATTCATGAAACTTGGCGCTGATTTACTGAGGAGCCAACCCTTTAGCCTACCAAAACCGCTCTCAATGCAAATGAAATTTCTTGCTCCATAACGTGTTTGCGCTAATCTTTTGCGGTGTTCCTTATCGTGGACCTGCATGTGCAGGAAGTACCGGATGGCGACAGCCGACACAGCATGCCATGGCGCACCATGGCAGTTCTCCGGGCTCCTGCCACTCTTTGACCCGGCTAGGCATGACAGCGCAGAGACAATTGCGAGGGCACTCAGCATCAGGGTCAAGATGATCACCAGAGACCGAATCAGCGATTCTGACTAGGGGGCCAAACAAATATAATCATATTTTTTTAGTGTGCTAAAATATATGTAATTATATGATTCAACAACTTTTTAAATATTTTACACTATTTATAACCAAAATCATAATATTTAAATAAAAAATAGATGAAAATTAATATTTTTTAGCTGTAAATTCATATTTTTATATAGGTATTAAAGGGAACTTACTGTGCTGGGGCCACGGCCCCTGCTAGCCCCCCTGTTCCGTCACTGATGATCACAGGTTAAGTTTGCGTTGGCATCTTTATTTTGCATGCTTTCTTCTGTTAGCTTCCCTACTAGGCTTACCGCAATGCTCCCCGATGGATGGTTTTCAGGCGATCAACTGGCAATTGGCAAGGAGACAGCACGTTGGCTGGGAATGGATACCAACATGTACCCTTCGTCTGCTTTGCTCGGGCAAGACTCCACCGATGATGGGATGGAAGTATGAGTTGATTGAGCAGGCTGACGGGTTCGCTGGTGTATTCCCTGGTATGAGGATATTCGTACATGCTTCAGAGAGTTAGTTTCAGAGTCAGTAATTATGCAAGCAACTATGGGCTGTTAATTTCTTTAATTTGCAGAGCACAAGTACGAGATCGTTCGACGCCTGCAAGCAAGGAAACATGTATGTGGCATGACAGGCGATGGCGTGAACGACGCACCGGCTCTGAAGAAGGCTGATATCGGGATCGCCGTGGCAGAGTCCACTGACGCTGCACGCAGCGTGTCAGATATCGTCCTGACCGAGCCTGGCCTCAGCGTCATTATCAGTGCCGTGCTCACAAGCCGCTCCATTTTCCAGAGGATGAAGAACTACACTAAGAAATTATTCCTGCAGCTCCACTATTTTGGGTTTCAATTCAATTCGCTTGTTCAGTATTCTGAAAAGGTCCATGCGTGCTTGCTTGCAGGCCCTTTTCGCTTGTCTTATAAGCCGTACTTTTTCAACCAACTAACAATGTTTTCCTCTCACGACAAATCAGCGAACAGTACTTTTAGCCATGGTTTTTCAGTCAAATGAACAGGGCCACATGCGGTGTCCATAACCATCCGTATTGTGGTATGTTAATTTCATGCTTAACTATGTGCGGTGTGGTATCAATGGTTTACTGAATCATGAATTGCCGCATAGCTCACTGGACAAGTAATCTGTTTCTCTCGTAACAGCTTGGCTTCACTCTTCTCGCGTTGACATGGAAGTTCGATTTTCCTCCATTCATGGTCCTGATCATGGCCATCTGAATGATGGTAATAAGCCTTTTTTTTATGTGATCCACATGCATGCTATGATCAGAGAGACCTGACACCTGGCCTGTGCATATGCTTGTGACATGGATAGGGACGATTATGGTCATGTTCATCTGGCTTATAATCCGTCTTATTCGGCTTGTTTTTTCAGCCGGAACAGTATTTTTCTCTCACAAAAAATCAGCCAACAGCGTTTTTCAGCCGGCTTATAATTCCAGCCGAACGGCCCCTATGACGATCTCCAAGGATAGAGTGATGCCATCCCCACAGCCTGACAGCTGGAAGTTGTCTGAAATATTTGTGACCGGGATAGCTCTTGGTGGCTAGCAACAATGACGGTCATGTTCTACTGGGCAGCGTCCAAGACAGACATCTTCCCGGTATGGTGCAACTCCACGTACTACATTTCATTCCTTTATGTGTGCTAGCTATAAACAATTAATGAATGATTATATGATGTATGTATTGGCTCATGCTTCGCATGTTTCCCTTTGTTTATTTTCAGCGACTGTTCCACGTGGATAGCCTGGAGAGTGGTGACGAGGATGACCTCCGGAAGCTTACGGGCGCAATCTACCTGCAAGTGAGCACAATAAGCCAGACTCTGATCTTTGTGACACGGTCTCGGAGCTGGTCGTTCGTGCAGCGTCCGGGGCTACTGCTCGTTACTTTCGTCATCGCTTTGCGCAAAAGGTTGCAACCGGAGTTAATTGGCAGGTGTGACTAATTCAACGTGTAGAATGAGCCTTAGCCGTCTTGCTGGGTCGGAGCGTTACTTTCGTCCTCGCTTGGGAGCTCAGACAGGTTGATAGCACTTGGGCCGGGGAGCTGGGAATATAGACATGGCCAAGAGAGTCGATCCTGAGCATTTATCCTGTATGGGTAACCTGGTTCGATAGCTCGACGAGGACGTCGAATCCTTTGAGGGTGGGTGGATGTGAAAACCCACCCCATAGGTCAGTTGGGTCAGACCAAATCCGAGGTACCGTAGCACTAGGACACTGTAGCTTCGCCACAGTGTTCTTAGTTTAGTCCCATACCAGAAATGGAACCAGAGCTAGACCAGCTTAAAAGTCTGGACCTGAGAGGCTGTTAACTCCGTACTACTACAATATTTTTTACCATGGCGAGCAAAAAAGATTAACCGAGACGGTTTTTGCAACCGCCTCGGAGTTAAGGTCACGGTAAATGTGCCCATTAACCGAGGCGGTTCCATGCCCGCCACGGTTAATCTGAAAAAAAAACAAAAAAAAAGAAAGCCCAGATCCGGGCCTGGATCTAGACCTGCGCGACACCGCCACCGCCGCGTCCCCGTCTGCGCCCGCAGCTGCCGCGTCCGCGTCTGCGCCCGCAGGTCCGCGTCCGCCGGATTTGGTTGCCGTCGCCATGGCCGCTCCGTGTGCCTCGCCGTGGCCCACCGACAAAAGGGTCCCACACGTAGCCACCGTCGTCAATCTGCGAGGGAGGGAGTGTGATGGATGGATCTGCCGTGGATCTGCAAGGGAGGGAGAGTGAGGGGCATACCTCTAGATTTGCAAGGGAGAGAGTGAGGGGCCGCTGCTGGAGGTTGGAGGTAGGGGAGGAGTGTCGTCCCGCCGCCGGCCGAAGATAGGGGAGGAATGCCGGCCCGCCATGGGGAGGGAGGGCCGCCGCCGCGCTGCCCCGCAGCGCCGCTCCACGTGGCCGGCCCGCGCACCGCCCTGCAGCGCCCCACCACGTGCCGCCGACAAGGGGAGGGGAGGGGGCCGCCGGGATGGGAGGGAAGGGGAGGGGGCCGTCAGGAAGGGAGGGGGCGCCGGGCTCCCGCGCGAGAGGAGCGTCGGGCGGAAAGGCTAAGTCGAGGGAGAGAGGAGAGGATTGTGGCTGAGTGAGTGAGGAGAGGATGTGCAGTGAAACCCTAAGTCGTGTATATATACTCCGTGCGATATATCGGGCCAGGACGGGTCGAGATGGGCTGTTTGGGCTCCGAGATGGGCCAGTATTAACCAAGGCGGGTCTTATAGTATGTCCGCCTCGGTTAATATATTAACCGAGGCGTTTGCGTTATAATAACCATCTCGGTTAATATCGATTAACCGAGGCGGACATTTTAATGTACCCGCCTCGGTTAATCGATTTTGCAAGGCAGTTTTTTTAACCCGTCTCGGTTAATAAAAAATGACCACCTCGGTTAATACCTACCGTTAATCGAGGTGGTTTTCCTTCCTACCCGCCTAGGGGGAAAAATGAAAATGCCTCGCAAAAGATCTTATGCAGTAGTATTTTCCTTCGTGGTGGCAGTCAAACCTGCTAACTGAGTAGTGTAGTACTAATAAGCAAGCAAGCAAATGCTTGAATTGGCGCGCACTTGTTTTTCCTTCGTCACATACTATACATTTCCGTTAGTTTCCCATAGTAGCTCTTTATGTTTCTTTCGTCTTAATGCTGATTACAGTAGTGTTTAATTTCCTTCTGCTCCGTGCTTGTGCTTGTGCTTGCCGTGGCATGCCGCATGCATATGCCTACTGCAGGTTGTTACTGTGCGGTCTACGCTGACCGGCCCTTCGCGGGGATCAAGGGCGTCGGGTGGAGCTGGGCTGGAGTGATCTGGGCGTACAACACTGTATCCTAGTACATGCCGCTGGATGCCATCGATTGCCGTCCGCCGTATCATGGACCGGTGAACAAAGCGTTAGAGCCCAACAGTCCAACCTTTTTACTGCTTATTAATTCCATTCCACAAATCAACCATGAATGCCGCAATGGTATCTCTACTCTGTTCAGCCGTCGCGCCAACGGTGGATCCGAGAGAAGGCCTCGGCGTCAATAAGCAGCGGCAGTGCTTCACCCCTCCTCCAGCCTTATATAACGAACCAGTACAACAATGGTTTCATGAGTTCCCAATATCTAGGTTATCTAATTCGGCCTGTAATAATGAACCCAGCTACTGAAGGCCTATCATTCAGTTCCTTTTTACGATACTGCATGCATATTATGCTACACCTCGGCTGACAGCCAGCTAGGCTGCAATATTGCCACCATCGTCCGTAGTACGTGGCTGCTAGCGTACTCCTGAAGTTATGAACTTGCTCCGGCTACTAGTTTGTTTCAAGTCCTTGTTGCTTGCTTGGTTAACCTAGATAATGTAAGTAGGATGGATTAAGAAGTGTGTACGTTGGTATCACTCTGTCAGGTCGACCGAGCATTATTAATTATACTACACTCCGTTGTTGTTGTTTCGTGATGATTATGTGCGTGCTACGAAGCTGGCCTCTGGCTTTGTTGTATATGGGAAAGTAGCATACAGGTATGGCCATGTGCCATCTCTATGTAAGACTATCCACAGTGAGTACTCTAAAACTTTAGAGTATGAATATAGAGTAAAAACTGTTGTACTGGGTACTCTAAAACGATACTCTATTCTTTCTCTCACTCTATATTTAGAGTGGTACAGTGCTTACTCTATACTCTATAGTGGCGGGCCTCACTAGCTAAACAAAGGAAAAAAATGCTATAACTCACAAACCAAAAATCCAAATTAAATTTTGATTGCACCGTTAAATTCGTCTCAATAAATCTTTCAAAACTAGATCACACATGGATATATTTAGATAAAGTGATAAGTGGGTCCCACAGTGGATAGAGTGGATAGAGGATGATATAGAGGATGGATGGGTGCGGAAGAATTGAGTATAGAGGAGAGAATCTTGCTGACTAGGACGTATAGAGGATGAATATAGAGGTTCATGAGTACGGGTAGTCTAAATCTGTCATGGCCAAGGGCAGCATCAATCATTGCTTTGCCCCTTCCCGCTCGCTTCGGCTGAAGCTTCTCACCTCCTCCCCTATCTAGCATAATGGCCTCCTCCCCTATCTAGCATAATGGGACGAGGCATATTGCATGAGATCATCAAGATGTCCACTTCCATATGTTTATGCGGGAAGAGCGTCCTATCTTTTTTTATATAAAAAAGTACCTGTATTACTTTATAAGGATGTACAAATACGCATATGAATACAGATACCCTAGCAGAGGATACATGGACAGCTATACCACCATCTTACACAAAAGTCCATAAGAAAAGTAGAAATTACATTGAGGTCCAAGGACCCTGTGTTTCCCGAAAGCACCCGGAGGCTCCGTCGACCGCCGTTGCCTTCAAAGAAGATCGTCACCGCCGTCGAAGAAAACTCCATGGCCGCCTTTAGATCTGGAGGTGCCCCATCGCATGAAGCTTTGAAGTGGGCCGCAGTAGACACCCGACGTCAAGGCCGGGATAACGACGTCATTGAAGAAGCATCGGCCGGGGACACACCCCGAGCCCCTCAGATCTTGGATCAAAGCTTGCCGCGATTCGAATCGCGGAAAGATCAAGCTAGATCCACTCACCAGCTTCCGCATCACCCACAGTCGTCGCTGCATCCTTGACGAAGCCGACACCACCGCCACCTAGGACGACGAAACGGTAGCCCGCACAGACTCCTGTATAGGAGCCGGCGAAGCCGGACTCCACCTCCATGTGCTCGTTGTCGACGCCGGAGTAGAACGCCGCCGAGACAGAGAAGAACACGAGAGGACCTTATTCCTAGGCGCCGCCGCCGCCACCGCCTCGACGCCGCCACCGGAAACCTAGACCTAGATCTACTTAGGACCTACACTACCTCCACCAACCGGCAAGAGAACGACGGTCTCCGACACCTCCCGACGACACAAAGGCCATCGGAGATGGAGGAGACCGCCTTCTCCACCGGCGGCGGCCGCAACTCATTTTTTCTCCCCCCTCTCCCAACTGTAGCAGGCACGAGAACTTTTGAGAGAGGGGTGGTTACCGCAAGGGCGTCCTATCTGCTGCTAGGAACCCATCTATTGCTTTTCATGAGATAGCTTACTGCAGAAACTAACCCTGGGCACGAAAAACCGAATTCCCGAAACCGAACCGAACTACCCGAGAACCGAACCGAACTTCCCGAACCGATCGGTTTCGGTTCCTAGTTCGGTTCCTGTTTCTGAGTACCCGAAATACCCGAGTACCGAACCGAAATTCCCGAACCGAACCGAAGTACCCGAATTTGCACAATCCTCTCTCTCTCTCTCTCTCTCTCTCTCTCTCTCTCTCTCTATATATATATATATATATATATATATATATATATATATATATATATATATATAGACATTCTACTTATATATTATATTCAAAGCTGCACAATCTTACTTGTTTTACTTTACAAGACTTGTTTCAAGAGAAGGTGATGTCATGGAGATGCCTGTGGACTGTGGTATGTGCCTATGTGAAGCCGTGGTGGACGTCCATTGAGGCTTATCGTTAAGTTTGTTGCTTGTCGAATGTTGTTTGTTTGCATTGGAGACTCTTATACTGCTTTAAGCTTCATATTCTCCCCGTTATGTGCATGAAAATAAGGTGAAATGCTATCGAAATTTACATTTGAATGAGTTGTTTTTTTTATTTTTTTATTTTTTCGGTTCCATTCGGGAATACCCGAAACCGAACCGAATTACCCGATCCCGAAACCGAATTACCCGAAACCGAACTGGGAACCGATCGGTTCCAATTCCCGAATACCCGAGGAATCGAACCGATCGGTTTCGGGTACCCGAATGCCCAGGGTGAGCAGAAACGGCTGCGCCAGATGGACAGGAACACACATGATGCGCCCCTTGCCCTCGGTCGAGTAGCACGGCAACTTGTACACACGACGATGGCAATCGGCCTTGATCCAACGTGCCAATAAATAAAAAACACGTTAATTACCTGTACCATTTGGAGGCATTTTGCCAACACGCCTTACATATGGGTCCCATGCGTCAGCTATCCTGTCCTATCCTCTTCTACCTCCCGGCCGCAACAACCAGCCGCGCGGACGACGCTTATCCGTACAATAGAGCAAGTTGCTGGGCTATAACACAAGCTATAAGAGTAAAGTTATACAATAAGTATTTTCTATTTATCTTTAAAAAATCTCTCTTATTTCTCCTTATAACGTTACTTGGATCCACTAATATATATGATTTCGTGCCAGGTGCTTGCATGGAGTCCAGCTCTCATCTCTTCTCTTTTCTCTCCTTCGCGTCAGCGTTATCTTGGGACCTTGGGTAAGCCCATTAATGTACCTGCTCTAACCTCGCACGCCCGCCCCCGCCCGCTCCGCACCGGCGCCCCCGCCGCCCCGGCTGCCCCCGCCTCCGCGACCAACCGTGGTCCGGCCATCTCCGACCGCCCTAGGCTCGCCCTTCTTTGACCGCCAGATCCGACTGACCGTGGCCACACGGCTACACCCACCCCAGCGTCAGGCCCGACGGTGCTGCGCCCGACCATGGCCGCGACTCGCCCGTTCTGGCCTCGGGTCCGGCGCTGCATCAGCTCCCCACGCACGCGATTCAGAGTCACGTTGGCCTAAGGCGACTGCGAGGGCTCGCGATTCGGAGTCACTCTGGCATGAGGCGGCTGCGGGGGCTTTCTAGGTTGCCGACGAGGAGGTTGGGTTGGGTTCGCTGAGATCCTCAAGCGCCTACACCATGTCTGCCGAGATCCTCAAGCGCTCCTCCACCAAACTCTGTCTCCGCCCGCTTACGACTCGGTAAATCCCCACTAGTTCATACAATCCTTGGTTGAGATACTGGTTGATTCAAAATACGTAGGCAATTTTTTCTATTGGTTTTGATCTAGAGGAATATATTGTGTAAAATGAAATGTGCTAGTTATAGTATTTGTCAGTTAATAGGAACAATATACCGCACATGCTTGTGCTCAGATGCGTGCTTTATAAATGCTGCTTGTTGATTAGTATAGCATCAGAGGTTAGGTGTGTTGCCATTCAACAGATGTGTGCTTTATGTAGGAGTACTCTGCATGCCCGGGCTTTGAAATATGAACTGAACCATGCTGTGTGTTGTTCACCTAAAGCAGCAGCATGTGCTTGTGCTCAGCTAAATCAGCAGCATGCATGCATGGCCAGGAGTAGTTTTATCTCTGCTCAAAATCTATTTCAGTGACACACAGGATCTATGCCAGTGATCCTTCTGTGTTTTGTTTTTGTAAAACAAATGTGCCATCTGCAGAAGTTGTTCTGGAGAAAATTTATATACACTAAAGGGCAGACCCAGTGCCAGAGGCTCCCACACGAGTGGGGTCTGGGGAAGGGAATAACCGAAGTAAAGTCTTACCCCCGCAGAAATTCTGCAGAGAGACGGCTTCGAACCCAAAATATATATACACTGATGCACTACCTCTTTGTGTTGCATGCCTATAATTTTCTACCTGTAATTTTGTTTACAAGTGGCTGCAATACTACACCATGGACGTTCTCATTATCTGCTGATGATGTTTATCTAGCCTACTACTAGTATGTAATAAATTATCTAATCCAAAAACTGCTCGTTTTTCTCTGGTTTTCTAGGCAACAAATCTTGGTCAATCTTTTTTCTTCAAAGCACTTGGAATCGACTAGGCCTCAGACCTGAGCAGTTAGCGGCGGCAGCAGGCAGGGGCGCAGGGCGGGCGGAGTGGAGGCTGGCGGTGGAGGTCCCCAGACGGCAGTGATGGTGGAATTGTCGACGTCTTCGGATGGATTGGTGACCGAAGAAGCGAGGCAGCAGGAACCAGGTTCGATTTGGCAAGGGTTTTCCCTGTCCTCTTCAGCTTGTGTATGCTAGTTGCTTGTGATGCTATAGCTAGGGTTCCATCGCCTTGCCTGCTCGAAGGGTTAGTGGTTCCTATTGTCCAAAATTCACCTGATCCAACTTCGTCCGTTTATACTGTTTGCTGATATGTACTATACCACATCCCAGAGATGTATTCACTTCCATTTTTTTTTAAATGTCTATTCACTTCCAATTTTGAAGGCCTGTACCGACGAGGCTTAAGTCCTCCAGATCAGCTAACCTGTCTGGTTCAGTGAGTACTGTTTGTGTGGATCTCCATCGTGCCTTTTGTGAATTTTGTGTTCAACTTCAGTAGTATAGTTAAATTATAGCCTTATTGAGCCCATATGCTTAAAAGGGGGGAGGGGGGAGTATTCCTCTGTTCCTGTTTATATAGTGTGATGCCTGTTTCGTTATGGTTATATGGAAGTCAAACTGTTTGCTGGACTGCATACAGGCCAAGGAAGCTCTGAAGGTAGTCATGGTTTGCAAGACACAAAGGAGCAGGAAATAAGAAAGGGGAAGGCGGCTCTTGTTTCCTCTGAACTGCTGTGGGAGGATCTGGTTCAGAGTGCTGTTAGTTTTCTGAAACACCCGAATGTAGTAGCCTCTTCGGATGGACAGAGGTGATCTTTCCTTGAAAATAAAGGACTCACTATGGATGAAATAGATGAAGCATTTTGACGTTTACAAGTAAGATTTGTTTCCTTAGTTTCTGCTTGAGTCTGATTTCCTTCTCTGGTTATTCTGATTTCTTTTACCTTTTTAACTTTTTTTTTGTGGGGAGATTAAAGAGCCCATCATCGAATTCTGTGAGCTCAAATTTGCGCACATCTCAAGGTATGGCAGAGAAAGTCCATTTACTAAGTTAGCTTTTTATATGATATTTTAGTTCTTTATTTATGTTCGTGGATCATATAATGATGTTTCATTGTTTATGTGTGTTTTCCTCTGTAAACGATGGTGATTTCATATGAAATTCCCCATTCAGAGTTTCAGACCTAAATGGCTTCATCATGACAAATCTAACTTAGTAACTTCATTGCCTTATCAGTTGCCTGCATTTTGTCAGGGGTGTCTGATCATTCATGCAGGATTACTGAAGTCAGCACAAACTACAAATAATAGTATTGGCCAGGCATGACTGGTGTTTATGCTGCAAATTTTACGCTACCGCCATTTTCTTCACTGCAGCAGGAGAGTAAAGTTGACAAAAAGGGTATGGATGATTCAGGTTTGCCAATGCATCCCATCCAAGGTAAGTCTTGACTATTTTCCCTGATTCCTATTTTTTCTAACTTTCCCACTCCCTCCATCCCAAATTGTAAGTCATTTTGGCTTTCCTATAGGTACGTAGCTTTTGCTATGGCACCTAATTGTATCTGCAAAAGGCAAAAAAGACTTACAATTTGAAACGGAGGGAGTGCTTTCTTTAATAGAGAGGGTGGAACCTGAACCTGTGGCCCCTGTGGTACCTCGTCATCCAAAATCATATATGGAGGTTAGTTACCTATCTAAAACGGGAGTAAAATGGATGCAAGTTTAATCCTTACGCTGCTGCAGATTACCACATACTTGATATCTGAAGATGTCTGTGAAGTGTTCATTTTGTAGATAGTTTCATCTCAATACAATTAAATTAACTTCAGAAAATAGAATTGTTCCTCACTGCTCGTTGCTGCATGGTACATGATTTAAGTAATCCTGTTTAGCATCATGTTGATTCTCAAGGGTCAACTTACCTTAAACTGGACTTAGATATTAATGATAGACTGAGAGATTAAAAAATGAAAAATCTTGTGTTTAGTTTCATTGTTAGATCTAGCCAGTTGCAATCTCAAGGCTCTTTGAACATGCATCAATGAGGGGCTGCTTCCTTGTTCTAGTGATGCATTCTAGTGATGCATCATACACAATGTGGGATGGTGGGTGAGAGCTGAGAAGTTCACTCATTATGTACTGCTGGATATTCAAACATGCTTGTTTCAGTTAGCTGTTGCGTCATGAGTGTTCTGGTATCCACTTCACCTGATCATGCATTGCCCTTGTTAAGCTACCAAAAGTCTGAAATTTTGGTATATGTGATTTTGTCCTCCAAATACAAGAATTTTTTGCATGTATATAATTTCAAGTTCATGTTGAACCAAAAATTGTCTTTTGAATGTGGCACTGTATTGGACCTGGCAGATCATGGAAATGATACAAAGGGGTGTGCGGCCAGATGATATCCAGGCATGTCTTAATTTCTAGTTGTCTTCCTATAGTGCTGTTACATGTTAACTCTGTAGCTCTGTAGTTTTGTTGTTTTATAACCCTTCTATTTCTGTAGGATATTAATGATGATCCTCCAAATCCTGACCAACCAATCTCAGAACCTCGTATGGCAGCACCGAAACCAAAGGTTTGTGCTCGAAAACTGACTGCCTAAGCACACATTTCTTAACATAGATCTGTTGCATAGTCATGAATCATGATTGCTGGGAAGTAGCATATGCGTAGCATGATTCAGATTCTCTCTTGATACCAGTTTGACTTTTTTAACCAGCAGTAGGCTCACATTTAGTTTCCTGGTGAAACAGCCATGGGAAAGGCAAGGTCAAGGAAGTTTGGCCTGGGATTTGAAATCACCAACAAAGGAATCCGACGCATTGAGATCAGAAGTTCAGCACGATGGTACCAACAAGGCCCCGGAGGATGGCTCCCACCAAGGCGGGGACTCATTGCTGCAAGCAGAAGTAGCAGCTGGTTCTGAATCTCCTGTGATTCCAAATGATGCCGCTTCTTCGCTGGAGTAACCACGAAAACAAATGATGGCGTGATCAAACGTGATAGAAAAGAACTAAAGGTCGTCTCGGCCTATATATATCTCTGGCTAAAGAGGCTCATTACCACAGCACTGTTCTGAATTCTGATGCCCTCTGAGGTTTTTGAGTTTACAATAGATAAATGTATCCATGAACCCGTCACTGGATAATCTTCTTAGCTGCTGCGAATCAAAAGAGCATTTACAAACCTTGTCCCACTCTCTTTCTGGTGGACAGTCTGTGCTTCACTCATTGAGTGTCGTCCAACAGTCCTGCATCTGTCTCATTTGTCTGCTTGGCCGCGAGTTGCAAAGCACTGTTTTCTTTTCTTTTCTTTTCTTTTCTTTTCTTTTCTTTTTATTTGAATAATTACAAGCGATTTTTTTTGAACTACAAGCAACGTTTGCTTGGCCAGAGAATCCAGATGAACAAGGGCACTGGCTCTCCTAGCTCCAGTGTGAACCCGGTGGTGCAGGCACAGGCAGGGTGTGAACTGAAGTCTCCCCGCACGCACCAAGGCAAAGCTTTTATATATGGCACGGGATATAATGCTCTGCTAGGTGCATGTCGTTAGACTACCCGGAATCTCTATATTCATCCTCTATACGTCCTAGTCAGCAAGATTCTCTCCTCTATGCTCAATTCTCCCGCACCCATCCATCCTCTATATCATCCTCTATTCACTGTGGGGTCCACTTGTCACTTTATCTAAATATATCTATGTGTGATCTAGTTTTGAAGGATTTATTGAGACGAATTTAATGGTGCAATTGAAATTTAATTTGGATTTTTGGTTTGTGAGTTATAGCATTTTTTCCTTTGTTTAGCTAGCGGGGTCCGCCACTACAGAGTATAGAGTAAGCACAGTACTACTCTAAATATAGAGTGAGAAAAAGGATAGAGTATCGTTTTAAGTACCCAGTGCAGCAGTTTTTACTCTATATTCATACTTTAAAGCTTTAGAGTATCATTTTAGAGTACCCACTGCGGGTAGTCTTAGCAGCGCGCAGCGGTATAGCTGGGCCGGAGCTTAGCATGCAGGCGGCGTGCCGGAGGTCGGAGGAGAGTGATCGGATTTCATTCCGGCGTCTTGCTAGCTCCGGTAGTCCGGTCCCTGTCACCTATCCTCGAGTTTCCAATGCCAACCACCACGAGCAATACAATAACCAACCTAGCTAGCCTGCCCATACACCATTGACCATACTACAGTACACAAGAGAGGAGAATGGAAGGCCAAAGCAGCCAGACGCAGCTAGCAGGCCTAACCGGCGACCGGCTTTGTTTGCCAGATTCACGACATGTCTGCGTTGGGGCCAGCCAGCCAGGCAGCCAGCCTTTTTTCGGTTGGCGTTGACTTGACTAGTCGTCGTCCAGAGCGCTCAGGCTCCGTCCAGGGTAGCAGTAGGGTTGCGTTTGACTCCCTGTTCGTTTGGCTGATTTTATTTTTTTTTGGCTGTCGCTGATGCTGATTTATTGTGAAAGAAAAATTCTATAGCTGAAAAGTAGTGCAAGCGACCGGAGAGCTATAGCCTCTCTAGAATCCGTACGCGACACGTCAAGATGCATGCCATGCATGTTTCCTTTTTTTTCTTTCAGCGGGGACTAATGATGCCGATGAGGCTCTGGTATTGGCGTTCAGCGTGGAATACTGGAGGATGGACGGCAGGTTTCGGTGTTACAGGAGCAAGTTAGGTCAATTCTCATGTGCGCAAGCGCAAATGATGATCACGAGGTAACGGACATGGAATTCCGGTCCAGAACGCGAGGAGTGTGGAGTACGGAGAGGACCAGCACTCGACAGCGTAGCGCGTCAAACAACAAAATGGTAACCTAACTATAGATGGGCAACGGACCGGCCCGGCCCGGCACGGCAACGGGCCGGCACAGCCCGTTCGGGCCGACAAGGCATGCGAGCCTGGTCTTTGGCCCAAGCACGGCCCTATGGTTTTTTTCCGTGCCGTGCTAGTCCGTCAGGCACGCACATTTGGCGGGCTGTACCAGTCCACGGCCCGGTTTACATGAAATACCTCAAAAAAAACTCAACTTCTCAGACATTTAAACATTTTCACAGTTTACAATTTGAATACATCATTCACAGATCACAGTTTTCATCAATTCATCATTCACAGATCACAATAAGATAAGAACTGATCAACTGATCAACTCGACAACTCATTCATCAACTCGACAACTTACTCATCAACTCGACAACTCATTCATCAACTCGACAGATAACAGAATGAGCTGGCTGTGCAATATTGCCTCATTAAAAATCTTTCTAGGTAAAACTCACCCTTGTGAGAAACCCTATAAAGGAAAAAAGAGTGCAACCAACTCTAAGCTGTCTTAATTAAGTTATTAAAAACATTGTTCAAGTCTCACTCTCAACTCACCAAAATACAGATGATAGCGACAAGTCTCACTCTCATATCACCTAAAAACACAAGTCTCACTCTCAGATCCCAACTCAGTCACCAGCAACAACAGCTTCTTCTTCATCAAGGTACAGATTGTTGAATGCTTCTTCAAGCTCTTTGTTGTCAGCAGCTCCATATTGTTCCCTCTTTTCTCCTAACTCCTAGTCCTTCAAGCAAGTCAGCATCTCAACAGTTTCAGGTAACAAGCGGCGGCGCCGTTCTTCAATGATCCTGCCTGACAAGCTGAAAAAGGATTCTGAAGATATAGTAGACATAGGAACTGATATAATATTTTTGGCCATTATAGATAGGATTGGATAGGTTAGTCTGTGGTCACGCCACCAAAGAAGTATGTTAAAATCATTCTCATAAGAAGTTACATTGTCACTGTCCAAATAGACTGAGAGTTCAGATCTAGCAGAGGCAGAGGTAGATGAAGATGAAGTGGTGGAAGGGGAAGGACCAACAACACCTGAGCCTCCAAAGATTCTTCTCCATGACTGTCGGTGTCTGGAGAATCGGGGGTCTTAGACAGAGCGACGAGTGAATTTGTATCTGCGCGTCTAGGCTTGGATGGTGTGCAAAGCGGACACAAGGATGTATACTGGTTCAGGCAAGAATGGCCCTACGTCCAGTGGATTCTACTGCTGCTCGTGTTGCCTTGCATCGGAGTGCTCGTAGTAGGGGTTACAAGCTTTCGATAGAGGGAATGGATCCTAGGTCTCTTCGGGGAGGTGTGTGTGTGTGATCTGTTGTGATCAGAGAGAGTCTATCAAAGTCTGTCTTTCAGTCCCCTTAGGTGTGGCCTCTTCCTCCTCTTTTATAGTTCCCAAGGGGAGGGCTCGGGTTATATTTGGGGTAAAAGGTGATATGGTGAAAAGAAGAAAGAGAAAACAAAAAAGGTGGCCTCGGGTGTGGCCATCTTCCTCCTTATCCGATGAAAGCAATTTTCCCTGTAGCGCAGAGACGTCATGGGCGTTGAGCTTTTGGCCTCCCCGTCCGCTGGTGCGACGCGTTGTGGTCTTGCTTCGCCTTGTGTGCTTCTGTGCCATTGAGGGTGGGCGGTACGTGCGCCTAGATTTGCGTAGAGAGGGGGTAAGGTGGCACAGTTGCCGCTACTCCCGTTGCTGTAGAGGTATGGACATCGTCATGGTGGAATAAACAAGGTCATGTTGGGTCAGAGCGTGGTTCTCACGCTCCTATTCTCTGTGCACGGTCACGTCTGTCCCATCATCAGATCGTGGTTGGGGGGCCCGTGGCTTCCCGTCTTGCCAAAGGACTCCACGTGTTCCTCGGGTGAGGCAGGAGTGTGCCAAGGGGGTCGGGCGTGAAAGGTCCTTATTTGGTTTTGGTAAGTGAGTGACAACTTAGGTGGACTAATATGTGGTTATATGAGATACACAGGAGATTAGTCCACATATGATTGTGTCATGAAGGAGCTTATTGCATATGAGACATGACATGGAGTCATGTGACCAAGGTGGAGAAGATCAAGATGAGGCTTGGCTCGATGGACCGGTTGCAAGTGTGAAGGGCAAGTCAGAGGCTTTGAAGCGAGGGACCGCGTGTGACAGTGAAGCTTGGGCAAGACTTGGCGCCGATGGACCGAGGCAACGGTGAAGAGCAAGTGAGGTCAAGATCGATGAACCAATACGGTCACGTGATGATATGAAGTAGATCATATCATTTGGTGATTGGTTGGTGCATGTGTTGCATCAACGTCGGAGGAATGGAATGTGTAAGGCAAAGGTGTAATCATAGAGTATTTCCATTTCATCGGTCATAGGTGTGTAGAGAAGTTGATGACCAGATTTAGGATAGATGGTCGTACTATCAAGAGGGGCAAACTTGTTTGCATATCAGTCATCTAGTGTCACTTGAGCGATCTAACTTTGCATATGTGTTAGGATCGAGTGGCGTGGCAAGTTGAGTGGTTAATTCCTTCGAAGAAAATGATTGTGAAAATGCTAACACACGTGCGCATGGTGATGTTCACATGGTGGTGTTGGCACATTTGCGAAGACAATGGAGTTTGAGGGGTAGAGAGAGGTTTGGGGTCCTCTCTCCCTCCCGCCGAGCTTGCTCGACGGGATTCAGGCTTTTTCGAGGAGATGAAATGCTTATTTTCTATTGCACCGAAGGTGGGAAGAAGTGGTGAAGTCGTGCGAGTGTTTCTCACTGAGAAACACTCGACGGACGCTGGCTCACAGGATGACAGACGCCGGGCTGTGCGTCTGTCGGTTGACCCTAGGTGGTGTGTGCTGGAGAGGAGCATCAGACTCCCGGACGTTCACGCGACAGACGCTGGCGTTAGCGTCTGTCCGCGGTGGCATCAGCAGTGCATGAAGGTGAGTGCGCAAGCGTCAGATGCTGTGTCGCGTCTGTTGACGACGCAACAGACATGTCTGTCGGCTGAGCGCGGCGCGGTGTTCTCTGTGCCACGTCTGTCGCTGCGACAGACGCTGGACGCTGGGAATTTGACCGTTGGAGAAGTGGCGCGTAGGGACACGTGGCCGCTCTGTGGAGCGATAGACATGGTAGTAGCGTCTGTCGGCTTGGCGATAGATGCGTCTGTCGCCCCCAAAAAGTGCCCAGTGAATTGCTAACGACTATATTCGTTTGTGGGCTTATAAGTAGAAGTGGTGGCCAGCCTTGGCTGGTGCTTGGCACCCTTAGGACTTAGTGTCCATGCTTTTGGAATGCTAGGAGAGCCTCTAACTCACTTTGTGCTTGTAAGAGTGTGAATCGATTGCAAGTGAGTTGATTCTAGTGCGTTGCTTTGAGAGATTGCATCGAGTGGCACTAGGTGATCGTATTGCAAACCGGTGGTGCTTGTTACTCTTGGAGGTTGCCACCTCCTAGATGGCTTGGTGGCTTGTGGCTCCGTCGAAGCTCGCAAGAAGATTATGCGAGGCTCCAGAGAAGCTTTGTGAGGGGGATTATGCTCACCCCACGGGGATCGCGAAGAGCAACTCTAGTTGAGCGTATCATTGAGCTACCACACTTGATGGTGGGTTCTTGTGGCGCCTTTTGAGAGGCTCGGTGTGTGACCGATTAGCCACCAAACTACAAAATGTTGGTCGACACAACGGGGACTAGCTTGGTGGCAACCAAGTGAACCTCGGTAAAAAATCATTGTGCCAACTTTGTGTTCATCTTCTCGGTGGTTTGCTCTCCGATACACAAGCTTGTTTTTATATTCATATACTAGTGCTTATGTAGTTGCTTTTGTGACTAGTTTGCTTGTGTAGCTTGCTAGTTATCTTCTTGCTTGTGTAGCTAGTAGTATCCCCTTGCGTGGGTAATTTGGTTTGTGTAACCTTGTTAGTCATATTGCTTAGTTTGTGTAGCTAAGTAATTTGTGCTCTCTAATTTGCATTGGTTGCCTTGTTATTGAGCTTTGCTAGTGAGCTTAGGCATTGTGCGCTTTGCTTCATTAGTTTGTGTAGGTGCTCCACGGTTTGATTGAAAGTACTAGTTGCATAGGTTTGTGTGACCTTGCAAGCTAGAATTGTTTAGGAGAGCACTAGCTAGCCTAGCACCTTTGTTGCCTAATTAGGTCATTTCTAAGGTGCTTGAGAACTTAGTTAGAGGGGTGAAGTCTTGGCTAGACCGAGAAGTTTAATTCCACATTTGTTTCGGTTAGCCGCACGATTAAGTTTTAGAAAGGACTATTCACCCCCCTCTAGTCTGCCATCTCGACCCTTTAGGGTGCTCTCGTGCCCATGTTGCATGAGTCGGGTGCTTTTGATGATGTCATGGGGGCTCGGGCGAGGCGGAAACTGCCGCCCGAGGAGCCTGTCTTACCCGAGACCTTTCCACAAGGCTCGGGCGAGACAGAGGTTGGCTCTTGGCTTCGAGCGACTGACATGCTATCAGCACCTTTAGCGGGTTGGTTTTACCGGGGCCCCCACGATAGGGCTTTTGCAGACGTGCAAGGTGCCATATTTAGTCATTTGTTGGGTACCCTAGCATATTGATACTCGATAGTAGCCCCCGAGCCTGTGGAGGAGTGGTGCACTCCTTTAGAGGCTTGAGGACGAACAACCGTGGTGCTCTGCTACTATTTCATTATATTTTTATTTTTTTTGGGTAGAGTTCTATCCGGTGGGTGCGCGCGAGCGCACCCGCCGGGTGTAGCCCTCGAGGCCTTGGAGGGGTGTGGTACCCCTTCAAGGGCTTTAATCGAGCGAGTGAGGTGTTTTTCGTGTGACTACAGGGCGTACAAGGAGCCCTCGAGCATTTAGCTTTGACCATTCGCTAGGTCAGAATGCGGGAACAGCCCTTGAGCCTCTGTGCACTGCAAGAGACTGACCGGGTGGCCCTTCCGTCATCATGTTGTTATTCCTAGCATCCTTTAGCAGAACAGAGGGGTATGTGTGAGCCCTCGTCACTCATCTAGGTGCATTTGGGTTTGTTTGTTTTGAAGGAAGCTATCCGGTGGGTGTAGCCCCCGAGGCCTTGGAAGGGTGTGGCACCCCTTCAAGGGATTTGGATCGAGTGGACGTGTATGGGGAAGATGAGGCATCGCGCCAGGTAGCAGTCATCGTGACGCTTCGTGTCCCGGTGCATATAACAGAACCGTTCAAATTATAAGAGCACAAGTACAAAAACAAGTGTCGAAACGCCTAAATTTTCAAACTTGAGCCCATATAATTCTGGTAGTCAATCGAAATCACGAAGGATTTCAAACCAACCCGATTACAACCAAGATCGCGTCATTCAACATAACACATCACACAAACATTTCACAAATAGTTCGGTATTAGCTTACAACACACCGGAGTCGCAATTATTACAAACCAGATTAGAAAAGTAGCGGAAGCATAAGTTACACACACACTTAGTTCAAATATGACAACCAGTCTTACAGATCACATTCCCACAAAAGCATTAAGGAAAGTAGACTACTAAACGATCACGCCCAAGTGATCTAGTCCTCGTCACACGCCGGGTGGAGGCAGTACTTGCAGAAGCCTTGGTAAAGTATGTGATCTGCAATAGGAGAGAATAAACCCTGAGTACGAGAATGTACTCAGCTAAACTTACCCGTCGAAACAGAAATAAAGGACACCAAGGATCATGCAAGACTTTCTTTAAGTGGAGCTGGCTAATATTTCATTTGCAGAAAAACATAAGTAGTAGTAACTCTTTTAACCTGTGCTAGCAGTGATTTTTAGCATTAATCTGTCATCTATCTTTGCACCTATGCTAAACAACCATATGATTATTAAGCAAACATTAATAACCATAGCATGTATAAATTGAGATAATATTTAAATCATCATTCAATTAACCATACGTTCAATTAATTGAATATACGTTGCCACTGCTCAAGTCAAGCGCTCACTAATCGAGAGCGACGGTGATTCGAATCGAGTTCCTATCTAGCTAGAGGGGTATTTCTAACACAAACCGCGCTGACCCCACGCTAGGGTCACACAAGTCACCTTTGGTACAGTACAGGAATCACGAGTTCGACTGATGTCGCATCCCCAAGGGCAGCACTCTGTCAGGTGATAGGGACTTTAACCCCCCTTGGTCTTATGCAAATGTTCTCAAGCACATCCTTACTTCCTCCAGAATGCGCACTTGACCCCCCGATTCCCGGGATAAATTGTATTACTCGGCATCATGGTCAGAACGGCTTATCCAGCCAACTAAGTGTTAGACTACGTTCAACATGACTCAAGGACGTACAGCGAATCAGTCCTTAAACGACTCAGACGGGCATAGCTTCGCACCCAAGACGTGAAGTGTCTTACAGCTGCACTATCGAACTCCCGCCCGGTCTTAATTTATTTTTAAGCATGGTTCTTTTCCATAATAGCAAATATAGCCAACCGTGACCCACTTCATCCTAAAGCTCGCAGATGATAGGAAATCACTTGACTTCTACTGCACTAAGCAGGGGTAAGCAATAACACGTGCCTAACTTTAATTGAGATTCAAGTTCGATATCTGGACAAGGATAGATATAATGCAGCAAGTGTTTTCACTCAACTCCTACAACTTAATACAATAAACAAGTAAAGTACTCAAATGATATGTATACAAAAGTTGGGTTAGCATGCACCAGGGCTTGCCTTTCAGAAAAAACGAGGGACAGTGATCACGGCACTCGGGCAGCTCTTCTTTGAGAATTCCTTCGCTGGCCAGCACCTCGGTCTCCTCGGGCTGCTCCTGCTCCTCCTCCTGGTGTGCTCCCTCGAACTCTAGAAGCGTCACCCTCTCTAGTACACCTATTGCATGGATGCACAAGATAAATCTCATGGATGCATAAGAATGAATACACATGCTCGGTGAATGCATATGCAGACTGCAGTACGACTTAACACTCTATTCAAATCACTTTACCAATATGTGCAAATCTCTTCTTCGGTAGAGAAGTACTTACCAAGTCTACACAATCTAATGTATAATTGATCTTCCTTAGTTAAGGACCTAGCACCTAAACAAGCAACAAGAGCAACATTACTTAAGCTCTCCCAAACACATACACATTTCAGTAAAACTAGAATCTGGATAGCAGCTAGGTATTTCAACCATAACTGGAGATCTAAAACCCCAAATTACATGACACAAGACAATATGGAAAGCTCATGAAATGCAATATATATCATTTTCAGGACTCAAGACCTGATTCCTAAATTTACCTAGTCGAATTCTTAAAGTTCTAGAAATGTGTCCTCCCCAAACAGAGAACAGTCATTTCTGGATAGCAAATTCAAACTGCTAGAACTCCTAAACTACTGGGTCAAATGCCACCAAATTTTGATACAAGCTAGCTTAAGAAGTTTACTATGACTTTAGTACTCACAAGATTCTCAGAAAACACTTTTATCAAGGCCTAATCCCAGAAATGCTACCAACTGTCCAGAGGGCCTAAAAATGTTAAAATTAAATATTTACTTATGTGCTAAACCAACTTTTTGGCCAAATCAATTGCACCACTAGTTCACATATAACACAAAACCACCAGAAAGTAAGGTGTGCCAACCCAAATCATTTATTTTAATCTATTTCTTAATTTAATTAGTTAATTAAGTGGGAAAATAAACCTATATACAAACTATTCATAAAATTCTACAAAAATTACAGTGGACCCTATACAACACCAGGAGACTACTATAAAAATTTGAGCCAAGGTTGCCAACAGGAACTCCCTACACAAAATTATTAAGCCAGCAGGGTTGATTGTACCATAATTAAGAAATCCTATTGAGAAGTGTCAAACAACAGAAACAATAATTTTTCTAGCACACCTAAAGTACGAGGACACTCTCCACAAAATTTCATGATCAATGGACAAATAGAAAAATTATGAAAATTCATTCAAGTATCACCTATTATGAAATGATAAATGCATAACTTGAAAACTGCTAAAGTACTGACATTCAAATTTTTATCAGAGCTAGAATATACTTAGAACAGCACACTCACTAAATTTCATAATTTTGGAGCACTAGAACTCAAGTTATAAAATTAACAAGTTTGAATCCATTTTAGAACACATTTCCAGTCTCTATTTAACTTTCCCAATTTTTATACAGAAAGTGTACATATTATAATTTTCCTAAATACTACACTTTATACTGAACCTAACAAAATTAGAGTTACCTTATTTGGATCTACAAATCTTGAGATATGGATTTTACAAAATAGCATTCAAATCTGTGAAAATAAAAAAAAAACAAAAACGAAACCCTACGCTGCTACTGGGCCGGCCCGGTTAACGCGCGGCCCACGACTGCTCCCGCCCGCGCTTGCACTAACAAGGAGGGCCCACTGCCCAGCGGCACAAAGACAGGGGAGGAGAGAGCAGCACACAACGGCGAACTCTAGCTCGTCGACGGCGGGCGCTCCGGCAAAATCAATAGCGCCAACATGACCTCTGACCTCCTCCGAGTCGATTGAGGTAGGGTGGTGGGGTTAGGGCAAGGTGGAGGTGGCATGTCGCCGGCAGTGGTGGCTCCGCGGTGATACGCCACTGTACACCAGCCATCCCAGTGATGAGCGAGTCAGGAAGGTGGGGGAAACGAACCAGTGAAGCAAGGCGGAGAAAAAGAGGTGCTCAGGAGAGGCAGGGATGTGACAGAGCGATCGGACCACGTGCACCGAGCAGTGGCGGCGCACTGGCCACTCCGGTGAGGTCGGTGTTCTGGCCAAACGACGGGAGATACGGGGCTACATCTTCCAGGGGTGTACTATGGCTAACGGCGCACCCCATGCGCACCCTGACTCGGCCAAGGGCCAGTTACAGAGAGAGGGCGGGGAGAAGGTTGCCCGCGTGGTAATGGCGACAGCGGTGAGAACTCGCTGTGGTTCCACTCCGTTCTGACCTCTATGGCTCAAACCAGGCGATGACGTCTTCACCTAAGCTTCTATAGGCCACGAGAAAGATGAAACGGAGGATGTAAGGGATGGAGAAGGTCGACATTGGGCTGGCCACATCAACCTTGGTCTCGTCAGTGCTCAACCTAGACCCGATCGGTGGCGACGCGGTGAAGGGGCTCACCTAAGGCTTATTCGGTCCAATGGTGCGGTCGACGATGTTGGGGAGGTGGTTGCGGAGCTGTGGATGCGGCGGATTGGTTTCTATGGCAGCAATGTGCGTGAGCTCAGTGGAGCAATGGTGACGGCGAGCTCCGGCATTGGCTTCTCTGCGCGCGTGGGTGGAAGAATGAGGCCGAGGCAAAGTGTTTGGAGTGGCGCTGCCCTAGCCATCTTGCATTGTTCGTGCACGGCGCAGGCGCACTACCAGCGCATGGCAGCCACACGGCACCTAGCACCTGACGTCGGTCGGCCCTGACGCCCGATTCAAATCGGCCATCAGACTTGGCAACGACGTCTAATAGGGTAACTTTGACGACCATTAGCTCCTAATTCGGCCCGTTTTAGCGAAAGGCGTAATTAACAAAAATGTAGACCTATGTGAGGCCCACAACTTTGTCAATTGTAGCTCGAGCTAGTTTGGCCTAGTTTGGGAGATATAGTGCTCTAAAGATAGGTACCTTGAAACTGTTACTTCATTTGACTTAGCCAAAATTGCTAAGTCCCAAAACAGCTCTCTTGACTGACTTGTGGGCCACTTTTGGAGGGTGTTCTGGTCATTTTCATGAGATGGCCATATTACAACTTTTGTTCTTTATAAAATTATCTACAACTTTGTTTAAGGTTGCAGTTCCATGCATGGCCTCTAGGTTGGACTTTGTAAACAGTCAAACATAAGTACTCTAGAGGTCAACACCTAGTCAACATAACTTAGGAGGGCAATTTGGTCATTTTGGTCAACATGAACATTGTTCCACTAATTATCCTAAGTGTAGTTAAGGTGTATTAGGACATAATTAACCACTCCACACATTGGCTACACACATTTCCAAGTGTCACATAAGTTGAAACAAGCAAAACAAGCAATTCGCTTAATTTGTTTCACTACCATGTTGCATATGTTTCAAGCCTTTGTTGCAACAATTAAACTTGTCATGCTATACTAACAACATTGCCATGTTTCAATGTATGAGACACTCATATTACATCTACATGTTGCACCAACCACATTTCATAAGCAATCAATTATAAAATAAGTACAGTGGAGTATATTGCATACTCATGTTGTAGTTCAACAAATGCATAAATGAGATGCATGATGCTCATGCTTATGAAATGCAAGTGCAAATGTGAAAGCCAAACACCTGGGGTGTTATAGCCCTCCCCCCTTATAATAATCTCGTCCTAAGATTTGAAAAGCGTACCATTGTTGATAGAATTCCTTATAACCCTCTCGCAAATAATCTTCTCTTTCCCAAGTAGCATCACTCTCACTACTTTGATTACTCCACATTACTTTATACCACTTAACCACTCGACTTCGAGTTACTCGCTCACGAGTGTCAATCACACGAACTAGCTTCTCTTCATAAGTCAGATCAGATAACCCAAAGACATTTCTTTAACTAAGATACATGGAAGACATTGAAAATGGCTCTCATTTCAGGAGGCAATTGGATCTTATAGGCTATCGCTTCACTTTTTCCTATGATCTAGAAAGGGCCAACATATCTTGGTGCAAGCTTTTGCTTCACACCAAAACGTTTGACACTCTTCATAGGTGAAACTTTCAGATAAACGAAGTCTCCAACTTCAAACTCAATCGATTTTCTACGGAGATCAACATAATTTTTCTGTCTAGATTGGGCTGCAGCCATATCTATTTTGATGGCACGGACTTGTTCTTCAGCTTGCTCAATAAAATCAATACCATAGTACCTTCTTTCACCAGCTTCTACCCAATTCAGCGGAGTTCTACACTTGCGACCGTACAATGCTTCGAATGGGGCCATCTTATACTGTCTTGATAACTATTATTGTATGAAAATTCAGCTAAAGGCAACCATTTCTCCCATGAACCCTTGGACGAAATAACACACGCCCTCAACATATCTTCTAAGATTTGGTTAACCCGTTCAGTCTGACCTAACATTTGGGGGTGATAAGCGGAGCTTCTCACTAAATTGGTCCCCAAAAGATGGTGCAAGTGCTCCCAAAAATGAGCAGTGAACTGCGGACCTCGGTCAGGAACAATAGTGCGAGGGATTCCATGGAGTCGGACTATCTGATTGAAATACAACTCAGCATAGTCAGTAGGACGATAGTCTGCTCGGACAGGAATAAAGTGAGCCAATTTGGTTAGACGGTCTACAATTACCCAAATAGAGTCATGATTCTTAACAATGGGAGGGAGTCCAACAATGAAATCCATACTTATCTCCTTCCATTTCTAACTAGGGATAGAAAGTGGCTGAAGTAACCCTACCTTCATGTGCATGGCTTGACTCAACAACAAATGTCACATCTAGCAACATATGCCGATATCTCCTTCCTCATCTTGGTCCACCAATAGTATGACTTCAGATCATGATACATCTTACTACTACCGGGATGGATGGACAACTTAGAGGAATGAGCTTCGGATATAATCTGATTCATAAGCTATCAGTCCTTAGGCACAACTAACCTATCTTTAAACCACAACACTCCATCCTCATCTACTCAGAAATGCTTGAGCTCTTGCTCTTTCATCTTACGCTTGATGTGGAATATGACGGTGTCAATCTTTTGTAGCTTAATAATTCTACCCTTGAGAGTACAACTGACAGTGATGTGGTGTAGGATTGCCGGGTGTAGAAGATGGGATAGATGAAAATCACTTTCAACCAAGGAGTGATAATGGGACTTATGGCTCAAAGCATCGACAACAATGTTCGCCTTGCCAGGATGATAGTGAACTTAGAGATTATAATCTTTGACCATCTCAAGCCATCTTCTTTGATGCATGTTCAACTCTGGTTGGGTGAAGATATATTTGAGACTTTTATGGTCAGTATAGATATTGCACACATTGCCCAACAAATAATGTCGCTAGACTTTTAAAGCATGAACAACTGCAGTGAGTTCTAAGTCATGCGTTGGATAATTCACCTCATGTTTCTGAAGTTGCCAAGAGGTATAAGCAATCACTCGACCATCCTGCATAAGAACACCTCTCAAACCTATGCCTGATGCATCACAATACACATCAAAAGGTTTCTCGATATCCAGTTGTGCCAAAACCAGAGCCAAGGTTAGAAGCGTTCGCAGTTTGTAAAAAGCTGCATCACACTTAGGAGTCCAGAGAAACCTTGTGTCTTTTTGCAGCAACCGAGTCATTGGCTTGGCTATTTTAGAGAAGTCAGGGATGAAGCGACGATAATAGCTAGCCAATCCTAGAAAACTCTGAACCTCGTGCACCGAGATGGGAGCCTTCTAGTCCAACACTTCTTGTACCTTGGTGGGATCCACCATAATTCCACCATCGGACAACACATGTTCGAGAAAAGGTACTTCACGAAGCCAAAATTCACACTTGCTGAATTTTGCATATAGCTGATGCTCACACAATCTTGTGAGGACCACACACAAATGTTCAGCGTGATCTTCCTCATTCTCAGAATAAATCAGGATGTCATCTATAAATACCACCACAAACTTGTCCAATTCGGGCATAAACACCGAATTCATCAAGTACACGAAGTGCGCAGGGGCGTTGGTCAATCCGAAGGACATAACAAGATACTCATAGAGACCGTATCTTATAGAGAAAGCAGTTTTTAGGATATCTTTAGGACAAATTTTAATTTGATGATAGCCAAATCTCAGATCAATCTTGGAAAATACTTTGGCTTTAGATAACTAATCAAACAAGATATCGATGCATGGCAGAGGATACTTATTCTTGACAGTAACTGCATTTTGAGGTCTATAATCTACACACATCCGCAGCGACTGATCTTTCTTCTTCACAAAGATAGCAAGACAACCCCACAGAGATGAACTAGGACAAATCAACCCCTTCTTTAAAAGTTCATTCAACTGGACCTTAAGTTTAGCTAGTTCGTTCGGCGGCTCCTATACGACCTTCTAGAGATTGGTGTCGTACCAGGCAATAGCTCTATTTTAAACTTGTAAGGTCCTAGATGGCTAGAGGGGGGGTTAATAGCCTATAAAAATTCTACAAGAAACACTAAGCAAACTTGTTAGAATAACAAATGGCACAAAGCGAGTTTTACTTAGCCTACGGTTGTGATGCAAGCCTCCTATCCACAAGTCTAGTAGATTATGATCTCTAGTTCACACAAGTGCTATGTCACTAAACTTACACTAGTGAGCAAGCTAACAACTACTAGCAAAGGCTACCACTAGAGCTACACAAGAATAATCTAGTAAATATAAATGCAAGAGAGAGAATTGTGAATCTTATACCGACGGTGGAGTGAAGATGTTGCCAATCACCAAGATGATATACAATCAATCAATATTGACAACAACACAATGTGAGGACCAATCACCAGGAGACAAGAGACACAATATTTTTGTTCACCCGGTGTTCACTTGTGCACCGACAAGCTATGTCACCGGTTGTGTCGACCAACACTTAGATGGTTCCTCGGTGTGACCCTCAAGTCACTTGCCCCTCAAGGCACGCCCCGCAAGGCACCACAAGACACCACTCTCAAGTGAGGTAACTCAATGACACGCACAATCCAATAGAGTTGCTTTTGGCGCTCCGCCGAGGAAAGCACAAGAACCTCTTACAATCAATCGGAGGTGGCCAAGAACAATCTCCTTCTCTTGCCAATGCCTCCAACAATCTCCAAGCCGGCTAGGAGCGGTACTCTCCAAGAGTAACAAGAAATTCACCGGCTAAACCACCCACAAGTGCCACTAGATGCCCTCAAGCTATGCAATGCACTTTGGGATCACTCAATCTCACTTTTGATTTGCAATCAAGCAAGAGAGATGAGTGGGAGGAGAAGCTCTAGCTCAAAGGATGCATAAGAATGTTAGAAATCACGAGAGACCTCCCCAAGGGCCGGCAAACAAGTATTTATAAGCATCCCATCCGAATAGAGCCGTTATACCCCTTCACTGGGTCCTTTTCAGGATGACCAGACGCGCCGGTCAAAACTGACCAGACGCGCTCAACCGTGTCCGATCCTCCAACGGTCACTGCGCCAACGGTCAAACCCCATGACCGAACGCGCCTCTCATAACGACCAGACGCGCCAGTCCCGAGTGACCGGACGCGCTCCAGTCAACGACTAGACGCGCCGATCGCACAGCACCGCGCGCCTACGAAGTAACGACCGGACGCGCTCCAGTCAACGATCGGACGCGACAGTGCCCACGTCCGGTTAGAGTCCAGTAAGCTCCCTCAACGATCGGACGCGTCCGATCGCGTGTGACCGGACGCGCCCCGCGTCCGATCGTCCTTGTGAACCGTAGTTTCTTCTGGGCACCTGACCGGACGCGCCGGTCCCACGAGTGACCAGACGCGCCGGTTGCAAAACCTAGCACCCGCACGCCTGACTGCTGCGAAGTACTGACCGAACGTGTCTGGTCATACCATGACCGCGTCCGGTGCAGCGTCCGGTCACCTCTGTGACCTCCGTTCGCTTCCGTTTCTTTTCCGACTTCTGGCGTAGTAGAAAATAGGCATTTCAAGTTCCCAAAAACGCATGAATCCTGCACTCGCAAGCTCGACGAGAGGGAGAGAGAGACCCAAACCCTCTCTACCGCTCAAACTTCAACACCTTCGCAAATGTGCCAACACCAACAAGTGATCACCACCTTGTGCATGTGTGTTAGCATTTTCATAAACATTTTCGAAGGTTTTCCAGTTAGCTCACTAGGCCCTACATGCAATGCACTTCATGAATTCACCTAGTGACACCCATGCGTTGAATAACCGATAAGACTTCCCCTCTTAATAGTTCGGCTATCGATCCTAAACTACTCACACCCTCTATGGTGTCTTGAGTGCAAAACAAAATGGCCCTATGGTTATACCTTTGCCTTGAGCCCATTTTGTTTTTCCAAAAGATATGATCCACTTCATATCATCACATGACTATCTCGATCCATCGACCTTGACTTCACTTGCTCTTCACTGTTGCATCGGTCCGTCGGCGCCAAGTCTTGCTTAAGCTTCACCATCGCATGGTCCTTCGCTTCGAAGCCTCGACTTGCCCTTCACCTTCACAACCGGTCCATCGAGCCAAGCATCACCTCAGTCTTCATCATCTTGGTCACATGAGTCAATGTCATGTCTCATATTCAATGACCACCTTTATCTAAATCATCCACTTAGATACAAAGGTTAGTCCTAGGTTTCATCAATTAGCCAAAACCAAACTAGGGACTTTCAAAACTCCACATCACAATCCAGAGGCAATCCCAATAATTCATCAGGAAAGACATCAGGAAACTCACATACTACGGGAATATCAGCTATCGACTTTGCTTGCACAGCATGAACTTCACCAGAGAGATTAATTTTTTGGGGAGTTGCACTAGAAAACCTTTCTGATCAGCAAGATCTCTGAGCATAACCACCCATGTTGATGTATCAATTAGTACCCCATTCTTGCTCATCCAATTCATACCCAATATGACATCTATGCCCAGTCCAGGTAAAACTACTAAAGTAACCAAGTACTTTTGCTCTTCAATTTAAAGTTCTACATCACTAACTACTTGATTCGTGGGAATATTACCACTCGTAGCTCTAATACAATAACCCTCACTCTCAATAGTGTGTAATTTGTGTGGAAACTTTGATGCAAATATAGGATTTATAAATGAATGCGAAGCACCCGAATCAAATAGCACCACTGCGGAATGTTGGTCAACTGGGAACTTACCAGCAGTGACTACCTCACCAGAGGGAATATCTTCAATGCTCGTATAATGAACTTGCCCCTGACGGCCACCTTGATTTGCATTCTTCTTAGGATAAGGGCACTTCCTCGCCCAATGACCCAGCTTGTTGCAATTCTAGCACAACATGTTACTTGGAGGGACACTAGATCTGCCTTGGTCAGAATTACCCTTAGGAAGAGAAACTATATAAGCCTTGCGAAACCCAGTCTTGACTGGAGCCTTCTTCAGGGGAGGACGAAACTTAGCACCTGTTGCAGGAGGACAAAAAGGAGCCCTTGGTGCAATTGGAGCTCTGGACTGCGAAGCACCCGCCTCAAAGGCCCTCTTGCGACTCTTAGAAGTAGCATAGATAGAATTGTTGTTCTCCTAAGTCAGTGCATCACTGATAAACTCGTTGAAAGTGGCATACTTGC
Source organism: Saccharum hybrid cultivar R570 (assembly GCA_038087645.1). NCBI lineage: Eukaryota > Viridiplantae > Streptophyta > Magnoliopsida > Poales > Poaceae > Saccharum > Saccharum hybrid cultivar. Next base: position 31,721,537 of record JAQSUU010000001.1, on the reverse strand, counting down.
TAGTGCCCATGGTCTTCATCAACTTGGGACTGAGTCCATGCTTGAAACTAGCGATCTTCTTAGCCTTAGTATCAACAAACTCAGTTGCATAGCTTGCAAGGTTATTGAAAAGCCTGCAGGTATTCAGTCAAGCTCTTACTACCTTAAGTCAACTTCATAAACTCAGTGTGCTTCATCGCCATCAAACTAGGAGAAATATAATTTCCTCAGAAAGCCGCTTTGAACTAGTCCCAAGTGAGTTGGGCATTAGGGGGCAGCGTAGAGCGATAATGGTTCCACCAAATACCAGCTAGGCCATGCAACTGGTAAGAAGCATACTCTTTCTTCAGCTCATCAGTATTTAGCCATTCATCAGCTTGCAGAGGTTCCTCTGCCTCCTTAAAGAGCGGGGGCTTGGTGTCGAGGAAGTCCTTGAAATCACTGTACTGATTTGGCTCAGGTCCCCAATGTGCATGTCGATCATCCTGGTTGACTAAGTGACGCATAGCCACAGCCAATAAGCACTGACTTTCAACAACCGTTTGTATCAGCTTTGCTGGTGTCGGTGGTGGTGGAGGAGGTAGTGGTTGTTCCTCATCCTTAATGCCATGACCATGATGAAGATTGTACGCCATCTGCAAAATGCATAGCCAATGAGCACTGACGATGTGGAAAATGTGTAGATGAATTGTGTAATTATGCCAAACTGATTCCATTGAAGAGAATGAATTCATATAACAAACAGAGGCATAATAATTCATCACAACCACACAACCTCATCAAGCACATCAATTGAAGCATTAATGCGATGTACTTAACAAACAATGATGTTTACCGACAACTAGACAAAATTTATTAATGGCTCACATACATGGAGCACAAGCATGTCCAATAGGTTACATCCAAACCATCAAGGTTCCAATCTTATAGCAAGGATAATATAGGGTTCGATGTTATATTCCAAAGATCAACCGACTACTAAGCCACTCGTCCATGCATGAGGGTCAACAAAAGACTAGCTCTAGCGCACTAGCTAAGTGGTAAGCTAAACTACGCATCGTCCTTTGAGTCAATGTTGAAGATCTCTCCTTCGTCTTCATCACTAGCAGGCTCTAACTCATCATATTCTTCACTAGCAGGCTCTAACTCCTCATCTTCTTCTTCTTTAGGCGAAACATCCTCTGGTCCATCAATCTCAATGTCATCATCTTTTTTCAGCCATGATGACACTAGAGCCCATCTCCTCATCATTGTCATGAGAAAGAGGATGGAGCTGATTGTTTAGCAGATGAACTTCCTCATGAAGGTTGTCATTGTACTCTTCTGCAGCTGCCAATAGCTGCTCAAGTTCAACCTGCCGAGCCCTCAAGATATTCTCTTTGTGTTAGGCTTCATTCCGCTGGTTCAACATGTGGACCAGCATGCGCTCACAGTTGACATGAGCAACCGTCAACCTTTGAACCGTAACCGTCTCCTGGTCTTGTTCCTGCGTAACTTGCTCCAAACGTTGCTGGATTGCATTTCTCTCCGCAGTCACCTGAGCCAACTTGGCCCCCAGCCTTTCCTCCATAGTATGCTCCAGGCGAGGCTCACGAGGTGCTAACTGGTGATTAGGAACCTGCCTCCGGTGGACTTGCGAGTGGTAGTCCTTGTGCGGGCCATCTATAGAGCAAGGTATAACTTAAGGTGAGGATATTTTAAGAGATACGAAAATTTAATTTAGTCGGGACAATCAAATTTTAAGGAGGGAGTAAAATGATATGTATGACATGAATAAACATGATGCATGTATGTTTCATACATCCTCTCACCCTAGTAGAATTTTAAACTTGTAGCGCTAGGTGGTGGTATACATACGCTCTTTCATATAGGTGAAACTATCGGTCTACAATGATGCGTTATTAGTGTACCTACAGAAAAATTCATTTTAGCCCAACAGTTTCCCAATAAAACACATCAAGAACATAGTAAACTAAATACTCTCCATACATACATCCCTCGATGCATGTACTTCAGTATCACAGCTACCCGACAGCTATACCCACAATTAAGTACTTTCATAATTACATGGTTGAATATATAATTACGCTAGTAACCACAACTACTCTCCCCTAGACCGATGGTTGGATGGTCATGCTCTCATAACTCACACTTACCAGAGCGTAGAGATGTTTGATCCATACATTACCATCCAAGCGGATGGCATCCATACAATATCACGCCGAATGGACAATAAAACAGAAAACAAGCAAGAACCCCCAAGTTAGTACTTTAATAAGCCACCTAAAAGTCCTTATTTGGGCTAAGGAATGTGATCACTGGCACACTATAGAAATACTTTCATATTTCTAACACTTGTATATTTTTGTAAGTTGGAAAACAGTTTTCGCAAACAAAAGCTTTTGTTTTTAAATACCCGTACGATGTGTTAGGGTTGAATTCTGCTCCGATGCCAGCTGTAATAGAATCGCCCAAATTATAAGAGCACAAGTACAAAACAAGCACTGAAATGCCTAATTTTGAACTTGAGCCCATATAATTCCGGTAGTCAATCAAAATCACGAAGGATTTCAAACCAACCCGATTACAACCAAGATTGCGTCATTCAACATAACACATCACACGTACATTTCACAAATAGTTCGGTAGGAGCTTACAACACACCGGAGTCACAATTATTACAAACCAGATTCAGAAAGTAGCGGAAGCATAAGTTACACACACACACACTTAGTTCAAATACGATGGCCAGTCTTACAGATCATATTCCTACAAAAGCATTAAGGAAAGTAGACTACTAAACGATCACACCCAAGTGATCTAGTCCTCGTCACCCGCCGGGTGGAGGCAATACTTGCAGAAGCCTTGGTAAAACATGTCATCTGCAACGACGATTCGAATCGAGTTCCTATCCAGCTGAAGGGGTAGTTCTAACACAAACCACGCAGACCTCGTGCCAGGGTCGCACAAGTCACCTTTGGTACAGTTCATGAATCACGGGTTCGACTGATGCCACATCCCCAAGGGCAACACTCTACGAGGTGATAGGGACTTTAACCCCCCTTGGTCTTATGCCAATGTTCCCAAGCACATCCTTACTTCCTCCAGAATGCGCACTTGACCCCCTGATTCCTAGCCTGAACTGTATTACTCGGCTTCACGGTCGGAACGGCTTATCCGGCCAACTAAGTGTTAGACTGTGTTCAACCTGACTCAAGGACGTATAGCGAATCGGTCCTTAAACGACTCAAACGGGCATAGCTTCGCACCCAAGATGTGAAGTGTCTTGCGGCTGCACTATCGAACTCCCGCCCGGTTTCAATTCATTTTTAAGCATGGTTCTTTTTCACGATAGCAAATATAGCGAACCGTGACCCACTTCATCCTAAAGCTCACGGATGATAGGAAATCACCCGACTTCTACCACACTAAGTAGGGCTAAGCAATAACACGTGCCTAACTTTAATTGGGATTCAAGTTCGATATCTGGACAAGGATAGATATAATGCAGCATGTGTTTTCACTCAACTCCTACAACTTAATACAATAAACAAGTAAAGTACTCAAATGATATGTATACAAAAGTTGGGTTAGCATGCACCAAGGCTTGCCTTTCAGAAAAGACGAGGGACAGTGATCAGGGCACTCGGGCAGCTCTTCTTCGAGAATTCCTTCGCTGGCCAGTGCCTCGGTCTCCTGGGGCTGCTCCTCCTCCTCCTCCTGGTGCACTCCCTCGAACTTTGTCCTCTCCAAACAGAGAACAACAATTTCTGGACAGCAACTTCAAACTACTAGAACTCCTAAACTACTTGGCCAAATGTCACCAAATTTTGATAAAAGCTATCTTAACAAGTTTACTATGACTTTAGTATTCATAAGATTCTCATAAAACAATTTTATCAAGACCTAATCCCAGAAATGGTACCAACTATCCAGAGGGCCTAAAAATGTTAAAATTAAATGTTTACTTATGTGCTAAACCAACTTTTTGGCCAAATCAATTGCACCACTAGTTCACATATAACACAAAACCACCAGAAAGTAAGGTGTGCCAACCCAAATTATTTATTTTAATCTTTTTCTTAATTGAATTAGTTAATTAAGTGGGAAAATAAATCTATATACAAACTATTTAGAAAAATCTACAACAATTACAATGAACCCTATACACTACCTGGAGACTACTGTAAAAATTTGAGCCAAGGTTGCCAAGAGGAACTCCCTACACAAAATTATGAAGCTAGCAGGGCTGATTTTAGCATAATTAAGAAATCCTACTGAGAAGTGTCAAACAACAGAAACAATAAGTTTTCTAGCACACCTAAAGTACTAGGACACTCTACACAAAATTTCATGATCAATGGACATATAGAAAGATTATGAAAATTCATTCAACTATCACCTATTATGAAATGATAAATGCATAACTTGAAAACTACTTAAGTAATGACATTCAAATTTTTACCAGGGCTAGAATATACTTAGAACCGCACACTCACCAAATTTCATAATTTTTGGAGCACTAGAACTCAAGTTATAAAATTAACAAGTTTGAATCCATTTTAGAACACATTTCCAGTTTCTATTTAACTTTCCCAATTTTTGTACAGAAAGTGTACACATTATATTTTTTCTAAATACTACACTTTATACTGAACCTAACAAAATTAGAATCACCTCATTTGGATCTACAAATCTTGAGATATGGATTTTACAAAATATCATTCAAATCTGTGAAAATAATAAAAGAAAAACCAAAAACGAAACCCTACGCCGCTACTGGGCCGGCCCGGTTAACACGCGGCCCGCGACTGCTCCCACCCGCACCTGCGCTGACAAGGAGGGCCCACTGGCCAGAGGCATAGAGACAGGGGAGGAGAGAGCAACGCACAATGGTGAACTCTAGGTCATCGACGGCGGGCGCTCTGGCGAAATCAACAGCGCCAACATGACCTTCGACCTCCCTCAAGTGGATTGAGGTAGGGTGGCAGGGTTAGGGCAAGGTGGAGGTGGCACGTCACCGGTAGTGGCGGCTCTGCGATGATATGCCACCGTACGCCGGCCATCCCCGGTGACGAGCGAGTTAGGAAGGTGGGGGAAACGAACCAATGAAGCAAGGCGGAGAAAAAAGGTGCTCAGGAGAGGCAGGGATGCGACGGAGCGACCAGACCACATGCACCGAGCAGCAGCGGCGCACTGGCCACTCCATCAAGGTCGGTGTTTCAGCCAAATGACGGGGAGATACAGGGCTACATCTTCCAGGGGTGTACTATGGCTAACGGCGCACCCCATGCGCACCCTAACTCGGCCAAGGTCCAGTTACAGAGAGAGGACAGGGAGAAGCTTGCCTGCGCGGTAATGGCGACAGCGGTGAGAACTCGCTGCGGTTCCACTCTGTTCTGACCTCCTACAGCTCAAACCAGGCGATGATGTCTTCACCTAAGCTTCTACAGGCCACGAGAAAGATGAAACAAAGGATGTAACGGACGGAGAAGGTCGACTGTTGATGGTAATTAACTATCATTTTAAACCATCAATATAACAGGAATAAATGATAAAAATGATCACCACAGTAGGTTTAGAGGTTTAAACTAACAAATTCCATGAGTTTTGGTGATTCTGTGTTTTTTAGGGGCTAAGCTACATAATACAGAACTAATCTCCTTCCAAAGGAAGAAACTGATGCAGTCGGCCTAATCTCCACGTCACGGATGTGGATAGGGATTCTAGAAGACCTAAACCGACTCCACGAGGTGACATGAGCCAACCCACCGCTAGGTGGGGGCCGACCGGCCCTAGGGCTAGGCCGACCGGCCCTTCCCAACGCCGCCTCGGCTCCTTCTCTTGCAAGCTACCTATACCGCCTCTAAGGATGCATTTAAACCCCACGCCAAGGTCAGTTTGATCCAAGGGCTGCGGTTCCACACCCTGGGCTATATAAACAGCCCCCAGGATCTCCTCTCAAGGAATCAGTTGAAGAATTAGATCATCTCTTCCTCATTTGTGAAGGCAAGGCCAGAAGTTAGGGTTTCTAGAGAGAAAGAGAGTTAGAGTTCTAGTTCAAGTTTAGAGTTTAGTCTAGATTGATTCAAGTAGAGGCAAACAACTGCTTGGGATCAGGATCATTCGTCGGAGACTTGGTAATTTTGTTGTAATCATCATTCGACTTTATGCTACTTCAATATATTTCTATATTTCAACTTTATTCTGTTCTTGAGATTGTTCTTGTTCTACATCTTGATATGAATATGATTAGTAGAGAGTTTATGAATATGTTCATAGAAAGCTTGATCCAATTCTGGATAGGATTGAGTGGCTGGCATATTGTAGGCGTGGTGCTTAGATTATGCTTGTCTGCGAATGCACTCTATGCTCCGGGCCATGTGGTAGATCGCGGGTGTGACATTCCTATTGAGTCCTTTGTAGTCCACTCCTTGAGTATAGAACTTAGTAGAACGCAGTTATAGGGAAGAGATCATTACTCTGTTCTTGACTTTTCTCTAAGTAATGTTCCTTATTCATAGATGACATTTTGATTATATCATAGATGATTGTGTATAACTAGATTGATTAATAGACTGATTGAATAAGAAATACTTATGATTTACATCTCTAAATTAATCTCCATGACTACTTGACTTGAATAATGTTAACTCCCTCTTGTCTCTGGAATACCCATGATTATCATTTACCATTTATCTTATTTGTCTTACCCCTTTCATGACAAGTGATTAGTTGTTTTGATATTTATTATTGAGTAAGTGCAAATGATTATCTCTACTGCCATTGTAACTATTTATATAGTCTCGTTTCGATTTTCCTTTCCTTGGTAAAATTATAAATAACGATACTTAGGAAAACCTGGGTGAAATGCTACAATGGGTGTATTTATCTGTGCGCTTGCGGATATATACTATAATATCTTTATTTAGTTAAATGACATAAGTAAAATACAACCACACTCTTGGTGTCATGTTAGGGATGACAACCTAACACGAGTGACGTTAAGAAGTGTCAACATCGACATTGGGCTGGCCACGGCGACCTTGATCTCGGCGGCGCTCAACCTAGACCCGATCGGTGGTGGCGCGGTGAAGGGCTCACCTAAGGCTTATTTGGTCTGGTGGTGCGGTCGATGGTGTTGGGGAGGTGGTTGTGGAGCTGTGAACGCGGTGGATTGGTTTCTACGATAGTTGTGCGCGCACGAGCTCGGTGGAGCAATGGTGACGGCGAGCTCCGGCCTTGGCTTCTTCGCGTGCATGGGTGGAAGAATGAGGCCAAGGCGAAGTGTTTGGAGTGGCGCTGCCCTAGCCATCTGGCATTGTCCGTGCACGGTGTAGGTGTGCTGCTAGTGCATGGCAGCCATGCGGCGCCCAACACCTGACGCCGATCGGCCCTGATGCCCGATTCAAATCGGCCATCAGACTTGGCAATGACGTTTGACTAGGTAACTTCGACGACCATTTGCTCGCAATCCGGCCCATTTTAGCAAAAGGCGTAAATAACAAAAATGTAGAACTATGTGAGGCCTACAATTTTGTTAATTGCAGCTCGAGCTAGTTTGGCTTAGTTTGGGAGATTAGTGCTCTAAAGATAGGTACCTTGAAACTGTTACTTCATTTGACTTAGCCAAAATTGCTAAGTCCTAGAACAGCTCCCTTGACTGACTTGTGGGACACTTTTGGAGGGTGTTCTGGTCATTTTCATGAGATGGCCATATTACAACTTTTGTTCTTTATAAAATTCTCTACAACTTTGTTTAAGGTTGTAGTTCCATGCATGGCCTCTAGGTTGGACTTTTTAAACAGTCAAACAGAAGTACTCTAGAGGTCAACACCTAGTCAACATCACTTAGGAGGGCAATTTGGTCATTTTGGTCAACATGAACATTATTCCACTAATTATCCTAAGTGTAGTTAAGGTGTATTAGGACATAATTAACCACTCCACACATTGGCTACACACATTTCCAAGTGTCACATAAGTTGAAACAAGCAAAACAAGCAATTCGCTTAATTTGTTTCACTACCATGTTGCATATGTTTCAAGCCTTTGTTGCAACAATTAAACTTGTCATGCTATACTAACAACATTGCCATGTTTCAATGTATGAGACACTCATGTTACATCTACATGTTGCACCAACCACATTTCATAAGCAATCAATTATAAAACAAGTACATTGGAGTATGTTGCATACTCATATTGTAGTTCCACAAATGCATAAATGAGATGCATGATGCTCATGCTTATGAAATGCAAGTGCAAATGTGGAAGCCAAACACCTGGGGTGTTACAGTGCATGGGAAGGTGGGGAGGTGCCTGGATTTTTCGCGTACGTGGGGAGTTGGGCAACAGGTGCCCGGCCAGTTGCACTATATGGCATTATAAGTATAGGCATAAGCGGGGCATAGGAGCCCATCTATTCTTCTTAATTCTTCATAGCAGCTCCTGATCTCTTTGCTCCCCTATTGCCACGGCATCCTCCCTCTGCTTTTGCTATGGATTCAGGGAAACACCCTGCCGATGATGCGTCCGGTGGTGACCAGTCCACGCAGCGCCGCGTGACGCGGACGGGGTCATCCTCCGGTGGCAGACAAGAGAGGCGCTTGCCTCTGACTGTGACCGCGGAGCCAGCGTGACCGTTGGATGCTGCACCGGCCATGGTGGCGAAGATGGAGGTGGAGCGAGTCAGGAGATACTTGGAGGTCTCCTAGGCTGCGCTTGAGGCAGTAGAACGGGAGATGCAGGTCGTTCGAGACTAGCAGGTGGCCGCGGACAGTCGGGTGGCTGGTGAGTTCTCCATGCGTTGTTCTAAATTGAAGGATTACATTCGTGTTTTGCACTCATTGTGTTCATGTGTTGAGCAGAGCTACAAGCGGAGCTGCTAGGAATTCGGGAGGCTACGGACGTCACGGCGGGGTACGTCCATGCCTGTGGTGTGAACTAGGAGGAGTGCCTCCTGTATTTCCCAAACTGTGTCCGGAACGCGGTGGAGCTCGGCATCCATCGTGGGGCGGCGATGGCCCTGATAGTTGTGCAGGTGCGCTCGGGGCATGTGCTCCACCACCTAGTGGGACTTCTAGAGGGCTAGGAGTTGGCTGACCATGACGGGATATGGGAGGACTTCGATGAGGCAGCCGACACCGTCAGCGACCTGGTCCCCGCCGAGGGGATCGTGGAGGAGGCCGCCGGGCACCTATGACCCTGAGCGGCGGCTTACATCAAGGTTGAGCCCTACTAGCCAGTGTTCCTTGACTAGTTCCAAGGACGTCGTCGCCGTGGCCATCTGGATTCCCGCTTAGGATAGGCTTTTGCATTTTATTTTCACATTTTTCCTTAGAAGCATTCTTGTAAAAAGACTCGTCATTGTTTAATGAATCGTATCTTTTGTTGATGTGAGTTCTTATGTGGGTTTAGAAATGTTGTGGGGGTGACTGTCCATTGGATCAGGATGCGACCACAGCCCCGGAGTGTTGGTATAAATTAACGCACACAGATTAATCCGCAAACGCACGGATACCGCTGTAGCTTTCACCCAAGAGTATTCTAGGGTATCGATTTCCACAGGGAACATGAAGTGTACTAATTATGGATCAAGATCATCCAAGGATAAATATATGTATTTTTGTAGGGAGAGAGAGAAAGATTTCCTAAGTTCTCTAGATGATCTAAGAATCAAGGTTACTCTAAGTGTACCTATTTTGGGACATCAAAACACTAGCCTCAGACTGAGATGAGAAAGGGACTAAGTTCTGACTACGGTCCTACAAACATCAACCCAAACAATGTGAACTACGTCGGCCATTAGGGTTGTCACCACCTGGGGCTACCACAACTATACGTAGGGATGGGTGCAATTCTAGGTAATCACAAGACTAAACACCATGTCTAATCTATTAATTACTACTCTAGCATTGCAAAGACTAGAGCACTTGATGCAAAGCGAGAATCCAATAAATAACTTAAAGTAAATAATGCAATTAAGCAAAAGAGAACTTAAGAATAGTGATTGAAGAACCTGGAGATCACTCCAAGACGAATCAGATCTGTAGAAGTACAAATTCGAGGAAGATCCAACAGATCTGGCTCCCCCAGAGCTCTCTCCTCTTCTCTCTCCCTATTTTCTAATTACAAGATTAGATCCTAATGAGGACTAATCTTATATCTAATTGATGTCTAATTGAGAGGTTGATCCTTTCTTGGGACCCCTCTCAATTGATCCCTACTAGAAATAATGAATTAGGGTTTCTAGGATTGCTTCTCTCTAGGGGCCAGGGCCCTTGCTTATATAGCCCCTTAGAATGAACCTCAGCCCTAAGATCAAACCGACTTAAATGAATGATTGTTATTGATCCTCAATGGTAGTGGAGGGAAAATCCACGAGACTAGCCCTGATTGGCCACAGGGGAGGGTGCCCACCCTAGGTGGGAGGGCGGCCGCCCTGCTCTGCTGGCAGGTGGGCCTCCCCTCTAGGGGTTTGCCTTCCTGAGTCTTCTAGATTCTTCTTTTGTATACGTAGGCGCTTTATCTCTATGTAAACCTGACATGTGGGCCTTCCATGGTTATTTTCAGCTGACACCCTGCAGAAATAGATATTCACCAAAACTCATGAAACTCATTAGAATAAAACCCTACAACTATACTTTATAAATCATTTCATGACTTTTTATGCAATAGTTGATGGTTAAATTTAGATTTTAACGGCTGTCAACAAGTTCCCCCACACTTACTCTTTGCTCGTCCTGAGTAAAGGTTAAGATAAATATAAACATAGCTATTCAAGAATGGAACTAGCATACGGATTATTCCAAAACATTCCTCATACTTGCAGGATATGTGGAAGTGGCTAACATATCTCCTTGAGCGGTTGAAAAGTGGAACAGCTCTTGAAGCAAAGTCATCTTCCCGAATTCCTATCCTAGTGACTTGGAGTTTTTTTTAAAGTTTTCACAAGAAAGTCATAGCTCACTATATACTCCTCAAATGGTACTCTCAATCACTCAATGGTGTATGATTCCTCACCAAGGCACAGATTAGCATTGCCTTCTTTTCCTTCCTACTTCTAAAAGCTTATGTGGAGTTTTAGGTAGGAAATATATATAGCATACTTACCTTGCATATATTATAAAGTCAAATTCTGGATCATCCAAGGAGAGAAATGTCATACTCTTAGATCAAGATGTGAATGTGTGTGGAATGTTTGGTGGCTAACCTAATTCTACTTTGCTCCTTAAAAACATATCTCTCTTCTTAGAACTTGAAAATAACTTTGCAGGACAACATGGGCTATCTTTTTTTCAGGTGGGCATCTAAGTACCCATTGTTTTGATAATTTGGACACTTGTCCATTTTTTCAATACTTTTTCTTTTTTCTACTTTTGCATAGCACATGCCTCTTCTCTGCCACAAAAATTTTGAGAGATAGTAACAAGAACTTGGAGCATTTATTTGGATAAACCTATCGAGAATATTTTTGGTGTTCACTCCTAGTGTAGGAGTAAAACATTTTGAGGTGGATGGAAAACATGTTTTTGTGTACTTCTAGTGTAGAAGCAGCACAAATATGTGAGTGTACGTGATCTTGATCTTGGGAGCATGATAAATCTCTCAACAAGGGTCAACAAGACTTGACAAAACTCAACACAAAGCAAGCAACATGTGAAAGGTTTCTATCCTTTAGGTATATATATGGCTCTGGTAGGAATTTATCAACATTGAGGAGTATGTGATACTATGGTTTTTATAATTTCAAAAGAAAATTCTCCAAGTACCTTGACTAGAACTAGTAGGATTTCCAAGCGAGAACTATATCACACTCCACAACAACTTAGTCAATATGATTTTCCTATTTGATATTTTTTCCCACAAGCATCAAGTATATGTAAGGAGTAATCATTATGCATGCCAATCTTAAAAAGCTATATTCATATTCACTTTCAAATTTTAACTCTAAGTGTGAAACTTGGTTCTTTTTAATTTGCATGTTTAAGCAAGTGCAAGCAGAGTGTAAGCAGAAAGTAAACATATGAACAAGTGAAAGAGAATCAAACCGATTTCTAGAAGTTGTGTGCAGTCTCCTTCATCATTCATGATGTACTTCAGCGCATTTGTTCACCATGGGAGTGTTGCACACCCCGACACTTCTCCAAAACTATACCTGGCTTTTATTCATAGACAGAAAACAGTAAAAGCAAAGGGGACTCTTCTGGTGAGAAGCACCAGAGAGTCAACATTTATTCAACTACAAAATTAAGCTAAGGACAAATGAAGACAAAATTTAAATCCTAAAACCAATACTAAAGGAAAGGTTTCAATTTTATGAGAAAGATTGAATGAGTTTTAATGTGAGAATTCTATGGACTCAATCACATCAAGTTCCTCACCCATGTTGGTTTGTGGTTCAAAATAAACTTTCAACTGTTAGCCATTTACCTTAAAAGTGTTACCTGTATCATCTTGGATGGTGATGGCTCCATGGGTTGAAGTGTCAATGACATCGTAAGGTCCATCCCACTTACTTCGCAGTTTACCATGTCCAAAGAGCTTTACTCTTGAATTAAATAGTAAAACTTTGTCTCTAGGCTTGAACTCCTTGTGCTTGATTCTCTTATCATGTCATCTTTTTGTTCTTTCTTTATAGATCTTGGAGTTATGGTACGCCTTTTCTCTCCATTCTTCAAGCTCAGATAGTTGCATTTGACGATTCTTGCTAGCTAGATGAAAATCCAAGTTCCACCTCTTGATTGCCCAATGAGCCCTGAACTCCAACTCAACAGACAAATAGCATGTTTTTCCATATACAAGTTGATAATGTGACATGTCAATTGGTGTTTTGTATGCAATTCGGTAAGCCCAAAGTGCATCAGGGAGTTTATCCTTCCATCCCTTACCCATCTTATCTACGGTCTTTTACAGAATGTTCTTGATTTATTTGTTAGATGTTTCTGCTTGACCACTAGTCTAAGGATGGTATGGTGTTGCGATGTTGTGATGAACTCCATGCTCCGCTAGGTACCTCTGGAAGACTTTATCTATGAAGTGGGATCCTCTATAGCTTATGACCATCTAGGGTACACCAAAGCGAGGATATATGACTTCGTGGAACATTCTCTTGGCATGTTTTGAATCGGCAGCTCGACATGGCAGTGCTTCTACCCATTTGGATACATAGTCCACGACTACCAAGATGTACTCATAATTTCTAGACTTAGGGAACAGCCCCATGAAATCAATCCCCCCAAACATCAAATAGTTCTACTTGGAGATTATTATTGAGAGGCATTGCATCTCGGGAGTTGATGTTCCCTTATTTTTTACATCGGTGGCATCTCCTGACAAACTCCTTTGTATCTCCATACATCGTTGGCCAGTAAAAACCACTTTGCCAGATCTTGGCATGTGTTCTGAATGCTCCATAATGTCCTCCATAGGGTGAGGCATGATATTTCTCCATAATCTTGACAGCCTCAGCCATTGGGACACATCTTCTCAACAATCCATCAGAGCAAACTCGATATAGGTATGGCCCATCCCACAGGTGAAAACGGCTCTCATGGATTAACTTTCTTTTATTCTCACCAGGTGGGACATAACCTATCACTATAAAGTTCACGATGTCCGCATACCATGGATCGGAGTGTGTTATCTTGAGGAGGGTTTCGTCCCTTAGGTAGTCATTGATGGGTAACTCATGTGCTTCCTTGTACTGAAGCCTAGACAAGTGATTGGCTATCGAGTTCTCTACTCCCTTCTTATCTCTAATTTCTATATCAAACTCTTGGAGTAGAAGAATCCATCGAATTAGCCGAGGTTTAGCATCTTTCTTAGTGAGGAGGTATTTGAGAGCAACATGATCGGTATAAATGATCACCTTTGCCCCCACTAAGTAAGACCTAAGCTTGTCTATAGCAAAGACAACATCCAACAACTCTTTCTCAGTGGTAGCATAGTTGAGCTGAGGTCCAGCAAGGTTTTCCTAGCATAGGATATAGCATAGTGCTTCTTATCCTTGGTTTGGCCAAGAACGGCTCCAACCGCAAAGTCGCTAGCATCACACATGATCTCAAAAGGAAAATTCCAGTCAGGTGGTTGAATGACTGGAGCTGAGATAAGTGCCTTTTTAAGGATTTAAAAGGCTTCATGGCACTCATCATTAAAGATGAAAGGTGCATCCTTAGCTAGGAGACTAGTCAGGGGTCTAGCAATTTGGGAAAAGTCTTTGATAAAACACCTATAGAACCCTGCATGTCATAGGAAACTACGAATTCCTTTCACATTTGTGGGAGGTGGAAGTTGTTCAATAACTTCAATCTTTGCTCTATCCACCTCTATACCACAATAGGACACCTTGTGTCCTAGCACAATTCCTTCCCAAACCATAAAATGACATTTTTTTCTAGTTTAGGACTAAGTGCTTTTCTTCACACCGTTGTAAGACTTTATCTAAATTCTCCAAACAATCATCAAAGGATTTGCCATAGATAATGAAGTTGTCCATGAACACTTCCATGATTTTATCAATCATGTCAGAGAAAATAGACATCATGCACCGTTAGAAAGAAGCTGGAGCATTGCACAACCCGAACGACATTTGTCAGTATGCATAAGTTCCATATGGGCATGTGAAAGTAGTCTTACTTTGGTCATTCGGGTGGATTGGGATTTGATGATACCCGGAGCATCCGTCAAGGAAACAAAAGAAGGAATGATTCACGAGACGTTCTAACATCTCATCAATGAATGGCAATGGGAAGTGGTCCTTCTTAGTAGCCTTGTTAAGTTTTTGGTAGTCAATACACATACGCCACCCAGTGACAGTTCGTTGAGGAATGAGTTCATTCTTCTCATTCCTAACAATTGTCATTCCTTCTTTCTTTGGCATAACTTGGACAGGGCTAACCCACTCACTATGAGGTATGGGATAAATAATCCCAGCATGCAGAAGCTTAAGGACCTCTTTCTTAACAACTTCTTGCATAGCATTGTTAAGTCTCCGCTGTGGTTCCCTTGAAGGTGTGCAGTCGGGATCGATAGGGATACGATGAGTACAGAGAGCAAGACTAATCCCTATGAGGTTTTGGAGTGAGTAGCCTATGGCTGATTTATGTCTTTCTAGAATAGTGATAAGTTTTTGGGTTTCATCTTTGGAGAGCTTATCACTAATGATCACCAGGGTTTCTCTATTATTGTGAAGGACATATTTTAGTCTAGGAGGAAGAGGTTTTAGCTCGATTGAATGAGGTGATGGCTCCTCACTTTTGTCGAGCTCAATGGGTTCTACTAATTCTTCCTCTTCTTGAACAAAGTGTTCATCATCGAGGACTAGTTGAGCCATCTTTTCTAGAGACGCCATTAAAACTTCCTCAATGGAGTCTTCTGTAGGCTTTTGTTCCACTATTGTGTTAATTGAACGGGCAAGAGGAATGGCAATAGTGGAATTCCCAATCTTGAAGTCTAAATGACCTCTTAGTGGTTTTTCCTATAGAAGTCTCATGATTGGTCTACCAATGAGAGGAATCTCTGGATGTCATAAATATGAAAATCTAAACATATCCCTGAGTTATTGATTGTAATAGGAACAACCCTTAAAACCCCACAACTTTCTAGAATAAATCCTAATGGGCTTTGTAGAAGTTTTTGAGTTGGGGTTAATGGTGCATCGGGGTAAAGAGTTTCATCTAATGTCTTTGAAATGAAGTTTATCCCGACGGTGGGATTGTAGTGGATTTTCATAGCGGACCCCCTAACTTGGCACAAAAGAATGGTTGAAGGGGAGATGATTCAAGCTACCTCAGGAGATAACTTTGCTCCCCTTAGCCACTCATAACTCATGACTGACGAGAGGCTTTTGATGTGTTCTGTGTGGACCGATTCTTCATGTGGGTCAAATGGTGTGGTCTTTGCTATAGGTCTCACTTAGATAGGCAAATTCGAGGTATTTCCATAATCTTCGAAGATATCTTCCTTGAATTCAAAGGGAAACTCTAAAGGAGATGGTTCATCATCCTCTAGTTGGTTTTGTGTTCCCTCGATGGGTGGTTTTTCAACAACCAAATTCTGAGAAGAATCAATTGGAATTTCTAATTCGGTAGCGTGTTCCTCCTCTTTTGGCTCTGGGCTTGGCTTGACTTCTTTAGGAAACTCATCATAAACCCAGTGCATGGGGTGTTTTCAAGAATTCTATAAAGTATAGCTTTCCCCTCACTAATAGTTTTATGAGAGAATGATCCTCCTGAAGAGACATCCAGAAAAAGGGCAGCTTCTTTGCTAAGGCCATAAGAAAGTGTTGTAAAAGAACATGGTCGGGCATAGACAAATCTAGGCTAGATGTGATTAAACTTGAAAACCTTGCCTAGGCTGCTCCTAAGGTCTCCTCCTTTTGTTGAAAAGTAAGAATTTCTAGACGAAGAGTGATAATCCGAGAAATAGGGAAGAAAGTAAGATAAAATTTGTCTCGAAGTTCATCCCAATCTCCATTTACACTTCTAACGGTATGAGCATACCATTGTTTTGCTCTCTCAGAAAGGGAGAACGGAAACAACTTCCATTTTAGGGTCTCATGTGTCATGCCAGGAATATTCAGGCATGAACACAATTGCTAAAATTCTCAAAGGTGGATATATGGATTTTTGTCTTCTACTCCAGAGAAGGTTTGCTTCTGAACCATGGCTATGAAAGTAGGGTGAAGCTCATAGCCATCTGTGAGTATAGGATGTGATGATGGTGGAGGCTCCAACAATTTGCCCTTTGGAGTAGATAGTTTATATATGGGAGTGGAATCCATGTGGTAAGATAAATATGGTGGTAAAAAGGAAAACAAGGATACACGAACGAACTTGGTTTGAAACTAGCACATCTACCGTTCCCCGACAACGGCGCTAGAAAGCTTGTTGGTATAAATTAACGCACACAGATTAATCCACAAGCACACAGATACCGCTGTAGTTTTCACCCAAGAGTATTCTAGGGTATCGATTTCCACAGGGAACGCGAAGTGTACTAATTATGGATCAATATTGTCCAAGGATAAATATATGTATTTTTGTAGGGAGAGAGAAAGATTTCCTAAGTTCTTTAGATGATCTAACAATCAAGGTTACTCTAAGTGTACCTATTTCGGGACATCAAAACACTAGCCTCAGACTTAGATGAGAAAGGGACTAGGAAGTTCTGACTACGGTCCTACATACACCAACCCAAATATGGTGGACTACGTCGGCCGTCAGGGCTGTCACCACCTGGGTCTACCATAACTATACGTAGGGATGGGTGCAATTCTAGGTAATCACAAGACTAAACACCACGTCTAATCTATTAATTACTACTCTAGCATTGCAAAGACTAGAGCACTTGATGCAAGCGAGAATCCAATAAATAACTTAAAGTAAATAATGCAATTAAGCAAAAGAGAACTTAAGAATCGTGATTGAAGAACCTGGAGATCACTCCAAGACGAATCAAATCTGTAGAAGTACAAATTCAAGGAAGATCCGACAGATCCGGCTCCCCTGTAGCTCTCTCCTCTTCTCTCTCCCTATTTTCTAATTATAGGATTAGATCCTAATGAGGACTAATCTTATATCTAATTGATGTCTAATTGAGAGGTTGATCCTTTCATGGGACCCATCTCAATTGATCCCTACTAGAAATAATGAATTAGGGTTTCTGGGATTGCTTCTCTCCAGGGGCCAGGGCCCTTGCTTATATAGCCCCTTAGGATGAACCTCAGCCCTTAGATCAAACCGACTTAAATGAATGATTATTATTGATCCTCAATGGCGGTGGAGGGACAATCCACGAGACCGGCCCTGATTGGCCATAGGGGGAGGTCACCCGCCTTAGGGGGAGGGCGGCCGCCCTGCTCTGCTGGCAGGTGATGCCTTCTCCCATGAGTTCAACTGCCCACTTAGTGATTCTTCCTGTCGCCTCATGGTTCTAAATCACCTCCCCAAGGGGGAAGGATGGCACGATCGTGATCAGGTGTGACTCGAAGTAGTGACGTAGCTTCCTTCGAGCGATGAGCACAGTGTATAAAAGCTTCTGGATCTGTGGGTAGCATGTCTTGGAGTTAGACAAGACTTCACTGATGAAGTAGACCGGACGCTGGACTTTGAGAGTGTGACCCTCTTCCTACTGTTCCACTATGACGGTGGTGTTGGGAGTATGCCCTAGAGGTTATCATAGAGATGATTGTATTACCTTGTATCCATGACATATTATGAGTCCATTGAATATCCATTAAAGACAACTTGGATCGATTAGCAATTATGTGAATTGTTTGTGAAACTCTTTTACTTGTATGGTTATTCTAGAATGGTCTCTGATTGGAGTTCATGTTAGGACGCACATGAATATTAGATCAGCACATTATTAGTTGATGACTATGTTTCACAAGTCATAGACATAGAGATGTGAAACTAATAATATGGGCACATGTGTGACATGTAGGCTGGACTGACCCAACGTGAGATGTTGTTATTGTCTCGATTCACATCATGTATGTTATGTCCTTAGACCTGAGATTGTTGTATGTACTCAAGATGTGAAATGACCTACTTAGAGACTATCAAACGCTACTCCGTAACTGGGTAGTTATAAAGGTGGTCTTCGGGTTTATCAAGAAACATGCTGTGAGACATAGACAATCAAGATGGAATTTGCCCCTCTCTATGTGAGAGAGATCAATGGAACACTCTAATGATTGGATCAACAAAAGCATGGCCGTGCTTAGGTTAAGTGTTAACCTATGAGTTGGATCAAATATCGTGTGGCAAAAGGAATAACATGTATATGGTTTGTGGTGGTTCGTCTAATATGATCTTTGCGTACACATAGGAGTTGACACGTCTTGCTAGAGACCGCTATCAACTAATTGCCGAGTAAGAGTACTCGGGACACGTCTACGTGTGCTTGAACCCATAGGGTCACATGCTTAAGGGGCTGGAAGCCTAATTTGGGTTGGACCCGAATTTGACTAGGCTTAGGGTTTTCTAATTGGGCCTCCAACTTGGGGCTGATTAGAGGCGCCTATGTAAGAGAGGGAGGGGGCACGGCCAGGTGACTCACGCCATTGGGCAGCTGCCATCGCCCCCTCACGCTCACGCCTACTGCTCCACGCGGACCTAGCAGTCTAGAGGCGCAATGCTTCCTCCCCGTATGTGTGGGATACCTTGGAGGTGCTGCATCTGGAGCACAAGGACGAACCGCATGAGAGGGACGATCCGTGAGCGGAGGGTGGATGTGAAGGACGACCATGCAACTGCACTACACTGCTACGACACGTTCGACTACATCGAGTCACTTTACCTGCGCGTCTAGTGGTAATTCTGTAACCTGTAACTAGCAGTAGATCCTGGTTTATGAGGTCGAAATTTTGATTTTATGGCTAGCATAGCACCCTTATAACCCTTCAGTGGTATCAGAGTCATAGCTGCTTTGTTATAGGTTTAGTTGTATGCATATGGAGATATGCACGGTTGTAGATGAGTCTCTGATCATGGTTCATGATCTTGCTGTGTTGGTCTTGTAACGATCTACTCGTACCGGTCGGAATTCCGCCATCCGAGTTAAGTGATACATGTAAACCCAGTTATGGCAAGATGGAGATCAATTAGATTAATCGAATCGAACCTAGGTCAAGTGCTGAGTGCATATGATGCATGGCGGTGGTAGATTGGATCTACTGCCGAGCGCCGGGGTGCAGGAAAAGTGTTGTTCGGTAAAACAGCTATAACTTTTGCATACGACCTCAGATTGAGATGCATTATATATGAAAATTGATCTACATAAAATTTTACATCCGATTCTCCCTCACTTTGTCAGGTTTGCCAAAATTAGATTTACGAAAAAGGCCAGGAAGATGGTGTTTTCAGCTTTTTAAGATTGGATGTCAGAATCGGTAAACTCTGTTTTGCAGGATTTTATGACTGGTATAGCCCTTATGTGTATGTGATGCATGTATGTAATTAATTCATGGCTTGCATGTCATGAGTATGACAATATGACTGGAGCCACATAGATATTGTCAATTTGATGTAATGGCCTGCGTGCCAAACTGTGATGATCCTATCTGCGACTATGTAATATTACTTCATTGCCTTGCGTTAGTGATAGATAGTCTTGGTGGATTCATCACTGATGGACGATATACATGGATCATGGAGATGGAGATCATGAAGATGTACAGATTGATGGAGATGGAGATCCCCAAAGTGACAATGGGCTATACCAAATCATATATGTGATAATGTCGTTCTTATTATTATGTTCTACTTTCACGTGATAATGTTTTGTCTACATATGTGATAGTGAAGTAGAACGGTCCCTCAACAATGTTTAAGTTATATGCTTCCCGAAACCTTGCACTGTCATGTGTCTTGTACAATCGGTGGTGGGTCTATGAAATTAGGGTGCCACTGGTTTTCCTTGAAAAGGCAGGTTCGTATCGGATACTTACTGCAGAAGGGTTGATTACTTGAACAAGGTCATCCTAACGGTTAGGGACCTTGGAGCATAAGGAGTTGGGCACCACAGCATAGAGATGCTACCCAACAACAAGAGTCATATGTGATATGATTAGCAAAGAGCTGCTTACTGATCTACCATGTCTTCTAGCGATGATGCTAAAGCTCACTAGTAGACTTGTTAGTTGTGGATCTTGAATCACTAAGTTTCAATTGAGGGATATTGATTTTAGTGGGAGTAGATTCTATTAAGATTTTAATATAATTTACTCTATCTTGGATACTTTGTCTTAGTATTTTGCATTACTTTTTTTGTAGATAAATGACGCCTAGCAATCAACCATTTATTTTGCGTTCAATTCTTGAGAAACATAAGTTGAATGGAACAAACTATGTGGATTAGATCTGCAACTTGAGAATTGTTCTCAGGGCTAAGAAAAACAAAGAAATTCTAGACAACCCATTACCTGAAGCACCTACTGACAATGCACCCGCTGCTGTGAAAAACGCTTACAAAAGGGCATGTGATGCTGATCTTGAAGTGAGTTGCCTTATGCTTGCATGTATGGAACTAGATCTGCAGATGCAGTTTGACAACAACCATGCAGCGCACGATATGATCGTGGCACTGAATGATATGTTCTAGACTCAAGATAGGACTGAAAGGTTCAATGTCTCTAAGGCATTTATTGAAACCAAGCTTGCAGAGGGCGCACCTGTCAGGCCACACGTGATCAAAATGGTTGGTCACACTCAGACGTTGGAGAAGCTGGGCTTCCCAATTGGTCCAGAGTTGGCTACTGATTTCATTCTCACGTCTCTTCCGCCCAACTATGGGAACTTCATCTCGAACTACCATATGCATGGGGCGGAGAAGGGCTTGAATGAATTATGTGTCATGCTTAAGCAGCTGAGTCTGATATTAAGAAAGGTCTTGGCACTAGCCATGTGATGGCGGTCCAAAACAAGCCTAACTTTAAGAAGGGCAATGCTTGGAGGAAGCAAAAGGGCAAGGGCAAGGCCAAAGGTGAGACCTCTAAGCTAAACCCACCTGCGCCCAAGGCTGGACCATCTGCTGATGAAGAGTGCTTTTATTGTAAGGGTAAAGGTCACTGGAAGAGGAACTGCAAGCTGTATTTGGAGTCCTTAAAGAAGGATGGTGGTAAAGGTACTACCGTTGCTCATACACTTGTTGTTTATATTACGGACATTTTCCTCGCCAACTCTTATATTAATTCTTGGGTATTTGATATCGGATCGGTTGCTCATATTTGTAATACGATGCAGGGAATGATAAGAAGTAGAAGCGTGGGAAAAGGAGAAGTTGATTTCCGCGTGGGCAATAATGCAAGAGTTGCTGCGTTGAACGTCAGGATGATGCAACTCCACCTGTCGTCAGGATTTATTTTAGAATTGAATAATTGTTATTATGTTCCTAGTATAAGTCGAAACATTGTGTCACCTATGGTTATTCATTTGTGAGTAAAGACAATGGTTGTGTTCTCCAAGGATGATATGTTTGTGGCTTTTGCATCCATTGTGAATGGGATATTTATTTTAAATCTTGATGATGCACCTGTCTGTAATGTTAATGCTAAAAGGCCTCGGCTTAATGAGTTAAGTCCTACTTATATGTGGCATTATTGTTTAGGTCATATAAAGTGAGAATCGCATGGAGAGGCTCCATTCTGATGGGCTTCTAACTTCGTTTGATTTTGAATCATATGAGACATGTGAGGCTTGCTTAATGGGAAAGTTTACCAAGGCGTCTTTCATAGGTTTTCCTGAGAGGGCGGTGGACTTGTTAGAACTTATACATACTAATGTATGTGGACCAATGAGCACGACAGCTGGAGGCAGATTTCAATACTTCATTACCTTCACTGATGATTTTAGTAGATATGGCTATGTCTACTTAATGAAACATAAGTCTGAGACTTTTGAAAAGTTCAAAGAATTTTAGAATGAAGTAGAGAATCAACGTGGCAAGAAAATTAAGGCCTTGCGATCTGATCATGGAGGCGAATATTTGAGCCACGAGTTTAGCAATCTAAAGAGATGTGGAATTGCTCCACAACTTATGCCACCTGGAACGCCTCAGAGAAACGGCATGTTCGAGCGATGTAACCGAACTTTGTTGGACATGGTTCGGTCTATGATGAGCCAGTCGGACCTTCCTTTATCATTTTGGGGATACGCTCTAGAAACAGCCGCTTTCACACTAAATAGGGTACCATCTAAGTTCGTAGTTAAGACACCACATGAGATGTGGACTGGTAAGAGTCCCAGTTTGTCTTTTCTGAAAATTTGGGGCTGTGAAGTTTATGTCAAATGACTTATATTAGATAAACTAACACCCAAGTCAGACAAGTGCTTTTTCGTGGGATATCCGAAGGAAACTTTAAGGTATTATTTCTACAACCAATCAGAGGGCAAAGTGTTTGTTGCTCGAAACGGTGTTTTCTTAGAGAAAGAGTTTCTCAAAAGAGAGAAAAGTGGACATAAGGTGTATCTTGAAGAAGTTCAGGATGTGTCAATAGGGAATGATTCCACAAGTGATGCTAATGTAGCAGAACATATTGACATACCTATGGCAATAGAGACACCGCCACAACCACGAAGATCAGCTAGAATATGTGCATTACGTGGCGATTTGTTATTGTTAGACAATGACGAACCTGCGACATACGCGGAAGCAATGATGGACCCAGATTTTGAGAAATGGCAAAGTGCCATGAGATCCTAGATAGATTCTATGAGTGAAAATCAAGTTTAGAACTTGGTTGAACAGCCTAATGGGGTTAAACCTATCGAGTGCAAATGGATCTATAAAAAGAAAAAAGGATATGGATGGAAATGTTCACGTCTATAAAGCTCGACTTGTCGCAAAGGGTTTTCGGCAAATTCAAGGAATTGACTACGACGAGACTTTCTCGCCGGTAGCGATGCTTAAATCTATCCAGATCATTCTAGTAATAGCTGCTTATTTCGATTATGAGATTTGGCAGATGGATGTTAAAACAACCTTTCTAAATGGAAATTTGAAAGAGGACGTGTATATGATACAGCCTGAAGGTTTTGTTGATCCTAATAATGCTGGAAAAATATGCAAGCTTAAGAAATCTATTTATGGGTTAAAGCAAGCATCTCAGAGTTGGAATATTCGTTTTGATGAGGCAGTCAAAGGGTTTGGCTTCCGTCAGAATGACGAAGAACCTTGTGTTTACAAGAAGAAAAGTGGGAGCACTATAGTATTTCTAATCTTGTATGTGGATGACATACTATTGATTGGAAATGACATTCCTATGTTGCGATCTATAAAGACTTCACTGAATAATACTTTTTCTATGAAGGATTTAGGAGAAGCAACATACATTTTGGGCATAAAAATCTATAGAGATAGATCAAAGAGGCTTATAGGTTTAAGCCAAGATACGTACATTGACAAGGTGTTGAAATGGTTCAACATGGAGCAATCCAAGAAAGGGTTCTTGCCTATGTCACATGGTATGCGCTTCAGTGAGAAACAGTGTCCTTCGATAGCTAAAGAGCGGGAGCGCATGAGCAAGGTTCCATATGCCTCGGCTATTGGTTATATCATGTATGCCATGATATGTACTCGCCCAGATGTCTCATATGCTCTAAGTGTTGCGAGCAGGTACCAAGCTGATCTAGGTGAGAGTCACTGGACACTTATCAAAAACATCCTTAAGTACTTAAGGACTAAAGATGTGTTCCTAGTCTATGGAGGTGAGGAGGAGCTTGTTGTAAATGGTTACACCGATGCTAGCTTCTAAACTGACACGGATGATTCACAATCTCAATCAGGTTTTGTGTTCACAATAAATGGTGGTGCCGTAACTTGAAAAAGTTCCAAGCAGGAGACGGTGACCGATTCTACAGCAGAAGCTGAGTACATTGCAGCCTCTAGAGTTGCAAAGGAAGGTGTTTGGATGAGGAGGTTCCTCATTGAGCTTGGTGTGTTTCCTGATGCGTCTAGCCCATTGAATCTACATTGTGATAATAATGGGGCGATAGCGTAGGTTAAGGAACCAAGGAATCACCAGAAGAATAAATATGTACTGCTGAAATTTCATCTCATTCGAGAGTTTATTAGACGAGATGAGATCAAGATGTGCAAGATACACATAGATTCAAATGTTGCAGATCCTTTGACAAAGGCTCTTCCACAGCCTAAGCACGTGGCGCGCGTGAAAGCTATGGGTATTAGATATCTTCGAGATTAACTCTAGTGCAAGTGGGAGATTGTTGGGAGTATGCCCTAGAGGTTATCATAGAGATGATTGTATTACCTTGTATCCATGACATATTATGAGTCCATTGAATATCCATTAAAGACAACTTGGATCGATTAGCAATTATGTGAATTGTTTGTGAAACTCTTTTACTTGTATGGTTATTCTAGAATGGTCTCTGATTGGAGTTCATGTTAGGACGCACATGAATATTAGATCAGCACATTATTAGTTGATGACTATGTTTCACAAGTCATAGACATAGAGATGTGAAACTAATAATATGGGCACATGTGTGACATGTAGGCTGGACTGACCCAACGTGAGATGTTGTTATTGTCTCGATTCACATCATGTATGTTATGTCCTTAGACCTGAGATTGTTGTATGTACTCAAGATGTGAAATGACCTACTTAGAGACTATCAAACGCTACTCCGTAACTGGGTAGTTATAAATGTGGTCTTCGGGTTTGTCAAGAAACATGCTGTGAGACATAGACAATCAAAATGGAATTTGCCCCTCTATGTGAGAGAGATATCAATGGAACACTCTAATGATTGGATCAATAAATGCATGGCCGTGCTTAGGTTAAGTGTTAACCTATGAGTTGGACCAAATATCGTGTGGCAAAAGGAATAACATGTATATGGTTTGTGGTAGTTTGTCTGATATGATCTTTGCATACACATAGGAGTTGATACGTCTTGCTAGAGACCGCTATCAACTAATGGTCGAGTAAGAGTACTCGAGCCACGTCTACGTGTGTATGAACCCATAGGGTCGCACGCTTAAGGGGCTGGAAACCTAATTCGGGTTGGACCCGAATTTGACTAGGCTTAGGGTTTTCTAATTGGGCCTCCAACTTGGGGCTGATTAGAGGCGCCTATATAAGGGAGGGAGGGGGCGCGGCCAGGTGACTCACGCCATTGGGCAGCCGCCGTCGCCCCCACGCTCACGTCTACTGCTCCTTGCGGACCTAGCAGTACGGAGGCGCAACGCTTCTTCCCCGTACGTGTGGGATATCTTGGAGATGTTGCATCTAGAGCACAAGGATGAACCGCACGAGAGGGACGATCCACGAGTGGAGGGTGGACATGACGGACGACCACGCAACTGCACTACACCGCTATGACATGTTCGACTACATCGAGTCACTTCCGCTGCACCTGCGCTTCTAGTGGTAATTCTGTAACCTGTAACTAGCCGTAGATCCTAGTTTATGAGGTCGAAAATTTGATTTTATGGCTAGCGTAGCACCCTCATAACCCTTCAGGTGGCACTCACTACCTGGGTAGTGGCCACGACGTATAGGAGGCAACACCGTTTATCCGTCCGAGTTGCTGAAAAACCACCCACCTGTGCATATAAGATTGGCAGCTATGTAGCTACCAAATATTCTGGAAAGTTCACAAATGTCACTGAATAATTTGTACCAATAATTCGCAAATGTAAGTAGTTGATGCTTGGTACACACAACACTCTGTATATAATTAGCGGCAATGTTTAACGTCTGTACAGATATGTTGTTCGAGACTGCATGAACTGTGATGGAAAAGAATGAAATCCATACCATCCACATCAAAAAATTAGGAGCAAATAATTTGGAAACATCAGATTCATATTAGAGCCCTAGAAGCAAGCTGGGATGAAATCTAATTTGCATCATACTGAAATCCACAGAAATGACATCCAAAAAAACCGAAGCAAATAATTTGAGAACATCAGCCTCATATTAGAGCCCTAGAAGTAAGGTGGACAGAATCTAATTTGTGTCAGACTGAACTGCACTTACTGGTATTAATAAGCAAGCAAACACAATCGGGGAAATGATCCTAAACTAAGTTGCACGGATACAGATACATGTGTATCGGTATCGGAAGGATACGGATACGCAGATACGGCAATTTCCCAAAAGACCCGATATGCGGATACGTTTACTATTTAAAAAAAATAAAAATAAGAATAATGCAGGTCTGAATGAATTATAAATATAGGAGTTTAAAAGCTCAATAAATTAGATAAAAATAGGGAAGGACCAGTAGACATAACTTATTAGTTGATACAAAAGAGACCCAACAAAGCATAGTGCAGGCTAATTAGGCCGCAACCTGGGCCTGGGCCGCAAAAGGACCTTCGGGCCTTCTCATCCCACCGGCCTGATTAAGCTGGATCAATCCAAGCCCTCCATTTCCGATCAACGGCCTTCCTTTGTTCTCGGTGGGACAAAACTCCCGTGGGCAAACCCTAGTTCACTTCTTTCTCCTCCCCTGCCTTTCTCGCCTTCCTCCCCTGCCTTTCTCCCGACGACGTCCGATGTCCCTGCCTCCTCCTCCACCACCGCCAACGCCCGATGTCCCTGCCTCCTCCTCATCCTTCGTCAGCGCTCTCTGCTCCGCCTCGTCCCCAGGT
The DNA here is from genome assembly GCA_038087645.1 of Saccharum hybrid cultivar R570. Lineage (NCBI taxonomy): Eukaryota > Viridiplantae > Streptophyta > Magnoliopsida > Poales > Poaceae > Saccharum > Saccharum hybrid cultivar. The sequence continues at coordinate 31,694,426 of JAQSUU010000001.1, read as the reverse complement.
CGCCAGATATGCACATAGGGGCAACGGGTCGCCGCCAAGGGCCCGCCTACACCCCACTGGCGCCACGGTACCCTTCCTCCTCCCCCACCGGCGCCGCTGACGAGCTGGCGCCACCTAGGGATCCGCCTACCCCCTTAGGCCAGGCGGGAACCCCTCGACTAGCGATTAGTCCCGCCTAGGCAGGGATGAGGCCTTGCCTTGGCGGAGGCTCGTCGCCGGTGGCCGGCGGCCGGCGAGCGGGGTTGCGGCATCACCAGGCGGGGATGCGGCTCAAGGCGCGGCCGTGCAGGAGTGTGGGCAACAGACGGAGGCTTAGGGCGTCGGGGGCAGAGGAAGGGTTGTTTACTGGGCTGGGCCGTATCCACAAGGCTGATACGTATCAGCCCACGTATCCATAATTCACGAAAATAAAAAAATCAGATACTCCAAGGATACGTATCCTGGGTGTATCGGACACGTATCCGTATCCGATATCGGATACGCGATACGTGGCTTCCTGGACGTATCCATGTAACATAGATCCTAAACTCACATAATTTGTATCATGAATATACGTAAAGGCTCTCATAACTGTCAACCCAATCTAAGCCAACTCATACAGGAATGGTTGGCAAAAGCTAAAAATTCATGGTAGATGATACTGATTTTCACCCAGTTGTATTGACCAAGCGAACACAATCGAGAAAGGCATCCTAAACTCATATAATTTGTATCATCAATATAGGAAGAGGTTCTTATAGGTTTCAACCCAATCTAAAACAACTCGTATAGGAAGTGACAGAAGGGAAGAAGTCAAATCTTGACGCTGTAACGTTAAATCAGGAAGCACAACATATGGAAAAATAAAACGAATTGGAGCTTAGCTGAACCAAATCAGACGTCATACCCTTGGTAAAGATATGCATGGACAGATGGTATTTTTAGCGACAGGAAATGCAGTCGTAACGAATTAGCTTACTACGTACAGATGAATCAAGAAATGAATAGAAGACGTGGGGGCAAAAGATTTGGTGGATGAACTCACATATAAAGCTAATTGCATGTAGTCACCGGATCTGCAGGCGGTACATCCAATGAACCAAATCAGTAGGGGGGATCTCTTATGCAGAAATATAGACATTGAATGAATGAATTTTGATTACCTCTGAACGAAGATATCAAATCGAGGTCGGAGCAGAGCAGTCGAGCACTCGAGCTGGATGGGGAGCTGGGGATGGAGACAGCTGGGGTCGGCGCCTCGGGAGTCGCGGAGAGGTAGCCTTCGTGAAGGGAAGCTGACTGAATACGATGGAATCCCCAAATTCCGAAACCCTAAATCAATCCCCAAAATTCAGATCGAAACCCTAAATTGTACTAAGATTGGGCCTTGGGAACTCTTACCTTGGACCTGCGCCATCGTCGCCATCAGGTCCGGCATGGCGGCGCCATCAGTGTCGCCCTAAGACCGACGGCAGCTCAGTTCCGCCATGGTGACGACCTGTTGAAACCGTGGCCTCCGCCGCCACCGTCGCCGTGATGTCGGGGGATTCACGAGGGTGAGGTGTCGGCGGAGGAGATGGCCGCAAGCGGGGCTGCACTACTGCGGAGGGCGCGTCGCGCCGGCGTTGGAGGGTGCAGACACCGAGGCACGCGGCATGGATTTGGTCGGCGAGGCGAGCTGGATCGGCTGTGGTCCCTGCTGCGGGAGTGCGCGAGGGCAAGGTACCCGGGGAGAGATGGCCGGAGGCCGGGCGGCGCTACTGCCGTGGGGGTGGGGGGGCGGTGCGCCGCCGCTGGACGGCGCAGCCACGCGAGGTGGAGTCCGGAGGCGATGGAGTTTGGACGGGGATTTTTTTTTGGCCGTCTGGCATCGGTTGGGGCTGGGGGGAAGGATAAGGTTTAACGATGAAAACGGTCTGGAAAACCCTCTTGTCATTTTTGTTTTCATATTTGAATATGGAAATGGAATCGGAATCGGGAATACTCGGTCGGGAAAACGGAATCAGGATATTCGGGATGTCGGGAATGGTATAATGCGGTCGGATGCTTGTCATAATCCTTATACAGCACGCGTGCGCTCCTGGCGCCAGCAACGCACACTTTCTTCTTTTGGCTTTTGTTTCTCTTTCCATCAGGCACCTTCCGTTTTCTTCTTCTCTTTCCCTTCCCATCATCCCCCACACGCTGCCGCTCGAGGCTCCTCTGGCACCGGATCCTGGCGCCCGCGCTACGCTATCCACCTTCGCCGCCCCTCCCCCATCCACCGCTGGTGTGCTCCGCCGACACTCGACGCAGCTCGTCCGCCCCGTCACCCGGAACTCTATGTCGGTGTCGGATTGGTTCGGGTTTGGGGTTTCGACAACTAGCGCCAAATCCCGCTGCTGCTGCAGGCTCGGTCGCTCGAATCCAGTCACGCTCGCGGTCAGGGCGTCAGATGGCCTACGGTAGTGCTCTCCTCTCCACTCGAGCGCAGCGCAGCGGCGGCTCCCCTCGCCCCCTCCTGCGCACTTCGCTCCTGGCCTCTGTACGCCGGTGGGTGGCTGCTGGCCGGCTATAGCCTGCACCTGGGGCCTAGGGGTCACCGCTTGAGGCCCTGATGCTGGAGTTGGCGCCGCTGTGCCGGCCTGAGCAGCTATCGTATTTTCCTCACAGGGCCTGTCGATCTCCAGCAAGCATGCCACTTACCAACTCTATTCCTTCGATTCAGGACCTGGGCAACTTTGTTTTCAAATCCTATTGCTCGTGGTCACCACTATTGATGATGTTTCATAGTTTAGTCCTATTGATGAGTGCAGTTAGAGCGCATTACCTGTGCCCACCATATTTCCTTTTTGTGCTTTTGGGTTCTTACTTTGTTTCCCTCAAACTAACTGACTTTATACAGCGTATGTAGCATGAACAAAAGGCCAGATAATCATTCTAACAATTATCAGGTTCTTTGTTCAGTTCAAGGATTTCGTCCGGCGATGTTATACGGTGTTGAGTGTTGGCCTACAAAAGGCGACATGTCCAACAATTGAGTGTAGCAGAGATGCGTATGTTGCGTTGGTGTTGTGGGCACACAAGGAGGGATAGAGTCCGGAACGACGATATTCGGGATAGGGTTGGGGTGGCACCAATTGAGGAGAAATTGATTCAACATCGGTTGAGATGGTTTGGACATGTCCAATGGAGGCCTCCTGAAGCGCCGGTGCGTAGTGGAGTTCTAAAGCGGGCCGATAATGCAAAGAGCGGTAGAGGTCGACCTAAACTAACTTGGGACGAGTCTGTTAAGAGAGATCTTAAGGAGTGGAATATCTCCAAGGATTTAGCTATAGACAGGAGCGCTTGGAGATTGGCAATCAACGTGCCTGAACCGTGACCTCTTTTTGTCTTATGCCCTTTATGTCCCTTTATGTGTCTCCCTGTTTCTCGTCTCTTTTGGGTTTCATCTCTAGCCTACCCCAACTTGCTTGGGACAAAAGGCTATGTTGTTGTTGTGTTGTTGTTTGTTCAGTTCAAGGATATTTATTTGACTGGTTTTGGTAGCTCAAACATGTGACTCACGGAGGGAAGATAGAAGTTTTTGGGGATGCCAAATTTTGGTGAGTAATATTTATTGTACTTCTTCCACCTACAGCACTATATCTTCATGTTTAAGGGAACCCCTGTGGTTAGTAGTTTGGTGATCTATGTGTGTTCTTTCCTAAGCAGCAGGATATGTTGACTATGATGTTTATTTCTTAGTAGTGTTAAAAGTTTTGTAGGCTTATAAGAGTTAATGAGAGAACAAATGAAAAGAACATAACCGTTTTCTAGCTTCTGAAGATGAAAGATACAATGTCATGAGATTTCATTTGTTTTAGCCTGAGATCTTAGTGTCTTATAGGTATCATCATATATTCATTTAAAAACATAGACAAAATGGCTGTTCAGGTTAATTATCATATGATGATGGAGCCCATATGTAGGAGGATGCTGATAGCCATAAAGGATATGAGAGAGATCTACGTGCCACCAATTCTGGTAGCCATAACGGATACAAGAGAGACTCTACAATCTGCCACAACAAGCTATATAAAAATAACAGGTAATTTGGGCCAACGTATATTTAGCTTATTTGCATATATTGGCTACACAGCTGATCTACTGATTCGTGTGGATGTGAAATAAGATGACATCATCCCAGTCTACTATGTTGTATTGGAAAGATTTTGAGAAAACATTCATTCTCATTATGGTATATTTTGTTTTTATTATTTTTTATCCATGCATAGCCCACGTCTTCTACAAATTCCTTGTGAGGTTCGTTTCAGGAGCAGTGATATTTGTTAGGACCTCTATGGATAGAAAGGATAGCCTTTTTCTCTGGTGCTTATGATATATGGACTCTTATGTTCCATGCATTGTGGTGCCTTCCATAAAGGAGTGCTAGAAACATCGTTTCATTAATTGTGGTGCCTTACTGAAAAGCTCCGATTTTGATGTTTCACGAATTACTGCAGCACCTTATTGTGCACCAGTGCCCCTTTCTATGACGAATATTGTCTAGCTCAGTTACGCTTGGAATAGAAGATTTTTGTTCCCTTGCCGAATTAGCAGCATGTAGGATTAGAGTTGTTTTCCAAGCAACCTATTGTCCTTAATGGCCAAATCACACGGAAAGACTCAAAGTGGCCTTTCACTGTACATGTTCTTACTTGTTACAATTAGATAGATTGTATGGTTGTTGTTCAGCAACTAAACAAGGTTAGATAATATCTAAGGTCAAAGAAATTCATATATTTTTTGTGGGTGCGCTTTCGTTTGTGTGTGTGTAAGACATTCTGTCAATCGGGGAATGTTTTTGGTGACAATGGGTGTTTGTTGGTGGACTTTCTTTCTTTGGTGAAATGCAAATTTTAGATATCCTTGGTGAAGAGTATTCACTATCGTCCATTTACCTGATGAGCATTCATTGTCTGTTGTTTTGTTCTTTCTATGAGTACTTAGATGAAAATACATACAGTTAAGGTTGTAGCTTTTTACCTGTGAACATGCATCCATCTGTTGAATATGCATGCTTAGATAGATGAAGATATATGTGGCTACTATGATAATTCTTTGGCAATAATCTATTCAATATGCATGCTCGAACATGGCCAGCAGCAGGAGTGGGAGCAATAGCAGCAACAACCCGCCGTGCGCATCGTTCAAGCTACTGCGACGGCGGTGCACGCAGGAGTGTATGTTTGTGCCCTACTTCCCTCCTGAGGACCTCCCACAAGTTCGCCATCGTGCACAAAGTCTTCAGCACCAGCAATGTTTGCAAGATGCTGCAGGTTCGCTCAATTCTCCAATTCCTTGGATCATTCAGGCTGTCAATGACCAAATAACATTACTAACTGTTTTTTCCACTGTAACATGCATGACTGGTGCAGGGGATCCACGAGAGAGAAAGCACTAGGTGCTCTTATCGATGCTTTTTGAAAGTTTTGTGCTTCTTGGTTTAGTGGAAAACAAGTTAATATGATTCTTTAATAATGTCTTCTTAGTAGTGTATATAAATAGACATTTGAACAGGTGGTTGCACCCAAGTTGTTACCTCAGCAATGCAGTTATGCTCTGTTTTTTTTAATTAGTGAGCTAACACATGCGTGCATGAGTGGATAGGATCATAGTTTGCTGGGGAAATCGGATCCTTCTTTGTGTTAACTCTAACTGATGGTTCTTTTTCCTCTTTAAAGATATGTGACTCTATTAAGCCAGTTCACCAATTCAATTAAAAAGGGATCTACAAATGAGGTGTGTCTGGGCTTGTCGCTGCTTTGGTTAGTATCTTCTCCAGTCATTTTTGCGGCAGCAGAATATGTGATATGTTCTTAATGTTCCTTTTCCCTTCTTTTTTGTACCTACAAGGCACTGCCAATTACACTAGGTGCTAGAAGTAGTTCGCACTAAATAATGGATGAGTCACATCCACAGTTTTTGAGAGTTCTCCAAACTTGGCCTGATGTACAAAAAATGATATCCTTGTGTTGCAATTTCCACTGTGTGGTTCTAGCAAATTTATTTGTGCTTCAGTCTAGTTAAGTTACACCGAATGATTGTAGGTACTTGATTGCTTAGCAGTTGTCACATTTGTTGGTGCAATTGGCTAAAACCTAGCTATCTCTGAAAGCCATCTGGGATGTGATCCATCCAAAATTAGGATCAAATGCAAGGCTGACTGACCTCCATTGTTTTTTTCTTATAATAATAAAAAGAAAGTATGGCATCCGATTTATTCTATGCTTAATTATTTTAGGTGTGGTTTATAGGTTGGCATTGTCAGAAAACCAAAGCCTCCTTTGTTAGCCGTCTAGAAATTCTGAGTGCAAACTTTTGAACCTAGCAATACAAAGATTATAATGTGATAGATCAAAATATTGAATCTAGCAGTACAAGTTTTGTAATGTGATAGTTCAAAGTTTATAAATTCTGAGTGTAAAGTTTTGAACTGACAGTACAAAGTTTATAATGTGATAATTCAAAAGTTTTTAACCTAACCGTACAAAGTTTGTAATTTCATACTTCAAATTTTATAAATTCTGAGTGTAAATTTTTGAACCTAGCAGTACCAATTTTATAATACGATAGTTCAAAGTTTTCGAAACTAGTAGTACAAAGTTTGTAATGTCATAGTTCAAAATTTATAAATCCTGAGTGTAAAGTGTTGAACCTAGCAATATAAAGTTTTGTAATGTGATATTTCAAAGTTTTTAAATCTTGCAGTACAAAGTTTGTAATGTGCTAGTCAAAGTTTATAAATTCTAGGTGTAAAGTTTTGAATCTGCCAGTATAAAATTTATGATGTCATAGTTCAAAGTTTTGAACTTAACATTATAAAGTTTGAAGTGTGATAGTTCAAAGTTTATAAGTTCTAAGTGTAAAGTTTTGAACCTAGCAGTACAAAGTTTATAATTTGATAGTTCAAAGTTTTTAAATTAGCATTACAAATTTTGTAATTCGATAGTTCAAAGTTTTATAGATTCGGAGTGTAAAGTTTTGAAGCTAGCAGTACAGAGTTTATAGTGTCATAGTTTTTAAAGATTATAAATTCTGCGTGCAAAGTTTGGAGGCTAGCAGTACAAAGTTTATATTGTGATAGATCAAAATATTGAATTTAGTAGTACAAAGTTTATATTGTTATAGATCAAAAGTTTATAAAATCTTAGTTTAAAGTTCCCAATCGAGCGTTATAAAGTTTTAAATGTGATAGTTTAAAGTTTTGAAACTAGCAGTTTAAAGTTTGTAGTGTCAGAGTTGATAGTTTATGAATCCTGAGTGTAAAATTTTAAACCTGGAAGCACAAAGTTTAAAGTGTCTTAGCTCAAAGTTTTATACCTAGAAGTATAAAGTTTGTAATGTCAAAGTTCAAAATTTATAAATCCTGAATTAAAGTTTTGAACCTAGTAGTGTAAAGTTTATAATGTGTTAGTTTAAAGTTCTAAACCTAATATGAAGTTTATAACTTCATGCATTTTTTTAATCGTTTTACCTTGTCTTTTGTTTTTTCAGGGTATTTATTGACAACTATTCTGGTACTGAAGAACAGAAGCCATGTGTGCTTTTATATTAGATATTTGCATCTCGACAAATTAGATGTATTCATTTTCCTAGTTTTTTAAACTTTATAACCATTTTTTTATTTTTTCGGTTGAATTGTTAATCATGTATAAAGTATTATGAAACATAAGATATATGAATTTTAAAAATAGTACTTCTACATCTATTTGGATGTCAAACCTCCCCGTTCTTTTTATCTTCCACAAACCCGTTATCCCGAAAGAGAAAAAATAGCTCGTAGAATCCAAATTAGCTCATTGGTTCAGAATCTAGATAGGCGAAAACTGGACTCTAGAAACTAAATGGGCTTCAGGATGAAACTAGACGGGAGAACCGGGCTGCAAAGAAGAAAGACTCGCGTAGGCAGCAGCGCGCGTCGCGGTCCGTCCGAGCGCGCGTGCGTCGTGATGGTTGCTAGCCCGCACGCGCCGACCAAGAGCTCCCGTCGGTAACGGTCGGGTCGGGATCGGTAAATTAAATCGGGAACACCGACCCACGTAAACACTTCAAATGCATACCGACTCTCACTGTACAGGGAATAAGCAAGCTACCATGGATGCTCTACGTAAGACATAAGATATTTGTTTAGCTAAAGCTAACTGTACAGTCCTATTTTAGTTATTAGCATTAACTAGGTTCGTGCTCGTGCGTTGTTATGGGATAGCAAAACTTTTATACTAAAAACACGCGGATCGCACGATAAGATAATAATATTATGAAATTAGATACTGATGTTAAAGTGACATTTAATCCAAATAGCAAAGTTCATGAACTTAACACAATCATGGAGAGCGCAGCGTCGCAGACTCACAAAGTTCGTGGACGCTTCAGCCATCTATGATCATGTCTGTGCGTTGCAACGGGAACCAGTAATACCACAAGAACTTTAAGTTTGAATATGTGTTGTACTATTACAAAACATGATTCTTTGAGCTTGTGATGTTTGTAACATTCGGTTGGTAGCCAACCATCACCCAGTCTCAAATTGACTGAATTCATCAAAACATGCAGTTATACATAGCCATCACACACAGAGAGAAAGGTATGTAAACTTCCCCTCCACATCATGCATAATTGCATGTCCCTTGTGTAACACGTCTGTTGGCTAGGCCGGGCTGGTTGGGGGTTGCAGCTATGGTGGAGGGGGCTGGCTGTGGGCGGCTATGGAGGATGAGGGTGGCGGCTAGGGTTTGGTGGAGGTGCTGTTGATGCAGGGAGGAGGGAAGAGGAGCTGCAGCAGAAAGAGAGAGAGAGGTGCTGGAGAAAGAGGAGAGGGGAGAGGGATAGGAAAGCCCTTAGACTATTTCTTTCTAGATCTTCAATGATTATAATGCATCTATATTTATAGTCCCGAATAAACTTGCATCTTAAGTAATCTAATAAGGAGAGTCCTTATAAATTTGGACTCCTCTAAATCTATCTAATCTATTCCTATTTTATTTATCTCCTTAGCTTTATTTAGAATCCTCCGGATACGAGCGTCGACGATGTGGCAGGAGGCCACCCTTGCTGGGCGCACGCCCCCTCCCTGGGTTGCGGTTGGCCCCATGGCACCGGGGTAGGGATGTGCTATTGGACGTGTTACACCTTGCAATAAGCTTCAGTGCTCGAGGCTACTGAAATCCTACAAACCACACTATATTAACTACTATTGGCAATAGCAAACCCAAGAATCCATGGAGCTCAACAAAGGATCTCCACCGAAAATGCACTCATCACACCAGTGAGGGGGGAGGCACGCTTGGTAGCAGGACGAGATCACCTTGCATGCGTGCTGGTGTGGCTCGTCGTTTGTGTCTCACAAAAGCATTAGTTGGTTGCTCGTGATCCCCATTCCCACAGACCTCAGGCACTCAGGCAGTACACATGGTTCTGCTCTTGCTGCACAGATGAACACAACTGAAACACCATAAGAACAACTCTAACAAAACCGAGAGCCATTAGATTCGTTTACTGCAGGAACAAATTAGCATGTGAAAAATTTATATTAAGAAAAAGGCGGACAAAGTGGATCTGCATGGTGATGAAAGAAATTCTCACCTCACATCTGCTACAGGCAAGAGGCAACAGGGTGGTGTGCACACATTATTAGCCTTCCACAGCCAAAATCAAAACAGGCTAAAGTTTTGTCGAGTTCCAACAGTTTGTTAAATGACTTGCCATCCTTCAAAATTTGGCAAAACAAGCAAAATTCATTCTCCAACAGTTTGCCAAAGTTACTTGCCAAATTTCCCAACTTGCTATCCCTCGTCACCCCGCGCGCGCATCGGTGTTGCCATCGCTGCTGCCATGGTCATTCGATGGTCTGAAGTTGTTGTCGGACCACATGCCTGACGCTGCTGTGCACTGATTGGAGGCGCCATCCTGCTTGTGCTGCTGGTGGTTGACACAAACTGTTGATTGTGACAGAGAAGTTGGGCACCATCCGGCTAGATGAGAGGAACCGCAGTGGAGGAGTTGGGCGGCAAGACACAGAGCGGAGGAGGTTGGGGTACCTGTCAAGAGGACGGGAGGACGACCGCGGAGCAACCTTCACTCGTGACCTCGACGGGAGGAGAAGATCGATGCCCGAGCGGACGAGGCCTGATACATGTCAATGACTTTTATGTGGTGGGCCCTTCTATTTTTTGTTTTGGCAAGTTAAAAATAGGAAACTGTTGAAGAGAGACTATTTTTAACTTGGCATATTATTTTACCAAGTTGTCAAAACACAATATTTGGCAAGTCAATTTTACCAAATTGTTGGAGATGCTCCCTTGCAATCAAATTCATATATTTTTTTTTCTTTTGTGCTAATATTCCACAGCTGAATCCTGGAAGGCCTTCTTCACTACCAACGATTACCTAATATGCAGAAAAAGACTCAACAGAAACAATAATGGATACAGCTGCAGATCCATGCATCTTAAAAAAAATCTTTGCTCACAACTCAGCAATCGTATGTTTTATTCTGTGTGGAAAATAGAAGGCCCTTAGAGGTACACAAAGCACTGACTTGTTTTCCTATGTTAGAAATTTATTACACAAATTTAATTGGATTACTAAAATATGTTCGGAACTTTTGTGCCTTTGGCTGGTCACAGCCAGCTAAAATAAAGAATTAGAGAAATGAAGCACTACAAAATCTAACGCTCTTAATAGTCTCCTTTGCTTACATACTGCCAAAGAAAGAAAGTAGGCAAGAGTGAGCTATCACTTCCCTTTTGCATTTGCAATATATTCCGGACACATACTGGATTGTGGACCATGGAAGAAGGAATGCCATGTTTCACCACACCAATTTGATCCATCAGTCTGGCTATTAAGAAAAAAAACTAAGAAGTGGTCCACATTGTTCCCCTTAGTGAAAATCATCAAACACCTGCACGACAATGTCAACAGATGTTATTGATGATTACTCAAAAGAACGCAGGGATAGGGGAAAAAACTTCATGCAATTTGGCTTTCTGCTGCCGGGACAATGGAAGGGATGAGGAGCTAACCATTTAAATCTGCCAATGACAAAACCCTCTGAATAATAATGTTTCTTCCCGTTGAACCTGGTGAAGTTCCTGATAGTCCATGTGAAGTTGTGAAACACGATATCTGCCCATCTTCTATGGGCTGGCCCTCCACGTGCTCACACCTCAGTCCGTGCCACCACTGCCACAGACATGGAACAAGTCTATATTGAGATTCAGGAATCAGGATAACGCAGCACACACAACCAATTTCCTACTGCGGCACATTATCAAACCAAGCTACAAATCAGGCTGAAACAAATACATAAGCAGTAAACTGAGATAAGCACGTAGAGTACATTCCATGGTCTGGGATGTGTCGGCCCGCCTTGCTCGTGAGCGTCACAGAGAACTGTATCTGGTAAAGGGCCTCAACACGAGCCCACGATGACGACGCAGCTACCCTGGGGCGCCAGCGGCTGGACGTGGACAGCTTCCACGTTGGCAAGGCGGCAAGCGGATCCAGGATTTTATCTTAGGATATGCCGTCAAAAATTTTCATATACAATTTGGTAGGTCAATTTTAATAATTTGGTAACAATTGTAACATTTGCAACGTGATTTAGTATACATGCACTAAGTACCACGATAAAGGCTTAAATTCAAGGATTAAGTTGAAATCATCCACTAAATACAATATAAATAGTTTAAAATTCATGCCAATAGTTATTTATGATGCAACATTAAAAAAACACATTGCCAAATAATTACATAATTTGTTATTTGTGATGTTATCAAATATCTATGGAAATAAAAAAAATAATTTTGTATAGAAAGGCGAAGAGCTGAAGAGACTAAAGAGCAAAGATTGAATTTTATCTAAGGTCATGTTTGGATTCTTGGAATTGAGTTCATTCTAACAATTATAATTTAAACACAGGTTAATTAAGCTAATATATGCTGTTCCTCCGTCCTCTGATCAAGATTAGTGTTTGTTTGGTTACCATGGGATTCTAAGAATATGGATAAAAAAAATCTCAGAATCCTAGAATCCCATCTAAACAGACTAGGATTCTACAGGATTTTAACACATATACACACAGAGTCCAAGAAACATGAGAGATTATTTCTATCTAGAATCCAGATTTTAGAATCCTCATCCAAACAGGACTTTAGGCCCTGTTTAGATGTTTCAAAGTTCCAAAAATTTTACAAGATTCCTCGTCACATCGAATCTTTAAACGAATGCATTGAGCATTAAATATAAGTAAAAAATAACTAATTACACAGTTTGGTTGTAAATCACGAGATAAATCTTTTGAACCTAATTAGCCCATGATTGGACACTAATTACCAAATAAAACGAAAGAGTTACTATGCTTCCAAAAATTTTACACCACCATCTAAACACAGCCTTAGATTAATTAGGAATCGGAAACATCATGTACACCCTCCGTCCCTAAATGTTTGTCTCTAGAAAACCATGTTTCCCTCACAAACCCGCTTCCCGGGCGACCAACAAAAAGGACGGAGTAGTACGTAGCATGTACAGGGCGTCTGGACTTGCGTATTGCCGCGTGGGCTGTGTCACATGGGCCTCCCTTCCTCCCTTTATGGCGTGATGCGAACCAGGTGTTTTATTTGTTTTTACAAATACAGCATATACATACTACTACGTATACTAGTTGCCGCCGGTCTCGCAGGGTATGCCGGTGCATACCCGGCATACCCTGTGGCTCCGCCACTGCAAGGCGGGGGCGTCCTCCTCCGATCCGCCTCCACACGGTCCGCGGCGGCAGTGTCGCTGCTCCCTGCTTCCCACCTCGTGGAGATGGTTCAGCGCCTTCTCCTCGACCATGACGAGCTTCCCCAGGGAGCGCCTGGCGGTAGCGATGGCATCGCCGGCGCGGCTGATGTCAGTGTAGCGCAGGATCCGGTGGCTCCCCCACGTCTTGAGCGAGAGATCTAGATTAAAATGTTTCTGGTGGGGCTGCCTTGTGGCGACGGCACCGGTCGACGCGGTTGCGGCGGCGTAGGGATGTCGCGCACGGCGGCGTTGGAGACGTGCGGCGACATAGGGACGGCCAGGGGCGGATCTACAGGGGGGCTGGGGGGCTCCAGCCCCCCTACAGCTGATGCATCAATGGAAAATGGGGAGGGTGAGGGAGAAGAAGTGGTGGAGGAAAGAAGAAAAATGGAGAGAAAGAGAGGAAGAAGAAACCAGCCCCCCTGAGCTCCATAAAAGTTCTGTCATTGGAACTTAGGAAGAAGACATTGGACACTAGATAGAGATCGAAGACGAAGGTCGATCCTACCATAAAGTTTAGCCCCCCTAAGATTTTGTCCTGAATCCGCCACTGGGGACGGCCCAAGTGGTTTTCCACGAGTCTCAGGGCGAGGGCAGAGCGAGGATTTCCACGAGGACGAGGGATCGATCGATTGTACTGATCGCCGGGATCGCGGGGGAGATTGCCGTCTTTCTCAGAAACGATCGCGTGGTGGAGGCCAGGACGCCGAGTGCGTGATTGTCGGAATGACGGCACGTGGGGGTGGGACCGTGGGAGGGAGCGCGCGAGGGAATGACTCGGTATCGCAGGCGGAGGCAGAGCCATGACCCAATGTCGCACGAAAAAAAATGTCTACGTTTTGTTCGTTTTAGTCGTAGGAGATAAGATATTTGTTTAGCTAAAGCTAACTGTACAGGGTCACTGTATGCACTACAACACTAGCAGTAGCAGGGGCTTCGGCTGGGCGTTGAGCGGCAGCACGGCTTCCGCTGGGACACGTCAGTGGGCTGGGCCGCAGGGGCTTGAACACATGCCGCCTGGTTGCTGGTACTGGGCCGCTGGCTGCTGGGAATACCAAATACGGTATTCTACCGCGGGAATGTTCCCGCTGAAATACGGGATCCGTGAAAACGGTCGGGAAAACAGCTCACCCGAATCCGTTCCCGTTTCTACCAAATTTTTCCCATGTAATTTCCCGTTTTTGTTTTTCCCAAGTAAACGGTATTCGGTCAGTTTATACGGTATACGGCCGTTTTCATCCTGAATAGCCTTGAGGGGAGGAAGCAGGAGGAGACGTGGCTTCCTTTTTTGTTTTTTGTTTTTGTTTTCTTTGTGGGAGGCGACACGGCTTCTGGATGTAGGCGTGGCGGGCATCCGGTGCGTGCTGGAGTGATCGGACGGGCAGGAGGGAAGTACCGTGGATGACCAGTGATATGTGAGGAGTAGGTCGCTGCTGATCCACAGTAACTTACACCAAAAATATAGATCTTTATTTATTATTTATTATTATATTATTATAGATATCTATATAGATACACTTATTTGGAGATATTAGTGTTACTAATATTTTCTATAAATCCATTCAAACTTAAAAGTTTGGCGTATACTCACTACTACAGAGTTGGTCTTTTGTCCCGGGCCTAAACAGTCTTTCGTCCCGCCTCCGGAGCTGGGATTAAGGGTTCGAGACTAAATGTCCCACCTTTATTCCTGGCTCCGCGGCCCGGGACTAAAGGGCCACCTTAAAAGACTCGCCAGTCTGGACCACGGCGCAGGCCTTTTAGTCCCGGTTGGTATTACCAACCGGGAATAAATGTTATTTTTTGTTTTTTGTTTCCAATTCAAATCATTATTGATTTTGGTTTTTCAATTACAATAGGTTTTCAAATGTATTATTCGCTGCTAAAATACGTATACGCTAGACCTATAATTTAGTTTCGAGCGTTATTACACATAAATATACTACGAAACTATATATATTATAGAGCTATACTTATGTATAATATATGTACATGCACATAAAATTTACAACATTGTACAGTTAAGTGTTCGTCCGCCACTTAAAGGTCATACATGCATGTTTTTCCGCCACTCAACTAATGGCATACAAGCTTTCGTCCTGGTTTGGTCTCAATGGCGACGCAGGGTTGTAGTGGACTCGGCGCCTTTCGGGAGGACGTGGTCGTTGATAAATCCGGCGATTGTCTCTTGGATTCCTTTGAGCAGGACCATCTCCAACACCTAATCCTTCACATAATTCTCCTTTAATTTGCATTAATTAAAGAAAAAATGTATTAATATATATAAGATTTATTTAGTAGCAACAAATAAACAAGATATGAATTTATTATATATACATGCACTTACTTTCTTCGTCTCTTTACGAGTTCTTTTGAGGTACACCCTCATGTACTCGCAAACGTAGTATCCACATAAATTGGTACCTTTTGGCTGCACGGCCACCAACTGTAAGATATAAAAAGATTAGTCTTGTCTCATGCTACGTGTGAGCTGAATCATGATAAGGTAAATATGCGGTGAGCTTAGTACAACTTACCCTCAGTAAAATAGGATTAGGAAGTGGCGCTTTCAGATTCGGACGATGTTTTTCGACCAACCAAGCCCAAGCCCTGCCCAAT
The DNA here is from genome assembly GCA_038087645.1 of Saccharum hybrid cultivar R570. NCBI lineage: Eukaryota > Viridiplantae > Streptophyta > Magnoliopsida > Poales > Poaceae > Saccharum > Saccharum hybrid cultivar. The sequence goes on along the minus strand of JAQSUU010000001.1, from coordinate 31,679,015 downwards.
AATTAGATCATTAATTAGCTATTGCAGAGTAAAAGAGCAGGCATCAATATTTAAAAGATTGAATTGAAGTATTTACCTCTGGATCATGTCTATCATATCTTGGTAATCTGTCTGTGGTTTTCTCAACGAGTCCCAGACATATAGATGTTGACTATCAAGTTCAATGACAATTAGTATCCAGTGACCCCTGCATTTGTTCATAGATCAGTCAATATATATATCTTTATGCTGGATTGACTAAGTAAAGTAAAATGTGCACACGATAACAACACTTTACCCCATGTTATAGGGGAAGAGTATTGATCCTCTGTCCCTTTGGTTATACAAGAACCGCCAGAGGTTTCTTTCCATTTCAGCCGGCCTCTGATTGTTAGGATCAGGGGGTCACTGTGTCCTTGTATACGACATACGGATCAATAAAACCAATTCGCTTGTCGTTTCTGTCTCTGAGGTCTCGCATCATGATTCTACATATGTATAGACATGCTAGCTAGTGTGAGCATAATTATTACTTATACATATACATATGCTAGAGTGATATTATTAAAAGAAAGAATCACTTACAGACAGTAGCAGCTCAAGAGAGATTTGTCTAGACTATCCATGTGGCATAGCTGGTGTAACTCATTAAATTGGATCCACATGACGTCATTGCCACGGAAGTAGTGATGATCTCTGACTTTGACGCCAATCCAGTCATGTTCTCCTCCAGCACACGCGCCCTGTACCACTCGTGTAACTTGTACATTTGCGTACCAAGTTCATATAGCTTTGCAGGGTTGTATAAACTCTTGCCATATTTATATTCCTTCTTCCACTGATCAACTTTCACTAAAGATGGCACATTTCCGATGCCGAGCACTTGATCCCAGGATAGACCGCTCCTATGAATGAATGTTTCGAACTGATCCATTTGCACATCGTCGGGTATTTGATCTAGCATGCTCATGTTTAAACCATATTGATTCCCAACCAGCAGTGGTGGCACTGATTGGTGCTTCTTCTTCTTCGTCTTCTTCCATTATAACACCGCTTTCTCCGTGCTTGATCCAATAAATATAGTTTGACATGAAACCCGACCTATACAGGTGTGAGTGAATAATCCTTAAGCTAGCATATTCTCTCGAATTCTTACATTCAGCACATGGACAACGCATGAAACTGTCCCGCTTGTTTGCCTTGGCCACACTAAGGAAATAATGCACGTCATCAATAAACTCTTGGGAGCGGCGATCGGTGTTGTACATCCAATGTCGTTTTATCTGCATTACGAGACATACCATATATATATATGAAAATCTTGAACTTATTTAGTTAACTACATAAGTACAACTCGCATGACACCACTACTCAACCGATTAATTTAAGGAAGCCTCATTAGAACTGAATTTTTTACTATTTGACCCTTTTTTAAAAAAATTCACGTTTAGACCTTTGGGCGAAGTAAACTCAACTTTGGACCCTGCGGGTCGACGTCATGATTCATGGCGTTGAGCTTACACGTCTCGACGCCGTGACTCACGGCGTCGAGCTTCGTAGACCTATTTGATGTGGCAGATGATCTGGCAGACAGCTTGGCGCCGTGATCTACGGCGTCGAGCCTGGATTCATCTGATTACTTTGCTGGGGGATTACTGCTAGCCAGTGAAGCCCCCAGCCTTTGGGGGCGACGTGCCACGACATTAGTAGCACGTACGACTTTACGAGAGTACGACCACTGCGCTGCGCATGCAGAGATGAAAGTTCGAGCCCAGCCTACTACTGCACTCCGCGTCTACCACGAGCCGTCCATGACCCAACGAATGAATCGCAGCAGCAACTGCTGCCTTGGTTACTAACCCGATCTGCATCGCCGGCGGCATTGCACGCATTGGTCTTGTTTAGATTCCCAAATCGGGATCCCGAATCACTGTAGCGACGCTAGCATTTTTGTTTTTATTGGGTAATAATTGTCCAAACATTGATTAATTAGACTTAAAACATTCGTTTCGCAAAGTACAATAAAACTGTGCAATTAGTTTTTGATTTCATCTACATTTAGTACTCCATATATATACCGGTATTTTGATGTGACGGAGAATCTTCTTTTTGCATAGTAGAATTTGTGGTGAATTTGGGGAACTAATCATGACCATTGTCAGATTTATTAGTCACACACCAACCCTGTGTCTGTGTCTCTGCGGGTGACCAGGTCCACTCTAGCTACGTGGCAAGTGCTGAGGTTGCAACTCGCAGCCACACTGGTTCCCAATCATTGGTCATTGCCGATGGGCAGGCCGCCGGAGGCATGCGCGACATACATACTTGTAGCGAAGCAAATAACGGTGACAATACGATATTGTGCGCTCTGTATACTCCACCATGCTATGCCGAATCGAAGCATATGGATTCAGGTGCAGTTTGCAGGCAGTTGCTTTGCTGCTTTTGGCACACGGCGTACACTTGCTGGAGACGAACGGACGGTTCGCGGCTAGCCGGTGGCGAAAGGGAGCGCGCTAGAGCTTTGCTTCCCTCCATATTTGAAGGCGGCGCCTTTTATTCGAACTCGCATGGCATTGCCATGTACTCTACCTCTACGTAGGATGTAGCCCCTTTAACTCCCACCGACCACCGTACGCGCGAAGGCGAAGCACACAAAAACGCCATTGGCGGAGCAAAAGCACTGGCCGCCAACGAAAAGAGGAGACCCTCTAGCCATCGGCAGGCGGCAGACAAGGGACCCGCAAGAACATTGTGGAAAAAGCGGACCGGTCGAATTCACTCGCGTCGTCAGAGGAGGTAACGAGAAGGATGGCCACCGGCCAGGAGCCCAGGAGAGCAGAGGGCAGAGGCTGAGACAGAGCGCAGCGGCCGGCGCACAGCTTGCGATGGACGCAATGCAAAGCGTGGCGTGCGGCCAGCTGGCCACCCAGGCTCTCAATTTGATCTAAAGTACTACTCCTATACACTACTAGCTAGTGAAGCCCCCCAGCAAAGTAATCAGATGAATTCAGGCTCGACGCCGTAGATCACGGCGCCGAGCTCGACGCCGTGATCTATGGCGTCGAGTTGTCTGCCAGATCATCTGCCACGTCAAATAGGACCACGAAGCTCGACGCCATGAGTCACGGCGTCGAGACGTGTAACCTCGACGCCATGAATCATGGCGTCGACCCCCAGGGTCCAAAGTTGAGTTTACTTCGCCCAAGGGTCTAAATGTAATTTTTTTCAAAAAAAGGGCCAAATAGTAAAAAATTCGGTCATTAGAATGTAGAGAGTCCCAACTAACACTAAAAAAAGTAACACTAAAATGCACTTCAGCAGCACAACGACTTCATGATCAATCCCAACTAAAATAGACATATCATTCGTGATGTGTCCAACATCGACGGGCTTCGGCTCGCTCACTACCTCATCTGTCGTCGCTGCCACCTTTGCAAGAGATATTTGCACGAGTTCCTCATACTCTTCCTTCCAGTACCCGCCTTCACATCCAGTGCCATCCCATTGAAATTAGAACAAAAAAAGATAGAAATTTAATTACAAAAAATTGGTGCAAACTAACCATAGCCATCAAATATATGCAACAAAATAACTCACATTACGATCTGGACACTTGAAGAAGATACGCCCCTTGTTCGGGACACTCCTTCTTCACTCGGTACTCCTGCACAATCTTCCCACACTCGCCGTACCCAATGAGAGGGAGGTCTGGCCTATGTCGCTTTGGAGCCCGATGAGAGGCCGAGGACCCGAAAACAGTTGCCATCTACTCTCTAAATATATACTCATTTTTGTAAACTACTGTAAATTCATCTTTTTCTAGAAAAAATAAACAAAAAAAACTAAAATTCTATATATTTATAAACCATGAAATGTGGTAGGCATACTAAGAATGAAAGGTATATATACTAATTTTAATGAATTAATTGACCCGACCACACAATTTTGTAAATTGAAGTATTACAAATTTATAATTTTCATAACAAATTGAAAGAAGTTCATAAAATACCCTAAATTCTCTATTTCTCTAACTAAACCATGAAATGTGGTAGACATACTAGCAATGAAAGGTGTATACTAGTTTTCATTCACTTATTTTAGCTTCCTTCATCAAAATATTCGAACTATCAAGAGATTAGATCTTAAATTGGCCTAGAAATTATAAAATAAAAAACCACATATATATACACCACGAAATGACAAGTGCTCTTGCTAAAACATGAAAGGATGAAGCTAATTACCTTTAAAGAAGTCGCCGACGGAGTAAAAGCCTTGAGATGGATCAATGGCCGGAGATGAAAGCAAGAACAAGCAAGAACACAACAAAGAAGAAACAGAGAAGTGAGCTCTCGGGCTCGGGCTAGGGGAGGAAGAAGAGTTGAAATAGGTGGGAGGCACTTTTAGTCCCGATTTCTATAATAGCCCAGGACTAAAAGCCAACCTTTAGTCCCGATTTGTGCCACAGCCCGGGACAAAACATTTAGTCCCGGGTGGTAACACTAACCGGGACTAAAGGTTAGCCTTTAGTCCCGGTTTGTTACACCACCCGAGACTAAAAGTCTCCCATGACATGGCCTGGCACCAGAGCCGTTGGGTGGGGGACTTTTAGTCCCGGTTGGTATTACCAACCTGGACTAAAGTCGTTTTTGGTCCCGGATACAAATTTTGTTGGGACTAATGCCCATTTTAGACATCGACGAAAGGTCTATTCTCTAGTAGTGACTGAACCATAGCGACATTTTTTTGGAACAGAATGGGTATAATATTAAATAAAGTTTGACTACTCTTTACACCTAAAAAAAGTCTAAAGTAATTATCTACCCGGTGATACTGATACCAAATCGGACAACGAAGTCCTGATCTTCTTGTGGCGTGCGCCCAGGCGCAACGCAGCACACCACCTGCTCATGCCAAGAAGACTCCCAACACGGACACTTAGGAGCGGAGCCAGCTATGTGGCAAGGCTTGGTGAAAGTCCCTAGTTTGGTTTTGGTTAATTGATGAAACCTAGGACTAACCTTTGTATCTAAGTGGATGTTTTAGATAAAGGTGGTCATTGAATATGAGACATTACATTGACTCATGTGACCAAGATGATGAAGACCAAGATGATGCTTGGCTCAATAGACCGGTTGTGAAGGTGAAGGGCAAGTCGAGGCTTTGAAGCAAAGGACCATGCGATGGTGAAGCTTGAGCAAGACTTGGCGCCGACGGACCGATGCAACGGTGAAGAGCAAGTGAAGTCAAGGTCGATGGATCGAGATGATCATGTGATGATATGAAGTGGATCATATCTTTTGGAAAAACAAAATGGGCTCAAGGCAAAGGTATAACCATAGGGCCATTTTGTTTTACACTCAAGACACCATAGAGTGTGTGAGTGGTTTAGGATCGATGGCCGAACTATTAAGAGGGGAAGTCTTATCGGTTATTCGACGCACGGGTGCCACTAGGTGAATTCATGAAGTGCATTGCATGTAGGGCCTAGTGAGCTAACTAGAAAACCTTCAAAAATGATTATGTAAATGCTAACACACGTGCACAAGGTGGTGATCACTTGTTGGTGTTGGCACATTTACGAAGGCATTGAAGTTTGAGCGGTAGAGAGGGTTCAGGATTCAGGCATTTTTGAGGAGTTAAAATGCCTATTTTCCACTACGCTGGAAGTCGGAAAAGAAACAGAGGCGAACGGAGGTCATAGTGGTGACCGGACGCTGCACCGGACGCGGTCACGGTATGACCGAACGCGTCTGGTCAGTACAACGCAGCAGTCAGGCACGCGGGTGCTAGGGTTTGCAACCGATGCGTCCGGTCACTCGCGGGACCGGCGTATCCGGTCAGGCGACCAGAGGAAACTGAAGTTCGCAAGGTCGATCGGACGCGCGGCGTGTCCGGTCACACATGATCAGAAGCGTCCGGTCATTGAGGGAGCTTACTGGACTCTAACCGAACGCTGGCACTATCGCGTCTGGTCGTTGCCTAGAGCGCGTCCGGTCGTTGCTTCGCGGGCATGCGGTATTGTGCGATCGGCGCGTCCGGTCGATTGAGCGGCGCGTCCGGTCGTTTGCTGGGCGCGTCCGGTCGTTGCCTGGGGCACATCCGGTCGATGGTTTGACCGTTGGAGGATCGGACGCGGTTGAGCGCGTCCGGTCAGTTTCGACCGGCGCGTCCGGTCGTCCCAAAAAGGACCCAGTGAAGGGGTACAACGGCTCTATTCGTTTGGGATGCTTATAAATACTTATTGGCCGGCCCTTAGGGAGGTCTCTCGTGATTTCTAACATTCTTGTGCATCCTTTGAGCTAGAGCTTCTCCCTCACACTCATCTCTCTTGCTTGATTGCAAATCAAAAGTGAGATTGAGTGATCCCAAAGTGCATTGCATAGCTTGAGGGCATCTAGTGGCACTTGTGGGTGATATAGCCGGTGGATTTCTTGTTACTCTTGGAGAGTACCGCTCCTAGCCGGCTTGGAGATTGTTGGAGGCGTTGGCAAGAGAAGGAGATTGTTCTTGGCCACCTCCGGTTGATTGTAAGAGGTTCTTGTGCTTTCCTCGGCAGAGCACCAAAAGCAACTCTAGTGGATCGCGTGTGTCATTGAGTTACCTCACTTGAGAGTGGTGTCTTGCGGTGCCTTGAGGGGCAAGTGACTTGAGGGTCACACCGAGGAACCATCTAAGTGTTGGTCGACACAACCGGTGACGTAGCTTGTCGGTGCACAAGTGAACACCGGGTGAACAAAAATATTGTGTCACTTGTCTTCTGGTGGTTGGTCTTCATATTGTGTTGTTATCAATATTGATTCATTGTATATCATCTTGGTGATTGGCAACATCTTCACTCCACCGTCGGTATAAGATTCACAATCCTCTCTCTCGCATTTTCTTTTGCTAGTTATCTTGTGTAGCTCTAGTAGTAGCTTTGCTAGTAGTGTTGTTAGCTTGCTCACTAGTGTAAGTTTAGTGGCATAGCCCTTGTGTGAACTAGAGATCATAATCTACTAGACTTGTGTATAAGAGGCTTGCATCACAACCGTAGGCTAAGCAAAACTCGCTTTACGCCGTTTGTTACTCTAACAAGTTTGCTTAGTGTTTATTGTAGAATTTTTATAGGCTATTCACCCCCCTCTAGCCATCTAGGACCTTATAAGTGGTATCGGAGCCATGGTCACCGTTTTAATCAAGGCTTAACATCCTTCGGTGTGAAAAATGGCTCAAATTGTGTTCAATCATATTGGGGGCAAGCCACCGTTCTTTGATGGTGTTAGTTCTTTTGCTCATTGGAAGAGAAAAATGACAATGTACCTTGGTTCTATTCATGAGAGAGTAATGCAAGTCACCGAGAATGATTTTGCTATCATTGATCCCGATCATCTCATCGATAAAGATAGAGCAAATAGAACATGTAATAGAATGGCTCTCAATACACTTTACAATGGTATTGACACAAAAGTATTTGAGGGCATAAAGGATTTAGAATTGGCAAATGAAGTATGGACAAGGTTGAGTGAAACATATGAGGGCACTAAGGTTGTAAAGAGTGCCAAGCTATATGGGCTCAAGAGTGAGTTTGAGAACTTTAAGATGAAAGAAGAAGAAACAATCTTAGAAATATTTTATAGATTGTAAGTCATTGTGAATGATCTCAAGAGCTTAGGGCACAAAACACAAGACCAAGATTTTTGCCATAAGTTCTTATTGAGCTTACCAAAAAGATTCAAAATGTTGATCATGATGCTATAAAGAGATGGGCTTGATGCAATAAAGCCCAATGATTTGCTTGGAGAGGTATTAACCTTTGACAAGTATGATCAAGATGTTGATGAGAAGGAGGAAGAAAAGAAGAAGAAGACCGTGGCATTCAAGGCCACCTCCTCTAAGGGCAAAGCTTCAATTCAAGAACAGATGACAATGAAGAAGATGAAGAATTGGAAATTAATGATGAGGCACTTGCTCTAGTTGTCAAGAATATTGGCAAGATGTTTATCAAAAGAAGAGGCTTCAAAAAGATAAATGACAATTTCAAGAGCAATAAGCAACAAAGGAAGTGCTTCAATTGTGATAGCACCGAACATCTTCAAGTCAAATGTCCCTATGACAAGAAGAAGAACAAGAGGGGCAAGTTTGAGAAGAAAAAGAGAGAAGCCAAGATGACTTTCAAGAAGGGCAAGAATGGAGCCTATGTGGTCACTTGGGAAAGTGATGATGATGATGAAGAAGAATCATCATCCAACAAGGCTTTTGCTTCCATTGCTATCAACAAGAAGCCATCACTATTTGATTCATCCTCTTCATGCCTCATGGCCAAAGAAACTAAGGTATTATATGATGAGAGTGATGATGAAAGTAAAATGGAATATGCTCATGATAGTGATAATGATAATGATAATGAAAATGATGATGATGAACCAACTAAAGAACAACTATATGACTTGATGCAATAAACTAGAGACATAACTATTGCCAAGGACAAGGAGTGTAAGAAGCTTTCAATGAAAGTAGCAATACTTGAGAAAGTTCTTAGCGAGCTTAAGATCACTCATGAGAGTCTAGTGGAAGACCATAAGGATCTTGGTAAGGCTCATTCCAAGCTTAAAAAAGCTCACTCATTGCTACTTAAGCAACAAGCAAAGAAGGAGGTTGTTGTATCATATGATATAGGTGTTACATGTGATATAATTAATGAATCCTCTTATGAACCTATCATCATGTCAAATGCTAACCCTTCTTGTAGCTCTTCATCCACCACCACCGACTCTACCTCCACTACTAGTGATGGTTTTACTTGTGATGCCTCACTAATGGTTGAGAATGAGACTCTCAAGAAAGAGGTGGATGAGCTCACTCACGCCCTAGGCAAGGCCTATGGTGGTCAGGCCCGCTTGCTTAAGTGCTTGGGTATCCAAGGGTTCTCTCTTAACAAAGAGGGATTGGGCTACACCCCCAAGAAAGGCAAGTCGGCCTTTGCAACTCCAAAACCTAGCTTTGTGAAGGGCAATGGTCGGTTTTGCAATAGATGCAAGCAAGTTAGGCACCTAGAGCATAATTGCAATAAAAAGAACCGAAGCAAGAAATTTGTTAATGCTATACCTTTTGATTCTTGCTATGTGCTTACCAAAGGGGTGAAGGATGTGAAAGCTAAGTTTATTGGTACACCCATTGTTGGCCCAAAGAAGAAGGCTATTTGGGTATCAAAGAGCTTAGTTACTAACCTACAAGGACCCAAACAAAAATGGGTACCTAAGCTTCATTGATTTGCTTGTAGGTCAATTACAAAGCCGGAGGAAGGCATTGGATTATTGATAGTGGGTGCACTCAACACATGACCGGTACATCAAGAATGTTTGACTCAATCAATGACAATGATAGTGGTGTTAATTCTATCACTTTTGGCAATAACAAGAAAGGCAAGGTTATTGGCTTGGGCAAGATTGTAATATCAAATGACTTGAGTATCTCCAATGTGTTGTTAGTTGAAAGCTTGGATTTTAATCTTCTATCTGTGGCACAAATATGTGATCTTGGTTATAAATGTATCTTTGAGGTTGATGATGTGGAAGTCATTAGTATGGATGGTTCAAATGTGGCATTCAAGGGCTTTAGATATGAGAATCTCTACCTAGTTGACTTCAATGCTAGAGAAACTTCTTTGACAACTTGCTTAATCTCCAAATAAAGCATGGGTTGGCTTTGACATAGAAGGCTTGGTCATATTGGCATGAAACAATTGAAGAAGCTTACAACTCACAATCTTATCAATGGTTTGAAAGATGTTGAATTTGAGAAGAATAAGCTTTGTAGTGCATGTCAAGCCGGGAAGCAAGTTGGAAGCTCACATCCAAAGAAGAGTACAATGAGAACATGCAAAGCATTTGATTTGATGCACATGGATCTATTTGGCCCAACAACATACTCAAGCATAGGTGGTAATAAGTATGGATTTGTCATAGTGGATGACTTCACAAGATTCACATGGGTATTCTTTCTTAGTGACAAAAGTAAAGTGTTTGACACCTTCAAGACCTTTCTCACTAGAGTTCACAATGAGTTTGAGATTAGAATCAAGAAAGTGAGAAGTGACAATGGAAGTGAGTTCAAGAATACAAAAATTGAAGAACTTTGTGATCACTATGGCATTGGACATCAATTCTCGGTCAAGTACACTCCACAATCAAATGACCTAGTTGAGAGAAAGAATAGAACATTACTTGATATGGGTAGATCAATGCTTCATGAGTACAATGTGAGTCAATCATTTTAGGATGAAGCAATCAATACCGCTTGCTACTACATCAATAGACTATATTGTCATCCATTGCTAGAGAAGACCCCATATGAGCTACTTCATGGAAGAAAGCCCAATATTTCTTACCCTAGAGTGTTTGGATGTAAATGCTATATCTTGAAGAAGGGCACTAGATTAGGAAAGTTTGATAAGAGATATGATGAGGGGTTTCTACTTGGTTATTCAACTACAAGCAAAGCTTATAGAGTTTGGAACAACTCAAGTGGCATTCTAGAAGAAGTCCATGATGTGCAATTTAATGAAACCCATGGGTCACAAGATGAAGAAGAGAATCTAGATGATGTTGGTGGAACTCTATTGATGGAAGCAATGAAGAACATGGACATTGAGGACATTAGAGCAAAGCAAGTAATTGATATTCAAGATGATGATAAATATCAAGTGCTCAATTCTCCATTCAAGCTAGCTAGTGACTCTCAAGTGCAAGATCATGGTGCTAGTTCATCTCATCAAGATACATCAAGTGATCAACCAAGCTCAAGCAATCAAGTGCAAGTACTCCAACCACAACATGTTGCAAGAGATCACCCCGTTGATAGTGTTATTGGTGATATTAGAAGTGGCGTGCAAACAAGATCAAGATTGGCTATGTTTTGTGAGCATGCATCATTTATGTAACCTTAGAACCAAAAAAATAGAAGAAGCTTTGAGGGATACCGATTGGATCATGGCTATGCAAGAAGAGCTTAACAGTTTCACAAGAAATGATGTTTGGGAATTGGTAGAAAGACCAAATGACTACAATGTGATTGGAACCAAATGGGTGTTTAAAAACAAGCAAGATCAAGATGGCATTGTGGTGAGAAACAAAGCAAGACTAGTTGCTCAAGGTTACACTCAAGTAGAAGGTCTTGACTATGATGAGACATATGCTCCCGTGGCAAGATTGGAGGCAATAAGGATTATATTGGCTTATGCTTGTGCACACAACATCAAACTATATCAAATGGATGTCAAAAGCGCATTTCTCAATGGAATCATCAATGGTTAGTCTTTGTTGAGCAACCTCCCAGATTTGAAGATGACAAGAAACCCAACCATGTATACAAGTTGAAGAAGGCTTTATATGGCTTAAAGCAAGCACCTAGAGCATGGTATGAGAGGCTAAGGGATTTTCTTCTCTCTAAGGGATTCAAGATGGGCAAGGTTGATACAACTCTATTCACCAAGAAGATTGAGAATGATCTATTCATAGTGCAAATATATGTTGATGACATCATCTTTAGATCAACCGATCAAGCATATTGTGAAGAATTTGGTGCTATGATGGCCAAAGAGTTTAAAATGTCTATGATTGGTGAACTTAGCTACTTCCTTGGTCTCCAAGTCAAGCAATTAAAGAATGGGACATTTATGAGTCAAGAGAAATACATAAGGGACATGTTGAAGAAGTTTGGTATGCAAGATGCAAAGCCAATTTCAACTCCAATAAGTACAAATGGCAATTTGGATAGTGATTTTGATGGCAAAATGGTGAATCAAAAGGAATATCAGTCTTTGATTGGAAGTCTACTCTATGTCACCGCATCAAGGCCGGATGTCATGTTTAGTGTTTGTATGTGTGCTAGATATCAAGCCTCACCTAGAGATAGTCATCTCACGGCCGCAAAGAGAATATTGAGGTACTTGAAGCAAACAAGAGATGTTGGACTATGGTATCCCAAGGGGTCAAAATTTGAATTGATTGGATATTCGGACTCCGACTATGGGGGTTACAAGATCAATAGAAAGAGCACAAGTGGCACATGTCAATTACTTGGAAGATCACTTGTGTCATGGTCCTCAAAGAAACAAAATAGTGTGGCAATCTCTACCGCCAAAGCCGAATATGTGAGTGCGGGAAGTTGTTGTGCACAATTGCTATGGATGAAATCAACTTTGAAGGATTATGGTCTCAACTTCAAGAATGTGCCATTGCTATGTGATAATGAAAGTGCAATCAAGATGACACAAAAACCCGGTTCGACATGGAAGAACAAAACATTTTGACATAAGGCATCATTTCATTAGAGATCATCAACAAAATGGAGATATTGCCATTGAAAGTGTTGGCACCGATGATCAACTAGCCGATATTCTTACCAAGCCACTTGATGAAAAGAGGTTTTGCAAGCTAAGGAATGAGTTGAATATTCTTGATTTCTCAAACATGAGTTGAATGCACCCCACCCACTTATTGACATGCCTCTCCTTCGACATTGCAAGGTAAAGTTGATTGACATGTCATTCATCCTATGCTAAGGACTTCCTAGAGCATGTAGACATAATAAGTGGTATGCATGAGCATTCATGATAAATCAAATGAATTTGATGGATATATGTTACCACTATTGCTTCTATGCTTGTTTTGATCTAGTGGTGGCATATGACATGTTTGTGAGCTTGCAAACCTAGTATTGAATTTAGAAGATTTGCTATAAGTGTTTAATTCAACATAGGTAAGATAACCCTTATTATGAGGTGTGAAGAAGCTTGTCTTTAGTTAAAATCGAATTAAATATCTTTGGCAAGTATTCTAGGTTGAACCATTTTTGATAAATTCTAACCAACTCCATCAAACATTATTTTTCTCTCCACAATTTGATCCCATTTTTGGGTAAGTTGTTGACAAAGGGGGAGAGAAAAAGATGATTCAACATGATAAAGGGGTAAATAAAATTTTGATGCACACAAGTAGGGGGAGCAAGCTCATAAACAAAGGTGTTGCATTTGTTTGTGCATTCTCATACGACTTGTTCATTGCACATGTATTTAAATTCAATATACATGCTTGTGTGGTGCAATGCTAGTATAGAACTTGAATAATGAAATGATCTACTAGCATGCATAGGAATAGTTTACATGTGGTATCTAGACATGCCTTAAACCTTACAAGTGGTCCAAGAACCTTTACTATAATGTTGATCTCACAGGGTTCTTGAGTTGTGATGGATGTCTAGTTACTTCATGATGCTAAGGATGGTGTAAAAGGCAACTCCGATTGGTATCACGCTTCAAAGGTCCATTTCTTATACCTTAGCATCATTTTGGTAGAATTACTCTCTCAACACTTCTATCCATGCATATGTGCAAAGCTTTCAATCCAAACTCTATGCACATATGTAGGGAGAGCTAATGCTACCAAAACCGAGCTTGTGATAATTGTCCAAACTTTACTTATGAGCAAAATGATTAGATAAGTATGACAAGTTCAAAACTTTTATTATCAAAATCATCTTTGTGAGGGTTGTCATCAATTACCAAAAAGGGGGAGATTGAAAGTCCCTAGTTTGGTTTTGGTTAATTGATGAAACCTAGGACTAACCTTTGTATCTAAGTGGATGTTTTAGATAAAGGTGGTCATTGAATATGAGACATGACATTGACTCATGTGACCAAGATGATGAAGACCAAGATGATGCTTGGCTCAATGGACCGGTTGTGAAGGTGAAGGGCAAGTCGAGGCTTCGAAGCAAAGGACCATGCGATGGTGAAGCTTGAGCAAGACTTGGCGCCGATGGACCGATGCAATGGTGAAGAGCAAGTGAAGTCAAGGTCGATGGATCGAGACGGTCATGTGATGATATGAAGTGGATCATATCTTTTGGAAAAACAAAATGGGCTCAAGGCAAAGGTATAACCATAGGGTCATTTTGTTTTACACTCAAGACACCATAGAGGGTGTGAGTGGTTTAGGATCGATAGCCGAACTATTAAGAGGGGAAGTCTTATCGGTTATTCGACGCACGGGTGCCACTAGGTGAATTCATGAAGTGCATTGCATGTAGGGCCTAGTGAGCTAACTAGAAAACCTTCGAAAATGATTATGTAAATGCTAACACACATGCACAAGGTGGTGATCACTTGTTGGTGTTGGCACATTTACGAAGGCGTTGAAGTTTTAGCGGTAGAGAGGGTTCGTGATTCAGGCGTTTTCGAGGAGTTGAAATGCCTATTTTCCACTACGCCGGAAGTTGGAAAAGAAACGGAGGCGAACGAAGGTCACAGTGGTGACCGGACGCTACACCAGACACGGTCATGGTATGACCGGACGCGACCGGTCAGTACAACGCAGCAGTCAGGCGCGCGGGTGCTAGGGTTTGCAACCGACGCGTCCGGTCAGTCGCGGGACCGGCGCATCCGGTCAGGCGACCAGAGGAAACTGAAGTTCGCAAGGTCGATCGGACGTGCGGCGCGTCCGATCACACATGATCGGACGCGTCCGGTCGTTGAGGGAGCTTACTGGACTCTAACCGGACGCTGGCACTGTCGCGTCCGGTCGTTGCCTAGAGCGCGTCCGGTCGTTGCTTCGCGGGCGCGCGGTACTGTGCGATCGGCGCGTCCGGTCGGTTGAGCGGCGCGTCCGGTCGTTTGACGGGCGCGTCCGGTCGTTTCCTGGGGCACATCCGGTCGATGGTTTGACCGTTGGAGGATCGGACGCGGTTGAGCGCGTCCGGTCAGTTTCGACCGGCGCGTCCGGTCGTCCCAAAAAGGACCCAGTGAAGGGGTACAACGACTCTATTCGTTTGGGATGCTTATAAATACTTGTTGGCTGGCCCTTGGGGAGGTCTCTCGTGATTTCTAACATTCTTATGCATCCTTTGAGCTAGAGCTTCTCCCTCACACTCATCTCTCTTGCTTGATTGCAAATCAAAAGTGAGATTGAGTGATCCCAAAGTGCATTGCATAGCTTGAGGGCATCTAGTGGCACTTGTGGGTGATATAGCTGGTGGATTTCTTGTTACTCTTGGAGAGTACCGCTTCTAGCCGGCTTGAAGATTGTTAGAGGCGTTGGCAAGAGAAGGAGATTATTCTTGGCCACCTCCGATTGATTGTTAGAGGTTCTTGTGCTTTCCTCGGCGGAGCGCCAAAAGCAACTCTAGTGGATTGCGCGTGTCATTGAGTTACCTCACTTGAGAGTGGTGTCTTGTGGTGCCTTGCGGGGCGTGCCTTGAGGGGCAAGTGACTTGAGGGTCACATCGAGGAACCATCTAAGTGTTGGTCGACACAACCGGTGACGTAGCTTATCGGTGCACAAGTGAACACCGGGTGAACAAAAATATTGTATCACTTGTCTCCCGGTGGTTGGTCTTCATATTGTGTTGTTGTCAATATTGATTGATTATATATCATCTTGGTGATTGGTAACATCTTCACTCCACCGTCGGTATAAGATTCACAATCCTCTCTCTCGCATTTTCTTTTGCTAGTTATCTTGTGTAGCTCTAGTAGTAGCTTTACTAGTAGTGTTGTTAGCTTGCTCACTAGTGTAAGTTTAGTGACATAGCCCTTGTGTGAACTAGACATCATAATCTACTAGACTTGTGTATAAGAGGCTTGCATCACAACCGTAGGCTAAGCAAAACTCGCTTTACGCCGTTTGTTACTCTAACAAGTTTGCTTAGTGTTTATTGTAGAATTTTTATAGGCTATTCACCCCCCTCTAGCCATCTAGGACCTTACACTTGGCAGCTGCCATACCTAAATTCTATACGGAAGACTAAGTATATACAGTTTATACTCAGTGGCGGAGCTGAGACGAAAATTTAGGTGGGACGGACTAAGAACATAATTTTTAATGACATTGTACGAATGCACATGAATATCTAATATATGGTAAATTTTAAGATTGATTAAAATGGTACTTTTTATTAGATTATTGCAGTCAATAGACAAAAACACCAATTAAACAAGAGTCTAAAATCCAACTATCCACGAGCTAAAAGACCTGTAAATTTGAAGAACAAATGAGTTACTGCGTAATATATGTATATGTGATGACAAAATTAAAACCAATGGACACTGGACTACTATTATTAAAGAACTGATTATGTATAGATCTTCTCGGTGGCCTAGGCAAGTCAATAGCACGTAGCAAGGCAGGCAGCCAGTAAGGAGCGCTGGGGTGGCCGGCAGCTAGCTGCAGGCCCTGCACCTGCGCTGAGCGCCTGAGCGTCAGCCGAGCCAGGCAGCCAGCAAGGGCCAAGCCGCCAAGGGGCGCTGGCAGTTGGCTGGTGGCACCACGGCAGGGGCTCCGGCGATCGGCGGGCTGCAGCTAGGGCGTTAAGCGGCGGCATCGAGCACTGCCAAACTTGCCGCCTCAGCGTCGAGGGATTGGGGATCGAGACTTCCAGATGCAATGGATTCTTGCTTTGCTTTGTTGGGCTGGAGTGATGGGCTCACTCTTAATGGGCCTTTGGCCTACATTTGCGTCGCATCCCTCTCCCGAAATCGTGTTCCAGACACGCCGCCGGCCGGACGCCGCTCGCAACAACAACGCTCGACGCATGATGACCAAAAGTTATTAGGACCGGATCGGAGATCGAACCGGCGAGGTCGTTGGTTCACTGGTTCACTGGTCCAACCGTTTCAAACCGGTTGAACCGTCGGTTCAATTGTTTTGGACCGGACAAATCGAACCGGTCACAAATACTTTGAACCGGTATATATATATATATATATATATATATATATATATATATATATATATATATATATATATATATATATATATATATATATATATATATATATATATATATATATATATATATATATAATTAATAATTGGCAGATGATAAATAACATAAATTTAATTGCACAACTATAAGGTTCATACATATGTATATATAGAATGACATGTTCATAATTTAAAACATCAAGTGCCTAATAACAACAACATAACTTCCATCTTCATACATAGTTCATACTTCATACATCATAGAAATATAGAAAATATAGAATCATAGCTCACAGTCATAGTCACAGAGTCACAGGAACACAACCTCGCAGGTTCTTTAATACAAAATATCAAGTGCGTGATAAATGATAACATACTGACATACTAAGAGTTCCAAACACACAACAGAACACATGGTAGATGGTACTCAATCAAAATTCAGGGGATCCCATTCATCTTCAGGTGCAGCATAACTTGGTCCACCAACATCAAGTGCAATACCATCGTAATCAAATAAATCTTCCTCCCTTTCTAGGTTTCTAATGTCCTGAATCTCGTCACTTTCTTCCATGGCATCAGCCTCAACAACATCCAAGTCTAGCACCAATTCTGATTTTTTTTATCAATACAGATATGTGTTAAATGAGAAAAAATTGTATGTATGTTGAACTGATTTCACAATTGACAAATGACAAGAGACATTACCATCACTGCATTGTATACTTAGTGCGGACAATTCACTACGAAAGGCGTTCAGCTCTTCCGAGTTAAGGCGAGGTGGATTGTCTTCTAAGATCCAAGCTTCATTTCCCTTTCCAATTTCTTCCAAACTTATTGGGTCATAATTTCTAGTACTGAATTTGGACCTAATGTTCAAATTGTTCAAACAAGAAAATAATGAGGACTATTATCCAATTGACATTAGCAGCCATGTCTCCTATTCTTGTCTGGCTCTGAACTCTGGATGCAAAAGCAGAGCAGCAGCACATAGTAGTTTGGACTCTGGATCTCGATCCGCCGGCCGCTCCTTAGCCTTGCCCGCTGCTGCAGGAAGCCAGGAATCGCTCGCTGCCGCAGCTTGCCCGCCACTCGCCGCGACCACTCCTCGGCTCCTCGCTCGCTGCTCGCTGCCACCGCCCGACACCGCTGCTTGCCAGCGGGCCGTGAGCCCGCGACAGCCTGTTGCGCGCACACTGCCCAGGGCCTAGGGGATGGGAGCCGCACGCTGTCGCACAGGGGAGGGGAGCTACACGCCGCCTAGGGAGCCGCCGCGCAGGGGAGGGGAGCCGCCGCCGCCCAGGGAGCCGCCGCAGCTGCCAGAGCACCAATAGCCGCACAGGGGAGGGGAGCTACACGAAATGAATTTTTTCCCTCTCTCTCAGCCGGCAAACAACCCTAAAAGATCCATTTTCACTCATTTACAACAATACCCCTAAGTAGATAAGGTTGTAACGATTGCACAGAGGGGTAATTTTGGAAAACATCAAAAACCCACCGGTTCGCATGGAACCGGCCGGTTCACCGGTTCAACAAAAAACCGGCCGGTTCAACCGGTTTATAGCGGTTCGATTGCACAGACGGTCTTTTAACCGAATCGGACCGGTGTAGGCTCTGGTTCGGTCTTTTACCGGTCCGACCGCCGGTCCGGTCCGGTCCTAATAACTGTGATGATGACCTGAGGACTGAGGAAGAAGAAGCGAGGGGTAGTAGGGGCTTCCCGCCGGCGGTAGGTGGGGCAGCTGCCCCACCCTGCCGCATGAGGAGCTCCGCCTCTGTTTATACTCCGTATATGTTAAATACGAGCTGGCCTGTTGGGTCTACTGGACGGGGCTAGTGGGCCTGGGGTGATCGGCCTTCAAAGCAAAACCCACGAGAGGAAACTAAACGTCCATTAGAATACGATGCATCTCGTTCTATCGATCCGCTGCTACGCGCCTCCACCTGTTTGTATCCTAGTCAAGAACGACAGAAACCCTAACGGCCTAACGTCGTATGTCGGCTGATGGCCGTAGCGCGACTGCACGACCAGAGGAGGTGTCGTGGCAATCGGCAACTTGGTGCGGAGGCCGGCGACAGCATGTCCCAGGCTCGCAGCGATCCGCGACTTGGCACGGTGACCCGCAGACAGTCGCGGCTATCGGCGACTCGGTGCAATGGCCGTCGGACAGCGGCTGCAAAGTTTGCACGTGGCAGAGTATAATTGCACAACGATCACGATGGCACCATGAAAGAAGAAGAGCAAACATGTAATGAAAGGTATTTTACAATTTAGAATTGTAAGTAGATTGCCTTTTATCCGGTTTGCATCTTCATCTAGTGAGGCATTTTAAATGCTAATGTTTTACTTTTGGATTTCTATTATGTTCATTAATCACAAGTAATATATATTTATGGCTCTGTTCGCTTTGCTAAAAAGACAAGTTGAAAAGTACTGTTATACAGTGTAGCAGTGAGCTCTTGCGTAATTGTATTATACATATTTGATGTTTGATATTTATAAACCGCGCCACACCTAAACTTTATTCCAGCCTCCGCCACTGCGGACACTGATGAAGTGATGAGCCATAGCGCTCCATGAGGCCCTGTTCCTGCCATTCGGGCCCGAGGCCATGCCACGCACGTGGACGAGAAGGAAGCCGCTGCCAAAGAGCCGCAAGGAGCTTGTGAAGCTTCACTCCTTAACAAACGGCCTTGACCAATGAGACAATGACCAAGACATGCATGACCAATCCGACTCTCCACATCTCTTCGACCTTCACAATTTCATATAAATTATATTTCTATAAGCCCACGTGAAAAGTTATTTTATTTAAATATACTACACATAAAAGAAATATCTTTTTTTTGCAAATCACAGTACAATACAGATGCTCGTACATGTTCAATACATGTTCTACACTCATCTCCTATGAACGCATACACACGCATCATACCTCTCATCTTCTATAAACGCGCACACACACATCTTATCTCTATGAGCACCTCCACAGACGATTTCTGATCTCATAGTTTAAAACTACGAAACTTAATTTATCAACTAAGACGGTGTTTGGAACTACTCTGCTCCACGTTTTTTAACCAAACGATTTCAGCTTCATGCACTCTGTTCGAGGAAAAAAGGTGAAGTAGTGAGATCACCTAAAGAGGTGCTCCACAAACTCTGTTTTTTTTAGCTGCTTCACGGTAGAGCTTGTAGAGCAGTCTGAAACCTCTCCTAAATTGGCGAGAATAGTATATTTCTGCGATTTTAGATACGTATAATGGATTTTACAAAAGTTGAATGAATCTCTATCCTATCTCTATCTACACCTAAAAAGACTGAAATGTCATCTGCTCGGCGATACCAAGTCTCGATCCATGCTTACTTGTCTGCAACCGATCTGATTCGTCCTCTACTCGGAGCTCACCTGTTTGGGTCCTACACGGTTCCGCTACGAAGACCGGTTCCATGTCCATGTCAGCTCTCGGAGCTCATGTATCCTTGTCCGCGTAAGAATACTGAGGTTTATTACAAAAATAGTGACCCCAGTGCAACACATGGGCATGTATCCAGTTGTATAAAATAAAACATAGATATGTAAAGTGAAATATATATACGACGTTGAAGAAATTAACAAAGGTTGAGTCAAATGATATAATACAAAAAGACATCCATTGAAAGCCATGGGCCTACAACAATTCTAGAGATGATGACCCATGATATTAAAGAAGAAACTTATTTTTTGCCATACGAGCCCTGCTTAAGTCTGATCACGGCCTTGCAACATGAAAATCGGGAATTTTACGTCATCAAAATGTCAAAACCCAACATATTAATTCAATTACATGGCTTCAAAGGCGGTTTAGTAATAGAGTGACAGTTATAAGAGAGGAGCTGTCGAGCTCCATATTAAAGGCAATATTCTTCTTGTTCTACCAGCAAGCTGCGTCTTCTAGCAACCTGAGTAATAATATTAGTAACGAGGAGTGTGGCACGCAACAGACCAATACACACGCACAAATCACACACAATAACAGAGTGGCACCGATTGTTTACCGTAATAAAGGAGTGGCTCCTTTAGAGGCAACATTATTTTGTTCTTCTAGCAAGCAGCATCTAATCTAAATCTAAAGAGCCAACCTCCACGCATATACTAATAGTTGGCTATAGATACATGCTAAACCGTCAACAATTGCCCACCGCCCTTCTCTCTCGCCAAGCTTGTTGGAGCCGCCTACTGGAGAAGGAGCAAACGTCCGAACGACGCAGAGCCAGAAGGCAAGGAAGGCGGCATCAAGGGTAGCAACAAGACAGACCAGTGTGATCATCACCAACGGCAGCTGGTCAAACAAGAGAACGGCGCAGGCTACAGAGGAGGTGACAACCACGCTGAACAGCAGGCCAATGTCCTTGAGAGCTTCCCAGACAGCCATGGGTGCCCGTGGCACGAAGAGCCTCAGGTGCCCCATTGCAGACACCACCACTGCCAGGTGGACAAAGGCGAGTTGCATGGTCGGCAGCCACCACGAGAAGCCACCCAGCATCCTGTACGTGTCGATTGTCGCACATGTTGCGACTGCAAGGAAAATAGCAGGCAGAAACAGGAAGAATATCCAGTGTGAAAATCGGTCCGCCCGAACCTTGTTGTTGTACTCCCCCATCGTCATTGCCGCTGCCGGCGACGAAATCGCCATTACCAGCTGAATAGCAAGTGGCACTTCTTCATTGGTTGACGAGAGAAACTGAGCACTTATTGGAGTCATCACTCGGTCCGCAAAAGGCAATCTTTCCAAAGTATGATGTGAGGTACCCTGAAAAATGGACAACATAGTCTGATATTAGTTTTCCTATCAGATAAAGGATAGTGTACATACAAAGAATCTTGTATCGACCAGTGCTATGCAATGGAATAACACAAATTGTTTACATATGCACAATCCACTTAGGAATGCAGTAGACTAAGGCTCCGTTCGGTTACACGGAGATCCCGGCCGATAGGTTTCTTCGCAAATTTGTATACCGTGGGAAGCGTTCCAGGCGTGGATCGGCCAGGAACGGGCCAATCGAACCGAGCCTAAAAGGGATGTATCGCCAAACGAAAATAATAGGATGTTACATATGTAATTCTACAGATCAGGGCCGAGCCGGCAAAATTCAGGGCCCTGTACGAAACCCTACGAAACCCTAAACCAAGGCTTTTTTCACGTGCTTATTTTCTTTTATAATAATCATTTCGTAACTATTTTCCAAAACTAAGTTAAATCCTGATCTATTATTTGTTGTTTTCTTAAGTAGATTGATATTTGCTTGAAGACATGTCTTAGTGTTGGAACATTAGACATAATCATACAAAGGATACTAGAATTTAAATTGAAGGAGAAGATTAAAATTGCATATAGGGCGTTGCTGCTGGCTCATGGTGCTACTATTTTACCCATTAGAAAAGTTAGCTGCATCTCCGTGTGCTGGGCTTAATCCTAGAAAAGTTAATTGCATCGATTTGATCCCCTAGGTCGGGTAGTCACTACATACTCAAGAGTAGTCACTTGCTTCACGGTTCGCACACATCATGGAGTGATGGATGTAATGTAGTCAAGTAATATCAGCCAGCGGCAACTACCGTGCGCTGGGTGCTCGGTACTTTCACAACACCGATCTATCACAGCGCGGTGGGGTGACGACCTACGGGGCCCTTGGAATTTGGGGGCCCTGTTCCTATGCACCGGTTGCACACCCATGGGGCTCGGCCCTGCTACAGATTTGTATTGTCAAACAAAAAAAACTAGGATCAACGATATATAATTCTACGAATTATCTGCTTATTGACGTCCAAAGGCCACAATTTAAGGGAGTTGATCGATCTATAAAGTTGCACCCGAACAAAGGTTTTCGAATGATAGGAGTGCAAGTAGCGCCGTAGGGGAGAAAAAGGAACTTTTTTTTGGCTGAATAAGCACGTATCACCGCCGAGTCACCTCCTCCGCGATGGGCGTCGTATAGCGCAGTAGAGTAGGGAGAAAGGTGTGTGTGTGTTTTTTTGGCCGAATCAACCCGTATCGCTGCCGAGTCGTCTCCTCCGGCGACGAGATCGTGTAGCGCCGTAGTATGATGATGAGTGAGGAGCGGATCTACCTCCACGCCGCCTCCGTACGAGGACGGCCGCCTCCTCCGCCTGGGAACCGACGGCCCGCCACCACCACGCTGCGTCCACCTCCACCCGAGGATACCAGATGGGGACGCCACCGCCGACGGCGAGGCCACATGGATGGTGGGGGTGGAGCCGAGGCGGTCGCAGCTCGGCCGGGTAGGGAGCGGCAGCGCAGATCGGGACTCAGGAGGGGAGGCTCGTGAATCACGGACGGGTACAGGCGCACGGGGCGAGAGTGGACAAGGAGATGCGATCGAGCAAACCTCTGCTAGACTGAAGATGTGGTAGGGGAGGAGGAACATACCTTCATCTGTTGCATATGTTGCCTCCGCCGCGGACGGAGGGAAGCAAGCTCGCCGCGTCAGGGAGGAAGGGGATTAAGTCAGGGAGGGGGTCGGCGGCGCTGTGGTCCAGGGAGCCAATCGTGACGGTTTACTGGTTTAGGGCTGCTATATATTCCAACTCCGCTAGCCGGGTGAGTTGGGGCGGGCCTGAGAACGCCAGTTCGGCCTGTGTCGGCCCATTAGGTTCGGGGTACGGGTATCGGCCCGTGAGTCCACAACACTCGCCGCTGCCGCGCTCGCTAGTCTCAATGCAAATCTATATTAAAAATATCCAGCCACACGCACAGAGACACCGATATATTTGACGCCTTCCTTGCCTTCTAATACCTCTTGACCAAATTATTTCTAACAAATATTCTACTTGACAATGCAAGAGTAGAATCCAACTCTCCTTCATGCATCTTCTTGATTTGTTTTGGACCAAATAGAAAATGAGCCAAACTGAATAACTCGATAAACCATGGGCTCATCACAAGGACCTTGTGATAAAAATTGAATAATAGGCTGCAAATAGGTGCGCATGTAAAGAAATCTTATAAGACTGGATATGAATCCAGCAAATCTCTGTTGTGCACTGGAGCTGCAAATTGATTTTGCAACAACACAGAATAGGTTTGGAATCCAATGGGTGGAAATATGGGGTGTTAAAAAAATGAAAAATAATAAGAAAAAAGATCTATGCTTTATCACTTAATTAGTACTAATAATTGTTATAGCAGTATTGCTCAGGGAGGAAAAGAACTTATTTTAATAATACCTGATGATTTTTTATAATGGTTTGGGGGGTGGATTTTGACAGCTCACGTCACACGATCCGACGATGAGGAAGGCAGAAAACGATGAGAGGCGATGATAGCGAGACGATAGGTGTGTCTATGGTTGGTGGGCCCATATGCATCACGTGCCTCCCATCGCCTCCAAATTTAAGGGAATTAGGACTCCAAATAAAGAAGTGATAATTTCTTTTTCGTAGTTCTTTTATTTAATAAAGGGTAAAAGGGTAAATCTATAATTGTAAAAAAAATGTTTTGACTAGTATAGTTAGGGTGTATGATTCATTTAAGTACTATAGTTAGATTATTTCGGGCCAAGGGCGAAATTTCTTGAGTAGTATAGTTGGGATGGATACAAGTAATATAGTCTCTATCTCTACTAATAAAACGTTTAGACTCCAATCGTTCTGAGTCTTGCGAAAGCTCGCTGGCTCCCATGCTCGCCTGGCATCGCACGCACGCTCACTCCCATGCCCACGCCCGCAGCAGCCACGGTTTGATCCCTCACATCCTCTCTTTTTTTTTCCGTCGCTTTTTGCTCGAGCGACCGCGGCATCGACTCCTCCCCCACGCTCATCACCAGGGAGCCGCCGCTGCCCGTGGTACAGAGCAATGTTCAAAAAAGCGTTCTTAAGCGCCCGCTTCCGCGCGCATAAGCGCTAAGCGGAGGGGGACCGCATCGCTTTGGGCGGTAAGCGCTCCCTAAGCGGGGCTGGGAGCCTGGGACCTGAGGGGGGGGGGGGGGGGGGGGGGGGGGGGGGGGGGGGGGGGGGGGGGGGGGAGTGGGGAGCTAGGAGAGGGAGCGGCCAAGCGAGGAGCCGCCGCGACGCCGTGCGCCCGCGCCGACCGGTGACCGCCCGCCTTCCGCGCGCGCTGGAACCTGAGAGGGGAAGCGGGGAGCCGCCGCGGTGCTGCACGCTCCTGCCGACCGGCGACTGCCTGCCTTCCGCGCACGCTAGGATCTGAGAGGGGGAGCCGGAAGTGGGGAGCTAGGAGAGGGAGCCGCCGCAGCGCCGTGCGCCCACGTCAACCGGCGACCGCGCGCCTTTCGCCTTGCGGCCTTGCTGGCTTGGAGCACCGCCCCCGCCGCCAAACGCCCGAATCCGTGGGTGGGGAGCGCTGAGCGTCACGGCCTCTGGCTTGTGCCCCTGCTCTGTTTGCCCTAAGGGCCTGTTAATGATGGGCCATTCTGCCATTGGGCCTGGCGGCCTGGCCAGACGGAGACAGCCCGGTCATGCGCTGCTGTGCCCCCTCGTCCACTCACTGCTAGTGCTGTGCGCATGCTACAGTACAAAACGCTTAAGCGACGCTTTGGCTGCTTAAGCACGCTTAAGCTTTAAGCGGTAGGTCACCGCTCGCTTAGCGCTTAACGAGTTTTCAACATGGGTACAGGGGGCCGCGTGGGCTGGCCGCCAGCCGTGTTTTTTTTGCTCGAGCGACCGCGGCATAGACTCCTCCACTCTCGCACGCTCATCACCAGGGAGCCGCCGCCGCCGGTACCCGCGGGCGCAGGACCACGCGAGAGAGGCCGAGCGCCGTGCCAGCCGGAGCGGCGGTGGCCAGGCAGGTAGCCGGCGTGGCCAACTCGACGGCGGATGGCCAGCCGCAGCGCCAACTCGACGGCGGATGGCCAACGAACCGGCGGAGAACTGCAGAAGGCGGGGCAGGGCGTGACCATGGACATGGACGAAGCCAGCGGGGGGCTGGGGGGCTCCAGCCCCCCTACTGCTGCTAAGCTAGTGGAACTTCTAGCGTTCTTCTTCCAATTTTAGACGCAGATGTATAAGGTAGGATGGGCTAAGACATTTATTTTTTAGATGTATTTTGTGAATTTCATTATTAATTGATGTTTTAAATATAAGACTACTTTAAACTATTATACTTTTTCGAGGGATTAGCACTTTTGTTTAGCCCCTAAATTTTTTTCTGGCTTCGTCCCAGACCATGGAGCACGTGCTGCTCGCGTTCCACGAGACGGAGGTCAAGCGGGAGAGGCACAGATTCGGGACATGTTCGCCTTCTTCGTCGCACTGCAGCTACGCGATAGAGCTGCTCCCGGCTGGTGTGTAAGACACTTCCTCCGTGTTCGTGATTTGGTGATTTGTTGTCGCCGGCGCTCGGCACCCGTCTCACACGATTTTTTCTCCACCGTGATTTTTTCTCTACCCTAAAACTTTCGTTGGTCCTCCAGTAACCACTCATTGTGAAGATCGATCACATCGCCGGAGGAGCAGCAACGACCTGACAAAAAGGGTGGGATTAGATGGTCCTCCGTAATCCACCGATCAGGCTCAGTTGCCGCCGTCCTCCACGGTCTGCCCCATGATTCATTCCATGTGATCTTGCCCATGGCGTCATGCTCTGCTGACCATGATTCATTCCATGTGATCTTGCCCATGACGTCACGCTCTGCTTCCCACCAGTAACTGGCGCTGCCGATGAGTCAATCCAGTGCAGCAGTTGGAAGTTGGAATGTTGACGGAGCTCTATGCTGTGTTGCTGGTCGTCACTGACGACTACCTCGAGTTGATCACGGCCTCCTTCGCAAACTTCCAGTTCCAGGTGCTAGGCCTTGTCTCCAGTGAGGGCTTCAGTCCACTTTACTGGCATTTGGCGGACAGTACATGCCCATCGTAAGTGAAATTTACTCAAAGCAACCATATATATCTGACATAGAAATAGAACCATAAATTTGAATGAGCTGATAAGGGGCAATGATGTTGACGCTTTTTCTGATTTGTATTTGTATGTATGCCATTGATCGAGTCTATGTGTTTGGGGAATTTGCCCACCTGCACAAGAGGTCAAGTTTACACGGATTTCAATGCCCACTTCCCCTGTGAATTTGTTCGTGTCAGTTATTCAATTAGGCTTCCCCTGATCCATTTATCATCTTGACACAATATTTGATGATAAGCCAGTTCTTGACACAATGCATGGACACAAGGACGGAGAGGTAACTCCCCTTTTGTGTCTTCTTTACTCCTGTCAAATTTGTTTTTCCAAGCTGGCGAGTATTTCCTATAGTGGATTCTTGCCTTTGTCTCTAGCAATCAAGCTTGCCTTTGCTCATATATCATGTACTCATTTAAGTTCTCGATTCAGACTGATTTACATTGGGTTATCCATGTGGTTTAGAATTTTATATTTTTTTCTCCTATTTAAGTAGCGTTCGTAGGGTGAAGATCCAGGAGCTACACACGATTCACGATATGTCACTGGAGCTAACACACAATTCACGAATTGTCAGTGGCTTAGTGAAATTCCTGACCTGAGTAGGATTTACTGTGTATGGTTCAGCAGCTCAGCAGTATGGATAGCATCAGTACTGAAGCCCATGCATTGAGAAGACACTATGATCGCTACCAGTCTGACAATACCTCAGAAATAGGGGAATACATTGGTTTTCTTGGATTTTGTGAGTGATTTAGTTGATTCCTAGCAGGGCCAATCTCTATTTCCTACTTCCTGCATATCTGAGAGGAGAATTAATTTGAGTCCATGATTGCCATCCCTAATCACCAATATGGGAGAATCATACTGTAATTTGGACAAGCAAAGAAATATGTGAAGGTCATTCTCTTTGGCATGTAAAACAGCTCCACTAATATTTGTGTGATAAGGCTGAAGGAAATGCATTTTTGTACCTCATACGTCTATGTTCCTGATGATGTTAGGTATACTGAAAGGTGCAACTAAATTTGAAAATTTCTTTGGCCATTCATGATCTTCTCCTGGTAGACGTTTGTATCTTGCTTCAGAGAACTGAGTTCCTTTATGCATTATTGGTAAATATTCAGTTTACTCCACCGTTGTCTGCACTTTCTCAGGCATTTTTGCGTAATTTATATATGTTGTCTAGGTTCTTGGTGCTGCAATCATGGTGAGCCAGAGAGGAAAACATCTAGGACAATTGTAAGATCAGGTCACTTCTCCTGCGGCGACTACAATAGCCGAGATTCAGGAGCTCGAGAAGGGTGCGTTTCGTGGAACGCTGATTAGTGCTGTTGTTGCTGCCGCAAAGCAATCCCAAGAACTATCATATAGTTTGATTGATGTTCATTTTGGCAGATTTCGACAATGCTGCATTTTGTTTTTATACATGCCTTATATAGTGATTTCCACTTATACCAGTGATGCAAATTAATAGATCATGTGTTGCTTTAACTTACATCTTTTCGAAAACCCTTCTTATTGGAGTAACAAATTGAATTAACATAGTTTTTTCACCCGTAGCAACGCAGGCAGCGGTACTTCGATCCGGATTGCTAGGCACCGGTGCCAGCAGAGGAGAATCGTCACCTGCCCAGAGCTGGTCCGTAGGAGTGCCTAGCAATCCGGAGAAGAAGATCTAGAGTAGAGCTCATAGTATCGACTTCCTCCGTCATGCGCTCAGATAGGAGAAGCTCTAAAAGCAATCAAGTGGGGGAAGGAAGTAGTTAGAGGCAGAGCTACCAGATCAGCCATTGCTCACAGGTCTAAGGCCGTCAGTCAGAGGTGCTAGTGTAACTGGAGAAGAAGAAGAGACCTGGTCTCGCCAAAGAAGATTAAGTTCACCTCTGGTTAGTGTTGGCCCTAGGATGGCGTTGTTCGAGTTCTCAGTATCTTGTTTCTGGATCGTCTGGACATATTTCATGTTCTGGATAATCGTTTTCCTTTTACTTTTTCATTGTCCCCGTCTCCGTCGGTTTCTAGAGAGGTTGTGAGTAGTATTAAATTTGTTCTTAGCCGTGTTATCTCTAGATCCCGGAGTATTTTGGTGTTCGAAGTCATGTAACCTCTCGTGTATGTTCAGATCTATGAGGTGTAATCGCATTTCCCTCTTTTGATTCTTGTTCTGGATCTCGGGGCGAGATCCTTTTTAAGGGGGGAAGGATGTAACACCCCTGGTGTTACTAGCTTATTTAGTACCGCGATTTAGGCCTAAGAAAAATTTCCGAAACGAGTTTCTCGGGTTTTTAATTTAAAACGTACTTGCTGCGACAAGTGAATCCCGTGTGACTTAGTTTCGTGGACTCAAATAAATGCTCAGGATAAATTACGCAGTGCATAGAAATATTCAGGAATGTCCGACAATGATTTTAGAGAACGGTTTGTCCTGTTAGATTAAGCATGAAAATCAACTTTTATAAATAAAATAAAATCCATTAATAAATAGAACGATACCTATATATAAACTCACGGGTTTATTTTGTTGAGCACGAACTGACGAGAAAGAGAGCGCAACAACTTCGTTTAGTTTGCCAGCATGCAATGTACTCGCCTGGCATTACTTTTTACTGTCTCGTTCTCATCGTGGCCCAGCAATTCGCTGTATTTCAAAGTCTCCTCATCCATCCGCATCCATGCTCTCTGGCTTTTGCTTTGTTTCTCTTTGACTTGATTACTTGCTAACCCTTTGCTGTAACCATGATCGTGTTGGATAATCCTGTCAAGAAGCTAGTGCTTATCGTTATGATCATGTGAGGAAGTGAAAATATTACTGATCATGATCATTGCTTTAATAATGATAGAGTTAAATTGTGCACGAGGAGCGCTTTTAATAATGGCAGCGGAAACATTACAGAGCATGAGCTGTAGCACCATGGAAATAACTGTAGCATGAGTCAACACTGCCACTGAGTCTTGCATGCAGCGCACACGACACGCAGAAAACACTGTAGCATTGTGGAAACACTGTTCATCCGAAGCATCACGACTTGCAGCAATTCGAAGTCTCCAACTGCTGCAGCTCCGACACAAAGACTTGACTTGTTAGTCACTATTCACTCTAAGTTTCCATCTAGCTACATGCCTCTTGTTCTCCGTAAATCGTACACCTTATTCTTTTTATTCGAGTTCGTAGAGCTGAATGATTTAGACGATAATGTTCTATACCAATAGATTACTATTCCCTCCGTTCCTAACTATGTCAGTGCACGATCAGATCTAAGCCGACCTCGCACTGGACGCGCACGCTCTGTATTTATGCGGTGTATGCAATGCTTTTAGGCGCGTTAACTCAACCGTGCCTGTGCTTTGTTTTAGTGCTTGTTGCAACCGCTTAGCTAAAAGTATTAACAACTGATATTTAAATAGATATACAAACTTAAATTGTGCCAAAATGTATTTTTGGGTACATACATATATATTCGTATCTCTCTTTTATGTATATATAATTATTTGTTTAGTGGACGGTTTGCTTTCTAAATAAAGAATCAATTAACTTATTTTACAAGTCAAGAAATAGCTTCCTGGTAGTTAGTATCTATTGTGCTGTGATTTATAAAAAAAGAAATTGCATAGCTGAACTTAGTCGATCATTAAATTATTTAGTATTGTTAAGCTCCTTTCTTCCTCACGTTAGCTGAACCTGTGCTGCATAGACGCATAATACTACTAGTACTAATGTCTTAGGCCCCAAAACCAAAAGCACTAGCTGCAGCAGGTCAAGTGTTGACCAGCAGCACCCACGTTCAGCACAGGAACTCCATCCCTCTCTCTGCTTCGTCCCTCACTCTACCGTGACTCCCGCTGCCCACGTCTCTGCCTTCTCCGGTCTTGCTGAATAAATTGATTGCGCCCTGCATGCCTACTGCAGCCATTTTTTTTACTAAGCAAGTGAGACAAACGGGGAGAGGACAGGGGCGTATGCAAACCATAGTTATATGATTAGAAATGACTTGTTTCCCTAATCCTTACTTGTCTTAATTTTGTAGATTGCTTTCTCTGCCTGTATCACCTAGGATAGGACAACACGACGGCGGACTGCGTTTGAGCTTCTGAACGGACTGTTGGCCTGTTGCGTCAATATGATGTATAATTTCAGCAGCCTGCTAGCCTCCTTGAGTCCAAGTTCAACGTTCACGCAGTGGCCTTGTTGCTTGTAGCCTTCAATTTTCTCGTGACTTGTGAGTTGGGTCGTCAAGCTACCGCGGTTAGGTATTAATTTTGTTGGGGTCCCAGCTGGCCAGGAAATAGAGGGCATAAGAGTTTCACGCAAAGTCATCCGTATGGAGTAAATTCGCCCCAGAGTACACGGCGGTGCACTATCTACATCCAAGAGAGAGATTGGCTGCTCACCTGAGAAAGAGAAGGAGAATGTGCGGTGCATGCCCGTTTGCCTGTGCTTGTCCGAGCGACTCATCCTGCCTCGATTAGTTTATTTAAACCAGCCGGAGTAGTGGAGCACTAGCAGCCGAGCAGTATGCTCTTTAGCAACACCAGCAGGCGAGCAGCCGTGCATCCGTGTAGCCTGTGTGTGCTCTTTAAGACCAGCAGAAGCTCAGCCATCCAAGCTAGGCTCTTTCTTCCTGACCTCCAACCGCGCTCAGCGCCCGGCGTCTAGCCCCGTCATTCGCGCTTTGCAGCCCGGCACTTTGTGATGCCGCGCCACCACCGCACACCGGTGACCGCGCTCTGGTTGCCTCCGCATGCCCGCGGCATAGCGATGTCCTCACGTGAGTCCATCTCTACCAACCTGTGCCTTGGCTAAGTTCCAACTTATCTCTTTTATCTTTTAAATATCTTGTTTATGCATGTTTCGCTTAGACAAGCATATTGCAACGGTGTATACCATTTAGGTGCGATGGTGGATTAACTGGAGTAACCGAAAGAAGGTGTGATGGTGACCACACCCCGCAGATGGAAATGCTAACTTAGTTATAATGATGTTTCCCCAGGCAAGCCCCGGTGCATAACCTCTATTGTGCTGCACTTTATTTATGCTTGTGCATTAAGTTTTAAGGAGATGAATGAAACCCACTTGCATATATATATCCTGATCCCATGAGTCTTACTAGTATGTCAAGATCGTGTAGATTGCTATGCTACAGGACTCCGGTAGAAGTCGAGTGATTGCCTGTCACTCGCGAGCGATAGGAAATATATTATTGTTACTATTATCATGTTATTATCACATGGATTATATATGGATAATAATTGGAGACCGGGCGGGACTATACGTGGAATTGGATATGGACTTGGTTGAGCAATCTGAGCGAGGCTCTGGTTGCATTTGTCCCGCCTGTGTCGATTAAGGACCGTTCGTTGCACTGGATCCCCGGTCAAGTCACAGATTTATTATCCCGAGCATATACTAGCGGATGGGGGCTAGGAAGACTTGTTACTCTCTTGTCATGGGCTCCGGCTCTTTCCGGACCGACTGATTGGAGGCGGGGATAGGTGGAGGTCTTAGCACCGTATTGAGGCCGGGCCTCAAGTGCGGGAGCTAGGAGTCCAAGTTTGGACGGGGACCTGGAAACCTATGACAGGAGGGGAACGGGTTGGTCTCGCTTGTGCCTGGGGTACAAGCGAGGCGTGTGTTTTTCGGGGTACCCAGCTGGGCACATTGATTCGCGAATCGCCGTTTCTACGTGACGGTACGGCTTGACTGCACTCTGGCACCGTAGTAAGAAATGAAAGACGAAAGATGGAAAAATAGTTCTGATGGCTCAACCTTTGCTTGAAAGTAGAACAGGTGCTTACTAGAATGGTGGGTTAATGAACTACCGATGACTGCTAATAAAAGTTAAATATAAGGATGCACCTTTAGTAATGCTTCCTGCAGTTGCAATAACCCACAAGCCAGATAGCCTTGCATATCCTTGGAGTCTTTTCTTTCCTTCTGACGGGTAAGTCTTGCGGAGTACAATTGAGTACTCAGGGTTTGTTCTACCCTGTTGCAGGTGACAGGTGTTCTTGAAGATGACTCTTGTGTGTGGAAACCTCCTGGTGGGCTCAGTGAGGATTTCCTTTACGTTGCGGATGTAGAGTTGATTTATAACTCTCACCAAAAATGTTTTATAAGGGAAAGATTTACCACCTGTTATCATTTCCTGTATATAAATGTTCATCATGATAATATTTAACTCATCATTAACTGGTTTCATTTCCGCTGAACTCTGATAACATTTTATTTTCCACTGTTATAATTAAACAATGGATTACCCTGATGTTGTACCAAAAGTGTTGTAAGAAATGGCAAAGATGTTGTAAGCTTTATCTCTCATTTATGATCCTGAGGTAAAAATGTGGATTTTCGAGTTCTCCCTCGGGTGTGCTCGACGGAATCGCAGAATTTAGTGCACTCTCTTGGGTACTTAGTGTCTAATGGAAGACAAGTACTCTTGAGAGGGCATTAGATTAGGCGGTTCTGCCACAGGTGGTATCAGAGCATAAATGAAGAAATAAAGCTTCAAAACTCTTTTCTAAATTAAAATTTGACAACATATTTTGCAAAAAAGTTAGGGCGTTTGCGTACGAAGTTATATAAGTAGCCCTATTACTACAGTTAAGTATTCGGAATAAGTTTAAGTAGACTTTCGTCCGGTGAACTAACTGGTGTGTAGCGTGCGGTCCTAAAGTCAGACGCGCTGTTACTGCTATAGTCGTCGTGCCTATATTGCTTGCAGGTGCCCTGTTCGTAGGTACCACGCGTTCTTGTCCTGGAGTGACTGTTGTACTGTGGCTTCGTGTTTCGCGTTCGCTCGTGCTTCACGACTGTCGGGGTTTACGTTTTCGGCACTCCTTCTGCGCCCTTGTCGGACCTCTGCCCTGCAACCGTGCTAGTCTTTATGGCCTCGGACACCGCCCACCTCGTGTGCGTAAAAATCCTGTTGTTGTACTTTTACTGGTTCCCACACATGGCTCGAGGGTGGTCTGCGCCAGGACCACTAGCCGCTCTGCCTTTTTAAGGGGGCCAAGCCCAGCCACTTTGTGTCACCACTCAGTGCATTCCAGCTCGCTTAGCCCTTTTCTCTTGAGCAAGCTTCTCCTCAAGCCTTCCTTGCAACCACCACCCACCTAGGATGGTAGGAGTTTGGGTTAGCAGCTACTGCCTGAACACCGAGGGTTTTCCCAAAATCCTATATGCTACCCTGCAAAAACTCGGCATTCGGGAGCGTCCTGAGTATGAGGGTCGTGAGTACATGAAGCATGGCATGGAGCGATGCAAGGTCACCATCTACATTGGCAAGAGTGAGGAGTTTCCCGACGTCACTGAAGCCTGGAATGTGACCGCAACCGGGTTTCGCTTCGGCGACACCTACCAGGTTGTGGCCCGCAAAGCCTTGCGGCATCTGTGCCAGATCTATGAGCAGCCCATTGCTCGTACCCCCATGCGGTTCTTTCCACCTTTGGACAAGAATCGGCGAGTATGGAGGGCTCGCATGGAGGCCTTGCGGGGTCAGGACGTGCAAGAGGACAACCCGACCGTGGTGCACCTGACCACGTACTTGCTCGCTCTGGATGAGCAGTACGACCGGCAGGCCTCGGATCTGAGAGAGTGTCTCCACCGAGCTGAGGAAGCCGAGATCTTCTCCAGGATGCTCGAAGTGCAGCTTGCTGAAGCTCATGCCAATCTAGCAGCCGCTGAGAGTCGAGAGGCTGCCATGGCGGAGGCCGTCAAGGTGGACCAAGACCGTCATGCCCAGGAGCTGGAGGACGCCTATCTTGTCACCCGGGCCAAGCGTAGGACGATGGCCACGGAAAGGCAGGAACCCTTGATCTTGGAGGGGATCCCTGTCCATCCACTGGAGAGAAGGAGAACTGGTTTTGCAGCACCTCCACCCACGGAAGCCTCAGAAGTAGAGTCATTGCTTCCCCTCACCCAGCCACCACCACAAGAAGGAGCAGATCTACAACCTAGTGCGGCAGAAGAACCCCAAGAGCCCAGGAAGGAAGCCGTTTGGGCCGACGAAGTAGATTAGTTGTCCTAGGGGACATGTAACCGTCGCTAGTAGTGCTTTTTCATCATTGTTCCCTAGTGTTGTAATCTTTCCGTTGTGCCGCATCCGTAGTTGTTAAAGCCACCTGGTTGTACGTTTCGAGCGCTGTGTCGAGTGTGGGAGAGTGAATGCATGTATGTTGCACCCCGTGTAAGGCCGTTGGGAATGTGTATTTGCTTTATCCGTTGTGTTGTTACGCCGATTTTCCTTAAGACCTTGTTCGATTGCTTAGGGTTCTTGAGATGACAACAAGCAGGTTACAAGGGGAACATCTATTCGGATGCAGCAGATTGGCCGTGATTGGAAAACAGAGGACACTGTATCACTAATTGTGGATGTCCCAGCAGAACACTTGAATTCCCTTGATTTAAATCCGCCTTGGGATTTACTTTACTTGTTCCTTATTTTGAAAGGAACCCGTGTTGCCTGAATTTTTTCCCTTACTCCTCTATTCTGTGGTCTATGACCCCGTTGTTTTTACTGCGAGTAAGTTGGTAATAGTTACTTAGTTAATAGCTTATGGTGCCGCGACGGAACCGAGGGCCACCGGTGGAACAGCTGCCACATGGTGACGCTGCTCGGCGCGCGCTGGTATCGAGGTTGTTGACCAAGTGTTGTTACCGAGTTACACCGCGGTACCGTTCTTGCTATAAAAATTCTCTTTGGTAAAAATATCCATGTGTTCAAACGGGAAATCCACAACGGGTTGATGGAATTGTGCTCTATCAAAGTAACAGGGGTAAATAGGTTTTTGAAGAAAGGAAAAAGAAGAAAGAGAAAAACAACAGGAAAGTTAGCCGCACGTAGGTCAGAGAAATTGCATTGCCCGACTCGACGTCGTTCCTGTGACCGGTTTGACAACGCTACGCATGCCGGGTCGCCGTCACTGTGTGCCCTGCGGACACTGTCTGTGGTGGGGCCCACGTGTGCCGCTCTCACGTGGCCGCAGCGTTGTGCCGCACTCGCCTTGTCTTGTCGCACAGTACGCCCCTCTGATCCCGGCACCCGTGTCGGCTCTCGATTCTCGCTCTCGTCCCCGTATCGGGCCCCCCCTCTTTCTTTTCCTTTGGGGCCCCGTTGCTCGCACGCCGCCTGGTCGAGCGAACCCCATCCCCTCCTTTCCCCTTTGCCCCACTCAAGCTCGCACAGGGAGCGCACCATGGCCGATGCTCTCCCCACCTTGTGACCCCCAGTGATTCCCATCTCCTCTGCTTCCGGTGCACTGCATCACCACCTCCGTCCACCAAGCTTTTATAATGCCACCTTGCTTGTTTCTCCTCTATTCAACCCCCAGATCTAGAGTAGAGCTCATAGTATCGACTTCCTCCGTCATGCGCTCAGATAGGAGAAGCTCTAAAAGCAATCAAGTGGGGGAAGGAAGTAGTTAGAGGCAGAGCTACCAGATCAGCCATTGCTCACAGGTCTAAGGCCGTCAGTCAGAGGTGCTAGTGTAACTGGAGAAGAAGAAGAGACCTGGTCTCGCCAAAGAAGATTAAGTTCACCTCTGGTTAGTGTTGGCCCTAGGATGGCGTTGTTCGAGTTCTCAGTATCTTGTTTCTGGATCGTCTGGACATATTTCATGTTCTGGATAATCGTTTTCCTTTTACTTTTTCATTGTCCCCGTCTCCGTCGGTTTCTAGAGAGGTTGTGAGTAGTATTAAATTTGTTCTTAGCCGTGTTATCTCTAGATCCCGGAGTATTTTGGTGTTCGAAGTCATGTAACCTCTCGTGTATGTTCAGATCTATGAGGTGTAATCGCATTTCCCTCTTTTGATTCTTGTTCTGGATCTCGGGGCGAGATCCTTTTTAAGGGGGGAAGGATGTAACACCCCTGGTGTTACTAGCTTATTTAG
Organism: Saccharum hybrid cultivar R570; assembly: GCA_038087645.1. Taxonomy (NCBI): domain Eukaryota; kingdom Viridiplantae; phylum Streptophyta; class Magnoliopsida; order Poales; family Poaceae; genus Saccharum; species Saccharum hybrid cultivar. Next base: position 31,642,490 of record JAQSUU010000001.1, on the reverse strand, counting down.
TACCGCGATTTAGGCCTAAGAAAAATTTCCGAAACGAGTTTCTCGGGTTTTTAATTTAAAACGTACTTGCTGCGACAAGTGAATCCCGTGTGACTTAGTTTCGTGGACTCAAATAAATGCTCAGGATAAATTACGCAGTGCATAGAAATATTCAGGAATGTCCGACAATGATTTTAGAGAACGGTTTGTCCTGTTAGATTAAGCATGAAAATCAACTTTTATAAATAAAATAAAATCCATTAATAAATAGAACGATACCTATATATAAACTCACGGGTTTATTTTGTTGAGCACGAACTGACGAGAAAGAGAGCGCAACAACTTCGTTTAGTTTGCCAGCATGCAATGTACTCGCCTGGCATTACTTTTTACTGTCTCGTTCTCATCGTGGCCCAGCAATTCGCTGTATTTCAAAGTCTCCTCATCCATCCGCATCCATGCTCTCTGGCTTTTGCTTTGTTTCTCTTTGACTTGATTACTTGCTAACCCTTTGCTGTAACCATGATCGTGTTGGATAATCCTGTCAAGAAGCTAGTGCTTATCGTTATGATCATGTGAGGAAGTGAAAATATTACTGATCATGATCATTGCTTTAATAATGATAGAGTTAAATTGTGCACGAGGAGCGCTTTTAATAATGGCAGCGGAAACATTACAGAGCATGAGCTGTAGCACCATGGAAATAACTGTAGCATGAGTCAACACTGCCACTGAGTCTTGCATGGAGCGCACACGACACGCAGAAAACACTGTAGCATTGTGGAAACACTGTTCATCCGAAGCATCACGACTTGCAGCAATTCGAAGTCTCCAACTGCTGCAGCTCCGACACAAAGACTTGACTTGTTAGTCACTATTCACTCTAAGTTTCCATCTAGCTACATGCCTCTTGTTCTCCGTAAATCGTACACCTTATTCTTTTTATTCGAGTTCGTAGAGCTGAATGATTTAGACGATAATGTTCTATACCAATAGATTACTATTCCCTCCGTTCCTAACTATGTCAGTGCACGATCAGATCTAAGCCGACCTCGCACTGGACGCGCACGCTCTGTATTTATGCGGTGTATGCAATGCTTTTAGGCGCGTTAACTCAACCGTGCCTGTGCTTTGTTTTAGTGCTTGTTGCAACCGCTTAGCTAAAAGTATTAACAACTGATATTTAAATAGATATACAAACTTAAATTGTGCCAAAATGTATTTTTGGGTACATACATATATATTCGTATCTCTCTTTTATGTATATATAATTATTTGTTTAGTGGACGGTTTGCTTTCTAAATAAAGAATCAATTAACTTATTTTACAAGTCAAGAAATAGCTTCCTGGTAGTTAGTATCTATTGTGCTGTGATTTATAAAAAAAGAAATTGCATAGCTGAACTTAGTCGATCATTAAATTATTTAGTATTGTTAAGCTCCTTTCTTCCTCACGTTAGCTGAACCTGTGCTGCATAGACGCATAATACTACTAGTACTAATGTCTTAGGCCCCAAAACCAAAAGCACTAGCTGCAGCAGGTCAAGTGTTGACCAGCAGCACCCACGTTCAGCACAGGAACTCCATCCCTCTCTCTGCTTCGTCCCTCACTCTACCGTGACTCCCGCTGCCCACGTCTCTGCCTTCTCCGGTCTTGCTGAATAAATTGATTGCGCCCTGCATGCCTACTGCAGCCATTTTTTTTACTAAGCAAGTGAGACAAACGGGGAGAGGACAGGGGCGTATGCAAACCATAGTTATATGATTAGAAATGACTTGTTTCCCTAATCCTTACTTGTCTTAATTTTGTAGATTGCTTTCTCTGCCTGTATCACCTAGGATAGGACAACACGACGGCGGACTGCGTTTGAGCTTCTGAACGGACTGTTGGCCTGTTGCGTCAATATGATGTATAATTTCAGCAGCCTGCTAGCCTCCTTGAGTCCAAGTTCAACGTTCACGCAGTGGCCTTGTTGCTTGTAGCCTTCAATTTTCTCGTGACTTGTGAGTTGGGTCGTCAAGCTACCGCGGTTAGGTATTAATTTTGTTGGGGTCCCAGCTGGCCAGGAAATAGAGGGCATAAGAGTTTCACGCAAAGTCATCCGTATGGAGTAAATTCGCCCCAGAGTACACGGCGGTGCACTATCTACATCCAAGAGAGAGATTGGCTGCTCACCTGAGAAAGAGAAGGAGAATGTGCGGTGCATGCCCGTTTGCCTGTGCTTGTCCGAGCGACTCATCCTGCCTCGATTAGTTTATTTAAACCAGCCGGAGTAGTGGAGCACTAGCAGCCGAGCAGTATGCTCTTTAGCAACACCAGCAGGCGAGCAGCCGTGCATCCGTGTAGCCTGTGTGTGCTCTTTAAGACCAGCAGAAGCTCAGCCATCCAAGCTAGGCTCTTTCTTCCTGACCTCCAACCGCGCTCAGCGCCCGGCGTCTAGCCCCGTCATTCGCGCTTTGCAGCCCGGCACTTTGTGATGCCGCGCCACCACCGCACACCGGTGACCGCGCTCTGGTTGCCTCCGCATGCCCGCGGCATAGCGATGTCCTCACGTGAGTCCATCTCTACCAACCTGTGCCTTGGCTAAGTTCCAACTTATCTCTTTTATCTTTTAAATATCTTGTTTATGCATGTTTCGCTTAGACAAGCATATTGCAACGGTGTATACCATTTAGGTGCGATGGTGGATTAACTGGAGTAACCGAAAGAAGGTGTGATGGTGACCACACCCCGCAGATGGAAATGCTAACTTAGTTATAATGATGTTTCCCCAGGCAAGCCCCGGTGCATAACCTCTATTGTGCTGCACTTTATTTATGCTTGTGCATTAAGTTTTAAGGAGATGAATGAAACCCACTTGCATATATATATCCTGATCCCATGAGTCTTACTAGTATGTCAAGATCGTGTAGATTGCTATGCTACAGGACTCCGGTAGAAGTCGAGTGATTGCCTGTCACTCGCGAGCGATAGGAAATATATTATTGTTACTATTATCATGTTATTATCACATGGATTATATATGGATAATAATTGGAGACCGGGCGGGACTATACGTGGAATTGGATATGGACTTGGTTGAGCAATCTGAGCGAGGCTCTGGTTGCATTTGTCCCGCCTGTGTCGATTAAGGACCGTTCGTTGCACTGGATCCCCGGTCAAGTCACAGATTTATTATCCCGAGCATATACTAGCGGATGGGGGCTAGGAAGACTTGTTACTCTCTTGTCATGGGCTCCGGCTCTTTCCGGACCGACTGATTGGAGGCGGGGATAGGTGGAGGTCTTAGCACCGTATTGAGGCCGGGCCTCAAGTGCGGGAGCTAGGAGTCCAAGTTTGGACGGGGACCTGGAAACCTATGACAGGAGGGGAACGGGTTGGTCTCGCTTGTGCCTGGGGTACAAGCGAGGCGTGTGTTTTTCGGGGTACCCAGCTGGGCACATTGATTCGCGAATCGCCGTTTCTACGTGACGGTACGGCTTGACTGCACTCTGGCACCGTAGTAAGAAATGAAAGACGAAAGATGGAAAAATGGTTCTGATGGCTCAACCTTTGCTTGAAAGTAGAACAGGTGCTTACTAGAATGGTGGGTTAATGAACTACCGATGACTGCTAATAAAAGTTAAATATAAGGATGCACCTTTAGTAATGCTTCCTGCAGTTGCAATAACCCACAAGCCAGATAGCCTTGCATATCCTTGGAGTCTTTTCTTTCCTTCTGACGGGTAAGTCTTGCGGAGTACAATTGAGTACTCAGGGTTTGTTCTACCCTGTTGCAGGTGACAGGTGTTCTTGAAGATGACTCTTGTGTGTGGAAACCTCCTGGTGGGCTCAGTGAGGATTTCCTTTACGTTGCGGATGTAGAGTTGATTTATAACTCTCACCAAAAATGTTTTATAAGGGAAAGATTTACCACCTGTTATCATTTCCTGTATATAAATGTTCATCATGATAATATTTAACTCATCATTAACTGGTTTCATTTCCGCTGAACTCTGATAACATTTTATTTTCCACTGTTATAATTAAACAATGGATTACCCTGATGTTGTACCAAAAGTGTTGTAAGAAATGGCAAAGATGTTGTAAGCTTTATCTCTCATTTATGATCCTGAGGTAAAAATGTGGATTTTCGAGTTCTCCCTCGGGTGTGCTCGACGGAATCGCAGAATTTAGTGCACTCTCTTGGGTACTTAGTGTCTAATGGAAGACAAGTACTCTTGAGAGGGCATTAGATTAGGCGGTTCTGCCACAGTTGTCTGCACTTTCTCAGGCATTTTTGCGTAATTTATATATGTTGTCTAGGTTCTTGGTGCTGCAATCATGGTGAGCCAGAGAGGAAAACATCTAGGACAATTGTAAGATCAGGTCACTTCTCCTGCGGCGACTACAATAGCCGAGATTCAGGAGCTCGAGAAGGGTGCGTTTCGTGGAACGCTGATTAGTGCTGTTGTTGCTGCCGCAAAGCAATCCCAAGAACTATCATATAGTTTGATTGATGTTCATTTTGGCAGATTTCGACAATGCTGCATTTTGTTTTTATACATGCCTTATATAGTGATTTCCACTTATACCAGTGATGCAAATTAATAGATCATGTGTTGCTTTAACTTACATCTTTTCGAAAACCCTTCTTATTGGAGTAACAAATTGAATTAACATAGTTTTTTCACCCGTAGCAACGCAGGCAGCGGTACTTCGATCCGGATTGCTAGGCACCGGTGCCAGCAGAGGAGAATCGTCACCTGCCCAGAGCTGGTCCGTAGGAGTGCCTGGGGACGAGGGCAGCAGCGACGGCGAGACCCTGCCAGTGCTAATCTGGAGGAGTGCCTGGGGTCAGCGGCGGCGGCGAGACACTGCCAGCGCTGATCCGGAGGAGTGCCTGGGGTGGCGGCGGCGGCGGCGAGACCCTAGGGGAAGCGCTGGCGGTGGCGAGACGCTGGCGACGGCGCCGTACCAAGAGCAGCGGCATCGTGGACCTTGTGAACAACCCTTCACCAGCTGGCAGATCCTGCATATCGGCATCACAGCAACATGGGTTCCCCATAATCTCAGGTGACGAGGCTCAACTACTCAGGGCCCTTCTTCTACAGATCTACGCTGTCTTCTAAGTTCAATCACTCTGTACCTTATTCTTTCCTGTCACAGAAGTTCACTACTGTTCTTAACAAAATCGGGTCTTGCAATTTGTAGGAAATAGTGGCCGGGCAGTGTATCGAAGACTTTTGCGACCAGTTTACATGCCAAACAACATTAGTTCTTGATGAAGAGCTGTTTGGGAACAGGTATATCTGTACAAGTTGGCCCATGCAACAGATTTATTATTTATACATGCTAAAAAGATCAATGCTCTTATATATAGTGAAAATGAATCCTGCTTATGTTTTCTAGACTTTAGTGCTCTAACCTCCGATTGTGAGTTGTTGAAAATGGTCTAGCATTTGTCATTTTTGTGTGTGTTAGTACTCTTTATTTTTACTCGAGTTCAGTTGTTGTTGACGACCTAAACCAACAGTGTAGTGTGTAGTTTTATCGTGGCGAGGATTTGATCCTGATTTAGTTAATTTTCTTTTATTTTAGGATTATCATGGAGCTGTAAGGATCTGATGGAAATTTGATGTCACACACAAGACCTGTCCAGACAGTGTATATATATTGGTAAGTTTTCACACTCCCTATAAATCATTATGTGTCATTTCTGTTGGCTTGACCTTTTAATTTCGTTCATATATTCCTTAAGGCATCTGTTTGAGTGTGTTAACCATATCTTTTTAATTTCGTCCATATATTCCTTAACTCACTATTCGAATTTGTTCACAGGACCAGATCGTAGAGTGGATGTTTATTTTTTGCGAACCATGTGTACAACAATTGTTGTGGTCTTGCACAAAGGAGATTGCAGCAGGTTTTGATGTGGCTGCCTGGCAGAAACTCTGCAGAAACAGGGGGTCAAAGGTGAGTGCTTGATTACTAAATACTGATTCAGATAATGTACTTGTGCAAACTAGGGAATATATCTCATGAACTCCAACATTATTATTAGATGGAACTGGGCATATATCACATTTTTGACGAGGTCAGATAGCTCTATATCACATTATTATTAGCAACACATATATATGCCCTGGACCGAGGTCAGGTATGCCATCCCTTCTCCTCCCTTCCTGCTGTGCAAAACTGAATCTTCTCTCCAAAGTGGCTCCTGCTCTCCTTTAGTGTTAAGCTGTCTCATGTAGATTCGGAATTTCAGATCAGGTTGGACTGGGAATAATTAAGTCACTTGTTGAGTCTATCAGCCGGAATAGCTAGCTGTAGCAGGCCACAACACCTGATTTAGGACAACGTCGTGTAGTGACTGCTTGACTATCTGAGCGAGGACAAGTTAGCACTGCAAAGGCTCTGGTTGAGTTTCCCTCCACTATGCAGGCTGAAATGATAATATATGGAAAATCATTCTATAATTTGAAAACAAAGGCAATTGAAGGTGTTACTTCCGAAAGCAGATTTTGTTGTGTTCTGCTTCTCACAATTAACATGATCATTTTTTGTTAAAATCTGAGCACCATGGCTACAGGTTTAATAAATGAGTCACCCTCAATTTTTGTTCAATCTATTGATATATTCAGGCATACGATATCCGTGTGACATCATTAGAAAGCACTTATATCCTCAATTTTGATGCTCAATTTTTGATATATCAACTCAGGCGGCGCTGTGTTGAGAAAAGGCCCTCTTGGTTCAGTGAGAAAAGATGCATTCATGTACTTTTCTTCATTAACATATAAAGCCTGTTACTAAAAAGCTGCTATGAAAAACTCTTTTTCTTCGGTCACACACAGTGCTTTGTTGGAAGTGGCGGTTTCATAATAATTAAGTCATTTGTTTCATTATAACTTACAGCTAGAGATGACTAGGTAGCAAGAGTTCAATCAGTGTATTTATTTCTTTGCTGGATATTCAGAGATTCATACAGATGCAGTCTCTGTGTGCTCTATCAGAGCTTGTAGGCAGTAGTTCTAGATATTACATCACGGGCAAACCATATAGCAATAGGGATCAGAATTGCAATAGTCAGAGTGGTATAAATATGCATGTGTTGGATTAAATATTATCTGTCAAGCAGATGAATCTATCTAAACACACCGTGATTGTTTGTCACTACCTCATTGAATTGTTTATGATCTTTGAAGTTTATTAGTGTTCTCGTGGGATCAGCTGTATTTTATCTCTTATTAAATCAAATGGATTTTAGCACAAATGGGTTTGAAAAGCGTTACTTTGCTATTTCAAAATGACAATTTTTTGTTGCCTGTACATTTAAAATAAATTTCTGGATGTGTATCGTTTTTATGGAGTCTCAACCAACTACTCATTTCTATCAAATATATAAATCTGGGTGATCTATGTCTATTTGTAATGCACTTGAATGATCCTGTTTTGCCTTTTCTCTTTGGTTCGCACAGATTTAGGAATGAACTCCCCGATCCAAGTGCTCAGCTGAAATGGCTGCCCCTGAATAAGGAACATTCATCACATTCTACATCGCGGTTTGAGCAAACAGGCATTTCCAGTTTACCACGACGGCTTGCTGCCTGCCAGCCTCATTTAGCTCCGGGTCCATTTGTCCTTGGTCATTGGTCAAGGATGAATTCTGTAAGAATTCTGCTTTCTAGGAAACACATAACAATTGCTGAAATGGATGAATGGCATTAGATGGTTGAGCTCCTACAAAGGACTACATCTAATGGCCACGGATGCTGGCCTACAGACTACAGGCTCAAGTACAGTACAGAGATACATACTGTACCATTGTTTATTAATGGTGATGGTTGGCTACAAAATGAATATTACAAACATAATGCTCAAATGGCTTTTTTATAATAGAAATAAAACATGTTGAAATTTGAATTATCATGGTATTATTTGAAACCCGTAGCAACACACGGGCATGATCCTAGTTAGATAAACATTTTATTTCTAGAGTTCATTCGAGCTCTAGCACTCTGACTGCATCCGGTCAATAGCGGCGCAGAGGGGTCCTCCCGGCCTGGATCCGGCCAAGGGCGGCGCGGAGGTGGGCTGCCTGGCCTCGATCCGGTCAACGACAGTGTGACCTGGCCTCGATCCAGCCAAGGGCGGCGTGGAAGAGGCCGCCGGCCTCGATCTGGCGAACGGCGGTGTTGCTGCTCGAGCTCTGTCCAAGGGCGAAGCGGAGGAGGCCTCCCGCTTTTGATCGGGCCAAGGGCAGCATGGAGGAGGGCCGCCTGGCCTTGGGGTCATCAAGCTTGTCGCACTCCGCTGCGGTTACCTGCGACGACGTTGGATGGAGATGCCAGCGGTGGTCTCGGCAGTGGGCTTTGTTGTGGCCGTCCCATCCCCATCCCTGGCACCGGCAACCAGATCATCCAGCTTGGCCATATCAGGTCCATATTCTAGATGAATTCCCATCAGTTAATCGAATAGATGTCAGGTGAAAACATTTTTCTGCAAATTTGTGATTCAAAACATGAGATGTACACTCTTCTGATGAGGTTGCTTTGCAGGAATCAAGATTACTATGACAACAATGCTCTAAATTGTTCAGCAAATGAGGATGTTGAGACAAGAATTGGTACTAACATGGATAACATTGATGGGCCTTCAGTTTCAGAGTCTGATGTACTGAGGTAGGGGGCCATAGATGTGCCTGGTCGTCAATATGATCTGCCATCAGTTTCAAGTCATGGATATTCAAACACAACACAGCCAAATACTACAATGGAAGACCCACAAGGAAACACACAAGCACAACCCCTTTCCCATTTTTCTGGCTTACTGGTACGTTCCTCTTTTTCTCAGAAGAGATAGGATCACTGACAGTTCTATTATGATGAAATTAGAGCTAGAAACTTAACTTTCACCTATATAAAACTTGTCCTTTTGATTTGTTGCCTTGATCACAGAAGCATTAAGTTGACCAATATTAAGCTTTGATGAAGTTACAAATTTATCTGTTTAGCTTAGGTTGAGGAAGAAAATAATAGCGTGGATGTTCAGTAAGTCTCTTGTGGGTTTCAAATCCATGAGAGTGGCTGTTTTTTTTACTGTTGGTTCGCCAGACCTTAACACACCCTCCTCCTTTACCCGGGCTTGGGACCGGCTATGTTGAGACGACTTAAGAAAGTCTTCCAGTCAACATAGGCGGAGTTGGGGATATTCGGGATAGGGTTGGGGTGGCACCAATTAAGGAGAAATTGATTCAACATCGGTTGAGATGGTTTGGACATATCCAACGGAGGCCTCCTGAGGCGCCGGTGCGTAGTGGAGTTTTAAAGCGGGCCGATAATGTAAAGAGCGGTAGAGGTCGACCTAAACTAACTTGGGACGAGTCCGTTAAGAGAGATCTTAAGGAGTGGAATATCTCCAAGGATTTAGCTATGGACAGGAGCGCTTGGAGATTGACAATCAACGTGCCTGAACCGTGACCTCTTTTTGTCTTGTACCCTTTATGTCTCTTTATGTGTCTCCCTGTTTCTCGTCTCTTTTGGGTTTCATCTCTAGCCTAGCCCAACTTGCTTGGGACAAAAGGCTATGTTGTTGTTGTTGTTGTTGTTGTTGTTGTGATGTTCAGTAAGTCTTTGCTTGCTATTTCTATTGCATTAATTGCTTTAATGGTTTTGGGGTCTTTTTCTTTTAACAATCCCCAGGAGGTTCCATCCCAGCCATCGCACCTTCTGTGTTCTCTTGGGAGATGCCTCTCTACGCTGCCAGGTTACCTGCAAGCCTTGGCACGCTGTGCCGTGAAGCGAGCAGACTAGCTGAGCTGCCGTCTTGAGCGCTGCTGAGCAGAGGACGATCCATCCAACAGCGATGAAGTGTGTTGTTTTTCTTTTCCTTTTTTTCTTGCAGTTTGTGTTCTGGAACTAAATTAGGCTGTCGTGGTTTTTATACTTGATAGTGAGTGGTGTTGCAGAGGTGCTATCTTGTAACGGTAAAGTCCTAACTCATCCAACAGATCTGCTTCTCATACCCCTGCAATGTGCCATTTTGTTCTCGATGCCTAGAAGCTTCTACGTGTTGCAGCTACACTTGCATGTATGCTTATGAAGAGTGTGGGTTTTGTTCGCTTTGAGGAGCTTTGAAGATCCCAGCAATATTAGAAGTCACCAATCCGGTGGACTCAACTGGTAGCCTAATTATGCTCACATGCCATGCAAATGATGACCACTGCAGCAATTTATAAACCTGCTATGGTGTTCTCGAGCCAGTTTTAATGGATCAGCAGCAGAGTGTCATGCTGTCCCATGGAAATTGTGCTGTATGTACTGTATCTGCATGTGTTAGGGTTCTTGCATTTAAATTCCAGGACTATTCTGACGAAAAAAAAGAACTCGTCAAAAATTTGGAATACCCTTCCTTTTCCATGTTATATATGAATTGATATATGCTCGTCGAACAATTGCAGAACTCAATCTCTATGCAAATAGTTTTGTAATTAATCTATGTTTAATACTTTATATTAGTGTCTGAACATCCGATATGACAGGGACTAATTTTTAGCCTCAGGAAACAAACACCCCCTAGGATTCACTAATAGCTCGATGTCATCCCCGCACGCAAGGTATTGCAGACAATTCAACCTTTATCAGCAAGTACGACACTTGGTCCTATCACAAGGGACTGTAAGATCTCCATTGTCGAACATGCCAATTAAGACGATGGCCTGTCTTGAAAAAAGTAGCAATGGCTCGCTATGTTTCCTCGTCCATGTGTTGTTTCAAACTGCCAGGTAACCAAGTACAACGACGGATTCAACGCCCATCTCAAGGAAATTACTAATTAGCAATTACAATGAGCTACTGAAGTACTATTTTTCAGCAAGTTAAACTCATACTCAGGTGAGGTGACCTCGAAATTTGACTTCTCCAACACTGTATACATCTTCCCAAGCAAATACAAGTTACATATTTTGAGTGGAGTACATAAAACAAGACTGCTTGGGTCGATAGATCTGGGTTGACAGATCTAAGTTACTTCTGAGACATTAGCTATGTAGCTTTCTTCCTTACCATGCCTTCCAAAGTGAGATCATTGATCTTCGCAGCAAGGATGAAATCATTACTTGTTAAACCTCCTATAAACACAATAAATATGATCAATACCAGAGCAAAGGCATGCCTCAGTTTTTAATAGAAAGTAAGTTGGCTGGGGTTTCCAGCTCACAATTGAAGTGCAATTGCATAACATTGACACCCAAAACAAGCTCTAACAGACACCTAGTGCAGCGATTAAAAAAAACAGACACCTTGTGCTAAACCATTAGCAGTAGTAGATAGACTAAAGTAACAGTTCAGTTTGATCCTACAACCCTACAGTATATCTCCATAGTTGTGAACTTTAGCAGAATAAAGGATTGAATATAAACAAGTGATTTTGTCATTTTTAAGAATTAGCATACCTTTCTCTGGGCAAATTTGTAATTGCAAAATCCTGTCCTGAGCTCATATTTTTCTCTTAAAAATTTACTTGACTAAGTTCCTTAAAAAGAATATAATGTTTGATTGCTTCAAGATCTTTAAAACCTATATAAATACAACAAAGCAAAAGAAAAAAAAAGGCATATGGGTCTGATTATTTGGATGGGAAAATTGCAAACTGATTGATAACAATGTCCAAATCCTTGAAGCAATAAATTTAACGATGGGAAAATTGCCTGGTCATCAGACTTATGGTGACCAAGGTGATGTCTAGTTTTGGAATGAATAATTTGAAAAGAAGCTAAAAAGAACCACATGAATCACTTACTGACAGAATTGAGTCCAAACATCAATTTTCACGTTATTCCAACCAACACGATGAAGATCTGGATGGTGACCTGGAAAAGACACATCTGTTTGAACGTAATGTCCTCACATTGTTATAAAAGAAAACTCCGCACCAATTTATTGGATTCTATGTGGATAGCAAAACTTACGACCACGTTTTGGATGGTTTCACCAAATATGAAACTTTCACAGCATGCTATACATAATTGTCATGTGTAACTATGCAACTAGAGCAAAGTTAAAAAAAAAAAGCGCTAGGCGGTAAGCTCCCGCCTAGAGCTTAGGCGCGCCTAGGCAAGCCTAGGCTTCTCTAGGCATTTCTCTAGGCGGTGCAGAGGAGACCAAACAGAGGAGCAGAGGAGACATGGAGCAAGACATTGAGCAGAGTAGCAGAGGAGACATGGAGCAGAGGAGACAGGGAGACAGCCAGACAGGGAGCAGAGGAGACAAGGAGACAGCAAGACAGGGAGCAGAGGAGAGTTGAGAGGGGGAGGAAGCACCGAAGCAGCTCACAAGCCTGCCCTTTATCCTCCCCGCGCGAGCCGCTTCCTTCTTTTCCCGTGCGCGCCTACCAAATCCGTGCTTTTCCCTCCCTGCGCGCGCATCTGCCTGCCAATCCCGCGCTTCCCTCCTTCCCACCGGCTCCGCCGACGAGCTGGCGCTGCCTAGGGGTCCGCCTACCGCCATAGGCCAGGCGGGAACCCCTCGACTAGCGCTTAGTCGCGCCTAGGCGGGGATGAGGCGTCGCCTTTTTGAACTTTGAACTAGAGTAAACACCCTGTACAGTACATGGATGCAAAGTAGCTTGGTTCTGACATCTCGTATTTATGAGGGAATAGTAACTCATGAAATGTTTCAGTTTCCCTTCATAGGAATTCTAGAATAGTTCCCCAAATTTTACTGGAGTAGGGTTCGTGGCTCTCCTGTCCATTTAGTTGTTCAGATAACAGTCATAGGAGAACAGGCAGTTAGAGAACTACATTCTACAGATAAAACGGAGTTGCAGTTTCTTGGATTGATTCTAATTGGACAATATAGGTGAAAGAGTTGACTACTGGCCAAAGAAATAAAGAAAATAGGTAATATGAAGAAAAGAAAGGACCTTCTTCCTCAGCGATAGGCGATAGCAGCAACAAGCTGAAAGAACTCAAGTCCTTCAACAAAGTTCTTCACCTTCCATGCTCTATGTAATTTCAGAATAATAAAATTGCTAGAAAGTTCACAGTATCTGCATGTTTTGGTGCTACGAAACTATAATCTTATTACTATTACAAAATTCCTCAAAGGAGGCTCTAGTATTCTGGTTGGCAACTATAATCTAAAGAAATCAGTTATTCAAAGCCTTACAGTACAGTAATAACAAGAATGTTGTACTCCAAAAATACAAGCTACATACATCAAACTTGGTTATGACATATCACAATTCAAAAACCCAGCTAAAATCCACAGTGAAACATGAAAGGTGCAGCCCAAGTTCCGCTGGGCGGTTCTGGGCGGCCGACTAGGCGGGACTAGTCGCTAGGCGAAGGCCTTCGTCGCGACTAGGGGGGTAGGCGGTCACCTGGGCGCTAGACGGAGCCGGGCGGCGCGGAAGATAGAGCTACCTGGCCGACATTTGCTCATCCCCGTCGTTCGAGCTCCTCTCCGCCGGCGCCGGACCCGCTCGACCCCGCCGGCCCGCCGTCCCCGCTCGTGGCCGTCGGAGGGAAGGTGCTCTTCCCCGCCGGTCGCCGGTCTCGTCTTCGGTCTTCCCCACCTGGAAGCTGCTCCCCGCCAGTCTCGTCTTCCCCGCTTGGAAGCACCTTCCCGCCGGCCGCCGGTCTCCTCTTCCCCGCCTGGAAGCTGCTCCCCGACTGCTCCTCTTCCCCGGTCACCAAGGTCAGTTCCCCTCGTCTGCTCCTCTCCCCTCCGACAGCAGCTCCCCTCCCCTGCTCCTCTCCCTCCCCTGTTACTTTCCCTGCTTTGTACTCTGTCTCTGTGATTACTAGCTGCTGATATGGTTTGCACATGGATGGGAGGTGGCTGAAATCATTCAGATAAGTGACAACTTGGTGTTTTTTTTTTTGATGAATAACTTGCTGTCCATTCAATATATAGTACTTACCAATTGTCAAAACATGTTGCAGGAGCTAGGAACATGAAAGAATAAGCCAGCAAAGAATCAGGTAAGTCTACTAGCCCTCTTTTTATATTTACTGTAACCTATATATTCAGAATTATTGCTATATATATATATATATATATATATATATATATATATATATATATATATATATATATATATATATATATATATATATATATATATGTTATGGCTGAATTGTCAAAACGCCTAGAATCGCCAAGGCGCGATTACTCCCGACTAGTCTCTAGGCTGAGGGTCACCGCCTAGCGCCTAGCGAAACTATGGGTGCAGCTAGCTCAAGCAACAGCATGCCGTATATATTTTCATGAATGCCTCAGCATACAGAGATATAGATAAAGGATTTCTGAAGCTTTCCAGGATTTCCTGTCAGAAAATGGTGTTGTGAGAGAACTGGGTTTTTCGATCAATTGCAATGCATTCACAGTTCAGAAAAACTCACAAGGAGCATATGATCCAGCTTTAATCCAACACAAACTGGTATACAAAAAAAAAAGCTGTCTGAAAGCTCCTAACAGAACAAACAACATATTATGTGTATATTTATATAGACTAAATCACAACTAACAGGTGACTGGGAGGCCAATTGATAGTAATCATAAGTTCAGCTATCAGAGCAAATATACAGACAAGCCAATCTGCAGTTAGAAATTCTCAATTGATTTGATGTCTGATTCAGCACAGGTCATAGAAGCCCAAAATAACTGGTAAGGGGATTGTACAACTAAGAGATTTTAGTGTTTCTGCCCCTATTCTATAGTCCAATGGTGGTTTTGTCCCTCTTTTTTTAACTTTGTGATTTTACCCTCGTTTTTTTTCAAACGAAGCTCCCGTTTGCCCCTGCTATGTAACACCGTCAGAAAATGGTTGATTAAATGGTTAAAAAAAGAAAAAGAAAAGCCCGGTAGACCAAAAGACAATATACCCTCAGGCTATCCGCACTCATGGATCTCTTTATTCATCCTTTATACGTCCTAGTCAGCAAGATTCTCTCATCTATACTTAATTCTCCCACACCCATCCATCCTCTATATCATCCTCTATCCACTGTGGGACCCACTTGTCACTTTATCTAAATATATTCATGTTTGATCTAGTTTTGAAGAATTTATTAAGACGAATTTAATAGTGCAATCGGAATTTAATTTGAATTTTTGGTTTGTGAGTTATAGCATTTTTTCCCTTTGTTTAACTAGTGGGGCCCGTCACTGCCCACTCTGACGCTGCCTCCAGCAGCTCTCGCGCGCGCTGCTCGCCGGCCGTGGGCCCCCCGCGATGGATAGAGTACGTACTGTACTACGCTATATATAGAGTGAGAGAAAGTATATAGTAGCGTTTTAGAGTACCCAGTGCAGCAGTTTTTACTATATATTCATACTCTAAAGCTTTAGAGTACCCACTGCGGGCAGCCTCAGCCCCTTTCTCCTTCCTCACTCGTTCAGTCGAACGCTCCCGAACCAGAGTCGCGTGTTAGGGTTTTTAGGCGGCAGCGCGGTGTGGCTACCAGGCGGCGGCGCGGCTCCTCCCTCCACGCCGCACCCCCACAGCTCGTGCCCGCGGCTCCTCCCTCCAGCCCGCTCCCCCCCCCCCCCCCCGCGGCCTGCAACGGAGCCCGCCCCGACCCCTCCTCTTGGCGGCACGGCGCGGCTAAGGCTGCAGCGTGCCCACCCCCAACCCCTCGCCCCGGCTCGCGCCCGCGGTGGCGCGGCTAGGGCCTTGTCTGTTGCCCCGCCCGGTACCCGTCCGTGCGTGCGGCCGGCGGAGCCCCTACCGATCGACCCGCATCCCAGCCGGATGGAGGCGTCAGCAGCAGTAGGAGATGGGGGAGGCAGCACCGCCACGCGGAGCAGCCCGGTGGCCGTGCAGGCCACCAATAACGACGTCGTGGCCAGCAAGCTGTAATCCCCCTTCCCTTCCTCTCTCCAAGATGCGATGCTTTCTGTTGTGCGACTAATTTGTTTCCTCCTATGCAATTGGGTGGTGGATAGAAGAGGCGCGGCTGGTTTGCTGGGCCGCTTGCTTGTCGATAATTATACACTTTGGTTGCAATGAATTGGCGTAGGAACTAGAAAGCACTTGAGCCAGGCTCAGGCATATAGCATGATGCACAGTTGTCTTGTTAGGAAGATGAATTGGGGTAGCTTGTCAGTCCCATTTTCATGTGAAAGTCCCCTTCGCAGCAAGGGGACATACAGTGAAACATTCTATTTTTATTTTTCTGTGTAAGAACCAATATAAACGTAAGAATTAGGTTGTCTATTGCATGATTACCAATTCGTTGTCAACTGAACTATCTCTTGTGTGGATGATTAGTGTATAGTGAGTTCAAGGCACAGTTTAAGTAGTTATGTTATGTGGGCTTCTGTCCTTGATACTTGATACACAATACACAAATTGTCCAAAATGTCAGCCCTGAACACTTCAGAAGGCTCATTTGCATCTGTAGTCACTGCTATTTATGTCATGGGAAGAAATCAATCTTAAGACCCTGCAAGTGCAAATGCTTCTCTTTACTACATATTTTAGTAACTTTACTAACATAATTCTTCTCTTTTTTCATATAATAAAGTGTAAGTGCTTCAGGAAGGGAAAGAGGAGCAACTTCTGAGAGGCTTGCTACTTTGTTAGGTTTCGATGCTTGATATGTAGCTCACTACTAGTTGCCTAGAGAACTCACTAGTAGCTCCTACTTTTGTTTGACATGTCATTTAGACCTATATGTTAGTGTTTAACATGTCATTTGGACATGTATGTTGGCTTCTATCGTGGTACTATGGTAACATGTTGCATGGATCTGATTTATATGTACTAGTTGTGTGATATTAAATTATGTTTATGTGGATTGTCAGATGAAATGCTGTCGATTTTTTTTAAACATTCTGTATAAAAAATGTCAACTTGCTGTTTGAAACTAGGGGTAAAAACACATAATAAAACAGGAGTAAAAATACATGGGCAAAGTTATCTTTTTGTCCAAAAGTTAACACCGTTAGAGGCACTTAACAGACTAGGGGTAAACTCTTTCTTCGTTTAAAAATAGTAGGAGTAAAATCACAAAGTTAAAAAAACGAGGACAAAATCACAGATGAACATCAAAACAGGGGTAATGAACATCATAACAGGGGTAGAAACGCTTAAGCCCCTACAACTAAACAGAAGATGTGCACGACGCCGAAGATGTGCTCGCCCTCGCGGATGGCGGGGCCATGCGTCACGTTCGCCTCCCTGGCCAAGCGACACCACACACAAATAGTTAAGTTAGGGATTGGGTTCTCAGTTTTGCACAGTAGAAAGGGAAGAGAAGGGGCCTGTGAACCTGGTGCGTGCTCATCACCGACGAAGACCAGGGCACGACTTCAACCTCCCCGCGCCGCCCTATGCTGGATCTGAGGCCAGGCGGCCTCCTCCGCGTCGCCCTAGGCCGGATCGAGGCCAGACGGCCTCCTCCGCGTCGCCCCAGGCCGGATGGGGGCAGCTGTGGGCTCATCGCCCCTGTGCACGCACGAGGGCAGCGGTCGCCGCTACGGGCAGGGGTGAGGGCAGCCGCCGCCTCGCCCTGGGCTCTGGACCTCTCCCTCTCGGGGCTCGATCTGGAGTGCGAGGCTAGGGTTTGACACACCGAGGAAGCCGCTGCTGCGCTCCATACGAGGATGGGGAGAAGGGGGAAAGTGGCGCTGGTGTCTGCACTCTGCAGGTGCGGAGGAGAGTAGGGTTTGAGGAGGTTTTATTTGAAGTCTGGTATATCGCAGCCATCCATTTCATGATCAAAGGCTGAGAGAAAGATGATATGATTTGGGTTGAATCTCAGCATCATTTTGAGGCTCAACATAGTCTGAAGTTTTTTTTTCTTTTTTAATTTGTATAATAAACTTTGAAAATAATTTTGGAATAGTAAATTATTTCAATTGAACAAGTCATCAACAACAAAGTTGTACAACTTATCGAGATCTACAGCTTTTATTTTGTTCATTTCTCTATCTGACTTTGTTTGAACCATTCAAAATTTGAATTTCAAAATATTACAACCTCAAATAGAATTTTGGGATAGAAAATGATTTCAAATGGAAAAGTCAGAACTAACAAAGTTGTACAAATCATCGAGATCTACAACTTTTATTTTGCTCATTTCTCCATCCGACTTTGTTCGAATAATTCAAAATTTGAATTTTAAAATATGAGAACTTCAAACAAATTTTTTGGATAATAAATGATTTCAACTAAAAAAGTCGCAAACAACAAAGTTGTAGAAATCGTCAAGATCTACAACTTTCATTTTGGTCATTTCTCCATCCGACATCATTTGAACAAAGTGGTAGTACACATATGCATAATTGGATACATCTTCATACTCTTTGAAAGCCCTAATTTGGTTTTGGATAATTGATGAAACCTAGGGACTAATCATTATGCTAAGTGTGTAGACATGAAATGATAAGTTCCATGCCAAGTGATGGAGCTAGATGATGGTCATGGTGATGGAGGTGACTAAGAGATGATTAAGTACTTCACATTTGGAAAAAGAAGAAAGAGAAAAACAAAACCCAATGGAAATCAAGGCAAATGTATTGCTAGGGGTTTAGTTTTGGTGATCAAGACACCATAGAGGGTGTGATCATGTTTAGGATTGATAGCCGTATTATAAAGAGGGGAATCTTTCGGCTAACTGGTTCATCAAGTGCCACTAAGTGAAATCATACAAGCATATGCATTAGGACCTAATGGAGAGGTAACATAACCCTTGAAAATGTTTATGAAAATATGCTAACACACGTGCACAAGATGTTACACAAGGTGGTTAGCACATTTGAGCGAGAGTTGAAAAGGTGGCGAAGTCGCGGTGGCACCGGACGCTGGTGGCGAGAGCACCGGACGCAAGGAGGAGCGTCCAGTCAGTTCTGGTGAGTAGCGCGCGAAGGAGCTGAGCGAGTGGACGCTAGCCGCGATACACCGGCGCGTCCGGTGCATTTTTGCGTGGCAGCGGACACAGTGCGTCAGCGTTCGGTCGAGGTGACGTAAACGCGTGGCGAGGCCGAGTGGTCACCGGACGCTGGGGTGCGTCTGATCGCCCCCCAACGGACGCGTTCGGTGCGCGTTTTCCCTCTTTGGTATCTTACTAGAGTCGACCAGACGTTGGCCCTGTGAGGTCCGATGCTTTCCATCGGCGCGTCCAGTGCATCAGTGATCACGACCGTAGTACGTTTTCGATCGTTGGTGATCCAGCGGACCTCATTCGAACGTGACACGTGGCGTTCATCGAGCAGGCGAGCAGGGGATCGACCGGACGCTGTGGTGCGTCCGGTGCCCTCTCATCGGCGCGTCCGGTGCAGTCAGGGTGTGCTAGATTGTGAGCCTAACGGCTCTGTTCTTTTGGGAACCATATAAATATGTGTTGGTCGGCTCTAGAGGAACTCTCTTTGCATTTTAATCATCTTGACATCCTCTTGAGCTGAATAGACTCCCTCTCACTCATCTCCCTTACTTGGTTGCTAATTCAAAGTAAGATTGAGTGATCCAAGTGTATTGTGCTTGTGAGTTTGTATCTTAGCGGCACTTGGGTGATCTTTGGCTGCGGTATTCTTGTTTCTCTTGGTGGTTGCCGTCACCTAGACGGCTTGGAAGCAGCAGACGAGTTGTGGCAAGAGTGGTTCTTGTTCTTGGCCACCTCTCGGTAATTGTGAGGGGTTCTTATGTTTTCCCGGCGGAGCACCAAAAGCAACTCTAGTGAATTACGCGTGTCATTGAGTTATCTCACTTGTGGGTAGGTTCTTGCGGTGTCCACGAGTTGGACGAGGTTCGTGCTACACCTTTTAGCCGCCAAACCACCAAGTGTTGGTCGACACAACGGGGACTAGCGTGTCGGCAAGCACGTGAACCTCGGGAGAAAAATCTTGTGTTCATTCTGTGTATGATTGAATTTCTCACGGTGATTGGTCATCATATATTGTGATTGGTTCATCCTCGACGCGGCGGTATAAAGATCACATACCTCTCATTTACATTTCCGCAAACTAGTTGTGACAAGCTCTTTAGTGTAATTAGTCATGAGAGCTTGTCTTATCTTTGCTAGTATAGCTTCACACCTAGTTGAGCTCTTTAGTGTAGCTAGCTTTTGAGTGCTCGTAGTAACATAGTTAATTGTGTGCCTAGTGATTATAGCAACTAACATTGTTGGATAGGTGGCTTGCAACCCTTGTAGAGTTAGAGTAAAATTGCATTTCGTCATTTGTTATACTAACCCCTTCTCTAGTAAGCTTGTAGATTTTTAAATAGGCTATTCACCCCGCTCTAGCCATATTAGGACTTTTCACTCTTTCCCATATAACTATATGAGAAGATATATCAAATCATGAACGATGTGTGTTGTCACTTTGTTAAAATCATTTGAGTTTTTTTATCTAATGATTATGTAACAAAACCATGCAAATTTGTAGATTTTTTTGACAGAATTTAGAAGTATTACAATTATTTTATGTTAATTTAGGAATAGAAGGATGAATTATTCCTAGCAAAAAATGTAGAATTTCAATTGAAAATGTACTCAACTGTAAAATTGTAGACCACATCGAGATCTACAACTTTGATTTAGGTCCTTTTTCCATATGAATTCGTTTGAACAATTCAAAAATTTGAATTTCAAAATTCGAGAACTTCAAACAGAATTTTGGGGCAGTAAATGATTTCAAATGAAAAAGTCAGCAACACCAAAGTTGTATAACTCATCGAGATCTATAACTTTTATTTTGGTTATTTTTCCACCCGACTTTGTTTGAACAATTTGAAATTCAAACATAAATTTTGATGTTTTTACCCCTGCATACGGACTGTGGAGAGAAAAGAAGTAACAACGCTCAATAGACATCAACCAAGGATTGTCTGAGTGGTAAGCTAACTTGGTTTAGGAGCAGCACCTTGCAGGTTAAAATCCTCGTGCACCACATTTTTCACGCCAATTTTTTTTTATGTTTTTTTTTCTCCTGCATCGAGAGTCTAGAGACTAAAAAGAATAACGCCCTAACAGGCCGAGATACATTCTGATATCATTTTTATTTTTATTTTATTTTGAAAATTTTTGTATATTCATAGGAATTTCAAAAAATCAAGACGTTCAAGTACTGCTGAACAACATTATAGGAATTGCCCAAACGGATTCATTATCTACTTTGGAAGACAAATTTGGAAAAAACAATGGAAAAGGAAAGTATGACAAATTTGTACCTTTTACGAATTCATTTTTACAGATAAATATTTAGGCCTAATTTGGAAGCTCCAATCCCTCCGGGATCCCGACTTTTCTCTGGGTGGGTAATCCATGGGGATATCATTCTAGTTCTTAGTGGGGGGTTTTCTATCCCTGGGTTTTGCTCCCCCTTGCTTCCAAAAGAGCCCTTATAACTTAAACTTAACTGCACATTGAAGCATAGCTTAGTGGCAAATCTTGCAACTTTTGACTGCATAGAGATTTTTATTTTATTTTGAATTTTTTTGTATATTTATAGGAATTTCAAAAAATCAAGACGTTCAAGTACTACTGAACAACATTATAGGAATTGCCCGAAACGGAATCATTATCTACTTTGGAAGACAAATTTGGAAAAAAAAAACAATGAAAAAGGAAAGTTTGACAAATTTGTACATTTTACAAATTCATTTTATGGATAAATATTTAGGCCTAATTTGGAAACTCCAATCTCTCTGGTATTCCGACTTTTTCCTGGTTGAGTAATCCTTGGGGATATCATTCTCGTTCTTAGTGGGGGGGTGGGTTCAGCCCTGAGTTTTGCTCCCCCCTTGCTTCCAAAAGAGCCCTTATAACTTAAACTTAACTGCACATTGAAGCATAGCTTAGTGGTAAATCTTGCAACTTTTGACTGTAGAGGGAATAGGTTCTATCCCTACCACTATGTCTATTTTTTTAATTTTCATTTTTTTTCCTATTGACTTATTTAAGCATTACTTTTTCATGTTAACAAGTCAATTTAAGCATTACTTTTTCTTGTTAACAAGTCATGCTCACTCTCACATTTTGTTCGAGTTAACTACTGGTCGCCGTGAGATAGTCAATCGCCCACTTAGGTTCGATCCTTACCACTATGGCTATTTTTTAATTTTTTTGTTTTTTCTATTGGCTTATTTAAGCATTACTTGTCCGTGTTAACGAGTCAATCGCTCACTCTCACATTTTGTCCGAGTGAGCTGCTATTCCAAAAATACTTGTATATTAATAAGGATTCCACAATGGAATACTGGTTTCAGAATCTAAATATTACCAATCAAAATACATCCTTGCCTTCTTAGGAATGGTATGGGAAACATCAATCAAAGCACGTGAGTTGACAGAAAACAGATCCCGAAAATGTTGTCACCGCATACAGAATAGCTAGAAGAAGAGTGCTCACATACTTTTCTAAAAGCCTTAATCAATTATTGCATCTCTCATTTGAAATGTAAAGTTCCATTTCAGCATGACGGGGAAAAGTTAAAAATAAAACAATCTTCATAAAAAAACAATCTTTCATATATGCAGCAGAGAAGCTTCATGTTGTGCATAAACTTCTGTCATCATTTCACCTCCCTCTTACAGGCAACATTTTGGTCTGTGCAACCATGATGTCTTCCAAACACTGTGATTGCCAATCAGATAAAAAAAAACCCACCAAATTATGTGTGAAAGAGAAAAACAATTGATAATAAATTTTAACCCCACAAAATTTGAGTGTAGTTTCCCTTCTGCGGGTGATCCCCCTGCCGATCATAGCTGGACATAGCTGGACATTTTGCGGGTGACCCCCGGTCGACGTGAAACAAAATCTGAGTGTAGTTTACAATGCTACTAACCTCCATAGGGTTCCACACCCTCCCCTTGGGCACATTTCTTCGACCAACTGTGACCTGCACAAAAAGTGCAGCAAGTTTATCTATGTCTATCCATTTTCGATTGTTGCGATAAAAAACATATCATCAAGGGCTCTTGACTTCTACTCAGCTAGCTCCATCAATATAGTTACAAAGACAGCATCAGAAGTGGTTCCACACTTCCAGTAAACTGCTGCAAATTAACATTCATATGTACCTTGTAAGATGCATAAATTAAAACATTTGGTCTGATAATTCTGGGGAATCTTAACATGAAAGCTGCAAAAGATTACCTGTTCTTCTCTGCTCCTCAATGTCTGGAATAGTGCAGAGCAATAAAATCAAGCAGCAAACGTAACTTAAATAGCAAGATCATTATGGCAAAATCCTACTGATTGTTCGACTCCTGAGAGCGTCTTCTCCAGCACTGCCTCCTCAAGCCACCGCCTGATGCATACAACACCAAGCTATCAGAATTGAATCAGAACTCGCTCACCAAAATCAGAAAAGCAACAATGAGGAAAAGCATACCTGAGCCTCTGCCATAATGACACGTTCCTGCGTCCAGGCATGTCGAGATCATGAAACTCGCATAACTTCTTTGCAATCAGCGCGGATATATCCGGGTCGCGTAGATCTACCGTGGAGAGTGTCTGACAAAGCGAGGACGTGAGCAACGCGAGAATGAGCCATGACAATAGCCAATTCCCCATTGGATTTGAGCAGACGCATTAGGATGCATTCAGTCAGGACAAGCAGAGATTGATTTATCTAAGCCGAACAAAAGTCACTACAGGAACAATGAGACTAGCTATGTTCAGTATACAAAGCAGACAGGAACATGAATGTGATTCAGCACCCTGTCTGTCATTGCAAAAGTGACTGAGCACTGTTTCCATCCCCAAACAAACATAAGAATATAAGAAACCACCCTCTGGCATTCGAGAAATCACCTGTGTCCCCCAAACAAAAAAAAGCTAGAAATAGAAAAAACTATGATTAAGCACCAGGAACAGATACATGATTGTTAATCATTGCAAAAATAGACGGATCAGCAGATACTAATTACTTCCATACACTGCTGCAAAACACAGTAGTTCCAGGAACAGAAATAGAGCAATCTATGACCTGAATTTTATATTGAGCATGGTGATGGCCACCTGCACTAGACAATAACTTGTGGCATGAAATAATCACCTACCATATGCAATGAAAGATCTTATCTCAAAACTTTTCATTTTGACAATACTATGTGGCTGCTACATGTAAGGTAGACTACATCTCACCCTCAATTTTGCAGTCTTGCAAGGTGCGAACTGCAGCAGCAAACAACATGGCGAGCAGCTATTGCTGTACAACCCTTCACAAGCATGGCACTCAGATCTGTAATATTGGGACAATGGGTTCAGAAAAAGGATGCGAAGTACTGAACCAAATTACATTGGGCATGTTTTCAGGATTTGTGGTCAAATCCACCAGGCCACTGGAACCAATGGACATAAACTTACTACAGAACTACATTAGATGCATCATCCGCTAATTTCTCTAAAGGTTAATCACTAAAGCTTCTAGTACTGAACCACAAAAATAAAATAGCAGATCTGTGGGCTTACTCAAATTGGCCCTGCACGCAATAAGAGAAGAACGAGATGAATTCTAATCGGTACCTTCCGGAGGGTTGTGGCGAGCTTGCCGCAGGAGAAGGGACGGAGGCAGAGGCCGGCTCTCTGTCGATGTAGACAGAGCCGTAGAAGGATGCCGGTTGAGGGAGACAGATCGGAGGAAGTCGCTGTCCTCATCGTCGTCCTGGATCTCCAGTGGCAGGAACTCGCCATCATCTTCGTTGCCGTCCTCGTTTCTGGCGATTTCGATGGTGAAATACTTCCAGCGGGGGCAAGGGCAGGGCGGCGGCGTGCGAGGAAGAGAGCGAGAGGACGAGGGTGAGGGCATGAAGGCAGTTCCTGTTGGCGTGGGGTGACCAGGTGAACCCTTGGCCGGCGCGACGCCCGTGCGAGGGCGGCGGCGGCTAGAGCGAGGGAGAGAGCAGGGCGGCGGCGGCTAGGGTGAGGTAGAGAGAGCTAGGTGCGTGCGACCAGGGACTTAAGATGGCAATCGGTACATACTCGACGGGTAGCGCTCACCTGTATCCGTACTCGCACCCGTAAAATTTTACTTGTCGGGTTACCTGTACCCGCATGCGGGTAAAAGAATAGTTCCATGCCCGTACCCGCCGGGTAATTCTCACCCGCCGGGTAACCCGTACCCGATAGCATACCCGAAAATTACCTAAAAATATCAAATAGTCACATGCAAAAATAAATCATTCTAAGCTTCCAATAAGTTACAAATATGCTAACAAATATTATTAGCATCATTACAATAAAGACAATCTACTAGAAATATAGTGGATGTCTCAATGGGCCAAATTCATGACTTATATTCGCTAAAATAACTGAGGTTGGCTAGTTATTTTTGCAGGTATGTCTTACCCGCGGGTATGCGGGTATGGGTAGTATACACCCGCACCCGTACCCGCATACCCGATGGGTATAGGATTTTGCCCAATAACATACCCACGGGTAGAAAATTCATTCCATACCCGCCTCTTTATCGGGTAATACCCGTCGGGTACTCGGGTTTCGGGTACCCATTGCCATCTCTACTAGGGACGCATTTGTGAGGGTGGCCGTAGCCGGCCTGGCTGGCCCAACTGACCCAGGCCCGAGCAGGCCGGTCTCAACTGGTGCAACTCACCATGTTTGTGCACCCTGTACCAAATGAGCCCGGCCCAAGCGAGATTGTGTTTGTCACCCAGAGCTCAGCCAGGCTGAGAGCCCAACTACCACCAACCGCCACCAACTGTCAAACCGAGATTGTGTTTGGCAGCTGGCTGAGGCTGGCCTGGCCCAGAGCCAATTCACATATTTCAGCATGAATACAGTTAGAGAAAACAGTTTCCAGCTTGAGCATGAACATTTGAACCAAAAAATTAAGGACTTGGCCTCAGACAAATAAAGTTCAGTACTTCTCATATCATTGCTGGCAACAAGTTCACAGGAAGCAAAGAAGAATAGCAGGTGAATAAGTTCATAGAAAGAGATTTGAGAAAGCAAAATGACAAGCAGCCAGCTAATGAGCACAATCATCTTGTCATCATCGGCCTAGAACACAGTTTCACTTATGGCACATGAACAACATGTAGCATAGACATGCCACAACCAGCAACAAGATCAATATGACCACATTCTTCCACCACCCCTGCTTACCATCAGAATGAGGATTGGTTGCACATCTCTCATTTGCCAATAATATTTGGGATGCTGTTGGATCAGCAGAGGTGTCACCACTTGGTAACAGCATAGGTGGACCAGGAACCCTGTCATTGAAAGCTCTAAGAGCTTCATCATAACTGTTGTACTTCTCATAGATAGCCCATTTCTCCTTAAGCACATACTTAGCACACTCATGCCAACTAAAATAAATGCCAAGTTTCTTCCCTGAAAATACCACATAGCAAGGTGCCATTGTCTGAAATTAAATAGATGTAACTCATGTAAGTGCTCTGAATGGGAAGCGCTAACTTGGACATGCCTCAGTTTTGACATCATAGGCTTAAAGAGCACAAGATTGGCCTCAGCTTTCAATTATGGTGGTTTTTTGTCATATCATTGGTGGTTGCCAAATACAAGAAACCAGGATACAAGCAACAATAAAAGAACAGTTGATGCAAGCCATAGAACCATTTGGGTCAATGCACTCTCTGCCATCAGCCATCAAACAATGATGTTGTTGCTAAGGAGTACAACTGAACTCAAGTGATTCATGACAGGCATAAAGAACAGAAAACACAACAAAAACCAAGAAAACATCAACAAGGCAGCCACCTCATGTAAGTGTTTTGCATCACAGGCCTTTTGAATCCCACATGTACCACCAAATCAAAGACATTATGTAAAACCAACAGATTGCAACCAAAGACAAGCAAATATGAAATGAAATAGCCAACAGAGGCTACAAATAAGTTCTTACAATAACTTATTCAGCCCAACAGCCAAGGGCTCAAATGTTTCCCACATCCTTACCTTGTTACCCACACTCCCAGCCAAACTACACCACTAAGGGTCAGGTGTCAAAAGAGAAACAAGACTGCACACAAGCCAGTATGGTCAAAAGAAGAGAGAGTGGGGTGAGGGGGTGGAGGAACTATACATCTCTGTAGTCAACCCCCTCCTGGCCAGCAAGACCATCATCTAGTGCACCTAGATGTAGTAGTTTTTGGCTAGGAAGGTCCTAAGCCAAATGGTCCTATGGCCCTCACTCATGTTCACAAAGCCCTTGCCTTAGGCCTTATTGTCTAGGAGGAAGGTGTAGGCAACAATAAGTGCCTCCTCATAAAAGTCAGACATCTCCATCACAGCAAGGTAGAGGTTTGCATCAACATGCACAGGACCAGTCTCCCTAAGAGCATTAGCAACATTGTTGACAACATCAGATATGTTGGTGATCATCATGATCTCCTCCTCAGAGAAGTTGGCTCTCCTTCTCTTGTTACCAGTAGAGGTGGGCTTATCTGTGGCCTTGCTACCCCCTACAGGTGTAGTGGGAGCCTGAACAGCAGTGGGAGGGGCCAAAGGAGGGCCCTCCATCTTGGAAGGAACACTGTCAGACTGGTTCTGCCCTAAGGCTTCCCCAGACCCAAGTGCAAACCTGCCAGTGGCCAAAGCATTGCCAAAAATGGCCTCCATCTAAGTGTAGAACCTAATGGGGGTGTTTAGGTACTCAGCATCTTTAGGATGGTCCTGCAGTTAGTGCATCATATAGGTTTAGGCAAGTAATAGGTTTAGGCAAGTAATAGGCAAGTATTAAAATGCAATGAATTTCTACCTTGGTGTGGCCAAGGTAGTGGTCATGGTCAAGCATGATAGCATGCACTTGGTCATCCCAAAGTGCACCACTAAGATCCTTGAGCTTTGTCACCCTAGCCCACTTCTGCCTCCACTTCCTCAAGTGGTTGTACACTTAGGTTGGGCTAATAACCTCCCCACACCATTCCTTAAGGGCTTTGGCCACTTAATTGACATCCTTGTCCTTAAAAACCTTGTCTGGCCTGCTACCATCAGTCACAAGTGCAGCCATCCTCCGAAGAACAAAGCCTGAAGTGTTGTTGGACCACCTCATGGCCCTAGCACCACCAACCACAGCAGCAGGAGCAGGTTCAACAACACCTAGAGCAGCCCAGCACCAGCACCAGCTACCACATGGGCAGCAGCACCAGCACCAGTGCCAGCTTCAACAGGAGCAGTTGTCCCCCCATTGATCAATTCATCCAACACATCAGCAGCAACCATAAATCCACCCTAACCACCAACTGGGATTGATGCCATCCTAGGAGTGATGTGCAAGTATAACAATAGATAAAACAATTATAGAATGAATCAATTATAGAACATTATGAACAGATGAAATGAAGAAACAATTATAGCATGAAACAATGAAATGCCAAATGAACAAACACCATAATGAATAAAGAAAGCAGAAAATTAAATTACAAATAAGTGGTCTCAGCCTTGTCCATCAAATTATTACACCATTGTCATAAACTAAAGTTCCATAGCAGGGTAGGCATTCTGAATTCAAGTACAAATTACATGCATCATCAAGTCCTATTGTTTCCCCTTCCAGCCCACATAGCATTGCAGATGGCATCCCTCTTTGCAACCATGTCAATAGAGTCTTGGTCAACATGTTCAGGGGGTAGGTCATTAGGATCAGGTGGGGAGCTAGTGAAACCCTCCTCAGCTGGCACTACTTCATCAATGCCAAAGCCTAGGATCCAGTTATTCAAAATGGCACAGACAACTACCAGCCTCACTTGGGTCCTATACTTGTGGAAGGGCTTATTGTCCAGGATCCTAAATCTGCCCTTTAGTGCACCTATAGCCCTCTCAACTGTCACTCTAAGTGAAGAGTGCCTTAGGTTAAACAGCTCACTGGCATTGGTGGGTCTATTACTGCTCCCAAACTCAGACAAGTGGTACCTCACTCCCCTGTATGGAGGTAGGAAGCCAGGCTTGCATGCATACCCAGCATCTACCAAGAAAAAATTACCTACAATTGTACATCTAGTGTGAGAGTGTGTGACATGAATTGGTCATCTAATTAAGTGCAAATTGTGTGTATGGCCAATTACCTTCAGGCACATGAAACCCATCTTCCCTAGCAATGACATCTGCCAAAACAGTTGCATCATGGACAGATCCCTCCAGCCAGCAAAGACATAAGTGAACAGCAGGTCACAATTGACAGCTACCATCACATTTTGAGTGGGGTCCTTTTTCCTACCCCTAAAAACTTGTTGGTTCCTCCTAGGTACCCATGCTAGAAAATGTGTCCCATGTACGAAGCCAACACAGTCCTAAAATATGTATGTAAGATAATGGAGCATGTGATATTTTACATTAAGAACTATAGCTAAACAGTTACCTTGAGATAAGGATTCCATCTAGGGCTCCCAAGGATCTTAGGATGAGTGGATGTGCTAGGTGGCTTGATCAGTTCATTCCTAAGCTCACCAACTGCATACAAAACCTGGTGGAAGTGTTTATGCACTGTTTGGATTGACCTCCTAAAAGACTAATGGACAACTCTAAACCTTTGGTTGTGCCCAATAATATGCAAGAACATGGCAACCTGCTCCTCTACTGACACCCCCTCTCTATCAGTTACAAGGCTCCTCTCTCTAAAAGTTTTGACTAACTCAAAAAAGGGAGCTCTCCTCATCCTAATCATGGAAATACACTCAGTATCATTGCACTAGTAGATCATCCTAAGTGTCCTCATTCTATGCTGCTCATTCTCATCTCTAATAAGTGCAAGGGCTGCTGGGTCAGGCTGTGGGGTTTCATCAAGTTTAGGGTTTTTTCCTTTTGATCCTACTGGATACAAAGGAAACCATAACAACAGTCAAAGCAGCTGCCTTCCTACACATCTGCTCACAGCTCAATGAGGGATCCATCTACAAGCATATAAGTATAAACAGGAAAACAGATTGTCATACCCTGCTAGGGCGTCTACTAGTTTATGACATGAGTAAGGATTGAAGTGCACGGCTACATCATGTACTGATGCCTCCCAGTGCCCACAAAGGACAACATCATCGACCACATTTCAGAAAAAAATAACAAACCACCATGTACCATCATCGACATCATCTCATATCAGATCAAGAACAAGAACAACATGTAGTAACAACAAGAACAAGAACAGAGATAGCGTCATCTACCAAAACAGTAACAGATCAAGAACATGAACGAACCAGCATGAATCGAAAGGCATCAATACAGTAACAGCATGAATAGATCAAGAACATGAACCAAAACAGTAACAACATGAATAGAGTAACCCTAACTAATCGGAGGAAGAACATCACCATGATCCAAACCCTAGCACAAGGCGCATCCAGGAAAAAGAAAGGAAGGGGATTGTATTTCACCTTGGGTTCGGGGTCGAATCAAAGCAGAGGAAGCAGATCTGGAAGTAGAGGAAGCAGATCAGCCTCAGGTCGAAGCAGATGGGGTCGGAGATGGGGAAGAAGACCGTCACCTCAGAGTCCCAGCAGCAACATGAGCTCACCGACGGAGGGTACCACCGCCGGAGGTCACCGCCGCCGCCAAGCACACGAGTGCACCGCTAGTCTCTCACGAGCGAGGTGGAAGGGGAACGAGAGGAGGAAGATGAGGAAGGGGGAGCGGCTGCCCTTATAAAGGCGTGAGGAGTCACCGGCGGATTGGCTTCGCGCGCGGCGACAAAGCACGCGTGGAAGTTTCACGTTCCCGCGTGAGCCCACACCAGCCACCCCGAAATCCCCCGCCGCCGCCCTGAAATTGCCTGTGAGCGCCGCGCGCGGGCGAGCTCGCCAGAAACGAACCCTAGCGGCGTTTCTGGAGGGCCAGGTTGCGGCGTCGGTTTTGGCTCCTAGGAGCCGGTCTCCAAGTTGGGCCAGGTGCACAAACACGGTGGGTTGCACCCCACGGGCGCAATTTGGCCCACGGGCCACCCCCGCAAACGCGCCCTAGGAGACCGGCGAGTTCGGCGTGTGTCACGTGTGGTGGGGCGGGTGGTGCGGGCGGGGGAGTGAGAGGGCCGTGCGCAATGAACATATCACCCTACGACGAATAAAATCAGCGAATATGGCTATTTTGCGGAGGCGATGCAAGACGATAGGAAGCGATTCCAACTATCGTAAAAGATCTCATATCTGATTATTTTTTGCCAACTTAATCACTTAAGTAGTACTAATAATCACTTGATTGGGCAGTACAACATCCAGATAGACTACGACAAGATTAAAAAAACACAAAGTGTTTGGGTTTTGGATGCTTACCTAGAAAGTTATGGTTACACAAACTGAAAGGTGATTGATCGAGGACCGAACTAGTGAACAACTGACCTACAGATTGCCAAAGATCTGCATGAGTAAATTAGTTTGCATTACCTAAAAGAAAAGTTAACAGTAATTAACACAATCATACCAAACTAAAACAAAGGAACTTCTAGACTAAAATATTTTTAGTTTAAGACTATGAAAAAATATTTTGTTTTACTGCTACAGAAGATAACTCACTGACGTATGCATGTATGAAATCAGCTCAACAAAAAAAAATCTCAACTCAAATTTACAGTGGTTCTTTTGTTACAACATCATATATGTGCAAGTGGTGTAACCGTGTCCTGCTCCAGCACGATTTTGAATTAATTAATGACTCATTGTTATGGATGCTTTTGATCCTTATCAATAACTCCAAGTTCTAAGCATTCATTAGAAACAGTTTACACGAGTGCAGTGCGACAGAGTTGGCAGCACAGGTTCAGGCAATGGAGAATTTGCATTACTGTAATAAATGGTAGCTAATCCATTGACATAGTGTACTTGTAGGTTTCAACAGGCATGGAACTTTCAATTTTCAACGAACAATTACCCCAAAATCGAATTTGGTATAGCACCTTGTATAGAGTCAGCTATGAGGCCACTACTTAGTTTTACATGTGGCTACACAATTGATGGTTACTTCTACCATGTGTTAATTTCAGAAATGTGCATCAGTTGAAAAAACAAGAACAAATCAAAACACTAGACATGGGGCTGAATGTTCCACATCGTGGTGTTGAAGGAGCGGGGCTGGATGCTAACAAGCAGCAAACTAATATCGTCATTCATACAACTCACCTGTTTTTATACTAACAATGTTATGATAGACCGTTCAGATAAACAAAATTTAAAACAGAACTGGATGAAAAGTGTCTGGCTACAGCCTACAATTGGTAAACTGAACTAAAAACCCAAAGCAAAAGCAAGTGGGGATCTCGTGAATAAAGGTTGGTACCTTATTCAGGAGAAAAATTGCAGTCCATACAGGATAGTGATCATCCATGAATGCCACAGCACAAAGCACATCCTATTGTGGGAGTGGAACTTGTATTCTGAAATGAAAAGAGATTGTACGTTATGATTGGTTAGCTACTACAGTCCTACGATGCAAGTGCAAATGGTTCTAGCGTTGCTCGAATTTTCGTCAGATGATGAACATTGAGCCCAAACACAAATTCAGCAATAAGATCATTTGCAACATTAGATGCATCAATAGACATCACTACTTTCCCCACACGCAGCACAAACAATCTCACTACTCCTTGCAATGACAGGAACCACCTTTGTGCTGGACGAACGGCCGCTGGCCTGGCTGGGTGCCCCTAGCGACGGTGCGGGCAACGAAGATGATGAACTCACGGGCGGCCCTACGCTGGAATTAGCCAAAGTGGTTGACGTTCGTTGCGTTCGCGAGCACCACCACCTCTGGGCCCGAATTGCTGCAAGACGAGGAGCTCCTAGCTCCGGAGGTTGATGGCGGCGGCACGAAGCAGCAGCTTTGCCTTGACCGTTGTGGAGGTGGCGAGGAGGAGCAGGAGGCATGGCCGGCGCGCCGAGGGTGGACCTGCCCACGACAGCTGGTTGTTGTTGGGGTCGGCGTGGCGAAGGGTGCCATCGGCGGTCTTGGCGTCGATGAGGCGAGGGCTCGGTAGGTCGGCGTAGGATGGCGATGAAGGCTTGGGCTTCCGGAGCGGGTGTAGCATTTCCTTGACCGCTGCCGCCGGCGGGCAGAGTAGGAGGCATGGCCAGGGCAGATCCATACGATGCAGCGACGGTGGTTGTTGTCGCGGCTGCTTGTGGGTGTTGGGGTCAGCGAGGCGAATGGTGTCGACGATAGCCTTCGGTGGGCGAGTCGAGGGTTCGACGGCGCGATGGAAGACTGTAACACCCCGTTTTAAGAATAAAATCAGATACACACCATATGTGAGCCCAGGAAGTTAAATCTCACATATAGCTATAAATAAAGGTAATATCAAATGACAATGTTCAATATATAACGTTCTTATTATAAAAGATATAACCTTATAAAGCAAACAACGGAAAAAGGCAACCCGGTCTTCAGGTGAAGACTCCACTCCATAGGGACAACTGACTGGTTGATCACAAGCCTATCTGCTCCAATCTGTGGCAATCTGATACCCATCTGGGATTTTTCCAAAGTATTGAAAATAAACAAGCGTGAGTACATTTCGTACTCCATAAGCATAACATGGGGATTCATGAGGCTTAAAAGACAGACACGGTTTACTGCATTTAGTATTTTAGTAAGTCAACATTTTGTTATTGATCAATATCAAATTATGCTTAAGCTCCCAAATTAACCCACATGATCATATACTAGAATTAAACAGAGTCATTGATCAACATTATATCATCATCATCGTCATCATCATCATAATACCTTCATAGTTCACCATGAACAACAACTTCACAAGTAACTATTTATTCTATGAGTTTTCCAGGCCGCTCGTGACCGTGAGCACGGCTATTATAACAGTTTTAACACTCTGCAGAGGTTGTGCATCTTTACCCGTGAGTCATGTTGCCCACATGCCCGGGTTAATTACTCCCATAATACTTTCAAGGTGAGCGGGCAGGGTACACTATGAAGCCTTCCATAGGTCTCGTCTAACAAGTTAGGGCCGTGAGGTTTCCTCGGCGGGCATATATAGAGAACTCCCTTTCTGTGGCACAATTCCCGCAGGCTATACACACCAAAACAGAGGCAGTTCTATACCCAAAGTGGCAAGCCCCTCTTGCACCCTTTCGGGTAACCTCTAACAAGCTAGAAAAGATTCTATTACTGAGCTAAAGTTAGAGCCATATAACTCTTACAGTTGCACTGTATGTCCCAGCTTTTGCCCTACAGATAAGTCCTTATGGAGGGTTTAGGGCAACATGATCGACATCATTTGCACCATCACCCTATAGTTCAATTATTACCATCATGTTTATCCGTTTGTTCCATTAATCATAGTATTGATCATGTTTGAATAGAGCACTAGCATTCTACCCATATGCAGATAACCCCACAGGAATCAAGGTACAGGTCATCAATTAGCTAGGAAGTCCTTATAGTCGAGCAATATTAGACACATGTATAATGAGTAGATTATATAATGAATAGGACATCAAGGTAAGCCCATGCTATACTTGCCTTGGTTCACGAACTCCTGCTGGTCCTGTTGGTCTTCGAAGTACTCCTGGTTCCCAACGTACTCCTCACCGTCTGAACTCGACCAACACGGCGACATACACATTTCAGGAGCATTCATGCATAGCAAACAAATCTATAATTAGAACAGTACACCAGCAGTATAAAAACAAGATAAAATGTTTATGAAAATATTATACGTCTCGCTACGATCACTTCAACGCGAAGATCACGAAAATCAGAGCTAAATCATGAAAGATATGAATTAAACGAGTTTTCCTAAATCAAATTAATTAAACAAACCTAACCAAGAATTTTAAATGTTGCAAACCTAACTAACAGTGGCATTAACGCGTAGATTACGAGATTACGAACCTAACGCAAGTTGAACGGATCAAATCGGAGCTAAAACGACGATTTTATAAGCGTTTTACTGTAGTGGCAAAACTATAAATAGATTGAAAGCATTTTCTGAATTAAAATAAATAAAAAATCAGGAAATTCATTTAAACTGAGGACTGTGGGTTCGATTTTACAGATTCTTGGGGGTCTCTTTAGCAAATTGACCCACGAAGGAGTATTAGCCATTTCTGGCCCTTGATCGTGCGATGGGCGGCTGAGATTAGATGGGGGAGGAAAGAGAAGGGCGAGCCGCCAGAATTGGGGGAGTACACGACGGCGCCGCCATTGCCGCGGCAGAGGGCTCGCTGGAGTAAGCAAATCGAGAGCTAGGTGGCTCCATTTTCAAATTAAAGGATAAAGGGGCGAAGTAGAGGTGAAGGCGAGTCCGATAGAGTGCATTTTGCGGCCGGGGGAGGGCTCTCACGGGCTCGCCTTGAACGACGGCGAGAAGGAGCTCGTCGGCATGCACGAAAGACGATCCTTGCGGCCACGATTTGACAAATTGGAGGCGCGGGGAGGAATAGGAGATGAAGGCGATCAATCCTAGACCCTAAACGTGTCCGGGGATGAGCCCGAGCGGCTCCCGCCATGGACGGCGGCGAGAAGGTCGTCGGAGCGAGCAAAGACACGCCACAAACGTCCACAATTTGAGAAATTGGGAGCATAGAAAGGAAGAGGAGGTTAAGGCAGAGCTTACCGTGGCAAGAATGGAGCCGGAGAAGGAGTGAGGGCAGCGGTCCACGTCGTGCTCCTCGGCGGGTCGCAGCCGCGCTGCGGTTGCGGTTCCAGCGCGTGCGAGCGAGGGAGAAGACGGGAGTTGGAGCGGGGAAAAAGGCTGGAGACTGGGTCACGCTTCCCTTTTGAAGGCCGGGCGTGGGGTGGGACGCTCCCACGATGTGAGAAGGTGGGCGCGGGTGGGTCGGATGTTGCTCAAGACTGAGTGAGTGGAGCAGCTGGAGGTTGGAGAGAGCGCCGACATGCGGGCTCGGCTGGTCAGCGGCTCAGAGGAAGGAAAGGGCGCGGGCGGTTATCCATGACCGAAATGGGTCGGCCCAAGAGAGAAAACGCGGGGGAGAGAAAGGAAGGAGGCCAGCGGGCCGGCGGGGAGTCACGCGGGCCGGCTCGGATGATTGGGCCGACATGCCGAAAAGGAGGAAGGGAAAGGGGGGAAGGAAGCATGTGGGCCGGCGGGGAGCTGGGCCAACAAGCCGAAAGCAAGGAAAAGAGGAGGAGAAAAAAGATTTTGCTTTTCTTTTTCTATAGCACCTTTCCAAATTCATTTTCAAAAGGTTTTTGAAACCTTTTAGCATTTGAATCAAATCCAGTCATCACAAAAATACAATGCAGCGGCATGGATGCATGAACATGTTTCTATCCTTATATTTGTTTTAAATTTTTCATAAAAAATATTATTTCCCTAGGTAAAAATGCTCACAAAAATGCTTATATAAATCATTTTAACTATTTTGGATAAATGCAAATTTTAGGGTGTTACAAAGACGATGATGAAGGCTAGGATTTCGACGCGAGCGAGGCGTTGCCTTCCCGAACTCTTCTGCGGTCGTAGGAGAGAGCGGCGGGATCAGGAGGGCATCAAGCCTGGGCGATGAATGCCTGGAAGAGTGCATGGATCTGGGGTTTGGCTTCTAGCTTCAGGTAGCACGAGATCCCCAAGCTCTACGCCTTTGCCGCATGCTATCGACTTGCTGATTAGGTTTGGCTCACAACCACGGATCGAGACCTGAGTGAAAGGTCCTAATGACCACAGGGAGGTGAATAGTCTATAAAAATTTCTACAATATCACTAAGTCAAGTGGTTAGATAAATATGAAGAGAAGCAAGTTTTGCGCTAGCCTACTAAAAGTGCAAGCCACCTACCACAATTCTAGTTGCTATAGTTGCCAAGCACACAAAGGCTAGGTCACTACCTCTAAGTTAGTGAGCTCTCAAAGACTAACTAAAGAGCCTCACTAACCACACTAGACAATACATAAGCTAGCTCTCAAAATAAGTTACACTAAAGAGCTTAGCTACACTAGGAAAGTAAATGTAAGGTAGGATAGTGGAGACATACCACCGTGGGAAGTGATCATACAATGAATACCAATGAAATCCCGAAGACAAGGTGACATAATGATTTTTTCTCTGAGGTTCACTTATTTGCCGACAAGCTAGTCCTCATTGTAGCAATTCACCCACTTGAAGGTTCACGTGCTAATAGGCATCACACGTCTAACCCGCAATCGGGTGCCGCACAACCAACACAAGATGGGGGTCCACAAGCTACGCACAACCCACTAGAGTACCTTTTGGCTCTTCGCTGGTGAAAGGTCAAGAACCCCTCACAATCACCACCACTACTATAGATTGACTTTTCACCATCGAGGATTTCATTGCCAAAGCGATACTAACGAGATCTAAAGAGGAAAATAATCTAACAAATATCCAACCGTGAAGTGCGAAAGCATACCCTTGACTTTGGATATGGTGGTGGTGCAGTGCGAGGCGCGCAATGGAGAGAGGAACAATGTGTCGGCCGTGCGAGAGGTGGCTGTAACACCTCAGGTGTTTAGCTCCATAATTGCATTGCATTGCATGAGCATAAGCATGCATCATTTCATGTTAATTCATGTGGTTGCAACAAATGTGATTTGTTCTGAAGTTTTGTTTGACTAACATCATGTGACACTAGGGAGTTGGTGTAACTAAAGGGTAGAGTAGCCAATTATATCTCACAACACCTTAGTTATACTTAGGGTCACTCATGGAGCAAGGTTCATGTTGACCAAAATCACCAAAATGCCCTCCAAGGTGTAGTTGACCACCATTGAGCCCTAGGATGCTCTAGTTTGACCAATTAAAAAGTCTAGCTTACAGACCTTTCATGGAGGAGCACCCTTAAGCAAAGTTGTAGAGAATTTCATAAGGAACAAAAGTTCTAATATGGCCATCTCATGAAAATGACCAGAACATGCTCAAAAATGGCCCACAAGTCAGTATTAGAGGCTGCTTTGGGACTTAGCAATTTTGGCTAAGTGTGAAGCTGAAAATCGTTTCACTGTACCTCACTTTGACAACTTGTAACTCACAAACTAGGCCAAACCAGTCCTTGAGCCAATTGACAAAGTTGTTGTCCACACATAGCTCTACAACTTTGTCAACATGACCATCACCTAGTTCTAAATGGTTTAGGAGTTGTGGTGTCTTGAAAATAGGGTTTCAGTCGGTTTCACTGACTGAAAACACGTTTCAGTTTCCAAGTAACCCACTTTGGAGCTTTGTAGTTTCAAATCCAAACTGAATCTGTTCTTGAGCCAATTAGCAAGATTGTAGCCCTCATGTAGCTCTATCATTTTGATGTTATCACCTTTGGCTAAATCGAGCTGTTTCCAGAGATAATCATCGTTGAAATCGCGCTGTCAGTCGAAGGATGACGGCCTCTATTCAGTCAACCCCGACGCCTTTCAGCCGGACAGCCGGCTCGCGTCGTGGCGCTCGGGCAGAGCCCGGTGGCTGCGTGGCGCGTGCGTTCTGCTGTCGTCTCCACGTCGCAAGCCCAAGCGTTGAGATGAACACCGAGCGGACACCTCCACCCCCACACTCGCGCTCACTCTTCTCTCCTTCACCCTCACTCTGGCCGGGTTCACCGAGGCGGAAAACGAAGGCGCCATTGTCGCCGCAGCCCGCTCTGTGCTCGCGCAAGCTCACCGTCGCACCCCCGTCCTCCAAATCCCGTCCACCGCTCCACCTGAATCCTCTCCACCTCCTCCAACCTTGGCTTGACCGGATTGTGTCGAGGTGAGGGCAAATTTCGGTTTCCGTCACCGTGAGTCCTCGCCGGCGCACTGTCCGCGCGGCGGCTCACCGTGGTCAGCTCCCTACGGTCACCATCTAGTCTCCCCGCTAAGTGTTCTGGGTTCCGGGGTGGGTAGAGCAGCCTAGGTGATGACGCTACCGGTTGGGATGGCCGGTACATGTCGGAACACCGTCGTGCGCTGCCGCGCCATGGTCGCCGGTGCAGTGCTCACGCGGCCAGCGGCACTCACTCCACCTCTGTCCTCTTCCTTGGCATGGAGAGGTCCGCCATGTCCTCAGGAAGCCGTAGTACACCTCACTTAGGTCCCTGGCCCCCGGAGCTCGCCGGACCGCCGCCGGGTGCCGTCTTCGAGCCGCGGCCGCCATGGCCGTCGTAGCTAGGGTGGGATAGGGTCAGCAAAGCTAGGTTTGGTCATTGCGGAAAGTCACGGGGAAACCGTCCGTGATCTTCCCGTCACCGGAGATGCCGTCGTCGGCGAGCTAGAGCTCGCCGGAGTCGCGGCCGTCTCCTCCCCTCCGCTCTTCTCTCTATGACCTGCGGGCCCGCGCTGTCAGCCCCCGCGCGCGCGGGCGGGATGGCCGAGCAGGCCGCGCGTGCGTCGCGGGCCGTGCACGGAGAAGTGGGCCACGCGTGAGATCTGGGCCGTGCGGGCGTGTTGAGCCGGCCCAGTGCCCTTTTTTTGAATTGTTTGAAATTTCAGTTCTGTATTATTTCACAGATTTGAATAATGTTTGTAATTTTCTTATCTAGGGTTTGGTAGATCCGAAAATTGTGATCCAAATTTTGTTGGGTTCCAAATAAAGTGTAGGATCTAGGAAAAATATCAAATGCTTATGGGATGTTTAGTTTTCGGGATATTTAAATAGGTCTTTGAAATATGTTTTAAATCACATGCAAACTTGTTTAAATTATATCTTGAGTTTCAGTGTTCCAAAAATTATGAAATTTGGTGGGTAGACTAATTTATACTTGCTCTAGCTCTGGTAAAAATTTGGGCAGTAGTGCTTAGGTACTTTTCAAGTTATAATGCTATCTTGTTATTTTAGGAAATACTTAAATGAATTTTTGTAAATTTTCTACATGTGCAATGTTCATATAAATTTTTGGAGAATGTCTTGGTACCCTAGAGTGTCCAAGAAAATTAGGAAATTTGTTGTTTGACACTTTTTACTATGCTTTGTTATTTATACAAAAATCAGCCTTTTTGGCTTGTGAATTTTGTTTGGTGAGTTTCTGTAAATAATTTTAGTTAAAATTTTACAGTGGTCTCTTTTTGGTTCAGAGAGTCTCCTGTAATTTTGTAGAATTTTAGGAGCAGTTTACATATATGTTTGAAATTCCACTTAATTAATTAAGTAAATTAAGAAAGGGGTGTAAATAAATATTCTAGGTGGGCACACCTTACTTTCTGGTGTTTTTGTGACCTATGTGAACTTGTGGTAACATTAGTTTGGTCTTATGGGATATTTGCTACATCAATAAATATTTAACCTTTACAATTCTAGGTTTTTTGGACAGCTGGTAGTATTTCTAGATTTGACCTTTGATAAGTGTTTGCTGGAAAACTTGTAAATACCAAAGTTGTAGTAATCTTGATAAACTAGTTTGTGTCAAAATTTAGGAGCATTTGGCTTAATAGTTTGGGAGTTATTGCTGTTTTAAGTGACAGTCCAGAATTGGCTGCTCTCTGTTTGGGGAGGACAGATTCTGGAACTTTGGAATTTCGACTAGGTAAACTTTAGAATTAAGTATTGAGGTCTAAAAATATTTTGTAGTACATTTCTTAAGCTTTTCAGATTGTCTTAGACCATATCTTGTGGAGTTGGGAATCTCCAGTTATGTTAGAAACAAGTAGCTGCTGTCCAGAATGTCTTACTGTGATATTTTGAGTTGGATGTGGTAACCTAAATAATGTCACTCTTGTATTTGTTAGGTGTTAGGGCCTTAACCGAAGATGAGCAACTATACCTTAGGTTGAGTAGATTAGGTAAGTACTTCTCCACCGGAGAAGAGATTTGAACGTATTGAAGAAGTGACTTGAATAGAGTATTTTATTTCTAAAATGCATTTCATTCCGAGCACGTTGCACCATTATGCACCGTGATATTTATCGTGCACTCATGCAATAGGTGTTCCGGAGGGGTTAACACTCCTCGAGTTCGAGCCAGTGATTCCGGAGGAAATCCAGGACCAGCCGGAGCAGCCAGAGGAACCATCCGGCGGAGAAGTTCCCGCAGAAGATCTACCCGAGTGCCCTGACCACCGGCCTTCGACCTTTTTGAAAGGCAAGCCCCGGTGCATGCTGAACCTACTGTTTTATAAATTAATCTTGAGTACTTTTAATTGTTTACTGCATTAAGTTGTAGGAGTTATATGAAAACACTTGTTGCATTATACCTGTCCTTGTCTAGATATCGTACTTAATCCTATATTAGGTTTAGGCACGTGTCAATGCTTAGCCCTGCTTAGTACGGTAGAAGTCGGGTGATTTCCGGTCATCCACGAGATGTAGGAAGGAGTCACGAGTGGCTTTATGGCTATCGTGGATGGAACCATGCTTTAAAAATGAAATTGAGACCGGGCGGGAGTTCGATAGTACAGCCGCAAGACACTACACGTCTTGGGTGTGGAGCTATGCCCGTCTGAGTCGTTTAAGGACCGATTCGCTGTACGTCCTTGAGTCATGTTGAACGCAGTCTAACACTTAGTTGGCCGGATATGCCGTTCCGACCGCGAAGCCGAGTAATGTGATTCAGGCCGGGAATCGAATGGTAGGTTGCTTCTTGGAGGAGAGAAAGGATGTGCTTGGGGACATTGGCGTGAGACCAAGGGGGGTTAGAGTCCCTAGCACCTGGCAGAGTGTCGCCCTTGGGGTCGCGACATCATTCGGACCCGCGATTCCTGAATCATATGAAAAGGTGGCTTGTGCGACCCTGGCAGGGGCCTGCGCGGTGAGTGTTAGAAATACCCCTCCAGCTGGATAGGAATTCGATTCGAATCGTCGTCGCTCCCGGTTAGTGAGCACTTGACTTGAGTAGCGGCAACGTAGATCTCATTAAATGAACAGATGGTTAAGTGAATGATATAATGTTGCCACAATGATATACCTGCTATGGATATAATAATAATGTTGTTTGATTATACTCAAGTGAATGTTTAGTACAGGTGCTAAGATAGATGACAGGTAAATGCTAAAAATAACTGCTAGTATAAGTTATAAGAGTCTCAATTAATTATGCCTTTATGCAAAATGTGATGTCAGCTAGCCTCTTGTGTAAGCCTTGCATAATCCTTGATGTCATCTTATTTCTGGTTTTCGACGGGTAAGTCTAGCTGAGTACATTCCAGTACTCAGGGTTTATTCCCTCCTGTTGCAGATGATATGCTCTACCAAGGCTTCTGTAAAAATTGTCTCCACCCTGCGGGTGACGAAGACTAGATCACTAGGGCGTGATCATCTTTTATATACTTTCCTGATGCTTTTGCGGGTTGTTGATCAACAAGACTGGCAGTAGTTAAACAACTGGTGTGTGTTTGCTTCCGCTACTTTATAAACTTGGTTTGTAATAATTGCGACTCCGTGTGTGTAAACTCATTTCAGAACTTCTTGCGAAATGTAACGTATGATGTTGTATGTTGAATGATGCGATCCTGGTTGTAAGCAAGTTGGTTTGAAATCCTTCGTGGTTTCAATTGACTACCGGGATTATATGGGCTCAAGTTCGAAAATTTGAGCGCTTCGGTGCTTGTTTTTGTACTTGTGCTCTTATAATTTGGTCGGTTCTGTTATAGCTGGTACCAGAGCCTAATTCAACATTAAACACATCGTACGAGTATTTAAAAACAAAAGTATTTGATTATGAAAAAGGGTTAAAACACTAAAAAAATATATATATTTTAGGTATGCCAGTGATCACATCCCTTAGCCCAAATAAGGACTCTTAGGTGGCTTATTATAAAGACTAACTTAGGGGCCTTGTTTGTTTTTGTTTCGTCGTCCATACGGCGTGATATTGTATGGATGCCATCCACTTGGGTGGTAATGTATGGATCAATTGCCTCGATGCTCTGGTAAGTGTGAGTTGTGAGAGCATGATCGTCCAACCGACGATCTAGGGAGAGTAGTTTTGGTGACTTGTATACTTACATGTTTAAACCGTGTAATTATGTAAGCACTTAATTGTGGGAACCTTTATATCGGGTAGCTTTGATACTAAAGTATATACATCAGGGGATGTGTATATGGAAAGTATTTAAATTACTGCTTTCTTGTGTGCATATATTGGGAAACTGTTGGGCTGAAATAAGATTTTCTGCAGGTACACTAACAGCGTAACGAGTAGACCGATAGTTTCGCTTATATGAGAGAACGTATGTATGCCACCGCCTAGCATTAGAACTTTAGGTTTCTACTAAGGTGAGAGGGCGTACGGAACGTGCATGCATCATGTTTAATTATATCATACATATCATTTACTCCCTCCTTAAAAATTTCAATAGTCCCGACTAAATTAAATTTCGTATCCCCTAAATGATCC
Source organism: Saccharum hybrid cultivar R570 (assembly GCA_038087645.1). Classification (NCBI taxonomy): domain Eukaryota; kingdom Viridiplantae; phylum Streptophyta; class Magnoliopsida; order Poales; family Poaceae; genus Saccharum; species Saccharum hybrid cultivar. The sequence goes on along the minus strand of JAQSUU010000001.1, from coordinate 31,599,372 downwards.
TCACTTTCAGTCGTATCTTGTTGCTACAGATGGCACGTACCAAGAGGACCGCTCGCAAGTCCACTGGGGGCAGGGCACCTCGTCACCAGCTCGCTCCACGTGAGCCCCGCCCTGAGCCTACTGAGGTGGAAAGGCTGAGGGCGGAGTTGGCTGAAGTGACTGCTGCCAGGAATGCAGCGCGTCAGCAACTGGAGCAAGTGATCCATGATCGTGACCAGGAAACCTTTGCAGTCTAGAGATTGACAGTAGCAAACCGCAACTGTCAACGCATGCTGGTCCGTGTCATGAATCAGAGGGATGAAGCCTGGCACAAGGAGAACGTTCTGAGAGCTCGTTAGTTTGAGATCGAGCAACAGTTGGAGAATGCTGAAGAATACAATGACAATCTTCATGAAGAAGTACACCGCCTGAACAACCAGCTTAATCCTCTGCTGCCTCGAAACAACAACGCAGATGAGGACATGGGTTCGGGAATCTTCATGGCTGAAAATGATGATGAAGTGGAGGTCAATGGGTCCCAAGATGCCGCACCATAAGAAGCACTAGAAGAAGAGCCAGAAGAAGAAGAAGATGAGGAGTTAGAGCCTGTTAGTGATGAGGAAGGCGGGGAGATCCTTGACACCGACTCTGAGGACGATGCTTAGAGTAGTTATCACGTAGCTATGATGTTAGGATCGTCTTTTGTGCCTCCTGGGGTTGGAGTGAGGCTTTGTAATAACTTGACTTTTGGGATGTAAGGTCGAACCCTATGTTTTCTAGATGTTTATTGAAACCTGTTAATTTCGATCACAATTGGATGTCTTATTGCGTGCGTTCAATGATGGTGTCACGATTAGCACCCTTCGGTGCCGCGACGAAACCAAGGGCCTCCTATGGCGCGTGACATAAGGTTGTGCTGCTTGGCACGCGCTAGTATCGAGGTGGCTAGTCATGATCCACCATGGAACTCTACCGTGGAGAAGTCTCTTTGTGGTTAGTTTGAAGTAGCCTTTCTCAGTCAACTAAAAACTTTGAAATCGAATCCAAGTACCGGGTGAAAGATCAAAAATCACGTAGATTTTAGCGTAAACGGTTCAGTAACTGCTGTGCTCCTTGTGTGTGAGCCTTTATCAAAGTACATCTTGTTGGATTCTCTCGCATGATTGCGCCAATTGATCCGCTTGAATGGATTGTGCGGTTGTGAGGAATTATTGTGCCATGAGTATTTTGAGAAGTCTATTTCATGAAGTCAGTTTGACATATTTACAATAATTCATCTACAAATTTCCCACATCGTCAGTGCTCATTGGCTATGCATTTTGCAGATGTCGTACAATCTCCGTCGGGGTCGTGGCAATGAGGATGAGGAACAACCACCCCCTCCGCCACCACCTACCCCGGCTGATCTGATGCAGACCGTGGTCGAAGGGCAGCGCATGCTGGCCGATGCTATGCGCCAGCTTGCCAACCGGGAGGCTCGTCATGGCCGCCAGGGCCCAGAACCCAATCAGTACAGTGATTTCAAGGACTTTCTTGATACTAAGCCCCCGCTCTTTAAGGAGGCGGAGGAACCACTGCAAGCTGATGAGTGGTTGAATACTATTGAACAAAAGTTTCATCTGCTTCGCTTGACTGATGAGCTAAAGACGGAATATGCTTCTCACCAACTACATGGTCCAGCGGGTATTTGGTGGAGCCACTATCGTTCCACACTGCCTGCAAATGTCCCTATTGCTTGGGACCAGTTCAAGGCCGCACTCCGTGAGAACTATATTCCTCCAGGTCTTATGGCTATCAAGCACACCGAATTTATGAGGCTATCGCAGGGCAATAAAAGCTTGACTGAATATCTGCAATCTTTCAACAACCTGGCAAGATATGCCACAGAGTTTGTGGATACCGATTCCAAGAAAATTGCTAGCTTTAAAAGAGGCCTCGGCCCAAAGCTGATGAAGACTATGGGCACTAGCAAGTGCACTACTTTTAATGAATTTATCAGTGATGCTCTGACTCAAGAGAACAATAATTCTATCTATGCTGCTTCTAAGAGCCGCAAGAGGGCACTTGAGGCAGGTGCTTCACAGTCTCGAGCTCCAGCTGCCCCGAGGGCTCCTCCTCGCCCTCCTGCCATAAGTGCTAAGTTCCGTCCTCCGTAAAAGAAGGCGCCGGTGAAGACTGGGTTTCGCAAGGCATATACAGTGGCTCTGCCAAAGGGCAATTCGGGCCAAGGCAGCTCCAGTGTCCCTCCTAGCAACATGCCTTGTTGGAACTGCAACAAGCCAGGCCATTGGTCCATGAACTGTCCTTACCCTAAGAAGAATGTCAACCAAGATGGCCGTCAAGGGCACGCTCATTATAATAGTATTGAGGAAATCCCATCTGGTGAGGTTGTCACTGCTGGTAAGTTCCTAGTTGACCAACATCCTGCAGTGGTACTTTTTGATTCAGGTGCTTCACATTCCTTCATCAGTCCTAAGTTTGCATCAGAGTTTGCACATAAATTGCATACTATTGAAGGTGGGGGTTATTGTATTAGCACAGCAAGTGGGAATATTTCCACAAATAAAGTAGTGGGGAATCTTGAGCTTGAGATAGAAGGGCAAAAGTACTCGCTTGCCTTAGTGGTTTTGCCGGGCTTAGGCATAGATGTTATTCTGGGCATGAATTGGATGAGTCAGAATGTGGTACTCATTGATACATCTACTCGGGTAGTTATGCTCAGAGATCCTACAGATCAAAAGGGTTTTCTGGTACAACTTCCTAGAAAAGTTGATTTGTCTGGGAAGTTCATGCTGTGCAAGCAAAGGCGTTGGCTGAAATTCCCGTAGTAAATGAGTTTCCGGACGTTTTTCTCGATGATTTGCCGGGGCTCCCTCCAGATCGAGATGTGGAATTTAAAATTGAGTTGTTGCCTGGCACGGCTCCCATCTCTAGGAGACCCTATAGTATGCCTCCGAATGAACTAGCTGAACTTAAGGTGCAATTGAATGAACTTTTGAAGAAAGGGTTGATTCGTCCTAGTTCGTCACCGTGGGGATGTCCTGCTATCTTTGTAAAGAAGAAGGATCAGTCTTTGCGAATGTGCGTAGATTATAGACCTCTCAATGCAGTCACTGTCAAAAATAAGTACCCTCTACCGCGCATCGACATCTTGTTCGATCAGTTGTCTAAAGCTAAAGTCTTCTCTATGATTGATCTAAGGTCTGGCTATCATCAAATTAAAATCCGTCCTGAAGATGTTCCAAAAACCGCCTTCTCTACCAGATACGGTCTTTATGAGTATCTTGTTATGTCTTTCGGCTTGACCAACGCCCCCGCACACTTCATGTACTTGATGAATTCGGTATTTATGCCCAAATTGGACAAGTTTGTGGTGGTATTTATTGATGACATCCTGATATATTCTGAAAATGAGGAAGATCACGCTGAACATCTGCGTATAGTCCTCACCAGACTGCGTGAACATCAACTATATGCAAAGTTTAGTAAGTGCGAATTCTGGCTTCGAGAAGTACCTTTCCTGGGGCATGTGTTGTCTGATGGAGGAATTATGGTGGACCCCGCCAAGGTACAAGAAGTACTGAACTGGAAGGCTCCTATCTCGGTTCATGAGGTCCGGAGTTTTCTTGGTTTGGCTGGCTATTATCGTCGCTTCATCCCGGATTTCTCCAAAATAGCCAAGCCAATGACTCGGTTGCTGCAGAAAGACACCAGGTTTGTCTGGACTCCTGAGTGTGATGCGACTTTTCACCAACTGCGAACCCTCCTAACCTCAGCTCCGGTTTTGGCACAACCGGATATCGAGAAACCATTTGATGTTTATTGTGATGCCTCAGGCATAGGTTTGGGAGGTGTGTTGATGCAGGAAGGCCGAGTGATTGCATATACCTCTCGACAACTTTAGAAACATGAGGTGAATTATCCAACGCATGACTTAGAACTGGTCGCAGTTGTTCATGCTTTGAAAGCCTGGCGGCACTATCTGTTGGGCAATGTTTGCAATATCTACACAGACCACAAAAGCCTCAAATACATCTTCACCCAACTCGAGTTAAATATGCGTCAAAGAAGATGGCTCGAGTTGATTAAGGATTATAACCTTCAAGTGCACTATCATCCTGGCAAGGCAAATGTGGTTGCAGATGCTTTAAGCCGTAAGTCTCATTGTCATTCCCTAGTTGAAACTGATTTTCATCGATCTCGCCTTCTACATCCAGCAGTCTTGTACAACATCACCGTCAGTTGTACTCTCAAAAGCAGAATTATTGAGCTCCAAAAGACTAACACGGGTATATTCCACATCAAGCGTAAGATGAAAGAGCAAGAAACTACACAGTTCAGGGTAGATGAAGAGGGTGTACTATGGTTCAAGGATAGGTTAGTTGTGCCTAAGGACCGAGAGCTTCAAAATGATATTATGTCTGAAGCACACTCCTCTAAGTTGTCCATCCATCCTGGTAGCAATAAGATGTATTATGATTTGAAGCCATACTTTTGGTGGACCAAAATGCAGAAAGAAATAGCTGCATATGTCACCAGGTGTGACACCTGCTGTAGAGTTAAAGCTGTGCATATGAAAGCTGGGTTGCTTCAACCACTTTCTATCCCAGGTTGGAAATGGGAAGAGATAAGTATGGATTTTATTGTCGGACTTCCTCCTACTGTCAAAAATCATAACTCCATCTGGGTAATTGTGGACCGCCTAACCAAGTCTGCTCACTTCATTCCTGTTAGAGTGGACTATCGTCCCACTGACTATGCTGAGTTGTACTTCAATCAGATAGTCCGGCTCCATGGGATACCTCGTACTATCATCTCTGACCGTGGTCCGCAATCCACTGCTCGCTTTTGGGAGCACTTGCATCACCTTCTGGGAACCAAGTTAGTGAGAAGCTCTGCTTATCACCCCCAGACGTCTGGACAGACGGAACGGGTTAACCAAATCTTGGAAGATCTGTTGCGGGCATGTGTCATTTCATCCAAGGGTTCTTGAGAAAAATGGTTACCTCTAGCCGAATTCTCGTACAATAATAGTTACCAAGAGAGTATTAAGATGGCCCCATTCGAAGCTTTGTACGGTCGCAAGTGTAGAACCCCACTGAATTAGATAGAAGCTGGTGAGAGGAGATTTTATGATATTGCTTTTGTTGAGGAAGCTGAGGAACAAGTCCGTACCATCCAAAAACATATGGCTGCAGCCCAAGCTAGACAGAAAAGTTATGCTGATCGTCGTAGAAAACCACTCGAGTTTGAAGTTGGAGACTTCGTTTATCTGAAAGTTTCTCCAATGAAGAGTGTCCAACGTTTTGGTGTTAAGAGGAAACTTGCGCCAAGATACGTGGGTCCTTTCCAAATCATAGGCAAGAGTGGAACTGTTGCGTACAAGATCCAGTTACCTCCTGAAATGAATGCCATATTCAACGTCTTCCATGTATCTCAGCTCAAAAAGTGTCTTCGAGTTCCTGAGGAAAGAGTCCCTTTAGGAGATATCGGACTGGAATCCGATTTAACTTACGAAGAAAAGCCAGTCCGAGTGATCGATACTCAGGAACGAGTGACTAGAAGCAAAGTGGTTAAATGGTATAAAGTAATGTGGAGTAATCAGGGTAGTGAAAGTGACGCTACATGGGAACGGGAGGACTATTTGCGGGATGGTTATAAGGAATTCTATGAAAAATGGTACGCTTTCCAAATCTCGGGACGAGATTTTTATAAGGGGGGAGGGCTGTAACACCTCAGGTGTTTAGCTCCATAATTGCATTGCATTGCATGAGCATAAGCATGCATCATTTCATGTTAATTCATGTGGTTGCAACAAATGTGATTTGTTCTGAAGTTTTGTTTGACTCACATCATGTGACACTAGGAAGTTGGTGTAACTAAAGGGTAGAGTAGCCAATTATATCTCACAACACCTTAGTTATACTTAGGGTCACTCATGGAGCAAGGTTCATGTTGACCAAAATCACCAAAATGCCCTCCAAGGTGTAGTTGACCACCATTGAGCCCTAGGATGCTCTAGTTTGACCAATTAAAAAGTATAGCTTAGAGACCTTGCATGGAGGAGCACCCTTAAGCAAAGTTGTAGAGAATTTTATAAGGAACAAAAGTTCTAATATGGCCATCTCATGAAAATGACCAGAACATGCTCAAAAATGGCCCACAAGTCAGTATTAGAGGCTGCTTTGGGACTTAGCAATTTTGGCTAAGTGTGAAGCTGAAAACCGTTTCACTGTACCTCACTTTGGCAACTTGTAACTCACAAACTAGGCCAAACCAGTTCTTGAGCCAATTGACAAAGTTGTTGTCCACACATAGCTCTACAACTTTGTCAACATGACCATCACCTAGTTCTAAATGGTTTAGGAGTTGTGGTGTCTTGAAAATAGGGTTTCAATCGGTTTCACTGACTGAAAACACGTTTCAGTTTCCAAGTACCCCACTTTGGAGCTTTGTAGTTTCAAATCCAAACCGAATCTGTTCTTGAGCCAATTAGCAAGATTGTAGCCCTCATGTAGCTCTATCATTTTAATGTTATCACCTTTGGCTAAATCGAGCTATTTCCAGAGATAATCATCGTTGAAATCGCGCTGTCAGTCGAAGGATGACGACCTCTATTCAGTCAACCCCGACGCCTTTCAGCCGGACAGCCGGCTCGCGTCATGGCGCTCGGGCAGAGCCCAGTGGCCGCGTGGCGCGTGCGTTCTGCTGTCGTCTCCACGTCGCAAGCCCAGGCGCTGAGATGAACACCGAGCGGACACCTCCACCCCCACACTCGCGCTCACTCTTCTCTCCTTCACCCTCGCTCTGGCCGGGTTCACCGAGGCGGAAAACGAAGGCGCCATTGTCTCCGCAGCCCGCTCTGTGCTCGCGCAAGCTCACCATCGCACCCCCGTCCTCCAAATCCCGTCCACCGCTCCACCTGAATCCCCTCCACCTCCTCCAACCGTGGCTTGACCGGATTGTGTCGAGGTGAGGGCAAATTTCGGTTTCCGCCACCGTGAGTCCTCGCCGGCGCACTGTTCGCGCGGCGGCTCATCGTGGTCAGCTCCCTACGGTCACCATCCAGTCTCCCCGCTAAGTGTTCTGGGTTCCGGGGTGGGTAGAGCAGCCTAGGTGATGACGCTACCGATTGGGATGGCCGGTACACGTCGAAACACCGTCGTGCGTTGCCGCGCCATGGCCGCCGGTGCGGTGCTCACGTGGCCAGCGGCACTCACTCCACCTCTGTCCTCTTCCTTGGCATGGAGAGGTCCGCCATGTCCTCAGGAAGCCGTAGTACACCTCACTTAGGTCCCTGGCCCCCGGAGCTCGCCGGACCGCCGCCGGGTGCCGTCTCCGAGCCGTGGCCGCCATGGCCGTCGTAGCTAGGGTGGGATAGGGTCAGCAAAGCTAGGTTTGGTTGTTGCGGAAAGTCACAGGGAAACCGTCGGTGATCTTCCCGTCACCGGAGACGCCGTCGTCGGCGAGCTAGAGCTCGCCGGAGTCGCGGCCGTCTCCTCCCCTCCGCTCTTCTCTCTATGACCTGCGGGCCCGCGCTGTCAGCCCTCGTGCGCGCGGGCGGGATGGCCGAGCAGGCCGCGCGTGCGTCACGGGCCGCACGCGGAGAAGTGGGCCGCGCGTGAGATCTGGGCCGTGCGGGCGTGTTGAGCCGGCCCAGTGCCCTTTTTTTGAATTGTTTGAAATTTCAGTTCTGTATTATTTCACAGATTTGAATAATGTTTGTAATTTTCTTATCTAGGGTTTGGTAGATCCAAAAATTATGATCCAAATTTTGTTGGGTTCCAAATAAAGTGTAGGATCTAGGAAAAATATCAAATGCTTATGGGATGTTTAGTTTTCGGGATATTTAAATAGGTCTTTGAAATGTGTTTTAAATCACATGCAAACTTGTTTAAATTATATCTTGAGTTTCAGTGTTCCAAAAATTATGAAATTTGGTGGGTAGACTAATTTATACTTGCTCTAGCTCTGGTAAAAATTTGGGCAGTAGTGCTTAGGTACTTTTCAAGTTATAATGCTATATTGTTATTTTAGGAAATACTTAAATGAATTTTTGTAAATTTGCTACATGTGCAATGTTCATATAAATTTTCTACATGTACATGTGCAAGAAAATTAGGAAATCTGTTGTTTGACACTTTTTACTATGCTTTGTTATTTATACAAAAATCAGCCTTTTTGGCTTGTGAATTTTGTTTGGGGAGTTTCTGTAAATAATTTTAGTTAAAATTTTTACAGTGGTCTCTTTTTGGTTCAGAGAGTCTCCTGTAATTTTTGTAGAATTTTAGGAGCAGTTTACATATATGTTTGAAATTCCACTTAATTAATTAAGTAAATTAAGAAAGGGGTGTAAATAAATATTCTAGGTGGGCACACCTTACTTTCTGGTGTTTTTGTGACCTATGTGAACTTGTGGTAACATTAGTTTGGTCTTATGAGATGTTTGCCACATCAATAAATATTTAACCTTTACAATTCTAGGTTTTCTGGACAGCTGGTAGTATTTCTAGATTTGACCTTTGATAAAGGTGTTTGCTGGAAAACTTGTAAATACCAAAGTTGTAGTAAACTTGATAAACTAGCTTGTGTCAAAATTTGGGAGCATTTGTCTTAATAGTTTGGGAGTTATTGCTGTTTAAATGACAGTTCAGAATTGGCTGCTCTATGTTTGGGGAGGACAGATTCTGGAACTTTGGAATTTCGACTAGGTAAACTTTAGAATTAAGTGTTGAGATCTGAAAATATTTTGTAGTACATTTCTTAAGCTTTTCAGATTGTCTTAGACCATATCTTGTGGAGTTGAGAATCTCCAGTTATGTTAGAAACAAGTAGCTGCTGTCCAGAATGTCTTACGGTGATATTTTGGGTTGGATGTGGTAACCTAAATAATGTCACTCTTGTGTTTGTTAGGTGTTAGGGCCTTAATCGAAGATGAGCAACTATATCTTAGGTTGAGTAGATTAGGTAAGTACTTCTCCACCGGAGAAGAGATTTGAACGTATTGATGAAGTGACTTGAATAGAGTATTTTATTTCTGAAATGCATTTCATTCCGAGCACGTTACACCATTATGCACCATGATATTTATCGTGCACTCATGCAATATATGTTCCGGAGGGGTTAACACTCCTCGAGTTCGAGCCAGTGATTTTGGAGGAAATCCAGGACCAGCCGGAGCAGCCAGAGGAACCATCCGGCGGAGAAATTCCCGCAGAAGATCTACCCGAGTGCCCTGACCACCGGCCTTCGACCTTTCTGAAAGGCAAGCCCCGGTGCATGCTGAACCTACTGTTTTATAAATTAATCTTGAGTACTTTTAATTGTTTACTGCATTAAGTTGTAGAAGTTATATGAAAACACTTGTTGCATTATACCTGTCCTTGTCCAGATATCGTACTTAATCCTATATTAGGTTTAGACACGTGTCAATGCTTAGCCCTGCTTAGTACGGTAGAAGTCGGGTGATTTCCGGTCATCCGCGAGATGTAGGAAGGAGTCACGAGTGGCTTTATGGCTATCGTGGATGGAACCATGCTTTAAAAATGAAATTGAGACCGGGTGGGAGTTCGATAGTACAGCCGCAAGACACTACACGTCTTGGGTGTGGAGCTATGCCCGTCTGAGTCGTTTAAGGACCGATTCGCTGTACGTCCTTGAGTCATGTTGAACGCAGTCTAACACTTAGTTGGCCGGATAAGCCGTTCCGACCACGAAGCCGAGTAATGTGATTCAGGCCGGGAATCGAATGGTAGGTTGCTTCTTGGAGGAGAGAAAGGATGTGCTTGGGGACATTGACGTGAGACCAAGGGGGGGTTAGAGTCCCTAGCACCTGGCAGAGTGTCGCCCTTGGGGTCGCGACATCATTCGGACCTGCGATTCCTGAATCATATGAAAAGGTGGCTTGTGCGACCCTGGCAGGGGCCTGCGCGGTGAGTGTTAGAAATACCCCTCCAGCTGGATAGGAATTCGATTCGAATCGCCGTCGCTTCCGGTTAGTGAGCACTTGACTTGAGCAGCGGCAACGTAGATCTCATTAAATGAACAGATGGTTAAGTGAATGATATAATGTTGCCACAATGATATACCTGCTATGGATATAATAATAATGTTGTTTGATTATACTCAAGTGAATGTTTAGTATAGGTGCTAAGATAGATGACAGGTAAATGCTAAAAATAACTGCTAGTACAAGTTATAAGAGTCTCAATTAATTATGCCTTTATGCAAAATGTGATGTCAGCTAGCCTCTTGTGTAAGCCTTGCATAATTCTTGGTGTCATCTTATTTCTGGTTTTCGACGGGTAAGTCTAGCTGAGTACATTCCAGTACTCATGGTTTATTCCCTCCTATTGCAGATGATATGCTCTACCAAGGCTTCTGCAAAAATTGTCTCCACCCTGCGGGTGACGAAGACTAGATCACTAGGGCGTGATCATCTTTTATGTACTTTCCTGATGCTTTTGCGGGTTGTTGATCAACAAGACTGGCAGTAGTTAAACAACTGGTGTGTGTTTGCTTCTGCTACTTTATAAACTTGGTTTGTAATAATTGCGACTCTATGTGTGTAAACTCATTTCAGAACTTCTTGCGAAATGTAACGTATGATGTTGTATGTTGAATGATGCGATCCTGGTTGTAAGCAAGTTGGTTTGAAATCCTTCGTGGTTTCAATTGACTATCGGGATTATATGGGCTCAAGTTCGAAAATTTGAGCGCTTCGGTGCTTGTTTTTGTACTTGTGCTCTTATAATTTGGTCGGTTCTGTTACAGTGGCGGCCGTGCGGCGCAAGGCGTGCAATGGAGAGAGAGGAACAATGCGCCAACCTTAAAGATGGAGAAGTGGAATGGTGATGCAACTGTGTTGTGGATAGTTGGGAAATGGGAAAAATAACTCACACTAAATTTACTGCCGCTGGTCCACCAAGCGGTCGTGTAGGGACGGTGGCCACAAGGCTTATCCAGTTGGCTCAGCTTTTCATGCGATGAAGAAAATACCACTGCCGCTTCTACTGACAACCCGTGGGTGGTAGAAGCTTCAGCTGACAGTTTTCTTCACCAGGAGGCCTCGCTATCGGTCCATCCGATGGTGGAAATATAACACCGATGCCAGCGGAATATAAAATTTTATCAGAGTTTTAGCAGAAATAAAATCATTTAATGATGAGTTAAATATTATCACGATGAACATTGAAATACATGTAATAATAACAAGTTATAAGTTTTTTTCCTTTGAAAACATTTTAGGTGGGAATTTAAATAAACTCTATGTCCACACGTAATGGAAATCCTCGCTGAGCCCACCAGAAGGTTTCCACACACAAGTGTCAGCTTTAAAAACCTGTCACCTGCAACAGGGTAGAACAAACCCTGAGTACTCAATTGTACTCCACAAGACTTACCCGACAGAAGAAAAGAAAAGACTCCAAGGATATGCAAGGCTATCTGGCTTGTGGGTTATTGCAACTGCAGGAAGCATTACTAAAGGTGCATCCTTATATTTAATTTTTATTAGCAGTCCTCAGTAGTTCATTAACCAACCATTCTAGGTACGCACCTGTTCTACTTTCAAGCAGGCAGTAAGCAATCAGAACCATTTTACCAACTTCCATAGTTCTTGCTACGATGCCAGATTATAGTCATGCCGGACCGTTAAATTGACGGCGATTCATGAATCAATGTAGCCTAGCTGGGTACCCCGAAAAACACACGCCCCGCTCGTACCGAGGTACAAACGGGACCAACCCATTGTCCTCCTATCAAGAGAACTGAGTCCCCATCCATACTGGGACTCCAAGCCCCCGCCCTCTCGCGGTGCTTAGACCTCCTAATACCCATATATAATCCACCTTCAGTTGGTCCGGATGGAGCCGAAACCCATGATAAGAGAATAACAAGTCTTTCTAGCCCCCATCCGCTAGTATATGCTCGGGATAAGTAGGTCTGTGACCTGACTATGGAATCCAATGCAACGAACGGTTCTTAATCGACACAGGCGAACAAATGCAACTAGAGCCCCGCTCTGTTGCCCAACCAGGTCCAAGTCCATGCAAGCCCGTTCCGCCCGGTCTCCAATTATTATACATATTTATTCCATGGGATAGTAACATGATAATAGTAAAAATAATATATTTTCTATCTCTCGCGAGTGACATGTAATCACTCGACTTCTTCCGGAATCCTATAGCATAGCACGCTACACGATTCTATCATACTAGTAAGACTCATAGGTTAAGGAAATATATATGCAAGTGGATTTCATTCAACTCCTTAAAACTTAATGCACAAGCATAAATAAAGTACATCATAATAGAGGTTATGCACTGGGGCTTGCCTGGCTAAAATATCATTATAACTAAGTTTCATCCGCGAGGTGTGGTCACCATCACGCCTTCTTTTGGTTACTCCAGTTAATCCACCATCACACCTAAATGGTATACATCATTGCAATATGCTTGTCTAAGCGAAAAATGCATAAACAAGATATTTAAAAGACGAAAGAGATAAGTTGGAGCTTAGCCAGGACAACAGGTCGGCAGAGATGGAGTCACGTGTAGTCGCCGCTGTCTGCAGGCTTGCGGAGGTAATGGCAGCCTGGCTACGCCGGTGCACGGAGGCGGTGGCGCGGGCATGCCAGGATGCTCACGTCGGGGCACCGAGCAGTGCGATGCTCACGTCGGGGCACCGAGCAGTGCGAGATGAGGAAGAAAGGGTCTACTACTTTAACTTGGATTGCTCGGCTGCTAGTGCTGGGCTACTGGTGCTATAAAGAGCTCAGACTGCTCGGCTGTGCTCTTCGTCGAAAATTTTGGACGAGACGACCCGAGGCAGTACATCCCTAGCTCTCTGCTCTGCGCTGTTCCTTGACTCTGGCACAAGGAAGACCCAGACCAAAGGGACGTGCAGTGAGGGCTACGAGCCTCTGACTCAAAGCCTCGGCCAGCAATGCCTGCTGGTTTGAGCAAGCTACTGGTATTCATACTGTGTTCATCCGGGACAGAATTAGATACAGCTAGTAGCTTTTAAAGCGGGCCAAGGGGCCAGTACACTACACTTGGTCAATCAGTTCAGTAGCATTTCATGTTTACTCCAAGCAAGCATCACTGATCGAAAGTGAGCTCCATCGATCGATCGATCACCCTGATGGAACCTCATTGAAATTTTTGGACAAGACGACCAACTGAGTCGGTTAGACCTGTATGCCTGCCTGCCTGCCTATACCCTGTCCCTCTGCACACGACCGGCTCTCTTTCTCGGTCAAACTATGCGGCCGGACTTGCATTGCATTCCTACTCTCTCAAACTGGCTTGCATAATTCAGAGCATGCGCTGCACAGGAACGAAGGAAGACGAGCTAGAGAGAGCCGACTGCTGGGCAATTTCCGTTTGTCGTGCATGTGTGGGTGTGCTGTGGCGTGCGTGAGTTCTGGTGTGTGTCGTGTGTTTTGCAATTTTCTTTATTTCTTTTAACCAAAGCATATAGATAATTATGCAATTAGAAACATGTCATTATTTCTTTGCTACTAATCTACATACTCGTATGCATATATCCATTGTATGCTTTTATATATATTTATATCGGAAGAATGCTTATCGAAACAAATACGTGAGTGTATACATATAGCCTTCTCTATATATTTTTATTTGTTTGCTAAATTAGTCAACTAACACATATAGACACATATATACAACCATTTCTAAAATATTGACTACAACAACACACCACAAAAGTCGCCGAGCTAGCAATTAAACAATCCGGCACATAAATCAGAAGCTCGAATTTAAATTAGGTTCAGAAGCTACATTGTTTTATTTTTCTTATTAGGATCACATTAGCATATTTCCACCTAAAATACTAACTTAGAACACTTGTATAGTTTTCCTAACTACAGAAGTGAGTCACATAAGAGTCGGGTATCATTTCATGAGCGATTAAAATTTTAAAACCCGAGAACTCGTTTTGTCAGTTTCTGTTAGGCCTTAATCGTGTGCTAAGTAAGCTAGTAACACCAGGGGTGTTACAAGCTACCCAAGTGCCCCGATCACCGTCCCTCTTCCTTTCTAAAAGGCAAGCCCCGGTGCATGCTAACCCAATATTTGGATACTTATCAATTGAGTACTCTTACTTGTTTATTGCATTAAGTTGTAGGAGTTGAACAAAAATGCTTGTTGCACATATCGTTTCTTGTCCAGAAATTACACTGTAAATCCTAATTACAGTCGGGGATGTGGTACATGCTTAGTACGGTAGAAGTTGGGTGACTCACTGTCATCCACGAGCTTTAGGATAAGGCGGGTCACGAGTGGCTATATTTGCTATCGTGGATAGAACCATGCTCAAAGAATGAATTTGAGACCGGACGAGAGTTCGATAGTGCAGCCGCAAGACACTTCACGTCTTGGGTGCGAAGCTATGCCTATCTGAGTCGTTTAAAGACCGATTCACGGTACGTCCTTGAGTCATGTTGAACGCAGTCTAACACTTAGTTGGCCGGATAAGCCGTTCCGACCACGAAGCCGAGTAATACAGTTCAGGCCGGGAATCAGAGGGTCAAGTGCGCATTCTGGAGGAAGTAAGGATGTGCTTGGGACATTGGCATAAGACCAAGGGGGTTAAAGTCCCTATCACCTGGCAGAGTGCTGCCCTTGGGGATGCGGCATCAGCCGAACCCGTGATTCCTGAATTGTACCAAAGGTGACTTGTGCGACCCTGGCGAGGGTTCTGCGCGGTTTGTGTTAGAATTACCCCTACAGCTGGATAGAAACTTGATTCGAATCGTCGTCGCTCCCGGTTAGTGAGAACTTGACTTGAACAACGGCAACGTAGATTCAATTAATTGAACAGATGATTAATTGGATGATGATTTAATTATTGCCTCAAATTATACCTGCTATGGTTATTATTGTTTGCTTAATAATCAGATGATTGTTTAGGACATGTGCTAAGATAGATGATAGGTTAATGCTAAATTAACTACTAGCAAAGGTTAAAAGAGTTACTACTACTTATCCTTTTTTTTCCTGTAAATCAACTGTTAGCCAGCTCCACTTGAGAAAAGTCTTGCATGATCCTTGGTGTCCTTTATTTCTGTTTCGACGGGTAAGTCTAGCTGAGTACATTCTCGTACTCAGAATTTATTCTCTCCTATTGCAGATGACATGCTTTATCAGGGCTTCTGCAAGAACTACCTCCACCCGACGTGTGACGAGGACTAGATCACTTGTGCGTGATCGTCTTTTAGTCTACTTTCCTTAATGCTTTTGCGGGATGGTGATCTGTAAGACTAGCAATCATAGTTGAACTAAGTGTGTGTTTAAATTATGCTTCCGCTACTTTTCAAACCTGGTTTGTAATAATTGCGACTCCGTGATGTTGTAAACTAATTTTCGAACTACTTGAAATGTAACGTATGATGCGTTTATGTTGAATGATGCGATCTTGGTTGTAATCAGGTTGGTTTGAAATCCTTCGTGATTTCGATTGACTACCGGGATTATATGGGCTCAAGTTTAAAAATTTGAGCGTTTCAGCACTTGTTTTTTTATATTTATGCTCTTATAATTTGGACGGTTGTGTTGCAGGACTGACGCCGGCGTCATCGGATCAGCCGGGGCAGCGCTCGGTCCCCCAGCACACTTTGGCGGGCAGGTCGCACGAGATGGGCAGCAGCTGGCCGAGTGTGGACCCGAGCTGCTGGGCGGGCCCGATGCCATCGCGGCGCACAGGCACAGCGCCTACGACTGCAACATGACCCGTATCTGGGCGCAGCACTCCGTGGGCGGCGACGACAAGTTGCCGATGAGGTAGCTCACGCACGGCGCGACAGAGTGGCCAGCGCCGGCGGGCAGGCTGGCACGCTCGGTATAGCAGGCGTCGTCGTCATTGGCTGCGGCAGTGGCAGTGGCAGCGGCGGTGGCTGCGCTGCTGCTGCGCCGTCGTGGAAGCGTTGGCGCGCATCAAGGTCGTCATTACGGTGAGGGCCAGGCACGGCCCGGAGAACAACGACTGGAAGCCGCGCTGCCTGTAGTGAGCCATCGGAGCCTACAACATGGTCAAACACGTACGTGTTGTGTCAAGGACTTGTGGTTTATAGCACGTGCATGACGCGATCCGCGTCGCTGCCTTCTTAGCGCTCAGGAGGGCGTTGCAGTGGTCTAGGACTCTTGACCACGTACCGATCTCGCCTTCGGCCAGAAATCGTGGTGCTTGTTGCTGCCGGAGGTGGAGGCGGAGGAGGGCGGCTGCGTCGTCTTCTTAGCCGGGGCGGGCGAGGAACTCGGTGACATCGCATTCGCTGAAGTTGATGAGGAAGCCTGCCAGCGAGAGCTGGAGGTGCTCCGTGCGCAGCATGCCGTAGTCGTCGATGAGGGTGCGCCATGCCTTGCAGACGCTCCTTGACACGGCGAGGTGCCGTTCCACGATGCGGCTGAGGACGCCGGCGAGCACGCCATCGGGCAGCAGCGCCGCCATGTCTGTCAGCGACCTGGTCATGATAGATAGGATGGGCGTCTCCTGAGCAGCCAATGGCTCACAACTGTAACCACGCGATCCTAGCTTCTAGGCATGCAGCTGGCCACGGTCCACATGATCGGTCACCAATGCTCCGGCAATTGTATATGAACTGTACTCACAGATCAATGGAACTTGAGGTTTTCAAATTCCCTCTTCTTACATGGTATCAGCGATATTTCTGATCCGACCTCCATCTTCCGCTGCATCCGGATCCGGCCATGGCGAGCTCGAAAGTATCCTCCTCCTCCAATTCGTTCTCCTCGGCCGTTGATCCTACTCCGCCCCCAGCCTCCACGTTAGTCCTCAACATCCACAGCCACGTTCCTGTCACGTTGTCTGCGGATGAGGGCAATTTCCGTCAATGGCGATTCTTCTTCGAACTCACGTTCAAGAAGTTCGGCCTTGTCAGTCATGTCGACGCGGACGGCACTGTCGATGCCGCTACCATGTTTGACGATCCGGAGTGGCTGCAAATTGACTCCTGCATCGTCTCCTGGCTCTGCTCCGCCGTCTCCAAGGAGATATCGAACGACGTCTACGAGCCCCGCAACAATGCCTACACTGCGTGGACGGCGGTCACCGCCGGTTTCTCGAGAACAGTTTACAGCGCGCCGTCTATGCGCAGCAGGAGTTCCGCAGCCTCTTCCAAGGTGACATGTCCGTGAGTGAGTACTGCAGCCACCTCAAGCACCTCGCCGACACCCTGTACGACTGCGCCGCCGTCTCTAATCTGGCGCTTGTCATCAACACTCTACATGGCCTCAATAGCAAGTTCGGTAAGGCCATCGCCATCCTCTCCGCCATGACGCCACCACCGACGTTCCTGTACATGCGTTCTTACCTGGTGCAGGAAGAAAATCGGATCCGCCATTCCCTGCAGATGGAAGCGCTGACGGCGCTCATGGCGACCGGAACCTCCTCGACACCGCCCAAGCCCGATGCACCGACTCATCCTCTCACTACGGAAACAGAACCTTCGCCGAGAGGGATTATCTTTGCCGAGGACAAAAACACGGGCACTCGGCAAGCTCTCGGCAAAGAGGCGCTCTTGGCAAAGATCTCTTTGCCGAGAGCCGGGCTCTCGGCAAAGAACGCCCGTCGACAAATTTATTCTTTGCCGAGAGCCAAAGGTCAGCTCTCGGCAAAGGCGTCGTTTGCCGAGGGCCCGACTCTCGGCAAATAAGGCCCTCGGCAAAGGACCGACGAGCCTAACCACCGTCAGTCTTTGCCGAGGGTCCTCAGTTAGGCTCTCGGCAAAGAGCTCTTTGCCGAGAGGCCTTCGTCGCCTCTCGCAAAGAAATTTCTTTGCCAAGGGCTATTTCTGGGCTCTCGGCATTTTTTTTGTTTTCGTATCCATTTTTTTATAGCATGTTACAATACTAATATTTTAATTTTAAAATTTGACACTTTTTAATGCTTTTTACTGTATATTTTGAGTTTAGTTCATTTATTTACATTTCTCCGAAAAATACAAGTTTGAACTGCAGGTGCATACAATAGTGAAACTTAGCGATTCAAAAAATGATATTGATGATATTGATTGTATTTTGAGACCAAATCCAGGAGAACTCATGAAATTTCAAACATCTCGCGCACGAAACATGACGACAAACTTTGCGATGAAGTATATTTTAATTATATAAAATACAAACAACTTCCAAAAATCAAGAAACTTGACGGTACGTCTTGAAATCACATGCGGAGACTAGGATAAAAATTTGAAAATGTTTCGCGCATGTTGCAAACTAAGCTGGTTATAAACCTAGACATCTCACGTGCAATAACAGTGATCAATAAAGGAGATGTCTAGGTTTCTAACCCTCGTATGGGGCAACGTGCATGAAACATTTTTCATTTTTATCCAAGCCTCCACATGTGATTTCAAGACGTGCCGTCAAGTTTCATGATTTTCGGAAGTTGTTTGCATTTTATATAATTAAAATACACTTCATCGCAAAGTTTGTCGCCATGTTCCGTGCACGAGATGTTTGAAATTTCATGAGTGCTCCTGGATTTGGTATCAAAATACAATCAATATCATCAATATCATTTTTTGAATCGCTAAGTTTCACTATTATATGCACCTGCAGTTCAAACTTGCATTTTTCGGAGAAATGTAAATAAATGAACTAAACTCAAAATATATAGTAAAAAGCATTAAAAAAGTATCAAATTTTAAAATTAAGCTATTAGTATTGTAACATGCTATCAAAAAAATAGGTGCGAAAACAAAAAAAATAAAATTCTTTGCCGAAAGCCCAGAAATAGCCCTCGGCAAAGAAATTTCTTAAGAAAGTGCAAAAAAAAAAGAGAAAAAACCTTTACCGAGAGCCGGATCGAGGGCTCTCGGCAAAGAAAATGCAAAAAAACCTTTGCCGAGAGCCAGATCGGGGCTCTCGGCAAAGATAATGCAAAAAAAATTTACCGAGAGCCAGATCGAGGGGCTCTCGGCAAAGATAATGCAAAAAAAAAACTTACCTCGGCAAAGTTTTTTTTTGACCCTGCGTTCGCGCAAAAAAAAAAAGAAAATGCCACGCAGACAACATAGAGATGAGAAGCGGCAAAAAACCACTACATGAAAAGGTGCTTAAACAATATCTAACACAGTAGATGAACGGTGAATAAATATATATATAAATATATACATGTATAAATATGTATATAAATATGTATACAAACTTGACCCGCCAATATATTTTCTCTAAATGGATATACTTATATTTTTTGTGAATTAATTAATATAGGTATTTGCATATGCATAAAATAAAAAATAGAACAAAAAACAAGGAGAAACACACGCACACCATTGCCCATGAAGCCCCAATACAGTCGAAGACCATCCGTTCATCCCTATCCTACACGGTCTTTCTCCTCCTATCCGCTCTCTTTTTCTTGAGACGTCCTCCTGTCCGCTCTCTCTCCCTCCATTCTGTTCGTACTTCTCCTTTTCCCCAACGCACGCACGCACACATCCGCCGCCGCCTCCGCCTCCGCCTTCGCAGCCATGCCGTCCGCCGCCGATTCAGCGCCTCCCTAAGCTCCTAAAGTCAGATCTGCGCCTCCCCAAGCCCCTCGTCGGTCTATCCCTGGTCACGGCCCCCTCCCGTGCGTGGCCTGGGTCCTCAGGCCGCCGGCACGGGGTGCCGACCGTTGGGACCTCTCCTGGCGCCGAGCAGGATTGCAGGAGCAGAGAGGTACGAGTACTAGCCTTCAATGCCATTACTCAAATCCAAATGTTAGTTACTCTCGATTGTGTACAAGATAGTCATGGCTTTAGTTCTTGCTCGTTGCCTGAACTTGTGTGGTGGCAGTAGCAGTACCCACTCTTTTTTTTCTCTGAATTTTTTTTGTGGGATTTAAGTGAATCTACTTTTTCTACGTTTCCTCTACTGATTAGCGCTGCTCACTCCAGGAAGCAAAACCGTCGACATCAGCAAGTTCAGTAGCAGCCATGTCTCAAAGAACTGAACAGCCATGTTTTTTTCTCCTTCACAAATTGGCATGTTTCTACTTCTATCTGTAATGCAGATTCTTATGGCTTGGTGGATCTATTCTTGTGTGGATAATATTTGTATGTAAGGGTCTAAGGTTCATTTTTTCTCTGTCCAGTCTACAATGACCAATTAGCCGGTTAGTGATAGGCTTCGATCTGTGATGTGCCTGCATATATAAAACTATGAACTAATTTCTTGTCTCTAGTTTGACTAGGACTCTGTTCAGCAAATAGTCTATCGTCTATGTTTTATCCATGTGAAGGTCCCAACAGAGGCTTGATCTAAAAGTATGAGAGCTCTCTAACACTATGTAAGATTGAACCATTTGATAGGACTACAA
Organism: Saccharum hybrid cultivar R570; assembly: GCA_038087645.1. Lineage (NCBI taxonomy): Eukaryota > Viridiplantae > Streptophyta > Magnoliopsida > Poales > Poaceae > Saccharum > Saccharum hybrid cultivar. The sequence continues at coordinate 31,579,047 of JAQSUU010000001.1, read as the reverse complement.
ACAACAGTCTGTGTCCCTCCAGATCTGGCCATTCTATTTTTTTGTAAGATCCTGTTATTCTACAGTTTATTTGAGTGTCCACTTATATGCCTTTTGGAATATTTATGCTTTCATCCAAAAAAAATGGAGTTGTCATTGTTGTGATATCTAATTATTTGTGTGTCCATGCTGCAGTGAAGATTTTAGGCTAAGCGGAGTGCTGCATTGAAGATTTTGGGCTAAGGAAAGAGTGTTATCGTGGTGAGCTCTTATTTCTGATGGATTTGTGCATGATTGGGGATCTAGGGTTAGTACTACTGATGGATTTGTGCATAGACGTACAAGTGATTGACAATCTATTTGCCATTAGCAATTTGCCACTGGAATTTGCAATTGAAATTAGGAGATGCCGATGCAGCAAGCCTTCTAGATTAAACTATTAGGGCTCTTATGTCTTCAAGTATCCGATTTAATAAATTCATGCTGTCAAAATAGTCTTTTACTTGTTTGATTTTATTTTTTAGTACAATTTACAATGAAAAAGGTTGAACCTGTCATAATCAATATAGAAGCCTATAGTTACGTAATCCCATGAAAATTGGCTACACATACTTAATGCTGAAATTCAGCTGTTGTAATGCTGAAATTGAATGTTCAAAACAGAATGTGTGATTGTGCAGTCCTCTTTTGACCAGCGTTGCCACACAGGGCTCGTAACTTGGACTGGAAGCTTCCCTGTTCTTTAGTGTTTTAGTGTGAAGAAACTAAACAACGCTGCTATACATAACAACACACAATTATTTTATTGTGAACTACTTGCATCTTTAGAAAAAGAAAATGTTTGCCACACATTTTCTAAATATGTTTTTCTGCAATATGACATAGGCAGTAGCATTCAGTGATTTGTGTACACACATAGATGGATGACAGTAGCATCCATTGATTGTATAAACTCAGTGACAATAGTATAAATACATGTGATGAAAGTATATTTCACAATTAGGGCTAACCCTAGAAGGGTAGCTATATAGGTCCCATACATGGGCCACATGGGCCTTAGCCACATGGGCCTAAACACATACTCCAACACCCCCCCGCAGTCCGAACTACCGACGCAACGGAGTTCGAGGCTGAACAAGAAAGAACACACCAACCCCCCCACAGACACAACTAGCCACCGGTGATGTTGAGGCTGGTGCGAAACTCGGTGAAGGTCAAGGACGGGAGGCCTTTGGTGAAGATGTCCGCGAACTGGGAGGTCGTCGGAACATGAAGAACCCGCACCTCGCCCATGGCCACCCGATCCCGGACAAAATGGAGGTCGATCTCCACATGCTTCGTCCGCTGGTGCTGGATGGGGTTGGTGGAGAGGTAGACCGCACTGACGTTGTCGCAGTAGATCAGTGTGCTCTGGGAGGGTGGCGTGTGCAACTCAGCCAGCAGCTGCCGGAGCCAGGCGGCCTCCGCCACGCCGTTAGCAACGGCGCGGTACTCCGCCTCGGCGCTGGATCGGGAGACCACCGGCTGGCGCTTGGACGACCAAGACACCAGGTTGCCGCCCAGGAAGACGGCGTAGCCGGAGGTGGAGCGGCGAGTATCAGGGCACCCGGCCCAGTCAGCGTCGGTGTAGACGACGAGGTCGGTGGAGGCGGCCCGGTGGAGGAAGAGGCCGTAATCAAGTGTGCCCCGGAGGTAGCGGAGGAGGCGCTTAAGAGCCAAGAGGTGAGGCTCCCGGGGGTCATGCATATGGAGGCAGACCTGCTGAACTGCATAGGTGATGTCCGGCCGGGTGAATGTGAGGTACTGAAGGGCCCCGGCGAGACTCCTGTACGCAGTGGGATCGGCCACCGGTGGTCCCTCAGCCTCAGATAGCTTGCCCTGAGTGTCGACCGGAGTGGAGCAGGGGTTGCAGTCAGTCATCCCAGCCCGCTCCAGGATGTCCCGAGTATACTGTCGCTGGTGAAGTAGGAGCCCGGTAGGACGGTGCGCAACAGTGACACCGAGGAAGTGGTGAAGCTCACCCAGATCCTTCATCGCGAACTCCTGCTGGAGAGCGGCGATGATCCGGCGGAGAAGTGACTCACTGGAGGCGGTGAGGACAATGTCATCAACATAGAGCAGCAAGTATGCAGTGTCGGCCCCATGGTGGTAGACGAACAGAGACGTATCGGACTTGGCCTCCATGAACCCTAGTGTCAGCAAGAAAGCGGCGAACCGGTGGTTCCACGCCCGAGGTGCCTGCTTGAGGCCGTAGAGGGACCTGTTGAGCCGGCAAACCATGTCAGGACGGGTGGTGTCGACGAACCCCGCCGGCTGACTGCAGTACACCGTCTCGGTGAGAAGGCCGTGGAGGAAGGCGTTCTTGACGTCCAGCTGATGGACGGGCCAAGACCGGGCAAGTGCCAGCGATAGCACGGTACGGACGGTGGCCGGCTTGACCACCGGGCTAAAGGTCTCATCGTAGTCGACGCCAGGGCGCTGAGTGAAACCCCGGAGGACCCACCGAGCCTTGTAGCGCTCGAGAGAGCCGTCGGCCCGGCGCTTGTGGGTCCAAATCCACTTGCCGGTGACGACATTGGCGCCCGACGGCCGGGGCACCAACTCCCACGTCTAGTTGGCGAGTAGCGCGGCGTACTCCTCTTCCATCGTGCGGCGCCAGTGAGGGTCCAACAGGGCGTCGTGGACGGAAGAGGGTACTGGGGAGACCACCGCGTCACCGGTCGAAACCTCGAGGACACGAGGCGGCAGTGTACCAGCCGCGTGTCTGGTCACCATCGGGTGAACATGCCGCGGGTGTCGGTGAAGCAGCGGCGGGTGGCAGACCGGCGGGGCACCACGAGCGGGCGGGGACTGCGGCGGTGGTGTCGGTGTCCCCGGTGGAGAAGGGAGCGGCGGCGGCCGCGGCCTGCGCTGGTACACCCGTACCGGCGCGGCGAACCTCGACGGAGGTGCCGGGACAGGTGTCTAGACGGGATCCAGCGTCGTCAACCGACACGACCCCCCCCGGGGCAGCAGCGGGGGACGAAGGCCCCGGGTCTGCACCACCCGGAGAGGACGGGGCCGCGCCCGAGGACGACGGGCACGAACCTGCGGGGGAGCCGGGACAGGAAGCCGGCCCAGGGCGCGGCGAAGCGGTACCTGCAGGAGACCACGAAAAAGGTGGCTAGACCACCGGGTCAGTGGGAAACAGGGAGGGTGGGTCAGGTACCGGAGGGGTGGTGGTGCTAGAAAAGGGAAAGACGGACTCATTGAACACCACATGGCGAGAGATGAGAACCCGTCGGGAAGTAAGGTCAAAGCACCGGTACCCCTTGTGATCCGGGGAGTACCCGAGGAAGACACAGAGCGTGGAGCGAGGGTCCAGCTTGTGAGAAGAAGTGGCAGCGGTGTTGGGGTAACACGCACACCCAAACACACGGAGGTGATCGTACCGAGGCGGGGTACCGAAGAGGGCGTGGTGAGGAGTGGGAGCGGGGCAGGCCGCGGAAGGAAGGCGGTTAAGAAGGTAGGTGGAGGTGTGTAGGCCCTCAGCCCAGAAGCGAGCGGGAAGAGAGGCCTGAAACAGAAGGGTACGCACGGTGTCATTGGTGGTGCGAATCATCCGCTCAGCCTTGCCATTTTGCGAAGAGGTGTATGGACAAGACATGCGGAGCTGAACACCGTGAGAGAGGAAGAAGTCGTGGGAGGTGGAGTTATCAAACTCGCGACCATTGTCACACTGGACGACCTTGATGGGGAGGCCGAACTGTGTAGACACCCAAGAAAAGAAGTGGAGGAGCGTGGTAAACGTATCAGACTTCGCACGGAGAGGAAAAGTCCACAAATAATGTGAAAAATCATCAACAACCACAAGATAGTACTTATAACCAGAAATACCGAGAACAGGAGATGTCCATAGGTCGCAATGTACAAGATCAAAAATGTGGGCCGCATGGGAAGTAGAGCTAGAAAAAGGAAGACGAACATGTCGACCCAATTGGCACGCATGACACAGTTGCTCATCATGAGCTCGAGTACATGGAAGACCGGAGCTACGACTGAGCTGTATCAGGGCATCACATCCAGGATGGCCGAGGCGTCGGTGCCATGTAGTAGAGGAAGTAGAAGCGACGAAGGCAGCTGACAAAACGGGCGGCGAAGAAGACGAAGGAGCCACCGGGAAGCGAAGAGTGTAAAGGGGCCCGGTGCTGTCACATCAGAGCAGAGGACGCCGGGAAGCCAAATCCTTTACAGTAAGACCAGAAGAGTCAAATTCCACAGAACAAGAATTGTCAGCTGTAAAACGTCGAATAGAAAGAAGATTATGAACCATAGAAGGAGCAACAAGAACATCAGGAAGACGAAAGGAGCCATGAGCACCGGCGGTACCCACAGACGAGACCGGAATACAAGAGCCATTTGCGACCATAATGGACGAAGGAAGAGAGGAAGAGGGAGAGTGAATCGACGAAAGTATACCGGGGTCAGGAGTAGTGTGGTAGGTGGTAGGTGGCCCCCGAATCAGCGATCCACTCGGGTCCGACCGGAGGTGTCAGGCCCATGGTGCTGAACGAGCGAGCCAGAGCCGCCTGGTCCCAGCCGGTGACCCCCGGTGGAGTCCCGGAGGGTGGAACCCACGGCGTAGCAGGGAAGGCGCCAGGTGGAAGATCAGCAGGAAGAGCTCCTGTGAGCATGGCCACTGGTGGGCGAGTGTCGGCTCCGGTGGCGTGGTAGGGCCACATGGATATGCGACCGGACCACGGGTTCTGGAAAGAAGGCCATGGTGACCCCCCGTGTGGCCCAGCCGGTTCCAGAGCCTGGAGGTGACCCCCCCTGCCACCACCACGGCCCCCTCCATGGCAACGACGAGAGCCACGACCCCCCCTGCCACCTCCGCTCGGCCCGGAGGGAGGAGGGCCCAGAAGAGACGACGACGGTGTAGCGGTCGACCGCGGTGGAGCAGACGGACGCGGCGAAGTAGCAGCCAGGGTTGTCGAGGAGGACGAGGACCCCGTGGAAGCTGTGGAGCCCGGCTGGATGCCCTGCGTGAGCTCCTCCATGACGAGATCGTCACGGACCTCCAGGAAGGTGGGGAAAGGCCTCTGGCGGGTGATCCACGTCCTGAGGTGGGCGTAGCGGTCGCTGAGCCCCTGGAGGACGTTGAGGACCAGGATCCGATCCTCTATAGGCCACCCGAGGTCCCCCAGGGAGTCTGCCATGCCCTTTATCCGACGGCAGAACTCACCAACGGAGAGGTCACCCTGGACGAAGGTCCGGAAGCTCGCGTCGAGGCGCAGAGCCCGAGCCTCAGCGTTGCCCAGGAACTGGCCCTCAAGGGCGAGCCACGCCCGGCGCGCATCCGATGAGGTGCGGACGAGGTCGTGGAGGTCCAGAGAGATGGTCCCCAGGATCCAGGAGAGGACGATGCTGTCCAGACGAAACCACGATGGGGTCTGGACGGCAACCGAGGCGTTGACGAGGACGTGGTCGTCGAGGGCGTAGCGGCGAAGAGTGAGAAGGACCAGGTCCCGCCAGCGGGCGTAGGAGGGCGACTCGGGCTCGAGGATGACCGGGACGAGGAGGCGAATGTTCTGGACCCCCCCGGCCTGGTAGTGAAGCTGAGCCACGAGCGGATCGGCCGGGTCATGCCAGAGGACGGCGGTGGGAGACACACGGCGACCCGGCGAGGCAGAGGACGTGGCCCCGCCAATCGGAGAGGCAGGCGTGAGGAGGCGCTCCGCCTCGGCGATCTGACGAGCCAGGGCGTCGGCCGCGTCGCGTTCGTGCTCCCACACGAGGGCGGCCGCGCGCAGCCGGGCCTGCCCCTCCGCGGCGGCAGCCCGGGCGGCGACGAGGGCAGCGGCGAGGGCGGAGTCGGGGCGCGTGCCGGGAAAGGCAGAGGCTGCTGGTTGTTCCGTCACCATCGGAGGGGAATCGGGATTCCCGGAGTTGGTCACAGGAAGGCCCCCAACCACCTCCCCGGAGTCCAGCGGTGCTGAGGTAGTCCCGGTGGCTGCCCCACCGACAGCAGTCATGGCAGTAGCGGCCCAGGGGTGGTGGACAGCCGTGGCACCGCCCATGGTGAGGCCAGCAAGGGCGCGGATGGCTGCTGGAGGGAGATCGGCCTGCCGAGCAGCGGTCAGGAGACCGGGAAGGTGCTCTGCGGCCGGGATGGTCATGGAGATGGCGCCGGCTGGGAGGACGCCGGCGGCCGCACCAGGAAGGTGAGCGGCGGCGCCCTCACCTGGGGCAGGGGCGACGGCGATAGGAGGGGCGGCCGCGCCAGCCGCGCCTGCGCCCGTAGCGGTAGCAGCTGCCAGGGCGGCGGCGCGCGGATCCGGAGGAGGAGCTGCGGCGCCAGTGGCCGGAAGAGGGGCGGCAGCGCGAGCAGGGGCCGGAGGAGGGGCGGCGGTGGGAAGCAGGGGGCGGGTAGGGGAAGAAGCCACCTGTGCCCAGGAAGAGGATGAGAGAGGGGGAAAACCATGGAGGTAGGAAGGAGGGGGAGGAGGAGTACGCCGGCCAGCCATGGCGTCGGCGGCGGCGGCGCCAGCCCCCAGGGAGCGGCGGCGGCGGCTGGAAGGAAGGGAAGAAAACCTAGGCTGTTGATACCATGATGAAAGTATATTTCACAATTAGGGCTAACCCTAGAAGGGTAGCTATATAGGTCCCATACATGGGCCACATGGGCCTTAGCCACATGGGCCTAAACACATACTCCAACAACATGGAATGCCATTGCTTGGACTTTTAGTTGCTACAATTAACTGGGTCGTGTAATCACTGGAAGTTTATAAAAAAACTGAACTGTACTTGAGTGTATTTCTGTATATGCGCCAAGTTTGGTTAGCATTTCTGAATGATGGGGAACCATGATAATAGTTTAAGTTCAGCATCTGGAAGCATTGTGTGTTCTTACTAGTAGTTTACATGTTGCTCTTCTAACCTGATACACATACAATAGAAACTGCACAGACTTTTTGTGTGCTGTAAAAAAAACTACAGGCAATAAGCACAAGGCAGCAGGATCAAAGGCTCCCTGACTCTTCCTACAGTTTCATGACAGATGGCTAGATGAAAGTGCAGTCTGCATTAGACTGTCACAAGTTTTATATCTTGTCATTTTTGAATGGTCACTTTGTAGTCTTGCATTGCTTCAGCTTAAGTTTCTCCAAGTTATTTGTATTAAGCTCAAGTTATGTTTTACTTGTTAGAACAAGTCATCTTATTGTTAGAGCAAGTTAACAATGGTTTAGGAAGTTCAAGGCGCTTATTCTATATATTCTGTATATGACAAATTAGTATCTGCTGTCTTCACTCATAGCGAGGTACCAATAAGAAAGTTTGTTTTTGGTGTCTTCCTAGCTGCTAGATTTGCAAAGTTCAGGTATTTATGGCTTACTCTGTGGTTAGCTCTAGACGTCTGTTTTGTGAATACAAATACTTCTATCAAGTAAATTATGTATTGTCTTTTGTATCAGCTAGCACAATCTGTTGTTTGGTGATCCTACTTATGACAGGCTAGCTGTTTGATAACCTGGTTGATTTTTTGCTGATCCATGACATGGCTAAATGTTTTTTATTAATGAATTTATGTTTGCTGTTTTTTCATTGTGCTGTTTTTTCATTGCGGGCAGCGCGGGAGGCCCAAGACAAAAGGATTGCGGAAATTGTCGCCTGGATGCAATCTTCGACGGGTTCCCCCCGTGCCTCCAGGGTTAATGGGTCCACCGACGCATCCTAACCAATCTCCCCTGATGCAAACTCCTGTGAGTCACACATGCAAGGAATTGCAACATTAGCTAATCAACTAATCTCCTCTGATGCAAACTCTTCTCATGTGTGCAGCTTTCGTCGGTGGGTTCGAACAACCCACTTCCTGGCGCTCAGGGCGACCAAGTGTTTCCGTCACCGCCGTCACAAGGTTGTCAAGGGCGACCGGCGTAGTGAGTAGCACCGGTAGTTTCATGTCTTGTTTTGGTATGCATGCATGTGGATGAACTATGCACGAACTTGTTATGCACGTGGACAGGGCTGGATATCGAGCCAACCATAGTTTTTTTCGAGCTTTTTTAGAAATTAGTATAATCTTATTCATCATTATTTCCTGCATTGTTTAAGACCCAACTTCACGACGAGCCTAACGAGCCGAGCCTAACGAGCCGAGCCGAAGTTGAAAGTCATTCCAAATCAAGTCATTTTCATTTTAAAAGATAAATGAGTCCAATCGGAGCACTTTTGTATCGAGCCACCGAGCCAGCTTAACGAGTTTTTTGTCCAGCCCTGCACGTGGACTTGTATTTGAGACAGTTTTATGTGATTTATGTGAACAATTGTGACATATGGTGCTGGATGTGAGTTATGCGATGGATGTGATATATATGGTGCTGGATGTGGTATATCTGTGATGAATAATATAGACATATATATACATTTGTCGTGTTTGCAGGGATTGAAAACAAAAACAAAAAAAACAAAAAAAAAATTGGTCACTTTGCCGAGGGGGCAAAGGCTCTTTGCCGAGAGCCTTTTAAGGCAGGCTCTCGGCAAAGCTGGACAATGGACAACGAAATGGCAGTTTTGCCGAGAGCCCTCTTGGTCGGCTCTCGGCAAAGAAATTTTTTTAAAAAGAAAAACTAAAATATTTGCCGAGGGTCAGGCACCGGGCTCTTGGCAAAGAAATTATTCAAAAAAAAAGAAAAAAATCTTTGCCGAGAGCCTGCACCGGGGCTCTCGGCAAAGAAATTATTCAAAAAAAAGAAAAAAATATTTGCCGAGAGCCGGGCACCTGGGCTCTCGACAAAGAAATTAAGTAAAAAAAAGAAAAAAAAAATATTTGCCGAGAGCCGGACATCTAGGCTCTCGGTAAAGAAATTAAGTAAAAAAAATTGAAAAATTCTTTGCGGGCTCTCGGCAAAGGACCGGTAACGGCGGAAAGCTCCTAACGGCTACTTTTGTTTGCCGAGAGCCGCCGTGGCCCTCGGCAAAGGCTTTGCCGAGTGCTCGAAAGAAGGCTCTCGGCAAAGGCCCCTTTGCCGGACGCCGCTTTGCTGGCAGCTCTTTGCCGAGAGAGGCTCTCGGCAAAGCCTTTGTCGAGAGTAAACAGGAGCCTGCCTGTCCAGTAGTGTCTACAGCAGGCATCCCCTGGTGGTGGCGGTGGTGGTGTGGTGACGGCTGCAAGAAACGCAAGTCCGACGGGCGCGGACGTCCACTAGTACCCGGCAGCAACACCACTCCCCAGTCCCCACACCGTCGACGCCGCCCCGCCTCCTCAGTGGGCGTCGTCGTACAACCCGTGGCAGGGCGTCGTTCAGGCGTGGCAACCGAACCCGTGACAAGCATGATAATGATATGACTATATATATATATATATATATATATATATATATATATATATATATATATAGTCATATCATTAATGATATGACTATATATATATATATATATATATATATATATATATATATATATATATATATATATATATATATATATATATATATATATATATATGAGCAAGTGAAGTTTCGTTTTCTTATATTATCTCATGGAGATTATTTCGATCTACAATGTTAGTCAGATTGCTTAAACCTTACAAGACCAACGATATATATTTTCAATTAAGTAGCATAAAACATGCTTATGTATTTTATGTTCAACCAACTTATAAGCGCAGCTACCAGCATGTATGTTTCCTGGAACAATCATGTGTATTTTTTACTGGCCAACGTTTTTCATTTCTTGATTTCACTTATGTCGCACCCCATTAACCCTCCACCTGTATACCGCTCCAAATTTTCGCACCACGCGCGAGGTGTTATCTAGTTTTAATACACATTGTACCACACCCTACATATCTCGTATGTGAGCCAAACTTGTGATCTACGTTCATCGGAGTTAAAACAATTTGCATCTAGCGATGATATAAAGACCTATTCCTATAAGTATTGGTTTTCCTTTCAAGCACGAGCAGGCTGCTATTTTTTCTAATTTTAAAGGTCAAATTTTTGTCTCGTTCTACTGCTTTTTCTGATGCATGGTTAGTTACTGTTCGTTGCTTCTTCTTTTTTTGTCATTGTCTACGAGTCCGAATAGGAGCTTGTCGCTATTGTTTTTCATATTCTTTTTTTCTTTTTGCCTGCAAGCCTAAGTCCGCTGCTTCCTTTTTTTCACTCTGTTCGTTCCATTATGTCCGCTGTTTATAATAAACAAATATTCCCAGTTCCTTATCACTAATCAAACTATAAATTGGAATCTTTAGTGGCTTGTTATCCGGTCTAATTTAAATAAACATAACTCCAAGTTATACGCATATATCATTGTACCTCTTGACTAGGGGAAAATTGATAGAGATACTTCGTCATAATAATCAACAGATAGACCAATTCTTGACACAGTTACAAGTAACGTTGCTGACTTTAATAAAAAAAATTAGAACTATATATTTTTATGGGTCACCAAAGGATTCAACAAATGAATATTATAAAAACTAAAGTTATGATATATCACGAGTAAATATTTTTATGCCTTACAATGGAAGAAAAAAATCTATTGTACTCTCTCCATTCTAAACTGTAAGTCGTTATGAATTTTCAAGACATAGTTTTCACTATACATCTAGACATAATTTATATCTAAATGCGTAGCAAAAGCTATGTATCTGAAAAACCAAAACGACTTACAATTTCGGACGAAGGAAGTATTTTAATTCGTTACTGACTTCATAGGACATTGTCATATTATTACTAGTATTTATATACGAATATCATAATCATCATAAAATAAATTATAATCTTTATTTTTTTTTGAAAAGGTAAAATATAAATATATATTATTTCTGTTCTTATTATTTTCAATTAATGTCCAATAGTAGTTTTTTACTCCCATTATAACGCACGATATATTTTCTAGTCTAAATATAGAGCAAAGTAAATTGGAACGGAGGAAGGAGATCTATACCTCATAATAAAAAGGCAAAATTTACATCATAACTTTTTTCTGCCTCTTTTTTTCCACTACGGTATGCTTGTATATATTTTTTTTCCTATTCCTGTCCGGGTTCTATTCATATTATTTTTTTTCTTTCCATACATTAATATGTCTCCTTTTTATATTACAAGTTTTAGGTTGGTTGGAAATTGGAAAAAATAATAGTCGAGGTCGTCCGCCGCCATGTCGAGCGACGACGGCAGCAGGAGCACAGGCGGCGGCACCACCTTCTTGACGTCGGCGTTCTTAGGCAGAGAAAGTGCAGCGTGATGGGGTGGAGCGCGTGGCGGTGTAGCGATAGCTTCTGGCTCAGCGAACGGTGTCGAAGCACTTGACGTTCCCCGCGGTGGACACCATCCAGGGCAGCACCTTCTCGCCGCCGACGCGGGACAGCACCAGCAGCCAGCGACCGAGCACGGCACAAAATCAAGGGGGGGCAACTTGACAAAACACAAATGAAATATGTTGACATCAGAAATAAAACCATATATACAATAATATATTTAACTAGCCACATATCAAGTGACTACAGAGACTGTCAGACTACTCTTAACCAAGTTATGGACTAAAACTAGCTAGTTATATATATTTATAGTTGGGTCACATTTCACAAAATACAAGTGACCACAAACTATTAAACAAGCCAAGCCAAAATATGTGTCAAACGACATAGGACTATCAAATCCTAAAAGTCTGCTCTCCTGTTCTTCAGATCCTTGAAATATGAGATTATATCATCATAGGTGTAGTGTTCTACTATTTCACCTTCGACCTGAACAAGCAAGATGTTGGCAATGTATTGATCTTCCATCTTGTTGCGCAACCTTGTCTTGACGATCTTCAAGACAAAGAAAATACGTTCTGCAGTAGCTGTTGAAACTGGAAGAGTAACAAGCAAACAGATCAATCTACCAACCAAGTTATGAATTCTATGCCGTCCTATCTTAACAAAGCCTCGACATAGGTCTACCAAGGTAGAAATACTTTTCATGTCTTCATTGGTAGAAGCATCAATAATGAAATGGTTTAGCTGACGCTCTAACCCAATCATTTCTTGTTGATTGAAATCCAATGGGTAGTACTTCTCAACCATTTTGCATAATCCATTTCTTGGTACAAGTGTAACACTAATGGACAAAAGATCCATCACCTTCTCATTGAACTTTAAGTTTAATTCAGCCAATTGGGTATCAATGGTTGCATGAAATATCTCCACTCGATAGTAGTGCTCCTTAGTAAAATGTTCAGGTTGACGACGAGCACAGCCACCACGCAAAATGTATGTTTCTTCCATACTTGGAATAAGAATGTCATGATTCATGCAAAACTCAACAACTTGGCAAAAAAAGTTTCCCATCCTTCATCAGATCTCATTTTCTCAAGAAGTACTTTTGTGGTTTGCACAAGGCAAATAGCATTTACTATATCTTGCGATTTCTTAAAGCTTGGCCAAGTTGTTCAGTTATTTCTAACATTTCCCTCATCATACACAACACAAACACAAACTCAAATGATGTCAAGTACTTGAAAGAAGTATCTCCATCAGCACGGTTTGCACCTGTTGTTGAGTCGGCGGCTAGATTTTGCAGAAATGAACTTACTGCTTTTAACATGTCCATAAGGCTGGAAATAGAGCCTAGGTGAGAACCCCACCAGTATCTCTTGGACGTCTCAATGAACAGATTTGGTTTGCTCCTTGACCTGTCTCGAGCTCATCAACAACTAGTAGGCGTGTAAGTTCAACCATTTGGGCATCATGGAGCTTATCATGACGCTTTGATGATGAGTCAACTGTGTTTACAATAAAGAGAAGATGCTGAAAAAACTGGGTAACAGGAACCACATCCTTTGCTGCAGCGACAAGAGCAAGTTGCAAGCGATGTGCATAGCAATGGACATAATATGCATAAGGACATTCTCTAAGAAAAAGTGCTTGCAGTCCATTCAACTCTCCCTTCATATTGCTTGCACCGTCATACCCTTGGCCACGAAGGTTTTGGATGTCAAAGCCATATTTGGACAGTACAGTACATAGTTCCTCTTTTAATGTCAATGCTTTGTGTTCTTTACATGTATCAAGTCCAAGAATCGTTCTTGTAAAACACCATTTATATCAACAAATCTGAAAACAATTGCCATTTGCTCTCTCTTTGCCACATCACATGTTTCATCCACAAGAATAGAGAACTTGGCATCACCAATTTCTTCACGGATATGCTTCCTGACTTTCATTGCAAAAATACTTAAAATCTTCTTTTGAATATCCGGTGAAGTGTATTTGCAATATTTTGGGGCATTCTCTAAAATTACACTTGCAATTTCAGGATTGAAGTCTGCAAGAAGCTGAAGCATTTCAATAAAGTTACCTCTGTTTTTTGACCGAGGTGTCTCATCACGACCTCTGAAAGCACATGACTGGAATGTTAGCCACTTAACAGATGCTATTGATGTTCTCAGACGTAGATGATTTCTTTCCTTCTCCCTGTCAGTTGCCACTTCCAGAATATTTTCTATATGATTTGGTTGATTCAGTATAGATTGACATTCTCTTACTGCATTATTGTGTTGTGAGCAAGGTGTGGATCCGACATGAACTAAGAAGCCACACTTTTTCCCATCATTAACTTTCTTCCAATTATCGAAACCTTGTGCTATAAAGACATCAAAACCACCTCGCTTCTTTATATTTTTGCTGCAAAGGAAGCAGAAAAAACAATATGCATGGCCGCTGCTCTCGGAATATTCCAACCAAGACGGAAACTGACTGAACCAAATATAATTGAAACGGCGTCAATGCCCTTGGGGTCCAGAAGTCTTGTATCTCTTCAATAATGGTTGCATGGGACCTAACTACAAGTATGCTCGCCGCACTTGATCTCTCTGGTCATTTAGATATTGCCAAATTTGTGGACGCAATGCAGGATCTCTCTCCAAGAATTCAATGCCTCGAAACATGATTTGTCCATTTGTTTGATTTTCTTCTTCCTCAGCTCCGTCTCCTTCTGTATCTTCTTCTGCTATTCCAATTTCTTCTTCCTGGACTTCTTCTGCTATTCCAATTTCTTCTTCTTCTTCCACATCCACAACTTCTTATTCTCCTTGCCTTAGCTGATCCAATTCATCTAACTGAGCTGCTGCTTCTTCCTCATTTCCTTCTTGCCTTTGGGGTTCCAAATCACCTAGCTGAAGTATTAGAGGAGCCTGATCTTCCTCTTCCCCAACATCTGATTCATCTCGTTTTCTTTTGTAAAAAGAATGGAGAGACACAGTTTTCATACGAACCATTGTTGGCTTGTTGCTACCTAGTTAAAAATTGCATATAGTTAATTTTGATCTGAATCTAGCATCTAGGCATCTAGCAAAACCACCTGAAAAAGAAATAGAGCAAAAGATTGGAGTTGGAGATTGAAGAAGAAAAATTAACCTAGCGACGAGCCGACGAGGCATCGAGCTAGCGACCACCGCTGCTGCGATGCAGCCTGCACCCTGTAGGACCGCGAGACGGAGGGAGGACGACGTGCTGGTGTCTGCTCGGCTGGGGGCTGGCGGGTGGCGGCAGCGGCGTGGCGCTGCGCGGCGCCATGGCAGAGCGGCGGACTGGCGGAGGTTGGAGACTCGGAGGAGTCCCCGAGTCAGCGACGGAGGCACTCTGCTCAGCTATTCTGCTCCCGTTGTTGGCCCATCTCGCTATTGGGCTTTGTGGGCTGAACAATATTTGGGAATTTTGGTTTGGACAAGGGGGGCCGGAGCCCAGTTTGGCCCCCATTGGGATCCGTCCGTGTTCCCCAACATCTAATTCATCTCGTTTTTCTTTTGTAAAAAGAATGGAGAGACACAGTTTCATATGAACCATTGTTGGCTTATTGCTACCTAATTAAAAATTGCATCCAGTTAATTTTGATCTAAATCTAGCATCTAGGCATCTAGCAAAACCACCTGAAAAGAAATAGAACAAAAGATTAGAGTTGGAGATTGAAGAAGAAAAATTAACCTAGCGACGAGTCGATGAGGTGTCGAGCCAGCGACAACCGCTGCTGCGTTGTAGCCTGCACCCTACAGGACCACGGGACGGAGGAAGGACGACGTGCTGGTGTCTGCTCGGCTGGGGGCTGGTGGGTGGTGGCAGCAGCACGGCACCACGTGGCACCGTGGCGGAGCGGCAGATCAGAGACTCGGAGGAGTCCCCGAGTCAACGACGGAGGCACTCTGCTCAGCTATTCTACTCCCATTTGAAAGGTCCTTGTTTGGTTTTGGTAATTGAGTGACAACTTAGGTGAACTAATTGTGTTTATGTGAGATACACAAGTGATTAGTCCACAGGTACATGTGTGTGAGCAACATATGCCATGAAGGTGGAAACATCTTGGAGATGTTGCAAAGCTTGCACATGTGATGATGGAGGAGCTCATTGCATATGAGACATGACATGGTGTCATGTGACTAAGGTGGAGAAGATCAAGATAAGGCTTGGCTCGACGGACTGGTTGCAAGTGTGAAGGGCAAGTCGGAGGCTTTGAAGCGAGGTACCGCATGTGATGGTGAAGCTTGAGCAAGACTTGGCGCCGATGGACCGAAGCAACGGTGAAGAGCAAGTGAGGTCAAGATTGATGAACCAATATGGTCGCGTGATAATATGAAGTGGATCGTATCATTTGGTGATTGGTTGGTGCATGTGTTGCATCAACATCGGAGGAGATGTAATAGAATGCGCAAGGCAAAGGTATAACCTAGGGCATTTTCATTTCACCCGTCATAGGTGTGTAGAGAAGTTGATGACCGGGTTTAGGATAGATGGTCATACTATCAAGAGGGGCAAACTTGTTTGCATATCGGTCATCGAGTGCCACTCAAGTGATCTAACTATGCATCATTGCTAGGATCGAGTGGCGTGGCAAGTTGAGTGGCTAACTCCTTTGAAAAAATGATTGTGAAAATGCTAACACACGTGCACATGGTGGTGTTAGCACATTTGCGAAGGAGGTGGAGTTTGAGGGGTAAAGAGGGGTTTGGGTGCATTCGGCGCTTTTGTGGAAGTAAAATGCATATTTTTCACTGCGCCAGAGTCAAAGAAACAGAGGCGAAAAGAGGTCACTGGTGTGACTGGACGCTGGACCGGATGCGGTCTCGACACGACCGGCGCATCCGGTCAGTGGCAGCAGCTGTGCATGGCGCGGGGCGCTAGGGTTTGCAATCAGCGCGTCCGGTCCCTCGTGGAACTGGAGCGTCTAGTCACGCACCCAGAGACTACGCGAGTCTCAGAGCTTATTGGACGTGATGGCGCGTCCAGTGACATGCGATCAGACGCATCCGATCATGATAGGAGCTCTCTGGACCGCGATTGGACACTGGCGCTATCGCGTTCGGTCGTGGCATGGAGCGCGTTCGGTCAAACAGTGAAGCATGTCCGGTCGTCGTGATGACCGTTGGTGTGCAGTGACCGTTGGAGGATCAAGCGGCCATAGTTGAATCCAGGAGGCCACATGGATGGCTGTGAGTAACCGGACACGGTGAGCGCGTTCGGTCAGTTCGACCGGCACGTCCGGTCGATGCGAAAAACGCCCAATGAAGGGGTAATGGCTATATTTGTTCGTGGGGTTATAAATAGAAGTGGTGGCCGGCCTTGGCCGGATGTTGAGTACACTATAGCCTTGGTGGCTTATGTGGTAGAGCTTGGGAGCCCTCTAACTCACTCTTGCTTGATAGTGTTCATCCGATCGAGTGAGTGAGCGATTCTAGCGCGATTACATCATGAGGTTGCATAGAGTGGTAGTAGGTGTTCGTGTTGCAAGCCGGTGGTGCTTGTTACTCTTAGAGGTTGCCACCTCCTAGATGGCTTGGTGGCTTGTGGCTCTATCGAAGCTCGCAGGAAGATTGTGCGAGGCTCCGGAGAAGCTTTGAGAGAGGGATTGTGCTCACCCCGCAGGGATTGCGAAGAGCAACTCTAGTAGAGCGTGTCATTGAGCTACCACACTTTGAGGTGGGTTCTAGCGGTGCCTTTGGGAGGCTCGGTTGTGGATACCGATTAGCTGCCGAACCATGAGGTGTTGGTCGACACAACGGGGACGTAGCTTGGTGGCAACCAAGTGAACCTCAGGAGAAAATCATTGTGTCAACTTTATGTATTTCTTCATGGTGATTTGCATCCTCTCTACGCAACCTTGTATTTACTTTACATACATAGTGCTTGTGTAATCGCTCTTGTAACTAGTTTGCTTCAGTAGCTAGCTAGTTACCTTCTTGCTTGTGTAGCTAGAAGTATCCCCTTTGCGTGGCTAATTTGGCTTATGTAACCTTGTTAGTCACATTGCTTAGTTTGTGTAGCTAAGTAATTTGCGCTCTCTAATTTGGCTTGTGTAGCCTTGTTATTGAGCATTGTAAGTGAGCTTAAGAGCTTTGTGCTTTTGCTTACTAGAATTGTGTAGGAGCTCCCTAGGTGCTTGAAGTACTAGTTGCATAGGTTTGTGTGACCTTACAAGCTAGAATTGTTTAAGTGAGCTCTTGCTAGGAAGGCACCTTATTTGCTTGATTAGGATCTTTTGTAAGGTGCTAGAGTCATAGATAGATGGGTGTAGTCTTGGCTAGACCAATAAGTTTAATTCCACATTTATTTTGGTTAGCCGGCGCGATTAAGTTTTAGAAAGGACTATTCACCCCCCTCTAGTCCGCCATCTTGACCCTTCACCGTTGTTGGCCTGTCTCGTTATTGGGCTTTATGGGCTGAACAATATTTAGGAATTTTGGTTTGGACAAGGGGGCCGGAGCCTAGTTTGCCCCTATTTAGCGTCCGAGAATCTCCGTGATCTGCTCATCGAAAGGCGAATGAGGGCATTAGTGTCACCATGCTAGACGCCCATCTTGGCGAGGATTCCCACCATGGAAAGCCACGGAAGCCAGGTCATGTGATGGTCGAGCTATTAGTGAAGAGCGATGTCTATGTGAAGACTGAAGATCGACGACTGAAAGCTCTAGTTTGGTTTTGGTGAATTGATGAAACCCTAGTGCTAACCTTGTTTCTCTAGTGATCATGAGATAGGTAGCACTATTCCAAGTGATGGAGCAAATGATGAAGATCATGATGGTGGTGATGACCATGGAGATGATCAAGTGCTCGGGCTTGGAAAAGAAGAAAGAGAAAAACAAAAAGCTCAAGGCAAAGATATAAGTGATTAGGAGCTTTTTGGTTTGCACTCAAGACACCATAGAGGGTGTGAGTTGTCATGGAACCGTCCAAATTATAAGAGCACAAGTATAAAAACAATCACCGAAGTGATCAAATTCTCACACTTGAGCCCATATAACTCCGGTAGTCCAATGAAATCACGAGGGATTTCAAATCAACCAACATACAAGCCAAGATCATAGTGATTCAACCTAACAAGTCACATGTTATATCCATTTCACAAGTAGTTCAACATACATCGAAGTTCAACATAGTAATTACAACTTAAATTAAAAAGTAGCGGAAGCAAAGTAATTTGAAACTAACATTAATCTTATTTCAAATACATGCCAGTACCAAGGTTGACTTCCAACAAAATCATTAGAGACAAAATAATAAGAAGGATCATGCCCATGATCGCACTCTGCCACTAAGGCAGGAGCCAACCAACTCTTGCAATCGCCATGATACATCACAACCTGCAACAAGTGGGGATAAACCCTGAGTATGAGAATGTACTCAGCTAGACTTACCCGTCATAAACCAGAAATAAAGTGACACCAAGGACCATGCAAGGCTGATATAAAGTGGGCTGGCTTGACAACATTTTACATAAAAGCTTAATATAGATAAGCAATCATTAATGCTTAAGCATCCAGTTAATTATCATTAACCTGTCATCTATATTAGAACATGTACTAGAGCACTCACTTAATTAGGAGCAAACAATATTAACCATAGCAGGTATAAATTGAGGCAACATTTAAATCATCATCCAATTAACCATCCATTCCATATAATTGAATCTACGTTGCCGCTGCTCAAGTCAAGTGCTCACTAACCGGGAGCGATGACGATTCGATTTGAGTTCCTATCCAGCTGGAGGGGTATTTCTAACACAAACCATGCAGGCCCGTGCCAGGGTCGCACAAGTCACCTTTGATACACTTTAGGAAAGCGCGGGTTCAACTGATGCCGCATCCCCAAGGACAACACTCTGCCAGGATGATAGAGACTTTAACTCCCCCTTGTTCTTATGCCAGTATCCCCAAGCACATCCTTACTTCCTCTAGAATGCGCACTTGACCCCCCCCCCCGATTCTTGGCCTGAACTGTATTACTCGGCTTCGCGGTCAGAACGGCTTATCCGACCAGCTAAGTGTTAGACTGCGTTCAACATGACTCAAGGACATACAGCGAATCGGTCCTTAAATGACTCAGACAGGGATAGATCCACACCCAAGACCTCCATGCCTTGTTGCTTCACTATCGTCATCCCGTCCGGTCTCCTTTTATATTATTAGCACATGGTTCTTTTCCACGATAGCAAATATAGTCAACCGTGTCATATATGAATATCCCTACATCTTGCAGGTGACAGTAAATCACCTGACTTCTACCGCTTAAAGCAGGGTTAAGCATCTACTCGATCCTGGTCTATGTAGGATTCAAGGATTCATATATCTGGACAAGGAGTGATATTGATGCAGTAAGGTTTTCACTCAACTCCTATACGTAATGCAACAATACATATAACACATATATAGTATTTGCATTAAAAAGTAGGGAGTCTTATAATGCTCCGGGGCTTACCTAGGATCCAACTCAAGTTAGTATTCGTCAGATGAAACTTGCTTGGCGAGCATTCCCCCAATCTAGCACTTGTCTGATTCTTCCATCTCCGAGATAGGTCCACCAACACCATCTTCAGGTTAGCTCCACATCAAGTCCTCCACGTGGTGCATCTAACGTACCTAGATGAGATATAAGATGCAAGTGTATGAATACATGGAAATGCAATGGATGATGCATCACACACTAATCAAGGCAAGTACAAGGTTATACTAAAGACACTTAAGCACATCACTTTGCTTAAATAACATCACACAAACCAACAAGCTAAGATAGCAAGGAGGGCACACTCAGCATGGCACACGAATTCCACATGATCTCAGGTGCATTTAACTTAATTACCAAGGACGTGAACCACACTTAGCAACATGCAAAGTAAGTCAAAGTGAAGCAACAACTATAACTGGAATATGTCAATTTCTGGACTTCAACAATAGCTTCATAAATTAATAATATCTAGAGTTTTATAAATCCAAATGACTTTCAAGAATACATTCTAGAAAGCTTATGAAATTATCTACATTTAATTTATAATCACTTAAGCCTGATTTCTAAGTTTAACATGTCAAATTTATACAAACACAGAAACTGGTCTAACAAGACAGAGAGCAAGCAATTCTGTAACCCAATTTTAAACAGCTATAACTCATCAACCACATGGCCAAATGCCACCAAATTTTAACAGTAGATAGATACATAAATTATCTACAACTTTTGTATAAACAAGTTTTACAACAAAACACATTATCATGAAGAACTTTGCTAAGTTCCCAGATCTATCCAGAAACCTCATTTGCAAGAAATAATTATTAACTTATGTTGCAAACATATAATTGAACAAAACCAACTTTACCAACCTGTCACACATGACTAATAAACACCATAAAACATAGTGTCCATTGCTAAATAAATTATTTTAATATATTTCTTAATTTATCTAGATAATTAGGTGGAATTATGAACACATATCAAAAGTGCACAATAAATTATACTAAAATTACAGTGGCCTACATATACTCCCAAAAGTCTATTTTATAAATTTCAAGCCATTTGGACATGTATATCAACCTCTGTGAAAAGGACAAATGGCTATTACAATAAATTATGTGAGAGCAAGTTAAATCTATATCTCACTCATCCAGCAAGTAAAGCTCATGAAATTTTAACCAAAGTCCCTATATAACCTCAGGAGACTACCATAAAAATTTCACCTAAATTGGAGCAGCACAACTCAAGATATAAAAATAACAAGCAATATAATGTGGATTCCCTTATTTAGTAAGGTCAAATCAAAACCTTAAGAAAACAGTGAACAACTAGTATGTTTAATATTTTTCCTAGCAAGTACATGTCATCATAAAATTAACAAAATAAGAATCACTATTTTTGGAGTCCTAAAACTCAAGATATGGCTCTGGTCAAGTTTATAAGCATTTTTGGAGTACTTTTCAAGGTTAAATAAAAACACTAGAAAACTTCTACAAACATATAATATTCTATGACTCTACTGCATAGATCTTTTCTCAAGGTTTCCAAAAAATCCACATTCTCTATTTTTGGAATTTCCTAGCATGAGATATGGATTTTCAAAAATTAACATCAAATTGAAATTCAAAAACCAGAATTAACCACACCCTAACACTTTGCTAGACACACCCGGTTATGCACCCAGATCTGCCACCACTTAAACTGATGTGTGGGACCCGCTGTACCTTTGGGCCCGCTTGCCATACAAAGAGAGAGAGACAGAGAGGGAGACAACCTCCTTCCCCCTCCGGCGCCGGGGAAAACAGGGGAACGGCGGCGGGGCCGGCTCGGCCGACCAGCAAAGGCGGCGCCGACAGCGAGGGTGGGTTGTGCGACACCAGTGGGCCCACGCACATCCACCGGTGCACGCAACATGGCCTGGCATACTCGGATGAGGCGGGGTCACGAGCGCCGACGATCAGCAGCTGCGCCGCCGCGGCTGGCTGTGCTCCGGTGGCGACATTGGCCAAGGAAGGGGTGGTGGAGCTTCCCTGTGTCCAGGCGCACCATCCAAAGGGCATAGCTCGGCCCAAGACAGTCTGCAGTGGCCTGGCCATGAGCACCGGCTGCTTGTGGCCGTGGCGGTCGGCTTTGACGGCGGCGGATGCACGGCTCCAGCGGCTTCCGACCAGGGCTAGCACGCGCACGGTGTAGGGCACGGCAGGGCGACTACTGTGGCATAGGTGGTGGAACGAGAGAAGGGCACGAAATGGGGAATACATCAGCAACAATCTTGGCCATGGTGGCCATGGCTCCGACGGTGCGCTCTAGGCGGAGTCGAGCGAGGAAGGGCGAGGAAGAGAGAGGGGTGAGTGGCCGTGGACGAGCTCGGCTCTCCTCCTTGTGAAGGAAAGGACTGGGCATGCATCCAGGGAGTGGGGGCGTGGCGCTGGCATGGCAGCCACGCACTGGGGCACGCATCGGCCTTGGAGGCATTTTGTCGACTACGTGGCAGGCAACAAGGTGGATAGGTTGGAGCTCCTATTTGGTCCTGCTACGGGCCAAATTTGGATATGGGTCAGTTATGAAAGTTGTTCATTTCGCGATGCCCTACAATTCTTGTTTAAGGACCCTAATCATTGGAGCAATGGATTAGGGAGTAATTAGACTCTAATTTGACATTGTCGATGATTAATCTAAACTTCGGTGTTTACTCCAATTAGTTGGTCAACAGTGGTCAAATCAATGTCAACTTTTGGTATATCCTACTCCAAGATATAAGCTCCAACTTTTATTAAGGGATCAAACCAAATTGCTTAACTAAATCTCGAGAACGCGGCATGCCAACGTTGATGACTAGGAATTCTAGACTTAGAATATTTTCAAGTCTGAAATCAGGAGTAAGTTCAAACTTGGGTTCCTTATTTGACTAAGTTAGAAGCTGTACTAGGCCTTGAGGCTTGAACAAAGTTTGTAGTACACAACCTGATCTACAACTTCTATTAAATGATCAAGGTATGGATCAGCTTGTGTTGCAAGATACAAAGCTCCAAAGTCACGTACTCCAAAACTTATACTGCAGTCCAACACTTAGAAAATTTTTGGAGCTTCAAAACATCACTGAGTTGATTCTTGTGAGCTCTATTTGACTAGGTTAGAGGCCAAACTAGCTCTTGACCATTAAACAAAGTTTTTTTACATAAGATGAACTACAACTTTCCTTTAAGGTCAAACCTCATAACTAGTACAGAAGTCAAACTTTCACTTTGGTCAAAGTATCAACTCGATGAAGCCTAAACTAGGGTTTTAGGCCAATTAAGCCATTTTCCTAGCATTTGCTCAACAGGAACCCCTCATGACTTTTGTTGTAGAGCTCATCTAAAGACATTTGGGCAAGTTTGCAAGGTTTAATTGATGGTCTATAATTCCATTCACTTAATGGTGCAAATTCTAATAGGAATAGAACTTATCATTTCATGTGACTTTTTGATTCCAAACTTCATGAAACTTTTCTATGGGTCACTATAGATAGAGAGTGATGTGAGACACATGAAAGAAGTGACATCAACACTCACTTGCATTACCAAGCATGAGCATCTAACATACACACATTGAAACATAATTAACAAGGGTATGTTGCATATGTTTCAAGGAGATGTTGCAGATGTTTCAAAGCACAGTCCATATATACATGTTTCACATGTTGCACTAGCATGTCTCATATGTTTCACTAATGTGTTCCATATGTTTCACCAGTGCATCCCACATGTTCCATGCTCATATATGAACCAATGATGCTTAGGCTTATGCAATGCAAGTGCCAAATGCAAGCCTAACATCTGGGTGTTACATGAGTGATTTAGGATAGATGGTTGTACTATAAGAGGGGAGCTCTTATCGGACAACTCAATCATCTAGTGCCACTAGGTGTTGGAAAACTTGTATGTGCATTTTAGGCCTAATGCACAATCAGTGAGAAGTGATTAACCTTTGAAAAATGATTGTGAAAATGCTAACACACTTGCACGTGATGGTGAAACACTTGTGGTGTTGGCACATTTGCAAAGGTGGCGAAGGAGGCGAAGTAGGGGATGAGGTGCTGCCTTGGGGGGCACCGCCACCCCCTGTCCGGTGCACCACCACCCCTGTGGTGATGACCAACTTCCTCGGCAGAGCAACAATAGCAAGGGCTGGCACCGCCAGTGGCGGTGTGCACCACCATGGTTGTGACGGTGCACCGCCAGGCCCTATCCGGTGCCATCGCCGTTTTTATCCAGAGGCTGAGTAAGCGGGTTGGGCACCGCCATGGTCACAGTCACCCTTCTGACGGGGCACCACCATAAAATTCTAGAGAGGATTGTTTTCGAGGGGCTGGCCAGGTGGTCACCGCCACCCCTAGGGCGGTGCCACCGCCACCCCTGTCCGGTGCCCCCGACTAGTCAAACTAGTCGTTGGGGTGATCGTTGGAGGGGCACTGTCACCCCATGTCTGGTGCCACATCGACATGTTCGGTGCCCTCGTAGAGGCTGGCTCCAAAGGGTAATGACTCTATTTTGAGGTGGGCTTATAAATAGAGCTTATGGCCAGCTTTGGCCACTCTCTTAGCACTTCTAACACCTGCATACACCCTTTGAGAGCTAAGCACACCACTCCACTCACTTGTTCACTTGATTTGATCATCATGAGTGAGATTGGAGAGCCTCTAGTGCATTGCTTAGTGTTATACATCTTGTGGCACTAGTTGGGCGATTTGGGCTGGTGAAGATCTTGTTACTCTTGGTGTTTGCTGACACCTAGACGGCCCGGTGATTGGTGGATCGTATTGGTGATTGTTGAAGGCTCTGATTGTCGACATTGTGAGGGGTTCTTGAGCCTTCCCCGTGGGAGATCATGAAAGGCATCTCTAGTGGATTGGTCGTAGCTTGTGGATCTCTATCTTGTGTTGGTTGTGCGGCACCTGGTTGCGAGTTAGGCGTGTGATGCCTATTAGCGCATGAACCTCCAAGTGGATGAATCGCTACAACGAGGACTAGCTTGCCAGCAAGCAAGTGAACATAGGTAAAAAAAGTCATTGTGTCATTATTTGATTTCGAGGTGATTGGTCTTCATTGGTATTCACTCTTGTGATTGTTTGGCTCTATTGGTGATTGGCTCATTCCTCTACATGGCAGTATAACTTTCCTATCCTCTCGTGTATTTACCTTGTGTAGAGCTTGTGGTAGTGGTAGTTAGTTGAGTACCTTTGCTCCTTAGTTGTAATTAGTTTCTAGCTACTCAACTAGTGTAGAGAGTAGTGACCTGGGCTTTGAGCGCTTAGTGATCTTAATTGACTAGAATTGTTGGTAGGTGGCTTGTTCTTTTTAGTAGGCTAGTGCAACACTCGCTTCGCCATCTTATTTACTAATCACTTGTTCTTAGTGTTGTTGTAGACTTTTTTATAGGCTATTCACCCCCTCTAGCCATTAAGGTACCTTTCAACGACCAACGACCGGCGACAAACGGTGACCGAGTGAAAAGAGACATCTATATGCATTGTTTTTAGGCTTGGCATCCATGCTCACCGGGCCTGATGTGCGCCACCGCGGGGCTCTATGTTGAGGCCACTAACCCACTTGCTGGCACGGAGTGGGCGCCTATCCCAATCTCATATCGGAACGCCAGAGCAAACAGGCGCAGAGAGGACCGCTAGCACAATGCAAGTAACGTATGTGACACAGAGCTAGATGACAACTCCAAGTAGCGCGCTTGTCGTAAGCACCGTGGTAGTATGGCGCTGGTGGCTACCTGGCCGTCGCTCTCACACATCACCGCGTAGACGTAGCAACTGCGTGGTTGATCGTGAGCCGTTTCCATATATCTTAGATCACATGTTCTGTTTGCCTAGTGTTTGTTTGATATGATGCCTCGATAGGAAGTAAATATTTTTGTATTTTGTACGGGAGAAAGAATCTAGCAAAGTTGAATCAATTTGATATAAACTTCATATGTCATTGTTCTATTATTGCCAATATTAACTTATATTATAGCTGACCGAAGCTGCCTCTGAAACTTCTCTCATTATTCCCGTAGCTTCGTTTCATTATTTGTTTGATTGAGTTTTTGTGGTATGACATGCCTGCTGATTCCCAGACCGGCACGGGAGTGGATCTAGGTATGATGCATTTCAATAGATTTTCTTTTGACAAAGTTTTGATGAATTTGTCCAACATTTCTGCACTAGATTGCCCAATACCGTGTTTTGATGATCGATTTGGGGAAACTCCCCTCGGGAATAGATGAACAGCTACCACTAGATTGGATTAATCCTGATGGATTTTTTGTGTACAAAATTTTAAACAATCAAAACTAGTTGCTTGGATTCAAAGATGTTTGTTCATGGTCTATATGAATCTGACTAATTACTACATTGTTTGAAGATTTTAAATCACTAACCACATTTATGAAAATCAATTAATTACTACTTGAGCATCTCCTAAAATTTTTACTACTTGACCAACACATTCAAAGATGTTCAAAATAAAGTTTCAGATGCTACGGTTCACTTTTTTTTGGTTGGAAAGGTTAATCTGAATACAATGTAATAAAAAATTTACTGTGAACGGTAAATTACTGCTCACAGGACAGGACAGCATTATTTCCTGAACAAAATGATACTATTAGTAATAAAAATTTACCATGAACGGTATTTTACCGCTTAGGGATACGATGGAATTATTTTCTCGTCTAAATGATACTATTAATAATAAAAGAATAGCCCGACCGGTGACTGGATGACCCTGGAGATTAGCACATGGCTAATTCATCGTTCACGGGAAAGGATGGAATTATTTCCTGGACAAAATTATACTAACGGTAATAAAAAATAACCCAATTGGTGTCCGAACGCCACGGTGATTAGCACATGGGAATTTACCGCTCACGGGACAGGGCGAAATTATTTCCTGAACAAAATGATACTAATAGTAATAAAAAATAGCCCGATCGGTGTCCAGACACCACGGTGATTAGCACATTGGAATTTACCGCTCACGGGACAGAACAGAAATGATACTATTAATAATAAAAAAGCTCGATCGGTGTCCGGACGCCACAGTGATTAGCACATGGGAATTTACCGTTCCCGGGACTTTGGATGGAATTATTTTCTGGACAAAATGATACTATTAGTAATAAAAAAATAGCCCGAAGGTGACCGGAGGCCCCGGAGATTAGCACATGGGAATTTACAGCTCACGGGACATGATGGAATTATTTCCTGGACAAAATGATAATATTAGTAACAAAAAAAAATAGCCTGACCGGTGACCGGACGCCCCGAAAATTAGCACATGGCTAATTTCCTGGACAAAATGATACTATTAGTAATAAAAATTTACCGTGAACGGTAATTTACCGCTCAGGGATATGATGGAATTATTTTCTCATCTAAATGATACTATTAGTAATAAAAGAATAGCCCGACCGGTGACCAGATGACCTGGAGATTAGCGCATGGCTAATTTACCGTTCACAGGAAAGGACGGAATTATTTTTTGGACAAAATGATACTAACGGTAATAAAAAACAATCCAATTGGTGTCCAACGCCATGGTGATTAGCACATGAGAATTTACTACTCACGAGAATTATTTATGAAAGCAAATAATAATATTAGTAACAAAAAATTCCTCATCCTGAGATTGGACGCCTCGATAAGTAGCATAATAATTATTTACATATGGTAACTAACCGACGTCGTCTTACATGAAAATATCCCAGTTCATTATCACATGCAAATTTACCATTCACATGTAAGGACTGAATTATTTACTTAATAAAATGATACTTTTAGTAATAAAAAATTCTAATCGGAGACCCGACAACCCGTTGATTATGACACGCGAATTTACCGCTCACATGTTAGCATGGAATTATTTACTTAACAAATTTATATTATTAGTAATAAAAAATATTCTAACTAGAGATCGGACAACCTGTTAATTACCACACGTAAAATTTACCACTCATATGTCAGGATGGAATTATTTACTTAACAAAATGATACTATTAGTAATAAAAAATATTCTAACCGGAGACCTGACGCCCCTTTGATTATCACATCCAAATTTACCGCTCACATGTAAGGATAGAATTATTTACTAAACAAAATGATACTATTAGTAATAAAAAATATTATGATCGGAGACTGGACAATCCGTTCATTATCACATGCAAATTTACCGTTCACAAATTATTTACTTAACAAATTTGTACTATTAGTAATAAAAAATAATTATTACTGCAGGCCTTGCCTAAATTAAAACCGTGCAAATCCTATGTGTTTACTGTTATGGAAAAGTTTCTGCACAAAAATTACTGCACCATTTGATTTTATAGATGCAATTTCTCCAAGTAATTAAGCGTGCACCTGAGCAATCAAATCAACTAGCAGGTACCCCACGCGTTGCCGCGGGTCAACAGGCAGCACAATTGGTGCTGAGAATGCCTCCTTACATGCTTATATTATGCAATTTCTGTGTGGAGAACATGTGGGTAAAAGGAAAGAATATCAACAACCTTACAAAAGAAACTAATTGATATATGTCGAAGATCTAGGACGCACTACATTAATCATGTCCGTGGAGCATGGCGGGCATCCAGCAGCTATGGTGACAATCGGACGGACCAAGTACGGTGAACTATTAGCTGTGCCTCACCACCTGAGTCATGTAAATAGAGGAGACATCAGGTGTGCAGAGTAAGAAGGGATAACTTGGGAAAGTACTATTGATACCCACAAAATCGTGCTGAGTTCATAATGGTGAACGCTGCATTATTTAATACAGGTACCATAGGAAAATATAATTTCTAGAAGCATAGGGAAAGACAAAGTTAGATGTAGCAAATGAATGAAACAGTAGCATAATTACATGTATGGCGCAATTTAACTGCTCAGTTGGAGTCGCTGCTAACGCAGAGACCGCAGAATTGTTTTTGCAATATAATCTTGCAATGATCATGTATAAGGAGTAGCACAATTTTGGCAGCTGAACACACGGAAGCTACCATAATATAATTGTTTAGGAATTTAGGATACAGTATACTCATTATGTTCATGATGTAATAACTGTGATGCAGATAAGGAAACCTTTGTTATGGGTAACACCAAAAAATTGGTCATGTAGCA
Source organism: Saccharum hybrid cultivar R570 (assembly GCA_038087645.1). Taxonomy (NCBI): domain Eukaryota; kingdom Viridiplantae; phylum Streptophyta; class Magnoliopsida; order Poales; family Poaceae; genus Saccharum; species Saccharum hybrid cultivar. The sequence goes on along the minus strand of JAQSUU010000001.1, from coordinate 31,550,179 downwards.
CACAATAGTTATGATAAGGATGTAATGCTTGTTAGGGACTTCATGGCACAGGATAAAAATCGAGATATGCAGCTAATTAGGGAGTTGAATATATGGCACTGGAAGAGGTATGCAGAATGTTCCAAATTCCGATAGCAACAGGCTATGGAACCATACATACAGGAAACGAAAGAGGTCATTGTAGTTTTTTAAGGCAACAGGGTCCAATTTTCTATGGCAACAGAAAAATAATAATGATATGGCTGCTGAAATCCTGATTAGCAAACCATCCAACCATGAAATTAACGGTGCTCAGATTATTACCCTGTTGCAGCCAGCCTTGAAACTGAAATAGGACTGATCCGTTGCAGGCATGCTCTGATCTTGCACCTGATAAAATACTGTGGTTCTGAAGATTAGCTATTTGGAAAATTAATAATTGTAGTGCCTCAACCTCATGTCGATGAGATTACTTAGACACTAAACTTACTGATATTTGGTTGGGACGTACACTGACCATGTGGTTGGAGCACAGAAGCAGAAACATGGATGGATCGATAAGATTCTTTATTGCAGTTCATAACCCTCAAATATTTAAGTCGCTTCCAAACTTGTAAACTGAATATATATCATCCACGGGGGATGAATGTATATGCAGAGCGAAACAGTCGTAAGGTACAGGTGGTGGTACCTGGCCAACAAATGTATGGTCATGTCAGGCTGTACCATGTCACAAAAACATACAGTGAGCCTCACAGCAGAGGTTAAAAAAAGGAAAAAGTCTACTTGACCCCCCAATTAGAGGTTGTCTACTTTACCTCTCCTCGAGCGGTTTTGGGCGGTGGGTTTGCTACAGTAACAGCAGTTTTGTATTTTTCTTTTTTATTTATTTCGTCTGAATCTTTGAAAAATCAGTCAATCACAGAAAAATCATAAAATGGAAAATTAAATTTTGTTGGACTCCACGTAAGTAGATCTACACAGTGAACATATAATATAGTATGCTTTAGTACAAAGTTTTTGCTGTAAATTTTGATCTATTTTTTTCTGTAATTAATTTGAATAATTCATACAACAAAAACTTTGTACTAAAGCATACTATATTATATGTTCACTGTGTAGATCTACTCATGTGGAGTCCAACAAAATTGGATTTTCTATTTTATGATTTTTCTATGATTTACTATGATTTTTCAAAGATTTAAACGAAATAAATTTAAAAGAAAAAAACAAAACTGCTGTTATTGTAGCAAAACCACCTCACAAAACCGCTCGAGGGGGTGATTTGGCCGGTTTTGCAAATTTCAAGGGGTAAATTAGACCGTTTCATAGTTTGGGATAAAGTAGACCATCCCACAATTAGGGGAGGTCAAGTAGACTTTTTCCGTTAAAAAAAGGACTGCCAACAAAATAACATTCATGAGAGAGCACAACGGAAAAAGTATTCTTTGTATTTGATGACTGCTTGCAATGAATGGGTTGTAGACTTGTATAACATTTCAGTAAGGCAGCAAGAATTCCATGAACAGAATGAACATTTAGGCTAACCGCCGAAGAATGACAATCTGTAAGAAGTATCCTAACTCCTCAATATATGTAGATTGCACCCTGGAAAATAATAACAAATGCAAGCAGCGTGTATCATGTAAAATCAAATCCGTGTACTCCGTTGAAACCTGATGGAAAGAAAATAAGCACAAAACCATGCATAAGTTCCAAAGCAAGGCAACGAATTGCATAGCGTGTAAACCTTGAAATCACATATTCAGAGAATTAAGGATGAAATCTGTGTACTAAAAGTATGCAGCAGGAATGTTTGGAGGCAGGATGACTGTTTGCAGAAGTTGGGGATTGACCTAAACATCAGAAACATTGTGTCGGTACCAACAGTACGGGGGTACCCACATCCATCGCTAATAAAAAACTAAAACGACTAAAACCGCAATAAAAGGCAGCCCGCCTCGACCGCGTATCCAGTCCGTCTCGTACGAGGCCCGCTCGACGGGGCGCCTCGACCGCGCTCCGGCTCCGACTCGTACGAGGCCCGCTTGACGGGGCGCCTCGACCGCACCCCATCCCGTACAGCAAGGTACCTCGACGGCGCTCCGACCCGCACGAGGCTCGTCCGCCCACTGAGAAAAACTCCGACTCGCGTGAGCCCGAGTCGAGCGCCTCGACTCATTTTCTTTACCTACCTCAGGACAAAAGCCATAGCATTTAATGCGGTTACCTACTACCACCTACCGGCATGGCTGCGACCAGGATCGACGTGGGAACAATGCCCGTGTCAGATCTCACTGTTTTACCGCCCATCCCGTGATGGGAGGTGAAAACCGTCATTCTACCCACCTTACCGCGCACTGTTTACCATCGATCACCCTCGAGGGAGGATAAGACAAGGCCCGTTCTCTGAAATCTCAGGGATTCGGCCTTATCCATCCGGTCTCGACCCGGCCTCGACCCAACCTCGACGCTCGGCACAGTTCAACGGCAAGGGAAGGACGGTATGGCACGGCGCTCCGGGTCATTTCGCCGTCTCGTCTCCCACGACGCCATGGTGTCCAGGGATGGCCGGCCATTCCCAGCGCACGTCGCTACGGTCTACTCAACAGGAATCGACAAAACATCACCTCAAGGCTCCCCGTCGTCTTGGCCTCCTCTCGCCCTATAAAAGGGCAGGCCAGGGTTCTACGGACGCGGGACAGAGAACGAAGAAAGACAAGAGATCGATATCTCAAACAATCACCCTTTTTCCTCTTTTTCCTCTCTTTGAGACTTGGGCTCGACGCCCTCTCTCGCATGCTTGTAACCCCTACACGAGCACTTCGGTGCAAGGAAATACAAACTTCTCCCCCCCCGTTGGACGTAGGGCCTTCTTTTGCCCGAACCAGGATAAACCCCCGTGTGTTCTCCTTGCATCACCATCCAGGAAAGAGACAAGCAGTATTTACTCGTTGGTTTAGGACCCCCTTGGGTCCGAACACCGACAGTTGGTGCGCCAGGTAGGGGATCGCTGCGTGCCAACGTCGCTTTCTCGCCTTTTTTCCTGGATGGCTGACCCCGAACGCCCAATTCCGTTGGCCACGGTGATCTGGTTCGGGAGTTTGGAGTTCATGTCGCTTGGCTATGGCTACGATATGGTCCTACTTCCACCCAGGCACCCAACCGACGAGGACTATGAGCTCTCCCAGCCCGGGGGAGCAATCCACCGGTACCATCGCTCTAGGCGGGCGTGGGCCGCCCGACGACGACGAGCCCGGTACAATCACCGTCTTTACCTCGCGAAGGGTGATGGGATCCCCCGATCCGGCACCCCCCAGCGAGGCGCCGGCCCAGATCTCCTTGTGGAAGGTTTGGGTAGGACGAGCTTGGCTGAGGGTGACATGCCGATGGAGAATCCTGCCGCTCCCCCGTCCGGTGAGACACCACTGTCTGGAGCATCCATTCCGGCACGGGCAGCAACATCTCCATCACCATTCTCGTTTGGGCTAGACTCGGCTGCCCGGGTATACGCATCTTCCGTGAGCACTCGCATGAGTGCTTATGAGGAACTCCCCGGGCACCATCTACGCTCCACTCCGGACCTCGTTGCATCCACACCGGCTTCTGATTATCGGGACTCTACGAAGACACCAGAAACAGAGTCCCGTGTGACTGCTTCTCAACATCGCAACCCCAGTGACGATTTGCAACGGCCACACATTCCCCCGTCATACTACTACTTTGGCGCTCCTGACTCCGACTCGGCTGACGACACCTATGATTCGACCCGCGAATGCTTCAACATCGATGTTGAAAGCACTTCGGAATCAGAGGACAAAGAGCCAGTCGAAGGAAGGCACACGCCACCTCATGTCGAGCTTCCTGCTGAGCAAGACGACCATCAGTTCCTTGTGGATCAAGGAACGCAGCTCGAGCAGATTCGTGAGTTGCAGGACAGGCTTGACGAAGTACGGGAAAACCTGGATCTACTCCAACAAACCCTCGAGCGTGAGCGTGTGGAATGCACACTTGGCAGGAGAGCTCACGAGAGAGCTCACGACGTCAACCGTCGCATCAACGAGGACCGGGTGGTCGACCCCCCGGTTTTCGCTCGAGCCAGCCAGAACGTCGTCGCCGCCGCCATGCTCCTCCGCAACATGCCCGAGCCATCAAACCCCGACGCCCGTCGGGCTCGAGATGAAATCCGAGAACTCCTCGAGACCACCGCCATGCAGCAGGCCGAGAGCTCTGCCTCGAGGCGACGCGAGGCAGCCTCGGAGCGGATCATCGAGCCCTCCCGACAGGAGAGAGAAGCCTCGGTTCACCCCGAGCCTGCCCGGCGAAACCGGGTAGCTCCGGCCCCTGAGCCCACTACCAACGACCACGAGCCTCGAGACACCCGTGGCAACATCGTCGAGCGCTGCACGCGCAAGCATGGTGACGGCGTGCCTCGAGGCTACCACGTCCACAGGGGCGGACGCTACGACAGTTCGGAAGATCATAGCCCTTCACCCGAGCCCCCGGGTCCTCGGGTCTTCAGTAAGGCTATCCGTGAGACGGTGCTCCCGACTCGGTTTCGCCCCCCCCCCCCACGACTCTCACCAAGTACAACGGCGAAACCAAACCCGAACTTTGGCTCGCCGATTTCCGCTTGGCGTGTCAGCTGGGCGGGGCCACCGACGACCGGGTCATCATTCGACAACTCCCCCTGTTCCTCTCCGACACCGCCCAAGCCTGGCTCGAGGATCTCCCGCCTCGACAGATCCACGACTGGGACGATCTCGTAAGGGTGTTTGAGGGAAATTTCAAGGGGACCTACATGCGCCCTGGCAACTCGTGGGACCTCCGGAGCTGCAAGCAGAAACCAGGTGAATCCCTCCGGGATTACATCCGGCGCTTCTCCCGGCAGCATACCGAGCTCCCCAACATCACCAACTCCGACGTAATTATGGCCTTCCTCTCCGGCACCACCTGTAAAGAGTTGGTCCGAGAATTGGGCCGTAACACTCCACTCACTGCCAACGGGTTAATGGACATTGTCACCAACTTCGCCACCGGCGAGGAGACGGTTGGTGCAATCTTTGGTGGCGACCCAAAAAGGGGGGAGCAGAAGGTCGACGATCCCGCGAGCTCCACCCGGGGCTCCAAGAGAAACAACCGCAAGAAGAAGAAAGGCCAGCAGGGCAAGCTCGAGGCCTCGGCCGACGAGCTCGTCGCTGCTACCAAGCACAAGAAGCCTCGAGGCCCCCCCGGCGGGGGCATCTTCGACAAAATGCTTAAAGAGCCATGTCCCTACCACAAGGGACCCACTAACCATAACCTCGAAGACTGTCATATGCTTTGCAGGTACTTTGGGGGTGTCGGCGTCAAGAAAGACGACAACAAGGAGGACCCTAAGAGTGACGACAAGGATGGAGGATTCCCCGAGACCCACGACTGCTTCATGATCTACGGAGGGCCCTCGACCCGCCTCTCGGCGCGCCAGCGCAAGCGAGAACGGCGTGAGGTTTTCTCTGTACAAACGGTAGTCCCCCGCTTCCTTGATTGGTCTGCGGTGGCCATCACTTTCGACCGTGACGACCACCCAGGCTACGTCCCTAACCCGGGAGTCTATCCGCTCGTTGTTGACCCCATCATTGCCAACACACGCCTCACCAAGGTGCTCATGGACGGCAGAAGCAGCCTCAACATCATCTACTCCCAGACCCTCGACCTTCTGGGGGTCGAGAGAGCGCGCCTCCAACCTAGCGTCGGGGGCTTCCACGAAATCATGCCAGGGAAACGAGCGGAACCCCTCGGATGGGTCGATCTGCCTGTTTGTTTTGGCACACCGGCCAACTTCAGAAAGGAGACTCTCACTTTCGAAGTGGTCAGATTCTGTGGAACGTACCACGCTATCCTAGGGCGCCCTTGCTATGCCAGGTTCATGGCAATCCTGAACTACACCTACCTCAAGCTCAAGATGCCAGGCCCAAACGGTGTCATTACTGTAGGGCCCTCATATGAACATGCCTATGAGTGCGACATCGAGTGCGTCGAGCACGGCGAGGCTGTTTTGGAGTCGGCGATCTTGGCTGCAGACCTCGACGGCCTCGCCAATGCGATTCCCGACCCAAAACGCCATGCCGACAGCTTCGAGCCCGCGGAAGTTGTCAAACTCGTACCCCTCGACCCCGCTGATCCCAAGGAAAAGGCGCTGAACGTCAGCGCCACCCTCGATCCTAAATAGGAAGCAGTGCTCGTCAACTTTCTCCGCGCAAACGTCGACATCTTTGCGTGGAGTCCCTCGGATATGTCGGGCATACCCAGGGAAGTCGCCGAGCACGCCTTGGAGATCCGGACCGGATCCAAACCGGTGAAGCAACGCCTGCGTTGCTCGTCCAGAGGCTGGTCTATTTCATTAGCGAGGTGCTCTCAAAAACCAAGATTCGATACCCACAGATCCAGAAACTGTTATATGCCGTCATCCTGACACGACGCAAGCTCCGACACTACTTCGAGGGTCACCCGATTACTGTGGTTTCTTCTTTCCCCTTGGGAGAGATAGCCCAGAACCGGGAAGCCTCGGGTAGGGTTGCCAAATGGGCAGTCGAACTCATGGGCGAGACCTTGTCCTATGCGCCGTGAAAAGCTATCAAGTCACAGGTGTTAGCAGATTTCCTGGCTGAGTGGACCGACACCCAACTCCCCCTGCACAGCTTCAGGCGGAGCTGTGGACCATGTACTTCGATGGGTCATTGATGAAAACGGGAGCAGGTGCAGGCTTGCTCTTCGTCTCACCCCTCGGGGTTCACATGCGCTACGTCATCCGGCTTCATTTTCCTGCGTCTAACAACGTCGCCGAATACGAGGCGCTCGTCACGGGATTAAGAATCGTCGTCGAGCTCGGGGTCCGACACCTTGATGTTTGAGGCGACTCCCGACTCGTGATCGATCAGGTCATGAAAACCTCGAGCTGCCGTGACCCCAAGATGGAAGCCAACTGCCAAGAAGTACAGTGCCTCGAGGACAAGTTTCACGGCCTCGAGCTCAACCACATCGCACGTAGGTATAATGAGGCCGCCGATGAACTGGCAAAAATCACGTCCAGTCGAGCTACGGTTCCACCGGACGTTTTTGCAAAGGACCTTCAGCAGCCATCCGTCGACCTCGGGCCAAATGGAGGGGTTGACAGGACGTCACTTGACCCTCCACCTGAGGCAGAAGCCCCCTCGACCGGGGCTGAAGCCATGCAGGTGGAAGACTTGACCCCACCGTCTGACCTCGAGCCTGACTAGCGCGTCCCATACCTCGACTACTTCAGCCGAGGGGACCTCCCCTCGGATAAGACTGAGGCTCGACGGATCGCACGCCGGACCAAAACCTTTGTAATCATTGGCGACAGCAGAGAGCTCTACCGCCGTAGCCCTACTGGTATCCTCCAACGATGCATCACAAATGAGCGAGGCAGGAACCTGCTCAGCGATCTCCACTCGGGGGCTTGCGGTCACCACGCAGCACCTCGAACCCTCGTCGGAAACGCCTTTCGACAAGGATTCTATTGGCCGACCGCGGTCTCCGACGCTGTCAAGCTAGTACGCTCCTGCAAGGGTTGTCAGTACTATGCGAGACGAACTCATCTTCCGACACATGCCCTGCAAACTATCCCCATCACATGGCCGTTTGCCGTTCGGGGGCTCGACCTTGTCGGACCATTGAAAAGGACAACTGGCGGCTTTACCCACTTGCTCGTCGCAATCGACAAATTCTCCAAGTGGATCGAGGCCCGCCCTATCACCAGCATCAGGTCCGAGCAAGTTGTGCTCTTCTTCACCGACATTACTCATCGCTTTGGGGTCCCCAACTGTATCATCACAGACAATGACACCCAGTTCACTGGCAAAAAGTTTTTGGATTTCTGCGACAGCCACCACATCCGAGTGCTCTGGTCAGCCGTGGCCCATCCAAAAACAAACGGTCAGGTGGAACGTGCCAATGGCATGGTCCTACAAGGCCTGAAACCTAGAATCTTTGACAAACTAAATAAACATGGCAAAAGATGGGCTGCCGAGCTACCCTCGGTCCTGTGGAGCCTAAGAACAACGCCGAGTCGAGCCACGGGGTTCACTCCGTTCTTCTTAGTCTACGGGTCTAAGGCTATGCTCCCAACTGATATAGAATACGGATCCCCAAGGTTGAAGGCCTACAACGAAAGAAATAACGACGCCACAAGACAGGACGCCCTCGACCAGCTCGAGGAAGCCCGAGATGTGGCTCTGTTGCATTCTGCCAGGTACCAGCAGGGTCTCCGACGCTATCACGACAGACACGTCCGCAAGCGTGACCTCAACATCGGCGACTTAGTGCTACGGCGGAACCAGAACACCAAGGGACGGCACAAGCTCACGCCACCATGGGAAGGGCCGTACATCATCGTAGAAGTACTAAAGCCGGGCACCTACAAGCTATCCAACGAGAAAGGGCGAAATCCTCACCAACGCTTAGAACATTGAACAGCTACATCGCTTCTTTCCTTAAAAAGCCTCGAGGCTCTGTATTTTCTTTTTCGTCAATAAAGAATACAACGATGTTCAAATTTTCGTTTCATAATGAGGAAGGATCGACTCTGCACTCCCAGAATTGACCCTCCCTCGGGGGCTAAAGGGGGGAACCCCCTAATCCCCAAAAAAACTTATGCTCTTTTTTAAATTTAAGAACCGCTTCTTAGATCGACTTCGCTGCAAGAGCACCCTAAGGTTCGAAAGGGCTCTCGAGTCAGGAGTATCACCTACGCCTCCGAGGCTACGGTACCTCCACTCGCCCCTTACACCTTTTTGAGGTGCGACTTCACGCTAGGGAGATCTAAATAACGGTTCCTAACTTTGAAAAAGAACATACCCCCTGTCGCTTAGATCAGGCTCTCACACGATTTACAAGGCCGCAACATCACCCTGAAGCTCGAGGGTAGTTGAGCCACGAGATCACTTACGCCCTCGAGGCTACGGTACCTCCACTCGCTCCCTTACGCCAAAGGATGCAGCTGCGTGCTAAGTAAATCACGCGAGAACACGATCCAAGCGATAAAGGGAAGAAAAGCTCGAATAAAACTAAATTAACCACGAACCGGTTTATGTTTCGAGTTCTTAGGGCCTTCGAGGCCACCACGACCAAAGTTCGAAATACTAACTTATTACATGGGCCTTCATGCCCAGATTTGGCTCACAGGCCCTCATCGTCAGCAGGCGGAACCACCTCGGCTTCAAAAAGCGAGGTCAGACGGCTTCCAGGCTCTTCCGCGGCTTCAATCAGCTCTAGGCAGGCATCCTCGTTCTCCTCGTCCGTCCGATCTGGGTCTGTGATGAAGCCATCAGTGACGAGCTTCATGTCAAACACAAACCCTGAACGGACGACGGCCAGCGCCCTCTTTACGCCGTGATGGAGGCTGTCCCGTATCTTCTCCCGGGCAAGGCGGCCCAGCGCCACCATCCGATAGACGAAGGAGTTTCCCAGAACATCTTCCCCGGTGTCGGCATCGGGCTCGACCCCCAGGCCGTCACACATGGTGGTGATCGCGCCCTGGAGCAGCTGGGTCCTCTGGATCTCGGCTTCGAGGAGGCTCTGGAAGGAGTTGGCAGAAGATTGGGCCTCTTGATTCTCCCTCTCCAGCTCTGAAACATGATAAACAAATTAATACCCGACACGAGGCCCTCAACGTCATGGCCGTAACAATCACACTTACCCTCGATATGGGTCTGCAGGCCCATGACCTCGTTGCAAAGCCCCCCGCACGTCCGCTCGAGCCCTAGGAGGGCGCTGTCCTTGTCACTGATGGTCGCCTTTAGCGCCTTGATCTCTTGCCGAGCAGACTCGAGAGCTGCGTTTTTCTCTTGGATGGCTCCATTCAGCGTCGTGACCTTGTCCTTCAGAGCATCAGAACGAGCGGTGGCCTGCTCGACCTCGACGTTGAGTGCGTCACGCTGACGGCTAACCTGGGAGACATTCTCCTCGAGCTCCTTCACCCGTCTCGACAGGGGCTCGAGATCCCTGTGGGCCTGGGCAGCCTCCTCCCGAGCCTTGTCCATGCCAGTGCGCATCACGACCTCGGCCACCCAAGCCTGCATCGCCTCCTCCTTCACCACCGTGTACGCGACGTGCAGCTCAGCCATTTCGGCGTTCCGATCGGAAAGCCATTTTTAGGCCTCCTCGACTAGGACCTGTTGCTGAGACAACGCGGCCCACACGCCACTCTCATCCCAAATGAAGAGTGACTTGCGGCGGGAGTACTCCTTCAGCTCCTGAACGCAATCTGAAAAAACCGAAAAGGTTAAAAAGCCGAGGGAAAAAGACACCAAGAAAACCACGGAGAAAGACGACGGGTAGATCATATCTCGGTGGCATCTCGCGTACTCCGCACGGCCTCGGACGCCACTCCGAGCAACCGATCAAGGTGCCGGCGGATGCCCTCGAGGTAGTCCCATCGGTGCACTTCATCTTTGTCGTTCAGGACGAAGATGGGCTCGGCGTCGGGGTTCACGGCGTCCCTAAATTGGAGGGACGGCCCCCCCACCTCGGTATCTCCGCCTCTGCCCACGCTATCGCCAGCGCGATGATGTCGGGCCATGACGACGACGACCCGGCCGGGGTGCCCCCCGGTCCCGCGGAAGGATCGGCCTCGCCCGCAGTTCCCGCCTCTCCAATGGCCGTCGAGGCACCAGCCTGATCCGCGGCCTCGCCCCTCTCGACCCCTATCACTTGTTTCCCTTTGTCCAGGGGGGTGTCGTCGAGGGTAAGGTCCATGGTCATGGGTGCCCGCCCTCCTAAGGGAACTGGCCCCTCGACCGTCGGCGCCTCCGGAGCCGACGCCTCGACCGACGACGGCTCCGGTACCCGCGCCTCGACCGCTGGTGCCCCCGGAGCCGGCGCCTCTTCTTATGGTGCTCCGGTCAGGGGCTCGACCACCCCGCCCTCCACCGTACCCGCTGGCTCCGCCGACGGGTCTTGTTGCGGCCGTGACCCCCTCGCCAGGGCCGCCTCCTGCCCTGACACCGACGCGACCTCCTCCATGGTCACGTCAGCACCCGCCCGATCCACGCTGCGGACGGGTGCCTCGCCCGTCACTACCTCGATGGTAGCCTCGACCGTCGCGACGACCTGGGCCCCGCCTCGACCGCACCGGACGCCACTATCTCCGTCGGTTCGGACCCCTCCACGGCACGATCAGGGCCAGCAACCACTGTGGCATCCGCTGCCCCCTGCCGTTGTCGCAGGCGCCCCTTCGCGGCCTCGACCTACCGGACCTAGGCCGCATCCTGCTCCGCCGTCCGGTTAAGGACAACGGCGCTGGGCCGCAGCGACTTCACGGAGGTAGGCCCCATCGGCTCCGCCTTCCGCTTTAACCTGCAAAGTGAGAAGAAATGTTAGCCAACGGATCCAGAGAAAGGCAGAACAAACAAGTAGAAACGCTTACCCGGAAATCGGCACCAAGGGCCTCGACCCCGTGCGATCCGAGCCTCCCGGGGCGGCCGATTGTGGCCTCGCAGCGGCCCCACCAGCAGGCCGGGCACTCCTTGGGGCCCTGACCGACGCACCACCCTGCGCCTTCTGTGTCTCTAAGGCCAGCTGGCCTCGGGTTCTCACGCCTGCCGATGTCGCCGCCGATGACGACGCCGGTACCGCCGTCCCAGCCCCTGCCCGAGCTCACAGGGCCTAGGCTGGTGCGGGCATCCCCGTTGACCCCTCTTGCTGGGTCCGGGGTAAAGCGGCCCCTCCCGTTGAGGGGCCCGTCTCCTTCTCCGTCTTCTTCTCCTCGGACTCCTCGACCACGACGACCGAGGAGGACGCCCCCTGATGGGCTCCAGCAGGGGGCGAATGTCGGGAAGGTCCCCCAGTCCGGTCGCGGTCTCATACCGCGACAGGGCGTCGTCGTCTTCGCCGCTGCTGTCGTCGTCCTCCCCCGAGATCGTCTCGGAAGGCGACGGCGCTGGAGGGACCCCGTTGATGGTCTGCTGGCGCCGGAGCTTCTTCAACGCCTCCACCTCTTTGGCCTTGCGGATGGCCCGCTTCTTGGTCGTCTCCTTGGTTTGCTTCTTCTTGGAGGCATGCTGGCGTCGAGCCTCCCGGGCGGGCCGGTCCTCTGGGACTGGCGGACGCGTTTCCCGCAGCGCCGACAAATCCTACGCGCCGGCCTCGACCAAATCAGCAAAATCCAAAAATAAACGAAATTAGCAAACATACTAGCCCTAAGATACGTACCATGGGCTCGAACCCTTCGGTAGGTCTCATGGGGACCCGGTTGGCCTCCTCCACCTTGAAGTTCCCAACCATCCGGTGCGCTCGCCGGAGGACCTCCTCGAGGGCAAGGGATTCGTGGGACATTCGGGTCTCCTCCAGAGATGCCTCCGGAGTCATCTGGTCGAGGCGGAGACGATGCCGGCACAGCGGCATCACTCTGCGACGATGGAAGGCCGCGGCCACCACCGCAGCTGTCAAGCCCCGAAGGCGAAGCTGCTGCAGCGCTGCCAGCAGCGGGTCCAGGCGTGGCTTCTCGGCTTCCGGCACTCCGTATGTCCAGCGATCCTCTCGAGCGGTCAGCACGCGGCCGGTGTACCTTGGCAACTGATTTTCATCGTTGTGGAGGTAGAACCAACCCTCGTGCCACCCACTGTTCGAAGAGATGAGGCGAGCCGGGATGTACAGATCCGCCTGGCTCGACCTCACCTGCAGGACGCAGCTCCCTACTCGAGCCGCTCACAGGACGCCCTTCTCCCCCGCCTTCTTGGCGAAGAGCTCGGCCTTGAAAAGGTGAAGCCACAGGTTCCACTGCGGCTCCACCCCAAGGTAGCCCTCGCAGACCGCCACGAAGATGGCAGCCTGCGTGACGGCGTTGGGGGCAAGGTGGTGAAGCTCCATCTAGTAGTAGTGGAGGAGCGCGCGCATGAAGACGGACGCCGGCACGCCAAACCCCCGCTCGTGGAAGCAGACGAAGCTCACCACGTACCCTTCAGGGGGCGCCGGCTCCCGATGGGCAGAAGGCGGCGCGATCCACTCTGGCTGTGACCGGCTCGTCCTTGGCCGCAGCAGCCCGTCCTCGACCAACTCTTCCAATCTCCTCTCCATCACCGAGGAGGCGGCCCAGTCGTCGGCGGGAAGGATCTGGCTCTTTCCTGCCATCGGTGCTGTCGGAAGAGGGGTGGACGGAGAGGATGCGGTGGCGGCAGCAATGCGGGCGGAGAGCGCAATAAGGCAAGGGTTGTCTGAGGCAGAAGATTGCAGGAGCGCAAGGGACCGGTGGGGAACGCAGACCCCTAGGCCTTGATTTTATATGCCCAGGCGGAAGCCCAACGACCGCGCGAAAAGGTAGGAACAGTTTCCCGCATTAAATGCGCTCACCTAACCGTTTCCTTACATCTCGCAGGAGTTGGGCACATGGTCGTCCCCCACGTCGTAACCGTACGCCACGTCGCCCACTACCACGCCGATCTCGCCTCCCCTCCTAAAAAGACGCGCCCGGCTAATGGGCGGGGGAGGGATCCGCGGACGGATATTCCCAGATGCCTGGGAAACGGGCCCCGAGCCCGGTATAAGCCTCGAGGGAGCGAAAGCTGGCCCTCGACCAGGGTTCGATAGCTGCCCTCGAGCAACAGAGTTAGGGATGACCCAGGGTGCGCCCGTACATGGCCAGGGCTCGAGCCATGCTCTCGAGGCACCCCAGGACGTATTCGAGGCCAAAGGAGGAGGTCGACGTAGGAATCCCCCCGGGGGAGGCATCGAGCCCTTGAATCCTGTCGTAGGGAATTGAGATCCACACGACCACTTCTTGGCATCTTTGAGAGCGCCTCCGGGCCACTAGCCGACCCCTAACGAATGGGGCACGAACTCTCACTCGAATCCCCCCGCTAGCAGCTCACCGGAGATCGTCGGAACTCGCCCAAACGAGGGTAGTACGGCGTTCTCCACCCCTCCTCCTTTTTTCGGAAAAGGAGCATGAGGGACGAACAGTAAAAGACGGTCCGGACTCTGATCGACCTCGCGCGCGCAAGGCTCGGGGGCTCGACCGCAGAAACCTAAACCTTGAGGGAACGAAAGCTAGCCCTCGACCAGGGTTCGATAGCTGCCCTCGAGTAACAGAGTTAGGGACGACCAAGGGTGCGCCCGTACATGGCCAGGGCTCGAGCCACGCTCTCGAGGCACCCCAGGACGTATTCGAGGCCAAAGGAGGAGGTCGACGTAGGAATCCCCCCGGGGGAGGCATCGAAACCTCGAATCCTGTCGTAGGGAATCGAGATCCACATGACCACTTCTTGGCATCTTTGAGAGCGCCTCCGGGCCACTAGCCGACCCCTAACGAATGGGGCACGGACTCTCACTCGAATTCCCCCATTAGCAGCTCACCGAAGGCCGTCGAAACTCGCCCAAACGAGGGTAGTACGGCGTTCTCCACCCCTCCTCCTTTTTTCGGAAAAGGAGCGTGAGGGTCGCACAGTAAAAGACGGTCTGGACTCTGATCGACCTCGTGCACACGAGGCTCGGGGGCTTGACCGCAACGAATTATTCCCCAATAAAACGAATACAAGACCTCGGAGGAGTCTCAACACTCCACCGAGGCCTCGGGGGCTATACCCGGCGGGTGCGCTCGCGCGCCCCCACCGGAAAAAATCATGACACTATGACTCTAGTTCAAACAAGCCTCTGGGAGAGTGATCACATACTCACCCAAAGGCTCGGGGGCTACTGTCGGTACCAACAGTACGGGGGTACCCACATCCATCGCTAATAAAAAACTAAAACGACTAAAACCGCAATAAAAGGTAGCCCGCCTCGACCGCGTATCCAGTCCGTCTCGTACGAGGCCCGCTCGACGGGGCGCCTCGACCGCGCTCCGGCTTCGACTCGTACGAGGCCCGCTCGACGGGGCGCCTCGACCGCACCCCATCTCGTACAGCAAGGTACCTCGACGGCGCTCCGACCCGCACGAGGCTCGTCCGCCCACTGAGAAAAACTCCGACTCGCGTGAGCCCGAGTCGAGCGCCTCGACTCCTTTTCTTTACCTACCCCAGGACAAAAGTCATAGCATTTAATGCGGTTACCTACTACCACCTACCGGCATGGCTGCGACCAGGATCGACGTGGGAACAATGCCCGTGTCAGATCTCACTGTTTTACCACCCATCCCGTGATGGGAGGTGAAAACGATCACTGTACCCACCTTATCGCGCACTGTTTACCATCGATCACCCTCGAGGGAGGATAAGACAAGGCCCGTTCTCCGAAATCTCGGGGATTCGGCCTTATCCATCCGGTCTCGTCCCGGCCTCGACCCAACCTCGACGCTCGGCATAGTTCAACGGCAAGGGAAGGACGGTATGGCACGGCGCTCTGGGTCATTTCGCCGTCTCGTCTCCCACGACGTCATGGTGTCCAGGGATGGCCGGCCATTCCCAGCGCACGTCGCTACTGTCTACTCAACAGGAATCGACAAAACATCACCTCAAGGCTCTCCGTCGTCTTGGCCTCCTCTCGCCCTATAAAAGGGCAGGCCAGGGTTCTACGGACGCGGGACAGAGAACGAAGAAAGACAAGAGATCGATATCTCAAACAATCACCCTTTTTCCTCTTTTTCCTCTCTTTGAGACTTGGGCTCGACGCCCTCTCTCGCATGCTTGTAACCCCTACACGAGCACTTTGGTGCAAGGAAATACAAACTTCTCCCCCCCCCCCCCCGCTGGACGTAGGGCCTTCTTTTGCCCGAACCAGGATAAACCCCCGTGTGTTCTCCTTGCATCACCATCCAGGAAAGAGACACGCAGCATTTACTCGTTGGTTTAGGACCCCCTCGGGTCCGAACACCGACACATTGAAAGGAACCTGCAAACTAAGGGTATCATCACGCTGAAAAAAATTCAGATGTTAAGATTATTGCCTGAAAAAATTGAATTAACTTTTGAGCAGTTGTACTTTCTCTGCATCATCAATGGGAGATGGCTCCTATTGGTTTCATGAATCAATTTATCACCGAAAGGAGATGACCTATGTGCATACTGTGTATAGTTTAGATGGCAGTTCATAGTGGCCAAACAAAAAATATATTTTATGACTGATCTTGGCAGCTGTCAAAGGACTTGTATTCTTTGTCCTATCTTGAAATGAAACTAATTGGTAGATGTAGAGGATAAGGCTAAACTGACAGAAGTAACTACTACTCACCTGCTAGTCTGACAGTGGATGACATCTGTATTGAAAATGAAGATCTGTAAATTCGCACAAACAAAAATCGAAGCTTAGGCATAGATCGGAATACAAATAGCTAAATAGCATAGGTTAGGGTTTAGGCGCTCTCTGGTTTGACGCAGCAGTAAGGGAATAGAAGGGGTGGGCATATCTGGTGGAGCACCCGTGCACCCGGCCTACGGTGGCGCGCTGCTCGCCAAGCAGTCGTAGTCACCTTGGGGATGTGGATAAGCAGGGCGGGCGGAGAGATGTCCCAACCTGTGCTCACGACAGCTGGTTGCACATGCGACGGTGGTGGCGGCGACGACGGAGAAGCGAATGGGGGTAGGCAGTGGGTTTCTGCGGAGGACAATGCGGCGGTGGCAGTGTAGATGGGGCGCATGGGCGGAGACGGCAAGGAGGAGCGTACGGGGAGGGTGCGAGAGCCGGTTGTTTTTATTTGGACCAGGGAAAGAGGTTTCTAGAAGGAGGTAGGCTGGCGATGTTGTGGACGTTGATGCGAAATCGGACGGTCTGAAAGAAGCAGCGATGTGGGTGGCTGTGAGATCAAAAAAAAATGGTATACACAAATAAGGGTATATGGTAGATGCGGATATTGCTCAACTCTTTAAATACCTGCCATCACGTCTTGTCTTCGGCCATGCATGTCGCCGGCATTGCTATCCAGCAACGAATATTCTTTTAAAAAAGGCCAACATTTTTTTTATTACTACCGTCTGCATGCTACAGTAGGTTCAATTTAATCAGCATGCATGCAACAACCAACACTTTATTGATCCCGCACTCGGCTCCCATTAAATGACTCATCGTATGGGGTGTTCACTTCGCGAAAAGTAGGTGAAAAGTTACTGTAGCATCTTTCGTTGTTATTTGCCAAATTTTGTCTAATCATGGACTAACTAGGCTCAAAAGATTCGTCCCGACATTTACAGACAAACTATGTAATTAGTTATCTTTTTTACCTACATTTAATGCTCCATGCATGTGTCGAAAGATTTGATGTGATGAGTGTAAGAGAAAATATTTTGGGTTGAGATGGGGAAGTGAACAAGGCCATAGTTAATTGGAGTAATAAACGTTTGACTTTGTTTACTCAGCTATAACTCCAGGCTGCATCGCCGGAACATGCTGTCTACGGCCGCCGGTGTTATGAATAATATTGATAGTGCAGGATGCTAATTAGTAAGGTCTTACAGCAGCACTATTCTACACCAGGCGCTTGTTTAGATTGAAGAAAATTTCAACCCGATGAATAGTATCATTTTCGTCTTATTTGGCAAATATTGTCCAATCATGGATCAACTAGGCTCAAAAGATTCATCTCGTGATTTCCAACTAAACTGTGTAATTAGTTATTTTTTTACCTACATTTAATACTCCATGCAAGCGGTTAAAAATTGATGTGACGGAGAGAGAGTGAAAAAACTTGGAACTTTGAGATAAACTAAACAAGGCGCAGGTATAGAATAGCAATTCTACGCCAAGACACATCCAATCCCACCCCCCGTCAGACCAACCAACCCAACAGGCCAGCCACCCACCCCCCACCGATCCGACTGCACCAACCCAGCCCACCTCCATCCGGCTGCTCGACTTCCCCCGGCTCCTGCGTCCGCTCCCACCCCACCGACCAGATCGGCGCCATCGTCACCCCACCTGATCAGTACATCCTCCACTATTATCCGCTGGCAAAGACGCAACAAAAAAAAAGGACCAAGTGGCCTAGTTGTAGTCGGGTGACGACCGTGTGAGCCTTTAAATAATCCCACCTTACTTAGCTTAGGAGGAGGAAACCACCTTAAAAGAGAGTCACTCTTCCTCTATCGGACTAGTCTTTTAGGGACATTAAGCATTTCCCCGAGTGGGTGTGCATAAGAACTGTTGTGGTCCAGGCAACCTTAATTTATTGGGCCTCGGCCAACCCCACCTAGGCCGGATATATCATTTGGTATCAAAGTTGGGCCCTTGTTTAAGGGGTGCGAATGATAAGGACATCCTCCACTATTATCCGCTGGCAAAGACGCAATAAAAAAGGGCCAAGTGGCCTGTTGTAGTCGGGCGGCGACCGTGTGAGCCTTTAAATAATTCCACCTTGCTTAGCTTGGGAGAAGGAAGCCACCTTAAAAGAGAGAAGTCACCCACCCTTCCCCTATCGGACTAGTCTTTTAGGGACATTGGGTCTTTCCCCGAGTGGGTGTGTATAAGAACTGTTAAGATCCGGACAACCTTAATTTATTAGGCCCGGACCAACCCGGCCTACGGTGGATGTATCACCACCGTCCACCACCGGCGGCGCCGGCCAACCCCACCGATCACCACCGGCGGCACCCCCTCCCTACCTTTCCGCCCCCCACCCCACGGACCACCTCGGCGCCGCCCCCAAGCCTGGTCCCCCGCGCAGCCTGCGTCCCAAGCCTCCGCGCCGGAACTACGAAGCAGGAACTAGCGTTCCCAAGCACGTACTCCCTTCCTCTATCCGATCTGAAAGTACTAAAGCCAGATGTCAAAGTACTGAAGCCCGATCTGAACCTACTGAAGCAGGAACAACCATCGCTGCAGTAATACAGGGTCAGACCGGGGCTGTGCTGCAGATTCAGTACAGGTGAGAATTGCTGATACAGCAAGCTACTAGGTTGCTAATTCTGATACTGGATTACTATAATACTGAGTGCTACTAGATTACTGATACCGGATTGTTGAATTGCTGATACTAAATTACTGATGCTAAAAAATTACTGAGTACTACTAGACTATACTTAGATTGCTAGATTATTGTCACTGATATTGGGTTTAATTACTGATTGATACTGGATTACTGGATACTTGATTACATGATTATGATAGGACTACTGGAATACTGTCACTGATACTGGATAACTGATACTAGATTATTGATGCTAAAAAAATTACTGAGTAATACTGGATTACTGGATACTAGATTACTGATAGATTATTGGATTACTGTCACTAATACTGGATTACTAAGTAATACTAAATAATATGAGTATTACTGAGTAATACTGGATTACTGGATACTAGATTACTGATAGGATTACCGGATTACTGTCACTAATACTGGATTACTGGGTATTACTTAGTACTACTGAGTATTACTGGATACTAGAATACTGATAGGATTACTGGATTACTGTCATTAATACTGGATTACTCATTGTACAAAAAATACTGAGTAATACTGGATTACTGATATTGGATTACTGGATTGATACTGAAACTTTTCATTTGCAGGAGACTCTAAATTTTCAATATGGCAAGTGCTGATCCCATAAGTCCATCGTTCTGCAATGCCGTCAAAGAAATTCTTGCGAACCACGCAACATCATCGACAAATGTGTCCCAACCATCCGCGTCCGCATCTGCTCTAACACCACTAGTCATGGTTGCTCGTCTGCTAGCAATGAGTCCGTTTATGTTCTGGCGAATGAACTGAGGCACCAACCTCTAAGGACTCCACCTACAACTGTTGACAGAGAAGCAATAATAACGCCAGAAATAGAACAAACCTATCGCCACGTGAGTACCTCGACGAATGCTAATTGTGTCTACTACTGAATAGTAACTACTACTGAGTAATACTATGTCATGGTTGACATTAACAAAAATGTTTGTCTGTAGGGCGATCATGTAAATGAAAAGTTTGTGCCCAACTATGAGCAAAGCTTTGATGATTTGAGGGGAGCCTATAATTTCTACAGAGGATATGCGGAGCTCAGTGGGTTTCCTATCAAGAAAAACAGAAAGAGAGGCGATGGCCAAGATTTTTGATGCTCGTTCAAGGGTAAGCACATTCCAAAAGTTGAGGAAAGTCGTACAAGGGAGAAAACATCGAAAAGGGATGGATGCAAGGCTATGGTGTGCGCAAACATAACAAAGGGGAGTGATCGATTCTTCTACACCCGGATCTTGTTGGACCATAACCACAAACTGAACCCTATGCCGCAAATGACAAAAAGAATGCACTCATAAAGGTGTTGACCAAGCTACTATGGGGATGGTCGACATGATGCATGACTGTCGCGTGCCCCATGCAAATGTGATGAGTGTGTTAAGGAAGGCAGTTGGAGGTTCAGAAAATTTAAATTTGACCGAGAGAGACGTGCAAAACAGGTAATGTGCTAAAAACAGTACTGAATGATAACACTAACCCTTTAGGTGAACATTACTGACTGATACTGAAAAAAGATACAAGGACTACCAAAAAAAAATTACTAAGTATTAAAACCATATGTGCAAGTACTGAAAATATACTGTTCAATATTGCAGGAGAGCCGCCCATGTTCGGAGAGAACGAGCTGAGGATATACCAAAGTTGCTATCCTACTTTCGAGAGTGCAAAGTCAACAACCCAAACTTCTTCTATGAATTGCAACTAGATGAAAAGAATGTGGTGAAAAATGTTTTTTGGAGCCATGCCAGCCAACAAGGAGCTTATGCTGGTATGTACTTGACTTTAGGCATCATTAAATCTGATCATGCTTGTATACTTTTTGGTGGAATAGAAGAAAATGAAAAGAATGTGGCTGTCTTTTTTAACAGATTATGGTGACGTCACGTTTGATACGACATACAGAACAAACCAATACAGCATGCCTTTGGCAATGTTTGTTGGATTCAACAACCAGCTCCAGAATACAATTTTTGCTCAGGCTTTGATAAGGGATGAGCGTGCTGATACCTTTGAGTGGGTCTGTTGCGGCTTAGGGATCTCAGAGAGTATGAGTGGGAGATGGGAGGTCGGGGTTTGAAGGCGGACGAGTAGCAGATGGGAACGACAACACAGAATGACGAGAACAATAAGCCCAGGGGCCCAAGGGGGAGATAACTCCAATCCCAGGCTGATCCTCTTAACTGAATAGAGTTCGACACTTATACTTGTGATCCTAACAAACCAACTAATTAAATTTAAATCACAATCTTAACAAAACCAAATAGATAATGCTCCTAGATACTAGGATCCTGCCAACCGACAATTGGGCACCGTGGCCACGGCGTGGCTGGAGTGGTGACTGCGCCCTTCCTGGCACATTGAGTCCACCGTTCAGCCACTTGACCTGCCCCGGCGCCTGTAGACCTTGCCCACCATAACATCTCTCCCTCCCTCGACAAACAGCTCGTCCTCGAGCTGAAAATCAGGGAATCGAGCTTTGAACTCCTCGACGGGCTCCCACGTGGCTGCAGCTTCCTCCATGTCTTCCCAGTGCACAAGTACGTGCCACACCCCGCGGCGACGCTAGGCACACAGAGCTTGTCATGGACGATGCAGCGGGCGTCCATTGTGGAGAGGAGGCAGAGCAGGCAGAGTGGCCGGTGGCGTCCCCTGGAACGGCTTCAGGACGCCGACATGGAAGACGTCATGAATGCGGACCCCTCGGGAAGGCGAAGACGATACGCCACCGGGCCAAATCCGTTCTATCACCTGGAATGGTCCTGCAAACCGCAGGCTCAGCTTGCTGCGCCTACCGGGCACTAGAGATTGGGCAGGCCGGTGCAGCAGGCGGAGCCACACCCAGTCATGGACATCAAACTCCAGCAGGCGATGGTGTTCATCGTAGTACTTCTTGGCATAAGCCTGTGCCTGGAGTAGACGGTCACGGACGTCAGCGAGGAACATGTCTCGGTTCCAGAGTAGAGCATCCACCGATTCTGTGGCAGCCGATCCTGCAGTATATGGCAAAAGAGCGGGCGGTGGCCGCCCGTATACCACCTCGAACGGCGTCGTCCGGAGAGCTGAATGGTAGGATGTATTGTATCAATATTCAGCCCATGGAAGCCAATCTAGCCACGCTCGCGGCTAGTCACCAGTGATGCAGCGAAGATACATCGCAATAGTCTTGTTCACAATTTCGGACTGGCCGTCCGTCTGAGGATGGAACGCCGTGCTCATCTGAAGTTGGACACCAGCTAGCTTGAAGAGGTCGCGCCAGACATGGCCAGTGAATACCGGATCACGGTCTCTTACAATCGAGTTGGGGAAGCCATGCAGATGAACATTAGCATCGAAGAAAGCCTTGGCCACCGAGAGTGCTGTGTACGGGTGGTTTAGCGCAATGAAGTGCGCATGCTTGGAAAAGCGATCTACCACCATCAAGATGACACTTTTGCCGTGAACATGAGGGAGACCTTCAATGAAATCCATCGAGATATCGGACCAGACCTGCTGTGGAACCTCCAGTGGCTACAACAGTCCTGCCGGGTGGAGTGTCTTTGTCTTGTTGCGTTGGCAGACGACACAGGAGCACACAAAGTCCTGCACCAAACGACGGTGAAAGCATCTAGGCCCCGGTGTCGGTTTCGGCAATTAATGACAACATATAATTACCATGACTAACGTGTATTTTGCAGAAACATTGGTAAGTTAGGTCATGGAGATGATAACTGCTTTGGGCAATATGGTATTCATGTCCCTTGATGGAAATCATTTTGGTTTTCGACCGTTACACCTGACCGGCGTGTCCGGTCATGTTGACAGGCGCGTCCGGTCATCTTAGACCGGCGCGTCCGGTCATCACAGATCGGCGCGTCTGATCACTCAGCGCAGGTTTTGGTTTTCGATCATTACACCTGACCGGCGCGTCCGATCATGTCGACAGGCGTGTCCGGTCAGTGCGCGTTTGGCTGTTTCGAAAGGTAACGGTTGGATTTGTTTGAGGGGTGTATAAATACATCCCTTTCACTTCTTTTAGAGGTCTCTTGCTCATTTGTTCAGCTGAGATACACCTTTAGAGTGCAAGGAAGTGCAAGAGCCCTAGTGAGGATAGAGATTTGCGAATCAAAGTTTGAGAATCCTCTCTAGTGACAAGAGTCTAGCAAGTGTGCATCCATCTTCTCATTAGGCTTGTTGTGGTCAAGTGAGAGTTCTAGCTTATTACTCTTGGTGATCGCCATCACCTAGACGGTTTGGTGGTGATTGGGAGTTTGGTGATCATCCGACGAGATTGTGGGTGACCCAACTCAAAGTTGTGAGCGGTTTTGGGTGATTCGCCGCGACGGAGTGTCGAAGAATCAACCCGTAGAGAGAACTTGATCCTTGCACGGATCAAGGGGGAGCTACACCCTTGCGCGAGTGCTCCAACGAGGACTAGTGGGGAGTGACGACTCTTCGATACCTCGGCAAAACATCGCCGTGTTCCTATCCCCTACTTTCAAGCATTTACTTTCTTGCATTACTTTTATTGCTTGTTTACTTTCCTAGAATTGTCTTGCTACTCTAGAATTGGAACTTAGGGTGCAAAACTTTTATCGGTAGAATCAAGGAACACAAGTAGGCACTAGGGGTGAATTTGGCTTGTAGGATTTAATTCTTGTAATTAATTTTTAGAAAAGCCCAATTCACACCCCCTCTTGGGCATCTTGATCCTTTCAATTGGTATCGGAGCTGTGTTCCTCTAAATTCAGGCTTTACCGCCTAGAGCAAGATATCTAATGGGGAAGGACCACCTTCCACTTTTGAGGGAGACAATTTTCCATATTGGAAAATTCGTATGGAGGCGTACCTCGAAGCTATAGATGTTGGGTGCCTTAGAGCCGCAACCGAAGGGCTTCCTCCTATAAGGGATCCTGCTAATCCAAGTGGTGACGAGGAGAAATACGACCGGCGGAATGCAAAGGCAAAAAATGCTATCTACCAGGCACTAGGCAAAGATATTTTCAATCGTGTGCGAAATACCAAAAACGCTCATGAATTGTGGGAAAATCTTTGTGCTCTTCATGAGGGAACTAAGAGTGAGCGTGAGGAACGTTATCATATTGCTTTAAAGAAAATTAATTCTTTTGAGATGCTTCCTAAAGAAAGTGCTAACGAAATGTACACTCGTTTAAATATTCTTGTAGAAGATCTCAATGCTCTTGGACTCACTAAAATGAGTCAATCGGATGTTGCAAGGAGAATCTTGAGTGTTCTTCCCGTTGAGAAGTATGGACACATTGTCACCGTACTTCACCAAAGTGATTTCTCCACCGCAACACCAACTCAAGTATTGGGAAAGATCAACGCACATAAGATGTACATGCACATCACTCCAGAAGAGGGCTCATCATCTTTCAAGAAGAAAGACTTGGCCTTCAAAGCTAGCCATGAAAAGAAAAAGAAGAAGGCCCAAGCCATGATTGTGCAAGAAAGCTCTAGTGAAAGTGACATTGATGATGCATCACTTGCACTCATGGTAAGGAAGACCACCAAGATGCTAAAGAAGCTCAATAAGAGTGGCATCAAGTTCGATGGCAAGAAAAAGAAATTCTTCACTAGTAGCAAAAGGAAGCCAATCTCCAAAATGGATTACTTCAATTGTGGAGAACTTGGCCATCTAGCTCATCAATGCCCAAAACCTCCAAAAGACAAGTACAAGAACAAGTACAAGGGCAAGAAAGATGATTCAAGTGATGAAGAAGATGATAAAAGAAAGAACAAGCCATACAAGAAGAAAGATGGCAAGAAAAGAGAGTTCTACAAGAAGAAAAAGGGAGGCAATGCTTATATTATTGGTGATTGGCTCACCGACATTGAATCATTATGTGAGTCCTCCGGCGATGAAAGTGACAATGAAAAAGAGAAGATCGGCGCACTTGTGATTGCGCCATCATCATCTTCACCGACATCTTCATCACCACCTTCACCGCCACCTTCACCATCATCTTCTACTACTCATCTATGCCTTATGGCTAAGGGTGATCGAAAGGTACAAAATAGTGATAGTGATAATGATAATGATAGTGATAGTGATAGTGATGATGAATATGATGCTCCCTCTTATGATGAACTAGTAAAATTATTAAATAAATATTCTAAAATCATAAGGATGACTAGAAATGAAAATGATGAGCTTCAACATGAAAATAAATCACTCTCATCTAAGCTTGAAAGTGCACATAAGACTAGGGATGAGCTCAAAGATCAAAACAAAACTATGTGTTCTTCTCTCAAAGAGCTCAAAACTTCTAATAAGGAGCTTAGAGATAAACATAATAAAATTGAGAAGAAGCATGGTGAACTCATCACTAGGCTAAACTTGCTAAAAGATGAATACACCGCATTGAAAATCAATTATGATACTCTTATTGTTGCTAATGAGCTTGCCCTTGAGACACATGATGCTACTAACCAAATTGTTAAGATTGATATAGCTACATCATGTGATGATTTGATTGTTGAGAACTTTGAGCAAGGCTCTAGCGGCAAAGGCAAGAGTGTGGTTGAGGCCAATAACTATGATGAGTATGTCAAGCTCAAGAGTGAAAATGAGATGCTTAAAGTTGAGAACAAGAAGTTGTTGGCTCTTGAAAAGCAAGCTTCAAATGAGTCACTTATTGAAGAAAACAATAAGCTCAAGCAAGAGAAAGAGCATCTCAAGACCGGCCTAAGCAAGTTCACAAGAGGCCAACATTTGCAAAGTGAGCTACTCATGAACACCGTCATGAAGTTGGATAGGAGTGGCATTGGCTACTTGGCAAATCAAGAAAAGAAGATAAAGGCTAAACAACAACAAAGCAAGACAAAGCCCAAGCCAAAGAGATGTATTGAGTGTGGACAAGAAGGTCATTTTGCTCATGAGTGCAAAACTCCACCACCATAACCCTTGCCCAAGCATGCTAGACCCTTTGCCTTCAATGCTCATTACATGCTTAGAAAGGACTCAAGTGGAAAGATGAAAGTCATGTTCTTGGGTCCTCCTAACAAGAATAGGCCAAACAAAATTTGGGTTGCCAAGTCACTAGTTGAGAAAGTTAAGGGTCCCTCTCAAGTTTGGGTCTCTAAACAAAAGGCTTGATCTCTTGTGTGTAGGTGAACTACAAGACCGGTGGATCTCATTAGGTAATTGATAGTGGTTGCACACAACATATGACCGGTGATCCTCGTATGTTCACCTCACTTGAAGAGGATGGGGTATGTCAAGACAAGATCACATTTGGGGACAATTCAAAGAGCAAAGTCAAGGGTATAGGCAAGGTTGCAATATCAAATGATCACTCCCTCTCAAATGTGCTCTATGTTGCTTCATTGAGTTTCAACTTACTATTCGTTGGGCAACTTTGTGATCTTGGCTACCAATGCTTGTTTGGTCTAAATGAAGTGGTTGTTACAAAGATAGATGACAAGCAAGTGATTTTCAAGGGTTTTAGATACAACAATCTCTATTTAGTTGACTTCACCTCTGAAGATGCAAACTTGATGACATGCTTGTTCACCAAGACTTCACTTGGATGGCTTTGGCATAGGAGGCTTGCTCATGTTGGAATGAATACTCTCAACAAGCTATTGAAGAAAGAATTAGTAAGAGGTTTAAAGGATGTAAAGTTTGAAAAGGACAAACCTTGTAGTGCATGTCAAGCCGGCAAACAAGTTGCAAACACTCATCCAACCAAAGCCTACATGTCAACATCAAGAGTACTAGAACTTTTACACATGGATTTGTTTGGTCCTACAACTTACAAGAGTTTGGGTGGAAATCTCTATTGCCTAGTAATTGTGAATGATTACTTAAGATACACTTGGATCTTCTTTCTTCATGACAAATCTGAAGTAGCAAATTGCTTCAAGAAGTTTGCAAAGAGGGGTCAAAATGAATTTGAAGTCAAGATAAAGAAAATTAGAAGTGATAATGGCAAAGAGTTTGACAACACCAACATTGAAGCTTATTGTGATGAAATTGGAATCAAGCATGAAGTTTCATCAACCTACACTCCTCAACAAAATGGTGTAGTTGAGAGAAAGAATCGGACCTTGATCACTCTTGCAAGAACAATGCTAGATGAGTATAATACACCGGAGAAATTGTGGGCCGAGGCAACCAACACCGCATGCTATGCTTCAAATCGCCTCTTCCTACAAAAGTTCCTTTGCAAGACCCCTTATGAGTTGCTAAATGGGAAGAAGCCGGACGTCTCATTCTTCCGGGTGTTTGGTTGCAAATGCTATATCTACAAGAAGCGTCAACACCTAGGGAAGTTCCAAAGACGTGATATTAGTTTTCTTGTTGGCTACTCATCAAAGTCCAAAGCATATAGAGTATTTAACCATGCCACCAGTTTGGTTGAAGAAACATATGATGTGGAATTTGATGAATCTAACGGCTCCCAAGGAGTAATTGAGAATTATGATGATGTAGGTGATGAACCATTGAGAGAGGCCATGAAGAACATGTCGGTGGGAGACATCAAGCCTAAAGATGATGAAGACGATGTACAAATTGTCAATCCACCATCTTCATCATATGTGCCTCAAGATGATGACAAGGATGAGAGAGTTGAAAATGAAGACACCCATGTCTCTCATCATCAAGCCGAGGCACAAGCACAAGATGTTGATGCTCCCCATCCTACTCCTCAAATGGTTGATCGAAGAAATTCACCTCTACTTCAAGCACATCCACAAGATCTCATCATAGGAAGTCCTACAAAGGGTGTAATGACTCGATCTTAAAAGTTTAATTCTTTTATTGAACATCACTCTTTTGTCTCTTGTCTTGAACCTAAGAATGTAGAAGAAGCTCTTCAAAATCCGGATTGGGTAAATGCCATGCATGAAGAATTGAACAACTTCGCCCGCAATCAAGTATGGACACTTGAAGAGCATCCAAAAGGTACAAGAATCATTGGAACCAAGTGGGTGTTCCGCAACAAGCAAGATGATCAAGGGGTAGTAGTAAGAAACAAGGCAAGACTAGTAGCAAAAGGGTTCTCTCAAGTTGAAGGTCTTGATTTTGGAGAGACTTTTGCACCCGTTGCAAGACTTGAAGCCATCCGTATCCTTCTTGCATATGCATCACATCATGATATGAAACTATATCAAATGGATGTGAAATGTGCATTCTTAAATGGTTTCATAAATGAACTAGTCTATGTTGAACAACCTCCCGGGTTTGAAGACCCTAGATATCCTAATCATGTTTATAGGTTGTCCAAGGCGCTATATGGGCTCAAGCAAGCCCCTAGAGCATGGTATGAGCGCCTCCGGGACTTCCTCATACAGAAGGGCTTCACTATTGGGAAGGTTGACACCACACTATTCACCAAGAAATTTAATGAAGAGATCTTCATTTGTCAAGTCTATGTTGATGATATCATCTTTGGGTCAACAAATGAAGACTATTGCAAAGAATTTGGTGAATTGATGTCAAAAGAGTTCGAGATGTCAAAGATTGGTGAGCTAACATTCTTCCTTGGGTTTCAAGTCAAGCAAATGAGAAAAGAGATTTTTATCTCTCAAGCAAAGTATACCAAGGATCTTCTCAAAAGATTCAAGATGGAAGAATGCAAGCCAATCAAGACCCCAATGCCAACTAATGGACATCTCGACCTAGATGAGGGAAGTAAACCAATCGATCAAACTCTTTACCGTTCTATGATTGGTAGCTTATTGTACCTTACCGCATCTAGGCCCGACATCATGTTTAGTGTGTGCATGTGTGCCCGCTTTCAAGCGTGCCCTAAAGAACCTCACCTAAGTGCCGTAAAGAGAATCCTAAGATATCTTAAGTATACCCCAAGCATCGGACTTTGGTACCCCAAAGGAGCTAGATTCCAACTAGTTGGCTACTCCGATTCGGATTATGTCGGTTGCAAAATTGATAGAAAAAGCACATCCGGAGGATGCCATTTGCTTGGGAGATCCTTAGTTTCTTGGTCATCTAAAAAGCAAAATAGTGTAGCTTTGTCAACCGCCGAGGCAGAATACACTGCCGCAGGGGCTTGTTGTACACAAATCTTATATATGAAACAAACCCTCCTAGACTATGGAGTTGTTCTTGAAAAGGTGCCGCTTTTATGTGACAATGAAAGTGCGGTTAAAATTGCAAATAATCTAGTACAACACTCTCGCACCAAGCACATTGATATCTGTCACCACTTTCTAAGAGATCATGTTGCTAAAAATGATATATCACTAGAAGGTGTAAGAAGTGAAAATCAATTAGCGGATATCTTCACTAAACCTTTAGATGAGGCTACCTTTTGTAGATTGAGAAGTGAACTTAATGTGCTTGATTCTAGTAACTTTAAAAGATGAGCTTGTGTTGTCCCTTGCATTGCATTGTATTTTATGCCATGTTTATTTTTCCCACAATGCATTTAGGACTTGTCTAACACGGTTACGATAACCCTCCTTTGGAGGAGTGAAAAAGTCTAACCATGGATCAAACTTGACAAGCAATCTAGCCTTCTTTTCTCGTTTTGCATTGCATATGCATGGTAGTTGCTTTGTCGTTTCTTTTCGGTTTAGCTTTGAGTAACCTCTGTGTTCGTACATGAATAGAGAGAGCATTTGAAGCTCCCAAGGGTTCATAAACTCTATTGCATGGCCATACGTTGCTCCTCGGGTGTTTATTGAATATTTTCTTAAAAATAATACTAGCCTAAGGCAAAATATTTTGAAAATTTTGAGGGTTTGAGTGAGGTCACTCATATCAGGTTCCAATTGGTGTTTATTTGAGTCTCTTTGAATTGGAACTTGATTAGGAGAAGTCGCGTTGAAAAACGGTTTGAAAAAGAGCTTTTTACAGCGACCGGACGCTGGACCGGACGCTGCATCGAACGCGGTTCTGCTTCACCACCGCGTCCGGTCTTAGCGTCCACCAGCGCGTCCGGTCATTCCCGAAGTTTTTCTTCGAAACCTCTAACCGGACGCTGCACCAGACGCGCCCCTGTCGACCACCGCGTCCGGTCCCGGTAACCCCCACTGCGTCCAGTCATCCATCTTAGTTTTCTGGGCAGATCAAAACCGGACGCTGTCAGCGTCCGATCGTGGATAATCGGACGCGTCCGGTCATTCTAGGAGCTTACTGGAATGTGATCGGACGCTGCCTCCACCGTGTCCGGTCATTCGACCACCGCGTCCGGTCATCACGCAAAAAATGGATCTCGCCCTTTTAACCGTACGATTGGATCTCGATTTCTTTTCTTTCGTCATCGCCGTACTCTCCGTTTTCGCCGAGATCCCGAGCGCCGCCGCACCATTGCCACCGCGCGCCCTTCTCCTCCGCCGCAGCCGCACCCTGCGCCCGCACCACCGCCGCCGCAGCCGCGCCCTGCGCCTGAGCAGCACCGCCGCCGTCGCGCTCGCACTCGCGCCAGCGCCCTAGCTCGCCACCGCGCCCGCGCTCGCACGCCGCCACAGCCTCACCGCCGGCGACCACCCCTACGCCCTAGCTTCTTCCCGGGAACCTACTGCCGAGCACGCTCTTCAAAGACCATCGCAAGGTTCACCTCACCCGAGATCGCAAGGCTCTCCAAAACCCTAACCCTAGGTCACTAAGTTTTCATCTTCGAATCCTCGCGATCGTCTCCGTCTCCGCAAGGTGACGTCTTCTCCTTGGATTAGGGTTTACCGTCGATTTTCTGGTGAATTACTAATTTAATTGTCGTTCGATCGTCGATTGTATTCTAGGGTTTCGGTCGCCGTCTTCGGGTAACCCTAATACGTCGAGATCGTCTTCCGATCATCGGATCATCGCTCGTCGAGTTAGCTATCGCGGTCATCTCATATCTTACCTCACCTGCTTGCTCTTACTAGGATTTCACTTATCTTATAGATATATATTGCTTAAAGTAGATCCATCTATTCTATCGTTTTAGTTGTCCTGTCAGTGCTGAGTGGTTCAGGTGATCAGTTATGAATCCGAGGCCAAGCCTGCGGATACGGATTGAGGCCAAGCCTCACAAGGCTCAGTTCATCATCTGCCTTTTCAGTTTGTGTCAGTACATCCTCTTGTCAGCATGGTTCGATGCAAGAACGCTGGTGGGGCACCTAGTGACGGGGATGACAGTCTGTAGCAGAACCTCCTAAATTATATGGCCCACATGCACCTGTCATTGTCCCTAAGACCTCTAACGGCTATGCATGTACACCAGATAACCTAAGAAGATCTGTCGGGTGCCCTCACAGGACCCCGATTCAACTATATTTGACAACTCATACCAGGATCAACAAAGGAGTAACTACAACATTACAACATTTGTACAAAACTTTACATCAGAGTGCGGAAGAATAACAACAATGAATTTATAAATCAGGATTAAGTTAACTTTTTACAAACTTAACTTGTGTCGGTGTTCAGACCCGAGGGGGTCCTAAACCAACGAGTAAATGTTGCGTGTCTCTTTCCTGGATGGTAATGCAAGGAGAACACACGGGGGTTTATCCTGGTTCGGGCAAAAGAAGGCCCTACGTCCAGCGGGGGGGAGAAGTTTGTATTTCCTTGCACCGAGGTGCTTGTGTAGGGGTTACAAGCATGCGAGAGAGGGCATCGAGCCCAAGTCTCAAAGAGGAAAAAGGAAAAAGGTGGTTGCTTGAGATGTTGATCTCTTGTTTGTTGCTCGGTCGGGTGGTTCGTCGGTGGGCTGCTTGTTGCCTGCCCTTGTTTTGTTTTTTCGTTCCGTCTTCGTCCCCCTTTCCCTGTTGAACCCTGGCCTGCCCTTTTATAGGGCGAGAGGAGGCCAAGACGACGGGGAGCTTTGAGGTGATGTTTTGTCGATTCCTGTTGAGCTGACTGTAGCAACGTGCCTTAGGAATGGCCAGCCATCCCTGGACACCCTGACGTTGTGGGAGACGAGATGGCAAAATGACCCAGAGCGCCATGCCATACCGTCCTTTGAACTAAGTCAAGCGTCGAGGTTGGGTCGAGGCCGGGTCGAGGCCGGATGGATAAGGCCGAATCCCCGATATCGCGGAGGACGGGCCTTGTCTTATCCTCCCTCGAGGGTGATTGATGGTGAACAGTGCACGATAAGGTGGGTATAGTGACGGGTTTCACCTCCCATCACGGGATAGGCGGTAAAACAGTGAGATCTGACACGGGTATTGTTCCCACATCGATCCTGGCCGCAGCCATGCTGGTAGGTGGTAGTAGGTAACCGCATTGAATGCTATGGCTTTTGTCCTGGGGTAGGTAAAGAAAAGGTGTCGAGGTGCTCGGTCCGGGCTCACGCGAGTCGGAGTTCTCCCCAGCGGGCGGACGAGCCTCGCGCGGGTCGGAGCGCTGTCGAGGTACCTTGCGGCACGGGATAGGGCGTGGTCGAGGCGCCCCGTCAAGCGGGCCTCGTATGAGTCGGAGCCGGGGCGCGGTCGAGGCGCCCCGTCGAGCGGGCCTCGTACGAGACGGACTGGATACGCGGTCGAGGTGGGCTATCTTTTATTGCGGTTTCAGTCGTGTTAGTTTTTTGGTGATATGTGTGGGTACCCCCGTACTGTTGGTACCGACAGTAGCCCCCGAGCCTTTGGGTGAGTGTGTGATCACTCTCCTAGAGGTTGGTCAGAACTGGAGTCGCAGCGCCGTGATTTTTTCCAGTGGGGGCGCGCGAGCGCACCCGCCGGGTGTAGCCCCCAAGGCCTCGGTGGAGTATTGAGACTTCTCCGAGGTCTTGTACGCGTTTGATTGGGGAACAATTCGTTGCGGTCAAGCCCCCGAGCCTCGCGCGCGCGAGGTCGATCAGGGTCCCGGCCGTTTTTCGCTGTGCGACCCTCACGCTCCTTTTCCGAAAAAAAGGAGGGGTGGAGAACGCCGTACTACCCTCGTTTGGGCGCGAGTTCCGACGATCTTCGGTGAGCTGCTAGCGGGGGAATTCGAGTGAGAGTCCGTGCCCCGTTCGTTAGGGGTCGGCTAGTGGCCCGGAGGCGCCCTCAAAGATGCCAAGAAGTGGTCGTGTGGATCTCGATTCCCTTCGACAGGATTCGAGGGCTCGATGCCTCCCCTGGTGGGATTCCTACGACGACCTTCTCCTTCGGCCTCGAATACGTCCTGGGGTGCCTCGAGAGCGTGGCTCGAGCCCTTGGCCATGTACGGGCGCACCCTGGGTCGTCCCTAACTCTGTTGCTCGAGGGCAGCTGTCGAACCCTGTTCGAGGGCCAGCTTTCGCTCCCTCAAGGCTTATTCTGGACTCGGAGCCCGTTTATGCGGTCGGGACCCCGAGCCTCGCGCGCACGAGGTCGATCAAAGTCCCGGCCGTCTTTTGCTATGCGACCCTCATGCTCCTTTTCCGAAAAAAAGGAGGGGTGGAGAACGCCGTACTACCCTCATTTGGGCACGAGTTCTGACGATCTCCGGTGAGCTGCTAGCGGGGGAATTCGAGTGAGAGCCCGTGCCCCGTTCGTTAGGGGTCGGCTAGTGGCCCGGAGGCGCCCTCAAAGATGCCAAGAAGTGGTCGTGTGGATCTCGATTCCCTTCGACAGGATTCGAGGGCTCGATGCCTCCCCCGGAGGGATTCCTACGACGACCTTCTCCTTCGGCCTCGAATACGTCCTGGGGTGCCTCGAGAGCGTGGCTCGAGCCCTTGGCCATGTACAGGCGCACCCTGGGTCGTCCCTAACTCTGTTGTTCGAGGGTAGCTGCCGAACCCTGTTCGAGGGCCAGCTTTCGTTCCCTCGAGGCTTATTCTGGGCTCGGGGCCCGTTTCTGCGGTCGGGACCCCGAGCCTCACGCGCACGAGGTCGATCAGAGCCCCGGTCGTCTTTTGTGACCCTCACGCTCCTTTTCCGAAAAAAGGAGGAGGGGTGGAGAATGTCGTACTACCCTCGATTGGGCGCGAGTTCTGATGATCTCCGGTGAGCTGCTAGCGGGGGAATTCGAGTGAGAGCCCGTGCCCCATTCGTTAGGGGTCGGCTAGTGGCCCGGAGGCGCCCTCAAAGATGCCAAGAAGTGGTCGTGTGGATCTCGATTCCCTTTGACAGGATTCGAGGGCTCGATGCCTCCCCCGGAGGGATTCCTACGACGACCTTCTCCTTCGGCCTCGAATACATCCTGGGGTGCCTCGAGAGCGTGGCTCGAGCCCTTGGCCATGTACGGGCGCACCTTGGGTCGTCCCTAACTCTGTTGCTCGAGGGTAGCTATCGAACCCTGTTCGAGGGCCAGCTTTCGCTCCCTCGAGACTTATTCTAGGCTCGGGCCCGTTTTCCACATACCTGGGGATATTCGTCCGCGGATCCCTCCCTCGTCCGTTAGCCGGACGCGTCTTTTTGGGAGGCGAGATCGGCACGGTAGTGGGTGACGTGGCGTATGGTCACGACGTGGGGGACGGTTAGGTGGGCGCATTTAATGCGGGAAACTATTCCTACCTTCTCGTGCGGCCGTTGGGCTTCCGTCTGGGCATATAAAGTTAAGGCCTAGGGGTCTGCGTTCCCCACCGGTCCCTTGTGTTCCTGCAATCTTCTGCCTCAGACAACCCTTGCCTTATCGCGTTCTCCGCCCGCGTCGCCGCCGCCACCGCATCCTTTTCATCCATCCCCCTTCCGACAGCACCGATGGCAGGAAAGAGCCAGATCCTTCCCGCCGACGACTGGGCCGCCTCCTCGGTGACGGAGAGGAGGTTGGAAGAGTTGGTCGAGGACGAGCTGCTATGGCCAAGGACGAGCCGGTCACAGCCGGAGTGGATGGCGCCGCCCCCTGCCCACCGGGAGCCGGTGCCCCCTGAAGGGTATGTGGTGAGCTTCGTCTGCTTCCATGAGCGGGGGTTTGGCGTGCCGGCGTCGGTCTTCATGCGCGCGCTCCTCCACCACTACCGGGTGGAGCTTCACCATCTTTCCCCCCAACACCGTCGCGCAGGCTGCCATCTTCGCGACGGTCTGCGAGGGCTACCTTGGGGTGGAGCCGCAGTGGAACCTGTGGCTTTACCTTTTCAAGGCCGAGCTCTTCGCCAAGAAGGCGGGGGAGAAGGGCGTCCTATGCACGGCTCGAGTGGGGAGCTGCGTGCTGCAGGTGAGGTCGGGTCGGGCGGATCTGTATATCCCGGCCCGCCTCATTTCTTCGAACAGTGGGTGGCACGACGGTTGGTTCTACCTCCGCAACGATGAAAATCAGTTGCCGAGGTACACCGGCCGCGTGTTAACCGCTCGAGAGGATTGCTGGTCATACGGAGTGCCAGAAGCCGAGAAGCCGCGCCTGGAGCCGCTGCTGGCGGCGCTGCAGCAGCTTCGCCTTCAGGGCTTGACGGCTGCGGCGGTGGCCGCGGCCTTCCATCGCTGCAGAGTGATGCCGCTGTGCCGGTGTCGTCTCCGTCTTGACCAGATGACTTCGGAGGCAAATCTGGAGGGGACCCGGATGTCCCATGAATCCCTCGCCCTCGAGGAGGTCCTCCGGCGAGCGCGCCGGATGGTTGGGAACTTCAAGGTGGAGGAGGCCAACCGGGTTCCCATGAGACCTACCGAAGGGTTCGAGTCCGTGGTACGTATCTCGGGGCTGATGTGTTGCTATTTTTGTTTATCTTTGGATTTCGCTGATCTGGTCGAGGCCGGCGTGTAGGATTTGTCGGCGCTTCGGGAAACGCGTCCGCCAGTCCCGGAGGACCGGCCCGCCTGGGAGGCTCGGCGCCTGCATGCTTCCAAGAAGAAGCAAACCAAGGAGACGGCCAAGAAGCGAGCGATCCGTAAGGCCAAAGAGGCAGAGGCGTTGAAGAAGCACCAGCGTCAGTAGACCATCGACGGGGTCCCCCTGGCGCCGTCGCCTTCCGAGACGGTCTCGGGGGATGACGACGACAGCAGCGGCGAAGACGACGATGCCCTGTCGCGGTATGAGATCGTGACTGGGCTAGGGGACCTTCCTGACATTCGCCCCCTGCTAGAGCCCATCAGGGGGGCATCCTCCTCGGTCGTCGTGGTTGAGGAGTCTGAGGGGAAGAAGACAGAGAAGGAGACGGGCCCCTCGACGAGAGGGGCCGCTTTACCCTAGACCCGGCGAGAGGGGTCAATAGGGACGTCCGCACCAGCCCAAGCCCCGCAAGCTCGGGCAGGGGCTGGGACGGTGGTACCGGCATCGTCATTGGCGGCGGCGTCGGCAGGCGTAAGAACCCGAGGTCAGCTGGCCTTGGAGGCACAGAAGGCGCAGGGCGGTGCGTCGGCCGGGGCTCCCAGGAGCGCTCGGCCTGCTGGTGAGGCCGCCGCGAGGCCACCATCGGCCGTCCCGAGAGGCTCGAGTCGCGCGGGGTTGAGGCCCTTGGTGCCAATTTCTGGGTAAGCATCTCTGCTCGGTTGTCCTGCCTTTCTCTAAGTCCGTTGGCTGACATTTCTTCTCACTTCACAGGCTGAAGCGGAAGGCGGAGCCGATGGGGCTTACCCCCGTGAAGTCGCCGCGGGCCAGCACCATTGTCCTCAACCGGACGACGTAGCAGGATGCGGCCTGGGTCCGGGAGGTCGAGGCCGCGAAGGGGCATCTGCGACAACGACAGGGGTCAGCCGCCGCCACGGTGGTTGCTGGCCTGGATCCTGCTATTGAGGGGTCCGAACCGGCTGGGGTAGCGGCACTCGATACGGTTGAGGCGGGGCCCAGGTCATCGGCGACGGCCGAGGCTGCCGTTGAGGTCGCAACGGGTGAGGCACCCGTCCACGACGCGGAACGGGCGGGTGCTGACGTGACCATGGAGGAGGTTGCGTCGGTGTAAGGGCTGGAGGCGGCCCTGGCTAGGGGGTTGCGGCCACAACAAGACCCGTTGGCAGAGCCAGCGGGTATGGTGGATGGCGGGGCGGTCGAGCCCCTAACCGGAGCACCGGAAGAAGAGGCGCCGGCTCCGGAGGTGCCAACGGTCGAGGCGCAGGTATCGGAGCCGTCGTCGGTCGAGGCGCCGGCTCCGGAGGCACCGGCGGTTGAGGGGCCAGCTCCCTTAGGAGGGCGGGCACCCACGACCATGGACCTTACCCTCGACGACATCCCCCTGGACAAAGGAAAATAAGCGATGAGGGTCGAGGGGGGTGAGGTCGGTGCCTCGATGGCCGTTGGAGAGGTGGATACTGCGGGCGAGGCCGGTCCTTCCGCAGGACCGGGAGACGCCCCGGCCGGGTCGTCCTCGTCGTGGCCCGACATCGCCGCGCTGGTGATAGCGCGGGCAGAGACAGAGCTGCCGAGGTGGGGGGGCGTCCCTTCAGTTTAGGGACGCTACGAACCCCGACGCCGAGCCCATCTTTGTCCAGAGCGACAAAGATGAGGTGCAGCGATGGGAATACCTCGAGGGCGTCCGCCGGCACCTTGATCGGTTGCTCCGAGTGGCGTCCGGTGCCGTGCGGAGTATAGGGGATGCCACCGAGGTATGATCGACCCGTCGGTTTTCTTCGTGGTTTTCTTGGTGTCTTTTTCCCTCGGCTTTGTGACCTTTTCGGATTGCATTCAGGAGCTGAAGGAGTACTCCCGCCGCAAGTCGCTCTTCATTCGGGACGAGAGTGGCGTGTGGGGCGCGCTGTCCCAGCAACGGGTCCTGGTCGAGGAGGCCCAGAAACGGCTATCCGATCGGAACGCCGAGATGGCTGAGCTGCGCGTCGCGTACGCGGTGGTGAAAGAAGAAGCGATGCAGGCATGGGCGGCCGAGGCCGTGATGCGCACTGGCATGGACAAGGCTCGGGGGGAGGCCGCCCAGGCCCGTAGGGAACTCGAGCCAATGTCCATGCGGGTGAAGGAGCTCGAGGAGAATGTTTCCTAGGTTAGCCTTCAGCGCGACACCCTCAACGTCGAGACCACGACGCTGAAGGGAGCCGTCCAAGAGAAGGACGCAGCTCTCGCGTCTGCTCGGCAGGAGATCAAGGCGCTAAAGGTGGCCATCAGTGACAAGGACAGCGCCTTCCTGGGGCTCGAGCGAACGTGCGGGGGGCTTCGCGACGAGGTCGTGGGCCTACAGACCCATATCGAGGGTAAGTGTGATTGTTATGGCCACGACGTTGAAGGCCCCGCGTTGGGTATTAATTTGTTTGTCGTGTTTTAGAGCTGGAGAGAGAGAATCGAGAGGCCCAATCTTCTGCCAACTCCTTCCAGAGCCTCCTCGAAGCCGAGATCCGGAGGACCCAACTGCTCCAGGGCGCGATCACCAGCGTGTGTGACGGCCTGGGGGTCGAGCCCGATGCCGACTGTAACAGAACCGACCAAATTATAAGAGCACAAGTACAAAAACAAGCACCGAAGCGCTCAAATTTTTGAACTTGAGCCCATATAATCCCGGTAGTCAATCGAAACCACGAAGGATTTCAAACCAACTTGCTTACAACCAGGATCGCATCATTCAACATACAACATCATACGTTTCATTACACCAGTAGTTCCGAAATAAGTTTACACACACGGAGTCGCAATTATTACAAACCCAGTTTATAAAGTAGCGGAAGCAAACACACATCAGTTATTTAACTACTGCCAGTCTTGTTGATCAACAACCCGCAAAAGCATCAGGAAAGTACATAAAAGATGATCATGCCCAAGTGATCTAGTCTTCGTCACCCGCAGGGTGGAGACAATTTTTGCAGAAGCCTTGGTACAGCATATCATCTGCAACAGGAGGGAATAAACCCTGAGTACGGGAATGTACTCAGCTAGACTTACCCGTCGAAAACCAGAAATAAGATGACACCAAGGATTATGCAAGGCTTACACAAGAGGCTAGCTGACATCACATTTTGCATAAAGGCATAAGTAATTGAAACTCTTATAACCTGTACTAACAGTTATTTTTAGCATTTACCTGTCATCTATCTTAGCACCTGTACTAAACATTCGCTTGAGTATAATCAACAACATTATTATTATATCCATAGCAGGTATATCATTGTGGCAACATTATATCATTCACTTAACCATCTGTTCATTTAATGAGATCTACGTTGTCGCTGCTCAAGTCAAGTGCTCACTAACCGGGAGCGACGGCGATTCGAATCGAATTCCTATCCAGCTGGAGGGATATTTCTAACACTCACCGCGCAGGCCCCTGCCAGGGTCGCACAAGCCACCTTTTCATATGATTCAGGAATCGCGGGTCCGAATGATGTCGCGACCCCAAGGACGACACTCTGCCAGGTGATAGGGACTCTAACCCCCCCTTGGTCTCACGCCAATGTCCCCAAGCACATCCTTTCTCTCCTCCAAGAAGCAACCTACCATTCGTTTCCCGGCCTGAACCACATTACTCGGCTTCGCGGTCAGAACGGCTTATCTGGCCAACTAAGTGTTAGACTGCGTTCAACATGACTCAAGGACGTACAGCGAATCGGTCCTTAAACGACTCAGACGGACATAGCTCCACACCCAAGACGTGAAGTGTCTTGCGGCTGTACTATCGAACTCCCGCCCGATCTCAGTTTCATTTTTAAGCATGGTTCCATCCACGATAGCCATAAAGCCACTCGTGACTCCTTCCTACATCTCGTGGATGACCGGAAATCACCCGACTTTTACCGTACTAAGCAGGGCTAAGCATTGACACGTGCCTAAACCTAATATAGGATTAAGTATGATATCTGGACAAGGACAGGTATAATGCAACAAGTGTTTTCATATAACTCCTACAACTTAATGTAGTAAACAATTAAAAGTACTCAAGATTAATTTATAAAGCAGTAGGTTCAGCATGCACCGGGGCTTGCCTTTCAGAAAGGTAGAAGGCTGGTGGTCAGGACACTCCGGCAGGTCTTCTGCGGGAACTTCTCCGCCGGTTGGTTCCTCTAGCTGCTCCGGCTGGTCCTGGACTTCCTCCGGAATCACTGGCTCGAACTCGAGGAGTGTTATCCCCTCCGGAACACCTATTGCATGAGTGCACAATAAATATCATGGGTGCATAATGGTGCAACATGCTCGGAATGAAATGCATTTCAGCAATAAAAGTACTCTACTCCAGTCACTTTATCAGTACGTGCAAACCTCTTCTCCGGTGGAGAAGTACTTACCTAAGCTACTCAACCTAAGATACAGCTGTTTCTCTTCGGTTAAGGCCCTAACACCTAACAACACAAGAGTAATATTACTTAGGTTACCACAGTAAGTTATTCTGGACAGCAGCTCAAAGATTATGACATAACTGAAGATTCCTAACTCCAAAAGATATGATCTAAGACAATCTGGAAAGCTTATGAAATGCACCACAAAATGTTTTCAGACCACAACACTTAATTCCAAAGTTTACCTAGTCGAAATTCCAAAGTTCCAGAATCTGCTCTCTCTAAACAGAGAGCAGCCAATTCTGGACTGTCACTTAAAACAGCAATAACTCCTAAACTACTAGCCCAATTGCCATCAAATTTTGACACAAGCTAGTTTAACCAGTTTACTACCACTTTAGTATTCACAAGTTTTCTAGCCAATACTTTTATTAAGGGTCAAACCTAGAAATACTAACAGCTGTCTAGAAAACCTAGAATTGCAAAGATTAAATATTTATTGATGTGGCAAACATCCCATAAGACCAAACTAATGTTACCACAAGTTCACATAGGTCACAAAAACACCAGAAAGTAAGGTTGGCCCACCTAAAATATTTATTTAAACCTATTTCTTAATTTACTTAAGTAATTAAGTGGAATTTTAAACATATATGTAAACTGCTCCTAAAATTCTACAAAAATTACAGGGGACTCTCTGACCCAAAAAGAGACTACTGTAAAAATTTGAACTCAATTTATTCACAGGAACTCTCTGAACAAAATTCACAAGCCCAAAAGGCTGATTTTTGTATCAATAACAAAGCATAGTAAAAAGTGTCAAACAACAGATTTCTTAATTTTCTTCGACACTCTAGGGTACC
The DNA here is from genome assembly GCA_038087645.1 of Saccharum hybrid cultivar R570. Taxonomy (NCBI): domain Eukaryota; kingdom Viridiplantae; phylum Streptophyta; class Magnoliopsida; order Poales; family Poaceae; genus Saccharum; species Saccharum hybrid cultivar. The sequence goes on along the minus strand of JAQSUU010000001.1, from coordinate 31,509,523 downwards.
AAGACATTCTCCAAAAATTTATAAGAACATTGCACATGTAGAAAAATTACTAAAATTCATTTAAGTATTTCCTAGAATAACAAGATAGCATTATAACTTGAAAAGTACTTAAGCACTACTGTCCAAATTTTTACCAGAGCTAGAGCAAGTATAAATTAGCCTACCCACCAAATTTCATAATTTTTGGAACACTGAAACTCAAGATATAATTTAAACAAGTTTGCATGTGATTTAAAACACATTTCAAAGACCTATTTAAATATCCCAGAAACTACACATCACAAAACCAAATCATATTTTTCTAAAATACTACACATCATGTAGATCATAACAAAATTTATCTCATGATTTTTGAGCAGGTGAAACCCTAGATCTACCTTTTCTAAACCCCAATAAAAACTGTGACAAAATAAAATAAATAAAACTGATTTTATCTAGAACTGGGCCGGCCCGGGACAGACGCGGCCCAAGACGCGCGCGCGCGGCCCGCTCGGGCTCCCGCCCACGCGCGGCAACAGACAGGTGGCCCCCGCGTGTCAGCGAAAGAGGACAGGGGAGCGGGCGGCAGTGAGCTCCGGCGAGCGATTCCTCGCCGCCGGTGGCTCCTCCGACCAAACCAAGTTCACCGACGTCTTACCCAGACCCAACCGCACCGAGGCTACCCCTTTTCCCCAAAGCTGATGCACCGCAGCACCTAGACCGACGGTGATGGCGGACGGCCATGGTGCCTGGCGGTACGCCGGCGAGTCCCGGCCGTCGCACGGCCTACCGAAGGGTGCATCACCTTCCTGGACTCCTAGTGGACCTCTCGAGACCATTCACACAGACGGGGATGGAACGGAGCCACTTGACCGCGTGAGCACTTGGCCGGCAGCCATGGCGTGGCCGTGCACGGTCTCGTTCCATCATGGCTGTCCCGATACTGGCAGTAACATCTTCATCCTAGCATCTACACGTGACAGGGAGGGGGAAACGTGGGTAAAGGCAGACGGAGAACTACTGTGTGGTGCTGGCCACGATGACCCGCACATGGCGGAGCTCTGGTGAGCTTCGGTGAGCGGGCGAAAACGGCAATGCGGCTCACCTTGGGCTCAATCCAACCTACCGACGGGTCGAGGAGGTGTAGGACGGGGAGGCGGAGGGATGGACGTGGTCCGGCGGGCGGTGGTGAGTGCGCGAGCTCGGAGACAGCTGCGGCGGCAATGGTGTCTCCGGTTTCCGCCTCGGTGAGCCCGGCCAGAGCGAGAGGGAGGGAGAAGAAAATGAGCGCGAGTGAGGGGGTGGAGGTGGCCGCTTGGTGTTCAATCCCGCGTCTGGGCTCGCGACGTGGAGGCGATGGCAGCACTCGGTCGACACGCGGTGATGCTCTTCTGCCCGAGCACCACGACAGGCCAGTGTTCGAGCTCGTTGACTGAAACTGAGCCTCTAAAGACTGACTGACAAGGCAGTTTCGTCGACGATTTACTCTCAAACCAGCTCATGTTAGTGAAACCTCCAATTAGCAAAGTTGTAGACCTATGTGAGCACTACAAGTTTGTAAAAGGCACCATGAGCTGGTTCGGTTTGGATTTGAAACTACAGGGCTCCAAAGTAGTGTACTTGGAAACTGAAACCTAGTTTCAGTCACTAGGCCGACTGAAACCCAATTTTCAAGACACCATATCTCCTAAACCATTTAGAACTAGGTGATGGTCATGTTGACAATGTTGTAGAGCTATGTGTGGACAACAACTTTGTCAATTGGCTCAAGGACTGGTTTGGCCTAGTTTGTGAGTTACAAGTTGCCAAAGTGAGGTACAGTGAAACGGTTTTCAGCTTCACACTTAGCCAAAATTGCTAAGTCCCAAAACAACCTCTAATACTGACTTGTGGGCCATTTTTGAGCATATTCTGATCATTTTCATGAGATGGTCATATTGAGACTTTGGTTCCCCATAAAATTCCCTACAACTTTGCTTAAGGGTGCTCCTCCATGCAAGGTCTCTAAGCTAGACTTTTTAAATGGTCAAACTAGAGCATTCTAGGGCTAAATGCTGGTCAACTACACCTTGGAGGGCATTTTGGTGATTTTGGTCAACATGAACCTTGCTCCATTAGTGACCCTAAGTATAACTAAGGTGTTGTGAGATATAATTGGCTACTCTACCCTTTAGTTACACCAACTCCCAAGTGTCACACGATGTGAGTCAAACAAAAACTTCAAAACAAATCACATTTGTTGCAACCACATGAATTGACATGAAATGATGTATGCTTATGCTCATGCAATGCAATGCAATTATGGAGCTAAACACCTGAGGTGTTACAGCCCTCCCCCCTTATAAAAATCTCGTCCCGAGATTTGGAAAGCGTACCATTTTTCATAGAATTCCTTATAACCATCCCGCAAATAGTCCTCCCGTTCCCATGTAGCGTCACTTTCACTACCCTGATTACTCCACATTACTTTATACCATTTAACCACTTTGCTTCTAGTCACTCGTTCCTGAGTATCGATCACTCAGACTGGCTTTTCTTCGTAAGTTAAATCGGATTCCAGTCTGATGTCTCCTAAAGGGACTCTTTCCTCGGGAACTCGAAGACACTTTTTGAGTTGAGATACATGGAAGACGTTGAATATGGCACTCATTTCTGGAGGTAACTGGATTTTGTACGCAATAGCTCCACTCTTGCCTATGATTTGGAAAGGACCCACGTATCTCGGCGCAAGTTTTCGCTTAACACCAAAACGTTGGACACTCTTCATTGGAGAAACTTTCAGATACACGAAGTCTCCAACTTCAAACTCGAGTGGTTTTCTACGACGATCAGCATAACTTTTCTGTCTAGCTTGGGCTGCAGCCATATGTTTTTGGATGGTACGGACTTGTTCCTCAGCTTCCTCAACAAAAGCAATACCATAAAATCTTCTCTCACCAGCTTCTATCTAATTTAGTGGGGTTCTACACTTACGACCGTACAAAGCTTCGAATGGGGCCATCTTAATACTCTCTTGGTAACTATTATTGTACGAGAATTCGGCTAGAGGTAACCATTTTTCCCAAGAACCCTTGGATGATATTACATATGCCCGCAACAGATCTTCCAAGATTTGGTTAACCCGTTCCATCTGTCTTGATGTTTGGGGGTGATAAGCAGAGCTTCTCACTAACTTGGTTCCCAGAAGGTGATGCAAGTGCTCCCAAAAGCGAGCAGTGAACCGGGGACCACGGTCAGATATGATAGTACGAGGTATCCCATGGAGACGGACTATCTGATTGAAGTACAACTCAGCATAGTCAGTGGGACGATAGTCCACTCTAACTGGAATGAAGTGAGCTGATTTGGTCAAACGATCCACAATTACCCAGATGGAGTTATGATTTTTGACAGTAGGAGGAAGACCGACAATGAAATCCATACTTATCTCTTCCCATTTCCAACCTGGGATAGAAAGTGGTTGAAGCAACCCAGCTTTCATATGCACAGCTTTAACCCTACAGCAGGTGTCACACCTAGCCACATATGCAGCGATCTCTTTCCGCATCTTGGTCCACCAATAATATGGCTTCAAATCATAATACATCTTATTGCTGCCAGGATGGATGGACAACTTAGAGGAGTGTGCTTCAGACATAATATCATTTCTAAGCTCTCGGTCCTTAGACACGACTAATCTATCCTTGAACCATAGTACACCCTCTTCATCTACCCTGAACTGTGTAGTTTCTTGCTCTTTCATCTTACGCTTGATGTGAAATATACCAGTGTCCGTCTTTTGGAGCTCAATAATTCTGCTTTTGAGAGTACAACTGACAGTGATGTTGTACAAGACTGCTGGATGTAGAAGGCGAGATCGATGAAAATCAGTTTCAACTAGGGAATGGCAATGAGGCTTACGGCTTAAAGCATCCACAACCACATTTGCCTTGCCAGGATGATAGTGCACTTGAAGGTTATAATCTTTAATCAACTCGAGCCATCTTCTTTGATGCATATTTAACTCGGGTTGGGTGAAGATGTATTTGAGGCTTTTGTGGTCTGTGTAGATATTGCAAATATTGCCCAGCAGATAATGCCGCCACACTTTCAACGCATGAACGACTACAGCGAGTTCTAAGTCATGCGTTGGATAATTCGCCTCATGTTTCCGAAGTTGTCGAGAAGTATATGCGATTACTCGGCCTTCCTGCATCAGAACACCTCCCAAACCTATGCCTGAGGCATCACAATAAACATCAAATGGTTTCTCGATATCCGGCTATGCCAAAACCGGAGCTGAGGTTAGGAGGGTTCGTAGTTGGTGAAACGCTGCATCACACTCAGGAGTCCAGACAAACCTAGTGTCTTTTTGTAACAACCGAGTCATTGGCTTGGCTATTTTGGAGAAATCCGGGATGAAACGACGATAATAGCCAGCCAAACCGAGAAAACTCTGAACCTCGTGAACCGAGATAGGAGCCTTCCAGTTCAGTACTTCTTGTACCTTGGCGGGGTCCACCATAATTCCTCCATCGGACAACACATGCCCAAGGAAAGGTACTTCACGAAGCCAGAATTCGCACTTACTGAACTTTGCATATAGTTGATGTTCACGCAATCTTGTGAGGACTATACGCAGATGTTCAGCGTGATCTTCCTCATTTACAGAATATATCAGGATGTCATCAATAAATACCACCACAAACTTGTCCAATTCGGGCATAAACACCAAATTCATCAAGTACATGAAGTGTGCGGGGGCATTTGTCAAGCCGAAAGACATAACAAGATACTCATAAAGACTGTATCTGGTAGAAAAGGCTGTCTTTGGAACATCTTCCGGGCAGATTTTAATTTGATGGTAGCCAGATCTTAGATCGATCTTGGAGAAAACTTTAGCTTTAGACAACTGATCGAACAAGATGTCAATACGTGGTAGAGGATACTTATTTTTGACAGTGACTGCATTGAGAGGTCTATAATCTACGCACATCCGCAACGACTGATCCTTCTTCTTTACAAAGATAGCAGGACATCCCCACGGTGACGAACTAGGACGAATCAACCCCTTCTTCAAAAGTTCATTCAATTGCACCTTAAGTTCAGCTAGTTCATTTGGAGGCATCCTATAGGGTCTCCTAGAGATGGGAGCCGTGCCAGGCAACAACTCGATTTTAAATTCCACATCCCGATCCGGAGGGAGCCCCGGCAAATCATCGGGAAAAACGTCCGGAAACTCAATTACTACTGGAATTTCGGCCAACGCCTTTGCTTGCACAGCATGAACTTCCCCAGACAAATCAACTTTTCTAGGAAGTTGTACCAGAAAACCCTTTTGATCTGTAGGATCTCTGAGCATAACTATACGAGTGGATGTATCAATGAGTACCCCATTCTGACTCATCCAATTCATGCCCAAGATAACATCTATGCCTAAGCCCGGCAAAACCACTAAGGCAAGCGAGTACTTTCGCCCTTCTATCTCAAGCTCAAGATTCCCCACTACTTTATTTGTGGAAATATTCCCACTTGCTGTGCTAATACAATAACCCCCACCTTCAACAGTATGCAATTTCTGCGCAAACTCTGATGCAAACTTAGGACTGATAAAGGAATGCGAAGCACCTGAATCAAAAAGTACCACTGTAGGGTTTTGGTCAACTAGGAACTTACCAGCAGTGACAACCTCACCAGATGGGATTTCCTCAATACTGTTATAATGAGCGTGCCCCTGACGGCCACTTTGGTTGACATTCTTCTTAGGGTAAGGACAGTTTCTGGACCAATGACCTGGCTTGTTGCAGTTCCAGCAAGGCATGTTGCTAGAAGGGACACTGGAGCCGCCTGGGCCCGAATTACTCTTTGGCAGGGCCACCGTATATGCCTTACGAAACCCAGTCTTCACTGGCGCCTTCTTTTGCGGAGGACGGAACTTAGCACTTGTGGCAGGAGGTCGAGGAGCCCTCAGGGCAGCTAGAGCTCGAGACTGTGAAGCACCTGCCTCAAGTGCCCTCTTGTGGCTCTTAGAAGCAGCATAGATAGAGTTATTGTTCTCTTGAGTCAGAGCATCACTGATAAATTCATTAAAGGTAGTACACTTGCTAGTGCCCATAGTCTTCATCAGCTTTGGGCCGAGGCCTCTTTTAAAGCTAGCAATTTTCTTGGAATCAGTATCCACAAACTCTGTGGCATACCTTGCCAGGTTGTTGAAAGATTGCAGGTATTCAGTCAAGCTTTTATTGCCCTGCGACAGCCTCATAAATTCTGTGTGCCTGATAGCCATAAGACCTGGAGGAATATAGTTCCCACGGAATGCGGCCTTGAACTGGTCCCAAGCAATAGGGACATTTGCAGGCAGTGTGAACGATAGTGGCTCCACCAAATACCCGCTGGACCATGTAGTTGGTGAGAAGCATATTCAGTCTTTAGCTCATCAGTCAAGCGAAGCAGACGAAACTTTTGTTCAATAGTATTCAACCACTCATCAGCTTGCAGTGGTTCCTCCGCCTCCTTAAAGAGCGGGGGTTAGTATCAAGAAAGTCCTTGAAATCACTGTACTGATTGGGTTCTGGGCCCTGGCGGCCATGACGAGCCTCTCGGTTGGCAAGCTGGCGCATAGCATCTGCCAGCATGCGCTGCCCTTCGACCACTGTCTGCATCAGCTCAGCCGGGGTAGGTGGTGGCGGAGGGGGTGGCTGTTCCTCATCCTCATTGCCACGACCCCGACGGAGATTGTACGACATCTGCAAAATGCATAGTCAATGAGCACTAACGATGTGGGAAATTTGTAGATGAATTATTGTAAATATGTCAAACTGACTTCATGAAATAGACTTCTCAAAATACTCCTGGCACAATAATTCATCACAACCGCACAATCCATTCAAGCGGATCAATTGGCGCAATCATGCGAGGGAATCCAACAAGATGTACTTTAATAAAGGCTCACTCACAAGGAGCACAGTAGTTACTGAACCGTTTACGTTAATATGTACGTGAATTTTGACCTTTCGCCCGGTACTTGGATTCGAATTCAAAGTTTTTAGTTGACTGGGAAAGGCTACTCCAAACTGACCACAAAGAGACTTCTCAATGGTAGAGCTCTATGGTGGATCATGACTAGCCACCTCGATACCAGCGCGTGCCAAGCAGCACAACCTTATGTCGCGCGCCATAGGAGGCCCTCGGTTTCGTCGCGGCACCGAAGGGTGCTAATCGTGACACCATCATCGAACGCCACACAATAAGACATCCAATTGCGATCGAAATTAACAAGTTCCAACTAAACATCCAGGAAACATAGGGTTCGACCTTACATCCCAAAAGTCAAGTTATTACAAAGCCTCACTCCAACACAGAGAGGGCACAAAAGACAACCCTAACATTATAGCTACGTGATAACTACTCTAAGCATCGTCCTCAGAGTCGGTGTCAAGGATCTCCCCGCCGTCCTCATCACTAACAGGCTCTAACTCCTCATCTTCTTCTTCTTATGGCTCTCCTTCTAGTGCCTCTTCTGGTGCGGCATCTTGGGGCCCATTGACCTCCACTTCATCATCATTTCCAGCCATGAAGATTCCCGAACCCATGTCCTCATCTGCGTTGATATTTCTAGGCAGCAGAGGATTTAGCTGGTTGTTCAGGCGGTGCACTTCTTCATGAAGATTGTCGTTGTATTCTTCAGCATTCTCCAACTGTTGTTCGAGCTCAAACTGATGAGCTCTCAGAACGTTCTCCTCGTGCCAGGCTTCATCCCTCTGGTTCATGACACGGACCAGCATGCGTTGACAGTTGCGGTTTGCTACTGTCAATCTCTGGACTGCAAGGGTTTCCTGGTCACGATCACGGATCACTTGCTCCAGTTACTGACGCGCTGCATTCCTGGCAGCAGTCACTTCAGCCAACTCTGCCCTCAGCCTTTCCACCTCAGTAGGCTCAGGGCGGGGCTCACGTGGAGCGAGCTGGTGACGAGGTGCCCTGCCCCCAGTGGACTTGCGAGCGGTCCTCTTGGTACGTGCCATCTGAAGTAACAAGATACGACTTAAGTGAGGATAATTTAGGGGATACGAAATTTAATTTAGTCGGGAGTACTAAAATTTTTAAGGAGAGAGTAAATGATATGTATGATATAATTAAACATGATGCATGCACGTTCCGTACGCCCTCTCACCTTAGTAGAAACCTAAAGTTCTAACGCTAGGTGGTGGCATACATACGTTCTCTCATATAAGCGAACTATCGGTCTACTCGTTACGCTGTTAGTGTACCTGCAGAAAAATCTCATTTCAGCCCAACAGTTTCCTAATATAAGTACCCAAGAAAGCAGTAATTTAAATACTTTCCATATACACATCCCCTGATGTATATACTTCAGTATCAAAGCTACCCGATATAAAGGTTCCCACAATTAAGTGCTTACATAATTACACGGTTTAAACATGTAAGTATGCAAGTCACCAAAACTACTCTCCCCTAGATCACCGGTTGGACGATCATGCTCTCACAACTCACACTTACCAGAGCGTCGAGGCAATTGATCCATACATTACCACCCAAGTGAATGGCATCCATACAATATCACACCGTATGGACGACGAAACAAAAAACAAACAAGGCCCCCAAGTTAGTCTTTATAATAAGCCACCTAAGAGTCCTTATTTGGGCTAAGGGATGTGATCACTGGCATACCTAAAAATAATTTTTAGTGTTTTAACCCTTTTTCATAATCAAATACTTTTGTTTTTAAATACTCGTACGATGTGTTTAATGTTGAATTATGCTCCGGTACCAGCTGTAACAGAACCGACCAAATTATAAGAGCACAAGTATAAAAACAAGCACCGAAGCGCTCAAATTTTTGAACTTGAGCCCATATAATCCCGATAGTCAATCGAAACCACGAAGGATTTCAAACCAACTTGCTTACAACCAGGATCGCATCATTCAACATACAACATCATACGTTTCATTACACCAGTAGTTCCGAAATAAGTTTACACACACGGAGTCGCAATTATTACAAACCCAGTTTATAAAGTAGCGGAAGCAAACACACACCAGTTATTTAACTACTGTCAGTCTTGTTGATCAACAACCCGTAAAAGCATCAGGAAAGTACATAAAAGATGATCACGCCCAAGTGATCTAGTCTTCGTCACCCGCAGGGTGGAGACAATTTTTGCAGAAGCCTTGGTAGAGCATATCATCTGCAACAGGAGGGAATAAACCCTGAGTACGGGAATGTACTCAGCTAGACTTACCCGTCGAAAACCAGAAATAAGATGACACCAAGGATTATGCAAGGCTTACACAAGAGGCTAGCTGACATCACATTTTGCATAAAGGCATAAGTAATTGAAACTCTTATAACCTGTACTAACAGTTGTTTTTAGCATTTACCTGTCATCTATCTTAGCACCTGTACTAAACATTCGCTTGAGTATAATCAACAATATTATTATTATATCCATAGCAGGTATATCATTGTGGCAACATTATATCATTCACTTAACCATCTGTTCATTTAATGAGATCTACGTTGCCGCTGCTCAAGTCAAGTGCTCACTAACCGGGAGCGATGGCGATTCGAATCGAATTCCTATCCAGCTGGAGGGGTATTTCTAACACTCACCGCGCAGGCCCCTGCCAGGGTCGCACAAGCCACCTTTTCATATGATTCAGAAATCGCGGGTCCGAATGATGTCGCGACCCCAAGGGCGACACTCTGCCAGGTGATAGGGACTCTAACCCCCCCTTGGTCTCACGCCAATGTCCCCAAGCACATCCTTTCTCTCCTCCAAGAAGCAACCTACCATTCGTTTCCCGGCCTGAACCACATTACTCAGCTTCGCGGTCAGAACAGCTTATCCGGCCAACTAAGTGTTAGACTGCGTTCAACATGACTCAAGGACGTACAGCGAATCGGTCCTTAAACGACTTAGACGGGCATAGCTCCACACCCAAGACGTGAAGTGTCTTGCGGCTGTACTATCGAACTCCCGCCCGGTCTCAGTTTCATTTTTAAGCATGGTTCCATCCACGATAGCCATAAAGCCACTCGTGACTCCTTCCTACATCTCGCGAATGACCGGAAATCACCCGACTTTTACCGTACTAAGCAGGGCTAAGCATTGACACGTGCCTAAACCTAATATAGGATTAAGTACGATATCTGGACAAGGACAGGTATAATGCAACAAGTGTTTTCATATAACTCCTACAACTTAATGCAGTAAACAATTAAAAGTACTCAAGATTAATTTATAAATCAGTAGGTTCAGCATGCACCGGGGCTTGCCTTTCAGAAAGGTAGAAGGCTGGTGGTCAGGACACTCCGGCAGGTCTTCTGCGGGAACTTCTCCGCCGGTTGGTTCCTCTAGCTGCTCCGGCTGGTCCTGGACTTCCTCCGGAATCATTGGCTCGAACTCGAGGAGTGTTATCCCCTCCGGAACACCTATTGCATGAGTGCACAATAAATATCATGGGTGCATAATGGTGCAATATGCTCGGAATGAAATGCATTTCAGCAATAAAAGTACTATACTCCAGTCACTTTATCAGTACGTGCAAACCTCTTCTCCGGTGGAGAAGTACTTACCTAAGCTACTCAACCTAAGATACAGCTGTTCCTCTTCGGTTAAGGCCCTAACACCTAACAACACAAGAGTAATATTACTTAGGTTACCACAGTAAGTTATTCTGGACAGCAGCTCAAAGATTCTGACATAACTGAAGATTCCTAACTCCAAAAGATATGATCTAAGACAATCTGGAAAGCTTATGAAATGCACCACAAAATGTTTTCAGACCACAACACTTAATTCTAAAGTTTACCTAGTCGAAATTCCAAAGTTCCAGAATCTGCTCTCTCTAAACAGAGAGCAGCCAATTCTGGACTGTCACTTAAAACAACAATAACTCCTAAACTACTAGCCCAATTGCCATCAAATTTTTACACAAGCTAGTTTAACCAGTTTACTACCACTTTGGTATTCACAAGTTTTCTAGCCAATACTTTTATTAAGGGTCAAACCTAGAAATACTACCAGCTGTCCAGAAAACCTAGAATTGCAAAGATTAAATATTTATTGATGTGGCAAACATCCCATAAGACCAAACTAATGTTACCATAAGTTCACATAGGTCACAAAAACACCAGAAAGTAAGGTTGGCCCACCTAAAATATTTATTTAAACCCATTTCTTAATTTACTTAAGTAATTAAGTGGAATTTTAAACATATATGTAAACTGCTCCTAAAATTCTACACAAATTACAGGGGACTCTTTGACCCAAAAAGAGACTACTGTAAAAATTTGAACTCAATTTATTCACAGGAACTCTCTGAACAAAATTCACAAGCCCAAAAGGCTGATTTTTGTATAAATAACAAAGCATAGTAAAAAGTGTCAAACAACAGATTTCTTAATTTTCATGGACACTCTAGCGTACGAAGACATTCTCCAAAAATTTATAAGAACATTGCACATGTAGAAAAATTACTAAAATTCATTTAAGTATTTCCTAGAATAACAAGATAGCATTATAACTTGAAAAGTACTTAAGCACTACTGTCCAAATTTTTACCAGAGCTAGAGCAAGTATAAATTAGCCTACCCACCAAATTTCATAATTTTTGGAACAATGAAACTCAAGATATAATTTAAACAAGTTTGCATGTGATTTGAAACACATTTCAAAGACCTATTTAAATATCCCAGAAACTACACATCACAAAACCAAATCATATTTTTCTAAAATACTACACATCATGTAGATCATAACAAAATTTATCTCATGATTTTTGAGCAGGTGAAACCCTAGATCTACCTTTTCTAAACCCTAATAAAAACTGTGACAAAATAAAATAAATGAAACTGATTTTATCTAGAACTGGGCCGGCCCGGGACAGACGCGGCCCAAGACGCGCGCGCGCGGCCCGCTCGGGCTCCCGCCCACGCGCGGCAATAGACAAGTGGCCCCCGCGTGTCAGCGAAAGAGGACAGGGGAGCGGGCGGCAGTGAGCTCCGGCGAGCGATTCCTCGCCGTCGGTGGCTCCTCCGACCAAACCAAGTTCACCGACGTCTTACCCAGACCCAACCGCACCGAGGCTACCCCTTTTCCCCAAAGCTGATGCACCGCAGCACCTAGGCCGACGGCGATGGCGGACGGCCGTGGTGCCTGGCGGTACGCCGGCGAGTCCCGGCCGTCGCACGGCCTACCGAAGGGTGCATCACCTTCCTGGACTCCTAGTGGACCTCTCGAGACCATTCACACAGACGGGGATGGAACGGAGCCGCTTGACCGCGTGAGCACTTGGCCGGTAGCCATGGCGCGGCCGTGCACGGTCTCGTTCCGTCATGGCTGTCCCGATACTAGCGGTAACATCTTCATCCTAGCATCTACACGTGACAGGGAGGGGGAAACGTGGGTAAAGGCAGACGGAGAACTACTGTGTGGTGCTGGCCACGGTGACCCGCACATGGCGGAGCTCCGGTGAGCTTCGATGAGCGGGCGAAAACGGCAATGCGGCTCACCTTGGGCTCAATCCAACCTACCGACGGGTCGAGGAGGTGTAGGACGGGGAGGCGGAGGGATGGACGTGGTCCGGCGAGCGGTGGTGAGTGCGCGAGCTCGGAGACAGCTGCGGCGGCAATGGTGTCTCCGGTTTCCGCCTCGGCGAGCCCGGCCAGAGCGAGAGGGAGGGAGAAGAAAATGAGCGCGAGTGAGGGGGTGGAGGTGGCCGCTCGGTGTTCAATCCCGCGTCTGGGCTCACGACGTGGAGGCGATGGCAGTGCTCGGTCGACTCGCGGCGACGCTCTTCTGCCTGAGCGCCACGACAGGCCGGTGTTCGAGCTCGTTGACTGAAACCGAGCCTCCAAAGACCGGCTGACAGGGCAGTTTCGTCGACGATTTACTCTCAAACCAGCTCGTGTTAGTGAAACCTCCAATTAGCAAAGTTGTAGACCTATGTGAGCACTACAAGTTTGTAAAAGGCACCATGAGCTGGTTCGGTTTGGATTTGAAACTACAGGGCTCCAAAGTAGTGTACTTGGAAACTGAAACCTAGTTTCAGTCACTTGGCCGACTGAAACCCAATTTTCAAGACACCATATCTCCTAAACCATTTAGAACTAGGTGATGGTCATGTTGACAATGTTGTAGAGCTATGTGTGGACAACAACTTTGTCAATTGGCTCAAGGACTGGTTTGGCCAAGTTTGTGAGTTACAAGTTGCCAAAGTGAGGTACAGTGAAACGGTTTTCAGCTTCACACTTAGCCAAAATTGCTAAGTCCCAAAACAGCCTCTAATACTGACTTGTGGGCCATTTTTGAGCATATTCTGATCATTTTCATGAGATGGTCATATTGAGACTTTTGTTCCCCATAAAATTCCCTACAACTTTTCTTAAGGGTGCTCCTCCATGCAAGGTCTCTAAGCTAGACTTTTTAAATGGTCAAACTAGAGCATTCTAGGGCTAAATGCTGGTCAACTACACCTTGGAGGGCATTTTGGTGATTTTGGTCAACATGAACCTTGCTCCATTAGTGACCCTAAGTATAACTAAGGTGTTGTGAGATATAATTGGCTACTCTACCCTTTAGTTACACCAACTCCCAAGTGTCACACGATGTGAGTCAAACAAAAACTTCAAAACAAATCACATTTGTTGCAACCACATGAATTGACATGAAATGATGTATGCTTATGCTCATGCAATGCAATGCAATTATGGAGCTAAACACCTGAGGTGTTACACCGACACCGGGGAATATGTTCCGGGGAACTCCTTCGTCCGCCAGATGGTGGCGCTGGGCCGCCTTGCCCGGGAGAAGATACGAGACGGCCTCCATCACGGCGTGAAGAGGGCGCTGGCCGTCGTCCGTTCAGGGTTTGTGTTTGACATGAAGCTCGTCGCCGAGGGCTTCATCACAGACCCGGATCGGACAGACGAGGAGAACGAGGATGCTTGCGTGGAGCTGATTGAAGCCGCCGAAGAGCCTAGAAGCCGCCTGGCCTCGCTTTTTGAAGCCGAGGTGGTTCTGCCTGCCGACGACGAGGGCCTGTGAGCCAAATCTGGGCATGAAGGCCCATGTAATGAGTTAGTATTTCGAATTTTGATCGTGGTGGCCGCGGAGGCCCTAAAAACTCGAAACATAAACCGGTTCGTGGTTGATTCAGTTTTACTCGAGCTTTTCTTCCCTTTATCGCTCGGATCGTGTTCCCGCGTGATTTACTTAGCTCGCAGCTACATCCTTTGGCGTAAGGGAGTGAGTGGAGGTACCGTAGCCTCGGAGGCGTAAGTGATCTCACGGCTCAACTGCCCTCGAGCTTCAGGGTGATGTTGCGGCCTTGTAAATCGTGTGAGAGCCTGATCTAAGCGACAGGGGGTATGTTCTTTTTTAAATTTAGGAACCGTTGTTTAGATCTTCCTAGCGTGAAGGCGTACCTCTAAAAGGCGTAAGGGGTGAGTGGAGGTACCGTAGCCTCGGAGGCGTAGGTGATGCTCTAGACTCGAGAGCCCTTTCGAACCTTAGGGTGCTCTTTCAGCGAAGTCGATCTAAGAAGCGGTTCTTAAATTTTAAAAAAGAGCATAAGTTTTTTTAGGGACCGGGGGTTTCCCCCTTGCAGCCCCCGAGGGAGGGTCGATTCTGGGAGTGCAGAGTCGATCCTTCCTCACTACGAAACGAAAGTTTGAACATCGCTGTATTCTTTATTGACGAAAAAGAAAATACAGAGCCTCGAGGCTTTTTAAGGAAAGAAGCGACGTAGCTATTCAATGTTCCAAGCGTTGGTGAGGATTTCGCCCTTCTCGTTGGATAGCTTGTAGGTGCCCGGCTTTAGTACTTCTGTGATGATGTACGGCCCTTCCCATGGTGGTGTGAGCTTGTGCCGTCCCTTGGTGTTTTGGTTCCGCGTAGCACCAAGTCGCCAACGTTGAGGTCATGCTTGCGGACGTGTCTGTCGTGGTAGCGTCGAAGACCCTGCTGGTACCTGGCAGAATGCAACAGAGCCACATCTCGGGCTTCTTCAAGCTGGTCGAGGGCGTCCTATCTTGTGGCGTCGTTATATCTTTTGTTGTATGCCTTCAACCTTGGGGATCCGTATTCTATATCGGTTGGTAGCATAGCCTCAGACCCGTAGACTAAGAAGAACGGAGTGAACCCCGTGGCTCGACTCGGCGTTGTTCTTAGGCTCCACAGGACCGAGGGTAGCTCGGCAGCCCATCTTTTGCCATGTTTATTTAGTTTGTCAAAGATTCTGGGCTTCAGGCCTTGTAGGACCATGCCGTTGGCACGTTCCACCTGACCGTTTGTTTTTGGATGAGCCACGGCTGACCAGAGCACCCAGATGTGGTGGTTGTCGCAGAAATCCAAAAACTTTTTGCCAGTGAACTGGGTGCCATTGTCTGTGATGATACAGTTGGGGACCCCAAAGCGATGAACAATGTCAGTGAAGAAGAGCACAGCTTGCTCGGACCTGATGCTGGTGATAGGGCGGGCCTCGATCCACTTGGAGAATTTGTCGATGGCGACGAGCAGGTGAGTGAAGCCGCCAGTTGTTCTTTTCAGTGGTCCGACAAGGTCGAGCCCCCAAACGGCAAACGGCCATGTGATGGGGATAGTTTGCAGGGCATGTACCGGAAGATGGGTTTGTCTTGCATAGTACTGACAACCTTCGTAGGAGCGTACTAGCTTGACAGCGTCGGAGACCGCGGTCGGCCAATAGAATCCTTGTCGAAAGGCGTTTCCGATGAGGGTTCGAGGTGCAGCGTGGTGACCGCAAGCCCCCGAGTGAAGATCGCCGAGCAGATTCCTGCCTTGCTCTTTTGTGATGCAACGTTGGAGGGTACCGATAGGGCTATGGCGGTAGAGCTCTCTGCTGTCGCCCATGATCACAAAAGTTTTGGCCCGGCATGCAATCCGTCGAGCCTCAGTCTTATCCGAGGGGAGGTCCCCTTGGCTGAGGTAGTCGAGGTACGGGACGCGCCAGTCAGGCTCGAGGTCAGACGGTGGCGTCAAATCTTCCACCTGCATGGCTTCAGCCCCGGTCGAGGGGGCTTCTGCCTCAGGTGGAGGGTCGAGCGACGCCTCGTCGACCCCCCCTCCCCCCCGTCTGGCCTGAGGTCGACGGATAGGTGCTGAAGGTCTTTCGCGAAGACGTCCGGTGGAACCGTGGCTCGACTGGACGCGATTTTTGCCAGTTCATCAGCGGCCTCATTATACCTGCGTGCGATGTGGTTGAGCTCGAGGCTGTGAAACTTGTCCTCGAGGCGCCGTACTTCTTGGCAGTAGGCTTCCATCTTGGGGTCACGGCAGCTCGAGCTCTTCATGACCTGATCGATCACGAGTTGGGAGTCGCCTCAGACGTCAAGGTGTCGGACCCCGAGCTCGACGGCGATTCTCAACCCCGTGACGAGTGCCTCATACTCGGCGACGTTGTTAGACGCAGGGAAATGAAGCCGAACAACGTAGCGCATGTGAATCCCGAGGGGTGAGACGAAGAGCAAGCCCGCTCCTGCTCCCGTTTTCATTAACGACCCATCGAAGTACATGGTCCACAGCTCTGCCTGAAGCTGTGCAGGGGGGAGTTGTGTGTCAGTCCACTCAGCCAGAAAATCTGCTAACACCTATGACTTGATAGCTTTTCGCGGCGCATAGGACAATGCCTCGCCCATGAGTTCGACCGCCCATTTGGCAACCCTACCCGAGGCTTCCCGGTTCTGGGCTATCTCTCCCAAGGGGAAAGAAGAAACCACAGTAATCGAGTGACCCTCGAAGTAGTGTCGGAGCTTGCGCCGTGTCAAGATGACAGCATATAGCAGTTTCTGGATCTGTGGGTATCGACACTTTGTTTCTGAGAGCACCTCGCTAACGAAATAGACCAGTCTCTGGACGAGCAAGGTATGTGCCTCCTCGGCGTGCTCGGCGACTTCCCTAGGTATGCCCGGCATATCCGAGGGACTCCACGCAAAGATGTCGATGTTTGCGCGGAGAAAGTCGGCGAGCACTGCTTCCTATTTAGGATCGAGGGTGGCACTGACGTTCAGCGCCCTTCCCTTGGGATCAGCGGGGTCGAGGGGTACGAGTTTGACGTCTTCGGCGGGCTCGAAGCTGCCGGTGTGGTGTTTTGGGTCGGGGATCGTATTGGCGACACCGTCGAGGTCTGCAGCCAAGATTGTCGACTCAAAAACGGCCTCGCCGTGCTCGACGCACTCGACGTCGCACTCGTAGGCATGTTCATATGAGGGCCCTACAATGATGACACCGGTTGGGCCTGGCATCTTGAGCTTGAGGTAGGTGTAGTTTGGGATTGCCATGAACCTGGCGTAGCATGGGCGCCCCAGGATAGCGTGGTACGTTCCACGGAATCTAACCACTTCGAAAGTGAGAGTTTCCTTTCGGAAGTTGGCCGGTGTGCCAAAACAAACAGGCAGATCGACCCGCCCGAGGGGTTCCGCCCGTTTCCCTGGCACGACTCCGTGGAAGCCCCCGACGCTAGGTTGGAGGCGCGCTCTATCGACCCCCAGGAGGTCGAGGGTCTGGGAGTAGATGATGTTGAGGCTGCTTCCGCCGTCCATGAGCACCTTGGTGAGGCGTGTGTTGGCGATGATGGGGTCAACAATGAGCGGATAGACCCTCGGGTTGGGGACGTAGTCTGGGTGGTCGTCACGGTCGAAAGTGATGGCCATTGCGGACCAATCAAGGAAGCGGGGTACTGCCGATTGTACGGAGAAAACCTCGCGCCGTTCTCACTTGCGCTGGCGCGCAGAGAGGCAGGTCGAGGGCCCTCCGTAGATCATGAAGCAGTCACGGATCTCAGGAAATTCCCCGTCCTTGTCGTCACCCTTAGGGTCCTCCTCCTTGTCGTCCTTCTTGGCGCCGGCACCCCCGAAGTACCTGCGCAGCATGTGACAATCCTCGAGGTTATGGTTAGTGAGTCCCTTGTGGTAGGGACACGGCTCTTTGAGCATTTTGTTGAAGACGCCCCCGCTGGGGGGGCCTCGAGGTTTCTTGTGCTCGGTAGCAGCGACGAGCTCGTCGGCCGGGGCCTCGAGCTTGCCCTGCTGGCCTTTCTTCTTCTTGCGGTTGTTTCTCTTGGGGCCCCAGGTGGAACTCGCGGGGTCGTCGACCTTCTGCTCCCCCCTTTCCGAGTCGCCGCCAAAGATTGCACCAACCGCCTCCTCGCCGGTGGCGAAGTTGGTGACGATGTCCATCAATCCGTTGGCAGTGAGTGGGGTGTTACGGCCCAATTCTCGGACCAACTCCTTACAGGTGGTGCCGGAGAGGAAGGCCGTAATTACATCAGAGTCGGTGATGTTGGGGAGCTCGGTACGCTGCCGGGAGAAGCGTCGGATGTAGTCCTAGAAGGATTCATCTGGTTTCTGCTTGCAGCTCCGGAGGTCCCACGAGTTGCCGGGGCGCATGTAGGTCCCTTTGAAATTTCCCTCGAACACCCTCACGAGATCGTCCCAGTCATGGATCTGCCGAGGTGGGAGATCCTCGAGCCAGGCTCGGGCGGTGTCGGAGAGGAACAGGAGGAGTTGCCGAATGATGACCTGGTCGTCAGTGGCCCTGCCCAACTGACACGCCAAGCGGAAATCGGCGAGCCAAAGTTCGGGTTTGGTTTCGCCGTTGTACTTGGTGAGAGTTGTGGGGGGGGCGGAACCAAGCCGGGGGCACCGTCTCACGGATAGCCTTACTGAAGACCCGAGGACCCGGGGGCTCGGGTGAAGGACTACGATCTTCCGAGCTATCGTAGCGTCCGCCCCTGTGGACGTGGTAGCCTCGAGCCACACCGTCACCGTGCTTGCGCGTGCGGCGCTCGACGATGTTGCCACGGGTGTCTCGAGGCTCACGGTCGTTGGCGGTGGGCTCAGGGGCCAGAGCTACCTGGTTTCGCCGGGCAGGCTCGGGGTGAACCGAGGCTTCTCTCTCCTGTCGGGAAGGCTCAAGGATCCGTTCCAAGGCTGCCTCGCGTAGAGAGCACTTGATCCTTGCGCGGATCAAGAGGGAGCTACACCCTTGCGCGGGTGCTCCAACAAGGACTAGTGGGGAGTGGCGACTCTCCGATACCTCGGCAAAACATCGCCGTGTTCATATCCCCTACTTTCAAGCATTTACTTTCTTGCATTACTTTCATTGCTTGTTTACTTTCCTAGAATTGCCTTGCTAGTCTAGGATTGGAACTTAGGGTGCAAAACTTTTATCGGTAGAATCAAGGAACACAAGTAGGCACTAGGGGTGAAGTTTGGCTTGTAGGATTTAATTCTTGCAATTAATTTTTAGAAAAGCCCAATTCACCCCCCCCCCTCTTGGGCATCTTGATCCTTTCAGACGGTCGTGGTCGATGATGAAGTCTTGTCGCAGCCGCTGCAATGTCTTCTGAATGTCCTCATGCCCCGTTGAATGCGCGAGCTGTAGGACGTCGTGCAGGAGCGCTGATGACGACGGGATGAAGATGCGGCTGCCATGGAGGACGAGACCATCCACAACATGCCACGGTTCACCGCGGTCACGTACCACGGTGTCTCTGAACTCGCGCAATGCAGCATCTGTGTCAAACTCGCGGCGTAGGTCCTCATAGAGTTGAAAGGAAGGGCCGCTCCGGACATCGATGGAGAGGGTGTGGTCACCGCGACGTGATGGTGCGTCGGCGACCACATTGAGGCGACCGGGGCGGTACTCCACATTGAAATCATACCCAAAGAGTTTACTTACCCACTGATGTTGCAGGACCGTCGACAAGCGCTGATCCAACAGAAACTTGAGGGCGTAGTGGTCAGTTCAGACGATGAAGTGGCGCCCCCATAGGTATGGTCTCCAATGACGCACCGCCTGCACCAAACCAATAAGCTCGCGTTCATACGTTGCGAGCTTGAGGTGACGCGCCGCGAAGGGTCGGCTGAAAAACGCGAGGGCGCCCTCCCCATGATGAAGAAAAGCGCCGAAGCCCGATCTAAAGGCGTCATAATCGACCAGGAACGGCTTGTCGAAATCGGGTAGCTGCAGCACAGTCCTGAATTCAAGAATCAAAAGATAGTGGTATCAGAGCCTAGTTAATAAAATTTAAATTTAAGGGATATATTAAAATAAGTAAAAATTGAAAAGTTACTTTATTTAAATTTTGAAGTTAAAACATGAAAGACTGTCAAAACCAAAAAAATACAAATATTTTCTTAATTGCTTGAAAACAAATGTTATAGCATGAGAGATATTATATTCTTTAATACCATCTGTTTCTTTTTTGTATTCTTCGAATATCATAGAACCTAAAGGGTCTAGCAATTTATTAAAGTATTTTTCAACAATTCCTTTATTATAGCCTTGTTTAGCGGTTGTAGCATTGTACAAATAATGCTGAGAAAAATTCTTTTATTCTTTTTTAGTTTGTTAGTGATAATTTTTCTAATTCTTTTAATATTTTATTTTGTAAAACAGTATATCCTAATTCAGGATCTTCACCTATTATAATACTTGATATGATATTTGCAAAATTATATGGGTTATTGACAGCTCTTTTTAATTGCGCATAATAACTAGGAAAAGATTCTACCCATTATTCCTATAAAACCTTAACCGGTTCTCTTAAAAATGTCTCTAAATATGTAATCATATCTTCTACTTTATTTCCAATATTATGTTGATTTTGTATATATATTTTTGTACTATCAACCATTTCCATATGCTGATTATATTTGGCCAATCTATAGGATCATGTGCTGCTAGATTTAATATAGCACCATCACTTTTATAATTCTAAAATTGAACCTTCTTTTCAAATTCTCTTTTTATGAACTTATGTGTGTATATTGTCCAGGTATATAACTATATGTAGATTCTTTTTTTATGGTCATGTTCCTGAATTTCTAGTTGGTCTCTTTCTCCTTCAACTTTTATTTCTGGACCTCGTCTTCTTTTTGAAGAACTTAGATCTATTTTCATTACTTCTATAGCATTATCTTTTCTACGTGACTCTCCATATTCTAAGGGGTTCATAAAATTTACTGAATTATTATTACCTATCTCATTTATATCCTCATCTTTTTCTTCGTAGCTTTCTTGTAGAATCTTATTATTAATTTCACATTGCTCTTCTTTGCTTATATCATCATCTATAATGTCTACTATTTTAATTTTACTCTTCTCTAGCTCTTTTTGAGCCTTGTTATTTTTAACTTCTATCTGCTTTGACACTACATTATTTTTCTTTATTGGAACACTAAATTTTTTGCTATTTAACTCTCTATCTTGCTTGATATTGTTAAGTCTATATATTTGTCGTCTAAAATAAATTTCTTTTTCTCTTATACCATTCTATTCACATATCATAAAAGTTTTATATTTATCATGGATTTTACTTAACTTTTGTTCATAATGTTTTATTTCATTGTCTATATCCACAAATTCGCATATACTATTTCTTCTATTTTTCTCTAACTTTACTTCTGAACTAGATGTTTCCAAATTATCTAGGCTTCGTTCTTCATAGCCTATAAACCTAATACTAGTTGATCCCTTTTTATTTTCATAGTTTGTATAATCTTTAGGTTGCTTTAAAACCTTTGGTTCTATTAAAGCACTTATATTTTATTCTTCACCTGCTCTTTCTTCAGAACTAATCTTTAGAGGACTCATAAATTTTATCCCTTTAGACTGCATGCTTTCTATCACATTATTCACATTCATCTTATATTTGGTTCCACTTCTATTAGTTAACCTACCTAGAAATTATATGTTTACTAATAGATTCGTTTCTTTAAAGTCTTCATAGCCTTTGGTTTGAAATCCAAAAGTCATCTTGTCTATAAATTCTTTTACTAGCATTAATAAATCTAGAGCTATATATGTTATTAACATGTTTTCATTCATATCACCTTCTAAAAATCTTAATGCTGCTTTATTTATTGAATCTCATCTTTTATCTAACAGAGTTGTTAAGACCTTTGTTCTTAATTTTTTTCTTGTCATACCTTTAATTCCTATGATATACATTCCTTGATGTATATATTTATACCTAAAATATTTCAATTCATTTTCAATTTATTTATTAACTGTTCTTAACTAAACAGGTTCAGTTAATACACTTAATTCTACTTCTCTAGATATTCTATATAACCCATTTTTATTTTCAAACCAACTCATTTGATATATTTGTTGAGGTCTTATTTTTCTTAAAGTATCTTTCTGATATCTTTCAAGATCTCTTTCTATGTCTATCATTTCTTCCAAGATTTCAATATCATCACATCCTCCTTTTATTTTATCTATAAAACATAAAGGTTTTACATCTCTATTTATTAATTGGAGTGGCTTGTCTCTTCTAGAGAGGCTTTCAGATATTACCATTTTCTGAATTTAATAATCTGGTAAATTCAACTACTCCTGCATATGATAAAACAATTTCTTTACTATGCTCAATAATATTAATATGCTCAAGTTTCTTATACAGATAAGATATATCCTTTTTAATATAATCACTATTTTGGCTAATTCTTTCTAGAGAAACCTTACTCTCTTCTAAAGCTTGTAGAGCTAGTTCTAACTTATTATTGATAGCTAAATATTGCTCTTTTAACTGCTTATACTCTTTTTGAAGACTTTCAAATTTTAATTCTAGATCGTCTTTCCTTTTACTCCAAGATATATAAAAATTGTGTATTAAGTCAACTAATAAATTTATTTGTCCACGTGAAGTATGTCTAGTATGTTCTTCAGAGCTATTTATTCTGCACTTAATATTTATATTTTCTTTAGTTTTGACCGTCTTTCCTCTATTACCTTCTAAATTTAAATAAACTAACTTTTCAATTTTTACTTATTTTAATATATCCCTTAAATTTAAATTTTATTAACCAGGCTCCGATACCACTGTATGCACGACGGTTACAAAACGATGCAAAAACTTTGAACTCAAAATTCAAATTTAAAATTCATGAGTTGCTATTCATAGCACTATTTAAATTCAGCGGCTACTATTCAAATTCGTGGCACTAATCAAAATACTGGATACTATTCAAATTCGAAGTATAAACAGTGCACGAGCACTCACCAGGAGTGGCTCAAGCACCCAAATTCTTTACTATTTAGGCTACTATTTGGACACTATGCATAGCACTTTGAATTATTCATACGCAGAGCACTTGATGGGTGGATGAATTCGTGCGTGATTAATATGTGCATGATTAGTGAATATGCGGATTTTGAGTATGAGTGTGTTTCTCTAGATCTTTTACAGGCTGGCGAGACCAATGATTCAGCCTGTTGTGCGACTATGCTTGTGTCAGTCCTACTCGGTACTCACTGTATGCATCACTAGCTCGCTTTAGAACCAGGCTAACTAGTTCTTCTCCCTCGCTATCCCTAGCCATGATCACACAGGACTCAGGCTCTATAGTCTCCCGAGACAGTTCCACCTGAAGGAAACACTTCTATGCGCAAACAAAGTTCTCTACAAACATCACTACTAGGGCTAACACGAGAACAACACACGCAGAGGTTTCTCCTCTATGGTCCCTAGCATAGAGACATCGCCCCATATAAACGAGCTTAAAGGAAAATATGGATTAAAACAGGAAAGCTTAATTCATTTTCACAGAGCAAGCTTACATACTGCTTTTTCTTTCGAGAAACCCCAAGCACTTACCACAAACCTTAGGGATTACCTTACCAGCACAGAAAGGTCACGGGGACTTCCTTTATTCTCTAATTTACAAGAGTGGTGGAGTAATATAACGGTAGTGGAGTATTACAAGTGGTGGATGATCTTCAGATAGTTTCTGAGATCATGTCTTCATGGTGTATTGAGCGAGTGGAGTGGAGTGTTGTCGGTGTCTTCGATGGTGGTTTGGTTGCAGCTTCGCTCGATTCTCCGATGATGAATGCAGGCGCCCGGCTTCTCCTTTTAAAGCCCGAGAGGAGCCTAGTGTCCTCTGATGCTTATCTAGGTCTTCCTTCGAGCTTATCCTCTGAAGGAGCCTTCGTGGCGAAGTCTTCAATTATCGTTTTTTACTGTTGCTTAGACAGCTGAATGGTTCAAAAAATTGTCCTGGCTACAGTAGTATCACTGTGTATTCCTTTTACGCTGTCCTCCGACAGGCGTCGTTATCTTCACGTGATATTCTGGATGTATGAGTCTTCCACGCCATTGATTAATGTGCAAACATCAAATCACAAATCAAGATATATATATATATATATATATATGACTGCGCTAAATAGTACCAGGTACTAAATATTATTCGGTAGCCGAGCCTCCGAGTATGCCCGCACCCCGGAGCCGATTCCCGCAGCCATCTGCGCGCGGGCAGGAGAGGTCCCCGACCGATTTTTTTCCCTCCCACGATGCGCACCTGCGCGCCAGGACTCTTTTAGGCAGACTTTTTTTTTCTTTTATACAAGTCACGATGTCCATGATGTTGATTTTTTTAAGGAAACAAATTAGCACCTGCGCGCCCGGACTCTTTTAAGGCAGTCGGTTTTTTTTTCTTTTACAAGTCACCACGTCCGTGATGTTGATTTTTTTATGGAAAAAATTATGATTTGAGAAAAGCCACATATTTGGGAAAATAGTTTCACTAGCGCCTACACAAGTGCTTGACAACACAAAACCCTATTTACACCAGACAGCTCATCAGAGTTGAGATGATAATAAACTAGTATAATAGTTTTTCGGTAAGCATGATTTAAATTTAGCTACACGATTGCTGTGATAATTAAACATGAGTACAGTGTGCTAGTTCTCATTAGCCTTCTTATTGTACTTACGTCAGTTCGTAAGTATTCACACAGAATTAATGCTACACAGAATTTATAATCAGTTCATAGAAAATGAAAAATTGCCATGAAAACCTAGACCATTTAGCAACAGCAGATAAGGCTTCATGCATGCTCAAAT
This sequence comes from Saccharum hybrid cultivar R570, assembly GCA_038087645.1. Lineage (NCBI taxonomy): Eukaryota > Viridiplantae > Streptophyta > Magnoliopsida > Poales > Poaceae > Saccharum > Saccharum hybrid cultivar. The sequence goes on along the minus strand of JAQSUU010000001.1, from coordinate 31,484,665 downwards.
GCCAGGCAGCCAGGGTTCACGCAAACAAAGGGACAAGTTTAAACCTTGTGTTGTGCCTGGAAGCTTGCAATGTTAGTGTCAGAACAACCAGTATCAACATTCACTACTCCACAACAAGAATAATTACTTCAAAAAAAACAAGAACAAGATAATTCTCATGATGATTCAGTTCTGAAAATTGAACATATGCGTGCAGACAAATATAATATCCAAGCTTGAACATTCTAAGGGCGTGTTTCGTAGTAGCCTAAGCATCCCACACCAAAGTCGCGGTGTCACCTAACGTGTGGCGCAGGATTTCGGTGCCAAGCTTTTGGCGAGTGTGGTGTAGGAAATGAATTAGCATGCTGTGCTTTCGCTACAGCGTGCCACAAACACGGCAAAGTGCCACCGCAAGTTAGGTGCAGGAAGTGTGGCGTGGTGTGGTAAATTATGGTAGACAACCAAACACGCCCTAAAATACAAATATTAAAGCAATACATACATGAAATTAGTAGGAACTGCTACATAATTAATTTAAGAACTTGAACAGCAACCAAGCAGAATCAGATAGGATACAATGTGCATCCACCATGAAGTTTCCAGGGTCTGGGAAATTCTAATCATGAAAGAAACAGTTCCAGCTTCTTATCGTTCAGCCATTGTTTGCAAAAATTGAAAGAATGTTGTCTGATTTCTCACATAAAACCTCATTAATTGTAATTGCAAGATATCTATTTCTGGATGTAATGCAAGTATAAAAGACGTCATTGTAAGATATCTATTGAAGTACTTCACTGTGATATGGCTAGCCTCAGAATGCCTCTTCTCTGTAACGCAAGGCCTAACAAGTTAAGAGTTCAGTTATGTACTCTGAATAAAAATCTAAATTGTTTTGTGAAAATATAGAACAAGGGTGTAGCTGAATGAGAGCATGTTGGAAATCAGAGCTGGAATTATCAATCTATCAAATACAATTTGAAAGAACAATTGCAGATTTTCAACAAAGGGCTTGATTACACATTTCAACAACAACAACAACAACATCTCCCTTGTTCTCCCTCGATGGAACTATCAAACTAAGAGTCAAATACCAAACACAAATCAAGCCTGCATCTCCAAAAATAAAGCTCATAAATAATTTGAATGTAATTTTTTTTCAAGCACCTAGCATGCAACCAAAGTTGCTGCACCTCGTCAAGCAGGAACACAGCAGTAGTTCCAACATCTACAATCTAGAAAACGAAGCTTGGGAATAAACTAATCCATCGCAAAATCAAAATAGTAGGATGGGTTTCTCTCTATTATACCTGGATTACATATTTCACTAATGCATTCTCCTGCTTATGCTAGTGATGCCTTGGACACCAGCACTCCCAACACAGAGAAAAATAGAGAGCAGAGAAAACAGTCAGGTCCAAATAAACTATTGAGTGTATGCAACAAAGCATGAGGGGATATTAGATTAGTGCTACGTTGACCTTTCTTGCTAGTAAGCAGTAGCGCAGAAATGTCAAGCCCCAAATCCAAAAGAAATTAGCACATGAACAGAGAAATTACTGGATCTGAAGTGGGCTGCATTAGATCCCCTGCTCCCAGCTGATGGACATCGACGCCCCTATGGAGGCAATGGCTATGACCGTCATAACCATCCAAGCGACGCCTTGGTCCTTGGGTGCTCACACTAGAAGCTGATCCAAACTGAACTCCAGCTGACCAGCCCCTTGCACCTTTAGACTATGCACAATTGAGGAAGATAAACTGAGAAAAGAGAAATCAAGTAATGACTAATGAGTGAAAGCAACAAAATCAGCATATTAAATCAATGCATGGGGTTGTGTTGCCCATAAAAGGAAGATATAATTAAATCCAAGTATAATAAAACTGATTGCACATCAAACCCAACATATCCAGACACCAATCATCGTATTTTGCTCATTAGAAATATATGATTGGTTTGTGTGACGAGCCTGATTGCAGTTCCCATTGCCGAAATCATAAAAAAGAACAATTGTAGAGTTTAGCAAACTTAGCAGCAAATACCCTTGCCAGAAAAGAATATTTCTGAATATTTCTAGCAGCTTCAGAAAATAAATGTAGGCCATGTTTGCATTTATATGCGATAATCCTAATTAAAATGCATATATATTCTACAGGAACAAGAATCCAAAGCCAGATGAACGTTTCGATGAACTTCGGTTTGCATCTAGAAACATATAATATTTTTATTAACGCTACTAGTTGGGAATTACAGCACCAAATCCTTCCCCACGAGTAACTGAAAGCTACATTGAACTAGCATTGGCAACCGAGACAAACTCACCTTCTCACCTTGCTGCAATTGAAGAGGAGCTCCTGGTCGCCGCCTGCGCCAATAATTGAACACTCGCAAGGAACACATCCCGCACCCGAATCATTAAATCGAATCAAGAAGGGGAAAGGGGAGGAGTAGGAGATGGTGCAAACGCCGAGCTAGGGAAGGGGATCTGGAGGAGGGGTACCTGGATCTGCCAGCAGTGATGAAGGAGCACATGCAGGAGCGGTGGTGGCGGTGGGCTGACGGCGGCGAACTGACGGGGTGAGGGGAAGACGGCGGTGCCGCTGAGCCCGCGAGGCAACGAGGCAAGGTGCGGACAGCAGCCACGGGCCCAGGTGCGACGAGGTCGCCGGTGCCGAACCTGGGAGCAGGGGCGGTGGCGAGCAGAGGTCGTGCGGCGGCGAGCTGAGGCCGTGTGGCAGGGGCGGCGGCGAGCTAGCCTGGAGCGGCAGGGGCGGGAGCGGTGGGGATCTGAGCTCGTGCGACGGGAGCGGGGAGAATAAACCGGCGTGTCCCAGAGAGTCCCCACGATCTATTTGTGAATATTTATTAGAACGCAGAAAAAACAAATAGAATAACAAGAGGGGTGGGCCATGGGTAGGGAGGAAAAACGGACAGACCGGGCCAGCGCCTGTCCATGAGTTGGCTTGGGCAGCGGTGCGTTGGTTGGGCTTGGGTACTGATTATTATTCAGTACTATATATATATATATATATATATATATATATATATATATATATATATATAGCTGGCTATAAAATAATTTATTATGTAGCCACTTTGAGTTACGATAATTGCTATGCTAATTTACGAGATTATAGTAATTCAACTATCGTAAATATATACTGACATTGTCGTAAATTAATATATAAAATTATCGTAAATAGATGTGGCTACAAAATAACTTATTTTATAGCTAACTATAAAGTATACTCTCCCTACATATAGGGAGAGTATACTTTATAGCTAGTTATAATATATACATATATATACCCTATTTGGTACCAGGTACTAAATAGTTATTCGGTACCCAGCCACTCCCGCGCCAGGCCGTCCGCAGTCCGCACCCACCCTCCCTCCCGCACCAGGCCGTCCGTACCAGGCCCATACTACGTGTGCTCGTGGCCTGGTACGGACGGCCTGGTGCAGGGGTGGCTGGGTACCGAATAACTATTTAGTACCTGGTACCAAACAGGGTTACCCTATATATATATACCGAATCCAGCCGGTTTTTTGGTTTTTAATTTCTGAGCTGGATGAGGATTTCAGTTTATACAGCCAGCTTTTGTTTTATTTTTATTTCTGAGTTGGATCCAGATTGCTTGATTGTTTTTTTATTCCTGCTTGCTCCCCGTTTGCATAGCCAACCTCACATAATTAAAGCAGTCTAACCCCAAATAAAACCATGCGTAGAGGGCAATTTTATACCTGAACACATTGTATATGTATACTAATAGCTTATATGCAGTAGATTAGGTATGGGATAGTGAAATGTACTGCTCATCTGTTGTTCGATCATACATATAGCTCGGCAAATGATAGTAATCTATAACATCTATCGCCACTCTCAAGGATTTGTCATATATGTACACAGTACACTTTGGAGCACCAGTAAAAAAGAATTGTATTTCATACATGTACACTTTTTTTGTCTCCATTTCTAAAACTTGAAAGACTGGGAATTGCCCAGTGCCCACTGAGAATATCTCCTTTCTATATTCATGCCACCAAATTTATTGTAAATTGAAGAGGCTGCATTTGTGCTGCATTAGGATAGCTTGTACTACGTACCTACAACAAGAGGTCAATATACCTTCTAAAACTCAGTAGAGTTAGGGTACGAAAAATAGTGTAGCTGCCTGGTCAAAGCAAGTTGTTAGTTTCTTTCATGTACACACATGCATCTCGTCTTGCTGGTGGTCATACCCATGCTCATGTTGCTGCATATACATTGCTTATAATTATACATAGGGAAACCAAAAAATCCATTTTATTCATTGAAAAACAGTATTAACTTAGTTATTGTACTGCAGATATAGGCCTTTACTGTAACACTAAAATTGATTAGAATTTGAAAATACAAAACCGAGCAGAACATAGGCTGCAAGGTAAGGCCGACCAGTTCTCATGATCTAAAACCCGAAGAACCTATAGATATAACTAATTTCATCAGTCCGCATCAGAGCTTTTTAGTGAAAGCATATGTTGCATAGCTAAAGCATATACTGGAATAAATAAAGAACCTTCTAGTTGAGCATATGAATGCAAATTTTATAATGTGTGACAAAAAACCAGTGAACCATAAAACCTCAATTATTTGCAGCTAAACTAGCCTGAGATGAACTTATCCCAATATGAACTTACAATTAAACTGGACTCCTAGAAATGGTGGGGAGTGAGCTGTAGGATCTGGATTCGAGTTTTGGAGTTTAGGAGCAATAATCCATGTGAAGAGCATCAGCCAAGCTGTGCAGGTGGAGAGAAGTGGCAGAAGGCAGGAGTCACAAGGAGTTGATGTTGGAAGTCAGCGGTGGACGATATGGGACGCGTAATTGCAAATACTGGTAGTTGCAAATACTAGTAAATTATATTAGATCAAATGGATTTATGCATGAACCGAGTTGCAGGAAGCCAGGAACACTTGCATGCAGTAAATATGTACTACATAATTGATATTTCCACAACATTCGTCTGTATAAAATCTTAAAATACATTAATCCAGACATACTAGACTGCTGCAGGATGATTAAAAAGTCGGATTTTCAGGGGTTACTAATTAAGAAAATTTATCAAATGAAACGAATTTCAGAGCTATGAATAGTCATCCTTGGGTACCAGAGCCAAACCCTCCCACCTATCATTGTTAGAATACAAACAATGCAGACCACAAGCGCCTTCGAATTCCAAAATTAGGTTCCAAGCATTCAAGCCATATTCAAAGTTTCTAGTATCCTAGATCGCCTGCACAAACTGCATTAAATTTGTAAAAAAAATGAATCATCCAAATGCTGACTATACCTGATTGTCCATACCAAGGGGAAGCAATCCAACCTGTTACCGCAATTAGTGTTTTGACTTTTGAATGCATTTTTGTTACCACTGCCAGCATGCAGTATCTACAGTGTGCAGAAGGTTGATCATATAACTTACATACCGACACAGAACATATCAAGACCTGGGATATCAGAAATAAAACTGCTATTCAAATCAGCATCACAGACTAGTAACGTTAAAAGAATGGAATGCTGAAATTGATCAATATATGTGACATACTTAGACAATACTGCCATACTAAAATTGATCACTTAGCAGTAGGTACAGAGAAGATCATATCCTTCTCTGAAAATAAATTCATTACACTGACAACACAAGGCCATACACTAGCTAATGTCCAAAGATAGTCAACGCAGAAGACTAGTTGGAACTTGGGTATTGGACATTACCAGAATAAAATACCAGAGAGATTATTTTTTTCATAATTTAAACTTACTAGCCAAGTAGCCATTCAATAAAGGACCAGACATGTTCACAAACAAATATATATTCAATTTTGCTAGCTGCCTGAACTTTATTGAAAAAACATTTATATTACACAGAGCATAGCAGGTAGATTTTGCAATCTGGGACCTTCCTCTTACCTGTTGCTTGTAACTTGATTTGCTTCCCATTAATCTCCAAGGTTGACACATCGACAACCTTTATGGAGCCTTTGAATGGACTGTGTGTTGAATCATACTTGAACATACTCCCTCCATCCCACGAAGCTTGAAAATCTCGCTTATCGAGGCTAGATTAGTGAGAAGGAAAAATTACGCATGTGCCCTTCTGGTATTTTGTCCTAGGCATCTGAACTCAACCGCCATCATTGTATCTGGAACGTTCTTGCAGGAGGCCAGAGGCTACGTGGATGAGAGTGAGAGGATCACAGATGGATGGATAGTGCGGTCAAACTGCATGCCATGGTTTTTTAATTTGGTGGGTCTCTAGCTGAAAAGCTGACATCAACTACAATTAGAAGAATTGTGAGACAAAATGTAAACGGTAGGATTACATTAGTTCTAGGACGGAGGAAGTATAAGCCTGAAACAGGACAAATGTCATGAGCATAGTTTTTAAGGCGTCGCCTAGGCGTCGCCTAGGCGACGACTAGTCGTCCGAGCGGGATTTGAAACGGGGCGTCATGGTCACCACGCCCTCGTCGCGTATGGTGTCGCCTCACGGCCGAAGGCGTCGCCTAGGCATCGATTTCGCTGAGGCGGACGCCGTGGGATGGAAAAGCGCGTCGAAAAGAGCGGCGCCGCTCGCTCGTGTGGGAAAATAGCGGAGCAATGCGCGCGCGCTGGAAAAGATGCAACTGCGCGCTTACATCTCCCGCCAAAGATTGCCCCCAATCCCCATCGCGTCAGTTGAGAGAGGGAGAGGGAAAGGAAGGAGAGAGGAAGAGAGAGGAGGGCGGCGGCGCACCTGAAATCTGGTGTCGGCGCCGGCGCAGGCGACTGCCCCGCGCGAGTCCGGCTCGTCCACGACCCGCCCGCACGAGCGTGACTCCGCTTCCGGCCTCGTCCCCAACCGCGACCCGTGAGCAGCCCCGCAACCGACTCCGGCTCCGGTCCGTCAGCTCGTGTCCTCGCTCGCAGATCCTCCGTCCGCGCCTCTGACATGTGCCCCGTCGAGGACTGCCTGCTTCCGCTTCTACGTGGGCTCTGCGTCTCCTTCCCCTGCTCGCTTCCCTGCCAGCAGGCCAGGCCCATCACCCTTCACGAAGGCTCACGAGTACCTCTTTTCCCCTCCTCTGCTTTTCTCTGTTTTTCCTGTTCTGTCCTTCCTCTGTTCAGAAGTCTGGATTATATTGCTTATTTGCTTATGCTTTGGATCTTGGACTTGGATGATGTAACACCTCAGGTGTTTAGCTCCTTAATTGCATTGCATTTGCATAAGCATAAGCAAGCATCATTCATTTCATGCATAAGCTTATAATATGTAAAACATGCTTTGGAAACATTGCCACATATGTTTATATTTCATGTGAGGTAAGAAGTGAGTAGTGTGCAAAACATAAGTACCTTATGTGCAATTTCCTTTGTGAGACATGTCAACCACTTTAGTGTAACATAATTAGCAAGTGTTATGCAACACACTCATGCAACATGTGCAACATGAGCTTGCAACATTTGGGTGAAAGTATTGAATTACTTGTTCCAAAGGATGTGACACTAGGAATCTTGTGCAACCAATGTGTAGAGGGGCTAATTAGGTCTTATAACACCTTAATTACATTTAGGGTAAGTAGTGGAGCAATGTTCATGTTGACCAAAATTACCAAATTGTCCTTCCAAATGTTGTTGACTAAGTTGGACCCCTAGAGTGATCTGGTTTGACCAATTAAAAAGTCCAGTTTAGAGATCTTGCATGGAGGAGCAACCTTAAGCAAAGTTGTAGAGAATTTCATAAGGAACAAAAGTTCTAATATGGTCATCTCATGAAAATGATCAGAACATGCTCAAAAATGGCCCACAAGTCAGTATTAGAGGCTGTTTTAGGACTTAGCCATTTTGGCTAAGTGTGGAGCTGAAAACCGTTTCACTGTACCTCACTTTAGCAAATTGTAACTCACAAACTAGGCCAAACCAGTCCTTGAGCCAATTGACAAAGTTGTTGTCCACACATAGCTCTACAACATTGTCAATATCACCATCACCTAGTTCTAAATGGTTTAGGAGATATGGTGTCTTGAAAATTGGGTTTCAGTCGGCCTTGTGACTGAAAACACGTTTCAGTTTCCAAGTACACCACTTTGGGGCGCTGTGGTTTCAAATCCAGGCCGAACCAGTCCAAACTCCAATTGACAAACTTGTTGCCCTCATATAGCTCTACAAAGTTGATGTTGTCACCTTGGACCAAATCGAGCTGTTTTGGAAGTTAATCAGCACCAAACTTGCTCTGTCAGTCGACCACCGATGTCACGTTGGCAAGTTTCGATTCAGTCAACGAGCTCAGACACCGGCCGTGTCGTGGCGCTCGGGCAGAAGAGCGTCGCCGCGTGGCGACCGAGCGCTGCCGTCGCCTCCACGTCGCGAGCCCAGGCAGGGGATTGAACACCGAGCGGCCACCTCCACCTCCTCACTCGCGCTCACTTTCTTCTCCCTCCCTCTCGCTCTGGCCGGGCTCGCCAAGGCGGAAACCGGAGACACCATTGCCGTCGCAGCTGTCTCCGAGCTCGCGCACTCACCACCGCTCGCCGAACCCCGTCCACCGCTCCGCCAGAGTCCCCTCTACCTCCTCCAACCTTTACCTGAACCAATCGTGCGAAGGTGAGAGTGAATTTCCATTTCCGCCACCGCGAGACCTCGCCGGCGTACCGTCCGCGCGGTGGCTCACCGTGGCCAGCTCCCTACCGTCGCCCTCCATTCTTGCTAGTTCCTGTTCTGGGTTCCGGATCGGGTAGAGAAGCTTAGGTGATGATGTTACCGGCTAGGGTGGACGGTACACGCCGGAACACGGTCATGCGCTGCCGCGCCATGGTCACCGACGCGGTGCTCACACGGTCAGCCGCATTCGCCCCACCTCGGTCCTTATCCTTAGCATGGATAGGTCCGCCATCTCCTCTGAAAGTCGTAGCACGCCCAACCTAGGTCCCTGGCTCCCAGAGCTCGCCGGAGCGCCACCGGGTGCCGCCTTCGAGCCACGGTTGCCGTGGCCGTCATAGCTTGGGTTGGGTAGGATCCGCGAATCGAGGGTTAATTGATGCGGGAGGTCACGTGGGAGCCGTCGGTGTCTTCCCGTCGCCGGAGACGTCGTCGTCGGCGAGCAGGAGCTCGCCGGAGTCCGCGGCCTTCCCTCTCTGCTCCCCTCTCACTGCCAACTGACCCCACCTGGCAGGTGCCGCGCGCGGGCGGGACGGCCGAGCAGGCCGCGCGCGCGCCGTGGGCCGCGTCCTTTCCCGGGCCGGCCCAGTATAAAATGAGATCTTTTTCATTTTTATTTATCTTTGCTACAGAATTTTGGTTAAGTTTGGAAAATGTAGATCTAGGGTTTTACTTGCTCAAAAATCATGAGATAAATTTTGTTAGGATCTACATGATGTGTAGTATTTTAGAAAAATATGAGTTTGCTATGTGATGTTTGTTTTCTGGAATATTTAAATAGGTCTTTGAAATGTGTTTTAAATCACATGAAAACTTGTTTAAATTATATCTTGAGTTTCAGTGTTCCAAAAATTATGAAATTTGGTGAGTAGGCTAATTTATACTTGCTCTAGCTTTGGTAAAAATTTGGGCAGTAGTGCTTAAGTACTTTTCAAGTTATAATGCTATCTTGTTATTTTAAGAAATACTTAAATGAATTTTTGTAATTTTTCTACATGTGCAATGTTCATATAACTTTTTGGAGAATGTCTTGGTAACCTAAAGTGTCCATGAAAATTAGGAAATCTGTTGTTTGACACTTTTTACTATGCCTTGTTATTTATACAAAAATCATCCTTTGTGGCTTGGGAATTTTGTGTAGGAAGTTCCTGTAAATAAATTTAGTTCAAATTTTTACAGTATCCTATTTTTGGGTCAGAGAGTCTCCTGTAATTTTTGTAGAATTTTAGGAGCACTTTACATATATGTTTAAATTTTCACTTAATTACGTAAGTAAATTAAGAAATGAGTTTAAATAAATATTTTAGGTGGTCCAACCTTACTTTCTGGTGTTTTTGTGACCTATGTGAACTTGTGGTAGCATTAGTTTGGTCGTATGGGATGTTTGCCACATCAATAAATATTTAATCTTTGCAATTCTAGGTTTTCTGGACAGCTGATAGTATTTCTAGGTTTGACCTTTGATAAAAGTGTTTGCTGGAAAACTTGTGAATACCAAAATGGTAGTAAACTTGATAAACTAGCTTGTGTCAAAAATTGGGAGCATTTGGCTTAGTACTTTAGGAGTTATTGCTGTTTTAAGTGATAGTCCAGAATTGGCTGCTCTCTGTTTGGGGGAGAACAGATTCTGGAACTTTGGAGTTTCGACTAGGTAAACTTTGGAATTTAGTGTTGTGGTCTGAAAACATTTTATGGTACATTTCTTAAGCTTTCCAGATTATCTTAGATCATATCTTTTGGATTTGGGAATCTCCAGTTATATTAGAAACATGTAGCTGCTGTCCCAGAATGGCTTACTGTGATATTTGGGTTGGATGTGGTAACCTAAATAATATCACTCTTATGTTGTTAGGTGTTAGGGCCTTAACCGAAGATGAGCAACTATACCTTAGGTTGAGTAGTTTAGGTAAGTACTTCTCCACCGAAGAAGAGATTTGCACGTACTGATAAAGTAACTTGATTGGATTATTATATTTTATTTCTGAAATGCATTTCATTCCGAGCATGTTGCACCTTTATGCATCCATGATATTTATTGTGCATTCATGCAATAGGTGTTCCGGAGGGGGTAACTCTCCTTGAATTCGAGCCTGTGATTCCGGAGGAAATCCAGGACCAGCCGGAGCAGCTAGAGGAACCAACCGGCGACGAAGCTCCTGCCGAAGATCTACCTGAGTGTCCTGATCACCGGCCTTCGACCTTTCTGAAAGGCAAGCCCCGGTGCATGCTGAACCTACTGATTTATAAATTAATCTTGAGTACTTTTAATTGTTTACTGCATTAAGTTGTAGGAGTTATATGAAAACACTTGTTGCATTATACCTGTCCTTGTCCAGATATCGTACTTAATCCTATATTAGGTTTAGGCACGTGTCAATGTTTAGCCCTGCTTAGTACGGTAGAAGTCAGGTGATTTCCGGTCATCCGCGAGATGTAGGAAGGAGTCACGAGTGGCTTTATGACTATCGTGGATGGAACCATGCTTAAAAATGAAATTGAGACCGGGCGGGAGTTCGATAGTACAGCCGCAAGACACTTCACGTCTTGGGTGTGGAGCTATGCCCGTCTGAGTCGTTTAAGGACCGATTCGCTGTACGTCCTTGAGTCATGTTGAACGCAGTCTAACACTTAGTTGGCCGGATAAGTCGTTCCGACCGCGAAGCCGAGTAATGTGGTTCAGGCCGGGAATCGAATGGTAGGTTGCTTCTTGGAGGAGAGAAAGGATGTGCTTGGGGACATTGGCGTGAGACCAAGGGGGGGTTAGAGTCCCTATCACCTGGCAGAGTGTCGCCCTTGGGGTCGCGACATTATTCGGACCCGCGATTCCTGAATCATATGAAACGGTGGCCTGTGCGACCCTGGCAGGGGTCTGCACGGTGAGTGTTAGAAATACCCCTCCAGCTGGATAGGAATTCGATTCGAATCGCCGTCGCTCCCGGTTAGTGAGCACTTGACTTGAGCAGCAGCAACGTAGATCTCATTAAATGAACAGATGGTTAAGTGAATGATATAATGTTGCCACAATGATATACCTGCTATGGATATAATAATAATGTTGTTGATTATACTCAAGTGAATGTTTAGTACAGGTGCTAAGATAGATGACAGGTAAATGCTAAAAATAACTGCTAGTACAGGTTATAAGAGTCTCAATTGCTTATGCCTTTATGCAAAAATGTGATGTCAGCTAGCCTCTTGTGAAAGCCTTGCATAATCCTTGGTGTCATCTTATTTCTGGTTTCCGACGGGTAAGTCTAGCTGAGTACATTCCAGTACTCAGGGTTTATTCCCTCCTGTTGCAGATGATATGCTCTACCAAGGCTTCTGCAAAAATTGTCTCCACCCTGCGGGTGACGAAGACTAGATCACTTGGGCGTGATCATCTTTTATGTACTTTCCTGATGCTTTAGTGGGATGTTGATCAACAAGACTGGCAATAGTTAAACAACTGGCGTGTGTTGCTTCCGCTACTTTATAAACTTGGTTTGTAATAATTGCGACTCCGTGTGTGTAAACTTATTTCAGAACTACTTGGGAAATGTAACGTATGATGTGTATGTTGAATGATGTGATCCTGGTTGTAAGTAAGTTGGTTTGAAATCCTTCGTGGTTTCGATTGACTATCGGGATTATATGGGCTCAAGTTCGAAAATTTGAGCACTTCGGTGCTTGTTTTTGTACTTGTGCTCTTATAATTTGGTCGGTTCTGTTACAGCTGGTACCAGAGCATAATTCAACATTAAAAACATCGTACGAGTATTTAAAAACAAAAGTATTTGATTATGAAAAGGGTTAAAATTCTAAAAATTATTTTTCATAGGTATGCCAGTGATCACATCCCTTAGCCCAAATAAGGACTCTTAGGTGGCTTATTATAAAGACTAACTTTGGGGCCTTGTTTGTTTTTGTTTCGTCGTCCATACGGCGTGATATTGTATGGATGCCATCCACTTGGGTGGTAATGTATGGATCAATTGCCTCGACGCTCTGATAAGTGTGAGTTGTGAGAGCATGATCGTCCAACCGGCGATCTAGGGGAGCGTAGTTTTGGTGACTTGCATACTTACATGTTTAAACCATGTAATTACGTAAGCACTTAATTGTGGGAACCTTTATATCGGGTAGCTTTGATACTAAAGTATATACATCAGTGGATGTGTATATGGAAAGTATTTAAATTACTGTTTTCTTGTGTGCATATACTGGGAAACTGTTGGGCTGAAATGAGGTTTTCTACAGGTACACTAACAGCGTAACGAGTAGACCGATAGTTTCGCTTATATGAGAGAACGTATGTATGCCACCGCCTAGCGTTAGAACTTTAGGTTTCTACTAAGGTGAGAGGGCGTACGGAACGTGCATGCATCATGTTTAATTATATCATACATATCATTTACTCCCTCCTTAAAAATTTCAGTACTCCCGACTAAATTAAATTTCGTATCCCCTAAATGATCCTCACTTTAAGTCGTGTCTTGTTGCTACAGATGGCACGTACCAAGAGGACCGCTCGCAAGTCCACTGGGGGCAGGGCACCTCGTCACCAGCTCGCTCCACGTGAGCCCCGCCCTGAGCCTACTGAGGTGGAAAGGCTAAGGGCAGAGTTGGCGGAAGTGACTGCTGCCAGAAATGCAGCGCGTCAGCAACTGGAGCAAGTGATCCGTGATCGTGACCAAGAAACACTTGCAGTCCAGAGATTGACCGTAGCACATCGCAACTGTCAACGCATGCTGGTCCATGTCATGAATCAAAGGGATGAAGCCTGGCACGAGGAGAACGTTCTGAGAGCTCGTCAGTTTGAGCTCGAGCAACAGTTGGAGAATGCTGAAGAATACAATGACAATCTTCATGAAGAAGTGCACCGCCTGAACAACCAGCTAAATCCTCTGCTGCCTCGAAATATCAACGCAGATGAGGACATGGGTTCGGGAATCTTCATGGCTGAAAATGATGATGAAGTGGAGGTCAATGGGCCCCAAGATGCCGCACCAGAAGAAGCACTAGAAGGAGAGCCAGAAGAAGAGGAAGATGAGGAGTTAGAGCCTGTTAGTGATGAGGACGGCGGGGAGATCCTTGACACCGACTCTGAGGACGATGCTTAGAGTAGTTATCACGTAGCTATGGTGTTAGGATCGTCTTTTGTGCCTCCTGGGGTTGGTGTGAGGCTTTGTAATAACTTGACTTTTGGGATGTAAGGTCGAACCCTATGTTTCCTGGATGTTTAGTTGGAACTTGTTAATTTCGATCGCAATTGGATGTCTTATTGTGTTGCGTTCAATGATGGTGTCACGATTAGCACCCTTCGGTGCCGCGACGAAACCGAGGGCCTCCTATGGCGCGCGGCATAAGGCTGTGCTGCTTGGCACGCGCTGGTATCAAGGTGGCTAGTCATGATCCACCATGGAACTCTACCGTTGAGAAGTCTCCTTGTGGTCAGTTTGAAGAAGCATTTCTCAGTCAACTAAAAACTTTGAAATCGAATCCAAGTACCGGACGAAAGATCAAAAATCACATAGATTTTAACGTAAACGGTTCAGTAACTGTTGTGCTCCTTGTGAGTGAGCCTTTATCAAAGTACATCTTGTTGGATTCTCTCGCATGATTGCGCCAAGTGATCCGCTTGAATGGGTTGTGTGGTTGTGATGAATTATTGTGCCATGATTATTTTGAGAAGTCTATTTCATGAAGTCAGTTCGACATATTTACAATAATTCATCTACAAACTTCCCACATCGTCAGTGCTCATTGACTATGCATTTTGCAGATGTCGTACAATCTTCGTCGGGGTCGTGTCAATGAGGATGAGGAACAGACACCCCCTCCGCCACCACCTACCCTGGCTGATCTGATGCAGACCGTGGTCGAAGGGCAGCGCATGCTGGCAGATGCTATGCGCCAGCTTGCCAACCGGGAGGCTCGTCATGGCCGCCAGGGCCCAGAACCCAATCAGTACAGCGATTTCAAGGACTTTCTTGATACTAAGCCCCCGCTCTTTAAGGAGGCGGAGGAACCACTGCAAGCTGATGAGTGGTTGAATACTATTGAACAAAAGTTTCGTCTGCTTCGCTTGACCGATGAGTTAAAGACTGAATATGCTTCTCACCAACTACATGGTCCAGCGGGTATTTGGTGGAGCCACTATCGTTCCACACTGCCTGCGAATGTTCCTATTGCTTGGGATCAGTTCAAGGCCGCATTCCGTGGAAACTATATTCCTCCAGGTCTTATGGCTATCAAGCACACAGAATTTATGAGGCTGTCGCAGGGCAATAAAAGTTTGACTGAATATCTGCAATCCTTCAACAACCTGGCAAGGTATGCCACGGAGTTTGTGGATACCGATTCCAAGAAAATTGCTAGCTTTAAAAGAGGCCTCGGCCCAAAGCTGATGAAGACTATGGGCACTAGCAAGTGCACTACCTTCAATGAATTTATCAGTGATGCTCTGACTCAAGAGAACAATAACTCTATCTATGCTGCTTCTAAGAGCCGCAAGAGGGCACTTGAGGTAGGTGCTTCACAGTCTCGAGCTCCAGCTGCCCCGAGGGCTCCTCCTCGACCTCCTGCCACAAGTGCTAAGTTCCGTCCTCCGCAAAAGAAGGCGCCAGTGAAGACTGGGTTTCGTAAGGCATATACGGTGGCCCTGCCAAAGAGTAATTCAGGTCAAGGCAGCTCCAGTGTCCCTCCTAGCAACATGCCTTGCTGGAACTGCAACAAGCCAGGCCATTGGTCCAGGAATTGTCCCTACCCTAAGAAGAATGTCAACCAAGGTGGCCGTCAAGGGCACGCTCATTATAACAGTATTGAGGAAATCCCTTCTGGTGAGGTGGTCACTGCTGGTAAGTTCCTAGTTGACCAATACCCTGCAGTGGTACTTTTTGATTCGGGTGCTTCGCATTCCTTTATCAGTCCTAAGTTTGCATCAGAGTTTGCACACAAATTGCATACTGTTGAAGGTGGGGGTTATTGCATTAGTACAGCAAGTGGGAATATTTCCACAAATAAAGTAGTGGGGAATCTTGAGCTTGAGATAGAAGGGCGAAAGTACTCGCTTGCCTTAGTAGTTTTGCCGGGCTTAGGCATAGATGTTATTCTGGGCATGAATTGGATGAGTCAGAATGGAGTACTCATTGATACATCCACTCGGGTAATTATGCTCAGAGATCCTACAGATCAAAAGGGTTTTCTGGTACAACTTCCCAGAAAAGTTGATTTGTCTAGGGAAGTTGATGCTGTTCAAGCAAAGGCATTGGCCGACATTCCAGTAGTAAATGAGTTTTTGGACGTTTTTCCCGATGATTTGCCGGGGCTCCCTCCGGATCGGGATGTGGAATTTAAAATCGAGTTGTTGCCTGGCACGGCTCCCATCTCTAGGAGACCCTATAGGATGCCTCCAAATGAACTCGCAGAACTTAAGGTGCAATTGAATGAACTTTTGAAGAAGGGGTTGATTCGTCCTAGTTCGTCGCCGTGGGGATGTCCTGCTATCTTTGTAAAGAAGAAGGATCAGTCGTTGCGGATGTGCGTAGATTATAGACCTCTCAATGCAGTCACTGTCAAAAATAAGTACCCTCTACCACGTATCGACATCTTGTTCGATCAGTTGTCTAAAGCTAAAGTTTTCTCCAAGATCGATCTAAGATCTGGCTACCATCAAATTAAAATCCGCCCGGAAGATGTTCCAAAGACAGCCTTTTCTACCAGATACGGTCTTTATGAGTATCTTGTTATGTCTTTCGGCTTGACAAATGCCCCCGCACACTTCATGTACTTGATGAATTCGGTGTTTATGCCCGAATTGGACAAGTTTGTGGTGGTATTTATTGATGACATCCTAATATATTCTATAAATGAGAAAGATCATGCTGAACATCTGCTTATAGTCCTCACAAGACTGCGTGAACATCAACTATATGCAAAGTTCAGTAAGTGCGAATTCTGGCTTCGAGAAGTACCTTTCCTTGGGCATGTGTTGTCCGATGGGGGAATTATGGTGGACCCCGCCAAGGTACAAGAAGTACTGAACTGGAAGGCTCCTATCTCGGTTCATGAGGTTCGGAGTTTTCTTGGTTTGGCTGGCTATTATCGTCGCTTCATCCTGGATTTCTCCAAAATAGCCAAGCCAATAACTCGGTTACTACAAAAAGACACCAGGTTTGTCTGGACTCCTGAGTGTGATTCGGCTTTTCACAAACTGCGAACTCTCCTAACCTCAGCTCTGGTTTTGGCACAACCAGATATCGAGAAACCATTTGATGTTTATTGTGATGCCTCAGGCATAGGTTTGGGAGGTGTTCTGATGCAGGAAGGCCGAGTAATTGCATATACCTCTCGACAACTTCGGAAACATGAGGTGAATTATCCAACACATGACTTAGAACTCGCCGCGGTTGTTCATGCTTTGAAAGCCTGGCGACACTATCTGTTGGGCAATGTTTGCAATATCTACACAGACCACAAAAGCCTCAAATACATCTTCACCCAACCCGAGTTAAATATGCGTCAAAGAAGATGGCTTGAGTTGATTAAGGATTATAACATTCAAGTGCACTATCATCCTGGCAAGGCAAATATGGTTGCGGATGCTTTAAGCCGTAAGTCTCATTGCCATTCCCTAGTTGAAACTGATTTTCATCGATCTCGCCTTCTACATCCAGCAGTCTTGTACAACATCACTGTCAGTTGTACTCTCAAAAGCAGAATTATTGAGCTCCAAAAGACTGACACTGGTATATTCCACATCAAGCGTAAGATGAAAGAGCAAGAAACTACACAGTTCAGGGTAGATGAAGAGGGTGTACTATGGTTCAAGGATAGGTTAGTTATGCCTAAGGACCGGGAGCTTAGAAATGATATTATGTCTGAAGCACACTCCTCTAAGTTGTCCATCCATCCTGGTAGCAATAAGATGTATTATGATTTGAAGCCATACTATTGGTGGACCAAGATGCGGAAAGAGATAGCTGCATATGTGGCTAGGTGTGACACCTGCTGTAGAGTTAAAGCTGTGCACATGAAAGCTGGGTTGCTTCAACCACTTTCTATCCTAGGTTGGAAATGGGAAGAGATAAGTATGGATTTCATTGTTGGTCTTCCTCCTACTGTCAAAAATCATAACTCCATCTGGGTAATTGTGGATCGTTTGACCAAATCAACTCACTTCATTCTAGTTAGAGTGGACTATCGTCCCACTAACTATGCTGAGTTGTACTTCAATCAGATAGTCCGGCTCCATGGGATACCTCGTACTATCATATCTGACCGTGGTACCCAGTTCACTGCTCGCTTTTGGGAGCACTTGCATCACCTTCTGGGAACCAAGTTAGTGAGAAGCTCTGCTTATCACCCCTAGACGTCTGGTCAGACAGAACGGGTTAACCAAATCTTGGAAGATCTATTGCGGGCATGTGTAATATCATCCAAGGGTTCTTGGGAAAAATGGTTACCTCTAGCCGAATTCTTGTACAATAATAGTTACCAAGAGAGTATTAAGATGGCCCCATTCGAAGCTTTGTACGGTCGTAAGTGTAGAACTCCACTAAACTGGATAGAAGCTGGTGAAAGGAGGTATTATGGTATTGATTTTGTTCATGAAGCTGAGGAACAAGTCCGTACCATCCAAAAACATATGGCTGCAGCCCAAGCTAGACAGAAAAGTTATGCTGATCGTCGTAGAAAACCACTCGAGTTTGAAGTTGGAGACTTCGTGTATCTGAAAGTTTCTCCAATGAAGAGTGTCCAACGTTTTGGTGTTAAGCGGAAACTTGCGCCAAGATACGTGGGTCCTTTCCAAATCATAGGCAAGAGTGGAGCTGTTGCATACAAAATCCAGTTACCTCCTGAAATGAGTGCCATATTCAACGTCTTCCATGTATCACAGCTCAAAAAGTGTCTTCGAGTTCCTGAGAAAAGAGTCCCTTTAGGAGATATCAGGCTGGAATCCGATCTAACTTACGAACAAAAGCCAGTCCGCGTGATCGATACTCAGGAACGAGTGACTAGAAGCAAAGTGGTTAAATGGTATAAAGTAATGTGGAGTAATCAGGGTAGTGAAAGTGACGCTACATGGGAACGGGAGGACTATTTGCGGGATGGTTATAAGGAATTCTATGAAAAATGGTACGCTTTCCAAATCTTGGGACGAGATTTTTATAAGGGGGAAGGCTGTAACACCTCAGGTGTTTAGCTCCTTAATTGCATTGCATTTGCATAAGCATAAGCAAGCATCATTCATTTCATGCATAAGCTTATAATATGTAAAACATGCTTTGGAAACATTGCCACATATGTTTATATTTCATGTGAGATAAGAAGTGAGTAGTGTGCAAAACATAAGTACCTTATGTGCAATTTCCTTTGTGAGACATGTCAACCACTTTAGTGTAACATAATTAGCAAGTGTTATGCAACACACTCATGCAACATGTGCAACATGAGCTTGCAACATTTGGGTGAAAGTATTGAATTACTTGTTCCAAAGGATGTGACACTAGGAATCTTGTGCAACCAATGTGTAGAGGGGCTAATTAGGTCTTATAACACCTTAATTACATTTAGGGTAAGTAGTGGAGCAATGTTCATGTTGACCAAAATTACCAAATTGCCCTTCCAAATGTTGTTGACTAAGTTGGACCCCTAGAGTGATCTGGTTTGACTAATTAAAAAGTCTAGTTTAGAGATCTTGCATGGAGGAGCAACCTTAAGCAAAGTTGTAGAGAATTTTATAAGGAACAAAAGTTCTAATATGGCCATCTCATGAAAATGATCAGAACATGCTCAAAAATGGCCCACAAGTCAGTATTAGAGGCTGTTTTGGGACTTAGCCATTTTGGCTAAGTGTGGAGCTGAAAACCGTTTCACTGTACCTCACTTTAGCAACTTGTAACTCACAAACTAGGCCAAACCAGTCCTTGAGCCAATTGACAAAGTTGTTGTCCACACATAGCTCTACAACATTATCAATATCACCATCACCTAGTTCTAAATGGTTTAGGAGATATGGTGTCTTGAAAATTGGGTTTTAGTCGACCTTGTGACTGAAAACACGTTTCAGTTTCCAAGTACACCACTTTGGGGCGCTGTGGTTTCAAATCCAGGCCGAACCAGTCCAAACTCCAATTGACAAACTTGTTGCCCTCATATAGCTCTACAAAGTTGATGTTGTCACCTTGGACCGAATCGAGCTGTTTTGGAAGTTAATCAGCACCAAACTTGCTCTGTCAGTCGACCACCGATGTCACGTTGGCAAGTTTCGATTCAGTCAACGAGCTCAGACACCGGCCGTGTCGTGGCGCTCGGGCAGAAGAGTGTCGCCGCGTGGCGACCGAGCGCTGCCGTCGCCTCCACGTCGCGAGCCCAGGCACGGGATTGAACACCGAGCGGCCACCTCCACCTCCTCACTCGCGCTCACTTTCTTCTCCCTCCCTCTCGCTCTGGGCGGGCTCACCAAGGCGGAAACCGGAGACACCATTGCCGTCGCAGCTGTCTCCGAGCTCGCGCACTCACCACCGCTCGCCGAACCCCGTCCACCGCTCCGCCAGAGTCCCCTCTACCTCCTCCATCCTTTACCTGAACCAATCGTGCGGAGGTGAGAGTGAATTTCCATTTCCGCCACCGCGAGACCTCGCCGGCGTACCGTCCGCGCGGTGGCTCACCGTGGCCAGCTCCCTACTGTCGCCCTCCATTCTTGCTAGTTCCTGTTCTGGGTTCTGGATCGGGTAGAGAAGCTTAGGCGATGATGTTACCAGCTAGGGTGGACGGTACACGCCGGAACACGGTCGTGCGCTGCCACGCCATGGTCACCGATGCGGTGCTCACACGGACAGCCGCATTCGCCCCACCTCGGTCCTTATCCTTAGCATGGATAGGTCCACCATCTCCTCTGAAAGCCGTAGCACGCCCAACCTAGGTCCCTGGCTCCCAGAGCTCGCCGGAGCGCCACCGGGTGCCGCCTCCAAGCCGCGGTTGCCGTGGCCGTCGTAGCTTGGGTTGGGTAGGATCCGCGAATCGAGGGTTAATTGATGCGGGAGGTCACGTGGGAGCCGTCGGTGTCTTCCCGTCGCCGGAGACGTCGTCGTCGGCGAGCAGGAGCTCGCCGGAGTCCGCGGCCTTCCCTCTCTGCTCCCCTCTCACTGCCAACTGACCCCACCTGGCAGGTGCCGCGCACGGGCAGGACGGCCGAGCAGGCCGCGCGCGCGCCGTGGGCCGCGTCCTTTCCCGGGCCGGCCCAGTATAAAATGAGATCTTTTTCATTTTTATTTATCTTTGCTATAGAATTTTGGTTATGTTTGGAAAATGTAGATCTAGGGTTTTACTTGCTCAAAAATCATGAGATAAATTTTGTTAGGATCTACATGATGTGTAGTATTTTAGAAAAATATGAGTTTGCTATGTGATGTTTGTTTTCTGGAATATTTAAATAGGTCTTTGAAATGTGTTTTAAATCACATGCAAATTTGTTTAAATTATATCTTGAGTTTCAGTATTCCAAAAATTATGAAACTTGGTGAGTAGGCTAATTTATACTTGCTCTAGCTTTGGTAAAAATTTGGGCAGTAGTGCTTAAGTACTTTTCAAGTTATAATGCTATCTTGTTATTTTAAGAAATACTTAAATGAATTTTTGTAATTTTTCTACATGTGCAATGTTCATATAACTTTTTGGAGAATGTCTTGGTAACCTAAAGTGTCCAAGAAAATTAGGAAATCTGTTGTTTGACACTTTTTACTATGCCTTGTTATTTATACAAAAATCAGCCTTTGTGGCTTGGGAATTTTGTGTAGGAAGTTCCTGTGAATAAATTTAGTTCAAATTTTTACAGTAGCCTCTTTTTGGGTCAGAGAGTCTCCTGTAATTTTTGTAGAATTTTAGGAGCACTTTACATATATGTTTAAATTTTCACTTAATTACGTAAGTAAATTAAGAAATGAGTTTAAATAAATATTTTAGGTGGGCCAACCTTACTTTCTGGTATTTTGTGACCCATGTGAACTTGTGGTAGCATTAGTTTGGTCGTATGGGATGTTTGCCACATCAATAAATATTTAATCTTTGCAATTCTAGGTTTTCTGGACAGCTGGTAGTATTTTTAGGTTTGACCTTTGATAAAAGTGTTTGCTGGAAAACTTGTGAATACCAAAATGGTAGTAAACTTGATAAACTAGCTTGTGTCAAAAATTGGGAGCATTTGGCATAGTACTTTAGGAGTTATTGCTGTTTTAAGTGACAGTCCAGAATTGACTGCTCTCTGTTTGGGGGAGAACAGATTCTGGAACTTTGGAGTTTCGACTAGGTAAACTTTGGAATTTAGTGTTGTGGTCTGAAAACATTTTATGGTACATTTCTTAAGCTTTCCAGATTGTCTTAGATCATATCTTTTGGATTTGGTAATCTCCAGTTATATTAGAAACATGTAGCTGCTGTCCCAGAATGGCTTACTGTGATATTTGGGTTGGATGTGGTAACCTAAATAATATCACTCTTATGTTGTTAGGTGTTAGGGCCTTAACCGAAGATGAGCAACTATACCTTAGGTTGAGTAGTTTAGGTAAGTACTTCTCCACCGAAGAAGAGATTTGCACGTACTGATAAAGTAACTTGATTGGATTATTATATTTTATTTCTGAAATGCATTTCATTCCGAGCATGTTGCACCTTTATGCATCCATGATATTTATTGTGCATTCATGCAATAGGTGTTCCGGAGGGGGTAACTCTCCTTGAATTCGAGCCTGTGATTCCGGAGGAAATCCAGGACCAGCCGGAGCAGCTAGAGGAACCAACCGGCGACGAAGCTCCTGCCGAAGATCTACCTGAGTGTCCTGATCACCGGCCTTCGACCTTTCTGAAAGGCAAGCCCCGGTGCATGCTGAACCTACTGATTTATAAATTAATCTTGAGTACTTTTAATTGTTTACTGCATTAAGTTGTAGGAGTTATATGAAAACACTTGTTGCATTATACCTGTCCTTGTCCAGATATCGTACTTAATCCTATATTAGGTTTAGGCACGTGTCAATGCTTAGCCCTGCTTAGTACGGTAGAAGTCGGGTGATTTCCGGTCATCCGCGAGATGTAGGAAGGAGTCACGAGTGGCTTTATGGCTATCGTGGATGGAACCATGCTTAAAAATGAAATTGAGACCGGGCGGGAGTTCGATAGTACAGCCGCAAGACACTTCACGTCTTGGGTGTGGAGCTATGCCCGTCTGAGTCGTTTAAGGACCGATTCGCTGTACGTCCTTGAGTCATGTTGAACGCAGTCTAACACTTAGTTGGCCGGATAAGTCGTTCCGACCGCGAAGCCGAGTAATGTGGTTCAGGCCGGGAATCGAATGGTAGGTTGCTTCTTGGAGGAGAGAAAGGATGTGCTTGGGGACATTGGCGTGAGACCAAGGGGGGGTTAGAGTCCCTATCACCTGGCAGAGTGTCGCCCTTGGGGTCGCGACATTATTCGGACCCGCGATTCCTGAATCATATGAAACGGTGGCCTGTGCGACCCTGGCAGGGGTCTGCACGGTGAGTGTTAGAAATACCCCTCCAGCTGGATAGGAATTCGATTCGAATCGCCGTCGCTCCCGGTTAGTGAGCACTTGACTTGAGCAGCAGCAACGTAGATCTCATTAAATGAACAGATGGTTAAGTGAATGATATAATGTTGCCATAATGATATACCTGCTATGGATATAATAATAATGTTGTTGATTATACTCAAGTGAATGTTTAGTACAGGTGCTAAGATAGATGACAGGTAAATGCTAAAAATAACTGCTAGTACAGGTTATAAGAGTCTCAATTGCTTATGCCTTTATGCAAAAATGTGATGTCAGCTAGCCTCTTGTGAAAGCCTTGCATAATCCTTGGTGTCATCTTATTTCTGGTTTCCGACGGGTAAGTCTAGCTGAGTACATTCCAGTACTCAGGGTTTATTCCCTCCTGTTGCAGATGATATGCTCTACCAAGGCTTCTGCAAAAATTGTCTCCACCCTGCGGGTGACGAAGACTAGATCACTTGGGCGTGATCATCTTTTATGTACTTTCCTGATGCTTTAGTGGGATGTTGATCAACAAGACTGGCAATAGTTAAACAACTGGCGTGTGTTGCTTCCGCTACTTTATAAACTTGGTTTGTAATAATTGCGACTCCGTGTGTGTAAACTTATTTCAGAACTACTTGGGAAATGTAACGTATGATGTGTATGTTGAATGATGCGATCCTGGTTGTAAGCAAGTTGGTTTGAAATCCTTCGTGGTTTCGATTGACTACCGGGATTATATGGGCTCAAGTTCGAAAATTTGAGCACTTCGGTGCTTGTTTTTGTACTTGTGCTCTTATAATTTGGTCGGTTCTGTTATAGCTGGTACCAAAGCATAATTCAACATTAAAAACATCGTACGAGTATTTAAAAACAAAAGTATTTGATTATGAAAAGGGTTAAAATTCTAAAAATTATTTTTCATAGGTATGCCAGTGATCACATCCCTTAGCCCAAATAAGGACTCTTAGGTGGCTTATTATAAAGACTAACTTTGGGGCCTTGTTTGTTTTTGTTTCGTCGTCCATACGGTGTGATATTGTATGGATGCCATCCACTTGGGTGGTAATGTATGGATCAATTGCCTCGACGCTCTGATAAGTGTGAGTTGTGAGAGCATGATCGTCCAACCGGCGATCTAGGGGAGCGTAGTTTTGGTGACTTGCATACTTACATGTTTAAACCATGTAATTACGTAAGCACTTAATTGTGGGAACCTTTATATCGGGTAGCTTTGATACTAAAGTATATACATCAGTGGATGTGTATATGGAAAGTATTTAAATTACTGTTTTCTTGTGTGCATATACTGGGAAACTGTTGGGCTGAAATGAGGTTTTCTACAGGTACACTAACAGCGTAACGAGTAGACCGATAGTTTCGCTTATATGAGAGAACGTATGTATGCCACCGCCTAGCGTTAGAACTTTAGGTTTCTACTAAGGTGAGAGGGCGTACGGAACGTGCATGCATCATGTTTAATTATATCATACATATCATTTACTCCCTCCTTAAAAATTTCAGTACTCCCGACTAAATTAAATTTCGTATCCCCTAAATGATCCTCACTTTAAGTCGTGTCTTGTTGCTACAGATGGCACGTACCAAGAGGACCGCTCGCAAGTCCACTGGGGGCAGGGCACCTCGTCACCAGCTCGCTCCACATGAGCCCCGCCCTGAGCCTACTGAGGTGGAAAGGCTAAGGGCAGAGTTGGCGGAAGTGACTGCTGCCAGGAATGCAGCGCGTCAGCAACTGGAGCAAGTGATCCGTGATCGTGACCAAGAAACCCTTGCAGTCCAGAGATTGACCGTAGCACATCGCAACTGTCAACGCATGCTGGTCCATGTCATGAATCAAAGGGATGAAGCCTGGCACGAGGAGAACGTTCTGAGAGCTCGTCAGTTTGAGCTCGAGCAACAGTTGGAGAATGCTGAAGAATACAATGACAATCTTCATGAAGAAGTGCACCGCCTGAACAACCAGCTAAATCCTCTGCTGCCTCGAAATATCAACGCAGATGAGGACATGGGTTCGGGAATCTTCATGGCTGAAAATGATGATGAAGTGGAGGTCAATGGGCCCCAAGATGCCGCACCAGAAGAAGCACTAGAAGGAGAGCCAGAAGAAGAGGAAGATGAGGAGTTAGAGCCTGTTAGTGATGAGGACGGCGGGGAGATCCTTGACACCGACTCTGAGGACGATGCTTAGAGTAGTTATCACGTAGCTATGGTGTTAGGATCGTCTTTTGTGCCTCCTGGGGTTGGTGTGAGGCTTTGTAATAACTTGACTTTTGGGATGTAAGGTCGAACCCTATGTTTCCTGGATGTTTAGTTGGAACTTGTTAATTTCGATCGCAATTGGATGTCTTATTGTGTTGCGTTCAATGATGGTGTCACGATTAGCACCCTTCGGTGCCGCGACGAAACCGAGGGCCTCCTATGGTGCGCGGCATAAGGCTGTGCTGCTTGGCACGCGCTGGTATCAAGGTGGCTAGTCATGATCCACCATGGAACTCTACCGTTGAGAAGTCTCCTTGTGGTCAGTTTGAAGAAGCATTTCTCAGTCAACTAAAAACTTTGAAATCGAATCCAAGTACCGGACGAAAGATCAAAAATCACATAGATTTTAACGTAAACGGTTCAGTAACTGTTGTGCTCCTTGTGAGTGAGCCTTTATCAAAGTACATCTTGTTGGATTCTCTCGCATGATTGCGCCAAGTGATCCGCTTGAATGGGTTGTGTGGTTGTGATGAATTATTGTGCCATGATTATTTTGAGAAGTCTATTTCATGAAGTCAGTTCGACATATTTACAATAATTCATCTACAAACTTCCCACATCGTCAGTGCTCATTGACTATGCATTTTGCAGATGTCGTACAATCTTCGTCGGGGTCGTGTCAATGAGGATGAGGAACAGACACCCCCTCCGCCACCACCTACCCTGGCTGATCTGATGCAGACCGTGGTCGAAGGGCAGCGCATGCTGGCAGATGCTATGCGCCAGCTTGCCAACCGGGAGGCTCGTCATGGCCGCCAGGGCCCAGAACCCAATCAGTACAGCGATTTCAAGGACTTTCTTGATACTAAGCCCCCGCTCTTTAAGGAGGCGGAGGAACCACTGCAAGCTGATGAGTGGTTGAATACTATTGAACAAAAGTTTCGTCTGCTTCGCTTGACCGATGAGTTAAAGACTGAATATGCTTCTCACCAACTACATGGTCCAGCGGGTATTTGGTGGAGCCACTATCGTTCCACACTGCCTGCGAATGTTCCTATTGCTTGGGATCAGTTCAAGGCCGCATTCCGTGGAAACTATATTCCTCCAGGTCTTATGGCTATCAAGCACACAGAATTTATGAGGCTGTCGCAGGGCAATAAAAGTTTGACTGAATATCTGCAATCCTTCAACAACCTGGCAAGGTATGCCACGGAGTTTGTGGATACCGATTCCAAGAAAATTGCTAGCTTTAAAAGAGGCCTCGGCCCAAAGCTGATGAAGACTATGGGCACTAGCAAGTGCACTACCTTCAATGAATTTATCAGTGATGCTCTGACTCAAGAGAACAATAACTCTATCTATGCTGCTTCTAAGAGCCGCAAGAGGGCACTTGAGGTAGGTGCTTCACAGTCTCGAGCTCCAGCTGCCCCGAGGGCTCCTCCTCGACCTCCTGCCACAAGTGCTAAGTTCCGTCCTCCGCAAAAGAAGGCGCCAGTGAAGACTGGGTTTCGTAAGGCATATACGGTGGCCCTGCCAAAGAGTAATTCAGGTCAAGGCAGCTCCAGTGTCCCTCCTAGCAACATGCCTTGCTGGAACTGCAACAAGCCAGGCCATTGGTCCAGGAATTGTCCCTACCCTAAGAAGAATGTCAACCAAGGTGGCCGTCAAGGGCACGCTCATTATAACAGTATTGAGGAAATCCCTTCTGGTGAGGTGGTCACTGCTGGTAAGTTCCTAGTTGACCAACACCCTGCAGTGGTACTTTTTGATTCGGGTGCTTCGCATTCCTTTATCAGTCCTAAGTTTACATCAGAGTTTGCACACAAATTGCATACTGTTGAAGGTGGGGGTTATTGCATTAGTGCAGCAAGTGGGAATATTTCCACAAATAAAGTAGTGGGGAATCTTGAGCTTGAGATAGAAGGGCGAAAGTACTCGCTTGCCTTAGTAGTTTTGCCGGGCTTAGGCATAGATGTTATTCTGGGCATGAATTGGATGAGTCAGAATGGAGTACTCATTGATACATCCACTCGGGTAATTATGCTCAGAGATCCTACAGATCAAAAGGGTTTTCTGGTACAACTTCCCAGAAAAGTTGATTTGTCTAGGGAAGTTGATGCTGTTCAAGCAAAGGCATTGGCCGACATTCCAGTAGTAAATGAGTTTTTGGACGTTTTTCTCGATGATTTGCCGGGGCTCCCTCCGGATCGGGATGTGGAATTTAAAATCGAGTTGTTGCCTGGCACGGCTCCCATCTCTAGGAGACCCTATAGGATGCCTCCAAATGAACTCGCAGAACTTAAGGTGCAATTGAATGAACTTTTGAAGAAGGGGTTGATTCGTCCTAGTTCGTCGCCGTGGGGATGTCCTGCTATCTTTGTAAAGAAGAAGGATCAGTCGTTGCGGATGTGCGTAGATTATAGACCTCTCAATGCAGTCACTGTCAAAAATAAGTACCCTCTACCACGTATCGACATCTTGTTCGATCAGTTGTCTAAAGCTAAAGTTTTCTCCAAGATCGATCTAAGATCTGGCTACCATCAAATTAAAATCCGCCCGGAAGATGTTCCAAAGACAGCCTTTTCTACCAGATACGGTCTTTATGAGTATCTTGTTATGTCTTTCGGCTTGACAAATGCCCCCGCACACTTCATGTACTTGATGAATTCGGTGTTTATGCCCGAATTGGACAAGTTTGTGGTGGTATTTATTGATGACATCCTAATATATTCTATAAATGAGAAAGATCATGCTGAACATCTGCTTATAGTCCTCACAAGACTGCGTGAACATCAACTATATGCAAAGTTCAGTAAGTGCGAATTCTGGCTTCGAGAAGTACCTTTCCTTGGGCATGTGTTGTCCGATGGGGGAATTATGGTGGACCCCGCCAAGATACAAGAAGTACTGAACTGGAAGGCTCCTATCTCGGTTCATGAGGTTCGGAGTTTTCTTGGTTTGGCTGGCTATTATCGTCGCTTCATCCTGGATTTCTCCAAAATAGCCAAGCCAATAACTCGGTTACTACAAAAAGACACCAGGTTTGTCTGGACTCCTGAGTGTGATTCGGCTTTTCACAAACTGCGAACTCTCCTAACCTCAGCTCTGGTTTTGGCACAACCAGATATCGAGAAACCATTTGATGTTTATTGTGATGCCTCAGGCATAGGTTTGGGAGGTGTTCTGATGCAGGAAGGCCGAGTAATTGCATATACCTCTCGACAACTTCGGAAACATGAGGTGAATTATCCAACACATGACTTAGAACTCGCCGCGGTTGTTCATGCTTTGAAAGCCTGGCGACACTATCTGTTGGGCAATGTTTGCAATATCTACACAGACCACAAAAGCCTCAAATACATCTTCACCCAACCCGAGTTAAATATGCATCAAAGAAGATGGCTTGAGTTGATTAAGGATTATAACATTCAAGTGCACTATCATCCTGGCAAGGCAAATATGGTTGCGGATGCTTTAAGCCGTAAGTCTCATTGCCATTCCCTAGTTGAAACTGATTTTCATCGATCTCGCCTTCTACATCCAGCAGTCTTGTACAACATCACTGTCAGTTGTACTCTCAAAAGCAGAATTATTGAGCTCCAAAAGACTGACACTGGTATATTCCACATCAAGCGTAAGATGAAAGAGCAAGAAACTACACAGTTCAGGGTAGATGAAGAGGGTGTACTATGGTTCAAGGATAGGTTAGTTATGCCTAAGGACCGGGAGCTTAGAAATGATATTATGTCTGAAGCACACTCCTCTAAGTTGTCCATCCATCCTGGTAGCAATAAGATGTATTATGATTTGAAGCCATACTATTGGTGGACCAAGATGCGGAAAGAGATAGCTGCATATGTGGCTAGGTGTGACACCTGCTGTAGAGTTAAAGCTGTGCACATGAAAGCTGGGTTGCTTCAACCACTTTCTATCCTAGGTTGGAAATGGGAAGAGATAAGTATGGATTTCATTGTTGGTCTTCCTCCTACTGTCAAAAATCATAACTCCATCTGGGTAATTGTGGATCGTTTGACCAAATCAACTCACTTCATTCTAGTTAGAGTGGACTATCGTCCCACTGACTATGCTGAGTTGTACTTCAATCAGATAGTCCGGCTCCATGGGATACCTCGTACTATCATATCTGACCGTGGTACCCAGTTCACTGCTCGCTTTTGGGAGCACTTGCATCACCTTCTGGGAACCAAGTTAGTGAGAAGCTCTGCTTATCACCCCTAGACGTCTGGTCAGACAGAACGGGTTAACCAAATCTTGGAAGATCTATTGCGGGCATGTGTAATATCATCCAAGGGTTCTTGGGAAAAATGGTTACCTCTAGCCGAATTCTCGTACAATAATAGTTACCAAGAGAGTATTAAGATGGCCCCATTCGAAGCTTTGTACGGTCGTAAGTGTAGAACTCCACTAAACTGGATAGAAGCTGGTGAAAGGAGGTATTATGGTATTGATTTTGTTCATGAAGCTGAGGAACAAGTCCGTACCATCCAAAAACATATGGCTACAGCCCAAGCTAGACAGAAAAGTTATGCTGATCGTCGTAGAAAACCACTCGAGTTTGAAGTTGGAGACTTCGTGTATCTGAAAGTTTCTCCAATGAAGAGTGTCCAACGTTTTGGTGTTAAGCGGAAACTTGCGCCAAGATACGTGGGTCCTTTCCAAATCATAGGCAAGAGTGGAGCTGTTGCGTACAAAATCCAGTTACCTCCTGAAATGAGTGCCATATTCAACGTCTTCCATGTATCACAGCTCAAAAAGTGTCTTCGAGTTCCTGAGAAAAGAGTCCCTTTAGGAGATATCAGGCTGGAATCCGATCTAACTTACGAAGAAAAGCCAGTCCGCGTGATCGATACTCAGGAACGAGTGACTAGAAGCAAAGTGGTTAAATGGTATAAAGTAATGTGGAGTAATCAGGGTAGTGAAAGTGACGCTACATGGGAACGGGAGGACTATTTGCGGGATGGTTATAAGGAATTCTATGAAAAATGGTACGCTTTCCAAATCTTGGGACGAGATTTTTATAAGGGGGAGGGCTGTAACACCTCAGGTGTTTAGCTCCTTAATTGCATTGCATTTGCATAAGCATAAGCAAGCATCATTCATTTCATGCATAAGCTTATAATATGTAAAACATGCTTTGGAAACATTGTCACATATGTTTATATTTCATGTGAGGTAAGAAGTGAGTAGTGTGCAAAACATAAGTACCTTATGTGCAATTTCCTTTGTGAGACATGTCAACCACTTTAGTGTAACATAATTAGCAAGTGTTATGCAACACACTCATGCAACATGTGCAACATGAGCTTGCAACATTTGGGTGAAAGTATTGAATTACTTGTTCCAAAGGATGTGACACTAGGAATCTTGTGCAACCAATGTGTAGAGGGGCTAATTAGGTCTTATAACACCTTAATTACATTTAGGGTAAGTAGTGGAGCAATGTTCATGTTGACCAAAATTACCAAATTGCCCTTCCAAATGTTGTTGACTAAGTTGGACCCCTAGAGTGATCTGGTTTGACTAATTAAAAAGTCCAGTTTAGAGATCTTGCATGGAGGAGCAACCTTAAGCAAAGTTGTAGAAAATTTCATAAGGAACAAAAGTTCTAATATGGCCATCTCATGAAAATGATCAGAACATGCTCAAAAATGGCCCACAAGTCAGTATTAGAGGCTGTTTTGGGACTTAGCCATTTTGGCTAAGTGTGGAGCTGAAAACCGTTTCACTGTACCTCACTTTAGCAACTTGTAAGTCACAAACTAGGCCAAACCAGTCCTTGAGCCAATTGACAAAGTTGTTGTCCACACATAGCTCTACAACATTGTCAATATCACCATCACCTAGTTCTAAATGGTTTAGGAGATATGGTGTCTTGAAAATTGGGTTTTAGTCGGCCTTGTGACTGAAAACACGTTTCAGTTTCCAAGTACACCACTTTGGGGCGCTGTGGTTTCAAATCCAGGCCGAACCAGTCCAAACTCCAATTGACAAACTTGTTGCCCTCATATAGCTCTACAAAGTTGATGTTGTCACCTTGGACCGAATCGAGCTGTTTTGGAAGTTAATCAGCACCAAACTTGCTCTGTCAGTCGACCACCGATGTCACGTTGGCAAGTTTCGATTCAGTCAACGAGCTCAGACACCGGCCGTGTCGTGGCGCTCGGGCAGAAGAGTGTCGCCGCGTGGCGACCGAGCGCTGCCGTCGCCTCCACGTCGCGAGCCCAGGCACGGGATTGAACACCGAGCGGCCACCTCCACCTCCTCACTCGCGCTCACTTTCTTCTCCCTCCCTCTCGCTCTGGGCGGGCTCACCAAGGCGGAAACCAGAGACACCATAGCCGTCGCAGCTGTCTCCGAGCTCGCGCACTCACCACCGCTCGTCGAACCCCGTCCACCGCTCCGCCAGAGTCCCCTCTACCTCCTCCATCCTTTACCTGAACCAATCGTGCGGAGGTGAGAGTGAATTTCCATTTCCGCCACCGCGAGACCTCGCCGGCGTACCGTCCGCGCGGTGGCTCACCGTGGCCAGCTCCCTACTGTCGCCCTCCATTCTTGCTAGTTCCTGTTCTGAGTTCCGGATCGGGTAGAGAAGCTTAGGCGATGATGTTACCGGCTAGGGTGGACGGTACACGCCGGAACACGGTCGTGCGCTGCCACGCCATGGTCACCGATGCGGTGCTCACACGGACAGCCGCATTCGCCCCACCTCGGTCCTTATCCTTAGCATGGATAGGTCCGCCATCTCCTCTGAAAGCCGTAGCACGCCCAACCTAGGTCCCTGGCTCCCAGAGCTCGCCGGAGCGCCACCGGGTGCCGCCTCCGAGCCGCGGTTGCCGTGGCCGTCGTAGCTTGGGTTGGGTAGGATCCGCGAATCGAGGGTTAATTGATGCGGGAGGTCACGTGGGAGCCGTCGGTGTCTTCCCGTCGCCGGAGACGTCGTCGTCGGCGAGCAGGAGCTCGCCGGAGTCCGCGGCCTTCCCTCTCTGCTCCCCTCTCACTGCCAACTGACCCCACCTGGCAGGTGCCGCGCACGGGCGGGACGGCCGAGCAGGCCACGCGCGCGCCGTGGGCCGCGTCCTTTCCCGGGCCGGCCCAGTATAAAATGAGATCTTTTTCATTTTTATTTATCTTTGCTATAGAATTTTGGTTAAGTTTGGAAAATATAGATCTGGGGTTTTACTTGCTCAAAAATCATGAGATAAATTTTGTTAGGATCTACATGATGTGTAGTATTTTAGAAAAATATGAGTTTGCTATGTGATGTTTGTTTTCTGGAATATTTAAATAGGTCTTTGAAATGTGTTTTAAATCACATGCAAATTTGTTTAAATTATATCTTGAGTTTCAGTATTCCAAAAATTATGAAACTTGGTGAGTAGGCTAATTTATACTTGCTCTAGCTTTGGTAAAAATTTGGGCAGTAGTGCTTAAGTACTTTTCAAGTTATAATGCTATCTTGTTATTTTAAGAAATACTTAAATGAATTTTTGTAATTTTTCTACATGTGCAATGTTCATATAACTTTTTGGAGAATGTCTTGGTAACCTAAAGTGTCCAAGAAAATTAGGAAATCTGTTGTTTGACACTTTTTACTATGCCTTGTTATTTATACAAAAATCAGCCTTTGTGGCTTGGGAATTTTGTGTAGGAAGTTCCTGTGAATAAATTTAGTTCAAATTTTTACAGTAGCCTCTTTTTGGGTCAGAGAGTCTCCTGTAATTTTTGTAGAATTTTAGGAGCACTTTACATATATGTTTAAATTTTCACTTAATTACGTAAGTAAATTAAGAAATGAGTTTAAATAAATATTTTAGGTGGGCCAACCTTACTTTCTGGTATTTTGTGACCCATGTGAACTTGTGGTAGCATTAGTTTGGTCATATGGGATGTTTGCCACATCAATAAATATTTAATCTTTGCAATTCTAGGTTTTCTGGACAGCTGGTAGTATTTTTAGGTTTGACCTTTGATAAAAGTGTTTGCTGGAAAACTTGTGAATACCAAAATGGTAGTAAACTTGATAAACTAGCTTGTGTCAAAAATTGGGAGCATTTGGCTTAGTACTTTAGGAGTTATTGCTGTTTTAAGTGACAGTCCAGAATTGACTGCTCTCTGTTTGGGGGAGAACAGATTCTGGAACTTTGGAGTTTTGACTAGGTAAACTTTGGAATTTAGTGTTGTGGTCTGAAAACATTTTATGGTACATTTCTTAAGCTTTCCAGATTGTCTTAGATCATATCTTTTGGATTTGGGAATCTCCAGTTATATTAGAAACATGTAGCTGCTGTCCCAGAATGGCTTACTGTGATATTTGGGTTGGATGTGGTAACCTAAATAATGTCACTCTTATGTTGTTAGGTGTTAGGGCCTTAACCGAAGATGAGCAACTATACCTTAGGTTGAGTAGTTTAGGTAAGTACTTCTCCACCGGAGAAGAGATTTGCACGTACTGATAAAGTAACTTGATTGGATTATTATATTTTATTTCTGAAATGCATTTCATTCCGAGCATGTTGCACCTTTATGCATCCATGATATTTATTGTGCATTCATGCAATAGGTGTTCCGGAGGGGGTAACTCTCCTCGAATTCGAGCCTGTGATTCCGGAGGAAATCCAGGACCAGCCGGAGCAGCTAGAGGAACCAACCGGCGACGAAGCTCCTGCCGAAGATCTACCTGAGTGTCCTGATCACCGGCCTTCGACCTTTCTGAAAGGCAAGCCCCGGTGCATGCTGAACCTACTGATTTATAAATTAATCTTGAGTACTTTTAATTGTTTACTGCATTAAGTTGTAGGAGGTATATGAAAACACTTGTTGCATTATACCTGTCCTTGTTCAGATATCGTACTTAATCCTATATTAGGTTTAGGCACGTGTCAATGCTTAGCCCTGCTTAGTACGGTAGAAGTCGGGTGATTTCCGGTCATCCGCGAGATGTAGGAAGGAGTCACGAGTGGCTTTATGGCTATCGTGGATGGAACCATGCTTAAAAATGAAATTGAGACCGGGCGGGAGTTCGATAGTACAGCCGCAAGACACTTCACGTCTTGGGTGTGGAGCTATGCCCGTCTGAGTCGTTTAAGGACCGATTCGCTGTACGTCCTTGAGTCATGTTGAACGCAGTCTAACACTTAGTTGGCCGGATAAGTCGTTCCGACCGCGAAGCCGAGTAATGTGGTTCAGGCCGGGAATCGAATGGTAGGTTGCTTCTTGGAGGAGAGAAAGGATGTGCTTGGGGACATTGGCGTGAGACCAAGGGGGGTTAGAGTCCCTATCACCTGACAGAGTGTCACCCTTGGGGTCGCGACATTATTCGGACCCGCGATTCCTGAATCATATGAAACGGTGGCCTGTGCGACCCTGGCAGGGGTCTGCACGGTGAGTGTTAGAAATACCCCTCCAGCTGGATAGGAATTCGATTCGAATCGCCGTCGCTCCCGGTTAGTGAGCACTTGACTTGAGCAGCAGCAACGTAGATCTCATTAAATGAACAGATGGTTAAGTGAATGATATAATGTTGCCACAATGATATACCTGCTATGGATATAATAATAATGTTGTTGATTATACTCAAGTGAATGTTTAGTACAGGTGCTAAGATAGATGACAGGTAAATGCTAAAAATAACTGCTAGTACAGGTTATAAGAGTCTCAATTGCTTATGCCTTTATGCAAAAATGTGATGTCAGCTAGCCTCTTGTGAAAGCCTTGCATAATCCTTGGTGTCATCTTATTTCTGGTTTCCGACGGGTAAGTCTAGCTGAGTACATTCCAGTACTCAGGGTTTATTCCCTCCTGTTGCAGATGATATGCTCTACCAAGGCTTCTGCAAAAATTGTCTCCACCCTGCGGGTGACGAAGACTAGATCACTTGGGCGTGATCATCTTTTATGTACTTTCCTGATGCTTTTGTGGGATGTTGATCAACAAGACTGGCAATAGTTAAACAACTGGCGTGTGTTGCTTTCGCTACTTTATAAACTTGGTTTGTAATAATTACGACTCCGTGTGTGTAAACTTATTTCAGAACTACTTGGGAAATGTAACGTATGATGTGTATGTTGAATGATGCGATCCTGGTTGTAAGCAAGTTGGTTTGAAATCCTTCGTGGTTTCGATTGACTACCGGGATTATATGGGCTCAAGTTCGAAAATTTGAGCACTTCGGTGCTTGTTTTTGTACTTGTGCTCTTATAATTTGGTCGGTTCTGTTACAGATGATATACTCCTATGATGTGGTATGTTTCTTGTGCTTGGATAATTGGATAGGATATAAACTGCTCTGGCTAGTGGGTGGTGGCTACTTGAGTCTAAAATTGGCAACAAAAAGGTGCATATCAATGTGTGTTTGTCCTGCTTGAATGTAGCTGAGGGTATGTGTATGGCGTCGCCTCGCCGCGCGCCTTACTCGCCTAGGCGTCTAGAAGGGGGTGGGTCGCCGCGCCTCGCCTTACCGCCTTAAAAACTATGGTCATGAGGTTGATTACAGCTACCGTTTAGATAAGTCCTTTTTTTGTGATTATGCGTATATAAGATTAAATTCAGTGGATCAAAAAGGACATGCAATATACAACACATCAACTGACATTAAGGAAAGTTTTGTAATAATTATTTTGGTAGTCATTCCTAATGGAGAAATACAAACTCAGCATTGTAGAAAGCAAGATACACTTCAAACATGTAATGAAAATAATTCAAGATTAATGATCGTTAACAGACACAACTGATCATGTTAGGATAATTTTGTTAGCAGGCTATTGTGCTACTATTAGCAAGGTCTTATCATTACTATGTGTGACGTTGCATAAACATGTATATGAGAAAATTATAGGATGCTATAATATCACACATATAGGTATTTGATCATTCAATTGTTCAATTTGTAACTCAAGCTAATATAGTTATTTCCATATTTGGCGTCATATCTTCAGTTAAACACTTGACCAAACATTTGAAATGCATATTGTTATCACAAAACACGTTGCTGCTGTCCACTACTTTATGGGCTGAAGCAAGATCTAATTTTATATGAACAGGAGAGATGAGGATGAAAATGGATGAACTAACGCAGATCAGCAGAAACAGGGGATCTGGCATCTGGTGCTGTTGTCTAGTAGACAACCCTGGCCGTGGCAGGGGAGAAAGCCAGAAGCCTTACTGTTCATACACAGGGCACCAGCTACCATGACAGTTGCAGCCAAATGTAGAGACGAAAAGCTGGGTGCGGGGCGCGAGGGGTGCGGTGCAGGTTTCATGTGTGGAGTCACAAGTTCTTCCAAAGGACAAGTGTGGTCCGGACTCCAGATCCATGGCCACATACCACATGAGTGAATTCTTTATGGTTTTTGAAAATAAGAGCGGGAGGATTAGTTTCCATCAAATTAAAGATTTTCTATTTTTTAGGGACGGTAGATATATTATGGCTTTAGATAGATAAAGCAACAGAGTTTTTTACAGGAACGTAAAGAAATCTGACTATGCAATTTATAAATTTAGGTTTGTATACTGGACATAAAGCTTTGGGTTTAAAAGACAAAATTTGAAGTAATGAACTGTACACATCATATGTCAAGCCATAATAGCTCAATTAAATTTGTATGATAAAACCGTTTAATTCAAATAGGCAGATCATATAACAAAATGAGCTTGCATCTGTAAGTCCACAAAGCAACAAATATTTGCATCCATTTGTTCACCCGCATAGTACTTTAAAAATCTATGCACACAATCACAAATATTACATGTATCCTTCCATCGGTCACCAATATGATAATGAAAAGTAAATCACATGCAACCAT
Source organism: Saccharum hybrid cultivar R570 (assembly GCA_038087645.1). Lineage (NCBI taxonomy): Eukaryota > Viridiplantae > Streptophyta > Magnoliopsida > Poales > Poaceae > Saccharum > Saccharum hybrid cultivar. The sequence goes on along the minus strand of JAQSUU010000001.1, from coordinate 31,447,429 downwards.
ATAAACCTGTCCACAAAAATATAGGATGGTTGTGCATCAAGACAAACCTAATGGAAACCAAAAACAGAGCATAAGAAGAGCAAATCAAAGTAGCAGAGATGAACAAATCTGCTTGTAAGAGAATATAATCAAGTGCATGCAAGATTGAGCGCAAACTTTTTTAAAACAACAGCTCAATCACACAACATTAGTGGCTCATCGAGTAGCATTAGGGTACCACAAATTGTGCAAATAAGGACAAAAGCAAACATCTTCCGTACAACAAGAAACATGGCACGTATATAGATTACCAAGAAATGCTCCAGAATTTTGCACTGACCAAAAGCCACCAGTCCACCCCTGAAGGCCCTAACACCACAGCCCTACACAGTCATTGGGTTCTGGATATTCATCATTGCATAGAGAAAGAACAAGGGGCGGTAATCCGAACCCTGAAGCTAAGAACAAAATAAAATCGAAATTAGATAGAGCTGAAAGGAAAAGCAGCGCTGCATAATTGAAGTCTAACTATTTTATTTGCATTACAAAGGGTATGTTCACATTAATTTACAACAATTCCTATTCTACTAACAATTTTTAAAAGCCTGACAAAGCAAGGATTCCATTGTCACATCAGATACATGAAGCAAAATTACAGAGTTATAAGACTAGATGGCAATGTAATATACTACTAAAATAAGAATGACGAGCTTTATGGAAAAAATAAGTTAGAATGATCAACAATACTCGATTGGAAGCATGACAGCTGTTTTCTGACTTAGTATGTTGCATAGCAGGATAAACTATTGTCAAAGAATTGACCTTATAGATGAGTAGTCAAGCAGCACTGAAAATCCTTCGACGGAAAGGCATAGGAATGGGATAAAAAAGACTGACCCAATAACCCATCATTGGCAACAAATCGAAAAATCACACATCAATGTGCAAGCATTAAAGCAAGTCTGGAGCAGTTGGATTTGGTTTGACTCTTTACAATTCCTACTACTAGTACTTCCTCAAGATCTTTGTAGAGCACCTCCGGCACTTGTTAGCATATGCCAATATTGATTTCCAGGATGGATGATGAACTTTATATAGATTTTTTCATATACATTCACATGACTCTGACAAGCACAGGCATACATCCAAAGTGCAGGCAAGAAACAGTGGTGCAGTCCGCCATGACTCTGAAGAAACATATGTTATGATTCATAATCAAGAAAAATGAATTAATTTATCAGTAAACAGAGCACATATATCTGAAATTTTGAACATCTACACTCAGGATGAAAACACATTGCATATTAGGCATCCATATTCACAAATAAAAAAGCAGTAGCACGGCAATATGTTTCATTCAAAAAATAGACCATAAATCTTTAGTTCTGTTCCTCAGTCGACAAATTGATTAAACACTACAAAAAAATGGTAAACTTTTATTAGACTTTGAAAGTTCGAATAAAGTTGCAAATAGCACATATATCTTGTTCTTTAGTGTTCAGTAGAAAAAAAAAATAAAACTGACATGGGGGGATTCAGTTTTGCTTCTGTGGTCTCGATGGTAGATTCAGTGGTGTCAAAGTTGAACTCTTTTCAGATCAACCTAAAACTACATCAGTTCAACCTTTTTTTAGATCAACATAAATTTGACAGTGGTGGATTCAGTAGTCTCAAAAGGCTATGTTGTTGTTGTTGTTGTTGTGGATTCAGTAGTCTCAAAAGAACTGAAAATTTCACGAGCCATGCTTTATTTGTTTGGGGATTCAGTGGCTTAACCCAGCAGTTTCTAAAAGTTGCAGAGTTTCAGAGGTTCAGAAAATGACTATTATGTTAGTTGGATCATCTTAAAAGTTTGCTCCATCACTAATAATTGTGACATTCATGATTCTAGAAACATAGAAGGGCAGGCCTGGTGCAGTTGGTGAGTGCTAGCTCGCCGAGTCACCAGGTCCTTGGTTCGAAGCCGTCTCTCTGCAGAATTTCTGCGGGGGTAAGACTTTGCTTCGGTTATTCCCTTCCCCAGACCCCACTCGTGTGGGAGCCTCTGGCACTGGGTTTACCCTTTTTTTCCGTGATTCTAGAAACATCTTTAATATTAAAAGCAATTCATTTTGCCAGTACGATAAAATTCTCATTTATATGAAAACCATATAATATGATAAAAAAACAATGTCATGTGAACACAAAAATTTCGTTACAAATAAAATTATTGTCAAGGAAAAAGGATCAGTATAACATTCTGTCTCTATGTAAATTCCACATTTCTAAAATGGAACAGGAAGTGATACCTCCAAATTTCACAACTGGCAGGCCGTTCCAGGGTAAGAAATCACCATTCCTCATGTGGAAGAAAATTCTGAAATTAGAGTGGAAGAATTAATTAATTCGCAGACAAAAATATTTCTATTTTGTGTGATTGGTGATAAAAGAGCAACTAAGAAATATACAGATGTATCAAGAAAATTAATCATGTGGTGGGCAAACGAAGTATGATGCACACATGTGATGAATCAAAATAACAACAGGATTGGGAATCGAATGAATGTGAAATACACAGGCACTTATTATTTTCAAACAAACCCAAAACAAAAACCATTGATGCAAAGGATGAACAGCAGCTGCTGACGAGGAGTGTGGATCCCCCAACGTTGCAGCCAAACTACCGCAGCATCATGTACTGGCATACCACGACTATGCTTTGAAAACAGAGATACCACTTAAGCCCTCCGACCAGTTGACCACAATAGCTAACCACTACTGCAATTGCTCTGCAATGCCATAGACAGAGGTTGAGCATCCACGGATGCTTCACCTATCTATGCATGTCATCAATGGCAAATAGATTCACATTGGAACAAATATTAAGAAAACAAGCACAAGAAACTTTAGAAATTCAGAAACTTGAGTTCATATGCATCTGCTAATTGCATCAGACAGTAGGATATGGAGCAGAGCAGGTTTGCAGGGTTCTCAATGTAATCCTCATGTTCTTTATATTATCATAGGTGGATTTATTTAACACCAGTACTCAGAAGGATCAAAGCAATATGGTAAATAGGTTGAAATGGCAAAGAGTTAAAAAAAATACAAGATCCACTTTTGTTCGCACCTAGTAAGATTTGAACTGAATCAAGAGTAACATTCTTAAAACTGTAACTTAAATGGATAGCTAAGAAAATGGATAGATCATGAGAGGAGCACATGCCTGTGATCTTCACCTCGTTCATAGTATCCTGCAGGAGACGTAAGCTCACGAATTACATGAATTAAAAGCATTTAGCTTTACGTTCGTGCATGCCATAGGAGTGTTAGCATGATGTGATTCCTATCTTCAGGCATCATGTAGTTCTCTGTGGAACCAAATGGGCATTGTTGTTTAGTCTGCAACTACAAAAGTTATTACAAATCAAAATTTTCTGTAGAAACGAACAGCAAATTATCAAAAGGGCAGACCCAGTGCTAGAGGCTCCCACACGAGTGGGGTCTAGGGAAGGGAATAACCGAAGCAAAGTCTTACCCCCGCAGAAATTCTGCAGAGAGACGGTTTCGAACCCAGGACCTGGTGACTCGGCGAGCTAGCACTCACCAACTGCACCAGGCCTGCCCTTGAACAGCAAATTATCAATTGGTAGATTAAAAAAACGAGGGGCTGAAGAGCAGGCCCGAGCCGAGGGGTGTGCAAGCGGTTTGTAGGAACAGGGCCCATGATTTCTAGGGGCCCCAAATCCTGTGATATACTCTATCAGCTACCAGCCATTACTACTGTAGTTTGTTATCAAGTGCGTGCAAAACTAGTACTACTAGTGACTAGTACCAGCTACGCCTGCGCACGGAGTTAATTGATGTGTTAGCACTGAACACTAGCGGATACTTACATATGAGAGCGAGGAATACAAAGCAGGACCCGTACGCCTAGAGCCGGTGACTACTTCCCCAAAAAGAATGAAATTCTAGTTGCATTCTTGGTTAACATGTCCAATGTTTGACCAAATATATAGATATAAATAGGTTTGCTCATAATATCAAACAAGCATATTATGAAAATATATCCCATGAAAAATCTAATAATACTTATTTTATATCATAAATATTAATGTATTTTTATATATAGATAGTCAAACTTCATATTTTAACTCTTTAATGTGCTAGAATTGCATTCTTTTTTTTGGACGGAGAGAGTGCTAGGCAACTCTAATCTTTTCCTTCAATTTGAATTCTACTATCCTTCATAACATTATATGAACTAATGCATTTCCGAACAATCATTATATGAACTATAATTGTCCTTCATATATATAGTATATGATTATGTGTAGTGTTCCAAGAGATTAATACATGTACAAGATATGTATGTGGAATTGATAATAATTCTATTTATCAAGAGATGAGGCCTCATTTTATAGTTTGGTACAGGGCCCTAAATTTTACCGGCTCAGCCCTGCTGAAGAGTAAGACGTTACCTTGGGCTTGATTAACGATCTGCCTGGGTCCACCTCCTGATCCATCTGAGGCATAGGAAACTGCAATCGCTGAGATTTTAGGGCAAAGATCCAAACCATTCTGAAGTTCAGCGAACAGGACGGGTCAGCTGCTTACCGTGGTGCAGAGAGAGATCCACTCCAGTGGCCACGTCCGGAGGAGAGCTACAAGGATGGGGCCGACGCCACGAAGCTCCGGCCACGCCATCACGCATCGCAAGGAGGAATGGATCTGACACGGGGGCGCCTCTGCTCCTCAACGGGGTTCAACGTGCGCTTCCAAAAGCGCACGGTTCTGTGCCGTGGTCACCATCATGATGGGTCATCTCTACCGCGGCCATGGCGACGGCGAGCTGATGGGAACTGGGGAGGAAGAGGGCACCGGGTAGAGGCGGCGAGGCGAGTTGCGGTGCAAGCCCAGAGGCAAAAACTGGCGTGCGAGGTCACCCGTGCGGACGGCGAGGCCCGCTGGCCGGTGCGGAGCTCCGCCGCGTGCGCCGGCGAGTAGCCCTGATGCGAATCGAAGATTCAGGAGGGAGAGATGAAGACGGATACGGGAGATCGTGGGCGCGGCGCGGGGCGGGATGCTGGGGCACGCCGGCCGAGAAACGCATGGCGGAGCCGGAGTGCTAGGCAGCGGCGCAGCTAGCAGCGGTGATAGGAGAGGGAACCGACGGGCGGTGCCGGCGAGGTGAGGGAAGACCGAGCGGACGGGGTCTGAAATTGAAACCGCAAAGAAATCGTGGGTGGGGGCGGCGTGGGGTGAGCTTGCTGGGTGGGTGTGGGCAGCAGGCAGCTCGACCTCGTGGGCCGAGGTGGGCCGAAGCCCGAACGGAGGGGTGAGCCTGTTTGCGTGGCAAAATGGATGCTGGGTACTGAATAGTTATTTGGTACGCAGGTACCATTAAGTAATATATATATATATATATATATATATATATATATATATATATATATATATATATATATACGGTAAATATATATTTTAGCCACCTTTATTTATGATAATTTTATGTACTAATTTACGATAGTTGGGTTACTATAACATATGAGAATATTTACCGTAACGTTGTAGTAAATCACTTACTAAGGAGTTACTATAATCTCGTAAATTAACATAGTAATTATCGTAGCTTAAAGTGGCTGCAGAAAAAATTATTTTGTAACCCGCTATAGGGCAGTTATATATACGGTAATGATACATACAGAGCGTACGACCCGCGCCGGACGTCCCGTCTTCACTCGCTCGACTCCTCCCTGCCTCCACTCGCAGACTCGCTCCCCTCCTCCCCGTATTATCCATTCCGCCTTCTCTCTTCTCTTCGTCTCCGTCGCTCCCCTCGCGTGCGCGCTCCTCCAGCACCGCGTTGGAGCGCTCCTCCCCCCTCGCGCGTCTGGTGCTCCCTCCCCTCCTCCCTTCCCTCCCCCTCCCTTCCTCCCTCCCCTCCCCTTCTTCCCTCTCTTTCTCCCCACCGCTGCGACATGCACGCCCTCCTCGCCACCGGAGTTGGGGGCGACGGCGGCAGCATCCGGTGAGCCCACACACCTCCCCCTTCCTCCTTGGTGCTCTCGTCCTCATGCGCCGCTAGCTCCATAGGCTCCGACGAGGTAGGGAGGGAGGGATCTAGATCTGAGGCACCACTCCTCCTCCTTCTTCTCTGATTCTCGATCTGTTCCCTCCTCTTACTCCCCCTCCTCTTCCTGTTCCTCCCACTCTCTTCCCTCTCTGGATCTATGGTTTTGATGGTGGCTAGGGTTTGTGGCGATTCAGATCTACATGCAACAGATGATGTGAAATGTTTTTTTGCATGATTCTCTGATGTTGCAGTCATCCCCTCCTCCTCCCCCCGTTATCCTCTAGATCTGAGGTCTCCTGCCTCCTCCTCTGGATCTGGCCTTCCTTCTCCTGCTCCTTCACTCCTCCATTGGATCTGAGACGCAGCGGTGGGGCTAGGGTTTGTGGCGATTTTTTTGTTGCACCAGGCCTGTTTATGTTGTTGCAGTAGTGTCTTTTTGCTATTGCACAAGCTTTTTCTTTTTTTGTTTCACTAGTTTCTTGCTGATGTTTCATTCTTGCATTGCAGTTTATTGCACTAGCTTTGGGTTGCTGTTGCACAAGTATGCATTAGCACTTTTCCGGATGTTACAGTGGTTTTGTTATGTTTGTTTCAGTTATTTTGATTTGTTGTTTCAACGAGTAAGTCACTTTGTTTCAACATGTATATATTACTATTTTTTTGGAAGTTTCAGCAGCTCCTCTGCATTGTTTCATTAGCAGCGCTTCTGCTTTGTTGCAATATCTTTTTCTCCCTTGTTGTAGTAGTTTCACCTCGCTGTTACAGTGGATGTGTTTGAATGTTGCATTAGACTTTTTTTGGTGTTGCAGTTCGTATTTTTTTGTTTTGTTGCATTAGTGTTTTTTTTGATGTTTCAATAGTTTTTTTTCGTTTGTTTCACCAGTTTTGTTTCGTTTTGTTGCATTAGGGTGTCCTTCGTTGTTGCAATAGCATTTTCCCTTTGTTGCAGCTGGAGGGCGGGGGTGGACTATGGTGGTGAGCTGGTGGGGGGCGGAGGTGCTGGGGATCGGCGAGTTTGGAGGCGGGGGTAGACATGTGCGTGCATGGGGTCGCATTTCTCTATGCGGGGACGGGACGGGGGTCGCGTCCGTGCGGGGCGGGGGGCGGGGTCGCATTTCTTCTCCGTGCGGGGAGGGGGGTCGCGTCCGTGCGGAGCGGGAGCGGGGTCGCGTTCTTTTTTCTTCTTCTTTTTTCCGTGGGGTGCGAGGCTGGTACTGCTCGCTGCGGCGTCCAGCGCTAGCGCCCGAATCCGGACGTCCGGACGCTAGCAGGACCCTTATATATATTGCAACGCTCGGCCATATTTGCTAGGAGATACTAAAAGAGCAAATACAATTTTATTTTATAGAAAAAATGTGTAAAAGAGAAAGGGAATTTCTCTCCGACGGGAGAAAGAGAGAAAAAAACCCGTTACATTTTCTTTTCCCGAAAAACGCGTCTGTTCGCTCACCGACAGACCGACTCACTCCTTGTCCTTGACGCCGCCTCCATTTACCGCGCACGCCCCTTGCCGCCGCCGCCATGGGTGATGAGGTAGCTGTGGCGCATTTCCTTCCTCCAGAAGTCGTCGGATCCGAGCTACAGCCCGCGGCTAGGCATTCTCCGGTACGTATCGGATGTTCCCGCCTCGCACAACCAAGGGGTTTAGGGTTTAGGGTCGGTGCGGTCTTTGGGGACTTAGCGCCCTAGTGCGTAGTTTGGGGGAGAGGGAGGGGGAGGTCGCACCATGAGGAACAGGTTTCGGGTTTGGTCCGTGCAGTGTGGGCGGATTGAGCGCCCTAGTGCTTAGTTTCGGGGGAGGGGGAGGGGGAGGGGCGGATTGAGCGCTGGGTTGTAACTTACCGTCATCTTGAGAGTCCCTAAATCTCAACGGAAATGGAATTTATGAAAGTTTATTTGCTTTTAGGGCCTTGAAGATTGGCTGTTGTGTTCTTCTACTACCATTGCTATCCTTCTCTTTTTGGCCCCCCTGCTGAGGTGGCTCGGCACAGGGTCGGTTGAGAAGACTTTGAAGTTCTGCAGCGTATCTTCATGGGTTGTAGCTGTCATCAATGGAGTGGTGTGGATGCTTTTTGTCACAGGTGCTACTCACCAAGTGGCATCAATGGAGCTGCTCATAGGATTTCCAGTCATTACTACTATATGCTTTGTGATGCTATCTGGTCTTCTTGGGCGTGAGAGAGCAGTCAAATCAGCAGCGGCTCTCTGGGCATTTGTACTGCCATCCATAGCCTATGTGATATTTTCGGTACGGTTCAACCCTATACTTCCTCAGAAGGCCGAGATCTTCTTTGGCTACACTGGTCTGATTTCTGTTTGCGCTTCCCACGCCTTCCTCCTTACTGATTTACCAGTAAGTGGCAGGCATCACTACTCTCAATCTCTCATACAGTATTCTATAATATGGTTTTACTGGTAATAACTTTTTTTTCCCCAGGATGGAAGTGACTGGACTGATACTACAATCGCTTTCTTGAACATCACAGCGAATTTGGCACAGAATATTATAACCCTGTACACTCTGATGAGGTTTCAACCAGATGACACTTTTCTAGTGGTAAGTGTTTTAACCAGTACTTTCATATTGCAACCAAGGTTATTAAGGCGGTAAGGCGAGGTGCGGCAACATTCGCAATGGGTGTGACATAATTTGGGTGTGACATTCGCAAAATTCGGCTGTGACATTCGCAAAGTTTTGTTTTGTAAATCATCAGTCTCTACGAAACATGAATAATTAGCACATAGTTGAAGCTTTGATGTGAATCGAAACAACCTAGTAAAATTTGGATCATAGTGCAATGGACAGACCTACTGTCCAATTTCACTTCTGATGAGATAGGCCAAATTGTTTCCCTCAACTTTGAATCTTCTTTTTTTCTCTTAAAAAATTGGACACTTTACTGAAGAGACCGAGTACAGTGCACACTGGCTGCCTCTAAACAACAATTCCTGAACTAATATTACTAACTTTCGTGTTTCAGTATTCAGCATTCATTGGTGTCATCGGCGGGGCAATTGAGGTGATGTTCATGGTTATTAGAGTGGTTCAGAAAAAGTTCTTTGAAGCTGTCCCAGGTATGTATTTACCTATTTGTTTGTTGATATTCTGTCTTTCCTTCAGGGAAAAAATTAATCTGGTGTTTTTTAGCTGCAGAACATGAACAACCCCAGAATCAAAATGGGGCACCTCAAATTCAAGATGGGGCACCTCAGAATCAAGATGGGGCACCTCAGAATCAAGATGGGGAAATTCCAGAAGCTCAAGATCTACATCCCCCACCTCAGAATGAACTTAATGAAGATGGGGAAATTGAGAATGCTGATGAAAGAATTGACATTGTGGTTCAGTCTGCTGCAGCTGCCGCATATGGTAAGACCTTGTTGCAATACTATCATTTGCTTGGAGTTCTTCCAGTTGCCTCTAGAACGAGATCAATTCAATGGTGACATCTTGTTCTTAGGATCCCCAGGAGGTTCTGTGAAGTTAGGTGCTTCATTAAAGAACGAGCTCGATATAGAAGCTAAACAGGCCGAGGTCAAGACAGAGAACAACAGAAGGTTTAATGGCATTCTTGTATTATGTTTGGACCCTAGTTTTCCAACAGACTGTCAAAACTACCATACACCCAACAGGCCCTAACTTGTTTTGTTTGCTGCAGTGTGACTACGGCTGCAAGGAGAAATGATGTTCCCGTGGTAACAAGCCCAAAACTGTGCTGGCACCGTATTCTGCGCCGGCGCAAGCGGACTCCTGTCTAAATTCTACACTACTTGGTCATCTCTTAGTGAAAACTCAGCTATGAGGACAGCCAGAAATTTTACAGTGTGTAGGATCCTTTTAGTTCTCCCTTCTATAGGTTGATGATTTTTGGTTCCATTTGATGATCAGTGCAGGGTAGCTTTACTTGATTATTGAAAGCAGTAGGGAAATTTTGATAGCGCACTGTTGCATGCAGGGAACAACATGTGGATACTACTTCTAAATTGAGAACCATCCTGACCATTGCTCTCAAGCATATTAATTTAAGAAAAGCACGCACAAACGATATCGTCCAACACAAACCATCCTGCCCACTGTAGCCTAGCTTTACTTGATTATTGATATACTGTTTATATGTCTGGTTTGTCTCCCCTGGTGCCTGGCTTAACCGCGTGGCGTCGAAAAATCCGGCGGTAATCTAGCGTCCTGAATTCGTCCCACCCGTCAGGAGTCAGGACGCAGAGCCCGAGCGCGCCCTCAGCGTCGGCGGCCTCGTACGCGTCCCCCGCCATGCACCTTCGCCGCCGTGTCCCTCCGTGTCTGCATCGGACGATTCCCTCGCCACGTGCACCTTCGCCACCGTGTCCCTCCGTATCTGCCTCTCGCTCAGCACCGGGTCGTACACCCTGACGCGGGCCCTGTCGCCCAGCAGGCCCCTGCACGGCTGCACACGTCGACCGCCGGTGACTACCTCTTGCCGATTCCCTTCTCGTACGCGAACCCCAGCACGGCCAGTTTCTTACCGGCCACCGTGCCGAACATGGACGACACCACGCGGCGCACGAACCGGCCTTCTGGTACTCGTTCAAGGCCACCACCTGCCGCCAGTACTCCATCCGCTCCCTCCGGGAGCCGAACCCCACGCCGGCGACCAGGAAGCCGGACCCGACGCGGCCGTCTCTACTCCCTGCCGCGCGGAGACGGCTTTGGCCGACGAGACCCTCTGCGCCAGGAACGCGTTCGCGGCGAGCTTGGACAGCTCTGCGGACCTGAGGCCGGTGGTCAGTTGGTCACGATCCGATCCTCATCCTCATCCTCGGGGACCCAGTGCGCATACACGTCCCTGAGGCCTGCGCGCGCGGACGGCGCTCCGATCCTGCCGGCGTCGGTGTCACGGCCACGGACCACCAATGGGCATGCGGTTGGGGCGGAGCAGGTCCCGCACGGCGGTGCCCTCGGCGAAAAACTCCGGGTTGGAGAGGACCTGGAACACGGCGCCGCCGTGAGCGAGGAGGATCCGCCCGGAGAATGTCTGCCCCATGGCCTCGGCGGTCATGACGAGGACAGCGGACTTCTCCACGACGATCTTGTCCTCCGCCGTGAGCCATGCCGTCGCTGTTCCGATCCAGGCATCGATGCGCTACCGGGAGACGTCGATGGCCGGGCACTTGGAGCGCGAGGACGGCCATGGACAGGCCGCCGACGTAGCCGGCGCCGATGCAGCAGACCTTCACCATGGTGGCCTTGTCTGTGTATGCACTTGCATTCACTTGTCTGCTCACTGTGCGTAAAAAGCAACAAGGATTTCGGGATGTGCCAGTTTAAATGTTTGATACGTCTGCAGACCGAAGGATAGAAGATGTCATGGGCTAAAATAAAAATCGCGGCAAACTTTTTGCCGTCGTTTGCTACTTCTGGCACGTCAAAAAAAACAAGAAAGATGAGATTCGAATACACACGCGTTGCTCCATCCATGCTTGGTAACATGCTTAAATTCGAGCCCATAAACCAGTTGATTAGTAGTTGGCTTAACCAGAATGCATCGTGCAAGCATGATAATTACAGGAACATAGACCTAAGCACATACAAAATCTGAGAGAGGCACAATTACACGACGCATAGAAACCCTTACAAACGAAGCAAAAGGAAGCATTTCATTTTCCCGTTGAATCAGAGATCAGAGCACAAAGATCGACTGAAGGCAGAGGAAAGTGTTCGACGGCATCATTATCTATTTCTGGTGGAATGTATGAAAGGAGCGAAACCGAATAACTGTTCAGAAAATCTCGATGCAGCCGAGACAAGTGGCCCTCCTATGCAAGGAAGAGGTGAAGCAATATCATTTGGCAACAAGAACCAATGTGTAAACTTTTTAGTCGCACAAGGGAAGGGAGAGGTGAAAGTTTTAGTCTGTACGGTGTTTATCTGGTTGTGTTTGTCTCTCTTTTAAGTTTTCAGGCTTCTTTCAGGTTTCAGTTGTTCGAGTCCAGGGAGTCTGCAGCCTGGTGTTTTACCAGCAATGGTCGGGTAGGTATAGCCTGCGGACAGTAGTGTTGGAGAGTGTAGAGTCGCGGGGGTAATTCTGTATTTATGTTTTTTTCTTTTCTCTTGTCTAATAAAAATCCGGCAAAATCTTTTGCCGCCTTTCGAAAAAATGAATCAGAGATCAGAGACGGAGCACAACCAGTTTGTCAATTTTGCCAACGCCCGACGGAAATTACAAACAGGTCACGGGCAGAGCAAGAAAAGGAGCGCTCCAAAATTAATGGCATCTAAGAGCATCTCCAACAGATGTTGTATCCTTATTGTGTAGGCTATATTTGGAATTTTACAACAAAAATTGATCTCCAACAACTGTGCTATATGGTTTGCTAAAATAGCAAACGTGCTATCCCTGGAATTCCGCTTGGCATAGATACCACGCCGCGCTCGCTAGCCATCTGCCGAAATCGCTCGCCATGGTGCCTGCCCCGCGCGCGCAATCCTTCCCGCGCTCGTGCTGAACTTTCCCATCGTGAGCGCAATCCTTCCCACGCCCCTGCTCGATTTGGTCCCCAGCTCCATCGCGTCGTCCCCTCCCCCGCAGCCACTTTCCCATCGTGGGGATCACAGGCCCGGCCTGCTCGATTCGGTTCTCAGGTCATTCATTGCCTCCTCCCCTCCCCTGCCGCCGCCGCCCCCACTAACCGCCGAAGCTGCTGTTTGCTTCCCCTCGGAATCGGCCTTTTCCTCTTCGTCTTGATGTCGCAGCATCCTCGTGGAGAGATTCCGCCGTACATGCGCCGGAGAGATCCCAACTGTGCTGCCCTATATTCAATCCCCAATGTTGCAGCGTCAGGCGGATGGGAGGAGCAAGAACCGGTGTTGCCTTGGTTGGAGAATGCAACACAAGCAAGCCAGCAACGACGAGTCCTTCCTGCTGCATCGAATCCATTCCTCGACGTGTGCTCTGGTGAGTCAAGTTTGCAGTCTGTTGAAATCATGAGTTCATCAGCAAAACATTGTAAAATCATTCTGTCATCAGTAAGGACTAAGGAATTGTCAGAGTTAAAGTGCGTCTGTTCAACTAAAAAATGTGTGCAATTTGGAGATAGTAGTACATCGTCTTTGCGATCTCTCATCTAATTGGCAGTGCATGAGAAGAGAAAATTGCTTATGAACTCTGGAAGACACTATCTGAATGTCTGAAACGCTAACGGAATGGAAACTGAAAATACCTAGCCTACTGTACATATCCGGCTACAGGTTAAATTGCTAATATTAATAACCAAACTCGATTGATCATTATATGATTTATGCATATGGATTCTTAAGTACAATGTTTGATAGATCTGTAAATCTCCACTGTCAACTGCCCATAATTTGTCAGTTGACATGTACGTATGTGTTTCATGTTTTAATATTATATAATGTATCATTTGACAGAAATCACAAGTTACATCACTTTTTGGAGCTGAACGATTATGGGGAAGAGGCTTCACTGGCAACTTAGCTACAGAATGTCTGAAACTAAGTTGCTAGAGTTTCAGAATTTTAGAGTAGGCTAGCTAACTGAATGTCTGAAACTCTATCTGTAGCTTTGAATGTTAGCTAGCCTACTCATTAAAAGCAACTTAGCTACAGAATGTTAGTTTCAGAATGAGCAACTTAGCTACCGTAGTTACTGAATGTCTGAAACTCTTTACTAGAGCTTGTGGGAAACCAATCCATGTCTGAAACTCTAGCAATGAGGTTACTGAATGTCTGAAACTCTATCTGCTAATTAAAAGTACTCATTGAATGTCTGAAACGTTAAATGAATGGAAACTGAAAATAGCTAGCCTATTGTACATATCCGACAACAGGCTAAATTGATAACATTATGTAGCTAAGTTTTGTCGCTATTTGTTTTTACAGCCGAAATGGATTCAGGCATATCTTTGACCGACATGATTATGGAAGGTTTCCCTCCAGGTGGAGTGTCTGACAATCCAAAGATCTTTAGAAGCAACAACTTCAAGAATAATTGTAGGCTCCTTTTTATGTCCCCTATACATACCTTGCCATGCATAAGGACAATTCTTCCAGGTCCAGTGCATACAATCAATGGAACCAAGCATGCCAGGAAAACCTCTACTCTCACCAATCGCAAGTAATCTGGCAGTATCATTCTCATTGGGCAACCTCAAGTATGCATGTCCAAATACCTGAACAACAGCTCTAACAAACTTTCTAAGACTTTCTAGAGCAGTACTCTCCAAAGATCTTTAGAAGCAACAACTTCAAGAATAATTATAGGCTCCTTTTTATGTCCCCTATACATACCTTGCCATGCATAAGGACAATTCTTCTAGGTCCAGTGCATACAATCAATGGAACCAAGCATGCCAGGAAAACCTCTACTCTCACCAATCGCAAGTAATCTGGCAGTATCATCCTCATTGGGCAACCTCAAGTATGCATGTCCAAATACCTGAACAACAGCTCTAACAAACTTTCTAAGACTTTCTAGAGCAGTACTCTCCCCAATACGGATATAGTCATCCATAGCATCAACTGCTACTCCATAAGCTAACATCCAGAATGTCGCCACCACCTTCTGCAAACAAGATAGTCCTAGGGTTCCTGCTGCATTCCTCTTCTGCACGAAATAGTCATCATACTTCTCAACGACATTCATTATGCGGACAAACACGTGACGATGCATTCAAAACCTATGATGTCAGATAAAAAAAATATTCAGACCTCAATGCATACACTAAACATAAGTCAATAAAATATGAGAGAATTAACCTACGCCTGAAATACCTCGGTCCATATGTAGGATTATCTGAGAAATAATCTTCATACAATCTACAGTATCCCGACTGCCTATCACGATTCACAACATGATGTCCCTCTACGGAACCACGGTGGCATGCTGGATTGACAATGTCTGATAGTACTATATGCTCCGCTGCAGTATATACCTCATCGTCATCATCCGACGATGACGACGACGACTGTCGGGTACCAAAAACAAGGGGTACCCACAATCAACGATCAAGAAAAACAAAACCACGCCAAAAGCTCTGCCCAGAAAAACGAGACGAGCCGAAACAGCGAACGAAACGTCTCGACCACGTTCCGACTCGCACGAGGCTCGCTCGATAGGATGTCTCGACTACCGAGAAATCTCCGACTCGCACGACCCTGAGTCGGGCCGGTCGACCCACCTCACTCACCAACTCTGAGACAAAAGTCAGAGCATTTAATGCAAACTGCCAACCACTTCCTACCCTCATGGCTACAGCAACAACCGGCATGAAAGCAGTACCGGTGTCAAATCTCACTTTTTACTGTCCATCCCGGGATGGGCGGTGAAAACCTGTCACTATACGCATCATACTAGGCACTATTCCACCACTAATCACCCTCGATGGAGAATACGACAAGTACCGTACCCCGCGATTCCAGAGACTCGGCCTTATCCGTTCACCGTCGACCCACCTCGACCCGTCCTCGACCCGGCCTCGACCAACCGCCGGTCAAAACAAGAATGCAAGGCTTGCATGATACAGGACCCATAGTCTTTTCGCCGTCTCATCCTCTACGTCACCATGGTGTCCAGGGATGGCCGGCCATTCTCGGGGCACGTCGCTATAGCAGCCTCCACAGCGTTCGACAAAACTTCACCTCTAAGGCGTCCCCGGCGTCCCTGCCTCCTCTTACCCTATAAAAAGGCAGGCAGGGGACACTACGAGGGGGGCGAACGACGGACGACAAAAAACCAGTCATCATCCCACCGTAGAAGATCAACATCTCAAGCAATCTCTTTTGTACTCACTTTTTCTCTCTGAGACCTGGGATCGGTTCCCTCTCTCACAACTTATAACCCCTACGCAAGCACTTAGGTGCAAGGAAATACAATACTCCCCCTCCCCGCTGGACGTAGGGCCTTCTTTTGCCCGAATCAAGATAAACCTCCGTGTACTCTCCTTGTATCACCATCCAGATTAGGGACACGCAACATTGATTCACTTGATGGCTTAGGATCCTCGCAGGACCGAACGCCGACAGTTGGCACGCCAGGTAGGGGACGCTGCGTGCCAACATCGTTTTCCCGCCATTTTTCTGGATGGCTGACCCCGAACGTCCACTCCCATTGGCCACGGTGATCTGGTTTTGGAGCTTGGAGTTCATGTCTCTTGGCCACGGCTACGACATGGTCCTCCTCCTGCCCAGGCACCCGACCGACAGTGACCACGAGCTCTCCCAACCTAGGGGAGCGCTGCGCCGGTATCGTCGTTCTCGTCAGGCATGCCCCGCCAGGCGATGACGAGCCCAGCGCAACTGCCGTCATCGCCTCGCGGAGGGCAATGGTATTACCTGATCCAGCGCCTCTCAGCCAGACGCCAACATGGATTTCCTCACTGAGGATCCGTGTAGGATGAGCTTGGCTGAGGGTAAGATGCCGACAGGGAGTCCCGTCGCTCCACCGCCCGGTACGGCGCCGCCACCAGCCAGTTCGACTACTCCAGCACCAGGAACAACGTCTTCATCAGCATTCTCGTTTGGACTAGACTCGGTTGCCTGGGTGTATGCTTCTTCTATAAGCACCAGCATGAGTGCTTACGAGGAACTCCCCAGACACCATCTACGTTCCACCCTCGACCTTGTCACATCCACGCCAGCTTCCGTGTACCTGGACTCTACGAAGACCCCAGATACGGAGCTCCGTGCGACTGCCTTTCGACATCACGACCCTAGAGACGCACGACCTCACATGCACCAGTTGTACTACTATTTCTGCGCTATAGACTCTGACTCTACCGATGACACCTATGACCCGACTCGCGAGTGCTTCAATATCGATGGAGCCATCGCGTCAGATTCGGAGGATGAGGCAGCCGTTGGAGGAAGGAACACACCGCCTCAGGTTGAGCTCCCTGCTGAACGGGATGAGGCTCAATTCCTTGCGGACCAAGGAATGCAACTCGAACAAATCCGTGAATTGCAGGACAGGCTCGACGAGGAATGAGAGAATCTGCGCCTACTTCAACAAACCCTCGAGCATGAGCACGCGGCACGTGCACACGGCGGAGGAGCTCGAGAGAGAGCTCGCGACGTCAATCGTCGCATCGTCGAGGATCGGGCAGTCGAGCCCTCGGTTTTCGGTCGAGCCAGCCAGAACGTGGTCGCAGCCGCCATGCTCCTTCGTAACATGCCTGAGCCATCGAACCCAAGGCCTGTCGAGCCCATGATGAAATCCGAGGACTCCTCGAGACCGCTGCCATGCAGCAGGCCGAGAGTTCCGCCTCGAGGCGACGCGGGCTCGCCTCGGAGTAGCCTGCGGAGCCCTCCCGATAAGAGAGAGAGGCCTCGGTTCATCCCGAGCACGCCCAACGAAACAAAGCGGCCTCTGTCCGAGAACGCATTGTCGACAACCGTGAACCTCGAGACGCCCGTGACAACATCATCGAGCGCCGTAGGCGCAAATATGGTGACGGTGCAGCTCGAGGCTACCACAAGCACAGGGGCGGGCGCTACAACAGCTCGGAGGATCGAAGCCCTTCACTCGAGCCACCGGGCCCTCGGGTCTTCAGCAAGGCCATTCGCGAAACATTACTCCCGGCTCGGTTCCGCCCCCACGACTCTTATCAAGTATAACGGTGAAACCAAACCCGAACTTTGGCTCACTGACTTCTGCTTGGCTTGTCAGTTGGGTGGGGCCACCGACGACCGGGTCATCATTCAATAACTCCCCTTGTTCCTATCAAACACCGCTCGAGCCTGGCTCGAGGACCTCCCACCTCGACAAATCCACGACTGGAACGACCTTGTGAGAGTGTTCGATGGGAACTTTAAAGGGACCTACATGCGCCCCGGCAACTCATGGGATCTCTGAAGCTGCAAACAGAAGCCGGACGAATCCCTCCGAGACTACATCCAGCGTTTCTCCAAACAGCGCACCGAACTTCCCAACATCACCGACTCCGACGTCATCATGGCCTTCCTCTCTGGTACCACCTGTAAAGAGTTGGCCCGAGAGTTCGGCCGTAGCACTCCCATCACTGCCAACGGTTTGATGGATATTATCACTAACTTCGCCGCCGGCGAGGAGGCAGTTGGTGCCATCTTTGGTAGCGACCAGGACAAAGGGAAGCGCAAGGAAGAGGATCCCACGGGCTCCAGCCGGGGCTCGAAAAGGAAGAAGAAGAAGAAGAAGAAGAAGAATCAGTAGGGCAAACAAGAGGCCCCGGCCGACGACCTTGTTGCTGCTGCTGATCGTAAGAAACCTCGAGGACCCCCAGCGGGGGCATTTTCAACAAATTGCTCAAAGAACTGTGTCCCTACCACAAAGGGCCCACGAACCACAATCTCGAGGACTGCCACATGCTCCGGAGATACTTTGAAAGCCTAGGCATCAAGAAAGGCGAAAAGGAGGATCCCAAGGGAGACGACAAGGACGAGGGGTTTCCCGAGATTCATGACTGTTTCATGATATACGGAGGACCCTCGATGCGCCTCTCAACACGGCAGCGCAAACGAGAACGTCGAGTGGTCTTCTCCGTACAACTCGCAACCCCCCTCTTCCTCGACTGGTCTGAGGTGGCCATCACTTTCGACCGTGATGACCACCCAGACCGCGTCCCTAATCCTGGGGTCTACCCGCTTATCGTCGATCCCATCATCGCCAACACACGCCTCACCAAGGTGCTCATGGATGGCAGCAGTAGTCTTAACATCATCTATGCCCAGACCCTCGACCTTCTGGGAATCACTAGAACGCACCTCCGACCCAGCGTCGGGGGCTTCCATGGAGCCGTGCCAGGGAAGCGAGCAGAGTCTGTCGGGCGGGTCGACCTGCCTATCTATTTCGGCACTCCCGCCAACTTCAGGAAGGAAACTCTCACTTTCGAGGTGGTTGGATTCCATGGGACATACCACGCCATTCTTGGGTGCCCCTGCTACGCCCGGTTCATGGTGATTCCCAACTACACCTACCTCAAGCTCAAAATGCCAGGCCCCAACGGTGTCATCACCGTCGGGCCCTCCTATGAGCACGCCTACGAGTGCGACGTGGAATGCGTCAAGCACGGGGAAGCCATCTTGGAGTCGGCAACCTTGGCGGCGAACCTTGGCGGCGAACCTCGATGGTTTGGCCGACGAGGTCCCCGACCCCAAGCGCCACGCCAGCAACTTCGAGCCCACAGAAGACGTCAAGCTCGTATCCCTCGACCCCACCAACCCGAAAGGAAAGACGTTGAGCATCAGCGCCACCCTTGATCCCAAATAGGAAGCAATGCTCGTTGACTTTCTCCACGCAAACATCGACATCTTTGCGTGGAGTCCCTCGGATATGCCGTGCATACCCAGGGAAGTCACCGAGCACGCCTTGGAGATCCGAGCCGACTCCAAACCGGTGAAGCAACGCTTGCGCCGCTTCGACGAGGAGAAGCGCAAGGTCATCGACGAGGAGGTACACAAGCTGTTGGAGGCCGGATTCATTAAGGAGGTTCATCATCCCGAGTGGCTAGCTAATCCTGTATTAGTTAAGAAAAAGAATGGGAAATGGAGGATGTGTGTAGACTATACTAGTTTTAATAAAGCATGTCCAAAAGTTCCCTTTCCTTTGCCACACATTGATCAAATCGTTGATTCTACTGCGGGATGTGAAACTCTGTCATTCCTAGATGCGTATTCCGGCTACCACCAGATCAAAATGAAGGAGTCCGACCAGCTCGCGACTTCATTCATCACCCCATTCGACATGTATTGCTACGTTACTATGCCCTTCGGTCTCCGGAACGCAGGGGCTACGTACCAGCGATGCATGCAACACGTTTTTGGGGAACACATTGGACCAACCGTCGAGGCTTATGTCGACGGTATCGTTGTCAAAACCAAGAGGGTCAGTAATTTGATAAACGACCTCGACGTTGCGTTCAAGTGCCTTAGGGCAAAGAACATTAAGCTTAACCTCGAAAAGTGCGTCTTCGGCGTCCCTCGAGGCATGCTCCTAGGGTTCATCGTTTCCGAACGTGGCATCAAAGCCAACCCGAAAAAAATTGCTGCAATAACGAAAATGGGCCCTATCCGAGATCTAAAGGGCATACAGAGGGTCACGGGCTGCCTCGCGGCCCTTAGTCGCTTCATTTCGCGCCTCGGCGAAAAAGCGCTCCCACTGTATCGTCTCCTAAAGAAATCAGAACACTTTTTATGGACCCTCGAGGCAGAAGAAGCCCTTACAAAGCTCAAAGCCATGTTGTCCAACTCACCGATCCTCGTCCCTCCGGCCACAGGGGAACCCCTCCTGCTTTATGTCGCCGCAACAACACAAGTGGTCAGCGCGGTCTTGGTTGTTGAGAGGGCAGAGGAAGGACATCTCGTTCAGAGGCCAGTCTACTTCATCAGCGAGGTGCTCTCAGAAACCAAGGTTCGCTACCCGCAGATCCAGAAGCTGTTGTACGCCATCGTCTTAACGCGGCGCAAACTTCGTCACTACTTCGAGAGCCACCCGGTGACCGTGGTGTTTTCTTTCCCCTTGGGAGAGATAGCCCGGAACCGAGAGGCCTCGGGTAGAATAGCAAAGTGGACGGTCGAGCTCATGGGTGAGACCCTCTCTTATGCGCCACGCAAAGCCATCAAATCCCAGGTGCTAGTAGATTTCCTGGCGGAGTGGACCGACATTCAACTTCCTCCGGTTCAGCTCCAGGCCGAACTTTGGACCATGTACTTCGACGGGTCACTGATGAAAATGGGAGCAGGCGTGGGCTTGCTCTTCATCTCGCCCCTCGGAGTCCACATGCACTATATAATCTGGCTTCATTTTCCTGCTTCCAACAACGTCGCCGAGTACGAGGCGCTCATCATGGGCCTACGCATCGCCGTCAAACTAGGGGTCCGAAACCTCGAAGTTCGTGGTGATTCCCAGCTCGTGATCGACCAGGTCATGAAGAGCTCGAGCTGTCGTGATCCAAAGATGGAAGCCTACTGCGAGGAAGTACGGCACCTTGAGGACAAGTTTCACGGCCTCGAGCTCAACCACGTTGCACGTAGATATAATGAAGCCACCGATAAACTCGCGAAAATCGCTTCTAGTCGAACCACAGTTCCACCTGACGTTTTCGCGAGAGATCTCCATCAACTGTCCGTCAACATCAGGGCAGACGGAGAGGCCGACAGACCATCACTCGATCCCCCGCCTAAGGCGGAAGCCCCCTCGACCGGGGCTGAGGCCATGCAGGCAGAAGGCTCGACCCCGCCAGCCAACCTTGAGCCTGACTGGCGTGTTCTGTACCTCGACCATCTCACTCGAGGGGACCTCCCCTCGGATAAGACCGAGGCTCGACGGATCACTCGCTGGGCCAAATCCTTTGTGATATTTGGCAACAACAAGGAGCTGTATCACCGTAGCCCTACGGGCATCCTCCAACGCTGTATCACAAATGAGGAAGGTAGGAATCTACTCAAAGATCTACACTCGGGGGCTTGCGGTCATCACACGACACCTCGAACCCTCGTTGGAAACGTATTCCGACAAGGTTTCTATTGGCCAACCGCAGTCTCCGACACTGTCAAGCTAGTGCGCTCCTGCAAAGGATGTCAGTACTACGTAAGACAAACCCACCTCTCGGCTCATGCCCTGCAGACTATTCCCATCACATGGTCGTTCGCTGTTTGGGCACTCGACTTGGTCAGACCCCTGAAGAGGACAACTGGTGGCTTCACCCACTTGCTCGTCGCCATTGACAAATTTTCCAAGTGGATTGAGGCACGTCCTATCACTAGCATCAAGTCTGAGCAAGCTGTGCTATTTTTCACCGACATCGTCCACCGCTTTGGGGTTCCTAACTGCATCATCACAGACAATGACACCCAATTTACCGGCAAAAAGTTTCTAGATTTCTGCGACAACCATCACATCTGTGTGCTATGGTCGGCCGTAGCTCATCCAAAAACAAATGGCCAAGTAGAATGTGCCAACGGCATGGTCCTACAAGGCCTGAAGCCGAGAATTTTTTACAAGCTAAACAAACATGACAAAAAGTGGACCGCCGAGCTCCCCTCGGTCCTGTGGAGCCTAAGAACGACGTCGAGTCGAGCCATGGGGTTCACTCCGTTCTTCTTAGTCTACGGATCCGAGGCTATGCTCCCCACCAATGTAGAATATGGATCCCTGAGACTAAAAGCCTACAACGAGCAAAACAATGACGCCACAAGAGAGGACGCCCTCGACCAGCTCGAGGAAGCTCGTGATGTGGCTCTGTTACACTCGGCAAGGTATCAGCAAAGTCTCCGACGCTACCATGACAAACACGTCCGTAGACGGGACCTCAATGTCGGCGACCTAGTGCTACGGCGAAGCCAGAACAACAAGGGACGACACAAGCTTACTCCGCTATGGGAAGGGCCATACATCGTCGCAGAAGTACTGAAGCCCGGCACCTACAAACTATCGAACGAGAAAGGCGAAATCTTCATCAACGCATGGAACATTGAACAGCTACGTCGCTTTTTTCCTTAAAGCCTCGAGGCTCTGTAAATTGTTTCACAATCCCATGATAGAATAAAGAATACATCGGTGTTCAAAGCATTTTTTCACAACCAGGGAGGATCGACCCTGTTTTCTCAGAGTCGACCCTCCCTCGAGGGCTGCAAGGGGGGAACCCCTACATATCCCCAAAAAATTCACATTTTTTCAAAAAAAAGTGAACTGTTACACAAGTCGACGAGGCCACAAGCGCACCTCAAGGCTTGAGGGCCGCCGAGCCACGAGATCACCTACGCCTCCGAGCTATGGTACCTCCACTCACCCCCTCACGCCAAGGGGTGCAACCACGCGCTAAGTAGACCTAGTAATAGTTCACGATTTTGAAAAAGCTCACGACTAACATTCCCGTTCGCTTCAAATCAAGTTCTTACACGATCCACGAGGCCGCAAACACGCCCTAAAGCTCGAGGGCAGTCGAGCCGCGAGATCACTTACGCCTCCGAGGCTACGGTACCTCCACTTGCTCCCTCACGCAAGGGGCGCAACCGCGCGCTAAGAAAATCATGCAAGAATACGATTCAAGCGAAAAAGGAAAGAAAAAACTCAAACAAAAATTGGCATTTAGTACAAAAATACATCTAAATGTTTCAAGGCCCCTGGGGCCATCACGACGAAAGTTACAAGTATTAACTTATTTACATGAGCCTTCATGCCCAAGTTTGGCTCACAAGCCCTCATCGTCAACAGGCGGGACCACCTCGACCTCAAAAAGTTTTGCAAGGCGACCCACGGGCTCCTCAGCGGCCTCGATCAGGTTCAGGCAGGCAACTTCATTCTCCTCGTCAGTCCGGTCTGGATCTGTGATGAAGCCATCAACGATGAGGTCCATGTCATACTCAAACCCAGACCGAACGACCACCATGGCCCTCTTCACACCGTGATGCAGCCCGCCTCGTATCTTCTCACGGATGAGGCGGCCCAGCGCCGCCATCCGACGGACAAACGAGTTCCCCGACGCGTCCTCCTCAGTATCGGCATCGGGCTCGACCCCCAGGCCGTCACACACCGAGGTGATGGCACCCTGGAGCAACTGAGTCCGCCCGGCCTCGGCCTCGAAGAGGTTCTAGAATGAGGTGGTCGTCGCATGGGCCGCATGCTGCTGCTTCTCCAGCTCTGAAACACAAACACCAAGTTAGCATAAGCCTGGGACCTCGAGACCAAGGCCAAAACACAACAAAAGGTTTACCCTCAGCGTGGGTCTGCCAACCCACGACCTCATCGCGCAGCTCCTCGCGCGCCTTCTCCGACGCTTGAAGAGCCTCATCCTTGTCACGGACCGCTGCCCTCAACGTCTCAATCTCCCAACCGGTGCCCGAGAGAGCCTCGTCCCTCTCTCGGACCATCCCCTTCAGCGTTGCAACCTCGTCCTCCAAGGTTCCAACGTGAGCGGACGCCATCCCGATCTGGATGTTGAGGGCGTCACGCTGACCGCCGACTAAGGCGACATCCTCCTCGAGCTCCTTCACACGCGCCAGCAGCGGCGCGAGGTCCTCACGAGCCTTAGCCGCCTCCTCCCGAGCCCTTGCCGCGCCTTCACGCGCCTTGGCCTCGGCTTCCCAGGCCTGCGTCGCCTCCTCCCTGACCGCTGCATGGACGACGCGGAGCTCGTCTACCTCGGCGCTCTTCTGGGATAGCCTCTTGTTGGCTTCCTCGACTAGAGCCCGTTGACGAGCAAGCGCCGCCCACATGCCACTCTCATGACGAATAAAGAATGACTTGCGATGAGAACGCTCCTTGAGCTCCTGACCATAGTTAAAACCTAAAGATCAGAACCAAGGAGAAAGGAAGAATAAAACGCGAGAAAAGACTAGCGAACCCGGCTTACCTCGAAAGCCTCCGACATACCCCGCACCAAGGTATCTGTGACCATGCGCAGAGACTGCAGGGAGTGCTTACGAAGTCCCTCGACGAACTCCCAGTGTTGCACCTCGTCCTTGTCGTCGAGGGCTGGGGTTAGACGTGTCCCTGAACTCGAGGGTCGACCGACCCTAGCGTGGGAGCTCCTCCTCCGCCCGTACAAGCGCCAGCCCTGCGTAGTCAGGCCACTCGACCAACGCCTCAGCCAGGTCATCCCCCAACGTCGCAGAAGTACCGGGCCAATCCGGGGCATCGACCATCTCGACATCCGCCTTTTGCTTCCCCTTATCAGAAGGAGGATCGTCGACGGTAAGGTCGATCACGGCCAGGGTCGACCCCTGGGGCGGGGCTAGCATCTCGACTATTGGCGCCACCGCCGATACTTTGGACGATGGCACGACCACCCCCCGTTCCGCCTCGGCCGCCTGCTCCGTTGGCTGGTCCTGCTGCGGCAGCGGCTGCGGCCCCTCCGGCGCCGTTTGCGACTCTAGCTGCGCCGCCTCTTCCCCCGCCTCTAGCGGGGCCTCCACCACCTCTCTTGACTTTTCGACATCCGCCCGCCCCCGCGTCGCGGACGGATGTTTCGGCCTCAGCGGCCTCGACGGTGGAAGGCCAACGGGCAGGCGAAAAGGTAGGAACAGTTTCCGCATTCAATGACCTTACCTAACCGCTCCCTCAAAACCCGCAGATAAGGGCACGTGTCTGTCGTTCATTCCGTAACCGTTGCACCACGCCGCCCACTACCGCACTGATCTCGCTTCCCCTCCTAAAAAGACGCCCTCCAAACGGGCCGGAAGGGGATCCACGAACGGATATTCCCAGAATATTGGGTAACGGGCTCCGAGCCCGATACAAACCTCGAGGGATCGAAAGCTGGCCCTCGACTAGGGTTCGACAGCTGTCCTTGAGTAACGGAGTCAGGGACAACTAGGGACGTGCCCGTACAAGGCCAGGGCTCGAGCCACTCTCTCGAGGCACCCCCAGACGTATTCGAGGCTAAAAGAGAGGTCGACGGAGGAATCCGCTCGAAGGAAGGCATCGAGCCCTCTGATCCTATCGTAAGGAACCGAGATCCACACGACTACTCTTTGGCATTTTTGAGAGCGCCTCCATGGCCGCTAGCCGACTCCTACCGAATGGAGCATGGGCTCCAACTCGAATTCCCCGCTAACAGCTCGCCGGAGACCGTCGAAACTCGCCCGATGAGGGTAGTACGACATTCCCCACCCCTCCTCCTTTTTTTTCTAAAAAAGGAGCGTGAGGGTCGAACGATAAAAGACGGCCAAGACTCTAATCGACCTCGTGCGCACGAGGCTCAAGGGCTCGACCGCAAAAAGCTAGACCTCAAACGAAAGAGGACGAGACACGTCACGATGCGAGAGCATTCCTCGATAAAACATACAAAAGACCTCGGAGGAGTCAAAACACTCCACCGAGGCCTCGGGGGCTACACCCGGCGGGTGCACTCGCGCGCACCCACCAGAAAAAGCTATGACGCTACGACTCCAGTTCATGACTCGTTGAGCCTCTGCGAGAGTGACCCACTCACCCAAAGGCTTGGAGGCTACTGTCAGGTACCAAAAACAAGGGGTAGCCATAATCAACGATCAAGAAAAACAAAACCATGCCAAAAGCTCTGCCCACAAAAACGGGACGAGCCGAAACAACGAACGAAACGCCTCGACCACGTTCCGACTCGCACGAGGCTCGCTCGATAGGACGCCTCGACTACCGAGAAATCTTCGACTCGCACGACCCTGGGTCGGGCCGGTCAACCCACCTCACTTACCAACTCTGAGACAAGTCAGAGCATTTAATGCAAACTGCCAACCACTTCCTACTCTTATGGCTACAGCAACAACCGGCATGGAAGCAGTACCGGTGTCAAATCTCACTTTTTATTGCCCATCCTGGGATGGGCGATGAAAACCTGTCACTGTACGCACCATACTGGGCACTATTCCGCCACTAATCACCTCGAGGGAGAATACGACGAGTACCGTACCCCGCGATTCCAGGGACTCGGCCTTATCCGTTCACCGTCGACCCACCTCGACCCGTCCTCGACCCAGCCTCGACCAACCGCCGGTCAAAACAAGAATGCAAGGCTTGCATGATACAGGACCCATAGTCTTTTCGCCGTCTCATCCTCTACGTCACCATGGTGTCCAGGGATGGCCGACCATTCTCGGACCACGTCGCTACAGCAACCTCTATAGCGTTCGACAAAACTTCACCTCTAAGGCGCCCCCGGCGTCCCTGCCTCCTCTTACCCTATAAAAAGGCAGGCAGGGGACTCTACGAGGGGGGTGAACGACGGACGACAAAAAGTCAATCATCATCCCACCGTAGAAGATCAATATCTCAAGCAATCTCCTTTGTACTCACTTTTTCTCTCTGAGATCTGGGATCGGTTCCCTCTCTCACAGCTTGTAACCCCTACGCAAGCATTTAGGTGCAAGGAAATATAATACTCCCCCCTCCCCGCTGGACGTAGGGCCTTCTTTTGCCCGAACCAGGACAAACCTCCGTGTACTCTCCTTGCATCACCATCCAGATTAGGGACACGCAGCATTGATTCACTCGTTGGCTTAGGATTCTCGCAGGACTGAACGCCGACAACGACGATGAAGAATCCATCAACTCATTTACATCTTCAAATTCCATAATGAACCTTTGATTAGGAGGGTCCTATGAATCTGCTTGAACACCAAACCAGGATTAAAGAAAGAAGATGTGTGTCGATCTACTGATTTGATAACATGACCTAAAGAAAAATCATATCGATAACATGACCTAAAGAAAAATCATATCAAGCATACACGATGACCTACCTGAACACCTATAGGGTAGCAGCAGCCCGTCGCCACCAAGATCAGTGTCTTGTGCTGGTGACGCACGCAATGGCGATGTCGCCGCCAGGAGCCCAGAACACGATGAGTCTTCTATTGACGTGAAGGAGCACAGCCGCCGCTAGGACGTTGCTGCGGACGACTCCGAAGGAATAGATCGTGGAAACACTACCACAATTCCGAATTGCCTTGAGTGCCAAAACCGCCAAGGAAAGGCCTTAAACCGCCAAGGAAATAATCATTGGCCACAAACCGTCAAGCAAACGCACTCAAGAATATAAGCTAAGGGAAATTAGTTTCCTTACGGTTTTGACACTCAAGGATGATTTCCTTGGAGGCCAGCCACCAAGGAAACTATGACCATACATAATTTGTCAAAGGGTCAAGAAAATGTTGCAACCGCCAAGGAAATTAGTTTCCTTGGGGGCCGACAACCTCCAAGAAAATTATCTAGACCGCCAAGGTAATAGCTATTTCCTTGTCTACCCTAAACCTTCAAGGAAATTGTGATTTTCCTTGGCTGACATTGACCGCCAAGGTAATTTGACTTCCTTGGAGGCTGGCCCTCAAGGAAATACATACTACTAACAAAAAAAATCTTCCAATAATATATAGATTTCAATATTATAGTCAGTAATCTAAATTGATAACGATAGCATCCATATAAACATTTTGTTACACTTCACACAGATCCATGTATCTCTGGCTTTACACCATGCATTTCAATCACACATACATGGATTCCAGTTACATGCAGATGTCACAAATAAATGATAGAGACCATTTGAATTGACATCCCACAAATCAAAAATTTCAAATCATTTTATCATATAGCGTACCATCAATATATTTAGCATGGACATTAAACTTAGTACCATTGTATTTGTACAATAGAGATGCATAAAGGACTTTGAACTAATATCCTAGCAGCTAAACTTAGTAACATACTTGACTTTTAGAAAGATACTAGCAGCTAAACTTAGTAACATACTAGGTTCATGAGCATGTAACCCTTTGATCTTGCCATCTTGGCTTCCAGATCAATCATCTTTTCTTACAGAAGCAAACATGTCAAACCTCCACAGACCATAAGTCCATTTTAAAGATCCATGAGGAACCAATTTTAGTATCTACAAGACATGGTTGACTTCGACAAATTCCTATCAACAATGAAGTATATTAGTACATATGCATGCTATCAGTTCTAGCTCATAGAAAAAGAAGATAATAGAAATGATGGTCTAAAGGATATGTGATTGAAATCAAGAGTTAGCTCAACAATTTTTTCAAAACAATTAATATCATCAAAATAAACCCTCCTCAAAATGGAATCATGCTGCAGCTTATTAACACTAGAACATGCCTTGACTACTCTACCGTAGCCTTAAATTTCAACAGGCTCATCAACAAGCCATAGAGTTTGTTACTGTATGAATTGAATATAGTGAGACTATCATATTGATTATAAGCAAGCAACTATTGCCTTAAGCAAGCTGTAGAATTTCAGCAGGCTCATCAGCAAGCACACATTGCCTTAAGCTCTTAAGCAAGTTATCCAGCTCAATACTTCGTTATGGTAAATCCTGTATATACTAATTTACACCAAGGCCTTGTTTAGATGCCCGGTTCGGGGCATCCCGAATCACTGTGCTGCACTGTGCAGCATTGTAGTAATTTTGTTTTTATTTGGTAATAATTGTCCAAACATTGATTAATTAGGCTCAAAATGTTCGTCTCGCAAAGTACAACAAAACTGTATAATTAGTTTTTGATTTCATCTACATTTAGTACTCCATGCATGTGCCGACATTTTAATGTGATGGAGAATCTTCTTTTTGTAGAGTAGAATTTGAGGGTGAATTTGGGTATCTAAACAAGGCCCAAAATTTTTCAACTTATTGGAGGCTATGTTACATGGATACGCCAAGGCACAGGCGTATCACGTATCGGATACGTATCCGATACGGATACGCGTTCGATACGGCACGGATACGTATCGGCGGAGTATCGGATTTTTATTAATTTTGCGAAAATACGATACGCGGGCCTGATACGTATCAATGTGGGGGATACGCGTATCAGCCTTACTGGATACGGCCCGGCCCAATTACACCGCATATCCCGTCGCCCTAAGCCAGTCGCTGCGTCACACTTCTCCCGCATCGCGCCGCATCCCGCGATTCCTCCCCCCGCGCGCCGCGATTCCTCCCCCCGCGAGCGCTGCTCGCCGTCCGCCGGCCATCCTCCCCCCGCGAGCGCTGCTCGTCGTCCGCCGGCCACTGGCGACAACCCTCCGCTCGCCGGTGACGAGCATCTGTCCCTGCCCGCCGGCGACGAACTCCGCCCCTGCTCGCCACTTCGCCCAGCGGCCAGTGCTCCGCCCCTGCTCGCCACTTCGCCCAGGCTGCGACGGTGACGGTGAGTTCCTGGTTGATTTGTTCGATCTCCTCTTCTTTAGTTCATACTTCGTAGCTGCTTGATTTGTTCGATCCTACCTCATCTTCCTCTCCCCATTCTCGATCTATGCAGTAGATGGCGTCTCCCTCTCCCAATTTGAGCGCCGCTAGTGGAAGTGCAAGTGCAAGTGCATTTAAGTAGTTATTTAAGACCTTCAGACTTATTGCATGATTTGCATTATTATTATTATTATTATATTTTTTAAATATTAAACGTATCCGTGTATCGGGTTTTTTTGGGAAATTGGCGTATCCGTATCCGTATCCGATACTGATACACGTATCCGTATCCGTGTAACTTAGATTGGAGGTAACAGAAATTTAGTTTCCTGATTTCTGATTGGAAATCATTTCGCTACCTACTGACAGTTTCGCAGCAAACAAAATGGACACATCACAAAAAACACAATGGCCTGGCCTGACACTATTGTGGCTTAATTAAATGGATTACATGTGTAGACACCTACTAATCGAAAATGGAGGGAAACCCACCCAATCTAAATAATCTAATTGTCCCCAGTTTTGGGTGTCAGTAGATACGTACCTTCTTAGCCGATGGAGAGGGGAGGAGAGGGCACTATTGGGTATCAGCACCCTGAAGATTTGATGAACTCACGTAGGATCCACCGAACTCACGGCACCACATGGCTCATCAGCGACGACGGTCGCAGCCATCCCAGCTCCTCCTCCTTGGTCGATCCCTGCGCTGCCGCCCACGGATGCACACCTCCTGCGCACAGAGAAAGGAGAGAGGTGACCCCTCCAATGACGCCAGTCGCACGAGACTACGAGAGAGTACAGATGAGGGGCTCACCGGCGTGCAGAGTCAGCTCGGCCTCCTCAACGTCAACCACTGCACCGGGCCTAGCACCACCCCGTGTCCCCGTCGATGCATGAGCGGGAGGAGAGGCAGCGCCACCAGTGGAGGAGTGGCCGCGTCCGGTGATGGGCTTGGGGCGCTTCAGCCGCGCGTCATCCCTCACCGATGACCTGGATCTAGATCTGTATAGGAGCGCAGCAGGGATTTTTTTTTTTTTTTTGATAAGGCGCCGCAGGGAATTGAATCGGTGAGAGAGGGGGCGGAGGGAAGGGGACGCCCTAGGTTTCTGGAGGCAGCGTTTTTATTCCAAGGCTCTGTGAATCTCGGTCGTTCGTGTCACGATCTAACGGACAACAGTGAGGCGGAGTTTGATTTGGGCTGACGTGGGCCACGTCCATGATATGGGCTTCATTTCTGGGCCAAATAGTGCCAGATGGTTAATTATATGTAGTCATTTGTGTTTTTTTCTTCTCCTCAAAAAAATTGTTTTTTCTAATTTTCAAGTAATTAAGTAACATATAAAGAAGTTATCTTATATACCCAAATACTTTTTAAAAATTAATATACTACACGCCAGTCCTTTCGAAGGAGTTTCAATAGATTTTTAACCAATTTACTATTTCTATAGCTTAAATGAATTTCGGTGTGTTCATTTAAATTAACTCTAAGTTGAACTATCTGTACCTCCAGAAAGATTCTAAAAGGTTCATAAAAATATTATTTGGCTCATACATTTCACTCTAGCCCATATCTCGGAGTTAGACAAAAATATCATTTGTGTGTTAGGGATAATTCATAGTTCTATCTCCAAATTACCATAAGATAATTATAATAATATCTAAACTTTGTTAGAAAATTCTACAAACTTGCATTACAACATGGTTTTGGTGTATAATCTTTGCATAAAAAATCAAATGATTTAAACAAAGTGATACTATACATTGTTCACAAATGAATATCTCTCACATAGTTGTAACTATGTGTATAGCTATGTGATAGATACATCCATTTATGAATAATATATAGTCTAACTTTATTAGTATGATTTGAAAATTTCATGGCAAGATAATACAACCATATTATGATCTTATGCCAAATTTTAGAATTTTCAGACACCTTTAAGATATTATTGTTTTTTCAGTCGGAGTCACCAAAATAGTTATAAGTATTTCCTTGGTTGCTAACCTCTAAGAAAATTCAATAACCCCCAAGGAAATGATAATTTACTTGACGGTTTAGAATAATAGCCAAGGAAATATGTATTTTTCTTGGCGGTTAAGAACAACACTCAAGGAAATAGTAGTTTCCTTGGCTGTTTACAACTACACTCAAGGAATGAGTCATTTCCTTGGAGGTGATTGAAAACCAATAAGGAATCACCCATATTCCTTGGCGGTTTGATTTTGGCCCTCAAGGAAATTGTCAGCCCCCAAGGCAATTCCAGTTTCCTGTAGTGAAAGTTTCAATCGGCAGGTGGAATAGGTCTATGATAGTTGGTGATGTGACAATTTTTTAATATACAAGATGAGAAATAGCAAGTCTATTGGAAAACTCTTCTTTTTTGAGGACTTCTATATTTTACAAAAGAGCTAAACTATGCAATTTGGCTATTTATTTTACCACATCTGTCGGAGATGCTCTAAGTAAAAAAGCTAATAATGTATCTTCGTTTCCTTACTGCTTCTTTGTACCCTACTAAACGACCTTAACCTGAACTCTCCCTAAATATCCTGTCAACTAGTATAGATTTTCCTACAATGTACAAAAGCAGCAGACCAATAATCATACTTGGACCTTTTGCCTTGTTAGGCTATCCGCACTCATGGACATCTATATTCATCCTCTATACGTTCTACTCAGCAAGATTATCTTCTCTATACTCTATTCTTCCGCATCTATCCATCCTCTATATCATCCTCTATATCATCCTCTATCCACTCTATCCACTGTGGGACCCACTTGTCACTTTATCTAAATATATCCGTGTGTGATCTAGTTTTGAATGATTTATTGAGACGAATTTAATGGTGCAATCGAAATTTAATTTGGATTTTTAGTTTGTGAGTTATAGCTTTTTTCTCTTTGTTTAGCTAGTGGAACCTGCAACTGCACACTATAGAGTAAGCATTGTACAACTCTAAATATAGAGTAAGAGAAATGATAGAGTATCGTTTTAGAGTACCCAGTGCAGCAGTTTTTACTCTATATTCATACTCTAAAGTTTTAGAGTATCTCTTTAGAGTACCCACTGCGGGTAGTCTTAGTTGCTATATATACACGGCCACCTGCCTGCATGCTGAAGCTGAAGTCGAGCACTCATATCTTGGGTCCCCAGTCGTCGTCGTCATCGGTATCATGAGTTGTGCCCAATTAACCTGTGCAATGTTTTATACATATTGGTGTCGAAAGTCCTAGCAAATTGGCTCAAGAAAATATGGTCAGATATTATATCACCATCACAAAGCGCTTTTGTCAATGGGCGTTTAATTACCGACCATGTCCTTTTGGCCTTTGAGTTCACCCATTACTTCAAAAATAGAAGAAAGGGAAATGGAGGAGTGGCAGTCATTAAACTAGACATGAGCAGGGCGAGGATAGATTAGAGTGGTCTTTTTTGAAGAATATGATGACTAAATTGGGTTTCAACGAACAATGGATCAGTTTGATCATGAGGTGTGTCACAACAATAAGCTACCAAATAAAACTTAATGGAGAATGTACATCAAGGATACATCCACAACGAGGACTGAAACAAGGTGACCCATTCTCGCCTTATCTCTTCATTTTATGTACTGAGGGGTTGTCATCAATGCTACAAAATGCTGAGGCTGAGAGGAAGATCAAAGGTATTAGTACCTATCGAGAGGACATACAACTCCGGGTCTCAGACTCTCCGTACGAAAAATGTACAAAAAGAAAGAGTCAATTTCCTCCGTTGATTGATGGTGTTGAAGCTTAGACCATGCATGTTTCGATCAGCTAAACCTTTTTTTTAATAAGATGTAATAGCTGGATGAAAACAGCTAATAGCTTTTTAAATTTAGATTAGATGATTGAAAAGTTCAAAATAGATTATACACTCGACTGTTTGGATTAGCTAGGGCTTTTTTAATTACTTGATTACTTTAATCAATCTAAAAATGGCCTTAATTGTATAGTCCAATTTCTCCATCAGTTTAGACATTTGAGTGCAAGTGGTCGCCACATGCAGCTCATTACCTCAATGACTTTTTGGATGCAACCGTGCAACTGATTAGGACATAAAACTCAATTTAACATCATCAAGCAAGGTCATAAAAATATCTTAGTTCGTATTCTAGCAAACGCGACTTCATTATATCTAGGGAGGCTCCACATGAACCTCAGTACACGGTATTGGACCAGATTACTTCGTCGATGTTTCTGCAATATTTTTGTGAGAACATAGCATCTCTTATCTTTAGATAATGTAGGGTACTCCCTCCGTTCACAAAATAATGCAATTCTTACATTTTGAGAAGTCAAACAGTTTCAACTTTGACTAAAATTATATAAAAATGTACTAACACTCATGAGATAAAATAAGTATCATTAGATTAGTTATAGAATATATTTTCATAATAAATTTATTTCGAAACATAAATGCTAATGTTATTTACTATAAACTTGGTCAAAGTTGGGCAAGTTTGACTGGCGCGTTTCCCATAGTTGCATTCTTTCCTGGAGGGAGTATCAAGTACTAGTATGGATGTTCTGACTTTTTAGCAGTTATAGTACCACATCCTCATATTAAATGGACCAAGCTAATCAGAAATTATTTGACCCAATTAAACAAATTCCTTATTCCTTTTCAGGGTAGAGACTGATGTTAAACATTCCCATACGTCTCATCATTCACACCAGAAATCTTTCTTCCATTTAGGGGCACGTTTGATGTATAGGGCTAAATGTTAGCTAACTAATTTTTAACTATATCTTATCCGAATAGTGGGCTAATAGATGGACTAACTTTTAAGCCCGTCTCCATCTAGTTGTTAGATAACTAGCTTTAAAAATTTATGCTAATTTTAGTCACGTAGAGCATGTTCAGTCACAATATTCCCCATGACTTATCTGATTTAAAAGATGATGCAAGAAGCACCTTGAAGAGGGACAGTGATCGGCTTCTTAAATATGACGGAACTTAGGCTCAAAATGATCTCTTGTTACAATGTGATGGAAAGTGTAACACCTCAGGTGTTTAGCTCCTTAATTGCATTGCATTTGCATAAGCATAAGCAAGCATCATTCATTTCATGCATAAGCTTATAATATGTAAAACATGCTTTGGAAACATTGCCACATATGTTTATATTTCATGTGAAGTAAGAAGTGAGTAGTGTGCAAAACATAAGTACCTTATGTGCAATTTCCTTTGTGAGACATGTCAACCACTTTAGTGTGACATAATTAGCAAGTGTTATGCAACACACTCATGCAACATGTGCAACATGAGCTTGCAACATTTGGGTGAAAGTATTGAATTACTTGTTCCAAAGTATGTGACACTAGGAATCTTGTGCAACCAATGTGTAGAGTGGCTAATTAGATCTTATAACACCTTAATTACATTTAGGGTAAGTAGTGGAGCAATGTTCATGTTGACCAAAATTACCAAATTGCCCTTCCAAATGTTGTTGACTAAGTTGGACCCCTAGAGTGATCTGGTTTGACTAATTAAAAAGCCCAGTTTAGAGATCTTGCATGGAGGAGCACCCTTAAGCAAAGTTGTAGAGAATTTCATAAGGAACAAAAGTTATAATATGGCCATCTCATGAAAATGATCAGAACATGCTCAAAAATGGCCCACAAATCAGTATTAGAGGTTGTTTTGGGACTTAGCATTTTTGGCTAAGTGTGAAGCTGAAAACCGTTTCACTGTACCTCACTTTGGCAACTTACAACTCACAAACTAGGCCGAACCAGTCTTTGAGCCAATTGACAAAGTTGTTGTCCACACATAGCTCTACAACATTGTCAATATCACCATCACCTAGTTCTAAATGGTTTAGGAGATGTGGTGTCTTGAAAATAGGGTTTCAGTCGGGCTCACTCACTGAAAACACGTTTCAGTTTCCAGGTACACCACTTTGGAGCTTTGTAGTTTCAAATCCAGGCTGAATCAGTCCTTGAGCCAATTGACAAAGTTGTAGTCCTCATGTAGCTCTACAACATTGCCAACAACACCCATACCTGGTTCTCGCTGGATTAGGAGTAAAATGAACTCAAAATCGCTCTGTCAGTCACCGTTTCAGACGCGATTCAGTTAAGTCAGACTTCGGCCATGACTGTCGTGGCCGACCGGCCGCAGGCCGTCGTCGACGCGTGGCCACGCGGTGGCAGCCGTACGCCGGCCTTGGCCCCACCCGTCGGGTCACGACGTCTTCAAGAGGTGCCACGGAGCCACCACTCACCCTCACTCACGCCCCTGCCCTCTCTCTCTCGCCTCTCCGAGCCGGAGCGGAGCACCGAGGCGCCATTGCCGCCGCGGGCTTCCTCACGCTCGTGCGCCGTCGTCGTCGAGCCTCGGCTCAATTCCTCCCGCCAGCGACCCCGCAGCATCTTCCTCTACCACCTCCACCCCTTGCCGGGAGCGTTTGAGCGAAGGTGAGGCCACATTGCTCGCTTCCGCCACCACGGCCGTGTTCGGGACCTCGCCGGAGTTCGAGGCCGCCGTGGGCAGAGCAGCTCCGCCCTTCTCATCCCTTCCTTTTTCCTTAGTTAGCTTTCCAGTGACCCCGGGAAACTTGGGGCGGGCTTGGTTGAGGCGGTCGGGGCTCACCGTCGCCGGTGTACCGCCGCGCACCTCCACCGTGCCGCCATGCCCGACGGCGAGCACCTTTCCGTTGCTCCGCCGCCCCGTTCTTGCCACCAATCGTTGTAGTTCGATGACGTGGTCATGCTAGTCCGTCCAATTTCGTCGGCTGGCTCACCGACGGCGAGCTCCGGCGACCGCAGCTCCTCCCCTCCGCCTCTCTCTCGCTGACAAGTGGGGCCACCTGGTCAGTCACACGCGCGCGGGCAGGAGCCCGAGCAGGCCGCACGTGCGTCGCGGGCCGCGCGCGTGCGTCTTGGGCCGCGTCTTTTCCCGGGCCGGCCCAGTAACAAATCCGATTTATTTCATTTCTTTTATTCTATCACAGTTTTAGATAATGTATAGAAAATGTAGATCTAGGGTTTTACTTGCCCAAAAATTATGAGATAAATTTTGTTGGGATCTACAGGGTGTGTAGTATTTTAGAAAAATATGAATTTGTTATGTGATATTTGTTTTCTGGGATATTTAAATAGGTCTTTGAAATGTGTTTTAAATCACATGCAAACTTGTTTAAATTATATCTTGAGTTTCAATGTTCCAAAAATTATGAAATTTGGTGAGTAGGCTAATTTATACTTGCTCTAGCTTTGGTAAAAATTTGGGCAGTAGTGCTTAAGTACTTTTCAAGTTATAATGCTATCTTGTTATTCTAGGAAATACTTAAATGAATTTTAGTAATTTTTCTACATGTGCAATGTTCATATAAATTTTTGGAGAATGTCTTGGTACCCTAGAGTGTCCAAGAAAATTAAGAAATCTGTTGTTTGACACTTTTTACTATGCTTTGTTATTTATACAAAAATCAGCCTTTTAGGCTTGTGAATTTTGTTCAGAGAGTTCCTGTTAATAAATTGAGTTCAAATTTTTACAGTAGTCTCTTTTTGGGTCAGAGAGTCCCCTGTAATTTTTGTAGAATTTTAGGAGCAGTTTACATATATGTTTAAAATTCCACTTAATTACTTAAGTAAATTAAGAAAGGGGTGTAAATAAATATTCTAGGTGGGCACACCTTACTTTCTGGAGTTCTTGTGACCTTTATGAACTTGTGGTAACAATAGTTTGGTCTTATGGGATGTTTGCCACATCAATAAATATTTAATCTTTGCAATTCTAGGTTTTCTGGACAGCTGGTAGCATTTCTAGGTTTGACCCTTAATAAAAGTATTGTCTAGAAAACTTGTGAATACCAAAGTGGTAGTAAACTGGTTAAACTAGCTTGTGTCAAAATTTGATGGCAATTGGGCTAGTAGTTTAGGAGTTGTTGCTGTTTTAAGTGACAGTCCAGAATTGGCTGCTCTCTGTTTAGAGAGAGCAGATTCTGGAACTTTAAAATTTCGACTAGGTAAACTTTGGAATTAAGTGATGTGGTCTGAAAACATTTTGTGGTGCATTTCATAAGCTTTCCAGATTGTCTTAGATCATATCTTTTGGAGTTGGGATTCGCCAGTTATGTTAGAATCTTTGAGCTGCTGTCCAGAATGTCTTACTGTGGTAACCTAAGTAATATTACTCTTGTGTTTGTTAGGTGTTAGGGCCTTAACCGAAGATGAACAACTATATCTTAGGTTGGGTGGATTAGGTAAGTACTTCTCCACCGGAGAAGAGATTTGCACGTACTAATAAAGTAACTTGATTAGATTATTGTTTTTATTTCTAAAATGCATTTCATTCCGAGCATGTTGCACCTTTATGCATCCATGATATTTATTGTGCATTCATGCAATAGGTGTACCGGAGGGGGTAACTCTCCTCGAATTCGAGCCTGTGATTCCGGAGGAAGTCCAGGACCAGCCAGAGGAGCCAGCGGAACCAGTCGGCGAAGGAGACGCCGCTGAAGACTTGCCCGAGTGCCCTGACCACCGGCCCTCGACCTTTCTGAAAGACAAGCCCCGGTGCATGCTGAACCTGCTGTTTTATAAATTAATCTTTAGTACTTTTAATTGTTTACTGTATTAAGTTGTAGGAGTTATATGAAAACAATTGTTGCATTATACCTGTCCTTGCCCAGATATCGTACTTAATCCTACATTAGGTTTAGGCACGTGTCAATGCTTAGCCCTGCTTAGTTCGGTAGAAGTCGGGTGATTTCCGGTCATCCGCGAGATGTAGGAAGGAGTCACGAGTGGCTTTATGACTACCGTGGATGAAACCATGCCTTAAAATGAAATTGAGACCGGGCGGGAGTTCGATAGTACAGCCGCAAGACACTTCACGTCTTGGGTGTGGAGCTATGCCCGTCTGAGTCATTTAAGGACCGCTTCGCTGTACGTCCTTGAGTCATGTTGAACGCAGTCTAACACTTAGTTGGCCGGATAAGTCGTTCCGACCGCGAAGTCGAGTAGAATGGTTCAGACCGGGAATCGAATGGTAGGTTACATCTTGGAGGAGAGAAAGGATGTGCTTGGGGACATTGGCGTGAGACCAAGGGGGGGTTAGAGTCCCTATCACCTGGCAGAGTGTCGCCCTTGGGGACGCGACATTATTCGGGCCCGCGATTCCTGAACTATACAAAAGATGACCTGAGCAGCCCTCGCCAGGCGTGACTCGATGAGTGTTAGAAATACCCCTCCAGCTGGATAGGAATTCGATTCGAATCGCCGTCGCTCCCGGTTAGTGAGCACTTGACTTGAGCAGCGGCAACGTAGATCTCATTAAATGAACTGGTGGTTAAGGGAATGATACAATGTTGCCACAATTCATACCTGCTCTGGATATAATGATGATAATTGTTTGATTATAATCAAGTGCATGTTTAGTACAGGTGCTAAGATAGATGACAGGTAAATGCTAAAAATAACTGCTAGTACAGGTGATAAGAGTCTCAATTACTGATGCCTTTATGCAAAAATATGATGTCAGCTAGCCTCTTGTGAAAGTCTTGCATAATCCTTGGTGTCATCTTATTTCTGGTTTTCGACGGGTAAGTCTAGTTGAGTACATTCCAGTACTCAGGGTTTATTTCCTCCTGTTGCAGATGATATGCTCTATCAAGGCTTTTGCAAAATTTGTCTCCACCCTGCGGGTGACGAAGACTAGATCACTTGGGCGTGATCATCTTTTATGTACTTTCCTGATGCTTTTGTGGGATGTTGATCAACAAGACTGGCAATAGTTAAACAACTGGCATGTGTTGCTTCCGCTACTTTATAAACTTGGTTTGTAATATTTGCGACTCCGTGTGTGTAAACTTATTTCTGAACTACTTGTGAAATGTAACGTATGATGTTGTATGTTGAATGATGCGATCCTGGTTGTAAGCAAGTTGGTTTGAAATCCTTCGTGGTTTCGATTGACTACCGGGATTATATGGGCTCAAATTCGAAAATTTGAGCACTTCGGTGCTTGTTTTTGTACTTGTGCTCTTATAATTTGGTCGGTTCTGTTACAGAAAGCAGGAAAGAAATAATCTGGCTTTAACTCTAGTCCCTTCTTCTGACATGCCAATGGTTTTAATAAGTAAACATGTTCCGAATGTTGGATCTCCTCTGACAACAGCTGATGTCCATAATGATCCTGAATATGACAGGATTATGAAGGAACGTGAGCAAAAGCGCCTAAGAGTGGAGGTGGTAGATAATGAAGTAAATGACATTGAAATGAGATCGGCGGGCTCCCTTGAGGAGTGCCGCCGGAAACAATGAAAATCTTAAGTTGGAATTATCGTGGGATTGGCAACCCTGCGATAGTAAAAGAACTTCACGATTTAGCGAAGAATTATGCCCCCTCGGTTTTATTTATCATGGAAACTCAGATTAATAAACACCGAGTGGAGAACTTACGTTACTCGCTGGGTTTTTATGATAGTTTTGCTATTAATAGTTCTGGAAGGAGTGGTGGATTGGGACTGTTTTAGAAGATTGATGTGAATGTTTCCATTAAAAAATTCTCAAAGTATCATATCGATACAATTATTAAGGAGAGTGGAAAAGAACCTTCGCGTTTGTCTTTCATTTATGGGGAGCCAAATAGATCTCTTAGGCACCGTACATGGGATATCATGAAGCAAATGAGGAGTGATTTTGATCTTCCTTAGCTGTGTATGGGTGATTTTAATGAAATCCTTAGGAGAGAAGAACAGTTGGGTCCAAATA
Source organism: Saccharum hybrid cultivar R570 (assembly GCA_038087645.1). Taxonomy (NCBI): domain Eukaryota; kingdom Viridiplantae; phylum Streptophyta; class Magnoliopsida; order Poales; family Poaceae; genus Saccharum; species Saccharum hybrid cultivar. The sequence goes on along the minus strand of JAQSUU010000001.1, from coordinate 31,406,987 downwards.
TTAGAGAAGATTATCTTATGGAGGGTTTCAGGGAGGCAGTGGATGTATGCCAGCTTTGTGACGTAGGATACATGGGATTGGACTGGACTTTTGAAAAGAAAGTGGCTGGTGGACATTTTGTTCGAGTTCGTCTTGATAGGGCGCTCGCATCAGCTAGTTGGAGCTCTTATTTTCCATTTGCGGTACTTCGTCACTTCACAGCAGTGAAATCTGATCATTGTCCAATTCTTTTATCCCTTGAGCCAGATGAAAGAAGTAATGTTACGTATGGTCAAGGAATACCTTTCAGATATGAAATTATGTGGGAAACAAATAAGGTGCTGCGCTCCCTGATTCAAAACACTTGGGAGAATAGAGAAAACTGTAGTTCAGTGAAAGACATGAAGGATAAATTACAAGACCTTGCAGAAGAACTCAGATCTTGGGGAGATAAAAAAAAAATTTGGTGCTATAAGGCGTGAACTGAGAGAACAAAGGAAAAAACTAGAAAGATTAAGATCTGACCCAGCCAGAAATTATATATCTGAAGAGGAACAAAAGATAGTTGATCGCATTATCATGTTGAATTACCAAGAGGAGATTATGTGGAAGCAAAGATCATGGGTTACTTGGCTTAGAGAGGGAGATAGTAATACTAAGTTCTTTCATCAAAGAGCAACCAGAAGAAGAATGAAAAATAAAATTGTAAAATTAATTTGACTCGATGGATCAGAATGCACAAATGTTAATGAATTACATGGAATGGCAAGAGATTATTATTGCAACTTATTCGAGTATGAAGGAACATCTAACATGCATCTAATTTTAGACCATGTTTGTCGAAAGGTAACGGATGACATGAATAATTTTTTATGTGCCCCTTTTACTGAAAATGAAGTAAAGAATGCTCTTTTTCAAATGTGTCCAACGAAATCACCAGGCCCTGATGGATTTCCTGCACATTTTTTTCAGCATAACTGGGATATTTGTGGTGAGGATCTAACAAGGATGGTGCTGAGGGTTCTTAGTGGAGATGATATACCCACTGAAACCAATAGCATGTTCCTTGTTCTAATCCCGAAGGTGCAGAATCCAGTATCTTTGAACCAATTTCAGCCTATTAGTCTTTGCAATGTGGTATGTAAAGTCATATCAAAGGCTCTGGCTAATCGGCTGAAAATGGTTCTTCCAGATATCATTTCCCAAGAGCAATCAGCTTTTGTCCCTAGTAGGATCATTACTGACAATGTCCTAGTGGCATATGAATATTTACATTTTATGCGTACAAGCCGATCAAAAAATAATGCTCATTGTGCTTTGAAATTAGATATGACAAAGGCATATGATAGAGTTGAATGGAACTGTCTAGAGGCTATAATGTTAAAATTGGGTTTTATCCGACCTTGGGTTGATAAAGTGATGAAATGTGTTACATCTGTTTCCTTTTCAGTCTTATTTAATGGAGAGCAGTTGCAAGAATTCAAACCATCAAGAGGAATACGACAATGAGACCCAATTTCACCCTATTTGTTCTTGTTATGTGTTGAAGGACTTTCAAGTATGCTGAAAAGTGAAAATGGTGTACAAGGAATTCAGATTGCACAATCAGCTCCAAAAATCAATCACCTTCTGTGTTGCCGATGATAGTCTACTATTTTTTAAGGCTACAACAAGTGAAGCAAGAGTGGTGCAAGATTCCATATTAAAATATTGCAATGCATCGGGCCAAAAGGTAAACCTAGCAAAGTCATCTATATTTTTTAGTAAATGTTGTAGACAAATCACTCGTAATGAAATTAAATCTATAATTCATGTGGAGAATGAGTCCTTAAATGAAAAGTATTTGGGTTTGCCTACTGAAGTAGGAAGATCAACAAATGGAGCTTTCCAGTATCTTAAGGACAGAGTTTGGAATAAAGTTCAGGGTTGGATAGAACAAACTCTGTCTGATGGAGGGAAGGAAGTTTTAATAAAAGCTATTGCCCAAGCAATTCCTACCTATACCATGGGGGTGCTTCAGATTGCCTAAGGGATTATGTGAACATTTAAATTCTCTGTTGCGAAAATTTTGGTGGGGAAGTGACAGAGGTAAAAGGAAAACAAATTGGGTAGCACCGGAGAAGTTGGTCCAACCTAAGTATATGGGGGGAATGGGATTTAGAGATTTAGAAATTTTCAATTTGGCCTTGTTAGCCCGCCAGGCTTGGCGCATTCTTATTAATCCTGAATCTCTATGCTCACAATTGTTAAAGGCTATTTATTTCCCCTCAGGTGATCTTCTTAGTGCACATATTGGTTCCAAGCATCTAAGACATGGAGAGCAATATGTGATGGGATTGATGTGTTGAAACAAGGACTGATTAAGCGCACCGGAGATGGTGAAACCACTCTAATATGGGCTTGCAATTGGATACCAAGAACTGGAATGTTCAGACCTATAGCCTCTAAAGTTCCAAAGCCTCCAGTGCTAGTGAGTGAGCTAATTGATCATACTTCTATGACATGGAAAGCTGAGTTGGTAAGGACTTGTTTTTTTTATTTAGACAGTGGTGTAATCCTCCAAATTCCACTCAGCATGAGGAAACAAGAAGATTGTTGGGCATGGCATCATGAAAGAAATGGTTTATTCACTGTTTGTTCTACATACAGGATGTTGATTGAAACAAAGAAAAATAGAGAAGACTACTTCGAAAGTTATGTCAATTGTTCTGATGTGCAAAGAATTCAGAAAGAATGGAAACATCTCTGGAGGATGAAGATGCCATCTAAAATCAAAGTTTTTTTTGTTGGTGCTTGGCACATAACTCATTACCTACTAGGAGTGTATTGAAGACAAGAACCTAGCAAACACGGCAAATTGCAAGATTTGTGGGGTAGAAGAAGATACATGGATTCATTCATTGTTGCAATGTAATATATCAAAATGTGTGTGGGCCCTAATGGATGAAGATTTGGATTTGTTAGCTTCATTACGTTTCTCTGACCCAAAACATTGGGTTTCATATATGTGCTGCAATATTCCACAAGTTGATGGTATTCATATCCTGGTTACTTGCTGGGCCATCTGGTATGCTAGGAGAAAGGCTATCCATGAAGGAATCTTCAAAAGTCCATTCTCTATTATGATAATGATCAATCGCTTAATAGGAGAATTTGAATTTGTTCAGGGGATTGATTTCAAGGAGAAAGACTTGTATCAAGAAAAGTCAAGAACTCATAACTGGATAGCTCCTCAAAATGGTCTTACCAAGATTAATACAGATGTTGTCGTTGACCGAATAGGAACTAAAGGTGTAGTGGCAGCTGTATGTCATACTGATCAGGGAGGTTTTATTGTAGCAAATGCTATGGTGATACCCCACATAACTGATCCTGAAACGCTAGAAGCAATGGCTTGTTCAGAGGCACTTGCGCTTGCTGAAGATTGTGGAATCAGAAGTTCCGTTGTTGCTTCAGATTGTCTTAATGTTGTCAAAAATATCAGGGAGATGCCTTGATGTGCTTATATGATGATTCTCCAAGATATCCATCAAAGATCAAAGTCTTTTAGTTTTGTGCGGTTTGCACATGAAGGTAGGAATTTTAATAGGGAGGCTCATATGCTTGCAAAATCTACATGTAATCTTAGTTCTGGAAGATATATATGGCTTGAGTCCCCTCCTGTACTTGTTGATGTAAACACTTCTAAAGTGAATTAATATCCTACCTTCCTCTAAAAAAACTACTAATAATTTTTCTCCCTCGATGACATATGAAAACTCTGACGGCCTAGCCCCACCTGACCAGACGCCCTAACTCTTAGCCCCCTCTTGCCTCATTTCTGGATTTGCCACTGTCCATCCGCTGCCACAAGCCCACAACTGCCACATTAGTCATCCCTTGTTTTGTATCCAGTTTCTTCCTAGAAACGTTTCTTCCAGAGAATCAAAATCTCTTTCTCAAAATGTTTTTTTCCTGAGCTAGCCAAATTCCAATTCTTAAAAGTAGAAAAAAATCATTATTTTATATGGAAATATCGCAAATATAGATAAGTCTTACAATGCAATTTATTCATAGGTGAAGAACAATTCAAAACCAACCCATTTAATTGGTTTCACTTGAAGAGAATCACTTCAAATATTTCTAAATTAGAGGAGATGTAGGAAGCAAGAATCAGAATCATGAGAAACTACTCTATGGCCGATTGGTTCCAATTCTTAAGAATAGCAAAAGTCATTATGTTATATAATTTTTTTTTGGGTGAATAACAATTCAAAAGTGACCCATTTTAATAGTTTCATACTCCCTCCGTCCCAGAATAGATTACGTTATATGATACGTGCTGGTCAAATTTTATCAACTTTGACTAGATTTGTAGATAATGTGTGCAACATTTATATCTTCAAATAAATTTATTATGACAGTATATTCAACTATCTATTTAATGATACTAATTATGTATTATAAATATTATTATTCTTTTATATACAATCGGTCAAAGTTAAAAAAAAACTGACTTTTCGGGAAGCGAGAATGACTTATATTTTGGGACGGAGGGAGTATGATCGAACCATCAGACAAACTTGTGCAACTTTCCCTTTTTGTAAAAATTGGGTTCCAAAAGTCATGAAGAAAAATTGTCAAGATAAGTTATCTATAAATTTTTGTCAAAATATATTGAAAAATTATGATCACAAATTGTGGTGATAAGTGATGTCCCGAAAAAATACTATGCATAGAAGTTATAAAAATGAAAACTGCAGAAACAATTTTTTTTCTAAAAAAACAAAATGGTCATGTTTGTTCTCTGATTTCGAAGACCAGCCAACGTTTGCTAATTTGATTGAATTTGGGACCGACTCACACATCTAAACGGTCCCTAAGCCTCCAAAATGTAACACCCCTGGTGTTACTAGCTTGCTTAGCACCAAGGTTAAGGCCTAAGAGGATTTTCTGAGACGAGTTTCTCTGTTATTAAATTTTAAATGCGCATGAAATGATAAACGAACCAAATATGGTTTCCCTTCGGGGCTGGGAAAAATCGAAATAAGTGTTGCGAATCAATTTTTCTTAAGTGCTTGAAAATGTCTAATAGCAACTTTAGCAGATAAATAGCGGGTGGCTTGTTTTATTTGATTTGGCATGAAAACCAATTTTTATAAACAAAAATAAAATACAACTTATGTATGGTGCTTAAATAAGATCCAAAGTGTAAGTTTAGTAGATGGAAATGCAGCTTTTGTTTCGGGAAATAAATGTTGTTCAATAATATTTTTGTTAGCTCCAGAATTGAATTTAGAATTTAAATTCGGTTTTTAGAACAAATGAGCGCGTCCGTAAACCTAATGACAATACCATCTTGGCAATCAATTTATGGAAAATATAATTAAGCACTAGCTTCATGCTTTTGTCCTATTATTTGCCTCTAAGTAGGTACTTGAGTGTGGTGTAGATTGTAGTTCGTGCGGAGGTCATGTTGATTCCCCAAAATTTGCCCAAGTTTGGCTTGAACGCACAATCAGACACATTAGGCACTCGGTTCGCGAACCAGCGTCTAGTGTGACGAACCCGTTTTGGCATCACTCCATCTCCCTCGCTGGTTGTCCTTTTGTCGTGCTGTTTGTTTCTTTGGGAGGCTGTTAGGGCCATCTTGAGGGCAGAGGAGTTGTCTTAGCCTCAACCGAGACGGGTAAGTGTTGGTACGCGCTTTAAAATTCGTGCTTGGCACTCAACTTGGACTACCCGGCTGGGGGTACACGGTCACCCCAAGGGGTCGCTCTGTGTCACGTGACCGAACGCGCCCTGTGCGTCGCGTTGCTCCTCTGCTCACCGGTCACTGCTACCACCGCGTCGCACCGTTGCTCCACCCGGTGGCCGCACCGTTACGCGGCTACTGCACGCTGGTCAATCAAGGCCACCCTGCCTGCATCCGCTGCCGCCGTGTACGCCACGCCAGCGCCCGCCACATCCCGTCAAGGCAAGGACGGCGCTCGAGCTCAGACCTGCCCGCCCAGTCTAGGACAATGACCCTGGTCATTATGCCGTTGGTGACGCGTCACTGCCTCACTACCTCGCTCTACCGCTAGCCGACGCCGAGGGGCCGCTGGGGCCAAGGGCTCCGATTCAACGCGTCGCGCCAAAGCTCTCTTTATCACATCTTATGCGGCCGTGTGAGCGTGTTGGCGTCCCTGTCGGTCTTGCCGTCTTGACCGACTCATCCAACCCGTGTGCAGATTCCAGCCCGCACCGCACGCTGAGCCGCCGCTCTTTCTCCCTCTCCTGATCGCCAGTTCTAGCTTCGCAGTTCGATTCACCGCACCAGTGATTGGTATAAGTAGTCGGCTAGGTGACATGTTTGTCCCAAGCTCGGTCGTGCACCACCGACCAGCAATTTGACGATTTGCTCACCGTCGGTCAAAAGCGTCGTTGTGCTCGAGAAGTTCGGAGTAAGGCCGTAGAGCTAGTAGTAGTTCAATTGATTGTGTCCGTGAACTCATATTGACGCCTCCTAGCTGGTGATCGCATCGTTTGGCCAGGGTGCTCGGCGGCGGCGTGGTGACGCGTCGGTGTCCGTGCTTAGAGCGCCGCCGCGAGGTGCGGGTGCATGTGGCTAGAGCACCCCGGTCTTTCCCTACCTCAACCCATTGCGTGGCTGGGTTCACGGTGAGTCCCTTCTGCTCCCTCGCAATCTCTATCACCTCGTTAGACCGCAGGGTCGTCGAAACAGGAACGCCACCATGGCAGGTGGTCCGCCAGCGTGGGCTGGGTGCTAGGAGGCATCGTTTGCCTTCCAACCGCCTCTCGGGGCTTCGTTGTGGCTCAGCAGTGCTCATCGGCCTGCACGTCGGACTGGTGTTTCGCCCTTATGGTCAGCGTGACCGTGAAAGCCCAAGTTTGGTTTTGGTAATTAATGATACCAAGTTGCTAATGTCATATGTTAAGTGTTTTGAGTTAGGCATAAGCAACACATGTGATGAAGGTGTATGTGGCAAGGAGTGGTGGCCACAAGATCACAAAGAGATGGTGCATGGACATGAAATGATGATCAAGGTGATCAAGCATGTGGAGATGGACATGGAACAAAGTGATCAAGGTAAAGGTATAATCGTAGGGTTCACTTTTGCCGGTCTAAGATGAGTAGAGAAGTGATTGACCGAGTTGAGGATTGATAGCCGACTATCAAGAGGGGCAATCATGGTTAGCTCATGTATCAAGTTCTCTAGGTCATCTTCTTGAGCATATGCATTAGGATCTAGTAGAGAGCTAACATATCGTCTTGGAAAATGATTGTGAAAATGCTAACACACTTGCACATGGTGATATACACATGATGGTATTGGCACATTAGCGAAGGCGGCAGAGTTTGAGCGGTAGAGAGGTTTGAGAGGTATAATCGTAGGGTTCACTGCGAGCGTTGTGCGCGTCAGGCGTTTTCGAGGAGATGAAACACTTATTTTCTATTGCGCCGAAGGTCAGAAGAAGTGGCGAAGTCGCGGAACAAGTCTATGCTGAGAAACACGCAACAGACGCGCACAACGCTCACGACAGACGTGGCTGTGCAGCATCTGTCGCCTAACCCTAGCAGCGCGGCGTGAAGCCATGTGGAGTGGCGCGATAGACGCGTGGAGGTTCACGCGACAGATGCTGACGTCAATGTCTGTCGGCTACGCGTAGAGGAGGCGGAGTGAGCTATGGAGTGACGGACGCTGGGCCGCGTCTATCACAGTGGCGACAGATGCGTCTGTCGTGTGGTCGCGCGGTTTTGGTCCTTACTGGACCGCGTCTATCGCATGACGAACACTGAGGGCGTGGAGCGATAAACGGTCTGGTGCTCTAGATTTCGACCGTTGGAACTTCACTACACAAGGACACGTGGTGGCTAGCGGTGCGACAGACGCCGAGGTGCCGCGTCTGTCGCCCCCGAAAAGCTCCTAACGGCTAGTGGCTTCTCCATTCATTATAAATAAAGAGGTGGTCGTCCCTTGGGGGTTCTCTCTTGCACATTTGAGATATTGAGGCACACTTTGAGCTAGAGAACTTCTCCTCCACTCATCTCCTTGCTTGGTTGCATACTCTAGAGAGATTGAGTGAGATTCAAATGCATTGCATTGAGAGTTGCATCTAGTGGCACTTGGTTCTTGAGTTTGCTGTGGATTGCTTGTTACTCTTGGGTGTTTCCCGACACCCTAGACGGCTTGGAGCAGTGGTGGTGTTGAGCTCATGATTGGAGATTGTTTCGAGCCTCACCAGGTGATTGTGAGGGGTTCTTGAGTCTTTTCCGTGGGAGTTCGCGAATTGGCTTCTCTAGTGGAGCTCGTGGCTTAGAGGATCCTCATCTTGTGAGTAGATGTGCAGCACCCGCTGAGGGTTCAACTCTTGATAGTTGATTAGCTCGCGATCCATCAAGTGGGTGCATCACTACAATGAGGAGTAGCTTGCCGGAAAGCAAGTGAACCTCGGTAAAAAAATCTTGTGTCATCTTATTGCCGAGGATTTTATTTATGTATGTGATCACGTTGATTGATTGGTATATTGAACATATCTCTTTTCATCAACGTTGGTATATCTATTCAAGCTCATTCCTTTACTTATTGTTCTTTTCCTTGTTTAGATTAAGTAGAATAGATTATCTCTTAGGAGTAATTAGCCTAGCAACCTAGATTATTGGTGTGAGCTAAAGATCTTAGCCTTGTTGTTTACTAGAATTGTGTAGGTGACTTGCATAGATTAGTTGTACTAGTGCTAGAAGAGCTTCGCCATCTCATTTGCTAACTTGTTGTTTAGTAAAGCTTGCAGAAAATTTAAATAGGCTATTCACCCCTCTCTAGCCATTTGGAACTTACAGACCGCCCGGTGCCGACCGGAGCCGCGCTGGCGCGCGCAGGGGGCAGCGGGGACCGGCTCGCTGCGAAGACAACAAAGTTTGGGGACCGCAGTGCGAAGTTCCTCTCTTGCATAATAGTAGCTCCCAGAGTCGCTCGATTACTCGATAGTGTGGGGTCCTTTTTGCAAAAACCCCACATTAGGAGCGAGCGGGCCTGCTGGCGCGCGACCACGTTGCTCGCGGGCCGTTTCGGTCAGTGGGCCGATTGGTTGCAGTTGGCCCTTTTCCTTTATAAATCAATTTCTTAATTTAGTTCATAAACTAAACTTGTAAATTCAAATTAGAAGTGTGTAGAAGTTTAAAAATTGCGAAACCAATTTCGTTAGGTTCCTAAAATCATAAGCTACCTGTTGGTGTATTTGGTTCACATATTTTTATAATGTTTTTAGGAGTTCTCTAAGTAAAGTAAGATGCTCCATTTTATTCAAGAATAAACTTGTCGGAATTCTTATGGCCAAATGATGATTGTGCTAACTTTAAAAATTTTACCATAGCTTCATAGTATTATTAGATGTTCGCTGTAATTTTTAGTCTCAGATTAATTAGGTTGCTAGGATAGCTAAGAAGCCCTAGTTCGAATATCCATTAAATAGATAAAGTGAATAGAGCAACACTTGGTTTTGTATAACTAAAATAATATCTTAATCGACAACGGGGATACAAAGCCTAGTGAGTTAGTGTGCTAGCTCGTTAGTTTGTGAGACGTAGTCGTACGACGAGAGTTGCGATTGCGGTCTTTTACTTATGTCTCTGCGTTGCATTCACATAAATCATAATAGGAACGATGATGGAGTGATGGATCAACTAGAGGACTTGGCGTTAACCCAAAAGATGGTGCCATGGTGAAATGCTAACTTTGGTTATATTTTTACCTAGGCAAGTCTCGGTGTACAACCCCTATTATTCTGCACTTTTATTTATACTTGTGCATTAAGTTTTAAGGAGTTGAATGAAACTCACTTACATATATATATCCTTATCCCATGAGTCTTACTAGTATGTCAGGATCATGTAGATTGTTGTGCTACAGGACTTCGGTAGAAGTCGAGTGATTCCCTGTCACTCGCGAGAGATAGGATACATAGTAATGTTACTACTATCATGTTAATATCACATGGAATATATATGAATTATAAATGAAGACCGGGCGGGACAGGATCTTGGATTTGGACTTGGATTTGGTTGGGCAACCAAGCGAGGACTCGGGTTGCAGTTATCCCGCCTGTGTCGATTAAGGATCGTTCGTTGCACTGGATCCCCGGTCAAGTCACAAATTTATTATCCCGAACACATACTTGCTTATGGGAGCGGGAAGGCTTGTTACTCTCTTGTCATGGGCTCCGGCTCTTTTCGGACCGACTGATTGGAGGTGGAGATAGGTGGAGGTCTAAGCACCACTTTGAGGCCGGGCCTCAAGTGTGGGGGCTTAGAGTACAAGTTTGGACGGGGACCTGGAACCCGTGACAGGAGTGAAATGGGTTGGTCTCGCTCGTGCCTGGGGTGTGAGCGAGGCTTGTGTTTTTTTGGAGTACCTAGCCAGGCATATTGATTCGTGAATCACCGTTTCTACGTGACGATACGACTTGACTGCACTCTGGCACCGTAGTAAGAACTGAAAGATGAAAGATGAAAAGATGGTTCTGATGGCTCAACCTTTTCTTGAAAGTAGAACATGTGCTTACATAGAATGGTTGGTTAATGAACTACTGATGACTGCTAATAAAAATTGAATATAAGGATGCACCTTTAGTAATGCTTTCTGCAGTTGCAATAAACCACAAGCCAGATAGCCTTGCATATCCTTGGAGTCTTTTCTTTTTTTCTGACGGGTAAGTCTTGTGGAGTACAATTGAGTACTCAGGGTTTGTTCTACCCTGTTGCAGGTGACAGGAATAATTGGAGATGATATTTGTGTGTGGAAACCTCCTGCTGGGCTTAGTGAGGATTTCCTTTCCGTTGCGGATATAAAGTGGATTTAGAACTCTCACAAAAAATATTTTACAAAGAAAAGATTTACCACCTGTCATTATTTCATGTATATAAATGTTCATCATGATAATATTTAACTCATCATTAAATGATTTTATTTCTGCTGAAACTCTAAAAATATTTTACATACCGCTGTTAATGAATTACTATGATGTTGTAATAAAAGTGATATAAGAAATAGCAAAGATGTTGTAAGCTTTATCTCTCATCTATGATCCTGATGGAAAATGTGGATTTTCGAGTTCTCTCATTGGGTATGCTCGACGAAATTGTAGAGTTTAGTGCGCTCCGTTGGATACTGAGTGTCTAATAGAAGACAAGTACGCTTGGGAGGATATTAGATTAGGCGGTTCTATCACACAAAACCTCTCCGGCGAGAGCCCGTCAACTGAACAAGCAACCATTTTCCGGTGATCAAAGTATAGAAGGCGCTGTTATTAGAAAAACAGTAGAGAGCTACAGGGCGGATCTACAGGTTATGCCGCAATCCCAGCACGTATAGGTATATATGCATGCATATCTGTGAAAAAAAATCAAGAAACCTTACCTGAATACGCACAACGCCAGGACGCTGGATATGCGATGACGCATTGACCACATGACTGTACTCGTGAGTCCATCGTTTTCAGATGCCGCACATCATCAGATCGACTACCCTAGATTTGGAGCAACTCTGCGATGCGCGAGGGAGTCTCGTCCACCGTGTCGAATTGATGGATCCACACAGGTGTCCATGCCAATCGTCTAGTACGCGATGTCGTGACTAATTGGGATTAAGATCGTCAGATCGAGGATCCGCTCAGGCCACAGAGGTGAGGTGAGATCTAATCTCTGCTCTTTGATCCTCTTCTTTCTATAGAAAAACACATCTACTTTCATTGCTAAGATCAATCATCTGAGTCATCCGTCATGGGCCGAGATTAGGATATAGACGATTGCGATTGATAAAAAATTTAGTACATAATATCATGCGAGTGTTTGTATAATCGCATACAAAGATCAAAGATTCAATCCGTGCAAGTGCAATTTATTTAATTGTTTGAATTGTGCTTTTCAACAATTGTGCAGTTTAAAGAGAACTCGAGGCATTGCATCTATTTTTCATAATAAACATGCAACAAAGAAGGCGGCGGCGATGCAAATCATTCCCCTAATTTGGTATATCATAAGTCTCTTACTCTCTTTCTCTTTTATACCTATATTTTGAACTATAGGTATAGCGTTTGAACACTTTATATTGTAATTTGTTGACATTCTCAACATAATATTCAAAATTAAGACTTATCATGTTATTTAATGCATGTATACGAATTACGTTGGAAATATCATAATTTTTTTGCCGAATTGTCAAATTGTTTTTATCGAATAGCATATAAAATTTTTTGGACGGCATACCCTGACGGTCTAAAGTAAAATCCTAGATCCGCCATTGACGACGTGTGAGTGAGAGAAATGCTTGTTTTGTGTAACACGCAGCCCCAGAATTTGTATTTGCTAAGTACAAGTAACCTGTCACTTGACGCATATTATATACTCGGGTATCATCAGAGAAATAATACAGGAATCGCGTAGCTCCAATGAATGATATAGACAGCGTATCGAACTAGACTGCGCCTTGTTTCTAGATTGCAACTTTTTTTTTATCTGGGCTACTAGTATTTTCGTTTGTATTTAGCAATTGATGTCCAATCATAGACTAATTATGCTCAAAAGATTTGTCTCGCAAATTACAGACAAATTATGTAATTAATTATTTCTTTTATCTACATTTAATGCTCTATGCATGTGTCTAAAGATTGATGTGATAAGGAAAAAGTGTAAAAATTTAGAATTTTGAAGGTAACTAAACAAGACCTAGATGACCTTGTCAACATTTTTGAAACATTAATTTGAGAAAGTAGCGTTTCTTAACTAACGTTTCAACATCATCAAGTACGAATATTTCAGACTTCTGAATTTAAGGACAAGCACCGGAATGAGGCAGTGTTTAGATCCCTCAAACTTCCAAAATTTTTACAAGATTCCCTGTCACATCGAATCTTTAGACGCATGCATGGAGTATTAAATGTAGGTAAAAAAAATAACTAATTGTACAGTTTGTCTGTAAATGTCGAGACGAATCTTTTGAGCATAGTTTGTCCATGATTGGATAAATTTTACCAAATAACAACGAAAAGTGCTACAGGAACTTTACACCAATTTTTACGCCATCTAAACAATACCTGAATCTTGGTGGTTGGATTTCAAGTGTGGCGGTGGTGATGAGCCTGATTGGATGGTTACCAAAATTTGCCTTGTCCAAGATTTGACCAGCCATGGTTTTAGCTATTGGCTGTGTCTAGTTCCAAAAAAAAAGCACTATGCAAAAAAAAAAGATTTTCCGTTACATCAAACTTGCGAAACATGCATGGAGTACTAAATGTAGATGAAATTAAAAACTAATTGTACAGCTTAGTTGTACTTTGCGAGACGAACGTTTTGAACCTAATTAGTCAATGGTTGGACACTATTTACCAAATAAACCCAAAACATGCTACAGTACATTTTTCCCCTTTTTCAAGAAACTAAACACACCCATTATTTAATTTTCTACCAAATTTATAACCAGATTTTTTTACCTAACATTAGCTTCTCAAATCTTTGACATGGCAAATTTTTATCGCAGACCAATCAGCCCCGATGTCTGATGATGCCTCATGGTGGTGCCGGCGGTGTCCCTCTCCCTCTCTCTAAAACCCTAGATCTACTTTTTTCCTCCCTCCCTCTCTCCCTGTGGTGGCGCAAGCGCGGCGGCGCGAGGGCGCCCCCCGGCGCGACGGCGCGGGGCGAGCGCACCCCCCGTCGCAGCGGGGTGCAGGCGCAGCGGCGCGAGGGCTGGCACGGGGGCCCAGGCGCGATAGCCCAACCGCGGCGGCGCAGCGGCCCCGGCGTCGTGGCCTGCGGGCCCCATGAGGAGGTGGCGCAGCGGTGAGGGGCCAGCTCGGCGCTGCGAGCAGGCCCGCTGGCCGCCTGCAACCCGGCCGCCGCCGCCCCGGTCGGCGGTGGGTGCGAGCGCGGGGCGAGGGTGGCCCTCGGCGTGGGCGGGCTCCGGCGATGGGTGGCGCAGGCGGGCCCAGCTGTGGGTGCGGGCGCGGGGCGACTGTGGCCTCGGTGCGGCAGCCCTACGGCGGTGTTTAGGAGCGGCGGTGAGCCTACGCTAGACCTGCGGAGGAACTCGGAGGAGCTACGTCGGACCTGCGACGGAGCTGCACCCGCCTGCAGCGCTGCTCACCAGGAGGGTCGGCGTCGCGTGCCGCTCGTGGCTGCGGCAAGGGCGGACGCGGCGGGTCTGGAGGGGGCACCTCGACGACTGGCCGCCCGAGGGCGTGACGGGAGCGGAGGCGCCACCCCGGCGACGGCTGACCGTCTGAGGGTGCGAGGAGCGGATACGTCGCGCCGGCGACGGCTGGCAGCTCGAGGGCGCGACGTGAGCGGAGAAGGGGCGCCCCGACCGAGGCCGCTGCGATGCGCGGCGGCCCAGCCCCCTCCCGGTAGCAGTTCCTAGATCCAGCCGTCTGCCAGATAAAGAAACCGCGCACGCGTCTGTTTCTTCTCCCCTTCCGTCGTGTCGGCTGCGCCAGGTGAGTCGCCCGATCTATCCCCGTCCCCGCTTCTTCTTCCTTTTGGTCGTCCCTACATCGCGGTTTCTTGATTCACTGCCTCCCCGCGGCACCTAGGCGTGATGTCGAGGCACGGGCGGGTCCTGGCGCGGCAACCCTGGCACGGGTGACCTCCCGGTGCGGCGGCGGCGCAGATCCAGCTCCCTTCCTCTCTCGAAGCGGGGCAGCCACACCCGTCGCCAGTCGCGAGGACGGTGGTGTCGTTCACACCGGCGGCCGTAGTACGAGGAGCTGGAGCAGCAGACGCTCATATACAAGTACCTGGTGGCCAGTGTGCCTGTCCCGCGGGATCTCGTGGTTCCAATCCGCCGCGGCCTTGGCTGCCTCGCAACCCGCTTCTGCGGTCCACCCACACGTACATTGTTTTCATCCCTCTCCCCAGCGGCCATCCTTTCTGTGTTGCTTTCGGGCGCTTGCTCTGTCCCCGGGTTCCTGACTCTTTGTTTATTCCAGTTAAGTGTATTTTGCCTCGATATGTTGATTCCCTACGACATGCGCGATTCAAGAATCGGGCCTATCCTGCTACATACGACCGTTTTATCCGCTGCTTGGGTTACTGCTCAGACTCTTGTGTAGCAGCTGCACATCGGTACTGAACTTCTGATTGTTCAGAAATGTTGATAATTTTTGTGATCAAAATGCAGCCATGTTTTCATTCTTACATGCTATGGACTGAACTTCTGTATGTTGCTGTCTGATAGATTCGCATGTGCCCACTCTTGCTTGCCCTGCATGTTGGTGTCGGGTAAGAAAGGAGCAGCTGTGGCTACACAGGTGTCTAGAGCATGTGGTGACATTTCAGCAAGTGGTTAGAGCTATCTGCCTGCTGCTTGAATTGGTGAGAAAACATTGAATGATCTCTTTTTTGTCTATTTTTAGAATTAGATTTTCTGAAGCAGTATGCTAGATATTGATTTGGTATGTCATTCCTATCAGGTTGTTGAAGAATATTTGCTGAGCAGGAAGGGCCTGCTCTTTGGTAGATTAATTTTCATGGATCAGATGATATTTTAATTTGGATGCACAAGAATGTGTCCTATTTCTACTGATTTGTGGGCTAGATGGATGAATTCCAAAATTTTCTAGATCTTGTCTAAATATTTTTGTATTTTTTGCAGCTCATATACGGTGAGTTGACTGCGACCACGAACATGGCTTGCCACAGCCTGTTGCTCCTCACTGCCCTCTCCACCAGCATGGTCTGCTAACCAACAACTTAAAGTTGACACCATTCCTTTCTTGCATCTCTTGTTGCTTTGTCTTTGCCTAATTTTCAAATATATATTAATACCACAACTGCTTCTTAGTGTCTTAGTGTTTGCAGTTATAGGCTTTTGAAGAAATTTAGGAGTAGCCTGCCATGGTGAGCTACTGCCTTGATAACTCTTACATTGTGTAAAAGAAGGTTATGCTGCTTTGGCCATGGTAATTTGCCTCTTGCTTGAATGATGCAAAGAATTGTTTCTTTACGATATAATAGTATTGTGTGTTTCTGCAACTTATTGCTTAGCCAAACAGGATAAAAATACCTGCATGTTTTCATCTGTCATGTGATTTATTTAGTGAAATTAGCTAACCAATGTTCACTTATAATTTTTTATGTAGATCATTCAAATACAACTGAATATTCCAAATTTCCAATACCTCCATACTGCCATCACAAAATGGATCATCTCATCAGATTTGCAGAGTTTGAACCATGTGATGTCACTTTTCAAATTTAGTGATCTAACTTCCTTCTGAAAATGAAGGGCACATCATGAGGATCAGATGTAGGCCCTACAGCCAATGGTGGTGCTGCTACTGCTAGAGAGGCTTAGAGAAGTGGAAGCTGCTGCAAATGGAGGTCACATAGATGAATCGACGTCAATCAATTAGGCTAATCTCAGTTACGCTTCTCAACTTAGCGCTGTTATCAAACATGCGGTGAAGTTTGGTGATTTGGCCATGTCCTGCCCTTTTGTGAACCTAGAATTTCTGACAATATCCCATGTTCTGTCGTCGCACCAACTATCCCTCCTTACCGGCTGTGTTTAGCTGGCCTGAAAAGGCTGGAAAATATACCGTAGCACGTTTTGGCTTTATTTGGCAAATAGTATCTAATCACGGACTATGTAAAATTTTTGGAAGTTTGAAGCAACTAAACACAGCCACCGTTGGAACTCATCTACTATGCTAGGATTTGTGTACTTTATGACTCATGTGATGCACTCTTTGAACATATCGGATCCCTGCCTAGGAAATTGTAGTTTAAAAAATCGATCCTCAGTTCGCTGCTCTGTTTTTCTGGTGATTTTTTTTGTTAGGTCACGGTACTCTGCACGCCTGCTCATGGAAGCTTTATTAGCACTGTAAAGAACAGCCGAACCTCAAAAGCTGATGCCGCTTTCCTTGTGACCTATATCTAATCATCCGCTACTATGACTTGCTATGTGCAATGTGTTGTATTATGCCATTTCAGAGGCTGCACGCCTGCTCATGGAAGCTTTATTAGCACTGTAAAGAACAGCCGAACCTCAAAAGCTGATGCCGCTTTCCTTGTGACCTATATCTAATCATCCGCTACTATGACTTGCTATGTGCAATGTGTTGTATTATGCCATTTCAGAGACTATGCCTCGGTGCTCTATCCCAAGACTCTTTTTTATATGTATAATTATGTACGATTTGGACGCCTAGCATCTGGTGTAGGATTGTCTCGTGTAACAATCTAAGTAATGTCGGGATATCCTCTACATCTCATGTAATATACATGTATTTCAACGTCCAATGGTTGTTCATGTAATATACCTGTAGTATTTCAACATCCAACGGTTGTTTTAGAAATTCATCTTCGGTCATCACTCGCGCGCATGGCGCGCGCAAATCACTAGTAATACTTCATAACAAATGACCTAAAATGATAAGGAATTATTTGACCCGTTAAAATATTTGTCCTCGTATTCTCTTCCACGAATACCGAGAATCTTATCATAGGTGCATCGCGTATTAGCTGTCAAGAGTTGATGGCCTGGCGTCAATAAACTGCAGTGCAAGTCTGCAGCATGGATCGATGGAACAGCAATAACAATACTGGCGCCTTCGTTTCAGAGGAGAGGGACACTAGCAAGCAGGAGCAGATGAAGTTAAGCCCCCGTTTGGTATAGATTCTTACCCGGCTCCTGAATCTATTTTTTAGCTTCGGCTGCCAAACGCCTCCAACCTGCTCAGGTCCTAGGAAGAAGCTCCGAGATTTCTGCTGAGACAAGGGAGGAGAGAGAGGAGGAGATGAAATTTGTAGCTTCTTCCGGCTCCGTCTGACGGTAGCGGCCCCCATCGCGGTCACGGTCTCCTTTGCCCCCGCACAGGAAACGGCCGGCCAGCGCAGGGAAGGGCGATGCCGCGCCATCGCGGGGAGACGCGGCGGAGCCGCCGGGCTGCGCCGGCGCGGAGTTGGTGGGGGGCACAGGCGACCCAGCAAGGGCGCACGTGGGCGACCCTGGCGGGGGTGCGCGGCCGCGGGGGCAGCGGGGGCGCGCGGCCATGGGGGCGGTGGGGCGGCGGCGGCGCGCGGCCACGGGGTCACTGGGTCACTGCGTCGCCGGGGCTTGGATGGCCGGGCGCGAGGACGAAGCTTCCGACTCTTCGCGTCTACGGGAGACGAGCGGTTGGGGAGAGGATAAGGAGAGAGGGAAAATGAAGGGGAGGGGAGGAGTAAAAAAGAGACACTGGACAACGGATAAGTAAGGTAAGAAAAGAAAAGGAAAGGAAAAAAATGAAAAGAAAAAAATAAAGGTATCGTAGACTTTTTACTCTTTTTTTTTTCTATCCAGACAAGCTGTTTTGCCGATCGATCCATAAATACAGCTCTAAATCCCCAAGAAAAGCTGCTCTTTCAGAAGAGTCAGAACTAGAGCTGTTTTTGTGGAGCTGGAGCCTTACCAGATGGGTCCTAAAACTGCATCTTTCCCTGAGCCAGACCGGCCATACTGATGAGCCCAAAGATCACGCTATCACTCTACTACCTCTGTCCGGTTAAGAATGCAATTCTAGTTCATTTTTTGATTTCCGTGTCCAATGTTTGACCGAATATATAAATAAAAGTATTAATATTTTTGACACCAAATAAATATATTATGAAAATATATCTCATAACAAATCTAATGATACTAATTTTATGTCATAATTATTTATATTTTTTTATATATAATTAGTTAAACTTGACATACTAAAACATTACACTGTGCTAGAATTGCATTCTTTTTAGGACGGAGGGAGTACCAGTTTTTGGGCTTATTTAGATTCCCAACTTTGACCATCAAATTCACTATGCAGAATTCTTATTTCCCGTCACATCAAAATATCAGCACATATATGGAGTACTAAACGTAGATGAAATAAAAAATTAATTGCACAGTTTTATTGTATTATGCGAGACGAACATTTAAAGCCTAATTAATCAAGATTTGGACAATTATTACCAAATAAAAACAAAATTACTTAAGTATAACTTGACCCTTACTATGCGAGCCCCAAACGGCCGGCGACAAGCGTCCATCCGAATGTCTCCCAGAACAGTTCCAGGGTCAAAAGCTGCAGCGTCCTTTGCCATGATTACCAACTGCTAAAGCACGAGCGCTTGATTCATTCACAATAATTCCATACGCTGTGCCGACGCAATAATGCAGTAGAGTAGTAGCAAGAAAACCAAAAGCAGGCCCTGGTTTAGATTGAAGAAAATTTCAACCCGATGAATAGTATCATTTTCGTCTTATTTGGCAAATATTGTCCAATCATGGACCAACTAGGCTCAAAAGATTCATCTCGTGATTTCCAACTAAACTGTGTAATTAGTTATTTTTTTTACCTACATTTAATACTCCATGCAAGCGGTTAAAAATTGATGTGATGGAAAGAGAGTGAAAAAACTTAGAACTTTGAGGCAAACTAAACAAGGCGCATGAAAGGAAAGCAAAGAGAGAATCAGACCGTCCACGGGCCAAAGCGTGGAGATGAACTTAGGCATTGTTTAGATCGAAAAAATTGGAACTGTAGTATTTCGTCTGTATTTGATAATTAGTGTTCAATCATGGACTATCTAGGCTCAAAAGATTTGTTTCGTGATTTTATATCTAGGCTCAAAAGATACATGCGTGTAAAGATCGATGTGATGGAGAGAGTACAAAAATTCTAACTTTTAGGGTAATCTAAACAAGGCCTCATTAAGCAACGCCAGGACAAATCACAATCAGCTAGCATCGGTCCAGCACACTCCCAGAAAACATTATGATGATTAGGGGTTGTTGAGATGTTAGTATACTTGGGGGTGCCCTTACAAGTTTATACAAGTGATTGGCTGTGCTGCTGGTTGGCCAGCTGGCCCCCATGGAGCTGTTAGGTTGATCTCCACCAAGCTGGCCCAACGGTCAACTTGGGCATTTGGTCAGCGCCCTGATCGGGGGCATCAAACCAACAGACGTTGGTAGGCCCCGTCGCACAGTGCCTATAAAGAGGAGTGGGGCCTACGGCTCAAGACACGAGGTTCGCCCAGCCGTCACCCCACTCCTAACCCTAGCCGATCCTAAGGGTGGCACTGTCAGCGCGCGGGATGCCTCACCATCGGTCTTCACCGTCGCCACCGCCACTGGACAGCGACACCACTACATCCCCTTCGTCACCTACACCATCGCAAGGTCGAGCTCCACCACCAAGCACTCCGATGTATGTACCCTTTCTCCCTCTTCCTCTCTCTCTGATTCATGTATAGGTTCTAGTTAATCTATGCTTTATCCCGAATACAAGCATGTACACCCCACTGATCTAACCTAGATGTATCCAAAGAATCTATCAATGGCATTGGAGCCGGGTTCACGAAGGTGTGGATCTAGTTTGGGTAGAAAAGAAGAAAGAAATCCACCGAATCTGATTCGGAAAAGAACACTGAAACCCTAAATTGACCCTAACCCTAGAAGGGCAAAGAAAGGTCAGTGGAGGGAGGGGCCTACCTGGGCTCTCCTCACCGCCGTCGTGCGGCAAAGAGAGCACCGCCACCACGCGGGATGGACGTCAGGCGGCGAGATCACACCGGGGGCGTGGTCCTCCATCTCGGGCACAGACAAAAAGCACCGCCCGCAAGGCCGCTCGACGGCGGCGAGGGGCCCAGCGGTGGCGCTGCATTTTCCTCCTTCGGCCACTATGCGTGGCTGTTGGTTGGACTCGGTGCGACTAAGATAGTGTGGGGGAGGGGGAAAAGAAAGGATAGAGACAAGGGAGCCACCGCGGGAAGCCACCTTCTCGCCACCACCGGCGGCCGCCGCTGCCGCGGGTCACGCGCCAGGAAGCGCGGCGCAGTGAGAGAAGTGAAGAAATCCTTTAGGGTTTGGGGAGGAAGCCGGCGGACAGGGTTTTGTCCCCACGAGAATGACGCCTGGCCATCAGATCTTGATGAACGGCCAGCAGAGCTCGGCCTCGACCGGGCCTGTGGGGAACAGAGGCCCGAAGGCAGTTTCCCGGCCCAGGCCCAGGTTGCGGCCTGGGCGCGGGGGAGGTCCGCGCGCGAGGCTGCGCTGGGCCAAAGCATGAGCGCGTAGGGCCCGTGCGAGAGGCGAGCGGCTGCTGCTGGGCCAAAGCATGAGCGCGCGTGCAAGCTGGGCCACGGGCTGTATCTACGAGCTGGGCCGCGCGCTGATGATGCGATGTGGGCCGCGGGCCGTCAATAGAGCGCATCACGCGCGGGGAGGGGCCGCGAAATGATTTCCTCTGCTAGGCTGTAGTGCGGGCCGCCCAAGTGCCAGGTAGAGAGAGAAGGAGAGCCCTGCTGGGCCAAGCTAGCTGGGTCGCGGGCCTCAGTTTCCAGAATGGACAGAAATCTTTTAGTTATGGTCTTATTTCAGAAACATTTTTAGGTATTTTGTATAGTTTTTCATCTGTATTCAATTTGATTCAACATGATAAGTTGTCTAGAGAGTAGATAAGTAAATGGAAATGCTTCTGACTAAGGATTATATTTCAAGAATTTTGTCATGTTTTCCACTGCAAAGTTAAAGATTGTTGTCTTCTCATTAAATTCGAACCAACGGGAGAATTTAATTTGAAGAGCAGTTATAGTTATTCAATAAATGATAAAAAATTTATCCTCCAGTTAAAGTTAGATCCAACGGAAAAAATTTAATTAGAGGAATAGTCGGTTTATAGTTAAGATAAATTATAATATTGTTATTTTCTGACCAACATTGATGATAACAATATTATAAGTTTATTTATGAGTTTATGTTTAAAGTTAATTATGATATTGTTATTTTCTGACCAACGTTGATGATAACAATATTATAATTCTATGAGTTTTATGTTTAAAGTTTAAATCTCTAATAAATTTTGCATCAAAGTGACCAATTTTCAGAGAATGGATAAGAAACAAAAGATGCTCCAGAGTGAGCAGAATGTAATGTGTTTTCATGTTTCTGCTGCAATGATGATGATGATCTTCAAAATTAAATTTGAACCAACGGAGAATTTATTTTTGAAGAGAGTTATAAGATAATTGAGTTTTTATATGTTAATTATATTTCTGCCCAACGGTGGTGTGAAATTAATGTAGAAGAATGTTGTTTTATTCTATTTCTGCCCAACAGTGATATAGAATAGAACATAAAGTTTTAAAAGTTTAATGAGCATTATTGATGATTATTGATTAATGTTTTTCCGACAAAGAACTTAATGCTTTCATTCTTGAAGGCAGAAAAGGAAATGAGCTGGGTATTGACTCAGAAGATGATAAAAAAAGAAGACCATTGTATGATGGACTGTGTTCTCTTTAAAGAATGGCTTCAAAAGAAAAGAATTCTAAGATATTGATCTAAGAAAAAAAATAGAACAATAAGAGTTTAGTTTAAGAGATGTCTTTTATGTACTCTTTATGAAGAAGAATTTGGTTTTAGTTTTTTATCATCATGATAAGAGTTGTAATAAGTAATATAATTATTAGTCTTAATCATCATGTATAAAATGTAATAAGTGACATGTATGTTTAATTTGACAACGTCGGATTAAGCATGTGTGTTAAAGAGTATTAGGATTTATTCCTAAATTTAATGATTAAATATGAGCTAATCTTGACATTTATGTCCCTTCAAGGAAATTATCTCGCATGGCGGGAAAAAGTTTATGATAGTACCCGCATGGTGCGAAAAGTTTGAGAAAATACCCGTATGACGGGGTAAAGTTGACATAGTACTTATGTTAATCAATCTTGCATGGCGGGAGAAATTTGACATAGTATTTATCCTGCATGGCGGAAGAAAGTTATGATGACTCATGTGCTTTGAGTGTATCCCGCACAGGGAGAAAAGTTTAGGGTAGCTCTCATGCTATCCTAGTATGAGTTTATAGAGAACAGAAAGTTACAGATAAACCTCAAGATAAGAATGACATGCAAGCGTGATTTGCGAAAGTATTAATGATAAAAGACTCTGTTGAGGTCTTGAAGTGAAATGAGAAAAAAGTACTCCCATACGAATTAAGAAATAATTTCACTTTTCATGATGTAATCATGCGGATGACGTAAGTAATCAAAGTTTTCTCATTCACAAGAGTTCTGAATGGTCTTCGAAATTGTGGTAGAAAAGTTCATACCACATTTCGAAGGGGAGAAATGTGAGATCAATTAAGAAAGATACTTCCCCATAATTCAGACAATGTGATGCATACTAAAGTGATCTATAAAAGATGAATATGATCATAGGGGGAGTAAGATTGTCATAATAACGATACCCCTACAGTAAAGAAATAGCTAAATTCATAGACTTTTTACAGTTCTAATAGAAAGATAGTATAGTCGACCAGTATTCATATTGGATGCGTTCAGAGTTATTAAGGCAGTGCTAAATGCACCATATGAGTTTTAGCAGATTAAACCCAAAATAAAAAAGTTTGAAGATGAGACAATCTGGGGGAGCATGGTACAAAGAGACCTAAATCCGCAAGGAGGATAAATAATATAAACAAGGATCTTGTTACACAGGACCTTGTAAAATCAATTGTCTTTTGACAATAAAAGTCAAGAAATGCTAGCAGCTGAGGCCCTAGAAAGTCTTAAAGAATAAGAAAATCAGATATTTCTTATGACTATAACGTCTATATTAGTGAAATTCAAATGGAGGGTAATCCTACCTAATTTGAAGGAGTCATAAGAGACGTTCACTCGTCTAAGTGGCAAGAAGCAAAGAAAGATGAAATAGAATCGATAATACCAATGATATTTTGGGATCTAGAATAAATTCCTAAGGAGCCAAAACAGTAGGCTGTGATGGGTCTACAAGACAAAATGTGACTCCAAAGGGAATATGTAAAGATGTGGAGCGCGACTTGAATCAAAAGATTTTACGCGAAGCGAATGAATAGATTACAATGAGTGCTAGTGACACATTATGGTCTGAGTTACATCAGATGAAAGTAAAGACAACATTTATCAATGGGATTTGTATGAAAATGATTACGTGGCACAACCCAGAGGTTTTGTCATGGAAAGAAAAAGAACGTAAGGGATGCCACCTTTAGAAATCTTTTATGGACTAGAGCAAATCTCTAGACAATGGCATTTAAAGTTGAAGAGTCAATTAGAAATTTTGGGTTAAAGAGAATGAGAGGACAATTGCGTTTGTATAAAGTTATAGAATGGAAAATTCACTTCCTAATCCTGTATATGTGGATGACATCTTACTTGTTAGTAGTGATTGAAAGCATCTAGGCCCCGGTGTTGGTTTCGGCAATTAATGACAACACATAATTATCATGACTAACATGTGTTTTGCAGAAACGTTGATAAGTTAGGTCATGGAGATGATAACTGCTTTGGGCAATATGGCAGTCCTGTCCCTTGATGGAAATCGTTTTGGTTTTCAAAGGATCAACGATAAGATTAAGGACGGTTAGTTCCAGATGTCAAGGTGTTGAGATACATCTGGAATAGTCGTTAGGATCTTTGTTCCTTCCTTTGACCGTACTATAAAGAGGGACATGAGCGAGTAGCTTGACCTAGGTGAGTCTTGTGTTTAGGTGTGGTGCACACTTGTCAAACTTAGCACTAGATAGCTCGAGAAAAGCTCAGAGTTCAGTTAGAAGCAACTTGGTTCAAGTTGCATCGCGTTTAGAAGACGTTTGAGCCGTTTACCTATGACCGAACGCGGTCCTGGTCATGACCGGACGCGTTCGGTCAGTACTAATTCTTCACTGCGTTTTCAGCTGACTGACCGGACGCGGTCCTTGAGAGGACCGGACGCGGTGGTCAGGCTGACACGTGTTCCAGAGGGTAAACAGCAAGATCGGACGCGACTGTGAAAAAGACCGGCGCGTCCGGTCATGTTCCAGTAATGTCCCATGGAGACCTGACGCGTCCGGTCACCTATGATCGGACGCGGTCGTGCATCCGGTCATGTTCCAGTAAGGTCCCGTGGTGACCTGACGCGTCCGGTCACCTATGATCGAACGCGGTTATGCGTCAGGTCAGATTTCCAGAGAGCTCTTGCATGATCGAATGTGTCCGGTCATCTCAGACCGGCGCGTCCGGTCATCACAGATCAGCGTGTCCGGTCACTCAGCACAGGTTTCCGTTTTTCGACCGTTACAACTGACCGGCACGTCTGGTCATATCGACAGGCGCGTCCGGTCAGTACGCGTCTGGCTCTTTCAAAAGGTAACAGTTGGATTTGTTTGAGGGGTCTATAAATACAACCTCTCCACCTCTTTTAGAGGTCTCTTGCTCATTTATTTAGCTAAGAAACACCTTTGAAGTGCAAGGGAGTGCAAGAGCCCTAGTGAGGATTGAGATTTGCGAATCAAAGTTTGAGAATCCTCTCTAGTGACAAGAGTCTAGCAAGTATGCATCCATCTTCTCATTAGGCTTGTTGTGGTCAAGTGAGAGTTCTAGCTTGTTACTCTTGGTGATCGCCATCACCTAGACGGTTTGGTGGTGATTGGGAGTTCGGTGATCATCTGACGAGATTATGGGTGACCCAACTCAAGTTGTGAGCGGTTTTGGGTGATTCGCCGCGACGGAGTGTCGAAGAATCAACCCGTAGAGAGCACTTGATCCTTGCGCGGATCAAGGGGGAGCTACACCCTTGCGCGGGTGCTCCAAAGAGGACTAGTGGGGAGTGGCGACTCTCCGATACCTCGGCAAAACATCGCCATGTTCCTATCCCCTACTTTCAAGCATTTACTTTCTTGCATTACTTTCATTGCTTGATTACTTTCCTAGAATTGCCTTGCTAGTCTAGGATTGGAACTTAGGGTGCAAAACTTTTATCGGTAGAAACACAAGGAACACAAGTAGGCACTAGGGGTGAAGTTTGGCTTGTAGGATTTAATTCTTGCAATTAATTTTTAGAAAAGCCCAATTCACCCCTCTCTTGGGCATCTTGATCCTTTCAATTGGTATCGGAGCCATGTTGCTCTAAATTTAGGCTTTACCGCCTAGAGCAAGATGTCTAATGGGGAAGGACCACCTCCCACTTTTGAGGGAGATGATTTTCCATATTAGAAAATTCGTATGGAGGCGTACCTCGAAGCCATAGATGTTGGGTGCCTTAGAGCCGCAACCGAAGGGCTTCCTCCTATAAGGGATCCCGCTAACCCAAGTGGTGACGAGGAGAAATACGACCGGTGGAATGCAAAAGCAAAAAATGCAATCTACCGGGCACTAGGCAAAGATATTTTCAATCGTGTGCGAAATGCCAAAAACGCTCACGAATTGTGGGAAAATCTTTGTGCTCTCCATGAGGGAACTAAGAGTGAGCGTGAGGAACACTATCATATTGCTTTAAAGAAAATTAATTCTTTTGAGATGCTTCCTAAAGAAAGTGCTAACGACATGTACACTCGTTTGAATGTTCTTGTAGAAGATCTAAATGCTCTTGGACTCACTAAAATGAGTCAATCGGATGTTGCAAGGAGGATCTTAAGTGTTCTTCCCGTTGAGAAGTATGGACACATTGTCACCGTACTTCACCAAAGTGATCTCTCCTCCGCAACACCAACTCAAGTATTGGGGAAGATCAACGCTCATGAGATGTACATGCACATCACTCCGGAACAGGGCTCATCATCTTCCAAGAAGAAAGACTTGGCCTTCAAAGCTAGCCATGAAAAGAAAAAGAAGAAGGCCCAAGCCATGATTGTGCAAGAAAGCTCTAGTAAAAGTGACATTGATGATGAATCACTTGCACTCATGGTAAGGAAGACCACTAAGATGCTAAAGAAGCTCAACAAGAGTGGCATCAAGTTCGATGGCAAGAAGAAGAAATTCTTCACAAGTAGCAAAAGGAAGCCAATCTCTGAAATGGATTGCTTCAATTGTGGAGAACTTGGCCATCTAGCTCATCAATGCCCAAAGCCTCCAAAAGACAAGTACAAGAACAAGTACAAGGGCAAGAAAGATGATTCAAGTGATGAAGAAGATGACAAAAGAAAGAACAAGCCATACAAGAAGAAAGATGGCAAGAAAAGAGAATTCTACAAGAAGAAGAAGGGAGACAAGGCCTATATTATTGGTGATTGGCTCACCGACATTGAATCATCATGTGAGTCCTCCGGCGATGAAAGTGACAATGAAAGAGAGAAGATCGCCGCACTTGTGATTGGGCCACCATCATCTTCACCGATATCTTCATCACCACCTTCACCACCATCTTCACCATCATCTTCTACTACTCATCTATGTCTTATGGCAAAGGGTGATCGAAAGGTACAAAATAGTGATAGTGATGATGATGATAGTGATAGCGATGATGAATATGATGCTCCCTCTTATGATGAACTAGTAAAATTGTTAAATAAATATTCTAAAATCATAAGGAGGACTAGAAATGAAAATGATGAGCTTCAACATGAAAATGAATCACTCTCATCTAAGCTTGAAAATGCACATAATGCTAGGGATGAGCTCATAGATCAATATGAAACTATGTCTTCTTCTCTCAAAGAGCTTAAAACTTCTAACAAGGAGCTTAGAGATAAACATGATAAAATTGAGAAGAAGCATGGTGAACTCATCAATAGATTAAACTTGCTAAAAGAAGAGTATACCACCTTGAAAATTAATTATGATACTCTTATTGTTGCAAATGAGCTTGCTCTTGAGACACATGATGCTACTAACTAAATTGTTAAGATTGATATAGCTACATCATGTGATTACTTGATTGTTGAGAACTTTGAGCAAGGCTCTAGCGGCAAAGGCAAGAGTGTGGTTGAGGCAAATGACTATGATGAGTATGTCAAGCTCAAGAGTGAAAATGAGATGCTTAAAGATGAGAACAAGAAGTTATTGGCTCTTGAAAAGCAAGCTTCAAATGAGTCACTCATTGAAGAAAACAAGAAGCTCAAGCTAGAGAAAGAGCATCTCAAGACCGACCTAAGCAAGTTCACAAGAGGCCAACATTTGCAAAGTGAGCTACTCATGAACACCGTCATGAAGTTGGATAGAAGTGGCATTAGGTATTTGGCAAATCAAGAGAAGAAGGTCAAGGCCAAACAACAACAAAGCAAGACAAAGCCCAAGCCAAAGAGATGTGTTGAGTGTGGACAAGAAGGCCATTTTGCTCATGAGTGCAAAACTCCACCACCACAACCCTTGCCCAAGCATGCTAGACCCTTTGCTTTCAATGCTCACTACATGCTTAGAAAGGACTCTAGTGGAAAGATGAAAGTCATGTTCTTGGGTCCTCCTAACAAGAATAGGCCAAAGAAAATTTGGGTTGCCAAGTCACTAGTTGGAAAAGTTAAGGGTCCCTCTCAAGTTTGGGTCCCTAAACAAAAGGCTTGATCTCTTGTGTGTAGGTGAACTACAAGACCGGTGGATCTCATTGGGTGATTGATAGTGGTTGCACACAACATATGACCGGTGATCCTCGTATGTTCACCTCACTTGAAGAGGATGGGGTATGCCAAGACAAGATCACATTTGGGGATAATTCAAAGAGCAAAGTCAAGGGTATAGGCAAGGTTGCAATATCAAATGATCATTCTCTCTCAAATGTGCTCTATGTTGCTTCATTGAGTTTCAACCTACTATCCGTTGGACAACTTTGTGATCTTGGCTACCAATGCTTGTTTGGTCCAAATAAAGTGGTTGTTACCAAGATAAATGACAAGCAAGTGATTTTCAAGGGCTTTAGATACAACAATATTTATCTTGTTGACTTCACCTCCGAAGATGCAAACTTGATGACATGTTTGTTCACCAAGACCACACTTGGATGGCTTTGGCATAGGAGGCTTGCTCATGTTGGAATGAACACTCTCAACAAGCTATTGAAGAAAGAATTAGTGAGAGGTTTAAAGGATGTAAAGTTTGAAAAGGACAAACCCTGTAGTGCATGTCAAGCCGACAAACAAGTTGCAAACACTCATCCAACCAAAGCCTACATGTCAACATCAAGAGTACTAGAACTTCTTCACATGGATTTGTTTGGTCCTACAACTTACAAGAGTTTGGGTGGAAATCTTTATTGTCTTGTGATTGTGGATGACTTCTCAAGATACACTTGGACCTTCTTTCTTCATGACAAATCCGAAGTGGCAAGTTGCTTCAAGAAGTTTGCAAAGAGAGCTCAAAATGAATTTGAAGTCAAGATAAAGAAGATTAGAAGTGACAATGGAAAAGAGTTTGACAACACCAACATTGAAGCCTATTGTGATGAAATTGGAATCAAGCATGAAGTGTCATCAACCTACACTCCTCAACAAAATGGTGTAGTTGAGAGAAAGAACTGGACCTTGATCACTCTTGCAAGAACAATGCTAGATGAGTACAATACACCGAAGAAATTGTGGGCCGAGGCAATCAACACCGCATGCTATGCTTCAAATCGCCTCTTCTTACAAAAGTTCCTTTGCAAGACCCCTTATGAGTTGCTAAATGGGAAGAAGCCAGACGTCTCATTATTCCGGGTGTTTGGTTGCAAATGCTACATCTACAAGAAGCGTCAACACCTAGGGAAGTTCCAAAGACGTTGTGATATTGGTTTTCTTGTTGGCTACTCATCAAAGTCCAAAGCATATAGAGTATTTAACCATGCCACCGGTTTGGTTGAAGAAATATATGATGTGGAATTTGATGAATCTAATGGCTCCCAAGGAGCAATTGAGAATTGTGATGATGTAGGTGATGAACCATTGAGGGAGGCCATGAAGAACATGCCGGTGGGTGACATCAAGCCTAAAGATGATGAAGACGATGTACAAATTGTCAATCCACCATCTTCATCATATGTGCCTCAAGATGATGACAAGAATGAGAGAGTTGAAAATGAAGACACCCATGTCTCTCATCATCAAGCCAAGGCACAAGCACAAGATGTTGATGCTCCTCATCCCACCCCTCAAATGGTTGATCGAAGAAACTCACCTCTACTTCAAGCACATCCACAAGATCTCATCATAGGGAGTCCTACAAAGGGTGTAATGACTCGATCTCAAAAATTTAATTCTTTTGTTGAACATCACTCTTTTGTCTCTTGTCTTGAACCTAAGAATGTAGAAGAAGCTTTTCAAGATCCGGATTGGGTGAATGCCATGCATGAAGAATTGAACAACTTCGCCCGCAATCAAGTATGGATACTTGAAGAGCATCCAAAAGGTGCAAGAGTCATTGGAACCAAGTGGGTGTTCCGCAACAAGCAAGATGATCAAGGGGTAGTGGTAAGAAATAAGGCAAGACTAGTGGTAAAAGGGTTCTCTCAAGTTGAAGGTCTTGATTTTGGAGAGACTTTTGCACCCGTTGCAAGACTTGAAGCCATCCGTATCCTTCTTGCATATGCATCACATCATGATATGAAACTATATAAAATAGATGTGAAAAGTGCATTCTTAAATGGCTTTATAAATGAACTAGTCTTTGTTGAACAACCTCCTGGGTTTGAAGACCCTAGATATCCTAATCATGTTTATAGGTTGTCCAAGGCGCTATATGGGCTCAAGCAAGCCCCTAGAGCATGGTATGAGCGCCTTCGGGACTTCCTCATTGAGAAGGGCTTCACTATTGGGAAGGTTGACACCACACTATTCACCAAGAAATTCAAAGAAGAGATCTTCATTTGTCAAGTATATGTTGATGATATCATCTTCGGGTCAAAAAATGAAGACTATTGCAAAGAATTTGGTGAATTGATGTCAAAAGAGTTCGAGATGTCAATGATTGATGAGCTAACATTCTTCCTTGGGTTTCAAGTCAAGCAAATGAGAGAAGGGATCTTTATCTCTTAAGAAAAGTATACCAAGGATCTTCTCAAAAGATTCAAGATGGAAGAATGCAAGCCAATCAAGACCCCAATGCCAACTAATGGACATCTCGACCTAGATGAGGGAGGTAAACCAATCGATCAAACTCTTTACCGCTCAATGATTGGTAGCTTGTTGTACCTTACCGCATCTAGGCCCGACATCATGTTTAGTGTGTGCATGTGTGCCCGCTTTCAAGCGTGCCCTAAAGAACCTCACCTAAGTGCCGTAAAAAGAATCCTAAGATATCTTAAGTATACTCCAAGCATCGGACTATGGTACCCCAAAGGAGCTAGATTCCAACTAGTTGGCTACTCCGATTCGGATTATGCCGGTTGCAAAATTGATAGAAAAAGCACATCCGGAGGGTGCCATTTGCTTGGGAGATCCTTAGTGTCATGGTCATCTAAAAAGCAAAATAGTGTGGCTTTGTCCACCGCCGAGGCGGAATACATTGCCGCGGGGGCTTGTTGTGCACAAATCCTATACATGAAACAAACCCTCCTAGACTATGGAGTTGTTCTTGAAAAGGTGCCGCTTTTATGTGACAATGAAAGTGCGGTTAAAATTGCTAATAATCCGGTACAACACTCTCGCACCAAGCACATTGATATCCGCCACCACTTTCTAAGAGATCACGTTGCTAAAAATGACATATCACTAGAAGATGTAAGAAGTGAAAATCAATTAGCGGATATCTTCACTAAACCTTTGGATGAAGCTACCTTTTGTAGGTTGAGAAGTGAACTCAATGTGCTTGACTCTAGTAACTTTAAAAAATGAGCTTGTGTTGTCCCTTGCATTGCATTGTATTATATGCCATGTTTAATTACCCGCAATGCATATAGGGCTTGGCTAACACGGTTACGATAACCCTCCTTTGGAGGAGTGAAGAAGCCAAACCGTGGATCAAACTTGACAAGCAACCTAGCTTTACTTACTTGCTTTTGCATTGCATATGCATGGTTGTTGCTTTGTCGTTTCTTTTCGGTTAAGCTTTGAGCAACCTCTGTGTTCGTCCATGGATAGAGAGAGCATTTTGACGCTCCCAAGGGTTCAAAAACTCTATTGCATGGCCATACGTTGCTCCTCGGGTGTTTGTTGCCTATTTTCCTAAAAACAATATTAGCCTAAGGCAAACTATTTTGAGAAACTTGAGGGTTTGAGTGAGGTCACTCATATCATGTTCTAAATGGTGTTTATTTGTGTCTCTTTGAATTGGAACTTGATTGGGAGAAGTCGCGTCAAAGTTCGGAATGAAGAAGGGCGAAAAACAGTGACTGAACGCTGGACCGGACGCTGCAGCGGACGCAGTGATGCTTCACCACCACGTCCGGTCCCGGCGACCACCAGCGCGTCTGGTCATCCTGAAGACCATCTCCTGATCTAGTGACCGGACGCTGCACCGGACGCGCCCCTGTTGACCACCGCGTCCGGTCCCGGTAACCACCACCGCGTCCGGTCATCCGTGTCAGTTTTCCGGGCAAATTAAAACCGGACGCTGTTAGCGTCCGATCGTTGATAATCGGACGCGTCCGGTCATTCCAGGAGCTTACTGGAATGTGACCGGACGCTGCCTCTCCGCGTCCGGTCATATCGACCACCGCGTCCGGTCATCGCGTGACGAGCGGATCTAATCCTTCATATAAACTTTCGCGTTCTCCTTCTTTTTCCTCTTTCGCGTCGTACAACTCACGAATCCGCCGCCACCTTGCCCTAGCTCACCGGAAGTTCGCCGCTGCCGCTCACCGGAGACCACCACCGCGCCTGCGCCACCACCCGGCCCTGCAGCTTTGCCTCTCCCGCGCCCGCGCAGCCACCTCTCCCGCGCCCACGCAGCCGCCATCAGTCGCGCCGCTCCACCGTGCCTGCGCCGCCGCCGCC
Organism: Saccharum hybrid cultivar R570; assembly: GCA_038087645.1. NCBI lineage: Eukaryota > Viridiplantae > Streptophyta > Magnoliopsida > Poales > Poaceae > Saccharum > Saccharum hybrid cultivar. The sequence goes on along the minus strand of JAQSUU010000001.1, from coordinate 31,374,359 downwards.
GCCGTGAGCTGCTACCGCCGTTTAGCCGTGCCCTTCTCCACCAGCTCGACCTCCGGCCGGCCCCTGCCCTCGCTTCAGTTACGAGAGAGCAGGTCCCTGTGCCAGGACAGAGAGAGAGACCTAAGGTGCCTGAGATAGCGGCTGAGCAGGATGCGACCGTACAGGGTCTTGCTAAGGCAGAGCTTGCAGATCTAGACGCTCAGCCCGCTGATATAGCTGAGGATGAGGCCTTTGACAGCACTGGCGAGGATTATAAGCCCATCCCCAGGTATTGGTCTCCTCGGCCTCACAACCACGAGGCCGGTGGCTCTGGTTCAGCCTCCCGCTCAGACCCAGCCATGGTGGCTATCCTTGAGAGGCTGACCCAGGCACAGGAGCGATAGGAGCATCAGCTACAGAGACAGGCTCAGGACACAGCTGCTGCATTTGCACAGATACAGGCTCGACAGGACGAGTTCCAGAGACAGCAGCTTGAGATACAGCGCCAACAAGTCGAGATGCAGCGTCAGCAGTATGAGATGCAGTGACAGAGTGCAGCTAGCCAGCAGCAGTACTTGGATCTTCTGCGTCACCTAGTCACAGTTGGGGCTCCTCCACCTGCATCTATCCTGACTTCAGCTTTACCATTCAGTGGACCTTCCAGTCAGGATCAGCCGAGCTTTCAGTTCACCTCTCCACAGCTGCAGGTTCCTCAGTCGTTCCAGTCCCCGAGCTACATGCCCATTCAGACGGGGTTTACTCCTTCAGATCAGCCTCGCCCTCACATGTTGACCGGCACACCTTTCATTGATCTGAGTGCCACATATAGCGAGTTGACTGGTCAGCCGATGCCCTCGCACACCACATTTGCTACTTCATCAGGGTTGTTAGCTTCAGAGGCAGCTTTTCTTCTAGTGACAGGGACAGGCACTACAGAGACAATTCCTTCGTCCGTTGCCTCGACAGATCCCCCAGCTTTTGGCTCTCTTCAGGCTCAGGTCACAAAGACTGCTCCACTTGTTGCTACTTCGGCAGCACCTGTTCCTGTTGATCAGACCCAGACCGCTTCACAGCCGCGTGCTTCTTCAGAGGGTCAGCCAGATAGCTCCGAGTCCGAGGAAGACACTTCTCAGTTTGTGATTACTCCGCGCTCCTCGGCACCCGACTCGACTCCGTCTGTTCCCCCATCAGATCCTTAGATTAGTTTTTAGCGGTTGATGCCAAAGGGGGAGAGAGAGTAGATTCAGGGGGAGCTTTTGTTAGAGGGTTTTCGTTCTTTTCTTGTGTGCTACACTCATGCATCATGTTTACTTTACAGTAATTGCATTCGTGTGACATGTGGTCTTATGAGATACCTTAAGTCTATATGGTTTATCTAATCACAGCTTTAAATCATGTCACTTGTTTGTTTATAGCTCATAAGGTTGTGCTTTCGTGCCTTACTCCGATTTCATATGAGCTATGTCCTATGTGTACTAACTCTTTATGTCTTATCTTATGAGTACACTCAGTTGGCTTGGAACACATAAGCATTGACTAACCCCTTGTGCTTACAGCTTTATGCTTATGTGAACCAAGCATGATCGAAAACCTCAACTCATATCTTCTGAATCTAAGTGTTGTCATCAATCACCAAAAAGGGGGAGATTGAAAGCATCTAGGCCCCGGTGTTGGTTTTGGCAATTAATGACAACACATAATTACCATGACTAACGTGTGTTTTGCAGAAACGTTGGTAAGTTAGGTCATGGAGATGATAACTGCTTTGGGCAATATGGCAGTCATGTCCCTTGATGGAAATCGTTTCGGTTTTCAAAGGATCAACGATAAGATTAAGGATGGTTAGTTCCGGATGTCAAGGTGTTGAGATACATCTGGAATAGTCGTTAGGATCTTTGTTTCTTCCTTTGACCGTACTATAAAGAGGGGCATGAGCGAGTAGCTTGACCTAGGTGAGTATTGTGTTTAGGTGTGGTGCACACTTATCAAACTTAGCACTAGGTAGCTCGAGAAAAGCTCAGAGTTCAGTTAGAAGCAACTTGGTTCAAGTTGCATCGTGTTTAGAAGACGTTTGAGCCGTTTACCTATGACCAGACGCGGTCCTGGTCATGACCGAACGCGTCCGGTCAGTACTAATTCTTCACTGCATTTTCAGCTGACTGACCGGACGCAGTCCTTGAGAGGACCAGACGTGGTGGTCAGGCTGACACGTGTTCCAGAGGGTAAATAGCAAGATCGGACGCGACTGTGAAAAAGACCGGCACGTCCGGTCATGTTCCAGTAAGGTCCCGTGGAGACCTGACGCGTTCGGTCACCTATGATCGGACGCGGTCGTGCGTCCGGTCATGTTCCAGTAAGGTCCCGTGGTGACCTGACGTGTCCGGTCACCTATGATCGGATGCGGTGATGCGTCAGGTCAGATTTCCAGAGAGCTCTTGCATGATCGGACACATTCGATCATCCCTGATCGGCGCGTCCGGTCATCTCAGGCCGGCGCGTCCGGTCATCATAGATCGGCGCGTCCGGTCACTCAGCACAGGTTTCCATTTTTCGACCGTTACAACTGACCGGCGCGTCTGGTCATATCGACAGGCGCGTCCGGTCAGTACGCGTCTGGCTGTTTCGAAAGGTAACGGTTGGATTTGTTTGAGGGTCTATAAATACAACCTCTCCACCTCTTTTAGAGGTCTCTTGCTCATTTATTTAGCTGAGAAACACCTTTGAAGTGCAAGGGAGTGCAAGAGCCCTAGTGAGGATTGAGATTTGCGAATCAAAGTTTGAGAATCCTCTCTAGTGACAAGAGTCTAGCAAGTGTGCATCCATCTTCTCATTAGGCTTGTTGTGGTCAAGTGAGAGTTCTAGCTTGTTACTCTTGGTGATCGCCATCACCTAGACGGTTTGGTGGTGATTGGGAGTTCGGTGATCATCCGACGAGATTGTGGGTGACCCAACTCAAGTTGTGAGTGGTTTTGGGTGATTCGCCGTGACGGAGTGTCGAAGAATCAACCCGTAGAGAGCACTTGATCCTTACGCGGATCAAGGGGGAGCTACACCCTTGCGCGGGTGAAAGTCCCCAGTTTGGTTTTGGCTAATTGATGAAACCTAGGACTAACCTTTGTATCTAAGTGGATGATTTAGATAAAGGTGGTCATTAAATATGAGACATGACATTGACTCATATGACCAAGATGGTGAAGACCAAGATGAAGCTTGGCTCGATGGACCGGTTGTGAAGGTGAAGGGCAAGTCGAGGCTTCGAAGCGAAGGACCATGCGATGGTGAAGCTTAAGCAAGACTTAGCGCCGACGGACCGATGCAACGGTGAAGAGCAAGTGAAGTCAAGGTCGATGGATCGAGACGGTCATGTGATGATATGAAGTGGATCATATCATTTGGAGAAACAAAATGGGCTCAAGGCAAAGGTATAACCATAGGGCCATTTTGTTTTACACTCAAGACACCATAGAGGGTGTGAGTGGTTTAGGATCGATAGCCGAACTATTAAGAGGGGAAGTCTTATCGGTTATTCGATGCACGGGTGCCACTAGGTGAATTCATGAAGTGCATTGCATGTAGGGCCTAGTGAGCTAATTGGAAAACCTTTGAAAAAGATTGAGAAAAAGCTAACACACAAGCACATGGAGATGTACACTTGTTGGTGTTGGCACATTTGCAAAGGTGGCGTTGGTCGCGCTGTGGTATGCGGGTAGAGAGGGGTTTGGGTTCCTCTCTCCCTCCCGCCGAGCGTGCGAGCGCGGGATTCAGGCGATTTCGGGGAAATGAAATGCCTATTTTCCACTACGCCGGAAGTCGGAAAAGAAACGGAGGCGAACGGGGTCACTGCGATGACCGGACGCTGCACCGGACGCGGTCTCGGTATGACCGGACGCGTCCGGTCAGTACAGCGCGGTATCGGGCGCGCGGGCTAGGGTTTGCAACCGGCGCGTCCGGTCACTCGCGGGACCGGCGCGTCCGGTCAAGTGCCCAGAAGGAACTACGGTTCGCAAGGACGATCGGACGCGGGGCGCGTCCGGTCACACGTGATCGGACGCGTCCGATCGTTGAAGGAGCTTACTGGACTCCGACCGGACGCTGGCACTGTCGCGTCCGGTCGTTGCGAGGAGCGCGTCCAGTCGTTGCTTCGCGCGCGCGGTGCTGTGCGACCGGCGCGTCCGGTCGGTGGAGCAGCGCGTCCGGTCGTAGCGTTTGACCGTTGGCGCGCAGTGACCGTTGGAGGATCTAACGGCCGCGTTTGAATTCAAGGGACACGTGGACGTCACAGGACGACCGGACGCGGTTGAGCGCGTCCGGTCAGTTTCGACCGGCGCGTCCGGTCGTCCCGAAAAAACGGTCAGTGGAGTGGCAACGGCTCTATTTGTTTGGGGCGCTTATAAATACTCGTTGGCCGGCCCTTGGGGAGGTCTCTTGGCATTTCTAACACTCTTGTGCATCCTTTGAGCTAGAGCTACTCCTCCCACTCATCTCTCTTGCTTGATTGCAAATCAAAAGTGAGATTGGGTGATCCCAAAGTGCATTGCATAGCTTGAGGGCATCTAGTGGCACTTGTGGGTGGTTTAGCCGGTGGATTTCTTGTTACTCTTGGAGAGTACCGCTCCTAGCCGGCTTGGAGATTGTAGGAGGCGTTGGCAAGAGAAGGTGATTGTTCTTGGCCACCTCCGGTTGTTTGTAAGAGGTTCTTGTGCTTTCCTCGGCGGGACGCCAAAAGCAACTCTATTGGATTGCGCGTGTCATTGAGTTACCTCACTTGAGAGTGGTGTCTTGCGGTGCTTTGCGGGGCGTGCCTTGAGGGGCAAGTGACTTGAGGGTCACACCGAGGAACCATCTAAGTGTTGGTCGACACAACCGGTGACGTAGCTTGTCGGTGCACAAGTGAACACCGGGTGAACAAAAATATTGTGTCTCTTGTCTCCCGGTGATTGGTCTACATATTGTGTTGTTGTCAATATTAATTGATTGTATATCATCTTGGTGATTGGCAACATCTTCACTCCATCGTCGGTATAAGATTCACAATCCTCTCTCTCGCATTTACTTTTACTAGATTTTCTTGTGTAGCTCTAGTGGTAGCCTTTTCTAGTAGTTGTTAGCTTGCTCACTAGTGTAAGTTGGTGACTTAGCACTTGTGTGAACTAGAGATCATAATCTACTAGACTTGTGGATAGGAGGCTTGCATCACAACCTTTGGCTAAGCAAAACTCGCTTTACGCCGTTTGTTATTCTAACAAGTTTGCTTAGTGGTGCTTGTAGAATTTTTATAGGCTATTCACCCCCCCTCTAGCCATCTAGGACCTTACAACGGGTGCTCCAACGAGGACTAGTGGGGAGTGGCGACTCTCCGATACCTCGGTAAAACATCGCCGTGTTCCTATCTCCTACTTTCAAGCATTTACTTTCTTGCATTACTTTCATTGCTTGATTACTTTCCTAGAATTGCCTTGCTAGTCTAGGATTGGAACTTAGGGTGCAAAACTTTTATCGGTAGAAACACAAGGAACACAAGTAGGCACTAGGGGTGAAGTTTGGCTTGTAGGATTTAATTCTTGCAATTAATTTTTAGGAAAGCCCAATTCACCCCCCCTCTTGGACATCTTGATCCTTTCAGTGATGTCAATCTACTGCATGAGAAGAAGAAACTCTTATCCTCAAGGTTCAATAAGAAAGTTCTCGGTGAAATGTCTCTCGTTATAAGAATTGAAATTCACCGAGACAGAAGAAAAGGGGTATTACGACTATCGCATAGGCATGCTAAGAAAAGTTTCTAAAGGAATAAAGTACCTATGTGGGTAAACCTACGCCTATTCTCATAGTCAAGGGTAATGGTTTTGGAAACTTTAGTGTTCCAAGAAGCAATGTGAGATTGTTATAGATGGACGTCCTATATGCTTCAGCTGTTGGAAGCTTAATGAGTATACAGATAAGACCTTACCCCTGACATAGTTCACATATCCGGGTTGTTTTGGTAAAAGTCCAGTCCAGATATAGATCACTGGAATAGAGTAAAAATGTCGCCCTCATGCTAAGAAGGAAAGAACAAGTACTCTCAAGTAGTTGTGGGTACAAATGTTATATTTTGGCGAGATGTTTAGTGAAACCCACATAGTAGCTAACACTTGCAGTTGGAGTTTTATTGTGGAAAAGCTCCAAAGAAACAATTTTAGTATCATCAGTGATGCAAAGTTATAGTATAGCATGATATGAGGCTGCGGGACAGGCAAAATGGTTAAGAAACTTGTACACGGAATTGATAATGGTTGTCAACAACAATAACCATTTAAATAGTTTGCTCCTATGACAACGAGTCAAATGTGCTGCCAAACACATTGACATTAAAGTTATATGTTGTAAAGGAGAAAGTCTGGAATCATACTAAAAGTATTAAACGTAAAAGTAACAAGCAAGTGCTTGCGGATCCGCTTACCAAATGCTTACTACCCAGTGTGTTCAGAGAACACATAGTCGACATGAGTTTATGGTATAGCCTATAATTTCCGGACAATAAAGGGCCAAAAAAGTTAAAGAATCTGTTTCGGATCAGAGATGTACATTGTAGCTGTTAAATCTATCGGCGACTGACTGTGACGATGAGGCACGCTCTATGCACTAATCTATGATGGAATGGTAAAAGATAGAAATGTAAAGTTAAGTCTAAAGTTCAAAGATATGTTGAGAACTTGAGATCAAGAGGGAGAATGTTAGGTTGATCTCCACCAAGCTAGCCCAACGGTCAACTTGGGCCTTTGGTCAGCGCCCTGATCAGGGGCATAAAACCCAACAGACGTTGGTGGGCCTCGTCGCACAGTGCCTATAAAGAGGAGTGGGGCCTACGGCTCAAGACACGAGGTTCGCCCAGCCGCCACCCCACTTCTAACCCTAGCCGATCCCGAGGGTGGCACTGCCAGCGGCGGGATGCCTCACCATCGGTCTTCACCGTCGCCACCGCCACTAGACAGCGACGCCACTGCATCCCCTTCGTCACCTACACCATCGCAAGGTCGAGCTCCACCACTAAGCACTCCGATGTATGTACCCTTTCTCCCTCTTCCTCTCTCTCTGATTCATGTACAGGTTCTAGTTAATCTATGCTTTATTCCGAATACAAGCATGTACACCCCACTGATCTACCCTAGATGTATCAAAGAATTTATCAGGAGCTAGCCTAGCTGCTACACCAAGCTCTCCACCCTACCCCTTCTTTAGCACCCTGAATCACTGAAAAAGTCGGTGTTTTTTCTTCTTCAGTGCATCATCCTTTTGGAAAATACTGCTAGACAGTACAAATCTGATTGTGATGGATTACCAAGCACAGAATGTGATGATGGACGCATAGAAACGGGGCAAAGGAAGCTAAGTTTTTTTTTCTTTCAATTTACTTCAGAATCCACTCTGAATGAGTGAGTCACATGGACAAGCATCGAAGCAGAACAGAACAGGGGCATCATATAGCTCGGAACTACTAACTGGGAAAGTTGCATGAACAAGAAGCCCAGGTCATCACTCTTCAACCTCTTCCTCTTACAAAAGTGGGCTCCAAAGGTCTTTAATCCACAAAAGACTAAATCATTCCCTCCTCCTCCTCCATGACCAAAAACAGCATGCAATCTCGCAAAGGTGACAGAACGAAAGGAAACAAAAGAAAGGGGAAAAAAGAAAAAAAGAAATCTCGTCTCGGTTATTCAGGATCATCATGCCTTCTCTTCTCCTCCACTAACTTCATCGCCTAGCGCAAATTGTCCACTGCTTCGCGAAAAGCATCCCCTGGTACCGGCACTCACTGCTGCAGAATGCTTTATCACCTCTGGAGAAAAGACAGAGAAAAAAGGAACAATTATATCATAGCAGAACAGTGATGACCTAACTGATGGATTAGAAAACGTGTACAGCTTTTCGAGAGAAGCGCTGCTCACGCTACGTCTTTGTGAACAGCACAGGCACAAATAAAACTACTGTGCTCGAGGAATTAGAGAACCAGAAAGATGCGAACCAAAAATGTTTTGGGAGCACATCTCAAAGCTACCGTTTAGCACTCCCAACTCCCAAGGATCATACACAGCAGCAAGCAAGGAAAAACGAGAACAAGACAAGGCGGAAATCCCTTTCGCCGTCTTATCCAAGCAAACTCGGTATATTTCTTTTGGTATCAAGAGGCTGTCAAATTCGCAACTACGATGTTGAAACTTTTGTTTTGGCGATGATGGCTGGTCCTGCTCATGGTCAGGAGTTAGGAGTAGGAGCACCAAGACCAGCACGGCTTGGGACGTGGACCTCATTTAGCAGCATCAATGGGTGCAAATTAATTTGCAAATTGTCAATATAAAAACCCCTGCCATAGGATAATGAACTCCTTTGCGCAGTTTTCGATGTGAAAGCGAAACATAACAATCTGGAATTCTAAATCTTATAAGCAGCTACTCCAAATAAACATACAAAGGGATCTCTTGATCCACGGTGGCACTGTATTTTAAATATGTGGCTTAAACAAGGAGCAAGTTTCCTTCGAAAGCAACAGGGAATCGAGGCGTCACGATCTCAAATGAGCAAGCAACATGTTTCCGATGAGCAGTGTATAGTATTCAATTTAAAGGGGTATCAAGCTACTGTATCAGTGAAGATTGGTCACATTAAAGCTGGTATAATCTTGATAAGATCCACCAAATATGTACTGTATGATCCACACTCCAATCAGAAAGTCATAAACGACTCCAACGTTAGAACTACTCACAAGGGCCCCCAGGCAATGATGAAAGCCATCTTCGTGTCAAATAACAGTACATAATCAAAACTCTCCAGGGCATTGCTTTTAAGTTACAGTAAAAGAACTCAACATTGGTAGCCTAAAAAATGTCCTAACCCCGCCTTTGCTGGTGACGGGATTTTTTTAACTAGCCTAAATTCACTCCCATAGGGCGTCAAACCTATGACAATCCACTTATTATCATCTAAGCAGGAGTTCGGCCCCGTTTGGCAGGGCTTCTCCAGCGGCTTCAGGAGCCGTTTAGAGCCGTTTTCTGCCAAACGGGGTAAAATGAAACGGCTCCACCGATGAAGCCCCTAAAAACGTGCTCTCACCGAGCTTTGAGGTGGGAAGGAGCCAAAAATAGTGGCTTCTCCCGGCTTCACCTCATCCTACGTGGCGTTCTGTGAGAGCATGTTTTAAGGAACTCTATATGTGGAGCTGTTTTGCCAAACGACTTACCAAAACGGCTCCAGCTCCACCGATAGAGTTGTTTATGGAGCTGAAGCCCCAAAAAACAGCTTCACTGGTGAAGTGGAGCCGTGCCAAACAGGGCCTTATGAAATCAGCGTTATTTTGCATTCCTGGGTCACTAATGGGAAAAATATTACACTGTGAGAACACAGGGTGCTGTCAAGCTAAATTCTTCGTCCTGCTACACTACACCCTTTAAGTCTTATAAACTGGTAACACATACACTGCGTGTCTGAATGTGTTATTTTGGTTTTGTTGTTGTGTGGTTCAGATCTAGCAGATCATGTTATCAAAGCTGGTGTCTAACTCCTAACATCAAAAGATCATTATAATGTATTTTTCATTCATGCTTCCTCTAGGACAGGCAATAGTCTGACAGCGATTTGTCCTTCCTCTCATGTGAACATATCATTCATGCATCTAACTTTACGAGCAAGGAGCAGAGGAATCCAAATCAATTACTGAAAATACAGCAATTAGTTCTGTTGATCTACAGTGAACCCAAATGGATTTTCATTCAGAAAATCGTTACTGCAGAAACAGAAGGAAATCAGAGATGATTACTCACTGATAGATTAAGATGTCATTGCCATGTCCAAGTTGCTTGTTGCATGCATGGCAAGAGCTCAAGAAGCCACACGCCACGGCTGCGCCGCCAGCCGCGGCCGCGGCCTTGTCAGTCTTGTCGACTAGCAAATCCCCGCAGCTCTCGACGATGCAGTCGTCGAAGATGTGCGTGGTCCTCGGATTCGGGCCGCGCGAGATGACGCAGGTGTAGTCCTCCGACATGGCCATTTCCCCGGGGGGCACGACGGCCACGCCGCCGGCGAACACCCGGGCGGACGGCGAGCTCACGACCTCCGGCAGGAACCTCCTGGCCGGCGACAGCACTGCCAGCTGCGCGTCCCTGTTCTTGGCGCCGAACTCGATCGGGGAGGAGACCAGCTCGACGGCCCTGCCGGATGGGACCTGGATTCTGAGCTGGGACCCGAACACCACCTTGCCCCCGGCGACCTTGGCGTCCCCGTGGTCCCGGAGCACGTCGGCGAGGCCGACGCCGGCCGGCTTCGGAGCCGCGGCCGCGTCCGTGTGCGCCCTCCGGAGGCTCCTCTCCGACAAGAACGGGGGCAGCGCGGAGCAGCAGAACTGCTTGGTCTCGAGAATGGAGGTGGGGCTCACGGCTGACGAGGGGCCCTCGGAGGACCCGTCCAGCAGAAGCCCGGCCTGGGGCAGCGCCATCGCCACGAACGGCCTCGGGGAAGGGAACACAGGAGCAGCAGCAGCGGAGGAGGAGGAAGGATGCCTCGGCGATTGGGCGGCAGTGGCCGCGGGGAGCTCAGCCATGAGGCCGCCTGCTCCTCCTTGGTTGGCACCAGCACCAGCACCACCAACCGCTCTTCTCGATCTGTTGCGCAGCATGGCGAGCGCCTCTGCTTCTGCGTGAGTGTGAGCAGGCAAGCGATGCCATCAGCAATGATGAAAGGAAAAAGATGGCAACTTCTGCGAGCGCTTTTGTTGCGTAGTAGTCGCTTTAAAGAATGAACAGACACGGCGCAGAGGCCAAAAAGCTCACCAGAAAAGAAAGCGGCCTCCTTGGATGGATCAAACTCCGGCAGTAATGGCCGCTCCAACCACATTGCCCCGTCCTCGGATCCGATCAGAACCCAAGATTTTTGTTCTACGTTCCTTCTGCTCTTTCTCCCCACAGTAACGGGCAGTAAACTCACAAGAGGAGCCCGCCGGCGACAGGCTCCGATCAGGTAATGGGAAGGTAAGGCAACCAACAAGAACGAGGAAGGAATAGCAGACGGAAATCAATGGAACCAACCACCGGGACGGGTCAAAAATCTCGCCGGAAACGGCCCCCGGATCGAAAACCCCCGAGGTGGAGAGGGAAAACCCCGGAAAGGCGCCTTCTTCCTGCTCGATTATGCGGTTCTTGGGTGCTGGGTGGGGTTTGGGTATTTATACATATACGAGCTGCAAGCCTGGGTTTGTTTCCTCTGCTAATCTCTCTTTTTCCCCGGGGGGAGTGGGGGATAACTGTTCTTGAGCAGCAGAGACCAGAGAGGCTTTTCTTCCTCCTCCCACTAATCCACTTCTCCGTCTCTCTCCCAGGGGGAGGGGGGAGGGGAGGCTGACAGGGGGCCTGTTATTTAAAACCTGCACGCGCACGCCTCGCGCTCATCTCCAATCAGACTTGCAAAGCAACAGGTCGTCAGGATTTTTGGTATTTTTTTCGGTCGAGTTGAATTCACGCTGATTGGCTCGTTGGATGTGACACTCGTTGATTATGCTACTGCAATGGCTAATCACCGCTTGTTAATTGCGGCATTTGTGCTAGTACAGTAGTATCTTGTATGGTAAGCTCTTGTTTAGTTCCCCCAATTCTCCCCCAAATTTCACTATGTAAAAAGAAGATTCCCTGTCACATCAAAATGTCGGCAAACGCATGGAGTACTAAATGTTGATGAAATCAAAAACTAATTGCACAGTTTTGTTGTACTTTGCGAGATGAACATTTTAAGCCTAGTTAGTCAAAATTTGGATAATTTTTACCAAATACAAACGAAATGCTACAGGAATTCTGATACAGTGTTTTCTCCCCAATTCACCGAACTAAACGAGGCCTAAGCCGGGCGCAAATGCTTCGTGTGGTGAAAAGCCATTCGTGAACTGTTAGCAGCAAGGTTTAGGCCATAAAACATCCTACCTTATATTTGAGGGTCCATGAGAAAAAAAATGCTCTCGATCAGGGCTTCTACTCATGCCCTTAATCCTCCTCGCCCTCCCTTCCCACGTTCCTTCGGGTGTTATCTGATTCACCATCGCGCTCCCTCCGTACTCGGTATCAGCCTCTATCGCTCACGCCGGTCTCTCAGCATTGGCTCCTCTGTTCATCCTCCATTCCCAACATCTACCACTTGCGTTTGCATTGGCCTCCTCCACCGCTGCGACTGCACCGACGAGGAGGGTGGGGGACTCACTTCCCGCACCTATGACAGCCTCCTTGCGGTGACTTCTCCGTTCCCGGCCTCCACCACTCGCACTCGCACCGATCTCCTCATGCTCACGCCCTCCGCTGCCACGCTCGCACCGACGGGGAGGAGGGTGGGGACTTGCACAAGAGCCAATGTCGTCAAGGCACAAAGGAGGAGGGTCACGCGGTAGAGGGAAGAGAATGGGCGGTGGTGCGGGGTGGTGGTGCCGATGACAGAGAGAAAAGGTAAAAGATGGACGAAAAAAGAAACAAAAAATAAGTGTAATGTGACTAACAAATGGATCAAGAAACTAGGGAGCTTGATTTAAGGGTTGTTGCCGGAGTCGGGCTAGAAACAAAGCCCTCAAATCAGAAGTAAATGCTCTAATTTGAGTGGCATTGCTCGGATGCTCTCAATCATGAAAAGGTTAGATAGCAAAATTCTTGATTTTGAAAATGTAACCATTGTTTAGCAACCTCTATTGTGAGATGGTGGGTTGCAATTTCCATTTTACCAAATCTACTGGGAGACGGATTCCTAGATTGATAAAAAAAATACTTGCAAAAAACTATACCCCTACATCTTAAAATAATTGCACATAGAGAAATCAAAAAATTTTTTAAACATGATCAAGTATATAGAAAAAATACTAAAACTTATGATATTTTTGCCGTTTCATATGGTAGAAAGCATAATTAATTTGACAAATATTTGCAGGACTAAAAGGAAAAACAAAATACAGGAAGAAACTATTATTACATTTTCTAGCATACATCCCTACATCTCATGCCCTAGCAGCAATAGTCGGAAGTCCTGCTTGATCATAATGGGCTAATGGCAATCTGTAGAGGTGTAAGAGTAGTGTGATTAAAGACCTTTCTACATCGTTCTTTCTAGATATTCCAAATCGTGTAAATATTGATTTGTAGTTGCTGTATCAAAAAAAAACCTCTCTTGTCCTTGCCTTCCACCATTCTTTGGACCGTGAGATACCTAGAGAATCTTGATGGGCCTAGCTAATCAAAGCTATTAGAGCACATACAACACGTCTCCTTGAGTCGTCTGCGTCTCATGACACTTTCAAAAAACTCCCTCACAAGCAGCGGTCCGGACGAGGTCCTCGTCTCGCGAAATGCCGGTTTCGGTCCATGCTCTGAGAAATCGACGATGTGTTGTAGAGCGTGTCTTCTCCCGGTAACGAATGAGCTGATCCCGTGTGGGTGCTTCCAATTCCCCGCGCTCTCCCTGCCTCCCCATTTTATTCTCACCGTAGAAGCACACGATGGAAGAGGAGCCAAAGAGGGCAGCGATAGCCTGACCATCCAAGGGCATGACGATGGCGCGGCAGTGGCATGGCCAGCCCCGGCCGGCCATAGCGGCCGTTCCTGAGTTCATGATCTATGTAAGCAAGGAGCTGATTGCAAAAATAGGAAGAAGTGGTGGGTTCTAGGTGAAAATGCAATAAAATATAAGCGAGAAATAAATCAGGACTTACATAAATTTAGGGATCCAAATACAAAGTGGTTTGTCAACTTTCTTTTATTTTATATGGATTTTATTTATAAGTTTCAGCCGATTTGCAAGTTCTATGGAAAAAAAATAGAACGTTCTTCTATTTTTCCAAAGTTGATCAAAGATTGAAAGTTGCAGACAGTTAAACAATTTCTCGCTTCTATTCATGTTTGACTATTGAAGCATTAAACAATTTATAGATAATTAAATATGTAACTCATTGTACAAGCTATTTGTTTAGTCATCTATTTATCAGGTAGAGAAAACTTACAGACAACAGTCTGTAAGCAGCTAATAATTTAGTAGCGTGGTCTCAAACAAAAGAACTATAGAAGGCTCCCAATAGACTCCATGTTAGTCAAGGCTACACATGCTAGAGTAAAAAATAAATCTAGAAATTCTCTAAATAATAAGAATCATTTGGCCTTTACTTATCAAAAATTGCACGGTGGATGAGGTAGATGTTGCGATAAATTTTCCTAGGTTGCAACTTGGTTGCAGACCGCTTGGATGAAGGCCTATGGAGACAGATGGTAACTCGTCTCCGGTTAGCCGTTGCAGGGGACATGCGTCTTGATATGGCCATCCCGGTGTGGCAGATTTTGTTTTTGCATTAGGGAAAGAGTTAAGATTTATTTCAAACAGATTTATATGTGAATCCATAAGTAGACTTAACTTTACCGGTTATCTATAACCTATATAATGGAGGGGCTAGCGCCCGAACGTTCGGCACCCAAGACGCATCTGGACGTTGCTCCTACCAGCCAACCGTGAATCGACTCCACCACGCGTTGCGGACCACCAACGGGAATCCGATCTCAGGCCGCTCGTAGTAACAGAGACAGTGGAAGCGATACCGTCCCTACCCTGCCTGCGTAATAGAGAAGGGAAGAGCGCGCGATTGTGTCCACGCTGCCATCCCCCGCCATGTCCCCCTTCACAGTCTGAGAAGAATGCAAGACAACAAAAAGACGAGGAGACACCGAGACGAGGCAATAGAAGCGCGAGGAGGGAGATGCGACACCTGATCTACTGTTGAAATATCCAGATGTAACACTTGCAACATAGTATATCTGAAGACAGATGAAATACTTAAAACATGTGTCTAAAACACTTACAAATATACTTGAAAAACACTTACCATTGCAAACATACACAACATGCAAATAAAACACTTGTAACATATATGAATGAAACATGCAACATCCAACTAAACACACTTGCAACATACGTCTAAAAAACAGATGAAACATTGGGAACAGAAGCTTGCAACATACGTGTACAAGCATTTCAACATTCCGATCTACTTTTGTAACATTCATATAAAACACTTATAACATACCTATGAACAATCTAAAACACTTGAAACATACACTTGCAATATCGCTTTCAGTGCAACATTTCCTTACTGCTTGGGAGAATAGAGAGACTCGTCAGCGTTTGGAGTTCACTGGAGGCAGCTGCGCCATTGCCACCATTGACCAGATCGACTCCGCCTACTGCAAAGCCGGCGGGAACCCCTTCGTGGCCGCCGATATACTGGGCTGCATGAGACGCAGCCCCCATAGTAGGCCGTAGCCCTCGCCACCACCGGATCTCTCGCCGCATAGCGGATCTTGCGAGTGGCGAAGGCGGCAGCAGGCGGAGTGGGGAGGGGGCGCGTGGCGCATGGCGCGGGCAGGTCGGTCCGTCTGGACGGACGGACTCTCAGGTGTAATCATTACCGGAAATTTAAATCTATTTACCGTTTACAGATAAATTTGCTTGCATCCTTAGTCTTCCGTGTGTTGTTTCAAATAAAAAAAGAAGTTTTTCCGTATGTGCTCGTTAAAAATTTGACTTATGCTAAAATACTATAAAAGAAAAATCATATTTTATAACTGAAAAATATCACAAGCGAACAGGTGTCATTTAGCATCGCATATTTGCGCTGCCTCCAATGGTGCTACAGGAGAGTTCGCACGCTATGCGGGGGTCATATCGCATCGATTGGTGATATACGTGCAGACGCACGTACCTTTATACGCTCGCACATCGCTACTGCCTTCGGCCCAAAATAAGTGATATCTAAGTCAAACAATTTTAAGTTTGACTAAATTTATAGAAAAAATATAAATATTTATAACACCGAATAAATAGAATATGAAAATATATTTTATAATAAATCTAATAATACTTATTTGGTATTATAAAAATTAGTATTTTTTATATAAATTTGATCAAACTTGAAATGAGTTGACTTAGAACAAACTAAAACTTCATTTATTTTGAGATAGGGGAGTACACGCACCGTATACGCATGCATTTATTTACTACTGTACAAACAGAGGCCAGTCAGGTCTGTTACAGTCGTGCAGGTACGTACAGGCGACCTTTTGTGTCATCGCCGGCCGAGCACAGGACGCATCGACTTCGTGACGGTTTGAGAAAGTCTGAAGTTCAACACACTCTGAAGTTTCAACACAAGTGCTCGTGCGTGTAGTAGTACGTCCCTGTTTGCTCGTCGTTTACGCCCTTGACGATGTCACTACTGTACTTAGTGTAGTCAACAAAAAAAAGACTTTGGAAAGCCCGAAATTCAGTTTAGAAAACTCTGTTCAACTTTCTTTTGGTGAAAATAATATATTTTCCATATCAATTAGTATTTTTTTATTTCTGTTAAGCCCTATCGGAATGTGGAAATGTTTATGAACACTGTGTTTTCCCTATACAAATAAATTAATTTTTGTGATTTTTTTCTGGATGATTCTTATGATTTTTTTATGTTTCAAATGACACTTAATTGCATCATCCACCACCCTTCTGCTTTGTGATGAGCACTATTGAATCCTCATTTAAGTTGGGATCCCATTTAAGTTTGATTTGATTCTTCTGTGACGAAGGTCACATAGAAAAGGACAGAGGACCGCATGCACGATGCCCTCAGTGTTAATGCCTGACTGGTGACTGCACAGATAAATACTTTAGTCTTACATCCTCCTAACCAAAATACCAACAATCTCAAGTGTGACAAAAAAAATATTCATGATACCAAATATATTTTTAGATTAATCACGTCATATATTTTTATAGAAAATCTTTTGTAAATAAATCTAGTAGGAGTTTTTTCAATAATAATAAGGCAGGAGTACAAGATTTGGAATTGACAAGTGCACACTCGGGTCGGGTGTAGTACGTGTACAAGATCGTCTTTTTTTATGAAAAAAATGGTGTACAAGATCGCTTGAGCTCGCATTTATACGTGCACAAGCGGTGGTACTCCGTAGTAATAAAGCGTGCAGTGGCAGCAGCAGCATTGCAGCAGAAAGTTTTTTTTTTTTATATAGGCCTTGTTTAGATGACTGATTTGGGGTGGTCGAATTTGCACAATGTCACCTTAGAATATTGTAGCACTTTTGTTTTTTAGTGCAAAAAATTATCCAAAAATTGATTAATTAGACTCAAAATGTTCGTCTCGCAAAGTACAACAAAACTGTGCAATTAGTTTATAACTTCATCTACATTTAGTACTTCATGCATTTGCCGACATTTTGATGTGATGGGAAATCTCCTTTTTGCATAGCGGAATTTAGGGTGAACAACGCCATACTGTTGCTAGCTGCTGATCCCCCATGTCGGGTGGAAACGGACAGGCCCGACGCCGTCATGGTGGGGCCCACCATCCCAGTCACTTTACTGGGACGCGGGTACCGAGGCGGGGCAGTGGATAATTATGCCGTGCGTCCGGGCAGGGCGAAATGCTGGGTCGCTGTCCCCGGGACCTGGACAGGGTTCAGCCCGACTGCCCAGCCCGGCAGATCCTTTGCCCTTGGGTCGGTCACGGGCCTCCAGATCCAGCCCACGGCTCATGGAACCCGGCGTTGATTTGATGATGCTGAAAATCTTTGACGGCCAGATTTTCACGACGACCGGGGTTTGTTTGGGTGAGTTTCTCTCGGCTTACTACTCCTATACTCCACGACGACCGGAGTAGAAAAATCAGACCTGGCGAGGGCAGATTTTCTTGTTTTATCGGTGACCAAAGATACCACCTTGGATATTAGCACGTACGGATCTTGTATCGAGTATTTTGACTTCTAAACAATTAAATGAAAAACAATTAACTATAAAGTTTTAGATCTAGTCGAGCACGGTAACTTTGATAATAAGATATATGTCTCCATCCGATGTCATTTGAATTTTTAAGAGCAGTTGACTTAGTCAACCATTTCTGAAAATCAATTTCCAGGGGTAATTATCTAGACTAGAAATCAATCATTTTCAATGGCAGTTGACATAAAGAACCACCTCTAAAATTATATTCTTAGAAATGGTTATCTTAAATCATATGTGTCTGAAAATAAAATATGTTTTTAAGGGTGGTTCGTGAGTTACTGTGCTCCCGGGCCTTAAAATGATTTGCTAAGTAAACAATCTCTTAGGAAAAAAATAGGAGACGCTTGTAAAAAAATATTTGTGTAGTAGTGTTATAGATACAGTTAACCTTTTGTCTGTGAAAGTAAGGACAAATGGATTTTTGAGAAAAAGTATCGACCGAGTTATTCAAAATTCCTTTAGCAGCCAATTGTGCAGTTTAATGCTTCTATCTTTGCTCAACCATGTGAATGAAGGGCGAGAGCTCCATTCATGCATACTACTCCCTACACGGCCGGAGTATACGTCTACTATTTTTGCTCATCTCATGCCATACACGGTGGTATCAACAAAAACAGCAGCGATAACATACACGGCGGTATCAACAACAGCAGTAGAAGGCAAGAACGAAAACACACGGAATAAATCTCATCCAATCTCATTCCGTTTTCTATATTTATCCTCTCACTACGGGAGACGGGTTCTATGTCGAGTGCCAAATGCTTTGCCGAGTGTCTTTTATCGGGCACTCGGCAAAGTAAGACACTCGGCAAAGATCGCTTTGCCGAGTGCCGGACTCTCGGCAAAGAAATGCACTCGGCAAAGAAAGTCTTTGCCGCGAGCTTAGCTCCCGGCAATGATTTACACTCGGCAAAGACGACCTCACCAACGGTGAGCACCCAACGGTGACCTTTTGCTGAGTGCCTGCTGTTAGGCACTCGGCAAAGTTTTTTTAATTACTTTGCCGAGTGCCAGGATTCTGACACTCGGCAGAATTTTAATTTTTTTTTCCTTTTGCATCTAAATTTTTTTTTGCAGCCCTACACATTATGAGGAGCTAGATTTTAAAATTTGGTACATTTTTTATGTTTTTTGCTGCATTTAGTTAATTTGTATCATTTACTTGAATTTTTTTTCGTAAAAAGCAAATTTGAACTGCAGGTGCATGGAATAATGGAATTTAGCCATTCAAAAAATGATATTCATGCTTTTGAGTGTATTATGAGGCGCTATCTAGGAACGCACACGAAATTTCGAACATTGTGTTCACGAAACATGGCCACCGACTTGCGGATGATTTGTTTTTAAATTCTATTAAATACAAACGAACTCCGAAAATTACAAAAATTGCAAAGATGTCATGATATCGCATGTGGAGGCTATGATAAAAAATTAAGAATGTTTCGAGGAAGTTGTGACGTACATTGCTTAAAACCCAGACATCTCCACATGTGTTATCACAATATCACATGTGGTTTGTCTGGGTTTCAAGCAACGTACGTCACAACTTGCTCGGAACATTCTTAATTTTTTTATCATAGCCTCCACATGCGATATCATGACATCTTGACAATTTTTGTAATTTTCGGACTTCGTTTGTATTTAATAGAATTTAAAAACAAATCGCCTGCAAGTCGGTGGCCATGTTTCGTGGACACGATGTTCGAAATTTCGGGTGTGTTCCTAGATAGCGCCTCATAAAACACTCAAAAGCATGAATATTATTTTTTGAATGACTAAATTCCATTATTCCATGCACCTGCTTTTTACGAAAAAATTCAAGTAAATGATACAAATTAACTAAATGCAGCAAAAAACGATAAAAATGTACCAAATTTTAAAATCTAGCTCCTAATACTATAGTAGGGCTACAAAAAAATTTAGGTGCAAAACGAAAAAGAAAATTTAAATTCTTTACCGAGTGCCAGGATTCTAGCACTCGGCAAAGAAATTAAAAAAAGTCATGAAAATTCTTTGTCGAGTGCCAGATCGTGGGCACTCGGCAAAGAAATTAAAAAAATAAAATAAAATGCTGAAAATTCTTTGACGAGTGTCGTATTGCGGGCACTCGGCAAAGTATTTATTTTTTAAAAATAAAAGGCTTTGCCGAGTGCCAGATCACGAGCGCTCGGCAAAGAATTTTTTTTAAAGAAAATAAAAGGCTTTGCCGAGTGCCAGATCGCCGGCACTCGGCAAAGCAATTTTTTTAAAAAAATTAAAAACTTTGCCGAGTGTCGGATCGCGGGCGCTCGGCAAAGCATTTTTTTTAAAAAAAATAAAAGGCTTTGCCGAGTGCCAGATCACCGGCACTCGGCAAAACAATTTTTTTTTAAAAAAATAAAAACTTTACCGAGTGCCGGATCGCAGGCACTCGCAAAGCACGTAAAATAAAATACCCTCAGCTTCCAGATGGCCACACGCCTGCGCCTGCGCCCGCGCCGCCCACACGCCCGCGCCCGCGCCGCTCGCCCGCCGCGCCGCCGCGCGCGCCCGGGCGCTCGCGCCGCCGTGCCGCCGCACCGCCAACGAGCACACACTAGGCTCGCCCGTTCCTTTTCTATACAATTCGTGCAGTGCGTGAAATAGTCGTGTCAGTAGTAATTGTTGTTGTATGTGTTGTCGTTGTATGTGATTTTCGGACATCGAGCCGTTGTATGTGGATATCGGCCATCGAGCCGTTGTATGTGGATGTCGGCCATCGAGCTGTCATATGTGAATGTCAGCCATCGTGCCGTTGTTTTTTGCAGGTATTCGAAACCTTCCCGTGCAGGGGAGGTTCTGCTAAAATTTTTAATTGATAGTATTATTTTTCTTTCTTTTTTTGCAGAGAAGAGCCCGTTGAAGCGGAGCCGGAGTACGCCGATCGTCTTCCTCGGTGTTGCGGGTCTGCCTGCACCGTGTCGCCTCGCCACTGCACCGACTCGCCACGGCTCCGCTAGCCTGACTCCACCGGCACCCTAGGTATAACCCCTTTCCTTATCATAGTCATAGCTCCCGTAACTCAGTTAGGCGTCTCCTGTTCGAAAGAGATACGATTATTGGTATGCAGATCTTTGCATATCTATGACCGTATCTATTTTGGATTGTCCACGTATTTTGGACAGCCGCGGATGAGTAGATGAGTTAGTTTCCTTGGTCTACTCTGATTCGAGACAGGGTTTCGGCATCATCTCCCTGTTGTTCTCCGGATACACACTCTCCCTGCTAGGACGTGTATCGGGAGAACAGCGGGGAGGTGCTACCGAAATTCTGTCTCGGATAGGAGTAGAGCATGGAAACTAATCTCATCTACGCATCCGTGGGTGGGATTAGGACCTATTATCACCTATTAGATAGTACGAACGACATGTAGCTGCAATTGATGGTTACTTTGCTCGCTGGTATATATGTTAGAGGATGGATGACCGTGAGTGGATGTATACGGGCCACTCAAGTTAGAGTGATTTCACCACTAAATGGATGATGAAGACCAATGATTTCTTAGAACTAGCATTTGGCGAGCTGCTAAAGGAGCATTTCTAGTTTTGTGTCCCTACAAGAGATGTGCAAATAGAAAAAGGAAAAACAAGGTGGATATGGGTAAACATTTTTGAAGAATGGATTTACGCCGGACTATACTCGGTGGGTCCACCATGGTGAAGCCCATCGTCTGAGAGAGGAGGTGGTGAGACCCCACGTCGAGGATTTTGATCCTGCTGCCGGGGTAGCAGACATGTTAGATGACTTTCATGAAGGACAGTACACTAAAGGACGTACGGAGGAGGAGATTGAGGCAACTGCAAAGGTATTCTATAACATGATGTCTTCAGCACAGAAACCCCTTCACGACCAGACAACAGTTTCTCAATTGGATGCCATTGGACGTTTAATAGGGTTCAAGTCCGAGTGTAGCATGAGTCGAGAACACTTCGATGGTATGTTGATCGTGATTGGCAACCTGCTTCTGGATGGCCACATTCTGCCAAAGAGCATGTATGAGTCACAGAAACTCCTTTGTGCACTAAAGATGACGTATGATCAGATACATGTTTGTCCGAAGGGGTGCGTCCTATTTAGGAAAGAACACAAGGATGCAAATTATTGTCCAAAGTGTAAATCATCCAGGTACCTGGAGGTAGACTCTGGTGATGGCCAGAAGAGGCAGCTTATGATCCCTGTGAAGATCCTATGGTACCTCCCGTTCGTACCGAGGATCCAACGGCTATACATGACCGAGGAATCCGCGAAACAGATGACATGGCATAAAAAGGGAAAACGATACAATGCTGACAAACTGGTACATCCATCTGATGGTGAAGCATGGACCCGCTTTAATTGCATTTATCGTGAGAAAGCAGATGAGGCTCGTAATGTACGTGTTGCGCTGGCAACAGATGGGTTCAATCCTTATGGATTGATGGCTGCCCCATACACATGTTGGCCCATGTTCATTATCCCCCTCAACTTCCCCCCCCCCGGCGTATGCTTTTAAAGACAGAATATATTCTTGTCATTGATAATTTCTGGACACCCAGAGAGTAATATGGGTGTGTACATGAAGCCTGTGATTGATGAATTGGTCAGTGCTGGGGAGGAAGGCGTATGGACATATGACCGAGCTACAAAGACAAGCTTCAAAATGTACGTTTGGTACCACTACTCTCTGCATGACTTCCTGGCCTATGGGATATTCTGCGCTTGGTGTGTTCACGGGAAGTTCCCATGTCCAATATGCAAGGAACGTCTGAGGTTCATTTGGTTACAGAAGGGTGGCAAGTATTCGTCGTTTGACAAACATCGTCAATTCCCCCATCTTGACCATCCATTCAGACAAGACATCAAGAACTTTACGAAAGTGTCGTAGTGAAAGACCCTCCATCGCAAATGATGACTAGTGTCGAGGTTCATGCTCAGATAGATGCTCTTGTGGCCAATCAAGAAGGTGGTGGTTTTGTGGGGTATGGCGAGGAACACATGTGGACTCATAAGTCAGGGTTGACGAGGCTCCCCTATTTTGATGACCTCCTTCTCCCACATAACATTGATGTAATGCACACTGAAAAAGAATGTCGCTGAGGCACTTTGGGGAACCATCATGGAAACTGAAAAGTCAAAAGACAACCCTAAGGCTAGAGTGGACTTGGCAACGTTATATGATAGACCAAAGCAAGAGATGCATCCTCCTAGAGGCGGCAAGACATGGAAAAGGTCTAAGACCGATTTCGTCTTGGCTAGGAAATACAGGAGGGAAGTACTTGAATGGATGCAGATGCTAATGTTTCCTGATGGGTATGCAGCGAATCTGAGGGGAGTGAACTTATCTACTCTGCGAGTCAACGGGATGCACTAGTGTTAGTTATTTGGACTTGTGATGAACTTGCGTTAGCTATTTAGACTTATGATGCACTTATGTTATATATATGTTGTGATGCATCTGATCTATATGAGATATTTATGATGTATGTGAGATATATGTGATGAATTTGATATATATGTGAAACATTATTTTTGTCGCGATGGAATGTAAAAATTCAAAAAAATGGGGCGGTTATGGTCACTTTGCCGAGTGTAACACTCGGTAAAGGAAGCCTTTGCCGAGTGTAAAGGAAGCCTTTGCCGAGTGTAATCACAAAAACACTCGGCAAAGCTGGAAAAAGCAAGCCAATTTTGGCAAATTTCCCAGTTTTGCCGAGTGCCAAGGAGGAAGGCACTCAACAAAGAATTTTTAAAAAAATTATCTCTTTGCCGAGTGCCGGGAGCAGGGGCACTCGGCAAAGAATTTTCAAAAAAAAATTATCTCTTTGCCGAGTGCCACGCACAGGGACACTCGGCAAATAATTTTCAATTTTTTTTCTTTGCCGAGTGCCACGCAGAGGGGGCACTCGGCAAAGAATTTTCAAAAAAAATTCTTTGCCGAGTGCCACTCAGAGGGCACTCGGCAAAGAATTTTCAAATTTTTTTTCTTTGCCGAGTGCCACACAGAGGGGTGCTCGGCAAAGAATTTTCAAAAAAAATTCTTTGTCGAGTGCCACGCAGAGGGGCACTCGGCAAAGAATTTTCAAATTTTTTTCTTTGCCGAGTGCCACACACAGGGGCACTCGGCAAAGAAAATAAATTTTTTTTAAAAAAAAATTCTTTGCCGAGTGCCCAGCGGTGGGGCACTCGGCAAAGTACCCGTTAACGTTATCTGCCCCGTCACAGCAACTTTTCTTTGCCGAGTGCTGTTGTGGCACTCGGCAAAGCCTTTGCCAAGTGCCCGACAAAAAACACTCGGCAAAGAGGTATTTGCCGATGAATTTTTTGCCGTGTACTCTTTGCCGAGTGCGGCACTCGATAAAGCCTTTGCCGAGTGCCCTGGACACTCGGCAAAGCGCCTGATTCCCGTAGTGTCTCCATTTCTATATTGTGGAAAAATACGGCAAACGAGATGGATGAGGTTCCTTTCGTCTATTTTATTTTGAAATCCTATTTTTAGGTGGGATAGACCCATATTCATTCCGCATTTATGAAATATTGAAATTCAAAAAAAAGATTTAAGAGTTGTTAAGTACTAGTAACTTTTAAATAATATGTTTGTTTACAATGAATATTAGTTCAAGAAATTAGAAAGGTCCTGTTCATTTGGCTGATAAGTCATTGCTGAAAGTACTGTTCGCTGATTTGTTGTGAGAGAAAAATACTGCTGAATAGCTGGCTGATTTGGCTAATAAACTCAAGTGAATAGGGCGAAAGTCCACGTGAGAGGCCTAAAGAAGTATGTGGGAACTTTAACAATGCCTCTAACATAATGAATAGGACTACTAAGACATATGATAATCTTAGATTAAGTTTCCTGTTCCCGTCTATATTTATTATTTTTTGAACATTTTGTTTCCCGTTCCATTTTTGGCGATAAAATGCAGAAACAAAAATAGTTAAGGGTTTTCTTTCCATGTGTTTCCATTCTAGCACTAGGTAGCTGTATATAGCATCATCTTATTTCAATCACTAGGTTTGTTTGGTTGGAGGCCTCCCAACCCTAGGTCTCTAAAATCGAACATTGCCTGGGCTCAAACCAAACGTGCCCTAAAATGCCCGCTGAAAAGATTTATTAGGGGCAAATAATTTTTTAATTCTTGCTCCTCCCTAACAGTGACCAGAGCTATCAATCGACAGATTTGACTGCATCAATATAGTATGCAACAGAATATTTCTGTTGGTGACCAGTATTTTAACAAGCTTTCTGTGCAGCAATTATAGAGTATATGACACTGACAAGACAGTGAACCAAACCATTATGGTATACCCCATGCTATAGATACTCGAAAAAATAATTAGCCTAAGCATATTCTCAAATGTACTGTCCTTAATTAGTTCTTTAGAAAAGGAACATCACGTACACCTGACCTTCATTATAGTATGCTGTTATCCCATTATGCAGTACTATTCTCTTTTTTTTTTATTCTGCAGTTAAGCTAAGGGGCTGTTTAGTTGGCAAATTTTTTGGCGAAACGCTACTGTAGCAATTTCGTTGTTATTTGGTAAATATTGTCCAATCATGGTCTAATTAGGCTTAAAAGATTTGTCTCGTCCATTTTCGTCTAAACTGTGTAATTAGTTTTATTTTTTATCTATATTTAATACTTCATACATGTGTTCAAAGATTCGATGTGACGAAGAATCTGAAAATTTTAGCAAAATTTTTGGCATCTAAACGGTGCCTAAGGTGTCGACAAAATACTGAAAACCACTTTGTCGGCAGAGGTTGAATAATTGCACGATCGGTGTAGCCTAGACCACACTATAGTGTTGCTACTATATATAATATACTAATAATTCATCACTAATTTAGTCAGAAAGGGGCACGAGAGATACATACAGAATGCCAGTTGGAAAAGTTCACATGCTTTGTATTGCGGAAAAACAAGAGATGCCAACAATTCATGCACCGGAAAGCGGAAATAATCTGGACTTCTGGAGTTGTTCTGCTCTGGCTCTTTCTCTCCGATCTGTTGCATGCATGTCACCAATAAGGACACAACCAGCAGCAAGAGAATATATGCTTGCATATGATGATTTTGGGCACATATGCATATAATATGTGCCTTTGGTAGTTGATTCAACCTCGTAATGACAGAGTTACCTAACTAATTTTGTTATATGCTCTCTCCATTCCAAATTATAAGTCATTTTGACTTTTTTTTATATATTCATTTTGCTATGCATCTAGATATAATAATATGTCTAGATACATAGTAAAATAGATGAACCAAAAAAGTCAAAGCGACTTATAATTTAGAACGGAGAGAGTATTTAAGTTGTGACATCCAAAGTCTTGAGGTTTGGAAGAGGTAGGCCTGGCAGTTGGAGCTGTGATGACCCTTGTATTTGCAATATTCTCCACACCATCGTCATCTGTAAGCCAGAGACTGTACATGACCCAACAGAAAGAAACTTTTGCAGGAAACGGAGATCGTGCATGACACACTGCTTGCTGCTGCTGGTTTGTTGGTGATTTGGCCTTAACAAGAGAAGGAGAGATTTTCTCTAGTGGGAGCAAAAGGGGTAGGGCACCATACAGTGACTACCACCTAGTGGTGCCTTATCAAGTGTGTTTTTGCTTGGTGCTTTAGCGTAGGCCCCCAGGCCCAAGAGGACAAAAGCTAGAGGGTCAAGTGGATTAGAATCAATGGCTACTGATGATGATGCCTAATGCTAACAAAAAGCCTTGAACCAGAAAGGAGGAAATAAGAGGATCTAGATTCTAGAAGTAGGGGCAACCTAGTTCTCTCATAGTGCTCCTGCTGCCTTGAGCCTACTCCATGTCTCATGCCATGATTTTAGGTAATCTTGACTAAGGATGAAAACGGTCGAACTCGGTCGAAAAACTCCTCAACCGTTTTCTACTTTTACATTTGAAATATGAAAGCGAAAGCGAAAGCGGACAAGCCGGACACGAAAACGAACACGAACTTACGGAATATCTAGAATTTCGGAAACGAACCAATTCGAGCGGAATTATGTCGAACACGGTTGGTATACGAAAATTCAATACGGAATACCGACTTGTAGGACCAAGTCCATAAAAATTAACAAAGTCCATGACCAAGTACATAATAATTACCAAGTGCATATAATAATTAACAAGTGCATTTGGTATTAAGTGACGTAGCTGTATTTTTATACCATTTAATTTAACATGATATAGCTACTGTAAGAAAGCATGATACAGTATATTTAAAAGTAACATTGTGTGTAGGCATATTAAAAATTTTAGTGCCCATACATTAGCTGGATATCACTGGCCAATTAATTAAACTGATATAAATTGCAAGCTTTATGAGGTTAAATATCACGGGCTCACGGGAGAGGAAGATAGGATTGTCTACTTGTCATTGGGCCGGGCCCAAGAAGAAGGGAAGCGGAGAAGAATCAAGAATGCTGCTGGCTTGCTGCCGACCTGCAGACTGCGCTTTAGTACCACCTCGCGAGGCTGGGCGTGATGATGCTGGGGCGCCGCCTATAATAACGGTAGCTGGCCACCGATTGAAATAACACAGCTGCATGCTGAGCGGCTTGTGAGTTCTGTAGTGGGCCAAATTCGGATTATTTCGAATTTAGAGGTCTGTAGAAAACGATGCTAGATATTTTCGTTCCGTTTACATCACGGGCAGGGGAGTGAGGGCTGGACCAAATTCGGTCAAAACCGAATTTGTAATACGGTTCATTCCGAATAAAATGTAGAAATGTAGAAATCGGTCGAACAAAGGCTAAATCGATTCCGCTCCGAGTTCGAATTTAGTACTCCGAATTTCGAACCGAATTTGAATTTGTCCGCAAAATACGAAATCGATCGGGTAAAATGTAGAAAACGATGCGGTTCGGTTCGGGATATTTCCGTTCCATTTTCAACCCTAATCTTGACCCAGGCTGTGTTTAGTTCACCGAATTTGGAGTGTCAAATTTACTGTAGCAATACTATAGTATTTCGTTTGTATTTGGTAATAATTGTCCAACCGTTGACTAATTAGGCTCAAAACGTTCGTCTCGCAAAGTACAACCGAACTGTGCAATTAGTTTTTGATTTCATCTACATTTAGTACTCCATGCATGTATCGCAAGTTTAATATAACAGAGAATCTTCTTTTTTGCATAGTGCATTTTTCAAGGAACTAAACACAGCCTCAATTTGAAAGTGATATTTGTACACTGTGCATGGTGAAAAGAGTTCCTTCAACCAGTCTAGCAGCAGGCCAAAACATTGAATCAACCATGCAGGAGCAATCATACAGATCCATGCTTGCATGCATGCATACAAATTAAATGATTATGATCTGCCTGTGGTAAATATGACTGCATAAATGCTAGCCATGTGGCTCATGATACAGTAATTAATTGTTGTTGTTGATATACAGAATGCAAGCTTTTCTCAAGCTTCATCAGGTAATTTATTTATCAGGTAAGTCAAAAGATGGATGTGGACATTGTGTCACCACCATGACCCATGGACCATCTGAGACACCCAGTGAAGCACGCTCATTTGTGAGGCTGTCCTCTTCGATCAGCCTCAAGTGGTAAATCGGTCTCATGATGCTGTTTGAGCAGAGTAATTAATTCGGAGGTAGTGGCTATCAATGTACGAAGCGTCCTAATCATGGAACAGAGTTTATTAACGTAAATTGACCTAGCAATTACCCAGCTGATGAGATGGTAGACAGGCCATAAATGATGCATCAGATGTTACTCTTGAAATTGTATAATAATATCCTTTTTTATGATACAGACGTGGGATTGACATGATAGGGTGACATTGATGCAGAAAAATTAGGCCGCTTAAAGAAGGCTCGCTTTGTTTTAACTCACTCATACAACAATGTCCCTTCAATGAAGCAAGTTGTACATCAAACATAAAATATGGAGAGTATGGGGGGGGGGGGGGGGGGGGGGGGGGGACATCTGAAGCGGCATTGAAATGAAATATTAAATGTCCCACAAGAGGATATACACAGATCAAATATTAGTCCGGAACATTATTACTACTACAAACATAATTTTATTATTTCTACCTAATGCACTATCACTTACTCTTCACTTCCGCATGAAAACTCGAAAAGTATGGTCTGTTAGATTAGATATAGATAAACCACATATTTACTTCTTAAAAAATGATCAGGTCACTCGCCACTCACCCGTAGAAGTAGGCCGTAGCATGGTGTGCTTCAGTGCCTGCGTGGATCAGCTGTATCTATATTTAGGGACGGAAACGGACGGAAAAATCCTATTTCTACTTCCGTTTCTATATATTTTTTTTTGCGAAAACGGAATCAGAATATGCGGACATACGGAAACAGACAAATACAGATGGAGAGCCGAAAAATTAAATTAAGATCACATAATCTAATATTCTCAAATTATATATATATATATATATATATATATATATATATATATATATATATATAAAGTCATGTAATAATATATACAAAGTTTAATATTCATTTACATACTATATACGTGAACATAACATGCATATTTGGTGATTCGTAGTTATATTAACATAACTTAAGGACATGTAATTATTGAACATAGATTGAAAAAGGGATAAAAAGGGGATAAATACGGGTCTATTCCGTATTAAAACGGGATTACTCGGAAACGAACGGAAAATACCATTTTCTACTTCTGCAAATACGAAAACGGGATCTCGCAAATACAAAAACGGACAGAAAAATATAGAAAACAGAACGGGACGGTACGGGAAAAATTCCGTCCGTTTTCAATATTGAGATTCTACTTACCCAGAGGTAAAAAAAAAAGGAAAAAGAAACCAGATCACATCGTGTGCACACGTTTTCTTTCCATGAACCAGTTTCTTCTGTGTCTGTAGCCTGAAGGAAAAGCACTACTGCTAGACTGCAGGCCTGCAGCGGTGCAGCAGCCACTGAGCCATGCCATCGTCAGTAGGAGCATATATTCCGTACGTGTAGGGCAGTGTCTCCGCGTATACTCTGTACATCCGTACCGTGCGTGCATGCATGCGATGCCTGTCAGTGCAGTGCCAGGAGCAGTAGCCATGGCCCATGGACCAGGCCCTTGTTTAGATTGGGAAAAAATTTCACCTCGATGAATAGTACCACTTTCGTCTTATTTGACAAATATTGTCCAATCGTGGACCAACTAGGCTCAAAAGATTCATCTCGTGATTTACAACTAAACTGTGTAATTAGTTATTTTTTTACCTACATTTAATACTCCATGCAAGTAGTTAAAAATTGATGTGATGGAGAGAGAGTGAAAAAACTTGGAATTTTGATGTCATCTAAACAAGGGGCAGGCACAGAAAAGAAAACCCCCTCTGGCCTCCTTTTATTTTGTGGTGCTGGAATGGACGCCGTGCCCCCCACCCTAAGTCCTAAGACTATCCGCACTCATGGACCTCTATATTCATTCTCTAAAAAAAATATTACATCTTAGTCACCACAAAATATACAGTTTTCCCGCATTCATCCATCCTCTATATCATCATCTATCCACTATGGGCCCACTTGTCACTTTATCTAAATATATCCATGTGACATCTTATTTTGAAGTATCTATTGAAACGAATTTAATGGTGCAATTGAAATTTAATTTGATTTTTTGGTTTGTGGGTTATAATATTTTTTATCGTTTATCAAGTGGGGCCCGTGCTGTGCTCTCTCACAAGCGCTCTCTCTCAGTCACGGGAGCAGACAGCAGTAGTGGCCGGTCACGCTAGATTTGGCGGACGTAGCATGTGTGGCGTATGTTTTACTGTTTCTAGTGCAGCAAATTTCATCCGGTATACATCGATATGGAAGATAGCGGCCGCGTTTACAGATACCAGTGCGGTTCGTCTAATGGGCGCATGCAGCAGCTGCAGCTTTCGCTGGTCACCTTCACCTCACGAGCGCATGGATGGACGTGGTGGAGTGGAGGCGCGAACGCATCGCATTGCTTTGCTTACGCTTGGCACTCTCAGATCGGCAGCGTCCTGTCCCCCGCACGCACGCGTTGCTTGGCACTGTCAGTGAGGAGCAAGGTTTTAAATCTCCGGCTATAGGTATCGCTATAGCCCGCTATAGCTGTATAAGAAAGATCAAGCTATTTTGTGTCTATGTACAACTTAGCCGATATAGTCCGCTATATCCCCATTTAGCTCCGCTATATCTGTTTTTGAGGTCATCCGCTAAAATGTCTTAGCCGGAGATTTAAAACACTGGTGAGGAGCCGAGGACTGGGGTGAGCAGCTACGATGGACTCGTGGACGCCCGCTGCCATGCATGCCGATGATGCTTTTGGAAGGGAGGATCGACGTGTTGATGTGCAAACGACTAGGGCCCTGTTTAGTTCCTAGAAAATTTTGCAAATTTTTTCAGATTTCCCGTCACATCGAATCTTTAGACACATGCATGAAGCATTAAATATAGATAAAAAATAAAACTAATTACACAGTTTAGACGAAATGGACGAGACGAATCTTTTAAGTCTAATGAGACCATGATTGGACAATATTTGCCAAATAACAACGAAAATAGCTACAGTGCTATTTTGCAAAAAAAAAATTCATCTAAACCAGCCCTAGGTGTGAGACCATGGGATCGAGATGGGAACGGGAGAGGGGGCAACGATTGCCATGGCAAAGCAAAGATGTTGCCGGCCTACAGTTGATGAGTCATCTGCGTATATCCTCTGGCGCCGGCGGGGAACAAGCTCAAGCAGGGCTCAACTCTTTATAGAGTTTCAGGTGTATCAGCTATCAGGTTCAGAATTTCGAGCCTAGCTACTCTTTAAGACTTCAGGTTTGAAGATGCGTTCATCAACGTTTGGGGTTATATATTACTCAGTACTAAGCACGGTTTCACGTTTGGGGTTACATCGATCGGCCATGAACGGAACGGCTGCATCGCCTGCACTGGAAATCTGAAATCCCTGAGACCCGAAGCAACCACCTGCATTTTGCAAAGTCATGGCCACCTGCTGCAGGTATGCAGGTGCGCAACGCCATCGAATCGAGCCATCGACACCTCACGCGCTGATCCTGATGGGCAACCGCATCGGGACATCGAGCACAAAAGTGAGTGCCTGATGTGAGGAAGCTTTGGATTGGATATCACATCGCCGGCCCGAGAATGATCAGCACTGCACTGCACTTCACTGCACTGCACTGCACTGATGCTCTTTGAGAAATGGGCAAGATTCCCTTCGCCAGGGCCTGTCCTGGTGTCCTGTCGTTTCCGTAAAAAAAAAAAGTTTGGGAAACACACGTACTACAGTACACTGTATTGGTATTAATCTTCAGCATTTATCATTTATCATTGTGCAGAGTAGTATTTTTTAGGGGTATAAAATCTCTAATACGTGCTACAAATCATATAACATCTTTCTTTATGGAGGCAGAGGGAATATGTAGTAATATTTGCATGTGGCCCCTGAACCTGGTCGAAAAATCCCCAAAATAACTAACCCCTTTCGCAAGTCGCAACCTTTGCCCAAAAGAGTACACGAAATGATCGGTTTGCTTACTGATAAAACCACTACTCATGTCTGAGAAGAATACCTGTATTTCTCATATGACTTCATCCAAGCATGGCTCATGCCTGTTGGCTGTTGCTGATTTGCTGAATGTTCATCGTACTAGGTCCACAGTTACTTTTGCACTGGAGGAGGGAATCATCACAAACGGTAGGCCCTAACTGGAACGGAGCTGCTATGGATGCAAGTTGCCGGCATAACTGTTCATCACAATCTTAGGGCCTGTTTTGGTTTCATTTTGTTAAAGTTTAACTTTCATCACATCAATGTCCCCTCAAATGCATGAAGTACTAAGTGTAGACTAATTGCATGCATGTCGGTACAGATTAGGAGTAATTTACGAGACGAATCTATTAAGCCTAATTAGTTCAAGATTGGAAACTTTTTGTCAAATAAGACGAAAGTGCTACAATATTTGCTAAACTTTAACTCCTCGAATCAAATACCCCTTAATATGAACTGAACTGTCATGACCTCTTTTTTTTTACCACTGTAAACAAACAGATCAATGGCATCATGAGGCTGACAGGTGCTCTTGGTCGAAGAGTACAGGATTGGTCACTTTTACATGACCTCACTCCAACTGCTACGCTTTTATTGGGATTTGTGGATCACGCCCGTCTCCTTTTCAGCACTCGCATGCCTGTCTCTTCCTCCATCGTCTCTGCCAACCATGTCTGCTGTACTGACTGTCCATAGAGGCAGGTAGCAGCACTGAGCTCAGCTCAGCTCATCATGGAATCTCTAGCAGTAGCAGTAAAGGTTCTCGTTATTTTTTATTAGGGGCCTGTTTAGATCCCAAATATTTTCTCAAATTCCACTATGCAAAAAGAAGATTTTCCATCACATCAAAATATCGGCACATGCATGGAGTACTAAATGTAGATGAAATCAAAAACTAATTGCATAGTTTTATTGTACTTTGCGAGACGAACATTTTGAACCTAATTAGTCAATGTATGGATAATTTTTACCAAATAAAAACAAAAAACTACAGTGCACTACAGTAGTGAACAGTAAATCCGCCGCCCCCAAATTGGGGCAACTAAACACGGCCTAGACCTGGAACGGAAGGCCATGGCAGCCCTTTTCTTTGGCCTTGTTCAGGCCTTGTTTACATGCTAAATTTTTCCCTAAATTTTACTATGCAAAAAAAAAAAATTCTCCATCACATCAAAATAACGGCACATGCATGAAGTACTAAATGTAGATGAAATCAAAAACTAATTGCATAGTTTAATTGTACTTTGCGAGACGAATATTTTAAGCCTAATTAGTCAATATTTGGACAAAAATTCATAAATACAAACGAAATGTTACAGTGGGGAATCTGTTACTATACAGATTTTGGACCTCCCAAATCAGGCCAACTAAACACGGCCTTAGATACCAGGGCCACGTTTAGATGCTAAAAAAATTTCAACCCAATGAATAGTACTACTTTCGTCTTATTTGACAAATATTGTCCAATCATGGACCAACTAGGCTCAAAAGATTCATCTCGTGATTTTCAACTAAACTGTGTAATTAGTTTTTTTTTACCTACATTTACTACTTCATACATGGGTCCAAAGATTGATGTGATGGAGAGAGAGTGAAAAAAATTCAACTTTTGGAGTGCATCTAAACAAGGCCCAGATTTCACCCCCAAATTCCACTATACAAAAAGAAGATTCCCCGTCACATCAAAATATCGGCACATGTTTGGAGTACTAAATATAGATGAAATAAAAAACTAATTACACAATTTTGTTGTACTTTGCGAGACGAACATTTTAAGCCTAATTAATCAATGTTTGTACAATTATTACCAAATAAAAACAAAATTGCTACAATGTTGTACAGTATTTACTGTAACTTTGGGGCCTGTTTAGTTGGGTCACCAACCCAAAAAGCAAACCCAAAAAGTGCTACAGTACCTGTCACATCAAATCTTGCGGCACATGCATGAAGTACTAAATGTAGACGAAAGAAAAAACTAATTACACAGTTTAGTTGTAAATCACGAGACAAATCTTTTGAGCCTAATTAGTCCATGATTGGACACAAATTGCCAAATAAAAACGAAAAGTGCTACAGTAGCCGAACCCAAACTTTTTCACCAACTAAACAACCCCTTGGTATCTAAACAAGCCCTTTGTGGAATTGCTGATGGAAAGGTTCTTGACTTCGTTTACCTGCTGAGCTCGTGACAATTTGAAACTCTGTCAGTTCCCCTCTGTCTGTTTTTGCACTTGAAGGAAACTCTGGGAAATGGATTAGAAAGTGTACCAATTCTGCTGAATATGATGTTATTTTTCTTCTCAACTGTACTGGGAAGCTCATGAAACCTACGGCGTCAAGAAGCAAACTCTACTTCATTTTGATACCGTGATGACGCAGTTAGGCAGTGCACATCTCTCATAAGTAGCAGGTAATCATCTAGCTCAACTTGTGTAATGGGCCGGTGCCACAAGGCAGCTTTTGTTGTGCTGCCTCTGCTGGGCTTCAATTTATTCAGAGATTGTTTAGGCCCAGCCTAATTTTCGTACTGTAGTCTCTTAACTGAAGCCCGCACAATCTAGCGGGACCTGCCCTTTGGGGCCATATATGGGCCATCAATCCATTATGATCAACGGGACACATTTCAACAGCCCAGTCATCTCATTGGTTTCCCACCATCTTATATCTTGAAAATACTCCTCCATCCAAAAAGACTGCAATTCTCGTTTTCGAGCAATCAAACAATCTCAGCTGGACCAAATCTATATAAAAAAGTACTAATATTTACTATACCAAATAAATATTATTAGATTAATTATTAAATATATTTTTAAATAGTAAATCTATTTGAAGACATAAATGTTGTTACTATTTTCGATACACTTAGTCGAACTAATTTTATTTTTGATTTGCTTCAAATCTAAATTATACTCTTTTTTAACCGGAGGAAGTAGCTGTAGCTGATAAGAACGCAATTGCAAAAATATCAATAAATGCACAACATCTAAACTACGAATACCTAGTGGCATTATCTTCCTTTTCCTTAAAAAGATGTGCAAAAAGAAACTATTAGACAGAGACAGGTAGTCAATACATTACAATTTGACAGAAAATGAGCCTATACGAAACCATTGAGCTAACATGAGCTAATGTATCCTTCACTTTTGGGACTAGAGACCCATTGGTAAAAGCCTGGCATTTGGTGGACACAGCTACGTGTGTATCCTGGTGACTGATGAGCCAGGAAACCAAAATGTTAGGCAAGAGCAAGAGCATGTCCTTTTTTCTCCTAATAGAATAGCATGTGGATCTTGGGGTTCCATGTGACTGGGACATAAAAAAATCATGGCCGACACAGTACTTAACCAATGATATCCAGAATCAAACGAGATAGAAGCATGATCACCTGTTTGGCAATGGTCAGGGGACCTTACCTGACCTTACCCGTAGCTAGCAACTCCCATGTGCCCACAGCCCACTCATTGGCCTGTGCATTGAAACATGGATACTGTCAAGCCGAATCAACTAAAAGAAATGGAAGCCCTGATGACAAAGCAATTAAAGAAATGCAGACCAACCAAACCTAATAAGAAACTTATCAAATTCGTAGGGTATCATGAAAAAGGTCTGTACTTACTATTTCTAATCTTTTTTTAAAAAAAGAATCGTACTTACTAATATCTAATGATTAGGAGACCAAAGTCAGATTAATCACTGGGGGCTAAACCTCGTCTGAAAGAATAAATCCAGTAGCCATAACATGGATGATCATATATTCATGTGAATGCAAACTTTGCTAAGTTGTTTACCTGGCACATGTAATGTAATAATGTAATGATTTTCATCCGTTTCCCTTTTTTTCGAACAGAAGTCCTGTTTTTTTTTTTTGATAAATAACAGAAATTCGGTTGCCAGCTTGTCTGCCTGAAAGTGACAAAACCTCATAAATTCCTAGGCCCGGTCTCGGATAACCCCGATGATAAATGCAGCAGCCTCTCATGCGCCTGGGGGAGAACCGGAGAAGGACAAGCATCACCATTACCATGTGAGCCTCAGCCACCACATTCATTATCTCAGTATATTAAAAGCCCAGAGCAACCCCTGAAAATCCTGTGACCTGCACGTAGCCACGGAGCCACCACAGTAACATGAGGGCCACCAACACACGAACGAAGGCATGCATAAAGATCAAAGACACTGTCCATGACGACGAGAAAGTATGAGCAGTTCATGCACCTTATGTGCAGAGAGCATCAGCAGTTGCATATGCATGCGTACCGGCCCACAGCTCACCGGAAAACCGCCGTCGTCCTGCAGCCGTCTTCCCCTTGCCCGACAACAGTTCGATCACATGGCAAACGGACAGTGCCATCTGCCCGGCCTGTTCCTTTAGACGGCTCACGTACAAACACTGAACCCCACATGCGTTGGTGGCTTGATGCACATAGTTGCGTGTTGCAACTTGCCGCGTCCGCACACATCACATGTCCTCGATCACTCGCACAGCAGATCTCTGCGTGCTGGTAGCCCATGGCCGCACAGGCATGGTTCGTCTCGGAGCACATAGAGCGGCGACACGCCATGGCTGCATGTCCGATCTTGTCTCTGAAGCTGGTTCACCGGGGGTCCCTATCGGTGCCGGTGCCACAAGGCATCACTGACTCATCTTCTCCTGTGTCCAAGGATGAACAGCAATGAATGGGATAACATGTTTAGAGGTGCTGCGCAGCTGCGGTCAAGCCTTGTGGCACTGGATGAGGGTGAAATGCAGCCACCAGTGTATATATATCCATGATCTGTCTCACTGCCACTGTGTCTCTGTCAATTTTTCATTCCAATCCCCTGGACAACACCGCAAAACGAATGGATAAGAACATTTGAAGTGCTGAGATTGATTCATTTTTTTAATAAAAGTGCTAAGATTGATTGGCATGGGGTAAGCTTATTGACACAACATTCTTAATTATACTCTATATAAGAGGCTGTTTTCCTTCTCGTTTTCTGGAATCAATAACTAGACATTCTCTATTCAGTAACCTTATTTGACACATGGTAGATAATCACACTTTCACAGGTAAAAAAATATCCAGCAATATTTTCATTAAGCTATAGGTATGAATTGACGATCATTAAGAAGACCATATCAAATAAATAAACTACATGCTGTATACTATATCAAAATGTTATCAAGAAAAAGAAACACAGTAATTGGGAAAAATGATGTATGATTGTGACCTCCACTGTATCAATGATGCGCTTTAAAACATGACTTCCAACCTTTGCGATTCAAGTGATTATTACAGTCAGACTTAGCCACCTAACATAGGCTTTTTGACCTAGATTGTAATTTTTTAGCCTAGCTCATTCGATATAGTTTCCACTGATATTGTTCTTACATTATGCTATTGGAACTGAGTAGATGCACCAACCAAATACTCAGCTGCCAGAGACAGTTTTTTTTTGGAGCGCTGGAACGAAAGTAACTCAGCTGCCAGAGCGGCCTCATATGTTTGATATTTGCAGCTTACTTTGAATTTGTGCTTAGCCATAACAATACTTCAGCATGACCGCTATCAAGCAGAATGTTTCATAAAAGACGTCATGCAGGGACCAAGCAGATACCAAACATCAGATCTCGTACCAAAATGAGTTTCATACATTAATCATTCAAGAATGAACTTAAAGTGCCTATACATGATCACACAGGTACCTAGACCTTTGGTAGCACTGGAGCATATAATAGAACTATCTGCCTTAAATAGTGTAATTGCCATGGAAATTGGTCTTTTGTTGATGTCTTATCATTGGTCTATATCTGTTCAATTATCTAATTTCAATAAAATTGAAGAATCTTCCAATTTTTATGTGAACTAAGTATTAGAGTAACACATGGACAGACCACGTTACCTCTATACTTGAGTAATCTACCTGAAAACCGATAGGCAATCTTACTAACTGATGATCTATTTAATATTTTCCACAGTTACATGTATGGTATCAAAAAAAAAAAACACAATCGACTCACAGAAGATGATATGCAATTGAGTAGCATCATGTGCAGGGGAATGGATGTCATATGGCATGACAGGGACTACAAAATTCATGACACCACACTAAAATTGATTGAGAACTACATTTGTAGCATATACAACACGATGTGCCAATGTGGATGAGCATCATCTCCGGGAACGAAATCATTACATGGAGCGGATGAGATTGCCTATGGCCAACCTAAAATGCAGCCTTTGATACTAGTGGTCAATCAAATTGCAAAAAGAGGAAGCAGTGAAGCACCATGTGCATATAAATGATATTTAAATGGAAGATTGAGACAGATGCTTTATGACTTCTTAACTTATCCAGCAACCAGAGCATGGTTAACATATATTGTGATATATGAATTTCGAATGCCGGTTGCACTGCATCAAGAATTCAGAAAGTTTACCTGCAAAGATCAAATATGCAGTTCTATTTAGTCAGCAAGAAAAGGATAAGATAGTATGGCAGTAGATAATGACTCCTCCAGCCAGCAAAAAAAATCTCTATTTCTCTTGGAAAAATCAGAAAAAAAAGACAAAGGTAAGTGGATAAAAAATCAACAAGTAGTGTAACCTTCACCGAAAGGTAGTAATTGGAAACAAAAGGTAATACTGGCAGCATAATATCATTTCCGAGGACCTGACCTTTTTTGTGCACTGTATAAAGCAGAATAATGCATCCTTAACGGGAAAGGCAGTATAGATTGGATTCAATAGGCAATATAAGGAGTATAACCTGAGTTGACTTTTTTTGGGCAGGGGGTTGTCAATTTTTGATCTTCAACCAATTGTATTTTTGCGCATTCTGACAGTCATCTATTGACCTTATACTTCAGTAAAAATACGTGTTTACACATTTTTTTTACAAGAGTTCAGTATTTTAAATTCTAATAATTGTGGGGTGTGTTTCACCTTAGCGTTTCCTTAAGGCTAAGCCACATTGTATTTTCTTAATTGTTTTTTAGATTAACCTAAGAGCCTCTTTGCATCGTATTCATTCATGGCCTAACCTTTGTCGTATTTAGTATTGTAGACCCCATGTCTATATATGTACTACGCAGAGTGCATGGACACTTGGGGCCCAAAGCCCCCTTCAGAACAAAATATGGTATAATACCACCCTTGCAAAAAAGATACTACTGACTACTGAACACAAAAAATTATATCCCTAACAAGACGCAAGCTATATTGTCTCTTCTTGGAACTAGCAAAGGAAATAAATCTTCTCCAAGTAACTGGATGGCCCCAGAACTACAGCATAGGGCCAACAAAGAGGAAGATCGGCCCCGGAACTATAGATTTTGATTCAATAATCTCTCAAGGTAATGAAATTCTGTTGATTTAGAGTGCATTACTTCTACTTAATGTATCAAACTTCAAAACCATGAACATCAAGTCAACATCAAAATAAATGGAGCACTGAGGATTTCAGTTTCAGTCATTACATTAGCCCATGCTGCCACAGTGAACCATACATACAGGAAATAGAATGGCCCTAATCTGGCTGTGACACCTGAAATGTAACATGAGATTCTCAAACAATTCAAATAAACCAATAAAATGATGATACTTAAGGAAACAAACAGGTCATCTTTTGAACTTTCAAGTTGAAAATTGAAGAACTAAAGGGCCCAAATAGCATCACCTTTTCATGAGGATTCTTCTCTGATGCCTTCATTTTTTTTTTCCTTTAGCTCTCCAAACGCTTATTTTGAATATCAGTTGCTTAGAACATAAACTTCAGCTATACAAAAACACAACAGTTAAAGCATAATTATAGTGAATGTTCCCTATCGCTCTACATACTTCCATAATCCAGTAACTAATTCAATTTGATAAGAAGAAAGTAGAAGACACTCAGCACTGCACAAGATTCCATGGGACAGTCCAAATCGTAGGAGCCATCTCTTTCCATCCTTCCAGAAAAGAAGCCCCAACCGACTAAAGCTATTCATAAACCATGTCACAATGAAAGGCTTCCAAAAGATAATGCTAACATGTAAGTCCTTTCAAGACATCCAGGCTCAGAATTATGCGGAGGACCACAATAGGTTATCTCAGGAACCAACTCTGAATCAACTTCGTCTAAACAAAAAAAGGATGACCAGTAGGTTGACAACAACATCCAGCCTAAATTTCCTTTATGAATGATGACTGCGCTCTACTATGAATCTTTGACAAAAATCTTGTTAGTTCATAGAACCTAATCCGGTAGCAGGGTGAGGTGTCCTCAGTCTGACAGATGATTGGCCTTTATATTATCAGGAACAAAAAGTTTGAAGTTCAAATATTACAGGAATAGGAATCCATGAGT
Organism: Saccharum hybrid cultivar R570; assembly: GCA_038087645.1. NCBI lineage: Eukaryota > Viridiplantae > Streptophyta > Magnoliopsida > Poales > Poaceae > Saccharum > Saccharum hybrid cultivar. Next base: position 31,333,682 of record JAQSUU010000001.1, on the reverse strand, counting down.
GAAGAAAACTGAGACTTGAAAAAGGGCCAACGAAAAAACTGTTAACCAAGAAAAGTACAAGGTGGCAAGGTGGGTCGATTTGCACGGGAAAGCGTGCTCTTTCTCAGAATTCAGCAAAGGGACAAACTTTGCATTTCGTGAGGCCCCCCATATTCCCACAGCACCAGTAGCCCCGTCCCCTCTAGCCACCAACCGATGCCAAAAATTTTTTAATGCCAGGAAAAGGCCAGCAAATGAGGCTCACACCCAACTAACTCTGTCTCAAATCTCTGACCTCAGAACATGCACCAATACCTCACCATCAATAAATACCCTCCTCCACCCCTCCCCACCACTGCACCTCCACAGCCATAATAACCTCCCTACAAATAGCCTCCAGTCCAAGGAATCAAGACACATACAAAGCAGCAGCAGCAAGCAAGCAATGGAGATAGAGTCGGTCAAGTGCGAGTGCTGTGGCCTGAGGGAGGACTGCACCCCGGACTACATTGCCAGCGTGAGAGCAGGCTTCCATGGCCAATGGCTGTGTGGGCTGTGCTGTGAGGCCGTCAGAGATGAGGCATGCAGGAAGAAGGCTCACCCAGGAGTAGAGGAGGCTGTGAGGGCTCACATGGCGTTCTGCAAGATGTTCAAGTCGAACCCCGCCGTCCGTGTGGCCGACGGCATGCGCCAGATGCTCCGGAGGCGGTCCGGTGATATGTCAAAGCCGGAATCAGCCAAGAAGTACAGCACCTCGCAGGTTGGAGACGAATCATCAGTGACACTGTATTGAAGAGTTCATCTATCCTAAGAGTTATAGACTGTCTAGCCCTCTTCTCAGGCTGAAATCCCTTCCATCTTTTGTCAGTTTGCTGTATGTTCTTATCATGCTTGGAATGTACATAAGATTCATGCAAATAGAAGCTAGTAATGTCTGGCTTTTTGATGAATTGGCCTTCTTTTTGTGCTCACAACACAATCATTGAGTTGATAAGTATTGATTTGGGGGAATTTCACTGTGTGTGCCCCAGCAGCACACACTCTCTATTCATCCTTTCTCTATTTTACATATAAGTCCTCATACAAAATAGTATTTACACCCACACTCCCCCTCAAGATGGGCTAAAGATATCTAATATGCTCATCTTGCTACAACTCAACTTATTTTCACTAGGCCCTAAACCCTTTGTAAAATAATCCGCTAGTTGACCACGTGATTTTACATACTTTAGCTTTAGGATCCCACTGTCTAGCTTCTCCTTGATGAAGAATCTATCAATCTCAACATGTTTAGTGCGGTCAAACTGAACGGGATTGTTTGCAATATTGATTGCAGCAACATTGTCACAATGAAGTATCATGGTCTCATTTCTCAACACCTGCAGCTCCTTCAACAAGCCCTTTAACCATAACATCTCACATAGATTCAATGTCATTGCCCTATATTCAGCTTCTGCAGTAGACCGAGCAACAACTACTTGCTTCTTGCTTCGCCATGAGACAATATTACCTCCCACAAACACACAATAACCAGAGGTAGACCTCCTATCATCCCTACAACTCGCCCAATCTGCATCACAGTATCCCTCCAAATCCAGGTGCATATTTTTTCTAAACCATAACCCTCTCCCTGGGGTTCCCTTCAGATATCTCAAAATTCTGTAGACAACTTCCATATGCCCTGTTCTAGGATCATGCATATATCTGCTTACCACACTCACTGCATAGGAAATGTCAGGTCTTGTGTGACACAAATAAATCAGTCTACCAACCAATCTCTGATAGGTTTCTTTATTCACGGGATCTCCAGATTAGGCAGTGATTTGATGATTTTTGTCAATAGGAGTGCTACATGGCCGACACCCAATCATTCCAGTTTCTGCCAAGAGATCTAGAATATACTTCCTTTGACAGAGAACAATACCCTTAGATGGCCTAGCAATCTCAATTCCAAGGAAGTACCGAAGTGGTCCTAGATCTTTTACCTCAAAGGCTCTTCTAAGATTTTCTTTCAGACACTTAATTTCCTCCACATCATCTCCAGTAATTACTATGTCATCCGCATATACTGCCATAATGGTGATAAATGTCCCTCTATGCTTATAGAAGACCGTATGATCACCATTGCATTGAGTGTATCCCATACCACAAACTGCCTTCCTAAACCTATCAAACCACGCCCGAGGTGACTGCTTTAGTCCATACAATGACTTTCTAAGTCTGCATACCTTCCCAACAGTTTGACTATTTGCAAACCCTGGTGGAATCTCCATATAGACCTCCTCCTGTAGGTCACCATGAATGAATGCATTCTTTACATCCATTTGATGGAGTGGCCAACCGAAATTAACTGCACAAGAGATCAAGGTCCTAACAGTACCCATCTTTGCCATATGAGCAAAGGTCTCATCATAGTTAATGCCATATGTTTGACTATATCCTTTTGCAACCAATCTTGCTTTATATCTATCCACCTCTCCTTTTGGGTTTTGCTTTACAGTATATACCCACTTACAGCCAACTGCTTTCTTCCCTTTTGGAAGTGGGACTAGCTCCCATGTCTTGTTCTTTTGAAGAGCATGCATCTCTTCTTCTATTGCTGCATTCCACTTAGGATCCTGTTTTGCACACTTCCAGTCTCTTGGAATAGGCACTATTTGTAAAGATGCCACAAATGCTCTATATGCAGATGAAAGACGAGAGTATGAGAGAAAATTAGCAATGTCATGATCAGTACTAGGATGTTCAAATCCATAGCGAGCAGGAGGTTTTTCAAAGTTAGATCTAGTATCTCTATGTTGTGCAAGAGGTAATTCTACATGCTCAGGATTAGGAGAGACATTACCACTTGACCCAGATTGGGTCGAAGAGCTCAATGGAGAGGAGTCCGAGGAGAGATTCGGGACTGGTGAAATAGACTGCTGTGTTTGTGGTGTACCAACTTGCTCCCCCTGACTCCTGAACCGCCTCCTTTGATACACAACTGGCACCTTCTTAGTTATTTGCTCCCCCTGCCTCCTGAACTGCCTCCTTTGATACACAATTGACTCCTCTGATTCCCTATTCTTGGCTAAACATGGGTTCGTCCTAACAATCGTCTCTTCACTCTCTTCAACAACCACCTTGAAAGGATCAAGATGCCCAAGAGAGGGGGTGAATTGGACTTTTCTAAAAATTAATTGCAAGAATTAAATCCTACAAGTCAAAGTTCACCCCTAGTGCCTACTAGTGTTCCTTGTGATTCTACTGGTAAAAGTTTTGCATCCTAAGTTCCAATCCTAGTCTAGCATGGCAATTCTAGAAAAGTAAAATCAAGCAATGAAAGTAATACAAGAAAGTAAAAGCTTGAAAGTAAGGGTTAGGAACACGACGATGTTTTTCCGAGGTATCGGAGAGTCGCCACTCCCCACTAGTCCTCGTTGGAGCACCCGCACAAGGGTGTAGCTCCCCCTTGATCCGCGCAAGGATCAAGTGCTCTCTACAGGCTGATTCTTTGATACTCCGTCACGGTGAATCGCCCAAAACTGCTCACAAGATGAGTTGGGTCATCTACAAGCTCGCCGGATGATCACCAAACTCTCAATCACCACCAAACCGTCTAGGTGATGGCGATCACCAAGAGTAACAAGCTAGAACTCTCACTTGACCACAACAAGCCTAATGAGAAGATGTATGCACACTTGCTACTCCCTAGTCACTAATGAGGGATCTCGAACTTTGATTCTCAAATCACTACCCTCACTAGGGCTCTTGCACTCCCTTGCACTTGAAAGATGTTTCTCAGCTGAACAAATGAGCAAGAGACCTCTAAAAGAGGTGGAGGGGATGTATTTATACACCCCACAGACAAATCCAACCGTTACCTGCCAACTCAGCAAAACACGCACTGACCGGACGCACCGATCGACGTGACCGGACGCGGCGGTCGAGTGTAACAGTCGAAAAACTGAACGACTTCGCTGAGTGACCGGACGCACCGATCAGGGGTGACCGGACGAGTCTGATCGTGCAAGACACTTACTATACTTTGATCTGGCACTCGATCGCGTCCGATCAGTGATGACCGGACGCGTCAGGTCAGCTAAGTACCTTACTGGAACGTGACCGGACGCGTCCGATTATTTTCCAGTCGCGTCCGATTATACTTTTACCCTCTCAAACACGTGTTAGACTGATCAACGCATCCGGTCCTCGCAGGGACCGCATCCGGTGAACCAGGTTGAAAATGCAGTGACTGTTAGTACTGACCGGACGCGTCCGGTCATGACAGAGACCGCGTCCGGTCAAGGGTAAACGGCTCAAACGACTTCAAAACGCGACGCAACTTGAACCAAGTTGATCCAACTAAACTTTGAGCTTTTCCTGAGCTACCTAATGCTAAGTTTGACAAGTGTGCACCACACCTAAACAAAAGACTCACCTAGGTCAAGCTACTCACTCATGCCCCCCTTTATAGTACGGCCAAAGAAAACAAGCGAAGATCCTAACGACTATTCCGGATGTAACTCAACACCTTGACATCCGGAACTAACCGTCCTTAATCTTGTCGTTGATCCTTTGAAAACTGAAACGATTTCCATCAAGGGGCATGAATACCATAGTGCCCAAAGCAGTTATCAACCCCATGATCTAACTTATCAAAGTTTCTGTAAAACACACGTTAGTCATGGTAATAATGCGTTGTCATCAATTGCCGAAACCAACTCTCGGGGCCTAGATGCTTTCAATCTCCTCCTTTTTGGTGATTGATGACAACACTTAGATTCAGAAGATTTAAGAGTTGAGGTTTTTGAACATGCTTGGTTTACATAAGCAAAAAGCAATTAGCACAAGGGGTTAGGAATTGCTTATTTGTTCCAAGCCAACTGAGTGTACTCACAAGATAAAACATGAAGAGTTAGTACACATAAAACATAGCTCATATGAAATCGGAGTAAGACACGGAAGCACAACCTTATGAGCTAAAACCAAATAAGTGACATGATATATAATAAAGTCTCACAATCACACAAGTCACAAAATGCAGGACGAGAAATTAAACATGATGCATGAATATAGCACACAAAGAAAATGAAACCCTCTATCAACACTCCCCATGAATCTACTCTCTCTCCCCCTTTGGCATCAAACACCAAAAAAACAAAGCTAAGGATCTGACGGGGGGAATAGAAGCAGTCGTGTCGGGTGCCGAGGAGCGTGGAGTGATCACAAACTGTGAAGTATCCTCCTTAGACTCTAAACTGTCAGGCTGACCCTCTGTAGATAGACGTGGCAGTGAAGTAGTCTGGGTCTGTAGAGCAGGTGCAGGAACTGAAGATGTAGTAGCAACAATAGGAGTAGTCTCTGTCACCTGAGCCTGAAAAGTACCAACTGTGGGAGGATCTGCTGAGGCAACTGATGACGACACTGTCTCTATAGCTCCGGTCCCTGACACTGGAAGAGCCACAGTCGTGGAAGCTGACAACCCTGAAGAGGTCACAACAGTGGTGTGCGAGGGTGTCGGCTGACCAGTCAGCTCGCTGTAGGAGACACTCAAGTCAGTGAAAGGAGTGCCCGAGAGAAGGTGAGGTCTGGGCTGAGCTGGTGGAGTGAACCCTGTCTGAATAGGAGTGTAGCTCGAGGACTAAAAAGTCTAAGGAACCTGCTGCTGGGGAGAGGTAAACTAAAAGCTCGGCTATCCTTGACTCTGAAGTCCACTGGACTGTAGTGCTGGAGTAAGGACAGACGGTGGTGGAGGTATCCCAACAGTGACGAGGTGTCGCAGGAGCTCAAGATACTGCTGCTGGGTGGCTGCCTGCTGCCTTTGCATCTCAAACTGCTGCCTCTGAAACTCCAGTTGCTGCCTCTGAAACTCGTCTTGACGAGCCTGAATCTGAGCAAATGCAGCTACTGTGTCCTGAGCCTGTCGCTGCATCTGAACCTCCTGTCTCTCCTGGGCCTGGGTCAACCTCTCAAGTATAGCCACCATGGCTGGGTCTGAGCGGGAGGCTGATCCTGAACCACCAGCTTCATGGTCGTGAGACCGAGGAGAGCAGTACCGGGGGATAGGCTGGTAGTCCTCGTCAGTGCTGTCAGTGGCAACATCCTCAACTAGATCAGCTGGCTAAGTATCAAGATCTGTAAGCTCGGCCTCAGCAAGACCGTCAACGGTCTCGTCCTGCTCAGTTGCTGTCTCTAGAACCTCTAGCCTCTGACGCTGTCCTGGCCTAGGTGTCTGCTCTCTAGTCACTGAAGCCCACAACTATCGAATATCATACTCTGGAAATACAGTAGTGGTATCAGATATCTCAGCTCTAATCTCTATAGGCAAGTCACACGCAGAACGAATAATGAAACATATCTAGTGTGCATAAGGTAACTGCCGGTGACCCTTGAAGCCCTCTGTCAAGGTGTCCTCCATCTCACATAGCATCAGATCACAAATATCAAACGGTGTCTGTGAGATGAGGTGATGAACAACCTAGAGCTGCATATGTGTCAGGCCCTCTCTGTATCCTAGCCTCAGAAGAAGAGTCCGCCTCACAATGGCATCTAGCACTCTGGCAAGGGGTGTCAAGCTAGCAGGTGCACGTCTGGACCTCTCGCCAAACGGCTCACATAAGCAAGGTCTGATCATATCCGTGGGTGGTACTGTACCTCCGTGAGGACGTCTCGGTGGTGAAGTCTGTCCAAAACACAGGTGGTGAATCTTCGTGTCTGAAGAAGGGAGTCTGAGAATCTCCCGTACCCTGGTGCTGTACAATCTGCAGTCACGGCCTCAGAATGCAAAGTGTATGAACTCGTGAGCAGGGTCAATCCAAAGTGAGGAGTAGAACTCTCTGACCCAAGTCCCGCAGTAAGCTCCAGTCCATCCTAGAAAGTCTGACAGACCAGGTAGAAAGGATAAGTGTGGACGGAGCTGCTCACCAACCACCTCAACTAAAGCCTCAAGTCGATAAACTCTCTAAAGTCTGAATGCAATCCCGCTGTCGACGTAGGCTCTGTAAAAATCCTCGTGCAGATGTGTGTAGAAGCCCTCTGAAGCTCTAGGGTCCCGCTGAGGTGGGAACCACCGACTAACCTCAACAAACCTGAGAGCCTGTACCTGGCATGCTGTAGCTCCCCTGAGGTCAAAGTGCTTGACTGGGGGGTGACCTCGAGCCCTGGGAGGTGGACGACCTCCACAACGCTAGCCCTCTGGCCTAGGAGTCACCTGAGCACGCGTACGTCCTGAGCGACGACACGGTGGAGTCTGAGCGGTCTGCTCCTCTGTCTCCTATGTGTCCTCTGTTGGTTGCTCTACAGGTGGGTCCTCTGTCCCCTCTGTGGCCTCAGTACCGAGCTGTCGACCTTCAAGATGAAAGCGACGCTCGCCAATGTGAATCCCACTGCCTCTGACACCCCTCTCTGCACGCTCTGCTGCATCAGCGACGACCTGTGCTATCTCTGCCTCAGTGGGTGTCCTCTTTCTCTTCTTGATGGCTATCTTCTTGCGCTTGCCACGGGCTACCTCTATCACCCTAGGAGGACTTTCATCCCCGTCACTCGGTCCACCACCAGCATTCTTGCAGCGAACTATACTGACAAAACTCTATGACTGAGAAAACCCTAAAAGTGTAAGATGGTGTACTGACACTTGTGAGGCTTGGCCTCAATCCGTATCCGCAGGCTTGGCCTCGGATTCAAAACAGATCACCTAACACACACAGAGCACCGACAAGACCCTCTCAGATGAGCGAAACTCTGATGAAAACGGGAAGTGACCTTGACGTGCTAGGGTTCCCCAGAAACGATGGACAAGCGCTTGCGAAGACGAAGTCACGTGAAAGACCTTTCACGGAGAGATGTCAAAGCCGTCGCGATCGTTAGGGTTAAGTCGTAGCCCTAGCAGTGGATGAGCAAAGCTGGCGCGGCTCGGCTCGGCTGCGGCGAGTAGCGAGCTAGGGCTAGGGTTCGGCAGTGCACGTGGACGGTGGCGCGGCTGCGGCTACCGGAGATGATGGACTCACGCGGGGAGGAGAAGCGGTGCACGCAGCTGAGGAGCGTAGGTGGCTGCGGTGGCGCTGCAGCGCGGGAGGAGGCACGGCGGCGCGGGAGGAGGCGTGGCTACGTGACTGTGGCGCAGTTAGCGGCGGCGAGCGGCGTGGCGCGGCTGAGCAGCGCAGGCGGCTGCGGCGGCGCGGGAGGAGGCGCGAGACGGCGAGGAGGCAGCTAGGGTTCGGGGCACAACGGTGATGGTGGATGAAAACGGAGACGACCGAAAGTAGATCGGGAAGTACGGTTAAAAAGGCTTAGATCCGCTTTTCACGCGATGACCGGACGCGCTGGTCGACTGACCGGACGCGGTGGAGCAGCGTCCGGTCAGAGTCCAGTAAGCTCCTGGTGTGACCGGACGCGTCCGGTTAGGGATGATCAGACGCTGACAGAGTCCGGTCAGAGTTTACCCGGGAACCCAACACGCATGACCGGACGCGGTGGTGGTCTCCGGGACCGGACGCGGTGGTCACAACGACACGTCCGGTGCAGCGTCTGGTCACAGATCTTTGAGATGGTCTTCGGGATGACCGGACGCGCTGGTGGTCACCGGGACCGGACGCAGTGATGAAGCAGCATCGCGTCCGGTCCAGCGTCCGATCACTGTAAAGCACCTTTCTTCAATCCGATCTTCGACGTGACTTCTCCCAATCAAGTTTCAATTCAAAGAGACTCAAATAAACACCAATTAGAACCTGATATGAGGGACCTCTCTCAAACCCTCAAGATTTTCAAAATATTTTGCCTTAGGCTAGTATTATTTTTAAGAAAATATGCAACAAACACCCGAGGAGCAACGTATGGCCATGCAATAGAGTTTATGAACTCTTGGGAGGGTCAAATGCTCTCTCTATTCATGGAGGAACACAGAGGTTGCTCAAGGCAAAACCGAAAAGAAACGACAAAGCAACAACCATGCATATGCACTGCAAAGCGAGAAAGGAAGGCTAGGTTGCTTGTCAAGTTTGATCCACGGTTAGGCTTCTTCACTCCTCTAAAGGTGGGTTATTGTAACCGTGTTAGACAAGTCCTAGATGCATTGCGAAAATTCAAATATGACATATGATACAATGCAATGCAAGGGACAACACAAGCTCATTTTTTAAAGTTACTAGAGTTAAGCACATTTAGTTCACTTCTCAACCTACAAAAGGTAGCCTCATCCAAAGGTTTAGTGAAGATATCCGCTAATTGATTTTCACTTCTTACACCTTCTAGTGATATATCATTTTTAGCAACATGATCTCTTAAAAAGTGGTGGTGGATATCAATGTGCTTGGTGTGTGAGTGTTGTACTGGATTATTAGCAATTTTAACGGCACTTTCATTGTCACATAAAAGTGACACCTTTTCAAGAACAACTCCATATTCTAGGAGGTTTTGTTTCATGTATAAGATTTATGCACAACAAGCCCCCGTGACAATGTATTCCGCCTTGGCGATGGATAAAGCCACACTATTTTGCTTTTTAGATGACCAAGATACTAAAGACCTCCCAAGCAAATGGCACCCTCCGTATGTGCTTTTTCTATCAATTTTGCAACCGGCGTAATCCAAATCGGAATAGCCAACTAGTTAGAATCTAGCTCCTTTGGGGTACCAAAGACCAATGCTTGGGATGTGTTTAAGATATCTTAAGATTCTTTTTATGGCACTTAGGTGAGGTTCTTTAGGGCACGCTTGAAAGCGAGCACACATGCACACACTAAACATGATATCGGGCCTAGATGCGGTTAGGTACAACAAGCTACCAATCATAGAACGGTAGAGAGTTTGATCAATTAGTTTACCTCCCTCATCTAGGTCGAGATGTCCATTAGATGGCATTGAGGTCTTGATTGGCTTACACTCTTCCATCTTGAATCTCTTGAGAAGATCCTTGGTATACTTTTCTTGAGAGATGAAAATCCCTTCTCTCATTTGCTTGAATTGAAAACCAAGGAAGAATGTTAGCTCACCAATCATAGACATCTCGAACTCCTTCGACATCAATTCACCAAATTCCTTGCAATAATCTTCATTTGTTGATCCGAAGATGATATCATCAACATAGACTTGACAAATGAAGATCTCCCCATTAAGCTTCTTGGTGAATAGTGTGATGTCGACCTTTCCAATAGTGAAGCCCTTCTTAATGAGGAAATCCCGGAGGCGCTCATACCACGCTCTAGGGGCTTGCTTGAGCCCATATAGCGCCTTGGACAACCTATAAATATGATTAGGATATCTAGGGTCTTCAAACCCGGAAGGTTGTTCAACATAGACTAGTTCATTTATGAAGCCATTTAAAAATACACTTTTCATATCCATTTGATATAGTTTCATTTCATGATGTGATGCATATGCAAGAAGGATAAGAATAGCTTCAAGTCTTGCAATGGGTGCAAAAGTCTCTCCAAAATCAAGACCTTCAACTTGAGAGAATCCATTTGCAACTAGTCTTGCCTTGTTCCTCACTACTACGCCTTGGTCATCTTGCTTGTTGCAGAACACCCACTTGGTTCCAATGACTCTTGCACCTTTTGGATGCTCTTCAAGTGTCCAAACTTGATTGCGGGTGAAGTTGTTCAATTCTTCATGCATAGCATTCACCCAATCCGGATCTTGAAGAGCTTCTTCTACATTCTTAGGTTCAAGACAAGAGACAAAAGAGTGATGTTCAATAAATGAAGCAAGCTTTTGAGATCGAGTCATTACACCCTTTGTAGGACTTCATATGATAAGATATTGTGGATGTGCTTGAAGTAGAGGTGAGTTTCTTCTATCAACCACTTGAGGAGATGGTTGGGGAGCATCAACATCTTGAGCTTGTGCCTTGGCTTGTTCATGAGAGATATGAGTGTCTTCATTTTCAACTCTCTCATTCTTATTGTCATCTTGAGGCACATGTGATGAAGATGGTGGATTGACAATTTGTACATCGTCTTCATCATCTTTAGGCTTGATGTCTCCCACCGGCATGTTCTTTATTGCCTTCCTCAATGGTTCATCACCTACATCATCACAATTCTCAATTGCTCATTGGGAGCCGTTAGATTCATCAAATTTCACATCATATGTTTCTTCAACCAAACCGGTGGCATGGTTAAATACTCTATATGCTTTGGACTTTGATGAGTAACCAACAAGAAAGCCAATATCACAACGTCTTTGAAATTTCCCTAGGTGTTGACGCTTTTTGTAGATGTAGCATTTGTAACCAAACACCCGGAAGAATGAGACGTCCGGCTTTTTCCCATTTAGCAACTCATAGGGAGTCTTGCCAAGAAACTTTTATAGGAAGAGGCGATTTGAAGCATAGCATGCGGTGTTGATTGCCTCGGCCCACAATTTTTCTGGTGTATTGTACTCATCTAGCATTGTTCTTGCAAGGGTGATCAAAGTCTGGTTCTTTCTCTCAACTACACCATTTTGTTGAGGAGTGTAGGTTGATGAAACTTCATGCTTGATTCCAATCTCATCACAATAAGCTTCAATGTTTGTGTTGTCAAACTCTTTGCTATTGTCACTTCTAATCTTCTTTATCTTAACTTTAAATTCATTTTAAGCTCTCTTTGCAAACTTCTTGAAACAATTGGCCACTTCGGATTTGTCATGAAGAAAGAAGGTCCAAGTGTATCTTGAGTAGTCATCCACAATCACAAGACAATAGAAATTTCCACCCAAGCTCTTGTAAGTTGTAGGACCAAATAAATCCATGTGTAGAAGTTCTAACACTCTTGATGTTGACATGTAAGCTTTGGTTGGATGAGTATTTGCAACTTGTTTACCGGCTTGACATGCACTGCAAGGTTTGTCCTTCTCAAACTTGACATCCTTCAAGCCTCTTACTAGTTCTTTCTTCAATAGCTTGTTGAGAGTGTTCATTCCAATATGAGCAACCCTCATATTCCAAAGTCATCCAAGTGTAGTTTTGGTAAACAAACATGTCATCAAGTTTGCATCTTCGGAGGTGAAATCAACAAGATAAAGATTGTTGTATCTAAAGCCTTTGAAAATCATTTGCTTGTCATCTATCTTTGTAACTACCACTTCATTAGGAGTGAATAAGCATTGGTAGCCAAGGTCACAAAGTTGTCTAACGGATAGTAAGTTGAAACTCAATGAAGCAATATAGAGCACATTTGAAAGAGAGTGATCATTTGATATTGCAATCTTGTCTATACCATTGACTTTGCTCTTTGAATTATCCCCAAATGTGATCTTCTCTTGACATACCCCATTCTCTTCAAGTGAGGTGAACATACGAGGGTCACCGGTCATATGTTGAGTGCAACCACTATCAATAATCCAATGAGATCCACCGGTCTTGTAGCTCACTTTGCAAATATTGGTCTCTTATGAACTTTCTTAGGCCGGTCTTGAGATGCTCTTTTTCTTGCTTGAGCTTTTTGTTCTCTTCAATAAGTGACTCATTTGATGTTTGCTTTTCTAGAGCCATCAACTTATTGTTCTCATTTCTAAGCGTCTCATTTTCACTCTTGAGCTTGACATAATCATCATAGTTGTTGGACTCAACCACATTCTTGCCTTTGCCACTAGAGCCTTGCTCAATGCTCTCAATAATCAAGTCATCACATGATGTAGCTTGTAGCTATATCAATCTTAACAACTTGGTTAGTAGCATCATGTGTCTCAAGAGAAAGCTCATTAGTAATAATAAGACTATTATAATTGATTTTCAATATAGTATATTTGTCTTTTAGCAAGTTGTGCCTAGTGATGAGCTCATCATGCTTCTTCTCAAGTTTATTATGTTCATCTCTAAGCTCTTTGTTAGAAGTTTTGAGCTCCTTGAGAGTAGAAGACATAGTTTCATTTTGATCTTTGAGCTCCTCACTAGTCTTATGTGCATTCTCAAGCTTAGATGAGAGTGAGTCATTTTCATTTTGGAGCTCATTATTTTCATTTCTAGTTCTTTTTATGATTTTAGAGTATTTATTTAACAATTTTACAAGTTCATCATAAGAAGGTGCATCATATTCATCATCACTATCACTATCATCATCATCACTCTCATTGTTTTGTACCTTTCGTTCACCCTTGGCCATAAGGCATAGGTGAGAAGTGGACGATGATGGTGAAGGTGGCGGTGAAGGTGGTGATGAAGATGTCGGTGAAGATGATGATGGCCCAATCACAAATGCGGTGACCTTCTCTTTCTCATCGTCGCTCTCATCGCCGGAGGACTCACATGATGACTCAATGTCAGTGAGCCAATCACCGACAATATAGGCTTTGTCTCCCTTCTTCTTCTTGTAAAACTCTTTTCTCTTGCCATCCTTCTTTTTTTATGGCTTGTTCTTCTTCTTTTCATCTTCTTCATCACTTGAATTATTTTTCTTGCCCTTGTTCTTGTTCTTGTTCTTGTACTTGTCTTTTGGAGGCTTAGAGCATTGATGAGCTAAGTGGCCAAGTTCACCATAATTGTAGCAATCCATCTCGGATATAGACTTCCTTTTGCTATTTGTGAAGAACTTTTTCTTTTTGCCATCGAACTTGATGCCACTCTTGTTGAGCTTCTTTAGCATCTTGGTGATCTTTCTCACCATGAGTGCAAGTGATGCATCATCAATATCACTTTCACTTGAGCTTTCTTGCACCATCATGGCTTGGTCCTTCTTCTTTTTCTTGTCATGGCTAGCTTTGAAGGCCAAGTCCTTCTTCTTGAAAGATGATGAGCCCTCTTCCGAAGTGATGTGCATGTACATCTCATGTGCATTGATCTTTCTCAATACTTGTATCGGTGTTGTGGTGGAGAGATCACTTTAGTGAAGCACGGTGACAATGTGACCATACTTCTCAACAGGAAGAACACTCAAGATCCTCCTTGCAACATCCGATTGACTCGTTTGAGTGAGTCCAAGAGCATTGAGATCCTCTACAAGAACATTCATTAGCACTTTCTTTGGGAAGCATCTCAAAAGAATTAATTTTCTTCAAAACTATGTGACAGCGTTCCTCATGCTCACTCTTAGTTCCCTCATAGAGAGCACAAAGGTTTTCTCACAATTCATGAGCGTTTTTGGTATTACGCACACGATTGAAGATATCCTTGCCTAGGCCCCAGTAGAGTGCATTTTTTTGCCTTTGCATTCCACCAGTCATACTTCTCCTCGTCACCACTTGGGTTGGCGAGATCCTTGATAGCGGGAAGCCCTTCGGTTGCGGCTCTAAGGCACCCAACATCTATGGCTTCGAGGTACGCCTCCATACGAATTTTCCAATATGGAAAATCGTCTCCCTCAAAGGTGGGAGGTGGTCCTTCCCCATTAGACATCTTGCTCTAGGTGGTGAAGCCTAAATAAGGAGCAACTCGGCTCCGATACCAATTGAAAAGGATCAAGATACCCAAGAGGGGGGTGAATTGGGCTTTTCTAAAAATTAATTGCAAGAATTAAATCCTACAAGCCAAAGTTCACCCCTAGTGCCTACTAGTGTTCCTTGTAATTCTACCGGTAAAAGTTTTGCACCCTAAGTTCCAATCCTAGTCTAGCATGACAATTCTAGGAAAGTAAAATCAAGCAATAAAAGTAATACAAGAAAGTAAATGCCTGAAAGTAAGGGTTAGGAACACGGCAATGTTTTTCCGAGGTATCGGAGAGTCGCCACTCCCCTCTAGTCCTCGTTGGAGCACCCGCGCAAGGGTGTAGCTCCCCCTTGATCCGCGCAAGGATCAAGTGCTCTCTATGGGCTAATTCTTTGACACTCCATCACGGTGAATCGCCCAAAACCGCTCACAAGATGAGTTGGGTCATCCACAAGCTCGCCGGATGATCACCAAACTCCCAATCATCATCAAACCGTCTAGGTGATGGCGATCACCAAGAGTAACAAGCTAGAACTCTCACTTGACCACAACAAGCCTAATGAGAAGATGGATGCAACTTACTACTCCCTAGTCACTAATGAGGGATCTTGAACTTTGATTCTCAAATCACTACCCTCACTAGGGCTCTTGCACTCCCTTGCACTTGAAAGGTGTTTCTCAGCTGAACAAATGAGCAAGAGACCTCTAAAAGAGGTGGAGGGGATGTATTTATACACCCCACAGACAAATCCAACCGTTACCTGCCAACTCAGCAAAACACGCACTGACCGGACGCGCCGGTCGACGTGACCAGACGCGCCGATCGAGTGTAATGGTCGAAAAACTGAACGACTTCGCTGAGTGACCGGACGCACCGATCAGGGGTGACCGGACGCGTCCGATCATACAAGACCCTTACTGTACTTTGACCTGACGCTCGATCGCGTCCGATCAGTGATGACCGGACGCGTCAGGTCAGCTAAGTACCTTACTGGAACGTGACCGGACGCGTCCAATCATTTTCCAGTCACGTCCGATTATACTTTTACCCTCTGAAACACATGTCAGACTGATCAACACGTCCGGTCCTCGCAGGGACCGCGTCCGGTCAACCAGGTTGAAAACGCAGTGACTGTTAGTACTGACCAAACGCGTCCGGTCGTGACAGAGACCGTGTCCGGTCAAGGGTAAACGGCTCAAACGACTTCAAAACGCGACGCAACTTGAACCAAGTTGCTTCCAACTGAACTTTGAGCTTTTCCTGAGCTACCTAGTGCTAAGTTTGACAAGTGTGCACCACACCTAAACAAAAGACTCACCTAGGTCAAGCTACTCGCTCATGCCCCCCTTTATAGTACGACCAAAGAAAACAAGCGAAGATCCTAACGACTATTCCGGATGTAACTCAACACCTTGACATCTGGAACTAACTGTCCTTAATCTTGTTGTTGATCCTTTGAAAACCGAAATGATTTCCATCAAGGGGCATGAATACCATAGTGCCCAAAGCAGTTATCAACCCCATGACCTAACTTATCAAAGTTTCTGCAAAACACACGTTAGTCATGGTAATAATGCGTTGTCATCAATTGCCAAAACAAACTCCCGGGGCCTAGATGCTTTCACACCTCCTCACTCTCATCGTTAATCATCTCTCCATTCTCTCCATTCTCATGACCACCACTCAAATCCTCAACATTATTCTGATCCACCACCTCCTCCTAAACTTTAGACACATCCATTGGACATGGGATAGCACCAACAATCACCTCCTCTTGAGCAGCAACTCCTTTATTCTCCCCCTCTCTACTGTCACCCTCAGTGACTGAAGAGAATTCTTCCAACAATGGATCAAGATCCCATGGTTTTGTATAGTATGGTTCAAACTCTCTAAACGTCACATCCATACTCACAAACAATCTCTTTCCGATAGGGTCCCAGCACTTAACTTTTTTGTGTAGAGGAATATCCAACGAAAACACACTTTACTGCTCGGGGATCTAACTTGCCAACCGAAGGTCTATGGTCATTGACAAAGCAAACACAACCAAATACCTTGGGGGTACCTTGAACTCCTATTGTCCTAATAAAAGTTCAGCTGGGGATTTCATTCCAAGAATCCTAGATGACATACGATTAATTAAGTATGCTACTGTCAGCACTGCCTCACTCCAGAGATACTTAGACACATTCATTTGAAACATCAATGATCTTGCCACCTCCAACAAATGTCTATTTTTCCTTTTCAGCTACACCATTTTGTGCTGGAGTATTAGGGCATGTGGTTTGATGGAGAATGCCATGACTCGACAGGTATGCTACAAAATCATTATTCACATATTCTTTTCCATTATCAGTGCAGATAATTCTAATCTTAGCATTAAACTGATTGACAACCAGATTATGGAAGTCTTGAAAACATCAGAGAACTTCATGCTTACCCCTAAGCATGTAGATCCATGTCATACGAGTATGACAGTCAATAAAAGTGACAAACCACTTAAACCCACTTAATGATGTAACGGAGCAGGGACCCTAAACATCAGAATGTATCATCATAAAAGGTTCACAACTACGAAGACCAATACTAGGATAGGTTGACCTTGTATGTTTCCCAAGTTCACATGCATCACACACAAGTTTGTTTCTGTCCACACCCTTAAACATAACAGGATAGAATTTATTTAAACTTTCAAAAGGCACATGTCCTAACCAACAATGAAGCAAGTAGATCTCCCGCTTCTGTGCTCCAACCACTGCTGCCAATGCTGACTCCTCCTGGTTGATAACCCACAACCTATTATGCCTGATTCCAGTTCCAATCACTCTCCTCGTCCCCTTCTCCTGAAAAATACAAAGGTTTTCATTAAATGTAACAATGCATTTGAATTGATCAACTAGTGAACTAACAGAGAGGAGGTTGACTGGGAAAGAAGGGACATGCAAGACAGATGATAAGTAAAGGGATGGGGTACACTCTACAGATCCTACACCATGAATGGGTTGAGATGTGCCATCAGCAGTTTGAATAGTTTTAGAGTGAGAGTGTGGAGTGTAAGTTTTAAAAGAACTAGATATGCCTATGACATGCTTGGATGCTCCTGAATCAATAACCCATTCTATGTTATGCCTATATGTGGATGCAAGTGCCTGTGCCTGAGTACCTTTGCCCAAATGGGCATAGTTGGCAAAGTTACCAAAGTGACTGGTGGTGGCAATCACAGGACCATCTAAAGTGGTTTTGGAACTTTCAGATCCTTTCATCTTCTGCCATTGTTCCCACTGCTTGACTTGCTCCCCAGTCAATGTGACAGATGGAAGATCCCCTGTGGTAGCAGTAGTGACCTGAGAACCACTCTCCCAGGTAGCAACATTGGCCTGAGGACCACCACGGCCTCTGCCACGTCCTCCTGCACGTCCTCCACCACGACCACCACGACCTCCTTGATCACCACGAGCACCACCACGACCTCCACGACTTCCACTTCTACCACCATAGCTCTTGGGAAGGGGACAATTATAGCTTAAGTGTCCCTCTTCTCCACAATTGTAGCACTTTCTCTCCGCCACTGAGGTGTAGGCTGACTTTACAGGATTGTTACCACTCATCATCCTTAGTCTGCTCTCCTCAATGACCATGGCTGACATAGCCTCCTCCATAGTAGGGAGACTCTCCTGGTGGCAAAAGGCAGCCCTTCTACTCTCAAACTCAGGATCTAAGTTCTTCAGAAAATGAGTCACCCTCCTATCCTCAATCCACTTCTGAACATCATGGGCATCCTGTGGATCTCTCATGTTGAGTGGAGCATAGTGATCCAGCTCTCCCCACAAGTACTGTAACTCACTCGCATACTGCTCCACTGATCTTCCTGCTTGTTTCACTGCATCGGCCTTGTTCTGAATCTCCATCATCACCATTACATTCCCCTGCTTGGAATATCTGTTACTCAGAGTTTTCCATATTTGTGCTGCAGTGTGCATAGCTTCCACCACTTTACTAACCGATGGTGACATGGATGACAGTAACCATGCCACTATGGTAGAGTTTGTTGTGTGCCAAGCTCTCCATTCAGGGCTAAGCTTGTTAGCTAGCTCAACACAATCCTCCCTCAAATAGTTCTCTACCCCTTTCCTCCTAGTATCACCTGCACTCTTCTGGACCAACTCAAATAATTCTTACTTCCTTCTAACTTCACGTCATTTGGAATGAGTTCCAATTTGAGCTCACGCACCTCCCTAGGACCAATCAAATTCATCTCTATAAGCCCCTGAATCATCGACTTTATCTCCTCTTTCAACTCATCCTTAGTAACTAGTGGATCACCTCCACTATTACTCTCACCATCTCCTGGCTTCCCTGTCTCTTTTCCTGTATCCATCTTTCTCCCCAAATCAGCCTCTCCACAAGCAAGTTCAAATCACCTCAGTACACACAAGTAGCAAAGGCCTCCACCTTCACCCACAGAGCACCCACAAACACCTACAGAGCAGCAGCCAGTCCTCTTCTTCTCCCTCTTCAGACCGTACGACCACAGTCACAGGCCGACCTTCTCCTCGACGCATAGGCCACCTTCTCCTCAATGCACAGCTGCTACTCTCGCATGCCGACTGCCCGAGCGCGCCGGCTGCTCGCGGCGCGCCTGCTCCTCGCACTAGCGCGCCGGCCGCTCGCCACCGCCCGTCTCGTGCCGCACGCCTGCTCCTCGCGCGGACGCGCCGACCGCTCGTCGTCGCCTGCACACGCTAGCCCGACGCGCCGCCTCCAGCTCGCGCGCGCGTCGCTCCTCCCCCGCCTGCGCCGGCCCGCACCACTCCTCGCGACTGCGTCGGCCCGACGCTGCTCCTCGCGACGCAACTATGCCACGCGCCGACTCCGCCCGCGACGGACCACGCCGCCACGCAAGCCTCCTCTCTCCGGCGCCCGCGCTTCACGCCCGCGGCCACATGCCGCCGCCGCAGGTACGGCCCTCGCCGCTAACCCTAGCTTTTCTGGCTCCGAATACCATATTGATTTGGGGGAATTTCACTGTGTGTGCCCCCAGCAGCACACACTCTCTATTCATCCTTTCTCTATTTTACATATAAGTCCTCATACAAAATAGTATTTACACCAACAATAAGATATGCTTAGATGTACTAATCTGTTTCTGTCTGGGACCTAACAAAAGAGGCAGAGATGGTTAGCATGTGCAAGCAGTATTGTTCACACCTCAGGTCGCCAAGCTTGCTCTATCTGACTTGACACGTGATGCGGACACTACACCATCAAGGGATCCATGCATATTACCTAGCTGGTGGTTGCATGTTGCACCACAATGTGTTCTCTTCTCTCTGAAACTTCTCTGCAACACCAAAGGCATTCATGTATAGTGTATTACATAGGTACTTGCACAACTATCACCTTTGGAGAACTCTCTTCCCGTGTGCAATGGCAACTGATGATTCTGGATAAAGTGAAACTTTAGTTAGCAACATAGTTGTGATATTGTGATTTTATAACAGTTCAACTTGTGGGCTTGTTATCTGAATACTGGCAACTGATACGGTTTGGGCACCATTCTGTAGTCCATGGAATTATAAATCATGGAATACAGTAGTTTATCTTCTTATGATCTTGCATTCTGTCAATTATTCACGTCCTATGGCCACAAAACTGTCACCTAATTTTTCTAGTGTGTGATGCCCAGTGAGATCAAAGGTGAAAAGTGCAGACCTAAAAATTACAGCATTAGAGGTGTTCACAGTCAATTAATAACAGTTATGGACGATGCATTTCAATTGCGAATCATCTAGTAAGCTCCACTTAGCCGCGCGAAACACCATTTATATTGCATATCTACTGTGCCATCACAGCACTGACAGTCTAACACAAATTGCAAAACTATATGCAAGCTAATTTCAGGGACGTTGATTCAGAATTTCAGATGCTGCAGCGGATAGAGTAGTTATCATATAAACTGTAGAACTGGCACAAACGGTCGTAACTGTAATGGCACTGACGTGCAGTGGCAGTGCAGCGTTGCAAACGACCATGCCGTCCAGAACCCAAGCACCATGAGTCATGGGTCATTTCGTAATGATTTCACATGATTAAGAAAGGGAAATACTAACAGAGGAGCGAGAGCGTGGTGCGCTCGCCACAAGTTAACACTCGAGTACAGAGAGCAAGCACCTGCGGTGTGCGTCGTCCTGTGCCCGCGCAATCCGTCAAGAACCTGGCTGGCGCGCATGATCCGGGGATGCCTGCATCTCCTGCCGCCAGACTACAACCTTTCAGAGACGGCGAGCTCCCGTCACGATCGAGTAGCCGACACATGCATCTGCCAATCCAATTGATGGATTGCGAGAGCATCATGGCGTCAGGTATCGGAGAGGCAGCGTCGTCGCCGCGCGAGGAGAGCGTGCGCGGCATGGCATGGCACGTGGTCCGTCGCCGTCGCACTTGACTGCGCAACGGCCGACGGGGATGGGACATGGGAGTGGGGAAGCAGAACGCGTTTGGGAGGTCGAAGCCTTTGAGTTCCCACGGGCCGCCCTAGTGGTGCACTCTGGCCTTCCTCAAAACCCTCACGGCCCACTGGGCCCCGAACTCCACCACACCGCGTCGCCATGCAGAGGGTCTCGCAGCTCGCGCTCCGCCGCCTCCTGTCGCCGCCGTCCGCCACCGCGGCCGCTCGCCGGGCCGCGCCGGTGGCTGCGGAGGCTGTTTCCGGCGGGGGCGGCGTCCTCCTACCTAGGGGTGGTGTCGCCAGGGTACATCTTGGATCCCCTCTTAGATTTCTCGGGTTTTGGGTTCCGTCCATCCTTGCCGAACTCTGAGCTCCTATGTCGCTTGCGATTTCGCATTAGGTAGCGGCGAACGGATGGAGTGGCAGCGGCCCAGGGCTCCGGTTGGCTCGAAGGCTCTGCACCTACGACGAGAGAGGTACATCCAGGCCCTGTTGGCTTCATTTCTGTGGTTGATCGATCTGGTGGAGATAATTAGGAATGCCTAATTTTGTCTTGGTAGTATCACTTTATCTAATGAAGCACATAACCGATTTTTTTTTTTTAAGAAAAAGTCTACCTAACTCCCTGAACTATCAGCTAGTGTCTAACCTACACCCCAACTATAAAACCGTCTGTTTTACACTCTCAACTTTTTAAAACCGTTCAAACTACACCATGGAATGATTTTGGACGGCGGTTTGCTACAGTAACCATGGTTTTACTACAGTAACAGCGGTTTTTGACTTTTTCTATTTATTTCCGCTGAATCTTTAAAAAATCATAGTAAATCACAGAAAAATCATAAAATAGAAAATCTAATTTTGTTGGACTCCACATGAGTAGATCTACACAATGAACATATAATATAGTATGCTTTAGTATAAATTTTTTCTATAACTTTAAATTAGTTAGAAAATCAAATTTTGTCTGTAATTAATTGGAATAATCCATAGCTACAGCTTCTATGATCCAATTGTGGTGAAATTTTTATGATGAGGTTATTATTATATGCTTGAACTATAGTAAAAATTTTATACTAATTGTATCATATATAACTTAGTTATAGATTTATTTAGGTTTATGGTTTAGGTTTATGCTTGTTAAATATAAATAAATCTATATCTAAATTATACATGATCCAATTAGTATGAATTTTTTTTCAAGCATACAATAATTAGTTCACTATAAAAATTTAATCACAATTGGACCATAAAAGCTGTAGCTATGAATTATTCCAATTAATTACAGACAAAATTTGATTTTCTAACTAATTTAAAGTTACAGAAAAAATTTATACTAAAGCATACTATATTATATATTCATTGTGTAGATCTACTCATGTGGAGTCCAACAAAATTAGATTTTCTATTTTATGATTTTTTTGTGATTTACTATGATTTTTCAAAGATTCAGCGGAAATAAATAGAAAAAGTAAAAAACCGCTGTCACTGTAGCAAAACCATGGTTTCTGTAGCAACCGCCGTCCAAAACTGTTCCAGGGTGTAATTTGAACGGTTTTGAAAAGTTCAGGGTGTAAAACAAACGGTTTTATAGTTGGGGGTGTAGGTTAGACACTAGCTAATAGTTCAGGGGTTAAGTAGATTTTTTCCTTTTTTTTTTGCACAAGTTAGTTTCGAACTCTCCACCCTACCCTGGTCTTTGTAGAATTTCCTCACTGGATCTCAGTGGCATGATGCAATGCTGTTTCGCTCGTTGTTTCACATATGTTAAGGTTATGATGTCCTTATTTTGGAACTACAGCCAGTTGTGATGCTTACATAACCGTGCTCAAAGTAATATGATCAACACGAATTTGTGAAGTTTATTCTTTTTTTTTTTGTCCTGGGGGATCACTAATTTGGATTGTGCCCTTTGGCATGAACTGAAATGGTGCACAGATGACAGGGCACTTGAGGAAGAAGCTGAGAAGAAATTTGGATGGATATTGAAGATATTCTTCCTAGGAACTGCTGGCCTAGTTGGTTACCAATTCTTTCCGTACATGGGTACAGATTCTCTCTACTGGGATTGAATTACCTGCATAGGCTATTTTATTTGGCCTCAAAATGTTACTTTGCCTGACAAGTTTTCAGGGGATAACCTACTTCAGCAATCTATCTCGCTTTTGCGTGTCAAGGATCCCTTGTTCAAGCGGATGGGAGCTTCCCGTTTAGCTCGTTTTGCAGTGGATGGTAAATAATTTATTTAAGCGTATTTACAGCTCTTAAGTGGGTTATCTAATGCATATTGGTCTTAACAAAACGATATTAACTGTTTAGAGAAATGACCAAACTTGCTATAATATAGTACTTTAATATAATTGCTTTTGGATGCGTGTTATAATTTTTATCGTATTGGTGATGGTTTTCTTTCTCTGGACAAGGCCTTTATGACAACATGAAGGGTGCTACTGTTAACACTAATGTTTTTGTGCTGCTTTTATAATTGTTGGAAAATTGCACAAAAGTACAGTCCATTGGTCAGTGGCATTGTTTCTTTATTCCATAGAACTAGGAATGTTAGTTAACTACTTGCAAACAAAAAGAATGTTAGTTAATTAAGAAATCTTTGAAGATATATCTCCTAAACACTTGTATACAAATTATTGGTTTCCTAGCTAGCCATGTCTTGTAGCAAAATTGATTTTCCCCCTACTGTTTTCTTGTCCTGGTGCTTAAGATTTAGGTCTAAAGGTTACATTGTTGGCTTGCCTCATTTGATTGCATTTTAGAGCTGATAGGACTTTTTTTTGCACATTTTTATTTAGTCCAGATTCTCATTCAAATTCAATTAATTATGAAAAGAAAATTGTTTCTCATCTTCCGGTGTGAAGCTATCTGCAAAATACCAGATCGTTGCCTTTTCACCCTATATTTTGCAACAGTACTGTAATGCACGCATGTTCCATGTATGAGAACAATCCAGAATTCCAGCTACCAGTTACTTGGGTTTGATCAAATGGGTCCGTGTCCCATGAGTTATGGGCTTCTTGACTAAAGGCTGTCAGCTATCATACTTAAAGGTTGCTATCAGTCTATCACATTGTCTGTTGCCATTCACATTGTCTTGTCTTAGAATTATCCACTTGCTGTGGTCCATAACCGTATGATCTTGGCCAAGTCCTGAAGGTTAAGCCGATTGCCCATACGGCCATACCTATTGATCACTGCTTCCATAATCTGAGTGTGATTGCCAATAGCTACACATCACTGCTTCCATAATCTGACTGTGATTGCCAATAGCTACATATCACTGCTTCCACACTCTGAGTCCTAACCCTACCTAGTATAGAATTATAAAAATGGAGTCCTGTTGTTCCAAGTCTAGGCTAAATGTTCCATTCTATTTAACATGACATTTAACTTCAGTCTTCATTTGCCTTAAACATCCATTGCGAACTGTTCTTTTTATTTTATGGAATGTACTTACTAATTTCCTTTGGGCACAGACCAAAGAAGAATGAAGGTGGTAGAGATGGGGGGAGCTCAGGAACTTCTTAATATATTGGAAGGTGCTAAAGATGATAAAACACGAAAAGAAACTCTAAAAGCTCTTGCTGCACTTTCAAAATCCGGTGAGTAAAACCATACTAGCCACCTCCCATCCCTATGTCCTAGTTTACTTTGGCTTCTCTGTTGCTTCAATGTGGTTGGCTCATTTAAATATTCCTATGTCTTTGCATTTTTTCTTTATTTTATATTTACATATTTTCATGATTGGAATCATGTGGCTGTTGATTAATTTTTGTACAAATGAGACCCCAGTGACAAAGTTCCCACTAGTTTCCCTCTTCATCTAGGTCGTCTGCAATGATTACAGGTTCAATTTTGGTGGTTGATGTTTTGAGTGTCCATTCTAGATACTACACTTACACACCAAAGAAGAGAACCATGCCTACCTAAGGTTGCCAAGAATATCAAATTCTTCGATTTCTACTTTCAACTTTTGTGATCTTCTAACTGATCATGTGATAGAATTGCTGCTTTGGTCCAGTCATGACTCTAGGGCGAACAAGCTTTGCTACCTGACTGGTTAGCAGAGCTCAGGTAGCACCCAGGTCCTGGGTTTGACTCCCCTTGGAGTGAATTTAAACAGGCCTGTGTTAAGAAAAAAACACCCTTGTCGGATGTGGTCCTAAGTTATATGTGTAACCACATGAGTCGCTTTCAGCGAGATGCACATGGCCGCAAGCATGTGCCCTCGACACTTGTTGGCACGTCCAGGGCAGCCGGCCTTCAGGCTCTTTCCCGACCTTCACGCCGGAAACTTCTTAGGTGCAATTCCGTGGGGGCAGCCTTTCCTCTGCAGGTTGAGTTTTTTTAGTCATGGCTTTACGAGTGCATTTATTCATGTTGCTAAAATGACACTATTTTGTGTTACCGAACATTTAAAACTTGCTGTACTTGCATACTGTGAAGAAGAGAAACCCAATAGAGAAACATCAAAATGACAACAGAGAAACCCATAACAGTTTAAATCTCTAGGAAGAAAGCACCAGATCATCCTGTGGTAGTAGAATAGACTAAGGGCTCATTTGATAGTAGAATAGACTACGGTGTGGTCTGTTTGGATGGACGCCAATAACGGGCAACCCAGAACTCGCTTCATGCTGCCGATGGTTTTCTCGCCAACTGCAGTAGAACTCAGGATGGCAGAATCCTCAGCCAAATTTTGGCGAGCCATCAAATTTGCTTGTCGAGTTGGGGCCAACTACACAAATCAAAGATTGCTCTCAGGCCATGTTAAAAATGTCGCTTGAACAGAGTTCATTTGGAAAGTCCACCTGTTCCGTGATTCCGTCCCTTCGAAAGGTTCCAACAAACATATATGAAGACTGCATTAGTACTATGTGTTTTTGTACTATCCTTTCATGTACAGTATGCTGTAACATTTTTTCTTGTAATGTACAGAAGAAGCTGCAGGATTTTTGGACAAGGCAGGTGCCTATGCGATAGTCAGTTCCACTCCCAACTCTGGAGAATATGCTGAGATCCAAACTTACAAGACTAGTCTTCTGACGGCATTTGATCAACTGAAGTCATGACGTGCAAATGGCAATGGGTATATTCAGCAACATGTTAATTCTGAACTTTGCCGTGGTGGGCAATGCCCTAGTTTTTGAATCGGCGAAATTTATCTCGAGCACATCCTGGTGGGTGGTGGCCCTTTGTTGGTCAAGTATCAGTTTGCTGCTGGAAATGCATGAACGGTTCATTTGTTTCGAACAGAGCAGTAATTTCTTGCCTTTTTGTGGGTCAATAACGAGAGCTTTATTTTGTTGTATAAAGCGGGTTAGGGCACCCTCAACTGTATGAGATAGTTACTGGCTCTAAAGACAACTTCTTCAATGATACTAATTTTAGCACAATATGTGTTGTGTGCATCATACTAGCTCTTGATCAAGAGATAACTTATTTCTCTCTTCTACTAAAATATGAAATAATATGCTTAGAGCTGGCTTATAATTCTCCACTGGATATCATCCACATTGGATCTGGTCTTATAATCCAAACATACTGCATTTGGAGACATTGTTGCTATAATGAATGTTCTAATTTACCAAAAACGGATCATAAATAACTAGCTAGGTGTTTGTTAGTGGTGGTGCCATTTTACCAAATATTGGCCGGGCCGTTAGACCCTCGAAACCTTTGAGCCATTATAACCTGGTGCCCTGACCTCAAGAGTAATCATTATGGTTGCCTATTATGTGAGGGTATGCACAACCTACAAACAGGTTGTTGTTTGTAAGTTTCTGCCGCATCATTGGCTTACTAGCGCTCGGACACCTGGAGTCCTTTTCTCGTGCCGTTTCACGGGGCCCATGCCGTCCTGAATGTCACTAGCATCGAGAATAGGGGGAGGA
This sequence comes from Saccharum hybrid cultivar R570, assembly GCA_038087645.1. Classification (NCBI taxonomy): domain Eukaryota; kingdom Viridiplantae; phylum Streptophyta; class Magnoliopsida; order Poales; family Poaceae; genus Saccharum; species Saccharum hybrid cultivar. Next base: position 31,307,025 of record JAQSUU010000001.1, on the reverse strand, counting down.
GGGCGGCGGATGCCTAGTCGGCACCAGGAGGAGGAGATATCGAGGCGAGGCAGCAGAAGGTGAGGAGAGAGATGCAACACCTGATCTACTTATGAAACATTTAGATGCAACACTTCTAACGTACGTCTGAAGGCAGATGAAACACTTGAAACATGCATCTGAAACACTTGCAAAAACACCTAAAAACACTTGAAACCATTGCAAAAACATGTGCAACATTCAGATGAAACATTTGTAACATGTGTGAAACATATGCGACATTCAAATTAAACACACTTGCAACGTACGTCTAAAAAACAGATCAAACATTAGGAACAAAAGCTTGCAACATACGTGTACAACCATTGCAACATATACAACATCTCGATCTCCTTTTACAACAATCACATGAAACACTTGCAACATACCTATAAAATATCTGAAACACTTGAAAAATTAGCTTGCAAGATACGTTTTTCACCCTTCTTCCGTAAGACACAGCTCGGAGCGGGGGAGTGGCTGGTTCCAGCTAGCCGGCGGTTGAGGATGGTGAATGACGATTGATGGGAGGTCGCGTCGACCAAGCCGGCAACAGACCCAGTGCCGGAGCTACCGAGGATGGAGGACGACGGCCACGAAGTGTGGCAGAGGCAGGGAAAACGAGCGCACGGGCAGGAGGATGACGACGGTCGACGACTGTGGGGGAGATAGGAGGTCGCTCGGCCGGGGTGGAGGAGGGCCGCCTAAAAGCATCTAGGCCCCGAGAGTTGGTTTCGGCAATTGATGACAACACAATATTACCATGACTAGTGTGTGTTTTTGCAGAAACTTTGGTAAGTTAGGTCATGGGAATAGTGACTGTTTTGGGCACTATGGTATTCATGCCCCTTGATGGAAATCATTTCGGTTTTCAAAGGATTAACATCAAGATTAAGGACGGTTAGTTCTGGACGTCAAGGAGTTGAGTTACGTTCGGAATAGTCATTTCTACTATAAAGGGGGGCATGAGCGAGTAGCTTGACCTAGGTGAGTCTTTTGTTTAGGTGTGGTGCACACTTATCAAACTTAGCACTAGGTAGCTCAGGTAAAGCCCAAAGTTCAGTTGAAAGAAACTCGGTTCAAGTTGCGTCGCGATTCGAGGTTGTTTTAGCCATTTATCCTTGACCGGACGCGTCCGATCAGTATTGACAGTCACCGCAGTTTCAACTCGGTCGACCGGACGCGGTGATCGGGTTGACCAGAGTCAGAGAGGGTAAGTGATCTGATCGGACGTGACTGGGAAATCGATCGGACACGTCTACAGTGCGTCCGGTCCAGTTCCAGAGAGGTACTTCGCTGACCGGACGCGTCTGGTCATCACCGATCGAACTCGACCGTGCGTCCGATCAAAGTACAGTAAGGTTCTTGCACGACCGGACGTGTCCGGTCACTCCTGATCGGACTCGTTGTGCGCAATGTTTTCCTAAACGCTAAACGGTAAACAGTCGGTCACCCTCTGTTTAGCGTTTACACCGTTTAATCACCGTTTAAACGGAGTTAAACGGCCTAAACGGTTTTGTACAATAACAATAAAATATACGTATTTATGTAGGTAAAAATAAAATTTGTTAGAACCCATATATATTTACACATGTAAAAATCAAATATTCTACCCAATAATCTTGTTGGAAGAAATCTAAATCCCACAACACTTCATATAATTACAATGTTAATTAGTTTCATGTTGATTGTGATAGACGTAGTCCTTTAATTCACTTAATTATGGAATAAATGATTGTTTAGCTCATTTAATTACGTTTAATTTGATTTTGTTTAGACCGTTTAGACGGGATTGAACGGTTTAAACGGGTTTAAACGGTCCAACCGTTTAATTCACCGTTTAGGGCCTAAACAATACGACTGACTTCTGTTTACCGTTTAAACGGTGTTTAAACGGGCTAAACGGCCGTTTAGGCGAACAGTGGTTGTGCGTCCGGTCACTCAGCGCCGTTGGTTTTAAATTCGACCGTTGCCACCGACCGGACGTGTCCGGTCACTTCGACCGGCGCGTCCGGTCAGTACGTAAAATGCTGAGTTGGCACATAACGGTTGGAATTGACTGTGGGAAGTATAAATACATCCCCTACACCTCTATTTGAGGTCTCTTGCTCATTTGTTCAGCTGAGAAACACCTTTCAATTGTAAGGAAGTGCAAGAGCTCTAGTGAGGGTTGATATTTGAGAATCCAAGTTTGAGATCCCTCATTAGTGACTAGGGAGTAGCAAGTGTGCATCCACCTTCTCATTAGGCTTGTTGTAGTCAAGTAAGAGTTCTTGCTTGTTACTCTTGGTGATCGCCATCACTTAGACAGCTTGGTGGTGATTGGGAGTTTGGTGATCATCCGGCGGAGCTTGTGGATGACCCAACTCATCTTATGAGCGGTTGTGGGCGATTCACCGCGATGGAGTGTTAAAGAATCAGCCCGTAGATAGCACTTGATCCTCGCGTGGATCAAGGGGGAGCTACACCCTTGCGTGGGTGCTCCAACGAGGGCTAGTGGGGAGTGGCGACTCTTCGATACCTCGTGAAAACATCGCCGTGTTCCTAACCCTTTACTTTCAAGCAATTTACTTTCTCGTATTACTTTTGTTGCTTGATTTACTTTCCTAGAACTGTCATGTTAGACTAGGATTGGAACTTAGGGTACAAAACTTTTACCGATAGAATCACTAGGAACACTTGTAGGCACTAGGGGTGAATTATGGCTTAGTAGGATTTAATTCTCGCAATAATTTTTAGAAAAACCCAATTCACCCCCCCTTTTGGGCATCTTAATCCTTTCAATTGGTATTAGAGTCGAGTTGCTCCTAAATTAGGCTTTACCGCCTAGAGCAAGATGTCTAATGGGGAAGGACCACCTCCCATCTTTGAGGGAGATAATTTTTTTATATTGGAAAATCCGCATAGAGGCGTACCTCGAAGCCATAGATGTCGGGTGTCTTAGAGCCACCACCGAAGGACTTTCGGAAATTAAGGATCCCGCTAACCCCGTTGGTGACGAGGAGAAGTACGACCGGTGGAATGCAAAGGCAAAAAATGCACTCTACCGGGGCTTTGGCAAGGATATCTTCAATCATGTGCGTAATGCAAAAAATGCTCATGAATTGTGGGAAAACCTTTGTGCTCTCCATGAGGGAACTAAGAGTGAGCGTGAGGAACGCTATCATATTGCTTTGAAGAAAATTAATTCTTTTGAGATGCTTCCTAAGGAAAGTGTTAATGACATGTATACTCGCTTGAATATTCTTGTAGAGGATCTCAATGCTCTCGGGCTCACTCAAATGAGTCCATCAGATGTTGCAAGGAGGATCTTGAGTGTTCTTCCCGTTGAGAAGTATGGCCGCATTGTCACCGTGCTTCACCAAAGCGATCTCTCCACTGCAATACCGACACAAGTATTAGGAAAGATCAATGCTCATGAGATGTACATGCATATCACTCCGGAAGAGGGCTCATCATCTTCCAAGAATAATGACTTGGCCTTCAAAGCTAGCCATGACAAAAAAAGAAGAGCCAAGCCATGATCGTGCATGAAAGCTCAAGTGAGAGTGATATTGATGATGCATCACTTGCTCTTATAGTGAGAAAGACCACCAAGATGCTAAAGAAGCTTAACAAGAGTGTCATCAAGTTCGATGTCAAGAAGAAGAAGTTCTTCATACGTAGCAAAAGAAAGCCTATATCCGAAATGGATTGCTACAATTGTGGTGAACTTGGTCATCTAGCTCATCAATGCCCTAAGTGTAACACCCCGAATTTTTAACTCGTTCTAAAAATAATCACTAAAAAAATTTAGCCTTTTTAAAATTATGCGCGTAGGTCTATTTTATGTTGCGAGTAGATTTTATAAATAAAATAAACCTGCATGTGTGATGTCGTGCTTTGCCTTTGTATGTTGAACTTATGGTGGTACTCTTCCTTGAACTATCTTTGAATTCAAATTTGAAATCATCTCAATTGCTTCTTGAATAAAATCTGGAAAAAGAAGAAAGAAGAATCATCTCGGGCTCACGTCTCTTTGCATCCTGGCCTACAGGCATGGCCCATCTCCCTTCTCCTCCTTTCTTAGTTACGTGAGGGCCAGCCCAGCAGGGTGTAGCAGCAGCAGCTCTTCCTTCCCCTTCTCACTCACCTCCATGCGGGTCCTGGCCGTCAGCTCCATCTTCTTCCAACACACACTGCCTCCATCCACCACGTAGACCTGCCAGTACCATGGCCCCAGCTCCGGCGACAAGGAGACTAGAGCACAGGCGCCTAGCTGACCCCGGGATCGACCTGTCTCATCCTCCTCTCCCTCACGCACTGGCACGCTGCGCAGGGCGTCAACGCCATTGGAGGCTGACACCGGAGACACCGCGGATGCCATTGACGAGACCTCACCTCGAACCGACCTCGCCGGCGCAGCGAGTGAACACGGAGGCAGCCAGCGCGTCGTACGGAGTCGTCCCCGAGCCAAGGCCGCACGCATGTGCCGGAAAAATATCGGCCGGCGAAGAAAAAAATCTCGCCACCGCGAACCGCCATTGCCGCCCTATAAATAGGCCCGGCCGGTGAGCCTCCGCCGCCATCGCCACCACTCCAAGCTCCGCAGGAGCCTGGAACACACCATCTCCACCTTATCTTCCACTTCCCCCTCTCGAATCGGGCTCAATCCCGATTTTTCCCCAATTCCCCTGCTGCCGCCGCCATTAGAGCAGAGCTCCCGTGCCACACCGCCGAGAGCTTCTCCGGCCAAATTGGAGAGACGAGGTGAGTCCTGGATACATCCGTTACCTTCACTATCCTCTCTAGCTCCATTCCCCACTCTGTTGTGCCCTGCCACCATGCGGCACCCTCCGCCATGCCAAGACGGCAAGGCCTGGCGACACACGCACACACGTATATACCTCTCGCACATACACACACCTGTATACACCCAGCATACACCTAGCCATTACGTGCAAGAACAAGCCGCATCACCTCCCCACCACGATACGTGGAAGCCGCCGCTTCATCCATCTCTGGCAAACCACCTCCGTCACCATGTAACAGCAGAGCACTGCTTCTCCCTTTCTTCCTGTAGTCGGTGCACATGAACCAGAGGCATAGGCTGTAAGGCAGCCGGTCCGCGGCCAAGCACCGTGCACCCACCTGAACCAAGCACCGTGCACCCACCCATGTGCTCAGTACACTACACAAAAATACTTGGGGGTACACAGAAGGATGGAGCACTATTTTTTCTTGCATAGAAAAATACCCAGTAAATTCCTAAAATCACTAGAGTCACACCAGAGCTTACCCAAACTTGTTCCACGACTTTTCATCCACCTAAATATTTCCATAAATTCTACAAATATTTCCAACACCACTTTTAACTCTAAAAATCATATTTCCTCTATTTTAATTCCGTTTTCCACTAAACCACCACCAAAATTCCTCTGAAATCTTGCTCTATCTTATCTAATACCACCATATAGTTCTTTGTTGCCTTTGTATTTGTTTTTATGTGTTGAACGGCAGTCTTATTCGTTCGCGACGATCGACAGAGGGCGACGACTACCAGGAAGGTAAGGACCCGGATTACATCGGGTCGGAAAGTGAGTTGAACGAAGGCAAGTCCTAACTCCCCCTCTTTCCACCACTACCGTGTTATACCTTTCATATTATAAACATATATTTACAATATTGGTGAATGGGAATAATTGTGAATGAGATATTTAATGGAACCAAACTTGTTCTGACGGAAGCGAGTAGGGGTAATTTATGTTGGATAAATTACTTTGGTAGGTTCGCCTGTGTGTGTTCCTACGGGAGATACTCGCTTCAGTCGTGTAAGAATCGGTTCTTAGGCCATCTCACCTAGTCTGATATTACGTACAGCCACATGTCTATATGGATAGACCTGGTCTCACACCTCGTTTGGTAGAAGTATAATTTTCACTAGGAGGCTGGAGATGCAACGGACTAACAGGAGAGGACGCGGCTGCTGTGTGATCTACCGTAGTCTGATCGGCATGGTTGCTACGTGGTCTTCCATGTAAAATTTATTGTTGTGCCGTGTGCGAGCACCCTTTATTAAGTTAATCTGGATGCTATGTGATCATCCACCGGATGCTGTGTGATCATCCAACCACTCGATATTCTAGGATGCTGTGTGATCATCCTGATGTGTGTGGGTTCCGGTCCCTGAGTAGTCCGTGGTGAAATTATATGGAAACCTGAGGTCGCACCATCCGGGTACGAGATCTTGTTAGGCCTGTCGTACCACTAGCTATGGTTTCGACTACGTCTATCGTGTGGGGAAAATTGTACCCCTCTGCAGAGATTATTAATCCTATTCGAATAGCCACGTCCTTGGTAATGGGCAACCACTAGGATGAGGTCCCCTTTGATTAGATTTTAATTAACAAGTTATGCTAATGTTTAATTGGATATTTAATGCTAACCCGGGAACTGGCGAGAAGGATGATGCTCTCCCAGGGCCCAAACCTCATTTGTTAAATAATACCACCACTTCCACCGTTCCACCTTTTGTTGGGACTTGCTGAGTACTTTATGTACTCACCCGTTGTCGACTCACAGATAACGACCCCGAGGAAGACTACGACGTCCACGAGGAGGCGAACGACATGGACTAGGAGCCACGCAAGGACCGATTGGATATGCTGAAAGGACGTACTAGGACTTAGGGTTTCGACCGCGCTCAAGCATGCCTGTGGAATAGTGTGTATCGCTTCGTTGTAGTTTCCGTTGTAGTAGTTATCACCCCTATGTAATAAATCCGCCGCCTCGCGGCGATGGAACATCGTTAGTTGTGTAAGGCCTATGGCTATGTCATTTGAACATTGACTATTGTAAGACCTTATCTCTAATATCAATAAAGCTCGGTATTTTATATTAAATATATACTTGTGCCATCTCTGTTTATGTGTGTATTTGTGCTTGATCCTGGTGCAAATACGTTTGCAATTGGACTCCTAAAATTAGGATCCGACAGAGTGGTATCAGAGCCGAGCTTGACCGTAGGACGAAACCCTAGGATTGGACCGCGTAATAAAAGTAATGATAATAGCAGCATATGCATAAGAATGATAACAGTAAGGAACCGTTGTTCATCATTTGTAAGGCATAAATTTTCTAACCAGGTGTTGGAAATTTTGCAGCAAATGGAGGACGACTGGGTCCGTTCGGACTGTGTGACCGTCGAAGGATTCCCGCAGCTCCTTTGGGAGACACTCCAGCGCCTTGGCTATACTGAGCCTCCTATGTACTATGGTCGAGAGTACCAGGAGGACGGTATGCCTAAATGTGAGGTACATCTGCATGTTCCACAACACCCGTCAGGCCCAGGAATTAAGTCTCGATGCATCCAGCCGTTGGAAAAGAACTGGAAGACACTTGTCAGGTGGCAGCAAGACAAGCTCTCATGGACTATTGCCAAATATTTGAGGAAGACATTGAACACACTCCTGCAAGATTCTTCCCCGTGCCAGACCAGACTACTCCAACTTGGTGTGGGAAGATTCATGATCTAGAGAATGTTGGGCGACGAATGCCAGACGCCATTATGCCATTCACCGTCAAGTACTTGCATGCTCTTGACTCACTTTATGAGGATCAGCGTCATGAATTAATAAGATGGATCACCAGGGCAAAAGAAGCTGAAGCTGAGGTACGAGCTCTAAAACTGGAATTAGAAGAGACGAATAAGCGAATAGCGACCACAACAGACAAGATGAAGTACTACCGACGCGAACTGCGAGAAGCCCTGAAACGTCCACACTACAAGACCCAATCAAGGAGGATGACTAAAGGAAGGAGGACCTTCGCCATTCCCGCCGACCGTAGGATAGAAATTCCAGGAGTACCAAGAATTACCCAGGAAGTAATGAGAGCTATTGACGCTAAGGGAAAGGCACCAGTTATTCCAGAGTATGATCCAGAACACCCTGAGTTTGATCCAGATGAATACATTCAAAGGGAGTCACACTCCGACCACGCCAGAAGCATTGAGACTGAGGAATCTGTCGCCGACAACTTTAACAACATAAAAGCTGCTGAGGATGCCACTAACGCTGGACCTTCACAAGTTCTTCCCGGGCAGGACGATGGATATGCAAGCTATCTCTATGCGCTGCGAGACAACCAGCTCGCTCAGGACATGGGCAAGGCTGTGAATCGGGACCTTCACGAGATCCAGTTCTTGTAAAATAAAAATAAATAAGTCAGAGTCGTAACGCTAGCTAGCTGTAAAATAAGTGTGCTTTTAGTAACCGAACCTGTTAGTGTCACAAGGCACCCTTGACGTTGTACAATGTTTAGACAACTAGTGATCGTACTAAGTAGGCTCGTGTGTGTGTTGCGACCATGTACGTGCAATGTAATGTATGGCATGTATGTGTGTGTACTCGTATGTTTTAATAAATAAATAAGTAAATAAACTAAAAAGCATGCGTGCTTGCCTATCTGTTTTGTTCCAAATATTTTTCTCTCTGCTTGGATGCCAACAGGATACCTTCTCATCTTTGCTACCTATAAGCAACAGATGGAAAGGAGATCAGCCCGGGTTCAGCAACGCCGCGAACGGCAAGCTGAGAGGCAAGTACCGGATGAAGAGGAACGTGTTGAACCACGACCAAGAGGCAGGCAGAACCGTGGAAATCGCGGACCACAGCAGCAAGGACATGGGCAAGGGCAACCACAGGGCAACAACCTCCCAGAACCACAAGGCAATGATGCCCAAGAACCACAGGGCAATGACCACGCTGGAGCTCAAGGTGCAAATGATATAGTACTAGAGGAAGTTAACCAAGAAAATAATGAAGGAGAACAAGAACTCCCACCACCCCCACCTACCTTAGCAGAAGTTATGGATCGCCAGACGCATCTTATGGAGGCACTTGCTAGAAGAAATGACAACGGAAATGGTAATGGACAAGGAAATAAGATGGCTCAGTTTATGAGACTTCGCCCACCCACTTTTGACAGCTGTGAAGATGACCCATTAGTAGCGGACGACTGGTTGCGTAGTATTACCAAGAAATTGAACGCTATAAGAGCAACAGATGATGAAAAGGTCCTCTTGGCCACGCACCAGCTAGTAGGAGCCACAGGAGAATGGTGGGAAAATTACCAAGATGCCGTCGACGAACCAGAGGCCATCACATGGGAAGAATTCAAAGAAGCGTTTCGCAATTACCATATCCCTGAAGGAGTAATGGAAATGAAAGCCAAGGAATTTCGCGCTTTAAAACAAGGTGCAATGACAGTGAACCAATATATTCGGAAATTTATGAAGCTATCTCGCTATGCGCCCGAAGATGTTGATACAGATAAAAAGAAGCGTATATATTTTAGAAGAGGACTTAACTCACAGTTGAGGATACAAGTAGTTGGCCACACCCAGAGGCGGAGCTCCCCATCACGCCGGGTGGGGTGGCTGCCCCAGCTACTGTCGGACACCGGACGCTGCCGGCCATGGATTCGCCTGCGTTGGTGCTCGCCTGCAACCCCAAGCAGGTATGTTTTTGCCCCACCTAAAATTTTGGGCAAGCTCCGCCACTGGCCACACCTACCCTGATTTCAACACCATGATGAATCAGACCCTCCTAATAGAAACGGAACATTTAAAAGCAGAAGGAGAAAGGAAGCGTAAATTTAACAAGATGAGTGCACGACAGCAAGAAAGGACGCAGCGAACTAAGAGCGTCCGCAGTGGCCGCTCCTATACCGCTCCTATGCATTTAATGCGAAGATAGAACCCGTTCTTTCACACTGTGTGCTCGACTCGATAGAGGACCCGCTCCCATCTATGAAACCTGGTTCCATGCAGACAAAAAAATCATGTTTATCTCTCACCTCCTCTTCTCTTTCCTGCTGTTGCCGCTCCCGCCATGGAGTCATCCCCAGTTCTATACATTGCAGAGAGTATAACAGATGACGTCTAATCGTTCGTGGACCCTAGCTAAGACTCAGGGTCGTCTCGATACATTGCAGCTGCCCTAAGACCAATATTGCTCCAAGGTACCAACCCACTATGCAGTAGAGGACACCTAGATCTAACATGCAGCAAATGGCTTCCACTTTTCGGAACAACAGCACCGTTAACCAGCACAGAAATAATAATACCACAACTGCACCTTCGGATCAAGTATGCTTTAAATGTCGCCAGCCTGGACACAGGATGGCGCAATGCCCATACGCCAATCAACAAGCAGCTGCCCCTGCTCCCGCACCTTCCACAGGAAGTAACCGAACTGCAGCCTCAGGAGTTGGACAAAGGTACCGTTTAGCAAAAAATTTTGCTAAAATTTTCAGATTCCCCGTCACATCGAATCTTTGAACGCATAGATGAAACATTAAATATAGATAAAAAATAAAACTAATTACACAGTTTAGACGAAATGGACGAGACAAATCTTTTAAGCCTAATTAGACTATGATTAGACAATATTTGCCAAATAACAACGAAACTGCTACAGTAACGTTTCGCCAAAAATTTTACCAACTAAACAGCCTCAAAATGGACCTCAGAACTCGGGACAACAGAGAAAGAATACCCAAACTTTTGGGTGAGGCGGAGTCAACCACGTGAGTGCAGAAGAAGTACATGATGCACCCGATGTTGTGTACGGTGAGTTTCTTGTTAACTCTGCTTCTGCGAGCGTGTTGTTTGATTCTGGAGCTCCACATTCTTTTATTTCTGCATGTTTTGTTTCTAAAAATAACTTAAGAACGGTGTTATTAGCCACCCCTTTATTGATTCGTACCCCTGGAGCTGTTCTCAAATGCTTTTTAAAATGCCCTCGAATAAAAATAATGATAAATGGTATTGAGTTCTAAGCAGATTTGGTAGTACTAAAGACCGAAAGATGGGATGTAATATTAGGAATGGATTGGTTAAGGAAACATCATGGTAATATATCTTGCCGAGATAAGTCTGTGACCCTAATAAATCACAATAGGATAAGGGTGGAATGTCACCCCCAAGCTCCAAAAGCGGAACCAATGGTTTGCAGTATAGAAGCAACGACAGTTGAAGAAGTACCAGTGGTACGTGAGTATCCTGATGTATTCCCTGAAGACCTCCCTGGAATGCCACCAGATAGAGACTTGGAATTTATTATTGATTTGGTGCCTGGAACGGCTCCAATAGCCAAAAGACCGTATCGGATGGCAGCCAATGAACTGGAAGAGTTGAAGAAGCAACTACGGGAATTACAAGAAAAAGGATATATCAGACCAAGTTCATCACCATGGGGATCGCCAGTTTTATTTGTAAAGAAGAAAGATGGAAGCCTTCGGATGTGTATTGATTATCGCTCACTAAATGAGGTTACCATCAAGAATAAATATCCACTACCCAGGATTGATGATTTGTTCGACCAACTAAAAGGAGCCAAATATTTTTCAAAAATAGACCTAAGGTCAGGCTATTATCAGTTAAAAATCCGACTTAGTGACATACCAAAAACGGCATTTGTAACTCGCTATGGGCAATACGAGTTTACTGTGATGCCGTTTGGATTAACAAATGCGCCTGCATATTTTATGAACTTGATGAACAAAGTATTCATGGAGGAACTTGACAAGTTCGTAGTAGTATTTATTGACGATATCCTCATATACTCGAAAAGTGTCGAGGAGCATGAGCAACACCTGAGAGTGATATTAAACAAACTAAGAGCCCATGAACTATACGCCAAATTTAGCAAATGTGAATTTTGGCTACAGGAAGTTGCTTTTCTAGGACACATTATTAGTGCAGATGGAGTAAAGGTGGATCCAGAAAAGGTAAAAGCGGTATCCGAATGGAAGCAACCCACGAATGTGACAGAAATTCGCAGTTTCTTGGGATTGGCCGGATACTACCGAAGATTCATTGAGGGATTTTCAAAAATTGCTAGACCTATGACAGCCTTGACTCAAAAAGGGAAAGAATTTAAATGGACAGAAGCGTGCGAAAGGAGTTTCCAAGAATTGAAGACAAGGTTAACTACGGCCCCTGTGCTCACATTACCAGACGTCCATAAAGATTTTGTAGCATACTGTGACGCCTCCCGACAAGGATTAGGATGTGTTCTAATGCAAGACAAAAGAGTCTTCGCATACGCCTCTAGACAGCTGAAGAAACATGAAGAAAACTATCCGACACATGATCTCGAATTAGCAGCTGTGGTGCACGCATTAAAAATATGGAGACATTATCTAATTGGAAATAAATGTGAAATATTCACCGACCACAAAAGTTTAAAATATATTTTTATCCAACCTGACTTAAATTTAAGACAGAGGAGATGGTTGGAATTAATCAAGGACTATGACTTGAGAGTGCAATATCATCCAGGAAAAGCCAATGCAGTCGCTGACGCATTAAGTAGAAAATCATATTGTCACTACCTTACTACACTGAACCGAAGACCAGAAATAGCCCGAGAAGTACGCCAGCTAAATTTACAAATCATACCACAAGGCATACTAAATATGCTACACATACGTTCGACTCTAGAAGATCAAATAAAGGAAGCACAAGCCAAGGATGAGGAGATACAATGCCTCAAGGAAAAGAGCTCTAACAAAGAAATTCAGGGATTCAAAGTCGACGAACACAGAGTATTATGGTATGAGGATCGGATATGTGTACCTCAGGATGAGAAACTAAGGCGACTAATTTTAGACGAAGCCCACTGTTCAGCCTATTCCATTCATCCAGGATCAACAAAAATGTACATGGATCTTAAGCAAAAAATATTGGTGGGCCGGAATGAAGTTAGATGTCGCAGAATATGTAGCACGCTGCGATACGTGCCGAAGAGTAAAAGCAGAACACCAACGACCGGCAGGGTTACTCCAACCATTACATATCCCAACATGGAAATGGGATGAAATTAGCATGGATTTTATAGTGGGACTACCCAAGACACAAAAAGGAAATGACTCGATATGGGTTACAGTGGACAGACTAACTAAAGTGGCTCTCTTCATCCCTGTAAAAGCCAAATATCGAGGGGACAAGCTAGCACAACTGTATATTGAAAATATTCTTCGACTGCATGGTGTCCCTAGCCGGATTGTGTCAGACCGAGGCACCCAATTTACATCTTGATTCTGGAAAAGTTTGCACACCACTTTGGGCACACGCCTGGACTACAGTACAGCATACCACCCTCAAACGGATGGGCAGACGGAACGGGTAAATCAAATACTGGAAGATATGTTACGAGCTTGTGTACTCACATATGGCAAGGATTGGGAAAAGAGTTTGTCCTTCGCCGAATTTTCCTACAATAATAGCTATCAAGCGAGTCTAAAAATGGCTCCGTTTGAAGCCTTGTACGGAAGAAAATGCCGAACCCCCTTGATGTGGTCAGAAGTTGGAGAACGAACCCTATTTGGACCAGACATAATCAAAGACGCTGAAGAGCAAGTAGCCAAGGTCCGAGAGAATTTAAAGGCCGCACAAAGCAGACAAAAAAGTTATGCGGACACGCGACGTAGACCGTTAGAATTTCAACCAGGAGACTTTGTTTACCTAAAGGTATCCCCGATCCGAGGCACTCGAAGATTCCAAGTAAGAGGGAAACTAGCACCACGATACATTGGACCATACAAGATTTTTAAGAAGAGTTGGGGCTGTAGCTTACCCGTTGGAATTGCCACCAGAAATGTCAGATGTACATAATGTATTCCACGTATCACAACTAAAGCAATGCTTGAGAGTGCCGGAAGAGCAAGTACCTTTGGAGATAATGGACCTACAGCCTGACTTACAATACCAGGAGAGACCAATAAAAATTTTGGACGTCGCCACACGACAAACACGCAGAACAATAGTACGGTTTTGTCGAGTACAGTGGAGCAATCACACTGAGGCAGAGGCCACATGGGAAAGAGAGGACGGCCTTAAGAAGGAATTCCCATATCTATTCGAGGAACAGTATGAATCTCGAGGATGAGATTCTCTTTAAGGGGTAGGTCTGTAACACCCCGAATTTTTAACCCGTTTTAAAAATAATCTCTAAAAAAATTAGCCTTTTAAAATTATGCGCGTAGGTCTATTTTATGTTGCGAGTAGATTTTATAAATAAAATAAACCTGCATGTGTGATGTCGTGCTTTGCCTTTGTATGTTGAACTTATGGTGGTACTCTTCCTTGAACTATCTTTGAATTCAAATTTGAAATCATCTCAATTGCTTCTTGAATAAAATCTGGGAAAAGAAGAAAGAAGAATCATCTCGGGCTCACGTCTCTTTGCATCCTGGCCTATAGGTAGGGATGAAAATGGTACGGATATTTTCCGACCGTATTCGAGACCGAATCCGTTTAGAGGGGTTTTAATCCGTCCGTATCCGAGTCCGGATATTTAACATCCGATACCGTATTCGTATCCGAATATTTAAATCACATATTTATGATGTCGATATCCAATCATATCCTATCCGGCATTTTTATACTATTCGTATTCGAATCCGAATCCGGACATAAATATGAAAACAAATATGATATCAGTTATATCCGTCCGCATCCGATCCGTTTTCATCCCTACCTATAGGCATGGCCCATCTCCCTTCTCCTCCTTTCTTAGTTACGTGAGGCCGTGAGGGCCTGCCCAGCAGGGCGTAGCAGCAGCAGCTCTTCCTTCCCCTTCTCACTCACCTCCATGCGGGTCCTGGCCGTCAGCTCCATCTTCTTCCAACACACACTGCCTCCATCCACCACGTAGACCTGCCAGTACCATGGCCCCAGCTCCGGCGACAAGGAGACTAGAGCACAGGCGCCTAGCTGACCCCGGGATCGACCTGTCTCATCCTCCTCTCCCTCACGCACTGGCACGCTGCACAGGGCGTCAACGCCATTGGAGGCTGACACCGGAGACACCGCGGATGCCATTGACGAGACCTCACCTCGAACCGACCTCGCCGGCGCAGCGAGTGAACACGGAGGCAGCCAGCGCGTCGTACGGAGTCGTCCCCGAGCCAAGGCCGCACGCATGTGCCGGAAAAATATCGGCCGGCGGAGAAAAAAATCTCGCCACCGCGAACCGCCATTGCCGCCCTATAAATAGGCCTGGCCGGTGAGCCTCCGCCGCCATCGCCACCACTCCAAAGCTCCGCAGGAGCCTGGAACACACCATCTCCACCTTATCTTCCACTTCCCCCTCTCGAATCGGGCTCAATCCCGATTTTTCCCCAATTCCCCTGCTGCCGCCGCCATTAGAGCAGAGCTCCCGTGCCACGCCGCCGAGAGCTTCTCCGGCCAAATTGGAGAGACGAGGTGAGTCCTGGAAACATCCGTTACCTTCACTATCCTCTCCAGCTCCATTCCCCACTCTGTTGTGCCCTGCCACCATGCGGCACCCTCCGCCATGCCAAGACGGCAAGGCCTGGCGACACACGCACACACGTATATACCTCTCGCACATACACACACACCTGTATACACCCAGCATACACCTAGCCATTACGTGCAAGAACAAGCCGCACCACCTCCCCACCACGATACGTGGAAGCCGCCGCTGCATCCATCTCTGGCAAACCACCTCCGTCACCATGTAACAGCAGAGCACTGCTTCTCCCTTTCTTCCTGTAGTCGGTGCACATGAACCAGAGGCTTAGGCTGTTAGGCAGCCGGTCCACGGCCAAGCACCGTGCACCCACCTGAACCAAGCACCGTGCACCCACCCATGTGCTCAGTACACTACACAAAAATACTTGGGGGTACACAGAAGGATGGAGCACTATTTTTTCTTGCATAGAAAAATTCCCAGTAAATTCCTAAAATCACTAGAGTCACACCAGAGCTTACCCAAACTTGTTCCACGACTTTTCATCCACCTAAATATTTCCATAAATTCTACAAATATTTCCAACACCACTTTTAACTCTAAAAATCATATTTCCTCTATTTTAATTCCGTTTTCCACTAAACCACCACCAAAATTCCTCTGAAATCTTGCTCTATCTTATCTACTACCACCATATAGTTCTTTGTTGCCTTTGTATTTGTTTCTATGTGTTGAACGGCAGTCTTATTCGTTCGCGATGATCGACAGAGGGCGACGACTACCAGGAAGGTGAGGACCCGGATTACATCGGGTCGAAAAGTGAGTTGAACGAAGGCAAGTCCTAACTCCCCCTCTTTCCACCACTACCGTGTTATACCTTTCATATTATAAACATATATTTACAATATTGGTGAATGGGAATAATTGTGAATGAGATATTTAATGGAACCAAACTTGTTCTGACGGAAGCGAGTAGGGGTAATTTATGTTGGATAAATTACTTTGGTAGGTTCGCCTGTGTGGGTTCCTACGGGAGATACTCGCTTCAGTCGTGTAAGAATCGGTTCTTAGGCCATCTCACCTAGTCTGATATTACGTACAGCCACATGTCTATATGGGTAGAACTGGTCTCACACCCCATTTGGTAGAAGTATAATTTTCACTAGGAGGCTGGAGATGCAACGGACTAACAGGAGAGGACGCGGCTGCTGTGTGATCTACCGTAGTCTGATCGGCATGGTTGCTATGTGGTCTTCCATGTAAAATTTATTGTTGTGCCGTGTGCGAGCACCCTTTATTAAGTTAATCTGGATGCTATGTGATCATCCACCGGATGCTGTGTGATCATCCAACCACTCGATATTCTAGGATGCTGTGTGATCATCCTGATGTGTGTGGGTTCCGGTCCCTGAGTAGTCCATGGTGAAATTATATGGAAACCTGAGGTCGCACCATCCGGGTACGAGATCTTATTAGGCCTGTCGTACCACTAGCTATGGTTTCGACTACGTCTATCGTGTGGGGAAAATTGTACCCCTCTGCAGAGATTATTAATCCTATTCGAATAGCCACGTCCTTGGTAATGGGCAACCACTAGGATGAGGTCCCCTTTGATTAGATTTTTATTAACAAGTTGTGCTAATGTTTAATTGGATATTTAATGCTAACCCGGGACTGGCGAGAAGGATGATGCTCTCCCAGGGCCCAAACCTCATTTGTTAAATAATACCACCACTTCCACCGTTCCACCTTTTGTTGGGACTTGCTGAGTACTTTATGTACTCACCCGTTGTGGACTCACAGATAACGACCCCGAGGAAGACTACGGCGTCAACGAGGAGGCGAACGACGTGGACTAGGAGCCACGCAAGGACCGATTGGATATGCTGAAAGGACGTACTAGGACTTAGGGTTTCGACCGCGCTCAAGCATGCCTGTGGAATAGTGTGTATCGCTTCGCTGTAGTTTCCGTTGTAGTAGTTATCACCCCTATGTAATAAATCCGCCGCCTCGCGGCGATGGAACATCGTTAGTTGTGTAAGGCCTATGGCTATGTCATTTGAACATTGACTATTGTAAGACCTTATCTCTAATATCAATAAAGCTCGGTATTTTATATTAAATATATACTTGTTCCATCTCTGTTTATGTGTGTATTTGTGCTTGATCCTGGTGCAAATACGTTTGCAATTGGACTCCTAAAATTAGGATCTGACACTAAGCCTCTAAAAGACAAATACAAGAACAAGAACAAAGGCAAAAAAAAATGAATCTAGTGATGAAGAAGATGAGAAGAAGAAAAACAAGCCATACAAGAAGAAGGATGACAAGAATAAAGAATTTCACAAAAAGAAGAAGGGAGACAAAGCTTACATTATTGGTGATTGGCTCACCGACATTGAATCATCATGTGAGTCCTCCGGTGATGAAAGCGACGACGAGAAAGAGAAGGTCGCCGCATTTGTGATTGGGTCATCATCATCTTCATCGACATCTTCACCACCATCTTCACCGTCATTATCCACTACTCACCTATGCCTCATAGCCAAGGGTGAACGAAAGGTGAACTACAAGACTGGTGGATCTCATTGGGTTATTGATAGTGGTTGCACTCAACATATGACCAGTGACCCTCGTATGTTCACCTCACTTGAAGAAAATGGGGAATGTCAAGAGAAGATCACATTTGGGGACAATTCAAAGAGCAAAGTCAAGGGTATAGGCAAGATTGCAATATCAAATGATCACTCTCTTTCAAATATGCTCTATATTGCTTTTTTGAGTTTCAACCTACTATCCATTGGGCAACTTTGTGACCTTGGCTATCAGTGCTTATTCACTCCAAATGAAGTGGTAGTATCAAAGATAGATGACAAGCAAATGATTTTCAAAGGTTTTAGATACAACAATCTCTATCTTGTTGACTTCATCTCCGAAGATGCAAATTTGATGACATGCTTGTTCACCAAAACTTCACTTGGGTGGCTTTGGCATAGGAGGCTTGCTCATGTTGGAATGAACACTCTCAACAAATTATTGAAGAAAGAGTTAGTGAGAGGCTTGAAAGATGTCAAGTTTGAGAAGAAAAAACCTTGTAGTGCATGTCAAGCCGGTAAACAAGTTGTAAATACTCATCCAACAAAAGTTTACATATCAACATCAAGAGTGTTAGAGCTTCTACACATGGATTTGTTTGGTCCTACAACTTACAAGAGCTTGGGTGGAAATCTTTATTGTCTTATGCTTGTGGATGACTACTCAAGATACACTTGGACATTCTTTCTTCATGACAAATCTGAAGTGGCCAATTGTTTCAAGAAGTTTGCAAAGAGACCTCAAAATTAATTTAAAGTCAAGATAAAGAAGATAAGAAGTGACAATGGCAAAGAATTTGACAACACAAACATTGAAGCTTATTGTGATGAGATTGAGATCAAGCATGAAGTTTCATCAACCTACACTCCTCAACAAAATGGTGTAGTTGAGAGAAAGAACCGGACATTAATTACTCTTGCAAGAACAATGCTAGATGAGTACAACACACCGGAAAAATTGTGGGTCGAGGCAATCAACACCGCATGCTATGCATCAAATCGCCTCTTCCTACAAAAGTTTTTTGGCAAGACCCCCTATGAGTTGCTAAATGGGAAGAAGCCGGACGTCTCATTCTTTCGGGTGTTTGGTTGCAAATGCTACATCTACAAGAAGCGGCAACACCTAGGGAAGTTTCAAAGCGTTGTAATATTGGTTTTCTTGTTGGCTACTCATCAAAGTCCAAAGCATATAGAGTATTTAACCATGCCACTAGTTTGGTTGAAGAAATATATGATGTGGAATTTAATGAATCTAACGGCTCCCAAGGAGCAATTGAGAATTGTGATGATGTAGGTGATGAACCATTGAGGGAGGCAATGAAGAACATGCCGGTGGGAGACATCAAGCCTAAAGATGATGAAGATGATGCACAAATGGTCAATCCACCATCTTCATCATATGTGCCTCAAGATGATGACAAGAATGAGAGAGTTTAAAATGAAGACACTCATGTCTCTCATGAACAAGCCGAGGTACAAGCTCAAGATGTTGATGCTCCCCAACCTCCTCCTCAAGTGGTTGATAGAAGACACTCACCTCTACTTCAAGCACATCGACAAGATCTCATCATAGGGAGTCCTACAAAGGTGTAATGACTCGATCTCAAAAGCTTGCTTCTTTTGTTGAACATCACTCTTTTGTCTCTTGTCTTGAACCTAAGAATGTAGAAGAATCTCTTCAAGATCCGGATTGGGTGAATGCAATGCACGAAGAATTTAACAACTTCACCCGCAATCAAGTTTGGACACTTGAGGAGCATCTAAAAGATGCAAGAGTCATTGGAACCAAGTGAGTGTTCTGCAACAAGCAAGATGACCAAGGCGTAGTTGTGAGGAACAAGGCAAGACTAGTTGCAAAGGGGTTCTCTCAAGTTGAAGGGCTTGATTTTGGAGAGACCTTTGCACCCGTTGCAAGACTTGAAGCCATTCATATCCTTCTTGCATATGCATCGCATCATGAAATGAAATTATATCAAATGGATGTTAAAAGTGTATTTTTAAATGGCTTCATAAATGAACTAGTCTATGTTGATCAACCTCCCGGGTTTGAAGACTCTAGATATCCTAATCATGTTTATAGGTTGTCTAAGGCGCTATATGGGCTCAAGCAAGCCCCTAGAGCGTGGTATGAGCGCCTCCGGGACTTCCTCATTGAGAAGAGCTTCACTATTGGGAAGGTCGACACCACACTATTCACCAAGAAGCTTAATGGGGAGATCTTCATTTGTCAAGTCTATGTTGATGATATTATCTTCGGATCAACAAATAAAGATTATTGCAAGGAATTTGGTGAATTGATGTCGAAGGAGTTCGAGATGTCCATGATTGGTGAACTTACATTCTTCATTGGTTTTCAAGTCAAGCAAATGATAGAAGGGATTTTTATCTCTCAAGAGAAGTATACCAAGGATCTTCTCAAGAGGTTCAAGATGGAGGATTGTAAGCCAATCAAGACACCAATGCCATCTAATGAACATCTCGACCTAGATGAGGGAGGTAAACCGGTTGATCAAACTCTCTACTATTCTATGATTGGTAGCTTGTTGTACCTTACCGCATCTAGGCCCGATATCATGTTTAGTATGTGCATGTGTGCTCACTTTCAAGCGTGTCCTAAAGAACATCACCTAAGTGTCGTGAAAAGAATCCTAAGATATCTTAAGCACACCCCAAGCATTGGTCTTTGGTATCCCAAAGGAGCTAGATTCCAACTAGTTGGCTATTTGACTCGGATTATGCCGGTTGCAAAATTGATAGAAAAAGCACATCCGAAGGGTGCCATTTGCTTGGGAGGTCACTTGTATCTTGGTCATCTAAAAAGCAAAATAGTGTGGCTTTGTCCACCGTCGAGGCGGAATACATTGCCGCGGGGGCTTGTCGTGCACAAATCTTATATATGAAGCAAACCCTTCTAGACTATGGTGTTGTTCTTGATAAGGTGCCACTTTTATGTGATAATGAAAGTGCCGTTAAAATTGCTAATAATCCGGTACAACACTCACGCACCAAGCACATTGATATCCCCCACCACTTTCTAAGGGATCATGTTGCTAAAAATGATATATCATTAGAAGGTGTAAGAAGTGCAAATCAATTAGCAGATATTTTCACTAAACCTTTGGATGAGGCTACCTTTTGTAGGTTGAGAAGTGAGTTAAATGTGCTTGATTCTAGTAACTTCAAAAGATGAGCTTGTGTTGTCCCTTGTATTGCATTGTAATATGTGTCATGTTTAAACTTCTGTAATGCATCTAGGACTTGTCTAACACGGTTACGATAACCCTCCTTTGGAGGAGTGAAGAAGCCTAATCGTGGATCAAACTTGACAAGCAACCTAGTTTTACCTTCTTGCTTTGCATTGCATATGCATGGTTGTTGCTTTGTCGTTTCTTTTTGGTTTGGCTTTGAGCAACCTCTGTGTTCATCCATGAATGGAGAGAGCATTTGATGCTCCCAAGGGTTTATAAACTCTATTGCATGGCCATACGTTGCTCCTCGGGTGTTTATCGCATATTTTCTTAAAAATAATACTAGCCTAAGGCAAAATATTTTGAAAAACTTGAGGGTTTGAGAGATGTCACTCATATTAGGTTCCAATTGGTGTTTATTTGGGTCTCTTTGTATTGGAACTTGATTGGGAGAAGTCGCTTCGAAGATCGGGAAGAGAAAAGGCGAAAAATAGCAACCGGACGCTGGACCGGACATGACGCTGCTCAACCACAGCGTCCGGTTCCAGCCATCACCAGCGCATCCGGTCACGTGAAGGCGGTTCTCGTGGACCTCTGACCGGACGTTGGACCGAACACGACGCTGCGACCACTACGTCCGGTCCCGGACTTCATCTGCGCGTCCGGTCACGCGTAATGGGTTCCCGGGTGGACCTCTGACCGGACTCTATCCGCGTCCGGTCACCTCCAACCGGACACGTCCGGTCGCGCTAGGAGCTTACTGGACTCTGACCGGATGCCTCTACAGCGCGTCCGGTCAGTCGATCAGCGCGTCCGGTCACCCCGTGAAAAGCGGATCTGAATCCTTTTCATCGTTCCATCGGCAGTTTTCCTCCTTTCTTCTTCCTTTCGCGTGCCGCCACTCCTTGTTCCCGTGCCCTAGCCCGTGCACGGCAGTTGCTCCTCTACCACAGTTTGCGCGCCGCCACCACTCCTCCTAACCATAGCAGCCGCACGCCGCCGCTTCTCCATGCCGAACCCTAGCAACCGCGCGCCACCATCGCTCCTCCTTCGATTGCTAGTGAACCACCATCCCTCTTCTCTCCAGCCACCCATAGCGAAGGACAGGTAGCCCTCCTCCGTGCTGCCCTTGGTTCTCGGCCGAGAGGGTCCCTCTGCGACGCCCTTGTCCTACAGCTCTGACCATCTACGTGCGGCTTCACCACAAGGTTTCTTCGTCGTTACCTTGACCTAGATGGTTTGCCGATGAAATCTCGTCGTGTTCTGATTCACTTTTCGTTTGTCTCGGCATTCCAGAGCTCATCCGTCATTCCCATGGAACCCTCGCGCGTCAAGGTCTCTCACCTCTTTCACTGGAGTCTCGCTCTTCTAAGGTAGCATATCGTGCTCTATTCTTTTCTTATCTCTTATGCTTGCTCTCATAAGGACATCGCTCATCTATTAGTTGAAATATATTGCTTAAAAGTAGCTCTATCTATTCCATCTTTGAAGTGAGTCTTGTCGGTGCTTTTGTGTGGTAGTGGACAGCTTTGTCAGTGGAAATTTGAATCCAAGGCCAAGCCTGCGGATATGGATTGAGGTCAAGCCTCACGAGAGTCAGTTCATCATCTTGTAGGTAGGGGAATTCTTGTTTGGCAGTTCATCTTCTCAGTGTCAGTTATTCTCAGTCATAGAGACTTGTCAGCATGGCCCGCTGCAAGAATGTTGGTGGAGCACCGAGTGACGGGGACGGAAGTCCTCCATGTTTGACAGAGGTTGCCCGTGGCAAACGCAAGAAGATCGCTGCCAAGAAAAGAAAGAGGACGCTCATAGAGGCAGAGTTAGCATAGGCAGTGGCTGACGCTGTTGATCTAGCAGAGAGAGAGGAGGCAGAGCCAGTGGTATTCACATTGGCGAGCGTCGCTTTCACCTTGAAGGACGACAGCTCGACACAGAGGCCACCAAGGAAATAGAGGACCAGCCCGCAGAGCAGACAGAGGAGCAGCCTGCAGAGGAGACAGAGGAGACACAGGAGCAGACAGTGCAGACTCCACCGTGTCGTCGCTTAGGACGTAGGCGTGCTTAGGTGACACCTAGGCCAGAGGGTCAGCGACGTGGAGGTCGTCCACCTCCCAGAGCTCATGGTCAGCCCCTAGTTGAGCACTTTGACCTGAGGGGAGCTACAACACAATATGTTCAGGCCCTCTGATTCATCGAGGTTGGTCGGTGGTTCCCACCTCAGTGGGACACCAGAGCTTCAGAGGGTTTCTACACACCTCTGCACGAGGATTGTTACAGAGCCTATGTTGATAGTGGGATTGCCTTCAAACCGTAGAGAGTTTATCGACTTGAGGCACTAGTTGTAGTTGTTGGTGAGCAGCTCCATCCCCATTTTTCTTTCCTACCAGGATTGTCAGATCTTCTGGGTCGGACAAGAGCATACTACGGTACTTGGGTCAGAGAGTTCTACTCTTCACTTTGGATAGACCCCGCTCACGAGTTCATTCACTTTGCATTTAGAGGTCATGACCGTAGGCTTTACAACACCAGGGTATGGGAGATTCTTAGGCTCCCAGCTTTAGAGATGAAGATCCACTAGTTGTGTTTTGGTCAGACATCACCACCGAGGCATCCACGCAGAGGCATTGTGCCACCTACAGACTTGATCAGACCGTGCTTTCGTGAGCCATTTGGTGAGGGGTCCAGACATACACCAGCTAGCTTGACTCCCATTGCTAGAGTGCTTGATGCTATTGTGAGGAGGACACTGCTTCCGAGGTTGGGCTACCGAGAGGGTTTGACACGTATGCAGCTTTGTGTAGTCCATCACCTCATCTCTCAGACTCCGTTTGACATTTGGGATTTGATGCTCTGTGAGATGGAGGATACTTTGGCAGAGGGCTTCAAGGGTCACCATCAGCTAACCTATGCCCATTGGATTTTCTTTCTGATTCGGTCTACTTGTGACCTACCTGCTGAGTTTCGAGCAGAGATTTCTGACACCACTACAGCCTTCCCGGAGTATGATATACGACAGCTATGGGCCTCTATCACCCATGAGCAGGCACCTAGACAGGGTCAGCGTGTCACACTCCAATTAAAGGACAATATAGAGTGCATACATCTTATGTGCGCCCCAGGAATAGTCGCACACATAAGCCGACAAATTAACAAGAGTATCATCACGGTGTACATACATCATGATATTACATCACATAGTTCTTAACATAACAAGCGAAAAAGTAAATAACACTCTCGAACGAAGTGTCTGCTCCATAGGGAAGGACGACTGGTTGACCCAAACCTAGAAATCTTCCGGAAAATCCTCATAGAAACTGTCATCTGTTACCCATCCGAGATTTTTATCCAAAAACAAAATAATAACAAGTGTGAGTATACTTGTACTCCGCAAGTATAGTATGAGGATTCATGAGGCTCAAAAAGGATAGACACGGTTGACTGCAGTTAGCACTTTTAATAGATTAACATTTCATTATTAATTATTATTAAGTTATGCTTAAGCTCCCATTTAACCCACATGATCAACTACTAGAATTAAGAAGAGAAAGCATCAGTATGATCTCGTCATCATCATCATAGTTCATCCACGTGTCAAGTAACCATTTATTCTGTGAGTTTTTCGGGCCGCTCGTGACCGTGAGCACG
Organism: Saccharum hybrid cultivar R570; assembly: GCA_038087645.1. Classification (NCBI taxonomy): domain Eukaryota; kingdom Viridiplantae; phylum Streptophyta; class Magnoliopsida; order Poales; family Poaceae; genus Saccharum; species Saccharum hybrid cultivar. The sequence goes on along the minus strand of JAQSUU010000001.1, from coordinate 31,282,317 downwards.
GCTGTTATAACAGTTTTAACACTCTGCAGAGGTTGTGCATCTTTACCCGTGAGTCGTGTTACCCATATGCCTGGGGCCCGTCGACCCCCTAACACTTCCAAGGTGAGCAGGCAGGGTACACTATGAAGTGCATCTTTACCCGTAAATCGTGTTGCCCATATGCCCGGGGCCCGTCGACCCTCTAACACTTCCAAGGTGAGTAGGCAGGGTACACTATGAAGCCTTCTATAGGCCTCTTCTAACAAGTTAGGGCCGTGAGGTTTCCTCGGCAGGCAGATATAGAGAACCCCCCTTTCGATGGCACAATTCCCGTAGGCTATATACATCAGAACAGAGGCAGTTCTATATCCAACGTGGCAAGCCCCTCTTGCGCCCTTTTGGATAACCTCTAACAAGTTAGAAAAGATCCTATTACTGAGCTAAAGTCAGAGCCATATAACTCTCACGGTTGCACTGTATGTCCTAGCTTTTGCCCTACAAATAAGTCCTTACGGAGGGTTTATGGCAACATGATCAACATCACTTGCACCTTCACCCTATAGATCCACTGTTACCATCATGTTTATCCATTGGTTCCATTAGTCATAGTGTAGATCATGTTCAGTTAGAGCACTAGCATTCTACCCATATGCAAATAATCCCCATAGGAATCAAGGTACAGGTCATCAATTTGCTAGAAAGTCCTTATAGTTGAGCAATATTAGACACATGCATAATGAGTATATTATATAATGAATAGGATAACAAGGTAGGCCCTTTCTATACTTTCCTTGGTTCACGAACTGCTGCTGGGCCTGCTGCTCCTCATACGTGTCCGGATTCCCGAAGTACTCCTCACCGTCTGAACTCGAACGACACGAAGTACAACACGCATTCCAGAACAGACATACAAGCAAAACATGACTATGATTAGAACAGTACACCAACAATAAATAAATCTGAATAAAATGTTTACCAAAATCATCTACGTCTCGCTACGATCACAACGATGCGAAATGCACGAAAAACAGAGCTACAACGCACCAGTTACGAGATATTTATGATTCCAAAAGCTAGCTATTAACTAGACTTATTCGAGAAATTGAAAAGCTCCTAACAGGTCTAACAGTAGCACTATTGCGTAGATTACGAAATTATGAAACTAACGCAAGTTGAACGGGTCAAATCGGAGCTAAAACGACGATTTTATAAACGTTTTACTACAGTGGCAATTCTGTAATTAATCTGAAAACGTATTTTTCATATAAACCGAAGAAACTACGTCTTCACAAAGGGAATGCGTAGTTTGGAAAATGCACCAAGGACGGCGGGTTAAGCCTTCCAGAAACTGAGGGGCTCTTTTAGAAATTGGACCCGCGAAGGGGTATCGGCCATTTCTGACCTTTGATCTCAAGATGGGCGGCTGAGATTAGATGGAGGGGGAAGAGAGGGACACGGTCCGCCGGAGTTGAGGAAGGTCGCGGCGGCGCTGCCATTGCCGACGACTGGAAGCTCACCGGAGTGCGCGAAAATCAGCCTACAGCCCATGGTTTTGAAATGCGAGAGTACCGGGATGATGCGGGGGAGATGGCGAATCCAATGGAGCGCATTTCACGAGCGGGGATGGTCTCGCGCGGGGCTCGCCATGAACGGCGGCGGGCATAGCTTGCCAGTGCTCTGGAATACGGCGCTAGCGGCCACGACTCACCAAATTGAAGGCACTGGAAGAGAGGGGGGAACAAGGCGATCTTGTCTAGGCCCTTAGTGCGGCCGGGGAAGAACCCGAGTGGCACCCGCCATGGATGGCGGTGAAGAAGCTTGTCGGAGCTCACGGGCATGGCCCTAGAGGCCACAAAACGAGAAATTGGAAGTATGGAGAGGGAGCGAGGACGAAGGCGAGCTCACCGAGCAGTAAAACGAGGACGAGGGCGGCTCAGAGACGAATGCCGATGCGGTGGGGACGAATGGCACTCCGGCGAGTCGACTCGACGAAGCGCTGTGGTCTCTGTGATGACTTGGGAGAGAAAACCACAGCAGGGGAAAGAAGATAGGGTCCGCGTCCCTTTAAAATGGGTCCGAGTCGCGGGGACGCTCCCACTCGCGCGGAACGTGGGCGCGGGCGGCAGTTGCCGTCTTGACCGAGAGAGAGGCGCTCGGTTGGGGAAGGGGAGGATCTGACGAGCGGGCCTCGGCTGCCAGTGACTACGAGAGGGAGGAGGCGTGGCAGTGACTGCCTGGCCGAGTTGGGCCGGCCTAGGAGGGGGGAAGAAGGACGCGTGCGCGGGCCGGCTCGGCGGGAGAAGGCAGCAGGCTACTGGGCTGCTCGGGCCAGAAGGTAGGAGTGGAAAGGAAAAGAAATTTTATTTTTCTGATTTGATTTTTCAAATCCAATTTTTAATTGTTTTTAAATATCTTTTGAACTTTGACTCAAACCAATCATCACAAAAATATAATACAACAGCATGAGTGCAAAAATCAAGTTGCTAACCTTATGATTAATTTTAATTTCACAAAAAATAATTATTCCCTTTATTTAAATGCACACTCAATTACTCAAATAAATCATTTTTAACTACTTTGTAATTATGAAAAATTTAGGGTGTTACACAGCGTTAGAGAGCAGAGGTACCTGAGACTGCAGCTGAGCAGGACCAGACAGTTGAGGGCCTTGCAGAGGCAGAGCTTGCCGACTTAGATGCTCAGCCAGCTGATCTAGACGAGGATGATGCCACTGACAGCACTGATGATGATTATCAGCCACTTCCTCGGTACCGCTCTCCTCGCTCTCCCGACCATGAGGCCGGTGGTTCCGGTTCAGCCTCACGTTCAGACCCACCCATGGTGGCTATTCTTGAGAGGCTGACTCAGGCTCAGGAGAGGCAGGAGATTCAGCTACAATGACAGGCTCAGGATAACATAGCTGCATTCGCACAGATTTAGGCTCGTCAGGACGAGTTTCAGAGGCAGCAGCTAGAGATACAGAGGCAGCAGGCAGCTACTCAGTAGCAGTACCTCGAGCTATTGAGACACCTTGTTACTGTTGGGGTCCCTCCACCTCCGTCAGTTCTTACTCCAGCTTTACAGTCCAGTGGACTTTAGAGTCAGGGATAGCCGAGCTTTCAGTTTACCTCACCTCAGCAGCAGGTGCCTCAGACATTTCAGTCCCTAGGTTACACTCCTATTCAGACGGGATTTACTCTATCGGTTCAGCTCAGGCCTCACCTTCTGATTGGCACTCCTTTCTCTACTGATTTGAGTGCGTCCTACAGCGAGTTGACTGGTCAGCCGACACCCTCCCATACCACAATTCTGACTTCTTCAGAGATATCAGCATTAGAGACAGTTCCTTCGTCGGTTGCCTCGACTGATCCTCCCATGCTTGGTACTCTTCAGGCTCAGGTGACAGAGACTACGGCTCTCGTTGCTACTACTTCATCAGCTCCTGCTCCTGAGTTACAGACCCAGACCGCTTCACTTCCACATGTATCTACAAAGGGTCAGCATGACAGCTCAGAGTCAGAGGAGGACACTTCTCAGTTCTTGATCACTCCACGCTCCTCTGCACCTGACTCGACTGCTTCCGTTCCTCGTTCGGACCCTTAGCTTTTTGGCTTTTGATGCCAAAGGGGGAGAGAGTAGATTTAGGGGGAGTTTTGAGAGAGGGTTTCGTTTTCTTTGTGTGCTACTTTCATGCATCATGTTTATATTCTCATGTTTATATTCCCGCACTTACATTTTGTGACATGTGTGCTTATGAGTTACTTGAGTTATATGTTGATTATCTTGTCTCTATTATATCATGTCACTTGATTGGTTCTAGCTCATAAGGTTTTTCTTCCGTGCCTTACTCCGATTTCATATGAGCTATATTTTTGTGTACTAACTCTTCATGTTTTATCTTATGAGTACACCCTGTTGGCTTGGAGCACATAAGCAATCCCTAACCCCTTGTTCTTATTGCCTTTTGCTTATGTGAACCAAGCATGATCGAAAACCTCAACTCTTAAATATACTTAATCAAGGTGTTGTCATCAATCACCAAAAAGGGGGAGATTGAAAGCATCTAGGCCCCAAGAGTTGGTTTCGGCAATTGATGACAACGCAACATTACCATGACTAACGTGTGTTTTGCATAAACTTTGGTAAGTTAGGTCATAGGAATAGTGACTGTTTTGGGCACTATGGTGTTCATGCCCCTTGATGGAAATCGTTTCAGTTTTCAAAGGATTAACGTCAAGATTAAGGACGGTTAGTTCCGGACGTCGAGGAGTTGAGTTACGTTTAGAATAGTTGTTAGGATCTTCGTTTTTTTTCCTTTGGCCGTACTATAAAGAGGGGCACGAGCGAGTAGCTTGACCTAGGTGAGTCTTTTATTTAAGTGTGGTGCACACTTGTCAAACTTAGCACTAGGTAGCTCAGGTAAAGCACAAAATTCAGTTGGAAGAAACTCGGTTCAAGTTGTGTCGTGATTCGAGGTCGTTTTAGCCATTTATCCTTGACCAAACGCGTCTGGTCAGTACTGGCAGTCACCGCAGTTTCAACTCGGTCGACCGGATGCGGTCCTCCCATGGACTGGACGCGGTGATCGAGTTGACCAGAGTCAGAGAGGGTAAGTGATCTGATTGGACGTGACTGGGAAATCGATCAGACGCGTCCACAGTGTGTCCGGTCCAGTTCTAGAGAGGTACTTCGCTGACCGAACGCGTCTGGTCATCACCGATCGGACTCGACCGTGCGTTCGATCAAAGTACAGTAAGGTTCTTGCACGACCAGACGCGTTCGGTTACTCCTGATCGGACTCGCTGTGTGTCCGGTCACTCAGCGCCGTTGGTTTTAAATTCGACCGTTGCCACTGACCGGACGCGTCCGAAATTGACTGTGGGAAGTATAAATACATCCCCTACACCTCTATTTGAGGTCTCTTGCTCATTTGTTCAGCTGAGAAACACCTTTCAATTGTAAGGAAGTGCAAGAGCTCTAGTGAGGGTTGAGATTTGAGAATCCAAGTTTGAGATCCCTCATTAGTGACTAGGAAGTAGCAAGTGTGCATCCACCTTCTCATTAGGCTTGTTGTGGTCAAGTGAGAGTTCTTGCTTGTTACTCTTGGTGATCGCCATCACCTAGACGGTTTGGTGGTGATTGGGAGTTTGTTGATCATCTGGCGGAGCTTGTGGATGACCCAACTCATCTTGTGAGTGCTTGTGGGCGATTCACCGCGACGGAGTGTCAAAGAATCAGCCCGTAGAGAGCACTTGCTCCTCGCGTGGATCAAGGGGGAGCTACACCCTTGCGCGGGTGCTCCAACGAGGACTAGTGGGGAGTGGCGACTCTCCGATAACTCGGGAAAACATCTCTGTGTTCCTAACCCTTTACTTTCAAGCAATTTACTTTCTCGTATTACTTTTGTTGCTTGATTTACTTTCCTAGAACTGTCATGCTAGACTGGGATTGGAACTTAGGGTGCAAAACTTTTACCGATAGAATCACTAGGAACACTTATATGCACTAGGGGTGAATTATGGCTTAGTAGGATTTAATTCTCGCAATAATTTTTAGAAAAACCCAATTTACCCCCCTCTTGGGCATCTTGATCCTTTCACCGCCGCTGGCGGTGGACCTCCCGATCTAGCCAATGGGAGGTTGCGCCGGCCAAGCCGATAGTGAACCGAGTGGCGGAGCTGCCGAGGATGGAGGACGACGGCCACGAAGCGCGGGCGGAGGCGAGGAAGACAAGCACAGTGGAGTCGGGCGTGGAAGACGGGCACGGTGGAGTCGGGCGCGGTGGATAAGGCCATGACGGGCAAACAGGCGTTCCATTTTTTTTAACGGAGAAGCTATCCGTCCAGACAGACGTCCTGACCGAAGCATTACCGTTACACATATATGACATATAGCTAAATAGACAACTCAAAAAATGGGTCGTTCATTTAACTTTCTGCAAACATGTATGCAATGCAACCATGACTAATCATGAACAAGATCTGCATATGCTGTTTTGTTTTCTTTGGTACCAATGAGATTAAGCATAGATAAGATGAACACAGTTATAATAATTATGTAAAACCATCAGCCAGGGCACCAAAGGACACAAGATTTCAAAACGGGTAAGAGCTTCAATAGAAGATAGATAAAACTTGCCGTGACAAAAGTATCATTTCTGTTTATTGGACCATGTATCAGTAATTTCCTTGCCATACCTATCAAAAAAAAAAGTCCTTGCCATACCCATTCGATGAAGCCCTTTTGTCGTGTGATGCCTGCACATGAATGAACATACAGGAAGTGCTCTTGCCTTACGTGTTCTGACTCCAATATCCTTCGCTTCACATTAAGTTCATTTATCCAGCTAAAAGTTTCTGAAAACTGAATTACGCTGCGGTCTGCGCATCGATCATCAGGCCCACTTTGTACAAGTCATTCACGCCTAATAAAAGGACACGGTCACACAAACATGTGTCAGATTCATCAATTAATACCTACTTCCTCCATATCAAATTATAAGGCATTCTAAGAATCTTGAAGAGTCAAATGATTTCAAGTTTAACCAAATTTATATAATAAGATAATAATATTTATGACACCAATTAAGTATCATTAGATTCTTCATTAATTATATTTTTATAGTATACCTATTTGATGTTATAAATTTTTGTAATTTTCTCTATAATTTTGGTCAAACTTAAGATGTTTTGACTCTCCAAGATTCTTGGAATGTCTTATAATTTGGAATGGAGGGAGTATTATATAGTTCAATGTAAACTAAAAGGACACACCGAAAGTTAATAAAAAGAAATGAAACAGTAATATGATGAAACATGAAAGTAAAACACACACACACAAGACCTCTGATCAGCCTGTAGCTAATCAAAATTTCAATATTCTGTTAACCGAAGGTAACCTGGCATGCATGCTGTTATACCTTGCTTGAAAAACTATTAGATATTTGGATGGTTTGTAATAAGAAAATAATTATATATGTTACAGGTTCCAGAAAGTGCAGTATATGTATATATATATATATATATATATATATATATATATATATATATATATATATATATATATATATATATCACATAGTAAGGAGTTACTATAATATCATAAATTAGCATAGTAATTATCGTAACTCAAAGTGGTTACAGAATAAGTTATTTTGTAGCCAGCTGTAGGATAATATATATATCACTTTGAGTTACGATAATTGCTATGCTAATTTACGATATTATAGTAACTCCTTATTATGTGATTTACTATAACATTATGGTAAATATCCTTATGTGTTATAGTAATTCAACTATCGTAAATATATACTGACATTATCGTAAATTAGTATATAAAATTATAGTAAATAGTGGTGGCTACAAAATAACTTATTTTGTAGCTAGCTATAGAGTATACTCTCCCTGTATATATACACACACACACACAACATACTTACAGCTTTCCAAGATCAGTGTGTCAATTTTGCTCTTCATTTTCCTTGGGTAAGATTAAGGCAAAATTATAGATAAAAACAGAGTTGTACTCTCTATATATTAGTGAAAATAAAATTTTGAACTACTAAAAGAAAAAATACACTTTGCCGAGAAAATATGTGTCTGAACAGAGGTGTTAGCATATTTTTAGTAAATAAACAATGGTTAAAAGGCTAACCCCTTGACGCAGCCTACGCAGGTCCCCCCCAGCTGTCATCGGCCATCGAAGGTCACTACTATACGGCCATCTTTTCCGGCCGATTAGTAGCCCTTTGTTCCTGTATACAAGTATATAATAAGCCAGTATCACGAAGAAATTGGATCGGAGAGGAAATATATATCAAACGAGCATAATTTGTAAAGAATAAAAACAATGTAGGAAAAACAATCCTACTTAACTTACCAGTGTCTACGACTGCAGCATGTAATCATGTGGTGAATGAGGCTGCATGGACCCGGCTCAACGCCATCCAAACTGCAATGATCCATGGCTGGCGACCTCGTGTCGTTGCTAAGGTGGTATTCCGAAAGGTAGCTTTCATTTTCGAAGTAATGGCTGTATATGATTGTATCACCCTTGAGGTTGAGGATGGGAAATGCCTTGGCTGAGGCACTGATACTCCTCTGTTTAATGAAAATGGTCTTGTCTCCTATGCTCGTCACTGGGATATACCTTCCCACGACAAGATCCGCTAGCTTGTAAACTTGCATCTTGGAAAGGGCGTATGCGTAGAACATCACCAGGATCTCTGAGTCACACTCTACTATGGAGATAGCTTGGTAGCGTTGTCCTACTCCATTACACGTGGCAATCAGCTTTGGCGGCTGCAGTAGCTCATCTGGTAGTCGGGGTGTGTCTATCTGGAAAATCTGTATGACAGATGGACGTCCAAACGTCGCACACGACACATAGATCTTGCCTTGGGATGGCCATAATGCATGGCCAGGGCATGACCATGTTGACATAGTCCATTGCTGGTCCTGTGGGGTTGCAACGGCGACGTGATGTAAGCGCACGAATGCAAGCATGACGGTGACTACACCAGCAGCGAAGGTAGCGGTTGCAGATATGTTTCTAAGAAATCGCAGCCTCCTTTTCATCGGTAATCCGGTGAGGCCGCATAGGTGCGACTGCGGGAGGAGGGTGGAGAGCGGCGGGAGATCGACAATGTCGCCGGTGAAGGGATGGAGTACGCGGACCGCGGTGTCGTGGTCTCGCTGCAGGACGAGGAGGCCATCGATGGAGTCGAGCACGCAGTGGTCCTGGAACAGCGGGATGTGGACGCGGACGAAGGCGCCCGTGTCGAGGTTGAAGAAGCGGACGTAGCCGTGCAGCTTGGGGTGGCCAGGGTGGAGGCCGTTGCCCTCGGGCAGCATCATCCAGCGCCGCGGATGGAAGCGTGGGTCGACGACGCCGCGGCCGCGCGGGGACGCTGTGCCGGATCGCCAGGAGGCGCACACGGCACGGAAGCGGACGTAGTCCAGCAGGTCGCCGGCCAGTAAGCGCGACGCTATCAGGCGAACCAGATCGTCAGGCATAGACGACGCCCAGCGGGACGTCGTCGACATGTCAGAGTTGATGACAGCAACCGTTGGCGACAACGACGAAGATACGGGCATATCACCGCCTTGACTTGATCTGCTTATTAGAGATCACGACAAAAGGGAAATCTTTGTCCCCAAAACTGAAACGAAGACGCGTGGCTGTACTACGAAAGTGCATTGTGTATGTGCTACTCTATCGGTGGCGCCGGCGTAGTCGTGATGATGGAGAACTCCGCAGGTTTCACGGCCGCCGGCGGAGACAACGTGCGCAACTTTACATGCTGCATCGATATCCTCGGACTCTGCAATCGCAAGTCGTAACAATCACGCTATGCAGCAACGCAATCTGCTTTCTTGCCGCAGAAATCATGTTTCGAGGAACGCTAATAATTTAGCCAGCTGTCCTGTCCATGCCTTGTCATATACAGCCGGCTATACTATAGTTGTCCAAACATGTAGCACGGGCACTACACGTGTAGCAGAACCTCCTAAATTATATGGCTCACACGCATCTGTCATTGTCCCGAAGACCTCTGACGGCTATGCAGGTGTTCCAGATAACTCAAAAAGTCTGTCGGGTATCCACAGGAAACCCGAATCATCCACAATCTTTCAAGCAGGATCACATTGCAGAGACATTACATTATTACAACCATTTATATAATAAATTATATCAGAGTAAAAGTGCGAAAGTCTTACATAACATAAGTTTACAAACCATTTGTTCCAAACCTTACAAACCCTAAGTTTAGTTATTATAGCCATAGTAGTTGAGGAACATTAGTAACTTTATTATAGATCACCAAAATGGAGTGCCCTGTCCAAGAGCCAAATACACTACTCGTTATCGCTTACCGCAAAGATAGTCATGCAACAGGGTCCGAAACACACCCGCTCATGAGACATACATGCAATAAGGGTTTAACAAACCCTGAGTACAAAAGTACTCAACAAGACTAACCCAACGAAAAGAGGGGAGAGACTCAGGAATGCATGCTAAAGGGAATCAAGGTAAGGTTCCAGCAAGATTCAAGAGTTTCTTTGCGTAAAAGCTACTAATAGTGAGTCCTTAAGATCAATGTTTTAACTCATCATTAATCATTAAAAAAAAATCTAAGTGATCCTATTCTAGATCAAGTAACTCATACAACTTCTTTCTTAATTCTCGACCAAAATTTCACTTGTTATCTACGATGATGAACAGATAATCGAGTTTCCATATCCGAGGAGCAACGACGATTCGAACCGATTATACCCAGCTGAGGATCCCTAACCACATGACATATGTAGGACTCAAACCTACATATATCAATCTTCACCTGGATCCTCCAAAACGTGATCGGGTCTAATGCCACCTGAGAGTACAGTACACCTTCAATCCAGCTCTTGGCCACGAGGGTATACACTACTCTCGTCATCTCTCCACTCCTAGTGCGCGGTCTACCGTTCACATGATAGAATTACCAAGGTCTTAGCCTTGCCGGAGCATGTGGCCAGTTGCAAAGTCTCGACGCACACAATTCAATTAATGGTATGGTCCTTAATCGACACAGGCGGAAACACTACATTGAGACTCTTTCCCAATGCAAGTTACCCGTCCGGCCTCAATTCATTATCATGTCTCATTATCCAACAAGTTATGCCAACTTCAACCATTTGGAAATATTTCCTTTTAAAGCCTATCTCATTAAGCAAGGTTAAGCATAACTAAGTATTTTCAAATAAAAACAGATATCAAGGATGATATTGAGTAATCAAGGTTGATAATGCATCAATTAGGATATCACTCAACTCCTAATCACCTAATGCAACATTTCATAAGCTTAAGTGATATAAGATTCGTAAATCATAGGGTAGGGTTTTAATGCATCCGGGGCTTGCCTTGGTCGACGAGGATCTCAAGTTCTGGGTCAGTCCCATAGATGTCGAATCCAACCTCTACTGGTGACTGTCCTTCCTCGGGGACTGGTTCAATAACGTTTACCTCTTTATTCACGGGGACTACACAAGATAACATGACATGCTTCAACATGATGAAGTAATAAACATGATGCTTGATGATGGTATGACAAAGTATAACTCAGCCTGGGCACATTTATACTGAAAACCGAACCGAACCGAACCGAAATTTTGGTTTTTTCGGTTTTCAGTTTCGGTTTCGGTTTCAACGTCTGTGAAGTTTGGTCATGGGCGTCGGTTTCGGTTTCAGGCTTCAACCGAACCGATAAACCAAGAAACCGATATTACACAGGGTCACCGAGCGAGCACCAGCAAACAGCGAGCCTAACGCAGCAGCACACGCTCAGCGGAAAGGCAGAAGCCCAGCCCAAGACGGCCCATACTCGAAGCGCCGAGCTCCCAGGCGCCGCAGTGCCAGACGCATGCACCACACAACCATTGAGCCACACACAAACCACTCCAAACCCTATCCCTATCCATACTCCTTGAACTTGGAGATTCAGAGGCCGGAGGTGGCACGCAGCAGGTCCAGGCCGAGGTCGGAAGCGACGGTAGCGGTGGATCGGCGCGGCTGCAGACGGAGGCCGCAAGTGGCTGCGGGGCCCCTGGTGGCAGTCGCATCAACAAGCAGCGGCGGAGCAGCGCATCCGCAGATCCGTACGGGGACCGGCAGCGGCGGCCGGCGGAGCAACGCGTTCGCAGACCTGTGTGATTGCTTGCTCCTCCCTGGCGTGATTGCTTGCTTCTCCCTGAAGTGAACTGTTCGTGCGCCGATTTTTTACTGATTTGCTTCTCCAGTTCTCCCGAGCGTCAACGCTACTGTGCTGCTTTGCATGTTTCTCAAGTTCTGTTATCTTCCATCGGTTTGTTCAATTGAAACCGAAAAACCGAAACCGAACTCATCGGTTCTTGATTTTCTGAACAACGTTTGCAGTTTCTGCGAACCGAATTTTTTGAAAACCGAGTAGACCGAACCGAAACGTCGGTTAAAACCGATTGCCCAGGCTGAAGTATAACTTTCCTTTATGGTACAATTGCAAGCCAACAAAACAACTAAGTTCATTAGGGTTTTGACAAGTTTTATTTCACATGAAATGTCATTAGGGTTCACTAATTACATGTTAAACATGAGCTCAAACAATAAAGTAACATGCCAAGGATCATCATGTGTTAATGACACAAGGTCAACAATCAATTCCAAAGTCAAACCAAACCCTAAGTCATTAAGGTTAATTGCTTGGTTAATGAATGAATTAATTAAGCATAAAATTAAGTATAAAATCAACTTTGTCCAATTGAGCCCAAAATTTTTACTTGCTTACATCATGACTAAGTGGCAAAACAAATTTTTACAATTTTTCGACAATTATTTTAGCCTAGAAAAATAATAGAAGTTGCATTTATTAATTAATGGAGCTAATTTTAAATCATACAAAAAGTACTCAAAATTTAAGTTTTATATTTTCCTAGGTAGTACATTTCACAGAGAGGTTACACAAAAATTTTCATAATTTTTTGGAGATCTAATTATTTTACTATGAAATAAACAAAATTTAGCACTATTTAGCAATTTCTGAAAAAAAGAAAATAAGGAAATTGATTTTCACCCGAGCTCACCCTAGCCCCAGCGACAGACAGAGGGAGCCCGGTCAACTCTGGTGGCTTGGCCGTGCTGACTGGCGGGTACTCGCCGCCGGTGGCTCCTCTGGCGATGCGGCTACCACCAAAATGCTCAGGGTGATGCCGTGCACATATCAAGGGTACTAGCTAGGCGGCTAGGACTGTGCAGTAGGCTCACCACCGGCCATGGCGGACACGGCGGGACAGCGGCGGTGCACCAGGCATGACGTAGCGGTAGAGGTAGAAAAGAGATGTAGAGGAGCACCAGGAGCTTACCACGGAGTGATTCGGCTACTCAGAGGAGCTGGGAGCGCGGTGAGGAAGGCTGGCCACGGTGAGGTGAGCTGCGGCGGCGATGACGCGGTGCTCATGGCGGAACTGGTGGCGCAGCCAACTGTGACGAGACCAGGCGTTACAAACGGGCTCGGCACACGTGCAACTGCGAGGCAGAACGACGGGCGAGAGGAATTGGAGGAAGACGCAACAGCGGTGGCGAATTTGATCGGTGCCGGTGAGCTATGCCGACGGCGAGCACTAAGAAGACGATTCGGCCGGCTCGGTTTAGATAGGGGCGAGCAAGGCGGTGGGGCGGTGCCAGCAGCTGCTTGCGCACCTGTAGGCAAGCTGCTGCGTGCCACGGCGGAGAAGGGATGCGAAGGAACGGGCAGTCACCGGTGGCGAGCAGACAGAGGAGCAGCTTGCTCATCTCTTGCAACACTGGTCCATGTTTCAATGTTGCATATCCTTGTTTCTCCCTTTTCTCCCGATTTCATGTAACAACTTGAAAACCTCCGAAAAAGAAAGTTGCTCAATTTTCCAAGGTCTTCAACTTTGCTTTAAGAACCTCCTTCAAAATATGCTTGGATTTTGAAATTTGAATTTGAAATCAAAAGGGGACACCTTTTTGGATTTTGGTAATTTCAAAATTACTTCAACTTTTACATGGAAACTTTGAAAACTCAAAACATCAAAGTTGTACATCTTGACAAGACCTACAACTTTGCTTTTTGAACTATAGGCCTATGCCATGTAATATTGCTCATCTATGGGGCAATCACACTCAAAATTGGAAGTTTGCTATAATTACTAATCTTTTCAGCCAGCAAGCGCAACAGGCCATCTTGAAGGTACCCAAAGTCATGTTGCAAGAGGAATACATCCTTAGATGGACTCTAAATCCTAAAGGTATTTGCTCCACAAAGGAGGCTTATAGATTCCTAAACACCCAAATGCAAGCACGATTACCTCCTCAATTAAGTTTGATTCTTGCTATTTACTTTCCAAGGGTACAAATGGTGTTAGTTTGTTGGTGCACCAATTGTGGGCTCAAAGAAGAAAGTGATTTGGGTGCTCAAAAGCTTAGTCACTGACCTTAGAGGACCCAAGCAAATTTGGGTATGTAAAAGGAATTGATCTCATTTTGTAGATAAATTACAAGGCCGGAGGTCAACATTGTGTGCTTGATAGTGGGTGCACTCAACATATGATTGGAGATCAAAGGACGTTCAATTCAATTGATACAAGTGGCAATGATGAGTTTGAGAGTATTACATTTGGTGGTAATGGCAAGGGCAAGATCAAAGGGCTTGGAAAGATTGCAATATTAAATGACATGTCCATCTTAGAAGCTGTCTGTGGAGGACCAGGGAGAAGGATCATGAAACACAGAAGGAGAGGTTGATACTTGAGAGTGGACGAGGTTGGTTACATGAATAGAAGACGGAAGAGGTAACTAACACTGTTGCCCAATGCAAGCTTGCTTCCAAGAGGATAACATTTTTCTTTGACCTTGCAACCCGTTCAGATTCTTAAAAGTACTGATCACTAAGTCTCGTTTTCTCAATTTCAGTTACTGAACAGTTACTTCCTGACCTACATTACTTTGAGTTGTTTAGGCTAGCTATGCACGCTTGACTGACCATATATAGTTGTCAGGTGGCTTACAACTTTTATGAGAAATGAGAATGGCACTTACATTCTACAAGCCTAACCGATTTGGTTTTTGGTCAGAAAGTGCTCCCAAAACTATACAGGACTGTATAGTTACTATATCATCTAATTAATTTGTCATTGTCCCTGACATCTTTCTCAGCCTTTGGTAGTTCATGCAATTTCTTCAAGGCAGCCTGCTCTCTACAACAAAAAGAGGATCCGAAACAGGCCCACAATAATTTCAAAGAAGGATTTCATAATTTTAAAGGACAAAGGGCCCAACACCAATGAGACCAACTTTGAGTTGCGGCTCTGGGAAAAAAATATTTATAGATGCTTCCTGTTTTTCAGTATCCAATGAGTACCATTTTCATTGAAGAAATTTGCTTTGCATCTTCAGATTATGTGTTAGAATCAAGTGTACAATTTTTTAATTCTCTGTATATGGTGTTGCCATTAATCTGCTAGCTTTCCATTTATTTATTTTTATCTAGGTTCTATTTTTTCCTTTAGTAGCAGCTAATTTTGTACCAATGTCATGTTCAGATTTGGCCTGCTTTTCCCATTGAATTCATACATGCATGCTTCTAGGTCCGTTTGTGTTTACACTGTACACGACCTTAAATGTTCACAAAACCATGCATAGTAGCAAAAATTGCATCTTTCCATGGCTTAGGTTCAGCAACAACAGGCATTCTCTTCCTGAAGTAGATTTTGATTGTTGGATTCAAAGAAGCTAGCGTGATGAGAATAGGCTGGTGGATTATTTCTTAACCTGGGTGTGTGGCCATGGTGCATACAAGTGCATTTTGTGAGCCATCATGCTTATTGTGTCCCGGAAGAGAAAGTCACACTGCACTCAAGTGTTTGAAGAAGCGGGTGTTTCCTGACTGTTAGGCAATAGAATATGCCGTATGTGGATATCCTAGCTGCTATAGATAGCAGATGTAAATCAGGGATTAGTTACTATAGATAGCGTCTGTGGATATCCTAGCTGCTATAGATAGCAGATGTAAATCAAGGAAATTATCCTTGCCTTGTACAGCAAGGCCAGCCGGCCCTATATAACAGAAGGCGCCCCCTCCCATTGAGGTGTGGCCAATTGCCCCCTAATCTGATTCTCTACATGGTATCAGCAGTCCGGGTCCCGATCCCAATCTAATCTCGCGACCCTCTACCCCAGCGCCGCCCCCTTCCTCCTTCCCTCCCCATGGGAACCGCATCGGACCTCCTCTCTGCCACTAGCGGCGCCCTTGGGACCGATTCTGCTCCCGTGATCTGCCCCTTCGCCACCATCAACATCAAGCTCCACGTCCCCATGACCCTCGAGTTGAAGCCCTCCAACTTCACCAAGTGGTCCACGGCGTTCCAGGCCACGTGTGGGAAGTTCGGGCTGCTGCATCATCTCGCCGCCGCCTCCACCTCGCGCCCCACCGATGAGGCCTGGAAACAGGCTGCCTTCTGCGTCCGCGGATGGATGTACAGCACCGTCTCCGACGCCGTCCTCAACCTCGCCACGACCGACAACACGCAGACGGCGAGCGCTCTTTGGACGGCCATCGGCGGGGTGTTCCAGGCAAACAAAGCTCCTCGCGCCATCTTCCTGAATCACGAGTTTCACTCGATGACTCAGGGGGACCTGTCCATCGACGCCTACTGCGTTCGCATGAAGGAGAAGGCCTACTGCGTCACCCCTCCTGGACAGCGCCGCCAGGGCGGTTCTGGCGCTCCTGGAGGTCCGGCTGGGCGCAACCAGAGCATCCTCGGGCCTTCCCCGCAGGCCCACACCACCTTCGCTCCACTCCAGCCGTCCTCCAGCGGCTCCAACACCTCCACCAGCACCTGGGATGCAGCCGGTCTCATCGCTGCCCTGTAGAACATGCAACTGCAGGGCAACTCGCCCTGGGTCGTTGACTCCGGTGCCTCTACGCACATGACGTCCTCGGATGGTATGCTTATCCAACGCCTTCCCCCCTCCATCTCCTCAATAACATTAGGTAATGGCACTAGTATTCCTGTTACATCTAGAGGTCATTCCATCCTTCCTACACCTACAACAAATTTCGCTCTTAATAATATTCTTGTCGCACCATCCATAGTCCGAAACCTGTTATCCGTTCGCCAATTCACTCGCGACAATAGTTGCTCCTTTGAATTTGACGCCCATGGTTTTTCTGTTAAGGATCTCAGGACGGGACGCATGATTCTCCGTTGTAACTGCGACGGGGACCTATACACCATGCATGCCTCCACACCTGGCGCCACACCTCATGCTCTCCTGGCTGCTTCGTCGACTCTGTGGCATCAATGTCTCGGTCATCCAGCCCCCGCTGCATTAGAGCGTCTTAACAAACTTCATGCTGTTTCCTGTAATAAAGTAGACCACTCGCTATATCACTCATGTCAGATAGGCAAGCATACGCGTCTACCCTTCAGTTCTTCGCATTCCATAACTCATGCACCTTTTGAACTTGTTCACTGTGATGTATGGACTTCCCCCATCAATAGTCTGTCTGGTTTTTCATATTACTTGGTCTGTTTGGATGATTTCACTCACTACTGTTGGGTTTTTCCGCTTCGGAAAAAATCTGATGTCCACCAACACTTAGTTGAGCTTGCTGCCCTTGCCAAAACACAATTCAGCCTTCCCGTAAAATGTTTTCAGGCTGATAATGGCACTGAATTCGTAAACACCGCCACCATCAAATTCCTCGCTGCCCAAGGTACTCACCTTCGCCTCTCCTGCCCCTACACATCACCCCAAAATGGCAAGGCTGAACGCATCATCCGCACCCTCAACAATTCCATTCGTACCATGCTCCTCCATGCCTCCCTGTCGCCCACATATTGGGCCGAGGGGCTCATGACAGCCTGCTACCTCCATAATAGGCGCCCATCCTCCTCCATTCAGCATGACATTCCCTACACTCGTCTGCATAACCAGTCGCCAACCTATAGCCATCTGCGTGTTTTTGGGTGCCTCTGTTACCCCAACATGCAAGCAACCTCCAAACATAAGCTCGCCCCTCGCTCCACGGCATGCGTCTTCCTAGGATATCCCCCCTCGCACAAAGGTTACCGCTGCCTTGACCTATCGACCCGTCACATCATCATCTCCCGCCATGTTACATTTGACGAGACCACCTTTCCCTTTGTAGCCACCTCAGCCGCCTCACCCTCCTCTGCTTCCTTAGATTTCCTCCTCGACGACGATATGGTTTCGGTGCCTTGTCCTACTGTTGTTGCAGGTGGGATTCCATCCTCGATGCCCGTGGTCGCTCCATCCCACTCGGATGTTGAGCAGCCGCCCTCAGATGTTGCGGCCTCACACGGATCGCCTTCTTCGACACCGGGCGGGCGTGGTCCCGTGCCCCCGCCTGGACCTAGCGTGGTTCCCTTCCCACGAGTCTACGTCCGCCGCTCCCATACGGCGTCTACGTCTGAGCCGGCAGCTGCCCCAGCAGCCCCTGTGGCTCCTGACGCCTCGGCGCCACCTCCGGTACCCACACCAGCACCGGCGGCATCTCCCGCTCCATCACCGCCACCGCCACCACCGCCACCACCGCCGCGCGCCACTCGCACCATGACGGGTGCCATTCCTCGCGTCAGCTATGAAGGGCTGGTGGCCACGACGTCATCCTCCCCGTCGCCGGTTCCGATGAACTACCGCAGTGCGCTGGCCAACGCCAACTGGCGTACCGCGATGATGGATGAGTACCAGGCCCTCGTCGACAACAACACCTGGCAGCTCGTTCCGCGGCCCCTTGGAGCCAACGTCATGACGGGGAAGTGGATCTTCCGGCACAAGTTTCATGCCGATGGGTCCCTCGCCCGCCACAAGGCTCGCTGGGTTGTTCGCGGCTTCTCCCAGCGCGAGGGTGTCGACTACGATGAGACCTTCAGCCCGGTTGTCAAACCGGCCACCATTCGGTCCGTACTCTGCATCGCCGCGTCCCGCGCCTGGCCCATTCACCAGCTGGACATGAAGAACGCCTTTCTTCATGGCCACCTCGAGGAGACCGTCTACTGCCAGCAGCCGCCAGGATTCATCGACCCTGGCGCCCCAGATCATGTCTGCCGCCTGCAGAAGTCCCTGTATGGACTGAAGCAGGCTCCACGGGCCTGGTACCAGCGCTTCGCCACCTTCGTCCGGAAGCTCGGCTTCGTCGCCTCCACCTCCGACACGTCCCTTTTCATTTTACGAGAGGGGACGAGTCTCGCCTACCTACTACTGTACGTCGACGACATCGTTCTCACCGCCTCATCCTCGGCCCTCCTGCAGCGCCTCATGACTCGGCTGAGCTCTGAGTTCGCCATGACGGATCTTGGCGCTCTTCACCACTTCCTCGGCATCGCTGTCACGCGCTCCTCTGATGGTCTCTTCCTCTCCCAGCGACAGTACGCTGTCGAGCTTCTTCAGTGTGTGGGCATGGCTGAGTGTCATCCGACATCGACACCTGTTGACACTCACGCCAAGCTATCCGCGACCGATGGGGATCTACTGTCAGACAAGGACGCATCTGAGTACAGGAGCTTGGCGGGAGCTCTCCAGTACCTGACGCTGACTCGTCCTGATCTGGCATATGCTGTTCAGCAGGTGTGCCTCTTCATGCACGCCCCACGCGAGCCTCACCGTGCGCTCATCAAGCGCATCCTACGCTTCGTCCAGGGGACCCTCTCCTCGGGTCTTCACATTGGCACCGGGTCTGTCGACAAACTGACTGCCTACTCTGACGCTGACTGGGCAGGCTGCCCAGACTCTCGACGATCCACCTCCGGCTTCTGCGTCTATCTCGGCGACACTCTGGTTTCCTGGTCCTCCAAGCGCCAGACCACAGTGTCCCGCTCCAGCGCCGAGGCCGAGTATCGGGCTGTGGCTCACGTTGTGGCTGAGTGCTGCTGGCTTCGACAGTTACTCCAGGAGCTCCATATCCAGCTGCCCTCTGCCACCGTTGTCTTCTGCGACAATGTTAGCGCCGTCTACATGACGACCAACCCCGTCCACCACAAGCGAACGAAGCACATCGAGATCGACATTCACTTCGTTCGCGAAAAGGTGGCCCTTGGTGAGATTCGGGTTCTCCATGTTCCTTCTTCTCACCAGTTCGCCGACATCATGACTAAAGGGCTTCCGACAGCACTCTTTCGAGAATTCCGATCCAGCCTTTGCGTCCGGGAGCCTCCCGCTGCGACTGCGGGCGGGTGTTAGGCAATAGAATATGTCGTATGTGGATATCCTAGCTGCTATAGATAGCAGATGTAAATCAGGAATTAGTTACTATAGATAGCGTCTGTGGATATCCTAGCTGCTATAGATAGCAGATGTAAATCAAGGAAATTATCCTTGCCTTGTACAGCAAGGCCAGCCGGCCCTATATAACAGAAGGCGCCCCCTCCCATTGAGGTGTGGCCAATTGCCCCCTAATCTGATTCTCTACACTGACAGCGCTTGATCTTCACTAAGCTAGGCGTGTTTCATGACATTTTGCTGATGCTGCCCTGTCTGTTCCGTGGTGTTGACAACATACCATCAATATGGTGGAATATAATTATGCATCTTCAGGATTTATTGGCACCCAAAGGTTATGCCTGATGGTTACATATTATGATACTCCTAGACTAAACATGAACTTTTTTATTAAGTTCTCATGTTGCTCTACTGGTAGCATAATTTGGTGGATAATAATCTGGGCTTCTCGTTGCAAAATCTGAAAAGTGTTAATTCTGCCTGGTGTATCTAGCTGAAAAGGCAAACACGTCAATAGCATGATGGTAGGTCCTCTGGTTGGGAGGCTGATGCCAACCATAGTTCAAATCCTGCGTTGCATGAAAAAAGGCTCTCTTTGTAACTGTCTACAGTGATGTACGTGCTGTAGTCTGGTACACATGTATGAACTAGTGTGTATACTATGCAGATTTGAAGAGGGCTATGCGTGAAGGCAGAAAAGTCCCTGGCAAAAAAAAAAATATATTCCATGCAGATTTGAAGAAGGCAACGTGTGAAGGCAGAGAGGTCTGTGGGGCAAACAAAATGTTATTTTTTAATCATGCAGGATATAGGTTGGCCATAATACGTGGTTTTAGGGTTACAAACTGGCCGTGATATGTTGGTTTGTGACCCGTGCCTTGTAATTGTTGAGTAAATCATGCAGATCTTGTGCCATTTTTTTTATAATCTTGGTCTAGTCTTAATATGTATGCAGTGTGTGTGTAACAATAATTAATATATCATATTATGTTGATATTTCTAAAATATCAAATAAGCAATAAAAGTACTCTATCTGTTTCAAGACTTCTCTAAATTTATAGTTTTACTGTATCTCTAGATAATAAGTGTATATGCATATCTAGCTAATTACCTAGAAAAGTCAAAACGAGTTGCAATTTGGAACTACTCGAGTAGTATACAAAAAATCTTACTCACAATCAATCATGGATGCACACATGACATGTACTTAGCTATGTGTTTAGGGGTTGGTGTCTAATGTGGCAAGTAAAATAGACAGCAGCCGTCTAAAGTGTACCGGTACTGTGACTGACTGATGCAGTGCTGCGCTGCCGGACCGTAGGGTCCGGGCCGCCGAGGCAGGTGCCGCTCGCGGTGAGGACGGAGGTGGCTCCCGGTGAGGTGCGAACAGAAACACAGAAGGATAAAAACGATTCATTTCATAACCAGTGGCAGGTGGGTAATTTTTTTCCTCCAAAAGCCACTGAAAGTAGTAGGGGGACAGATACTTTTAGATTTATACTACACTAAAGACAGACGATAGAGATGGCTCTGTGGCGCTGCTGTGCATTGCTTGCTGCCTTTGGGCCTGCTGGCTGCTCATTTACACGTGTGAAGATAATGAATCCAAACACCCTCTAGCTAATAATGGATAGCTATAGTTAACTAGCTAATACTATTAGATATGAGCTAGCCAGTTACCTATTATCACATAATGAATCCAAACACCCTCTTGTTCACTTGAACTACTTAACAGTATTTTTCAGCGAACGAACAATATTTTTCTCTTACAACAAATCAGCATAAACATCAGCATAAGCCAAATTTCAGCAAAACAAACAAGCAGCCCATTCGACGAATCGAATCCCTTGGGCGTCTTCAGAACCTTGGGAAGGGCGGAAGGCTCGCAACTAAAATGCACTGTCAGCAAACAATGACTCAGTCAAGCAATGAAGCAACCAGCAGCTTCAACATCCTGCATCTATGATGTAGCAGAAAAATGCCTCAACCAACCCAGAT
The DNA here is from genome assembly GCA_038087645.1 of Saccharum hybrid cultivar R570. Lineage (NCBI taxonomy): Eukaryota > Viridiplantae > Streptophyta > Magnoliopsida > Poales > Poaceae > Saccharum > Saccharum hybrid cultivar. Next base: position 31,260,561 of record JAQSUU010000001.1, on the reverse strand, counting down.
CAGTACAGTGAGCTGCTAGCGCTGCCACAGGAGGCCTTCAGTCGCTCGGCCAGCAGCCACAGGCGGCCTCTTGGCCGGCAGCCGCTGCCTGCAGGACAGCTGTAGACAGTAGACGGGCGCTCGTCCCGACCCGACGTCCGCGAACCGCGATGACTACCCCGCACTGCCAGGGGAGCTCGCCGCCATGCATCATGCATGCCTTCAATGAGAGCTCCCGGCAACTTAGCGCGCCGCGCACTACGGCTGCGCCATGCATGGCTGGCGAGTTCTACACTTGTACTCCGATGTCCGATCCAACGTGGAGTCCGGCGTCTCCTCCGTCCCTGCACTCTTCGTCCACTCACCTCCACGCTGTCGCGACAAAAGTATCATCTCTGTTTATATTTGACATGGACCATGTATCAGTAAAGTCCTTGCCGAGTGAGTATGATGCATGCACATGAACATACAGAAAGCGCTGTTGCCTAACATGTGTTCCTTCGCTTCACAATAATTAAGTTCATTTATCCAGCTAATGGTTTCTGAAAACTGACTTGCTCTGCGATCTGCGCGCGCATCGCTCAGGCCCACATTGTACGAGTCATTCACGCCTAGTAAAAGGACACGGTCACACAACACATGTGTCAGATTCATCAATACCTTCACCATGCAGCTTCACTCCTACTTAAAATGCCAATGCCATGATCGTTCTGTTAAACACTCATGCCTGTCTCGTTTTCTACCTACACGCAACTCACACCAATGACACTAAAACCTTTCCGGATTCCAAACAAATTCTGGCACACATAAAATGAAACGGGCAGGGCGAGGTGCCGGCCCGTCGCTGTTATTATTAGCAATTACAAGTGTAAGACGTTCGCCCAAGATGGAGAGCTAGTGCTTTATCCTATTCTTCCTCTTCCTCACCATTTACTCCGCCGCGGCGTTTGAAATGGACTCGTCGCCGTGTGACCCCAGTTGGCTTGCTGAAATGGCTCCCGACTGCGTAGGGGGCCTAGAGAAACCCCGTATGCCCTGCTGCGAGATGGTTTTGGCGTCCGTCGATACGGGGCTTGACATTCACGACATTTTGAAGATGTATCCCGTCTGCTTTGGTGGCTTGCCGGTAGGCCCTCACACCGCGGACGCGTGCAAAGGTCGAGCCTCTCTCTCTCTCTCTCTCTCTCTCTCTCTCTCTCTCTCTCTCTCTCTCTTCACAACTCCTCCTTTTAGTCTTGGTTGCGTTTGATTTGATCATGTCTTTGTGTTTTATATGTGCCTGTTTCGTCTTTTTCTATCGCCGCTCAACCGCTGGGTATGTCCTTATCAAAAAGAAAAAGTCGGGTATGACAATCTAATTGCTCGAGTGAACCTTTTGTTTTTCAGGAATCAACTAATAGTTCTTCGCGGAGCGCGGAAGTTTTCTTTTGGAACACGTGATGACGTGAACAAACCCCTTGGAGCTACACAGGCCGCTGGACAAATAAGCTGCAACTACTACTCTAGATACTTCTAGTCTACCTCTGTATCATCATCGTTGGAACTTCAGTAGCTACCAATACTGGTCGTCCTAGGATTGTCTGTTCCACCGACCTGTCACCCAACCCTCTCCTTAATTGTTCGTCTCCAACAAGCCCAATAAACGTCCCCACAGAGGACAGCATGGTTTAGAGGAATGCTTGTTCAATGTGTTCAAATAATTATTGTTCCAGCGATACAAACTATTTGGTCTAGGCAGATAAATAAGGTTCGAAAAGAATTAAGGAGCGAGGTGAGAGAGGGTTCGTCCCCTAGCGGTGTTCTGTACCACCGGCAATAATTAGAGGAGATAATTACCTATATGGCCCTGTGAAACTCAGTTATTCCTTCTATGGCCCTGAAAACTTTAAAATTCATTGTATGACCTTGTGTATACATTTCAGTGCCCTATACGGCACTACCGTCACTTTTGGACCCTAACACCGTTAAATGGCATATGAAATGACTAGAATACCCCTGTTATAGAAAATGCACTGATTTCTATACTTGTTCCCTCTGTGACACTGCCTCTTTCTATGTTTTATTTGGACATTAAAATTCATCCACATTCTATTAATGTAGTTAAAATTTACAAATAATTTTGTTTTGCTAATATGCATTATTTAAGCATTATTACAAATTATACAACTATGGTTAAAAATCCCAAAAAAATTGTATTGGTGGTTGCATTATTTATGCATGTTTGACGAGATTTTGTACAAATTTTTCTCATATGTGCATATATTAATGCGTGCAATCAAGAAGAATTTTGTACGGGAAGAAAAGAAAATAAGGAAGGAAGTAGTCGGTGCTCCTTATTACGTGCTCGCATAAAAGGAATATATATATACGTGCTAAAGGAAGAAAGCTAGCGTGTAACAAAGCAATCAAGGGTGCATTGCATGCATGTACGTATACATTGGCAAAGCACTTCCATCTCCATGCAGATTTCTACACATATACTACGGTAGAGTGAGGATTCGTGATCCTATTAACCGAGTACAAGCTAACATGTTACACGCTGCCAGAAATATATCAGCGCTTTATCCGTTTGAGAGGATGAAGATGTGCTTATCCGTATGTGAGGATGAGGATGTGCTTATTGCCGATGAATAAACAAAATACCCTCTCTAAGATCTTTTAGGTTGTTGCATCGTCGTGGTGGCGGGCAGGCGGGTTCTCTTTCAAGGCTCGACGAATAATGCATATTAGCAAAACAAAATTATTTGCAAATTCTAGCCACATTAATATAATGTAGAAGGATTTTAATGTCGAGATAAAACATAGAAAAAGGCAGTGTCATAAAGGAACAAGTATATTTTTCTAACATCACATGAAACAATGTCATACAAAGAATCAGTGCATTTTCTATAATAGGGGTACTCTGGTCATTTTGCATGGCACTTAACGGTGTTAAGGTCCAAAAGTAACGGTAGTGTCGTATAGGGCATTGAAATTCGAACACAGGGCCATGTAAGGAATTATGAAGTTTTCAGGGCCATGGAAGGAATAAGTGAGTTTCACAGGGCCATACATGTAATTCTCTCTAATTAGAGCGTGTTACTCGGCTCTTTCGTAGCCTGACTCTGCATGGAAATACAATCAAACAGAGCAAGTTGTACATGATCAACCAGCCTCTTCCTACCCTAGTAGTTAACCTCATACGAACCAGCCTAGACCATCCAGACAAACAAACAGGCCCATGTAGCTGGGAAACGCAAAATATTATGTAAACATTGATGATGATCAAAATATGCTAAAATATACATTATATATGTTATTCTGTTGGCTCATGGAGATCAAACTCTGACAACTTTTGTACCCAATAATTTAAAATTCTCTGGCAACGACCACCAATAGTGTAGCTGCACATGGACGCCTCCTGTAGTCCTGTGTGGTTCTGCCGTATAGATATTGCTCTTGCCTTAAAATGTACGTTCAAACCCCCAATGTCCTTCGCTTGACAGAAAGTTCATTTATCTTGCTAAATATCGTGAAAACTGAGTTCACATCAGGCCCAATTTCGTTGCTCGATCACGCCTAGTGTGAAAGGGGAAGGTTAGAAAAACTAGCTAGTGCCAGATTGCCAATACAACAAATAAATGGTAAAGTTAAAAAAAAAGATAAACTATGCAACAAATCATAAACAGAAAACATAATCATTCCGCTGTTGTTTATCATAATTATCTTGCTTGAAAATTTATCAAACTTTTTTTTTGCGATCATGCCTAGGTGCGTTTTTCATTAAGCAGAATGGAGTTGGAGCACCTAAGTACACACACGAAGGGACGGTAACACCAAGGTTACTGAAACCTTCAACCCAGCCTCTTACACAACCAAGGATTACATTGCACCCGGACTTGCGACCACAATAGACACCATTGCCACGCCTAATAGGTTTGGGAATTAGCTTCCTAGTCCACAGCCACCATTGCAACGCTGGTTCATCGTTGATGATGACGATCTCCTGAAGGTGCAACCTGTCCAGCCATACGTGCCAGACCTCACGACTGAAGTAGCATTGCAGCAAGATATGATCCATCGTCTCGCTCCCTTGATCACAGAAGATGCAAGTGTCCGATTGCTGCAGGCCATGTCGAAATCTCCTTTTGTGGAGTTATCAAACTTATTGGTTTCTAGGGAAAAAAATCTGTTCCAATTTCTGAAATACGCAGTGAGCTAGCTCAGCGTGACAACAATGGTTTTTAACTACTGCTATGGTAACAGAAAAAATAGAATTGCACTGTTTGTTGTAGCGAAGTTGTGCAGAAAGCAGATACCTCAACGGATGTATTGGCATACAGTAAACAGATATTTCTTCCGTCCCAAATTATGTCATTCTAGTCAAAGCATCTTAAGTTTGACCAAATTTATATAATAAAATAATAACACTTATGATACCAAATAAGTATCATTAGACTCTTTGTTAATTATATTTTCGAAGTATACATATTTTGTGTCATAAATCTTTGTAATTCTCTATATAATTTTGGTCAAACTTGAGATGCTTTGACTCAAAGTTGGAATGACTTATAAGTTGGGATGGACCGAGGGAGTATACAATACTAACCCCACTACGAAGATACCCTGCCACCGGCCATCAAAGCAATAGAATCGCAGAGGGCCATCCAGCACGGTATTTTTTCCGAAGAATTAGTAGTCCTTTGTTCCTGTAAGTACACATAAGCGAAAACAAACTGAATCAATTAGTTCATATATAGTAACATGAAATAGGAAAAATCAAACAGCCAACTATAATAAATAAAACGAAAGGAGTGTAGGAAAATTAAACAATTTGTATATAAAAAAACCTTACTTACCAGTATGCACGAGTGCAACATGTAATGATGTAGTGAATGAAGCTGCATGGACCCGGTTCCATGCCATCCAAGCTGCATTGATCCATGGCTAGCGACCAGGTGCCACTGCCAAGGTGATATTGAGCAAGATAACGATCAACCTGATGGGTGCATATGATGGTGTCGGCCGTAACGGTAGGTAATGCCTTGGCGGAGACACTAAGAGCCCTCTCCTGAATGAAAATAGCCTTGTCCCCTATGCTAATCTGGGGAATATACATTCCCATGATGAGATCTGCCAGCTTATAAACTACCATTCTGGACCGAGAAACATCAGTGTGGCCTATTACCAGTACCTCTGAGTCGCACTCTACGAGATAGATAGGTTTACAGAGTTTATCAAGCGTGCATGTAGCAATCAGCTTTGGCGGTTGTAGTACCTCCTCCGGTAAGGGTGTGTCTATCTGGAAAATCTGTACACTAGGTTCAGCCGTCTTCATATACCTCTTCTCACACGCCACATAGATCTTGCCTTGAGATGATAATAATGATCGAGAAATCTCGTACCACCACGTTGACACAGTCACTGCCGGTCCTGTGAAGTTGCAAAGGCTACACGATACAGGTTCGTTATTGCAAGCATGACAGTGACGGCACCATCATCAGCGAAGGTAGCAGCAGCAAAGATATTTCTAAGTATGGGCAGCTTTCTTTGCTCGGGACATCCAATGAGCTCTTGAACCTGCGGGAGGAGGGTGGAGAGCGGTGGGAGATCAACAATGTCGCCGGTGAAAGGATGGAGTACGCGAATCGCGGTGTCGTGGTCTCGCTGCAGGACGAGGAGGCCATCGAAAGAATCGAGAGCGCAGTGGTCCTGGAACAGCGGGATGTGGACGCGGACGAAGGCTCCCGTGTCGAGGTTGAAGAAGTGGACGTAGCCGTGCAGCTTGGGGTGGCCAGGGTGGAGGCCCCCGCCCTCGGGCAGCATCATCCAGCGCCGCGGATGGAAGCGTGGGTCGACGACGCCGCGGCCTCGCGGGGACGCAGTGCCGGATCGCCAAGCGGAGCAAACAGCACGAAAGCGGACGTAGTCCAGCAGGTCGCCGGCCAGTAAGAGCGACGCTATCAGGCGAACCAGATCGTCAGGCAAAGACGACGCCCAGCGGGACGTCGTCGACATTATGTCGGAGTTCATGGAAGCAACCCTTGGCGACGACGAAGGTTCGCACGTGATGAATAGCCGCTGCTTGACTTTTTTTTTATTAAACTGCCGCGGCTTGACTTGTGATTTGCCAAGAAACCACTTTGCAACTGACCGAAATCGCAGAATCTAAAACGAGACGCGGCCGCTGTAAGCAAGTGTACGTTCGCACCTGTGGGCTCTCGATCTATATATCGGTGGCCGCCGCGGTTAGGGTTTCACGGCCCGCGGCGGGGACAATGCAACGGTTTTGATCTAGGAGTTAGATTATATATATGGCAGGTTGATAGCGCGATTGTAGATTTGTAGTCCATAACGGATAAGGGAGGGCCGGCTGGAACCCGAATCGGCCGGCCATGGACCAGACGCTGCATCGATAGGCTTGCAACAGGACGGGCCGACCTGTTCGTGAATCCGATCCGCTCCTAAATTCAACCTGTTCGTGTCCGATCAGCTCCTAAATTCAGCTCTCCTAATAATCGACTAGCAAAAAATGTAAGTGTGTTGGACGGAATCTAATACGTCTTATAGAAAGAAGAAATTATGAGTGACAATCATCTGACTGTTAGGCTCAATGTAGGCCGCCCAACCCTAGAAGCCCCTCGCTCCGCCGCTGCCGCCCGCACCCTAATCCCCCTCCCCTTGTCTCCCCCGCACGGGAGCGCGCCTTGAGGAGTGCATGGAGTGGCCGCCTCCGCTGCCCGCGTCTCCCAGCTACATTCGCCGCTGGGGGGCGGATGCCACCGCCGCGGCCACCCGAGCACCGCGTGCGGGTGGCCGAATCTGGCACCCACGGCCGCCTGCCCCTCCCCAACCGTGCACCGGAGCTGGAGCAGGGGATCGCGTGGCACAGCCACAGTCGCCGCCTGTGTCGTCCTCCACCAGTGCCCCACCTCACAACCACGTGCGGGGCGGCGGGGGGCGGGGGTGGGGGGTGGAGGGGCAGATCTGCACCCAGCCGCCAGCACTAGTCGTTGACGCCGCCACGACCACAGAGCAACTGCGCGTGGGGTCCGCTTTCGAGCACGATGTGCGGACCTTTGTTGTCCCTGGTCCCCTTGACGCCTTCCTCGTCCACTTGTCCATCATGCTAAGCTCCAGACCAATGGCTGAGGTAGGGCACCCCGTGGGCTGTGACCAGCAGATTCGGGGCGGTGATTTCGCAAGCACGTCGTCCACCCCCTTCCCCCTCGCCGCACCCTTCTACCCAGGGGCAGCCCGGCGGGCCGCTCTAAGGCTCGTCGATGGGCGAACGATGGCATCCTCGACAACTCCGACGCAGAAATGGCACCGATCGCCTTCTCAACCCCCTACCTCCACACGGTCCGTCAGGGACCACAGCCAAGGACGTTGACGCTGCCTGAGAGAGCTCAACCGCACTCCATCATCATTGGTGGCGCTTGCGGTGAGGCAGCCAATCAGGCGGCCACCGGGGGGGCGGCTTAACTGCACCAAGCATCGTCGCCCACGACCCAGGCTCCTTCATGGGCTTCTCGTCCGTGGCAACTATGTGGACACCGACATCAACCGGGTTGCACGGTGCGTGCCAGCCCATCTGTGCCTCGAACCACACTTTGGCGTCCGCACGGTTTTCTCCGCTCTGGATGCTGACAACTGGCGTGAGGTCATGTCACGGGGACCGTCAACCGGCTCCGATTGGGGTGCACCCTGCGTGTCCTGCACGTTTGGGGGAACATCGACCCTCTACTTGCTTTCTGGCAGAACTACACATGAAGTGCTTCAGTTGTCTCTCGTCCTCACACCGGGTGGTGACCTGTAGGTTGCCTCCGTGTTGCCTAAGCTATAGGGCAATCCGACACCTCGCACGCGACTGCAAGCAGCAGTGGAGGGTGCCTCCTACTAGCTCCAGTGGCTAGGGGGACAGGCGTCTAGCCAAGATGACTTGCCCAATACTGTACCTTAGGCACCTAGCCACCCCCAAGTCGGTTTGGCGGAGTCGGGTGGCGTTGTGCCTGTACTGAACTATCCCTAATCCTGTTGGCCGAGGGCGTCGACGTCGGTGTAGGAGGTGCCAGAGATGACTAGGGTAGGCACTGCCGACTCCTCCAGCAATGTTGTAGCCGACCGTGGCGAGCCAGTCAATGTGACACGCCTTCTTGGGCTCGACCCGTTGACATTGACCATGGGGCCTCATGACATGCTACCTGCTCGCAACGCCACAGATGACCCGATGGTTGAGGAGTTCGTAGCCTCACTTGCCACCCGTTGGGGTCATCATGCGCCCTCCACTTGGCCCCGTGGCCTCAACTCCGGCGGCTACCCAGCTGGTGGATGGGGCCACGACCACTGTGATGATCACCTGCATCTGTAGCTGCAAGCACTATGCGCCATCTAGCATGCCGACTTAGAGGTGTAGACACCACCTTCGTACCCCACTCAGTGAGCAGCGGACTCGCCACTGGCATCACCTCAGTAGGGGCGAGCACAGGTCACGCCGTTGCGGTTGGTGTAGAATGCCCCCTCAGGTGTTCTTGCATCTACGGAGAACGCCCCTGCCAAGCTTCGGTTCGGTCAACCTCACGGTGAATGCTGGCTTCCTCAGTACGATGCTAGGGGCAGTGTTGGGGTCACGTGGGGAAGATGGTCAGCGGGCTAAGATAGGATGCGACGATCGAAGGCTCAGGAGGCAAAGAGACGAAGAGGGGAGATCAGCGCACATGCGTGGTAGGGCTGTGGGATGGGGGAGATAGGGCTGCACATGTTTTGCGTGGAGATGGATCTGGCTGGCCCGGCTAACCGGCGGGGCGCCGCGGCCGCCCCGGCTGACCGCGTGCCGTCAGTTGAGCGCACAAGGGACCTGGGCGTGGGCACCACCATGCCGCCCCGGCTTCCCGCCGGGCCACTACTGCTCCGAGTGGCCATGGGCCATTGGCCGAGCGTGGGGTGAGTTGCGGGGGCAATGCTATGCACCGACTAGGGTGGCACGAAACATCACGCCGTCTAGCTTTTTCCCTTCTCTACATACATTGGCCCACTTTTGCGTGTCTACTGTTGACATTCCTTAGTGTCACTACTAAGGACAGAGTTGAATCTAGTCCCTGGCAACGACTTCAGAAATGCTTATTGGTATTTATTAACTTGTCACTTGTTTTAATAGCCACTTATTGTATACAATCAAGTCAAGATGTGCATGTGTATGGAGTATGATGGATATGTGATAGGTGTATATGGTGGTTAATCCTAATTCTACTATGCTCCTTGAAATATACCTCTCTTTTGAAATTTGAAGAACACTTTGCAAAGAAAACATGGGCTATCTTATTCATCATTATTTTTTCTTTTTAGGTGGGCATCAGAGTACCCATTATTTTATTCTCTTGGACACTTGTCCATTTTTTTCCAATACTCTTTTTTCTTCTCTTTTCATCACATTTATGATACAATTTGAAAAGAAGAGTTATAGTTTCCATCATCTTATTAGAATAATCAGTATCAGTAAGTAAATTTAACTTCCTATGCACTTTGTTAAAACCTTTAATCTTAGCTCTTGGATCCAAGATAAATGCAATACAGTAAAGTTTAGGTATTATTCTCTAGTATTTATTGTACTTATCAATCATAGGTTGGACAACAGCTCTAATATGTTCATCATTTTAATACCTGTGTAGGTGTATAGCAATTTTAACAATATGATGAACCATAAGTAGGGCAATAGGATAGTACACACCAGACAACGTAACTGTTGAGTCATAAAACAGTTCAAGGAATGCCAATATTTTAGTTGCCATAGCCCAATGATCATGAGTCAAAAGAAAGAGTGCACCTCTAGGTCTAGGATAATTAGACTCAATAAAAGTATGGAAAGTTTTCTTGTGAGGTAGCAAATGCTTAAGCATCAAGTATGTAGAGTTCTACCTAACATCCATGTCTAATCCAAACTTCCTAGACCTAATACCAGATGCCATGCAATAACTCTTATAAGCAGCAATTCTTTGATTAGATGAGTTAATAAATGATATTGCAATTCTGAAAGCATCAATCATAGGACTAACAGTAACAAGAGCCTCCTTAACTATCAAGTTTATGATATGACAAGCACAGTGTTGATGCAAAAACAGATCAACACCCAAATACTCCCTAAGTACATGTTTCATTTTATCCATGGCTTTTATATTAGCAGATCACTACTAAATTTTGACCCTATTGCATCACGTCCCCTTGCATCAAACTCAAATCTGATGCAATAGGTGGCTACTATTGCATCAATTTTTGGAATCTGATGCAATATGTGGTCGTTATTGCATCGAAAAAGAGTTGGATGCAATAGTAATTCATGTCGATGCAATAGGTATGATCTATCGCATCATTTGGAACAAGGGATGCAATAGGTAGAAATTATTGCATCAGACACATTTGGTTGCGTTAGCATTGAATTTTGATGCAATATGTAGGTGGTATTGCACCGGTTTAGAATATGGATGCAATTAGGAAGTACTATTGCAACGGATTTGTGTTTGATGCAACCGGTATTTTGTGAAAGAAAATTGACTAACGTGAAAACACCTTGTGGCTATCTAATAAGTGAATTGTTAAATTTTTAAAAAAGTGACACGTCTAATAAGTAAATTTTTAATCATTTATAAAAAATAACTTCCACCTAATAATTGAACTGTTAATTTTAAGGAAAATTTTAAAAAATAACTTCTGCAAGGGGCCGGGTAGAGGAGTTGAACCTGAGAACCTGTGCCCCTAGGACTATCTAGGTCGTGGACAAACCACTAGGCTAGTTATACGTTGTTGCATGGACTAGTATATTTTTTCTTTTATACTATCATCTAATCATGTTTTGACAGTGACAGAGACAAAGTCACTCGATGTCGTAATTCCTTGCCCTCCGTTCTAGCCTTCCTGGCAGTGGCGACAGGCTTATGGCCCATCATCAAATGGAGCGAAGAGGCCAGACCCCAGGACACAAGTGCAGCTCGTAGGAAGCATTTGGGCTTTTGGCCAATGGCCACGGTCACGTACGCCAGTCACGTATCCAACTGAGCATGCGCATTAGTCCCACATCGCGAGTTCAGCCGTGTAGAGACCTGCTTAAAAGCTCAAGGTTGCAAGCTCGGTCGAGTTCACTACTGTATGACTACCATGACCAAACTGTACTTTGTTGGGCCTATACTAGCCAGGCGTGGCTTTGCTGGGCTGCCATTTGGGGTTCAGCCTGGTGAGGCCATTAGCTAGTCTAGCTCCAATATTTTTTGTGCTTTTCTCCTACAATTTTTGTTTACATTTTCAAAACAATTTTTGTTTACCTTTTCAAAATCAATGTGTTTTTTTAACAATTTTTGTTTTTCAACAATTTATGTTTATCTTTTTAAATTCAACATTCCAACAACATTTATAAAATTTTGGAAACAATTTCTATCGTGGTTACTATTGTTGTCGTCATCCATTTACTTGCCCTGTCATTTCCAACAACCTAATATGTAGACTCATCTCATGTACTACCACGTCATGTGTCACCGAGTTTCCGATCATGCCCAGCTAGTACCTAATTGTCATATGTCACCGAGTTTCCGATCGTGTAGTGAACTTGATGCGTCCTTCGAGATCTCACAACATGGGCGTCATACCATCAATCGAGCCCACCCTAGACACCAATTATGGAAACATAGTTATTTGATCCTCGTGCGCAAGAGCATGTGCTTTAACGTTGCTCTTATTCTCATCAAAGACGCACCAACATTCGAGCACAACCTCGTAGCAAAGTCGCCGCCAAATCGCACCCAACATCAACATCGGATCTCACAACATTGGCGTCATCCCTGTTACCGTTGCTTCATCCCCAGCCCTAGATGCTGCCGCTACCGATGCACCAAGACTTGGAGTGAGCTAGGTTCTCATCGTGGAACTCAAATATAGCGACGAAGACCACCGTGACGACACTTGCAGCCGAGGGCGCCCCACCACGAACAATGATAAAAAGAGAAAAAAGGCCTAAGTGAATTTGAAAATAGTTTATTGTTGCAATACAAAATCATGTACTATCATTTTATTATTTATCTAAATATGATGTAATTATCTAAAAATTATTGTAAAAAAATAAATCACACAAGTATTAGAAAAAGTACAAAATAAATCACACAAATACAAAAATAAATCATGTAATTAGATTAGTATATTTGTTAATTATTTTTTTCAAATCTAAGTATAGCTATTAAAACTACTAGCAAACGTGCCCGTGCGTTGCAACGGGAAAACTATCCAATATATTCATGAAAAATAATGATAAGAGAATATTACATATATATTCATGTTTTACATTTATAATCATCTGACGGTCGCAGATGCGTGACCACAGAACGCATGGCGGCGGGTGGAAGCGGCACCGACATAGGCCCACTCGCTGAAGCACACTCGTGGCCGTTGTCCGGATCACGCGCGGGAACTTGATACGGATCTCGAGCTCGCGTCGCCTGCGGCCTCCCCGTCCTATCGTCGCCGGCCCATGCAAATTATTTCTACTATTTTTATCTAATTAACATGTGTGAAACCTACCTAAATATGATCTACGATTAATCTAGTTTATTTAGAAATTTTCTAGAATTATTAGGGTTATTTTTTAATATCATGTGTACGTTTCCCGGGTGCACATAGCAATTCCTTAGTGGACTGACGCGCGGGTCCAGCCTATTATCCGGCTGACCAGCACCGTGTCCATGAACTGTTGCGCCAATCTGTGAACCTCCCCACCTTCTCTCTATATTTCACGTAGACCATATCTACAAACGTAAAGAGGAGGAGTGGATTGTCAAAAAAAAAAGAGGAGGAGTGGAGTCCATGACAGGTGGGACCTGCAAGGTGTGTGTGTAACATCCCGGATTTTTCTGGAAACCCAAAAATACGAACTTTTAAAAAATTTTCTTGCAATGGAGTGAAGCATGTAGTCGCTAGGTCTAACACGAGATTGACTCGCTAACAAACGTTGCATACATTGAGATTTGCTTGTAGTATTGTACCGGCGCTTTTGTTTTGGCTTGTGTTCGAGTTTTGTTTTGTTTGGAGGAGCACAAGTCCATAGCAAGTCCCTCCTTAACTCGTGTATAAATTCCCTTCTCAATTTCCCATGGTGTATCTCTCGCACTTTTCGTGGAATTCTCCTCCAATCTATTGTCGAATCCCACTTGAACTCCCGTCGTTCTCCTTTAGACCTCAACTCTCAATCTATCCCCAGACCCTCCCTCTCGGATGCTCGGCCAATTTCTGCTCACAGCATGCAAGCTCTTGTGCCCCTTGGTGTGGTAACGTGTAGCTCACGAAGTCTACTCAAGCAGCGACACGTATACTCTTGCACGCTCTTGTGCTAAGCCTCTTTAATTAAGTTCGTGAGCCCTGAGTTCTCCAAAGCCCTGCAGATGGCGTACAAAGCTAATACCCTCTATACGTATGCACATACATATATATATGTAGTATATATACACGTATACTAATGCCTTTAGCCGCAAGTACCAGAGTCCAGCATCCTGCAGGCCGGCCCAATCGCTTTGCCCTCCCTGCGACCCAGCTGGCCCAAGCTGCCAAGCACACCCATTCCAAATCCTGCCGACGTGGTGCCTCCGCAGTGGCTGGTCAAAACCATCTCCGGATCGATGAGTTGGCTGCTGGGTGTGTTTCTTCTGCATCACGTCTGGAAACCTGGCGCTCAAAATTCCCAAAACCGCGAAAATTTCCACAGTGTGCGCCCTCCTCCCGTGAAAAAACAACTGGCCGCTAATTACTCTCCCTAATACACGGTTAATATTCCTACTAATCTGAATCACGGTAGAAGAGGAGCCGCCGCCCCCAACCTAGCGGTTCTATCGTTCGCATCTTCTCCACTCCAAGGCGCGATGGAGAAAACCGCACGCGCGCCGTCGTCGTCTTCTACCGGTAGGTCGCCGCCGCCGCCGCCTCCACGGAGGCCATGTACCAGGAGGTCGCCATCGCCGCCGCCTTCGCGGAGGCCGTCTACCAGGAGGTCGCCGTCGCCGCTGCCTCCGCGGAGGCCGTCTACCAGGAGGTCGCCGTCTCCTCCGTCCAAAAGGTTGCCGTCTCCTCCCTCCATGAGATCGCCATCTCCTCCGTCCAGCAGGAGGTTCTCCACGCGGTTCAGCCCTGAAGGTGTCATAGACACACCTCATCGTCGACAAGATGGACCCGAGAAGCAAAAAGATGACCAACCCAGGTACTCTCCCTACGATGATACAATACACATTTGTTTCTGAAGTTTTGAGTTTATCACATGTGTTTGAGGAAATGACATACTTATCTGGATGATCATTGTATGGAGAAACGTGGCCAAATTCTTCATTAGCAAGTGAAATTCAGACCTAAAAATAACAGAGATGCCAGGCAAATACCAAATTCTTTAGTCAGGAAGCTTTAGATGAGATTCAGAACTGCTTGTCATTGCATTCAGCAGCCTACTATGTGGAGTGTGCTCACCTTGATATTTTTGCAGACTTTGAGGAATAGGAAGTCGATGCGAACCCTTATGTCAACCATTTTTGTTCCAGATTTCACGTGGTGCTCTACTGCTATGCAAATCAAAATTTTAGGGAAAACAACGACACTTTAGTTATAGGAATGCACCTGTTTAGCCAAAACTGAAAAGTAACCAAGAGAAAAAATGGCAACAACTTAGTGGTCATGCTCAGTAATATGAAGGACAAAAGGATATCAAGCAGGCAAAAAGAAGGCAACAATATTGAGTGGTAATAGTAGGCAATGAAGATTTAAAATGCTTAGCTACAGTCTACTTGAATCATCATGCAGTTCCCCATCGTCCTAGCTGAAGGAAAAGGCATCACTTATAATTGAGATGTAAGGCAAACACTAAATCCTTCGTTGAGATAAGCCTGACCATTGAGACACTTAGTCAAGCAGATCCTGTGCGTGGTTATCATTGCATTCAGCCTGTTATGTCAAGTGCCCTCACCTTGATTTATTGTAGACTTTGGAAATCAGGGAGACTCGTCATCCAACAGCATAATGGCAAGAACACATCCAGCACCTGTGCAGAATACGCCACTTGTGTAGGAACTGAAAAATTTTATTTAAAACATCATGAGATGATTTAGGAACTTTTTTCAATGCACATTTTGTTCTGAACATTCCATAAACCCCATAAGACTATGGCAGACATAAAGAGCTTGACATGGTAATTCCTGCCCTCTACCAGTGCTCAAAAATGTCCTTCAGCCCTGTAGGACACCTCTCCCAACCTAACACTTCTTTAAAACAGAACCAAATCACCTTTGCAATATGACAGTTAAAGATAATGTGATTGCTAGTTTCCTCCACCCCACAAAGACAGCCCTGTAGATCTATCCAGTGCTAATTTAGCAAAGGTGCAGATTTAGCAAAGGTATTATTTTTTGATAAATGCAAACTGCAATGTAATGGATACCTACATGTAATCTTACATAAAGTTTGAATCTTTTTTTTAAATATGAAGGCTGATACATAATCTGTCCTGCCCACACATAATGAACCTGCTGCTGTTCCCACTCCCATCCAAGGATCAGAACATGTGCAAAAGGTAATATACTTCAAAATTATCACCTGTAGTTGAACAGATTCTTTGAATTGCTAAGTGGTGATTGCTCCCTTCAAATCTTCTGGTTTTTACAGACTGTAGCAGACAGTGTATTGTTGAGCAAACAGAATAGTATCCTACTTAGAGTTCTCAGAAGCAGCTCCAACAGATCACTTTTCCCAAATGATAAAGATAGTAATGAGACAGTGACATTTATTACAACACAAACACTGAGGAATACTGCTACAAATAAAAAACGACAATGCAGAAAGAAAGGAGGAAAGGTATGAGCAATCAGGTGTCATTTTAAGTTGTTATCCAGATTATTAACATAAACTTTGTTCACTTATACATGTCTTGTCTATGTTTGATTCCAACTATGTGATCAACTATATATATTACTAATGCATGTCATTTTGACTTTTTCAGGAAGATCAACCTTGAGGGAGTCTCGGCAAGCTGAAATGAATTAAATATTGTGCAACGAGAAAGATGTCATGTTGATCTGTGCTAAGAGACATGTATTTTTGTTCATGATTGCCTATTTGTAGCATAAGTTAGTGGTTTGTAATGCAGTTCAAGTTTGCAATTACCTATTTGGAAATAGGAAGGCATTTAACTTCCTTACATTATATAAACTATTGAATGCTTATGATCCAAGTTATTAATATGATTGCCTTTTTGTGCCATTGAATTTTGTAATTTTATGAATTTTGTGCAATTTATTCGATGCAATAATTGGTTGTCCTTCCAACTTCATGTCGATGCAATAGTTCGAATTGGATCTAACCTCATGTCGATGCAATAGTTCGAATTGCATCCAACCTCATGTCGATGCAATAGTTTGAATTGCATCGAGCATAACATCGATGCAATAGTTCGTATTGCATCGAACCAAAATGGTGATGCAATAGAACCTCTTGCATCGAACCAAAATGGTGATGCAATAGATTATATAGCATCGAACCTAATATGGATGCAATATAGTCTATTGCATCGAACGATAGCCGTTGCAATAGATGTATTGCATCAACATGATTTGGATGCAATAAGCTATTGCATCTCTCAATTTTGATGCAAGAGACAACAGATGGACGATGCAATAGCTACTTCTCGCATCAACCACAAATAACCGATGCGAAAGGCTATTGCATCAAGACCACTTGCATCGCCTGGCATCAAACGAGAAATTGATGCGACACCAAACTATTGCATCTATTTTAGACCTATAACATCAAAAATTGGCCGGTGCAACAGGGTCAAAATTTAGTAGTGGATGCATTGACCAAAGTTACAGAAAAAACCTTCTTCAGCAAACCATAATCATTAAGCACATTACTAACACGTTCAGCAGTGTTCTCAACATTATGTGATGCAGCAATAAGCCTTAACCCAAGCACCATTTTTTTAAGTTGCCAATCAGCATTAATGTAATGACCCACAACACTCAAATAATCCTCTTTAGCATTTCTAGACCAAATATCAGAAGTAATAGCAATAGATGAAATTGCATTATTCTTCAAATCCTCTATCAGAGTATCACGCTTATCAGTGAAGTACTTAAAAAGATCTCTAGATGTAGTTTGCCTAGAAACACTTGTATACCTAGGGTTATTGTAACGGAACCGTCCAAATTATAAGAGCACAAGTTCAAAAACAACCGCTGAAACGATCAAATTCTCAAACTTGAGCCCATATAACTCCGGTAGTCCACGAAATCACGAGGGATTTCAAACCAAACTGAGAGCAACCAAGATCGTAGTGATTCAACATAACACAATACTTGTTACAACAGTTCATAAGTAGCTCTCATACATCGGAGTACAAATAATTTTATTACAAAACTAAAATACAGATTAGCGGAAGCAACATAATTTCTAAAACTATTTAAATTCAAATACTGCCAGTACATAGTCACATCCTGCAAAAGCATACCAGAAGAGATACTATAGAGATCATGCCCATATGGTCTAGTCTTCACACCCACATGGCGAAGACAATACTTGCAGCAACAAGTATGAATCTGCTACCTGCAACAGGTGGGAATAAACCCTGAGTACGAGAAGGTACTCAGCTAGACTTACCCGTCAAAAACCAGAAACAACGGTGACACCAAGGAGTATGCAAGGCTTTATAAAGTGGGCTAGCTTGACTCATTTGCAGAAAAGCTTATTATAGATAAGTAATCATTAATGCTTAAGCATCGAGTTAATAATCATTAACCTGTCATCTAGATTAGCACCTGTACTAGAGCAATCACTTTATTAGGAGCAACCAATATTAACCATAGCAGGTATAATAAGGCCATCATCATCATTATCATCAATTCCGAACCATCATTAATAATTAGTGTATCTACGCTGAAGATAACCAGTCAAGTTTCTCACTATCCGGGAGAGACGGCGACTCGAATCGATTCCAACTCAGCTGAGGGGGTATTCCTGACACTCACCCGGCAAACCCCGCTAAAGGCAGCCGTAGATAACCTTTGGTACAACTCAGGGTGGGCCCGAACAGCGCCGCGTTCTCGGGGATACCAGTGGCCAGGATGCTCAGGACTTTTAACTCACCTGCCCTTGGACCCTCTGGCTCCCTTCCGAGGCGACTTTCACTTTTCAACTTCGCAGCCTGAGTTGAGCTACTAGGCTTCGCGGTCGGCAACCTCAGGCCGGCCAACTAAATGTCAGGCATGCGTTCAAAATGACATAGAAGGCTCCAGGTCTCGGTCCTTAATCGACACAGATGGGGATAGATCCACACCCAAGACCTCCATGCCTTGCTGTTTCACTATCATCATCCCGCCCGGTCTCATTTCATTTTATTATACATGGTTCACTTCCACAATAGCAAATATAGCCAACCGTGACCTGACAAAGCCCTATATCTCGCAGGTGACAGGAAATCACCCGACTTCTACCGGTCTAATTTAGCAGGGCTAAGCATAGATACGATCCTGTCTACATAGGATTCAAGGTTCGAATTGCTGGACAAGGAGTGTTATCAATGCAGCAAGGGTTTTCAACCAACTCCTATCACGTAATGCAACAATACATATAACATGTATATATAGAGAATTGCTTTGAAAGTAGGAGGCTTATAATGCTCCGGGGCTTGCCTTATCCGAAAGAAGGGGTATCAAGGTTCGGCTTCAAGAACGATTCCCACGCCTTCTCCGGCTTCGTCGAACTGGACCTCCGGCTCCCGAACGGTCTTCAACTTCGGGTTCCACGCCTAGCGAGACTTCGCTCGAGGCATGATCCTCGGCACACCTATTGCATGTATATGCATCTAGGGATGAAAACGGATCGGATACGGACGGATATCACTGATATCGTATTTGTTTTCATATTTATGTCCGGATTCGGATTCAAATACGGATAGTATAAAAAATGTCGGATAGAATACGATTAGATATCGACATCATAAATATGTGATTTAAATATTTGGATACGAATACAGTATCGAATGTTAAATATCCGGACTCGGATACGGACGGATTAAAACCCCTCTAAACGAATTCGGTCTCGAATACGGTCGGAAAATATCCATACCGTTTTCATCCCTATATGCATCCAATGAATTTCATGTATGCACCAAGGATGACATGATGATTTATGAACATGCATGAATGATGTGAAGATGAATGTAATGATATTGCAACATCATTAGCACAAAACCAAGTCATAAGGCGCTCTAATCAAATCACTTCAAGCTTAGGTGTAAATTTCCTCTCCGGTATTACATGTTTGACATCCCTAAGAAACCACTAAGTATCACAAAGTTAAGACTAAACACACACATAACAAGATTCCAGAAATTTAGTATTTCCAACATATTATCAACAGTAGCTAAGAAAACTCATAACTGGAGTTCTACAAATCCAAATGACTTGCAAGAGGACATTATGGAAAGCTTATGAAATTTTCTACATTTCATTTATAAACATCTAAGCATGATTTCATCATTTACCAAGTTGAAATAGCACATGTACAGAATCTGTTCTAAAAGGACAAAGAGCAAAATAATTCTGACTCAAACTTTGAACAGCTTCCATTTCTAAACTATATGTCCAAATGCTCCCAAAATTTACCAGCAACTAGTTCATGAACTCCTCAACAACTTTGCTATAGATCACCAAGCATGAAAACATCATTATCATAGGTTAATTCGCTTAACTAGCAAATCTGTCCAGAAATGACAGAATCACTAACTTAAATATTTAGTGACGAATCAAAAGCACAATTGGAACAAACCAACTTTACTAACAGCGAGAGCATGTTAAAGTAACACCAGATCAAGTCATGGCACTAGCATAATCATTTATCTAATCCCCTTTTTCTATTTATTTAGAGTGCATAAGCATAAATGGCATCACATATAAAATGTAACTAGAAAATTCTAATAAAATTACAGAGGAAATTACATGCTAACAAGAGGCTACCATAAAAATTTCACCTCAATTTGACAAGTAGAATTGGAGATATCAAAATAACAAAAAGATAAGTGCTAATAAAACCTATAACAAAGGAATTTCATGATTGGAGCAATTGACCTTTAATAAGGCTGAAAATTTAACTAGAGCATATTTATATCATGATTAGCTCCCCACAAAATTTTTATAGCAAAAGAATCAATGTACAGTGAGATATCGAATTACCAAAATCACACAATTAAATAAAGCACTTAGTAAAAGTAATTATTAACTTCAGAAAACATTAATAAACATGACACATATTATACTTTCTAAATAAACTAGAGGTCACATAGAGCCCTACACCTTTTGAACCATATCATTTGGACTTACCAATCAAGAGATATGAATTTACAAAGTTTGAGTACAAAACAAACATTTGAAATAAATCAAATAAAACAAAACCTAAATCTATTCTTCCCACTCAGGCCGGCCCAGCAAGGGCGGCTCGGCCCGTGGCCGATTCGGCGACGTCGGAGCAGGGAGGGGGAAACAGAGGAGGGGGTCACGTTGACAACTAGGGCCCGCTTGCCAAAGAAATAGAGGCAGGGAAGGGGACCGGCGGCCAAAATCCCACCGGCGACATGGCGACCGACGACGAAGGTAGCACCAACGTGCGCCTCAAGGTCTCCCGCACCTGCTGGTGTGCTTAGGTGGGCATAAGATGCACTGCGGGTGGGTCGCCGCCGACCATGGCGGGCGGCGGAGGAATTCCGGTGGTGCGCCGACCACCCCCACGCATCGCAAGCTCCCCCGAGGAGCACTCTGGCTTCCTGGTGACCCGGCGGAGAGGTCTAGGTGGAAGTTGGGGCAAGGGAGAGGCTAGATGGGCCTGGTCACGTGCAAGCCGATGCGGCGGCGACGGCGAGGTCTTCGGCGCAATGGTGTTCCTCGTAAACGAGGGCACGATTGGCGGGGACATCATGCAGAAGAGAAAACCTAGACCTAGGATGCTCCGGACAGCAGAGATAGATGGACTAAAGAACACGAGCATGGAGCTAATGAGCTCAATTTCATGGTGGGTATGGCAGAGCGTGGCCACGGCTTGCAGTGGAGCTTGTGGCGGCGGTGGCGCCTCGGTGCTCCGCCTTGGCGAGCGCGGCAAGGGCGAGGGAGGGAAATGGAGGGAGAATGGGGGCAAGTGGGCATCCTCGGGGCTTCGTGGTGACCTCGTGCCTGAGAACTGAGCACGGCGATGACACGTAGATGACCATGCGGCGACGTCCCTCTGATCGGTGTCGGCCACGATCAAGGTCAGTTCAAAATTCTGAACTGACGAACTGAATTGATCAGTTAACGAACGCGACTGACAAGCGAAATCCTATGTCCTATAACTCCTAATCCAGGCCGATCTGATGTGAGCTATAGTAAGCAAAATTGTAGAGGGACATTAGGTCTACAAGATTGTCCACTGGAGCTCGAGCTAAATCAGCACGGTTTAAGAGATACAGGGCTGGCAAGTCGAGTACATGAAACTGTTTTCAGAGCCAACACTTAGAAACTTTCTGGGTTAGGTTTTCAGGGCAAATTTCATGTTGTGATCCAATTTTGAGCATGACCTGCACATTTTCATGAGATGGTCATATTGAGACTTTTGTTCCTTGATAAATTGGCTACAACTTTGATAAAGGGTGCACATCCATGCAAGGTCTCTAGGTTGGACTTTATAATTAGTCAAACAGAGTCACTTTGTAGGTCACCCCAAGTCAAACCTCCCTTTAGAGGGCAAATTAGTCATTTTGGTCCACATGAATAGTGCTCCACTAGGTGTCCTATGCATAGTTAAGCTACTAGAGATCATGTAAGAGCATCACAAGTGTCATCTACACAAAAACCCTAGCAACACATAAAGGAAACACATAGAAAACCACAATTGTTGCAATTGTCTCAAATGTTGCAAATGAATGTTTCAAGAACAATGCACATGAAATGATGATGCTTATGGTAATGCCATGCTATGACCATTCTCAAATGATGCTAAAATGTAAGGCAAACACCTAGGGTGTTACAGTTATGAGCAGTTTTTATGTATTCTTCCCATGCCTCAGATTCCCCAATACGGAGGGGAAGGTCTAGTCTAGCAAGCAAATGAACAAGCTAAACATGAGCTACCTCAGCAGAATAATCCCAATTACGAACAGTACCATCCTTATTGAAAGTAATGTGAGACTGAGCCATGTGACATTTCTCATGCTTTTTAGGGCAACTTTCTTGATGATGGAGGAGGTGGCCAGTCTCAAATCTTAACAGAGCAGAATACTCCTTACGACAATGAAGACACCAAGCACCATACTTGACATTTACACCATTTACCTTCTTGAAGAGCTTCTCGAAGTCTTCCCAACATGCAGAGGTACAAGGACGGTTAGGCTTGCTGGAGCCATCAGTAGCAGCGGCGTTGTTGACTTGAGCATCACCCTGGATGGGAGGGCTGGTGTGGGGGCCATCTGTCTCGTAGATGGGAAGTGGGTCAGCAGCAGTACGACCCAAGAGCTCCTTGGCGGCAGCACGACCGAAGAGCTCCTCGACATCCCCAAAGACATCGTCCTCATCATCTCCAGCCATCCCACAGAGGCGCAGCTCATCGTTGATGGTCATGGAGTGACCGATGTCCTCCTGCTCGTCTGACATCTTGTCATCGCCGGCCTCTGGTCCCTCGATGGCTACCAAGAAGAACAGATCTAGGGTTAGCTTCTGAAGAAATCACGAAGAATAAGATCTAGGGTTAGGGCTCACCTCTCTTACCGGAGCACCAGAGACAAAAGGCGACATCATCGTTGTGCAAATCCAGCACCCTGGTACCTCAACACATCTCAGTGGAGCCCTAGAGATGCTAGAGTCTGGTGAGGTCGACGATGGAGATGAGACAGAGATGATGAGGGCAAAATCTCGATGACGATGCTACATTGCTAGTCAAGGAGGAAGAAGAGTCGTATAGAAGGCCGTGTCGTGTGCCCGTGCCAGCTGCCGTAGCCTCAACCAGCCACCGGATGCCGGGAAGAAGAGAGGAGCGGAGCTAGGGTTTCTAGCGCTGGGGGAGCGGCGAGCGAGTGAAAGAAGGAAATCGATATGAGCTAGGGTTCCAATGCTGGGGGAGCGGCAAGCGGTGGTCGGCTTATATAGCCCTCCCACCCCCATCTCTAGATCCAACAGTCAGGAGCGGGGGTGCTCGATCCAATGGCTCTAAGCCGTGCCGCCCCCGTGCCGACCGTTGGAGCAGGCCGTGCCCGTGCCGTGCCAACGTGCTGGCATTGTGGCCCGGGCACGGGCATGGGGCCAGGCCCTACTAGGCACATGCACGGGAGAGGTCGGGCTGTGACATTTTCGTACCGGGCCAGTGCCAGCCCAACGGGCCAAGCCTGTTGGACAACTATAGGCTATGCAGCCAACTTATATTACAGGTTAGCTATTTTGTTGACTACGGCTTAGATTGTAATCATTTAATGTCCCGTGTGTATGCAATCTGCTGTGATCTACATCTTTGCAGCCATATATATGCTCATTCAACTAGAAAACAAATATGTTCATCCATACCATTTTACCAAACAACATAGTAAAAGAAACAATCCACATCCACTAATGAAGTGATGGAAAAGCACAGGATAGGGGTGGAAATGAGTCTTTCACAGATCCAACAATGGTAGAAATGGTGCACGAACATAGGAGTATGTACTAGTACTAGTAGTAGCCTTTTCCTTTCCTTTACATCTCTTGGTTGCGGACGGACGGACAGGGCAAACAAGACCTAGATCCTCAGATCCAGACGGATGCGATGGAGAAGACAAAGCTCGTAAACTCCGGCGGTGGGCACACCACAGTCCAGATCTTGGTCTTGACGTCGAACAAGACACGAAGACTTTTTATTCTTTTTTATTTATTATTATTATTTGGATTAAAAAAGAAGAATATCAAGAGCTTTCTTATCTCACATGCATGCTAGCGTCCGGCCGGACGCATGGGCACGTTTGAATGCCCGCGCACCTGCGTGCTGCTACGCCTACTGGCTTGCTGCGCCTGCCCATGCCTGCTGCTGCTGGGTCCATGCCTGCACGGGAGAGCATGTGCATGGGGCATGCCCGGCTCCAGCGAGAGAGAGGGTGGGAGCACAACGTGCATACCCATGTGGACCTTGGCTGCATGCCCCACCGTGGGGGACCAAGCTTGATGGTGCAGGGGCGCCTGGTTCTGCGTTCGTTTGGTGCTAGCCCACTTTGGCGCTCTGCATGCTCGCATGCACTTTGACCAAGGGGTTATTGACTATTTGGGCACTGATCGCCCGTTGTGTGCACGTTTGATTATTGGAGCTTACCCGCATGACAAAGATAGGCAACGCTGGATGGGTGCTTGCAACGCGTGCGTGCCGGTGAGTCATAGTGCATGAGGAGCAGCACCTACTACAACATATTGAAACCAGGTGAAACAATTGAAACACACGTTTGCAACATATGTGTATAACCACTGCAATATATGCAACATCCAGATAAAACACTTGCAACATACGTTTGAAATACGTGAAACATTTGGAACATATACTTGCAACATACATGTATAGTCACTGCAATATATGCAACATCTAGATAAAAACATGCAACATCTAGATGAAAGAGCTAAAACATTTGAAAAACACACTTCCAACATACCTATATAGCCACCGCAACATATGCAACATCTAGATGAAACACTTGCAACATACGTTTGAAATAGCTAAAACATTTGAAACATACACTTACAACTCACGTGTATAGCCTTTGCAACATATGCAACACCAGATATACTTTTGCAACATCCATGAAATGTATGCAACATACATCTGAAATGCATGAAACATACGGTTACAACATGTGCATATCTACATCTACTTGCTGCCGCCCAATGAAAGCTCATTGACACGGGCGTGGGGGAGCGTAGCGCGAGGTGCGGGCAGCACGCGGCACGGATGGTGGGCCACGAGGCACAGGCAAGGTGCGTGGTACGAAGCGGGTCTAGCGTGAGGCGCAGGGGCACGGTGCGAGGCGCGAGGCGAGGGGCGCACGACACGCGGCAGTTCCATCCTGGTAGAAGCGACTAGATTTTTTTAATAATGGGTCGGTCAGACCTGTTTCGCAGGCCCAACGAAGGCGCGTGTCCGGTCGGCCGGACGCTTAGTAGAGAGCATTACCGTTATAAAATACATGGGCATCATTAGCCATCTCGTGCAGATTGGCATCAAGCTGAAGCCTAAAGGTCAGCAGGATGGATCCTATTGTCTCTTCCACGGTGAGCTCTTCCTGGCGCACTGCTAGGAGGTGCTAGTTCTCGACAACTTCAACGCATGCTAGCTTGGTGTCGCTCGAGAAGTTGCTGGGCCAAGACCTGGATCGTCTGCTCATATGTGTTCCTCCTGGCCATGCTCATGACTCGGGAGGAGTTGAGAAGGTACATGCACCGGTGCACGAGCTGCGGGTGAATCGGATCCTCAACAGAATCACCAATCACCACAAGTTCATTTGGTTACAAATTGCATGAGAGGATCTCTGTTGGAATATAAAGTAAATTGCTATTTTTCCATCGACTTACACTTTTGGATTAAATTAATCGGTGCATACTACTTAACATGATATCAAAATCATATAATCTTTTTAGTTTGAATCCTGGCTTGCTTGCTCCACGTTCGGGGCCTGACAGAGTCTCTACGTGAAGGAAAGTGTTGGAATATATATAAAATGAATATATAGAAGAAGAGATCCTTATAACTTAGATACTACCTCGGTCATTAACTTGAAACAATTTTCATGAGATTCTAGTCAATAGCTGCATACTTAAGATCATATAGATGTTGTCCAAAATTATAGAGAGATAGGTATTCTGTTTTAGCTCTAAAATATGGCATGGAGGTCTTAAATCATTTTCAGGCATCATTTTTGATGGACAAGGGAGATATTGTTCTTTGACGGGAGGTCTCCACTCATGAAGCAATTGCAAGAGCATTTGTGGGCACAATTACAAACCAAAGGTAACAAGATTTGACAGTCAATCCAACCCTCATAGATTCATCTCAAAGACTGCCTAGGCGGTATTGATTATTGAACCAATTAGTACTCTATCCAAAGAGGCCTTGGTGGTGTGCACCACTAACGATGCCATCCTTATATATAGGTGTAGTTATACACATTTTGAAAAGTTAGAACTACACATATAGCCATTGTCCATGGACAAGGATGACCCTGTGTGCTGTTGTTCTGCTTGGATATTCAAGTTATGTGTTTTCTCCCCTAGGTTGCTTGATCCGCCTTGAGGCCATTAAAATGAAGAAGGGGGAGATTCCCTCATCACCTAGAGAGTGTTGAGGTGTGTGAGTGAAAGGATCTAAACGATGCCTAGAGGGGGGTGAATAGGCTTTTTACAAATTTAAACCTACATGAAACAAATTAGAACCAGCACCGACATAGCAAAACTGGCTTAGCTGGTTCTTAAAACCGGCTTAGTTGGTTTCTTCGGGCAGAACAAAAACAAGCTTGTCAAGTGCTTGTTTTGATCTTCCTTCTTCCCCTTTTCAATCTAGGGTGTTGTGGGAGGTGTTTGATGCAAATGTAACTTGCTCAAGACGTATCTACAGTCCTGTACCCATAAACACATACACCCGAGTAGACACAAATGGTGGCTCACAATATATGAAATAAATGCAATGTAAAAAAAGAGTGTGAGCCAAACCAAATAGAGAAGATGCAGTGATTTGTTTGACCGAAGTTTGGGCCTCATCAAGTGAGGTCGTACGTCTCCATTGTGGAAGCCGTGAGTGACCCAATAAAGGTCTACTCTAGTTGGGTCCAAATAGACCACTTTCCACTTTCTGCTAAGATGATCTCTTTTTGTTTTTTAGAGGCAAGATCAAGCCCTCACAAACATCCGGCCATGTACCACACCTTGGTGACTCGTCGGCAACCACTAAGCCGTCTAAAAGCAAAGCTCTAAGAGAAACAAAAGCTTCACATGAACTTTATGTCACCTCAAAGTGCTCAAGGCTGATCAACTAAGATTTTGCTCACACACAATCTCACAAGGCTAAAATGTTGCTCTCCAATTCAATGAATGTGGCTAAGTGGACTCCAATCTCACAAGGGTGAATTGGGAGGTCTCTCTAGGCTTTGCTGATGTATATGACGTGGGAAAGCTTCAGCAACCAGCCCAAGGCCGTGGGAGGGGGTATAAATAGACAACCCCAAAAACTAGCCATTGGGCTGCCAGCCAGCTAAAATTGGCTTAGCCAACCCAACCAGCCTAGCTGGTTTTTTCAAGTAGGTGACCATTGGGGCTGGTGTTAGGGCAGGAAAATGGGCTTAGCCAGTTTGGGTTTGTTTTCTCTCAGGAGCTTTTCTCTCGGTTTTCTCACCTAGGTTTGTTTTGAGCACTTCTAGGTCACATCTGGTACATTGTGTTGCATCCCTCTTGATAGTATGATATGCCTATACTCAAGAAATAGAATTTTTCACAATTAAAAACACTTGATCTTTTCATTCTTCGAATAATGCCGCTTTCTCAATTTTAATCATTTGAGGGCTTTCAACACCTTCAATGACTTGAGTTGAGTTCCCTTGAGCTGTGACTTTGAGTTTATCAAACCAATTGATCAAGACTATACTTATCAACCAAAGTCACTTTTCAACGATGTGACCCTACACATTAATCTGACCCTCATAGCTTGATTAGAACCTCAACAAAATGCAAATACTTTCTTCTTCACCAAAGCTAGGTTCTTCGGTTGCCAATCCGTCACTTGTCCTTCACCTTTGTTTAGTACCTCGAAGCTTTTCCTTACTATCTTCACCATCTCAAGCTATCAAAGTCACATCTTGTTTTGAATCAACTATTGAGCGCATACATATTCATTCCATTTGTCTTCATCATTATGAATACTATTCTTCATTTTGATTGATCAAGCTTCAAGAGTGAGACCATTCCATATCCAAACTCTCATGCCTCATTTATGATTGATACACATAAGCTTGTCAATGCATTTTAACAATATGCCTTGGACTCATTTCTCATTTGTATGCATTTGCTATATGTGATCCCAAACATAATATAACTCACCTAGGACTAAGTACCTATACTGAATACCTACAAGTCTCATGAAACACATTATTAATCCCTTAATTGTGTTGTCATTCGATCCACCAAAACCCACTTAGAGGCTAGATGCACTTTAAGTGATGATGTTGTGGATGGGAGGGTGGTTGAGACCAAGATTCTGGGATTCATGACCCAATTTTGGTGAAATTCATCCATCTTGGTAGAGCCTAAAAAAATGAAATTGACCAAAAAAAATTTGGCCCAATTTGAATTTAGGGCTCAGCCCAAGGCCCATAATAGCCCACAAATACATCCGCTCAGTATAAAAGCACGAACTCACTACGTAAAACCATTTCATTTTCTCCTCTACCCTAATGTCTGGCCTCAGATGCAGCATCACATGACATCGGAGGCACGATGTCGCTTGATGTCACCTTTGGCCAGCCTCTTCCTTGGTTCCCACACCACCATCTCCACCTGTTTCCCTACAACTTCTTTGTTTAATCTTCTGCTGATGGAGATTTTACGAGCTCAAATGGTGAACCTACATATATGATGTTGTTCTTTTCTTAGATCTCTTCCCTCTCTTTGTCCCTTGTAGTTACTTGTGATGTATTGTTTGTTGTTTAGTACTGAACAACATGGTTATGTAGTGCAACAATTAAATCATAGTGTAACTAGAATAAACTATGAATTTTAGTCAAATTCTAATTTTTTGACCGGTCAAATAGTTAAATCCCTGTCCAAATTTTCCTAAACTTCCAAATTTCATCCATTTTGGTAGGCTTCGAAATTTTTTAGCTTTTGAATACCAGAACCTTGGTTGAGACAATGATTTGGAGTCAGGGCTCTTGAGAGGTTAAAGTGTTGGGAGGAGGCAATATGGTTAGTACGAGGTCTCGGGAGGGGACTCGGGCCAAGCTGCAAGGCTATGGACCTGCTGAGAACATGATTATAGTTAAATTATTACTCACTCCCTTGCACCGTGGTTGCAAGCCACCGCCAAACTTACTAGGATCGATAGATCCCTTTGATTTTCCTCCACTATATGCTCTTAGTTTTGACCATGGCTTCCATGTTTTGGTGGTGTGCAGATACTTAGGAAAGCCTTACTATGACCATACAAGGGATTGGTGGATAAATTTACTAGTTTCATGCTCAAGGATGGTTGTAGATGGGATCTTCATCAAGCTTCCTTGCACGTTTAATATAAGTGGACATGTACATGTCTTGTATTAGGTCCAATAAAATGTAATTTTGCTCTATTGTAATATATTTGATGTAAATAGTCTGGATGTATCTAAAATCATCTGAATGTAAGAGTGCATGTGATAGCCAAGATATCCTAGGATTACCATAGAAGTGCAAAGGATTGGAGTATCTATTCAGAAATTACCTGTCTATTCCAATTTGAATCTGCATCATTTAATATGGGATGATCTACTAGACTGACCGATAAAATTATAGGTTCACCAACAGGAGTATCACTTGAAATTACATGTTGCCCATGATTTTGAATCTCAATAACCGGTCTAGCTGGTTGAGGGGGATCTACATTGTGAGATGGACCTAAATGTTCCCTAGCTAATTGAGGAGAGAGAATTGAATCTACTTTGGGTGACACTCATCATCATGAATTTGAGCATGTTTAGTTGGTAAAGGAGATGAACGTACATCTAAATTTTGCTGAGGTGGAGATTCTTGGGCAACATTTTCCCATAAAGGGTCTCCCTATTGCTGAAGTTGTAGATTGTCAAAGAACGCTAGCAATTGAGAGCATGTCCAACAATATCTAGCAATTGAGTCCTAAAACCCAGTTTTGGAACCTTTCTAAAAACAATTGGGTACAAAAAAATATGTAGCGCCAAGAATTTCCTTTTATTTGTTCCTAAAAAGCATGCATACATGCCATCATCTCTCGTAAGTATTGAGCCACCAACCATGGACAAAATAACTAACCGATGTGTCCAACCACTGTCAGCACCCAAACTCAAACCGAGAACCTTTAAAATGCAATCTTTGTTATCTGATCTACCTCCCAGCATTCTTACATACAAAAATAGTGGCTAGAGATACAATTTTAGTGAACCTCATGGGCTTTGTTTGGATCCATAGAACTAACAACAAGTTGACTAATTTTTAGTTCCTAATAAGTATCCAAACAGACAGACTAATTGTTAGTCCACTAGTCATGAACTAGTTGTTAGTCCATTAGTCTAGTTATAGGAGCTAATATGACTACTTGTTAGTCGTAGTCCATCCAAAATAGTCCCTTAGGCGATAGCATTAGGTTGTGTCCATCCACCTTGGCACTATAATTCACACCCAGAGCCTCCAAAGCGGAATATACATTGCCTACTCTATCTCCTAGTATTCTTAAATCTAAAAATAGTGGCAAGATATCCAATTCTAGTGAACCTTCATGCCAAGGTGGCGGTAGTTGTGTGCAATAGGAGCACTAAGAAAAAATGGTGCAACACCGATAGAGGGTATCGGTGGTCCACGCATCTTTGTGATTGGATGCCTTCACTTTTCCAAGCGTGGATAGATTGGGAGTTAGGATAAGGAGTTGTTGGAGTGGAACATTTTCCATCATGCCAAAAAAACAAGACTAGTAGTAGGTTTGTTAAACTATTATAGATGATCTAATTATACTTCTATGTTAATAATAATAATGCATACTTGTAAAACTTTACAAGATTGGGAAGATTACTAGAGAGGATATGTTTTTCATGAAATACTGTACTTTATGGTAAGGAAAGAAGATATTATCCATGCTTCATGGTGAAGTGTAGAAGGTTCTAGGGCTAGATACTTTATATGGTATCTCAGGATTGGATAAGGGTAAGGAATGTCAAATAGTACAACTATTTTGTATGTAATGCTTTAGATTGTTTCCACTTGGTACCAATCCAAACATTGTGTAACACACTATATGTAGGGGAGCCCTCTACCCTAAGACATGCTAACATGCATTACATTGATATGTTGTGATGTTAGAAATAGAGGGGGCAGGCGACATTGCATTTTGTGTGTATAATATCATATTAAAAAATTAAATAGGTGACAAATATCAAGAAAATTGCAATGAAACATCTATTGAGATAAAAGGGCCACCTTAACACATGTTAGTGAAACTCATCAATGTGCCATTGCAATTATATAACTGATGCTATCCCAAATATTTTCATTGTACTTGAATTAATACAAAGGTGATGGAAGTTCCAAAGAAAGATAAGCAAGCACAATGTACAAAAAAACAAATTAACTGTCTATTAAAACATGACTATGCACTAAGTTATACTCATTAGCTATATAATCAAGAAATGATTTTATCTACAGAACTAGTATCAGGTTTTCTAAGATCTCTCTGCAGTGGTCTTGCCTTAAATTGTAGCAATTGAAGATGAGGCTCATGGAGAGTTTTGGGCGGGTTGTATTATTTTTAAGTCTTCCACTGAAACATTCATTCTGACGCAATCAAAGTCGATCAAACCAAACCACCAGCTGGTTGTTCACTTCCATGACAACTCAGTGAAACCAGCTCAATGCTTGGTATATTATTCCACATTTTGTGTGTAGCACCTGGGGATCCCACATGAGAATAGCAATATGGTCCGGTTCAGAGACCAACCTTTTACTTTTACTGAAGCTCTCTGTGTCATTCCAAAGTCAGAAACCACATTCAAGAAAGGCTAGGCTTCATCCCAATGTCGTCATGTACAATAAACGGTGATAATGGAGCTGAGTACCCAAGGTCAAGTGATTACTTTATTTTCATCTGTTATCATGAAGATACACCGACAATCACGCCAGCTCTGCTGTTTCACAAATAAGGAGATATGAATGGGTTTGTCATGAGACCAGTGATCTCAGCCAAGGTTGTGGGATTCAAAAGCTAAAAAAATTCGGAGACTACCGAAATGGACGAAATTTGGAAATTCAGAAAAATTTGGATCGAGATTCAGCTGTTTGACTGGTCAAAAAATTCAAATTTCGATAAAATTTAGACAAATTTCGACTCAAATTCATAGTTGCATCCAGTTACATAAATGGGACTGCTATGATTTTGTAACACTTCAAGTGTTTAGTCCTTAATTGCATTGCATTTGCATGGCATAAGCATAAGCATGCATCATTCATGTTTGTTATTTTATGTGATGCAACACATGTGATTATTCTAGGGTTTGTTTGATTTATTTCATGAAGTATTTGATAGTTGGTGTAACAAAAAGGTAAGGTAGCCAATCATGACCTACAACACCTTAGTTATACTTAGGGTAACATTTGGAACAAGGTTCATGTTGACCAAAATTACAAAATTGCCCTCCAAGAGAAGTTTGACCACCATTTG
The DNA here is from genome assembly GCA_038087645.1 of Saccharum hybrid cultivar R570. Taxonomy (NCBI): domain Eukaryota; kingdom Viridiplantae; phylum Streptophyta; class Magnoliopsida; order Poales; family Poaceae; genus Saccharum; species Saccharum hybrid cultivar. The sequence continues at coordinate 31,228,152 of JAQSUU010000001.1, read as the reverse complement.
ACCCTAGAAGGCTCTAGTTTGACCAATTAAAAAGTCTAATTTAGAGACCTTGCATGGAAGAGCACCCTTAAGTAAAGTTGTAGAGAATTTCATGAGGAACAAAAGTTCTAATATGGCCATCTCATGAAAATGACCAGAGCATTCTCAAAAATGGCCCACAAGTCAGCTTGAGTGGTGATCAACACTTAGAAAAATTCTAAGTTTGGAAATTGGACTTTTCAGTTTCACTGTACCTCACTTTAGCAACTTGTAACTCATAAACTAGGCCAAACCAGTCCTGGAGCCAATTGACAAAGTTGTTGTCCACACATAGCTCTACAACATTGTCAATATCACCATCACCTGGTTCTCAATAGTTTAGGAGATTTTGTGTCGTAAAAATAGGGTTTCAGTCGGCTTAGTGACTGAAACTGGGTTTCAGTTTCTAAGTGCACCACTTTGGAGCTCTGTAGTTTCAAATCCAGGCTGAACCAGCCCAAACTCCAATTGACAAACTTGTTGCCCTCACATAGCTCTACAAATTTGATGTTGTCATCTTGGACCAAATCGAGCTGTGTTGGAAGATAATCAGCGTCAAACTTGCACTGACAGTCACCGTTCGGCCTCATCGGTCAGTCGACATCGCCATTCAGTCGGACAGCTGACCACGCCGTGGCGCTCGGGCAGAGCCCGGTGGCCGCGTGGCGCTCACGCCCTGCCATCGCCTCCACGTCGCAAGCACACGCGCGGTCGTGAAGTCGGGGCCGACACCTCCACCCCCACACTCGCGCTCACTCTTCTCTCCTTCACTCTCGCTCTGGCCGGGTTCACCGAGGCAGAAAACGGAGGCGCCATTACCGCCGCAGCCCGCCCCATGCTTGTGCAAGCTCACCGTCGCACCACTGTCCTCCAAATCCCGTCCACCGCTCCACCAGCATCCCCTCCACCTCCTCCAACCGTTGCTTGACCGGATTGTGTAGAGGTGAGGGCGAATTTCGGTTTCTGCCACCGTGAGTCCTCGCCGGCGCACTGTCCGCGCGGTGGCTCACCGTGGCCAGCTCCCTACGGTCATCCTCCATTCCTCCGCCCCCTCTCTTCCAGTTGCCAAAAATATCGAAACCGAGCCGCCATTGCCGTTCTTCTCCGGCGAGCTCAAGCGCGAGCCACACCGCATCACCGGCCACCAGACCTCGCCAATCCCTCCGCCTCACCACCCTCCATCCCCTTGACCCACCGAAGCCCGCGATTTGACTCAAGGTGAGCCGCATTGCTTTCTTCCCCGTCTCCGAGAGGTCGCCGGAGCCCGCCATGGGACCTCACCGTGGTCGGGGTGCTTCGGGTCTCTCTCCATCCTCCCTTCCTAGCAAAATGGACCCGCCTAGCTTCGGTGAAGCTCGTACCGAGCCTAGACCGCACCGTACATCCTCACCGGCGACGGTGCGCCGCCACCGGACATCACCGGCCGCCGCTCGCGGTGACAAGCCCCTTCCACCCCATCCCCATCCATTCCACGAGCACCAATCGACGCACCAGGTGACGAAGAACACGAGGCGGTGCTCAATTGGCCGAGCGAGCTCTTCTCCAGCGAGCTCGAGCTCGTCGGAGCTCGCGGGTCTCCGCCTCCCCTACCTCCGGTCACTGACCGCGGGGGCCCGCCCGTCAGTGTCGCGCGCGGGCGGGGCGCTGAGCGGGCCGCGCGCGCGCGAGTGTGTGGGCCGAGTTTTTCCGGGCCGGCCCAGTTCATCCGAAATGAAATTCATTTTTATTATTTTGTCACTGATTTTTGTACAAGTTGGAAAAATATAGATCTAGGGTTTTAATGATCCAAAAATCATGAGATAAATTTTATTAGGGTCTACATTATGTGTAGTATTTTAGAAAAATATGGATCTGGCATGAGATGTTTAAATTCTATAAGAATTTAATAGATCCTTTAAATGTGTTTTGGAATGCATGCAAATTTGTTAAATTTATAACTTGAGCAGTAGTGTTCCATAAATCATGAAAATTGGTGGGTAGGTTACTCTATGCTAGCCCTAGCTCTGGTAAAAATTTGGGCATCAGTGCTTAAGTACTTTTCAAGTTATTATGCTATCTTGTTATTCTAGGAAATATTTAAATGAATTTTTGTAATTTTTCTACATGTGCAATGTTCATATAACTTTTTGGAGAATGTCTTGGTACCCTAGACTGTCCAAGAAAATTAAGAAATCTGTTGTTTGACACTTTTGACTATGCTTTGTTATTTATACAAAGATCAGCCTTTTTGGCTTGTGAATTTTGTGCATAGAGTTCCTATGATTAAATTGAGTTCAAATTTGTATAGTAGTCTCTTTTTGGGTCAGAGAGTCCCCTGTAATTTTTGTAGAATTTTAGGAGCAGTTTACATATATGTTTAAAATTCCACCTAATTAATTAAGTAAAATAAGAAATGAGTATAAATAAATGTTCTAGGTAGTCACACCTTACTTTCTGGTGTTCTGGTGACATTTGTGAACTTGTAGTAGTATTAGTTTGGTCTTAGAGAATGTTTGTCACATCAATAAATATTTAACCTTTACAATGTTAGGTTTTCTGGACAGCTGATAGTATTTCTAGGTTTGACCTTGGATAAAGGTGGTTGCTGGAAAACTTGTAAATACCAAAGTTGGAGTAAACTTGATGAACTAGCTTGTGTCAAAATTTGGAAGCATTTAGCTTAGTAGTTTGAGAGTTACTGTTGTTTAAAGTGGCAGTTCAAAATCTGCTACTCTCTGTTTTGAGAGGACAGATTCTGGAACTTGTGAAGTTTGACATGGAAAACTTAGGAGTTTGGAGTTGAGGTCTGAAAATGAATTGTAGTGCATTTCTTAGGCTTTCCAGATTGTCTTAGATCATATCTTTTGGAATTGTAAATCTCCAGTTGTGATAAAAACAAGTAGCTACTGTCCAGAATGCTTACTGTGGTGTTTTGCTGATTGATATGGTGAGATATCCTAAGACATGCTACTTTTGTAATTGTTAGGTGTTAGGGCCTTAACTGAGGATGAGCAGCTTTATCTTAGGTTAAGTAGATTAGGTGAGTACTTCTCTACCGGAGAGGAAATTTGCACCTACTCTTTTGAAGTGATTTGAATAGAGCGTTAAATTGTTGTAATGCATTTCATTCCGAGCATATTGCATCTTTCATTATGCATTCATGGGATTTATTATGCACTCATGCAATAGGTGTACCGGAGGGGGTGACACTCCTCGAATTCGAACAAGCGATACCGGAGGAGGTGCTGAGTCAACCGGAGGATTTAGCAGAAGAACCCAACGTCGGGGAAGCTCCGTCAGAAGATCTACCCGAGTGTCCGGACCACAGACCCGCAACCTTTCTCAAAGGCAAGCCCTGGTGCATGCTGAACCCATCGTTTTATAAATATATCTTGAGTACTTTTAATTGTTTATTGCATTAAGTTCTAGGAGTTATATGAAAACACTTGCTGCATTGTACCTGTCCTTGTCCAGATATTGTACTTAATCCTATATTAGGTTTAGGCACGTGTCAATGCTTAGCCCTGCTTAGTACGGTAGAAGTCGGGTGATTTCCGGTCATCCGCGAGATGTAGGAAGGAGTCACGAGTGGCTTTATGGCTATCGTGGATGGAACCATGCTTAAAAATGAAATTGAGACCGGGCGGGAGTTCGATAGTACAGCCGCAAGACACTTCACGTCTTGGGTGTGGAGCTATGCCCGTCTGAGTCGTTTAAGGACCGATTCGCTGTACGTCCTTGAGTCATGTTGAACGCAGTCTAACACTTAGTTGGCCGGATAAGTCGTTCCGACCGCGAAGCCGAGTAATGTGGTTCAGGCCGGGAATCGAATGGTAGGTTGCTTCTTGGAGGAGAGAAAGGATATGCTTGGGGACATTGGCGTGAGACCAAGGGGGGGGGGGGTTAGAGTCCCTATCACCTGGCAGAGTGTCGCCCTTGGGGTCGCGACATTATTCAGACCCGCGATTCCTGAATCATATGAAACGGTGGCCTGTGCGACCCTGGCAGGGGTCTGCACGGTGAGTGTTAGAAATACCCCTCCAGCTGGATAGGAATTCGATTCGAATCGCCGTCGCTCCCGGTTAGTGAGCACTTGACTTGAGCAGCGGCAACGTAGATCTCATTAAATGAACCGGTGGTTAAGGGAATGATACCATGTTGCCACAATTCATACCTGCTCTGGATATAATGATGATAATTGTTTGATTATAATCAAGTGCATGTTTAGTACAGGTGCTAAGATAGATGATAGGTAAATGCTAAAAATAACTGCTAGTACAGGCGATAAGAGTTTAAATTACTTATGCCTTTATGCAAAATGTTATGTCAGCTAGCCTCTTGTGTAAGCCTTGCATAATCCTTGGTGTCATTTTATTTCTGGTTTTTGACGGGTAAGTCTAGCTGAGTACATTCCAGTACTCAGGGTTTATTCCCTCCTGTTGCAGATGACATGCTTTATCAGGGATTCTGCAAGACGTGTCTCCACCCTGTGGGTGATGATGACTAGATCACAAGGGCGTGATCGTCTTTATGTACTTTCCTCATGCTTTTGCGGGATGTCGATCATCCAGACTGGCAGTAGTTAACAACTGGTGTGTGTTATACTTCCGCTACTTTATAAACTTGGTTTGTAATAATTGCGACTCCATGTGTGTGTAAACTTATTTCGGAACTACTTGTGAAATGTAACGCATAATGTTGTATGTTGAATGATGCGATCCTGGTTGTAAACGAGTTGGTTTGAAATCCTTCGTGGTTTCGATTGACTACCGGGATTATATGGGCTCAAGTTCGAAAATTTGAGCGCTTCGGTGCTTGTTTTTGTACTTGTGCTCTTATAATTTGGTCGGTTCTGTTACAGCTGGTATCGGAGCATAATTCAACATTAAACACATCTTACGAGTAATTAAAAACAAAAGTATTTGTTTGCGAAAAGGGTTAAACTCTAAAAATTATTTTATAGGTATGCCAGTGATCACATCCCTTAGCCCAAATAAGGACTCTTAGGTGGCTTATTATAAAGACTAACTTGGGGGCCTTGTTTGTTTCTGTTTCGTCGTCCATATGGCGTGATATTGTATGGATGCCATCCACTTGGGTGGTAATGTATGGATCAATTACCTCGACGCTCTGGTAAGTGTGAGTTGTGAGAGCATGATCGTCCAACCGGCGGTCTAGGGGAGAGTAGTTTTGGTGACTTACATCTTTACATGTTTAAACCATGTAATTACGTAAGCACTTAATTGTGGGAACCTTTATATCGGGTAGCTTTGATACTGAAGTATATACATCTGGGGATGTGTATATGGAAAGTATTTAAATTACTGCTTTCTTGTGTGCTTATATTGGGAAACTGTTGGGCTGAAATGAGGTTTTCTGCAGGTACACTAACAGCGTAACGAGTAGACCGATAGTTTCGCTTATATGAGAGAACGTATGTATGCCACCGCCTAGCGTTAGAACTTTAGGTTTCTACTAAGGTGAGAGGGCGTACGAAACGTGCATGCATCATGTTTAATTATATCATACATATCATTTACTCCCTCCTTAAAAATTTTTAGTACTCCCGACTAAAGTAAATTTCGTATCCCCTAAATGATCCTCACTTTAAGTCGTATCTTATCTGTTGCTACAGATGGCACGTACCGAGAGGACCGCTCGTAAATCCACTGGAGGCAGGGCACCGCATCACCTGCTCGCTCCACGTGAGCCCCGCCCTGAGCCTACTGAGGTGGAAAGGCTGAGGGCAGAGTTGGCTGAAGTGACTGCTGCCAGGAATGCAGCGCATCAGCAACTGGAGCAAGTGATTCGTGATCATGACCAGGAAACCCTTGCAGTCCAGAGATTGACAGTAGCAAATCGCAACTGTCAACGCATGTTGGTCCGTGTGATGGAACAGAGGGATGAAGCCTGGCACGAGGAGAATGTTCTGAGAGCTCGCCAGTTTGAGCTCGAGCAACAGTTAGAAAATGCTGAAGAATACAATGACAACCTTCATGAAGAAGTGCACCGCCTGAATAACCAGCTTAATCCCCTGCTACCTAGAAACAACAATGTAGATGAAGATATGAGATCAGGGATCTTCATGGCTGAGGATGATAATGAAGTGGAGGTTGATGGACCACATGATGCCCCACCTGCAGAAGCACCAGAGGAAGAGCCAGAAGAAGAAGAAGACGAGGAGTTAGAGCCTGTCAGTGATGAGGACGGCGGAGAGATCGTTGACACTGACTCGGAGGATGATGCTTAGAGTAGTCATCACGTGCCTATAATGTTAGGATCGTCTTTTATGCCCTCCCTGTGAAGGAGTGAGGCCTTGTAATAACTTGACTTTGGGATGTAAGGTTGAACCGTATGTTTCCTGAATATAGTTTGAACCTGTTAATTTCGATCACAACTTGATGTCTTATTATGTTGCGTTCGATGATGGTGTCACGATTAGCACCCTTCGGTGCCGCGACGAAACCGAGGGCCTCCTATGGCGCGCGACATAAGGCTGTGCTGCTTGGCACGCGCAGGTATCGAGGTGGCTAGTCATGATCCACCATGGAACTCTTCATTGAGAAGTCTCTTTGTGGTCAGTTTGAAGTAGCCTTTCACAGTCAACTAAAAATCTTGAGATCGAATCCAAGTACCGTGTAAGAGGTCAAAAATCACGTAGATAGCAACGTAAACGGTCCGGTAACCGTTGTGCTCCCTGTGAGTGAGCCTTTATCAAAGAGCATCTTGTTGGATTACCAAGTATGATCTCGTCAAATGATGCGCTAGAATGGATTGTGCGGTTGTGATGAATTATTGTGCCTTAATTATTATGAGAAATCTATTCATACAGTCAGATTGACATTTCGCAATAATTCATCTACAAATTTCCCACATCGTCAGTGCTCATTGGCTATGCGTTTTGCAGATGTCGTACAATCTACGCCGGGGTCGTGGAAATGAGGAGGAGGAACAGCCGCCCCCTCCGCCACCACCTACTCCGGCCGAGTTGATGCAATCAGTGGTTGAGGGGTAGCGTATGTTGGCTGACGCCATGCGCCAACTGGCTAATCGAGAGGCTCGTCATGGCCGCCAGGGCCCAGAGCCAAATCAGTACAGCGATTTCAAAGACTTTCTGGATACAAAGCCCCCGCTCTTTAAGGAAGCGGAAGAACCACTGCAGGCTGACGAGTGGTTGAATACCATTGAACAAAAGTTTCGTCTGCTACGCCTAACTGATGAGCTGAAAACTGAGTATGCTTCCCATCAGTTGCATGGTCCGGCGGGCATTTGGTGGAGCCACTATCGTTCCACACTGCCTGCCAATGTCCCGATTGCTTGGGATCAGTTTAAGGCGGCATTCCGGGGAAATTATATCCCTCCCGGTCTTATGGCAATCAAGCACACAAAGTTTATGAGGCTGTCGCAAGGAAACAAAAGCCTGACTGAATACTTGCAGTCCTTCAACAACCTGGCAAGGTATGCCACAGAGTTTGTGGATACCGATGCCAAAAAGATTGCTAGCTTCAAAAGGGGCCTCGGCCCAAAACTGATGAAAACTATGGGCACTAGCAAATGTACTACTTTCAATGATTTCATCAGCGATGCTTTGACCCAGGAGAACAACAATACTATTTATTCTGCCTCTAAGAGCCGTAAAAGGGCCCTTGAGGCAAGTGCTTCTCAGTCAAGGGCCTCAGCGGCACCGAGGTCTTCCCCTCGCCCACCTGCTCAAAATACAAAGTTCTGTCCACCGCAGAAGAAGCCTGCTGCAAAAACGGGGTTCCGTAAGGCTTATACCGTCGCTCTGCCAAAGGGGACTTCTGGACAGAGCAGCTCTAGTGTTTCTCCTAGCAATATGCCTTGCTGGAATTGCAACAAGCCAGGTCATTGGGCCCGGAACTGTCCTTACCCTAAGAAAAATGTCAACCAAGGTAGTCGTCAGGGACACACCCATTATAACAGCATTGAGGAAATTCCATCTGGTGAGGTGGTCACCGCTGGTAAGTTTCTAGTTGACCAACACCCCGCAGTGGTACTTTTTGATTCAGGTGCTTCGCATTCCTTTATCAGTCCTAAGTTTGCATCTAAATTTGCACACAAGTTGCATACTGTTGAAGGTGTGGGTTATTGTATTAGTGCTGCAAGTGGGAATATTTCCACAAACAAAGTAGTGGGGAACCTTAAGTTTGAGATAGAAGGGCGAAGTTATTCGCTTGCCCTATTGGTTTTACCTGGTTTAGACATAGATGTTATCTTGGGCATGAATTGGATGAGTCAGAATGGGGTACTCATTGACACATCCGCTCGGGTAGTTATGCTCAGAGATCCTACAGATCAAAAGGGTTTTCTAGTACAACTTCCCAGAAAGGTTGAATTGTCGGGGGAAATTCATGCTGTGCAAGCAAAGGCGTTGGCTGAAATTTCCGTAGTAAATGAATTTCCGGACGTTTTTCCCGATGATTTGCCGGGACTCCCTCCGGATCGGGATGTGGAGTTTAAAATCGAGTTGTTGCCTGGCACGGCTCCCATCTCTAGGAGACCCTATAGGATGCCTCCAAATGAACTCGCTGAACTTAAGGTGCAATTGAATGAACTTTTGAAGAAGGGGTTGATTCGTCCTAGTTCATCGCCGTGGGGATGTCCTGCTATCTTTGTAAAGAAGAAGGATCAGTCGTTGCGGATGTGCGTAGATTATAGACCTCTCAATGCAGTCACTGTCAAAAATAAGTACCCTCTACCGCGAATCGACATCTTGTTCGATCAGTTGTCTAAAGCTAAAGTTTTCTCCAAGATCGATCTAAGATCTGGCTACCATCAAATTAAAATCCGCCCGGAAGATGTTCCAAAGACAGCCTTTTCTACCAGATACGGTCTTTATGAGTATCTTGTTATGTCCTTCGGCTTGACAAATGCCCCCGCACACTTCATGTACTTGATGAATTCGGTGTTTATGCCTGAATTGGATAAGTTTGTGGTGGTATTTATTGATGACATCCTGGTATACTCTGTGAATGAGGAGGATCACGCTGAACATCTGCGTATAGTCCTCACAAGACTGCGTGAACATCAACTATATGCAAAGTTCAGTAAGTGCGAATTCTGGCTTCGTGAAGTACCTTTCCTTGGGCATGTGTTGTCCGATGGAGGAATTATGGTGGACCCCGCCAAGGTACAAGAAGTACTGAACTGGAAGGCTCCTATCTCGGTTCACGTGGTCCGAAGTTTTCTTGGTTTGGCTGGCTATTATCGTCGCTTCATCCCGGATTTCTCCAAAATAGCCAAACCCATGACTCGGTTGCTGCAAAAAGACACCAGGTTTGTCTGGACTCCTGAGTGTGATGCGGCTTTTCACCAACTGCGAACCCTCCTAACCTCAGCTCCGGTTTTGGCACAACCGGATATCGAGAAACCATTTGATGTTTATTGTGATGCCTCAGGCATAGGTTTGGGAGGTGTGTTGATGCAGGAAGGCCGAGTAATTGCATATACTTCTCGACAACTTCGGAAGCATGAGGCGAATTATCCAACGCATGACTTAGAACTCGCCGCAGTTGTTCATGCTTTGAAAGCCTGGCGGCACTACCTGTTGGGCAATGTTTGCAATATCTACACAGACCACAAAAGCCTCAAATACATCTTCACCCAGCCCGAGTTAAATATGCGCCAACGAAGATGGCTCGAGTTGATTAAGGATTATAACCTTCAAGTGCACTATCATCCTGGCAAGGCAAATGTGGTTGTGGATGCTTTAAGCCGTAAGTCTCATTGCCATTCCTTAGTTGAAACTGATTTTCATCGATCTCGCCTTCTACATCCAGCAGTCTTGTACAACATCACTGTCAGTTGTACTCTCAAAAGCAGAATTATTGAGCTCCAAAAGACTGACACTAGTATATTCCACATCAAGCGTAAGATGAAAGAACAAGAAACTACACAGTTCAGGATAGATGAAGAGGGTGTACTATGGTTCAAGGATAGGTTAGTTGTGCCTAAGGACCGGGAGCTTCGAAATGATATTATGTCTGAAGCACACTCCTCTAAGTTGTCCATCCATCCTGGCAGCAATAAGATGTATTATGATTTGAAGCCATACTATTGGTGGACCAAGATGCGGAAAGAAATAGCTGCATATGTGGCTAGGTGTGACACCTGCTGTAGAGTTAAAGCTGTGCATATGAAAGCTGGGTTGCTTCAACCACTGTCTATCCCAGGTTGGAAATGGGAAGAGGTAAGTATGGATTTCATTGTCGGTCTTCCTCCTACTGTCAAAAATCATAATTCCATCTGGGTAATTGTGGATCGTTTGACCAAATCAGCTCACTTCATTCCAGTTAGAGTGGACTATCGTCCCACTGACTATGCTGAGTTGTACTTCAATCAGATAGTCTGGCTTCATGGGATACCTCGTACTATCGTTTCTGACCGTGGTCCCCAGTTCACTGCTCGCTTTTGGGAGCATTTGCATCACCTTCTGGGTACCAAGTTAGTGAGAAGCTCTGCTTATCACCCCCAGACATCGGGTCAGACAGAACGAGTTAACCAAATCTTGGAAGATCTGTTGCGAGCATGCGTCATTTCATCCAAGGGTTCTTGGGAAAAATGGTTACCTTTAGCCGAATTCTCGTACAATAACAGTTATCAAGAGAGTATTAAGATGGCCCCATTCGAAGCTTTGTACGGTCGAAAGTGTCGAACTCCACTAAACTAGGTGGAAGCTGGGGAAAGAAGGTATTATGGCATTGATTTTGTCCAGGAAGCTGAGGAACAAGTCCATACCATCCAGAAACACATGGCTGCAGCACAAGCGAGACAGAAAAGCTATGCGGATCGTCGTAGAAAACCACTCGAATTTGAAGTTGGAGACTTCGTTTATTTGAAAGTTTCTCCAATGAAGAGTGTCCAACGTTTTGGTGTGAAGCGGAAACTTGCACCAAGATACGTGGGTCCTTTCCAGATCATAGGCAAGAGTGGAGCTGTTGCGTACAAAATCCAGTTGCCTCCTGAGATGAGAGCCATATTCAACGTTTTCCATGTATCTCAGCTTAAAAAGTGTCTTCGAGTTCCCGAGGAACAAGTTCCTTTAGGTGATATCAGGCTGGAATCCGACCTAACCTATGAAGAAAAGCCAGTCCGAGTGATCGATACTCAGGAACGAGTAACTAGAAGTAAAGTGGTTAAGTGGTACAAAGTGATGTGGAGTAATCAGGGAAGTGAGAGTGATGCTACGTGGGAACGGGAGGATTATTTGCGGGATGGTTATAAAGAATTCTATGAAAAATGGTACGCTTTCCAAATCTCGGGACGAGATTTTTATAAAGGGGGAGGGCTGTAACACTTCAAGTGTTTAGTCCTTAATTGCATTGCATTTGCATGGCATAAGCATAAGCATGCATCATTCATGTTTGTTATTTTATGTGATGCAACACATGTGATTATTCTAGGGTTTGTTTGATTTATTTCATGAAGTATTTGATAGTTGGTGTAACAAAAAGGTAAGGTAGCCAATCATGACCTACAACACCTTAGTTATACTTAGGATAACATTTGGAACAAGGTTCATGTTGACCAAAATTACAAATTTGCCCTCCAAGAGAAGTTTGACCACCATTTGACCCTAGAAGGCTCTAGTTTGACCAATTAAAAAGTCTAATTTAGAGACCTTGCATGGAAGAGCACCCTTAAGTAAAGTTGTAGAGAATTTCATGAGGAACAAAAGTTCTAATATGGCCATCTCATGAAAATGACCAGAGCATTCTCAAAAATGGCCCACAAGTCAGCTTGAGTGGTGATCAACACTTAGAAAAATTCTAAGTTTGGAAATTGGACTTTTCAGTTTCACTGTACCTCACTTTAGCAACTTGTAACTCACAAACTAGGCCAAACCAGTCCTGGAGCCAATTGACAAAGTTGTTGTCCACACATAGCTCTACAACATTGTCAATATCACCATCACCTGGTTCTCAATAGTTTAGGAGATTTTGTGTCGTGAAAATAGGGTTTCAGTCGGCTTAGTGACTGAAACTGGGTTTCAGTTTCTAAGTGCACCACTTTGGAGCTCTGTAGTTTCAAATCCAGGCTGAACCAGCCCAAACTCCAATTGACAAACTTGTTGCCCTCACATAGCTCTACAAATTTGATGTTGTCATCTTGGACCAAATCGAGCTGTGTTGGAAGATAATCAGTGTCAAACTTGCACTGACAGTCACCGTTCGGCCTCATCGGTCAGTCGACATCGCCATTCAGTCGGACAGCTGACCACGCCGTGGCGCTCGGGCAGAGCCCGGTGGCCGCGTGGCGCTCGCGCCCTGCCATCGCCTCCACGTCGCAAGCACACGCGCGGTCGTGAAGTCGGGGCCGACACCTCCACCCCCACACTCGCGCTCACTCTTCTCTCCTTCACTCTCGCTCTGGTCGGGTTCACCGAGGCAGAAAACGGAGGCGCCATTGCCGCCGCAGCCCGCCCCGTGCTTGTGCAAGCTCACCGTCGCACCACCGTCCTCCAAATCCCGTCCACCGCTCCACCAGCATCCCCTCCACCTCCTCCAACCGTTGCTTGACCGGATTGTGTAGAGGTGAGGGCAAATTTCGGTTTCCGCCACCGTGAGTCCTCGCCGGCGCACTGTCCGCGCGGCAGCTCACCGTGGCCAGCTCCCTACGGTCATCCTCCATTCCTCCGCCCCCTCTCTTCCAGTTGCCAAAAATACCGAAACCGAGCCGCCATTGCCGTTCTTCTCCGGCGAGCTCAAGCGCGAGCCACACCGCATCACCGACCGCCAGACCTCGCCAATCCCTCCGCCTCACCACCCTCCATCCCCTTGACCCACCGAAGCCCGCGATTTGACTCAAGGTGAGCCGCATTGCTTTCTTCCCCGTCTCCGAGAGGTCGCCGGAGCCCGCCATGGGACCTCACCGTGGTCGGGGTGCTTCGGGTCTCTCTCCATCCTCCCTTCCTAGCAAAATGGACCCGCCTAGCTTCGGTGAAGCTCGTACCGAGCCTAGACCGCACCGTACATCCTCACCGGCGATGGTGCGCCGCCACCGGACATCACCGGCCGCCGCTCGCGGTGACAAGCCCCTTCCACCCCATCCCCATCCATTCCACGAGCACCAATCGACGCACCGGGTGACGGAGAACACGAGGCGGTGCTCAATTGGCCAAGCGAGCTCTTCTCCGGCGAGCTCGAGCTCGTCGGAGCTCGCGGGTCTCCGCCTCCCCTACCTCCGGTCACTGACCGCGGGGGCCCGCCCGTCAGTGTCACGCGCGGGCGGGGCGCTGAGCGGGCCGCGCGCGCGCGAGTGTGTGGGCCGAGTTTTTCCGGGCCGGCCCAGTTCATCCGAAATGAAATTCATTTTTATTATTTTATCACTGATTTTTGTACAAGTTGGAAAAATATAGATCTAGGGTTTTAATGATCCAAAAATCATGAGATAAATTTTATTAGGGTCTACATTATGTGTAGTATTTTAGAAAAATATGGATCTGGCATGAGATGTTTAAATTCTGTAAGAATTTAATAGATCCTTTAAATGTGTTTTGGAATGCATGCAAATTTGTTAAATTTATAACTTGAGCAGTAGTGTTCCATAAATCATGAAAATTGGTGGGTAGGTTACTCTATGCTAGCCCTAGCTCTGGTAAAAATTTGGGCATCAGTGCTTAAGTACTTTTCAAGTTATTATGCTATCTTGTTATTCTAGGAAATATTTAAATGAATTTTTGTAATTTTTCTACATGTGCAATGTTCATATAACTTTTTGGAGAATGTCTTGGTACCCTAGACTGTCCAAGAAAATTAAGAAATCTGTTGTTTGACACTTTTGACTATGCTTTGTTATTTATACAAAGATCAGCCTTTTTGGCTTGTGAATTTTGTGCATAGAGTTCCTATGATTAAATTGAGTTCAAATTTGTACAGTAGTCTCTTTTTGGGTCAGAGAGTCCCCTGTAATTTTTGTAGAATTTTAGGAGCAGTTTACATATATGTTTAAAATTCCACCTAATTAATTAAGTAAAATAAGAAATGAGTATAAATAAATATTCTAGGTAGTCACACCTTACTTTCTGGTGTTCTGGTGACATTTGTGAACTTGTAGTAGTATTAGTTTGGTCTTAGAGAATGTTTGCCACATCAATAAATATTTAACCTTTACAATGTTAGGTTTTCTGGACAGCTGATAGTATTTCTAGGTTTGACCTTGGATAAAGGTGGTTGCTGGAAAACTTGTAAATACCAAAGTTGGAGTAAACTTGATGAACTAGCTTGTGTCAAAATTTGGAAGCATTTGGCTTAGTAGTTTGAGAGTTACTGTTGTTTAAAGTGGCAGTTCAAAATCTGCTACTCTCTGTTTTGAGAGGACAGATTCTGAAACTTGTGAAGTTTGACATGGAAAACTTAGGAGTTTGGAGTTGAGGTCTGAAAATAAATTGTAGTGCATTTCTTAGGCTTTCCAGATTGTTTTAGATCATATCTTTTGGAATTGTAAATCTCCAGTTGTGATAAAAACAAGTAGCTACTGTCCAGAATGCTTACTGTGGTGTTTTGCTGATTGATATGGTGAGATATCCTAAGACATGCTACTTTTGTAATTGTTAGGTGTTAGGGCCTTAACTGAGGATGAGCAGCTTTATCTTAGGTTAAGTAGATTAGGTGAGTACTTCTCTACCGGAGAGGAAATTTGCACCTACTCTTTTGAAGTGATTTGAATAGAGCGTTAAATTGTTGTAATGCATTTCATTCCGAGCATATTGCATCTTTCATTATGCATTCATGGGATTTATTATGCACTCATGCAATAGGTGTACCGGAGGGGGTGACACTCCTCGAATTCGAACAAGCGATACCGGAGGAGGTGCTGAGTCAACCGGAGGATTTAGCAGAAGAACCCAACGTCGGGGAAGCTCCGTCAGAAGATCTACCCGAGTGTTCGGACCACAGACCCGCAACCTTTCTCAAAGGCAAGCCCCGGTGCATGCTGAACCCATCGTTTTATAAATATATCTTGAGTACTTTTAATTGTTTATTGCATTAAGTTCTAGGAGTTATATGAAAACACTTGCTGCATTGTACCTGTCCTTGTCCAGATATCGTACTTAATCCTATATTAGGTTTAGGCACGTGTCAATGCTTAGCCCTGCTTAGTACGGTAGAAGTCGGGTGATTTCCGGTCATCCGCGAGATGTAGGAAGGAGTCACGAGTGGCTTTATGGCTATCGTGGATGGAACCATGCTTAAAAATGAAATTGAGACCGGGCGGGAGTTCGATAGTACAGCCATAAGACACTTCACGTCTTGGGTGTGGAGCTATGCCCGTCTGAGTCGTTTAAGGAACGATTCGCTGTACGTCCTTGAGTCATGTTGAACGCAGTCTAACACTTAGTTGGCCGGATAAGTCGTTCCGACCGCGAAGCCGAGTAATGTGGTTCAGGCCGGGAATCGAATGGTAGGTTGCTTCTTGGAGGAGAGAAAGGATGTGCTTGGGGACATTGGCGTGAGACCAAGGGGGGGTTAGAGTCCCTATCACCTGGCAGAGTGTCGCCCTTGGGGTCGCGACATTATTCGGACCCGCGATTCCTGAATCATATGAAACGGTGGCCTGTGCGACCCTGGCAGGGGTCTGCACGGTGAGTGTTAGAAATACCCCTCCAGCTGGATAGGAATTCGATTCGAATCGCCGTCGCTCCCGGTTAGTGAGCACTTGACTTGAGCAGCGGCAACGTAGATCTCATTAAATGAACCGGTGGTTAAGGGAATGATACCATGTTGCCACAATTCATACCTGCTCTGGATATAATGATGATAATTGTTTGATTATAATCAAGTGCATGTTTAGTACAGGTGCTAAGATAGATGACAGGTAAATGCTAAAAATAACTGCTAGTACAGGCGATAAGAGTTTAAATTACTTATGCCTTTATGCAAAATGTTATGTCAGCTAGCCTCTTGTGTAAGCCTTGCATAATCCTTGGTGTCATTTTATTTCTGGTTTTTGACGGGTAAGTCTAGCTGAGTACATTTCAGTACTCAGGGTTTATTCCCTCCTGTTGCAGATGACATGCTTTATCAGGGATTCTGCAAGACGTGTCTCCACCCTGCGGGTGATGATGACTAGATCACAAGGGCGTGATCGTCTTTATGTACTTTCCTCATGCTTTTGCGGGATGTCGATCATCCAGACTGGCAGTAGTTAACAACTGGTGTGTGTTATGCTTCCGCTACTTTATAAACTTGGTTTGTAATAATTGCAACTCCGTGTGTGTGTAAACTTATTTCGGAACTACTTGTGAAATGTAACGCATGATGTTGTATGTTGAATGATGCGATCCTGGTTGTAAACGAGTTGGTTTGAAATCCTTCGTGGTTTCGATTGACTACCGGGATTATATGGGCTCAAGTTCGAAAATTTGAGCGCTTCGGTGCTTGTTTTTGTACTTGTGCTCTTATAATTTGGTCGGTTCTGTTACAGATTTAATCGCTGCACTAGTAACCATGGTAAGGGACAAATAGAGAATAAGAGAGGGAAAAGAACTGAGAAAAGAACAGAGCGCGTCTGCATCTTCACCGTTTGAGTCTATGAAACCTCCGTGAGCAGCAGATTGAACGAGAAGCTGGAAGGGAACGGATAGAGATGGCTGTGGGGTAGCCAAGCAGGAGGCTGAAGGCAACTTCAGGCATCGCTGCACCGCTTCAGTTCCTGCTACGCCACTGCTCGCTAGCAGCCAACCGCCAAGGGAGAGGATAAAACAAACAGGTCTAGGTTTCCACATTGAGTTTGTGCTTTTTAGCCAAGGGAATGTATCTCTAGACTGTTATGGGCCTTGGGCTAAGCCCAAAATTCAAATCAGGTCAAAATTTTTTTAACCGATTTCATTTTGTCTCGGGCCCAACCGAGATGGGCAAATTTCACCGAAATTCGGCCCATTCGAGGCGAATCCTAGAACCTTGATCTTAGCTCCACTATTTCGCAAACAAGGATATGTGAATGGGTTTGGGTTTGTCATGAGGAACTGTCCCAAACATAGTGATCCTCGTAAGATCGACATCTATGTAAAGATCTGTCTTAAGGCCACTAGAGTGGTGGCATGGCTGAAGAGGTTTGTGAATGATGTAGATTAGAGGGTAAGAATTCATTTCTACTCTCTTTTTACTTAAAAAAGTGAAACTTACTGTCTAATGTGGTACACTTTAAGCTTGCTTACAGAAAGGCCTAGAGCTTAAATGCAAGCCAGGAAACAACATATAAGACAATACAGGAAACATGTAATCATCTCTAACCTTCTAATGAACTTTATGCCATATATTCCTCAATGTCACATAGCTAGATCAAAGCCCTCTCCAACATTTATTTCTCACACCTTAATTTTTGTAGGAAATGACGGAGAAGGCCATAAAGATTAGAACTGTGGGCTATAGTCCTTCAGTCGTGCCTTCCCCAACCAAGATGAAGGTACCTTTGCTAGGGAAAATGGTAAGCTCAAGAACTAGGCCCACATAGGAAAGACAGTAAGTGCTAACGATAAGGGTTAGAATCAGGGGAGAGCCCCTTGTGCTTGATCCTTGGGTTCTATTTATAAGGGAGGTGGGAGGTTGCAATTTTCCTCCCTACCCAGTTTGGTTTGTGAATATGTGGAGGTCCTCAGACCTATAAGGCGTTGGGCCTTTGGCATGGAGGGGGTAGGCGCAGCCTCCCCTACCCCCAACAAACAATGATTGAGTGTGCATTTGTCATAGAAGGATGTTATTAGATGTTTTGTGTCCACTATTGGGATCACAACTGACTTGCTATCAACCAATATCAGATTGTATGCCTTGAAGGAGCCTACATCTAGTTAATTTTGTAGATTATTTGGATGGATGCTTAGAACATCACCAGATGGTGAATTCAATATTGCACTTTCAAGTGAACTCAGTCATGTGTTTTGTTTTATGTACAAGTTGTATCGGTGCATTTGTGGTTCTTGACCAATGAATTGACAATATTGCCACCCTACAATCAACCATACATCAGTTCCTTGGGCATCTCATGTGAAAGTTGATGGTCCTGTGAAATTCCAACAAAATTTTAGGTTCTGAGAATCTAGTTGTGCTTTGTCATGTATCACAACTTTGAAATAACCTACATGGTTGAAATCTTTCTGCACTACATGTACTTTGCAATTACCTTTGGACTAGCAAACATGCCCATGAGTTGCAACGGAAGAAAAAAAGTTACCAAACATTTATTGAAAACAAGTCCGAGAATGTTACATATCTATTTATTTTTTTATCTTTTCTATAAACTTAAAATCTATAATTTATTTTACAATGATAATGACATCTATAACACAAGTTCACATTGACAATAATATGACAATATACTGCCCGTAGATGTGAAAAACACAAATAGTTTGATATATTCTCTCAATTACAATATAAACACAACAATTATTTATTTAGTTCATTTATCATTAGAAAATAGTACAAAGATAACAATAGAATATGACACATTTATGAACCTGATAATTTTTTCATGCCTTGTCCCTAATAATATTAAAGAGCCTAACTTTCTTCTTTTGTCGCTTCTAAACGCCTATCATATTTGTGTCAATATCTTCTTTGACTATAGTGGTAGGGGTCCATTGTATACACTAGAGCACCTTTTAAATCTGTATTTGTATACTATAAAAGAGTGAAATAGAATTGATAAATACATGTCACTTAATAGAATTCTACCCACATATTTTGTCTCTAGATATCATTTCGAAAACATATTTGATACCTAGAAATCATACAACCATATACAACGAGTGGGTCTAGGTTGATACAAACATTTACATGCAATTCTACCGAGCCAATGTCGAAGCAAGTTTATCACCAAATAAAATCATACACACCTTAATTTTTCATTACGATTGGTTGTTTGTTCTTTTATCTATTACTGTTACTAATGACTACTCCGAAATTACCATATGATATTAGCTTCTTCCTGTTCCTACAATGCATGTACATTTATTTTCCTTTTCTTTTCTACACTGGACATAGGTTCCCTACTAATTGTTTGATCCTACTGTTGCCCTACTGAACTACAACATGATGGGTCTCCAATGACAATTGGTGATCATCTGTCACACCCGGTTTTCTAAAGAACAAAACCAGGCTAATCATATGTGTGCCCAGGAAGTCCACACATATGCCAGAATGAAAAAGTATCAGAAACAATGTTATTATATAACGTATACATAGCTATATTAACACTTACATCAGAGTATCGCGGAACGGTGACTAAACTTCGGGCTCCATTCTTCTCAGGGACGGCTGACTGGGGGTAACATATGCCTAGCACTTCTACTAGTCTTCTGGAAACTCCACTACACCTTTGTCCTTCTTCCGAGTAGCATCTTACTACACACTGGAGTGTTGGGGAAATAGCAAGAGTGAGTCCATGTCGAACTCAACAAATATAACACAGGGTTCATGAGGCTCAAAAAGGCTAGACACTGTTTGACTGCGTTTAGCTTTTAATCATCATATAATTAGCAATTGAGTAGCATCAAGGTATTCCAATTCCCATTAATGAATCAATGATCAATTGTAATAAGGATAATAAATAGCATTAACATGAGCATAATAATAATCAACAATAATTAAGCATGATATAATAATGGTGATCAACTATTCTGTAAGAATCCCCAAGGCCGCTCGTATCCGTGAGCACGGCTAGTATACCAGTTTTTAACTCTGCGCAGAGGTGTACACTTTCACTGTGAGTCATGATTTCCAAATGCATGGGTTAATTACTCCCAAAACACTGAAAACCATATAAAGCCACTCAAAAGTTCGTCTAACAAGTTAGGGCCATTAGATTCACTCGGCAGGCAGATGTAGAACCCCCCTTCCCTGTGGCACAACAACCGCAGCCTATACACACTAGGCCAGGGGCTCGCACTACACCCAAAGTGGCAAGCCATTCTTACGCCATTTAAGGTAACCTCTAACAAGCTAGAAAAGGTCTCTTGAACAACTAGAGCCAGAGCCATATAGCCCTCACAGCTGTACTGTATATCCCGGTTATCACTTACAGGTAAGTCCTTACGGAGAGAAACCAGAGCAACAATATAACCCCTTGCTCTAGCCCCCTTTCAACAGTAATAAAATCATCTTAATGGTTGATTGCATAATCCATTAGTCAAATTACAAGATCATTGTTCATAATTAAGCACTAGCAATAGCTATCCAAATGCACAACCCATAGGCGACAAGGAAACAAGATATCAATAGCTAAGTTATAATCTCTATGGTTGTCAAGGAAGACACATGCATATGTATGATAATTTTAGTGAATAGGACAACAAGGATGGTCCCATGTTATACTTGCCTTGATCAAAGCTTTCCAAGTGATACTGCTGACTTGGCTCAAAGTAATACTTCGAATCGTCCAGATACTGCTCACCTTCTATACTCGATCATCAATCAACAACACACATGCATCCAATCAAACAAACACGAAGCAAAACAAAGAAATACAATTAGAACAGTACACCAATCATATAAAAATAAGTAAAAGAGTTTGAAACACGATTCTAGACATCGCTGCGAACACAAAGTCACGAAAAGCACGCTAATCGAAGCTATGGTTGAAAAGATACAACTACCAATAGATTTACCCATAAAACTATTAGCTTCATGTTTCTTAATGGTATAAAAACATATATAAGATATTTTATAGAGATTATAATTTAAGTCAAATTTAGATTCAAATTATAAAACTAAAGTAAAACAAATCATATTTTATTTACAAAACTCGGTTACATAATTGTTATTTAAGATATGATTCAAACCATGAAATTCTAAAGATTTTGATAAGGAAATCATGAATACTATTATGTAGTTTATGTTATTATAAATCCATTGCAATTTGAACGGACTAATTCGGAATTAAAATAAATAAATTATGAATTAAACGAGATTTTCTTTAGTAAAACAATAGATTAAACCTAACATCGAATCTTAAAGGTAGAAAACCTAACCAACAGTAGATAAACAGTTTGAAAAGCTTATAAAATTATTCTACACGTTACTACGATCACACAGACGTAAAGATCACGAAATTCAGATTTAAAACGTGAAAGTTATGATTTTTCTAAGATTTCCTATAGATAAATAATTACTTTAATATAAACTCGAAAATTAAACTTTCCCAACCTACTGTACAACTATACTAACATGTAGAGCTCGCAAATACGAACCTAACGCAACTTGAACGGATCAAATCGGAGTTAAAACGAAGATTTTATGACCAAAACAGTCCTAGTAGCAGAACTGTAAATATCAGAAAACGTAGTTTTGACTTAACCGGGAGAGAATACGCTTTCCAAACACAAAAACGTATTTCAGACAATACGCTAAGGATCGCGGGTTGATAACTAAAAAGCTGAGGGTCTCTTTAACAAATTTACCCGCGAAGGGGTAAGTTCTAATCTAGGCCGTTGATCTCGATTTGGACGGCTCGTGTTCATCATCGAGTCTACAGTGAAGAACCCGACCCTTCTTCCTCGGTTCCGGCCGGCGGCTACCATGGCCGGTCACCCGAGCTCGCCGAAAAAACTCGGTTTTCCCGTTCCCGACCACCAATCAACCCGCAACCAACTCCAACCGAACGAGGAACTCAATGCGAATCCATCTATGCGGTACAAGCTAGCTACGATGGATTGAAAACGACACGCGATGTGAGGAGGGCGGCGGCGCCATTGCCGACTCGTCGGTGACCTTCAAAAGCATGATTCGAAGCATCTACACCCAAAAAAAAGCATGGGAAGGTAGAGAAGGAGAGTGCGAACTCACCAACGCGAAGAACACGGCCTCAAATCCACCCGCGAGCTCCTCCTACAAGCAACCGAAACCTCCAACTCCCCCCAATCCCTAGTGCTCGGTTTCACGTGGTTGGACTAGAGTTTTAGATGGAAAACGGAAAGAGGAGAACCCCGGCTACCCTTTTGTAACTTCACCTCATCGATTTCGGGTAGGATATCAAGGATTCGAGATTCGATTCGGTTGAAGCTTTGTGTTCGTGTCCGTCCCGATTACGACGAAGGTAGAAGATGCGGCTGCCACCTGGGGCCCACCCGTCAACGGAAGAAAGGAGCGCGCGGTCGCGGCAGCAAATGGGCCGGCCCACGCAGGCGCGAGAGAAAAGCTTGGGCTCGGCTTAGCTGGGCCGCCAGGCCGAAAAGGTAAGTTGTTTTTCTTTTTTTTTTCTTTTCTTTATTTACTTGTTTTCAAACTATTCCAAATAAAATTTTCCAAACCAAATCAAAATAAAATAAAATAAAACCACTACTCAAAATAAAATAAATGCAACAGCATGAATGCATCACCAAATAGTTTTAAAATTTTAATTCCCTCTCTCTAAATTATTTAAAATTTATTACTCCTAAAAATTTGGGTGTTACAAATTCTACCCCCCTTAAAAGAATCTCGTCCTCGAGATTGAACTGCTTACTCAAACAACTGCGGATATGATTTCCTCAATTCATCCTCTCTTTCTCAAGTTGCCTCTGCCTCTGAATATCGATTCCACTGCACTTTGCACATTTTAATAATCCGACTTCGAGTAACTCTCTCAGCAGTCTCTAAAACCTTGATTGGAAACTCTTCATATGTAAGATCCTCTTTAACAGTCAACTCTTCTAAAGGTATCTGCTCCTCAGACACACACAAACACTTCTTAAGTTGTGAAACATGAAACACATCATGCACTCCAGATAAATTTTCAGGCAACTCTAATTGATAAGCAACTTCCCCACGTCTAGTAATAACTTTAAATGGTCCAACATACCTTGGTGCTAGTTTACCTTTCATGTTAAACCTCTTCACACTTCTCATCGGTGACACCTTCAAATAGACATAATCACCTACTTCAAAAACTAAATCTCTTCTTCTATTGTCAGCATAACTCTTCTGACGAGACTGTGCTACTCTCAAATTCTCACAAATCACTCGCACTTGATCTTCTGCATTTCTAAGAACATCTGTACCAAACACTTGAGATTCACCTGTCTGACCCCAAAACAATGGAGTTCTACACTTACGTCCATACAAAGCTTCAAACGGTGCCATCTTAAGACTCTGTTGATAACTATTATTGTAAGAAAATTCTGCATAAGGCAAACTCTTATCCCAACTAGTTCCATATTGCAATGCACAAGCTCTCAACATATCCTCTAATACCTGGTTGGTCCTTTCAGTCTGTCCATCTGTCTGTGGATGATATGCTGTACTAAAATTCAATTTTGTTCCTAATGATTCATGCACAGCTTTCCAAAAATGCGACGTAAACTACGATCCACGATCAGATACAATCTTCTTTGGAACTCCATGCAAACATACTATTCTTTCCATATACAACTCCGCTAATTTTGGTCCATGGTAAGTAGTCTTAACTGGTATAAAATGAGCAACTTTAGTTAACCGATCTACTATCACCCAAATAGAGTCAAATCCTCTCTGAGTACGTGGTAACCCTACTACAAAGTCCATACCAACTTCCTCCCACTTCCATTCAGGAATCTTCATTGGTTGCAACAATCCAGCAGGTCTCTGATGCTCTGCTTTCACCCCCTGACAAGTGTCACACAATGCCACATACTCAACCACATCTCGCTTAAATCCAACCCACCAATATTTCTGTTTCAGATCCAAATACATCTTAGTACTACCAGGATGAATGGAATAAGCTGACTCATGAGCTTCGCTAAGAATTACCTGTCTAACAGTTTGATCCTCAGATACACACAGCCTCTTTCCAAACCACAAAATCCCATTATCATCCATCCGAAAACCCTGGTGACTTACCAATCACTATATCTTCCGCTATCTTCTTTAGTTTCTCATCCTTCAACTGACCCTTGTAAATTTCTTGCTCTAAAGTAGGCTCTATCACTAATTCCATTGTATTAGTAACAATTCCTAAATTTAAATATTCAAATTCAGCACATAACTCACTAGTCATAGTCAACGTCCGTATCTCATTGGCATAACTTTTCCTACTAAGAGCATCAACTACTATATTAGCCTTACCAGGATGATAGTGTATCTCAATATCATAATCCTTAATCAACTCTAACCATCTGCGTTGCCTCAAATTCAGATCTGACTGAGTGAAAATATACTTCAAACTCTTATGATCAGTGTATATATCACTCTTATATCCAATTAAATAATGTCTCCAAATCTTTAAAGCATGAACTACAGCTGCTAACTCCAAATCATGTGTAGGATAATTCAACTCATGCTTTCTCAACTGCCTAGATGCATAAGCCACAACTCTGCCTTCTTGAATAAGAACACATCCCAAACCTTGACGAGAAGCATCGCAATAAATAGAAAACTTCTTACTCAAATCTGGCAAAACCAAAACAGGCGCTGTAGTCAACCTCTTCTTCAATTCCTCAAAACTAGCTTGACATTTATCTGACCACACAAACTTGGCATTCTTCTTTAACAGAGATGTCATAGGTTTAGCAAGTTTAGAAAACCCTTCAATGAACCATCTGTAATATCCAGCTAAATCCAAGAAACTGCGAATCTCGCTAGCATCAGTAGGTGGTTTCCAATTCAATAGATAAGCAAAATCTGATTTCTTTGGGCAAATTCCAATTTCAGTAACTCAGTAAAACTGTCATATCTCGAGCTACAGACGTCCAATTTAGATGATCTTTACATGGTTGGAAAGATTACAAAATTATCTACAACTTTTATTCACAACACTTTTTCTGAATCTGTCAAATAATTGGCCAAAAACTGAACTTAACCGAAACTGTTTCAGAATTCCAGACTGTGCAGTGACCTCAACTTAGAACAGGTATATCTCTTAGCTCAAAATAGTTAAAAAGGTAAATCCAGTGGGTTTGGAAAGATACAGAAGTCTAGTTATTCCTAGTAAAATTTCATAAATTTCTCATGTCCATATCTTGAGATATAACAGAAACATTGCAGACTGCTATAGAAATCAGCATGCGGAGTATTACGTAAAACCTACCCCACTTAGCATAGATCAAGCTACTCCTCAAGACTTATACCTTTCGAGCCACCTTTGAAATATGAGAACAAGGATAACACACAAGCAACACATCAAGCAAAACAAACACACATCACATCATCGATACTACACGTGCTTGTTCAACAATGGTGGTCATCCTAATGGCACCTTGGAGATGATGAAAGGCCATCAAACTTTTAAACAAGGTAAGATCAGAAAATTTTTAGTAAAATCAACATAAAACAAAATCCAATGGAGTAAGAAATAATAGCTCAAAGGAAGCTATATCAAGGAGAGGATACAACAGGACAAGGAAGAGGAAATAGTCAAAATCAATGAGTCAAGGGATGACAAAATAGTTCTATCGTAAAATAAGTTTTAGAATACGTCCAGTGCTACTTGGCATACATCCTACAGTCAACACCGCTCTGATACCACTCTGTCACACCCGGTTTTCTAAAGAACAAAACCAGGCTAATCATATGTGTGCCCACACATATGCCAGAATGAAAAAGTATCAGAAACAATGTTATTATATAATGTATACATAGCTATATTAACACTTACATCAGAGTATCGCGGAACGGTGACTAAACTTCGGGCTCCATTCTTCTCAGGGACGGCTGACTGGGGGTAACATATGCCTAGCACTTCTACTAGTCTTCTGGAAACTCCACTACACCTTTGTCCTTCTTCCGAGTAGCATCTTACTACACACTGGAGTGTTGGGGAAATAGCAAGAGTGAGTCCATGTCGAACTCAACAAATATAACACAGGGTTCATGAGGCTAAAAAAGGCTAGACACTGTTTGACTGCGTTTAGCTTTTAATCATCATATAATTAGCAATTGAGTAGCATCAAGGTATTCCAATTCTCATTAATGAATCAATGATCAATTGTAATAAGGATAATAAATAGCATTAACATGAGCATAATAATAATCAACAATAATTAAGCATGATATAATAATGGTGATCAACTATTCTGTAAGAATCCCCAAGGCCGCTCGTATCCGTGAGCACGGCTAGTATACCAGTTTTTAACTCTGCGCAGAGGTGTACACTTTCACTGTGAGTCATGATTTCCAAATGCATGGGTTAATTACTCCCAAAACACTGAAAACCATATAAAGCCACTCAAAAGTTCGTCTAACAAGTTAGGGCCATTAGATTCACTCGGCAGGCAGATGTAGAACCCCCCTTCCCTGTGGCACAACAACCGCAGCCTATACACACTAGGCCAGGGGCTCGCACTACACCCAAAGTGGCAAGCCATTCTTATGCCATTTAAGGTAACCTCTAACAAGCTAGAAAAGGTCTCTTGAACAACTAGAGCCAGAGCCATATAGCCCTCACAGCTGTACTGTATATCCCGGTTATCACTTACAGGTAAGTCCTTACGGAGAGAAACCAGAGCAACAATATAACCCCTTGCTCTAGCCCCTTTCAACAGTAATAAAATCATCTTAATGGTTGATTGCATAATCCATTAGTCAAATTACAAGATCATTGTTCATAATTAAGCACTAGCAATAGCTATCCAAATGCACAACCCATAGGCGACAAGGAAACAAGATATCAATAGCTAAGTTATAATCTCTATGGTTGTCAAGGAAGACACATGCATATGTATGATAATTTCAGTGAATAGGACAACAAGGATGGTCCCATGTTATACTTGCCTTGATCAAAGCTTTCCAAGTGATACTGCTGACTTGGCTCAAAGTAATACTCCGAATCGTCCAGATACTGCTCACCTTCTATACTCGATCATCAATCAACAACACACATGCATCCAATCAAACAAACACGAAGCAAAACAAAGAAATACAATTAGAACAGTACACCAATCATATAAAAATAAGTAAAAGAGTTTGAAACACGATTCTAGACATCGCTGCGAACACAAAGTCACGAAAAGCACGCTAATCGAAGCTATGGTTGAAAAGATACAACTACCAATAGATTTACCCATAAAACTATTAGCTTCATGTTTCTTAATGGTATAAAAACATATATAAGATATTTTATAGAGATTATAATTTAAGTCAAATTTAGATTCAAATTATAAAACTAAAGTAAAACAAATCATATTTTATTTACAAAACTCGGTTACATAATTGTTATTTAAGATATGATTCAAACCATGAAATTCTAAAGATTTTGATAAGGAAATCATGAATACTATTATGTAGTTTATGTTATTATAAATCCATTGCAATTTGAACGGACTAATTCGGAATTAAAACAAATAAATTATGAATTAAACGAGATTTTCTTTAGTAAAACAATAGATTAAACCTAACATCGAATCTTAAAGGTAGAAAACCTAACCAACAGTAGATAAACAGTTTGAAAAGCTTATAAAATTATTCTACACGTTACTACGATCACACAGACGTAAAGATCACGAAATTCGGATTTAAAACGTGAAAGTTATGATTTTTCTAAGATTTCCTATAGATAAATAATTACTTTAATATAAACTCGAAAATTAAACTTTCCCAACCTACTATACAACTATACTAACATGTAGAGCTCGCAAATACGAACCTAACGCAACTTGAACGGATCAAATCGGAGTTAAAACGAAGATTTTATGACCAAAACAGTCCTAGTAGCAGAACTGTAAATATCGGAAAACGTAGTTTTGACTTAACCGGGAGAGAATACGCTTTCCAAACACAAAAACGTATTTCAGACAATACGCTAAGGATCGCGGGTTGATAACTAAAAAGCTGAGGGTCTCTTTAACAAATTTACCCGCGAAGGGGTAAGTTCTAATCTAGGCCGTTGATCTCGATTTGGACGGCTCGTGTTCATCATCGAGTCTACAGTGAAGAACCCGACCCTTCTTCCTCGGTTCCGGCCGGCGGCTACCATGGCCGGTCACCCGAGCTCGCTGGAAAAACTCAGTTTTCCCGTTCCCGACCACCAATCAACCCGCAACCAACTCCAACCGAACGAGGAACTCAATGCGAATCCATCTATGCGGTACAAGCTAGCTACGATGGATTGAAAACGACACGCGATGTGAGGAGGGCGGCGGCGCCATTGCCGACTCGTCGGTGACCTTCAAAAGCATGATTCGAAGCATCTACACCCAAAAGAAAAGCATGGGAAGGTAGAGAAGGAGAGTGCGAACTCACCAACGCGAAGAACACGGCCTCAAATCCACCCGCGAGCTCCTCCTACAAGCAACCGAAACCTCCAACTCCCCCCAATCCCTAGTGCTCGGTTTCACGTGGTTGGACTAGAGTTTTAGATGGAAAACGGAAAGAGGAGAACCCCGGCTACCCTTTTGTAACTTCACCTCATCGATTTTGGGTAGGATATCAAGGATTCGAGATTCGATTCGGTTGAAGCTTTGTGTTCGTGTCCGTCCCGGTTACGACGAAGGTAGAAGATGCGGCTGCCACCTGGGGCCCACCCGTCAACGGAAGAAAGGAGCGCGCGGTCGCGGCAGCAAATGGGCCGGCCCACGCAGGCGCGAGAGAAAAGCTTGGGCTCGGCTTAGCTGGGCCGCCAGGCCGAAAAGGTAAGTTGTTTTTCTTTTTTTTTTCTTTTCTTTATTTACTTGTTTTCAAACTATTCCAAATAAAATTTTCCAAACCAAATCAAAATAAAATAAAATAAAACCACTACTCAAAATAAAATAAATGCAACAGCATGAATGCATCACCAAATAGTTTTAAAATTTTAATTCCCTCTCTCTAAATTATTTAAAATTTATTACTCCTAAAAATTTGGGTGTTACATCATCCATCCATGGACATGCCTAAACGTTCTATTGGTACAGGTCACCACCACCACTGTTGTACCCGTGAAACACAACCTAATAACATGTATTGGGTTTGTTACCTCAAGTTTGTCTTGTACAATGCTTTATTCAAGATCCTTGATTGTCTCTCTTCTTGGTCAAGTGACTGCTCGTCCCTTACACCACAAGGTGATCAATTTTGGCAAGCGAGATCTGTGCACCGGTACCGTCTTGTAACCGCCCGCCCTTGCTATTATTGTTGAGCTCTCCATGTAAACATTATAGAGCAGTTGCCTAGTCTTGTGGCCACTCTGGTCTTGTACGAGCTTTGATCATTGTTGCATTCATCTTCACCTTGTACCGTACTTTGTCATACTTGATTAAGTCATATGTATCTTGATTAATCTAATCTTCTACAGAAACACCGACATATGATCTACATCATGCATAAAGTTATTGAAAGGATTGAGATGTAATCTATAAGGGGGTGAATGATGAATAGGCATTTCCTACAAAATTCACAACTCAAAATCTAGTGGATTAATCAAACTCCAGAAGTTTATAAAAATTGTCAGGAGCTTCTACACATCCGAAAGTAGGTCCAGAAGTTTCACATAGATAGAAAAACTTGAAATGAAACTACACATAGAGAGTACTAACTCAAACCAAACTTGGAGATATGTGTGTGAAGTTGTCCGCTAGCAAGTCCACAGAGCATCGACACTCACAAACACACACAACCAAGTAGATCGAGATGGAACCACAAATCAAGCATGTACTCAAGATACTCAAACCAAAGTGAAGACACAATGATTTGTTTCCTAAAGTTCAACTCCTTCCAATAAGGACCTACGTCTTTGTTGAGGAAGCTCCAAGCGACCCAAGGTCAAGCTTTAGCTAGATCTCTTTCAACTGCTTTCCTCGATCCACTATCTTAATCTCTTCCTTTGCGGAGATCGGGGCCTTCTCACAAACTTCATGCAGCTCACCACACGCATATGACCTCATTAGGCGATGCTTAGCCATCTAGAAGGCTTCACCTGTAAGAGTAACAAATGCTTCATGAATGGTTGATAAATCCCACACTTGCTCAAGGATTTGGTTGATCGCTCTTGCTCTCAATCACTAAATCTCTCAATCAACTCACTAGGTGAAAGCCTCATGTTTGGTTTTGGTAATTGAGACAACTAGTGGACTAACCTTTTGCTAAGTGTTGATTAAACTAGGTTAAGTCCACACCAAGATGGTGGCAAGGCTAGGAGTTGGATAGGGGTGATCAATCCAAATGAAGCAATCCCTTGAGGAGCATTTGGATACTCATGAGGTTTTGATTGAGGCTCATGAGGAATTGAAAGAAGCACACTCATCTCTCCTTGCTCAAAGGAAGGTTCCTATTGAAATAGCAAGCGTAGGAGTAACTTATGATATAATTGATGAATCATTCTGTGCCCCTATTGTTGTTGCTCCTAACACCTCTTGTAGCACTAGCAAATATACCCCTTTGGGTGATGGATTCACATAAGATTCATCCCTCATTGTGGAAAATGAGACACTTAAGAAGGGTAGATGAGCTTACTCACGCACTAGGCAAGGCCTATGGTGGTGATGCCCGCTTGCTAAAATGCTTGGGTAGTCAAAGGTTCTCCCTTAAGGCCTTCCAGAGTGTGGAAGTGATGCCCACAAAAATCTAGGCCCCACCTGCAAAAAAACTGGCATCACTCAAGGACGCTGCAGTGTGCATTTTGATTCCTAAAGCCTGATTTCTGGAGAAAGAGTCGGTGGTGCAGAGGCTCATGTACGGTCTCTCTCTCTCTCTCTCTCATGTGCAGGGCTCAATAGCAAACAAAATACTTGTTTAATGAATGGGCATCAGTGCTTCAACATTCATCACTCTAGAATCTTTCATTTCAGGCATCGGTGTTGGCACTGGTTCACAGTGTGCAGTAGTGCCTCAAGTGGAAAGAGAAAATTTTAGCATCACTCTAGGAACGAACTGCAGAAGGCCTAATAAGGAGGATCTTGGCTATACTCCCAAGAAAGGCAAGGCAACCCTTGTTACTCACAAGACATAATTTTTAAGGAGCAATGATTGGTTTTTCAACAAGTGCAAGCAAGTTGGGCACTTAGAACAACATTGCAACAAGAAGAGTTTGTTGGCATAGTGTACGTGTGAGAATGGTTGCCTTGTCCTTTCGGGATAAGATACCCTTTCACCAAACCATTTCACCATGTTATATTCAATCATCAGCAATGCAAAACATAAGTTCCTCCATTCTATTTTATTCTATTTTCTTTCATATACTCTAATAAGGTACATATTTTTCCATCCACTAGATTATGATGCACTACACATGGCAATGAAAGTTGTCTGTTGGCTACATTATTGTTCGTGGAGTAATATGTAATTAATATGAACTATATTATAACAATTTCTATGTGAAAAAATATCACAACAATGAGCCTGTCATATTTTTTTTATTCGGACTCTTGTGTTCTTATCTCTATGTTTAAAGTTCAATTGTGTTTGTTCTCCATTTGTTTAACTTTATGATTTTGCACAGCTTTTTCAATAAAGGTAGAGTTTTCCCCTATCCCCGTTAGAGGAGTTAATGGTATCAATTGAACTAATAAAGAATAGTTGTCGCATGTGAATTTTCCCCAAGGTTTTTGAGTACCATGTCTCCGTGATTTTAACCTCTATTGTGACATCAAATATTTAGACAACATTTTGAAAGAATCTTTACAGGAAATTTGCAAATGTTTCAAATCTATAAGCAAAGGTTGACAAGTTACATGCTTAATCAACCATCAGCGGAAGCTGAGATGGTTAGCACAAGGTCAGGGGTTTGTATCATAATTTTTTTTTTGTTTTTTCTTTAGTTCATTTATTTATCCTTTGGGTTTGGAATAGGGTGAATGGTACATTGGGATAAAAAAAATTAAGGATAAAATCATAAAATTGAAAAAAAATGAGGATGATATTACAATTGACCTTCAGAGCAGGGCCACGAACACCAACCTTCCTTTCAATTTTATTTATACGTGGATGCACTAAGAGTTAAGTATATTATAATTTCCCGTTTTGGATGAATCATGGTTTACCTTAAATTAAATCATTAAAATGCATTGACAAGTTGCTTTTTGAACTATGTGTATACACTAATAATAATATATATCATGCCAAAGCTGTGGTACCTATTCGACGCGTATAAAATCATTGTGGCAAAGGCAACAAAACAAATTACATATAAGAAATAAAAAATATACAAAAGTGTTATCTCTTGTCATAACTTTAAAAATCCTGTCACATGGCTGCCTCGGTGGCAAGGTGTGGAGTATCATTTCCTAAAAAAGAAAAGGTGTGGAGTATCATACTTCACTCATATGACTTATATTATTAGCTTTAGGGAAAATGACATGAGACAATGCTTTGGAAGTACCTAAAGATAATTGTACGGCAATAAATTTCTTGGAGCAGTTGCGTTGGTATTGCTTGAAAGTCGAAATTGAAGTTCAGTGTTTGTGTCTAATGAGAAACCAATAAAAGATACAATGAAGAAACTCTCTCTACCATCTCAAGCTTATTATTACACGAAGCGCTCTAAAACTGATCAATGCAAGCGGCTAGGGATAAGCAGTTGATGATTCTAAACTGAAGCTAAAATAAACTAAAGACACACACCCAAAGACATTATTTCTAGATGAGGGTAGGCGTGGCCGAGATGGATGGGGAGCAATGTAGGCAGCAGCAGCAGCACTGTTCTATCGGCGAATGAATTAATTTGATGAAGGCGCGAAGAAGATCTCCGAGTCAAGCCTCTTGGAACGGAACAGCTTCTCCATCTCTGGAGTGTTGTTGAACGACGCCTCCAGAATCGCAGGAGATATTGCCTTCCACACCGATGTCCTGCCCGCCAAGTGGCTAAAGATTGGGCTGCAATACATATAATGCAAACACACAAACACACAATTGTATGGTAAATATATACTCTGATTAATCTCTATCTCTACAGCTAAACAATACGGAAGGGAATCGTCCACCCGATGTGCGAAAGCGCTCGCCAGCTCGCACGTCCGCCCGCCACTCCTAGCACTCTTTCCCTTGAAATACCACCCGGCAAATATTGAATGTTTCTTGATACAGCCAGATTCGCCTCCAATCATGCTCCAGAAACCGCTCCATGGTTCAGACTCCAGGAACCGCTCTCCCTTCCACGATCTTCCTCCTCCGCACGTGCTTCCCTCCATACCTGCCCACCCGGCCATTGGCCTCCCTCCGCACGCGCCTCTTGCAAACGAGGAAACAAAGACCAAAATTTTCTCCGATTCAAATCTCATCCGCCACTGCCCTAGCCTGTGTTCGCCAGCCGCCCTCCTCCTCGCGCGCCGCACTTGGCTGGCTGGCCCCGTCACCATCGCCCTTGCAGCCGGCTCGGTTCGTGCGCTGGTGGTCAGGCTCGGCAACAACGGCAGCGAGGGCCCTTGCCTCGCGATGGTGCGTGCGCTGCTCGGCGAGTATCCGTCGTCGCCATCGACTGTCGCGGCGGGAAGCTTTGCGTGCGTTGTGGAAGATGGCGCGCCGTGATGGCCGCCGGCGCTCACCCCGACGATAAGATTAAAGTAGGGTTTGTCCCTTCACTTGCTCGTTGCTTGTGTCTGTGGGAATCTGATTGGTTTTGGTAATACAAAAGTGAGCTACCAGCAACAACTGCTTGCCTTGTTTCTTGGTGTAGATTTTGGTATACATTAGCAATTATGATTGAAATTGAGCCTGCTATTGGGATTTTGGGATGAGGTGTGTGGCAACTAGCAACTAAATCATTACATTTTGGGATGAGCCTGCAAGGACGCAGAAAATTTTTACCTATTAATCTTATCTTATTATATGTTATTTCAGAAGTTAATTCTCGGTTCGACAATACTTCTAATCCTTTAGATTAGGAATACCAAAAGGAATTATAATCCAAACCAATATAAAAAAAGCTTCTATGTTGAACTGGACAATTATAGGAAATAATTTAAGCTACTGTAGTTTTTAATCCAAACCAATATACTTTGTAGTTCATGCACTTGTGCAGTCCTGCTTCAGCTTAGTTGCGACAAGCTTTTCACTGTAAAAGAACTGCAACTACATAAGTTCAGATATGGACTTCAAAAATATCACCATCGAGTGCCTTCGAATCCATTAATTCAGTACTATTTAATCTCTTATATTAAATCACTGGACTTCATATGTGACACCTTTAACTGCAAGGGAACCTTTTTTTCATGGCCTTGCTCCCATGTTCCATGTAGTTTTGTTTCATAATAAGTCCTCTTTCCATTTGACCATTCACAAACACTATTCAATGTATCCTGTATAATAGACTACTGGTGTACTTGAACAAACACCTAAAAAGCTTAGAATTCAGCACTTATCCTGTCGATCTTATAACGACTTGTCTAGAATAAGTTTTTCTGGGCTGTCTATTATTGTTGTAAAATTCAAACATGGATCATTCTTGCTCATTTAAATTAGACATATGGCGACGACTCCCATATGCAAGCTGATCAACCCACGAGAGATGGCTGTTGAATGCATCTTCCGGAGGGACTCTAGATGGAGAAGAAGTCGAGAAACCTCGAATGCAACTATGCAAGTATGTTTTTTTTTTTTTATCTCTGAGTCATTTTTGGATGTTATGTTTGCTTCCTGGTATGTTGTTTCCCTCCGTTCCTCATTGTTGCTATTGTAGCTATTGTGGTCTGGTGGCCAGGAAAAAGAATAAGGAGGATTGGAACGAGTGCAATTGTTATGATTTCTTTGTTTTCCTCACTGGTTCTCTAGGTAAGTACTCCCCCTGG
Source organism: Saccharum hybrid cultivar R570 (assembly GCA_038087645.1). Classification (NCBI taxonomy): domain Eukaryota; kingdom Viridiplantae; phylum Streptophyta; class Magnoliopsida; order Poales; family Poaceae; genus Saccharum; species Saccharum hybrid cultivar. The sequence continues at coordinate 31,193,555 of JAQSUU010000001.1, read as the reverse complement.
ATATGTGCTAAATTTAGGAGGCATTATGTTTTTCAATTCTTGTTGGAGGGTGGGTTTTGGTGTCAAACTTCTCCACATAGGCAGATTCTACTGTGTTTCTTTTTTTTCTGTAAAAAACTCATAATTAGAAAGTTGTAGATATCATATAGATCTAATTTCTGCCATTTTTTTTGCAGTTTTTGGATCATAGATGCAGGTGTTCTATCTATCTGAATATTATTCTGTTGTGTTGTCAATGCTATCATACAAAACTTGATCTGAATTGACTTTGATTTTGTTGACAGCGTGGATTTTATGCCATTAGAAAGGTCAAGAGTTTAGGTTCTGAAGGACTTGGACCTGGCTAAAATTTTCTGCCTTGGCTTATAGTTATTATCATAATATCATGTAAAAGTGTTTTTGAGCTTTCCTTTCCAGGATTTGATTCTTTACCTGTTTAGTACTTGTGCAATCTAACCGTGTCATGCTGCAGTGCTTGGATGGAGTGATTTGGCGTACTGATCCAGGAGGGCAAGATCCCATTTCGGTGAGGATAAGCTCAATTTAGGATACTTGGAGTTCAGTCCAAGTGCGGCTCTGAGGCAACAAGATCAATTTGGGGTGGAGTTCAAGACGATGGGTATTGTCAGTCAACTCTGTTTTGGTTTCCTGCTTGTAGTCTTTTGTTGTATAGGTAAACCTCTCCCTCTCTCTCAGGTTGGTTTTTGGCTAACCTTGCTGTAAAGGTGCTTTTTTAATAAATTTTACTGGGGAAATAGCCACAGTTTCTTTTGGGAAAAAAAGAAAACTCTGTTTGGTCCACCCTGATGTTTTTTTTGTGAGAAGTAGAATTTCTATTTGTTTTTCGAGATTTTGCTACAACCACCCTGATGGTTATTATGAGAAGTAGCTGAGTTTGGTCTCTGCGTTTCAAATTGCCGCTATATGCTGAGCTTGTGAGCAGAAGAGGTCGTGGTAGCCTGGGCAATGATTAACCGCTCATGTTGTGCCAATATTTCCTCCGGTACTGGCAGGACGGGCATTTTGGAAAATTTACCCTCATTTCTTTGTTACTTTATATGAATGCTTGAAATGAACCATTAGAAAAAAATATATATTTTGTGCCACGAATCATTGTGCGTCAACTACATTATCAGCAGTTGACTATGAACCGTAAAAGTTTTTCAAGCCCGTCGCAATTTTGGTGCATGCAAATTAATTTCAGTTGTTTGCCTCCTGATCTTGTCCCCTGCATTGCAAATTCCATGGTTAATTTAATGAATCTAATTTAACGTTGTAGTTGTTGGTGTATTTTTTCCATGCTTGATCAAAGTTAGATAAGTTCAGTATAGGGCAAAGCCAAAATAACCTATAGAAGGGAGTACTGATTAAACAAATTGTTTATTCTCTCTCGTTCTCAAATATCAATAAGGTGATGTATGCTTGTGTACATAATTCCCCGATTGGAACACATGTCTAATGTATTTGGCTATAACATCAGGCTTTAAGTATCATTTTTTGTGTAAGTGTAAAATACACGTTTGTAATCTATATTATCATGTACGATTTTTTTCCGTTGCAACGGACGGGCCTTTACCTAGTTAACTAATAACTTAGTACGGATCGGATCGGAGTTGGTAGTTATTATATTACTTGGGGGTGGTGATGATGGAGAACCACTCCATGCCAGTTTCGGCGATCTTAGAGACAACGAAGAACCAGGGCACGATGAAGAGGCAGCCTCCCTTGGCGTGGGTCTCCAGCACCCGCGTGTCGTCGATCCCAACAACCTGGACGCAGCCACTACCGCGCACGATGTAGGTGACCTGGTAGGCGGAGTCCCAGGAGAACCCGAGCGAGCACATGGAGTGCACGTCGATCCTGACGAGGTCCGCGCCGAGCCCGACCTCCTTCACGAGCGGCAGGTTCCGGGTGTTGAGGGGCCCCGTTCTTGATGTCCACGTCCAGCGGCACCTCCAGGCAATCGAGGACCAAGCCCTCCCTGTCCTCGTCGTGGGCCTAGGGCATCCTGTGCCCGTCCTTGACCCTGATGATGCCGGCGCCGGGTTGGGCAGAGACGAGCTCGGTGGCGGCGTCCTAGGTGAGGTCCCATGCGCGGGCCACGAACTCGGTGGACAGGCCCGTGAAGATGCCCGTGGAGCCGGTGAGCTGGAAGTTGGTGAACTGGCCCCGCTTGTGGCCCGTGGACCAGGGGAAAACATATCGACCGGTAGAATCCGAAATTTTTGAGATATCCCGTTTATCGGCTGGGTCCGAAATTTGTCCTCTATCATCCGAAATTTTCATATTTTTAAAATTTTGTCATTCAAATAGACGCCAAAGCCCACCCAATACTCTAACCTTGATCTATGTTTAATTTTCTCTCCCCTTCTCTTCTAAGTTCAAGTTGCCATCGCCGCAACACACTCACCACGCTCCAGCCATGTCACTGCCCTCCTCATTGAATAAGCAATTGATAATATGTTTTATTTAGTTTTTTATGTTAGATTGTTTAGAAATGATCTATGTGCTTTCCTGAACAAAATGAGTCATTTTTGTCTAAATTTCTTCCGAAATTGTATTTCTATCGCCGATAAATTTTCGATATATCCGATATTCTCGTTTATCGGTGACCACCGAGATTTTTAAAATACTGGTAAAGAAAACCTTGCCGTGGATGTGTCACCGAGGAAGAGGACCACGAGGTCGGCGGCGTGCGCGTTGTGCCACCAGGTGACGACGCCGAAAGGGAGCGCGAGCGAGTCACCCTCCTTGACGGGGATCACCTTCTTTGGTCGCCTCCGGCAGAACCACGCCGCACGTACCCTTACCTGCATTGCATGGGAGTCTGAGTTGGTTAACTAACCATCGATCATCCAACAATCGATCAAGAGATAGATTTATTAGTAGGATTAAAAAGAAACAGAATATATATGTAATGAACTTGCCTTGGAGGACGTAGGCGACCTTGGCAGAGTCGGTGTATCAGGTGAGAAGAGTAACATGTGCAGTAGTTTTTCTATATATGCGCCAAGTTCATCGAGTAATAAGATGCAATTGCACTGCACATGAAAGCATCATCGGCAGCAATGGGAATACATAGCCTTAATTGTAAGCAAGGAATCAGCAAATAAACTTCACAGGAATTGCAAGGGGACTGTATTAGGACATGTAACACATACTTCTATCTGATGGTTTTAACCCAAGATAGGCATGGTGCATGCTGCATGATAGATAACACAACACACAGCAGATAGCTAAGAAAAATAAATTCCACTCATGTTGATTCTAAGCAAAAAATTATGGTATTGAATCTTACCTTTTCCTCCTCTTTCTTCTTCACTCATGTTGATTGATTTCATCAAGAAGAAAATGATCAATAGACTCCATAGAGAACTTCATTGAACCAGAAGCACAGAACCAGTCTTGTAAGCATATTAACTCTTCCACTGTTTTAGGAGTTAAGTGGCTTCTAAAATCTGAAATAAGTCTCCTCGCAAGGCTGAATGCTGATTCAGATGGAACTGATGAAGTAGGGGCCACCAAAACATCTCGAGCCATACGAGAAAGAGTTGGATACTCCAGGGCATTGCTCTTCCACCAACCCAGAATATCGAAGTCATCACTTCGAGGTATCACTTGCTTTGATAAGTATGCTTCAAGCTCTGAAGGTACCTCATTTGTAGGTTGGATATTGAGATTCACATGGTTATCCCAAATCAGTGTATCTTCCACTTGCATTTGTTTGTGCCCTAACACAAGGATCTTGTGTTGTTTCTTGACCAACTGAGTAATCCTTGAATAGCTCCAGCAAGGTCTTCTTCACGATTTCAATTTTTGACTCGGCCTCACTCCCAAGGCTTGTTTCAAACGGAAGTCAACGAATGCAAGTTTAAACCGTGAATCAAAGAGGACAGGAAATGAGATTTGCAGCCATGTTAATTTCCAGTACCTTATGAACTTTCTTTGCATATACTGAATTGTCTCATTAAGTTCTGCATCTGCCTTAGGAACTTGCTTCTCCAAAACCAACCTGATTTCCCAAATCTCATGAAAATGCAAATTTGCTATTGGATAGAGTGATCCTGAGACAACTATAGTTGCATCAAAGAAGATCTTCAATAATTCACATACTTTTCTTGCCTTTTCCCACTCTTTAGATGTGGGTGCAAAGGTATATTCTTGATCTTATTGTGTTAATGACTCAAAATCTCTCTTCAACTCAAAAGAAGTCTTCAACATAAGGTACGTTGAATTCCAACGTGTACATATGTCAACCTTTGGGCGCTTTCGACATAGGATAGATAGTTGTTCAATGATTTCTTCAAACTTTTGTTTCCATGATGTGGACCCATGAATATACTTCACACTTTGCCTTACCTTGTGTACAATTGGATTGATAATTTGAAATCCTGCTCTGCATATCAAGTTCAGCACATGTGCCGCACATCGCTGATGAAACAACTTTTCTTTTCCCAATAACATTTTCTTCTTCAACAAATTAGCCTTTAAGAGCTTCATCATCGCATTGTTGTTGCTTGCATTATCCAAAGTGATTGCAAACAACTTATCTTCAATGTTCCATTCCTGAAGAAACTTCACAATAGCATTGAACATTGCAACACCTGTGTGTGGGGGTCTTCATGAAAGAGAACTTCAAAATCCCAAGGTCTAGTTGGATGTGGCATGTGATGCACATATATCCCAAGGTCTAGTTGGATGTCCACATATCCATTGTCAGTGAAACTCTGCCCTTGACATTTTTGAAAACATCTAGCAAAACTTGTCTTTCCTCTTGATATTTCTTTGAGCAATCATCAGTGATTGTCCTCCTTGAGACCATCTTGAACATAGGGTTTAAGTTGGACACAAACCTTCTAAAACCATCATAATCTACAATAGACAGAGGGAATCCATGAACAGATATCATTCGAGCCAGCTCTTTCCTAGAGACATCTTGGTTAAATCTCTAATCCTTCAAAGCAATTCCCTCTGGAGACATGACGGTTGATTTTAGTTGATTCACAACTTGTGTTACACTTAACCTTGCTTTACACCGCTTCAAGTGTGTAGACATAGCACTTGTTCCCGCTCCACGCTTAGCACTAATCTCTGTATTGCAGTGCACCCATTGCCCTTTGGTAACTACACCACCAACACGGATTTTGGTGAATTCATCCCAAACCTTTGATCTGACTTGTCTATTTTCTTCACCATGTAGGAAGCCATCAATCATATGTGGCTCAATTCGCCTCTCAACAGTGTAACCTTTATCAAATTCATCTGAATCTTCACCTCCATACCACTGGTCTCCTCCATACCACTGTTCTGACCAACCATCACGCCTTTCACCATCCAAACCAGCACTTAGATCCATGTTGCCACGACGATCGCCCACATCCTCCTCAGCTTGATCATTATCAATCATTTGTCCTGCTCCTTCAACTTGGGGCGTGGTAGTTGGGTGGGGAGTTCTCTTTCTCTTTGATCCACTGCTAGAAAACAAATTGATCACTAAAAATCAGACCCACTAACATGTTAAAGAGGGCTGGTATATTAGAATCAAGTAAACTGACCAATTTGAATGAACTGTAGTGCAGTAACATTTTCTGGAAATAATAGTAGTAACAGGACTGTAATGCAGTAAGACTTTGCCAACCAAACTTCTCACCTGAGGGACTGCATCACTGGTGTTGAAGCAGCAGCGGGGTGCAGGACGTTGGGCGGTAGAATCTCATCCCCGAAGGTAGGGGACCCTTCACCTGCTTGAATCTTGCTCCGGTTCAGTCTTGCTTCTTCTTTGATATGTGGCTCCATTCCCTTAACACTGCATAGGCATACACTCCATTCCCTTAAAAATTACTAGAACTAGTCTAGATGGATACTGATAAAGTGCATCAAAGAATCGCATGCATAATTTGACGACTACCATGGATTATTTCAAAGTAAATAATAAGGAAAATAAACCACAAAGGGTGCCAGCAGAAAGAAATTGTCACCATTAATTTCCTCCTACAAGCTGTAGAGGCTTTCAAAAATTGAAAACACACTGCAGGTGTCAATAGATATCTAAGCCATGATGCAGTAGTCACTCACACAGTCACACACCATAATTGCGATTACCATCTGAGCATTACATGGATGCCTGCCTAATTCAGAGCTGAGATTACTGTCAAGTTCTGAATGTTTGATTTAGTTTAGCTTATTTGCGCCTTGTTTTGTGCAATGTTGGTGCCTGGCATATACATTTTCTGATTTTTCAACGAGGCTGCTGAAAATAGCTGGCAGCAAGAATTGCCAAGCCTAATGCATAAGCATGGCTAGTAGTAGCCTAGTACTACTAAGAGGTGCGGAGCATTGCATTGTACAGTGTTTATGCATGCAGCGAGAACGAGATCGCTGTATCTGTTTTTGCCATGATGGCTGTGACTGAACTTGGCAATTGAAAAAGTGCTTTGTCCTACTATTTCAGAGCCTTTTTTCTTTCAATAGTCCTACTATCTTGCATGCTAAAAATGAAAAAAAAAACTACCTTGTTACCACCGTACTACCACGGTTGCAAAATACTGAAGGTGATGCAAAATTAGATCCTGACACACGGTGGTTACTACTTTCCGAGCACCTATGCAGCCTGAACCCAAATAGGCAACTAGCAATCCGGTTCTAGCAACTGCATCCAAAGGGATATAAAATCTGGGGGCGCCCTTGCAGGACAGCGGCAGGGCACAAGGATGGGAAGTGCTAGGGTCTGAGAAAGAGGGGAAGGTGGGGGATGGTACCTTCGGAGGAGGAAGGAGAGTAGCGTATGGTGCCGGTCGTCCTATGCCCCTGTCCACGGCGGCCTTCTTCTTGGCTGCTGGTGCGGATGGCGCCGGCGAGCAGGAGCAGCAGACGTCGCGGGCGGGAGCAGGATGTCATGGGCGGGCGGGAGTAGCGGTAGTCGCGGACGGGAGTGGGATGTCGCAGGCAGGCAGGAGCAGCGGACGTGGTTCAAATGCCGCCGCCACCACCGCCGCCGGACGGACGGGAGGCAGGGAGCGGGTCGAACCACTCGATCCAAAGGTTCGACTGATTTCGAGCCACCACCGCCGCCGGAATGATTTCGAACCACTCTTGTTCATTGATGACGGTGGAAGCATATGAAATATTGATATGTGTTGAGCACAAATTATATGTTGTTGCTCAAATGTTTGGAGTTGCTAATAAAATTACCATGTGTGAGAATTATATAAAATATTGATGATGAAACAATGGGTGTGCATTATATATTTGGAGGGTAACCTCACCAATTCAATGGAAAGGTAACCACATCCAGATTTTGATTCAATCTATCCTTCCAAACAGAAAATGGGATGGATCCAACCCCAACTCATTCCTCCAACCAAACTGAAAAAGGAGCGAACTCATTCTCACAACCAAACAAGTGAAGAGTTGGAGTCGTCCCTAAACCGTGGGTTGGAGCCATTCCAATCCACTAGTCCCGCAACCAAACACACGGTAACTGACTTAGTGGGTCAGAAATGGAGCCCATTTGGGTCATTTTCTTGGACCGGTTCGAAGAACCTTTGGGCCGAACCGAACCATCCCCATTTTGAATTCTCGCTCGTTGGATAATGCTTATCTTATCTTCTTTCTCAGCCTATAAACTTGCCCGATCAGTTACGTTTCTTACCTCGATGTATAGAGGTTAAATTTCTAATGATCCAAATTTACCTGCAGTCTCATCGAAACGTTAGGTACATGGTGTATATACCAACCGTTCGGTCACTCTGAATGACCGAATCCCAGACAGAATCTGTCACAGGAAGACGATTCCGTTCGTGGATAGCACGGTGGAAATCGGCAAACCGCCGAGTGACAGATCAATTGCGCAATGGCGACGGCGGCAGCGTGACGATATATGAACAGAAAACAAAACCTTAATAAATCTTTTTTTCAATCTCATATATAGCTATAGATATCATTTGTTAGCAAATAATATTTACGTAAAAAACTCTGGAGGAAAAAAACTACAAGTGCCAACCGGTAATCTTTACTACATGATGTATTGATAGGCCGAACTGAGTGCAGTAAAATACGAAAACAAACCCGGTAATTAACATAATCCAAACCGTGGACCCTTCATGCATGCGTCCCCGCAAGACTCATGCTAGAATTTAGATCATGCTCCAACATCTACTCTGGCTATTTACCTTTCAATTCAACTCAGAGAATGTAGCGACACCACCAAAAAACTATTGTAAGAACATTTCCAATGTTTTTGAACTACAATGCATATGCTGATGGTAGTTTGAGAAACTAGATTGTACTCACTCCGTCTAGAAATGGTAAGCGTATTTGATCAGAGAAAAAGCTAGATCTTATAAATTTTTACCAACAATTAGTCGTATTATATGCACATAAAACCTGCATCAATAGATTTATATTCTAAGTGACTATGAGATGATATTGTTTTTTAGCAATTGAGTACAAATTATATGAGAAATTAAGGGTCAAATTAAATTTTATTTTGTATGAGTTTTTCTCTGGTTAAATATGCTTGGACGAAGAGACAATATCACTAAGTAACTGCCTCTTAGATTTAGGCCAATCAAGTGGGCTTCTTATTTCCTCGATACCATCACTCTAAAAATTGTGTCCTCCATGCCATTGCTGCCACAAGTCCATCTGTTCAAACTTCCTATGCAGCTGGCCACGTAGACGCTGGCATGCACTGTTCCGCATGGTTGACTCGCTGCTGTCTATTCAATATTTCAATGAGACGGAATATTTGCTACTTATACTACTGAGATTTTGTAGTCACTAATGTCTGCCAGTCTATCTGTATATATACTGGAAGAAATCAGGATGTCATGAGAGTGATGCAGTACTTTCCTCTAGGCAACGCCAGGACTTGGATGGGCATGCATATGCCGACAGTGACATGGATTGAACATAGATTAAAACTCGCCACCATGAATCAGTGAAAGGGGATAAAAAGTCACTAGGTGGCATGTTCTAATCTAAGTTCAATACATGTGAGTTTACATTTCTAGCAGACAGGAAGCTGAGGCTACGAAGGACATTATGAACCACTTCTGCATTGAATCTGGTCAAACTCCCAACCTTACAAAATCATCTATCCTCTACAGCAAAATGTACATAGACCCACCAAGGATGCTATCAAAAACATTTTTCCTGTTTAGGACCTTGCTCCAAATACTAAACATCTTGGTCATCCTCTCCTCTTCTCTCACATGACAAGACCAGGGCGTATGAGTTTAGTATCAACAAATTTAGAGCCAAACTCACCACAATGAAGGCTAACAAGCTTAACCATGCTAGACGCCTCACCTACATCAACTCTGTTCTTCCCTCCATCTCTATCTACTATATGTCCATCATCCTTCTTTTCCAATACTTTTGTGGAAAAAAAAATCTATTCTATCATTCGACCCTTTTGGTGGGCGGGTGTCCAAAGTGATGAACCAAGCTCTAGCATAGCCTATGGTCCTAGAATGACATATGTCAAAAGAAGCACAACTGGGACCTTGGAATTAGAGATCTTCACACTGTCAGCAAATGCCTCATTCTAACTATTGCTTGGAATATTGCTATTGCTAAAAAACAATTCCTTAGCGACACTCTAAATGCTAAATATTTCCCCTATAACTCTTTCTGGACTGCTCCCTCCCGTGGATCATCCATTCTTCAGGTTAAAGCTCCTTCATGAACAATGCATTCTCCAATCCACAAAGGCAACTCTTCCATATGGTCCAGCCCTTGGTGCTCTCTCTAGTATAACATCCATGACCACCTAAAAATCTCAACCAACCATAGGCCTATGCCATGTAATATTGCTCATCTATGGGGCAATCACACTCAAAACTGGAAACTTTGCTATAATTACTAATCTTTTCAGCCAGCAAGCGCAACAGGCCATCTTGAAGGTACCCAAAGTCATGTCGCAAGAGGAATACATTCTTAGATGGACTCTAAATCCTAAAGGTATTTGCTCCACAAAGGAGGCTTATAGATTCCTAAACACCCAAATGCAAGCACAATTACCTCCTCAATTAAGTTTGATTCTTGCTATTTACTTTCCAAGGGTACAAATGGTGTTAGTTTGTTGGTGCACCAATTGTGGGCTCAAAGAAGAAAGCGATTTGGGTGCTCAAAAGCTTAGTCACTAACCTTGGAGGTGTGAAAGCATCTAGGCCCCGGTGTTGGTTTCGGCAATTGATGACAACGCATTATTACCATGACTAACGTGTGTTTTGCAGAAACGTTGGTAAGTTAGGTCATAGAGATGATAACTGCTTTGGGCACTATGGTATTCATGTCCCTTGATGGAAATCGTTTCGTTTTCAAAGGATCAATGACAAGATTAAGGACGGTTAGTTCCGGATGTCAAGGTGTTGAGTTACATCTAGAATAGTCGTTAGGATCTTTGTTTCTTCCTTTGACCGTACTATAAAGGGGGGCATGAGCGAGTAGCTTGACCTAGGTGAGTCTTTTGTTTAGGTGTGGTGCACACTTGTCAAACTTAGCACTAGGTAGCTCTAGAATAGCTCAAAGTTCAGTTGGAAGCAACTAGGTTCAAGTTGCGTCGCGTTTAGAAGTCATTTGAGCAGTTTACCCTTGACCGGACGCGGTCCTGGTTATGACCGGACGCGTCTGGTCAGTACTAACAAGTCACTGCGTCGTTAACTGATCGACCGGATGCGGTCCTTGAGAGGACCGGACGCGGTGGTCAGTCTGACATGTATTTCAAAGGGTAATTGCATAATCAGACGTGACTATGAAGTGACTGGACGTGTCCGGTCACGTTCCAGTAAGATCCCAAGCTGACCTGACGCGTCCGGTCATCTATGATCGGATGTGGTCGAGCGTCAGGTCAAAGTTCAGTTAGGTTCTTGCATGATCGGACGCGTCCGGTCATCCCTGACCGGCGCGTCCGGTCATCTCTAACCGGAGCGTCCGGTCACTCAGCGTTGACTTTCGATTTTCGACCGTTACACTTGACCGGCGTGTCCGGTCACGTCGACCAGCGCGTCCAGTCAGTGCGAGTTTTGCTGATTTGGCAGGTAACGGTTGGATTTGTCTAAGGGGTGTATAAATACATCCCCTCCACCTCTTTTAGAGGTCTCTTGCTCATTTGTTCAGCAGAGAAACAACTTTGGAGTGCAAGGGAGTGCAAGAGCCCTAGTGAGGATAGTGATTTGAGAATCAAAGTTTGAGATTCCTCACTAGTGACAAGAGTGTAGCAAGTGTGCATCCATCTTCTCATTAGGCTTGTTGTGGTCAAGTGAGAGTTCTAGCTTGTTACTCTTGGTGATCGCCATCACCTAGACGGTTTGGTGGTGATTGGGAGTTTGGTGATCATCCGACGAGCTTGTGGGTGACCCAACTCATGTTGTGAGCAGTTTTGGGTGATTCACCGCGACGGAGTGTCGAAGAATCAACCCGTAGAGAGCACTTGATCCTTGCGCGGATCAAGGGGGAGCTACACCCTTGCGTGGGTGCTCTAACGAGGACTAGTGGGGAGTGGCGACTCTCCGATACCTCGGCAAAACATCGCCATGTTCCTAACCCTTACTTTCAAGCATTTATATTCGTGCATTACTTTCATTGCTTGTTTACTTTCCTAGAATTGCCATGCTAGTCTAGGATTGGAACTTAGGGTGCAAAACTTTTACCGATAGAATCACAAGGAACACTAGTAGGCACTAGGGGTGAAGTTTAGCTTGTAGGATTTAATTCTTGCAATTAATTTTTAGAAAAGCCCAATTCACCCCCCTCTTGGGCATCTTGATCCTTTCAATTGGTATCGGAGCCGTGTTGCTCTTTATTTAGGCTTCACCGCCTAGAGCAAGATGTCTAATGGGGAAGGACCACCTCCCACTTTTGAGGGAGACGATTTTCCATATTGGAAAATTTGTATGGAGGCGTACCTCGAAGCCATAGATGTTGGGTGCCTTAGAGCCGCAACCGAAGGGCTTGCTCCTATAAGGGATCCCGCCAACCCAAGTGGTGACGAGGAGAAGTACGACCGGTGGAATGCAAAGGCAAAAAATGCACTCTACCGGGCCCTAGGCAAAGATATCTTCAATCGTGTGCGTAATGCCAAAAACGCTCATGAATTGTGGGAAAATCTTTGTGCTCTCCATGAGGGAACTAAGAGTGAGCATGAGGAATGCTATCATATTGCCTTAAAGAAAATTAATTCTTTTGAGATGCTTTCCAAAGAAAGCGCTAATGAAATATACACTCGTTTGAATGTTCTTGTAGAGGGTCTCAATGCTCTTGGACTCACTAAAATGAGTCAATCGGATGTTGCAAGGAGGATCTTAAGTGTTCTTCCCATTGAGAAGTATGGACACATTGTCACCGTACTTCACCAAAGTGATCTCTCCGCCGCAACACCGACACAAGTATTGGGAAAAATCAATGCTCATGAGATGTACATGCATATCACTTCGGAAGAGGGCTCATCATCTTCCAAGAAGAAAGACTTGGCCTTCAAAGCTAGCCATGAAAAGAAAAAGAAGAAGGGCCAAGCCATGATGGTGCAAGAAAGCTCAAGTGAAAGTGATATTGATGATGCATCACTTGCACTCATGGTGAGGAAGACCACCAAGATGCTAAATAAGCTCAACAAGAGTGGCATCAAGTTCGATGGCAAGAAGAAGAAATTCTTCACAAGTAGCAAAATGAAGCCAATATCCGAAATGGATTGCTTCAATTGTGGTGAACTTGGCCACCTAGCTCATCAATACCCAAAGCCTCCAAAAGACAAGTACAAGAACAAGTACAAGGGCAAGAAAGATGATTCAAGTGATGAAGAAGATGAGAAAAGAAAGAACAAGCCATACAAAAAGAAAGATGTCACACCCATTTATCGACCAAATGGAATGCATGCCCTTATGTGTGCCCAGAGATCAATCACACATAAGTTAACAAATTATAAAGGATGTATCATCACAAATGTTATTACATCACGATTATTAACACATAGTCTTTACAATAATATAGCGGAAGTAAAATATAAAAACTCTCGTGGTAGCTCCAATCACAGGCACATTGACTGGTTGACAGCAAGTCTAGTAATCTTCCGAAAAGTAGAAGTAGTCACTACTTGCACCATCTGTTACCCATCCGGGATTTTTATCCAAGTAAGAAAAATAAACAAGCGTAAGTACATCTCGTACTCAACAAATGTAACATGGGGTTCATGAGGCTCAAAGGCATAACATAGGTTTATCAGCATGTAGCTTTTAATTAGCATTAATTCAATATATCAATGATATCAAAGTGTCTCAATATAATCAATAAACATATGATCCATGTGAAATGATTAACGAATAGCAAAAACATATTCATTATTAATGATCCACTATTCCATAAGGGTCCAAGGCCACTCGTGACCGTGAGCACGGCTGTTATAACAGTTTTACACTCTGCAGAGGTTGTACACTTTCACTGTGAGTCGTGATTTACCCTTTCGCCCGAGGTAGCTAATCTCTTGACCCACTTCCAAGGAAGGTCGGCAGGGAAACACTATGAAGCCTTTCAAAGGTTCGTCTAACAAGTTAGGGCCATTAGATTTCACTCGGCAAACAGATGTAGAGCCCCCCTTCCTGATGGCACAATAACACGCAGCCTATACACATGAGGACAGAGGCCGCACTATACCCGATTCGTCAAGCCATTCTTACGCCATAAAGGAATACCTCTAACAAGCTAGAAAAGGTCCTTCTATATGACTAAAGCCAGAGCCATTTTAGCCCTCACAGTTGTACTGTAAATCCCGGATTTTCGCTTACAGATAAGTCCTTATGGAGAGTAACAAGAGCACCAAAGTAACCCCATGCTCTAGTACCCTTAAACAGTAATAAAATCATCTTTTAATGTTTATTGCATATTCCATTAGTCAAATTACATGATCATAGTTCATGTTGAGCACTAGCAATACTAATCCATGCAGTATAATAGGTATCAAGGAATAAGATCAATACTAAGTCATCCTTATCAAGGAATATATGCATAATAATATTATTTGCTTAATATGAATAGGACAACAAGGATAATCCCATGCTATACTTGCCTTGCTCAAACTGGTCCTAGTGATCTTGTTCGTAGTAAAACTCTTGATCTCCAACGAATTGCTCACCGTCTATACTCGATCAATAATAGCAACAACATTCATCCAGAACAATCATGCATAGACAAACAAGACTATAATTAGAACAATACACCAACAGTAAGAAAACAAGATAAAAAGTCTTTAAAACGAATCTACAACTCACTAGGATCACACAGACGCGAAGATCACAAAAAACGGAGCTAAAACGACAAAGTTATGAATTTACGAAGATTTCCTATAGATAAATAATTACTTTAATTCAAGCTCGAAAATAAATTATTACAAACCTACTGAACAGTTCTATCATCATGTAGAGCTCGCAAATATGAATCTAACGCAATTTGAACGGGTCAAATTGGAGTTAAAACAGAGATTCTACGACTAAAACAAGTTGAGTGGCAAAGCTGTAAATATCAGAAAGCGTATTTTTCATTTACCGAAACGAATTACGTTTTCATTTAATCAAAACGTATTTTCTGGTTTACGCTTTGGACCGCAGGTTCGATATAATAAAAACTCAGGGTCTCTTTTACAAAATCACAACCGAACCGGTATCTTCTAATTCTAGCCGTCGGATTTAAAATGAACGGCTCGGATGGGATCGGAGAGGGAGCCGGCGGCGCTCCGGCCGGATTTGGTCCCGACGGCTACCTCCCGCGGCGGCGCCATAGCCGGATGGAACCCGAGCTCGCCGGAGCTTGCGAAGATGACCATCCCGAGCACCAATCGCCAAACCGAAAGTACCAAAAGAACGAGCGCATCACGACGACCTTACCCCGCGCAAAAACGAAGCTGTAGAGCAACCGAAGGGCGGCGGCTAGCTCGGCAAGGCGGCGGTGGAGGCGGAGCTTCGACGATGACCTTCCCGGGATGTCAAGGCTAGGGTCTTAGAGGCTCAATGAGAAGCGGGGGGTCACGGGGTTCCGTTTTATAGCCTGGAGGCGTCACCGGTTATGGAAAGGAGGGAGATTGGAGGCGGATTCGAATCACCGAATCGGGGGAAGAGAGGAAGGCGTGCTCGCGGTTGGAAAGAACCGGAGGAAGAAGAAAGGAAAGGGGAGGTGGTCACTGACAGGTGGGACCCACTCGTCAGCGGCTCGGGCGGAAGACGGCCGCGTGCGCGCGAAGCTGGGCCGTTGGCCACGGCTTGGGCTCGGCCCAGGAGAAGGATGCGGGCGCGGGGGGAGAAACAACGGGCCGCATGCTAGGCAGGCCGAGGCGGCGGGCTACGGCTGAGTTGGGCCGAAATCCGAATGAAGATGAATTTCCTTTTCTTTTTCTTTTTCTAATTTTTCAAAGCCATTTTTCAAAAGATTTTCAAATCCAATTTGAATTTGACTAAAACCACTCAACACAAAATTTCAAATGCAGCAGCATGAATGCTCAATCATGTTTCTACCCTTATATTTGATTTTAAATTTATAAAAATTATTATCATTCTAAGTTTGCATGCTCACAAAAATATACAAAAATCATATTTCTCCTATTTTTCTTCTTTTCAAAATTTTAGGGTGTTACAATTCTACCCCCTTAAGATGAATCTCGTCCCGAGATTCGGAAGATGCTTACTCAAACAGTTTCGGGTAGGTTTTTCTTAGATCCTCTTCTCTTTCCCAAGTGGCCTCACCCTCTGTGTACCGATTCCACTGAACTTTGCACATCTTAATAGTTCGACTTCTCGTAACTTTTTCGGCAGTCTCTAGAATTTTCACTGGAAACTCTTCATATGTAAGATCCTCCTTAACAGTGAGCTCCTCTAGCGAAATCTGTTCCTCTGGTACTCGCAAACATTTCTTCAGTTGAGACACATGGAACACATCATGTACACCCGCCAAACTTTCTGGTAATTCCAACTGATATGCTACTTCACCACGTCTCTCTATAATCTTGAAAGGTCCAATATATCTTGGTGCCAATTTACCTTTCATGTTGAACCTTCTCACACTCCTCATTGGTGATACTTTCAAATATACATAATCTCCTACTTCAAAGATTAACTCTCTTCTCCGAGTATCAGCGTAACTCTTCTGTCTGGACTGAGCTATTTTTAGATTATTCCTAATCATTCTTACTTTCTTTTCAGCATCCTTGAGTACATCAGGCCCAAACACTTGACTTTCCCCTGTCTAATTCCAGAACAACGGGGTTCTACACTTTCGTCCATACAGAGCCTCAAACGGTGCCATCTGAAGACTCTTCTGATAACTATTGTTATAAGAGAACTCTGCATAAGGCAAACTCTTATCCCAACTAGTACCATATTGTAAAGCACAAGCTCTCAGCATATCCTCCAATATCTGATTAATTCTTTCCGTCTGTCCATCTGTCTGTGGATGGTAAGCTGTACTAAAATTCAGCTTGGTTCCTAGTGATTCATGTATCTTTTGCCAATAATGAGATGTAAATTGGGTACCTCGATCAGACACAATTTTCTTAGGAACTCCATGCAGACTGACTATTCTTTCCATATACAATTCTGCCAACCTCGCACTGCTATATGTAGTCCTAACTGGCAGAAAATGAGCAACCTTTGTTAAGCGATCTACTATTACCCAAATCGAATCATACCCTCTATGAGTACGTGGCAATCCAACTATAAAATCCATACCAACTTCTTCCCATTTCCATTCGGGTATCTGCATAGGTTGTAACAATCCTGCAGGTCTCTGATGTTCCGCTTTCACCCTTTGACATGTGTCACACAAAGCAACATATTCAGCAACATCTCTTTTTAAACCATACCACCAATATTTCTCTCTCAGATCCAGATACATCTTAGTACTCCCTGGATGTATGGAATAAGCTGACTCATGAGCTTCACTCAAAATTGCTTTTCTGATAGTCTTATCCTCTGGCACACACAACCTCTTCCCAAACCATAATGTACCCTTATCATCCTTAATGAATCCTGGTGATTTGCCCTTCACTATATTCTCTGCTATCTCTCTCAATTTTGCATCTTTCATCTGACTCTTGCGTATCTCTTGCTCCAGAGTAGGTTCTAGTACCAATTCTACTGCATTGATGGTAAACCCTAAGTTCAGATACTCACATTCAGCACACAACTCTCTTGCCAAAGGCATTACTTGTATTTCATTAGCGTAACTTTTCCTACTAAGAGCATCAGCAACGACGTTAGACTTTCCTGGGTGATAATGCACCTCTAGATCATAATCCTTTATCAACTCCAGCCATCTACGCTGCCTCAAGTTCAGATCTGATTGAGTGAAGATATACTTCAAACTCTTGTGATCAGTATATATATCACTTTTATGTCCAATCAAATAGTGTCTCCATATCTTTAATGCATGAACCACTGCAGCTAATTCCAAGTCATGAGTAGGATAATTTAATTCATGCTTTCTCAACTGTCTTGATGCATATGCCACAACTCTACCTTCTTGCATAAGAACACATCCTAAACCCAAACGAGATGCATCACAGTAAATAGAGAACTGTTTACTCAGATCTAGCAAAACTAATACTGGTGCAGTGGTCAATCTTTTCTTTAATTCCTCAAAATTAGCCTGACACTTCTCAGACCACACAAACTTGGCATTCTTCTCTAATAGTGCAGTCATTGGCTTCGCAAGCTTAGAAAATCCCTCTATAAATCTTCTGTAATAGCCTGCTAATCCCAAGAAACTACGGATCTCACTTGCACTGGTTGGTGGCTTCCAGTCCAATACGTCTTTCACTTTGCTAGGATCTACTGATATTCCTCCATTTGAGACAACATGACCAAGAAAGGAAACTTCCTTCAACCAAAACTCACATTTACTCCGCTTGGCATATAACCGGTGTTCTCTGAGCTTTTGCAAAACTAGCCTCAAATGTTCAGCATGTTCCTCCTCAGTCTTGGAGAATACTAAAATATCATCGATGAATACCACTACAAACTTGTCCAGATATTCCATGAATACCTTATTCATCAAATACATAAAGTATGCAGGAGCATTAGTCAAACCAAAAGACATCACTGTATACTCATACAACCCATACCGTGTGGTAAAAGCTGTCTTTGGTACATCACTAGCACGAATCTTCAACTGATGATATCCAGAACGAAGATCAATCTTGGAGAATACACAAGCACCTCTTAACTGATCAAACAAGTCATCAATCTTGGGCAATGGGTACTTATTCTTGATGGTGACCTCATTGAGAGACCGATAATCTACACACATCCTCTGAGTACCATCTTTCTTATCCACAAAAATCACTGGTGCTCCCCAAGGTGAAGAACTAGGACGAATGAAACCCTTATCCTGCAATTCCTTAATTTGTTTCTTAAGTTCTTCTAATTCATCTACTCCCATTCTATATAGACGCTTAGCTATGGGTGCAGTCCCAGGTAATAATTCAATAATAAATTCAATGTCACGGTCGGACGGCATACCTGGCAATTCCTCGGGAAACACATCGGAGAACTCTTCCACAACCTGGTCCTCCTTGTTGGCATCATCAATAAGCTGATTCACTAAAGCGGTCTCCTGTTTCTGCACTTTCACATCAACTCTGATCCTATCTCCCTTTGGTGTTGTCAGTACTACTGATTTACCTTTGCACTGAATCTCTGCTTGTTGTTGCATCATCCAATCCATTCCCAAGATAAGATCGATCCCAGCTGTTCTCAAAACTATAGGACTCACCTTAAACTCTACCCCCCTTAGAATGAGACTAATCGGGAGACAACGATAAGATGCTGGCATACTTCCACCAGGTGAGTTTACTAATATAGGATTCTTCATGGCACACAAATGAATTCTATGTATTCTAACAAATGATTGTGATATGAAAGAATGTGATGCTCCAGAATCAAAAAGAACAGTGGCGGGAGTGGAATGGACATCGAACGTACCAAGCATAACTTCTGGTTCCTCCACTGTGGTTTCCTGGGACAAGTGGTTCACCCTTCCAGTATTAGATGCAGGCTTCTGGTGACTACCCTGCCTCTGTGGAGTCTGCTGATTGATCTTCTCAGGGCAGTTGTAGGACAAGTGACCTTCTTTTCCACATCGGAAACACTTGTTGGGGGTATTGGGAGCACTGGTCTTCATGGGAGTATTATTGGAAGGACCCTGTCGCTGAGGTGGATTCCCATTCTGCTGCGGAGGGCGTTGGTTACCATTCTGCGGCTGGAATGGGGGACGTTGCGGAAACTGATGGCGGAAAGGGACCTGTCCACGATTCCACTAACCAGAAGGAGGCCTCTGCTGATTAACCTGCTGGAAACCAGTATGGGGACGAGTGTTACTACCAGAAGTCTGTCCCTGAAGCCTTTTCCTCTTGGCATCCATCTCCTTGCGCTTGTTGTCCACCACGATAGCGCGGTTCACAAGCGTCTGAAAATTGGGATAGGTGTTAGACATCAGCTGCAGTTGTAATCCATCATACAATCCCTTCAAAAAACGGCGCTGCTTATCATTGTCATTGGCCACCTCATGTGGTGCATATCATGACAACTGGGCAAACTTGTCACGATACTCAGCTACAGACAATGACCCCTGGGTCAAATTCCGGAATTCCTCTGCCTTCAGTTCTATTATTCCTTCTGGTATATGATAAGCTCTGAAGTTCTCTCTAAACTCCTGCCAAGTGACTGCAGGAGCATTGGCGGGACGACCATACTCATATGATTCCCACCAGTCCTGAGCTTCTCCCTGGAGTTGTCCAGAAGCAAACAACACCTTCTGACGGTCATCACATTGAACAATGTTGAGTTGCTTTTCCACGGCACGGAGCCAATCATCCGCTTCCAATGGATTAGCGGCATGAGTGAACACCGGGGGATGCCCCTTCAAAAACTCACCACGCTTATCACGTGGTGGTACTCCAGCAACCGGATGATTATGTTGGTTCTGCACCAATTATTGCATGAGTTGTGTCTGCACTGCCAGAAGTTGCTCAATAGTTGGTGACGGTGGTGGTGGTGGATTCGGGGGAACACCTCCACGACCCCTGCCCCTTCCTCTTCCGGCCATCTGACATCCATAAGAATGCAAACTTTGAGATTTCCATGTTATCAACCACTTATAAGATAAAGAATGATATCTGAAAGTTTTCTGAGCGAATATCAATGTGATCAGTTCAGTAAATCAATCATATCTCGAACTACAGAAGTCCAATAGAGGCGTGCTTTATATGGTTGGAAAGCTTATGAAGTTCCCCACAACTTCTATTTAGACCATAAGACCAGATTCTATCGTTAAGTTAATGAAAATTAAGGCGCAACAGAAACTGTTCTAGATTCCAGACTGTGCAGAAACTTTAACTTGTAACAGTTATATCTCTCGAACCAGATC
Organism: Saccharum hybrid cultivar R570; assembly: GCA_038087645.1. Lineage (NCBI taxonomy): Eukaryota > Viridiplantae > Streptophyta > Magnoliopsida > Poales > Poaceae > Saccharum > Saccharum hybrid cultivar. The sequence continues at coordinate 31,173,146 of JAQSUU010000001.1, read as the reverse complement.
AGATAAAGAGGTGATTCTAGTGGCCTTTGAAAGGTACTTAAGCCTAGTTTCTCTCATAAAAATTTCATAAATGTTGCACGAACCGTTTTTGAACCATATCAGAAATATTGCAGACTGCTCCAGAAAACAGCAAGGACAGAAACGAGACAAAACCAAACCCAACTATTATTCCCTTGACTAAAAGACTGTTATTCTTAAAAATGGAACTTGTAGACATGCCTACAAGCCCCAGCACTCATAACAAAAATCCAACTCACACATAAACATAATGATAAAGCAACTATCACACCAAAGTTCAAACCACACGACAGACTCAAAGACTCAACTGACGTTACTAAGAACGTTCTTATTACATAAAGGACTCCTATTTTCTACTGGCGTGGCTCATGCTCTAATGTCTCATAAATCTTTGCCATGCCTTGGTTTGCTCGGAGTTCATCAATCATTGCTTGGCACCTCTTGATGGTCTTCCCTTGTGCCTTCACCATCTCCTCTAACTGCAGCTTCCTCTCCATCATGTCATAGACAAAGTTCACCATCACCCGAGGAAGTGGTTCCAACTGCACTGGATCCATCATGGCCCATCCAAGGTCGGGGTGTGCACGAGGGAGGTAGCGGTGGATATCATGCTTCATGCTGTCAAAGCGAAGGTAGCGAAGGCCCATACACGCTTCAAAAGCAGCATCTTCAATACTATCCTCCATGGTAGCTCGACGACCCATGTGAGCATACATCCTGTCCAGCTGGTATGCTCCTTTTTCTTCATCCTTAGGAAAAATGCTCGCTCTTGCCTTCCAGTAAGTGTCCTCCAACGGATGGGTGTACTCCCAACAGACATACTCCACAGCTGGGTGCCAATCAGAGAAGTAGGCAGAGAGCATTCCCACAAGTCGATGGTGAGAAACAGCATTTCCTCCTGCCTTGTGGTAGATCTTCACAGTCCAACCCATTAGAGGGGGTGGCACATCCTCAGCAGCTGCACCAGGTGGGGGAGACGGGGGTTGCTCTCCTCCATTGGCTTCCTCCTCTTCATCATCTTCAATCTCGATGATCTCAGGGTCTTCTTCAGGCTCGGGTTCTTCCTGAGAAGGTGCTGGCACTTGGATTGGTACTTCAGGGGTCTGCTCATTCTCCTGGGGTACTTCCTCTTGAGGCTCTTCAGGTGCAATCAAAGCACGAGGTGGGTAGTGTCCTCCAGTGGTGATGCGGGCAGTCTTGCGGCCACGAACCATCTACAGAGTTTTTAGATGTAATTAGAATAGAGGCAAAATTTCGCAATAGAATGAGACATAAGAAGCATAAAAATTTATCAAATAACAAGAGCAAGATAATGAGCATAAAAATAGTGAAAAGATAACACTAAATCGACCATTTCTATCTAGGCTTGCGTCCTACAGTCAACAATAGCTCTGATACCAATTTGTCACACCCATTTATCGACCAAATGGAATGCATGCCCTTATGTGTGCCCAGAGATCAATCACACATAAGTTAACAAATTATAAAGGATGTATCATCACAAATGTTATTACATCACGATTATTAACACATAGTCTTTACAATAATATAGCGGAAGTAAAATATAAAAACTCTCGTGGTAGCTCCAATCACAGGCACATTGACTGGTTGACAGCAAGTCTAGTAATCTTCCGAAAAGTAGAAGTAGTCACTACTTGCACCATCTGTTACCCATCCGGGATTTTTATCCAAGTAAGAAAAATAAACAAGCGTAAGTACATCTCGTACTCAACAAATATAACATGGGGTTCATGAGGCTCAAAGGCATAACATAGGTTTATCAGCATGTAGCTTTTAATTAGCATTAATTCAATATATCAATGATATCAAAGTGTCTCAATATAATCAATAAACATATGATCCTTGTGAAATGATTAACGAATAGCAAAAACATATTCATTATTAATGATCCACTATTCCATAAGGGTCTAAGGCCACTCGTGACCGTGAGCACGGCTGTTATAACAGTTTTACACTCTGTAGAGGTTGTACACTTTCACTGTGAGTCGTGATTTACCCTTTCGCCCAAGGTAGCTAATCTCTTGACCCACTTCCAAGGAAGGTCGGCAGGGAAACACTATGAAGCCTTTCAAAGGTTCGTCTAACAAGTTAGGGCCATTAGATTTCACTCGGCAAACAGATGTAGAGCCCCCCTTCCTGATGGCACAATAACACGCAGCCTATACACATGAGGACAGAGACCGCACTATACCCGATTCGTCAAGCCATTCTTACGCCATAAAGGAATACCTCTAACAAGCTAGAAAAGGTCCTTCTATATGACTAAAGCCAGAGCCATTTTAGCCCTCACAGTTGTACTGTAAATCCCGGATTTTCGCTTAGAGATAAGTCCTTATGGAGAGTAACAAGAGCACCAAAGTAACCCCATGCTCTAGTACCCTTAAACAGTAATAAAATCATCTTTTAATGTTTATTGCATATTCCATTAGTCAAATTACATGATCATAGTTCATGTTGAGCACTAGCAATACTAATCCATGCAGTATAATAGGTATCAAGGAATAAGATCAATACTAAGTCATCCTTATCAAGGAATATATGCATAATGATATTATTTGCTTAATATGAATAGGACAACAAGGATAATCCCATGCTATACTTGCCTTGCTCAAACTGGTCCTGGTGATCTTGTTCGTAGTAAAACTCTTGATCTCCAACGAATTGCTCACCGTCTATACTCGATCAACAATAGCAACAACATTCATCCAGAACAATCATGCATAGACAAACAAGACTATAATTAGAACAATACACCAACAGTAAGAAAACAAGATAAAAAGTCTTTAAAACGAATCTACAACTCGCTAGGATCACACAGACGCGAAGATCACGAAAAATGGAGCTAAAACGACAAAGTTATGAATTTACGAAGATTTCCTATAGATAAATAATTACTTTAATTCAAGCTCGAAAATAAATTATTACAAACCTACTGAACAGTTCTATCATCATGTAGAGCTCGCAAATATGAATCTAACGCAATTTGAACGGGTCAAATTGGAGTTAAAACGGAGATTCTACGACTAAAACAAGTTGAGTGGCAAAACTGTAAATATCAGAAAGCGTATTTTTCATTTACCGAAACGAATTACGTTTTCATTTAATCAAAACGTATTTTCTGGTTTACGCTTTGGACCACGGGTTCGATATAATAAAAACTCAGGGTCTCTTTTACAAAATCACAACCGAACCGGTATCTTCTAATTCTAGCCGTCGGATTTAAAATGAACGGCTCGGATGGGATCGGAGAGGGAGCCGGCGGCGCTCCGGCCGGATTTGGTCCCGACGGCTACCTCCCGCGGCGGCGCCATAGCCGGATGGAACCCGAGCTCGCCGGAGCTTGCGAAGATGACCATCCCGAGCACCAATCGCCAAACCGAAAGTACCAAAAGAACGAGCGCATCACGACGACCTTACCCCGCGCAAAAACGAAGCTGTAGAGCAACCGAAGGGCGGCGGCTAGCTCGGCAAGGCGGCGGTGGAGGCGGAGCTTCGACGATGACCTTCCCGGGATGTCAAGGCTAGGGTCTTAGAGGCTCAATGAGAAGCGGGGGGTCACGAGGTTCCGTTTTATAGCCCGGAGGCGTCACCGATTATGGAAAGGAGGGAGATTGGAGGCGGATTCGAATCATCGAATCGGGGGAAGAGAGGAAGGCGTGCTCGCAGTTGGAAAGAACCGGAGGAAGAAGAAAGGAAAGGGGAGGCGGTCACTGATAGGTGGGACCCACTCGTCAGCGGCTCGGGCGGAAGACGGCCGCGTGCGCGCGAAGCTGGGCCGTTGGCCATGGCTTGGGCTCGGCCCAGGAGAAGGATGCGGGCGCGGGGGGAGAAACAACGGGCCGCATGCTGGGCAGGCCGAGGCGGCGGGCTGCGGCTGAGTTGGGCCGAAATCCGAATGAAGATGAATTTCCTTTTCTTTTTCTTTTTCTAATTTTTCAAAGCCATTTTTCAAAAGATTTTCAAATCCAATTTGAATTTGACTAAAACCACTCAACACAAAATTTCAAATGCAGCAGCATGAATGCTCAATCATGTTTCTACCCTTATATTTGATTTTAAATTTATAAAATTTATTATCATTCTAAGTTTGCATGCTCACAAAAATATACAAAAATCATATTTCTCCTATTTTTCTTCTTTTCAAAATTTTAGGGTGTTACAAAAGATGGCAAGAAAAGAGAATTCTACAAGAAGAAGAAGGGAGGCAAAGCTTATATTGTTGGTGATTGGCTCACCGACATTGAGTCATCATGTGAGTCCTCCGGCGATGAAAGCGACGATGAAAAAGAGAAGATCGCCGCATTTGTGATTGGGCCATCATCATCTTCGCTGACGTCTTCATCAAAACCTTCACCGCCACCTTCACCATCATCATCTACTTCTCACCTATGTCTCATGGCTAAGGGTGATCGAAAGGTATAAAACCATGATAGTGATGATGATGATGATAGTGATAGTGATGATGAATATGATGCACCTTCTTATGATGATTATGTCAAGCTCAAGAGTGAAAATGAGATGCTTAAGATTGAGAACAAGAAGTTGATGGCTCTTGAAAAGCAAGCACCAAATGAGTCACTTATTGAAGAAAACAAAAAGCTTAAGCAAGAAAAAGAGCATCTCAAGACCGGCCTAAGCAATTTCACAAGAGGCCAACATTTGCAAAGTGAGCTACTCATGAACACCGTCATGAAGATGGATAGAAGTGGCATTGGTTACTTGGCAAATCAAGAGAAGAAGGCTAAAGCTCAACAACAACAAAACAAGTCAAAGCCCAAGCCAAAGAGATGTGTTGAGTGTGGACAAGAAGGCCATTTTGCTCATGAGTGCAAAACTCCACCACCACAACCCTTGCCCAAGCATGCTAGACCCTTTGCCTTCAATGCTCATTACATGCTTATAAAAGATTCAAGTGAAAAGATGAAAGTCATGTTCTTAGGTCCCCCTAACAAAAATAGACCAAAGAAAATATGGGTTGCCAAGTCACTAGTTGAGAAAGTTAAGGGCCCCTCTCAAGTTTGGGTCCCTAAACAAAAGGCTTGATCTCTTGTGTGTAGGTGAACTACAAGACCGGTGGATCTCATTGGGTGATTGATAGTGGTTGCACACAACACATGACCGGTGATCCTCGTATGTTCACCTCACTTGAAGAGAATGGGGTATGTCAAGACAAGATCACATTTGGGGACAATTCAAAGAGCAAAGTCAAGGGTATAGGCAAGATTGCAATATCAAATGATCACACTCTCTCAAATGTGCTCTATGTTGCTTCATTGAGTTTCAACTTACTATCTATTGGGCAACTTTGTGACCTTGGCTACCAATGCTTGTTTACTCCAAATGAAGTGGTTGTTACAAAGATAGATAACAAGCAAGTGATTTTTAAGGGCTTTAGATATAATAATCTCTATCTTGTTGACTTCACCTCCGAAGATGCAAACTTGATGACATGTTTATTCACCAAAACTACACTTGGATGACTTTGGCATAGGAGGCTTGCTCATGTTGGAATGAATACTCTCAACAAGCTATTGAAGAAAGAATTAGTGAGAGGTTTGAAGGATGTAAAGTTTGAGAAGGACAAACCTTGTAGTGCATGTCAAGCCGACAAACAAGTTGCAAATACTCATCCAACCAAAGCTTACATGTCAACATCAAGAGTACTAGAACTTCTACACATGGATTTGTTTAGTCCTACAACTTACAAGAGCTTGGGTGGAAATCTCTATTGCCTAGTGATTGTGGATGACTACTCAAGATACACTTGGACTTTCTTTCTTCATGACAAATCCGAAGTAGCAAATAGCTTCAAGAAGTTTGCAAAGAGAGCTCAAAATGAATTGGAAGTCAAGATAAAGAAAATTAGAAGTGACAATGGCAAAGAGTTTGACAACACCAACATTAAAGCTTATTGTGATGAAATTGGAATCAAGCATGAAGTTTCATCAACCTACACTCCTCAACAAAATGGTGTAGTTGAGAGAAAGAACTGGACCTTGATCACTCTTGCAAGAACAATGCTAGATGAGTACAACACACCGGAAAAATTATGGGCCGAGGCAATCAACACCGCATGCTATGCTTCAAATCGCCTCTTCCTACAAAAGTTCCTTGGCAAGACCCCCTATGAGTTGCTAAATGGGAAGAAGCCGGATGTCTCATTCTTCCGAGTGTTTGGTTGCAAATGCTACATCTACAAGAAGCGTCAACACCTAGGGAAGTTCCAAAGACGTTGTGATATTGGTTTTCTTATTGGTTACTCATCAAAGTCCAAAGCATATAGAGTATTTAACTATGCCACCAGTTTGGTTGAAGAAACATATGATGTGGAATTTGATGAATCTAACGGCTCCCAAGAAGCAATTGAGAATTGCGATGATGTAGGTGATGAACCATTGAGAGAGGCCATGAAGAACATGTCGGTGGGAGACATCAAGCCTAAAGATGATGAAGACGATGTACAAATTGTCAATCCACCATCTTCATCATATGTGCCTCAAGATGATGACAAGAATGAGAGAGTTAAAAATGAAGATACTCATGTCTCTCATCAACAAGCCGAGGCACAAGCTCAAGATGTTGATGCTCCCCATCCTACTCCTCAAATGGTTGATCAAAGAAACTCACCTCTACTTCAAGCACATCCACAAGATCTCATCATAGGGAGTCCTACAAAGGGTGTAATGACTCGATCTCAAAAGTTTACTTCTTTTGTTGAACATCACTCTTTTGTCTCTTGTCTTGAACCTAAGAATGTAGAAGAAGCTCTTCAAGATCCGGATTAGGTGAATGCCATGCATGAAGAATTGAACAACTTCGCCCGCAATCAAGTTTGGACACTTGAAGAGCATCCAAAAGGCGCAAGAGTCATTGGAACCAAGTGGGTGTTCCGCAACAAGCAAGATGATCAAGGCGTAGTAGTGAGGAACAAGGCAAGACTAGTAGTAAAAGGGTTCTCTCAAGTTGAAGGTCTTGATTTTGGAGAGACTTTTGTACCCGTTGCAAGACTTGAAGTCATTCATATCCTTCTTGCATATGCTTCACATCATGAAATGAAATTATATCAAATGGATGTGAAAAGTGCCTTTTTAAATGGCTTCATAAATGAACTAGTCTATGTTGAACAACCTCCCAGGTTTGAAGACCCTAGATATCCTAATCATGTTTATAGGTTGGCCAAGACGCTATATGGGCTCAAGCAAGCCCCTAGAGCGTGGTATGAGCGCCTCCGGGACTTCCTCATTGAGAAGGGCTTCACTATTGGGAAGGTTGACACCACACTATTCACCAATAAGTTTAATGGAGAGATCTTCATTTGTCAAGTCTATGTTGATGATATTATCTTCGGGTCAACAAATGAAGATTATTGCAAGGAATTTGGTGAATTGATGTCGAAAGAGTTTGAGATGTCAATGATTGGTGAGCTAACATTCTTCCTTGGTTTTCAAGTCAAGCAAATGAGAGAAGAGATTTTTATCTCTCAAGAAAAGTATACCAAGGATCTTCTCAAAAGATTCAAGATGGAAGAATGCAAGCCAATCAAGACCCCAATGCCATCTAATGGACATCTCGACCTAGATGAGGGAGGTAAACCAATTGATCAAACTCTTTACCGTTCTATGATTGGTAGCTTGTTGTACCTTACCGCATCTAGGCCCGATATCATGTTTAGTGTGTGCATGTGTGCTCGCTTTCAAGTGTGCCCAAAAGAACCTCACCTAAGTGTCGTAAAAAGAATCTTAAGATATCTTAAGTACACCCCAAGCATCGGTCTTTGGTACCCCAAAGGAGCTAGATTTCAACTAGTTGGCTATTCCGATTCGGATTATGCCGGTTGCAAAATTGATAGAAAAAGCACATCCGGAGGATGCCATTTGCTTGGGAGGTCCTTAGTATCTTGGTCATCTAAGAAGCAAAATAGTGTGGCTTTGTCCACCGCCGAGGCGGAATACATTGCCGCGGGGGCTTGTTGTGCACAAATCTTACATGAAACAAACCCTCCTAGACTATGGAGTTGTTCTTGAAAAGGTGCCACTTTTATGTGACAATGAAAGTGTCGTTAAAATTGTTAATAATCTGGTACAACACTCTCGCACCAAGCACATTGATACCCGCCACCACTTTCTAAGAGATCATGTTGCTAAAAATGATATATCACTAGAAGGTGTAAGAAGTGAAAATCAATTAGCGGATATCTTCACTAAACCTTTAGATGAGGCTACTTTTTTAGGTTGAGAAGTGAACTAAATGTGCTTGATTCTAGTAACTTTAAAAGATGAGCTTGTGTTGTCCCTTGCATTGCATTGTATTTTATGTCATATTTAATTTCCCGCAATGCATCTAGAACTTGTCTAACACGGTTAGATAACCCTCCTTTGGAGGAGTGAAGAAGCCTAACCGTGGATCAAACTTGACAAGCAACCTAGCCTTCCTTTCTCGTTTTTGCATTGCATATGCATGGTTGTTGCTTTGTCGTTTCTTTTCGGTTTAGCTTTGAGTAACCTCTGTGTTCGTCCATAAATAGAGAGAGCATTTGAAGCTCCCAAGGGTTGATACACTCTATTGCATGGCCATACGTTGCTCCTCGGGTGTTTATTGAATATTTTCTTAAAAATAATACTAGCCTAAGGCAAAATATTTTGAAAATTTTGAGGGTTTGAGTGAGGTCACTCTTATTAGGTTCCAATTGGTGTTTATTTGAGTTTTTTTGAATTGGAACTTGATTGGGAGAAGTCGTGTCAAAAATTGGTTTGAAAAAAGGCGTTTTACAGCGACCAGACGCTAGACCGGATGCTGCATCGGACGCGGTTCTGCTTCACCACCGCGTCCGGTCCTGGCGTCCACCAGCGCGTCCGGTCATTCCCGAAGTTCTTCTTCAAGATCTGTGACCGGACGCTGCATCGGACGCGTCTCTGCGGACCACCACGTCCGGTCCCGGCCACCACCACCGTGTCCGGTCATGCGTTTTAGTTTTCCGGGCAAAATTTGACCGGACTCTGTCAGCGTCCGATCGTGCATAATCGGACGCGTCCGGTCATTCCAGGAGCTTACTGGACTGTGACCGGACGCTGCCTCCACCGTGTTCGGTCATGTGACCACCGTGTCCGGTCATCGCATAAAAAGCGGATCTCACCCTTTTTAACCGTACGTTTAGATCTCGCGTTTCTTCTCTTCCGTCTCAATCCGCCGCCAACTCGCCGAGTTCCCGAGTGCTACCGTCTCGCCGAGCCGCCGCACCTCGCTGTGCCCTCGCTCCCGTGCCCTGCAGCCGCGCCGTGCCTCCACGCCGTGCTCCCGCGCCTACGAAGCTCGCAGGTGTAGCACCGCCGCATCTCCGTAGCAGCTGCAGCGCCGCCGCCTAGCACACCACCGCCGTCCAGCGCGCCACCGCCATCGAGCCATCCAGCGCGCCACCGCCGTCGAGCCGACCCACGTCCACCGAGCCCGAACTCGTTGTCGCTTCTCCAAACGCGACCCTAACCCTAGCCACCCGAACCCATTCGTCGAGGGGTTTTTTCCCGAAGTTTTCAACTCCGCGAACTTCTCCATCTCTGCAAGGTGATGTCTCTGCCTTGGATTAGGGTTTGCCGTTGATTTTCCGGTGAATTACTAATTCGATCGTTGATCTCTCGGTACTCTAGGGTTTCGATCGTCGTTTCCGAGCTAGCGTGTCGGGATCTTCTTCCGTTCATCGGATCTTCGCTCTTTCGAGGTAGCTATCACGGTCCCTTCATATCTTATCTAATATGCTTGCTCTCATTAGGATCTTACTCATCTTTTAGATAATATATGTTGCTTATAGTAGATCCATCTATTCTATCGTTTTAGTTTGTCCTGTCGGTGCTGTGTGTGTCAGGTGATCAGTTGTGAATCCGAGGCCAAGCCTGTGGATACAGATTGAGGCCAAGCCTCACGAGTGTCAGTCCATCATCTGTTACTTTCCAGTGTTTCTCAGATACAACAGTTTGTCAGTATGGTTCGCTGCAAGAACGCTGGTGGTGCACCTAGTGACGGGGACGAGAGTCCTCCTAGGAGGACAGAGGTAGCTCACGGCAAGAGAGTGAAGATTGCTGCTAAGAAGAGAAAGAGAACACTTACAGAGGCAGAGGTGGCTTAGGCAGTTGCAGATGCAGCAGAGGCAGTAGAGAGAGGTGGCAGGAGTAGTGGCATACGTATTGGCAAGAGTCGCTTTCACCTTGAAGGTCGATAGCTCGGTACAGAGGCTAGAGAAGAGACAGTGGATGCACCTGCAGAGCAGCCTATAGAGGATCCAGAGGAGACTGAGGAGCAGACAGTACACTCTCCACAGCATCGTCGCTCAGGACGTACGCGAGCTCAGGTGACTCCCAGGTTAGAGGGTTAGTGTCGTGGAGGTCGTCCACCTCCTAGGGCTCGAGGTCACCCCCCAGTTGAGCACTTTGACCTCAGGGGTGCTACAGCTAGATAGGTCCAGGCCCTCAGGTTCGTTGAGGTCACTCGGTGGTTCCCACCTCAGCGGGATCCCCGGGCTTCAGAGTGTTTCTACACTCCTCTGCACGAGGACTTCTATAGGGCATATGTCGACAACGGGATTGCTTTCAGACCTCAGAGAGTCTGTCGACTGGAGGCCTTAGTTGAGGTGGTTGGTGAGCAGCTTCGTCCGCATCTGTCCTTTCTACCAGGATTGTCATATCTTCTTGGACGGACTGGAGCATACTGCGGGACCTGGGTCAGAGAGTTCTACTCGTCACTTTGGATTGACCCAGCACATCAGTTTATACACTTTGCATTCAAAGGCCGTGACTACAGACTCTACAGCACTAGGGTACGGGAGATTCTTAGACTCCCTGCTTCAGAGACAAAGATACATCAACTGTGTTTCGGACAGACTGCACCTCCGAGACGACCTCACAGCGGGATAGTGCCCCCTATAGATATGATCTGACCCTGCTTCCGTGAGCCTTTTGGTGAGGGGTCTCGACGTACACCTGCCAGTCTGACACCCATAGCCAGAGTCCTTGATGCTATTGTGAGGAGGACTCTACTTCCGAGGCTTGGATACAGAGAGGGCTTGACTCGCATGCAGCTATGGGTAGTACATCACCTCATCTCACAGACCTCGTTTGACCTTTGGGATCAGCCCATCCCCCGGTACCGCTCTCCTCGGCCTCACGACCATGAGGCCGGTGGCTCAGGCTCAGCCTCCCGCTCAGACCCAGCCATGGTGGCTATTCTTGAGAGGCTGACCCAGGCCTAAGAGAGACAGGAGGTTCAGATGCAGAGACAGGCTCAGGACACAGCTGCCGTATTTGCTCAGATTCAGGCTCATCAGGACGATTTCTAGAGGCAACAACTAGAGTTCCAGAGACAGTAGTTTGAGATGCAGAGGCAGCAGGCAGCCACTTAGCAGCAGTACCTAGAGCTCCTGCGCCACCTTGTCACTGTTGGGGTACCTCCACCACCGTCTATCCTGACTCTAGCATTACAGTCCAGTGGACCTTAGAGTCAGGGACAACCGAGTTTTCAGTACACATCCCCCTAGCAGCAGGTGCCTTAGATGTTTCAGTCTCCGAGTTACACCCCTATCTAGACAGGATTTACTCCACCAGCTCAGCCGGGACCTCACCTCCTCTCAGGCACTCCGTTCCCTAATTTCAGTGCCACCTACAGTGAGCTGACTGGACAGCCGACACCTTCGTACACCACTTTCGTGACTACTTCAGAGATGTTAGCTTCAGAGACTGCTGCACTTCTAGTGTCAGGGGCCGCCACTACAGAGACTCTACCATCTTCAGTAGCATCGACAGATCCTACTACTCTTGGTGTCTTTCAGGCTCAGGCGACAGTGACTGCTCCTATAGTTGCTACTACACCTTCAGTTGCTGCACCTGCTCTACCGACCCAGACTGCTTCACTGCCACGTCTATCTAGTTGTTGACTCTACACCTTCAGCCTGACAGTTTAGAGTATGAGGAGGACACTTCGCAGTTCATGATCACTCCACGCTCCTTGGCACCCGACACGACAGCTTCTGTTCCCCCATCAGATCCTTAGTTTTTCTTTTTTTTGGCATTTGATGCCAAAGGGGGAGAGAGAGCGTAGATTCAGGGGGAGTGTTGATAGAGGGTTTCGTTCTTCCATGTGTGCTACTTTCATGCATCATGTTTACTTTCTCGCCCTGCATTGTGTGACTATGAGTTCGTGAGACCGTGTCTTAATTATTATGTCACTTAATGGTGTTTAGCTCATAAGGTTGTGCTTCCGTGCCTTACTTTGATTTCATATGAGCTATGTTTTTTATGTGTACTAACTCTTCATGTTTTATCTTATGAGTACACTCAGTTGGCTTGGAACACATAAGCAATTACTAATCCCTTGTGCTTACAGCTTTATGCTTATGTGAACCAAGTATGATCGAAAACCTCAACTTATATCTTCTGAATCTAAGTGTTGTCATCAATCACCAAAAAGGGGGAGATTGAAAGCATCTAGGCCCCGGTGTTGGTTTCAGCAATTGATGACAACACATTATTACCATGACTAACGTGTGTTTTGCAGAAACGTTGGTAAGTTAGGTCATGGAGATGATAACTGCTTTGGGCACTATGGTATTAATGTCCCTTGATGGAAATCATTTCGGTTTTCAAAGGATCAATGACAAGATTAAGGATGGTTAGTTCCGGATGTCAAGGTGTTGAGTTACATCTAGAATAGTCGTTAGGATCTTTGTTTCTTTCTTTGACCGTACTATAAAGGGGGGCATGAGCGAGTAGCTTGACCTAGGTGAGTCTTTTGTTTAGGTGTGGTGCACACTTGTCAAACTTAGCACTAGGTAGCTCTAGAATAGCTCAAAGTTCAGTTGGAAGCAACTTGGTTCAAGTTGTGTCGCGTTTAGAAGTCGTTTGAGCAGTTTACCCTTGACCGGATGCGGTCCTGGTCATGACCGAACGCGTCCGGTTAGTACTAACAAGTCACTACATCATTAACTGATCGACCTATAACACCCTAAATTTTTGAGTATTTTTAAAATAGGGAATTTGATTTAGTTAAGCATTTATGAGTGCATGGAAACTTAGCGAAATAATAATTTTTAATAAATAAAATCAAATATAAGGTTAGCTACGTGTCGTGGATACATGTCGTTGCATATTATTATTTGTGATGATTGGTTTTTATTTCAAAAAGAAAATTATTTCAAGAATTATTTGAAAATGTATTTGAAGTATTAGAAAAGAAAAAGGAAATATTCTTCTTCTCAGCTTCGGGCCGAAAGCCCAGTTTCCCCGCGCTCTTCTCCTTTGGCCCAGCCGCGTCCCTTGTCTCTCTCGGCTGTGGGCCGCGTTGCGGGCCGGCCCAAGCTGCTGATGTCGCAGGCCGCCGCGCCCTCCTCTCTCTTGTCTCTATGACACGTCGGGCCCGCTTGTAAGAGTTGTCTTCTCCCCCTTGCTCGTAACCGAACCGGCCACCGGTCGGAGGAGTCCGCCTCCGCCTCGACCCCTCCTTGCTTGAAGGGCACGTCGGCTAGCCCTCATAAATAGCGGCCCGTCTCCACCGCCTCCTTCCATCTAATCTTAGTAGCGAGCCACGCTGCAAAGCCTAGCCCTAGCTGCCATCACCCAAGCTGCCGCTGCCGAGCTCGCCGAGGCGATTCCCGGCGCCAATCATCGTTGTAAGTTTGTTGACAAGCTCCGCGTCGTGATTCCGAGGTCGTCTCGATCTTTTTCTTCATCGAATTTTGGTTCGGATGGCTCATGGTGTCGCACCGTCGTGAACAGGGGCTCGTCGTCCACCGGGGGAAGCCGCGCGCCACCCGTGCCCGATTTCCGTTGCCAAAAACTGTCTTGGTGAGTCCGCAACGATCTCCTCTTCCTTTTTGCGCTTGTTCCGTCGTCTATGGTGGCCGGAACACCGAAAACGGTGAACTCCGGTGAATATCTCACCGCCGGCCATGTCTCCACCATGCTCGGCACTGTAGCCGGCCGGAGATCCCCTTCCTCTCTTCCCCAGTCAAATCTCGGCCGTTCAAATCTAATCCAATGGATGGAGAAGGCTGATACCCTTTCGGCCATGTCTTTTTGCTTAAGAGTCCCTGCCCTTTTTCTAAATAGAACCCGCGATCCTTAGCGCAATATCCTGAATCCGTTTTCGTGTTTTGAAAGCGTATTCTCTCCCGGTTAAGTCAAAAATACGTTTTCAGATAATTACAGTTTTGCCACTAGGATTGTTTTGGTCATAAAATCTTCGTTTTAACTCCGATTTGATCCGTTCAAGTTGCGTTAGGTTCGTATTTGCGAGCTCTACATGTTAGTGTAGTTGTACAGTTGGTTTTGATAATTTATTTTTCGAGTTTATAATTGAGTATTTATTTATCTATAGGAAATCTTAGAAAATTCATAATTTTCACGTTTTAACTCCGAATTTGGTGATCTTTGCGTCTGTGTGATCGTAGTAACGTGTAGAAGAGTTTTATAAACTTTTATTACTGTTTTGCTACTGTTGGTGTACTGTTCTAATTGTATCTCTTTGTTTGCTTCGTGTATGTTTGATTGGATGCATGTGTGTTGTTGATTGATGATCGAGTATAGACGGTGAGCAATTTCTTGACGATCAGAAGTATTATTTTGAGCCAGACCAGCAGTATCAACAGGAAAGCTTTGATCAAGGCAAGTATAACATGGGACCATCCTTGTTGTCCTATTCACTGAAATTATCATACATATGCATGTGTCTTCCTTGACAACCATAGAGATTATAACTCAGCTATTGATATCTTGTTTCCTTGTCACCTATGGGTTATGCATTTGGGTAGCTATTGCTAGTGCTTAATTATGAACAATGATCTTGTCATTTGACTAATGGATTATGCAATCAACCTTTAATGATGATTTTATTACTATTGAAAAGGGGGCTAGAGCAAGGGGTTATATTGTTGCTCTGGTTTCTCTCCATAAGGACTTATCTGTACATGACCATCCGGGATATACAGTACAGCTGTGAGGGCTATATGGCTCTGGCTTTAGTTGTTCAAGAGACCTTTTCTAGCTTGTTAGTGGTTACCTTAAATGGCGTAAGAATGACTTGCCACTTTGGGTGTAGTGCGAGCCCCTGGCCTAGTGTGTATAGGCTGCGGTTGTTGTGCCACAGGGAAGGGGGGTTCTACATCTGCCTGCCGAGTGAATCTAATGGCCCTAACTTGTTAGACGAACTTTTGAGTGGCTTTATATGGTTTTCAGTGTTTTGGGAGTAATTAACCCATGCATTTGGAAATCATGACTCACAGTGAAAGTGTACACCTCTGCGCAGAGTTAAAAACTGGTATACTAGCCGTGCTCACGGATACGAGCGGCCTTGGGGATTCTTACAGAATAGTTGATCACCATTGTTATATCATGCTTAATTATTATTGATTATTATTATGCTTATGTTAATGCTATTCATTATCCTTATTACAATTGATCATTGATTCATTAATGGGATTTGGATTACCTTGATGCTACTCAATTGCTAATTATATGATGATTAAAAGCTAAACGCAGTTAAACAGTGTCTAGCCTTTTTGAGCCTCATGAACCCTGTGTTATACTTGTTGAGTTCGACATGGACTCATTCTTGCTATTTCCCCCACACTCCAGTGTGTAATAAGATGCTACTCGGAAAAAGGACAAAGGTGTAGTGGAGTTTCCAGAAGACTAGTAGAAGTGCTAGGCATATGTTAACCCCAGTCAGCCATCCCTGAGAAGAATGGAGCCCGAAGTTTAGTCACCGTTCCGCGATACTCTGATGTAAGTGTTAATATAGCTATGTATACGTTATATAATAACATTGTTTCTGATACTTTTTCATTCTGACATATGTGTGGACTTCCTGGGCACACATATGATTAGCCTGGTTTTGTTCTTTAGAAAACCGGGTGTGACAGAGTGGTATCAGAGCGGTGTTGACTGTAGGACGTATGCCGAGTAGCACTGGACGTATTCTAAAACTTATTTTACTGTAAAACTATTTTGTCATCCCCTGACTCATTGATTTTGACTATTTCCTCTTCCTTGTCTTGTTGTATCCCATCCTTGGTAGCTTCCTTTGAGCTAATATTTCTTACTCCCTTGGAATTTGTTTTATGTTGATTTTACTAAAAGTTTTCTGATCTTACCTTGTTCAAAAGTTCGATGGCCTTTCATCATCTCCAAGGTGCCATTAGGATGACCACCATTGTTGAAGAAGCACGTGTAGTATCGATGATGTGATGTGTGTTTGTTTTGCTTGATGTGTTGCTTGTGTGTTATCCTTGTTCTCATATTTCAAAGGTGGCTCGAAAGGTATAAGTCTTGAGGAGTAGCATGATCTATGCTAAGTGGGGTAGGTTTTACGTAATACTCCGCATGCTGATTTCTATAGCAGTCTGCAATGTTTCTGTTATATCTCAAGATATGGACATGAGAAATTTATGAAATTTTACTGGGAATAACTAGACTTCTGTATCTTTCCAAACCCACTGGATTTACCTTTTTACCTATTTTGAGCTAAGAGATATACCTGTTCTAAGTTGAGGTCACTGCACAGTCTGGAATTCTGAAACAGTTTCGGTTAAGTTCAGTTTTTAGCCAATTATTTGACAGATTCAGAAAAAGTGTTGTGAATAAAAGTTGTAGATAATTTTGTAATCTTTCCAACCATGTAAAGATCATCTGAATTGGACGTCTGTAGCTCAAGATATGACAGTTTTATTGAGTTACTGAAATTAGAATTTGCCCAGAGAAATCAGATTTTGCTTATCTATTGAATTGGAAACCACCTACTGATGCTAGCGAGATTCGCAGTTTCTTGGGTTTAGCTGGATATTACAGACGGTTCATTGAAGGGTTTTCTAAACTTGCTAAACCTATGATATCTCTATTAGAGAAGAATGCCAAGTTTGTGTGGTCTGATAAATGTCAAGCTAGTTTTGAAGAATTGAAGAAGAGGTTGACTACAGTGCCTGTATTGGTTTTGCCAGATTTGAGTAAGAAGTTTTTTTATTTATTGTGATGCTTCTTGTCAAGGTTTGGGATGTGTTCTTATTCAAGAAGGCAGAGTTGTGGCTTATGCATCTAGGCAGTTGAGAAAGCATGAGTTGAATTATCCTACACATGATTTGGAGTTAGCAGCTGTAGTGCATGCTTTAAAGATTTGGAGACATTATTTGATTGGACATAAGAGTGATATATACACTGATCATAAGAGTTTGAAGTATATTTTCACTCAGTCAGATCTGAATTTGAGGCAACGCAGATGGTTAGAGTTGATTAAGGATTATGATATTGAGATACACTATCATCCTGGTAAGGCTAAAAAAAAAGTAGCTGATGCTCTTAGTAGGAAAAGTTATGCCAATGAGATACGGTCGTTGTCTATGACTAGTGAGTTATGTGCTGAATTTGAATATTTGAATTTAGGAATTGTTACTAATACAATGGAATTAGTGATAGAGCCTACTTTAGAGCAAGAAATTTACAAGGGTCAGTTGAAGGATGAGAAACTGAAGGAGATAGCAGAAGATATAGTGATTGGTAAGTCACCAGGCTTTCGGATGGATGATAATGGAATTTTGTGGTTTGGAAAGAGGCTGTGTGTACCTGAGGATCAAACTGTTAGATAGGCAATTCTTCGCGAAGCTCGTGAGTCAGCTTATTCTATTTATCTTGGTAGTACTAAGATGTATTTGGATCTGAAACAGAAATATTGGTGGGTTGGATTAAAGCGAGATGTGGCTGAGTATGTGGCATTGTGTGACACTTGTCAGAGGGTGAAAGCAGAGCATCAAAGACCTGCTGGATTGTGCAACCAATGAAGATTCCTGAATGGAAGTGGGAGGAAGTTGGTATGGACTTTATAGTAGGGTTACCACGTACCCAGAGAGGTTATGATTCTATTTGGGTGATAGTGGATAGAGTGACTAAAGTTGCTCATTTTATACCAGTCAAGACTAAATTACACGGAAGTATAATTAGCTACCTTGTATATAGAAAGAATAGTATGTTTGCATGGAGTTCCAAAGAAGATTGTATCTGATCGAGGATCGCAGTTTACGTCGCACTTTTGAAAAGCTGTACATGAATCATTGGGAACAAAATTGAATTTTAGTACAGCATATCATCCACAGACAGATGGACAGACTGAAAGGACCAACCGGGTATTAGAGGATATGTTGAGAGCTTGTGCATTGCAATATGGAACTAGTTGGGATAAGAGTTTGCCTTATGCGGAATTTTCTTACAATAATAGTTATCAACAGAATCTTAAGATGGCACCGTGTGAAGCTTTGTATGGACGTAAGTGTAGAACTCCGTTGTTTTGGAATCAGACGGGAGAAAGTCAAGTATTTGGTCCCGATGTTCTTAGGAATGCTGAGAAACAAGTAAGAATGATCCGAAATAATTTGAAAGCAGCTCAGTCACGATAGAAAAGTTATGTCGATACTTGACGGAGAGAGTTGACTTTTGAAGTGGGAGATTATGTTTACCTGAAGGTGTCACCTATGAGAGGTGTGAAAAGGTTTAATCGGAAAGGAAAGTTAGCACCGAGGTATGTTGGTCCTTTTAAGATCTTAGAGAGACGTGGCGAAGTGGCATATCAGTTGGAATTGCCTGAGAGTTTAGCAGGTGTGCATGATGTGTTTCATGTGTCTCAGTTAAAGAAATGTTTGCGTGTACCAGAAGAACAAATACCATTGGAAGAACTCACTGTTAAGGAAAATCTTACTTATGAGGAGTATCCCATGAAAATTTTGGAGACAGCGGAAAGAGTTACCAGGAGCCGAGTTATAAAGATGTGTAAAGTTCAGTGGAGCCGATATTCGGAAGCAGAGGCTACGTGGGAAAGAGAGGAAGATTTAAGAAAAGCATACCCACAATTGTTTGAGTAAGCATCGTCCGAATCTCGGGACGAGATTCATTTTAAGGGGGGTAGAATTGTAACACCCTAAATTTTTGAGTATTTTTAAAATAGGGAATTTGATTTAGTTAAGCATTTATGAGTGCATGGAAACTTAGCGAAATAATAATTTTTAATAAATAAAATCAAATATAAGGTTAGCTACGTGTCGTGGATACATGTCGTTGCATATTATTATTTGTGATGATTGGTTTTTATTTCAAAAAGAAAATTATTTCAAGAATTATTTGAAAATGTATTTGAAGTATTAGAAAAGAAAAAGGAAATATTCTTCTTCTCAGCTTCGGGCCGAAAGCCTAGTTTCCCCGCGCTCTTCTCCTTTGGCCCAGCCGCGTCCCTTGTCTCTCTCGGCTGTGGGCCGCGTTGCGGGCCGGCCCAAGCTGCTGATGTCGCAGGCCGCCGCGCCCTCCTCTCTCTTGTCTCTATGACACGTCGGGCCCGCTTGTAAGAGTTGTCTTCTCCCCCTTGCTCGTAACCGAACCGGCCACCGGTCGGAGGAGTCCGCCTCCGCCTCGACCCCTCCTTGCTTGAAGGGCACGTCGGCTAGCCCTCATAAATAGCGGCCCGTCTCCACCGCCTCCTTCCATCTAATCTTAGTAGCGAGCCACGCTGCAAAGCCTAGCCCTAGCTGCCGTCACCCAAGCTGCCGCTGCCGAGCTCGCCGAGGCGATTCCCGGCGCCAATCATCGTTGTAAGTTTGTTGACAAGCTCCGCGTCGTGATTCCGAGGTCGTCTCGATCTTTTTCTTCATCGAATTTTGGTTCGGATGGCTCATGGTGTCGCACCGTCGTGAACAGGGGCTCGTCGTCCACCGGGGGAAGCCGCGCGCCACCCGTGCCCGATTTCCGTTGCCAAAAACTGTCTTGGTGAGTCCGCAACGATCTCCTCTTCCTTTTTGCGCTTGTTCCGTCGTCTATGGTGGCCGGAACACCGAAAACGGTGAACTCCGGTGAATATCTCACCGCCGGCCATGTCTCCACCATGCTCGGCACTGTAGCCGGCCGGAGATCCCCTTCCTCTCTTCCCCAGTCAAATCTCGGCCGTTCAAATCTAATCCAATGGATGGAGAAGGCTGATACCCTTTCGGCCATGTCTTTTTGCTTAAGAGTCCCTGCCCTTTTTCTAAATAGAACCCGCGATCCTTAGCGCAATATCCTGAATCCGTTTTCGTGTTTTGAAAGCGTATTCTCTCCCGGTTAAGTCAAAAATACGTTTTCAGATAATTACAGTTTTGCCACTAGGATTGTTTTGGTCATAAAATCTTCGTTTTAACTCCGATTTGATCCGTTCAAGTTGCGTTAGGTTCGTATTTGCGAGCTCTACATGTTAGTGTAGTTGTACAGTTGGTTTTGATAATTTATTTTTCGAGTTTATAATTGAGTATTTATTTATCTATAGGAAATCTTAGAAAATTCATAATTTTCACGTTTTAACTCCGAATTTGGTGATCTTTGCGTCTGTGTGATCGTAGTAACGTGTAGAAGAGTTTTATAAACTTTTATTACTGTTTTGCTACTGTTGGTGTACTGTTCTAATTGTATCTCTTTGTTTGCTTCGTGTATGTTTGATTGGATGCATGTGTGTTGTTGATTGATGATCGAGTATAGACGGTGAGCAATTTCTTGACGATCAGAAGTATTATTTTGAGCCAGACCAGCAGTATCAACAGGAAAGCTTTGATCAAGGCAAGTATAACATGGGACCATCCTTGTTGTCCTATTCACTGAAATTATCATACATATGCATGTGTCTTCCTTGACAACCATAGAGATTATAACTCAGCTATTGATATCTTGTTTCCTTGTCACCTATGGGTTATGCATTTGGGTAGCTATTGCTAGTGCTTAATTATGAACAATGATCTTGTCATTTGACTAATGGATTATGCAATCAACCTTTAATGATGATTTTATTACTATTGAAAAGGGGGCTAGAGCAAGGGGTTATATTGTTGCTCTGGTTTCTCTCCATAAGGACTTATCTGTACATGACCATCCGGGATATACAGTACAGCTATGAGGGCTATATGGCTCTGGCTTTAGTTGTTCAAGAGACCTTTTCTAGCTTGTTAGTGGTTACCTTAAATGGCGTAAGAATGACTTGCCACTTTGGGTGTAGTGCGAGCCCCTGGCCTAGTGTGTATAGGCTGCGGTTGTTGTGCCACAGGGAAGGGGGGTTCTACATCTGCCTGCCGAGTGAATCTAATGGCCCTAACTTGTTAGACGAACTTTTGAGTGGCTTTATATGGTTTTCAGTGTTTTGGGAGTAATTAACCCATGCATTTGGAAATCATGACTCACAGTGAAAGTGTACACCTCTGCGCAGAGTTAAAAACTGGTATACTAGCCGTGCTCACGGATACGAGCGGCCTTGGGGATTCTTACAGAATAGTTGATCACCATTGTTATATCATGCTTAATTATTATTGATTATTATTATGCTTATGTTAATGCTATTCATTATCCTTATTACAATTGATCATTGATTCATTAATGGGATTTGGATTACCTTGATGCTACTCAATTGCTAATTATATGATGATTAAAAGCTAAACGCAGTTAAACAGTGTCTAGCCTTTTTGAGCCTCATGAACCCTGTGTTATACTTGTTGAGTTCGACATGGACTCATTCTTGCTATTTCCCCCACACTCCAGTGTGTAATAAGATGCTACTCGGAAAAAGGACAAAGGTGTAGTGGAGTTTCCAGAAGACTAGTAGAAGTGCTAGGCATATGTTACCCCCAGTCAGCCGTCCCTGAGAAGAATGGAGCCCGAAGTTTAGTCACCGTTCCGCGATACTCTGATGTAAGTGTTAATATAGCTATGTATACGTTATATAATAACATTGTTTCTGATACTTTTTCATTCTGGCATATGTGTGGACTTCCTGGGCACACATATGATTAGCCTGGTTTTGTTCTTTAGAAAACCGGGTGTGACACGACCGGACGCGGTCCTTGAGAGGACCAGACGCGGTGGTCAGTCTAACACGTGTTTCAAAGGGTAATTGCATAATCGAACGTGACTGTGAAGTGACCGGACACGTCCGGTCACGTTCCAGTAAGGTCCCAAGCTGACCTGACACGTCCGGTCATCTATGATCGGACGCGATCGAGCATCAGGTCAAAGTTCAGTTAGGTTCTTGCATGATCAGACGCATCCGAACATCCCTGACCGGCGCATCCGGTCATCTCTGACCGGCGTGTCTGGTCACTCAGCACTGACTTTTGGTTTTCGACCGTTACACTTGACCGACGCGTCCGGTCACGTCGACCAGCGCGTTCGGTCAGTGTGAGTTTTGCTGATTCGGTAGGTAACGGTTGGATTTGTCTGAGGGGTGTATAAATACATCCCCTCCACCTCTTTTAGATGTCTCTTGCTCATTTGTTCAGTTGAGAAACACCTTTGGAGTGCAAGGGAGTGCAAGAGCCCTAGTGAGGATAGTGATTTGAGAATCAAAGTTTGAGATTCCTCACTAGTGACAAGAGTGTAGCAAGTGTGCATCCATCTTCTCATTAGGCTTGTTGTGGTCAAGTGAGAGTTCTAGCTTGTTACTCTTGGTGATCGCCATCACCTAGACGGTTTGGTGGTGATTGGGAGTTTGGTGATCATCCAACGAGCTTGTGGGTGACCCAACTCATGTTGTGAGCGGTTTTGGGTGATTCGCCGTGATGGAGTGTCGAAGAATCAACCCATAGAGAGCACTTGATCCTTGCGTAGATCAAGGGGGAGCTACACCCTTGCGCGGGTGCTCTAACGAGGACTAGTGGGGAGTGGTGACTCTCCGATACCTCGGCAAAACATCACCGTGTTCCTAACCCTTACTTTCAAGCATTTACATTCGTGCATTACTTTCATTGCTTGTTTACTTTCCTAGAATTGCCATGCTAGTCTAGGATTGGAACTTAGGGTGCAAAACTTTTACAGGTAGAATCACAAGGAACACTGGTAGGCACTAGGGGTGAAGTTTGGCTTGTAGGATTTAATTCTTGCAATTAATTTTTAGAAAAGCCCAATTCACCCCCCTCTTGGGCATCTTGATCCTTTCAAGGTGTAAGGTCCAAATAGGCTAGAGGGGGGTGAATCGCCTAATTAAAACTTCTACAAGAATTACTTAACCACAAGTAAGTACGAAAGGTGGCGAAGCAAAAGCACTAGCTCTAACTAATTAAGCAAGCCACCTACACAAGTCTAGTACAAGGCTATTCACTAAAACACAACAACAACTACAAGCTAGAAACAAGAAGTAATACGAGAGAAGAGCTTCGAGTGATTATACCGCCGTGTAGAGATGAGAAGTACCAATCAATCAATCACACAAGAGAAATCCTCGGGAAGAGAATGACACAAGAATTTATCCTGAGGTTCACTTGCTTCCCGGCAAGCTACTCCCCGTTGTGGCGATACACCCACTTGTCGGTTCGCGAGCTAATCGACTATCAAGAGTCGAGCCCTCGGCGGGTGCCGCACAACCGCACACAAGATGGGGATCCTCCAAGCCATGAGCTCCACTAGAGTATCCAATTCATGAACTCCCGCAGGGAAGGATCAAGAACGCCTTACAACACTTGGTGAGGGCTCCAACAATCTCCAATTGCGAGCTCAATCACCTCCGCTGCTCCAAGCCGTCTACCGTGTCGGAAAACATGGAAGAGTAACAAGAAATCCGCAGCAACTCGAAGATCAAGTGCCTCTAGAATGCAACTCTCAAGCAATGCACTTGAATCTCACTCAATCTCACTCAAGATGTGCAACTATGCAAAGAGATGAGTGGAGGGGTTGTTCTCTAGCTCAAAGTATGTCTCTAGGTCTCAAAATGTGCAAGAGACACCCTCAAATCTCGGACATCTTCTATTTATAGCGAAGGGGTACGCAACTAGCCGTTAGGAACTTAAACAGCCGAAGTCACGCCGATCGGACGCGCTGGTCAAACTGATCGGACGCTCCGGTCACGCAACGGCTAAGTTGTGAAGCACCGACTGGACGCGTTGGTCGCACAGACCGGACGCGCTGGGTGCGACCGGACGCGCTGGTCCCATAACTGACCGGACACGCTAGTCAAGCCTGAGTAGTGCACAACGAAACAGCGACCGGACGCGCTGTAGAACTGACCAGACGCCATAGTGCCAGCGTCTGGTTGGAGTCTAGTAAGCTCCCTGAATGATCGGACGCGTTCGGTCGACAGTGATCGGATGCGCTGCGCGTCCGATCATCAAACTGAAACACGCGCTGAAGCTGAACGCTGATCGGACATGTCCGGTCATACAGAGACCACATCCGGTCCAGCATCCGGTCACCTCTGTGACCTCCGTTCGCCTCCATTTCTTTTCCGACTTCCGGCGCAGTAGAAAATAGGCGTTTCACTTCTCCAAAAAGCGCTGAATCCCGCCTTGCAAGCTCGGCGGGAGGGAGAGAGGAACCCAAACCCCTCTCTACCGCTTAAACTCCACCGCCTTCGCAAATATGCTAACACCACCAAGTATCCACCACCATGTGCATGTGTGTTAGCATTTCAAAAAACATTTTCAAGGCATTATGTTAGCTCTTTTACTAGATCCTAATGCATGTGCTCAAGACAATGATCTAGTGGCACTTGATTCCCGAGCTAACCGTGATTGCCCCTCTTGATAGTCGGCTATGTATCCTAAACCCGGTCAATCACTTCTCTACTCATCTTAGACTGGCAAAAGGAAAACCCTATGGTTATACCTTTGCCTTGCGCTCTTAGATCCTTCTCTTCCACTTGATCATCATGTCCATCATATTATGTGCATCTCCACCATGATCATCATTTCATGTCCATGCACCATCTCTTTGTGATCTTGTGGCCACCACTCCTTGCCACATACACCTTCATCACATGTGTTGCTTATGCCTAACTCAAAACACTTAACACATGGCATTAGCAACTTGGTGTCATTAATTACCAAAACCAAACTTGGGCTTTCAATCTCCCCCTTTTTGGTAATTGATGACAACCATCACAAAGATATGAAATGAAATCAATTTTCAATTTCGATAGTATTAGCTCCCCCTACATATGTGCTTCCATGAGTTTGGTTCAATTGTGCACATATGTATGGATTTGAATTTTGGGAGAGTTACTACTATCAAATTGATGCTAAGGTATATAGAATGGACCTTTGAAGTGTGATACCAATCAGAGTTGCCTTTATATACCATCCTTAGCATCGATGTAGCTAGACACCACTTGTAATACATCACTTGTAAAGATCACAAACACTAAAATACCCCGTGAGATCAACATTATAAGCAAAAGGTATCTAGATACTACTTGTAAAGCTACTCTTAACAAATCATCATTCCAATTCTATTTCTCGCAATCACCATTCAATCATGAATATGAATTTAAGCTTTGCAATGCAACAATTCATCATGTTAATGCACATACAAATACAACAAATAATTCATGAGCTTGCTCCCCCTACTTGTGTGCTCAATTTTAATTTCTCTCCCCTTACTATATCTTTCTCCCCCTTTACAACTTAACTTTTTGTGACTTTTCTATCTTTGTGACTTTTCTCTCCCCCTTTGTCAACAATCACCAAAAAGATGCTAATTTTAGTGAGAGATAAGTTAATCAATATGAGGGAGTCCAAATTATGGTTCAATCTAGATCACTTGCCTAGAATATGTAATTCAGTTTGACCCAAGGACAAGCTTCTTCACACCTCATAAAGTATAAGAGTTATCTTGACCATGTTAAATTACACATCATGAGCTCATTTTCTAGATTCAACACTAGGTTTGCAAGCTCACAAACATGTCATATGCTACCACTAGATCAATCAAACATAGAAGCAATAGTGGTACCATATATACATCAAACTCATTTGATTTTCATGAATGAGCCTATTTGTCATGCAAATATGTCTATATGTTCTAACCATGTCCTTAGCAAAGTATGAATGATATGTCAAACAACTTTACCTTGCTATGTTGGAGGAGAGGCATGTCATATAAGAATGAGGGGGTGCACTCATTTCAAGTTGGAGAAGTCAAGTATGTTCAATTCATTCTTCAACTTGTAAAATCTCTTTTCATCAAGTGGCTTTGTGAATATGTCGGCTAATTGATCTTCGGTGCCAATGCTTTCAATGCTAATATCACCCTTTTGTTGATGGTCTCTTATGAAGTGGTGCCTTATGTCAATGTGCTTGGTTCTTGAATGTTGAACCGGATTTTGTGTCATCTTGATAGCACTTTCATTGTCACAAAATAATGGCATATTCTTGAATTTGATTCCAAAGTCATTCAAGGTTGCCTTCATCCAAAGCAATTGTGCACAACAACTACCGGCACTAATGTATTCGGCCTCGGCGGTAGATAGTGCAACACTATTTTGTTTCTTTGATGACCATGAAACAAGAGATCTTCCAAGCAATTGATAAGTGCCACTTGTGCTCATTCTATCAATCTTGCATCCACTATAGTCGGAGTCTGAATATCCAATCAACTCAAAATTAGACCCCTTGGGATACTATAATCCAACATCATGAGTGCCCTTAAGATATCTCAATATCCTCTTGGTTGCTTTCAAGTGACTTTCTCTAGGTAAAGCTTGATATCTTGCACACTTGCACGCACTAAACATCACATCCGGCCTAGAAGCGGTGACATAGAGCAAACTTCCAATCATGGACCGGTATAGCTTTTGATCTACCATGTTTTCACTATTTTCAATACCCAATTGATCATTGGTGCCCATTGGTGTACTCATTTGCTTAGCATCTTGCAATCCAAACTTTTTGATCATGTCCTTGATGTACTTGCCTTGACTTACAAAAGTGCCATTCTTCATTTGCTTGATTTGAAGTCTAAGGAAGTAACTAAGCTCTCCAATCATAGACATCTCAAACTCATTAGTCATCATATTTCCAAACTCTTCACAAAAGTCTTGGTTAGTTGATCCAAAGATAATGTCATCCACATAGATTTGCAACACAAACAAGTCATTTCCAAGCTTCTTGGTGAAGAGAGTGGTGTCAACCTTTCCCATCTTGAACCCTTTAGAGAGGAGAAATTCTCTCAACCTCTCATACCATGCTCTAGGTGCTTGCTTCAAACCATACAATGCCTTCTTTAACTTGTAAACATGGTCGTGCTTTTTGTCATCTTCAAAACCGGGAGATTTCTCAACATAAACTTCTTCATTGATGTAGCCATTGAGAAATGCACTCTTGACATCCATTTGATAGAGCTTGATGTTGTGTGCACAAGCATATGCTAATAAGATTCTAATTGCCTCCAATCTTGCAACCGGTGCATATGTCTCTCCAAAGTCAAGACCCTCAACTTGAGTGTATCCTTGTGCTACTAATCTTGCTTTGTTCCTCACAACCATGCCATCTTGATCTTGCTTGTTTCTAAAGACCCACTTAGTACCAATCACATTGTAGTTCTTTGGCCTCTCAACAAGTTTTCAAACTTGATTTCTAGCAAAGTTGTTTAGTTCTTTATGCATGACATTTACCCAATCGGAATCCTTCAAAGCATTTTCTAATTTTTTAGGTTCTTCAAGTGACACAAATGAGTAATGCTCACAAAAGGATGCTAGCCTTGATCTAGTTTGAACACTACTTTGAATTCCACCAATGATTTGATTCAACGGATGATCTCTTGCAATGCTAGTAGGTTGGAGTATTGGAAGTTGATTGCTTCCACTTGTTTGACCTTGAACTTGAGCTTCATCATGAGAACCACTAGAGCTTGCTTGGTTTGTATCAATTTGCACACTTTGGTTGATCACATGAATATCATCATCATCAACTTGCCTTGGCCTAACATCACCAATGTCCATGTTCTTCATAGCATTTGACAATTGATCTCCTTTCACATCATCAAGGTTTTGAGCTTCATTATGAGACCCTTGGGTTTCATCAAACTCTACATCATGAACTTCTTCCAAGGTGCCATTTGTGAGATTCTAAACTCTATATGCTTTGCTTGTGGTAGAATAACCAAGTAAGAACCCTTCATCATATTTCTTTTCAAACTTACTCAATCTAGTGCATTTCTTGAGAATATAGCATTTGCAACCAAACACTCTAAAGTATGCAATGTTGGGCTTTCTTCCATTTAATAGCTCATATGGTGTCTTCCCAAGCTTCCCATGGCAATAGAGACGGTTGCTACAATAGCAAGCCGTGTTGATGGCTTCACTCCAAAATGAATGACTCACATTGTATTCACTAAGCATTGATCTAGCCATGTCAATTAAAGTTCTATTCTTCCTTTCAACTAAACCATTGGATTGAGGAGTGTATGTTGGAGAGAATTGATGTCCAATACCAAGATCATCACACAATTCCTCAATTCTTGTGTTCTTGAACTCACTACCATTGTCACTTCTAATCTTCTTGATGGTAGTCTCAAACTCATTTTGCACCCTCTTGACAAAAGACTTGAATAGATCATAAACATCACTCTTGTCATAGAGAAAGAACACCCAAGTATATCTAGTGTAGTCATCAACAATCACAAAACCATACTTGTTGCCACCAATGCTAGTGTATGTTGTTGGCCCAAACAAATCCATGTGCAATAGCTCAAATGCCTTTGATGTGCTCATTTCACTTTTACTAGGATGTGCATTTCTAACTTGTTTGCTGGCTTGACAAGCACTACATGGTTTATCCTTCTCAAAGGTGACATCCTTCAAGCCTCTAACTAAGTCATGCTTCAAAAGTTTATTCAATTATTTCATTCCAACATGACCAAGCCTTCTATGCCACAACCATCCCATACTAGATTTACTAAGCAAGCATGATGTCAATTGTGTCTCACTATCATTGAAATCAACCAAGTATAAGCTACCATGTCTAAATCCTTTGAATATCAAATTTGATCCATCAACACTTATGACTTCAACATCATCACTACCAAATATGCACTTGAAGCCAAGATCACAAAGTTGTGCCACCGATAAAAGATTGAAATTCAAGCTCTCAACTAGCAACACATTTGATATGCTCATGTCATTTGAGATAGCAATTTTACCAAGCCCCTTGATTTTTCCTTTCTTGTTGTTGCCGAAAGTGATGGCATCAAAACCACCATTTTGACTTGTATCAATTGATTTGAACATACAAGAATCCCCAGTCATATGTTGAGTGCACTCACTATCAAGCACCCAATGTCTTCCTCCGGCTTTGTAATTGACCTACAAGACAAGATCAATTCTTTTTAGGTACCCAAACTTGTTTGGGTCCTCCAAGGTTAGTGACTAAGCTCTTTGGTATCCAAATGGCTTTCTTCTTTGAGCCCATCCATGGTGCACCAATGAACTTAGCATGAACACCATTTGTACCCTTGGTAAGTATATAGAAAGAATCAAACTTAATTGAGGATACATTAGCATTGGATTTCTTGTTCATGCAATGTTGCTCTATGTGACCAACTTGCTTGCAACTTTTGCAATAGCTACCATTGTTCTTCACAAAACGAGTCTTGTGAGGAGCAAAAGCGGCCTTGCCCTTCTTGGGGTTATAGCCCAATCCCTCTTTATAGAGAGAAGCCCTTTGGCTACCCAAGTACATAAGCAAGCGGTCCTCACCACCATAAGCCTTAGCTAATGTGTGATTGAGCTCTTTTACCTCCTTCTTGAGATTTTCATTCTCAACTATAAGTGTGGAGTCACAAGTGAAACCGCCACTACTAGATGAGGATGATGTAGATGAGCTACATGAAGGGTTAGTGGGAGCAACAATAATAGGCTTATGAAAAGTTTCATCAATTATATCACATGATATGCCTATGTTGCAAGTTTTAGCTTTCTCAACATTAGTTGGCATGTTTTCACATTTTTCAACTAGAGAGGAATGAGCTTCTTTAAGCTTAGTGTGATACTTTTGAAGCTTCTTATGGTCTACCTTTAGACTCTCATAAGATGCCCTAAGCTCATCAAGTTCTTGCATAAGATTTTTCTTTTCCTTAAGCAAGCCCTTGCACTCCTTTCTAGATTCTTTAAAATGTTGAGTGCAATCTTCTAACATAGTGATTAGTTCATCTTTAGTGAATTCTTCTTCATCACTATCACTATCACTAGCATTATCATGATCACTCTCATCGTCGGATGATACCTTAGCGGCCTTAGCCATGAAGCACGATGGAGTGTCGAAGAGGGAGACCTTCTCTTGGATGGCAATGCTAGCATGTCCCTTCTTCTTGCTCTTGTTGTCATCCTCATCATCACTTGAGGAATCATCACTATCCCATGTAGCAACATGAGAATCATTCTTCTTCTTATAAGAGCTCTCCTTCTTCTCTAGCTTCTTCTTTTGCTTCTTCCTCTCCTTCTTGATAGCATCTTCATCATCACTATCATAAGGACACTTTGCAATGAGATGGTCCTTGCTATGGCATCTAAAACATCTCATGGTATGCTCATTCTTATTGGATGAGTTCTTCCTCCTTCTTGCATGAAAGCCCTTCTTCTTCATGAATTTCCCAAATTGCTTGACAAAAAGAGCCATCTTCTCATCAATGTCATCACTATCACAAGAGCTTGAGTCTTCATCACTTGATGATTCAATTTTAGATTTGCCCTTGGATGTGGTGGCTTTGAATGCCACACTCTTCTTCTTTTCATCATCCTTCTTCTTTTTGACCAACTCCTCTTTCTCATCATCTTCTCTATATGAATCATCGGTCATCACTTCTTGGAATATTTGTTGAGGAGTTGAATCCTTCAATGTAGTCCTCACTAGCACGGTGATCAATGTATCAAACCTCTTGGGTAAGCTTCTCAAGAACTTCATAGAGAATTGGTTGTCCTTGACCTCCTCACCAAGTGCCTTGAGCTCATTGACAATGACTTGCAACCGATGAAACATTTTCGGTACACTCTCATCATCTTGCATTGTAAAGCTTGAAAAATTTTCTTGCAAGATATATGCTTTAGCTGTCTTTGTACCTTCGGTGCCCTTAAAAGTTTCTTCTAGCTTGGCCCAAGCATCATGAGCAATCTCAATGTTCTTCACTTGCTCAAAGGTCTTGTCATCTAGTGCCTCATGAAGAGCACTAATGGCAATGTCATTACATTGGAGCTTCTTCTCTTCCACCGGTGTAGGTGCTTCCGGATTAGCAACCTCAAATTTTGTTTCGGTGACCTTCCACACTTCTCTATTGATTGATTTGAGGTGTGCGGTCATCTTAACCTTCCAATATGCATAATTTGTGCCATCAAAGTGAGGTGCCTTCTTGGTGTTGTTAATGTGCAAGCTTAATTGAGCCATTTCTTTTCACCGTAGGTTGTTAAGCCTCAAATAAACGGTGCCTCGGCTCCGATACCACTTGTAAGGTCCAAATAGGCTAGAGGGGGGGTGAATAGCCTAATTAAAACTTCTACAAGAATTACTTAACCATAAGTTAGTACGAAAGGTGGCGAAGCAAAAGCACTAGCTCTAACTAATTAAGCAAGCCACCTACACAAGTCTAGTACAAGGCTATTCACTAAAACACAACAACAACTACAAGCTAGAAACAAGAAGTAATATGAGAGAAGAGCTTTGAGTGATTATACCGCCGTGTAGAGATGAGAAGTACCAATCAATCAATCACACAAGAGAAATCCTCGGGAAGAGAATGACACAAGAATTTATCCCGAGGTTCACTTGCTTCCCGGCAAGCTACTCCCCGTTGTGGTGATACACCCACTTGTCGGTTCACGAGCTAATCGACTATCAAGAGTCGAGCCCTCGGTGGGTGCCGCACAACCACACACAAGATGGGGATCCTCCAAGCCACGAGCTCCACTAGAGTATCCAATTCACGAACTCCCGCGGGGAAGGATCAAGAACCCCTTACAACACTTGGTGAGGGCTCTAACAATCTCCAATTGCGAGCTCAATCACCTCCGCTGCTCCAAGCCGTCTACCGTGTCGGGAAACACGGAAGAGTAACGAGAAATCCGCAGCAACTCGAAGATCAAGTGCCTCTAGAATGCAACTCTCAAGCAATGCACATGAATCTCACTCAATCTCACTCAAGATGTACAACTATGCAAAGAGATGAGTGGAAGGGTTGTTCTCTAGCTCAAAGTATGTCTCTAGGTCTCAAAATGTGCAAGAGATACCCTCAAACCCCGGACATCTTCTATTTATAGCGAAGGGGTACACAGCTAGCCGTTAGGAACTTAAACATCCGAAGTCGTGCTGACCGGACGCGATGGTCAAACTGACCGGACGCTCCGGTCACGCAACAGCTAAGTTGCTAAGCACCGACCGGATGCGCTGGTCGCGTAGACCGGACGCGCTGGGTGCGACCGGACGCACTGGTCCCGTAACTGACCGGACGCGCTAGTCAAGCCTGAGTAGCGCACAACGAAACAGCGACCGGACGCGCTGTAGAACTGATCGGACGTCACAGTGCCAGCGTCCGGTTGGAGTCCAGTAAGCTCCCTAAACGACCAGACGCATCCGATCGACAGTGACCGGACGCGCTGCGTGTCCGATCATCAAACTGAAACACACGCAGATGTTGAACGCTGACCGGACGCGTCCGGTCATACAGAGACCGCGTCCGGTCCAGCATCCGGTCACCTCTGTGACCTCCATTCGCCTCTGTTTCTTTTCCAACTTTCGGCGCAGTAGAAAATAGGCATTTCACTTCTGCAAAAAGCGCTGAATCCCGCCTCGCAAGCTCGGCGGGAGGGAGAGAGGAACATAAACCCCTTTCTACCGCTTAAACTCCACCGCCTTCGCAAATGTGCTAACACCACCAAGTGTACACCACCATGTGCATGTGTGTTAGCATTTCATAAACATTTTCAAGGAGTTATGTTAGCTCTTTTACTAGATCCTAATGCATATGCTCAAGACAATGATCTAGTGGCACTTGATTCCCGAGCTAACCGTGATTGCCCCTCTTGATAGTCGGCTATGTATCCTAAACCCGGTCAATCACTTCTCTACCCATCTTAGACTGGCAAAAGGAAAACCCTATGGTTATACCTTTGTCTTGCGCTCTTAGATCCTTCTCTTCCACTTGATCATCATGTCCATCATATTATGTGCATCTCCACCATGATCATCATTTCATGTCCATGCACCATCTCTTTGTGATCTTGTGGTCACCACTCCTTGCCACATACACCTTCATCACATGTGTTGCTTATGTCTAACTCAAAACACTTAACACATGGCATTAGCAACTTGGTGTCATTAATTACCAAAACCAAACTTGGGCTTTCAGGAGGAGCCAAGCAAATTTGGGTATGTAAAAGGAATTGATCTCATTTTGTAGGTAAATTACAAGGCCGGAGGTCAACATTGTGTGCTTGATAGTGGGTGCACTCAACATATGATCGGAGATCAAAGGACGTTCAACTCAATTGATACAAGTGGCAATGATGAGTTTGAGAGTATTACATTTGGTGGTAATGGCAAGGGCAAGGTCAAAGGGCTTGGAAAGATTGCAATATCAAATGACATGTCCATTTTAGAAGCTGTCTGTGGAGGACCAGGGAGAAGGATCATGAAACACAGAAGGAGAGGTTGATACTTGAGAGTGGATGAGGTTGGTTACATGAATAGAAGACGGAAGCGGTAACTAACACGGTTGCCCAATGCAAGCTAGCTTCCAAGAGGGTAACATTTTTCTTTGACCTTGCAACCCGTTCAGATTCTTAAAAGTACTGATCACTAAGTCTCGTTTTCTCAATTTCAGTTACTGAACAGTTACTTCCTGACCTACATTACTTTGAGTTGTTTAGGCTAGCTATGCACGCTTGACTGACCATATATAGTTGTCAGGTGGCTTACAACTTTTATGAGAAATGAGAATGGCACTTACATTCTACAAGCCTAACCGATTTGGTTTTTGGTCAGAAAGTGCTCCCAAAACTATACAGGACTGTATAGTTACTATATCATCTAATTAATTTGTCATTGTCCCTGACATCTTTCTCAGCCTTTGGTAGTTCATGCAATTTCTTCAAGGCAGCCTGCTCTCTACAACAAAAAGAGGATCCGAAACAGGCCCACAATAATTTCAAAGAAGGATTTCATAATTTTAAAGGACAAAGGGCCCAACACCAATGAGACCAACTTTGAGTTGCGGCTCTGGAAAAAAAATATTTATAGATGCTTCCTGTTTTTCAGTATCCAATGAGTACCATTTTCATTGAAGAAATTTGCTTTGCATCTTCAGATTATGTGTTAGAATCAAGTGTACAATTTTTTAATTCTCTGTATATGGTGTTGCCATTAATCTGCTAGCTTTCCATTTATTTATTTTTATCTGGGTTCTATTTTTTCCTTTAGTAGCAGGTAATTTTGTACCAATGTCATGTTCAGATTTGGCCTGCTTTTCCCATTGAATTCATACATGCATGCTTCTAGGTCCGTTTGTGTTTACACTGTACACGACCTTAAATGTTCACAAAACCATGCATAGTAGCAAAATTTGCATCTTTCCATCGCTTAGGTTCAGCAACAACAGGCATTCTCTTCCTGAAGTAGATTTTGATTGTTGGATTCAAAGAAGCTAGCGTGATGAGAATAGGCTGGTGGATTATTTCTTAACCTGGGTGTGTGGCCATGGTGCATACAAGTGCATTTTGTGAGCCATCATGCTTATTGTGTCCCGGAAGAGAAAGTCACACTGCACTCAAATGTTTGAAGAAGCGGGTGTTTCCTGACAGCGCTTGATCTTCACTAAGCTAGGCGTGTTTCATGACATTTTATTTGCTGATGCTGCCCTGTCTGTTCCGTGGTGTTGACAACATACCATCAATATGAAGGTCTAGGATCTCAATTACACGCTGTATGGTGGCTGGATCGAACAACAAAGATCAAGGAATGCGCTAGAACATCAACACAGCGAACACAAGAACTGGAACCGCCAGGTGGACTACCGGGAGACAGTGCCCTTTTTCACTTTGGTTTGTTCTGGATACAATGTGCTTAACCAGCACCACGACGCATTACTCAACTCCCTAATGACCCTGCATTATATATATCAAGCTAACACACACTCTGCAGCTATAAAAAACTGCTACACACTCGATACAAGTTTACTGAAAACACATGTTGCAGTTAACAGCAGAACGTGGGCGTGGTCACCACGCCTGGCTTGGCTTCCCCAGTTTGAAACTGGTCTTCCCGCCTTGCCGTCTCCATCTCAGACACGCCACGTCATTGCATACTCCTTGCACATGTGTGATCAGGATTACACCAACACACTCCCCCCTAATCCTGGCACACACCGAGATCTCTCACACCAAGCAAATGCCTCATCACAATCAGCTTGCCTGCTGCAAGTGGCTTGGTCAGCGCATCTGCCTTCTGCTCCTCGGTACCAACTCTCTTCACAACAATTTGCCCTCTCTCTACACACTCCCTGATAAAATGGTACTTGATATCAATATGCTTGCTCCTGCCATGAAAGACAGGGTTCTTCATGAGTGCAATAGCCGAGTTATTGTCAACATAGAGAGTCACTGCCTTAGGCTTCTCCTTGGTGATCTCACTGATCATATTTCTTAACCACAATGCCTGCTTGGCTGCAGCTGTGGCTGCCATGAATTCAGATTCACAAGAAGACAATGCTACTGTCTTTTGTTTCTGGGAGCACCATGTTATCAGGTTCTCATTCAAATAAAATGCCATGCCACCTGTGCTCCTTCTCTCCACTACATCTGCACCATGATCACTATCAGTATAGCCCACTAACTTATCTGAACATCCACCTTGCACATACACCAGTCCAAGGTTGATGGTACCCTTCAAATATCTCATGATCTGCTTAACTGCTTTTGTGTGCATAATTGTTGGTTTCTCCATAAATCTGCTTGCTACTCCAACTGAGTATGACAAATCAGGTCTAGTATGAAGCAAATATCTAAGACACCCAATCACCTTTCTATATTCAGTTGCATTCACTGCCTGACCACTCTTGTCTGCATCAAGTTTGCAACCAGGCTCCATTGGGAACTTTGTTGAATTGCAATCACCCATCCCAAACTGCAACAGAATTTTCTTGGCATAACCAGTCTGTCTCACAGTAACATAGTCTTTCTTTTGCTCTACCTCAATCCCAAGGTAGTATGACAGTAAGCCTAAATCTGTCATCTCAAACTCAGTCATCATCTGTCTCTTGAAAAAATTTATTGCCTCAGGATTTCCTCCAGTAACAATTAAATCATCTACATAGACACCTAAAATGACTGTGTCAACACCATTCCCCCTAGTGTATACTGCCTGTTCACTCAAACATCTTCTGAACCCAAGATTTTTCAGGCTTTTGTCAAGTTTGACATTCCAAGCCCTAGGAGCTTGTCTAAGTCCATAAAGAGCTTTGCTCAACTTCAGAACATACTGCTCTTTTCCCTTCACAGCATATCCCTCAGGCTGTGACACATAGACTTCTTCCTCAAGCTCCCCATATAAGAAAGCAGACTTCACATCCAAGTGATGAATCTTCCAGCCATTATTAGCTGCAAAAGCCAGTAATAGTCTCACTGTATCTAATCTGGCTACAGGTGCAAACACCTCTTCAAAATCTATTCCTTGCTTTTGCACATAACCTTTTGCAACTAATCTTGCTTTGTACTTCACCACTTCACCCTCTGAGTTCTTTTTCAACTTGAAGACCCATTTTAATCCAATAGGCTTCTTCCCTACAGGCAGCTTAACCAGCTCCCAAGTTCTATTCTTCTCAATGGATTGCATTTCCTTATCCATTGCCTCCATCCATTCTTGATGACCAGCTGCTTCACCATAACAAGATGGCTCATCTGCCTCTGCCAACAATGCCTCTACATCAGAGTCCATCAGTTCAACTTCAGTGGTCTCATCATAAATTTCATCAAGGTTTCTGAACCTCATTGCTCCACTTTCATTAACTGATGGTGGTGTGGAACTGTCACTATGAGACATGCTGTGATGTGGTGTCAACATACCTGCATTGACCATTTCAGTATCTCCCTGATCATACATTCCTACAGGCATCTGTAGCTCATCTGGCACATTGACAGAATTCTCAACACTTGCATCTGTCTCCCCTGCCTGATCTGCTACAACATTGTCAACATTCACAATACCTTCAGGCTCAAAGTCTCCTTCAACTACAAACTCTTCAGTGATGTTTGTGCCCAGGCTTAACCCCCAATTCCACATCTTCTTCTCTTCAAACACTACATCCCTACTAACGACAATCTTGTTGTTTTCAGGGTCATACAATCTGTGTGCTTTACTCCCTTCTTCCACTCCAAAGTAGACCAATTGTTTACTCCTGTCATCAAGCTTTTTCAGATGGGGTACAGCAACCTTGGCATGACATATGCACCCAAACACCCTCAGGTGTCCCAAACTAGGCTTCCTGTCATTCCAGGCTTCATATGGAGTTTTGTCACCCAACACCTTTGTTGGCAGTCTGTTCAACAGATAAACAGCATGCCTGACACCCTCTCCCCAATACCTTCCTGGTATTTTCATGCTCTTCAACAGTGCTCTAGCCATTTCCACCACAGTCCTATTTCTCCTCTCCACCACACCATTTTGTTGTGGTGAGTATGGGGCTGTGAAATGCCTTTTGATTCCTGCTTGTTCACACACCTTGGCAAATTGTCCAGCTAGAAATTCTCCTCCTCTGTCTGACCTGAGTGTTTTCACTTTGCACCCAGTGACATTTTCAACATCTGCTTTGTACTTGACAAATGCTTCACATGCTTGATCCTTCCTCTACAGCATGTACACCTGCATCCATCTAGAATGGTCATCAACTAACAGCATGAAGTATCTGTTCCTTCCTGCTGTCTCTGGTGATATTGGTCCACACAAATCAACATGAACCAGCATGAGCTTCTCAATTGAATGCCATTGTGTAGACTTAGGAAATGGTGCTCTAGTCTGCTTAGCTGCAAGACAATCACTGCACACCTGATCTGGGTGACTGATCTCAGGTACTCCCACAGCCATCTCCCTTTTCACCAGTTGATTCAGAGATCTAAAATTCACATGTCCAAGTCTCCCATGCCAAAGCCAGGCTTGATCATCAATGCTAGCCAATAAGCAATTTGGTTCTACTATTCTCAACTCAATCTTGTACATCCTATTTTGTGTTCTAGGCACTCTCATGATAACTCTGACAGGATGTTTCTCTAACACTTCTAACACATCTTCATCCAGTACAACCTTGTGTCCTATTTCAGTTAACTGACCCAAACTGACAAGATTGCTTTTCAACTTAGGAATGTAGTAGACATCAGATAACACCCACTGATCATCACATTTGCCTTGAAACACTATAGTACCTCTACCTCGAATTGCTACAGTAGAGTCATCACCAAATCTTACCTTGCCTGTTATAGCTCGATTCAAATCTCTGAACTTCTGAAGATCACCAGTCATATGGTTGCTTGCCCCATTGTCCAAGTACCAAATGTCGCCTGTCGAATTGCCTCCCTCTGACAGGTGGAGCTCTGGCACTGTTCTGGCTTCATTCAGAAACACTTTCTGAACTTTCTGAACTTGCCCTGATGACGAGTGCTCATTCAGTCCCAGCATCGCTGTTTCTGCGAGCAGCACCGTGGGCTCGTTCTCCTCCGCCTTTGCATAGTGCGCCTCCTCCTTCTTCTTCTCCTCCGGGCACCGGTTGGCGTAGTGCCCATAGTTGCGGCACTTGAAGCACTTGATGTGACTTTTGTCACGCTTCCCCGTGCTGTCCTTCCCGGCGTCACTGCCACCGCTGCGGCCTCCGCTTCCTCCACATCGGCCCCGACCGCG
Source organism: Saccharum hybrid cultivar R570 (assembly GCA_038087645.1). NCBI lineage: Eukaryota > Viridiplantae > Streptophyta > Magnoliopsida > Poales > Poaceae > Saccharum > Saccharum hybrid cultivar. The sequence goes on along the minus strand of JAQSUU010000001.1, from coordinate 31,134,451 downwards.
ACCTCGCCCGCCGCCTTCATGCTTCCTCCCCTTCCCCGAAGAGTCACCACCTGATCTCTTCTGTCTGGCCTCCCACTCCGCCTGCGTGAGTAGCACCTGCCCACTGTCAGATCGCGTGCCGCCACTGCTCCGCCGTGTGCGTTCCTCGAACGCTTTCAAACGCCCCACCGCCTCATCAAATGCAAGTGTTTTCAAATCATAGAACTGCTCTATGCCCGCCACGACGTTGAGGTAACGATCGGGGACAATGTCAAAAAGCTTCTTCACCATCTCTGCATCATCAAGGCTTCCACCCAGGCTGTTATATTTCACTGACAGTGTCATCAGTTTCCCCACAACCTGATCGAGCGGCTCGTCCTCCTTCATCCGGATTGCATCGAACTCGCCCTTGAGCGTCTGCATCCGAGCGTCCTTCACTCGATCTGCGCCGACGAATCTTGCCTTCAGGGACTCCCACACCTCCTTGCCAGTCTTCTTCTTGGCAACTTGCATCAGCAAGTCATCCGGTATGCACTGCAGAAGATGCGCCTTGACCTTCTTGTCCTTAGCGGTTGCCTTCGCCTGCTCCGCCGCACTCGGCGTTGCCGACGTCCCGCTCCCCGCCTCCGGCTCCACCACCTCCCACTCCCCCCGATCCTCCATGATCGCCTGAACCCGAATGCACCAACTGGTGTAATTCGTGTTCGTCAGAGTCGGGTAAACCTGACGAGCTTCCCCGCCGCCCTTCTCCCCGCTCACGCTCATGGCTACGATCTGGAGTGTCTCCGCGTGTAATCAAGGCTCTGATACCAAATGAAGGTCTAGGATCTCAATTACACGCTGTATGGTGGCTGGATCGAACAACAAAGATCAAGGAATGCGCTAGAACATCAACACAGCGAACACAAGAACTGGAACCGCCAGGTGGACTACCGGGAGACAGTGCCCTTTTTCACTTTGGTTTGTTCTGGATACAATGTGCTTAACCAGCACCACGACGCATTACTCAACTCCCTAATGACCCTGCATTATATATATCAAGCTAACACACACTCTGCAGCTATAAAAGACTGCTACACACTCGATACAAGTTTACTGAAAACACATGTTGCAGTTAACAGCAGAACGTGGGCGTGGTCACCACGCCTGGCTTGGCTTCCCCAGTTTGAAACTGGTCTTCCCGCCTTGCCGTCTCCATCTCAGACACGCCACGTCATTGCATACTCCTTGCACATGTGTGATCAGGATTACACCAACACAATATGGTGGAATATAATTATGCATCTTCAGGATTTATTGGCACCCAAAGGTTATGCCTGATGGTTACATATTATGATAATCCTAGACTAAACATGAACTTTTTTATTAAGTTCTCATGTTGCTCTACTGGTAGCATAATTTGGTGGATAATAATCTGGGCTTGTCGTTGCAAAATCTGAAAAGTGTTAATTCTGCCTGGTGTATCTAGATGAAAAGGCAAACACGTCAATAGCATGATGGTAGGTCCTCTGGTTGGGAGGCTGATGCCAACCATAGTTCAAATCCTGCGTTGCATGAAAAAAGGCTCTCTTTGTAACTGTCTACAGTGATGTACGTGCTGTAGTCTGGTACACATGTATGAACTAGTGTGTATACTATGCAGATTTGAAGAGGGCTATGCGTGAAGGCAGAAAAGTCCCTGGCAAAAAAATATATATTCCATGCAGATTTGAAGAAGGCAACGTGTGAAGGCAGAGAGGTCTGTGGGGCAAACAAAATGTTATTTTTTAATCATGCAGGATATAGGTTGGCCATAATACGTGGTTTTAGGGTTACAAACTGGCCGTGATATGTTGGTTTGTGACCCGTGCCTTGTAATTGTTGAGTAAATCATGCAAATCTTGTGCCAATTTTTTTTATAATCTTGGTCTAGTCTTAATATGTATGCAGTGTGTGTGTAACAATAATTAATATATCATATTATGTTGATATTTCTAAAATATCAAATAAGCAATAAAAGTACTCTATCTGTTTCAAGACTTCTCTAAATTATAGTTTTACTGTATCTCTAGATAATAAGTGTATATGTATATCTAGCTAATTACCTAGAAAAGTCAAAACGAGTTGCAATTTGAAACTACTCGAGTAGTATACAAAAAATCTTACTCACAATCAATCATGGATGCACACATGACATGTACTTAGCTATGTGTTTAGGGGTTGGTGTCTAATGTGGCAAGTAAAATAGACAGCAGCCGTCTAAAGTGTACCGTACCGTGACTGACTGATGCAGTGCTGCGCTGCCGGACCGTAGGGTCCGGGCCGCCGAGGCAGGTGCCGCTCGCGGTGAGGACGGAGGTGGCTCCCGGCGAGGTGCGAACAGAAACACAAGAAGGATAAAAACGATTTATTTCATAACCAGTGGTAGGTGGGTAATTTTTTTCCTCCAAAAGCCACCGAAAGTAGTAGGGGGAGAGATACTTTTGGATTTATACTACACTAAAGACAGACGATAGAGATGGCTCTGTGGCGCTGCTGTGCATTGCTTGCTGCCTTTGGGCCTGCTGGCTGCTCATTTACACATGTGAAGATAATGAATCCAAACACCCTCTAGCTAATAATGGATAGCTATAGTTAACTAGCTAATACTATTAGATATGAGCTAGTCAGTTACCTATTATCACATAATGAATCCAAACACCCTCTTGTTCACTTGAACTACTTCAACATTGTTTTTCAGCGAACGAAAAATATTTTTCTCTTACAACAAATCAGCATAAACATCAGCATAAGCCAAATTTCAGCAAAACAAACAAGCAGGGAAGAGGGTGTCTCTGAATCCAATCATGCCACCCATTCGACGAATCGAATCCCTTGGGCGTCTTCAGAAACCTTGGGAAGGGCGGAAGGCTCGCAACTAAAATGCACTGTCAGCAAACAATGACTCAGTCAAGCAATGAAGCAACCAGCAGCTTCAACATCCTGCATCTATGATGTAGCAGAAAAATGCCCCAACCAACCCAGATCAGTACAAAGATACTGTTTCCGGTAGTGCTTGGTTGCGTTTGATTTGATCATGTCTTTGTGTTTTATATGTGCCTGTTTCGTCTTTTTCTATCGCCGCTCAACCGCTGGGTATGTCCTTATCAAAAAAAAAGTCGGGTATGACAATCTAATTGCTCGAGTGAACCTTTTGTTTTTCAGGAATCAACTAATAGTTCTTCGCGGAGCGCGGAAGTTTTCTTTTGGAACACGTGATGACGTGAACAAACCCCTTGGAGCTACACAGGCCGCTGGACAAATAAGCTGCAACTACTACTCTAGATACTTCTAGTCTACCTCTGTATCATCATCGTTGGAACTTCAGTAGCTACCAATACTGGTCGTCCTAGGATTCTCTGTTCCACCGACCTGTCACCCAACCCTCTCCTTAATTGTTAGTCTCCAACAAGCCCAATAAACGTCCCCACAGAGGACAGCATGGTTCAGAGGAATGCTTGTTCAATGTGTTCAAATAATTATTGTTCCAGCGATACAAACTATTTGGTCTAGGCAGATAAATAAGGTTCGAAAAGAATTAAGGAGCGAGGTGAGAGAGGGTTCGTCCCCTAGCGGTGTTCTGTACCACCGGCAATAATTAGAGCGTGTTACTCGGCTCTTTCGTAGCCTGACTCTGCATGGAAATACAATCAAACAGAGCAAGTTGTACATGATCAACCAGCCTCTTCCTACCCTAGTAGTTAACCTCATACGAACCAGCCTAGACCATCCAGACAAACAAACAGGCCCATGTAGCTGGGAAACGCAAAATATTATGTAAACATTGATGATGATCAAAATATGCTAAAATATACATTATATATGTTATTCGGTTGGCTCATGGAGATCAAACTCTGACAACTTTTGTACCCAATAATTTAAAATTCTCTGGCAACGACCACCAATAGTGTAGCTGCACATGGACGCCTCCTGTAGTCCTGTGTGGTTCTGCCGTATAGATATTGCTCTTGCCTTAAAATGTACGTTCAAACTCCCAATGTCCTTCGCTTGACAGAAAGTTCATTTATCTTGCTAAATATCGTGAAAACTGAGTTCACATCAGGCCCAATTTCGTTGCTCGATCACGCCTAGTGTGAAAGGGGAAGGTTAGAAAAACTAGCTAGTGCCAGATTGCCAATACAACAAATAAATGGTAAAGTTAAAAAAAAGATAAACTATGCAACAAATCATAAACAGAAAACATAATCATTCCGCTGCTGTTTATCATAATTATCTTGCTTGAAAAATTATCAAACTTTTTTTTTGCGATCATGCCTAGGTGCGTTTTTCATTAAGCAGAATGGAGTTGGAGCACCTAAGTACACACACGAAGGGACGGTAACACCAAGGTTACTGAAACCTTCAACCCAGCCTCTTACACAACCAAGGATTACATTGCACCCGGACTTGCGACCACAATAGACACCATTGCCACGCCTAATAGGTTTGGGAATTAGCTTCCTAGTCCACAGCCACCATTGCAACGCTGGTTCATCGTTGATGATGACGATCTCCTGAAGGTGCAACCTGTCCAGCCATACGTGCCAGACCTCACGACTGAAGTAGCATTGCAGCAAGATATGATCCATCGTCTCGCTCCCTTGATCACCGAAGATGCAAGTGTCCGATTGCTGCAGGCCATGTCGAAATCTCCTTTTGTGGAGTTATCAAACTTATTGGTTTCTAGGGAAAAAAATCTGTTCCAATTTCTGAAATACGCAGTGAGCTAGCTCAGCGTGACAACAATGGTTTTTAACTACTGCTATGGTAACAGAAAAAATAGAATTGCACTGTTTGTTGTAGCGAAGTTGTGCAGAAAGCAGATACCTCAACGGATGTATTGGCATACAGTAAACAGATATTTCTTCCGTCCCAAATTATGTCATTCTAGTCAAAGCATCTTAAGTTTGACCAAATTTATATAATAAAATAATAACACTTATGATACCAAATAAGTATCATTAGACTCTTTGTTAATTATATTTTCGAAGTATACATATTTTGTGTCATAAATCTTTGTAATTCTCTATATAATTTTGGTCAAACTTGAGATGCTTTGACTCAAAGTTGGAATGACTTATAAGTTGGGACGGACCGAGGGAGTATACAATACTAACCCCACTACGAAGATACCCTGCCACCGGCCATCAAAGCAATAGAATCGCAGAGGGCCATCCAGCACGGTATTTTTTCCGAAGAATTAGTAGTCCTTTGTTCCTGTAAGTACACATAAGCGAAAACAAACTGAATCAATTAGTTCATATATAGTAACATGAAATAGGAAAAATCAAACAGCCAACTATAATAAATAAAACGAAAGGAGTGTAGGAAAATTAAACAATTTGTATATAAAAAAACCTTACTTACCAGTATGCACGAGTGCAACATGTAATGATGTAGTGAATGAAGCTGCATGGACCCGGTTCAATGCCATCCAAGCTGCATTGATCCATGGCTAGCGACCAGGTGCCACTGCCAAGGTGATATTGAGCAAGATAACGATCAACCTGATGGGTGCATATGATGGTGTCGGCCGTAACGGTAGGTAATGCCTTGGCGGAGACACTAAGAGCCCTCTCCTGAATGAAAATAGCCTTGTCCCCTATGCTAATCTGGGGAATATACATTCCCATGATGAGATCTGCCAGCTTATAAACTACCATTCTGGACCGAGAAACATCAGTGTGGCCTATTACCAGTACCTCTGAGTCGCACTCTACGAGATAGATAGGTTTACAGAGTTTATCAAGCGTGCATGTAGCAATCAGCTTTGGCGGTTGTAGTACCTCCTCCGGTAAGGGTGTGTCTATCTGGAAAATCTGTACACTAGGTTCAGCCGTCTTCATATACCTCTTCTCACACGCCACATAGATCTTGCCTTGAGATGATAATAATGATCGAGAAATCTCGTACCACCACGTTGACACAGTCCACTGCCGGTCCTGTGAAGTTGCAAAGGCTACACGATACAGGTTCGTTATTGCAAGCATGACAGTGACGGCACCATCATCAGCGAAGGTAGCAGCAGCAAAGATATTTCTAAGTATGGGCAGCTTTCTTTGCTCGGGACATCCAATGAGCTCTTGAACCTGCGGGAGGAGGGTGGAGAGCGGTGGGAGATCAACAATGTCGCCGGTGAAAGGATGGAGTACGCGAATCGCGGTGTCGTGGTCTCGCTGCAGGACGAGGAGGCCATCGAAAGAATCGAGAGCGCAGTGGTCCTGGAACAGCGGGATGTGGACGCGGACGAAGGCTCCCGTGTCGAGGTTGAAGAAGTGGACGTAGCCGTGCAGCTTGGGGTGGCCAGGGTGGAGGCCCCCGCCCTCGGGCAGCATCATCCAGCGCCGCGGATGGAAGCGTGGGTCGACGACGCCGCGGCCTCGCGGGGACGCAGTGCCGGATCGCCAAGCGGAGCAAACAGCACGAAAGCGGACGTAGTCCAGCAGGTCGCCGGCCAGTAAGAGCGACGCTATCAGGCGAACCAGATCGTCAGGCAAAGACGACGCCCAGCGGGACGTCGTCGACATTATGTCGGAGTTCATGGAAGCAACCCTTGGCGACGACGAAGGTTCGCACGTGATGAATAGCCGCTGCTTGACTTTTTTTTTATTAAACTGCCGCGGCTTGACTTGTGATTTGCCAAGAAACCACTTTGCAACTGACCGAAATCGCAGAATCTAAAACGAGACGCGGCCGCTGTAAGCAAGTGTACGTTCGCACCTGTGGGCTCTCGATCTATATATCGGTGGCCGCCGCGGTTAGGGTTTCACGGCCCGCGGCGGGGACAATGCAACGGTTTTGATATAGGAGTTAGATTATATATATGGCAGGTTGATAGCGCGATTGTAGATTTGTAGTCCATAACGGATAAGGGAGGGCCGGCTGGAACCCGAATCGGCCGGCCATGGACCAGACGCTGCATCGATAGGCTTGCAACAGGACGGGCCGACCTGTTCGTGAATCCGATCCGCTCCTAAATTCAACCTGTTCGTGTCCGATCAGCTCCTAAATTCAGCTCTCCTAATAATCGACTAGCAAAAAATGTAAGTGTGTTGGATGGAATCTAATACGTCTTATAGAAAAAAAAAATTATGAGTGACAATCATCTGACTGTTAGACTCAATGTAGGCCGCCCAACCAGGGGCGGAGACAGGGGGGGGGGCAGGTGCCTGGCCCCCCTAATCATGCACAATTTTCATTGGTACCTCTCATTAGTTTTTATATATCACTAGAACAAGCCTTTTTAGTCAATTCTAAAATGTCTTTTCAAATAAATCTCTTAATTATTTAATGTTAAGTGTCTAAATATAATAAATATGATGGTATCTTTGACCTATGAATAACCTTTTTATTTTCAATTTAGACATTTAGCATTTTTCTAAATAAAAAGATTAATAGCATCTCTATAAATTTGGTATAGTTTACTTGCAAAACTAATAGATCTAGCAAGTTAACAGAAGAAATAGGAATATTAAATTTTGTCCTTCTCCAACAGTCTCCTATAATAGCTTCTAAACGATTTTGCATGGGAATTCCAGACAATTTTTTACGAACTAAACCCCTTTTTAATAGTTTTTTTGTCTCTTACCGCTTTCTCATGCATCCAATTTACGTCGATCTCCAGAGAAAAATGTTGAACAGAGAGCGAATACGGAGTTTCACTTGACTGCAGAAACTTACACGTTGTAGAGGATATTTAGTAACTTTTTATTTTTAAGGAGCCCTTTTACCGAACAGTTGGAGGGCACCTTTTTTCTTTTTCTAAAAATCCAAAATGGGAGTTGTTTTACAAAACTTCTGGACATGCTCTAAAGACAATTTATTATAATTTTTTAAGCCAACATCAAAATGATAATTTTTAAACTAACATCAAGATTTGATAGTTTTCTGTGGACATTCGATGACCCGGCCCCCCCAATATCTAAATCCTGGCTCCGCCCCTGCGCTCAACCCTAGGAGCCCCTCGCTCCACCGCCGCTGCCCGCACCCTAATCCCCCTCCCCTTGTCTCTCTCGCACGGGAGCGCGCCTTGAGGAGTGCATGGAGTGGCCGCCGCCCGCGTCTCCTAGCCACATTCGCCGCTGGGGGCGGGTGCCACCGCCGCGGCCACCCGAGCACCGCGTCCGGGTGGCCGAATCTGGCGCCCCACGGTCGCCTGCCCCTCCCCAACCGCGCACCGAAGCTGGCGCAGGGGAGCGCGCGGCACAGCCACAGTCGTCGCCTGTGTCGTCCTCCACCAGTGCCCCACCTTACAACCACGCACGGGGCGGCGAGGGGTGGGGGGTGGGGGGTGGAGGGGCAGATCTGCACCCAGTCGCCAGCGCCAGTCGTTGACGCCGCCACGACAATAGAGCAACTACGCGTGGGGTCCGATTTCGAGCACGATGTGCGGACCTTAGTTGTCCCTAGTCCCTTTGACACCTTCCTCGTCCACTTGTCCATCATGCTAAGCTCCAGACCAATGGTTGAGGTAGGGCGCCCCATGGGCTATGATTAGCAGACTCGGGCCGGTGATTTCGCAAGCACGTCGTCCACCCCTTTCCCCTCGCCGCACCCTTCTACCCAGGGGCAGCTCGGCGGGCCGCTCTAAGGCTCGTCGATGGGCGGACGATGGCATCCTCGACAATTCTGACACAGAAATAGCACCGACCACCTTCTCAACCCCCTACCTCCACGCGGTCCATCAGGGACCGCAGCCAAGGACGTTAACGCTGCCTGAGAGAGCTCAACCGCACTCCATCATCATTGGTGGCACTTGCGGTGAGGCAGCCAATCAGGCGGCCACCGGGGGGTGGCTTAACTGCACCAAGCATCATCGCCCATGACCCAGGCTCCTTCATGGGCTTCTCGCCCATGACAACTATGTGGACACCGACATCAACTGGGTTGCACGGTGCGTGCCAGCCCATCTATGCCTCGAACCACACTTTGGCGGCCGCAAGGTTTTCTCCGCTCTGGATGCTGACAACTGGCGTGAGGTCATGTCACAGGGATCATCAACCAGCTCTGACAGGGGTGCACCCTGCGTGTCCTGCACGTTCGGGGGAACATCGACCCTCTACTTGCTTTCTGGCAGAACTACACAGGAAGTGCTTCAGTTGTCTCTCATCCTCACACTGGGTGGTGACCTATAGGCTGCCTCTGTGTTGCCTAAGCTGTAGGGCATTCCGACATCTCGCACGCGACTACAAGCGGCGGTGGAGGGTGCCTCCTACCAGCTCCAGCGGCTAGGGGGATGGGCGTCTAGCCAAGATGACTTGCCCAATACTGTACCTTAGGCACCCAACCACCCCCCAAGTCGGTTTGGCGGAGTCAGGTGGCGTTGTGCCTGTACTGAACTGCCCTTGATCCTATTGGCTGAGGGCATCGACGTCGGTGTAGGAGGTGCTAGAGATGACTGGGGGTAGGCACTGCCGACTCCTCCAGTGATGTTGCAGCTGACCGCGGTGAGCCAGTCAATGTGACACGCCTTCTTGGGCTCGACCCGTTGACATTGACCACAGGGCCTCATGACATGCTACCTGGTCACGACGCCACAGATGACCTAATGGTGGAGGAGTTCGCAGCCTCACTTGCCGCCAGTTGGGTCATCATGTGCCCTCCACTTGGCCCCGTGGCCTCAACTCCGGTGGCTACCCAGTTGGAGGATGGGGCCACGACCACGGTGATGATCACCGGCATCTGTAGCTGCGAGCAGTAGGCGCCATCTAGCATGCCGACTCAGAGGTGCAGACACCACCTTCGTACCCCACTCAGTGAGCAACGGACTCACCACTGGTGTCGCCTCAGTAGGGGCGAGCATAGGTCACGCCGTTGCAGTTGGTGTAGAATGCCCCCTCGGGTGTTGTTGCATCTACGGAGAACGCCCCCGCCAAGCTTCGGTTCGGTCAACCTCACAGCGAATGTTGGCTTCCCCAGTACGATGCTAGGGGTAGTGTTGGGGTCACGTGGGGAAGATGGTCAGTGGGCTGAGATAGGATGCGACGATCGAAGGATCAGGAGGCGAAGAGACGAAGAGGGGAGATCAACGCACGTGCGCGGTAGGGCTGTGGGATGGGGGAGATAGGGCTGCGCAAGTTTTGTGTGGAGATGGATCTGGCTGGCCCGGCTAACCACGTGCCGTCAGTTGAGCGCACAAGGGACTTGGGCGTGGGCACCACCGTGCTGCCCCGGCTTCCCGCCTAGCCACTGCTGCTCCGAGTGGCCATGGGCCATTGGCCGAGCGTGGGGTGAGTTGCGAGGGGCAATGCTATGCATCGACTAGGGTGGCACGAAACATCACGCCTTCTAGCTTTTTCCCTTCTCTACATGCATCGTCCCACTTTTGCGTGTCTGCTGTTGACATTCCTTAGCGTCACTACTAAGGACAGAGTTGAATCAAGTCCCCGGCAATGGCTTCAGAAATGCTTATTGGTATTTATTAACTTGTCACTTGTTTTAGTAGCCACTTATTATATACCTATATCATCTAACATTACTTTACTAGGTTGTCATCCCTAGTGATGGTACCATAGATACTTGTTGGTACTACCTAGCATTACAACTAAAATAATACTAAGTAGTTCTTTATCATCTTATGTGACTAAAAAGAATATATAAATATATGAATGAAAAGGATTTACAAGCGCACATATAATATACCATTGTAGCACTTCACCTGAGAGTATTCCAGGTATTGTTATTTATATTTTTACCATAGGAAAGGTCTAGCGTGAACATGTATTGATAACTTATACTATTAATGGAGAAGTAAACCATAGACAATGTTCTACTCATAACAAGGGTAAGTCACAAGATAAGATATGTATATATGATAAGTATTGATTAATGATAATGAATAATTAATCACTCAGAGTGCTCCTTTCTATAGCATTAGCATTACTAAGTAGAAATTAGAGAGATAATTTTTAAATCATTCTTAATTACAAGTCAAAACATACTATGATTGGTGCAATTACACCAAGTAGTCATGACTAAGATCAACTTCATATCTACACATAAGGGATATTACTAAGGAAGATTAAGAACAGAGTTTGTCTTCCTTCGTATCTGGATTCTACTTGTATACCTATATTCGGGGAGTGAACTACAAATGACTCAGAGTGTCACATCCGTGATCTACCACATGACCCAGAATATAGGGTGTATCCGCAGGTAAACAACATATAAGCACCATGCTTACACAATGTCGACCACTCACCCCATGTACTTTGGAGCAAGCGCTATGCGAGCTTATGCATGAATATGATGATAATCTAGCTATACTAAGCATATAATCAAAGTAGACGATAAACGTGATAACTAAGAACATAAACGATAATAATTGTAGCAAACATATAAAAGTAATGAGAGATACAAAAGAGAAGGGGTACAAAGATTATACCAAACCACGCTCTTGACAAGATCAGGAATCCAAGCAAAGCCTGCTTGCCTCTCTCTAGATCTAACCTAGCTAGCTATGCCTAGAATATAGAGGATCTCTGAGGATTAGGGTTTTTGTCTTCTGCTTCTATCTTTGATGACTTATGCAATGATATCTGGGGGGGTAGCAGGGGCTGGTATATATAGGCCAGAGCGTCAATCTTGAGCCCTCGAATCAAATCGACTTGAATAAATGGCATAGATGCAATCTAGGAGACGGTGGAGAACCGACATAGCGACGGGGGGCTGACATGTGGGTCCCAAGGGTCGACCGGCCTGTTGGCCCCACCTGGCAGTGTCTCGCCCTCCGCTTCGGTGTGGTGTCCTATCGAGTCTTTTGAAACCTTCTGGTGTCCGTTTCGCTATGGATAAGCACAATTAATCCTGACTTATAGGTCCACCTTGACGGTTTTCTAGATAAACCATGCAGAAAATACAGATTCACCAAAACTCGTGAAATTTGTTAGTTTAAACCCCTAGAACTTTTGTTGGTGATCATATTTATGCCCATATACATGTTATATTGACGGTTTATAATGGTTGTTAACTACCGTCAACAAACTCCCCCAAGCTTAACCTTTGATAATCCCTTAGCAAAGCTAAACTCAGTAAATGGATCAGGAGTTGCATCGATGCTTTCACTCCTCAAAAATACACATGTGTTCAAACAAGAATTCTACTCCGGATTAGAATGAACGGATCTGACTTTTAAACTTACCCATATTTCCATCAACCATGGGGCTTCTTAGCCTTCCCTTGGGTCTTGAGCAATTGAAAGACAGAAGATCAAGTCAAGCACTATGTCTTAAGTTCTTTGCTCAACCATTATTCCAGTGCTTTTATGGGATTTTTAAAATAAAACTCAGAGCTTCCATTATATGACACTCTAAAGTCTCTCAATATATGTGGTATTTGTGGATCCTCACCAAGACAGTAATGATATTATGCCTTTCTCTTCCTACAACTAAGGCTTATGTGGAGCTCATAGGAGTGGAGAAAACATTAAAGAGCATCCTTGCAATACATATATTGTAAAGTCAAACCTCAGATCCAAAAAGAGTTGAGTCATACTATCAAATCAAGATGTACATGTATGTGGATGTATGTGGTGGATATATATGGTGTCTAACCTAATTCTACTTTGCTTCTTGGAAATATATCTCTCTTTTGAATCTTGAGAACAACATTGCAAGAAAACATGGGATATCTTATTCATCTCTTTCTTCTTTTTTCAGGCGGGCATCTGAGTATCCATTGTTTTAGAAATCTTAGACACTTGTCCATTTTATCTCAACTTTTTTTTCTTTTATGAATAACTTTTGCATAGCCCTATGCTTCTTTTCGCAATGAGAACTTGGAGCATTTATTTGATGGATATCCTATAGGGCATATTTTTGGGTGTTCACTCTTAGTGTAAGAGTAAAACATTTTTAGGTGGATCTAAATGGAATGACATATTTATGCGCCTACCTCCAGTGTAGGAGTAGTGCATATGTGAGTGGTGTGTACGTGATCTTGATTTTAAGAGCATGATAAACCTCTCATAAGGGTCAACGAAACTTGACTAAACTCAATGCAAAACAAGCAGCATATATGAGAAGTTTTCCTAATCTAAATTGATGAGGACATCGCCAAGATGGAGTCGAGGACGACTCCAATTCTAGAAGGAGGGGATGATGAGGACATCGCCAAGATGGAGTCGAGGATGACTCCAATTCAAGAAGGGGAGGATGATGAGGACATCACCACGCTGGACACACCGACGTTATGCTCTTTTCCAAGTTGCAATTCGTCCCCAACTCAGCTACCACGTCACCCTCGGATTCAGCAGACACGTCGTCACTGTTTTGGTCATAACTCTCTCATACGACATCAAAACGGGGTGTTCTTGGATGTGTTGGAAATGGGACGACGACGCCGTCGTTTTGGATCTGGTCCCAGCTCCAGAAGGTCTGTCGATCATTCTGTGTGACCAAGTCAAGGTGCTACGTCACCTATTTGGGCCAACTTGGCCATGTATCGTGTCGGGCCTTAAGCCCAAGTTGTGGACGCCCAACCCCTGGCCGTTCCCAACCCTAAGTCGAGTCTTAGACTATAAACACAGCCGCCGCCGCTGTTAGACAATCGGGTTTTGTTTAGAGTTTAGTTTTCCATCGAGAAACTGAATCATTCATTGTAACTGTGGTGACAAATCCTTTTACAGTGATCTAGGGCCCCTGTTCTTGATCTCCTCTACTGTGTCGATTAGTCCTTTGGAACCGAGTTCTTGAACCCTTTATTGATATTCGCATCATTCATATTTGCAATTTCAGATTGCGTGTTTTTACCTTCTTGCTTGTGCTCTTCGATTCGCTTGCAGGAAAAGCCTTCTTGGCGAGGTCAATCAAGTTGTGCTTGGTTGATAACCAACAGGGCAGTGGTGTAATGGTTGTAGGGTTCGAATCGTGTCTGATTTGAAGTCGGATCGCCAACGTCGAGATCTCCACAAATCGAACTTACCGGTTACCTCTCGGAAGATCGGGCCAGTATTCATCATAAATAACATATGGCTCTGATAGGAATTCAAGCTTTGTCATACAGGAACTCATCATGTAGAATTTTATGTTTTTAAAAGATAAATCTCTAGAACTTTAGTATTACTTAGAACAAGATAAACAACAGCTCAGACCTTCTCATATCATATCCGTCAATTACCTAGACTTACATCATGCATATGCTACCCACGAGTTTCAAGTTCAGAGTAAATTCTTATATCAAAACAGTCTTATCCAAAACTCAAAAGAATTAAAGGCTAAAAACTAGGTACTTGAAAGGAATTATAATAGAGCAACTATTCATCATTTTCGTAGCAAGAGATTATCTTTAGAGTCCTTTTATTTATTCAACTCTTAAAAATCAAACTTAAAGAAATCTAGACACATTTTTTATTTTATTTTCAAGATTTAAGATCACATCTTATTAAAATATATATAACTAACTAAGATAAACTTTTATTTTTGTTTTAATTTGTTATGCAATTTTTATAGCAACTATATAGCAAACTTAATAATAAAAGAAAAAGAAATACTTAGCTAGATACATGGGGATGCTCCTCCCCCAAGCTGAATGTTGCTGTGGTTTTCTTTAGAGCGATTTTACCAGCGGAAGTCTTTCTCGTCCACAAATGGTGCGAGATGAAGACGACCGGGTGAACTTGTAAAAATATCAACAAGAATACCAAAAACTCGTGGCATGGATCAAGATAAGGAGTTAGCGGTCAGCCATTCGGAGATTAGTTGTTCTTGTGAATTTAGGTAGATTTTCTATTGGCAGAATTTTAGCAGGATGTCTATCTAATATTTTTTAGATTTTCTCTTTTTTATAATGTAGAAAAGAAAATATGCATGCACAAAATGAAATATGTTTGCATGGTATTTTTAATTGTTATGCCACCATGGTAAATATTCCTGCAGGCTTTTACACTCCATAGAATTATTCACATGGGGCTTAGGATTTTTATGATACAATAATAAGATTTTTATTTTCTTTTCTAAATGCAATGTTAGAAAGTAAATATGGATGACTTCCGATGTTACCTTTTGGTGAGAGTTCAGACATGACTTGACTAGAGATAGCCCTTCATTCTTCGGGTGCATCATCCGGTCTCGAAGATGGAGACCTTGATGGTTGCACCTCTTGTGATGGTGACTCTAATGATGTCACTTTTTTCTTCCATACCTGCTTGGGCTATGGACTTAACTTAGGCGGGGTAGGTTCATCTTTCATAGGTTCCTCATATTCCTTCCACTCATTCCTTGGTGGTTGATTCCTTTATCGTCGAGATGATCGACGTCTCCTCTTGGAGCGTGATTTCTTCGGCTATTCATAAGTAGTATAACTATTGAAATAACAATGTACATTTTCTCTAGGGAATTAGAAGTGGACTTATCTAGATCCGACGTAGATGATTGTGTTGGTAGTGTTGAGGAATGGTCTTCCTAAGATGATGGATGTCACGGGGTCAAAACCACGGCAAGCAAGTTGTTTGACTCGGTGTCAGAGTCTGAGGTCTTCAGTGGCTCGGGTGGACTCAGAAACACAAGAATCACGCAAAGAAAACGCAACAGTTTATCTTGGTTTAAGCCAATTCGGTCCCTATGTCTAGCAGCTGATGAACCTTATAGTCAAGAGCACGCAAAATCTGGGAGTTACAACAGAGTGTAAAGAAAGAAGAGTTTTGGTAGGGGGTTAGCTCGGTGCTTATCCTAAGGTTGCCTTGCCACCGGTGGAGTCTCCCCCTTATCGGAGAGGAAGGAGACAGTGGGATGCAGTGGAGGAGAGGCTCTTGGTGCCCCTCTCTGGGTTGCCTTGCTCTCGGTGCAGAGCGGAGGTGGATGGAATGGAATGGAGCGTCTGGTGATCGAATCAGGATCCTCTCCTCTCTAGGTGCGATGTCACACTCCAATTAAAGGATAATATAGAGTGCATACATCTTATGTGCGCCCCAGGAATAGTCACACACATAAGCTGACAAATTAACAAAAGTATCATCACCATGTACATACATAACGTTATTACATCACGTAGTTCTTACATAACAAGCGGAAAAGTAAATAGCAACTCTCAGGCGTAGTGTCTGATCCACAGGGAAGGACGACTGGTTGACCCAAACCTAGAAATCTTCCAGGAAGTCCTCGTAGAAACTGTCATCTGTTACCCATCCGGGATTTTTATCCAAAAACAATATAGCAACAAGTGTGAGTACATTTGTACTCCGCAAGTATAGTATGAGGATTCATGAGGCTCAAAAAGGATAGACACGGTTGACTGCAGTTAGCACTTTTAGTAGATCAACATTTCATTATTAATCATTATTAAGTTATGCTCAAGCTCCCATTTAACCCACATGATCCACTACTAGAATTAAGAAGAGAAAGCAACAGTGTGATCTCATCATCATCATCATAGTTCATCCACATATCAAGTAACCATTTATTCTGTGAGTTTTCCGGGCCGCTCGTGTCCGTGAGCATGGCTGTTATAACAGTTTTAGCACTCTGCAGAGGTTGTGCATCTTTACCCGTGAGTCGTGTTACCCGTATGCCCGGGGCCCGTCGACCCCCTAACACTTCCAAGGTGAGCAGGCAGGGTACACTATATGATTGCCTTGTACCCTACCCGTATGATTTTCAAATCCTTTCAAAAATTTATCAAAACCACTCATCACAAAAATACTTGTGCAACAGCATGCATGCATGAACATTTTCTAACCTTATGATCGATTTTAATTTCCCAAAAATTATTATTCCCTAAATTTGAATGCACAACAAGTACATAATTAAATCAAATTTATCTATTTTTAAATAGTACAAAAATTTAGGGTGTCACATGCGACCTTATCCCTTATATAATGAGATAGGTCAGGTACAAGGCAATTTATGGGTTCTAGTCTATGGTCTACATGCGCCTTATTCCATGAGGGTCTTTGCAGTGGTGCGACATGGACCATCGAGGTGTCTTGGAGCCAAAGAAGCCTGGGCATCATTCGGTTGCTCTGTTCTGACACTCTACGCGTGAGACGGTGTCAGCTTGCACTGGCCTCCCCCGGGTGAGACCTTTTAAAGTCTTCTTGGTGGTAAAGGAGGTCGGCTCCTGGGACTGACGCATGGGCCTAGAAGCCCCCGAGCCCTCAGAGGTCGCAGGAAGCTTTGTCTTCTTGTGTCATGCCCCGGACATGACCCTGTCGGAGGAGCAGTTGGCAGGGGCACGCCTTGGGAACGACACCAAGGATCCCTCGGGCATTAGTAGCCTAGGGCATGTCTTCTTGCACCTAGGACTTGGCTAGTGTTGGTGATTGTTAACGCACACAGAAAATTCTGCAAGCGCATGGATACCATTATAGCTTTTACCCAGGAGTATTCTAGAGTATCATATTTATCCATAGGGAAACAATGGTTAAAGAAGGTAACAATTCATCATCGTGCATCTACTAACTTAATATACCAACTAGACTAAAGTAGGGGTAAATGATAAATGATAGGAGTTATGCATAATGACACACACATCGGAGAATTCCATGATAAAAAAGTAGCATAGCTAAATTGAGAGGACATCGGGAGAGTTCAAGGTTCCTAAATACTTCTCTATTACTTTGGTTCTATGATAACTGAAATATAGGTAGATATAGCAATCACACAAAAATGCTTTGGAGCAACAGTACCTTTCCAACTCTCGAAAAGACTGAGAAGGGGTAGTCGGGGGGAAGGCTGCCAAAAAGCCCTACAAACACCAATCCGAACGTGGTGTTGGTTACAAAGGCCTGGTCAAAGCTATCACCTCTGGGGCTACCACAAGTATCTGTGGGACTATGCGCAATCTCAGGTAACCTATAGTCTAGACACCATGTCTACACCAGTGATTACTACTCTAGTCACACGTGATAACTAGCACACTCAATATGAGCGAAGATCCTATGCAAAAGTATAACAACTATACTAACCACACATATGAAGCATAAAAGTAAATAGAGAAGATAAATATATTAAAGCATAAGTCTTGCAAAGGTAAGATACAAAGATATACCATACCTCTGAAGAATTCTCTAGAACCTGAGCGTACCCTGACTCTCCCTAACTCTCAACTAGAACTAATCTACTACATTGAAGAGTTTAGCCCTAATTCTCTGGTGTTGTGCCTTGATCTGAATGAGAGATGACCTCCTAGAGAGGGTAGGGGGCGTCCTTATATAGGCCGAGGTGGAGTAGAGGCCAAGTAACTGCCACATCATCGATCCGTATGACCTTCCTCGACCACCGTTGGATAAACTGACTTCAATTGGACGTAGATGTGACCCTAGGAGGCGTAGGAGGAACATTCCAGAAGCTCAGGGTGAGGTAGCACAGGGGGGTGCCGGCCGACATGGGCCTTGGGCCGGCCGACCCACTATAGTGGCCATTCGGGCCCATTTTCGGTCTGGTGTCTTCTCGTGTCCTCTGAAACCTTCTAGTGCATGCGTGGTCGTAGATTGATATCCTTTTATTCTGAACTCCAAATATAGCAAGTAATATATCTGTTTCGATCGTCTCGACGATCCCTTTGCAATGGTGCACTCCAATTCATCTTTTGAGATACTTTTATTCTATGAAAAATTGCATATCCTACAAGACAAATGAGAGCACCAAAACTCGTGGAACTTATTAGAATCAAATCCTAGTTCTATGTGTATTATTTCATTTGTACCATTTCTTATGTTTATTTAACTATAAAATATTGACGTTATCCACAATCAACAAACTCCCCCAAGCTTACCCTTTGCTAGTCCCTTAGCAAAGCCAAACTTAGCAAACTTGGAAAAGAACTTGAAGCTTTTGGAAATTTTAGAATAACTCCTAAAAAGTACACATGCATTCAAACAAAAATTCTCCTTCGGATTCTGATCTGACTTTTAAACTTATCCATATTACCTTTAACCATGGAGCTTCTTAGCCTTCACTTGGGTCTTAAGCAATTGAAAGACAGAACAATCAAGTCAAGCGCTATGTCTCTAGCTCTTTGCTCAACTATTATTTCAGAGTTTTGCAAGTTTTCAAAATAAAACTTAGATCTTCTATTTTATGACACTCTTAGATATCTCAATACATGTGGTATTTGTGGATCCTTACCAAGGCATTAATAATGTTATGCCTTTCTCTTCCTACAACTAAAGCTTATGTGGAGCTCATAGGAGTAGAGAAAAGATAATAATAGTTGCATGCATGCCTTTTCATGTATTGTAAAGTCAAGCAATGGATCCAAAGAGAGTTAAGTCATACAATCAAGTCAAGATGTGCATGTGTATGGAGTGTGATGGATATGTGATAGGTGTATATGGTGGCTAATCCTAATTCTACTATGCTCCTTGAAATATACCTCTCTTTTGAAATTTGAAGAACACTTTGCAAAGAAAACATGGGCTATCTTATTCATCAGTATTTTTTTCTTTTTAGGTGGGCATCAGAGTACCCATTGTTTTATTCTCTTGGACACTTGTCCATTTTTTTCCAATACTCTTTTTTCTTCTCTTTTCATGAATAACTTTTGCATAGCCCTGTCTCTTTCTACAACAAAACTTTGGAGAGAAATCAACAAGAACTTGGAGTATTTATTAGGGCTATCCTATAGGGTATATTTTTGAGTGTTTACTCTCAGTGTAAGAGTAAAACATTTTCAGGTGGATCTAGATGGAATGAAAAATGATTGCGCCTACTCCCAGTATAGGAATAGTGCATATGTGGGTGGTGTGTATGTGATCTTGATTTTAAGAGCATGACAAACCTCTCATAAGGCATCAACAAAGCTTGACCAAACTCAATGCAAAGCAAGCAATATATAAGTGTGGAAGGTTTCCTATTCTAAATATCATATATGGCCTTGGTAGAAATTCAAGCTTTGTCATACAGGAGCTCATCATGTAAGATCTTAAGTTTTCAAAAGATAAATCTCTAGAATTCTAGTATCGTTGGGAAAAGATAAATAGTAACTCAGACTTTCTTATATCATATCCATCAATTACCTAGACTTAGCTCAAGCATATGCTACCCACAAGTTTTAGGTTTAGAGCAAATTCTTCTATCAACCCCAATCCAAAACTCAGGAGAATTCAAAGCTGAATACTAGGTACTTGAAAGGAATTATAGTAGAGCAAGCATTCATCATTTTATGACTCTTAAAAACAAAAATTCTAAACACACTCTTCATTTTGTTTTCAATGTTTAAGATCATACCTTAATATATATAACTAGCTAGATAAACTTTTATTTGGTTTTAATTTGTTATTCATCTTTTTTTTTCTTTTGACTGACAGAAGCAAACTCAAATATAGTAAACTAAAAAGGGAAAGAAATACTTAGCTAGATACATGGGAGATGCTCCTCCCCCAAGCTAGATGTTGTCGTGGTTGGAAATGAGTAATCTTCAGAGAGAGCTCACCAGTGGCGTTCCTTCTTATTCAGACAGAGTGTAGTGATTACCACTGAGTGAATTTACTCTTAATCAAAATATCATCCTGCAAAATATACTCCAATAAGAACACCAAAAACTCAAAGCTTTGATTATAACAAGGGGTTAGCGGTCAGTTGTTGAGAAATTGATTGTTCCTATTGCTTAAGATTGATTTCATAGTTTGAAGACTTTTTGATAGGATGTTAGCTTTCATGTCTTTTTTGGATTTTCTCTTTTATAATGCAAATAGAAATACATATGCATGATATTTTTATTTTTATGCCACCACAGTGAATGTTCCTTTAGGGTTACCATAGGTTACTCACATGGGGCTTAAGATTTCTATGATGCAATGCTAATGCAAAAAAGTAAATGTGCTAAAGTGAAAATAATTAATGCAATGCGAAAAAGTAAATATGGATAACTACCAAGTTTACCTCCTAGTGAGGGTTCATTGTTTTTAGTCCTCCGAACAGGACTCCTCCTTGCAGTGGTTCACTCTTAAGGATAAGGATTTGTGGTGGTGCCTCCATTAGTGGTGCTTCCAATGGTGGTGCCACCTTCTTCCCTCCTCAGAAAGAGGGATCGTCTTCTCTCCACACTTCACTTGAAGTGTGTTTTGCTCATAAGGACAAGGTAGAGATCAAATGCATGTGCTCTGTTGGTGGAAAAACATGAATAGAATCAGAAAATTATTCATTCTTCTCTATCCTTAGGCATGATACGATTGAGTTGTGTACATAGTTCCTTTATAATATGGGTGAGGAGATCAGAAGTATAAATGTAGCATTTAGGCATTTCAGATAAAAAGAGTGGAGTTGCTTTAACCTATGGAAGGATTATTCATCTTATTTAATGTATCAATGTTTACATGATTATAACTATCATCTTCCAAAGATAAGATATGCAATATTTTAGCTCGTTTCGTTAAGACTGAGATCAAGAGAATGGTGATATGAACAAACTTAAAGTACAAATCGTGTTGAGTTAATCAGGTTGAATCAATTAAAGTTGTAACTCTAACATGTTTATATCTTCATTTATGTGCATACCAATGTGGCAGAACCTCCTAAATAATATGGCCCACATGCACCTATCATTGTCTTAAAGACCTCTGACGGCTATGCATGTGTACCATAGAACTTAAAAAGTCTATCGGGTGTCCTTGAGAAACCCAAATCATCCACATTTTATAACTCACACAGGATCAACAAAGGAGTAACTACAACATTACAGCCTGTGCTATAGAATTTTACATCAGAGTGTGGAAGAATTTAAAATAGTATTTTACATATAAAAATAAGTTACTTTTACAACTTAACTTTATTTGTGGAAGTCGAGTAGAACTATAGAAGACAACTTAGGTAGAGCACCTAAGTCAGGAGAGGACAACCAGATCACGTCAAGCCCACCTACATGACCTGATTAGCTGCATCAGTCAGTACCTGCAACATGGGTTAACAAACCCTGAGTACTCAGTTGTACTCCGCAAGACCTACCCGACGAAAAAAAAGACTCTAAGGATATGCTGGCTTTAATGGAAGTAGTAAAGCTAGAATAGAGGAGTTATGCAGAAAAGCTTTACTATATGTGGATCCTTACTTCCAATATTTTAAACAAGTTTTAGCATCAGTTTTAGTGAAGCTTATTTTAGATAGATTTGCACCTATTCTGTCTCAATCACTTGTATTAAGCATCACATCTCACATCCATCTCTTTACCTCATTTCCATAATCACCATGTACCATTGTTAACTACGATGATGAACAGAGAATCGAGTCTCCATAACTGAGGAGCAACGATGATTCAAACCAATTATACCCAGTTGGGGATCCCTAACCACACGACATATGTAGGACTCTAACCTACATATATCAACCTTCACCCAGATCCTGCAAAATTTGATCGGGTCCAGCGCCACCTAAGAGTACAGTACACCTCCAATCCAGCCCTTAGCCATGAGGGTACACACTACTCTCACCATCTCTCCACTCCTAATGAGCGGTTGGCTATTCACATGATAGAATTACTGAGGTCTTAGGCCTACCGGAGCATGTGGCCAGTTGCAAAGTCTCAACGCACAAAATTCAATCAACGATATGGTCTTTAATCGACATAGGCACAAACACTACATTGAGACTCCTTTCCCAATGCAAGTTACCCGTCCGGTCTCAGCTTAATATTACCATATTCATATTCATATGCTCTCATGACCCGTCATTAGGTCAGGAGAAGCAAAGGTAAACTTGTTTCTCGCGAATGATGAAACCACCATTCAACTTCTACAGAAGTCTAAGCATTACTAAGCATAAGAGATCGACTTACATGTACTAGTGGGATATCATTTGGATATAAGTGTAGATCAAGGTAATCATGCAACAATGGTATTAACCAACTCCTACTAACTTAATGCATTTATAAAACAGAAGAGTGGTTGTTTGTCCGGAGCTTGCCTGTGTTGCAGAGAAGGTTAGTTTCCTCAGAGGGATCCAATAGACACCAACACATCTGGTGGATGGATCGACTCTGAGACTTGATCAACACGAGCCTTCTCACTCTCATACACTACACGTAAATGAATGATGCATTCTTTAGCATGATGAAATACATGACATGATGCATGGAATGCATTAGTGAAAACATAACAAGATAAACTAACTTGAGTACAACTTTCCTTCACGGTACAGTTGCAAGTAGTTATCATAAACATTTTTAGTTGTTCTTTTAACAAGTCAATTATGTACTTAACAAAGGGTAAAACATATCATACATTGCATAAGTCCAGCAAGTCATGGATATGATCATATTAACTTTTCATTTTAAGGTAACAATGTATATCAAGCTTAACATACAAACCATTGGTTAACTTAACATTCATATTGACCAACTAAAGCTATATCATGAAGGGCATGTACAAGCAAGGTATAAGGAGATGCAAAACTAGATTATGTTATCATAAACTAGTTGAACCTTTTTACCCAAGGGTTGCATCCAGAAAGACAATCAATGCATTCACTAATGAACTTAAAAGCATTTCTAAGTTTTATTAACTCAAGTTTATCAAGAGAAACACACTCAAGTAATTATTTACTATGAAACAGCAGGGGTGAAAGTGCTTCATAGTCTACAATCAACTCCAAAATTACACCCAAATCTCATTATGATTTATTCTAATCATTTTAGCATCTATTAACTAATTAACTAAGCATATAATTAAGGATATAATTAAACATCATAAAATAATTCCCAAACTTTTTGTGAAGGTTGATACTAGCATAAAATAGATACACAAAAAATTTCATGACCATTGGATGTTTATTTTAGCCTATAAAAATCATGGAATGTGCATTTATTAATTAAAAGAGGTAATTTTAAATCATAGCAAAATTACTAAAAATGCTCAACTCATATTTTTCCTAGGTAGAGTACATCATGAAGAGGCTGCACAAAAGTTTTCATGATTTTAGCATGCACCAAAAAAAGTTATGAAATTCATAAATTTCAGCTGAAAATAGAAAAAGAAAAAGAAAAAACCTATAGCGCACTATTCACCTGAGTCACGGTTAGTGCATTTAGGCCCCTGGAAAAGTTCCTATTGCTGTGCAAAGTCCCTGTCGCAAATTAGAGTAGAGCAGCGCCGGGGAAACGACCATTTCCGACGACGGGAAGGTTGCCGACGGCGAGAAAGACGCGGGGGAGCATCCTAGGGCTCATGCGCATCCGCCGGTTGCCGTAGCTTGCCTAGAGATGGCCCATGGAGGGCTACCCACATGCATCGGTGAGCTACCGCGGCGGACATGGTGGCATGGTGCACTTCGGCACGTGGCTGATAAAACGGAGAGACCGGTGAGCATCACGAGGTCACAAGGAAGCTATAGGAACAAGCGAGAGGGCGAGAGGTGCTCTGTAGAGGTTCGGCCATGGTGGAGCTACTCATGGCGGCCATGGTGGGTCGCCGCCATGGGAACAGCGTGCGCGACCAATTCCGGCAGAGGGAGGTGGTGAGAGCGGGTCAAGGAGGAGTGCAAGAGCGATGCAAAGCTGCGTGCAAGAGCTATGGGACTGAGGTGGAGCGAGCGCAGTGAATTTCGCCGGTGACTGGAGAAGCACGACGGCGATGGGAAGGAGAGAAAACGAGGACGGCAGCCAGCTCGATGACTTAAGGGCGATGGCAACGCTTCGAGGTGCGCCAGCAGCTGCTAGGCCAGGACACGCAAGCGGCCACGCGTTAACGCGTGAGGAGACAACAAAAATGGAGACAATGACTCGCCGGTGAAGCAGACAGCTGAGCTGCTCCCGTCGTGGTACTGTAGCAGCATCTCCTTCCTTTTGTTTTTCCAAAATTGCTCCAAATTTCATGTAATAACTTGAAAATCTCCGAAAATGAAAGTTGCTCATCTTGATCTGCTCTACTACTTTGCTTTTTGGACCTCCTTCAGATTCTGCCTAGATTTTGAAATTTCAAATTTGGGAAAGAAAAGGGCATTTGAATTTAGTGTTTGCAAATTCAAAAACTTGACATTTTGGTGAATTAATTGGTGACCAATTAGTTGTGATGACTATCAACCAAATGTACTGTAACACCCAAAATTTTGCATAGTTTCAAATAGACGAAATTTGATTTATATATGTTTATTTGTGGGCATTTAACATAGGGGAAATAATATTTTTATGAATTTAAAATCAAATATAAGGCTAGACATATGTTGATGCATACATGCTGTTGCATAATTATTTATGTGGTGAGTGGTTTTGACAGAATTTAAAAATAAGTTCAAAATCTCTTGAAAATGAATTTACAAAATTATTTCATAAAAGAAAAATGGAATTCTTTATTTCTCCCCTCTTCCTTGGTTCTTGGCCCGCTGGCCTAACCAGCCCACCATCCCCCGTTGCTTCCGTAGGCCCAAATGGGCACTGCCCCTTCTTTTCCCCGGCCTAGTTCAACCGGCCACCCCTTGCCTTCCCTTCGCGGGCCGCGCAAGCTGTTTGCCATGGGCCGACCCACTAGCCGAAGCCGCGCGCGCTTCCTCTCTCCCTTGACCTGCTGATGTGTGGGCCTGCCCTCCTCAGCCACTGACGCATGGGCCCACCACCCCGCCGTCTCCTACCTCCCGCCGTAACGAGAGGAGCCTTCCTCTTTTGCCACCGTGGCCGGGGATCGAGCAATCCACTCGTTTCCTTCCTTTTGGACGCGGATTCCGTCGCCTAGCCATACTATAAAGCTAGCCGCTCTCACCTCCATGCTCTATTCTCACCCCAACTCGCCAAATCGAGCTCGCCATTCCCTCCGAAACCCTAGCTCGAGCACCAAGCTCGGGTTCCTCCATTTCATCGACCTCTGCCGGTTGTGGCTTGCTGCCGAGCTCTGCAGCACAGTAGGAAGCACCCCGCGCCTTTTTCTCCTTCTTTTGGCCTTTGGTTAACTCGCAGTACCTCACCGTACTTGCAGGACGTCCACCGGCCGCCAATTCCACCCGTACGTCGTCTTTGGATTGTCTCGGTCTCCATCTTCATCGTGGTGAGCACCGCCTCGTTCCCCTCTTTCGTTTGGTACCAGCCCCGAGCCAAACCGTGGCCCCTAGGGCCCTATTCACTTGTGTCGACAAGCTTACTCGTCGCCGTCAATGGCGCACCGCCGTGCGGCTTTCTTCTCTTGCTGGTGCGCTGCCCCCTTCTCCCTCTTTTAATCGGGGTCGTTCTGATCCGATCCGACGGTCCAGATCGCCGGATACCCCTTCACGGGGAATTTTGTTAAAGAGACCCTGGGCTTCCTTGAATTCAAACCCATGGTCCTTGGTTGATTTAAAATCCTGATTTTCACGATTTATTTTAATCTGAAAATAGTTTGAGTTATTTATAGGATTGCCACTGATTTCAAATGCTTATAAAATCCTCATTTTAACTCCGATTTGATCCGTTCAAGTTGCGTTAGGATCGTAGCAAAATAATATACATGTTTATCATATTGTTAGTCATGTTGTACACTGATAATTTTCATTTTTAGATTTAATCTATTAAAATGTTGTAGAAAATCACAAATAATTCATATCTTTCGCATTCTAGCTCCGATTTGCATGATCATCGCATCTGTGTGACCGTAATGACACGTAGATTCATTTTATAAACCTTTTATACTAATTTTTCTCTATTGGTGTACTGTTCTAACCTATAGTCTTGTTTGCCTTGCATGAATGGTCTTGGAATGCGTGTTGTTGATTGTGGTTCGAGTAGACGGTAATTGCTACACGGGTGATGAGATCTACTACTGTGATAATCCAGACCAGTAGGAGTTTTACGAGCAAGGCAAGAATAATATGGGATATTCCTTGTTGTCCTATTCATGAATTAATTAGACATATGCATGAGTCAATTTGGTGCAATGTAAGGTCATCCTAGTTTTTGATTACCATGTACCTTGTTACCGATGGGTTTACTCTTGCATATGGGTAGTTGCTAGTGCCCAACTTAAATATATTGTATCTAAATAATGATTGATAATTATATGCAACATACGTTAAAACTTGCTTTTGAGAAACCTGACTAAGGGCGAGAGAGCTTTTGCTTATCATGATGCTCTTGGCCCTTCATAAGGACTTATTCATCGGCAAAAGCTGGGACTTATAGTACAACTGTGAGGGACACATGGCTCTGGCTTTAGTCAAGTATGAAGAGCTTTTCTAGCATGTTAGAGGTTACCTGAAAGGGCGCAAAGGGGTCTGCCGACTCGGGTATAGTTTGGCTCCTGTCCCTATGTGTATAGGCTGCGTGTCATTGTGCCATTTGGGAAGGGGAGACCTATATCTGCTTGCCACCGAAACCTAGCGGCCCTAACATGTTAGACAAACTTTTGAAAGGCTTCATAGTGTACCCTGCCCACTCACCTTGGAAGTGTTAGGGGGCCGATCACCCCGGGCATATGGGAATCATGACTCACAGTGAAAGTGTACACCTCTACACAGAGTTTCATAAACTGGTATACTTGTCGTGCCCACGGTTGCGGGCAGCCCGGAAAACTCATGAAATAGATGAATTATTGCTGATAATAATGTAATGATGCTCATTAAATGATGATGATTCATATTGATTACTTATTCATGATACTGCTGGGGTTATTTGGAGCCTAAGCATAATCATACTTAATTAATGATAGATGTAACTCATTAAAAGAAAATCATAGTTAAACCAGTGTCTACCTTTTGAGCCTCATGAACCCCATATCAACTTGTTAAGTACGAGATGTACTTATGCTTGTTTATTTTCATTATTTGGATAAAAATCCCAGATGGGTTCAGATGACAATGACTACGATGATTACTATGAGGACAACTAGGTTTGAGATCAACCAGTCGACCAGATCCTGTGGTGATGGAGACGCCCATGGAGTTGTTTAATTTATTTACCAGATCTCGAGACTTTGAGATGTTTTTGTTTATGTAATGAACTATGGTTCACTATTGTAATAAGGCACTGAGTATGATACTTCTTCTTTACAATTTGTTCTATATGTTCTACACATATGGTTTGCATCCAAATTTTGTGTTTACAAAATATGGGCGTGACAAATTGGTATCAGAGCTCGTGTCGACTGTAGGACGCAAGCCTAGTTAGAAATGGTCATTTACTACTTATTATTTTACTTGTTCTTGCTTACTACCTTAGCCTTGTTATTTGTTAAAATCTTTATGCTCCTTCCGCTTTATTCTATTATGAAATTATTGATTCTAATCCCATCTAAAAATAAATTTTGTAGATGGCACGCACCAGGGAGACTGCCCGCAAGAGCGTTAGAGCTGGCCTTCCACCCCGTGTCCTGTTCCCTAAAGAGGTGCCAGCTCCAGAGATTGTCATCATCTCTGATGATGAGGAGCCCATGATGGTGGAAGAGGAACCCATGGAGGAGGACACCGTGCTCCTAGAGGATATCACTCGACATGAGGAGGATGATGAAGAACCTGCACCAGCTGCACCGACTCCACCACTTCCTGCTTCACCTACTCCAGCACCAACTGCACCTGCTATAATAGAAGAGCAGGAGATGGCACCTGCTGATGAGGAACAACCTATGGAAGAGCTGGGATGGACTCGTACCTACATCTACAAGCACGCTCCTCACACTGCTTATCATCACAAGCTGCTCAACGACATGCTTCAGGACTACTACACCGACCTGAACACTGGCATCCAGTACTATTGTGCTGAGTACACTCACCCCACTGAGGTGGCTTACTGGAAGACGGAGCTGACTATCACCGTCTGGAAGGACGACAAGAATGGCAGGGTGGTGAACACTATCCATGGGCACACGTCCAAGCATGCTGAAGCTTTCGACAGTATGGAGGACGCCGCCCGGGAGGCATATGAGTACTACCATGGCTTACGGTATGAGGCTATGGAGGCAGATCACTTCAGGTACCTGCCCCGCTATGATGCATAGAGGAAGGATTGGGTGGTGACAGACCCTCAGCACAGCTCTCCTGCCTTGGACACTACAGTGCGGTATGCTCTTGCACTAAAGGTGGGGAACGAAGATCTCCAGAAGGAGCTGCGTGGAGTGTACAAGGCCGCGAGGCGTTACCAGAAGGAAATCGACAAGCTTAGGGCTCAGCTGGGACAGCCTCCGCTCTACAAGAAGTTGGATGAGGACTATGACGTGCATAATGATGACTCTTAGATGTGCGATGCCCTGTTGTAATAAAGGTCGTTAGTCGCGCCGATCGAGTCAAGTCGTTTGCTTGGGTCATGAACTTTGGTGTGTTTGATGATTTGTTCTTGTGGTCATGCTTGAGTTGAACTTTTTCCTTTAAATGCTGAGAACTCATGGGCTTGTCTGTGATTCTCTTAAGTTAAGTTTTAAGGTTTAGTTTGATGCATAATAA
The DNA here is from genome assembly GCA_038087645.1 of Saccharum hybrid cultivar R570. Classification (NCBI taxonomy): domain Eukaryota; kingdom Viridiplantae; phylum Streptophyta; class Magnoliopsida; order Poales; family Poaceae; genus Saccharum; species Saccharum hybrid cultivar. The sequence goes on along the minus strand of JAQSUU010000001.1, from coordinate 31,105,196 downwards.
AGTTAGGGGTTCACTTTATCTATCTCCACTGTTGCTGTTTTCTGGGACAGCCTGTGTTCTTTATTTAATATCTCAGTTTTGGTACGTCCAAAAATCACGAAAATTTTACAGCAGTAACTAGACTTCCACACCTTTCCAACGCATCTGAGATCACCTTTATATCTGCTCTGGTCTGGGAGTTATAGCAGTTTTAAGTTGAGGTTGCTGCGCTGACTGAGAGTCTGGAACAGTCTGGGTTGTGCTATGTTTTCGGCTGACATAATGACCGAATTTGAAAACGTGTTAAATACAAAAGTTGCAGAGAAATTCTTAAGCTTTTCAACCATGGCCTCGTTTAGATGCACCCAAAAGTTAGAATTTTTTCACTCTCTCTCTCCATCACATCAATTTTTAGCCGTTTGCATGGAGTATTAAATGTAGGTAAAAAAATAACTAATTGTACAGATTAGTTAGAAATCACGAGATGAATCTTTTGAGCCTAGATAGTCCACGATTGGACAATATTGGTCAAATAAGACGAAATTGGTACTATTCATCGGGTTAAAATTTTTTGCAATCTAAACGTGGCCCATGTATAGCACGTCTTAATAGGATATCTGGAGTTAGAATTATGTTCATTTTACTGATCTGTTGTCACTAGAATTTGCTTAGAAAATTTCCGATTTGTATCTTTTGTCATTTATAAGTGATTTTAAAATTGGATAACCTCTAAATCTGAGCATTTGTTTGAACAACAGATGGCAGCTAGAGGACGTGGTAGGGGCAGATGTCGTGGCAGAGGTGGCAATCCGCCAATCACTATAGAGCAACTAATGCAGACTCAGAACCAGCTAATGGAAGCATTCATGAACCACCTCCAGAATCCACCCCAGAATCAACATGTGGCACCCCTCCACCTGTCCACGTGAGGGCCAAGCGTGGTGAATTTATGAAAGGTCGTCCACCAGTGTTCAGCCACTCTATTGACCCATTGGACGCTGATGACTGGTTGCGCACTGTGGATAAGCAGCTGGAAATAGCCCAATGCAATGATATGGAGAAAGTGCTATATGCATCTAGACAACTTCATGGAGCTGCCCAAGATTGGTGGGATTCTTTCCGATTTGGTCACCCAGCAAATGCCGCTCCTATCACTTGGGCAGAGTTTACTAAGAGCTTCAGGACATATCATATCCTAGAGGGATTGATGGAGGTGAAGCGAGAAGAATTTAGATCCATGAGGCAGAAGTCTATGACTGTGAGTGAGTATCGTGATAGGTTCACTCAACTATCACGCTATGCTCCTAATGAGGTAGCTAATGACGCAGATAAGCAGTGTCACTTTCTCAAAGGTCGGAATGATGATCTTAGGTTGCAGCTGAAGATCGCTACATACCCTAACTATCAGATGCTGGTGAATCGCGCCATTGTGATAGACAATGAGCATAGGGAAATAGATGCCAAAAAGAGGAGGTTCCAGGGACAAGCATCTGGGAGTAACACCCGTCTCCGACCTAACCCACAGTCAGGTTTCCCACTGAGAAACCAGGGGCCGCCTAACCAGTGGAATAGAGGTCAGAACCAACAACGCCCTCCGCATTCTCAGCAGGGTAGTGGCCAGCGTCCACAGTATCCCTAGCAGCAGAACAACGTCCAACATTCTCAGCAACAGAAGGGTTACCAGGCACCACGCCAGTATCCGCCAAATAATGCTCCTATGAAAAATGGTGGATCAAATGATGTTAAAAAGTGTTTTCGCTACGGCAAGGAAGGCCACATGTCTTTTAATTGCCCAGAATTTCCCAATCAGCCAAATTCTTTCAGGAATGGCAATCAGAGGGTGGCATCCAATGGTCCCAGAGTGAAGCACGTGAATGCGAAGACTGCGCAAGAGGCGCCAGAAGTTATGCTGGGTACGTTCGGTGTCAACTCTGTCCCCGCTACCATTCTCTTTGATTCTAGAGCCTCGCATTCATTTATTTCCCAAGCATTTGTTAGAAATCATAGTATACCCTTAGTTGCTATGAAGCACACTATGATAGTGAATTCGCCAGGGGGAACTATACCAGCTTCCTACTGTTGCCCCTCTGCTAGCATAGCTTTAAGGGGGGTAGATTTCCCTGCTCAACCTGTTGTGATAAGGACAACTGGCATTGATGTGATTTTGGGAATGGATTGGATGAAACAACACAATGAGTGATTCAATGTCAGGAGAAGGTAGTTGTGCTGACCACCCCTAAAGGGGAGAAAATGAGTGTTGAAGTGGCAGTGCAAGCACCACCTACGGCCACCATGAATCAAATGACTAATGATGCTAAGCATTCGGAACGTGTTGTGGATGATTTTCTAGACGTATTCCCTGATGACTTGCTAGGTATGCCACCCAATCACGACATTGAGTTTATTATTGATTTATTACCTAGAACTGCACCCATAGCTAAGCATCCATATAGAATGGGGGCTGATGAATTAGAAGAACTTAAGAAATAGTTAAAGGAGTTGCAGGACAAAGGCTTTATACGCCCCAGTTCATCTCCTTGGGGTGCACTTGTGATCTTTGTTGACAAGAAGGATGGAACTCAACGGATGTGTGTAGATTATAGGTCTCTTAATGAGGTCACCATCAAAAACAAATACCCTTTACGTAGGATTGATGACCTGTTTGATCAGCTGAGAGGTGCTTGTGTGTTCTTAAAGATTGATCTTCGTTCGGGTTACCATCAGATGAAAATCAGACGTTTGTACATACCAAAGACGACTTTCATGACAAGGTATGGGTTGTATGAATATACAGTCATGTCATTTGGGTTGACCAATGCACCTGCCTACTTCATGTATCTGATGAATAAAGTGTTTATGGAGTATCTTGACAAGTTTGTGGTGGTGTTCATTGACGACATACTCGTATTCTCTAAGAATTTAGAGGAACATGCCGAACATCTGAGGTTGGTTCTGCAAAAGCTTAGAGAACACAAGTTATATGCCAACCGGAGCAAGTGTGAGTTCTGGTTGAGGGAAGTATCATTTTTGGGTCATGTTGTCTCCAATGGTGGAATAGCAGTGGACCCTAGCAAGGTAAAGGATGTGCTAAACTAGAGGCCACCAACCATTGTGTTTGAGATCCGTAGTTTCTTGGGATTGACCGAGTATTATAGAAGGTTCATAGAAGGGTTTTCCAAGCTTGTCAAGCCCATGACTGCCCTATTGGAGAAGAATGCTAAGTTCATATGGTCTGAGAAGTGCCAGGCTAACTTTGAGGAGTTAAAGAAGAAGTTGACTACGGATCCTGTACTGATCTTGCCTGACTTGAGTAAGAGTTTCTCCATCTATTGTGATGCGTCTCGTCAAGGACTCAGATGTTTTCTTATGCAAGAAGGACGAGTTGTGGCCTATGCTTTTAGGCAATTGAGGAAACATGAGTTGAACTATCCTACTCATGACTTGGAATTAGCAGCAGTTGTCCATGCCTTAAAGATTTAGAGACACTATCTGATTGGTCACAAGAGTGACATCTACACGGATCACAAGAGTTTGAAGTATATCTTCACCCAATCAGATCTGAATCTGAGGCAACAATGGTGGTTAGAACTGATTAAGGATTATGACTTGGAAGTGCACTACCATCTTGGTAAGGCCAATATCGTAGCTGATGCTCTTAGCAGAAAGAGTTACGCTAACAAGGTTTAGGTGATGCTAGAATCTGAAGAGTTGTGTGCAAAGTTTAAATTGTTGAACCTAGGCATTGTCACCAATGCAATGGGAATAGAAGACACCTACCTTGGAGCAAGAGATTCATAAAGGTCAACAAGAAGATGAGAAACTTAAGGAGATAATTGCAAATGTATCACTTGGGAAAGCACCAGGATTCAGGATAGATGAAAATGGCACTCTATGGTTTGGAAAAAGGATATGTGTGCAAGAAGTAAAGGCTATCCGAGAAATAATTCTGCGAGAAGCACATGAGTCAGCTTACTCCATACACCCTGGAAGTACTAAGATGTACTTGGACCTCAAAGAGAAATATTGGTGGTATGGACTAAAGAGAGATGTGGTAGAATATGTTGCACTGTGTGACACCTGTCAGAAGGTTAAAGATGAGCATCAAAGGCCTACAGGGTTACTACAACCAATGAAGATACCCGAATGGAAATGGGAAGAAGTCGGTATGGACTTTATTGTGGGACTACCTCGTACCTAGAGAGGTTACGATTCAATATGGGTAATCGTGGACCGACTTACTAAAGTAGCTCACTTCTTACCAGTCAAGACTACCTATAAAGGCGCGAGATTGGTAGAATTATATATGGAAAGGATAGTAAGTCTGCATGGAGTTCCAAAGAAGATCATGTCCGACAGGGGTACTCAGTTCACCTCATAGTTCTGGCATAAGGTACATCGTTCCTTAGGGACCAAGTTGACTTTCAATTCTACCTATCACCCCCAAACCGACGGGCAAACTAAAAGGATCAATCAAAATTTGGAAGATATGTTGAGAGCTTGTGCATTACAATATGGTGATAGTTGGGATAAGAGTTTGTCGTATGCTGAGTTCTCTTACAATAACAGTTACCAACAAAAGTCTCAAGATGGCACCTTTCGAGGCTTTATATGGATGAAAATGTAGAACCCCACTATTTTGGAATCAAACAGGAGAAACCCAGGTGTTTGGACCTGATGTTCTTAGAAATGCTGAGAAGCATGCGAGAAAGATCGGAGAAAACTTAAGGGTGGCACAGTCGCGATAGAAGAGTTATGCTGACACTCGAAGGAGAGAATTGACCTTCGAAGTAGAGGATTATGTATACTTGAAAGTGTCCCTGATGAAAGGTGTGAAAAGGTTCAATATGAAAGGGAAGTTAGCCCCAAGGTATATTGGTCCTTTTAAGATTCTCACGAGACGTGGAGAAGTGGCCTACCAACTAGAATTGCATGAAAATCTATCTGGTGTGCATGATGTGTTCCATGTGTCACAATTAAAGAAGTGTCTACGTGTACTAGAAGAACAAATACCACTAGAGAAAATAGTTGTTAAGGAAGACCTGACATATAAAGAGTATCCCGTAAAAATCTTGGAAACAACAGAAAGGGTTACAAGGAGTCAGGCAATCAAGATGTGCAAGGTACAATGGAATAGGCATAGTGAGGAAGAGGCCACTTGGGAAAGAGAAGAGGATCTGAGAAAGGCATATCCACAATTGTTCAAGTAAGCACCATCCAATCTCGAGGACGAGATTTTCTTTAAGGGGGTAGAATTGTAACACCCAAAATTTTGCATAGTTTCAAATAGATGAAATTTGATTTATATATGTTTATTTATGGGCATTTAACTTAGGGGAAATAATAATTTTTATGAATTTAAAATCAAATATAAGGCTAGCCCTGTCACACCCATTTTAAGACCAAATGGAATGCTTTATTTCTCCCATCTTGAAAATGAATTTACAAAATTGTTTCATAAAAGAAAAAGGGAATTCTTTATTTCTCCCATCTTCCTTGGTTCTTGGCCCGCTGGCTGTCACACCCATTTTAAGACCAAATGGAATGCATACTCTTATGTGCGCCCAAAGATCAATCACACATAAGGTGACAAATTATAAAGGGAGTATCATCACAAATGTTATTACATCACGATTATTAGCACATAGTCTTTACACAAATATAGCAGAAAATAAAAAGATAAATCTCTCGTGGTAGTTCCTTGCATAGGCACATTGACTGGTTGACTGCAAGTCTTGTAATCTTTAGGGAAGTAGGAGTAGTAGTTACTATTTGCACCATCTGTTACCCATCCGAGATTTTTATCAAAGTAAGAAAAATAAACAAGCGTAAGTACATCTCGTACTCAACAAGTGTAACATGGGGTTTATGAGGATCAAAGGCATGATAGTGGTTTAACAACATGTAGCTTTTAATTGGCATAATTTTAGCATATCAATAGCATCAAGTTGTCTTAACCTTAACAATAGACATATGATCAATGTAAAATGAGTAACGAATAGCAAAAACATATTTATCATTAATGATCCACTATTCCATAAGGGTCCAAGACCACTCGTGACCGTGAGCACGGTTGTTATAACAGTTTTACACTCTACAGAGATTGTACACTTTCACTGTGAGTCGTGTTGCCCATATGCCTGGGTTAATTACTCCCAAAACACTTCCAAGGTGAGCAGGCAGGGAAACACTATGAAGTCTTTCAAAGGTTCATCTAATAAGTTAGGGCCATTAGATTCACTCGGCAAGCAGATGTAGCAACCCCCCTTTTCAAATGGCACAACTCCATCCCGGCTATACTCATAAGACTAGAGGTTGTCCTACACCCATCGTGGCAAGCCATTCTTATGCCATTTAAGGTAACCACTAACAAGCTAGAAAATGTCCTTCTATATGACTAAAGCTAGAGCCATATAGCCCTCACAGTTGTACTGTAAGTCTCGGATGTTCGCTTACAGATAAGTCCTTAAGGAGAGAAACTAGAGCACTATAAAATAGCCCAATGCTCTAGCCCCCTTTTATTATATTACTAAAAGTCATCTTTTAATGTTTATTTCATATTCCATCAATCAAATTACATGATCATAGTTCATGTTAAGCACTAGCAATGCTACTCAATGCAATAAAATTGGTGCCAAGGTAAGGGATCAAAACTAAGTCATTCTTATCAAGGGAATACATGCATACTGATTACATTTACTTATTGTGAATAGGAAAACAAGGACAATCCCATGCTATACTTGCCTTGCTCAAACTGGTCCTGAAGATCTTGCTCGAAGAAAAACTCTTGGTCACCAACGAATTGCTCACCGTCTATACTCGATCAATAATAGCAACAACATTCATCCAAAAACAATCATGCAAAAACAAACAACACTATAATTAGAACAGTACACCAACAGTAATAAAATAAGATAAAAAGTCTTTAAAATGAATCTACAACTCGCTAGGATCACACAGACGCGAAGATCACAAAAAACGGAGCCAAAACAGCAAAGTTATGAATTTACTAAGATTTCCTACAGATAAATAATTACTTTAATACAAGCTCGAAAATAAAATGTTACAAACCTACTAAACAGTAGCACTAACATGTAGAGCTCGTGAATACGAACCTAACGCAATTTGAATGGGTCAAATCAGAGTTAAAATAAAGATTTTATGACTAAAACAAGATTAGTGGAAAAACTGTAAATATCAGAAAACGTACTTTTGAATTACCGTGATCAAATACGCTTTCAAAAGAATAAAATAGATTCGGGTTTTACGTTATGGACTGCGGGTTAAATATGCAAAACTGCAGGGACTCTTTAGCAAAAATTCCAGGCGAACCGGTATCCTCTTTTTTTGGCCATTGGATTCAAATTGGACGGATCAGATCTAATCCAGTGGGAGAGGAAAACCTCCGTCGGACGTCCACAGTGTCCCCACGGTAGCGCCATGGCCGGACTTGGCCCGAGGTCGCCAGAGTTCGACAAAACAGCGTCTTTGGGCACCATTTGACAAACGGAGGGTACAGGGAGGAAGAGCGGGACATGGCGAGCTCACCTAGGGCAAAAGTGAAGCCAAGAATAGTCCCAGAGCGACTCGCGGCTTGAGATGGTGGACGGCTTCGAACAGAAAAGAGGCAGAGACGATGAGAAGGTGAAATCAACCGAGAAATTGAGGGGAAACAGACTCAGTGGCTTCATGAAGTCCACGCGAAGCTCAGCACGGTCTTATCGTGACAATGGAGCGACGGAAACGGGGAAACTCGAGCTCGGCGATGGCGTTAGGGTTGCGGCCACTACTGCTCAAGATAAGCAGCGGTGAGGGCTTGGAATGGGGAGGTGGGATGCAGGGCATTGGCTTATATAGCCCCGGAGCCGCTCCAAAAAAAGAAGAAAAGGATTAGGAGGCGGATTCGAGCGCTAGTGATTTTGGAAGGCGTCGTTGCCGACTGCTTAAGGAAGGAGGCAGCCCTAACACGCAGGCCTGCGACGTCAGCGATGGAGGAGGCGGGCGCTAGCGCGCGCAAGCTGGGCCACGCTAGGCTCGACCTAGGAAACGGAAAGGAGAACGGGCCACACCGTCCACGGCTCGGGAAAGCCACGCGGGCCAAGAGGAGACGGGGGGGAGGGGAAGGAAGCGGGGCAGCTGGGCCGATGGGCCAAAAGCCAGGGAATGGAGAGAAAACATTTTCTTTTTCTTTTACAAAATTTTCCAAGAAATTTTCATATAGATTTTGAATTTCTCTTTTGTATTTTCAAAAAGTGCACACAATACAAAATATTATGCAGCAGCATGAATGCTCAATCATGTTTCTAGCACCTTATATTTGATTTTAAATTAATAAAAAATATTATTATTCTAAGTTTGTATGCTCACAAAATTGCATAATAAATCTTATTCACCTATTTTAAAATCATACCAAATTTTAGGGTGTTACAATTCTACCCCCCTTAAGATGAATCTCGTCCCGAGATTCGGCTGATGCTTACTCGAACAGTTGCGGGTATGTTTTCCTCAGATTCTCTTCTCTTTCCCAGGTGGCCTCATCTGCGGTATACCGATTCCACGGAATATTACACATCTTTATAACCTTACTCCTTGTAACCCCTTCAGCAGTCTCTAAAATTTTGACCGGAAACTCTTCATATGTGAGATCCTCCTTAATGGTGAGCTCCTCTAACGGGATCTGTTCCTTTGGCACTCGCAAACATTTCTTAAGTTGAGACACGTGAAACACATCATGTACACCTGCCAAACTCTTAGGTAGTTCCAACTGATATGCCACCTCACCACGTCTCTCCATGATCTTAAAAGGCCCAATATACCTTGGTGCCAATTTTCCCTTCATGTTGAACCTTTTCACACCCCTCATTGGTGACACTTTCAAGTAGACACAATCCCCTACTTCAAAAGTCAACTCTCTCCTCCGAGTATCAGCATAACTTTTCTGTCGGGATTGATCTATTTTTAGATTATCTCTAATCATCCTTACTTTCTTTTCAGCATCCTTGAGTACATCAGGCCCAAACACTATCCTTGAGTACATCAAGCCCAAACACTTGACTTTCCCCCGTCTGGTTCTAGAATAACGGGGTTCTACATTTTCATCCATACAGAGCCTCAAACGGTGCCATCTAAAGACTCTTCTGATAAATATTATTATAAGAGAACTCCGCGTATGGCAAACTCTTATCCCAACTAGTACCGTATTGTAACGCACAAGCTCTCAACATATCTTCCAATATCTAATTAATTCTCTCTGTCTGTCCATCTGTCTGCGGAAGGTAGGTTGTACTAAAGTTCAGCTTGGTTCCTAGTGATTCATGTATCTTCTGCCAATAATGAGATGTAAACTGAGTACCCCGATCAGACACAATTTTCTTAGGAACTCCATATAGACTCACTATTCTTTCCATATACAATTCAGCCAACTTTGCACTGCTATATGTAGTCTTAACTGGCAGAAAATGAGCAACCTTTGTTAGACGATCTACTATTACCCAAATCGAATCGTACCCTCTCTGAGTACGTGGCAACCCAACTATGAAATCCATACCAACTTCTTCCCATTTCCTTTCGGGTATCTGCACAGGCTGTAACAATCCTGCAGGCCTCTAATGCTCAGCTTTCACCCTTTGACAAGTGTCACACAAAGCAACATATTCAGCAACATCTCTTTTTAAACCATACCACCAATATTTCTCTTTTAGGTCTAGATACATCTTAGTACTCCCAGGATGTATGGAATAAGCTGACTCATGAGCTTCACGTAGAATTGCCTCTATTATAGTGCTATCCTCAGGCACACACAACCTTTTTCCAAACCATAGCGTACCATTATCATCCTTACGGAATCCTGGTGATTTGCCCTTTGCTATGTTCTCCGCTATCTCTCTCAACTTTTCATCTTTCAACTGACCCTTGCGTATTTCTTGCTCCAGAGTAGGTTCTAGTACCAATTCTACTGCATTGGTGGTAAACCCCTAGTTCAGATGCTCACATTCAGCACACAACTCTCTTAACATATGCATTATATGCACCTCATTAGCGTAGCTTTTCCTACTAAGAGCATCAGCAATGATGTTGGTCTTTCCTAGATGATAATGTACCTCTAAGTCATAGTCTTTTATCAACTCCAACCATCTATGCTGCCTCAAGTTCAGATCTGATTGAGTGAAGGTATACTTCAGACTCTTGTAATCAGTGTATATATCACTCTTATGTCCAATCAAATAATGTCTCCATATCTTTAGTGCATGAACCACTGCAGCTAACTCCAGGTCATGAGTAGGATAATTTAATTCATGCTTTCTCAACTGTCTCGATGCATATGCCACAACTCTACCTTCTTGCATAAGAACACATCCCAAACCCAAACGAGATGCATCACAGTAGATAGAGAAGTTTTTACTCAAATCTAGCAAGATTAATATAGGTACAGTGGTCAATCTTTTCTTTAATTCCTCAAAATTAGCCTGACACTTCTCAGACCATACAAACTTGGCATTCTTCTCGAACAGTGCAGTCATTGGCTTCACAAGCTTAGAGAATCCCTCTATGAATCTCCTGTAATAGCCAGCTAATCCCAAGAAACTACGAATCTCACTCACATTGGTTGGTGGCTTCCAGTTCAACACATCCCTCACTTTGCTAGGATCTACTGATATTCCTCCATTCGAGACAACATGGCCAAGAAAGGAAATGGGGGATGTTGCAGAAAATGATTGTGGGAAAGGAACTGACCATGATTCCACTGAACAGGTGGATGCCTCTACTGATTACCTTGCTAGAAACTAGTACGCTGATGAGTGTTGCTACCAGAGGCATGTCCCTGAAGTCTTTTCCTCTTGACATCCATCTCCTTACGCTTGTTATCCACCACAATAGCATGATTCACAAGCGTCTGAAAATTGGGATAGGTATTGGACATCAGCTGCAACTATAGACCATCATACAATCCCTTTAGGAAGCGGCGCTGCTTATCACTGTCATTAACCACCTCATTTGGAGCATATCGTGACAACTGAGCAAACTTGTCACGATACTCAGCTACAGATAATGACCCTTGGGTCAAGCTCCTCAATTCCTCTACCTTCAGCTCTATCATCCCTTCTGGTATATGGTAAGCCCTGAAGCTCTCTCTAAACTCCTACCAAGTGACCGTAGGAGCATTGGCGGGACGACCATACTCATACGATTCCCACCAATCCTGAGCATCTCCCTAGAGTTGTCCAGAAGCAAACAACACTTTCTGTCGGTCATCACATTGTGCAATGTTGAGCTGCTTTTCCATGGCACGAAGCCAATCATCGGTTCCAATGGATCTACGGCATGCATGAACATTGGGGGACGACCCTTCAAAAATTCACCATGCTGATCATGTGGGGGTGCCCCAGCAACTGGCTAATTCTGTTGGTTGTGTACCAGTTGTTGCATAAGCTGTGTCTGTACTGCCAATAGTTGCTCAATAGTTGGTGGCGGTGGTGGTGGTGGATTTCGGGGAACACCTCCACGACCCCTGCCTCTTCCTCTTCCAGCCATCTTCCATCCATCATAAAAATATAAACTTTGAGATTTCCAAATTATCAACCACTTATAAGATAAAGAATGAGATCTGAAAGTTTTCTGGGCGAGTATCAACATTAACAGTTCAGTAAATCAATCATATCTTGAGCTACAGAAGTCCAATAGAGGCGTGCTTTATATGGTTGGAAATCTTATGAAGTTATCCACAACTTTTATTTATACCCCAAGCTCAGATTCTGTGGTTAAGTTAATGAAAAATAAGGCGCAACAGAAACTGTTCCAGATTCTAGACTGTGCAGAAACTTTAACTTGTAACGGTTATATCTCTCGAACAAAATCAGATAAAAAGGTGATTCTAGTGGCATTTGAAAAGTGATTAAGTCTAGTTTCTCTCATAAAAATTTCATAAATGTTGCATTAATCGTTTTTGAACCATAGCAGAAACATTACAGACCGCTCCAGAAAACAGCAAGGACAGAAACATGAAGATACCAAACCCAACTATTATTTCCTTGACTGTTACACTTATCGTTCTTAGAAATGGAACTTGCAGACATGCCTACAAGCCCCAACACTCATAACAAAATCCAACTCACACATAAACATAATGACAAAGCAACTATCACACCAAAGTTCAAACCACACGATAGACTCGAAGACTCAACTGATGTTACTAAGAACGTTCTTATTACATAAACAACTCCTATTTTCTAAGGACGTGGCTCATGCTCTAATGTCTCATAAATATTGGCCATGCCTTGGTTTGCTCTGAGTTCATCAATCATCGCCTGACATCTCTTGATGGTCTTTCCCTGTGCCTTCACCATCTCCTCTAACTGCAGCTTCCACTCCATCATATCATTGACAAGGTTCACCATCACTCGAGGAAGTGGTTCCAACTGCACTGGGTCCATCATGGCCCATCCAAGGTCGGGGGTGTGCATGAGGGAAGTAACGGTGAACATCATGCTTCATGCTATCAAAGCGAAGGTAGCGGAGGCCCATACATGCTTCAAAGGCGGCATCTTCAATGCTAGCCTCCATGGTAGTTCGACGACCCATGTGAGAATACATCATGTCCAGCTGGTATGCCCCCTTTTTCCTCATCCTTAGGAAAAATACTTGCTCTTGCCTTCCAGTAGGTGTCCTCTAGCGGATGCGTATACTCCCAGCAGACATACTCAGCCGACATACTCCATAGTTGGGTGCTAATTAGCGAAGTAGGCAGCGAGCATTCCCACTAGTCGATGGTGAGAGACAGAGTCTCCCCCAGCCTTGTGGTAGATCCTCACAGTCCATCCCATTAGAGGAGGTGGCACATCATTAGTAGCTTCATCTTGTGGTGGAGACGGGGGTTGCTCTCCTCCATTAGCTTCCTCCTCTTCATCATCTTCAATCTCAATGATCTCAGGATCTTCTTCAAGCTCTGGTTCTTCCTAGAAAGGTGCTGGCGCTTGGATTGGTGCTTCAGGGACCTGCTCCTGTTCCTAGGGTGCTTCCTCTTATGGCTCTTCCGGTGCAAGCAAGGCACGAGGTGGATAGTGGCCTCCAGTGGTGATGCGGGTAGTCTTGTGTGCACGAACCATCTACAGAGTTTTAGAAGTAGTTAGAATAGAGGCAAAATTTCGTAATAGAATGAGACATAAGAAGCATAAAAATTTATCAAATAACAAGAGCAAGATAATAAGCATAAAAATAGTGAACAAGAAGATACTAAATCGACCATTTCTAGCTAGACTTGCGTCCTACAGTCAACAAAAGCTTTGATACCAATTTGTCACACCCATTTTAAGACCAAATAGAATGCATACTCTTATGTGTGCCTAGAGATCAATCACACATAAGCTGACAAATTATAAAGGGAGTATCATCACAAATGTTATTACATCACGATTATTAGCACATAGTCTTTACACAAATATAGCGGAAAATAAAAAGATAAATCTCTCGTGGTAGCTCCTTGCACATGCACATTGACTGGTTGACTGCAAGTCTAGTAACCTTCAGGGAAGTAGGAGTAGTAGTCACTATTTACACCATCTGTTACCCATCTGAGATTTTTATCCAAGTAAGAAAAATAAACAAGCGTAAGTACATCTCATACTCAATAAGTGTAACATGGGGTTCATGAGGCTCAAAGGCATGGTAGTGGTTTAACAGCATGTAGCTTTTAATTGGCATAATTTTAGCATATCAATAGCATCAAGTTGTCTTAACCTAAATAATAGACATATGATCAATGTAAAATGAGTAACGAATAGCAAAAACATATTTATCATTAATGATCCACTATTCCATAAGGGTCCAAGGCCACTCGTGACCGTGAGCACAGTTGTTATAACAGTTTTACACTCTGTAGAGGTTGTACACTTTCATTGTGAGTCGTGTTGACCATATGCCCGGGTTAATTACTCCCAAAACACTTCTAAGGTGAGCTAGCAGGGAAACACTATAAAGTCTTTCAAAGGTTCGTCTAACAAGTTAGGGTCATTAGATTCACTCGACAAGCAGATGTAGGAACCCCCTTTTCAAATGGCACAATTCCATCCCGGCTATACTCATAAGACTAGAGGTTATCCTACACCCATCATGACAATCCATTCTTACACCATTTAAGGTAACCACTAACAAGCTAGAAAAGGTCCTATATGACTAAAGCCAGAGCCATATAGCCCTCACAGTTGTACTGTAAGTCCCGGATGTTCGCTTACAGATAAATCCTTAAGGAGAGAAACTAGAGCACTATAAAATAGCCCAATGCTCTAGCCCCCTTTTATCATATTACTAAAAGTCATCTTTTAATATTTATTGCATATTCCATCAATCAAATTACATGATCATAGTTCATGTTAAGCACTAGCAATGCTACTCAATGCAATAAAATTGGTGCCAAGGTAAGGGATCAAAACTAAGTCATCCTTATCAAGGGAATACATGCATAATGATTACATTTACTTATTGTGAATAGGACAACAAGGACAATCCCATGCTATACTTGCCTTGCTCAAACTGGTCCTGAAGATCTTGCTCGAAAAAAAACTCTTGGTCTCCAATGAATTGCTCACTGTCTATACTCGATCAACAATAGCAATAACATTCATCCAAAAACAATCATGCAAAAACAAACAAGACTATAATTAGAACAGTACACCAACAGTAATAAAATAAGATAAAAAGCCTTTAAAACGAATCTACAACTCGCTAGGATCACACAGACGCGAAGATCACAAAAAACGGAGTTAAAACGACGAAGTTATGAATTTACTAAGATTTCCTATAGATAAATAATTACTTTAATACAAGCTTGAAAATAAAATGTTACAAACCTACTTAATAGTAGCACTAACATGTAGAGCTCGTGAATACGAACCTAACGCAATTTGAACGGGTCAAATCAGAGTTAAAATGAAGATTTTATGACTAAAACAAGATTAGTAGCAAAACTGTAAATATCAGAAAATGTACTTTTGAATTACCGTGATCAAATACGCTTTCAAAAGAATAAAACGGATTCGGGTTTTACGTTATCGACTGCGGGTTAAAATATGCAAAACTGCAGGGACTCTTTAGCAAAAATTCCAGGCGAACCGGTATCCTCTTTTTCCGACCGTTGGATACAAATTGGACGGATCAGATCTAATCCCGTGGGAGAGGAAAATCTCCGTCGGCCGTCCACAGTGTCCCCACGGCGGCGCCATGGCCGGACTTGGCCCGAGCTCGCCGGAGTTTGACAAAACAGCGTCTTCGGGCACCATTTGACAAACGGAGGGTACAGGGAGGAAGAGCGGGACATGGCGAGCTCACCTAGGGCAAAAGTGAAGCCGTGAATAGTCCTAGAGTGACTCGCGGCTTGAGATGGCAGACGGCTTCGAACGGAAAAGAGGCGGAGACGATGAGAAGGTGAAATCAACCAAGAAATTGAGGGGAAACATACTCGGTGGCTTCGTGAAGTCCACGCGAAGCTCAGCACGGTCTTACCATGACAATGGAGCGGCAGAAACGGGGAAACTCGAGCTCGGCGATGGCGTTAGGGTTGCGGCCACTACTGCTCGAGATAAGCACCGGCAAGGGCTTGGAATGGGGTGGTGGGATGCAGGGCATCGGCTTATACAGCACGGAGCCACTCCAAAAAAGGAAGAAAAGGATTAGGAGGCTGATTCGGGCGTCGGTTATTTTGGAAGGCGTCATTGTCGATGGCTTGATGAAGGAGGCAGCCCTGACACGTGGGCCCGCGATGTCAGCGACGGAGGAGGCGGGCGTGAGCACGTGCGCAAGCTAGGCCACGCTGGGCTCGGCCTAGCAAACGGAAAGGAGAACGGGCCGCGCCGTCCACGGCTCGGGAAAGCCACGCGGGCTAAGTGGAGATGACGGGGGGGGGGAAGGAAGCGGGGCAGCTGAGCCGATGGGCCAAAAGCCAGGGAATGGAGAGAAAACATTTTCTTTTTCTTTTACAAATTTTTCCAAGAAATTTTCATATAGATTTTGAATTTCTCTTTTGTATTTTCAAAAAGTGCACACAATACAAAATATTATGCAGCAGCATGAATGCTCAATCATGTTTCTACCACCTTATATTTGATTTTAAATTAATAAAAATTATTATTATTCTAAGTTTGTATGCTCACAAAATTGCATAATAAATCTTATTCACCTATTTTAAAATCATACCAAATTTTAGGGTGTTACACTGGCCCAACCAGCCCACCACCCCCCTTGCTTCCGTAGGCCCAAATGGGCGCTACCCCTCCTTTTCCCTGACCTGGTTCAACCAGCCACCCCTTGCCTTCCCTTCATGGGCTGCGTGAGCTGTTCGCCATGGGCCAGCCCACTAGCCGAAGCCGCGCACGTGCTTCCTCTCTTCCTTGACCTGCTGACATGTGGTCCTGCCCTCCTCAGCCACTAACGCTTAGGCTCGCCACCCCGTCGTCTCCTACCTCCCGTCGTAACAAGAGGAGCCTTCCTCTTTTGCCACTGCGGCCGAGGATCAAGCAATCCGCTCGTTTCCTTCCTTTTGGATGTGGATTCCATCACCTAGCCATACTATAAAGCTAGCCGCTCTCACCTCCATGCTCTATTCTCACCCTAACTCGCCGAATCGAGCTCGCCATTCCCTCTGAAACCCTAGCTCGAGCACCAAGCTCGGGTTCCTCCGTTTCGTCGACCTCTGCCGATTGTGGCTTCCTGCCGAGCTCCGCAGCACGGTAGGAAGCACCCTGTGCCTTTTTCTCCTTCTTTAGGCCTTTGGTTAACTCGCAGTACCTCACCGTACTTGCAGGACGTCCGCCAGCCGCCAATTCCACCCGTACGTCGTCTTCAGATCGTCTTGGTCTCCATCTTCATCGTGGTGAGCACCACCTCATTCCCCTCTTTCGTTTGGTACCGGCCCCGAGCCAAACCGTGCCCCCTAGGGCCCTATTCACTTGTGCCGATGAGCTTACTCATCGCCGGCAATGGCATGCCGCCGTGCGGCTTTCTTCTCCGGCTAGTGCGCCGCACCCCTTCTCCCTCTTTTAATCGGGCCCGTTCGGATCCGATCTGACGGTCCAGATCGCCGGATACCCCTTCACGGGGAATTTTTTTAAAGAGACTCTGGGCTTCCATGAATTCAAACCCATGGTCCTCGATTGATTTAAAATCCTGATTTTCACAATTTATTTTAATCCAAAAATAGTTTGAGTTATTTACATGATTGCCACTGATTTCAAATGCTTATAAAATCCCCGGTTTAACTCCGATTCGATCCGTTCAAGTTTCGTTAGGATCGTAGCAAAATAATCTACATGTTTATCATATTATTAGTCATGTTGTACACTGTTCATTTTCATGTTTAGATTTAATCTATTAAAATGTTGTAGAAAATCATAAATAATTCATATCTTTCGCATTCTAACTCCGATTTGCGTGATCTTCGCATCTGTGTGATTATAACGACGCGTAGATTCATTTTATAAACCTTTTATACTGATTTTTCTCTGTTGGTGTATTGTTCTAACCTATAGTCTTGTTTGCCTTGCATGAATGGTCTTGGAATGCGTGTTGTTGATTGTGGTTCGAGTAGACGGTAATTGCTACACGGGTGACGAGATCTACTACTGTGATAATCCAGACCAGCAAGAGTTTTACGAGCAAGGCAAGTATAATATGGGATATTCCTTGTTGTCCTATTCATGAATTAATTAGACATATGCATGTGTCAATTTGGTGCAATGTAAGGCCATCCTAGTTTTTGATTACCATGTACCTTGTTACCAATGGATTTACTCTTGCATATGGGTAGTTGCTAGTGCCCAACTTAAATATATTGTATCTAAATAATGATTGATAATTATATGCAACATACATTAAAACTTGCTTTTTAGAAACCTGACTAAGGGCGAGAGAGCTTTTGCTTATCATGATGCTCTTGGCCCTCCATAAGGACTTATTCATCGGCAAAAGCTGGGACTTACAGTACAACTGTGATGCCCACATGACTCTGGCTTTAGTCAAGTATGAAGACCTTTTCTAGCATGTTAGAGGTTACCTGAAAGGGTGCAAAAGGGGTCTGCCGACTCAGGTATAGTTTGGCTCCTATCCCTATGTGTATAGGCTGCGTGTCATTGTGCCATTTGGGAAGGGGAGACCTATATCTGCTTGCCACCGAAACCTAGCGGCCCTAACATGTTAGACAAACTTTTGAAAGGCTTCATAGTGTACCCTAACAATGCTTCAATAGGTCACAAAGGATAATTTAAGCCTTATCAAGATACTACTTTGGTCAAAGTAGAACTGTAGGTTCTGTGCATGTTTTGGAGTTCAACCTTTAATAAAAGTTATGGTTCATCTTATGTAGAACAAACTTTGTTAAATGGTCAAGAGCTAGTTTGGTATCTAACCTAGTCAAATAGAGCTCACAAGATTCAAAACAGTGCTGTTTTGGATCCTAGGAATTTGGCTAAGTCCTAACTGAGGTTTAACTTCGAGTAACCTACTTTGGAGCTTTTTATCTTGCAAACTAGATGGATCCAAACCTTAATCCTGTAATGAAAGTTGTAGTACATGTTAAGGACAACAACTTTTGTTTAAGGACCAAAACCTAATTCAGCCTCTAAGGTAGCCAAACAGTGGGTCAAAGTTTGAATCCCGAGCTATTTTCTAGAACCCTAAAATTTGGCTAAGTGTAGACTGAACTTGCTGTTTTCAGTTTCATGGTACCCACCTTTGGCAAAATTTAGTTTGCAAACCATTCTGATTTTGGGCAAACTCCTATAAGCAATGTTGGAGTACTCATATAGCTCTATCGTCAGGAACAATTGGTTAGCCGAATCATCATTCGGTTTAGGAGATACGAAGTGGTGAAAACACAGCTTCAGTTGACTTGAAACTAAAACTCAGTATTCAGTTTCGGGTACCCTCCTTCGTAGCTTTTTATCTCATAAACCAAGCCAAATCAGCCCAAGATTCTTAAAGAAAAGTTGTTCCTCTCACGTAGCTCTACGAAAGTTATCACAGTTTCTTGAGCTAGTTTCACTTGGGTTGAGAGATATTGAGGGAGGAATTATGGTGTTTTAGGCGTATTTTTTATGTAGTATTTCATGTTTTTAATTGGAACAGTTGTGGTCGACCGGCCGCAGCACCTCACTGTCGCGTGGCCTCTCAAGCTCGCCTGTATGCGTGCCGCATCGCCTAGCTCGTCGATTTGGAGACCCGAGCGCTCGCCCCTCTCCTATTTCGCCTCTCGCTCTCTGTCTCCCTCTATCTCGCTCTCCGCCTGCGCCTGAGCACATCCCCCATAGCAGAGGCAAGCACGAGCTCACAGCCACTGTCGCTCCCTCCTCCTCTTCCAATACCAGCTGCATCACCTGCTCCCCACCTCGCGCCGCTCATGTAGCGCCCTTCCTTGGCTGTTGCCCTGCCAAAGCACGCGCTCGCCATGGTTGCCGCCATAGCCGAGCTGGAGCTCCATGGCCGCCGTCGTTTCCCCACCTACGAGCCTCCCCAGTTTCCATCGGCCTCGCCTTCGTGTTCCTAGAGCCACACTGCGTGTCGCACCTCTTCCCCGGCCTCCATCACCGCTGTTCACTGCTGTAGTCGGTGCCTGTCCGACCGTTGCCCTCGACATGCGCGGCCAGGCCACGTCGAGCCACCGCGGTGTGAGGCGAGGCCTCCCACAAGAGTACGCAGGCCTAGGCAAGCCCTAGCGCAGCCAACCACCGCCGGTGACCTCCCCTCAGCCATGCCATGTGGTTGCTCTGTTTTGAATCACGATAGGGGTCTCGCGCTCAAATTCGAAGAAAGGGGAGGGTTGTTTTGAAAAGTCTGTGACTCATGTGAATAGTGCCAATAGGGACCTATTTGTTTTAGATCAGCTGAAAGTTTGGAAATGCATAGTAAAGCATAGGAAATTCATAAAATAGCGAATAAGGACTTTTTGGAATCCTTGAGAAAATGTCTATGCAGTAGATCTATAATATGGCATGTTTTAGTTCTAAAAATAGAATTATGCAAGTAGGTTTTGAATGCTAGTTGGATCTGTTATTTTTAATAACTATAAATATAGAAATCCAAATGAAGTGAAATTTTTGTGGCATGCTACTCATGTGATGTTTGATGTATGGTAAAAATTTTATGGTCATTGGTTGCTATATGAGTGAGTTGTGGGTTTATATTTCTCTCACATGATTTATTGCAATAGCATCTTGTATTTTCAATAGAGGTTGATATACATGTCCAAATGGCTTGAAATTTGTGTAGTAGACTATTGTGATGATATGCTAGCTACTATAATTTTTGTAGAACTTGTGGTGCACTTTTGGTATATGTTCATTAAATCACCTAGGCATCTAAATAAATTAATAAATGCCTCTAAAGAATTTATTTAGATGGTGACACCATGATTTCTGGTGCTCCTGTAATATGTGTGATGTGTTGGTAGAGATGGTTTTGTCCAATTATATGTTTGTACCATAAGTTAATATTTATTTGCTTGCAAGTGTGGTTTATATATAGGCAGAAATGTGTTTAGGGATACGCATCAGTCTCGTCCAAGCATCACTGGTAGATAGGGCGAGGTTGTTTTCTGGTAGATGTATAGCATCAGTCTCGTCCAAGCACTCGACACACCCAGTGTATCCTTTTGTCTTCTCTCTAGACAAGCAACCTCGCCCTGGCAGGTCAGTGATTGTAGCGATAAGTATAGCCTTTTATCGTGACATGTTCTTTTTTGTACTCATCCCAAACATCCTTCACACCCGTCTCCCACATCTGTAGTAGTTCATCGATCACTGGTTGTAGAAGCACATCGATATCATTACCAGGTTGTTTTGGCCCTTGGATTAGTAGTGGCATCTGGATGTATGACCGTTTCATACAAAGCCAGGGTGGAAGGTTGTATATACATAGCGTCGCTGGCCAAGTGCTATGATTGCTTCTAACCTGGTCAAACGGATTCATCCTATCTGTGCTCAAACCTATCCAAAGATGCCTTACCTCTCCACCGATGTTCTTATAGAACATAGTGTTGATAGTCCTCCAGTCCGACCCGTCGGCGGGGTGCCTCAACATTGTATCTTTCTTACGCTCTTCGCCGTGCCAACGCAACAGTTTGGCTGACTTTGCATTTGCAAACAACCTATGCACTCGTGGAGCTATAGGAAAATACCATACGACCTTTATGGGCCCTCCTCTGGTCTTGCTTCCCTGATTTGACTGCCCTTGCTTGTATCGGGGAGCTTTACACTTGGGACACACATCCAAGTCTTTGTATTTTTTCTCCACGGTACAATATGCAATCGTTGGAACACGCGTGTATTTTCTCAACCTCGAGGCCGATTGGGCAAATCATTTGCTTGGCCAGGTAAGTCTTTTCTGGTAACTCGCTACCCTTCGGGAGCAGTTTATGTAGTATACCTAACAAGCTATCGAAGCCTTTATCACTCAATCCATTCGTTGATTTGAACTCTAATAGCATGATGTTGGCTTCCAGTTTGCTTATTGGGCAGGTCGGATACAATGGTGTTTTTGCATCCTTTCTCATGATCTCCAGTTTTTTCAACTGTGTAGCACTAAGGAATCCGCCATGCACATCATGTAGAAACTGTGAAATGCCATCATTTTCCTCTGTGTCGTCAACTAATGTATTCCTAAACACATTATCGTTGGTAGGCACAGGTACTGTGTAGCATTGGTAATCATCAATAGGCAGAAATGCGTTTAGGGATACGCTAGGCATGGGCACATCATCATTGTTTTCTTGTGTAACATTTTGACCAACCTCCCCATGCAAAGTCCAAATCGTGTAGTCTCTCATGAACCCCCTGGTAATCAAGTGCAATCGTATATGCTCCACGTCGCCCCATTTTCTTGTATTCTTGCAATCTTTGCATGGACATAATACAGGCTGTGAGTCCCTAGCATTGGCTCTAGCGAGCTTGATGAAATCGTCGATGCCCGTCAAGTACCGTTGGTCTGTACATGACAGATCGTACATCCACCCTCGATCCATGTCTGCACAGGTAAAATGGGTCGGGCAGAGGAAACATAGGAAAGTTTTAATAAGAAACAGTTATTGCACAATATTGAAGAACAATTATTCTACTCCATGCAACATAAAAATGGAGACACTAATTTAAAAAAGACTAAATTTGGAGACATGATCATGAATAACAATGTAGCTCCAAACAATGCTCATATAAATTAAAAATCGCAGCCCCATAAAAAATAATTATTGCACAATATTGTAGAACAATTATTCTACTCCATGCCACATAAAAATAGAGACATTAATTTAAAAAAATACTAAAATTGGAGACATGATCATGAACAACAATGTAGCTCCAAACCAGTGGCGAATGCAGGATGATAATCAAGGGGGGGCTAAAAACAATGGAGATGTTGATTTGCATTAGATTTAATGGTGATTTGAGATTTTTGCTACAGTGTTTCTAGTAGTAAATCAAGTCATTAGGGGGGGCTGGAGCCCACCCAGCCCCCTGTAGATCCGCCACTACTGCTCCAAACAATGCATTTTTTGGTGACACATGGGTTAATTTGCTCATCAACATTGTAAAAGAATCTACTCTACTCCTAAGAACCAATTATAACATCACATACTAACAATGCATTATAGCCATGAATTAGAAAAGTGCTCTGTAGAAGAATGGAGAAATAAGAATGAGAATCAAGCATTATAGCCATCAAAACAAAGCTAATTAAGCAACAAAATCGAAGGAATGGAGGCTGGTTACTAACCTTAAAGCAAAAAGATCAAGCCATTCTTCCAAATCCAAGTGGTAGCTTCACGGATTTGGGTGACCGCAACATTGGAGGGAGTGGCCCAAACACGTGCCTCTGTTCTCGGGATAAAAGAGTGGAGGAAGAAGATGACGACTACAACCTTTTTGTGCTGTCAGGCTCATCACTGTCAGTTCTATCCTAGAACCGACAGTGATAGAATCAAATCACTGTCGGTTCTTGGCTTGAACCGGCAGTGATAAGTGGAGTTGTCATCACTACCGGCGGGAGGCACAAACCGGCAGTGATAGTTGTCATCACTGCCGGTTCTCGCACCCCCCAATTATTTTCTGGTTGTCAGAGCCTAGAACCGGCAGTGAAGGGTCATCACTGCCGGTTGTCCTAATTTCGGCAGCGATGTGGCCGGCACTGATGACTGAATCTGTAGTAGTGATACAAAAGTTATATGTTTAGAGGCTTGCAAGTGTGGTAGAGATGCTTGCAAGTGTGGTAGAGATGGTGCTCCTATAATACTTATTTGCTTGCAAGTGTGGTGCTCCTGTTATATGTTTCACCTAGGCATCTTGCAAGTGTGGTTTCTAGACAGATCTGGGGACTTGACAAAGTTCTTCATGATAATGTGCTTTGTTGTGAAATTTGTTTATACAAAAGTTGTAGATAATTCATGTATCTAGCTTCTATTAAAATTTGGTGGCATTTGGCCAAGTAGTTTAGGAGTTACAGCTGTTCAAAGTTGGATCACAGAATCTGTTGCTCTCTGTCTTGTTTAGACCAGTTTCTGTAAATGTATAATTTTGACCTACTTAACTTGTGAATCATGCTGTGATGGTTATAGATGAAATGTATATAATTTCATAAGATTTCCAGAATGTCTTCTTTCAAGTCATTTGGATTTGTAGAACTCCAAATATGATTTATTTACTCATCTACTGCATGTATGTCCAGAATTGCTGAAAATACATGAATGCTTGGTTGCTTTGCTTGCATGTTGCTAAGTGTGATTCATGTCCTTGGTGATGAAGTTAGTACACCTGAGACTTTGTAAATCTTGTGTCATGTTTGGCATTGCTTTCCTTGCTATCTTAGCATGATAGGTTGTGTGATGTTTATTTAAGCAATGTGAAGTGCTTATGTGTATTTAGCGTAACCTTGTACTTGCCTTGATTAGTGTGTAATGCATCATCTATTGCATTCCCATATACTCATACACTTGCATCTTGCATGTCATCTAGGTATGCTAGATGCACCACATGAAGGACATAATGTGGAGCTGAACCCAAACATGGTGTTGGTGGATCCATCCCGAAGATGGAAGGACCCTCGAGTGCATGCATGGAGTGGAGATGTTCCGCAAGATGATGCAAGCTAACTTAACTGATTTGTGTCGGGTCCTAGGCAAGCCCCGGAGTATTATAAGCCTCCTAATTTCTAAAATACAATTAAGTACTATGTTATATATTATTGCATTAAGTTATAGGTGTTGGATGAAAACACTTGCTGTATTGATATCCAATCCTTGTCCAGATATTATTACCATGAATCCTATGTAGCTCAGGCTCGAGTAGATGCTTAGCCCTGCTCTAAGCGGTAGAATTCAAGTGATTTCCTGTCACCTATGAGCTATAGGAATATACATGTGGCATGGTTGACTATATTTGCTATCGTGGAAAATAACCTGGTATAACTTGAAAGGAGACTAGGCGGGATGATGATAGTGAAACAACAAGGCATGGAGGTCTTGGGTGTGGATCTATCCTCATCTGTATCGATTAAGGACTGATTCTTGGAGCCTTTCTTGTTCATGTTGAACGCATGCCTAACACTTAGTTGACCGGGTCTGGTGACCGACCACAAAGCCGAGTAGCTCAACTCAAGCCGGGAGTCGGCAAGTATAAAGTGCGCCCGAAAGGGAGCCGTAGGCGTGAGTCCAAGGGCAGGTGATTTAAAAGTCCTGATCGTCCTGGCAGAAGGGTAATCCCTGAGAGTGCTGGCGCTGACTGAACCCGCGAAGTTGGTTCCTGAGTTGTACCAAAGGTGATCGACGGCTGCCTTTAGCGGGGTTTGCCGGGTGAGTGTTAGGAATACCCCCTCAGCTGAGTTGTAGTTTGATTTGAGTCGCCGTCTCTCACCGGTTAGTGAGAACTTGACAGGAGTATCTTCAAAGTAGATACACTAAATAATATAATGGTTCAAGAATGATAATGATGATGATGATGGCCTTATTATACCTACTATGGTTAATATTGTTTGCTCCTAATAAAGTGAGTGCTATAGTATAGGTGCTAATATAGATTACAGGTTAATGATTATTAACTTGATGCTTAAGCATTAATGATTACTTATCTGTACTAAGCCTTTATGCAAAATGTTGTTAAGCTAGCCCCACTTATATCAGCCTTGCATACTCCTTGGTGTCACTCTATTTTTGGTTTTTGATGGGTAAGTCTAGCTGAGTACATTCTAGTACTCAGGGTTTTATTCCCACTTGTTACAGGTTATGATGTATTATGGATACTGTAAGAATTTGATGGCTCCTGCCGTAGCGGCGGAGTGTGATCATGGGCATGATCCTTGTGAGTTATCTTGTCTCTAATGCTTTTGTTGGACGTTGACCTTGGTACTGGCATGTATTTGAAATAAGAGTAATGTTAGTTTCAAATTACTTTGTTTCTGCTACTTTTTAAGTTAAGTTGTGATAACTATGTTGAACTCTGATGTATATTGAATTACTTGTGAAATGGATGTAGCATGTGGCTTGTTATGTTGAATCACTACGATCTTGGCTTGTATGTTGGTTGGTTTGAAATCCCTAGTGATTTCATTGGACTACCGGAGTTATATGGGTTCAAGTATGACAATTTGATCACTTCGGTGATTGTTTTTGTACTTCTGCTCTTATAATTTGGGCGGTTTCATGACAAAGGCTGCCAAAAAGCCCTACGAACACCAATCCGAACGTGGTGTGGGTTACAAAGGCCTGGTTAGAGCTATCACCTCTGGGGCTACCACAACTATCTGTGGGACTAGGTGCAATCTCAGGTAACCTATAGTCTGGACACCATGTCTACACCAGCAATTACTACTCTAGTCACACGTGATAACTAGCGCACTCAATACGAGTGGAGATCCCATGCAAAAGTATAACAACTATACTAACCACACATATGAAGGCATAAAAGTAAATAGAGAAGATAAATATATTAAAGCATAAGTCTTGCAATGGTAAGATACAAAGATATACCAGACCTCCAAAGAATTCTCTAGAAGCTGAGCGTAGGCCGACTCTCCCTAACTCTCAACTAGAACTAATCTACTACATTGGAGAGTCTAGCCCTAATTCTCTAGTGTTGTGCCTTGATCTGAATGAGAGATGGCCTCTTGGAGGCGGTAGGGGGTGTCCTTATATAGGCTGAGGTGGAGTAGAGATCAAGTAACTGCCACATCATCGATCCGTGTGACCTCTCTCGACCACCGTTGGATAAACCGACTTCAATTGGACATAGATGGGACCCTAGGAGGCGTAGGAGGAACATTCCAAAAGCTTGGGGTGAGGCAGCGGGGGGGGGGGGGTGCCGACCGACATGGGCCTTGGGCCAGCTGGCCCACTATAGTGGCCATTCGGGCCTATCTTTGGTCCAGTGTCTTCTTGTGTCCTCTGCAACCTTCTAGTGCATGCATGGTCGCAGATTGATATCTTTTCATTTTGAACTCCAAATATAGCAAGTAATATATCCGTTTCAATCATCTCGATGAGTCCTTCGCAATGGTGCACTCCAATTCATCATTTGAGATACTTTTATTCTATGAAAAATTGCATATCCTACAAGACAAATGAGAGCAAAGGTGTTGGCCATGACAAAGAACTCACCAAGGAAGCGGACGCCACTATCTGGGGTGACGCCGCTTGTTTCGGCAACAAGGCGGGTGGCTTCAGCCATCGTAGAGCCAGAATCACACTTGATGCTGCCCCCCTACCTGGCGCACTAGCTATCGCGGGGTCAAAACTATGGCAAGCATGTTGTTTGAGTCGGTGTTAGAGTACGAGGTCTCTGGTGGCTCGGGTGGACTCAGGAACATAAGAATCATGCAGAGAAGATGCAACAATTTATCTTGGTTCGGGCCAATTTGGTCCCTACATCCAGTAGGTGATGATCCTTATACTCAAGAGCACCCAAAATCTAGCGGTTACAACAGAGTGTAAAGGAAGAAGAGTTTTGGTAGGGGGTTAGCTCGGTGCTAATCCTAAGGTTGCTTCACTGCCGGTGGAGTCTCCCCCTCGTTGGAGAGGTAGGAGATGGCAGGATGCAGTGGAGGAGAGGCTTGTTGGCATTTCTTAGCGCAATCACCAAGTGAGAAGGTTTTAAGTCCATCACCGGTAATGGCGCTAGAAATGCGTGGTTGACATTTCTTAGCACCATTACTAAGATTGAGTTAACCTTAACAACACCGCCAAGAAACACCAACCATGATAGTCCTAATGATTACAGACAAAATCTGCAAGCGTATGGAGCTATCACTGTAGCATTTCACCTAGGAGTATTCCAAGGTATTGTTATTTATATTTTCCCAAAGGAGGGTAGGGTATAAAGTGTCTAGCATGGGCATGAATATGA
Organism: Saccharum hybrid cultivar R570; assembly: GCA_038087645.1. Lineage (NCBI taxonomy): Eukaryota > Viridiplantae > Streptophyta > Magnoliopsida > Poales > Poaceae > Saccharum > Saccharum hybrid cultivar. The sequence goes on along the minus strand of JAQSUU010000001.1, from coordinate 31,077,858 downwards.
TTACATACTTGCATGATGAACCATAGCTTATGACAGGGGTAAAAATGGTATATCATGGATAGTGGACACACATCTAGACCAACCTCAAGGATAAAAGGAAAACAAAGAATAAAAGAATATTCCTAAGTTGAGCATACATGTTCTAATATAGCCGTGCAAAGAACAAGTTGATGATCATACAAGTTATATGACTAGAGTTAGAGCTAAGTTTAAGATGGACGGGGAGATCTCCAGGCCTGGTCTGCTAGGCCATAGAGACTTAAAGAACTCCTACATGAATACCCAAACGTGGGGGATTATAAGGGACGGATAGGGCTATCACCACCTGTCACCTCCCCCTCAACCGTGGAGCACCATCATATTCAAAGGTTTTTATGTACTCGAGCACCATGCCCGTGTACAAGGAAATTACCCATATCCCCTGGGACTCCAACCCTATGGATTGGCAAGCAAGAATATGGGCAAACCCGAAGGAACGATGAACCGTCACCTTAACCCTAGTTCTACTCCTACTCATACAAATCATATGAACATTTAAGCACGAAGATGAACATGTGAAGATCATAACATACAAACTATATGCTAGTTCATATATCACGATTATAACATGAGCAAAACTATACTCTAGTTCATATGCACTACTATATGATGAATATGAGAGCATGAACTTGGAAGAACTCTTCATAGAAGTATTCATACCAAGTAGCACTTCTTCTAAGGAGACAAGCTCTCCTTGTTAACTTTGCCTTGCTCAAATGACTAAGACAAACTATGAAAAGAACACAAGTGAGGTGGTGTGAGGTGAAGCTCCAAATGATGTGTATCTTGTGAATGAGCCTAGCCCTCTCTTATATAGTAAAATAGGGTCTGTTTGGTGCCAACAAAAGGGAAAACCACCGTGGACCACCTCTGCATAGAAGTATTCATACCAAGTAGCACTTCTTCCAAGGAGACAAGCTCTCCTTGTTAACTTTGCCTTGCTCAAATGACTAAGACAAACTATGAAAAGAACACAGGTGAGGTGGTGTGAGGTGAAGCTCCAAATGATGTGTATCTTGTGAATGAGCCTAGCCCTCTCTTATATAGTAAAATAGGGTCTGTTTGGTGCCAACAAAAGGGAAAACCACCGTGGACCACCTCTGCATGGCGACATGCAACCGCCACCTGAAGGTGTGGCCAAGAGGAGGCGGTGGGGGTGCGGCTGCACCCTAGGTGCGCTCACACCTAGGTGGGCCTGCCTCGTGACCGCCTTTGCCTGGTCGGTTCTCTGGTGGGCCTGGGCCTCCCCTACGATGGTGTCTTGGCCCAGTTGTGTAGAATTGTTGGGCTTCTCCTTCTCCTGTCCTTTGCACATTCCTAGAATATGAATTTTGCACTATGCTTTCTTCTTTATTTTGTGCATTTTCACTTGTTTCCGGTGTTTGTCCTGTGAAACATGTTTTCTTGAGAAACAAGTGGAACTAAGTCAAAGTATATGCATATGTGTTTAAAAGATTGTTCATTTCTCCTATTTTAGACCATAATTGGCGGTTCTAAATGTGCAATAGTGACCACCAACAAATCCCCCAAGCTTAACCTTTGCTCGTCCCAAGCAAATAGCCAAGTGCTTGGTTGTTGATCATGAGTTGCTACTATGCTGATACAATTCACAAGTGCCATGTTTATAACAAAGTATTCCTTTGCAATTCAAATAAGTTGGCATTTTATCCACCCTTTACCTTGATCCCTTGTGGGGCTTTTAGCTTTTCCAAGTTCTTGGGCGGTTGCAAGATAGAACAGTTATAACAGAATCAGTAATCATTTGATCTTTGATTGACTATCTATCTGGAGGTTTTATGAATTTTGTAAAATAACTGCAAGTTCCTCAAATGATTCACTCGATCACTCAATGTGTATGGTAAGCAAAGGCATTTGAATTTTGCCTTCTTTTCATAGCCTACCACTAAAAGCTTTGAGTGGAGTTTTGGGTAGGTATGAAAGTGGGCATACTTGCATCACATATGTTGCTAAGTCAAAAACCGGACCACAAGGAGATGCAAGTCATACACTTACATCAAGACGTGCAAGTGTGTGGAATTTTTCATAGTGTTCCTATTCTAAATATTTTTGGTACTTCTTATACCATGACTCTCTATCTCTTTTTGATGAATGCCTTTATTTGAAAATATGGGCTTTCTTATTTCTTTTTTTTTTATTTTCTCTTTCCTCTTTTTTGGGCAGGCCTCTAAGTATTCATTGTTTTATTTATTTGGACACTTGTCCATACTTTTTTCTCATGCCCCTTGGCATGGATTTTCTCTTTTTTTAGCATAGCCCATATGTTTGTTCTTGGCATATGAAATTTCTAAGAGAGAAACACATGATAAATGAATAGAGTAATTTATTTGGTGGACCAAAAAAACATGTTTGTGCGTAACGCTCAGTGTAAGAGTTAGCAAATTATTTGTGGGTGTACGTGTGTCTTGATCATGGGTGTATGACAAGAATCTCAACACGGGTCACAACAATTTGACAAAGCTCAATGATCAAACAAGTAGCATATGACTAAGGTTTTGAATTTGAATATCAAGTCATACGGCCTTGGTAGGTATTCATAATCATTGAGGAACTTTTGATTTTAGTATTTTGAAAATAAAATCTCCGGATGTCAAGTCTCTTTTAGAACGAAGTCATAGAAAATTCTATTTGTACCATATCATAACTTGCAATAACTTAGAAAAGGAGCATGCGTTTGTAACCCACAAGTTATCAAGTTTTAGGATGTGACATTTTTAGCCAACAAACTTAAATTTTGGGGAATGCTAAATTATAACCTAGGCACAAATGAATTATAGACACAACAACTATTCATTATTTCAACTTAGGAGAAACTAAACATTCCTTAAACACACTAAACATTCCTTAAATACATATGGGAGTGGAATTCATATTTTTGTTGTTTTTATCATATTTCCTTTTTTAGATGCTGATAAGTAAATAAATGTAGAAAATAAAATGTGAAAAATAAATGATACAAGGTACCTCTGTGAGGGTCCTCCCCCAAGCTAGCTCGTGACCTAGGGTCCGGGGTTGTACCCCATGGACCGCCAATAGGCCACCTGCGCTTGTTGTTGTTGTCTTAGCAGCGCGTTGATGTCCACAAACTGTTGCTACTGCTGTTGGTGCCACTGGGTTGTACTTTGCACTTGAGTGTTAAGTGTATTTTGAATTTCACCTGTGCGGAGAACCAACCCTCCGAGGTGGGTGTTGATGCCGTCCAACTCTCAACGGTCCAAAGTGGAATGTCATGGACGGATAGGCGGTGGTAACCCCTCGGAGTCGAAAGAGTGAGCCTATTGCTCATGCCATCCAGACCCTCCAGCCTCATGCCAACCCGATCCTCTGGCCTCCTGTGGGTGCGGGGCGTACCCCCAGCCAGGCCGATACCCCGAGGTAAACCTAGGCGTATGCATGGTGGGAAGCCGTCCTGACATGTGTGGCTGAGGCACGGGTGGTGTCGGTGTGGGCAGTGGCTTCTGTGAACTGCCAGCTTCGTTCCTTGTCCTGCTCCATGTAGACCTACGAGAAGCTAAACTCCTGCGTGCTTCCTCTTGCTCAACAAGAGTGAAGGTTATTGCCGGGGACTTATTCAAGCGAAGATTTGGGTTAGGTAACTAGATCTCATTTGTATACCCCTAGAAATAAAACACAAGGTTCCCTGCATTATCATATTTCAAATGGTGCCCTTGCATCAAGAAATGCTCATTAATCTCAATGCATGGAGTAAAGATGTATGTCACTTTTTGTCCATCCAACACATCAACACTAGCAACAATTCTAGTCACAAGGGATGTGCAAGAAATAGCAGTAGAAGCCTTGATTGTGTCTATCCAATGATTAAACATTTCTTTCATAGGAGCAACTTTGGTCTTTTTAAGAATGACATAGAGCAGTTGCAATTCAGCATGATGAACAAAACGAATGTCATCTCTAGCGAACAAAGTCATGGCCCTCAAAGTGTGATTCATGTCCTCAAAGTAGGATAATGAATGCAATCCAACGATGCATGAACCTCAAAGTAGGATAATGAATATTCATATTATGAGGTTGAAACTTGCCAACTACATCTTGATTCGAGATTAATTTCCAAAATGCATGACGATTAAAGCCTTCGATAGAATAATTTAGATCAATTAAGCATTTTGAATTAAAGCATAAGTGAATAAGGAGATTCTTCCATGTAAGAAAATATTCTTTCTCAAAGAGACGGAAAGTAATCCCATTATCCACTTCTTTCAAAGAGCATTGAAATTGAATGGTTAGGATGCGAGAACCTTGCTCGTCAATGGGAGCAACATTCTCCCTTCCTACGACCTTCCAAATGGTGGTGAATTCGGTGTCCATACCTATCTTTTGAGGAGGTTAGGGTCATATGCCGACGTGTGGATGAACTCGCGGTCCTTAACATGGTTGTATGCTTGCACCTCCCAATCTCCCTCCAAGTCGAGGTGTGGATCATCATCACCTTCCTCCATTTCTTGCTCTTGCTCTTCTTCTGTTGGCACCATTTCCTTGTCTTCATGCATCGGGCTGATGAATACTGGCCCGATCTTCCGAGAGGTAACTAATAAGTTTGACTTGTGGAGATCTCGACGTTGGTGATCCGGCTTCAAATCAGACATGATTCGAACCCTTCAACCGTTACACCACTGCTCCGTTGGTTATCAACCAAGCACAACTTGATTGACCTCGCCAAGAAGGCTTTTCCTGCAAGCGAATTGAAGCGCACAAGCAAGAAGGTAAAAACACGCAATCTGAAATTGCAAATATGAATGATGCGAATAACAATAGAGGGTACAAGAACTCGGTTCCAAAGGACTAATCGACACAGTGGAGGAGATCAAGAACAGGGGCCCTGGATCACTGTAAAAGGATTTGTCACCACAGTTACAATGAACGATTCAGTTTCTCGATGGAAAACTAAACTCTAAACAAAACTCGATTATCTAATAGCGGCGGCGGCTGTATTTATAGTCTAAGACTCGACCTAGGGTTGGGAACGGCCAGGGTTTGGGCGCCCACAACTTGGGCTTAAGGCCCGACATGATACATGGCCAAGTTGGCCCAAATAGGTGATGCAGCACCTTGACGTGGTCACACAGAATGATCCACGGACCTTCTGGAGCTGGGACCAGATCCAAAACGACGGCGTCGTCGTCCCCTTTCCAACGCATACAAGAACGCCTCGTTTTGATGTCGTATGAGAGAGTTATGACCAAAACAGTGACGATATGTCTGCTGAATTCGAGGGTGACGTGGTAGCTGAGTTGGGGACAAAATGCAACTTGAGAAAGACCATAATGTCGATGTGTCCAGCGTGGCGATGTCCTCATCATCCTCCCCTTCTTGAATTGGAGTCGTCCTCGACTCCATCTTGGCGATGTCCTCATCATCCCCTCCTTCTAGAATTGGAGTCGTCCTCGACTTCATCCCATCATCAGCGAACTCCTACAAAAGGTTAGTGACAGCAGTCAATGCACCAGACAAAATAGGTTGACAAAACATAGTATAACATGGCGCATCAGGATTATCACATAACTCAGCACTAGCAGAAGTTGTAGCAAGAAAAGTACCTCCTTTTAACTTAATCCCATTATTTTTTTTTCCGTAGGAGATAAAGGTAGCAATGTAATTTTCTTGTCTTTCTGTATGATAGTGTATGTATTAGTTCTACCATGGTGTAAAGCATCATTATCGAATTCCCATGGGCGACCTAATAAAATGGAACAAGCTTGCATAGGAACAACATCAAAATCAGCAGTATCATGATAAGAGCTTGTAAAAAACTAATGCGTGCTGATTTAGTTACCTTAGTCTTACCACTATTATTGAACCATTGAAGTTTATATGGATACGAATATTGTCGTGTGGTCAACCCAAGCATGTCAACAATTGATGAATACTGGCCCGATCTTCCGAGAGGTAACTGGTAAGTTTGACTTGTGGAGATCTCGACGTTGGCGATCCGGCTTCAAATCAGACACGATTCGAACCGTACAACCGTTACACCACTGCTTCGTTGGTTATCAACCAAGCACAACTTGATTGACCTCGCCAAGAAGGCTTTTCCTACAAGCGAATCGAAGCGCACAAGCAAGAAGGTAAAAACACGCAATCTGAAATTGCAAATATGAATGATGCGAATAACAATAGAGGGTTCAAGAACTCGGTTCCAAAGGACTAATCGACACAGTGGAGGAGATCAAGAACAAGGGCCCTGAATCAATGTAAAAGGATTTGTCACCACAGTTACAATGAACGATTCAGTTTCTTGATGGAAAACTAAACTCTAAACAAAACCCGATTATCTAATAGCAGCGGCGGCTGTATTTATAGTCTAAGACTCGACCTAGGGTTGGGAACGGCCAGGGTTTGGGCGCCCACAACTTGGGCTTAAGGCCCGACATGATACATGGCCAAGTTAGCCCAAATAGGTGATGCAGCACCTTGACGTGGTCACACAGAATGATCCACGGACCTTCTGGAGCTAGGACCAGATCCAAAACGATGGCGTCGTCGTCCCCTTTCCAACGCATCCAAGAACGCCCCGTTTTGATGTCGTATGAGAGAGTTATGACAAAATAGTGACGATGTGTCTGCTGAATCCGAGGGTGACGTGGTAGCTGAGTTGGGGACGAAATGCAACTTGAGAAAGACCATAACGTCGATGTGTCCAGCGTGGCGATGTCCTCATCACGGGCTCTCTTTAGGTTCAGAGCGGCACGTGCTTGAGCTTCCATGGGAGCACCTTGAGCTACCTCCCATGGCCTTCTTGAATGCACTAGTGAGCTTTCGCCCGAACCCGCTCATGGCGAACAAGACAACAACAAACTCATAAATAGGTTATATTAGTGAAAAATAAATCAAACAACCCACAAGCTTGGCTTGGTGGTGATGAGTGTAGGAATTTTATGTAGAGTTTCCTTGCACTCAAGCTTTGTGGAACAATATTTAGCAAGTGGTGGAGCAAATGAGAGTGAGAGGGAGTGGAAATGTGAGAGTGTGGGGGGTGAGGAGCTCAACCCCGAGCTCTCTATGTTTGAGCACAAAGCACCAATGGGAGGAGGCAGAGAGCAACGACTCCTAGCCATTGGAGAAGTAGGAGGGCCAGTGGTGCTGGGCAGGGTGCGGCCGCACCTAGGGTGAGCCTATTGACTATCACTAACTTTTACTATAAACCATCAACAAAACATGAATAAGGATATAAATCAATCTCCAACATAGAATTAGGGGTTAAACTAACAGAATTACATAGGTTTTGGTGAATCTGTGTTTTTGCAGGGGTTACTCAGAAAAAGAGCCAAAGAGGACTGACATGTTGGGCTAGAAAGCATATCCTACGCGGGAACTCAGTTGAGAAGGATCTAGAAGACACGAGAAGGTGACCTGCTGTTGATGGTCCTTAACGTCAACATTATACCTTCAATTAATGCACAACATAATGGTAAAAGGGTTATTAGTGCATAGTTGTTGGGTTTATTCTGACAAGTTCCATGAGTTGTGTTGCTCTCATCTCTTTTGCAGAATTATTGATAGTTCACCATGTAAAAGTATCTCAAATGACAAAATAGAACAAACCATTGTGAAGATCTTATCGAGACGATCAAAATGGACATATCATTTGCTATATTTGGAGTCCCGACGAGAAAGTCCCCGATGAATACGCCTAGGAATTCTCTGGAATACTCCGAAACCATCACTAAGCAAGAGTTTTATGGACTAACATGACAATTTCCATAGCTTTGGTGATTTATGAATTTTTAGGGATTAAAACAGAATAAGCCGGGGAGGAGTAGGAGCCAAGGAACTGAACCAAATCAAGTCGGAATTCTGCAAGAATTGACGGGAAGGTTCTAGAGGACACCAAAGGACATGGGAACAAAACGGAAGCTCGATGGTTAACAGGAGGGGCTGGTCGGCCCCACATGGCAGGCCGGTCAGCCTGGTCCCACAAGGAAGTGAGCTTTGCTTTGCGTGACGGCCTCCAACCGACCTCTATGACGCATCTCGATCATTGTTTCAAGTCGGTTTGATCCAAAGGGTGCGGTTCATTCCTCTGGGTTATATAAGCTAGGGTAGACCCTCCCTGAGGAAGAGAATCACAATCATTAGTTGATCTCTCATTCAAAAGGCCAAAGAGAAAGGCTAGGGTTTCCAATTAGAAGATTAGAGCTCTATTTCAAGTTTAGGGTTAGAATCTAGCTAGATACAAGTAGAGTTGAGCATGGCTCAGGATTCTAGATCGACGTCAGGAGATTTAGTAATTCTATCATTGTATCTCATAATTATGACTTTGTTCTACTTCAATATCATTATGTTCTTGTCCATTTCGTTCTTAGTTTATTCTAGTTCTATCTTTGATATAGTCTTGATTGATAATAAGGTTAGGCATAAGTTCGTAGAGCACCTAGTTCAACTCCGGATTAGATTAGGTGGTAGAAGTAATGTAGACGTGGTGTCTAGATTATATTTACCTGCGAATGCACCCTATTTTTTGGGCCATGTGGTAGATCGCGAAGGTGACTTTTATAGCTTCATTGAGTCCTCTGTAGTCCACTCCCCGAATCTAGTACAAGTAGAACCCGGTTACTTGGGGAAGGATTGCTCTGTTCTTGAATTTCCAGAAGTAATGTTCCTTATATTTAGATGGAAGATTGATTATGCTATAGATGATAAGGAGTAGATTAGAAAACCCTGAGGCTTGGTTGATAGGACATAACCCTAGGAATTAAATCTCTAACTGTGTCGCTTTAATCTGTATCCACTTGATCCTATGAGTTCTCTCTAATTATGGATTCCCTATTTTATCTCATTATCATTATCATGATCATCAATATCATTTGGCTTACCCCTGTTTAGATAGAAGTGGTTAATTGATTTATATCTATAGTATGTATTTGTAATTCTTATAGCCATATCAATTTTCTCTGTTAAACCCTATTTAGAAGCTCCCAGTGGTAGAATTATAAATAACGATACCTAAAACTTTCCTGGGTGAAATGCTACAATAGGAGTATTTTATCTGTGCGCTTGCGGATAACTTTTTATATTTTATAAGTGCTATGATTATAAGTACAACCGCATTTCTTACGTCATGTTAGGGATGACAACCTAACGGGTGCGGCGTAAGAGATGCCAACAAGCATTTCTGGCGCCGTTGTCAGGGAGCTTTTTACAGGAATTATTTATATGGCTATCAGAAGAACACATCAAATATATACTCATAGATAAAAATCTTAACCAAGTACTTCTGTCTTTTCAGGCTTACCCTTGCCCTATTTTTGTTTATATCTTAAGCAAGGTAATTCAGGTTCAGTTGTGATCAATCCACATCTAATCAGAAATCAACTCAACCTAGAGATCAACACAAGTGGTGAAGACAATGGCTGAAAAGACTTTGCAAGAGTTCTCTGCTCCAAGCCCTGAGAACATTTGTGTTGGGCCCACACTCCAAACGGATAACCTAGAGTTTGAACTCCAACCAAGCCTCATCAACCTAGTCCAAGCTACTAAATTCAGTGGAAAGGCACAAGAAGATGCTACTGCCCATCTACAGGATTTCCTGGAGATTGGAAGCACCATCATCATCAAGGAGTTGCCCAAGACATCATACTTCTTTGGTTATTCCCATTCTCCTTGGAGGAAAAAGCGAAGCAGTGGTTCTATGATCATAAAGAAGACATCAATACATGGGACAAGTGTTTAAAATCCTTTCTATCAAAGTTCTTCCCTATAGGCAAAACCAATGCCGTAAGAGGAAAAATCTACAACTTTCAGCAGCAAAAAGAAGAAACCATTGCAGAGGCATGGGAATGTTTCCAGGAATACGTCCTAGAATGCCCACACCATGGAATGGAAGATTGGTTGCTCATACAAGGATTCTACAATAGACTTATTGTTGACGGTAATTAACTATCATTTTAAACCATCAACATAAGAGGAATAAATGATAAAAAGGATAACCACAGTAGGTTTAGAGGTTTAAACTAACAAATTCCACGAGTTTAGGTGATTCTATGTTTTTCAGGGGCTAAGCTGCATAATACAGAACTAATCTCCTTCCAAGAGAAGAAACCGAAGCAATCGGCCTAATCTCCACATCACGGATGCGCATAGGGATTCTAGAAGACCTAAACCGACTCCATGAGGCGACACGAGCCAACCCGCCACCAGGTGAGGCCGACCGGCCCTAGGGCTAGGCCGACCGGCCCTCCCCTACGCCGCCTCGGCTCCTTCTCTTGCAAGCTACCTATACCGCCTCTATGGATGCATCTCAACCCCACGCCAAGGTCGGTTTGATCCAAGGGCTGCGGTTCCACGCCTTGGACTATATAAACAACCCCTAGGATCCCCTCTCAAGGAATCAGTTGAAGAATTAGATCATCTCTTTCTCATTTGTGAAGGCAAGGCCAGAAGTTAGGGTTTCCAGAGAGAAAGAGAGTTAGAGTTAGAGTTCTAGTTCTAGTTTAGAGTTTAGTCTAGATTGATTCAAGCAGAGGCAAGCAACTGCTTGGGATCAGGATTGTTCGTCGGAGACTTGGTAATCTCGTTGTAATCATCATCCGACTTTATGCTACTTCAATATATTTCTATATTTCAACTTTATTCTGTTCTTGAGATTGTTCTTGTTCTACATCTTGATATAAATATGATTAGTAGAGAGTTTATGAATATGTTCGTAGAAAGCTTGATCCAATTCTGGATAGGATTGAGTGGTTGGCATATTGTAGGCGTGATGCTTAGATTATGCTTGTCTGCGAATGCACTCTATGCTCCGAGCCATGTGGTAGATCATAGGTGTGACATTCCTATTGAGTCATTTGTAGTCCACTCAAGTATAGAACTTAGTAGAACGTGGTTACAGGAAAGAGATCATTACTCTGTTCTTAACTTTTCTCTTAGTAATGTTCCTTATTTATAGATGACATGTTGATTATATCATAAATGATTGTGTCTAGCCAGATTGATTAATAGACTGATTGAATAAGAAATACTTATGATTTACATCTCTAAATTAATCTCCATGACTACTTGACTTGAATAATGTTAACTCCCTCTTGTCTCTGGAATACCCATGATTATCATTTACCATTTATCTTATTTGTCTTACCCCTTTCATGACAAGTGATTAGTTATTTTGATATTTATTATTGAGTAAGTGCAAATGATTATCTCTACTGCCATTGTAATTATTTATATAGTCCCATTTCGATTTTCCTTTCCTTGGTAAAATTATAAATAACGATACTTAGGAAAACCTGGGTGAAATGCTACAATGGGTGTATTTATCTGTGCGCTTGCGAATATATACTATAATATCTTTATTTAGTTAAATGGCATGAGTATAATACAACCACACTCTTGGTGTCATGTTGGGGATGACAACCTAACACAAGTGACGTTAAGAAGTGTCAACAAGTATTTCTGGCGCCGTTGCCGGGGAGATGGAAAACTTCACTTTTCGACACGGGATGTCATAGGGATTAACTTTTCAAGGGAATTACCTTTATGGCAATAAGAGATTAATCAATACCACTTACTCATAATAAAAATCACAACTAGTACCTCTGTCTTGACAGGCTTACCCTTGTTTCATCTTTGTTCATATTTTATGCAGGGTAATACAGGTTCGGTTGTGATTTATCAATTTCTAATCCAAGAGTCAACCAAATCTAGAGAAAGATCAACACCAGTAGTCAAGCTATGGCTAATAAGACTTTACTTGAATGTTCAGCTCCAAGTGTAAGGAACATTCGTACCAGACCAACACTCCAGACGGACAACATTGAATTCGAGCTCAAGCCAAGTCTAATCAACCTAGTGCAAGCTACTACATTTGGTGGAAATGAAGAAGATGCCACTAAACATCTGCAGAATTTCCTGGAGATTATGTCACACCCCAAATTTCTGATTTTGGGTTGTGAATAGAATACACTAAACAAAATCAATGATTTCATGAATTTTCTAAAATTTTCCAAGATTTAATTACATAGATTAGAATTTAAATAGTGAAATGTGATTTTCTTAAACTTTTGAAATTTAAACTTGCCATGTTTGTTGCATTCATGCTGAGGACATTAAATTTGATTGAGTGAAAAATGAATTTAAAAACTCGTTTAAGCCTCGAGTAGGTTTTTGCTCTATCTAAAAATAAATAAATAAATTTCAAATTATGTTTATAAAGTTCTAAAAAAAATAGACTAGTTTTAAAAGTATTTGAAAAAGTAATTTAATATAATTTCTAAAACTATAGTCAAACTCTTTAATCCTTGTTAGAATAAAATCATTTTGATCTCATGCCAAATCTTTGATCATTCATTATCCATTTCATATTCTGTTCATGTGATCACTTTACTTATAAGAAGTCATCGTCAATTCCAAACTCGGTTTCACCTTTTCTCTTATGACCACTACAAGATATAGAGCTCCCCACAAATATGCTAGTATGCAAACTGAAACAAATATCTCTATCTATCTCTCTCGCAATGATGCATGAATCAAGGTCCAAGACTCCAATTAATTAGTGCAGCAGGTAGCAAGCCAAGCTCTTCACGTTTCAGCACTAACTTTATATATTTTATATATCTCTTAATCTCTCTCCTCTGCATGTGTCTGGGTCCAAATATCAGCTACCCGCACAAGCTACCGTTTCATCTGCAACCGCCCAGCTTTTCGACTTCGGAAACTTCCGCTAGCACACAAAGAAAGTACATGAATGAATTGTCCGCTCCACTGAAACTGAATTTCCACTCAGTCTAAATCAGTTTCTATTCCATCGTGTGTGTAGTCGGTGCTCAGCTTTGAAGCCAGTCATGATCCGGTCAGCATGTGTGCCTCTTCAGTCCCCTCCTCCTCTATCTATAAATACCCAGGATCATGAGCTTCGTCGTGTTCTACTTCATTCGGGCAGCCACCCCATTCCTTCTCTTAAGCTGCTGCACAAACGCTAGTGCATCGGCTATGGTGCCGGCACGGCAAAGCTGTCCTGATGCTCCCTAATCCCGATCCATGCATGCCGGTAGCGTCTACACCGTCGGAGCAACTCTCGGCTGATCCTCACCGAACCATCTCTGACCACCGTCATTGGAGCCGGTACTGGTGATGCTTGGTTACCTAGTCGTCATCGATCAACCAACTTGATCACAACGTCCACGACCATGCTGGATCGCCTAGTTCGTCGACATGCTAACTGGCGTGTTTTACCCTCCATCATTCCATGGCATCAGCCATCATCAAGGTGAGATGCATCCTCACATCATCGTCGATCTGTTCGGCACTTGTTTGCATGTCCATCACTCTTTAAGTGGCCACGCTACAGATGTTCATCTTGCACAAAATCTGTATATGCAAACTACACCCGCAGTCCATAAGATGTTCTCAGCAATCCCGTCATGCCAACCATGACGTCCATTCATGGTTGCTACACAAAACCAAGACCAGCATGCATGCTTTCGTGCAAGTTTAGTACATGTCCAAGTCATGCCTATATACATATATACATATATATGAGAACATCTCCTTTAAAATATTCAGTACGCTTGTCTGTTGATCGTCAAAAATTAAGCGCTGGTGAAAAGCAACCGCTAGCATTCGTTCCTGTCTTAATTTCATCTAATTTATTAGTCATGTGATTAATCTGGCATTACTAATGATCTAGCCGAAGACATTCATATGGGCCAAGGGAACGTGCAGAACGTCTGTTCCTATTCTCATATATGCATGTGCTTAAGTTTGCATGCAGATTCTGATCTCATACAAAGCTTTTTCCGTATACCAGTACATACACATATATTGAACACGTTCAGCAGCTAGCCTATCATCTTGATGCCATATACATATCCTTTTCCTTCGTATATATATTCCTAGAATTTCTACAAATACCTCTTTAGCAATCTTATCCATGTCCCCTTTATTTCTTCTACATCATTGTCATCCTTGTGGTTAGTCCTCGAAATCTTGTCATAATTTACTTTTGTGACTTAAATTTACTTATAAAATTGTTTCATTTATTTAAAATGGTACTTTTATAATTTAAGCCCACAAACTTTCAAAAGCTTGTATCTTTTCAACTAGAGCTCTGTTTGGGGTTGTTTTTGCGCTCCCGCGATAGACCCATATGTTAGGAACCTTTATAGCTTGTTTTTGTAATGATTGGTGTATTGTTTTTAGGGACATTTTTAGGTGCTTGAGCCAGTTGTTGCTATCGATAGAAGAAGATAGGCGATGATGGTTTGGAAGGAAAAGTTGAAAAGTTGGAGCGAACAGTTGGAGGCAAGTATAGCCTATGGTTTCCTTGTTAATTAGCAACTTTAATCACTTTTATACATATGCATGTGTCTACCCTAATATACCCTAAGGATATGCCTAGATATACTTGATCTACATTCCTTGTTACCTATGGGAGGTTTTGCATAATAGAAGGATAAGTCGCTACGCTCAACAATGCTTAATGGTAATCTTGACTAATGGTTATATGAAACAATGGATAAATAATGCTTTTTAGCAATCTAAAGGGGGCTGGAGTATGGGCTCTTGATGCTCCAGTTGCTCTCCATAAGGACTATCACTTAAAGCGACAACGCAGGACATCCGTACATCCTTGAGAATCAAAGTGGGAACGGTCTTAGTCATATAGCTAGTTTGCTCTAGCTTGTTAGTAGTTACCGAAAGGAGCAAGAGGGGGACTAGGTTGCAGAATGGCTTCTTGCCTGTCAAGGTGAGTACTGGGCTGCAGTCATGGTGTGCCACTCTTGAAGGGGGGCTCCATTCACCTAGACGCTGAAACCTCACGGCTACTAACTTGTTAGGGTGGCTAGTGAAAGGCTTCGTAGTGATCCCTGTCCACTCACCTTAGAAGTGTTAGGGGGTCGATGGGCCCCGGGCAAATGGGAATCACGACTCAAGGTGAAAGTGTACACACTCTGCAGAGTTTGACCAAACTGATATATCAGCCGTGCTCATGGACACGAGCAGCCTGAACCCTTTATGTATAGCCAGATATGTGGGTGGATGGGTGATATCTTTAATATTGATGATTATAATAACTTCTCACTTGTGAATGGGTTTTCATCACTAAGTTAGCTACTTAGGTGTTAATAAAATATGACCAACTAAAATGCTGACCGCTTAACCTGTGTCAAGCCTTTGAGCCTTGCATCCCCCATAGTTATACTTGCTGAGCATGGTGAGCTGACGCTTGTCGTTGTCACCAATAAAAATTTCGGATGAGTACCAGATGGTGGATCAAGTGAAGAGTTTCTTACGGAGTCCATGAGTACTAGGCGAGTGCTTTCCCCCAGTCAACCGTCCCTATGGAGTATGAAGCCCCGAAGAGAAGATAAAGAATAGTTTCCGCTATGCTTTTGTAATAGTTATAAAGTCCTGTTGTAACTATGTTCCATATATAATAAAGCATTGCTCTTGATATTCTCCATATTTGTCACTATATGTGTTGTGTGGACATCCTGGGCACACATATAGTTAGCACTTGGTATTCTTCGGAAAATCAGGTGTGACAGATTAGAAGCACCATCATCATCAAGGACGTCGCCCAAGATATCATACTCCTTTGTCTCTTTCCATTCTCACTAGAAGGGAGAGCGAAGCAGTGGTTCTACACGAACAAAGAAGACATCAAGACATGGGATAGATGTTCGAAGGCCTTTCTGTCAAAGTTTTTCCCTATAGGTAAAACTCATGCCTTAAGAGGAAAGATTTACATTTTTCAGCAGCAAAAAGGAGAAACCATTTCGGAGGCATGGAAACATTTTCAAGAGAACATCTTAGAATGCCCACACCATGGAATGGAAGATTGGTTACTCATGCATAGATTCTACTATGGATTAACCCAAAGATCGCATGAGCAACTAGATGCTACTACTGTAGGTTCATTCATGTCACTCACTCTTGGAAAAGCAGAATATCTGATGGAGAAGATAGCAAAGAACCAGAGTTGGAAACAAGACAATACTCAACGCTGTCGCTAGATTGAAGAAGTTCCAGAAGAAGTATGTGCACTATCAACAAAGATGGATACATTGTTGAACTAGCTTGACCAAAGAGCCAATTTCAAGAAAGATCATCAAGCAATTCAAGATGCATTCGATGCTTAGACCAGATGTGAAGAGTACCTAGGAATGGAAATTCCGGAGAATCAAGAAGATGCAAATATTATCAACAACTCTTCCACGCTATAAAAGCAAAGATGGAATCAAAAGCAACAGAGTACATATCCAGCTAAGTGCTCAGGCAATTTTAATAATTCTTACAATTTTAAGCAACCCCCTCTATGAAATTTAATTTTGGAACAAGCTAGAATTAATGATACTATTGTTAAAAACTTGCTTCTAATGATAAAATTCTAGAGGATATAAATACTAAAATGGATGACTTTTTTTCTGCTATAAAAGACCAACTTGATCATAATAAAAAGGTAGAAACTCAATTATCACGGTTAGCTGCTTCTTTTGCCACTAACAATGAGCAGGTCAAGGGTATAACCACTAGACATGGTAAAACCACTAAAGACCCACCTTATCCAGAAGGGGCACAGAGAAACCAGTACCAGTGATACCCACAGTGACAGAAGAAAAGGATGATGAAGTAGAAGAAGTTCAACCACAAGTGCAAGATTTCCAAGACACTAATATCTTACCCTTCCCACGCAGAGATTGAAAACTCAAGATGGATGCACAGTTCAGTAAGTTTGTTGAGATTATTCAAAAATGATATATCAATTTCCCTTTGTTAGATGCGTTGCAAGTTCCCACCTATGCAAAGTATGTTCGAGACATCCTCAACAATAAAAGACCACTGCCTACCATTGAAGTGATCAAGCTGATAGAAGAGTGTAGTACGGCCATCCTCAGCACATCAATCAAGAAGAAGGATCCAGGATGCCCCCACTATCGACTGTTCAATTGGAGATCAACATTTTGACAATGCGCTATGCGACCTTGGAGCAAGTGTCAGTGTGATGCCCAAGGCGATCTTCGATAAACTTCCACATGCAAAGCCCGATCCAACCTCGATGTGCCTATAGCTAGCGGACCAGTCACTCCGTTACCCTATGGGAATCACCGATAATATTCTAGTCAAGATTAGAGAATACTTCATACTAGTCGACTTTGTGGTTCTGGACATGCAACATGACTCAAGAGTGTCACTCATTCTTGGGAGACCCTTTTTGAGTACCGCAAATACCCACATCGACGTCGGAATTGGAGAAGTCAAATTCAACATTGATGGACAAGAAGAGTGTTTTCCATTCAGACCAAGACCTGAGTTAAGCTCCACTGCGAAGATGATAGATGGAGTCACACAGTCACCACTCACAGGGATGACTATGACCCCCGAAGAATAAATCCAGCTAGAGTAGTCCGATTTGGTGGACTTAAAAATCCCAAACCATCGCTGGAAGGTAACTCGGTATTTATCAGCATTTAATTTTTGCATAGCATATTTACTTATTCATGCATAGAAAAAAATAATAATAAAAATCAATCTCATGGCATAATTATTAAAGCCCCATATAATTAATATTTACCGAGTGTGAAAATCTCTGGTAAATAATAATCACTGTGGTGGCAGAAAAATATAAAAATACCATAATTAGAATTCTATTTTTTCATAGTTTCATAAAAGTAATTTTTCTTTGCATACTTGTATGATTATACGGTGCAAATACGGGAGACATACGGACCAATGGGACCCACCTCAATCACATCACATCACTTCACTTCACTCCATCTCTTTCACTCTCTTCCATCCTTTTTCAACCACCACATCACATGGAGCATCGGCAGGTAAAGGCATCTCTTAACAACAAAGCAAGGAAGTTAGTGGAGGAAGGGATGGATGAATGGGCCCCACATGGGGCCGGTCGGCCCTACCACTAGGCCGGTCGGCCTCCCTCTCTCGTACCTATAAAAAGGCTGCTTCTCCCTCTACTTCACACACTGCAAAACACTCAGAAAACATACCCTCAACTCGAAATTCCAAAATCCAAGTATGGTTTGAGAATTCTTAGTTTTTAAGTAGATTCTGGAAGTTCTTGAGTGGAGAGAAGTATTCTGAAATTTTTATAGCCACATTGAGATAAGAATCAGTAAGAGAGAAGTTCTAGAAGTTGTTTAGAAAATCATTTAGTAAGGAGAAGTGCTTCCTGAATAATCTAAGTACTTGGAGAAGTCAAGATATAGAATTTCAAACTTGAACGACTGACTTATGGACGACTGACTTTCGGATCACTGACTTCTAACTATTTATTTATTCTAACCCCTCATTATTTCCACTAGTTGTGTTTGTGTTTCTGTCTGTGTAACAGGATGAGTGGACTCAAGAAAACAATTAGGAGTGCGGCTGGAACATTCTCTTTTCGCAAGAGAACCCGCTCCCAGACCGGATCATCATCACGGGCTGGTTCTGACTTAGACATGTCATCCGTGCCCCGGTCCTCATCCGCTAGCCAGCCAGAACACCACAAGAGCGTCATATAAAGCTTCACACCACCTATGAGAAGGATCTGATGAGATTGTACAAAGATCGTGAGTTCGAGCACACCCCAACCTTTGACCCCTACTTCTTACAAAAAAAAACAGGTATGGATGCTGAATTTGATCTTATTTTTCACAATATTGGATGGGATAATAATTGTAGTATTTCGGAGGATGGATGCAAATTACTTTAGAATTCCTCTGCACTCTATCTTTCACCGAGACTTATGTTTCCTTTAGGCTGTTTAACGAACAATATGAATTTACTTGGAAAGAATTCAGCCTCAGACTAGGATTCCCTGATGCTTGCGGAGTAGAAATAGATGAACTTTTGAGCGATTTTTATAGAGAGCAATTTTGGGAAGATATTTCAGGCAAAGACTACTGTTCCGACCCATGCACGAATGACATTCACAATCCCACTTTGAGAATTATGCATAAATGGTTAGGGATCACTTTATTTCCTAGGAGGTAAGGTCGCATAGTTAGGATCGAGGAGATGAAATTAATGTATGCTATGATCAAGAAACGTAAAATATCTCCTGTTAGGCTCATGGTAACATTCTGAGCTATCCTTCACACTTTACGAGGCCCTATCACCATCACTTCTTGGATTACATGTCTTGCCGGAAACCTGAATTTGTTAGGGAATGCTAGTATTACCTACATCTCCACACCTCGCCGATCTCTTGACATTTATTTTTTCAGTCCAGCACATCTGTTGAAACAAAAGTGCAATAGAATCTTTGTAACATACAAGGGATTTGTAAATGAATATGAACTACCGAATAGACCACTTGGTCTATATGTCGTGGAGACATTTTTGCTTGATTTGCAGAGACCGACCAGGGGAGTTGGAAGAAGTCCGTCCGCCAGAATAACGAGAAACACTGTGCCTAGGTACACAAGGGAAGATGGTGCACCCCCTGCACCAGCTTTCACTTACTATCAAGGATTTGACCAACCAGGACCATCTGAACCAAGACACCGGGCATGGGAAGATCAAACTTCCTATGATCCGCCCACGCCAGAAGAAAATTGGAGGCAAGGTAATTTTTCTAATTATGTTCCACAAGAATACGAAGATTTAGCGTACATCCAGAGAGGACGCATGTCTTTCTCTGTGAGGGGAGTCCATGATGCAGCACCTACACCACCACCATACTCATACCATGCCTCTCATGGCAACCCCGGGTACCAGCTAGAGCAATACCCGCCTCATCCTCAGCCTCAGCCGTACCACCAACCAGACTTCCAGAACTTTAATACCCGTCTCACTCATCTTGAGACGGGGCAACAAGGTATCACAAACACGCTACATCAGCATACACGATGGCAGGAGAGCACGAGCAACATGCTTGAGGAGATGCATGAACAAGGGACACAAACGTATGAAGGCCTCCTCTACTTCTTCGAGCAAATGGGTGTCGATTACCCACCACCAACACCACCTCAGTGACCGAAGTTGAGCCAGCTTGGGGGAGGACACCCTCAGACAGTAAGTTTTTCTTACCCGTATTATTATTAGTATTAATATTAGTATTACTACTATATCTAAAAAAATGGGGAATATGATAAAAATACAAAAATATATATTAATATGTTTAGATTATTTTTCTTTGCGAGCCTTTTGAAATAAAAATAGAGTGTGTATGAACTTGTTTTTGTGTCGAATAAAAAACTTGAACTATCATAAATAGTTGCTTCATTTGTAATTCTTCTGAAGTACCTAGCTTTATTTAAGAATTATTCCTCTGTTCTAAAAATATTCATTGCCAAATCTTTAAACCTGTGGAGGAATATGCTTGATCCAAAGCTTAGGTAGTTGGGAGATAAGAAGTGAAAGAGTTTTGAGCTGCTATTTATCTTGTTCTAAGTTTCAATGAAGTCCTGAAGAGTTCACTTTTAAAAAAATTTTAAATGCACATGATGAGTCTTTGTATGACAGAGAGATTAAATTCCTACCACAGCCATACATGCTAGGATAGAAAACCAACACTTATTTTATTGCTACTTGTATTTACATTGAGTACTGTCAAACTTTGTTGACCTTTAGAGACCTGTCATACTCTTAAAATCAAGATCACGTACACTCCACTTAAATTTGCTGCTTCTACACTGGAAGTACGCAACAACATGCCTTTCCATTTAGAACCACCATAAAAATGTTTTACTCCTACACTGGGAGTGAACAACAAAAACATGCCTTGTAGGATTTTTTTCACCTATTCATACATTTCATAGCCTCAGTTATTATTGCTCCAAATGTTTATTATTATTATCTCTCAATTGTTTCATGATAGACAAGAAGTCTGAGCTATGTAAAAAAATAATATATAGAGAGTAATACATGGACAAGTGTCCTACCAAAACAATGGGTGCTAGACACTCGCCTCTTTGAAAAAATATATATATATTTATGCATAGCTAAGACTTTCTTTGTCTTAGTTCTTAAGTTTTAAGAGAGATCAATCTTTCTAAAGGAGCAAGGTAGAATTAGGATTTATTATTACTTCCACCATATATTTAACCTATTCCTTGTATCCACACACATGCACATCTTGATTTGATTGTATGACTAGTTCCTCTAGATCCATTGTTTGACTTTACAATATATGTTTTGCAAGTATGTATGAGTGATCTCACCCATAAACTCCATATAAGCTTCTTAGTCATACGGTGAGAGAGAAGGCACAATGATATTCTGCCTTATTCCAAAATACCTTGAGAGAAGGCAAAACACCATCGTTGCCTTGGTAAGAAATTCCAATGTCACATATTGAGAGATTTGTAAGTGTCATACAATATAGACTCTGAGTTTTATTTCGAAAATATAATTAAAAACTTTAGGATGGAAATAGAGATGAAGAATTTGAGACATAGTGCTTGACTTGATTACTTCTGTTTTTTGATTATCCAAAGCTCAAGTGAAAGTTAAAACCCCATGGCTAAGGAACTAGAGCAAATTTTCAAAATCTTTTTAAGGATAATTCTTTTCTGATGGCTTGTGTATTTTTGAAGGATGATAATTTAAAGTAACTTAGTTATCTTTGGATTTAGTTTTGCTAAGGGACTAGCAAAAGTTTAGCTTGGGGGAGTTGTTGAGGGTAATTATCTATCATTTTAAACCGTCAACATAAGAGGAATAAATGATAAAAATGATCACCACAGTAGGTTTAGAGGTTTAAACTAACAAATTCCATGAGTTTTGGTGACTCTGTGTTTTTCAGGGGCTAAGCTGCATAATACAGAACTAATCTCCTTCCAAGAGAAGAAACCAAAGCAATCGGCCTAATCTCCACGTCACGGATGCGCATAGGGATTCTAGAAGACCTAAACCGACTCCATGAGGCGACACGAGCCAACCTGCCACTAGGTGGGGCCGACCGGCCCTAGGGCTAGGCCGACCAGCCCTTCCCTGCGCCGCCTCAGCTCCTTCTCTTGCAAGCTACCTATACCGCCTCTATGGATGAATCTCAACCCCACGCCAAGGTCAGTTTGATCCAAGGGCTGCGGTTCCACGCCCTGGGCTATATAAATAGCCCCCAGGATCCCCTCTCAAGGAATCAGTTGAAGAATTAGATCATCTCTTCCTCATTTGTGAAGGCAAGGCCAGAAGTTAGGGTTTTTAGAGAGAAAGAGAGTTAGAGTTCTAGTTCAAGTTTAGAGTTTAGTCTAGATTGATTCAAGTAGAGGCAAGCAACTACTTAGGATCAGGATCGTTTGTCGGAGACATGGTAATCTCGTTGTAATCATCATCTAACTTTATGCTACTTCAATATATTTCTATATTTCAACTTTATTCTGTTCTTGAGATTGTTCTTGTTCTACATCTTGATATGAATATGATTAGCAGAGAGTTTATGAATATGTTCATAGAAAGATTGATCCAATTCTAGATAGGATTGAGTGGCTGGAATATTATAGGCATGGTGCTTAGATTATGCTTGTCTATGAATGCACTCTATGCTCCGAGCCATGTGGTAGATCGCGGGTGTGACATTCCTGTTGAGTCCTTTGTAGTCCACTCCTCGAGTATAGAACTTAGTAGAACACGGTTACAGGGAAGAGATCATTACTCTGTTCTTGACTTTTCTCTCAGTAATGTTCCTTATTCATAGATGACATGTTGATTATATCATAGATGATTGTGTATAACCAAATTGATTAATAGACTGATTGAATAAGAAATACTTATGATTTACATCTCTAAATTAATCTCCATGACTACTTGACTTGAATAATGTTAACCCCCTCTTGTCTCTGGAATATCCATGATTATCATTTACCATTTATCTTATTTGTCTTACCCCTTTCATGACAAGTGATTAGTTTTTTTGGTATTTATTATTGAGTAAGTGCAAATGATTATCTCTACTGCCATTGTAATTATTTATATAGTCCCGTTTCGATTTTCCTTTCCTTGGTAAAATTATAAATAACAATACTTAGGAAAACCTGGGTGAAATGCTACAATAGGTGTATTTATCTGTGTGCTTGCGGATATATACTATAATATCTTTATTTAGTTAAATGGCATGAGTATAATACAACCACACTCTTGGTGTCATGTTGGGGATGACAACCTAACACAAGTGACATTAAGAAGTGTCAACACTTATCCAGAAATCTCGTGAGCAATTAGATGCAACTGCTGGAGGATCATTTATGTCACTCACACTTGGAAAAGCTAAAATTCTTTTAGAGAAGATAGCCAAGAATCAGAGCTAGAAGCTAGACAATAATCAACGATGTCAGAAGATTGAAGAAATTCTAGAAGAAGTTTGTGCACAAACAACAAAGATGGATGTGCTGTTGGATTTGCTTGATCAGAGGGATAATTACAAAAGAGATCATCAAGCTATCCAAGATGCCTTCGATGCTCAGAATAGATGTGGAAAGTATCTAGGGATTGAATTCTTAGACAATCAAGAAAGTACAAGCATCATCAACAATCCTCCCACATCAAGAAAGTAAGGATGGAATCAACAGAAAGAATCTACCCATCCAAGTAAGTACTCAGGCAATTATAATTCTTCTAATTTCAAGCAACTACCCTTGAGAGATTTAATCTTAGAATAGGCTAGAATTAATGATAACATTATTAAAAGGCTTGCCTCTAATGATAAAATTTTAGAGGATATAAATGCTAAATTAGATGACTTTTCTTCTGCTATAAAAGATCAGCTCAATCATAATAATCAGATAGAAACTAGGTTGGCACAACTAACTGCTGCTTTGCCTTTTGCCACTAACCCTAGTCAGGTACAATCCATAACCACAAAGAGATGGTAGATCTACTCGTGATCCCCCTTATCCAAAAGGTACAACGAGAAGACAGGCAGCACCAGTAATCCCAACAATAACAGAAGAGAAGGACGATGAGGTTGAAGAATTGGAGCCACCAGTACCAGAGATGACACAAGATTTCCATGACTCCAACATCTTACCATTCCCACGTAGAAAGTGGAAAGCTAAGGTGTATGAGCAGTTTAGTAAGTTTGTTGAAGTAATTCAAAAATTATATATCCATATCCCTTTGTTAGACGCTCTACAGGTACCCACCTATGCAAGATATATAAGAGATATCCTCAACAACAAATGACCACTGCCCACCACTGAAGTAATCAAGTTAACAAAAGAATGTAGTGTGGCCATCCTCAACATGTCACCAGAGAAGAAGAAGGATCCAGGATGCCCCACTATTGATTGTTCAATTGGAGATCAACATTTCGATAATGCGCTATGTGACCTTGGAGCAAGTGTCAGTGTGATGCCCAAGTTAGTTTTTGACATTCTCCAGCATGCAAAGATCGTCCCAATATCAATGTGCCTACAGCTAGCCGATCAATCTCTCCGCTATCTAATAGGAATTGCTGAGGACATTCCGGTCAATATCAGAGGATTCTTCATACCAGTCAACTTTGTGGTGTTGGAAATGCATCTAGACTCGAAGGTGTCATTCATCCTTAGGAGACCCTTTTTGAGCATGGCAAATGCCCACATTGACGTTGGAATTGGAGAAGTCAAATTCAACATTAATGGACGAGAAGAATGCTTCCCATTTAGACCGAGGCCTGAGTTGAACCTGAAAGCAAATATGATAAGTGAAGAAGGAGATGACCAGTCATCAGGGACATCATCCTTTGGGTAGGATGACACTTTTGAAGAGTAACAGAATTTGGGAAAGACTGGTTCGGTGGACTCTAAAATTTTGAACCCTCGTCGAAAGGTAACTCGGTAGTTATCCATATTTACTTTCTTGCATAAGTAATTTCTTTAGTATATTTACTTTTTGATCTTTTGCATTTATATGAAAACAAAATAAAAACATATAAAAAACAAAAATTTATGCCCATGTAAATAATTTTTACGGAGTGAAAACCCAAAAGAATTTTTACCGTGGTGGCTCAAAAATGTTGTCCCTAATTTTCCATACAAGTTTGTTTCATGAAAGTAATTTTATTCTCTGCATGGTAAAAATTTTTCTCACCTTGGGCCCACAGATTCCATGGGATCTACCATAGAATTTACCTCATATTCTTTGCCTTGCCACCATTCCTGCTACAGCGTATCAAATTCACGTACGAAGGGATGAGAATTCAGCTTGAGAATGCAGTAGAATAGAATAGGAATAAGGACCACAAGTGGGGCCCACAACTAGGCTCGGCCGGCCCCACATCCTAGGTTGGTCGGCCTGTCTTCCCCTCCCCTATAAATGTCCATCTCCCACTACCTTCTCCTCTCACACCTCAACCTTCCTGCCTTCTTTTCCTAGAGAATTGCAGCTTCGAGCTACTCTGCTAGCTAAACCATTGGAAAGGAAGAGAGTTTTGTAGAGAGAAGGGAAGAACTGCTGGAAATTAGAGTTATGAGACTAGGCCTAAAAACAAGTTTAGAGAAGAAGTACTGTAAAATCTATTCTTAGAAACTCTCTAGTAGGATAACTCTCGGACAACTAACTTTTGGATAGTGTTGACGGTAGATAAGTATCATTTTTTAACCGTCAACATAGCATAAAAAGGACTAAACAATAACTACCACTTAGATATATGGGGTTTACTGACATAATTCCACAAGTTTTGATGAATGTCTGTTTATGTAGGGTGTCAGCTGAAAAAAACTAAGGAAGGCCCACATGTTAGGTTTACATAGAGACAACAGGGCCACACATAACTTTTCTGGAATGTGGAAGGTACGAGAAGACTCTAGAAACAAATAGGAGACGAAACGGGCCCGGAAGTGGGGCGCCCACCCCCTCCTTGGGCGCCCGCCCTAGTGGCAGAGCTAATTAGGCTCCACCTCCTAGATCATGCCTCCACCGCCTTTGAGGATCAATAATAATCGTAGATCAAGGTCGGTTTGATCCGAGGGCTATGGTGCTTCCTAGAGGGATATATAAGCAAGGCCCCTGGCCCCTAGAGGAGGTATCCCTTAAACCCTAATTCATTATCTCCCAGCTAGGATTAGGTGAGAGGTGTACCATGAAAGGATGACCTCTCTAGGGGATTAGGTCTAGCTTCTTCAATGTAGTAGATTAGTATCTTGGGAGAGAGAGTTGAATTGAGATCTTGCTTAAGGTTCCGGATCTAGTCATAGAGGCTTGGTAAAGCCTTGTATCTTCACTTCAACATTCTGTAAGACTTATACTTATTCTCTTATTTATGTGGCTATGCTTACTTTGAATATATCTTGCTAGTTGAGTTTATCATTCCTTTTGTGTGCTAGTTTGTCAACTAGGCTAGGTAGCCGAGCCTCGTGTAAGCGTGGTGCTTACACGATACTCTACCTATGAGTACACCCCGCTCTCTAGCTGTATGGTAGTTACAGGAGGTGACAGCCCCGTCCATATCTATTAAGCATGTTCTTAAATTGTAGGACCGTAGTCACGTCAGTCGAGGTATCCTTTGTGGTGCTCTCTCCTGTCTAGTGGCGTCCCGAAGTGCACAAGAGTGTGGTAAGTTTTAGTATAGTTGGGTATACCTTTACCATGTGATAAGAATATCATAGGAATCTACCTCACCCGTTGACCTCCCAAGTTAACTAGTTACGTATCTTTAGTGACTTATCCCATGTGTGTCATACTGCATAAATCCTATCATTCTTGTATCATTTACCCCTGCTATAGTCTAGTTGGTTTACTAAGTTAGTAGATACATGATGGTAAATTATCGGATTATTTAACCCTTGCTTCCCTGTGGTAAAATATAAATAATGATACCTGGAATACTCCCGGTAAAATGCTACAATGGTATATTCTATGCGCTTGTAGAATCCTCATATTTTAGTTGCACTTAATTTATACCAACAAGCATTTTTGGCGTCGTTGCTAGGAAAGCAATTGGCATAAAGATTTTGATAATGATCTTGATGTCTGCTAATTTAGTGTATCATTAGCTTTAGTAGGATTACCCCTTGTTCTGTTGAGTGTGGAATAGATAGGACAAAAGATGTCGTTTTGACCTTCTGAGAAGTTTCCACAAGATTGAAGAACCCATGGTGCCTCAACATTCATCAACATTAGAACCCTGCCAGGTTTGCATATACATATATGTTATTCTAACCATGTGTAGATTGGAGACTAGGTCGTCATCACAAGAATTTAACTCACATCTCAAGTGACGAAATTAGAAGCTACACCACTCACAACCATTTTGTGAGTCATGGTAAGTATGATCAAGAAAGGTGAGATAGTCTTGCTCATAGACTTTAAAAGTGATGAGTAGTTATCTTTTAAATTCTTGTATCTCACAGCATGTTTACTTTCAACAATTCATGCATTCACTCTATTTAGTTTATACTGTTTTCTCATCCATTGCATGATTAGTTCCTTGCATATAATCCATGTTGTATATATAATTCTCACCATGATCATGCTCTTTCATCTCCACTTGAGTAAAATCTCTATAGTGCTTTTATGCTATCTTTATTTGCTAAAGTATGTTTTGGTTTGGAAGTACTAGCTACTTCTAGAGGCTTTTTAAATTAAGCGTGGTGCTTAGGTTAAATAGCCTTCCTTAATCCAATTAGACATGGAGTCTAGTTTGGTTATTGAACTAAAATTGTGCTTTAGTAGATATTGGTTATTTTGTCGGACTAACCCCTATAGAAAATTCACAAATCCAATTTGGGTAAGTCAAGAGAAGAACTCACACAAGAGGTGAAGCAAGGCATATGATGAACTCCAACAACTTCGCACAAAAGACACAACTCATTCATCATCCAAGGAAGAATTGTAAGTATCAAATATCATTCACATTTTCTTTTGCTGCAAGTTACCTTTGCCTTGAACCAATGTTAAAGTGCCAAAAAAGGGGTTGTTAGAAAACATGATAAATAAATCCTATGCTAAAGTAACTCAAAAATCATCTCTTTATTAGCATAGATGAAATTCAAATAAATAGTGGATAATAGCCCATAGTTTGAAATCGTTGTAATCCTTCGGGTATGTGTCCACTAATATTTTGCAAGAAAGAAAGATATTATGATGTGCTTGTTCATGGTTTGGTTTGACAAGGCACCACTTTAGTGATGAACAAAGAAGAGACGAGTGTCATACGAAGAATCTACAACAAAAGCACGCACTTAATAGAACTGGATGAACAAAGCAGCATGTCATAAGCAGTATTGAAGATAACCTAGCATTGAGCCTTCCTAAAACTCAAGCCAGGATGCTAATGAGAAGCAAGGTGCAACTCACCTCATATTAGCCAATCAGAGACTGGTCTCATTATCCTTGAAGACACCAGCTTGCACGTCAGTAGCAAGGGCAAGGATGACATGATAGCATGCACCCTTGTGTCAACCAATCACCAATCAAGGGTTGACTGTCGACCAAGCCTTAAAAGACCATGATTTTGGTTGCATGACAACGTCCCTAAGCCATTAGAGATGAAGCCTACATGCAAATATTAATGAAGCTCCTTCCTTTATCATAAAGACAAATGACGTATCATTAACTGAGCAACTCTTCACCACGCCTCTAGAAGACAAAGACCATCAAGGAAGAACTCGAGTCTACATTTCCAATGAACATCAATTCGTCAACCAAGACCCAACAAAAATCAAGAATAATTGATGAGAGAAGATCATACAGCCACCTGTATCCTCATCTCCTAGATTGGATAGTCCAAAGAAAAGTAGAATGCAAAGGAGAGATCTTTGCTCAATGGATCTAGAATCAAGAGCCCTCTCCGACAGATTTAAGAATAGATGACGAATAGTGTCTAAGGACATGGAGTTACAACACACTCTGAGGGATGATTCAACACTCACACTTGGCTTCAAGTGACGAGCGACAGCAAGGATCAAGCTTGGGGGAGGAAGGCTGCTGACTCCTCTAATGATGATCCAGCAATGCTCTTCATCTTCTCAAGCCCCCGTTGCTCTGGCACGCCGGTTTGCAATCCCTCTACTCGTAATTACTTTCTCTCTATAAGTTTGAATGTTTCTATAGATAGCATACATGCAAATCAAACTTAAGACAAAGTAAAATCAATCCTTGAGAGAAGAAGTAATGGTGAGTAAATGTTCTATGCTAATTAAAATGTTCAAACCAACTTTTCTGTAGCATAGAAAATGACCTTTAGCTCTATGAACAACACTACCCTTTTTATTGTTTGTACATTCCTTCGGGTATGTGTTGTCCACTAATCCTCTGTAGAGAAGAAACAATAAGTGGAGCCAAAGGTCTGGACATAATGAAAAAAAGAGAAGATGAAGGAGAAAGATGGAGTGTAAATCTAGAGGACCATGAACAAGTCAAGGAGAGGGGTGAATCGAGCAAGACAAACCCCAAGAAGAAGGAAAGGACCACTAGAAGCATATACTCTTCATCACAGTGTGCTCTAGTGATAAAGGTAACATCTTAAGGTAAGTGGTAAATATTTAAAAAGCTTTCCTTGACTCTAGTATGCACATAAAGAAAGGAGAAACATGTTTGAATTACAACTTGCTTGATTCAATTTGACTAACTCAACATGTCTTATTTTTTAGCTTGTTCATAAAATCACTCCCTTGATTTCATAGTCATAATTAAATGAGCTAAATGTTGCATCTTTGGGAGATGATTTGTCTTAATCATAAAAATGTTTGATACAAAGTTGACAATTCTTCCATTGTTTAAGCAAGTCCACTCTTTTTGATAAAAGTGTTTAATTGCTACATTCATGCTCATCCTCCTAATCTTGCCACCCATAAAATGAACAACACACACCAATCTCATCATGTTCAATGTGCCTAAGGTTAAAGAAGAATAAATAAGGTTATGGTTCTGTTGGTGTTTTTCCACCAACAGGACCCATGCACTTGATCTCTACTTTGTCTTTGTAAATAGGACACACTTCAATGAAGGGAAATAATTAGTTGATTTTCCAAATCCTCTAAGTGAAGTTCTGAACATATAATGAGCAAGATGCTGCTAGTTTTCATAACTAGTACTTCACTTCAAACTGCTGGAAAGAGCAAGGAACATGGGAGACACCATCTCAAGAGGTGTGAGCTATCAAGTTCTCTACTATGGGACCAGATGATGCACCTACAGAATGAACATGGTAAGAGGTCCTGTTCAGGGGACCTAAAAACACTGAACCTTTGCTGAAAGGTAAAATTAGTAGTTATCCATATTTATCCTTTTTCAGCATTACATCAGTTTCCCTTTTCACATAGTTAATTTCCAGCAGTTGCATAATCATTCTCCTTTTAGCATGTTTACTTTTCTGCATTAGCATTGCATTAGAAAATAAAATAAATATATGTTTGCTTTGCTGCATCATAAATTATAAGCCCCATGTGAATAATTTTGTGGCATGGATCCATAGGAATATTCACTGTGGTGGCATAAAATAAAAATAAATATGCATTCATCTTGTTAGACTTTCTTTGCATTATACAAATATAAAAAGTATTTGAGGGAAATCCTATTGAAACTCTGCTTAAAAGAATCAAGAACAATCTTAAAAACTCTGCACAATTAAGGCTTGAGTGGCCAACCACTAACGCTTAATCTATTCCACAAGTTTTGTTGTCTATTTGAGTTTCACATGATTTGAAGGACCAAGAAGAGCCAACAAGCAAGTGGATGTTCTATCCACTGGTGGAGCACTGTCTCAACAATCATCAACATCAATTAATGCTCCACTAGAGGAGGAAGAACATCCCCGCTGTCAGTCTGCTACTTCATAAGATTGAACAACTACGTCAACATCCAGCTTGGGGGAGAGCATCCTCCATGTATCTAGCTAAGTATTTTCTTACCTATCTATTTACTTATATATTTATTCTTTGATATATGAAACAAATAAAAAGATGCATAACCTTTAGAAAGCCAAATAAATGTTTCCCTTTCTATATATTTATGTATGATCTTTAAGCTTGCTAAATAAATATAGGAGAGTGTGCAAAGTTTTACCTTGCTAAAGTGAACCCCTAGAATGATCTCTTACATTGAAATGATGAATAGTTGCTCTGTCGTAATTCCTTTCAAGTACCTAGTTTTCAACCTTGAACTCTCCCGAGTTTTGGATACAACTGTTTTGATATAAGATTTGCTCTGAACCTAAAACTTGTGGGTAGCAAAAGCTTGATCTAAGTCTAGGTAGTTGGCGGATATGATATGGGAAGGTTTGAGCTGCTGTTTATCTTGTTCCTAGAGATACTAGAGTTCTGGAGAATTTATCTTTTGAAAACTAAAAATATCTGCATAATGAGTTCTTGTATGACGAGAGTTTAACTCCTACCGCAGCCATATATACATGCTTACTAGATTAGGAAAGACTTTCACTTGTTAGCTTAGTTGCTTGTAAGCATTGAGTGTGGTCAGTCTGTGTTGACCCTAGGGGATTAGTCATGCGGTTAAAATCAAGATTCACGTGCACTCCACCTATTTATGCTGCTTCTACCCTAGAAGTATGCATCTAAATATTTTTCATTAGACACAACCCAACAAGTTGTTTTGCTCCTATACTGGGAGTGAACAAAACCTTTCATCCATTGCTAGCCCCTTTTATTTTAAGCTCCAGTATTTCCATTGCTACCTCTTATCTATGTTTCCAAAAAGATACTTGGGAATTATTCCATCGTATTCAGTTGTTTAAAAAAAGAAAAAAAAGAGAGAGAGAAAAAAGGGGAGAGTGAGAAAGAAAAATTAAAGAGAGAATAAAGAGGACAAATGTCCCAACATAGAGAGATTTTCAGCAACCTAAGTTCTCAGTAAGGATCTTCAAAGTTCAAGAGAGGTATAAAATTCCTTCAAGGAGCAAAAGTGAAATTAGATGTTCACCATTATTCTTCTACCCCCTTATTTCCACTTACATCTTACATCCTCCATCATTTCCACTACATATCCACTCAGCCCATATTTAGGATCACACACATGCAATCTTGATTTGACTGTATGGCTGGACTTGTCCCTCCAGATCCATGGTCTAACTATGCAATAAATATTCACAAGTATGAATTCCTTGTCTCCCCACCTATGAGCTCCATATAAGCCTATTAGAAGTAGGGTGAGAGAGAAGGCATAATGTTACTATGCCTAATGCCAAAAATACAACATATCTTGAGAGAAGAGAGAAGGCACACACCATAAATGCCTTGGTGAGGATCCAGAAATACCATAAATGACAGACATGAGAGGGTCATACATAGGAATCTCTGAGTTTTATTTGAAAATCTTGCAAAAAACTCCGGAATAATAGTTGATCAAAGAGCTTGAGACATGGCGCTTGACTCAACCGTTCTGTCTTTCAACTACTCAAGACCCAAGTGATGGCTACAAGCCCCATGGTAAAAGGTAATATGGGTAAGTTTGAAGTCAGGATAGTTCATTCTAATCTAGAGGAGAGTTCTTGTTTGAACGCATGTGTACTTTTGAGGCGTGAAAGCATTGTAGCAACTCCTGATCCATCACTGAGTTTATCTTTGCTCAGGGACAAGCAAAGGGTTAGCTTGAGGGAGTTTGTTGACGGTAGATAAGTATCATTTTTTAACCGTCAACATAGCATAAAAAAGGACTAAACAATAACTACCACTTAGATATAGGGGGTTTACTGACATAATTCCACGAGTTTTGGTGAATGTCTGTTTCTACAGGGTGTCAGCTGAAAAGAACCAAGGAAGGCCCACATGTCAGGTTTACATAGAGACAACAGGGCCACACATAACTTTTCTAGAATGTGAAAGGTACGAGAAGACTCTAGAAACAAACGGGAGATGAAACGGGCCCAAAAGTGGGGTGCCCGCCCCCCTCCTTGGGCGCCCGCCCCAGGGCAGAGTCAATCAGGCTCCACCTCCTGGATCATGCCTCCACCGCCTTTGAGGATCAATAATAATCGTAGATCAAGGTTGGTTTGATCCGAGGGCTGTGGTGCTTCCTAGAGGGATATATAAGCAAGGCCCCTAGCCCATGGAGGAGGTATCCCTTAAATCCTAATTCATTATCTCCCAGCCGGGATCAGGTGAGAGGTGTCACATGAAAGGATGACCTCTCTAGAGGATTAGGTCTAGCTTCTTCAATGTAGTAGATTAGTATCTTGGGAGAGAGAGTCGAGTTCCGATCTTGCTCAAGGTTCTGGATCTAGTCATGGAGGCTTGGTAAAGCCTTGTATCTTCACTTCAACATTATGTAAGACTTATACTTATTCTTTTATTTATGTTGCTATGCTTACTTTGAATATATCTTGCTAGATGAGTTTATCATTCCTTTTATGTGCTAGTTCATAGAGCGCTTATCCTTCTAGTTTGTCGACTAGGCTAGGTAGCCAAGCCTCATGTAAGCGTGGTGCTTACACGATGCTCTGCCTATGAGTACACCCTGCTCTCTAGCTGTATGGTAGTTACAGGAGGTAATAGCCCCGTCCATATCTATTGAGCATGTTCTTAAATTGTAGGACTGTAGTCACGTCAGTAGAGGTATCCTTTGTGGTGCTCTCTCCTGTCTAGTGGCGTCCTGAAGTGCACAAGAGTGTGGTGAGTCTTAGCATAGTTGGGTATACCTTTATCATGTGATAAGAATATCATAGGAATCTACCTCACCCGTTGACCTCCCAAGTTAACTAGTTGCATATCTTTAGTGACCTATTCCATGTGTGTCATACTACATAAATCCTATCATTCATGTATCATTTACCCCTGCTATAGTCTAGTTGGTTTACTAAGTTAGTAGATACATGATGGTAAATTATCGGATTCTTTAACCCTTGCTTCCCTATGGTAAAATATAAATAATGATACCTAGAATACTCCCGGTAAAATACTACAATGGTATATTCTGTGCGCTTGCAGAATCCTCATATTTTAGTTGCACTTAATTTATGCCAACAGATAGCTGACCCCTAACTCATTACCCTAACCTATATTTGCAGTTCCTTTTGTGTGTTTGTCTGCTCCTTGTGTGACAGGATGTCGTTCCTCGATTTCAAGCATCTAACTAGGAGCCAATCCAGGAGGGCTAGTTCTGACATACACATGGACACACCTGCTTCATCATCAAGAGCCTCCCTAGCCCATCCTTCCGTTGATGGCACCATCAATGAGCTCATGGCGGAGAGGGATATCTGGCTACGTGGCCGAACAGAGAAGGACACATTTTGAAATATCAAGGACAAGGCATACAAGTTGACACTGGCGTACCATCCTCAACTCCTACGAGACACAGGTATGGATGTTGAGTTCAACACAATCTTTGCTGCAATAGGTTGGAGGAATCTTGTTCCAATAAATGAACCGGGTGTTAAGCTGCTCACAATGGAATTTTTGTGCACCTTACAAATTCTTGAGACTGGGGCTAGGGTGAGTTTTCGCATATTCAATAGGCAGTTTACTTGCATCTAGAGAAGACTTAGCGATTTGCTGGGGTTTGATTCGGATTGTGTTCTTGACTTCAATGTTGCTCTTCCCGATTTTCGGAAAGAGCAGTTTTGGAAAGAAATTTCTGATAAAGATAATTGCCATAGACCTAGAAATAGTGATCTTCAGCTACTGACCTTCCATTTTATTCACAGGTTTATTTCTTCGACTATATTCCCTAGACCTAAAACCCAGACCATTAGGGAAGATGAGTTAAAGATACTTTTTGCAATTATGAACAAACGGAAGATTTCCCCTATTGTAGCCATGATGCACCAATGGTTAGAAGTTTTTGGACCTATCAAAGGGGATATTGAATGTACATCTTTGATTTTTTGTATCGCCAATAGATTAGGGTTAACAAATAACTGCATTATTTCTCATATCTCTGAACCTCGCTCAATGATGGATTTAGATTTCTTTAGGTAGGCTCAGATTTTAAAGAAAACCAACAATATAATTTTTATGAGGTATCACGGTATGATTACTGAGATTCCGCTTCCTAACCCAGGGCTCAGAATCTATGCCGTCAGAGACTATCTTGTTGGTTTGCAGCCTTTACCCCTAAACAGGAGGAGTACATCTGTCCGACTTGTGAATGCGCCGCCCATGCACTACTATGGGGCAGATTCAACACCAGAAGGGCTGGGATACACTGCATACACTGATCAACTAGGCACATCAAGACAACATCATCCATGGGCACCCTCACCATCACATCACTCATCAGGATCTTCTCAAGCAGATTCTGAAGAGGGACATAGAAGGTCCTGATCATGCGACTCTCAGCCCAGATGATCTGTAGATCATTCTGAACCATCACGAAGACATCAAGAACCACCTAGACACTCTGTCTCAGGTGTAGAAGGGCAATTGGCTCACCTAAACCTTCAAATGGACACCATCTCTGAAGAACAAGTCAATATTAACCAGAGACTCACTGATCAGCAATAGTGGAATGCCCAGTTTGGTGTAGCCATGGATAACATCCAGCAAAACTAGGTTAGAGATGGAAGGAAATGGGATGCCTTCTTCTCCATCCCTCAGTTCTACCCATACTGGTCGCCGCCGCGGTAACACCCCTTGGGAGAAAGTTCCTGAGGTCTCTTCTTTGGCAACATTTATGACACCGATAACAACAAGCTTGGGGGAGGAGCCCCCAAGTTCTCTTTCCTACCTAGCTTGAGATAGGAGATCTCAAGTGCATCGCCTTCCGGGAGGTAACCCGAGAGCCAAGTATCTAGTAAAGCCCTAGTAGTTATCTTATTATTAGTATTAATATAGGTTGTTTAATTTCTATTTAGATAATGAAAAATAAAAAAACCAAATAAAAAAGTGTTTCCTTTCTTTTTAATAAAAGATCAAAACCTAAAAACTTGAAGTAGAAACCATAATGGAAATGATGAATAGTTGCTCTGCCTAAATTCCTTTGAAATACCTAGTATTTTGCCTTGAATTCTCCTAAGTTTTGGATATGACTATTCTGATTTGAGAATCTATTCTGAATCTAAAACTTGTGGTTGGCAACTACTTAATCTAAGTCTAGGTAATTGATGGATATGATATAGAAAGGTCTGAGCTGCTATTATATTATTCCTAGAGATACTTGAATTCTGGAGATTTATATTTTTGAAAACATAAAATTATCACATGATGAGTTCTTGTATGATGAGAGCTTTAATTCCTACCACACTATATATGATTGCTAGACTAGGAAAACCAGCTCATAGGCTACTTGTTTTGTGTTGAGTTTGGTCAACCCGTGTTAGACCCTTGTTGAGAGGATAGTCATACCCCCAAGATCAAGAAAATTACACTCACAATTTGCACCCCTGCTACTTCTACTCTAGAAGTACGCACCACCATATTCACCTATTTAGATCCACTCTAAAATGTTCTACTCCTACACTGGAAGTGAACACCAAAAAAATGTCCCATAGGTTTTCCTTGTCTGCTACCCAAGTTCCTGAAATAATGCTCCAAGTTGTTGTCATTTATTCTCTCAAAGTTTTTATTAGAGATTGGGCTATTTTGCTTGTCTAAAAAAAGAGAGAAAAGAGAAAAAAGAAAGAGAGAAGCCCCATGTTTTTCAAAATTCCAAGATGAGAGAAGTTACCTTTTGTAAAGGAGCACTGTAGAATTAGTCTTTCACCCCTTCTCCCTTCTACAAATATTCTCTATCATATTGTTCATTTGAATCCACACATGCACGTCTTGATTTAAGGGTATGGTCTCCCCTTTGAGGATCCTGTTTTGACTAGGCAATATATACAAGGTAAGTATGTCATATCCTTGAACTACCCTCAGCTCCACATAAGCCTGTAGTTACAAGGGAGAGAGGAGGGAAGGTACAATGTTCAATTGCCTTATACTAGAAATACCACATATCTCGAGAGGACATAAGGCAAAACATCATTATTGCCTTGGAAAGGAATCCACAAATACCACAAATGAGAGACTTGAAAGGATCATGCAAAGGAATCTCTGAGTTTTATTTCAAAAACCTTGCAAAAACTCTAGAAAGGAGGTTGATCAAAGAGTTCGAGATAGTGCTTGACTAGACTGTTCTATCTTTCAATTACTCAAGACCTAAGTGAAGGCAATAAGCTCCATGGTTGAAGGTAATATGGGTAAGTTTAAAAGATTGAGCAGTCTGTCTATTGTTTGGTAGAAGAATTCTTGTTTGAAATACATGTGTATTTTCAAGGTGTGAAAGTATTGCAGTAACTCCTGATCTATTATGATAGTTTGCTAAGGGACTAGCAAAGGTTAAGCTTGGGGGAGCTTGTTGACGGTCCTTAACGTCAATATTATACCTTCAATTAATGCACAACATAATGGTAAAAGGGTTATTAGTGCATAGTTGTAGGGTTTATTCTGACAAGTTCCACGAGTTGTGTTGCTCTCATCTCTTCTATAGAATTATTGATAGTTCACCATGTAAAAGTATCTCAAATGACAAAACAGAACACACCATTGTGAAGATCTTGTCGAGATGATCAAAACGGACATATCATTTGCTATATTTGGAGTCCCGACGAAAAAGTCCCCGATGAATACGCCTAGGAATTCTCTAGAATACTCCGGAACCATCACTAAGCAAGAGTTTTGTGGACTAACATGACAATTTCCATAGCTTTGGTGATTTGTGAATTTTTAGGGATTAAAACAAAATAAGCCGGGGAGGAGTAGGAGCCAAGGAACCAAACCAAATCAAGTCAGAATTCCGCAAGAATTGACGGGAAGGTTCTAGAGGACACCAGAGGACACGGGAACAAAACGAAAGCTCGACGACTGACAGGAGGGGCCGATCGGCCCCACATGTTAGGCCAGTTGGCCTGGGGCCACAAGGAAGTGAGCTCTACTTTGCGTGTCGGCCTCCAACCGACCTCTACAATGCATCTCGACCATTGTTTCAAGTCGGTTTGATCCAAAGGCTATGGTTCATTCCTCCGGGCTATATAAGCAGGGGTAGACCCTCCCTAAGGAAGAGAATCACAATCATTAGTTGATCTCTCATTCAGAAGGCCAGAGAGAAAGGCTAGGGTTTCCAATTAGAAGATTAGAGCTCTATTTCAAGTTTAGGGTTAGAATCTAGCTAGATACAAGTAGAGTTGAGCGTGGCTCAGGATTCCGGATTGACGTCAGGAGATTTGGTAATTCTATCATTGTATCTTGTAATTATGACTTTGTTCTACTTCAATATCATTATGTTCTTGTCTATTTCGTTTTTAGTTTATTCTAGTTCTATCTTTGATATAGTCTTGATTGATAATAAGTTTAGGCATAAGTTCGTAGAGCGCCTAGTTCAACTCCGGATTGGATTAGGTGGTAGAATTAATGTAGACGTGGTGTCTAGATTATATTTACCTGCGAATGCACCCTATTTTTTGGGCCATGTGGTAGATCGCGAAGGTGACTTTTATAGCTTCGTTTAGTCCTCTGTAGTCCACTCCCCGAATCTAGTACAAGTAGAACCCGGTTACTTAGGGAAGGATTACTCTGTTCTTGAATTTCCTAAAGTAATATTCCTTATGTTTAGATGGAAGATTGATTATGCTATAGATGATAAGGAGTAGATTAGAAAACCCTAAGACTTGGTAGATAGGACATAACCCTAGGAATTAAATCTCTAACCGTGTCGCTTTAATTTGTATCCACTTGATCCTACGAGTTCTCTCTAATTATGGATTCCCTATTTTTATCTCATTATCATTATCATGATCATCAATATCATTTGGCTTACCCTTGTTTAGATAGAAGTGGTTAATTGATTTATATCTATAGTATGTATTTGTAATTCTTATAGCCATATCAAATTTCTCTGTTAAACCCTGTTTAGAAGCTCCCAGTGGTAGAATTATAAATAATGATACCTAGAACTTTCCTGGGTGAAATGCTACAATGAGAGTATTTTATATGTGCGCTTACGGATAACTTTTTATATTTTATAAGTGCTATGATTATAAGTACAACCGCATTTCTTATGTCGTGTTTGGGATGACAACCTAATGGGTGCGGCGTAAGAGATGCCAACACCTGCTAAAGGGGCCCCCACCTGGCATTGAGCCGGGTCGGCCGACCCCACCCCCAGGTTGGCCAACCTGGGGGCCCACCTGTCAACCTCAATCTTCTACGTTGGTTTCTCCACCGCCTTAGGGATTGCATCTTCACTATTGATCAAGGTTGGTTTGATCCGAGTGCTCTGGTTTATCCCACCGGCCTATATAAGCAAGACCCTACCCCCTGGGTTCAGGGGGGATTGAAGTCATTTGATCAAGTTATCTGGGCCAAAAACCCTAATCTCCTTAGAGCTCCACCATATTCTAAGGCATAGCTTACTAGGCTAGAAGTAGAGGGAGGTAAGCTTCACTTGGATTTCGGATCCTGTCAAGAGCGCGGCTTGGTAAAGCCTTCTGTAACCTCTCTCTTGTATCTTTCTGTATTTATTTGCTAGCTACAATGGATTTAACATTACTCTATATATTGTTTATATTCCTAGTTATATTGTTCATCGTCTACTTTGATTATATGCTTAGTATAGTTAGATTATATTTATATTCAAGCATAAGATCGTATAGCGCTCACCTAGAAGTACAATGGGTGAGTGGTCAACATTGTGTAAGTGTGGTGCTTATACGTTGTTTACTTGCGAATGCACCCTATATTCCGGGCCATGTGGTAGATCGCTGATGTGATACTCCCATTGAGTCCTTTGTAGTTCACTCCCCGAATATAGGACAAGTAGGGCCTGGTTATGAAGGAAGACTTGCCATGTTCTTGATCTTCCTTAGTAATGTCCCTTATGTGTAGATATGAAGTTATCTTGCGATGATTGCTAGCTGTAATTGCACTAATCATAGTATACTTTGATATGTGATTAAGAATGACTTAGGAAACCATGCTAATGCTATAGAAGGGAGTGCTCTAAGTGAATTATATTATTTATGACTTGACATTTATCATTCATTATCATTTATCTTATGACTTATCCCTGTTATGAGTAGATGGATGAGACATGGTTAACTCTCCATTGCATGTACAAGTGATCATCACATTTCCTTTAGCCATCCCTTCCTAGTGGTAAAAATATAAAATAATGATCCCTAGAATACTTCCGGGTAAAATGCTACAATGGTATAATTATCTATGCGCTTGCGGATACCTTTCCATTATTATCTTCATATTCTTTCTAGTCACATGAAATAATAAGATAACTACTTACTAGTAATGCTAGGTAGTGCCTATAATCACTTTTAGCTCCAACACTAGGAATGACAACCTAGTACAAGTAAGCTAGAGGTGCAGGTAATTAATAGGTGGCTACTAAAACAAGTGTCAAGTTAATAAATACCAACACTTGTCGCCCCCATTTGTGACATGTGGTCTATATGGGTGGTTACTCAGACTCATGTATCCCACTAAACGGTTCTTAATCCTCCGCGAGCTACGTCACTTGAGATCCCACACTCACTATGACCTACCCCTTGCATGAGCAAGAATTACCAAATTGGTCATCATGTTCATGTACCAAATTAAGTTGGGTCCTTAGTCATATTTAGACAACTATAAATCAAGTTGATACCCTTGTAAGTTTTAAGTAATTAATTATCCCAATGAAGCTCCTCCTTGTGAGAGTGAGTTCCCTCCTCACGCCTAACTTGTATCGTTGCTAAGAAATAAGCAATTGAGCATTCTAAACCTATTGATTAAATAAAGGCTCTAATTAGTTAGTGAGTAATTCTAACTTAGTGGGGCACCATTAAGTTATTAACCAAACCTACATGAAATGCATAACTCATAATGAAACTCAATAAGTATCCAAAATAGGGTTCATAGTAGTGGGGTACCTGCCTGATTTGTTGTCGTCCTAACTCTCGAAGCTGACAATGATGACTTGTACGACTACACGATCCTTACTCGAGTCATTCCTGAAAGAATAGGGGAGATGCGACTTAGGGGATACATCGGCGATTGAGATAACGAGAAAAGATATGGGTGCATAGGTCAACACTTAGAAACTTGGGAAGGGACATCTAACTATGGCTCTATTGTTGTACTATTTGGTAATGGATATAAACTAGTATTGTTGACCTCTTGGGTAAGCTTGCTAGACAATCTCACACTCTCTGTGTACTATCGGACACTCCGTCCTAGTTGACGGACACTCCGC
Source organism: Saccharum hybrid cultivar R570 (assembly GCA_038087645.1). Lineage (NCBI taxonomy): Eukaryota > Viridiplantae > Streptophyta > Magnoliopsida > Poales > Poaceae > Saccharum > Saccharum hybrid cultivar. Next base: position 31,036,806 of record JAQSUU010000001.1, on the reverse strand, counting down.
TGTGTTGGGTACCGAGGTGGGTTGTCTCTAGGTTGGTTCTATTTAGGTTGGCGGATACTCCATGGAGGTCATGGATACTCGGATAGGTTCAGGACGTAGCTATATCTAGGGTTGCTCCTAACATTAGATGGTCCCACTGACTGAGGGATGCTCCAATAGGAACTGGGTTCTCTCGGGTCACAGGGTTACTATTTCCTATAATTCATCAGATGCTCCGCCATGAGTGATGGATTCTCTTAGATTGCTGACTATATGTCTTTGTAATTCAACAGACACTTCGCTGGATACTGTGGACACTCCGTTGTTCTAGGCTGGCTATGGATAAGGCTTCCTAATGCTTCTTGGGGGTTTGATGGACACTCCATCATGTTGACGGACACTCTATCAATCGAGCGATAGAACCTATGCTCTTGGGAAAATCCTAGGTTCAAGCTTGGATTTGTGGTGTTATGCATCTTGCATGTGTCAAACATTCCTAGGATAGTTTAGGTGGCTTACTAGGCTCAAGATAGCTAGGTTTTGAGCTAGTTATACTAAGTGTGGCTAAGGCTTAGGAATTAAACCAAAACTCATGAGAAAAGGGATAAACCTTGAATTTGAGCTAGAGATCCTTGGCTCTGAGATTGAGAGCTTCCGTAGCCAAAGATTGAAGATCCAACTCTTCTTCCATTCAAGCTCCTTCTTTTCCTAACATGCAAGTCATCCATCAATCATCCTCTTCTTGCAATTATCCAAACAAATACCTTAAAGTGGATCCATGAGATGACAAAGTGATGGAGGTAGATGAGCGTCACTTGGACTCACTCATGATTGAGTTGAAGATGTTCATGAGATCCATAGGGGGATGCTGATGCTTCTCTTCTTCTCCTTCCTTTCCTCCTCCATTCCCATCTCCACTCGTTTCTCTCTCTAGTTCTAGGGTTCTTCCTTGCTCATGAGAGTTAGAGAGAGAGGGAGAGAGTTGCAAATGAATGGATGAGGGAGAGAGTGGGTGAGAGGGTGTGTTTCTAGCTAAAAACATGTTCCAACTCATGCTGACATGTGGGTCCACTTCCACAATTGGGAAACAACCCTTTTCCACTTAAGTCTGCTCTAGTTCAGCTTCTGTCAAAGGGTCTGGTGACTTGACGGACGGTCCAGTAATCTCTGTCTTTGCTGAATTGACTAAGTCATTGGATGGTTGGTTGTTGGTGATCAATGCATTGCTCTTGAGTAGGTTCTTAGGACTAAGGTGGTGTTGATGATGTCAATAGCACGGACTCTAATCCATGTAGAGGTTTTCTTTCACTCCGGATGCAAGCGTGAAGATGGCTATGCAGGAGTTCTCACAGGGTGCTTTGATGCCTTGCCTTGCATAACTCATTAAGAATCTTCGGGGTGACTTGGTGGTTGACTTCCCTTGATCAGTCAAAGATGACTGCCAGTGTGATGAATTCAGGTCATTACAATTTCCAAAGGAACTTAACATCATCTTTTAGAGCAGAGGTTATTTCAAGGCAAATTTCATGATATTTGTTTCTCTATCACTACATTTATGATTTTTGCTATTGTATGACTGAAAACTAATGTAGAGGAAAAAGGGGTTCAAGATTTTCATACCTAAGCGTTGGTGGCTCTCCCCCAAGCTTGCCTTTTGTAGAGGTTGGACGCATCTTCTGGGTGGGTTCTTTGATTCTTTCTTTATTGATTAACTACTACTACTAGAATAATGCATAAATATTGAAACTTATTTATAATTTAATTTTTTATATATTATATTTTTAAATGCAAATTCTATCCTATAATTTATTTAATGCAGCTAATACTAAATTTATTTATTCACATATAGATGAAGATTTTTTTAAATGCAAACTAATGCTACTTTTTATGGAAAGCTAAACATAAGATGCAACTCCTAAAATGCAATAAATATGCAAGGGGTAAAGGACTTACCTTGGGACACTTCAAGGTGTTTCTTCCTTGGGAGGGGTTGCTTCCTCTTGTTCCACCTCGGAGACCTTTTCAGGATCAGGCGATGATGATGTTGGGGATAGATCTTTCTTCTTGTGCCATCTCCTTTTGTTCTTGTTCTTCTTCTTGACAAGCTTCTTCGATTATTCAATTGGCTTTGGCTTCTTTTCCTTGATTCTCTTTTTTGCGTGGTTCTTCTTTACCTGTTTCTCATCAAAGAGGGGTTGTCCAAAGGCAAAAACAAATATTTCTTTCTTTGCAGCAAAGTGGAATTGGATTTACCCAGAAGCCGTATATATGCAAGCATTAGCAGTGTTAAGGAAAGGATGACCAAGGATGAGGGGTGTATCCTTGTTGTTGCCCATGTCTAAGATCATGAAATCTACAGGAACATATTCATCTCTTACTTTCACTAATATGTCTGTGGCTACTCCTCCTAGATAATGGGTAGATTGATCAGCTAGCTGTAGGTAAACTAAGGTTGGAGCTAAGGTTGTGTAAAACAATTTATCATAAGTTTCCTTAGACATTATGTTAACACTAGATCCTAGATCACAAATAGCATTATGAAAAGTGTGAGGACTAATGGAGCAAGTAATGACAGGATTTTCGGGATCTCCTTTCTTAATAGGAAATCCCCAATCATTTAAAGAAAAATCATACCTTGTGGTGATGAGGTTGGCAGTCTCCATGGATCCTTTAGGTTTGCCAGGAATTCTCTTTTCCATAGGATGGGATAGCAACTACTAGTTGTGCTAATCAGGTTTCTAGTATCTTATTGAAACTAAGTTGATTCTTTAAGGCAAAAGAGAAATCATCTAATTTGGCATTTACATTTTCCAATACTTGTCATTAGCATGTACCTTCTTGTTTATACTATCAGTCATTCTACCTTGACTATAGACAAGATGTTTAAGGAAAGGATAACTATTACCTTGACTACTCGGGCATTGAGAAGAGTAATTATAATTATTACCTCCTTGGTTGTTGGAGTGCTGATTTCATCCTTGATTTTGTTGTGGACGAAACCCATAGTCATTGTTGACAAAGATGATGTCTTCATGGGTCTCGGGATAGGCATTTCCTGAATGTCCAATGTCTCCAAAGACTTTGCAAGTCATGTGGGTATCCATGGCTTGGATTGTCTCTTGCGCACTCATCTTCTCACAATGTTCTACTTGTTTCACGAGCAGATCCATCTTAGCTACAAGCATGTTAGCTTCCTTAAGAGAATGCATACCTCTCTTGTAGGGTTGGAGTCGTTCGTCGCTCCATCCTTGGTTGGAAACCATCTTCTCGATCAATGCCTTATTAGCATCTGCGACATTTAATCGCCGCTTTTGTGTTATTGTCAATTGCACTTCTTGTGACACGCAATTCCAGCAGAAAAGAATGCTCCTCCTGCGGCAGCATCTAAATGGCTCCTATCCAGCGGTACTAACCCAAGGTAGAAATTCTAGATCGAAAGCCAGTCTTCCATACCATGGTATGGGCATGCAAAACCATACTCTTGCATCCATTCCTAGGTTTCGGGAAATGACTCATTAGGTAGTTGTTGAATTTCACTGACTCTTGATCATAGGGCCTTCATTGGCTCCCAAAGGTGGTTGCATGGTAGGTAAGTTGGTGGATTTGGTCGGGAAGGCGGTATTTAAGTTGGTGGAGCTCCTCAAGTGTATGACGGTGGACCCAGGGATCTAAGGGAGCTCAACCTCCACCTCTGGATCAAACCGACATTGTCTAATGGTTAGGATGCCTCTTGGGGGTGCCACCAGGATTCTCCCATGAATCAGTGACGTGGCAGGGCTAGGGGGCACTGTTCATCATCGTATTTAATAATGGTATATGGTTATTATGGAAATGAGGCAAAGAGATAAATATGAGATGTGATGCTTAATACAACTGATTGAGATAGAATAGGTGCAAATCTATCTATGATAAGCTTCACTAAAATTGATGCTAAAACTTGACTAAAACATTGAAAGTAAGGATCCACTTGTAGTAAGCTTTTCTGCAAAACTCCTCTTTTCTATCTCTACTACTTCCCTTAAAGCCAGCATATCCTTGGAGTCTTTTCTTTTCGTCGGGTAAGTCTTGCGGAGTACATTTGAGTACTCAGGGTTTGTTAACCCCTATTGCAGGTGCTGACTGGTGCTGCTAGTCAGGTCATGTCGGTGGGTTCGATATGATCTGGTTATCTTCTCCTAACTTAGGTGCTCTACCCAAGTTATCTTCTGTAGTTCTACTCGACTTCCACCATTTAAGTTAAGTTTGTAAAAAGTTAACTTAATCATGATTTGTAAATCTATTGTTATTCTTCTGCACTCTGATGTAAAGTTTTGTAACAAATGTTGTAATGTTGTAGTTACTCCTTTGTTGATCCTGTGTGAGTTGTAAAATGTGGATGATTCAGGTTTCCCGAGGACACCCGACAGACTTCTTAAAGTTTTGTGGTACATATGTATGGTTGTTAGAGGTCTTTAAGACGATGACAAGTACATGTGGGCCATATTATTTAGGAGGTTCTGCCATAGAATGGTATCAGAGCTCATACAATGGATCAGCTACAACATTACAATTGAATATTTCAAAATGAATTTACAATATAAAAGTTTTTGAAGATAACAGTTAAAATGGACTTCTATCTATCTTCTTGCTTGTTGGAAGGCTTCATGAAGAATTTCTAATGACTCAAGTAAAAAGGCTTCAAGAAGTTCATCAACTCATCTTTGGAAGGTCAAGAGGAGAGTCAACTCCATCGCTAAAGTTCTACTGAAGTACCTCTCAATAATCCGTCTTGAGCAGAGTAAAACCCTATAATCCACTAACATGATGAAGATGAAGCAATCCTGATGTTGAGAAGACGTATAGGATGAGCATATTTCATATCATGCATAACATGATAATATAATGATACCTAAAATTCCCTCCTTATATTGGAAAGCAGTTATTATTCGTTATAGCTGTTCTATTGATGAATCTTGTCCTATACCAGGTTTTGTTAGCCCTTTGATGATCCCTGCTCCACAAGTTCCTAATCCTTGAGGGACTTCTGGATGCACTTTATTTACCATGTCGACTCAATGTAAAACCTAGGACTACTCCTTGCATTGACTTCTCAATGTATACATGTGTCACGTCTTAATTTCTTCCATTCTGACACATGCTATTACTTTGATATTGATAATTAACATGTGTTGGACAAGAGTTACTTTAGTTGTGCTCCATAGTGGTGCCTCGACCCATGACTATGGTGCCGTGTCAGACCTAGAATACTCTGTGATTCGCGTCCACACGAGTTTCCACCAGTACACGCACTGGTACCGTAGTCGGTGTTCCTGAACCATTATAGCTCACAATTAATATGTTTTCGCTCATTGGACATTCTTTGGATAAATCTAACATCTCCAGATCCCTTGTTATTATTACCAATCTTTGATCTTGGTTATAATACCGACATTGTGAAACGAGTTACTGCAGTTATGCCATATGATGGTACCATGATCAGTGACAATGGTACAAGTATCCTGGAAATCCCTATGGCTGATCACTGTACGGGAATACGAGGTATTTGCTATAGCAAGGTCTATGACCATGATTCATTATAGTCCGCAGTTGACGTGCTTTCGATTCTCTTGGAATTTCTTTTTGGAATAATCCATGTCCCTTGGATTTCTCTAAATACCTTGTTAATTACAACCATCATTATGAAATCGGTTGTAATTCTTGAATCAATCCTTGTTGCTTTGTGAACATTTCACAAGATCGTGTGTTTGACACATTTTCTTTTCCATTAATTGACCCATGGGTTTTAGTACTCTAAAATCTCAGGACGAGATTTCTTTAAGGGGGGTAGAGTAACATCCCAGATGTTAAGAAATAATTAAAATGTGATAATGATGCATCATCAAGCATAAGTATCAAGTGTTATGCCACAAATGCATTCATATTGCAATAATAGATATCATATGTTGCATATGTAATGTTGCCATGTGAAATGTTTCATATGTTTCTTTGTCATGTTCACATATTGCAATTTGGTATTTCAGTTAATTCCATGAAATGATGGCATGTTGATACATTAGGTTCTTTATGAATTTAAATATGAGAATTGGCTTAAGCAAATAAAGTTTTGTTTAAATAAAAGTTGTAGTGTTAAATGTGCTTTATAATATGGGATCAAGGCTTTATAATATTTTGTAAGTCAAACATGTTTAAAATGGAGCTTCAAGTTTGAGTTTAAATTTGGAATCCAAAACTTGTCGCAAGTTTTCCGATTCGGATTCGAATTCGAATTCGAATTTGAGGAATTATTAAAAGAATTTCCAAAGTCAACCTGGTCAACCAAGAGTGGCATTTGGTCAAACATGTTATGCTTGACTCAATGATGCCCTTGGGTGATGGTTTGATCACTAATTAATCACCAATTAATATTGCAACAAGTTTCAATTTGAAATCTTTCTAAAAACCCTAAAATGCAAAACCCTGATTTTACCCCTTTTTGAATAAATCAAAATCTAAGCAAAATTTGGGAAAAAGTTTAAAACCAAGTTTGTAGATCTTTTCATGGGCTACAAGTTTGGTGTTTTGAGTTTTCAAAGTTTCAGTGTAAAATTTGGAGTAATTTTGAAAAGATTCAAATATCAAAATTGACCCCTTTTCATATCCCCTATCCAATTTCAAAATGGAAGAATAATTTGAAAATATTTTTGAATAGAAAAGTTGTAGGTCTTACCTAGATGTACAACTTTGGTATTTTGAGTTTTTGAAGTTTCAATATAAAATTCAAAGTAATTTTGAATTTATAGATTTCTAGAAAATGTCCCCTTTTAAATTCAAATTCAAATTTTAAAATCTAGGCCAAATTTTAAAATATTTATATTGAGAAAGTTGTATGTCACACCCATCCCAATTTGGAATTGGGCCCATAGTGGCCCATATGAATGTTATGAGATATTAAGGAGAGTTTAGTCCTACCTTGGTTGTTTAGAGTGGGATAGACCAACATATAAGGCTTCTAGAGTCCATCTCACCATCCCTAGGTTAATCCTTTTGCGTGAAGCGAGGACAAAAGCGTAAGTGGGATGGTGGTAGGTGTGGTTCATTCAGCGTGCCGAGTGGATCTGAGCCGTTTGGACTCTAGGGGCGTTACAAAATGGTATCAGAGCCGACCTTCACAGCCACGGGCGCGTGCAGGCCAGGGGCTGGACATGGGGTTCATTGCGTGTGTAGGCTCTATGGAGTGCATGGCGTGGCACATGTGCTGGCACTAGGCGCACGGTCGCATGTGCTAAGAGGGAACTTTCATGGTTATCGTTTGCCTGATTGTGGGTATATTGGGCCCAACGAGGACGTCGGGTTCTTTGAGTGGGGGGTGTATGTCAAACCCAGCCTAATTTGGAATTTGGCCCACAGTGGCCCATGTGAATATTATGAGATATTATGGAGAGTTTAGTCCCACCTTAGTTGTTTAGAGTGGGATAGACCAACATATAAGGCTTGTAGAGTCCATCTCACCATCCCCGGGTTAATTCTTTTACGCAAAGCGAGGACGAAAGCGTAAGTGGGATGGTGGTAGGTGTGGTTCATTCAGCGTGCAGAGTGGATCTGAGCCGTTTGGACTCTGGGGCGTTACATTGTAGAACTTTGAAAATTGAGCAACTTTTATTTTTACATATTTTCAACTTCTTTAGAAAATTTGAGAGTAATTTATAAAATTTCGCCAGTGGCATTTCGGTAAATATTTCAAAATCGCCTCCAACCGTAGGGCGCCACCTCCCGTTGTCGCCGGCGACCTTCGAACGGCTTCCAGGCGCGCCGTGGTCGCTCACTGCGGCTTCGCGCTAGCCAGTTCGCCCCGCGTGTCGCCACCATGTTGCTCGGCCACCTCTATATATTGCCATCACCGTCGTCCTCAGTTTTTCTTCTTCCCCCTGTTTCCACCGCTGCCATAGCTCCACCGCTCGCCGCTACCTCCGTCAAGCCGCCTCCGGCTAAAGCAACTGCATCATCAGTTCTGCAGCGCTGTCGCGCACCTCTTAGGCTTGTGTGCACCTGCCCAACTCGCCCGGAGCACCTGCACAGCGTCTCCTTCCTCTTCTCCGGTGAGCCGTGGTCACCATGCCACCTCACATGGCCAGCCGCCTCCACTGCTTCTCCGCGCCTGTCGTTTGCTCAGTCATGTCCATGTTGAGTCGCTGATGCTCCCTGTCTCTCCAATTTAGTCGCTACCGGCCCTGCTCATCGGGGCGGCGTGAACCGCGGCCACCGAGCCGCCATGGCCGTGGTGGAGCCACCTCTAGGGTGTCTGCGGCTGGGTGGTGTGCCTGAGGGTGTTCACGATGTCGTGTGGGTTGTGATGCTCGGGTTAGCTGGTCAGTACCTAGATGCCGGCGTCATAGCCATGGGCCGGCCACCACTGGCCATCGGCCGGAGAGAAGGAGGGAGCTGACGGGCGTAGCTGCCGCGTCAGTCAGAGAAGGAGGGAGAGCGCACAAGCGAGCAAGCGGACCGACCTGGCCACGTTGCTGGACCGAGCGAGCGGGCCGCGGGAAGAGAAGGAGCGCGTGCGGGTGGGCTGCGAGCGAGCGCGTGCTGCTGGGCCGAGCTGAGAGAGAAGAGGAGAAGCGACCCGTGTTGTCAATTTTTGTTTTTCTTTTTCCAAAATGTGAATAGTATTCAGTTTTATTTATTTTGTTGTAAATTATTTAGAATTCCAATAATAGTGAAAAATTTTGAGTAAACTCTCTGTATTGTGTACTATTTAATAAAAATATTAAATGCCAATTTTGATTACTTTTTGTAAGTGATTTAATTAGCTTAATTAATTATTAAATGCAACTTCCATGAATTTTAGTAATTGAAATAAAAGTCCAAAAATCATGAAATTAATTTTTGGTACTATTTTAGGGTAAGATTAATCTTTAGAAAAAGTTTGGGCTCAAGTGGATAAAATTTATTTTATTCTTAATTTCTGTCTTAATTAATTAATTAATTAAACATGTGTTTAACTTGATAATTTAGGATTTGTGTGACTTTGAGATTGCTTGTTGACCTTGGGTCATTAACATGTAATGATCTATGACATCTTATTGAGTTGCTTGAGCTCATGATTAACTTGTTAATTAAGTTTTATGTCACACCCATTTTTAAGGATAAAATAGAATGCACAACCTTACGTGCACCCAGAGATCAATCACACGTAAGTTGACAAATTAAAGGAGAGTATCATCACATTGCTTATTACATCACGATAATTAACTCAAAGTCTTTACACAAATGAAGCGGAAAAATTGAAAAGATAACTCTCTCGTGGTGACTCCAATCATAGGTATGCTGACTGGTTGACAACAAGCCTAATACTCATCACGATAATCCTCTTACCAATCCTGTTTATTTGTCCATCCTGATGTGTGTGGAGATAGCAAGAGTGAGCACATATCGTACTCAACAAATATAACAAGGGGTATAATGAGGCTCAACAAAAGCATGACACGGTTTGACTGCATATAGCTTTTAGTTGTCATAGTTTTATCATATGAGTAGCGACAAGTTTTGCATTAAATCAACAATAAACATATGATTAATGTAAATATGAATAACAAATAGCAAAACACATATTAAGTCAATAAATGTTCATCTATTCTGTGAAGGTCCAAGGCCGCTCGTATCCGTGAGCACGACTAGTATACCAGTTTATTAAACTCTACGCAGAGGTGTACACTTTCACTATGAGTCGTGATTACCCATATGCCCGGGTTAATTACTCCCAAAATACTTCCAAGGTGAGCAGGCAGGGTAACACTATAAAGCCTTTCAAAGGTTCGTCTAACAAGTTAGGGCCGCTAGGTTTCTGTAACCTATGAATATAGAACCCTCCTTTCTTAAGGACAGAAGCCACACTATACCCATCCTGAGAAACACCCCTTTTGCGCCCTTTCGAGTAACCTCTAACAAGCTAGAAAAGGTCCTCATACTTGACTAAAGCCAGAGCCATATAGCCCTCACAGTTGTACTATCAATCCCGGATGTTCGTCCACAGATAAGTCCTTAAGGAGAGAAATTAGAGCACCAAAAATAGCCCCATGCTCTAGCCCTCTTTAAACAGTAATCAACAAGTCATCTTTTAGTGTTGTTGCATATTCCATTAAACATATTATAAGATCATAGTTTATGTTCAGCGCTAGCAAAAGCTATCCAATGCAAAGTCCCATAGGTGACAAGGTATAGATCAAATCTAGGAAATCCTTAATGGCAATCAAGTTTGACACATGCAATATGAATTTATGTGGTTAAAGTGAATAGGACAACAAGGAGATCCCATGCTATACTTGCCTTGATCAAACTAGTCCTGATGATCTTGCTCGAAGAAAAACTCTTGATCACCAACGAATTGCTCACCGTCTAAACTCGATCAACAATAGCAACAACATTCATCCAAAAGCAATCATGCAAAAACAAACAAGACTATAATTAGAACAGTACACCAGTAGTAATAAAATAAGATAAAAAGTCTTTAAAATGAATCTACAACTCGCTAGGATCACACAGACGCGAAAATCGTGAAAAACGGAGCTAAAACGACTAAGTTATGGATTTACTAAGATTTCCCATAGATAAATAATTACTTTAATTCAAACTCAAAATTAAAATGTTACAAACCTACTGTACAGTAACATCATCATGTAGAGCTCATGAATACGAACCTAACGCAATTTGAACGGGTCAAAACGGAGTTAAAATGAGCATTTTATGGCTAAAACAAAATCAGTGGCAAACTTGTAAATAAGTGAAAACGTATTTCTGAATTTACCGAGAGCAACTACACTTTCAAAAGAAGAAAACATATTCAGGTTTTACGTTTTGGACTGTGGGTTATATTATGCAAGACTGTAGGGACTCTTTAGCAAAAAGTCTAGGCGAACCGGTATCTTCTAATTTGGCCGTTAGATTCAATTTGGACGGCTCAGATCTCATCTAGTGAGAAGGGGAGAGCCCCGCCGGCCGTGCACAGTTGCCCCACGGCGGTGCCATGGTTAGACTCAGCCTGAGCTCACCGGAGTTCGATGAAACGGCATCTCCGGGCACCATTCGACAAACGGAGGGTATAGGGAGGGAGAGCGGGACATGGCGAGCTCACCACTCACCAGAACGAGGTCGAGTGACGGACCGAGGGCGGTGCTTGGCTCAGGATGGTGGCGGCGGATTTCTATGAACACTGTAATACAACAGGAGTCAGTTAGGGAGAAGAAAAGAAGGCTCGGCGACTTCAGAAACGTGACGCGAATCTTGGAAACCATCTTACGAGCTCGGAGAAGCAACGAATTCGATAAATCGAACTCAATGGTGGCGGGTAGGGCTCGTGCTCACGACGACAATGCTCACAAGAACCATAGCGGCTTCTAGAGGGCGAGATGGAAGCGGAGGTGTGCGCGGGCTCGACTTATATAGCCCGAAGGCGCTCCAACTAAGGAAAGAAGAGATTGAGGGGATGGATTCGATCAGTAGCAAACAAGGAAGGAGACTTCGGCGTTGGCTTGAGGAAGGAGGCAACTCTGACATGTGAGCCCGTGGTGTTAGCGACGGAGGGGGACTGTAACACCCCAGGTGTTAAATTTGCATTTGGCACTTGCATTGCATGAGCCTAAGCATCATTTGTTCATATAGGAGCATGGGACATATGTGATGCACTAGTGCAACATGTGAAACATGCCTATATAGAATGTGCTTTGAAACATCTGCAACATCTCTTTGAAACATATGCAACATACTCTCATTAATTATGTTTCAATGTGTGTGTAGATGCTCATGCTTGGTAATGCAAGTGAGTGTTGATGTCACTTCATTCATGTGTCTCACATCACTCTCTATCTATAGTGACCCCTAGAAAAGTTTCATGGAGTTTGGAATCAAAAAGTCACATGAAATGATAAGATATATGTTTGTTTGGATTATAACTGAAACATGCTTCTGAAACTAGGAAACATCCTTTACATTCCATGTGAACTAGTAATTATGCAATGTGCTAGTGCAACATGTGCAACAAACCTTTGCAACATGTGGAACAACTTAGGGAAACATTGGTAACTTGTACCTTGCAACAAAACAATGAAACAATTGAAACATGGCTTTGAAACAAGCACTATAATGATAGTAACTTCTATGTTTCAATGCATGTGAGGCCTATATTCTTGTGCAAGCTATACATGGTATATATGTTTAGCCTCTACAACACCTTAACTACACTTAGGACACTAAATGGAACAATGTTCATGTAGACAAAATTGTCAAATTAGGTCTCTAATTGATAGTTTGACTTATAGCTCAATCTAGACCTCTTTTGTTTGACCTTTTAAAAAGTGCTAGCTAGAGATCTTGCATGGCAGTGCAACCTTTAGCAAAGTTGCAGGAAATTTTATAAGGAGCAAAAGTTGTATAGGTTCTAAGTCATAAAAATGATCAGAACATGCTCAAATGTGTCCCACATGGCAGGAAACATAGTTGTTGGATGGCTGAAATTTTTCTAAGTCCAAGAGTGATTTTTAGTTTCGATGTAGGCTAGTTTGGGATGCTGTAGTTTCGAATCCATGTCGAATTAGCTCAAGTCGGTATTGGATCAATTGTAGACCTCACTTAGTAGATTCATGTAGCACAATTGGATTGTTTTGTGTAGAGAATGAGAACATATGTCATCAACCAAGTCTTGCAACCTTGACCAAACAACTCCAATTGAACCCTACAACAACAGTTATGAAAGGCTCATGTGGAACAAGTGACAAGAAGATGCCGCAAATCGGTCTCGAACCTCAAAACTAGGGTTTCTTCTGACGCGGTGTTGACCGAGTGAAACTACTATTTCTGTTTGAGATATGAAGTTTGACCTTTAATGAAAGTTGGAGTTTAGTTTGTATGCAACAAACTTTATTTTTGGACCGCGTCCCGATCCCACCCTGAAGTGCTGTCAAGCTGATCACAGTGCAATTTTGACTCCTCTGGTGCAACCCTACTGCGGGAATTAATATCTCGCAAACCAGTGGAATTTGACTGAGCTCCTATAAGCAATGTTGTAGTACTCTCATAGCCCTACGCAACGGTATAATTTGTTGGTTGAATCGTCATCTGGTTGAAGAGATAGAGGTGAGATTAGAAGAGTGGCCGACTCGTAAATACGTCGCTTTTGGATGGCAGTTTTGGACACGTTGAAACTTGGTGGCCGACATCAGATAGGACCGAGCGTCATGTGGCCTCCGTTCCCGTGCATGAGCGCCACCTACCTGGGCTGCTCGGTGTCGAGGGAAGGAAAAGGGGATCGAGCCCAACCTTTTACTCGCTCCCTTCTCCTCTTTTCCTCGGACTCCCTCTCACTCGCTCCCATCTCCCTCGGTCTCTCTCGGTCTCTCTTGTGCCCGACGCCATGGCCGAGTCGGGCTAGAGCTCGCTGTTGCCGTGCTCCCTCCTTCCCTTCTCTTCCAACACCAGCCACCCCTCTCCTCCTCCCTCCTGCCGTCGCTGTTGGCTGCCGTCGCTGGTCGGCCCTAGCTTGGCTGAAGCCGCGCACCAAGGCCACGATCCCGGACATCGGACCGCCATGGCCTAGCCGCCAGGGGTCGTGCTGGTCCTGCCTAGGGTTGGGCGCCACCCTAGCTGACCACGGCGGGGTTAGGTTGGCCCTCCTTCGTCGTCCCGGGCCACTATCTCACCGGAATCAGGCCGGCCTCCTCCGTCCCCTTCTCTGTTTTCCGTCGCTGTGAAGAAGGACCATCTAGCAAGGCAGAAACTATTTGTTGTGTTCACTTTGCAAAAGTGCTAGAGACAAAGGATTTACATATAGGGGCTTACATGAATTGTGGAAAGTTTTGTGTTCACTCTGCATAATGTTTTCTCTTTTCTTTTTTTCGGAATTAGTATTGCATTTAAATGGCTGAACTTCAAAAATACATATTAATTGGTAGAAAAATCGTAAAATAGCAAATAAGGACTTTTTGGAATCCTTGTGAAGTTGTCTATACAGTGGATCTATAATATGTCATGTTTTAGTTTAATGTTTTAGCTGTAAAAATATATTTATGTAACTAGGTTTTGAATGCTAGTTGGATCTGTTATTTTTAATAACTGTAAATATATAACTCCAAATGAAGTGAAATTTTTGTTGAATGTTACTCTTGAGATGTATGATGTCTAGTAAAAATTTCAAGATTTTAGGCTTCATAGTTTAGGAGCTATGAAAATAACAAATGCTATATGCTGCTTTGCTTCTATTCTGGATAGTTCTGCATGTGTGCATTGTTTGGCTTAGTTAAGTTATGAATCATGCCTTGATGACAATAAATGAGTTGTATTACTTTTCTTGAGCTTTTCAAAAAGCTAAAGAGCACAATTTTTGGCTAAGTATGTGTTTAACTATAGTAGTCTAAAGTGATGTAGCTGTTTCTGTCCAAACCCAGACAGGGTTGCCTTGTTTATAATGTGTGACCTAGTTAGTAGCATAATTAGCTCTAGATGTTTATAACAAAATTGTTTACAATTTGTTAGTATTTCTAAAAAGTCCAGAACCATAATTATTGGATTTGTGAAACTCAAGTTATAGCGGTTTAAAGTGGCATATCAGATTCTGTCCATATTTTGGATAGAGATGCAATTATTTAATTAATTGACCATGTTAACTGTAGAATCATCTTAAGATGATTATAAGAAAGTTGTAGGTAACTTTATAAGCTTTCCACAAAGTTAATAAGCATGTTTGTTGGAGGTCTATAACTCCAATTATGCTTCTCTGAAGTTCCTATAAGTTTTCTGTCCATAGTTGTGCCTCTGCTGTTTGGGCTGCATGTGCAGTTTTACTTGTGCAACTAGTTTCATGGTGTAAATGATGTTTACTGTGGTTTTGATAAATACAAAAGTTGTATATAATTATCTTCTCTTACTTGTGTTAAATTTTCATGATCTCAGGTCTGGTAGTTTAGGAGTTGCATGCTTGATAAGTCTACTATCAGATTTTGATTACATTCTGTGCAGACTTGAAAGATTGGCATGTTTGGTCATGATAACTTGGGAATCATGCTGAGATGATTAAAGATGAAATGTATATAAGTTCTTAATATTTCTAGAATGTATTATTGCACATCATTTGGATTTGTAGAACTCTAGATATGATTGATTTACTCAGCTACTGCATGTATATCCAGAATTGCTAAAAATACATGAATGCTTGGTTACTTTGCTTGCATGTTGCTAAGTGTAATTCATGTCCTTGCTGATGAAGTTAGTACACCTGAGACTTTGTAAATCTTTTGTCATGTTTGGTATTGCTTTCCTCGCTATCTTAGCATGATAGGTTGTGTGATGTTTATTTGAGCGATGTGAAGTGCTTATGTGTATTTAGCGCAACCTTGTACTTGCCTTGATTAGTGTGTGATGCATCATCTATTGCATTCCCATATATTCATACGCTTGCATCTTGCATCTCATTTAGGTACGCTAGATGCACCACGTGAAGGACGTGATGTGGAGCTAACCAAAAGATGGTGTTGGTGGACCTATCTCGAAGATGGAAGGATCAGACAAGTGCTAAAATGAGGGAATGCTCACCAAGCGAGTTTCATCTGACAAACTCTAACTTGAGTCAGATCCTAGGCAAGCCCCAGAGCATTATAAGCCTCCTACCTTCAAAGCAATTAATTATATATATGTTATATGTATTGTTGCATTAAGTGATAGGAGTTGGTTGGAAACCCTTGCTGCATTATATCATTCCTTGTCCAGATATATGAATCCTGAATCCTACATAGACCAGGGTCGAGTAGATGCTTAGCCCTGCTTTAAGTGGTAGAAGTCAGGTGATTTCCTGTCACCTACAAGATGTAGGGATATTCATATATGGCACAGTTGGCTATATTTGCTATCGTGGAAAAGAACCATGTGTTAATAAAATGAAATGAGACCGGGCGGGATGACGATAGTCAAGCAACAAGGCATGGAGGTCTTGAGTGTGGATCTATCCCCGTTTGAGTCATTTAAGGACCGATTCGCTGTACGTCCTTGAGTCATGTTAAACGCAGTCTAACACTTAGTAGGCTAGATAAGTCGTTCCGACCGCGAATCCGAGTAATACAGTTCAGGCCGGGAATCGAAGGGTAGGTCGCATCTTGGAGGTAGTAAGGATGTGCTTGGGAATATTGGCATAAGACCAGGGGGTAAAGTCCCTATCATCCTGGCAGAGTGTTGCCCTTGGGAATGCGGCATCAGTCGAACCCGCGCTTTCCTGAGCGGTACCAAAGGTGACCTGAGCAGCCCTCGCCAGGCGTGTCTCGGTGAGTGTTAGAAATACCCCTCCATCTGGAAAGGAACTCGATTCGAATCGCCGTCGCTCCCGGTTAGTGAGCACTTGACTTGAGCAGCGGCAACATAGATTCCATTAAATTGAATGGATGGTTAATTGGATGATGATGTAAATGTTGCCTCAATTTATACCTGCTATGGTTAATATTGTTTGCTCCTAATCAAGTGAGTACTCTAGTACAAGTGCTAATATAGATGAATGGTTAATGATAATTAACTTGATGCTTAAGCATTAATGATTACTTATCTATATTAAGCTTTTATGCAAATGTTGTCAAGCTAGCCCACTTACATCAGCCTTGCATCATCCTTGGTGTCACCTTATTTCTGGTTTATGACGGGTAAGTCTAGCTGAGTACCTTCTTGTACTCAGGGTTTTATCCCCACTTGTTACAGGTTGTGATGTATCATGGCGACTGCAAGAGTTGGTTGGCTCCTGCCTTAGTGGTGGAGTGTGATCATGGGCATGATCCTTCTGAGTTATCTTCTCTCTAATGCTTTTGTTGGAAGTCGACCTTGGTACTGGCATGTATTTGAAATAAGGGTGTTGTTAGTTTCAACTTACTTTGCTTCCGCTACTTTTGAACTTAAGTTGTAATAACTATGTTGAACTCTGATGTATATTGAACTACCTATGAAATGGATGTAACATGTGACTTGTTATGTTGAATCACTATGATCTTGGCTTGTATGTTGGTTGGTTTGAAATCCCTCAAGATTTCATTGGACTACCGGAGTTATATGGGCTCACGTGCGAGAATTTGATCACTTCAGTGATTGTTTTTGTACTTGTGCTCTTATAATTTGGACAGTTCCGTGAAAGAGACGGACGCGGGTGCGCGCGCTAGCTAGGCCAACGATGGGCTCGGCCCAAGGAAGCGGGGTGAGGAAGTGAAGCAAGGCGGCCGCGTGCTCTGGCCACCGGCCCGGAAAAGCCGAGCGGCCCAAACAACAAGAGGCGGGGGAGAAAGCGGGAGGCAACTAGGCCGATGGGCCAAAAACCAAGAATGAAATGGAAAACATTTTCTTTTTCTTTTTTCTAGTTTTTCCAAGGAATTACAAATAGATTTTGAATTTCTCTTTTGAATTTGAATCAAACCACTCCAAACAAAAATCCAATGCAGCAGCATGAGTGCACAATCATGTTCCTACCCTTATATTTGATTTTAAATTAATAAAAATTATTATTATTCTAAATTTGTATGCTCACAAAATTTCATAATAAATCATATTCACCTATTTTTAAATCATGCCAAATTTTAGGGTGTTACAATTCTACCCCCCTTAAAATGAATCTCGTCCCGAGATTCGGCTGATGCTTACTCGAATAGTTACGGATATGTTTTTCTCATATCCTCTTCTCTTTCCCAGGTGGCCTCATCTGCAGTATACCAATTCCACTGAACCTTACACATCTTTATAACCTTACTCATCGTAACTCTTTCAGCAGTCTCTAAAATTTTGATCGGAAACTCTTCATATGTGAGATCCTCCTTAATAGTGAGCTCCTCTAACAGGATCTGTTCCTCTGGTACTCGCAAACATTTCTTAAGTTGAGACAGATGGAATACATCATGTACACCTGCCAAACTCTCAGGCAATTCCAACTGATACACCACCTCACCACGTCTTTCTATAATCTTGAAAGGCCCAATATACCTTGGTGCCAATTTTCCCTTCATGTTGAACCTTTTCACACTCCTCATTGGTGACACTTTCAAGTAGACATAATCCCCTACTTCAAAAGTCAACTCTCTCCTTCGAGTATCAGCATAACTTTTCTGTCGGGACTGAGCTATTTTTAGATTCTCTCTAATCATCCTTACTTTCTTTTCAACATCCTTGAGTACATCAGGTCCAAACACTTGACTCTCCCCCGTTTGATTCTAGAACAACGTGGTTCTACATTTTCGTCCATATAGAGCCTCAAATGGTGCTATCTGAATATTCTTCTGATAACTATTGTTATAAGAGAACTCCGCGTATGGCAAACTTTTATCCCAACTAGTACCGTATTGTAACGCACAAGCTCTCAACATATCTTCTAATATCTGATTAATTCTCTATGTCTGTCCATCTGTCTACGGATGGTAGGCTGCACTAAAGTTCAGCTTGGTTCCTAGTGATTCATGTATCTTCTGCCAATAATGAGATGTAAACTAAGTACCCCGATCAGACATGATCTTCTTAGGGACTCCATGTAAACTCACTATTCTTTCCATATACAATTTAGATAGCTTCACACTAGAGTATGTGGTCTTAACTAGCAAAAAATGAGCAACCTTTGTTAGACGATCTACTATTACCCAAATCGAATCATACCCTCTCTGAGTACGTGGCAACCCAACTATGAAATCCATACCAACTTCTTCCCATTTCCATTCAGGTATCTGCTGTAACAATCCTGCAGGTCTCTGATGCTCAGCTTTCACCCTTTGACAAGTGTCACACAAAGCAACATATTCAGCAACATCTCTCTTTAAACCATACCACCAATATTTCTCTTTTAGGTCCAGATACATCTTAGTACTCTCAGGATGTATGGAATAAGCTGACTCGTGAGCTTCACGCAGAATTGCCTCTCTTATAGTCCTATCCTCAGGCACACACAACCTTTTTCCAAACCATAGCGTACCATTTATCATCCTTATGGAATCCTGGTGATTTGCCCTTCGCTATATTCTCCGCTATCTCTCTTAACTTTTCATCTTTCAACTGACCCTTGCGTATTTCTTGCTCTAGAGTAGGTTCTAGTACCAATTCTACTGCATTGGTGGTAAAACCCAAGTTCAGATGCTCACATTCAGCACACAACTCACTTGACATAGGTACTACCTGTACTTCATTAGCATAGCTTTTCCTACTAAGAGCATCAGCAACGACGTTGGCCTTCCTGGATGATAATGTTCCTCTAAATCATAGTCCTTTATCAACTCCAACCATCTACGCTGCCTCAAGTTCAGGTCTGATTGAGTGAAAATATACTTTAAACTCTTGTGATCGGTATATATATCACTCTTATGACCAATCAAATAATGTATCCATATCTTTAGTGCATGAACCACTGCAGCTAACTCCAGGTCATGAGTAGGATAATTTAATTCATGTTTTCTCAACTGTCACGATGCATATGCCACAACTCTACCTTCTTGCATAAGAACACATCCCAAACCCAAACGAGATGCATCACAATAGATAGAGAAGTTTTTACTTAGATCTAGCAAGATCAATACAGGTGCAGTGGTCAATCTTTTTCTTCAGTTCCTCAAAATTAGCCTGACACTTTTTAGAACACACAAACTTGGCATTCTTCTCCAATAGGGCAGTCATTGGCTTAGCAAGCTTAGAAAACCCTTCTATAAATCTCCTGTAATAGCCAGCTAATCCCAAGAAACTACGGATCTCACTCACATTGGTTGGTGGCTTCCAGTTTAACACATCCCTCACTTTGCTAGGATCTACTGATATTCCTCCATTCGAGACAACATGGCCAAGAAAGGAAACTTCCTTCAACCAAAACTCACATTTACTCCGTTTGGCATATAACTAGTGTTCTCTGAGCTTTTGCAAGACCAACCTCAAATGTGCAGCATGTTCTTCCTCATTCTTGGAGAATACTAGGATATCATCAATGAATACCACTACAAACTTATCTAGATATTCCATGAACACCTTATTCATCAAGTACATAAAGTATGCAGGGGCATTAGTCAGACCAAAAGACATCACTATATACTCATATAAACCATACCGTGTGGTAAAGGCTATCTTTGGTATATCACTAGCATGAATCTTCAACTGGTGATATCCAGAACAAAGATCAATCTTGGAGAATACACAAGCACCTCTCAACTGATCAAACAAGTCATCAATTCTAGACAACGGGTACTTATTCTTGATAGTAACCTTATTGAGAGACTGATAATCTACACAGATCCTCTGAGTGCCATCTTTCTTGTCTACAAAAATCACTGGTGCTCCCCAAGGTGAAGAACTAGGACGAATGAAACATTTATCCTGTAACTCCTTAATTTGTTTCTTAAGTTCCTCTAATTCATCTACCCCCATTCTATATGGACACTTAGCTATGGGTGCAGTTCTAGGTAATAATTCAATAATAAATTCAATGTCACGGTCTGGTGGCATACCTGGCAGATCATCGAGGAACACATCTGGAAACTCATCCATAACCGGGTCCTGAATATTGGCCTCATCATCCAGCTGGTTCATTATGGCTATGGGTGGAGCTTGCACTGCTACCTCAACACTGATTTTATCTCCCTTCGGTGTTGTCAAGGTTACCACCTTTTCCTTGCACTGAATCATGGCCAGGTGTTGTTTCATCCAATCCATGCCCAGAATCACATCAATACCAGAGGTTCTCAACACAACAGGACTGACTGGGAAGTCTACCCCCCTTAAAGAAAGACTTGCTGAGGGGCAACAATAAGAAGCTAGCATAGTCCCTCCCGGTGAATTTACTATCATAGGGTCCTTCATGGCAACTAAAGGTATGCTATGTTCTCTAATAAATACTTGAGAAATAAAAGAATGCGAAGCTACAGAATCAAAGAGAATAGTAGCGGGGATAGAGTTGATGCTGAATGTACCCAACATAACTTCTGGTGCCTTCTGAGCTGTATCAGAGGATACATGGTTCACCTTCCCATATTGTGTTGGCTTTTGGTTGCTGCTATACCTCTGAGGTGTTTGCTGATTCTGCTTCTCAGGATAGTTGAAAGACATATGTCCCTCTTTTCCACAGTGAAAACACCTGATTGGAGTGTTGGGGGTACTATTCTTCATAGGAGTTGCATTGGGATTCCCTGAATGAGGCGTCTGCTGACCACCCTGCTGTTGATAAGGGGAACGCTGCTAAAAATGCTGGCGCTGATTTCCTTGTTGCACCTAACTCTGAGGACGCTAAGGATATGGTCCACGATTCCACTAACTAACTGGTCCTTGGAATCTCTGTTGCGAACTAGTACGTTGACGAGTGTTGCTCCTAGAGGCCTGTCCTTGCATCCTCCTCTTTCTATCCATCTCCTTGCACATATTATCAAGCACAATAGCGCGATTCACTAGAGCTTGAAAATTAGGGTATGTGTTGCCAGCCAACTATAGCCTAAGATCATAGTAAATACCCTTGAGGAAGAGACGTTGCTTATCTACATCTTTCCTCACCTCGTTAGGAGCATAACGAGGCAACTAAGCAAACTTATCATGATACTCGCTAACAGTCATAGATCCCATCCTGAGGGACCTGAATTCCTCCTATTTGAGCTCTATTACCCCATCTGGAATGTGATGTGCCCTGAAGTCTCGAACAAACTCTTGCTAGGTGACAGGAGGAGCATTATTGGGACGTGCGGATTGGTAAGATTCCCACCAAGTCTGGGCTGCTCCCTGTAACTGACCAGATGCATACAGTACTTTCTCAAGATCGTTGCACTGTGCAATGTTCAACTGCTTCTCCACAGCTCGCACCCAATCATCTGCTTCTAATGGATCAGCAGCATGAGTAAACACTGGAGGGTGACCCTTCAAGAATTCACCACGCTTGTCCCTCACTTGGACTGGCGGTTGTCCTCCTGCAGGGGGATTATTCTGCAGGTGCTGCATAAACATCTACATTATTTGGTTCTGGGTGTTCTTGAGTTCCTCCATGGTAATAGGAGGTGGTGGGTTGGGAGCACCCCTACCACGTCCTCTGCCTCTGCCTCTTGCTGCCATCTATCATCCAACACAAACATGCAAACTTTGAGATTTCCCAGTTTATCAACCACTTATAAAGATAAAGAATGAAATCTGAAAGTTTTCTGGGCGAGTATCAATATTAATAGTTCAGTAAATCAATCATATATTGAGCTACAGAAGTCTAATAGAGGCGTTCTTTATATGGTTGGAAATCTTATAAAGTTATCCACAACTTTTATTTAGATCACAAGCTCAGATTCTGTCGTTAAGTTAACGAAAAATAAGGCGCAACAGAAACTGTTCCAGATTCCAGACTGTGCAGAAACTTTAACTTGTAACAGTTATATATCTCGAACCAAATCAGATAAAAAGGTGATTCTAGTGGCATTTGAAAGATGATTAAGTCTAGTTTCTCCCATAAAAATTTCATAAATGTTGCACAAACCGTTTTTGAGCCATAGCAGAAACATTACAAACCGCTCCAGAAAACAGCAAGGACAGAGACAGGAAGTACCAACCCAACTATTAATTCTTGACTATTAAACTTATAATTCTTAGAAATGGAACTTGAGACATGCCTACAAGCCCCAACACTCATAAAAAAATCCAACTCACACATAAACATAATGACAAAGCAACTGTCACACCAAAGTTCAAACCACACGACAGACTCGAAGACTTAACTAACGTTACTAAGAACGTTCTTATTACATAAAGGACTCCTATTTTCTAAGGACGTGGCTCATGCTCAAATGTCTCATAAATCTTGGCCATGCCTTGGTTTGCTCTGAGTTCATCAATCATCGCCTGGCATCTCTTGATGGTCTTTCCTTGTGCCTTCACCATCTCCTCTAACTGCAGCTTCCTCTCCATCATATCATAGGCAAGGTTCATCGTCACCCGAGGAAGTGGTTCAAACTGCACTGGGTTCATCATGGTCCATCCAAGGACGGGGTGTGCATGAGGGAAGTAACGGTGAACATCATGCTTCATATTATCAAAGCGAAGGTAGCGGAGGCCCATACATGCTTCAAAGGCGGCATCTTCAATGCTAGCCTCCATGGTAGCTCGACGACCCACGTGAGAATACATCATGTCTAGCTGGTAGGCCCCTTTTTCCTCATTCTTAGGAAAAATACTCGCTCTTGACTTCTAGTAGGTGTCTTCCAGTGGGTGAGTATAGTCCCAGCAGACATACTCCACAGCTGGGTTCCAATCAGCGAAGTAGGCAGCAAGCATCCCCACAAGTCGATGGTGAGAGACAGAGTCTCCCCCAGCCTTGTGGTAAATCTTCACAGTCCACCCCATTGGAGGAGGTGGCACATCATCAGCAGCTTCATCATGTGGTGGAGACGGGGGTTGCTCTCCTCCATTAGCTTCCTCCTCTTCATCATCTTCAATCTCAATGATCTCAGGATCCTCTTTAGGCTCGGATTCTTCCTGGAAAGGTGTTGGCGCTTGGATTGGTGCTTTAGGGGCCTGCTCCTATTCCTAGGGTGCTTCCTCTTGTGGCTCCACCGGTGCAAGCAAGGCACGAGGTGGGTAGTGGCCTCCAGTGGTGATGCGAGCAATCTTGTGTGCATGAACCATCTACAGAGTTTTAGAAGTAGTTAGAATAGAGGCAAAATTTCATAATAGAATGAGACATAAGAAGCATAAAAATTTATCAAATAACAAGAGCAAGATGATAAGCATAAAATAATAAGATATTAAATCGACCATTTCTAGCTAGGCTTGCATCCTACAGTCAACAAAAGCTTTGATACCAATTTGTCACACCCATTTTTAAGGATAAAATGGAATGCACAACCTTACGTGCGCCCAGAGATCAATCACACGTAAGTCGACAAATTAAAGGAGAGTATCATCACATTGCTTATTACATCACAATAATTAACTCAAAGTCTTTACACAAATGAAGCGGAAAAATTGAAAAGATAACTCTCTCGTGGTGACTCCAATCACAGGTACGCTGACTGGTTGACAACAAGCCTAATACTCATCACGATAATCCTCTTACCAATCCTATTCATTTGTCCATCCTGATGTGTGTGGCGATAGCAAGAGTGAGCACATATCGTACTCAACAAATATAACATGGGGTATAATGAGGCTCAACAAAAGCATGACATGGTTCGACTGCATATAGCTTTTAGTTGTCATAGTTTTATCATATGAGTAGCGACAAGTCTTGCATTAAATCCACAATAAACATATCATCAATGTAAATATGAATAACGAATAGCAAAACACATATTAAGTCAATAAATATTCATCTATTCTATGAAGGTCCAAGGCCGCTCATATCTGTGAGCACGACTAGTATACTAGTTTATTAAACTCTACGCAGAGGTGTACACTTTCACTGTGAGTCGTGATTACCCATATGCCCGGGTTAATTACTCCCAAAACACTTCCAAGGTGAGCAGACAGGGTAACACTATGAAGCCTTTCAAAGGTACGTCTAACAAGTTAGGGCCGCTAGGTTTCTGTAACCTACGAATATAGAGCCCTCCTTCCTTATGGCACATAACCGCAACCTATACTCATAAGGACAGAAGCCGCACTATACCCATCCCGAGAAACACCCTTTTTATGCCCTTTCGGGTAACCTCTAACAAGCTATAAAAGGTCCTCATACTTGACTAAAGCCAGAGTCATATAGCCCTCACAGTTATACTGTCAATCCCGGATGTTCGTCCACAGATGAGTCCTTAAGGAGAGAAACTAGAGCACCAAAAATAGCCCCATGCTCTAGCCCTCTTTAAACAGGAATCAAAAAGTCATCTTTTAGTGTTGTTGCATATTCCATTAATCATATTACAAGATCATAGTTTATGTTTAGCGCTAGCAAAAGCTACCCAATGCAAAGTCCCATAGGTGACAAGGTATAGATCAAATCTAGGAAATCCTTAATGGCAATCAAAGTAGACACATGCAGTATGAATTTATGTGGTTAAAGTGAATAGGACAACAAGGAGATCCCATGCTATACTTGCCTTGATCAAACTGGTCCTAATGATCTTGCTCGAAGAAAAACTCTTGATCACCAACGAATTGCTCACCGTCTATACTCGATCAACAATAGCAACAACATTCATCCAAAAGCAATCATGCAAAACAAACAAGACTATAATTAGAACAGTACACCAACAATAATAAAATAAGATAAAAAGTCTTTAAAATGAATCTACAACTCGCTAGGATCACACATACGCGAAAAACATGAAAAATGGAGCTAAAACGACTAAGTTATGGATTTACTAAGATTTCCCATAGATAAATAATTACTTTAATTCAAACTCGAAATTAAAATGTTACAAACCTACTGTACAGTAACATCATCATGTAGAGCTCACGAATACGAACCTAACGCAATTTGAACGGATCAAAACGGAGTTAAAATGAGCATTTTATGGCTAAAACAAAATCAGTGGCAAACTTGTAAATAAGTGAAAACGTATTTCTGAATTTACCGAGAGCAACTACGCTTTCAAAAGAAGAAAACGGATTCGGGTTTTACATTTTGGACTGCGGGTTATATTACGCAAAACCGCAGGGACTCTTTAGCAAAAAGTCTAGGCGAACCGGTATCTTCTAATTTCGGCCGTTAGATTCAATTTGGACGGCTCAGATCTCATCTAGTGAGAAGGGGAGAGCCGGCGCCATGGCTAGACTCGGCCCGAGCTCACCGGAGTTCGATGAAACGGTGTCTCCAGGCACCATTCGACAAACGGAGGGTACAGGGAGGGAGAGCGGAACATGGCGAGCTCACCACGCACCAGAACGAGGTCGAGTGATGGACCGAGGGTGGTGCTTGGCTCGGGATGGTGGCGGCAGATTTCTGTGAACACGGTAATACGACATGAGTCAGTTAGGGAAAAGAAAAGAAGGCTCGGCGACTTCGGAAACATGACGCAAAGCTTGGAAACCATCTTATGAGCTCGGAGAAGCAACAAATTCGACGAATCGAACTCAATGGCGGCGGGTTGGGCTCGTGCTCGCGGCGGCAATGCTCACAAGAGCCACAGCGGCTTCTAGAGGGCGAGATGGAAGCGGAGGGGTGCGCGAGCTCGGCTTATATAGCCCGAAGGCGCTCCAACTAAGGAAAGAAGAGATTGAGGGGATGGATTCGATCGGTAGCAAACAAGGAAGGCGACTTCGACGTTGGCTTGAGGAAGGAGGCAGCTCTGACATGTGAGCCCGCGGTGTCAGCGACGGAGGGGGACGGACGCGGGTGCGCACGCTAGCTGGGCCAACAATGGGCTCGGCCCAAGGAAGCGGGGTGAGGAAGTGAAGCAAGGTGGCCGTGCGCTCTGGCCACCGGCCCGGAAAAGCCAAGCGGCCCAAACAACAGGAGGTGGGGGGAGAAAGCGGGAGGCAGCTGGGCCGATGGGCCAAAAACCAAGAATGAAATGGAAAACGTTTTCTTTTTCTTTTTTCTAGTTTTTCCAAGGAATTACAAATATATTTTGAATTTCTCTTTTGAATTTGAATCAAACCACTCCAAACAAAAATCCAATGCAGTAGCATGAGTGCACAATCATGTTCCTACCCTTATATTTGATTTTAAATTAATAAAAATTATTATTCTTCTAAGTTTATATGCTCACAAAATTGCATAATAAATCATATTCACCTATTTTTAAGTCATGGCAAATTTTAGGGTGTTACATTTTGTTAATGATAATTAATGTGTTTAACATAGATCATTAATAGTTAATGATTTCTTATGTAAGTAATTAGTGGTCTTATGATAGATTTACTTGCTTATTAGGTGCAACCTCTTGGGTAAAATGTAAAGTTAAGTAGTTTTCTTAACAACATCTTAAGGTGATTAAAGTTGTTTAATAATTCTGTTGGATTGCAACTGTACCGCGAAGGAAAGTTGTATTCAAGTAGATAACTAATGTTTATCCTTTCTAAATGTCTCTTGTATGCTATGCTTTGCTCATCATCATGCATCCTGGCATGCATTCCATCATATTAAGCCTTGCATCATTTGTATACGTGTAGTTTGTACGAGAGTATTTTGGATCATGTCAATCAAGTCTCGGAGAAGGTGATCCACCCGAAGTGTTGGTGTCGAACTTGACTTCTACGAGAACTAACCACCGTTGCAACGCAAGCAAGCCCCAGACATACAACCACTCTTTTGTTTTATAAATGCTTTATTACACCTTAAGTCTAGTGTAATGTGCATTATGTAAGTAGAAGTTGGTTTATACCGTTGCTGCATGATTACCTTGATATATACAAATATCCAGATGATACCCCACTAATATGTGTAAGTCGATCTCTTATGCTTAGTAATGCTTAGACTTCGGTAGAAGTCGAATGGTGGTTTCATCGTTCGCGAGAAACAGGTTTACCTTTGCTTCTCTTGACCTGATGACGGGTCATGAGAACATATGAATATGAATATGGTAATATTAAGCTAAGACCAGACGGGTAACTTGTATTGGGAAAAGGAGTCTCAATGTAGTGTTTCCGCCTGTGTTGATTAAGGACCATACCATTGATTGAATTATGTGGGTCAAGAATTTGCAACTGACCACATGCTCCGGTAAGCCTAAGACCTCGGTAATGCCAACATGTGAACGGCCAACCGTGCACTGAGAGTGGAGAGATGGCGAGAGTAGTGTGTACCCTCGTAGCCAAGGGCTAGATTGGAGGTGTACTATACTCTTGGGTGGTGCTAGACCCGGTCATGTTTTGGAGGATCCGAGTGAAGGTTAATATCTGTAGGTTAAAGTCCTACATATGTCGTGTGGTTAGGAATCCCCAGCTAGGTATAATCGGTTCAAATCATCGTTGCTCCTCGGTTATGGAGACTCAATTCTCTGTTCATCATTGTAGTTAATAATGGTATATGGTGATTATGGAAATGAGGCAAAGAGATAAATATGAGATGTGATGCTTAATACAACTGATTGAGATAGAATAGGTGCAAATCTATCTATGATAAGCTTCACTAAAATTGATGCTAAAACGTGACTAAAACATTGAAAGTAAGGATCCACTTGTAGTAAGCTTTTCTGCAAAACTCCTCTTTTCTAGCTCTACTACTTCCCTTAAAGCCATCATATCCTTAGAGTCTTTTATTTTCGTTGGGTAAGTCTTGCGGAGTACAATTGAGTACTCAGGGTTTGTTAACCCCTGTTGTAGGTGCTGACTGGTGCTGCTAGTCAGGTCATGTCGGTGGGTTCGATATGATCTGGTTATCTTCTCCTAACTTAGGTGCTCTACCCAAGTTATCTTCTGTAGTTCTACTCGACTTCCGCCATTTAAGTTAAGTTTGTAAAAAGTTAACTTAATCATGATTTGTAAATCTATTGTTATTCTTCTGCACTCTGATGTAAAGTTTTGTAACAAATGTTGTAATGTTGTAGTTACTCCTTTGTTGATCCTGTGTGAGTTGTAAAATGTGGATGATTCGGGTTTCCCGAGGACACCCGATAGACTTCTTAAGTTTTGTGGTACACATGTATGGTTGTTAGAGGTCTTTAAGATGATGACAAGTACATGTGGGCCATATTATTTAGGAGGTTCTGCCACAAAAGGCCAAGGGCGTGCTCGGGCACTGCCTGATCCCTAGTCAGAGGGTAAGCGTGAGCGTACCCTATGTATATAGCCCTCGATCCCCCGAGCGATCCTAGAGAGGTCGGTCGAGGGGTCCCTCAATCAAGAGTCTCTCTTCCTAGGACTTGACATAACCCTATGTTTGGCTCTCGCCAGGTAGATTATTTTTCACCAAAAGAATTAAAGAGATTTCAACATTTGACCCTTAATTCATGTCCCTTAAGATTTGATGCCTAATTCGCATGTTTTCAAAATATAATCCTAGACACATGAATTCTTTCAATCTGAGGGATTCCTCTATTTTCTTCTCCTTCCTTATGTCCAATATATCCTTTTCATCATTGATGGCACCAAAAAGACCATATTGCCTGTTGGTATTTATTAACGCAACAAATAAATCTGCAACCGCATGGATACCACTGTAGCTTTCACCTGGAAGTATTCCAAGTATCATATCCATAGGGAAACATGTGAGGTTAACTATAATCTAACTTAACTAGGGGTAGCAACAAGGTTAGGATAAATAGGAACGTAGAGAGGATAACTGTTAGCGGTCACTATTGCACATTTAGAACGACCACCAATTATGGTCCAAAACAGAAGAAATGAACAATCTTTTAACACATATGAATATACTTTGACCTTGTTCCACTTGTTTTCAGAGAAACATATTTTGTAGGACACATACCCGGAAACAAGTGAAAATGCACAAAATAAAGAAGAAAGCAAAAAGTAGAAAACACATTTTCAGAAATGCGCAAGGGAAAGAAATGGAGAAGCCCACCTTCACGAGACATCTAGGCCAAGACACCGCCATAGGAGAGGCCTAGTCCCACCAGAGAACCGACCAAAGAAGAAGGAAGAAAATCCTAAGGTTCCCACACCACCCAAGAAGGAAAAAGTGTGGAAACAAAAAGATAAATCTCCAAAACCCACTACCACACCGCCAAAATCCAACAAAATGGTGTGGAGACCAAAGAAGGTGCAACCTACTTCTCTAGGCATGGATGTACCTTCATCAAGCAAGAATTGAAGGAGAGGGGTCCTGCTCATTGGACTTAAAACAATGAGTACGTCCTCGCTGAAGGTAATCAGTAGTTATCCTTTATATTTAGAATTATTAAAACAATAAACTATAATAAATTCTGCTAAAACAAATAAATATCCTTGTTAAAATCTTGGTTTCTCTTCAAAGTTCTATATAAAGCATGCTTTGGTTTGAAGTATGGTTAGTGATCGATCATATCTTCATAGGCTGCTTAAATTAAGCATGGAGCTTAGGTTAAACAGCCTACCTTGATTAAATGATAAATTTGATCATTGTACCAAAAATTGCTAAGGGTAGACTTTGAATGATAAAACCAAGGAATAACAACTTTACCTTCAAATAAACAAAGTGAAAACTACATAAAA
Source organism: Saccharum hybrid cultivar R570 (assembly GCA_038087645.1). Lineage (NCBI taxonomy): Eukaryota > Viridiplantae > Streptophyta > Magnoliopsida > Poales > Poaceae > Saccharum > Saccharum hybrid cultivar. Next base: position 31,006,827 of record JAQSUU010000001.1, on the reverse strand, counting down.
ATATATAAACAAATAACGTACCTTGGAGTCTTCACCAAGCAACCCCGGACCCTAGGCCACAAGCTAGCTTGGGGGAGGACTGTCACACCCTAAGATTTACTATTTTGGGTTGTGCATGAAAACCACTAAATAAAATAAATAATTTCAATATTTGAATAAATTTATTAGATAAGTTAAGTTGCTGCTAATTTAAATATAGAAAATTATGGTTTTAAACTTTTTCATACTAATTTGATAATGTGGTGTTTGTGTGATGCTTGTCTTTGGTGTTGGTGAGTGATATTATTTTCAAAATACCATAGGACAACGTTTACTTCTCATCGGAAAACTTTTTGGTATTTTCTGGATTTAAAATTTCAATTTCCATGAGCTTAATCTTTTTCGTTGATCTCTTCATCAATCTTTTCATGAGCTCCAAATACTTTATTTGGGTTCGTCTCATTCTAAAATATCTCTGAGAATTTTTCCTGAATTTTCGGAGCCTTCAGAGTATTTTTCGTGGCTTAAAATTTAATTCTAGACTTTTCTAGAATTATTTTATCCATAAAATTAATTAATTCTGAAAATAATAAAATATCTCAGATTTCCTCTTGCCCAAAGGCCTATGCCTTTATTTACTAATGGACTTTAATAATTAATTAGGCCTATTAGTAAAGATGAAGGGTGCAACATCAATTAGTACCATATGGCTAGTCGATGTAGATGTGAGGAGTTCTCCGCCCTATATATATATGTACCAACTCCTTGGGCTAAGCACACCTAAACTACCGTAAGAGGAGCCCCTAGTTTGGAAAATCTCTCGTGTAGTAAATTAAATATTCCTCCTTTTCGTGTCGTCCCTAGGCCGAGGCCCTTCAGATGGATGAAGGTAGAAGATGAAGTATTTGCAGTTCTGCCACTGGTTCGTAATATCTTTATCGTTTCTTCATTTTAATTTCATTTTGCTCTGTTTTAGTTGTGTTAGTTTCTTATAGTTGCGCTCTACGCTGTAGTGCTAATGTTTGTCATGTCTTATAATTATGAATTTATTGATTTAAAATACAATTTGATTAGTATTAATTTAATAGTTTTAAATTAAAAATAACATAGATTTATAATTTTGTTTTTGTTGCTTTTGACCGTGGCGATGTAAGTGACATGTTAGCGACGTTGTTTTTCATGTCCCACATTTATGAATATAATTAATTTGATTAATGTTTAGTTAGCGAGTGCTCTCTTTAATTAATTAAAAAGCAATTTAGGTTTAACTCGATTAATATTAACTGGTTATTAATTCTAATTTGTTTAGTTTAAATATAAAACATGAGATGGTTCAGTTAGTATTTGTATATGTGTCAGGTTATATACATTATAAATATTTAATTAGAATAATTAATGTTTATGTCATACTCCTTTAAATTTAAAATGACAGGTTCATACGTCGGCACTTTCTTAAAATGTTAACTCGATTAATATTCACATTAATGTGTTTTTATTTATAAACTGTTTAGTTAAGCATGAAATCTATAATTAATTAGATTAATTCTTATTTAATGTTTTATTAAATTAAAAGAGACTTAGGTTTATATCTCGACCTGTTGTAAATAAAATGCTAACTTGATAAATAACAATTTAAATGTTTCATTGTTAATTATAACTTGCTTAATCTAATCATGAAACATGATAATCAATTAGTTGCTATCTCATGTTCGGTGCTTTCTAAATTATAAATGTTGAAGAGACTTAAATAATATTAATGTTTATAAATAAAAGAAACATAGGACAACATATATTTATAATTTGTTTAGTTAAACATGAAACATATATATACTTAATCTGATTAGTGGTTATCTAATGTCTTTTAATTTATTAGGAGCAACTTATGTTTATAACTCTAGTCCTTCATAAATAAATGCTAACATAACTAATATCAACATAAATGTCTTTTCAATAATGACATGCTTAGTCCAACCTCGTAACATATAACGATCCGATTAACTGATCTCACATGTTTTATATTTCAAAACTATAAATCTTTAAATTGCATTAATGATATATAATTGTTCATAAATAAAATACGACTTAGGTTTAACTCTAGCATTTATAACTTGATATAATTTGATTAGATCAACTTTAGAATAATTCTCTAAAATGTCTATCACCTTAATTCATTAACCAAAATAGATCAAGTGTATAGTTTGTCTTCTTTAGTTATGTTGTCAATCTTGATAGATGTAACACTTCAAGTGTTTAGTCCTTAATTGCATTTGCATTTGCATAAGCATAAGCCTGCATCATTCATGTTTGTTATTTTATGTGATGCAACACATGTGATTGTTCTAGGGTTTGTTTGATTTATTTCATGAAGTAATTGATAGTTGGTGTAACAAAAAGGTAAGGTAGCCAATCATGACCTACAACACCTTAGTTATACTTAGGGTAACATTTGGAACAAGGTTCATGTTGACCAAAATTTCAAATTTGCCCTCCAAGAGAAGTTTGACCACCATTTGACCCTAGAAGGCTCTAGTTTGACCAATTAAAAAGTCTAATTTAGAGACCTTGCATGGAAGAGCACCCTTAAGCAAAGTTGTAAAGAAATTCATGGGGAACAAAAGTCTCAATATGACCATCTCATGAAATTGACCCTAACATGCTCAAAAGTGGCCCACAAGTCAGTTAGAGAGGTAGCTCCAAGACTTAGAATTTTTCTAAGTCTGGAATCTGACCCTACAGTTTTACTGATGCCTACTTTAGGAGCTTTTAGTTTGCAAACCAGGCCAAACCAGTCTTTGAGCCAATTGACAAAGTTGTTGTCCACACATAGCTCTACAACATTGTCAATATCACCATCACCTGGTTCTCAATAGTTTAGGAGATATAGTGTCATGAAGTTAGGGTTTCAGTCGGCGTTATCTCTGAAACTGCATTTCAGTTTCAAGGGGCACCACTTTGGAGCTCTGTAGTTTCAAATCTAGGCCGAACCAGCCCAAACTCCAATTGACAAACTTGTAGACCTCATGTAGCTCTACAAAATTGGTGTAATCATCTTCGACTAATTCAAAACAGTTTGGGAGATAATCATCGTGGAAGTCACTCTGTCAGTCGGTCATCGATATCACCATTCACCGATTCAGTTTCGTCAGCGTCGGAGTGGCCGACCGGCCGCAGGCCGTCGTCGACGCGTGGAGGCGCGGTGGCGCCCGTACGCCGGCCCTGGCCCCACCAGTCAGGCCGCGATGCCTTCAAGACGCCACGACGCGCGAGCCGGCCTCCATTCCTCCGCCCCCTCTCTTCCAGTTGCCAAGAACACCGAAACCGAGACGCCATTGCCGTTCTTCTCCGGCGAGCTCAAGCGCGAGCTACACCGCATCACCGGCCGCCAGACCTCGCCAATCCCTCCGCCTCACCACCCTCCATCTCCTTGACCCACCGAAGCCCGCGATTTGACTCAAGGTGAGCCGCATTGCTTTCTTCCCCGTCTCCGAGAGGTCGCCGGAGCCCGCCATGGGACCTCACCGTGGTCGGGGTGCTTCGGGTCTCTCTCCATCCTCCCTTCCTAGCAAAATGGATCCGCCTAGCTTCGGTGAAGCTCGTACCGAGCCTAGACCGCACCGTACATCCTCACCGGCGACGGTGCGCCGCCACCGGACATCACCGGCCGCCGCTCGCGGTGACAAGCCCCTTCCACCCCATCCCCATCCATTCCACGAGCACCAATCGACACACCGGGTGACGGAGAACACGAGGCGGTGCTCAATTGGCCGAGCGAGCTCTTCTCCGGCGAGCTCGAGCTCGTCGGAGCTCGCGGGTCTCCGCCTCCCCTACCTCCAGTCACTGACCGCGGGGGCCCGCCCGTTAGTGTCGCGCGTGGGCGGGGGCGCTGAGCGGGCCACGCGCGCGCGAGTGTGGGCCGAGTTTTTCCGGGCCGGCCCAGTTCATCCGAAATGAAATTCATTTTTATTATTTGTCACTGATTTTTGTACAAGTTGGAAAAATATAGATCTAGGGTTTTAATGATCCAAAAATCATGAGATAAATTTTATTAGGGTCTACATGATGTGTAGTATTTTAGAAAAATATGGATCTGGCATGAGATGTTTAAATTCTGTAAGAATTTAATAGATCCTTTAAATGTGTTTTGGAATGCATGCAAATTTGTTAAATTTATAACTTGAGCTGTAGTGTTCCATAAATCATGAAAATTGGTGGGTAGGTTACTCTGTGCTAGCCCTAGCTCTGGTAAAAATTTGGGCATCAGTGCTTAAGTACTTTTCAAGTTATTATGCTATCTTGTTATTCTAGGAAATATTTAAATGAATTTTTGTAATTTTTCTACATGTGCAATGTTCATATAACGTTTTGGAGAATGTCTTGGTACGCTAGACTGTCCAAGAAAATTAAGAAATCTGTTGTTTGACACTTTTTACTATGCTTTGTTATTTATACAAAAATCAGCCTTTTTGGCTTGGGAATTTTGTGTAGGAAGTTCCTGTGAATAAATTGAGTTCAAACTTTTACAGTAGTCTCTTTGTGGGTCAGAGAGTCCCCTATAATTTTTGTAGAATTTTAGGAGCAGTTTACATATATGTGTAAAATTCCACCTAATTAATTAAGTAAATTAAGAAATGAGTTTAAATAAATATTCTAGGTGGGCACACCTTACTTTCTGGTGTTTTTGTGACATTTGTGAACTTGTAGTAGTATTAGTTTGGTCTTAGAGAATGTTTGCCACATCAATAAATATTTAACCTTTGTAATTTTAGGTTTTCTGGACAGCTAGTAGTAATTCTAAATTTGGCTTTGATAAAATTGGTTGCTGGAAAACTTGTAAATACCAAAGTTGGAGTAAACTTGATGAACTAGCTTGTGTCAAAATTTGGAAGCATTTGGCTTAGTAGTTTGAGAGTTACTGTTGTTTAAAGTGGCAGTTCAAAATCTGCTACTCTCTGTTTTGAGAAGACAGATTCTGGAACTTGTGAAGTTTGACATGGAAAACTTAGGAGTTTGGAGTTGAGGTCTGAAAATGAATTGTAGTGCATTTCTTAGGCTTTCCAGATTGTCTTAGATCATATCTTTTGGAATTGTAAATCTCCAGTTGTGATAAAAACAAGTAGCTGCTGTCCAGAATGCTTACTGTGGTGTTTTGCGGATTGTTATGGTGATATCCTAAGACATGCTACTTTTGTAATTGTTAGGTGTTAGGGCCTTAACTGAGGATGAGCAGCTTTATCTTAGGTTAAGTAGATTAGGTGAGTACTTCTCTACCGGAGAGGAAATTTGCACCTACTCTTTTGAAGTAATTTGAATAGAGCGTTAAATTGTTGTAATGCATTTCATTCCGAGCATATTGCATCTTTCATTATGCATTCATGGGATTTATTATGCACTCATGCAATAGGTGTACCGGAGGGGGTGACACTCCTCGAATTCGAACAAGCGATACCGGAGGAGGTGCTGAGTCAACCAGAGGAATTAGCAGAAGAACCCAACGTCGGGGAAGCTCCGTCAGAAGATCTACCCGAGTGTCCGGACCACAGACCCGCAACATTTCTGAAAGGCAAGCCCCGGTGCATGCTGAACCCATCGTTTTATAAATATATCTTGAGTACTTTTAATTGTTTATTGTATTAAGTTCTAGGAGTTATATGAAAACACTTGCTGCATTGTACCTGTCCTTGTCCAGATATCGTACTTAAATCCTATATTAGGTTTAGGCACGTGTCGATGCTTAGCCCTGCTTAGTACGGTAGAAGTCGGGTGATTTCCGGTCATCCGCGAGATATAGGACTGGGTCGCGAGTGGCTTATGGCTATCGTGATGGAACCATGCTTTAAAAATGAAGTTGAGACTGGGCGGGAGTTCGATAGTATAGCCGCAAGACACTTCACGTCTTGGGTGTGGAGCTATGCCCGTCTGAGTCGTTTAAGGACCGATTCGCTGTACGTCCTTGAGTCATGTTGAACGCAGTCTAACACTTAGTTGGCCGGATAAGTCGTTCCGACCGCGAAGCCGAGTAATGTGGTTCAGGCCGAGAATCGAATGGTAGGTTGTTTCTTGGAGGAGAGAAAGGATGTGCTTGGGGACATTGGCGTGAGACCAAGGGGGGGTTAGAGTCCCTATCACCTGGCAGAGTGTCGCCCTTGGGGTCGCGACATTATTCGGACCCGCGATTCCTGAATCATATGAAACGGTGGCCTGTGCGACCCTGGCAGGGGTCTGCACGGTGAGTGTTAGAAATACCCCTCCAGCTGGATAGGAATTCGATTCGAATCGCCGTCGCTCCCGGTTAGTGAGCACTTGACTTGAGCAGCGGCAACGTAGATCTCATTAAATGAACTGGTGGTTAAGGGAATGATACAATGTTGCCACAATTCATACCTGCTCTGGATATAATGATGATAATTGTTTGATTATAATCAAGTGCATATTTAGTACAGGTGCTAAGATAGACGACAGGTAAATGCTAAAAATAACTGCTAGTACAGGCTACAAGAGTTTAAATTACTTATGCCTTTATGCAAAATGTTATGTCAGCTAGCCTCTTGTGTAAGCCTTGCATAATCCTTGGTGTCATCTTATTTCTGGTTTTCGACGGGTAAGTCTAGCTGAGTACATTCCAGTACTCAGGGTTTATTCCCTCCTGTTGCAGATGACATGCTTTATTAGGGATTCTGCAAGACGTGTCTCCACCCTGCGGGTGATGATGACTAGATCACAAGGGCGTGATCGTCTTTATGTACTTTCCTCATGCTTTTGCAGGATGTCGATCATCCAGACTGGCAGTATTTAATTAACTAGTGTGTGTGTTATGCTTCCGCTACTTTCAAACTTGGTTTGTAATAATTGCTACTCCGTGGTGTAAACTTATTTCAGAACTACTTGTGAAATGTATCGTATGATGTTGTATGTTGAATGATGCGATCCTAGTTGTAAGCAGTTTGGTTTGAAATCCTTCGTGATTTCGATTGACTACCGGGATTATATGGGCTCAAGTTTGAAAATTTGAGCGCTTCGGTGCTTGTTTTCATACTTGTGCTCTTATAATTTGGTCGGTTCTGTTACAGCTGGTACCGGAGCATAATTCAACATTAAACACATCTTACGAGTAATTAAAAACAAAAGTATTGTTTGCGAAAAGGGTTAAACTCTAAAAATTATTTTATAGGTATGCCAGTGATCACATCCCTTAGCCCAAATAAGGACTCTTAGGTGGCTTATTATAAAGACTAACTTGGGGGCCTTGTTTGTTTTTGTTTCGTCGTCCATACGGCGTGATATTGTATGGATGCCATCCACTTGGGTGGTAATGTATGGATCAATTGCCTCGACGCTCTGGTAAGTGTGAGTTGTGAGAGCATGATCGTCCAACCGGCGGTCTAGGGGAGAGTAGTTTTGGTGACTTACATCTTTACATGTTTAAACCATGTAACTATGTAAAAGCACTTAATTGTGGGCATCTATCAATCGGGTAGCTTTGATACTAAAGTATATACATCTGGGGATGTGTATATGGAAAGTATTTAAATTACTGCTTTCTTGTGTGCTTATATTGGGAAACTGTTGGGCTGAAATGAGGTTTTCTGCAGGTACACTAACAGCGTAACGAGTAAACCGATAGTTTCGCTTATATGAGAGAACGTATGTATGCCACCGCCTAGCGTTAGAACTTTAGGTTTCTACTAAGGTGAGAGGGCGTACAGAACGTACATGCATCATGTTTAATTATATCATACATATCATTTACTCCCTCCTTAAAAATTTCAGTACTCCCGACTAAAGTAAATTTTGTATCCCCTAAATGATCCTCACTTTAAGTCGTATCTTATCTGTTGCTACAGATGGCACGTACCAAGAGGACCGCTCGTAAATCCACTGGAGGCAGGGCACCGCGACACCAGCTCGCTCCACGTGAGCCCCGCCCTGAGCCTACTGAGGTGGAAAGGCTGAGGGCAGAGTTGGCTGAAGTGACGGCTGCCAGGAATGCAGCACGGCAACAACTGGAACAAGTGATTCATGATCGTGATCAAGAAACGCTTGCAGTCCAGAGGTTGACAGTGGCAAATCGCAACTGTCAACGCATGTTGGTCCATGTGATGGAACAGAGGGATGAAGCCTGGCACGAGGAGAACGTTCTGAGAGCTCACCAGTTTGAGCTCGAGCAACAGTTAGAAAATGCTGAAGAATACAATGACAACCTTCATGAAGAAGTGCACCGCCTGAATAACCAGCTTAATCCTCTGCTACCTAGAAACAACAATGTAGATGAAGATATGGGATCAGGAATCTTCATGGCTGAGGATGATGATGAAGTGGAGGTTGATGGACCACAGGATGCCCCACCTGCAGAAGCACTAGAGGAAGAGTCAGAAGAAGAAGAAGACGAGGAGTTAGAGCCTGTCAGTGATGAGGACGGCGGGGAGATCCTTGACACTGACTCGGAGGATGATGCTTAGAGTAGCCATCACGTGCCTATAATGTTAGGATCGTCTTTTGTTCCCTCCCTGTGAAGGAGTGAGGCCTTGTAATAACTTGACTTTGGGATGTAAGGTTGAACCGTATGTTTCCTGAATGTAGTTTGAACCTGTTAATTTCGATCACAACTTGATGTCTTATTATGTTGCGTTCGATGATGGTGTCACGATTAGCACCCTTCGGTGCCGCGACGAAACCGAGGGCCTCCTATGGCGCGCGACATAAGGCTGTGCTGCTTGGCACGCGCAGGTATCGAGGTGGCTAGTCATAATCCACCATGGAACTCTTCATTGAGAAGTCTCTTTGTGGTCAGTTTGAAGTAGCCTTTCCCAGTCAACTAAAAATCTTGAGATCAAATCCAAGCACCGTGCAAAAGGTCAAAAATCACGTAGATAGCAACGTAAACGGTCCGGTAACCGTTGTGCTCCCCGTGAGTGAGCCTTTATCAAAGAGCATCTTGTTGGATTACCAAGTATGATCTCGTCAAATGATGCGCTAGAATGGATTGTGCGGTTGTGATGAATTATTGTGCCTTAATTATTATGAGAAATCTATTCATACAGTTAGATTGACATTTCGCAATAATTCATCTACAAATTTCCCACATCGTCAGTGCTCATTGGCTATGCATTTTGCAGATGTCGTACAATCTTCGTCGGGGTCGTGGAAATGAGGAGGAGGAACAGCCGCCCCCTCCGCCACCACCTACTCTGGCCGAGTTGATGCAATCAGTGGTTGAGGGGCAGCGTATGTTGGCTGACGCCATGCGCCAACTGGCTAATCGAGAGGCTCGTCATGGCCGCCATGGCCCAGAGCCAAATCAGTACAGCGATTTCAAGGACTTTCTGGATACAAAGCCCCCGCTCTTCAAGGAAGCGGAAGAACCACTGCAGGCTGACGAGTGGTTGAATACCATTGAACAAAAGTTTCGTCTGCTACGCCTAACTGATGAGCTGAAAACTGAGTATGCTTCCCATCAGTTGCATGGTCCGGCGGGCATTTGGTGGAGCCACTATCGTTCCACACTGCCTGCCAATGTCCCGATTGCTTGAAATCAGTTTAAGGCGGCATTCCGGGGAAATTATATCCCTCCCGGTCTTATGGCAATCAAGCACACAGAGTTTATGAGGCTGTCGCAAGGAAACAAAAGCCTGACTGAATACTTGCAGTCCTTCAACAACCTGGCAAGGTATGCCACAGAGTTTGTGGATACCGATGCCAAAAAGATTGCTAGCTTCAAAAGGGGCCTCGGCCCAAAACTAATGAAAACTATGGGCACTAGCAAATGTACTACTTTCAATGATTTCATCAGCGATGCTTTGACCCAGGAGAACAACAATACTATTTATTCTGCCTCTAAGAGCCGTAAAAGGGCCCTTGAGGCAAGTGCTTCTCAATCAAGGGCCTCAGCGGCACCGAGGTCTTCCCCTCGCCCACCTGCTCAGAATACAAAGTTCCGTCCGCCGCAGAAGAAGCCTGCTGCAAAAATGGGGTTCCGTAAGGCTTATACCGTCGCTCTGCCAAAGGGGACTTCTGGACAGAGCAGCTCTAGTGTTCCTCCTAGCAATATGCCTTGCTGGAATTGCAACAAGCCAGGTCATTGGGCCCGGAACTGTCCGTACCCTAAGAAGAATGTCAACCAAGGTAGTCGTCAGGGACACGCCCATTATAACAGCATTGAGGAAATTCCCTCTGGTGAGGTGGTCACCGCTGGTAAGTTTCTAGTTGACCAACACCCCGCAGTGGTACTTTTTGATTCAGGTGCTTCGCATTCCTCTATCAGTCCTAAGTTTGCATCCAAATTTGCACACAAGTTGCATACTGTTGAAGGTGTGGGTTATTGCATTAGTGCAGCAAGTGGGAATGTTTCCACAAATAAAGTAGTGGGGAACCTTAAGTTTGAGATAGAAGGGCGAAGTTATTCGCTTGCCCTATTGGTTTTACCTGGTTTAGACATAGATGTTATCTTGGGCATGAATTGGATGAGTCAGAATGGGGTACTCATTGACACATCCGCTCGGGTAGTTATGCTCAGAGATCCTACAGATCAAAAGGGTTTTCTAGTACAACTTCCCAGAAAAGTTGATTTGTCTGGGGAAGTTCATTCTGTGCAAGCAAAGGCGTTCACCGAAATTCCAGTAGTAAATGAGTTTCCAGACGTTTTTCCCGATGATTTGCCAGGGCTCCCTCCGGATTGGGATGTGGAGTTTAAAATTGAGTTGTTGCCTGGCACGGCGCCCATCTCTAGGAGACCCTATAGGATGCCTCCAAATGAACTCGCTGAACTTAAGGTGCAATTGAATGAACTTTTGAAGAAGGGGTTGATTCGTCCTAGTTTGTCTCCGTGGGGATGTCCTGCTATCTTTGTAAAGAAGAAGGATCAGTCGTTGCGGATGTGCGTAGATTATAGACCTCTCAATGCAGTCACTGTCAAAAATAAGTACCCTCTACCACGTATCGACATCTTGTTCGATCAGTTGTCTAAAGCTAAAGTTTTCTCCAAGATCGATCTAAGATCTGGCTACCATCAAATTAAAATCCGCCCGGAAGATGTTCCAAAGACAGCCTTTTCTACCAGATACGGTCTTTATGAGTATCTTGTTATGTCCTTCGGCTTGACAAATGCCCCTGCACACTTCATGTACTTGATGAATTCGGTGTTTATGCCTGAATTGGACAAGTTTGTGGTGGTATTTATTGATGACATCCTGGTATATTCTGTGAATGAGGAGGATCACGCTGAACATCTGCGTATAGTCCTCACAAGACTGCGGGAACATCAACTATATGCAAAGTTCAGTAAGTGCGAATTCTGGCTTCGTGAAGTACCTTTCCTTGGGCATGTGTTGTCCGATGGAGGAATTATGGTGGACCCCGCCAAGGTACAGGAAGTACTGAACTGGAAGGCTCCTATCTCGGTTCACGAGGTCCGAAGTTTTCTTGGTTTGGCTGACTATTATCGTCGCTTCATCCCGGATTTCTCCAAAATAGCCAAGCCAATGACTCGGTTGCTGCAGAAAGACACCAGGTTTGTCTGGACTCCTGAGTGTGATGCGGCTTTTCACCAACTGCGAACCCTCCTAACCTCAGCTCCGGTTTTGGCACAACCGGATATCGAGAAACCATTTGATGTTTATTGTGATGCCTCAGGCATAGGTTTGGGGGGTGTGTTGATGCAGGAAGGCCGGGTAATTGCATATACCTCTCGACAACTTCGGAAGCATGAGGTGAATTATCCAACACATGACTTAGAACTCGCCGCGGTTGTGCATGCTTTGAAAGCCTGGCGACACTATCTGTTGGGCAATGTTTGCAATATCTATACAGACCACAAAAGCCTCAAATACATCTTCACCCAACCCGAGCTAAATATGCATCAGAGAAGATGGCTCGAGTTGATTAAAGATTATAATCTTCAAGTACACTATCACCCAGGCAAGGCAAATGTGGTTGCGGATGCTTTAAGCCGTAAGTCTCATTGCCATTCCTTAGTTGAAACTGATTTTCATCGATCTCGCCTTCTACATCCAGCAGTCTTGTACAACATCACGGTCAGTTGTACTCTCAAAAGCAGAATTATTGAGCTCCAAAAGACTGACACTGGTATATTCCACATCAAGCGTAAGATGAAAGAGCAAGAAATTACACAGTTCAGGATAGATGAAGAGGGTGTACTATGGTTCAAGGATAGGTTAGTTGTGCCTAAGGACCGGGAGCATCGAAATGATATTATGTCTGAAGCACACTCCTCTAAGTTGTCCATCCATCCTAGCAGCAATAAGATGTATTATGATTTGAAGCCATACTATTGGTGGACCAAGATGCGGAAAGAGATAGCTGCATATGTAGCTAGGTGTGACACCTGTTGTAGGGTTAAAGCTGTGCACATGAAAGCTGGGTTGCTTCAACCACTGTCTATCCCAGGTTGGAAATGGGAAGAGATAAGTATGGATTTCATTGTCGGTCTTCCTCCTACTGTCAAAAATCATAACTCCATCTGGGTAATTGTGGATCGTTTGACCAAATCAGCTCACTTCATCCCAGTTAGAGTGGACTACCGTCCCACTGACTATGCTGAGTTGTACTTCAATCAGATAGTCCGGCTTCATGGGATCCCTCGTACTATCGTTTCTGACCGTGGTCCCCAGTTCACTGCTCGCTTTTGGGAGCATTTGCATCACCTTCTGGGAACCAAGTTAGTGAGAAGCTCTGCTTATCACCCCCAGACATCGGGTCAGACAGAACGAGTTAACCAAATCTTGGAAGATCTGTTGCGAGCATGCGTCATTTCATCCAAGGGTTCTTGGGAAAAATGGTTACCTTTAGCCGAATTCTCGTACAATAACAGTTATCAAGAGAGTATTAAGATGGCCCCATTCGAAGCTTTGTACGGTCGCAAGTGTAGAACTCCACTAAACTGGGTAGAAGCTGGGGAAAGAAGGTATTATGGCATTGATTTTGTCCAGGAAGCCGAGGAACAAGTCCGTACCATCCAAAAACATATGGCTGCAGCACAAGCGAGACAGAAGAGCTATGCGGATCGTCGTAGAAAACCACTCGAATTTGAAGTTGGAGACTTCGTTTATTTGAAATTTTCTCTAATGAAGAGTGTCCAACGTTTTGGTGTTAAGCGGAAACTTGCACCAAGATATGTGGGTCCTTTCCAGATCATAGGCAAGAGTGGAGCTGTTGCGTACAAAATCCAGTTGCCTCCTGAGATGAGAGCCATATTCAACGTTTTCCATGTATCTCAGCTTAAAAAGTGTCTTCGAGTTCCTGAGGAACAAGTTCCTTTAGGTGATATCAGGCTGGAATCCGACCTAACCTACGAAGAAAAGCCAGTCCGAGTGATCGATACTCAGGAACGAGTAACTAGAAGTAAAGTGGTTAAGTGGTACAAAGTGATGTGGAGTAATCAGGGAAGTGAGAGTGATGCTACGTGGGAACGGGAGGATTATTTGCGGGATGGTTATAAAGAATTCTATGAAAAATGGTACGCTTTCCAAATCTCGGGTCGAGATTTTTATAAGGGGGGAGAGCTGTAACACTTCAAGTGTTTAGTTCTTAATTGCATTTGCATTTGCATAAGCATAAGCCTGCATCATTCATGTTTGTTATTTTATGTGATGCAACACATGTGATTGTTCTAGGGTTTGTTTGATTTATTTCATGAAGTAATTGATAGTTGGTGTAACAAAAAGGTAAGGTAGCCAATCATGACCTACAACACCTTAGTTATACTTAGGGTAACATTTGGAACAAGGTTCATGTTGACCAAAATTTCAAATTTGCCCTCCAAGAGAAGTTTGACCACCATTTGACCCTAGAAGGCTCTAGTTTGACCAATTAAAAAGTCTAATTTAGAGACCTTGCATGGAAGAGCACCCTTAAGCAAAGTTGTAAAGAAATTCATGGGGAACAAAAGTCTCAATATGACCATCTCATGAAATTGACCCTAACATGCTCAAAAGTGGCCCACAAGTCAGTTAGAGAGGTAGCTCCAAGACTTAGAATTTTTCTAAGTCTAGAATCTGACCCTACAGTTTTACTGATGCCTACTTTAGGAGCTTTTAGTTTGCAAACCAGGCCAAACCAGTCTTTGAGCCAATTGACAAAGTTGTTGTCCACACATAGCTCTACAACATTGTCAATATCACCATCACCTGGTTCTCAATAGTTTAGGAGATATAGTGTCATGAAGTTAGGGTTTCAGTCGGCGTTATCTCTGAAACTGCATTTCAGTTTCAAGGGGCACCACTTTAGAGCTCTGTAGTTTCAAATCTAGGCCGAACCAGCCCAAACTCCAATTGACAAACTTGTAGACCTCATGTAGCTCTACAAAATTGGTGTAATCATCTTCAACTAATTCGAACCGGTTTGGGAGATAATCATCGTGGAAGTCGCTCTGTCAGTCGGTCATCGATGTCACCATTCACCGATTCAGTTTCGTCAGCGTCGGAGTGGCCGACCGGCCGCAGGCCGTCGTCGACGCGTGGAGGCGCGGTGGCGCCTGTACGCCGGCCCTGGCCCCACCAGTCAGGCCGTGACGCCTTCAAGACGCCACGACGCGCGAGCCGGCCTCCATTCCTCCGCCCCCTCTCTTCCAGTTGCCAAGAACACCGAAACCGAGCCGCCATTGCCGTTCTTCTCCGGCGAGCTCAAGCGCGAGCTACACCGCATCACCGGCCGCCAGACCTCGCCAATCCCTCCGCCTCACCACCCTCCATCTCCTTGACCCACCGAAGCCCGCGATTTGACTCAAGGTGAGCCGCATTGCTTTCTTCCCCGTCTCCGAGAGGTCGCCGGAGCCCGCCATGGGACCTCACCGTGGTCGGGGTGCTTCGGGTCTCTCTCCATCCTCCCTTCCTAGCAAAATGGATCCGCCTAGCTTCGGTGAAGCTCGTACCGAGCCTAGACCGCACCGTACATCCTCACCGGCGACGGTGCGCCACCACCGGACATCACCGGCCGCCGCTCGCGGTGACAAGCCCCTTCCACCCCATCCCCATCCATTCCACGAGCACCAATCGACGCACCGGGTGACGGAGAACACGAGGCGGTGCTCAATTGGCCGAGCGAGCTCTTCTCCGGCGAGCTCGAGCTCGTCGGAGCTCGCGGGTCTCCGCCTCCCCTACCTCCAGTCACTGACCGCGGGGGCCCGCCCGTCAGTGTCGCGCGCGGGCGGGGGCGCTGAGCGGGCCACGCGCGCGCGAGTGTGGGCCGAGTTTTTCCGGGCCGGCCCAGTTCATCCGAAATGAAATTCATTTTTATTATTTGTCACTGATTTTTGTACAAGTTGGAAAAATATAGATCTAGGGTTTTAATGATCCAAAAATCATGAGATAAATTTTATTAGGGTCTACATGATGTGTAGTATTTTAGAAAAATATGGATCTGGCATGAGATGTTTAAATTCTGTAAGAATTTAATAGATCCTTTAAATGTGTTTTGGAATGCATGCAAATTTGTTAAATTTATAACTTGAGCTGTAGTGTTCCATAAATCATGAAAATTGGTGGGTAGGTTACTCTATGCTAGCCCTAGCTCTGGTAAAAATTTGGGCATCAGTGCTTAAGAACTTTTCAAGTTATTATGCTATCTTGTTATTCTAGGAAATATTTAAATGAATTTTTGTAATTTTTCTACATGTGCAATGTTCATATAACTTTGTGGAGAATGTCTTGGTACCCTAGACTGTCCAAGAAAATTAAGAAATCTGTTGTTTGACACTTTTTACTATGCTTTGTTATTTATAAAAAAACAGCCTTTTTGGCTTGGGAATTTTGTGTAGGAAGTTCCTGTGAATAAATTGAGTTCAAAATTTTACAGTAGTCTCTTTGTGGGTCAAAGAGTCCCCTGTAATTTTTGTAGAATTTTAGGAGTAGTTTACATATATGTGTAAAATTCCACCTAATTAATTAAGTAAATTAAGAAATGAGTTTAAATAAATATTCTAGGTGGGCACACCTTACTTTCTGGTGTTTTTGTGACATTTGTGAACTTGTAGTAGTATTAGTTTGGTCTTAGAGAATGTTTGCCACATCAATAAATATTTAACCTTTGTAATTTTAGGTTTTCTGGACAGCTAGTAGTAATTCTAAATTTGGCTTTGATAAAATTGGTTGCTGGAAAACTTGTAAATACAAAAGTTGGAGTAAACTTGATGAACTAGCTTGTGTCAAAATTTGGAAGCATTTGGCTTAGTAGTTTGAGAGTTACTGTTGTTTAAAGTGGCAGTTCAAAATCTGCTACTCTCTGTTTTGAGAAGACAGATTCTGGAACTTGTGAAGTTTGACATGGAAAACTTAGGAGTTTGGAGTTGAGGTCTGAAAATGAATTGTAGTGCATTTCTTAGGCTTTCCAGATTGTCTTAGATCATATCTTTTGGAATTGTAAATCTCCAGTTGTGATAAAAACAAGTAGCTGCTGTCCAGAATGCTTACTGTGGTGTTTTGCGGATTGTTATGGTGATATCCTAAGACATGCTACTTTTGTAATTGTTAGGTGTTAGGGCCTTAACTGAGGATGAGCAGCTTTATCTTAGGTTAAGTAGATTAGGTGAGTACTTCTCTACCGGAGAGGAAATTTGCACCTACTCTTTTGAAGTAATTTGAATAGAGCGTTAAATTGTTGTAATGCATTTCATTCCGAGCATATTGCATCTTTCATTATGCATTCATGGGATTTATTATGCACTCATGCAATAGGTGTACCGGAGGGGGTGACACTCCTCGAATTCGAACAAGCGATACCGGAGGAGGTGCTGAGTCAACCGGAGGAATTAGCAGAAGAACCCAACGTCGGGGAAGCTCCGTCAGAAGATCTACCCGAGTGTCCAGACCACAGACCCGCAACCTTTCTAAAAGGCAAGCCCCGGTGCATGCTGAACCCATCGTTTTATAAATATATCTTGAGTACTTTTAATTGTTTATTGTATTAAGTTCTAGGAGTTATATGAAAACACTTGCTGCATTGTACCTGTCCTTGTCCAGATATCGTACTTAAATCCTATATTAGGTTTAGGCACGTGTCGATGCTTAGCCCTGCTTAGTACGGTAGAAGTCGGGTGATTTCCGGTCATCCGCGAGATATAGGACTGGGTCGCGAGTGGCTTATGGCTATCGTGATGGAACCATGCTTTAAAATGAAGTTGAGACCGGGCGGGAGTTCGATAGTACAGCCGCAAGACACTTCACGTCTTGGGTGTGGAGCTATGCCCGTCTGAGTCGTTTGAGGACCGATTCGCTGTACGTCCTTGAGTCATGTTCAACGCAGTCTAACACTTAGTTGGCCGGATAAGTCGTTCCGACCGCGAAGCCGAGTAATGTGGTTCAGGCCGGGAATCGAATGGTAGGTTGCTTCTTGGAGGAGAGAAAGGATGTGCTTGGGGACATTGGCGTGAGACCAAGGGGGGGGGTTAGAATCCCTATCACCTGGCAGAGTGTCGCCCTTGGGGTCGCGACATTATTCGGACCCGCGATTCCTGAATCATATGAAACGGTGGCCTGTGCGACCCTGGCAGGGGTCTGCACGGTGAGTGTTAGAAATACCCCTCAAGCTGGATAGGAATTCGATTCGAATCGCCGTCGCTCCCGGTTAGTGAGCACTTGACTTGAGCAGCGGCAACGTAGATCTCATTAAATGAACTGGTGGTTAAGGGAATGATACAATGTTGCCACAATTCATACCTGCTCTGGATATAATGATGATAATTGTTTGATTATAATCAAGTGCATGTTTAGTACAGGTGCTAAGATAGACGACAGGTAAATGCTAAAAATAACTGCTAGTACAGGCTACAAGAGTTTAAATTACTTATGCCTTTATGCAAAATGTTATGTCAGCTAGCCTCTTGTGTAAGCCTTGCATAATCCTTGGTGTCATCTTATTTCTGGTTTTCGATGGGTAAGTCTAGCTGAGTACATTCCAGTACTCAGGGTTTATTCCCTCCTGTTGCAGATGACATGCTTTATCAGGGATTCTGCAAGACGTGTCTCCACCCTGCAGGTGATGATGACTAGATCACAAGGGCGTGATCGTCTTTATGTACTTTCCTCATGCTTTTGCAGGATGTCGATCATCCAGACTGGCAGTATTTAATTAACTAGTGTGTGTGTTATGCTTCCGCTACTTTCAAACTTGGTTTGTAATAATTGCTACTCCGTGGTGTAAACTTATTTCAGAACTACTTGTGAAATGTATCGTATGATGTTGTATGTTGAATGATGCGATCCTGGTTGTAAGCAGTTTGGTTTGAAATCCTTCGTGATTTCGATTGACTACCGGGATTATATGGGCTCAAGTTTGAAAATTTGAGCGCTTCGGTGCTTGTTTTCATACTTGTGCTCTTATAATTTGGTCGGTTCTGTTACAATAGACATGTCCTCAGTACCGATAGCTTCGTCCTTAGTCGTTTTTGCGTTCTCGTGATCGTAGCAACGAACCGTGACGCTTAGTGCACGCTCTTTTAAAGCGTCTCTTTTGTTTGGTGTGTTGTTCTTAGTTGTGTTTATTGTCTGTTTATTCTGCTTGATTGCTACGAGTAGAAGAAGCATGGTTAATTAGCGCCGAAGATGAGGACCTGAGGACCGATAGTCGAAGCAAAAGGACTTGAGACCAGAAGATAGCAGTTGAAGGGTTTGAGCAGCTAGACTTTGGGAATAAGGCAAGTATAACATGGGACCATCCGTGTTGTCCTATTCACCGAAATTATCATACATATGCATGTGTCTTTCTTGACAACCTTAGAGATTTAACTTAGCAATTGTTATCTTGATCCCTTGTCACCTATGGGATATGCATTTGGGTAGCTATTGCTAGTGCTTAATTATGAACAATGATCTTATAATTTGATTAATGGATTAAGCAACCAACCATTAAGATGATTTTATTACCGTTGAAAGGGGGCTAGAGCAAGAGGTTATATTATTGCTTTGGTTTCTCTCCATAAGGACTTATCTGTACGTGATCATCCGGGATTGACAGTACAGTTGTGAGGGCTATATGGCTCTGGCTCTAGTTGTTTAAGAGACCTTTTCTAGCTTGTTAGAGGTTACCCTTGTGGCGCAAATGGGGAAAAGCAGACTATGGATCCCTGGGACTGGTTGTATCACACAGACTGACTGATGAAACCTAGCGGCCCTAACTTGTTAGACGAACTCTTGAATGGCTTTATATGGTTCTCTGGTGTTTGGGTTTGATCTCCCCACATATTTAGAAATCATGACTCACAGTGAAAGTGTACACCTCTACGCAGAGTTTAAAACTAGTATACTAGCCATGCCCATGGATACGGGCGGCCTTGGAACATCTACAGATAGCTGATCACCATTGTTATATCATGCTTAAATACTGTTGTTATTATTATGCTCATGTTAATGTTATTCATTATCCTTATTATAATTGATCATTGATTCATTAATGGGATTTGGATTATCTTGATGCTACTCAATTGCTAATTATATGATGATTAAAAGCTAAATGCAGTTAAACAGTGTCTAGCCTTTTGAGCCTCATGAACCCTGTGTTATACTTGTTGAGTTCGATATGGACTCACTCTTGCTATTCCCCCACACCTCAATGTGTAGTGAGGTGCTGCTCAGAAGAAGGATAAAGAGGTAGTGGAGTTTCTAAAAGTCTTTTAGAAGTGTTTGGCATACGGAGCCACCAGTCAGTCGTCCCTGAGAAGAATGGAGCCTGAAGTTTAGTCACCGTTTCACGATACTCTGATGTAAGTGTTAATATAGCTATGTATATCTTATATAATAATATTGTTTCTGATACTTTTTCATTCTGACATATGTGTGGACTTCCTGGGCACATATATGATTAGCCTGGTTTTGTTCTTTAGAAAACCGAGTGTGATAGAGTGGTATCAGAGCAGTGTTGACTGTAGGACGTATGCTAAGTAGCACTGGACGTATTCTAAAACTTATTTTATGATAAAACTATTTTGTCATTCCTTGACTCATTGATTTTGACTATTTCATCTTCCTTGTCTCGTTGTATCCCCTCCTTGATAGCTTCCTTTGAGCTATTATTTCTTACTCCCTTGGATTTTGTTTTGCGTTGTTTTTACTAAAAGTTTTCTAATCCCACCTGGTTCAAAGATTCAATGGCCTTTCATCATCCATAATCTTCCCTCAGGATGACCACCATTGTTAAAGAAGTACGTGTAGTATCGATGATGTGATGTGTGCTTGTTTTGCTTGATATGTTGCTTGTGTGTTGTCCTTGTTCTCATGATTTGAAAGTGGCTCGGAAGGTATAAGTCTTGAGGAGTAGCTCGATCCATGTTAAGTGGGGTAGTGTTATCTTCTATCCTACTTATCTTTCAATCGATTCTAATTCTTGCCATTTTTCTCTTACACTGTTCCTGTCTACCCTTAGTTGTCATGCTACCTTCTTTATCTCATCTTAATGGAGGATCAACACATGAAGGATTCATCAATAGCAGCAAGCTTTAGAGAAAGTGTTTCCTTCAATGACATTGCTAGGTGGAACAAAATCTTTGTTAAGTGGGGTAACGTCCGCTACCATCGTTAATCTCAAGCGATGAGGTACGAAGAACAGAAGATCAAACTTTATCTTTCTTGTCATCTTTTGGCTATCCTTGATCCATGTCTTATATCTCATCAACACAAATCAAACAAGCATGAAGACTTGAAGATTAGCGTTATCTATCTCTCTAGTCTCTCTGAATCTCGTTTCTACCTTATCCTGTCTTTACAGAGCAGTATGTCTTTCTTAGCTTATATCTCTATTTTTGGACACCCAAAAATCATGGATAAATTCTGGACAATAGTAGACTTCAATATTTTTTTTCTGACTGTAAGAACCACCCTGATAGCTATTATGGTTCGGGAGTTATAAAAATCACAAGGCGATGCATCTGTGCTGTCAGCAACCTAGAATAGTTTCTATTGTGCACAGTTTTCGACTACCTTAACTGCAGAATCTAGAGAAGTGTTCTATAAGAAAGTTGTAGTAAATTTGATAATCTTTCCAACGGTATAAGCTACAACATCATCAGATTCGTAGAACTTGAGTTATAACTATATCTCTGCACTGCCATTTTTCTGCTCGCGAGGAAATGCAGGTTATTTGTTCTTGCATATACTCATGAATCTCTTTGAGATGGTAAAAGGACATGATGCTAGTTATCACTCATAAACAAATGCAAGCTATCCTTTGATGTTCTCTAGTTGATCTCTTTTTAAGGGGGTTTGCCGAACTAAAGACGACACAAGATGGAGGTTTTATACATTCTATTTCGTCACCTGGAAGCATCACCTATCTACATGATTGCAAAATCACTATCAAGAGCAGGTATCCTTTCTTAGTGTGGTAATCTATTGGAACCATTTATAAGGATCGTAAGGGTCTAAAGGACACCTTTATAAAGTTGGTTTTGAGTTTGTGGCATCATCATTGGATAAGAGCTGATCAGAGAAGCGTGAAGATTTGCAAATTAACTTTATCTTTCTCCCTAGTCTCTCCAAATCTCGGGACGAGATTCCTGTTAAGTGGGGTAGAATTGTCACACCCTAAGATTTACTATTTTGGGTTGTGCATGAAAAACACTAAATAAAATAAATAATTTCAATATTTGAATAAATTTATTAGATAAGTTAAGTTGCTGCTAATTTAAATATAGAAAATTATGGTTTTAAACTTTTTCATATTAATTTGATAATGTGGTGTTTGTGTGATGCTTGTCTTTGGTGTTGGTGAGTGCTATTATTTTCAAAATACCATAGGACGACGTTTACTTCTCATCGAAATTTTTTTTGGTATTTTCTGGATTTAAAATTTCAATTTCCGTGAGCTTAATCTTTTTCCTTGATCTCTTAATCAATCTTTTCATGAGCTCCAAATACTTTATTTGGGTTCGTCTCATTCTAAAATATCTCTGAGAATTTTCCCTAAATTTTCGGAGCCTTCGAGGTATTTTTCGTGGCTTAAAATTCAATTCTAGACTTTTCTAGAATTATTTTATACATGAAATTAATTAATTCCGAAAATAATAAAATATCTCAGATTTCCTCTTGCCCAAAGGCCCATGTCTTTATTTACTAATAGACTTTAATAATTAATTAGGCCTATTAGTAAAGGTGGAGGGTGCAACATCAATTAGTACCATATGGCTAGTCGATGTATATGTGAGGAGTTCTCCGCCCTATATATATGTACCAACCCCTTGGGCTAAGCACACCAAAACTACCGTAAGAGGAGCTCCTAGTTTGGGAAATCTCTCGTGTAGTAAATTAAATATTTCTCCTCCTTCTCGTGTCGTCCCTAGGCTGAGGCCCTTCAGATGGATGGAGGTAGAAGATGAAGAATTTGCAGTTCTGCCACTGGTTCGTAATATCTTTATCGTTTCTTCGTTTTAATTCCGTTTTGCTCCGTTTTAGTTGCGTTAGTTTCATATAGTTGCGCTCTACACAGTAGTGCTAATGTTTGTCATGTCTTATAATTATGAATTTATTGATTTAAAATACAATTTGATTAGTATTAATTTAATAGTTTTTAATTAAAAGTAACATAGATTTATAATTTCATTTTTGTTGCTTTTGACCGTGGCGATGTAAGTGACATGTTAGTGACACTGTTTTTCATGTTCCGCATTTATGAATATAATTAATTTGATTAATGTTTAGTTAGCGAGTGCTCTCTTTAATTAATTAAAAAGAAATTTAGGTTTAACTCAATTAATATTAACTGGTTATTAATTTTAATTTGTTTAGTTTAAATATAAAACATGAGATGGTTCAGTTAGTATTTGTATATGTGTCAGGTTATATACATTATAAATATTTAATTAGAATAATTAATGTTTATGTCATGCTCCTTTAAATTTAAAATGACATAGGTTCATGCGTCGGCACTTTCTTAAAATGTTAACTCGATTAATATTCACATTAATGCGTTTTTATTTATAAACTGTTTAGTTAAGCATGAAATATATAATTAATTAGATTAATTCTTATTTAATGTCTTATTAAATTAAAAGAGACTTAGGTTTATATCTCGACCTGTTGTAAATAAAATGCTAACTTGATAAATAACAATTTAAATGTTTCATTGTTAATTATAACTTGCTTAATCTAATCATGAAACATGATAATCAATTACTTGATATCTCATGTTCGGTGCTATCTAAATTATAAATGTTGAAGAGACTTAAATAATATTAATGTTTATAAATAAAAGAAACATAGGACAACATATATTTATAATTTGTTTAGTTAAACATGAAACATATATATACTTAATCTGATTAGTGGTTATCTAATGTCTTTTAATTTATTAGGAGCAACTTATGTTTATAACTCTAGTCCTTCATAAATAAATGCTAACATAACTAATATCAACATAAACGCCTTTTCAACAATGACATGCTTAGGCCAACGTCGTAACATATAATGATCCAATTAACTGATCTCACATGTTTTATATTTCAAAACTATAAATCTTTAAATTGCATTAATGATATATAATTATTCGTAAATAAAATATGACTTAGGTTTAACTCTAGCATTTATAACTTGATATAATTTGGTTAGATTAACTTTAGAATAATTCTCTAAAATGTCTATCACCTTAATTCATTAACCAAAATAGATCAAGTGTATAGTTTGTCTTCTTTAGTTATGTTGTCAATCTTGATAGACATGTCCTCAGTACCGATAGCTTCGTCCTTAGTCGTTTTTGCGTTCTCATGATCGTAGCAACGAACCGTGACGCTTAGTGCGCGCTCTTTTAAAGCATCTCTTTTGTTTGGTGTGTTGTTCTTAGTTGTGTTTATTGTCTGTTTGTTCTGCTTGATTGCTATGAGTAGAAGAAGCATAGTTAATTAGCGCCGAAGACGAGGATCTAAAGACCGACAGTTGAAGCAAAAGGACTTGAGACCAGAAGATAGCAGTTAAAGGGTTTGAGCAGCTAGACTTTGGGAATAAGACAAGTATAACATGTGACCATCCTTGTTGTCCTATTAACTGAAATTATTATACATATGCATGTGTCTTCCTTGACAACCTTAGAGATTTAACTTAGCAATTGTTATCTTGATCCCTTGTCACCTATAGGATATGCATTTGGGTAGCTATTGCTAGTGCTTAATTATGAACAATGATCTTGTAATTTGATTAATGGATTAAGCAACCAACCATTAAGATGATTTTATTACCGTTGAAAGGAGGCTAGAGCAAGGGGTTATATTGTTGCTTTAGTTTCTCTCCATAAGGACTTATCTGCACATGATCATCCGGGAATGACAGTACAACTGTGAGGGTTATATGGCTCTGGCTCTAGTTGTTTAAGAGACCTTTTCTAACTTGTTAGAGGTTACCCTTGTGGTGCAAATGGGGAAAAGCAGACTGTGAATCCCTGGGACTGGTTGTATCACACAGACTGACTGATGAAACCTAGCGGCCCTAACTTGTTAGATGAACTCTTGAATGGCTTTATCTGGTTCTCCGGTGTTTGGGTTTGATCTCCCCACACATTTGGAAATCATGACTCACAGTGAAAGTGTACACCTCTAAGCAGAGTTTAAAACGGGTATACTAGCCATGCCCACAGATACGGGCGGCCTTGGAACATCTACAGATAGCTGATCACCATTGTTATATCATGCTTAATTACTGTTGTTATTATTATGCTCATGTTAATGCTATTCATTATCCTTATTACAATTGATCATTGATTCATTAATGGGATTTGGATTATCTTGATGCTACTCAATTGCTAATTATATGATGATTAAAAGCTAAACACAGTCAAATAATGTAACACCCCAGGTGTTTATCACCAATTAGACAGTGGGTTTAAGATCAAACCTGATAGATTAGTGGAGATGACGATGCCAAAATCAAACCTATGGAGATAAGCCTCAACCTAAACTTGGATATTGCACCCTTGCTTACATATAGGCTCAATTAAAAGATATATGCTTGGGTGTTGCTATCAAAGTATCTTCACATGTCTCACCTCAATAACTATCTATATTGATCCCTGGAAAAGTTTCATGAAGTTTGGAATCAAAAAGTCACATGAAATGATAAGTTCCATTCCTATTGTAATTTGCCCCATTAAGTTAATGGAACTATAGAACATCAACCAAACCTTGAAAACTATCCAAATGACTCCAGATGAACTCTACAACACCTTAACTACACTTAGGACACTTAATGGAACAATGTTCATGTTGATCATTTTGCCTAATTATGCTTCTAAGTGATGGTTGACCATGTATGGACCTTGGAACACTTCTGTTTGACCGTTTCAAAAGTGGGACCTAGAAGCTTTGCATGACTGTGCACCCTTTGACAAAGTTGTAGAGAATTTTATAAGGAACTTTTTAGTGTTGAGAGACAACTGATTAGTTACCAATAGGAATGTTAATCTCCAGCTAGGTAATGACTCTTTGGTGGCTACGAAGGCTATGTCTTACAGAGCAATAACCAACAAGAAGTTAATCAACTAGCCAACAACTTGAGTGATATTCTATCTTCTAGAGCCATTGTGACCAAGTCAATTCCATCTTGGACAATCACACAGATAGTGCAAGGTGTTCTATCAGCTATGATGAAGAATTAGAGAAATGCATGCCCTAGTTTTGATCAACACCCTTGTGCCCTTAGGTGCCACAAACGGTTTGTCGATAACTATTGGACAAAGTATTGAGGAATATTTGAAAGCAATCTAAGAAGTGTCAAACAACAGATTTCCTATCTTAGAGCTACTGTTTGATCCCAAAGTGGAAGCCTCGGGTGAAAGTTGGCCTAACAAAGTTGCTACGCTGCAAGTCAACTCAACTTATAGGGCAACTAAGTCACGAAGGAAAATTTTTCTCAATCGCTTGATGGTAGACTACTCCCCGCGGTTTAGTGAATATTTACAACTTTTGTTGTCCTTAAGGCATCGTTACATCTTTCCTTGGGAATTGTTTTCCAATGATGACATACCTTGGTACCTTATACATGTTTTTACCAAGAGGTTGCATCTGATTCAACCCAAATAACTATTGCCATTGGATAAGAGAATCTTCTTAGGTAACATTTGATAGAAATACGAAACCGACAGAGTCAGCTATCACATTCACTAACCCCTCGACAGACTCAGATAATACAGTGTTGACATCAGAGAAAGAGAACTGCACACATAGAATCTCAAGTAGTTTTCCTTTAGTTGGTGTCTAAATGAATGGACATTTACGACCAACATAGGTCCTATCCATTTGTTAGTCAGTATCCTATAGCCTCAGAGTATAATTGTCGTCTATGATCTCACCCTTTTGGAAGGTTGTGCTCAAGCCATTTTTGGTAGAGAACTGCTTTTCAAACTTTGTGAACATAGGATCACTTCAATGAGTATCTTTTTGAAGATTTCGGTCTAGTGTAAAGTTCATACGAACTATGCTGTGCTCACTTCAGAATCAGATACTTGTGAGTGGTCAGCTCACGGACCGAATGATCTCCGTACACGGAGAATGTAGTATGTGCTATCTTGGATTCCTCCCAAAGTAACAATGCTTCATGGAAGTCAATGAAGGAAATTCTTCAGACAAATTTTACCATGAAAAGTCAGTGTCAGAAAGTGCCTTTGGCCAAATTGTTCACCGATGTTGAAGCTTTGTAGCTGAATGCTATAGCAATGTTGGGAACTTGATACGTGTCTCTCTTCCTTAAAAGGTCTTCCATTCCGAATCTCGGGACGCGATTCTTTTAAGGGGGGAGGGCTGTAACACCCCAGGTGTTTATCACCAATTAGACAGTGGGTTTAAGATCAAACCTGATAGATTAGTGGAGATGACGATGCCAAAATCAAACCTATGGAGATAAGCCTCAACCTAAACTTGGATATTGCACCCTTGCTTACATATAGGCTCAATTAAAAGATATATGCTTGGGTGTTGCTATCAAAGTATCTTCACATGTCTCACCTCAATAACTATCTATATTGATCCCTGGAAAAGTTTCATGAAGTTTGGAATCAAAAAGTCACATGAAATGATAAGTTCCATTCCTATTGTAATTTGCCCCATTAAGTTAATGGAACTATAGAACATCAACCAAACCTTGAAAACTATCCAAATGACTCCAGATGAACTCTACAACACCTTAACTACACTTAGGACACTTAATGGAACAATGTTCATGTTGATCATTTTGCCTAATTATGCTTCTAAGTGATGGTTGACCATGTATGGACCTTGGAACACTTCTGTTTGACCGTTTCAAAAGTGGGACCTAGAAGCTTTGCATGACTGTGCACCCTTTGACAAAGTTGTAGAGAATTTTATAAGGAACAAACTTTGTTTAAGAGTCAAGTCATGAAAATGTGTGTAACATGCTCAAAAATGGCCCACAAGTTAGAAATGGGGCTGAATTCAGCACTTAGAAATTTAGAGCCCGATTGCAGTGTCTTCGACATTGGCATTCCGCGTTCTCAAGTTTTTGTTAAGCGACTTGGTTTGACCCCTTAATAAAAGTTGGTGTAGACATTATAGAGAAGAGCATGTAAAAGTATGGCATCAATTTGACTTAGTGTTGACCTTCAATTTTGGATGTTTGCTTTTCGCGGTCAAATCGCTGACACTACCAAGTTTGGTACTAATTATCTGCTAATCCAATAGCTGAATGGCCGAGCACCCTTAATCAAAGTTGTAGAGCTTTAGGAGGAGAGCAAACTTTATTTTAGGCCCAAGACCCAGATCAGCTCGGAAATGGCCCAAATCGGCGTCCCAACCGACCCACAGCAGCACCTGCCACGCGCTCGGTGAAATGCCTCAACGGGCGGCACCTGTCCGTGGACGTGGCGACCATGCACCGCGCGTCTTCACCATGGACGCCGCGCGTCCGCTTACCTGCCACGTGCCTGAGCCTTGCTCGGCTTGGTAGATCACCAGAGCGACCAGCCGAGCCCCTCCCTTTCTCCTCACTTCCTCTCCACTCCCCTCTGTCTCCCTGCTGCTCTCGCACAGAGAGCGCCCGAGCGGGTCGCCATTGGCGGCCGAGCGGAGCTCCTGCCATCGCTCCTCCTCCTCCGTCGAGTGCCTTCCCCAGCTCTGCAGCTCGCCTCGCGCAACCTCCGCGCTCACCCACGGGTGCTGCAAGTCGTCGGCGTGCCTCCAGCACAGGGCTATGACCGCGTCATCGCCATGGCCGACGCCATGCTGCCGCGGTCGTCTCTCCCTCCCAGTGCCTCTCCGGCCGAGCAATGCAGCCCTATGTGTGCGCACGCATCCATGGTGTCTTCCCCGCCATTCCGCCGTCGTTGCTGGCCGCCGATGCCAAGGCCTGCATCGTCGTGACCGGCCACCGGTGCGGCATCCCGCACGCGCGCGTGGTCAGGAGGCCATGGGCCACCTCGGCCCGTGCAGATAGCCCTAGCGGATGCGCCGAGACCCCGGGAAGCCTCTCCCCCACCAAGCCGCCAACATCCCGTTCTCCGGCCGACGTCCCGCCGCCCTCGTCCGCCGCCAGGCTGCGGCTCCCGTGGCCAGCCTTCCACCGGCCATCTCAATCTGTGATTCGACCTCCTTCGGGCACGGTTGGGTATGGTGATGCTCTGGGAGCCTCGATTCTCCGCTGATGAGTCCTGGGGCGGCGTGAATCGCGAGCTCCGGCGAGCTCCTCTGTTCCGGCCAGGGGAAAGGAGAAGAGGGACGTCGGGCATGAATTCGAGAAAAACAGGGGGGTTAAGTGAGGAGATGCAGACTCATTTGAATAGTGCCTAAAGGATCTTTCGGTGATGACTTATTTAGTGAAGAGTTCAAGGGCCCCGGAGTAAATGTGTTTTCCCTTTTCTGATATTCTTTTCTTTTATACATATAAATCGGTTGAATCGTTAGAAATTAATATCTCGGGCTAGGAAATTCCAAAAATAGTAAATGGGGACTTTTTGGAAACCTTGGGAAGAGATCTTTGTAGTAGAGTCATAAAAGTCTATATGTTTGTAGATATTTTCTGATGTCCTTATTTAAGTTTTAAAAGTGCTTTAAAAATGCCTCTAAACTTGACCAGAGCAAGATCTGGAATTTTAGAACTCCAAAAATAGTGATTCTTGTTTTGTTAATTTTGTGATGACATGTACTTGCTAGGAAAAATATTAAAAACACTATTTGTTCACGGTTTTCTTAGGGTTTTGATTGGACCTTGATAAATAAGGAATTTACCTTATATTGCTTGTTATTTTTATATCTTGAGTTGTGTTGCTCCAATTGATGTGAAATTTTTATGGTAGGCTTGTCATGCTATGGATGTACTGTGATATGAATTTCATGATCATTATGCTCAAGTTATTGAGTTAAATTGTTTATGGCTTAGTAAATAGCTTATAAATAGTATATAAATGATAAAATGGAAAATGTTGTTTCATTACCTGAGTATGATGTTTCTCTATCATATTGATTCATAATATGGCCTTGGGTTCACAGAAAATATTGAGTTTTAGGTTTAATTTGCTTTTACATGATTTATTGCAATAGTCATTTGTCTTTTTCATAGAGGTTGTGATACATGTCCAAATGGTTTCAAATTTGGACAGTAGACTTTTGGGAGCATGTGTAGGCCTCTGTAATTTTGGTAGAATTTATTATGCACTTTTGATAGGTGTTCATAATTCCACCTAATTATCCAAATAAATTAAGAAAATGTATTAAAAGAATTTATTTAGTAATTAACACTATGTTTTCTGGTGTTCATTAGTCTTGTGTGACATATTGGTAAAGTTAGTTTTGTCCAAGTATATGTTTGCAACATAAGTTAATAATTATTCCTTGCAAACAAGGTTTCTGGACAGATCTGGAAACTTAGCAAAGTTCTTCATGATAATGTGCTTTGTTGTAAAACTTGTTTATACAAAAGTTGTAGATAATTTATGTATCTAGCTGCTGTTAAAATTTGGTGGCATTTGGCCATGTGGTTTAGGAGTTATAGCTATTTAAAGTTGGGTTACAGAATTGCTTGCTCTCTGTCTTGCTAGACCAGTTTCTGTGTTTGTGTAAATTTGACATGTGAAACTTTGGAATCATGCTGTGGTGATTATAAATGAAATGTAGATAATTTCCTAAGCTTTCCAGAATGTCTTCTTGCAAGTCATTTGGACTTATGGAACTCCAGATATGATTGATTTATGAAGCTACTGTTTGTAAGTCCAGAAATTAACATATTCTAGTTATAGTTGTTGCTTCACCTTGACTTGCTTTGCTATGTTGATTTCTAAAGAGGGATATACACCTTGTTAGTGTTAAGTGTGCTTGAGATCTTGTGTGACTTGTGTCATGATCGATTTGCTGGTCATCTTTTAAGGATATGCTTAAGTGATAGTTAAGTTAATTAGCTCTAGGGTTTATGTGAACTTTGGTATGCTTGCATGATTACTTTGTTATTGCACTTCTATGCATTCATACATATGCATTATTGCACCTCATTTAGGTACGGTAGCTGAAGCACGTGAAGGACCTGATGTGGAGCCAAACCCGAAGATGTAGTTGGTGGATCCATTCCGAAGATAGAAGGACCGAACAAGTGTTAGACGGAGGGAATGCTCGCCAAGCGAGTTTCTGCTGACATACTCTAACTTGAGTCGGATCCCAGGCAAGCCCCGGAGCATTATAAGCCTCCTATCTTTAAAGCAATTAATTCTATATATGTTATAAGTATTGTTGCATTAAGTGATAGGAGTTGGTTGGAAACCCTTGCTGCATTATATCATTCCTTGTCCAAATATATGAATCCTTGAATCCTACATAGATTAGGATCGAGTAGATGCTTAGCCCTGCTTTAAGCGGTAGAAGTCAGGTGATTTCCTGTCACCTGCGAGATATAGGGATATTCATATATGGCACGGTTGGCTATATTTGCTATCGTGGAATGGAACCATGTGTTAATAAAATGAAATGAGACCGGACGGGATGACGATAGTGAAGCAACAAGGCATGGAGGTCTTGGGTGTGAATCTATCCCCGTCTGAGTCGTTTAAGGACCGATTCGCTGTACGTCCTTGAGTCATGTTGAACGCAGTCTAACACTTAGTTGGCCGGATAAGCCGTTCCGACCGCGAAGCCGAGTAATGTGGTTCAGGCCGGGAATCGAATGGTAGGTTGCTTCTTGGAGGAGAGAAAGGATGTGCTTGGGGACATTGGCGTGAGACCAAGGGGGGGTTAGAGTCCCTATCACCTGGCAGAGTGTCGCCCTTGGGGTCGCGACATTATTCGGACCCGCGATTCCTGAATCATATGAAACGGTGGCCTGTGCGACCCTGGCAGGGGTCTGCACGGTGAGTGTTAGAAATACCCCTCCAGCTGGATAGGAATTCGATTCGAATCGCCGTCGCTCCCGGTTAGTGAGCACTTGACTTGAGCAGCGGCAACGTAGATTCCATTAAATTGAACGGATGGTTAATTGGATCACTATGGAAAGGTTGCCTCAATTTATACCTGCTATGGTTAATATTGTTTGCTCCTAATAAAGTGAGTGCTCTAGTACAGGTGCTAATATAGATGACAGGTTAATGATAATTAACTTGATGCTTAAGCATTAATGATTACTTATTCATAATAAGCTTTTATGCAAAATGTTGTCAAGCTAGCCCACTTCATATCAGCCTTGCATGATCCTTGGTGTCACCTTATTTCTGGTTTCTGACGGGTAAGTCTAGCTGAGTACTTTCTCGTACTCAGGGTTTTATCCCCACTTGTTGCAGGTTGTGATGTATCATGGCGTCTGCAAGAGTTGGTTGGCTCCTACCGTAGAGGCGGAGTGTGATCATGGGCATGATCCTTCTGAGCTACCTTATCTCTATTGCTTTTGTTGGAAGTCGACCGTGGTACTGGCATGTAATTGAAATAAGATTCATGTTAGTTTTAAATTACTTTGCTTCCGCTACTTTTGAACTTAAGTTGTAATAACTATGTTGAACTCCGATGTATATTCAATTACTTGTGAAAAGGTTGTAACATGTGACTTGTTATGTTGAATCACTACGATCTTGGCTGGTATGTTGGTTGGTTTGAAATCCCTCGTGATTTCATTGGACTACCGGAGTTATATGGGCTCAAGTGCGAGAATTTGATCACTTCGGTGATTGTTTTTGTACTTGTGCTCTTATAATTTGGACGGTTCCGTTACAGCTGGTATCGGAGCAAGATTCAACATTAAACTTGTCGTATGTGTATTTAAAACAAAGGTTTTGTTTTATAAAATCAGTTTTATCAACTTATAGCTATATATAGGTTTGTGAAATCTGAATTCTAAACCTAGTATGCCAGTGGTCAATTTCCTTATGCCCATATAAGGATTATTAGGTGGCTTATATAAGTACTAACTTGGGGGTTTTTCATTTATGCATCTACGCCCAGGCTAAGGTATGTATGTGTGATGACTCTCCCACACTATGCTACCCGGTGTGTCAGATCAGAGGTAGCCTTCATATATGAAATAGCCATATATGTTGCTTG
The DNA here is from genome assembly GCA_038087645.1 of Saccharum hybrid cultivar R570. Classification (NCBI taxonomy): domain Eukaryota; kingdom Viridiplantae; phylum Streptophyta; class Magnoliopsida; order Poales; family Poaceae; genus Saccharum; species Saccharum hybrid cultivar. Next base: position 30,974,408 of record JAQSUU010000001.1, on the reverse strand, counting down.
TTTACTTTTATGCAACATCGCACCTCCGCTCAGGTAAGTGTGAGTTGTGAGAGCATGACCGTACAAACTGCGGTCTAGGGGAGAGCTAGTTTTGGTTACTAGATTATCTACATGTTACACACATGTATATATGAAGGTACTTAATTATGGGTGATCGAATGATTCGGGTAGTTTTGGTGCTACATGTATATATACGAGGGTATATGTACATGGAAGTACTTAGAATTTTTACTTCTCTGCTTTCATTGTGTGCTATATTGGGAAATGTTGGGCTGCAATGAAACTTTTCTGCAGGTACGCTAACCACGAATGCGTAAGTCGAATGTAGCTGGCGACTAGCTATATATCGAAAGAGTGCGTGTTATGCCACCGACATAGAACGTGATCGCCACCTTAGGTTGGCAATCTTGTGAGGACGAATAGGACGAAGCATGCATCTTCATGATTGTTGCTTTATGCATGGCTATACTCTTCTCACCCTTGTTCTATAGTGTGTAACTTGTGATCAATGTGTTACACTATCTTTCTTGAATGAAGCTAAATAAGAATGCCTTACTCCATGTTGTTTGAGAAAAGTGTGTGCTTAGCCTTGCTAGAAATAATTATGGTTACCTGCTTGACCTATAAATGCCCTCTAGTTTAGTCAAGGGGTGAATTTGTTGTCATACAAGTGTTTGAAAATGTTGTAGACCTCACTTAAGTAAATTGGATTCTCGTGAATGAATTAAATTGGTATTGGTCTAAGGTAACAATGTTTAGAGCCACTAGGATGATATGTTTGTGTGCTCTCTTGTTAAGTAGAACAAAGGCAAACTTTGTTTTGCTTATTAAACGTTGGCTGCTAGAGCGGTTTCTGTTGTAGTGATGCTTTTATGATCATAATGGTGTTTTCTGTAATTATAGAGAATACCAAAGTTGTAGCTAACTTACTTATCTAGCTTGTCCAAAAATTTTATGACCCTAGGTCATATGGTCTGAGAGTTATAAATTTTAGAAGCTTGTTGTCAAAATCTGCTCATGTTCAGAACAGATCTGAATGTTTGGTTTATTTGACCTATGTTCATATGGAATCATGTCTTGGAGATAATAGAAGAAGTGTAGTACTTTTTCTAAGCTTTCCAAATTGTCCTATAGCACCAATTGGGGTGGTCTAAATCTCTACTTATGAGCTTGTAAAGTGGAATGACAGAATCTGTCCAAATCTGGGCAGAGATGTCTTCTTTGTCTTGTCTGGCCTTGTTAGATATAGAATCATCTTAATATGATAATAAGAAAGTTATAGACAACTTAATAAGCTTTACATAAAGTTAAGGCTCAGCCTTGTTGGACCCCTAGAGCTCCAGTTATGTAATTTTGAAGTTCTTATCAGTTTTCTGTCCATATTGGTACAGATCTGAAACTTCAGCATGTTTGACCATGCTAACCTATGATTTAGCTTTTGGTATGAATAACTAATGTGTAGCCATCTTTCTAAGCTTTCTATAAAGTCTAGGATCACCTTTATGGGATGTCTACAACCTCAGCTATGGTCGAAACAATTAACTACTATGTTGCTATCCATGTTCTGTGCCCATGCTAAGTAGCCACCTTAGCTAGCGTTTGTCTTAGGCTAAACTCGTAGTTAGTTCTTGCTTTAGATGAATGTTTGTTATGGGTGAGCCTGATTCTTAGTAGTGGTTGCTTAAGCTAATTGGATTGGATCTCTCCAATGCTTGACTATGATGTTTGTATGTGTGCTTGTTAGTTAATTAGTGTCATAGTTGTCACTTCGATTGTCTTCGGTAAGTATACGAGTGTCGAGTAGCTTTATCTTAGAACAATACTCGAGTTACGCGAAACGATCTCTTGGCGTCATCCCCAATTAGGTTCTTTTCCTTATGAGCCCAAGTCTGGACCATTAAATATTTGTGTATACCATGATTGTCCTGCAACCGCACGTGAATACCTTTGTTTGATCTACTAGCCAAGATAGTTTCTCTTCAACTCTTCCTTTTGGCTATAGTTGTTTGATGCCAAGTTGTAAGACCCTTAACTGAATCCTTGTTGGACCTTTCGGTTACCTCTCCTAAAGGTTAGCTAGTGTGACGCAATGTATCCATGCTATGGCCTCTAAATCATGTGCTTGCAAATTCATGCATCTACCTTATCAACCCAATCTATGCCATTGAAATTCCTCATTGGGTGTATGTTCAGTAATGGTGTTATGAGTAGCAACTAATGGTGCCGTGACGAAACCGAGAGCCTCCTGTGGGTGCACACACAAGGTTGTGCTGCTCGGCACGCGCTGATATCATGGTTTCTAATCGTAATCCATTGCAGAACAACACTGATGTGATGTTTACGTGACCTTCTTCCTTGATTATCTTCTCATATCTTATTGAAAGACCCTTATATTGAACCAAAAGTAGTAAAACTTCCTTCTGAAGTTGCTAATAGGATAACCTTTGAAGAACCAGCCACCGACATAAACATTAACATACTACAAAGAGGTGGTAGACAAGTGACTCTACTTAGTTGTTAGACTATTGACGAGCGTCATCGAGTGAGCAACGTAGCTCATTCCTGTTGGATAAAAAGGACACACAACACTTAAGTGGACAAGTCATCCGTTGGATAAGACTCAATCGTTAAAATATGCAAGTTTTAACCGTTGTATGCATAATGGCCATACTGTCGAAATCAACCATCTCTGGTGTGACTTCTTATTTGCTGACTTTGATGGCAACCATCTGCCTTGTATCAACCACAATTATTGTGATCAAGAATGAAGTTTTGGAACTTTTTAGTGTTGAGAGACAACTGATTAGTTACCAATAGGAATGTTAATCTCCAGCTAGGTAACGACTCTTTGGTGGCTACGAAGGCTATGTCTTACAGAGCAATAACCAACAAGAAGTTAATCAACTAGCCAACAACTTGAGTGATATTCTATCTTCTAGAGCCATTGTGACCAAGTCAATTCCATCTTGGACAATCACACAGATAGTGCAAGGTGTTCTATCAGCTATGATGAAGAATTAGAGAAATGCATGCCCTAGTTTTGATCAACACCCTTGTGCCCTTAGGTGCCACAAACGGTTTGTCGATAACTATTGGACAAAGTATTGAGGAATATTTGAAAGCAATCTAAGAAGTGTCAAACAACAGATTTCCTATCTTAGAGCTATTGTTTGATCCCAAAGTGGAAGCCTCGGGTGAAAGTTGGCCTAACAAAGTTGCTACGCTGCAAGTCAACTCAACTTATAGGGCAACTAAGTCACGAAGGAAAATTTTTCTCAATCGCTTGATGGTAGACTACTCCCCGCGGTTTAGTGAATATTTACAACTTTTGTTGTCCTTAAGGCATCGTTACATCTTTCCTTGGGAATTGTTTTCCAATGATGACATACCTTGGTACCTTATACATGTTTTTACCAAGAGGTTGCATCTGATTCAACCCAAATAACTATTGCCATTGGATAAGAGAATCTTCTTAGGTAACATTTGATAGAAATACGAAACTGACAGAGTCAGCTATCACATTCACTAACCCCTCGACAGACTCAGATAATACAGTGTTGACATCAGAGAAAGAGAACTGCACACATAGAATCTCAAGTAGTTTTCCTTTAGTTGGTGTCTAAATGAATGGACATTTACGACCAACATAGGTCCTATCCATTTGTTAGTCAGTATCCTATAGCCTCAGAGTATAATTGTCGTCTATGATCTCACCCTTTTGGAAGGTTGTGCTCAAGCCATTTTTGGTAGAGAACTGCTTTTCAAACTTTGTGAACATAGGATCACTTCAATGAGTATCTTTTTGAAGATTTCGGTCTAGTGTAAAGTTCATACGGACTATGCTGTGCTCACTTTAGAATCAGATACTTGTGAGTGGTCAGCTCACGGACCGAATGATCTCCGTACATGGAGAATGCAGTATGTGCTATCTTGGATTCCTCCCAAAGTAACAATGCTTCATGGAAGTCAATGAAGGAAATTCTTCAGACAAATTTTACCATGAAAAGTCAGTGTCAGAAAGTGCCTTTGGCCAAATTGTTCACCGATGTTGAAGCTTTGTAGCTGAATGCTATAGCAATGTTGGGAACTTGATACGTGTCTCTCTTCCTTAAAAGGTCTTCCATTCCGAATCTCGGGACGCGATTCTTTTAAGGGGGGAGGGCTGTAACACCCCAGGTGTTTATCACCAATTAGACAGTGGGTTTAAGATCAAACCTGATAGATTAGTGGAGATGACGATGCCAAAATCAAACCTATGGAGATAAGCCTCAACCTAAACTTGGATATTGCACCCTTGCTTACATATAGGCTCAATTAAAAGATATATGCTTGGGTGTTGCTATCAAAGTATCTTCACATGTCTCACCTCAATAACTATCTATATTGATCCCTGGAAAAGTTTCATGAAGTTTGGAATCAAAAAGTCACATGAAATGATAAGTTCCATTCCTATTGTAATTTGCCCCATTAAGTTAATGGAACTATAGAACATCAACCAAACCTTGAAAACTATCCAAATGACTCCAGATGAACTCTACAACACCTTAACTACACTTAGGACACTTAATGGAACAATGTTCATGTTGATCATTTTGCCTAATTATGCTTCTAAGTGATGGTTGACCATGTATGGACCTTGGAACACTTCTGTTTGACCGTTTCAAAAGTGGGACCTAGAAGCTTTGCATGACTGTGCACCCTTTGACAAAGTTGTAGAGAATTTTATAAGGAACAAACTTTGTTTAAGAGTCAAGTCATGAAAATGTGTGTAACATGCTCAAAAATGGCCCACAAGTTAGAAATGGGGCTGAATTCAGCACTTAGAAATTTAGAGCCCGATTGCAGTGTCTTCGACATTGGCATTCCGCGTTCTCAAGTTTTTGTTAAGCGACTTGGTTTGACCCCTTAATAAAAGTTGGTGTAGACATTATAGAGAAGAGCATGTAAAAGTATGGCATCAATTTGACTTAGTGTTGACCTTCAATTTTGGATGTTTGCTTTTCGCGGTCAAATCGCTGACACTACCAAGTTTGGTACTAATTATCTGCTAATCCAATAGCTGAATGGCCGAGCACCCTTAATCAAAGTTGTAGAGCTTTAGGAGGAGAGCAAACTTTATTTTAGGCCCAAGACCCAGATCAGCTCGGAAATGGCCCAAATCGGCGTCCCAACCGACCCACAGCACCACCTGCCACGCGCTCGGTGAAATGCCTCAACGGGCGGCACCTGTCCGTGGACGTGGCGACCATGCACCGCGCGTCTTCGCCATGGACGCCGCGCGTCCGCTTACCTGCCGCATGCCTGAGCCTTGCTCGGCTTGGTAGATCACCAGAGCGACCAGCCGAGCCCCTCCCTTTCTCCTCACTTCCTCTCCACTCCCCTCTGTCTCCCTGCTGCTCTCGCACAGAGAGCGCCCGAGCGGGTCGCCATTGGCGGCCGAGCGGAGCTCCTGCCATCGCTCCTCCTCCTCCGTCGAGTGCCTTCCCCAGCTCTGCAGCTCGCCTCGCGCAACCTCCGCGCTCACCCACGGGGGCTGCAAGTCGTCGGCGTGCCTCCAGCACAGGGCTATGACCGCGTCATCGCCATGGCCGACGCCATGCTGCCGCGGTCGTCTCTCCCTCCCAGTGCCTCTCCGGCCGAGCAATGCAGCCCTATGTGTGCGCACGCATCCATGGTGTCTTCCCCGCCATTCCGCCGTCGTTGCTGGCCGCCGATGCCAAGGCCTGCATCGTCGTGACCGGCCACCGGTGCGGCATCCCGCACGCGCGCGTGGTCAGGAGGCCATGGGCCACCTCGGCCCGTGCAGATAGCCCTAGCAGATGCGCCGAGACCCCGGGAAGCCTCTCCCCCACCAAGCCGCCAACATCCCGTTCTCCGGCCGACGTCCCGCCGCCCTCGTCCGCCGCCGGGCTGCGGCTCCCGTGGCCAGCCTTCCACCGGCCATCTCAATCCGTGATTCGACCTCCTTCGGGCACGGTTGGGTATGGTGATGCTCTGGGAGCCTCGATTCTCCGCTGATGAGTCCTGGGGCGGCGTGAATCGCGAGCTCCGGCGAGCTCCTCTGTTCCGGCCAGGGGAAAGGAGAAGAGGGACGTCGGGCATGAATTCGAGAAAAACAGGGGGGTTAAGTGAGGAGATGCAGACTCATTTGAATAGTGCCTAAAGGATCTTTCGGTGATGACTTATTTAGTGAAGAGTTCAAGGGCCCCGGAGTAAATGTGTTTTCCCTTTTCTGATATTCTTTTCTTTTATACATATAAATCGGTTGAATCGTTAGAAATTAATATCTCGGGCTAGGAAATTCCAAAAATAGTAAATGGGGACTTTTTGGAAACCTTGGGAAGAGATCTTTGTAGTAGAGTCATAAAAGTCTATATGTTTGTAGATATTTTCTGATGCCCTTATTTAAGTTTTAAAAGTGCTTTAAAAATGCCTCTAAACTTGACCAGAGCAAGATCTGGAATTTTAGAACTCCAAAAATAGTGATTCTTGTTTTGTTAATTTTGTGATGACATGTACTTGCTAGGAAAAATATTAAAAACACTATTTGTTCACGGTTTTCTTAGGGTTTTGATTGGACCTTGATAAATAAGGAATTTACCTTATATTGCTTGTTATTTTTATATCTTGAGTTGTGTTGCTCCAATTGATGTGAAATTTTTATGGTAGGCTTGTCATGCTATGGATGTACTGTGATATGAATTTCATGATCTTTATGCTCAAGTTATTGAGTTAAATTGTTTATGGCTTAGTAAATAGCTTATAAATAGTATATAAATGATAAAATGGAAAATGTTGTTTCATTACCTGAGTATGATGTTTCTCTATCATATTGATTCATAATATGGCCTTGGGTTCACAGAAAATATTGAGTTTTAGGTTTAATTTGCTTTTACATGATTTATTGCAATAGTCATTTGTCTTTTTCATAGAGGTTGTGATACATGTCCAAATGGTTTCAAATTTGGACAGTAGACTTTTGGGAGCATGTGTAGGCCTCTGTAATTTTGGTAGAATTTATTATGCACTTTTGTAGGTGTTCATAATTCCACCTAATTATCCAAATAAATTAAGAAAATGTATTAAAAGAATTTATTTAGTAATTGACACTATGTTTTCTGGTGTTCATTAGTCTTGTGTGACATATTGGTAAAGTTAGTTTTGTCCAAGTATATGTTTGCAACATAAGTTAATAATTATTCCTTGCAAACAAGGTTTCTGGACAGATCTGGAAACTTAGCAAAGTTCTTCATGATAATGTGCTTTGTTGTAAAACTTGTTTATACAAAAGTTGTAGATAATTTATGTATCTAGCTGCTGTTAAAATTTGGTGGCATTTGGCCATGTGGTTTAGGAGTTATAGCTATTTAAAGTTGGGTTACAGAATTGCTTGCTCTCTGTCTTGCTAGACCAGTTTCTGTGTTTGTGTAAATTTGACATGTGAAACTTTGGAATCATGCTGTGGTGATTATAAATGAAATGTAGATAATTTCCTAAGCTTTCCAGAATGTCTTCTTGCAAGTCATTTGGACTTATGGAACTCCAGATATGATTGATTTATGAAGCTACTGTTTGTAAGTCCAGAAATTAACATATTCTAGTTATAGTTGTTGCTTCACCTTGACTTGCTTTGCTATGTTGATTTCTAAAGAGGGATATACACCTTGTTAGTGTTAAGTGTGCTTGAGATCTTGTGTGACTTGTGTCATGATCGATTTGCTGGTCATCTTTTAAGGATATGCTTAAGTGATAGTTAAGTTAATTAGCTCTAGGGTTTATGTGAACTTTGGTATGCTTGCATGATTACTTTGTTTATTGCACTTCTATGCATTCATACATATGCATTATTGCACCTCATTTAGGTACGGTAGCTGAAGCACGTGAAGGACCTGATGTGGAGCCAAACCCGAAGATGTAGTTGGTGGATCCATTCCGAAGATAGAAGGACCGAACAAGTGTTAGACGGAGGGAATGCTCGCCAAGCGAGTTTCTGCTGACATACTCTAACTTGAGTCGGATCCCAGGCAAGCCCCGGAGCATTATAAGCCTCCTATCTTTAAAGCAATTAATTCTATATATGTTATAAGTATTGTTGCATTAAGTGATAGGAGTTGGTTGGAAACCCTTGCTGCATTATATCATTCCTTGTCCAAATATATGAATCCTTGAATCCTACATAGATTAGGATCGAGTAGATGCTTAGCCCTGCTTTAAGCGGTAGAAGTCAGGTGATTTCCTGTCACCTGCGAGATATAGGGATATTCATATATGGCACGGTTGGCTATATTTGCTATCGTGGAATGGAACCATGTGTTAATAAAATGAAATGAGACCGGGCGGGATGACGATAGTGAAGCAACAAGGCATGGAGGTCTTGGGTGTGAATCTATCCCTGTCTGAGTCGTTTAAGGACCGATTCGCTGTACGTCCTTGAGTCATGTTGAACGCAGTCTAACACTTAGTTGGACGGATAAGCCGTTCCGACCGCGAAGCCGAGTAATGTGGTTCAGGCCGGGAATCGAATGGTAGGTTGCTTCTTGGAGGAGAGAAAGGATGTGCTTGGGGACATTGGCGTGAGACCAAGGGGGGGTTAGAGTCCCTATCACCTGGCAGAGTGTCGCCCTTGGGGTCGCGACATTATTCGGACCCGCGATTCCTGAATCATATGAAACGGTGGCCTGTGCGACCCTGGCAGGGGTCTGCACGGTGAGTGTTAGAAATACCCCTCCAGCTGGATAGGAATTCGATTCGAATCGCCGTCGCTCCCGGTTAGTGAGCACTTGACTTGAGCAGCGGCAACGTAGATTCCATTAAATTGAACGGATGGTTAATTGGATCACGATGGAAAGGTTGCCTCAATTTATACCTGCTATGGTTAATATTGTTTGCTCCTAATAAAGTGAGTGCTCTAGTACAGGTGCTAATATAGATGACAGGTTAATGATAATTAACTTGATGCTTAAGCATTAATGATTACTTATTCATAATAAGCTTTTATGCAAAATGTTGTCAAGCTAGCCCACTTCATATCAGCCTTGCATGATCCTTGGTGTCACCTTATTTCTGGTTTCTGACGGGTAAGTCTAGCTGAGTACTTTCTCGTACTCAGGGTTTTATCCCCACTTGTTGCAGGTTGTGATGTATCATGGCGTCTGCAAGAGTTGGTTGGCTCCTGCCGTAGAGGCGGAGTGTGATCATGGGCATGATCCTTCTGAGCTACCTTATCTCTATTGCTTTTGTTGGAAGTCGACCGTGGTACTGGCATGTAATTGAAATAAGATTCATGTTAGTTTTAAATTACTTTGCTTCCGCTACTTTTGAACTTAAGTTGTAATAACTATGTTGAACTCCGATGTATATTCAATTACTTGTGAAAAGGTTGTAACATGTGACTTGTTATGTTGAATCACTACGATCTTGGCTGGTATGTTGGTTGGTTTGAAATCCCTCGTGATTTCATTGGACTACCGGAGTTATATGGGCTCAAGTGCGAGAATTTGATCACTTCGGTGATTGTTTTTGTACTTGTGCTCTTATAATTTGGATGGTTCCGTTACAAATAATATCTAGCCTTTTGAGCCTCATGAACCCTGTGTTATACTTGTTGAGTTCGACATGGACTCACTCTTGCTATTCCCCCACACCTCAATGCGTAGTGAGGTGCTGCTCAGAAGAAGGATAAAGAGGTAGTGGAGTTTCCAAAAGTCTTTCAGAAGTGTTTGGCATACGGAGCCACCAGTCAGCCATCCCTGAGAAGAATGGAGCCTAAAGTTTAGTCACCATTCCGCGATACTCTGATGTAAGTGTTAATATAGCTATGTATATCTTATATAATAACATTGTTTCTGATACTTTTTCATTCTGACATATGTGTGGACTTCCTGGGCACATATATGATTAGCCTGGTTTTGTTCTTTAGAAAACCGGGTGTGACAAGGACCCCCACAGAGGTACTTTGTATCTTTTTATTTCTGCATTTTATTTTCTACATTTATCTACTTATTAGCATCTATAAAAAAAGAAATATGATAAAAACAACAAAAATATGAATTCCACTCCCATATGTGTTTAAGGAATGTTTAGTTTCTCCTAAGTTGAAATGATGAATAGTTACTCTGTCTATAATTCACCTGTGCCTAGGTTATAACTTAGTGTTCCCCAAGATTTAAGTTTGTTGGCTAAAAATATCACATCCTAAAACTTGATAACTTGTGGGTTGCAAATGCATGCTCCTTTTCTAAGTTGTTGTAAGTTATGATATGGTACAAATAGAATTTACTATGATTTCGTTCTAAGAGAGACTTGACATCTAGAGATTTCAATTTCAAAATACTAAAATAAAAAATTCCTCAATGATTATGAATACCTACCAAGGCCATATGACTTGATATTCAAATTCAAAACCATAGTCATATGCTACTTGTTTGATCATTGAGCTTTGTCAAATTGTTGTGACCCGTGTTGAGATTCTTGTCATGCACCCATGATCAAGACATATGTACACCCCCAAAATAAATTGTTGACTCTTACACTAAGAGTTATGCACAAACAATTTTTTTCCATCCACCAAATAAATTACTCCATTCATTTATCATGTGTTTCTCTCACAAGAATTTTAATATGCCAAGAAGAAAGATATGGGCTATGCTAAAAAAAGAGAAAATTCATGACAAGGGGCATGAGAGGAAAAAAATATGGACAAGTGTCTAAAAAAATAAAACAATGGGTACTTAATGCCCGCCCCAAAAAAAGGAAAGAGAAAAGAAAAGAAAGAAATAAGATATCCTATATTTTCAAATAAAGGCATTCATAAAAAAGAGAGAGAGTCCTGGTATAATGAGTACCAAAAATATTTAGAATAGGAACAATATGAAAAATTCCACACACTTGCACGTCTTGATGTAAGTGTATGACTTGCAACTCCTTGTGGTCCGGTTTTTGACTTAGCAACATATGGGATGCAAGTAGGGATGAAAACGGTACAGATATTTTCCGACCGTATTCGAGACCGAATCCGTTTAGAGGGGTTTTAATCCGTCTGTATCCGAGTCCGGATATTTAACATCCGATACCGTATTCGTATCCAAATATTTAAATCACATATTTATGATGTCGATATCCAACATATCATATCCGGTATTTTTTATACTATCCGTATTCGAATTTGAATCTGGACATAAATATGAAAACAAATACGATATCAGTGATATCCGTCCGTATCCAATCCGTTTTCATCCCTAGATGCAAGTATGCCCACTTTCATACCTACCCAAAACTCCACTCAAAGCTTTTAGTGGCAGGCTATGAAAAGAAGGCAAAATTCAAATGCCTTTGCTGAGGTAACATACACATTGACTGATCGAGTGAATCATTTGAGGAACTTGCAATTATTTTACAAAATTCATAAAACCTTCGGATAGATAGTCAATCAAAGAGCGAATGATTACTAATTCTATTATAACCATTCTATCTTGCAACCGCCCAAGAACTTGGAAAAGCTAAAAGCTCCACAAGGGATCAAGGTAAAGGGTGGATAAAATGCCAACTTATTTGAATTGCAAAGGAATACTTTGTTATAAACATGGCACTTGTGAATTGTATCGGCATAGTAGCAACTCCTGATCAACAACCAAGTACTTAGCTATTTGCTTGGGACGAGCAAAGGTTAAGCTTAAGGGGTTTGTTGGCGGTCACTATTGCACATTTAGAACCACCAATTATTGTCCAGAACAGGAGAAATGAACAATCTTTTAACACATGCATATACTTTGACCTTGTTCCACTTATTTTCAAAGAAACATATTTTGCAAGACATATACCTAGAAAGAAGTGAAAATGCACAAAATAAAGAAGAAAGCGCAAAGAAGAAAACACATTTTCAGAAATGCACAAGGGAAAGAAATTGAGAAGCCCACCTTCACGAGACATCTAGGCTGAGACACCAACATAGGAGAGGCCCAGGCCCACCAGAGAACCGACCAGACGAAGGCGGTCATGAGGCGGGCCCACCTGGGTGTGTGCGCACGTAGGGTGTGGCCATAGCCCCACCGCCTCCTCTCAGCCCCATTCAGTGACAGATGCATGGTGGCATGCTATGGTGGTTCACGGTGGTTACCAGAAATACCGGTGCCAAACCATCATACGTTCACTATAGGAAGGGCTAGGCTCACCTCCACAATACACACAACATTTGGAGCTTCACCTCACACCACCTCACTTGTATTCTTTTCATAGTTTTAGTCTTAGTCATTTGAGCAAGGCAAAGCTAGCAAGGAGAGCTTGTCTCCTTAGAAGAAGTGCTACTTGGTATGAATACATCTATGAAGAGTTCTTCCAAGTTCATGCTCTCATATTCATCATATAGTAGTGCATATCAACTGGAGTATAGTTTTGTTCATGTTATAATCATGATATATGAACTAGCATATAGTTTGTATGTTATGATCTTGACATGTTCATCTTCGTGCTTAAATGTTCATATGATTTCTATGAGTAGGAGTAGAAATAGGGTTAAGGTGACGGTTCATCGTTCCTTTGGGTTTGCCCATATTCTTTGCTTGTCAATCTATAGGGTTGGAGTCCTAGGGGGATATGGGTAGTTTCCTTGTACACGGGCGTGGTGCTCGGGTACATGGGAACCTTCAAATATGATGGTGCTCCACGGTTGAGGGGTAGGCGGCAGGTGGTGATAGCCTTGTCCGTCCCTTGTAATCCCCCATGTTCGGGTATTCGTGTAGGAGTTCATAAAGTCTCTATGGCCTGGCAGACTAGGCCCAAGGATCACCCTGTCTATCTTAAACTTAGCTCTAACTCTAGTCATATAACTTGTATGATTATTAACTTGTTCTTTGCACAGCTATATTACAACATGCCTGCTCCACTTAGAAATATTCTTTTATTCTTTGTTTTCCTTTTATCCTTGAGGTTGGCCTAGATGTATGTCCACTATCCATGATATACCATTTTTACCCCTGTCATAAGCAATGGTTCGTCATGCAAGTATGTAATCATATTCGTGCCTATGCTCGATACATTATACCATGCCCTCATTTAGGAAAAATATAAATAACGATACCTCGGAATACTCCTAGGTGAAATGCTACAATGATAGCTCTGTACGCTTGCAGATTTTGTTTGTAATCATTAGGATTATCATGGTTGGTGTTTCTTGTCGATGTTGCTATAAGGTTAACTCAATCTTAGTAATGGTGCTAAGAAATGCCAACCATGCATTTCTGCCAAAATTGCAGGTGATGGACTTAGAACCTCCTCACTTGGTGATTGCGCTAATGTTGATGGTCACTAACTACTATTATAAACCATCAACAAACACATGAAAAGGGCATATATCAACCTCCAAACATAGAATTAGGGTTTAAACTGATATAATTCCATAGGTTTTGGTGAATATGTATTTCTAAAGGGGTTTATCAGGAAAAAGGAGGCAAGATATCAAGGACGTCGGGGTAAAAAGCATATTCCATCGTGGAACCAAGTTGAGAAGGATATCGAAGACACGAGAAGGTGACCCACCGAAAGGGGGCCCCACCTGGAAGCCACCTAGGTCAGCCGACCCAAGTGGGTCCCACCTATCAGCCTCCTCTGCAAGTCAGTTCTCTACCGCCTTAGGGTTTGCATCTTCGCCGTTGATCAAGGTCAGTTTGATCTGAGGGCTCTGGTTCATCTCACCGGCCTATATAAGCTAGCCCCTATCCCTTGGGTTCAAAGCATTCAAGTCATTTGATCAAGTAATCAGAGCCAGAAACCCTAGTTTCCTTAGAGCTCCACCATATTCTAGAGCATAGCTACATAGGTTAGAAGTAGAGGAAGGCAAGCTTCGCTTAGATTCTGGATTGTGTCAAGAGCGCAGCTTGGTAAAGCCTTCTGTAACTTCTCTTTTGTATCTTTCTATATTTACTTACTAGTTACAATAGATATGGCATTACTCTATATATTATCTATGTTCTTGGTTATATTATTCATTGTCTACTTTGATTATATACTTAGTATAGTTAGAATGTCTTCATATTCAAGCATAAGATCGTATAGCGCTCACTCTTTGATATCGTGGGTGAGTAGTCGACATTGTATAAGCGTGGTGCTCATACATTGTTTACCTGTGAATGCACCCTATATTCCAGGCCATGTGATAGATCGTGGAAGTGACACTCCTGTTGAGTCCTTTATAGTCCACTCCCGAAATATAGGACAAGTAGGACCCAGTTGCGAAGGAAGACTTGCTTTGTTCTTGATCTTCCTTAGTAATGTCCCTTGTGTATAGATATAAAGTATTCTTGACATGACTGCTATGTGTAATTGTACTAATCATAGTATACTCTGACATGTAATTAAGAATGACTTAGGAATATTCCTTTATTTCTACCTAAACCATGCTATTGCTATAGATGGGAGTGCTCTGAGTAAATTACACTATTTATGACTTAACATTTATCATTTATCTTATGACTTATCCCTATTATGAGTACATGGATTAGACATGGTTAACTCTCCATTGCTTGCACAAGTGATTATCATATTCCTATAGCCATCCCTTCCCAGTGGTAAAATATAAATAACAATCTCTGGAACACTCATGGGTAAAATACTACAATGAAATGATTATCTGTACGCTTGTGGATACTTTCTATTCTTATCTTTATATTATTCCTAGTCAAATGAAATAATAAGATAACTACTTAGTAGTAATACTAAGTAGTGCCTATAGTCACTTTTAGCTCCATCACTGGGGATGACAACCTGGTACAATTAAGCTAGAGGTGTAGGTAATTAAGAGGTGACTACTAGAACAAGTGTTAAGTTAATAAATACCAACAAGCATTTTAGCGCCATTGCTGGGAATATAATTCAAATTCTATTCTTGGTAGTGATGCTAAAAATGTCAACAAGCATTTTTAACGCCGTTGCCTAGGAAGGTTGAAAGGCTATCCAAAAGGAATATTGATATCACTTGTACCACACTGATGTGATTGAGGAAACCATTTATCTCTACTCAAACAGGCTTGACCCTTGGTTTGTCTACTTGTGTATCTTATGTAGGGTGATGTATAACCAGTTTTGATCTTCTAACAAACTACTTAGATGATCCAGAAGTACTACTCAGGAAAGCTAAAGCTAGTCTTAAGAAGGTTCACACTCTAGAGTCGGAGGACAACCGAATAAGAAGTTTGACACTAGAGTTTAAAGCTATGGCTGACAAGAGTCTCCGTGAATTCTCTGCTCCAACCACCGCCAACATCCATACCGGACCGCAAACCAATGTTGGAGAGAATGGATTCAAGCTCAAGCTAGCTCTTATCAACATGGTGCAAGCTAGTCAGTTTTGTGGAAAGGCACATGAAGATGCGAGTGCACATCTCCAATACTTTCTAGAGATCTACAACACTTTCACTATCAAAGGAGTAACCAGAGATACTATTCTACTCTGTCTTTTTTCATTCTCACTGTTGGGAAAGGCAAAATAGTGGTTCTATGCCAATAAAGACAAGAACACTACATGGGATATCTACTCCACTGCCTTCCTAGCAAAGTTCTTCCCCATGGGCAAAACAAATGCTCTGCATGGGAGAATCTCAAGTTTTCAATAGAAACATGATGAATCTGTCCCTGAGGCCTGGGAATGCTTTCAAGACTATATCTTAGAGTGTCCTCATCATGGGATGGAGAGTTGGCTACTCATGCAAACCTTCTACTACGGGTTGACCACTAGCACCCGTGAGATAATGGATGCTGCTGCAGGAGGTGCTTTTCTATCACTTACTATTAGAGATGCAACAGCTCCTGTAGAGAAGATGGCTTCCAACCAAGGTTAGAATGAAAAACGAACTCAAACCCGCAAGAGAGGTGGAATGCACCAACTTAAGGAGGTAGACATGTTGTCTGCTAAGATGGACCTGCTGATAAAGAGGCTCGATGACCGAGCTAGTGAGAAGAAAGAAGTCATGCACATTCATGATTTCCACATGACATGTGAAGAGTATGGAGGCACTGGCACTCAGGCCATAACTATCTAGAGATCCAAGAGGATGTGAACTATATCAACAACAACACTAACTACTATCCTTAGAATCAAGGTTGGAATCAACAACAGAGGCATAGCTACTCAGGTAATTACCAAGGTAATTATCAAGGTAATAATTTCAATAATTTCAATACACCTTTGAGAGATCTAGTTGCTGGTCAATCTAGATTATTGGATCAAGTGTCTAAGAAGATAGCTTCCAATGATAAACTGCTAGAAACTATCAATAATAGAATAGATAGCTTTACTTTTGCCATTAAGAACCAATATAGCTTTAATAAAATGATAGAATCTCAAATAGCTCAGCTGGCATCTTCTATCCCTCTAGCTAACAAAAGTAAGATTCTAGGGCAACCAAAAGAATTAAAAACTGTAAATCTTGTCAGTGTATTCAATGCAGGATGGTGCTACAGAGATCGACCATCAGGAGGATGGAAAGATGAGTCCATGCCAGAAAAAGAAGGGTGACCTAGGTAGACCTGTCATCCCAATAGCCATTGGGCCAAACACTTTTGAAGAAGTTGTCTGTGACTTTGGTGCAAGCATTAACATCATGCCAAAGGTAATTTATGAGAAAATTCATGAAGATCAATTGTTGCACACAACCGTATGTTTGCAGCTTGCAAATCAGTCACTCTGCTACCTAAAGGGCATCCTTGAAGATGTCTCTGTGCGAGTTGGGCACTCGTATGTACCTGCAGACTTTATGGTAGTAGAAATAGGTGGTGATGAGAAGGCACCTATCATTTTGGGTCGACCATTCCTAAGAACCGCAAAAGCCATCATCTACACAGATGATGCTAAAATATGTTTCACTATCAAGGATAGAAAGGAGAGATTCACTTTCAAGAATAAAACACTATAATCTCCTGCTCATCCACAAAAGGCGTACATATATGAGGACAAGATAGCAGAAAAGAAGACAAATAGGAGGAGGAATAAGACTAAGCAATTGTAACAGAACCGACCAAATTATAAGAGCACAATTACGAAAACGAGCACCGAAGCGCTCAAATTTTCAAACTTGAGCCCATATAATCCCGGTAGTCAATCGAAACCACGAAGGATTTCAAACCAAACTGCTTACAACCAGGATCGCATCATTCAACATACAACATCATACGTTACATTTCGCAAGTAGTTCCGAAATAAGTTTACACACACGGAGTCGCAGTTATTACAAACCAAGTTTATAAAGTAGCGGAAGCATAAACACACCCGTTATTTAACTACTGCCAGTCTTGATGATCCACAACCCGCAAAAGCATGAGGAAAGTACATAAAAGATGATCACGCCCCAGTGATCTAGTCTTCTTCACCCGCAGGGTGGAGACAAGTCTTGCAGAAGCCTTGATAGAGCATATCATCTGCAACAGGAGGGAATAAACCCTGAGTACTGGAATGTACTCAGCTAGACTTACCCGTCGAAAACTAGAAATAAGATGACACCAAGGATTATGCAAGGCTTACACAAGGGGCTAGCTGACATAACATTTTGCATAAAGGCATAAGTAATTGAAACTCTTATAACCTGTACTAGCAGTTATTTTTAGCATTTACCTGTCATCTATCTTAGCACCTGTACTAAACATGCACTTGATTATAATCAAACAACATGATTATTATATCCATAACAGGTATATCATTATGGCAACATTATATCATTCCCTTAACCACCAGTTCATTTAATGAGGTCTACATTGCCGCTGCTCAAGTCAAGTGCTCACTAACCGGGAGCGACGGCGATTCGAATCGAATTCCTATCCAGCTGGAGGGGTATTTCTAACACTCACCGTGCAGACCCCTGCCAGGGTCGCACAGGCCACCGTTTCATATGATTCAGGAATCGCGTGTCCGAATAATGTCGTGACCCCAAGGGCGACACTCTGCCAGGTGATAGGGACTCTAACCCCCCCTTGGTCTCACGCCAATGTCCCCAAGCACATCCTTTCTCTCCTCCAAGAAGCAACCTACCATTCGATTCCCGGCCTAAACCACATTACTCGGCTTCGCGGTCGGAACGACTTATCCAGCCAACTAAGTGTTAGACTGCGTTCAACATGACTCAAGGACGTACAGCGAATCGGTCCTTAAACGACTCAGATGGGCATAGCTCCACACCCAAGACGTGAAGTGTCTTGCGGCTGTACTATCGAACTCCCGCCCGGTCTCAATTTCATTTTAAAGCATGGTTCCATCCACGATAGCCATAAAGCCACTCGTGACTCCTTCCTACATCTCGCGGATGACCGGAAATCACCCGACTTCTACCGTACTAAGCAGGGCTAAGCATTGACACGTGCCTAAACCTAATATAGGATTAAGTACGATATCTGGACAAGGACAGGTATAATGCAACAAGTGTTTTCATATAACTCCTACAACTTAATGCAGTAAACAATTAAAAGTACTCAAGATTAAATTTAGAAAATAGTGGGTTCAGCATGCACCAGGGCTTGCCTTTCAGAAAGGATGAAGGCCGGTGGTCAGGACACTCGGGTAGATCTTCGGCAGGAGCTTCGTCGCCGGCTGGTTCCTCTAGCTGCTCCGGCTGGTCCTGGATTTCCTCCGGAATCACCGGCTCGAACTCGAGGAGAGTTACCCCCTCCGGTACACCTATTGCATGAATGCACAATAAATCTCATGGATGCATAAAGGTGCAACATGCTCGGGATGAAATGCATTTCAGAAATAAAAACAATAATCTAATCAAGTTACTTTATTAGTACGTGCAAATCTCTTCTCTGGTGGAGAAGTACTTACCTAAGCTACTCAACCTAAGATACAGCTGTTCTTCTTCGGTTAAGGTCCTAACACCTAACAACACAAGAGTAATATTACTTAGGTTACCACAGTAAGTTATTCTGGACAGCAGCTCAAAGATTCTAACATAACTGGAGAATCCCAACTCCAAAAGATATGATCTAAGACAATCTGGAAAGCTTATGAAATGCTCTACAAATCATTTTCAGACCTCAACCCTTAATTCCTAAGTTTTTCCATTTCGAATTCCTCAAGTTCCAGAATCTGTCCTCTCTAAATAGAGAGCAGTCAATCCTGGACCGTCACTTAAAACAGCAATAACTCCCAAACTACTAAGCCAAATGCTCCCAATTTTTGACACAAGCTCATTTACAATTTTTACTATAACTTTGGTATTTACAAGTTTTCTAGCAACCACCTTTATCCAAGGTCAAACCTAGAAATACTATCAGCTGTCCAGAAAACCTAAAATTGTAAAGGTTAAATATTTATTGATGTGGCAAACATTCTCTAAGACCAAACTAATACTACTACAAGTTCACAAAGGTCACAAAAACACCAGAAAGTAAGGTGTGCCCACCTAGAATATTTATTTAAACTCATTTCTTAATTTACTTAAGTAATTAAGTGGAATTTGAAACATGTATGTAAACTGCTCCTAAAATTCTACAAAAATTACAGGAGACTCTCTAACCCAAAAAGGGACTACTGTAAAAATTTGAACTCAATTTATTCAAAGGAACTCTCTGAACAAAATTCACAAGCCAAAAAGGCTGATTTTTGTATAAATAACAAAGCACAGTAAAAAGTGTCAAACAACAGATTTATAAATTTTATTGGACACTCTAGGGTACCAAGACATTCTCCAAAAATTTATATGAACATTGAACATGTAGAAAAATTACTAAAATTCATTCAAGTCTTTTCTAGAATAACAAGATAGCATTATAACTTGAAAAGTACTTAAGCACTACTATCCAAATTTTTACCAGAGCTAGAGCAAGTATAAATTAGCCTACCCACCAAATTTCATAATTTTTGGGACACTGAAACTCAAGATATAATTTAAACAAGTTTGCATGTGATTTAAAACACATTTTAAAGATCTATTTAAATATCCCAAAAACTAAACATCACATAGCAAACTCATATTTTTCTAAAATACTACACCTCATGCAGATCCTAACAAAATTTATCTCATGATTTTTGAGCAAGTAAAACCCTAGAAGTGGAGGCAGCAATGGTGCTCGGTTGTTCCGCCTCGGTGAGCCCGACCAGAGCGAGAGGGAGGGAGAAGAAAATGAGCGTGAGTGAGGGAGGTGGAGGTGGCCGCTCGGTGTTCACTCCCGCGTCTGGGCTCGCAACGTGGAGGCGATGGCAGCGCTCGGTCAACACGCGGCGACGCTCTTCTGCCCGGGCGCCACGACAGGCTGGAGTTCGAGCTCGTGACTGAAACCGCGCCTCCAAAGACCGACTGACAGGGCAGTTTCGTCGACGATTTACTCTCAAACCAGCTCGTATTAGTGAAACCTCCAATTAGCAAAGTTGTAGACCTATGTGAGCACTACAAGTTTGTAAAAGGCACCATGAGCTAGTTCGGTTTGGATTTGAAACTACAGGGCTCCAAACTAGTGTACTTGGAAACTGAAATGCAGTTTCAGAGATAAACGCCGACTGAAACCCTAACTTCTTGACACTATATCTCCTAAACTATTGAGAACCAGGTGATGGTGATATTGACAATGTTGTAGAGCTATGTGTGGACAAACAACTTTGTCAATTGGCTCCAGGACTGGTTTGGCCTAGTTTGTGAGTTACAAGTTGCTAAAGTGAGGTACAGTGAAACTGAAAAGTCCAATTTCCAGACTTAGAATTTTTTCTAAGTGTTGATCACCACTCAAGCTGACTTGTGGGCCATTTTGAGAATGTTCTGGTCATTTTCATGAGATGGCCATATTAGAACTTTTGTTCCTCATGAAATTCTCTACAACTTTACTTAAGGTTGCTTCTCCATGCAAGATTTCTAAGCTGGACTTTTTAATTGGTCAAACCAGATCACTCAAGGGTTCCAAACTTGGTCAACAACATTTGGAATGGTAATTTGGTAATTTTGGTCAACATGAACATTGCTCCACTACTTACCCTAAATGTAATTAAGGTGTTATAAGACCTAATTAACCACTCTACATATTGGTTGCACAAAGTTCCTAGTGTCACATTCTTTGGAACAAGTATTTCAATACTTTCACCCAAATGTTGCAAGCCCATGTTGCACATGTTGCATGAGTTTGTTGCATAACACTTGCTAGTTATGTTACACTAAAGTGGTTGACATGTCTCACAAGGAAATTGCACATAAGGTACTTATGTTTTGCACACTACTCACTTCTTACTTCACATGAAATATAAACATATCATAAGCTTATGCATGAAATGAATGATGCTTGCTTATGCTCATGCAAATGCAATGCAATTAAGGAGCTAAACACCTGGGGTGTTACAGCCCTCCCCCCTTATAAAAATCTCGTCCCGAGATTTGGAAAGCGTACCATTTTTCATAGAATTCCTTATAACCATCCTGTAAATAGTCTTCCCGTTCCCATGTAGCGTCACTTTCACTACCCTGATTACTCCACATTACTTTATACCACTTAACCACTTTGCTTCTAGTCACTCGTTCCTGAGTATCGATCACTCGGACTAGCTTTTCTTCGTAAGTTAGATCGGATTCCAACCTGATATCTCCTAAAGGGACTCTTTCCTCAGGAACTCGAAGACACTTTTTGAGCTGTGATACATGGAAGACGTTGAATATGGCACTCATTTCAGGAGGTAACTGGATTTTGTACGCAACAGCTCCACTCTTGCCTATGATCTGGAAAGGACCCACGTATCTTGGCGCAAGTTTTCGCTTAACGCCAAAATGTTGGACACTCTTCATTGGAGAAACTTTCAGATAAACGAAGTCCCCAACTTCAAACTCGAGTGGTTTTCTATGACGATCAGCATAACTTTTCTGTCTAGCTTGGGCTGCAGCCATATGTTTTTGGATGGTACGGACTTGTTCCTCAGCTTCCTCAACAAAAGCAATGCCATAAAATCTCCTTTCACCAGCTTCTACCCAGTTTAGTGGAGTTCTACACTTACGACCATACAAAGCTTCGAATGGAGCCATCTTAATACTCTCTTGATAACTATTATTGTACGAAAACTCGGCTAGAGGTAACCATTTTTCCCAAGAACCCTTGGATGATATTACACATGCCCGCAATAGATCTTCCAAGATTTGGTTAACCCGTTCCGTCTGTCCTGACGTCTGGGGGTGATAAGCAGAGCTTCTCACTAACTTGGTTCCCAGAAGGTGATGCAAGTGCTCCCAAAAGCGAGCAGTGAACTGGGGACCACGATCAGATATGATAGTACGAGGTATCCCATGGAGCCGGACTATCTGATTGAAATACAACTCAGCATAGTCAGTGGGACGATAATCCACTCTAACTGGAATGAAATGAGCTGATTTGGTCAAACGATCCACAATTACCCAGATGGAGTTATGATTTTTGACAGTAGGAGGAAGACTGACAATGAAATCCATACTTATCTCTTCCCATTTCCAACCTGGGATAGAAAGTGGTTGAAGCAACCCAGCTTTCATATGCACAGCTTTAACTCTACAGCAGGTGTCACACCTAGCCACATATGCAGCTATTTCTTTCCGCATCTTGGTCCACCAATAGTATGGCTTCAAATCATAATACATCTTATTGCTGCCAGGATGGATGGACAACTTAGAGGAGTGTGCTTCAGACATAATATCATTTCGAAGCTCCCGGTCCTTAGGCACAACTAACCTATCCTTGAACCATAGTACACCCTCTTCATCTACCCTGAACTGTATAGTTTCTTGCTCTTTCATCTTACGCTTGATGTGGAATATACCAGTGTCAGTCTTTTGGAGCTCAATAATTCTGCTTTTGAGAGTACAACTGACAGTGATGTTGTACAAGACTGCTGGATGTAGAAGGCGAGATTGATGAAAATCAGTTTCAACTAAGGAATGGCAATGAGACTTACGACTTAAAGCATCTGCAACCACATTTGCTTTGCCAGGATGATAGTGCACTTGAAGGTTATAATCCTTAATCAACTCGAGCCATCTTCGTTGACGCATATTTAACTCGGGTTGGGTGAAGATGTATTTGAGGCTTTTGTGGTCTGTGTAGATATTGCAAACATTGCCCAACAGATAGTGTCGCCAGGCTTTCAAAGCATGAACAACTGCGGCGAGTTCTAAGTCATGCGTTGGATAATTCGCCTCATGCTTCCGAAGTTGTCGAGAGGTATATGCAATCACTCGGCCTTCCTGCATCAGAACACCTCCCAAACCTATGCCTGAGGCATCACAATAAACATCAAATGGTTTCTCGATATCCGGTTGTGCCAAAACCGGAGCTGAGGTTAGGAGAGTTCGCAGTTTGTGAAAAGCCGCATCACACTCAGGAGTCTAGACAAACCTGGTGTCTTTTTGCAGCAACCAAGTCATTGGCTTGGCTATTTTGGAGAAATCCGGGATGAAGCGACGATAATAGCCAGCCAAACCAAGAAAACTCCGAACCTCGTGAACCGAGATAGGCGCTTTCCAGTTCAGTACTTCTTGTACCTTGGCGGGGTCCACCATAATTCCTCCATCGGACAACACATGCCCAAGGAAAGGTACTTCTCAAAGCTAGAATTCGCACTTACTGAACTTTGCATATAGTTGATGTTCACGCAGTCTTGTGAGGACTATACGCAGATGTTCAGCGTGATCCTCCTCATTCACAGAATATACCAGGATGTCATCAATAAATACCACCACAAACTTGTCCAATTCAGGCATAAACACTGAATTCATCAAATACATGAAGTGTGCGGGGGCATTTGTCAAGCCGAAAGACATAACAAGATACTCGTAAAGACCGTATCTGGTAGAGAAGGCAGTTTTTGGAACATCTTCCGGGCGGATTTTAATTTGATGGTAGCCAGATCTTAGATCGATCTTGGAGAAAACTTTAGCTTTAGACAACTGATCGAACAAGATGTCGATACGTGGTAGAGGGTACTTATTTTTGACAGTGACTGCATTGAGAGGTCTATAATCTACGCACATCCGCAACGACTGATCCTTCTTCTTTACAAAGATGGCAGGACATCCCCACGACGACGAACTAGGACGAATCAACCCCTTCTTCAAAAGTTCATTCAATTGCACCTTAAGTTCAGCGAGTTCATTTGGAGGCATCCTATAGGGTCTCCTAGAGATGGGAGCTGTGCCAGATAACAATTCAATTTTAAATTCCACATCTCGATCCAGAGGGAGTCCCGGCAAATCATCGGGAAAAATGTCCGGAAACTCATTTACTACTGGAATTTCGGCCAACGCCTTTGCTTGCACAGCATGAACTTCCCCAGACAAATCAACTTTTCTGGGAAGTTGTACCAGAAAACCTTTTTGATCTATAGGATCTCTGAGCATAACTATCCGAGTGGATGTATCAATGAGTACCCCATTCTGACTCATCCAATTCATGCCCAAGATAACATCTATGCCTAAGCCCGGCAAAACCACTAAGGCAAGCGAGTACTTTCGCCCTTCTATCTCAAGCTCAAGATTTCCCACTACTTTATTTATGGAAATATTCCCACTTGCTGCGCTAATACAATAACCGCCACCTTCAACGGTATGCAATTTGTGTGCAAACTCTGATGCAAACTTAGGACTGATAAAGGAATGCGAAGCACCCGAATCAAAAAGTACCACAGCAGGATGTTGGTCAACTAGGAACTTACCAGCGGTGATAACTTCACCAGATGGAATTTCCTCGATACTGTTATAATGAGCGTGCCCCTGACGGCCACCTTGGTTGACATTCTTCTTGGGGTAAGGACAGTTTCTAGACCAATCGCCTGGCTTGTTGCAGTTCCAGCAAGGCATGTTGCTAGGAGGGACACTAGAGCTGCCTTGGCCCGAATTACTTTTTGGCAGGGCCACTGTATATGCCTTACGAAACCCAGTCTTCACTGGCGCCTTCTTTTGTGGAGGACGGAACTTAGCATTTGTGGCAGGAGGGTGAGAAGGAGCCCTCGGGGCAGCTGGAGCTCGAGACTGTGAAGCACTCGCCTCAATGGCCCTTTTGCGGCTCTTAGAGGCAGAATAGATAGCATTGTTGTTCTCTTGAGTCAGAGCATCACTGATAAATTCATTGAAAGTAGTGCACTTGCTAGTGCCCATAGTCTTCATCAGCTTCGGGCCTAGGCCTCTTTTAAAGCTAGCAATTTTCTTGGAATCGGTATCCACAAACTCTGTGGCATACCTTGCCAGGTTGTTGAAAGATTGTAGATATTCAGTCAAACTTTTATTTCCCTGCGACAGCCTCATGAATTCTGTGTGCTTGATTGCCATGAGACCTGGAGGAATATAGTTCCCACGGAATGTGGCCTTGAACTGGTCCCAAGCAATCAGGACATTTGCAGGCAATGTGGAACGATAATGGCTCCACCAAATACCCGCTGGACCATGTAGTTGGTGAGAAGCATATTCAGTCTTTAGTTCATCCGTCAAGCGAAGCAGACGAAACTTTTGTTCAATAGTATTTAACCACTCATCAGCTTGTAGTGGTTCCTCCGCCTCCTTAAAGAGCGGGGGCTTAGTATCCAGAAAGTCCTTGAAATCACTGTATTGATTGGGTTCTGGGCCCTGGCGGCCAGGACGAGCCTCCCGGTTGGCAAGTTGGCGCATAGCATCTGCCAGCATGCGCTGCCCTTCAACCACGGTCTGCATTAACTCAGCCGGGGTAGGTGGTGGCGGAGGGGGTGGCTGTTCCTCATCCTCATTGCCACGACCCCGACGAAGATTGTACGACATCTGCAAAATGCATAGCCAATGAGCACTGACGATGTGGGAAATTTGTAGATGGATTATTGTAAATATGTCAAACTGACTTCATGAAATAGACTTCTCAAAATGCTCATGACACAATACTTCATCACAACCGCATAACCCATTCAAGCGGATCAAATGGTGCAATCATGCGAGAGAATCCAACAAGATGTACTTTGATAAAGGCTCACACACAAGGAGCATAGCAGTTACTGAACCGTTTACGTTAAAATCTACGTGATTTGTTTATCTTTTGCCCGAGACTTGGATTCAATTTCAACGTGTTTAGATGACTGAGAAAGGCTACTTCAAACTGATCACAAAGAGACTTCCCAACGGTAGAGCTCCATGGTGGATCATGACTAGCCACCTCGATACCAGCGCGTGCCAAGCAGCACAACCTTATGTCGCGCGCCATAGGAGGCCCTCGGTTTCGTCGCGGCACCGAAGGGTGCTAATCGTGACACCATCATCGAACGCCACACAACAAGACATCCAATTGCGATCGAAATTAACAGGCTCCAACTAAACATCCAGGAAACATAGGGTTCGACCTTACATCCCAAAAGTCAAGTTATTACAAAGCCTCACTCCAACACAGGGAGGGCACAAAAGACAATCCTAACATTGTAGCTACGCGATGACTACACTAAGCATCGCCCTCAGAGTCGGTGTCAAGGATCTCCCCGCCATCCTCGTCGCTAACAGGCTCTAACTCCTCATCTTCTTCTTCCTCTTCGGGTTCTTCTTCTAGTGCTTCTTCGGGTGCGGCATCTTGAGGTCCGTTGACCTCCACTTCATCATCATCTTCAGCTATGAAGATTCCCGAACCCATGTCCTCATCTGCGTTGATATTCCTAGGCAGCAGAGGGTTTAGCTGGTTGTTCAGGCGGTGCACTTCTTCATGAAGGTTGTCATTGTACTCTTCAGCATTCTCCAACTGTTGCTCGAGCTCAAATTGACGAGCTCTCAGAACGTTCTCCTCATGCCAGGCTTCATCCCTCTGGTTCATAACACGGACCAACATGCGTTGACAGTTGCGGTTTGCTACTGTCAATCTCTGGACTACAAGGGTTTCCTGGTCACGATCACGGATCACTTGCTCCAATTGCTGACGCGCTGCATTCCTGGCAGCAGTCACTTCAGCCAACTCCGCCCTCAGCCTTTCCACCTCAGTAGGCTCGGGGCAGGGCTCACGTGGAGCGAGCTGGTGACGCGGTGCCCTGCCTCCAGTGGACTTGCGAGCAGTCCTCTTGGTACGTGCCATCTGAAGCAACAAAATAGGACTTAAAGTGAGGATCATTTAGGGGATACGAAATTTAATTTAGTCGGAAGTATAGAAGTTTTTAAGGAGGGAGTAAATGATATGTATGATATAATTAAACATGATGCATGCACGTTCCGTATGCCCTATCACCTTAGTAGAAACCTAAAGTTCTAACGCTAGGCGGTGGCATACATACGTTCTCTCATATAAGCGAAACTATCGGTCTACTCGTTACGCTGTTAGTGTACCTGCAGAAAATCTCATTTCAGCCCAATAGTTTCCTAATATACGCACACAAGAAAGCAGTAATTTAAATACTTTCCATATACACATCCCCAGATGTATATACTTCAGTATCAAAGCTACCCGATATAGAGGTTCCCACAATTAAGTGCTTACGTAATTACATGGTTTAAACATGTAAGTATGCAAGTCACCAAACTACTCTCCCCTAGATCGTTGGTTGAACGATCATGCTCTCACAACTCACACTTACCAGAGCGTCGAGGCAATTGATCCATACATTACCACCCAAGTGGATGGCATCCATACAATATCACGCCGTATGGACGACGAAACAAAAACAAACAAGGCCCCCAAGTTAGTCTCTATAATAAGCCACCTAAGAGTCCTTATTTGGGCTAAGGGATGTGATCACTGGCATACCTAAAAATAATTTTTAGTGTTTTAACCCTTTTTCATAATCAAATACTTTTGTTTTTAAATACTCGTACGATGTGTTTAATGTTGAATTATGCTCCGGTACCAGCTGTAACAGAACCGACCAAATTATAAGAGCACAAGTACGAAAACGAGCACTGAAGCGCTCAAATTTTCAAACTTGAGCCCATATAATCCCGGTAGTCAATCGAAACCACGAAGGATTTCAAACCAAACTGCTTACAACTAGGATCGCATCATTCAACATACAACATCATACGTTACATTTCGCAAGTAGTTCCAAAATAAGTTTACACACACGGAGTCGCAGTTATTACAAACCAAGTTTATAAAGTAGCGGAAGCATAAACACACCCGTTATTTAACTACTGCCAGTCTTGATGATCCACAACCCGCAAAAGCATGAGGAAAGTACATAAAAGATGATCACGCCCCAGTGATCTAGTCTTCTTCACCCGCAGGGTGGAGATAAGTCTTGCAGAAGCCTTGATAGAGCATATCATCGGCAACAGGAGGGAATAAACCCTGAGTACTGGAATGTACTCAGCTAGACTTACCCGTCGAAAACCAGAAATAAGATGACACCAAGGATTATGCAAGGCTTACACAAGGGGCTAGCTGACATAACATTTTGCATAAAGGCATAAGTAATTGAAACTCTTATAACCTGTACTAGCAGTTATTTTTAGCATTTACCTGTCATCTATCTTAGCACCTGTACTAAACATGCACTTGATTATAATCAAACAACATGATTATTATATCCATAGCAGGTATATCATTATGGCAACATTGTATCATTCCCTTAACCACCAGTTCATTTAATGAGGTCTACGTTGCCGCTGCTCAAGTCAAGTGCTCACTAACCGGGAGCGACGGCGATTCGAATCGAATTCCTATCCAGCTGGAGGGGTATTTCTAACACTCACCGTGCAGACCCCTGCCAGGGTCACACAGGCCACCGTTTCATATGATTCAGGAATCGCGGGTCCGAATAATGTCGCGACCCCAAGGGCGACACTCTGCCAGGTGATAGGGACTCTAACCCCCCCCCCTTGGTCTCACGCCAATGTCCCCAAGCACATCCTTTCTCTCCTCCAAGAAGCAACCTACCATTCGATTCCTGGCCTGAACCACATTACTCGGCTTTGCGGTCGGAATGACTTATCTGGCCAACTAAGTGTTAGACTGCGTTCAACATGACTCAAGGACGTACAGCGAATCGGTCCTTAAACGACTCAGACGGGCATAGCTCCACACCCAAGACGTGAAGTGTCTTGCGGCTGTACTATCGAACTCCCGCCCGGTCTCAATTTCATTTTAAAGCATGGTTCCATCCACGATAGCCATAAAGCCACTCGTGACTCCTTTCTACATCTCGCGGATGACCGGAAATCACCCGACTTCTACCGTACTAAGCAGGGCTAAGCATTGACACGTGCCTAAACCTAATATAGGATTAAGTACGATATCTGGACAAGGACAGGTATAATGCAACAAGTGTTTTCATATAACTCCTACAACTTAATGCAGTAAACAATTAAAAGTACTCAAGATTAAATTTAGAAAATAGTGGATTCAGCATGCACCGGGGCTTGCCTTTCAGAAAGGACAAACCTAGAAATACTATCAGCTGTCCAGAAAACCTAAAATTGTAAAGGTTAAATATTTATTGATGTGGCAAACATTCTCTAAGACCAAACTAATACTACTACAAGTTCACAAAGGTCACAAAAACACCAGAAAGTAATGTGTGCCCACCTAGAATATTTATTTAAACTCATTTCTTAATTTACTTAAGTAATTAAGTGGAATTTCAAACATGTATGTAAACTGCTCCTAAAATTCTACAAAAATTACAGGAGACTCTCTGACCCAAAAAGAGACTACTGTAAAAATTTGAACCCAATTTATTCACAGGAACTCTCTGAACAAAATTCACAAGCCAAAAAGGCTGATTTTTGTATAAATAACAAAGCACAGTAAAAAGTGTCAAAAAACAGATTTCTAAATTTTCTTGGACACTCTAGGGTACCAAGACATTCTCCAAAAATTTATATGAACATTCACATGTAGAAAAATTACTAAAATTCATTCAAGTCTTTTCTAGAATAACAAGATAGCATTATAACTTGAAAAGTACTTAAGCACTACTGTCCAAATTTTTACCAGAGCTAGAGCAAGTATAAATTAGCCTACCCATTAAATTTCATAATTTTTGGGACACTGAAACTCAAGATATAATTTAAACAAGTTTGCATGTGATTTAAAACACATTTTAAAGATCTATTTAAATATCCCAAAAACTAAACATCACATAGCAAACACATATTTTTCTAAAATACTACACCTCATGCAGATCCTAACAAAATTTATCTCATGATTTTTGAGCAAGTAAAACCCTAGATCTACATTTTCCAAACTTAACCAAAATTCTGTAGCAAAATGAATAAAAGAGAAAAAGATCTCATTTTAGACTGGGCCGGCCCGGGAAACTACGCGGCCCAAGACTCGCGGCGTGGCCCGCTCCCACGCGCGGCCTGCCACGGCTCCCGCCCGCGCGTGCGTGTGACTGACCAGGTGGCCCCACTTGTCAGCGAGAGGGAGGCGGAGAGCGGAGCTGCGGTCGCCGGAGCTCGCCGTCGGTCAGCCGGCCGACGCAATTGGACGGACTAGCATGACCACGTCATCGAACTACAACGATTGGTGGCAAGAACGGGGCTGCGGAGCAATGGAAAGGTGCTCGCCGTCGGGCATGGCGGACCACCGGCACGGTGGTGGTGAAATCTCGCTGCCGGTGAGCCCGACACCCCAACCCTAACCCCCGATGAGCATCCCCATTCTACCTCGACCCTAACGCACCTACAAGTGGGCGACAGAGATGCCCAGATACTTCTGGCCACGGAGGGCCGTCGCGCGGAGGAACTCCGGCGAGGTACCGCGGCGGCGGAAAACGAAAATGCAACCCTACCGAGGCGCGATTGGCTACGTGGAGTGGACGGTGAGGTAGCGGGCTTCAAGGCGGAGCTGTGGACGCGTTTTTGTGGGTGGCAGTGCGGTGGAGAGCGCGCACGAGCTCGCCGGAGTGGAGGCGGCAATGGTGCTCGGTTGTTCCGCCTCGGTGAGTCCGGCCAGAGCGAGAGGGAGGGAGAAGAAAATGAGCGCGAGTGAGGGAGGTGGAGGTGGCCGCTCGGTGTTCACTCCCGCGTCTAGGCTCGCAACGTGGAGGCGATGGCAGCGCTCGGTCGACACGCGGCGACGCTCTTCTGCCCGGGCGCCACGACAGGCCGGAGTTCGAGCTCGTGACTGAAACCGCGCCTCCAAAGACCGACTGACAGGGCAGTTTCGTCGATGATTTACTCTCAAACCAGCTCGTATTAGTGAAACCTCCAATTAGCAAAGTTGTAGACCTATGTGAGCACTACAAGTTTGTAAAAGGCACCATGAGCTAGTTCGGTTTGGATTTGAAACTACAGGGCTCCAAACTAGTGTACTTGGAAACTAAAATGCAGTTTCAGAGATAAACACCGACTGAAACCCTAACTTCTTGACACTATATCTCCTAAACTATTGAGAATCAGGTGATGGTGATATTGACAATGTTGTAGAGCTATGTGTGGACAACAACTTTGTCAATTGGCTCCAGGACTGGTTTGGCCTAGTTTGTGAGTTACAAGTTGCTAAAGTGAGGTACAGTGAAACTGAAAAGTCCAATTTCCAGACTTAGAATTTTTTCTAAGTGTTGATCACCACTCAAGCTGACTTGTGGGCCATTTTTGAGCATGTTCTGGTCATTTTCATGAGATGGCCATATTAGAACTTTTGTTCCTCATGAAATTCTCTACAACTTTACTTAAGGTTGCTTCTCCATGCAAGATTTCTAAGCTAGACTTTTTAATTGGTCAAACCAGATCACTCAAGGGTTCCAAACTTGGTCAACAACATTTGGAAGGGTAATTTGGTAATTTTGGTCAACATGAACATTGCTCCACTACTTACCCTAAATGTAATTAAGGTGTTATAAGACCTAATTAACCACTCTACATATTGGTTGCACAAAGTTCCTAGTGTCACATTCTTTGGAACAAGTATTTCAATACTTTCACCCAAATGTTGCAAGCCCATGTTGCACATGTTGCATGAGTGTGTTGCATAACACTTGCTAGTTATGTTACACTAAAGTGGTTGACATGTCTCACAAGGAAATTGCACATAAGGTACTTATGTTTTGCACACTACTCACTTCTTACTTCACATGAAATATAAACATATCATAAGCTTATGCATGAAATGAATGATGCTTGCTTATGCTCATGCAAATGCAATGCAATTAAGGAGCTAAACACCTGGGGTGTTACAGCAATCACCTACAGAATCAGTGAAGATGATCAACACAGTTCACATGGAGTATGATCACCTCCTTATATCACCATACCTCCTTAAATAAGATGATCCAGGCATACCAACAATCGAGTGCACAATCAATCAAAGAATCTTCCACAAGACCTTCTGCGACACTGGGTCGGGAGTCAACGTAATGGCCATGGTAACATATGAGTATTTATTTGGTAAAGAACCTTTGTACCCCACCTATGTGCAGCTACAAATGGTGGACCAAACATTCTGATTCCTAGAGGGGATAACAAAGGATGTCATGGTGCAAATTCATGATCACTATGTCCCCAGTGACTTCATGATCCTAGACATGGGAGAAGAAGAATACAATTCACTGATTGTGCTTGGAAGACCATTCCTCAACACAACTCGAGCAATCATCTATATGAGATCAGGAGAGGTCCACTTCCAGTTCACTTCTGAGAATGTATATTGTTATTTCAATAGTTATATAACTTATGGACAACCAAAGAAGAACAAATCAAGGAGGAGACACCGTTCAGCCCAACACCACAAGAATCAGCTTCTGAATGATGAAGAAGAAGAACTTGTGAAGGACAAGTCCCCAACATCAAAGTCAACTTCATCAACTAAACAGGTATGGAAGGAGAAGGGATCATCGTCCAGTTCATCGTCACAAGAGGTGCAACCGAGTCACCTTTTCGGCCTAGTGATGCACCCTAGTAAGACTGAGCAAGACAAGAAGTCCTGTTCGGAGGACTTAAATCATCGAACCCTTGTCGGGAGATAAACTTGGTAGTTATCCATATTTCCCTGTTTAGCAATACATAATTTCCTTTAGCATATTTATTCTTTCACATTAACATAATTAATTTATGTTGCATATTTACTTTGCTACATTAGCATTAGAAAAAGAAAATAAACATTTGCTTACTGCATTGCATCAATAATCTTAGGCCCCATATGAATAATTTTGTGGCATAAAACCTGCAGGAATATTCACCGTGGTGGCATAAAAATAAAAATAAAAATAAAAATAAAAATAAAAATAAAAATAAAAATAAAAATAAAAATAAAAATAAAAATAAAAATAAAAATAAAAATAAAAATAAAAATAAAAATAAAAATAAAAATAAAGAATTATTCATCTTGTTACATTTTCTATTGCATCAAAAAATCCAAAAATATTGAAAAAAGAAATCCTATTGAAATTATGCTTAAAAGAAACATTATATCAAACATGGAAGAGCTCTAGGCAACTGAAGCTTAGGTGGTTCACCACTAACGCTTAATCTGTTCCACAAGTTTTGTTGTCTATTTGAGTTTCATAGGATTTGAAGGATTAAGAAGAGCTGACAAGCGAGTGGATGTTCTATCCACTACTGGAGCACTGCTTCAATCATCATCAACATCAATCAATGCTCCGATAGAGGTAATCGACGGATATGATATGAGTAGGTCTGAGCTACTGTTTATCTTGTTCCTAGTGTCACTAAAGTTCTGAAGATTTATCTTTTGAAAACTCTTAAATACTACATTATGAGTTCCTGTATGACAGAGCTTGAATTCCTACCATAGCCATACATAAATGCTAGACTAGGAAATCCACATATACATGCTACTTGTTTTGCATTGAGTGTTGTCAAGCTTTGTTGATACCTTAGACTTGTCATGCTTTTAAAATCAAGATCACGCACACTCTACCCAAATATGCTGCTTCTACACTAGAAGTACGCAATAATATATTTTCATTCATCCACCCAATCACCCAAATACCACCAAATAAATGCTCCAAGTTCGTGTTACTATCTCTCAAAAGTTTTGTTGCAGAAAGAGGCTTGTGGCTATGCAAAAGTTACTTAAAAAAGAGAGAAAGAGAGTATTGAAAAAATGGACAAGTGTCCGAGATATTAAAACAATGGGTACTTCAATGCCCACCTAAAAAAGAGAAGAGAGATGAATAAGATAGCCCATGTTCTCTAGCAAGTGTTTTCAAGTTCCAAGAGAGATGTTTTCAAGGAGCAAAAGTAGAATTAGGTTTACACCATTGTCACCATTGATACCATTCATCCACCATAAATCCACTCCACTCCTTATATCCACACATGCACATCTTGATTTGATTGTATGACTCGTTTCTTTAGATCTTTTGTTTGACTTTATAATATATGTTTTACAAGTATGTATGCGCTGTCTCCCTACCTATGAGCTCCACATAAGCCTTAGCTATAGGATGAGAGAGAGAAGGCATAATATCACTATTGCCTTGGTAAGGATCCATAAAATACCACATATTGAGAGACTTGAGAGGGTCATATGAAGGAATCCTAGAGTTTTATTTTAAAAATTTGCAAAAACTCTAGAATAATGGTTGAACAGAGAGCTTGAGACAGTGCTTGACTCGACCGATCTATCTTTCAATTGCTCAAGACCCAAGTGAAGGCTATAAGCTCCATAGTTGAAGGTAATATGGGTAGGTTTAAAAGTTAGAATAGTTTACTTTAATCCAGAGAAGAATTCTTATTTGAATGCATGTGTACTTTTTAGGCGTGAAAGCATTGCAGCAACTCCTGATCCATTGCTGAGTTTAGCTTTCCTAAGGGAATACCAAAGGTTAAGCTTGGGGGAGTTGTTGACGGTCACTAACTACTATTATAAACCATCAATGAAACATGAAAAAGGGCATATATCAACCTCCAAGCATAGAATTAGTGTTTAAACTGACAGTTCCATAAGTTTTGGTGAATCTGTGTTTCTGCAGGGGTTTATCAGGAAAAGGAGGCAAGATATCAAGGACGTCGGGGTAAAAAGCAAATTCCATCATGGAACCAAGTTGAGAAGGATCTAGAAGACACGAGAAGGCGACCCACCGAAAGGGGGGCCCACCTAGAAGCCACCCCGGTCCGCTGACCCCACCCCAGATCGGTCGACCCAAGTGGGTCCCACCTATCAGCCTCCTCCACAAGTCGGTTCTCTACCGCCTTAGGGTTTGCATCTTCGTCGTTGATCAAGGTCGGTTTGATCTGACGGCTCTAGTTCATCCCACCGGCCTATATAAGCTAGCCCCTACCCCCTAGGTTCAAAGCATTCAAGTCATTTGATCAAATCATCAGAGCCAGAAACCCTAGTTTTCTTAGAGCTCCACCATATTCTAGAG
The DNA here is from genome assembly GCA_038087645.1 of Saccharum hybrid cultivar R570. Taxonomy (NCBI): domain Eukaryota; kingdom Viridiplantae; phylum Streptophyta; class Magnoliopsida; order Poales; family Poaceae; genus Saccharum; species Saccharum hybrid cultivar. Next base: position 30,939,226 of record JAQSUU010000001.1, on the reverse strand, counting down.
CATAGCTACATAGGTTAGAAGTATAGGAAGGAAAGCTTCGCTTGGATTCTGGATCGTGTCAAGAGCGCGGCTTGGTAAAGCCTTCTGTAACTTCTCTTTTGTATCTTTCTGTATTTACTTACTAGTTACAATAGATATGTCATTACTCTATATATTATCTATGTTCTCGCTTATATTGTTCATTGTCTACTTTGATTATATACTTAGTATAGTTAGAATGTCTTCATATTCAAGCATAAGATCATATAGCGCTCACTCTTTGATATCATGGGTGAGTAGTCGACATTGTGTAAGCGTGGTGCTTATACATTGTTTTCCTGCGAATGCACCCTATACTCTGAGCCATGTGGTAGATCACGGAAGTGACACTCCCATTGTATCCTTTGTAGTCTACTCCCCGAATATAGGACAAGGAGGATCCGGTTGCAATGGAAGACTTGCTCTATTCTCGATCTTCCTTAGTAATGTCTCTTGTGTGTAGATATAAAGTATTCTTGCCATGATTGCTAAGTGTAATTGCACTAATCATAGTACACTCTGACATGTGATTAAGAATGACTTTGGAATATTACTTTACTTCTACCTAAACCATGATATTGCTATAGAAGGGAGTGCTCTAAGTAAATTACACTATTTATGACTTGACATTTATCATTCATTATCATTTATCTTATGACTTATCTCTGTTATGAGTAGATGGATTAGACATGATTAACTCTCCATTGCATGTACAAGTGATGATCATATTCCTATAGCCATCCCTTTCTAGTGGTAAAATATAAATAACGGTCCCTGGAATACTCCTGGGTAAAATGCTACAATGATATAATTATCTATGCACTTGCGGATACTTTCTATTATTATCTTTATATTATTCCTAGTCACATGAAATAATAAGATAACTACTTAGTAGTAATACTAAATAGTGCCTATAGCCACTTTTAGCTCCATCACTGGGGATGACAACCTAGTACAATTAAGCTAGAGGTGTAGGTAATTAAGAGGTGACTACTAGAACAAGTGTCAAGTTAATAAATACCAACAAACATTTTTGGTGCCATTGCTGGGAATAGAATTCAAATTCTATTCCTAGTAGTGACGCTAAGAAATGTCAACAGCTAGGAAAAGCCAACAATAACTAAGGTTCTTTTCTTCTGACTTTGGTAAGCTATGTCTTCTACTATTCAACTGGGGACATTACTAGGGAAAGACACCAATAGAGGATGCTATCCTTTATAACCGGGTCCTACTTGGCCTACAAATGAGAGGTGGATTATAGAGGATTCAACGAGGCTATAAGAGTCACCCTCACGAGCTACCACCGATCCAGAATGCAGGGTGCATCCACGTAAGTGCAATCCATCCCTAATGTGGGTTTTGGCGTTGATGACCACCTAATTAGAGGACTAATGAGCTTTACTAAGAGGATAAGCAGGAAATTCTTTTAAGAGGATGTTATATGGAAATGAGGAGCCCCCAATTACTTTCATGAATGGCAATGCGCTCAAAGAAGGTTTAAATTTCTTTTATGTTTTAAAAATTGAGTATAGGAATGCCATACTATCAAGGGGGACACAACATCTAGTTAAAAATTATGTCACCAAGTGCTCAAATCTTACACAAAACATCCTCACACCTCAACTAAGATAGCCAGCTCAACCATTCCATCTTGTTGCTGTTTTGGTGAGTGCGGCAGTGCCACACTTAAGTGACCGTTATGGGAAGGGAGGTATTTATACTTTTCATGTCCTTCCCAATGTTCACTTCTTCTTCTCTAACGGTTCACTTGATATCGGACTGACCAGAGCTCTCTCTCCCTTCCTCCATTGGCACACCTTGAGCTCCCAAGTAACTCCATTGATTTCCCCATCAATCCTTAAGAGAAAGGTGCCAAAACTCGATTAGAGAGCAGCTCCACTGATTTCCAATCTCAAAAGAGCATTTGGTTCACGTTTTGATTAGTAGTTATGTTTGTTACTCTTGGAGCTTTACTCTTAGCTGGTTAGAGCACCCGGTGAGCTTGCCAAGCTTATGGCAGCCCCGGGTGGTTTGTAACCACCTCTTGCAGTGAGTAAAATCACCCCTCACCTCAAGAGCTCACCCTCTTGACTTGAGAACAAGGTAGGGTTGAAAAGCCCAAGCCTTAGTAGCAAGCCTTAGCGGCAAACCTCAACAACGTGGACTTAGGCAAGCCTTAGTGACGAGCTGAACCACAGGATAAATCATTGTATCACTTGTGTTTATGGTGCTTCACTTGTCTTTGTGGTGATTTCTAGGGTTTGAGACCGATCTACTTGTGTGTGGTGTTTGATCTACTTCTAGCTGTTGATATGTGAACCTCTACCCTGCAGAAAGCTAAGAAATTTACTCGATCTAAATTTTGTTGGATAGATTTTGAACTGTGAGCTAATCTTTTCTATAGGTGCAGTAGTGCCGCGGTCAAATTTAACATTTGCTTGAGCTAAATTTTTACAGGCCTATTCACCCCCTCTAGGCACTCTAGGGATCTTACAAGTGGTATCAAAGCAGGTTGCCTTGTATACGCTTCACCATTTGAGGTATGGAGCCTAGAGGAGGAACTAGTGGCGTGAAGCCAATGGATGTCGATCCGAAGCTAGTTGAGCTGCATGACATCGATAGCAGCGAGCTCAGTGCCTCTACAGTGAGCAACTCCATGCTCCCATAGCTAGAGGCAACCAATGCCAAAAGAGCTCAAAATGAAGAAGAAAGGCAGCTAGAAAAGAGAAAAGAAAAGGAAGAGAAAAGAAGAAGGAGCAGCAATGGCTAGATGAAAAGAAAGCAAGAAAATAAGCTAGAAGGCTCAAGAGAGAAGAAAGATGAAAGAGAAGGAAAGCTAGAAAGAAAAAGAAGCCAAAGCTCCCAACACATCCTCTAGTGAGCTCTCCAGCAGCTCTGAAGATGGTGATGATGATGAGTCCTGCCAAGTTCATAGCAAGAGGGACAAGAAAGGAAAGGGCAAGGGCAACGACAACAACAAATATGCCGCCATATCCTTTAACTATTCCACTATGTCTATGACTAACTATGATCGCAAGTCTTTGATCAATGTGCCCACAGACAAGTTACCTCATTTTGATAGGACTAACTTTGCTAAGTGGAAGCACTTGATGAGGGCCTATCTTATAGGTCTTCATCCTGGTATTTGGGAGATTGTGTGCAATGGATTTGAGCCACCTGTTGACCCCAAGAATCCAACCATGGAAGAAATGAGGATCATCCATCTCAATGGTCAAGCCACTAGTGTGCTACTTAGTGCCTTGGATGGTGATGAGTACAATAGAGTGATTGGTGTGGATGTTGCCAAGCAAATTTGGGATACTTTACATCTTTCACATAAAGGGGTTGACAAAGTGAGAAAGGCAAGAATCGATTTGATGATGTCCAAGCTCAACCGGTTTGTTATCTTGGATGGAGAAGGGCCATAAGAGATGTTTGATAGGTTGATGACCATGGTGGGCAAGATTAGAGGCTATGGTTATGATGAGCTAGATGATCACAAAGTTATCAAGATTATGTTGGAAGCCTATTCACTAAGAAATGAGACCGTGATCACTCTAATTAAAGACAAGAAGAAGTTTGAGTACTTCACCCCAAATGATGTACTTGGGAGACTCTTGACCTTTAACATGCAAAGAAAAGAAGCAAATGAGAGAAAGAAGCTTAGAGAGTTGCAAGCAAAGCTAGAAGGCATCAAGATCAACAAAGATATAGCTCTCAAGGATAACAAATCAAGCAAGCAAGGCTCTACTAGCAAGTCTAAGATCAACAAGCAAGCTTCAACTAGCAAGCCCAAAGTGGCCAAGCAAGTTCAAGAGATAGTAGAGACCACATCATCCTCAAGTGAGAGTGAAAATGGTGATGATCAATATGAGAAAGTGGATGATGATGCTCTCTTTATAAAGAGGTACCACAAAGGCTTGAAGAATCAAGGGTACAAGGTAGTGAAAAGGAAGTTTCCCAATAAGAAGAAGAGGACATGCTACAATTGTGGAAGCACTGACCACTTCATTGCTAAGTGCCCATATGAGATCAAGGATCACAAACACAAGAAAGAGAGAAAGGAGGACAAGGCCAACCATAAGAGGGGCAAGAAAAATTTGGGAGAGGCACACATTGGGCATGAGTGGGACTCAACCGTTGAAAGCTCAAGTGAAGAAGATGAGAAAGTTGCAACAATTGCTATCAACAAGCCATCTTCTCCACCAAGGCTCTTCACCAACTTGCCTGATGATGACTATTACTCCCTTCACATTTGTCTCATGGCAAAGGGTGAGAAGGTAAAAACTAAATCCAAAGCCAAAGCTCCTCCACCTCCTAGTGACATCTCTACTAGTGATCTTAGTGATAGCTCCAGTGATGATAAATCTAGTGATGAAGATGAAGAAATTGATCAAATAACTAAAAACTTGGATCAAAAGACCAAATTGTTCATTACTAAACTAATGGTGGACTTAGAGAGTGTCCAAGCCGAGCTAGAATCTAGAGAGGAAACTCTTATCCAACAAGAGGATCTCTATATTGCTAGCAAGGAAGCTCTTGCATTGGACAGAAGTGATGATATGACCACGACAACCAACAACATGTTACAACCTCCAAGTCAAGTTACACCAACACCAGTCCAAGTCTTTGATGGACCAATTACACGTAGTCGAGCCAAGAAGCTACAACAAGAGGTGCACGCGCTACTTTCTGAAAATCATTTTAATGTTAATGAGAATTATATACTGCCTAAGTCGTGCATGTTGCTATTACTTAGGTGCACCACGGAGGATGACAAGAAGACACCAAGGGTGAACCAAAGAGGAGGATCACGTTCGAGCCAGTCCCGTGTGACAGAACCATCAGAAAGAATTAGTCACAACTTTTTGCTCGCAAAAGCTATGAAGGCCCATGAGGACTTGTTGGAAAGCCTACCAAGTCTAGTTTCAAGCCCAAGTTCTCTCACTTGATTTGGATTCTCCAATGTTGAGATTCGACTGATTTAGTACAGACTGGTCAGCTAGTCAGCAGTCAGCCTGATGTCCAAGTTCCCATGCAAAACTATACCAATCTACAATATTTCGTGGTACATGCTGCACATGGTGTGAAAGGTTATCAAGTTAACTTTCCAACCTAACAAACCGCATGTCATTTGGAGTTTCCAAGATGGAGTTATTGTCAAAACACTGAATACTGCGCAGAAGTCAAACAGCCACACGGGAACCCAGCAGGAAGCCAGTTCGAAGAGGCCCTTTCACATAGTTCGACTTATCTTTTTCATTTCGTGTTTCTACCTATCCAGGAGGGTTGTTCCTTGTATAAATATCCCCTTACTCCATAGCATTCATAGACTTTTGATAATAGAATACAAACCCCCCTTTTGTTCAGCTGTGTGCTAACAAATATTGAGAGAGATCTCTACCCCTTTGCTCTTGTGATTTCCTTTGCGAGATTTACAGAAGCGGCGGCTTCATCCGCTCCCAATTGGTGCTCCTACTCCCTTCGAGGTTTCCTCGATTGATTGTAGATTGTGTTGGTTGGTTCTTTGAGAGTGTGGTTGGGCAAATCCTCGATTCAGGTTGCCGGTTAAAGACGGTGGTTGGCTTCGAGTTTTATTTGCCAGGTTGCACTAGTTATCGCTGCCTGCAGCAAGTTATCCAGCTGTTCTTCAGCTAGTTATCGGTGATCATCCTACGTCGTGAAGATCGGGACCCCCTGAGCGTATCATCTGGTATCAAAGCTTTCGTTACCACGGTAGGATTTTTTTCCTTAGCTACTTATATTTTTTGTTTCGTCCTATCCACCAAAAAGCCTAAAAAAATACATTCGTTTAGCCCTTTGTTTCAATCTGTTATTTTAGTGAGTTTTGTTAAGTTTCAGTTCATTAGAGTCTTTGTTTTAGTTGCTGATCATTATCCTTTGCGTGTCCTTTGAGCCTCTTTATATATCTGAAAATCCCTACAAAAAAAATCTGAAAACGCATATCATGTCCTTCGCGTAAACTTTGATCCTATTATAGCTACCGGTTGTGTTTTGTTCTTATTTTAATTGTGCAAGTGTCTTAATCTGGTCTTTGTGTTTAGTTATAAAAAAAAGTGTGTCAAAAAAAAAGAGAAGAAAGAAAAATAAAAAAAAGGAATAGAGAAAAACTGAGAAAGAAAGGTTGAAAGATCAGTAGGTTTATGTGCACAAGTGCTGAAAGTTTTCATATCAGGTAGTGCAACCAGTGTGCTATCCTTGTTTGGTGCAAAATTTTGGTTGGGTTTGATTGCAACACTTGCATCCCAATCATACTCCTTGTTTGCATCAAATCTGAAATTTCCTTGCATGTGTGTGTGATCGATTTACATCTCATTCATATTCTGTGATCAGCACTAGGCAGAGAACTTCTAGTTTGGATTGTTACTTAATATTACAATAACTAGAATTTAGATTGCATTCCTTGTTTTATTCTCCACCAAGCTCCACATAAAAACCACCGTAATCTGTACTCTCTAGTCTTGTATTCGCCACGCCATCACTTTCAGTTACCACCACACATTTGTTTCTCTGTAATCCGCGGCAGGGAATTCATAAGAGCTTTGGGTGGTAAGAGAGGTGAGGTTGTGAGAGTTCTACATATTTTCCTATACCACATATAAGCTTGCTATTTTGCATATGCAATAACCATGACAGGCCGAAGATATACCAATCTTCCATTCTATGGAAGTAATGATCCGGAAGAATTTCTCGTTTGGGCAGAAGAAATGGAGATTGAACTTGAGGTTCAAGATTTTTCAGAAGCCAAGGAGATATCACGAGTTGTGCTTGAATTTGAAGATTATGCTCATGATTGGTGGAAACAATATCCACATAAGCATCTCATCAAGAATTGGGAAGATTTGAAGAAGGCCATGAGAAAAGAATTTGTTCCAAGGGAATATCGGCTGATTTTACTTCGTCGTTTGCAACGTGTGAAGCAAGGTAGTAAATCTGTCCAAGCATATTATGATAAGCTGAATTCTTCCTTGCATCGTGCAAATGTTGTTGATGACATGAATGCAATGGAATATTTCGAGAGAGGTCTTAATGATAACATTGCTACTGCACTTGAGGGCAAATATTTTAGAAGTATGCAAGATCTTCTAAGTTGTGCAATTAGAGAGGAAAAGAAAGTTATAAAGGTGCAGCAAGGCAAGGTCACCCAGAACATTAGTTTGTGCCAAGATAAAAGTGTTAAGTTGCAGCCCAATATGTCCTCCATTATTGGAAAGAAGCAATCATCAAGTCCATGCAAGAAGAGAGGACATGTTGTCCCAAAAGTTTCTTTAGTTGATTCTAGTACCAAGAGAAGTGAACATCAATAATTCAACTCCAAGAAGAACTTTGTTGTGCAGCAAGAAGAAGGCTCTATGTCCCAAATTGATATGGAAAATGGTGAGATGTGTGACATTACAATGGATCATAGTGTTACACCATCTCTTGATGTTGTTGCTATTCCAAAGTGCCATTTACAATCTGAGGTTGATGAGAATCAAGTTGCAAATGTTCCCATCAATGTTTGTCTCAGTTTTGAGCAAGATCAAGAAGAAAATTCTGCTGCACATGACACACAAAGTGAGGTAGCAGAAGCCACTATGCAAGTTGTAGAAGATCATCAGTTGAGTTGTAAAACTAGAGAAGATACTTCTCTGATCGAGGCTGATCCTTTGTGTGTTGAGTTGAGGGAACATGCTACAGTTCCACGCCATGGAAATCTAAAAAATTTTCATCAAGAAGCACTGCCACCATGTTTGAACACAAGTGCTGCAGATCTTAAAAGTTCTGAGTCTTATTCTAGTGCTAAAAGTGGAGAAGTTATATGCTCCAAATCTGTCCAGAAATTTTCTATGTCATCTGATGAAAAATCAGTACCCAATTATGACCAAGAGGTTGACAACACTCTGATTTTTGAAGGTGAATCTAATCTAAATTTGAAGGCCAATCAATGTTTCAGTTTGAGAGCTGAATGTGCGCATAAAGATGATGCCATTGTGCCATATATTGCAAGTAATAAATCTATCCAAGGTGAAGTTCATCATGATCTAATGGATCTGAAGTTTCAAACCAACATGGTTCCAAGCACAAATGTGGTGTCAAGATGTGTTGTACCATCAACTGCATTATGTGATGAATTATTGGACAATGGTGCTGAAATTTTGTGCTCCCCCATGTCACAGAGTGTTGAGATTATTGAAGGAAAGATTAGTGCACATGATTCCACTTATACTAATGCTAGTCCGGCATCTTTGGAAGAGGTCAAAGATGATTATTTGGTTGCATCTATTGCTGTTCCAATGCCACAGAAAGTTCAGATTGAAGGCAATATTAGTGGGGATGAATCCACATCAGCAATTGAGAGATCATCATTATTTGAAGAGGATAGACCTGATGGTGTTGCTGCCACCATTACTACCCCAATGGCAATCGATTACATCATGAATGATGGAAGATATTCATATGTTGCTCTAGAAGACATTGAAAATATTATGCATCAAATCCCTTGTGAGAATGAGTGCCACATAGCCAAATTGAGTGAGAGTGAAAACAAACGTGAGTTGTGTGATTCCACCAAATGTGAGATTGAGAGTATCCACAATATGAGTGTGAGAGATACACCACACAAAAAGAGAGAGCTTTATTGCAAGGCATGCACGGATGATTTTAACACTAACCCACTAATGTCTACTCTTAGTGTTGTTTCTCCCAACATGCAGGTCTATAAAGAAGATTCAGAGGAGATGGCTGCTCAAAAGACCCCCAAACTTGGCTAGAGAAATGTGAGGGTTGCCACTATTGAGAACCAACTCTATGCTGTGCAAAACCTGAACCATGACAAGGAAAAAGGTAAAAGTTCAGAGATACAATGCATCATTCATGTACCATCACAAAATCTGAAAGGTAATGCAAACAATTTAGAACTGAATCTACAACATATATTGACCAGTAATTGTAATGACAAATTTGCTTCAACTGAAATTGAGTATACACAAAATCTTTGTGCTGATTTGATTGATCCACATGTTGATACAAGTGCTGAAATTTTGAAAGTTGACAAACATTGTTCAATCATGCATGACCATTGCTATACTTTGACTGAAATATATGATAATTTGCATGTTGATAATGTGGGCCATGTGAAATTGATTAGTCATGCTGAATTCTTTAGAAGAATATCTCTTGCTGAATGTATGTTCTATGTCAAGCTTGATGAATTTGTTGATATTAATAAAATGGTTGAAAGCGTTCTTGATATATCATCTATGAAATCTTTGAATAATGCCTATTGCTGCAAGTTTACATTTAACATCATCGGACACTACATTATAAATAAATTTTATGTTTGTGCTCTTTGCATAACATGTCACAACATTGCTGAATCGAAGTTGAATAAAATGAGTTGTACATCTTGTGAACCATACTTTTCTTTATTTGAGATAAAAAGGTTGTTTAGAGCTTGCTATTCAGAACAATCAGTGTTATTTTCTTGTTCATATTCTCCACTGAAACAAAGAAATCTTGTGCAAATGTGTTTGGTTCATTCACCCAAAGTCTTTCCATATACATGTGGAACCATTGAGTATGAAAGGTACATTACTAAACCTTTGCATGAGTTGAGCATCAAGAATTATTGAAATACCAGACATGCTTCGTTCACATCTTTTGAAATGTTTGATTTTGCAAAGATAAAACATGATAACCTGAATCAAATGAGTGGTTTAAAAGAAATTTTTGTGCTTCCATTTTCAAAGTTAATTTCAGGTTCACAAAATCTGAGAAACTATTCATCTCATCGAAAAGGAAATAATGTGCATATGAATTATAAAGAAGATAATGAACAATCTTCAACAAGTAATCATAGCAATTGGCATATGCATCCACTCTCTATTTTCTTTAGACTGTTTTCAGGAGAGCAAAAGCAGAGGACAAGTTTTTTTGAAGAGAGGAAGGATGATAGGATCATACCAAGGACATCAACATTCACTCTTAATTCTAAGGATCCATTCAAGGTGAAAGCTAAACTTGATTCTAAATCCTTTTGGTTTCCACCTATAAGACTACTACTTGGTTTATATGATTACAGATTCAAACACATTGCTGTGATGGAAGAAGGAGATTGCAACAGAAACATAGCATCTAACCCTGTTGGCCTAGCACAATTTTTGGACTTCGACGGATTAGAGTCGAGGACGACTCTTTTTCAAGGGGGGATGATATGACCACGACAACCAACAACATGTTACAACCTCCAAGTCAAGTTACACCAACACCAGTCCAAGTCTTTGATGGACCAATTACACGTAGTCGAGCCAAGAAGCTACAACAAGAGGTGCACGCGCTACTTTCTGAAAATCATTTTAATGTTAATGAGAATTATATACTGCCTAAGTCGTGCACGTTGCTATTACTTAGGTGCACCACGGAGGATGACAAGAAGACACCAAGGGTGAACCAAAGAGGAGGATCACGTTCGAGCCAGTCCCGTGTGACAGAACCATCAGAAAGAATTAGTCACAACTTTTTGCTCGCAAAAGCTATGAAGGCCCATGAGGACTTGTTGGAAAGCCTATCAAGTCTAGTTTCAAACCCAAGTTCTCTCACTTGATTTGGATTCTCCAATGTTGAGATTCGACTGATTTAGTACAGACTGGTCAGCTAGTCAGCAGTCAGCCTGATGTCCAAGTTCCCATGCAAAACTATACCAATCTATAATATTTCGTGGTACATGCTGCACATGGTGTGAAAGGTTATCAAGTTAACTTTCCAACCCAACAAACCGCATGTCATTTGGAGTTTCCAAGATGGAGTTATTGTCAAAACACTGAATACTGCGCAGAAGTCAAACAGCCACACGGGAACCCAGCAGGAAGCCAGTTCGAAGAGGCCCTTTCACATAGTTCGACTTATCTTTTTCATTTCGTGTTTCTACCTATCCAGGAGGGTTGTTCCTTGTATAAATATCCCCTTACTCCATAGCATTCATAGACTTTTGATAATAGAATACAAACCCCCCTTTTGTTCAGCTGTGTGCTAACAAATATTGAGAGAGATCTCTACCCCTTTGCTCTTGTGATTTCCTTTGCGAGATTTACAGAAGCGGCGGCTTCATCCGCTCCCAATTGGTGCTCCTACTCCCTTCGAGGTTTCCTCGATTGATTGTAGATTGTGTTGGTTGGTTCTTTGAGAGTGTGGTTGGGCGAATCCTCGATTCAGGTTGCCGGTTAAAGACGGTGGTTGGCTTCGAGTTTTATTTGCCAGGTTGCACTAGTTATCGCTGCCTGCAGCAAGTTATCCGGCTGTTCTTCAGCTAGTTATCGGTGATCATCCTACGTCGTGAAGATCGGGACCCCCTGAGCGTATCAAGTGAGGTGGAATTCTTGCGCAAGGCTTTGACCAAAGAGCAAGGAGTAAGGATGAAAACGATACAGAAATATCCCAAACCGAACCGCAGTCATTTTCTATATTTAACCCGATCGAATTCGTTTTTTGCGGACAAAAACGGATACTAAATTTGAAAATGAAATACGGAGTAAATAATTCGGAATTTGGTACGAAATCGATTTGGGCATTTGTTTGTTCGATTTCTACATTTCTACATTATATTCGAAATATACCGAATTTAAATTTGATTTAGAACCGAATTTGGTCCAGCAGGGGAACTCTGATCCTAACATCATGGATGATGCTGAATTGCTGATGAGCTCTAGATGTTCATGTTCTGTTAATTGTGTGTCGTACTACTTAAGACCACGGGTCACGCACTTGTTAATTTGAACTAGATCATGCACTTGTTAGTCGCGAACTTGTTATGTATTTGGCCATGAACTTGTTTAATGTTATGCACTGTGGGTCGGCTCGTATTGAATTCTCGTATACCGACCATGTTCGATATAATTCCGCTTGAATTGTTTTGTTTTCAAAATTCTTGATATTCCATAAGTTCGTGTTCGTTTTCATGTTCGGTTTGTCCGCTTTCGTTTTCGTATTCAAATGTAAAAGTAGAAAATGGTTGAGGAGTTCTCCGTTTGATTCCATCCGTTTTCATCCTTAGGAAGGAGACCATGCTATCACAAAGAAAGAAAATATTGCACTCAAGAAAAGTATTGTGACTTAAATGAAATGCACAAAGAGTTTGAGGTGCAATATAATTTTCTTTGGGCAGCAACTCATATCCCTCTAAGGTAAAGGATTCCTCTACTCCCTCCACTAGTCAAGGTTATGGGAAATATTATAATCTTAATTTGAATGCTTATTCTACTAACCTTGTAAATATGGAGGCTATGATAAAGGAGATTAAAAGGCTCAATGAGATCATTGGTAAGGGCTGCTTGAGTGGTAAGGCTCAAGTAAGTCACAAAAAGGTTGATGAACCAAAGAGGCCTCAATTCAAGGAAGGAAGGAATTCCTCAATCAAGCATGGTCAGGGACACACTGTAGGAGCCAAGACAAATGGAAGAATGATTATAAACAGCTATAAGTGTGTCAAGTTTGAAAGGAAGGGCAAAATTGGTATAGATAGGTCTACACAGATAGCGGCAGTGCCGCACCCTAGAGCGGCAGTGTCATGGTGAAGGGTGGCAGTGCCGCTCCTAGCAAAAATTGGAAGGCCACCAATTTTGTCCCTGATCAGACTAAGCCCAAGAAGAAGGTGTCTTAGCAGAAACAGGTTTAGCAGAAGCCAAAGGAATCTGTGTGGGGCACTTTAAACAAGTATGCTTATCAACCAAAGGCTCAACCACCTCGATAAAGTTTGACTTCATGCTTTGTTTTGAGAAGCAACAACAGTGGAAAAGTGGTTGCCAAATATGTTGGACAGGAAACTAATGTGTATAAGAATACTTCTATTTGGGTTCCTAAGTTTCTTGTGACTAAGATGCAAGGCCCCAAGTCTAGTTGGGGACCTAAATCTAGCAACTAAACTTGTGTTGCAGGCATACTCCTCCGGTGGATCAAGTTGGGTGCTTGATAGTGGATGTACAAATCATATGACCGGAGAAAGGAGTATGTTTCAATCATATTCCCCGAAGTTGGACTCAAATGAAAATATTGTCTTTGGAAACAATTCTAAGAGGGATGTGCTTGGTCTCGGTAAAGTTGCTATAACCCTTGAGCATTCAATTACAAATGTCTTTCATGTTGATTTATTGAGTTATAATTTGTTGTCCATTTCTCAACTTTGTGAAATGGGCTACAATTGTCTCTTTATGGATAAGGGTGTGGAAGTATGTAGAAGGGAGGATTCCTCTATTGTCTTTACAGGTCGATTAAAGAATAAGCTCTACCTAGTTGATTTCAACAAAGGGAAAGCTAATCTCGAGACTTGTTTAGTGGCAAAATCTAGCATGGGTTGGCTATGACATCGCTGGCTTGCTCATGTTGGGATGAGAAACTTGGCCAAACTTCAAAAAGACGAACACATCCTTGGACTAACAAATGTTCACTTTGAGAAAGATAGGATATGTAGCACTTGTCAAGCCAGAAAGAAAGTTGGCGTACCTCACCCACCAAAGAGCATCATGACCACCACTCAACCATTGGAGCTCATCCATATGGACCTCTTTGGACCGGTCACCTACCTAAGTATCGGGGGTAACAAATATGGTCTTGTTATTGTTGATGACTATTCACATTTCACTTGGGTATTTTTCTTGTTTGATAAGTGTCAGGTTAGAGATAAAGTGAAGATATTTGTTAGAAGAGCTCAAAAGAACTTTGGTCTCCCCATCAAGAAGATAAGGAGTGTCAATGGGACCGAATTCAAAAACACTTAAGTTGAGGAGTTTCTTGATGATGAGGGCATCAAGCATGAGTTTTTAACTCCATACACCCCTCAACAAAATGGTGTAGTAGAGAGGAAGAATCAGACACTCATTAATATGGCAAGGACAATGCTAGATGAGTACAAGACTTTGGATTGGTTTTGGTGTGATGTCGTCAACACCGCTTGTCATGCCATCAACCGCCTCCACCTACACAAGAAGTTGAAGAAAACTTCATATCAGCTTCTAACCGGTAACAAACTCAAGGTGTCTTATTTTAGAGTCTTTGGGTGTAAGTGTTTCATACTTAATAAGAAACCAAAACCTCTAAGTTCGTACCTAAAGTTGATGAAGGTTTTCTTCTTGGTTACAGATCAAATGAGCTGCCTATCGTGTTTTCAACAAAACCTCCGGGAGAGTTGAAATAGAGGTAGACTTGACATTTGATGAATCTAATGGCTCTCAAGTAGAGCAAGTTTATTCAAGTATTGTAGGAAAGGAGGATCCACCTCGTGATGCAATCAAGCAATTGGCTATTAGCGATATTAGGCCACAAGAAGATGAAGTCACTGATGTGGTGGGTCCCCAAGCTGCTGATGAACAAGTTTTCGCAAGCAAGGCTTTGAACTAGGCAAAGCCGATCCTACCTTCTTTACTTGCAAAGTCAATAAAGATATATATTGTAACACTCCGATGTTACGCAATGCATTTTGCATGGCAATCATATTGCATAGCATTTATATCATTATAATCATGTGTGATAATGGTATAATTTGAGTAAATTAAAAGCTTGAAAATGAGATAATTTGATGAGCTATATTAATATGATAATTACATTACACCGAAAGCCTTGCAACTATAATTCTTACATCACTTAAAACCCTAGTGCAATTTTTGGAGCAGCTAGATGACTCAAATTTTTGTCAAAACTTGTTCAAAATTATTCCTGAAAAATATTCAAAAATATTCCCTATTTTTGCTTTTATTCTGCCATTCAAAATCTATCAAGAATTTTCAGTTGGCCCCTTAATCAAAGTTGTAGAAAATTTAATTCTAAGCAACTTTTATTTTTGGGTCAATTCCAGAAAACGTCTCCCTCTTGTTCAAAATGTAGTTTGAAGTTTGAAATTCTTTGGATTTGAATTTTTGGAAATTGGAAAAAACGAATTTTCGCCTTAGCAGGCCGCGGCCTCACTTCCCAGCCCGCTCGCGAAGCCGCCCGGCCCAGCCAGCCGCGCGCGCGCCCGCGCGACGCAGGCGGCCCGGCCCGCGTCCGCTCGGCCTCCTCCTTCCCTTCCCGCTCGCCCCGCGCTTCGTGTCCGCCGTGGCAGAACGCGCCCGCCGCGTGGCGGACGCATGCCGGCGACGCGCCGCGTGGCCACCGTGAACCCCGCGCCCGCGTCCAGCTTCAAAACGGCCGAGCGCTGGGTCTCCCTCCCATTTCCGCCTCGCTCGCTCCCTCTCTTCCTCCCTCCAGCGCCATCCACCGCGGAACGCCGCTCGCCACCGCGCACCACCGCCACCTCCGCCTTGTTCCGGCATCGGTAGACCGCCTCCGTTCGATTGCCTGTGCACGAAGCTCCGCCACCTCCTCTTCTCCTCCGAACGGACCTTCGTTTGCCCTGTTCGCATACGGTACGGCTCAATCGAGTTTTCCTCGCCGCGCCACCGCGTCGGTACCGCCGGGCTTGCGCTCCGCCCACCGTCTTCCTCGCTCCCTCTCCATCCCCCTGACCCTCTCTCTCGGGTTCGCTACCTCCTCGCGAACACCGTGCGCGGGCTCGCTGGTCGGGTCGTGGCCGGAGATGGCCGTTGGCCGTCGGCCATCGCCACGCCGTCGCGGTCAGGGACGCCGACGAGGCCGCCCCGTTCTTTCCCACCCGCAGCCTCCTCTGGGCCACCGCCCTCTGGGCCGCGCCTCCGAGTGGGCCGGCTCACCGTTTCGTCCGCGCGCGCGAGCAGGCCGAGAACGGCCACGGGCCGGTTGTTTTCCACGGGCCGGCCCAATATCCTTAACGAAAAATCATTTTCTGTTTTCTATTAATATTCATGATGAAAAAAAAAACACTTTGGAAAATGTTTTCTTGGTCATTTTAGCTCCAAAAATGGTGAAATAAATTTCTATGTACTCTTTGGAACCAGATCTATGATATAAAAGTATTGCATGTGAAATTTGAGATACTTTTCTGTAGAGTTTTAATTAACTAGTGAAATGGCTGTTTTCTTGATAAATGCTTAATAAATTCTAAAAAAAATCAGAAAAATATGATTCCAAGTTTATTAATCTTTTTATGCCATGTACTGGCTAGGAAAAATTTTATCTCATGTCTGTTCTATAGAAAAATATATAGGTGTAGTTCAAGTGCTTTCTATCACTAGTATTTGTTATTTTTGTTATATAAATAAATTTGAATAAAACATGCAAGTGATAAATTTTCTATAGTGTTTGTTTACTGTGTAGGAAGTAGTAAAAATTCTAAATCTGTTGTTTGATACTTTTCATAATGTGAAGTATTTTAAATATTCATTTAGGCCTTAATTTGATTATTTTTGTATAGTCAGTTCTAGTAATCCAAATACAATGAAAATCTTATGTCAAGCTAGTTTTGATATTAGTAACCCACTGTAATTTTCTAAGATTTTTCTGTGCCATTAAACTATGTGTTGCTGTTCAAGCATAGTGCTAATTAGGGTTTACATCCACTCTTTAATGCAAGATTAGTTAGTAAACTATACTTTGGTGTATCTTTGAAGCATCTTGAGTATTAAAGTGTCTTTGCATGGTAGAGAATAGTGGTGGTAGTTTTCGAGTACATGTTCTTGGATGACGTAGACTACCTTATAGAAGAGTCATAAGTTCCACGTAATCCAAAGATCGTAACATGCTCATTTGCATATCATTCATTCATCATCAGCATCTCCTGTCACCTCTGCAATGCACTTATGCATGATGCACTCATACTTCTGCATCATACAGGATCGCAGGAAGTGGCTCCGGCAGTAGTTCCCGAGGACGCAGAGGAGCAGCTCGAGGTGCCAGAGCCAGAGTTGACAGAAGCAGAAGAGGAGGCCAGTGAAGACCTTCCGGAGTGCCCCGACCATCGTCCGAGTTCCTTTGAGCGAGGCAAGCCCCGGAGCATTTCTCCCTCGGTTTGCAAATAATTTATTATTAACTTTACTTAATTTGATGCATTACGTTTAGGAGTTGTTTGCAAACGTTGTTGCATTATACCTTGTCTCACCTTGCTTTACCCGATCCTTGTTTACCCTGGTGTCCACGGTCAATAATTGCTTAGCTTGCTTAGACCGGTAGAAGTCGGGTGATTGCCTGTCATCCGCGAGCTATAAGGGATTACCTGGATCTATGTGAAAGAATGTCATGTGAGAATAACTAAGTGTCGAAATGAATCTGAGACTGGGCGGAAGCTTGCAGGGTTCTGGACTGTAGTGTCTTCCGTCTGTGTCGATTAAGGACCGTCCGTTGTCGGGCCTCGAGTCATGTTGAACGCATGCCTCACATTTAGCTGGCCGAATAAAGTACCTTTCGACCGCGAAGCTGGGAGATTATTCGGGCCGAGTGGATTGCCCGCAACGCACTGTACCGGAGCAGTAGTGGCAGGAAACGGGGGCGCGATGATAAGGCCAAAGAGCAGTCGGGCGGCCCCCGGGTACATGTGGTTCCTGGCAAGCTCGCGACTTTACCTGAATGGTTGACTCGGTGACCAATACCTCACTTTAGCGGGTGAGTGAGGTTTGTGTGAGGAATAAATTACCAGCTGGTCAATAATCGATTCGAATCGCCATCGTTCACTGGATAGTGAACACTTGACTTGAGTTACTTCATCGTAGAAAAATTTGATGAAACACTTGGATAGTTATGAGAAAAATGATGTGGTAATTATTGTTAATGCTCAATGGTAATCCTTGCTTGCTTAATTACCTGGTTACTCTAGCATAAGTTCAAATATAGTTGACAGGGAAATAAAGCTTTAAAATACTACCTGTTTTTGCAAAAAGGACTGCTAAGTTAAAAATGCTTTTCATGCAAAGGAGTCAGCTACCCCACCAAAAAGCCTATCATGATCCTTGGTGTCTTTTATTTTGGTTCTGTCGGGTAAGTCTAGCTGAGTACCTTCTCGTACTCAGGGCTTTGTTCCCACTTGTTGCAGATGGACAGATGTACTATGGTTATTGTATCAACTGTCTCTACCCTGCGATGGGCGAAGCTTAGGACCATGGGCAATGGTCACTCACTACTTCTCGCCTGATGCTTTTGCTGGAGATGATCGCAAGCTGGCACTTTACCTCAAAACAACGTGTGTGTGCGTGTTTTAAACTAATGCTTCCGCTACTTTTATTCGAACTTGGTTTGTAATAACTATGTTTAAACTCCGATGTACTTTGTGCCGCGAACTTCTATGAACTTATGACGGTAACCGCTGAACTTAGTACGATCTTGGCTGTTATGTGAATGGTTTGAAATCCGTCGAGATTTCACGGACTACCGGGTTATACGGGCTTAAGTTTGTTAAATTGTCCTGCCGTTGGATGATTTTCTTACTTAATCTCGTATAATTGGGCGGTTCTGTTACAGCTGGTATCGGAGCAAGGTTTAGCCTAATTACTGTTCATAAGTGTATTTAAAATAAAATCCTATTTAAAAAGTGTGATTTTCAAACTAAAAGTGTGCCAGTGGTCATATCCTGTATGCCCAGTTAAGGACTCTAGGTGGCTATTTAAGTACTAACTTGGGGTTCTTGCACCATATTTCTTTTTCGTTGCTCATACGGCGTGCTATTGTATGAGTGCCACTTAATTGAGTGGTAATGTATGGATCAGTTACCTCTACGCTTTGGTAAGTGTGAGTTGTGAGAGCATGATCGGATACACCGCCGATCTAGGGAGAGTGCTTATATGATACTAAGAATAATTACATGTTCTACACATGTTTTTATGAAAGTATCGCATGCGTGGGTGTTCCGTCCGTTGAGGCGATGCCGTCAATAGGACGATGTGTTTGGGTAGTTACTACCGTTGTACACGCATCTGGGGATACGTGTAGAGCGTGTAGGTAGGTTTACTGCTTTCATGCATTCATGGGGAATGGGCTGAAATAAATTTTCTGCAGGTACATAACAGCGTTATCGGGTAGACCGAATTAGTTACGTATATGAGAGATCGTTTGTATGCCACCAAATTCACCGTTAGATGTCTTTATTTTTATAAGTTTGTGAGGACGTAAGACTCGTGCATGCATCATATTGTCTGTGCATTCCATTCATGACATGCATTCCTCCCCTTATAAAAGGATTATTCCATTTCGATAAAAGTGACATCAACTTAAAATATGTTCTCACTGGGTAATTAAATCTTGTGCTACAGATGGCCCGCACGAAGCAGACTGCCCGTAAGTCCACCGGCGGAAGAGCACCCCGTCGTCAGCTGGCCCCGCGGGAGCACCGCAACACGGACACTTTTCTAAGCGAGTTTGGCATGCCCACCTTGCTTTGGAGAGTGCTCCATGATGTGGGGTACCCGGAGGGTCAAGAGCCGGTATACTCTTGGAGTGAGAGCCAGTTAGCTGAGGATGGACTTGCTATCATGGAGATCACCGTCCCTGCTCTTGGTGATGCACCAGAATGGGATGGTTGGCATCTGGAGTTTGAAGGACGCACTCCAGCCGAGGGTGCAGAGGGCGCGGCTTTTCGCGTCATCCGAGACATCATGAGCAGGTTCCCCAATGAGTTGGCAGCAGCTTTGGCCGGTGCTTTCCCGAGAGATGATCCTCGCGATGCCATTTGGGTACAGCCGCAGGGAAGTGCCCTGGTTAGAGGCCCCAGCGAAGGACGGGCTAGCGATAACCACACCATGAGTGCCATGTATGCAGCCATCAGAGCATACCAAGGTCTGGAGAATACCTATTGGACCTTGACTGGCCTACGTGGTGATGATCGGCTTGAAGCAAGGAAGCAACAGAAGAAGCAAGCACGTGCTATAGCTGGCTTGCAGGAGCAGTTGGCCGACATGAGCTTGCAGCGGGACCGAGCTCTCGAGAGAGGCGAGAGTTCCATGCAGCAAGTACAGAGGTTGACTCAGGCCAACAGAAATGCAGACCGCATGATGGGACAGCTAGTACAAGAACGGAATGAAGCCTGGAACGAGAGGGACCTTCTGAGGCAGAGGGTCGAGGAGTTAGAGGAGTACAATGCCAACTTGCATGAAGAGTTTCATGCCCTCTACAACGGGATAGGCCCGTATGCTCCTCCGGACGCCGCTCAGATGGACGTCGACGACGACGCTGCTGCTGAAGGTAGCGATAGTGATGCCTCCGACCTCGACGACGGCCCTAAAGAGTAGGATAGTGTCCTGCGTTAGTAGCTAGACTTTGTCGCGATAGCCTTCTTTTGGTTTCCATGTGTCATGTTGTATCCTGTTCGACCTTGAGACTGACGATCTTTTGGATCTTGGTTGTGTATGCGGTGCCTAAACGCATAAAAGTCCAGTATATGTATGCTGGCAACGTGGTTGTATGGAACGCGATGTTGCATTTGAAGTAACTTAAATCGGTGCTGTTGTTTTAATTGGAATGTGATTATTGTGCCTCTGTTTTCTTGTATGACTTGTTCTCTCCAATGAATTCAGTATGGCATGATCGTTCGTTCAAATACAATTTCTACGACTTAGCTCAATTGTTGCTTGTTACTGAAATATGCAGATGGCAAACACTCGCCGTGCCACGTATGAAGCCGCTGAAACCGGTGGTAACGGTGCAGGGGCTGGTGGAAGTGGTGCAAACAACGTCAACCACCAGGGACCACAGCCAGAGCCACATTTGCCCCCTCCTCCACCGCTCACTGCAGAGGTGTTCTTCACGCAGTTCCTTGGAAGTCAACGCAATGCCGAGCAGTCACAGAGGAATATGGAAGATTTTCTACGTACCATCGCTGAAAATGTTCAAAGAGGTAATAATCAAGGTGGTGGCCATGGGGTGAACCAGTACAGCAGTTTCAAGGATTTCATGGATACTAGGCCACCTATTTTTAAGGAAGCAGCAGAGCCACTCGATGCTGAAGAATGGATCAACACTATGGAAGATAAATTCCGTGTGCTGAGGCTGACAGAAGTTCTAAAAACAGAGTATGCTGCACATCAGCTACAGGGACCGGCAGGAATGTGGTGGAAACATCACCGCACCACTTTTCCTCCCAATACTCAGATTACTTGGAGAGATTTCACTGAAGCTTTTAAGGGAGTTTATATTCCCCCAGGGTTGGTTGAAATGAAGCTTGGAGAGTTCTTAGCCTTGAATCAGGGTACCAAGACCGTGACGCAGTATCTGCATGCCTTTAACAACTTGTGTCGTTATGCTCCCGACATGGTCGACACAGATGCAAAGAGGATTGCTAGTTTCAAGAGAGGGTTAAGTCCGAAGATGATGAAGCATGTGGGTACCAATACCCGCATCAGATTCAACGATTTCATCAGTGATTGTTTGAAGCAAGAAAAGAACAATAACGCCTACACCGCATCCAAGAATCGCAAGAGGGTGTTTGAGTCTGGACCATCCCAGTCCAGAGTTGTCACTGCAAATCGCTCTTCTTATCGTCCGTCCGCACCTGGTGCAAGGTTCAGGCCGCCACAACATAAAGCTCAGAACTACAAGGGACCACAGAAGCCGTACAAGATGGCCGTGCCGCCAGCAAAGATCACCGCAGCTGCAGAACAGAACAACTCCAAGGGAGCTATAGGGTCTGCTGGTACAGTAAAGGGGCCCTGCTACAATTGTGGTCAGCCAGGCCACTTTTCAAAGTTCTGCCCTTATCCGCCTAAAAAGAAGCAACAGACTTACAATGCTCGTGTACACCACACCACCGTTGATGAGGTTCCTGAAGGAGAGCCTGTAACTGCCGGTAAGTTTCTTGTGAACCATCACCCTGCAGTTGTTCTTTTTGATTCTGGATCTTCGCATTCTTTTATGAGTCAAGCATTTGCACGGAAGCATGAACAACTATGCACAGAGTTGGGTTATGGTTATCGCATAAGTTCAGCAGGAGCTGATGTGTTAACCAATAAGATGGTTAGAGGGGCAACCCTTGAGTTATGTAGTCGGAAGTTCTGAGTAAACCTAATAGTTATGCCTGGACTAGTTTTGGATGTAATAATAGGAATGAACTGGATGAAAGACTGGGGAGCAGTCATAGATACAGCCAGTCGGATGCTTACCCTTAAGGATCCCCAGGCAGAGGGTACTTTCCGGGTACCTTTGCCTAAAAGAACAGACCTTGTGAGTGTGACATGTGCCATGGAAGTTGTTCCTATCCACCAGATCCCGGTAGTGTGTGAGTTCCCGGATGTGTTTCCAGATGAGTTACCTGGCCTTCCTCCAGATAGAGATGTTGAGTTTGGAATCGAGTTGATCCCCGGGACAGCTCCTATTTCAAGGAGACCCTATCGGATGCCTCCGGATGAGTTAGCTGAGTTGAAGAAACAACTGGAAGAATTGCTAAAGAAGGGATTTATCCGCCCAAGTAAGTCTGAATGGGGATGTCCTGCCCTGTTCGTAAAGAAAAAGAAAGAGGGTACTCTCAGGATGTGTGTAGATTACCGACCTCTTAATGCTGTAACTATCAAGAATAGATATCCCTTGCCTCATATCGATGTTCTGTTTGATCAGTTGGCTAAGGCTAGAGTGTTCTCCAAGATAGACCTAAGATCAGGGTATCATCAGATAAAGATTAGGCCAAAAGATGTTCCAAAAACCGCCTTTTCTACCAGATACGGGTTGTACGAGTATCTTGTTATGTCTTTTGGCTTAACAAATGCTCCTGCATATTTTATGTATCTGATGAATACGGTTTTCATGCCAGAGTTGGACAAGTTTGTGGTTGTCTTCATCGATGACATTCTTATATACTCCGAGAATGAGAAAGATCATGAGGAGCATCTGAGAATTGTCTTAACCAGACTGAGAGACCATAAGTTATATGCTAAGTTCAGCAAATGTGATTTTTGGTTGAAGAAAGTTCCCTTCCTCGGTCATATTCTATCTGAGAATGGAGTTTCTGTAGATCCGAGTAAAGTGCAAGAGGTTATGGATTGGAAGACTCCAACCACGGTGTCAGAAGTCAGAAGTTTCCTAGGGTTAGCTGGTTACTATCGCCGCTTTATCCCAGACTTCTCGAAGATTGCCAAGCCAATGACAAGTCTGCTACAGAAAGATCATAAGTTTGTGTGGACAGAGGAGTGTGAGACAGCTTTCCACACCTTGCGGAAACTGTTGACTACTGCTCCAGTTCTTGCACAGCCCGACATCGAGAAACATTTTGATGTGTTCTGTGACGCATCAAAAACAGGATTAGGATGTGTTCTGATGCAAGAAGGAAGAGTTATTGCTTATGCCTCCCGGCAATTGAGAAAACATGAAATCAATTATCCGACACATGATCTTGAGCTTGCCGCTGTAGTGCATGCCTTGAAGATTTGGAGACACTATTTACTTGGTAATGTGTGCAATATTTTCACCGATCATAAGAGTCTCAAGTACATTTTTACCCAACCAGAATTGAACATGAGACAGCGAAGATGGTTAGAACTAATCAAGGATTACAACTTAAATGTACAGTATCACCCTGGAAAAGCCAATGTGGTAGCTGATGCTTTGAGTCGAAAGTCACATTGTCTGAATATGCAACCCTTGCTGGAAGATGGTTTCAATCTAATGCACCCTACCGTGTTACATAGTATTCAGATCAGTTGCTCCTTGGAGAGTAAGATAATAGAAGGTCAGAAGGCAGACCAAGGGATTTTCCACATCAAAAAGAAGAGTAAAGAAGAACCCTCGAAACACTTCAGGGTGGATGAGCAAGATGTGTTGTGGTTCGACAACCGTCTTGTTGTTCCAAAGGATAGAGAGCTTAAGAATAAAATTTTGGACGAAGCTCATCTTTCTAAGTTGTCCATTCATCCTGGCAGCAGTAAAATGTATCAAGAGCTAAAACCTCATTTTTGATGGACAAAGATGAAGAAGGAAATTGCAGCTTATGTAGCCAGATGTGACACATGTTGCAGAGTGAAAGCGATTCACATGAAACCCGCCGGATTGCTACAACCTTTGTCAGTACCTAGTTGGAAGTGGGATGATATATGTATGGATTTCATCACGGGTCTGCCCACTACTCAAAAAGGTCACGATTCAATTTGGGTAATTGTGGATCGTCTTACCAAGACGGCTCACTTTTTGCCTGTCAAAACAGAATATAGACCACCTCAGTATGCCGAGAAGTATATTGCAGAGATTGTGAGATTGCATGGCATACCAAAGACTATAGTGTCTGACAGAGGGTCACAGTTCACTGCTCACTTTTGGGAGCATTTACACAAAGGTTTGGGGACTAGTCTGATTCGTAGCACTGCCTATCATCCTCAAACAGATGGTCAGACTGAAAGAGTTAATGCTGTTTTGGAGGATATGTTAAGAGCCTGCGTGTTGTCTTCCAGAGGTTCATGGGAATCATGGTTACCATTAGCAGAGTTCGCGTATAATAATAGCTATCAAGAAAGTTTCAAGATGGCACCTTTTGAGGCTCTGTATGGCCGAAAGTGTAGAACACCTTTGAACTGGATTGAACCAGGAGAAAGAAGGTATTATGGGATTGACTTCGTGGAGGAAGCCGAAAAGAAAGTTCATATCATCCAGCAAAATATGAGAGCCGCTCAGTCACGTCAGAAAAGTTATGCAGATAAGAGAAGGAGACCGCTTGTGTTTGAAGTTGGTGACTATGTTTATCTCAAAGTCACGCCGATGAAAAAGAAACGGTTTGGTATACGCAGAAAGCTTGCCGCTAGATTTGTTGGACCTTACAAAATCTTAGAAAGGAAGGGTCCAGTGGCTTACAAATTGGATTTGCCAGAAGCAATGGGTGCTGTATTCCCAGTTTTTCACGTATCACATCTGAAAAAGTGTTTGCGCGTTCCAGAGGAAAGGATTGAACCTCGAGGCATAAAACTTAAGTCAGATTTGGTGTATCGTGAGCAGCCAGTTCGAATCTTGGATTCCAAGGAGAGGGCTACTCGAAACAGTATGGTGAAAACATATAAGATACAATGGAGTCATCATGATGAAGGGGATGCATCTTGGGAAACGGGCGAATACTTACAAAAAGCTTACGAAGATTTTTATAATAAATGGTTCGTAACTCAAATCTCGGGACGAGATTTTTCTAAGGGGGGAAGGCTGTAACACTCCGATGTTACGCAATGCATTTTGCATGGCAATCATATTGCATAGCATTTATATCATTATAATCATGTGTGATAATGGTATAATTTGAGTAAATTAAAAGCTTGAAAATGAGATAATTTGATGAGCTATATTAATATGATAATTACATTACACCGAAAGCCTTGCAACTATAATTCTTACATCACTTAAAACCCTAGTGCAATTTTTGGAGCAGCTAGATGACTCAAATTTTTGTCAAAACTTGTTCAAAATTATTCCTGAAAAATATTCAAAAATATTCCCTATTTTTGCTTTTATTCTGCCATTCAAAATCTATCAAGAATTTTCAGTTGGCCCCTTAATCAAAGTTGTAGAAAATTTAATTCTAAGCAACTTTTATTTTTGGGTCAATTCCAGAAAACGTCTCCCTCTTGTTCAAAATGTAGTTTGAAGTTTGAAATTCTTTGGATTTGAATTTTTGGAAATTGGAAAAAACGAATTTTCGCCTTAGCAGGCCGCGGCCTCACTTCCCAGCCCGCTCGCGAAGCCGCCCGACCCAGCCAGCCGCGCGCGCGCCCGCGCGACGCAGGCGGCCCGGCCCGCGTCCGCTCGGCCTCCTCCTTCCCTTCCCGCTCGCCCCGCGCTTCGTGTCCGCCGCGGCAGAACGCGCCCGCCGCGTGGCGGACGCATGCCGGCGACACGCCGCGTGGCCACCGTGAACCCCGCGCCCGCGTCCAGCTTCAAAACGGCCGAGCGCTGGGTCTCCCTCCCATTTCCGCCTCGCTCGCTCCCTCTCTTCCTCCCTCCAGCGCCATCCACCGCGGAACGCCGCTCGCCACCGCGCACCACCGCCACCTCTGCCTTGTTCCGGCATCGGTAGACCGCCTCCGTTCGATTGCCTGTGCACGAAGCTCCGCCACCTCCTCTTCTCCTCCGAACGGACCTTCGTTTGCCCTGTTCGCATACGGTACGGCTCAATCGAGTTTTCCTCGCCGCGCCACCGCGTCGGTACCGCCGGGCTTGCGCTCCGCCCACCGTCTTCCTCGCTCCCTCTCCATCCCCCTGACCCTCTCTCTCGGGTTCGCTACCTCCTCGCGAACACCGTGCGCGGGCTCGCTGGTCGGGTCGTGGCCGGAGATGGCCGTTGGCCGTCGGCCATCGCCACGCCGTCGCGGTCAGGGACGCCGACGAGGCCGCCCCGTTCTTTCCCACCCGCAGCCTCCTCTGGGCCACCGCCCTCTGGGCCGCGCCTCCGAGTGGGCCGGCTCACCGTTTCGTCCGCGCGCGCGAGCAGGCCGAGAACGGCCACGGGCCGGTTGTTTTCCACGGGCCGGCCCAATATCCTTAACGAAAAATCATTTTCTGTTTTCTATTAATATTCATGATGAAAAAAAAAACACTTTGGAAAATGTTTTCTTGGTCATTTTAGCTCCAAAAATGGTGAAATAAATTTCTATGTACTCTTTGGAACCAGATCTATGATATAAAAGTATTGCATGTGAAATTTGAGATACTTTTCTGTAGAGTTTTAATTAACTAGTGAAATGGCTGTTTTCTTGATAAATGCTTAATAAATTCTAAAAAAAATCAGAAAAATATGATTCCAAGTTTATTAATCTTTTTATGCCATGTACTGGCTAGGAAAAATTTTATCTCATGTCTGTTCTATAGAAAAATATATAGGTGTAGTTCAAGTGCTTTCTATCACTAGTATTTGTTATTTTTGTTATATAAATAAATTTGAATAAAACATGCAAGTGATAAATTTTCTATAGTGTTTGTTTACTGTGTAGGAAGTAGTAAAAATTCTAAATCTGTTGTTTGATACTTTTCATAATGTGAAGTATTTTAAATATTCATTTAGGCCTTAATTTGATTATTTTTGTATAGTCAGTTCTAGTAATCCAAATACAATGAAAATCTTATGTCAAGCTAGTTTTGATATTAGTAACCCACTGTAATTTTCTAAGATTTTTCTGTGCCATTAAACTATGTGTTGCTGTTCAAGCATAGTGCTAATTAGGGTTTACATCCACTCTTTAATGCAAGATTAGTTAGTAAACTATACTTTGGTGTATCTTTGAAGCATCTTGAGTATTAAAGTGTCTTTGCATGGTAGAGAATAGTGGTGGTAGTTTTCGAGTACATGTTCTTGGATGACGTAGACTACCTTATAGAAGAGTCATAAGTTCCACGTAATCCAAAGATCGTAACATGCTCATTTGCATATCATTCATTCATCATCAGCATCTCCTGTCACCTCTGCAATGCACTTATGCATGATGCACTCATACTTCTGCATCATACAGGATCGCAGGAAGTGGCTCCGGCAGTAGTTCCCGAGGACGCAGAGGAGCAGCTCGAGGTGCCAGAGCCAGAGTTGACAGAAGCAGAAGAGGAGGCCAGTGAAGACCTTCCGGAGTGCCCCGACCATCGTCCGAGTTCCTTTGAGCGAGGCAAGCCCCGGAGCATTTCTCCCTCGGTTTGCAAATAATTTATTATTAACTTTACTTAATTTGATGCATTACGTTTAGGAGTTGTTTGCAAACGTTGTTGCATTATACCTTGTCTCACCTTGCTTTACCCGATCCTTGTTTACCCTGGTGTCCACGGTCAATAATTGCTTAGCTTGCTTAGACCGGTAGAAGTCGGGTGATTGCCTGTCATCCGCGAGCTATAAGGGATTACCTGGATCTATGTGAAAGAATGTCATGTGAGAATAACTAAGTGTCGAAATGAATCTGAGACTGGGCGGAAGCTTGCAGGGTTCTGGACTGTAGTGTCTTCCGTCTGTGTCGATTAAGGACCGTCCGTTGTCGGGCCTCGAGTCATGTTGAACGCATGCCTCACATTTAGCTGGCCGAATAAAGTACCTTTCGACCGCGAAGCTGGGAGATTATTCGGGCCGAGTGGATTGCCCGCAACGCACTGTACCGGAGCAGTAGTGGCAGGAAACGGGGGCGCGATGATAAGGCCAAAGAGCAGTCGGGCGGCCCCCGGGTACATGTGGTTCCTGGCAAGCTCGCGACTTTACCTGAATGGTTGACTCGGTGACCAATACCTCACTTTAGCGGGTGAGTGAGGTTTGTGTGAGGAATAAATTACCAGCTGGTCAATAATCGATTCGAATCGCCATCGTTCACTGGATAGTGAACACTTGACTTGAGTTACTTCATCGTAGAAAAATTTGATGAAACACTTGGATAGTTATGAGAAAAATGATGTGGTAATTATTGTTAATGCTCAATGGTAATCCTTGCTTGCTTAATTACCTGGTTACTCTAGCATAAGTTCAAATATAGTTGACAGGGAAATAAAGCTTTAAAATACTACCTGTTTTTGCAAAAAGGACTGCTAAGTTAAAAATGCTTTTCATGCAAAGGAGTCAGCTACCCCACCAAAAAGCCTATCATGATCCTTGGTGTCTTTTATTTTGGTTCTGTCGGGTAAGTCTAGCTGAGTACCTTCTCGTACTCAGGGCTTTGTTCCCACTTGTTGCAGATGGACAGATGTACTATGGTTATTGTATCAACTGTCTCTACCCTGCGATGGGCGAAGCTTAGGACCATGGGCAATGGTCACTCACTACTTCTCGCCTGATGCTTTTGCTGGAGATGATCGCAAGCTGGCACTTTACCTCAAAACAACGTGTGTGTGCGTGTTTTAAACTAATGCTTCCGCTACTTTTATTCGAACTTGGTTTGTAATAACTATGTTTAAACTCTGATGTACTTTGTGCCGCGAACTTCTATGAACTTATGACGGTAACCGCTGAACTTAGTACGATCTTGGCTGTTATGTGAATGGTTTGAAATCCGTCGAGATTTCACGGACTACCGGGTTATACGGGCTTAAGTTTGTTAAATTGTCCTGCCGTTGGATGATTTTCTTACTTAATCTCGTATAATTGGGCGGTTCTGTTACATATATGTGTGCCAAATATATGTTGATGACATAATATTTGGTAGTACTGACCATGAGTTTTGTGAAGAGTTTAGTAGGATCATGACAAAGAGATTTGAGATATCCATGATGGGTGAGTTGAAGTTCTTCCTCGGATTTTAAATCAAGCAATTGAAGGACGAGACTTTTATTAGCCAAACAAAGTACACCCATGATATGCTCAAGAAGTTTGACATGGTGAATGCAAAGCCTATCAATACTCCCATGCCAACCAATGGACATCTTGATCTGAATGAGAAGGGGAAAGCTATCGATACCAAGGTATATCGTTCCATGATTGGCTCTCTACTTTATTTGTGCGCATCTATGTCCGATATTATGCTTAATGTGTGCATGTATGCTAGATTTCAAGCTAATCCAAAAGAGTGTCACTTGGTGGCCATTAAGAGAATCTTGAGATATTTAGTACACACTCCTAACCTTGGCTTGTGGTATCCTAAGGGCTCTAAGTTCGATCTACCTAGGTATTCGGATTCTGATTACATCGGTTGCAAAGTAGATAAAAAAAGCACTTGGGGACATATCAATTCCTTAGATGGTCCTTAGTGTCTTGGAGTTCTAAAAAGCAAAATTGTATAGCCCTTTCCACCGCCGAGGCTGAGTATGTTGTAGCCGGTGCATGTTGTGCTCAACTACTATGGATGAGGCAAACCCTTCATGATTTTGGATGTCACTTTACCAAAATCTCATTATTGTATGACAATGAAAGTGCCATAAAGATTGCAAACAATCCCGTAAGCCATTCAAGAACTAAGCACATAGACGTCCAACATCACTTCTTGAGAGACCACGAAGCCAAAGGAGATATCAAAATTCACCATGTGAGCACCAAAAAGCAACTAGCCGATATCTTCACTAAGCCCCTCGATGAGTCAAGGTTTTGTGCTTTTCGTAGTGAGCTAAATATACTTGATTCTCGTAACGTGGTTTGAAATTTAGCATGCCTATGGTTGATTAATTAGTATCTAGGTAAAAGAACTTGAAAAGTTTCATATTGTGCTTCAAAATGATTTCATGAAAGCAACCTATGTGTCATGATCATTGCCTATATTGGTTAATTGCTTCTGGTCATGATTCATAGGTGATATGTGTTCATATCCTATGTAGAGAGAGTCATGTAATTTGCAACTAAATCCCTACTGTTTGGGGGGGTGCGGCAGTGCCACACTCAGGGTGTGGCAGTGCTGCACTTTGAATCCGTTGTAGGATTCGGCCCAATAGTAACTGTGGGGGTATAAACCCCCAGTACCACAAGATGTTACATGGGCCGCACCATCTGAGGTGGCCTGGCCTGTAAGATCAAGGCGTATATCAAAAGATTATAGGCTGTACTAGATATTATAATAGTACCAAATAGGTTATTCTGCTTGTAACCCTTCTTCTCTGGCGTATATAAGGAGAGGAAGGGGTCCCCTAGAGGATAGGTCATACACCACATAACTCAATACAATATAACAGAGCACATGATGTAGGGTTTTATGTCATGCTGACGGCCTGAACCTGTATAAATCTTATGTCTTGTGTCCTGTTACCATCCGGTTCGTCTCTTGCGCACCTGTCTACCAACAAATCACCATCACGGGCATACCCTCGATGGATTGCTGACCACATTTTGTCAACAATGGTGCACCAGGTAGGGGGTGTGTGTACAGACTCCTAGGCGAGCCAGATGGAAATTTTTTCGTTAATTTTTGACTAAAAACCGGGTGAGTCGTTCTACGTTATTGATTGGATCAGTCTTTTCTTCGAATATCTAATATAGATTGATTTTTTTGCATGTAACGACTCATCTCCCTCGTTCACAATCCACTTCGCTAACATCGCCCTGGAGCCTGATGGGATTAATATCGAGAATTAACTCGACAACGATGGACTCGGCGGCTTCAGCGGCAGGAGAGCAATTCCAACATGCTCCGACTACGACCACAACCTCTTGCCCCGACCACCTGCCACATCGCAATAATAATCGCCGCAAGGAAAGGTGCTACGACAACTGCGATGCCGTTGTCATGACAGATCGGAAAGCTCGAGGGCCAGACAATTTCATCACCACCGACCAGACAACATCTAAACTAAAGCTAGTACACTTCCAATATTTATATTTAATACAATTTTCGCTATGACGTTTCTCCACAACGTCCTCGTCATGTTTTCACTATGACATTTCTTCACAACATCCTCATCATGATTATTCTTCAAATAATATTTGTCCATGTATACCAAGATGACATACATCTATGCTTAACGCAAATCCCTGACCAGTCACGTTGACGCTCGATGTCTCTAGAGACGGCCCTGTCTCTGGCTTCTCCTCACACGTGCACGAGCGTTTGCCCTCTGTGTTATGGGTGGTCGGTAGCGGCTCCTTAGCGACGCCATCCACATGCACACGGGCTCCGCGCTCAGCGTAACGCGAGCAAGTTAGGGCTGGAAACTCAGCTATATACTAACTGGTCGTGCGGTTTATGCTAAGTGTAAACACAAACCTCACATCAACACTGATGTTTACAAAGCACCGGTTGCTTTATCATATCATGCTCATTTGCAACTGACTGCTGAGCATCATATACTATTTCATCATTATTGATTCTCTTCGGAGTTCATATATTCCTACATCACGTACTACCGCTCTACATATTTATATTTCAGGATCTTCACCGAGCTCTCGTCGCTCCTCGTCAGGCTCGTCGCCGAGCTCTCGCAGCTCGACCACGTCTCTGGCCACACTAGGGACTCATCACCGAGCTCTCGCCGCTCCTCACCGAGCTCTCGCTGCTCATCACCGAGCTCTCACCGCTCCTCGCCAAGCTCTCGCCGCTTGTCGCCGAGCTCTCGCCGCTCCTCGCTGAGCTTTCGCTGCTCATCACCGAGCTCTCGCCGCTTATCACCGAGCTCTTGCTGCTCGACCACATCTTCAGCCACGCTGGGGACTCCTCGCCGAGCTCTCATCCCTCCTCATCAGGCTCATCACCGAGCTCTCATAGCTCGACCATGTCTCCGGCCACACCGGGGACTCATCACTGAGCTCTCGCCGCTCGTCGCCGAGATCTCACTGCTCGTCACCGAGCTCTCACTGCTCGTCGCCAAAGCTCTCGCCGAGCTCTCGCCGCTCGTCGCCGAGCTCTCGCCGAGCTCTCGCTGCTCATCGTCAAGCTCTCACCGATCCTCGCTGAGCTCTCGCTGCTCCTCGCTGAGCTCTCGCCGCTCGTCGCCGAGCTCTCGCCGCTCGTCGCCGAGCTCTCGCTGCTCAACCACGTCTCCTGCCACACTAGGGACTCCTCACTGAGCTCTCATCCCTCCTCGTCAGGCTCATCGTCGAGCTCTCATAGCTCGACCATGTCTCCGACCACACTGGGCACTCATCACCGAGCTCTCGCCGCTCGTCGTCGAGCTCTCATCGCTCCTCGCCGAGCTCTCGCCGCTCCTCATTGAGCTCTCGCTGCTCGTCACCAAGCTCTCACCGCTCCTCGCCGAGCTCTCGCCGCTCATTGTCGAGCTCTCGCTGCTCGACCACGTCTCTGGCCACGCTGGGGACTCCTCGCCGAGCTCTCATCCCTCCTCGTCAGGCTCATCACTGAGCTCTCATAGATCGACCATGTCTCTAGCCATGCTGGGGACTCCTCACCGAGCTCTTATTGCTCCTCATCAGGTTCGTCGCTGAGCTCTCAGAGCTCGACCATGTCTCCGGCCACACCGGGGACTCATCACCGAGCTCTCGCCGATCGTCGCCGAGCTCTCGCCGCTCCTCACCGAGGTCTCACCGCTCATCATCGAGTTCTCACCGCTCGTCACCGAGCTCTCACCGCTCCTCACCGAGCTCTCACCGCCTGTCACCGAGCTCTCGCCACTCCTCACTGAGCTCTCGCTACTCGTCGCCGAGCTCTTGTCGCTCGTCGCTGAGCTCTTGCTGCTCGACCATGTCTCTGGCTATGCTGGGGACTCCTCGTCGAGCTCTCATCCCTCCTCGTTAGGCTCATCACCGAGCTCTCACAGCTTGAACATGTCTCTGACCACACCGAGGAGTCATCACCGAGCTCTCACCGCTCATCGCTGAGCTCTCGCCACTCATCGTCGAGCTCTCACCGCTCATCGCTGAGCTCTCGCTGCTCGTCGCCAAAGCTCTCGCCGAGCTCTCGCCGCTCGTCGCCGAGCTCTCGCTGCTCGTCGTCAAGCTGTCGCCGATCCTCGCCGAGCTCTCGCTGGGCTCTCGCCGCTCCTCGTCGACCTCTCGCTGCTCGTCGCCGAGCTCTTGCCGAGCTCTCCCTGCTCGTCACTGAGCTCTCGCTGTTCGTCATCGAGCTCTCACCGATCTCTCGCTGTTCCTCGTTGACCTCTCGCTACTCATCGGCGAGCTCTCGCCGCTCGTCGCTGAGCTGTCACCGCTCGAACCGCGCCTCCAGCCATGCTCAGGGACTGGTCTAGCAAACACATCTTGTCTCAGACCACCGAGCACGTTATACTCCTCGACCACCCCACCAGTGCACCTCCTCAACCACCCGACCAGTGCTCGGGGACTTCTTCCTTGACCACCCGACCAGTGCTCGGGGATTCGTTGACCGCGTCTCACGCTGTGCTCGAGAACTGCTTTGACCACTCTCTGACCACAGCTTGAGGCCCACAGCTCGAGGCCTGATTTCCTCGGCTACATGTGAAATTTGACTCGCATACAGTTGAGAGGTCATTATTTTCTTAGACCTTGCTACAAGGATTATACTTCGCCTTCCAGCAAGCTCGGGGACTACATTGGTATGATGCACCTTCCAGTGCATCTCAGTATCAAGTTTTTAAAGACTTTGGGCTCTATTCTTTTAGACCCTGGCACCACGTGCCTACGTCACCTACTACCAGGCTCGGGGACTAAGTGGACGCACTTCACCTTGCAGTGAATGTGCTTGTTTTTTGACCCCTACGCCTCTGATGATCACCGATGCTACGCTTCAAGACACGCTTACGTTTCTTCACAGAAACCCAAGTGGGCACACTTCCTAGGAAGGAGAAATCTTTTTCTTTTCTCAAGAGCACCATACATTCTTCGGACAACCTACTTCTCTGACAACAACTCTTGCAACAACTGCTCGGATGCCGCTTTGACTGGTCGAAGACGTCAAGGACTCAAGCCTCACTGTTCGGAGAAGGTCAAGACGGCGTGTCGCATCAGAATATATGGCGCTCGGGGACTAGCTATGGGGGTATAAACCCCTGGTACCACAAGATGGTACATGGGCCGCACCATCTGAGGTGGCTTGGCCTATAAGATCAAGGTGTATATCAAAAGATTATAGAATGTACTAGATATTGTAATAGTACCAAATAGGTTATTCTACTTGTAACCCTTCTTCTCTAGCGTATATAAGGAGAGGAAGGAGTCCCCTAGAGGACAGGTCATACACCACATAACTCAATACAATATAACAAAGCATAAGATGTAGGGTTTTACGTCATGCTGACGGCCTGAACCTGTATAAATCTTGTGTCCTGTTACCATCCGGTTCGTATCTTACGCACCTGTCTACCGACAAATCACCATCATGGGCATACCCCTCGATGGACTGTCGACCACATTTTGTCGACAGTAACTTCTCTACGGGGCCCATTTACCCTTCTTATCCTTTGTACCCAGGCCTACAGTAACTCCATTCTCTCTCTCTTTCACACCGACGCCGCCCGATGCTCGTGCCTTCTCTCCTCTTGCACTCACGCCGTTGCCGTCATCTTGCCACGGTGTGTGGGTCCTCAGCAGTGACGCAGTGGTTGCTGGCCTCCTCTCTACGCTGCTAGTGACTGCAGCTGCCTCTTGGCCGAGTAGCTTCTCCCCTCACCTCTCCATTCCACGATTTGTAAGGTATAACCCTAACCTATCCCGATCTATGCAATGTGGGTGTCTCTGCCATGGATTTGTGTTCTTGGCAGTAGTATGATGGATTTAGGGGGAGATGTGATGGTTGAATCGAATTAGAAGATCGATTCTTGGGTGGAGGCATCCAACCCGTGCAGCAGTGCCACACTATAGAAGCAGCAGTGCTGCACCCTGCAGTAGCAGATGGCTGGTGGCTAGGATTCTTTGCCTATGGATTTGTTTTTCGATTGGATACAATCATCGCATACTCCTTTTTGAGTCTAAATACCACTATCATTCCATCCATTGCCATGCCCTATGTGCTTTTCTTATGAACTATGTGGTGATGTGGAAGAATGGTTGATTAATGGATTTGCTAAGAAAGAGGAAAGAGGTCATGAACCTATGGAGACACTAAGTGTGGTAGTGCCACCCTCAAGGTTTAGCAGTGCCACACTACCTGTGCAGCACTAGCCACTTTGTCTCCCAAGTTCATGATTTAGATCCTTTCTCTTATCAAGACCATTTCTCAAGTGTTTTTCTATGTCACATTGTATAGTTTCTAATTTAGTTCATTTCATGCATAGATGGACCCTGGAGGCCGTGTGAAGAGGAATATGGCGAAGAAGGACATGCCTTGTCATGGTCATGGTAGATCAGCTACAGCAAGCAGCAGTAGAGATGCACCACATGGTCGTGGTGGAAGGGAGGCTCATGATCAATACATCGAAGAGGAGGAAAGGTTGGAGAGACTTGGACACAGCACAAATGCCATTCCTCAGACCTCTCTGCACCTCACTGAGTTTGATGGCAGATACATCAAAGATTTTGAGGGTGAGATGTTGATGAGACCTCCAGTTGATACCCGCCAGCATGTAGTCACTAATTATTCTAAGAGCTGAAAGTTGGTAGAAGAGGCAAGAGGGATCAATCCCTATGCAATGCACAAGGATGTAGGCATTGACTACAAGTTTTGCAATGAGTTTTTATGCCACTGCCATACTTGGGGAAAGAAAGACCAAGATTAGGAAGATGCAATACATTGATTGGGATGAGATATAGTAGAAAGAGGAGCCTAAGTTTGATAAGGTGATCAGGATATGTGACAGATTTAAGCTATCTGACATCATAGGGTTCCAGTACCACTAGAATGAGGAGGTGCTTGCTTAGTTTCATGCTACATATTTCTATGACCAGTCCACTAATGACATCCACTGGATGATAGACGGCCAACAATATTGTGTTGACTACACTACCTTTAGTTAGATTTTGGATTTTGGAGAAGAGCACCGAACCTATTCACATATCCATGATGAGCCCAGAGCTGAGATTAGAGATATCAGATACATGTGAAGAGATAGTAGGGCTGCAGATGGTAAGAGGAGTGGTTTGCATAGCTATTATTACATCCTCAACAACCTCATCAGGAACACCATAAATCCTAAGGATGGAGCAGCCTCAGATATTAATGGATATGTGAGGAACGTGCTAGCTCATTTTGCTCCTGGTGGTGACAAGTTTAATGTCCCTTAGTTTATTTGGCATGAGTTGAGGCTTACTATGGAGGATATGAGGAGGGGGCTGCCCTATGCACCTTACCTCATGTTTTTGATTGAGAGGGTCATAGGACTTTGATTTCCAAAGGACGGGATGCACATCGTCTACAAGATAGAGAAGACCTAGCCAGCTGCAGCGAGCCAAGATGCGGGGAGCTCCTATGCTCATGATGATATTCCTGAGTCTTCCCACTCTAGGTCTCGATAATGGAAACAAGATGAAGAAGTTTGGAAGCTGGCTCAAGGCAATTTTTGGGAAGTACACTTATGCTGTAGAGCGTGCATATGAGACTCAACTTGAGCAGAGACAGCGGCGTGGAGAGCACCTTCCACCACTTCCTCCTATTCCACCTCCACCACAGTACAACCTTCTGAGCCACTCAGACACTGAGTTCGATGATGATGATTGTCGGGTACCAAAAACAAGGGGTACCCACAATCAACGATTAAGAAAAACAAAACCACGCCAAAACCGCTGCCCACAAAAATAGGATGAGCCGAAACAACGAACGAAATGCCTCAACCACGTTCTGACTCGTACGAGACACGCTCGACGGGATGCCTCGACCACGTTCTGACTCATACCAGGCTCGCTCGACAAGATGCCTCGACTACCGAGAAATCTCCGACTCGCACGACCCAGGATCGGGCCACTCGACCCACCTTATTCACCAACTCTGGACAAAAGTTAGAGCATTTAATGCAACTACCAACCACTTCCTACCCTCATGGCTGCAGCAACAACCGGCATGGAGGCAGTACCGGTGTCAAATCGCACTTTTTACTGCCCATCCCGGGATGGGCGGTGAAAGCCTGTCACTGTATGCGCCATACCTTGCACTATTCCGCCACTGATCACCCTCGAGGGAGAATACGACGAGTACCATACCCCGTGATTCCGGGGACTCGGCCTTATCCGTCCACCGTCGATCCACCTCGACTCATCCTCGACCGAGCCTCGACCCACCGACGGTCAAAACAAGCATGCAAGGCTTGCGTGACACAGGACCTGGAGTCTTTTCACCGTCTCATCATCTACATCACCATGGTGTCCAGGGATGGCCGGCCATTCTCGAAGCACGTCGCTACAGCAGCCTCCACAACGATCAACAAAACTTCACCTCAAAGGCACCCCCAGCGTCCCTGCCTCCTCTTACCCTATAAAAGGGCAGGCAGGGGGCTCTACAAAGGGGGCAAATGACGGACAACGAAAAACTAGTCACCATCCCATGATAGAAGATCAACATTTCAAGCAATCTCCTTTGTACTCTCACTTTTTCTCTCTGAGACCTAGGATCGGTTCCCTCTCTCACAGCTTGTAACCCCTACGTAAGCACTTAGGTGCAAGGAAATACAATACCCCCCTCCTCGCTAGACGTAGGGCCTTCTTTTGCCCGATCCAAGATAAACATCCGTGTACTCTCCTTGCATCACCATCCAGATTAGAGACATGCAGCATTGATTCACTCGTTGGCTTAGGACCCTCGCAGGACCGAACGCCGACAGTTGGCACGCTAGGTAGGGGATGCTGTGTGCCAACATCATTTTCCCACCATTTCTCTGGATGGCTGACCCCGAACGTCCACTCCCGTTGGCCACGGTGATCTGGTTTGGGGGCTTGGAGTTCATGTCCCTTGGCCACGGCTACGACATGGTCCTCCTCCCGCCCAGGCACCTGACTGACAGTGACCACGAGCTCTCCCAACCTGGGGGAGCGCTGCACCGGTATCGTCACTCTTGTTAGGCACGTGCCACCAGGCAACGGTGAGCCCAGCGCAACCGCCATCATCGCCTTGCGGAGGGTGATGGTATTCCCCGATCCGGCGCCTCTTAGCTAGACGCCAACACGAATTTCCTCACTGAGGATCTATGTAGGATGAGCTTGGCTGAGGGTAAGATGCCGACAGGGAGTCCTGTCGCTCTACCGCTCGGTATGGTGCCACCACCAAACAGGTCGACTACTCTGGCACCAGGAACAATGCCTTCATCAGCATTCCTGTTTGGACTAGACTCGGTTACCCAGGCATATGCTTCTTCTGTAAGCACCAGCATGAGTGCTTACGTGGAACTCCCTAGACACTATCTATGTTCCACCCTCGACCTCATCGCATCCACGCCAGCTTTCGAGTACCTGGACTCCATGGAGACCCTAGATACGGATCTCCATGCGACTGCCTTTTGACATCACGACCCTAGAGATGCATGAACTCACATGCACCCATTGTACTACTATTTCAGCGCCCTAGACTCTGACTCTGCCGATGACACCTACGACCTGACTCGCGAGTGCTTCAATATTGATGGAGCTGTCACGTCGGATTCGGAGGACGAGGTAGCCGTTGGAGGAAGGAACACGCCACCTCAGGTCGAGCTCCCTGCTGAGCGGGATGAGGCTTAATTCCTTGCGGATCAAGGAATGCAACTCGAGCAAATCCATGAGTTGTAGGATAGGCTCAACGAGGAACAAGAAAATCTGTGCCTACTTCAACAAACCCTCGAGCACGAGCGCGCGGCCCGCGCACACGGTGGAGGAGCTCAAGAGAGAGCTCGCGACGTCAATCGTCGCATCGTCAAGGATCGGGCAGTCAAGCCCCGGTTTTCGGTCGAGCCAGCCAGAATGTGGTTGCAGTGGCCATGCTCCTTTGTAACATGCCCGAGCTGTCGAACCTCGAGGCCCGTCGAGCCCATGATGAAATCTGAGGACTCCTCGAGACCGCTGCCATGCAGCAGGCCGAGAGTTCTGCCTCGAGGCGACGCTGGCTTGCCTCAGAGCAGCCTGCGGAGCCCTCCCGATAGGAGAGAGAGGCCTCAATTCATCCCGAGCATGCCCAATGGAACAAGGTGGCCCCTGTCCATGAACGCATCATCGACAACCGTGAACCTCGAGATGCCCGTGACAACATCATCGAGCGCCGGATGCATAAACATGGTGACGGTGCAGGATCAAAGCCCTTCACCCGAGCCACCAGGCCCTCGGGTCTTTAGCAACGCCATTCGCGAAACATTACTCTCGGCTCGGTTCTGCCCCCCACGACTCTTACCAAGTATAACGGTGAAACCAAACATGAACTTTGGCTCGCTAACTTCTGCTTGGCTTGTCAGTTGGGTGGGGCCACCGACGACCGGGTCATCATTCGATAACTCCCCCTATTCCTATCGGACACCGCTCGAGCCTGGCTCGAGGACCTCCCACCTCGACAAATCCACGACTAGAACGACCTTGTGAGAGTGTTCGAGGGGAACTTCAAAGGAACCTACATGTGCCCCGGCAACTTGTGGGATCTCCAAAGATGCAACAGAAGCCGAGCGAATCCCTCCGGGACTACATCCGGCGTTTCTCCAAACAACACACCGAGCTCCCCAACATCACCGACTCCGACGTCATCATGGCCTTCCTCTCTGGTACCACCTGCAAAGAGTTGGTCCGAGAGTTGGGTCGCAACACTCCCATCACTGCCAACGGTTTGATGGATATTATCACCAACTTCGCCACCACACGAGGTGGCAGTTGGTGCCATCTTTGGTAGCGACCAGGACAAAGGGAAGCACAAGGAAGAGGATCCCGCAGGCTCCAGCCATGGCTCAAAAAGGAATAAGAAGAAGAAGAAGAAGAAGAAGAAGAAGAAGAACCAGTAGGGCAAACAAGAGGCCTCGACCGACGACCTTGTTGTTGCTGCTGATCGTAAGAAACCTCGAGGGCCCCCCGGTGGGGGCATTTTTGACAAAATGCTCAAAGAACCGTGTCCCTACCACAATGGGCCCACAAACCACAACCACGAGGACTGCCACATGCTCTGGAGATACTTTGAAAGCATAGGCATCAAGAAAGACGACAAGAAGGAGGATCCTAAGGGAGACGACAAGGACGAGGGGTTTCTCGAGATCCATGACTGCTTCAAGATATACGGAGGACCCTCGACGCGCCTCTCAACACGGCAGCACAAGCGGGAATGTCGAGAGGTCTTCTTCGTGCAACTCGCAACCCCTCTCTTCCTTTACTGGTCCAAGGTGGCCATCACTTTTGACCGTGATGACCACCTAGACTACGTCCCCAATCCTGGGGTCTACCAACTTGTTGTCGATCCCATCATCGCCAACACATGCCTCACCAAGGTGCTCATGGATGGCGGTAGTGGTCTTAACATCATCTATTCCTAGACCCTTGACCTTCTAGGAATCATGAGGACGCACCTCCCACCCAGCGTCAGGGGCTTCCATGGAGTCGTGCTGGGGAAGCGAGCAGAGCCTGTCGGGCGGGTCGACCTGCTTGTCTGTTTCGGCACTCCCGCCAACTTCAGGAAGGAGACTCTCACTTTCGAAGTGGTTGGATTCCATGGAACATATCACGCCATTCTTGGGCACCCCTGCTACGCCCGGTTCATGGCGGTCCCCAATTACACCTACCTCAAGCTCAAAATGTCGGGCCCCAATGGTGTCATCACTGTTGGGCCCTCCTATGAGCACGCTTATGAGTGTGACGTGGAATGCGTCGAGCACAGGGAAGCCATCCTAGAGTCGACAACCTTGGCGGTGAACCTCGACAGTTTGGCTGATGAGGTCCCCGACCCCAAGCGCCACACCGGCAACTTCGAGCCCGCAGAAGACATCAAGCTCATACCTCTCGACCCCACCGACCCGAAAGGAAAGGCATTGAGCATCAGCGCCACCCTTGATCCCAAATAGGAAGCAGTGTGTTGATGCAAAAGTGGATCTGCAAACACAAAGGGCTAATACCCAATCCGATATCCAAAGCGTGCCAGTCGATTTGACCTGTTAATTGACAAGGATGAAAATTCGAGTACTTTGGTCCTGACAACAGCGATACGCCCGGAAGCCATGGCCAAGAGGTACTCACGCAGAACTCGAGGATCACCGAAGGTCGCACTGAAGCGATGCAGCTCGTCGAATCGATGAGAACTCGTAAAAAGAAAAATATGCAAATTGATGAAGTCACCGAAAAGTAAGTAGATGGAAATAGGAGTAAAATTGGTTTGATATTGATTGATTCTTTTTACATTGTCCCTCAGTCTATATTTATACCCTGATATGAGGAAACATAACCAGACACGACTAGGACACCGAGTCCATATCTAAGGAAAAACGTGACTCTTACATGAATCATACTCTAACAAATATAGAAAAAGGAAATCAACACCTATCTACTTCCCTGTCCACCTCAATTACGATGAAATTTTCATCGACCTCGTCTCCATCGGCATGCTTCTCGTCATCACAAGCTTCATCGGCAGTAGTCTTCAAATCTTCCTTCATCGGCATCGGCAATAACATCTCCGATCTTACCAGCAACGCCTCTAAGTCTAAGTCAACCTTTCCATCGGTCACCACCATTCATCGGCAACAATCTTCACAAGCTGATCTTCATCGGCACCCTTCTATCAGTGTAATACAATAACTTTTCTTCTGCCGATTAGCCCACTCTGATCATTTTGACACGTGCCAAAAACGGTGTCAACACATGCCCCCCAATTTCGGAGTATAAAATCATTGATGCTCCGAAATTTACTTCAGACAACGATTGCCTTTACCCAATTATCTTAATTTATAACATAATCTGTTACCAAATCCAATCAAATCTACTCCTGATTCACGCGTCTCGGTAAATATTGCACGATCTTCAACCACTCTTGCTCCGATTATGGTTAAGATACAAAAACAATAGCCCATCGGCAAGAACCTAACACAGTGACGCTACCGCTCTTAGAATTAAAATATCCTGTATCAAGATTTCTTCTGAGCCATGATTACTTGCCATCAAATCATCTGTACAATCCCTTGATTATCATGCGAACAATTAGCATATCCATCTGAACTACCTCGACCTACACGCGTGCGGCAGAGAGATAAGTCCAGAATACCCCTATTCCAATCGGCCTATAAATAAATCTCTCCCAAATGCACGTCTTCTACCCTTAGACTCTAACCCTCAGCATTCTCTCTTTCTGGCTGCGACCCCGACGAACAACCGTGCGACCTCAACCAGCAAGAACCTTCCTCAGCGGCAACCTCGAGTCTCCAGCTACGCCTCCATCCTTCTCAAAACAATGGCGATCAACTTCGATGTCCCTACGGTTTGTTTCACCTTCATCCCTTTTTACTGTGATTCCTTTTGCCCTTGCAAGTTCATATAGTTGGTGATTTTTTTTCTCTTTTCCTCTGTTCTTTTGATCCTCCAAACTTAGGAACTATGCAACAAGTTAGTTATCCCAACAAATCAGCCGCACATCCAATGTCTAGGCCCAATGGGTGACCCAGATCCAACCGATTTGATCAATGTAGAGACTAACAAAATTCCCTTCAGAGCCCAGAATTTCTCTTTAAATTTATGGAAAGATACCTTCCGGTCTTGGCCTAAAACCACCAAGGGGTGGAAAGATTGGTATTTGAGGGTAAATGAGTCGATGCAAGTGTACTGGGTAGAGCGAAAGCTAGACCAATGCATCAGGCTGTCCATTGCCGATATGCAGAAGAATGAGTCGATGATGATTGCTGCCGCTTATTTCTGGTCAGACACAACAAATACCTTCATGTTTGGACGTGTCCCAGCTACTCCCACCCTTGTCGATGTATACATGCTCACCGGCCTAGATATTTCAACTGTTGATGAGGCCTCCATTTATGGTAGAAAATCTGAGTATAGGGTGAATACCCGTAACATCGGTGGTTGGACAGGGTATATTCAAGAATACAGGAGGACTAGGATAGTTGGTCAGAGGGAACACGCCACATTCCTGAACATGTGGTTAGAAAAAATTATTTTCTATGGTCGATCGGTAGGGCCAACCAATGCTTACCTCCCCGCAGCTGAACTACTGGCCAACGGTGTAAGGTTCCCTCTTGGCCGATATCTTCTGAGCTCCACTTATCACCTTTTACATCAAGTGTCTCAAAAGCTTCTGCTTGGTGAACCCATCGGCAACTTAGGAGGCCCATGGTGGTTCATCAACATGTGGCTGAATGCCCACATGCACAAACACTTGCAATGGGACTTCTTTGTCCAGCAATTCCCGCGAGATATCGCCGAAGACTACGAACTTGGAGATGAAGAATCGGCAACACGCCCACCCCTTAATTTTGGTGAAGCCATAATTGTTCTTCCTGGAACAGAGGCCAATGAAGATCAGATCAGCCGATTCTTCCAAAGCTTTTACAATGGTCTTTCCTATGATCATCGGGCCTGGATGCCCTACATCGACGAAGAAACCAGATTCCCCCTTCTCTTCAATTTCGCCGATGATACCTTGAATAAGGATGATGAACTTATGATAACCATCATTACTCCCTAGGCAATCCTAGTGAATACATTCGATAGTGGGAAAAACACCAACATCACCAATGAATTCTACAATCCATCGGCAGTATCACGTCAATTGGCCTTTGGACAGCTGCCAATTAAACTTTGTTTTGCCGATGTGATTAAACCGAGAGAAACAATCACCAGCGGAACAGACTAGAGCAGGGTAGTGCGACTCTCTCCTGATGTTGATGCTACAGATGTTGATCTATCCACCTGGATGCCACCCTCTTTTATCACTGAATCATATAAGCTATGGTGGCAAGAGTGGAAGGAACAATTATTTGCAACATCCATTCATACATATCGGCATATGATTGACCTCGAGCATGTCATTCCTGATGATGTAGTAAGTTTCTTTTAACACCCTTATTTTTTTATTTTATATATCAGCAACTAACTTTCTTGTGACAGGTCGATGACCCAGCACCATCCATAAGCAGGAGTGGGAGACCCTATGACCTTCGACCTATCTCCCTAATATCACCGATCGGCTACAATGCCCCTACCCTGGGTGCTCTGACTCATCAAAGAACCCGTGCCAAGAAAATCACTACCAAGCCAAAACTGGCTAAGGCTAGGGACACTCCATCGATTGCCGCTGCGACCTTGATAAAAGCGTTCAAGGTAACAACCATGTTTATTCCAACTCACGCCGATCTCAGACTATACTAACACTAATTTTTAGGATGTAAGAACTACTGCTGGATCATTATCGGCAACTCCTCTAGCATTAAGCACTACCATCTCTGACAAACCTTCAGAGGTAATCCTTCAACTTTACATTTAATCTGTTAAAAATCATATCTTACACCTGTTTTTGCAGCAACAA
The DNA here is from genome assembly GCA_038087645.1 of Saccharum hybrid cultivar R570. Lineage (NCBI taxonomy): Eukaryota > Viridiplantae > Streptophyta > Magnoliopsida > Poales > Poaceae > Saccharum > Saccharum hybrid cultivar. Next base: position 30,894,728 of record JAQSUU010000001.1, on the reverse strand, counting down.
ACGGGTACATCAGTAAGTGTACCATATGTCCAACCTTCACAACCAACAAGTGTCGATGCCCCCCAGCCAACCGTTGCTGAGGCCCAAACAAAGTGCAAAGCTTCAACAGATATTGAGGCACAGCCAAAACGGCAGAAGTCCATACCGATCCCAACATCTAATCCAGCACCTCCGAGCCAACTAGAATCGGCCGATGCAACTAAGCAAGCAGTCGATCCTCCTGCACAGGGCACATCATCGGCCGTTGTATCCCAAGGACCAACTATTAATGAGACCATGGAGGAATTGCCATCAAACTTAGCACTAGTTAATCCTAAAGCTGAAGATATCCCATCGGCAAGCTCAGCCGATCCTTCACATGGCACACTCCAGGTTGCTTCCTCCAGTCAAAGATAAGAAATTACCTTGAAGCAAGTAAGCCGATTGACCTAACCGATTTATAATATTCATACTTGTCCTCAACTGACCCCTTTTCTTCTTTCAGGAACAAGACTCCCCAGATAGTTTATTTTCCTTTGCCATCGACATTTCTGACGATGACGGAGAAGAGGCAAGCTCTTCACTTGCACTAGGGGCAATATCGGCAGAAGTCAAGTCCAAGCTGGAGGCTCTACTGAACTTGCTGCAGCAAGATACCGCCCAGTTGGTGGATGATTCGGACCCTGCAAAAGCGATCTTCAAAACAATTCATGGCCAGGTCCCTACCAACATCGAAGAGGCACTCTTCCTAGCAGCCCACTTAGAAAGCCGTCAACTCCAATATCAGAGGGCTGCTCAACACATTGCCGATAGAGCCGCTCAGGCTCAGCTTAAAGAAGAGATGCTACAATTGAAATAGACCACCGATGAGAAGCACAAGAACATCGGCACTTTGTAGACTTTGGGTGCCGAACTTAAGCAGAAAATCTCGGACTTATCGGCAAAGAGAATGGCTCTACTGGCTGAACTAAAAGAAGTCGAGGCAGCTCTAACTCATGCCAGGCAGGAAGAAAGCCAGTTACCCAATGCTATCAAGGCTCTTCAGCAAGAAAGAGACATCCAAGCTCACAAAGCCCTAGCAATAAAGAAAAAACTTAAGCCAGTGGAGGGTGCTACCGACGAAGATATCAAAGAGATAAAGGAAGCCGATCAGATTTGCCTGCGTGCGATATCGGTCATCCAATCTTTACTAAATTTGTAAATCTTGTTTATTGCATTGGTGCTCTATGAAACACTGATACCCTTGTATGATTCTGGCCAATAGGACTGTTATCAGCACTTATGCTTTTATGCATCCATCCAGATACTAGGGTAATATTTCTTTAAATATTTTCCGTTTAATGCTCTGGGAAATACAACCCCTTCGAGGGTTTCTAGAATATATGCGTTGCCAGGAACAAATTGGTTTATCCAATATGGACCCTCCCAATTAGGAGACCACTTGCCAAACTTTGAACTTTTAGTCCCAATCGGTAAAATCAACTTCCAAACCAGATCTCCATCAGCAAACTCCTTTACCTTCACCTTCTTTTCATACCATCTGGCTACCCTTTTCTTATTTTCTTCGATGCTAACTAAAGCCTTCAACCGATGACCTGCCACATCTTCTAACTCGTCTTTCATAAGAGTATCATAGTCATCGGCTGTCAGTTGATCTTGAGAAAATATCCGCCTAGAGACAGTTTTAATTTCCCAAGGCAATACTGCATCGTGGTCGTATACTAACTGATAAGGCGTTACTTTGATTGCACCATGACATGCCATTCGATATGACCATAGGGCTTGATTCAATACTGTATGCCACCGCTTAGGATTTTCTTTAATTTTGCGCTTAATGAGTTTGATAATTCCTTTGTTAGAAGCCTCAGCCTGACCATTAGCTTGAGCATAATAGGGAGAGGAATTCAAAACTTTAATCCCCATACCAATAGCAAACTCATCAAATTCTCCCGATGTAAACATAGTACCCTGATCGGTAGTGATAGTTTGAGGAATACCAAATCGGTAAACAATATGCTCTTTCACAAAATCGATCATACTAGCCGATGTCACCTTTTTCAAAGGAACTGCTTCAATCCATTTTGTGAAATAATCGGTAGCAACAAGAATAAATTTATGTCCTTTGCTCGATGGTGGATAAATCTGACCGATGAGATCGATAGCCCATCCCCGGAACGGCAAAGGTTTAATTATAGGATTCATAGCCGATGCAGGCGCTCTTTTAATATTACCGAACTTCTGACACCCCTGACATCCTTTAAAATATTTAAAGCAATCATCAAGAATAGTCAGCCAATAGTATCCATTCCTTCTGATCATCCACTTCATCTTGAAAGCTGACTGATGTGCCCCACACACTCCTTCATGAATTTCACCCATCAAGCTTGTCGATTCATCATCGCTAATACATCTGAGTAAAACTCCATCTATAGTCCGATAATATAATTCATCATCGAGGAGCACATATTTAGTGGCCTGAAATCTTATACGTCTTTCAACCTTCTTAGATGGATCCCTTAAGTAATCGACAATCTCCTTTCTCCAGTCATCGGTATCAACTGCGGATGTCAGCACCTCCTGGATAGGCTGATACCCTAAAGCATGCTGAGCTAGCCGATTAGCTTCTTCATTATGCAATCAAGAAATATATTCAAGACAAAAATCTTTAAACTCTTTCAATAATTGCAAACATCTCTCATGATATGAGATCAAAACTTCACTTCGGCATTCATAAATCCCAGCTAATTGATTTATAACCAGCATAGAATCACTAAAGATTTCGACAGCATCGACATGTATCTCCCTAAGTAATTCCAATCCTTTTATCAAAGCTTGATACTCAGCTTGATTGTTTGTCGATGTAGCAACAATTGGTAACGAAAACTCATATTTCCTTCCTTGAGGTGAAATCAACACAATGCCGATACCTGCTCCTTCACCACACGTAGACCCATTGAAGAAAAGTGTCCAAGGAGCAACTTCTAGAGAGTCCACTATACTACAATGCTGAGTGACAAAATTAGCCATAACCTGCCCTTTAACTGCCTTAGCCGACTCATAACGTAGGTCAAATTTTGACAATGCTAAAATCCACTTGCCGATCCTACCACTTAATATCGGCATCGACAACATATATTTGACCACGCCATCTTTGCATATGACAGTACATTCGGCCGATAGCAAATAATGCCTCAATTTAATACAAGAAAAGTATAGACACAGACATAATTTTTCGATGGTTGAATACCTTGTCTCAGCATCCACCAATCTTCTACTCAAATAATAAATAACACATTCTTTCCCTTCAAATTCTTGAATAAGAGCTAAGCCGATAACAGTATCATCAGTTGACAAATATGACCTAAAGGGTTTCCCGTGTTGGGGTGGAACTAGCACTGGAGGGTTTGTTAAGTACTTCTTAATTTCATCTAGGGTCAACTGCTGCTCAGCTCCCCATACAAATTCCTGATCGGCCTTCAATTTAAGCAACAGACTAAAAGCTTTGATCTTACCCGATAGATTAGATATGAACCTTCTAATAAAATTAATCTTGCCGATCAAAGATTGCAATTCAGTTTTATCGGTAGGAGCAACCACCTTGTTAATTACATCAATAGACTTCCTACTGATTTCAATACCTCTCTGATGCACCATAAAACCCAAGAATTGACCTACCGATACACCAAACGCACATTTATAAGGATTCGTCTTCAATCCATGCTTCCTCGTGCACTCCAGTATCTTTTGTAGATTGGCTAGATGTTTTGTGATATCCCCAGACTTAACCACTACATCATCAATGTAGATTTCCACTAATGTACCGATGTACTCATGAAAAATAAAATTTATAGCTCTCTGATAAGTAGCACCGGCATTTTTCAAACCGAAGGTCATGACTATCCATTCAAACAACCCCACATGACATGGACATCTGAAAGCAGTCTTGGGAATATCTTCTTTAGCCATGAATATTTGATTATAACCTGCATTACCATCCATGAAGCTGATAATCTGATGTCCGGCTGTAGCATCAATCAACAAATCAGCAATAGGCATTGGATAACCATCCATCGATGTGGCTTTGTTGAGGTTCCTAAAATCAATACAAACACGAAGTTTCCCATTTTTCTTATAAACAGGAACCACATTAGAAATCCACTCTGCATATCGACACTGCCGAATAAACTTTTCCTCAATTAATTTAGTTATTTTGGCCTTAATATCAGGAAGTATATTAGGGTTGCATCGGCGTGCTGGCTGCTGATATGGCCGAAATCCAGATTTGATAGGTAACCGATGTTCAACTATCGATCGGTCTAATCTAGGCATTTTAGTATAATCCCAAGCAAAACAATCTTTATATTCTTTTAACAAATTGGTTATTTGCTGCTTACACTTGGAATCTAACTTAGCGCTAATAAAAGTAGGCCTTGGCCTATCACCATTACCAATATCAACCTCTACTAAATCATAAGCTGATGTGAACCCCTGACCTAATTTTCCATCATCGCCAAACCTATCCATTAAAACTCCTCAGAACCGACTGCTTGGATCGGTGGAATTTCATAATCAGCAACTCTGAGGAACTCTTTCTCCCAAACTTCTCCTGATATGCATTTGGTTCGCTCATAAGTATCTGATTCTACCGATGCAATGATATAAGAAGAATCACCAGGGACAACCTCAATCTTATCCCCAACCCACTGTGCGAGGCATTGATGCATTGTGGAAGGAACACAACAATTGGCATGAATCCAGTCCCTTCCTAGAAGCAGATTGTATGCACCTTTACCATTGATAACAAAGAACGTCGTCGGCAAGGTTTTGCTGCCGATGGTCAATTCAACGCATACTGCCCTTTTAGCTGGTGACACATTGCCTTCAAAATCTTTTAGCATCATATCAGTTTTGGTCAAGTCTTGATCTCCTTTGCCAAGTTTCCAATACATTACATAGGGCATAATATTAATCGTAGCTCCTCCGTCGATAAGTATCTTAGATACAGGCTGCCCATCAACTCTTCCTTTCACAAACAAAGCTTTGAGATGCTATCTCTCGTCATCGGTAGGTTTCTCAAAAATAGCCATCATTGGATCTAGTGCCAACTGAGCTACTTGATCAGAGAGAACAACTTCTTCCTCATCATAAGAGAGTGCCAGAAACTCCATCGGCAACATAAATACCATATTAACATCTACCGATGTACCTTTATCTTTGTGTTTCACCTGCCACTGCCGATGTCCGGACCTCTCATTGGAAGAGCTTTCCTCTCGATATAGGTCCTCCTGACGCTCACGCTGCATCCTCCTTTTCTGTGTTTTTGTCAAACCCTCAGGGCACCATCGAGGAAGCTTAGTTTTCGAAACTGGCTGATAACAGGTCCTAGTTGATTCTACATGACGTATATTAGGGTCCCTGTAGAATATTTCTTCATCGGGAACTCTTGCGTTTGCCATCTCCTCAAGCTCCTCTTGATTCCTTGGAAAATATCTAGCACGCTTACCAAGCCTTTCATGTACACTAAGTCTGCCCCCCAGCCGATCATGTACTGATGATCTGCCTCTGATTGGCTCATTGATAGATAAACCCTGATTACTAGGCTAAAACCTCCTTTCTGGCTGATTGGCCCCATAGTAACCATTGCACTCAGGGCAATTTTCAACAGTCGGCAATTTAATGCCTTCTTCCCAGCAATGGATGAAAAACGGGCACCTCCAATGATCTTTATGCCGATACCACTCTTCCCGATGTCTCTCTTCTTGCTGTTGTTGATATCGGTCCCTATGCTGATGCCAACCCTCCTGCTGCCTTCGATGGGTAATCACAATGCTAGGTCAAGGAGGTTTTTTGGAACTACCACTTTCTCCCAGCAGACCCTTGCTTTTTGCGTCATCGGTAGTTATTCAATGCTGGGGATCCACTGATGCGTTTTTCTCAGCAGCCTCTGATGTCAATACCTTGGTCTTACCCTTGGCATCCAACATATTTGCTGGAAAAGGGTGCTGATCAATTTTCATCGGCTTCTGGGTCTTGGAGTTGCCAAACTTAATTCTCCCAGATTCGATGGCCGATTACAACTTCTGCCTGAACACCTTACACTCATTTGTACAGTGTGAAGTTGCATTGTGCCATTTGCAGTACAGGATCTTCTTTAGTTCTTCTGCTGATGGAATCACATGATTAGGTGACAACTTAATTTGACCTTCTTGAAGCAAAAGATCAAATATCTTGTCAGCTTTGGTGATGTCAAAGGTAAATTTCTCTGGCTCTTTCTGACCAAAAGGACAAGATATTGACCTTTTATTCTTAACCCACTCAGCTAAGCCGATAACTGGTTATTCATCAGAATCAGAATCTTCTACCTCATTAACAAATGATACTTTTTTGCTCCAATTCTTTTTAGGCTCAAACACCCTAGTGTCTTGATCAGAGATCCTTTGTACAAGATGACTCAGGCTTTCAAACTCCTAAGAAGCATACCTGTCCTTGAGATGTGGCAATAACCCTTGAAAAGCTAGATCGGCAAGCTGCCGATCATCCAGCACCAGGTTGTAGCACTTATTCTTTACATCTCGTAGCCTCTGCACAAAGCTTTCTACCGATTCATCAATACGTTGCCTCAATTTTACTAAATCGGTAAGCTTCTTTTCATGGATTCTAGCAAAGAAATACTTATGAAATAGTTTTTCTAGATCAGCCCAAGTAATAATAGAATTTGGTGGCAATGATATGAACCACGTGAATGCTGATCTAGACAAAGATGATGAAAATAATCGAACTCTTAATTCATCTCTGCTAGCTGCCTCTCCACATTGAATAATGAAGCGATTGACGTGTTCCATCGTTGATGTATCATCTTGTCTAGAAAATTTGGTGAAATCCGGTACCTTGTACCGATTTGGGAGAGGAATTAAATCATATGCTGGAGGGTATGGAGTCCGATAAGAATAAATATTAACTTTGGGTTTTATCCCAAACTGATCTCTCATGATTTCTGCTATCTTATCGGCCCAAAAAGCATCAGCCTCCTGCTGATGAACTGGCTAAATTTCTACAGGAGGTGCCTACTGATATCCCTCCACGTATCTTTGTGACACATGATCTCCAGCAATTGGCATATTTGCCGCCACTTGTGGCCCACTAACCTGCTGAGCTGCCGATGCCTGATTCTGAAAACCAGCTTGCATATGACCTTGCTGAATTCCTGCAACTTGCTGATTCTGCTGAACTGCATGCTGAATAGGTAACTGTCCTATCCAACCATTATTATAACTCATCGGTACAAAGCTTGCCGATGGCTGGTAACTTGCTGAAATTGTTGGATAACAATTAGCATAACCGGCTTGAGACATGAACTGCATCCCAGGTTGACTCATAGCAGGGGCCTTCTGCTGCATCGGCAGTAGGCTTGCCGATGGACTTGTATTGGGTGCTTGAAACGAAGGCATCTAGAAACCTCCTGAAGTTGATTGCACAGTAGTTGATCTAGCATATTGAGGTACCTGATTCATCGGTGAAACAGCCGATGATACAGGAGCTTTTCCTGTTGCGTCAAACAATTGAGGTAAACCAGAGTTGAAGGCAGACAACTCCGGAGGTATACCATATCCACACCAATTAGCAGGAATCTGGCTGTTTTGAGACACAGGCCCTGACATAGCTGATGCCGATAGATCTGTATTGAGCTGAACTCATCCTCCTAAAAGTACTGTATCTGATCTTATCGGTGTAGATTGAACATTAGGCAAACCTGCCGAGACTAGAGGAGAAGTAACTTCTGTACCCACAATGGCTGAGGGAGCCGATGGAGCATTGACCGATGCCGGTTCTGGTTGATGATAAGTTGGCCCAATATAATGTGGTGGCACTTGTCCCTCTTTAAAAGTTTGAACCACAGTATTGTGAACAGTATTGGACAGCACATTGGAGTGGTTACTCAAAGCATGATTTACTGCAGAATTAACCATCTCTTGAAGTTTACCAGGATTGAAGTCAAAGGTAACCTGCCGAGGCAACAACAGATCTTGCTTCTGTATGACTTCTCCGCTCCTGTTCAAGCTGAATGATTTTAGGCAAAGCTGCCTATAATCCTCTATAGCCTTTTCCATAGCCTGCTTCTGATCTTCCTTAAGATCTTCTTCCGATATCGCGATGACGTTCTCCGAATCGATCTCAGGATTGAACATATTGATCGTGTTGATTTGTCCCACCGGGCGTGCCAAAATATGTGTTGATGCAAAAGTGGATCTACAAATACAAAGGGCTAATACCCAATCCGATATCCAAAGCGTGGCAGTCGATTTGACCTGTTAATCGACAAGGATGAAAATTTGAGTACTTTTGTCCTGACAACAGCGATACGCCCGAAAGCCACAGTCAAAAGGTACTCACGCAGAACTCGAGGATCGCCAAAGGTCGCACTGAAGCGATGCAGCTCGTTGAATCGATGAAAACTCGTAAAAAGAAAAATATGCAAATTAACGAAGTCACCGAAAAGTAAGTAGATGCAAATAGGAGTAAAATTGGTTTGATATTGATTGATTCTTTTTACATTGTCCCCCAGATATATTTATACCCTGATCTGAGGAAACATAACCAGACACGACTAGGACACCGAGTCCATATCTAAGGAAAAACGTGACTCTTACATGAATCATACTCTAACAAATATAGAAAAAGGAAATCAACACCTATCTACTTCCCTATCCGCCTCAATTACGATGAAATTTTCATCGACCTCCTCTCCATCGGCATGCTTTCCGTCATCACAAGCTTCATCGACAGTAGTCTTCAAATCTTCCTTCATCGGCATCGGCAATAACATCTCCGATCTTACCAACAACGCCTCTGAGTCTAAGTCAACCTTTCCATCGGTCACCACCATTCATCGGCAACAATCTTCACAAGCTGATCTTCATCGGCACCCTTCTATTAGCGTAATACAATAACTTTCCTTCTGCCGATTAGCCCACTCTGATCATTTTGACACGTGCCAAAAACGGTGTCAACGCAGTGCCAAAAACGGTGTCCCTCGGATATGCCAGGCATACCTAGGGAAGTCGCCGAGCACGCCTTGGAGATCCGAGCCGGCTCCAAACCGGTGAAGCAACGCTTGCGCCGCTTCGACGAGGAGAAGCGCAAGGTCATTGGCGAGGAGGTCCACAAGCTATTGGAGGCTAGATTCATCAAGGAGGTTCATCATCCCGAGTGGCTAGCTAATCCTGTATTAGTTAAGAAAAAGAATGGGAAATGGAGGATGTGTGTAGACTATACTAGTTTGAATAAAGCATGTCCAAAAGTTCCTTTTCCTTTGCCACGCATTAATCAAATCGTTGATTCTACTGTGGGATGTGAAACTCTATCATTCCTAGATGCGTATTCCGGCTACCACCAGATCAAAATGAAGGAGTTTGACCAGCTCGCGACCTCATTCACCACCCCATTCGGCATGTATTGCTACGTTACAATGCCCTTCGGTCTCCGGAACGCAGGGGCTACATACTAGTGATGCATGCAACACATTTTTGGTGAACACATTGGACCAACCGTCGAGGCTTACGTCGACAATATCATTGTCAAAACCAAGAAGATTAGTAATTTGATAAACGACCTTGACGTTGCGTTCAAATGCCTTAGGGCCAAGAACATTAAACTCAACCCCGAGAAATGCGTCTTCAGCGTTCCTCGAGGCATGCTCCTAGGGTTCATCGTTTCCGAACATGGCATCGAGGCCAACCCGGAAAAAATCACCGCAATAACCAAAATGGGCCCTATCCGTGATCTAAAGGGCGTGCAGAGGGTCACGGGCTGCCTTGCGGCCCACAGTCGCTTCATTTCGCGCCTCGGCGAAAAAGCGCTCCCACTGTATTGTCTCCTAAGGAAATTGAAACACTTCTCATGGACCCTCGAAGACGAAGAAGCCCTTGCAAAGCTCAAAGCTATGCTGTCCAACTCACCGATCCTCGTCCCTCCGACCACAGGGGAACCCCTCCTACTTTACGTCACCGCAACGACACAAGTGGTCAGTGCGGTCTTGGTTGTCGAGAGGGTAGAGGAAGGACATACCCTGCTCGTCCAGAGACCGGTCTACTTCATCAGTGAGGTGCTCTCAGAAACCAAGGTTCGCTACCCGCAGATCCAGAAGCTGTTGTACGCCATTGTCTTAACGCGGCGCAAACTTTGTCACTACTCTGAGGGCCACTCGGTGACCGTGGTGTCTTCTTTCCCTTTGGGAGAGATAGCCCGAAACCGAGAGGCCTCGGGTAGAATAGCAAAGTGGACAGTCGAGCTCATGGGTGAGACCCTCTCTTACGCGCCACGCAAAGCCATCAAATCCTAGGTGCTAGCAGATTTCCTGGCAGAGTGGACCGACACTCAACTTCCTCTGGTTCAGCTCCAGGCTGAGCTTTGGACCATTTATTTCGACGGGTCACTAATGAAAATGGGAGCAGGCGCGGGCTTGCTCTTCATCTCACCCCTCGAAGTCCACATGCGCTATATCATCCGGCTTCATTTTCCTGCCTCCAACAACATCACCGAATACGAGGCGCTCGTCATGGGCCTACAAATCGTCGTCGAACTAGGGGTCCGACACCTCGACGTTCGTGGTGACTCCCAGATCATGATCGACCAGATCATGAAGAGCTCAAGTTGTCGTTATCCCAAGATGGAGGCCTACTGTGAGGAGGTACATCGCCTTGAGGACAAGTTTCACGGCCTTGAGCTCAACCATGTTGCATGCAGATATAATGAGGCCATCGATGAACTCGCGAAAATCGCTTCTAGTCGAACTACAGTTCCACCTGACGTTTTCACGAGAGATCTCCATCAACCATCTGTCAACATCAGGGCAGACGGAGGGGTCGATGGGCCGTCACTCGATCCCCCACCTGAAGCAGAAGCCCCCTCGACCGGGGCTGAAGCCATGCAGGCGGAAGCCTCAACCCCGCCAGCCAACCTTAAGCTTAACTGGCGTGTTCCGTACCTCGACCATCTCACTCGAGGGGACCTCCCCTCGGATAAGATCGAGGCTCTATGGATCACTCGTCGGGCCAAATCCTTTGTGATATTTGGCGACAACAAGGAGCTGTATCGCCGCAGCCCTACGGGCATCCTTCAAAGTTGTATCACAAATGAGGAAGGCAGGAACCTGCTCAATGATCTACACTCGGGGGCTTGTGGTCATCACGCGGCGCCTCGAACCCTCATTGGAAACACATTCCGACAAGGTTTCTATTGGCCGACCGTAGTCTTTGATGCTGTCAAGCTAGTACGCTGCTGCAAAGGATGCCAGTATTATGCAAAGACAAACGCACCTCCCGGCTCATGCCCTACAAACTATTCCCATCACATGGCCGTTCGTTGTTTGGGGGCTCGACTTGGTCGGACCCCTAAAAAGGACAACTAGTGGCTTCACCCACTTGCTCGTCGCCATTGACAAATTTTCCAAGTGGATTGAGGCCCGTCCTATCACTAGCATCAGGTCTGAGCAAGCTATGCTATTTTTTACCGACATCGTCCACCGCTTTAGGGTTCCTAACTGCATCATCACGGACAACGGCACCTAATTTACCGGTAAAAAGTTTCTAGATTTCTACGACAACCATCACATCTATGTGCTATGGTCGACCGTAGCTCATCCAAAAACAAATGGCCAAGTAGAACGTGCCAACGGCATGGTCCTACAAGGCCTGAAGCCAAGAATTTTTGACAAGTTAAACAAACACGGCAAAAAATGGGCCGCTGAGCTTCCCTCGGTCCTGTGGAGCCTAAGAACGACGCCAAGTTGAGCCACGGGGTTAACTCCGTTCTTCTTAGTCTATGGGTCCGAGGCTATGCTCCCAACTGATGTAGAATATGGATCCCCGAGGCTGAAAGCCTACAATGAGCAAAACAATGATGCCACAAGAGAGGACGCCCTCGACCAGCTCGAGGAAGCTCGTGATGTGGCTCTGTTACACTCGGCAAGGTATCAGCAAAGTCTCTGATGCTACCATGACAAACACGTCCGTAGACGGGACCTCAATGTCGGTGACCTGGTGCTACGGCGAAGCCAGAACAACAAGGGACGACATAAGCTTACTCCGCCATGGGAAGGACCATACATCGTCGCGGAAGTACTGAAGCCCGTGAAAGCCCAAGTTTGGTTTTGGTAATTAATGACACCAAGTTGTTAATGCCATGTGTTAAGTGTTTTGAGTCAGGCATAAGCAACACATATGATGAAGGTGTATGTGGCAAGGAGTGGTGGCCACAAGATCACAAAGAGAAGGTGCATGGACATGAAATGATGATCATGATGGAGATGCACATAATATGATGGACATGATGAACAAGTGGAAGAGAAGGATCTAAGAGCACAAGGCAAAGGTATAACCATAGGGGTTTTCCTTTTGCCGGTCTAAGATGAGTAGAGAAGTGATTGACCGGGTTTAGAATACATAGCCAACTATCAAGAGGGGCAATCACGGTTAGCTCGGGAATCAAGTGCCACTAGATCATTGTCTTGAGCATATGCATTAGGATCTAGTAAAAGAGCTAACATAATGTCTTGAGAAATGATTGTGAAATGCTAACACACATGCGAAGGCGGTGGAGTTTAAGCGGTAGAGAGGGGTTTGGGTTCCTCTCTCCCTCCCGCCGAGCTTGCGAAGCGGGATTCAACGCTTTTTGGAGAAGTGAAATGCCTATTTTCTAATGCGCCGAAAGTCGGAAAAGAAACAGAGGCGAACAGAGGTCACAGAGATGACCGGACGCTGAACCGGACGCGGTCTCTGTATGATCGGACGCGTCTAGTCAGTGTTCAGCGTCTGCGCGGTTTTCAGTTTGATGATCGGACGCGCAGCGCGTTCGGTCACTGACGACCGAACGCGTCCGGTCATCTAGGGAGCTTACTGGACTCTAATCGGACGCTGGCACTGTGGCGTCCGGTCAGTTCAACAGCGCATTCGGTCATTGTTTCGTTGAGCGCTACTCAGGCCTGACCAGCGCGTTCGGTCAGTTGTGGGACCAGCGCGTCCGGTCATAACCAGCGCGTCCGGTCAGTGTTTCGGAAATTAGCCGTTGCGCGACCGGCGCGTCCGGTCAGTGTGACCGGCGCGTCCGGTCAGTGTGACCAGCGCGTCCGGTCAGTACGACCAACGCGTCCGGTCAGCGCGATTTCGGCTATTTAAGTTCCTAACGGCTAGCTGCGTACCCCTTCGTTATAAATAGACGTTGGCCGGGGTTTGAGGAAATCTCTTGCATATTTTGAGACCTAGAGACATACTTTGAGCTAGAGAACAACCCCTCCACTCATCTCTTTGCTTAGTTGCACATCTTGAGTGAGATTGAGTGAGATTCAAGTGCATTGCTTGAGAGTTGCATTCTAGAGGCACTTGATCTTCGAGTTGCTGTGGATTTCTTGTTACTCTTTCATGTTTCCCGACACGGTAGACGGCTTGGAGCAGCAAAGGTGATTGAGCTCACAATTGGAGATTGTTGGAGCCTTCACCAAGTGTTGTAAGGGGTTCTTGATCCTTCCCCGCGGGAGTTCGCAAATTGGGTACTCTAGTGGAGCTCATGGCTTGGAGGATCCCCATCTTGTGTGTAGTTGTGCGGCGCCCGCCGAGGGCTCAACTCTTGATAGCTGATTAGCTCGGTGTATCGCCACAACGGGGAGTAGCTTGCCGGGAAGCAAGTGAACCTCGGGATAAATTCTTGTGTCATTCTCTTCCCGAGGATTTCTCTTGTGTGATTGATTGATTGGTACTTCTCATCCCTACATGATGGTATAATCACTCAAAGCTCTTCTCTTGTATTACTTCTTGTTTCTAGCTTGTAGTTGTTGTTGTGTTTAGTGAATAGCCTAGTACTAGTCTTGTGTAGGTGGCTTGCTTAATTAGTTAGAGCTAGTGCTTTTGCTTCGCCACCTTTCATACTAACTTGTGGTTAAGTAATTCTTGTAGAAGTTTTAATTAGGCTATTCACCCCCCCTCTAGCCTATTTAGACCTTACAAGTGGTATCGGAGCCGAGGCACCGTTTATTTGAGGCTTAACAACCTACGGTGAAAAAGAAATGGCTCAATTAAGCTTGCACATCAACAACACCAAGAAGGCACCTCACTTTGATGGCACAAATTATGCATATTGGAAGGTTAAGATGACCGCACACCTAAAGTCAATCAATAGAGAAGTGTGGAAGGTCACCGAAACAAAATTTGAGGTTGCTAATCCGGAAGCACCTACACCGGTGGAAGAGAAGAAGCTCCAATGCAATGACATTGCTATTAGTGCTCTTCATGAGGCACTAGATGACAAGACCTTTGAGCAAGTAAAGAACATTGAGATTGCTCATGATGCTTGGGCCAAGCTAGAAGAAACATTTGAGGGCACCGAAGGCACAAAGACCGCTAAAGCATATATCTTGCAAGCAAAATTTTCAAGCTTCAAGATGCAAGATGATGAGAGTGTATCGGAGATGTTTCATAGGTTGTAAGTCATTGTCAATGAGCTTAAGGCACTTGGTGAGGAGGTCAAGGACAATTAATTCTCTATGAAGTTCTTGAGAAGCTTGCCCAAGAGATTTGATACATTGATCACCGTGCTAGTGAGGACTACATTGAAGGATTCAACTCCTCAACAAATATTTCAAGAAGTGATGACCGATGATTCATATAGAGAAGATGATGAGAAGGATGAGTTGGTCAAGAAGGAGAAGAAAGAAAATGAGAAGAAAGATGATGAAAAGAAGAAGACTGTGGCATTCAAAGCCACCACATCCAAGGGCAAATCTAAGATTGAATCATCAAGTGATGAAGACTCAACCTCTTGTGATAGTGATGACATTGATGAGAAGATGGCTCTCTTTGTCAAGCAATTTGGCAAATTCATGAAGAAGAAAGGCTTTCGTGCAAGAAGGAGGAAGAACTCATCCAAGAAGAATGAGCATACCATGAGATGCTTTAGATGCCATAGCAAGGACCATCTCATTGCAAAATGTCCTTATGATAGTGATGATGAAGATGCTATCAAGAAGGAGAGAAAGAAGCAAAAGAAGAAGCAAGAGAAGAAGGAGAGCTTTTATAAGAAGAAGAATGATTCTCATGTTGCTACATGGGATAGTGATGATTCCTCAAGTGATGATGAGGATGACAACAAGAGTAAGAAGAAGGGACATGCTAGCATTGCCATCCAAGAGAAGGTCTCCCTCTTCGACACTCCATCGTGCTTCATGGCTAAGGCCGCTAAGGTATCATCCGATGATGAGAGTGATCATGATAATGCTAGTGATAGTGATAGTGATGAAGAAGAATTCACTAAAGATGAACTAATCACTATGCTAGAAGATTGCACTCAACATTTTAAAGAATCTAGAAAGGAGTGCAAGGGCTTGCTTAAGGAAAAGAAAAACCTTATGCAAGAACTTGATGAGCTTAGGGCATCTTATGAGAGTCTAAAGGTAGACCATAAGAAGCTTCAAAAGTCTCACAATAAGCTTGAAGAAGCTCATTCCTCTCTAGTTGAAAAATGTGAAAACATGCCAACTAATGTTGAGAAAGCTGAAACTTGTAACATAGGCATATCATGTGATATAATTGATGAATCCTTTCATAAGCCTATTGTTATTACTCCCACTAACTCTTCATGTAGTGCATCTACATCATCTTCATCTAGTAGTGATGGTTTCACTTGTGACTCCACACTTATAGTTGAGAATGAAAATCTCAAGAAGGAAGTAAAAGAGCTCAACCACACATTAGCTAAGGCTTATGGTGGTGAGGATCACTTGCTTATGTGCTTGGATAGCCAAAGAGCTTCTCTCTACAAAGAGGGATTGGGTTATAACCCCAAGAAAGGCAAGACCGCTTTTGCTCCTCACAAGACTCGTTTTGTGAAGAGCAATGGTAGCTATTGCAAAAGTTGCAAGCAAGTTGGTCACATAGAGCAACATTGCATGAACAAGAAATCCAATGCTAATGTATCCTCAATTAAGTTTGATTCTTTCTATATGCTTACCAAGGGTACAAATGGTGTTCATGCTAGGTTCATTGGTACACCATGGATGGGCTCAAAGAAGAAAGCCATTTGGGTACCAAAGAGCTTGGTCACTAACCTTGGAGGACCCAAACAAGTTTGGGTACCTAAAAAGAATTGATCTTGTCTTGTAGGTCAATTACAAAGCCGGAGGAAGGCATTGGGTGCTTGATAGTGGGTGCACTCAACATATGACCGGGGATTCTTGTATGTTCAAATCAATTGATACTAGTCAAAATGGTGGTTTTGATGCTATCACTTTCGGCAACAACAAGAAAGGCAAGGTCAAAGGGCTTGGTAAAATTGCTATCACAAATGATATGAGCATATCTAATGTGTTGCTAGTTGAGAGCTTAGATTTCAATCTTTTATCGGTGGCACAACTTTGTGATCTTGGCTTCAAGTGCATATTTGGTAGTGATGATGTTGAAGTCATAAGTGTTGATGGATCAAACTTGATATTCAAAGGATTTAGACATAGTAGCTTATACTTGGTTGACTTCAATGATAGTGAGACACAATTGACATCATGCTTGCTTAGTAAATCTAGTATGGGATGGTTGTGGCATAGAAGGCTTGGTCATGTTGGAATGAAACAATTGAACAAACTCTTGAAGCATGACTTAGTTAGAGGCTTGAAAGATGTCACCTTTGAGAAGGATAAACCTTGTAGTGCTTATCAAGCCGGCAAACAAGTTGGAAATGCACATCCTACTAAGAGTGAAATGAGCACATCAAAGGCATTTGAGCTATTGCACATAGACTTGTTTGGGCCAACAACATACACTAGCATTGGTGGCAACAAGTATGGTTTTGTGATTGTGGATGACTACACTAGATACACTTGGGTGTTCTTTCTTTATGACAAGAGTGATGTTTATGATCTATTCAAATCTTTTGTCAAGAGGGTGCAAAATGAGTTTGAGACTACCATCAAGAAGATTAGAAGTGACAATGGTAGTGAGTTCAAGAACACAAGAATTTAAGATTTGTGTGATGATCTTGGTATTGGACATCAATTCTCACCAACATACACTCCTCAATCCAATGGTGTAGTTGAAAGGAAAAATAGAACCTTGATTGATATGGCTAGATCAATGCTTAGTGAATACAATGTGAGTCATTCATTTTGGAGTGAAGTCATCAACACAGCTTGCTATTGTAGCAACCGTCTCTATTGCCATGGGAAGCTTGGGAAGACACCATATGAGCTATTAAATGGAAGAAAGCCTAACATTGCATACTTTAGAGTGTTTGGTTGCAAATGCTATATTCTCAAGAAAGGCACTAGATTGAGCAAGTTTGAAAAGAAATGTGATGAAGGATTCTTACTTGGTTATTCTACCACAAGCAAAGCATATAGAGTTTGGAATCTCACAAATGGCACCTTGGAAGAAGTTCATGATGTTGAGTTTGATGAAACCCAAGGGACTCAAAATGAAGCTCAAAACCTTGATGATGTGAGAGATCAATTGTCAAATGCAATGAAGAACATGGACATTGGTGATATAAGGCCGATGCAAGTTGATGATGATTGTGACATACATATGATTAATCAAGATGTGCAAATTACAAATCAAGCAAGCTCAAGTGGTACTCATGATGAAGCTCAAGTTCAAGGTCAAACAAGTGGAAGCAATCAACTCCCAATACTCCAACCTACTAGCATTGCAAGAGATCATCCATTGGACCAAATCATTGGTGGAATTCAAAGTGGTGTTCAAACTAGATCTAGGCTAGCATCCTTTTGTGAGCATTACTCATTTTTGTCACTTGAAGAACCTAAGAAATTAGAAGATGCTTTGAAGGATTCCGATTGGGTAAATGCCATGCATGAAGAACTAAACAACTTTGCTAGAAATCAAGTTTGGAAACTTGTTGAGAGGCCAAAGAAATACAATGTGATTGGCACTAAGTGGGTCTTTAGAAACAAGCAAGATCAAGATGGCATGGTTGTGAGGAACAAAGCAAGATTAGTAGCACAAGGATACACTCAAGTTGAGGGTCTTGACTTTGGAGAGACATATGCACCCGTTACAAGATTAAAGGCTATTAGAATCTTATTAGCATATGCTTGTGCACACAACATCAAGCTCTATCAAATGGATGTCAAGAGTGCATTTCTCAATGGCTACATCAATGAAGAAGTTTATGTTGAGCAACCTCCCGGTTTTGAAGATGACAAGAAGCCCGACTATGTTTTCAAGCTAAAGAAGGCATTGTATGGTTTGAAGATGGGAAAGGTTGACACCACTCTCTTCACCAAGAAGCTTGGAAATGACTTGTTTGTGTTGCAAATCTATGTGGATGACATTATCTTTGGATCAACCAACCAAGACTTTTGTGAAGAGTTTGGAAATATGATGGCTAATGAGTTTGAGATGTCTATGATTGGAGAGCTTAGTTACTTCCTTGGACTTCAAATCAAGCAAATGAAGAATGGCACTTTTGTAAGTCAAGGCAAGTACATCAAGGACATGATCAAGAAGTTTGGATTGCAAGATGCTAAGCAAATGAGTACACCAATGGGCACAAATGATCAATTAGGTATTGATAATAGTGGAAACATGGTAGATCAAAAGCAATACCGGTCTATGATTGGAAGTTTGCTCTATGTCACCGCTTCTAGGCCAGATGTGATGTTTAGTGTGTGCAAGTGTGCAAGATATCAAGCTTCACCTAGAGAAAGTCACTTGAAAGCAACCAAGAGGATATTGATATATCTTAAGGGCACTCATGATGTTGGATTATGGTTTCCAAAGGGGTCTAACTTTGAGTTGATTGGATATTCGGACTCCGACTATGGTGGATGCAAGATTGATAGAATGAGCACAAGTGGCACTTGTCAATTGCTTGGAAGGTCTCTTGTTTCATGGTCATCAAAGAAACAAAATAGTGTTGCACTATCTACCGCCGAGGCCGAATACATAAGTGCCGGTAGTTGTTGTGCACAATTGCTTTGGATGAAGGCCACCTTGAATGACTTTGGAATTAAATTCAAGAATGTGCCATTGTTTTGTGACAATGAAAGTGCTATCAAGATGACACAAAATCCGGTTCAACATTCAAGAACAAAGCACATTGATATAAGGCATCACTTCATAAGAGACCATCAACAAAAGGGTGATATTAACATTGAGAGCATTGGCACCGAAGATCAATTAGCCGACATATTCACAAAGCCACTTGATGAAAAGAGATTTTACAAGTTGAAGAATGAATTTAACATACTTGACTTCTCCAACTTGAAATGAGTGCACCCCCACATTCTTATATGACATGCCTCTCCTCCAACATAGCAAGGTAAAGTTGTTTGGCATATCATTCATACTTTGCTAAGGACATGGTTAGAACATATAGACATATTTGCATAACAAATAAGCTCATTCATGAAAATCAAATGATTTTGATGTATATATGGTACCACTATTGCTTCTATGTTTGATTGATCTAGTGGTAGCATATGACATGTTTGTGGGCTTGCAAACCTAGTGTTGAATCTAGTAAACGAGCTCATGATGTGTAATTCAACATGGTCAAGATAACCCTTATACTTTATGAGGTGTGAAAAAGCTTGTCCTTGGATCAAACTGAATTACATATTCTAGGCAAGTGATCTAGATTGAACCATAATTTGGACTCCCTCATATTGATTGACTTAACTCTCTTTAAAATTAGCACCTTTTTTGGTGATTGTTGACAAAGGGGGAGAGAAAAGTCACAAAGATATTGCAAAGAGAAAATAAGATATAATAAGAGGAAGAGAAAAGTCACAAAGATAAAAACTTAAGTTACAAAGGGGGAGAAAGGGATCAATTAAAATTGAGCACACAAGTAGGGGGAGCAAGCTCATGAATTATTTGTTGCATTTGTATGTGCACTAACATGATGATGTGTTGCATTGCAAATTTAATTTCGATATTCAAGATTGAATGGTGTTTGCTAGAAATAGAACTTGAATGATGAATTGTTAAGAGTAGCTTTACAAGCGGTATCTAGACACCTTCTTGCTTATAATATTGATCTCATGGGATACTTTAGTGTTTGTGATCTTTTACAAGTGATGTATTACAAGTGGTGTCTAGTTACATCGATGCTAAGGATGGTATATAAAGGCAACTCCGATTGGTATCACGCTTCAAAGGTCCATTCTATATACCTTAGCATCAATTTGATAGTAGTAACTCTCCCAAAATTCAAATCCATACATATGTGCACAATTGAACCAAACTCATGAAAGCACATATGTAGGGGGAGCTAATACTATCGAAATTGGAAATTGTTTTTATTTCATATCTTTGTGATGGTTGTCATCAATTACCAAAAAGGGGGAGATTGAAAGCCCAAGTTTGGTTTTGGTAATTAATGACACCAAGTTGCTAATGCCATGTGTTAAGTGTTTTGAGTCAGGCATAAGCAACACATGTGATGAAGGTGTATGTGGCAAGGAGTGGTGGCCACAAGATCACAAAGAGAAGGTGCATAGACATGAAATGATGATCATGATGGAGATGCACATAATATGATGGACATGATGAACAAGTGGAAGAGAAGGATCTAAGAGCGCAAGGCAAAGGTATAACCATAGGGGTTTTCCTTTTGCCGGTCTAAGATGAGTAGAGAAGTGATTGACCGGGTTTTGGATACATAGCCGACTATCAAGAGGGGCAATCACGGTTAGCTCGGGAATCAAGTGCCACTAGATCATTGTCTTGAGCATATGCATTAGGATCTAGTAAAAGAGCTAACATAACGTCTTGAGAAATGATTGTGAAATATTAACACACATGCACATGGTGGTGTAAACTTGGTGGTGTTAGCACATTTGCGAAGGCGGTGGAGTTTAAGCGGTAGAGAGGGGTTTGGGTTCCTCTCTCCCTCCCGCCGAGCTTGCGAAGCGGGATTCGGCGCTTTTTGGAGAAGTGAAATGCCTATTTTCTAATGCGCCGAAAGTCAAAAAAGAAATGGAGGCGAACGGAGGTCATAGAGATGACTGGATGCTGAACCGGACGTGGTCTCTGTATGACCGGACGCGTCCGGTCAGTGTTTAGCGTCTGCGTGGTTTTCAGTTTGATGATCGGACGCGCAGCGTGTCCGGTCACTGACGACTGGACGTGTCCGGTCATCTAGGGAGCTTACTGGACTCTAATCAGACGCTGGCACTGTGGCGTCCGGTCAGTTCAATAGCGCGTCCGGTCATTGTTTCATTGAGCGCTACTCAGGCCTGACCAGCGCGTCCGGTCAGTTGCGGGACCAGCGCGTCCGGTCATAACCAGCGTGTCTGGTCAGTGTTTCAGAAATTAGCCATTGCGCGACCGGCGCGTCCGGTCAGTGTGACCGGCGCGTCCGGTCAGTGTGACCAGCGCGTCCGGTCAGTACGACCAGCGCGTCCAGTCAGCGCGATTTCGGTTGTTTGAGTTCCTAACGGCTAGCTGCGTACCCCTTCGTTATAAATAGACATTGGCCGGGGTTTGAGGAAATCTCTTGCATATTTTGAGACCTAGAGACATACTTTGAGCTAGAGAACAACTCCTCCACTCATCTCTTTGCTTAGTTGCACATCTTGAGTGAGATTCAAGTGCATTGCTTGAGAGTTGCATTCTAGAGGCACTTGATCTTCGAGTTGCTGCGGATTTCTTGTTACTCTTCCGTATTTCCCGACACGGTAGACGGCTTGGAGTAGCGGAGGTGATTGAGCTCACAATTGGAGATTGTTGGAGCTTTCACCAAGTGTTGTAAGGGGTTCTTGATCCTTCCCCGCGGGAGTTCGCAAATTGGGTACTCTAGTGGAGCTCGTGGCTTGGAGGATCCCCATCTTGTGTGCGGTTGTGCGGCGCCCGCCGAGGGCTCAACTCTTGATAGTTGATTAGCTCGCGAACCGACAAGTGGGTGTATCGCCACAATGAGGAGTAGCTTGCCGGGAAGCAAGTGAACCTCGGGATAAATTCTTGTGTCATTCTCTTCCTGAGGATTTCTCTTGTGTGATTGATTGATTGGTACTTCTCATCCCTACACGGCGGTATAATCACTCAAAGCTCTTCTCTTGTATTACTTCTTGTTTCTAGCTTGTAGTTGTTGTTGTGTTTAGTGAATAGCCTAGTACTAGTCTTGTGTAGGTGGCTTGCTTAATTAGTTAGAGCTAGTGCTTTTGCTTCGCCACCTTTCGTACTAACTTGTGGTTAAGTAATTCTTGTAGAAGTTTTAATTAGGCTATTCACCCCCCCTCTAGCCTATTTGGACCTTACAGCCCGGCACCTACAAACTATCGAATGAGAAAGGCAAAATCTTCACCAACGCATGGAACATTGAATAGCTACGTCGCTTTTTTCCTTAAAGCCTCGAGGCTCTCTAAATTGTTTCACAATCCCATGATAGAATAAAGAATACATCGGTGTTCAAAGCATTTTTTATAACAACCAGGGAGGATCGACCCTGTTTTCTCAGAGTCGACCCTCCCTCGGGGGCTGCAAGGGGGGAACCCCCTACGTATCCCCAAAAAATTCGCATTTTTTCAAAAAAAGAAGAGAACTGTTACATAAGTCGACAAGGCCGCAAGCGCACCCTAAGGCTCAAGGGCCGTTGAGCCATGAGATCACCTACGCCTCCGAGCTTTGGTACCTCCACTCACCCCCACGCCAAGGGGTGCAACCACGCGCCAAGTAGACCTAGTAATAGTTCATGACTTTGAAAAAGATCACGACTAACATTCCCGTTCGCTTTGAATCAAGTTGTTACACGATCCATGAGGCCGCAAACGCACCCTAAAGCTCGAGGGCAGTCAAGCTGCGAGATCACTTATGCCTCTGAGGCTACGGTACCTCCACTCGCACCCTCATGCCAAGGGGTATAACCATGCGCTAAGAAAATCATGCAAGAATACGATTCAAGTGAGAAAGGGAAGAAAAAACTCGAACAAAAATGGACATTTAGTACAAACTTACATCTAAATGTTTCAAGGCCCCCGAGGCCATCACGACAAAAGTTACGAATATTAACTTATTTACATGGGCCCTCATGCCCAGGTTTGGCTCACAGGCCCTCATCATCGGTAGGCGGGACCACCTCGACCTCGAAAAGTTTTGCAAGGCGACCCCTGGGCTCCTCAGCGGCCTCGATCAGGTTCAGGCAGGCAACTTCATTCTCCGCATCAGTCTGGTCTGGATCCGTGATGAAGCCATCAGCGATGAGGTCCATGTCATAGTTGAACCTAGACCGAACGACCGCCATGGCCCTCTTCATGCCGTGATGCAGCCCGCCTCGTATCTTCCCGCGGACGAGGTGGCCCAGCGCCGCCATCCGGTGAACGAACGAGTTCCCTGACGCATCCTCTTCGGCATCGGCATCGGGCTCGACCCCCAGGCCGTTACACACCAAGGTGATGGCACCCTGGAGTAATTGAGTCCACCCGACCTTAGCCTTGAAGAGGTTCTAGAACAAGGTGGTCGTCGCCTGGGCCACATGCTGCTGCTTCTCTAGCTCTGAAACACAAACACCAAGTTAGCATAAGGCTGAGACCTCAAGACCAAGGCCAAAACACAACAAGAGGTTTACCCTCAGCGTGGGTCTGCCAATCCACGACCTCATCGCGTAGCTCCTCGCGCGCCTTCTCCGACGCTCAAAGAGCCTCGTCCTTGTCATGGACCGCCACCATCAGCACCTCAATCTCCTGACCGGTGCCCGAGAGAGCCTTGTCCCTCTCTCGGACCATCCCCTTCAATGTCGCAACCTCATCCTCCAAGGTTCTGACGTGAGCAGACGCCATCCCGATCTAGATGTTGAGGGCGTCACGCTGACCGTCGACTAAGGCGACATCCTCCTCGAGCTCCTTCACATGCGCCAGCAGCAGTGCGAGGTCCTCATGAGCCTTAGCCGCCTCCTCCCAAGCCCTTGCCACGTCTTCACGCGCCTTAACCTCGGCTTCCCGGGCCTGCGCCGCCTCCTCCCTAACCGCTGCATGGACGACGCGGAGCTCGTCCACCTCGGTGTTCTTCTAGGATAGCCGCTTGTTGGCTTCCTCGACTAGAGCCCATTGATGAGCAAGCGCCGCCCACACGCCACTCTCATGATGAATAAAGAGTGACTTGCGGCGAGAACGCTCCTTAAGCTCCCGACCACAGTTAAAACCTAAAAATCAGAACCTAGGAGAAAGGAAGGATAAAACACAAGGAAAGACTAACGAACCCAGCTTACCTCGAAAGCCTCCAACATACCCCACACCAAGGTATTGGTGACCATGCGCAGGGACTGCAGGGAGTTCTTATGGAGTCCCTCGACGAACTCCCAGTGTTGCACCTCGTCCTTGTCATCGAGGGCAAAGAAGGGCTCGGCGCTGGGGTTAGACGCGTCCCTAAACTCGAGGGTCGACCGACCCCAGCGTGGAAGCTCCTCCTCTACCCGTACAAGCACCAGCCCTGCGTAGTCGGGCCACCTGGCCGATGCCTCGGCCAGGTCATCCCCTAACGCCGCAGAAGTACCGGGCCGATCCAAGGCATCGATCATCTCGACGTCCGCCTTCTGCTTCCCCTTGTCAGAAGGAGGGTCGTCAATGGTAAGGTCGATCACGGCCGGGGTTGACCCCTAGGGCAGGGCTAGCATCTCGACTGTCGGCACCACTGCCTGTACGTTGGATGGTGGCATGACCACCCCCCGTTCTGCCTTGACCGCCTGCTCCGTGGGCTGGTCCTGCTGCAGCTATGGCTCCTCCCGTGTTAGTTGCGACTCTGGCTGTGCCGCCTCTTGCCGCGGCTCTGGTGGGGCCTCCCTTGACTTTTCAATATCCGCTCACCCCGTGTCACGAACTGATGTTTTGGCCTCAGCGGCCTCGACGGTCGCCTGGGTCATCACGATCGACCCAGGCTCCGACCCACCAGCGCCGGGCACCTCGAGCCTGGCACCGCCTGGGACTGCCTCAACTAGCTCTGGCCCCCGTGTAGCGTCACCAGGACCAGCGACCTCCTGGGCGCTTGCCCCCGCCTTGGTGGCGGCCTCCCTCATCCTGATGTTCCACCCGTTCTACTCGCTACACCACCACTACTCACCGTCAGGGACGTGCTCGCATCGACTCCGATGACGACGACGACGGTGGCGCAAGGGCTACTGTGGGTACTAGCATGGCTGCTGGTACCAGTAGAGCTAGTGGAGGTGACAACATCGACTGAGAGAACATCTAGGAGGATGATAAGGCATGAGTTTGTCGATTCTTTCTTCTTTTCTCAATTTTTGGTGCTTGTTGCTAAAGAGGGAGAAAATTAGAGGGGTCAACAAACTTTTTTGATGATGCTATGTGTTGTTATAGGAGCCTCATGTCATATCCATTGAGAGTTAGTCTTCGTTAGGTGAAGAGTTTGAGAGTCACTCAAAACTCTAATTTGTGTAATAATTCTACTATGTGACTATTTGTATCGGATATGGACATGTATGGTTTGCGTGGATTAGATGTCATCTTTTTATGCTAGGTTGCTTATCTTTGTATACCTTTGTTAGCTGTGTGGTGCTTGAGCTTGTCTTGATGGTGTAGTCAGGTGCGGCAGTGTCACACTCCTAGTGTGGCAATACTGCACTCAGCTGCAGCAGCAAGCACTTGTGTGCATGATCTATCATATGCATCACATATATTCTTTCTTAACACTATGTGTAGCACCGTATAGGTAGCATGGATGTAGGGGGAGCCCTTTCACACTTTACTAAAATGTGAATCTTGGCCTTTCATGCCAATTTGAGAATTCAATTCTCCTTTCACATATTTAGGGGGAGGCTCCACATCCATGACTCAAAAAGCTTAGTTCTTTATTCCACATCTTTTGTAAGCTCTAATTAGGTTGTCATCAATCACAAAAAGGGGAAGATTGTAAGTGCAATCAAGCCCTAATGTGGGTTTTTGGCATTGATGACCACCTAGTTAGAGGACTAATGAGCTTTTACTAAGATGACAAGCAGGGAATTCTTTAAAGAGGATCTTATATGGAAAGAAGGAGCCCCCAATTACTTTCATGAACGACAACGCACTCAAAGAAGGTTTAAATTTCTTTTATGTTTTGAAGATTGAGTATAGGAATGTCGTACTATCAAGGGGGACACAACATCTGGTTAAAATTATGTGACCAAGTGCTCAAATCTTACACAAAACATCATCACACCTCCACCAAGATAGCCAGCTCAACCATTCCATCTTGTTGATGTTTTCGTGAGTGTGGCAGTGCCACACCTGGGGTGCGGTAGTGCCATACTTAAGTGACCGTTATAGGTAGGGGGTATTTATACTTTTCCTTGTCATCCCCAACATTCAATTCTTCTTCTCTAACAGTTCACTTGACATCAGACTAACCAAAGCTCTCTCTCTTCCTCCATTGGCACTCCTTGAGGTCCCAAGCAACTTCATTGATTTCCCCATCAATCCTTGAGAGAAAAGGTGCCAAAACTCGATTAGAGAGCAGCTCCACTGATTTCCAATCTCAAAAGAACATTTGATTCACGTTTTGACCGGTGGTTATGTTTGTTACTCTTGGAGCTTTGCTCCTAGCCAACTGGAGCATTAGCCGGTGAGCTTGCCAAGCTTGTGGTAGCCCCAAGAGGTTTGCAACCACCTCTTGTAGCAAGTAAAATCACTCCTCACCTCAAGAACTCACCCTCTTGACTTGAGAACAAGGTAGGGTTGAAAAGCCCAAGCCTTAGTGACAAGCCTTAGGCGCAAACCTCAACAACGTGAACTTAGGCAAGCCTTTGTGGCAACCTGAACCATGGGATAAATCATTATGTCACTTTGTGTTTGTGGTGCTTCACTTATCTTTGTGGTGATTTCTAGGGTTTGAGCCCGATCTACTTGTGTGTGGTTTTCGAGCCACTTAAAACTATTGATCTGTGAACCTCTACCCTCTAGGAAGCTAAGAAATTTACTCGATCTAAATTTTGTTGGATAGATTTTGAACTATGCGCTAATCTTTTCTGCAAGTGCGGCAGTGCCGCAGTCAAATTTTACATTTGCTTGAGATGAATTTTTACAGGCCTATTCACCCCCCTCTAGGCACTCCAAGGATCTTACAATCCATGATTAACCTAAGTCTTAGCACCACACTTACACTTACAATTAAAACTTTACTCTCTCTAGAACAGGAATAAAGCACTCAAAAGAGTCATAATCCTGATGAACAAGATGTGTAACACTCCGGTGTTACGCAAGCATTTGCATGGCAATCATATGCATGGCATTTCATATCATCATAATCATACATGTTAATATTATAATTTGAGTGAAATAAAAGCTTGGAAAGTGGTATTTGAGATGTAATGTATAATGTGCTAATCACATTCCATCAAAATTGTGCAACTAAAAATTTTTATATCACTTAGAATTATAGGTCAAAATTTTTGGAGCAACTAAATGACTTAAAGTTTTGTCAAAAAGCTTGTTCAAAAATATTAATTAAAATATTCAAAAATCCTCTCTAAATTAGCTTTTATTCTTCAATTCAAAATCTATTGAGAATTTTTAGTTGGCCCCTTAATCAAAGTTGTAGAGAATTAAATTCTAAGCAACTTTTATTTTTGGGTCAATTCCAGAAAATGTCTTCTTCTTGTTCAAAATGGGGTTTGAAATCTGTGTTTGAATTTGATTTGAAATGAAAAATTTGAAAAAAAAATCAAATCCAGCTTAGCAGGCCGCCGCCTCGGATTCGGCCCGCTGGCCGAATCGGCCCGCGCCACTCCCGCGCGCGCGCCCGCAGCCGCCTCCGCCTCGGCCCGGCCTGCCTCCGCGTCGCTCCTCTTCTTCCCGCCCGCGCGCGCGCGCTGTCGCCCCGGCAGAAAACGCCCGCCGCGTGGCGGCCGCATGCCGGCAACGCCACCGCGTGGCCGCCGTGGACCCCGTGCCCGCGCTCCACTTCAAAATCGCCCGGGCACCTGGTCTCTCTCCCACTTGCGCCTTGGTTGCTTCCCTTCTTCCTCCCTCCGGTGAAACCACAGCGAAATACCGCTCGCCACCGAGCTCCGCCACCGTCACCGCCCTGTTCCGGCACCGGTGGACCACCTCCGTCCAATTGCCCGTGCACGAGGCTCCGCCCCATCCTCCCCTCCTCCGAACGGGTGTCGCCATCCCCTCGTTTGCCTCGGTAGGGCTCAATTTCCCTCGCTCCGCCGCGCCACCGCGTCGGTGCCGCCGAACCCATGCCCCGCGCACCGCCTCACTCGCTCTCTCTCTGCCCTCCCGCGTCCCCTTCACGTGTTCGCTACTCTCTTGCGAGCATTTTGCGCTCCTTAGCTGGTCGCGGTTTAGCCGGAGCCGGCCGTAGGCCCTCGGCCGCCGCCGCGACGTCGAGACCGTGGACGCCGGCGACCGCGCTCCGTTTCCCCCTCCCCCTTCTTTTTGGTGGACTGGGCTACGCCCTGTGGGCCACGCCCCGAGCAGGCCGGCTCGGCCGTTCCCCCGCGCGCGCGATGCCAGGCCGAGAACGGCTATGGGCCGCTTGACTCCCCGGGACGGCCCAGTGCCGTTATGAAAATTCATTTCCATTTTCTTTTATTATTCTTGTTGAAAATGCTTTGGAAAAATGTTTTAGTAGTCATTTAAGCTCCAAAAATTGTGAAATAAATTTCTAGGGATTCATTGGAACCAGATCTACAATCTAAAAATATTGCATGTCATTTTTGGGATACTTTTCTGTAGAGCTTTAATTAATTCTTAATATTGCTGATATCTTGTAAAATAGCTAGTAAATCCTATATGTATCAGAAAAATATGATTTCAAGTTTGTTAATCTTCATATATCATGTACTTCCTAGGAAAAATATGTTTCATGCATGTGCTGTGGAAAAATGTTGAGGTGTAGTTCAAGTGCCTTTAATGGCTGATTTTTGTTATTTTTGCTAGAGAGCAAACTTTGTATAAAACATGCATGTGATAATTTTTGTACAGTCATAGTATGCTATGAAGAAACTAGGAAAAATATTAATTCTGTTGTTTGACACTTTTCATAGTACAAAGTAATTTCATGCTCATTTTTATGCTATAGCTTGTCATTTTTGTATAGGATGGTTTACTTATCCAATTGCCATGAAAATTTTATGGTAGTCTGTTTAGAGTAGTATTATGCTACTGTAATTTTCTTAGATTTTTAGGAGCATCAGAAATATATGTTGCTATTCAAACCTACTATTATTACTTAGGGTTTAAGCAAGTGTTGCTTTAAGAGTGTGATTAAGAAATTAGTAAAGCTTTGGTGTATCTTTGAAGCATTTCATAAGGTAGGTTAACTTAACATAATAGTAGTAGAAGAGAATGCAGTAGATGACATGTGCTTGTAGTGTATAGTTTCTTGGATGATGTTAACTACCTTGCATTTCAACATATTCATTGCATCATACAGGATCGCAAACCGAGAACCCAGTCGTCTTACCCGAGGAGCCAGAGGAGCAGATCGAGGTGCAGCAGCAGGAAGTGGCAGAAGCCGAAGAAGAGGTCGGTGAAGATCTCCCGGAGTGCCCCGATCACCGTCCAAGTTCCTTCGAGAGAGGCAAGCCCCGGAGCATTTCTCTCCCGGTTTGCAAATAATTTATTATTAACTTTACTTAATTTGATGCATTACGTTTAGGAGTTGTTTGCAAACGTTGCTGCATTATACCTTGCTTACCTTTGTTATACTATATCCTTGTTACCCTGGTATCCGCAGTCGAGTCAATGCTTAGCTTGCTTAGACCGGTAGAAGTCGGGTGATTTCCTGTCACCTGCGAGCTGTAGGTGGTTACTTGGATCTGTTTGGTTGACTATGAAGTCATGGTATAACTAAGTGTGAAATGAATTTGAGACTGGGCAGAAACTTGTAGGGTTTCGGACTGTAGTGTTTTCCGTCTGTGTCGATTAAGGACCGTCCGTTGTTGTCCCTCGGGTCATGTTGAACGCATGCCTCACATTTAGCTGGCCGGATAAAGTACCTTCCGACCGCGAAACTGGGAGATTATTCGGGCCGAGTGGATTGCCCGCAACGCACTGTACCGGAGCAGTAGTGGCAGGATACGGGGGCGCGATGATAAGGCCACAGAGCAGTCGGGCGGCCCCCGGGTACAAGTGGTTCCTGGCAAGCTCACGACTTTACCTGAATGGTTGACTCGGTGACCAACACCTCACTTTAGCGGGTGAGTGAGGTTTGTGTGAGGAATAACTTACCAGCTGGTTAATAATCGATTCGAATCGCCATCGTTCACTGGATAGTGAACACTTGACTTGAGCTACTTCATCGTAGTAATATTGATGGAACACTTGGACAGTTATATGAATTATGACATAATGGAAGTTGTTAATGATCAATCGCAATCATTACTTGCTTAATTACATGGTTACTCTAGTATAAGTACAAACATAGTTGACAGGGTAATAAAGATTATAATACTGCATGCTTTTGTAAACAAACTGTTAGTTTATATGCTTTTCTTGCAAATGAGTCAGCTACCCCACCAAAAAGCCTATCATGATTCCTTGGTGTCTTTTATTTCTGGTTTATGATGGGTAAGTCTAGCTGAGTACCTTCTCGTACTCAGGGCTTTGTTCCCACTTGTTACAGATGGACAGATGTACTATGGCTATTGTATCAACTGTCTCTATCCTGCAATGGGCGAAGCATAGGACCATGGGCAATGGTCATTCGCTACTTCTCGTCTGATGCTTTTGCTGGAGATGGTCCCAAGCTAGCACTTTATTTAAAAATGTTGTGTGTGTGCGTGATTTGAACTACCGCTTCCGCTACTTTTATTCAAACCTGGTTTGTAATAACTATGTTTAAACTCCGATGTATTTTATGCCGCGAACATTTATGTAACTTATGATGGTGACCACTAAACTTAGTACGATCTTGGCTGTTATGTGAAATGGTTTGAAATCCGTCGAGATTTCACGGACTACCGGGTTATACGGGCTTAAGTTTGTTAAATTGTCCTTCCGTTGGATGATTTTCCTACTTAATCTCGTATAATTGGGCGGTTCTGTTACAGCTGGCATCGGAGCATGGTTTAGCGTGATTACTGTTCATATGTGTATTTAAAACCAAATTTTATTTAAAAAGTGTGATTTTAAAACTAAATGTGTGCCAGTGGTCATATCCTGTATGCCTAGTTAAGGACTCTAGGTGGCTATTTAAGTACTAACTTGGGGTTCTTGCACCATATTTCTCTTTCGTTGCTCATACGGCGTGCTATTGTATGAGTGCCACTTAATTGAGTGGTAATGTATGGATCAGTTACCTCTACGCTTTGGTAAGTATGAGCTGTGAGAGCATGATCGGATACACCGCCGATCTAGGGAGAGTGCTTATATGATACTAGAATAATTACATGTTGTACACATGTTTTTATAAAAGTATCGCATGTGTGGGTGTTCCGTCCGTTGAGGCGATGCCGTCAATAGGACGATGTGTTTGGGTAGTTACTACCGTTGTACACGCATCTGGGGATTCGTGTAAAGCGTGTAGGTAGATTTACTGCTTTCATGCATTCATGGGGAATGGGCTGAAATGAATTTTCTGCAGGTACATAACAACGTTTATCGTGTAGATCGAATTAGTTACGTATATGAGAGATCGTTTGTATGCCACCGAATTCATCGTTAGATGTCTTTATTTTCTAAGTTTGTGAGAACGTAAGACTCGCGCATGCATCATACTGCCTAAGCATTTCATTCATAACCTGCATTCCTCCCCTTATAAAAGGATTATCCCAGTTTGATAAAAGTGACATCAACTTAAAATATGTTCTCACCGGGTAATTTAAAAACTTGTGCTACAGATGGCCCGCACGAAGAAGACTGCCCGTAAGTCCACTGGCGGAAGAGCACCACGTCACCAGATGGCCCCGCGGGAGCGCCGCAGCACAGACACTTTTCTAAGTGAGTTTGGCATGCCCACCTTGCTTTGGAGAGTGCTCCATGATGTGGGGTACCCAGAGGGTCAAGAGCCGGTGTACTCTTGGAATGAGAGCCAGCTAGCTGAGGATGGACTTGCAATAGTGGAAATCATCGTCCCTGCCCTTGGTGATGCGCCAGAATGGGCTGGTTGGCATTTGGAGTTTGAAGGGCGCACTCCAGTTGAGGGTGTAGAGGGTGCAGCCTTTCACGTCATCCGAGACATAATAAGCAGGTTTCCTAATGAGTTGGCAGTAGCCTTGGCCAGTACCTTCCCGAGAGATGATTCTCGTGATGCCATTTGGGTGCAGCCATAAGGTAGTGCCTTGGTTAGAGGCCCAAGTGAAGGATAGGCTAGTGACAACCACACGATGAGTGCCATGTATGCAGCCATCAGAGCATACCAGGGTCTTGAGAATACCTATTGGACCTTGACTGGTCTAAGAGGTAATGATTGGCTTGAAGCAAGGAAGCAGAAGAAGAAGCAAGCACGTGCTATAGCTAGCTTGCAGGAGCAGTTGGCCGACATGAGCTTGCAGCGAGATCGGGCTCTCGAGAGAGGTGAGAGTGCTATGCAGCGGGTGCAGACGTTGACTCAGGCCAACAGAAATGCAGATCGCATGATGGGACAGCTAGTGCAGGAAAGGAATGAAGCCTGGAACGAGAGGGACCTTCTCAGGCAAAGGGTCGAGGAGCTAGAAGGGTATAACGCCAACTTGCATGAAGAGTTCCATGCCCTCTACAACGGGATAGGCCCGTACGCTCCTCCGGACGCCGCCCAGATGGACGTCGACGACGACGCCGCTACTGATGGTAGCAATGGTGACGCCTCCGACCTCGACGACGGCCCCGAGGAGTAGGCTAGTTGCCTTGTGTTAGTGATAAGCTTTGTCGCGATGACCTTCTTTTGGTTCCCATGTATCGTGTTGTATCCTGTTCGATCTTGAGACTGGCGATCTTTTGGATCTTGGTTGTGTATGCGATGCTCGAATGCATAAAAGTCCAATGTATGTATGCTGGCAATGTGGTTGTATGGAACGTGATGTTGCATTCGAAGTAATTTGATTAGTGATGTTGTTTTAATTGGAATGTGATTATTGTGCCTCTGTTTTATTACATGACTTGTTCTCTCCAATAAATTCAGTATGGCATGATTGTTCATTCGGATACAATTACTACCACTTCGCTCAATTATTACTTGTTGCTGAAATATGCAGATGGCAAACACTTGCCGTGCCACGTATGAGGCCGCTGAAACTGGTGGCAACGGTGTAGGGGCTGGTGGGGGTGGCGCAAGCAACGTCAATCACCAGGAGCCACAGCCAGAGCCACATTTGCCCCCTCCTCCACCGCTCACTGCAGAAGTGTTCTTCGCACAGTTTCTTGGAAGCCAGCGCAATGCCGAGCAGTCACAAAGAAATATGGAAGATTTTCTACGTACCATCGCTGAAAATGTTCAGAGAGGAAATAATCAAGGTGGTGGCCATGGAGTGAACCAGTACAGCAATTTCAAGGATTTCATGGATACTAGGCCACCTATTTTCAAGGAAGCAGCAGAGCCACTCGACGCTGAAGAATGGATCAACACTATGGAAGATAAGTTTCATGTGCTGAGACTGACAGAAGTTCTGAAGACAGAATATGCTGCACATCAGTTACAGGGACCAGCAGGGATGTGGTGGAAGCATCACCGCACCACCTTTCCTCCCAATGCCCAGATTACTTGGAGAGAATTCACGGAAGCGTTTAGGGGAGTTTATATTCCCCCAGGGTTGGTTGAGATGAAGCTCGGAGAGTTCTTAGCCTTAAATCAAGGTACCAAGACTGTAACACAGTATCTGCATGCCTTTAATAGCTTGTGCCGCTATGCCCCAGACATGGTCGACACAGATGCAAAGAGAATTGCTAGTTTCAAGAGAGGGTTAAGTTCAAAGATGATGAAGCATGTGGGTACCAATACCCGCGCCAGGTTTAATGACTTTGTCAGTGATTGTTTGAAACAAGAAAAGAACAACAACGCCTACACTGCATCCAAGAATCGCAAGAGGGTGTTTGAGTCAGGACCATCCCAGTCCAGAGTTGTCACTGCAAATCGTCTTTCTTATCGTCCGCCCGCACCTGGTGCAAGGTTCAGGCCTCCACAGCATAAAACTCAGAACTACAAGGGACCACAGAAGCCGTACAAGATGGCCGTGCCGCCAGCAAAGATCACCGCAGCTGTAGAACATAGCAACTCCAAGGGAGCTATAGGATCTGCTGGTACAGTGAAGGGGCCCTGCTACAATTGTGGTCAGCCAGGCCACTTTTCAAAGTTCTGCCCTTATCCGCCTAGAAAGAAGCAACAGACTTACACTGCCCGTGTGCACCATACCACCGTTGATGAGATTCCTAAAGGAGAACCTGTAACTGTCGGTAAGTTTCTTGTTGACCATCACCCTGTAGTTGTTCTATTTGATTCTGGATCCTCGCATTCTTTTATGAGTCAAGCATTCGCACGGAAGCATGAACAACTATGCACAGAATTGAGTTATGGTTATCGCATAAGTTCAACAGGGGCTGATGTGCTAACCAATAAGATGGTTAGAGGGGCAACCCTTGAGTTAGATAGTCAGAAGTTTCGAGTAAACCTGATAGTTATGCCGGGACTAGTTTTGGATGTAATAATAGGAATGAACTAGATGAAAGACTGGGGAGCAGTCATAGATACAAGCAGTCGATTGCTTACCCTTAAGGATCCGCAGGCAGAGGGTACTTTTCAGGTACCATTGCCCGAAAGAACAGACCTTGTAAGTGTGACCTGTGCCATGGAAGTTGTTCCTATCCACCAGATCCCGGTAGTGTGTGAGTTCCCGGATGTGTTTCCAAACGAGTTACCTGGCCTTCCTCCAGATAGAGATGTTGAGTTTGGAATCGAGTTGATCCCCGGAACAGCTCCTATTTCGAGGAGACCTTATCGGATGCCTCTGAATGAGATAGCTGAGCTAAAGAAGCAACTGGAAGAATTGCTAAAGAAGGGGTTTATCCGACCAAGTAAGTCTGAATGGGGATGTCCTACCTTGTTCGTGAAGAAAAAGAAAGAGGGTACTCTGAGGATGTGTGTGGATTATCGACCTCTTAATGCGGTAACTATCAAGAATAAATATCCTTTGCCTCATATCGATGTTTTGTTTGATCAGTTGGCTAAAGCTAGAGTGTTCTCCAAGATCGACCTAAGATCAGGGTATCATCAGATAAAGATTAGGCCACAAGATGTCCCGAAAATCGCCTTTTCTACCAGATACGGGTTGTACGAGTATCTTGTTATGTCCTTTGGCTTAACAAATGCTCCTGCATATTTTATGTATCTGATGAATACGGTTTTCATGCTAGAGTTGGATAAGTTTGTAGTTGTCTTCATTGATGACATTCTAGTATACTCTGAGAATGAGAAAGATCATGAAGAACATCTGAGAATTGTCTTAACCAGACTAAGAGATCATAAGTTGTATGCTAAGTTCAACAAATGTGAATTTTGGTTGAAGAAAGTTCCTTTCCTTGGTCATATTTTATCTAAGAATGGAGTTTCGGTAGATCCGAGCAAAGTGCAAGAGGTTATGGATTGGAAAACTCCAACCATAGTGCCAGAAGTCAGGAGTTTCCTAGGGTTAGCTGGTTACTATCGCCGCTTTATCCCAGACTTCTCGAAGATTGCTAAGCCAATGACAAGTCTGTTACAGAAAGATCATAAGTTCGTGTGGACAGAGGAGTGTGAGATAGCTTTCCACACCTTGCGGAAACTGTTGACCACTACTCTAGTTCTTGCACAGCCAGACATCGAGAAACCTTTTGATGTGTTCTGTGATGCATCAAAAATAGGATTAGGCTGTGTTCTAATGCAAGAAGGAAGAGTCATTGCTTATGCCTCCCGTCAGCTGAGAAAACATGAAATCAATTATCCGACACATGATCTTGAGCTTGCCGTCGTGGTGCATGCCTTAAAGATTTGGAGACACTATTTACTTGGTAATGTGTGCAATGTTTTCACCGATCACAAGAGTCTCAAGTACATTTTCACCCAACCAGAATTGAACATGAGACAGCGAAGATGGTTAGAACTAATTAAAGATTACAACTTGAATGTACAGTATCACCCTGGGAAAGCCAATGTGGTAGCCGATGCTTTGAGTAGAAAGTCACATTGTCTGAATATGCAACCCTTACTCGCAGATGGTTTTAATCTAATGCACCCTGTCATGTTACACAGTATTCAGATCAGTTGTACCTTGGAGAGTAAGATAATAGAAGGTCAGAAAGCAAACAAAGGGATATTCCACATCAAAAGGAAAATTAAAGAAGAACATTCAAAACACTTCAGAGTGGACGAGCAGGACGTGTTGTGGTTCGACAACCGTCTTGTTGTTCCAAAGGATAGAGAGCTTAAGAATAAAATTATGGATGAAGCTCATCACTCTAAGTTATCCATTCATCCCGGCAGTAGTAAAATGTATTAAGAACTAAGACCTCGTTTTTGGTGGACAAAGATGAAGAAGGAAATTGCAGCTTATGTAGCCAGATGTGACACATGTTGTCGAGTGAAAGCTATTCACATGAAACCTGCCGGATTGTTGCAACCTTTATCAGTGCCTAGTTGGAAGTGGGATGATATAAGTATGGATTTCATCACAGGTTTGCCCACTACTCAGAAAGGCCATGATTCGATTTGGGTAATCGTGGATCGTCTTACCAAGACTGCTCACTTTTTGCCTGTCAAGACAGCTTATAGACCACCTCAATATGCCGAGAAGTATATTGCAGAGATTGTGAGATTGCATGGCATACCGAAGACTATAGTGTCTGACAGAGGGTCACAGTTTACTGCTCACTTTTGGGAGCATTTGCACAAAGGTTTGGGGACTAGTCTGATTCGTAGCACTGCCTATCATCCTCAAACAGATGGTCAGACTGAAAGAGTTAATGCTGTTTTAGAAGATATGTTAAGAGCTTGTGTGTTGTCTTCCAGAGGTTCATGGGAGTCATGGTTACCTCTAGCAGAATTCGCATATAATAATAGCTATCAAGAAAGTATCAAAATGGCACCTTTTGAGGCTTTGTATGGACGAAAGTGTAGAACACCTTTAAACTGGATTGAGCCAGGGGAAAGAAGGTATTATGGTATTGACTTCGTGGAAGAAGCCAAAAAGAAAGTTCATATCATTCAGCAAAATATGAGAGCAGCTCAGTCACGTCAGAAAAGTTATGCGGATAAGAGAAGGAGACCACTTGTGTTTGAAGTTGGTGACTATGTTTATCTGAAAGTCACGCCAATGAAGAAGAAGCGGTTTGGATTACGCAGAAAGCTTGCCGCCAGATTTGTCGGACCCTACAAAATTTTAGAAAGAAAGGGTCCAGTGGCTTACAAATTGGAATTACCAGAATCAATGGGTGCTATATTCCCAGTTTTTCACATATCACATCTCAAGAAATGTTTGCGCGTTCTAGAGGAAATAATTGAAACCCAAAGCATAAAACTTAAGTCAGATCTGGTGTATCGTGAGCAGCCAATTCGAGTTTTGGATTCCAAAGAAAGGGCTACTCGGAACAGTGTGGCGAAAACATATAAGATACAATGGAGTCATCATGATGAGGGAGATGCATCGTGGGAAACGGGTGAATACCTACAAAAAGCATACGGAGATTTTTATAATAAATGGTTCGTAACCCAAATCTCGGGACGAGATTTTTATAAGGGGGGAGGGCTGTAACACTCCGGTGTTACGCAAGCATTTGCATGGCAATCATATGCATGGCATTTCATATCATCATAATCATACATGTTAATATTATAATTTGAGTGAAATAAAAGCTTGGAAAGTGGTATTTGAGATGTAATGTATAATGTGCTAATCACATTCCATCAAAATTGTGCAACTAAAAATTTTTATATCACTTAGAATTATAGGTCAAAATTTTTGGAGCAACTAAATGACTCAAAGTTTTGTCAAAAAGCTTGTTCAAAAATATTAATTAAAATATTCAAAAATCCTCTCTAAATTAGCTTTTATTCTTTAATTCAAAATCTATTGGGAATTTTTAGTTGGCCCCTTAATCAAAGTTGTAGAGAATTAAATTCTAAGCAACTTTTATTTTTGGGTCAATTCCAGAAAATGTCTTCTTCTTGTTCAAAATGGGGTTTGAAATCTGTGTTTGAATTTGATTTGAAATGAAAATTTTGAAAAAAAAATCAAATCCAGCTTAGCAGGTCGCCGCCTCGGATTCGGCCCGCGCCACTCCCGCGCGCGCGCCCGCAGCCGCCTCCGCCTCGGCCCGGCCTGCCTCCGCGTCGCTCCTCTTCTTCCCGCCCGCGCGCGCGCGTTGTCGCCCCGGCAGAAAACGCCCGCCGCGTTGCGGCCGCATGCTGGCAACGCCACCGCGTGGCCGCCGTGGACCCCGCGCCCGCGCTCCGCTTCAAAATTGCCCGGGCACCTGGTCTCTCTCCCACTTGTGCCTCGGTTGCTTCCCTTCTTCCTCCCTCCGGTGAAACCACAGCGAAATACCGCTCGCCACCGAGCTCCGCCACCGTCACCGCCCTGTTCCGGCACCGGTGGACCACCTCCGTCCAATTGCCCGTGCACGAGGCTCCGCCCCATCCTTCCCTCCTCCGAACGGGTGTCACCATCCCCTCGTTTGCCTCGGTAGGGCTCAATTTCCCTCGCTCCGCCGCGCCACCGCGTCGGTGCCGCCGAACCCATGCCCCGCGCACCGCCTCACTCGCTCTCTCTCTGCCCTCCCGCGTCCCCTTCACGTGTTCGCTACTCTCTTCCGAGCATTTTGCGCTCCTTAGCTGGTCGCGGTTTAGCCGGAGCCGGCCGTTGGCCCTCGGCCGCCGCCGCGACGTCGAGACCGTGGACGCCGGCGACCGCGCTCCGTTTCCCCCCCTTCTTTTCGGTGGACTGGGCTACGCCCTGTGGGCCGCGCCCCGAGCAGGCCGGCTCGGTCGTTCCCCCGCGCGCGTGATGCCAGGCCGAGAACGGCTATGGGCCGCTTGACTCCCCGGGACGGCCCAGTGCCGTTATGAAAATTCATTTCCATTTTCTTTTATTATTCTTGTTGAAAATGCTTTGGAAAAATGTTTTAGTAGTCATTTAAGCTCCAAAAATTGTGAAATAAATTTCTAGGGATTCATTGGAACCAGATCTACAATCTAAAAATATTGCATGTCATTTTTGGGATACTTTTCTGTAGAGCTTTAATTAATTCTTAATATTGCTGATATCTTGTAAAATAGCTAGTAAATCCTATATGTATCAGAAAAATATGATTTCAAGTTTGTTAATCTTCATATATCATGTACTTCCTAGGAAAAATATGTTTCATGCATGTGCTGTGGAAAAATGTTGAGGTGTAGTTCAAGTGCCTTTAATGGCTGATTTTTGTTATTTTTGCTAGAGAGCAAACTTTGTATAAAACATGCATGTGATAATTTTTGTACAGTCATAGTATGCTATGAAGAACCTAGGAAAAATATTAATTCTGTTGTTTGACACTTTTCATAGTACAAAGTAATTTCATGCTCATTTTTATGCTATAGCTTGTCATTTTTGTATAGGATGGTTTACTTATCCAATTGCCATGAAAATTTTATGGTAGTCTGTTTAGAGTAGTATTATGCTACTGTAATTTTCTTAGATTTTTAGGAGCATCAGAAATATATGTTGCTATTCAAACCTACTATTATTACTTAGGGTTTAAGCAAGTGTTGCTTTAAGAGTGTGATTAAGAAATTAGTAAAGCTTTGGTGTATCTTTGAAGCATTTCATAAGGTAGGTTAACTTAACATAATAGTAGTAGAAAAGAATGCAGTAGATGACATGTGCTTGTAATGTATAGTTTCTTGGATGATGTTGACTACCTTGCATTTCAACATATTCATTGCATCATACAGGATCACAAACCGAGAACCCAGTCGTCTTACCCGAGGAGCCAGAGGAGCAGATCAAGGTGCAGCAGCAGGAAGTGGCAGAAGCTGAAGAAGAGGTCGGTGAAGATCTCCCGGAGTGCCCCGATCACCGTCCAAGTTCCTTCGAGAGAGGCAAGCCCCGGAGCATTTCTCTCCCGGTTTGCAAATAATTTATTATTAACTTTACTTAATTTGATGCATTACGTTTAGGAGTTGTTTGCAAACGTTGCTGCATTATACCTTGCTTACCTTTATTATACTATATCCTTGTTACCCTGGTATCCACAGTCGAGTCAATGCTTAGCTTGCTTAGACCGGTAGAAGTCGGGTGATTTCCTGTCACCTGCGAGCTATAGGTGGTTACTTGGATCTGTTTGGTTGACTATGAAGTCATGGTATAACTAAGTGTGAAATGAATTTGAGACCGGGCGGAAACTTGCAGGGTTTCGGACTGTAGTGTTTTCCGTCTGTGTCAATTAAGGACCATCCGTTGTTGTCCCTCGGGTCATGTTGAACGCATGCCTCACATTTAGCTGGCCGGATAAAGTACCTTCCGACCACGAAACTGGGAGATTATTCGGGCCGAGTGGATTGCCCGCAACGCACTGTACCGGAGCAGTAGTGGCAGGATACGGGGGCGCGACGATACGGCCAAAGAGCAGTCGGGCGGCCCCCGGGTACAAGTGGTTCCTGGCAAGCTCGCGACTTTACCTGAATGGTTGACTCGGTGACCAACACCTCACTTTAGCGGGTGAGTGAGGTTTGTGTGAGGAATAACTTACCAGCTGGTTAATAATCGATTTGAATCGCCATCGTTCACTGGATAGTGAACACTTGACTTGAGCTACTTCATCATAGTAATATTGATGGAACACTTGGACAGTTATATGAATTATGACATAATGGAAGTTGTTAATGATCAATCGCAATCATTACTTGCTTAATTACATGGTTACTCTAGTATAAGTGCAAACATAGTTGACAGGGTAATAAAGATTATAATACTGCATGCTTTTGTAAACAAACTGTTAGTTTATATGCTTTTCTTGCAAATGAGTCAGCTACCCCACCAAAAAGCCTATCATGATTCCTTGGTGTCTTTTATTTCTGGTTTATGATGGGTAAGTCTAGCTGAGTACCTTCTCATACTCAGGGCTTTGTTCCCACTTGTTGCAGATGGACAGATGTACTATGGCTATTGTATCAACTGTCTCTATCCTGCAATGGGCGAAGCATAGGACCATGGGCAATGGTCATTCGCTACTTCTCGTCTGATGCTTTTGCTGGAGATGGTCCCAAGCTGGCACTTTATTTAAAAATGTTGTGTGTGTGCGTGATTTGAACTACCGCTTCCGCTACTTTTATTTGAACCTGGTTTGTAATAACTATGTTTAAACTCCGATGTATTTTATGCCGCGAACATTTATGTAACTTATGATGGTGACCGCTAAACTTAGTACGATCTTGGCTGTTATGTGAAATGGTTTGAAATCCGTCGAGATTTCACGGACTACCGGGTTATACGGGCTTAAGTTTGTTAAATTGTCCTTCCGTTGGATGATTTTCCTACTTAATCTCGTATAATTGGGCGATTCTGTTACAAGATGCTTACTTAAACCAGAAGTTTATTACCAGAGAAATCTTAGAGGCAAGCTTGGATAGAACTTGGATCCGCTAAGGTACAAGCCATAGAGAAAGAGCACCGACAGGCTGACACCTCCTCCAAACTCTTCCCTCACTCTCTCACTATTTCTATTTATAAGACTAGATCCTATGGAGGACTAATCTTCTCTTGATTGCTAGCTCTGATCCTAAAGATCTAAATTAGGGTTTCAGGGATGACTCTACTAGAGGGGGTACAGTACTATATATATGGGAGGTAGCATCAATTCTGGACTCTCGGATCAAACTGACTTAAAAGGATAGCGTAGATGCAATCTAGGCGGCGGTGGAGAACCAATGTTTGAAGGAGAGCATGACATGTGGGTCCCATAGGCTGACCAGCCCCACATGTCATCCCCTCGAGGTCTGCTTTGGTGGGTTGCATTCTGGAGTGTTCTAGAGTCTTCCCACGTCGGTTTCGTTGCGGATAAACGTGATTTGCTTTGACGAATAGGTCCTCCTTGACGGTTTCCTGATTAAACCCTGCTAAAAATACAGATTCACCAAAACTCATAGAATTTATTAGTTTAAACTCCTAGACCTATGTTTGGTAATGGAATTAAGTATATATGTTGGTTATATTGATGGTTTATAATTGATGTTAATGATCGTCAACAAGCTCACCCAAGCTTAACTTTTGCCAGTTCCTGAGCAAAGCTAAACTCAACAATGGATCAGGAGTTTCTATAATGTTTTCACTCAAAAGTACACATCGTTCAATAAAAAATTCTCCTCCAGATTAGAGTAAACTGATCTGACTTTCAAACTTACCCATATTACCTTCAACCATGGGGCTTCTTAGCCTTCACTTGGGTCTTGAACAATTGAAAGACAGAACATTCAAGTCAAGCACTATGTCTCAAGTTCTTTGTTCGACCATTGTTCTAGAGTTTTTATAAGTTTTCAAAATAAAACTCAGAGATTCCATTATGTGACACTCTCAAGTCTCTCAATATATGTGATATTTGTGGATCCTCACCAAGGCAATAAAGATGTTATTGTGCCTTTTTATCTTCCTACCACTAAGGCTTATGTGGAGTTCATAGGTAGGGACAAAGCTAGAGCATACTTGCAATGCATATATTATAAAGTCATACAACAGATCCAAAGAGAATTGAGTCATACAATCAAATCAAGATGTGCATGTGTGTGGATGTATGGTGGATATATATGGTGGCTAACCTAATTCTACTTTGCTCCTTGAAAACATATCTCTCTTTTGAAACTTGGGAAACATTTACCAGAGAGTAGGGGCTATCTTATTCATCTTCTCTTTTTCTCAAGCGGACATCTAAGTACCCATTGTTTTAAATCCCTCGGACACTTTGGTGTCTATTTTTCTCAACTCTTTTTTTTTCTTATTCTTCTTTTTTTCTATGAATAACTTTTGCATAGCTCATGCCTCTTTCTTGCAACAAAACTTTTTGAGAGATAGCAACAAGAACTTAGAGCATTTATTTGGTGGACAGAAAACCTAACAAACATGTTTTTATGTTTACTCCTAGTGTAGGAGTAGAACATTTTTGGGTGGATCTAGATGGAAGACATGTTTTTGCGCCTACCCCCAGTGTAGGAGTAATACATATGTGGGTGGTGTGTACGTGATCTTGATTTTAAGAGCATGACAAATCTCTCATAAGGGTCAACAAAGCTTGACAAAACTCAATACAAAAACAAGCAGCATATATGTGAAAGTTTTCCTAGCCTAAATAACATGTATGACTTTTGTGGGAATTCAAGTTTTATCCTATAGGAACTCATCATGTAGCATTTTTGTGTTTTTTTAAAAAAGTAAATCTTCAGAACTTTAGTGTCACTTGGAACAAGATGAACAGCAGCTCAGACCTTCTCATATCATGTCTATCAATTACCTATACTTAGATCAAACAAATGCAACCCACGAGTTTCAAGTTCAGAGTAAATCCTTATATCAAAATAATTTTATCCAAAACTCAGGAGAATTTAAGGCTGAAAACTAGGTACTTGAAAGGAATTACAATAGAACAACTATTCATCATTTCCATTTAAAAGATTATTCTAAGTCCTCTTTATTTTATTTAGCTCTTAAAAATAAATTAAAACAAACTAGACACACCTTTTTTTTATTTTGTTTTCAATTTTACTAGATCACACATTATGACTAAAGCAAAGATAAATTTTTATTTTGTTTTTTATTTATCATTTTGTAACTATTTAAAAGAAACTAAAACTAAAACAAAAGGGAAAATAATACTTACCTGGATACACATGAGTGCTTCTCCCCCAAGCTAGCACTTTTGGTGAGGGTTTGTGTCGCACCCGGTTTTCCAAAGAAGACCAAGCGCTAC
This sequence comes from Saccharum hybrid cultivar R570, assembly GCA_038087645.1. Classification (NCBI taxonomy): domain Eukaryota; kingdom Viridiplantae; phylum Streptophyta; class Magnoliopsida; order Poales; family Poaceae; genus Saccharum; species Saccharum hybrid cultivar. The sequence goes on along the minus strand of JAQSUU010000001.1, from coordinate 30,850,930 downwards.
CTATATGTGTGCCTAGGATATCCACATGATACATATAGCGACAAATATGGAGATTATCAAAGACAATGCTTTATTAAATATCGAAACATAGTTACAACAAGACTTACATCTATTACAAATCATAGCGGAAACTATTATATATCTTCTCTTCAGGTCTCCATACTCCACAGGGACAGTTGACTAGGGGAGCACTCGCCTAGTACTCTTGGACACATCTTGGATGACTCATCGCTTGAATCCACCATCTGGTACCCATATAGGATTTTTGTTGATTGTAAAGCAAGTGTGAGCACACCATACTCAACAAGTATAACAAAGGAGTTCATGAAGGCTCAAACGCTTGACACTGTTTGACTATGGTTAGCATTTTTAGTTGGCCATATTTTATTAAACCTGAGTCCCTACTTTAGTGGTAAACCAACCCAAGTTGAAAGTAATATTAGTCAATATTAACATCATTCTCAAACCATCCAAGTAACCACTAATCAAGAAGGATCCAGGCCGCTCGTGTCCATGAGCACGGCTGATATATCAGTTCAAAGAATTCTACAGAATTTGTACAACTTTACCCCCTGAGTCATGATTCCCATATGCCAGGGACCCGTCGACCCCCATATCACCTCTTCCAAGGAAGTGCGGCAGGGTCTCACTATGTAACCTTTCACTAGACACCCTAACTAGTTAGTAGCCATGATGTTTCAGCGGCAAGTGTGCATAGATGTCCTCCTTCGAGAGGCACATGTGGTCACAGCACTGTACGCACCAAGGTAGGAAAATAGCTATACACCACGAGGCACCCCCTCTTGCACCTTTCGATAACCACTAACAAGCTAGAGACGTACTAGTTACTTGATTAAGATCAGAGCAATGTGATACTTGTGGTTGTACAGTACCTCCTGGGTGGCCGCTTCAGGATTAAGTCCTTAGGGAGAGGAATCTAGAGCACTCAAAACCTATGCTCTAGCCCCCTGGTCCATGTTGCTAAAAAGTACCATTTTATCACATTGCATATATCATTAATCAAGTTAGATTATTAGCTATAGGAAACAAGGATATGTGGTACAAGAATCATCTAGGTAAAGTCTTTATAGGCATTTCAAATTAGACACATGCATATGTATGAATTAAACATTATTCATAGGTACAAGGAAGCCTTTGTTACACTTGCCTTACAAAAACACTTGTTGATGGTTCCACTTCTCAAAGATCTGCTCCTCATGTAGCTCCACTTCTAACGTCATCAGCAACCAATTCAAGCATCTTAAACAAACCTATAAACAATATACCAATCATTACAAAAATAAGACATAAAGGTTTTAAACACGTAGGACTTATAACTATGATCGCTTGAGCGCAAAAACTACTAAAACAAGAGACACGGTTTAAAAGATATGCAAGATCAATTGTAGAGGCTAGGAGCTTTTGAGAAATGATAGGAATGGAATAAGCATGATGGATATGGGCTAACTTGAAAGATTTACAGAGCACATGAGTCTATAAATGAATTATAGATGACTGGCTTTCTATAGAGGACACATGGATCATATTTTGACAAGTGGTTGCACCGAGAAGAATGCTTAGATTAATGAGGGACACAATTGTAGTGAATTGTGCACCAGTTGAACATGCCCGTGCGGCGGGTAGCGGTGGTTGTGACCATCAAAAGGAAGATCTCTGTTGAAATTCAATAGAGGATATTTGGTGGGATTGTGTGCAACTAGTAATCACAGAGTCATTCCAGAGGGCTCAATGATTTGAACACTAATTCAGTGTGGAAAGCAATGAGAAACCGGTGCATCTAGGTTGTGCACATCAGCGGATAGCGGGGTTTGTGATCACAAGGAGCATGGTCATAGAAGCACCAACTGGAAAACCATTTTGTGGAGTTGTTGTGGACTGTATGTGGTATGTGTTGGCAAAAGGGTAAGTCATATTGAGCATTGGTTGACTGTGAAACGTGATTGCAAAACTAGGTATATGCAGCTGTAAACACAGCAGGGTAGCAACCACCATGGAATTAATATCTCCATCACCATGGCACAAATGACCACCAAAACTTGCAGAGTAATGTGCAAGGATATGATTTACATGATGGATGAAGGGTTTGGTCATTTGGATAGTGGATTAGTGGGGAACGTGATCGCAAGGCTCGACTGTGTGGCTGTGACATGGCAGGAGCAGCGACAACGGCAATGTTCATAACTTCAGTGTCATGGTTAATGTGACCAATCCAACTTGCAGGGATGCTTGTAACTCTATGATACATATTGTGGTCAAAAGGATTGATCACTGGAGTGGCGAATCAACGGGAACGCTCATGCCAACTGGTTGCAGCGTGGCTGAGGGGCAGCAGGGACAGCGGGCACAAAAAATACTGATATCTCTTTCATCTTGGATCCTATGATCACAAAATTGCTCAAAGGCGCATGCAACGATGGTGAATACATTGTGGAAAAAGGGTTCGATGACGGGAGGGCAGGATCTCAAGGAATGTGCATGCCAATCGACAACGGTGCTGCTGCAAGGATGCAGGAGCAACAAGCACGATTGCATCAAAATCTGCAGCTCCGTGGCTCCTCTGGCCAAATAAATTTTTAGGCACGTGTGCAGGTATATGATACACATGTGGATCAAAGGAATTGCAAAGCGGAGATGCAGATTGCCGGGAACATGCTTGACAACCAGCAGCAATGCTGCTGTCCATGGAAGACAGCAATGCGAACTGCACCGGAGATCTATCCCACTTGAATTAATATGACAAAACCATGATATAGATCATCATATAAGATAGAGGGGCATGTGCGGTCCTTACATTGGATGATTCGGGCAGCAGGCAACGACCTTGATGGCGGACTGATATCGATGATCGACGGCGAGATGACCTGCGATCGGCATTGGGGGAATGCTGCAGGTTCACGAGATGGAGAGAAACATCAGTGTGGCGTCCATACAGGGGTGCAGCGCCACGACATGGCCTGGGGCGACGGGGATGATGCAGCCATGGGGTTCGCTGCATGCTATGGCAGGACTTCCACGAACAGGCTGCGATGCATCGATTCGGGGCCTTCCTGTGTTGCAAGAGAGAGGTCAAGTGAGGGGTGAGGGCTGAGGGAGGCACCACACAGAGACATAGAGGGAGGGAGGACGACCTTACTGCAGCAAGGACCAGCGGCGGTGGCATTCACCGATGATTTGCTCGGTCTCCGGGTTGATGAGCGAAGCAGCAAAACGGAATCATAGTCATGTTTTGCTTTCCATTTGGTTGCAGAGGAAGGAGATGGAGATGGAGTTTGAGTTGCAGCCATGGGGAAGGGAGAGGAAGAGTGGGGAGGAGAAGGTGTTCCTCTGGGTGTGCGTGAGCTAGAGAGAGGGGAGAAAATGTGGCTGCTGTTTTATGCATGGATGCATGCAATTGAGGAGAAAGTTAAATCGATGGAGTAAAAGAGGTGTTGTAGGAGAGGATTTAAGAGAGGTGTAATCAAGGAAATTCATGGAGGAGAATTTATATGTTATTTTTGCATGAGGTAGAGAGGATTAGGTGGCAGCAGGAAAAGGAGAGAGGGCATGCAGTTCTGCTTTCACGTGAACTAATGGAGAGGTAACCAAATGTATTAAGGAGGGTGTGATTAAAAGACGTGACCAAGAGATTAAGGACAAGGGATTGAGGAAATTATGGCTGTTGTTTTTGCATGTGGGGGAAGAGAGCAAGCGCCATACAGAGGGGAGGGGAGAATTAAGGAGCTAAGCAAATAAGTGCTGTTGTTATTTGCATGAGGGAAGGGGGAGGTCGACACCAGGAGAGTATATGAGGGGCAGCATCTTCGCATAAAAGAGATGTTGTTGCTGCATGCATGCAATTGAAAGGGCAAGAGACAAACTAATGGAGTAAAGGAGCATGGTTTGTCAAGGAACTTAAGAGAGGAATGAAGAGGTGAATATATTTTTGCATGAGAAGGGATTGGCGTGGGCAGGAGGAGGAGGAGATGCTTGTCTGCCCTTTTCTCATCCATTTGAGAGGAGGTGGAAACCGATAGAGTAAAAAGGAAATTGAGGGAGAGATGGGACCATGGGATTAAGGGGAGAGCTAATGTTGTTGTGTTTGCATGATGGAATGGGGAGAGGGCGCCATAATAAGGAGGAGAGGAACTGGTCTACTATTGGCGGTCACTATTGCATATTTAGAACCACCAATTATAATCCAAAAACAGGAGAAATAAACAAACTTTGACACATATTCATATACTTTGAACTTGTTCCACTTGTTTTCGGAGAAACATGTTTTGCAGGACACATACCCAGAAACAAGTGAAAATACACAAAACAAAGAAGAAAATGCAGTGCAAAATTCGTATTTCAGGAATGCACAAAGGAGAGGAGGAGAAGCCCAACAATTCTACACAACTAGGCCGAGACACCACCGCAGGGGAGGCCCAGGCCCACCAGAGAACCGACCAGACGAAGGCGGTTGTGAGGTAGGCCCACCTGGGTGCGGGCGCACCCAGGGTGCGGCCGCACCCCCACCGCCTCCTCTTGGCCCCACTCTTCAGTGGCAGTTGTATGGCGGTGTGTGGAGGCGGGTCCCGGTGGTTTCCCCTTTTACTAGCGCCAAACCATCATACATTCACTATAAAACAAGGCCTAGGGCTTTCCTCTCAGACACACTTCATCTTGGAGCTACACACCTCACCTCTCTAGTTATTCTTTAGCTTTAGTGTTAGTTTGAGAGCAAGGCAAAGAAGCTACTTGGAGAGCTTGTCTCCTTGGAAGAAGAGCACTCTTGGTATGAATACAACTATGAAGAGTTCTTCCATATTCAAGCTTTCATATCCATATATAGTAGTGCATATGAACTAGAGGATAGTTTTGCTCATGTTATAATCACGATATATGAACTAGTATATAGTTTGTATGTTATGATCTTGACATGTTCATCATTGTTCTTCAACGTTCATATGATTTGTATGAGTAGAAGTAGAATTAGGGTTGGGGTAGCGGTTCGTTGTACCTTTGGGTTTGCCCATGTTCTTGCTTGTCAATCTGTAGGGTTGGAGTCCCAAGGGGACATGGGTAGTTTCCTTGTACACGGGCATGGTGCTCTGGTACACGGGAACCTATGAATATGACGGCATCCCACGATTGAGGGGTAGGCGGCAAGTGGTGATAACCCTGTCCATCCCTTGTAATCCCCCATGTCCGGGTGTTGTGTAGGAGTTTTAAAGTCTCTCGCGCTTGCTGGCAGACCAGTGCTCAGAGATCTCCTCATCTATCTTAATCATAGTTCTAACTCTAGTCATATAACTTGTATGATTGTTGACGATAGATAAGTATTATTTTTAACCATCAACATAGCATAAGAAATGATCTAAATATAAATACTATCTAGATATAGGGGTTACACTGACAGAATTCCATGAGTTTTGATGAATATCTATTTCTACAGGGGGTTATTAGGAAAGAACCAAAGGAGGTCCACAGTCAGATTTACATAGAGAGAAACTGACCATACTATAAAAAAGAATACTCTAGAAGACTCGAGAAGATCTTCCACCGGAGGGGAGGGCCCACAGGTCAGAAGACCTGGGTGGCCGCCCCCTGGCTTGGGCACCCGCCCCACCCAGGTGGCCAATAAGAGTCAACCTCGTGGATCCTGCCTCCACCGCCTTTGAGGATTAATAAAAAGTCATTGATCAAGGTCAGTTTGATCTAAGGGCTATGGTGCTTTCTAGAGGGCTATATAAGCAAGGCCCCTGGCCCCAGAAGAAACCCTAATTTATTTAATTTCATTCAATTCATTCATCTCATTCCATTCAGAGAAGCCCTAGAGCCACCATCTCAATTAGATCTATAGTTTAGCATAGCTACATAGGATTAGAACTAGAAGGAGCCAAGCATTGCTTGATTTCTAGATCTGTTAGGAGAATACTTGGTAATTCTCTCCTACTTTTGTATTTGTTCTTATATTATTCATTTAGTTCATCATTTGTATGAATATGACTTTAGTCTATTCTATCATATTGGATATGACTTTGCTCTATTTGATTATGTTCTCAATTATATTGTTCTTAGTCTACTTTGATTATATGATTGGCATAATTCGATCAGAATTATATTTAAGTATAGGATCGTATAGCGCTTGCTCATTGATATCATGGGTGAGTGGTAAACATTGTGTAGGTGTGGTGCCTATACTGTATTTACCTGTGATTGCACCCTATATTCCGGATCGTGTGGTAGTTCCATTGACATCCTATTTCGCAATAGCATGCTCGCTCTAAAACTGAGCCAGGTTGATCTCAAACCCTACGAGGCACAGTTCTAGGGTGTTCTCCTTGGACAGAGCTCTATACCTCTCGGTCAAATCACGCTCTCTGTGCAGTTTGGGACTGCAGAACACTTCCGCACCGACTACGTCAACTTCGTGGTCACAAACTTTGACGGCACCTACCACGCCATCCTTGGTCGACCAGCGCTAACCAAATTCATGGTTGTGCTGCACTACTCATATCTGGTGCTCAAGATGCCTACTGAGCATGGCATCCTCACTCTTAGAGGCAATGTCTACACTGCCTATACCTATGAAGAGGAAAGTTTCAAAGTGGCCGAAGCCACTGACCTCTCAATCCGCATGGAGCAGACCTTGGTTGATGCCACCAAGACTCCCATCAACCACCTGGAGATCCCATAGCTACAAGCCCCGTGCAAGAGCATTAAGTCTAAGGACCATAAGGAGATCCAACTGATCAACGGTGATTCTAGCAAGACGACCCTTATCGGGGCCAATCTGGATCCCAAATAGGAAGACATGCTCGTCAGGTTTCTGAGGGACAACGAAAGTGTGTTCGCATGGAAACCCGTGGACATGCCCGGTGTACCTTGGCACCTGATCGAGCACTCCTTGAATGTCTCGAAGACCGCCAAACCCATCAAGCAAAAGCTATGATGGTTCGCTCATGACAAAAAGGAGGCTATTAGGGCAGAAGTTACATGGCTTTTAGCAGCCAGATTTATCAAAGAATTGTATCACCCAGAGTGGTTAGCTAACCCGGTGCTTGTACGCAAAAAGAATAATGAATGGAGAATGTGTGTCGATTATACTGATCTCAACAAACACTGCCCTAAAGACCCCTTTGACTTACCTCGCATAGATGAAGTCATTGACTCAATAGCCGGCTGCGAGCTGCTGTCCTTTCTCGATTGCTACTCTGGTTATCACTAGATCACTCTCAACAAGGATGACCAGATCAAGACATCCTTCATCATGCCTTTCGGCGCCTATTGCTACACAACAATGTCATTTAGGCTCAAGAACGCGGGGGCCACATACCAGCGTGCCATCTAGAACTGTCTCTAGAATGAGATAAAGGATGACCTTGTCGAAGCCTATGTTGATGATGTCGTTATAAAAACCAGGGAAGCCCATACCTTGGTCAACAATCTCTAGCGGATTTTCATAGCTATTAACGAGTACCAATGGAAGCTTAATCCTAAGAAGTGTATCTTCGGAGTCCCGTCTGGTATATTGCTAGGTAATGTCATTAGTCATGACGACGTATGCCCCAATCCAACTAAGGTTAAGGCTGTTCTAGATATGCAGCCCCCGAAAAACATTAAGGTTATCTAGAAGCTCACTGGATGTATGGCTGCCCTCAGCCGCTTCATCTCACGACTCGGCAAGAAGGGCCTGCCTTTCTTCAAATTGCTTAAGGCATCAGAGAAGTTTGTCTGGTCGGAGGAGGCAGACACCCACAACTAAAAGAGTTCCTTACCTCTCCTCTAGTCCTTACTGCTCCTTAGAAAGACGATGTCCTTTTCCTCTATGTTGCGGCCACTGATCGGATGGTCTCCACAGTCATTATGGTCGAGCGTGAGGAACTCGACCACGTTTACAAAGTCTAGCACCCTGTTTACTTCATCAGTGAGGTACTCAATGAGTCCAAATCCAGGTACCCTCAAATTCAGAAGCTGATCTACGGCATCCTAATTACATCCCAAAAGTTGAAACATTACTTCAACGGATATCGGGTGGTGGTCAAGACCAATTTTCTGCTTGGGGACATCATCTAGAACAAGGACACTAAGAGACACATTGTCAAATGGGTGATAGAATTATGCCCCTACTCCCTAGAGTTCTAGAGCCGTACAACTATTAAGTCCTAGGGCCTAGTCAATTTTATAGTTGAATGGACAGACCTAAGCGCGCCTCCCGATCAGGGGCTAATCGAATACTAGAAGATGTATTTTGATGGTTCCCTCAAAATCGATGGCATAGGAGCAGGCGTGCTCTTTATTTCACCAAATAAAGACGAACTCCACTATGTCCTCATGCTTCATTTCCCCGGCAGAATACGAGGTCTGTCTCCATGGCATGTGGATTGCGGTTGAGCTTGGTGTCAAGTGCTTGTATGTCTATGGTGACTCGGCCCTAGTCATAAACCAGCTTAATAAAGACTAGGACATGACTAGCAAGAAGATGGATGCTTACTACAAGGAAATCAGAAAGTTGGAAGCCAAGTTCTACGGCATCGAATACACGCATGTGGTCCAAGATAAAAACAAAGCAGTCGATGAGTTGTCTAAGTTAGGGTCATCCTGAGCCAAAGTCCCACATGGCGTGCTCGTCCAAGATCTTGTCAACCCATCAATCAAGGAAGTAGAAGATCACATGGTCGGAAAGCCCCCAGACCAGCAACTAGTGGCCACGGTTCCTCCTCCGATCACTACGGAACCTTCTCTGACCACTCATACTTTGCCTTCAACCACTAATAATAGTGACTGGAGGGTACCCTTTATCAAGTATCTATAGGATGGAACCGGTTATACTGACCGAACAGAGAATGAGCACCTTATACGCTGTAGCAAACAGTATATACTAGTCGATGGCATCCTCATGCACAAGAATGCGAAGGAAGAAGTCTTGATGAAGTGCATCACTCAAGAGGTAGGCATTGAACTGCTCAAAGAAATTCATAGTGGCACCTATGGCAATCACACCGCCTCACGAACCCTAGTCGGTAAAGCTTTCCGAGTAGGATTTTACTGGCCGTCCACCGTGGCCGATGCAGAGAAGCTAGTATGCCACTATGACAGGTGTTAGTTTTTCATGAAGCACATACATGTACCAGCACATGAGATCCAGACCATACCAGCCTCCTAGACCTTTGCGTGCTGGGGACTGGATATGATTAGGTCCTTTAAGCCAACCCCTGGAAATTTCAAATGTGTGTTCATGATGATCGACAAGTTCTCCAAGTGGATTGAGTACATGACCTTGACCAAGGCATCCTCAGGAAAAGCGATTGAATTCCTTGACCAGATCATACACCATTTCGTCCTCTCCAACAGCATCATCACAGACCTGGGGACTCAGTTCACTAGCAGTACATTCTGGGACTTCTGCGATGAAAGGAGCATTGTTGTAAAATATGTGTCAATGGCACATCCCAGAGCTAATGGACAGGTTGAAAGGGCAAACGGCATGATCCTCGATGCGTTGAAGAAAAGATTGTACAGAGAAAACAAGAAAGTGCCCGGCAGATGGCTCAAGGAAGTATCATCTGTGGTCTAGGGTCTTCGCACCCAGCCCAGTCGAAATACGGGTGCCTCTCCCTACTTCATGGTCTACGGTGCAGAAGCGGTGCTCCCTGCCGACATCGCTTTTTGATCACCAAGGGTTGAGAACTTTGAGAAGGACAAGTCTGATGAGTCACAAGAACTTGAGGTAAACTGCTCTGAGGAGCGATGGCTTGATTCCTATGTGCGTACTGCCAAGTACCTTGTTGTACTATGCAAGTATTACAACAAGAATGTCAAAGAGAGGTTCTTCATGGTCGGTGACCTAGTCTTGAAGTGGAAGATGAATCAAGATGGCATGCACAAGCTTTCGTCACCATGGGAGGGACCATTTGAGGTCATAGAAGTTACACGGCCTACTTCCTACAGGCTGGCTTACCTCAATGGCACCGTGCTGCCCAACTCCTAGCATATTGATAAGCTCAAGTGTTTCTACCCTTGAAGCGCTGAAAGAGAAAGATATGTACCCCTCTTGTACTTTGATTATTTCAATAAAGCATTTATGTTTCACTCAACATGTTTGTCTGGAGACTACTTTTATCAATATTTTATAACAGACCAGTTGATAGACCACCATTCTTTCTTGAGTTCTCAGAGTCAACCCCGTCTCTGACTTCTCCCCACGCGTGCACGGGACCCGCTCTCTACGCTTCGAGTGGTCGGCGGGCGCTCCCTGATCTGACATGTGTGCTCTTATGTGTGAACAGGCTCCGTGCCTCACTCTTAGGCCACCGATCCAGCTAGAGCCGTACAGATTCAACAGGATGACATGTCTCCCAACTGCTACAACTAAAACAGAATACTTATACGTTCTAACTTAGTTATCGTCCACACAATATACAAGCTTCAAACGTTCTTCATACAAAAACACAACAAGCTTACATTGTCTTAACAGTACATTATTACAGACTTGCCTAACGAGGCACAAGTCTACAATAAACTAAAATTGTTCTTTCTTCTACAACTAAAGGCTACTGGCTGGTCAGCGCTCGGGGCTTGGGCTGGGCACTGCTCTTTGCCCTCTCACCGCTCGACAGTGGTGGTGTCGCTTTGGCTGAGGAAGCTGGTGCCACCGGGGTCTGGCTGGTCGAGACCACAGCCTCCAGTCACTCCACGGATGAAGTTTCTGGTGCCAGGGACTAGCTAGTCGAGACCGCAGCTCCGGATAGCTGATTTGAAGATGGTGGCTCCTGCGCCGGCGGTGACGACATCCCGCACAAGTTGATGTCGCCTATTATTGAAGCTAACAAGTCAAGCAACTGGATCCGTAGTTCATCTGCTTGCTTTGGGCCAACCTCCTTGGGATACCCCAGCTCGAAGCGCTTGAAGTCGATCAGCAGGTAGTGCACACACACCATGCTGAGCACATGGGCGCCCACGTATTCCCCGGCCTCCTTCACGAACTGATGGAACCATCCTAAGGCACGCTGGCACTTGTCGAGTACTCCAAGAGGCGGTGCTCTGGCCTCGTTTGTCGGGAGCTCTAGGTGGATCAAGTCCAACACTGGCATGATACCGCCCACCATTTGGTTGCACCGACCCTTCCAGAGATCCCGGTCCTTCCCAAGGTCGAGAGTCTTCGCTAAACAGGCATCACGATCTTTGATAACCTCCTCGAGGTGTTTAATTCTACAGAGCAACACTCTGGTCAGGGAAGTATCATATGGAAACATACTGAACTGACATAGTAAGACCAAGACAATCAACACTTACCGTTTAGCTCTAGGTTCTTCGTCTTTATCTCCTCGGTCATCTTTATGGACTGATCTAGGAGCTGCACGTGGTCTTGTGCCAGCTGGTTGTTTACTGATGTTAGTCGGGTGCACTCTCCAACCAAGCACGAGTTGTCTTCTCAAAGACAAGCCACTTCATTCGCCAAGCCTGCAGACAGGCTGGTCAGTACAAGAATATGTATTCACAGCACTTTTTAGTGCTTGGGGAAACACGGCTAGACAACTTACCCATCCTCTCACGCTCTTTCTGGCTGAGCTGGGTGACGGCGTTGTGTTGAAATGCCTCCAGCTCTGTCTTCTCCTTCTCGGTGGTCTCAAGCTTTTTACGTAGCTAATCCACCTCGGCTGCTAGCTCCTGGATCTCCTTGAACATTGGTTCAATTTGGTCAAAGCACCGCTTACGGTACTTCGCCGTCTTCATGATATCCTGCAAGGTGAACACAGTATCGTTCAAAGCAAATGCATCATGATATTGGTCTAAGAATGCACAAGACGGCAGCTTACCTATACTTCGGCTATAAGCCGCTTCGCTGCTAGCTCGACTTTTCTTATCTTGTCAACTGTGGGGATTTCCTCATGGCAGATGTAGTGATCCCCATGTTGGCAGCATACATACATGTGTTGGTGATCATCCTGGGGATGCCTCTGAATCTCCTCAAGGACATCATCATCAGATGCCATGGCATCGACAGTCCTAGGTTGTTCTTGCTGTTGGCTAGCTATGGCCTCCTCCTGTCATTGGCTAGCCCCTAGCATCAGCATACCCTCGGCTGCTCCAGGCGACAACACCACCAGAGTTTTCCCCCAAGCCACGGCGTCAGGTAGAACACCCTCCTGTGTGCTCGAGGTGGCTGCAGACTACTCTAGTGCTTCTTGTCTAGGCTCAGGGACTCACCTCTCCTTTGTTGTTGCGTGTTCCATGACTGGTGCCTTAGGAGGCACCTATTCAGATGTCCTTTGCTCGGCGACTATCTCCACCATCGTCGGCTCTATCAGGTCAGCACTTGACGCTGCCTGCTCGCTGGTTGCTATCATGGAGGACGATGATGACCTCCCACTAGTGGTGAGCTACTCGGGGATCTCCGTCAATGTCGAGCTACAATTTGATAAAAACACAGTTGATGATGCCTATTACTATATGCCTTTACTACTAATGCTTACTGAAGTGTGTAGATACTTACATGTCCGCCTGGCGATGTACAACTAAGAATGTGCGCCGACACGGTTGCCCTCGGCTCCCTTACTGGCCAGATGAGCTCTAGCCACCCTCACTTGGTGGCGGCACATGTGATGCAGCTGTAGTGGACGCCATCAGCATTACCAGCGATGGTGCCACTGCTGGTTTCGACGGCCCCTCCTAGATAGTCTGCTCTACGCCCTTCCTCTGACGAGGAATGAGCAGATCCGTGATCGGGTTTTCTTCTTCGTCTTCATCCGACCAGCTTTGTATCATCCGATGATGCTTGCTGGTCCGATTCTCTGGCACTCCCATGGTTTCTGAGCTCCTAGGCCTCTTCTTTGAGTGTTTGAGGGCGACTGAGTGCTTATCAGCTGTCCTACTCCTGGTGTCTGTCTAGGTGCTTGGTGCTCCATCTTCCTCCTCGTTGTCGTCGACATGAGCGTAGCATTGCGGCATGTTCCATGGTGGGGGCTCCATGCTCCTTGGGTGGTCCATCCTAGGTGCCAGGGACACGTACAACAAGTGTCTTTCAATGCCATGCACCTAACACCACAAGAACAATAGGGATTACAATAGATGTTTTTTATCAACTATGTGATCGACACAAAATACAGATGCTAGAGAAACCTTTGGAGCTGGTCGGATGAGCTTGTACGCGTGCACGATGATGCTCAAAGGATGGTACGATGGATCTGCTAGGTGGAACAGCTCCACAATCCTTTGCTTGATCTCATCCTCATGCAGCCGGTTCGGACGCATTCTGGTCTAGTCGGCTGAGCCCTGGTACTTGTAGCCGGCGTGCATCCTCTTCTAGCAAGGCTGCACTCACTGACTGATGAAGCTCCTGGCTACAGCTGGTCCATCTAGATGGTTCCACAGGAGCAGCTCCATGAGCTCCCTCACATGCCCGGCGTACTCCAATTTCTCATTCCAGCTGACTCTCTTCTTCGAGATGTAGCCAACGTCACAAAGGGTGACGGTGTTGGGCTCTTCTCGGATGTAAAACTATTTTTTGTACCAATCACCAAGGGAGGTATTCCAGGGGCAGCTGAGGTACTCAGACTTCATTCCATCATGGAGTGTCAGGTACACTCCGCAGGCGCTGAGATCCCCCCTTGGACCCCTTCTTCTGAAGATAGAATAGGTAACAAAAGAGATCGAAATGTGGCGGAAATCTGCCAAAAGCTTCGCAGAGATGAATAAAGGTGGAGACGAGAAGGATTGAGTTGGGATGTATATTGCAAATCCCAATCTCATAGTAAAGGCAAAGACCTTGGAGGAAAGGATGAATAGGAACCCTAAATCCCCTCTTGAAGAAATCCTCGAATACAACGATCTCACCGGGTTGGGGATTGGGGAAGCTTTCTAAGTCTGATGCTCTCCAACCTCCGAGCTCCTTATCATGGAGCACCCCTAGGGTGACGAGCTCATTGATGGACGATTCAGTGGACTTCGACTTCCACCACTCCTTCATCACCTCGGCCCTTTTCTACGCCTCAGTCTTGGCCATCCTCTACCTCTCTCGCCTCTTTGCTTTGGCTCAGCTGGTGGACAGAGAGTGTGTCGCTTCTAATGGTGGCCAGGTGTGCTAATGGTGGCCGCAGAGTTAGAATAGGGAAAGTGAGCTAGACAAGGAAGGCGATTGGTTTGCAAAGGCAACTATTGGGTGCAAATGGGGAATGGCCGCATAGCGGCTATTTATCCCATTAATCGCGCCGTTCCACCTCCCTGAGATATTTGGGGATCGTGCGTGTGAAACGTGGCACACGTTGTGTAGTTTTCACATTTTACTAACACCCACGCCAGTAAATGTGCTCCCTCGGTTACAACGCGGGAGGGCCCACGATGACGTGACTTGACAGATGTCGGCCCATAGTGTGATTGACAAGATAAAAGCATGATTGTAACATCACATCAGGAAGACTTCTAAGATAACAGGTCAGGTCACACAAAAACAAGAAAGCGAGACAAAATATGACAGAGAAAAAGGTGTTGGAGATACACGACGCTCGGGGACTAGTCTGGTGACTACAGTCCATCTCAGATCACCGAGCATGATAAACTCCCCGATCACGCTCGGGGACTCATCGATCACTCTTCGACTATGCTTGGGGACTCATCGACCATGACTTACACTGTGCTCGAGGACTATTTCGACCATTCCCTGGCCACAGCTTGAGGTTTGGTTTCCTTGGCTACATGTGAAATTTGACTCGCATACAGTTGAGAGATCAACACTTTTTTAGACCTTGCTACAAGGCTCATACTTTGCCTTCTAGCAAGCTCAGGGACTACATCGGTACGATGCACCTGTTGGTGCATCTCAGTATCAAGTTTCCAAGAAGGTTCATTTTAAGACCCTAGCACCACATGCCTACATCACCTATTACTAGGCTCGGGGACTAAGTGGGCACACTTCACCTTACGGTGAATATGCTTATTTTTTGATCCACTATGCTTTGTTTACCCTGCTTACATTTCTTTTCAGAAATACAAGTGGGCACACTTCACCAGGAAGGAAATCTTTTTCTTTTTCTCAAGAGCACCATACATTCTTTGGACAACCTACTTCTTCGGTGATAACGGTGGTTGGCTATATTTCAAGCTGGTCGGAGGCTTGCAACAACTACTCGGATGGCGTTTTGACTGGTTGGAGACATCAAGAACTCAAGCCTCACTGTTCGAAGAATGTCAAGACGGCGTGTCGCATCACAATGCATAGTGCTCGGGGACTAGCTGTGGGGATATTAACCCCTATACCCCTACGGCTATACTTGGGCTGGCTCAGAATAGTGGGCCTGGCTCATGAGAAGGATGACGCGCGGCTCAATCGATCTGCTCGGTGCCTCGTGCAAGGAAGGAAAGCAAACTTGGAGATCAAGCAAGATCCTGGTCGGTTAGAATAGGAATCTTTATCCGGCTAGCTATGACAATTGTAACCGGGTAGGATTAGTTTCCAGATTTGTAACCCTACCTCTTGGACTATATAAGGTGGGCAAGGGACCCCCTCAAAACACATCTCATTACACCTCTCCATACAGAGCAATACAATTTGACGTAGGACGTAGGTATTATGCCCTTACGGCGGTTGAACCTAGATAAATCCTTGTGTTTGTCTTGTGTCACCATCTAGCTCGTAGCTTGCGCACCTGTCTACCAACAATCTACTACCTTGGGCATACCCCTTGGTAGACTGCCGACCAAATCTCATCGACAAGCACCGGAGGACTTCGTTGACACCACCTACCTGCTGTTCCCCATAAGGAAAAGAAAGCAAGCCGTGGATGAGCAATTTGCTCATTTTGTTGAGATGATAGAAAAGATACATGTGAGCGTTCTTTTAATGGACGTCTTGCATGTACCTTCATATGCAAAGTACATCAAAGACATCATCAACAATAAACGACCATTGTCGTCCATGAAAATTGTCAAGCTGACAGAAGAGTGTAGCGCAGCTATACTCAACCATCTCCCTGAGAAGAAGAAAGACCCTGGGTGCCCCACAATCACATGCTCCATTGGCACCCAACAATTTGATCATGCCTTGTGCGATCTTGGGGCAAGCATGAACGTTATGCCCAAGACCATCTTCGATAAGTTGAACTTCATGCATCTCACGCCTACGCCAATGATGCTCCAACTAGCGGACTCCACGATCTGCTATCCAGTTGGGATCACCGAAGACATCCCGGTGAAAATCCAGGGTTACTTCGTCCCAGTTGACTTCATGGTGCTAGACATGGAGACAACAAAAGAGTCGCCCCTCATCCTTGGGCGACCTTTCTTGAGCACCGCGGGAGCATAAATTGATGTTGGGGCTTGAGAAATCCACTTCAACATCAATGACAAAGCAGAGAAGTTTGACTTTCGGCCCCGTAAGGAGCAATGCTTCATGATTCATATCAAGTACGGGCCGAACCCTCAAGGCATAAAAGAAGTTGAGATACAATCTCAATTGGTGGGTGGCCTCACCATGAAAAATAAAAAAATAAAAAAGAAGCTGGAGCAAAAGAAGAACAACCCAAAGAAGAAAGAAGAAATTCCTAAGGTTGTTCCCACAACACCCAAGAAGGAGAAGGTGTGGAAACAAAAAGATGAATCTTCGAAACCCACCACCACACCACCAAAAACCAACAAAATGGTGTGGAAACCAAAAAAGGTGCAGTCATCCGCGTCTACTCCTCCTAGGCCGGATGTACCATCCTCAAGCAAAAATTGAAGGAGGAGGAAGTCCTGCTCATTGGACTATAAACAATGAGTCCTTGACGAAGGTAAATCAGTAGTTATCCTTTATAATTATTAAAACAATAAACTATAAATAAATTTTGCTAAAACAAATAAATACTTTTGCTAAAATCTTGGTTAATCTTTAAAGCTTTACACAAAGAATGTTTTGGTTTGAAGCATGGTTTTTGCATGATCATGTTTTCATAGGCTTTTTAAATTAAGCATGAAGCTTAGGTTAAATTGCCTACCTTGATTAAGCGACATGTTTGATCATTGTACCAAAACTATTTAGTGTAGACTTTGGATGATAAAACCAAGGCATAAAACTTTACCTTAAAATAAGAAAAACTTTGTTCTCTTACCATGATCTGTGCAAAATATGCTTTGGTTTGGAATATGATTTTTGATCGATCATATCTCCATAAGCTTTTCAAATTAAGCATGGTACTTAGGTTAATTAGCTTACCATGGTTAAATGTTAAATTTGATCATTGAACCAAAAAGTACTGAGTATAGACATGGCTGAGATAAACAAAGTAAAAACGTCATAAAATAAATATATACCAAATAATGTACCTTCATCGGATACTTCACCAAGCAAACTTCAGACCCTAGGCCAAGAGCTAGCTTGGGGGAGGACCCCCGTAGAGGTACCTTATATCTTAGTTGTAGTATTTTAATTTCTGCATTTTAAATTTAACATTTTATTTTCTACATTTCTATTTATTAGCATCTAAAAAAATCTAAAAATTATAAAAAAAAATCTAAAAATTATAAAAAAAAATACCAAAAATATTATTTCACTCTCATATATGTTAAGGAATGTTTAGTTTCTCCGATGTTAAAATGATAAATAGTTGCTCTGTCTATAATTCATTTGTGCCTAGGTTATAACTTAGTATTCCCCAAGATTTATGTTTGTTGGTTAAAAATATCACATCCTAAAACTTAAAAACTTGTGGGTTGCAAAAGCATGATCCTTTTCTAACTTGTTGCAAGTTATAATATGGTACAAATAGAATTTGCTATGACTTTGTTCTAAAAGCAACTTGACATTCGAAGATTTCTTTTTCAGAAATGCTAAAATCAAAAATTCCTCAATGATTATGAAATACCTACTAAGGTCATATGACATGATATTCAAATTCAAAACCTTAGTCATATGCTACTTGTTTGAGCATTGAGGTTCGTCAAATTGTTGTGATCTAAGTTGAGATTCTTGTCATGCACCCATGATCGAGACACACGTACACCAACAAATAAAATAGACGACTCTGACACTGAGAGTTGTGCACACCATGTACTTTTCCGTCCACCGAATAATTACTCCATTCAATTTATCATGATATCTCTCTCCAAAGTTTCATATGCCAAGAAGAAAGATATGGGCTATGCTAAAAAAGAGAAAATCCATGCCAAGGGGCATGAGAAAAAATGGACAAGTGTCCAAATGAATAAAGCAATGGGTACTTAGATGCCCACTTGAAAAAAGAGAAAGAAAAAAGAAAAGAAATAAAAATAGCCCATACTTTCCAAAAGGCATTCATCCAAAGGAGAGAGTCATGATACAAAGGAGTATAAAAAATATTTAGAAATAATATGAAAAATTCGACACACTTACACGTTTCGATCAAAGTGTATGACTTGCATCTCCTTATGGTTCGTTTTTTGACTTAGCAACATATGTGATGCAAGTATGCCCACTTTCATACCTACCCAAAACTCCACTCAAAAGCCTTAGTGGTAGGTTATAAAAGAAGGCAAATTCTTAAATGCCTTTGGTGAGGTATCATACACATTGAGCGATCGAGTGAATCATTTGAGGAACTTATATTTATTTTTGCAAAACTTATAAAAACCTCCGGATAGATGGTTAATCAAAGAGCGAATGACTAGTGATTTTGTTATAACCGTTCTATCTTGCAACCGCCCAAGAACTTGGAAAAGCTAAAAGCCCCACAGGTATCAAGGTAAAGGGTGGATAAAATGCTGACTTATTTAAATTGTGATCGAATACTTTGATATAGACAGGGCACTTATGAATTGTATTGGCATAGTAGCAGCTCATGATCAACAACCAAGTATTTAGCTGTTTGCTCAGGACGAGCAAAGGTTAATCTTGGGGATTTGTTGGCGGTCACTATTGCATATTTAGAACCACCAATTATAATCCAAAAACAAGATAAATAAATAAACTTTGACACATATGTGTAACACCCTAAAAATTTCTTCAATTGGGAATATGTGAATTTGATTTACTTACATATTTATTTGTACATATAAGGCTTAGATACATGACTGTGCATTCATGCTGCTGCATTAGAATTTTTATACTGAGTGGTTTACTTCAAATACAAAAAAGAATTCAAAACCTTTTGGAAAATAGTTTTGAAAATTTGGAAAAGAAAAAGAAAAAGGTTTTTTCCTCCTTTCTTGGCTTCTCGCCCATCGGCCTAGCCGGCTGCCCCGCTCCTCCCCGCCTCCTCTTGCTCTGGCCTGCTTGGCCTTTCTCCTTTTCGCGGGCTAGTTTCACACCGCGCAGCTCTCCCCGCTTCGGTCTTGGGCCAAGCCCAGCCGCTGGTCGACACCGCGCACAAGCCCGCATTTCATCCCTCTCTGTCTCTCGCTGATAGCGTGGCCCGCACTCTATCTCGCTGACCGGTGGGTCCAATGCATTAGCGTCACCATCGTTCTCTTCTTCCTCAAGGTGACAGGGCCTCACCTTCCATACTCACCGCCGTCCGAGATCCCTCCTTGATCTTCACCTTCCATTCTTGGCGTGTCTCCGGGTTATATAAGCCGAGTCCTGAGCCCTCTGCTCTACATCTCAAGCTTTCACGACAGCCATAGCCCTCTCAAGCTTCCCACACCCTAGAAGTGCCACTGTCGTGTTGGTCTCCACCGCCGCGGCTCTCCTATCACCACGACCTCATTCCCGAGCTGCGCGTGAAGGTAAGGAAGTCGCCCATATCTTCTATGCTTTCTCTCTCACTTCTTTGAGCCTGCACGAGCTCGTCGTTGTAGCCGAGCCACCAAATCGAGCCTGCGCTTGTTTCTGTGTTGTCGCAGCCGCCTCCGATTCCCCAATCGAGCTCACTGCTTCCTTCTCTCCCATCCTATGAGTTCCCCGTGGCCGATGATGACCGGTAGCGTCGAATTGCTGAGCACCGGCGAGGTCCCCAGTTTTCTGACCATGGTGCCGCCGCACCAGCTCGGCCGCCAGCATGTTCTCCCTCTCGCTCCCGCACGCGTCAGATCAGGACCGTTCAGGTCTAATCAGACGGTCAATATTTCATGATACCGTTTTGCATGGTAGTTTTGCTAAAGAGTCCTTGCGGTTTCGTATATTTAAACCATGGTCCAGGGCGTATTTACGAAATATGTTTTCCTTTTCAGAAAGCATAGATTCTTTTTATGTAGATTCAAAATACATTTTCTGATATTTACAGATTTGCCATCAATCTTATTTTACTCATAGAATCTCCGTTTTAACTCTGATTTGACCCGTTCAAGTTGCGTTAGATTCGTAATTACATAATCTACATGTCAGTATCACTGTTGAGCATGTTTTCAACTTTTTAATTTCATGCTTAGATTAAATCTATTATTTAACTAAGGAAAATCTTGTTTAATTCATAACTTCGCCGTTTTAGCTCCGTTTTTTGTGATCTTCGCGTCTGTGTGATCATCGCGAGTTGTAGATTCACTTTAAAAACTTTTTATATTATTTTATTACTGTTGGTGTACTGTTCTAATTATATTCTTGTTTGTTTTGCATGATTGCTTTGGGATGAATGTTGTTGCTATGTTGATCGAGTATAGACGGTGAGCAATTCGTTGGTGACCAAGAGTTTTTCTACGAGCAAGATCAACAGGACCAGTTTGATCAAGACAAGTATAGCATGGGATTATCCTTGTTATCCTATTCACAATATATAACTAAACTCATTTATGCATGAATTTCCATGTTAAGGATGACTTAGTTTAGATCCATTACCTTGGCACCCATGATATTGCATTGAGTAGCATTGCTAGTGCTCAACATAAACTATCATCTTGTAACTTGATTAATGGAAGATGCAACAAACATTAAAATATGACTTTTTAGTAACATACTTAAAGGGGGCTAGAGCATTGGGCTATTTTTATGGTGCTCTAGTTTCTCTCCATAAGGACTCATCTATAAGCGAACATCCAGGACTTACAGTACAACTGTGAGGGCTACATGGCTCTGGTTTTAGTCATATAGAAGGACCTTTTCTAGCTTGTTAGTGGTAACCTTCATGGCATAAGAATGGCTTGATGAATCAGGTATAGTGCGGCCTCTGTCCTTATGTGTATAGGCTGCGCGTCATTGTGCCATATGGATGGGGGGCTCTACATCTGTTTGTCAAGTGAATCTAATAGCCCTAACTTGTTAGATGAACCTTTGAAAGACTTCATAGTGTTTTCCTGACTGCTCACCTTGGAAGTGTTTTGGGAGTAATTAACCCGGGCATATGGGCAACACGACTCATAGTGAAAGTGTACAACCTCTTAAGAGTATAAAACTGTTATAATAGTTGTGCTCACGGTCATGAGTGGCCTTGAACCCTTATGGAATAGTTGATCACCAATGATTTATATGTTTTTGCTATTCGTTATTTATTTTACATTGATCATATGTTATTATAAGTTGAGACAATTTGATGCTGGAGATATGCTAAAATTATGCCAACTAAAAGACACATGCTGTTAAACTAATGTCAATGTTTTTGAGCCTCATGAACCCCATGTTACACTTGTTGAGTACAAGATGTACTTACGCTTGTTTATTCTCTTATTTGGATAAAAATCCCGGATGGGTAACAGACGGTACAAATAGTGACTACTACTCCTACTTCCCTAAGGATTATTAGTCTTGTGGTCAACTAGTCAATGTGCCTGTGTATGGAGCTGCCATGAGAGAGAGTTATCTTTTTATTTTCGCTATGATTATGTAAAGACAATGTGATAATAATCGTGATAATAACATTTGTGATGATACTCTCTTACTTATGTGTGATTGATCTCTAGGCGCACATAAGATTATGCATTCCATTTGGTTCCAAAAATGAGTGTGACAAATTGGTATCAAAGCTTTGTTGACTGTAAGACGCGAGCCTAGTTAGCAACGGTCGATTCAGTATCTTCTTATTCACTTATTTTATGCTTACTATGTTGCTCTTGTTATTTGATAAATTTTTATGCTTCTTAAGTCTTTTTCTATTATGAAACTTTTGCCTCTATTCTAACTATATTCTAAAAAATTCTGTAGATGGTTCGTGCACATAAGACTGTCAGTATCTCCACTAGAGGCCATTACCCACCTTGTGCCTTGCTTGAGCCACGAGAGGAAGCACTCCAGGAATAGGAGCAAGCCCCTGAAGCACCAGTCGAGGCACCAGCACCTTCCTAGGAAGAACCCGAGCCTGAAGAAGATCCTAAGATCATTGTGATTGAAGATGATGAGTAGGAGGATGCTAATGGAGGAGAGCAACCCCCATCTCCACCACATGATGAAGCTGCTGATGATGATGTGTCACCCCCTCCAATGGGGTGGACTGTGAAGATCTACAACAAGACTAGGGGTGACTCTATCTCTCACCATCGACTTGTGGGGATGCTAGCTGCTTATTTCGCTGATTGGAACCCAGTTGTGGAGCTGGAAGTATACGCATCCACTAGAGGACACCTACTGGAAGTCCAGGGCAAGTATTTTTCCTAGGGATGAGGAAAAAGATGCATACCAGCTAGATAGGATGTTTTCTCACAAGGGTCATCGAGCTACTATGGAGGATAGCATTGAAGATGCCGCCTTTGAAGCATGTATGGGTCTTCGCTACCTTCACTTTGAAAGTATGAAAAATGATGTTCATCGTTACCTCCCTCATTCACACCCTGTCCTTGGATGAGAAATGATGGACCCTGTGCAGTTGGATCCAATTCCTCGAGTGATGGTGAACTTTGCCTATGATATGATGGAGAGGAAGCTGTAGTTAGAAGAGATGGTGAAAGCTCGGGGGAAGACCATCAAGAGATGCCAAAAGATGATTGATGACCTCAGAGCAAATCAAGGCTTGGCAAGGATTTATGAGACATTTGAACATGAACCACATCCTTAGAGAGTAGGAGCCCTCTATGTAATAAGAATGTTCTTAGTAACGTAAGTCGAGTCAAGAGTCTGTTCGTGTGGTGTAAACTCTGGTGTGCTAGTTGATTTGTCCTTATGTCTTTGTGTGAGTTGGTTTCTTGTAATGAGTGCTGGAGCTTTGTAGGCTTGTCTACAAGTTCTATAGTTTAAGAATATAAAGTTTAAGGTCATTGAAAAAAATAGTTCGGTTGGGTTATAACGTTCTCTCTGTTCGGTCTTTTCGGATCAGTCTACCTTTTGGCGTGATGCTCAGAAAATTTTTTTTTGACTTGACCAAAAAAAATATGAAATTTTTATGAGAGTAACTAGACCTAAGAATCTTTCCAGTGCTTCTAGAATCATCTTTTTATCTATCCTGGTTTAAGAGATATAACTGTTACAAGTTAAAGTTTCTGCGTAGTCAGGTAATCTAGAACAGTTTCTGTTGCGTCCTATTTTTTATTATTTTAACAATAGAATCTAGGCATGTGATATGAATAAAAGTTGTAGATAACTTTATAAGCTTTCTAACCATATAAAGCACGCCTCTATTGGACATCTGTAGCTCAAGATATGATTGATATACCGAACTGCTAATGTTGATACTCGCCTAGAAATCTTTCAGATTTCATTCTTTATCTTTATAAGTGGTTGATAACTTGGAAATCTCAAAGTTTGAATGTTTGTGATGGATGGTAGATGGCCGGAAGAGGAAGAGGCAGGGGTCATGGAGGTGTTCCCCTGAATCCACTACCGCCGCCGCCACCAACTATTGGTGGTGCAGACACAGCTTATGCAACAACTGGTGCAGAATTAACAGAATCAGCCAGTAGCTGGGGCACCACCACATGATAAGTGTGGTGAATTTTTGAAGGGCCATCCCCCAGGGTTCATGCATGCTGCTGATCCATTGGAAGCCGATGATTGGCTTCGTGCAGTGGAGAAGCAGCTTAACATTGCACAATGTGATGACCGGCAGAAAGTGTTGTTTGCTTCTGGACAACTCCAAGGAGAAGCCCAGGATTGGTGGGAATCTTATGAGTATGGCTGTCCTACCAATGCTCCCGCTGTCACTTGGCAGGAGTTTAGAGAGAGCTTTAGGGCTTACCGTATACCTGAAGAGATGATAGAGCTGAAGACAGAGGAATTCTGGAGTTTGACACAAGGATCTTTGTCTGTAGCTGAGTATCGTGAAAAGTTTGCTCAGTTGTCACGGTATGCTCCAAATGAAGTGGCTAATGATAGTGATAAGCAACGCCGCTTCTTGAAGGGATTGTATGATGGGCTTCAATTGCAGCTAATGTCTAATACCTATCCTAATTTTCAAACGCATGTGAATCACGCTATTGTGGTGGATAACAAGCGTAAGGAGATGTATGCCAAGAGGAAAAGGCTTCAGGGATAGGCCTCTGGCAGCAACACTCGTCAGCGTACTAGTTTCTAGCAAGGTAATTAGCAAAGGTAGGTATCCACCTGGTCAGTGGAATTGTGGATAGTTTCTGACACGCAATCAGATCCCACAACATCCCTCGTACCAGCCATAGAATGTTAACCAACGTCCTCAGTAGCAGAATGAGAATCAGCCTCAGCGTCAGGGCCCGTCCAACAACACTTCCATGAAGACTAGTGCTCCTAATACTCCTGACAGGTGTCTTTGATGTGGCAAAGAGGGTCATTTGTCTTACAATTGCCCTAAGAAGCCCAACCAGTAGACCCCTAGAGGCAGAGCAATCATCAGAAGCCTGTGCCTAACACTGGAAGGGTGAATCACGTGTCTCAAGAGACAGCAGCGGAGGAACCATAAGTTATGCTTGGTACGTTCGATGTCCATTCCACTCCTGCCACTGTTCTTTTCAATTCTGGAGCATCACATTCTTTCATATCACAAGCATTCAATAGAACACATAGTATTCCTTTGTGTGCCATGAAGAATTCTATACTAGTAAATTCACCTAGTGGAAGCATACCAGCATCTTATCATTGCCTCCCGACTAGTCTCATTTTAAGGGGGTAGAGTTTAAAGTGAGCCCTATAGTATTGAGAATAGCTGGGATTGATCTTATTTTGGGTATGGATTAGATTATGCAACAACAAATAGTGATTCAGTGCAAGGAGAAATCAGTAGTTCTGACAACACCAAAGGGAGATAGAATTAGTGTTGAGGTGATAGTGCAGAAACAACAGACCGCCACAATGAACCAACTTAATGATGATGCCAACACGGAGGACCTAGTTGTAGAAGAATTCACCGATGTGTTTCCCGATGAATTGCTAGGTATGCCACCTGACCATGATATTGAGTTTATTATTGAATTATTACCTAGAACTGCACCTATAGCTAAGCGTCCATATAGAATGGGGGTAGATGAATTAGAGGAACTTAAGAAACAAATCAAGGAGTTGTACAATAAAGGTTTCATTCGTCCTAGTTCTTCACCCTGGGGAGCACCAGTGATTTTTGTAGACAAGAAAGATGGAACTCAGAGGATGTCTATGGATTATCGGTCACTCAATGAGGTTACTATCAAGAACAAGTATCCGTTGCCTAGAATCGATGACTTGTTTGATCAATTGAGAGGCGCTTGTATGTTCTCCAAGATTGATCTTCATTCTAGTTATCACCAATTGAAGATTCATGCTAGTGATATACCAAAGACAACTTTTACCACACGGTATGGTTTATATGAGTACACAGTGATGTCTTTTGGTTTGACTAATGCCCCTACGTACTTTATGTACTTGATGAATAAGGTGTTCATGGAATATTTGGACAAGTTTGTAGTGGTATTTATTGATGATATCCTAGTATTCTCTAAGACTGAAGCAGAGCATGTTGAACATCTGAGGTTGGTTTTGCAAAAGCTCAGAGAACACAAGTTATATGCTAAGCGAAGCAAGTGTGAGTTTTGGTTGAAGGAAGTTTCTTTCTTAGGTCATGTTGTCTCGAATGGAGGAATATCAGTAGATCCTAGCAAAGTGAGGGATGTATTGAATTGGAAGCCACCAACCAATGTAGGAGAGATACGTAGTTTCTTAGGTTTTGCTGGATATTATAGAAGGTTCATAGAGGGGTTTTCTAAGCTTGCTAAGCCTATGACCTCTCTGTTAGAGAAGAATACTAAGTTTGTATGGTCTGACAAGTGTCAGGCTAACTTTGAGTTGAAGAAGAGGTTGACTACAACTCCAGTATTAGTTTTGCCTGACTTGAGCAAGAACTTCAAAATTTATTGTGATGCATCTTGTTTGGGTCTTGGATGTGTGCTTATACAAGAAGGAAGAGTAGTGGCCTATGCATCTCAACAATTGAGAAAGCATGAGTTGAATTATCCTACTCATGACTTGGAGTTAGCTGCAGTGGTTCATGCTTTGAAGATATGGAGACACTATCTGATTGGACATAGGAGTGATATATACACTGACCATAAAGAGTTTGAAGTACATCTTTACTCAGTTAGATTTGAATTTGAGGCAGTGTAGATGGTTGGAGTTGATCAAAGATTATGATCTGGAGGTACATTACCATCCCGGAAAGGCTAACATTGTTGCTGATGCTCTTAGTAGGAAGAGTTATGGTAATGGAGTGCAAGTGATGTCCATGTCAAGAGAATTGTGTACTGAGTTTACACAGTTAAACTTGGGTTTTGCTACTAATACAATGGAGTTGGTGATTGAACCAACATTAGAGCAGGAGATATGCAAGAGTCAGATGTAGGATGCGAAACTAAAGGAGATCACAGAGAATATAGAGAAGGGTAAATTGCTAGGATTCCGTATGGATGATAACAGTACTCTGTGGTATGGAAAAAGGATGTGTGTGCCTGATGAAAGGGCTATAAGAGAGACAATTCTGCGTGAAGCTCATCAGTCAGCTTATTCCATACATCCTAGAACTACTAAGATGTATCTGGACCTAAAAGAGAAGTATTGGTGGTACGGATTAAAGAGAGATGTCACTGAATATGTTGCCTTGTGTGATACCTGTCAGAGGGTGAAAGCTGAGCATCAAAGACCTGTAGGATTGTTACAGCCTATGCAGATACCCGAATGAAAATGGGAAGAAGTTGGTATGAATTTCATTGTTGGTTTGCCACGTACTCAGAGAGGGTATGATTCGATTTGGGTGATAGTAGATCGTCTAACAAAAGTTGCTCATTTTCTGCTAGTTAAGACTACATATACCAGTGCGAAGTTGGTTAAATTGTATATGGAAAGAATAGTGAGTCTACATGGAGTTCCTAAGAAGATTGTGTCTGATAGGGGTGCTCAGTTTACATCTCATTATTGGCAAAAGATACACGAATAATTAGGAACCAAGTTGAATTTTAGTACAGCCTACCATCCATAGACAGATGGATAGACTGAGAAAATTAACTAGATATTGGAGGATATGTTGAGAGCTTGTGCGTTACAATATGGTACTAGTTGGGATAAGAGTTTGCCATACATGGAGTTCTCTTATAACAATAGTTACCAGAAGAGTCTTCAGATGGCTTCATTTGAGGATCTGTATGGACGGAAGTGTAGAACCCCATTGTTTTGGAATCAGATAGGGGAAAGTCAAGTGTTTGGACCTAATGTGCTCAAGGATGCTGAGAAGAAAGTAAGGATTATTAGAGATAATCTGAAAATAGTTCAGTCCCGACAGAAGAGTTATGCTAATACTCAAAGGAGAGAGAGTTGACTTTTGAAATAGGGGATTATGTCTACTTAAAAGTGTCACCAATGTGGAGTGTGAGAAGGTTTAATATGAAAGGAAAGTTAGCACCAAGGTATATTGGCCTTTCAAGATTCTAGAGAGACATGGTGAAGTGGCATATCAGTTGGAGTTACCTGAAAGTTTGGCAGGTGTACATGATGTGTTTCATGTGTCTCAGTTAAAGAAATGTTTGCGAGTACCTAAGGAGCAGATCCCGTTAGAGGAGCTCACTGTCAAGGAAGATCTCACATATGAGGAGTATCCAGTAAAAATTTTGGAAACAGCGGAAATAGTTACCAGGAGCTGAGTAATAAAGATGTGTAAAGTTCAATGGAATCGGTATATAGAAGCAGAGGCTACTTGGGAAAGAGAAGAGGATCTGAGGAAAACATATCCACAGCTATTTGAGTAAGCATCGTCCGAATCTCAGGACGAGATTCATCTTAAGGGGGGTAGAATTGTAACACCCTAAAATTTCTTCAATTGGGAATATGTGAATTTGATTTACTTACATATTTATTTGTACATATAAACCTAGAGAAATAATAATTTTTAAATAAAATCAAATATAAGGCTTGGATACATGACTATGCATTCATGCTGCTGCATTGAAATTTTTGTACTGAGTGGTTTACTTCAAATACAAAAGAGAATTCAAAACCTTTTGGAAAATAGTTTTGGAAAATTGGAAAAGAAAAAGAAAAAGGTTTTTTCCTCCTTTCCTGGCTTCTGGCCCATTGGCCCAGCCGGCTACCCCGCTCCTCCCCGCCTCCTCTTGCTCTGGCCCACTCGGCCTTTCTCCTTTTCACGGCCCAATTTCACACCGCGTAGCTCTCCCCACTTCAGTCTTGGCCCGAGCCTAGCCGTTGGCCGACAACACGCGTGCCCACGTTTCATCCCTCTCTATCACTCGCTGACAGCACGGCCCACGCTCTATCTCACTGACCGGTGGGTCCAATGCGTCAGTGTCACCGCCGTTCTCTTCTTCCTCAAGGCAACGGGGCCTCACCTTCCATACTCGCCGCCATCTGAGATCCCTCCTTGATCTTCACCGTCCATTCTTGGTGCGTCTCCGGGCTATATAAGCTGAGTCCCGAGCCCTCCGCTGTCCATCTCGAGCTTTCGTGGTAGCCGTAGCCCTCTCGAGCTTCCCAAACTCTAGAAGTGCCGCTACCATGTTGGTCTCCATCGTCGCGGCTCTCCTGTCACCGCGACCTCATTCCCGAGCTGCGCATGAAGGTAAGGAAGGCGCCCGTATCTTCTATGCTTTCTCTCTCACTTCTTTGAGTCTACACGAGCTCGTCGTCGTAGCCGAGCCACCAAATCTAGCCTGCACTCGTCTCTGTGCTGTCACAGCCGCCTCCGATTCCCCAATTGAGTTCGCTGCTTCCTTCTCTCCCTTCCTATGAGTTCCCCGTGGCCGATGATGACCAATAGCATCAAATTGCTGAGCACTGGTGAGGTCCCCGGTCTTTTGACCATGGCACCGCCGCACCAGCTCGGACATCGGCATGTTCTCCCTCTCGCTCCCGCACGCGTCACATCTAGACCATTCAAGTCTAATCGGACGGTCAATATTTCATGATACCGTTTTGCATGGTAGTTTTGCTAAAGAGTCCCTGTGGTTTTGTATATTTAAACACACGGCCCATGGCATATTTATAAAATACGTTTTCCTTTTCAGAAAGCGGAGATTCTTTTATATAGATTCAAAATACATTTTCTGATATTTACAGATTTGCCATCAATCTTATTTTACTCATAAAATCTCCGTTTTAACTCTGATTTGACCCATTCAAGTTGCGTTAGATTCATAATTACGTAATCTACATGTTAGTATCACTGCTGAGCATGTTTTCAACTTTTTAATTTTGTGCTTAGATTAAATCTATTATTTAAATAAGGAAAATCTTGTTTAATTCATAACTTCGCCGTTTTAGCTCCGTTTTTCGTGATCTTTGCGTTTGTGGGATCATCGCGAGTTGTAGATTCATTTTAAAAACTTTTTATCTTATGTTATTACTATTGGTGTACTGTTCTAATTATAGTCTTGTTTGTTTTGCATGATTGCTTTTGGATGAATGTTGTTGCTATGTTGATCGAGTATAGACGGTGAGCAATTCATTGGTGACCAAGAGTTTTTCTACAAGCAGGATCAACAGGACTAGTTTGATCAAGGCAAGTATAGCATGGGATTATCCTTGTTGTCCTATTCACAATAAGTAACTAAATTCATTTATGCATGAATTTCCTTGTTAAGGATGACTTAGTTTTGATCCATTACCTTGGCACCCATGATATTGCATTGAGTAGCATTGCTAGTGCTCAACATGAACTATGATCTTGTAACTTGATTAATGGAATACACAACAAACATTAAAATATGACTTTTTAGTAACATACTTAAAGGGGGCTGGAGCATTGGGCTATTTTTATGGAGCTCTAGTTTCTCTCCATAAGGACTCATCTGTAAGTGAACATTCGGGACTTATAATACAACTGTGAGGGCTACATGGCTATGGTTTTAGTCATATAGAATGACCTTTTCTAGCTTGTTAGTGGTAACCTTCATGGCGTAAGAATGGCTTGACGAATCGGGTATAGTGCGGCCTCTGTCCTTATGTGTATAGGTTGCGCATCATTGTGCCATATGGAAGGGGGGCTCTACATCTGTTTGCCAAGTGAATCTAATGGCCCTAACTTGTTAGACGAACCTTTGAAAGACTTTATAGTGTTTCCCTGCCTGCTCACCTTAGAAGTGTTTTGGGAGTAATTAACCCGGGCATATGGGCAACATGACTCACAGTGAAAGTGTACAACCTCTGCAGAGTGTAAAACAGTTATAACAGTCGTGCTCACGGTCACGAGTGGCCTTGGACCCTTATGGCATAGTTGATTACCAATGATTAATATGTTTTTGCTATTCATTATTCATTTTACATTGATCATATGTTATTGTAAGTTGAGACAACTTGATGCTGGAGATATGCTAAAATTGTGCCAACTAAAAGCCACATGCTATTAAACTAATGTCAATGTTTTTGAGCCTCATGAACCCCATGTTACACTTGTTGAGTATGAGATGTACTTACGCTTGTTTATTCTCTTATTTGGATAAAAATCTCGGATGGGTAACAGATGGTGCAAATAGTGACTACTACTCCTTCACTGAGGATTGTTAGTCTTGCGGTCAACTAGTCAATGTGCCTGTGCATGGAGCTGCCATGAGAGAGAGTTATCTTTTTATTTCCGCTATGATTATGTAAAGACTATGTGATAATAATCGTGATGTAATAACATTTGTGATGATACTCTCTTTAATTTGTCGGCTTATGTGTGATTGATCTCTGGGTGCACATAAGATTATGCATTCCATTATGTTCCAAAAATGGGTGTGACAATATGCATATACTTTGACTTTGTTCCACTTGTTTTCGGAGAAACATGTTTTGCAGGACATATACCCGGAAACAAGTGAAAATACACAAAATAAAGAAGAAAGCACAGTGCAAAATTCGTATTTTAGTGCGTAAAGAAGAGGAGAAGGAGAAGCCCAACAACTCTACACAACTAGGCCGAGACACCACCACAGGGGAGGCCCAGGCCCACCAGAGAACCGACCAGACAAAGATGGTTGTGAGGCAGGCCCACTTGGGTGTGGTCACACCCCCACCGCCTCCTCTTGGCCCCACTCTTCAGTGGTGGTTATATGGCAATGTGTGGAGGAAGTTCCCGGTGGTTTCCCCTTTTACTAGCGCCAAACTATCATACATTCACTATAAAACAAGGCCTAGGGCTCTCCTCTCAGACACACTTCATCTTGGAGCTACACACCTCACCTCTCTACTTATTCTTTAGCTTTAGTGTTAGTTTGAGAGCAAGGTAAAGAAGCTACTTGGAGAGCTTTTCTCCTTGGAAGAAGAGCACTCTTGGTATGAATACAACTATGA
Source organism: Saccharum hybrid cultivar R570 (assembly GCA_038087645.1). Taxonomy (NCBI): domain Eukaryota; kingdom Viridiplantae; phylum Streptophyta; class Magnoliopsida; order Poales; family Poaceae; genus Saccharum; species Saccharum hybrid cultivar. Next base: position 30,819,423 of record JAQSUU010000001.1, on the reverse strand, counting down.
AGAGTTTTTCCATATTCGAGCTTTCATATCCATCATATAGTAGTGCATATGAACTAGAGTAGTTTTGTTCATGTTATAATCATGATATATGAACTAGTCTATAGTTTGTATGTTATGATCTTGGCATGTTCATCATCGTTCTTCAACGTAGAAGTAGAATTAGGGTTATGGTAGCGGTTCATTGTACCTTTAGGGTTGCCCATGTTCTTGCTTGTCAATCCATAGGGTTAGAGTCCCGACGGGACATGGGTAGTTTCCTTGTACACGAGCATGCTGCTCGGGTACACTAGAACCTACGAATATGACAGTATCCCATAGTTGAGGGGTAGGCGGCAGGTGTTGATAGCCCTATTCGTCCCTTGTAATCCCCCATGTTCAGGTGTTGTGTAGGAGTTTTAAAGTCTCTCTCGCTTATTGGCAGGCCAGTGCTCAGAGATCTCCTCGTCTATCTTAATCATAGTTCTAACTCTAGTCATATAACTTGTATGATCATTAACTGTTCTTTGCACGGCTATATTAAATCATGCCTGCTCCACTTAGGATTATTCTTTTATTCTTTGTTTTTCTTTTATCCTTGAGGTTGGCCTAGATATCTGTCCACTATCCTTGATATACCATTTTTACCCCTGTCATAAGCTATGACCATCATGCAAGCATGTAATCATGTCTATGTCATTGCTAGATACAAACACCTTGTCCTCCTTTAGGAAAATATAAATAACGATACCTTGGAATACTTCTAGGTGAAATGCTACAACGATAGTTCTGTATGCTTGTGGAGTTTGATCTATAAACATATTAACACTATTGTTGGCCGGTGTTACTTGGCGGCGTTGCTAAGGTTAACTCAACCTTAGTAATGGTACTAAGGAATACCAGCTAGGCATTTCTGATGTTGTTACTAGTGATGGACTTAAAACCTCCTCACTTGGTGATTGCATTAAGAAATGCTAACATCTACTCACGTGAGGGAGGGAAGAGAAGATAGGTGCACCTCTGTTGCATGTATACATGCAGAATCACAAGGGAGAGGGCGAGTACTTCTGCCCTTTACTGATCCAATTTATGGAGAGAATTAAGGAGGAACAGTAAACATTAAGGGCTGTTGCACAAGGAGAGGAGATGTCACCTGACAGAGGGAGGAGGTCAGCCAAGTGGTGGCCTGGTGGGAGAGGGAGAGAGGAGGTTTGGTCTGGTTTGGACTTGGCCCAAAGCGAGAGAAGACACTCGGCTTGATCTGTTAGCCAAAAAGAGAAGGTGTGGGACTACTTTGGAAGTGGGCTAAGATTGTGGATTTGGGCATGAGATGGGAGAAGGTGTAGCTAGGATTGGGTTTGGTCCATTAGCGAAATAGAGGAGAAGTCTTGGCTGCACAGACCAACTATATATGCGAGGGAGATTGGTTGATATGGGCTTGTCCCAAATTGAGATTAATATTGTAAGTGACATGTGATTGATCGGATTTGCCCAAAGTGATGATAAGATTACGTGAGAGAAGAGAGGCAATGATCGGTCGTCTAGCATAGATTTAGGGATTTAGAGAAGACTTGATCAAAAAGAAATAAGAGCCCAAAAAGAAGAGGAAAGAGAGATGGTCGAGATAGGGTTTAAGTAGGATCTCGGCAAAAGACTTGATTTGAATTTTATACATTGGTTTGATGTTTGGGGAGATGAAGTTGTGATCAAAACCTAGGTGCATCTTGAAAACATTTAAATTCATTTTCATACATAAACTCAATGCAAAGGCATGTAATGCAACAAACCACTAAATTAAATTGCAAAAATTTTAGAAACTCACATTTTTCCACTATCCAAAATGTCAAAAACTTAACTGAAGTTGGGAAATTTTAGAAACTAATAAAAATCTTTTGTTCTAGTTTTAGTGTTTTCTAGTCACATTCCAAAACATAAATTTTGGGGTGTGACAGTTCGGTGTTGTAAGTTCTTTGAACCGAACTTCTCCTTGTGAAGTTCATTGATCAAGTACCTCGATTCGCTCTGAAGATGAGGATTCTTGTGATGACACCTCTAATGGTGATGTCATCGTCTTCCGCCAAACACATCTTGGTTTTGAGTTTGGATTTTGGTTTGGCAGGTTCAGAACCTTCACTTGTAAAAATTTGGGGAATCGATGAACTCCTCCCACACTTTGCTTGAAGTGTGTCTTGCTCATAAAAACAAGGCAGAGATCAAGTGCTGGGGCTCTGTTGGTGGGAAGACACCAATAGAACCAAAACTTTATTTATTCCTCTCTAACCTTAGGCCCATGGAACAAGATGAAGTTGATGTTATGCGCTTTGTTCATTTATATCATGGGTGATAAGATCAGAAGATTGAGCATGAATGTAACATTTAAGTACATTTGGCCAAAAGGGGCGAGTTTCTTAACCTATGGAAGGATTATCCATAAGGTATTAATCTTTACATGATTATGACTATCATCTTAGGGTGTGTAACTTTTTAGCTCATTTGGTTAAAACTATAAGATCAAAAAAGTGGTGCTAGGAACAAGCTTAAAGAACACGTTGAGTTAGTCAGGTTGGATCAAGTAATGAAGTTGTAACCCAAACATGTTTGTTTCTTATTTATCTGCTTACTAGAATCAAGGAAAAGCTTTTTAAATAATGACCATTTACCTTTGGATGTTACCTTTGTCACTGGGACGCGATGACACTATACGTCGAAGGGTAGATGACTCATGATGGTCCTTCCCTTTTGCTTGAAGTTTTCCTTGTTTGGCTAGCCTTGCAGTTTAAACTGTTCATGAGCTTCTTGTTTTCTAGATTGCACCCTTCATTTCTCATTTTTTTTGTCATGTCATCTTTTTGCTCTTCAATCTTGACATTTTGGTCCTTGATACTGATGTGCAAGCTGGTCTTTTTGAAGATAATGAAAGCAGACATATTATGTCTAATACAAGGTGGGTTGCATCCTACTTCTCATCAGCATCTTAGCTTGAGTCTTGGGAAGACTCAATGCTATGTTGTCTTTGATGTTACTCATAGCCTGTCGATTTGTTCGTCCACTTCCTCAATATGATTCATCTCCGATATGAATTCATCTCTTGACTTACCCAGATTGGATTTGAGAGTTTCCTGTAGGGGTTAGTCCAACAAAATATCCAGTGTCTACACAAGTAATTTTAGTTTAATAACCAAACTAGACTCTATGTCTAATTTGACTAAGGGGGGCTATTTAATCTAAGCACCATGCTTAATTTAAACACCTATGGAAGTATGTGCATTACTTCTAAACCAAAACTTACTATGGCAGGCAAAGGAAGCATAAAAGCATTATAGAGATTTATTCAATTAGAGATGAAAGAGCATGATTGTTGTCACACCCCAAAATTTTCTTTTTGGGATGTGACTTAGAAAACACTAAATGAAATCAAATGATTTTATCATTTTTCTAAAATTTACCAACTTTAGTTAAGTTGTTGACATTCTGGATAGTGAAAAATGTGGGTTTCTAAAATTTTTGCAATTCAACTTGGTGGTTTGTTGCATTCACGCTGTTGCATAGTGTTTATGTTTGGAAAATGAATTTCAATGTTTCCAAATATGCTTAGGGTTTCATCTCAACCTTTTCTTTCCAAACCAGCCACGTACCTCCTCTTCTCACTAAGGGCTCAAGCCGAGAGCATGTCTTCTGTTCCTTTGGGCCAAGTCTTGATCAGCCCAACACATCTCTCTTTCGTTCTTCCAACTTCTGGCAGCCCCTAACCCTCTCTTTCACGTGAATATGTAGCTGTCTCTCTTGGTGTAGCAATTCTTCTTCTCATCATGCAAGAATAACAAAAATATCCTTTCTTAATCACACCCTCCTTAATACCTTCATTTTCTCTCCATTAGTTCACAAGAAAATAAAGGTGCCTGCCCACTCTCATTTTTCTGCTGCTTCTCACATCATCTCCCCACCATGCAAATATATCCGAACATATAAGTCTTCCTCAATCAATCCTTTGGACCAGTAACAATAATCAACATAATACCGCTCTCTATTTTCCCTTCTTAGATCAATATTGAAATAATGTTTTGTAAAGAGCAGCTCCTCCCATGGCCGCCCACATCCTACTGCCTGCTCTCATGCCCCTCCTCTTTCCTCTCATGCTAATATATAACAGCAGCACTTAACTCCTTAGCCTCTTAAATTCCCCTCTAATCCATCAATTTATTTCTCTCTTTAGTTACATGCATGGAGAAAACAACCAACAATATGTCCCTTCCCCTCCCTCACATGAGCAGATCATCACTTCCTTTCTCTATGGCACCTCCTCCCTTTACTCTCATGCAAAAACATCAACACCATCTAATTGCTACTCCCTTAATTTCCCAAGGAAACACCTCTCCTTCATCCTCTTTTATGTGTGCTCCTTTACTCCATCATCTTCAAATGCATGCATGCACATGACAGTAGTTATATTTCTTCCTCCTTTCCCTCATATACAACCAAATGGCGCCTCCTCTCTCCCTCATCTAAAATAACAGCAGCCCTCACCCTTAATTCCCTCTACAAGCTCCTTTTTATTCTCCTTTATCACTCCCTAATTGCAAGAGTGATGAAAGCTGATGAAACAGCCCCTCCCTCCTCACTTTCTCATGCACAAACCATGCAGCACACATCTCTTCAATTCCCTCTTGATTGCTCCATTTTATTTCTCTTCAATTGCATGCAACCATGCAGAAAACTGCTGCTCCTCCCTCTCTCTCATGCAAAAGGTTCCCTCTCCTTCCTCTCCTATAAATAGAACCTCCCTTGCCCTCTACAATGCCTTATGCATTCCTGTTGTTCTCCTCCTCTTCCTCCATCTCTCTTGGGCGCCCCTTCCTCTTACACATGAAGGGGAGGACAGAAACCACAGCCATGGACGCCCCCTCCTCCTCCTCTTCCTCACTCCCCTTTCTCTCCACGAAAATGGAGCCCCCGTGCAGCAGTGATTCCGTTTTGCCGTTGCAATCTTCATCCCGAGCAATGGATTATGATCTGGATCAGCTACCAAGCTCATCTGCTGCAGTAAGCTGACCCTCCCTTTCCATATCTCTATGTGTTTCATCTTCTGATGCTCATTCCCCTCTTGACATCCTCATGTACTATAGGATGTTACCAAATCGATCCCTCGCTGCCCTCCTTTCGTGGACACGGAGTACATGATTTGTGGCACTGATAATCTTCGCAGCGGCACCGTCCCCGTCATCTCGTGCACTGCTGCAGCACCACACCACCGCCGCTGCTGTACAGCACATGGTGAAGTCGTCCTTTCCTCTCCCCTCTCTGATCTTGCTTCCTATTCCCTACTCATGCATCTCTTTCATCTCTTGTGAAGCATGGATGATCCCCAAAGTGGATTTGGTGCTGCTCTATTGATCACCGGCTTCATCGTCATTCTTCGTCGGCGCCGGCTGCCATCAACTTCATCTCTGACTGCTACTAACTATGATGTGAGGCCCTTTTCCTATCACCTCATCTTGTATACATGTCCTCTGTTGTAAATCATGAATCATCAATCAAGTTTATTCGATTTTGGCGAGGTTTGCTAGTGAACATGCTCTGCTGTTTCTGTGTCCAGCAATACTGCCGCCAACGGCAACAGCATTCCCCATTGATCCATTGATTTATTTGAGGAATACTTTGGCTAAAATATCCTTCATATACCTGCACATGCCTCTGTAAAATTCCGTGGCAATAGAGTCTAATATGAAAGAGTTATAATCGTTCTTGTGCTTGCTATCAATGCTGCCTCGCAGCCGCGCAGCTGCTGGTTGGCAAGCATGTCCTCATTGTTTCATCGCTCCAGTGACCATGTCCTTCAACCATAGCGTGTTTCACATCCTTGTACATGCCTCTAACAAATTTTGTGGCAATTGGAGTCAAGATAAAAGAGATATCATTTTTCTTGTGCTCGCTGTCCCTTCTGCCCTGCAGCCGCGGTGCCGCTAGTTGGCACGTGCGTTCCCGAAAATCCTTTACTCCGTTTGACAAATCCTTTTATCCACCTGTGTATCATGAACTTGCACATGCCTCCATAAGTTGGTTTGTCCATAGGTGCCACGAGGGCCAAGATATCACGGCCGTAGTAACTGCTACCCCATTTGTCCAAACAGCAGCCATCCGGTTGTTGCAATCGCGTTTCCTAGCTAACCGATGATCAAAACAGCATGACCTTCTGCCACAGCATACTCCATACATTACCTAGCAACCCCACAAAATGGATCGCCTTTTGGTTTTATGATAACCATGCAACCGCTCATCATAATCCCTGCTGTCCGCTGCCGTGCACATCCTGCGTGCACTGGTGTCTCGCCGCGTTCCCGACTAAACCACTGCTCAAATTGCTGATCCCTTTGGCATGACTATGTGTATGGTAGTTGCACATAATCCCACCAAGTTTCCATCCCAAAAGTTCAGCGTGGCCCTACCTTTCGATGGTCACAGCCGCCGCTACCCGCTGCACGAGCGTGTTCAGCCAATGCACGGATTGTGGTAACTGCATCCTTCATTGATCTAGCATCCGCCTCAGTTTATCAGTTGGTCATAATATATTCCCAAGTGTCCGCTTAACAAATCCAAAAGATCATCTTCATATTCGAAAGGAGTTTTCAAAACATGAGCTAAATGTTCAGCTTCACTTTTCGCCTTGTACATATGGTCATCTCGCTTTTGGTAAATTCCAACTATGCCAACCACCACCATTGACCTTGTTCTTCATGTTCGTTGACCTGAGACAATTATTCTTGATAGTATGTCACTCTTGCATAGTCGTTGCAAAGTATAAGTTCCCTCTCATCAAGCTTTCTTAGTCATCTCATGTGATCAAGCCTTAAATCTTCGTATGCTTATTTTATTATTCATAATGCCATATCCATCTTGTACACAATCCTCTGATGATTTACCATTCATCTATAAATCCTTATGCTCTCTAAATCCCTCAAGTTAGCCCACATACATCATGTATATTCTATTCCTATCATTTATCATACCTTCCATCTTCTACCTTTGAACTTCCATGTCTTTTAAACCATAGCTTTGTTTTTAGTTCTTTTTGCGCTCAACGATCGTAGTTACAAGTGCTACGTGTTTAAAAACCTTTATGTCTTATTTTTGTAATAATTGGTGTATTGTTTCTAGGTTCATATGATGATTGTACATTGATTGCTATCATTAGAAGTGGAGCTCTTGCAAGGAATGATCCAGTGAACAAAAAGTGATGAGCTTGGGAAAAGCAATTGGAAGGCAAGTGTAACAAAGGTTTCCTTGTACCTATGAACAATGTTTAATTCATACATATGCATGTGTCTAATTTGAAATGCCTATAAGGACTTTAACTAGATGTTCTTGTACAAGATATCATTGTTTCCTATGGGTTGGTATGCATGTTGGATAGTTGCTGCCGCGTAGAACCAAAGCTAATAATTTAACTTGATTAATGATATATGCAAAGTGATAAAATGGTGCTTTTTAGCAACATGGACTAGGGGGGTAGAGCATGGGTTTTGAGTGCTCTAGATTTCTCTCCCTAAGGACTTAATCCTGAAGCAGCCACCCAAGAGGTACCGTACAACCACGAGTATCACATGGCTCTAATCTTAATCAAGTAACTAGTATGTCTCTAGCTTGTCAGTGGTTACCGAAAGGTGCAAGAGGGGGTGCCTCGTGGTGTATACCTGTTTTCCTACCTTGGTGTGTACAGTGCCGCGACCACATGTGCCTCTCAGAGGAGGACATCTATGCACACTTGCCGCTGAAACCTCGCGGCTACTAACTAGTTAGGGTGTCTAGTGAAAGGTAACGTAGTGAGACCCTGCCGCACTTCCTTGGAAGAGGTGATATGGGGTCGACGGGCCCCTGGCATATGGGAATCATGGCTCGGAGGTAAAGTTGTACAAATTCTGCAGAATTCTTTGAACTGATATATCAGCCGTGCTCATGAACACGAGCGGCCTGGATCCTTCTTGATTAGTGGTTACTTGGATGGTTTGGGAATGATGTTAATATTGACTAATATTACTTTCAACTTGGGCTGGTTTACCACTAAAGTAGTGACTCAGGTTTAATAAAATATGACCAACTAAAAATGCTAACCGCAGTTAAACAGTGTCAAGCCTTTGAGCCTTCATGAACCCCTTTGTTATACTTGTTGAGTATGGTGCGCTCACACTTGCTTTACAATCAACAAAAATCCCGGATGGGTACCAGATGGTGGATTCAAGAGATGAGTTACACAAGATGTTCCAAGAGTGCTAGGTGAGTGCTCCCCCAGTCAACTGTCCCTGTGGAGTATGGAGACCCAAAGAGAAGATATAGAATAGTTTCCGCTATGATTTGTAATATATGTAAGTCTTGTTGTAACTATATTTTGATATTTAATAAAGCATTGTCTTTGATAATCTCCATATTTGTCGCTATATGTGTCATGTGGACATCCTGGGCACACATATAGGTAGCGGTTGGTCTTCTTTGGAAAACCGGATGCGACAATTGTTATTGAGTATGACTTAAAAGTAGAGACAACCAAGATGAATTAGCAACATGGCCTAGGATTTTTCAGAGAAGTCCATCCCCCTAGCTTGAATTTTATAGAAAAATCAAGTTTGGATGATAGATCTCTCCTGTATGAATGTGATTGAATGTTGCATGATAATTGGTTGGACATACCTTGCGTCGTCATCCTTTATTCTTTTTGCTTCATACCTAGAATGGTTAGTGACAAAAATATCCGAAGGAACATTTTCACAATTATATTTCTATGCTCATTTCACAAAGGCATCACAACAAAAGGTGAAAGCTCGTGTTATCTCCCAAAAGTGCTTGTTTTGGGACAAAAGCTCGTCCTTAGGAAACCTTCAAATTTTGTTTCTAATTGGTGAAGTGGTTTCTCCTCCAAAACCAACCTTTGGGTGCCTATCTCAAGATTCATGCCAACGAGATTTGTAATATTTTATGATAAATATATGCATCTACAATCACCCTTTCAAAGTCTTTATGAACAGGGAGTGTGAGGGGGTTGAAGATCTCGTGCGTGACAATGTTGGAGAGACGAATTGATTCAGGAGATTTCTCGTGTGAGCATGGAATTGATGAGGTGTTCATGAAATAACTTCCATGCTCGTATGTCATCTTTCTTTTAAGGCTCCAAGGTTGTTTCTTCATGAATGTCTATAGGCGAAAACATTGTCCCCATCATTTTATGCCTATAACATTCATTAGACATTTTATTGTCTAAGATTTCCCTTGGATTGGTGACTCACAGGTTGATCTTATCTAAGGCCTCCTCTAAACTTGGATGAATCATGTTTATTAAGGGGATTGACATAAGCTCACCCTTTGGATTAGGTTTGGGTTCTATCCTTAAGGTTTGGCCTTGTCTAACCATTCAATGGCACATGAATTCTTAACCTCCTCCAACCATTGTCGTGGCTCTTCTTGGTCATCCTCGTAGTCTTCATGGCTCCTATGCTTTGGATGTCTTAGTGGATCTCTAGGATCATCACGAGACTTAGGAGTAAGAGCATCAGGGGATTCATCGGGGTCAAGTATGGGTTCAAAACTTATATCAGTTGCATGCATAGAAGGGGAGAAGATAGGATTGGCTTCTAGATGACTCAGCTCTCCTTCTATGGCATCACTTGATATGTCGCCCTTGAGTCCTTCTCAATGTACTATATTGGAATAATGATGTTTTCTAAGAGATTCCTTCTTGAGAGGATTTAAATTATATTCGCTCGAAGGTCTTTTATGTAGCAGAGTTTAAGCTTTTCCAAAAATCAGCATCAAAAAGATCATCCTTAATTTCAATAGGGATTTTCAAAGGTGGAATTTCTTCTTCCCTTGGAGGATTTTGGGGTATTGATGGTTTAGGATTGATAGCTAAATCTTGGGATTAGAGTGGTTGTGATTTGGCTATCAAAACTTCCTCTACTTGTTCGGGAGATGATTCCTTCTCGTCGTTAGGGATCTCATCATGAATGCTAGTGCAGGGAGTCCTTCCAATAATTCTATCAAGGATAGTCCTTGCTTCCCTAACAGACAAACAAAGGAAAGCTCCTCTAGAGGCTTGATCAAGGGATTGCGCAGAATTCTCGCTAAGACCCATATAAAAATGTTGAAGGAGCATCGAGTCTGAAATAGTAAGGTCTGGGCCAGTGGTGATAAGATTGTTAATACGTTCCCATGATGTGCCAAGAGATTCTTCTTCTAGTTGTCAAAAATTTAGAACCTCTATTCGAAGGCTAACTACTTTAGAGATGGGAAAGAAACATAAACAAAATTTAGAGTATAACGTTTCTCAATCTCCTTGCATACTTTCTACGGTTCGACTATACCATTGTTTAGCTCTTCCCATGAAGGAGAACGAAAATAACTTCCATCTTAAGGTTTCGTCAGACATGCCAGCAATAAGAAAGCATGCACAAGTCTGTGCAAAGTCCCATAGGTGTGAGTATGGATTTTCCTTGTCTTCTCCTGAGAAGGATTGTTTTCGAATCAATTTTATTAAACACGAGCACAGCTCATAACCAGGTGTTATGATAGGCTCTAAAGATTTTGTTGGCTTTAGACTTGCGCTCGTGGGTTTAGCATATTGATATACAGGTGTGTTATCCATGCTAAAAGACAAATTAAAACAAAAGATAAAAAGCTAAACTAGGTTCGTAGTTAACTCAGCGTCTGTTTCCCTGGCAACGGCGTCAGAAAGCTTATTGGTATTTATTAACGTACATAGATAAATCCGCAAGCGCACGGATACCACTGTAGCTTTCACCCGAAAGTATTTCAAGTATCGTATCCACAGGGAAATGTATGAGGTTAACTATAATCTAACTTAACCAGGGGTAGCAACAAGATTAGGATAAATAGGAGCGTAGAGAGGATAACTAAGGTTCTCTTGTTCTAACTTCAGTAAGTTATGCCTTTTACTATTCAACTGGGGACATTACTAGGGAAAGACACCAATAGAGGATGCTTTCCTTTGTAACCGGGTCCTACTTGGCCTATAAACAGGAGATGGACTACAGAGGATTCAACAAGGTTATAAGAGTCACCCTCGTGAGCTATCACGTATCCGAAATGTAGGGTGCATGCATCAACAATTAACCCAAGTCTAAGTACCACACTTACACTTACGATTAATACTTTACTCCCTCTACAACAAGAATAAAGCACTCAAAAGAGTCGTAATCCTGATAAACAATATAAACAAGATGCTTACTTCAAACAGAAATTGATTACTAGAGAAATCTTAGAGGCAAACTCAGATAGAACTTGGATCCGCCAAGGTACAAGCCGTAAAGAGAGAGCACCGACAGGCCGGCACCTCCTCTAAACTCTTTCTTCACTCTCCATATCACTATTTCTATTTATAAGACTCGATCCTATAGAGGACTAATTTTCTCTTTATTGCTAGCTCTGATCCTGAAGATATGAATTAGGGTTTCAGTGATGGCTCTGATGGAGAGGGTATAGGACTGTATATATAGGGGGTAGCATCAATTATGGACCATCGGATCAAACTGACTTAAAAGAACAGCATAGATGCAATCTAGGAGATAGTGGAGAACCGACATTCGAAGGAGAGCATGACATGTGGGTCCCATGGGCCGGCCGGCCCCACATGTCAGCCCCTCGAGGTCGGCTTTGGTGGGTTGCCTTCCGGAGTGTTCTAGAGTCTTTCCATGTCGGTTTTATTGCGGATAAACGTGATTTGCTTTGACGAATAGGTCCTCCTTGACGGTTTTGTGATTAAACCCTGCTAAAAACACAGATTCACCAAAACTCGTGGAATTTATTAATTTAAACCCCTAAACTAAAGATTGCAATGGGGAATTCCCCGTCGAGGAATGACTTACCATCCCCGTCCCCGCGAGGGAGAAACTTCCCCGTCCCCGCCCCCGTCAACACTCGCGGGGGAAGGTCTCACCCCATCCCCGCCCCGCACGGGGAATTTGTCCCCGACGGGGTCCCCGTCCCCACAAACATAGATGAAGACCACAGTCACAGAGAACATATTTGCATATGGAATCCTCAAATTACCAGACAAACATCATCAAATTTGAGCTGTTTTCAACACAACAGCCATTCGTAAGAACAACGACACTTTACAAGAAGTCAAACACAGTTTCTCTTTCTGAAATTTCCTTGTTGTCGTGAATCTATCAAAGCTAAAGAGCACAGAAGATGAAGCATTGAAGCCAAGTTGCGCTGGTACTTTTGAATCTGTACCTACTAGTCATGGATCCGTAGCTGCCACACCTTGGATAAGTAGCTAGCGGCCACGGATTTGTTGCGGGGTGGCTGTGTGCTCGATTTGAACCTCCAGCAGTCAGCAGCCATCTCGTGCGCTCCCGCGGTGGTGTGTCCGCGGGGGGATGCGCCGATGCTGGAGCTGGTGGGGAGTGGGCGGACTGCTAATGGTGCTAGCAGGAGGACGTGCTGGAGCAGTGGAGCTGTAGCCTGTAGTTGGAGTGTTGGACGGAGGAAGACGATGGACCGTCGAATGGATAGTGTCGGCGGCTGACGGGTTGGGGATTGGGGTATTGAGTATTGACGATGGGGGACTTAGGGTTTATGGGCAGTATATATACTAAAGTTGTTGTTGGGCCTTTACACGGGCCTAAATCATGGTGCCAAGCTGCCGCACTCCTCTAAATCAACTGCGGGATGCTGTAGCGGGGGCGGGGAACGGGGATCGGGCACGGGGACATAGGAACCATCCCCATCCCCGCCATCTCCGATGGGGAAACAATCTATACCAAATGAATCCCCGTGGGGCACAATTTGCTCCCATCCCCGTCCCCTAATAGGGGAATTCCCCGCGGGGAATCAGGGATCGGGGGGCCATTGCCATCTTGACCCTAAACATATGTTTGGTAATGGAATTAAGTATACATACATGTTATATTGATGGTTTATCATTGATGTTAATGACCGTCAATACTGCCCCTCCCTAGAAAGAAGGAAACGCTTCGCTTCTTCCGCTCGGAAGCGAACAACAGCCGTGCGGGGGTCGCGAGTCGCGACGGAGAAGGAGCCGTTCGACCAGCCGCTATCTAGATCCGGCCACTCCGGTGCCAGTTCACCGGCCACCGTTGGCCCCCATCAATCGCTCGACCAGCCCGTCGTCAGCCCCCACTCGCCGCGCACCCAAGCGTGCCTAGGCCCGCGCTAGGGTTTAGGCCGCGGCTGCAGGGGCGCGCCAGCGGCCTCCACCCTCCACCTGCCACCACCACCAGGCGCGACACCAGTGTCCTGCTTTGGCGAGGGAGTGCGAGTGGCCAGGAGCCCGCGAGGGAGCGCGAGCGTCCAGCCAAGTCTCCAAATTAGAGGTCAGGGCAGGTGCCATCAACAGTGAAAAGGATATATTGGAAATAAAAAAGGAGAGAAAAAGAGAGAAATCCCTATTGAAAAAATTCACTTGTTCAGGATCGTATGACGAAAGACATGTGAATTGAGTGTTAAATAGTGGCGCACAAAATCAGGGTCAAATATCTAAATTTTTAAAAAAATCTACCCGCAGGCGCACCCACTGATCGACAAACCAATCGCCAGCCCCCCCCCCCCCCCCCCCCCCCCCCCCCCCCCCCCCTTCTACACCGCGCACGACCGATGTGCCGCCGTCGACACCTCCCACAGTGCACGCGGTCCGACAAGAGAGGCTGAGGCGTGTCGTCGTACCCTACTCCAGTCCTCAATGGCGCAGCTCCTTGGCAAGGTAACGAAATCAACGCTCCCTGAGCACTCTGTGCTTCCCAATCTCGCCGTTCTGCCCATGCGACCCCCACCTGATCCCCTCGCCACAGCGACCTGCACGACAGCCGACGAGGACACTCGTGGATAGGCCCCAGACGCGGGCGCAGACGCCGCCTTTTTGGTCCGTATACAGGTAGATGTGGGAGCGGTCGTGACTGCCCCGTGAAGGAAGAGGCGGACGCGGTGGCGGCAGCAGCAGCGGCAGCTGCTCATGGATCTATTGGATTTATCAATCACGTTGAAGAACACATGGTAATCTTGCTCTTTACGTACGAATAATATGTCATTAGAAGAAGGTGCGAACATCGCTGTATTGAGGGCTTTCCAATATTCTCACCGGTTCTCTATGACATGTCTGACCAATCCAGAGTTCATTCAGGGATGAATTGTGACTTTAGTACAAGGGAAAGCACAGGATTGAAGCAAAGAGCAGCAGCCGAGGGAAGGCACAAGATTGAAGCAAAGAGCAGCAGCCATTGGAAGATTCCTGAAGCACAATTTTAGGTGACAGAGCGGATCCCATCCAAATTCTAGGTTGGTAGACAATGCACATCATGAAGGTTCAATTCTTCTCATAAAACATGTATTCGCCACTTGTGCAGCAGATCAGTTGAAGGGCAAGCATTGGCAGAAGGAACTCGAGCAGCAAAAATTCTGAGGTGAGAATCACGGATGTTCTTTACTAGTGGATTTGTTATTTATGTTATGTACTGCATGAAAAAAATCAAAATTCATCAGCCTGCATTTTGACACTCAGTTTGGATGCCTATGTAACTGTTGTAGTTCTTCTTGAGGCTATTGCATCACGATGTCATCAACTAGCAAAGAGTGACATCATGGTTTTTGTGTCCTTCGGAAACATATTGAACATTCAAATGATGAATTAGAGAAACAACTTGTTTTGTGCAAGATTACATCCACTGCCCTTGCGCTTTCAAAAGATCAGTATGGATATTCACGTTCTCTTTTTCTTTAAACATCTTAGCAAATATCCTCTTTTGCTTTTTCCTCTACCATTTTTCTTGTTTCAGTAAGTGGTTGACTTTTCCGGATATGACATGTGAGTGAACCTTCAACTTCTCAATCCTAACAAGTGCACCGCTTGCATTGTGTGCAGAACTGTTGAAGCCACCGTTTACAGAACAATGGTTAATAAAGTAAATAAGTAATCATAATACTGTATCAGTAGCAAGGTCTGCATTCCCCATTGAGAGAAAATATGAGTTTTATTCCCACCTTTTTTTGCAACTTAGAGTAATATCATTGTCCTTTACAATTTGACATGCTCACATGATAAGTCGTATTCCCATGCATATGGAATTCTCACATTTGATGTCACCACTTCCAGGCTATATAAGCTTATGAAGAAAATAGCTATATAATTTTTTTGATTATATAGTTTATAGATTAGCAGCACTCAGAAGCAAGTCTGTAGCCGAAATTAATTAGAATGAAGATATATAGCTATATGTAACATCAAAGTATTATCCCAAACCATTGCAGTTGAGTGAGATTTGCAATTTTTGGCCTTTTCACCGAACTCAATTAACTAATAGAATATACTGAAAAGGATATGGTGAAGTACATTCAAGGTTATGCCTGATTCATTAGTGTATACTGATAATGTGTTTTATTATTATAACTATAATTCCTGGTTGTGCCTTGTCTGTCCAATCTATGACTACGAGTAATTTGTAATCCCTTTTGCATTGTTAATTTTTCCTGGTTTTCTAACTAACACAAATGTCCAATCAGAGGATGTATTCACACCAATATAGAAACTAAAACTGGGATCTGCTGTCACATTTCTAAATTTCATGGCATTTTACACTCATGTTTTTTATTCCTTCAATATATGATATCTAAAAATAGGATGCTTTATTTGCATATTATGTGTTTTATTTACAAATTATGTTCTCTATTTACATATCTGTAACTTCCTTTGTTTTAATTCTTGGACTTGGATGTTTGTCTCTGTAATAAAAGACAACAACCTCCTGGCATATAGAGGAGTCTTGTTTGTGGACACTGGGTATGTTATTTATCTTTTGACCATCCTTTCCATTCAACGTTAGGTTTTCAAGTCTCAGGAGCACCGTGGCCAGAATTTCACAGAGGAAGAAAGTTAAACTTCCAAAAAGAAAAGGCAAATTTGTTCCTAGCGAAAAAGTTATGCAGGTTCAAAAGAAACTTATAAAGTTTATCAAAGATCACATATACCCAATGGAGGGTGAGTTCTACAAACATGCACAATCAACCTCAAGATGAACAATTCATCCAGAAGAAGAAAGTCTTAAAGCATTGGCAAAGGAGGGCCTATAGAATTTGTTTATTCCACTATTGCTGATCTGTCAGGATCTGGTTAATATGTCGAAGATTGTAATGGTTTGGTTAATATGTGAGAAGTTTAGCAAGGGAACATTATGATTAACTTGCCAATTTCGACTGTTTTGTATGCATGAACCTGTATTTCAATGCACACTTGTTTTCTAGATTTCTTAGATTGATTCTGATTTTTTCCCCAGCATGTTGCAGCTGCTAGCCGATAGAGAGAAAGCTAAGCTGAAGAATGAAAAACAAGCACATTGACTAGAAGCGAGGACTAAAAGAAATCAATTAAGTTTTCTCTGTTCAACAGGGGCTATATGGTTATCAATTATTTTAGAAGTCTTTTAAGCGTTGTTCAAAACTTAGCCCCATTTAAGTCATGTACATATTCAGTTTCTATGCAGCCTTGCAGCTTAAAGGTGAATGACGAAACATGACACAAATGTTCAATATTTTCTCCTATAAATACATTCTAGATATGGAGTAATCAATTATTTTTGTAAGACCACGTCTGTTGGGTGCCCTTGATGCCCAGGGTTATGCCCCCACAGGTGGTCAATCTCCCTATGGGAATGTTTGGATTCTAAGGTAGGCTTGCCTGGCCTCACCAGCACAAGCTCCAACAAGCTTACCTGGCTGAGCGAGCCAGAATGTCGCTCTTCTTGTTACAAGGATTTTGCTTTTCAACCAAACGCTTATCTCTTTTGTATTGGAGTGGTTTGGTGTGGAATTTAAACTAAATTTTACTCCACAGTCCACACTGATTGATACATGGGTATCCAAACAAGGTCTAATTGCATTAGTCCAGCGCAGTTTTGATGCTGGCTGGTTCGACGGGTTGGCTGGGTTTAAACTGACCCATGTACAGGGTCTTTGTACATGCGAGCGCAGAAGATGAAACGAAGTGGCGGCCAGAGGACGCCGACGCCTGCAACCTTCTACCTGAAGTTGACCTTTTTTTTAAGTTTTCTCTTACTAATTGTTATTACTGTTACTCATTTTCCAGTCAATTCTTGTTTTCAGTTATTTTGCTACTAGTAAAAATAGAGTTTGCTAAAGTGGCACGTTATGACTCGGCAGAGAAAGTACTAGTTGAAAACGAGCTGGTTATTAACTAGCCAGTCAAAAAAAACATCAGCATAAACCATTAGCACTTTACCATAACCAAACAAACGCTAGTGCAGCGAGCGTGTTCCTTACCTCTTCTTCTTCGATTCTCACTTGAAAACGAGTTGTTTATAGTATTAACTAAGCAATAGGAAAGAAAAAAATCAACATAAACCATTAGCACTTTAGCAGCTGTAGGACTACTATATACATAAAGACAAACAAGCGTTTAGTGCAGCTAGCTAGTATGTTCCTTGCGTCGTCTTCTCACATCACATAATATAGTTTTCTTTCTTGTAGCAGTAGCACGAAATTAAAGTTTTGTAGACGATGGAATGAAGCGAAACATTATCGCAGTATTAGACACACAGAACTTATCCAAGATAAAAGTGGCAGATAATTATTACAAAATATGGCAGTTCTAGACGATGAAATTAACGAAACGAAACATTATCCCAGCCTCTCTATATATCTTAGATGTAGAGCTCATCCAAGATAAAAGTGGCCGATAATTATTACAAAACATGCTAGTTCTAGATGATGGAATTAATGAAACGGAACATTATCCCGGCCTCTATATATATCTTAGATGCAGAGCCCATCCAAGATATAAGTGACCGAGAATTATTACAAATAGGGTGGCTCCAGCCATACAAGTCAAAAGCAGTGAAATAAATAAACTAGCTAGTCCAGTTGATTACTCCAGCAAGAGAAGTCCGAAGAAGAGTAATACGGATTACCTTACTGCTTCTTGCATACGGGTTGCTTTCGGTATTTCTGGGAGCAGCGCTCGGCCTGAAGAATGGGATAAACCTCGGCTAGCGCCTCCTGGATGTTGGTGATGCCAAGGCCTGCTGGCATCATTTGCCCCAAGTTGATGGCTTCATCGCTGTCCCACGTCGACTCGTCCATGTTCCATATGAGAATAGCGCAGGAGATGTCCTTCCAGTTCACTACCAGCTTTGCGCCTCGATAGTCCATCATGCTTCCATCGCCTTGGTCGAATGCTAGATGAATGAGCTGCTGTACGTAGGGGAATCGTGTCGATTCACATACGAACACCACCAGCGTAGTCACTGCCTTCTTGAGCTCGTCATCAGAGGTGGTCTGGGGGTCATATGTGTACAGGACCTTGATTGCCTCCAGAATCGCATCCCTGCTAAGATCGAGGTCGATCAGCTTCCACCATGCCCCGGGCCATACTACACCACCAAGGAGCTCGGCGTAGCTACTGCCAAAGCTAAGAGGGATGGAGCCGGGGATCTCGTACCGGTTCGGTTCGGTTTTGAACCTGAACCATGTCCCTGCACCATTGGCAAAGCCCAAAACGTACAGGTTGTCCGGTCGGATAGCGAGGTTAGTCCACTCTAAACCAATGCCGTGAAGCTTTTGAAACAGCAACTCTTTCGGCCTTGTCGAAAGCCGCTGCTTGTAGAGGTATGGATGATTCTTCACCAAGCATGTGTTGTAGGTGTGAAGCCAGCGCCGGAGACACGTTGAAACCTCACTGGAAGCCTCATATACCGCCTTGAACTCGCAATTAAGACCTGGGCTCGTCCATGCAGTAGGTGGAGGTGGAGGTGGAGGTGGGCTGGAGAGGGAATGCACAAAATTATTAGTCCCTCTGAATGTCTGAGCTGAGAACAAGCTTGCACATAAGCAACCAAAAGATCAACTCGCACAAGCGACTAATTCT
The DNA here is from genome assembly GCA_038087645.1 of Saccharum hybrid cultivar R570. Classification (NCBI taxonomy): domain Eukaryota; kingdom Viridiplantae; phylum Streptophyta; class Magnoliopsida; order Poales; family Poaceae; genus Saccharum; species Saccharum hybrid cultivar. The sequence goes on along the minus strand of JAQSUU010000001.1, from coordinate 30,800,549 downwards.
AGTTCTAGGCACTACTCCAAAACGAACATATACACATGTGTTTGGTCCTACATCAAAACGGAGGAGGAAACTAGCTAAAAGAAGCAGAACATATTGTACAGAATTCTTACGCCTTAACCACCGCTGCTACAGCCAGCAGCAGGAGAACAGGGACGACAGTGAAGCTCTTCATCAACGATGCAGTTGTGGTTAGTTTGCTCAGTGTGTGTCTGAGCCGGAGGAAGGGGGCTGGATGCTGGGATACCAGGACTCATATATATGCAAAGGTTCACACCAAGAACACGACAAGGACAACGGACAACTGCATGATGAGGACTGTTCAGGTTTCACGCGACTCTACAGCTGTCCAAGGACAAGAATCGTAACCGTCGCTGCACGCAGCTTTGATCAGAAATCTTTACAGAGGCCGGCACATGAAATTGGTCAAAAAGGAGGCAAACGATAACTGAAGCCTGAGAAATGATTGGTGGCAGCCACAGCCCCGACCCCCAGGCTGCAAACGTTCCTTTGTGCCGATCGTATTTCTCCGGAGTATATCAACTTGGATGGAAAACTCAATCGACTTGGAAAATGTTTCACTTTTTCTTACCAGGAGGTTAATTCCTTGCCACAATAATGAGTCAAGACTTCGCAATAATGAACAAAAGTACAAAATACGATTAGGGTTATAGGTAATGGACCCTCTTATCCTAAAATTGTGATGGTTTAAGGGCGCATTTGGTGCGTCACCGTGCAAGGTGTTCCACGGCCAAAGACAGATCCCTACAGGCGGAGCCAATTTTTGGTGCCCCGCGGCTCCAGCAACATGCATGGGAGGGTAGATGCGCTCCTCCGCACCATCCCATTTGGTGTGGCTTTGCCCACTTAGATGCCAGAGCCGCACGTGGAGCTGGTGCAGGAGCCAAACCAAACATACCCTAAAACTCTTACATAATCTAAAGAAAGAAAGACAAGGTGCCTTTGGTAGGCCTCCGCCCACATGACTCTACCTCCCGCGACAATGTGTGTTACTGCAGTGAGAGAGTAAAACAGCTTTAAGTCCTTGCGATTTGGCCTAGGAAATATTTAGAGCCTCTGAAGCCACGTTTTCAGACTTCTCTGGCTCTGTTATAGTGGCTCTATAGTGCTCGAGCTAGACCTAGGAGGAGCTCGACCTAAAAAAGCCTTATAGTGGTCACTGTGGTCCAACCGAAAGAATAGCGCTATATATTGTTACAACAGGAAAAACATTAGGGTCCACATGCTTGAGATAGTTGGATTCTTTTTTGAACACCTATACCAACACAAACACACATCTACAAGATATTCATGAAGACACAACTTCGTTGGCGACAGCCGCGTCGTCTCCTTTTGTGATATTTGCAATATGCCCTTCTCTTTAACTCATCGATTGAAAGCAAAATATGTGATATTCTAATATAACCGAATTTAACCAATTCATCAAAGATTCGGTCACATTTAGAAACATCAAAAATAAATTTCAAATCCTCTTGCCGATTCTTGTGAATCGGGTTAAGAGAAGGACAAGGTAACCAATTTGCTTTGTGCTATTCACACAAATTCAGCGGCATAACATTATTTGATTTCATCGTCTGAGCTATCGGAATAGCTTTATATGGCATGCATTTTTTGGACGATGTGATCCATGAACATCACGAGTATCTTTCAAGCGAGCCTCAACTACAATGGCCTTTTGCAATAATTCATTAACATTGAGAAACTCATAATGCTCAAGCTTTTCCTTAATACTAGAACTAAAACAACAAATGCCAAATCAATTAGATCTCTTTCCGAAATTATTAAATGACAACATTGGTTCTTAATATCTCTAAAGTGTTTCACAAAATCAAGGACGAACTCACATCACGCCCTTGAGGAACCGATGTAAGATGTGATAATCTTGTTTCATGGACTCCATCATAAAAATGATCATGAAATTTCTCTTCTAATTTAGCACATGATCGAACTGATAGAACAAGCGGGTAAAGATGTAAACCAAGCAAAAAATTGTACCAGTAAGAGACAATGGAAAATACCGCATCATGAAATGTAAGGTACTAGCTTCACCCATTTGAGCTAGAAACATACTAACATGCTCCATGGTAGATTTATTATCATCACTGCTAAATTTATAAAATTATGGTACCCTCCAACCACCGGGAGCTTTCAAGAAATCAAAATTTGAAGGGTATAGCTTATGATAGGTAGTCCTACTAGGCTTAATTCGCACGCCTAAGCTACTCACAAGGGATATAGACAATTCATCTTTAAACCGATTCATAGCTTCATTAAAATCGGTAATGGGAGCTGTGGGAGCATTATTAAGCACATGAATTTGATTTGGTGACTTCGGTGGGTTAGGAAGAACCGTTTTATACCCCTACCAAAGCTCAATTCACTGTTGGTCCTTGATCGGTTTGTGTGGTACAACCCGAGTTAGGAGCAAAAGTAACAATTGGTAACGATGTGCTAGCTTCACCTAAATTGGCCTTATTGGTTTCAAGTGTGAAAGAGGGCGATTTGGCTTTGTTAGCCACTCCAAAAAGACCATGATTCTCATAAAAATTAAAAGCCATAGCAAATTGAGGTTGCTTAACGACCGATCCATCAACAGATAAATCTACACAATCGGCCATCTTGCCCTCTATCTTATTCATGTGTGCAAAAATCATGCTAGCAAGATTCTAGAGATTGTTTATGTTCCTTTCCTCTTCTAACATCTTAGCGTAATTAGCATGAGTAGGATAAGAATCGGTTACCTCTTCATTAACCTTTACCTCGGGCACAACGGATGTAGAAGCGATAGAATCCCCGAAGATAGGCTCACAGTATTAGGTGACCTTGTCACGCTGATCTTTTGTGCATCTCTCCAAAAAGCCCTTCATATCGGCATCGAGTTTGTCCTGAAGCTTCTGGCGAAGCTCATCGGGAACTCTTTGATGGACGTCGGGTGATTTATGTTGTCTTGGTTGAAGGGATCGGTGTGATATCCTCCTTTGGTCTTGTTGTTTCCCTACACATGTCGCTAGCAGATTGGATCTTGCTCTTCTTCTTCCCTAGTGGAGTCGTCAAAAATGTGTTTACGCCGAATAGGATCCGAATTACACACCAGCAAGGGCTAACACGCCCGCGGTCAACAAATGACCTTGATCACAGCAAGAACACAGCGAACTGATGAAACCAATCTAGAGACCGGTTAGGCCGATGTTGAATTTGTTCTTTGCCTAGTAAACTCCCGAACACCTCAGCAAGACCCATCAGGGAGGAGCACGTGGAGGATGTCCTAGGGTCGGCAAGGCCACCTAGAACGCTGCCAAATCTCATCGGGAGATGTGACGAACAAGGTAGAGAGAGGAGAGGGTAAATGGGTGTGGTAGATATGTTTGGACGATTAGAAGTTGGAATCCTCAATTGGCATTGATACTCTCATATATATATATATATATATATATATATATATATATATATATATATATATATATATATATATATATATATATATATATATATATATATATATATATATAGGGGGTGGTCTTATCCCAATATGAAACAAGTCCAAAACGCGTTCTCCAAGTTTCCACGTCCAAAATAGGTCCAAAACCGATTTGGAAACCAAACCAATTCGAAAACAATAGGAAAGTCTGCTTAGCCAACTCCTAGCTCATTTCGGTTTGTCCAGAGACAATGCTAATCTTGGCGCAAGATAGGTGCATGGTTTGCACCGAATATACCATAGGCTCAAAAATTATTTTCGACGCACCCGATAGTACTCCTAGGTGACGTGGTCAAGTGAAAGCTCATTTTAGTGTGTTTAGAGACAGTGCTCGGAAATCATTTTTGGCACATCCGATGGTACTCTTAGGTGACTTGGTCTCGGGCCTGGGCGTTGTGACCGGTCCAGCACAGGGGCAGTCGGCTAAGCCAACTGTTAAGACTCTACCAGGGCAAGTGAAGTCTTCCTCTTTTTTTTCTTGTTTCTTTCATCGTTTGTCGTGCCAAATAATTTCCGATACTTCCTTGATGCTAGGAACTTGCTAATGTTGCCCATATTCCATGTTGGGACACTTTTGAGTGTCAACACTGGGATAGCAGGACTCATGATAATTAATCATATATACACAAAGGTTCACATCAAGTACATGACTTCTCGCCAAAAAAAAAGTACTTGATAAGGACAACGGACATCTACATGATGAGGATACTGTCCAGGTTTCACGCGACTCTACGGCTGTCCAAGGACAAGAATCTTAATAGTACCTGCACGCGGCTTTGATCAGAAATCTTAACAGAGGCCGGCACATGGAGTTGAACAATTTGGTCAAAAGGGAGGCAAACAATAACTGAAGCCTGAGAAATGATTGGTGTCTACCACAGCCCTAGCCCCCCAGGCTGCAAACATTTCCTTTATTTGTGCCGATCATATTTCTACGAGTATATCAACTTGAATGGAAAACTCAATCGACTTGGAAAATGTTTCACTATTTGTTATCAAGTAGGTTAATTCTTTGCCACAAAAATGAGTCAAGACTTCGCAATAATTGCCTAGTTCGGCTGGTCTAGAGCTGGACTGGTTTGGGCTGGTCTCCCACCAGCTTTCTGCCGATTTCAGTCCAGCACTGGACCAGCCGAACACGCCCAATGAACAAAAGTACAAAGCTACGATTAGGGTTATAGGTAATGGTCCCTCTTATCCTAAAATTTATGGTTTAAGGGTGCATTTGGTGCGTCATGGTGCAAGGTGTTCCACGGCACAAGTGGTGCCAATTTTTGGCGCCCTGGCTCCAGCTCCATGCATGGGAGGGTAGAAGCGCTCCTCCGCGCGATCCTGTTTGGTGTGGCTTCGCCCACTTCGATGCCAGAGTCGCACACGGAGTTGGTGCGGGAGCTAAACCAAACAGACCCTAAAACTCTTTCATAATCAACATGTTATCCGAGACACAGGTCATACAACACGGGTCTGTGATGTGTCATCTTACTATAGGCGCGTTTTGAAACACGTATGTGATCGATTACGCGTGTTCTACGCATATGTAGTAACGAGTAACCACAAACGTGTGTTGACCTGCGCCAACCCTTCACCCTTGGTCAACGAAATACTACAGACGCATGGCCAGAACACGCATCCAGAACACGTCTTTGTGAATTGATATCACAAATGCGTGTTAGTCTAGAGTCTGTAGGTGGTGTTGTCTGCTATTTGAGTTTTTTTACGTAGTGTCTGCATGTCTTTAGCTCCCGCGACAATGTGTGTTACCGTAGTGAGAGAGTATGTAAAACGGCTTTAACTCCTTGCAATTTAGCCTAGTAAATCTAAAGAGCCTCTGAAGCCATGTTTTGAGACTTCTCTGGGTCTGTTATAGTGGCTCTATAGTACTCGAGCTAGTGCTGGGAGGAGCCCAGGCAAACAAAGCCTTATAGTGGTTGTCGTTCGTGATTGCGGTGCAACTGAAAGAATAGCGTTATTGTCACGACAGGAAAAAAAATTAGGGACCACATGCTTGAGATGGTTGGATTTTTTTGAACGCCTACAACTTTGTTGGCAACAGCCGGGTCGGCTGTTCGTTCAAAAAAAGAAAAATAAGCCGGGTCGGGTCCTCTTGTGGCCTAGATACATCTGAGAATACCTACAACAAAAACTAAAAAATGAGTGAGACACCAGCCAACCAAATGATGAGTAGGGTTCCTCTAGTGCCAATAACACTCGGGAATAGGCTGATAAAACAAAGTAAGGGTATGTTTGGTTTATCTTTAGACTATGGAAAAACTGTTGTGAACAGTAAAGGTCTATTAATGAATTATTGCAAAAGGCCATTGCAGTTGAGGCTCGCTTGAAAGATACTCGTGATGTTCATGGATCACATCGTCCAAAAAATGCATGCCATATAAAGCTATTCCGATAGCTCAGACGATGAAATCAAATAATGTTATGCCGCTGAATTTGTGTGAATAGCACAAAGCAAATTGGTTACCTTGTCCTTCTCTTAACCCGATTCACAAGAATCGGCAAGAGGATTTGAAATTTATTTTTGATGTTTCTAAATGTGACCGAATCTTTGATGAATTGGTTAAATTCGGTTATATTAGAATATCACATATTTTGCTTTCAATCGATGAGTTAAAGAGAAGGGCATATTGCAAATATCACAAAAGGAGACGACGCGGCTGTCGCCAACGAAGTTGTGTCTTCATGAATATCTTGTAGATGTGTGTTTGTGTTGGTATAGGTGTTCAAAAAAGAATCCAACTATCTCAAGCATGTGGACCCTAATGTTTTTCCTGTTGTAACAATATATAGCGCTATTCTTTCGGTTGGACCACAGTGACCACTATAAGGCTTTTTTAGGTCGAGCTCCTCCTAGGTCTAGCTCGAGCACTATAGAGCCACTATAACAGAGCCAGAGAAGTCTGAAAACGTGGCTTCAGAGGCTCTAAATATTTCCTAGGCCAAATCGCAAGGACTTAAAGCTGTTTTACTCTCTCACTGCAGTAACACACATTGTCGCGGGAGGTAGAGTCATGTGGGCGGAGGCCTACCAAAGGCACCTTGTCTTTCTTTCTTTAGATTATGTAAGAGTTTTAGGGTATGTTTGGTTTGGCTCCTGCACCAGCTCCACGTGCGGCTCTGGCATCTAAGTGGGCAAAGCCACACCAAATGGGATGGTGCGGAGGAGCGCATCTACCCTCCCATGCATGTTGCTGGAGCCGCGGGGCACCAAAAATTGGCTCCGCCTGTAGGGATCTGTCTTTGGCCGTGGAACACCTTGCACGGTGACGCACCAAATGCGCCCTTAAACCATCACAATTTTAGGATAAGAGGGTCCATTACCTATAACCCTAATCGTATTTTGTACTTTTGTTCATTATTGCGAAGTCTTGACTCATTATTGTGGCAAGGAATTAACCTCCTGGTAAGAAAAAGTGAAACATTTTCCAAGTCGATTGAGTTTTCCATCCAAGTTGATATACTCCGGAGAAATACGATCGGCACAAAGGAACGTTTGCAGCCTGGGGGTCGGGGCTGTGGCTGCCACCAATCATTTCTCAGGCTTCAGTTATCGTTTGCCTCCTTTTTGACCAATTTCATGTGCCGGCCTCTGTAAAGATTTCTGATCAAAGCTGCGTGCAGCGACGGTTACGATTCTTGTCCTTGGACAGCTGTAGAGTCGCGTGAAACCTGAACAGTCCTCATCATGCAGTTGTCCGTTGTCCTTGTCGTGTTCTTGGTGTGAACCTTTGCATATATATGAGTCCTGGTATCCCAGCATCCAGCCCCCTTCCTCCGGCTCAGACACACACTGAGCAAACTAACCACAACTGCATCGTTGATGAAGAGCTTCACTGTCGTCCCTGTTCTCCTGCTGCTGGCTGTAGCAGCGGTGGTTAAGGCGTAAGAATTCTGTACAATATGTTCTGCTTCTTTTAGCTAGTTTCCTCCTCCGTTTTGATGTAGGACCAAACACATGTGTATATGTTCGTTTTGGAGTAGTGCCTAGAACTAGAATTAGTCGCTTGTGCGAGTTGATCTTTTGGTTGCTTATGTGCAAGCTTGTTCTCAGCTCAGACATTCAGAGGGACTAATAATTTTGTGCATTCCCTCTCCAGCCCACCTCCACCTCCACCTCCACCTACTGCATGGACGAGCCCAGGTCTTAATTGCGAGTTCAAGGCGGTATATGAGGCTTCCAGTGAGGTTTCAACGTGTCTCCGGCGCTGGCTTCACACCTACAACACATGCTTGGTGAAGAATCATCCATACCTCTACAAGCAGCGGCTTTCGACAAGGCCGAAAGAGTTGCTGTTTCAAAAGCTTCACGGCATTGGTTTAGAGTGGACTAACCTCGCTATCCGACCGGACAACCTGTACGTTTTGGGCTTTGCCAATGGTGCAGGGACATGGTTCAGGTTCAAAACCGAACCGAACCGGTACGAGATCCCCGGCTCCATCCCTCTTAGCTTTGGCAGTAGCTACGCCGAGCTCCTTGGTGGTGTAGTATGGCCCGGGGCATGGTGGAAGCTGATCGACCTCGATCTTAGCAGGGATGCGATTCTGGAGGCAATCAAGGTCCTGTACACATATGACCCCCAGACCACCTCTGATGACGAGCTCAAGAAGGCAGTGACTACGCTGGTGGTGTTCGTATGTGAATCGACACGATTCCCCTACGTACAGCAGCTCATTCATCTAGCATTCGACCAAGGCGATGGAAGCATGATGGACTATCGAGGCGCAAAGCTGGTAGTGAACTGGAAGGACATCTCCTGCGCTATTCTCATATGGAACATGGACGAGTCGACGTGGGACAGCGATGAAGCCATCAACTTGGGGCAAATGATGCCAGCAGGCCTTGGCATCACCAACATCCAGGAGGCGCTAGCCGAGGTTTATCCCATTCTTCAGGCCGAGCGCTGCTCCCAGAAATACCGAAAGCAACCCGTATGCAAGAAGCAGTAAGGTAATCCGTATTACTCTTCTTCGGACTTCTCTTGCTGGAGTAATCAACTGGACTAGCTAGTTTATTTATTTCACTGCTTTTGACTTGTATGGCTGGAGCCACCCTATTTGTAATAATTCTCGGTCACTTATATCTTGGATGGGCTCTGCATCTAAGATATATATAGAGGCCGGGATAATGTTCCGTTTCATTAATTCCATCATCTAGAACTAGCATGTTTTGTAATAATTATCGGCCACTTTTATCTTGGATGAGCTCTACATCTAAGATATATAGAGAGGCTGGGATAATGTTTCGTTTCGTTAATTTCATCGTCTAGAACTGCCATATTTTGTAATAATTATCTGCCACTTTTATCTTGGATAAGTTCTGTGTGTCTAATACTGCGATAATGTTTCGCTTCATTCCATCGTCTACAAAACTTTAATTTCGTGCTACTGCTACAAGAAAGAAAACTATATTATGTGATGTGAGAAGACGACGCAAGGAACATACTAGCTAGCTGCACTAAACGCTTGTAATTTGTCTTTATGTATATAGTAGTCCTACAGCTGCTAAAGTGCTAATGGTTTATGTTGATTTTTTTCTTTCCTATTGCTTAGTTAATACTATAAACAGCTCGTTTTCAAGTGAGAATCGAAGAAGAAGAGGTAAGGAACACGCTCGCTGCACTAGCGTTTGTTTGGTTATGGTAAAGTGCTAATGGTTTATGCTGATGTTTTTTTTTTTTTGACTGGCTAGTTAATAACCAGCTCGTTTTCAACTAGTACTTTCTCTGCCGAGTCATAACGTGCCACTTTAGCAAACTCTATTTTTACTAGTAGCAAAATAACTGAAAACAAGAATTGACTGGAAAATGAGTAACAGTAATAACAATTAGTAAGAGAAAACTTAAAAAAAAAAAGGTCAACTTCAGGTAGAAGGTTGCAGGCGTCGGCGTCCTCTGGCCGCCACTTCGTTTCATCTTCTGCGCTCGCATGTACAAAGACCCTGTACATGGGTCAGTTTAAACCCAGCCAACCCGTCGAACCAGCCAGCATCAAAACTGCGCTGGACTAATGCAATTAGACCTTTTTTTGGATACCCATGTATCAATCAGTGTGAACTGTGGAGTAAAATTTAGTTTAAATTCCACACCAAACCACTCCAATACAAATGAATTGAGGAGAATACCGCATGCAAACAAAACCTTGCAATTTGGCATTTCTGTTTGAATAAAAAAAATTTAGATTTTCGCTCATCATTTTGTAAAATGGAACCAAACACCATACAAATTTTTTAGCAAAAAGGTATTCATTCTCTATTTTGGATTTTGGCCTCAAAAGAAAAAAAAAACCAAAAAAACCAAAAAGCCCTCACCCACCCCATGAAAAATTTGGCATTTTAGATGGAACTAAACACACCCATGAAAATTTTGGTATTTTGCATTTCATCATTCCAAAATAGTTGGCATTTTGTATTTTGCATTCCATAGAGAACTAAACACAGGTGTTTAATTCCCTATTTCACCCAAAAAAAATTTGGGTTTTGGCCCATCATTTTGTAAAATGGAACTAAACACCATGCAAAAATTTTGGCAAAAAAGTATCCATTCTTCATTTTGGATTTTGGTCTCAAGAGGCAAAAAAAAGCCAATAAGCTCTCACCCACCCCATGAAAAAATTGGCATTTTGGATGAAACTAAACATACCCCTAAAAATTTTGGTATTTTGCATTTCATCATTCCAAAGTAGGCTATGTTTAGTTCCCCATGGAATGCAAAATGCAAACTGCCAACTACTTTGGAATGATGAAATGCAAAATGCTAAAATTTTCATGGGTGTGTTTAGTTCCATCCAAAATGCCAAATTTTTCATGTGGTGGGTGAGGGTTTTTTGGCTTTTTGGCTTTTTTTTAGTCTCTTAAGGCCAGAATCCAAAATAGAGAATGGATACCTTTTTGCTAAAAATTTTGCATGGTGTTTAGTTCCATTTTTCAAAATGATGGGCTAAAACCCAAAAAAATTGAGTGAAATAGGGAACTAAACACACCCGTAGTTGGTATTTTGCATTTTACATTGTATGGAGAACTAAACACAGCCTAAGCAGGCGCATAACATGCTCATGCAAAAACTGGGTCTACCTACTAGTCGAGGTGATCTGGACGTTGAGGCTATCCAGAAGTACGAGTCTACTTTTGCTCAGCCAATGTCCGCCTCCAAGTTTGAGGCGCTCGAGACGTTGTTTTCCGCTGAGATCAACCCCGCAACGGATATTTAACTTATTGCCATCCTTATCGGTGGCACCTCTCTGATTGCCAGTTTAAGAATGGAACCTACAGAATTACCATACAAAACAGTGAACCTTCTATATTTTTGTCATTTTTGCTGAGGTGGCGCGCCACGTGAGCTTGCCAGCGCAGCCGCGTCCATGGGAGCCCTAACTTAGCACGGGAAAAGACCATTTTGCCCCCACCTCCTTCTGCCTTTGTGGCCCAGCGCCGGTCGCTCCTTTGGTCAAACCCACTCACAGCCGAGAGCCCCTCTCTCCCCCAGCCCCCAGGTGGAGGTGTCCCACGCGGTGGTGTGTACACGGACATGGGCTTGGACGGGAAGTCCCCGTCCATGGCGTCCGACCAGCGCACCTCGCTCGCGTCATCCACGTAGTAGGACACGGCGGTGACCGTCCACAGGATAGAGTAGCGGAGGAACTCCCTGGTGGGGTCGAACGGCAGCACGTACCGCTCCTCCCGGCCCCGGCCGACGCTGCCGTTACCGTACACGTTGGTCTGCATGCACCCGCCATGGCTTGCCCCGGATGTTGCCCAGGAACTCGAAGTCCAACTTGTTGTGCCGCTATTCGAACGCGTCAGCGATGGACGCCTCCAGGCAGCATGCAGGAAGGCAGGAAGCATGCAGTCGGAGGGAAGCTTGATGGACGCGCTGAAGAAGCCGTGCTGGTACATACATGGACGAGGAGATGAAACCAGACCCTGCAGCAAATTAATCCACCGCAAATGCATTCTCGTTCATCAATCGGATTAATAATTGCTCGCTCATCGGATAGATGTTTTCGAATATGATCGACCAGCAATCCAGCGATCGAATTGTTTATTGATGAATGCGTTTGAGAAAGGCATGCATGAAAAGTTGGAAACAGACAATCATCGGTGCCGTGGTCGGCGGAACGGAGGATGTTGGCATGTTGCCGTGCCGAACAGCGGCGCGTACGCGTCCTCAAACGCCATCGTCGTCACGTTGATCGCCGGGAGCCCGGACACGGCCGCCAGGACGACGAGCAGCGCCACCACCACGGCCGGCGTCAGGCGGCCCATGTCTGTACGGACCAGTGCCGCCGCCGCCGCCACCGTCTGGGCCGCGCCGGCCAACGATTGCAACCACCTGCTCCGCTCCCACACCATGGCCACGCAGTGGCTCACGAGGCGCCGGCCGCAGCCCGCAGGCCGCAGCATGTAAAGAAGAGCAGCAGCAGCTGGTTCAAGCTGCCGGCCATGCTATCGTCTGCGCGGGCTGCGTCCTCTGCCCCGTCTGACGTCGAGGGCCTCGACGAGGACGTGCTCATCCCGGCCTGCCGACCCGGTTCACGTACGCCGACCTGGACGCGGCGACGCGGCGACGGACGGCTTCAAGTGGCAGATCGGCTTCGTGTTCCGCGGCGAGCTCCCCGACCAGAGCACCTTGGCGGTGAAGCGGATGAACGGGCACGCAGGGCCAGCGCGAGTTCCTGATGGAGATCGCCGTGATCGGCAAAGTCCACGACGTGAACCTGGTGAAGCTCCGCGGGTTCTAGGCTGAGGGCGCCGGGCGGCAGCTGCTGGTGTACGAGTACATGAATTGGGAGTTTGGGACTCCCTGGACCAGACGCTCTTCCATCCCCCGCGCTGGCATCGGCACGCTGGAGCAGGAGTAGGCGGCCCAGCTACGCGCGTGTGTGGGCGTCGCGCACGGGCTGGCGTACCTCCACGTCGGTCGCGGGAGCCAGCGCCGGCAAGGGCGAGGGCGACGGACACCATGACGAGTGAGTCAACAGCGGGGAACGGCGTGTGGACGCTGGTGCGGGAGGGAGAGAATGGAGACCAGCGGGGTAGAGAACGGAGATCGGCGCTGGACGCTGGGGCCACAAAGGCAGAAGGAGTCGGGGGCAAAATGGTCTTTTCCCGAGCTAAGTTAGGGCTCCCTTGGGCGCTGCTCAAGATGGCAACGGGTATATACCCGACGGGTAGTGTCCACCCGTACCCGTACCCGCACCCGCAAAATTTTACCCGTCGGGTTACCCGTACCCGCATGCGGGTAAAAAAAAAGTTCCATACCCGTACCCGCCGGGTAATTCTCACCCGACGGGTAACCCGTACCCGATAGCATACCCGAAAATTACCTTAAAATATCAAATAGTCACATATAAAAATAAATCATTCTAAGCTTCCAACAAGTTACAAACATGCTAACAAACATTATTAGCATCATTACAACAAAGGCAATCTACTAGAAATATAGTGGATGTCTCAATGGGTCAAATTCATGACTTATATGCGCTAAAATAACTGAGGTTGACTAATTATTTTTGCGGGTATGTCTTACCCGCGGGTATGCGGGTATGGGTAGTATACACCCGCACCCGTACCCGCATACCCGATGGGTATAGGATTTTGTCCAATAACGTACCCACGGGTAGAAAATTCATTCCATACCCGCCTCTTTATCGGGTAATACCCGTCGGGTACTCGGGTTTCGGGTACCCGTTGCCATCTCTAGGCGCTGCTGCATTGGCAAGGTCACGTGGCACGCCACGTCAGTAAAAATGGTATAAATGTAGGAGGTTCACTGCGCTGTATGACAATTCTATAATTCACATTCTAAAGCTGGCAATTAGAGAGGTGCCATCGGTAAGGCAATAAATTAAATATCCCACCCCGCCAGCCTGGCCTTTGATGTGGACGGGCTTGACGAGCTTGATGTCTATGCCCAGTGACATCCGTCTGTGCCTGGCTTCTGTCGCAAATTCAAGTGCCATGTAATACAATCCTTATGGTTGTTGCGATACGAGAAGGATTCGGTAATTGTTTATTATTGATCCTTCTAGTAAAACTATTCTACTTCGTCCTAATGAAACGCATGTCAAAGACACGTTCGCTAAAAAAAGAGTTTCGAGAGGGGCCTACGAAATCATCACACAACACGAACTCGGAAGAACACCAGCAATTCTCTTCTCATCTTTCCTTCACAGCCACTGGCTACCAAATGATATAGTTCTCCTAATGTTTTTAAGTATTAACTAGGATGCGTTGCAACGGGAATAAACTAATGCTACGATAATTTTAAGTTTGAACCTATGTATTAACCTATGAGCGCCATTTTTTGTGCAATTGCGACACTTCACCAGATGACATTGATAAGTGGGTTTCATTTTTTGTGCAATTATCTCTATTTTCTACGGTCCACGTACATCATGTTTTACCTTCAGTTTTATCTTAAAAAATATTATAGGGTACAATTATATATGCAAGAGATGAAGCCAAAATGAACAGCTTGTTCAGAACCCCTTCCATGTAAGACTGCACCCAAAACTCCTAACAAAAATTTTAACTGCGTCAATTCTGCAGTGACAATAACTCTCAAAAAAATCCACAATGGTTATATGATAAACTCCCTATGCCAAATCCTTCCCAATCAACCAAGTGCCATAGCTGGTATCCATCATCACTCGTGTTGTGGTTTCGGAGTTCAGACTGCTGCTCTGCAGCCGTGTATGAACTTCGACCTTGATCCTGCAATCACTGCCCAATTCTTTGTATTGCTTTGTCATACAAGATCCCTCTAGAGATATGTTGGGTGTCATCACCAACAACCAAAATTACCTAGAAATCAAATAAATAGTTTAGAGTTATGCAAATATTTTGACAGAATTTGATGAGTCGTGTAGGTTAGAAACACACACCCTTTTTCGGGGGTGAAGCCAACCAAAAGAATCAAATGGGGTTTTGAAGAATGTTCATATATACAATTTGAAGGCAAAATTCAGTATGGTTTTGAAGGCACTATTTTCTAGAAAATGAATAGTCGATCTCACTTGCTTAATATGCACAAATTGAAGGTTACCTGACAAAATCATTTGTCTTGTACCTTTTACTCTATTTTATTGCTTCTCCACTAAGTTACATGATAGTGTTGAAAGAGGCACAGTTGGCAGTTGATGAATCGAAACCTTTCCCTTTTAGCAGGCACAAATTTCACCTGCTATAAATATTGCGAACCAGCAAACAAAGAGCTATGCTAACAAATCTACTTGCTAAGAGCAGTAAGTGTACATACCAACCTGATTCTCCAATTTGGTTGTGTTTCAAACAACACTTTGCCACTATTCGCCTAAACGGCCATTTAGTTCGTTTAAACACTGTTTAAACGGTAAACAGAAGTCAGCCGTGTTGTTTAGGCCCTAAACGGTGAATTAAACGGTTGAGCCGTTTAAACCCGTTTAAACCGTTCAATCCCGTCTAAACGGTCTAAACAAAATCAGATTAAACATGATTAAATGAGCTAAACAACCATTTAATCCATAATTAAGTGAATTAAAGGACTACGTCTATCACAATCAATATAAAACTAATTAACATTGTAATTATATGAAGTGTTGTGGGATTTAGATTTCTTCCAACAAGATTATTTGGTAGAATATTTGATTTTTACATTTGTAAATATGTAAGGGTTCTAGCAAATTTTATTTTTACTTACATAAATATGTATATTTTATTGTTATTGTACAAAACCGTTTAGGTCGTTTAACTCCACTTAAACACCGTTTAAACGGTCTAAACGCTAAACGAAGGGTGACCGCCTGTTTACCGTTTAGCGCTTAAGAAAACATTGCACTTTGCAGAGCTTGAATTTGTCACCTCTGAACCTGCATTCATGTCAACAACAAAAAAATTATGAATGAGCAAGATATTCATGGTGGTCACCTTGATCATTTCTTTCATTTTGGGGATCCATAAGAAGCAACCAAAGTAAAATCACCCATGCATGGACGGCTGGACCATATTCCTGAAGTATTTGGTTCAAGACTCTCTAAGCTACTTTTGACCGCAGTTGGAAGAAACCAAAAAACTATGTCCATCCAGACGAAAAGGGACTGCGCATTGAACATTCAATGTTTACAACTGCCATTCACTTCCCCAAGAGACCATATTTCGTTTTAGCTACGGATTGACATGGAATGTACCAGTTTCAGAGAAGGATCATGCACATTGCGAGAGGTCACAACCAAATAGTTTTCTCACAAAATCCAGACATGGTAGGATAACAAGTTAGCATATATACATGATATCATCTTCTACAACTAAATTTGGCAAAAAAAAGAGACTATTTCAGACTATGAGTGTAACAGTTAGAGGTTAAAATGGTACAGGACTCAGACACAAAGCAGAACCGAATGGAAATCGCCGCCGCGAATTGCCGCCACCCAAACACGAGCTCCCGTCGCACTATGGGAAATGCTTGTCTTTCAGTTGCATATGCCTTTTCTATATTTCTGCACAGCTATTGTTTCAGTTAGAGTTTCAGTATGACACCCATTTGCAAGACAGTAAGTCACAAGGATTCACCATCTCGAATGATCTAAACTATAAGACAAGAGGCAGCAGGATGACCTTACTATGTAGGATGAATTTATTTCAGCAGGTACATTATGAACTATCTAGATTCAAAGAACTTAGTCTAGCAACATTGTGAACTACATCAGATTTGTGGGACTACACAGATCCAGAGAGAAAAAAAGATATAAAATATCAATGAAGTTTCCAAGAACTGTAGCAACAATAATTTCTAGTTCAGGTTAATACCTTTCATTTTGGCAATTCAGATTCAGGATAACCCCTTTCCTAATCATGGAGTTTTAGCATACAGGTGAAGCCTTGGTAAAGCAGATAATAAAGCAGATAATCAGCCTCTGATCTGAGACTATACCTCCACTTCCTGGAAAAAATAGTGTGGTGGTAACGAACTTTTAGAAATTAACAATGACACTGAACTTCTACTTCAGATTAGGATATATATTAATTTGTACGTGCTATGTTAAACTAACCTGTATGAATGAAAATAACAGAGGAAGAATAGGAAAAATATGTTCCATCGATGCGTTCCGTCAATGGTTTAGCTAAATAATTGCAATGAAAAAGGTAAACTGATAAACCAAAAAAACATCAATTCAATTCAATTTGCATTTTTATTGTACAAGCACATGAAGATATTATATGTGCGGTAAACTATTCATCAGTTGGAAAAGGCTATCCCAGTATTCACCGGTTAGAAAAAAGAAAAGAGTTTTTAATTCCTCAACGTATTCCTTCACAAAGTTGTCTGCATAACTGCACTTAAAAAAAGTTGACAAAATAATAAGCTACCACTCAAACATATTAGGTTGGCGAGATTCACGGGACATTCACGGGAATACGGGATTGATCACTGAAAGATACCTGTGGCGAGATTGATCACTGAAAGATCAATGTGGCAAGATTGATCACTGTAGTGGATGTCCTCTGTTGCCGGTGGTTGAGAGGCTAACAACAAGAGTTGCTAACCTAAACAGCAAAGTCATTAGCCTTTTGTGTTTATTTGCTAACAAAAGACAGATAATGGATCAATTGTAACTATAAGAACAGTGTAGGTATCAGGCCCTCGACACCTTCAGCATGTTTGAGACAACATGATTATCATCACCCAACCCCCAAAAACACGTGAATACATGTGACAAGGCAATACAACCTCTATTCAAATAAATTGGTTTTAAATCTGAACCCATAAATTAGCTTTATAATATTATAGATGTTCTCAGCAGAGTATTTTATAACCATAAGAAGGTGAAGAATTATACTATTCTGGGTAAAGTAGTTGGAGAATCCTTCATGTACACAACATCACATATATTGAAATGAATGTATCCATAGCCCAAAAAAATGTGCCGTTTTTTTTTTTTTTGTCAGACAAAAATACATGCCTCTGCAACAAATTTTGTGAGCTAATCAACTTAGTCATTTTTAGCCTATTCTTGTACAAGAAGGGATAGATAAAGTTAAAGACATTCTGGAATAAAAGATGACTCCAGGCATTTCACACCAACTAAGAAAAGAAGAGAAATATGCAGGAAAAGGCATTCCTGAGATTAGCATCATCAAAAGTTTCGCAAAAAAAAAAATGTTATAAAGTAAAGGCATTACTAATAAATCACTGTGTGGCTCACTGTGCAGCAGCAGGGGGCAACCAGACAAGGGCAGAAATGTGAGGTTGCAGCCTTCAGGGGCAGTGCTGTTGGCTGCTTGAGGGCTGGGCGCCAGTCGCTTGACGCCCTGGCTGGCTGGGGGCGTGGCAGCCATTGGCCAGTGGACGCTGGTGGGCACGGGGCTAGCCGAGGGGGTGAGGTTGGCCGAACAAGCTATTGGCAAACAAATGGTCGGGAAAATCAATCTAGACAACAGGAAACAAATATAGACATCAAAATCAATCTAGGCTTCAGAAAACAAATAATGAACTGGCTGACTGCTTAGTTTCGGCAGACAGGGGAAGGGGGAGGAGACGTTGGACCTGGATCGGAGCTTGGTGGCCGTGGAGCTCTCAGCAGTGTTCAATTCCATGTCATGAAGCGCCATTCATCATCTTCGATCGGTACTCTCGTCTACGTCTCCCTTTGTTGCGGCAGCCTCTTCCTCGTCTCTCCCACGGCGGCGGGTTGCGACGGCCTCTCCGTGTCGGGCGTGAAGAGGAGGGCAGGTGGCTGTGGCGGCGAGAGCGTGTGCAATGGGCAATGGTGAGGCATCGTTGGCAGAGGGCGCACGTTGGGATTGCGACTTGCGAGTAGAGAATGCTCACTTCCTTTTTTACAGAGCACTGATGATGATTGTGGGAAGGGGAGGTGGAGATCGTGGAGTTTGCCGGGGAGCCATCGCACTGATTTGGGGAGGGGAAGGCGGGTGCGGGTTGAGAAAAAAAAGTCTACTTAACCCCCATGAGGTACGAGGGTGTGTCTAACTAACCTTCCAACTACTAAACTAGGTACTGAGCACATTAAAATTGTCCAAACCGTCTAATGAACCCCCTGGGGCGGCTTTGGGGAGCTATTTTGCTTGCGTGGCATCCAGCGTGGCACGGCTTGGACACGCTGGCAACGCGGCCCGCCTATCAAATTGAGGAATGGCAAGATGCAGTGGGTCCCAGCTATCAGAGTCGCGCCTCCCCCTCCCTAAATACGCCTCCTCCTCCCCTGTTTCTGGCCGCCCATGGCTCTTCCTCTCTCTGTTCGAACCGCACCCTCTCTCTCCGGCGACGTGGTCGAGATGGTGATGATCGGCGGCGGGTAACAGTGATCGGCTTCCTGCGGGAGTACCAGGTGCGTGTTGTCTTCTCCGTCCCAATTTGGTTGCAGTGATGAGTTGTGCGATTTTAAGCTGTTTTGGGGAAAATGGGGTTTCTTGGAAACTGCTTCGCAACCCTTGCTTGCCTTCAAATGTTTGTTGAAGTCGTGGTAGAGGTGATTTTAGGATGAATTAAGACTGAAGTCGTGTACTTTTATCACGCGATTTCACTGGTTCGTGGTATTTAGGGGTTGGGGTTCGGTTCATGCTTTACGTTTCAATAGGTAGTGTGATTTTAAGTTCGTCGTTAATGGTGAGTTGTGTTTTTTGTTATCAGGATGGACAACTTGGACAAGATTGTTATAAGGTTTCATTTTGGTGGTTCGTTTCGCATTGTAAGGGGTAATGTCTACTATGTGGGTGGAGATATCGCAGAGTCTTGGATTGATGTGGACAAGCTTTCATATTTTGAGATTAAGGGGCATCTAGATGATCATTTTACGACTGAAAGTATCGTCAGGCTACATTGGTTGAAGCCAAGCATGGATGTAGGGTCTAGACTGGTGGTGTTGGTAGATGATTCTTCTTGTCAGATCATGCTTGAGCATCACACTGTTGGTTTCCCAAATGGTGCAGTAGTAGATATGTATGCTGAGGAGGTGGGTATGGAGTTGACTGTAGATGATCAAGAAATATGGGCAAGTGATGATGATGATGTAGCTGATGTGTTGGCACCAGTTGATGAAGCAGCACCTGAAGACAATGCAATTGATGGCAATGCAGGGAATGACAATGAAGTTGATGAAGCAGCAGTTTCAACCAACTCTGAGAGGTCAAAGAAGGAAGATAAGGACTACAAATCATTTTGTGCACTCTACATGTCTCCTTCCAAGCCATTAAAGCCAACTGATGACAATGCTGAAGATGAAGATGACAATGTATGGGCTGACATTGATGCTGAAGAGAAAGGTAAAAATGTATGGCCTGCATCTGATGATAGCTCTCAAGATGAATCAGATGAAGATTATGTGCAACCCCCAGATGAGGATAGCTCTGCAGAGGACGAAGAAGAAGCAGAAATGAGGAAGTATGCATATGAGATTAAAAGGAAGAACAAAGCAAACAAGTGGCATACATGGTTCTCAAGTTACTCTAATAAGGGTAGAAGATTTGGTTGATGAGGTTCCTAATCTGGATGAACCTGGTAGTCCTGGACTCAAGTGATGACTATTCCTTTGAAGAAAACAGTGATGGTGAGACTGAGAGGTGGAAGAGCCTGGAGAATAGGTATGACAGTAAGGCTCCAATTCCTGTTTTCTCTCTTTGTATGGCCTTCAGAGACAGTAGGCAATTCAAAAAGGCAGTAGTCAAGTATGGTTTGAAGACACACATGCATCTCATATTTGAAAAAGATGAAAGGAAAAGGATTAGGGCACTTTGCACTTGGCCAGGATGCAAGTGGTTGATTTATGGGTCTATTACTACCAGATCTGAGTGGTTCAAGGTAGTCACATTTGAGGATGTTCACACTTGTGCACCTAGGAGGGATAACAAGCTACTCACTTCTAGTTTGATAGCCAAGCACTACTTTCAAGAAATCAAGGACAACCCAACTTGGAAGGTAGGCCAGATCAAGAGCAGAGTCCAGAAAGACTTCCTTGCATATGTCTATTTCAAAGTGTAAGAGAGCAAAAGGCATTGTGTTGCAGCAAGCTCTAGATGGTATGAAGGGAGAGTATATGTTGGCAGTCGTTATCAACACATTTATGCCGCCAGCATAATTCAAAAAGGAGGAAAACATACACTTCTACACACATATACCTTTACTACTAACTTATTTCCACTTGTACCAGTAGAATCAACACTTTGCAGAAACATACGCCGGAAACAAGTGAAGCAGGGAGCAAATACGCTTTCTAGGAAGGCGTAAACAAGCGATAAAAGGGCAATGGGCCGAACCAGAGCAGAACTAGGCCATGCCCACGTATAAACCGAAGCCTAGGACCAGACGGGAGCCCACAGGGCGAAGGAGAGGCCAAGGGGCCCTGGCCCAGGCGCGGCCGTGCCTAGGGTGCAGGCGCGCACCCCTGCCTCCTCTCTAGCCCAGCTTCGGCATGTCGGCAACATTAATACCAGGGGTTGGCAGTGCGGGGTGCACCGGGAAATATTCCCCCCTGAACCGCCTAATCCAACCCTATATAAGAGAGGGGAGGGGTGCCTCACTCACACACACCTCACTTGGGAGCTACCTCACTCCACCTCTCCACTCTCCACTCTTCTAGCTTAGTTTAGGAGTAGAATTAGTAGAGGAGTAAGGCAAGAGCTATCAAGGAGAGCTTGGCTCCTTGGGAGAAAAGATATTTGGTATGAATACTAATATTATTTCTTCCAAAGTCATGCTCATATTTCATATATATAGTTGTGCTATAGAACTAGAGTATAGTTTTCATGTTATAACCTTGATATATGAACTAGCATATAGTTTGTGTATCATGATATTAACATGTTCTTTTGACATGATCATAGCATATGAACTAGACTATAGTTTCTATGCTAGGGTTTCATCATATAGAACTTTGTGCTTAATCATTCATGCTATATATCTGTTGAGGTTTAGAGCTAAGTATAGGTGGTGGTTCGTCGTGCCTTCGGGTATGCCCATGCCCTATGCTTTGTTGATTCGTAGGGTCAGAGTCCGAGGGGGTGTGGGTAATTTTCTTGTATGCTAGCATGGTGCCTAGGTACAGGGAACAGACGGATGCATTTCCCTTTCTCTGGTTGATGGGTAGGCGGCAGGTGGTGACAGCCATGTCCGTCCCTTATAATCTCCACGTTCGTCTAGGGTGTAGGAGTCTAAATTTTCACGTGAGTTTGCTGGCAGACCAGTACTTGGTGGCCTCCCGACCCATTCTCATGCATAGCTCTAACTCTTAACCATGTATATGTATGATCACCAACTGTTTTTTGCACGGCTATATTAGACATGCCTGCTCCACTTAGGAACATTCTTTCATTCTTTGTTTTTCCTTTTATCCTTGAGGTTGGCCCAAGTGTATGTCACACTATTTTAAGCTTATCATGACTTACCCCTGTATTGAGTAGCTAGTCTATTATGCAGTCATGTTATCTTGTCCTTGTCCCTACTAGAAACTTTACATCATGCCTTCCTTTAGGAAAATATAAATGAATGATACCCGAATACTTTCAGGTGAAATGCTATAACGATTGATCCATGCGCTTGTGGATAATATCTGTAAACGTTATGACCTATCGATTGCCATTCCTTAGTGCTATTGCTAGGATACACCAATCCTAGTAGCAATGCTAAGGAATGCCAACAAGACATTTCCGATACAATTACCATGGGTGGGTCTAAACCCCTATTCTTGATGATTGTGCTAAGAAATGCCAATAGTATACCAAAGTTTTTTACTACCAATTGGAGCTATTGAGGACCAATCTAGGCAACACTGTAGTAGTTTGTCTAGATCCAGACATTGAGGATAGGAAAGTCTTTGAGAGGTTCTATGTATGTTTTGATGCATGCAAGAAGGGTTTCCTAGCAGGGTGTAGAGAAGTGATAGGGTTAGATGGCTGCTGGTTTAAAGGTGCCAACAATGGCAACCTACTGTGTGCAATAGGTAGAGATGCTAACAACCAAATGTATCAAGTGGCATGGGCAGCAGTACCAATTGAGTGTTATGACACATGGTATTAGTTTCTTGGTCTCCAGCAAAAGCACCTCAACATCAACAATGGTGGTGTAGATTGGATTTTCATATCAGACCAGCAGCATGTAAAAACCAAAAAAACACCATAACTTGTACTGTCAACTTGGTTGAACTATCAACTTTATTTAACCATGTTTAACATGGTACTTTTGATACTATGTAGGGGTTGCTGAAGGCAGCCAAGGAGTTGGTGCCGAATGCAGAACACAGAATGTGTGCTAGACACATATATGCTAACTGGAGGAAGAAGTACACTGATAAAAAGTTGCAGAAGAAATGGTGGAGATGTGCAAAGGCTTCCTGCAGGGTGCTTTTCAACTTATACAGAGCATACCTTGCTCAGGATACACCAGAAGGGACACATGACATGATGAAGACTTCACCAGAGCACTAGAGTAGGGCATATTTTAGGCTGGGATCAAGATTCTGTTGACAACAATATGTGTGAAAGTTTCAACAATAGCATCATGGATGCAAGGTTCTACCCAGTTATCTCCATGAATGAAGCTATAAGGAAGAAGGTGATGGTGAGAATTCACAAGAATAGAACCAAGGCAGCCAACTAGACCGGCACCATTTGCCCAAGCATATTCAGGAAGCTCAAGATGAACATTGAGAGGTCTGGGTGTTGTATTGTTGTGTGGAATGGAGCAAATGGATTTGAGATACAAGAGAAGGAGGATAGGAAGTTTGTAGTTAACTTGGAGCATGGCACTTGCACTTGCAGATACTGGCAACTGTTAGGGCTACCTTGTTGTCATGCCATCAGCTGTATATACAAGGCTTCAAAGAAATTAGATGACTACATTGCTCCATACTACTCTATAGATGCTTAGCTAAAGACTTATGCTCATGTGCTCCAACCAATTGAAGGTCTAGCAAATTGGCCAATATCAGACATGCCAAGACCAGAACCACTAGTATTTGTCAAGATGCCTAGAAGGCCCAAGACAAAAAGAAGAAGGAAAGAAGGGGAACAACCTAAAGGGACAAAGCTGAGCAGGGTAGGCATCAAGATGAGGTGCAAATTATGTCACAACACAGATCATAATGCAAGAGGGTGCCCTAAAAATATAGAAGCTGGAAACAAAGCCAATGCTCACATCAAAAGGTCCAAGACAAAGAAGAGGAAAAATGCAGAGGTTGCAACTGATGGTGCTACAAGCAGTAAGAGAAAGAAAACTAGTCATCCAAAGGTTAGAATTGGTTAACGCAGTAGTTCATAGGATCCTGATCACAGGCTACTAATTTGTGATATTTGTGTCTTACTACAGCCTGCACCAAGACAGCATGTCCTAACTCCTGCAACTTTAATCCATTTGGGACCAAGCCAGCCTACCCCAACCCAGCCTAGACCAAGCCAGCCTGCCCTAAGCCAAGCTGGACCAAGCCATGCTAGATCAAGTGGAGGAAGACAGGGAGCAACTGAAGCTTCATCAAGCCAAGCTAGATAATGTGGAGGCAGACAAGGAGGAACTCAAGCTTTAGCAAGCCATGCTAGATCAAGTGGAGAAAGAGGGAGACTGCAACACCTGCTGTTTGGGGACAACTACTGAACTATATTAGTCCTATCAATTTGTGTATATGTATGATGAGTTGTTGGGCACACAAACTGCCTAGCTCTAGTGCAAATAGATGCAAAACTTAGGTGGACAGAAATGCCACTCTTTTGATGGGCACAACTTAGGGCATACAAACTTTAGATGGTTACAAATGCCAGTCATTTGGGCATACAAACTGCTAGGCTTTTGGGCAAACAAATGCCAGCCCTATCTGTGTACATATGTGTTGCAACTTGGAAGCTTTTGTGTGTATATACCTACTAGAACAAAATGCATGCAAGATTAATGAAGCAAGAACTGCATTTCTGTTTATTTTTCCAAATTCTCTAATTATTGACATGGTTTTGTTCACACCTTTGTCTAGTTATTATCATGATTTTGTTGGAAGATCAGATTATTGTCATGGTTTTGCTGGAACAACAAATCCATGTTCACACCTCCAATTATTCTCATGGTTTTGCTAGAACAACAAAATGCATTGATACTACACCATTTCACAGCAACCATTCAACCATTGATCTTACATTACCATCATCATCATGTTCCTTCTGGAACAACAAAATTGCTAGGTTCACTACTACATGCTTGCTAAATTAACATTGCCAGAATCACTACTACATGCACATACAGGTCACAGACATCATTCCATCTTAATCTCGCACACTAAGGCAACAAAGAAACCCAGAACAAACACAAAGAAATACACTAAGATAGCCGGGCATCCATTATGCTTCTTCAACATTGCTTTAGTGCTTCTAGCTCCTTGTCCTTGCCCTGTAGCCCCACCACCATTGCCTGCAACTCCTTCTCCTTTGCTTCTAGATCAGCATCCTTCTTCAGTACCTCCTTCTGCAGGAACCGATTCATTTGGGCAACCTCATCAACCATTGCACTGTCATAGCCATCATCAGCAACATCCTAATTCATCTCCTTCTTCAACCTCCACACTGTATCACGTAGGTCACTCAACAGCTCCTTCATCCACTCTGATGAATCGTCATCGAGCCATTTATAGAACCCACAATCTCGTGGTGTCTGCAAACTTCAACAAATCCATAACATAGCCCTTGTTCGAATCAAATTTGCAAAAACAGTACAAACTTACGCTAGCATGCCTGCATCTATAGTACTTGCAGCCTGGCTGGCCGCTACTCCTTGAGATCCACCTACAAGCCTTCAGGTTGCAGCGGCAAAACACTGGGGGCTCATAGCCTAGCAGCGGTAAGCGGTACGGCACCGGTGAGCCCTGGTCGTCGTAGCCACCACCACCTTGCCTGGTTGAAGCGAACGCCCGAGAAATACGACCGCTTGAGGAAGCCATCAGATCACCACCTCCACCGTGTCACCACCACCTGCTACAATGCCACCACCTCTATTGCCACAACGCAATCCTAAACCCTAACATCGCTGGTGCGGGCAGCTCTGTCTTTTAGCGAAAGCGGACGGACAGAGATAGGGGAGGACACAGATTGGGAACGAGAAAGTGTATTTGGGGGGAGGTGCAACTCTAATAGCTGGGACCCACCTAAAAGGACTAAGGATGCCGCTTAGAGGGGGTGAATAGGCATTTCTAAAATTCAACCCTCTAAAATGCGGAAATGATTAGTGTTGGACCAAATCAGAGAAATAAACCCCTCACGAGTTAGCCAATAGAGAATACAAGATATATAGAATAAGTCCAGAAGGTACAACCCTACAACAAACAAGTTAGAGCAGCAAGTATACAAATTCAGCTCAGGGACCAAATGCCAGATACTTTCGGTATCGATACCGGACACGTTCGGTATTCATGGGTTTGCCCGATCGGCTCTCAACTTGCTCCGATTGATTTCTCTTTTCAAACTAAGTTCTAGACCACTATTTGTAACCTACAGACAAGCTCAAACAACACACAAAGATCACAAATATCAAATGTAAAGAGAGATCGAGACACGGTATTTGTTTTACCGAAGTTCGGACTCTGTCGAGTCCAACTCTCCGTTGAGGGGGCTGTGAGTGATCCAGCGAAGGTCAGCTCCAGAGGACTGTCGCTACAGGACCCGTAGGGTTCTATAACAATACATCTACAAGTCGTGGGCCCTAGCCTAGCCCATGAGCAGGGACTAGGAGAGATGTAGCGTCTACTACACCGAATCCAATATAGAATAGGCCAGACTAGTCGGACTCCTATGGAAAGTAACTTCTGTATCTAGTTTAGGACACCTTCTTTGGATCCGACTCGGATTATAACTGCACCACATCCTTCTTTACCGATATAAAGAGAGGCTATGGGTACCCATGTAACAATGAACGACACAATACAATCAATCCAACGCAAAGGCTAACGCCGACTGGACGTAGGGTTATTACTCGATCATCGATCGAGGGCCAAAACTAGTATAAATCGACTATCTCTGTGTTCACCGTCGAGTTCTATCACGCACCGAAGCCCGAACAACTATCCTGGGTACCCCCATGGTAGGCTATCGGTGGTCAAACACCGACAGCTGGCATGCCAGATAGGGGCTTTTGGCGCAATCACGATCAAGAGCTCTATGGATTTCAATGACATGATCTTCCCGATGGGATCAACCTTCATCTTTGGATCATGGGTTTACGAGGCGAACGACAAGGGCAACCTTCATGGACGTCTCGTCGAAGCTCTAGAAGCAAACGAGGATCTCACTCATCCGACAGGATTAGCCAAAGATCTCGCCGAAATATTCTCGGGCCTTACGATGCCCGAATCAACTCAAGCTCCAACAACAACCGATCTCGACTTGGTGTCCGGGTCGGATTCCTCTTCGGAGTCCAATCCAGGTTCTTTTGGAATAGAACCAAGTTCTTTTCCAATTGAACTCCGAAACGCAGCATCAACTCTTCAAGAGATCAATTCAAATCTACTTCAAGTCTCTTCCAAGAAATTGGGTCATCTCCCAACCGGACTCAACAACATGGCGAAGACTTACCAAGACTCACTTCGAGGCGAAGACTTACCAAGACTCACTCCGAGGCATGACTGGACGAATACAGAAGCTGCAACTTACCGGGACACAGGAAGGTCTTATGTTAACCATAACACCTGAAGACTGTCTGGTCCACTGGCTAGGTACTTATCCTCTGAACAGCAATGTCCAACAAGTTGAAGAAGCCATCACTCTACCCTACCAAAAAGGTAGTACACTTCGCGATACCAACACTCCAACTAAAGTCCTCAACAGCAAGGCAAGCCTAGTGCCATGCCGAGAAGCCTTCATGATCCGGCGACCACTACCGATGCCACCAACTACACCCGATGTTAGATCTTCAGATGAGTCAGAATTAAATATATCACCCAACGTGCCTGAATACGATGGCGAATCTGAAGACCAACGATGAGCTAGAGAAAAAAGAAACAGATGAAAAGAAGGTCATAGACACCATGCCAGACAACTAAAAGAAACACATAACACATATAGGATGGAGCTGGCCAAGTACTACAAGAGAAGATCAGAAAAAGAAGCTGAAGAAAGACGCGCAACCAGGGCCCATGAAGCCCCATACAACAAGATCCGAGAAGCACTAGAAGAACTCGAAGCAATTTCGCATCCCAACGAAGAACAAGAACGACTCTGAGAAGTTCTTCGGACAACAGCTCAGAAGGTACTGTGCTATAGTTCTCCAGAAGCAAGCACCAAGACAAACTGGCTCTCTGCAGCATCATGGCAGCCGAACCAGCGGTCCCAAGGTATCTAAATTGGTCACAATACCTAATCCAATTTTCAAGAGAAGATCAATGGACAAGCATTGGAAATGCCAGCCTATATCCGCTAGTCCTAGATCCAACTATAGCAGGGATGATGGTCACCAGAGTTCTGATCGATGGAGGAGCTGGACTCAACATCATATTTTTAGAAACACTAAAAAAGATGGGGCTAGATTTTGCCGGGTTGATCACCCCAATAGGAATACCTTTCTATGGAATAGTACCCTACAAATTGGCCATGCTGCTCGGACAAATCAAATTGCCAATTACATTTGGAAAACAAGCAAACTACCGGACCGAATTCATCCAATTTGAAGTTGCAGACTTTGAAGCATCATATCATGTCATCCTCGGAAGACCAGCGCTCGCTAAGTTCATGGTTATACCTCACTACCCATACCTCCTACTCAAGATGCTAGATCCTCACAGAGTACTCTCCCTTCGAGGAAACTTGAAGCGTGCCTTTGATTGTGATATTCAAGCAATCAAAATCGCAGTGAAAACACAAGCAGCCGACGGCAGAGAAGAAATTACCACCATTATCGCACAGATGAACCCGGAAGAGCCAAAAATCCCAGCAAAGAAACCTAGCATCCTCGCACCTTAGAAAGAAGCTGATGTAAAGAAAATTGACTTGGGTACTAGTGATCCTGAGAAGACAGCGACCATCAATGCCCACCTCTCGGCTAAATAGGAACTTGTGCTCACCAACTTTCTTCGGGACAACAAAGATATCTTCGCTTGGAAGCCGGCCGACATGCCAGGTGTCCCAAGAGAGTTGGCTGAGCACAAAATTGATGTCAATGAAGGCTCCAAACCACTTAAGCAATGGTTGAGAAGATTCTCACTAGATAAAAAGGAAGCAATCAAGAAAGAGATTACAAAATTAATGGCAGCCGGTTTTATAAGAGAAATTCTTTATCCAGATTGGCTAGCAAACCCTGTTCTAGTATAGAAAAAGAACACGGCAGAATGGCGCATGTGCATCGATTACATGGATCTTAACAAACATTGCCCAAAGGACCTGTTCGGGTTACCACGAATTGATCAAATTATCGATTCAGCAGCAGGGTCTGCTCTACTATCTTTCCTCAATTGCTACTCAGTATATCATCAAATTACATTAAGAGAAGAAGATCAGAGCAAGACATCTTTCATCACTCCTTTTGGTGCCTATTGTTATAAAACCATGTCCATTGGACTCAAGAATGCGGGCGCTACCTATCAAAGAGCTATCTAGTCTTGGTGAACAAATTGGCAATAACGCGGAAGCTTATGTCGATGATGTGGTAATAAAGACAAAGAACCCAGACATGCTAATCAAAGATTTGAAGCAGACTTTTGAAAATCTAAATAAATGAAAGTGGAAATTGAACCCAAACAAGTGTGTTTTTGGAGTACCTTTAGGACAACTACTCGGATTTCTGGTCAGTAATCGGGGAATAGAAGCAAGCACCAAACAAATATGAGCCATAATAGAAATAGCACCCCCCCACATATTGTAAAAGATGTGCAAAATTGACAGGAAGCATGGCAGCCCTCAATCACCTCATCTCACGACTCGGTGAAAAAGGACTCCCTTTCTTCAAGCTACTAAAAAAGACAAGCAAATTTGAGTGGACAGAGGAAGCCAAGGAGGCTTTTGAAAGCCTTAAAATGTACCTCACCTCATCACCCATACTTACACCACCAGAGAAAAATGAAGACATGATGTTATACATATCAGCAACATCTACTGTGGTCAGTGCAGTAATTATGGTGGAGAGAGAAGAAGGGCATGTATACAAAGTACAGCGGCCAGTATACTACATCAGTAAAGTTTTGACAGATTCAAAAATACGGTACCCACATATATAGAAACTACTCTATGCCCTCATAATCACTTCCCGCAAGCTTCGGCACTACTTTGAAAGCCACAAGATCACTGTAATAACAGATTTCCCTCTTAG
Organism: Saccharum hybrid cultivar R570; assembly: GCA_038087645.1. Classification (NCBI taxonomy): domain Eukaryota; kingdom Viridiplantae; phylum Streptophyta; class Magnoliopsida; order Poales; family Poaceae; genus Saccharum; species Saccharum hybrid cultivar. The sequence continues at coordinate 30,770,789 of JAQSUU010000001.1, read as the reverse complement.
AGACATCCTACGCAATAAAGATGCAACAGGACGCATATCAAAGTGGACAGTTGAACTCAGAGCTCTAAATATTGATTTCTCTCCTTAGAAGGCAATAAAATCACAAGCACTCGCAGACTTCTTGGCTAAGTGGACAGAAATCCAACAACCTGCACCAGATACCTTCCTCGATCATTAGAAAATGTACTTCGATGGATCACTCAAGTTAGGCGGAGCAGGTGCAGGTGTTCTCTTCATATCCTCAGAAGGAAAACAGCTTAAATATGTAGTCCAAATCCTATGGCAAGCCACAAACAATGAAACAGAATATGAAGCACTCATCCATGAGCTACGAATCGTGACTTCACTCAGAATCAAAAGGTTGCTTGTCTATGAAGATTCAGCTGTGGTCATCAATCAAGTCAACAAAGACTAGGATTATATCAAAAACAACATGGACACCTATTGCGCTGAAGTATGAAAACTAGAGAAAAGTTTTCAAGGACTAGAAATCCTACATGTTCTACGGGATTCAAACATCACAGCAGACGTCCTCGCAAAGCTAGGATCGGATAGGGTGAAGGTCTCGCCAGGGGTGTTTGTAGAGAAACTACCATCTCCCTCCATAAAACAACCTAGCGGGATAACCCCTAAGCCACCAGCACCAATAACCCAGATCATGGTAATCACCAGATCATAGACTCAATATTTTATTGACTACATCAAATAAAACAAACTACCGAATAACAGGGAAGAGGCAACCAGAATAATTAGAAGAAGCAAGAACTACGTCCTCGTAGGTGACAACCTACAGAAGAGCCACATCATCAAGAGTACATCTTAAATGTATCACAAGAGAAGAAGGAAAAGAAATCCTAGAAGAAATTCACTCAGGATGCTGCGGCAACCACGCAGCCTCAAGAACACTGGTGGGTAAAACCTTCCGCACTGGTTTCTATTGGCCAACAACCTTGAAAGATGCAGAAGAACTAGTCAGACAGTGCAAAGGGTGTCAAATTTTCACGAGGCAAGCTCACGTACTAGCTCACAAACTAATTTGCATCCCTCCTGCTTGGCCGTTCGCATGCTGGGGCTAGACCAAGTTGGACCACTCAAAAAGGCCAAAGGTGGTTTTGAATACATCTTCGTCACAATCGACAAATTCACCAAGTGGATCGAGTACAAGCCGCTCATAAAATACAGCGCGGCAAAAGCAGTCGATTTCATCTAGGACACCATGCACTGTTTCAGAATACCTAATTGAATCATCACAAACTTGGGTTCCCCTTTTATAGCTATTGAATTCAGAAATTGGGCACAAGACTATGGCATCAGTATAAATTATACGTCAGTCGCACACCCTGAAGCCAACGGACAAGTAGAAAGAGCCAATGGACTTATACTAGCCGGATTAAAACCAAGATTATATGAAGAACTAGAGGACTACGGTTCCAAATGGATTAAAGAACTACCCAAAGTAGTATGGGGGCTCCGTACTCAAGTAAGCAGAGCAACTGGATACTCACCCTTTTTCCTAGTATATGGATCAGAAGTCATACGACCAGTAGATTTGATCTGGACATCCCCAAAAATAGAGCAATACGAAGAAGGAGAAGTAGAACAGACTCGAAGATTAGAACTTGATAGTACAGAAGAAGTCAGGATAAACACTACCCTTCAGTCAGCTTGATACCTCCAAGGTCTAAGACGCCACTACAACAAAAGTACTAAACAATGCTCAGTTCAAGTCGGAGACTTAGTACTAAGAAGAATACAAAAAACTAACAGACGCCATAAACTACTCAACACATGGGAAGGTTCTTTTATTGTTACAAAAGTCTCTAGACCAAGCACATATAAGTTAATGACCGAAGATGGGGAAGAAGTGAAGAATACGTGGCATATCAGCCAGCTAAGAAGATTCTACGCTTGAAGAACTCAAGACAAAATTTATGTAACAATAGAAGCAATATGTAATCAAGATCCATGGTTAATGGAATAAAGATAATATTCCTCGCCAACATTTGTCTTATTATGATCATTCTTGAGTTGTTTTCACAACCAGATGAGAGCAAAAGAGCTAAAAAGATGCTTGAGCTCGCAATCCCAAAGCCTTTTCAGGCTTGGATGAGAGTAAGGCGGATAAGCCGACACTCGAACCTATCCTGGGTTGTTTTCATGGCCTGGATGAGAGCCAGAGGTGCTCGACCTATCCTAAGTTGTTTTCACAACCGGATAAGTGCAAAAGAGCTGAAAAGATGCTTGAGCTCGCAATCCCAAAGCCTTTTCAGGCTTAGATGAGAGTAAGGCGGATAAACCGACACTCGAACCTATCCTAGGTTATTTTCATGGTCTGGATGAGAGCTAGAGGCACCCAACCTATCCTGAGTTGTTTTCACAACCGGATGAGAGCAAAAGAGCTGAAAAGATGCTTGAGCTCGCAATCTCAAAGCCTTTTTAGGCTTGGATGAGAGTAAGGCGGATAAGCCGACACTGAAACCTATCATGGGTTGTTTTCATGGCCTAGATAAGAGCCAGAGGCGCTCAACCTATCTTGGGTTGTTTTCACAACCGGATGAGAGCAAAAGAGCTGAAAAGATACTTGAGCTCGCAAGCACAAAGCCTTTTTAGGCTTGGATGAGAGTAAGGTGGATAAGCCGACACTCGAACCTATCCTAGGTTATTTCATGTCCTGGATAAGAGCCGGAGGCGTTCGACCTATCCTAAGTTGTTTTCACAATCGAATGAGAGCAAAAGAGCTGAAAAGACGCTTGAGCTCGCAATCCACAAAGACAAGAGCAAAATAGTTGCGAATACACTTGAGCTTGTTCTGTCTAGAACTATTCGGACGAGGGTGGAAATTAAGTCCATACAAGACCTCAATAGGCAAGAAAGTGTGAAAGAAGCCTGAGCTCATCAAAACTACTCTAGATATGAGCAGAAGCATCGGTGCTCACCAAGGTTCATGACAAACAAACAATACATAAAGAAAACATTAAAAGGAAGCTTTCTTACAAGACAATATAGAGAAGGGTCAATTCTCAGAATCATCATCAAAAGAAGATAAAGACACCTTTTTTCAGAACAGAGACAACCTTCGATAACAGAGGATGGATTACACCATAGGAAACTACTCAGATTTAAGGAAGAACAAAGATTTACATAACGAACTGAACTACTGTGCACATCAATCAACCAGACATACAACTGGGCAGCTCACCCTTCGATCTCCTTTACACCAAAGCGAGGGCTAATAATAGCATGCCCAAGCCACCATCAGATCATCGACAGAGACTAACTACCCACGGACTCGACTTCATCACCTTCTACAGCAAGAACTTCCCAGTTGACTTCATCTTTGGCAATGAGCGTCTTCCAGTCAACTTCATCCTCACTATCGCTGCTAAGGACAATCAATTTGGCATCAACGGGAGGAGCGGAGACAGGATTAACCATAGGAGCAGCCACTGGATCCTCCACCTCCTGTGAAGATGGAACCGGTTTCGATGTCCCGGCAAGCGGAGCCTCCTTCTCCACTGGAGCCCCAAAAACACCAGGGGACGACGACGTCGGTGACGAAAAAGCTGAGGACAAAGAATTTCTGCTTGACGATGTCGCCATAGTCACAGCTCTTGAAGGATGAGCGCGGAACTTTACGGACGCAATGCCTTTGGATGAATTTCTTCTTCACCATCTTAGCTGTGGCAAAATCGAGAAGATAGAAGTGCTGAAAACAATCACCGAAGGGGGCAGTTAAATAGGGCCAAGCCATCTCCTCAAACAGTCCAACAACCTCCTCAAGATAAAGATAGATTTAATTTCACCACCTAAAATCAAGGGCAGAGTCAATACCTTCACCAAAGCCAACACGGCGCTTCAGTTTCCAACATTAAATGTGCAGCGCAACCAATGTGAAAGTGGTGCACCTTATCATGCAGAGCAGCCCAACAGATAGAACAACTGAGTTCACCTTGCTACAAAGAAAAAAGATAAAACACTTGGATAGTTATCAAGCTTTGACGAAAAAAGGCTGACAAATCCAGCACTAGAACCTTCTGGGTTGTTTTCACGACCTGGACGAGAGCCAGAGGTGCTCGACCTATCCCGGGTTGTTTTCACAACCGGATGAGAGCAAAAGTGCTAAAAAGATGCTTGAGCTCACAATCCTAGGCTTGGATGAGAGTAAGGCGGATAGGCCAACACTCAAACCTATCTTGAGTTGTTTTCATGACCTAGATGAGAGCCAGAGGAGCTCACCCTATCCCAAGTTATTCTACACCGGATGAAACAACCCGACAGATACAACATCAATGCTAGGCAAGATCTACAACAAAGAGCAAGCTCAATTGTAGTCACACAAAGGAACCTAAATTTCACCTACGAAGGCCGAGGTTCATATCCAGCACATAATTAAAAAGTTCAGAAGTATGGAAAAACAACTTAGGAAGATTCACACAGGGCAGGATATTAAAGACGTATCAAAAGAACCAGAATTCCTTTACAAAAAGCACAATACAAAATGTGTCTTTACAAAAAAGAGAGATGTGCCCGAATACTATAGAACCTGACTATCAGCCTCATCATCAGAAGGCAGGAGATGAATATCAAGCTTGTCAGCAATAAAGTTGGCCAGGTCTTCAACTTCAAATTTTGCATTCTTGATGCACTCCAGGTAGGTATCATCATCAGTGTCCTCCATAAGCTTTTCCAAAGAAACAGACGGTGCAAGAACCCGGACATGAGCCAAAATGTTCTTGACACACGCCCGGACCTCGTCCTTCACAAAGTTCTGGAGTCGCTCAGGAATCAGAGGAATGAACTCGCCCCAAGTCTTCCCATCATCTTCAGAAGTGCGAAGAAGCTTTACAACGGTTTTGAAAGATTTCCATAATGTAGCAAACTGTTGATCAGATGAAGCCAACTTCTTGGACAAATCATCAATAGTCTTCATCCCCTGCACAAGATCCCGGTCAGCACTAAGCCTAATCAACTCAGCATGAGCAAGCTCTTCTTTAGCATGAGCCTTTACCTCTTTGGCCCTATTATGGCTAGACCGGACCGATATCTTCATATCTTCAATATCAGTCAGAAGCACTTGCTTGTCTTTTCGAAGGGCTAAACAAGATAGTAGAGGAAAATCAGGCAGAAAGGAGCATGAAGTAAAAAGAAGGAACAAAATACAAAAGAACTCGGAATACTGTCACACTCTTTCTTCATGGCCTCCACCTTTTCCAAGGCATCCTAGACTGTAGCTTTCCTCTGCTCCTCCGCCTCAATCACCTAAGCACGAAGAGCCTTCTCCTTCTGTTGATGTGTCTGACGCTCAATCTCCATCTCGGAACGATAGAGGTCCAGATCCATATTTAGAGCACTAATCTCATAGGTCAACTTCTTCTCAGTTTTAGTCGAGAAAAAGAAGTCGACATGGTCCCAAGAGAAAGACTGACCAAACAAGATGAGGGGAAAAAAGAACAAGGCATATAAAACCAAGAAGACCAGCAAAATAGTAACTCAAGAAAAACCAACCTTAAGTTTCTCTCCAAAAGAAGCCGCACCAGCCGCTAGAACTCCCCACTCTGTAGTCAACTCCGACAAGCGACGGGTGGTGTCGAATTCTCGCAACACGCCGTTATCCAGACACTGACTACTGATACCAAGGGTAGTAGGACGAGAGACAGGCTGATGCGAGGATGACGCTACCAAGGCGGCAACCTGGGCAATAGAAGTCCTGCTACTTCCTCAGACGGACTTGCCGCCACGGTCACCATCATCCCTAGAGTAGGCGACTCTGTAGCAGCATGTTCATCGGAAGCCACCGTCTCCCTCACCGCCGCCTCGCTGATCGTACGTTCTGAATCCTGAGACTCAGTACGTACCGCCGCACCACCAGAATACAAAGAAGCCGGTCGAGGGATCAAAGAAGGCGCAGGTGAAGATCTACGAGATGATAGACAAAAATCAACAATACAAGAAAAATAGAAAATAAAGGAAGACAACACAACCAGGATTCACTTACTTGGCTGACTTCTTCAAACTAAAACCCCCATGCCAGGCTGAAGGTTTAGGCGCAGGCATGGCAACAGAAAAGACATCATCACCATCCCACGCCAGGAATGGCGTCATCGACAACTGAGCCACAGGAGAACTCAGGTCCGACGACCGCTTACTATGAAGGGACAATGACAAGTCAAAAAAAGTGACCAAGAACAATAGCAAGGAAACAAAAATACAAATACAACTCACTGACGAGTGTTGAGGGCTGCATCTCCTTCCTCATCCTCGTCACCCTCAAGCAATTCGGCCACAACACCGTTTGAGAAAGGAAAAAGTACTCGATTGAAAACATGAACAAACTACAAAGAAGACAAAATTTTTAAAATGCTCACCTAGGAGCATGCTACCTATGACTTGAGTACCTAGACGAGTACTCGGTTGATGAGATTTCTTGATAGAAGACGACCTAGCAGAAGCGTCATCTACTCGCATCCTCTTGCTGCTATGAGAAGCCCGGGGAACTAGATGAGGGACATACTCAATATATGGGACAGTTTCTACAAAGGAAACACCAAGAAGGACGATGGTGGCTTGAGACTTACTGATTGAAGACGCTCCAGCAAGGTTCTCCATAGCTTGTGCCCCAGAAGGGAGGTCATCAACAAGGATCGGGTCAACGAAATTTTGATCAAAAACCTGCGGGTAAAACAACAACAAGAGAGTAAGGAAATGAAAGTACCAGCAACAAAGGAAATATAAAGAATAAAGTACTCACAGAAGAGAAACAACTTATAGCAAGAGGCGGGTTGTCAGCACGGTACTCTAGGACCGAGTGCGGAATGACGCTCACTCCCTTTAGGATCTTCTTGAGGCGCTCCAGCACCTCTTCATGAGTTAACTCTAGAGCCGGGACCATACGAGAAGGTTCCTCAACCCCAGAATATTCAAAACTATAGTGCTCCCTCACCTTCAAGGGTTGAATTCACCGGTACAGATAACTGGCGATGATCCCAAGGCCATTCAGTCCCTGCTGCTTCAGAACTCGGATCCTATCAAGTAATGGTTGAATCTTCTTGAGCTCCTCGCTCGATAGTAAGTTCTTCTCCCAACGGTCATTGACCAAAGGGCTAGATTCAGAGTGGAAAGAAAGGGTGGGGAGCATGTTTCCGGTGTAAAACCACTTGAAATATCACTCCTTCACAGAATCAACTAGGTCATAGTCGAAGAAGAGATTCTTCTTACCCTAGCAGAATTGGATCCCACAGCCACCTAGAGGAGAAATATTATCACTCCGGGGGTGTGGTTTCAGACGAAAGAAATAACAAAACAAGAAGATAGAAGGGGGGATTCCAAGGAAGGCTTCACAGAGATGAACAAACATGGACAAGTGAAGCACACCATTTGGGGTCAAATGATTAAGACAAATCCTGAAATTTTAGAGGAAACGATAAAGAAAAGCAGACGCAGGCAAGCAGAGACCGGCCCGAACAAAAGAGATAAACAGAACAATCTCACCAGGACTAGGAGTAGGAACCCGATGTTGGTCGGGGACTTTTTAATCAGCAAAGTCCTTCTCCTGGATCAGACCGTCCTTGACCAAATCGCAAAGCTGATCCTCCGTGGTAGTCGGAATGGGCTAGAATTTCTCCGCAGCCCTCATGGCGACGAATTCTTGATTCTCGATAAACGAGAGCGATGCCTCCTCATCCACCAAGACCTCCTTTGACTTGCTTACCGACTTCTTCTTGCCCATACAATGGCAACAATCTAGGGTTAGCAGCAAGAAATCAACAGTGATGGCGAGGACAGTGGTGGAGCTTAGAGTTCAATAGCAGCGGCGAGGATAGTGGTGGAGCTCTAGGGGTTAGGGTTTTTTGCAAAGATTGAACGAGTAAAGGGCAAAGACAGGGTAAGAAACAAGAAGAAGAGGAGGGCCCTTAAATAGATTTACAATGGTAAAAACATGGCCCATCAGGCCCGCTTAACACGTCATGAAAACGCAACGGTCCATTTTCTGCCATAACTGACACAGTCGAAACGACGGGTAAAGCAACCGTTCACAATGGTACAATGCAATGGGAAGATCCAAGACTTATCCGTTCACACCACACCATCAACGAAGTAATACAGATTGCACAATTCAGAAAGAACTCAGCATCCACAAGATTCACATGATATATTATAGTACGCATCTAGAGAACCCGAATACTTCAGAAACAACCCGGACCATGCTCAGAAGCAGTCAAACAACAAAGAGACAATACCAACGGAGAAAGAAAGACTTTTATTACAAATACTAACAAAGGACATAAGGTTACAGATCTTACAAGACCCAACAAACTCAGTATTACGACGAGCAAGGCAGCAACAAAGAGCACAGGCAGAACCCGGCTCTAGAAACGACCATGTGCTCCTAGCTACAACACGGCAGAAGACAACAAACTCGGATACACTATTGTCTTTAAAGGAAGGACGCAGTGCATCCAAGATGGATATCAGTAGCATAGCGGGACAACCCGGACCAGGCACGGATCACAGACATCAGTCTACCCAAGCCTGATGTGATCCTGGATTAGATGCTGATTTACACCGGATAGTCACAAGGCAGTGTGGAAAGATCAACTCAAAGCTACTAGATGATGGAACGAGTCCCACATCACAAGACTTCTTCCACCTGCCATCACGTACTACCTGGTACAATGCTATCGTGAGATTGGTCTACCTCTAATCTCAATCACAAGACTTATTTCACTCGCTACAAGACTTACAAGACTCACAACTCACGTCCGGGGGCTGCTCTACTTCACAAACTACCATAATCATGGCTACGGAGGTTTCAAACTATACGGCGAGACACCTGATGAATAGAAGCAGCACACCAGGAAGGTATTTATAGGCAAAATAGCGGTGTACATGGACTGGGAGCACCAACAGAACAAGCCTCACAAAAGTATCAGTGAAAAGACAAAAAACTGTAACAAAAGGACACGCGCGTGAAAAAACAGTACTCGAGGACAAGCATATGCGAAAGAATATACCGACACTATACACCTCGTGACCACAGAGAATTCAATTCAACAACCAACCACCACAAACATCAATAGAAGACCCTCCATCCGAGTTTCTAATAACCAAAAAGAACTCGGATGTATACTCGGGGGCTGCAAGGCATAAATCTTGATAAGAGACTTTTAGTTTTTTCAACCAGAGTTCAACCCTCTAACTTTTTGTTCCAAATAAGCAAGAGGCTCGGGGGCTACACTCAGTGAGTGTGATTTTTCTTTGAAAAACACACGTCACTTGAAAGACTTCTTCAAAACAAGACCTTCAAGGCTTCACGTCGAAAGAACCCAAAATGAAGGAAGTCTTCGAGTTCAACCATGAAATGCTCGGGGGCTTATCGATACGGGACCCATAGGGTTTCGTAACAATACATCTATGAGTCATGGGCCCTAGCCTGGCCCACAAGCAGGGACTAGGAGTGATGTAGCATCTACTACACCAACTCTAATATAGAATAGGCTAGACTATCAGACTCCTATAGAAAGTAACTTTTGTATCTAGTTTAGGACACCTTCTTTGGATCCGACTAGGATTATAACCGCACCATAGCCTTCTCTACCGATATAAAGAGAGGTTGTGGGCACCCCTGTAACAACGAACGACACAACACAATCAATCTAACGCAAAGACTAACGTCGACTGGACATAGGGTTTTTACTCAATCATCGATCGAGGAGCTGAACCAATATAAATCGACTATCTCTGCATTCACCATCGAGTTCTAGTATGCACCGAAGCCCGAACAATTGTCCCGGGTACCCCCGTGGCAGGCTATCAGTGGTCAAACACCGACAAGGACCACGAAGGCCACTCTAGTCAGAGTCTTTTCCAACTCCTTTTCCTCCTTTCACTAGATGATTCCTTCCCTTGCGGCGGTGAAATTGAACTGTTACAAACTTTCTGAGGCACACCACAATGTCTTGAGTGCTCTCCTGCGATGCCTAGCCACCTAGGACCGAAGAGTCTAAGAGTAACAAATGCAAATCACGAGATCGACAATATGCACAAGTGCTCAAGGGTGGCTTGCTCTCAAATTTGAATCTCACTCAATCCACTAGATGGATTTCGCAAGTTTAGATCAATCACTCACTAAGAGAGGGTTGGAGAGTGTTCTCAAGGCTTAAAAATGTGGGAGAGACTCAGCAGAATTAGCAGCCTACAAAGGTGGAGGCTAAGGGGTATTTATAGCCCCTTTTAAAAACTAGCCGTTATGTGACCGTTGGGTAATACCGGACACGCCCGGTATCAATACGACCGTACAGCCCCCAACGGTCACTTTGTCAAGGACGCGCGAGACGTCGGAACTCCCGACGATTGTCAAAACTCCTGACGTATGTCGAAACTCCCAATGAGCCAACTCGAGAACACCAGGATTTTTATCGAGGTTGGACAAATACCAGACACGGCTGGTATGCCAGACTAGCAAAACACAAGTTAGCATTTTTGTCTCTCAAACACTCAAACTCATATGGGTTGGCTTGAGCACTTATGATTGATTATCTATCAACATGATGCATCCCCCTTAATAGAACGGCATACCTATTAACTCAAGTTTGAATGAAAGCGGAATTTTGAAGCACTCGAGTTGAAATTATGTAAAGTCCAAATGGCTAGAGGGGGTGAATAGCCTATTTAAAATTCTACAAGCTTCACTAAACAACAATTGTTAGTATAAAAGATAGCGACGCTAATTCTAGCACTAGCTCAGCTATACTAAGCAAGCCATCAATACAATTCTAGTGAACAAGACTATGATCTCTAATTCATACCAACAAAACTAAGTCACTAAGCTACTTACTCATATGTGATACAAACTACTCTAAGCACACTATACAAGATATAGTGCAAGAATGTAAAAGGGGAGTGAATTGATTCTTATACCGACGGTGTAGAGATGAGATGTATCCAAAGAATCAATCACACATAATCATAAAGAGAATCCTCGGCAAGAGATGACACAAGATTTTTTACCGAGGTTCACTTGCTTCCCGACAAGCTACTCCTCGTTGTGGCGATGCACCCACTTGATGGATCATGAGCTAATTGACTATCAAGAGTCAAACCCTCAACGGGTGTCGTACATCCACTCACAAGATGAGGATCCTCCAAGCCACGAGCTCCACTAGAGTGGCCATTTCACGAACTCCCACGGGAAAGGCTCAAGAACCCCTCACAATCACTTGGTGAGGCTCGAAACAATCTCCAATCACGAGCTCAACACAACCGCTGCTCCAAGCCATCTAGGATATCGTGAAACACCCAAGAGTAACAAGAAATCTACAGTCAATTCAAGGATCAAGTGCCACTGGATGCAAATCACTACACAATGCACTTGAATCTCACTCAATCTTACTAGAGTATGCAACCAAACAAGGAGATGAGTGAAGGGGAAGTTCTCTAGCTCAAAGTATGTCTCAAGTGTTCAAGAAGTCAAGAGAGAACTGTCAAAACCAGCCAAGCAACTATTTATAAGCATTCCCAAAGAAAAGAGCCGTTAGGCTCGAGATGCCGTTCTGCGCGCGTTAACCAGACGCGCTGGTCTAATCGACCGGACGCAGCCAGCGTCCGGTCACACCTGCACGACTTCGCCGATGCTCGCCATGTGTCCCTTTTTGAATCTCGCTCGTTAGATTTCCAACGGTCATGAAACGTTACGCTCTCAGGTAAAGTGTGACCGGACATGCTCCACGCCACGACCGGACTCGTCGATCGCACAGCGCCCGCGCTCGCGAGCCAGCGACCGGACGCACCGCAAGACGAACCGGATGCCACAGTACCGGCGTCCGGTCGTTTCTAGTAAGCTCCCGCTCCCAACAAAATACATATGCTCTTGATAGTAGCACTTGATTCATGAATACATATGCTCAAGAATATGGACCTAGTAGCACTTGATTCATGAGATGACCGTGATTTTCCCTTTTGATAGTCGGTTATCAATCCTAAACCCGATCAATCACTTCTCTACTCATCTTTAGACCAGTAAAAGAGAATCCTATGATTATACCTTTATCTTGATCATCTCATTTCTAGTCCATCACCCATGTTCATGTTCACCATCATCTTTATCTTCATGCATTTGCGATCTTATGGCCATCACCATCATGCTCCTTGCTCCTTCATCACATGTGTTGCTACGCCTAACTCAATTCACTTGACACAATAGCGTTAGCAACTTGGTGTCATTAATTACCAAACCAAACTTGGGCTTTTAAATTCCTTGAATCGAAATGCCATAGCTTTCAATCTTCAACAAGTGAGGGTGTCAACATGTCGACTTTGATTTTATCGTTGAGCGTAGCCATCTTAAGCATTTGACTTGATTCCATTCATCAAATGAGAGTTGTCCTCAAAGATATCAAGTAATCCCTTTATCAAGTCATCTAGAATTTGATCCTTCATTTCAACATGGTTTGATTGGTGACTTGACTAAATGCAAGTACTTCCTTCTTCACCATCTCAAACCATCTAGTCACACCTGGTGTCGAATAATTCATTAAATTCATTTATATACTTGTCTTTCATCTTAGCAAGCTTCGAAAGGTGAGACCATTACATATGCAATCCCTCATGTCTTATTAATTATTTTTCAACGTGCTTGCTTTCATATGAGTCATCGAAATCCCACACAATGAATAAGCCTTGCATGAATTATATTTGTATTGTTGTCTTATGTTTGAACTAGATTATTTTCAACAATACATCATTTTGGCTTTCATTAAAATACCAATGAGATAACCTATTACTTGTCCACACTCAGCAAACGGGTTAGACCTTTAATCATGTTGTCATTCAATCATTCAAAACCCACTAAAGGGCTAGATGCACTTTCACCACCGCATCTAGCCATTCCCGCGTCGCCAGCGTGTCCAAATAGTGCCACGCTGGATGTCACATGTGGGACATAGTCCTCGAGTACCCCGCAAGGAAGGGAGAAGATCTAGTCCGATTAGAAATTTCCCACATGCAATCCTAGTAACATTGCTATCCTGTAATCCTAATAGGACTCTCACATTGTAACTGACTAGGAGACTTGCCTCCTGACCTATATAAAGGAGGATAGGGCTCCCTAGATCGGCATCAGACCATGACACACACAATCATACAATCAATCTAACACAAAAGGCTACACGTCGATTGGACGTAAAGACTATTAATCGACAAGAGGGTTTGAACCAGTATAAACCGTTCATCTCTTTACGTTACCGTCGAGCTCTGCGTACACCGAAGCCCTTCGAACATCGCCCCGGATACCCCGTGGTGAGTTACGGTCATCAAAACACTGACAGCTGGCACGCTAGGTAGAGATTTTTGGCGACTTCGCGATCGAGAGCTTGGTAGATCTCGACAACATGATTTTTCTGACGGGATCAACATGCATCTCGTGCGCCGTCCGTAGCAGGGATCAACATGCATCTCGTGCGCCGTCCGTAGCAGCTCGGCTTCCCCGTGCAGATCCCCGTCGACAACTCGTCATACATGGCCAACTCGCCGACTACATCGATCTAGATGCGTTTCACCGTGAAGTTGGCCAATGCCTCATCTAGATCGATCTCCGTTCGGAGCCAGATGCGGGGTTCCTGGCCTCGAACGCGGCACCCGCGCAGGATAGAGCAAGTCAACCAACTCGCTGCAATCCATCCGGGTCCGATTAGCAAGGCTTGTCAAATTCGTCACGTAACATGTGACAATCCGTCTCTGGGCTATACAAACCAAGAAGGATCGCCTCAGTTCACTTGGTCTGCTCAACTGGTCTGAACAGCATATTAGTCCCAAGACTATCACTACAGGCCGCACAGGAGAAAATTGATGCCGACAGCCTCGTTGCCTCCATCTCCCTCCGTCAGCAGCAGGATGAACGCAGCAACTTCTTTGCTGCTGCTGGAAATCGCCTGGATACTGGGCAGCTCTACAGGGCCTCCACACAGTCAGGTGAGCGATGTCAGTCCTACGAGTTCGTGTGGAAGAATTACGCTCCCCCCAGAGTCAAATTCTTTGGCTGGCTTCTACTTCAAGAAAGGATCCAATGCAGGGTGAACCTCTCTAAGAAAAACATTCTGGATTCTGACACTTGTGAGTTGTGTGGGCAGTCCGCTGAAAACTGTGATCATCTCATCTTCCACTGCCCAGTTGCCAACTCTTTCTGGACACATTTAGGTTGGGACTCAACCTCTCTGCCCCAAGTTCACAGCCTATGGGAGATGCGCCGACCAGATCACATCCCACAAGTGCTCTTCTCCACCATGATCCTGCTGTGCTGTTGGCAAATCTGGAACCACAGACATGACGTGGTATTCAGGCAGCAGCAACCAAGCCTCTCCAGACTCTTGGCCACTTGCAAAGCTGCCTGCCGGCAATGGAGTTGTCGTCTTCGTTCTCAGGATAAATGGGTAGTTGACTACTGGTGTGATAAGTTTATAATGGCATAATCTATCTCTTCTTCTCCCTAAGATATGTAATTCCTGGGGCTTGCCCCAAACATTGTAAGGTGCCATGTGCACCCTCCATCTACCGGTTTACCGGAATCAGTGGAAAACCATTCAGGTGGGGCGCTCACCCCTCCGGTGATGTCTTAAAAAAACCAAGAAGGATCGGCTTGCGTCAACTATGGCAAGAGTTCTAGAGCTCCACTTGGATATAACAACCACCACATGCAACTAGCATATACGTACATCATACACGCGTACAGAACAGATCCACGCGTCAGACACAAGCCCCCATCGAGATGATTTTTCCTGTGGCTCGTCTGCTCGCCAAGCTGCATCAGATCGGTTGCTGCTGTTGTGCTCATCTGCGTCTCCAACAAGAGACCAAAGCACCTCGTCCGACTGCGGCAAGCCGATTAGCCAAGCAAGCTAGGGTGTGTTCACTTCGCGAAAAGTAGGTGAAAAATTACTGTAGCATCTTTCGTTGTTATTTGCCAAAATTTGTCCAATCATGGACTAACTAGGCTCAAAAGATTCGTCCCGACATTTACAGACAAACTATACAATTAGTTATCTTTTTTACCTACATTTAATGCTCCATGCATGCGTCGAAAGATTTGATGTGATGGGTATAAGAGGAAATATTTTGGGTTGGAATGGGGAAGTGAACAAGACCCTAGTTGTCCGACTGCATCTAGCTGAAAGCGAGCAGTACGACTGCATCAAGACGTCCAAGCTAAAAGCAAGTTGTTCGACTGCATCGAGCCACAAGCAAGCCATCGAGCTGTCACGAGCACGACGTCCATCTACTCGGATACTACGGCTTACCGATCGACTACTAGGCCACAGCGACCGACTACTCGGCCATGGGTGTCCGGCTACTCATCCGTGTTGATTCACTACTTGACCACGGTGTCTGACTGCATCAAGCCAGAAGCAAGTTGTCCGACTACGTCAAGCTGTGCGACTGCATCGAGCCGTACGCGAGCCGTCGAGCCACATCCATCTACTCGGATACTACGGCTCACCGACTCCTCTACTCGGCCATGAATCAAGCTAAGTCACGCTTTAATATTTTTCTAAATATTCTTTAATTTTCATATATCTCCGGATAATACACATGTGCCTTCACAGCCATACAATAGTTCCATTCCGACTATTCATACACGTCCGCACTTATAGTCGGAACTACACCTAACAAGTGTATAACATGCGCTCCGCGTACATTCTCTTTTTTCGTGCAGCGCCGACTGCTCTAGTCTTCTCTTAACGGTTATAAAAATACTTGAGTATTACGAACTCACATTTATAACACCTTATTTCCTCACGGCTCATATGGTCATGGTCATAAACCTCACGATCATACGCTAGATATTCAAGTGCTTACACATAACGGGTCAACTACTCGGGGGAATTTACATAGCCTAACTAGAGCAAGACACAAAAAAAAATTACATGCATTTCATAATACTGGGATCCGCTCCCTACCTATTATTTTACATGCATGGGACGTGCTCCCAACTTAATATCCTGAATATCAATAACTACAACATATTTCTATGTTTACCTTGCAGGGGACCAGATCTCCACCATGCCGCTAGGTGAGGTATGCTCTTGAGAGCTGCCTTACTCGGCCACCGCGTTGGCTACTTCCGCCACTCCAATCAAGCTTCTCCGCCTCCACAACTTAGTCGGCACTAAGCTCGGGGCCTCAGCCATTGTCACGGCTTACTCGGCTTCACTCCGAATACGCTTGGGGACTCGGCCATTATCATGGCTTACTCGGCTTCACTCCGACTACCCTCGGGGGCTCATATTCAAGGATGGAAGACTAAATTTACAAGCATTCAACCACTCGGCGACAAACGATCATTGATCCTTATCTTCGGCGGTTACTTGGCTGCACCCTTGAGGACATCTACAAGATCCTATAGTCGACTCTGAGTAGTCAGCTTTAGGCTCGGGGGCTGCGGGATACATATCCTCAGAGAATGCATTCAAATTTCTTCGAAAAGGAATTGCATACAAGTCTCTCTAACTCTTTGTTCCAAACAGCAAGAGGCTCGGGGGGCTACACTCAGTGAGTGCACTTTTTCAAAAAGTGCGCACCACTCAAAGATTTCAAGAAGCACTACATGGTTTCACTCAAGAAAGCACTCGGACAACGCTTGTTTCTACTCGGCAAGACCTGGAGGAACAAGAAGGCTTCCAAAGTTCAACCATACAGTGCTCAGAGGCTCGTGGGACATAGTCCCTGAGTACCCCGTAAGGAAGGGAGAAGATCTAGTCCGACTAGAAATTTCTCACATGCAATCCTAGTAACATTGTTATCCTATAATTCTACTAGGACTCTCATATTGTAACCGACTAGAAGACTTGCCTCCTGGCTTATATAAAGGAGGGCAGGGCTCCTTAGATCGGCATCAGGCCATGACACAAACACACAATCATACAATCAATCCAACGCAAAAGGCTACACGCCGACTAAACGTAAAGGTTGTCACTCGACAAAAGAGCCTGAACCAGTATAAACCGTTCATCTCTTTGCGTTACCGTCGAGCTCTGCGTAAGCCGAAGCCCTTCGAACATCGCCTCGGGTACCCCGTGGCAAGTTGTCGGTCATCAAACACCGACACCACGCAAGCAAAACAGCTCCTCAAAACCGCATCAGGGGGTTCATTAGACGGTTTGGACAATTTTAGTGTGCTCAATACCTGGTTTAGTAGTTGGGGGGTTAGCTAGACATACCCCCATACCTCAAAGGGTTAAGTAGACTTTTCCGCGGGACGATGAGATTACGAAGGATGCTGGGGAGACACCGAACGGGTGTGAGTCGAGCGCGCACCGGGGGAGGCCTGAAAGCGAGTGACGCCATGTGTCACCGGGTGGACGGAATGTCATGCACATAAACGGAACAAAATAATACCCGATAACATAAGTGTGAAACTATTGTACTATAAGAACAAATGTTTATTTTAGAGTTAAATGCACCGCAGGCCCCTGAACTTGTAAGAATGTGTCACATAGGCCCCTGAACTTTGAAAATGCATTTCTTGGTCCCTAAACTTGTCACGTGGTGCACCGCAGGCCCCTGAACAGTAGCATACACGTCGGCCAAGTAGCGAGCACATGCCTATCGGCCAGTGAGCTGCCGACGGGGCCCCTATCGGCCATTGAGCAGCCGACAGGCTTAGATATGTCCATTTTTTTATAACAGCTTCTAAATTTGTAATTAATCATAAAAAAATATTATTTTAAAAAAATCAGCGTGGACCATGAACTTGCATTGGGTCTTCTCGCAATAAGGTGGTTGAAATTCTCACGTTGATGGAAAAGGAAAATATAAAGCCTTCTCTATTCACTTACAAGCTCATGATTGACTTGAAAGGGCGATCAAATGACACATTAGGCATGGAATCAGTCTTAAATTTGATGAAAGAAAATGGTTTTGAGCCAGACTTTGGCATCCAGACTATGGTTGCTAAATTCTACATATCTGGGGACCTTGTAGAGAAAGCAGAAGAGGTTATCAATGCGAGAACTCTGCCTACGAGAACTCTGCCTTATAATTTGTTACTTGCAGCTCATGCCAATGCCCAGGTTACACCCTATGGGTTCAGAGGATGAAAGCCGACAAGTACAGCCCGAGCAAGACTCAGATTGAACGATTGAACCGTCTCGACAGCTTGTAGAAAGCAGGCAAATCCAGAGTGATTTTCTTCTTTTCCACCCTTTTGCCGTGACCACATGGAACATTTTTCCACACAAAGCAGTTAGACTGGAATAGAAGAATTTACCAGGCTGCCTTTGTTCACCCAGCATGAATTTTGTGCACCTTGGTATGCATGTTTTGCAGGATGATCAGAGTTTTTAGGCGAGTTGCTAGCCGAAATTGGACACTTCTGATGGTATTGGTATATCTGATTAGCTTCGTACTCCTAGCTAATCAATTAAGGGAAATGGAAACGAGTATGTTTTGGGATGATTTTTTCACTTTGGGATGTGGTCCCTGCTGATGAAATACAGTTTCTCAGTCACTAGGGTGAGTTTGCAGTCCCTGCTGATGAAATGAAACAAGTTTTTTTTAAAGATATTTCTCTAGCCGTTACAGTAGTTGAGACTCTTGCATGCAATTCGAATTATATCACCGCCGCCCATACGACTTGTCGGTTTGGAAGGGGTAATTTAACCTTCCTGACATTTTAAAAGTTGTTTGATTCGATGAATGGCCTCACATTTTGTTAAGTTGTTCGATGAATGGCCTATTAGTGTAGGAGTAGCTTTACTAGCTATCCTTTGCCCTTAGCCGCAGCGAATGTTATAACATGATATTTGGCTTGACATGCCCATAAGTACAATATGTGCTCATATTGGTGCAACAAACATCAGTCCTATAGGCATGTGCTCACTGGCCGATAGGCATGTGCTCAACGGTTGTCGGCTGTTATAAAAAATGGACATATATAAGTCTGTCGGCTACTCAACGGCTGATAGGGGCCCTGTCGGCAACTCACTGGCCGATAGGCATGTGCTCGCTACTTGGCCGACGTGCATGCTACTGTGCCGACGTGCATGCTACTGTTCAGGGGTGCACCACGTGACAAGTTCAGGGGCCTGGAAATACATTTTCAAAGTTCAGAAGCCTATGTGACGCACTCTTAGTGATGCATTTAACTCTTTATTTTATTAGTGGACATGCACGTGCGGCTGTGTATAAAAAATGCTTATGTATTGGAGGAATGGCAACGTTGGAGGTTGCAAATAAACATACAAACACATAAATTAACCGTGTGAGGTGTGACGGAGGAATGACAACGTTGGAGGTTGCAATAAACATAAACCAATAAATTAACCGTGTGAGGCGGAGATGTCTAATTAACCTTGTCCTAGACGTTGCCGGTTAGTGGTTGACACGACACCAAGACCTAGCAACTCCAACAGTTTTGCAAATGGGTTTTGCATTCCTGTTTTTGCAAAAAAGTCTACAAAACTCCTATCCAACGGTTTGGCAAATGGGTTTTGCATTTTTGTTAACTTGGCAAAATCCTGGGATGGATTGGCATATATGCAAGCTCGCAATCGGCTTGGCATTCCATCTCACGCACTACTCCCGCATGCGCTCTTCCCTCCCGCGCTGTCGGGTTTCCTTTTTTTGGATTTTGGCAAGTCAATTTTGCCAAACCGTTGGAGATAACCTTTTTTTCTCCTCCCCATATTGATTTGAGAGTTGGCAAACTCCATTTTTTGTCAAACAAAAAATGCAAAACCGTTGGAGTTGCTCTAAGAAAGTGGACTTGGCCAAATCTAGGCAAAAGTTTGCGAGGCATGGTGGCATCAGTGGAAACCTCACGTTCTAGTGCGAAATATATAAGGTAATATAGACTTGGTCAGGATCGAAGACGAACTCTGAGCTTGAAAGTCGGAAAGATTCAAAATTTGAATTTGAATCCCGCCAGCATCCTTGTGCGTTCGCCGACGACTGGGAAGAAGGCGATGTCGCCGCCGCACTCTTGCTCTGTGCCTTCTCCACGTCACCGAAGGTAAGTGCCGGCGACATCCGCCGTGGCGGCAGAGGCCCTCTCCACGGACGACCGCCCTTGCTGGCCGGACGAGTGGCAACGACGTCGCAGGCTCCCCGGCGAGACGCGGGAATCATATTCGGACCCGATGACTCCGCCGAACGACGAGCAGGAAGAGCGGGAGCGCGCGGTAACGGAAGCACCCAGCTACGGTAGTTTCCTTCGTTTTTTTTGTTTTTTTATTACTCTTCTCTTTTTTTTTCTTTTCTTTTTTTCTTTTCTTTTCTTTCCTTTTCTTTTCGTTTCCCAGGTACGGTAGTTTCCTTTGTTTTTTTATTATTCTTCTCATTTGTTTTCTTTTTCTTTTCTTTTTTCTTTTCTTTTCTTTTTTCTTTTCATGTCTTTTCTTTTCTTTTTGTTTCTTACCCATGTACGGTGGTTTCGGTTTTTTTATTTATTTATTATTCTTCTTATTTCTTTTTATTTTCTTTTCTTTTCTTTTTCTGTTCTTTTTATTTTTCTTTTCGTTTCTTACCCAGGTACGGTAGTTTCCTTCGTTTTTTGTTTTTTATTATTCTTCTCATTTCTTTTCAATTTCTTTTCTTTTTTCTTTTCTTTTTATTTTTCTTTTCTTTTCTTTTCTTTCTTTTCGTTTCTTTTCTCTTTTTATTTTTTCTTTTCGTGCTTCATTTTTTTATTTATATTTCTTTTTTTGTTCTATGTGACTTTTTATTATTTTTTAAAATTTCATTTTATGTTTCTTTTATTTCTTTTTTGTTTCATTTCTTTCATTTTCTTATTATTTTATATTTTCTTTCTTTATTTTTTTATTTTTTGTTTCATGTGATTTTTCATTATATTCTTTCATTTTTTGTATTTTTATTTATCATATTTCTTTTTTGTTATTATTATAATTAATTATTATGTTTGTTTTATGTTATTTTATTTTTATATTGCATTATATTTTGTATTCTTTCTTTTTCCTTTTCTCTTTTGTCTTTATGTTTTCTATAGATTTTTTTATTTTCTATTTTTCTATTTTATCTTACTTAATTATTTTTCTATGTTTAATTTTTATTTTCTATATTTTCATGAGATGCTATGTTCTATAGTATAATTGTGATGTTCTATGATGTTTTTTGCGATGTTCGCATGGTATATATGTAATGTTCTATAATGTATTTTGTGATGTTTGTGTAGTATACATGTGATGTTTACGTAGTATACATGTGATGTTCTATGATGGTTTTTTATGTTCACATGGCATGCATGTAATGTTTTATGATGCATTTTTGCGATGTTCGCGTAATATACATATGATGTTTTATGATTTTTTTGTGATGTTCACAAAGTATATGTGTGATGTTCTATGATGTATTTAGTAATGTTCACGTAATATATATGCAATGTTCTGTAATATATTTAGTGATGTTTACTTAGTATACATGTGATATTCTATAGTCTTTTTAGATGTTTGAAAAGTATCCATGTGATATTCTTTTTAATTTTTGTCTATTACTTTTTTATTTTTTCTCCTTATGCTTTGCTCTAAATTTTATTTTTTATTTATGTTATGTATTTATTTATTTATTTTTATGTTTACTATAATACCAATATCATGCACCTAAAACTACAATACTGTTTTTTCTAAACCAAGAATTTTTTTTACGAAGACGAAACATTATTCTCTGGACCTAGAACACCGTCTCTGACCAATAAAAGAAAAATGTTCTATCTTCATAAAATAATTGTTCGTTAACCAAAAATTAACTAAATATATCTATGTAAGATCTTGTTTTGAAGGATTTAGTACAAGAAAATCTAACGGTGTAATGGGAATGTAATTTGAATGTTTCGTTTGGTAGTTATGACTTGTTTTAGTTCGTGCATGCATGAGCCTAGTGACGTGGGCCCTTATCTGTGCTAATTATTTTTGGCTTCACTATCTGCGCTAATTAACTTCGATTCACGTGCGGCGCTAACTAAGGGCATGTTTGGTTCACTCCTCTTAAACTTTAGTCACTTTTAGTCACTAAAATGTCAAACACATTCACTAAAGTTTAGTGACCACTAAAATTTAGTGGTCACTAAAGTTTAATAGCTTTAGTAACTAAAGAGTAGCTAAAAGTAACTAAAATATACATGAAACAGCTATTTTAGTGGGTGCAACCCAAATAGATA
Source organism: Saccharum hybrid cultivar R570 (assembly GCA_038087645.1). Taxonomy (NCBI): domain Eukaryota; kingdom Viridiplantae; phylum Streptophyta; class Magnoliopsida; order Poales; family Poaceae; genus Saccharum; species Saccharum hybrid cultivar. The sequence continues at coordinate 30,748,630 of JAQSUU010000001.1, read as the reverse complement.
TCACTAAATTTTAGAGGGGTCAAGCTTCAATGTCTGAAACCAAACAGGCCTAACTTCGATTCGCGCGCGGCCTGCCCATGGCAGAGCTCCCCGTTCCCGCCTGCGAAATTTACTTTTACGCGCGCCGCAGCCGGCGCGATAATCTCGTCCGAACGGCTGGACGATAGGAGGCCCCGGCGAGACGGGCGTTGCGCCTTCGCTCCTGCAAAACTGGACATGGTACGAACCTTAGACTAGCGGTACTATAAAGGATACTCTAAAACTTTTAAGTATAAATATAGAGTAAAAACTGTTAAACGGGGTACTCTAAAATGATACTCTATTTTTTCTCTCACTCTATATTTAGAGTGTACAGCGGTTACTCTATAGTGGACAGTGACGGGCCCCACTAGCTAAACAAAAGGAAAAAAAAATGCTATAACTCACAAACCAAAAATCCAAATTAAATTTCGATTGCACTATTAAATTCGTCTCAATAAATCCTTCAAAACTAGATCACACATGGATATATTTAGATAAAGTGACAAGTGAGTCGCACAGTGGATAGAGTGGATAGAGGATGATATAGGAGCCGTTCGGCTGGAATTATAAGCCGGCTCAAAAACACTGTTGGCTGATTTTTTGTGAGAGAAAAATACTGTTCCGGCTGAAAAAAACAAGCTGAATAAGACGGATTATAAGCCAGATGAACAGGGCCATAGATGATAGATGGGTACGGAAGAATTGAGTATAGAGAAGAGAATCTTGCTGACTAGGACGTATAGAGGATGAATATAGCGGTCCATGAGTGCAGATAGCCTTAGGGCTCGATTCTAGCTACATGTGTTGGCTCGAATCCTCATCGTCCTCGTTCTCCGAGCTGAGATCGACAGCAAGAGGCCAGAATCTCGATCCGAATTGTCGTCGACGCCTAGTCGGAAGCTCCGTTTCTGGCACTCCTGGCGGCCTGGGCTCCGGCAGGTTCAGACAAGCCTGCTCCTTGCCCGGCGACGCAGCTAGCCAGGGCGCCAGCGCCAAGGTGAACCGGCGGCGCCTCATTATGTCTTCATCTCTTAAACATCGTGTTAGACTATTGTAATTATAGATTGTTAGATAATAGCATAGCACGTGTGTGGGTGTGTTGGTGTAATGACCAAACTTCAGTCTTCCTAGCTCCTAGTCTCTAGAATAGAATTGACTCCTAGATTTATTGTACACCCAACACTTGTACATGCCACCGATGGGGGCTCTCCTCCATCTTACTATAACATGGAACCGAGGCAGCCAGGAGAGGCCATCCTCGTTACTCTCTAATTCTTACATGGTATCTTTCGCCAGTTTTTAACCATTCCTTTTCCTGCTTCCGCATGCAACCTCGAGCGTGATCTTGCTTCCGCATGCACCTACGCTCGTAGCTAGCCTTTCCTTTCCCGGCTCCTCAGCGCTGACCAGATCGAGCGCGCACCACTGCCGCTCATCCCCACGCTGACCGATCACGCACACCCAGCGGCGCGCATGCTAGCCGCTCCCCGCCATCGCTTGCGCCCATTGGCCGCTCATCCACGTGCTGCTGCTGACCCGATCGCCTGCCTGCCGCTGTTCCTCGCCAGGCAGCCGCTGCTCGGATCGCCAGCGCCTCTCCGCTCGCCTGCACTTGACGCTGATCCACTCGCCAAGTCACAATCGCTGAGCCCTGCCGCACTCCTTGCTGATGGCGGCCGAGGACGACACTACTGCGACCGCTGCTGCCAAGGCCACCGAGGACCAACGCCTTGCCACGGAGGCCTCCCGTTGCGCTGAGGAGGAGGCAGCGACCCGCCGCGCTGACGAAGCGCGCCTTGCCGAAGAGGCCCGCCTCCGCGCTGCCACTCTCGACGAGTACGAGCAGGCACACGAGGCCCTCTGGACGCAGGCTACCGCCGTCGTCAACGTCAAAGCCCTCATCCCCATCGTCCTCGACAAGGCCACGGACACCTACACCAAGTGGCGCGGCATGTTCCTCACTGTGCTCGGCAAATATGCCTCAACCCGCCACGTCCTCGAGGATGAGGCCTTTCCCGCGCGCCCTGCGTGGGTTCAGGCAGACTGTTGCGTCCTCACGTGGATCTACGACACTGTCTCCGGCGACCTGCAGCAGTCCCTGATGATGCGCCAACGACCAGCACGTGCCGCCTGGTGCTATCTCGAGGATGAGTTCCTCGGCCAGAAGGAGTCCCGTGTCCTTCTCCTCGAGACACAGTTCCACAACTTTCGCCAGGAGTCGCTGAACATCACTGACTACTGCCGTCGTCTCGAGTCCATGGCCGCCTCCCTTGCCGAGTTCGGCGACCCCATCAGCGACTGACAGATCGTGTTCGTGCTCCTTCGCGGGCTCAGTGGTAAGTAAGGCTGGATAACGAGCCGAGCTGGCTCGGCTCGGCTCGGCTCGTTCTGGCTCGTTAGGATAACGAGCCAGCTCGACTCGGCTCGTTATCTTAACGAGCCAGAAAGCCAGCTCGGCTTGGCTCGTTATGAGCTTGAGCTGGCTCGTTAGGCTCGCGAGCCAAATATAAAAAATACACAAAATATAATATTTGCATTTATCTAAAGCTTAAAAATATTAATAATATAAAAATAATATATTCAATAACCTTAAATCAAATAAAATATTCATATGAGCTAACATATCATCCATTTGTGAAGTGCAAGACATGAAGTAATACAAAACTAATATAAGTTATGATGACTTTTTCCCTAAAACTACGGCTCATTTGGCTCGCGAGCGGCTCACGAGCCAGCTCGAGTTGGCTCGTTATAGCTAACGAGCTAAAATCTTGGCTCGGCTCGGCTCGTTATCATAACGAGCCGAGCCGAGCTGAGCCGAGCCAGCCACGAGCCGAGCGAGCTAACGAGCTTCGAGTTTTTCGTCCAGCCTTAGTGGTAAGTTCCGCCACATGGTGTCCATTCTCAAGATGCACAGGCCGTTCCCGACGTTCACGGAGGCTCGGACGCACCTCCTGCTGGAGAAGATGGAACTCGACGCCCGACCGCCGTCACCGCCGGCCGCGCTCGTCACTGGGGCGCCCCTCCTCCGTCGCGCCGGAACGCGCCCGCCACAGGCCAGCGCAACGGGCACCGTCGCGGACGTGGTGGCCGCGGCGGCCCCTCATCGGTTGCTAGTGGTGCCCCTGCGGCGCCCTCCCCTGGCACGTTCCCTGGAGGCCAGGGCGCCAACCAGGGCCTGCACCCGTCATTCGCCCACCCCTAGGCCGGCACCATCCGCATGTGGCCATACGAGCCCGGGCGCCCAACACCACCACCCGCGTTCCATGCTGTGCCACAGCACAGTGGGTTCGGCGGCACCTACGGTGGCGTCTACGGTGCCCCACCCCCTCCGTACGGCACCCACTACGGGGGAGCTGCACCACCACCGTTCCAGGCGCCCGCCCTGACGTTTCAGGCGACGCCCTGGAACCCCACGCTCGGTGGATCATGGAATCAGGACTCCCTGGCGCACTCCTTCAACACCATGACCTTGACTCCACCGGGTTCAACTTCTGAGTGGTACACCGATTCTGGTGCTGGGTCGCACATGACTTCGGACGCCGGTAAACTCTCCACCATTTCCCCACCTTCTTCATCTACTCCTTCATCTATTATAGTGGGAAATGGTGCCTTGCTTCCTGTCACAGCCATTGGATCACACACTTTTTCTTTACCACATCGCAATATTGTTCTTAAAAATGTTTTAGCGTCACCTAACATTATTAAGAATTTGATTTCGATCCGTCGTTTTACCACCGACAATAACTGCTCCATCGAGTTTGATCCTTTTGGTCTTTCTGTGAAGGATTTGCAAACCAAGAACGTGATCGCCAGGTGCAATAGCTCCGGCGATCTCTACCCGTTCTGTGCCCCTCCCACCAGCACCACCGCGTTCCTCACTGCACCCACCTCCATTTGGCATCGCCGTCTCGGTCACCTTGGGCGTGAAGTTTTGTCCAAGCTCATTAGCTCCAGTGTCATTTCATGTAATAAAGACGATACCAGTCATGTCTGTCATGCGTGCCAGCTTGGTCGCCATGCACGTTTGCCTTTCAATTCATCCAACTCTCGAGCTACTCATAATTTTGATTTAATACACTATGATTTATGGACATCTCCAATTGTTAGTGTGTCGGGCTACAAATATTATCTAGTTATTCTTGATGATTGCTCTCACTACATTTGGACCTTTCCACTTCGCCTAAAATCCGAGACATTTTCCACTCTTTCTATTTTTTTTGCCTATGTCCGCACACAGTTTGGCATCACCATCAAGAGCGTCCAGTGCGACAACGGCCGAGAATTTGACAATTCTCCGGCCCGCATGTTCTTTCTCTCCCACGGTGTTGCACTGCGCGTGTCATGTCTATATACTTCTCAACAAAATGGGAAAGCAGAACGCTCTCTTCACACTTTGAATAACGTTGTGCACTCCCTTTTGTTTCAGGCAAGTCTCCCTCCGGCTTATTGGGTTGAGGGCCTTCACACTGTGACCTATCTCGTGAATCGCCTCCCCACTAAAACCCTTGTCTTCTCCACACCGTACAGCGCCCTCTTTTCCACCCCACCGTCTTATGACCACCTCAAAGTGTTTGGGTGCGCATGCTATCCCAATATGTCTTCCACAGCGCCTCACAAACTTGCCCCTCATTCCTCTTTATGTGTTTTCCTTGGCTACACCTCGGAGCATAAAGGCTATCGCTGCCTTGAGCTTCAGTTGAATCGCATTCTCATCTCCCGACATGTCGTCTTTGATGAATCCTTTTTCCCTTTCTCTGACATGTCCACCACACCCATGGCACCATCCGCCTTGGATTTTCTCACTGATGATAATGATTTTACTACCCCAGTTCCTGGAGCCCGTTCTGTGCATGCAGGTACCCCGGCTCCCTCGGCGACACACCCTTTGCCCAAGGCCGCCACGGAACCGCTCAGTCCCGGCGCGGGCCCGTGGTCCCCTGCGCCGCCGAGCCCTGGCACAGGATCGCGGTCACCAGGGAGCAGTGCGGCCACCAGCGTCGCTGCCCCTAGCGCTGTAACGGATCAACCTGATTATATGAGATTAAGGAAATCTTCCACCGAGGCAGATAATTTACCAAACTTAAACCCGTATAACCCGAGATTCTGTGAAATCATGAGGGATTTCGAACCAACCAACATACAACCAAGATCGTACTGATTTAACAGCCACAGTTTACATGCTACATAAAGTTCGCAACAAGAGTTGAATACATCGGAGTTCAGAATAAAAGTTATTACAACACAGTTCAAATTAACATAGCGGAAGCAAGTAGTTTTGAACCACACACACTTAGTTCAAATACAGTGCCAGAAGATAGTCACGGTACACAAAAGCATTTAGATAAGATGAACAGAGTGACCATTGCCCATGGTCCTAGTTGTCGCCCATCGCCGGATACAGACAGTTGGAGCAGTACCCATAGTACATCTGACCATCTGCAACAACAATGGGAACAACGCCCTGAGTACGAGAATGTACTCAGCTGGACTTACCCGTCATAAACCAAAATAAAGGACACCAAGAAGCATGCAAGGCTTTTATACAGTGGACTGGCTTGACTCATTTGCGAAAAGCATAAGTTATTATGAAAAACTATGATAAGTACTTTTTGCATCATTTTTATTATAATCTATTCAAACTAGGTAAGCACCTATTGCTAAAGCAATCACTTGATTCACCATTAACATCTAAATCACCATATCAGGTTTAGCATTTCCAACATCATGCACTTAACCATCAGTGTTCTATTATTGTTACTACGATGTCGTAGCTCGAGTCAAGTGCTCACTATCCAGGAGCGATGGTGATTCGAATCGATTCCCAACCAGCTGGTGATTTATTCCTCACACAAACCACGCTTCCCCCGTTAGGGTCGATTAGATCACCAATGACACTTTCTAAGAAGCCGCGGGATAACAATCATGGACCATACTACCCAGGGACCGCCCGATAGCTAGGACGCACCTTGGGCTCACTCTTCGCGTCCCCGTTACACCCCCTTCGGCATCAGTCTGTCAATCCGAGTTTATCCCGGCTCGGAATAGTGTCACTAGCTTCGTGGTCGAAAGGTACTTTATTCGGCCAGCTAAATGTGAGGCATGCGTTCAACATGACAAGAGGGACAAGCAACGATCGGTCCTTAATCGACACAGATGGAATCACTATAGTCCAAAAACCCTATAAGACTCCGCCCGGTCTTTCTTTATCTACCAACACTTGGTTACTTTCCATGATCACAATTATAGCTAACCATAACCAGGTATCCACCTATAGCTCGCAGGTGACCGGAAATCACCCGACTTCTACCGGTCTAAGCATGGCTAAAAAATTATTCGATCATGACCTAACAGGGTAAAAGGTAATCAGGTGGACAAGGACAATAAATGCAACAACGGTTTCACTCAACTCCTATAACTTAATACAATAATACATATATATAACTCATAACTCATGTAATAAGAAATTGCTTTTATAAAGTAGGAGACTTATAATGCTCTGGGGCTTGCCTCTTTCGAACGAGCTAGGTTGGTGGTCTACGCACTCGGGCAGCTCCTCGCCTGGCTCTTCTTCCTCGGGCACCTCCTGTGCCTGGGGCTCCTACTGATCGGTCCAAGCTTGCTCCTCCGGTACTGCTACCTGCGACTCCTCCTGCGATCCTGTATGATGCAAGTGCATAAGCAAACATGCGAATGATGCATCGAATACGGTGGAATGCTTTGATGACATGATACGCAGATGAGTATATTGAACGGACAGTTTAGATTATAACAACATCTTCTACAAGGTAGTCCACATCATCCGAGAACATGTACCACAAAACATGCACCTTATTATTCTACTAGTTAGCACATAATTTACACATACAAGTGATCACAAGTTGTCAAATCTTACTAACCTAACCCATCAATCAACATCAGCAAGACATTTTGATGCTTCAAAGATACACCAAACATATTTTATTACTTTTAATTTCTCATAAGGAATAACCTTTTATTTTATATTTAACAAGGGTTACACATCAACACCTATTTCTGTTGCAGATAAAAATCTACAAAAATTACAGTAGCTTACCCTTACTCTAAATAACCTACTACAAAAATTTCATGGGAATTGGATAAGTAATACTATCTATACAAAATAAACAAGTTATAGCATAATAATGAGCATGAAATTATTTTGTACTAGAAAAAGTATCAAACAACAGATTTCACATTTTTCCTATGTTACTTACAGTAAACTAGCATATTACAAAAATTATCACATGTATGTTTTATACAACTTTAGCTCTCTACTAAAAATAACAAAAATCATCCATTTAAGGCATTTGAACTACACTTCAATAATTTTTCATAGAACATGCTTCACAAGTATTTTTCCTAGAAAGTACATCACTAAGAAAGATTAATGCAACAAGAATCACATTTTTCTCATTATTATTTTATTTACTACACATTTTCTAAGATATCAGCATTTATAGCAATTAAATAAATCTACACAGAAAAGTGTCACAAAATTAACATAAAATATTTTTAAACTGTAGATCTACTCAAGAGAAACACTACAAAATTTGTTTCATAATTTTTGGAGCTATAAATATGGAGATATGATTTTTTTGGAAGCCTTTTCAACATTTCTGAAAATCATTTTCTTTAAAACTAAAAGTTTAACCGGCCTTTAACGCTACGCGCACCCCGCATCTGCACCCCGTGGACACACACAAGAGACAGACAGGCGGGACCCCGTGGTCAAACGGGCCCACCCGTCAGCCTAGCCGTCCCGAGGCGGCGCTGACCACCGAGATCTCGCCGCCGACGGGTCCTCTGGCGACGGGGAGGGTACCACCGTGTTCCTCACAGCGAGGCGAATCCAGTCATGCCTAGTGGGTGGCCAGACGAGCTCGGCATCGAGCTCGCCGGCGTGCATGGCGGCTCGGTGGCGCGGGGCGCCGTCGGCCGGCCAACTCCGACCGAGAGGGGCCGCGCGGTGAGGTCAGCGAGGTTCGTGGTGCAAAAGCGGTGCTCGTGCGCTCGAGAAGTGGGCGAGAAGGGGCGTGGAAGGGTGAAGCCCACAGAGCGGCTCACTCCGGTGAGCTCGGCCGGAACTCCGGCGAGCTATTACCGAGGATAGGGGCCGAATCTTCGCGGGCCGTGGCGAGCACCGGATGCGCAACGAAAGGGCGCAGCGAGGGCGAAGACGGAGGCGGAGGCGGTGAGCCGGAGCGGCGGCTAAGGCGGTGGCGGAGCTCGAGACCCGGCAATGGCGCGGCGGGGCGCGGCTGCTGCTGCTGGCGTGCTGCTGCGGAGCGAGAGGAGGGAATGGAGGGAGCAGCCGAGGCGGGCGAGCGCGCGGAGGGAGTAGGCGGACGCGGGGGGCGCGGGGGCCACCGGGGGCGCGTGTCGCGCGGCGTCGCCGTCGCTCGGCCACGCGGCGGCCAACTCCTGCCGCGGCGCCACGGCGTCACGCGCGCGCGGGCGGGAGGAAGCGGACGCGGGCACGGGCCGGGCTGCCAGCGCGGGAGGGCCGGAAGGGTGGCCGTGGCCTGTTAAGGTAAGGAAAAGCTTCTCTTTTTCTAAATAATTTACAGATTTTCTACATTTGATTCAAATTTAAATTTGAAGATGAAAAAGAGGTTTTTAAAACTTTTGCCCAAAATAAAAGTTGTTCAAAATTTAATTCTCTACAACTTTCATGTAGGGCACTTTTCAAAATTCTTAGTAGATTTTGAATTTAGGATTAAAAGCTAAATTTTGAGTAAAATTTTACTTTTCTAGAATATTTTTATAAGCAAAATTTGAGGAAATTTTGAATACAAGAGTAGCTCTAAAAATCATGTTTATTTATTCTAGATTATCTAAAATTGTCATTACACAAGAGTATACCACTTTTTAGCACTTAAATTCATAATTAGGGTTTCAAGTAATTGTTTATCCACTCTAAATTTTTAAAGAAGCTTATATTGCATGCAATGATAACATGTTTGTGCTTAATGCTTTGGATGCTAATGCATGCTTAACACCCAGGGGTGTTATAGTTCTCCCCCCTTATAAGAATCTCGTCCCAAGATTTGAGTTATGAACCATTTATTGTTAAAATCTTTATACGCAGTTTGAAGATATTCTCCTATTTCCCATGAAGCATCACTCTCATCATGATGACTCCACTGAATCTTGTAGGTTGTTACCACTTTATTTCGAGTGACTCGGTCCTTAGTATCTAGAACTCGAACCGGTTGTTCACGATATTCCAAGTCTGCCTTGATCCGAATACCCTGAGGTTCTATTCTCTCTTCTGGAACACGCAGACACTTCTTTAACTAGGATACGTGAAAGACGGGAAAGATCGAGCTCATCTCTTCTGGTAACTGCAGCTTGTATGCCACGGGACCCTTTTTCTCTACGATCTGGTATGGTCCTATATATCTAGCAGACAGTTTCTTCTTGATTCCAAACTGTTTCTTCTTCATTAGGGTAACTTTCAAACAGACGTAGTCACCCACTTGAAAATCCAATGGTCTCCTTCTCTTATCTGCATAACTCTTCTAACGGGACTGTGCAGCTTGCATGTTTTGTTGGATAATACGGACCTTTTTTTCTGCCTCATCTACAAAATCAATCCCGTAAAACCTTCTTTCTCCAGGCTCCACCCAATTTAACGGTGTTCTGCACTTTCTGCCATACAAAGCTTCAAAAGGTGCCATCTTGATACTCTCTTGGTAACTGTTGTTGCAAGCAAATTCTGCCAATGGTAACCATGATTCCCATGAGCCTCTGGATGATAGCACACAAGCTCTAAGTATATCTTCAAGTACAGCATTAACTCGTTCTGTCTGCCCATCTGTCTGTGGATGGTAAGTTGTACTACGAATCAAACTAGTGCCCAAACCTTTATGGATATGCTCCCAAAAATAAGAGGTAAACTATGAACCATGATCAGACACGATCGTTTTTGGTATACCATGTAAATAGACAATCTCAGCAATATACTTTTCCGCATATTGAGGTGGTCGAAAAGTTGTCTTAACTGGCAGAAAGTGAGCTGATTTGGTAAGGCGATCTACTATTACCCAAATCGAATCATGTCCTTTTTGTGTGGTGGGAAGACCAGTGATAAAATCCATACTTATATCATCCCATTTCCAATTGGGTATAGACAAGGGTTGCAGAAGTCCTGCGGGTCTCATGTGAAGAGCTTTCACTCTACAACACATGTCGCAATGAGCAACATAAGCTGCAATCTCCTTTTTCATCTTAGTCCACCAATAACGGGGTCTCAGCTCCTGGTACATTTTACTACTCCCAGGGTGGATAGATAGCTTAGAATGGTGAGCCTCATCCATCAACTTGTTCTTGAGCTCTCGATCCTTGGGTACTATCAGGCGATCTTTAAACCATAACACCCCTTGGTCATCCAATCGAAAGTGTTTGGTGGGTTCCCTCTTCATTTTCTCCTTGATATGAAATATTCCCTTATCTGTTTTCTGACCATCAATGATCTGGCTCTCCAGGGTACAACTGATCTGAATATTATGCAACACAGCAGGATGTAATAAATTAAACCCTTCTTCAACCAATGATTGCACACCCATAGCATGTGATTTTCTGCTCAGTGCATCTGCTACTACATTAGCCTTCCCGGGATGATAGTGCACATTCAGATTATAATCCTTTATCAGTTCTAACCACCTTCTCTGTCGCATGTTCAACTCAGACTAGGTAAAAATGTATTTAAGACTCTTATGATCTGTAAAGACATTACACACATTCCCTAGCAGGTAGTGTCTCTAAATCTTTAGAGCATGCACAACTGCTGCAAGCTCCAAATCATGTGTAGGATAGTTAACCTCATGCTTCCTCAATTGACGTGAGGCATAAGCAATGACCCTTCCATTTTGTATTAGCACACATCCTAACCCATTTTTAGATGCATCACAAAACACATCAAATGGCTTTTCTATATCCGGTTGTGCCAGAACAGGAGCAGTGGTCAACAACTTTCGTAAGGTGCAGAAAGCTGTCTCACACTCCTCTGTCCAGACAAACTTATGATCCTTCTGTAACAGACTTGTCATTGGTTTGGCAATCTTCGAGAAATCTGGTTTGAAGCGACAATAGTATCCGGCTAAACCAAGAAAACTTCGAACTTCATGAACTGTGGTGATTTCCAGTCCATAACCTCTTGCACCTTACTAGGGTCTACTGAAATTCCATTTTCAGACAACACGTGACCGAGAAAAGGAACTGTCTTAAGCCAGAACTCACACTTGCTAAACTTAGCATACAGTCAATGTTCCTCTGAGTCTAGTCAAGAAAATCCTAAGGTATTCTGCGTGATCCTCTTCATTCTCTGAGTATATTAAAATGTCATCAATGAACACAATCACAAACTTGTCCAACTCTAGCATGAAAATAGAATTTATCAGATATATAAAGTATGTAGGAGCATTTGTCAGTCCGAAGGACATGATAAGATACTCGTACAAACCATATCTGGTAGAGAACGCTGTCTTAGGCACATCTTGCGGCCTAATCTTGATCTGATGATACCCTGATCTCAAATCTATCTTAGAGAACACCTTGGCTTTAGACAATTGGTCAAACAAGATATCAATCCGAGAAAGAGGATACTTGTTTTTAATTGTCACAGCATTCAGTGGCCGATAATCCACGCACATGCGTAAGGAATTATCATTTTTCTTTTTCACAAACAGTGCGGGGCATCCCCATTCAGATGAGCTGGGATGAATCAAACCTTTCTTTAGCAGATCCTGGAGTTGCTTCTTCAATTCTGCTAACTCATTTGGAGGCATCCGATAGGGCCTTCTCGAGATCGGTGTTGTTCCAGGAATTAACTCAATGGCAAACTCAACATCTCGGTCTGGTGGAAGTCCAGGTAACTTATCTGGGAATACATCTGAAAATTCATAGACTACTGGAATCTTGGCTAGCAGAGTAGTTTGGACGGCATAAGTCATGCTAGCTAGGTCTACTTTCTGAGGTAGGACCACCTGAAAGGTGCCTTCCCCACTTGGTTCCTTAAGAGAGATACTTCTTCCTCCAATATCAATTACTACTCTCATCTTATTCATCTAGTTCATACCCATAATCACATCCAAAACTAGCCCTGGCATGACTATCAAATTAAGCTTATATCGTCGGTTTGATATGTTTAGGGTTACTCCCTGAACTATCTGATTAGTCAACAGATCAGCCCCGGCTGAACTAATTCTATATGCACATTCCAATTCAACTATCTTTTGCTCATGCCTCTTAATAAATGCTTGACTTACAAATGAATGGGATAATCCGGAATCAAACAAGACTACTGCAGGATGATTATTGATAGAAAACATACCAGTTGTCATCGGTTCTCCTTCCAGGATGTCATCCACAGTGGTGTGGTGCACACGAGCCTGATACTGCGTCTGCTATTTCTTAGGGTAGGGGCAAAACTTTGCAAAGTGTCCGGGTTGGTTGCAGTTGAAGCACGGTCCCTTCACTTGAGCCATAGCTCTAGATGAACTACCTTGTCCTGCCTTTGCTTGAGGCAATGCCATTTTGAATGGTTTCTGGTTCCTCTGAGGTTGTTGAGCATTCTGACTCTTCCTTTGCGGTGGCCTGAACCTTGCACCAGGGGCAGGCAAATGATAAGCTGGACGGTTGGCCACCGGGGCCCTAGGCTGGGACGGACCCGACTCAAAAGCCCTTTTACGGGTCTTGGAAACAGCATAAACATTATTGTTCTTCTCTTGCTTCAAGCAGTCACTAACAAAGTCGTTGAAACCAGTCCTCATATTGGTACCCACATGTTTCATCATCTTGGGATTCAGGCCTCTCTTGAAGCTAGCGATCTTCTTGGCATCAGTATTCACCATATCAGGAGCATAACAGCTCAGGTTATTGAACGTATGCAGATATTGAGTTACAGTCTTCATGCCTTGATTCAGTGTCAGGAATTCCCCAAGCTTCATCTTCGTCAGACCAGGTGGAATGTATGTTCCACGAAATGCTTCAGTGAACTCCCTCCAAGTGATATGGGCATGGGGAGGAAAGGTGGTACGGTGGTGCTTCCACCACATTCCAGCCGGACCTTGAAGCTGATGAGCTGCATACTCGGTTTTCAACACTTCAGTCATCCTCAAGACACGGAACTTATCTTCCATAGTGTTAATCCACTCTTCTGCATCCAAGGGTTCTGCTGCTTCCTTAAAAATCGGTGGACGGGTGTCCATAAAATCCTTGAAACTGCTGTACTGGTTTGCTTCATGCCCACCTAGGTTTATCCCCCGACGGATGTTATCTGCAATGCTACGCAATGCAGCTTCCATATTCTGTTGCATGCTCTCCATGTTGCGTTGGCTTCCAAGAAATTATGCAAAAAACTGTTCCGCAGTGTAAGGTGGAGGAGGCGGTGGTGGATCACGGTCATCATTACCAGCTGCACTGCCACCAGCCTCAGCGGCACCATACACGGTACGACGAGTGTTCGGCATCTGCATGTTTCAGCAACAGTAATTATTAGGTGATGTTGTAGAAATTGCGAGCGACTGAAAAATTATGTCGTACTGAATTCACTGGAGAGAATAAATTCATACAATAAAACAGGGGCACAATAAGTCATTCCAATTAACACAACATCACTAATTAGATTACTTAAAGTGCACACATCGCGTCCATTATAACCAAGTTGCCAGCATACATACACTGGACTTTTGACGTTCAGATACCGCCACAAACACATCCAAGTTTTCTAACATTACATCAAAGCCTTAGTCTTTCTACTCATTATTACATACCCAACGTGCCAACAAGCAAAAGATCATGCAGACGGAACCTAGTAGCTAGCGCAACAACTACTAGCCTACTCATCGTGGTCGTTGTCTAAGTCAGAGACGTTGGCGTCGTCGCCATCTACAGCGTCGTCGTCCTCCTCAGCTGGTGCCTCGGGCTCTTCGGGATCTTTATCTTCATCCAAATCCATCTCTGCCGCACCAGGAGGAACATAGGGGTTGAGCTGGTTGTTCAGTCAATGAACCTCCTCATGCAAGTTGTCATTATACTCCTCTGCATTGGCTAGCTGCTCCTCTAGGTCAAACTGTCGAGCCCTCAACACATCCTCTGCAGACTAGGCTTCATTCCTCTGGTGGAGCACATGAGTTAGCATGCGCTCAGCGTTCCTGTTGGCGGTGGTCAGTCATCCAACCTGCTCTCTCAAGGCACGTATGTCTCCCTCGAAAACCACAGTCCTCTGGGTAGCCTGATCCCTCTAACGAGTCAACTGAGCCATCTCTGCGGTGAGCCTCTCAATCTCGGTGTCGTGATCTCTCTGAAGCTAACGTCGGTCGTCACGAGCCTGACCAAGAGTACCAGACACACGTCTCAGGCTACCTTCCACTCCATCGAAGGCCTTCATTACTGCGAACATGACACTCATAGCGGGGTTGTTACTGTTCTGTGCTTCTGCTGCGCTAATCTCCAGGGATCTTCCTCTTGCCTACTGCCACGAGTCAGTGGAGGGGTTGCCCCTCGGAAAGACTCCAACTATAGCTGCTGCCAACTCCTGAGGAAAGCGATCCATGATATCCCTCAGGATCCCAAAGGCTGACCTCTTAGCGGCTTCTTCAGTGGTCCTGCTAGTTGACTCAAAACGCTAACCAGTCCACTCAGAACCATCACCTTAGGGATGAACCACTGCTTCCACAGTCACCAAAAGTCCTTCCCCTAACCGCTCATTTGACCAAAAGTAGCGGGGCTCCATTCCATCAGGATAGCCTACATAGCTAAGCACTCTCCACAAGAGCGTAGGCATCCCAAACTCTCCAAGAAAGGTGTGGCGCTGACGAGTGCGTGGAGCAAGCTGATGACGGGGAGCTCTGCTGGTGGACTTGCGGGCTGTCTGCTTGGTACGTGCCATCTGTAGCAAAATTTTATTACCGCGGTGAGAACGGATTTTTAAGTTGGCATTTTTATCGAAATGAGATAATCAACTTATAAGGGGAGGAACAATGCCATGAATGAAATGCACAACATGATGCATGCACTTTCCGTACATCCTCACAAACTTAGAAAATTAACAACTACTAACGGAATAAATGGTGGCATACAACGATCTCTTGTAAACGTAACTAATACATACTACTCGATAGCGTTGTTATGTACCTGTAGAAAGTCACTTCAGCCCAAACCTCACAGTATGAAATTATGCAAGAAAGAGTAAAGTAAGCTACTCGCTCTACACGCATCCCCAGATACGAGTATAACGGTAACAACTACCCGAATCGTCGTCCTATTGACGACATCGTCACCACATGACAGAATTCCCACAATTTGGATACCATTATACGAACATGCGCATGGCACGTAAGTGTTTCAGCATCACATAAGCACTTCCCTAGATCGGCAGTGTATCTGACCATGCTCTCACAACTTTCACTTACCAAGGCGTAGAGGTAATTGGTCCATACATTACCATTCAAGTGAATGGCACTCATACAATAGCACGTCGTATGAGCGACGAAATTTAAAATATGATGCAAACCCCTAAGTTAGTACTTAAATAAGCCACCTAGAGTCCTTACTGGGCATAAAGGATATGACCACTGGCACACTCTTAAGTTTAAAAGTTTAGTTGAAAACACAGTTTTGTTTTTAAATACCCATGTGAACAGTAACATGCTAAACCATGCTCTGATACCAGCTGTAACGGATCAACCTGATTATACGAGATTAAGTAAGGAAATCTTCCACCAAGGCAGATAATTTACCAAACTTAAACCCGTATAACCCGAGATTCCGTGAAATCACGAGGGATTTCGAACCAACCAACATACAACCAAGATCGTACTGATTTAACAGCCACAGTTCACATGCTACATAAAGTTCGCAACAAGAGTTGAATACATCGGAGTTAGGAATAAAAGTTATTACAACACAGTTCAAATTAACATAGCGGAAGCAAGTAGTTTTAAACCACACACACTTAGTTCAAATACAGTGTTAGAAGATAGTCATGGTCCACAAAAGCATTTAGATAAGACGAACAGAGTGACCATTGCCCATGGTCCTAGTTGTCGCCTATCGCAGGATACAGACAGTTGGAGCAGTACCCATAGTACATCTGACCATCTGCAACAACAATGGGAACAACGTCCTGAGTACGAGAATGTACTCAGCTAGACTTACCCGTCATAAACCAAAATAAAGGACACCAAGGAGCATGCAAGGCTTTTATACAGTAGACTGGCTTTACTCATTTGCGAAAAGCATAAGTTATTATGAAAAACTATACTAAGTACTTTTTGCATCATTTTTATTATAATCTATTCAAACTAGGTAAGCACCTATTGCTAAAGCAATCACTTGATTCACCATTAACATCTAAATTACCATATCAGGTTTAGCATTTCCAACATCATGTACTTAACCATCAGTGTTCCATTATTGTTACTATCCAGGAGCGATGGCGATTCGAATCGATTCCTAACCAGCTGGTGATTTATTCCTCACACAAACCACGCTTTCCCCGTCAAGGTCGCTTAGATCACCAATGACACTTTCCAAGAAGCCGCGGGATAACAATCATGGACCGCACTACCTAGGGACCGCCCGATAGCCAAGACGTACCTTGGGCTCACTCTTCGCATCCCCGTTACACCCCCTTTGGCACCAGTCTGCCAATCCAAGTTTATCCCGGCTCAGAATAGTGTCACTAGCTTCGCGGTCGAAAGGTACTTTATTCGGCCAGCTAAATGTGAGGCATGTGTTCAACATGACAAGAGGGACGAGCAACGATCGGTCCTTAATCGACACAGACGGAATCACTATAGTCCAAAAACCCTATAAGACTCCGCCCGGTCTTTCTTTATCTACCAACACTTGGTTACTTTCCATGATCATAATTATAGCTAACCATAACCAGGTATCCACCTATAGCTCGCAGGTGACCAGAAATCACCCGACTTCTACTGGTCTAAGCATGGCTAAGCAATTATTCGATCCTGACCTAACAGGGTAAAAGGTAATCAGGTGAACAAGGACAATAAATGCAACAACAGTTTCACTCAACTCCTATAACTTAATGCAACAATACATATATATAACTCATAACTCATGTAATAAGAAATTGCTTTTATAAAGTAGGAGACTTATAATGCTCCGAGGCTTGCCTCTTTCGAACGAGCTAGGTTGGTGGTCTACGCACTCGGGCAGCTCCTCGCCTGGCTCTTCTTCTTTGGGCACCTCCTGTGCCTAGGGCTCCTGCTGATCGGTCTAAGCTTGCTCCTCCGGTACTGCTACATGTGACTCCTCCTGCGATCCTGTATGATGCAAGTGCATAAGTAAACATGCGAATGATGCATCGAATACGGTGGAATGCTTTGATAACATGATATGCAGATGAGTACATTGAACGGACAGTTTAGATTATAATAACATCTTCTACAAGGTAGTCCATATCATCCGAGAACATGTACCACAAAACATGCACCTTATTATTCTACTAGTTAGCACATAATTTACACATACAAGTGATCACAAGTTGTCAAATCTTACTAACCTAACCCATCAATCAACATCAGCAAGACATTTTGATGCTTCAAAGATACACCAAACATATTTTATTACTTTTAATTTCTCATAAGGAATAACCTTTTACTTTATATTTAACTAGGGTTACACATCAACACCAATTTCTATTGCAGATAAAAATCTATAAAAATTACAGTAGCTTACCCTTACTCTAAATAACCTACTACAAAAATTTCATGGGAATTGGATAAGTAAAACTATCTATACAAAATAAACAAGTTATAGCATAATAATGAGCATGAAATTATTTTGTACTAGAAAAAGTATCAAACAACAGATTTCACATTTTTCCTATGTTACTTACAGTAAACTAGCATATTACAAAAATTATCACATATATGTTTTATACAACTTTAGCTCTCTACTAAAAATAACAAAAATCATCCATTTAAGGCATTTGAACTACACTTCAATAATTTTTCATAGAACATGCTTCACAAGTATTTTTCCTAGAAAGTACATCACTAAGAAAGATTAATGCAACAAGAATCACATTTTTGTCATTATTATTTTATTTACTACACATTTTCTAAGATATCAGCATTTATAGCAATTAAATAAATCTACACAGAAAAGTGTCACAAAATTAACATGAAATATTTTTAAACTGTAGATCTACTCAAGATAAACACTACAAAATTTGTTTCATAATTTTTGGAGCTATAAATCTGGAGATATGATTTTTTTGGAAGCCTTTTCAACATTTCTAAAAATCATTTTCTTTAAAACTGAAAGTTTAACCGGCCTTTAACGCTACGCGCACCCCGCATCTGCACCCCGTGGACACACACAAGAGACAGATAGGCGGGACCCCGCGGTCAAACGGGCCCACCCGTCAGCCTAGCCGTCCCGAGGCGGCGCTGACCGCCGAGATCTCACCGCCGGTGGGTCCTCCGGCGACGGGGAGGGTACCACCGTGTTCCTCACAGCGAGGCGAATCTAGTCGTGCCTAGTGGGTGGCCAGACGAGCTCGGCATCGAGCTCGCCGGTGTGCATGGTGGCTCGGTGGCGCGGGGCGCCATCGGCCGGCCAACTCTGACCGAGAGGGGCCGCGCGGTGAGGTCAGCAAGGTTCGTGGTGCAACAGCGGTGCTCGTGCGCTCGAGAAGTGGGCGAGAAGGGGCGTGGAAGGGTGAAGCCCACGGAGCGGCTCACTCCGGTGAGCTCGGCCGGAACTCCGGCGAGCTATTACCGAGGATAGGGGCCGAATCTTCGCGGGCCGTGGCGAGCACCGGATGCGCAACGAAAGGGCGCAGCGAGGGCGAAGACGAAGACGGAGGCGGTGAGCCGGAGCGGTGGCTAAGGCGGTGGCGAAGCTCGGGACCCGGCAATGGCGTGGCGGGGCGCGGCTGCTGCTGCTGGCGTGCTGCTGCGGAGCGAGAGGAGGGAATGGAGGGAGCAGCCGAGGCGGGCGAGCGCGCGGAGGGAGTAGGCGGACGCGGGGGACACGGGGGCCACCGGGGGCGCGTGTCGCGCGGCGTCGCCGTCGCTCGGCCACGCGGCGACCAACTCCTGCGCGGCGCCACGGCGTCGCGCGTGCGCGGGCGGGAGGAAGCGGACGCGGGCGCGGGCCGGGCTGCCAGCGCGGGTGGGCCGGAAGGGTGGCCGCGGCCTGTTAAGGGAAGGAAAAAGCTTTTCTTTTTCTAAATAATTTACATATTTTCTACATTTGATTCAAATTTAAATTTGAAGATGAAAAAGAGGTTTTCAAAACTTTTACCCAAAATAAAAGTTGTTCAAAATTTAATTCTCTACAACTTTCATGTAGGGCACTTTTCAAAATTCTAAGTAGATTTTGAATTTAGGATTCAAAGCTAAATTTTGAGTAAAATTTTACTTTTCTAGAATATTTTTATAAGCAAAATTTGAGGAAATTTTGAATACAAGAGTGGCTCCAAAAATCATGTTTATTTATTCTAGATTATCTAAAATTGTCATTACACAAGAGTATACCACTTTTTAGCACTTAAATTCATAATTAGGGTTTTAAGTAATTGTTTATCCACTCTAAATTTTTAAAGAAGCTTATATTGCATGCAATGATAACATGTTTATGCTTAATGCTTTGGATGCTAATGCATGCTTAACACCCAGGGGTGTTACAGGCACCTCCACTCCGGGCGCCACTGCCCCTGTGCACCCTGCATAGGCCGCTGCCAGTGGCGCCGCGATGTCCTCGAGCGCTGCCGGTCCTACTGCCCCTGCTGCTCGCGCACAGGTTGCTACCAGTGGTACCGGCCGCCCGGCTGCTACTCGCCCTGTCACCATCCAGCCGGTCACCAATGCGCACTCTATGCGCACGCGTGGCAAGGCCGGCTTTGCACAGCCCGTGGATCGCCTCAATCTCCACGTTGTGCCCATGTCACCAATTCCCCGCTCCGTTCGTGATGCATTGGCCGATCCCAATTGGCGCTCTGCTATGTAGGCCTTGCCAATGACACCTGGAGTCTTGTGCCTCGCCCTCCTAGAGTCAATGTTGTTACTGGGAAATGGATTTATCGACACAAATTGCTTGCTGATGGGTCTCTCGATCGCTACAAGGCTCGTTGGGTTCTCTGTGGTTTCACCCAGCGGCCAGGTGTTGATTATGATGAAACCTTCAGCCCGGTTGTCAAGCCAGCCACAGTCCGAGTTGTTCTCTCCTTGGCATTATCTCAGAACGGGCCCATTCATCAACTCGATGTGAAGAATGCATTTCTCCATGGCACTCTTACAGAGACAGTGTACTGTGTGCAGCCCTCTGGTTTATGGATTCTTGTCGCTCAGATTTTGTCTACCGGCTCAACAAGTCCTTATATGGTTTGAAGCAGTCTCCTCGTGCTTGGCATCATAGGTTCGCCTCTTACCTCGTGTCACTCGAATTTGTTGAAACAAAGTCAGACACTTCGCTCTTTATATACCACCACGGTCCAGACACAGCCTACTTACTACTCTATGTGGATGATATTATACTCACCACCTCCTCTGCCGGATTTCTCAAACACATCATTGAGGCTCTCCGACGTGAGTTTGCCATGACGGACATGGGTCAACTGCATCACTTCCTGGGCATTTCTGTGACACGCTCTGCAGATATCTTGTTCCTTTCTCAGCGGCAGTACACTCAGGATATTTTGGAGCGCGCCGGGATGAGTGTGT
The DNA here is from genome assembly GCA_038087645.1 of Saccharum hybrid cultivar R570. Lineage (NCBI taxonomy): Eukaryota > Viridiplantae > Streptophyta > Magnoliopsida > Poales > Poaceae > Saccharum > Saccharum hybrid cultivar. The sequence goes on along the minus strand of JAQSUU010000001.1, from coordinate 30,727,886 downwards.
GCAAGCCGTGCAGCACACCTGTTGATCTCCACTCCAAATTATCTGCAGATGGACCTCCTGTTGATGACGCCACTCAGTACCGCAGTCTAGCAGGTGCTCTTCAGTACTTGACTTTCACCCGTCCGGACATTGCCTTTGCTGTTCAGCAGATTTGCCTTTATATGCATGATCCTCGAGAGCCACACCTCGCGGCTCTCAAGCGCATCTTGCGCTACCTACAAGGCACTATGACACTTGGACTGACTCTGCGCTAGTCTCCCCCTACGGAGCTCGTTGTCTACACGGACGCCGACTAGGCTGGATGTCCCGACACTCGACGGTCGACCTCTGGCTATGCAGTGTTCCTCGGAGACAACCTGGTGTCATGGTCCTCGAAGCGCCAACACACGGTTTCCCGGTCCAGCGCCGAGGCCAAATACCGTGCTGTGGCGAACGGTGTCGCTGAAGCTACTTGGTTATGACAGTTACTCCTTGAGCTTCGCCACCCTCCTCGCTGTGCCACCCTGGTCTATTGTGACAACGTCAGTGTTGTATATCTCTCCAGCAATCTAGTGCAGCATCAGCGGACGAAGCATGTTGAGATCGATCTCCACTTTGTTAGAGAGAAGGTCGCCCTCGGTCACGTTCGAGTCCTTCATGTCCCTACGACATCACAGTATGCCGACGTCTTCACTAAGGGCCTTCCCACCTCTTTGTTCCAGGAGTTTCGGTCCAGCCTGACCGTTAGCGATGCTCCCGATTAGACTGTGGGGGAGTGTTAGACTATTGTAATTATAGATTGTTAGATAATAGCATAGCGCGTGTGTGGGTGTGTTGGTGTAATGACCAAACACCAGTCTTCCTAGCTCCTGGTCTCTAGGATAGAATTGACTCCTAGATTTATTGTACACCCAACACTTGTACATGCCACCAATGGGGGGGCTCTCCCCCATCTTACTATAACATGGAACCGAGGCAGCCAGGAGAGGCCATCCTCGTTACTCTCTAATTCTTACACATCGCATTTGTGGTAGATTTAAATCACCCTAATATAACTGTCCAAGTCCAACTAGAATATGTATAAAGCCCATCGATAAATGAAAAGAATCTTTCATAGCAACCACATACACGCATCAAGCAGATCACTCCATTTATCTATCAGTTTGGACTTTGGACTTGCCTGCCATGTTATATTAACCACATGGTCGTCTGGGTTGGTTTTTATCCAAAAATCACATAAAAATCGGACCATGGACAACCTATGTACAACATATGGTGCACTATCTAGTTCTTACCAAATCATACGTGTACACAGCTAAATAGACAAGTTGTAATGAGTTATCTAGTTATTGTCCACAAACCATTTCATGCTTGTATATCTCTTCTCTTCTCTACAACTAGAAACCTTAAATGCAATCGTCCACTCGGTAGAGAAAACACATCATGCTCGCTCATTTGCCCGACTCCCTCTTCATCCCGCTATTGCTTGTTAAAAACAATTTTGGAGTATCGAAGACATTTCTCCTAAGATAGCTTCACAACGATCATTCTCTATTTGTTTGAGAAATAAAATGACTAATAAACAACAATAAAAAAATCAGTAAGAACACCATGAATTGATAGAGCATGATTTTAGAAATTTTTAGGGCAAAAATCATCACATTTGAAGTTAGTACGAGAGAGAAAAACTATTTACAAGTTTTAGCCAGAGATTGAAAAACAGAAACCACACTTGTTCAACAATTCAAAATTTTGAATTTCAATATATGAGAACTTTATACTTAAATTTGGGAACATAAATGGTTTCAAACAAAAACATCCTCAACTATAAAGTTGTATACCTCACCGAGATCTACAACTTGGTTTTGGTCCTTTCTCCATATGAGTTCGTTTGAACAATTCAAAAATTTGAATTTCAAAATATAATAAATTCAAACATAATTCTATGGCAGTAAATGATTTTAAATGGAAAAATTCTCAACAGCAAAGTTTTAGAACTCATCGAAACATAGAATTTTTGTTTTTGTCATTTCTCCATCCAACTTTGTTTGAACAATTCAAATTTTGAATTTCAAAATATGAGAAATTCGAACATAATTTTGGGAAAGTAAATTATTTCAAATGGAAAAGTCATCAACAACAAAGTTTGTAGAACTCATCAAGATCTATAACTTTTATTTTAGTCAATTTTTCATCCAACACAATTCGAACAAAATGGCAGTATATATTGTTCACAATTAATACATCTTTTATATTCTTGTATCAATTTATGAAAAATGTATACTAACACCTTGTCAAAATCATTTAAGTTTTTTATGTCAACATTATGTAACAAAAACATGTTACCATGCAAAATTGTGAAACTTTTTGGCAAAAAATTAGAATTGTTACAATTATTTTATGGTAATTTAGGAATAGAAGGATGAATTATCCCTAGCAAACAAATGTTTTTCTCCAACAACTCTGGGATATGGGATAGAGTATGTATGAGCGTAAATATATTCTTTTTAATTTTTTTTAATCCTATTGGAAGTACGTACATCTCAGTTTGGAATTACTTTTGGTACGCACGCAGAAATTTATTTAAACGATAGAAAATATCAAATAAGTCCCAAAAATTTTAAAACTTCTCCACAGAAACATATTTGTAGGCTATTGCTTGTTAAAAAGGTTTTGGAGTATGAAAGTCATTTCTCCTAAGGTAGCTTCACAACAATCATTCTCTATTTGCTTGAGAAATAAAATGACCAATAAACAACAATAAAAAAGCAGTAAGAACATCAATTGATAGAGCATGGTTTTAGAAACTTTTAGAAAAAAAAATCATCACATCTAAAGTTAGTACGAGGAAGAAAGACTAGTTACAAGTTTTATTCAGAGATCGAAAAGAGAGGCCACACTTGTTCAACAATTCAAAATTTTGATTAGTTCAGCCTAGAAATAAAAATTTAAATACCAAGATGGATGGCCAAGATTCAACCTGAGCTCGTATGTTTGCCTGCCACGATAAATTTCAAATAAAAATAAAATGTTTCCACATTTTACAATCTAATTATCTTAGTCACTTGACCATTTTTTGTTTTTAATAAGCTATAAACTTTTTATATTGCCAGCTGTTTGTGAGAGAACAACAGGGCTTTAAAACAACAAGATTTTAAGAAAGAGATTTACTGAAAATTTGTTCCAGACCAGCTGCTGATTCATGTACTCAAAGCTAACAGCTCTATTCATGTTGGGGCTCTCATAAAGAAGTCTTACTTTCGTTTAATAGAAGTCAGGAGTGACTGTTATGATAGTATGCTACTGTTGTAACTCCTCTATTGCAACGTAACTGACTGAAACTGGTAACCACGAATAATTTTCTGTATACAAATGCCTTAATATCTAATTTTGCCACTTAATTCTATTGAAATGGTTCATTTAAGGAAAGCAAGTACCTTGGCCAAGTTAACTGGATCCTGGTTCAAAGATGCATACTAGTATGGTGGAAGTACAAGTATCGTCTGTTGTCAGGAGCAAGAAACCATGGAGGCAGTGGCGGATGTGGGATGCGGGATAAGGGGGGGCTAAAACAACAGAGATGTTGATTTGCACGAAAATTTAACGGTGAAATCAAGTTTTTGCTACAGTAATTAGCATTGAAATCAAGAAATTAGGGGGGCTGGAGCCCCCCAGCCCCCCCTTTGGATCCGCCCCTGCATGGAGGCATGGATCACTGCTGTTGCAATGCATTTTCAGCAGGGAAGTATGGTGCAAGATCCAGCGGCAGCGAGAGATCTTCCATGGACTGCGCGCGCCAGCGCCTCGTTCCTAGAGACAAGCACCGCCTCGACGCCCCTCATTTCGCGCTCGAGCCGCCACGCGTCGTTTGGAGGGTGGAGAGGCCCAGCAGCTGCTTCCTCGGGATAGCGTCGGCATCACGAGCGTCGGAGGAAGCGGTCATGGATCTAGTGATGGCGCTGCGGTGGCGGACATGGCGATGGCGGTGGTTGGCTGCATTTCTCAAGACGCACCACGAGAATACCACGGAGCGTCGGAGCCCGTGACCAGGAACTTGTCAGAGCGCGGGAAATTCGGTCAACGACGTCTGTGAACCAACAACAGATCACAGCCGTCCACTAGACACCATGGACGGTGGATGATAACAGGTGCTGCCGTGCTGGAGCACATGGTTGCGAGGTTGATTTTTCGTGCCGACGATGCACTTATCCGATCAAAAGTGTTCGACGTCGTGTACTCGTGTAGCCGTGTTCACCAAGGACCGTCTATAACGTCTTTTTCATGCTCCGTTCTTCTCTTCTAGAACGACCTCTGCTTCTTCCTTTTCATTCGGGTGAATGCAGAGAGAGCGATTCCTCCGTTTTCCCTTCTGGAACGGTCTCTGCTTCTTCCAGAGAGTGATTCCTCCGTTCTTCCCTCCTGGAACGGTCTCTGCTTCTTCCTTTCGGGTGGATGCAGTCGTGCTGATAACATGTTTCATATAGTGCTCAAACGTCAAAAGGCTCCTTCCGAAGGGGTGCAAGCGGTTCATCACTATCACTAATAAAGCGATTCATAACAGGCGTGCCTTCTTAAAAAGAGCAGTTCAACACTAATAAAGTGATTCATAACAGGTGTCAACGCGTTCACAATTGAAGTGCTATATCCAGAGAACACATTAGATCAGCGTATTGTGAAACAAAAAGCTTGCTAAAGAAATTTCTGAAAAACTAATCTATGACCCAAAAGAAATACTAAAAGTGTTTATGACCTACAAGTCCAGGGCAAATCACCGTTTTTTAAATGCAACTGTACACTAAGATGCATCCAGTATTCCTCAACACTTACATAAGAGAAAAAAGGACAGCAAAAAATTAGAACTGATGATCGAGTGCCCAGCAGCTGCTTCTGACTGAAATAGCCGAGCCTTGTGGAGGTTGGAGGTTACTCACGATTACTCTTGTTAAGCCTTGGACAGCGACGTAACTTGGTCTTGTTAAGACGAGGACTACGCCGTAACTGATCAGCCACCCTTGACGCAGCAGCCCTTCTGGTGTTGCGGGCAGTGGCTCTCCTTCGGTTTGATTGGACACTGCCAATATCAAACTCAGGCTCTGTTGGTGACGTGGAAGGTAAGTGATGGCTCGGGAGCTCATAGCCCTGCCTGGCAAGCTGTTCCAAAGCAAATGATTCTTCGTATGGAACGATCTCCTGGTTACTGGGCTCAGAGTCCTGCCGATCAAGCTGCTCCAAAGCTTTAGGCAATGCTGCCCTTGAAGTTGACACATCTGAGGAGAGCTGAATTTTTCTAAAGGTGGAACTAACCAAATCATCTGAACCAGAAAATGGGCTGTCAAAAGCAGAAGACCATATCCTTTTGGAGTTGCCCTCTCGCAACCGCTGAATTAGATGGGGCGAGCATTCCGGTTGCATGCCATCATGCTGCATCTCACCTGAAGGTTGTGGCCCAAAACAGTCATGTAGGCCAACGTGTGAGGCTAGCTGCCTGATTGTATGACTATTCTCAAACCCTTGATCCAAGTTGCCAATAGGGATTAGAGCTCTTTCAGTGATGAGATCTGGCAGCTGAAGAATATTTGAAGGCCTCGGAGCTTCCATGGCTGAGGAACTTGCCGTAGAGCTGACTGGACTGTGCTGGGAGTATTCTGGATCAATAGCATCCGGATTCACAATCCGATTCGCGGGGTCAACCACCTGCTCAGGAGGATTTTCTGCAATATCTGGAGAGGCACCATTGTTCACAGAAACATCTTCAATATCATTCTGATTGTCTTCTTGCTCAGGGGAAGCAACGGGGGAACGTCTTCGGCCTTGATCACTAAAGGAAGATCCATCAATAGAATGTGGGTTGCCATCTGAATTGAGGATATCAGGCATACTCCCATCAAAGTTAGCATCCGGATTCACAATCCGATTCGCGGGGTCAACCACCTGCTCAGGAGGATTTTCTGCAATATCTGGAGAGGCACCATTGTTCACAGAAACATCTTCAATATCATTCTGATTGTCTTCTTGCTCAGGGGAAGCAACGGGGGAACGTCTTCGGCGTTGATCACTAAAGGAAGATCCATCAATAGAATGTGGGTTGCCATCTGAATTGAGGATATCAGGCATACTCCCATCAAAGTTAGCATCCGGATTCACAATCCAATTCGCGGGGTCAACCACCTGCTCAGGAGGATTTTCTGCAATATCTGGAGAGGCACCATTGTTCACAGAAACATCTTCAATATCATTCTGATTGTCTTCTTGTTCAGGGGAAGCAACGGGGGAACGTCTTCGGCGTTGATCACTAAAGGAAGATCCATCAATAGAATGTGGGTTGCCATCTGAATTGAGGATATCAGGCATACTCCCATCAAAGTTTTGATCATGATACCATTCTGGAAGCTGATAATACTTGTCCTTGTGCCTATTGTATTCATAATAAAGCAGGCTTAGTCCAAATACGACCAATATTGAGAGACAAATGATGCCAATGATGGAATAAACTGGCCACGAATGTTGTGGCGATTGATTAGAGTCCACATGTTGATTCTCCGACGCTGTGTCATTAGAAATGGAAGGGGTCGGAGACATGCCTATATTGAGAGAAGAGATGTTGAGATTTAGGAGCAACTTGACATGTGTTAAACTAAAAAAATAATGCAACAGAATCTTAACAAAATGCCAATGATTTTATATACTAAGATTAAGACAATACCTTCACACAAGTTGGTGAAGTCCATCGCAGTTTTCCCGCCCTGGCAACTATAATAGATCTCAAGTAATGTGTCCCGTGTCAGCCCAAATACTTTCATTTGATTTGAACTCAGAATAGAGCATACACATATCGATGGAGGGTTCATATCCATGATTGAAATTACCGAGGGGCAGCAATCACCACTAGACACAAAGGCTGTACATAAGCCAGATATTTGAGCAGCTAATGGATTGCAATATTCACTAGGGTAATCTGATGCATCCCCGCATTGAACAAAGCTTAAAAGACTAATCACTAACAGAGATAGGCAAATTTTCCTCTGGAAAAAATAAAAAAGAAAGCAAGGATAAAGACAGTAGTTGATATAAAGATGACAACAGAAAGATTGACACAATTACAGACTTGATATCCTACATGTCTGACAGCAGATTTAGTAACTTTCTTTTCACTACATCTCTGGCATCTTGTATCAGCCATCTGATTAAAACAAAACACAAAAAAAAAATGAGATAAAGCCGCACAAGAAAGATTTTTCCAAAGAAAAAGAATATTTTTCAATTGGTCTGGATTTCCTAACAACGTCATATAACCAAAAAAAATCTGGCTTATTATCATGTAGTAAGGATTTTTCATGCCATTGACATAAATTTCAAGCGTTATTACAATAATCTAACAAGTTCCAAGGAACTAACATCATTAGCGGGACTAACACATACAGGATACATAAAAATATTCTTTCCGCATGGAATGATATACCTCGGTGTAGAACTTTGAAGCGCCAGCATAGTCCATTCCTGCAGCTCCTTGTCCACCATGTAATTTTGACTGATCCTTTCTATCTTCACTTAATTTAGCCTATACCATAAAGAAAACATGAGCCAATGTAAAAGAAAAAAAATACACATGCTGCAAGCATGGGGCAAGCAGACTAGAGTTATTGCTCAACAAATTGGTAGCATCCAATTGCCAACACAATTTTCCAGTAAAAATATGTGTATTAGCCATACCTCAGTGCAGGCCGTTGATGCACCAGCATCCTCTTCGACTGATTTTACGTCATGAATATCATCATCATGAGATTCCTGGCCCTGAGTTAAGATGATTGTTAAAATTGTATCACAGCTATACAAGGATCTACAAGCTACCAAAAATAGTTTTTGACCTAACAACTTCAAAGAAAGTCAAAGGGTCATTTAACTAGCAAATTTTAACCAGATTCATTAGAGTGACATATGATCAACAAGAGGTGCGGTGTCCAAAGCAGAATGAGACTAGGAAGTTGCATCATCTGACCTTAAGTGACATGATAGCAGCTCCTTTACGGTAGTAACCCTTTGCCCAGTCAGGTCGCAGGCTTATGCAAGCATTAGCATCAACCAGAGCATCCCTGGCCCCACCAATTTTCAGATGGCAGAAGATCCGATATGAATACAGTGTTGCGTCGGCAGGATCCAACATGATTCCCTGATGAAATCAAATTGTGAGAGCATAATATGTCATTCCAATATTAAACTGGGCGTATCAATTTTATTAATATGTATGACAATACGATCCTTTTTTAGTAAAATATGAGCAGTACACTCATCATTCCATTAGAATGGCAATACTCAGATAGTTGTCCTTCATTATCACAACATTCATTAGAGTGTAGCACTTATTACCAAATTACCATACTCAGATAGTAGTCCTTCATTTCCGGGCCACTGTTTTAGCATTGCTAAAGACACACCAAAACTAACCAACAGGCTACTAAAATAGTATAAACAACTAAGTAGGAAAATTTTAATGATGAATAAATCATTAAACAAATGAATATTTATTTATAAGCAGAAACTGTAGTACAGTAAATCTGTCCCAGATCATGCATATTAGTTTTGAGTCACAAACAGATCACTACTGTTTACTATATAGAACAAATGTAGAATACCAAACAAGCACCAGATTCACCATCAAGTTAGAATTTAAAAATAATCACAAACACCACCTATATGTAGATGCTTCAAGAAGCGGTTTTTGGCGTGCATGGTGCAGACACACATGTTTTGCCACCCATGCCGCCTCAGGAAACATGCATTGTTTAGCTCTATAATATGAAAACATCACTGCTTTCAGAATAAACAAATTTCATCATGTAAGGTTATTAGGGATGAGGCCAAGTTGTGGTGTATGGTGGGAAATACAACACATGCAAACTCTACAATACACCTCCAAGCTACAGATTCCTCATTTCGTTGGCACTCCACACCCTACAATTACCCCCCCCCCCCCCCCCCCCCCCCCCCCCCCGCCCACCACCACCCGGCTCGAACTTGCATGCTTACAGGTCATGGACTACCTCCCTAAGCGTTTGGTACTCCCTCCCTTTAAGGCCAAACCAGGGGACATCCTCTCCCCATGCCCGTGGTTGAGTGTATTTTTATGTTCCATCTTTTCTTCTTAATAACCTAGCAGTTTAACAATTAAGTAAGAAAAAAGAATTAGCAAGAAATAAAAGCTCACATATTTTATCACAATATTTGCATCAGCGCTAACCTCCAATAAGTAATCAACACACTCATTTAAGCCTTTGCTAGTTGCCATAGCTAATGGAGTATCAGGATTTGTAGAATTCAAATCAGCACCAGCCTGTGATTAGCAATAGTACTGAATTCAATAAAAGAATGTTTCAAGAAACTCTCCAGGATCAATATATAAAGAAAGCATATTGGGTACCACCTTGACAAGGAGCTTCATCATGCACTTTAAGCAAGAAGATGCACCAACTTTTTCATATGTGACACAAAGAATTTCTTTAGTTGGGTGTGTACAAATATCCATATCAAGCTGCAATAGGAGAGTTATACATATTAGTTCAGTATCCAGTGTCAAAGCAATTGATAATCACCACTTAAAATTTGGAAAAGCAGAAATATATCTTTTATATGAATTCATAAGGTAACATCACAATAGTTCTTCACTCATTTTAGAATAAATATAAGACTTCAACGTTCATTAGGTAATCCTCACGTTCATTAGGTAATCCTCAGGGTGGGTGGGGGGAGGCATTGCCCAAAACAAACAACTGTAAATCTGTCCCTAGAAAACCCTCTAAGGCAGCATAAGTTGATGAGAAAATCAATTCAATGCATCATGATTTGGAACCAATTGTGGGTTGCAGGTAGAAATATAGGATGACTAATTAAACATGGAAGCACTTGTGTTCAGAAAAAAATAAACATGGAATGGTAATAGTCAAAGTCAAAAACATATAAAAGAAGACTACAATGAAAGGAGTCCAATGTACCAAATATCGAATACAGTGAGCGTACCATTCTTGTTTGGGTTTTGGACACTAAAATCTTATGGCCCCAAAGTGAGCACACCATTCTTGTTTGGGTTTTGGACACTAAGATCTTATGGCCCCAAAAAAGGCGCAGCTAGAGCGAAGCTAAGCACAAGTTCCAGCCCCTCAGCACCCCAAAACAAAGAATATCCCACCCCACCATGTTTAAGTAAAAATTTTGTATTAATTATTATTAATAATATCTGTGTGGTGCACCAATAAAATCTCTGACACCAAACTTCTCACGCACAGCAGAAACATGTAGTGGTGTCCCTTCAGAAGAATCAACATCATCACTAGCTCCTGTAGATAGCAGCAAATGTGCTATTCCATTGTACCCTGGAAAAAAAAAAGAAACATACAATAGTGTTAAAGTAACAAACTAATCCAGCCACCAGTCCCCAATATATATGAAGCTCTAATTCCACTAAAACATGAAAAATGTTTAGGCGATCATTATTGTAACTTTACACCCAGATAGAAATTCTAAGCACTGTGCAGTCATGAACTAAAAATAAGAAGTGCAAGTTGAAATGAGGACATTCGTAGAAAGGGAACCTCGTTTGCAGTGGCCCATGACATCTTGCTTCTCCTCATGCAGTGGCCCCAGAAGCTTATCCTCATCAGAGTCCTTACAAATTCTCTCCAGAATCCCTACAGCATCAAAGCAAACAGGGAAGTGAAAAACTTCTCAAAAGTATACTCCATAGTATGTTCATAAGAGACAATTGCATAACACAAGACTAAAGCCCTCGTGAAACCCAGCGAACATGAACCCTCCTAAAATCACAGTTCGCAACATAAACAAGGCCAAACCATAAATAACCTAGGAGGGAGCCGTTTCTAAAAACAGCAAAGCATGATAGCAGCAGTACGTACACAGAAATCTTATCTCAATTAGCAATATTCACTCAACGTGCATGCTCAGAAATCTTAGATTAACATTTGTATATAAAAAGGGAAACCACTATGTGGTTGTGCTCCAAACAAGTACCAGACCACGATTTACCCCCACACATTTTTTGAACGTAAATTTACCCCCACACATGAGTCTACCAAGTGTACTATCCATCTCCACACCGCCATACATGAACAAATATGAACACGCTTTACCCCACAAGTCCTCCATGCACAGCAGAACACGATTCGACTACTACAGAGGGGGGGTGAAGCACCCACAACTTCAAGGCAAACCAAAAATAAATGCCGTTTTGGGAAAGAAGGAGAGGAAGAATGTCTCGATCTCACCCATGGAGTTCACCCCGTCGAAATCCGACGACGATACTGTGCGATCCACCGAATCCACACGAGAGGACGACCGGGAAGCAGCACCCACGACTGCTCCTCCATGCAGAGAAGAATAAGATTCGACTACACAAGGGGGAAACCCAAAGTTCAATCAAAACAAGGCAATCCACAACTTTAACCAAATATAACGCAGATTTGGGGAAGGGAGCAGACGTGGTATGTCAATCTCACCCATCGAGTTATGTCCCTCGCAATCCGACGACGCCACGGTGCGCTTCGTCTCACCTGCACGAGGAGAGGAGCCGCAAGCATCACCTACGTCCAGTACAGCAGGATGAATCGAAGCGCAAACGAGGAAACATGAACGAATATCTCTGGCGGCGGCGAGTTTTTTACGTACCGATGATGCCACCGGTTTGCATCGCGGTGGCGGAGGCGGTCATGCCCATGGACGCAGCCATCTGTTTGCCGTAGTCCCCGTCCCCGGCCGCCATCCCTCCGTCGCGCCGGCTTGAGTGCGCCATGGATGAGCGCCTGGGGGCTGGGGTTTTGGGCTACCGTGACTCGTGAGGCGGAGGCTTCTACGGGAAGGCCTCGCTGCGTTGCTCTTGCGTAAGCAGGCAGCCTGCTTTATGCAGCGGGAAAAGGCAGGGACGGAGAGGGAGAGGAGAGGGCGCGCGGTCCCTCTATCGGATGACGCGTGTCTGTATGAACGGCTAGATGGGGTGCGGAGCAGTTGGGGAGGAATGATTTTGCTATACGGCGCCGGACGCGTGTCCTCTAGGGGCGCAGGCTTCACGGTTTTGAAAAGAAATGGTATGCGTACACAACCAGACTGCCAGACTGGCACAAAAACTTGCGTTCAGGCTCGTATGTTTGGCCTTTTTGCTTTTACTACCATCAGGTGCATGACATATCAAGCCAGTAAAAGTGAAAAAAATAAGGAGGTGTTTGGTTTTTTTAACACCTATCGCATAGAATGTTTAGACACATACATAGAGTGTTAAATATAGATTAATTACGAAACTAATTGCTCATATTGAAATTAATTTACGAGACGAATCTATTAAATCTAATTAGTTCATTATTAGTATCCGAACACGCTACAGTGAACCTCATGGTCAACACCTATTAAAATTTAACAGCCCTAGTGTTGACAAAATTTGCTAAAGGAAACTGAAACTAACCTCCATTTGTTACTGAAAATGGTTTGTCGATGGACACTCTTCTTCTGGTTAAATTTACTGGTGGACACCGTGCCTACCAAAATATTCATTTCTATCTTTAAAGAAGAGAGGAGAGTGGTGAAATGTCTTTTATGCCCCTGCCTCTTTCTTCTTACACTCTCACTTTTTTTTCTCCTTCCACGGCATCCCAGGTGTTAGCAGCCAGGCACCCATGGCCGGGGAGATTGCCCTGTCCCTGACGATGGCGGGCATGTCGCTGTTGCTCTCCTCCCCGGGCACTAGCGCCCTCGACACTCACCCTGTTCGTTTCGCTGGTTTATTGTGGCTGAAAGTACTGTTCGCTGGTTTATTACGAGAGAAAAACACTGGGATGGCTGCTGATTCGGCTGATCCAACGAATCGAACAAGGTGACTGTTTTGTCGCACCTACCGCCGCCGGTCACCATACCACCGCTCAGCTCCAGGCTATGGCGCGGAAGATCCCCGTGGGCATGCCAAGATCCGGACATGCACGACATGGCGAGGAGAGCACCCGCTCTGGCTCCCAGGCTGCGCCGCCAACCGCCTCCGAGACGTCAACCACTCAAACGGGTGCCCGGTTGTACCGGCGAGCTGGGTGAAGGTCCCCATCTGCCCCGGCTCGTCCAGCGTCGCCCTGTTGGGCTCCCCCACACGGCCCCACTGGGATCCTCTAGCGCCACCTCGCCCGGGCTCCTCTCTTCGCGGCTGGTGCTCCCGTGGCCAGCAGCCCCTGCGCCTACGTGGCCTGCGCTCGCGGCCAACCCGGCTCTGCTCGTTGTGGCCCTGCGCTCGCACCCATGCTCGTGCCTGGCCATAGTGCGGTCGTGCCATGGGCACCTCACTGCTAACTGGGTTACACCAGTGGCGGACCCAGCTGTGTTCTGGGTAGGCTCAGGACTACCCTAGATTTCCGGCGACCAAGGTAACAGAGCACTGTAGCGAGAACTGTAGCATACTGTGGAGCACTGTTCCTATACTGTATGCCTACCCAATGAAATGGTTCTGGGTCCGCCACTGGGTTACACAGAGAGGGGAAGAAGAAAGAGGCAGGGGCAAAGGGACATTTCACTACTCTTCTATCCTTCAAAGCTAGAAATAAATATTTTAGTAGACACGATGTCTGGCAAAATTGACAAGAAGCAAAATATTTATTAGCAAACTGCTCCATTTTCAGTGTCCGATAGCAAATTTTGCCAATAATGTTTGATCGCCTCGTCGCGTTCTAGAGCAGCAGCCGCAAATCAAGGTTGATCGATACACAAACCGACACTCAGTCCACTGCAGCGGATCAGCACGCATTGCCGCCGACAGGATTCAATGACGGAAGCGCAACTTTAGTACCACCTCCTCGTAATAAATCAAGGGAACACAGCTTAGGGCACTCGCTGACACTCTCGGTGGTTCTGGTATAAATAAAATGATCGACTAGAAAATATTAAGACTACTATTCATAAAATACAAACTATCACTACTTATAGTTTGCAAAGAAATTTTTTTCTTTTATCATACCTCACCTTTATTTTCTCTCTCTTCTTTTTTAGCATGGATCAACTTCTCTCTCACCAAGTATAATATAGCTTCTGCAACCTACTATGATAAATATAGAGCACCTACTTTTTTTATCCGGTCCTACTAACACTTATGGGCTACAAGTAAAAAGGTAGCCTTGGGCCCTTAGAATCAAATGCTATACTGCACAAACGACGTTATCTGAGCAACGATCGACACGGGATTGAGGAGAGCGACTTGAGTACCACGTCTCAAATGACGCTATCCAAGAAACCAGCGACACAAGATCGAGGAAGCGGACTACGTGCCGCCTGCGGGTGTTGTTTTGGATTCTAACCACCCCGGTCTTTACTCTTTACCGGTTTGCACCCCAGACTAAAAAAGCAGACTCCTACCATTTACGTTTAAAAAAAAGTTAAGTTAAATCAAATCAAATAAAGAGAAGGAAATAAAACTTTAGTAAAAAAATGAAATTATCGTGAATCTGTGATACGTCTCCCCCATCTGAACCAGAACCAGTACTGTTTGCGAAAAGGGTGGTTGAACGGCATGAGGGCACTAGAAAAAAGACTATCATTCATGACAAACAAATTTTAAAGTGGATGGGATTCCTCGACGGACAAACGAGGCCTTGCACGGCATTTATGGACGCCTACGACAATAGCTTCATCGATCAGCTCAACCTCTCGCATGCTAAGACAATGCGACAGCTCTTTCCGGACCCATAAGGAGAGCGACCGAGACGTCGCACAAGCCAACACGTCTGATCGCCGATGATGGCTAGGTAGTACAATTAGCCAGTAATAACCTATGATCTCCTTATGCTAAGAAGAGCAGAGCCCGATTGTATAACACTAACACCCCCATAGTATGTCATATTCATGGCGCGTCGTTATAACTTTCACTATTTCTCGATCTTAATACAAAGATGTACAAACATTTTGCATATTCGAGAAAAAAAAATTATCTCCTTATGCTAAGAAGAGCAGAGTCAATTGTATAATACTAACACCCCCATTTTGCATATTCGCCGCGGGCCGCTGCCCCTGCTCCACCGCGCGGGCTAGTATCGGGTTGCGCTGCGTACGCTCCTCCCCGTGGGTCTCCCTGGTTTGTACCTCAGCGTGTGAAGGATGGGGAGAAGAAAGGTTTGACCCAATGACAAGTGGTCAGTGGGTCCTCTCTATGTCATTGTCTATTCATATGGATTTGGGGGCCTTTGTTTGAGGTGCTGCTAGAGTTGAAGCAAAATGTTGAGCTAACAAAAATACTGGGAGCATCCAAATTAGAAGTAGGAGCCCTAATTTGGATGCCTCTACTGGAGTTGCTCTTAGCAATTATTTTTTGGCTCATTGGCATGCCAACATGTTTTTTTTTTGCATCTAATAACTCCTTACAACTAGGAACAAAGCCCTCGTCGCCGCTCCTCCTTCCACACGCTGACCCGGCAAGATGCGGCGTAACAGATGCGGCGCCTGGCAAGAGAGGCGAGGAGGAAGAGGCCAAGGAGACCAGGGACGTCGTGGCCGCATCGTCGTCCAGGTCCTCATGCTGTCTGCGGCGCTCGCGGCCGCGCTGGCCTCTTTGGGCGTTCGACGCGCTGGTGCGCCTTGTGTGGCGGCCGCGCGCGCTGGCCCGGGGCGTCCGGGCGCAGGCCCCCTACCGCTTCTTCCACGGCAACCTCGTCAGAAATCAGGCGGCTTCGCGCCAGGCTGGACGTCGCCGACCACTTCATGCCCATCGCGCGCAGCCGCAGTTCCGGGAATATAATGGATCCCCCTCTATGGTTCGTACTGGTACATTACCACCAACTAACGACTCATCAGTGTCACAGGCAGCAGTTATTAGCTATAGTTACCATGTCCATGGCTCCATGCATGTGGCGTCCGCTTGGCCTGATGCTGTACGTGTTCATGCTGCCGCCATGCGTGGATCGAGCAGGGCACGTGTTCCTGTACTGGTTCGGCTCCACGCCCAACATCTGCCGATCTGCGTGGTGGACTACGCCATGGGCCCATGGCGAAGCACCCGCTGGCGAAACGGACGGCGGGACGGGGCTGTTCGCCAAGAACTACTGCTCCAACGCCAACCTGCTCCGGGGGCTCATGCTAGCCAACACCGACAAGCTCAACGTACACAGACGGCCGGCCCGGCAGCACAACGTACGCAAGGCACACGCCCAGCTTAGTTAGCTCCACGCACCTATACTCTCTCCGAGGGGCACTCATCCAATGACGAGCGCAACACTAGAACTCACGTCATGCATGCTACTGTGTGTTCATCCCATGACAAGCGCAACACTAGAACGGTAGAACCCCACGTCATGTATGCTCCTCTCCAGTGTGTTCGATCGGTGGCAGAGTTGCATCTGGCGGCGCCGGCGAGGGAGCTACTGCAGTACCACGTTTGGGATCTGCGACGCCGATCTCACATACGTGCTCGCTGTTCTCCCCAACCGGCTGTGTGGCTGCACGCAGTACGCCGCCGTGCATGCTCACTGCGCTCTCCATCTGCTGCAGCCGCGCGACGCTCGCCGTGCAGTTGAAGCGGTGGCCGGCGCTGAAGGTGCTCGTGGGGTCGTCGGTGGCGGTGAGGAGGTGGTGCAGCTGCAGCGTGCAGACGACCGCGCGCGCCTCGCCGGACCTCAGCCCGAGGACACCGTGCAGGTCGTTGGGATCTAGGCATCTAGCCGACGACCCCGCCGTGCCGCGCCCGACCCCCCCGGTTGCGCTAGCCACGGCGGCCGTTGTCCCCGTGTCTGGCCACACCGCACGGCCCCGCCGAGAGTAGGCTCCCCCGGAGCAGGACCAGACGCGATGGAGCGCCTCCTGCTCTCCTGCCCACCCCTCCCCGTCCCGACCCACGCCGCTTCGGGCGCCGACAGCGACCTTCTCGAGCTCGACGTCCTCTGTTCGCTCCTCGCCGCGCTCCCGGAGGACGAGGGCAAGTAGCCACCCGACCTCGAATCCCATTGTTTCCACCAAGAACTCCACCTTCCTCTCCACGTCCTCCGGCGAATACAGCATCACCCGCGGCTCGGCAGCGAGCACACCCAGGGCGTCATGGCGGGTCAGTCCCAGCGCGCAGGAACTCCACCCGCCGCCGGGCAGCGACGGCGGCTCTGAGCGTTCCGTGGGTGAGGATCTGGTCCCTCACAGTCACCGTCTGCCGACACCGGAGGTCGCGCAGGAGCTTGAGGAGGCGGGACGGCTCGCCGAGGTCGATGGAGAGGAGACCTTCGTCCGGGTTGGACGCTTTGTTTTGTTTTGTTTGATCTAAACACACGATTTTTTTAACCGTCCGATGTATCGTTGGTTGTGTTAGGGTGCGTACGTGGGATGGGATCGCGAAGGCCATCCGATTCGGGATTTTTTTTCTTTTTTGCGACAACATCCGATTCGTTTATTGTTCTGTTGTCTTACGCTGGCAAGTGGGGAGAGCTCGATCAGTTGACATGATATGGCAGGCCGCAGGGAAGTGTAGAAGCCCAATTCCATTTCAGCACATGTACAAACATTTTCATGTTCAATGCATGGCTGCACATGTATGGACGTTTTTTTTTCTTCTTCTTCTTTTTATTTCTACCATTTTTTCAGTTTTTTACACACACATATAAGTTTCACTAGGTAGCGTACCCGTGCGTTGCTACGGGACAGTTAAACTTTTATACTAAAACACATGGATCGCACGATAAGATAACAATATTGTAAAATTAAATACCAACGTTAAAATGACATTTAATCCAAAAAGCAAAGTCCGTGAAATTAACAGTCATAGAGAGCACAACGTCGCAGGCTCACAAACTCTAATATATAAATATTTCTGTGATACGGCTAAGATAATATATTATATCAGCAAAAAGAAATCTCCGATATCTATTTTTTCGTGAGCCAATAAATCCACAAGTTTCGCCGCAACGGTCATTTTTTCCCCTAGATCATGCCCATGCGTATGCCCATGCGTTGCTACAGGAAAACAACAACCCGTACTCAGGGTGATGAGCATCCCCGCCCACGCTTTGTCAGCGCCACTGCTATCCCACAGCTTTTTTCTGGCTATTATGGTGCGGATCAGCTCCTATGACGCCAACATTAGCACACCGCTGATGTGCATATCATTCTATTTTGTGGCCAATCATCACCGTTACACGAAGCTTCAAATAGCATGATCAATTAATAGATAATTTTCACAACAAAAACACAACCACTTTGGTCACTCTGATCACTCGACCACCTAACCACTCTAGCATCTTTCACTCGGCCACCCTGACACTTGCAATGAGAATTGATAGTGTAGTGCACTTTGACCAAAAAGTTTTAAGCATAACTGATCTGTCATTCTCCACAACATATAACATTGGAATATTATTACACAAGCAAAGGAAGCTTTGTCCAAGAAACGATATAAAAGTACAGGTGTTGATAGATAACCCTTACAATCTGAATATAAAAACTGAACACCAGAATGCAGGGTACATGTAACATCTACGAAGGGCTTCCAGCTGGCCAGAAAATTCTTGGACGATGCTTTCAGAAAATGGTTGGCATTTAGTTCCTGGAGTTATTTATGGTCCACTGGAAGAGATTCTTGTGTTATATAAACCATTAAACTACAAATCAGCCACTATTATGGAGTGGCAGTGAAATGCCTGATGAGTGAAATTAAACAATTCTATTGATACTTTTCTATTCTCACACTTTAATTTTGCAAACAGAGCCGAAAAAAGAGGGATGAAGGAAAGGACACAATGCCTTATAGAAGAATAAAGGGCAAGAACAACCACATTCTAATGTGCAAATTAAAGAGCTAAAAAATAGCATTTCTATATCTGAAGAGTTGTATTCGAATTAGCTCTATGCAAGTCAGGTCTCACCTCAGTGCCAAACACTGATAAGTTGCTTCTCCATTCTTATCGTACTATTTCTAGCGACCACTAATGTTGATGATCCCTTCTAAACATATATAATACGTCAATTGATATTCTAATTTAAGCAGCACAGTTTACAGAGAGGAAATAATGATTGTTTAGTAATCCATATCCTAGCAGCTTCTGTAGAGTTTCCTTCATTTATAAAAATTGGCTGTGCCCTTGACATTCGAGCAGACAGCAGATTAAGTGCATCTATAATCATGAATATGCAAGTTGTAGAAAACCTGAGCTAATGATAACAAACCTGGAATCTCCAAGGCACAAGATATATCTAATAGGTTGATCAATTTCCTCATTGATAATCTGTAAAGTATAGCAGTTGTATTTATAGCCTAAACATGACATCTGGAAGGGCAGGAGCAAAACAAAAATACTCAAACAAGAACTGAAGAAACATGGTTGCTAGGTAAATACAGATTAGAACCAGACATCATATTGGAGGAAAACCATGTAAATCAAGTGCAGAGCATCTGAACATGCCACCAAACAGTCAGCGATAGTCTGTAGAGTAGAACGATTGTATTTACAGCCTAAACATGGCAGCTAGAAGAATAAATTGGGCAGGAGCAAAGCAAAATTATTCAAACAAGAACTGAAAAAACATGGTTACCAACTAAATACAGATTGGAAGCATACATCATATTGGAGGAAAACCATGTAAGTCAAGAGCAGGGCATCTGAACATGCCACACCAAAAGAGGACTAACAAGTGGACCAATCAGACAACCCTTTAAATTGAAATTAAGTTAATGTGTTTCTCTTAGACATAAAAAATAGAACATCAGGGAAAGCAAATGGAATTTATCTGCACAACATTTCTGATTCCAATTTAATCATACATGGTACATCATCTCCTTACCTCCTTGCTTTCGCACTGCTACCAAAAGTCCTTGTAATAGTGAAGATTATGACCAGACAGGTGGCATTGGTCATGGGTCTATTTGTTCATCAGAATTTCATATCACTAATCAGGGATGTAGCTCCTATAGCAAGGAAGCAATATGGTCACACCACTTGTACCGCCCTGTGTTTTATCAAGGAAATGCGTGAATTCATCTAAGGACACCAACACATACTGGATTACAATGCAACTGGCAAGCCTGACAATGTCCAAGTTCATAAAACAGAAGTGATGATCCTCGTTAATATAACTATTGCGTGAGATACAATTTTGTAATGAAAAAAAAACATGGCATTTGGGAGAAGACTGGGAACGACTAACCTTGTTTATAGCATCAAGGAATAGAATGCACATGATTAGTGATCTGGTGAGGCCGCTGCCCCTTCAGCTACAAGCTGAGCCACCGGTCCTCTTCTGATTGCAACCGTCGTGGAGGAGAACGTCAAGATGCAACACGCTAGGGGTCACTGCTCTTGTCCGCCTTTCGCATGCTCGTCTCCGGGATGGGGGTAGAGAGGTCCGCCTCTGCATGTTGGCCACCGGATCAAGGCCGCCCGTACTGGATCTGGCAACATTATTGCCATGGGCACCACTGGATCTTGACGGACCTGGGGAAGGAGGCCGGGGAGTGCGGAAAGCCTCTGCCTACACCAATCGCCTGATCCGCAGTTTGCAGTGATGGAGCCACGAAGGTAGACGGGAGATCAAACAGAGAGGAGCCGGGGTTGGGGCGGAGGCCGGATCCGATGGGAGACGGGCGGGGCGAGGACGACGGCGCGGTTTTTGCCATGGCCAGTGAATCTACATAGAAACTACTCAACATCCAAACCTCCAGTCAGATCCCGCGCGCACAGCCACGAAGACCCTAGTGAGACATGGGAATCGGCCGCCCCGAACCCTGGGGAGACTGTAGTCGAGCAAGGTGGGTGAAGGGAGAAGGGGGATGGGGATGGGGAGGACTCACCGGTGCCGATGCGTGACTCGAGCCCCCTGCAGTTGAGCAACTTCCTGCGGTAGTTGGTGATGGCGGCCTGTCGGCGCGCGGCGGCGGCGTCCTCCCCGTCGGCCATCTCATCGTCCCGCAGTCTGTCTCTTGTGTAGTTTTTTGCTTCCGTCGTGAGAAGAGAATCGTGCAACCATCTCGTCGTCCCGCCTCTTGCCTCCGGCCCCTCACCTGAACTGCCATCAGCTTTGGCAGCCGCCGCCGATCTGTGTTGCAAGCGAAAGAAGGCGGCGGATGTCGCGCGTGGGAGGATGTCCGTCGCGGGGTTCTCACGATATTTGTCCGCCACGCTGCCTGGAGATGGGCGGCGAGCGGCATCGGCAAGGCGGGAGGGCGAGGAGGACTGGAGGAGCCGTCGAGGGCGAGGGCTGAGGAAGGAGGGAGACGTCGTTTTGTCGAAGAAAAAGAGGTGTTCGGGGCGTGGGAAAAAAAAGAGGTGTTGGGGGCGTGGGATTCGATCCCTGGCTGCATAGGTCGCACGGGGTGGAGGGCGTGCGGTGCGGGGGTGGGGGGCGCGGAGGGATCGCACGGGCAGAGCGACGAGGCCAAGGTCGATTGTCGCACGAAAAAAAGCGTCCACTCTTTAGTTTTTTAGTTGTAGGAGATACATATTTCATATTTGTGCTAATATGTTATGATATTAATTTATACATTTAAATTCTTATTAAATATAACTTATATGTCTAACTTTACATCTTAGTCATTTATCAAGTTTTATATCTAAGTCATATAAACAAGTTATTATAATACTAGTCAACATGCACGTGCGGCACGCACGTGCGTAGAAGATATCGTGTTAATTTTTTATTTTTTTAGCTTAAATTGTTATTATTTTATTATTCTTTTATTTTTGTATTTTTTTAATCTAATATTTTTTTGATAATTCAGATGACATTTGGATAGTTAGTCGGTAAGGGATATGAAATGTGATGTGTTGCAAGCAGTTTTTGGGTGAGGTGCGCGAACTCGTCGGCATAGGACGCCATCTCCGGGATGCCGCTGAACCATAGCCTGTTCCACACTACCGTGCGGAACCTGGTGGCGCCGCTTGAGTCCACCATCGCGATCTCCGGCGGCTCGCCCCTCGTGACAACCATGTACCGTAAGGTCCCCGGCGACGGGTCGTTGGGCGCCTTCTAGGACTGGAGGTACCACTCCGTATCCGTCCACAGGTTGCGGCCGATCTTCACGCCCGGTACCAGCGTGTTCGTCGGGTGGTCGAACGACTGCCGCGGGATGCCGCCGCTGCTCCCGTCTCGCACCACGAGGTTATACATGTGTGCATATGACACTAATGAATCGATATTGTTCGTAACGTATAGGTGGGCTGGGTATTCTTTTTGGTGTGAAAAAATAGCGATATGAGGAAACACAACATAAACACGCGTAAAGAATTAAAAGTTTTCCGGCCGGGTCCGTTTGTCAGTTTAGGACGGGAGATTAGATGCGTTGGATCTATGATCTAAGGGCTAAAACATAGGGTGGGTAGGAATTGCCGAGTAACAGGTATTTTTCAATTCCTTCGCTCTTTTATAGTATAGATAAGTCATCAATGTTTTCATGTACATATAAGTTTATTCACCTAACTTATAAGTTATACAAACAAGTTATTGTAATATAAGTTATCAATGTTAACTTGAACAAGTTATTATAGTATAAGTTATCGATGTCGACTTGTACATATAAGTTTATTCTCTAACTTATAAGTTATATAAACAAGTTACTATAATATAAGTTATTAATGTTGACTTGTACATATAAGTTTGCTCATCTAACTTATAAATCTAACTTTTACATGCATGTCATCTAACTTTGTCACGTAGTAAGTTTATATGTATAAGTCATACGCATAACTTTGTCACATAAGTTATCTCTACTATAATTGACCACTTCGAATTATTTTAGGTTCACCAACGAAAATGTCCCCCGCTGAGTAGTCTAACTATTGTGTACCCAGAAAATACACACAGAAATTCGTCTTCGTTAAAATCAAGGGCTAATAAAATATCTAAATCAAAACCGATGGCCACGATTAGATGTGTGATGCAGGCTTCTCACGCATCTCACACCCCGCGCGCACTGCACCGGCTTCAACACACGACAACCCGCAGCAACCAGCGATCGAACCCTGCTATCTACGGGAAAAAAGACAAAAAAATCAGAGCAGCGAGACAGGCGAAGGGACGCAGGGGTAGGCAGCGCGTGCGGCAGGCCGCCTGCAGCCTCCGCGGCTCCGCCGCCCCGCGGACGAGCGGCAGACGGCAGGGGCGCAGGGCGCTGGCTACTAGGCGCCGAGGCTGCCCATGCGCCGAGCGTGAGGTCGTGAGCGTCAGACGGCTGGGCACCTCACCGCCACGGGCAGAGCTCCTCCCTCCGCTCGCCCGAATCCCCACGCCCCCGCGTCTGATTGCGGCGCGCCCCGCCCCGATCCATTTGATCCGCGCCGAATCGTCGCCGCTCGGTGCAGAACCCTAATCCGATCTCGATCCGTTTCTCTGCGATGGGCGCTGGCTGGCCGCGATGGCCCCTCCTCCGCCACCCCCGCCGTCGGCGCCACCTTGGGAATCTCAAGTTTGAGATCCACAAAGAGAAGGCGGTCGTCGGCCTCACCTTATTGAAAAAAGGGCAAGCAGGTTAGTTCATTTCAATCCATCATTCTTGCCTTGCTTTAACCAATCTGCTATTTTCATCACTTAAGAACCTTTGGAGAGTATAGTTGTGGCCTGGAACTTGTGCTCATATGCATGCTGTGTATGCTTGTTTGACATACTTTTAAGATTCATAGGTTTAACATTTTCAGATATAGGGTTATTTTTTATTTTTAGAATCTGGCTATTTTTAATGTTTTCAGTACAACTGTGTTTCTGATCCTCGCCGATTTTAGGATTTCGAAATTTGGGGAAAACTTTGAATCTACCTTTGTTTTGAGAAATAGAGAGGGAATGCAACTGCCATGCAATGAGTTTTTGTAAGATCTGAATTTTAGTGCTCAGATTATTATAATAAGTGTGCATGCTAATTCTTTATTAGAGATATCTAATTAAGTTCTGAACTTCTTTGGCATGTTGATAATCTGAAAACGGGAGTAAATTCTGCAGGTTGCCGAGTTTCTTGGGTTTCATGGATTAGTCTCTCAAAGCATCAAGAAAACTGTGGTCCAGGATTAGCCGCCACCGCACTAAACGCCAAGGTCCCAAGGCAAGTTTTGAGTTGACAGGGAGCATGGTTTATATTTCTAAAGAAACATAGATAGCACAATTCAATATATTATAAATGCTATTTGTGTGCTGCGAGTTTGCAACTACCAATGTTGGTTGTTGCTCTGTTGCCGTCTTGTTTATTATAAATAAACCTTTATGAACTCAGCCAATCCTATGTTGTCAATTTAATTGTCATCTCTGGTACTAATGAAATCTTAGTCTCATTTGAAGTCTTTGGCTTACTTTTTGGTCTCTCTTTCAGGAAGACTTTTTGCCAAGAATGCCGACACCACTAGAGTACATTTTTGGGTCTATCTTCTGGTAACTGGATCACGTTCACTTTCACCAGATTCTTATGTATTTCTGCTCTTGTTCAGGGAAAAAAAAACAACTGCACGTATGACTGAGTTTTTCACCAGACCTTTATGCTTTGGACAGCTTGCCCTGCTTGCTTTTCCTCATCTGCTTGAGAGATACATTTAAACAAGACAAGAGAAAATTTAAATATCCAAGAAGATTGTACACTCCTGGGAGAATGTATCATATAGTTGTTGTCAAGTCTACCATTTTGATATTGTTGCTACATAAATTGTCAAATGTATTTTTTTAACGGCCTACTTATACTGTAATATTTTTTATATTTTTGCCAAATAAATTGTCAAATGTATTGTTTATCCATCCTACTTACACCGTCACATTTCTATCAGTTTATATATTTCTCTTCTTAGCAAAGAGAGTGAGATATTGTAGCAGACACTAAATTCAATAGGGGTGAGTGCAGCTTGTTTTTTGCAATCTTTGACAAATTGTTGATACACGAGAAGCTGACATGCACCCTTTTTTGTGTCATTTGATCATTTCAGATCTTATAACTACAATGCAACTCAACTGAACTAATATCTCAAAGGATGAAATATTAGTTTGGAGGAGTTAGGCAGCGAGCGACAGCTGCCGGTGGCTAGCGCATGGAGCCAAAGGCTCTGCTTGGCCACCCCGGGTTCGAACCCCGGTGACCACGGTATTTCCGTGCATAGTGCACGGGAATGAGGAGAAAAGGCTCCCCGGTAAAAAAATAGTTTGGAGGAGTTAACTTGGAGGTTTTTTTTCCTGCGTAGAATATGGAGCAATTTCTGATTCAGTTTCATGGCTTATTTATTTATAGTTATTTTCATTGCAACATTTCAGGTTTTGCAGGGTGGTCA
The DNA here is from genome assembly GCA_038087645.1 of Saccharum hybrid cultivar R570. Classification (NCBI taxonomy): domain Eukaryota; kingdom Viridiplantae; phylum Streptophyta; class Magnoliopsida; order Poales; family Poaceae; genus Saccharum; species Saccharum hybrid cultivar. Next base: position 30,702,681 of record JAQSUU010000001.1, on the reverse strand, counting down.
AGTCATGATGAACGTAGAGACCATAAGTCAGACTTTGAAGTCTCTGAAGAAGAAAAGAAGACAAGAATGGGCTCTTTGAAGAAAAAAGCAATAGATGCATCAACTAAGATTAGGCATTCATTAAAAAGAACAGGAGAAAGAGTGGTAGTCGGGTCCTTTCTGTGTCTATTGCCTGCAAGACATGATGACTATCATATGATGCTGAGGTATATAACTATATATCCAGTAAATTATGATGTGCCTTTTATTTAGCTTGATGCGTTAGTTCTCATTTTTTTTCAAAGCTGGGGCGGCGGCTGCGGCTGGCCTGGCTGGGGGCGCGCCTCCATTGTCCGTGGGCACAGCTACCACGGCGCTGCTACCCGCATGTTCTCTTCGCTTCTGGAGTTGTTGGGAGGGAGAGGCGCTTTGGTTCCTGGATGAGTTGTGAAGGATTTTTTTTTGAGGGGAGAGCTGTGAAGGAATTGGGAGCACGCAAAGAGGTGGTGGCGCTCCTGCTGCGTCGGTGCCCCTCGGAAAGGGGAAAGGAAGGGTCACCATGCTCGAGCAGGAGTTTTTTCTCAATCTTTACCTTTCTTTTCCAGTTATTCATCTTCTGTCTGAACCTTATCACTGATCGTTTTGGAACTAGGACTCTCAAGTAGGTCCTACAATTTTATATCTTGTTTCTACATCATATACTCCGTCTGTAAAAAAGATGACTAAGCAATGAAAGGAAGATGAAAAAGCAATTTAAACGATGTTCTTTTTTGAAGTTGAGTTTCGTGCTTACATGAAATTTTGATATCCCTAAAATCTTTTTTGCTATGTTGGTATTCAATAATTTGAAATTTTATAAAGTGATGCTTGCTGTATTAAGTATGTGATTTAGGTTGTCCTTCTGTAAATTAGATTTGTTTTACTTGCCTCCGTTCTTCTTCTCTTTTGGAGAAGTCTCCTGACAATGTAAATCATTTGTATCTTAGACACTGCTACTCTTGGAATTTCGGTCGGTTACTTTAAAGGAAGGTCAAATATACACATTCTTTCAAAAGAAAATGTTCCAAAAGTAGAAGCTGAAGGTCAAGAGATGGTTCATGTATCAATTTGGACTTTCTGATGTTCTTCATTTTTATAAGACCCTTTTGCAGCTATGCTATAGCAAGTTTTCATTATATTGATTTGAGTTGTCTATTGATTTTTCTATGCACCAGGTCAGTGGAGACCTCTATGTTGCTAGACATGCTCTGTGCAAATAGCTACAAGGTTGAAGCACAATTTCTTTGAGAAGGTGTATGTTGCACTGTTTGGCTACATCTTTGAGTCAATACGAAAATACTAATTTTCCTGAAGGTGATATTGGTTCTTGGGAACACGAATATGTGAGGTATGACTGAACTGAGATGATATATTTCCTGGCTCCTTCAATCAGATTTTCTAAGGAATAAAAATGCGTTGGTAATATTCAAGTACACTAGGAATAAATGTTGTTTTTGGTTACATCATTTTTGAATTGTAAAGTTGTACATTCGATCGACTTGCTGTGATGCTAATCTGAGCCAGTTCAACTTGTTGTCTGGTAATTATGGCATAAAAATTAGAATTTTGATTCTCATGATAGGAAATGGGAATTGACCAGTTCAACTTACTGTCTGCTAATTTTGGCATAAAAATTAGAATTTTGTCTCAGTATAACAAATGGGAAATTTCTGGAAGAGGTCAACGTATTGGATCTTGACTTTTTTTTCCTGAACAATGCTTTACAAATTCTAAATGAAATGGAGAAATCTGCTACCTGTGGCTAAGTCTCAGCTAGCCGAGATAATTGATGGATATATGATGGATGGTTTTGAATCTTTAGCTAAAATGTGAATTTGTGATAGAAAACATGCCATCCTGAATATGTTTACATATGCTACTCTTTGGGCATTGTGGAAACTGATAAACTCTATATATTTTTAGTATCCCAGATAGTTTTGCGTGCTAGCGGTGAGTTGTGTCCAGTCTGTCATTTGGATAAACTGTAGGTTTGATTGTCCCAATCGGAGTATTTCCTTTATTTTGCTTTAATTGATTCTAGAATCCAAGTATCCAACTCTTGTGATGTACTGTGCAGATGACCATCGCCGCAGCACCGTCTTCTAGATTTATGATTACTAGATTATTAGTAATAATCTCTAAGGTTCATCTACCAGACATCGCTGCGGTAATATGACATCAGATTCTTGGGGATAATAATGAAATTGTTATGGACTGACATATATATACATTATTTGTAGGTGCCTTCTGTTGATTTCTTCTGTGAGTTTTAGGACAAATTACATGTGAAAAAAATTGAGCAGAAGTCAAGCAGGAACCCTTTTGAGATCATCACGCAGGATATGGTCACTGTTTGTTTGGTATGTAGAATCCTGAAAGCTGAATCATTTTCTGTTGTAGTGCTTGCATAGTTGCACAGTCATTTTCTGGAGCCTCATTTTCTTCAATCGACAATTGTTCCCTGTAATATATGAGTGACCCATGACTGTTTTTTGACTAACAATCAGTTAGCAGACTATAGTTTTTGCTCTGATTTCAATTTTCATATAGCGAGAAGTTAGGCTATAGGACAGAAGTTAGGATTGTTAATGAAAACTACTTTAGTGAGAAGTTAGCAAGAACTACTTTATGAACCTGTATTTTAGGAAAACAAGCATTATGGATTGTTAAATGGGCTAAATGAGCAGAACTAAATTCATGAGTTTGCTATCTGTACAAATGAACATATACATCCTTCTGCGGGTGTTGGATGGCCTGCTGGCAGTGTGCCTTCTCATGGTCCCCTGGCAGCCTGAGTATGAATCCTCCGAGTGGATGAACTGTTCAAATAAAATCTGCGGGTGTTGGTTTCATGCATGTTTTTATTCTGCTTTCCTAATGTCCTGCCCAACAGATCAAAAAGTACGTTAGGCTAATGCTTCAAATAATTCACTTTTTGTTGCAGTCTAGTAGGTCTAATCAGATTCCTTTAACCAGAGTTAGCCTAACGTACTAGGAACTATAATTGTAGATCAGTGTTTCATGGGTTCTCAGGTGTTCGGCTCTACCACTAAGTCTTCATAGTTTTAGCACAAAGAGTTTAATCTTCTGGTGAACAATGGGATTAAAAATTCACTCAGTTCATTAGTTGTGGGCTGTGGCATGGGCTAATAAGAGCCATACTTTCAGGACTAAGCATCTTTGTATCTGCCGATTACTGAATTTGATTTGGCATGTGTAACTTTCTTGTGGGTTGTTGGCATGTATGTAATTTCATTCTCTCTGAATGGAGGAAAGCTTGCAAGTACAATGTGCAACATGCTAGCAGATGATGGCACTTTGGTATTCGCGTTCCAATTGTTGAAGTTATACTCTGCATCTGGTTACTGCATAGCTTACTCGGTATTGCACTGATTCTTAACTTTCAATTGTAGATTGCTGGGAAGCACATCTTTGAAGACCGCAACTTTGCTGACATTGGGAACACAGTAGCTATGCAATCTGAAGGGTGAGAAAAAGGAGCTATAACTATTTATCTTTATTTTCTGTCTTATACATTTGTGTGATATACTTAGTCTTTTTTTTTTACTTTGGTTCAGTGGTATATTCTGCATCTTAGATGACTGGGCGGATACTATACTTCTTATATGCTTTAACAAAAGATAGTTTTGCGTCCTCACATGTTAGAGTTATAAGCAAGTGTTGAATTCAGGTTATGTCATCTCACAAACATTAAAATATGGGACCTTAGACCGATGTAATTGTTTTGAAGTAATTGATCCCTTTCATTAGCAAAATATTATTTCTATATCACTGGTGGGTTTTTATCAGATTGGCAATCACAGTGTTTGAAAGACATCATGGTAGCACAGACCAAAATGTTGTCCGTAAGAGGGAGGTGAAATGGTGACAGAAAGTTATGTACAACATGAAGCTTCTATGTTGCATATATGAAAGATTGTTTTTATGAAGATTGTTTTATTTTTAACTTTTCCCCGTCTTGCTGAAAGGAAATGGAGCTTCTTTACATTTCAAATGACTGGAGATGCAATAATTGATTAAGGCTTTTAGAAAAGTATGTGAGCACCCTTCTTCCAGCAGCTATTCTGTATGCAGTGACTACATTTTCGGTCACTGTTTTCTTTCTACTCACGTGCTTTGGTTCATGTTGGCCATGTCATTACTTAAGCAATTCATAAATTATTTGTAGTGTGGGAGATATGACTTTATTATGTCTTGTTATGCATGAGTGTTTTTCGGATTATATACATGGTCATATACAATTGCGTGAGACTTAAACTATGGAAAAATGTTGTTGTTTGGTTATTTTTATGTACATCCCAGAAATAAAGCCGTAGCGTTAGCACGGGCACTGTACTAGTACGTTTAAGTTATGCACGCGTCCAACAGGAACTGAGTGTGCTGCCGAGCTTACGAAACTGAAACGGAAGCACGCATGCGAGGTCAACCAAAAAAGGATGTTCGTCAGATTTGCATCGTACGGTTTGAAAATCGTGTGTCCAAGCTGGTTGAAACACTCGATTTTTTTGTTTGTTGTTTTCCAGCTTGCCAACGCTCGACTGTGATCTACCGTTAAAACAACATTCTAAGCGAATACACCATTGTTGCTAATATTCATGACAAAATGCTGAATAAAAACCTTTCTCTTGTGAATGTCTATGGGCCTGCTCAAGATGAATTTAAAGATCAATTTCTAAGTGAACTTGCAATTATGTGCCTAAAATGTAAATATCCAATGTTGATTGGTGGGGATTTCAACATTCTAAGATTTAGTGAAGATAAAAATAAAAACTTCACACAAAATAGATTCTCTGACATTTTCAATAGGATTATCAATTTGTATGAGCTCAGAGACTTGGCTCTGCAAGGGGGAAATACACATGGAGTAACAATCGAAATGATCCTACATTTAAAAAATTGGATAGAGTTTTCATCTCTAGTAGCTGGGAGCAGGAATTCCCTTTATGCAACATTAAAAAGTTACCCAGATATACTTCTGATCATAACCCCATCATATATAGCAGAGAGTTGAGTCAAAGCAAGAATTCAAAGTCTTTCAGCTTTGAAAATTCTTGGATCAATCATCCTGATTTCATTCCTAAAATGAGTGAGATTTGGAACAAGAAAGTAATAGCAAAAAGTAACATTGAACGATGGTGCATTAAAGTTAATAGAATCAAAAAATTTCTTAAAGGCTGGGGTCAGAGTATTAAAGGTCACAATAGAAAATACAAGAAGCTCTTGCGAGAGGAGTTAGAGAAATTAGAGATTCTGGAGGAAGAGGATAGTTTACCATCCAATTTGCTAGAGAGGAAGGTGTTTATCCAGAAAGAACTAGTGAAATTTCTGGAGGAGGAGGAAAGTTACTGGCATAGAAGATCAAACTCAAATTGGTTACTAAAAGGTGACAACAATACAACATATTTCCATAGGATTGCTAATGGAAAAAAGAGGGAAAACACCATTTTCTGCCTTCAAGGGGATAATGGGAATATAGAAGGTGATGAGTTGATTTCTGAACACGCCACTCATTATTATAAGAATCTCTTTGGCCCTTCGAACAATTCAAATATTCATGTTGATCCAAACTGTTGGGATCCTGGGGAGAAAATTTCTGAGGAAGAAAATAAGGAGTTGACTAAGGATTTTGATATGGATGAAATCAAATTTGCAGTTTTTTCTATGGAGAAAAATACTGCTCCTGGCCCTGATCATTTGCCCATTGAATTCTATCAGAGTTGTTGAAACATCATTAACAGGGACCTCCTGACCCTGTTTAAGGATTTCCATCAGAATAATCTAGATATTGGCCATTTTAATTATGGTGTCATTACTTTACTACCAAAAATAAAGGACGCCAATAGAATTCAACAATACAGACCGATTTGCCTGCTTAATGTGGTGTTCAAGATTTTTACAAAAACAATTATGTTGAGATTAGAAAAAATTATGGGAAAGATCATTAATAAATGCCAATCCGGATTTATCAAAAACAGAAACATTATGGATGGAGTGATGGCGTTGCATGAAATCTTGCATGATACCAGAATTAAAAAGAAAGATGGCATAATTCTTAAGCTTGACTTCGAAAAAGCTTATGACAAAATCAATTGGAATTTTCTGTTCAAATGTTTGGAGCAGAGGGGTTTTCATAACCTTTGGTGTAGATGGATAAAAGATATTGTGACTACTGGAACCCTTAGTGTTAAGGTGAATAATACTCAAGGACCCTATTTCTCTACTGGGAAAGGGGTGAGACAAGGAGATCCTTTGTCTCCTTTTCTGTTTAATATTGCGGCTGACACTCTAGCCAAAATGATGAATAGTGCTCAAAAGAACAAACTCATAACTGGCTTGGTGTCTGAATATGTTGAAAATGGAATAGCTATTTTACAGTATGCCGACGATACCATCTTATGTATCCAGGATAGCAAAGAGCAAGCTACTAATTTAAAATACCTGCTGTACTGGTATGAAATCATGTCTGGTCTTAAAATTAATTTTAGCAAAAGTGAAATCATCATGACTAGCCAAGACATAAATAAAACTATGGAATATGCTGATACTTTCAACTGTTCAACGGGTAAATGGCCAATAAAATATTTAGGAGTCCCTGTCTCGGGCTCCAGGCTCCATGTTGCGGATTGGTTGCCACTCAATGAAAAAATCATGAAAAGGTTGGATGGGTGGCAAGGTAGTTCCTTGTCCATTGGTGGAAGGACTATTTTGCTCAATTCTTGTCTAAGTAGTATGCCAACTTATGCCATGTCCATGTACCTGCTCCCTGGTACTATTATTGAAAAAATTGATAAAATCAGGAAGAGATTTTTTTGGCAAGGAGGGGGGATGAAAAAGAAATATCATTTGGTGAAATGGAAAATTATTACAAAGCCAAAAAAGAATGGTGGTTTAGGTATCAAAGACTTGAAAAAAATGAATAGAAGTCTTTTATGCAAATGGTGGTGGAAGTTGGAACATGAAGAAGGGGTTTGGCAAGAAATTGTTAAAAGAAAATATTTGAAAAACAATTGGATTTCTCAGATTACCCAAAAGCCATCTAATTCCCCTGTGTGGAATGATTTGGTCAAAATAAAACACATATATGTTAAAGGGAGAATAATGCGGCTTGGAAATGGAAAGAGGATTGATTTTTGGCATGATACTTGGTGTGGGTCTCTTCCTTTGAAAGATAGATTTCCCAACTTATATGATATTTGTTTTGATAAAAAATGCTCTGTGCATACTATTTGCTGTCGTAGTTGGAGACTCTTTTTCAGAAGATGGCTCTCAGAAGAATTACAGAATCAGCTGCGAGAGTTACATGATATGCTTTTCAGATATAAGACTAATGAAAAGGCTGATAGGGTAACTTGGAAATGGGAGAAATCTGGTAATTTCTCTGTAAAATCAATGTACAAACATTTGTTCACGAATGATGAAGGGGATGGGAACAAACAGCTTTGGAAAGCTAAGATACCTCTTAAGGTCAAAATATTTATGTGGCTGACTTTGCAAGATTCTATTCTGACCAAAGACAATTTGCTCAAGAGAAAATGGAGAGGTAGCCCTGCGTGTACATTCTGTCAAGACACAGAATCTGTCAATCATTTGATGTTTGAATGCCCTGTGATGAAATATGTTTGGAGCATTATGGCCTACATACTTGGGGCAACTGTAAGACCGAGTTCTTTTTCTCAGTACTGGATTTGAATCAATCGGCACTTGCCTGGTGGAAAACATGTGTTCTTTGTTGGGTTGGCAGCAGTTTGCTAGTCAATTTGGAAAATAAGAAACATCATATGCTTTGAAGGAAAAAGAGTCAAAACTCCCACTGAGATCATTTGCCTAATTTGCTCCATGTTAACCTACTGGGTAGGTTTGCAGAAGGACGCAGTCTCGACGCAGATGGAACATGGAGCGGAGGTCCTCAAGGCTACGGCGCTTCATTTTCACCAACATGGGAGCGTGGATGGAGGAGATAATCGCCTGGCAGTGATATGATACTTCGACCTTCAGAAGGGGAAAGGTGGCTTCGTTAGAGGACCGATCGCAGCCTGTGCGCTGGCAGTATGTTTTGCCAACGGGCATGTAATAAATTTAGACTAATCGGGGACTTGGTGTCTGCGGGCTGTGATGAACGGTTTTTTGAGTTTTTGTTTTGCGCGAGGAGGGGTTCGTCTGTCAGGTTTACCCGTTGGTTTGAACCCTCTGTGTTCATTCCAATGTGGCTGTCGGCATGTCTGTTACGTTTTTGGGGTTGGGTTGTTACTGTTATCGAACTCTTGTAATTTCGTTGCTCTCGGGTAATGAAATTCGGTTTTACCATTTTGAAAAAAAACAACCGAACAATAGGTAGACATTCCCCTTTGTTCAGCTGTAATTGTAAGGGGTTAGATGCAGAAAAAAATGCCATGTTGGCATGCCACATAACATAAGCGAGGAAAAGCTGACAAGCAGTATGAACCTGTTGTGCACCATTTAACAAGTTATGTCACCTATAAGTGCATTTTCATTTCATGGACCTAAATGATACACCATGACAAGTTCATAGACTCCAGTGCATTTAACTCAAAAAAACAAATTCAGAGGTTGGGTACCATAAATCAAACAAATGCATGCCAAATCGAGAACGGGAGAATCTGGAAAAACAACATGAAAGCAGAACACAAATCAAGAATAGGACCAGATTCCATGTTGTAAAAGGAAGGGGGAAAGGGCTCTTGGGTGCTCTACGTTAGCGAGGGCCCGATGAAGATCTGGCTAAGGGACGGACGAAGACCCAAGCGCCTGGCGTGTGGCGACGGCGGTGCAAAGCAGTGGCAGCAGAGACCTGAGTGCCTGGCGTGACGGGGCCAGGGCAGTCCAGTAGCGTCAGCGGGGAGGCGGGGAGGCGTCTCGAAGCATCCGGCAGCGTTGAGACACGTGTCGCCATGGAGACTCAAGAGGGGCGATCCGTCGGCGTCGGTGGGAGGGAGTTGCGACGTTGAGGCAACCGAGGGGGGAGGATGGCGTGTCGTTGGAGGAGGATTCCTATGATTGAGGGCTGACTGATGATTGATTCTTCTTTCCTTTTCTGCTAAGGTTGTGTTTAGTTCCTCAAAAAAAACACTGTGCAAACAAAAGATTCCCCGTCACATCAAACTTGTGATACATGCATGGAGTACTAAATGTAGATGAAATCAAAAACTAATTGTACAGCTTAGTTGTACTTTGCGAGACGAACGTTTTGAACCTAATTAGTCAACGATTGGACACTATTTACCAAATAAAGCCAAAACGTGCTACAATACTTTTTTTACACCTTTTCGCGGAACTAAACACACCCTAAATGATGGGGGATTCGGGGAGAGCAAGCGCTTGGAGCCGGGATCGAGGCACGGGGGAGCGAGCAACGCCGAGGCCACCGGGGGGGAGCGAGTGAAGAGCGCCGTGAGATGATTGCGCTGGATATATTTTAGTTGTAGAGATATTTAGAAAAAAAAGTTTCTATGACTTGCTTCAAAAGCTAGATGTTAAAGTGTATAAAATTTGTTTGTGTGAATCTTCATATTTAGAAAATTTATCATATACTCCAAAACAACATCCAAAATCCAGCAAAAGCTCATTTAAACTTAATTTTCCTTCTAGAAGCCACTCCTGAAAGCAAATTGTTTTGTTTCAACTTTTGCCTTTTGACTTGACGCCAAAAACAAAAGTTAAAACAAATAGCGCGCTAGTTAAAACAAATAGGGTGAAACAAAACAACTTGCTTTCAGGAGTGAAATACAAAACAACTTGCGTCCAGGATGGATATTCATACTTGCCATAATCATCGCCCTCCAAACTTTTCAACTCCATTAGATTTAGAAATTTTTTTTGCCTCCAACTAGTAAATTTGATATCACGTGCGTACGAGGTACTAGCACGCAAAACACATATGTTTTTATTAGTTTAGGCGAGGTGTCTTACACATCCAATAGTCGGGTGGGATATATCACTACTACAAAAAAAAAAACTTAACCGAGACGGAGAAATAGCTTAACCGAGGCGGTTTTCGCAACCGTCTCGGTCAAAAGGTTATCGTGCCTTCGGTTAATAAAATAAAAAAAGGAAAATTCATGGACAAGCCCGCCGAGCCCATCCATGGACCGCCGCCGTCGCGTACTCTCCGCCGCCAGATCTGGCCGCTGCTCGTCGGATCTAGTCTCCTGCTCGCTGGATCCGGCCGCTGCTCGCCGGATCCATTCGCCTGCTCGCCAGATCCGGCCGTCGCGTGCCGGAGGAGAGAGGGCGCCGCCGGAGGGAGGAGAGAGCGCCGCCACCGGATCAGGCCTAGCTCGAGGGAGAGGGAGAGGGATGCGTCGCTGCCGCCAGATCCGCCCGCGTCGGGCCCCCACCGCCGGGGACGAGGTGGGGGCCGGATCCGCAGCGCGGGGACGAGGTGGGGGGCCAAATCCGCCGCCTGGGACGAGGTGGGGGCTAGATCCACTAACGGGGTGGAGGTGGGGGGCTGGATCCAAGCCCCCACGCACGCCGCCGGCGAGACGGGACGCGCCGCAGTGTAGGAGGGAGAGGGAGGAGGGGCGCCGCCGTGGTTGGAGGGAGGAGGGGCGCCGCCATGGTGGGAGCGAGGAGGGCCGCCGGCGTGGTTGGAGGGAGAGGGAGGAGGGTTCGGTTTGTGAGAAAGAGAGGCGTCGGTCGCTCGTCGCTCGGCGTGGTTGGCTGACGAGCTGAGGGAGAGGGAGGAGAGATGTGAGTGAGAATGAGTGACTGAAACCTTGGAGTCTCATATATAAACTCCGAGGGATAAAGCGGGTCGAGATGGACTTTTTCTGAGAGGGAGTGAGCTTGACCATATTAACCGAGGCGGTTTTTATAAGAGCCCCGCCTAGGAAAATGGCCTGATTTTTCCAGCCAGGTCTCTTATAAGGCCTGCCTCGGTTAATATATTTTAGGTAACCACCTCAGTTAACAAAAAAAAATGACCGTCTCGGTTAATCTAGGCATTAACTGAGATAGTATAAAAGTCTGCCTGTCTCCGAGATCTATTTGCAAACGCTGTGCAAAAGATTTTATACAGTAATGTGTATTCAGTATTCTACGCGCCTAGATCTAGCAGGGGAAAGAAATTGTACGTTACAGGCGTGTGATCGGAAGGCTGAGTGATTTTTTTCTTTTTTTGTTTTTGTTCGTTGTGTGCTGAAGGGGTTTTCCTCCATCCCGTCAATCTTCGCACCCAGTACTGTGGCTCTCGTGCCATCCGTACGCGCGTGTGCCCGGCCGTCCATGCGTGCGTACATGTGCATTTGCAGGAGTGCAAACAAGTTGAAACACTGTTTTGATTGTTTTTTTAAAGAAAAATACTGTTCTGACTAAAAATATAAACGGAAAAATGTGGATTATAAACCGGCTGAACAGGCCGTGGTCCTAGAAAAAAAATGCTGCTGCGTCTGCTGCCGATGCGGAGACGAGGTCCATGATGACAGAAGTATCTCAGTGCCCACTTGAGCCGAGAGAGATCCTCGGCGCTGGTGGTGCCGCAACGAAATTCACCATCAAACTGGAGCTCCAAAGGCCGTCTCGAGAAATCAAACGGAAGTCTTTGCTTTTGCCAGAGAGGTTTGCGTAATTTTCTTTATCCGGAGGTCCCAAGCACGAGCCACGGGCCACAGGGGCCTTGACCTCCGCCCGCACAAGCACAACCCCAGCCGGGCAGCCAGTCCATGGCCTTGATACCTAAATTCACCATCAAATTCTACTATGCAAAAAAGAAGATTCTCCATCACATCAAAATATCAGCATATATATAGAGTACTAAATGTAGATGAAATCAAAAACTAATTGCACAGTTTTATTCTACTTTGCGAGATGAATATTTTAAACCTAATTAATCAATGTTTGGATAAAAATTACCAAATAAAAACAAAATTACTACAGTGTGATGTGATGTTTACTATGGAAATTTAGCCTCCCAAAAATTTGGCATCTAAGAGCCTGTTTAGTTCACAAAAAGTGAACCCAAAAAGTGCTACAGTACATATCACGTCAAATCTTACGGCACATGCATGGAGTACTAAATGTAGATAAAAGAAAAAACTAATTACGCAGTTTAGTTATAAATCACGAGACAAATCTTTTGAGCCTAATTAGTCCATGATTGAACACAAATTACCAAATAAAACGAAAAGTGTTACAGTAGCCGAACCCAAACTTTTTCACCAACTAAACAACCCCTGAACATGCCCCATGCGCGACTGCCCCTCCACCGATCTCTGCCTCGCTCGCTCCGGCTCGCCTCACGTCGCGGCGCCGGCGCTGAAAAATTAAAGCCGACACGAGAAAAAAGGCAGGCAGGCAGGCACGCCCCCGCACGAACTCCCGTCCTACTCCCAACACCTCCTCGCCGTCTCCACCGGGGCCGTGCCCCGCTCTACTCCTCGCTGTCCCCCTCCCCGATCCCTTCTCCTCAGATCCGCCGCCCATGCCGGCTCCCCGCACCGCACCCTGCTAGCCTCCAGCCGCCCGGGCCCACCCGCCGCGCCGCCCCACGAAAATGGGCCGCCCCAGGATGCTCGGCGCCGGCGCCGGCGGCATCGACCCCATCGCTGAGGAGCCCCACCACCACGCGCGCTCCCCCGCCGACGGCGGGCTCGGGCCCGACCCGGCGGCCCTCGCCTGCTCGATCTCGGCCGAGGCCAGCGCCGTGCTCGCTGTCATGCGGCGGGGCCTCCGGCACCCGCGCGCCACGGCGGCGGACGACGCCGCGGCCGAGCACCCGCTCGTCGCCTCCCTCCGCGCGCTCCGCCGCCTCGCCTTCTCCCCGTCGTCCCCCGCGGCCGCGCTCCCCGCCGCCGCGCTGCGGCCCTTCCTCGACGCCGTCCGCTCCGAGGACGCCGGCGCCGCCGTCACCTCCGCCTCGCTCGCCGCGCTCCACGAGGTCATGTCCCTCACGGGCGCCGCGCTCCCGGGCGCCGCGCTCCGGGAGGTCGTCGACGCCGTCGCCAGCTGCCGCTTCGAGGTCGGCGCCGAGCCCGCAGCAGAGGAGGCCGTGTTCATGAGGATGCTGCAGGCGCTGCTCGCCTGCCTCCGCGCGCCCGCCGCGCCCGCGCTTGGGGACCAGCATGTCTGCACCGCCGTCAACACCTGCTTCCGCGTCGTCCACCAGGCCGCGGCCAAGAGCGAGCTCCTGCAGCGGTTCTCGCGCCACGCGATGCACGAGCTCATCCGCTGCGTCTTCGCGCGCCTCCCGCAGATAGGCAGTGCTGATGGAGTTAACGCTGCTGTCAAACCAGAGGTAAAAGAGTGCTTGCTTCTGCTATTAATAGTCACTCTCCTCCTCATGCGTTTTTTGAGCTTACAAATGCCAGTCATACCCGTATCTCACTCTTGACTCGAACAAGTTTACTGGTTAGTATAAGACATTAGTGACATCCAACACACAAAGTAGCATCCTATGAACTGCATTTCACAATTAAGTAGCAAAAGCTTCAGGACCATCCTGAGCAGAGCCTTTGGGTTCGCTTGTGTATGTTTAAACTTGCGTGGTAGAAAATGACACGCATGGGATGGAAATTACCTTTCATGCAGTTATTATGTCCAATTGTTAGCTCTTAGAAATCAATGCCTTGGTATAGGTTGCAGTTTTTGAGCCATGTAACTTAAGATCTGTTATAACCTCGCTTAGCGATGCCTCTGTAGTTCCCCACATAGAGTGAAAATTGCAAATGAAACTGTATGGTAGAAACAGTGAGGTAGATCTCAGAGGCAGGGAAATGGTGATTGTTTATCTTTTATGCTTGATAAAATGTACAAACAAGCTAAATCCAACAATGTTGCTTCATATATGGCTATGTTTTAGTTTTTGCCACAACAAGTTTGGGAAGAAACATATTCATCCTTGAACTCTTGAAAGTTTCCCCCTATTCAGAGCCAAAATCAGCTGATTGGAGAAACATACTCAAATACTCAGTCAGGTGTTCCTAAGCTAATAATTCCATCAGGTCAACTCTGTTAACATAAAAAATGTTTATAAATTGACATCACCACTGCAAGGGCATTGATGAGACAAGAACATGCACAATTGATGAGACATTGCTGCAACACAGTTGGCCTAACAATGCCAGTCAACCCTGTATCTCATTCTTGACTAGAACAAGTTTACTGGATACTATAAGACATTAGTAGCATTCAACACACAAAGTAGCATCCTATGAACTGCATATCACAATTACATTAGCAAATTTAGGACCATTCTGAGCAGAGCCTTTGGGTTTTCTTTGTGTAGGTCTAAACTTGTGTGGTAGAAAATGGACGTGTGGGATGGAAATTACCTTTCATGCAGTTATTATGTATGAGTACTAGTTTTTACGGCCTTGATGTAGGTTACAGTTTTTGAGCCATGTAACTTGAGATCTGTTATAACCTCTCTTAGCGGTGCCTCTGTAGTGCCTCTCATAGTGAAAAATGCAAATAAAACTATATGGTAGAAACAGTGAGGTAGATCTGAGAGGCAGGGAAATGGTGATTGTTTATCTTTTATGCTAGATAAAATGTACAAACAGACTAAATCTGACAATGTTGCTGCATATATGGCTATGGTTAGTTTTTGCCATAACAAGTTTTGGAAGATCTACGTCCTTGAACTCTTGAAAGTGCCCCCTAATCAGAGCCAAAATCAGCTGACTTTAGAAACATCAAACATGCTTCAATACTCAGGTGCTCCTAAGCTAATAATTCAATCAGGTCAACTCTGCTAACATGACAAATGTTTAGAAATTGACATCACCACTGCAAGAGCATTGTATCTTTTGCTAATGTAACTTTCCTCAGACAAAAACATGCACAACTGCTGAGACATTGCTGCAACACAGTTGGCCTATGTGACAATGCTGCAGCATTCTTGGCACCCTTTCATCTTTGAGCAATTGAGCTCCACAGTCCACCCCTATAGTGTTCATAACTACCCCTGTTTCAAAGGCGTCGCCTTAGGTGTCTAAGCGTACCCAGCTCGCCTTGGGGAATAGTGGTGCCTTATCGCCTAGGCGTCCAGGCACACCCAACTCTTGCCTGGACACCTAGTCACTTTGAAATCATGATAGCTACTGGCACTGCAACTCTACCAGCTCACTACCAATTGACTTTCTATGTGTGGTTGTGAGAGGAGAGCAAGGTCATGCAGGTTTTAGTTTAGTGAAATGTTCTTATGCTGTTATGCATTTTAACTTTGGGCAGGCCTGGTGCAGTTGGTGAGTGCTACCTTGCCGAGTCACCAGGTCCTGGGTTCGAAGCCGTCTCTCTGCAGAATTTCTGCGGGGGTAAGATTTTGCTTCGGTTATTCCCTTCCCCAGACCCCATTCGTGTGGGAGCCTCTGGCACTGGGTCTGCCCCCCCCCCCCCCCCCCCCCCCCCCCCCCTGTTATGCATTTTAACTTTCAACTAGCTTGTTGAATTTCCAACTGAAATCTTGTTCAGACCATGGATATTGCTAAAATTAGGAACACACAGAGATTGATTCATCCAGATAGTGAAGTAAGTAAGTTGGTTTTACAGTTAAGGCCTTGTTTGGATGCACATGTATCCACATCAATCCATGTGTGTTGAAGTTTCCACCCCAACCCACTTCAACACACATGGATTGAGGTGGAAACATGTGCATCCAAACAAGGCGTAAGTAACCCAATTGATACTTGTATATATGTGTGCATATATCTGAGTTTTATCCAGGTGGAACAAACACAAACAAGGTCTCAGTCTAACCCCTATCAAAGGTTTCACTCATTTGAGTATCAAATAGGGCTTTTAGATAATTGAAGTGTGCCTTGGTGTTTGTTTCCCTACTATGAACTGTTGCCAAGTACAGTATTATTGCATGTGCAATGTGCTAACATTTTTGCTCGATGGAAAAGGTTTATTGATTGTTTTTTTGCATGTTATGGACAGATGGGTGGCATGAATATGAATCATCCTTTTGGTATCAGGCAAATGGAAAATGGCAATGGAAGCTATGTGTCCGAGACAGGTGCATCTGATGAGAATTCTGCAGATGACAGTGGTCTTATTGTAGAGCCTTATGGAGTCCCTTGCATGGTGGAGATCTTCCATTTCCTATGCTCTCTCCTCAATGTTGTTGAACAGATTGGCTTAGATGAAGATCTTCCTTTGTTTGCTCTTAAATTGATCAATTCAGCGATTGAGCTTGGTGGGTCTTCAATTCAGAAACATCCAAAGCTGTTGTCCTTAGTGCAAGATGAGCTTTTCAGAAACTTAATGCAGTTTGGGTTGTCGATGAGTCCACTCATCCTTTCAATAGTATGCAGTATTGCATTGAACCTTTACCATCATCTCCGGACTGAGCTGAAGCTGCAGCTTGAGGCTTTTTTTTCTTGTATAATTATAAGGCTTGCACAACCACGTTTTGGAGCAACATATCATCAGCAGGAGATTGCAATGGAAGCTCTTGTAGACTTCTGTCGACAGAAAAATTTTATGGTGGAGATGTATGCCAATCTTGACTGTGATATAACCTGCCGGAATGTTTTTGAGGAGCTTGCAAATCTTCTATCGAAGAGTGCTTTTCCTATCAACTGCCCCTTGTCTTCCATGCACATTCTTGCTCTAGAAGGTTTGATTGCTGTGATTCAGGGGATGGCTGATCGTATCGGGAATGCAACCTCACGCCCTGAGCTCCTGCCTGTGGAGCTTGATGAATACACTCCTTTCTGGACTGTTAAGTGTGAGAACTTTTCTGATCCTCAGCATTGGGTGAAGTTTGTCCGTCAAAGGAAGTATGTCAAAAGGAGGCTAATGATTGGTGCTGATCACTTCAACAGGGACCCAAAGAAAGGTCTGGAGTTTCTTCAAGGCACCCATCTGTTGCCTGAGAAGCTTGATCCCCAGAGTGTGGCTTGTTTTTTCCGCTACACAGCTGGTTTGGATAAGAATCTTGTTGGAGATTTCCTAGGCAATCATGACGAGTTTTGTGTTCAGGTGCTTCATGAGTTTGCTCAGACCTTTGATTTCCAGGAGATGAACCTGGATACAGCTCTGCGTCTATTTTTGGAGACTTTCCGGCTTCCTGGTGAATCTCAGAAGATACAAAGGGTTCTTGAGGCTTTCTCAGATAGATACTATGAGCAGTCCCCTCAGTCTTTCGCAAACAAGGACACTGCTCTACTGCTGTCCTATTCCATTATAATGCTGAACACTGATCAGCATAACATGCAAGTGAAGAAGAAGATGACTGAGGAGGACTTCATCAAGAACAACAGGAACATAAATGGGGGCAGTGATCTCCCACGTGAGATGTTGTCTGAGCTATACCACTCGATCTGCCGAAATGAGATTAAGACAACACCTGAGCAGGGTTTGGGATATTTTGAAATGTCTCCTAGTCGTTGGATAGACCTAATGCGGAAGTCAAAGTCTACGTCCCCATATATTGTTGGTGACTCTCAGCCTTTCCTCGACCATGATATGTTTGCTGTTATGTCTGGCCCTACTATTGCTGCCATTGCGGTGGTATTTGATCATTCGGAGCATGAAGAAGTTCTCTTGACTTGTGTAGATGGCTTTTTGGGTGTTGCAAAGATCTCTGCATTTCATCATCTTGAGGATGTTCTGGACGATCTTGTTGTTTCTCTATGCAAATTCACAACTCTCTTGAATACTTCTTTGGTTGAGGAGCCAGTTACTGCCTTTGGAGATGACCTTAAAGCTAGGTTGGCAACAGAGACATTATTTACTATAGCTAACAGATATGGGGATTACATACGCACTGGCTGGAGGAATGTATTGGATTGCATCCTGAGGCTGCATAAACTAGGGCTTCTCCCTGCCCGTGTTGCTAGTGATGCAGCTGATGATTCTGAACTTCCTGCTGAAGCAGTCCAAGGAAAGGCTGCTCCTAGCGCAGTTCCCCCATCTCATATTCCAGTGATGGGTACACCTCGCAAATCCTCTGGGCTTATGGGAAGATTTAGTCAGCTGCTCTCTCTTGACAGTGAAGAACCAAGATCACAACCAACTGAGCAGCAACTTGCCGCTCACCAGAGGACTCTTCAGACAATTCAGAAATGCCGCATCGATAGTATATTTACAGAGAGCAAATTCTTGCAGCCTGATTCACTACTGCAACTTGCCAGGGCTCTGATTTGGGCTGCAGGCCGACCTCAAAAGGTTGCCAGTTCGCCAGATGATGAGGATACAGCAGTTTTCTGCTTGGAACTGCTGATTGCCATAACCCTTAATAATCGAGACCGAATTGTGCTCCTCTGGCAAGGTGTATACGAGCATATTGCCAACATAGTTCAGTCCACAGTTATGCCATGTGCTCTTGTGGAGAAAGCTATTTTTGGACTCCTGAGGATATGCAAGAGTTTACTACCATACAAGGAGAATCTTGCTGATGAATTGCTGAGGTCATTGCAATTAGTTCTCAAGCTCGATGCACGCGTAGCAGATGCATACTGTGAGAACATCACACAGGAGGTTGCACGGCTCGTCAAAGCAAATGCGGCACATATAAAGTCACAGATGGGCTGGAGAACAGTAATATTGCTGCTCTCCATTACAGCTCGCCATCCGGATGCTTCCGAAGTTGGTTTTGAGGCTATCGTGTTTATCATGACAGAGGGGGCTCACCTTTCACTAGCAAATTATGGCTTCTGCATCGAAGCGTCACGGCAGTTTGCGGAGTCTAGAGTTGGTTTAGCTGATAGGTCTGTCCGTGCCCTGGACTTGATGTCTGACTCTGTCAGAAGTCTTGCCATGTGGTCCCAAGAGATAAAAGCAACATGTGAAGAAGGGGAGAAAGGGCTGGAGGCGATAAGGGAGATGTGGCTCAAACTGCTGCAAGCACTGAAAAAATTGAGCCTGGATCAGAGAGAGGAGGTGCGAAATCATGCGTTGGCTTCTCTCCAACGATGCCTAACAGCAACAGAAGAAATCTGCCTCCAGTCCGCGACATGGTCTCATGCCTTTGACCTTGTCATATTTTCCTTGCTTGATGACTTGCTGGAAATCAGTCAGAATCACTCCCAGAAGGACTACAGAAACATGGAAGGGTCCCTTGTGCTTGCCATGAAACTAGTTGCAAAAGTATACCTTCAACTCTTGCCAGACCTTTTTGGCCTAAGCAGTTTCTGCAAACTGTGGCTGGGAGTCCTGAGCCGAATGGAGAAGTACATCAAGATCAAGGTCCGAGGCAAGCGGAGTGACAAGCTGCAAGAGGTGATCCCGGACCTGCTCAAGAACATTCTACGCGTGATGAAGAACAAGGGCATCCTTGCGAAGAGGAGCGCGATTGGGGGTGACAGCTTGTGGGAGCTGACGTGGCTTCACGCGAACAACATCTCAACTAGTTTGCTGCCTGATGTTTTTCCAAGTCAGGAGTATGAGCAACAGAGCAGTGCCGGTAGCCCAAGACCTGTAGAGGCGTAGTGCAAAAAGTTTAAGTTGTCTGCGACCGTGTGTGTGTGTGTAAGTTTTATTTGTTTTACTACTAGGTTTACTACTACTCGTGCCCTAATCAATCCATTGAAAGTGTTAAGGTTTTGATATTGTAATCGTGTTTCGCCTCCATTGCAAGTATTATAGCATGTGTTCATTCGGGCGAGCCCAAGACTGATGCTTATGTTCCTTGCTGGCGATTAGTGTTTTCCGTTATATAAACATCTGCACGATCAAATTGACATGCTCTGTAAATTGAATAGTTTTGCTATCTCTCTAGTACACATTTTTAATCCTCAATCTGACCAGAATACTCGTTTTTCTGTCGTGCCGTACACGAGTACATCTGATATAGATGATATGCTTTCATATAAGAACTTTAACTGGCAAGCCAATCGCTTAGTTTATTTGTGTTCACATTACCATTGATTTCGCCTAATACGCCGCGCCCCACAATTTTTCTCATCGCGAAACCGCAGCTAAGTTCCAAGTAAAGGAAACGAGGCGAATAATTTACAATCCCACAGCCAAACACAATTACTATCTTTTTTATTCAGTCGTATACTTAAATACAATGGACATACAATCCGCATTGATGCAATACACCCTCAAAGGCAATTCTCTCCAGATTTAGACATCCCTATAGGTTTCTCAGCAATCACATGAATCTCGCATGGTAGCTGCAGGCCAGCAGCAAGCTCAGGCCTTCAGGGATGGGTTGCGCCTCCCTGGATATGATCACTGACTGGTGGGGGGTTGACCACAGGGATATCCAAGCTGCCGCCATCTGCCTCTGGGGAGACCTCCCGAACATCAGCGATCAGCGCTTCTGACTGCTGGAAGCTACCCCACTCTGCATCGCCGACAGGACGGATGTCCACCCCATCCACAGCCAGCTGGACCTCAGTGCTATCGCTCGAAACCAGCACTGATCTAGAGTCACTTACGCAGGCTTTGTCCACATCATCATCTGATGCATCAACATGCTTTGTTAAGGGAGGCGAATTGTCCGTGCCTGAACATGATTCAGACCTCTCCTCACATACTTGCTTTGTGCTGCTCTGCTCTCTGCATCAGTGAATTTATGCTTTGGTCATTAGCCATCACAGTGTAACAAATACAGCTATATTCCATGGATATTACACACTTTAACTGCATATATGTTGCAGGAGTGAGAACAAACCTCTGGACTTGTGATTGGAGAACAGCAACCAGGGCTAGAAGCTCCTCCTTTTCTTCCTCAACGGTATGCAATTTTTCAGCAGCTTCTTTAATCCGAGCTGCAGCATCTGCTTCAGAAACTCTTGCCTTCTCCTCTGCTCGGGCAATAGTTGCTTCCTGTATCACTGCTTGCTCCCTGGCTTTTCCTAGTTCAATGCGCCACATATGAGCCTCTTGAAATGCAGCATCCCTTTCCTTCATCAACTGCTCCTTCTCTTTGCTCAGGCTGATAACCTTCTCTTCAGATTGTCTAAGCTGCAATGTCCACAAGACCATATTAGTTAGCATCATGGATTCAGAGGATTAACTAATCAAAAATAATATAAAAATTTTACCTTAAGCATTGATTGTTCTATTTGTCTTTCCAAGGCTTGTTTTAGTCGCTCAATCTCCAAACACAAAAGTCGCCTCTGTTCATCCATTGTATGAGCTGCCGAAGCAGCAGCTTCTGCAGCCTCTGCAGTTTCTGTTAATTTGTCTGCTATTTCCTTTATTGTAGCATCTCGAGAACGGATATCCTTAGCCA
This sequence comes from Saccharum hybrid cultivar R570, assembly GCA_038087645.1. Taxonomy (NCBI): domain Eukaryota; kingdom Viridiplantae; phylum Streptophyta; class Magnoliopsida; order Poales; family Poaceae; genus Saccharum; species Saccharum hybrid cultivar. The sequence goes on along the minus strand of JAQSUU010000001.1, from coordinate 30,681,491 downwards.
AATGTTGCAATTCCTCATCTTTCACTTGTAGAGTCGCCTGGGAGAGAGAAAAAAAAACAGAGTAAGAATGATTGATCAAAGCATGCACGCAGATAAAATTAAGAATGCCCCAGTCATGACTCTTGCCCTAATCTGTGTTTGTCACTGCACAAATATACATCTGAAAATAGTTTGGGAATGTAAATCATGAAATTTCTAAACGAGCAAATAATAGGAAGGATGAGACCAAAAAAACATTTTCAGCTTCCCGAAGAAACCAAATTCAACTGCATAAAACAGCATGGAGCATTCTGTTCTTCCCGTGACAAATTTTCTCTAAATTTGTTGAGTGCATTGTATTTCGCCTCAGGCATCTCAGCTACACTTAATGGTATCAAATACTGAAGAAATGATGCATGTGTAGTAATATAATTACCCTAAAAGTAAACTTTTAACTTCTAAGCAGCTATATTTCTGGGGTTGCAACTAAATGTAGATTCTATCACAACCTATCATTTAAAATTGATTTTAAAAACTTCCACAACAGTACTTTTGAACAAAAATGAATTGAAAATCATTAAGAGATGAATGCAGACCTTCATGATTGTTAGGTCATCAAGTTGGCCCTCGTTGGAGTTATTTGTACCCAACCCAAGAGCTGCCCTCATTGAAACCTTTAGTGCAGCTTCTATCTCCTTGGTAGCCTCCATGGCTGTTGCATTAGCATTAGCAACTGCAGTAGCAACTGTGCCTAATGTAGCTGGAGAGCCATTCCCAGCCAAAGAATTTACTGCCTCTTTATGAGCTCGTAAGACTAACTGAGTTGCACTGTTTAATAACAACAAAGAACTAGTCATGATACAGCAAAGAGATTGACTCCAATGTTGTGTTTTAACCATGCAAAGGAGATGGTATCATAGCAACAGGGCACACAAAACTACAGTCAGGATGCAGCAACAGGGATAGAACTCAACATTGAGTAGCTTAAATCACGCAAAATAGATTTCCCCATAATACTACAATACCCCCAGATTAGGAACTAGTAAAATGCAGCATGTGTACCTGAAAAGAATAAATAGATTACACCACAACACGTAAATCTGATCGCATTAAAGGGTTCTTCAGGTTATTTTATTATTCAGAGTACTGAAAAATAGAGAACCCCCAGTCTAAGCATGAAGGCTCATATCGTGCATTCTCGGATCAACATTGAAGTAGATCACATCCTTTAGATCTGCATCATTGGAAATTAGAAAAAGTAGTTTCGACTGGGACACTGCTAGGATTCAATTATCAAATGGAAAGCACTCCACTCTCATATTGGAGTCCGAGTCTGCATTCTTGCACTGAGATAAAGGTTTGCTAGGTACTTGGCCTATTAATATACAACAGACAGAAGTGTGAAACAAGCAATACTGTGGAATGTACTGACTGGTCAGGGATCAGAAAGCTTACTGTAATGTAGATACCCAAGCTTTCGCAGCACCAGGAGTTCCAGCGCAAAGAAAGTAATCCTTCTTTTGAGGAGTCCCAATGTCTAAATACAGTAAAGGAACAGTAAAACCTTAAAACATGTGATTCCTATATATAACTATTTAAGAAACTCTTTCTGAAACAATCTTTTTGACTGAAATATAGGGAAATAGGATACAGAAGCAGCAGCCATCATATTTTGGCATCCCTCTGCAAAAAGTTGAGCAATAATTGTAGGTTATAACGCTAAAAATTTAGGTACGACATACTAAGGAAAGGTTATGAGCATGAGGCAATCTTACTGAAAGTTCACAGGAGATAAAGTAATGGTGCTTGAGGCATCAAACAGAATGGCCCCCTTAATGGCAGTTTCATTTCTCCGGAGTCTACCAATATACCAGTGACTGCTGATTAGATACTACTAGTTGTAATTTACTTGGCATTCCCGGTTATTAAACGGGCAAGGTTCCATACTTGTATTCCATCTTTCCAGATGTCGGATCCAATATGACCCAACGTTCATTCCATTTGCGTAACTGCTTGAAAGGTCATAACAGTTTGGAGGATGAAATTGTTAGATAAAACTCAGAAGGACAACCTAATCAGGAAATGAAAAAAACTTTGTTCACTATGATCATACAGATGTGCATATGGAAACAGATGGTCCAAGGTGAATCACCCGATAGTACTTTCCAACAGAGTTCCTATGCAATGTGTGTCCCCAATATTAACAGCATGCATTTCAACCCATTCTACTATTCCTAGGGCTAAGGACAACAAAGGTCCCTGCTAGAACCCAAAATTATAATACAAAATTGTGAGCAAATCACAATTCATTCTAAGACAACTACAAAAACACACTAAAAAGTCATATGCCAAAGAAGCCCCCACAACCAACCATATCGGTTACTACTACTACATAATCAACCCATACTAACACCAAAATTCAGCGCCGAAGCTGAACCCTTGACGCCTCAGCCCTATAGTTAGCGAAATCTAGCACCAGGTTCAACTCTTCACACGCCTAATCAAACAAATACGATCCATCACCCTATGAACGACTTGACTTGGGCCAGGAATTGTCATACCGTCTCAGATCGCTTGAGCAGGGGCCCTTGCAGCAGGTACCTCCCGGACCCCGACGACAGCTGCCGCTTCACCTTCTCCAGGCTGCTCTCCGTGTCCCGAACCCTCTGCAAAATCCCCCAAACCCCCCAAAAAAAATATCAGCCAAAACACCACCAATCTAAGACAGAAACAGACATGCTGGGCCTCGGCGCGCGTACCGCGGAGCTGCCGTTGGTGGCCATGGCGGGCGCGGGGCTGGAGGCTAAGGGGTAGTAGGGTTTTGGAGGGCGGATACGGACGGCGGGTCGTCGTCGACGGCGACGGCGGGGCGGGCAGGTAGGTTGGTGGAGGTGCGCGACCGGCCGGTGGGGAGGGCGTACAGATCGATCAATGGCAACGGGTATGTACCCGACGGGTAGTGCTCACCCGTACCTGTACCCGCACCCGCAAAATTTTACCCGTCGGGTTACCCGTACCCGCATCATATCCGTACCCGCCGGGTAATTCTCACCCGACGGGTAACCCGTACCCGATAGTATACCCGAAAATTACCTAAAAATATCAAATAGTCACATGCAAAAATAAATCATTCTAAGCTTCCAACAAGTTACAAACATGCTAACAAATATTATTAGCATCATTACAACAAAGACAATCTACTAGAAATATAGTAGATGTCTCAATGGGCCAAATTCATGACTTATATGCGCTAAAATAACTGAGGTTGGCTATTTATTTTTGCGGGTATGTCTTACCCGCGGGTATGCGGGTATGGGTAGTATACACCCGCACCCGTACCCGCATACCCGATGGGTATAGGATTTTGCCCAATAACATACCCACGGGTAGAAAATTCATTCCATACCCGCCTCTTTATCGGGTAATACCCGTCGGATACTCGGGTTTCGGGTACCCGTTGCCATCTCTAGATCGATGGGAGGAAAACCTCCGCTGCCGGAAACGCTTCTGCTACGCTGGCGGGCACAACCCGCAAGCTGTCGGTCATGTAGTGTGGGCCCTGCGGCGAGGTCGCGGGTGTCAGTGACCCAACTGTGGCTTGGCTTGTGGGACTGGGGGCACGGTAGGAGCTGTCGGTCTTGAACTCTTCTTATATCCATGCCTATCATACATTCATACGCAGGTAGATAATTTCTCAATCCAAGAATATGAAACCGAGTTAGTAATCGCACGATTACATCGAATTTTTTTTATTGTGGCATAAACGATCATTTCAGTCAGGGTTTGGAATTTTGGCCGGTTTTCACTGAAGATCAGCGACTTTCGTTTCTATCAGTAACCTCTAGTAAATGTACATACTGGTGATTTAGATTCCATTTCGTTCAGTTTTTTTTCAATTTTTAGCTAAAATTTCATGGAAATTTGATATTTTTTTACCGAAATTTCAACCAATTCTCACAGGTTTTCAATTTTTCGCTTCTATCGCCGCCATCTAGTATTTGTTTTTCAACCGGTAGGCTGAACACTGATTTCGGTCGTATACCATAGTGATTTAAGATGTTGAATTTTCTTTATAGAATGATTATATGCGTAATAGTATTATTAATACTATATTTTAATATAATTTAGAATAAATCGTTAGTGCTGGTGCATTAGTATGTTGTTTTTTTTCTAAGGTTAGTGCATTAGAATATGAAAATGACTTAAAGTAAATTGTTAGTTTTAATATGAGTTTTTCTTACTCTCGAGTGCAATTACTACCATCTTTAATAAACCATCTTGTGTATGAGTACAATACTTATTTATCAATTTGAGTATGTGTATATACTTATTGTAAGATACTTGCAATCTTACTGTGTGAAAAAAATTCAAAGGAGCCCATTTTTTAGTACAATTATAGATGGCCATCGGGCCGTGCCGTGCCTCGTCGTGTCGCCGTGTCGGGGGGCCGTGCCATGGCCATGCTTCGTGCCAGGGGGTTGGCCCAAGGCACAGCCCACGAGCCACTTTTTCGTGCTGTGCTGCCCGGTGAGCACGGAAATTTTCACCGTGCCGTGCCGACCCATGGCCCTTGTGGCAAAAAAGAGCTCATTTTTTCACGAGTTTAAAAAGATTTCATATTTAGACCCAAACATGATCAAATCAGAACTATTGAGTACCACAATATCATATCAACTAACCAAAAAGCATAATCTCAGATCAGATCACACAACACAAGATATATTAGGAATAACTTATCAAAATGAGCTGTTTTATGCAATGCTGCCTCATTAAAAATCTTTCTAGGTAAAATTCACCGTTGTGAGAAACCCTAGAAAGGAAAAAAGAGTGCAACCAGCTCAAAATATTCAGAGTATTAGTGTTATTACAATAGCCAACATCAGTGACAAAATCTCAGATCACAGACTCACTCTCAACTCTCAAGTCTCACAGAGTCACAGTCTAATTCACTCAGCCACCGCCAAACCCACTAAGTACTAACTTAGTTCAGTGACTCACACAGTCTCACCCAATATCTCACCAAAATTGCACTGCACTGGAGACTTGACCAAAAGTCCAAAATTTCCTGCAAGTAGTTAAACAAGATTCAATGAAAAGTTGAACACATGAAATAGATGAAGCCAGCGGCAGAGGTAGCCAGTAGTTCACCTTTCTCCGTAGTTGTTCTCTTCTCTTCTCCTATCCAGCTCCGGTGCCACTACTAATGGCGCTGTCTTCACCACCAAGTTTATCCAGGAAGAGGTTTTTGAATGCCTCTTCGAGGTCTGTGTCCTCAACTGAATGCTGCTCCCTTCTTGCTCCTAGCTCCCAGTCTTTGATGCAGGTGAGCATCTCCGCATGCTCAGGCAACGAGCGTCGCCGCCGGTCTTCTAGAATCTTTGCTGACAAGCTGAAACATGACTCGGAAGAGATAGTAGATACATGAATAGACATGATATCTTGAGCCAAAATAGATAAGATTGGATAGGTTAGCTTGTGGTCACGTCACCGAAGCAATATGTCAAAGTTAGGATTATAGCATGTGACAGGATCACTATCCAAGTAAGCCGTAAGCTCACTAACAGCAGAAGGAGTAGAGGTAGCTGATGGAGAACAGCCAGTGGATGCACCAGGACCTCCAAAGATCCTTCCTCATGGCTGCTTTCTCTTATCAGAATAAGATGGTGGTTGTACAGGCCTTTGAGAACTTGCTACACCCCTAAATTTCTGCTGATACTTGCCGAACAGTCTGATCAATTCATCTTTAACATCACTGTAACACCCCTGGTGTTACGATCCGCTTAACACCTCGCTTAAAAAGCTAAAAGAGATTAAGTATGCAAGTTCTCGGGTTTTAAAATTTTTTTTACCTCACATAAATGATAAGCAGATAATGTCGGTTAAATTGGTTTGTTTGAAAACAAGCTAATGAGACTCTAATTAGAAAAATAGAACAATATGTTGTTTTAATTAGTTGGCGTGAGAAGCGATTTTTAGAAACAAAAATAAAAATACCACCGTACGTAGTACTTAATAAAAATTTGAAGTGCAAGTCGAGCAGATGAAAATACAACTTTTGTTTTGGAAAACAAAACGTGTTAAATGGTATTTTGCAAGCTCAAAAATCAAATTCGAGGTTCAGTTCTACCTAACTCTCGATCTCGTCCAAGATTAAGAGAAGTAATAATGACAATGCCATTTTCGACGTTTAATTTCCAACCTAAATGCTTAGGCACTACCACCGCGTTATCGCATAATGGGTTGCGTCAAAGTGTGTAATCGAGCTTGGTATAGGTTGTGGTTTTGTGAGCGTCACCTTTCTCGCTCGGAAGTTTCCCGGACATCGCTTGGACGCGCTGTGAACCCCTACGTTGGCGCCCTGTTCGTGAACCGACGTTTGCACGACGAACTCGAGTTGGCATCACCTTATCTTCGCCCTTAGTTTCCCTTGGACCGAGAATCTCACTTCGCTAGATAGCTGTTAGGGGTAACTTCGGGTTCGGGGTTTTGGTTGGCCCCCGGTTGTGTCGGTCAGTACCTTTTAAACCGCTTTAATTTTCGTGCTCGTCAACTTTCGCTCGGGCTCGGCCAGGGTACACGGTCACCTCGCTAGGACGTGCCCTGTGCGCCGCGTTGCCTCTCTGCCCCTCGGTCGTACTGCCGTCGCGTCCCTCTGTGGCTGGCCCCGCGCACGCTCGGCTGCCCGTTGCGTCACGCCAGAGCCGGGCCGTCCATCCAGCTTCTTTCCCCTGCCCTGCTCTGCCTCCGGTCGGTGCCGGCGCTCCTGCTCGGTCGGGCCACTGTGTCGTGTGCATCGCGCCAGCCCTCCCCATCGCGTCAGCAGCACCGCGTGCCTGCGTGGTCCACCGTCCGGAGCTGCCAACTTAACCCGCTCGGTTCGCTCGGGCGCATCCCTTCTTGCCCCCTGTAACGGATCAACGTAATTATACGAGATTAAGTAAGAAAATCTTCCACCGAGGCGGTTAATTTAACAAACTTAAGCCTGTATAACTCAAGATTCCCAGAACCGTCCAAATTATAAGAGCACAAGTACAAAAAAAACAATCACCGAAGTGATCAAATTCTCGCACTTGAGCCCATATAACTCCGGTAGTCCAATGAAATCGCGAGGGATTTCAAACCACTAACATACAACCAAGATCGTACTGATTTAGCAGCCACAGTTCACACGATACATAAATTTGATCATAAAGGTAGGATACATCGGAGTTCGGAAATAAAAGTTATTACAACATAGTTCAACATAAAGTAGCGGAAGTAAATAGTTTTATGCACACACACTTAGTTCAGTTACAGTGCCAGTCGATAGTCATGGTCCGCAAAAGCAGTAGATAAGACAAGCAGAAAGACCCTTGCCCAAGGTCCTAGTTGTCACCCATCGCCGGATACAGACAGTTGGAGCAGTACCCGTAGTACATCTGACCATCTGCAACAACAATGGAAACAACGCCCTGAGTACGAGAATATACTCAGCTAGACTTACCCGTCAAAAACCAGAAATAAAGGACACCAAGGATCATGCAAGGCTTTATAGATTGGACTGGCTTAACTCATTTGCGAAAAGCATACGTTATCATAAAAACTATACTAGTGCTTTTTGCATCACTTTTAGCGTAACCTATTTAAACTAGATAAGCACCTATTGCTAAATCAATCACTTGATTCATCATTAACAATCTAGATTACCATATCAGGTTTAGCGTTGTCAACATCATTCACTTAACCATCAGTGTTCCATTAATGTCACTACGATGCCATAGCTCGAGTCAAGTGCTCACTAACCGGGAGCGACGGCGATTCAAATCGAATTCCTATCCAGCTGGAGATTTATTCCTCACACAAACCATGCTTCCCCCGTCAGGGTCGTGTAGATCACCAATGACACTTTCCAAGAAGCCGCGGGATAACAATCATGGATCGCACTACCCAGGGACCGCCCGACTGCCAGGACGCACCTTGGGCTCACTCTTCGCGTCCCCGTTACACCCCCCTTCAGCACCAGTCTGCCAACCCGAGTTTATCCCGGCTCAAAAAGTGTCACTAGCTTCGCGGTCGAAAGGTACTTTATTCGGCCAGCTAAATGTGAGGCATGCGTTCAACATGACAAGAGGGACGAGCAACGATCGGTCCTTAACCGACACAGACGGAATCACTATAGTCCAAAACCCTATAAGACTCCGTCCGGTCTCCGCTTAACCATCAACACTTGGTTACTTTTCCAAATTTACAAATACAGCTAACCATAATCCGGTATCCACCTATAGCTCGCAGGTGACAGGAAATCACCCGACTTATATCGGTCTAAGCATGGCTAAGCAATTTACTCGATCCTGACCTAACAAGGTAACGATAATCCGGTGGACAAGGATAGTAATGCAACAACGGTTTCACTCAACTCCTATAACTTAATGCAACAATATATAACTATAATTCATTTAGTAAGGAATAGCTTTTATAAAATAGGAGACTTAAAATGCTCCGGGGCTTGCCTCTTTCGAACGAGCTAGGATGGTGGTCGACGCACTCCGGCAGTTCCTCGCCTGACTCGTCCTCCTCGGGCACCTCCTGTGCCTGGGGCTCCTGCTGGTCTGTCCAAGCCTGCTCCTCCGGTACTGCTGCCCGCGACTCCTCCTGCGATCCTGTATGATGCAAGTGCATAAGTAAACATGCGAATGATGCATCGGATTATGTTGGAGTGATGGGATGACGTGAGATGCAGATGAGCACATGGAATGAGCAGTTAAGATAGAACTTCATCTTCTACAAGGTAGTCCACGTCATCCAAGAACATGTACCCTAAAGTATGCACATTGCGGTTCCACTAATTATCATACACCTTACACAAGCAAGTGACCCTAAATGACCAAACCTTACCAACCTAACTCATCCACAACATCAGCAAGACATAGTGATGCTTCAAAGATACACCAAACATATTTTATTTCTCTTAGTTTCTCATAAAGAATAATCTTTTATTACCTAATTAGCTAGGGTTACACAGCAACACCTATCTCTGGTGTAGATAAAAATCTACAAAAATTACAGTAGATTACTCTTACCCTAGCTAACCTACTACTAAATTTTCATGAGAATTGCATATGTAAAACTGCCTGTACAAAATAAACAAGTTATAGCCTAAATATGAGCATGAAACTATTTTGTACTAGAAAAAGTATCAAACAACAGATTTCACATTTTTCCTATGTTACCAACAGTAAACTAACATACTACAAAAATTATCACATGTATGTTCTATACAAAATTAGCTCTCTACTAAAAATAACAAAGATTATCAATTAAAAGCATTTGAACTACACTTCAAAAATTTCTCACAGAACATGCTTCACTAATATTTTTCCTAGAAAGTACATCACTAATAAAGATTAAAGCAACAAGAATCACATTTTTCCCTTCATTATTTTATTTACTACATATTTTCTAAGATATCAGCAATTATAAAGATTAAATAAATCTACACAGAAAAGTATCACAAAACTAACATGCAACATTTTTAAACTGTAGATCTACTCATGAGAAACACTACAAAATTTGTTTCACAATTTTTGGAGCTAAAACGGATACACAACATTTTTCCCAACATTTCTTCTTTTAAAAGAAAATAAAATTGAAATTCTGATTATGCTTTTCTGCCTAACAGGCCGGCCCGCGAGCTCCAGCGGCCCACTGCCGAAAACGGCTTCGCCAGCCCGCGCGGAGGAACGAGCGGCCCGGCTCGGTGGCGCGGCCCACTGGCACTGCGGCCCAAGCAAGACCGAGAGGAGGGAGCGGGGCACGGGCGCGACGCCGGTGCTCGCTACGTCACGGCGGAGCGGTGCCCGCCGGCGGCCAACGGCCAACTCCGGCCGAGCGGGAACCGGCGATCGGGCGCACAAGTCACGCGGAAAAAAAATGACCACCACCAGAGCGCAGCGCGCGGGGGTCGAGAGAGGGCAAGAAGGCCGGAGGGGCGGAACGAGCGCGCGGTGGCCGGAAATGGTGGCGCGGCGGGACACGCAAAATGGCGCCTTACCGGAGGCGGAGGTGGAGCGCGGAGGTGCGTTCGGAGGAGAGGAGGGGATGGCGGAGCGTGACACGCGAGCAATCGCTCGGAGAAGGCTCGCCGGCGGCGGAACGCGGCTATGGAGCAGTGCGGCAGCGGCAGCGAGCGTGCGAGAGGACGCGGGGCGCGCGGCGTTCTCTCTGCGGGCGAAAGAGAGAGCGAGTGAGGGAGAGGGAGGAAGCAGGGGCGCGGGCGTGTTGCCAAGGAGCCGAGCGCATGGGGATCGAGGATGGCCACGCGGAGGGTGGCGCCAGCGCCTAGCGGCCACGGGGCGGCGATGCTCTGCCGCGGTCGCCACGACGCGCGCGCGCGAGCAGGCGCAGACGCGGGAGACGGGCCAGGCCGGCTTGCGCGAGCGGGCCGAAGCGGAGGCGGCGGCCCGTTAAGGCTGAAAATCCTTTTTTCTTTTATAATTTAAATTCCAGATTTTCTAAATTGAATCAAATTTGAATTTTGAAGATGAAAAAGACATTTTCACAAGTTGTCCCCAAAATAAAAGTTGTTCAAAATTTAATTCTCTACAACTTTTATTTAGGGCACTTTTCAAAATTCTAAATAGATTTTGAATAAATGATTTAAAGCCAAAATTTTAAATAAAAACTCACTTTTCTAGAATATTTTAAAAAGCAAAATTTGAGGAGATTTTGAATACAAAAGTTGCTCCAAAAATCATGTTAATAAATTCTAGACTATCTAAAATTGTAGTTAAACAAGTTCTACAACTCTAGCAAGCAAATGCAACCATTTTGGGTTTAAACCAATGTTTGTCACATTTCAATTCAAGTGAATTTATATTGCATGTGATGATAAACAGGTATGAGATGCTGATGCTCATGCTTTGGAAATGCTAAGGTATGCTTAACACCCAGGGGTGTTACACCCCCCCACGGCCTCGCCGTGCACTAGACCACCACGACCGCCGCCTTCAGTTTGCCCAGCTCGGAGCTACTTAGTCCAATTGCTCGCGCCAGCGCATGGCATAGGAACTTAGCTAGCTACTGACTCGCTCCAAGCCTCTGTCAAGCTGTGTTGCCAGCAATTTTTGTTTTCCCCCTGCCGCCGGTCTGCTCACCGCCGGAACAGGGCAAGTTTGGGGGTGAGCCTCTCCGTTGTTTTTTCTGTTCAATTGGTTCGTAATCTGAGTTCACCTTGACCTCACCTTCACCATGCGCGCGTGGGTTTGGTCGAGGGCCACTCCGGTGGCGGCGTGGCGCCGCCTTGCCCGCTCGGCGCGCAGATGTCCCCTTCACCGCGCACGTGGCCAGCACCACGCAGGCTCTCCCCGTCCGCACCAACCCTTCGGCCGTACGCGCGGTATGCCTCCGGTGCTCGCGCACCACTTCTTTCCCTTCCTCGCCCTCCTCGTTCATCGGAGTAGGTGCGCCGTCACCACTGATCGCCGCTCGCCACTGCAACCCTCGGTGCGGTGTCTCTGAGCTCCTCACCGCCACCTAGTCATGCGCGGTTGGTCAGGGATGGGGGTCGGCCTCGTAATTGGGCCAGCGCGGGTCGCAGGTGCCCGGCGCTGCAGCCGGGTGCCGACCGGAGCGGCGCCGCCGCGCGCGGGCACGTCGGGGACTGCCCCTTTGTGAAGACGGCTTAATTCCAGGGTGTTTACTGCAACGTGCGTCTCTTGTGCAATAGTAGACGAAACCTTCGCGCGAAAACTGGTTAAGCCAGGGGCTCTTTAGCAAAGTGTGACGGGCGCGCGCGTGGGCCGTGGGACGGGCCGGCCTGTGGCACACAGCTGCTCCCACGCGGGACGCCGTATACCGTTGGGCTGTTTTGGTGGCCGAGGGCCCTTTTCTTTTCTAAATACATTTCCAATTAATTCCTAGAACCAACTTGTAAATTCAATATCTAAATGTGTAGGGATCCTAAAATTGTGAAACCAATTTTGTTAGGTTCCTAAAATCATGACCTACCTGTTGGTGTGATTGGGTCACTTAGGTTTATGATGTTCTCAGGGGTCCCCTAATTAAATCGAGGTGCTTAATGTTGTTAAAATAGAAACTTGTAGGAATTTTTGGAGCTAGTTGATGATAGGGCTAGCTTTGAAAATTGTACCATAGCTTCATAGAATTATTAGCTGCTCACTGCTATGTTGGTAGCCGCGGAATATTTATATTACTAAGACGGCTAATAAACCCTAGTTCGAATATAGATTAAATCGAAAAATGACAAAGCAATGGTTGGAAAATAATGTCTCATCCGACGACGTGGATACTTGACCTAGTGCGCTAGCCATTAGAGTTAGCTCGTTAACTTGAGAGGCGCAATCGTGCTTTAAGCGTTGGGGTTAACCTTTGATTATTTACGTTTCTACGTTGCATCTGCATGTCTTAATAGGAGCGATGGTGGGTCACGGAGTCACCCGGAGGTAGCAGAAAAGATGGTGCCTGGATGATCGTGTCTTCGTGTTGAAATGCTAACTTTGGTTATATTTTACCCAGGCAAGCCCCGGTGCATAAACCCCAGTATTCTGCACTTTAAATTATGCGTGTGCATTAAGTTTAAAGGAGTTTAATGAAACCCACTTGCATATATATATCCTTATCCTATGAGTATCACTAGTATGATAGGGTCGTGTAGCATGCTATGCTATAGGATTCCGGCAGAGGCCGAGTGATTGCCTGTCACTCGCGAGAGATAGGAATATCTTATTATTATTATTATCATGTTGCTACCTCATGGAATATAAATGTATATGGATAATTAGAGACCGGGCAGAACGGGTTGGATGGACTTGGACCTGGTTGGGCAGCAGAGCCGGGCTCTGGTTGCATTTGTTCCGCCTATGTCAATTAAGGACCGTTCGTTGCATGGACCCTGGTCAAGTCATAGATTTATTGTCCCGAGCATATACTAGCGGATGGGGGCTAGGAAGACTTGTTTCTCTCTTGTCATGGGTTCCGGCTCTTTTCGGACCGGCTTTTTAGGGTGGTTATATATATTGGGTTGAGGAGGTCTAAGCACCATACTGAGGCCGGGCCTGCAGTGTTGGGGGCTTAGAGTCCGAGCTTGGACGGGGACCTGAACCCCTTGACAGGAGTGGAACGAGTCGGTCTTGCTTATGCCCGGGGTACAAGCAAGGCGTGTGTTTTTGGGGCACCCAGCTGGGCACATTGATTCGCGAATCGCCGTTTCTGCGTGACGGTACGGCTTGACTACGCTCTGGCATCGTAGTAAGAACTGGCAGTTGAAAGATGAAAAAAGGTTCTGATTGCTCAACCCTTGCTTGATTTTAGCATAGGTGCTTATATAGAAGATTGGATAAGAAATAAAATGCGGCTATTAAAAGTAAGAAATTAAGGATACACTCTTAGTACTGCTTCTCGCAAACAAGAAACCCACAAGCCAAAAAGCCTTGCATAATCCTTGGAGTCTTTTTACTTCCTCCTGACGGGTAAGTCTTGCGGAGTACAATTGAGTACTCAGGATTTGTTCTACCCTGTTGCAGGTGACAGGTGCTGATGAGCTGACACTTGTGTGTGAAAACCTCCTGGTGGGCTCAGCGAGGATTTCCTTTATGATGCGGAGTAGAGTTTATTTATTAAAACTCTCACTAAAAGTTTTACAAGGGAAATACTATTAATCTATTATCATTTCATGCATTTAAACGTTCTTCATGTTAATGTTTAACTTGTTATTAAATAATTTCATTTTCGCTGAACTCTGATAATGTTTTATATTACGCTGTTATAACTACATAATGAATTGCTCTGATGCTGTATTAAAAGTGATGTAAGAACTGGTAAGGATGTTGTAAGCTTTACTCTCTCATTTGTGATCATGATGTAAAAATGTGGATCTTCGAGTTCTCCCTTACGGTGTGCTCGACGGAATTACTTAGTTTAGTGTACTCCCTTGGGTACTTAGTGTCTAATAGAAGACAAGTACTCTTGGGAGGGCATTAGATTAGGCGATTCTGCCACAATCACCATGGTATAAATTATAAGAGATATCAAGTGCCATACCAAGTAGTTCTAGCACATTAAAGAAACATTTCATTAGCTCTAGGATCAAGAATGAATGCATAAGTATAAATCAGAGGAATTTTCTCCTAATATTTTAGCAATTTTAGCTTCATAGGAGTAGCAATGTTTCTGAAATTCTGATCCCTTTCAGCTTTCTGCAAATGTTCAGCAAGTTCAAGAATATGATGCAAAATAAGTGGTGAAGTGGGATAATAAACACCAGAAAGAGTAACAGTACAGTCATAAAAAAGTTCCAGGAACACCCTAATTTGCTCAGCAACATACCAATATTGTGGAGTCAACAATTTTGTACTATAGCTAGAATTAATGAACACATAAAATACTTCCTTGTATGGCAGCAAGTGTTTAAGCATTAAGTAAGTAGAATTTCATCTAACATCCATGTCCAAGCCAAACTTCCTAGGTCTAAGACCTTGAGCAATGCAATAATTTTTGAACAATGCAATTCTCTGATTAGATGAATTTAAAAAGTTTATTGCAGTTCTCATATCTTCAGTAAAAGGTTTTAACCTTTTCAAGCCAGATTTAACAATTAAATTGATGATATGGCAAGCACAGCGCTGATGAACAAGCAAGTATTTAATTTTGGTAGGCTCATCACGTGTAGGTGCAGGATAAGAACCCAAGTAACCAAACAAGATAGGTTACAAAATTTCATGAGCCTTTGAATTAGAGGATGCATTGTCTAGAGTCACAACAAAAACCTTATCAATCTGCCCAAATTCCTCAACTACACTAGCAATTCTATCAGCAATATTTTCACTTGTATGTTTCACCTCAATCAGCCGGAAACCAACTTTTTCTGTATTTCCCAATCTGTACTAATATAATAAGCAACAACAAAGATATAATCTTCCTTAGCATTACCAGACCAGATATCAAAGGTCAAAGAAACAGAGGATGCAGCAGGCAACAAAGATTTCATAAGCATATCACATTGTTCACCAAAAAGCTTAGCCATATCTCTAGTTGTGGTCTGCCTAAATACCTTTTCAAAAAGAGGGTTATGAGCACGTTTAATGTAATCTTCCCAAGCTTGTGTCTCACCTACACCTAATGGAAGATCCAGCCTAACAATCAAACGACATAGATCAATGTGGGCAACCATTGGATCATACACCCAGTTTTTTAAACCATCATGATTCAAAGCTAGCCTAGACTGGACCATAGATGCAGCATTACGTTTTGACATACAAGATTTCATATGACGTCGCAAATGGCCAGTGCCAGCAGCAGAACGAGCAGTGTAACAAGAACAACAATGCTTACAGATCGCAGCAACATGAGTGTTACCTTCCTTGATCTCATGGAAGTAACCCCATACATCAGATTTCTTACCTGTGCCAGCTCCAGAGGTGGTTGAGGTACCATGAGTGTTAGTGCCAGTGGAAGCAACCACTCCACCCTCATCGTCGCCGTCGATCTCGATGGTCTCGGGCTGGCTGCCGACGTTGGCGTCACCAAGGTCGATGTCGAACAAGTCGGCTGCATCATCACACATGTCATTGTCGTCCTCGGCCTTGGCTTCCAGCTCGTCATCCGTGTGCGGTGCTAGGTCATCACTGTCGACGAGGGGTGGATGTTCATCCACCCCACGCGTTGCGAGCCCAGCACCTGCACCGGACGACGACAGCCGCCCTCGACCAACTGCTCCAGCACGACCAGCACCACCCCTCAATGGCCGCTTCAGCGGCCTGGCCATGTCTAGTCCACCAGAGGACGAAGACGCGGCGTCAGGAACGTTCCTGCACACAGAAGAACAAGAAAGAAGATACACAATAAGAAAAAACACATGAACTGCAAGGGCGAATGCATATCTACGATGCTAGGGTTAGGGTTTAGGGTTCACAGTACCTGTGCGATCGGAGCCCGGTGCTAGAAGATGCAGAAAGAGGCCAACGGGCAGAGAGGAGAAAAACAGAAAGCCAAATATTAGAACGACGGCGAGCGGCGGCGAGTCGTCAAATATGAACTTGCAACTCACATGGTTCACCAGAGGAGGAAAGGAAAGGAGAGAGGGGAAAAGAGGAAACAGTGGGGAAGCGAACTCAGTCGGCGAGGAGGAGCACCTGCGGCGAGGTCACTAGAGCAGAGCAGAGCAGCGGCGGCGAGATGTGCTGCGACTGGCGACTACGAGAGTAGAGAGAGCGGATGCGCGGCGCGGGCAGGGAGGGGAATTAGGTTAGGGTTTGGGGAATGGGGGAAGCGTCGCGGCTTGCGGCTTATATATGGGGGGAGCGCCACGGTTAGTGGGTTGGGCTGGCCAAAATAGCCGTTGGGGCACCGGGGCGGTGGCCGTGCTGGCCTATTTACCGGCCCATGTCTGTGGCACGTGGTGGCCCAGGCACGGCCTGATGCCTCAGGCCAGGCCAAATCCCCGTGCTGCGGGTCATGCCAACGGGCCACAGGCTGCATGGCCATATATGAGTACAGTATATAATATCATCATAATAATATATATAATAAGTATAACTAAATACTATATGTGTACTTGCATACTTGACATATACTACCGTCAAGTATTATCACATACTTCATATATATATATATGATATATATACACACACACAATTCATCAAGCCATATCTATAAAAGACTTTAAACGTGGTGAGTTAGCTACAATATCTACAGTGTTAGCT
Source organism: Saccharum hybrid cultivar R570 (assembly GCA_038087645.1). Taxonomy (NCBI): domain Eukaryota; kingdom Viridiplantae; phylum Streptophyta; class Magnoliopsida; order Poales; family Poaceae; genus Saccharum; species Saccharum hybrid cultivar. Next base: position 30,664,815 of record JAQSUU010000001.1, on the reverse strand, counting down.
ACAGTGCCGTGTCTCTGTGATCAATCCCGCCCGTTAAACTACAGTACCAGATCCCATCCGTTAAACTACAGTGCCGGATCCGGTGAACAGTGCCCCGTATGAACAGCACCGGCCACGTGAACAGTACTTCGACTGGTATAAACAATCCAGCCCGTTTGCAACAAATCCTACCCGCGCGAAGCGCGGGGCCCTAGCTAGTATACCCTAAATCTTGAGATACACACATGGGGGTAGCTATACCCTGGGAGTAGAAAAGGTTTTCCATATAAGTAATTCTCTGTAGCCACCCACATAATAACTTATTCTACAGTCACTTTGAGTTTACTAAAACAATTGTACTAATTTATGATATTACTATCGTTTCTTCTAAGTGATTTACTATAACATTGTGGTAAATATCATCATAAGTTATGATTATGAATGTATCGTAAATTTGTTGACTTTATTGTAAATCAGTACAAACATTATCCTAAATTGAGGTGGCTCTAGAATAAGCTATTCTAGGGCCGACTATGAATTATGTGTGTGTGTCACACTAGTGTGTGCATGTTACTTGCATACATGGTGACACAACATCTCTGTTACATTGAATTTAACTGTGAACACATCAGGTATGTATTTTTCATAATGGTAGAAATAGGCAATGTTTTATACATATTGGACCCAATGGTCATTATTAATGATGATGATTATAGTCTACCATATTAAAGATCTTTTTTTAGTGTTGTGAGTATTTCTAGAATTTATCTTCTTTTTACTACTATGTCTCGTGAGGATTAACCATAGAGACTCCGATTACACACATCTAATTAGTAATATTAAAACAGAACAATTAAGATTTATAATTTGCAACGTATCAAAGTTTGAATGATCTTCTTGAATTATTATAGATATTTTCCATCCCGAATAATAGTTCAATTTAGCTTAATTTTTCCTATGCCAAATGTTTCCTAGTTTTAACTAATCTACAATGTCAAATTAGTTTAACAAGACTCTCTATGAAATATGCTTAATGACATTGCATCTGTTATTTGAACTTGTATATGTTAATATTTTTTTTGCAAAACTAACCAAAGTTAAAGAACATTAGGCCCTATTTGTTTGAGCTTTTGGCCACTTTTAGATTACTAGCTTCTGACTTTACAAAAGCCAAATAGCTTCCGGAAGCCAAGAGCCCAAAAGCTCACTATAATGAGCTTCTAGCTTTTTGGCTTCCAAGAGCTTTTTGGCTTTCGATAGGTCCAAAAGCTCACAAGAAACCCACAATAGACCCTTAATTTAGAACAACAATGCAAGCAAGGAATATACATCTTTTTGCTAAAGTGGATCTATTAAACTCATGATTCATTAGATATCTTGTAGCAATGTCAACTAGGTATCATAAATGCATCCCACATGAAACTCTTTGTCCTTAAATCAGGGTATTCTGGTAGCACAAGTTCTTCCAGCTAGATAGCGTCAACAATTGCTAACTACTCGATTGTGCCACTCTACTTGCCGCCAATGCGGAATGTACAGTGCTGAAAAAATGGAACACTGTACCTTCCCAATTCATTGTGGGTTTGTTATTTGTCAATACATGTTTAGCTTATGAGGCGTCTAAAAATCCTCAACCAAATGAGTGTTTCATAGAAAGGGTTTAGCTTATAACGTGTTAGGAAGTCCTTGCCCAAATGAGTATTTCATGAAAAGCCAACAAAAAATACATTAACTTAGACTCGCTTCACATTTAAATTACGAAAAAGAAAGAAGTTTCATCAAAAAGAGATCTGCAAAGACTTTTGGAAAAATATCATTTCATCGCTTGCTACATCCTTCCTTGTCTATGGGTGCCTAGATATCCATACTCACCGTAAGTCTTTTTCTTTTTTAACCTCACCATTAATACTATACAAGTTGCTACTAATTAAATGGAAGGATCATATCAACGAGTGAACTATAATTTAGAAGATGAAGTAGATCTATATTAGGGGATGTTTGGTTGTTAGCTATAGGTTGCCACAACTAATTTAGGATGGAAAGCCACAGAAAGTATGGCTAGAAAATCTAGAGGGTATTTGGTTGTTCGCCACGCCACATGCATGGCTGCCACACCACTATTTGGTTGATGATTTGAGTTTGGCGGCCATAGTTATTTGCAGCACAAAAGTCCGCCACAGACCTGTCGCGTCGCCGCACTCATGGTGGCTAGTAGCAGCCAGCAACCAAGCAGCCTCTTATCAATTTTGGCACACTTTTTTACTCTGACTTATGGAGTCTAAAAGAATTTTGGCAAACACTTATTAATTTAGTCAAACATACATGAGGTGAGGTACGACTAGAAATCAAACCCCCCCCCCCTAATCTAGTTGGTCCCAACTCCCAAGCATATATAGCATCGAACACAATGCAAGTCCGCTACAATCCATTGGATAAATATGCAGTAACTTTGAATATCATATATCCCCAAATAACTTGAGTTTGGTCGTTGGTTGTCTTTATTAGCCTATTTCCGTACTTGTGCAGTGCAACTTGCTCGTGTTTGGTTGCCAACATTCGCTTTTATGCATGTTTGCACAGTGCTCAAAGCCGGTCTAATGATGCATCAGCTAGTACGCTAGGTTTGATCGTATTAGATAATACATGATTGCATAAGCCGATGTGTACATAAAAATGAAATATTCCCACCCTCCACACCTATAGTAGAAACATTGAGGTGATTGATGCATGCAAAAAAAATATAAACAACCAAACACAATTTTATCAAACATGGTTTGCCTGTGCTAACAGAGTATATGTTTACGCTGGCTTTTTTTTAATCAAAAGCTTCATTACTCAGAAGATTCATTACAATCCGACTATACTCCTTCTATCCCTAAATATCTATCGTTTTCACTTCTCGAGAAACAATTTTGACTAAATATATATTAAAAAATATTAATATTTATAGTACATAATTAGTATCATTGGAAAGATTTTTGAATCTAGTTTTTTAATAAATTTATTTGGAGATACAAATGTTGCATGCACACCAACGACGACAGATATTTAGGGACGGAGGAGTAGACATCTCTGCTAACAGAATATATGTTTACGCTGGTTTAGGCTATGTCGCATAAGGTCTAATACAGGGTAATAAAAAACTACCTAGTTTCTCCTAGGTTGAATCTCATTTTTAATACAGGGTAAGATTAATGCAAAGATCCAATCACACATATTTCGTGACTGGGGGCAGAGCGATGGTGTCAAATAAACCTTTGTCCGTCAGTCGGTGCATATACTCCGTACTTTCTACTTGAAAGATCACATGCACCTAAAAGCCTTGATGAGCTAGGTAGCTGCAATCAAATCTACCACACCCCAGCCTCCTTTTCTTCAGCCTTTTTCCCTGCCACCACACCCTCCATCTCCATGTGATACCTCTGATATTGGTCGTACAATTGTTCCCCAAGACCATGTTAATTTAGTCACCTGCACATCAGCTCAATTACCAAAATAAGACGGCAATTATGCCTTAGGCCTGGTTTAGTTTCTCCAAATTTACCCCAAATTCCACTATGCAAAAAGAAGATTCCCCATCACATCAAAATATCGGCACATGCATAGAGTACTAAATGTAGATGAAATCAAAAACTAATTGCACAGTTTTGTTGTACTTTGTGAGATGAACATTTTAATCCTAATTAATCAATGTTTAGACAATTATTACCAAATAAAAACAAAAGTGCTACAGTAATTTGGCACAGTGTTTTCATCACCGAATCGGTGAACTAAACAAGGCCTTAACATGGAGGGTCAGATTACTCTCTTACATGCATGACAGTATGACACCACTCTCTGCCCGATCTCAGCAAATGATTGCAGTTACTCTACCCACTTCCCAAAACACCAGTGTTTTAACAGAAGTACTGCTATCACAGAGTCACTGTGCTAGCTGATCAGTCTCCATTAAGCTGGGAGAACAAAAAAGACATCCAAATGCATATGCAGGAAACCCTAAGCAAATCAAGCTTCATGGCTTTTTAACCTTAAACTCCTCCCACATGCATTTGCTGGTGAGCAGATAGAGCCAGGAAGGAGAAAGAAAAAGGCAGTCAAATTCAATAGGCCCCCACGCGATCCGGGTCAAAAATGCCCACAGAAAGGAGAGAGAGATATGTGAGGATGAAAAGGCAATGCATAGAGCCAAATAGATGCCACTTTTCTCCTTGGTCCTTGGCTCCTTGCTATCTCAATATGACCCTGTTTTCCAGAAAATTTTGCAGAATTTTTCAGATTCCCCGTCACATCGAATCTTTAGACACATGCATAAAGCATTAAATATAGATAAAAAATAAAACTAATTACACAGTTTAGACGAAATGGACGAGACGAATCTTTTAAGCCTAATTAGACCATGATTGGACAATATTTGCCAAATAACAACGAAAATAGCTACAGTGCCGTTTTGCAAAAAAATTTTGCATCTAAACCAGCCCTATGTCATGTGATTCTACAATCTACTACTCCTTCCGTATAAGAAAGAATGCAATTCTAGCACAGTGTTGTGGTTTTGTATCTTAAGTTCGATCAATTATAGATAAAAAAGTATCAATATTTATGATATCAAATAAATATCATTAGATTAATTATAAAATGTATTTTTATAATAAATTATTTTGGAGCTGTAAATGTGAATAGTATTTATTAGAAATTTAGTTAAACATGAACTACTTTTGCTGGCACGCAATACGTAGTTGCATTCTTTTCTAGACGGAGATAGTACTATACAAGCATGAAGTAGAAGTAGTTATTGGTGGTGCCTCACCCTCATGCATGCAAGATCGATGCAATCCTCGTCATGTAGGCTGTGTTTAGATTTAAATTTTGGAGTGTCAAAATACACTGTAGCATTTCGTTTGTATTTGGTAATAATTGTCCAACCATTGACTAATTAGACTCAAAACATTCGTCTCGCAAAATATAACCAAACTGTACAATTAGTTTTTGATTTTATCCATATTTAGTACTCCATGCATATACCACAAGTTTGATGTGACGGAGAAATTTTTTTTTGCATAGTGCACTTTTTTCAAGTGATCTAAACACAGCCATAGATATAGGCCGTATTTAGTTCCAAATTTTGGAGCGTCAAAATTCACTGTAGCATTTCGTTTGTATTTGGTAATAATTGTTCAATCATTGACTAATTAGGCTCAAAATATTCGTCTCGTAAAGTACAACCAAACTGTACAATTAGTTTTTGATTTTATCCACATTTAGTACTCTATGCATGTATCGCAAATTTGATGTGACGGAGAATTTTTTTTTACATAGTGCACTTTTCAAGTCATCTAAACACAGCCTCCACCGATAATGGCACCACCTAGCTAGCTAGGAGATGCTAACAACAATGGCCGCCTAGCTAGCTAGCCTAGGAGCTCCGTCCATGGGCTCCCCTCCTTTCCTCTTGTGAGATGAGATCCTAATATGGCATCACCATCAAATAATGCACTGATCTATCTCTCACCATGTCTGCCTTCCCAGTTGGCCATTTCCCACCACAAATAGCGAGCTGATCGATCTCAACACACAACAGCAGCCATGGACGACACCATGGGCGGCACCCGTGGCCTGCTCGGCCAAGCGCGAGAGGACGAGCAGGCCAGGAACGTCGTGGTCGGCGCCGGTGCCCTGACTGTGGCAAGGGACTACCGGAGGGGGAATTGGACGCTGCCGGAGACAATGCTGCTGATCGAGGCCAAGCGGAAGGTGCACGAGGAGCGGCACCCGGGGGACCAGGGCCTGGCGCGGTGGCGCTGGGTCGAGGACTACTGCTGGCGGGCCGGCTGCCGGCGCAGCCAGAACCAGTGCAACGACCGCTGGGACAACCTCATGCGGGACTACAAGAAGGTGCGCGCGTACGAGCTCAGCGGCGCTGGGGCCGGGGCCGGCGGCAAAGCGCCCAGCTACTGGGCGATGGGCAGGCCGGAGAGGAAGGAGAGGGGCCTCCCGAGCAACCTCCTCCGCGAGATATACGACGCCATGGGCGAGGTCATCGAGAGGAGGATGAGCATGGGCTGCGGCGGCAGTAGTGGCGGACCCGGCGGTGCGTTCACGGCGGCGGCGTCTTCTTCCAGCCTACTCGACGTCCCCATGCAAGCTTCCCCGCTCGCTCAAGTCCTGCCACGACCTCTGCTGCCTCTAGGTACTCGTTGGTCATCACTGTCTGATCTGTTCTATTTCTTGGGCGCCATTTGTGTGGTCCACGACGATTATATGTTTTGTTTCTCCATATGATCAAGAACAAGAGACGCACGGGCATTCCAGCCCCGAGTCACCGGAGAGGAAGAGGAGGCGTCCGTCACTGGACGAGCTACGGCCAGGGAGCAGCACGCCGTCAGCGCCCGGAACGCACGGCCACCGTCAGGAACAAGGACGCCACCGCGAGGAGGAGGAGGAGGAAGAAGAGGACGACGACGACGAGAGCTCCGAGGCTGAGTACTCCGACGACGACTACAACGTCCTGAGCGGCGCGATCGGACGGTGCGCGGCGATCCTGTCGGAGGCGCTGGAGAGCCGGGAGGCCGCGGAGGAGCGGCGGCACCGGGAGGTGATGGCCGTGGAGGAGCGGCGCGGCCGCACGAGGCAGGCGCGTCGCGAGGCCGGCGAGCAGTGCGTGGCCGGGCTGGCCTCCGCCGTGAACCAGCTCGCAGGGTCCATGCTGGCGCTCGCCGCCGCCAAGCACAAGGACAAGGGCGGCGGCCCTGCGGCGCCCAAGTGAGACGAGATCATCGTCAAGCGGAGAGCTAGGGGGACCGGTCTCGTCTCTCATGATGATGCCGCGCGCCGTGTGCAGCTAGCTGCTGGCGCAGGATGCTCCGATCCGCGCACGCGGCGGGCCATCGAGTGGGCTTCGACCAGATCGAGATCATCCTGCGCCTGCCAGAGCGTTGATGCGTGGGCGTGGCGATGCTCTCGTCTCGCAGCTCGAGGACCGTCAGCGCGTGTGCTGCGGCGAGTCCGAGACGCCTGGCCTTTCTCCGATCCGCTTCTGCATGCATGTGACTAGCTATAGCTCGCTGGGTTGCTTTCATTCTGAACTTTCTGATCGTCGTCCTGAATCTGACAGGTCTAGACTACTGTCGCAGGATATGCATCCATGGTAGACAAGTTTTTTGAGTAGTTTGTTCGGTTAATTTATGGTGTCAAAAAACTGGTTCAGGCATAGTTCATCATGTTTGTTGGTAACTTAAATAAGTTCATGTGTTAATGTTCTAGTTGTCCATCACGATAACATGATGAATGGTTTGAAGCAGCTTGCTTTGGTAGTTTCAGAAGGAATGTAGAATCAAACGATCAAGGAGCGCGCGTTCTTTACAATCGATTACCATCTTGGAGGTGCAGTAAGTACCAAAATTAGTACCTCCTTGGATATAGCTTTAGTGGTATGAAAATGTAATTAATCAGATTTCGAAACATCAAAGCTCAAAAAATGTGGTCATACGAGAGTTTATTAGAGAGATCTTTTTCATCAATCACCCCCTCATCCATAGATCTTGCTACATACATTCAATGGTTATGCGATCATCTTCATTCAACCTTTGATGTTTTTCATCCCCAGTGGCATGCTTTTCTCCATTACCAGCCTCGCCCCCGGCCCGACCCATTCTTCACCTGTCTTTGATGGCTCACACCAACGGATCCACTGCCACGCTAAATAGTTGAGTGAACTGCCCCTGCATCCAACAAACCTTCCCATTGATCACCCGGTGCCTTGTTTTCAATTCCCGCTCACTGATGATCTCCGCCATGCATGTGGCAACCTTCGCTAGTACATGGGCATATTATACAGGCGGTTGGTAACCGCCTGCGCCGGAGGCCAGTAGAAATGGACCAATTCCTGTACAAAAAATTCCCGAAAAAACCCGAAAATAAATAGCAAAAAAATATTTTAATTAGGGGGAGGACCCGTGAACCGCCTGTACAAAAAATTCCCGAAAAACCCCGAAAATAAATAGCAAAAAACATTTTAATTAGGGGGAGGACCCCACCGCCTAGCGCCCTTGCGCAAATATCACGCGCTACGCGCTCCGGGTGGGATTCGAGAATCCACGACCTCGGTCTCGCGCGGAGGCTCCTCTACCACTGCAGCACACACTCACGTGTGTCCATATACCCTTTCGGTTCCCCACATATTATACAAGTCCGTGTGTAATTTGCTTGTTTGAGGTCCTAAATGATTTCAAATCAAAAAGTTGTCAACTACAAAGTTTCATAACTTTTCGAGACGAACAACTTTCGTATTGGTCATTTCTCCATCCGAGGTCGTTTATAAAATTTGAATTTAAAATTTGAGACCATTCAAACGTAGTTTTCGTTGACAAGATGATTTCAAATTAAAAAGTTGTAATTTATAAAGTTTCATAACTTTTTTAGATGAACAACTTTTATTTTGGGTGTTTTCTCATCCGAGATTGTTTGAAAAAAATCGAATTTTAAAAAACACGGGTATTTCTAGTGGCGGATTTCTTAACGAACCGCCTGTAGAAATGGATTTCTACAGGCGGTTTGTTAAGACAACCGCCTATAGAAATGTCTTATTTTCATAGACGGTTGTCTTAACAAACCGCCTGTAGAAATCCATTTCTACAGGCGGTTTTGGTCTTGGGGTCCACCGTTTCATTTCTACTGGCGTGTGATAGCTAAAACCGCCAATAAAAAAAGCAGGCGCTGGGAAAAATCATCTTTCTACTAGTGCTTCCATCCTCAAATCTATAAAACTACTATGAACCCCAAATCCCAAACCCTAGCCCATCTGAGAAGATTACGTTGCCGGAGTTGGAGAAGATGGTGAAGAGGGTTGAGAGAAACATTTGAGTTTAATTACCTCGTGCATACAATTTCCAATTTCCAAACCGAGACATCGAAATTAAAGCTACAAACTGTATGTAAAATTCTGTTCACCTCACGCATACAATTATGTTTACCATGTCAAATAACGAGCTAGGTTAAAAAAACTTAAACAATAATAATGTTACTACCCTCCCATGTATTATATTTGAGCCATTTGCAACCAGTTAGCAGTAAAAAGGCCTAAACAAGAGTTTTTACGGTGCTACAAGCACTGCACACATGGGTGGATCTAGCACTGGGTCAGAGTAGGCTTAAGCCCTCGCTACTCTTCCTTAGAGCATGGAGCCCCTCTTAAACCCCCTATAAATCTGTACATATGAAACTTGAAGGAGTTAAAACGGAAGATAATGAGAGAAAGCTCTTCTAACTTATTTTCCTTTGCGCAGCTCTAAAAATACATATCATCTAGACTTATGTGGAACTATATACTTGTTCCGTTCTAAATTGTGAGTACGTCGTTTTGGCTTTTCAATACATGGTTTTATTATGTTTCTAATGTATCTAGACTATATATATATATATATATATATATATATATATATATATATATATATATATATATATATATATATATATATACACCTAGAAAACATAATATATCTGGGTATGTAATAGAATCTACTCCTATGTACCTAGAAAAGCACTTTACAACTAACAATAGAAGTAGTATAGTAGTACTATGTATATATAGCAGCTAGGGAATCTCACGAAACACCGCCGGATGGCAGCTTGGTAAAAACCTACTAAACCGCCGGATGCCAGCTTAGTAAAAAAACCTAGCTACTCATATAAAGCACATAAGGACAGGGAAGGACTCGAACAACCTTTCTGCATGGTACGCAGTTGTGAAGTGAAGTAAAGATCTCTGTCGTCACAGAATATCTGCTTTTCCTTTACCGATAGGTGTAGATCCATGAGCACGCACTGTTGTCTCACTCAGTCACTCCCATTAATTAATTGAAAAAAAAGAGAACTTAAAGAGCACTCATGCATGTGTCGATCTGCCAATTAACCTTGTCGTAGGTAGTTATCGTCGTCATACATGCATGCCATATTGCCATGCGATGGAAAGGCTGCAGTGCATGTCGTCCGAGGTCCATGCACGTGCACATTCACTGCCCAGCAATTAGCAACTCGCAATCTAGCATCATTGTCATGCATGCATTGCCTAAAATTGTACATGCATGCAGCATGCGTTGCTGCTAGCTATCGATGGATCGGTGGCATCAGTATGTGTAGTAAGATGGGATGAACAGGAGCTATCTAGAGAGGGAGGCAGAGCCAGGGGGATCGGGGATGCACGCATGCCTTCGGTTTCTCAGTAGTCGTCTCGGGTGGCCGTGCTTGCGTGGTTTGCACGTATGCCTCTAGTCCCCTACATGCATGCATGTGCCACATTCTCTTGAATCATGATCGATGGCGACGACGTCATTCGTTTCAAATTTGCATGTGAAAGAGTAGAATAAAGTTTAACTTAACGCATCATAATTCATAACACAATTTAATCTTTTTCTTGTGGTAATAACCGTTTGATGAACACCGTTTTAACACTTGATCAAGCTAAGATTCAACGAGATGTTACATGAATACTGTTTGATGAACACCGTTTTTCTTGTGGTAACCGTTTGATGAATACCATTTTAACGTTACTTTTTTTTTTGCTATGTTGGCTTCTGGGGATGTTCCATTGTGGTTACAAAATTTAGGGCATGTTTGATGTTCAACAGTAGAGCACTTGAGGAGGAGCCACTTTTTTAGCTCCGGCCCCCTGCCCAAAAATGGCTTTGGCTCCTCTACTGTACAAAGGCTGTTGTTTGAGCCAGAGTCTGGAACCGTGACAAAACAGACCCTTAGTGGAAGATGTATAACCCATTTTGCCCGAAGAAATGATGTATAACTAATGAATACGGAAAATGCATTTATGATCAAGAATCGTATGTTAGGGGCACGGTGGTGGCTGCTAAGAGACCGTAAGGGCATGATTGGTTCATTTTCTAGCCTCGCCTTGCTAGCGTTGCCTCGCTAGGCCAGGAGATCCATTTTGGCCCTCCATTGCACATTGCTCGCAAGAAAATCCTGAGACATCTTGGCAAAAAAAAAATCCAAACAATCAACTTCTCCTTATATCCTCGCTTGGCAAGATTACACTGATGATGAATCCAAGCATCGCTTGGCAAGATTACACAGGTGATGAATCCAAGCAGGTTTATATAAAAAGTAACCTATACTCCTAAACATGCACGGATTTAGGATCTTTTTTTATATATACTAGGAGTATAGGTGTAGGAGTAGTATATCTGTTTTCGATGCATGCATGTACTAGTAGGTGAGGTGAGTGGGGTGGAGTAGGGACGGGTAGAAGAGAAAAGCGAGCATATATGCATGCAGGGCAGTGATTCCAACTTTCCAAGCATGCAGTCGGGCCAAGGGGAAGGGACCAAGGAAACGGCCAGCACCGCATGCAGTCCGCAGCATGGCTGCATGGGGCCGTGTTTAGATGTCCGAATTGGGCGTGACCGAATAACTGTTGAGTATTGTAGCAATTTTATTTTTATTTGATAATAATTGTCTAAACATTGATTAATTAGGTTTAAAATATTCGTCTTGTAAAGTACAACAAAACTGTGTAATTAGTTTTTGATTTCATCTATATTTAATACTCCATATATGTGCCGATATTTTGATATGATGGAGAATCTTCTTTTTATATAGTAGAATTTAGAGTGAATTTAGGACACTAAACCAGGCCTGGTTGCAACTGAGCCGTGATCAGAGTCAGAGACAGAGGGTGTGTTTAGTTCCGCGAAAAGGTGTAAAAAAAGTACTGTAGCACGTTTTGGCTTTATTTGGTAAATAGTGTCCAATCGTTGACTAATTAGGTTCAAAACGTTCGTCTCGCAAAGTACAACCAAATTGTACAATTAGTTTTTGATTTCATCTACATTTAGTACTCCATGCATATATCGTAAGTTTGATGTGACGGGGAATCTTTTATTTGCACAGTGATTTTTTTGAGGAACTGAACACAGGGTCGGCAGACGCACTACAAGGGAAGGAAAGCTTTTGTCCAAGGCCCTGTAGTTTCTTTAAACTTCCAAAAAAATTATAAAATTTTTCGTCACGTTAAATCTTTAGACGTATGTATGAAGTCTTAAATATAGATAAAAAATAATTAATTACACAGTTTAGTTGTAAATCACGAGACGAATCTTTCGAACCTAATTAGCTCATAATTAAACACTAATTACTAAATACAAATGAAAGTGTTACTGTGCTTCCAAAAAAATTTCGGGACTAAACACAGCCCAAGTCCGTTGCTCAGACACTCACAGGCCATCATCGATCAGGCATCAGCTCACTCAGCCGTTTGTTTTACCCTAGTGACAACTGGACACTACTGGCGGAGCAGCCCGGCCACGGCCAGGGAGTGGCTGGCTGGCATGGCAGCATCGCCGGTGGGGGAGACGAGATAGACTGTCAAGGCAGAGAGCTGGACAGGAGAAAAGTTACTGTGGCGCTTACCTACTGCACAGTAACACGACTGGGCAATGCGTTGATGCGGCGGAACCAGGAGCAGCAGGGGGGGGGGGGGGGTTGAGGGAAACTAATCAGAGAGAGAGAGAGTCGTGCTCCGTGCTCGATCAGTTTGATGCATGAAGAGTAGGGATGAAAACGGACGGAAATTTTCCCGTACCGTCCCGTTCTGTTTTCTATATTTTTTCGTCCGTTTCCGTATTCACGAGATCCCGTTTTCATATTTGCGGAAGTAGAAAATGATGTTTTCCGTCCGTTTCCGAGTAATCCCGTTTTAATACGGAATAGACCCGTATTTATCCCGTTTTTATCCCGTTTTCAATCTATGCTCAACATGTTCAACAATTACATGTCCTTATATTATGTTAATATAACTATGAATCATCAAATATGCATGTTATGTTCACGTACATAGCATGTAAATAAATATTAAACTTTGTATATATTATTACATGACTTTATATATGTATACTTTGAGAATATTAGATTATGTAATCTTAATTTAATTTTTCGGCTCTCCGTCCGTATTTGTTCGTTTCCGTATGTCCGCATATTCCGATTCCGTTTCTGAACCCGCATTTTCCGAATCCGGTCCCGTTTCCGCCAAAAAAATATAGAAACGGAAGTAGAAAAAAGGTTTTTCCGTCCGTTCCCGTCGCTATGCAAGAGTACTGTACACAGAGGGAGTACCTGATGAGGCTCAGCGGCTGTGCGCAGCGCAGAGGGTAGCTAGCTAGCTCGTCCTAGGGAGGGAGGGAGGGAGAGAGCGACGACGGAGGAGTGAGGAGAGGACTGGAGCGCGGTCAAAGGGATCTGCCATCGCTGCCGCGCGCGTCCGTATAGCCCTGCCCCTGCCGCTGCCGCGCGATGGCGAATGGCACGTCAAGCCGCTCAGCGAGGCCGGCTGGGGTGCCCTGCCCCCCCAATCCCCATCGTCCTGCCCGCTCGTGTCCAAAACAGCAGCGGCGACCGCGACGCCTCGTCCTCCTCAGTACTGACCTCCTCCCTCGGTTCGGTCCGGCGGTCCCTCTGTCCCTCCCTCCCGCCCCCAGTTCCACCGGGAGCTGGCTGCCGCTCTCGCCCGCTCTGCTGTCGTCGACGTCGACGCATGCGGCATGTCGTGGCCGGCAGCTTCGTTCATACAGTACGTGCCGTGCGCGGTGGTGACTGCTGACTGGTGGTGGTGATCGAGCCGTGCCGTGCGCGTACAGCGCGGGGATCCGGATCCGGCCGGATCGAGGCGGTGACAGCCGCCGCGCCGCGGTCTGTTGCCATCTCTTTCCGCCCTGGTTTAGTTACCTCAATTCTTCCCCAAACTCCACTATGCAAAAAGAAAATTCTCTGTCACATTAAAATATCGGCAAATGCATGAAGTACTAAATGTTGATGAAATCAAAAACTAATTGCACAGTTTTATTATACTTTACGAGACGAATATTTTAAGCCTAGTTAGTCAAAATTTGGATAATTTTTACCAAATACAAACGAAATGCTATAGGAATTCTGATACAGTGTTTTTCTCCCCTATTATTCTGTGAACTAAACGAGGCATCGGCTTAATTTGCTCCTGTTGCTACGTTACGTTACTCTGACTGATGCTAGCTTTTTTATTTGGGAAAAATCACGTTACTCTGAATATATCATGTCTCCGCGACTCGGCTGCACTGCACATATGGCACTATCCTACAAAACGTAGAGGTGGGTGGGTGGGGTTTAATTTCTCTCGTGAAGTGAAATGAAATATATGGTGGATGCATTGCATGGTTTCTAATTTACCTCATGGAGTACAGATGCCGATTTGTAGGTGAGATTTTTATATCTTGATGGTACTCGCCATCAGAAAACAACCCGTGGAAAACTAGCATTTTTGCTATACTAGTCCATGGCGAGCGTCGCGCCGAGGTGTGGGCACTGCCACCAGGCGGAACACGTCGTCCCTCACCACGGCCTCCTTCCGTCGGACCTCGGCCACCACGTATGATGAGGAGGGCATCGAGATCTACAAAGATACATCTTGGTTACTTGATAACACTGATTTGTTTTCTTGCAAGCTAGGTACATGTTATGCAAGTATTATCAGCACATGGTTATTCTCTTCTTTTTGCAATTTAGAACACGTTTAGTATGCTTATTATCTTAACCCCAGTCCCACACCGGTCAAAGACATTCGGAGCTGAAAGCATGTGTCTAGTCATCTGGATCTGAAATAAAATAACAATGCACATACGTGATTCTCGAGCTTTGTTAACTTTCATGATGTATGGTCCCCGGATCCAGAGTTCGCCGGTGCGGTTCACCGCAGCGTCTCGCCGATTTCCGGATCGACGATCTTAGCCTCGGTGTTGGGTGACGGCAGCCCAACCGTGCCGTACCGACGGCTCTCCTCGGCAGTGTCCGTGGACGCGCCGATAGCCGTTCTCTCCGTGAGCCCGTACCCCTGCAGGATCTCCACCAGCGGGTACTTCTCCCTGATCCCCTCGATGAGCTCTTTGCTCAGCGGCGCTCCGCCAGAGAGCAACTTGCGCAGGTTCCCGAGCGGCAGCGGGAGTCTCCACGGCCCACCAGAGGTCCCCCAACGTGACCCGGTGGCCCGTGGCGGCGTCGACGAGCGCGACACCCGCATGGCGGCAGGACACGAGGAACCGGACGATGTCCAAAGATGGATAAAAGTCGTATTCAATCACGGCCGCGTCCGGAGAAAGATGAGATTTTAGACGTATCCTGAGACGAATTTGAGATTGAATAGTACATTTTACATGTAAGATCATGGATAACAGAGGGCTCATATAGCACGACGTGTAGATTAATGGTCGTAAAAGAGAGAGTAAGGTCATGAATGACGGAGAACTCATATAGCACGACGTGTTGATCGAACGGTTATTAATGATGGAAAGCCCCTAATGTGAGACGTATGTGAGTTTGAGTCTTACGTGAGATTGAGTTCCGGACGGTTACATCTTATAAGATGTAAGATCACGTATGACGAAGGATTCATATAGCACGAAGTCCAGATCCAACGGTTATTACACAGGAAGATTCTTTAAAAAAACTCGCTCTTTTATAGTAGGACTAACAAATATGCACGTGCGACACGCACGTGTTTATTGTTTTATTAATAATATATTGTCCAAATTATATATGAATATGAAATTATGAACTAATTATCTCTCGCTCAGATCGACACCATCAACATCGATATATGACAATAGAACCATATATTAAGTATATGATACGTACATAGATAGACAAATAAATAATCTACGACCTGCTAGGTTAGCTCATTTACGTCACTCATGCGTGCCACGAGAAACTCATTGCAGGCAGTACAATTTGGCATCATCTAGCGCCTTGTACGTAGCAGATAGAGCCTGGTCTGCATGGCAGCCTTGGGCTTGGACTCGAAACTCGATCGTGCACCCGAGCTTCTAGACGTACCATGGCCGTCCTCAGCGGCGTATGCGGGAGCACAGGTACTGGCGGCCGGGCGTCATTTGAAAACAAATACAATAAAGGCCAGCACAATATTCCAAGGATTACCGTCAAACAAAAAAAACTCCGGCTAAGCAAAGAGCACAGAAGACATGAAACTGAAGAAAGATGGCAACCACCAAGGCAAATATCAGCTTTAAAATCTTTTAAGGACACGTATGGCATACGTGACGGACGATGACTTACGAACCAGTATGGCATACGTGACGGACGAGGACTCATGAGGTCCCTTTTTCCCTTGCGCAAACGAGGATTGTACCAGGGCACCGACCAAGGAGGTCTCGCTCTCGTATGTCTGCTTTTTCAAGTTGTTAATTAATGAGATACATACTCCTCTATATATATATATATATATATATATATATATATATATATATATATATATATATATATATATATATATATATATATATATATATATATATATGGATGATTGCTAACTTGCTTGAGAGCAACCAGTCGCTGTAGCTGAGGGTTCGTGATCTTGCTGATAAACTCACGCACACACCACACAACACTCTGTCGTTCTCTCATCCTCCTAAGACTATGCAGATGTGGGTTATTTGGTTATTTGAGGAACATCCTTCTTTCTCAATTTTCCACAATGTTTTAAACATGGTGCAGTGCACATTGCCATGCCATGCCTAAGGTTAACGTGCTCCCTCTCTCTCTATAGCACATGCATGGAGAGTCGGATGACGCAATCATAAACTTTTTCAATCCACCGCACTTGACACTGCAACGAACTTTGTTTCTCTCTCCACATGACCGAACGTACGAAACCGTATCCAACGCAGGATAGTTTACAGGAAGGGAAAAAAGAGAGGATTCCTGACTCATGAACCAGTATGGCATACGTGACCGACGAGGACTCAAACAAATCCGAACCTTTTCTTTACGTATCATGTTATGAGTCTTACATGTAAGATGTAAGATCATGGATGACGGATGACCCGTATAGCACGACGTGCACGTGTTTATAAAAAAACATCATTACACAATTAATAGCTTTAATTAGATTACTCCACGAACATCTATTCCTTACTTCTTAATTGATCAATAGTGTGTCCAGGAGCTTAATTAAAGGGTTGGATAAGAATTGAATGGCCAATTAAAGCACAATACATCATCTGGGTTCATGGCCAGGCAGCCCAAAGTGCCTCTTTAAATAAATGGCTAGGTGTAAAAAATCTAATCAATAGGACTGGTGTCTCTAAAGAGTCTAGTGATTGAATACTCAGAGCCGTCGACCCGAGGCCTCTCATATTACTGCATCTCAATTTCCCCTTAACCATGATAAGTCATTTTTTTTGTTTAACAACCATCCCTATCCACTCAGTAGGTCATCCTCCCATATCTATTCCTCGTGCTTGCAGTTGTCGTCGCCCGTGTCGTCCTCAGCGGCAGCGGCAGGAAACCAGCTGGTCTGCCTCCGGGCCCATGGCAGTTGCCGGTGATCGGCAGCCTCCACCACCTGGTGCAGGGGCTCCCGCACCACACCATCCGCGACCTGTCACTGTGTCACGGTCCGTTGATGCTGCTAAGGATCTGCGAGCGCACGACCATCGTGGTCTCCTCCGCTGAGGCCGTCGGGGAGATGTTCAAGCGCCACGACACCGCCTTCTCGGAGCGGCCGAGCAGCTCGGGCATCGAGGAGCTGTCGAGGTACTGGCAGGGAGTCATCTTCGCGCCCTACGGCGACCACTGGCGCTTGCTGCGCCGGATCCTCATGACGGAGCTGCTCAGCTCGCGGCGTGTCGAGGCGTTCCGGCGCATCCGCGAGGACGAGGCGGCTCGCCTGGTCTCGTCACTGTCGTCGTCGTCCCTGTCTCCGGAACAGCCGTCCGTCGACATGGAGGGTCCCGACATGGATGAGCGGCTGGAGTTGTGCATCGCCGACTCCTCATGCGCGCCATCTTGGGCGACCGGCTATCTCCTAATCAGCAATGGAGGCGGACATGCATACGGTTTGATGTTGGAAAGATCTTGGTTTGTTGGAAAGTCTTACATATCATGGATGACCGACGACTCATATACGACGATGTATAGATCGAACGGTTGTTAGAGAAGAAGAGTAAGATGTAAGATCTCGGACGACGAAGGACTCATATAGCACGAAATCCAGATCCAACGGTTATTACGGAGGGAGAGGCCCCTAAAAAAAACTCGCTCTTTTATAGTAGGATAAGTACTATAATAGCTAGCAAAAGATAAACTCATCACTCTATATATATGACAACCAATAAAGAGCCTGTTATATATATATTCCTACTTTTTACTGTATACTTAGATATACATTATGTCTAAATACACAGTAAACATAATGTATCTATAAAAGTCAAAACATCTTATAATTTAGAATGAAGGGAGAAATTAATAAGATATATAACATAACTATTTTTTTTAAAATAACTTTATATTTCCGATTGGGGAACAGGTAAAAAATATTAAAAAAAACATTTTCAAACAAAGGGCCTAGCTGGTAGGCATTATGTTCTAGTTAAGAAAAGTTTCTGATTTATTAGAAACTATAAGAAACTGGTTTTCCTTGTCCTCGCTTTAGGGTACAAACCAAGGTGTATCTGGTTATGTCTTGATGTGGTTTGGTAAGGTTTCTTGATGTCTCTAGACAAAGGTTGGTGTTTGGTAAGGATCTGATCCAAAATCCACAAGAAGATGGATGAGAAACCCTACAAAACAGACTTGTTAAGATACATATATGAGGCAAGAGTGCCTACTAACTAAGAGCATCTTTATCATTATATAAAATTAATCCCCTCTCCCTACTACAAGCAATAAAGAAGATTATTAGTGGTAAAAGATGAGCTCCACCAGATCCTTTTACAATTTCTCTCCTCAAAATTATTTTTCAATCTCACAAAATATACTCCCTGTCTCCCTCAAAGAAAGGAGAGAAACCAAATTTTTTTCTCAATCCTCTTCCTTCCTTTCACGCATTGGCATGTCGCCCCGCCCATCTCGAGCCATCAGGGGGTGGGGGGACGATGTCACTCCCCAATGGTCGTGTTCATTCGGCTTATAATCTGTCTTTTTCAGCTTGTTTTTTCAGTCAGAACAGTATTTTTCTCTCACAACAAATCAGGCAACAATGTTTTTTCAGCCGGCTTATCAGCACAGCCGAACGACTCCAATGTCAAGATGTGGGTTTTGGACATCGCTACCCCAACCCACGTCGAGTTGTTGGGCAAGCCGCTGATCCCCATGCTGAGCCGCGGGTGGGCTGCCTCCTCCTTGCACCGCGCCTTGCCGAGCCATTGGAGAAGGAGAAAGGGGAGAGAGAGGAGAGGGAGGGGGAGAGAGAGGTAGCTGAGGACTAATGAAGGAAAAATGACTCACATGTGGGTCTCGTGTGCAAGGATGTAAATGAGATATATTTTCTCAAACTGTTGGAGCAACCATCCCCTAAATTTACAAATCATATTTTCTCAATTCTCTGCAGCACTTTAAGAGAAAGAGGAAAGATAATCTTGTGGAGATGCTCTAGAAGGATAATCAAATGCAAATGCTTTGAAATGTTTTATTCAATTAAAAATTCATGATGCCAGTATATAAGGTGAAACTTTGACTAGTAGTTTATCTTTTGAGATTATAAATTTCAAATAGAGATATTTTTTATTGACTAGCATCAATCTCAATCAATCTATATGTAATTGTTTTCATATTTCTGGTCAAATTGAAATAATGTGGGAATCATAGAAAAACTTACATTTTTGAACAATTGAATTGAATATAAAACATTGGACTTGGACTCAGTAACGCACTGCATTTGTTAAGGGTGTATTTAGTTGCCCCTGTAAAATTTTTGAAAGCACAATAACTCTTTCGTTTGTATGTGGCAATTAGTGTCCAATCATGTACTAATTAGGTTCTAAAGATTCGTCTCATGATTTACAACCAAACTGTGTAATTAGTTATTTTTTTTCTATATTTAATGCTCCATGCATACGTCCAAAAATTCGATGTGACGGGGAATCTTATAAAATTTTTAGAATTTTTTTTTGAAGGAACTGAACACAGCCTAAGCTTTTCAGTAGGTTGAACAGGCCCTGGACAATTATGTAACTTTACAAGGGTTAGAGTGAAAAAACACTTTTTCTTAAAGGAAAAAAAACGAAGGGTGAAGCATATAGCACCAGAGGAACACGGGAACGGTGGAAGCAAGCAACTAGAAATTCCCCAGCCCTGTTCCTTGCGTGCGGTTTGATCTCGTCGGAGGCCGGCCGCGGTTCCTCAATCCGCCATCGAATTCGATGGCGGCCAACGCCGGGAACAAGATCCGCAACGCCAAGCTGGTGCGAATTCCTGTCTCGAGCGCTCAATTTCAGTTCTTGGTTTCGTCGCAGATCGAATCGCGGCCGGCCGGATCTTGATCGCCGGTACTGGGCTACATGGTGCTTAGCGCGTGGGGTTGTTACGATCGTATACTTTCTTTGCTTGTGGATTATTGCGCCTGGACAAATAGATGGGGTCCTTGTGTCATAGTTGTTGGCAGAAGTTTTTAAGAATTTATGTATGCCTTTTTTTTTGCGAATTCTCCAATTTATGCTTCTGGATAAATGTTTTGGCGTCTTGGTAATTTATGCGCAGAGAAACAGTAATCGTAATTTTAGTTGGTAAAGTTGTCAAATGAGTAATCAGTTTAGTTGACCTTTCATATTGGTGGCAACTGAACTCCTAAACGGTCCCTGTTCATGAATAAATTCCGTTGAGGTTTTAGGGAGCTTGCAGTTTGCATTTTAGTCATTCATCATATGAATACCAGTGTTTCATTATATTTCGATTTGTCAGGTTCTTCTTGGTGATGTGGGCGCTGGCAAATCTAGCTTGGTTCTTCGGTTTGTTAAGGGACAGTTTGTTGAATTCCAGGTGAACCTATTGAAATACTTCTCGCGCTGAGAGAGCGGATCGTTAGCTTTTGTTCTGATACATTGGTCCATCTTTGTAGGAATCAACAATTGGAGCAGCTTTCTTTTCCCAGACCTTAGCGGTCAATGATGAGACTGTTAAGTTTGAAATCTGGGATACTGCTGGGCAGGAGAGGTATCATAGCTTGGCCCCCATGTACTATAGGGGTGCCGCCGCCGCCATTGTTGTCTATGATATCACAAATCCGGTTAGTAATACACTAATGATCTAGCTGTATTATAGATAAACGAATGAATTAGGAATTCACAGTAGTTTTCCCAAGCTTGTAATTTTGTTGATGACTTTTTGTTAATGCAAAATGGTTAAAACTACTTTTTTTTTTCTGAGATGCCATAAATGCAGTTACCAAAAGTTTTCTGATGGTTGCATTCATGATGTACTTGCGAAGCAAACAGTTTAAACTAGATGTTGATTTTAAATATGGCAAGTGACAACTTCTAGTTTGTCATCCTTACGGTAATGCAAAAAATTGTTGACCTTTCAATGTAGGTGTCTAAGAGGTACCAGTGGTGTGACCTATGATTATGCATACTTCTATTTGTTGCTAAAATACTTTGATAACACATAGTTGACAATACATCCAGTGCTCTGCACTAATCATTGTGTATCTATGTCTAGCTTGTCTACCCGATGAATGATGAACACTTTCTACCCTGATATGTTTGTACATCTCTTATTTTGTAGCCATATTCCAACTCAATTTCTACCCTGAGATGTTTGTACATCTCTTACTTTATAGCCATATTCCAACTCAATATGCGGGTCCCTGTTTGTTCATAATTCATAAAGGAATTGAGAAGCAATATAGCATTCTAATTCAATCATTCTATTTCTTATCCCTATCTTAAGTGCAATTACTCCACCCAAGTTCATTTCTTTCTGTGTACTTAAACATTATTGTGTTTACCTTTAGGCCTCCTTTACCCGTGCCAAGAAATGGGTTCAAGAACTTCAAGCTCAAGGTACATCATTTTTCTACATGAATACTGAGGATACTCCGTCTATTTTAGTTTTTTTTTCCTGCCAAGAAATGGTCTGTTATGTTAGAAAATGAAAACATGATCCTTCCATTTCTCCTTATAGTTGATAGTTAACCTATATGGCATTCATCAACTAGTTTCTCTGGTTTTCAGTATTCACTGATTGTGTATCTGGTGGCCTTCTTTTAAATTTAGATTTGAATCCCCAAGACAGGAGGACATAGTAGTGTTAGTAGTGTTTAGACTGTCTCCAACAACCGCGACCCAAAATACAAGACCCATTCATCCTATGGGTAGCGCTACAGGCAAATGGTTCAATACCTATTTTTGGTCTTCTCCAACAACAAGACCCAAAAGACAACCCTTTCTGCAAATGGGTCTCCAGGAGAGAGGATACTCAGATTTGGCTTATGCCTCTCCTGGCACCCAAAATGAGTCTTTCATATAGATACTCTGTTGGAGGCATAGGTATTGTGTTGGAGACCCATTTTGCGTTTGGGTTCCTCAATGGGTCTCCTGTTGGAGACAGCCTTAGTAATTGGTGGATAAAGATCAATGGTATGATCACCAAGCCATTGAGGAGGGCTCTGAACTCACTAATCACCTTGGGACATGGATGCTTTGGAAACATTGAAAAGGATGTGTTTTTTAATGGGGCTCGCCTGATGTGCTGCGAGTGGCTGCAATTAGCTAGAGAGGAAGCAAATCTCTAGGGTCTGGCCGGTGCCTGGTGCTAGGGCATTATCACAGCTTGACATGGATGCAATGCAGTGGATTGCAGGTTCAGTTGGTCGTTTTGTTCTTTTTTTCAGTGGCACGTCTGTAACTTTGATAGTTTGCTGTGTGTTGTATTTCTAGGACTTTTTCCTCCTTAATTAATGCAGTAATGCACAGCTCCCGCGTGTTCGAGAAAAAAAATTAAATCTCTCCAGTCTTAACTTTTTCAACCTGTACTTGTTCATTTAATTTACCCCTTGTATGATGCTCCATGTATGCTATTTTTTTTAATTTCATAGTTCCTGCACTGCTAAATCATTTAGGAAGAAATAGAGTTAGTGCATTTCCTTGTTTACACTGTTGTGAATTTATTTTTCCCTCAGCACTTGATTTCCCTTACCCCCCATTTCATGTTTGAGTTTTTGGGTATGGTTGGTTAATGAAAATGTGAATGGGCAGCAAAACCAATCGAATTGATAGTTATATAGGTTGTTGATACACAAGTAATGTTTTTTTCCCTTTGCTTTGGTGTAGGAAATCCGAATACAATAGTGGCTCTTGCTGGAAACAAGGCTGATATGCTAGATGCGAGGCAGGTGCCAGCAGAGGTATGCAATTCCTTCTTCCCTGTCTTTCCTCCTTTCCACATTCATTCCACACTATCTTATCTCTAATATGTGTAGTTACTAATTAGTTACCTTATATGAAACTATACGTAACCAATTAGTCATTAAGGTCTTCTTTTCCACTATAGCAGTGCATGTACTCATCACCGTGTCATAGAATGTAATTGGTTTTTTTGTGTGTGTATATGACAGTTTGGCCACACTATAATAAACCCGGCTGGGAGTGGATTTTAATGCAGCCTGCCTATTTCTGTTCTTTAAAAGCTCTTTACCCCCAAAAATAAAAATATCATACCGCACTAGATGTACTGTTGCATATCTTAGCTTCTATTCTAAGATTCGCATATCTGCATTCTTTGTTTAGTTTGCTGCATCAATATGAATGAAGTATATATGGTTAAGAGTCATGCTAGTATTAAGTATAGCTCAGCTATGCTGCCAACTTCTTCATGTTGTTTGTAAAATCTTGCTTGCTTGATGTAGCCTATGGGTGTTACAGTCAGTTCAATTTTGTTGATTTGTGTGCACGGTGTTGGTTTGATGCAGGAAGCAAAGACGTATGCCCAGGAGAATGGGCTCTTCTTCATGGAGACATCTGCTAAAACTGCAATCAATGTGAATGACATATTTTATGAGATTGGTGAGTTGAGTACCGTCCTAGTGTGGGCAGTCCATGGGCTGAAAATCAGTTGTACAGGTGGATCTTTAAGCAGTACTATCGAACTTTTTACACATTAATTGTCATCTGTACCTATTGCAGCAAAGAGATTGCTTCAAGGGCAACAGGCTCCAAGCCCACAGGCTGGAATGGTTCTGAATCAGAGACCAAACGAGAGGATGGTCAGCTCTTCTTCATGCTGCTCTTGAAGCTGTGTTTCAACCTCATAGTGCTGTTATGAAATGTATCAGAGGAGGTCAAGCAAAATATCCCATCTCGCCTGTGTAGCTGCCTTCCAGGCTGATGTGCTCCCCTTCTCCTGCTCCTTGTTTCTTTTCACATGTTTGTCATGTAAATGCCAATACTAGAATGTCACTGCATGGACAGAAGTGTTACCAAAGTGTTGATTGTGCTCTTATCATTTGAGTGTGCCCCTCCTTAACACACACACACACACGCAAGGTAGTTTTATTTAAGTTTTTAACTTGGTTACTGAACGGATGCTATATCCACCGTGAGTTCCTACTACTGACTTTGTAAAGCACGATAAATTCAGGTACAGTTTTCAGTGCTGCCGCAACCAAGAAAAGAAAAATGTCCTGTTAATAATGTTTCCTTTCTTAATGGCGCATTGTCAATTTCCAAAACAGTAATTTTGAGGATAATTGTATTGTCGTGGGTACTACTGAATATAAAAAATGCGAAGTACAAAGCACCGGGATTGTACTGTTGAACAAACCATCCATTAAAATGCTCTTCAGATATACACATGGCACAGATGGGGTAAGCAGAACAGCGTGCTGGATCTTCGGTACAAACCAAACTGGTTATGAACTTCCAGCTTTGCTAAAAACGGCGCAATTTCACCTAATCTAGCTTGTTTGCTAATACTTTACATATTAACTTTCTCTAGTTGCCCTGATATCCATAACTTTACAGATTAAGGTCACGCAGTGATGCCAGAAAGACCAAATCCTGTCGATAGTTCTGGGATCCTCTTGGCTTCATCCATCATGGCCATTTTGCCAGTGTTTTCATCACACCTTTTAAGATCTTCATGAACCACATTGTGTTCATTACAAAGAGCACTGATGGCACAACAAATGTCAGGTAGTACCCAAAGGCATGCATCTGCATTATCTGTAGTTAAGTGTTAGATTGCAAAGAGACAAAGACGTTTATACTTGAGTATAATTGTATAAAACAGATGAAATACATTTGGAATGAAGATCTTAGTACCTGACTGTAGTGCAAATAGATGTGGTAAAATACATACATGAACAAAAATATCCTTGCCACCTGAAGGAAATATGAACAAATGCTATGATGAGCCAGCAGCACCAACATCAGGGAAAATGAATCTTGTCTACGAAATGGTTAGCCAGGTAAATGATGTTGTTAAAAAAAACATCCTAGTACAACAATTGCTGAGACAATTCAAAATTCATGTCTCATATAAAAAGAAGGCATTTTCAAATAAAAATGTGATTATATGGATGCAGTGACTCACAAGCTCATATATGCCCCTTTCCCCCATACTTTATTTAATAGATATGACTACATTTCATGTGTTCTTTTCTTATATCTCCAATAATTTTTGGTTTTGCATATCGAAGCTTCACATAGACAATTGCATTATGTTTCCAACAAACAATCGTTAGCTGTGAAAAAAAAGGGAAAGAAAAGCTCTTTTCAATCCAAGAAATACTATACTAAATGGTGCATACCAGCCATGCAACAAACATCAGAATTCCATTAACCAAATAAGCATTTGATTTCTTCAGTCCAGCAGTGTCAAGAAACCTTAAAAGAAAAGAACATTATAATCAAATAACGTTGATGATTAAGATTTAAGAATTAACTTTAAGAAAAAAAAAACTATTCAATTTCTTACCATCTCAAGTTGATCTCAGGGGTGGTTGTCTCTGAAATGAGAACCATGTATGTGTAAAACTGTCCTTCCCCAGACAACATTGTGTAAGCTATCGCAACCAGGGAAAGAGTATGGTGGAGGACCTGAAATGGCAAACACATAACCATAAGATAATGCTAGCCAGAGACCACCTCAGAATATTCTTAACATGTTGGGAAACTGGTGGCATGTGAAAAAAAATGTCATGTTAAATCAGACTAATTTATGAATATTGGTTGTTGTGCACATAGTTTAATGCTTAAGTTGGCACCTACATATTCCATTCCACCAAGGGAAGGATACAGCCAGAAGATCATTGCAAGATCAGCGATGAAGTAGCCAACAGAAACCTGTCAAGCAATACATCCAGGACACAACTATGTTATCCCAAACATGAAATGTAATTACATCATATAAAGAAGAAAAGAAATGCTGATGTATCATAATAAATGATATTCAATACCCCTAATGCAGAAGTGGATATTATAGAATTACGGAATGTAATAGGTCCCTTGACGCGGTCGGAGAAAAGATCAGTCGACATGACAAGATATAATGATACAACCGTGATAAAAATTGCATGTGCACTGGACATACCCCTAAAACAAGTATAATTGGTCATCAGCATGAAGTTTCTGAAATGAAAGATGGAATATGAGCAATATAGGTGTACTTGCTCTGACACAATACTGACCTATTGTTCCATTCAATGCGCTGTATTTTTGTCAATGAAGTATAGCCCTTGAAATAAAAGGAGCTCAGTATTCGAGTGAAATCATAAGCCTGAAGGAGAAAGCATGTCATTTGTCAAAACAACAAACTAGAAGCATGGCTATAAATAATTAAGAACTTATTACGGCACTCAAGGTCCAGAAGCCTGCAGCCATATATTCTGTCGCATACCGAAATTACTCTAGAAGGTTGTTTTGTTGTTACCAAAGGATGGCGGGAGTTGGATAATGGTTATAACTGGTGCCACATGTTTTCTTTGTCCTCTATAACATGAGATGGATGATATAGTGGACTCAGCATTGCTCAATTTTGGGTAAACTGATTTAAACCACTTGTTTAAAACTTGTTCGAGTATACTTTATGCCAAAAATCAAAGTGCTCAGTCAACATTGCTGGTTAGGAAATTACAGTTAGCATTAATTCATCAACAGTACAACAGCTTAAGTGAGAGTGAGAGGTCTGAAGGTTGTCAACAATGTTGGCGATGAAGTTACATTAGAATCAATGGTCAATGGTTTAAAAGATGGAACCATTAATTGTGGTTGCATCTCATTTCCTCTCCATTGATAGCCTTGCAAGGGAGAAAGTCAATGTGGTCAGTCAAGATTGCTGGTTAGGGAATTACAGTTAGCAGCAAAACTATTGATAGCACAATAACTGAACCGAGAATATGGGAGACAAAAACTATATTTAGAATATTGTAAGCTCAGTCTGTCTACTTTCTATTAATAAGCCAGCAAGTAGTCATATCCATGGTAGTTAGCCCTTCACACCATTGGGTACAAGCTGATGTTACTCATTTGGGTTAGTAGAAAAAGTCTTCCATTTGGTGTAAATAATCTCTAAGAAGGTAATCATCCTGTGCAAACGAGTAAGCTACAAGCATGGATCGGCATTCACATCAAGTTTGATTACCCAATGCAATCGTGAACCATAAGTCAATCACTTGGGCATCGGAACAGGAAATCAACCTACCATCTTGCAGAGGACAATGCCAATGAGCACAGAGGTGTACGGAACGAGTGGATCAGCTAGCAAGTAGTCTCTCATCATCGCCTGAGCTTGATACTTGTAAGCAGTCATCGCCGCCATCTTCACGGCTCAAACAGCACCTGCACCACCACAAGACATATGCTAAGATCAACCGACATCGAAAGAACAATAGCTAAAACTGGATCCTGTGGAGCTCTCAAACACCTACCAAAACAGACCTAGCAACACAGTTTTTAACGCTGAATTGATCAGCAGCATTTCCTAACAGGTATTAGCAACTTGGTCCAACGTTTACATCCCCCCATAAAACTCGATGGCTATCAAAAGGACAAAGCACGCGCCATTGCGCAACCCGTGTCAATGATCACACCCAAGGTACTAAATAGCGTATTGCGGGTTGGTAGCGGATTGGCGTCGAGGTAGCGGATTGCGGATAGCGGGCGATATTGCGGACGATAAGTTCCAATAGCGGCACCTTGATAGTCCCATATAATTTTAAGCACATATATCATGAATAATGAGTATAAATAATTTTAAGTGCATATATCATGAATAATTTTAAGTTCCACAGTCGATGCGTGAGTTTTGAATTTGGGGTGTGAGTCATAGTGAGCTGGACTAATTAGGGATATTTGCTTTCATGCTATTGTGGCCTGCTACGCGCAATTGCGGCCGCAATATCGGCCTGCTATTCAAAATTGCGGCCGCAAAGTTCTAGGATGCAAAGTTCAGAACGCTACCTCATAGCGGTAGCGGCAATGGACCGCTACCGCTATTGCGGGTGCAATTGCGGTCGCTACCACCGCTATTTATTACCTTGATCACACCGACAAACTCTGAAGCAAGTCGTCATGGCACAAATACTACAAGACATCATCAGGTCGGCTCGGTGTCGGTGACACAAGTAGATCTCCAAGCATAGGCACAGCAACACCAAACCGAAGCGCCACATGGTAGGCAAAGGCAATGTACCTAACCTGTAACCTGCCACCAAATGGTGACAGCACGGAGACTCGATACATCAAGAAACGCCCACCGACGACAAGAACCCGAGAACAAGAAATCCCCAAAATCGCAGGAAAGCGGTAAAACCTAAGATCCGTCGGAGAGGCTCAACTCAAGTACTCAAGAAACAAACACAAACATACGATCCGCACCGGGGGCCAGCAGAGCAGGGGATATTACCTCGCGCGGGGAACGGACTGCGGAGCTTGCGGCCGTGTTAGGACTGGGAGGTGCGGCGCGGCTACGCGCGCGGAGCAGGAGCTTGGGAGGCGGCGAGGAGAAGGAGGGGGAGGCTCAGCTCCATTTCTTGGGTGGTGCGCGCTCGTTGTGCTGTTGGCCTTGGCGGCGAGGGGGAGGGGAGAGGTAGCTGCGGCGTGCCACTGCCACCATCCGTGCGAGCCTTTTCCTCTGCGGTTGCCTCATTTGCAACCACCCTCCTGATTAAAGTTTGCGCCTTCGTTAATACACCAGCATTAAGTGCTTAATCTGCTGGTTGAGAAATCATTTTGTGCGAAGATAGAAACAGCTTTTTTTTTGACTCCTCAGACCAAGAAGACGGAGCTTTTATTCGGCGAGAGGAAGCTTAATCATTGCCTTGCAAGAGGAGGTTCCCACCTAAATACTTTTCACTTCGTCACATCGAATGTTTGATATATGTACGAGGTATTAAATGTAGATAAAAAACTAATTACACAGTTTGTATGGAAACCGCGAGACAAATCTTTTAAGCCTAATTAGTCAATGAGTAGCCATAATTGCTACAGTAACACACATGTGCTAATGACAGATTAATTAGGCTTAATAAATTCGTCTCGCGGTTTTCAGGTGAGTTATGTAATTAGTTTTTTTATTAGTATCCGAATACCTCTTCCGATATTCTATGAAACATCTGATGTGACATCTAAAAACTTTTCATCCACGAACTAAACAAGGCTTAAACCGAAAAGTGGTAGTGAGTGAGGGTCTGAGGGAGGGACATAAATGTCATTTGACATGGCAATTTCAGCTGCAGTTCTTTGGGCATCCAGTTCCAGCCAGATTGTCAGCGTTGCTGTCAGCTAGTAGTGGAGCTTCGAGCTTGGTCACTATGATAGGCTGGATCCGGATAAGCTGCATTCGGTGAGCAGCTGCAAATAGACGACATGTTACTATTCAACAACCAAGATTCTGTACCAAGGCATCTAAATTGACAAACCGGACAAGGTAGTAGATATTAATTTCCCCTATCACATCTTTAAGTAATAATCCTCTAGTGCATTTGGGTTTTATAGCAATCTAGTGACTCTGGTCATCCATGTAGCAATAAATCTATATTTGAAATCCCTAGAGCTCCTATGAAGTCGTCTCACGTAGCAACAACTCTATATTTGAGATCGTTAGAGCTCCTATGAGACACAGAGAGCTTTCACTGTTTCTGTAATTCTATATGCCGTTTAAACTCATATGTCCTTATCAAGAAAGAAAAACTCATGCAATTTCTTTGTTTGAAATCCCTATTCTATTTTCATGTACTCATATTGATCAAAGTCTAGCAGTAGAGCTACTAAAGTGTCTAATTACGTGCCTTGAAAGCGTCATAGATTGACTAAAAACGCTTTGTTACAAATTTAACAGTGTAGCCCAAAGATTTTACGGCGCTTAAAACTCAATGGATACCCTTTAAACATACACGTCTAAGTCAACTAGGTCAAGTAAATGGAGACAGAGACTCATTTTGTGTGGAGGAGGATAGACTATTCTATGCATCTTGAACGGCTAACCTGAACATATATAGGTAAATCACTAACACCCCCTACACTGCTACTACTAATATACCCTTTAAAGATGCAGTTTTGGATTTAGATTGAGTTAAACTTTCTTAATTTGAACTTAATTTATATAGATTAGTATTAGTATTTATGGCTCAAAATAGATATACTATACAAATATTTCATAGTCAATTTAATGATATTTATTTGATATTATATATGTTATTGTTTTTATAGGGTAGTAAAATTTAACACTGTTTAACTTTTTTGAAAAGTGGTAATGGTATTTTTTTTTTGACCGAGAAGTACATCTTCCAATGCAAAATGAGAATTACATTTTCTTTCTTGAACGGAGGAGTACATCTCACATGACGGGCTCATCACTTGATGAGAGTAGTGGCTCATCTCATCAGGGTGTAACAGTCCAGTGAGTACAATCCAGACTGTTTTGACTTCACAGGTGAGCGTGAGCGGCCACTTTTGCCAGAAAAAAGTGCTATTCTGCGGTTACACCTGCTCGGTCGGAGACGACGATACTGATTGAACACGGACGGGTGGGCATCACATGGACCCTCCTACTCTGGTCTGGTGCACGCGTTACAAAGCTGCTTGTTCCTGTCGCAGATTTCGTTCGTAGTCCCTCCGTCGAAATAATATGTGCACTTCTAAAGTTGAGGCGAGGATATCAAGGTTAGTGAGAAATTACGTACATACCCTTATAAAGGTGTAATTATTTTTTCTTAAATACGTACGAGTTTGCATATCTTTATATTAAGAAGAAATAGAGTATATTTACAAGATTGCCACCACTCGGCAGTGCGACACGCCACCCCTATAAAGGTGCAATCATTTTTGTGTCTTAGAGAGAGAGTAAAATAAGATAAATAAAGTTACATTGTTTTATACGTGGAGGTGCACTTATTTTGAAAAAAAATTGAACTCTCTGCGAGGCGCGACCACCACCAGCCGCCTCTCGTTTTCGTTCTCCCCGGCTTGCGGCTTTTGCAGCCATGCACTTCCGTTGGTTGTGCGGTGCAGGTCACACGGGCACTGGTCACTGGTCACTGGTCACGGAAGCCAAATCCTCCGAGGTCCGGTGGATCGGGATCAGGTGCTGGTTACGGGGGGTGGGTTACGTTGCGTGGACTCGACGGCAGCACGTCACGTTGCTTCCTCCCCTTCTTTCGGCCAACGATGCTGACCTGCTTTATTTTATTTTTCCTTGATTTCAGAATAAAAATAAAAATTAAAACAATCGTGGACTGAGTCAGCTGCAAAAGCCGGGGAGCTCACTCAGCTGAAAACTCAAACATCCAGTCTCCCGTGCGTGCTATGCCACGTGACGTCGCTGTCGGTGGAGGCGTGGAGCTTTGCTTTGCCCTGCTGTTTGACTCTGGCTGTGTTTAGTTGAGTTGAAAATGCTGAAAAGTGTATGTTATTATCTAATTTCCCATCTCAGTTCTCTTTTTTTGTATTGTTTTTTTAAACGTAGGTTGTTCTAGCTTCGCATTAACTGGCATTTGCCTTACTTTGATCACACTTATGAAAACGTTATTGAACATCTACAATAACGAATTAGTTTCACTAAATTCACGATGAAATGTCCTGATTTGTATGCATGTGCAAACGAATGGCTGCTTCTATATTGTGTTAAAAAAACAAATACTACACTTATTCATTTGTTTGTCATCGTGGGGTTCATATTTTTCTATAAAGTTATTAAAGTTAGATAAATTTGGGTTAGCATAACCTGAAACGACTTATGTTTTGAAACAGAATGAGTATCATAATTTCCAAGTCTACGAATAGAGTATAGTGTTTGGTGGTTCACGAGTGCTCTGTCCTTTTATTTTTTTTTCTAGAAATACTTGTTTGTTTAATGGTTTTTGCGGCTGATAAGCCGGCTGATGCTATTTTATTGTGAAAGAAAAACACTATACCATGGCCGGTAAGTTTTATTTTGTGGTGGACATCGTACCTGCTGACACCGGGGTGCTTATGGTAATTTGATCATTCTCAAGGTCTACAACCAGTTTACTCAGTATATTGAATGTGATTATTTGGATAGTACGTGGATAGGTGCATTTACAGTGACATGTATGTATGTATACGCAAGTGTTGTTTGGTGAAGCAGAAAAGAGTGCCCAAGTCTTACTTACTCGCGCTAAAGAAAAGGACTTGAGGCCTACTAATAGGTGCGCCGTGCTCCTTCAGTTATGGCTTCATCTTTTTGAGCGAACAAAGTTCCTTCTCTGCATCAAACGCATATGTGGCATGCATGCTTGCATTATACTCCACTTTGCTGAAATTTCAATACTCTTTTTTTCAAATTATAAGTCACTTTAATTTTTTTATATATCTATTTTGCTATACATCTAGATATAATAATATATCTAGATACATAGTAAAATAGTAAAATAGATGAATAAAAAAGTCAAGACGACTTATAATTTAGAACGGAAGGAGTACAAACAAAGGTTCGCACATCATCGTACTATACCATTCCATGCCGTATCGGAGTTTGGTTGCTTACCATATATTTACCGTGCTCTTGATAGATAATCTCTCATCCACGACACTTGTGGCAAACTCTGCTAAACTATACTACCTCGATCTTAAAAATTTGACATTCTATAATTCAAATTTTGTCATACAAAACATGACATTTTAATTTAACCACCCTCACGTATAACCGCTGGCATCCACAGACCACGTACCTTGAGAAATGCAACAATCCCTAATGAATAGGGACATCATTTTGCATATCTCTTAATTTGCATGAAATTTTCTAACCATTTTTAGAGGGAGAGGTAGTGGACACTACGCAATTTTAGTAGATAGCCTCTCTGATTAACGCAGGCAGGTGCGTGTAGAGACCACCTCTGTAAATGGTGAGGCATAGGCGGCCTCTGTTAACCATTTCAAAGACGGCATTTTAAGGTAACCAACTCTATTAATCGACTATTAACAGAGACGGACATCCTAAGACGCCCGCCTCTGTTAAGAAGTGATCTTAAGAGACCCGCCTCTAGAGTTGCATCTAAATAACAATTCACTTTTTTATATGAACTCGGATGAAAATGAACTTTATATCAAAATTGTAGCTCTCGATGAGATCTACAACTTTTTAGCTGGAAATTTTTTATTTGAAACTGTTTAAAGTCCAAAATGTTATTTAAAATTCTCATATTGTGAAATTTAAAACTTTCAAACAAACTTAAATGTTGACATAGTCTATACCAAAGTTGGAGCTCTCAATATAATCTATAACTTTGTAGTTGAATATTTTATATTTGGGTTGTTCAATGTCCTAAATATGTGTTTAAAGTTTTAAGATTTTGAAATTTAAAATTTAAAATTTTTAAATGACCTTAAATGTTCACATAGTTAATACCAAAGTTGTAGTGGCCGACATGACCTACATGTTTGTTGCTGATAAATTTTTTATTTGAATTTTTAGTATCTTAATTTTTTTTTAAATTCACATATTTTGATATTCAATTATTTTTAAATTTTTAAACAATCTTGGATGGATACACATCATATACCAAAGTTGTAGTTCTTGATAAGATTTTAAAATTTATAGCCAAAAGTTTTTTTTAGAAATCCTTTAGGACTTGAAATATTCAATATAAGATTACAAATTATTGATAAAAAATAGCTATCTATATATACTCACAAAAGAGTGTGTGGTGTATTGGTAGGGATGTGTTATTGCTGCATAGTAGGCCATGGATTCAAGTGTCTCCGTAAATGTTTTCTGTAGTAGTGACTAGTGAGTACAATAACTCGTATCTAGGATTTTGGATCTTAGTTATCTAACTTAGGCCATGTTTGGCATTTTTTTTTGTAAATGGCTTCACCTAAAAAGCCAAAGAAATGTCATGTTTAGACTACTTCACCCTTGTCTTAATAAAAACAGCTTCTCCCCTCTGCAACTTTTATAGCAGAACCATTTTATGAGCTAGTGTTTAGTTGAATTTCGTCGAAAGAGTAAGAACAATTAGAGTTGAAGCCTTGCCAAAGAGAATCTTATTATAAATTTATCAATAGCCAGGTATAGTATCAGTATTCAATATTTGTGCATATAATTTAATAAGGTCATACAAATATATTAAGATTAACAGTTAAGTCTAAACTTTGCCTTAGACAAGCTTGCCTAGCCCTTGGACTGAGGCTTTTTGGTGGGCCGTGGACCCGGTTCACCCTTCGGATCCGCCGGATGAAGTTGACCCTGCATTTGTTCATATATGGTTTAATATAAGGTCATACAAATATCTTAAGATTAACAGTTAAGTCTAAACCTTGCCTTAAAAAAAAGCTTGCCTAGCCCTTGGACCGAGGCTTTTTGGTGGGCCGTCGGTTTACCCTTCGGATCCGCCGGTAGGAACTTGACCCTACAAACATATAAAGAAACTATGAGCTACGAGGCCATGACATTGCCACACTTGCGGACGTTAACGATAATCTACATACTTGTTCAAACTTGT
Source organism: Saccharum hybrid cultivar R570 (assembly GCA_038087645.1). Taxonomy (NCBI): domain Eukaryota; kingdom Viridiplantae; phylum Streptophyta; class Magnoliopsida; order Poales; family Poaceae; genus Saccharum; species Saccharum hybrid cultivar. The sequence continues at coordinate 30,630,110 of JAQSUU010000001.1, read as the reverse complement.
GGATAGTTTTTTTTAAAAAGTTATTTAAGTCCCGCGAGAATTGAGCTTGTTTATGTGGATCTTCTATAGGTTCCATACAAAATTATTACGATAATACTAGCCCACGGCGGCAAATCCCCATCCACTCATCTGCTCTCTCTCTCAAAAAAACAACACACACAGGGACGTTGTCCGAAAATTCCCCAAATCGACCTCAAGACAACCCATCTGCCTGCCTGCCTCTCTCCACTTCCTCTTCCTCTCTCTCTCCCTCCGGCTCCACTACTCCGCTCTGCTCGGCCTCGGCATGCGGTGCTCGTTGTGGCTCGGTCCGGCGGAAAGACAACATGTCGGCCTCGGCATCGTCGCCGCCGGCAGGCGAGGAGAAGCAGGAGGCGGCGCCTGTCAGGCACTGCAAGGGTGTTAACGACCTCGACAAGGTCGTGCTCCGCGAGGTCCGGGCAACTCCGCAGAGGTACCCGTCTATACTCTTGCGAGTAACCGGGCATGTTCCGACTGCTGGATCTCGGCGCAGATATATGGTGCTTGGTGTTGTTCGAAGCCCGATTTCTCAGTTGCTGCCCCGGCCTTCCTCTCCCCTATGTTGCATATGTATGTTTTCAGTGTTTCAGACGTTTCAGATGTATGTTGCAGTTGTTTCATCTTGACGTTGCAAAAGTAGATCAGGGGATGTTGCACATGTTGCATATATTGCAAGTGTTTCAGAAGCATGTTACAAGCGTTTGTTTAAAATGTTTCATCTCTTTCCAGATGTATTTTGTAATTGTTTTTTATCTGGATGTTGCATATGTTTCACACATATGTTGCAACAGTATGTTCCAAATATTTTAGTTGTTTCTGTCTTATGTTGTAGCAAGTGGTTCCATGCTGCAAGTTGCAATTTTGGATGTTTTCTATATTTCACACACATGTTGCAAGTACATGTTTTAAATATTTTTCATGTTGCAAGTGCTTTATGTTGTTCGGCCAGGGACGAGCCGAGGGCGAGTAGACGCGGGCACTAGGGGCCGACAGACGGTGGTGCTACCGTTAGTGTGCGCTGGGGGCGTGCTCGTCTTCAGCTGCTCATCATGGCTCCTAAGTGCTGCCCGCACGGAGAGAGAGGAATGGGTCAGGGGCGACCGGCGGGTGCAGAGATTGTGGCGAAGTGCGTGCGTGGGGTGGGGCAAAGACGGATGGGGTCGGGACAAAGGCGGACTGCACGGGACGTCTGGGCGCTAGCCACACCCAAATTATTATTACAGATTTCCCTTGGATTTCATATAGTTCCAACGGCACAACATTACTTTTCAGTGATTAGCATCTCCAAATTCTAGCTGTGCCTGTGATATAAATATATAAATATGTAGGCACCAATAGAGCATGTGAAATGCGATGGCATCAACTCCCTGAACAGTACTAATAAGAATATGTACTGAACATTCTCCCTTAATTATTGAAGAAGTCATTTTCATTGTTACCGTACCGGCTGTGAAAATTTGATTTAGGTCGGCTTACCTAGGACTTGATCTTCTTGGAAATCATCTAGTACTAATGATACGGTTTTCAAAGCACATGCTTCACTGCACTGCATGTTTCCTTTCCCACCACTAAGGATGGCAACGGGGCGGATTCAGATCGGGTAAAGTCACTGGGCACCCAAAACCGAAACCCGAACCTTAAACCCGAATCTACCCCGAACACCTAATCGGGTAAAAATACATCCCCGAAACCGAAACCCGATGGATCCCCGAAACCTGACGGATCCCCGAAACCCGAGAACATTACAGTAAACCAGCGATACAAAACAAAATAAATTAGCAAAGTAATATTAAATCTATCAAAATATTAAATCTAGCAGCTGTAATAATATTACAAAGAGCAACGATTCCTGATTTCAATTGCCATAACAAGTATGAATTGTGGAGAAAAAGCAAACAAAATCATCTCTAGTCTGTACATATAAAATCCAACGAAAAAAAATCAAATCTAGAACCATCTCTATTCCTGGTTGAGCCACCGTTGAATGAGGTCAGATCCGTCGCTTGCTATCAATGGAGAGGGTGGACGGGCTGGCTTCTGCTGCGACGACAGCAGGGCGAGAGGCTGCCGCCGTCATCTTCCGACAAAAGGACGTGAAGCATTAGGAAACAAATCTGAAGAGACAATATTGAAGAAAATCTGACGGAATGAAAAATCAAGATGCAGATCACAGAGACACAGGAGGAACCGAGGAAGGAAGGCGCCGTCTGCCTGCCGCCGAGGGCCGAGCACCGTGAGGGACCGAGAGAGAGAGAGGGTGAGGGCCTGACTCCTGAGGCGTCGCCGGGCGCCGGCTTGCCGCGTCGAGCCGCTCGAGCGGGGTGCGGGGAAGGGGACGAGGTGCCTTTGCGCCGTGCGTGCGTCCGTCGGTCGAGTGGATGGGTGCGGGGTGGCGGAGAGCTTGACTGCCGACTGCGGCGTGCGGCGCCTGGGTGGGATGGGGTGACGGATGAGGTAGAGGGCTGAGGGACCGAGGATTTCAGGTTATATAGCTAGGGTTGCTAGTGGGCTGAAATTTTCGGACCACGATTGAGATCCACGGGTGGAATCAAATATCCGCACCAAACCCGCATCAATTCTGGTATCCGAACCCGCAAAACCGTGGGCGAAAATCAGGACCCAAAACCGAAACCCGCGGACTCGAAACCCGCGGATGTCCGCACCAAACCCGATCCGCTGCCATCTTTACCCACCACACTGTCCCTATCCTGAACTCATGTGTGCTGAACATGATGCAAGGTTTCATACATACATTGCAGAAGAGTGAAAATGAGGTCGCACGTACTCCCTCCGTATTTAAAAATAAAGTCATTTTAAGGCCTTGTTCGCTTGAACTTATCAACTTGGCTTATTAGCTATGGTGAAAGGTCCTTATTTGGTTTTGGTAATTAAGTGGCAACCTAGATGGACTAATTGTGTTTAATGTGAGATACACAGGAGATTAGTCCACAGGTACATGCGTGAGCAACATATGCCATGACGGTGAAGATGGCTCAGAGATGTTGCAAAGCTTACAAATGTGTTGATGAAGGAGCTCATTGCACATGAGACATGACATTGAGTCATGTGATCAAGGTGGAGAAGATCAAGATATGACTTGACTTGATAGACCGGTTGCAAGCGTGAAGGGCAAGTCTGAGACTTCGAAGTGAGAGACTACGTGTGACGGTGAAGCTTGAGCAAGACTTGGCGCCGATGGACCGACACAACAGTGAAGAGCAAGTGAACTTAAGATCGATGAACCAATATAATCACGTGATGATATGAAGAGCAGGTGAAGTCAAGCTAGTGGTGCTTGTTACTCTTGGAGGTTGCCACCTCCTAGACGGCTTGGTGGTGGTCTCCGTCGAAGTCCGCAAGAAGCTTGTGCAGCGCTCCAGAGAAGAGCTTTGTGAGGGGTATTGTGCTCAACCCGCCGGAGCCACAAAGAGCAACTCTAGTTGAGCATGTCATTGAGCTACCCTCACTTTCGGGGTAGGTTCTTGCAGTGCCCGACGTGCAGGCTTGGCGGGTGATGCCAATTAGCTGCCGAACCACCAAGTGAGCGGTCGACACAACAGGGACGTAGCTTGGTGGCAGCCAGTGAACATCGGGAGAAAAATCACTGTGTCAACATTATCTTTATCATCTTCTCGGTGGTTTGCATTCCGCGAAACACAAGTTTGTATTACTTTTATTTACATTGTGTCTGCGTAGTTGCTCTTATGACTAGTTTAGCTTTAGTAGCTTGCTAGTTACCTTCTTGCTTGTGTAGCATAGAAGTAGCTTTCTTGCGTGGCTAATTTAGTTTTAGTAACATTGTTAGTCACATTGCTTAGTTTGTATAGCTAAGTAATTTGCGCTCTATAATTTGGCTTGTGTAGTCTTATTATTGAGCATTGCTAGTGAGCTTAGGTGACTTTGTGCTTTTGCTCATTAGAATTATGTAGGATCTCCCCTCGTGTGCAAAGTACTAGTGGCAAAGGTTTGTGTGACCTTGCTCCTAGAATTGATTAGGTGAGCTCTAGCTAGTCCGGCACCTTTATTGCCTAATTAGAATCTTTATAATGTGCTTGTGAATTTAGATAGAGAGGTGTAGTATTGACTAGACCGGTAGTTTTAATTTCGCTTTGTTTTAGTTAGCAGGCACGATTGAGTTTTAGAAAAGACTATTCACCCCCCTTTAGTCCACCGTCTCGGCCCTACATATGGTATAATGTTTTTCTCTCACAACAAATCAGCGAACAATACTTTTTAGTCTGGCTTTTTAGCGAAACGAACAGGGATCGTGAATAACTTTTAAGCTGTTGAGTTTGTAAATATGAAAACCATATGAATAGATTTATCTTGAAAAATATTTTCATAAAAATACACATATATCACTTTTAGATAAACATTTTTATAAAAACAAAAAGTCAAAGTTATATTTTGAAGACGGTGTCACTGTCCAAAACAGACTTTATTTTTTTTTAGTACGGAAAGAGTATTCTCTTTCAGATAGTAAGAGCGCCACGTCCATTCCAGCACAGATTACATACTAAGGGCCCGTTTGGTTTCCCCTGCTGAAATTTATTAGTCACTTTAGCTACTGAACTGCCAAACAAACTGACTAAAAAGGGACTTGAGTAGTTTAGTCACATTAGTACCCTAGGAGGTGCTAAAGTGGGTTAAAGTGCCTAGTGGGCAAGGGCTGCCCCTCATTATTGTTGGTCCTCCACTCTTATTTGTGCATTTATTAAGGATAGTTTGGTCTTTGTTGAACTGCTTTAATGGGCTTCGGCAAACAGGGCCTAGTACTAAAGGCCGGGTGGCTTAGGCCTTGTTTAGTTCGTGAAAGAAAAATTTTTAGGTGTCACATCGAATGTTTTGGATGTCGGTAGGAGTTTTCGGATACTAATTAAAAAACTAATTACATAACTTGTCTGAAAACCGTAAGACGAATTTATTAAGCCTAATTAAGGCGTAATTAGCACATATGTGTTACTGTAGCACTTACGGCTAATCATGGACTAATTAGGCTTAAAAGATTCCTCCCGTGATTTTCACCCAAACTGTGCCATTAGTTTTTTTCATCTACATTTAGTACTCCATGCATATGTCTAAACATTCGATGTAATGTGATAAAAAAATTTGAGGTAAAAACTAAACACAGCCTTATCCCCCTCTGCAAATAGCATCTTAAAAACGGCAGAGACCAAGCACGTTTCCTGCATGCAAGATGCAACACGTGGTAGTATGGGATGTTCTTGCAAGCGGAACCGATCGAAGAGGCCCGAAATGCTGCGTCGTACATGTCTTTGCCTAACTCCACATCACAGATCGGCATAACCCCTAACCCCCCCCCCCCCCCCCCCCCCCCCCCCCCCCCCCCCCCACACACACACACACACACCCCCCACCCCCACCCCCCGGGCATCGCACCATTACGCGCGTCCGGCGCACGCCTAACACGCGCGCGCAGTTCGCGGCCGCGCGACGCGTGCGTTTGGCGAATAGAACGTCCGCTGCAATGGCCACGCCCACGCGGTGTCTGCTTCCATTCCGGCAATCGATCGTCACCGCAACCCGAAAGCCTATATATTCATTGGAACACTGATCACTGGCAAGGAGCTCGCTCGCCAAGGACTCTCAAAGTCTCAGACTTCATCCCACACCATACCTGCCCTGCTACTGCGGCCTGAAGGAGGAGACAGATACACAAAGAGATCAGACAGAGAAACACATGGCGGCGGCAGTGAAGTCATCGGCCGGGACGGCGGGGAAGAAGTCCCGGAAGCCGTACGTGATGACCAGGCCGCGGGAGAGGTGGACCGCCGACGAGCACGACCGCTTCCTCCACGCGCTGCTGCTGTTCGGCCGCGACTGGAAGAGGGTCTAGGCGTTCGTCGCCACCAAGACGGCCACGCAGATACGCAGACGCCCAGAAGCACTTCCTCATAGCACAGAAGAAGCTGGGCCTCGCCGCACCCAGCCCTGCCGGTGCATGCCATCCATGGCTTAGCCTAACTCCACATCCCAGATCGGTATAAACCCCTCGGCATCGCACCATACGCGCGTCTGACAGCTAGGCCGGCGCATGCCTAACACGCGCGCAGTTTGGAATAATCCCGCACCAGATGAACGTGCGCTGCAATGGCCACGCGGTGTCTGCTTCCATTCCGGCACTCGTCGCAGCAACCCGCAAACCTATATATGCATTCGAACATTGGTCACTGGCAAGGAGATCGCCAAGGACTCTCAGAGTCTCAAGCCGCATCCCATACCGTACTTGCTCTGCTGCTGCGGCCTGAAGGAGAGGGAGACAGATACACTACACGCAGAGACAGAGAAACAGATGGCAGCGGCAGTTAAGTCGTCGGCCGGGATGGCGGGGAAGAAGTCCCGGAAGCCGTACGTGATGACCAGGCCGCGGGAGAGGTGGACCGCCGACGAGCACGGCCGCTTCCTCCACGCCCTGCTGCTGTTCGGCCGCGACTGGAAGAGGGTCCAGGCGTTCGTCGCCACCAAGACGGGCACGCAGATACGCAGCCACGCCCAGAAGCACTTCCTCAGAACACACAAGAAGCCGGGCCTCGCAGCGGCGCCGCACGCTCCTCGCAGCTCTGCCGGTGCCGGCCCCGGCCATCGGCAGCAGCGGCCGCTCACCGGCTGCCCGGCCAGCTGGTGCGCTGCTGATGGTGCCTCGGCGCCGGACGTCGAGACGGTTCAGCTCCCGTTGTCTCCGGACGACCCGCGCTTCGCTCAGGTGTACAGGTTCGTCGGCGACGTCTTCGGCTCTGGCGCGTCGCGGCCGGTGGAGGCGCAGCTGCTGAGGCTGCTGGGCGCGGACCCTGTCATCGTGGACACCATCCTACGGCTGCTGGCGAACCTCGAAGACAACATCTCTCTGTAGCAGTGTAGCTTGTAGGATTATCATCGTTGTACTAGGTGACATTTTGTAGCCAGTTAATGTACGATTTGAATAACTGGAAGGTGCTTCTTAAATTACACTTTTCTCTGCATTTATCATTGATTATTGAATTTTTTTAGATAATTAATGGATAGAAAACATAAAATATCCGTCTCCGTCAGAGAGTGGTCTGATCAAACAAATTCGACTTGTAAACTTGGTTCTTAAAATAAAAGGCCATCCAAAATAACAAATAGAAAAAAAGCCGCATTTTCCACGCACGCCTACAATATCATCTACTTATGCTCCTCATACCGTTATAACTGCACCCAGCTCAAAAACTAATTTTGTCAATATTTGTCAAACACAACGATGTTTCTGAAGGACCGGAACAACGACCGGAAGGGGTGAATGAGAACCTTAAATTTCTCTCGTTGAGCAGACGAGCAATATATTGGCCATATCCTAAAATCAATTCATGAAGCCCTCGAGTAGTGCTATCCAAGATCACATAGTCACGACGATATTGTGGACCTAAGAAACTTGGCTAGAAAATGTGTTTACAATCGGAGGTCAAAACGATAAAGAAAGAGTACTTAAGTCAAAAACCCAGTCAAATAACCTCTAAATATCATGGAATCTTGTGGAGAGGTTTATAACATTGTGAGAAATATATCCACCAAAAATCAGCTCAATTGAAGAAAGTTAGAAACTCTTTAAAAAAAAGAAAGTTAGAAAAACCGGCGTTGCTGGTTTTGCTAACCGGCCTAGCTGGTTTTTGTTGTTTCCATCATATTCTTTTTCGAGAAAAACTTGAAATCAATGCAAATGAGCTCGGGAAATTTGAAACTTTGCACGCACCTTGAATAACCCATTTAGAGGCTATGCCCAAGATATTAAGTCAAAAAGATCAAAGCTTGAATAGAATTTTCAAACTCTCTTTCTCGTGCTTGTCAAGAATCCTCTAAATGATGATTTCTAGGTGATCGTGAGAAATTAGTGAAAACCAGGCATCATACTACCTAAAGATGAACAGGAACAATCCAAAACCTTCGGCTCAAAGATCTCCAAGAAATTTACGGTAGGAGCTTTGGGGTTTGAAACCAAGAGATAGAACCTTGGCTTCAAGACATGGTTTAGATATGTTCCATGGATCCTGAAAACTTCCAAAAATGTCCCAAAGACTAAGGCCAAACCAGCAGCATGAAAATCACCCAAAAATAGCCACGAAAATAAAAAAAAGAGAGAAATGCCATATTTGAGAGAGGAGAACAAGCGGTGCAAGAATTTGATCTTTGGATTGCTTTACCATGTACGATTACAAAGCCACTCCTAATAAATCACGTAGCTTGGATGGAAAAAAATCTCAAACAAAGAACCTCTCATCTCTCCCGCGCTCTCTCTCTAAGCCTAAGTAGAACTCTCAACATCACAAGTGAGAGCCTATCGTCTAAGGCACCTAAAGGCTTCCCCAAGTTGTGCACTCACAATGACCGGTAATCTATCATATATAGGCACTTGCCTATTTCTCAAGTTGCCCTTACATGATGCACTTTACCCAAATACAACCCCCCCACGCCAAATCGGTCCAAGTTTTTCTTCATTGTTCCAATGGGCTCGACACCTTCTCAACTTCGTTTAGACTCGACGCAAGCTCCGAGATTCCATCACTTGTCCGTCAATCTACCATTCTCCGGTTTTGAGGACCAAACCGGACAAATACGTCGTCGATGGTTTTGAGGCCCAAATCACCAAACTATTCACGCCTAGTTTTGAGGACCAAACCAGCAAACCTTCCTTCGATCGTTATTTTGAGGCCCAAACCACGTAACACGTCCATCCCTGATATTGAGGAGAAACTGACAAACCGTCATGCACGCCTCGTTAGGTGTGACTATAGATGGCCAAACAGGTCGCCCGGCCCGGGCCCAGTCAAAGCACGGCTATGCCCAAACAGGCCTCGTGCCCAGCCAGCGGCCCAGACACGACTCGTTGGGCCAATTTTCGGGCCGGGCTGACCTGAAAAGCACGGCTGTGGAGCAAGACGGGCTAGCTCGAGGCCCGCGTCACAGTGGAGCCGTAGGGGAGCGCCGCCGCCACCCACATCACAGAGGAGCCGAGGGTTTAGGCCACCTGATGGAGAGAGAGGGAAGAGGAGGGCGAGCTGGCAACGCGAGTTGGGGGAGGTGGCGGCGGCGCGAGTCGACGTCGAGGTGGCTGCCACTCGAGGCCGGATCTCCACGACCGGGGTCGGAGGGGGAAGATTGATCCCGGAGGCCAGTCAGGCAACCGGCGGCACACCCTAGTCGAAGAGAAGAGGAGCGCTAGTGGCGGACTGCGAGCGAAGGGCGGAGACGCGTCGCCCACGCCGTGTGAGCGGAAGAAGTAGCGGCAGCGGTGCGAGTCACAGAGTCGCGGTGGGGAACGGGGAAGTATCGGGCGTGATTGGTTCAGAGAAATGGCGAGCCTGGCTCGTATCAGCCAACCAGGCTGAGCTGGGACAGGTCTTGTGCATGCAAGTACTTATTGTTTGGTTGACGGAACGAGTACATACATGATCTGCACAACTGTTGTTTGGTTGTCTGCTTGTTTGCCTGCTACTGCACTCGCTCTCTCACAGCCGAGCTGCGAGACGCGCGCGCTTGCGCCCGCACGAGCCAGGCCCGAGAGAAACGTAATCCGTCTGCATTTCCTGGGAGCCTGGCTTGGCGAGGAATCTTGCATGCGGGCGGACAGCCTCTCGCAGAGTCGCAGCCATGCATCCAAACAGGCGGTGAACTCCTGCATGCGGCCAACCAGGTTGGGCTTCCTTCTCCGAACCAATCACGCCCATCACGAACTCGCGGTAGGAACTGAGATGGCCGAGTTAGGCAATGGCAGGCCTAGGTTAGGATGTTGGGCCGTAGTGGGGGTGGAATACCTTAGTCTATTAGTGCCATAGCAGGCCAAATATTGGGCCATGTCTATTTAGCGAGCTGGGCCGTGCCACCCGGCGTGCCTAGGTAGCGGCCCAAGCACAACCCTAAGCATCGGGCCGGGCCAGCCGGGGCCTGCTAGTCACCGTGCTGTGCTGGGCTCATGCCGGGCTAAAATACCGAGCTTGGGCCGTGCCAACGGGCTACGGGCTGCATGGCCATCTATAGGTGTGACTAACTAATGTCGACGCGTGTCCGACCTCTGTGTCCTCGGCCTGACATTCTACTAAGTGCTCGCGACACCTCGTCATGACTTGGTCCAATCCCATCCTTGACGCTGCGTCGGGGCCGGAGGCATCGGTGGCGCCTGGAGCGGCGGGAGCGGGGGCGGCATCAGCAGGCGGTGGTGGTGGTGGTGCCTCTGGTACGGCGGGGGTGAGTGTCGGCAGGGGATTGAGGGACAAATCAGTCATCGTAGGATGAAGGACTAAAGTTTAGTCCATAAATCAAACAGTAAAGTTTAGGGGCTGAGACTAACAGGGCCGCCTCCGAAGGAGCTCCGTTGTCTCGTTGGCTGTCTGGCAGAGATCAAGCAGGATTCCAACACGCAAGATGGAACACGTGGTGGTAGTATGGGATACTGTTGCAAGCGGATCGAAATGCTGCGTTGTCCATGGTTTTGCCTAACTCCACATCCCAGATCGTCCTAAACCCCCGGCACGGCATCGCACCATTACGCGCGTCAAACCGGCAGGCCGGCGCACGCCTAACACGCGCGCAGTTCGCGGCCAAGCCACGCGCTCCTTTGGAACGTGCGTTGCAATGGCCACGCGGTGTCTGCGCTTCCATTCCGGCACTCGTCGCCGCAAACCTATATATATGCATTCGAACACTGATCACTGGCAAGGAAAGGAGCTCGCCTAGGACTCTCAAGGGCATCGTCGTCCCATACGGTCATACCCATACCATACACACAGTGACAGAGACAGAGAAACAAATGGCAGCGGCAGTGAAGTCGTCGGCCGGCATGGCGGTGAAGAAGTCCCGGAAGCCGTACGTGATCACCAGGCCGCGGGAGAGGTGGACGGCCGACGAGCACGATCGGTTCCTCCACGCCCTGCTGCTGTTCGGCCGCGACTGGAAGAGGGTCCAGGCGTTCGTCACCACCAAGACGGCCACGCAGATACGCAGCCATGCCCAGAAGCACTTCCTCAGAGCACACAAGAAGCTGGGCCTCGCCGCGGCGCCGCACCAGGCTCGCAGCTCTGCCAGTGCCGGCCCTGGCCATCGGCAGCAGCGGCCGCTCACCGGCTGCCCGGCAGCCTGGTGCGCTGATGATGGTGCCTCGGCGCCGGACGTCGAGACGATTCAGCTCCCGTTGTCTCCGGACGACCTGCACTTCGCTCAGGTGTACAGGTTCGTCGGCGACGTCTTCGGCTCTGGCGCGTCGCGGCCGGTCGAGGCGCAGCTGCAGAGGCTGCTGGGCGCGGACCCTGTCATCGTGGACACCATCCTACGGGTGCTGGCGAACCTCGAAGACAACTTATCTCTATAGCTTGTATGTAGGACTAGCATCATTGTGCTCGATGACATTTTGTAGCCAGTTTAGTGTACGGTTTGAATAACTGGAAGATGCTTCTTAAATTACAATTTTCTATGCATTTATCATTGATTATTGAAATTTTTAGATAATTAATGGATATAAAAAGATATCCATCTCCGACAGAGAGTAACCTGTTCAAATTAGTGTAGGATAATGATATACAGCGGATGTAACTGACCCACGCCGAACCCGACTAACCTGTGCCGCACGCCGCCTCCCACACTCATTATCCTTTCCTTGACCGCTCACTCCCGCAGTGCTCACGCCCCTCCCATTATAATGCCGTCCCGCTGCTGTGATGGACGCCACGCACCGCGCACCAACTCGCTACCCCCCCCCCCCCGCCCGCCCGCCGGTGCTCCCTCTCTTCCCCTCCGTGACCTCCATTGCTACCCCACGTCCCCAGCGACCCGACTCCCGCCCCCTCCACCGGAGACGAGGATGACGGCGGCGGCTCCGACGAGGTAGGTTGGTCCTCCTCTAGATCTGAGCCTCCTCCTCCTCCTCTAGATCCCTCCTCCTCCTCCTCTAGATTTGAGGGGCGCGGCGGTGGCTAGGGTTCCGGCGAACTCTGGGGGTCTTATTCCCTTCTCCCTTCGGCGAGCTTGAAGGCGATGGGCAGGGCCTGGAGCAGCCTGCACCTCGAACTCATCCCTTGTTGTTTTGTACGTTCTTACTGTTTCTCTGTGTAAATTGGATTTTTGGATGTTGCAATAGAAGATTTTTGAATGTTGCAATAGGGTGATTCATGTGTTGCAGAAAAGGAGTTCTAATGTTGGGATTTGTATTTTTCCCCTAATGTTGCGACAGATGATTTTAATTGTTGAAATTACTTTTTTCAAATGTTGCAACATTTAAAGGTGATTTGAGATGTTTTCCATTTCCATGTTTTATGGCTGATTTTGCAATGTTGCAGTACTACTGTTCGATTGTTGCAGTATATATTTTTTCGATTGTTGTAATACATAATTTTTGATGTTGCAGTGCATATTTTTCGATGTTACACTACATACTTTTGAGATGTTGCAGTATTTATATTCCGATGTTGCACTACATAGTTAACATAATTTACGATGTTGCACTTGAAAGTGTTTCATGCTCTTGGGACATGGGCGCGGTGAGGAACGGGGCGTGGTGGGCACAGGGGGCGCGGCGCGTCATGGGGACAGGCCGCGCGCAAGTGGTGTGGGACTGGCCGCCGGATTTTTTTGGTTCGCCCGTATTGTTTTATAATTGAATTGTTATGTTGATTTGGTGGGGATCCAATGGTTCCTGTTACGACAATCGAACGCCTCCGAGGTGCGTCTGGACGCGCGCTCGTGCCGGACATCTGGGCACTAGGATAACCGTTGTACAAAACACATCATCACCACGTCTACATAGAGTTTACAAAACGAATTCGACTCAAACTCGGTTCTTAAAGTTAAAACATTCAATGTAAAAAAGCAGAAATACATAACTGCATTTTCCGATTTGCAGTATTGACTGCAATATCAACAACTTTTGCTCCTCGTACTGCTACAATTGGGCCCAACTTAGTAACTAATGAGTCCTTCGAATATGGTCTGCCAACATTTTTTTGGTCGACATTTGTCAAAAGCAACAATTTTTCTATAGGATCGGAACGACAACAGATAGGGTGACTTGGAACCTCAAATTTCTCTCGCCGATCAGACGAACAATATATTGGGGGTCCAAAAATCGATTCATGAACCCCTCGAGTAGCTCTACCCAAGATCACGTAGTTACGGCCGCGGACCTACATGCAGGCCAAAGAGGGCTATGGCCCCTCCTTGTTCATCTAAAACTCCTTTAAGTAGCTACTAAACTTGTGATTAAAATCAATAAAATGCATATTAGATGAGAAATTAGTGCTGATGTCACATCTTGTTTTCCAATCAAGCTCCGCCACTACTTACGGCGATATTGTAGACCTAAGAAACTTGGCTAGAAAAATGTGTTTGCAATCGAAGGTCAAAGCGATCAAGAAAGAGAACTTTTAGTGAAAAGTCAAAAACCAAATCAAAGAATCTCTAAACAGCTTGAAATCTTGTTGAGGGATTTATAACAGTGTGAGAAATATCTCCACCAAAAATCAGCTCAGTTGAAGAAAGATGGAAAAACCGGCATGGCTGGTTTTGCTAACCAGTCTAGCACGTTTTTGCTGTTTTCACCAAATTCTTTTTCAAAAAAAAAACTCAAAATCAATTCAAACGAGCTCTAAAAAATCTGAAACTTTGCACACACCTTGAATAACCCATTTAAAGGCTATAACCTTAAGTCAAAAAGATCAAAGCTTGAACAGAAATTTCAAAAATCTTTCTCATATTTGTCAATAATCCTCGAAAATGATGATTTCTAGGTGCTTGTGGGAAATCAGTGAAAACCAATGGCTAGATAAGTTTCCAAACCTAAAGATCCACCAAAAACAATCCAAACTTTCGGCTCAAAGGTCTCCAAGAAAAATCACTATAGGAGGTGAAAGGTCCTTGTTTGGTTTTGGTAATTGAGTGACAACCTTAGGTGGACTAAATGTGTTTAAATGTGAGATACACAGGTGATTAGTCCATAAGTACATCATGTGTGAGCAAGCTATGCCATGGAGGTGAAATGACTTGGATATGTTGCAAAGCTCACACACGTGATGAAGGAACTCATTGCACATGAGACATGCCATTGAGTCATGTGATCAAGGTGGAGAAGATCAAGACATGACTTGGCTCGACGGACCGGTCGTAAGTATGAAGGGCAAGTTGAGTGATGACTTGGCGCCGATGGACCGAAGCAACGGTGAAGAGCAAGTGAAGTGAAGATCGATGAACCAATATGATCACGTGACAATATGAAGTGGATCATATCAATATTGATCATGTTGGTGTGTGTGTGTGTTGCATCAATATTGGAGGAGATGGAATGGAATACACAAGGCAAATGTATAACCTAGGGTATTTCATTTCACCGGTCATAGGTGTGCAAAGAAGTTGATGACCGGGTTTAGGATAGATGGACGTACTATCAAGAGGGGCAAACTTGTTTATATATTGGCCATCTAGTGCCACTCGAGTGATCTAACTATGCATCATTGCTAGGATCGGGTGGCGTGGCAAGTTGAGTGGCTAACTCCTTAAAAATATTTGTGAAAATGCTAACACACATCCACATGGTAGTGTACACTTGGTGATGTTGGCACACTTACAAAGGAGAAGTGTTTGGAGTTGAAGTGAATCAACTCGGCGAAGAAACAGAGGTGAAAGGAGGTTACAGGAAGTGACCGGACGCTGGTCTCGGAGGGACCTGCGTGTCCTGTCATGTTTTCTAAAGATCAGACTCTGGCGCGGTAGTGTGACCGGACGCACAGGCAGTGAGTCCGATCAATGTTGACGTACGCTGACATGGGCGACTTGGCGAAGCGCAGTGTGGACCTGACGCAGTGGCGTGTCTGGTCGTGAACGCCTGATGCATCAAGTCACGGAGAAGGCGCTTCGAGACCTCTCTAGAGTCAACCTGACTCTATGCGGCACTACGTCTGGTCAAGGCAGAGGCGCGTCCGGTCCTTGGCTTGGTGGCGCGCGAGGAACGCGTGATTTGACGCTGTGCGGGCATGTCTGGTCGTTCAGTGACCGTTGGCGAGCAAAGTAGCCGTTGAAGATCTAACGCATGACGTTGAACACAAGGGACGAGTGGCGTCATTCTAGCGACCGAATGTTGGTCAGGTACGTCCAATCATTGTGACCGGCACGTCCGATCACGTCGCAGAACGCTCAGTGAAGGGGTAACGGCTCTATTCAGCCTTAGGGCCATAAATAGAGGGGTGTCTTGACTAGGGACGAAGTGGAGCACCTAAGGGGACTTTGTGTCCATGCTTGAGAGTGCTTGGGAGCCCTCACCTCACTTGTGATTGATAGTGTTCATACGATCGAGTGAGTGAGCAATTCTAGTACGATTGCATCGTGAGATTGTATCGAGTGGCACTAGGTGGTTGTGTTGCAAGCCGGTAGTGCTTGTTACATTTGGAGGTTGCCACCTCCTAGATGGCTTGGTGGCTTGTGACTCCGTTGAAGCACGTAAGAAGCTTGTGCAGTACTCTGGAGGAGGATTTGTGAGGGTATTGTGCTCGCCCTGCGGGAGCCACGAAAAGCAACTCTAGTAAAGCGTGTCATTGAGCTACCCTCACTTGTGAGGCAGGTTCTTGCGGTGCTCGAAGTGCAGGCTCGGCGGGTGATGCCAATTAGCCGTCAAACCACCGGTGAACGGTCGACACAACGGGGATGTAGCTTGGTGGCAACCTCGCGAACCTCAGGAGAAAAATCACCTTGTCAACATTGTGTTCATCATCTTCTTGGTGGTTTGCATTCCGTGTAACATAAGCTTGTATTTATATTTCATACTTTGAGCTTGTGTAGTTGTTCTTGTGACTAGTTTAGCTTTAGTAGCTTGCTAGTTACCTTCTTGCTTGTGTAGCATAGAAGTAGCTCCCTTGCATGACTAATTTAGTTTTAGTAACCTTGTTAGTCACATTGCTTAGTTTGTGTAGCTAAGTAATTTGCTCTCTCTAATTTAGAATTTGTTGCCTTGTTATTGAGCATTGCTAGTGAGCTTAGGAGCTTTATGCTTTTGCTTACTATTTGTGTAGAAGCTCCCTCAGTTACTTAAGTACTAGTTGCATAGCTTGAGTACTAGTTGCATAGGTTTATGTGACCTTGCTAACTAGAATTGTTTAGGTAAGCTCTAGCTAGCCCAGCACCTTAGTTGCATAATAAGGATCTTTACCAGATGCTAGAGAACATAGATAGAGGGGTGTAGTCTTGGCTAGGCTGATATTTTCAAATTCCACACTTGTATGGATTAGCCGGCGCGATTAAGTTTTAGAAAGAACTATTCACCCCCTATAGTCCGCCATTCGACCCTATAGGAGGCTAATGGGAGTTTTGGGGTTTAGAGCCAAAAGATTAGAAACTTGGCTTCGAGACATGGTTTAGATATGTTACAAGGATCTAAAACTTCCAGAAATGTGTCAAAGACTAAGCCAAATCATCAGCATGAAAATCACTCAAAAATGGCCATGAAAATCACACAGAGAGCGAGGGGAGATGAGATGAGATAAGATGAGATGAGAGGAGAGGAGAACAAGTGGTTTGCAAATTTAATCTTTGGATTACTTTACCATGTGTGATTACAAAAGCCACTCCTAACAGATCACATAGCCTGGATGGCAAAAAGCTCAAATAAAGACACTTTTCCTCTCTCCTTATCTCTCTCTAAGCCTAAGTAGTACTCTCAACCTCACAAAGTGGTGGATAATAAGTCAACTACACTTTGTTCGAGCTTTCTTCAAAACTGGCAGTCTTATTTGTCATAGTCTCATGAATTGTTTGTGACCCAACTTCAAACTGAGCTTACCGAGCCAAGCCAAACAAATCCGTCATCGATGGTTCTGAGGCCAAAAGTACCAAACCATTTATGCCTGATTTTAAGGGCTAGGCCACCAAACCTTCTATGGTTTTGATTTTTGAGCACCAAACCACAAAACTTGTCCATCCCCGATCTTGGGCAAACCCACGTACACGCCTTGCTAGGCCTGACTAACTAATGTCGACACTCGTCCATGGCTTACGAGCTGAGTAAGGAGGGTGGAAGCGTGATGAAAGGTCTTGATGGCTAGAGGGGGGTGAATAGCCTAATAAAACTTTCTACAAAAAGTGCTAGACAATTTAATTAGCAATAACAAATAGCGAGAAGCGAGTTTTGCCTAGCCTATGGAGTGTTGCAAGCCACCTATCCAAAAGACGATTCTAATATATATATCACTCAACCGCACAAGTCAAACTGCAAGAGGAAAACTAGAAGGCTACTCTACTTAAGCTACTAAGCACTAGAGAAAACAACTAAGTACTTGAAATGTAGTACAAGAGTAGGGTAAGAAATATTTCACCGAGGGGCGATGAATTTGAGCCAACCAATCAATAATTCCAAGTGATGATATTCAAGATAACTAATCCACCGAGACAAATCAATCATAATTAATAAAGTGAAGACACGATGATTTATCCCGAGGTTCACGTGCTTGCCAGCACGCTAGTCCCCGTTGTGTCCCCCCTACACCACGTGGTTCGGTGGCTAATCGGTATCACACACCGAGCCTCTCAAATGGTGCCACAAGAACCTACCAAATGGCAAAAGGTTGCAAATGACACGAGCAATCCACTAACGTTGCCTTTGGCGCTTCGCCGAGGTAGGCACAAACCCCTCACAATCACTAGAGATGGCTAAGAACAATCACCAACTCTTGCCAACGCCTCCAAGCTGCTCCAAGCCGTCTAGGTGGTGGCAACCACCAAGAGAAACAAGAATCCCGCAGCAAATCAACCACCAAGTGCCAACTAGATGCAATCTCACAATGCAAATGCACTTGGATCACTCAATTTTACTTCGAATATACAAAGAAGCAAGAGAGATAAGTGGGAGGGGAGTTGCTTAGCTCAAAGTGCTCACAAGTATGTCAAAGAGTGCAAGAGAGAGAGCCTTGAGCCGGCCAACGAGTATTTATAGACGTACCTCTTCGAATAGAGCCGTTAGACACTTGATTCAGCTGCAGTCGCGCTGACTGGACGCGCTGGTCGCACGGACCAGACGCGCGAAGTATGACCGAATGCGCTGGTCCCGTAACAGACCGGACGCGCTGGTTAAGTCTGAGCAGCGCTCCAGCAAGTCAGCGACCGGACGCGCTGTTAGACGAACCGGACGCCACAGTGCCAGCGTCCGGTTAGAGTCCAGTAAGAACCCACAATGACCAGACGCGTCCGGTCGATCGTGACCACACGCGCCACCGCATCCGATCAGAAGACCAAGACGCGCGTAAACCCTGAGCACTGATCGGACGCGTCCAGTTCAGCGTCCGGTCACCTCTGTGACCTCTGTTCGCCTCCGTTTGATTCACCCTTTCACAAAAGAGCTAGACTAAGTATGTGTGTCACTTTAGCACAAGTTTTAGCTCGTGAAACAAGATGTGACAACGCCTTCAAAACTCGACATTGACGTAAAGGAAAATAGGTGTTTCAATTCCTCGAAAACGCCTGAATCCCGCCGAGCTTGCTCGGCGGGAGGGAGAGAGGACCCCAAACCCTCTCTACCGCTCAAACTCCAACGCCATCACAAATGTGCTAACACCACCAAGTGATCACGTCATGTGTGAGTGTGTTAACATTTTCACAATCATTTTTCGAGGCGTTATTAGTTCTATCCAAATGCATATGATTATGAAATGCATACCTAGAGGCACTTAGAAGTTTAATAGCCGCATCATTCCTATCTTTATAGTACGACTATCTATCTTATAATGTAACCACACCCACTAGGTGTCTTGGTTACTAAAACACAACCCTTAAACATATACCTTTGCCTTGATCACGTAGGGTTGCGTCCAAATCCAAGTGTGGCCATCATGATCACTATGTCCATCTTGCCACCAACCTTGTAATGTACTAATCCTCATATGATATATACAACTTAGGCATTGTCACTAATTACCAACACCAAACATAGAGCTTTCACGTGAGTGATGAAAAAAAGAGACCATATATAAGTGAGGACTTACTAAGGTGGAGAAAATTTTCTACACATCAAACAAGCCTGAATGGTAATGCTACAGAACATATGTCTGAAATCTTAGAAAAATCAGACACTCTACTCCGTGCTAGCTCCAACACGGCGACTGGCTCAATAGGCCCATCTACGTCTGCTCTATCTACTCTATCTACACTATGACAAACCAGAGAAATCCCCAACTCCTCGCTTCGCTCGTCGCGGCTGACCGCGCCGTCCGCCCGCCCCAAGCTGCCATACGGCGATGCCCCCATCCCACGTCAAGCTGCGTCACGCTTGCTGCCGTGCCCACTCCACCTCGTCGTGCTGTGCTCGGTCCTCGCCCCTGCGTGTCGTGCCCCGTCTCTTGCCATGTCGAGGTGCTGCCGACGTCGCCGTTCCCAACCAGGAGGTCATGGCCGCTGTCGATGCCGACGCCGCTGCGACGCTCGACCTCAGTTCGCGATATCACGAGATCCGAAGTGGCCAGACCAGAGCGGGCTTCTCCGGCTGCACCTCGCGCTTCCTTCCTTCCTCGAATGTTGTAAGCGCGTGTTGCAAAGCGAATTTTTCTTTCAGGTGTTTCATATGCATATTGTAAGTGTTTCTTGTGGATGTTACAAAAGTAGATCGGAATGTTGAATATGTTGCAATGGCTATACACGTATATTGTGAGCATTGTTCCGAATGTTTCCGCTGTTTCACGTGTTTTATCTGGGTGTTGCATATGTTTCACACTTATGTTGCAAGTGTTTTATCCTAACGTTGCATATGTTTTCACATATATGTTGCAAATGTTTCATCTAGGTATTGCATTTGTTGTGCAATGGCTACACACATGTTTTGCTTGTGTTTCGGACGTATGTTGTAAGTGTTTTAACTGTTTTCAGACATATGTTGTAAATGTTTTACTCTATGTTTACGTCAAAATTTGGAGAGAGGAACGAGGGAACTCAAAGCTTCCAAGATTGCATTATTAAGGGATCGGTTAGATGGGAATCGGTGATAGTTGATTTAGATGCGATGTTGGAATTGGCTGTGTTTGTGGATGACGTTAGCAGATTGCACGGCATCGGAGAAAAGCGTGTCGTACTCTACAAGAAGGGAAAGATTAGAGTCCAAGTTATCATTAAAATTAGGAAGTTTTCTTTTATTCCAAGAATTGTAATAAGTTGTATAAAAGTAGGATTCATGTACAGGCTCTGGTTATAAATATTAGACCCTCGCTATTGTATAAGAACAGGAACATATAATCAATACAATCTTTCCGGCTTTCACTATTGCATTAGGAGTAGGAGTACTGCAGATCCCGGCGAGTTCTTCAGTGAGTTAGGCTGCATCAGCTGATTGACCTCTAGCTTGTTAGTAAGTACCATAACGATTTATGTTACATTGTAAGGCTGCATCAGCCGATTAATCTCTTGCAACTGTAATATAAATTAGTTATCAATTGTATCTTAAAGTCGCAAGGCTGCATCAGCTAATTGATCTCTTGTGAGTCTTTGATATTAATCACAATTATCGATCTTTGATATTTAATACAATATCACCAGTTATCTGATTAATTAAAATCAGTAAGATTTTCTCTTATTGTTTTTAGTTAATCTCTTCAGTTATCGATTTTAGTGTAATCAATGCTCTATAATTCGCAATAAAATCATTTACCTGATTAAGATTGGAATAGATCGACATCATATCATACTAATTAATCATCGTTCAATCATATTATGATCAAACCCTAAATATGACGATTAATCTCGTTAGATCGGCTGTTTTATACCAATCTCAACCTCACATAGAGCGCATTTAGAAACATGATTTGTTCATGGAAGAATTCAATAATCCTGTAGCTGCATCGGTCCGTTCGAACTTCACTGGCAGAGCTTTAGATTGAATCTTGTTAATTAACAAACTCAACCATGGGCAAGTTATGCGTTCCGTTTGTTTTCCATGTCTGAAATTGGCTATCTTAGCCGATTGCACGCGCTCTCACATACATAGTTTGTAACATAAAGCCATTAGACATAAGTAAACTTGTGAATCTTTTATCTTAAAGTTTATTATAATCATCATAGATGAATCGATCCACTCGAACCTCAATGTTGATGGTAATGGATTAAATTTGATCTGTTTGCAAGTTTATTTATGCTTAATAGTCGTTTGACACACACTATGACCTTACTTATTCTGAATTCGGCTGTTTAATTGGGAAACTGAAATTTCTAAAAGTAAAATCTCTGATCTTTTTTATTTGGGGTGTATTGTACGTATTCTTGCTTTGATCATATTGCTATCATAAATGCACCGTGATCTAAAACAATGGTCATCATGTCCTATATTTATACTTAGCCAATTTCTTTCATCTCAAAGAACTTTCTTTCGTATGTCTTTCGGTTATCGATTATTTAGTTAATGACCTCACTTATTGGCTGTCAAAGCCGTATATTTGGAACTGTCTAGAGCAACACCGACATGTTACACCTTGTGTTACTGATAAAATTTCTCTCCCTTGCCAATTGTAGGTCAAATTAACTGGCACGCGTTCGGGTTTTCTTTCAGATCCAATCGGCCCGGCGTTGAAGCTTGCGGATCTCAGGACTTGCTCCGGGCAGATCCTTCCGGCTTGCTGAGTGTGAGACACTCGGTCACGTTTTTGTGTTGACACTCTAGATGTTGTAAAAGTAGCTCTGGTGTTACACATGTTATAGTAGACCCCATCTGCAGCAGCAGCTGGCTGCTGAGCCCGCTTGCATATGCATAGATGTGAAGGGGGGCGTGAGCGGCAGGAGCAGATCAAGACGGAAGCGGGCGAGTGACACGGAGCGGCACGTGACACGGAGCGGCGTGGGACCCCACGTGAAGCGGGCTTGCTGTGCGGACGTCCGCACGCTAGCCCCGTCCGAACGTCTGGGCGCTATCCTTTCCCAAGCCTGAAATGCTGGTTCGTCCATAGCTTTGCCTAACATCCAGATCCGGCCTAAACCCCCGGCATCGCACCATTACGAGCGTCTAGCCGGTAGGCCGGCGCACGCCTAACACGCGCGCAGTTCGCGGCCTCGCGACGCGCTCGTTTGGAACGTGCGCTGCAATGCCCACGCGGTGTCTGCGCTTCCATTCCGGCACTTGTTGCCGCAACCCGCAAGCCTATATATGCATTCGAACACTAATCAGTAATCACTGGCAAGGAGCTCGCCAAGGACTCTCAAAGACTAAGTCTCATCCCATAGAACCATACCATACCTGCTCTGCTGCTGCGTCCTGAAGGAGAAGAACAGAGAAACAAATGGCGGCGGCAGTGAAGTCGTCGGCCGGGACGGCGGGTAAGAAGTCCCGGAAGCCGTATGTGATGACCAGGCCGCGGGAGAGGTGGACCGCCGACGAGCACGACCGCTTCCTCCACGCGCTGCTGCTGTTCGGCCGCGACTGGAAGAGGGTCTAGGCGTTCGTCGCCACCAAGACGGCCACGCAGATACGCAGCCACGCCCAGAAGCACTTCCTCATAGCACAGAAGAAGCTGGGCCTCGCCGCACCCAGCCCTGCCGGTGCATGCCATCGGCAGCAGCGGCTCGCCGGCTTCCCTGCCTGGTGCGCTGATGATGGTGCCTCGGCGCCGGACGTCGAGACGGTACAGCTCCTGTTGTCTCCGGACGACCTGCACTTCGCTCAGGTGTACAGGTTCGTCGGCGACGTCTTCGGCTGGCGCGTCACGGCCGGTCGAGGCGCAGCTGCACAGGCTGCTGGGCGCGGATCCTGTCATCGTGGACACCATCCTTAGGATTAGCGTCCTTGTGCTCGATGACATTTTGTAACTAGTTAATGTACAAGTACAATGCAATAGCCCATTGCATTTATTCTTGAGTATTACACTCCTCTCTGCATTTGTTCTTTAGTATTGGAATAGATCTTCATCTTCTAGTCGTTCTCGAAAACAATCACACAGCTAGCGCTGATACACATATTGAGCATAGGACATCAGTCTTCACTGTCGCGATCAGTGAATCAGATAGCCACCCACAAATAACCGGTGGAGTGTATAAATTAAAAGGTTTACTAGTCGAGGAGAAGGTGATCGGAGACCAGGCCCTATATTTGCTTCATGTCTGTGCTTCCCCTTTCCCTCGGACCGCATCTAGTTTCTGGTCCCAATCACTTGTATTCTAGCTTTTTGCAAAGAGCATCTCTTGGCCTAACATTTGTTCAGTATATACTACTACTTATTTTGCTAAAACAGCTGACCTGAAATGGAAATATGCTACTCCTTTTTTTTTGAAAAGCAGGTTTCCCCTGTTTTATTATGAGAATAAAACGTAGTTTTCAGCATCCGAGTTCAACGTATTTGAGGTGCGCCCGTCAAAATCACCATGCCGATAGGAATGTTAGAAATTTAGGTATTTTCATGGTCAACTTAATCTTGAAATAAAACATCAACATGTTCGTGACGATATATATGTGCATGTGTATATCACTAACAAAAGCTACAACATAGACATACCGATCGATACAGTAAGTACATAAAGTATGGTAATCAGAGAGTTAAGAGTGTACCCAGCGGAGGGTCCTATGCCGAGGGCATTAGAGGCTCCATTCGCATCAGACATAGTGCATTGCTCGAAGTCGTGGACCACAGTCAATGCAGGAAGGTGTTCATCGTGCAGTCCCATGAACGATCTCCAGGAAGAAGACGCCTTGTTGTTCCGCGGGCGGTCACCAGGAAGAAGACGTCGGTGGCATGGACGAGCAATTGCAGAATCGCTCCCAAAAACCTAATCGCCGCACATCCCGTGCAAGGTTCGCAGGTGGACGAGGGTTCCGGAGGCACCTGCTCTCCTGTTGCTCCGTGTGCGCAGAGATACGGGACGGGGAAAACCAAAGGGCGGCTGAGATGTGGTCTCTCAGAAGCGAAAAGAAGATTGGACTGACGGAGGACTTCTACTTTTATGCCTGCGGTGGGGAGGAAGAAAGCCGGCCGAGAAACTCAGGAAACGAAGACACGAAGAGACGGTATCTGGCGCAATCAACGCACCTCCACCATAAAAGAGAGAAACTCTCGTAATTATGTGGATTAAGTGGCAAAACTTGGCCATGCCCGTCCGTTCGCTCGCTCACCGCCTGCCTCGCCACACCCACGGCCTCGGCTGGTGGCGGCGGCGGCGCGCTCGCATGTGGCACTCATGTGTCCTTTTCTCAGCTTCTCAATTAAGATAGATAATTTCCAACCAAATAAGCTGAGTCAACATTCAGTCAAAATCCCGTACGGTATTAAACCATACAACGCTTACTGTTATGGACCATAGAGTTTTATTTGATTTATTAAATATTATATGGGCCAAGTGAAGGGTCGAGATGGCGGACTAGAGGGGGGTGAATAGTCCTTTCTAAAACTTAAACGCGTTGGCTAACTGAAACAAATACGGAATTAAACTTATCGGTCTAGCCAAAACTACACCCCTCTATCTAAGTTTTCTAGCACCTTGCAAAGATCCTAATTAAGCAACTAAGGTGCTAAGCTTACCAAGAGCTCACCTAATCAATTCTAGAGCAAGGTCACACAAACCTATGCACTAGTACTTTGTCAACCGAGGGAGCTCCTACACAACTAGCGAAGCAAAAGCACAAAGCTCCTAAGCTCACTAGCAATGCTCAATAACAAGGCAACCAATGCCAAATTAGAGAGCGCAAATAACTTAGCTACACAAACTAAGCAATGTGACTAACAAGATTACACAAACCGAATTAGCCACGCAAAAGGAGAAACTTCTAGCTACACAAGCAAGAAGATATCTAGCTAACTATACAAGCACAACTAGAACAAGAGCAACTACACAAGCACGATATATATATATATATATATGAAAGTAAATACAAGCTTGTGTTGCATGAAGGCAAACCACCGAGAAGAGTAGACAATGTTGACACGGTGATTTTCTCCCGAGGTTCACTTGGTTGCCACCAAGCTACGTCCCCGTTGTGTCGACCAACACTTCGTGGTTCGGCGGCTAATCGGTCACACACCGAGCCTCTCAAAAGGCGCCGCAAGAACCCACCATCAAGTGTAGTAGCTCAATGACACGCTCAACTAGAGTTGCTCTTCGCAATCCCCGCGGGGTGAGCACAATCCCCCTCACAAAGCTTCTCCGGAGCCTCGCACAATCTTCTTGCGAGCTTCGACGGAGCCACAAGCCACCAAGCCGTCTAGGAGGTGGCAACCTCCAAGAGTAACAAGCACCACCGGCTTGCAACACGAACACCTAGTGCCACTCAAGCAATCCTCACGATGCAATCGCACTAGAATCACTCACTCTCTTATTGATTCGCAATCTAGCAAGCACAAGTGAGTTAGAGGCTCTCCTAGCACTTCCAAAGCATGGACACTAAGTCCCAAGGATGCCAAGCTGTAGCCAAGGCCGGCCACCACTTCTATTTATAGCTCCACAACGAAATAGAGCCGTTACCCCTTCACTGGGTGAATTTTCGGGTCGACCGGACGCGCCGGTCGAACAGACCGGACGCGTAGGTCAGTAGCGTGCTTCAACGGCTAGTTTTCGCGCGTATAAACTTGTATTGACCGGACGCGCAGGTCACTAACGGGACCGGACACGCAGGTCGCAGCGAAACAGCGAACAGAGAGGTTCCAGCAAGCTCCCGACGTGACCGGACGCGTCCGGTCATCACTGACCAGACTCGCTGCAGCGTCCGGTCACTTTCGCCCATGAAAAACACTGACCGGATGCGCTGACCGGACACGTCTGGTCACGAGTCCGGTCACAGACCACTCTTCGGTAAAACGGCGATAACTCTTAACTCCGAACTCCGATTTCGATGATCTTGGACATTTTGGAAAGCTTACTCAGAGGGCTACACAACCCACTAAAGCACTTGATCCAATTCTCAATGGATTAAAGCAGTATTCCACTCCAAGAGCCATCCTAGTGTCTGGAGAACATCGAAAAACCTTTCTCTCTTCCCCAAGTTGATCAACACCAACTCCAACACCTTCTCCTTTGCAAATGTGCCAACACCACCATGTGTAAAACACCATGTGCATGTGTGTTAGCATTTTTACAATCATTTTCTCAAAGAAGTTAGGCACTCAACTTGCCTCATCACTCGATCCTAACACATATGCAAAGTTAGATCGCTCAAGTGGCACTAGATGACCAATATGCAAACAAGTTTGCCCCTCTTAATAGTACGGCCATCTATCCTAAACCCAGTCATCAACTTCTCTACATACCTATGACCGGTGAAATGGAAATACCCTAGGTTATACCTTTGCCTTGCGCATTCCACTCCATCTCCTCCGACGTTGATGCAACACATACACCAACCATTCACCAAATGATATGATCCACTTCATATCATCACATGACCATATTGGTTCATCGATCTTGACCTCACTTGCTCTTCACCATTGCCTTGGTCCTTCGGCGTCAAGCCATCACATAACTTGCCCTTCACCCTAGCAACCGGTCCATCAAGCCAACCCTCATCTTGATCTTCTCCACCTTGGTCACATGACTTCATGTCATATCTCATATGCAATGAGCTCCTTCATGACACCATCACCTATAGACTAATCCCTATGTATCTCACATTAAACACAATTAGTTCACCTAAGGTTGTCACTCAATTACCAAAACCAAATAAGGACCTTTCAATCTCCCCCTTTTGGTAATTGATGACAACTCTACAAAGATATGGAAATTAAGTTCTTTTGGACTTTATATCACTTATCCAACACATAAGCTCTATGTTAGGATTTGGATAAGCACCATAAAATCTGACTTGGTAGTGATAACTCCCCCTACATATGTGCTCAAATGGTTTGGTTTCAAGCTCACACATATGCATGAATATGAGAAATATGGGAGGGTTAGCACTACTAAGTGATGCTAAGGTGTATAGAATAAACCTTTGTAGTTCGATACCATTTGATAGCTTGATACCATTTGAAAATCACAAGTTTGCCATCATCCTTAGCATCATGAGTAGCTAGACATCAAAAACACTAGAAACCCCGTGAGATCAACATTATAAGCATGGTTCTAGTTTTTGCATGATAATCACAAGTCTAGCTAACATCCTATGCATGCTAGTTATCAAATCATCATTCAAGTTCTATAACTAGCATACACCACACAAGCATGCATATTGAATTTGAGAACTTTATACAATGCAAGCAAGCACATGAATTATGCACATATCAAATGTAATCAATCAAAGTTCATGAGCTTACTCCCCCTACTTGTGTGCTTTCTTTGTCCAAGAATTTTGATTGCTCCCTCTTTGTCCATATTCATGTCCAATATCATCTATCTCTCCCCAAATCAATCTCTCTTGGTGCATTGACATATCTTTGTTCTAACTTCTCCCCCTTTGTCATCAATTTTCATAAAGGGTGTGCTTCTCATTGATGCAAAGACTAGCATTGGGGTAGATGGTTGACACTTGAATCTTGTATTTTTTATGGACATTACCACATATGTTGGAATGACAAACTTTATGGTTTCTCTTGAGATACCACATAGGATCTTTGACCTTGATACCAATCGGTGGGGCTCCTTCCCCTATGTCATAGCATGTGTCATTCACTTGAGATACCACTTGAAGATGAGGGTAGCATTTCTTGATTTGATCACTTAAAGTTGAGGATCACTTGTGAAACCATCGTCTTGCATGAATGATACCATGTGAAGATACCATGAGTAGGAATATGATACCATTTGAAAGAATTTTCTAGTATGGATCCACTTTGAAGGATTTGGCAATAATATTCACTTCTTGAACATTTGCTATCTTCATGTGTACCATTTGTAAGATATCACTTGTAAGTTGATCTAGACACCACTTGTGAATAACATGCAAGAAATCAAATGAGTCTAGATAATACTTGAAAAACTAGATATCCGATTGCATTGTTGTCTTTTTCTTGTACTCTTATCATCATCATGGGCTTCTAGTATGACTTGAACTAAGTTGATTTGCCTAAGATCCCAAGTCCAGTTTAATCTAATGACAAGCTTCTTCACACCTCATGCTAAGGATTATCTTGCCAATGTTCTACTTGTCACTTGTTAGCAATCCAAACTAGATCAAGTACTTGGGTTCACTAGCTCATGAACAAATTCATATACATACCACTAGATCATTTAAATAATTCAAGCAATAGTGGTAGGCTATGAATTTAAACATTTCATTTGTTATGCATGATCATAGTAAGCATGTACTATATGCACTAATCGCATACTAGTAAGGGATGAAATGATCATGCACATTATAATGATACCTTTGCTATGTTGGAGTAGAGGATAGTCACATAGATTCCAATTTATTACTCCAATAGCAATGTGAAGTCCAATTTATAATCTTGGTGAAGACTAATCATCATAGATAAATCCATTCTTCACCCATATGAAATGAAAACCACTTATGATCAAGTGCACTATCTCTTGAGTTATGGTTGGCTTGCTTCATCTTTTTGATCAATTCTTGCATGAGAGAACTACTTAGAATACCACTTGAAATACATGACTAGCTCTCTTTTGGGTGTTGCTTGTTTTTCTTGATCAACCCTTTTGATTGCTTCAACTAAGCATCACAAGTTCCTCGGATCACCACTTCCATGTTAGCCTTCCAAGTCCCAAACTTGGTTTCACCTACACACGGCGGCAAGCCCTCACTAGGGAGAAGTGACCTTTCTCCAAAGAACCACTCTTGATACTCACTTGAAATGATATAGTTTGATTAATCCAAATGATGAACTCAATCTTGATAAATAATCCTTGAATCTACATTTGAGTCCAACTCTTCCTACATGTTTAAGTCCTTTTCTTTCTACCAAATGATCTCTAATCATCACTAGAACTTAAACTTCATCTTTATCTTAAGTTTAATCTTGATCTTTAAATTTGAGTACTGAACATGTACACCAAGTACATTCCACAATCAAATGTTCTTGTACTCATTGCTTTTCATGCTTCTAGATCAATCCAAAACCAAACTTAGGTACCTCAACCACTTATAAACATGTTTCAACTTGAGGAGCTTTCAATCAAAGTGACTCTAGATTAATCCAATGATTGTCACTTTTCTGGCAGATTCTGTACCCATCAAAGAATAATTTATATCTCCCAATGTACAGATCCAAATGCCATAAAATTTGGTGGAGATGTGATTCACTAAGTCATCTAACAGCTGTAAAAAATTGAGATTCATTTGACATCTAGATGGCTACCATATTTTAATTCTTCCACCACTGCTATATGCTGAAAACTGCTGTACTATAGCTGACAAGATGTACTCCAAAGCCGAAGCATCTCTTATCTAATTCTCATGAAATTTGTACAGAATCTTATAACATAAGTCTATAGCATGCATACCAAAATTCAAGCCAATCCAAATAGATTTGATCATCCAAACTCAGACTTGATCACTGCTAGCTCAGATTTTCAACTTTAGACAGATTTCAATACATTGAGCAATACTTTATCAAATATGAATCAAACTTGAAACTAACTTGTTTGAATACTTTCACAAGACATATATCCATCCAATCCACTTACTAAATGTCATCTCATGAATTTATCCAACACAAATCAATTCAAACTTGATTGCTAAGCATTTAATCCATTCAATCATCTTATAGCAAACAACATTGCATATATATCCAATTTAATCAACTCATATGCACCCAAATGAAATGATCAATAAGAGATATACCTTGGTTAGCTCATGTTTATTCATAGCAAGCTTTCAACTTGAATATTTGCAAGCCATCAAATATATCCAATAAATCACCACAATCTTTAACATTGCACTTGTATGTTGTAGCACTTGGACTTCACTTATTTTGACTTGACATTGGGATTGGATATGCATTGAGATTCATAACTTGACTCAATATATGATAAACAAAATGAAACCAATTGAATCAAGCCTCCAATGCCGATGGTACCTACAAATAATCATCACTCTTTGATGGTACCCAAACAAGTTTGGGTCCTCTCAAGTTAGGAGCAACATACTTAGGCAAAACCTTAGTATGGATAGCGGGATGTTTTGCAATTGTAATCATAGAGGTACCATTGCCATCCTTTCTAAGTACATTAGTATCAACAATTGAAATGAGCTTAGAATTTTTACCTAGGGGACATGAATGAGCCATGTGTCCCCTTTCCCGGCATGAGTAGCACATTCTCTTTGCTTGAGCCTTTTCTTCCTTGGTCATGTTGTGCTTCCCATTGCCTAGCCTCTTATGAGTTGCTTGATCCCTCTTTTCAAGCTTGGTAGGACACCCCGAGGCAAAATGTCCTATGTCTCTACACTTGAAGCACTTGATGTGAGCACAATCTCTTTTCTTGTCTTGATTCTTACTCACTATCTTGGCATCTTGAATTTGCATTGGATGTCTTGCTCTTCCACCTCTTCTTGTTTTCTTCTTCTTTATCATCAAGTCACTAACATCTTCATGGTTGATCTTGACTTGTTCTTGGGGTGACTTCTTTTGCTCAATTTGTGGCTTTGGTTGAGGCTCTACTTGTTGCTTCACCAATTGCTTGGTTGGGCACATTGAGGTGAGATGACCCCAAGTGCGGTACTTGAAGCACTTGACATGCTTTAGCCTCTCTTCTTCTTTCATCTTCTTGAGCTTCTCAATGTTTGGGCAACCATTAGCAAGATGTCCCGCTTCATGGCATCGATAGCACATGGAATGCGAGAGCTTCTTTTGGAGTAGCCTCTTCATCCTCTTTTCTTGCTTTCTTTCACCCTTTGTCATTTTCTTCTCGAAGCCAAGGCCACTTTTGTCACCAACGTTTCTTTGAGTCTTCATCATGTGCTCAAAGATGACTTTTGAGTTGTAGCACCTCTCTAACTTGTTGCTCAAATTCTTCACTTCACTTTTGAGCTCATTGTTCTCCTTCAAAAGGTTAGTCTCACAAGACATAGAGGTAGAACAAGTATCTAATTGTGAAGAACATGGCATATCTAATAAATCATCACAAGAGATGGATACATGCTTCTTGCCTACATCACAAGGGTTAGTAATATGTGATTGATCATTTGACCCAAATGATGAGCTCTCACTAGATTTGGTTTCTTCATTAGAAGGCTTCTTAGTGAGTAAAGCATGTTCTTGTGCCAAATTATCATGAGCAACACTAAGTTCCTCATGAGCCAATTTTAGCTCCTCATGTGAACAAGTAGTAACATAAAGTAGATGCTTTTGTTGTTCACATGTGGTTTTTAGAAATGAGTTTTCATTTTTCAATTTACCTGTTTTTGCCATCTCATTTCTTAGGGCCTTTGAGAGTTTATATAGAAGCTCAAAATTTGGACCATCACAATCAACAACAAAACCACCAATATATACCTTAGTGTCACCATGTGACATGGAACAATGTGGTGATGTTGAAGATCTTGTTGAAGCATCACTCTCATAGCCATCATCATCACCATCAAGTGTGCATGGAGTAGAATCATTGCTTGCATCACTTGTGGCATTATCATCATTCTTGTCAAGTGATCTTGTGGCATGATCATCATCATCACTTGACATTGAGGTGGAGCAATCCTCCACAACCACCTCGTTGTGGTCATGCTCAACATCCTCATGTACCTCCATCACTATGTGATCATCCTTCTTTAATTTTCCATCATCCCAAATTAAGGAGCCACAATAGTGATGCTTGAGCGCCGTCCACATGCTATGTGCACTTGAGAGACCCCTCACCTTGTCAAAAATCTCATCATTCAAAGCTTTGATTAGATAAAACTTAGCTTGTGCATCAAGTGTTCGGCAATCCTTTTGAGCTTGGGTACGGTCACCACACCCATCCAAGTCATGAGAAAAGCCAACAACTATGATCCACCAAAACTTAGGGCCAAGAGCACGAAAATGATCAAGCATGTGATTTTTCCACCGTGCATAGTGAGTGCCATCAAAAATGTGTTCCACACAATCATCTAGCCCATAAGCCGCCATCCTCTCGGGTCGGTGAAGATTGCAAATGAGAGACCCGGCTCCGATACCACTTGAAGGGTCGAGATGGCGGACTAGAGGGGGGTGAATAGTCCTTTCTAAAACTTAAACGCGTTGGCTAACCGAAATAAATGCGGAATTAAACTTATCGGTCTAGCCAAGACTACACCCCTCTATCTAAGTTTTCTAGCACCTTGCAAAGATCCTAATTAAGCAACTAAGGTGCTAAGCTTATCAAGAGCTCACCTAATCAATTCTAGAGCAAGGTCACACAAACCTATGCACTAGTACTTTGCCAACCGAGGGAGCTCCTACACAACTAGCGAAGCAAAAGCACAAAGCTCCTAAGCTCACTAGCAATGCTCAATAACAAGGCAACCAATGCTAAATTAGAGAGCGCAAATAACTTAGCTACACAAACTAAGCAATATAACTAACAAGGTTACACAAACCAAATTAGCCATGCAAAAGGGGAAACTTCTAGCTACACAAGCAAGAAGATATCTAGCTAGCTACACAAGCGCAACTAGAACAAGAGCAACTACACAAGCACGATATATATATGAAAGTAAATACAAGCTTGTGTTGCACGAAGGCAAACCACCGAGAAGAGTAGACAATGTTGACACGGTGATTTTCTTCTGAGGTTCACTTAGTTGCCACCAAGCTACGTCCCCGTTGTGTCGACCAACACTTCATGGTTCGACGGCTAATCGGTCATACACCGAGCCTCTCAAAAGGCGCCGCATGAACCCACCATCAAGTGTGGTAGCTCAATGACACGCTCAACTAGAGTTGCTCTTCACAATCCCCGCGGGGTGAGTACAATCCCCCTCACAAAGCTTCTCCGGAGCCTCGCACAATCTTCTTGCGAGCTTCGACGGAGCCACAAGCCACCAAGCCATCTAGGAGGTGGCAACCTCCAAGAGTAACAAGCACCACCGGCTTGCAACATGAACACCTAGTGCCACTCAAGCAATCCTCACGATGCAATCGCACTAGAATCACTCACTCTCTTATTGATTCGCAATCTAGCAAGCACAAGTGAGTTAGAGGCTCTCCTAGCACTCCCAAAGCATGGACACTAAGTCCCAAGGATGCCAAGCTGCAGCCAAGGCCGGCCACCACTTCTATTTATAGCTCCACAACAAAATAGAGCCGTTACCCCTTCACTGGGCGAATTTTCGGGTCGACCGGACGCGCCGGTCGAACGGATCGGACGCGCAGGTCAGTAGCGTTCTCCAACGGCTAGTTTTCGCGCGTATAAACTTGTATTGACCGGACGCGCAGGTCACTAACGGGACCGGACGCGCAGGTCACAGCGAAACAGTGAACAGAGAGGTTCCAGCAAGCTCCCGACGCGACCGGACGCGTCCGGTCAACACTGACCGGACTCGCTGCAGCGTCCGGTCACTTTCGCCCATGAAAAACACTGACCGGACGCGCTGACCGGACGCGCAGGTGCTGACCGGATGCGTCCGGTCACGAGTCCGGTCACAGACCACTCTTCGGTAAAACGGCGATAACTCTTAGCTCCGAACTCCGATTTCGATGATCTTGGACATTTTGGAAAGCTTACTCAGAGGGCTACACAACTCACTAAAGCACTTGATCCAATTCTCAATGGATCAAAGCATTATTCCACTCCAAGAGCCATCCTAGTGTCCGGAGAACACCGAAAAACCTTTCTCTCTTCTCCAAGTTGATCAACACCAACTGCAACTCCTTCTTCTTTGCAAATGTGCCAACACCACCATGTGTAAAACACCATGTGCATATGTGTTAGCATTTTTACAATTATTTTCTCAAAGAAGTTAGGCACTCAACTTGCCTCACCATTCGATCCTAACACGTATGCAAAGTTAGATCGCTCAAGTGGCACTAGATGACCAA
Organism: Saccharum hybrid cultivar R570; assembly: GCA_038087645.1. Lineage (NCBI taxonomy): Eukaryota > Viridiplantae > Streptophyta > Magnoliopsida > Poales > Poaceae > Saccharum > Saccharum hybrid cultivar. The sequence continues at coordinate 30,596,250 of JAQSUU010000001.1, read as the reverse complement.
TATGCAAACAAGTTTGCCCCTCTTAATAGTACGACCATCTATCCTAAACCCGGTCATCAACTTCTCTACACATCTATGACCGGTGAAATAAAAATGCCCTAGGTTATACCTTTGCCTTGCGCATTCCACTCCATCTCCTCTGACGTTGATGCAACATATACACCAACCATTCACCAAATGATATGATCCACTTCATATCATCACGTGACCATATTGGTTCATCGATCTTGACCTCACTTGCTCTTCACCATTGCCTTGGTCCTTCGGCGCCAAGCCATCACACAACTTGCCCTTCACCCTAGCAACCGGTCCATCAAGCCAAGCCTCATCTTGATCTTCTCCACCTTGGTCACATAACTTCATGTCATGTCTCATATGCAATGAGCTCCTTCATGACACCATCACCTGTGGACTAATCCCTGTGTATCTCATATTGAACATAATTAGTCCACCTAAGGTTGTCACTCAATTACTAAAACCAAACAAGGACCTTTCACCAAGCTCATAATATATCAACAATCCCCACCAAACTTTAGGGTTTGTAACAAAGTAGTCTCAGAACCACATTTTTTATACACCAGTGTTTCGATGAAGACTGTTAAGTTCAACATCCATCTAGAGCAATAGTTTCACTCAGTCACAACTGAACAATGGACTAAGCCTTGAATTGACAGTTTTGTGTGAGGTGAATGTTACTAAAGTCCTTAGCTGGTACTAGGCTGTAAAAGGCATCCCCTCTATTTGAAGCATATAAGTCATACTCCAGTGCCTTTCATGAGTATTTAAAGATCACCCAAATCTTATAGACTGTGACCAGTAGTCTGACTCATATAGGTGTGTTCCTCAAAATATGTTCTCTAAGACAACATCTTTGCTTCAGCAAGCCACTTGGAACGCATTAAGGTAAAAACCAACCTGCATTACAGAAAGAAAAGATATGTATCAGAAATGAGTCTTACTGAGGATCTTCCCTCACAATTACTACTAGCTTGTTTCACCATCTTACTCCACGGGATCTCCGATCATATAAAATAGGTTACTAATATAGTAAATTTTATGTGGGTCTCAAACCCATCTCTCTCGATACACTTTCTATCACATTGCATGACAGACCCTTAGTGAATTGATCTGTCAGATTCTTAGACATGTGAACATAGCCCAACACTATTACTCCGAAGTTTCTCCATTATCTGACAGATTTTAGTCGTCTCTTAACATGCCTTGTGGACTTCATGTTATCCTTAGAACTGTTAACCTTCGTAATCACAGTCTGGTTATCGCAGTTTATAGAAATAGCCGGTATGGGTTTTTCAACAATCGGTAAATTCATAAGGAGATCATGAAGCCACTCGGCCTCAGAGCCAGCGGTGTCTAATGTTGTGAGTTCTGCTTCTATTGTAGACTTCGTTAAGATAGTCTGCTTGCAAGACTTTCAGGAAACAGCGCCACGTCCAAGCGAAAACACATATCCACTTGTGGCATAAAGTTCATCAGCATGAGAGATCTAGTTGGTATTACAATAGCCTTCCAGTACCTTTGGGTGTCCAGTATAATGAATACCATAGCTCATAGTGCCTTTTAGATAGCGCATCACTCTCTCAAAAGCACGTCGATGATCATCTCCCGAGTTTGATACAAACCGGCTCAGCTTGCACACGACAAATGAGATGTCAGGCCTTGTTTACACTAACAAGATACATGAGCGAACCAATGATCTAGGAATATCTCAATTGATCCCTTACTATTCTCCAATTTTTCCTCAATAGCACACTAGGGTTATAAGGTGCAAAAGCAGGTTCACAGTCACTAAATCCAAAGCGACTCAGCATATTTTCCACAGTGGGATTGTAACAAAGTTACCCCACCATCACCTTCTCTCAGAAGCTTGATGTTAAGAATAATATCAACATTTCCCAAATCTTTCATTTCAAAATTATTAGATAAAAATTCCTTTACCTCCTCAATCACTTTGAGGCTAGATCAAAAGATCAGTATATCATCAACATATAAGCATAAAAAACTCCTTCACCCCCATCATACTGATAGTATACACATCTACCAGCTTCATTCACAACAAAGCCAATAGATGTTAGAGTTCTGTCAAACTTCTCATGCCACTACTTAGGAGCTTGTTTTAGGCCATATAATGACTTTAATAATTTACACATCTTGCCTTCTTGACCATTTGCTACAAACTCATCTGACTGATCCATATAGATCTCCTCCTCTAACTCTCCGTTTAGGAAAGTTGTTTTAACGTCCATTTGATGAACGATAAGACCATAAGAGGCTGCCAGGGAAAGCAAAACTCAAATTGTAGTTAATCGGACAACCGGTGAATAAGTATCAAAGAAATTCTCACCTTTCTTTTGTGTATAACCCTTGGTCACAAGTCCTGCCTTGTACCTCTCGATAGCACCATCAGGCCTAAACTTTTTCTTGAACACCCATGTGCACCCTATAGGCTTGCACCCATAAGGACGATCAACTATTTCTCAAGTTCCATTAGACGTAATAGAATCCATCTCACTCCGTACTGCTTCCTTCTATAAGTCAGCGTTAGGAGAGGAATATGCCTCTTCAATGGTTGTTGGTGTGTCATCCACAAGGTACATAATATAGTCATCACCAAAAGACTTTACAGTCCTGTCTCTTACTTTTTCTAGTGACTATAGTGTCATTCTCCTCAGGATTTTGCATACGGGGTTCCTCAATTTGTTCTATCGACGTAAAATTTTCACGCTCATGAGGAATTATAAATTCATGACCAGTCGTGCTAGGTGCATTTTTCATGGAAAATTCATTCTCAAAAAATATAGCGTCTATAGATTCCATGATTGTATTAATAGCCATCTTAGGAACACTAGAATTTATAATTAAAAATCTATAACCCATGCTGTGAATAGTATAACAAGAAAAAAAACACAATCAACAGTCTCTGGTCCAAGCTTTCACTTTTTGTTTATTGGCACATTCACCTTTGCCAAACAACCCTAAGTTCTCAGGTAACAAAGATTTAATCTCTTCTTCTCCCATTCCTCGAATGGTGTAGTTTTTGTTCTTTGTGGGCACCCTATTCAGGACATGATACGCTGTCAATATAGCCTCACCCCACCATTCTTTAGATAGTCCCGCAGTCTCTAACATGGCATTAACCAAATCAGTTAGAGTGTGGTTCTTTCTCTCTATAATCTCATTGGACTGTGGTGAGTATGATGATGTCCTCTTATGAATAATTTCATACACCGCACAAAACTCAGAAAATTCATTTGAAAAATATTCTCCCCCGCGATCGGACCGCAAACATTTGATTTTCTTCTCAAGTTGATTTTCTACCTCATCTTTATAGACTTTAAAATAATGCAACACTTCATTTTTAATTTTCAATAAATACACATAGCAAAATATAGTACAATCATCTCTAAAGGACGTATGTACCTTTTACATATCGACAGCCATACAACTATTTTCTACGAGAGGATCCAGATACATTAGCACAATAGCACTAATGTTCTCTTTCCCACCCCAAAAGCAGTTTAAACGTGCAAGACAAGTAGAGTGGCTGCAAAGCTAACAATCAGCATGTGGAAATTATCTACTGAAGCAGTGTTACATGTCAAAACAAAACAGCTACAGGGAATTCTCGTCACGCAGGGCCCAATTGCTTCACTGTGCTACGCGTCGTCAAAACAACATACAACAAAGCCGTCCTTCCCCGCCGTCCTCAGAGTCATGTGTCCTGAACAGACTGCACCTCAACAACTGATATCACCGAGATGTCCTCAATTTCCTATTGGATCTACCCCTCCCTTCACACCTCGGAGACGAAGACGAGGATGCTGACGAAGCTATGGCTGCCACTGCTGCCTTATCTTTTGTGAATGCCTTGCGCACGTCCTCTTTGAGTTCAGAAAAGCGCATTCTCTTGACTCGCTGATCCTCTGGAGTCCCAGTTTCAAGGAAGATCAGATCAGTGGATTCTTCGTTGAGGAACTTGTCAAGAACGTCTGAACAATGTGGGAAGTATCGTCTCCCAAGCTCAACTGCAGAAATGAGAAACAGCAAATTTAAAATGATAGCATACTGGCCAAATACCCTGAAAGATTCAGTACTGAGGATTTTTTTTGACAGATTATAAAGCTAAACATCTGTTGGTCACAAAAAAAAATAAAAAAATCGTGAACATCCAGAACCGCCAACCGCATTACAAACGCTTACCGACCAAACAGAGCTCAGAAACTCCAAAACAGGCTCCAGCTTGTTTGGAATTAGTATATGGATGAGTGTGCTTGTGTTTGTTTTAGCAAAAAAAAAAAAACCCAGAAAGCTTCAGTACTGAGAAATTTTAATATGCATGCACGATTTTGCATTAGAAACAAGGCATAGATAGCTATTGCTGGCACCTGTCTTTGTTAAGGCATCAAGGCGTTCACGCAACCTCCTATTCTGCATTGTTGGGGTTTCATTGAGATCAACTTCCTTTAGTTTGCTGAAATTGGTGATGCCGGCAAACTCTTCGGTTGAATCAGCTTGTGCAATGCGCATGACAAGCTTGGCTTCCGAAGGGAAGAATATTCGTGCAAACGCAACTGCATAGATATTAACATGTATACTTCAGCAATGATTCTCAGAATAATATGCATTAGTTTCAATCAGGAAAGAGGCAAACCAGCAGCACATACCCAGAAATACTTCTATATCATGCCAAGTATAACAGCATACTCTAACTTTTTTTCAGTTGAAGGAAATAGTTATTCAGTAACTAATCTTTGATGCATACGTTATTCGAACTATAGAAGTAATGGAAGTAATGCAAACAAAGCCTAGTGTGCATGTTGCAAACTAAACCAGTCAGACCATATACTTCTCAACCTAGGTGGAGGCACAAACGACAGATTCTCAAAGCACCGTCTATCCAATCAACGCCTCAGTGGCTGGCACAAAGTGAGCTAATATCACCATGCATGAGTACAAATCTTAGACTAGCTCCTTCACATATGACTAACACCAAAATGGTAAAAGCAAGATAAATACCCCATGGAGTCTAAAATAATAAATAGTAACATTTTAGGAAGTTGATTTAATAGAAGTAGTTTCGATTTACAATGCACTATTTTCCACCAAGTACCCCTACTAATTGCCTTTTAGTGGTCTTAGAGAAGCGAATGGGGGAAATTATAAAGGCAAAGTATTAATCAACAAATAATTAAGCCTAGAGGGATTATAAGCAAACCTCTGTTTTCCAAGTTTATGAGCCTCATGTGAAAATTATCAACCAACAAAGGCGTGGCAATTGACTCCTCTACGGAGATCGGGTCGAAAATGAAGGATTTCCTCTTAAGTTCTTGCTCCAATATGTCAATACACAAGTAAGCCTTACTTTTCTCCTCATATTTCTCCAACTTCCTATTGCAGTCTTTCTCTCTTGTTAGTCTCTTGCAGATAGTAAGAGCATTACGCCCATCTAGGGTCCTCTCCAGCACAGAGGCTCCCCTCTCCACGAGCGAAAGAATGATGTCCGGTTCTCTCCTCGTGCAAGCTATGTGCAGTGGTGTATATCCGCTGTTATTCTTCAGATTCACGTTAGCAGAATCCAGTTTCAGCAATTCCGCAAACACTTTGGGCTCACAGTAGGCTGCAGCATAGTGTATTGCGTATGCATCATCCAGGGTCACCGTCGATTCCTTCAACAGCAAGCCGACAAGATCAACGTCGTCAGAATCCAAGGCCTTGAGGATGTTCCTAACCCTCTTCTCATGCTCAGGGTCCAGAATGGCATTCTCTGATGCTTCGTCATGAAACGCGCTCCGGCGGATTTCCTTGATCTTGCAGTATATGTCATCAGGAAGCTCCTTCTCGAGGTACCGGCTATCGAGAGTGGAGACCGCAACCCTCTGAATACACTGATTGAGTAGGTCCTGAAGGTCGCAGGTGGATGCAACATGAATAATCGGCACCACATCCTCGTCCAAGGCTTCGCTAACGAAGTCAGAGAGACGGCGCTGCAGCAGAAGAATTCGCGGTGGTTAGGATTGCAATTTTCGTCACACCGGTGGTAAGGATTGCAATTTTCGTCACACCATGCAAGGACAAACAATTTGCAAGCACCAGTGGATCAATGGAGTGTCTCGTGACACATTTTGCAGCTAAATCATTAATTATATGTTTGGTCAGCGGTGAGTGTACCTGGAAGAGGGAGATAAGCTCGGAGATCTGGAAGCCAGACGCGGCATACATGGACTCGACGACGAAGTCTATCGCGGGGCGGCAGGTCCCGTGTCCGCACGCGTCGTCCATGCAGACGGTGGCCTCCTGCGGCGGCGACCTGAGGCGGCCGGTGTAGAGGTAGCCGAGGACGGGCACGAGGGCGTCGTGGCCGATGTGGCGGCCGCCGGGGACGAGGTCGGCGAGCTCGAGGCGGGGCCTCTCGCCGCCACCGCCGGGGGCCGGGAGGGAGGCGAAGTGGTCGAGGAAGAAGGCGCTCCTGGCGGCGAGGATGCAGCGGTGGACGCCGACGGCGGCGCCGCCCTTGGCCGGTGCGAGCGCGATCTCGGCGTCCGCGCAATTGAGGAAGGCCGGGTCCAGCAGGCGCTGCAGGTTGTCGCTGAGGCGGCGGAGGCCCACGGCCTCGAGGTCCGCCGGCGTGGCCCGCGGCTGCTGCGGCGGCGGCGGCGGCGGGGAAGGGGACAGGGACGGGGGCGACGGGGACGAGAAGCTGATGGTGGAGACCTCCATGGAGTGTTAGGATTATAGGATGAGGACAGCCCACGGCGGCGGCGACTACAACGTTGTGGAACTCCCCGTGTGGTCCATGATTCAAGCTACCGAGCTTTGGGAGGGCCTGGGGGATGGAAAGCCTCCCCCGTGCTCCAAAGATTCAAGACTTCTGCACGGGGATTTTGCGGCTGCTAGGTGAGGCATCCGCGCGTAAACACCGCGAATTCGCCGAGCGCAAGGACAGACGCTGCTCAACCCAGCAGGGATTTCAGATTCAACAGAGAATGAGGCTCTCCCACCAAACAGAAAATTTTTTGGGGGGAAGATTCGGTGCTGAGACCAAGCTCAAATGAGTAGAATCCCCGTGACAGAGCACAGCAGAGGGGAAGAGGAGCCCAAACTCACGCGGTAGCCCGGCAGAGGGAGGCAGCAAAGCAACACCCAAACGTCCCAAAGGCACGACAGAGCGCAGCCAAGCGATGGCAGAAGCGTGTTCCCCTTTCCCTTATCGAGAAATTTCGCGCGTTTTTTTTTTTTCCTTTTATCAATCGCTCCCCCGTTCTTGGCCGTTTCCGAGAGAAAAGAACGTGCGCATTTCAGGTGTAGCGTAGTGGCGGGCGGAGAGGACGGTGAAGTAATCAAGCCGCGCCGTGACCAGGCGCGCGACGTCACGGCGGTGACGTCGGGCCCGGGCCTGGTCGGCAGAGAAAAGTCGCCCAGCCCTGACCGTAGGAAGTCTAGGGTGGTGGACACGGCGACGAGCAGCGGAGCGGAGCAGGGATGATGTGTGGCGCGGGGACCCACCAGGCAGTGGGAGGGAGGTGTGAGCTGTGAACGCACCTGGGTTCGGGGACGGGCGATGCTGGTGGTTTGGTCTGGTCGAATCAGCGCGGAGCGACGACTTGACTCGTCTCGTAGACTGGAGACTGCAGAGCAATGCAAGGTAGAGAGTACTCCGTACGATTTCGCTGTGGAGGGAAGGCGAAGGACAAACAAACGTATACCACGTACGTATAGAATAGGAGTAGCTAAATGAAGAAAGCGATCGCTGATTTTCGATTGGAAAACGTTGATAGCTCTTTAATACTGCGTGGTATATATGGGTTGTGTGGCCAATTTTAGCCACGGAACCGATAATGCAAATAAAACAGCCTGTCTGGCACTCTAGTGGTATTATTACTGCATGAATTGGAGCTGCAGTCAGTATAGTAAGATGATTCTGTACGTTTAAGATAAGATTGTTGATTGATGAGCGTGATACTATCTCTTTTTAAGGACGCGCACACCAAAAGCAAAAACGCCCTGCTTGTGCTTGACCCGCGCTCCCCTGCCCTTCATTTTTGCTTTGTCTTTTTATACGTGCATGCCGAAAGTTAAAATTCTGCGTGCCCAGAAATAAGCATTACGGATCTTTTTTAGATTTGGAACCCGGCAAGCCGTGCTGAATTGCCGGCAACATAACTATGCTGGGAACGGAACGGAATCCTGGCCGTCTGAGCCGCAAAGACAACAGCAAGAGACAAACCCAACTCGTTTCCTACTTTTGATTTTTGATGATAGATGCCGCACGGACACATACCCCTTTCTCTTTCGGGGTTGATTGATTGATATCCTCCTTTTTACGGCGGCCGTCCCTCCTGGTCTAGTGAATCAAGGCCTTGTTTAGATACCATCTAAATTTCAAGTTTTTTCACTTTTGTTATAAAACATGTTGCCAGCGGTTCGAACCTTTCCCTCTCCGTCTCTCATGATCAACGCAGTAGATGAAAGTAGAACATATAGACACAAGATGTAGGGAGACTATTCTTTATTCCTCTGAATATTGGTAATTACAACATAGAGCTCCCACGTATATATAGTCCTGTCAAGGCCTAAGAGTTTCGGTAAGAGCCCTCATACAAACGGACTAGGATTAGGATTCCTCCTTCTCCTTTCCTTCTAGGATAGAGTCCTTATGTTTTACAACACTCCCCCTTGGGCGATTACCACGATATGCATATGCCTCGTTAAAAACTCCATCCGAAAATCCAGTGGGAAAAACGGTTCTTGGAGAAAAGAGTACATCGCATTCGTTAATTGCATTGCACATGTTGTCTCATTAAAAACCTTATGTGAGAAACCTTCAAGTAAATACTCACATAGGAAAAAAGAGTACAACATCTAACCTTCTTGGTTATGTATTCTTCAGGATATTCTATTCTTCATGAATAGATATCGATCTTCATGATATATGCATAAACTTCAGTGTTTTAGCAAATATGATCTACTTGATGTTTGTAATTCTAGTGGTTTACCTTCAAGGTAAATGCAATAAAATATGCTCCCCCTCATAAAGCCATCTTTTGAACTACATTGCTCAAGCCACACATTTCATAAATGTATGCTTAATAATGGTATGCAGTACCATAATACTATATCCTTCAAAATATTGGCTCGAAATTCTTCTATGAATTATAATATGAGAAAATAAGAGCGATATACTTTATGCATAAATGACCACTTATTAGTTGTGCAAGACAAAAATTTATCCTTCAGGGTAATAAATCATATCATAGGATTATGGGGGTAAATAACTTATAATATTCAATATCTTCTAGATAGTACACCAAACTTATTATTCTTCCTTAGTAGATTTTTAAATTATATGTTCTATAAATCTTCAAGATTTTGATTATACCACTAAATAATAAAAATCCAGTCTCACATATGACATTTAGGGGACAATTCAATTGCCAAAATCACCACTACTCTTATACCTTCATGGTATTTAGAGGATATCAACACTTCATTGCTAGCTTTACAATATACACTTTCTGAGTGTTTATATGATTCCTCATTTTCTTTCTCTCAGGTCTCTATTCACTTCAGGGATTAATGGTGTTTATTCAAGAATCGACTGGTAAATCCTTCATGGATTGACTCCTTCAAGGACTCTCATTTTTGGTGAATAATATTTCTCTTCTATAAGATATATTCTCTACTTCATGAGAGATTGTTATGTGATATATATAATGAGATAGTGTTATTCACTACAAAGTCATTTGATGACTCTTCCTTCTAGGACATGCTCTTCTTGAGACATAAATATTTATTCATGAACATATTCTACCTTAGACTTCTTAATACTTATATGAGATTTAATTTTCATATGTTATGATTTATATTCTTCAAGAATTATATGGATTTTCATAATCCACTTATTAACTGCATATTCCATATTCATTCAATTCATTTGCCAGAGGTATAGCAGAACATTTATTTCTTCTTAGTAGAGGATTCAACCTCAATTGCTTTCTTCACTGACCCGATATAATCGCTACAGACGACTTTGCCATGGACTTTATTTTTCAGATCCGGGTTCTCATAAGAGAAATATTTGCAATTATAGAGGTAGTGTTGTCGACAACTATTATTTTCTCCCAATATTCTCATAATATGAGATTATTCTCTGTCTCTTTGTTATTTCCCAAACAAGAGATGATTTGTTGTTCTACTTACCCAACACTATGATGCGCGCTTATGTGTTGGATTTCATCTTCATGATGATCCTCTTCATGAGGTGCTTGACCTTCTTCGTGAGGTGTTCTCTTCATGAGAATGAAGGAGTTTGTTCTTATTTTATTTACCAAGTGTACACTAAACTATAACCCATAGGCGTCCCCATAGATTTTAGCTTGATAATATACAACATTTAGTTTACTACTAGTAAACATAATTTCTGGTTTTTCTATAACTTCAAGTTACTCTTTTCATTTCAAATATATCTGGCATATGCTTTGCTTCATGCTTCACAAGAGCATTAGTCAAACTATTGTTTGATTTAGTGCGTGATACTATTCTTGTTTCAAGCTTCAAGGAATATTTTCTCTTAAAATCATTTTCCTTCCATAGAAATAATATTTGGCATTCAACATATCACTTTCCTTCCATGGAAATAATATTTGGCATTCAACGTAGCATTTCTCTCCCCCTAATGCCAATATTAGATCTATAATAGCATACTTCAAAAGATATCCCCTATCATGGGCTTAAAATAATCAAATTCATGTATCTCCAACTACAAGTGGAGGTCCATTCATGTATGCTATGATAAAAATTTATGGGAAATATTCAAGCACATATTTAAATACGGGGGTTATTATACATTATATGTAGTGAGCTAGAATACATAAAGTGCAATAAAGAATGTTCGTCATTCCTGTAAACTCTGGGGTGTTCTCCCCTTGATTTGCACATATTGTAGTTCAAAAAAACTATTTCATTATCTAGCTTCTTTATTGTTTAGCCAAAAAATGATCCAATTACTCATACATAAAAACGGACCATATACTTCAAAAGTATAGATATGCAACATTCAAACTTACAAGAAATTTCTTCTATAATTTTCTAACCAAATGTCTTTTCTTCATAAATCCCAAATCATCATTAAGTGTTTTATCCATTAACTCAATTTCCACTATAATTGAGCCCATTCAAGTGTGTCACTTCTCCATTTAATCAATTTCAATTTAAGCAACTCCCCCTGATCTTAGGCTACTTGGCCATAGACCAATATATTATTTATGCATGCAATGCATTGAAAGCAAACTATTTCTTAGTTCAACGGGAACTATATAGACATAGCGTACTAGCTAGCCAATCTAATTATGAGGAGAGTGCAAGATAGCTACTAGCTACAAATATAGCTTCTTCTATGCTAATATTCATGCAGGAGTGGAGATACTTGCAGCTCGTCGAGAGCACAATATAGTGATATAGATTCAAGTGTAATGTGGAATGTTGGTATTTAATGCAACGTAATAGATAACAACAAAATGCAAAGCTGCAAGCTTACTTGCAATTAGTGTAATGTAGAGAAAGTTAATTCTGCTGGAAAGGACATGGCTAGAACTCCAAGTCCTTATACATGCACTTCACTTAAAGATAGATTTGGAAAGGTCATGCCTATTAAATATATATTACCCACATTTTCTTATGCTTTTACCCGAAATTCCTCCCCTTTTCATGCCATAATTATTTGAAGTAGTAAGCAGCTTCATGCATCATCTATGAATAATCATTTCTAATGGTCTATAGAATTCAATCGTACTTCTAGTATTCATTGATTATGGCATGAAATTCACATATCAAGTGCACTATTCGGTGTGTACAATAACATATCTAGGGTAGGACATAAACTTCTAGTTTTTGGGCTGAAGTATTAAATACTTGCTTCTACCTACATGGTAGTGGTGCACAAAAAACGATAACCTTCATGGTTAACTGAGGCTTCTTTGTGGATAAATTAATGCAAAATTTATTTAGATAGGCAATAGGCAATTGTTTATATGTAAAACACAATTCATTCCATGCAAGGTTAACATATATTACTGCAAGTAAAAATTGCAACTAAGAATATTAAATGCTTCACATTAGTCTTTAAGCCAATAAATTAACAATTAACTCTTCTGTGAGTATACGAGAACCACTTAATTCAATGGGAATTAAAACTTAATGCACCACCGCTACTACTAATACTTCAGGATAGTAATTTTAAAGACAAAACAAATATATAAGCACATGATTCAAGTTCTTCAAGAAAAACCCTTAAATATTCTAATTCTAAATAATATCCATTCTTGCATATCTTTACTTCTATGCATGACATGCGGTAGCTTCATGCTTTATTTAAAAATTATGATATACAGTCACAAGCCTTCAAGAAATGTAACATATGCATGCTAACAATATCCTGGTTTATAAAGATGTCTAAAAATTCTAACTCAATTTCTATTTGAGTAATTTCTGATGATAAATTCAAATACTTCGTGTATTACATTGCTCTTGATATTCTATACACAAGAGACATTTCTTCAAGAACATTCATCGATAAAATCTTATTTACCATCTTGTCTTCTAGACATTTAATACAAAGCTTCGAGCTATTGTTTATAGAGCAGCATTGTACCTCATATGGTCATGTAAGCTTGAAAATTCAATTTTCAATAATATAGGATATCTTCTAAAATTTCTCATGCGGTGAGTCCCACAAGACCTTTAGATTATTATGGCCACATACTCATTCTTGAGAGTAATACCAGGAACTATAGTACCTGAGTCACTCCACTTCAGTGGTAGTAGAATATCCTACTAGGATTTAATAATGACCATGCTATATAATTCTATCATTCAAGACAAGTTCAGGATATTTCTTCTTCATGAAGGTATGCATATATATCATTATAATTGGAATTATTATGTGCGTATAAGTTTACTGCGTGTAAACAAGTAGCAAGGTGCAAAAAGATAGTGGATGGTTATACAAAATATTCTTAGAAGCATCCTAACATTTTTCGGGATTATGGTATATACAAAATTCAGAGTTAATACCAACCATTCATTCATCCCGAAAATTTAATATGTTAGAAAAACAAATATGAGTTTCTCAAAGGTGATAAGTCTAAGGTCTGCAGGATTTAGAGAGGCCATATACCTTATACCATGTTTCTTCTAATGTCATCATTCAAGATTTTATTCTTATAATTACATGGCATATAATTCATAATGTGTGATAAATAAATGCATTCAAAAGAGCATAAAAATATCACATGACACATATACATTAACAGAAAATAAACATGTAAATATATTCAAATAGAAGTATTTTACTGAAAATGCCTATACATAATTTTCTTCTAGAAATTCAAGATAACTTGTGGTAACTGTAGCTGCAAACCTGCTTTTTAGCCATATTGATGAGCTGCATGCAAACATCGTCAAAGTTGATAATTCGTCATGCATGTTGAAACTGCAGGTTACAATTCGTTCATGCCGTTGCTTTCTGTTATGCAAACCATGTATAGAAGGACAAGTAAGCGGCATTCAGGCCACCGGTCCATGTGATGGCATGTGAGTCACGACAAGAATATATAACACATATATAATCTACGGGATTTGATCATGAGCCTATCGTAAAATTTCAGATTAACAGGGTCATTCCGTTTAATCCAGATTTTCACAATTTCTCGCAACCCAATTTAATCTTTTCACTTGCATGGCGACGGGTGGCATGTCGTATTTTTACCATATGACAGATGTGAAACTCTGCATGTGGGTTGCAAGCCTGATACCATGAGCATGGCGACATGCAGTACGGCAGCAGGCCTATGCACTAACATGCGTGCAAGCGCGTGCGCGGTGACTCTGGTGAGCTGTACCATTGATACAGGAGATCAGGGCGCGTACATACGTAACACGCGTAGTGTTGATCGTGTGGCTGTGGCATGCGGGCCACAATCCTTAGCGGGCAAAGCTAGTCAGTACACACGTAAAACAAAGAACATGCTAGTGACTGCAGGTTACTAGCATCCGTTTAGGTTGTAGATACCAATGGCTAATCAAAACCAATAATGTGAGCCCCGGCAGTGTTCATGCTGTACTCGCGTCCGAGGGCCCTAGTGTTCCAGCCGAGTTGCATTGTTGTGTGCGTCTAGAGAGCCGGAGACATACTACGGGCATGCATGCTAGGATCGACAAGAAGCAAGACTTTTTTATTATTATTCTTTTTTATAACCCTAGATGCAAATTCTGTATTTTTTTTTTACTTCAAGTATATAGGTACTTCGTGTACGATTCAACATGCATAGAGTATATAAATCGGCTTGATGATGAGCACAAGCAATCTGCGAGATTGTATTTCATACCTTGTAATAAAGGATGTCAATTTGATCTACTTCACATGCCGCGTAGGGCAGTGATTAGTAGATACATACCGCGTAGGGCGTTTGACATTGTAGTAGATCTGCCTTCTTGTTGACGACGGTGCATGTTGATGAAGTGCAGATTAGTAGCAGGTAGAGGTAGCAGATCCGTTCCGCTAACAACGTCGGGATATCGACGTCGTCGAAGTAGTCGCGGCAGGGACACCGGCATGAGCGGCGGCGGCGGCAGCTACTTAACGGCGATGTCGATGTAGAGCTTGTCGTGCTGATAACGTTTTATAAAACATGTTGCCAGCGGTTCGGACCTTTCCCTCTCCGTCTCTTATGATCAACGCAGTAGATGAAAGTAGAACATATAGACACAAGATGTAGGGAGACTATTCTTTATTCCTCTGAATATTGGTAATTACAACATAGAGCTCCCACGTATATATAGTCCTGTCAAGGCCTAAGAGTTTCGGTAAGAGCCCACATACAAACGGACTAGGATTAGGATTCCTCCTTCTCCTTTCCTTCTAGGATAGAGTCCTTATGTTTTACAACAACTCTCTCCAACACATCAATTTTTAGCCGCTTGCATGGAGTATTAAATATAGATAAGAAAATAACTAATTACACAGTTTAGTTGGAAATCACGAGATGAATCTTTTAAGCTTAATTAATCTACAATTAGACAATATTTGTCAAATAAGACGAAAATGATATTATTTATTGGTTCACTTTTTTTGCAAAGTGAACGAGGCCCAAATGCGATGTGTAGGTGGCAGTGGCAGTGGCAGCGGCAGCGTGGCACTAGCACACTACTCCTACTCCGTACCTCGCTCTGCTCGGAGCTGAATAGCAATTGGGAATTACTCCTATGCATCACGTGCTTCATGAACAAGGGACCCAAATCGTTGATTGCTTGCCTTGCCGACCACCCACCTTGCCCTTTTTCCCCCTTCCTCTCGGTCGTGCGCTGCGGGGCCTGGGGCTCTGACTGCTAGCTGGCTGGTAAGATTCTTCTTGATCGTGCGTCGGCCCTTCTAGATGTGATGGGGCCGTGGGGGTTGTGGTGGCGCTGAGCCTGTGCAGTGGTTTCCGTCGTCCTCTCCTCTACGCCGCGTCAAACGCTACCTTGCCGTTGATGCGGCCACGCTCGTCCATCTGCTCCGTTTGCATTGCCGGACTATGGAGCCGTTCGGCTGTGCTGATAAGCCAACTGAAAAATACTGTTGGCTGATTTGTTGTGAAAGAAAAATATTATTCCGGCTGAAAAAACAAGTTGAAAAAGACGAATTATAAGCCAAATGAACAGGTCCTGCATCGGAGCATCGCGGCCACCGGCCAGAGCAAACGTCTCGCGTTGGCCATGTACGGTACGCGTCAGCCTACTTGGTCCTTGCGTTGCGCTTGCGCACCCCGAGTGTCCGCCGCGTTGGGTTGGGTCGGGTCCGGAGCGGCTGGGTGGCGCTGGCGGACTGGCGGAGCCCATCTGCCGTCTCACCCTCTCACGTGGGTGGCGGACCTTGGGCACCGCAAGGGCCAGGCTTTCGCGATAGCTGGACCGAGAAATCTACCGCTCGTTCCTGGTCGCCTGGTCAGCAACACCATCGGGCCCATTACGAAGATTGCAAGCCCAGCTGCCTGGAATTTGCTACACGGATAGACTTCTTCGCGCTAGCCGCTAGTCCTTGTTTGGTTGGTTGTAGCAGCGTAACTAAAGATGGCAATGGCCCCCATCTCCGATTCCCCGCGGGGAATTCCCTATTAGACGACGGGAATGGAGCCAAGTTCATCCTCACGGGGATTAAAATGGTAGGAGTCTAATCCCCGTCGGGGCTGGCGGGAACGGGGACGGTTCCGTGTCCCCCGTCCCCGATCTCCGTGTCCCCGCCCCGCAAGCAGCTGGCACCCATCTAAAGGCCCACTACAGGCAGCCAAGTATATATACCGGGACCAACTCTAAATCTATTCGTTCATCCTTTCTCCGGTAGCAGCCGCCGCTGGCTTCCGCATCTCCCGCACCAGACACGACTCCGACCAGCGCCCGAGCCTGCTCTTGTCTCCTAGCGTACGCGGCTCTGCCTCGCTCCTCTCCCCTCCACCTTCCACTCTCCACACACGACACCCGCCTGCATCTCCACGAGGCATGCCGAGCTCCCGACTCCCAAGCCTGCTCTTGTCGTGGTGTGTTCCGAGACAACACTGGTGGCTCAAATCCAGCTAGAAACAGTCGAGCGGAACGGGATGTGGTCTGTGTGGAGGCTCAAATCTTTGGAGCCTGTTCCTTCTATCTAGATCAGAGAGATCAGAGTGCTAGTAAGTGCAATGATGTACGTAGCGTGCTTGTGCATTGCCTCCTCTTGCTTCTTTTTTTTACGGCAACCTCCTCTTGCTTCTTGCCTCTATATCTGTATACTACTAGATCTACGAATGCAATGAATATATGTATACTACTAGATCTACGAATGCAATGATGTATGTACAATGTGTTGATGTATGTACTGAGTGCTTGTGCAATGGTGCTTCTATATGTTGGAAAAAAATTAATGGAATTTCATGGTGTTCAATCTGTTATGCTAATCTACTCTTCTATGATTATGTACTCTTCTATGTTGTGTCATTGAAACGAGGATGGATTCCGCGCGGGGATTACCCCGCTCGGGGACGGGGATGGAGGAAACTCTAGCCCCGGCGGTTTTGACGGGGACGGGGATGGGGCGGGATTTGTCCCCGCGGGGACGGGGACGGGGACTCATCCCCCGACGAGGAATTCCCCGTTGCCATCTCGAAGCGTAACAGGTCGTCGGTCTGTACATAGCTTTTCACCTACTAGCTAAATGCCCGTGCGCTGCAACGGGAACATATTATGGGGGTGATTGCATGAAGCCAGGGTGGACATCGCGCGTGGGGCTAGTGCCGAGTGGTCGATATGTTTTAGTTGTAGAGACAGAGATGGAGATTTTGTTTTTTACAATACATGTTATCTGGTATTTTTTTTTTTGGTTGCAACACATGAGCATTCACTTTAATCGTAACAAGATTGTATTTCACAATACATGTTTTACAATAGACTGTATAATTAAGAATCTAATCACTCAATAGTTTGACCAAGAGAGCGTGCTTTGCATGGATACTAAGCTGCAGCTGATCAGCAATAAAAATGATCCAGAAGATTTTAAAGTCCAAGATGCGGCATATGACTTCTTGCAGCTGAAGCATGTAGATGGCTCGAGCTGTAGTTAGAAGTATCCTGCATATAAGTTGTTTGTTAATGTTTAAAGTTAAAGTATTATTGATATTGTATCGACGGGTGATGCATTACCTCTTTTACGGAGTTAGAACCTCTTTATATACGATATTCTTTGTGAATTTATCCTTTGTCGGTTTCTTCTTTCCCTTCCCTTTCCTCTTGTTCACGTCCTTCTCAGCAGCCAGTATGGCTAGGATCCTGATGTTTGATCTTGCCATAGCTCTTGATTGCGCCACATACAATTGGCAATGCAAGAACACTGGTTCCGGCAAGTATACCCCGACGTTAGGGATAGTCTGCCCCTGTGCCTTGTTAACGGTTATCGCGAAGCTTAGTCGAATAGGGAACTGCTTTCGCTTAAATTGGAAAGGGAACATCTCATCGTCTGACGGGCATAAGGGTATGCGAGGCAGAAAAACCCGCTTTTCAGCGTGCTATCCCAATACAATTTCTGCGTCTATGGTATTCTTTTGGAACCCTCGTATGATAAGCCTGGTACTATTACAAAGTCCGTTCACAGGGTCAATGTTCCTAAGCAATATGACCAGACAACCAATCTTCAGCTTCAACACATGTGGAGATAGACCATTGAGTGTCAAAGTGTTAAGGAATTCCTCTGGGTAGTAGTTGTGTGGATCATCCACCACACAGTCAAAGCTATGGTACACCATCTCATCCCCGTGGAAACGACATATCATCTTCATATTAATCATATCAACCCAATCGTTTCACATAGATAAGATCGCGCGAGAGGTGATATAATATTTGCTTGTCATATTCGTATTGAGGTTAGGGAATATACAATCAATTAGAGTATCAAGGTCACTATCTTGCCCGGTGTGCAGTATGCATATATCATGAGGAAGAAGGATTTCATCATTAACAGTCGCCTCCTTAGATCCCCACCGACGCGCAACAAGTATTCTGCAAACCACGGGTCGCTCTTTGCCCTTATGTTGCGCACCAGTTTTAGATGTCGCATGGAATCCCAAAGGTACGACGTACGCAGCGAGGCACCGACCACCTGAGCCCTCGACCCTCTCCGAACAACGGAAAGAACCTATCTAAAATCTCCACCGAACACCACGGTCTTCCCACCGAATGGCAGCTCTGGTCGGTCCATTATATCACGGAGACTGTTGTCCAGCGCCTCGACAGACTACCTCTTTGTCATGCTATCCTCGTCCCAAATAATTAGAGATGATGCTTGAATTGAACTCCCTCTGTTTCTTAGGTTTAGGAGGGTTAGGGGCAGAGAATCGAACTCCCTTGTCTTCGAAAGAAAGTAACTTTAGTCCCTGAAAAAGTTGACAAAAAATTGAGGATCTAAACAACACCATAGATTTCAAACCTACCCATCCTCAACCATAGAAAAGCATGGCTGAATCTTTTGTTTTTTGGAGGTGGTTGCAACAGCCGGGCAGATGAGTCATATTAACAACTACAAAGTTGACACAACGATAATTTAAAGAGGTGATACTAACTCATTTGAATTGAAAAATGGATATGATACATCTCTGCTGCAAAGCAATAAGCCACTATTTTGTAAAACGTTGGATTTCTCTAGGATGTAATCCCCAGCACTGGAATTAATTCAGTGAGCTAGAGAGAAGTGAAAGTTCCTAGCTAGAAACTCAAATTGGTTAAGGTCCTGTTTAGTTTCCCAAATTCACCCCCAAATTCCACTATGCAAAAAGAAGATTCCCCATCACATCAAAATGCCGGCACATATATAGAGTACTAAATGTAGATGAAATCAAAAACTAATTGCACAGTTTTGTTGTACTTTGCGAGACGAATATTTTAAGTCTAATTAATCAATGTTTGGACGATTATTAGCAAATAAAAACAAAATTGCTACAGTGTTCAATAGTGATTCGGGCAGCCCCTATTCGGGCATCTAAACACGGCCTAAGTGAGATAGCAGTCACATTTCTACCATCTCCAGTATTGGAATCTAGTCCTCCAGTAAAAATATATCCTCATTACATTACTTGCTGAAACCATATCTGGGAAGTGTGTACATAATTACCTGAGAATCAGTGAAGGCTCACAATCTTCTAGGGACCTTCAAGCTGTGATGGGAATTCTCAAGAATCTAAGAAAATATAAAAAAGATTACAGTTAACTAATAAAGATCATGCTAGTGTGTTGCAACGGATAGAAAATAATACCATTGTAAGAAATAGTAATCATTGCTAATAAAGATTTCCGCTAACTCAGCATACCACTTAGAAGGAGTCTGAAACAATGCATAAGCTATTTTCTTTGACCGTTTTGATTGAAGACAAATGAAGGGGTTCATGAACTGAAGCCTAGCAGCAAGTGTTGCCAAAATCATAAACCAAAACCAACAGTCCAATATGGACCCTTTTGGTCCAACAATGACTTTCTGAACATTCTTTAAGTTATGGTTTAGGTACATAATTGCAATGAAAAAAGTAATCTGATAAATTAACCAAAACACCAATTCAAAGAAATTTGTATTTTTATTGTAGAAGCATGTGAAGACATCATATGTGCAGTAAACATATATTGCTGTGTGCATAAGAACATGGCACTGCAGTCCATAATACTTATGTATGCCTGTACAAACAGACCAGTCCTGGAAATGAGAATAGGTCCGCCAGTACAAAAAGACCAGTCCTAGAAATGAGAATAGGTTTTAGCTTATGGTTTAAAACTATCATATAAGACCCAATTAACAAGAGTTAACTTGACAATTGATACTTGATTTAATTTTAGCAATGTATCTTAATCATGTTTAAGAACAAATTGCCATTTCTTTCAAGCTGACATAGTCTGAACCATGTCTGATTGGCAAAATAAACCAACTTGATGGCAAAATAAATCAACTTAGTGGGAAACATGACTGCATATCTTTAGGACTGAACTGAAAGTCCCAACAAAATAGGGCAGGCCAGTGTCATCTCATCACCAATCATAATCGAAATCATCCCGAGCTACTTACATGTTGTTGGACTAAAAGAGATTGTGAGCATGGACCGGAAGTAGTAGGCACAAAAAGTTACCTAAAAAAAGATGCTTCAAGCATGACAATATTGTAGGCAGCATCTCCATTGCTATCATAGCTCAGCTCATGTTGTCAGTTGTTTGATTTGTAGTTACTCATCAAACTCTATATTTAGTCTACTACACTGTAAACTAAAATAAACATGTATCCACTGCCATTTAGAATGGATGTAGTGGGATCAGAAAGTGGAGGTTAACAATGAAGGGAAATCAAAAGAATAAGCAAATTGCATGGAACTTGTTTTGTTCTAAATGGACAGTACAGCAAAACAAGAATCAACGCCCATTAATTCAAAATTAATTTCTTTTCCTTCCAGATACCAAGGTGCGACTGATGATCATATTCGATTTATGGCATATTTGGCTTTCAAGTTCTAGCAGTCCCAGCTACGATCTATGGCACATTCACAGATTCAGGCCCATGTCCATCTCCACGATTTCAGACAGCATAAAGGGAATGAAAGAGGACGAGGAGGTCAGGAGGACCATATCACCCAAAATTTAAATCAAAGCAGATCAAAGCACACTGAACCGCAGGCACGGAACCACTTAAGGACATTGGGTACGCTCTGCAGCTGAAGCTACACCCATACAAGGCTGTAGGTAGCTTGGAACAAATTAAATGGGAATAAAATGACAACAATGTTCCTTAATAAGAATAGTAATTCATAAAACAAGGTTTTGTTTTGTTTCTTGTTAGGCCCTGAATTTCCAACTGAAATGAAGAAAACAACATATATAGAAAGGTCAAGTCGCATGCTGCATTGTTGCCCTGGTCAAAGATGATACCTCTGTCGTTATGACAGATCTTCCTAAACAAAGCACCGTGTTTGTTCTAACCTATGCGGTTTTCTGACAGACTAGTGGGTTCCTGAATTTCTTTGGCCCTTTTTTTCTGCTGGAAGGTCGACCTATCTGTTTCAGAGTTCAGACTTGACAGTTGCTCGGTCAAAACTGGAGTTAGTTGTACGAGAAAGTTATTTCTACACACAGCAGTATTGTTTAGAGTTTAGACCCTGCAAATATCTACAGCTCTGTTACTCCGACGATCCCTTTACGAAGAAAAATATTTTGTATAGACTATAGTGAAACAAGTTGTTAACCTGTCCAGCAACACTGCAATAGAAAGCTAATTAAGGGATCAATGCAAGCTAGCGCAATAACATCATCAACAATTTATATACGTAATAGTACATCAGCAGAAGGAGATGATAAAAACTAATAAGGTAGCATCGAAAATATACACACACTGCATGCATATTTTAGGTATGTTAGGCTTGTGATCCAAGATACGGGTTCCCTGCAAGTCTAATTTGATGCCGCTCACTCAATCAAGACGAAATAGCTTAGCTAGCATGGGGATGTGTGTAGCAGATCCAACAGAAGGTGTGCGCCACACCAGATTGTTCAGACCTGAAACCTATGACTTACTGGAATCATACCAATGTGCAATTTTTTCAGAAGCCCATCTACACACTGGAGGAAGGAATTAGCTACCTAGATTTCACCTAATAAATAAATAAAATGATGAACAGATCAATACACCTCTGTTCGTTCAGATCGAAAACAGTTGAAATCACGAAGAAAACACCAAAAAAATTGCAGCAGCTTCGTTTCATTCCCCTAGCTCCCTCATCAGGGATCGATAGATAACCAACCACGTCAACTGGATATTTCTACAGCTGAGATGGGAGGAGCACCCTACGTACCGATAGGTGAATGAAGTCATGCTCGCGCCTCAATCTGCGCGGAAGATGTTCTCGATTTGGTGTCGGGCGGCAGCCCCCGACGGCGAATCCACACATACTAAGAGGGGTGGGTGAGGATTGAGGACAGGAGGTGAGTGTGATGACTCACCGGTGCGACTCGAGTTCCTAGCAGTTGATTGCGGTCTGTCGGTGTGCGCCAGTGGCGTCCTCCCCGTCGACCAAGCGTCGAGATCTCTTGGCGCTCGTGGTGTGGCGGCGTCCTCCTCCGCTGGCGTGCAGTCGGCGCGGGCGTGATGGGCAGTCCGTGGAGGAGCGGTGAGGTGGACCCACCACCTGGTGGTGAAGGAGATAGCTGCGACAATATTGGAGGAGAAGATCGCGCGGAGGATTTTGGGGAAGGTCTTTGACCGGGGAAGATCGCAAGCGAGCCCGAGGGAGACTGGGGCACCACCGCATACGGGGAAGGAGGGATTGGTGGTGAGGGGACAGAGGAGTGCACGTTTCCTTTTTTTTTGACCGGGGAACCGCAATGCGAGGAAGGAGGGACTGATTTTGTTTCCTTCTCTGACGGAGCCAGCCGCGCGGGAGTGCAGGTTTGGTGTCGCACGAGGGAATGCAGGGGAGCGAGCGGATCTGGTGTCGCAGGTGTGGACGGAATAGTTATGAATGTTTTAGTTGTATATATATACGTAGAGAAGAGATTGTTCAGACCACACAGGTCTACAAATTACACAAGTAACTCACCTTCTAATGTTCACAGCTCAAATACTACTGCTGCTACGGCTCTACCTCTGCCGACCCTAAAGAGAGAGAAGCGAAGCAAAGTGGTCGCGGAGAACAATCGCATAGCATCAGAAGCAGCAGGTTGCAGCCGTGCAGCCCAGCCTCCAAGCCAGAACAAAGTCAGCGGGGGTTACCGGTTACGTTTACCAGCGCGCTAAGCAGAGCAACACAAGCAATCGGCAGATATAACACGGAGGTTGCAACAACAGATATACTGTCTAGGAAACACCAGCTGATCAATCATCTGGTCGGCCGGTCTAGATGTTCAGCAAACCAAGCTTTCAGCTGCTCCATCACCACCATCAATCGTTCGCGGTCAGACATTTCTGCATAAGAAACAACTTCAAGTACAAATATCAGGAGCTTGTAAAAAACTATAGTACTTCTGAGGGGGCATTTCATTCCTCACGCCCCAAACAGACCAAGAGATGCTAACGGGCTAACAGCCTCTTTCATAAGTACAAGTCCAGACAAAACGTGCTAAATTAAAGAAACATTCAAATAAAATGTGGTTTAGTTGCCTCTGATAGTTTACCTCAAGGAAAATGTTTGTGATATGACCTTTAGAGACAGAGTTAACCAAAAAACTCCAATTACTAAAAAAAACTTCTAATGTTCACAACTCAAATACTACTAAGCCCCTCCCCTCTCCTCTCCTAGCCGAAGAGGCCAAGAACTACCCATTCTGAGTGTCTTCTCGTCGTGAGGTGATTTTTTCCTCATCTCCACCGCTTCCTCGTGAGGATTGGCCTAGCTTTTTTTAAAAAAAAATAATCCATTTCAAAATGAAATTTTAAAACTAATCTCATCTGCTTTTTATTTTCAAAACCAACCCATTTCGCCGCACCAAACTCCCTGGCACGGCAAATGCTCACTACCGCGCCAGGAGGGCTAGCGCGGCAGCCCTACTGCCGTGGTGGTCAGCCGCACGCTGACCTGCTGACATGCCTCCCTATCATGCTATCACACACCGCATTGGGCGAGGCAGCTACCGTGCTAACCCGCCTGGCACGCTAGGATGGGATAGAGAAGCCACGCGCGGGCTCCCCTTCTCTCTCCTTGCTCCGTTCTTCTTCCTCCGGCAGGGGATAGAGAAGGCAAATGTATGATTTGTAGGGCATTTTATTTCACAAGCCTAAGGTGTTTAGAGAAGATCATTGGTCGGGTTTAGGATAAATAGACGTACTATCAAGAGTGACAAATGCGTTCGCTAATCAGTTATCTGGTGCCACTAAGTGAGGTCTAACTCGAGAGAGCATTTAGATAGAGTAGCATGGAAAGGAAGCAAGTGAAAACCTTTGTGAAAATGGTTTTGAACATTTTAACTCGGCACTAAAGGTGCTGTCGTCTTGTGGAACAAGGATTGAGAGTTAGAACATTTGAAAAGGTTTTTGAGAGAGGGGCTATTGGAGGTTTCAGCCACGGGGAAATTCCGACACTCCGGGGGGGCTGAGCACCGGAGAATAGGGTGCCTAGGAGGTGTATCGTAGTCGTATGATAAGGAAGGAAGAAGCACAAAAAGTCCAATGGGTGGTCTACACATTTTTCTGGTGGTGGCGAAACCTTCTAGAGAAGGTTTGGATAGGCACAAGACTTTTTTGGTGGTTGATCACTGTAACACCCTTGGTGTTATAGAAACTAAAAACATGCCATGTCATCATATGCATTGCAAAGCATTTATGATTAAGTTAACCATGTTGTGCATCAACTCAAATAAGTTTATGTTTCCTAGGTTGATTGTGTTTCTGTGGTGCGTGGCTCGAATCCGCAAACCCTAATTTCGAATGTCACCGCAAATACTTAGTTTATGTCCTATGTAAGTTGAGGTATATGATTGTATTGTACACTAGTGTCACTTGTAGGGTATGAGCTTAAGTCCAACTTATAAAATAAAGCTTCAAGTTTGAGTTTGAATTTGGAATCCAAAACTTGTTGTAAGTTTTTCGATTCGGATTCGAATTTAAATTTGAGGAATTATTAAAAGAATTTCCAAAGTCAACCTGGTCAACCAAGAGTGGCATTTGGTCAAACATGTGATGTTTGACTCAATGATGCCCTTGGGTGATGGTGTGATCACTAAATAATCATCAATTAATAGAATATCAAGTTTCAATTTGAAATCTTTCCGAAAACCCTAAAATGCAAAACCCTGATTTTACCCCTTTTTGAATAAATCAAAATCTAAGAAAAATTTGGGAAAAAGTTTAAAAACCAAGTTTGTAGATATTTTCAAGGGCTACAAGTTTGGTGTTTTGAATTTTCAAAGTTTCAGTGTAAAATTTGGAGTAATTTTGAAAAGATTCAAATATCAAATTTGACCCCTTTTTATCTCCCCATTCCAATTTCAAAATGGAGGCATAATTTGAAAATGTTTTGAATAGAAAAGTTGTAGGTCTTACCTAGATGTACAACTTTGGTATTTTGAGTTTTTGAAGTTTCAATATAAAATTCAAAGTAATTTCGAATTTACAAATTTCCAAAAAAATGTCCCCTTTTAAATTCAAATTCAAATTTTAAAATCTAGGCCGAATTTGAAAATTTTTATATTGAGAAAGTTGTAGAACTTTGAAAATTGAGCAACTTTTGTATTTACAGATTTTCAACTTCTATAGAAAAATTGTGAGTAATTTGTGAAAATTCTCTAGTGGCATTTTCATAAATATGTCGACATCCAGCCAACGGCAGGGCGCCACCTCCTGCCCGACGCCGGCGGCCTTCGGCCGGCTTCCAGGCGCGCCCACGACCGCCAGCAGCTACTTCGCGCTGGCCAGTTCGCCCGTGTGTCGTCATCACGTTGCTCGACCATCTCTATAAAGCCGAGCGTCATCGCCGTCATGTTTTTCTTTTCTTCCTCTGCTTCCTCATCGTCGCCGTCGTTCTCTCGGCCGCCGACGTACACCACCGCCTCTGCTTTGTCTCCGTTCGTTCCATCTCTCCTTGTTGTTCGCAACATCATTGCGTGTCGATTGCGCCCCTTCGCGTTTAGCCTCGCTGCCTGAGCCGAGCGCGTGTAGTCGTCTTCTCCACGATCGGCAACAGCGTCGCCGCAGGTGCCTCACCGTGGCCAGCCGCCCCTCGTGCTCTTCCGCTTCAACCGATCACGGATTTGTGGTCGTGGTATGCCCCTGGTGCTCCCTGTCCGTCCCATTTACATGTTACCAGTTTGTCTCGCCGCTACGGCGTGAGCCGTCGCCACCGAGCCGCCATGGCCGTCGGGAGGGGTCACCGGAGTGCGAGCTTCGTTGTAGAGCATCGTAGTGAGTTCGCGGGAACAGCAGGGTCGTGTTGGTCTAGCTCGGTCTCACCGGGGTCTCGCCGTCGGCGAGATGGCAGCCGGCGGCCATCGTTGGCCATCGGCTGGTGGGAGGAGGAAGCTGACGGGCAGGGCTGCCTCGTCAGTCAGAGAAGGAGGGAGAGAGCGCGCGGATGGGCCGCGCGGCCTAGTTTGATGGGCCGGACGGAGGGAGCAGGCCAAGAGAGAGAGAGGAGCACAGGTGCGAGCAGGCTGCGCGCGCGTCCGGTGAAGCAGGGAGTCGGCCCGCGTGGATGGTTTTCATTTTTCTTTTTTCTAAAAATGCTAAATAGTAACCAGTTTTGTTTATTTTGTTGTGAATTATTTAGAATTCCAAAAATGGTAAAAATTATTGTATAACCTCTTTGTCTTGTGTACTATTTAAGAAAAATATGAAATGCCAATTTTGTTTACTTTTTGTAAGTTATTTAATTAGCTTAATTAATTAATAAATGACTTTTCATAATTTTCCTAGGCTTAATTAATTATCTAAAAAATTATGAAAACTATTTTACCACTTAGTTATGATGTAAGCTTTCTAAAATAAAATTTTAAGCTTAATTAGACAAAGTTGATTTTATTCTTAATTTATGTTTTATTAATTGATTGTTAATCAATTAATTAGGGTTTAATGATTATGGTTGTTTGACTTTGTGATTGAGTGTTGACTTTGGCTCATTAACACTTAATGACCTTTAGCATCCTTAATTGATTGTTTGAGCTCTCTTAAGTATGTTGTTAAGACTTAATTGGTGTTATTTCATGTGATTAACGAAAGTCCTTAAGGAAGTATTAACTTAAGCAAACCCTAAGTTAGAGTTAGGTTAAAATCGATTGTTTGCAACTGTACCGCGAAGGAAAGTTATA
Organism: Saccharum hybrid cultivar R570; assembly: GCA_038087645.1. Lineage (NCBI taxonomy): Eukaryota > Viridiplantae > Streptophyta > Magnoliopsida > Poales > Poaceae > Saccharum > Saccharum hybrid cultivar. The sequence continues at coordinate 30,568,914 of JAQSUU010000001.1, read as the reverse complement.
CTCAAGTTATTAACTTTGTTATACATCCATCAAACATCATGTTTAGTACTTCATCATCTTGAGCATACCTTATCGTCGCGTGTAGTCCCCGTGAACGAGGAGATTGCCAAAGTTGAATCCGTCCCCAAAGAAGAGCCAACGTCCATGGAGGTGAGATTTGATATTTGTGGTACTGACCCAGAACCTGAACTTCCCATCGATCAAGGCAAGCCCCGGTTACATTTAACCCTCCCTTGCGTTTTAAAAAGTTTTACTTCACTTATGTTAATGCTTTATTGCATTAGGTGATAGGAATTGAGTGATAACCTAATTACTACATTACCATCCTTGATACTTCGATATCATCCTTGATACTATTTTTATTTGAAAATGCTTCGTATGCTTAGCCATGCTTAATGGAAAAAACTTTAAAATGTTAAGCAAAGTTTGAAGGGTTGTTGGACAACCACTTGATGAATAATGATGATAATAATTTGGGACCGGTCGGTGGGGTTGCATCGGGAAAGGAGTCCCCATGTAGTGTCTCCGACTGAATCGGTTAAGGACCGTTCGTTGTTGAACTATGTATGTTGAGACATTATAGTACTAACCACATACCCGTGGTAAACCCTACCTCGGTCATTCTAATCCGTGAATGGCTAACCGCGCACTGGGAGTGAAGAGATGGTTATCACAAAACCTCCTAATTACGATGGCCCACAAGTACACGTCATTGCCATAATAACCTCTGACAGTCGTACTTATGTTCACCATAACTTAAAAGGCCTGCTTTCCTCCGAACAGGATCCAATCACAGGAGTATTGCAATATTACAACAGTTTATTCAAAATATTCAACAGAGTAAAGTAGCGGAAGTCTTACAATAATATAGATTACAAACCAGTTTTCAAACTTCAAACCTTATGTAACATTATTACAAATCATTAGTAGAGAAGTATCGGTAGTAACTTTATTACAACACACAAGCGAGATGCCTTGCCCAAAGGCCACACAATCTACTCGTCGTCGCTGTCTTCAACCACGACGGTCATGCAACAAGGCTCAAAGCAGACTTGTTCATGAACCGCACCTGCAACAAGGGGTTAACAAACCCTGAGTACGAGAGTACTCAACAAGACTTACCCGACTAAGACAAAGACTCCAAGGGCATGCTAGCTTTAGGGAATAAAGGTACGGGTAATCAAGAATCAAATTTTCTTTTGCAGAAAAGCTTACTAAGGTAAGTCGTTATCTTCAATATTTTACTTTTACCATTGATGGTTCATTAACCAATTCTAGGTGATCCTAATCTCGATCAAAGTAATTATCATCAAAACCTTTCTCATTCTTTCTTTTAATTCTAGTTCTTAACTACGATGTAAGTCAGGCGATCGAGTCTCCATAACCGAGGAGCAATGACGATTCGAACCGATTATACCTAGCTGGGGATCCCTAACATCACGACATATGTAGAACCGAATCTGCATATATCAACCCTCATTTAGATCTCCCAAAACCAGAACGTGTCCATCGCCACCCGAGAGTACAGTACTCCTCGAACCCGGCCCAATTCTAGCCCCGAGGGTACACGCTACTCTCGCCATCTCTCCACTCCCAGTGCGAGGTTAGACGTTCTCGTAATGGAATCACCAACATTTTGGGCTTACCCAAGGCATGAGGTTAGTTGTAAAGTCTCGAACACAATAGGCTTACAACGAACGGACCTTAACTGACAAGGCGGAAACACTACATTGAGACTCCTTTCTCAATGCATGTTAGCAGTGGCCAAACCACCCGCCCGATCTTTCAAGTTCATTCTCATATTTCAATATTCATTCGATATGCCGTCATGGCTATGTAAACATTTCATTTAAAAGCTTAACTTCTAAGCATAGCGAAGCATACTACGTATTTTCAGTAAAAACAGGTATCAAGGTTGATATCGCAATAATCAAGGATGATAATGCAGCAATTAGGTTATCACTCAACTCCTAATTACCTAATGCAATAAACCATAATATAAATTAAAACATTTGTAAAAATTCAAGGTAGGGTTTAAATGCACCGGGGCTTGCCTTGCTCGGACACGACGACCGACTCAAACTCGAGGACTCCACCGACTGGTCCAGAACCCACCGACGATCGCTCTTCTCCGAAAGCTTGATCGACGACTTCGGCTTCTTCGAAAGCGGAGACTACACGAATACATAACATGCTTTAACATGATGCTCGATGATAAACATGATGCTTGATGATAACATGCTACGAGTTACGACTTGAGTACAACTTACTTCTATGGTACAGTCGCAAACAGAAAACCTACTAACTAGTAGCGACGATTCCAGCGATACCAGCTTTTAACCTAACAAGTTACTAACGAGCTCAATCATGAAATTAAGGTGCCAAAGATCACCAAAGGGTAGTGACCTAAGGACATCACTCAATCAAAAGGGCACACAACACTTAAAGTTCTCAAATTAACATTTATTTTCTACTTAATTAATTAGGGCATAATTAGAAGTTAATCAAATTTTACCTAATCAAGCTCAAACTTTTTCTATGGGTTAAGATTGATTTATAACAGTGTTATAATAAATTTCATAATTTTTGGATTAATAAATTAATTATTAAAATTTCAGAAAGTTGCATTTAATCTTTAATGAAACTAATTAATTCTACTGCATAAAGTATTCAAATTCATGATTTAACATTTTTCCTAGATAGTTTATACATTGAGAAGCTTACACAAAAATTTTCAAAAATTTTGGAACTCTACACAATTTTTTTAATGAAATAAACAAATAGCTACACTATTTATTTATTTGAAAAAGAAAAACAAAAACGAAAATCCGAACCGGGCCGATCTCCTTCTTCCCTCCGGTCCGGCCCAGCCGAGCGGCCCGCTCGCGCGCGCCCGCGCTCGCGCTCGCGCTCGGCCCAGCGACGCGGCCCAGCAGTGCGGCCTGCCTCGCTCCCGCGCGCTGGCTCTCTCTCTCGCTGACACCGCGGACCCACTTGTCATCTTCCTCCTCCCGCTCGCCCGCTCGCTCCCGCGTGCCCGCGCGCTCGCCCGCGGTGACCGGCCGATGACCGAAGCCTCGGTCGACAAACCGACCCTACCATCACCATCTACACCACCCCACGATTCCATTTTGCTACTAAACACTCTCGCTCGAGCTCCGGCGACAGCTCACCGACGACGGTGGCGGCTCGACAACCACGGTGACCGGTGACTTGACGGTACAACGCGGTAGCGGTTAAATTAGTGCGAGGAAAACGATCAGGAGCTCACAGCGGTGACGATGGCGGTCTCGGGGAGGACGGAGAGGAGCCGGAGTGGCCTGGCCACGGGAAGGCGACGATGGCGGTCTCCGACCGGAGTTGGGCACGGGAGCGGGCGACTGTGGTGATCTAGGCAGAGTTAAGCTCGCTCGGGTGGTTCACGAGGTGCGCGAGGATGAGGCGGAGCTAATGGTGCGGTTGGCGTGGCTGGAGGTGGCTCGACGGCGGCAGCGGCGAGCGGCGGAGCTGCGGTGGCGGCGGTGGCGAAAACGGGGAAAACGAAAAACGTCATTGTGAGCTCGACGTATTTATAAACGATGGTCGCTGCTACAGAGCTAGAATGTTCACGCCGTCGCGCTGGCGCTCCCGACCGTGCGCGAAGGGTCTGGGCGGCCACGGCGGCTCGCCGGCGCCCATACCGCGCGGTGGCCGGCCGCCATTGGCGCGGCACTGTAGCACTCCCCCCCCCCAAATTTTGAATTTTCAAACTATTTTCTCAAATTACTCTCAAAATCATGTAACAACTTGAAAAACTTCCAATCTATGAAATCTTCAGAATTTCAAGCTCTACAAGTTTTGTATTGGACACTTTTTCAAATTATAACTGGATTTTGAAATTTGAGTTTAAACTCAAAAGGGGACACATTTTTGGGATTTGGAAATTTAGAAATTACTTTTGATTTTATAATGAAACTTCAAAATCTCCAAACATCAAAGTTGTATATCTTGACCAGACCTACAACTTTTCTGTTCAAAACATTTTCAAATTCAGCCTCCATTTTGAAATCTTAGTTTGGGGACAAAAATGAATTAAATCTAAAATTTGCTTATTTTCAAAATTGCTCCATATTTTACACTAAAACTTTGAAAACTCAAAACACCAAAGTTGTAGCCCTTGAAAAGTTCTACAAACTTGGTTTTGAACTTTTTCCTAAATTTTGCTTAGATTTTGAATTATTTCAAAAGGGGTAAAACAGGGTTTTGAAATTTAGGGTTTTCGGGGAAATTTTAAATTGGAATTTGTTGCTACTTTGATTTGTGATTACTTAGTGATCAAAACCTCACCCAAGGGCATCATTTGGACCAACATGACATGGTTGACCAAATGCCACTCTTGGTTGACCAATTAGCTTTTGAAATTCTTTTACATTTCTCCCCAGATTTGAATTTAAATTTGAATCGGAAAACTCGTGACAAGTTTTGGGACTCCAATTCAAACTCAAATTTGGAGCTTCATTTTAGATGTTGCACTTGAGCTCATACCCTACACTTGACACTAGTGTGTAACACAGTCGCACACCTCAAATTACGCAGGGCATGTACTAAGTATTTGCGGTGGCATTTGAAATTAGGGTTTTCGGGTTCGGAGCACACCACTAAGAAACACATTCAACCTAGATAAGTAAACTCGTTTTAGTTGATGCATAACAAGTTTAACCTAACAGGGATGTTTTGCAATGCATTATGATGACATGGCAGATTAATTAGCACTATAACACCCGGGGTGTTACAGCCCTTCCCCCTTAAAGAAATCTCGTCCCGAGATTTAAAGCCTTGAGTTAAGTAATAGAAAAGGAAACGTGTCAAGCAAACACGTCCAAGACTTGTCTACAAAACAGGTAGGGGTTTTCTGCATTACAACGATTTTAAAAAGGATAGGTTACAGTTTAAAGAGGAAATTGCAACCTAGATAGAAGCAAAGAACTCCGGGAAATTCTCCAACAGGTAATCCTCCGATTCCCAGGTGGCTTCCTCTTCTGAATGTTGATTCCACTGTATTCTGTACCATTTAGTTGTTCTACTGCGGGTAACACGATCTTTTTGATCCAAAACTCGGACAGGATGTTCAGAATATGTCAAATCTGGTTCAAGTTCAACTCCCTCAACATCAACCACTTGATCATGTATTTGTAGACACTTCTTCATTTGTGATACATGAAATACATTGTGCACGGCTGACAGTTGTTCAGGCAACTTTAACTTGTATGCCACCTTTCCACATTGTTGAATGATTTGAAAAGGACCAATATAACGTGGTGCGAGTTTGCCTTTGACTCCAAATCTGCTAACTCCTTTCATGGGTGATACTTTTAGATAAACATAATCCCCTACTCGGAATACCAAAGGTCTACGCCTTTTATCAGCATAACTCTTCTGTCTGGACTGAGCAACTTTCAAATTATTCTGGATCTGTCGAACTTTTTCTTCTGTTTGTTTCACAAGATCAACACCGAAAAACCATCTTTCTCCCGGTTCTGACCAATTCAATGGAGTTCTGCACCTGCGGCCATACAATGCCTCAAACGGTGCCATTTTGATACTCTCTTGATAACTATTATTGTAAGAGAATTCTGCTAACGGTAACCACTCATCCCAAGTGTCTGAATAATTAAGTGCACATGACCTTAACATATCTTCTAGAATTTGATTGACCCTTTCAGTCTGACCACTTGTCTGTGGATGATAAGCGGTACTGTGCAAAAGTTCTGTATCCAGGGACTCATGTAGGTGTATCCAAAATTTGTTAACAAACTACGTACCTCTATCTGATACAATGGTCTTTGGTACCCCATGAAGGCTCAGGATTCGTGCAATATAAATTCTTGCATAAGTTATAGCAGAATAGTCCACCTTAACTGGAATAAAATGAGATGACTTTGTCAGTCGGTCCACAATGACCCAAATTGAATCAAAGCCTCTTGAGGTCTTAGGTAACCCAGTAATGAAATCCATACTGATATCTTCCCATTTTCAGGATGGAATGGGCAAGGGTTGTAACATTCCTGCCGACTTCAGGTGTACTGCCTTCACTTTACAACAAGTGTCACATCTGGCAACATATTTGGCGATCTCAATTTTCATTTTGGTCCACCAGAATTGCTGTTTCAAATCTTGATACATCTTATTACTCCCTGGATGAATAGAAAACCTTGTCCTATGTGCTTTATCAAGAATGAGCCGACGTAACCCTGGAACCTTTGGGACCACTAGCCGGTTCTTAAACCACAACACATCTGCATCATCAATACAAAAATCTGTCGGTTGACCAGTTCTAACTTTTTCTTTGATGTGAGTTACTCCGGAATTCTTTCTCTGAGCAGACACAATCTGATCTTTGATTGTTGATTCCACTGTGACATTAGTCAACTGACCTTGTGGAACTATTTCAATATTCAACCTTTCCAACTCATAACACAAACTGTAATCCATTGGCTTCACAGTCGTACAATTACAATGATTCTTTCTACTGAGTGCATCAGCAACTACATTCGCTTTTCCAGGGTGATAGTGTACTTTTAAATCATAGTCCTTTATTAACTCAAGCCACCTTCTTTGCCTCATATTCAATTCTGACTGAGTAAAGATATACTTTAAGCTCTTGTGATCTGTATACATGTGGCAAGTATTACCTAACAAGTAATGACGCCAGATTTTTAATGCATGAACCACAGCTGCTAGTTCAAGATCATGTGTCGGATAATGTTCTTCATGGCGCTTCAACTGTCTCGAGGCATAAGCAATGACTCTGCCTTCTTGCATCAATACACAACCAAGGCCAATACCCGAGGCATCACAGTAAACATCAAATGGCTTTTCTATATCTGGTTGTGCCAAAACTGGAGCAGTTGTCAATGACTTCTTTAAAATTCTAAAAGCTTTCTCACATTCTGGAGACCATATGAACTTAGTTTGATTCTTCAACAACTCTGTGATTGGCTTGGCTACCTTTGAAAAGTCAGGTATGAATCGACGGTAATAACCCACCATTCCCAGAAAACTTCGGACTTCATGAACTGAGATTGGTGGTTTCCAATTCAGAATATCTTCCACTTTGCCAGGATCTACTGCTACTCCTTCGGCTGATAACACATGTCCTAAGAATTGCACTTCTCTTAACCAAAACTCACATTTACTGAACTTGGCATACAGTTGATGATCTCTTAGACGAGTCAGAACAACTCTAAGATGCTCAACATGCTCTTCTTCACTTTTGGAGTATACCAGAATATCATCAATAAAAACAACCACAAACTTGTCAAGTTCTGGCATAAAAACTGAATTCATCAGATACATGAAATGTGCCGGTGCATTAGTGAGACCAAAAGACATAACTAGGTACTCATACAGTCCATATCTGGTGGTGAATGCAGTCTTTGGGATATCTTCAGGTCGAATCTTAATTTGATGGTATCCTGATCGAAGATCGATCTTGGAAAATACCTTTGCCCCCGCAAGCTGATCAAAGAGTAGATCAATGCACGACAACGGATATTTATTCTTAATGGTTACTTCATTCAGCGGTCGATAGTCAACACACATCCTTAAAGTCTGATCTTTCTTCTTGACAAAAAGAGCTGGACATCCCCATGGTGAGGAACTGGGTCTGATAAAACCTTTATCATGTAACTCTTGCAATTGATCCTTAAGTTCTGCCAATTCATTGGGTGGCATTCTGTAAGCTCTCCGGGATATTGGGGCAGTACCCGGTTTTAACTCAATCACAAACTCTACATCTCTGTCTGGTGGCAGACCTGGTAGATCATCTGGAAACACATCTGGAAATTCACAGACTACCGGTATATCACAAATCTCATGTACTGAAGTTGCACATATCCTTTCAACTGTTCTCTTCGGGATAGGAAGTTGGATAAGAAGATGAGATTTATTATCTGACAAGTTCAACCTTATAGTCCTGTGCAGTGCATCTATAAGGGCTCCTCTTTGGTACATCCAATTCATACCCAAGATTACATCTATATCCTGTTTCTGTAATATTATCATTGAGGTAGGGAATATATGCCCACCTAACTCTATAGGTACGTCACGTACCATCTCCTTAGTACACAGTCGTCCCCCGGGCGACTGGATAAAGAAATCCTCTTGTGTACCCATAATTGGAATGTCATACTTAACAACAAAGGTGCGATTTATGAATGTATGCGATGCACCTGAATCAAATAACAGTACTGCTGGATGATTAGCAACAGGGAACATACCCATCATAACACGTTCTCCCTCTGGGATTGCACTTGCTTGAGTGTAGAATATACGTCCGGTCTTCTTTTTCTCACCCTTACCCTTCTGAACATTCAGATTATTGTTCTTGCTCTGAGGTTGTTGCTGTTGTGGTACGGGAGCTCTGGGATAATTGGGATTGTACTGCCTTGGATACGGGTAGTCCTTAGAAAAGTGGCCTGGCTTTCCACAATTGTAGCAGGGAAAGTTATGGGTTACTGGAGTCTGGTTTCGAATACCAGGGGCATTCGGCTGCTGTGGATATTGCGGAATTGTGGCAGGACGGAAAAACGTCTGCGGCGGAGCTTGGTACTACGGTGGACGATAAGTTGGGCGGAAATGGTTCTGAGGGTGATAAACAAACTTCTGGCGCTTCTTAATGCCGCCAGACGGACTTGAAAACACTGGCTTCTTTTTCTTCGACTCCTTGTGCAGTCGGGACTTCTCTTCTAACGCAATAGCCACATTGACTATCTCATGGTAAGTGGCATTATAGCAGGTGACTAATGCTTCCTGGATTCTGGTACTCAAACCTCTCATGAAACAACTCTTCTTCTTTGCATCGGTATTCACATATTCAGCTGCATACTAGGACAGATGATTGAATTTGCCCACATATTGTAGAACTGTCTGGTTCCCTTGCTTCAGCAAGAGAAACTCCTCTAGCTTCATGGCCATGACACCATCTAGGATATAATATGCTCTAAAGGCTTCATGAAACTCCTGCCAAGTGACACGGTGGCCAGCAGGCTGTGCGGCGACCAAATTCGCCCACCACGCCCCTGCGGCACCTCTAAGCTGCTGCGCTGCAAACACGGGCTTCTGGTGCTCCGTGCACTGCAACAGTTCAAACTTCTGCTCCATGGTACGGAGCCAGTCATCCGCCTCTAGCGGCTCATCTGCCTTCGAGAACACTGGTGGTCGGGTATCGGTGAAATCCACATAGGTGGTTTCCCCTCCATTGTTACGGCCTCGACGACCCTGATTCCCATTCTGATTCTGATTCTGAGCCAACAGGGTAGTGGCATTAACCAGTGCGGCAATAGCTTCTGCCAAGGTGGGTGGAAACGGTGGGGGATTCGGATTATTGTCCCCTTCCTGGGAAGTTCCAGTACCGTCCATCTGTTGTACACAAACCATATTTATTTACATCGCTTTATTGAATTAAAAAGCAGTTAGAACAGAACTTGTATACAAACACAAACTTATCTTACATTATTTCATTACAAACTTGCTCACAAGCAAGAAACTACCCACTAAGGTTCTTAGAAAGCAGAAAAAACTACTATATTACACAACCATCCATGTCGACCCTTCACTCATCATCATCATCGCTGATCACGATCACTTCATCCTCATTCTCTGGAGCACTTGCACCAGTGACATGACTTGCATCATCCCCACTTTCCATCATGAGTTCATCTTCTTCCGGATCTTCTTCATTGTCCTCTCCACCAGGAACAACTACGGCACCGACATCATCTTCTACTGCCTGTGGCTGATGATTGGGATTCATCAGATCATTTAGCCTATGGACTTCCTCATGCAGAACTGTGTTGTACTGCTCCAGGTGTGTCACATAAAGCTCCAACTCACGAACACGAGCCCTGGCTTCTGTCTCCTTTTCCAGAGACTCATTCTGGAACTGTTTCCAAAAACGTATGTTGCGCTTCAGTCGCTCTACTTCTGATGTAAGCCTTGCAACCTCTGACTCCGAATCTGGGTTCGGATTACGGCTACTACTTGCTCCATCAACTCTGGCGGCCAACTGATGACGCGGCACTCCTTGTAGACCCGTTTTCTTGCGAGGAGTCGTCTTCACACGTGCCATCATAAAGCAAGACAGAATTAGGACGATAAGAACAGATAGGAGGGATATGAAGGTTAGCATGAATAGGATTGAACCTTACTTAACCCAAACCACTTTAAAAGGGAAGGTAACTTAAGCAGGTTAATTAAACATGATGCATGCACCGTACTTACGATCTAACAGAAAGATTTAAGTAACACATGCAATCTTTATAACATAGGGCACTATACACGATACTTCACTACGAAGCTTTCAAATATGAGCTAAGGAAACTATAGAATAGATTAAGATAAGCAAAAGCAATTTGGACCAAAATATCAGTATTAAATTTGTTTGACCCAAATCATTTTGAAGTTTTACAAAGTAATACTACAATAACTCGAGTGATTATGCTCTGGTACCAGCTGTCACAGAACCTCCTAATTATGATGGCCCACAAGTACACGTCATTGCCATAATGACCTCTGACAGTCGTACTTATGTTCACCATAACTTAAAAGGCCTGCTTTCCTCCGAACAGGATCCAATCACAGGAGTATTGCAATATTACAACAGTTTATTCAAAATATTCAACAGAGTAAAGTAGCGGAAGTCTTACAATAATATAGATTACAAACCAGTTTTCAAACTTCAAACCTTATGTAACATTATTACAAACCATTAGTAGAGAAGTATCGGTAGTAACTTTATTACAACACACAAGCGAGATGCCTTGCCCAAAGGCCACACAATCTACTCGTCGTCGCTGTCTTCAACCACGACGGTCATGCAACAAGGCTCGAAGCAGACTTGTTCATGAACCGCACCTGCAACAAGGGGTTAACAAACCCTGAGTACGAGAGTACTCAACAAGACTTACCCGACTAAGACAAAGACTCCAAGGGCATGCTAGCTTTAGGGAATCAAGGTACGGGTAATCAAGAATCAAATTTTCTTTTGCAGAAAAGCTTACTAAGGTAAGTCCTTACCTTCAATATTTTACTTTTACCATTGATGGTTCATTAACCAATTCTAGGTGATCCTAATCTCGATCAAAGTAATTATCATCAAAACCTTTCTTATTCTTTCTTTCAATTCTAGTTCTTAACTACGATGTAAGTCAGGCGATCGAGTCTCCATAACCGAGGAGCAACGACGATTCGAACCGATTATACCTAGCTGGGGATCCCTAACATCATGACATATGTAGAACCGAATCTGCATATATCAACCCTCATTTAGATCTCCCAAAACCAGAACATGTCCATCGCCACCCGAGAGTACAGTACTCCTCGAACCCGGCCCAATTCTAGCCCCGAGGGTACAAGCTACTCTCGCCATCTCTCCACTCCCAGTGCGAGGTTAGACGTTCTCGTAATGGAATCACCAACATTTTGGGCTTACCCAAGGCATGAGGTTAGTTGCAAAGTCTCGAACACAACAGGCTTACAACGAACGGACCTTAACTGACAAGGCGGAAACACTACATTAAGACTCCTTTCCCAATGCATGTTAGCAGTGGCCAAACCACCCGCCCGATCTTTCAAGTTCATTCTCATATTTCAATATTCATTCGATATGCCGTCATGGTTATGTAAACATTTCATTTAAAAGCTTAACTTCTAAGCATAGCGAAGCATACTACGCATTTTCAGTAAAAACAGGTATCAAGGTTGATATCGCAATAATCAAGGATGATAATGCAGCAATTAGGTTATCACTCAACTCCTAATTACCTAATGCAATAAACCATAATATAAATTAAAACATTTGTAAAAATTCAAGGTAGGGTTTAAATGCACCGGGGCTTGCCTTGCTCGGACACGACGACCGACTCAAACTCGAGGACTCCACCGACTGGTCCGGAACCCACCGACGATCGCTCTTCTCCGGAAGCTTGATCGACGACTTCGGCTTCTTCGAAAGCGGAGACTACACGAATACATAACATGCTTTAATATGATGCTCGATGATAAACATGATGCTTGATGATAACATGCTACGAGTTACGACTTGAGTACAACTTACTTCTACGGTACAGTCGCAAACAGAAAACCTACTAACTAGTAGCGACGATTCCAGCGATACCAGCTTTTAACCTAACAAGTTACTAACGAGCTCAATCATGAAATTGAGGTGCCAAAGATCACCAAAGGGTAGTGACCTAAGGACATCACTCAATCAAAAGGGCACACAACACTTAAAGTTCTCAAATTAACATTTATTTTCTACTTAATTAATTAGGGCATAATTAGAAGTTAATCAAATTTTACCTAATCAAGCTCAAACTTTTTCTATGGGTTAAGATTGATTTATAACAGTGTTATAATAAATTTCATAATTTTTGGATTAATAAATTAATTATTAAAATTTCAGAAAGTTGCATTTAATCTTTAATGAAACTAATTAATTCTACTGCATAAAGTATTCAAATTCATGATTTAACATTTTTTCTAGATAGTTTATACATTGAGAAGCTTACACAAAAATTTTCATAAATTTTGGAACTCTACACAATTTTTTTAATGAAATAAACAAATAGCTACACTATTCATTTATTTGAAAAAGAAAAACAAAAACGAAAATCTGAACCGGGCCGATCTCCTTCTTCCCTCCGGTCCGGCCCAGCCGAGCGGCCCGCTCGCGTGCGCCCGCGCTCGCGCTCGCGCTCGGCCCAGCGACGCGGCCCAGCAGCGCGGCCTGCCTCGCTCCCGCGCGCTGGCTCTCTCTCTCTCTCGCTGACACCATGGACCCACTTGTCATCTTCCTCCTCCCGCTCGCCCGCTCGCTCCCGCGTGCCCGCGCGCTCGCCCGCGGTGACCGGCCGATGATCGAAGCCTCGGTCGACAAACCGACCCTACCATCACCATCTACACCACCCCACGATTCCATTTTGCTACTAAACACTCTGGCTCGAGCTCCGGCGACAGCTCACCGACGACGGTGGCGGCTCGACAACCACGGTGACCGGCGACTCGACGGTACAACGCGGTAGCGGTTAAATTAGTGCGAGGAAAACGATCAGGAGCTCACAGCGGTGACGATGGCGGTCTCGGGGAGGACGGAGAGGAGCCGGAGTGGCCTGGCCACGGGAAGGCGACGATGGCGGTCTCCGACTGGAGTTGGGCACGGGAGCGGGCGGCTATGGTGATCTAGGCGGAGTTAAGCTCGCTCGGGTGGTTCACGAGGTGCGCGAGGATGAGGCGGAGCTAATGGTGCGGTTGGCGTGGCTGGAGGTGGCTCGACGGCGGCAGCGGCGAGCGGCGGAGCTGCGGTGGCGGCGGTGGCGAAAACGGGGAAAACGAAAATCGTCACTGTGAGCTCGACGTATTTATAAACGATGGTCGCTGCTACAGAGCTGGAATGTTCACGCCGTCGCGATGGCGCTCCCGACCGTGCGCGAAGGGTCTGGGCGGCCACGGCGGCTCGCCGGCGCCCATACCGCGCGGTGGCCGGCCGCCATTGGCGCGGCACTGTAGCACCCCCCCCAAAATTTTGAATGTTCAAACTGTTTTCTCAAATTACTCTCAAAATCATGTAACAACTTGAAAAACTTCCAATCTATGAAATCTTCAGAATTTTAAGCTCTATAAGTTTTGTATTGGACACTTTTTCAAATTATAACTGGATTTTGAAATTTGAGTTTAAACTCAAAAGGGGACACATTTTTGGGATTTGGAAATTTAGAAATTACTTTTGATTTTATAATGAAACTTCAAAATCTCCAAACATCAAAGTTGTATGTCTTGACCAGACCTACAACTTTGCTGTTCAAAACTTTTTCAAATTCAGCCTCCATTTTGAAATCTTAGTTTGGGGACAAAAATGAATTAAATCTGAAATTTGCTTATTTTCAAAATTGCTCCACATTTTACACTAAAACTTTGAAAACTCAAAACACCAAAGTTGTAGCCCTTGAAAAGTTCTACAAACTTGGTTTTGAACGTTTTCCCAAATTTTGCTTAGATTTTGAATTATTTCAAAAGGGGTAAAACAGGGTTTTGAAATTTAGGGTTTTCGGGGAAATTTTAAATTGGAATTTGTTGCTACTTTGATTTGTGATTACTTAGTGATCAAAACCTCACCCAAGGGCATCATTTGGACCAACATGACATGGTTGACCAAATGCCACTCTTGGTTGACCAATTAGCTTTTGAAATTCTTTTACATTTCTTCCCAGATTTGAATTTAAATTTGAATCGGAAAACTCGTGACAAGTTTTGGGACTCCAATTCAAACTCAAATTTGGAGCTTCATTTTAGATGTTGCACTTGAGCTCATACCCTACACTTGACACTAGTGTGCAACACAGTCGCACACCTCAAATTACGCAGGGCATGGACTAAGTATTTGCGGTGGCATTCGAAATTAGGGTTTTCGGGTTCGGAGCACACCACTGAGAAACACATTCAACCTAGATAAGTAAACTCGTTTCAGTTGATGCATAACAAGTTTAACCTAACAGGGATGTTTTGCAATGCATTATGATGACATGGCAGATTAATTAGCACTATAACACCCGGGGTGTTACAATGGCGAGAGTAGTGTGTACCCTCGTAGCCAAGGGCTAGATTGAAGGTGTACTATACTCTCGGGTGGCGCTGGACCTGGTCACGTTTTGGAGGATCCGAGTACAGGTTGATATAGGGGGGTTTAAGTCCCGCATATATCGTGTGATTAGGAAGCTCTAGCTGGGTAGATAAGCGGTTCGGATCGTCGTTGCTCCTCGGTTATAGAGACTTGATTTGCTGTTCAACATCGTAGTTAATAAGTGAAACTTTGGTCAGAGAATAATAAAGAAGTTGTATGAGTTCTATGATCTGGATTAGAACCACTTACATTCTGTTGATGATTAATACTGAAATAAAACATTGATATTAAGGATTCACTATTAGTAGCTTTTATGCAAAAGAACCTTGATTCTTGCTGGAACCTCACCTTGATTTCCATGAGCCTGCATTCCTGAGTCGTCTCCATCTTTTTTCGTCGGTTAAGTCTTACGGAGTACTTTTGTACTCAGGGTTTGTTGAACCTTGTTGCAGGTGCGTCTCATGAACAGGTGTGTTTTGGACCCTGTTGCATGACTGTCTTTGCGGTAAGCGACGATGAGTAAGTTGTTTGGCTCTTAGGCAGAGCGTCGCGTTTTGGGTGATTGTAATAATGTTACTAATGCTACTCCACTATTATGGTTGTAATACTAAACTTAAGCTTTGTAAGTTTGGAATAACAGGTTTGAGAACTTATGTAAGATTTCTGCTTTTGTACTCTGATGTAATTTATTATATAAACTGTTGTAATACTGTAATGCCTCTGAAATGTGATCCTGCTTGGAAAATCATGGATGATTCAGGTTTTCCGAGGACACCCGACAGACTTCTTAAGTTCTGTGGTACACATGTATGATGATTAAAGGTCTTTAAGACGATAACAAGTACATGTGGGCTATATTATTTAGGAGGTTCTGCCACAATCACCGGAGAGAGTGCACCAGAGGAAAGGTGCCGCCAACGGTTAGCTCTGACACAGTGTTAGTGACTGTTGAACTTTCTGGTGCATAGAAAATAGCTGTTGGTTGTAACGGCTAATTTCTTGGGTGGCTCTACATATAGAGGGTGTAGCTGGGCATGGCTAAGCTCTTGGACCCCATGCTGATATGCTAACATATTAGATACCAAGAAACACAAAGACCTCCACTCACATATGCTTAGTTGATATCTCATATGTAGTGAGATTGGAGTGATCTAGTGCATTTTTTTGAAAGAGTTAGCATCTAGTGTCTATATTGATTAGTTTCCAAGCATGTGAGCTTGTTATTCTTGGAGGTTGCTACTTCCTAGATGGCTTAATGGCTGTAACTCCATGGATGCATCGCATGGATATTGTGCGATAGCTCCAGAGAAGGCTTTTATGAGGGGTTGTTGTGCTCGTCCTCATAGGAGTAAGGCAAATAACAACTCTAGTTGATCGGAGGCTTGAAGACTGCCTTGGTGATCGACTAGCTCAAGTTTAGTACTCACGTCGGAGCCTATTTTGCGGGGTAATCCAATCCAAGCTTGAGGGCTTATTAAGCTAGCAAGAGGAGTCGCGATCCTTGGATGCGCTTCAACATGGAATAGGTGGTTGACAAGCCACTGAACCTTGGGAGAAAAAAGTGTCTCCTCTACATTGTTTGTGGTTTGCATCCCCTAGACTAGATCTCTACTTGTATATCTTGCTAGTGTACTTGCTTGTACTAGTGTAGCTTGTTGCTTTTCTTTTGATCACTAGTATGGGTAGGAGCTCTCTGGTTTGCTTGTTGTTCTAGTTGCGTAGGTTGCTTGACCTTACATACTAGACTTGTGTAGGAATTCATGCTAGTCTCCCTAGCGGCCACTTTGCCTATCTAGTGCCTAGGGTGCTAGTGTTGTAATAGAAGGGGTGAAGTCGTTATCTAGCCGTTAGTTTAATTCTCATTTGTTTTCGGCTAAGATTCAATATTAGTTTTAGAAATGACTATTCACCCCATCTGGTCGGCCACCTTGGTCCTATACCTGGAGAGAGAAAAAATGTTGCCAAAAGAACAAAGAGGATTGAAAACTCAGTCACGCATAGTCAGCCGACAACGGACTTTTCTCTTTGACATGACATTCAAGCTACTACTCCTTGGTCTTGAATTTTTCTCGACCATGCCACAAGGCACGTATTTGATTAAGACGAAGCAGAGAGTTCATACAAATGGAAATAGGAGATTACCTCAAACCAAAACGAGCGACACCTATGCAGTCCTAGAACAAGCAGGCTGCAAAGGAGGAACAAGGGGAGGCCCAGCCCAACGGCACTCCAGTGACAGGGCTAACTAAGCAAAACACAGATAACAGAAGTACAAACCAACTAGAACAAAGTACATTATTACAAAAGTTCTTGGCAAAGCAAATTAAGCAAATAGAGTTGAGTGTGCAACTTCCCATCCAGCATCTCAGCCATGCCATTCAGATGCAATGAGCCAATCATCAATCAATCACCATGGAGTATGTCACAATTGTTGAAACAAAAGTTTGGTGCACCCAATTTTAATTTTTCAAAGTGGACTGGTTAAGGCCTTTGGTTGCCTGTCTAGACTGACAAATTTTTAGGTGGCGATGTAAGTGTGTGGTCCCATTTTTCGAGCATGCTTTAAGTCGTTGCTGACACCTCATGCATATAGCAAACCAATCATCCCCTGTTTTAACTCTTTTTAATTCATCCCATACTGGAGATTTCCTCCTTTTAGACCCACCAGCAACATCATCATCTACTGCAACATCAATACTTTGTGATCCTAGTTGCCTTGAGGCTGTACTGGCACTGGGAGCTTGGATAGAGAGGCCAGAGGGCGGTGCATGTGCATTAGTAGAATCAGCTGCACCTTCAGCCTGTGACGGGTTAGTACCCAAATTCAACATTCCCCTGAAAAATGGACAGGATCATTATCACTAATGCATATCAGTAGCTGACGGTAGACAGTGAAACAAGAATCAGATTATGGGACATATACTCAAGGAGAAAACAGAATTTGATACACTAGTGCATAGGTGGGCTTCAATCCTTTAGTCCTAGTTTTCCAACCGGGACTACGGATCCGGGACTAAAAGCCGTGACCTTTAATCCTGGGTCACAAAACCGGGACTAAAGCCCATCCTTGGAACTAAAAAAATAGTTTACATCCTAAGAGACCTCTCTTGTGGTGCGTGAGATTCGAAACCAAGACCACTTGCCCCGCGCGTAGGTCTCTTACCAACTCAACTGCATACCACATGTGATAGAGTCCTGAGCGTTCTCCTTTTAAATTAACCCGTGGGGGACCTTGAGTCCCGGGTGAGAGACTTTTAGTCTGGGTTGGTGACACCAACCGGAACTAAAGGGTCCCGGCTGTTGAACTTTAGTCCGAGTTGGTAACACCAACCGGGATAAATGGGCCTTCGGTGCCTGTAAAATTTAGATCCGGGACTAATGCTCACATTAATACCGAACCCAACACAACCGAGACTAAAGGTGCGAACCGAAAGTCGTTTCTCTACCAGTGTATATAGCCACTTGAAATGTAGAAACTACAGCTCAACTAGTCCACATATTTCATTCAAGTCAACAGCGAATCATGCATAACATCAATTTGTAGTCCTACTAATCGATTGTAACAACTAACAGTGACACAACTAACATCAGTTTCTCACTTTTCATAAGACTACATTCCTAGCGAATCAGTGCATAGCAACACAAATCTCTATCAACTACAGAGAAGATAGAGCAGTGTGGGTGGGCAAGGGCTATTGGGCTATGAATTGTGACCCTGAGCCAGAACGTGTGCTTAGGAAGACTCGTGTGGTACTGCAGGAAGAAATAATAATAATCAGGTTCTGACACACCGCCCCTGTGGACAAAAACACAGAGCCACACCTGAGGCCATCTGGTTTGATACCCATGGGTTCTGACCCTAGGATACGATTGACGTCCTTAGCAATAGGGTGCAAGAAAAACACAGACTTGAAGAGAGAGGCTGACAAAAAAAGTTTTTCATGAGGTTGAACCTAGTAGTAACTAGTAAACATATCAAGAAAAAAAAATACAGAAACCCCAGTAAGGCTGGTTACTGACCAAATTTCTTTTTACCTGCTGAACCACATGTTGGAATTGCTCTAAAGTTTTTACAGAGCAAGCTGTTACATAGGATTTGTTGTAGTCAAGTCCTTTGTTCCAAAATACCAAAAGGCATCAAAAGGAAAATTTCAAAGAATCAAATCCTTTGATATTCTTTTTTTTTGTTTCAAACAAGGTCTTAGCTTACTGCGCACAAACATGTAAGATAGGTAGGGATGACTACAAAAACACTGGTGGTAATATAAAAATATATTATTTTATTTTTAGAAATAGAAAAATAAGCAAAATATAAGGCAAAACATCTATCTATTAGATCTAACATGCATACCATATGGATATGTACGTATTGTTTTCAATGTGTCATGTAACATCTTTTAATTGGTGGATAAGAAATGTGGCATCTCCTTCACAAGGAAGAGAGGCCTACCATGAGATCGCTAGATTTTTCTTTTTCTTTTTCTAATTATTTTAATTATTTATTAATTACTTAATGGTTGCATGCATTATAAAAATTAATGGCTGAGATTGGTTTAAGATCTTACCTCCTATAAAGTAACAGGAGTATCTTAGCGAGGCCTGCACCGGCGGTATCTTTGTCGAAGGCCTTCCGTACCTCCTTTCTGAGTACATAGAAATGCATCCTCACCTGGTCCTCTGGCGTGGCCAGAGCTGATTCTTCGGTGAGGAACTTATCAAGAACGGAAGAACAACTTGGGAAGTACCGTCTCCCTAGCTCCACTGCATAACACAAATATGAAACAGACTGCAGCTAGCGTAACTGTCGTAGATATTTTTAGTACAAAATGCATGATTATGTCAAAAGAGGCGTGATAGGAATTGACAAACCTGTCCTTGTTAAGGCATCAAAACGTTCGCGACACCTCCAGTCCAAGGACTCATTTAAACCAATATCCTTCAGTTTAGCCCCAGCAAACTCAGCTTCTGCTATGCGCATGAAAAGCTGGGCTACTGAAGGGAAGAATAGTTTTGCAAATGTAACTGCATAAACATGCAATATAAACTTGAGAACAAATGTCCTAATTTAGTTTCAAGCTGGAAGGGGACCGAAGCAGACAAAAGGAATATTTAAATCAATGATTCTTTATATATGCTTGTGATGCTCGAAGAATATAGCCAACAAGAAACTTCACCAGGATTAGAGATCTATGTAGATAAGATCTACATAGCACATTGAGAACATTACGACAAAAGCCAGTTACGCATTACATTTAATTTTGATTCAAGATGGAATAATTCAGTCAGGATATTAAACTCAATGGAGTGGTGACTCAACAATTGTGTCTTTACTAGTCACTGGCATGTATGATGCAATGCAAGGGTCACATGTTAGGGACTAAAAAGTTATAATATTCTGAATTACCATTCTACTGAGCTAAACATACTAAATTCAACTATTCAAGAATCAAGATAAGTCAAAATTAAGCACCAATTGTGTAAGGGAGAAAACACCAGCTTGCAAAATTTAAGTCATATACAGTATAATAAAGTTAAATCACTAACTCCGTTGGACCTTAAAAACAAAGTATAGAAAATTAGCTAGGGGCAAACATGTCTAACAAAGAAAAAATTGAAGGAAGACTACCTGAACAATATTGTCATACGTTAGCTGATCCAATCAGAACAAAAAAATAGAAACCCACTAAATTTTACGCTAGAATTAACATAGCTTTGACCTTTATCTAGAGTAACTAAAACCTTTTTCTCCTGGACCAAGAACAGATGCCATTTTTTTTTAGCTTTTGAGGCATTATTCTCAACCAAATGTCCATATAGATTACTTACTGGTATATCAAAATGGGTGAGTAATCAACTACGACAAACTATAGCAAGATGATACGATATGTAACTCAAAATCGGACAGTAAGCTAACCTCTACATTCCAAATCTAGAAGCCTCATGAGAAAATTATCAGGACGCAAAGGTGTGACACTGACAATTGCCTCCTCTAAAGAGTCCTGGTCCAAGGTGAAGGTCCTCTTGGTTTCCTCCAATATGTTGATACACAAATAAGGCTTGCTTATTTCCTGACCCTTCTTCAACTCTCTGTTAACATCTTTCTGATGTCTTGTTAATCTCTTGCAGATAGTAAGAGCATCACGTCCGTCTTGTGTACATTCCAGTACAGAGGCTCCCTTCTCCAAGAGTGAAACGATGATGTCTGGTTCTAGCCTCATGCAAGCCATATGTAGTGGTGTATATCCACCACTATTCTTCATATTCACATGGGCGTGGTCCAGTTTTAGCAATTCTTGCAACACTTTGGGCTCACAGTAGGTTGCAGCATAGTGTATGGCTAATGCCTCATCCAAGGTGACCCCATAGTGTTTTAAGAGCATGTCAACGAGGTCAATATTACCAGAATCCAGGGCCTGGTGAATGTCTGTAATCCTCTTCTCATGCTCAGCATCCAAAATTGAAGCATCTAATTCATCTACAGAGACGCATCGGCCAAATTCCTTGATGTTGTTGTAAATATCACCTGGAAGCTCCTTCTTGAAGAAATTGTCATCGAGAGTTGAGGTTGCGACCCTTAGATTACACTTAGTGAGCAAGTCTGAAAGCTGGCATTTGGAAGCAACACAAATAATTGGGATTATATCCTCATCATAACCTATGTCAACGATGTCAGATAGTCGTTGCTGCAACATGAGAACCGCACAGTTAGAATTGAACTATTTTCAATGGAGGAATTTTCTAATATCATTGTACCAATGTAGTGTCTAGACACTAGACAAGAAGTATTAACGCACAACCACTTTTATTGATTTTGATTTCAGATGATCAGATAGATGACATGTAAGAAGCCACTTTTGGACCTTGCCATATGCCAAGACTAATAACACTTTTTCCTATGCACAAGTAAGGAAATGAATAATACGCTTTTTTCTCGAACACGCAGGAGAGTTGCATATACTCCTATATCATTATACTAAGAAGGAAGACTTCGGCCCCCATTTGTGAGAGCTCTCACCGGCTCCAGCTTCTCTGGCGCATTCACTCCTTATGCACTGTTCACAGAAGCTTTTTTTCTCTCTCCTCTCTCCTCTCACGGAGCCAGTAGGAGCAGGGAAAGCCATTTTTTTTGGCTTCCACTGAGAGAAGGAAAAAAGAGCTCCTGTGAACAGTGCATGAACAATGAATGCGTCAGAGAAGCTGGAGCCGGTATGAGCTCTACCAAACAGAGCCTTCATTAGAGTTGGTGCCTTGAAAACGGACCATCGGCCCATTTAGTTTGAATTTTGGTGCTTGATGATCAATAAGACCAAATTGGACTAACGTGTTTGCGAGTGTTTATTTTTGTAGTCCAATAGGTTGCGTAGCAAACTTGAATTTAATTGGAGCAAGAAGAATTTGTTCAACATCGAAAAGAGAACATTAGAAGAGGTGTTGACAACTAAGAAGATCCCAGACGCAAGTTGGAACAAAGCCTGGATGCTAGATCGCGAAGAAACAAATCAAAGAAAAAGTTGCAGGGGCGTCGGACCACAGGCTGCAGGTGTCGGACCAACAAGCATGCAGTCCGACCCATCCAGCAGCGGGTCCAGCAGCAGCGCAACCAGGGAGGGGGGGGGGGGGGTTGGCGTCGGACCACGAGCAAGAGAAGCGTCGGACCAAACCAGATTACTGTTCACGCGAGGAAAGAAACTGAACATCAGCGTCGGACCCTAGCTTTGCCTAGGCGTCGGACCAACAGGAGCAACGTCGTCACAGTTTCCAGTACGCACCTTAGAGGGACTTTGGGCGTCGGACCCAGGCCGACGTTGGGGTGTCGACCGTCCGATGGTGGCCCCACACGTTAGAGATCGCGGCACGCCAACGATCAAGGCAACGCTACTGACAAATTAGCCGTTATGGGGCGTCGGACCGTGGACCTATTGGTCCGACGGTTCGGACAAGATGGTCCAACGGGTGGCAGTTTTGCCCAAGTTGAGGATTAACGGCTCTATTTAGTTGGGAGCCTATTTATACCCCCATGGTCAACCAAATGGAGTGCGTTAGAGCTTGTGGTGCCATATGAGTTGAGACACATTTTTAGTTGCTGTAGCCACCAAAGTGCTTAGTGAAATATTCTGTGATTAGCATATGTGTTTTGCGAAGTGCTTAGGTTAGTTTGACCACCGCTATGCGCTTGCTTTAGGTTTAGGCCTAGTGTTTAGTGAGGTTTGTATACCTCTTAACACTCGGTGCTTACGCGCACTATTGTTGTACTCGGTGGGGCTTAGCTTGTAGTCTTGCGAGACCGCACCAACCGCGTTTGTGGTGTGGCCGTGTTGGCGCTAGTGCTCCTAAGATTGTACTGATGATGAACGGGAGGTCTAGGCTTGAACACACGACGACGAACTGGCGGCACTGTGCTCGGCACCTAGGGTTTGAGGCTAGCGACAATGGATGACAATGAACAGGAAGTAGGGGCCGGGCGCCCAAGGGAGACTATTAGTCTCAATCCCAGGCTGATCGTATTAGATGCAAACTGGTTTACTTATACAAGACTCGATAACTGACTTCCTAACCTTTAGGGAATAACTCAAACATCTTAACTAAATAAATATTCTAATAACTTGATAACTAAGGACTTCTTGGTAACTTCTTCCGAAGGACAAACGATGATCACGGCCCTAGGCCGGCTCCTATGTGTGGGCTTAGCCACTTTGCTTGTCACCTGTCTTCTCTCGACGTTGATACACCTTGCCCACCATAACATCTCTCCCCTCCCTGACAAACAGCTCGTCCTCGAGCTGGAATTCAGGGAATCAGGTCTTGAAGTCGTCGACGGGCTCCTAGGTGGCTTCAGACTCGTCCAGACCAGTCCACTTGATGAGGACCAGCCAGGTGCCGCGACGGAGCTGCGCCTTGAGAGCGCGCTCTGGTGTCAGTAGAATGCGGCCATGACGAAGTGGAGGCAATGCAGGCAGGGTCGCTAGCGGCGCGCCACGCCATGGCTTGAGGACCCCGACATGGAATACGTCATGTATCCGGGCACCATCCGGCAGCTGGAGGCGATAGGCCACGGCACCGATCCGTTCCAGCACTTGGTACGGCCCGGCGAAGCGAGGACTCGGTTTGGAGCGCTTGCCCGGCACCAGAGACTGCGCCGGCCGATGGAGCAGCCGGAGAAGGACCCAATCACCGATGGCGAACTCAAGGTGCGGTGACGACCATCATAGTGGCGCTTAGCATACTCTTGAGCCTGGAGAAGGCTCTCACGCACATCCTGCAGGAACGAATCTCGGTCACGAAGAAGAGTGTCCACCGTTTCCGTCGATGCCGAGCCTTCCGTGTATGGCAGTAGGGCAGGTGGGGGGCGCCCGAACACGACTTCAAAGGGCGTCGCCTTGAGCGCCGAGTGGTAGGATGTGTTGTAACAATATTCCGCCCACGGAAGCCAATCCAACCAAGCCCGAGGGCGATCACCTGTAATGCAGCGCAAGTACATGGCTATAGTTTTGTTGACAATCTCCGACTGACCGTCTGTTTGTGGATGAAACGCCGTACTCATGCGAAGCTGCACCCCGGCGCGCTTGAAGAGGTCCTTCCACACATGACCAGTAAAGACCGGATCCCTGTCACTCACGATCGACCGAGGGAAGCCGTGGAGCCGGACGATAGCCTTGAAGAACGCCTTGGCGACTGATGCAGCAGTGTACGGATGGCTAAGTGCAAGGAAGTGAGCATGCTTCGAGAATCGATCCACCACCGTGAGTATCACGCTCTTCCCATGGACTCGCGGAAGACCCTCGACGAAATCCATAGCAATGTCTGACCAAACCGAAGAAGGCACCTCGAGGGGCTGCAGGAGGCCGGCAGGGTGGAGAGACTCCATTTTGTTGCGCCGGCAAATAGCACAGGCACGCACAAAGTACTCCACCAGACGACGAGCGTGGTCGACGAGGAAGTGTTGACGAAGGCGCTGCAGGGTCTTTTGTATGCCTTCGTGGCCAACCGAGTGTGCGAGCTCGATCACCGAAGACACCAGCTGCGACGTCGTGGGCACAAACACTTGGGTGTCCCGAAGAACGAGACCGTCGATGACGCGCCATGGGTCGCCCCGGTCAACGACCACTGTGTCGCGAAAAGCCCGGAGCTCGGGGTCGTCTTGCAGCTCACGCCGGAGGACGTCGTAGAGCTAGAACGATGGGCCACTGAGAGCGCCCAGCATCACGTCGGGCGCGTCTCGGGTGGCCACCTCGTTGCTGCGGCGTGATAACGCGTCGACGACCGTGTTGAGACGCCCCGGCCGGTACTCCACGCTGAAATCAAAGCCGAAGAGCTTGCTTACCCACTGATGTTGCGGTACCGTGGACAGCCGTTGATCGAGCAAGAACTTGTGGGCGTAGTGGTCAGTGCGAACGGTGAAGTGGCGCCCCACAGATATGGACGCCAATGACGCACGGCTTGGACCAAGCCGATTAGTTCCCGTTCGTAAGCCGCCAGTTTCATGTGTCGGGCGGCGAAAGGCCAGCTGAAGAACGTGAGTGCGCCATCGCCTTGATGTAGAACCGCTCCAAACTCGAAGCCGGAGGCATCACAATCCACCAAGAAGGGTTGATCAAATGTCGGCAGTTGCAGGACGGGCACCGTTGACAGCGCGAGCTTGAGGGCGTTGAATGCAGCAATTGCCTCCTCAGTCCAGGTGAACCCGTCCTGCTTCAGTAGCTTGGTGAGGGGGGCTGCGACGGCGGCGAATCCCTGGATGAAGCGGCGATAGTAGCCGGCGAGCCCAAGGAACACGCGTAGCCTGCGTGCAGCGCGCGGCTGTGGCCAGGAGGTGATGGCAGCCACTTTGTGTTGATCCATGACGACGCCGACTGCTGAAATAACATGGCCGAGATAGGCCACCGTTGGCTGGGCAAAAGAGCACTTGGAAAGCTTCAGCCGAAGGTGGTTAGCCCGGAGCGCCGAGAGGACTGCATTGAGGTGTTGCAGATGCGAGGACCAGTTGGGGCTATATATAAGTATATCATAAAAAATATGAGCACAAACTTGCGGAGGAACGACCGGAGCACGGATTTCATCAAGCTCTGGAACATGGCCGGTGCGTTCGTCAAGCCGAAGGGCATAACCAGGAATTTGAAGTGGCCCTCATGAGTGCGGAACGCCGTTTTCTCAATGTCCTCGACATGCATGCGCACTTGGTGATATCTAGAATGGAGATCTAGCTTCGTGAAGTAACGTGCGCCCTTGAGTTCATCCAGCAATTCTTCGACCACCGGAATGGGGAATTTGTCCTTGACGGTTTGTTGGTTGAGGGCGCGATAATCCACACAAAAGCATCACGAACCGTCATGCTTCTTCACCAAGAGCACGGGCGCCGAGAAAGCCGATGTGCTTGGCCGAATGATCCCTTGCTGCAACATGGCGGCACACTGAACTTCCAATTCATCCTTCTGCAATTGAGGGTATCTGTAGGGGTGCACGGCCACCAGGGCTGTGTTGGGCAGCAGATGAATGCGATGGTCACACGACCTTGCTAGTGGCAGCTCGTGCGGATCAACAAAGACGTCATCGAAGGAGGCGAGGAGCGTATCCAGAAGCGGTTTCTCGGCGTCAATGGCATAGAGGCGAGTAGACTGCACGTCATACCTCGTCGAACCAATGCCCCTCCAAAAGACGCGATGCCCGCCACATGTGAAGGTCATGCATAGGTCATCAAAATCCCATAGGATCGGGCCCAAGGTCCGTAAGAAGGTGATGCCGAGGACCATGTCCCATCTATCGAGCGGAATCGTGTAGCAGTCCACGGCGAATGTCTCGTCTACGATGCGAATGCCCACGTCATGGGCAACTCCACGGCAGTCCAGCCGGTCACCGTTTGCGACCGTGACGCCTGCGCCGGGACATGGCCGGAAATGGATGCCGGCACGACGAGCCACCTCGCCACTGATGAAATTATGTGTAGATCTTGAGTCCAGCAGTGCAATGCATTGCTCGCCGCCGACCTGAACGTATACTTGTATGGTTGTCGCGGTGGGGATGCATGTGCTTGCTGACAGGGAGATGGACGGCTGCGCTGGTGTGTTGTCGGTGTCGGGTTCTTCATCCTCGGAATCAGATGCTGGTTCTTCCACAATGTAGTCAGCAGCCTCAAGATAGAACAGGCGCGCGCACTTATGGCTTTGGACGTAAGGTTCATCACAGTTGTAACACAGGCCCCGTTTCCGACGCTCGACCATCTCCGTGGGCGTCAAGTAGTGGAAGGGGCGGCTGGAAGGTTGGCCGAGCGTCGCGGACGTAGCAGATGAGCTTCCAAGTTGGCCGGACGAGGTGCGACGTGAGGATCGCGGCAGCGCGGCCAGCAGCGCGGGGGCCTTGCCGGCGTTCCGGCGCTCGAAGGCCCGGGCCAACCGCATGGCCGGTGTAGATCGGCCGGTTCATGAAGCTCGACATCCACACGAATATGCTCCGGGAGGCCACCGGTGAAAAGTTGCGCTTGCTGAAGAGGCTCCAAGCGGCCGGCGTGCGCCAGCCGGGCTTGGAACGCGGACATGTATGCATCAACCGTCGATGTGAAGGGAAGCCGGGCCAAGTCTGCTGAGTGGTTGGTCGACAAAGCCGGCCCAAAGCTTTGATGGCACAGGAGGCGGAAGTTGGCCCACGTCGGTCGTCCCGCGTCACGTTCCAGGATGTAGTACCACTGTTGCGCGTCGCCGGTCATGTGGAAAGATGCCAACCACACCTTGTACCGCGAAAGAAGGATTCACATCTGTTGAGCCAGCAAGAGGGTCCTCCTTGCCGTCGTAGAGTGGGAACGAAAGTTCGTGGAACTTGGGCACGCCATGGCCTTCGGCTGAGTCTTCTGGATAGTGTGGCGCGTGGGATCTGTTGACGCGCTCATGATGCACTACCGTGGACGACGTTGTTGATGGCTGTCCCTAGTCCCATGATGTTCAAGAACGTAGGCAGCGGGGACAGCGAGTGCGGGAACTGGATGCTTTGGATCGGTAGCTCGGTGGTCGGTGGTGGTGTGAAGCCAACGGATGAATCTGCGGCCGGCTGTGACGACGAAGACGATCCCACCGGAATTGCTGCAGACGCTGGAAGGGAGGGTGTGGGCATGATTTCCAAGAGCACCGGCCCGGAGGTCGGCAGTGCCGGTATCCCCCCGTACCCTGGCATGCCGTAGGGCAGGGCTTGTGGAGCGGAGTAAGGCAACCCGGCGAACTGGGCCACGGCGCCTTCGACAGTGGAGAGCCGGATGGACATCTCTCCCATCTGGCGCTGCATGCCGTTGAACAACGCCGTGAGGTGGCACTGACCTTGTGCGAGGATCGCCAGGGACTCCTCGATGGATAGCTGCGCGGGGGCAAGGACCCCGAAAGATGGTACTGGCGCCGTCGTGTTGGCTGGCGTCAGCGCGCCCGTGGACGGCACGATTGGAGCGGAAGGAGCCGAGGTCGACATGAGCTCTGATACCAGATTGTTGGCGCTAGTGCTCCTGAGATTGTACTGATGATGAACGGGAGGTCTGGGCTTGAACACACGACGAAGAATTGGCGGCGCCGTGCTCGGCGCCTAGGGTTTGAGGCTAGCGACAATGGATGACAATGAACAGGAAGTAGGGGCTGGGCGCCCAAGGGAGACTATTAGTCTCAATCCCAGGCTGATCGTATTAGATGCAAACTGGTTTACTTATACAAGACTCGATAACTGACTTCCTAACCTTTAGGAAATAGCTCAAATATCTTAACTAAATAAATATTCTAATAACTTGATAACTAAGGACTTCTTGGTAACTTCTTCCGAAGGACGAACGATGATCACAGCCCCAGGCCGGCTCCTATGCGTGGGCTTAGCCACTTTGCTCGTCACCTGTCTTCTCTCGACGTTGATACCCCTTGCCCACCATAACAGGCCGCCACCGTATACCAGAGGGAACAAGGCCCGCGGCGTTTTGACCGGAAGCTTGATAGTGAAGACAGCGGGGAGCATCTGGGAGAGGCTTGCCGGAAGGCACATCAGAGACCCACTTGCGTGTGGGAAAGGTCTGAGACTATCCATGGAGTTACCCAACCAGAAGCTTGGCCTTTGCGAGGGCTTCCTTGCGAGGGCCTCCAACGAGGACTAGGGGGAAGCCTGCGTGGTTCTCGATATCTCAGTAAAAATACCGGAGTCATCGACGGGAGATTGCATCTCTGCCTCATCTTTAGCTTTCGCATTTATATTGCAATCTTGGTTGTATGCTTTACCTTTCCTAGCTTAGTTGATAGGATTGGAATCTAGGTTGCATAATTCTTTTGCGGTAGAGATAGCAACATGTACTCTAGCAAAACCGTAGTTGCACATATAGCTAGTTCATTTATTTGCATAGGTTTTGCTAAGGTGAAAATTAGAGGCCATGGTTTAGAAGTAGATTTTAGGTTGTCTAATTTACCCCATCTAAAAGTCCTAGTTTGATTTTGACTAATTGATAAAACCTAAGTACTAACCTTTATCATGAGTGTCATGTGAGCAAGATTGGTACATACTAAGTGATGGAGCATGGTGACGAAGTCCACGGAGGTGGAGATGGACATGTGATGATGTTGATCAAGCTCCAACTTGAAAAAGAAGAAAAAGAAAAGCAAAAACCAAGTGTTGATCAAGACAAAGGTATCAAATAGGTTTTTGTTTTGGCACTCAAGACACCATAGAGGATGTGAGTGTACTTAGGATCGATAGCCATACTATTAAGAGGGAAAAACCTTAGCTAAGCGGTTATCGAGTACCACTAGGTGAAATGATTCTTGCATATGCATTAGGACCTAGTGTGCTAACAATTAACCCTTGAAAAATGCTTGGAATAATGCTAACACATGTGCACATGAGTTCTACACATTTTGGTTAGCAACTTGGAAGTAAGGGTGAAGTGGCTGAAGTGTTGGAAAAAGAAAAGGAGGTGAAGGTCAGGACCGGACCCTGATTGGCCGAGTCCGGTCTGGAGTGTGACCCTTGGCCGCGGTGGCTGGCTCAGCTTCAGACCCAGCATTGGGCAGGACCGGACTCTGTTCTCAGAGTCCGGTTGTGTAGCAGTGTGCAGCACAGTGAGGAGCTCGGCTCCGGACCCTAGCGGGAGAGAGGATTGGACTCAGGTGTGCGGGTCCGGTCGCTGGTTGAGCAGAATGAGGAAGCGACGTGGCGGCTGCTGGTGCTTCGGACCCACACTGTTGCGGTCCGAAGGCAGTGGCCGGACCGAGTCTGGAGGTATTTGTACCTCTCGTGTAAAATTTGCCGCAACTGGACTCTGTGACCTACGGGTCCGGTCACTTCGACTCGACCGAGTCCGGTCATCCTAGAGCGCTCAGGGAGCTCTCTGTTGAGCTTCGGACTCTGGCGGCGTTTGAGACCAGACTCGGGGACTACGAGTCCGGTCCGGAGGTGACGATTGCGCTGGCTCAAGTGACCGTTAAGATCCACGGCCGAGGTTCAATACCGAGGCCATGTGGCATGAATGCGAGGACCAGACCTTGCTGGGTGAGTACGGTCCGGACGGTACAGGCGGGTCCAGTCGCCCCTACATGACTGTAATGGCTAGTGGAGGTCTTGGGCCTCCATAAATAGAAGGGAGCCGGCTCTAGCTCACTCTCTTGCATATTTTCATCAATGATACATCCTTGTGGGTTTAAGCAAACACCTCCCACTCATCTCCATAATTGATTCATCATCAAAGTGAGATTGGGAGTTATTCCTAGTGCATTTGCTTGAGTGATTGCATCTAGTGGCACTTGGGGATCGTTGTGGCTGCGGTTTTCTTGTTACTCTTGATGGTTGCCGCCACCTAGACGGATTGGAGCAACGGAGGAGCATTGGCACGAATTGGTGATTGTTCGTGGCCATCTCCCAGTGATTTGTGCGGGTTCTTGACCTTCTCATGGTGAAGAGCCAAAATGTACTGTAGTAAATTACTCGTGTCATTGAGTTACCCTCACTTGTGGGTAGGTTCTTGCTGCGCTCAAGTGTTAGGCTAGGTTTGTGAAACACCTATTAGCCGCCGAACCACCAAGTGTGTGGTCGACACACCGGAACTAGCGTGCCGGCAAGCACGTGAACCTTGGGAGAAAAATCATGTCCCTTGTCTCATTGGATATCTCCCAGTGTTCATTTGGTATTCATATTGATTGATTGATCGCTTGCCTCGGATGGTATAATCACCCTACTCCTTTTCCTTGTATTACATTGATTTATACTTGTTGTAGTTTGAGTAGAGTAGCTCTCTTGCTAGTTAGTTGAGTAGCTTGTTTAGTCTCTTGTTAGTTGTTAGCTAGCTCAACTAGAGTAAGAGTAGTGACTTAGCCTTGGTGTGTGCCTAGAGATCATAAAGTACTAGAATTGTGGTGTAGGTGGCTTGCAACCCTTGTAGAGCTAGAGCAAAAATGCATTTTGCCATTTATGTTACTAATCCTTTGCTCTAGTATTTTTGTAGAGTTTTTTATAGGCTATTCATCCCCTCTAGCTATTTAGGACCTTTCACCATCTTAAGCGTCACGGTCCTTACACCTTGTTAGTTTATCTTTTTGTTTGGGTGGCTAAGTGTAGTGTTATCCTAGACACTAGAGACACTGCCACCCTATATATGACTAGCAAATAATCTTGATTAGTCCTTGATTAGGTAGTCTAACCACGTGCCCATACGGTCTAGATGCTGGACTTTAGGGCATGTATGATTCAGA
The DNA here is from genome assembly GCA_038087645.1 of Saccharum hybrid cultivar R570. Lineage (NCBI taxonomy): Eukaryota > Viridiplantae > Streptophyta > Magnoliopsida > Poales > Poaceae > Saccharum > Saccharum hybrid cultivar. The sequence goes on along the minus strand of JAQSUU010000001.1, from coordinate 30,537,570 downwards.
TGTGCATCTAGGTGATCGAAGCCAGCCCCGACAAGATCTCGGCGATCTTGAAGATGGGGCCCATCGGGTGAACCTGAAGGGTGCACAAAGGCTCACGAGATGCCTGGCAGCCCTTAGCCGGTTCATCTCATGGCTCAGTGAGTGGGGGGATGCCCCTCTACAGGCTGTTGAAAAAGGACGATCGTTCCGGTGGACTGAGCAAGCGTCGCGAGCGTTCGATCGGCTCAAGGTTTTTCCTCACGTCACCCTCGGTCTTGGTCTCACCAGCCTTGCTGGAAGAGCCCCTGCTACTCTACATTGCGACCACGACATTGGTGGTCAACACGGCCTTGGTGGTCAAGCGTGAGGAGCCCGGGAACACACTGAAGGTCTAGCGTCTGCTATACTTCATGAGTGAGGTGTTATCCGATGCCAAGACTTGTTACATCCAGGTCTAGAAAACTGCTCTATGTAGTGCTGATCACACCAAGCGCAAGCTCTTGCACTACTTCATTCGACACCAGTTCAAAGTGGTGACTTCCTTCCCGCTTGGCGAAGTCGTCCACAACAAGGAAGCGTCCGGGAGGATAGCTAAATGGGTGCTCTAACTCATGGGCTACAACACTAAGTACGTCCCTCGAACGGCCATCAGGTCTCAAGTCTTGGCCGATTTCATTGCCAGATGGACCAAGGTCTCTAGGCCCCGCCAACACCGGCACCGCATGAGTACTGGACCAAGTTCTTATTAATCACATAATTTGCAATATTTCATATCGTAGGACATATGAGGTTAGGATAGAAACATATTCAGTAAGGTTTCACAATATTTTTACGTAATGCTGGTAGCAATTTGAATTGATATCGTCATTTATATTCTTTGTTATATGTATATTAGCGTAGGGCTAGTATGATTTTTAGCCTATTATTATTTAGCCTCCTCTTGCCTGATTTCTTGATCTGCCACTAAATGTTTCTAGACATAATGTATATTCAAGTGCATATGAAAAGTTATGTACTTAGAAAAGAATGACTTAGAACGGTTGGAGTTACCTTAGAGCAACTCCAACAGTTTTGTAAATGGGTTTTGCATTCCTGTTTTTGCAAAAAAGTCTACAAAACTCCTATCCAATGATTTGGCAAATGGACTTTGCATTTTTGTTAACTTGGCAAAATCCTGTGATGGATTGGCATATATGCAAGCTCTCGATCGGCTTGGCATTCCGTCTCACGCACTACTCCCGCGTGCGCTCTTCCCTCCCGCACCGCCGGGTTTCCTTTTTTGGATTTTGGCAAGTCAATTTTGCCAAACCGTTGGAGATAACTTTTTTTCTCCTCCCCATATTGATTTGAGAGTTGGCAAACTCTATCTTTTGCCAAACAAAAAAATGCAAAATCGTTGGAGTTGCTCTTATGCAAAGTTTCAACATGTTATTTTTTTAAGTAAATAGTTTTGTGCAGTAAAGATCACCCATGCTCCAAAAGGTTCCTAGATTTCACTACTACAGGAAAATTAACCGAGGCGGGAAAAAGGGTTAACCGAGGCGGATTTTGCAACCGCCTCGGCCGAAAGGTCACGGTTAATCGTGTCCTTAACTGAGGCGGTTGCCTGCCCGCCTCGGTTAATCGAATAAAAAACAACAAAAAAAGGAAAACCCGTGGATAAGCCCGGTGAGCCCATCCACAGGCCCGCCGAGCCCATCCATGCGCCGCGGCTCCGCTTGCCGGATCCGCACCGCCGCTCGTCGGATCCAAAGAGAAGGGAGGGAGGGAGGGCGCAGGCGAGCAGATTCGCCTCGGAGGAGATCCGCGCCGCCTCAGCCCGGAGAGGGCCGCGCTGTCGCCATGGATCCAAGCCGAGGAAGGGAGTGCCGCCATGGATCCATGCCGAGGAAGGGAGCACCGCCGTGGATCCATGCCAAGGAAGGGACCTCCGCTGTGGATCCAAGCCGAGGAAGGGAGCGCCGCCATGGATCCCGCGGATTCGGCCTTGGACCTCGTCGCTGAGGAGGGAGTGCCGCCATGGATCCAAGCCGAGGAGGGAGCCCAGCGCCGCCGTGGATCCCGTGGATCCCACCGCCTGGAGAGCCTTCACTGCGTGCTCGCCACTCGGAGAGGCCTGCCGTCACGCTATGCTTGCCGTGGGGGACAGGGAGAGGAAGGGGTGCCATGGGGGAGAGGGTGAGGTGGGGGAGACGAGATGGAGGGAGAGGCCGCATCTGAGAGGGAGGCCGGAGGAGGAGAGAGTGGACGGTGGGAGAGAGCGACGGGCCGTGAGGGAGACTGATGCGGCTGGGGAGGGAGAGAGGAGCGCGGCTGGGGAGGGAGTGAGGTTGGGGAGGGAAACCCTAAAGTCTGGTATATATATGTGCACTTGGAACTGGGCCTCTTGGGCTAGTGGGCTGGGCCTGATTTACCGAGACAGTTGAGTTATAATGCCCGCCTAGGTTAATGATTTACCGAGACGTTTGTGTTAGGATGCCCGCCTCGGTTAATATATATTAACCGAGGCGGGCAACCTGGTAGGCCTGTTAGGTTGCCCGCCTCGGTTAATGATTTACCGAGGCGGTTGCTGGGCCGGCTGTCCAGGCATGAATAACCGAGTGGTGACATGGGAAGCTATTCTTTTTTTTACAATACGTGCAAAGCTATTCTATTAGCTCATCTTGTTTAGATTTATGTTTGTTTATTTTTAGCATGCTACCTATATTATTAAGGATCCAAACCCTAGATATATGAGTTAAACTGCTTGATGCATTGATTCCAACCGCGCTCAAAAGGTGGGATGGCATGTGGGCACGTGACCATATGTGTAGAGAAATTGGACTCAATTTAGATCTATAGTTTGTACATTACAATAAATTAGTTTAAATATTTGTATCTAGTTCAAACTATAAACAATTATCTATAATGCTCCTAACACATCTTGAGTTCTAGATCAAGAGTTCTTGGAGTCATAAATACCAAGCTCCAGTGAATTTATGGAATTTGAGTCGTAGCTCTGTCAAAATGGAGCATTTTGATATGCAAAATTTGTCTTAAAAGAATTGGTTATGTAAATAAATTTATGGAATACGAGTCAGAGCTCTGTCAAATGGAGCATTTTGTTATGCATAATTTGTCTTGAAAGAACTGGTTATGTAAATAAATTTATGATATTCAAGTCGGAGCTATGTCGAATGGAGCATTTGTATATGCAAAATTTGTCTTAAAACAATTGGTTATGTTAATTTACTGGATCCTATATTCCTATGACATTCGCGTTCTAATAATATATAGAAGGTAGTAGTAGCCCTCTTCTCAAACAAAAAAAAAGGTAGTAGTAGCCAGCTGTTGGGATTTTGAAATATCTGCCCCCTATATATTCGGCCAGGCCAGGCCAGGCACGGCGCCGATTGAGTTAGCGGGCCATGTTGTGCTAGCCCGCGAGCTCAATAGTTGGCCCAGGCACACAGTTACTTCTCTTAGCTAGAAACGGTTGTCCACCCAAAAACAAAAAAACTAGAAATCCCATATGCAGTGCGCAGCGCCGCACGACTCGTACCGATGCCCTAGGGCAGCGATCTCGACTCCGGCGGCCATAGCCATCGGAGGCTGTTTCTACGACCGATCGATCGAGGATCCCTCACGTATTCCCATTCGGGCTGATCAAGGGGTTGACTAGCTCGGCTGCCCGGCCATGGTGGGGTGCTTGAGAGGTTTTTTTTTGTCGACACAGATCGGTTTTCTGTGGAGAAGAGAAGATGGCGACGTGCGATCTGGATGGAGAGGGGATGCTGCAGAAGCTGTTTTAGTGATGTGGAGACGGAGGAAGACAGTTTCAGTAAGCTTTCGGCAGGCTTTGGAGAGGAGCACCGCCAGTCATCATGAGTTGCCTCAGCTGGAACTGTCAAGGTCTAGGCAACGCCGCGACAGTCAAGGAGCTTCGCAATTTGGTAAAGACTGTTGCCCCTACTGTGCTTTGTGTTCTCGAAACTCAAGTCCATCGAGCACGGGTGGAGGGTCTCAAAAGTACTCTTAAGTTTTGACAATGCTTTTGCTGTAAGCAGTTCAGGGCACAGTGGTGGCCTTGGCATCTTTTGGAACAATAATACTAGAGTGGAGATCTTACCGTACTCTCAGTACCATATAGCGGTAATGGCGTCCATGACGACAAAGTTTTACTGGTCGTTGTATACGGTAGTCAGTGGCGTAGCTAGGGTTCAGCGCAAGGGTGGTCCATCTAAATGTAATGAGCCAAATAATAGTATTCTAAATGCAATCTTCATTATAATATAGAACACATATACTGTAGTTTCAACATTAATCTAAATTCTATGGTGGTCCATGGCACAACGTGCCACCTAGCTAGCTCCGCCTATGACGGTAGTGGGAACAACAGATACCGACCAGTTGCTAGACATGGTGCCAATCAAGGTGACGGGGGAGATGAATGATGTGTTGCTTAAGCCGATTGGCCTAGAAGAAGTGAAGAATGCCTTGTTCCAAATGTTTCCAACTAAAGCGCCTATCCCGGTCCCGGACGGCGTTCCAGCACATTTTTTCAGCAACATTGGGACCTCTGTGGCGGGGAGGTCACAGCAGTGGTGCTGCAAGTGTTATGTGGAGAAGACGATCCAGTAAAGCTCAATAATACGAATATTGTCCTAATACCAAAAGTGGAGAATCCTGAAGAGTTGGGATAGTTTCGGCCAATTAGTTTGTGCAATGTGATATACAAGATAGCTTCTAAAATGGAGACCAATAAACTTCGGATTGTTCTGCCTGAAGTTATCTCTGAGGAGCGGTCAGCTTTCGTGCCTGGTAGGCTGATAACCGATAAGTGCTTGCATTATATGAAGAAGAAGAGGGCAAGCGACAATCGTTTCTGTGCTTTGAAGCTTGATATGCGAAAGGCATATGATAGGCTAGAGTGGGATTAACTGCAGAAGATTATGATCAGGTTGGGTTTCCATTGACTATGGGTAGACAATGTCATGAGACTTGTTAACTCGGTCTCTTTCTCAATGATTTTGAACGGTAACAAATTGGAGGAGTTCAAACACTCCCAGGGCATTCGTTTAGGGGACCCAATTTCCCCCTATCTCTTCTTGTTAGCAGCAGAGGGCCTTTCGTGCCTCTTAAAATTTTGTTCTCAGTCATCAAATCTCATGGGTTTTGGGTGGCTCCGTCGGCTCCGATGGTGAGTCACCTTCTCTTTGCGGATGACAGCCTACTGCTTTTTCAGGGCGAATAAGGAGCATGCAGAAACTATGAAGAATGCGCTGAGAAATCATCGATTCACTTTGGTAAAGGGTGCAACAACACTACTCGAAGTGAGATCAACGGTATTCTCCAAGTGGATAATGAGGCCTTGAGTGAGAGGTATTTAGGCATGCCGACAGATGTGGGCTCATCAGTCACGTACAGGTGCCTTTTCTTAAGGACAGAGTGTGGAAGAAAGTGCAGGGTGGATGGAGCCTTGACTGTCGGCTAGGTAAAGAAGTGCTCATCAAGGCCATCGCCCAGGCCATCCCGATGTACTCGATGGCGTGCTTTCGTCTTCCTGGGGGACTATGTAAGCATATTGATGGCCTCCTTCGTGATTTCTGGTGGGGCAGCAAAGAAGGGAAGTGGAAAACTTGTTGGGTCACTTGGGACGATATGTCAATGCCAAAAGGTTTGGGCGGTCTTGGTTTTAGGAATATCAAGCTGTTCAACCTAGCCTTGCTGGCGTGCCAAGCTTGGCGCACTTTGCAGGATCCGGATTCTCTCAGTGCAAGGCTCCTCAAAGCAGCTTATTTCCCAACGACCGATGTGTTGGAAGCAGAGGTGGGTTCATCTCTATCACGGGTATGGAGAGCTATTATTGATGGGATTTAGGTGCTGTGCCAAGGTTTGATTTGGAGAATCGGGTCGGGTGCAACGACAAGGATCTGGGAGTCACCCTGGCTCCCTAGGGACAATTTGTTGCAGCCTTTGCATCCAATGAAGGAGACTCCGCCGCAGTGGGTTTTTGATCTCATTGACTAATCGTCTCGAAGGTGGAATAGACAGATGTTGAGAGAGTTTTTCTCCCCTCTAGGTTGGGAGATCATTGAGAATATCCCTTTGAGCACGATGCCATAGGACGACTTCTGGGCTTGGCATTATGAGAAGTCGGGCATTTTTTCAGTTCGCTCCACTTACCGAATGCTGATTCGGAAGCGGGAGTCGACATCGGCATGGGTGGAAGAGAGACCTGGCCAGTCAGATATGAAAGCACAGGAGAAAGAATGGAGTGATCTATGGAAAATCAAAGTTCCGTCGAAGATCCATGTCTTTTTGTGGTGCTTAGCAAGGCAATCCGCCCCAACTGGGGATGTGCGACACCGTAGGAACATGGCGCCTAATGGGGGTTGCATGTTATGTGGTGGCATAGATTCTTGGAGGCATGCGCTTCTGGAGTGCAATCTAGCCAAGTGCGTGTGGGCTCTGGAGAGGGTGGAGATGACAGAGTTCATATGTCAAATAGAAACGCCGCATACTAGAGCTTGGTTAGTTGAAGTGATGAAGGGGCTCAAGCATGAGGAGCTCACAAGGGTGATGGTTCGATTCTGGGCCATTTGGTATGCACGACGGTAGGTGTTGCATGAAACCAATTCTAGAGCCGTTTTCAACTTATAGCTTTGTGGAGCATTTCATTAATGAGTTGGAATCTGTTACGTTGAAGAACAAGGAGAAGCCGGTGGTGGGGACTCCACCAGTGCATTGGATCAAACCGCCAAGGGGTTTTGAGAATATCAATGTTGACGCCGCAATCTCTAAGAACTCGAGCATGGCTTCGGTGGCCGATGTGGCCAGGGGTGAAGAAGGCAACTTCCTGGGGGCATTGGCGTTGGTTCTGGAGGGATGCACTAACGTGGAAATAGCTGAGGTGGTGGCGTGCCGTGAGGGCTTGGCATTAGCCAGTGACCTTGGTCTCCAAACTTTTCGGGTGGCGAGTGACTGCATCAACGTAGCACGGAGCATCCATGGACAAGGTTTTGGGACACATCACACATGGCCCTATCATTCAGGAGATCAAGAGTAGGAAGGATGGATTCACAAGAGTGGAGTTCGTCCATGAAGGAAAAAGCTCCAAGTTTGATGCTTATTGTGTAGCTAGGAGCTATGTTAATTTTTTTGGTAAGAAAATATATTTGGTTTGTTTCGCCGAGTCCGTATTTTTTATGCTGATATATAACGAAGGCCGAGTCTTTTGCTAAAAAAACAAAAAGCTAGAAAAGGTAGTAGCGGTGATTACATGGACAATCAGTTTTAAAAAAAATTACCTGGACATTCAAGATGAGCTCCGGGATCTGGAAGCCAGAGGCGGCGTACGTGCACTCGACGACGAAGTCTATGGCCGGCCGGCACGCCCCGTGTCTGCACGTGTCGTCCACACACTTCTGATCAGGCGGCACCTTGAGGCGCCCAGTGTACAGGTAGCCAAGAACAGCCACGAGGGCGTCCCGGCCGATGTGGCGGCCGCCGGGGACCATGTCGGCGAGGTTCAGCCGAGCCTTCTCACCGGCGGGGATGGAGGAGAAATACTTTAGGAAGAAGGGGCTCCTGGTGGTGAGGATACAGCTGTGCGCGCCGACGATGGCGGCGGCGCCGGGTTCGCCGCCCGAGCCTCCGGAGGCGAGAACGATCTCGGTGTCGGCGCGGTTGGGGAACGCAGGGTCTAGGAGACGCTCGAGGTGGGTGGTTAGGCGGTCAAGGCTGACGGCGTCGCCGCCGGTCGGCGCGGCCGCGGCAGCCTGCGGTGGCGAGGAAAAGAAGCTAGTGGCGGCCTCCATTGGTGGCGGCCGGCTGTAGGAGCTATTCATCCAACAATGCTTGCGATTGTGGGAACTACCTCTACTACTACTACTAGTATTACTACTACTACTAGTATAGAAACAAAAGGATGGGATCTCGAATCTTTGCCTTGTGCGTTTGCGAGGCTGCGACTGCGGCTAAGAGTACCCACACTCATGTTACTATATTTTTATCCTCTAAACGAAATATTTCATCCTATACACCACAAAATATACAATTTTCTTACACTCATCCATCATCTATATCCCACACTCTATACCGCGGGACCCACTTGTCATCCACTTTCTCCTCTCTCGCCTCCCGGCCGTCCGCCGCCGTGGTCCCGCGACTCCCTCCTGCGGGCGCCCTCGCGGCTCGCCGTCCCCGCTCCTCGCCGGCGGCCAGCACCGCCCGCGCCCCCTGCCCTCTCCTCGCTGGCGGCCCGCCCTGCCCTCGGCCGCTCCCGCACCTCGCGGGCGAGCAGGGCGCCATGGACGGGCGAGCACGATGCGGTCGCGGGGACGGCCGCCATGGACGGGTCGCCACCTCCTCGTCCCCTGCTCTCCGGCCGCGGGGACGGGTCGCCTCCATCCACGGCGTGCGCCTACATCCATGGCCGCGGGGACGGGTCGCCTCCATGGCCATGAGCTCGGCGGTGCGGTGCGGCGGGCGGCCATGGCCGCGAGCTCGACTTTTGGGTCGAGGATTTGGGCGACGGCGCCGCTCGTCCCTCTCCGGCAGCCTCCCTCCTCCTCTGCTCCTCCCCTTTTCCCTCTCCAGGCGGCTGGCGGCCTTGCGGCGGCGCGGCCCCGGCGGCCTCTCGCGACGGAGCAGCGGCGCGGAGCAGGGGCGGGCGGCCTCGCGAGGACGCGCAGGCCCCACGCGCGCATGCATAGCGGGCCTCGAACGCTATGTGCTGGCGTGGAGGATAGCGCGCGGCGGTGGCGTACCCATTGCAACTAGTCTAAGCAAAGAGCCAAAGAAAAGCCTGCCTTGGCATGGCCAGGGTTTTTTTATCGGCCGAAAGTTACTGATATTTCTGAAATTTCCTTTCTATCTCCGGAGTCCGATAAAATTTGATATCTCTTCTTTCCTGTTTTTATACATACAATCCAAAATCAGTTACGCGACGGTCCGACACTCATAGTGATTTATTCTTGTTTTGATTTGTGAACAAGTGATGTTTAATATCTTAAGAATAGTTTCAAATCAAATTCTATAAATTTTTTGAAAAAAAAAATTAATTTTTTTGAATTTAGTCCGATATTTCTGATATATGCCTCTTTGTTCATGACGTCCGATAAATTTTAATTTCTGGTAATGAAAACCTTGGCAGGGGCGTCGTCGGGTGTTGCAATTGTGGACCTGCCTGTCGGGCATCGGGCTCGGGCTCTCCGGGACGGGCCCTGAATCCTGATGACGTTTTTGTCTTCGTGGCCTGTGCCCTGTGGGGTCGACGAGACGACTTTGACAACAGACTGAACGAGGAAAACTTTCGCAGATGTGCTGCTGCTTTTATGCTCGTGTGAATGAGGAAATGAGCTGCAACCAGCCAATTTGCGACGACGCGCGAGCGCGACCATCCTTTGGTTCCAGAGGACGGCGGAAAAAGCGATCAGATTCCACCGACCACTAAACCAAGGCGGCGTTCTTTATCACTGCTCAAGACGACCCTCAATGCAAGTTAAGTGTGCACCCATCCATCATCTTTTTGTCTGTAGGCCTGTTTGGTAGGGCTTCTCTTGTCCGTAGTCCTGTTTGGTAGGGCTCCTCGGACTCCTCCAAACATACCCTATCGTTCCTATCAGTATTTTGGCACAGTCCGGTCCAACTGGTCGGCACGGAGTACGCTGCCGAACTATCCCTCCGCTTATGCACATTCTTTTTCGTGGGGGTGCATGGTTCGTTTTACTTTCTGGGCCCCTGGCGTGAGGCATCTGGGAAAAAAAAATTCTAGGCCCATGGCGTGAGGCATCTGGAAAAAAAACAAAATTTGCTTGCATCATCATTTGCATGAAATTTTATAGATAGATGCTCTACAAATTAATAAGTATTTAATAAATTCTGGTTGCATTATTGTATTTGTTAAAATAAAATTTTCAAAACAAGACTCATTTAGATAATCTAAACTTTTGTCAAAAGCATTTTTCCTATATAGATAGCATATTTTTCTTTTTATTAAGCAATGCAAATTTAGGAAACAAATGTTTCACCGTCACAAGAAGATAAATCAAGAGAGGTTCCAATATAACATGATCAGTGACATATTCAGCACAGCAAGAGAGCTCACACATCAAACAACAACGACATGTTCATTTTTCTTACACATTATTCTCGTCAAGAGGCAAAGTAACATGTTCATTGTGCAACAATTTAAATTTGAAAAAAAACTTTGTAGCAGCAACACTCGTCCACTTATCTGGAATAGCCTCAATTTATTTAATCGATCACGCAAAATCAACTTGCAAAAATTATTTATGCACCAATCAACACGTATCGCTCAGCATGGCCAGACATTTGTCCGTTCTCTCAAGCGTGTGGTATATGTTCCGTCTGGTAAAAGCTTCGTTGATCCCCTTCACAATTGCTTCATCTACACTTGCAAACATCTGATCCACGTAGCCTTGCAGATCACCCTTAAGATTGAACTCGTCATTTAGCATTGTTAGCAAGAAGATAGAAGAAAAACACAAAGGATTATCCATCAACTACTATGTGTAGTATACAGTAGACACACACTCTCACACGTCTTATCGAGCTCTTACAAGGCACAACTGACAGCCGATTCGTGATACTTGCAGGGGCCTCACACCGAGAGAGCAAGAGTACTTAGGCTAGTTTATAGGTGCCGGGTTCGCCGCCCAAGCCTCCGGAGGCGAGAACGATCTTGGTGTCGGCGCGGTTGGGGAGCGCAGGGTCTAGGAGACGCTCCAGGTGGGTGCTTAGGTGGTGAAGGCTGACAGCGTTCATGTCGCGGCCGCCTGCGGTGGCGAGCAATAGAAGCTAATGGTCCGGCCTCCATTGGTGGCGGCCGGCTGGATGTAGAAGAGCTATTCATCCAACAATGTTTGTGATTGTGGGAGCTATTAGAGTACGTACTCCCTTTATCCTGTAATATAATACATTTTAGAAATTTTAAGACAAATTAAGAGAGAACATAAAAGACACATTTACCTTTATTTTTTATTTCCTAATCTGATGCCCTCATCAACATGATTAATGGTGATTGGTTGATAAATGGAAAGTATTTAATATAAAATTGGTTTTTATTCTTAAAATGCATTATATTTGAGGACTAATTTTAAATGTTATAAAGTCCTCATCTAAGCAAAAGGACGGGATCTTAATGCCTGCGACTGCCATAGTTATCTTGGCTAAGCAAAGAGCCAATTGTGGGCCTGTCTCTGTCGGGCATCGGGCTCGGGCTCGGGCTCTCCAGGATGGGGGAGTGATTGAGTGAATCCTGATGACGTTTGTCTTCTTTGGCCTGTGGCCTGTGGGGTCGACGAGACGACTTTTGACGGCCGACGGGAACGGGAAAACTTTCGCTGATGTGCTGCTGCTTTTACGCTCGTGTGTTGTGAATGAGCTGCAGCCGTGCTTACTACTGCCGCACAATTTGCTACGACGCTCGTTCCACCATCCTTTGGTTCCAGAGGACGGCGGAAAAACGATCAGATTCCACCGACCACTAAACCCCGCCTTCTTTGAGACCAAGAAAAGGCGTTCTCAAGACGACCCTCATGGCCTCACGTTAAGTGTGCCAGTGCCACAAGCGTTGGTGGTGAGTTCATCTCAAAATTGTGCATCCATCCACCATCCTCCTTACACCGGTGACCGGTGTGCTATTCCTTGGATCCATCAAATGATTCGTTCCTAATCCTATCTGTATTTTGGCCCATCGGATCTCAAGTTTTCAATCCAATACCGGAGTTTGTGTTAAGTTCGCAGCACACGAGAGCCAAGACCTCATGTCTCAAATCCGAAATTCCGAATTGATGCGGCGCAAAATCTATGGACGGAGTACGCTGCCGAACCATCCCATCCGCTACATGCATCAGCCGATGCGCTGATGCACGTTTTTTTTTCGTGGGGTGTGTTTTACATTTTTTGGGCCCATGGCATGAGGCATCTGGAAAAAAAACAAATTTGCTTACGTCATCATTTGCATGATTTTTTAAAATGGATGGTTACAAATTAAGAATTTAATAAATTCTGATTGCATATTGTATTTGTTAGAATAAATTTCTCAAAACAAACCTCATTTAGATAAACTTTTGTCAAAAACATTTTTCCTACGTAGATAGCATATTTTTATTTTTCTTAAGCAATGCAAATTTAGGAAACAAATGTTTCACCGTCACAAGAAGATAAATCAAGAGAGGTTCCAATATAACATGATCAGTGGACATATTCAGCACACCAAGAGAGCTTATACATGAAACAACGACTTGTTCATTTTCTTACACATTATTCTCTTTTCATGTACATACTGTAAAATATTTGTTTCAACAAGAGGCGAAGTAACATGTTCATTGTGTAACAGTTTTTTTTAAAAAAAAAACTTTGTAGCAGCAACACTCGCCCACTTATATGGAACAGCCTCAAATTTTTTAAGGGTTTGTCTCCCTCACAGGTGACTAACGCTTTGATGAAGAGTCAGTCACCTTCAACCTCCCGTCGTGCTCCTCTCGTTCTTGCGTATTCCTCTTTGTGCCTCTTGTCCTCGCACCCCACCCCCGCTTGCCTCGCTGGCAGCTGCACCATCCTCATTCGCATCCTCGCCCCCGCCGCGGCGCGCTAGGGTTTCTCCAGAGCTCGGCGCCCTAGCGCGCCCACGGCCGCCGCATTTTTGCCCTCCCTCCTCCTTCCGTGGCGAGCTCCGTCCATGGAGCTCCCCCGCCCGACCTGGCTCAGCCGCCTCCACCACCGACAGGGCCTCTAAACTACCCTGCTGCCGTCCCCACCGCCTGGCCGGCCTTCCTCCCTTGAAACCCTTCTCTTCTAAGCCTGCCGGACATTCTCTCAAGCGTGTGGTATATGTTCCGTTTGGTAAAAGCTTCATTGACCCCCTTCACAATTGCTTCATCTATACTTGCAAACATCTGATGATCCATGTAGCTTTGCACATCACCCTTAAGAATAAACTCGTCATTTAGCATTGTTAGCAAGAAAATAGAAGAAGAACACAAAGGATTATCCCTATCAACTACTATGCGTACAGTGGACACACACTCTCACAGATCTTATCAAGCTCTTACAAGTTTTTCACCAAAGCATAGCAGTGGACAGCACAATGACTGGTTCGTGATACTTGTGAGGGCATCATACCGAGATGGCAAGAGTCAAATCTATATTAAGCAAAAGTATGCATCGGAGCTTGTGAGAGATAATATTTAGTAGTAAGGATTAACAATATTTTTCAATTCAGAACATTGCAAAATTGAAAAGTAGTTCCAAGCTCGTCTATGTCGTTGGTCTAAACTCGTCCTTAACTTAGTTCAAGCAAACAATAAGGCACAAGAGTCAAAGGATGTAAGCACTTCTACTTTCTTTTTTTTTTTGCCCTGTTTGGTAGGCTGTTTTTTGGCTTATAAGCTGGCTGTGCCTGATTTGCTGTGAGAGAAAAACATTGTTCTACGGCTGATAAGCTCAGCCGAACAGGGGTTTGTCTTTTCTTTTCTGGTGCGGCTTTCTTCTCTTTTCTTTTGCACCTTTTGTTCTTTTTTTTTGTCTTTTACTCTTTTTTTTCCTCATTTTTTATCACGGAAAGTACCAAACAATAATGTAGGCGGAGCTTCCTTCATAAGGGATTATATGTCAGAATCAACACACAAGTAGTAGTGATATGGCAAGCACTATCTAAAGAGGATTTTGTGGATAGCGCTATTCGGCATCAACAGGATGGAAATCGATGATTATTAAAACAAGAACATGATTAAGTTTGTGCATATGCATACATGGTTGGGGAGGGGGTGGAACTGGAACATGATTACAATTTACAATACTAGTTGATTAAGTTGCTGGCTGCATCCATGTAGTACCTACCAACATACGCTTACTTTCCTCCCTCTAAAAAATATGCTTAATTTCCAGAATGTCCTGTAGATCCAAGTTCGTCTCCAATTTGTTCTATCTAACATGGTGTGTACGGAAAAGATGATTCCACTACATGTTCACATCCATAGCGTAATAGGTATGAGTTTCCTATCTCTTGCATTGTCGAGCTTTTCAGATGATAAGAAAGTCCTCTGCTTCTTGACTGGCTCAAAATGACAATTGATCTAGTTCTGCAGCACTACTTTTCAGCAAACGAACAATGTTTTTCTTTCACAACAAATCAGTATAAGCATTAGCATAAACCAAATCTTATACGGGTGGAATCCAAGGACGCGAAAGTAACCAGGTGAAAATACCTATGACTATCGGCGCTGTCCACGCTACATTCAGACGTCTCATCATCTGATGCGTCTGAGCTCCACTCGAACTCCTCTTTTCCAAGTACCTTCGTGCTGACATCCTTATTGTGATAATAGTTGACATGTTGCATGATCCATGGTACACGAACTTGACGCCTGTAATCCTCAGACGGCGCCTCGAGAACTTGTTCTTCCATAACAGCTCCCATTTCATAGAAGAACATGATTTGTTGTCGTCAAGGACCCAAACTTGAAGTCTGCACCATCCATGAAACAATGCACAATAAATCCCCCTTTGTGACTTGCCCACATAGAATCGTGGACTTGTTGCCTGCGCTGGTGGTTTAATTACACTGTACTCATCCTTTGACATGTTGACTAATGGCCGGTTAGAAAATCATAGGAAAGAATAATCTTGTCAGGTACGCCTATATGACAACGTTGTTTAAGAAGAGGAGAGTAGATTTACCTCATAACAAAATTATGGCACCTTATATACAGCTCTCCTCGTCGGTAGGCAGCGTTGTGCCTGTCGTTTGGCCAAGCAGTTCCGGCAGCCCCTCCTACTCGAACAAATGATCTCTCCTCCCATTCACCAGTTGCCGATGAGAACACCCGCTGGACGCATGTCGCCGACGGCGTTTCCAGCTGCGTCTCCACTTCTTCGCTAGAACTGGTGCGGTAGCTGAAGCCCGAAGGAGGGACCCAAAGTATCTCGTAGTGCACTTTTATATGCAACATACATTAGTGCATAGTTATTATACACATATGCAACATTAAGATTTGCTTTCCAACATCGAGATGAAACACTTGCAACATACGTATGAAACAGATGAAATATTTAGAACATATATTTGCAACATACATATATAACCAATTAGCCATTGAACATATGCAAAATCCAGATATATTTTTGCAAATCTAGATGAAACACTTGCAACATACATCTGAAACAAATGAAACATTTGGAACATACGCTTGAAACATACGTGTACGTGACTACAAGATGACACCCCTTTTTGCAACGCATATATGTGTTGCTAAAGGTCCATATATGCGTTGGAGGGGTCTATACCAACGCATTTGCTATGCGTTGCTAAAAGTGGCGTTGCAAGAATTTATTGCAACACTTATATATGTGTTGGTAACACCCACAAATAAGTGTTGCAAAGTTGCAACGGATATGATGATAGGTTGTAGCAACGCTTATATGTGTTTGTACCCATAATGGACAAATTACTTCTATAGTTCATTGCAACATTTAGAATTTGATTATTGCAACGCATATACGTGTAGCTAGGAATTAACCATCTAATAAACAATATTAACAATTATTTCAGCTTATCAAACAATAATTGGAAAATTAGATGTAATCTCACATAAGAAATAACAACACAATGCCATATATTAAAAAAATAATTTTTGAATTACAATGAGAACATCTGCATAATCAATGTAATTTGTATTCGCAACACATGTTCTCTTATGGGAGTTAAATATAAAAAACAACAAATAAGTCCTCAGTGCCACCAGCTCTCCATTATCACGTCCAGGCTATCTCGTCCATTTGTTCTCAGTCTCCATAGCCCTCCATTATCAAGTCTAGGGTCTCTCATCCATTTTTCTTCTCGATCCACATATCACGTTTAGGCTATCTCATCACAAAACCTACAGATGAAAATTATAGTATATTAGTATGGGACAATTAGGAGATTAGAAGTGCACTTTAGAAGACGTATCTCATACACTAGTAATTATGACTGCAATGTTGAGAACTTTATTTTCCGGAGAATATTAGAGGTTGAAACAGGGTAGCTAATATTTTGAAATTTGCATATAATAACAACATATTTGTAAGAGAGTATTTACCTACTCTTTAAGATGTTTCATGATTTGAGCAATTGGAAAATGTTTCCTAGTTTGATTACAACAATTTTCTCAACAATTTAATAAAATTCACTAAATTATAAATCTAGAAAAACTAAAGAACAACGCATATATCTTAGAAAATTATTAATGTAAAAAATCCTCATTGTAACTATCACACATGATAAATACAATTGAACTACCGACTAAGGAAAACAGATGGAAATTACTGAAACCTGAATGTGTTGTAGTGGGTTCAGATAGACTAAAGATGATTTCTCTACAGGTTTAGATTGACAGAATAAGTAGGCAACTGCAGATTAGAATATGCATGCTAACAAAACAAAGAACATAGTACAGTGCTTACGTTCGTAATATAATCCTTGTTCTCGGACCCTGTGGCTTCAGCAAATCTGCAGTCATACAAAGAAATTGTTGGGAGCATTTACATATGTACTGAAATTAGAGATTATATCTAGAAAAAAGTAAACACTGCAGGATCTGTTAAGCATAATGATTTCAAAGCATAAATGATTTTGGACACCAAAAGAATACCTGATAAAAGCTGTCAGATTACAAAGACATAATATCTATAGCAAAGTGATTGGAATTAAGCTTGTCAATCTGAAACAAAATTTCAGAAATATTAAAATCCAAGCTTAAGGAAGTTAAATTAGTCACATATGTACCCCTGTGATCTTACGCTTCATATCCATGATTGCTTGCCAAAAGAGAAAATAGCATAAACTAATCACTTATGTTTGTGAAATTAAAGTTCAATGCTAAAATCGATGTCAATTACAGAACAAAATAAAATTTGGTTCAAGTCAATGGGACTCTAGATGTTTATTCATTAAGAGTTGTAGAGCAGAGGGCCCTATATAATATGTTTGGATCATGTCGGAAGATAAACAACACTGAAACATTAAAGTCCACTTGGAATAATTCAAATTTTCTGCAACCTGCAGATCCAGAAAATATGTCATTCAAAAGATAAAATGTTTTCGCCTATAAATTATATAAGTAGTAATTTACCAGGACAATTTTCTTAACATTTGACCTGTCACCAGTCCCGGTAGGAATGCATATTTTATATGATATGTAATCTGATGCAGTTCACTAGAAAAATAGACCATTCTTATTTATGCTAAAGGACGCACTTTTTCCCTTAGCAACTCAATAATATACAGATGCAAAAGTAATAGTATGTCAATAGTGTAATATCAATCTGGGTTATATCCCCATCTCAGTAAACCAAATGCAAATTGAAAGGGACAAGGCAAACCGACAAATCGAATAACCGTGCATAATATCAGTCTAGAAGAACAATAGGAGGGGAAGGTAACTAACCATCGGGGGTTCATCAGTACCACTACGGTAGATACAGTCGCCGTCGCTACTGCCACAGGTGCAGGTCAGGATCCAGCGCCCTGCTGCTACTGATGCAGATCGGGATTCCGCTGTGGCCGGCAATGCGCTTTGTTGCCGCCGCTGCAACCAGGCTTCCGGAACCGCCGCCGCTGCAACCAGGCTTCCGGAACCGCCACCGCCACCAGGCTTCAGGAAACCACCATAGGGAGATCCACATGTGCGAGGAAGAAGAGGGATATGCGGGGGAGGGTTTCAATAAGACTTTGGTAGTTTCCCCTTGCTTTATTTTGCAGAGGGATGCTTTGACGTGGTGGGTGTGGGCCGGACTTCTAGACTCCATCCATCTATTATTACCGATCTGAATAACAACGCTAAATATATGCGTTGTAGGCTATCCGATGCTACAGTGGGGTTGGCGTAGTAGTGAACCATTATAACATACGCAATCATCTCGATCTACTTTCACAACATCAATATAAAACACTTGCAACATACCTTTAAAACATCTGAAACACTTGAAACATGCTTTTGCAACATGCGCTTTCAGCGCAATATCTCCTTGCTGCTTCGGCGAATGGAGGCTGTCAGCATATGGAAGTCACCAGTATAGAGCTCGCCGGTAACGCGGAGCTGGGGGCAGTGCACAAAGGACGGGGGTGGAGAGGGTGGGTAGGCGCGACAGCAGTGGCGTAGAGGGTGGGTGTGGGCGTGGCGGCAATGTAGAGAGCCGGTGGGGGCACAAAGGGTGGGGTCGGCGGCAGCGGACAACGCAGAGCGCAGGTGGAGGTAGCGACGACAGCACACAAAGGAGTGGAGCGCACACATTCCTAGGATGGTCGTCCGGATGCCCGCATCTAAGCATTACCGATTATATATCGCTATCTATACTCGTTCACGCGCCGCGATTTGATGTCCACACGTCGCAATTTGATTGGACGTCCGCATGACTCCGGGTGACCACCATCTGTACCTTTTTTTTTTGCTTTTTTTTACGGATCAAAAATAGATTTTATATTTTGAATGTTATCCTTAGTTTAGAGAGCTCTTCGAGTTGCTCTTAAAGCCGTTTTCTTTTTGATGAGGAAAACTCTGGAAAGGCCCTCTGCTGGATTAGCAAATCAGGCCCAGGCCAATTAGAATCTTCGACCAAACTTGACCCATGGCCATGGGCCGACCGGGACCCGTTACAGCTTTCATTCCAGGATTAGATACAAAATTAACACCTGCTTGATTGTTCAGTACTCCTAGCTTTTGCTATCTTATTATTCCTGTGTATCAGACAAACTTACATTTTACATGTTTCTCACCTTCCATAATATTTACAGCAAAAATACTTGAGTACAGTATATATACTACCCTGAAGACAATAGGAGAATACTACGAAATAAAGATACAGTACAAGGCTCAAGCTTCAAGCGGTACAGATACAGTCAAGTACAGCAAGATTTTTTTTTTTGCCCCCTTTGATGACAATCACGATGCAGCGGTGACCGGTGAGCAACTGGAACATGCGAGCGGGTGCAAACACAGAATATATACACACGGCACCTGAACCTGATCGATTGGGCATTCTCAGCCTCTTCCGGGGTCCGGCCGGACAGATCACGCCCACTTGGCCATGACGGACATGCCGCCGGCGCCGAGGAGCACGGCCAGGAAGGAGACGAGCTGGAGCCTGACGCTGCTCTGCAGCTTGGGCCCCATGAAGTCGGCGGCGAGGAGGTCGACGAGCGCCATGTAGTGGAGCAGCCCCGCCGAGGCCGCGTTCAGCAGCCCGACGACGATCAGCGCCGTCGGGCTGGTGTCGCTGTACACCCTGGTGAGCGCCAGCCCCAGCGCGATCCCGAACGGCGTCGTGGTGGAGAAGAAGAACACCAGCACCGACTTCATCCTGGCGCCGTACTCCGCCTGCAGGATGCAGCCGCCGAGGCCCATGCCCTCGAAGAGCTGGTGGAAGCAGAGCGCCGCCACGAGGGGGCGGATCGTGCACACGTTCTGCGACGCGCCCATGCCGAGGCCGATCACCACCGAGTGCACCACGATGCCCATCTCCAGCACCTGCGCCCCGAGGTCGACACGTACGCCAAGATCAACAACGGTGAACGAAAGACTACCATGGCCATGGTGAAACGAGATCGATCGGTTACCTGAACAATGACACGGTTCCTGAGCAGCTGCGCCTTGCCGGCCTCGACGTCGTCGTCGTCGGCCTTGTCCGCGGCGGCCTCCGGCGTCGCCTCACTCACGCCTTGCCCGTGACAGTGCACCTGCGGCGGAGGGCTGTGAGCATGGCCATGGTGCGCGATCGCAGCGCTTCCCTTGCCCCTGCCCCTGCCCCGGCCGTGGAACGAGAGCATGAGCGAGTCCACCATGAGCGTGA
The DNA here is from genome assembly GCA_038087645.1 of Saccharum hybrid cultivar R570. Lineage (NCBI taxonomy): Eukaryota > Viridiplantae > Streptophyta > Magnoliopsida > Poales > Poaceae > Saccharum > Saccharum hybrid cultivar. The sequence goes on along the minus strand of JAQSUU010000001.1, from coordinate 30,517,755 downwards.
ACACGGCGGCGAGCATGGCGACGAACGCCGTGAAGGGGAACTCCGCCCAGGGCCTCCGGGGCAGGCAGGGCGAGGTGAGGTCGTTGAAGGAGTCCGGCAGCACGTGCATGTAGCCCGTGCCGAGGATGACCCCCGACGCGAAGGCCTTGACGACGACGAAGAGGTTGCCGTCGGGGCGGAGCGCGGGCACGGAGCGGGAGAAGAGTGGCAGGCACACGCCCAGCACGCTGGCCAGGAGGATCGACGGGATGGCGATCAGCTTCAGGCGCAGCGCGCTGGCGACGCTGTGGCATTTGCCCCCGACGGCCGGACCTCCGCACGCGCCGTCGGCGGGCGGTGCTTGCGGCTCCGTTTGCGCCGAGACGGCGGCAAACGGTGAGGCGGACAGGAGACAGAGGACGAGGACTGCTGTCAATGCTCTCGAAGACATTTCTCTTGGATTGGAGCTCTTGTGTGTGAGTGTGACTGTGTCTGTGACTGTGACTGTGTTTGTATCAGTGTGTGTGTGGATTTTGCAGTTTCGTGATGAGCTTCGGCAGGCCTTTTATAGGAGGAGCAGTTGCATGGCCTCATGGAATGGGAGCACGCCACTAAGGGCCGTTTAGATGCCTAAAAACACCTAATTTTTTTTTGCACAGTATCTGTCACATCGAATTTTTGGACGTATGCATGGAGCATTAAATGTAGATAAAAAAAATAACTAATTGCACAGTTTGTCTGTAAATATCGAGACGAATCTTTTGAGCCTAGTTAGTCCATAGTTAGATAATTTTTGTCAAATAACAACGAAAAGTGTTATATGAACTTTTCCCAAAAATTTTGGATCTAATCACGCCCTAAAAAAGTGGATGACTCCATGCAGCTCGCGAAGTCAAAACAAGTTGTCATGCATGTCCATTGATGACACACTAACAGAAAAACGAAGCGCAGATCTTGAGGCAAGACTAGCTCGACCGTTGATCAGTCTGGACGGTATTGACCTCGCAGCCGAGCCCTGGTTTAGTTCCTAAAATATTTTGGGAAATGCAACGATAGTGTTACTGTAGCACTTTCGTTATTATTTGATAATTATTATCCGATCATAGCCTAACTAGGCTTAAAAGATTCGTCTAGTCCATTTCGTCTAAACTGTGTAATTAGTTTTATTTTTTTATCTATATTTAATGTTTCATATATATGTCTAAAGATTCGATGTGATAGGAATCTAAAATATTTTAGAAATATTTTGAAAACTAAACAAGGGCCAAGTGGTGATGGGGTGACGCACGCAAAACCGTGAAGCGCAGATCCTGAGGCAAGCCGTGGTGGCCACGAGACGGGAACGGGGACGCCACGCGCGCCTCCCTACCCTGCCACGTGCCGTACAGCTCCGTACTTCCTGGGCTCGAGCGGGGCACGCGCCCACTTTCTCGATCGGTGGCCGACGCCTATGCCCCACCTTTCCTGGGGTCCAGGTGCCAATGAGCGCGAGCGAGCCGTGGGATCTACGGGACTACGGCAGCGTGGAGCAGCTGCAGAGGGATACGGTGGGCGCCCGACATGCCGGCCGCTGGTTTGGACGAGGATGCTGCGCTTTTTTTTTTTTTTTTGTCACGGCAGGTAAACTAAGGGGCTGTTTAGTTGGCAAAATTTTTGGCGAAACGCTACTGTAGCAGTTTCGTTATTATTTGGTAAATATTGTCCAATCATGGTCTAATTAGGCTTAAAAGATTTGTCTCGTCCATTTCGTCTAAACTGTGTAATTAGTTTTATTTTTTATCTATATTTAATGCTTCATGCATGTGTTCAAAGATTCGATGTGACGGGGAATCTGAAAATTTTGGTAAAATTTTTGGCATCTAAACGGTGCCTAAAAGTGAGCAAATGAGATGGACCAGAGTTTTGCCCGTTTAACACTGAAGGGAAGCAAAACTGGGCTAAAACATCTTGGCCGCGCACTGGACGCCGGATAGCCCCACCCACCCACCTACGCCTTCTCTTTCTCCCATGGCTTAATTAAATGAGAGCAAATTAGTCATTGCAGGATAGAGGACTAAACTTTTGTCATGAATCTAAATACTCCCTGCTGGACTAAAGTTTAGCAGCTAAACTTTTGCCATGGCAAATGATCCAGGGTCTGATTATTTTCCGCCATTTTCTTGATGGGTGTTGGGCGATTGACAGCTGCATACTCCTGTAGCTGGTTTCTAAATTCCAACAACTTTAGCTAAGGCCGTGTTTAGTTGGCCTGATTTGGAATGGCCCAAATCTGCATAGGGCCGGATTCTGCACTGTAGCATTTCGTTTGTATTTGTGAATTTTTGTCCAAACATTGACTAATTAGGCTCAAAAGATTCATCTCACAAAGTACAACTAAACTGTGCAATTAATTTTTGATTTCATCTACATTTAGTACTCCATGCATGTGCCGGTATTTTGATGTGACGGGAAATCTTCTTTTTGCATAGTAGAATTTGGGAGGAAATTTGGGATCTAAACAAGGCCTAACATAGGGCATATACACCATTGGATTCGATCGTCCATGGAATCAGTGCAATTGTGCAGACGTTTTTTTTTTCTTTTTTGCTAAAAACATATATATTGTGTGACCTGTCTCAGAGACACTCAACCAGCTCTGAGTCACGAATAGTCTCCAGGGAATAAAGTTTAGGGGTGTCACATCGAGTGTTCGGATAGTAATAATAAAACAAATTACATAAGTCATCGGTAATTTACGAGACAAATTTATTAAGCCTAATTAATCCGTCATTAGCACACATTTACGGTAGCACCACATTATCAAATCGTAGACTAATTAGACTTAAAAAAATTTGCATCACAAATTAGTCTCAATTTATGTATTTAGTTTCGTAATTAGCCTATATTTTAATACTCTATGCATGTGTCTAAACATTTGATATGACACGGACTAAAGTTTAATAGGGGGAAACAAACACAGCCTTAATGACAATATTTTATTTAGACTGTTCTCAAATAATTGTGTCTACTAGGATATGTACGCTACTACAAACTAGCTTTACACAGTTGGGCATTTAGTATATGAGCTAAAAGAAGTGATAAATCAATTTACCAAAATAAATACCATTAGCATGGCCAAAGACCATCAAAATATGCAAAATACATCACTTGACTTCCAAGTCTTGAACATCCTTACAAATCCCACATGAAAAAACAAACAAACAAATGATCTATGACTCAATTATTACTTTTCAATGAAAAACGATAAAACAAAATTAAATACAATTTAGAATCAATTAACCTATCACTAGAACATAATAAAAGAATACTACCTCTGCCCCCAAAAAGAATATCATCCTAGGTTTATAGCAAGTCAAACTTTCTTAACTTTAACTAGATTAATATGATATGTAGATACAAATGTTAGTTTTAAATAGGCTTGTGTCTCTAAATAGGTTTATTATGAAAATTTATTTTATTATTCATCTAATGATACTTATTACACATCATAATATTAGTCTTTTTTAATATATATTTGGTCAAAATTAACACTAACTAGCTTTTCAAGAAATGATAATGACATTCTTTTGGGGATAGACGGAGTATGTAAATATATGTACTGATTTTACCATTTGCTAGTTGCCTAGCTTAAGAATGAAGAACGTAATATAATATAAAACTCAAAACAGAAAATGGAATGTCATAACATACACCGAAGTGGCATCTTCAACTCCAAGTTATCTGATTTGCATAAATAGAGAACACTAGATAAACCTAAGTGCACATCTTACTAGTTAGTAGTTCTTTTAGTTTATATGATTATATCTCATATAGAATCGAATAGATTCCAAGAATAAGTTTTTTTAGAGACCTAACTTACCCCTTCTTCTCTTCGATGAGCCTCAAGTTCCGTACACCCATTATATCGAAGTGAATAGCAAAGAATGACCCCCTCTGAAGTTTATCTTAATGTAGAATCAAGGCTGCATGTGGCAATGCTTGTGCCAAGGAACTTGGGCTATAGTTGGGCTCATTGGTGACTGGGCCACTAGCCCGCCATTAAATGTATGGTGCGTGTTCGGGGCAGGCGTCGTACACCTGAACCGACAATGTGTGCGTGTGTCTCCTTCTGTAAATGCAAATATATATTCCCTTCGTTTTTTATTAGATGTCATATTAACTTTGTCCTAAATCAAAAATTTATATTTTTGACCATTGATTTCAAAAGATTTATATAGACTCATGTTATAAGATTTATGTTTTTAGATTCAATATGAGAAATACTTTCATAATATATAATTCATATGTTGTGAAACTATAAGATTTTTTTTTAAAAATGGTTGGTTGTAGCCTAGTGGTTACAAAAGGCACAGTAGCACCTCAGGTCTTGGTTTCGACTCCATTTGGAAACGAATTTTCCAGGATTTAGTGACAGCGAGGTGCCTATAATGACATCGTCAATCTCGAGGATTTGCCAACCCAGTCTTTGAAGATACTCATAGGGATAGGGTTTACGTGCGTGCGCTCATAGGGTTAAGTGTGCGTGCATTGTGAATGCCTGCGTTGTACTGTGTAATCGAAAAGAAAAAAAGATAGTAATATTTGACTTAAGACAAAGCTAATGTGATATGTAAATTGTGATGCTACAAAGAGAGTATTTAGGGAGGATGTGATGCTACAAAGAGAGAGAAGGCCAAGATATATATACTTATTGTTCATCCCATAATTATCTAGGCAAAACCCAGAAAAACACATCATTTCCTGAGTTCAAGTGCCACACAGGTGTGGCGTGAAGGACCGGCCACGCATACGATTTAGCGGGAATATACTGGATGCTGTGATTCTGTGAAGCAACAAGATACGAAGGATAATACTCCTAACAACAGAATGTTCATGAGCTAGAGTACTAACTTGCATGGTACCGTGGACGTTGCACAATCATGACAACAACACTATCTGCGTCTGCGACCTAGCTTATTAAGCCTGAGACGGAGAGGCACGGAGCACAAGCTGGATAATCCGGCTAAGCGTGTGACGCGCGAATTGATACAACAAAACAGCTAGCTATAGGTACATGCAGCGATGCAGATAGAGTGCATGCAGAAACATACGCGGTAGTGTTGGTGTAACAGTAGTACAGTACACTAGTACAGTATCACGTCGTCGGCTCAGCTCACGCCCACTTGGCCATGATGGACATGCCGCCGGCGCCGAGGAGGACGGCGAGGAAGGAGAGGAGCTGGAGCCTGACGCTGCCCTGCAGCTTGGGCCCCATGAAGTCGGCGGCCAGGAGCTCCACGAGCGCCATGTAGTGCAGCAGGCCCGCCGAGGCCGCGTTCAGCAGCCCGACGACGATCAGCGCCGTGGGGCTGTTCTCCCTGTACACCTTGGTGAGCGCCAGCCCCAGGGCGATCCCGAACGGCGTCGTCGTGGAGAAGAAGAACACCAGCCCCGCCTTCATCTTGGCGCCGTACTCCGCCTGCAGGATGCAGCCGCCGAGGCCCATGCCCTCGAAGAGCTGGTGGAAGCACATGGCGGCCACCAGCGGGCGGATGGTGCACACGTTCTGCGACGCGCCCATGCCCAGCCCGATCACCACCGAGTGCACGATGATGCCCATCTCCAGGACCTGCATGCGCGCGTGCATCAAGGACTGTTACTTTTATATTGCTCAAGACCGTGCAAACTTCGATATTTTACATCGCGAAATTTTCTCTAACTGGCAGCCATATATGTAATAATAATGGATGTTATCAGTACGATCCTCTAACAGGAAAAATCAACGTGGGCCCGGACCTGTTCGAGTACTCAAACTCAAACTTATCGTAATGTCACATGGTTTTGCTAATAACTAGTCAGGTCAAGGTAGCCAACTACCTGGTGAGTGGTGACATATTTAAGATAAGCTTGAGTGGTGACACATTTAAGATAAGCTTTTTTTCCCCCCTCGATATTTAAGATAAGCTAAACAACGTTATGACAAGCAGATTAGCTCTAATCAGGGTCTGTTTGACAGAGCTTATTGAGCTCTAACAGATTTTATAGCTGGGCATTTGTAGCTCCAAAATTTCTTGGAGCTGAAGTTATAGACATACTAAAAAGTATACTTTGGATAATATATAGGTTTAAATCCCTTAAATTTACCATACACCTTAAATTCTTTAATTTGTGGATTTCAAAACTAGAGCTATATGCAAACAAGAGTTAGATATTCACTCAGTCCCAAAATAAGTGTACACATCTTGAATTTCAAAAAGTTAATCAATCCTAAGTTTGACTGAATATATAAAAAATGTACTAATATATATGATACTAAATAATCATCGGTAGATAAATCACGCCATATATTTTCATAGTAAATATATCTAGGTAAACAAGTGTTAATACTATTTTCTGTAAATATATAGCCAAACTTAAAATTAGTTGACTCCTCTAAATATAAGATGTGTACGGATGGAGGGAGTACTTCATGCCAATGGCAAAACATGCTCTTGTCTCAGTAAACTATTAAAGTCTTGATAAGACACAATTTGGCATCTGTGAACGGTGTTTTTTATTTGTTTCGACAAAACAAATAGTCAAACACGCTACATCTGGCGTGTTCAGGTTTAAAAATTTTCACCGACCTTATACATGTTAATATAATTGTATGAACATGACCCAAAAAAAACTTTCTCATCAATTTCGATGTCAAATCTAGAGGAGCATCTCCAATATTTATTATGCAAGTCGATCAAAAAAAAAACACAAAAACAGGCATACACAACTTTCCCTTGAACTAACCTTCTCTTTTTCCCTTCCATCTTCAGGCTTGCCGCCATTAATGGCAATTGAGATGGCAACATACCTCAACCACGTCGATGTTTCACCCATCGATTGATGGGTGTGAAGAGGCAGGGAGACCAGAGAGAACGCTCCGGTCCCAGATTCGATTATGAATGTAGTTGATTGATTTGTGTTTTTTTTAATGCTATGTCAAATTAATTACCATGGGCATGCATCATTAACTCAGTCTGGGCGTCCTCTTTAAATTCTTTTAATAGTGTTATGTTGTGCTATTCTGTTACGTACTCTGTTTTAGGATGCGTTTAGTTCGCGAAATTTTTTGGCTTTGGCTACTGTAGCACTTTCGTTTGTATTTGTCAATAAGTGTCCAATCATGAACTAATTAAGCTCAAAAGATTCGTCTCGTGGTTTTCTACCAAACTGTGTAATTAGTTTTTTCGTCTATATTTAATGCTCAATTTATGTGTCCAAACATTCGATGTGACGGGGAATCTTGAAAATTTTTGGGAACTAAACATGGCCTTATTTCGGGTGTTTGATCGAGTTAAGTGCTGCACTTCTGAGTGAGTTGTGTTAGTTATTTTGCCTTTTTGGTCTGGTTCTTCTTATAAATTAAGTAACCTCCTAGACAAATTTTTTTAAGCCTAATTAGTCCATGATTTGACAATATGGTGCTACAGTAAACATGTGCTAATGATAGATTAATTAGGCTTAATAAATTTGTACCTCCAAAATTTCTTGGAGCTGAAGTTATAGACATACTAAAAAGTATACTCTGGATAATATATAGGTTTAAATCCCTTAAATTTACCATACACCTTAAATTCTTTAATTTGTGGATTTCAAAGCTAGAGCTATATGCAAACAAGAGCTAGATATTCACTCAGTCCCAAAATAAGTGTACACATCTCGAATTTCAAAAAGTTAATCAATCTTAAGTTTGACTGAATATATAAAAAACATACTAATATATATGCTACTAAATAATCATCGGTAGATAAATCACACCATATATTTTCATAGTAAATATATTTAGGTAAACAAGTGTTAATACTATTTTCTATAAATATATAGCCAAACTTAAAATTAGTTGACTCCTCCAAATACGAGATGTGTACAGATGGAGGGAGTACTTCATACCAATGGCAAAACATGCTCTTGTCTCAGTAAACTATTAAAGTCTTGATAAGACACAATTTGGCATCTGTGAACGGTGCTTTTTAGGGTGTGTTTAGTTCACGAATTTTTTTTGGCTTTGCCTATTGTAGCACTTTTGTTTGTATTTATCAATTAGTGTCTAATCATGGACTAATTAGGCTCAAAAAATTTGTCTCGTGGTTTTCTACCAAATTGTGTAATTAGTTTTTTTCGTCTACATTTAATGTTGCGTGTATGTGTTCAAATATTCGATATGATGGGGAATCTTGAAAATTTTTGGGAACTAAACATGGCCTTATTTGTTTCGACAAAACAAATAGCCAAACACGCTACATCTGGCGTGTTCAGGTTTAAAAAAATTTCACCGACCTTATACATGTTAATACAACTGTATGAACATGACCCCAAAAAACTTTCTCATCAATTTAGATGTCAAATCTAAAGGAGCATCTCCAATATTTATTATGCAAGTCGATAAAAAAAACATAAAAACAGGCATACACAACTTTGCCCTTGAACTAACCTTCTCTCTTTCCCTTCCATCTTCACGCTTGCCGCCATTAATGGCAATTGAGATGACAACATACCTCAAGCACGTCGATGTTTCACCCATCGATTGATCGATGTGGAGAGGCAGAGAGACTAGAGAGAACGCTCCGGTCCCAGATTCGATTATGAATGTAGTTGATTGATTTGTGTTTTTTTAATGCTATGTCAAATTAATTACCATAGGCATGCATCATTAACTCAGTCTGGGCGTCCTCTTTAAATTCTTTTAATAGTGTTATGTTGTGCTAGTCTGTTACGTACTCTGTTTTATTTCGAGTGTTGGATCGAGTTCAGTGCTGCACTTCTGAGTGAGTTGTGTTAGCTATTTTGCCTTTTTGGTCTGGTTCTTCTTATAAATTAACTCAGTTGCCTACCTTTTCCTTTTCTAATCATATTAAGCAAAGCTTTTCTATTGTTTTGGAAAAAAGGTAGGGTTCATGAATCGATGTTTAGTTTCAATACCCTAATATGGCTTTATTTAGGGTACTCAAAACCTAGAAACTACATGGTTTTTATGTTCATTAATTAGGATGCCAGCTAAGAAAAAAGATGATGTAGCACTACAATTAAAGAAGATAGAGGAGGAAATGATTTCTTAAAGAGAGAGAGGAAATTTTTTAACAAGAAACCATGTCTAAACGGGAACCAAGACATGAAGAGATATGATACGTGGATGAGTAAGAGGGAAGATTATGTGATTAGATAAAAAATTATTCTGTAAAATCTATCCATTGGGACATATTTCCTCCGTCCCTTAATATGTGTCTCTAGAAAACCGTGTTTCCCTCACAAACACGTTTTCCGGACGACACTTAAAAGGGGACGGAGGGAGTAGTTTATGTGTAGTGTCTACAAAAAATTAAATAGACATAGAAACTACATGTCATTTGTAGCATTGGGAGCGCCCTTGCCTGCGATCATTAAACATGCCTTAAATAAATTTAGTTTCGTCGACGTCACACTAGCTATAAAGTCATCGTTATTAGTCAAAAACAAATGTCAGACGACTTGAATTAGGCTTAATTAGTCCATGATTTGACAATGTGGTGCTGCAGTAAACAGGTGCTAATGATAGATTAATTAGGCTTAATAAATTCGTCTCGCGGATTACTGACGGATTCCGTAATTTATTTTTTATTAGTATCTGGACCCCATGCAACACACGTGACACCTCCTAAACTTTAATCCCTAAATCCAAACATCCTAATATTAAGTCGGCCCAAGTTATAAAAGTATATACCATTTGTAGGACAAAGCTATATGAAACTATAATAATGACACTATTTGTAGGACAGAGCTAGTACTATAGTTGACTTACAACATGTTCGTTTGGACTGAAATCTAGCTGATCTGGCTGATTTTTTTAGAGAAAAATAATGTTGAATGGCTGACTGATCTTAATTTGAAGCGAATGGGCTGTTATATGCTGGCTATTTTTCTTTTTCATAGAAACATGTGGGCCATATGTATCTTGAGTCAAGTACCTACTGCAAGACTGTTAAACCAATGGTGAAGACTTTGCTACACTCAGTAGTAATTAATTTAGACAAGAACTAACGTGCGTACCACGGCGTACGGACACAGTTGCTTTTGAGAGCCGTTATTTAGGGGTTGTTTAGTTGGTGAAAAAGTTCAGGTTCGGTTACTGTAGCAATTTTTGTTTTATTTGGCAATTTGTATCTAATCATGGACTAATTAGGCTCAAAAGATTTGTCTCGTGATTTACAACTAAACTGTGTAATTAGTTTTTTCTTTCGTCTACATTTAGTACTTCATGCATATGCCACAAGATTCGATGTGATAGGTACTGTGCAAACTTTTTTGGGTTGCATGAGGCCCTTAAAATGTCGCAGCGAACGATAGGCCGACGAAAAGTTTGTAGTCCGTACTGACTACAAACTTTAAACAACTTGCGCTTTAGTTTGCCTCAAAGTTTCAAGTTTTTTCACTCTCTCTCCATCACATCAATTTTTAACCGTTTGCATGGAGTATTAAATGTAGGTAAAAAAATAACTAATTATACAGTTTAGTTGGAAATCACGAGATGAATCTTTTGAGCCTAGTTGGTCCATGATTGGACAATATTTGCTAAATAAGACGAAAGTGATACTATTCATCAGTTTGAAATTTTCTTCAATCTAAACAAAGGCTTGTACTACTAGACTAGAGTGGGCAGAAGCAGCAGCACGAAGACGTACCTGAACGACAACGCGGTTCCGGCGGAGCTGCACCTTGCTGGCCTCCTCCACGTCCTCGGGCTTGTCGGCGACCACGATGCCCCCGTGTCCATGGCCGTGTCCGTGGCTGTGCCAGTGGTGCTCATCATGCGCCGGGCTCTCGTGATCGGCGACCGCGGCGCCAGTGCGTCGGCCGGAGGTGTTGCCGCCCTTCTTCCGGTTGTAGAAGGTGAGCATGAGCGAGTCCACCATGAGCGTGAACAGGGCGGCGAGCATGGCGACGAAGGTGGTGAAGGAGAAATCGGCCCAGGGCTTCCGGGGCAGGCACGGCGAGGTGAGGTTGCTGAAGGAGTCCGGGAGCACGTGCATGTAGCCCGTGGCGAGGATGACGCCCGACGCGAAGGCCTTGACGATGACGAAGAGGTTGCGGTCCGGGCGGAGCGCGGGGACGGAGCGGGAAAAGAGCGGCAGGCACACGCCGATGACGCTGGCGACGAGGATCGTCGGGATGGCAATCAGCTTCAGGCGCAGCGCCTTCGTGACGTTGCGGCACGCGCCGTCCACGGCCGGGTCGGCGCAGGTGTCGGCGGCCGTTGGGTCTGCTGGCGACGCCGGCTGCGCATTGGCTTGGTAGGGAGCGGCGCCGGCGGCGACGAGGAGGACGACGACGGCGAGAAGGAGATACGCACGTTGCTGGGTTTGCCACGACATCTTTGCTCTCAGCTTAGCTAACCAGACGATCGACGGTCCTGTGCTATCTTATTAGTCTTAGCTGTATGCCGTGTGCGGCTGTTGTAGTACAGAGGGGTTGCATATATAGGGCCCGGAAATTTGGAGCAACTTGCCAAGTACTAGTGATCTTTCAGCACATGGTGGTCCCTTCCCTTACTTAAACAATGTAATTTTAATATGGCAATATTGTGCATGGACCACAAAACCGTCATAACAACCAAACACTCTTCAATTGTGTATGCGCTCGCCCACTCTCCTCCAACCATATTCTCTTATGAGCCTGTCATCCATTACTCTGCATTCACCGCACCTTCATGTCCGCACCACCGTGGCGTGCTCCAACGCGACCACACCGCCACGGCGCTCTCCACTGCGCCCGACCGGCTGCCGTCCTCTCTCTCCACTGCGCTCCAGCGCCGCCGCCCGCCATCCTTCCTCTCTTCACCGGGCCATCCGTTCGCCGCGGTGTTCTCCACCACGCATGCCGCCTTCTCCACCAGAGTTGTGCGCCACTCTATGGCATTGAGCTCCGCGTCGACAAGCCTCAAATCGTCCAAGACAGCAAGTAGATGTTGCGCTAAAAGCGCATGTTGCAAGCATATGTTTCAAGTGTTTAATATGCTTCAGAGATATGTTTCAAGTGTTTCATATGGATGTTGCAAAAGTAGATTAGGATGTTGCATATGTTGCAATGGTTGTACATGTATGTTCCAAACGTCTATTCCCAATGTTTCATCTATTTTTCAGACATTTGTTGCAAGTATGTTTATCTCAATGTTGCATATGTTTCACACATATGTTGCAAATATTTTATCTTGATGTTGCGTATGCTTGCAATTATTTTCAAGTGTTTTAGGTGTTTTTTAAGTGTTTCAGATGCATGTTTTAACTATCTATCTTCAGACATATGTTGCACGTGTTACATTTGAATGTTTCAAAAGTAGATCAGATGTTGCACATGATGTTGTAATTTGACTCGCTTGTTACATCTACTAGAGGGGGTGTGAGGGGTCAGGCAGGGCGCAAATGCTGAGTGGGGTCGTGTGGGGCACAGACGCCGTGTGGAGTTGGACGGTACGTGGAGTGCACCCGCGGGCATCCGAACGTGGGTGTCCGTCCGGACATTCGAGCGCTTACATTGCCGAATTTTATATAGAGGAGAAAAAAAGGAAGTACTCAATCGGATGACAAGTACTAGTAGGGTACACAAGAGTTCAGCAGTTCGCTATCTCTGATGAACTTTATGTTAGAGCACATTTCATACTGCGCACTTAAAAAAACATGAAAGTCCCGCTTGGGAGTTGGGACATTCACTAATTTTTTTCTTTATTGAATCGGCTGAAGTCAAAGTGCAGCAGATGATAGCTGTGATTTACATCATTTTTGAGGGAGAACAAGGATATTCATGGGAGGGGATTATGGTCTCACTAGCTAGCTCGGCGTTCAATGAAATGTTACAATCAAGGATCCTAGATGGTGATGGGGCAGCGGACACTAGCCATTGGCTTAGATCAAGACCAATAATAGAGCTAAGAGCTTGACTTTTTTCCTTAATAATGGAAAGAAATTGCGGCTTCATCCTTAAAAAAGAGGAATTAGACCAAGGTATTATTACAAAATGACTATAAGTTAAGCTATAAGCAGTGGCGGATCTAGGTTTAAAAACCTGTGGGGCCAAACTAGTTGATTTTAAGCTAATCAATACAATATACAATGGCGTACAGTAGCGTACAGTATGCATGTTAGAAAAGGTTGTGGGGTCAGGTGGTCTCACAGCTTACACGCAGATCCGCCACTGGCTTTAAGAGTAAGATGTAAGAGCCAAGCTATATAACAATGATCTCTTATATGTCTATAAGAAAAAAAATTTATTGTTATTTTTACCCATGTCTTATCTTCTCTTTCCTAATCCTCCTCACATTCACTTATCATATGGACCCACCAATGCCTATGCTTTCGTGCCCAGTTTGTTGCTTGCATGAGAGCCAAGCTTTCTCCTTTTTTCTCTCCTCCACATCAGCATTTGCTTGGCTCTAAGGGTATTGATTTTTCTTTCTCTTGCTCCAACCCAGTTAGCATTGATTGATCATTCAATATTGTGCATTTGTAATCGACGAGTGCACGTGAAAGGTCAAGAAAGAGGCTAGGCGAACGGCCCTCAACTCATGATCCATGCCTTTTTAGTCCCCTATACACAATTTGCTCACCCACCTCTGAATATATATGTAGTTTTACCACCATAGAGTTCCAGCTTCCAGGTGATATATTCAACACTATCCATGTAGACGCTGATAATCAGGTTAGTTCTCCAACCATATGTTGCTCTGCGGGTTGCCTCGGTATCAATTTTTTTGCAAAAACTGTTTGGAAGGAGGTTCTCTGTTTCTAAACGTAGCATTTATCTAGAGTACATTCTTCTTCCTTTCAATATATCTTTGCCATGTATATTTATTGACAAAATTTCATTACTTTACGAGTGTACCCATCCATGAGGAAATGTTTTCCTCATCTTCTGTAATGCTTTTTACTACAAGGATCCTATGTAACCCACAATCATGGTTAAAGAGATCGATCTTATGCATTTCAATATAATATAACCCACAATCATGGTTAAAGAGTTCGATCTTATGCATTTCAATATAATAGTGCATAGATTAAGAATAAAATAATCCACGTGTAGGTACATGTTCCAATTGTATTGGTATAGTTCGTACTCAAATTTGTTATTGAGACTTATTGCTCATTGGTTCAGGTTCTTATGACTGAGTCTTTTAAGAATTTAAATTGGTTCAAATTCATCAGTTTTGTCAGAATTATTGAGACCATTTTATCTTCAATTGTTTTCACTCGCATTTGAGTCACAATCAGTTAATAACTCTTATTCTTTAAATTCCTACAATTAGTTAACCCTCGTTCTTCGAATTCCTGTAGCAATGCGCCAGCAGTTCATCTAGTTTTTAGAAAATGTGTTATCCCAAGTAGTTTATCATGTTCAGAGCGTGCAGTTTCATGATGCTCAACACACGTAGCAGGGAGAGTAGTTGGCAAATTTATACAGTACTGTATAATGGATATGGATAAGATATAGCATTTTCATTTGGGTCAACAAGCGCAGCAGGGAGAGAGTAGTTGACGGATTTTTATAAGATCTACCTAAAGTTGACATTGAGACATGAATTGATAACGGCCTCGTTTAGATGTCCAAATCGGGTGTTCTCGATTTACTGTATTATACTGTAGCATTTTTGTTTTTATTTGGTAATAATTGTCCAAACATTGATTAATTATTCTTAAAATGTTTGTCTCGTAAAGTACAACAAAACTGTGCAATTAGTTTTTGATTTCATCTACATTTAATACTCCATGCATATGTCAACATTTTGATGTGATGGAGAATCTTCTTTTTGCATAGTGGAATTGGGACTGAATTTGGTGGAACTAAACAAGGCCAACGTAACATTGCAGTGGAGTAGCGCTGTACGCCACCGTACCGGTACAGCCTCTGTACGTCAGGTTAGCGCATCCAAAGGGGTACTGTGTGACGATGGTATATATGATAGTACGACCGGTTCAAGTAATTCGGCTGTGGAACAAGGCCCCGTTCAGTTTGGCTGTTAAAACTTAACAAATATTGTAGCACTTTCGTCTTATTTAATAAAAAGTTTTTGATCTTGGACTAATTAGGCTTAATAGATTCGTCTCGTAAATTACTCCTAATCTATGCCAACATGCATACAATTAGTCTACATTTAGTAGACCATGCATTTGAGGGAACATTGATGTGATGGAAGTTAAACTTTAACGCACTCAAACCAAACGGGACCTAAGCTAAGAGCCGGTTTAGTTCCCAGAAAATTTTGCAAAATTTTTCAGATTCCCCGTCACATCGAATCTTTAAACACATGCATGAAACATTAAATATAGATAAAAAATAAAACTAATTACACAGTTTAGACGAAATGAACGAGACAAATCTTTTAAGCCTAATTAGACCATAATTGGACACTAATTATCAAATAACAACGAAACGTGCTACATGGTCATTTTACAAAAAATTTTGCAACTGAACAAGGCCTAAGTGCCAGTGCAGGTGCACCGTATGTGGCTGTACGGTCATTGTACTGTGTGCAGTTAAGTTGGCTCCGTTCGGCTGTGCTGATAAGCCAGCTGACAAATACCGTTGGCTGATTTATTATGAGAGAAAAATACTGTTCCGACTAAAAAACAAGCTGAAAAAGACGGATTATAAGCCGGATGACCAGGAGCGTTGTCACTTGTGAGGTTCAAAAAATACTTGTCACCTTTCAGCCTCATACTTGTTGGACAAAAGATATATCAGCTTGTTCGCTTGTTAAATATAAACGGCTGAAAATACTGTTGACTGATTTATACGACAGAAAAACACTGTTGATTGGTTTAAAATAAGCGGCTGAAAACACAAGGCTGTAGATTTTTTGATGCATTAGTCAATTTAATTTTCAGAGATGGAACTTAAAGCACAAGCACCTATCTACGGTGCTGGTAGTAACCAGCTGTTCATCTTTGTAGTTTTTTTTTGAGCAAGTATAACAATTGACTTATAACCAAGCTAATCAATATTTTTTTTATGTAAAAGAAAAAAAAAGGAGAGAGAAGAGAGCTTAACTCTCATGCAAGCATCAAGCTGGGCATGAAAGCATTGACATTGGTGGGTCCAAATAGAAGTTTATGTGTTGACACCAAAAATATGTCCCGAAGTGGATTATTGGCATCTCCAGCAAGTTATGTACATATATGTGTTGGTGGCCAAGTGGCGTCAACCTCTTGGGCGTGCTAGCCCCTGCTGGTGCGTGATCCGGACACCCTCCGGCATCAACAACATGGTACCACATAATAATAATAATAATAATAATAATAATAATAATAATAATAATAATAATAATAATAATAATAATAATAATAATAATATAGATAAATAAAAGACAACTATTGTATAACTTGGTTTTTATAATTTGACTTATAGCCAAGCACTTGGCTCTATTATTGACTTTGCTCTAAGAAGAGTTAATTAAACTAGTATATTGCCCTCGCTAACGCTAAAGTGACGTCTAGAAAAAGAAACACACAACTAAAATAAATCATAAAACTGAAAAAGAACCAAACCTGCCCCGCTAACAAAAAGTTCTTTGTTTTCTTTGAAAAAGCAAAAGAACCAACGACTCTTAGATGGTCTTTGCCAATGCCAACACTACTACTTCTTTCGGCATCCCATAACCTCACCTGTGTACAAAATTTCACACTCAAAATTTGAGAAACAAATGCCATGGCCATGCTAACGCTACGCAACGTTCGGTGTAGCAAAACCGCCGTCCAAAACCGCTCCAGGGTGTAATTTGAACGGTTTTAAAAAGTTCAGGGTGTAAAACAGACGGTTTTATAGTTGTGGGTGTAGGTTAAACAATAGCTAATAGTTCAAGGAGTTAAGTAGATTTTTTCCAATTTGCGTAGCAATGCGCCAGGAGTTCATCTAGTTTTTAGAAAATGTGTTATCCCTTTATCATGTTCAGAGTGTGCAGTTTCATGATGCTCAACACACGTAGCAGGGAGAGTAGTTGGCAAATTTATACAGTACTGTATAATGGATATGGATAAGATATAGTGCATTTTCATTTGGGTCAACAGGCGCAGCAGGGAGAGAGTAGTTGACGGATTTTTATAAGGGCTGTGTTTAGTTCCATTGAAAAGTGTACTATGCAAAAAAAAATTCGTCACATCAAACTTGCAATATATGTATGGAGTATTAAATGTGAATAAAATTAAAAACTAATTGTATAGTTTGGTTGTACTTTGTGAGACGAACGTTTTGAGGCTAATTAGTCAACGGTTGGACAATTATTACCAAATACAAACGAAATGATACAGTGTTTCTATAGTGAATTTTGGCACCCCAAATTTGTGAACTAAGGGTGTGTTCACTTCCCATGCAAACCCAAAATATTTTCTCTTCCACCTATCACATCGAATCTTTGGACGCATATATGGAGCATTAAATGTAGGTAAAAAAAAGATAACTAATTGTATAGTTTGTCTGTAAATGTCGAGACGAATCTTTTGACCCTAGTTAGTCCATTGTTGGATAAATTTTGCCAAATAACAACAAAATATGCTACAATAACTTTTCACCCACTTTTCACCAACTGAACACACCCTAAACACAGCCAAGATCTACCTAAAGTTGACATTGAGACATGAATTGATAACATTGCAGGCCTTGTTCACTTCCCATCCCAACCCAAAATATTTTCTCTTTCACCCATCACATCAAATCTTTCTACGCATGCATGGAGCATTAAATGTAGGTAAAAAAGATAACTAATTGCATAGTTTGTCTGTAAATGTCGGGACGAATCTTTTGAGCATAGTTAGTCCATGATTGGACAAATTTTGTCAAATAACAACGAAAGATAGTACAATAACTTTTTACCTACTTTTCGCGAAGTGAAACACACCTGCAGTGGAGTAGCGCTGTACGCCACCGTAAATCACTTACTTTTTGCGAGGTGAACACACCCGTAGTGGAGCAGCGCTGTACGCCACCGTACCGGTACAGCCTCTGTACGTCAGGTTAGCGCATCCAAAGGGGTACTGTTGACGATGGTATATATGATACGACCGGTTGAAGTGCTAGTGGAGTAGCGCTGTACGCCACCGTACCGGTACAGCCTCTGTACGTCAGGTTAGCGCATCCAAAGGGGTACTGTTGACGATGGTATATATGATACGACCGGTTGAAGTGCCAGTGCAGGTGCACCGTATGTGGCTGTACGGTCGTTGTACTGTGTGCAGTTAAGTTGTCACTTGTCAGGTTAAAAAAAGTTGTCAGCTGTCAGCCTCAAACTTGTTGGACAAAAGATTAGATTTTTTGATGCAATAGTCAATTTAATTTTCAGAGAAGGAAATTAAGGGTTAGTTCGCCCGGTTAAATTTGACCATAAGGTATCCTATCGTATTCGGATATTAATAATGGACTAATTAGACTTAATAAATTTATCTCGTAAATTAATCTCAATCTTACAATTAGTTTCGTAATTAGTCTATATTTACCACTCGATGCATGTGTCAAACATTTGATACTCGATGCACGTGTCATACATTCGATAGGATAGGTATTAAAAAAAAGAACCAAACACCCTCTAAAGCACAGACACCTATCTATGGTACTTGTAGTAACCAGCTGTTCATCTTTGTAGTTTTTTTCATCGACCAAAGAGCAAGTATAATAATTGACTTAAAGACAAGCTAATCAATTTTTTTTGATGTAGAAGAAAAAAAGAAAGAAGAGAGCTGGGTTCTCATGCAAACATCAAGCTAGGCATGAAAGCATTGACATTGATGGGTCTAGATAGAAGTTTATGTGTTGACACCAAAAACAATGTCCCCAAGTGGATATTGGCATCTCCAACAAGTTATGTACATCATATATGTGTTGGTGGCCAAGTGGAGTCAACCTCTTGAGCATGCTAGCCCCTACTGGTGTGTGATCCGGACACCCTCCGATGTCAACAATATGGTACCACATAATAATAATAATAATTTTAGATAAATAAAAGACAACTATTGTATAACTTGATTTTTATAACTTGACTTATAGCCAAACACTCGGCTCTATTATTGACCTTGTTCTAAGAAAAGTTAATTAAACTAGTATATTGTCCGTGCTAACGCTACGGTGGCGTCTAGAAAAAGAATCACAAAACTAAAATAAATCATAAAACTAAAAAAGAACCAAACCTGCCCGGCTAACAAAAAGTTCTTTGTTTTCTGTGAAAAAGCAAAAGAACCAACAACTCTCAGATGGTCTTTGCCAATGCCAATACAACTTCTTTCGGCATCCCATAACCTCACCTGTGTACAAAATTTCACACTCAAAATTTGAGAAACAAATGCCATGGCCATGCTAACGCTACGCAACATTCGGGTATATGCAAATTAGAACTAAAATATCATTATCGAGGCAACACTCTGAATAATTCAACAATAAACTTGGTAAATGAAAACAGTGCAATTCATGAGGAGCGTACTGTTAGGTTTTGATCTCCTCGCCATCGGGGGCGCTCAACCAAACTATGGTTGGAGAGCCCCCTGTCACACTGCGCTATAAAAAAAGGAGAGGTGAGGAGCCGGGGCACGTACGACGAAGTTCGCCGCCGCCACTTTCCCCACCTACAGTTCCTAACCCTAGTCCGATCTAAGTGAGGGAGCACAGTAGTGACGGGAAGCACCTCCACGCCGTCGCCGCCACGGTCTCCATTGCATCGCCTTCTTCCCCAACCGTCGTTGCTCGTGCGCAGCCGCCACCAACGCTCGTGATGGCGACCGGATCGAGCTCCAACACCGCCGCTCCTGCACTTCCCTCGGATGGTCCGCGCTCCTCACTTCACCCTCTCATCTTCTACCCTCTCTATCTCTCTCCGTTAGTAGATCATGTATTAGGATCTTCATGCATACTCGAAATACAAATGTACCCCACTGGATCTATGTCCTAATGATCTTTATATTCAAACACATACCTCTGATGTCTTTCATGTTTTCTTTCCTGGTTCCGGCCCCTTGCACGGCTCCTCCCACAGTAATCCTACCACGATTATTATCCTGAAAAGATGATAAAAGGGGACTCAGCATGCCATTAATAAGCTTGGTAGATTCACTTCAAAAGTGCTCGCAAACAGGAGGTCTAGAAGTAGATTCCTACCTTGAGGAATGCGTGAAGGCCACAGGCAGTGGCTGTAGCAGCTAGTATTGAGGATGACGCAAACCTTTCTGTTCTACTGCAATAGGCCAGTCTACTGCACAGAGGTTTATATCTTACGAAAATTCATTAATTCAGATAGATGAAGGTATAAAACAAGCACGCAACAAGAAAAGAAGTGCACACACCTGAATCATTGCCGCATACAGTTTGACATATGCAACAGTGGGTGACAGTATGTCACAACTTGGTCCACAAATCTGCCGCAAACAATTGTTAAAAATGCATTAGAAATAATTCTGAGCATTGCTTATATCTATTGGGGTGTTTTCTCATGGCATCCATATAAGATTCAGAAATAAACAAATTCCAAATATATTACAGAGTTCATACCATGCAGACTTTACATTTAAAGAATGCAGATGCTTTGGAACCGTGTATATGCAAACTCTATAATTGACAACGCTGAATTAACACCATAGCTATTCGTTGGCATACTATTCTGAATGAAATGCAGCAAATTTGGTTCATTAAATCAGGCGTGACGAGGCCGAGTTCTGGTAGCGCGAACGCGCCTCGTCACCGCCGGAGTCGGACGAGAGGCGTAGTGCCTCCTCGTACGAGAGCGACGCGACGAGTGCGGCACAGGAGTCGGCGCCTGTGTGCGCGAGGCTGGCGCGGAGGCCGGTTGGGGGGCGTCGCATCGGTTGGTAGGTAGCAGGACAAGACGGGGGAGGTGTTGAGGGAGCGGGCGGTGGGCGGGACGACGCAGCTGAGGCGGAGGTCCAGCCGTCCAGGCCGCCATGACTGGCCGCCGCGGTCGCCGCCCCAGCCGGTCGAGGGCCGCCGTGCGAGCGCGCGAGGAGCCCGGGCGCGGACACCTTCTGGCCGCCGCCGCTCCGGCTGGCCACGGCGCTCGACCACCATCGCGCGTCCCTGCGCCTGCGGGTGGCAGCCAACAGGCCCGCGCGGCCCCTCCCACCGGCAACGGTGGCTTCCTGGTGCTGAGCGTTGGGGAGAGGAGTCGGCGAGGTGGATTTTGCGGTGGTCGAGCGAAAAATAGACGGAAGACCTGGATAGCGGGGGTGGGGAGCAGAGCGGCGGCAGTAGGAAAGGGCATGTTTGGCCCGTTGATGATGATCACCTCCGTGAAAAGCAAGGAAACAAGAAAGGGAACAAGAACGAAACAAATGGATTAGAGACAGAAGGAAATGAATTAATGGATGGATTTTGCATGCATTCTTTGCGTAAATCATGCAATGCAACGGCTTCGTATTTACGTTAATTTGCAAGATTAGTTTGCATACACGCCGCGCCCAGCGCGGAGCCGTGGCACAAGGACCGCGATTGTCGCTTGGATGTAGCGCGCATTGTTTCCTTGCGCGAGGCAAATGGCAGGGGGCTGAGGAGGACCATACACGCGATTCTGATAGTTGGATTTGAGTAAGGAGAGAAGATTGCGAAGCAATCCAAATGATTGATTTCTATAGAACTGTTTTTCTGGGTATATTTTTTTTGGGTGTAAAAAGGAGGCTATCTCAGCAGGAGAGGTTATATGGGGTAGAATAGGCTGGTGCATTAACTGTTTTTCTGGGTATATTTTTTAGGTGTAGGAAGGGAGGCTATCTCAGCAGGAGAAGTTATATGGGGTAGAATAAGTTGGTGTATTAGTAGGGTAGATTTACTGAGGGCACATTAGTCACTTTGCTGTGGTCATTAACTTTGACCGATATCTTCCTTTTCCCCGTCGCACGGCCGCAACTTGCACACGTAAAAAGCAGGGAGGGCCTCACCAGTCAGTCGGTCACCACACCATCTGCTGCACGGGGTGCACCGGCGCCGTCCGCTTCTCCAGGGCTCATTGCCGGCCGTCTGGAGGGGCTCGCGGCTCGCCGGCACCCGCCTGCAAAGGCCAGTTGCAGGGGATCCCCGCTGCCTGTTTGTCCGGGCTACTCCAGACGTCATTCTTTCAGAACTGCGATAGTGTTTCAAGATTGAGACAAATCTTATACTTATGCACCAGTGGATTATAAGCCTCACTTCTTAATAAGTTAATAGACATAAAAGAACCTGTAACATAGCAATGGCGCCAGCACAGGCATGAGTCCATGACCATTCATGGCGCAGAAGAACAATCAAGTGCTCTTTTTCAAGCACCGCTGTCGCTTGCCGCTCGTGATCATGAACATTCAACCTCTCGCGCGCTTCGCCTCTTGGCTAGCGAGCACGCGGGAACGGCACCTCTCCATCGAGTGCCGCACGCTCCGCACCTTGGCAACCTCACCACAGGCCGACAGCAGCCTCCTGGCGTCGACGATGGCCCCTCAAGTTGAAGTGGCAGCAAAGTCGCTGTTGTTCACCCTCACCGTAGGAGAGCACCGTGCCAGCCCCTCCCCAAGATCCACCTATGCCTGGGCCGAGGCCGACACATGCCGTCCCGCGTCCCCACCTCATGGTCAGTCGCGCCAGATAGTCTACGACGAATGTGGACATGTGGTTACGGGTGAAGGAGGAGAGGAAGGCCGGCCCCGTGTGGGTTGCCATGCATAGCCGCCGCCCTCGTCCTTGGGCCATGCGCGGGAGGCCCACGAGCTAAAGTTTCCGGTACTGGGATTAGGCCTGCAGAGGCCATGACGGCCCAGAAAATAGAATCTTCCTGAACAAAGGCGTAACCGTTTTTTTTTTTTCTTTTCCCTATACATTACCATCCTGCCCTCCCATTTTCCACCGAATCGCTAGGCCACCACCAAATCACCCCAAACCCCGCCGGCCAGCGGCCACCCTCTCGCCTCTTCGGCGTCAATGTGCCCGAGCACACGGTGGTGGACTGTGAGGAATATGAGCCGCTGAACAGGCCTGGGCCTCCCGACGAGGACGAGCCGGTCACAAGTCGCTACCTCATCACTTGGAAGAGGTAAGACAACTACCACGTTTCATTCTACTGTGCTTGCTTGTTTCATTTCATCCAGCTGTGTTGCCGCAATTCAGAATTTCAGATATCATGCATGCAAGTGATTCCTGCTGCTGGAGTAGATGTTTATCTGCTACTTGCTTGTGTTCTGCAGTTACATGCTCCATCCAGATGTCAACAGATCGAATTGCCTGATCACTTTTTCTGCATGTATTAATGATCAACATGCATGTGTCCTTTGAGTTCCCCTGTTTTATAGGAGGTTGTGGCCAAGACAAGTACAGATCTCATGTAATTGCGTTTCGTGGTGACATGGTTTGTGAATTAGTTTTAGAAACATGTCTCCCAGGACAGGATGCCTTATAAATTTGTTTGAGTTTGCATGATGATGCAGAATTCAGTTGTTGTTTTCCTTACTAAAATCAGACTCAATTGCTAACTAAGTTATTTTCCATTTCTCTGTTTCTGATCCTTATTGACTGAAAATGTATTTCATCAACTTGTACATAGCGCATTAGCTGAACTAGTTGAAGTTACACATTCGACAAAGGTAGCAATAGAGCACGCACTTCATATTAGGGGCGATCTTGTTCTCATGAGTGCTTTATCAACCATTTAATGTTTCTGTGGTGATTCTCTGTTGACTAGTAGTGGTATCCTTTTTTTTTTTCTGTGAACGCAGTTTGAGGTCACATTTCTGTCAATACAAATTAACTTGATTGTGCCAATGCTGGAACTCATGTTAGGAGGCTCTGATTATTCCATAAAGCATAAATAGGATGTTCCATTTTTGCATATTGGTATTCAAAAATGAAATTACTCTTTCACCTTGTTGCAGCTACTGGGTGCATTTAACTTCATTCTTTATAATCTCTCTTTTCATACATGGAGGATTTCTTTTTTTCCTATCAAAAAAGTGATACTTGTATGACATATGCTGCATCGACCTTTTACAGATTTTCTTTTGGCAATTTTGTATCGATCACTATCAGTGTCACTTGATGCTAGAAACTAGATTCAGCTGGTTAATAGTTTTCCTAGCAAGTACTTGTGCGTTATTGTTGCATAACCAGTAAACACACAAGAGCAGTTAGCCGTTCTTGTGTGTTAATAATTTGGTGCTCTCCCACTCACCATTATCTGACTACCATTTCTTCTCTGAAGCAGCAAAAAACGTTGGGCATCATAATCCAGATGAACATTCAGATCATGAGGATTCAAGCGACAATGGAACGATGGACGAAGGGGAAATCGAATACCTGTCACCGCAACACTCAGACCATGAGGATTCAAGTTCAAGCAATAATGGAACGCTGGGAACGATGGAGGAAGGCGAAATCGAATACCAGTCACCGCAGGAATGACGATATGCAGTGAGTTTTGACTTCCAAATCTTAGCTCACTGAGGAGGAAGCCAACGGAGGACATGAGCGATAGTAGATCTTAGCCATGGGAAACTTCGACAGGACGACTGATAAGAAGGGATATGAACTCCTCCATGTTTTGTTTGCACATGTTTTCTTCTGGAGATGTTAGCCTGTTCGTTTCGCTGGTTTATTGTGCTGAAAGTACTGTTCGCTGGTTTGTTGTGAGAAAAAAACACTGCTGGATGGCTGCTGATTGTGCTGATAAGTCCAAACGAACAGGGCGGTTATAGAAGCTGAGGCTCAACATGATGGATGGGATGGGACTAACTGAAACATTTTGGCTCCCATAATCTGATATGATGGGTTTCTTCTATTGTCTCGCCACCTGTGACTTTGCTCTCTCTGAATTTTTGTCCTGACTGCATTTGTTTTGAATCCAGTTTGAATCTTATATCCAAATGTCTGCATTCTTGTAAAAAAATGTCTTAGTGGCTGCATTCTAAGTATCCAAAGAAAAACAACATTTCTTTTGTCAGAGAAACAATCCCTTGTTTAGCAGTGGAGAAGTGCTCCAGTACTCCTTTTTCTAAATATTGAGCGGATCTCAAAGCAGCTAATCTAATTAATGATTTCTTTAATTACCAGTAAAAATGTCCGTGCATGGCAACGGGACGCATGGTTTATTGTATGATTCTCGGGCATCACTCTCTATGTTTATCGAATTTATTAATTGGGCTTAATCCAACCTTAAGTGAATCAAATAAATTTTAAGACTCGCCACCCTCAGATTGCATATTTGGTTGGTAGAGAGATACACGGAGAAGAGAGGCGAGTCTATCCACTGAAATTATGGAAACTATACATATTGTCAAGCTGCTGAACAATTCCTTCACAATCAGGAGAACAAATTATTTAAGCTTGTGTGGTTATTTGTTTCCTATAAATCAAAGGAATCAATGTAAACGTTATCAAGAGAAAGATATTAGGAAACCGGTAAAAAAAGTATAAACAAACTAATTTGGTCATGCATCAAAATATTTGAATTTTAATTATTTGGTACCTATATTTTTTTGGTTTTTAATTAAAAATGATGTACCGGTGCAAGCGAAAAGATACACTAAAATAAACTTGTAATATAGAGAAAAAACATTGTTGTTGCCTGAAGCACAGCAGATCTGCAATCTGCTCACAAAAATCAAACATTAAAATTTTTTTTGGAAATGTTTTTTTACTGAAACTGATTTGTATTGTCATCTGAAGTAATTATGAAATTAGTAGTATTTTTTTGTGAAAACAAAATACTTAGAACATTATTTTGAGATAGTCTTTAATCTGGTGAGGGTCTATTTGTAGTTCACTGTAGATGGCAGAGGTAGTTGGATAGTTCTATCAGACTCAGAGAATAGCTTAGAATGTGCATATAGAGTAAAGGTAGGGGCTGATTGAAAAATGGCAAGCACTATGCTACGCACTCAGTCCACAGGTCGTGGACCAGCGGCAGGATGAGGGTGCGGTTCACCAAGGATCATGTCCACCTCGAAGGGTTATGGGTTCTTTTAATCGTGGCTATAGATCTTAGGATGGACAGCTAAGAATGCCTTTATTATTTATATCTGTATTTAGATGGTATATCTTGATTTATTTTCTAAAGGAAAACAGACTTATTTAGGAGTGACGTAAGGATGATGTCATCCATCTGATAAGGAGCATTTGAGCCAGGCACACACAGGGCTGCTTGCTTCGCTTGCTCTCGCGTTGTCGCTGCGCGCGTGCAATGGGCGGGGCGTGCGCCTGCGCGTGCGCGTGCCTACGAATGGGCCGGATTTCTCGCACGAAGAGAGGCGGACGGGCCCAACGCGAATACGGGAAGGCAGAAAAAGATAAAAGAAGGAAGAAAAAGATACGGATAGTCAACACGGTTCATCTTTTATATATCCGTAACACCGACACAGGCACAATCAAACGAATGGGCCGCGCCTGTTTTTCTAGTTATACTAGAAACCAACGCCGCGCCTACCGTGAGCTTGTCATTCTATAGTGTTATCTATTCTATATTACAGTAAAACAGATAAGGTACAGTTGATGCTATGTAAATATATATACGGATGAATTGTAAAATCGTTTTGAATTTAGAATTTTACTCTATAATGAAGTTGTAGATTTTGGAGTTGTGGACAATTTTTCTGAACACTTTTTAATTTGAAAACATTTTGATGTCCAAATTATAGGTACAACGGATCACATGTAAACATTTATGCAAACGCTTTGCGAAAGTGCTTTGAATTTTAAAATTTATTCTATTGTAGTTTTTGTTTTTTTATCAATTTTTTTTGCTGAAACACTTTTGATTTGAACGCGTTCTTGACAGTATAAAGCCCTTTGAATTTTAATTTTTGTTGTATAGCAAAACTTTTGGTTTTGAAATTTTGAGCATTTTTTTGTATTCAAAACTTTTTTGGCGTAAAGACGTTTTGGTGTCCAAAATGTAGGTACAATGGATCCTATGTAAACATTTATGTGGATGAATTGTAAAAGCGCTTTGAATTTGGAATTGTGCTCTATAACAAAGCTGTAGATTTTGAAATTGTGGACAACTTTTGTATTGAACATTTTTTAATTTGAAACTATTTTGGTGTCCGAATTGTAGGTACAATAGATAGCATGTAAACATTTATGCAAACGCATCGCGAAAGCATTTTGAATTTAAAAATTTACTGTATAATAAAGTTTTAGTTTTTAAATGTTTGATCAAATTTTATATTGAAGAACTTTTGAGTTGAACACGTTTTGGTACTCAAATTGTACTATAATGTTGCCCGTGTAAAAGAAACGAATGGAATGAGTGTGGTTTGGTTTAAATTAAAATCCGAGAGTTTTTCTAAAAAAACAGAGAGAGAACCAGGACGGCAGGTTGATTTCGAGAAAATTTAAGGGTTTCTTTGCAAATTTTTATGAACCATGGAGGCTGGACTGCGGGTTGATTTTGAAAAAGTTTTGGCTTTTTTCGCATAAAAACTGAGAGAGGAGGTCAGACTGCGGGTTGATTTCGTTAGATGTAGAGGACTTTTTTTTGTAAAATTACCAAAGCTCGCTCGATCCGAGCCGTCCGTGCGCCCGATCCGACGACCAGGATTTAAAGGTGACGTGGCCACGCTCTCGGGCAGAGCTTGCACCTGAGATTCGTTGTAAGAAGATATGTATGTTGCTCCTTCCAAATGCACTCCCACTAGAAAAAAAAACGAAAGTTCTAACCATCACTCGGTTTTGTCTTCTTCGTACCGTCGGTTTCTTTTCTTTTTTTTTTCTGGGCTTTATTTACTTTGTTCTTCCTTTTGTTGTGGTTTCTTGAATACAGCCCGGTCCATAACCGTGTCGGCTACCAATCAAACATTGGAGCCGTTCGGCTGGAATTATAAGCCGGCTGAAAAACACTGTTGGCTGATTTTTTGTGAGAGAAAAATACTGTTCCGGCTGAAAAAACAAGCTGAATAAGACGGATTATAAGTCAGATGAACAGGACCATTGGCACAGAGGATCATAGCCAGGTTTGTACGGGCTGGAAGCCCAAAAGCCACTCAGACCAAGCGCCTAGCCCATTACGTATTCCGAACGAAAAAGTCTATTATGTTGCTGTAGTTTGATTTTCTTCATTGAACTCTAAAACCGAATATTCTACAACTTGAATTCTTGAAACTGTTCGAATTACCTTCTTGCCATGGTTTGAGGTGGTTTTGTGCTTTTTTAGTTAAAAAATTTTGGGGAATACTTGATTAAGGTTTTTAAACCACAGAAAATGTCTATATACTTTTAACCATAGTATGATTTTGTTGCTTGACCTCTAATATCGGATATTAATATTATATACCCTAAACTCTTGAAACCATTCAAATTACCTCCTTACCATGGTTTGGAGTGGTTTGACTGTGGTTTTGTCCTTTTTAGTTAAAAGAATTCAATAAATGCTTGATAAAGGTTTTTAAACCACAGAAAATGACTTTTACAATTTCCAAAAAAATCGGAGACATATTTTGATACTCCATACCCCAATAAAATATTCTAGATGCTTCAAAAAAAGATTTATGGTGTGTTTGGTTTGAGGAATGGGGTGGTCCATCATCTTCTCACTCCTCACAATTTGTATTTGGTTCGTGGAATAGAATGAGTTGATCCATCACCACCTCATTCCTCACAAACTAATAATTAGTATATGCATGAAAAATGAGTTGGTTCCACCAAAATTTATGGAATGAACTCATGATGCATCATCCCATGATGCATGGGGTGACTGCACAAACCAAATTGAATGGAAAATTTCAGTTACTAAGTGGTACGTCAAGAGAGCATGCAACACCATCGTCATACACGCGAACTGGCCGGGATTGATCTAAGATTAGCCAGGTTATTATTATATTGATCAGGGATAGCCACTAATAATGACCGTACCTTCCGTTCCTATTTGCAATGCATGCATGCAACAAAAGTGGCGGAACACCACTGCTTGCTTGCATTGCTCGTCGCTCTGGATCTATATAAAGAGGGAGCTGATCGAGGAATGAAATGAAGAAGCAGGAAATTAAACTACAAAAGCTATATATTAGATCGATCGAGCAGATGATATATATGTCGACCATGCTAGTGAGAGATGAGTAGACAACAGAAGAAGTTACTCTTGTCCTTGCTGCTGGTGCTGTCCTGGCTGCCGGCACCATGCATCATCATATGCCAGCAGCAGCAGCAGCAGGATCGACGCGCCGCTAGCTGCCCATGCCTGGGCAAGGACGGCAAGGCCCTCGGTGCGGACGGCAGCAACACCGAGACTGTGGAGTCTGACTACTTCATCGTCGACAGCGTCGTGTTCTCGGTGCTGCTTCCGTCCACTCCGAGGAGCTTGCCGCCGCCGCTGCCCAAGCCGAATGTGCAAGGCAAGATCGACAGATGGGGTGGCGAGGCTGAGGCACCTACGCTGCGGGTGCCGGGATCTAAGGTAATAGTAACGATTTGTTACAAAACAAAATATTACGGATATCACACTAAAAATAACATTTTTTTAGTATTAGCACAACATACTTTTAAACTTAAATTGTTGTGGTATATATTCTTTATTCTAAAGAAAAAGAAAAAAAAAGAAAAATAGGAGGGACATGACTCCTGTCTTATTCCCTTCTGGATTCCTACTAGACTTCGTATTAGATAGGATAGGTGCTCCGATCCTTGTCACTACTCTTTAGTAGGTGTTATGGACAGGATCCATGAGTCTCTCAGGACAAAGTGCGTCCCAGAAAGGGTATGACCTCAACATAATTAAGTTGTACTGCTCCCTCAAGTGCACTATTGATGGCGGCCATGGTGCTCTTTATATGACCACAAAGGACCGCATACTTCAAGCCCTGCATAATCAAGGGCACCATCAAATTCATCTTCGGCTCTGCACAATCAAGGTCACTTTACGAAGATGAAGTCTACTGTGCCTTTAATGGTGCAGGATTTGAAGTATGCAGCCCCTTCTGGTCGTACAGAGTGTCTTGGACACCGTTAATGGTGCACTTGAGGGAGGAGTACAACTTAATTACACTGAGACCACACCCTTTCTCGAGACACACTTTGTGCCACGAGACTCATGAATCCTATCCATACCACATGCTGAAGAGTAACGGTGAGGCGGAGCACCTATCCTATCTACTACGATGTCTAGTAGGAATCCAAAAGGAAAAGATGGGAGTCGTGTCACTCCTATTTTTTATTTTTTTCTTTCTTTAGAACAAAATAATACCACGACAATTTAAGTTTAAACTTGTGTTATTGTATTACTAAAAAATGTTATTTTGAATATGTGATGTCCACAACATTTTGTTTTGTAGTCAATCAACACTATTACACTCGTGCTGTAGTATATCGAGCGCAATATATACAAGTTCTATGCTACCAGGTCTGGAGAGACACCAACAAATAGGGCAAATTTCATGAGGAAGCACCGGAGAATTGAACAAACATGTGCATACAGTCTTGAGCACTTTGTTTTCCGTGTAGATATTAAATTCTGAAGAAGTTTGCAGGCATCTCCAGGTTTCAATGATCAGCGCCCTGTTCGCTTGGCTGATAAGCTATGACTGAAAGTACGGTTGACTGATTTGTTGCAAGAGAAAACACTGTACCATGACTGATAAATTCAAGCCGTTCTTTCGATAGATTCAACGATCTCTAATATTTGCAAATTGGCTGTATGATTGAATATGGAAATGAAAATTAATCCCACAAACCTTCTTGCTGGTTAAATAAATTGGCATCGACTGTGCTGCCATCACCAAACACATATATTAGAGAGAATGGCAGGATGGCCCTTCAAGCTCTCATATACTTGTAGTCAGGCTATCCGCACTTATGGACCTCTATATTCATCCTCTATACGTTCTAGTCAGCAAGATTCTCTTCTCTATACTCAATTCTCCCGCACCTATCCATCCTCTATATCATCCTCTATCCACTCTATCCACTGTGGAACTCACTTGTCATTTTATCTAAATATATCCATGTGTGATCTAGTTTTGAAGGATTTATTGAGACGAATTTAATGGTGCAATCGAAATTTAATTTGAATTTTTGGTTTGTGAGTTATAACATTTTTCCTTTATTTAGCTAGTGGGGTCTGCCACTGCACACTATAGAGTAAGCACTGTACTACTCTAAATATAGAGTGAGAGAAATAATAGAGTATCGTTTTAGAGTACCTAGTGCAGCAATTTTTACTCTATATTCATACTCTAAAGCTTTAGAGTATCTCTTTAGAGTACCCACCGCGGGTAGTGTTAATATGGTAATTGCACCGGACCTCTAACCAGTAATGGTAACATTGTGCGTCCAATGAAACTTGTATAAACAGTGAAATTTACATCGGTCAATTTAAATTAAAAGGTAGAATAATTTAAGTGGCTAGCTTTGTAATCTTATCTCCTTTTTGTTTTTCCTTTTTCTCGTCTAATAAAAATACGGCAAAACTCTTACCGCCTTTCTAAAAAAATTTAGGTGGCTAGCAGCCTAGCAATCACGACTCGCCTCAACTGGAAATAAACGGACTCTGAGTCATAGTCCGCGTCCGCGCGCCAAATGCACGCACTGCAGGCCTCCGGTCCGCCACGGCGCCACGCCATATAAGGAGGATGGGCCGCGCCCTCAGACTGGCCACTATGTATCGTTTTTGCGGTGCTTGAAGAGGAGTGAGAAGGTCCAAGCATCGGTGCCAGCCACTGTGGGTACCGGTGCCAAGTTTTCATTTTGTTGAGCCGGCTTAAGTTGCTGTCTCGGTGCCTGGACGAATAAAATAATATATCCTAGGCGGCCATTGGTGCTGATGACTAAAATACTATATTCCAGGCGGTCGTTGGTTGTGACCGTTGGCCTGGTAGCCGTTGCTGCTTGCTACATACTATACTCACACGAACAAACATACACTAGGCATATATCCAAAGCAAAGTTCAAAGATGGACAACTATTCCTGTCATAGTTTCTCAAATATTCTCAACTCACACGTTCCAGAAACACCAAGTCCAAACACACAACAGTACCCAAATTTCCAAACCTTCCATCAATAGCAACAATACCACATAAACTATCCACCCACAAATTTTTATGGTCCCTACCCACAAAATATCAGCAATCCCTTTAGAGGACCACCAAGTTTCCAGCACTTCTCTTTCCCATCACCAACATACCATGGAGGTTACCAGGGCAATGTTACACCATCTCCAATTGGATCGATGCCCTTCTTTGGACCTAGTGGTGGCAGCAACTCCAGGGGTGATAAGAGCAGCCTCATTGCTTCATCTTCTCCGGTGTCCAGAACCCATCTAATGGAGTCAACACCTGTTTAGCATGAAAAAGAAAGTGAGAGCAGCACAGATGATGGTGAAAAGTAAAGAGGTCGCAAGCTTTGGCGTGAAGAGGAGAACCTACGCCTAGTAAGTGCCTGGCTCAAGAATTCTAATGATCCAATCGATGGCAATGGAAAGCCTCGAGATCGTTTTTGGAAGGAAATTGCAGCTGAATATAACAAGACTGCTCCCAAGCAGCAAAGAAGAACAACAAATCAGTGCAAAGAACACTGGCACAAGAATATGCCTCTCATCAACAAGTTCAATGGAGTCTACAATGATGTCAAGAATAGAAATGCTAGTGGTCAATCTGATGATTAGCTTATGGAGGAGGTTCGAGCAAAGTGGAAGGGACTTACAAAGAAGAAACGACCATTCCCATTGGAACATTGGTGGGCAGCAGTGAAGGGCCAACCTAAATGGGCAAGAGCTTACCCAATTCATGAAGTGCAGAAGAGGATTAAGCTGAATTCTTTTGGTGCTTGCACCTCTTCTTCAGCTCAAGACACAGATGATGCATCTGTTGAATCGCGGCGAACGCAAGGGAGAGATACAGCCAAATCTGAGAAGAACAAGAAAGGAAAACAAAAGTGTTCAGAAGGAACTCTTTCTACAGAGAAAAGCATGCAGAAGTTCAATGAACTGCAACTATGGAAGTCTAGGGCTATTGAAAAAATGGCTGAAGCAGTATTAGCTCAAGTTGCAGTTGATGACAAGAATGCTAAAAATAATAAGTAGAAGAACAAGTTAGACAAGCTTGCAACATATATAGAACTTTTTGACAAGGATACTTCAGCTTATGATGACGATGCCTTACGAAGACATAAACAAGTCTTGGATTACCTAGCTTCAGAGCTTTTCCCACGAGAAGCTTAATTTGTACCTCTATTATTCACTGTGTTTGTACAAGTAGCTTATCATGATGTTTCTGTAGAAGTAGCTTCTCATGTATCAGGTAGTTTACATAATGTGTTTCTAGAAGTAGCTTTATCATGTGATTTCCATAATATATCTTGTTCCCTATTTATGTATTCTTGTTATAGAAATTTATAATGTATTGAGAACTTTTATTAAGCACCTATCACTACAAATATTTATTTTATAGCCCACCTGTACAATTTATTCCATTGGAATCTAGCTGTTGTAAAAAGTTGCAATTCTAGTTCCAGTGTTGAAATCTAGCTGTTGCAGCACATTTGGATTGTAGTGATTTCAATCTAGCCGTTGGAACTAGCTGTTGTGACCACCTTTCCCCTATAAATAAAAGGTGATGCTCTCATAACAATTCACACCACAAACCAATACACACCTCCCAGCATACTCTCACATCTAGGGGCTGAGGGAATGGTATCAGATCCACATGAGCATGCAGCAAGTTCTCCTGAAGAACCAACAAATAGGATTAACATCCAGCAGTTCTTTTGGGAGTTCATGAATGATCTAGTGGAAGCTGAGATCGAGGCCAAGTTTCAAGGTCAGATTGAGGCTCAACTAGGAGGTATGTCCAATGACCATCGTCACTTTCCTAGAAGACATATAGAAAGAAATCGGAAAGCTGCTAGTGATAGGCTCGTTGCGGACTATTTCTCAGAAAATCTAGTGTCCAATGATATTTAGTTCCGGCATAGGTACCGTATGAAACGTCACATATTCCTACAAATTGTACGCACTTTAAGTACTTGGTCTCCATATTTCTGTCAAAGGAACGATGCATTTGGAAAAGTGGGCTTTTCACCTTTGCACAAATGCACAGTTGCTATGCGCATGTTAGCATATGGTACACCTACTGACATGTGGGATGAAAATTTCAGAATAGGAGAAACCACAATTATTGAGTGCATGAAAAAATTCTGCCAAGGTGTGATTGCAAATTTTGGTAACAAATATCTAAGGAAGCCTACTAGAGAAGATATTCAACGTTTACTTCATATAGGTGAAGCTCATGGTTTTCTAGGTATGTTGGGGAGTCTAGATTGCATGTATTGGCAGTGGAGGAATTATCCAAAGGCATGGAGGGAGCAGTATACCCGTGGTGACATAAAACATCCTAGTGTCATGCTAGAAGCTGTTGCCTGACAAGATCTTTGGATATGGCATGCATTTTTTTTGGTGTTGTTGGGTCCAACAATGACATCAACGTCCTAAACCAGTCACCTTTCTTCACTGAAGTACTTCAAGGAAGAGCCCCAGAAGTTCATTTCATGGTCAATGGAACTGAGTACAAAATGGAGTATTACCTAGCAGATGGCATTTATCCCGAGTGGGCAACATTTGTAAAAACAATACCCTTACCTCAGTGTGAGAAAGACAAACTGTATGCAGAGCATCAAGAGGGAGCAAGAAAGACGTGGAGCGTGCATTTGGTGTTTTGCAAGCTCGCTTTGCTATTATACGCAACCCATCACGTATGTGGCAGATGAACTCACTTGCTGAAATCATGTATGCATGTATTATACTGCTTAATATGATTGTGGAGGATGAGAGGGATTCTTTTAGAGTCCACTATGACGACAACTACACTGGCGGATCCAGTGGGTTGCACAGGTATGGTATGGCATACCCTAGGCCCAGCCCAACAAGCATACATGTATTATGCAAAAAAATAAAAAAATCCCCATTCCCTTCCCTCCCCGCATCCGCTTGGTGGCTCCTAGCCCTCACGCGACGGAAGGCGACTCGCGAGTCGTGAGCGCCCGAGTCCTCTCCCCTGCCGGCATGCCCCATTCGGCCCTCCTGGCGGCGTGCGACATCCTGCTCTCCCGACGGCATGCGACCAACGTGCTCCGGCTCTGCCCTGGTGCCTCATCTCCCGGCGGCCAGCCCCACCCTGGCAACCCGCCTCCAGCCAGTCGGCCCCCGCCAGGGCGCCAAGCTATGTTGGGCTCCCCTTATGGCATTGCCCCAGCCCCCAGCTGGTGAGAACTCGGTCCCCTCTGCTCTCCCCTGCATTTTCTTTAGTTTTCTCCCAAATCCCTAACCCTAACTTTACTGTTATCTAATTTGATAGATAGTTGTTGTTTGATTTTTGCTAGATTTAGTTCAATTGATGTAGCTTATAGATGTATGCAGTAGGAATTAGGAATGTATTGGTCCATTACTTATGCATTATGCAACTTGGTTATAGGATTTGTGAACTATGAAGAGGGATGGAGACATTGCTTCTATGTTCCGGAAGCATGATGCAAAGAAACGTGCTTTAGCTTCATCTCCCGTGGTGCAAAAGGAAAATCAAGAGCAAGACCAAGAGGAAGAGAGAGTAATTAAAGAAGTTGTTGGTCCTACTCCTACACCACCTACTCCATCTTTAGAACCAATTGAAGATGTGTTGCCACCTCCACCTCCACCACCACAATCACCGCCGCTGCCACCACCATCGCCACCGCCACCATCAGGTTTTGATGTCAATCACCTTCCACATGATCCCGGTGAAAGGTTGCCTATTGCAAGTTATCATGCTAATGATCAAGATGCAGTTAGAAGAGCATATATTCTTAGAGGGGCATTCTAACCTTATGCACATGAATTTCCAAAAAGAAAAATTGGAAATAGAGATCGTAATTTCACATGTATATGGTTTGCCAAATATGATTGGGTTGAATATAGCATCAAGAAGGATTTTGTATTTTGCTTTTTCTGCTACATGTTCAAAAGCAAGAAATACAAGGGCAAGGGGTCGGATAAATTTCTTGTAGATGGTTGGAGAAATTGGAATGTAGGAGACAAGTCACTTTTGAAACATTATCGCTCTCAAGCACACAAGGAAGCTCATGAAAAGTACATTGGCTATTTAACTCCTGCTGCAGCTATAGATGATAAAATTGAGAAGTGGAGTGATGAGGAAATAAGGCTTTATAAAATTAGATTGACTTATTCACTAAGATGTATCAAGTTTCTTTTGCATCAAGGGTTGGCATTTCGTGGACATAATGAAAGTGAAGAGTCTAGCAACAGAGGGAACTTCATAGAATTGTTGAAATTTCTTGCAGCAAATAGTGAAGAAGTGAACAAGTTTGTGCTGAACAATGCTCTAGGTAATTGCTCATTGACTAGCCTAATGATCCAGAAGCAAATTATTTCATGTTTTGCTATAGAGACTAGAAAGAAAATAATTGAAGAGATTGGTGAAGATCGCTTTGCTATCTTAGCTGATGAGTCAAGTGACGTATCACATAAAGAACAACTAGCTCTTTGTTTGCGTTTTGTTGATAAATTGGGAAGGCCACGTGAGCACTTTGTTAGAGTAGTTCATGTAGATGATACTACCTCTTCATCACTTAAGGAAGCAATTGAGTCTTTACTTGTTAGTCATGGCTTGACTCTAACTAGCATCCGCGGTCAGGGATATGATGGGGCTAGCAACATGAAAGGGGATATTAAAGGGCTGAAAACATTGATTATGCAAGAGTCACCTTCTGATTATTATGTCTATTGCTTTGCACATCAACTACAACTAGTTCTTGTTGCCGTTGCTAAGGACAATACCGATTGTGTTTGGTTCTTAGAACAAGTAACCCTCTTGCTGAATATTGTTGGTGTTTCTTGTAAGCTCCATTGGATGCTTCAAAGTGCTAGACTGGAGAGTATCATGAAAGCACTTTAATGTGGTGAACTCAGAACTAGGAGTGGACTAAATCAAGAGATGGGGTTGGCTAGGCCTGGTGAGACTAGGTGGGGCTCTCATTACAGAACTATGTGCAACATCATTTCTATGTATCCTATAATCCGTGATGTACTCATCACTCTTGGAGAGGATACAACACATAAGGCTGATTGGATAAAAATTTATTTTATGGTTGGATCATTTGAGTCCTTTGATTTTGTGTTCAGTCTAAACTTAATGTTTATTATTCTTGGATACACAAATGAATTATCTGAATGTTTACAAAGGAGAGAGCAAGATATTATTCATGCAATCCAACTTGTTAGTGTGGCAAAAAACAGAATGCAACACTTGAGGTCTGAAGGATGGAATCAATTCCTTCAAAAGGTCACTTTGTTTTGCAATAAACATGGTGTGGAAGTTCTTGCAATGGAGGCTAATTATGTGCCTTTTGGAAGATCACGGCGGTTTGTCCAAAATCAAACAAATGATGATCACTTTAGAAGAGAGGTATACATTGGGGTCATTGATAAAATAAGTCAAGAGCTTGATAGTCGGTTTGATGAGGTTAATATGGAGTTGCTTTCTTGCCCGAGCATCGTCGAGACCTATCGCTACTGCCGTCGGTCCTTGCAGCGAGGCTTCGACTGCTGCCAGCCATCGTGGTGTAGCTTGCCGTGGCCTCTGCGTGCAGCTGATGCTAGACCCCACGACATGGCTAGCAGCGCCCCCTGACGCGCGGCTGATGGTGGCCCCCGCGGTCCGGCTAGCGGTGCCCCTGCCGCGCGGCTGATGCCTGTCCCCGCGCCTGGCTGGCGGTGCCCCCTGCTGCACGGCTGATGCCGGCCCCCGCGGCCTGGCTAGCAGCGCCCCCCGCGGCATGGCCGGTGGTGGCGAATCACGGCGTGCCTGGCGGCCGCACCGGCGGCGCGGCATATGGTGACCAGATCGACGAATGAGTGCTATGGAGTCGCGATTTGGAGGAAGGCAAGCTTGATTTAGGGATGGAGAGGTCGATTGACGCGATTCTAGGGGACTGATTTGGGTAGGGACGGAGAGATCGAAGCGGAGATGTAAGGGGAAAAGTCCCTCGCGCGTGAGCTATCGAGAAGGAAGGCGATGCTTCTGTGCTAGGGGGTCCACACACACAGAAAGGCACGGTGCCGACGTTGTGGGTACGAAGGAGTCCAGGCATCGGTGCCCAAAGGCAGGGGTTAAATTTTTTTAGCACCGATAACACTGTGGACAGTCTCACCATTGCAACTCTCCTAGGCAATAGAACAACAACACTTATAGCAAGCTAGCCACCTAGAGATGAGAGGCTGTCCAGGATGGACGCACGCAAAGGCCAGGTGAACATGTCCATGCAGTCGATCAAGGAGAGGGCAGCCGCTGTCGAAGGGCGCCGTCAAGCAGCGACTAAGAGGAAAGTCATCCGTGTCGCAGCGCGCCAAGCCGGAGGGGACGCGCCGCGCCGAGCCAGACGAGAGACGCGCGAGACATACATGCATGCTCTCAGGGCCGTACCTAAGAATTTGAGGCCCTGGTGCAAAACTTAAAGAGGGCCCTACATGTAAGATGTGGCAATACAAAAAAAAGTTTTAAAGTCATTTCTCCCTTTATCTCAAAATGTAAGCTGCACATTATTTGAGATTTGAACTTTGTTATGTTTGGTCAATAATCAGCCTAATTGTATGAAAAATTGTACAATAAAAGTGGTTAAATTGGACTTATATTTATGAGCACATTCTAATGTTAAAACTTTTGCCATAGATGATGCTCCAAAAAAAAACTTTTGCCATATGTGATATACTATGAGAGAAATTAGTAATTATTTGTGACCTTAAAAGACTACACCAAGTTAAACTAGGACTTTCAGCCATGGCTTATAAGCCGTACATTGTTTTTCTCTCACAACAAATTAGCGAACAATACCTTCAGCCGTGACTTTTCAGCCAAGCGAACAGAGTATTTTGGATAGATGTATAACTATAGCATATTCTTTTCTAACCTTACTCAGAATTACATCATATATGCGAGTATTCTTTCCTTCTTCTCATGCGTCTTCTTAGACCTTTTGTTCTTACGACTAGCGATGAAAACGACATGTATATTTTTCGACAGTATTCGAGACCGAATTCGTTTAGAGGGGTTTTAATCCGTCCGTATCCGAGTCCGGATATTTAACATCCGATACCGTATTCGTATCCGAATATTTAAATCACATATTTATGATGTCGATATCCAATCGTATTCTATCCGACATTTTTTATATTATCCGTATTCGAATCCGAATCCGGACATAAATATGAAAACAAATACGATATCAGTAATATCCGTCCGTATCCGATACGTTTTCATCCCTACTTACGACATAAAACATTACATGGGGTTATACTAAGAGTTACCTAATTTGTATTAATGGAATTATGTATGTATATATGCACTTAAGTAAAATTTGGGGCCCTAATTTTTGGAGGGCCTTGTGACATCGCTCCACTTGCACTGCCCCATGTACGGGCCTGCATGCTCTGTTTGGTCCTGTCGTCGTAGGCACATACAAAGTGGTGTCACGTGCTGATGCCACCACCCACCAAGGAAGCCACTAGATTGGAGAGACACAACGGTGCCAGGAAGGCAGCCGCACCTGCATGGCGCTAGGGATAAGGGACACATACGAAGTGCCTCCGGCCACACGGAGTTACAGGTACGCGCACCAGCTTCAGTGCTGCACCGACTTCTGAGTTCTGACGCACAAGCCCTCACGACGTAAGATAGCAGCCCAGCCAGCGAGCATCCTCGCCGAGATGCCAGGCCGTGGAGAGGCTGCGTCTCTGAGCACCTTGCAATGTGTATAGCTATTGCAAGTCTTTCCAAAGTTTCTCTATTCACGTCAAATCAAGTAAATGACCACTCATAATTAGAAGGTTAAATGTGTTTCTATTTATTTCTCTCATTAGTTTAATTTAAGTACACTTATACAACTATTATTATCATAAATATTTATTTTTTAAAATATATAGATATTTCGCTTACATTTCGTACCGTGTTGCTACGTTATGTGGCAATCTGTTCCAATTAGTATGTTTGTGGTGCTTTGATGTCGTAGATCTAGCCTTCTTGTATTCTGTTGGTGCTCATGTCATCGTCATAGTTCCTTAGATGTTTCATTTTGTTCATCTAGGGTTTACTGCTCCTCTTATTATTGGTTTATGGTGAATGGTCTTCATCTGATGCACCACTGTCTAGCGTCGGTGCTTTTGTCCTGTTTGTTTCCCTCTACTTTCTGTCGATTTCTTTCCACGCGAGGCAAGCCCCATTTTCATTCAGATAAACAAAAATACAGGAGTTTGATTTAACATAAGACCAGAAAGAAACAAGCAAAGCACTCTAGCATATCTAACCTCTGTCTCAGAGATAGACAACACCTAGGAGCGAAAGATCTAATAACCGTTTAGCAGACGATAGAGAAAGACAACTACTGGCCTATTATAGACCATCCAAACCAAGACCATAGAGTAACCTTATATCACAGAACCCACATCAACATATCCAGATTCTAGCCTTCTAGGACTATGCCTCCACTTCTACATCATCAGCTTGAGGATATCCTTGTTGCAACCTTTCCTGCCTGTCTTCAACCTTGGACTTGGGAGCGAGGATTTTTGCCGCCACTTTAAGCATGGTATTGACTCCATTGACGAGCATCTCCCTTACTACCTCAGCATACAAACATGTCCAAAAACGCATTAAAGCACACACATGACAAATAATCTCGATGGGGTTATTAAACTTTCTAATTTTCTATCGATGATGTCAAGTTGTAGCACATGGGTGGCTTCTATCTCTGAAGCAGCGTCTGCTACAGCGTGTTGCCCACTTTGTCAATAACTTGGAACTAGTGATGCACATTATGAAGCCAGCAAGTCATGCCTGAGTTCTAAAATTTATACACAACTTGTTAATGTCATTTTTATTTGCTGCAAAACAAGCCTGGTTGCCTTGTTCTTCTAATGCTGGTGAATATTATTGTGTTGGTGGCATAGGAGCATGCAGCTCCATGCTACAGGCGTAGGCAACGGCCATGTAAATAAACACAATCTCCTTTGGGT
The DNA here is from genome assembly GCA_038087645.1 of Saccharum hybrid cultivar R570. Classification (NCBI taxonomy): domain Eukaryota; kingdom Viridiplantae; phylum Streptophyta; class Magnoliopsida; order Poales; family Poaceae; genus Saccharum; species Saccharum hybrid cultivar. The sequence continues at coordinate 30,476,812 of JAQSUU010000001.1, read as the reverse complement.
AGTTAGGTTAGTTGGCCCATGGCCCATTGTTGGTACATGCAAACAAACATAGGATAAGAGGGTCCAGGCCCAACAAAAGCAGGGAAACAAACAAGGACATTTGCACCCTGGAACCAGGCCTTGTTTGTCCTGGCCAGGCTGGGCCATACGGGCTATCTTGGTCTAGGCAACCAAACAGGTCCTGTATATATATCTAAAAAGGTGTTGTTATTTCCTGAGCCCGTCTCGCTCTGTGGCACAAGCGGTGGATACCGCCACCTCGTGACTATCGTGCTCTCACCGACTGTCGTCCTGTCTTCTCTCCACGCGATGATGCGCCTCTGCAGACCGCCGGACGGGCACAACGTGCTGCAATGACGATGCGTCTCCGTCGCCCGGTCGTGGCTGTGCCGTGAAGACAAAGACGCCTGCGCGCAGGCTAGGCACAACCCATGCCACAATGCCGATGTATTATACAATATATTTTCATAATGTGCTTACTTTATGCATAATAGATGTGTTGTTACTCTTTCTTATAAAATTAGTTAAATTTAAGATAGTTTGATTTACACGGATGGTAGGAGTTGATTTATTTGGGGACAGAGAGAGTATAATGTTTTTATAAATAAAGATAGCTTTATTTGTTGCATAACTGTGGGTATATATATATATATATATATATATATATATATATATATATATATATATATATATATATATATATATATATATATATACACACACACACACACTACTCCCAGGGAGTAGTTACTCCCATGTTTATGTCTCTAGATTTAGAGTATATATGACCTAACGAAGTATATGAACACGAAGTATATGACCATACTAGACCGTCTATGGTAGTATGTATGTCAAGTATGCAAGTATACGTAGAGTATATGGTTATACTTATTTTATATACTACAATAGTGATATTTTAGTAATATATTAAAAAAATATGAGCTCTGCTAAATTTTTTACATAGTAAGATTTAGAGTATCTTAAAATAAGTACGTAAATATACTCAAGGTGATAAATGAGTATGCATCCAGGAGGCTGACCTAAAACAGCCGTAGCTAGACCATCCTAGCAAAAGGCCTCTAGTTTCGATATTACATAAATAAAAAACAACCAAAACTGACGCAACAGTGCAGCCTAGGAGGTGGCCCCTTCGCGACTGCCTAGACGAGCCCTTTCCACCGTCCGGGAAGAGTGCGTCTAGTGCTTTGACGTTCGACTCAGTCAGGTTGCCGGTGAAGATCTTGTCAATGGCCTCCAGCTGTGATGCGGATGCGCTGATGGACCCTTGGTGTAGCCCATGCGTTGCATGATCAGCACCTCACATCGCTTGGAAGCAGGTACTCGAGAGAGGCTCTGGGCCACCAACTGTCTGCTCCGCCATGGCAGCACCGGCTTAGCAGGAGGCTGCTTGGGTGGACTGGTGATTAAGAGCGACCTTCGCTTGACCTACACCTCCACGGAAAACCATGCGAGGCACCAAGCGGCCTCGCGTGGCGTGGGCGTCGCGTCGGCTTGGTCTTCCGGACCTGCATCAGCGTAGAAGGATTGGGCGTGGTTTGGCTAGGTGGCCAGACCTCACCATCCCCTCCTCGCGCCTCAGGGCCTACGATCACGGGCTGTTCCATCGGTGGAGGCGTGCCCCGCGCGGGCGACAATGGAGGCGAGTCTGTCGTGCCCACCAACGAAGCTTGAACCTCCGGAGGGGTGGATGCCATAGCTAGCTGACACTCAGGCGACAGTGTGACCGCTGGTCAGCTCGCGACGAGCGAGGCGACAAGCTCGTCTAGCATCGGGTCTACGGAGGTGACCCAAGCAGGAGGCCCGTGCCCTTGCACAGTGCCATCACTAGTGGATCTGGCTCAAGGAAGCAGCGTGCGACGGTCGAAGCAGCGGTGTTGTCGGCGTAGTCGACAGGCGCACCCATGCTGATGTGCATTGCCGACTCACCCCGACGCCGCCGACATCGTCGTTGGCGTCGATGGCTATTGTTGGAGCCCCCCATGGCCCCCTGCGCGGTCCCGTCCGAGGTCGGTGGACTACCGAGGGGAGCCTGTTGGGAGGCCAGTGGTTTGTCGCTACAAGTTGAGTGCCGAGGCAGGCCACCACCCTTCGTCATTGACCTGGACCACTTGTAGTCCCTGGTGAGGTGGCAAAATCCGCAGCAGTTGAAACATCTGTCGCAGAGCTGCGCGGGGATCTTCCGAGCCTGGCTACGCTAACCTGGGCGTGGCGAGGCTCACCCGAGGCAGCCGCGGGTCTTGTCTCCTACCGGGGTAGGATCTCCCGCCATCCATCGGCGTTGGAGGCAGAGACCTGTTTGCGGGCGTTGAGGCGTTGGTGGGCAGGGACATGACCATCCATTGGTCGAGCAGGCAGGCCATGCACCAGCTGAGGGCACGACCGGCTGCGCTTCCTCCACCTTCGCGAAGGCCCCTGTCCAGCGTCCGTTCCGCCGCGTCCCAGAGCCACGATCGAACGAGTCTGGGCGTGCATGGGAAACGCAATGGCCGGCGAGCAGCCTCCAGATAGCTTAGGTGGAGTGCTGATGGGTGATGCGAGCGGCTGTGCCGCGCGCCCCCAGCACCGATGGAGGCCGCAATATGCTGCGTCGGCTTGGGGGCAGGGTTCTCGGCGCCTGCTGCCGGTGGGCGACCAGATCCGGCGCCTGCCACCGGCGAGCTAGCAGATCTGGCGGGCTGCAGGTCGGCGGGGGCCGTAGTGGTAGGACCTGGTGGCGACGGCATGGTCAGGCTCAGCTCCCGCGGAGGCGCGCGCAGCCCGGAACCAGCGCTAGTTCCTGCGGTGTCACCGATGGTGAGCAGGGGAGGGAGAGGTTGGGGGCGCCAACGCCTGGGTGGCAGCCGGCGCCGGCGGCGGAGAGCCCGTCAGGGCGCTAGGGTTTGGGGGCGCTCCGGCAGAGAGCCCCTTCCCGTGATTATTGAAAATTTCTAAAGACCAGTGAATTCACCTCATTACACGAGCTACTCATTCAATTAGTATATTATACTATGAGCAACGTTCTGTGCCGTGACTAAATGTGCAGCTACTTTTTGTTTATCACCGTAAATTATTACCATAACATATCCCATGTAAGACATGCATTATGCTCTGTAATACTAATGTCCTATAATCAAGCTTCGAAACTCGAAAGATTAGGCCAACTTTCAAGCGCCAAGGCTCGCTACTCAGCTACTAGACGTCTCTAGTTCAATTGACTGATGAGCCTTTCCTTTGACCCTGTCTCTATGCAATTAAGTCAAGATCAAGGCCCATGAAAATCTATTGACATGAACAGAACTCATAAAACATGACAACTGTGCGACCAAGTAATGATCCTGGGCACTTAAGGAATTGAGGTAAAACTTAAGGCTAGCATGCTTTGGCATTAATAGAAATTGCATAACCACATGGTAGTAGTGGGAGAAAAAGATGAGAGAGACAATGAGGGTTTTAAGCTTAAGCCAAAAACTTAACCGATAGTTATATGAAATTTATGACGATGAATGCAATATGGGTGTGCAAGAATCAAAACAATCTAGCAAATAAGTAAAATTATTTACAAAAAGATATTTTCGAAAAAGTCTAAACATTACAATGAGATAAAGCTAGCTAGTGTGCATACCACCTTGATAGTTCTCCAAATCTAAATATTGGTACAAGAAAAGTTTTTATTTCCAATATTTTAATCCAAACCTCTATATTTCCTTACTCTGCACACAGCCGTTGGAACAGCGTCCACATCGACGGTGGTGTAGCACATAGCCAAAACCCATTTTCTTCAGGCGCCACTCTATCCCCAACTATGGCATGGGCTGATCTCGATCTCACGCCACAAAACACATGAAGATCAAGCCAAAGGAGCTCGCCGCGCGCCATGTTCCTCACAACCTCGCTTTCTATCGACTCTATCGAATCTAGGTGGTCTCGAGGTGAGCAAGGATAGCGGCATGATTTCTAGACGGCAGCACAGGGAGGCAGACACTTGGGGGAGCAGAAGAAATGCTTGCGGCCTCGTGCGCCATTCACTTCCGTGAAACCTAATTCGTCCATGGGCTCGGTTAGAATGTTAACACAGAAGGACAACCTGTCGCTGATGCCTTTGGTAAAAAGTTATCGGGCACGGTGCAGTGAATGAAGCCCAAGAATCAGCATTACCATCATAATTGCACAACAACCCACCCAACGTTCCCTAGCAAGGGAGCACAATCAAGAATCATTGAGAAAAAAGTATTACCACTAGCACCACCAAATATACAGTGAAGAGTTACCCGTTGGGGAAACGTTCAAATGGGAAAGCTACCCAACGTCTTTATTCTAACTGGAAAAAGAAATACAGATTACTGTGGCTGATATATATGAGACAACCAGCTCTTGATAACTTAATCATTTTTGCAACGAATAAAAGCCAGCTACTGATAATTCATCATCTTTGCAAAAAATGAAAGTAAATGCAGGCCCAAAGATTACAACCTATTATTGTCGCAAAGCGATCCATATTCAAACTTAAAAAAAATAATATAAAGAACAGAAACTAAACTTGAATGCAAGATGCAATACACAGCATTGAGTGGAGATTAGATTTCCTTTTCAACTATTCTCGATTGTCTGCAGTTTGTGTTAGCCAGCAGGGTGTGTACGGAAAAGATGATTGTAAGACCTGTTCATTTCCTAATTCTTTCTCATATCCGGCTGGATATAGATTGCCTAAGACTTCAACCTTGGAGCTATTCAAGTGATAGGCCAAACCTCGTGTTATTGATTCACTCAAGAAGATAATCTCTTTGCATGGATGAAACCCAAGAATCTCCATGTACCCACTGCAGGATCCACATTCATCATCAGAGCTCCATGTAAATTTCTCATCTTCAGACGCTTGTGAGGACCATCCAATTTTCTCTCCTGTTGGTTCTTCCATATCGTGATCTCTATTGCGACAATTATAATAGTAATTAATATCCTGCGAGGCCCAAGGTCCTTGGATTTTTTTTACCATAATTCGCACATGGTCTTGAATACTCAAGCTTATGCTTCGAAAACCACTTAGAAAGGTACCTGTCATGCTTCAGTACCCACTCCATCTGATAGCTTGATTCAACGAGGTTCCAAACTTGAACTCTGCATCCCTTGATTGATGCACAATAAATCCCCTTAGATGACTTCCCTAGATAAAATTCTGGACCGCGCTTTACTTCAATACCTAGTGGTGGTTTAATCACGTGATACTTATCACTCGACAAGGATATTCTGTAATATGAAATCGTTGTTAAAAAAAGAATAAAAACCAAAGGACGAGAAAACAGCCTGTTAAAAAAATTAGGACGGAATAAAATGACGAAGCTTAATGAGTTAGCATGTATAGTACTCCGTACCTCATAACACACCCAGTTTTACAATGTACATATAGCGCTCCTCGCCAGTACACAGCATTGCGTTGGTCGTTTGGATAGTCCGACCTCATGCCAGACACTGTTCCTATGGAATCACCTTCTCGAGCAAAAGACCTTTCCTCCCACTGTCCAGCTCTCGACGAGAACACATTTAAGATGCATACTGAAGGTGGCCACTCAGATTGTTCTATCTCAGGGTCAAGTGTATCCCTAGAACTCTCATAGAAACAGTGTCTAGGCTTGTGCACAAAATGAAAACGGGTAACTGAAACCACCTCGTAGTATGGCGAGTCAGCCGGATCGTACGCGAGGTACTCGGATTGGAAGGTGCGCTTGATCTCCATGGGCGGGGGTGGGCATGGGGGCAAGCGAGCTCGCCATCGAGTGGCCGGATTAAGCACATAGCGACACCATAGTTCAGAATTTCGGCGGATATTCACCGAAATTCGCCGAAAATTGTTTCTATCGGCAGGGCCCGGTAAAGGCCCATACCAGTCGCTGTCGGGGTAGTTGTGGACTAGCACAATTGCAGTGGTCGTCTACGTAGCCCCAGGAAAGGCATCCGGCCTCAGGCAGGTAATCGTGCTTGCCGGAGATGGAGGGGCCGTCCGAGACGGGCCGGGGCGCGAATAACTCCGAGATGTAGTAGTTGTAGAAGTTCATGAAGAACCCACCCAGCGTCAAGGGGAGGTGATCCGCCCGCAGCAGGCGGCGGGCGTCGACGACGGCGAGCCACGCCTTGCAGACGCACCTGGACGCGGCGAGGCCACGCGGCGGGAGGCGGCGGAGCACGTCCGCTAGCACGTCGTCGGGCAGCAGCGCCAGCGGGCCCGTCTTGTCCTCCGCCGCAGCCTCGCCCTGGTTCTGCCGATCCATTGCTTTCTTGGGAATTGGTTCTTGATCTGCGACTCCGGGCTTTGGATCGGAGTTCATGTTGGGGCTTGGGGGTGTGGGGATTGACCGATGGAGCCGGAAAGAGATTTATTGTGAGGAACGGATCGGAGGGGAGGTGGCGCGCGGCGTGCTTCTGGCAGGGTATAAAGAAGATTTATTCCAGGTATATATCGGCACAAGATCGCTCCGACAAAACATGACGATCGGTCGATATTCATGGTTCACCAGAGTCTGTTTTCAAGGGCGTACGTGTAGGTGTAGCGGTGGCGTTTTCTTCTCCAAGGCCGCGTTCACTTGCCATGCATACCCAAAATATTTCCTCTTCCACCCGTCACATCAAATCTTTAGACGCATGCATGAAGCATTAAATGTAGGTAAAAAAAATAACTAATTGCATAGTTTGTCTGTAAAGTTCAAAACGAATCTTTTGAGTCTAATTAATCTATAGTTGGACAAATTTTACCAAATAACAACGAAAAGTGCTACAGTAACTTTTCACCTAAATTTTTCCAACTAAACACAGCCCTAGCTGATCGGGCCACGCGCATGCCATATTCCGGTCTGGGCCCAACGACTGGTCAATCGCAAAGCTTGGAACTGAATCCAGCGTCAGCTTTGAGCTTCAACACACATGACATGAGCTGTAACATTAGGTCATCATAAATCGTCATGTCCATATAAAGTGAAATTATGCAACATTGTGCCTCCCAAAGGTAAACATTCATTGATATGAAGTGAAATTATGTATATTACTAGTATTTCTTCAAAAAGATAGGAATTTAATTATGCAATAATATCTGGTCCAAACATGTCACGGCGCAGACACGGGCACTGCATGCAGGCCCGGTGGCCCCTTTGCATGCAAGCAGGGGCGTCCTCGAGCCCGTGCAGGCTGTGCGATGGAACATGGCCTCCAAAATTTATAGGCCCCAAGATTTACTAAGTATCATAAGTATATATAATAATTTTAGGTTTTATTTTAATTAGTAAATCAGCTACAGGTGACCTGCAACTTCCTTCCGCAAAAAGAGTCTGGGCGGCCACAGATTCCTATTTTTTCACGTAACGTCGTAACCCTTCGTCACTTGGAGTTGGACCTCCTGTTCCTCGCCCTCGTCCTCGTCGTTGTTTGTTGCTTGAGACCAGTTGCAGATTCCATGCCCAGCCCCTATTTTATTTAGTTATCTTTTGTGCACTATCTTTGTACACAAATTAATTTAGTGTAGTTGTTCTAACTTGCAAGCTATGTCTTCTTTAAACCGGCCTCTATTATTTTCTTGTTTTGGCGCTAGATATTAGATCTCCATTTGTTGTTTCGAACTTGGCCTCGTATTTTCTCAGGACGCGCCTGATGCAAGCAGGCTCGTGTGGTTAGGCTGGTGATTGGTTTCTTGTTTGTGGGTTATATTTAGCTACAACTTGCCTTACCTGTGCACACAGTCTGCACCGCACAAGCTAGGCTCGAGCGAAACGGAGTCCAACCTCGGCCTCGTTTCTGCAGAGCCAGGATGACGAGCGCCTTCTGCATCTCCCTAGCCAGGTCCAAGACTTCCACCAACCAACCAAACATCTAAAACCAGTATCAAGGGAGCCAGGCTGGCCGGGATTCATCCTACCTATCAAGCCCTTGATGGATGCTCGGCTGGTCATTTGCAGCGCTACATGCTGTAGTCCCGTCTGGAGTTTTCGTGCATCATAACTTTCAACCCGTTTGATATAGCTATGCTTTAGTGGCGTAGTTTTACTCGTAGAGCTGAAGCTTTTTTTAGACCGTTTGACAAAAACAACTTCTTATAGTCGAGAAGGATAAAATGCCCATAAAACACTTTAAACCTTTTTTTTAATTTTTTTTCTTTTCTTTGCCTACCTTATTTGGTCACGCGCGGTCTAACCGCATCTCCTCTTCAATCTTCAACCGTCGTGCGCCAATCCCGCAATTGTGTCACACCTGGGGCCGTGCCCAGGAGAGCACTCGGCCACAGGCCGGTGGCAGCGCTGCACCTCCACGCTAGCTCCCTCCTCCACGCCCACACTAGCCCCCTCCTTCATGCCGGCTATTTCCTTCACACCAATGCCGTCGTCCTTGCCATGGTCGACGTCTTCTCTCTCGCCATTGTGCCCCGCACGGCCTGGCCCACCTGCGCCGGGGCAAAAGGGTCCGGGCCCATGCTATGTCAAAGGGAGTTGGGAGAGCTGCTTTTTCAGCTCCATGCCGCGCAGCTACCTTATGAGAGCACAATTTCTAGAGCTTTAGGTGAGAAGCAGTTTGCAAAAATTGTGTTTGGTAGAAAAGGACTCTCAACAACTTTAGAAGTTGCTCTAAAATCTATACCAGACAGGCTCTTCATCACACATGAGGGTTGATCTGCATCTCATTTGGACAACTCGTGACCCCCATCCCTGACGCCCGTGCACCAGGAGGGATAGCGGCACACATGTCTTCCTCCTCTGGTGCTTTATGGTTATTTAAATAATATTTTTTTAATATAAGATGTTAACAATTTAGATGTAGATTTGAGGGCATATTTATTTTTTCAATAATGAGATGAAAACTATCTATTGTAGTAGGAGGACATGGACAACTAGATGCAAATTTAGGTCTACTTTAGATCATATTTCTTAATGGCACAGTGGGCAATTTAAGCATACATTCATTGGTCACTTTATGTATTTTATGCAATAGTAGAATAGATCCGATAGCTATTATTATTCATGGTAATTAGGTTATATAGTCCGATGTTTCATATTTTTGTGAGATTTTTTTAGGATCTATCAATTATTTTCCTATCGAGTCTTGATAGGATTAACGTGGAGGCTCCATTGAAGATCTCTAGTTAGAATTTATAGTATCTATCTATTTCTTGCGTGATATGTATTTAGTTGAAATCTAAACTTAAGATATATAAACTCTTGTGGCATCCCTTTTCGTGACATCATGAATTTATAGTTTGGCTTTTTTTTTCTTTTAATGGAGTTGCTACAAAGTTTTCCACATGTTAAATATAAAAATTTAGTATATTTTTATCTTTTATTGAAAATTTATTTTATTATTAAAAAGTGTTAAGGTCCTAGTAGTATTATTTTTCACATGTTAAATTGAAACTCATGCACCCAGCACTAAACATGTTGAATTTGTTATATCACCTGATTATATGTGTAGTATTGTTTTACATATCACACAATGCTTAAAATTAAATTACCAATATGGATATGACATAGTGTTTTGGTCAAAATGTATAAGCTTATTTAAATAACAATTTATAGAATTTAATATCATTTAGTATTAAATATAAATTAAAGTGAATTGTCAATGTTATTGCTTCGTGGTTTGTTAAATAAACATTCTTCCTTGCTTAATAAGCTATGCATACATGTTTAATTGGGATACATGGTGAAGCATATCATTATGATTATTTAATTTTACGGTTGTAGAAGTGTGTGATTTAGAAATATATATGTGTAACATACTTTATGAATATTAATTTATTTTTTGTAATAATATATATTAGTACTTACATATAAATTTGAGAGATACTTTTGTTTATTTTCTATAACGACCGAGGTAGATACAAAATTAAAGGTAATACTTTATGTTATCAATCATAATGACATATATGGGTAGGTTAAATGCAAACTTAAAAGGTTACTTTGCATTATCATTCATGATGATAAAGATGGGTAATTTATAAAATCATTAGGGCTATTTTCAATTATCTTTTACAATGGTAGATGTGGGTAATTTAGATACAAAGTTAGAGGGTTACTTTAAATTATCTTTCATAATGGCAAAGATGGATAATTTAGATGCAATGTTATAGGGTTATTTTGAATTATGTTTCATAATGACAAAGATGCGTAATTTAGATCCAAAAGTTAGGGGGTTATATTGAATTATCTTTCATAATGATATATGCGGGTAATTTCTTTTTGACAAACAGATGTTGGTAATTTATATGTGAATTTAGGGGGGGAGTACTTTCAATTATCTTTCGTAATAGCAGAGATGGGTAGTTTAGATGCAAAATTAGAAGGTTACTTTATGTATTTTTCATAATGACAAAGGTCAGTATTGTTTATATATAAATTATAACAGATTTACTGGCTATTATCGACAATGATGATTCGAGTCTATCAAATGAAAGACTTGGGTATCTTTGATTATATTGTCAGAATTTTAGGATTTTTTTTCATATCATGTCGTCTATAGTGAGTATTAAGGTGGTACTTTCGTTGGGTCTCTAATTTAATAATGAGTAATTGCAAGATTCTGCGTATCGCTGTTTTAAACTCGAGTATCCGATGGATCTTGTATAATAAACAGTAAAATTTACACCATTGAATTTAAATAAAAAAGGTAGAATAATTTAGGTGGCCAGCAGCCTAGTAATCGCGACGTTACTAGCGAGAGTCGAAACAGAAACGATCGAAGGACTCGCCTCAACTGGAAATAAACGGACTCCGAGTCCGTGTCCGCCGTATGCACACGCTCCGAACCGGGCCTCCGGTCCGGCACGCCATATAAGGACGCGCTCACCATTGCAACTCTCCCACGCGATAGAGCAACGTACAACACGCTTATTTATAGCAAGCTAGCCCGCCCACTGAGCACGCATATCGATCTGTCCCTCGTCAGCTCGTCTCATGTCCATGGCCGAGTCGGTGAAGCTCTGGGAGGACTTGTTCGACGATTATGGTGAAGCTGTTTATCGTCACGCTGCTGCGGGACGCCCGGGCCGAGCATGCCGCCGCCCGGAAGGAGAAGGTGGACGATGAGGAGGAGCAACGGCACGCGCGCGTTTTCGAGCCCTGGCAGCCGCCACTGCCCGGCTCGGCGGCGGTGGCAGCGGCAAAGCGAACCGTAGTGACGGGCCTGCGCGCGCCGCCGCACCTGTTGCCGCCTCGCAAGCACGAGAGGACGCAGTCGGCCCCGGCGGCGGACCTCGGGCGTTCCGTGAAACCCGCCAAGAAGCCCCGTGTCGCGTAGCCGATGCCGATCTGTGTGTAGGGAGCTGGGACCTGCGAGCGTTCGTGGACGCCGGCCGGCTTGCGCATCCGTCAAACGGATCGTGTTCGACATCTCTCCAGTCTCCACTCCACGATGGTCGATGGTTGTGTGACCTGCCATGGGCAAGAGCCACGCACCAATTGGGTGTTAGCCACTCGGAAATAGGAATTGCTTAGGTGAAGAGAAGAACTAGAACAGGAGAGGTAGGAGACGAATCACGATGAATGACATCAAACTAGCGCAAAGCTAGAAAGGTTTTATGTCTGAAATTGCAGATAAGACGGGTCATGTACTTTTGTCTGAAATGTGAATCGCATCTGCGAAGAATTTTTTTTCCATGCTTTCCTATACAAAACGCAACTTTGTATACCTTATTGTACTACAAATAATACACAGTGAACCTCAAAAGAAAAGAAAGAATCGAGTTCGAGTGAACTAGAACAGTTCATTTCAGGTTATGTCTTGTAAACTCAGGTTCCGCACCAAATTCGGAGCTGAACTTTGTCAAATGAAGAAACAAGTCAGAACAGTGAAGTGCAGCAAAAAAAAATACAAAGACCAAATGATTCGGTAGTGAGGACAATGAGTGCATAGGAGTGTCGATCTGGGGATGAGAAAAGAAGATATAAGACTTCCTTTAAAAAAAAGAAAAAGAAAAAAGAAGAAGCAGAAGAAGAAGGTACTCGGTGACATGCTACAGCTGTGACATAAAAAAAAACCACGCCGTAGCCATCCGAGTATTGCTCCGGCTGGTCCCAACAGCACTATTCAACCCTCCCATGTGCTTTGTTGATCTGGTACCACAGGAAATCAAAGCACGTGGAGAGGTTGAATAATGTTACTACACAATAACTACTTTTTAAAAAAATATTAAAATATATATTAACACGGAGGAGCACAGTACAAACGTACTACAATATATCAGAGAGGAGTAATGTGCACCGTCACCGTTCGTGGGACAGCGTCAAGGATCCTCTTCATGTGCAACCAGGCTGGGGCGCTGCAGTTCCTCATCCAAGGCATCCCAGCAGTAGCAGCCCTTTTCCAGATGAGCGTTCATGGTTCGACAGTGAAAAAGAAAGTTGACAGGAGATTTAAGAGGCCCACCTATGATACCAACCGCGGTCCAGTTGCTGAGCAAGAGGAAAGAAGAAGAATTTTTTTTGCAGTGCGCGCAGGGGAACTGCCTTAACTGCTTGGTTTCGGACCACAGGCAGGGTTGCTGGTTGCTGCAGACAGACCAGATGCTGGAAGTGCTTGGAACCAGGCCATGCTGCGGCGTGGTACACAAACATTCAGGTATTCTCAAAGATCATTTGGACAAATGTCATGTCATATATTGGATGGACAGAGAAGGTGAATATGCTTGGTAGTTCACCGTGAAGCGCACTTCCATTTGTATACTATGCAGAGAGGAACCACAGAGGAATTGAGGATATTTGTATGACATGACACATGTCATTTTCAAGTTAAGAATCACAGTGGGGAAGTATTCACTCAAACTGGGAAAAATACAGATTACTGTGACTGATGACAATCTAGCTACCAAGAATTTATAATCATCATTGCAACAAATAAAAGGAAAGACAAACCAAAGATTATCACATTCACATCCTTATTGTCCCAAAGTAACGATATTTTTGTATATGAACTTTAAAAAAGAAGGAACACATGACCTGAACTCTGTTCCAAGCTCCAATACAACATATGGAAACTGCCTTAGCTTTTCAATTATTCTCGTCGGCAGTATGTGTAAGCCAGCAGGGTTTGTACGGAAAAGATGACAGTAAGAATTGTCCATTTGGTAATTCATACTCATATCCTACTGGATATATATTGCCTAAGACTTCAACCTTGGAGCTATTCAAGTGATAGGCCAATCCTCGCGTTATTGATTCACTCAAGAAGATAATCTCTTCGTATGGATGAAACCCAAGAATATACATGTACCCACTGTAGCATCCATATTCATCATCAGAGCTCCATGAAGATTTCTCATCTTCAGATGCTTGTAGAGACCATTCAACTTTCTCTTGAGATGGTGCTTCCATATCATGATCTCTATTGTGATCATCATAATAGTAATTAGTATCCTGCAAGGCCCAAGGTCCTTGGATTTTTCGACCATAATTGGGACATGGTCTTGGATACTCAAACTTATGCTTCAACAACCACTTAGAAAGGTCCCTGTCATGCTTCAGTACCCACTCCATCTGACAGCCTGATTCATCAAGGTTCCAAACTTGAACTCTGCAGCCTCCCTTGATTGACGCACAATAAACCCCATTAGATGACTTCCCTAGATAAAACTGTGGATAGTGTTCGACTTCAATACCCGGTGGTGGTTTAATCACGTGATATTTATCACTCGACAATGATATTCTGTAATATGAAACCGTTGTTAGAAGAAAGATTAAAACCACAGGATGAGATGAGAAAACAACCTGTTGAATTTTTTTTTGACGATGCTTAATGAGCTACTATGTACGTACTTCATAACACAATCCATTTGACAATGTACATACAGCGCTCCTCGCCAGTACACAGCGTTGCGTTGGTCCCCTGGCCAGTCCTGCCTCATGCCAGACACGATTCCCATGGAAATACCTTCTCGAGCAAAAGACCTTTCCTCTCACTTTTGAGTTCTCGATGAGAACACATGGAAGATGCATACTGACGGTGGCCACTCAGATTCTTCTATCTCATGGTCCACTGCATCTGTAGAACTGTCATAGAGAAAATCTTCAGGCTTGCGGATCCACTCAAAATGGGTAACTGAGACCACCTCGAAGTATGGCGACGTGGCCGGATCGTACGCGAGGTACTCGACTTGGAACGTACCCTTTATCTCCATCTCCATGGGCGGGGTTGGGCACGGGGTAAGAGCCTGTCATATTAGAGGAGATAAGGCCCATGTTTAGATCACCTCAAAATTCCAAGTTTTTTCGCTCTCTCAATCACATCAATTTTTAGCCGCTTGCATGGAGTACTAAATATAGGTAAAAAAATATCTAATTACACAGTTTAGTTCAAAATCACGAGATGAATCTTTTGAGCCTAGTTGGTCTACGATCGGACAATATTTGTCAAATAAGACGAAAGTGGTACTATTCATCAGGTTGAAAAAATCTTCAATCTAAACCAGGGCAAGGTCCCTCTATTATTGGTGGCAAAAAAAAAACACCTCTTCTCCCCTCAAATAGAGGGGGAGTTCCATCTCCTCCAGTAAACAGGGCCCACCCCAGCTGTCATCTCCCTCCTCCCTCTCGCCTCTCTCTCCTCCATCTAGCCATAGCGTCGACCTGCTGCGCCTCCATCCCGCGCCGGCGCGCCGGGGCTCCACGCCACCGCACCGCGACCAGCCGCGGCCCGCGCGCCGCCGCATCTCGTTGCCCAGGCCTTGGCGACCACCCAGCCCAACAGACCGCCTCCGCAGCATGCTGCTCCTTCGCGCCTTTGCAGCAGCAGGCAGCAGACGAATCTTCAATGACGACGCACGGAGACAAAGGCGACAACGACAGAAGCAGCAGGCGGATCAACGCCCCGCGCCATACTCCGGGATGTGGACAGCAGGATGGTGCGGAGCTGCTCGCCGGCGCCGCCCGAGAACGGGGCTCCAACCACGCCCTGGCCGTCATGCCGTGGGTGGCGCCGACGCCGATGGCGGTGGCCATGCGAACTCGCGATGCGGGAGAAGGATGAACCCATGAGAGTGAAAAGAAAAGGGAAAATAAATAATTAAATTGTACCTGGCAGGTGGTGATCTGCTGTAGCATCTCCTTCAATGATTCAAAACGTAATATTAGACTCCTCTAATACTAATTTACTGGGGGAGTTGTATTGGATAGCTGCCGGAGATGCTCTAAGGAACCAGCCATCGAGTGACGGAGTTAAGCACGTAGCGAATCCTGTCGCCGTTGTCGTCGTATCTGCGAACTACCAGCACAAGACCATTGCTGCGGTCGTCTACGTAGCCCACGGAATGGGATCCGGCCTTAGGCAGGTAGTCGTGCTTGATGGAGATGGAGGGACCGTCCAAGATAGGTGCCAAGAACTTCGAGATGTAGTAGTTGTTGAAGTTCATGAAGAACCCACCCAGCGACAAGGGGAGGAGATCCATCCGAAGCAGGCGGCGGGCGTCGACGACGGCGAGCCAAGACTTGCAGACGCACCTGGACACTGCGAGGCCCCGCGGCGGGTGGCCACGGAGCACGTCGTCGGGCAGCAGCGCCATCAGGCCTGTCTTATCCTCTGCCGCAACCCGCATAGCCTCGCCCTGCTCCTGGCGATCCATCATGCTCTTGGGGATTGGGATCTTGATCTGCGACACCTCAGCCGCACTGGGAAGTAGCAAAGCAACTGAGCAGTTGTCCCCTGGACGGATCTCTTAATCGACTTTTTGTTGTGGGATTTAATGTGGAGAGTGGATCGAAAATTCAGAATATCTGATGAGGGCTTTGGGTTGGACTGCGTGTTGGGTCTTGGGGTGTGGGTGGGGATCGATCGATGGAGGATGAGGAACGGATAGGAGAGGCGATGGCGGCGTGCTTCTAGAGTGAGCAATATGGGGCACAGCTCAGTAACCCTGGGCACGAAAAACCGAATTCCCGAAACCGAACCGAACTACCCGAAAACCGAACCGAACTTCCCGAACCGATCGGTTTCGGTTCCTAGTTCGGTTCCTGTTTCTGAGTACCCGAAATACCCGAGTACCGAACCGAAATTCCCGAACCGAACCGAAGTACCCGAAGTACCTGAATTTGCACAACCCTAGTTATATAAATATATATATATACACATCCAGTTATATATTATATTCAAAGCTGCACAATCTTACTTATTTTACTTTACAAGACTTATTTCAAGAGAAGGTGATATCATAGAGATGCCTTGTGGACTGTGGTATGTGCCTATGTGGAGCCGTGGTGGACGCCCATTGAGGCTTATCGTTAAATTTGTTGCTTGTCGAATGTTGTTTGTTTGCATTGGAGACTCTTATACTGCTTTAAGCTTCATATTCTCCCCGTTATGTGCATGAAAATGAGGCGAAATGCTGTCGAAATTTACATTTGAATGAGTTGTTTTTTTATTTTTTCATTTTTTCGGTTCCATTCGGGAATACCCGAAACCGAACCGAATTACCCGATCCCGAAACCGAATTACCCGAAACCGAACTAGGAACCGATCGGTTTCAATTTCTTAGTACCCGAATTACCCGAATACCCGAGGAACCGAACCGATCGGTTTCGGGTACCCGAATGCCCAGGGTGACAGCTCAGCTAGGGCAGTTTGTTTGCCTAGCTTAGGGGCTGGGCCAGGCCGATGGACTATAACTGCTGTTGTTTGCTAGCCTTGTGGGTCAGGTCAGACGGTGCTTCAAGCACAAGAGATACTACGGGCCTGATCGTTTCCTTGGCTCAGGGTATGGGCCATGCCTGGATGGTGCATGCAGGCCTGTTTATTTCCATGCTGGTCGTCAGGGCCTGGCCAGGGCTGGCGCAAAAGGGGAGGCATGGCAACCCTAGGAGAAACAAAAATGGATTTTTTTTTTCTCTCGGCCTCGGTGGACGCCTTTCTTCTCTGGGCCATTTTGGCCTTTGGTTGGCGCTGGCGGGATTTGGCACCATGGTGAAATTCGCCCCTCCCCGCTAGGTTTTCGTTGCCCTTATATGCGTCCGCCGTCACCTCGGCTTCACTCTGCCGCACTCTGTCCTTCAACGGAATCCCTTCTCCCTTTCCGCAGCCGGTGACTGGTGGTGGTGTGGCCGGAGCATGGCGTCATCGCAGAGGTTTGGGACCCCTCTGTCGTTCTGCCTTGCCGGTGGTGTGGAGGCTCCTCGCCTTCTCTGACTCAAACAGTACCACAAGCTAGGCGGTTCTTCTTCCCCTCTCCACGCTACTGGTGGGTGGTGCTCTCCGTGCTCCACCACGTCAGATCTGCTTCCCGTCACCGTCTTCCTCCTAGTTTTTGCTTTCTTCCCCTCTCCCCCTTCGTTTGAAGCAAGGTAAGCGAGATCTTGACCCCTCCTATGGTTGCGCCCCTCTGGTAATGTTGTGCTAGGTTCTTAGGGTTATCTGCATTATCTGATTCTTGCTTAATATGCTAATTTTGCTTACATTTCGTACCGTGCTGCTACGTTATGTGCCAATCTGTTCTGATTAGTATATTTGTGGTGCTTTGATGTTGTAGATCTAGCCTTCTTGTATTCTGTTGGTGCTCATGTCATCGTCATAGTTGCTTAGATGTTTCATTTTTTATCTAGGGTTTACTGCTCCTCTTATATTACTGGTTTATGGTGAATGATCTTCATCCGGTGCACCACTACATGGTGTCGGTGCCCCATTTCCATTCAGATAAGCGGAAATACAAGAGTTTGGTTTAACATAAGACTATACAGAAAGAAGCAAAGCACTCCAGCATATCTAACCTCTGTCTCAGAGATAGACAGCACGTAGGAGCAAAAGAACTAATAACCGTCTAGCAGACGACAGAAAAAGACAACTACCGGCCTATTACACATATCATCCAAACCAGGACCGCAGAGTAACCATATATCACAGAGCCCACATCAACATATCCAGATTCCAGCCTTCTAGGACTGCGCCTCCACTTCTACAGATTCTGGTTATCATCAGCTTGAGGATCTCCTTCACTAGTAGGAATCTGCACTTACATGACGAATAACTTTTGTCACTGAAGAAGTCAACTTCGTCATAATTTCAGTTTTATGACAAATTTATGACGAAAAATGATTCGTCAAAAAAGTCACGTCGTATTGGTACATGCATGACAAGGTACAAGACATATGCAAGCCGTTGGGTCCCACATGTCAGATGGATATGGAGATGGAGAAAGGTCCCACATGTACACGTGACACGTAAGCCGTTGGATCACATAGGTCGGATGGAGAAGGGTCCCATAGGTACACGTCAGATGGAGAAAGGACCGAGCGGAGACTTTTATGATGAATTGCAAGCGTCACAGATGAGTAACTCCAGGTCCCACATGTACAAGTCAGATGGAGAAGGGTCCCATAGGTACACGTCGGATGGAGAAAGGACCGAGCAGAGACTTTATGACAAATTGTAAGCGTCACGGATGAGTAACTGTAGATCCCATAGGTACACGTCAAATGGAGAAAGGACCGTGTGGAGATTTATGACGAAGTGCCGTTTGTTACAGATCGAATATTGTTCGTCATAGATGTGTAATTAGTTCAATGACGAAGCCCTGGTCGTCACAGTTCTAAAGAAAATCGTCACAGATAAGCAGGAACAGTCGCGCAAGTGATCTATGATGAAACCCTATGATGTTTTTTATGACGATATCTAATTTTGGCATAGATAGTGAGGGTTGGAGGATCGTCACCACTGATCTATGATGAAACGAAAATATTCGTTATAGAAAGCGATCATTTATGACAGTTTCGGATTCGTCATTAAGATTTTCGTCATAGAAGAGCATATTTCTACTAGAGCTTGTTGCAGCCTTTCCCTACCTGTCTTCAACCTTGGACTTGGCAGCGAGGATTTTCGCCACCACTTTAAGCATGGTATTGACTCCATTGATGAGCATCTCCCTTCGTACAACATGTCCAAAAACGCATTAAAGCACACGCTTGGCAAATAATCTCGATGGGGTTATTAAACTTTCTATTTTCTGTCGATGATGTCAAGTTGTTGCACCTGCGTGGCTTCTATCTCTGAAGCAGCCGCTGCTACAGCGTGTTGCCCACTTTGGCCGCGTTCACTTGCCATGCATACCCAAAATATTTCCTCTTCCACCCGTCACATCGAATCTTTAGACACATGCATGAAGCATTAAATGTAGGTAAAAAAATAATTAATTGCATAGTTTATCTGTAAAGTTCGAAACGAATCTTTTGAGTTTAATTAATCCATGGTTGGACAAATTTTACCAAATAACAACGAAAAGTGCTACAGTAACTTTTCACCCAAATTTTCTCAACTAAACACAGCCTTTGTCAATAACTTTGAACTAGTGATGCACATGATGAAGCCAGCAAGTCATGCCTGAGTTCTAGAATTTGTAGACAACTTGTCAATTTCATTCTTATTTTCTACAAAACAAGCCATTGGTTGCCTTGCTCTTCTAATATAATGCTGGTGAATATTATTGTGTTGGTGGCATAGGAGCATGCAGCTCCATACTGCAGGCGCAGACAACTGCCAGATAAACAAACACAATCTCCTTTGGGTAGTTAGGTTAGTTGGCCCTTGGCCCATTGTTGGTACATGCAAACAAACACAGGATAAAGAGGGTCTAGGCCCAAGAAAAGCAGGGAAACAAACAAGGCCATTTGCACCCTTGGAACCAGGCCTTACTTGTCCTGGCCAGGCTGGGGCATACGGGGCACCCTGTCTAGGCAACCATGCAAGCCTTGTATATATCTAAAACTATCTAAAAAGGTGGTGTAGTTTCCTGAGTCTGGCTCGCTCTGTGGCCCAAGTGGTAGATACCACCACCTCGTGACTATCGTGCTCTCACCCACTGTCGTCCTTTAATTTACTCTCCCCACGCGATCATGTGCCACTGCAGACCGCCAGGCACAGCCATGCTGCAGCGATGATGTGTCTCCGTCGCCCGGTCGTGGCTGTGCCGTGAAGACGAAGACGCTTACGTACGGTCTAGGCACAACCCATGCCGTAACGTCGATTTTCTCCCGCCGTCGCATCGACCTCTGGGCTCTGCCACCCCGAAGGCAACCCAAGCATGACCGTCGTTAGATCAGCAATTGGCCGGTGGAGGGAGTGGAAGTGACGGAGGAAGCCGGGGGCCGGTGGCGACGCAGCAGAAAGAGGAGCAGCTGACGAAGGCTTGAACAAGGTTGGCCACTTACCCTGGCCCCTGCATCACCGCCACCGCCACTGCACCTGCCCAGGTGCCTACGGCTTTGCGTTTCAAGCCATGGATGGCACGGCAGAAGGCGAAAAGCGTGACGGCAGCCTGCAGCAGCACAGCACGGTCCTGGAGAGCATGCCGCCTCCTGCACCGATCGTCCTCGTTCACTGGCTTCTACTTCGCATTGCATGGCTCGAGGCGGCATCGTGCTGCCTGCCTAGGGGCGATCCAGTGCAGTAGTGCCGAGGCGGGAGCGCAAGCAACGGTGCTAGCGCTGCCATGCAGCTGCAGTATGCCGTTTAGCTGGCGCCGAGCGGCATCCTATGTAGCACAGCACGTGTTCGATGCCAATGACAAGAGAAAGGGAAGGTTTAGGGGTAACATTACCACCTTCTAAGTGCAAGGTCGCCATATCCATCTGTATAGGGAAATAAACAGGATCTGAACTGAGCTACACATGAAGATGCACCATCGGGATGGGGCTTGAGTTGGCCTCAACTAGACCAGCCGGCAAGACCACGCAGGTTTAGGCAAACAAACAAGCTCCTAGGACAATTGTTTTTTTTTAGTTTCAGCTATATGAGCAGCTCTGTCGATCAAGCTAAAGCTGTTTTAATAACTAGTTTAGCAAAACAACTTCATAAGGGAAAAAAACAAAATGACCATAATATACTTTCTCTCCTATCTCTTATTCCTTATCGGCTTGGGCTTCTTTCTCATCTTCTGCCTACCTCTAACCTGATCTCCTCACATCTGTGTCCCAACCCAATGCGAATTTTTTTATTTTTAGCCCAAATTTGAAACAAATTTTAAATTTAACCCGCATTTGAAATTTTTTTTTTAAATCTAACCCGTTTGGCCCCGCCACCATGCATGGCGGGGCAAATGCACTGAACCCCGCCATGCATGGTGGCGGGGTACAGGTCCCACGCGGCACGCTGTAGGCCAGCGTGGAAAGGAGTACCCCGCCATGCATCACGGCGGGGTACCCCTAACCCGCCAAGAATCATGGCGGGGTACAAGTCCGCCCATTTAAAAGTCCGGGCACTTCTTGTTTTTGGCCATTCATCCATTCCATTTTCCGCAGCGCCCGTCCCCGTCCCCTCCCCTCGGTGCCCGTCCCCGTCCCCGCCCCAGGACCGAGCTCCCCTCCCCTCGGCGCCCGTCCCGCCTAGGGCACCTCCCCGTCGGCTACCGGCCCATCGTCGGACCTTGTTCCGGTCACCCCTTCTCTGCGTCCATCGTTGTAGTATGTTTGGTTAATGTAGTTAATAAAGTTATATTAGTTTTAATCGTATTGATATTGTGCATTATATAAGTGATATGTGTTTTCTGTAGAAATCATTTCGTGTTATTAGATGGATGACTCGTATCGTGAGTTGATTTGGAGGAAAAAGGGTCGTCCTAGAGAGATGTACCCCGACGTGTCTTGCAAGGATGCGCCCGTTCCTCCCGAGGAACCTTTCCCTAACTGTGACTGTGGTCATCCGGCGCACGTGAGCCAGTCGAGACATCCAGACACTGCGGCTCGTTGCTTCTACACATGTTATAGTTGTAGCGTAAGTAATTGTGCCCTTTGTTTTTCTTATTGGTTTCTGATGTTGTATTCACGATGAGATAATTCGAACTTTTTTGTAGCCGTACTTCCGGTGTTTTTTCTTCTAATGGATCGACGGTCCGGACAAGTTTAACCCAAGGATTCTCCTTTTCTACCCTGGCATTGATCATTGCAAGTGTGAGGTGTTTACTCGCTGGGTTCCGCCCCCTCCTAACCCTCCTCCTATGACGGAGGAAGAGAAAGCCGTAGCATCGGCACGCTGGCTCGAGGATCCTCCAAATTGCCTTTGCGGAGAGCAAGCTGTGATAAACCCACGCAATGAACAAGAGTTCATTTGTCCTCTACGATATGAGGTAAGGTTTGAGTGAACCTTAGAATGTCATGTCATATATGTGTGTTTTACTGTTTTGATTTTGTAGGATCATGATTATCCCAAGTGCTGTTTCAAGGAATGGGTCTATGGTCCAAAGAGCCATTGGCCGGAGCCGGAGAAGAATGAGGAGGTGCCAAACTGGAAGAAGAAGAGGAGGTCTATTGCGCCTCCTGTGATGTGCAAATGTGGTGTTGAAGCTAGCTACGGCCTTGTCCCTTCAGGCCTTGGGATTGGGCACTTCTGTGGCCACATGATCGATTATGACGAGGTTTGCTAGGACTGTTGACACTTAGTGCTAATGTTTTATTTTGTTTGCTTTTGTACGCTAACTTTGTATTCATCTATTTGTTACAACAGAGCACTCAGAAATGCAAATGGGAATCATATGATGATGTGTATAAGTTCAAAGATGAGTATAAGACAAAGGTAGCACTTCGCAAGATGAGAGGATATCCTGCAAACTACGTCACTGATTTCGTTAAGAACCATATGAAGAAAATGCTACGACGGGCCCAAGACCTACATGTTCGTAACCCGGAGAGTATTGCGTGGAAGAAGTGGTACGAGCAAAAGAAGAAGGATGTAGAGGAGTACCAGGCACGGAAGGCTGAAGAGGATGCAAGGAAGGCTGCAGAGGAGGCTGCGAGAGCGGAGATGCAAGGCTTGAACGATACTATTGACTCATTATGTGCGAGTGAGTCATTGTGTTTTTGAAAACTCAATCTTCTTTGTTTGAAGGTCAATAAAGTCATTGCAAAGATCGTGTTAATTGTTTGCATTTTGTACTTGCAGAGATTGGATGCACCGGCAACTGGCAAGCAGATGTGGCTCGTGCTAGATACACAGAGAATAGAACACTAAAGCGGGACGCAGGAGTTGCTGGCACCGCAAGCCGTCCGATTGTGGTTGAAGAGGAGGCCGAGCCGGAGGAAGACGATGACACCGGGAGGATAGGCGAGCTCATTCGTCTAGCCGAAGAATTAGGCTACCCTCAGGACGAGGATGCCTACGACATGGGAAGGATAGCCGAGCTACTTCGTCTTGCAGAGGAGTTAGGACCGATGCCCGAGGAGGATGTTGAATTAGAGGAGGGTCAGGCAGCGTACCACAGCCATAAGACACCGATGTTCGACGCATGGGGGCCAATAGACATGACCGAAGAAGAGGCCGAGTTGTACTCTCAGGCCGCGGACGAGGCGGAGGCGGCTTACTACCGGCGTCAGGCCACTCAGGCCAAGGCAGTCGAGGCCAGCAAGGGTAAGGAGGTTGTAGTGGAGGATTCAGAGTCCGAAGACGAGTTGCTTACGCAGTGGTGCACGCAATTTGATTGACGTACAAGTGTCATTGTAATAATTTGCATTGTCACGTCTTCACGTCGTCGTTGTTAGTGTTTGTCATTTGTAGTGGCTTAGAAACTTTGTGTGGTGTAGTTTGTCAGTGTTGTACTTTGAAACATGTCATTGTAATAATTTTCATTATCACATCTTCATTCGTTTCATTTGTTGGTCCACTCACTAAGATTGTTGTGTGGTTTATCCGTGTAGTTTATAAATGCAGTTTCTTACTGCAGTTCCTGCGTGCCCGCAGTTTCAGGGCCACCCCGCCATGGGGGGCCCTGAAACTCCGGGCACGCAGGAACTATGCCTACATTTTGCGTCAGCTGAGCGTGACAAATGCAGACATGCCATGTTGAGTCATTTACAGCAAGTTTACGGAAGCCATGGCACGAAGAATTGCGTTTACGCCAAAGATTAAACGAGTGTTACCAACTACATGAGTCCAATCGAAATAACTATGATAACTGTGATAACATGTGTCCGGCGCCTGCTAAATATGACTACTGTACTAATCGCCAGGGGTGTAGGGGTCTCGCGGTCTCTGTTGCCTCCTCGGATTCGTAGGGACCACGTTGCTTCTCCAGCCAACGTCTATGCGGTCCCGTTGCTACCTCTCGCGCTGCCGCCTATGTCCACGATCGAACTGCTGCGTCGAGGATGCCCCCTGCAAGCAAGCAACCTGATGAGCTACTCTAAATGTTGAGCTACGAACAGTAGAATTAAAGAAAAAGCAAAGCATAGGGACCTGTTGCTCGGCTGGTGTGTAGTTCTCCTGCTGTGTGTAGTCTACCCCCTGTGTACCAATAGGAGCACCGTATAGCTGTGAGGCACCCATCTCCTCGTGACCGGTGTAATCCCACTGGGGAACGTCGTCATCGTCGTCGTCGCCACTCTCGTGTCATACTGAAGTGCCTCGTCGACATTGTCCGCACCAGCTGGACCCTTCCCTCTGTCCTGCGGAGTACGAATAGACGAGGACGCAACCCTGGTGTCGCTAGCAGAAGCAGCTGCGGTGGACATCGTCTGGCTCCTGGACCACGTGGGGTTGTAAGGTACGTCCAAAGGCGTGTCCGCACAGCTCAGCTTCTGAGCCAACTTTTTGCATCCTTTTTTCATTCTCTACAGGTTTAGATGACAACAACTATTATTAAGCGTGAATTTTAAAGGTAACTGAGTTGTAGTCACGAATGTTACTATCAAAAGTACCTTGACAAAGGTGCGAAGAGGGTTGGTCTTGTCGTCCCTAGTCTAAAAAAGTTGCCTGGAAGCTTCCTCGGAGTAGTTCGATAACTGTTGTGCCTACAACATCACACAAGGTTAACTCGATCATTTTGAAACCCATTACCTCGCTTGAGGATGTAAGTGTAAAGTACTTACCACGTATCTATTTAGAGGGGCCCTAAGAAGTTGTGTTTGCACCCTTTGTGCATCGTCGAACGCATCGGCGATGTCATCCTCACCGGCTGCATCTGCAGGCATGTTGGTGTACGGGACCATGAGATGAGTCCTCGTACTTCGCTGCAGCCATTGCAGGTACTCCATCCATCTTGCCGGGTGGTGCTATGGAAGTTCATTGAGGTGGCGAGGATGCCTGTTATACCAATTAAGCAAATGTGGTTCGTGCGTCACCGCCCAATCCTTTTGCGTGGTCCGAAGCCTTCGATCGATCCTGCATTGCCATATTGCATTAGAAATGAGGCACTTAAGTAGAATAAACATATTGGCATCGTACCCATGCAGCTGAGCATTGGTGGAGTACAGCGGTGGAATTCCCTGCAACCTCCCGAACTGTCTATAAACACTGAAAGGGTAGTGCATCTCAATGACGTGGAAGAAGATAAGTGGCCCTTCGTAAAGCCACTCGTCCCCTTCCTCCTCGCAGCGTGGACTAAGTAGTCCTCTAGCTCCCACCTAGACCACGGTGTCCATGTTACCTGCAAAGTAAAAAAACTTAATTTAGTATCAATCTCATTGATAGTGCCTTTAGTAGGAAATGTGGATATAACTTACGTAGTTGTGTGTCAATACGTCTATCACATCCGTGTACTGCTTGTACCTCCTTTCCAGCTCGCCCCTCACTACCTTAGCGTCTTTCCAGATGAAAAGGGCGGTGGGTAGAACGTCTTCATGCTGCCAAACCTGCAAGTCACACAAACAAGGTGTCACTAATCTCTTTAGTCGTATGAAGATATCAAAGTAGTCGTATGTACTCACAGTCAAATGCGGAGGTTTAGTAGGCCTCCCAACCGGAAAACGCTCCCAAATCCATACTTGAAGTAGGTACGAGCAGCCACCTAGGTTGGCATTGGTCGACTGGCGACGACAGGCGGTACAAAGCTGACGGTATGTCCAAGCAAGGACCGTGGTACCCCAGCTATAGGTTGCAATGTTCTCCAGTGGCTGGATAAGGATCCTTAAGAAAATCTAGCTGATGCTGTCGCCTGAGGAGTCGGGGAACAAGAAAGCGCCCAAGAAGTGCCATAAATACACCTTTGCATACACCTCGACCTCGTGATCTGGAGCACTGATCGGAGGCCCTGCACCAAAGTGTTGGGTTATCCATGACGTCGACACTCCTGAGGTCTTCCTGCAATTACAATTGAAGCATTATTCTACAAAAATAGATGTAGCTGAAATGGTTGTATTAGTGATTTCAATAGGGCGCAAATATGAACTTACTTTGTGCCTTTAACTTCATCCTCTGATGGCCTCCTACCACAGAACTGCTCCACCAAGTCTACCCAATTAGACTCGTCGACGACCCCAGTCACCGGATGACCAGCCAAACTGAGACACAATATCATCTTGACATCCTGCATCGTGATAGTCATTTCCCCACATGGTGTGTGGAAGGTGTGCGTCTCCGGTCTCCACCTGCATCATTACAAGTTTCTAGTTATAGGCAAGTTGACGGCCCAATTTTACAAAACAAAGACAATAAATGCAAAATGCAATGTTACCTATCAACAAAGGCAGTAAGAAGTGCAGGGTCTAGTGTGGGGAGTGTACTGTTGTAGACCCGAACGATCTCAAGGAAGCCTGCCCGCTGTATGTAGGTCGCGTATCGCCTCGTCCCAGCTATGTACGCGGTGCGTGCGAACACGAAGCGCACGCAACAGCCTCTGCTTCTCTGACAAGGCCTGGGCCCGGTGGTCCTTGTCGTAGTCCACCTCAATGAGGCTAAAGCGCGGATGAGGAGCCCGCGCCTCCATCTTGCAACCCTGAACCTATCTGTTTGAAAAAACAAAGACAACATTAATAACATTAGAACAATTAATAACGTTATAAAAAGACAAAGACAAGTAAATTTGAAGATTAAAATATCATAAATGCATGTTTACAATATAAACCACCTCTTGTCTCGCCCGCCTATGAAATCTAGCGTTATGACCAGGATTCTTGCAAATGGAGCAAAGGTTCTGCGCACGTTCTTCGTCAAAGTCCCCGCCACCATACATGTCGGCGCCGTAACCTTTCATATTGTCCATATCGCCTTTCAGTCGCTTCTTCTTCTTCCTTCCCTTCCCTACCTTCTTTAGGTCCATATAAGGCGCGTAGTCCTCACCATAATATGGAGGCCACTGCGACTCGTCAAGGTATGGCTCGAAACTCTTCTCCCAAACTTTGAGGGTGTTGGCACGGAGATACAAGGGTGACATGTATGGTGCAACTGTGTGGTCAAAACCTCTAAGCCAACAAGAGGTGGTCATGTGTGAGCAAGGGGCATGCATGATCTGAGGGACGTTGCAACTGCATTCTACTTTATCAAGATCGACACGGTACGTTCGGCCACCAAATCGTTCACCACCCAGGTTTGTGCCCCCTCTAGCTCGTACACAGAAAACAAGCATGTCCCGTCCATAAGCCTCGGCAACCTGTTGTTTGGCCAATTCCTCAGCCTCCTTCAAATATTCGTGTGCAGCCTTCCCCCATCTTCTAAGCTCCTCTTCATTCCTCAGGGCTAGGCCATACCGCTTAACAAAATACTCATTGCACTTCCTAAAAGAGAACTCAACAATACCAGACAAGCCTTTCCATACGTGACCTCATACCCAACAAATGTGACTATGGTCTCCTGCAAGAAAGACACCGATACGTCGTTGTCCTTATCTACAAGACCTAATATACGACGGGCTAGGTACCGAGCCGTCAACTGCAGATGGTACCTTTTACCCTCATTAGTCTGGCATCTGTGCGGTTGTTCCACTGAAGTTACCTTCCACTTACCATCACTCCGCCTCTTTCGTGCATTCAACTTCCATGAGCACGGGAATCCAGCCTTACATAATATGTGGAATTTTACCTCCTTGTCAGAATGTCGAACCGTGTAAGGCCTATGATGATACACAGCATAGTCCTGAAGGAACAACTTCATCTCAGACATCGTATTGAAAAGCATTCCCTTCCTCAATATTAAATTTTTATGGTTGTACAATGATTCCTTACACATCTGCAAACCCGTGTCACAAACTGCCATATGCGACATACTTACATCGTTATAATTTGGCACACCGGTAAAGGGCAAGCCAGCCTCCCTCAGTTGTGTAAGCTCTGCCGATGTATAAGAGGGTGGTGCAACGTATTCTTGTGGCTCCCTAACCCTGCTCCATCCTTCATATTCCACTCCATCATCTGGATAACCGGTGGCTAATGTGCCCTGACTCTGCATGCCGTGAAGTACCTCAAGCGGTACTCCTGAGGGCATGCCACGAACTGGTGTACACATGGCAGGTGCACCTCGAGAGGGCATGGCTTCAACCGGTGTTCGCATGGCATGTAGACCTCCTTCCTCATTTCTTGAATCGTCAGAATCAGTGCTAACATCATCACCAATCATTTCCTCCTCTGCCGCCTCCTCCTCCTCCTGTTCAAACTCGTCTACATCAAAATCATTGCTTATATGACCAACTAGAGGAGAATGAACCCGCTCCTGCGTCAAATTACCATCCAAGTCTATACTCTCCATAGTTTGTTACATCTGCACACCACAATCTCCTAGAGTACCACTGTCGAAGGACGGCTCCTCATTCTCAACATTCTCCAGCACCAACTCAGCCATGCCGACATTCGAACCTTGGATGACCCTATTGTATCGGGACCACTCTGCTTGGTTGCACAAGTCCATCATCACATAGTGTGCCCTATTCTTTCCAACATCGAACCTACCCTTTAGTGTGAAAGCCTTGCCAAACTTCAAACTCAAACGGTCACATAGATCGCGAAAACTAGGGGTGCCATCAAACCATTCCAATTCTTCATACATATCCTCAAACTGGCAATCCTCTCTCTTAACACTTCTTCCGTAAAAAAACTCTTACACCGTAATCCATCTATAAAACGATTTGACATCCGATTATCAACTGACCAATATGGTAGCACTAATTACTACATAACTAACTAACTAACTAACTAACTAACTTTACTTACCTACCACGTAACTAACTTACTTAATATCTAAATAACTAATATTAACTAATAACATCCGAATAACTAATAATCGTTAACTAATTAACTAATAACAACTGATTAACTAAAACCTAATATTAGCTAACTATCAAAAAATTGTTAACTACAAATGATCGTTAACTAACTAAATAACTAATATTAATCGTTATCTAACTAAATAACTAACTAACTACAAATAATATTAACTAACCAACTAACTAACTACAAATAATATTAACTAACTAAATAACTAACTAAATAATTCAATAACTAACTAAATAAGTAATGTTAAATAACAACTAAAGAATATTAAATAACTAATTAAATAAATATATATCTAATTCAATAACTAACTAAATAACTACAAAGAATATTAAATAACTAACTAAATAAATAATATTAACTAAATAATACTTACTACAAATAAATAATAGTAACGGCAAAATAAAAAATTACCGTAAAATAGGTTGCGGCGGCGCGACGAGGTTGGCCGGACGGCGGCGTGCCGGGGTGCGACGGTCGGCGGCCGGGGTGGCGGCGAGGGAACGGCGGCCGGGGACGCGGCGGGGGCGCGGTGGCAGGGGACGTGTGGCGGCGGGGCCGCGGCGGCCGGGACGCGGGGGACGGCGCGGCGGCGCGGACGGCGGCAGCGGCGGCACGACGGGCTCGGCAGCGGCAGCGGGGAGCGGCAGCGGCGGCGGGGAGCGGCACCGGCGGCGCGGCGGGGTGGCAGCGGCGCGGCAGGGTGCGGGGGAGGAGCTCTGGGCGATGGTGGCGGCGCTCGGGGCGTCGGTGGCGGCTCCGACGGCGGTGAGGCGTCGGTGGGGGCGATGGCGACGGCGGCGGCGGTGAGGCGGTGGTGCGGAGGACGGGCGCGGCCGAGCGGGCGTGGCGGGGCGCGGCTTTTATTTAGGCCGTGCCCCGCCATGATGGGCGGTGGGGTGTAACCCGCCATGATGGGTGGCGGGTTTGGAGTACCCCGCCATGCATCATGGCGGGGTACGCCCGGGTGGCTTTGCCATGTCCCCCGCCACGTGGGACCTGTACCCCGCCACCATGCATGGCGGGGTTCAGTGCATTTGCCCCGCCATGCATGGTGACGGGGTCAAACGGGTTAGATTTAAAAAAATTCAAATGCGGATTAAATTTAAAATTTATTTTAAATTTGGGCTAAAAATAAAAAAAATTCCCCAATGCCAGCACCCGCGCCTCCACCCGACGCTAGCGGCCACGCCCACCACCCTCCTAGCGGCTACCGCTGTTTAATTTATGAACCAAGCAGCAAGCACACGCTACTTTAATTGATGCTTAATTATATTCTACTCCCTCTATCTTGAATAAGTAGATTCCTAGAGTTGTCTTAAGTCTAAACTTTGACCGAATTTCTAGATAAATCCATCAAGATTTATAACATCAAATTAGCATAATCAGATATACCATACAATATATTTTTCAGAATGTGTTTATTTTATGTCATAATAGATGTGTTGTTACACTTTCTTATAAAGTTAGTCAAATTTAAGATAGTTTGACTTACACGGATTCTATGAATTGATTTATTTGGGGACGGAGAGAGCACGATGTGTTTTTATAAATAAAGAGAGCTTTATTGTTACTTAATTGTGGGTAAAGATAGAACCATATTCCATATATATATTCTCACAATTTTTTTTACTATTGAAAATTTCTAAAAACCAGTGAATTCGCCCCCATTACACGAGCTACTCATTCAATTAGTATATTATACTACTCCGTATGAGCAACGTTCTGTGCCGTGACTAAATGTGCAGCTACTTTTTTTTGTTTATCACACTAAATTATTACCATAACATATCCCATGTAAGACATGCTAATACTAATGTACTATAATCAAGCTTCGAAACTCGAAAGATTAGGCCAACTTTCAAGCGCCAAGGCTCGCTACACAGCTACTAGACGTCTCTAGTTCAATTGACTGATGAGCCTTTCCTTTACCCTGTCTCTATGCAATTAATTAAGTCAAGATCAAGGCCCATGAAAAATCTATTGGCATGAACAGAACTCGTAGAACATGACAACTGTGCGACCAAGCAATGATCCTGGGCACTCAAGGAATTGAGCTAAAACTAAAGGCTAGCATGATTTGGCATTAATAGAAATTGCATAACCACATGGTAGTAGTCTTAGAAAAAAGATGAGAGAGACAATGAGAGTTTTAAGCTTAAGCCAAAAACTTAACTGATAGTTATATGAAATTATTGACAATGAATGCAATATGGGTGTGCAAGAATCAAAACAATCTAGCAAATAAGTTGCAGCCGGGCTCTAGACCAACTGGCTAGAGCAGCCGGATTGCATTCCAGAGATCCCGGGTTCGACTCCCAATGGGAGCGGATTTGCGTGGCCTGGATAAGTATTTTCATTCAAAAGTGAATGGGAATGGGGAACCTCCCTAATTCGGAAAAATAAGTAAAATTATTTACAAAAAGATATTTTCTAAAAAGTCTAAACATTACAATGAGATAAAGCTAACTAGTGTGCATACCACCTTGATAGTTCTCCAAATCTAAATATTGGTTCAGAAAAATTTAATTTCCACACTTTTAATCCAAATCTCTATCTTTCCTTACTTTGCACACAGCCATTGGAACAGCGACGGTGGTGTAGCACATAGCCAAAACCCATTTTCTTCGGGCACCATTCTATCCCCAACGATGGCATGGGCTGATCTCGATCTCACGCCACAAAACACATCAAACCAAAGGAGCTCGCCGGGCACCAGGGGCGGATATGGGCCTAGGGCCAGTAGGGCCACGGCCCTAGGCGTGGCCCAAAATCCTCCTTATCCTATATGTACTTTTCTGGCCTAGCTTAGATATTGGGCCAGATGTTGCAGACTCCGGCCCAGCAAAGAGACAAGAAGCAGAGCGCACAACCCCATCCGCGTCTCCTCGAAGGCTCGAACTCCTCGATTCCCCATTCCTGCTTCTCTACGGACTCCAGCTCTCCCCTCAAAGTGACGCCGCTGCCGCTAGCCGCTGTCCTTCGCTGCCAGTTCGCCCTCCCGTGGTCCTTCTAGTCCACGCCACCAGGTGCCGCCCTGCCCCTTATGCCAGTCCGCCACGGCGCCAACGCCACTGCCGCCGGCCTCTCGCTTGGGCCTGGCCACAGAGCGCAGGCGGCGTAGTCGTGCAGGCTGCTGCTGCACGCCTGCACTGGCCAAATGGCCGTGTGGACAACTAGAACCGCAAAGGCAGACAGCAGCCCGAGCGGCCGTGTGGGCTCTG
This sequence comes from Saccharum hybrid cultivar R570, assembly GCA_038087645.1. NCBI lineage: Eukaryota > Viridiplantae > Streptophyta > Magnoliopsida > Poales > Poaceae > Saccharum > Saccharum hybrid cultivar. Next base: position 30,444,684 of record JAQSUU010000001.1, on the reverse strand, counting down.
AGCCTCTGACGATTTGTGTTGCCTTTGCCTCTCAGCCTCTGTGTTCAGTGTTCTGTCTATTAGTTGCACAAGCGGCCGTGAAGGCTTTCTCAAATTTAAAGTCTATTTGAATATTAAACTCTTGGTAATGTCAATTTTTGTACTATGTAGAGTTACACAATAAAGGGGATCAAGACATTAAAATCCTTAAAAACAGAAATTAGATATATCATTTAAACTTATGCATTTATAGACTAGTTTTGTTATCGATCAGTATTCGATTGGGTATAGGCGGTATTTTGACAGGTGTAGACAGTATATATATACTTTGATAGTGGCCCTAGGCGTCAAAACTGACGAGCTCCGTCAGGGCACCATGTTCCTCACAACCTCGCTTTCTGTCGACTCTATCGAATCTAGGTGGTCTCAAGGTGAATAAGGATAGAGGCATGATTTCTCGACGGCAGCACGGGGAGGCTGGGGGATCGGAGCAGAAGAAATGTCCGCGTGCTATTCACTTCAATGAAACCTAATTCGTCCATGGGCTCGGTTAGAATGTTAACACACAAGGAGAACCTGTCGCTGATGCCTTTGGTAAAAAGTTATCGGGCACGGTGAAATGAATGAAGCCCAAGAATCAGCATTACCATCATAATCGCACAACAATCTGCCCAACGTTCCCTAGCAAGGGAGCACAAGCAAGAATCATCGGGGAAAAAGTATTACCACTAGCACCACCATATATACAGTGAAGACTTACCCGTTGGGGAAACATTCAAATGGGAAAGCTACCCAACGGCTTTATTCTAACTGGAAAAAGAAATACAGATTACTGTGGTTGATATATAGTATAAGACAACCAGCTACTGATAATTTAATCATCGTTGCAACGAATAAAAGCCAGCTACTGATAATTTATCATCTCTGCAAAAAATGAAAGTGAATGCAGACCCAAAGATTACCACCTATTATTGTCGCAAAGCGATCCATATTCAAACTTAAAATATATATATAAAGAACAGAAACTACACTTGAGTGCATGATGCAATACACAGCATTGACTGGAGATTAGATTTCCTTTTCAACTATTCTCGATTGTCTGCAGTTTGTGTTAGCCAGCAGGGTGTGTACGGAAAAGATGATCGTAGGACCTGTTCATTTCCTAATTCTTTCTCATATCCTGCTGGATATAGATTGCCTAAGACTTCAACCTTGGAGCTATTAAAGTGATAGGCCAATCCTCGCGTTATTGATTCACTCAAGAAGATAATCTCTTTGCATGGATGAAACCCAAGAATCTCCATGTACCCACAATAGTAGTCTGCGTATTCATCATCAGATCTCCATGCAAATTTCTCATCTTCAAATGCTTGTGAAGTCAAATCAGACTTCTCTTCTGCCGGTAGTTCCATATTGTGATCCCTATTGCGATCATCATCATAATAATAATTAATATCCTGCGAGGCCCAAGGTCCTTGGATTTTTCGACCATAATTCGCACATGGCCTTGAATACTCAAGCTTATGCTTTAACAACTTAGAAAGGTCCGTGTCTTGCTTCAGTACCCACACCATCTGATAGCCTGATTCAATGAGGTTCCAAACTTGAACTCTGCAACTTCCCTTGACTGATGCACAATAAATCCCTTTAGATGACTTCCCTAGATAAAATTGTGGATCGTCATTTGCTTCAATACCCAGTGGTGGTTTAATCACGTGATACTTACCACTAAACATAGATATTCTGTAATACAAATCTTTGTTAAAAAAAGATAAAAACCAAAGGACGAGAAAACAACCTGTTAAAAAAAATAGACCGAATAAATTGATGATTAATGAGTTAGTATGTACCTCATAACAGAATCAGTTTTACAATGCACATACAGCGCTCCTCTCCAGTACACAGCATTGCGTTGGTCGTTTGGCCAGTCCGGCCTCATGCCAGACACTGTCCCTATGGGATTACCTTCTCGAGCAAAAGACCTTTCCTCCCACTGTTCAGTTCTCGATGAGAACACCTGGAGGATGCATACCGACGGTGGCCACTCAGATTGTTCTATCTCAGGGTCAAGTGTATCCCTAGAACTGTCATAGAGACAATCTCCAGGCCTATGCACCCAATGAAAACGGGTAATTGAAACCACCTCGTAGTATGGCGACTCGGTCGGATCGTACGCGAGGTACTCGAATTGGAAGGTGTGCTTGATCTCCATGGGCGGGGGTGGGCACGGGGGCAAGGGAGCCAGCCATCGAGTGGCCGGATTAAGCACGTAGCGACACTCGTCGCCGCTGTCGGGGTAGCTGTGGACCAGCACAAGCCCATTGCAGTGGTCGTCTACGCAGCCCCAGGAAAGGCATCCGGCCTCAGGCAGGTAATCGTGCTTGCCGGAGATGGAGGGGCCGTCCGAGACGGGCCGGGGCGCGAAGAACTCCGAGATGTAGTAGTTGTTGAAGTTCATGAAGAACCCACCCAGCGTCAAAGGGAGGAGATCCGCCCGCAGCAGGCGGCGGGCGTCGACGACTGCGAGCCACGCCTTGCAGACGCACCTGGACACGGCGAGGCCCCGCGGCGGGAGGCGGCGGAGCACGTCCGCTAGCACGTCGTCGGGCAGCACCGCCAGCGGGCCCGTCTTGTCCTCCGCCGCAGCCTCGCCCTGGTCCTGGCGATCCATCGCTCTTGGGAATTGGGACCTTGATCTGCGCGACTCGATCCGGGCTTTGGATCGGAGTGTGTGTTGGGGCTTGGGGTGTGGGGACTGAACGATTGAACGATGGAGCAGGAGAGAGATTTAATTTGAGGAACGGATCGGAGGGGAGGTGGTGGCGGCGTGCTTCTAGTAGGGTGAAGAAGATTATGATTTATTCCAAGTATATCGGCACCAGATCGCTCCGAGAAAACATGACGATCGGTCGATATTCGTGGTTCATCAGAGTCTGTTTTCAAGGGCGGACGTGTAGGTGTAGCGGTGGCGTTTTCTCCTGATCGGCCACGCGCATGGCAATGTATGTGAAAACCAAATCAAATGTGTAAACTTGGAAACTTTAAATCAAGACCATAGAACCTTGACAAAGGACGCAGGAGGATTAGATAATTTTGCGCTTAACCGCTCGCTTCTAATCACACTTTTGCAAATCCCCTCTCCTACTCTTCTGGGTGTCCCTTTGGATCAACATCGTGTGTCTCAGAAAAAAAAAGTTTCCAAGTTTACACAGATAGTCTGATTTCCACCTGATACGTTGTCATTTAATTATGCAAGCAGGCTTGTGTGGTTAGGCTGATGATTGGTTTCTTGTTTGTGGGCATTAGATTTAGCTAAACTTACCTTACCTGTGCACAGTCTGCGCCGCACAAGCTAGGCTCGAGCGAAACGGAGTCCAACCTCGGCCTCGTTTCTGCAGAGCCAGGATGACGATCTCCCTAGCCAGGTCCAAGACTTCCACCAACCAACCAAACATCTAAAAGCAGTATCAAGCGAGCCAGGCTGGCTAGTGGCCAGGATTCACCCTACCTATCAAGCTCTTGATGGATGCTCGGAGCGCTACATGCTGTAGTCCCGCCTAGAGTTTTCGCGCACCATAACTTCCAACCCGTTCTGTTTGATATAGCTCTCCTTCAATGGTGTAGTTTTTCTAACTTCAACCAGTGGCACTACTTTACTCGCAGAGTTGAAGCTATTTTTTTAGACCTTTCGCAAAAACAACTTCTTGTAGTCGAAAAAGATGAAATGCCCATAAAACACTTTTCAACCTTTTTTAATATTTTTTCTTTTATCTTCCTACCTTACCGCATCTCCTCTTCAACCTCCGGCCATCGTGCACCAATCCCACCATTGTGTCACCGTGCCCGGGAGAGCGCTCGGCCACAGGCCGGTAGCAGCGCCGCACCTCCACGCTAGCTCCCTCCTCCGCACCCACGCCAGCCCCTCCTCCATGCCAGCTATTTCCTTCACACCAATGCCATCATCCTTGCCATGGTTGACGTCTGCTCTCTCGTCGTTGTGCCCCGCACGGCCTGGCCCACCTGCACCAGGGCAAAAGGATCCGAACCCATGCTATGTCAAAGGGAATTAGGGGAGCTGCATTTTCAGCTCCATGCCGCGCAGGTACCTTATGAGAGCGCAATTTCTAGAGCTTTAGGTGAGAAGCAATTTGCAAAAATTGTGTTTGGTAGAAAAGGGCTCTCAACATCTTTAGAAGTTGCTCTAGAATCTATACCAGACAGGCTCTTCGTCATGCGCCGGTGAAGCTAGTACTTTACTTGAGTATACCCTACTTCTTGGGAAGGGTTGATCTGCATCTCGTTTGGACAACAATAATGATGTGCTACATCCGTGACCCCATCCCTGACGCCCACGCATCAGGAGGGATAGCGGCGCACACATCTTCCTCCTCTTGTCTTCCTCCTCTCTCTCTCCCTCCGTACCCATCTTCCTCCCCCTGCCTGCCGTCTCGACCACTACACGGGCTGCCGGTGACCTTGTCGGTGACCTCCCCGCCCAACGCCCACCCTCGCTGGACCATCCCGCCCTTCCCTCATCCTAATCGAGGAGTTCGCGACACCTCTTTGCCTCCGCCCCCGCCACCCGCACCGCTCGCTCGGCGGCACAACTGCCGCCGCACTCGCTGCCCATCAACCTGCCGCCACCATTGGGCCCACCGCCAAGTTTTGTAGCCGTCGCTGGCTTCGTCGCCGGCTCCCTGCTCGCTCGCCGCCGATCCGATCGCCGGGCACCTATCTCTGTTGCGTTCATCGCCAGCCGCCGATTCGTTCGCCGGGCCTTCTCGCTGCCGCGATCCTCTCGCCAGCATCCCCAGCTACCACGATCCCTTCGCCAGCTCTCTGCAGCTCCCCTCGCTCGCGCTTTGTTCGCCAGTTGCTACCGTGGTCCGTTCAATCGCGACCCACGCCACCGTGATCCACTGCACCGGCACCAGCCTGCTGCCGCCACCACACGTATCCACTCGGCCTTCCTACCCGCAGCGCGACTGACTCCCTCCGCGCAAGCCACTTCCCAGCGTGACCGCTTCTCTCCGCGGAAGCCACACGCTCCGTCCACGTGACGCCTTCTTTTTCCTGTGGTCATAAAAAATACAAAATACCTTCCTTTCCCAACCGCTCGCCTCACATGCACCTTACCTTTTCCCGTCAAAAAAAAGGAAAACGAAAATCTCCTACACGCATGTCTTGCCTCCCTCTACTCGCGCCGCCCGCGGCATTCGCGCGACTCTTTCTCTCGCAGCCGCACACGCCATTCGCTCAGCCACGCCATGGGCCTGCCTCCGCTTGCGTGCGCCTCATGTAGCCTGGTGGACCCGATCGTCTCACGCACGGTCGTCCGCTCTCGTCCACGCGCCCTGCCTCATGCGGACTCCCACCCGCTTGCTGCGATGTTGCACCCCATGCTACACTACGACGCTCCACAGGCTGGCTACGGTATGCTCGGCTTTGGCGCACCACCCAGTTTCCAGTACGGAGGAGCCTTTGGCGTCCCTGCCCTGGCACCCTCCTTCATGGCCACTCCGCCCCCACCGCTGCCCATCGAGTGATAGGCCGACTCCGGTGCTGGGTCTCATATGGCTCACAATGCTGGTATTCTATCATCCTCACACCCTCCTTCCTTGTTTGGTCCTTCATCAATTGTCGTTGGTAATAGGGCTTTACTTCCGGTTACTTCCACCGGGTCATATTCTTTTCCTACACCGAATCATCATCTCTTTCTTAATAATGTCTTAGTCGCGCCTAGCATTATCAAGAATTTAATTTTTGTGTGCCGCTTTACCACTGATAATAATTGTTCTATTGAATTTGACCCTTTTGGCCTGTCTGTTAAGGATCTCCAAACTAGGAAACGTGATCGCCAAGTGCAATAGCATGAGCGACCTCTATCCGTTCTTCCCGCACACCTGCCCTTGCCGCTGCGTCCATGTCCACTACCTTGTGACATCGCCGCCTTGGTCACCTCGGCTCAGAAGCTTTGTCCAAGCTCATTAGCTCTCAAGCAATCTCTTGCACTAAATCAAATAATGATCATGTTTGTCATGCTTGTCAATTGGGTCGGCATGTTCGTCTTCCTTTTGATTCATCCTAATCTAGAGCCCTTAATAAATTCGATTTGATACATCGTGACCTTTGGACCTCACCCGTTACAAGTGTGTCCGGTTATAAATATTATCTTGTTATTCTTGATGATTGTTCTCACTATGTTTGGACATTTCCGCTTCGCCTTAAGTCTGACACTTTTGCCACTCTTTCTAACGTTTTTGCTTATGTGTGCACATAGTTTGGCTCCCCTGTCAAGGCCGTCCAGTGCGACAATGGCCACGAGTTCGATCACTCCTTGGCCCACACGTTCTTCCTTACCCAAGGTGTAGTCCTCTGCATGTCGTGCCCATACACCTCTCAACAAAACGGTAAAGCAGTGTGCGTACTTTGCACCATCAACATCCTTCGCACTCTGCTCTTTCAAGGTAGCCTCCCACCTGTCTATTGGGCTGACACCCTCCACACTGCCACATATCTTTTCAATTGTCATCCCACTAAGACCTTTGGTGGCCTCACACCATTTTTTGCTCTTTTCGGTACTTATCCATCTTATACACATCTTCGTGTTTTTGGATGTGCTTGCTACCCAAACCTATCTTCCATAGCTCCCCATAAACTATCGCCATGTTCTTCCCTATGTGTCTTCCTTGGCTACTCCTTCGACCACAAGGGGTATCGATGTCTCGATCTTCATTCCAACAGGATCATTATTTCTTGCCATGTCATATTTAAAGAATCCTTGTTTTCCTTCTCTGAGATGTCAACCTCGCCATTGGATCCTACCACTTGGAATTTTTGGACGATGCTGATGTTTCCACTATGCCTGTTGGGCCTAGTGTTGCGGTTGCATGTTCCTTAGCTGCTGCTTCTGGCGCACCAGCTCCTGGTGCGCCTAGTGCCAACGTGCTAGCGTCTAGCGTACCTTCACCTGCGCCAGCACCTGGCGCCCATGGACCCGCGCCTACCTCTCCTGCTTCTGCGCCTACGCAGTGCACACCCGCCATCGAGCCCCACTCTGGTCGGGGCAGTGCCACCGCGTTGGGTGCTGGCTCCTCAGGCGCCCCCACTGCATCCGGTTCTGGTGCCCCCGCGGACACCTTGTCCCGAGTTGCTGCCAGCAGAACTAGCATGCCACCCCGTGCTGCCGGTACCGCTGCCCCTGCGGCTCGCGCCCAAGTCGTTGTCAGCGGCACTGGCCACACCACCTCCACTCGGTCGGTCGTCACTTCGCCGGTCCACAACACGCATCCCATGCGCACACGCGGCAAGGATGGCATCGCTCAACCTGTGGATCGTTTGAATCTCCACGTTGTGCCCATGTCACCATTGCCTCACTCTGTCCGTGATGCTCTATCAGACCCCAATTGGCGCTCTGCTATGCAAGCTGAGTATGATGCACTCATCGCCAACAACACTTGGTGCCTTGTTCCCCGACCTCTTGGAGTCAATTTGGTCACCGGTAAATGGATCTATTGCCGCAAACTTCTTGCTGATGGTTACTTGATTGTTATAAGGCTCGCTGGGTTCTGCAGGGGTTCACACAACGGCTTAGTATTGATTATGATGAGACTTTCAGTCCTGTGGTGAAGCCAACAAGAGTTCATGTGGTTCTATCCATGGCATTGTCTTAAAATTGGCCTATTCATTAGCTGGATGTCAAAAATGCATTCTTGCATGGCACTCTGATAGAGACAGTCTACTGTATACAGCCTTCTGGATTTGTTGATTCATCTCGTCCTGATTATGTTTGTCAGCTCAACAAGTCTCTTTATGGTCTGAAACAGGCTCCCCGTGCTTGGCATACCAGGTTCGCCTCCCATCTCCTGTCCCTTGTTTTTGTTGAGGCCAAGTCAGATACTTCACTGTTTACATATCACCGGGGATCAGACATTGCATATCTGCTGCTCTATGTTGATGACATTGTTCTCACCACCTCGTCAGCTAGGTTTTTTTCAACATATTATTGCAACCCTTCAGCGTGAGTTTGCTATGACTCACATGGGATAGCTCCATCACTTCTTTGGTGTCTCCATTGCCCGCTGCGATGATGGCCTTTTCCTCTCTCAGCGGCAATACACATTGGACATCTTGGAGCGCGTGGGATGAGTGCTTGCAAGCCTTGCAGCACCCCCATCAACCTGCACTCCAAGTTGTCCGCCGATGGTCCTCTAGTTGCCAACTCTACTAAGTATCACAGTTTGGCTGGTGCACTACAGTATCTGACTTTCACTCGTCCGGATATTGCCTATGTCGTCCAGCAGATATGTCTGTGCATGCATGATCCACGCAAGCCGCACATTGCTGCTCTCAAGCGGATACTACGTTACTTACAGGGTACTCTTTCCCTTAGCTTGACTCTGCATCGCTCTCCACCTACCGAGCTTGTCGTTTACACTGATACGGACTGGGCTGGCTGCCCCGACACTCGCCGCTCGACCTCTGGCTACGCGGTGTTCCTTGGAGATAATCTGGTGTTCTAGTCTTCCAAGCGTCAGCACACAATCTCCCGGTTTAGCACAGAGGCCAAGTATCAAGCCGTGGCAAATGGTGTCGCTGAAGCTTCATGGCTTCGCCAGTTACTTGCCGAGCTTTGCCACCATCTTCGCCGTGCCACCTTGGTTTATTGTGACAACGTCAGTGCTGTCTACCTCTCCACCAATCCGGTCCAGCATCAGCGTACGAAGCACATTGAGATTGATCCCCACTTTGTTCGGGAGAGTGTCGCCCTTGGTCAGGTTCGGGTTCTGCACGTCCTCACGGCATCCCAGTACGCAGACATCCTCACCAAGGGTCTCCCAACGTCTGTATTTTAGGAGTTTTGATCCAGTCTTAACGTTCGTCGTGCTCCCAATAAGACTGCGGGGGAGTGTTAGCGATAGCTATATTTGGAGTATTGCCCATTCTTGTAGAGTTGAGTGGCTGCATGTGTACACCTTGTGTTGAGTGGCTGTAAATCGCCTGTGGACTAGCTCATGTGTCGTCTGGGCTGCCCATACGTACTATGTACAATCCACGTAATAGAACATCCTTCGTTCCAATCACTCTTTCAATAATCAAGCATAAATTGAAGTAACATATATGCTTGGTTCATTTAATTTTGTCGCTGGACATAGACGCTTTGATTTGAAATCCAGCGGCGTAGGTGTTTTTTTTATTTCTTGATTAATATCATAATTTATCAGATATATGGGCACGTTTGTTTAATCTAAACTATTAGATCATAATGAATAAAGTTCTTTCGATTAAACTTGTCATTATATTAGGCATGGATTCTTTGATTTAATCTAAGGCATTAGATCACAATAGAATCGAACGGCGGATGTTCTTTTCTTTGAACTTGGTTACCCATTGGAAGTCAACAAAAAAATAAAACATTGCACTTTTGAAGGATGCAAGGATAGGCAGCAGATGCGTGAACTAGGGGTGTTTGATTTGAGGGGAACTCCATCCTATATAAATAAGATGATGCATTCATCTTGTGAATTTTTGTGGGTTCACCTCGTTCCTAGTGCTTGCACAAATTGTTATTAGCACATAAAGAATGAGGTGGACAGGTGGTAGAGTATCATGTCAACTAATTTTATTCCGCGAATCAAACAAAAGGTGATGAGTGTGAAGATGATAGGCCCCCCCATTTTTCAGTCAAACACGACCTGAAAAGATCCACTTATTCGTAAATTGTATGCTGCCTAAACCCATTTTTGTTTTAGACGGTTAGCTAGCTATTGTATTTTGTTCAGGCTCTCCCTGACTTTCCTCTGAAAATTTCTTATCTCTGGCTCCTTCTTGTTGCAACTTTCCTTGATCCAGATTCATTCATGGATCACTCTCTTGATTCTTGTTCCTCTTCATCAGTAGCCTCTCCATCTTCTTCCTGAATTCTCATGTTTTGATTTTTCATTTCATTGCTCGGTTTGTCTCCTGCTAGAGAGACCAAGAGATCTGGCATTTCAAAAATTCAGACATCTAGGTGCCTCAGCACTCATCACCGTGGGATGGTTACAGCAAGTCCAATCAAATTCATTCACAGTCGAAAATGATTCATCAATTGAAATAATGCAATTTACATCACGGTGCTCACAAGTTTACTAAGTGACAGACACGCGATGCACATCTTATCTGGAATGAGATGATCTATCAAACCAAACACTTCCTAGCTGCTACTTTCAAACAGCTACATTGTCCTGAAAACGTTAATAGGAGCTATAGTTCTTTGCTTATCTGACTAAATCATAGATATGGTCACAGTCTCATGCCCGTTTTCGTTCAAAAAAAACATGGGAAGGACTCTTTCCTCCGCACCTGCGCCGCCTCCCCTGGCCACGGTCGACCGACCGACCTCCCCTCCTATCCGTTCCTCATACTCCATCCCATCGATACCCACACAATCCCGATCCAATCCAAAGCCCTGATCAGATATTCCGAAAGGGGACGGGAGCTCAATTGCTTTGCTGCTTCCCAGTGCGGCGTCGCAGGTCAAGATCCCAATTCCCAAGAGAGCAATGGATCGCCGGGACCAGGGTGCCGCTGCGACAGAGAATAAGACAGGCCCGCTGGCGCTGCTGCCCGACGACTTGCTAGCGGACGTGCTCCGCCGCGGGGCCTCGCCGTGTCCAAGTGCGTCTGCAAGTCTTGGCTCGCCATCGTCGACGCCCGCCGCCTGCTGCGGGCGGATCTCCTCCCCTTGTCGCTGGGTGGACTCTTCATAAACTTCCACAACTACTACCTCTCGGAGTTCTTCGCGCCCCACTCGGACCGCCCCTGCATCTCCGGCAAGCACGACTACCTGCCTCAGGCGGGGTCCGATTCCTGGGGCTACGTGGACGACCACTGCAATGGTCTTGTGCTGATCCACGAGAATGACGACAACGGCGACCAGATTGGCTACGTGCTTAATCCGGCCACTCGATGGGTGGCTTCCTTGCCTTCATGCCCACCCCCGCCCATAGAGATCAAGGACACCTTCCAAGTCGAGTACCTCGCGTACGATCCGATCGAATCGCCATACTTCGAGGTGGTTTCAATTACCCGTTTTCATTGGGTGAACAGGCCTGGAGATTATCTCTACGACAGTTCTAGGGATCTAGTGGACCCCGAGATAGAACAATCTGAGTGGCCACCGTCGGTATGCATCTTACATGTGTTCTCATCGAGAACTGGACAGTGGGAGGAAAGGTCTTTTGCTCGAGAAGGTGATTCCATGGGAACCGTGTCTGGCATGAGGCACAGGCCTGGCAAACAACGCAATGCTGTGTACTGGCGAGGAGTGTTGTATGTGCATTGTCAAACTGATTGTGTTATGAGGTACATAAGTATCGTCATTTTACTTGGTTTTATTCTTTTAATCAAGTTGTTTAATTTTCTCATCTTTTGGTTTTTATCCTTTCTTAACAACGATCAATTTCATATTACAGAATATCTTTGTCAAGTCATAAGTATCACGTGATTAGACCACCACCGGGTCTTGAAGGAAAAAACTATCCACAATTTTATCTAGGGAAGTCATCTAAGGGGGTTTGTTGTGCGTCAATTCAGGGAAGATGCAGAGTTCAAGTTTGGAACCTTGATGAATCAGGCTGTCAGATGGAGTGGGTTCTGACGCATGACAGGGACCTTTCTAAGTGGCTGTGGAAGCATAAGCTTGAGTATACAGGACCTTGGGCCTTGCAGAATATTAATTACTATTACGATAATCGCAATACAGATCATGATATGGAAGCACCAGCAGAAGAGAAAATTGAATGGACCATGAGAAATTTACATGGAGCTCTGATGATGAGTGTGGACACGCTTGGATTTTCTTGGGTTTCATCCATGCAAAGAGATTATCTTCTTGAGTGAATCAATAATGCGAGGATTGGCCTATCACTTGAATAGCTCCAAGGTTGAAGTCTTGGGCAATATATATCCAGCAGGATATGACAAAGAATTATCAAATGAACGGCTTTTAGAATCATCTTTTCCGTACACACCCTGCTGGATTACACAAACTGCAGACGGTGGAGAATAGTTGAAAAGGAAATCTGAGTACATGTAACGCATGCATGGGACAATAGGTTGTAATGCAATAGAGTTCACGATGGAGAATAGTTCAGTTTTCGTTCTATTGTTTTTTAGATTTTAAATATGGATCGCTTTTGGGACATTAGGTTGGAATAATGCAACAGAGTCCATTTTCTGTTCTTTATTTTTTAAAGTTCAAATATGGATTGCTTTGGGACAAATATAGGTTGTGATCTTTGGGTCTGCCTTTACTTTTATTTGTTGCGACGATGATTAAATTATCAGTAGCTTGTTTGTCGTATCAGCCACAGTAATCTTTTTTTTTCAGTTTGATTGGATAATGCCATTGGGTAGCTTTCAAATTTCAATTCAATACTTCCCCGCTGTGTTTCTTTGAAAAGATAGCTGACATGTCGGACAAGGACAAATATCCACAACGACCTCCCCCCAACTGAACTTCATGCACGCCTCCTTCGTCTTCACTATATGGTGGTACTACTGGTAGTAGTATATTTTTTTGGCTGATTCTTGATTGTTGCTTCCTTGCTTTTTTGTTGATTCTTGGTAGTTGCTTGCTTGCTAGGGAATGTTGGGAGGATTGTTGTTCGATTCTGAGGATAATGCTCGATTATTGGGCTTGATTCACCTTACCATGCCCGATAACATCGATCAATGGTAGCAAGTTTGGTGTGTGTTAACATTCTGATTGCGTCGGACGACTTAGCTTTGATTCCCCAAGTGTCTGCCTCCCTTTGCCACCATCGAGAAATGGAACCACTATCCTTTCTCACCTCGAGACGCCTAGATCTGAGAGAGACAAGAGAAAGCGAGGCTGTGAGGACCATGGTGGCAAGCTCCTTAGCTTGATCTTTATGTGCTCCATGGCATGAGGCTGAGATCAGCCCATACCGGCGCCGAGGACGGAGGAGTGGCGTGTGAAGAAGATGGGTTGGCTGTGTGCTTCATCGTCGCTGAGGAAGCCGTCCCAGCGTCTGTGTGCAGAGTAAGGAGAGACAGAGAGAGTGAGAGACGGAGGTTTGAGTGAAAATGGTCGAAATAAAAAAAAACAAAAATCCTTCAACCATTATTTAGATTTGGAGATGGTATGTGCAGTGGCTAGCTTTTTATCTCATTATATGTTTAGAATTTATCTTTTCACAAATAATTTTACTTATTTGCTTCATTGTATTGGTTCACCCATATTGTATTCATTATCATGAATTTCATATAACTATCGATGGGCCTTTTTTGGCTTAAAACTATCGTTGTCTCTATCACCTTCTTCTTTTTCTCCCACTACTACCATGTGGTTGTGCAATTTCTATTGATGTACAATGATGTCAAATCAAGATAGTCTTTAGTTTTAGTTTAATCCTCAAGAAAAAAACTATGGTCCTAAGTCTCTCACAAATTTTTTAGTTTCTTGTCATTTTTTAAATTTAACTGTTGGATCACCTTGAATTCTCCGGTCAAACTATTAACTTTTCATAGTTGTCATTAAAAATTTTGCCTTTAGCAATTGTGTTTTATATGGAATGCATTGAGTTGTTTTTTCAGCTTTTATGGTCACTTATATTAAGCATGGTGACGAGATCCTAACATATGGGTATGTTAAGCCTCGGGTCCGATGGTTCCCGAACGAAGAAGACCCCCGACCAACCCCTTCAGGATCGCTCGGGAGCTATACCCCTTGGGTATGCTCGCGCGCACCCTCTAGAGAAGAAACCTTGTCGAGCCTGACTACGCGGCGACCACTGCTTGGGGCTCGGGGGCTCGCCCGAGACCTGAGGCTACCGATCCACGCCAACACTCTAGCCCGGCCCTTGGCTCCTGCCCAGCCAACGTCGCCAGCCAAGGCCCAGGTGCAAGAAAATGTGACGAGCTACCGAGGCTCGGGGGCTCCCCGGCGCTGCCCCTTAGGCACAGCATTGCCTGCCACTTTCCCGACAAGGTCACGCACGGGGCGTGACACAAGAAGACAAAGCTTCCCCATGGCTTCCACGGGATTGGAGGCTCCCGGGCCCACACGTCAGCCCCTGAAGCCGACCTCCTTCACCTCCAAGAAGACTCCAGAAGGTCCACCTAGGTGAGGCCGGTCCAAGCCGACACAGCCTGACACGCAGAGTGTCAGAACAGAGCAGCCAGACGATGCCCAAGGCTTCTTCGGCTCCATGACACTGCCACGGTCCACAGCACATCGCTGCAAGGCCCTCCTGGACTTCGGTGTATGTAGACCATAGACTTGCTCCCCCAAACCGCCATGTACCCTACCTATCTTATTATATAAGGGATAAGGTCGGACCTAGGGGGAGGACGATCAGAAGACAGATCATTGCATTCCATTCCATTCCTTGGCCTCTGCTCAGCATCAAGAGCAAGGAAACCCAGAGAGGGGCACCGAGAGCTCCTCCACCGCATCCTGTCGTCTTCCTCTTCTCTAACGAGGGGAAGGCTCCACCGGCGGCGAGGCAACCTTAGGATTAGCACCGACCTAACCCCTTACCAAATATCTCTACAACCCCGTTGTAACCCCCTCATTTTGGGTGCTTTTGAGTATAAGGATCATCAGCTGCTAGACGTAGGGCACCGATTGGCCCGAACTAGGATAAACTGGTGCATCCTCTCTGTGATTCTTGTGTTCTTGAGTCCACCTGAGCCACCGAAAATCTATACTTTGACATCGATTCAAACAACAATGCTTGTCGCGGTTCCGACCCCACAACAACTAGCGCGCCAGGTAGGGGCAGCGTCAAGTGCAATTCAGGCTCTACGGTGGCCGGAGCCACCCGCCTCATTGCCGGAGCAAGCGACACTGTCCCAGACGGCGATGTCCGCTTCCCTAGTGAGCTCTCCGTCACGGCCGACGCCTTTGCACCGAGCCAGGTCCTCAACTTTGGAGAGCCTGGCCTACGTCGCTAACTGTGTTGACGGTCACTAACTACTATTATAAACCATCAACCAAACATGAAAAAGGGCATATATCAATCTCCAAACCAAGAATTAGGGTTTAAACTAATAGAATTTCACAGGTTTTTGTGAATCTGTGTTTCTGCAGGGGTTAATCAGGAAAAGGAGGCAAGATATCAAGGACGTCGAGGTAAAAAGCATATTCCACCACGAAACCAAGTTGAGAAGGATTTAGAAGACACGAGAAGGCGACCCACGAAAGGGGAGGCCCACCTGGAAGCCACCTAGGTCGGTTGACCCCACCCTAGGTCGACCGACCCTAGGGGGTCCCACCTGTCAGCCTCCTCCATAAGTCAGTTCTCTACCATCTTAGGGTTTGCATCTTCGCCATTGATCAATGTCGGTTTGATCTGAGGGCTCTGGTTCATCCCACCGGCCTATATAAGCCAGCCCCTACCCCCTGGGTTCAAAGCATTTAAGTCATTTGATCAAGTCATCAAAGCCAGAAACCCTAGTTTCCTTAGAGCTTCACCATATTCTAGATCATAGCTACATAGGTTACAAGTAGAGGAAGGCAAGCTTCGCTTGGATTCCGGATTGTGTCAAAAGCGCGGCTTGGTAAAGCCTTTTGTAACCTCTATTTTTATCTTTCTATATTTACTTGCTAGTTACAATAGATATGACATTACTCTATATATTATCTATGTTCTTGGTTATATTGTTCATTGTCTACTTTGATTATATACTTAGTATAGTTAGAATGTCTTTATATTCAAGCATAAGATCATATAGCGCTCACTCTTTGATATCATGGGTGAGTAGTCGATATTGTGTAAGCATGGTGCTTATACATTGTTTACCTACGAATGCACCCTATATTCCGGGCCATGTGGTAGATCGTGAAAGTGACACTCCCGTTGAGTCCTTTGTAGTCCACACTACTACATAAAATATTTTTCGTGACCTTTTCAAAATAGCCTTGGAGGCAGGCAGCTTATTCAATTGTCTTGATTAATGCCAATCATTAATCGAGGCGGTCATTTTCCATTAACCAAGGCGGTTATAACAATTGCCACGCAAAATTGATTAACTGAGGCTGTTGTTCTAATGCAACCGCCTCGGTAGATACATTAACCGAGGCGGTTACGTTATAAGGTCCACCTCGATAAATGCTGGCCTAGCCTCGGAGCCCAGACGGCCCATAATCGGCCTGATATCGCGCTCAGTATATATAATGCAGCTAGAGTTTCATTTTCACTCATCCTCTCTCTCTCAGCCTGTCCAGACGGCGTCGCTCCCTCTCTCTCAGACCGTCCAGATGGCACCGCCCTTCCCCCTCATCCGAAGCGCGCATCTCCTCCCTCTCCTTCTCCTCCCATGCTGGTGCCCTCCTCACCCTTACCTGACACCGACGCCCTCCTCTCCCTCACTCCTCTCTCTCACTGGCCCCTCCTCCCTCTCCTCCTCCCACGTCGCCACCGCCACCTACTCCCTCTCCTTCTCCTCCCACGCCAAACACCCCTCTCCCTCTCTCTCTCTCTCTCACCATGGCGGCGCGCCCCTTCTCCCTCCCACCACGCGGATTCGACGGGCATGGGCCATGGAGGCTAGATCCGGTGGCATGGTGGCCGGATCTAGCCTCCCTGCGACGGTGCGTGGTGGCCGGATCCGGCCTCCCCGCGATGGCGCTCCTCCTCCACCTCATGGAAAACACCGTTTGTGGCCTTCCTCCTCAGCTCTCTCCTCTCCTTGTGGATCCGGTGGGTGCAGTCCATGGAGGTCGGCTCCGTTGTGTGGTGGCCAGATACGGCCTCCCCACGGCGGCGCTCCTCATCCACCTCATGGACAACACCGGCGGCGGCCCTCCCTCTCCTCCCTCTCCCTCCGCACGTGGATCTGGCCGGTGAGGGAGCCACCTCCCTCCTCCCCCCACCATATCTGGTGGAGACCTGCGAGCAGTAGGGTAGGGCCTGCTCCCCAGCGGCGGCGGCACGCAGGGTTGTATGGATGGGCTCGGCGGGCCCATAGATGGGCTCGGCGGGCTCATCCAGGGTTTTCTCTTTTCTCTTTTTTTATTTTATTAACCGAGGTGGGCATCAACCCTCCTTGGAAAAGGTCCCATTAACTGTGACCTTTCATCTGAGGCGGTTGGCCAAAATGTCTCGGTTAATGCTTTTTTGCCCACCTCCGTTAATCTTTTGAGTAGTAGTGCCACTCCCCGAATATAGGACAAGTAGGACCAGGTAGCAAAGGAAGACTTGCTTTGTTCTTGATCTTCCTTAGTAATGTCCTTTGTGAGTAGATATAAAGTATTCTTGCCATGATTGCTAAGTGTAATTGCACTAATCATAGTATACTCTGATATGTGATTAAGAATGACTTAGGAATACTCCTTTATTTCTATCTAAACCATGCTATTGCTATAGAAGGGAGTGCTCTGAGTAAATTACACTATTTATGACTTGACATTTATCATTCATTATCATTTATCTTATGACTTATCCCTGTTATGAGTAGATGGATTAGACATGGTTAACTCTACATTGCATGTACAAGTGACTATCATATTCCTATAGCCATCCCTTTCCAGTGGTAAAATATAAATAATGATCCCTGGAATACTCCTGGGTAAAATGCTACAATAGTATAATTATCTGTGCGCTTGCAGATACTTTCTATTCTTATCTTTATCTTCTTTAGTCACATGAAATAATAAGATAACTACTTAGTAGTAATGCTAGGTAGTACCTACAATCACTTTTAGCTCCAACACTAGGGATGACAACCTGGTACAAGTAAGCTCGAGGTGCAGGTAATTAATAGGTGGCTACTAAAACAAGTGTCAAGTTAATAAATACCATTAAACATTTCTGCTACTATTGCTAAGGATAGAATCCAAATTCTAATCTTGGTAGTGATGCTAAAAATGTCAATAGACTGCTACGGTGAGCTTCGTCCACTCCACGAGGCGACGCCAGTGGGCAACGAGCCCCTGGCATCGCCCCCACCGCCAGGGCCCACGAGAGCAGATCTTAAGGTCCGGGCCCAACAGATTCGGCACGGCCTGGGCTCGAACCCCACCATGTCGGACCACCGCCACATGTTCTACATGCTGGCCAACATTCATCACTAGACCACCACCAGCGAGGTGCTCCCACCACCGGACCGTTTCTGGTACTGCCTCCTAGATCTCCCCTTTGGGATTCGAAGCGCGGTGGTATCCTTCCAGATGGAATTCGAACACCTCATCATTCGTGAGGCACCGTGGAGCCCTATCCTCTCTAGTGCAACGGGGGCCGATGCCCCCTCGATGTGCGCCTCTTCAGGACTCTCCAAGGGAGCAATCCGGGCATCACTCCGAGGACGTCGAACGTGACATGACTCCCCATGAACATCGTCATGCCAATGGCAAGACTCCCACTAGGGAGACACGTGAGCTCACGCCACCAGACCAGGGGCCTCGCAGCCATGCAAACCACATTAGGGAGGGGGCTAATCGCCTACAGGCGTGACAAGCGGACTTGGAAACCGTCGAGGCAGAGTACGGGCTCCGGAGGCGAAAACTCACACAACGACACTCCATGCGGCCCCTATGGGCGACGGCAACGACCACATTGAAGGCTCTAGAGGGCTAAGAGGACGAAGGGGGAAGCCAAGACGGCAACGACGTTCGGTCAGCTGGGCTCCGGGAATGCGCCCAGTGTATCCAGCGGCGACGGCGGCATAGCAGGTGCCTCCACCCGAGAGCCTAGCCCCTCTAGGAGGGCTAGCCCGGTCAAGGGGATCTTTGGCCCTTCCCCCACAAGGGAAGACCTTTACCAAGCCAATCACCCAGGGGCCTGACGCCTGATTTGGACCGTGTCATCCCCGTCTCGCTCCTCGACCAAGTGCCTAAGGGAGTACGCAAAGCTATGTGACTTTCCCCCTCCTCTCACTTTCTATCTTTATACTCTACATTTCTAGATTAAGTGTTGAGTTCGCTTCCTGCTTGCTATTAATCCCCCCTCCTTCTAGTAAGCGCGAAGTGTCGCACGCACACCACTCGTCAAGCTGACTCGGCCTTCTTGTCTCGGTCTATTTGCGTTCCACGGCTCCTCGACCTAGCACCAACGCCTGTGCGCCATCAAAAGGGGTCATGAACCCTGGCCACCCACGGCATGGCCAAGGATCTTGAGGGAAAGGAGACCCCAAATACTGACCGAAAGAAGGTCGAGCACACCCGAGAAGCAAAAAAACAGGGGCAGTAAAGAAAAGGCAAACAAATGAACTTAGTATTTACAAAAACATTAAATTGTTCTGGGGACAGCACCCCGTAGTTTGACCACATAACACATGATGGTTGATCTCTTTTCTCTCGCAGGAATGGAGGAGGCACCATGCGCGACCATCACCCTTTGCGATCTAGAGAAGGGTCACAGAGGACCGCCCCCAGCAGGGCGATCGCCAGGACGGCATCGGCGGCCTCCTCCAGGTGGGGCATCAGCAACACCATGTCAGAATCCTTGGTGCCCCTAGGGAGTCCCTTAGCCACTTCGCTGACGTCCACTAGGCCGAGGAAGCAAAAGTGCACCACGGCCAATGCCGAGGCCGCCCCCTGTCAGATGCCATCCTCCACGGCCTCTCGAAAGTGCATTGGCGTGGCACGGAGATGCTCATTTTCATCTTCACCGCGTTGTCGTGCACCCCCGGTAGGAATAGGGTGCGGCAAGCCCCTAGAGCTGTGACACGAAGCTCCCTCGACTCCACGCCCTGGGACTCAAGGTGGGCTCACAGCCTACCTACCTCCTCTTGGGTCCCACGAAGCTTCTCCATCAAGCGACAGACCTCCTCCCTCGACTCTGCATCGATAAGGACATGAGGCATCAAAACTTAATGCTGGAAGCGTGGCTCGTAGGCCAGCATCGGTGGGAAGCAAGAGGGAAAGGGAACAACCCATACCTTCAAGCTCCATCCTTAGACGGGCCGCCTCCACCTGGGCCACATCTCGAACGTTCTTCGCCGTCACCGCTGCTCAAAGTTTAAGAAGGTGCTAGGCGGTTTCTAGGCGCTCACCCATAGCCTAGAGCCTAGGCGAGCCTAGGCTAGCCTAGGCGTTTCAAGGCGTTTTCCTAGGCGACGGCTAATACATGTATATATACTTAAATATACTTAAAAGAAAAGAAAAAAAAACAGAAGATCAGTGGACAGAATGTGGGAGAGAGAGGAAAAGGCCCAAAAGGCCCATTTAATGGCCCAACTCTCCCTCCACAGCCCCCACCAAAGTCTTATCCCCTCCCCTGCTCTGTTTCAATTTCTCTCCTTCCCGACTCTTGCACCCACTGCTCGACTGCACCGCTCGCCCGCGCAGCCGCCAGCGCCCGACGTTGCCTCCTTCGCCACCGGCTGTCGCCTCCTCCGTCGACGTTACCTCCTCCCCCACCGTCGCCCGACGTCCGCGCCCGCAGCCAGCCTTCTTGCCGCACCCGCACAAGTCGCGCGTCTCTTCCAGCCGCGAGCCGCCCGCCTCTTCCTTCCTACTGCCGCCAGATCCACCACCGTTGGCCTCCTCCCTACTGCCTCCACCACCGCCCGCCTCTTCCCAGCCGCGCCTGCCACCTCCACCATCGCCTCCTCCTTCTTCTCCTCCTCCACCGCCCGATGTCCCTGCCTCCTCCTCCTCTGTCGGTGCTCTCTGCAGCGCCTTGTCCCCAGGTCACCGGATCTGCACGTGGGGACACCGAGGCACTGTGGTACCCCCTCCACCTCCCCCACCGGCACCGCCGACGAGCTACCGCCACCTAGGGGTCTGCCTACCCCCATAGGCCAGGCGGGCACCCTCCGACTAGCGCCTAGTCGCGCCTAGGCGCGCCTAAGGCGTTGCCTTTTTGAACCTTGCCGCTGCTAGTCGCTCCTCCTCAACCTCTCTCCGGGCGTCCTCGATGGCCACAAGGGCATCCTCTCGCTCCTTCTGTAGTGCCTCGACCGCCATCATGGGGAGTGTGACTAAGGCACCACAGGAGAGCTCCTCAGTGAAGGAGCGCGCTGATCTAATCTAGCCACCGATGGAGAGGGTGGCAACAGGCAGGCCCGGCATTGGGGAGGCTCACCGCCACTTGAAGAACTAACATCGATGAGCGTCCTCCCGGGAAAGCCCCTGCACGTGGCAATGACACCTACGTTAGAAGCAGCGATGAAGATGAAGAGAAGCAAGGACGACCCTTACCTATCCTTTCGAGGGACGATGGGCAGGGTGGACTCCGCCCACGCCCGGCGGGACTCCTCCGGCACCTTCATGACCCTCTGTTGACCTCCACCGCGCAGACCGTCGGAGCTAGAACCACCACTGGTGCCAGGGCTACCGCCGAAGGCGGACCGAACTCCAGCACAGGCGCCCCCAGCATCCCCATCGGGGGCATCATCATCCACATCCACTCCACCCTAGAATGGGGAACAGGGGGCTCCGACACCATCCTAGTGAACGGAAGTCCCGCGAGAGGGGGGTATTTGGCGTCTGAAGGAGAAGGCCCGACGCCCTCCCCCGGGTACTCCACAGTGATGGCTCTGATCATCAGCACCCTGAATAGCTCCTCCGAGATGGGGTAGGGAAACTCCATCATCGGGTCAGTGATCCCCTGATGCTGCCACAACGGGTGTGCCCGCTCCCTCAGCAGAAGGATCCAATGACGGATGAAGGTGCGCACCATCACCGGCCTTGTCAACCCCTATGCCCTCAAGGCTTCGATAGCCCCCATGAGAGCAGGGATGCCCATGGCCTTCGCCAGGGGGAACAACCGCCATGACTCCGGAGCGGCACCTCCTGGCCTCTCCTCCGTGAAAGAAGGCAGCACCAGAACCAAGTTGGGGAGGTAGAACTAGTTCTCCCGCTAGCGCGCCTAGCCACCAAACCTTGGTGGGCAGGCGAGGGCAAGGTACCGGCCAGCAACATTCGGACGCACCTAGATCCGGACACCCCCTGTCGCCGGGAACACGCCACCGAGGAATGATGGCACTACCTAGAACACCCACCTCCACAGAGCAAAGTGGGGAGCGATCCCCAAGAAGGCCTCGCACAGCATGATGAAGGTCACGATGTGGAGGATCCCCTCCGGTGTCGGGTCATGAAGACAGAGGTCGTAGAAGAACAGAAGCCCCTACACGAAGGGGTGCAGGGTCTCCACCTTGATCACCCCTGAGGGCTCCCATTCCGCCATGGGAGGAGGTAAGCAGAGGCAAGTGACGGCAAGTGGGCCTACGAGGGCAGGCGAAAGCTAAGGTTTTTTGGAAGGGAAAAGGTTTCACCAAAAGTGAAAGGTAACTCCCCCTCTTCGCCTCTTCTGTCTCTGCTTTAGTACTCAACAAACGGTGGCTGTTGTGCTCCCACGATCCCACGCGCGATCGTACAGTGCAGCGGCAGTTGCTGGACCCGAGGCGGAGGCGAACCACCGCCTCCCTGTCGGCTTGACCCTGTTGGGCCAACCCACGTGCGTCGTCCATTCCGCGCATGCCTCCTCTTGAGACTTGAGGGGATCCGACTCCCCTCGGGCTCACCGGCAATCATCGACGGCCTGGATCCATGCGCACCAAGTGTCACGGCTCCTCTGCCAGATCTGCTCCACGTGGCCTCAATGTCCCATCTCCTAGATGAAGTGGAACGGCGCCAGGGTGCATGCCATAACTCCTCCACTAGGCACGACGGCCCATACGCCATCAACCGCATGCTTAAGACATCAGCGGAAGGGATGAGTCTAGAAGCCACCACTCCCGCTGATAGGGAGGCCCCATGACGGCCTCAGAGCCTGCGCTAGCTCCCCAAACAGAGCAACCTGACCCCCCGATTGACGGGCGCTTGAGTGACGCACTCCTAAAACCAAACAACTCCCTAGAGTTAGGGTGGGAGCCGCTGAGTAGTGGGGCCAATGAGGGCCTCCATCTAAGGCTTGGCATGCTCCCCGCACCCTGATCTATGGTCACAGAAGGTCGGCCCCAGAAGGTCGTCTCAAGAGGATCGGGACCTGCTACCGTAGCCCTCAGAAGGGCGTGGCACTCCGGATGATTAGATGGCCCCGAGCCAGAGCCCAGATGCTCTCGATCTCCCAACCCACGGCAGGCTCCGATCAAAAAGGAGGGTGCCCCTAGGCCCAAGGTCGTCAACTGCTAGACAAATTCACCGAGCCCTCGCTCGAGTCGAAGACCTGTGTGACATAGACTCACAAAGGGATCAACACCGTCATCACCCAGCCTCGACAGCCAAGCAACACCCATCACACTGGAGAAGAAGGCCCCAAGCAGGGCACAACACCCTTGTTAGCGGAAGCCATCCCCGCTAAGGAGGGTTCGGTCACCAGAAGATCGAATTCAGCCCTTCGTCGCCATCACGCCAAGTGAGGCCACGAATGGCTTAGGGGCTCCTGACAAGATCCTAACATATGGGTATGTTAAGCCTCGGATCTAATGGTTCCCGAACGAAGAAGACCCCCGACCGAACCCTTTAGGATCGCTCGGGGGTTCAGGGACTATACCCCTTGGATACGCTCGTGCGCACCCTCTGGAGAAGAAACCTTGCCGAGCCTGACTACGCCGCGACCTCCGCTTAGGGGCTTAGGGGCTCGCCCGAGCCCTGAGGCTCTTGATCCATGCCAATACTCTGGCCCGGCCCTTGGCTCCTGCCCGACCAATTACGCCAACCAAGGCTCGAGCGCAAGAAGACGTGCCCTGAGCTACCGAGGCATGGTGGCTCCCTAGCGCTGCCCCTTGGGCACAACATTGTCGGCCACTTTACTGATAAGGTCACGCATGGGGCGTGACAGAAGACAAAGCTTTCCACCTGCTCCAGGGGATCGGAGGCTCCTGAGCCCACGCGTTAGCCCCTGGTGCCGACCTCCTTCACCACCAAGAAGACTCCAGAAGGTCCACCTGGGTGATGTCGGTCCAAGCCGACACGGTCTGACACGCAGAGTGTCAGAACAGAGCAGCCGGACTACGCCCAAGGCTTCTTCGGCTCCATGACACCGCCACGGTCCATAGCACGTCACTGCAAGGCCCTCCTGGACTCTGGCGCATGTTGAAAGGTCCGAATGGCTAGAGGGGGGGGGTGAATAGCCTAATTAAAACTTCTACAAGAATTACTTAACCACAAGTTAGTATAAAAGGTGGCGGAGCAAAATGCACTAGCTCTAACTAATTAAGCAAGCCACCTACACAAGTCTAGTACAAGGCTATCCACTAAACACTACAACAACAAGCTAGATACAAGATGTAAAACGAGAGAAGAGCTTCGAGAGATTATACCGCCGTGTAGAGATGAGAAGTACCAATCAATCAATCACACAAGAGAAATCCTCGGGAAGAGAATGACACAAGAATTTATCCCGAGGTTCACTTGCTTCCCGGCAAGCTACTCCTCGTTGTGGCGATGCACCCACTTGTCGGTTCGCGAGCTAATCAACTATCAAGAGTTGAGCCCTCGGCGGGCGCCGCACAACCGCACACAAGATGGGGATCCTCCAAGCCACGAGCTCCACTAGAGTATCCAATTTGCGAACTCCCGCGGGGAAGGATCAAGAACCCCTTACAACACTTGGTGAAGGCTCCAACAATCTCCGATTGCGAGCTCAATCACCTCCGCTGCTCCAAGCCGTCTACCGTGTCGGGAAACACGGAAGAGTAACGAGAAATCCGCAGCAACTCGAAGATCAAGTGCCTCTAGAATGCAACTCTCAAGCAAAGCACTTGAATCTCACTCAATCTCACTCAAGATGTGCAATCAATCAAAGAGATGAGTGGAGGGGTTGTTCTCTAGCTCAAAGGATGTCTCTATATCTCAAAATGTGCAAGAGTTACCCTCAAACCTCGGACATCCTCTATTTATAACGAAGGGGTACGCAGCTAGCCGTTACGGACGACGCAGCGAAAATCATGCTGACCGGACGCTCCGGTCAGGGTGACCGGACGCGTCCGGTCACTACACGACAACCGTGAACTGTGCGCGTCAGAACTAGCCGTTGCCCTGACCGGACGCGCTGAACCGAGTGACCGGACGCGACAGTGCCAGCGTCCGGTCGCGTTCCAGTAAGCTCCTGTTGAGACCGGACGCGTCAGATCACACGTGACCGGACGCGCTCAACGAGTGACCGGACGCGACAGTGCTAGCGTCCGGTCGCGTTCCAGTAAGCTCCAGCTACGACCGGACGCGTCCGATCGTACGTGACCGGACGCGCTCAACGAGTGACCGGACGCGACAGTGCTAGCGTCCGGTCGCGTTCCAGTAAGCTCCAGCTACGACCGGACGCGTCCGATCGTACGTGACCGGACGCGCCGCGCGTCCGATCGTCACTCCGCTTCGCTCTGTGTTCCTGGACGCCTGACCGGACGCTCCGGTCCCGTGAAGGACCGGACGCGCCGGTCGCGCGCTTCTCTCTTACGCTCAGTTGTACTGACCGGACGCGCTGGTCAGGCTAGACCCGCGTCCGGTCACAAACCCTAGAGCTCGCGCTGCGTTGAACTGACCGAACGCGTCCGGTCAAACTGAGACCGCGTCCGGTGCAGCGTCCGATCGCCGTTTTTCAGTGAAAAATATTTTGGACTTTCGCCACCTTTTCTCGCCTCCGGCGCAATAGAAAATAGGCATTTCATTTTCTCGAAAACGCCTGAATCCCGCGCTCGCACGCTCGGCGGGAGGGAGAGCGAACCCCAAACCCCTTATTACCGCTCAAACACCACCGCCTTCGCAAATGTGCTAACACCACCAAGTGTACACCACAAAGTGCATGTGTGTTAGCATTTCACAAACATTTTCCAAGGCGTTATGTTAGTTCTCAACTAGATCCTAATGCATATGCTCAAGACATTGATCTAGTGGCACTTGATTCCCGAGCTAACCGTGATTGCCCCTCTTGATAGTCGACTATGTATCCTAAATCCGGTCAATCACTTCTCTACTCAACTTAGACCGGCAAAAGGAAAACCCTATGGTTATACCTTTGCCTTGCGCTCTTAGATCTTTCTCCTCCACTTGATCATCAAGTTCATCATATTATGTGCATCTCCACCATGATCGTCATTTCATGTCCATGCACCATTTCTTTGTGATCTTGTGGCCACCACTCCTTGCCACGTACACTTTCATCACATGCGTTGCTTATGCCTAACTCAAAACACTTAACACATGGCATTAGCAACTTGGTGTCATTAATTACCAAAACCAAACTTGGGCTTTCACATGTAGACCGTAGACTCGCTTCCTCAAATCCATTATTACATTGAACGATATATATATGTATATGCTCATGTGTTTATTCTGAGAAGCCCGCTCAGTTGAAAGGCCTTGAGTTTAGTTATTGACTTGCGAGCGAACGGCTCCATAGCGATGACGGGACGTCTCCCTGCCTTGCTCCATCGCTTGTCGTCAGTAGTGCGTTCCCCCTTGTTTGAAATCAATCAACTACGATTTATTAGCGTCGCGCCGCATCATTGACTTCCTTCGTCGTGCCACCGCTTCCTCTCCATCGCGTCCCTTCTCTGATGATCGCCTTAAATGATGTTGGCTGGGTCGTTCATGTTTCTGCATCTGTGGTCTTGTCTTGCCTGCCTCCGCCTACCTCGGTCTTGTCTGTCCTCTACGTGTTTGTTTCTCTGCTTGGTACTGTTGCTGTTGTACTAGACGTGCAGATGACCACGCGAGCTTGCTTCCTCGTTGGCCCGCTGTCGTCCTTTAGACATGGCCGGCTGACCTGCTGTCAAGGTCGACTGCAGCGTCGCGCCATCCGTGCACCGTGCCTGCCACGTCCAAGGACATCATCGCACTAATGTGCTGCCCGCGCCTTGCTGTGCTTAAGTGGAACACCTCGCCCTCCCCATCCGCATCTCGCTTGTGCTGCTGCTCGCGGCCGCGGACGCTGCCATGGCCGCTATGGTCGAGCAGAGCTCCAAGTTGCCACACACCTCCCTCCAATTACTTGCATCCACTAGCTCCGAGGGTCCTTAGCTAGCCTCTGGATCAAGCCCTACGAGTTACCATTGAGCGGTGAGCAAATGCAAGCTGTCTTCCCTGTCACCGGCCACCGAGCTCGCCGAACCGAGCTAAGCCATGGTCACACCCTCTTCGATCACTTTATCCTTGATCTTAACCTCGTTTGGGTCATCCTTGATGTCCTTCGCATTCCATCTTCCTAGTTTTTTTTTTCTGGTGGTGGCTCCGCCGGCCGGGAACGTCGCTGGCGCCGCCGCCATGGACGCTGTGATTACCGTGCACGGGGACAAGAACCTCCCAAGACTTCGCTGCGCCACCCAACCTCATCAGCCATCTCATGGTGAGCTCCTACTGCTCTAATTGTAGATGGATGGATTATTTTGGCACTAAGCCGGCCGGAGCCACGTCGCCATGCTCGCGCAAGCAAGCAGAGCAAGCTGCAGCCGGTTGTGCGTGCCTTTGCTTTTGCTAGCTTGATGACGTCATCTCTGCGTCACACCTATTATAGAGCCGTTTTCTTGTAGAAAAATAAATCTTGAAATACATTAAGAATACATGGACGTCCTGCTGGGCCATGGGCACTGCATTGGGTGGCAGTCTTGAAAGGCCACACTGGGAGTGTGAGCCACGCTGACCTGTTGATGAGGCCCGTTAGGAAGGACGGGTGCTCTATTGGGCCGCGGCTCGTGCCCCCGCCGTGGGCCGGCCTGCTCGCGCCGGTTTTGGTCCGCCGCCGCCTAGGCCGCCGCGCTTACCTCGCTGATGGGCCGGTCGGTGGCCACCGTCCGCGCGCTGGGCCGCCATTTGCGCCCCGCCCTCGCTGGGTCGTCCACGCCTCTGCCAGTGCTAGGCCGCGCGCGCCTCGCCGGCCTGGTGCCACACACGTTGGGCCGCGCCTGACGCACTTGGGCCGCTGGGCCGATCTTTGATGGCTGCTGGCTCTTTAGTTCTAAAGCGATCGCTAATTTAGTCTCAGGAATAAAATTAAAATCAATATAAAATAGTATAAGGATCCAAAAATAGTGAAACCAGTTTTATTAGTCTCCTAAAATCATGATCTACCTGTTAGTATATTTGGATCACATTGTGTGATAATATTCTTGGAAGCTATATAATTAATTTAAGGTAATTGATATTATAAAATGTAAGTTGTAGGAATTTCCATGATAAATTGGTAATACTATTGAATCTGAAATTTGTACAGTAGGCTCCATGCAATATTAGGTACTCACTGTAATTGTGTAGCTTCAGAATAATTAGTGGCTAAGGTCGCTAATGAGCCTTAGTTCTAATAAATATTAAACCGACAAAATAAGTAAAGTGAAACCTTAGGTTGGTATGACTAGGATACCGTTTGGAAAATAGCGTGTTACTTGGTAACGTAGATACGTGGCTTAGTGCGTTAGTCGATGAGCTAGTGCTTTAGCCCAAGAGACGTACTCGTATCTTAAGTACTTCAGTCGTCGTTGATTATTTACGTTTCCGTTGCATCACATTGCATATCATATAGGGACAACGATGGATCGTGGAGTCGACTGGATTGCTTGTCGAGTGATTGCTTGTCGCTCGCGAGAGATAGGAAATATCTTATTGTTACTATTATCATGTTACATCACATGGAATATAAATGTATATGGATAATTAGAGACCGGGCGGAACGGGTTGGATGGACTTGGACCTGGTTGGGCAACAGAGCGGGGCTCTGGTTGCATTTGTTCCGCCTGTGTCAATTAAGGACCGTTCGTTGCATTGACCCTGATCAAGTCACAGATTTATTGTCCCGAGCATATACTTGCTTATGGGAGCGGGAAGACTTGTTTCTCTCCTATCGTGGGTTCCGGCTCTTTTCGGACCGGCTTTTTAGGGTGGTTACATATACTGGGTTGAGGAGGTCTAAGCACCATACTGAGGTCAGGCCTGCAGTGTTGGGGGCTTAGAGTCCGAGCTTGGACGGGGACCTGGACCCTTTGACAGGAGTGGAACGGGTTGGTCTTGCTTGTGCCCGGGGTACAAGCAAGGCGTGTATTTTCGGGGCACCCAGCTGGGCATATTGATTCGTGAATCACCGTTTCTGTGTGACGGTACGGCTTGACTACGCTCTGGCATCGTAGTAAGAACTGGCAGTTGAAAGATGAAGAAATGGTTCTGCTTGCTCAACCCTGCTTGATGATAGACTAGGTGCTTACATAGAAGGTTGGATAAGAAATCAAATACGGCTATTAAAAATAAGAAATCAAGGACACACTCTTAGTGCTGCTTCTTGCAAACAAGAAACCCACAAGCCAGAAAGCCTTGCATGATCCTTGGAGTCTTTTTCTTTCCTCCTGACGGGTAAGTCTTACGGAGTACAATTGAGTACTCAGGGTTTGTTCTACCCTATTGCAGGTAACAGGTGCTGTTAAACTGACACTTGTGTGTGGAAACCTCCTGGTGGGCTCAGCGAGAATTTCCTTCGTGATGCAGAGTAGAGTTTATTTATGAAATTCTCACTAAAGGTGTTACAAGGAAAACATTATTACTCTGTAACCATTCCATGCAATTAAACATTCTTCATGTTAATGTTTAACTTGTTATTAAATGGTTTCATTTCCGCTGAACCCTGATAATGTTTTATATTCCGCTGTTATAACCCAATAATGAGTTACTCTGATGATGTACTAAAAGTGATGTAAGAAATGGTAAGGATGTATAAGCTTTACTCTCTCATTTGTGATCCTGACGTAAAAATGTGGATCTTCGAGTTCTCCCTTGCGGTGTGCTCAACGGAATCGCGTAGTTTAGTGCTCTCTCTTAGGTACTTAGTGTCTAATGACAGACAAGTACTCTTGGAAGGGTATTAGATTAGAAGATTCTGCCACACTCTACAACCTTATTGTAACCCCCTCCGATTTTGGGTGCTTTTGAGAATAAAGATCATCAGCTGCTGGACGTAGGGCACCGATTGGCCCAAACCAGGATAAATCGTTGTGTCCTCTCTGTGATTCTTGTGTTCTTTAGTCCACCCAAGCCACCGGAGACCCGTACTCTGACACCGACTCGAACAACAATGTTGGTCGCGGTTTCGACCCCGCGACACATGGTGTCTTTGTTTACATTGTTAGATCATCATAAAAACTAATGATCTGTGTTCTTTTTAATTTTTTCTGATTAATCTCATAATTATATTAGGCATCGATTCTTCAATTTGATCTATCCATCAAATTAAAATAAAAATCTAACTAATAGGTTTTTCCTCGATTAATCTCATAAGAACAGGAGCGGTCCTACCAATAGGATGTCCGTGGTCTGGCTACCTACCTGTCTACTAGTGAGAATGAGGTGGTAGAGTATCATATCAAGTCGCAAAAAAAACTAATTTTATTCAGCAAATCAAACAAAAGGCGATGAGTGCGAAGATGATAGGCACCCCATTTTTCAATCAAACATGACCTGAAGAGATCCACTTATTGGTAAGTCGTAAGCTAACTAGAGTCCATTTTTCAGTCAAACACGACTTGAAGAGACAGGGCTTGGAGAGAGGGAGAGAGCCAGATATTGAGATCAGCAACGGTACAGACAAGGACCTGACAACTCCAAGGAGCGAGTGTGATCATCAAACGTCTTCACACCCAGCTTTCCAAATGTTCCAGAAGATGGTAGAGACGATATATAAGCGGTAATGCTCTGAACCAGGCACATCCGTCCGGACGCTTCGTTGGTGAACCGCGATGCCAGCCCAACAACCCACGCTCCTTCGTTTCAAAAAAAAACTACTCATTCACTTATTCCTCTTCCTGTCGCTCTTATCCGCTCGCCTGCCGCCTCCTTGCGCACACCATTGGCCCTGGCAGGCGCCGCACGCGGCCACCTCTGAGGCACGGCAGTCGGTTGCCAGGCGTGACGCGCGGCTGCCCTCTCCAAGTCGCGGGGTCGTGGCCTCCCACCGCTCGTGCGGCCGATGCCTCCCTTCCACGACGTGCAGCCACTGGCGCCGACCTGCTACCTACAAGCGCCGCCGGGCCGCTACCTCTGGTGAACACCACACACCGAGGAGCCTCTATTTTGCCGAGAAGCAAGAAGATGTTGCGTTGAAAGCGCATGTTGCAAGAGTGTGTTCCAATTGTTTCAGATGTTTCAGAGATATATTGCAAGTGTTTCATATGGATGTTGCAAAAATAGATCGATGTTGCACATGTTGCAAGCGTCCATTCCAAAAGTTTCATCTGCTTTTTCAGACGTATGTTGCAAGTGTGTTTATTTGGATGTTGCATATGTTTCATACGTATGTTGCAAGTTTTATCTTGATGTTTAATATGTTTTGCACTGATTTTTCAAGTGCTTTAATGTATTTTTTACAAGTGTTTCAGAAGCATATTGCAAATGTTTCATCTGATTGTTTCAAAAATAGATGAGTGTTACTGTTGGGGACCCACCTGCCGCAGCTGCTGGGGCGCCACCGAGCGGGCGCAGACATCCAGGTGGGGGAAGCGGAGGGGGGCGCTAGCGGGGGGTCAGGTGGTGGGGCGGTACGGGCCCCGTGTGGGCGCGCAAAACGGAGTGTAGGCGCATGCGTCTGGATGCGCACGTCCGTCTGAACGTTCGGGCGCTAGCACCGCCGATATATAAGTCGACTTGGGCTTCTAGTTCTAGGCCAGTCTTCGGAACTGGTTTAAACCTGATCATTTCTCGGGTCTCCCTTCTTCCAGTATAGAGTTTCTGTCTTCAGGCTGTGACAACACAATAGTTCCTCTCCTCCCATTCCCTCCTCCTCAAGAATCTCCTCAACTAGATGTACAGCCACATGATCCTGTTCCAATGTCCAAGTTCCTGTTACAGCATCAAACTGGTCCAGCCTCCCATGTCTTGATCAGATAACACAACCTGACTGAGTCAGTTTTGTTCAGGCTCTCCCTGACCTTTCTCTGAAAATTTCTTATCTCTGGCTCCTTCGTGTTGCAACTTTCCTTCATCCAGATTCATCCATGGATCACTCTCTTGATTCTTGTTCCTCTTCATCAGTAGCCTCTCCATCTTCTTCCTGAATTCCCATGTTTTGATTTTTTCATTTCATTGCTCGGTTTGTCTCATGCTAGAGAGACCAAGAGATCTGGCACTATCAAAATTCAGAGACATATAGGTGCCTCAGCACTCACCGTGGGATGGTTACAGGAAGTCCAATCAAATTCATTCAAAAGCACAGCCAAAAATGACTCATCAATTGAAATAAAACAATTTACATTATCACGGTGCTCACAACATTACAGGACTTTAAGCTCTGTTCATAATAACAGACTAACTTCACATGATAGTATAATACAACGATCAAAGGATCGGAAATCTAAGTCACACACACACAGCACGCAGCCTCTGTCGTCTCTGTCTCTTGGGCAACGTCGATGGAAGTTTCTGACCGTCAACCTTGGCGAACCATGGGTGCTCGAGCACGCTCACACCATGGTCGGGTCCTCCGCGGCTGCGGCCGAGGAGGTGATGCGGGTGCGCGACATGGAGTTTGCAAGCCGGCACCTGAGTGCCATGGCCGAGCACCTCATATAACATGATGTTTTGTGTACCTTGGCGTGCTACCAAACATATTCACCTTCAATTCCTTCCTTCCAATATATGACATGTCATTTGTGTAGCCCATCACAAAGACAGTGACATTACTGTCCTTCAACAAGTTCCCCATTTAGGTTCTATGGTTGATTGAAATTAGTGCCACTAAAACACGACAAGTATAGTGGAAAATAGAAGTGACAGAAGATAAAGCATATTGATGGACAGAAAATTACAGTACATATTACCCATTGCATTTCAGATTATGAATTATGAAGGGTACAGCCCTATAGTACTGCAGCCTACGTGTTTCTATGACAGGCATCATCAATTTAAGAAATAAACTTTACAAAACACTTAGATGACCCATTTGACAGACAATGAATTCCATGCGCAAAGGAATTTTAAAGTTATATCCAGGGTCAAACGTAGCATCCTTGCATCTAGCGCATACAAACCTAATTAAGGATCTGACAAAATGATTATATTTCATTACCAAATACTAAATAGCATAGAATGTAAATACAGATCATAGGTGACTACCGGTGTGGGTGTGCAGTTACTGCTGTGTTTAGAAGATGGATAACAAAAACATGGGTGCCGCACAGTCAAAATCTGAAAATCATAGACCATTTCTAAGGTGGTCTGGGAAAAAAATCCATGTTCAGCAACCAACATTTCCCCCAGAAAGAAAGTATCCCAAGAGAACGTATATTTTCATGATTGTCCTTTCAGAGGCAGTGATTTCACCATACATGTAAAACCCCTCAAAGAATTGCTTCTCTTTGCTTACCATATACCATCCTACTGGCTAAGCTCAGAATGTTGGAGCATGTGGAAAATCAACTTTTCCTACACATAATGCCTTTCCTGTAAGCATGTCAAGGTAAAAAAATACGAAAATGACTTACTTAGCATGAACAAACGGACCTCATAAAAAAATATAGATATCTTCTATAAGTTCCAACAAAAAATGAAATTATGCCTCCAAGCATGAATATTTACCTTCAGCTCTAAAGGTAAACCTACCAGGACGAGGGAAATTAAAGAACTTCTATATGATATGCAGATCAAGTTATTACCTAATTATGAAAACACATTAGATGATTAGAATCAGCAGGACCTGAAATTAACAGTCATAACAGGAATGTTGTTCAGATGATTGGTGAGAATACCTCAATGCGACAAACAACAACTGTGACATCCATTAAAAAAAGAGGCTTCCTCTTAGCCTTTTTTTCTTTTTGTGGGTCTGCTCCTTTTCCTTCGTGTCAATTTCCTCTGAGCTCAACAATGTCACCCTCCTCAACAGAGTGAATCAGTAAGATAGCTTTGTAGCCAGAAGTGACAATAGCCTAACAAATTCACAAATCGTCATGCGAAGTAGTGTTCTGACCAATATCATTGGTAGAAATAAATAGCCTCTTTCAGACCATCATGCTGACAGACAAATATATTACATTCTGTTTCAAAATTTGAACAATTATAAATGGCTGAAAATCACAGTAGTCAGAGGATTATACAACAAAAACAGGCCAAAATTACAGTCAGTACCTACCAGAATTTCTAGTTCCATCAGTTACCAGTCAACAAGTGTTGTACTTCCCAATCAATTGTAGCGAGTTAAGAAACTCAAGCTTTTCTCTGGTTCTTCCTGCGGTCTTGGATGATCCAGACTCTTGGCTCCTTCTTGTTGCAACTTTCCTTGATCCAGATTCAACCAAGCATCACTCTCTTGTGATTCTTGTTCCTCTTCATCAGTAACCTATCCATCTGCCTGAATTCCCATGTTTTGATTTTTCACTTCATTGCTCCGTTTGTCTTCTGCTAGAGACCACGAGATCTGGCATTACCAAGATTTTTCTCTTCACACGCACACAGCACGCAACCTCTGTCGTTTGTGTCGCTTGGGCAACGTGTACGCAAGATTCTCTTTCTTTGGTAGCTCCAGACCGTCGACCTTGGCGAACCATGGGTGCTTGAGCGCGGCGGCTGCCGTCAACCTCTTGTCGGGATTGCATGTGAGCATGCCACTGAGCACCTCAAATCCTTCTGTTGACAGCTTCGTCTCGGGGAACAGATCGCGCAGGAGGTTGTACCGCTGCATGTCCAGCTCCGGCATCACCTCGGTGGCGAATGGCGTCGACGAGAACCACGACCACGTGCTGTCGTCAGGCACGCCGAGCACATCGAAGATGGCGCAGAGCTGTCCGTCATCGTGGGATCCTTGGAACAGAGGCCTGCCGTTGTTGACGAGCTCCGCCATGACGCAGCCAAGCGACCAGACGTCGACCTTGGCGTCGTAGTCAGTCTTCTCCAGCAGCATCTCGGGCGCCTGGTACCACAGCGTTCCGGCCGTCTCGTACGGGGGCCGCTCGTCGGTGGACATGGCGAGCCCAAAGTCACAGATTTTGACGATGCTCTGGCCCTCGTCGACGAGGATGTTCTGGGGCTTGATGTCGCGGTGGATGATGTGGGCCTCGTGCATCTTCTTGGCGCCCGAAAGTAGCTGCCACATAGCGTCGCGCACGGTGGCCTCGGGCAGCGGCGGGCTCCCGCGAGGGCGCTGGCGTAGGAGGTCGTGGAGACTGGTGGCCACGCACTCCATGACGAGGCACATCTCCCAGGTCACCGGGTCGCGGACGACGCCGTGGAAGCCGACGACGAACGGGTTGGCGCCGCCGCAACACGCATCCTCGAGGAAGCGCGCCTCGCGGCGCAGCGTAGCGTGGCCGCCGTCGGCCGCGCTGTGGCGCTTCATGGCGACGGTCTGGCCCGTGGCGCGGTGGCGCGCCTTGAAGACAGAGCCGAAGGTACCCGCGCCTAGGCGGCAGGTGTCCTGGAACTCGTACTGCTCCGTGTTCCCGACGGCGATGCGCTTCCTCTTCAGGCCGGTCTTTACTGCGGCGCTGGGGTCGCGGACGGCGGCGGCGGGCTCTACGCTGGCAGCCATCACGAGTGAAGCAGGGCGACGGCGGATCGCGTGCCCTAGGCAGGGGACGAGGCGAGGAGATCAGGTGGAAGACGTCGGTGGCGGTGACTAATGTGAGTAATGCGAAGAAAATAGGGGTTGTACTTATAACCTTCGATTGAATGTGTGTCCGACTGCCGCAATTCGCCAATTCATCGCATCAGAGTGTATCGACTTCGACTACGAGTCGCGTGAGTGTATCGACTCCGACTGCGAGTCGCGTCAAGCCGGATGACAGCTGTGCCGGACGGGCCGCCGCGTAGAGCCGCGCCACCCCGTCCCGAGCCGCCGGCGGGCCGCGCGCCGCACCCCGTGTCGAGACGCGGGTGGTCCGCCGCTGGGCATGCCGCCGCCGCCCCACCGAGCTGCGGGCGGACCGCCGCCACCGCGCCAATCGACTTCGACTACGAGTCGCGTGAGTGTATCGACTTCGACTACGAGTCGCGTGAGTGTATCGACTCCGACTGCGAGTCGCGTCAAGCCGGATGACAGCTGTGCCGGACGGGCCGCCGCGTAGAGCCGCGCCACCCCGTCCCGAGCCGCCGGCGGGCCGCGCGCCGCACCCCGTGTCGAGACGCGGGTGGTCCGCCGCTGGGCATGCCGCCGCCGCCCCACCGAGCTGCGGGCGGACCGCCGCCACCGCGCCACCGCATCGGCGAGCTGTGGGTGGGCCGCCGCCGCCTTGCCGGCCACGGGAGACAGAAGAGGGAAGCGAGAACAGGACAGAGGAGAGACCCAGCCAAGGATTAAAGGAAGGGAATCACTTACGTGTGGGCTCATGTGCAAGCGAGTTAAAGGGAATGCATTTTTTTCTCACCTCTGCCTGCGTTGACACTTGACAGGCCAAGCAAGCGATAGATGTGATCTTGGTGCGATGTGGCCTCCGCCTGATTTCTAGCAATTTCCAAAACCTGGATTATGATGTGGAGTTTAGATGATGTTTGGTTTAAGAAATGTAGTTCAAGTTAGGGACCGTTTGGTTTGAAAAATGGAGTGGTCCATCTTTTAATTCCTCACTTTGTTTTTGTTTGATTCATGGAATAAAATTGAGGTAGGCCTTGTTTAGATACCCAAATTCACTTTTAAATTCTACTATGCAAAAATAAGATTCTCCATCACATTAAAATATCGGCACATATATGGAGTACTAAATGTAGATGAAATCAAAAACTAATTGCACAGTTTTGTTGTACTTTGCGAGACGAATATTTTAAACCTAATTAATCAATGTTTGGATAATTATTACCAAATAAAAACAAAATTGCTACAGTGTGACGGGACACTTACTATGCAAACTTTGCCTCCAAAGTTTGAAATCTAAACAAGGCCGTAATATATCACTATCGCATTCAGTCATTCCCCACGGGTTTAAGCGATAGCCTTGTGATGCACCGTCTCATCTGACATAAGATCATTTTTCAAACAAACATTACATTGCTGCTACTTTGAAACTACTGTATTGCCCTGAAAACGTTAATCAAAGACATATATTTCTTTGTTTATCTGACTAAGCCGTACGTGATCGTAAGTCCATGGCGATATTCATTTTTTCAGACCATTGTGGATTTGCCTTCGTATTCCCAGGCTCCAAAAGGGCCGTTAAGTTTTCCGATAGCTGGTACAAGATACAATTTGCATTGGAACGTGAATTTATAGCTGGTACACAGGAGAACATCTTGCTGATGTCTGCTGCAACTATTTGCATTGGAAACAAATTTAACTTGCAACACTGTTACTCTGTGCTAGTACACATTCGAACGGCAATAACGTGAATTTATTCAGTACCAAGCTGGAGTCAGCCAATAATATACATTTTTCCGTAAA
Source organism: Saccharum hybrid cultivar R570 (assembly GCA_038087645.1). Taxonomy (NCBI): domain Eukaryota; kingdom Viridiplantae; phylum Streptophyta; class Magnoliopsida; order Poales; family Poaceae; genus Saccharum; species Saccharum hybrid cultivar. The sequence goes on along the minus strand of JAQSUU010000001.1, from coordinate 30,407,476 downwards.
ACAATACAAACCAACAAATATACAACTTTGTCAGAAACAAACATCAACTGTGCACAAGAAACCGAAAATCATCCAGTGTCCTCATTTTAACCAGAAACTCACTTAGCAAATGAGAAGTACGAAACAGTATCTGCATACACAGGTATGGCAACACCCAACGTATTATGACATGTTGAGTTGTTTCTTCGGGCTGAAGGCATCGACCAAACAGATAAAAAAACTGAAATTTGTAGCTGACGTGTTGTCTACTCGCAAAACTATCATTTCTCTTTTAGAACTTTGGAAAACACTTAAGAATAAGGATCTGTATTAGGGGCCAAAGACGTATAAAATGTTGGATGTGTGCTAGACAAGCCGCAAGCCAAGAATGTGGATTCTATCAAGACAAGAATAGGCGCAAAAACAAGAAACCTACCAACAACCTTACATAGAGAGAGGCAACAACAGTCTTCTCTCTCGCTTCTTAGCCAGCTTTCTTTGCCTCAAAATATACAGGCCGGCAGGGAGAAGAATACCGAGTGAGATAATAATAGCACTAAGCCAAAAGTGCCTGAAGTATAGCGTCATGTACGAAGATATTATCAGAAAACAACACAGCAAGCCCCATGATATAGCTCCAATAACGTCACGCCTGCAGAATGTAGAAAGCAGATTCATGTTAAGGTCATTGAAGACGAAGGTGTAAATGTGCAATCTGCTGAGTAACAACTAGCTGAGAGAAGAAATAGTTTTCCTTCCATCAGTATTGCATGATAGGTTAAGAGAACTATCAGCTTCCAAACTGACATGAAACATGAAGTGGTATGCTAGCAAGGTTTAGCATTGCCACTCCAGGATTATCAAGAAAGTGCATGTTGTAGAACTTAGGGAAGAAACAATAGGCTCTTTAGAGTGATGTGGTTAAAAATGCAGTGGCGAATAGTAAGTCAAGACAATTTATCAAACAGGGATAAAACCCACTAGTGCTGTAGTGCTACATTCAGGCAAAATAATGAGATGCAAAAACCAGCACGGTTTGAATCTGAGTACCCCTATTCATTTGCAAAGAGCTGATCACTCATTATGTACCAAGTGGCAGAAGGTGGAATTAACAATTCCGTGTTTGAGTATGGGCATGTCAAGTAGAACGTGGAATTGACAATTCCGTGTTTGAGTATGGGCATGTCAAGTGCCAATAGTCCCCCGAGGTTAACATCACAAATCTGGATAGAGAACACAGCAAGATCTACAAAATAATCACTGGCACAAAGTCACAAACACTGATCTAAGAAAGGTCAATAGCCACCAAGTGCCTTCGACAACTATATTGGATTATCCACACTACGAACTAACAATGCATGCGCGAAGCGAAACAGAATTCAATCGCAATACCGCCATTACCTACAACGAATGCAACTCGACCCACTGGAGTTCCGACACAAAACCTAACCACAGACCACGGGACCAAATCTAGCACCACGCGCGTCCAGGCCCGCGAGATCTGAGCACACTGCGACTACCCCATTAGCACGGACTAGGCGGAGTTTCCGGTCGGGGTTTCAGGGGAATGGAGGCGGGCGGGGGATTTACTTGTGCTGGGATCGGATCTGGTAGTCGCGCAGCTGCTCCACCAGCTTCGACCGGGTTATCATCGCAGATACCCCGGCAGCCGCCGCCGGCGCCGACGACTTCGCCACCACCGCCTGCCTGCTGCTGGTCCTCCTTTTCTGACGGTGTCTCCCCCGGTTCTTCCAGACCCTGCTGGATCTCCGAGGCCTCCCGATTTGGTGGCGATGGCGTCGGGGGTCGGCTCGATTTGGTGGGCTTGCAGTTGCAGGTGGATTCCGCAGCGCCGCGGCGGGTTGGGGAGGGGACTTGGTGTTGTGGAAGACGGGGGGAAAAGTCGTCCAGAGGACGACGAGGCCACGAGGGTTACAGACAATCACAAAAACAAATTTCGCTCCGGTCTTACGGCTTGAAAAAAACTCATGTCAGGTTTGCCCAAGCTAATCGGCACAGGTCTTAAAAGCTCTGCTCCAGTTTATAAGTATACCAAGATTCAAAATTTATAATTTATTCAATAATTTTTAACTATTATAATACAAATTTGATATTGTTATATTTGTAACTAAATATACTATCAAATGATCATGATAGGCTTATAACCATAACAGAAAATAATATAAAACAAATAAATAGTTAAATTGTAATTTACAAACCGTATTATGTTAGACTACATCTTATAAAGTAGACTCTTCTCTCTTACAATATGACAATAAAGACATCATTTGCTTAGACTCTCTGAGCGCAAATCAATTGGTTTTTTTTATAGGCATAAGTCTTTCTCCAACTCAGCATAGGTAATTGTTCTTTCAATAGTATAGGCGACATGCTTGTTAACAAAAAAAAAAGAACTTATGTTAGCTTCATGGATTTTAATATCTTCTAGCTTCGTCTTCTAGAGATGTTCCTAAAGGCAAGGGGTGCGCGGAGCACTTAAATTGTCGGTGGTTCCGAAGCAGGGAGAAAAAAGAAAAATTAGGGGGCGCGAGCAATTCGATAAACATGCTTCTCCTTTTCAAATGTTCACACTTTTATAACACACAGATTGCTTTCCACGTAGGTTTCTCATGGAGCTTCTTCAGTTTCCTTAAGCTGCACTATGTTGCCAAGCAAAAGGTAGAATTCGCTTGGAAATACACTTAATCTAACTTGGCAATAGTGGCCACTACTCACTTGTCATATTTGATATCTGACCCTCTAACCATCATTCCTCCAGAGGAGGGCTCCTCAACCCCCTATTTCACGGTATAGTATAAGTTAGATATGTCTTTACCTTAAACACCCGTTAACTCCTTTGCACGAGCTTGAACGTCATGTTAAATCTGTAAAAATATTCATATGAATCCAATTTTTACAGAAGATTATTCTAGGATTCAAGAGGCTCTAAATGGTAAGCTACCAATGTATGAGTAGTATTCAGATCCATTTCAAAGAAATACACTAAGGCCTTGTTTAGTTTCCACCCAAAAACTTTATACCCTATTACATCGGATGTTTGGACACATGCATAGAGTATTAAATATAAGATTAAAAAAATAACTAATTACACAGATTGTGTGTAAATTGCGAGACAAATCTTTTAAGCCTAATTAGTCCATGATTAGGCACTAATTACTACAGTACACATGTGCTAATGACGGATTAATTAGGCTTAATAAATTCGTCTCGCTGTTTATAGACGGATTCTGTAATTTATTTTTTTATTAGTATTCGAACACTTCATGCGACACCCTATGTGACACCCGATGTGACATCCAAAAATTTTACACCCAGGAACTAAACAAGGCCCAAATGTTAAACCATTGTGTGAAGACGATCGACTTTCAACTGTTCTGTAAGTCTTGCCGATATGCTTCTCTAGGCTAGCAAACCTAATATGCTGGTGACAAAACCATTTAGGTGGAGTGAGTATGCAAAGAAGAAGTTGTGACAAAAGGTGGTGATAGCAGAAGAGATGTTGTAACACAAGGCATCGGTAAAAGCGGTATACAATTAAGTTGTATACTTGATGTAACACTTATGCTACATAATGTATCCTAGCCTCTGGAAAAAAGCGTCTGTAAAAAAAAGTTAAACCGCTTTCAAGGGAAATAAACGATTGAGCGATCAAGTAATAGTACTAGCCTATTATGGTTCAGAGGAGGTAACGGGATCCCGTGTGCTGAATAATCAAGAGTAAATAATAATTGTAATTATGGTATTTTTCATACTATCTCCGCTTAGAAAAGATCAAGCGCCAGTATTGGCAGTACAAAGAGTTGAACTTGGAGACATAGAAGGAACATACTCCTATATCACACATGCCAGATTTGAGAACATACAACACCAATATTTGTACTCAACGCCCCCTCTTAATGGACTGTGCTCTGTTTTACATCAGGCCATACTAATCAGGATGGGCCAACATCATCCCATGTACAGGTCGTCCGCCGACTGACGGACCCTGAAGGCCTGGACAACAGACTATTGTATTCTGCGTCGTTCTCTGCAGCACGTGCCTTGCTGCCGGATGCTGTGCCTGTGCCTACCTGGAGAGGCTCCCATGGCCTCCGGATCCCCTGCACGTATACGAAGCGTACAATAATCGTGAGAAGCTGTCTGAGAGCCAAGCAAAAGCAACGTGGTAAACCAACCCATGCGCCAAAGCAAGGGACAGCGTTCTGTTCTGTGCCCCGCCTGGGAAGGCAGCTTCGGGTTCTTGGCGTGCTGCGCCATTATCGAGCTCGAGCAACATCAAGCACCTTTATCTACTTGTTGATTGTTGTGCCCTTATCTTTCAAGTGACTGACAACAGGATGCACTATTTGCGACACTTGTAGTTCCTGTTAAAAAATAATCAAACGTGCGTCCTAGTCGTTGTGTTTGATGCTCGTGTACTCGTTTCTGTTCGTAAAGATTGGTTCGCGGACAGGGAAGGATCGGAAAGCCGCCACGAAGACGACGAACCTGATTCAAAGTGATTACTGATTAGACGGTTGATGCTAAATGCTAAACTAACAAAAGCACACTATAACTATATACAGCGTCTACCAATCTATGGGTTGGCAGCTGTGTTCCATTAGGCACCGCACATCGCAGCTACTCTGTGCGAGCTTGCAAGCTATTGGTACACGAAATCACTTTGTTCCTTTGGAAAAAGCGCAATCCATTGCGCGGCAGTATACAGTATAATACAGTACAAACTAGGAGTATCATACTCGTACGAAAGGAAGGCACAAAGCCATTGGCTGCGGCCGTGCCCGTTCGTTTGTCCCTACGCCATCGCATGATCAGTCCACCCGGGACGACCTCAACCAAAAGAAGTTACCCCGCGCAGCGCGCACAGTAGAGAAAGTGAAAATTGGAGCATGGTGCGGAGGCTCTCTGTTATTAGCCGCAATGATCAGCCATACCTACCGGTACACCGGGCAATGTGGTCCGCGGGCGCGTGCGTAACGGCTCTCTCCCGCCCGTTCTTCCTCCATCATCGTCCTCTGAGGTGCGTGGGTGAGCGCCCACCGCATCCGCAGACCGCAGCCCTGCCGCCGTCGCCTCCAAGGTCCAGCGATCCGACCGCCGTCCACGCGCCACGGCCCACGCACGTGGCCACAGCTCAGCGCGCGTCCTCGCACAGCCTCCGGTACGGTACACGTACACCAGACACCGGATGCCTTCCTTTACACTGGGCTGAGCTAGCCCGTGTCCGACGGCCACACGCCACGGTGGGGCCTTCGTGCTAGCGCCATAGCAGCATAGGCTGCTGGGTGGGTAGCCCCCGCGTAGACATACGATTCCTGCGTCATCTCATCATCTGGCCGCCGTGCTCGCTCCCGTAATCGCCGAGCTCTCGCGTCCACGTTTTAACGGCTCCGCTCCTAACACTGGCTGAGCTCAGCTCACACTTGGCCTCGTTCTGCTGCAGTGCAGCTCGTCGCTTTCCCCCGATCTTCTTCTCCAATCCCTTTCTTCTGGGCTCTGTCTGACAGGTGACGAATCCCATGGGCGCCGCGGCGAGGAGGAAGCCCGCCGCCGCTCTGCTGCCAATCTGGCTCGTCTGCCTACTCTGCGCGTCGAGTGAGTAGCAGCAATCTGTCTCTTTCTTTTACCACCACTAGTAGTAGCAATCTCCTTTTCCCTTTCTGCGGAGCAGCGATCTCGATCGCGAGTCCCGAGAAGTGCACGGAAAGTTGGCGGATCGGGAAGGAAATCCAGGCTTTGCCCGCCCGCCGTAAAGTTCTTCTGGAACTGGAATGGATTTTATCTCTTTTCTGGGTGGTGGTTGATTGAGGGATTGAGTTGGGGGAGGATTATCCATTTATTATCCTATATTTATCGGCTGGCAGCTTTAGTTTTCTGTCATTGTGTGCGATTGGATTGGTGATGCCGGAGCGGATCTCTTTGCGCCACATCGCGCGCGTACGTGCAGGAGCGGTTGCGCAGTCGTACATCGGCGTCAACTACGGCGAGGTGGCGGACAACCTGCCGTCGCCGGACGAGACGGCGAAGCTGCTCAAGTCGACGTCCATCTCCAAGGTGCGTCTCTACGGCGTGGACGCGGGGCTGATCCGGGCGCTGGCGGGTTCCGGCATCTCGGTCATGGTGGGCGTGGCGAACGGCGACATCCCCTCGCTGGCCGCCGACCCGGCCGCGGCGTCGCGGTGGCTCGCCGCCAACGTGCTGCCCTTCGTCCCCGCGACAACCATCTCCGCCGTGGCCGTCGGCAACGAGGTGCTGGAGTCCGGGGACGCGTCCCTGGCCACCGCGCTGCTCCCGGCCATGCAGAACCTCCGCGCCGCGGCCTTGGCCGCGGGGGACGGCGCGGCGGGGATCAGGTTCTCCACCGTCAACACCATGGGCGTGATGGCGCAGTCGGACCCGCCGTCCACGGGCGCGTTCCACCCGGACGTGGCGCCGCAGCTGCAGCAGATCCTGGCGTTCCTCAGCCGGACCGGCGCGCCCTTCATGATCAACCCGTACCCGTGGTTCGCGTACCAGTCGGACCCGCGCCCGGAGACGCTGGCGTTCTGCCTGTTCCAGCCCAACGCCGGGCGCGTCGACGGCGGGTCCAAGATCAGGTACACCAACATGTTCGACGCGCAGCTGGACGCCGTGAAGTCCGCGCTGGTGCGCGCCGGGTACGGGAGCGTGGACATCTTGGTGGCCGAGACCGGGTGGCCGACAAAGGGCGACGCCGGGGAGCCCGGCGCCACGGCGGAGAACGCCAGGGCGTACGTGTCCAACCTGGTGGCTCACCTGCGGTCCGGCGCCGGCACGCCGCTGATGCCCGGGAAGTCGGTGGAGACGTACCTGTTCGCGCTCTACGACGAGGACCTCAAGCCTGGCCCCACGTCGGAGCGCTCGTTCGGGCTGTACCACACAGACCTGAGCATGGCGTACGATGCCGGGCTGACCTCCTCCACGGCGACGGGGGGCGCGGGGAGCCCCAGCGCCGGGGCAGGCAAGGCCAGCGGGTGGTGCGTGGCGCGGGACGGCGCCTCGGACGCGGAGCTGCAGGCGGACCTGGACTACGCGTGCTCGCAGCTGGGCGTCGACTGCGGCGCCATCCAGCCCGGCGGCGCGTGCTTCGAGCCCAACACGGTGCGCGCGCACGCCGCGTACGCCATGAACCAGCTGTACCAGGCGGCCGGGCGGCACCCGTGGAACTGCGACTTCCGGGCGTCCGCCACGCTCACCTCCGAAAACCCAAGTACGTGTGCCCCGCGTCGTCCCTGTCTCCCCTTCCAATCTCTTTGCTCTGCGATTGTTTCTTGTTCATGGAATGAATCGTGGCCCGCCGAATCGTCCGCACGCATCATCATGCTTCGTGATAATCGTCACGGAGCGTCGTCAGCCGTCGCTGCTCGCTAGGCAGGCAGGCCGCCGACATGACCTGATTTGTTGGGCTTTGTCCATGCAGATCTTGCAGCCCTGCACGAGCATGACAATGGTGACATGACATGTGCATGATAAGAAGGAGGAAACCAGCTTTGCTCATCCTGGTGTCCTCCCTTCCATCATCCATTGTCCATGTGCTGACAGTTCGCACACGCACAGCGTCTGAGCTATAGTCCACTCTGCAGTGCCCACCCTCCCCTGCGCTGCGGCCGCTTTCTGTCGTGTTCCACTCTTCGCTGCAAAAAAAACTTTGCTACGTCATCACAGTTCACAAAGTAACAATGTGATAGTAGCGCTCAAGTTTGCTTTGCTTAGTCTTTTTTTTAAGAGACAGGAGGAGCCAGGCTCCTACTGTAAAAAAATTAATTAAAAAAGTTAGTACAAAATACAATTAAAACAGGGAGGGGAAACAAGCAGAAGCGGGAGTCTTTGTGTCCGTGTTCCGGCCTTTCTTTTGGCCTTTTCTCTTAATGAAAAACGGGTAAAAGACCCGATCGAGAAAAAAAGAACTAACATAAGCTAAGAGGATCAGGGAACAGAGAAACAGACTGGAGTTTATCCATGATTCTAACGAAGGAGTGATTCTAACCTTTGATCTATGTAGCAATAAAAGTGCTTCCACTGTCACATATCTTCTGCACGAGGGGTTCTTGTTTTTGAATATGACATAATTTCTTATCATCCAAATTGCCCAGCAGAAAAGGATGAATATGTCTAGAGAAAACTCAACCTTCATTAAAGATTTCCATGCTTGAAAAACTTTTAGTCCGTATACGGCTGTGTTTGTTTCCTCGGAGCAAAAGTTTAGCCTTGTCATATCGAATCTTTGATACCAATTAGGAGTATTAAATATGGGCTAATTACAAAACTAATTACACAGGTTGAGGCTAATTTGCGAGACAAATCTATTAAGTCTAATAACTCCATGATTTGCGAGACGAATCTATTAAGTCTAGTAAGTCCATGATTTTGGCAATGTTGTGCTACAATAAACATTTGCTAGTTAGAAATTAATTAGGCTTAATAGATTCGTCTCGCTAATTAGTCTACCCATGTGCAATTAGTTTTATAATTAGCTCATATTTATTCTTTCCAATGCGACGCAGCTAAATTTAACCCTGCATCCAGACACGGCCTCGCACGTGCACTCATGAGTCACGACTCATCTCTCGGGTTATCTAGGCGTCCGTATCCTTGTGCTTGCCTGTTGTTGGACTGCCCACTCTGTTACGGAAGCAGTACGTGTAGCGTCAGCAATTGTTTTCTTGCCGGAGATTGATGTCTGATTCTTTTTCTGCGAGAAAATCTAACTTCGTTTCTCTCCCTACGATCCCAGCAGGCTACGGCGCATGCGTGTACACCGGGGGAGGCCAATAATGCACCACACGGTGCTAACCCCGTGGCACATGATTATTTTTGCGAGTACCATGCATGATGGATTGCCGAGTGAAAAGGTTGGGCCTATACAGAGGCTACAGCAAGGGCTCTGGACGAACCGAATAAAGGTATACGAATAATTGTGGTTGTTGCCGCCGTGGTGTAGTGTAGTGCATGGATGCGAATGCGATCCATCACGGAATGGAGGCGAAGCATCTCTTGTCTCGTCGGACCGGAAGAAGTTTCCCACTTCTTTTCAGCTGCCCCTGCCTGCCTGCCTGCCTTTGGACTGGACAGACTGGGCTGTGATTGTGACTTCGAGTAAAAACCTGTTAGACGTTGTCAGTGTCGCCGTAAGCTTCGTGTACGTAGTACGTGTGTCTAAATGTACAAGTAGAATGAGATTGTATGTGTATCTATATTTTTTTAAAAAATAATCTTCATGCAGCTCTCAGCATGCGAGGCGCCATATGTCATGAAGACATGATGGTCCGAATGGGAAAGGTTTCTGCTGTCTGTCAAAACGTGCTCACAGTCACCGTCGAATACGATCGATGATGGCGGTGGCGGGTGGAATTCGCTCGGTTGGTGGGGTTGGACCCACCTTATCGACCCCCGTCATCTTTCTGTCGCGCTCCCTCGACCATGAACCACGTTGCGCCCGTCGCCGCTACACGAACACGGCTGCCATCATCTTTGAAAAAATATATCGTTTTCACTTTTCAATCAATCGACGGGCTCGACTTTGAACGGACCATTGGGGAAAAAGGCTTGACTAGTGCACGATACCGGACATCCTGTTTCAGCAACCCCGCAAAAGGGAGAAGAGCCTGGGAGGTAGTAGCCCCGATCGATTGAGCCAATTCCGCTAGCTCCCGGTAGCAAAGAAAAAGCTTGGGCAGAAGCAGAACAAGTAGCCAGCACATGCCCCGCCCGGTAACGTAGCGAGACATACAATGATCCAAAACATGTAGCCAGCTCTATTTCCTAACCCATGGCAATGGTCCTGAGATGCTTCGTTCACAAGCATTTGTCTGAGAATGCCGAGAAAAGGCAAAAGGGTCATATAACGAGCGCTATGCCGCTATACATGAACCAAACACAAGTAAAATGAGATAGTCTTGTCCTATCTCATTTTGTCCCACGAACCAAACACTATTTTAGAGCCACAACGAGAAGGCATATTAAGATGGCGAAGCACAGCACACCGTAAAGGAAAAAAAGAGACGACATTATGAAAAATGTATTTCAGTGATTTTTCACAGACATGCCAAGACATTGGTGTGCCTCCAATCCACGAAGGACATCTTGTAGTTTCCTTTTCTTATTACTATTGGCAAAATCCAGTTGGAACGGCGGTTCAATTCTATACTACTGCTGTCTATTCCCATACACATTCTATCCATATTGGAGTCTTTACTCTTTTTTTCTGTATCTTTTGATAATATATATCGCTCCAATATGATTTTCTCCGACGTATGAAAGTTTACTAATTCTCCATAAAGTTTAGTTTTGAATTTAGCTACTTACTAATTATTATTTATATATATGGACTAATTATGTAGATGCTTTCTTCTTTGCACTCGTTTAGAGATCAAGTTGTTAACTTTTCAAAGTTTTTATTTTTTTTGGCATTCAACAATTATGTTTTACATGTAATTTGTGTTTAGGTATTTTTCTTTCCGACTCATATGGAAATCTAATTGTTATTTTTCTTATTTTTTTTATTATTTTGAATTTACTTACTATTACTTGTATTAACCATGGACTTTTGTTAATCTAAGGCAGTAAATTATCATATAACTGAATGATGTAGGTTTTTTTTCCAATTAATCTCGTAGTTGTATTAAGCATCAACTATTTGATTTAACCTAAGGTGTTAGATCATCATAAATCCAAGGGCATAGGTATTTTATTCTTTTTATTTTTTATTAATATCATAATTGTATTGTGCATAGTTTTTTTATTTAATCTAAGCTGTTAGGTCATAAAAAATCCAACGATGTAACTTCCTTTTTCTGATTATAATCTTACAATTGTACTAAAAATGGACTCTTTAGACCATTAGATTATCATAAAATGCAATAGTGTAGGTTCTTTTATTTTTTTATTAGCCTCATAATTTTTAGACCCTCTTAGTGAATGTGAAGGATCATTTTAACACTATTGTATCGATATAATAGATGTCTAGATATGGTTAATGTGCTGTCATAGTCTTCTTACTATAGTTTACAGTCCGTCGTTTAAAACACATGTTACAATGCATGGTAGGGATTAAGCCCTGAAAAGAATAGATCAGTACTCCCTCTATCTCTAAATATCTGTCGTTTGCGTTTTTAAAAAACTACTTTGATTAAATATATATTAAAATATATTAATATTTATGGTACATAATTAATATCATTAGAAAGATATTTAAATCTAGTTTTTTAATAAATTTATTTAAAGATACAAATGTTGCATGTATTTTATATAAATTGAATCAAATTTATGACACGAACACTAACAGCAACAGATAAATAGGGACAGGGAGTACACTCAAAGAAATGAGCTTGCCTTTTCTTTTAAAAAAGAGTGCAATCAGCTTCCAACTGCTTACCAAGAATGTGACCCGATGATCTTTTACAAGTCGCGAACTGTACAACCTCAACGGTCACTGCGGTCTCAGCACAGCACTCAGCAGTCACTGTACAACCTCAACGGTCAGTAGCCTGCCATAAATCCCCCACACCAGCCGGGCCCACGTCCCGACGGCGGGACCCAGATGTCATGCGCTGTACGGGCGAGCAACTCTCCCCACGTCTTCCCGAAAGGCAAAACCCAACGCGTCCCCAACAACTCACACAGTCACTGCCCCAACCTCTCCCCACCTCCCTCCACTTTGTCAGTTTCCCGTCGTCGCCGCCACCGCCGCCGCCTCTCCTCCTCCTCCTAGTCCCGCAGCCGCCTCCGTAGGGAGCTTCCCGTACCATACCCGCAGCTATTGGAATTTCTGCTCCATGCGTGGATCCTCGTAGATCCCCACCCCCGCGTGCCCTCGAATCCCGAGGCGGCGGCGGCCTCCGGCGCGAGGCTAGCAGCGGGCGGCACCCATGGCGTCCGTGGCGGAGCTCAAGGAGAAGCACGCCGCCGCGACCGCGTCGGTCAACTCCCTGCGCGAGCGCCTCCGCCAGCGCCGGGAGACGCTCCTCGACACGGACGGTGAGGCCTCTCTCTCTCCCCGCTCCTCGTCGGGAACCCTCTCTCGTGGGGTTCGGGGAATTCGCGGGCATTTGCTGATTGCTCTGTGTGCGCGCGACCGCGCGGTGCAGTGGCGAGGTACTCCAAGTCGCAGGGGAGGGCGCCGGTGAGCTTCAACCCGACGGATCTGGTGTGCTGCCGCACGCTGCAGGGCCATAGCGGAAAGGTTGTTGACTTTGGTCTCTCGCCTCCATTTCGGCGCAACTTTTGCGACTTTTCCCTTAGTTTCCGTTTCCTTATGTGCAATTGAGTGCGAGATAGGTGGGATTTCTTTTTCGCTCTTGCAATTGCGGAATTTGGAACTTGGAGTCGTTAGTGCTAGCAATTCCTACCTGCGATGTTGTTCGTCTTCAGTAATAAGTAATAATAACTGGTCAATAGGATCTCCAAAATAGGTGCGTGCTTGTTGACCTGGATGGCGTTTTGTGCAGTCTGGATTCCTTGTGATGTACTTGCCTTCAGCCTCAATTTCCTTTGGATAATTTTCAAAGAATTCGCCTAATTTACCAGGGTTTAGCACCATTCAAGTTTCTCTACACACAGTTTTGTTGATTACACGAAGTTGGCTTGTGGTCTGGGAATTGTAGGTTGGATGCACTTTCTAAGGTTGTTGGTTCAAAGTTTGAAGGCCCTCGTGCATTTAAGGGGACAATTAACTTTTGTCTTGTAAAAGGTGTATCATCAGATTCATCCAGCAAGCAAGGCTTACCCTACCAAGTTATAAAACTGTTATGGCCGTTTTGTAGTATTTAGCCACAAAATGGTTCTTAACTATACTGATTTGGCATTGCATCCGTAATTAGATATGCCTCACTGTGATAGAATGTGTGGTAAGGTTAAATTGGAGTGCAATTTGGTCTATGAGAAGTAAACATTTGTCAACAACTGGAATGGGTCCATCAGACCATCAGTATCTAAGTTTGGTCCTGTATGATTTTAGTTTCTTCTAGCAGGCCAGGCTAATCTTACCAAGTGAATAGAATTTTGGGTACTTTGCACTACGTAGGCGCAGCTTGGCTCTGGTTACAGTGAGTTAACACTGTGTCCCTAATCAGATAATATTATCCTCAGACAGAATGCATCTTTATGTTGAATCGAAGTGCGAATCTGAATTTTGATAACCGTAGGTTGCTATAATAAGATTTAAAAATATTAGCGAACAGTGAGGACACTTCATATCCATTCTTTCCATAGCCCTGAGGAAAAAAAAGCCAACTCTAGTACTTAACCATCAACTATACAAGAGAGAATCAATGGTACAACTGGATATGTGTTAAGCTGGGCCAATCATCATTCAAGAAGTCACTGTTGCCACTGTAAGTAGTGAACTGGTGATAACCAGAGCTCTTCCATAGAAAAGGTTCCCTCTTGGCATTTGTTACAAAATATATAGTGCAACATATTTCACGTAGCGCATTCATATGATCACTATATCGCCTACATGTTACTGGTTGAAAACCAATTGTAGTTGCAGCATGGAATGTGGATAATAACTTTTATTTATCATCCGTTTGCTTTTTCCACAAAGATGATTAATATATGATAATTACATGGAGCCAGAGTCTGAGTAATGAAGAAGCAATTGATGCCATTGTGAGGTTGATGTTTGAGCTATGTGACAAGATTCTCTGCATGTACATTCTGTTGCAGAGGTACTGTAGCACCACATGAACCTGTCACTGAAGTATTATTCAATAATTGGTAGCTAGAGGTAGTGAGGTACAGATAAATAGTTCTGTAGTCTGATGGCTTTATCTCTGTAGAGTTACTATATGAGGGAAGAGGGATAATGTTTACTTAAAATTAGGGATTATTTCTAGGGGTCAAGTTAAGTCATCGCTGTAAAGGAAATCATTCTTTCTCTTCAGAAGCAAGCTAGCAAGGATTAAGTCTCCCCATCTAATGTTATATCATCCCATTATTTTGGTGGCAGCCTTTGTTTGTCCTGGCTTTGATGCCGCTTCTAAAAATTAGGATCTTCCAGATTTATTGTCATATAACTAGAGTAGAACACCTCATGATGCCAAAATTATGAAAAAAATTGGAGCCGTGGAGTTCCAACTGTTCAAAGATGCTTATATTTGGGTTTTGTGGTGGTTCTTGGAAATTCAGCACTTCAGCTATCGTTGTAGGAATCTACTTGCAAAATTGCTACATGAAATGGTTTAGTGGTGTTCATTAACTCCTAAGTCATCACAGGTATATTCTCTGGATTGGACCCCTGAAAAGAATTGGATAGTCAGTGCCTCTCAAGATGGAAGGTTAATTGTGTGGAATGCATTGACAAGCCAGAAAACGCATGCCATAAAGCTGCATTGCCCATGGGTGATGACGTGTGCTTTTGCACCCAATGGCCAATCTGTTGCCTGTGGTGGTCTTGATAGCGCATGCTCTATTTTCAATCTCAACTCTCAAGCAGACAGAGATGGGAACATGCCGGTATCAAGAATTCTTACTGGACACAAGGGCTATGTTTCGTCATGCCAATATGTCCCAGATCAGGAAACTCGTCTTATTACTAGCTCCGGTGATCAGACATGTGTTCTTTGGGATGTTACTACTGGACAGAGGATATCAATATTTGGCGGTGAATTTCCATCAGGGCATACAGCTGATATTCAAAGGTAATTGTCTGTTCTTTGAGGACTGCATATTTTCGTGTCATGTGTAATGCTGCTAATTTCTCTCCTCAAAATTAATTGATATCGTCTCACATACATTTTTAAGTTAGGCTGGTGCACACTAGGTTGCTAGCTTTACCAATATGTCAATGTTCCTATTCATGTGGAGTTGAATAAAGTTTACCTACATAAATGACTGATTTGTATTTGTCTGCTGCTACAGTTGGACAATGAAAGCTTACTTTTTAGCACTGACTGTAATTTTAGTAATAACAAGTACTTCCATTCCAAAATGTTGGTTATTTTAGTTTGTCATAAGTCAAACTTCTCTATTTACTAAGTTTATTGAAAATGGACCAACATCTACACCATCAGATTAGTTTCAATGATCCACCATGAGATATGTCTTGGTAGTGCATTTTATTCGGTATTGTGTGGGCATGTGCGCACGCGCGTGTGTTTGTTGGAACGGAGTTGCATTACTAAGATCTTCACGTGGTAGCACAGTAGGCATTTGGGTAACACTCTTGCCTAAGGTTGCTGATATTACATCACTTATTCTGGTTCTGGATGCAATTGCCCTAGTACAATTAGGCACTATTTACCAACTAGTCTAGCTGATGCATGTGCCAAATGCGTTGTCTGTGCAGCAAATACATGAACATCAAAGTAATATATATGATAGCACAGTTGTGTTGCCGCTTTACAGTTTTTAACTGAAAGTGCTGGTTTATCAGGTCATCATTGATATTTGGAGTTTGCTATACTCTTATTCGTGTACTTGTTTGGTTTTGAGTTCTCTGATCTTTCCCTTTCTTGTCCAGTGTGTCCATCAACTCATCAAATACGAATATGTTTGTCTCTGGCTCATGTGATACAACTGTGAGGCTGTGGGATATCAGAATTGCAAGTCGAGCTGTTCGAACCTACCACGGACATGAGGGTGACGTTAACAGTGTGAAGTTTTTTCCTGATGGACATAGGTTTGGTACTGGCTCAGATGATGGCACATGTAGATTATTTGATATGAGAACAGGGCATCAACTTCAGGTGTACAGTAGGGAGCCTGATAGAAATGATAATGAACTACCTACTGTTACATCTATTGCATTTTCGATATCAGGAAGGCTACTTTTTGCTGGTTACTCCAATGGTGACTGTTATGTGTGGGACACACTTCTTGCCGAGGTTTGCATTTTTTACCATTTGCCATGGAATGAATACAGCTTATTATATATTACAAAGAAAAAAGTAATGCCCATAATCAACAAATTACTGTTACACTTTACTGTTTCACCACTGTCCAGTTTCCTTCTATTATATGACATAATTGATTACAGTTCACTTTTGTGAGCCACATAAATTCATAGTTAGGCAATGTTTGGCAAGCAATTAACACTAGTGATAAAATCTTGATGTTAGATAAGCGTAACTCCATTGCCACTCAGTAGCAACATAAGCATGCAAATGTGATTATTAAGTGAAATTTAGCTACAGGGGAAAGCAATGGAATATGATGAACTAATTGCCTAATTTTTCCTTGGAAATGCTCCTCAGCAACTATCACAATTACATGAATTGATGTTTGCACTGGGCCTAGGACCATGAGTAAGTAGTCTAGCTTCTCTTCCTTCCATATTAGTCCACACATCAACCTGCATAGGTCATGCATACAAATTTAGAGTATGCTGCTACATATCACCTTGAATTGTATCAAGAGATTCCTAGTTAGTGCTATAGGTCAAGAGGTTTAGAATGTTGGTTTTGAATTGGGCCAACTTAATGGATAATTGTATACCTGCATTTAAAAGCATATCTGAGTTCAAGTTATTGTGAATGCTTGCGGGTTAACTCTGCCATTTTTTTTATCTGTTTCTCGTTATTATTGTTTATATTACCTTCTCTTGTTAATTTTCGTTGAAATTTTGCAGGTGGTACTTAATTTGGGGAACCTGCAAAACTCCCATGATGGTCGTATAAGTTGCCTTGGGATGTCATCTGATGGGAGTGCATTGTGTACAGGAAGTTGGGACAAAAATTTGAAGGTAAGAACACTTAAGAAAGATCGTTTTCATTGACTGCTTCCTCAGTTTTGTTGAACTTTCATGTCCTGGACACTAACAGTTATACTGTAACTGAAGTAGTAGTTGTACTACATGCATACTCACCTTATGCTGTTTGTTAAACCCTGTTCAACGTGAATCCCTTTCATTAGAGTACTGCGTGGTTAAATCTTTACTTGGTATTGATAATGAATACTCTTTGGATTGAAATACCAGTACTTCTTAGTTCTTGATGCCTAGGATGGAATAATGGATTATGCTCTTCTTATTCCACACTCGTAACATATTCTATCGCTAATCCTGAGAATTCCTAGATAAAGAGTAGTCTGGTTCAAATTTCAGTAATTTTGATATCGAAGTTGCCAATTTACAGATTTGGGCCTTCAGTGGACACCGGAAGATAGTTTGAAGGCTAACGTTCCTCCCCAATGTTGTATGTTCCTTTTCGCGCCTTAACAACAGACCATGGTGATCGGTGATCAACTCGACTTGTCCTGGGAATCCCTTTGTTGTTTTTGTAGCATAGAATCTTGTGCACTGCGCCCTATGTTTAATGGAAAAAAGAGCAATTTGTCTCGGCGTTATATCTTGTTGAGTTAGTAACTGTTTATACTGTTATTACCAGAATATCAGTAACGTGTGATCTGCCCTTTCTTTGTACAACCATTTTACTTTTCAGATTTAGAGAAGTAGCATGTATATTCCGAAATCAATTTATCATATCAGTTTTCCCATTTGCCGAATTCGGAACATTAGCTTCCCGTGGCGTACTACTATGCATTTTGTGTTTAGTAATGTTGCTTATTTGTGGATTGCGTTGAGTCACTGGTAGTGTCCCCATTGACTTTCATCCATTTATTGCTATTTGATAATATCCAAAGCTATGTGTATTCATTTCTATTGGATATTTTTATTTAAATTTTGTCGCAAAATACTTGTCATTTCTTAACGCACCACTCTCTTTTCACAATACAAAATTTTATTTTCCCAATACATCTCCTATATCTATTTCTCATCTCTTGTTTTCTATACATCACATTTTTTTCACCCATTCTTGATCCCCGTGTCTAAACCTAAAAGGTTTCCTATTTGCCTCTGTCGTCTTCCACGCTCGCCCGCTCGTTGTTCTTCCCCGGTCCCACCTATCAGGCATGTCGGCGGACGCCACTCTTCGTCTCCCCCTGCTCCTCGAGATGTGGTCGTCTGCTCGTAGTTCTTCCCCAGTCCCACCTATCAGGCATGATGTGGTCATGTATGTTTGGCGTCGCTTGGTCGTTTATTCTTGTTTGTTTCTTGGGAACTGTTGACATCCGAACGTCCGACGGATATGATCCATCGGACGGTATCATGGCCCATCCAATTCGTTTCCGTGCGCGTGCGCATGTACTCCACGCCTGTGCCAGCATGCTCCACCCACGCCTGTGTTTTGTGCGCCCACGTGGGGGCACGCGCCACCCCAACGTCGCTTGCGCCACGTGCTTGCGTGCTCTCCTGCTTCCCACGCGCATCATATGTATAATATCCGATTTACTTTGAAACATCTAGATACAACACTTGCAACATACGCCTAAAGACATATGAAACACTTGAAACAAGCTTATGAAACACTTGCAAAAACATCTAAAAAACTCTTGAAAACCGTTGCAAACATACGCAACATCCGATAAAACACTTGCAACGTATGTGTGAAACATATGCAACGTCTAGATAAACCCACTTGCAACATACGTCTGGAAAAAACAGATGAAACATTAGGGACAGACACTTGCAACACGCGTGACCATTGCAACGTATGCAACATCGTGATCTACTTTGCAACATCTGTATGAAACACTTGCAACATACCTCTAAAACATCTGAAAATACTTGAAACATATGCTTGAAATATGCATTGTATCCTGGTGCGGCCTCCTCTCCCGTTTGTATTGGGGTGCCGTAGCCGTAGCAGGAGGCGAGGTCAGAGGGCTTTCGCGCCAGGGTCCGATGATTCTCCTTGCGCTGGGGCGTCTGTTGGCGTCGTCGAGCGCGAGCACGTGCGCAGTGCCCAATTGGCGGCCGAGGGAGTGATCGCCACGCGTGGGTGCCGCGTTGCCCGCGGCGTGTGGCGCGGTGTGCAACGAAGGGAGCAACGACAAGGGCAGTAGAGCAAGAGCAGCCGTGAGGCCGATACAAGATGGGGGCTGTTTAGTTGGCAAAATTTTTTGGTGAAACGCTACTGTAGTAGTTTCGTTGTTATTTGGTAAATATTGTCCAATCATGGTCTAATTAGGCTTAAAAGATTTGTCTCGTCCATTTCGTCTAAACTGTGTAATTAGTTTTATTTTTATCTATATTTAATGCTTCATGCATGTGTTCAAAGATTCGATGTGACGGGGAATCTAAAAATTTTGGCAAAATTTTTTGCATCTAAACGGTGCCATGGTGAAATGTGACTTTGTAATTTTTTTGAGTAAAGGAACCAAGGTAGGTTGGATAGATTCGTAGGCCCGGAAAGAAGCTTCCGGACGAGGGGCGTTCACACAGATGTCCTTTTCATAGCATTTTCGTTGCTTCTTAAGGTTTATGTTAGGGTGTGTTTAGTCCGCGTTTTTTTGGCTTTAGTTACTGTAGCATTTCGTTGTATTTGTCAATTAGTGTCGAATCATGGACTAATTAGACTTAAAAGATTCATTTCGTGGTTTTCTACCAAACTATATAGTTAGTTTTTTTCATCTATATTTAATGCTCTATATATATGTCCAAATATTTGATGTGACGAGAATCTTAAAAATTTTTGGAAATTAAACGTGGCCTTAGTTGTGTTAGAGGCTGTTTAGTTGGCAAATTTTTTAACGAAACGCTACTGTAGCAGTTTCGTTGTTATTTGGCAAATATTGTCCAATCATAGTTTAATCAGGCTTAAAAAATTTGTCTCGTCCATTTCGTCTAAACTGTGTAATTAGTTTTATTTTTTATCTATATTTAATGCTTCATGCATGCGTTCAAAGATTCGATGTGACGGAAAATCTGAAAATTTTGGCATCTAAACGGTGAGGATCGTTTGTTTCGGTAGACAGAAAAAAGGTCGTGCTCGGTACGCTGTACTTCGTATATCGTGGTGTTGTTCAGTTGTTGTACCCGGTCTTTTATTTTTACTTTTCTTCTCACTTAATTAATGATGAAAATAAAACGCAGTGCTTTTTAGATCAAGACTAAAGTTAAAATTTTTTCGCTCTCTCCATTACATCGAATCTTTAGATATATGTATAGAGCACTAAATGTAAGTAAAAAAAATAACTAATTACACAGTTTAGTTATAAATCACGAGACGAATCTTTTAAATCTAGTTAGTCTATAATTAAACACTAATTATCAAATACAAATAAAAAATACTACCATTAAAAAATTCTAACTTTTTATCGACTAAACGAGGCCGCGAGAAAAAAGCAGGCGGATTACTGTGCAAACAAAAGATTCCTCGTCACATCAAACTTGCGATACATGCATGGAGTACTAAATGTAGATGAAATCAAAAACTAATTGTACAACTTGGTTGTACTTTGCGAGACAAACGTTTTGAACCTAATTAGTCAACGTTGAACACTATTTACCAAATAAAACCAAAACATGCTACGTTACTTTTTTATGCCTTTTCGTAGAACTTAAACACAAAGAACAAAAAGTTTGCTGGTACTCTAGTCCTAGGTATCTGGTGGTGGCATTTAAAATGGGTAGCAGGCCGCAGACCGCATCGGAGACCGAGACCAACCGAACCGGCTGAGAAAAATTTCGAGCGAGCAGGGCAGAGCAAACATGGCGGGAAAGTTTGGCGCCATCCGTTCCGCGCCGTCGCATGCCTATTTAGCCCCCACCCCCGCAACCACTTCCTCCACTCAACCCAAACTCCTTCCAGATTTCTCCCCTTCACCCGCCGCCTGCACCCAAGAAGCCTCTCGACCTTAGCCATGGCCGCATCCAACGGCGCCGCCGCTGCCGCCACCGACTCCATCCAGGAGCATCCTGCCGCTGCCGCCACCGACTCCGTCCAGGAGCCTCCCCAGAAGATCTCCAAGATCTCCCCCCTGCTCAAGGTGAAGAAGCTCTCCGACAAGGCCGTGCTGCCGTCCCGCGGCTCCGCCCTCGCCGCCGGCTACGACCTCTCTAGGTACGCCCTTCATCGCCGCCCCCCTAAATGCCCAATAAATCCCCAGGGGCGCGCGGATCTGTTGACGTTCTGTTTCTTTGGTTGTTATTGTCAGTGCCGTGGAGATCGTGGTGCCGGCGCGTGGCAAGGCGCTGGTGCCGACCGACCTCAGCGTCGCCATCCCCCACGGAACATACGCGCGCATCGGTGAGCGACATAACCTCCCCTTCGTGTCTCGTTTCTTGTTCGGCTGTTCGCCCCGCGGGTGTTTGACAAAATGTCTGTCCGGTCTGGTCACGTTGCAGCGCCTAGGTCCGGGCTGGCGCTGAAGCACTCCATCGACATGGGCGCCGGCGTGATCGACGCTGACTATCGCGGCCCCGTCGGGGTCATCCTCTTCAACCACTCCGACACCGACTTCGCCGTGAAGCCCGGCGACAGGATCGCGCAGATGATCATCGAGGTGATCGCGACGCCCGAGGTCGCGGAGGTGGAGGACCTCGACGCCACCGTCCGTGGCGAGGGGGGGTTCGGATCCACCGGCGTCTGAAGGACCTTGACGGCTCCTTCCCTCAGGAGGAACGAGGAAGGGGGGATTCGGTATCTAGATTAGGATGGTTATGGTGATGCAACCTTGATGTCTTTTGTTGGCTGTAAGAACTCATGATGTAAGTCCCACTATCCTGCGATTAGTAGTACGTCGTCGAAGTTTAGGTTGCGTAGGTAGCTGAATGCAGGTATTGTCGAGAACTCTAGTTGCGTAGTACCAATTGTGTTGATCATTTCTGGAGCTCCATGGAATTACATCCGTTTGTGGTTTCCAATCTGAAAAGATGGATTAACTGGAAGTTGACTGTTTCTGCGGTTTAACTGCCCGCAGAACTGCAGAATGCATCCATATGTATCCAGAAGTGCTGAGATCTGATTGATAGAAGCAGCTATTATGCTGCAGTATCCTTGTATGGTGGGTCGATGCCATAATTCATGCAATTCCTCTCTTGCAGAGGCGAGCGAAATCACCAATAGCCGGCTCAAGTTGGGAATTTGGGATCAGACCATATCCCCAGTCAAAGTGACGCGTACTGAGGCAGATTGCAACATCACATGAATGGCCTTTCTACGAACAAGTGGCATTCACTCTGTTTTCGACAAGTACGATACTTAATCTTCGTCCATCAGAAAACGACTTAGGTATATTTTTGAAATTTACCAGATTCCTAATGTATTTTTGTAAATTACGAAAAGAATTATAAAAAATTTAAAAATCACTAGATGTATGGCCACATCATCCTGTTCCAATCCCGGTTCCTATTACAGCATCAAATTGGTCCATCCTCCCATGTCTTGATCAGGAAACACAACCTGACTGAGTTCAGTTTGTTCACGCTCCCCCTGATCTTCCTCTGAAAATATCTTGTCTCTGGCTCCTTGTTGCAACTTTCCTTGATCCAGATTCATCCATGGATCACTCCCTTGTGATTCTTGCTCCTCTTCATCAGTAACCTCTCCATCTTCCTGAAATCACATGTTTTGATTTTTCTCTTCATTACTCGGTTTGTCTCCTGCTAGAGACCAAGAGATCTGGCATTACCAAAATTCAGAGATATCTAAGTGCCTCAGCACTCACCGTGCGAGGGGAAAGTGGGCTTCACATTAAGAAACAAAGGGTTTTCAAAAGAGGCTTTACTCCAAGCAAAAAAAAAAAAAAAAAAAGTAAAACCAAAACAAACTTAAACAAGATCCTACCACTCCACGCATGCATTGGTTAGATGAATGCACATATTAGTTTTAGGAAAATAATTTAAAGAGAGAAGGTTTACCACGCAGCTTGGTTTGAATTTGAAGGTTAACTCAAATTCAAGCTTTGCACTTAACTTTTAAAAATTAATTATTTCAACAAAAATAAGTAGGTAAATTAGTTTGGAAAAACATTAGAAATTTCAAACCAAAATCTCTTCCAAGTTTTTAGTTGGCACCTGTCCTTCCCTCCTCAAGAATCTCCTCAAATAGATGCATAACAACACGATCATGTTCCAATGTCCCAGTTCCTGTTACAGCATCAAATTGGTCCAGCCCTCCTATACCTTGATCAGGAAACACAACCTGACTGAGTTCAGTTCATTCAGGCCCCACCTGACCTTCCTCTGACAATTTCTTGTCTCTGGTTCTTCCTGCGGTCTTGGATGACCCAGCTCTTTTTGGCTGGCTCCCTCTTGTTGCAACTTTACTTGATCCAGATTCATCCATGCATCACTCTCTTGTGATCCTCGTTCCTCTTCATCAGTAGTTGCGAATACAAAGTTGATATGTGCCCTTGCAGTTCGTTTTGTGATGAGTGACTGTCAACGTGATCCACGACCTAGGTTGAGTTTGTGACTAACCATGACGTGAGTTGAGTTGTGCGACATGTCTCTTGGCTTGTGGTGTGCAGGTACGGAGCTCGGAGACGGTGGTCCACGGCGAGGTGAAGGTCAAGTAGGGACGTGCTGTGCCGATGGAGCGGGAGCGGTGAAGGCCGGACGTGAGGCTTGGACTGAGGGACCAAGAGGCTAGGTGACCAGCCGCGGTAGCTAACATCTGGGACATCGACAAACGTAACTATACATGAGAGTGACCGTGTTGACCGAGTCAAGATGACGGACGTGCGAGTCGAGCAGGACTCAGGAGGACTTGGCGGACGACCGGTCGAGGACGGCGGTGACACGTGTCGAGTGGCGGGGGGACGCGTATGGAGTACGCTACTCGCGGGTGGTTTGGTAGTTTGGGTCTCAAAACCATCGGTGGCTGGTTTCGCAGGTTTTGGCCTCAAAACCCGGGCGGAGGTTTCAAGAAGGAACGGACGACACGTGTGAAGGGTCGAGATGGCGGACTAGAGGGGGGGTGAATAGTCCTTTCTAAAACTTAAACGCGTTGGCTAACCAAAACAAATGCGGAATTAAACTTATCGGTCTAGCCAAGACTACACCCCTCTATCTAAGTTCTCTAGCACCTTGCAAAGATCCTAATTAAGCAACTAAGGTGCTAAGCTTACCAAGAGCTCGCCTAATCAATTCTAGAGCAAGGTCACACAAACCTATGCACTAGTACTTTGCCAAGCGAGGGAGCTCCTACACAACTAGTGAAGCAAAAGCGCAAAGCCTAAGCTCGCTAGCAAAGCTCAATAACAAGGCAACTAATGCCAAATTAGAGAGCACAAAACACTTAGCTACACAAACTAAGCAATGTGACTAACAAGATTACACAAACCAAATTAGTCACGCAAAGGGAGCTTCTAGCTACACAAGCAAGAAGACAACTAGCAAGCTACACAAGCAAACTAGTTACGAGAGCAACTACACAAGCACAAGTATATATGAAAGTAAATACAAGCTTGTGTTACACGAAGGCAAACCACCGAGAAGAGTAGACAATGTTGACACGGTGATTTTCTCCCGAGGTTCACTTGGTTGCCACCAAGCTACGTCCCCGTTGTGTCGACCAACACTTCGTGGTTCGGCGGCTAATCGGTCACACACCGAGCCTCTCAAAAGGCACCGCAAGAACCTACCATAAAGTGTGGTAGCTCAATGACACGCTCAACTAGAGTTGCTCTTCGCGATCCCCGCGGGGTGAGCACAATCCCCCTCACAAAGCTTCTCCGGAGCCTCGCACAATCTTCTTGCGAGCTTCGACGGAGCCACAAGCCACCAAGCCGTCTAGGAGGTGGCAACCTCCAAGAGTAACAAGCACCACCGGCTTGCAACACGATCACCTAGTGCCACACGATGCAATCTCTCAAAGCAACGCACTAGAATCGCTCTCTCACTCGATCCGATGAACACTATCAAGCATGAGTGAGTTAGAGGGCTCCCAAGCACTACCACACAAGTCACAAAGACTATAGTGTGCTCAGCTTTTGGCCACAGCCGGCCAAGGCATCTATTTATAACCCCACGGTCAAATAGAGCCGTTACCCCTTCACTGGGCAAAACTCGGGACGACCGGACGCGCCGGTCGTAACTGACCGGACGCGCTTCACCGCGTCCGGTCGCCCTGCGACGTCCACGTGTCCCTCGAATTCAAATGCGACCGTTAGATCCTCCAACGGTCACTGACCCTAACGGTCAAAACAACGACCGGACGCGCCCCAGGCAACGACCGGACGCGCCGGTCCCGATGACCGGACGCGCCTGTCGAACGACCGGACGCGCCGATCGCACTGACCCACGCGCCCGCGACGCAACGACCGGACGCGCTCCTTGCGATGACCGGACGCGACAGTGCCCGCGTCCGGTGTGAGTCCAGTAAGCTCCTTCAACGATCGGACGCGTCCGATCATGTGTGACCGGACGCGCCCAGCGTCCGATCCTCCGTGCGAACCGCAATTCTTTTCTGGGCACATGACCGGACGCGCCGGTCCCGCGAGTGACCGGACGCGCCGGTTGCAAACCCTAGCACCCGAACGCCTGACAGCTGACCGGACGCGTCCGGTCATTCCATGACCGCGTCCGGTGCAGCGTCCGGTCACCTCTGTGACCTCTGTTCGCCTCCGTTTCTTTTCCGACTTCCGGCGTAGTGGAAAATAGGCATTTCAACTTCTCAAAAACGCCTGAATCCCGCGCTCGCAAGCTCGGCGGGAGGGAGAGAGGAACCCAAACCCTCTCTACCGCTCAAACTCCACTGCCTTCGCAAAAGTGCCAACACCAACAAGTGATCACCACCTTGTGCACGTGTGTTAGCATTTTCATAATCATTTTATCGAAGGAGTTAACCACTCAACTTGCCTCGCCACTCGATCCTAACACGTATGCAAAGTTAGATCGCTCAAGTGGCACTAGATGACCGATATGCAAACAAGTTTGCCCCTCTTGATAGTACGGCCATCTATCCTAAATCCGGTCATCAACTTCTCTACACACCTATGACCGGTG
Organism: Saccharum hybrid cultivar R570; assembly: GCA_038087645.1. Lineage (NCBI taxonomy): Eukaryota > Viridiplantae > Streptophyta > Magnoliopsida > Poales > Poaceae > Saccharum > Saccharum hybrid cultivar. The sequence continues at coordinate 30,381,726 of JAQSUU010000001.1, read as the reverse complement.
AAATGGAAATGCCCTAGGTTATACCTTTGCCTTGCGCATTCCACTCCATCTCCTCCGATGTTGATGCAACACATGCACCAACCAATCACCAAATGATATGATCCATTTCATATCATCACGTGACCGTATTGGTTCATCGATCTTGACCTCACTTGCTCTTCACCGTTGCCTCGGTCCTTCGGTGCCAAGCCATCACACAACTTGCCCTTCACCCTAGCAACCGGTCCATCAAGCCAAGCCTCATCTTGATCTTCTCCACCTTGGTCACATGAGTCCATGTCATGTCTCATATGCAATGAGCTCCTTCATGACACCATCACATGTGGACTAATCTCCTGTGTATCTCACATAACCACATATTAGTCCACCTAAGTTGTCACTCAATTACCAAAACCAAACAAGGACCTTTCAATCTCCCCCTTTTTGGTAATTGATGACAACTCTACAAAGATATGGAAATTAAGTTCTTTTGGACTTTATGCCACTTATCCAACATTTAAGCTCTATGTTAGAATTTGGATAAGCACCATAAAATCTGACTTGGTAGTGATAACTCCCCCTACATATGTGCTCAAATGGTTTGGTTTCAAGCTTGCACATATGCATAAATATGAAATTTGTGGGAGGGTTAGCACTACTAAGTGATGCTAAGGTGTATAGAATAAACCTTTGTAGCTTGATACCAATTAGTAGCTTGATACCATTTGAAAATCATAAGTTTGCCACCATCCTTAGCATCATGAGTAGCTAGACATTAAAAACACTAGAAACCTCGTGAGATCAACATTATAAGCAAGGTTCTAGTTTTTGCATGATAATCACAAGTCTAGCTAACATCCTATGCATGCTAGTTATCAAATCATCATTTAAGTTCTATAACTAGCATACACCACACAAGCATGCATATTGAATTTAAGAACTTATGCAATGCAAGCAAGCACATGAATTATGCACATATCAAATGTAATCAATCAAAGTTCATGAGCTTGCTCCCCCTACTTGTGTGCTTTCTTTGTCCAAGAGTGTTTGATCCCCTTACATTCTTCAATGTTACTCCCTCTTTGTCCATGTTCATGTCCAATCTTTCCAATCTCTCCCCAAAGCTCAAAAGCTTTCATATCTTTGTCCAACTTCTCCCCCTTTGTCATCAATTTCCATAAAAGGTGTTCTTCTCAATTGATACAAAGGCTTGTATTTGGGGTATATGGTTGAGACTTGAATATTGCATTTTTTGATGGACATTACCACATATGTTGGAATGACAAACTTTATGGTTGCTCTTGAGATTCCACATAGGATCTTTGACCTTGATACCAATTGGTGGGGCTCCTCCCCCTATGTCATAGCATGTGTCATTCACTTGAGATACCATTTGAAAATGAGGGTAGCATTACTTGATTTGATCACTTAAAGTTGAGGATCACTTGTGAAACCATTGTCTTGCATGAATGATACCACGTGAAGATACCATGAGTAGGAATGTGATATCATTTGAAAGAATTTTCTAGTATGGATCCACTTTGAAGGATTTGGCAATAATATTCACTTCTTGAACATTTGCTATCTTCATGAGTACCATTTGTAAGATATCACTTGTAAGTTGATGATCTAGACACCTCTAGTGAATACCACTTGGAAGATCAATTTGAGTCTAGATACCACTTGAAACAAACTAGATATCTATTTTCATTGTTGTCTTGTGCTTGTACTCTTATCATTGTCATGAGCTTCTTGTATGACTTAAACTATGTTGATTTACCTAAGATTCCAAGTCCAGTTTGATCCAATGACAAGCTTCTTCACTCCTCATGCTAAGGGTTATCTTGCCAAGGTTGTACTTGTCACTTGTTAGCAATCCAAACTAGATCAAGTACTTGGGTTCACTAGCTCATGAACAAATTCATACTCATACCACTAGATCATTTAGACAATTCAAGCAATAGTGGTAGGCTATGAATTAAACATTTCATTTGTTATGCATGATCCTAGTAAGCATGTACTATATGCACTAATCGCATACTAGTAAGGGATGAAATGATCATGCACATTACAATGATACCTTTGCTATGTTGGAGTAGAGGATAGTCACATAGATTCTAATTCATTACTCCAATAGCAATGTGAAGTCCAATTTATAAGCTTGGTGAAGACCAATCATCATAGATAAATCCATTCTTCACCCATATGAAATGAAAACCACTTATGATCAAGTGCACTTTCTTGTTGTGGTTGGCTTGCTTTTTCTCTTTGATCAATGCTTGCATGAGAGAAGTACTTATGATACCAATTTTATAATTATGACTAGCTCTCTTTTGGGTGTTGCTTACTTTTCTTGATCAACCCTTTTGATTGCTTCAACTAAGCATCACAAGTTTCTCGGATCACCACTTCCATGTTAGCCTTCCAAGTTCCAAACTTGGTTTCACCTACACACGGCGGCAAGCCCCTCACTAGGGAGAAGTGACCTTTCTCCAAAGAACCACTCTTGATACTCACTTGAAATGATATAGTTTGATTGATCCAAATGATGAACTCAATCTTGATGAATAATCCTTGAATCTACATTTGAGTCCAACTCTTTCTACTTGTTTAAGTCCTTTTCTTTCTACCAAATGATCTCTAATCATCACTAGAACTTAAACTTCATCTTCATCTTAAGTTTGATCTTGATCTTCAAATTGAGTACCAAATAAGTACATTCCACAATCAAATGTTCTTATACTCATTGCTCTTCATGATTCTAGATCAATCCAAAACCAAACTTAGGTACCTCAACCACTTGTAAACATATTTCCAACTTGAGGACCTTTCAATTAAAGTGACTCTAGATTAATCCAATGATTGTCACTTTTCTGGCAGATTCTGTACCCTTCAAAGAATAATTCATATTTCCCAATGTACAGATCCAAATGACATAAAATTTGGTGGAGATGTGATTCACTAAGTCATATAGCAACTGTAAAAATTTGAGATTCATTTGACATCTAGATTGCTACCAGATTTCAAATCTTTCACCACTGCTATATGCTGAAAACTGCTGCACTATAGCTGACAAGATGCACTCCAAAACTGAAGCATCTCTTATTCACTTCTCATGAAATTTCTACAGCATCTTCTTTCATAAGTGTAGAGCATGTATACCAAATTTTAAGCCAATCCAAATAGATTTGATTACTCAAACATGGCTAAGATCACTGCTAGCTCAGATTTTCAATATAGGACAGATTTCAATACATGAGCTATTCTTCAACAAAAGTGAATCAAACTTGAAACTAACTTGTTTGAATACTTTCATAAGACATATATCCATCCAATCCACTTACTAAATGTCATCTCATGAAATTATCCAACACAAATCAATCCAAACTTGATTGCTAAGCATTTAATCCATTCAATCATCTCATAGCAAGCAACATTGCACATTTATCCAATTCAATCAACTCATATGCACCCAAGTGAAATGATCAACAAGAGATATACCTTGGTTAGCTCATGATCATCCAATAGCAAGCTTTTACTCAAATAAATTGCAAGTCATCAAATAATTCCAATAAATCATCCACAACTTGATATGTTGCACTTGGACTTCACTTATTTTGACTTGGCATTGGGATTGAATATGCATTGAGCTTCATAACTTGAGTCAACATATAATGATAAATATGAAATCAATTTGAGTCAAGCCTCCAATGCCATGGTACCTACACACATTTATCCACTCTTTGATGGTACCCAAACAAGTTTGGGTCCTCTCAAATTAGGTGCAACATACTTAGGCATAGCCTTAGTATGGGTAGCGGGATGTTTTGCAATTTCAACCAATAAGGTACCATTGCCATCCTTTCTAAGCATATTAGTATTATTAATTGAAATAGGCTTAGAATTTTTACCTAGGGGACATGAATGAGCCATGTGTCCCCTTTCCCGGCATGAGTAGCACATTCTCTTTGATTGAGCCTTTTCTTCCTTGCTCATATGTTGCTTCTCATTGCCTTGCCTCTCACGAGTTGCTTGAGCCTTCTTCTCAAGCTTGGTAGGACACCCCGAGGCGAAGTGTCCCTTATCTCCACATTTGAAGCACTTGATGTGAGCATGTATTTTCTTCTCATCTTGATTCTTGCTCATCATCTTGACATCTTGAATTTGCATTGGATGTCTTGCTCTTCCACCCCTTCTTGTTTTCTTCTTCTTTATCATCAAGTCACTAACATCTTCGTGATTGATTTTGACTTGATCTTGGGGCTTTGCTTTTGGCTCAACTTGAGACTTCTTGGTAGGGCAACACTTGGCAATATGTCCCACTTCATGGCATTGGTAGCACATGAGTTGGGATAGCTTCTTTGCATCTTGCTTCTTCTTAATCTTGCCCTTGCTCTTGTTGTAGCCAATACCACTCTTATCACCATATCTTCTTTGATTGGTCATGATATGCTCAATGGCGATTTTAGAGTTGTAGCACCTCTCCAACTTGTTGCTCAAATTCTTCACTTCACTTTTGAGCTCATTGTTCTCCTTCAAAAGGTTAGTCTCGCAAGACATAGAAGTAGAACAAGCATCTAATTGTGAAGAACATGGCATATCTAATAAATCATCACAAGAGGTGGATACATGCTTCTTGCCTACATCACAAGGGTTAGTAATATGTGATTGATCATTTGACCCAAATGATGAGCTCTCACTAGATTTGGTTTCTTCATTAGAAAGCTTCTTAGTGAGTAAAGCATGTTCTTGTACCAAGTTATCATGAGCAACACTTAGTTTCTCATGAGTTAATTTTAGCTCCTCATGTGAACAAGTAGTAACATAAAGTAGATGCTTTTGTTGTTCACATGTGGTCTTTAGAAAAGAGTTATCATTTTCCAATTTACTTACTCTTTCCATTTTCCTTTTCAAGGCTCTTGAGAGTTTATATAAAAGCTCTAAATTTGGATCATCACAATCCACAACAAAACCACCAACATGTATCTTAGTGTTACCATGTGATGATGTTGAAGAGCTTGTTGAAGCATCACTCTCATAGCCATCATCTTCACCATCAAGTGTGCATGGGGTAGAATCATTACTTGTATCACTTGTGGTATTATCATTCTTCTTGTCAAGTGATCTTGTGATATGATCATCTTTGTCATCACTTGACCGAGAGGTGGAGCAATCCTCCACAACCACCTTGTTGTGGTCATGCTCAACATCCTCATGCGCCTCCTCCTTGGGCTCATCATCATCGGAGATCGCCCCATATTTCTCATTTAGAAACACCCAAATTTCATGGGCGGACTTAAAGTCCATGATCTCACAAAGTATGCTACTATCCATAGATCGATAGAAAACATTAGTAGCTTGGCTATCGAGATGTAGACATTTTCTTTGCGCTTGAGTTGCATTCTTTTTATCAAGTGCAAAGGAAAAGCCCACATCTACGATCCACCACAATTGAGGAGAAATAAACTTAAAATTGCATGTCATCCAATTTCTCCACCGTGCAAAGTGTGTGCCATCAAAAATGTGTGGACACTCAACATCTAGCCCATAAGCCGCCATCCTCTCGGGTCGGTGAAGACCACCAATGAGAGACCCGGCTCCGATACCACTTGAAGGGTCGAGATGGCGGACTAGAGGGGGGTGAATAGTCCTTTCTAAAACTTAAACGCGTTGGCTAACCAAAACAAATGCGGAATTAAACTTATCGGTCTAGCCAAGACTACACCCCTCTATCTAAGTTCTCTAGCACCTTGCAAAGATCCTAATTAAGCAACTAAGGTGCTAAGCTTACCAAGAGCTCGCCTAATCAATTCTAGAGCAAGGTCACACAAACCTATGCACTAGTACTTTGCCAAGCGAGGGAGCTCCTACACAACTAGTGAAGCAAAAGCGCAAAGCCTAAGCTCGCTAGCAAAGCTCAATAACAAGGCAACTAATGCCAAATTAGAGAGCACAAAACACTTAGCTACACAAACTAAGCAATGTGACTAACAAGATTACACAAACCAAATTAGTCACGCAAAGGGAGCTTCTAGCTACACAAGCAAGAAGACAACTAGCAAGCTACACAAGCAAACTAGTTACGAGAGCAACTACACAAGCACAAGTATATATGAAAGTAAATACAAGCTTGTGTTACACGAAGGCAAACCACCGAGAAGAGTAGACAATGTTGACACGGTGATTTTCTCCCGAGGTTCACTTGGTTGCCACCAAGCTACGTCCCCGTTGTGTCGACCAACACTTCGTGGTTCGGCGGCTAATCGGTCACACACCGAGCCTCTCAAAAGGCACCGCAAGAACCTACCATAAAGTGTGGTAGCTCAATGACACGCTCAACTAGAGTTGCTCTTCGCGATCCCCGCGGGGTGAGCACAATCCCCCTCACAAAGCTTCTCCGGAGCCTCGCACAATCTTCTTGCGAGCTTCGACGGAGCCACAAGCCACCAAGCCGTCTAGGAGGTGGCAACCTCCAAGAGTAACAAGCACCACCGGCTTGCAACACGATCACCTAGTGCCACACGATGCAATCTCTCAAAGCAACGCACTAGAATCGCTCTCTCACTCGATCCGATGAACACTATCAAGCATGAGTGAGTTAGAGGGCTCCCAAGCACTACCACACAAGTCACAAAGACTATAGTGTGCTCAGCTTTTGGCCACAGCCGGCCAAGGCATCTATTTATAACCCCACGGTCAAATAGAGCCGTTACCCCTTCACTGGGCAAAACTCGGGACGACCGGACGCGCCGGTCGTAACTGACCGGACGCGCTTCACCGCGTCCGGTCGCCCTGCGACGTCCACGTGTCCCTCGAATTCAAATGCGACCGTTAGATCCTCCAACGGTCACTGACCCTAACGGTCAAAACAACGACCGGACGCGCCCCAGGCAACGACCGGACGCGCCGGTCCCGATGACCGGACGCGCCTGTCGAACGACCGGACGCGCCGATCGCACTGACCCACGCGCCCGCGACGCAACGACCGGACGCGCTCCTTGCGATGACCGGACGCGACAGTGCCCGCGTCCGGTGTGAGTCCAGTAAGCTCCTTCAACGATCGGACGCGTCCGATCATGTGTGACCGGACGCGCCCAGCGTCCGATCCTCCGTGCGAACCGCAATTCTTTTCTGGGCACATGACCGGACGCGCCGGTCCCGCGAGTGACCGGACGCGCCGGTTGCAAACCCTAGCACCCGAACGCCTGACAGCTGACCGGACGCGTCCGGTCATTCCATGACCGCGTCCGGTGCAGCGTCCGGTCACCTCTGTGACCTCTGTTCGCCTCCGTTTCTTTTCCGACTTCCGGCGTAGTGGAAAATAGGCATTTCAACTTCTCAAAAACGCCTGAATCCCGCGCTCGCAAGCTCGGCGGGAGGGAGAGAGGAACCCAAACCCTCTCTACCGCTCAAACTCCACTGCCTTCGCAAAAGTGCCAACACCAACAAGTGATCACCACCTTGTGCACGTGTGTTAGCATTTTCATAATCATTTTATCGAAGGAGTTAACCACTCAACTTGCCTCGCCACTCGATCCTAACACGTATGCAAAGTTAGATCGCTCAAGTGGCACTAGATGACCGATATGCAAACAAGTTTGCCCCTCTTGATAGTACGGCCATCTATCCTAAATCCGGTCATCAACTTCTCTACACACCTATGACCGGTGAAATGGAAATGCCCTAGGTTATACCTTTGCCTTGCGCATTCCACTCCATCTCCTCCGATGTTGATGCAACACATGCACCAACCAATCACCAAATGATATGATCCATTTCATATCATCACGTGACCGTATTGGTTCATCGATCTTGACCTCACTTGCTCTTCACCGTTGCCTCGGTCCTTCGGTGCCAAGCCATCACACAACTTGCCCTTCACCCTAGCAACCGGTCCATCAAGCCAAGCCTCATCTTGATCTTCTCCACCTTGGTCACATGAGTCCATGTCATGTCTCATATGCAATGAGCTCCTTCATGACACCATCACATGTGGACTAATCTCCTGTGTATCTCACATAACCACATATTAGTCCACCTAAGTTGTCACTCAATTACCAAAACCAAACAAGGACCTTTCAATCTCCCCCTTTTTGGTAATTGATGACAACTCTACAAAGATATGGAAATTAAGTTCTTTTGGACTTTATGCCACTTATCCAACATTTAAGCTCTATGTTAGAGGAGTCGTTCGCTGCTTCCTCCGACGACATCGCCCGACGCGTCGCCAAGCTAGAGGTGGACCCGTTGAAAGGTCCTTGTTTGGTTTTGGTAATTGAGTGACAACTTAGGTGGACTAATATGTGGTTATGTGAGATACACAGGAGATTAGTCCACATGTGATGGTGTCATTGCATATGAGACATGACATGGAGTCATGTGACCAAGATGGAGAAGATCAAGATGAGGCTTGGCTCGAAGGACCGGTTGTGAAGGTGAAGGGCAAGTTGAGGCTTCGAAGCGAAGGACCATGCGATGGTGAAGCTTGGGCAAGACTTGGCGCCGACGGACCAATACAACGGTGAAGAGCAAGTGAGGTCAAGATCGATGGACCAATACGGTCACGTGATGATATGAAGTGAATCATATCATTTGGTGATTGGTTGGTGCATGTGTTGCATCAATGTCGGAGGAGATGGAGTGGAATGCGCAAGGCTAAGGTATAACCTAGGGCATTTCCATTTCACCGGTCATAGGTGTGTAGAGAAGTTTATGACCGGGTTTAGGATAGATGGCCGTACTATCAAGAGGGGCAAACTTGTTTGCATATCGGTCATCTAGTGCCACTTGAGCGTTCTAACTGTGCATACGTGTTAGGATCGAGTGGCGAGGCAAGTTGAGTGCCTAATTCCTTTGAAAATGATTGAGAAAAAGCTAACACACAAGCACATGGAGATGTACACTTGATGGTGTTGGCACATTTGCAAAGGTGGCGTTGGTCGCGCTGTGGTTTGCGGGTAGAGAGGGGTTTGGGTTCCTCTCTCCCTCCCGCCGAGCGTGCGAGCGCGGGATTCAGGCGATTTCGGGGAAATGAAATGCCTATTTTCCACTACGCCGAAAGTCGGAAAAGAAACGGAGGCGAACGGGTCACTGAGGTGACCGGACGCTGCACCGGACGCGGTCTCGGTATGACCGGACGCGTCCGGTCAGTACAGCGCGGTTTCGGGCGCGCGGGCTAGGGTTTGCAACCGGCGCGTCCGGTCACTCGCGGGACCGGCGCGTCCGGTCATGTGCCCAGAAAAGAATTGCGGTTCGCACAGAGGATCGGACGCTGGACGCGTCCGGTCACACACGATCGGACGCGTCCGATCGTTGAAGGAGCTTACTGGACTCCGACCGGACGCTGACACTGTCGCGTCCGGTCATCGCAAGGAGCGCGTCCGGTCGTTGCGTCGCGGGCGCGTGGGTCAGTGCGATCGGCGCGTCCGGTCGTTCGACAGGCGCGTCCGGTCATCGGGACCGGCGCGTCCGGTCGTTGCGAGGAGCGCGTCCGGTCGTTGGACAAGCGCGTCCGGTCGTTGCCTAGGGCGCGTCCGGTCGTTGGTGTGACCGTTGAGGGTCAGTGACCGTTGGAGGATCGGACGCGGTGGAGCGCGTCCGGTCGTTTTGAGAGGCGCGTCCGGTCATAGGGTTTGACCGTTGGCGCAGTGACCGTTGGAGCATCGGACGCGGTGAGCGCGTGCCGGTCGTCCCGAAAAGAACCCAGTGAAGGGGGGTAACGGCTCTATCTGACCGTGGGGTTATAAATAGATGCCTTGGCCGGCCGTGGCCGGTAGCTGAGCACACTTTAGCCTTGGTGACTTGTGTGGTAGTGCTTGGAGCCCTCTAACTCACTCATGCTTGATAGTGTTCATCGGATCGAGTGAGAGAGCGATTCTAGTGCGATTGCATCGTGAGGTTGCATCGAGTGGCACTAGGTGTTCGTGTTGCAAGCCGGTAGTGCTTGTTACTCTTGGAGGTTGCCACCTCCTAGACGGCTTGGTGGCTTGTGGCTCCGACAAAGCTCGCAAGAAGATTGTGCGAGGCTCCGGAGAAGCTTTGTGAGGGGGATTGTGCTCACCCCGCGGGGATCACGAAGAGCAACTCTAGTTGAGCGTGTCATTGAGTTACCTCACTTGAGAGTGGTGTCTTGCGGTGCCTTGCGGGGCGTGCCTTGAGGGGCAAGTGACTTGAGGGTCACACCGAGGAACCATCTAAGTGTTGGTCGACACAACGGGGACGTAGCTTGGTGGCAACCAAGTGAACCTCGGGAGAAAATCACCGTGTCAACTTTGTCTACTCTTCTCGGTGGTTTGCCTTCATGCAACACAAGCTTGTATTTACTTTCATATATACTTGTGCTTGTGTAGTTGCTCTCGTAACTAGTTTGCTTGTGTAGCTTGCTAGTCGTCTTCTTACTTGTGTAGCTAGAAGCTTCCCCTTTGCGTGACTAATTTGGTTTGTGTAACCTTGTTAGTCACATTGCTTAGTTTGTGTAGCTAAGTGATTTGCGCTCTCTAATTTGGCATTAGTTGCCTTGTTATTGAGCATTGCTAGTGAGCTTAGGCTTTGTGCGCTTTGCTTACTAGAATTGTGTAGGAGCTCCCTCTTGCTTGCAAAGTACTAGTGCATAGGTTTGTGTGACCTTGCTCTAGAATTAAATAGGAGAGCTCTTGCTAAGGAAAGCACCTTAGTTGCTTAATTAGGATCTTTGTGAGGTGCTTGTGAACTTAGTTAGAGGGGTGAGGTCTTGGCTAGACCGATAAGTTTAATTCCGCATTTGTTTTTAGTTAGCCAACACGCTTAAGTTTTAGAAAGGGACTATTCACCCCCCCTCTAGTCCGCCATCTCGACCCTACAAGTGGTATCGGAGCCGGGTCTCTCATTTGTGGTCTTCACCGACCCGAGAGGATGGCGGATTATGGGATAGATGCTGAGTGTCCACACATTTTTAATGGCACACACTTTGCACAGTGGAGAAATTGGATGACATGCAATTTTAAGTTTATTTCTCCTCAAATGTGGTGGATCGTAGATGTGGGTTTTTCCTTTGCAATTGATAAAAAGAATGCAACTCAAGCGCAAAGTAAATGCCTACATCTCGATAGCCAAGCTACTAATGCTTTTTATCGATCTTTGGATAGTAGCATACTTTATGAGATCATAGACTTCGAGTCCGCCCATGAAATTTGGGTGTTTCTAAATGAGAAATATGGGATGATCTCCAATAATGATGAGCCCAAGGAAGAGGTACATAAGGATGTTGAGCATGACCACAACAAGGTGGTTGTGGAGGATTGCTCCACCTCACGGTCAAGTGATGACAAAGATGATCATATCACAAGATCACTTGACAAGAAGAATGATAATGCCACAAGTGATGCAAGCAATGATTCTACTCCATGCACACTTGATGGTGAAGATGATGGCTATGAGAGTGATGCTTCAACAAGCTCTTCAACATCACCACATTGTTCCATGTCACATGGTGACACTAAGGTATCTATTGGTGGTTTTGTTGTTGATTGTGATGGTCCAAATTTTGAGCTTCTATATAAACTCTCAAAGGCCCTAAGAAATGAGATGGCAAAAACAAGTAAATTGAAAAATGAAAACTCATTTCTAAAAACCACATGTGAACAACAAAAGCATCTACTTTATGTTACTACTTGTTCACATGAGGAGCTAAAATTGGCTCATGAGGAACTTAGTGTTGCTCATGATAACTTGGCACAAGAACATGCTTTACTCACTAAGAAGCCTTGTAATGATGAAATCAAATCTAGTGAGAGCTCATCATTTGGGTCAAATGATCAATCACATATTACTAACCCTTGTGATGTAGGCAAGAAGCATGTATCCACCTTTTGTGATGATTTATTAGATATGCCATGTTCTTCACAATTAAATGCTTGTTTTACTTCTATGTCTTGTGAGACTAACCTTTTGAAGGAGAACAATGAGCTTAAAAGTGAAGTGAAGAATTTGAGCAACAAGTTAGAGAAGTGCTACAACTCAAAAGTCACCTTTGAGCACATGATGAAGACTCAAAGAAACGTTGGTGACAAAAGTGGCCTTGGCTTCAAGAAGAAAATGACAAGGGGTGAAAGAAAGCAAGAAAAGAGAATGAAGAGGCTACTCCAAAAGAAGCTCTCGCATTCCATGTGCTATCGATGCCATGAAGCGGGACATCTTGCTAATGGTTGCCCAAACATTGAGAAGCTCAAGAAGATGAAAGAAGAAGAGAGGCTAAAGCATGTCAAGTGCTTCAAGTGCCGCACTTGGGGTCATCTCACCTCAATGTGCCCAACCAAGCAATTGGTGAAGCAACAAGTAAAGCCTCAACCAAAGCCACTAGTTGAGCAAGAGAAGACACCCCAAGAGCAAATCAAGATCAACCATGAAGATGATGGTGACTTGATGAAGAAGAAGAAAACAAGAAGGGGTGGAAGAGCAAGACATCCAATGCAAATTCAAGATGTCAAGATGATGAGCAAGAATCAAGATGAGAAGAAAGTACATGCTCACATCAAGTGCTTCAAATGTGGAGACATGGGACACTTCGCCTCGGGGTGTCCTACCAAGCTTGAGAAGAAGGCTCAAGCAACTCATGAGAGGCAAGGGAATGAAGAGCATCATATGAGCAAAGAAGAAAAGGCTCAATCAAAGAGAAGATGCTACTCATGCCGGGAAAGGGGACACATGGCACATTCATGTCCCCTAGGTAACACTTCTAAGCATATTTCAATTGATGATACTAATGTGCTTAGAAAGGATGTAAATGGTACCTCTATGGTTGCTATTGCAAAACATCCCGCTACTCATACTAAGGCAATGCCTAAGTATGTTGCACCTAACTTGAGAGGACCCAAACTTGTTTGGGTACCATCAAAAAGTGGATGAATGTGTGTAGGTACCATGGCATTGGAGGCTTGACTCAAATTGATTTCATATTTATTATATGTTGACTCAAGTATTGAAGCTTATTGCAATTCTATCCCAATGCCAAGTCAAAATGAGTAAAGTCCAAAGTACTACAATATACAAGTGTCATGATCAAGTTGTGGATGATTTCTTGGAATTATTTGATGGCTTGCAAATGTTCAAGTTGAAAGCTTGCTATGAATAATCATGAGCTAACCAAGGTATATCTCTTGTTGATTATTTCATCTGGGTGCATATGAGTTGATTGAATTGGATAAATATGCTATGTTGCTTGCTATGAGATGTTTGAATGGATTAAAAGCTTAGTAATCAAGTTTGGATTGGTTTGTGTTGAATAAATTCATGAGATGATATTTAGTAAGTGGATTGAATGGATATATGTCTTGTGAAAGTATTCAAACAAGTTAGTTTCAAGTTTGATTCATATTTGATGAAGAATAGCTCATGTATTGAAATCTGTCCTACATTAAAAATCTGAGTTAGCAGTGATCTTAGCCATGTTTGAGTGATCAAATCTATTTGGATTGGCTTGAAATTTGGTATAAATGCTCTACACTTATGAAAGAAGATGCTGTAAAAATTTCATGAGAAATGGATAAGAGATGCTTCGGTTTTGGAGTGCATCTTGTCAGCTATAGTGCAGCAGTTTTCAGCATGTAGCAGTGGTGGAAGATTTGAAATCTAGTAGCAATCTAGAAGTCAAAAGAAGTTCAAATTTTTACAGTTTCTATATGACTTAGTGAAGCACATCTCCACCAAATTTTATGGCATTTGGATCTGTACATTGGGAGATATGAATTATTCTTTGAAGGGTACAGAATCTGCCAGAAAAGTGACAATCATTGGATTAATCTAGAGTCACTTTAATTGAAAGGTCCTCAAGTTGGAAATATGTTTACAAGTGGTTGAGGTACCTAAGTTTGGTTTTGGATTGATCTAGAATCATGAAGAGCAATGAGTATAAGAACATTTGATTGTGGAATGTACTTATTTGGTACTCAATTTGAAGATCAAGATCAAACTTAAGATGAAGATGAAGTTTAAGTTCTAGTGATGATTAGAGATCATTTGGTAGAAAGAAAAGGACTTAAACAAGTAGAAAGAGTTGGACTCAAATGTAGATTCAAGGATTATTCATCAAGATTGAGTTCATCATTTGGATCAATCAAACTATATCATTTCAAGTGAGTATCAAGAGTGGTTCTTTGGAGAAAGGTCACTTCTCCCTAGTGAGGGGCTTGCCGCCGTGTGTAGGTGAAACCAAGTTTGGAACTTGGAAGGCTAACATGGAAGTGGTGATCCGAGGAACTTGTGATGCTTAGTTGAAGCAATAAAAAGGGTTGATCAAGAAAAGTAAGCAACACCCAAAAGAGAGCTAGTCATAATTATAAAATTGGTATCATAAGTACTTCTCTCATGCAAGCATTGATCAAAGAGAAAAAGCAAGCCAACCACAACAAGAAAGTGCACTTGATCATAAGTGGTTTTCATTTCATATGGGTGAAGAATGGATTTATCTATGATGATTGGTCTTCACCAAGCTTATAAATTGGACTTCACATTGCTATTGGAGTAATGAATTAGAATCTATGTGACTATCCTCTACTCCAACATAGCAAAGGTATCATTGTAATGTGCATGATCATTTCATCCCTTACTAGTATGCGATTAGTGCATATAGTACATGCTTACTAGGATCATGCATAACAAATGAAATGTTTAATTCATAGCCTACCACTATTGCTTGAATTGTCTAAATGATCTAGTGGTATGAGTATGAATTTGTTCATGAGCTAGTGAACCCAAGTACTTGATCTAGTTTGGATTGCTAACAAGTGACAAGTACAACATTGGCATGATAACCCTTAGCATAAGGTGTGAAGAAGCTTGTCATTGGATCAAATCGGACTTGGAATCTTAGGCAAATCAACTTAGTTCAAGTCATACAAGAAGCTCATGACAATGATAAGAGTACAAGTACAAGACAATAATGAAAATAGATATCTAGTTTGTTTCAAGTGGTATCTAGACTCAAATTGATCTTCTAAAGTGGTATTCACTAGTGGTGTCTAGATCATGATCTACAAGTGATATCTTACAAGTGGTACTCATGAAGATAGAAAATGTTCAAGAAGTGAATATTATTGCCAAATCCTTCAAAGTGAATCCATACAAGAAAATTCTTTCAAATGGTATCACATTTCTACTCATGGTATCTTCACGTGGTATCATTCATGCAAGACGATGGTTTCACAAGTGATCCTCAACCTTAAGTGATCAAATCAAGAAATGCTACCCTCATCTTCAAGTGGTATCTCAAGTGAATGACACATGCTATGACATAGGGGGAGGAGCCCCACCGATTGGTATCAAGGTCAAAGATCCTATGTGGTATCTCAAGAGCAACCATAAAGTTTGTCATTCCAACATATGTGGTAATGTCCATCAAAAATGCAATATTCAAGTCTCAACCATCTACCCTAATACAAGCCTTTGTATCAATTGAGAAGAACACCTTTTATGGAAATTGATGACAAAGGGGGAGAAGTTGGACAAAGATATGAAAGCTTTTTGAGCTTTGGGGAGAGATTGGAAAGATTGGACATGGACATGGACAAAGAGGGAGTAACATTGAAGAATGTAAGGGGATCAAATATTCTTGGACAAAGAAAGCACACAAGTAGGGGGAGCAAGCTCATGAACTTTGATTGATTATATTTGATATGTGCATAATTCATGTGCTTGCTTGCATTGCATAAAGTTCTTAAATTCAGTATGCATGCTTGTGTGGTGTATGCTAGTTATAGAACTTGAATGATGATTTGATAACTAGCATGCATAGGATGTTAGCTAGACTTGTAATTGTCATGCAAAAACTAGAACCTTGCTTATAATGTTGATCTCACGGGGTTTCTAGTGTTTTTGATGTCTAGCTACTCATGATGCTAAGGATGGTGGCAAACTTGTGATTTTTAAATGGTATCAAGCTACTAATTGGTATCAAGCTACAAAGGTTTATTCTATACACCTTAGCATCACTTAGTAGTGCTAACCCTCCCACAAATTTCATATTTATGCATATGTGCAAAGCTTGAAACCAAACCATTTGAGCACATATGTAGGGGGAGTTATCACTACCAAGTCGGATTTTATGGTGCTTATCCAAATCTTGACATAGAGCTTAAAAGTTGGATAAGTAACATTAAATCCAAAACAAGTTAGCAATTTACACTTTGTGTAAAGTGCTAGCTTGAAAAAGCTTAATTTCCATATCTTTGTAGAGTTATCATCAATTACCAAAAAGGGGGAGATTGAAAGGTCCTTGTTTGGTTTTGGTAATTGAGTGACAACTTAGGTGGACTAATATGTGGTTATGTGAGATACACAGGAGATTAGTCCACATGTGATGGTGTCATTGCATATGAGACATGACATGGAGTCATGTGACCAAGATGGAGAAGATCAAGATGAGGCTTGGCTCGAAGGACCGGTTGTGAAGGTGAAGGGCAAGTTGAGGCTTCGAAGCGAAGGACCATGCGATGGTGAAGCTTGGGCAAGACTTGGCGCCGACGGACCAATACAACGGTGAAGAGCAAGTGAGGTCAAGATCGATGGACCAATACGGTCACGTGATGATATGAAGTGAATCATATCATTTGGTGATTGGTTGGTGCATGTGTTGCATCAATGTCGGAGGAGATGGAGTGGAATGCGCAAGGCTAAGGTATAACCTAGGGCATTTCCATTTCACCGGTCATAGGTGTGTAGAGAAGTTTATGACCGGGTTTAGGATAGATGGCCGTACTATCAAGAGGGGCAAACTTGTTTGCATATCAGTCATCTAGTGCCACTTGAGCGTTCTAACTGTGCATACGTGTTAGGATCGAGTGGCGAGGCAAGTTGAGTGCCTAATTCCTTTGAAAATGATTGAGAAAAAGCTAACACACAAGCACATGGAGATGTACACTTGATGGTGTTGGCACATTTGCAAAGGTGGCGTTGGTCGCGCTGTGGTTTGCGGGTAGAGAGGGGTTTGGGTTCCTCTCTCCCTCCCGCCGAGCGTGCGAGCGCGGGATTCAGGCGATTTCGGGGAAATGAAATGCCTATTTTCCACTACGCCGAAAGTCGGAAAAGAAACGGAGGCGAACGGGTCACTGAGGTGACCGGACGCTGCACCGAACGCGGTCTCGGTATGACCGGACGCGTCCGGTCAGTACAGCGCGGTTTCGGGCGCGCGGGCTAGGGTTTGCAACCGGCGCGTCCGGTCACTCGCGGGACCGGCGCGTCCGGTCATGTGCCCAGAAAAGAATTGCGGTTCGCACGGAGGATCGGACGCTGGACGCGTCCGGTCACACACGATCGGACGCGTCCGATCGTTGAAGGAGCTTACTGGACTCCGACCGGACGCTGACACTGTCGCGTCCGGTCATCGCAAGGAGCGCGTCCGGTCGTTGCGTCGCGGGCGCGTGGGTCAGTGCGATCGGCGCGTCCGGTCGTTCGACAGGCGCGTCCGGTCATCGGGACCGGCGCGTCCGGTCGTTGCGAGGAGCGCGTCCGGTCGTTGGACAAGCGCGTCCGGTCGTTGCCTAGGGCGCGTCCGGTCGTTGGTGTGACCGTTGAGGGTCAGTGACCGTTGGAGGATCGGACGCGGTGGAGCGCGTCCGGTCGTTTTGAGAGGCGCGTCCGGTCATAGGGTTTGACCGTTGGCGCAGTGACCGTTGGAGCATCGGACGCGGTGAGCGCGTCCGGTCGTCCCGAAAAGAACCCAGTGAAGGGGTAACGGCTCTATCTGACCGTGGGGTTATAAATAGATGCCTTGGCCGGCCGTGGCCGATAGCTGAGCACACTTTAGCCTTGGTGGCTTGTGTGGTAGTGCTTGGGAGCCCTCTAACTCACTCATGCTTGATAGTGTTCATCGGATCGAGTGAGAGAGCGATTCTAGTGCGATTGCATCGTGAGGTTGCATCGAGTGGCACTAGGTGTTCGTGTTGCAAGCCGGTAGTGCTTGTTACTCTTGGAGGTTGCCACCTCCTAGACGGCTTGGTGGCTTGTGGCTCCGACGAAGCTCGCAAGAAGATTGTGCGAGGCTCCGGAGAAGCTTTGTGAGGGGGATTGTGCTCACCCCGCGGGGATCGCGAAGAGCAACTCTAGTTGAGCGTGTCATTGAGTTACCTCACTTGAGAGTGGTGTCTTGCGGTGCCTTGCGGGGCGTGCCTTGAGGGGCAAGTGACTTGAGGGTCACACCGAGGAACCATCTAAGTGTTGGTCGACACAACGGGGACGTAGCTTGGTGGCAACCAAGTGAACCTCGGGAGAAAATCACCGTGTCAACTTTGTCTACTCTTCTCGGTGGTTTGCCTTCATGCAACACAAGCTTGTATTTACTTTCATATATACTTGTGCTTGTGTAGTTGCTCTCGTAACTAGTTTGCTTGTGTAGCTTGCTAGTCGTCTTCTTGCTTGTGTAGCTAGAAGCTTCCCCTTTGCGTGACTAATTTGGTTTGTGTAACCTTGTTAGTCACATTGCTTAGTTTGTGTAGCTAAGTGATTTGCGCTCTCTAATTTGGCATTAGTTGCCTTGTTATTGAGCATTGCTAGTGAGCTTAGGCTTTGTGCGCTTTGCTTACTAGAATTGTGTAGGAGCTCCCTCTTGCTTGCAAAGTACTAGTGCATAGGTTTGTGTGACCTTGCTCTAGAATTAAATAGGAGAGCTCTTGCTAAGGAAAGCACCTTAGTTGCTTAATTAGGATCTTTGTGAGGTGCTTGTGAACTTAGTTAGAGGGGTGAGGTCTTGGCTAGACCGATAAGTTTAATTCCGCATTTGTTTTTAGTTAGCCAACACGCTTAAGTTTTAGAAAGGACTATTCACCCCCCCTCTAGTCCGCCATCTCGACCCTACACCCGTCTGCTCCGGGCGCCGCGGCAGTCGCTTCCTGCCTCGCCACCCTAGAGTCCAACTACGCCGACCGCGACGCGAAGTTCACCTAGCGTCTCGCCCACCTTGAGTCGATACGCATCGGCCCCATCTCCATCGACCGCGAGGACCGTGTGAAGCAGCTCGAAGCCATGGCGGCGGATCTCACGTCCTGGTGCACCAGCGTTGACGGTGTCCTCGACAACGTCCGCATCACGATGAAGAAGTTGGAGAAGTCTCGTGACCACGACATGTTCGACGCTATGTCGCACGGACCCGGTCTGCTTTCGACCCTAGCCAAGGCGTTGGTGTCATCTCATGACCGCGACGTGTTCGACGCTATGTCACACGGTCTCGGTCTGCTTCCTACTCCAACTACGGCGGCCGTGCATGTCTCTACCGGACTCACCGCCAACCCGCCCGTGATGGGGCATCACGTCAAAATGACTCCACGGGATTCGGGATCCGAGGTCGTCACAACCTGGATCCCTGTCCCAGCCAATGGTATGTTGCCGGATCCCCCACCCCATGTTTTTAGTCACCTGTTATTTATAAGTCAAGCATTTACAAGAAAGTATAAGCAAAAGATAGTTGAATTGGAATGTGCTTATCGGATAAGTTCAGCTGAGGCTGATTTGTTGACTAATCAGATAGTTAGAGGGGCAAGCTTAACTTGATAGTTATGCCAGAGCTAGCTCTGGATGTAATTATGGGAATGAATTGGATGAATAAGATGGGAGTAGTAATTAATGTTGAAGGAAGAAGTATTTCTCTCAAGGAACCTATTGGAGAAGGCACGTTTCAAGTAGTCTTACCTCGAAGAATAGATCTGGTAAGTACGACTTGTGGCGTACAAACCACTCTTCTAGCCAAGATTCCGGTAGTGTGCGAGTTTCTGGATGTGTTTCCAGATGAGTTACCCGGTTGAAAGGTCTTGATGGCTAGAGGGGGGTGAATAGCCTTTTAAAATTCTACAAAGACAAGCTAAACAAGTTTATCAATATAACAATTAGCGAGATGCGAGTTTTGCTTAGCCTACGGGGTGTTTGCAAGCCACCTAACCAATTCACAATTCTAATATATTTGCACTCAACCGCACAAGTCAAACCGAAAAGGTAACTACAACTATAACTAGCAAGCTACACAAAAGAGCTACTCTAGCAAAGCTAACTAGCTAGTAAAGATAACTAAGAAGGTAATGCCAAGTTGAGTTAGGAGAGTTTCACCGAGGGGCGAAGAATTGAGCCAACCAATGTGATCAACAATGAATACCAAGATAACCAAACACCGGAATCAATCAATCACAATATGAAAGTGATGACACGAAGATTTATCCCGAGGTTCACGTGTTTGCCGACACGCTAGTCCCCGTTGTGTCCCTCTTCACCACGTGGTTCGATGGCTAATCGGTCTCACACCGAGCCTCTCAAAAGGCGCCACAAGAACCTACCAAATGGCAAAAGGTTGCAAATGACACGAGCAATTCACTAACGTTGCCTTTGGCGCTTCGCCGAGGTAGGCACAAACCCCTCACAATCACCGGAGGTGGCTAAGAATAATCACCAACTCTTGCTAACGCCTCCAAACTGCTCCAAGCCATCTAGGTGGTGGCAACCACCAAGAGAAACAAGAATCCCGCAGCAAATCAACCACTAAGTGCCAACTAGATGCTATCTCACAATGCAAATGCACTTGGATCACTCAATCTCACTTCGAATATGCAAAGAAGCAAGAGAGATGAGTGGGAGGGGAGTTGCTTAGCTCAAAGTGCTCACAAGTATGTCAAATGTCCAAGAGGGTGAGCCTTGAGCCGGCCAACGAGTATATATAGACGTACCCCTTCGAATAGAGCTGTTAGAAACTTAAACAGCTGAAAACGTGCTGACCGGACGCGCTGGTCCAACTGACCGGATGCGCCGGTCGCAAACGGCTAAGTCGCGAAGCACTGACCGGACGCGCTGGTCCAACTGACCGGACGCGCCGGTCGCACAACGGCTAACTGCGAAGCAACGACCAGACACGCTTGATGCGTAGACCGGACGCGCTGCGAACGACCGGACGCGCTGGTCCCGTGACTGATCGGACGCGCTGAAGAACTGACCGGACGCGCTGAAGAACTGACCGGACGCGATAGTGTCAGCGTCCGATTAGAGTCTAGTAAGCTCCCTAAGCGACTGGACGCATCCGATCATCAGTGACCGGACGCGCTGCGCGTCCGATCATCAACCTGAAATACGCGCAGACGCTGAACGCTGACCGGACGCGTCCGGTCAAACAGAGACCGCGTTCGGTCACCTCTGTGACCTCCGTTCGCCTCTGTTTCTTTTCCGACTTCCATCGTAGTAGAAAATAGTCATTTCAACTCCTCGAAAACGCCTGAATCCCGCCTCGCAAGCTCGACAGGAGGGAGAGAGGACCCCAAACCCTCTCTACCGCTCAAACTCCACTGCCTTCGTAAACGTGCTAACACCACCAAGTGATCTCGTCATGTGTGAGTGTGTTAGCATTTTCACAATCGTTTTTCGAGGCGATATTAGTTCTATCCAAATACATATGATCATGAAATACACACCTAGAGGCACTTAGGAGTTCAATAGCCGCGTCATTCCCCTCTTTATAGTACGGCTATCTAACCTATAATATAACCACACCCACTAGGTGTCTTGGTTACTAAAATACAACCCTTAAGCATATACCTTTGCCTTGATCACGTAGGGTTACATCCAAATCCAAGTGTGGCCATCATGATCACCATGTCCATCTTGCCACCAACCTTGGAATGTATTAATCCTCATATGCTACATACAACTTAGGTATATGATTAGTACTTAGGCATTGTCACTAATTACCAACACCAAACATAGGACTTTCACCGGTCTTCCACCGGATAGAGAAGTTGAGTTTGCCATTGAGTTGATCCCTGGAGTACCACCGATCTCAAGAAGGCCTTATCGGATGCCTCCAAATGAATTAGCCGAGTTGAAGAAGCAACTCCAGGATCTATTGACCAAGGGTTTGATTCGTCCAAGTTCGTCTGAATGGGGATGTCCTGCACTGTTTGTAAAGAAGAAGAAGAATAACTCTTTACGGATGTGCGTAGACTACCGACCTTTGAATATGGTAACGGTTAAAAACAAGTATCCACTACCTCAGATTGATATCTTGTTTGATCAATTATCTAAGGCCAAAGTATTTTCGAAGATAGATTTAAGATCAGGGTACCATTAGATCAAGATTAGGCCACAAGATATACCCAAGACCGTGTTTTCTACCAGATATGATTTGTACGAGTATCTTCTCATGTCCTTTGGTCTGACAAACGCCCCTGCTTACTTTATGTATCTAATGAATTCGGTCTTTATGTCAGAGTTGGATAAGTTTGTGATTGTGTTTATTGATGACATTCTAGTATACTCAGAGAACGAGCAGGATCATACAAAGCATCTAAGGATTGTCTTGACCAGACTCAGAGATCATCAGTTGTATGCTAAGTTTAGTAAGTGTGAGTTTTGGCTGAAGACAGTTCCTTTTTTCGGTCACGTGTTATCAGAAAATAGAATCTCAGTAGATCCTAGCAAGGTACAAGAGGTTATGGATTAGAAGGCACCAACCACAGTTCATGAAGTTAGAAGTTTCCTTGGATTAACCGGTTACTATCGTTGTTTTATATCAGATTTCTCAAAGATTGTCAAACCCATGATGAGTTTGCTGCAGAAGGATCATAAGTTTGCTTAGACAGAGGAGTGCGAGGCAGCTTTTCGCACCTTGCGGGAATTGCTAACCACTGCTTCTGTTCTAGCGCAACCGGATATAGAGAAGCCGTTTGATGTGTTTTGTGATGCGTCCAAGAATGGTTTAGGGTGTGTTCTTATGCAAGACAGAAGAGTCATTGCCTATGCCTTTCGCCAGTTGAGAAAACATGAGGTTAACTATCCTACTCATGATTTAGAGCTTGCTGCCATTGTGTATGCTCTAAAGATTTAGAGACACTATCTGCTTGGGAATGTGTGCAACATCTTCACATATCACAAGAGTCTCAAATATATATTTACCCAATCTAAATTGAATATGCGATAGAGAAGATGGTTAGAGTTGATCAAGGATTATAACCTGAATGTACACTACTATCCGGGAAAGGCTAACGTAGTAGCAGAAGTCTTAAGTAGGAAGTCACATTCTCTTGCTGTGCAACCTTTGTTTGAAGATGAGTTCAATTTGTTGCATCCTGCTGTGTTGCACAATATCCAGGTTAGTTGTTCCTTGGAGAGCAAGATCATTGAAGGCCAAAAAATAGACAAGGAAATATTCCATATCAAGGAGAAAATGAAGAAAGAACCGACTAAGCACTTTAGAGTGGATGAACAAGGAGTGTTATGGTTTAAGGACTGTCTGATAGTAACTAAAGATCGAGAGCTCAAGAACAAACTGATGGATGAAGCTCATCATTCTAAACTGTCTATCAATCCTAGAAGTAGCAAAATGTATCAAGAACTAAGACCTCGTTATTGGTGGACAAAGATGAAAAAGAAGATTGCAGCGTATGTTGCTCGTTGTGACACATGTTGTAGAGTGAAAGCTCTTCACATGAGACCTACGAGTTTGTTGCAACCTTTGTTAGTACTGGACTGGAAATGAGATGATATAAGTATGGATTTCATCACCGGTCTTCCCCACTACTCAGAAAGGAAATGATTCAATTTGGGTAATTGTGGATCGTCTCACTAAGATGGCTCATTTCTGCCAGTCAAGAACACTTTTCGACCACCTTAGTATGCTGAGAAGTACATTTCAGAAATTGTTCGATTGCATGGTATACCGAAGACCATCGTGTCTGATCGAGGATCACAGTTTACCGCTTATTTTTGGGAGCATCTACATAAAGGTTTGGATACTAGTTTGGTTTGTAGTACAACTTACCACTCACAGACAGATGGGCAGACAAAGAGAGTTAATGTAGTTCTAGAAGATATGCTTAGAGCGTGCATGTTATCGTCCAGGGGTTCATGGGAATCATGGTTATCGTTGGCACAGTTTGCTTACAACAATAGTTACCAAGAGAGTATCAAAATGGCTCCATTTGAAGCACTGTATGACCGAAAGTGTAGGACCCCGCTGAATTGGATTGAGCCTGGAGAGAGAAGGTTTTACGGGATCGGTTTTGTGGACGAGGCTGAGAAAAAGGTCTGTATTATCCAACAAAACATGAAAGCTGCATAATCACGTCAGAAAAGTTACGCAGCTAAAAGAAGAAGACCGTTAAAATTTCAAATTGGTGACTACGTCTACTTAAAGGTTACTCCAATGAAGAAGAAACGGTTTGGGATCAAGAAGAAGCTTGCCGCTAGATTTGTAGGACCGTATAAGATCATAGAGAAGAAGGGCCCTGTGGCTTATAAGTTATAATTACCAGAAGTAATGGGTTCGATCTTTCCAGTCTTTCATGCATCGCAATTGAAGAAGTGTTTGCGTATTCTGGAAGAGAGGATAGAACCTCAGGGCATTCAGATCAAATCAGATTTAGAATACCGAGAGCAACCGATTCGGGTTTTGGACACTAAGGATTGAGTCACTCAGAATAAAGTGGTGAGAACATATAAGATATAGTGAAGTCATCATGATGACGGTGACGCGACGTGGGAAACAGGAGAATATCTACAAAACGTCTATAAAGATTTCTATAACAAATGGTTCGTAACTCAAAATCTCGGGACGAGATTCTTAAAGGGGGAGAGCTGTAACACCTCAAGTTTTTAGCATGCATTAGGCACTGCAAATCATGCGCATGAGCATCATCATGCATTCATAATCACATGAAATATAAAGGAAACGTCGGTTTGAAACATATGAAACATGAATTCAAAACAAAAAGGTTGCAATTTGGTTATTTAAATAAAACTAGGCCATGAGTGTGCTTGATTAGGTCAGTAAACAAGTTTGTTTGGTAGTGAAAAGAGTTTAGAAATGTTTAGCATGAAATTTAGAGCAGGTTTTGTATTCAAAAGTTTCTCAAAATTTGCTTTTAAAAATAAGTTAGAAAAATGAGTTTTTGAATTAAAATAAACTTTAAATCTCTAATTTAAAATCTATTTGGAATTTTAAATTTTACCCTAAAGCAAAGCTGTAGAGTTTAAAATTCTAAACAACTTTTATTTTGGGACCAACTTGTGAAATTGGATTTTTCTTGCTCAAAAGTGCAAAAATGTTGCTGTTATTCAAAAAAATAAAAGAAAATTCAAATTTTTACCTTTAGTGGGCCGTCGCCCCACTTTCGGCCCACAGCCGCTACCGGCCTGGCCCGCCTCCGCTCTCGCCCGTGCCTTGCCTACCTCTCCCGCGCGCCGCGCCCAACCGCAGCAGAGGCAGGCCGCCCCATGGCCGCCGGCGTATGGCTTCGGCCGGCACCTGGCGCCCCGGTGGCCCCCGCGCTCATGCCTCACTATCCAAAACGCGCTGCGTCGCGCTCTGCCGCCCCGCTCACCTCATTTCGCCCGCATCACCCTTTCTCGCCTCGCCATTGCCGCCGCCGCCAAGCTCGGCCTCGTCTCCCTACTCCCGCTTGAGCTCCGCTAGCTCTAGTACGGACTCTGCCTCGATGCGTCGCATCTTGCGCACCACCATCGCGCCAAGGTGAGGGCCGGGTTGGCCGTGCATGTCACGCCGGCGTCCTCCAAAGTTCACTAGAGTTCACGGCCGTGCCAATCTCCCTGCTCCGCTCCTCCTCCTTCTTCTTTTTCGCAAGCAACAGCTCCCCCTCGCCCCCACGGAGCTTCTCCGCCTCTTCTCGCGCAACGTCGTGGCCTGGCTAGGCCCGCCGGCGTT
This sequence comes from Saccharum hybrid cultivar R570, assembly GCA_038087645.1. NCBI lineage: Eukaryota > Viridiplantae > Streptophyta > Magnoliopsida > Poales > Poaceae > Saccharum > Saccharum hybrid cultivar. Next base: position 30,356,090 of record JAQSUU010000001.1, on the reverse strand, counting down.
GGGCAGCGCTGCCGCATCCGCCTTCCCTGCAGCCAAGCTTGCTCCACACCGCCATTCCTTCACTTGGTTGCCTCTACGGGTGCACGCAGGTGAGCTGAGGGTGGTGGTGGGCACCTCGTCGTCGGCGACCTTGCCGTTGGCGAGAAACTGGCAGTCAACCGTCGCCTCTGCTCGGGTTCGGCTAACGGGTGGGGTACCCTTGATCCGAGGGCCCGCCTGTCTGTCTCTTTGTGCTGACCGGGGTGAAGGAACGGGGTGCACGTAGCAGTTTGAGCCGGGTGAATTTTCAGATTTAAAAGAAAACCTTTTCCAGAAATTGTGTAAATGATTCCAAAAATCATATCTTGAGAAATCTAGCTCCAAATTTGTTGAAACAAATTTTGGTAGACTTCTTATGAGTAGATATATAGTTTAAAAATATTGCATGTTAATTTTGTGATACTTTTTTGTGGAGCTTTATTTAATTCTTATAATTGCTGTTTTCTTAGAAAATACATAGAAAATCACATGTTGCTCAGAAAAATATGGTTCTAGTTTTGTTAGTCTTCTTTTTTGATGTGCTTTGCATGAAAAATATATGTCATGCATGTTCTGTAGAAAAATATTGATGCCTAGTTCAAGTGCCTTTATTGGCTGATTTTTGTTATTTTTGCTAGAGAGAAAAATTAGTATAAAGCATGCATATGATAATTTTTCTATATTGTTTGTTTACTGTGTAGATCATGGGAAAAATACTAAATCTGTTGTTTGATACTTTTTATAGTATAAAGTATTTTCATGCTCATTTATTCCTCCTAGCTTGTCATTTTTGTGTAGGCAGTTTTACTTGTCCAATTACCATGAAAATTTTATAGTAGGCTAATTATGATATGAATATGCTACTGTATTTTTTTATAGATTTTTATATGTATTAGAAATATAGGTTGCTGTTGTAACCCTAGTTTAAATTGAATATAAAATAATATTCTTTATGTATGATTATTTTATAATATAGCTTTGGTGTGTCTTTGAAGCATAAAATCCTTTGCTGATGTCACTTGGCATGTTAGTATGGTTGTGTTGATGAAGTATAGTAGCACTCATGTTAGGGCTACATGTTAGTTAGCAGAAAAGAACGGGAGTTAGTAATGGAAGAGAATGCAGTAGATGACATGTATTAGTAGTAATTGTCCTTGGATGTTGTTGACTATCTTGTAGAAATGTTTTACCTTTATTCTATCCAATAAAGTCTTAATGTGTTCATCTGCATATCATGTCATCATGATCATCGCATGCCATCGTATCCGATGCACCGTTTGCATATTTACTTATACAATTGCATCATACAGGATCGCATGAGGAAGTGCCGGTAGCAGTGCAAGAGGAACAAATCGGGACTGACCCACAGAAAATCCAGGCAGAGGAAAAGGGGCAAGAAGAGGACCTGCCCGAGTGCATTGATTATCAACCTAGTTCGTTCGAGCGAGGCAAGCCCTAGCATTCTAAGTTTTCTACTTTATAAAAGCGATTCTTTATATATATGAGTTTATATATTGTTGCATTAAGTTATAGAAGTTAAGTAAAACCGTTGATGCATTTATTACTATCCTTGCATACCTTACGATATTCTTACCTTGATAGGTTTAGGATCGAATACTGCTTAGCTCTGCTTAGACTGGCAGCGATCGGTGATTTTCAGTCACCTGCAATTATAGGTGGTTACTGTAATACTTAAGCTATGAAATGGATGATATCCTAGAGATAACCATGTGTTGATGAATAATTGGAGACTGGACGAAAAAGTTAGAGGCAACTAGACAGGGTTCTGGGATGCTATTAGTTTTCTGTCTGTGTCGGTTAAGGACTGATCATTGCTCGTTCCTCTTGTCATGTTGAACGCATGCCTTACATTGAGCTGGCCGAATAAAATATCTTTCGACTGCGAAGCTAGTGGCATTATTCGAGCCGGGATCTACACGGGTGCGCGTACTGGTGCTGAAGGGGGTATGACAGAGACACGAAGAGTAAGCCCAAGGTACGTCCAGGCTGTCAGGCGGTCCCTAGGTACTGCGGCTCCAGTTTCTCCCGCGACGTTTACCTAGATAGTGTCATTGGTGATCTGTAGCTCACTTTAGCAGGTGAGTGTGGTTTGTGTGAGGAATAAATTACCAGCTGGTTAGAAATCGATTCGAATCGCCATCGCTCCTAGATAGTGAGCACTTGACTCGAGCTACAACATCGTAGTAATGATAATGGAACACTGATGGTTATATAGATGATGTTGAAAATGCTAAATCCAAGTGGTAATAGGATATTATTGGTTAATCAAGTGATTGCTATAGCATAGGTGCTTACGTAGATTAATAGTTATAATAAACATGATGCAAAATACTTAAAATGGTTTATTCATAATAGCTTATGCTTTTCGCAAATGAGTCAGTTAGTCCACTAAAAGAAAGCCTTGTATACTCCTTGATGTCACTTTATTTTAGTTTAAAACGGGTAAGTCTAGCTGATTACTTTCTCGTACTCTGGGCATTATTCCCATTGTTGTTGCAGGTTGTCAGATGTATTACGGTTATTGCATCAACTATCTGTACCCGGCGATGGACGACAACTAGGACCAAGGGCAATGGTCGATCCGTATGTCTTATCTGATGCTTTTGTTGAAAATGACTATCTCATGACACTGTATTTGAACTAAACGTGTGTGTGGCTTTAAAACTATTTGCTTCCGTTATTTCATTATGAACTTGGTTTATAATAACTTTATGTTCTAAACTCCGATGTATTCAACTGTCGTTGCGAACTTTATGTAATATGTGACCGTGGCTGCTAAACTTGTACGATCTTGGTTTGTATGTTGATTGGTTTGAAATCCTGTATGGTTTCACAGACTACCGGGTTATACGAGCTTAAGTTTATTAAATTATCTGCTTCGGCAGATGATTGTCTTACTTAATTTCATATAAGTGGTAGACGACGTAACATCGGTGACGGTGACGGATGTGTAATGCGCGAGAAAGGGGATACTTATAACACGAACGTGTCAAGCAAGCTGCGTTTCCCGCAATTCAGAGCATCGCCGAGTCCGACTGCGTGTCACTGATCTCGTCTGTTCCACATGAACACAACGGGGCTCCTCACCGTATGCACGTCGTTCTGCCACACGATTTGGCCGAACAGCGCCATCCCCGCTGCGCCATGTGCGCTCGGCGTCCTGTACTTGTTCCTGAACACGACCGTGTAGCTCTTCTTCTCGTACGGCTCGCCGCCGAACTCCAGCGTAGCCGACGTTATGGTCACCTCCACCAGTTGGCGCGGAGCCAACACCTTCACGGCGTAGGTCTCGGGACCCTCCGACACCTTGGTCACGGTGCGCGTCAGCACGCGGACGTCGGTGCCGTTGCTCAGGTCCGCGACGAACGACGGGTAGTTGAGGCTGTTGACGCCGCCGGGGAGCGTCCTCGTGCAGCCGGCGAAGCCCGGCACGAACATCCGGACCTGCGCCGCGGTGTAGTTGAGCGTGCACAGGAAGTCGACGTAGTCCCGCTCCGCGGCGTCGTAGACCAGGCCCGGGTCGAGCGCCTGCTGCGGACGGACGAGGCCAGCGCCGGCCGCCAACGGCGTCGCGCCATCGCCGGCGCCACCTCTGCGGCCGTTGTCCGCGATGGGCCGGCCGTAGCTGTGAAGCGTCGACGCGGTCGTCATCAGCGCCGACCGGATCATGGCCGGCGTCCAGCCGGGGTGCCTGTGCTTCAGCAGAGCCGCAACGCCGGCGACGTAGGCATGACATGGAAGTGCCCGACTGGATGTTGAAGCGTGCGCGCCTCGGGTCCTCCTCGGCGTACGTCAGGGGAGACTCCCCGGGCCAGGCGGCGAGGATGTTGGTGCCTGGCGCGATCACGTCCGGCTTGAGGATCTCGCGGGCGACGTGGTTGGGGCCCCGCGACGAGTAGGACGACATCATCGGCGCGCGGTTCTTGCCGGTGACCGTGCGGCAGGTGAAGCGGAACGATGCCACAGGGTAAGGCTCCGAGCGGACGTACGCCGCCAGCTTCTCGGCTTCACGGGCACCGAGGCTGACAGCAGGAAGGGTGAACGCCCGGACTACGAGCTGAAATGCACAGCCGAACGTATAAGGCTATCCGCACGACCTCTATATTCATCCTCTATATGTCCTAGTCAGCAAGATTCTCTCCTCTATACTCAATTCTTCCGCACTCATGCATCCTCTATATCATCCTCTATACACTCTATCTACTATGGGATCCACTTGTCATTTTATCTAAATATATCAATGTGTGATCTAGTTTTGAAGGATTTATTGAGACGAATTTAATGGTGCAATCGGAATTTAATTTGGATTTTTGGTTTGTGAGTTATAGCATTTTTTTCCTTTGTTTAGCTAGTGGGGCCCACCACTGCACATCGTAGAGTAAGCACTGTACTACTTTAAATATAGAGTGAGAGAAATAATAGAGTATCGTTTTAGAGTGTCCAGTGCAGCAGTTTTTACTCTATATTCATACTGTAAAGCTTTAAAGTATGCTTTAGAGTATCCCACTGCGGCTAGTCTAATCGCGCGCGTGGAGCTTATTGTGGACCTCTGATTGGCCGCTTTTTGGCCTGGGGCCCGCGTGCATGCACGCTTTTTGCAGTTAAAAGGACGCATGTCAGGCCGCCTCACGCTCGGCTTTGCAGGGGGCTCGGCTCATTTCCTTGCTCGGCTTTGCAGGGGCTCGGCTCGTTCAGCCCTGTTCGGTTTCTTCTCTCTCCCGATTCTCTCTCTCAGCACGAGATGTGACAACACAGACAGAATTGGAGCTTTGAACTTGTTCATCTGGCTTATAATTCGTCTTATTCAGCTTGTTTTTTTAGTCGGAACAGTATTTTTCTCACAAAAAATCAGGCAACAGTGTTTTTCAGTCGGCTTATAATTCTAGCCGAAGGACTCCTTTGTGCGTACTGTGAAGTGACCAGCCAGTGGATGTACTGTAAGACAGTTGTCCCTTTTTTACTTGTGGCTATACGAAACGTGTTCAAATTTTCTTAAATTTATATACATTTATAAAAATGTTAGCAATATTTATATCTTTAAATAAATTAATTATAAAAATAAACTTAACAATCAATCTAATGATACTATTTTTAGGACAATTATACTAATTATATAACTTAAAAATTATTATTTATATATATTTGATTAAATTTGAGTACGTTTGATTTCTTTCTTAAGAAGTGAGAACGACAAATAAAAAGAACTGAGGAAGTAATCCATCCCTCCCAAGATAAATATCATTCTCATTTTCCCGAGAAGTCAAATGCTGCACATAGCCAAGCCATTCAGTCTTTTTTCTGTAACATAGTTGATCTCAAACAATTTTTCAGTGGTTTCAATTTGGAGAAACTTCTTTCGGCCGATGCTACTGTCACTGGAATAGTTAGGAGAATACGATATGCAATGGAGACATTTGGATAGCAATCTGCAGCTTTAACAAACTGAAGAATCTCAAGTGCTGACATTAGTTCTTCTAGCAAAGATTCTCACAATACTTTTAATTCAGAGAAAAAATCATCCAACTCAACATCGGACTTGTTGTCTTGAGAAAAAGATTCTACAAAACTAGTGCAACACTTTCGTAGATCAACACTTTCGTAGATCATTATCATCCAAGGACTTCAGATCGACCAAGTTGAATAAGAAACCAAATATTTCTTTAAATTTCTTTAGCTGTTCAAATCGACTAGTCAATGAAGCAATTGCATTATCAACAATAACTAGGAAGTACTCAAATTTGAAGGATTCTATAGCTAAACGTTGTAATTCTTCAGTTTCATCATTTTGTTCATCAAAATGCTTCTTTCTTTTGACATGACGTTTTGTAGGAAATTTTGGCTCTACGTCCATACTAGATGCAATGGATTTTGCAGCCTCAATACTAGCATTGAAGCCTTCTTCTCTGTACTTCTAGAAATATGAGATGACCCCTTCAATTTGTTTGAGAGTAGCATCTAAGCACACAATCGGAGATTGTAACTTTTTGCTCACTATATTGATAGTAGATAAAATATCATCCCAGATAACCATACCAACTATAAATTCAAATTTCTCAAATGCAGTTACCAAGGACTGAGCATCACTTACTGTTTTTGGGTCATCAGTAGAAGTTCTTTCCACTTCCTTCAAAGCTGCTATTATTTGCAGGGCTTGATACCTGATAGGTTGCACACTCTTTATTCGACTCTCCCAACGAGTATCAGACAAGAGTTTGACAGTAAACCTCTCAACATTATCAGTCAAAATTTTCCACCTTTTAGTAGAGCGTGCAAACAAACAATATATTCGTTGTATAACACCAAAGAATGAAATAGCTGTCTTGCAAGATTTTGCCATATCACAAAGAGTGAGATTCAGACTATGACATGCACACGACATGTATAATGCTCTTCGATTAATTTCAAGCAAACGTGACTACACACCTTGATGTTTTCCCTTCATATTGGAACCATTGTCATAACCTTGACCTCTCACATCATCAATGTTCAAATCAAGAGATCGCAATGCATCCAACAAAACATTAAAAAGCTCCAATCCTGATGTGTCATCAACCTTTAAGAACTCTAGAAAAAATTCCTCTACTCTTGGAATTGTTCTTGACATATTAACACAACGCACAATTAGTGTCATTTGTTCTTCATGGCTCACATCTGGGGTACAATCCAAGATAATAGAGAAATACTTGGCATCTTTGATGATCTTTAAGATATGACTTTTCACAGCATCAGCAAGAATAGCAATTAACTCATTCTGAATATTATGGCCTAGATAATAATGATGAATTTCATTATTTTGAATGCGTCTAATATGTTCTTGCATCACAGGATCAAATTCAGCAATCATTTCAACTGTGGCTAGAAAATTATCATTATTGCGTTGATAAAGTTTCTCATTTGATCCTCTAAAGGCTAGATTTTGCTTAGCAAGAAACTTAACAACAGAAATTATTCTTACCATGACCTGTCTCCAACGCTCCTTTTTCCTTTTCAATTTTCCGTTGCATTTCATCATCAATTGTTTGATTTTTGCTTAATCTAAGCCGAAGCTCATTCCATGTACTCATGTTTGTTAAATGCTCCACACCATTCTCATGTTGTTTGAGTTTCTCACTAAGATGCTTCCAATCCCTTGCCCCATCAGATGCTAACGAAGACTTATTTTGATTTGATTTGAACAACTTGCAGCAAAAATAAAAAAATCTTGTCCACATGTTTAGAATAAATCAACCACTTTCTGTCGACAAACTCACCATTAGATAATTTCCTGGAGTAGTAAGCATAAGAAAAACGTCTGCCATTGGGATCAACAGGGAACTGTATATCTATTTCTCTCACAGGTCATTTTTCAATTAAGACATCCCTTTTGCTATTGTCAAGATTTCCCCATGTTCTAGATCAAAGAGAGTCAAAAGTGATTCTTCTTGTGCATCAATATTTGCAGTGTCATCTGAAGGCTGTAAATTTTCATCTCCCGAAGTATGATCATTGGCACTAGCTTCTGCATCTAAATTTTGCTCCTCTGTAGCCCTTTCATTAGGATCGACTTCTGCAATTAAAGTATGATCTTCCAGCCCTTGATCTTGACAGACTTCAGCATTACTTGAAATTGGGAAAAACTTATGTAGAGCACCTCTCCGTGATTCTGCAAACTGTTCTTCTTGCTTTCTTTTTTTTTTCTTTTCTGAGCACCCGATAAATGCTTCTTAGGCAACATCTAACATATTAAAATTAATAAATTGAATTAGACATTCATAACCCTATCACTGTACAAGCAAATCGCATATACAAAATAATTAGAAAAAAATAGGCATTTGGGATGTTGGCGTGTTGCTTACTGGTGATGCCTGTAGACTGTCGTCCGCCCTCCTCGAACAGTTGCACTCGCAGTCGCAGCTTGTTGCTTGTGCCGCAGCGTGTGCCGGCAACTCGGCAAGGCGGGCAGGCGGAGGCGGCGACCGAGAATAGCGAGCGTCGTCTGCGGCAGATTAGAATAGAAAGCGACGCCGGAAAAAAGAAAGGAATCGCTGCTTCCTATACGTACAGGAGAACTATACGGCTGATGTTAGGATTATTGGGCTGATCTTTATTGGGCCTTTAGAGGATTATGTGAATTGCATAATATATATACTGATTATCTATATGAAGTTGGGCCCCCCAGGTTCAAGGCCCCCGACCCCCCCCCCCCCCCCCCCCCCCCCCCCCCCCCCCCCCCCCCCCCCCCCCCCGAGCCGGCCCTGGTTCCTTGTAGAAGTCGTGGTCCTGGCTCCCAAGGGACAAGGACAGGATGTCGACGCCATCTTTCACAGCGGCGTCGACCGCCGCGGCGATGCCCGACATACTGCAGAAGCCCATCGGCCCGCACGCCTTGTACATGGCCACCCTCGCCTTGGGAGCCACCCCCCTGCTGTCCCGCTGGCGAGCTCGAAGAGCTTGGCGCCGGGAACCTCGGAGCCGGCGGCCGTCGATGCCACGTGTGTGCCGTGCCCGTCCTTGTCCCTTGGGGACTGGAAATCGTGGACCTCGTTTCTTCCCGGCAACCATTCCGTGTGCGCGCCGGCGCCGGCGGTGAAGGTCCTGGCGCCCACTAGCTTGTCGTTGCACAAGTTGTGATTAAGTTGAACCTTGGACGTCTGATTCAAAGCATGCGTCGACCGGTGGTCCTCCTTCCGGTAAGAATCTCCAGGACCAGGACTCCGAAGCTGTAGACGTCTAGCTTGACTCAGAGGAGGCCCCCCCCCCCCCCCCCCCGCATGACTGCATACTCCGACGCCCACAGAACTGGGCCGGGTAGCTGACTCCTGTAGAATCGATCATATAGCAAGTTCTCGATATAACACAGACGCCCACAATACATGCAGATACTTACCTCTATGAACACACGTACGTAAAGTAAACCTAAATTTTATAGAAAGCGAGATTGTTACAAAGTTTAACAACAAAGTAAAACAAGAAAAAACAGTTGGGATACCAGCTTACAACGGAAGGGCCATCGGCCACCACAAGAGGTTAGAACCACCACCCAAGACTAAGCAGAACAAAGAAAAGACAACAAGAAACAGCTTGGTTCCAGCAGCACAGAAACTAGGAAACAACCAAAAAATCCAACACCTAGAGCTGAGCACTCCTTCCACGTCAAGGTCTTCAGTCCTCCTCCAGAACGCCATCAGTCATATCTCCAGTCTTCCAACTTGGTCATCCAAGTACTAGTACTAGGCTTCTTGTTCTTTCAGTAGGATTCTCCATTTCTGCAGTAACATGAAGATCTTAATTATAAAACACTTCATTCGACGAGCTAGGAAACTCCCGTCAATCCCCATTTTGTTTCTGACAGTCCATAGATCCCACAAAATGATTGTAAAAATAAAGAGCTTAATATGGTAATCCAGCCCTAAAGGGATCCACATGATTTCATTTATAGGGACGAAGTATCCGTCGAAGTTGGGTGTGTGTTCGTTCCTATATTTCATTTAATGAAACGACGCATACCTCTCCTGCGTAATTTGAGAAAAATAAAGTCTTGTAGGTAGATGTAAGTCTGATTTTATTTTTCAATTTAGCCCATTTTCGTCAAAATTTCATATTTATACCTTTGGGCATCAAAAACTCATCTTTGAAACCTGAACTCGGCGTCGTGACCTACGGCACCAGGGTAACACGTCTCAGTACCATAGGTTGGAGGTCAGGGTCGGCGTGGCTAGAGCTCGATGCCACAATTCACGGCGCCAAGGCTCGGCACCATGATCTATGGCGGCATGGCACCTAGCTCAGCGCCATGAATCGTGGCACCGACCTCTTGCCACGTCAGCGCCACGTCGCCAGCCACGCCAACCATGACCTATGGCGCTGAGATGTGTTTTCTGGTTGCCATAGGTCACGGCGCCGAGCTCGAAAGGTCCAAAGATAGGTTTTTGATGACTAGACGTATAAATGTGAAATTTTGACAAAAAAGGACTATTTGAAAAAAAATCGAGAAGTACCTTCAGAGAACCAGAGCTTTTGAGTCCTCAGAACCATGAGTCTTCAAAGAGCGTACGCGTACCGAAAAGCAAACGCTGTCGGAAGCGGAAGTAGCCGTGCACAGGTGCATTGAGAAGCTGCACCACACTTCCTAGTGTGCTCCAAAACCGAACGGTGGGGAGAGAGAAAAAGAAGTATGGTTCGATTCCAACACTACAGGTACTGATGGTGTGTTCACTTCGTGAAAAGTAGCTGAAAAGTTACTGTAGCATCTTTCGTTGTTATTTGGTAAAATTTATCTAATTATGGACTAACTATGCTCAAAAGATTCGTCCCGACATTTACAGACAAACTATGCAATTAGTTATCTTTTTTACCTACATTTAATGCTCCATGCATACGTCGAAAGATTTGATGTGATGGATGGAAGAGGAAATATTTTGGGTTGGGAGGGAAAGTGAACAAGGCCTGAACCAAGCAATTCGATTCTTGAAATCAACTCTTCGATACGGTTCGCACCAAGAGGGTAAAAAACAGCTGCACAAGTACTACTTGTGTCCTTCCGCAGGAGTGCACATAGAGAACAGTGCAAACTTTTCTCTTTTCTATTCAGTTGTGGCATCACTAACTGTCCCCACCAATTGATGCTCACACTGGATGCATCAAACCGTGCTCAAAATCGATTTTAGAATGCTCACTTGTGTCAGGTTCGGTTCGATCGACGCTGGAGGTGCCACATGGCAACATCTGTGGGCCACATGGCAATCGCCGGGGGCATTATTCAGAGACGATGAACGGCTACAGATAACCGAGTTGCAACAATGCATTTCTGAAAAGCAAACACTACCGGAATCGCAAGTAGCCGTGCACACTGCACTGCAGGCAACCAATCCTCATGGCCGCCGCACCCTGCACGCTCAACATGGCCTCCGTCCTCCTACCGCTACTTCTCTTCTCCGTTCACTGGCCGGGCGGCAGCTACGCTTTCCAGCCCATGAACTACCTCGGCAGCTCCTACGCCCTCAACTCCACCTACCGCTCCAACGTCGTCGCGCTCCTCGGGTCCCTGTCCGCCAACGCGTCCAGCTCCGTCGTAGGCTTCGCCACCGGCACGCTCGGCCACGCCCCCAGACCAGACGTGGGGGCTCGCGCTCTGCCGCGGCGACGTCAACGGCAGCGACTGCGCGTCCTGCCTCGCGCTCGCGCCGCACATCGCCTTCGGCGACTGCAGGGGCGTCAAGGACGTGTCCATCTACTACGACCGCTGCCTCCTCCGGTACTCGGACACGGACTTCCTGGCCAGCCCGGGCGACGCCGCGCAGCCGCTGCGGTACGGCACCAACCACGTGAACGTCACCGCCGACCCCGGCCGGTTCGTGGGTCTCGTGGCCGACCTCGTGGCCGAGCTGTCCGCCTGGGCGGCGCGGAACTCGACGGCGAGATACGCCGCCGGGGTGGTGACCTCCGCCAAAGGGTTCACCACCACGGACAGCAACTTGGTGCACAACATCTACGGGCTGGTGCAGTGCACGCCCAACCTGGCTCCCGAGGCGTGCCTCGGCAGACTCAAGGACGGGATGCCGGCCGCGTTCAACGCCTCAACCGGCGGCCAGTTCAACGCGGTGTGGTGCAACCTGAGATTCGAGGTGTACCTCTTCTATGCCAGCAGCCCGGTAGTGAAGCTTGTTGCACGTCCGTTGACGTCGGCTCCGTCCGGTGCAGCAGTCGACGACGAGGGTAGGCTCTTTGTATAATTTCAGATAGAAAAATAGAAAACCAAATCATCATAGTAATGGTAGCAGGTATCCATAAATCGTCCACAAATATAAATTATAAAATTATCGTTAACAGTTGCAGCTACTGCAGTCCTCGAGCTTTAGCGCCTGTTTGGCAGAGTTCCACTTCTGGAATTCTCTTGACCTGCTCCATGATTTTCTAGTAGAGTTATTCTACTTGATTATGGTGGAGGAGCAAGGTGGCGAGCTGGTAAAATTGATTCTAGAGTGATTTAGTAGAGAGCAGGTTTTTAAGTTTTTTTACTCCCACATTCTAGTGTAAACGAAAAAGTGATTATTACCTGGTCTCCACCTGAATCAGGTCCGGAGAGCTCTGCCAAACATTGCCCTTAATCGCTCTCATTGTCTGCATTGTATATGTATTGTATCTGCAGCAAAGAGTACAAGGGGAACAGGATATGCAGCAACAGTAGTGGCCATTGTTCTCGGGGTCCTAGTTGTCCTCCTCCTGTCCACGTTCATGATCTACCTCTGGAGAAAAGCACAAGTAAAACGATGTGAGTTGTGTGCCCTGTTCCTGATCAAGTTCTGCATACATCTTTGATATTTCAGAAAACATAAATACTGAGAATAAAAAGAAAAGGATGGTAGAAATGAGTCTCAAAGCAAAAGGAACATGGCGAAAATTCATAACTTTAATGGTGAATGATGAGAATAAGCATGCGTATGCAGATGCGGAGGAAGCTGACGATTCCGGGTCGCTCCTCTTTGACCTGGCAACACTGAGAAGGGCAACTGCAAATTTTGCCGAAGAGAATAAGCTTGGACATGGAGGCTTTGGCGCGGTATACAAGGTACCATTGCTAGAGAGTAGTGGACTGTAGAGACACATCTCTCTGGGGACATTCAGAAAATATGCAGTACTCCCTTCATTCCAAATTATAAGTTACTTAAACTTTTTTGATGCATCCATTTTACTATGTATCTAGATAAACAATATGTCTAGGTACATAATAAAATTGATGAACAAAAAAAGTCAAAGCGACTTATAACTTGGACGGAGGAAGTACATCATAAACGCGGTGCCTAAAATTTCAGGGTTTCTTGCCTGATGGACGGCAAATCGCCATGAAGAGGCTGGACAAGGCTTCAGGGCAAGGCCTGAAAGAGCTGAGGAACGAGCTGCTGCTGGTCGCCAAGCTTCGGCACAACAACCTTGCAAAGCTTCTCGGCGTTTGCTTGAAGGGACAGGAGAAGCTCCTTGTCTACGAGTACATGCTTAATCGAAGCCTGGACACCTTCCTTTTTGGTACAGAACACTAACACTGTCCTTCCTGTGCTGGACCTCCAACCTTTACTGTATCACTAATGTCTGCGTGGCCTTCTTGCAGTCCCTGAGAAGCGTCCATTGTTAGACTGGGAGACAAGGTACCGCATACTGTATGGGACAGCACGAGGCCTGCTATACCTTCACGAGGATTCACAGATCAGAATCGTGCACCGCGACCTGAAGGCCAGCAACATCCTGCTGGACGCCGACATGAACCCCAAGATCTCCGATTTCGGGCTGGCAAGGCTCTTCAACGCCGACAAGACTACCACCATCACGAGCCAAGTTGTCGGAACGCTGTATGTTGCTCTGTGCTGTGTTCTTCTCCGTCGAGCAGTTCCGCGACCTGAAAACTCAACTATTTTCATGCTTGGCACTTGGCAGAGGGTACATGGCGCCAGAGTATGCAGTTCTTGGGCAAGTCGGTGAAGCTTGACGTTTACAGCCTCGGAGTCCTGATCCTGGAGATCGTTACTGGACGGAAAAACACCGACTTGTTCGAATCAGCAGCCGGAGAATCCATCATTCTGCTGAGCTACGTGAGTTGTGTAGTCCCACCTATTGTTCTCTGTTTTTCCCATTCCACGAGTCACTTTTCTTAAGACAAAATGGATCAGAAACACCGTATACTTGTACTACTTGACGCATGACCCAAGTAAATGATTTTGTCTTGTGTTATTAGGTGTGGGACCACTGGGTCAGAGGCACCGCGCTGGAGGTCGTGGACCCGTCCTTGGATTGCCAGGGCCCGGAGACGGAGAGCGAGGTGGTCAAGTGCATCCATCTGGGGCTGCTCTGCGTGCAGGAGAACCCAGCGGACCGCCCGACCATGCTCGACGTCCTCGTCATGCTCCACGGCCAATCCTCAAGCTTAGCCGGCTTTCGCCTATGCCTACGGGGAGATGACGATGAGCTCCGATGAACGGGGTAACGTGCCTTCTGCTGCTGCTGCGTTCTCTTTGAACGGAATGTCCGTATCAGAGTTCCAGCCAAGATAGATGGACAGAATCACATTCACGGATGACAGAAGCAAAGATATATGGACATAATCACGGATGGCACGTCCTGCGGTAGCCTACTAGCGCATACTCTGCTTGCCGTATTATCCTGCTGGACTTTACAGAAACATATCGGGTCTGTTTGGTTCGTGTTTAAAACTTGGCCTGGCTAGCCAAGCCAGGGCAGCTAAAGCCTAGCTCCAGCAATAAAAGATGCATTTATTTGGTTGTATGGGCTAGCTTAGCTTGTATAAGAAATGGGGGTGTGTGTGTGTTTGGTTGTTTTGCGCTGCATAGAATCACCAAACCTTTGGACCGGTGACTTTACGTCCATTGAAACATTTCGTCGAACCGGTGTGGTGCATCACTTACACGCAGTGGCAGCCAGTGGCCGGCGCGAGCTCCGGCGCGGACAACAACTATACATGTCGACTCTGGGTCTCAGCTACGAACGGCAGCATCGGCATGGCCGGTGGAGGTGGAGCTTGCGCGGGGGCTGGCTCAGGTCGCACTGGAGGCTAGCGGAGCTCACGCCGTCGTGGATGGTGGTTGGTGTTTCTCGAGCGGTAGCGACGGCGCATGCACGGGGACCGCTGGAGCTCGCGTGGGGGCCCCGCGGATCCTGCACGGTGGCCGGCTGCGCGCGCTGACTGCTGAGGCCAGCGACGTGAGCTCGGGGCCGGCGAAGCTCGTGTGTTGGCTGGCTAAGTTTGTGCTGGGGTCGACGGCGCATGTTGAGGTGCCAGCGAAGCTCGTGTGGTGGTCACTGGCGTGTGCGCGGCAGCGGAGCCGACGGAGGTGAGCAGACGAGCAGGCGATCCTTAGCCAATCCTGCCTTCATAGAAGCGAGATGTGGATACAATATATAATATAAACTACCTCCAGACTCATTGATTTATAGCGCCTGTTGCTGACCCTACAGACTACGCGTACCGGAGACGGAGAATTCCTACGCTGGAAACAGTAGGTATCGCTGTTCGATGTTTTTTTTTTCAAATGTTTCAAACGCATGTTTCATGTGATTCATTTGTATTTTTTTTTGTACGTTGCAAGTGTTGCATAGATATTTTAAAAGTAAATCGGATACTGTACATGAGATGCGCGTGGAAAACGAGAGAGGCGCGACGCAAGCGCGTGCGGGCAAAGTCGGGACGGCATGGGCCCTCGCGTGGACGTGCAAAACGGAGGGACAAAAGCAAACCGTAACCGCGGGTGTCCGGACGCTGGCAGCGCCGATAACTTATTCATGATAACTTATTCATAGATACTTCACTCCCGAGGTCAGAGTTGTTGACTTGTTGGCAGCTTGACTCATTCTTGCGTGCTTATGCATTGACTCTCTTTGTTAGCTGCCAACTTCAACCTGCATGTTGTGAAAAAAAAACTTCAACTGCATATGTGAGTGTTACAGAAATTACAGAGGATGTGATGTGTGGTAGTAACGTCTTGGTCGTTCCGGCCTGACGCACCCGCCGCCGGTGGCGTGACCAGCTTCATTACTGGCTACTGTCATAGAAGGTTCACCACACCATGGAGCCGTTCGGCTGGAATTATAAGCCGGCTGAAAAACACTGTTGGCTGATTTTTTTATGAGAGAAAATACTGTTCCGGCTGAAAAAACAAGCTAAATAAGACGGATTACTGTGCGCCGCTCGTGCCATTGAGTACGGCTAGCATATCCTCCTCCCTGGCCTGTGCAGGCACCCCTTGCACGGCTCCGGCGCGCACTGCACCAGCCCGTAGATGTTGTACACTAGGGCATAGCCCGTCGGGAACCCTTCGCCGGAGGTCATCACGCTGGCGGGCGGCGGCGTACATCGACATCGAGTTGTGTGCCGCCCTTGACGGTGATGTTGACCTCCAGGTTGAGCCCGTACCGTAATGCACCGGGGCGGTGGGATCGTTCAAGAACCTTAGGAGGAGGCGGCGGTCGTAGTAGACGCAGACGTCCTTGATGCCCCTGCAAGGGGCAAGCCGGCAAGGGCGAGGCAGGACCGCAGCTGGTGCAATGCAGCAGAGAACGAGGGCCCACACCTGGTCCGCGTCGCGGCCGACCGACGATAGAAGCATCCACAAACAGGGACCCAAGGGCCAAGGAGCGCAACGACGTTGAGGTCGTATGAGCTGGTGAAACGCATTGCCGCTTTAGCACAAAACATTGGTCCAAGATGTTGACCACGTGGGCCCCGTCATATAATGTAAAATTCAAATCGTAGTGGTACATTCTGCATGTAAAAAGGACTTCCTGAACCAGATACGACCGTCCGATAAGCTCAGCCATAGTCACCGGGAACGTGGTATGGTGCTACGTTTCACGTTCCGTACGTGCGTTCTCGTTTCGGGAACATGGATCAGTTTCGTCTCGATAGTGAAAAATTCTTTCTCAAGGAACGTTTCACGTTTCATGATCCTCATTCCACGACCTAATCGTTCCGGAAACTTTGTGACTATGAGCTCAGCGGCCGGCCGGCAGCGATTACAAGTGGATTTTTGACCGCGTGGTGCCGAGCAGTCGTTGGTGCAGAGCAAGTTCATGATGTTGACCGCGTGGCTCCATCTGGGGTGGTGAGGATACAAGAGAGCTAGAAGGACAAAGACGGAGACCATGGGGAAGGTGTTCATGGTAGTTGTCGATGCCAGCACAGGGCCACTCCTTCCCCGGCTGTATTTTTGTTTCCTTCGCTTGGCCACTAGAAAACCCGGGGCACGGCGTTGCCGCACCAGTCTTTGAGTCGTCCAGTGTTGATTAAATTAGAGACAAAAAAAATGATGCACCTTTCTTCTCATTTATATGGAGAAACCTAGAAGGAGTAGAACCGAGATCCATGTAAATGCGATGCCATATATAGCAAAAAGGGCATAGGAGATTAGGAGCAAGAACTGTGAGGCTCGAAACCTTGCTTTATTTCTTCCTGATCCATTGTAATGCATAAATCAACTACTAAGCAAATATACTCTCCATCTAGTATGTCTTCTTTCATCTCTGGTTTACCTAAACTTCAAATGACCGTAGATAATTGCTGAGCATCACTTGGAGCAAGCAAAATATATATCAGTTCAGACAGCGCGGACCAATTGGACAGCTCAAGAGCACGGATCAGTTGAACAGCTGAAAAAAAGGTGCACATCATTAGAAAATAATCCAAGAGGTGAGCCGCGTCTACAACTGGTTGAAAAGGCATAAAATTGTTATCCATGAATTGAAACCTGTGCTGAAATATGTACCAAATTATTACTGCACAATATCTCTAGAATATTAATATATCTATTCATTTACTGAATGACAGTGGCAGGAAAGGTTGTTACAATATATTCATGTGGCTAGAAACCTTGTTTGAATCCTTTAAGTATTTAACGAATGATGAGTCTCTTAAGATTGCAATCACAGTAAGGAAACTTTGTTCAAATTCTTCCTCAAAATAATATTCTAATGATGCCTAAATAGGTGAGTAGCTTGTCCCACGTATGCACTGATCAACGTTGTACACAGATGGATGTAAAAGGAGCCTGTCTAAGAAATTATCAGAGAGAATAATTTATCATATATTGCTTGTAGGATGAAATTGTGGCAGAACCGCCCAAAATAACACATTGATGGAGGTACTTGCCTTCCTCTAGGCACTAAGTACTCCGCCAGCGGCTATTCCAGCCGTTTCTGTCGAGCACACCCAATGGGAGAACTCAAAACTATCCACATTTTCATCCAGGATCCAATAATAAAAACGAGTACAATACTTAGTTTATTCCATACAATATAGTCTTCAAAAAAAAGTTATTATAATACCAAGTTCAGAGTGCGGAATTAAAACAACGGAAATAAATATCTAGCGAGCGAAGCAAAGATCCATCTGAGCCCAGCAGACGATCCTCCACACAAAGCCTCAAGCTGCACCTGCAACAGGGGTAAAATAAACCCTGAGTACACAATGTACTCGCAAGACTTACCCGACTGGGAATAATTTCCCGACTCCAAGGATCATGATAGGCTTTTTGGCTACTGGTTCAAGTTTGCAGAAAAGCATTACTACTAGTGGATCCTTATTGCAGTTCTTTTATTTGTCATCTTTTAGTTTATCAGCTAACCATATATGTAAGCACTTATGCTATTTTCAAACAAGAGTTGGTCAATACAAATCCATCCTTATTCACCTTTTCTCTTTCAGTTCTTACTACGATGCTCGGATCAAGTCATATCGGACCGCTTACGCGGCGATTCACGAATCAATGTAGCCCAGCTGGCTACTCCGAAAAACACACGCCCCGCCCGTACCGAGGTACAAACGGGACCAACCCATTATCCTCATATCAAGAGAACCAAGTCCCCGTCCATACTGGGACTCCAAGCCCCCGCCCTCTCGCGGTGCTTAGACCTCCTAATGCCCATATATAATCCACCTTCAATTGGTACGGATGGAGCCGGAACCCATGACAAGAGAATAACAAGTCTTTCTAGCCCCCATCCGCTAGTATATGCTCGGGATAAGAAGATCTGTGACCTGACAACCATCCAAATGCAACGATCGGTCCTTAACTGACTCGGACAGGGAAACAATGTAACTCAGTGATGCCCTGTTGGCCACAGGACACCCCTTGTCACATCCACCACTACCAAACCGCATCCCTGCCCGGTCACCATTTCACCTGCCTTTATTTCCATGTTAACCATAGTGATAATAATGATCACCTATCATGAACAACACCATGTTGTTCACGCTAACGAAACCTAAGCATGGCACTACACGACCTAAACTAGTAAGACTCTTGTGTAGTAATATTTATGCAAGTGGGTTTCAACAGAACTCCTGAAACGTAAATGCACATATAACATAGATATCCTATTATCATTTCAGAATAAAGGTTATACACCGGGGCTTGCCTTGGGCATCCTGGTGTGCAGCAAAGTTAGTGGTTGATAGCTCCGGGGCTCCTTCCTGCACGGGGACCTCCTCCTCGTACACTTCCACGATCTCCTCGTACTCCGGCTCCTCCGCAGCCACGTACTCCACTATCTCGTGATCTATATGCAAGAATGATGACATGACTTAATGCAATGACAACAGCAGCTCTTAAAATAACAACTATTACTAAGCTACTAAGCTAGCTCTAATGACTAACATACCAGGCTGTCTACTGTTCTTACTAAGCAAGAGTAAACTGATCCAATTAATCTTTACTCATTAAATTGCATACTCTTCATTTGTTTCCAATTTAATTTTTACTACGACTAGGGAAACTTAGCTATCACATCTAGTAAGTTATTCAAGGACTACAAAACTACAGCAAGCACCTAATAAAACCATGAAGCTACCGCAAAAGTTTCAAAGTTAAAGCTATTACCCATTTGCCACAAAAATTTCTACAAGATTTATTATATTAATATTAAGCGCTTTTGATTGATTTAATAGACTTTAGCATCACAACAGATAGGTATGATCTAACTACACTAACAGGCAGATAATGATTTTAGAAAGAAGAATCGAGTGATTCGGATATCGTATGGTGGAGATATCGATCACGTAAGGTGGCTGTTGATAATCTCTGGAAAATCAAAGGGGATTAATTAACTCATGACTTAATCTCTCGTGACGTGCTCATGGTTGCATTGGTGGTGCCCTGGTTTTAATCATAGAAATAATGAAGAAGGATGGTGCTGCTAGGAAGAGATAGAACACTGAAGGGACTCACGAGATACTCACCGTAATCGACTGGTGCTTCAGAGAGAAATCGATAGATGCAGCTTAGACGGTGAAAGCCCAAGTTTGGTTTTAGTAATTAATGACACCAAGTTGCTAATGCCATGTGTTAAGTGTTTTGAGTTAGGCATAAGCAACACATGTGATGAAGGTGTATGTGACAAGGAGTGATGGCCACAAGATCACAAAGAGATGGTGCATGGACATGAAATGATGATCATGGTGGAGATACACATAAAAGGAAGGACATGATGATCAAGTGGAAGAGAAGGAACTAAGAGCGCAAGGCAAAGGTATAACCATAGGGTTTTCCTTTTGCCGGTCTAAGATGAGTAGAGAAGTGATTGACCGGGTTTAGGATACATAGCCGACTATCAAGAGGGGCAATCACGGTTAGCTCGGGAATCCAGTGCCACTAGATCATTGTCTTGAGCATATGCATTAGGATCTAGTAAAGAGCTAACATAATGCCTTGAAAAATGATTGTGAAATGCTAACACACATGCACATGGTAGTGTACACTTGGTGGTGTTAGCACATTTGCGAAGGCGGTGGAGTTTAAGCGGTAGAGAGGTTTTTGGGGAAGTGAAACGCCTATTTTCTATTGCGCCGGAAGTCGGAAAAGAAACGGAGGCGAACAGAGATCACTGTGGTGACCGGACGCTGCACCGGACGCGGTCTTGGCTTGACCAGCGCGTCCGGTCAGCTCATTCGGTCAGCGCGCCTAGGGTGAGTGACCGGACGCTGGTCTAGACTAAACAGCGCGTTCGGTCAGTTCACCTGTGCGCAGAAGCAGAGCGCGTGACCGGCGCGTCCGGTCCTTCATGGGACCAGCGTGTCCGGTCAGGTGTCCAGAGGGGTAGAGAGCAGCGAAGTGGTGAGCGGACGCGGTGCGCGTCCGGTCACGTACGATCGGACGCGTCCGGTCATTGAGGGAGCTTACTGG
Organism: Saccharum hybrid cultivar R570; assembly: GCA_038087645.1. Classification (NCBI taxonomy): domain Eukaryota; kingdom Viridiplantae; phylum Streptophyta; class Magnoliopsida; order Poales; family Poaceae; genus Saccharum; species Saccharum hybrid cultivar. The sequence continues at coordinate 30,335,391 of JAQSUU010000001.1, read as the reverse complement.
ACTCAAACCGGACGCTGGCACTGTCGTGTTCGGTCATTCGCTAGGGCCCGTCTGGTCGTTGCTTCGCGGGCTCGCGGTGCTGAGCGATCGGCACGTCCGGTCAGTTGACCAGCGCGTCCGGTCATACGCTAGGGCGCGTCCGGTCATAGCAACAGTAACTTCTAATGCGCACTGTTCATGCTTGTCCTGTAGTGACCGGACGAGTCCGGTCACCCTGACCGGTGCGTCCGGTCATCACGATTTGAACTGCGTCGTCCGGTAACGGCTAGCTGCGTACCCCTTCGTTATAAATAGACGTTGGCCGGGGTTTAAGGGTAACTCTTGCATACTTTGAGACCTAGAAACATACTTTGAGCTAGAGAACAACCCCTCCACTCATCTCTTTACATAGTTGCACATCTTGAGTGAGATTGAGTGAGATTTAAGTGCATTGCTTGAGAGTTGCATTCTAGAGGCACTTGATCTTCGAGTTGCTGCGGATTTCTTGTTACTCTTCCGTGTTTCCCGACACGGTAGACGGCTTGGAGCAGCGGAGGTGATTGAGCTCGCAATTGGAGATTGTTGGAGCCTTCACCAAGTGTTGTAAGGGGTTCTTGATCCTTCTCTGCGGGAGTTCGTGAATTGGATACTCTAGTGGAGCTCATGGCTTGGAGGATCCCCATCTTGTGTGCGATTGTGCGGCGCCCATCGAGGGCTCGACTCTTGATAGTCGATTAGCTCGCGAATCGACAAGTGGGTGTATCGCCACAACGGGGAGTAGCTTGCCGGGAAGCAAGTGAACCTCGGAATAAATTCTTGTGTCATTCTCTTCCCGAGGATTTCTCTTGTGTTATTGATTGATTGGTACTTCTCATATCTACACGGCGGTATAATCACTCAAAGCTCTTCTCTTGTATTACTTCTTGTTTCTAGCTTGTAGTTGTTGTTGTGTTTAGTGAATAGCTTTGTTATAGACTTGTGTAGGTGGCTTGCTTAATTAGTTAGAGCTAGTGCATTTGCTTCGCCACCTTTCATACTAACGTGTGTTTAAGTAATTCTTGTAGAAGTTTTAATTAGGCTATTCACCCCCCCTCTAGCCTATTTGGACCTTACAAGTGGTATCGGAGCCGAGGCACCGTTTATTTAAGGTTTAACAACCTACGGTGAAAAAGAAATGGCTCAATTAAGCTTGCACATCAACAACACCAAGAAGACACCTCACTTTGATGACACAAATTATGCATATTGGAAGGTTAAGATGACCGCACACCTAAAGTCAATCAATAGAGAAGTGTGGAAGGTCACCGAAACAAAATTTGAGGTTGCTAATCTGGAAGCACCTACACCGGTGGAAGTGAAGAAGCTCCAATGCAATGACATTGCCATTAGTGCTCTTCATGAGGCATTAGATGACAAGACATTTGAGCAAGTAAAGAACATAGATATTGCTCATGATGCTTGGGCCAAGCTAGAAGAAACATTTGAGGGCACCGAAGGCACAAAGACCGCTAAGGCATATATCTTGCAAGAAAAATTTTCAAACTTCAAGATGCAAGATGGTGAGAGTGTACCGGAGATATTTCATAGGTTGCAAGTCATTGTCAATGAGCTCAAGGCACTTGGTGAGGAGGTCAAGGACAATCAATTCTCTATGAAGTTCTTGAGAAGTCTACCCAAGAGATTTGATACATTGATCACCGTGCTAGTGAGGACTACATTGAAGGATTCAACTCCTCAACAAATATTCCAAGAAGTAATGACCGATGATTCATATAGAGAAGATGATGAGAAGGATGAGTTGGTCAAGAAGAAGAAGAAGGAAAATGAGAAGAAAGATGATGAAAAGAAGAAGAGTGTGGCATTCAAAGCCACCACATCCAAGGGCAAATCCAAGATTGAATCATCAAGTGATGAAGACTCAAGCTCTTGTGATAGTGATGACATTGATGAGAAGATGGCTCTTTTTGTCAAGCAATTTGGGAAATTCATGAAGAAGGGCTTTCGTGCAAGGAGGAAGAACTCCTCTAAGAAGAATGAGCATACCATGAGATGTTTTAGATGCCATAGCAAGGACCATCTCATTGCAAAGTGTCCTTATGATAGTGATGATGAAGATGCTATCAAGAATGAGAAGAAGAAGCAAAATAAGAAGCTAGAGAAGAAGGAAGCTCTTATAAGAAGAAGAATGATTCTCATGTTGCTATATGGGATAGTGATGATTCCTCAAGTGATGATGAGGATGACAACAAGTGCAAGAAGAAGGGACATGCTAGTATTGCCATCCAAGAGAAGGTCTCCCTCTTCGACACTCCATCGTGCTTTATGGCTAAGACCGCTAAGGTATCATCCGACAATGATAGTGATCATGATAATGATAGTGATAGTGATGACGAAGAATTCACTAAAGATGAACTAATCACTATGCTAGAAGATTGCACTCAACATTTTAAAGAATCTAGAAAGGAGTGCAAGGGCTTGCTTAAGGAAAAGAAAAACCTTATGCAAGAACTTGATGAGCTTAGGGCATCTTATGAGAGTCTAAAGGTAGACCATAAGAAGCTTCAAAAGTCTCACACTAAGCTTGAAGAAGCTCATTCCTCTCTAGTTGAAAAATGTAAAAACATATCAACTAATATTGAGAAAGCTAAAACTTGCAACATAGGCATATCATGTGATATAATTGATGAAACTTTTCATAAGCCTACTATTGTTGCTCCCACTAACCCTTCATGTAGCTCATCTAGATCATCCTCATCTAGTAGTGGCGGTTTCACTTGTGACTCCACACTAATAGTTGAGAATGAAAATCTCAAGAAGGAGGTAAAAGAGCTCAATCACACCTTAGCTAAGGCTTATGGTGGCGAGAACCGCTTGCTTATGTGCTTGGATAGCCAAAGGGCTTCTCTCTATAAAGAGGGATTTGGCTATAATCCCAAGAAAGGCAAGACCGCTTTTGCTCCTCACAAGACTCGTTTTGTGAAGAACAATGGTAGCTATTGCAAAGTGTGCAAGCAAGTTGGTCACAAAGAGCAACAATGCATGAACAAGAAATCCAATATAAATGTATCCTCAATTAAGTTTGATTCCTTCTATATGCTTACCAAGGGTACTAATGGTGTTCATGCTAAGTTCATTGGTACACCATGGATGGGCTCAAAGAAGAAAGCCATTTGGGTACCAAAGAGCTTGGTCACTAACCTTGGAGGACCCAAACAAGTTTGGGTACCTAAAAAGAATTGATCTTGTCTTGTAGGTCAATTACAAAGCCGGAGGAAGGCATTATGTGCTTGATAGTGGGTGCACTCAACATATGACCGGAGACTCTTGTATGTTCAATTCAATTGATACAAGTCAAAATGGTGGTTTTGATGCTATCACTTTCGGCAACAACAAAGAAAGGCAAGGTCAAGGGGCTTGGTAAAATTGCTATCTTAAATGACATGAGCATTTCTAATGTGTTGCTAGTTGAGAGCTTGAATTTCAATCTTTTATCGGTGGCACAACTTTGTGATCTTGGCTTCAAGTGCATATTTGGTAGTGATGATGTTGAAGTCATAAGTGTTGATGGATCAAATTTGATATTCAAAGGATTTAGACATGGTAGCTTATACTTGGTTGACTTCAATGATAGTGAGACACAATTGACATCATGCTTGCTTAGTAAATCTAGTATGGGATGGTTGTGGCATAGAAGGCTTGGTCATGTTGGAATGAAACAATTGAACAAACTTTTGAGACATGACTTAGTTAGAGGCTTGAAAGATGTCACTTTTGAAAAGGATAAACTATGTAGTGCTTGTTAAGCCGGCAAATAAGTTAGAAATACACATCCTAATAAGAGTGAAATGAGCACATCAAAGGCATTTGAGTTATTGCACATGGACTTGTTTGGGCCAACAACATACACTAGCATTGGTGGCAACAAGTATGGCTTTGTGATAGTGGATGACTACACTAGATACACTTGGGTGTTCTTTCTCTATGACAAGAGTGATATTTATGATCTATTCAAGTCTTTTGTCAAGAGGGTGCAAAATGAGTTTAAAACTACCATCAAGAAGATTAGAAGTGACAATGGTAGTGAGTTCAAGAACACAAGAATTGAAGATTTGTGTGATGATCTTGGTATTGGACATCAATTCTCTCCAACATACACTCCTCAATCCAATGGTATAGTTGAAAGGAAGAATAGAACTTTGATTGACATGGCTAGATCAATACTTAGTGAATACAATATGAGTCATTTATTTTGGAGTGAAGCTATCAACACGGCTTGCTATTGTAGCAACCGTCTCTATTGCCATGGGAAGCTTGGAAAGACACCATATGAGCTATTGAATGGAAGAAAGCCCAACATTGCATACTTTAGAGTGTTTGGTTGCAAATGCTATATTCTCAAGAAAGGCACTAGATTGAGCAAGTTTGAAAAGAAATGTGATGAAGGGTTCTTACTTGGTTATTCTACCACAAGCAAGGCATATAGAGTTTGGAATCTCATAAATAGCATCTTGGAAGAAGTTCATGATGTTGAGTTTGATGAAACCCAAGGATCTCAAAATGAAGCTCAAAATCTTGATGATGTGAGAGGAGATCAATTGTCAAATACAATGAAGAACATGGACATTGGTGATATAAGGCCGATGCAAGTTGATGATGATGATATTCATGTGATCAACCAAAGTGTGCAAATTGATACAAATCAAGCAAGCTCTAGTGGTACTCATGATGAAGTGCAAGTTCAAGGTCAAACAAGTGGAAGCAATCAACTCTCAATACTCTAACCTACTAGCATTGCAAGAGATCATCCATTGGACCAAATCATTGGTGAAATTCAAAGTGGTGTTCAAAATAGATCAAGGCTAGCATCCTTTTGTGAGCATTACTCATTTATGTCACTTGAAGAACCTAAGAAATTAGAAGATGCTTTGAAGGATTCCGATTGGGTAAATGCCATGCATGAAGAACTAAACAACTTTGCTAGAAATCAAGTTTGGAAACTTGTTGAGAGGCCAAAGAACTACAATGTGATTGGTACTAAGTGGGTCTTTAGAAACAAGCAAGATCAAGATAGCATGGTTGTGAGAAACAAAGCAAGATTAGTAGCACAAGGATACACTCAAGTTGAGGGTCTTGACTTTGGAGAGACATATGCACCGGTTACAAGATTGGAGGCAATTAGAATCTTATTAGCATATGCTTGTGCACACAACATCAAGCTCTATCAAATGGATGTCAAGAGCGCATTTCTCAATGGCTACATCAATGAAGAAGTCTATGTTGAGCAACCTCCCGGTTTTAAAGATGACAAGAAGCCCGACCATGTTTACAAGCTAAAGAAGGCATTGTATGGTTTGAAGCAAGCACCTAGAGCATGGTATGATAGGTTGAGGGACTTTCTCCTCTCTAAAGGGTTCAAGATGGGAAAGGTTGACACCACTCTCTTCACCAAGAAGCTTGAAAATGACTTGTTTGTGTTACAAATCTATGTGGATGACATTATCTTTGGATCAACTAACCAAGACTTTTGTGAAGAGTTTGGAAATATGATGGCTAATGAGTTTGAAATGTCTATGATTGGAGAGCTTAGTTACTTCCTTGGACTTCAAATCAAGTAAATGAAGAATGATACTTTTATAAGTTAAGACAAGTACATCAAGGACATGATCAAGAAGTTTGGATTACAAGATGCTAAGCCAATGAGTACACCAATAGGCACTAATGATCAATTGGGTATTGATGCTAGTGAAAATATGGTAGATCAAAAGCTATACCGGTCTATGATTAGAAGTTTGCTATATGTCACCGCCTCTAGGCCGGATGTGATGTTTAGTGTGTGCAAGTGTGCAAGATATCAAGCTTCACCTAGAGAAAGTCACTTGAAAGCAACCAAGAGGATATTGAGATATCTAAAAGGCACTCATGATGTTGGATTATGGTTTCCAAAGGGGTCTAACTTTGAGTTGATTGGATATTCGGACTCCGACTATGGTGGATACAAGATTGATAGAATGAGCACAAGTGGCACTTGTCAATTGCTTGGAAGGTCTCTTGTTTCATGGTCATCAAAGAAATAAAATAGTGTTGCACTATCTACCGCCGAGGCCGAATATATTAGTGCCGGTAGTTGTTGTGCACAATTGCTTTGGATGAAGGCAACTTTGAATGACTTTGGAATTAAATTCAAGAATGTGCCTTTGTTTTGTGATAATGAGAGTGCTATTAAGATGACTCAAAATCTGGTTCAACATTCAAGAACGAAGCACATTGACATAAGGCATCACTTCATAAGAGACCATCAACAAAAGGGTGATATTAGCATTGAGAGCATTGGCACCAAAGATCAACTAGCCGATATTTTCACAAAGCCACTTGATGAGAAGAGATTTTACAAGTTGAAGAATGAATTGAACATACTTGACTTCTCCAACTTGAAATGAGTGCACCCCCACATCCTTATATGACATGCCTCTCCTCCAACATAGCAAGGTAAAGTTGTTTGGCATATCATTCATACTTTGCTAAGGACATGGTTAGAACATATAAACATATTTGCATGACAAATAGGCTCATTCATGAAAATCAAATGATTTTGATGTATATATGGTACCACTATTGCTTCTATGTTTGAATGATCTAGTGGTAGCATATGACATGTTTGTGGGCTTGCAAACCTAGTGTTGGATCTAGAAAATGAGCTCATGATGTATAATTCAACATGCTCAAGAAAACTCTTATACTTTATGAGGTGTGAAGAAGCTTGTGCTTGGATCAAACCGAATTACATATTCTAGGCAAGTGATCTAGATTGAACCATAATTTGGACTCTCTCATATTGATTGACTTATCTCTCACTAAAATTAGCACCTTTTTAGTGATTGTTGACAAAGGGGAAGAGAAAAAGTCACAAAGATATTGCAAAGAGAGAATAAGTTATAATAAGTTATAATAAGAGAGAGAGAAAAGTCACAAAGATAAAAAGTTAAGTTACAAAGGGGGAGCAAGCTCATGAATTATTTGTGGCATTTGTATGTGCATTAACATGATGAATTGTTGCATTGCAAAGCTTAAATTCATATTTATGGTTGAATGGTGTTTGCTAGAAATAGAACTTGAATGATGATTTGTTGAGAGTAGCTTTACAAGTGGTATCTAGACACCTTTGCTTATAATGTTGATCTCACGGGGTATTTTAGTGTTTGTGATCTTTACAAGTGATGTATTACAAGTGGTGTCTAGCTACATCGATGCTAAGGATGATATATAAAGGCAACTCCGATTGGTATCACGCTTCAAAGGTCCATTCTATATACCTTAGCATCAATTTGATAGTAGTAACTCTCCCAAAATTCAAATTCATACATATGTGCACAATTGAACCAAACTCATAGAAGCACATATGTAGGGGGAGCTAATACTATTGAAATTGAAAATTGATTTCATTTCATATCATATCTTTATGATGGTTGTCATCAATTACCAAAAAGGGGGAGATTGAAAGCCCAAGTTTGGTTTTGGTAATTAATGACACCAAGTTGCTAATGCCATGTGTTAAGTGTTTTGAGTTAGACATAAGCAACACATGTGATGAAGGTGTATGTGACAAGGAGTGGTGGCCACAAGATCACATAGAGATGGTGCATGGACATGAAATGATGATCATGGTGGAGATACACATAAAAGGAAGGACATGATGATCAAGTGAAAGAGAAGGAACTAAGAGCGCAAGGCAAAGGTATAACCATAGGGTTTTCCTTTTGCCGGTCTAAGATGAGTAGAGAAGTGATTGACCGGGTTTAGGATACATAGCCGACTATCAAGAGGGGCAATCACGGTTAGCTCAGGAATCAAGTGCCACTAGATCATTGTCTTGAGCATATGCATTAGGATCTAGTAAAGAGCTAACATAACGCCTTGAAAAATAATTGTGAAATGCTAACACACATGCACATGGTGGTGTACACTTGGTGGTGTTAGCACATTTGCGAAGGCGGTGGAGTTTAAGCGGTAGAGAGGGGTTTGGATTTCTCTCTCCCTCCCGCCGAGCTTGAGAGGCGAGATTCGGCGCTTTTTGGGGAAGTGAAACGCCTATTTTCTATTGCGCCGGAAGTCAGAAAAGAAACGGAGGTGAACGGAGGTCACTGTGGTGATCGGACGCTGCACCGGACGCGGTCTCGGCTTGACCAGCGCGTCCGGTCAGCTCATTCGGTCAGCGCGCCTAGGGTGAGTGACCGGACGCTGGTCTGGACTGACCAGCGCGTCCGGTCAGTTCACCTGTGCGCAGAAGCAGAGCGCGCGACCAGCGCGTCCGGTCCTTCACGGGACCAGCGCGTCCGGTCAGGCGTCCAGAGGGGCAGAGAGCAGCGAAGTGGTGATCGGACGCGGGGCGCGTCCAGTCACGTACGATCGGACGCGTCCGGTCGTTGAGGGAGCTTACTGGACTCAAACCGGACGCTGGCACTGTCGCGTCCGGTCATTCGCTAGGGCGCGTCCGGTCGTTGCTTCGCGGGCTCGCGGTGCTGAGCGATCGGCGCGTTCGGTCATACGCTAGGGCGCGTTCGGTCATAGCAACGGTAACTTCTGACGCACACTGTTTATGCTTGTCCTGTAGTGACCGGACGCGTCCGGTCATCACGATTTGAACTGCGTCGTCCGGTAACGGCTAGCTGCGTACCCCTTCGTTATAAATAGACGTTGGCTGGGGTTTGAGGGTAACTCTTGCATACTTTGAGACCTAGAAACATACTTTGAGCTAGAGAACAACACCTCCACTCATCTCTTTGCATAGTTGCACATCTTGAGTGAGATTTAGTGAGATTCAAGTGCATTGCTTGAGAGTTGTATTCTAGAGGCACTTGATCTTCGAGTTGCTGCGGATTTCTTGTTACTCTTCCGTGTTTCCCGACACGGTAGACGGCTTGGAGCAGCGGAGGTGATTGAGCTCGCAATTGGAGATTGTTGGAGCCTTCACCAAGTGTTGTAAGGGGTTCTTGATCCTTCCCCGCGGGAGTTCGCGAATTGGATACTCTAGTGGAGCTCGTGGCTTGGAGGATCCCCATCTTGTGTGCGATTGTGCGGCGCCCGCCGAGGGCTCGACTCTTGATAGTTGATTAGCTCGCGAATCGACAAGTGGGTGTATCGCCACAACGGGGAGTAGCTTGCCGGGAAGCAAGTGAACCTCGGGATAAATTCTTGTGTCATTCTCTTCCCGAGGATTTCTCTTGTGTTATTGATTGATTGGTACTTCTCATATCTACACGGCGGTATAATCACTCAAAGCTCTTCTCTTGTATTACTTCTTGTTTTTAGCTTATTGTTGTTGTTGTGTTTAGTGAATAGCTTTGTTATAGACTGGTGTAGGTGGCTTGCTTAATTAGTTAGAGCTAGTGCATTTGTTTCGCCACCTTTCGTACTAACGTGTGTTTAAGTAATTCTTGTAGAAGTTTTAATTAGGCTATTCATCCCCCTCTAGCCTATTTGGATCTTACAGACGGGCAAGAACAGAGAACTTGATTAGGAAGGAAGAGGTGGACAACAAAGTCTGGCGAGCTCGCGATCGCGAGACGTCTCCTTTTAAGGACGAGAGACGCAGGGACGCTCGCGTTGGAAAAGAGACCGATGTGCGCGACAAACGTGAATCAGGCTCGCAGCATACAGGCGACAGACTTTTGCTCTCGTGAACAGTAACTTCCACGCAAACAGTAATTCTATGTGCTACAGTGTTTCTGCACGTGCTACAGTGAATTCTGGCGAAGTCTGTTGTGCTCCATTGACCCCAAACAGATGATGTGCTAATTCTGCTCGCTACAGTACATTCCTGGTGCTACAGTACCCCTGCAGTGACATTGCGTGCTCTCTGGTTTCCTTTCGCGGAGGCAGCGCGACGTGTGGGCAGGGCGACGTTGATTTTTGCAAAGCACGGTGGCTAATTAAGTATTAACTAACGCGTAAGCTGTGCGTGATGTCCGCTGCTGCCGCGGTCGGTTGTCGCCGTGTGCGTGCTGCGCGGGCATGCCTTGCGAGTGTGCGAGCACGATCTGAGAATTAGGAAGAACATGAATTACGAGCGATGGAGTTGGATCAGGATGATAACAGTTAGTTGAGCTATGCTGGGGAATATTTGGACATGGAAAAATTAGAGCTCAAATTGAGACTTAGTGCAACAAAATTTAATTTCTTACTTTGCCATCTACAATAATACATAACATGATGCTCATGACATGGGTTAGTGATTTGTTAACGCGGTAACACCGAGGGTGTTACAGAAATGCAGGAAAAATGAGTTTGCATTAGACTTTGTTCACCTATACCAACAGCTGAAACCTAATAGTAAACAGGTACTCCAAAGATGAAGGTGAAATTATGGTATCAAAGTTGTCAAAGGTAGATGAAGACAGCGTCCATGGGTAACACCATCAATGCCACTACAAATAGTATCAGAATAAATACAGATGAGACTGAACAGTGTGGAGCATACTAAGTAAAATCCGATGGCAAATAAATAAGGTGTTCCAAACGCAATAAGAGTAGAATCCTGATGTTGAAATGCAGTAGGGCGCGGACCTGTAGTGATTTCAAACGAGAGGATATTGATGCAGAGGCGGCAAGAAGGGGGGCAAGTGGAAAATATAGTTTATGTATGCATATAATTCTCAATTTTTTGTTGTTGTTTACAATGGCCCTACCAGGGTTTTTTTTACCGACCGGTTTCCGGTAACCGCCGGCCTCCGGTAGCGGTAAACCGGCCCGGTTTACCGGTAACCGGCCGAATTCAAATTTAAATTCAAACGCTCCTTCAGTTCGGTTCGGGTCCGGTTTACCGGCCGGTTTGGAGCGGTAACCGGCCGGTTTGACCGGTTTACCGCTCGGTTTGAGTTTAGAATTTTTTTTTCTTTTTTTTCAAACTTCTATACGTATAAATAAATACAAAACGAACTCGAATTTGAAAAAATTTTACACCATTGGCTTCTATAAATCATGAACTATTTTTAGGAATTTTTTCAGTATTTTTTGTTTTTTTTAAAATTTTAAATTTGAATTTGGGGGTCTTAACGGGCCGGGACCGGGATTTTTTTTCTTTTTTTCAAACTTTTATACGTATAAATAAATACTAAACGAACTCGAATTTGAAAAATTTTTACACCATTGGCTTCTATAAATCATAAACTATTTTTAGAAATTTTTTTCAGCATTTTTTTTAAATTTTAAATTTGAATTTGGGAAATACCTAACCGGACCGGACCGGAACCGGACCGGCCCGGTTAGGGCGGTAACCGCGGTTTACCGCGGTAAACCGAGCGGTATTTTTAACCCTGGGCCCTACTACATTATCTCATCATTTATGATATACTCTGTTCACCCACGCACTGACAGTAAAATAAAAGACAAATCGTTATTCAAGATATACCAGGTTTTGTTGTTAAACATAAACAAAAACAGAAGTGATAGAGTGACCTTTTGTACCCTGCAGGTAGTAGAAGTCGAGAATATTAAACATGTGGTTTTACCAAAAGAAAATAGGATAATATCTAGTGTTTCTTTTGATTAAAAATAATTTGTAAAAATATAAATTTGCACCTTTCTTTTAGGTCACGGCTCCAATTTGGCTATTTGGTGTATAACTCTTTGAAGCTTTATGCCTCTGGAGTAAAGATAAAATAGTTGCAAATTAGCTTAACATGGATAATATTATCACTACCTTGTGAAGATGAAAGCAGAGGCACAGTTGAACCAGAGTCAACGGAATAACCTGGTTTATTGATCTTGTCTAATTTTATCACATAGGTGATATAGTAATGTTATAAGTAATAATACCTACAACGCAAGTTTCCTTTGTAGGTGTAGGCATCAATGGTGGCAATGCCTCTAGAACAGTGAGGTTGATCCAACTAATAGGCTTTATTTGACATAAGTTTCTTTCTAAAATTTGCTTAAATTGTCAAACTGTTGTATAAGTTTAGAATTGCAACCATATGTAAGATAGAGATTGCCTAAATTTACTAAATGAAGCATAAAAACATGTCCTAAACATATATGTTCTATATTATGTATATCATTGCATAGATAGAAAGGATATGCAGTTATCTAACTACAATCTGCTAGACTGCTACTAAGCATTTATTGGGTGGTAATCAAATCACACATGTTTTCATATGTAAAGAAATTAACTTCCCCAATTTGCTGTAAGCATTTATACGGAGTACAAAGCTTGAATACGGCTTCCAGTTCAAAAAAGGTATATACTCGTACTCAGCTATTCAAGACACCATTAATGAATAAGAGAACCTTTGGTATCTACAATTCTGCATGGTGGATGTACTCAGCTAAACCTTGGAAAAAATAATCCAAGGTATATGTAAACAGCTTCTTTATTTTTTAATAACCTTCCATCAGAGGCTATTGAGAAACCTTTCAAATATTTATCCAAGATGATGCAAGTAAACATCTTCTATATTTGTTCAGAAGATAAAATCACAGCTTACTGCAAAAGGTTATAAATAATAGTGACTGCACTTATATGATAGAGAGCATATTTTGGCTAATTGGAAGCGCAAGCAAAGTGCAAACAGTTCACCAGAGGGAACCAGCCCACGGATCTCTTTCGCCTTCCAGATTGGGTGTTGGGCGATGACGCCTTTTTTATCCGACAGGCTGCAGCTCATTTCTCTTGTAGTACAAGACGGATAATTGTGTACAACATACACATGAAGGTTCTTAAACTGAACATATATACACAGAGAAATGAGTATAAAATTGCTAGATTAACACAATAAATTTGAACTCCTGAATATAACAACTGCAGGGTGCAGTTTAAATGCAAACAAAGATCAGAGTCTAAACCCTAAAATAATAATTTTGGAGAGCCCGTTTTTTACATGTCTCACTCAAGCTAGAATTATGATTTGTGTATATTAAATTATTTTATATGCGTAGGTACCATCATCTGAAAACTACAATACTTATTTTAAAGAAAAAATCATGGAAACCTGAATCGCCAGGCTTGTTCTCCAATCTGCAAACTTGATTGGGAAGTGAAGTAACAAGGGTTTCAACTGCAACAATAATTTTTGGATACTCAACCCACTGGAAGCCAGCGTGAACAATGTCATATGCCCTCTAAAACTCTGAGACTGAATGAATAAATTTGGACGATCCCTCTTTTATTTGGTTCATTTATGCTGGAATTATTAATATATGTTGAAGTGGTAAATTATATGTAGGTACTGACAGAACACTTTAGTTACATGAAAAAATTCTTGGAAATTGAAAATATGCACCTTTTAGCTAAGTTTGTACTCAAATATGGAAATCTGAATGGAACGTGATGCAACAAGGGTTTTATATGCAAGAATCTATCCCTAATAATAATAATAAAGAGGCAAAATTTCAGGCTCTTTTTTTCGTCCATCCATTGAAGAGTTTTTTTTCTATCTAGACTCATATATATAACCCATGCTCATACAGGAATCCTAATAATAATCTAAATAGAAATCCTTCGTTTCCATACAGAATATGTTTATACTTTCCAATTTATAATCTATATAGCCGGAGTCACAATCCATCCCTCCTTCAATTCGAATCGGACAACAATAGCATGTATTGTGCCATCAACAGTCTCACGTGGACACGCAACTCTTTTTTTGGATGTCAAGTCTCAACCCAAGAATTTTTTTCCACCAAGATTTTTTCACTCCGGTATACTTGTATATATTTTTTCCTATTCCAGTCCGGATTCTATTCCAGTCCAGGTAGAGACAAAATTTCTGCCTTTTTTTTTAGTTTCGTCCAACCTAATCCATATTCTTTTATCATGTGTCCGTGTCTAATTAGATTCGATTGTTTCTTTCCGATTCTTGTTTTTCCTGTGTTGCTGCAACAGCAAGTAGAGGCTGAGTCCAGATAGAACTCATACATTGAAGCGCATGTAATCGAATCCCTTACGAAATCCAATAGGACAAATCCAATATGACAAAACAATAAGCCAATAAACTAATTAATAAATACAAATATGAATCATGCAATTTTTGAACCATCGGATTCCTCATCGTGGACTAGACTGAGGCACACGAGTAAAGAGAACCAAATAGATCGAGGCACAACAGGACTAGAGAACCGAATCAAGGCAAACTGAAGCACCATGGAGTAGATCAATGAACAAAAGCACTAGGTCGAGGCCACCTCAGGAAATAAAAAAAATGATTTTTCCACAGCCGACGTCGGTGTTGCTGCCACGGACCGGCGTGGACGGCCTCGACAGCGTCGGAGCGAAGGCCGCCGGGAAGGGCTGAGGGCACCGGCGACGATCACTAGGAGCGCAGGGAGGATGCACTTGTCAGATCCAGGACGGGTCCATCACGATGCTCACCAAGAGTGCAAGGACGATGGTGGAAGCGGAGGGAGAGGCGGTGGTGAGGAGCTCGAGCTACTATGTCAGGAGCGGCGGCTAGTGGGGCGTCGATCGGAACAGACTAATAGGGGAGGAGCGGCGATGGTAGCGGAGGGTGACAACTTCGGATATAGAAAAAAGCGATTACAGTCGATGGATGATTTTTTTTTTATTTTGGAGTGGGACCCACACTACAGCGTTGGTTGGAACCACCAAACGAGGCCACGGGCTCTGGATCGTTCTTCCATGCAAGAATTCAAGGCTTAAAGGATAATACTGGTTCGTCTGATCTAATCTTGTTTCTCGCTTGGTTTTCAATTTTTTTTGTTTTGAATTTTTGTCGCTTGTTCTATTTCCGATTTTGGTTTTGTGGCTGGTTGTTCGCTCCGCTGGGTTTTTGATCTGTCTTTTTCCATCTATTATTACTCAGTCTGGTGGGTTTTTGTTTCATATAAACGTGAAGGGGCTGTTCGGCTGGAATTATAAGCCGGCTGAAAAACACTGTTGGCTGATTTTTTATGAGAGAAAAATACTGTTTCGGCTGAAAAAACAAGCTGAAAAAGACGGATTATAAGCCAGATGAACAGGGCCGAAGAACTAATAATAGATACAACATTATGGGCTTTTAAACCTACTGACTAAAACAAAGATTTACATCATATCATCTAGTGTAATTTTTTTCTTCTCAAAAAAAATAGCTAATGTAGTTTTGATTAGAAACAAAACTTCTTATTAAAATACGGATTAATCAATGGTCCAACTAATTATTTCGTGAACTGCAATCTTGTGTAGATTATTGTCTATTCAAGTCTAAACAAATGTATTTATGTAATTCCTGACGATGGCTGCCGAAAATCAAGAGAGATCTTCCGTCGTAATCATTGGCTGACAGACCAATCCTCGACACATTAACAAAAAAGTTCATGGAGGTTGATATGATGTGTCAAAAAGCTATAAAGGTCGATATTGAGTCGTAGAAACACATGTATAGTATGAAAAAAATTAAAGTTATGATATATTTATGGCTAAATATTTATGTGCTTTGCAATAGAAGGAAAAATCTATCAAGGTGTATTTTAATTTGATACATGTTTAATAGGATATTGTTATATTACTGTCAACATTAACTTATATTATGGATGTTATGGTCATTATAAAATAAATTATAGAAGGATAAAACATAAATAGACATGTACAATTCACATCAACGTTTTGTATGAATGTTTGATAGTTTTTTCTCCCGTTGTATCACACGGGCATATTTTGCTAGTAACAATAAAGTGTATACCATAGGTTGTATAAATATTTTAGGAGAACATGTAACTGCCAGGCTAACATCAATTTGTTTTCCATTTGACCAATCTTCTATTTTCAGTGCATTTGCAGGGCATTTATCAAAATAAAGCTCTGGAAACGCTGGTTGATGTGCCTGTTTCAGACGTCGGATCAAAATCAGATGAACAAAAAAGAATAGAGTGACGTGGCCCAATGACATGCTCGAGCTTGCACCCGAGATTCGTTGCAGGTAATATGTAGCAACAAATCCAGGTAAGTGCAAATAATTTGTAGTGTAAATAATTTCTCTATGACAGCAATTCCAATAAATTGAGAACAAAATAATTTTAATGCATGCAAGTGCAGAGATAAAAGGAAGTTAGTGCATGAAAGGAATCATCTCACCTTGAATCAATAGCATGCTGCAGTCCCACAGATTAAGAGCACCTGCAAGAAGGGCGAGAACTCCTCTCACTTGTGCAGCAACTGCTCCTGGTTTTGAATTGATTACGACATTGTAATTCAATCCAATACCATTGAACTAACAGAGAATAAGGATATGGTTGAGATGATGGCCCAAGAACATCAAGAACAGGGGAATAGAATTACAACATAGTTCCAAGAACTAAATCCTTCACTGGCTAGATGTGAGCAGCAGGACCACAGGGCAGCGAGAGGCTTTGGCTGACGGTATATACCTTCTGCTCATTTTATCAAACACATCCGCTGCAGGTTCCATGGAAGTGTAGACGCCAGCACTGAGCTCGATGTCCGATGGCAACGTCGAGCACATGGGAGCAGGAGGAGGCATGGAGGCTGCAGATGCCCCGCCTGAGCCGGCACTGTTTTCTTCCCCATCGCCGCAGCGGGATCCATGCGTACCGGTGCCGCGAGCAGTGAGCGCCGGGTGCGGCGGTGACCGCAGGCTGCCGCTTTCGACGCGACATCGCGTAAGCCTGCACGCCGCACCGGTCGAGGTGACGAGGTCGAGCCACGCCGCCTCCGCGTTCACGCACCGACGTAGGCGCTGCTGGGACCGCGTGCCGAGGTGCCGCGCTCGCCCGCGCTAGGTCCAGCCTGCGAACTAGGGACGCCAGGCTTGCCCGCGCTGGGTCTGGCCGCACAGAGGACGGCACACCCGCCTGTGCCTGCCGCCTGGAATGCTGCTGGGGCTGCCGGCACCGGGGACGCCCGTTTGCACGCTCACCCGCCAAGCTGCCGCCCGGCACGCGGCGGCGAGGGGCCCCCGAGACTGGCCTATTCTCGGCCGGAGAGAGCCTGGAGCGGGCTGGCTACGGGCACGCGCGACGCGGGCGCTGAGCGAGCGAGTGGGGGCCAGGCCGGCGGTGAGGATGGTGAGCGCCGCCGTGTGCGGAAGGCACGAGGCGCGGTGTAGCCACGAGTTTGAGAGAAAGCTCTGGAAAGGCTGGTTGATGTGCCTATTTTAGACGTCGGATCAAAATCGGATGGACAAAAAAGAATAGAGTGACGTGGCCCAATGACATGCTCGAGCTTGCACCCGAGATTCGTTATGAAGGGAAGGGATTTGGCCCTGTAAAATGATCAGAGGGACGGAAGCAGTATACCTTTGGCGGTGTGCCCTGCCTGCATTTCATGTTTATGGCTGTGTTTAGTTCCGCGAAAAGGCGTAAAAAAAGTATTGTAGCACGTTTTGATTTTATTTGACAAATAGTGTCCAACCGTTGACTAATTAGGTTCAAAACGTTCGTCTCGTAAAGTACAACCAAGCTGTACAATTAGTTTTTGATTTCATCTACATTTAGTACTCCATGCATGTATCGCAAGTTTGATGTGACGGGGAATCTTTTGTTTGCACAGTATTTTTTTTAAGGAAGTAAACACAGCCTACGTAGAATCGCTATAATAACCCCGACAGTGGATTACATTAATTGTTACGTACTTTTAGCCGGCAAACCTACGACCTGATATCCATCTATTACTAACCGGCCATGTCGTTTACATGTAGAGATCAACAAACCCTATACTATACCAACACATCGGATACTCCTCCTCAATCATAGCTTCATAAGGTTAAGATTGTATTTTAAATTTTCAAGTTGCCGAAAGAGATTTATTAGTGAACATATATGCAACTTGATCTCCTGAAGGAACAAAATCAATTTCCAATAATTTCTCTGACACTCTTTTCCATAAAAATGATAATCAACCTCAATATGCTTTGTGCGAGCATAAAAAAAACTAGATTTGCAGAAAGATACTTAGCCCTAGGCCTTGTTCACTTCCCATCCCAACCCAAAATATTTCCTCTTCCACTCATCACATCAAATCTTTCGACGCATGCATGGAGCATTAAATGTAGGTAAAAAAGATAACTAATTGCATAGTTTGTCTGTAAATGTCGGGACGAATCTGTTGAGCCTAGTTAGTCCATGATTAGACAAATTTTGCCAAATAACAACAAAAAATGCTACAGTAACTTTTCGCCTACTTTTCGCGAAGTGAACACACCCCTAATAACACCACACTTTGGCCGTATGAGGACACTGTATACCAAGCTCATGTAATCTCTTACTACCAGCAAAAGAGGGCCGACGAGCGTGGCCACGTAATCGGCTTTTCTCGGCCGTCGGATCGGGCTCACGAACGGCCCAGATCGTACAAATCCCGGTCTTTTGAAAAAAAAACGAACTCTAGTCGAATCGACCCACAGTCCATGCCCCTCTCTCCCTCGGAGAAAATTGAAATTTGATGCTCCTCAAAACTGGGCTTCGCTGAAACGGACTCTCTGGGATGAGCTTCGCTGGAAAGGGATTCTCAAATGAGATCAAACTGCTAAAAAGGATTTTGAGGACTTTACAATTTTATTTAGGTAATCTGAGTCAATGGAAGCACGTGAGATTACTCTTTTGCCCCTGGCGTGGAACGGACGCTGCGGTTCATCTCTGTTCTTGCGTCTACGAGAAACGGAGCGGAGGGGCGCCGCCAACCGCCTCCGATAGCCCTCGGCGTGCGCGCCAGCGACTGGCTGGACCGGGCCGACCCCTGCGCCTTCTGGTCTGGCGTCGCCTGCTGCGCTGGCCGCGTCGTGGAGCTCCGCCTCTCCGGGCTCCGCCGCACTCGTGCAGGCGCCCGACGCGCGGCCTTCGCCGTCGACCAGCACCAGCTCCGGCGGGTCACCGCCCTTGAGGCGTTCAACGCCTTGGTGTTCCCCCTCCCCGGCCGGATCTCGTCCTGGTTCGGCCGCGGCCTGTCGCCGTCGTCGACCTCCGCTCCGCAGGCGTCAATGGCGAGCTCCTGACCGACCTCGCTGCCCAGCAAGGGAAGATGGGAGGAGGAGGAGGAAGAAGATAGCAGGAGGAGGAAGAAGAAGATGGCAGGGTGGGGCTCTTAGCAGGTGCGACCGTCGACGCCAACACCGTCGGAGCTGGGCCGTCGATGCGGCGGCACCCGTCTGCTCCTCCCTATCTCGCGTCGCGCGAGTCTCTGCCGTACGGAAGAGAGACGAGAAGAAATCGACGTTCCCAGTCCGATAGGAGTTGGCCAGGGGCAAAGGAGTAATCACATGGTCCCATTGACTCAAAATCCTTTCTAGCTGTTTGATCTCGTTTGAGGATCCCTTTCTGGTGAAGCCCACGGTAACGAGTCCATTTCAGCGAAGCCCAGTTTTGAGGAGCATCAAATTCCAATTTTCTCCTCTCCCTCGTCTCTTCCCTTCCCCTCCCTCCCTCTTCCTCCAGAAGCGGCCAAGGCGGCGGCGCGAGCAGCCCCCGCCGGTGCTCGTCCCTCGGCGCGGCGGCGACCCTCCTCCTCCTCCTCCTCTCCCCATCCTCCGTGCTAATTTCGCGTCCTCTCTCGCTCTCCTCGCGCGGGCTGGGCGACCACGACAGCGGTGGCCGGTGCTGGGCGCAGCGGCTGCTGCCCTCCTCCCTCCCTCTTTCCCCCTCCCTTCCGCCCTCCCTCCCCCTCGCGTGGCAGGGACGGTGCGACCGGCGCTGCCGGGGCCCGACGGCGCCCACTGGCTGTGGCGCGTCGCCATGCGTGTGCCCTGCGCGGTGACGCCGCTCTCATGCTCTGCGGCGACCGCACTGCGCAACGGCCTGGACGGTCCTCGGACCGACGCGGCCAGCTCCGGCGTGCTAGCCTGGCCACTGGAACTCCACGTCTGCGACGCAGCCGCACGAGCGCGCGCCGGCGATAGCCGCCACCTGGCATGGCGTGGTGCGGGCGAGGCCCGCCGGTTGCCGCGGACGCGACACGGCGCTGCCGCACGGTCAATGCCCGCCCGGACGGTCCCCGGACCGACGCAGCGACGCGGCCAGCCCCGGCGTGCTAGCCTGGCCGCTAGAACTCCACGTCTACGACGCAGCCGCACGAGCGCGCGCCGGCGATAGCCGCCTCCTGGCATGGCGTGGTGCGGGCGAGGCCCGCCGGTTGCCGCGGACGCGGCACGGCGCTGCCGCACGGCCAATGCCCGGCAGTGGTCGCCGAAACCCTAGGTGCGGCAGCGGCGGCTGCATCCACCTCGACTTCGACCGTTGCCGCTGCCACCTCCGCGCGGCGTCCCCAACCCCCGTTCGTGTCTGCACAGCCAATGCGGGTCGCAAATACGCGACCACCACGAAGCAAGGTATGTTCCGTACTCCATGCCTGTTTTGCTGTTGCTTCTAAGGTGTTCGATCATATGCCACCTAATGATGATTATAGCTTCATTCAGACACGATAAAAGCTTTGATGTCTCACCTGGGTGCATATATATATATATATATATATATATATATATATATATATATATATATATATATATATATATATATATATATATATATATATATATCAACAATTTGGCCGTGGGAAGATAATATAAGCATGCCTGTGATTTGATTTGATGTTTGCACATCAATCATTCGGGCGTGGAAGACCATACCCAGAAAATTCCAAAAATCCAAAAAATCCAAAAAATATCAAGATAAGCCTGTCAGAGGACAGCGCAAAAGGAATATACAGTGACACTACTGTAGCCAGGACAATTATTGAAGACAGCAGCACCGTCCAGCTGTCCAGGCAACAGTACAAGAAGATAATTGAAGACGCAGCATCCTTATCCTCCAGAAGGCAGAAGACTTCGACTCGAAGCAAGCCAGAGGATAAGCACGAAGGCACTCCAGAAGGCTCCACTCAGTCTTTAAAAGGAGAAGCCCGGCGCCTGCATTCATCATCGATCGACCACCACGGAAGAACGAAAGATCAGACCTCATTCCACACACTGAAGATCAGCAGCGCTCTCTTCAGTCCACTTCCACTCCACTCACACATACGCCATGAAGACATGATCTCAGAAGCCATCTGAAGATCATCCACCGAATAGTAATACTCCACTTCCGTTGTATTACTCCACCACCAGTGTTGTAAATTAGAGAATAAGGGAAGGCCACGTGATCTTCCTGAGCTTGTAAGGTAATCTAAGGTTTGTGGTAAGTGCTTGGGGTTTCCCGAAAGGGAAAGCCGTATGTAAGCTTGCTCTGTGGAAATGAATTAAGCTTTCCTGTTTTAATCCCTGTTTTCCTTTAAGCTCGTTCATATGGGGCGATGTCTCTATGCTAGGGACCCTAGAGGAGAAACCTCTGCGTGTGTTGTTCTCGTGTTAGCCCTGGTAGTGGCGTCTGTAGAGAACCTTGTTTGCGCAGAGAAGTGTTCCCTTCGGGTGGAACTGCCTGGGGAGACGATAGAGCCTGAGTCCTGTGTGATCGTGGCTGGGGATAGCGAGGGAGAAGAACTGGTAGGCCCGGTTCTGAAGCGAGCTAGTGATGCATACGGTGAGTACCGAGTAGGACTGACACAAGCATAGTCTCACCACCGGCTGAATTTTTGGTCTCGCCAGCCTGCACAAGATCCTGAGAATATTTACTTCCGCATACTGCATATTCGCTAATCACTCGCACTAGTTAATCACGCACGAATTCATCCATCCGCCACTCACGAAGTGCTCCGCATAGTGTCTCGAATAGTGCCGAATAGTAGGCTGAATAGTAAAGCATTTGGGTGCCTGAGCCACTCGGGTGAAAGTGCTCGTGCACTGTTCATATTCCGAATTTGAATAGTACCCGGTATTTTGAATAGTACCGTGAATTTGAATAATAGCTTAGATTGTACTACAAATGAAGAAGTTGTGCAAAGTAGTAATACCAAATATATCATAAAAGAAGTAGAAGAATTAGAAAGTAGTCAACAGTTTTTATTAGAAAGTTATGTAGAAGAAGTAGATAACGTTCAAAGTTATAATGATTTTATAAACTCCTTAGGTGATGAAGAATTATGCAATCTGAATAATGCTATAGAAGGGTTAGATATAATATCTAATAATCCAATAGAAGCAAAAACTGAATTAATGGATCAAGAAGGTTGTAATCATGATTGGATAAAAGGAAGAGGTGATTATAATATAAAATGTATTTTATGTATATACTATCCTAGTCAAGAAAATAGATTTACATGTAGTAAATGCTTAAAGCAAGCTTGTATTTCATGCTTAAAAGAAAATAATCAGAAATGGAGACAAGAGGTAGAGTTAGAACCAGATGATAAAATATTAGCAAGTAGAGTTAGAAATTTAGAACACAGAATAAATAACTTAGAAGCAGAACTAGAAGAGCTAAGAATTAAGATAGAACTTAATGAAGAAAGTAAGGCAGTAGAAAATGTTACTGGTAATACTGAGCTTAGGGATCAAGCAATAGCCACCAGAAAAAATGATAAGACTATACAATTAAAAGATGCCATAATAAGCTTTGGGAGCAAATATATAGTTAAGCTACCATTTAGAGAGATAGTAGGAATAAGAATACCTATAAAATTAAACTTAACTCCTACCGTCACTTATAAAATATTAGCATTGGTAGATACTGGTTGTACTAAGAATATTATACATGATAAATATTTTACAAGATGTCCAGAAATAGTTCATACAATAGACCAAGATAAAGCAGAAATATCTACTGATATGTCTGGAATAAAAAGGCCTCATAATCAATTAGCTTATAATGTTGAAATACAAATAAATAATACAAAATACATAATAGACGAAATTACAATAAGAGATCTATCTATGATAAATGTTGATATGTTATTAGGATTAAGATTTTTACAATATTCAGTACAAACAACGATCATACATGAACAGGGAATTACATTCATTCCTCATCAAGATAATATTCCATATATGACAGAAATACGTAAATCTATAAATTCTAATTTAGAAACTGAAGAATCTGAAAATTATATAGATGAAGAGTTAGGCGAAAATATAGAAATATTTCGTATAACAAATTCAAGTATAGAATGCATCAGTTTGCAATCACTAGCACCAAATTGGTATAGAGATATAAAATCTAAAAAAGACATAGATAAAATAGTACAAAGATTAGAAGATATTCAAATAATTGGAGAAATACCAATGAAGCATTGGGATAAGAATGGTATAGTTTGTAGAATTAATATAATAAACCCAAACTATATAGTTAAGACTAGTCCTATAGAAGCAACACCTAAAGACATAGAAGAATTTAAAATGCATATAGAAGAACTACTAAAATCAGGAGCAATAAGAGAAAGCCGAAGTCCTCATAGATCAGCAGCATTTATAGTTAGAAATCATGCTGAAATAGCTAGAGGAAAATCAAGAATGGTTATTAATTATAAAAGACTAAATGATAATACTATAGAAGATGGATATAATATTCCAAATAAGCAAGAATGGATAAATAGGATACAAGGATGTAAATATTTCTCAAAATTTGATTTAAAAGCTGGGTTTTGGCAAGTAAAAATGGCAGAAGAATCAATAGAATGGACAGCTTTCACATGTCCTCAAGGTCATTTTGAATGGATAGTAATGCCTTTAGATTAAAAAATGCCCCTGCTTTATTTCAAAGGAAAATGCAGAATATCTTTAATGAAAATCAAGAATTTATATTGGTCTATATTGATGATCTTTTAATCTTTTCAAAATCCTACAAGGAGCATATAGCTCATTTAGAAATATTTTTTAGAAAGGTAGAACAACATGGGTTGATACTTTCTAAAAGAAAAATGGAAATATGCAAAGAAAAGATAAATTTTCTAGGTCATGAAATTGGAGACGGAAAAATTCATTTACAAGATCATATTGCAAAGAAAATTTTACAATTTCCTGATGTCATGAATGATAAAAAGACTTTACAACAATTCTTAGGAATAGTAAATTATGCTAGAAATTATATTGAGAATTTAGCAAAGCTAGCTGGTCCACTGTATTCAAAGTTAAGAAAACATGGGCAAAAACATTTTAACTCTGAAGACATAAAACTAGTAAGAAATATAAAAGAAAGGGTCAAAGATTTAAAACCCTTAGAGCTACCTTTGGATGATAATTATTTTATTATAGAGACAGATGCATCAGAATTAGGATGGGGTGCAATACTTAAACAAAAGCCGCACAAATACTCATCAAAGTTAGAAGAAAAAATATGTAGATATGTTTCAGGTAAATATAAGTTAAAAGCAATAAATAATACAGATAGAGAAATTTTAGCTGTTATCAATGCAATAAATGCTTTCAGATTATACCTAGGATTCAAAGAGTTCACAGTAAGGACAGACTGTGAAGCCATATGCAAGTATTATAATAAAGTTAATAGTAAGAAAAGTTCAACTAGGAGATGGGTTCTATTTGAAGATATTATTACCGGAAATGGTTATAAAGTAATATTTGAGCATATAAAGGGTAAAGATAATACTTTACCTGATATATTTTCAAGATCATCTATTTTGCAGGAATGAAGAAAGGAACAAGCCCTGTCGGCGGTGAATATTTCAGTTTTGGAACTGATAATAAATTAAGAATTTTCCCACCAAATACATTTAAATTTAAGCCTCGAGATCATATTGCTCTAGATGAAATACAAGAATGCATCTTAGATAATTTCTGGTTCCAATACAATAATAAGAGAGAAGACAGAGGTTATATGCTAGCAATATTGAATAGCTTAGCTGAATATTTTCATATGATTAATGGAAAAATACAGCTAAAAGAACTATCTGGAAATATGGAGAAAAAACCCATATATGTTATATATAGGGGAAAAACACCAGGAATATATATAACATTTGAATCAATCATAGCCCAACAAGTAGAAAGAGAAAATGATGGAGGAGTATCATGGAAAAAATATACAGATATTGATCAAGCTCTTTCATATGCGAGAAGTATTTTGGGAATAAATTATTTCATAGAACCAGCAGCAAAAGACTATATTCAAAAATATAAAAGGGCAAAAGATGTGAAAATAAATTTGCCAGGAGTAAATATAAGAGAAGAAGGATCTTCAAGAATACCCACATATAAAGATGTTGTAAAAAAAGAGACAAAATTGCTGAATAATGAAATTATTGAGAAAAAGGTAAAAGAAAAACTAGAATCAATAATTCCTCAGTTAAAGAAAAATATAATGGAAGAAGTCTTGCAGGAAGTAAGACATGAAATAAATGGGAAGTTTGAAGATATAAATCAAGATTACGAAGAAAATATAAAGAGAGATTATGAAGAATATATAAAGAAAGACTATGAGTCAAAAATACAAATATCCGAGGATGATAATAATAATAATGATGACATGTTGGATGATCACATGTTAGACATCATAGGTCATGGGCAACAGCCAGAATATTAGATGAAGTCAATATAGCTTCAATTCAATATATATAAAAGAATAGTCATTCCTTATGTTGATAAGGTGTTATCAACAATTTGGCCGTGGGAAGATAATATAAGCATGCCTGTGATTTGATTTGATGTTTGCACATCAATCATTCGGGCGTGGAAGACCATACCCAGAAAATTCCAAAAATCCAAAAAATATCACGTGAAGATAAGCCTGTCAGAGGACAGCGCAAAAGGAATATACAGTGACACTACTGTAGCCAGGACAATTATTAAAGACAGCAGCACCGTCCAGCTGTCCAGGCAACAGTACTAGAAGATAATTGAAGACGCAGCATCCTTATCCTCCAGAAGGCAGAAGTCTTCGACTCGAAGCAAGCCAGAGGATAAGCACGAAGGCACTCCAGAAGACTCCACTGGGTCTTTAAAAGGAGATGTCCGACGCCCGCATTCATCAGAGAAAAAGATCGAAGATCGAAGATCGAAGATCGAAGATCGACCACCACGGAAGAACGAAAGATCAGACCTCATTCCACACACTGAAGATCAGCAGCGCTCTCTTCAGTCCACTCCACTTCCACTCCACTCACACATACGCCATGAAGATATAATCTCAGAAGCCATCTGAAGATCATCCACCGAATAGTAATACTCCACTTCCGTTGTATTACTCCACCACCAGTATTGTAAATTAGAGAATAAGAGAAGGCCACGTGATCTTCCTGAGCTTGTAAGGTAATCTAAGGTTTGTGGTAAGTGCTTGGGGTTTCCCGAAAGGGAAAGCCGTATGTAAGCTTGCTCTGTGGAAATGAATTAAGCTTTCCTATTTTAATCCCTGTTTTCCTTTAAGCTCGTTCATATGGGGCGATGTCTCTATGCTAGGGACCCTAGAGGAGAAACCTCTGCGTGTGTTGTTCTCGTGTTAGCCCTGGTAGTGGCGTCTGTAGAGAACCTTGTTTGCGCAGAGAAGTGTTCCCTTCGGGTGGAACTGCCTGGGGAGACGATAGAGCCTGAGTCCTGTGTGATCGTGGCTGGGGATAGCGAGGGAGAAGAACTGGTAGGCCCGGTTCTGAAGCGAGCTAGTGATGCATACGGTGAGTACCGAGTAGGACTGACACAAGCATAGTCTCACCACCGGCTGAAATTTTGGTCTCGCCAGCATGCACAAGATCCTGAGAATATTTACTTCCGCATACTGCATATTCGCTAATCACTCGCACTAGTTAATCACGCACGAATTCATCCATCCGCCACTCACGAAGTGCTCCGCATAGTGTCTCGAATAGTAGGCTGAATAGTAAAGCATTTGGGTGCCTGAGCCACTCGGGTGAAAGTGCTCGTGCACTGTTCATATTCCGAATTTGAATAGTACCCGGTATTTTGAATAGTACCGTGAATTTGAATAGTAGCCGCTGAATTTGAATAGTGCTGTGAATAGTAACTCGCGAATTTTAAATTTGAATTTCGGGTTCGAGTTTACGTCCCGGTTCCGTCCCGGCCGTCTACAGTGGTCTCTGATACCACTGTAGACGGCCGGGACGGAACCGGGGCGTAAACTCGAACTCGAAATTCAAATTTAAAATTCGCGAGTTACTATTCACAGCACTATTCAAATTCAGCGGCTACTATTCAAATTCACGGTACTATTCAAAATACCGGGTACTATTCAAATTCGGAATATGAACAGTGCACGAGCACTTTCACCCGAGTGGCTCAGGCACCCAAATGCTTTACTATTCAGCCTACTATTCGGCACTATTCGAGACACTATGCGGAGCACTTCGTGAGTGGCGGATGGATGAATTCGTGCGTGATTAACTAGTGCGAGTGATTAGCGAATATGCAGTATGCGGAAGTAAATATTCTCAGGATCTTGTGCAGGTGAAAGGTCTTGATGGCTAGAGGGGGGGTGAATAGCCTATTAAAATTTTCTACAACGACAAGCTAAACAAGTTTATCAATATAACAAATAGCGAGATGCGAGTTTTGCTTAGCCTATGGGTGTTTGCAAGCCACCTATCCAATTCACAATTCTAGTATTTGCACTCAACCGCACAAGTCAAACCGAGAAGTTAAGTACAACTACAACTAGCAAGCTACACAAGAGAACTACTCTAGCTAAGCTAGCTAGCTAGCAAAGATAACTAAGAAATTAATACAAGAGAGATAGGAGGGTATCACCGAGGGACGAAGTATTGAGCCAACCAATATGATCAACAATGAATACCAAGATAACCAAACACCGGGATCAATCAATCACAATATGAAAGTGATGACACGAAGATTTATCCCGAGGTTCACGTGCTTGCCGGCACGCTAGTCCCCGTTGTGTCCCTCTTCACCACGTGGTTCGGTGGCTAATCGGTCACACACCGAGCCTCTCAAAAGGCGCCACAAGAACCTACCAAATGGCAAAAGGTTTCAATGACACGAGCAATACACTAATGTTGCCTTTGGCGCTTCGCCGAGGTAGGCACAAACCCCTCACAATCACCGGAGGTGGCAAAGAACAAACACCAACTCTTGCCAACGCCTCCAAGCTGCTCCAAGCCGTCTAGGTGGCGGCAACCACCAAGAGAAACAAGAATCCCGCAGCAAATCAACCACCAAGTGCCAACTAGATGCTATCTCACAATGCAAATGCACTTGGATCACTCAATCTCACTTCGAATATGCAAAGAAGCAAGAGAGATGAGTGGGAGGGGAGTTGCTTAGCTCAAAGTGCTCACAAGTATGTCAAAAGTTCGAGAGTAAGAGCCTTGAGCCGGCCAACGAGTATTTATAGACGTACCCCTTCGAATATAGCCGTTAGAAACTTAAACAGCCGAAATCGGGGTGACCGGACGCGCTGGTCCAACTGACCGGACGCGCCGGTCGCCCAACGGCTAACACGTGAAACACTGACCGGACGCGCTGGTCCAAACGACCGGACGCGCTGGTCGCCCAACGGCTAACTGCGAAGCAACGACCGGACGCGCTGGTCCAACTGACCGGACGCGCCGGGAACGACCGGACGCGCTGGTCCCGTGTAGGACCGGACGCGCTGGTCGCCTGAGCAGCGCTCAACGAAACAGTGACCGGACGCGCTTAAGAAGATGACCGGACGCGACAGTGCCAGCGTCCGGTGAGAGTCCAGTAAGCTCCCTGGACGACCGGACGCGTCCGATCATCAGTGACCGGACGCGCCTCGCGTCCGATCATCGAACTGAAAAATGCGCAGACACTGAACACTGACCGGACGCGTCCGGTCCTGCAAGGACCGCGTCCGGTGCAGCGTCCGGTCACCTCTGTGACCTCCGTTCGCCTCTGTTTCTTTTTGGACTTCCGGCGTAGTGAAAAATAGGCATTTCAACTTGTCAAAAACGCCTGAATCCCGCGCTCGCAAGCTCGGCGGGAGGGAGAGAGAGACCCAAACCCTCTCTACCGCTTAAACTTCACCGCCATCGCAAACGTGCTAACACCACCAAGTGATCTCAACATATGTGAGTGTGTTAGCATTTTCACAATCATTTTTCGAGGCGATATTAGTTCTATCCAAATGCATATGATCATGAAATGCACATCTAGAGGCACTTAGGAGTTCAATAGCCGCGTCATTCCCCTCTTTATAGTACGGCTATCTATCCTATAATGTAACCACACCCACTAGGTGTCTTGGTTACTAAAACACAACCCTTAAGCATATACCTTTGCCTTGATCACGTAGGGTTGCGTCCGAATCCAAGTGTGGCCATCATGATCACCATGTCCATCTTGCCACCAACCTTGGAATGTACTAATCCTCATATGCTACATACAACTTAGGCATAGGATTAGTACTTAGGTATTGTCACTAATTACCAACACCAAACATAGGACTTTCAATCTCCCCCTTGTTGGTAATTGGTGACAAACCTTTCACAAAGATATTATGATAAAATTTTGATTGAACCCATGTCACATTGTCCAAGTATATTACCATGTGTAAGAATTATGGACATGTGATCATGAATTCAAATTGATAGCAATGGCTCCCCCTACATGTATGCTATATGTTTGGATTTTGGAAGCATACATGTTATATAGGAAAAATTAGGAGCATTGTCTACCAATAGGTGCTAAGTGTTTAAGATTATAGACCTTTGAAGCGTGATACCATCGGAGTTGCGATAAACACCATCTTAGCACCTTGTGTAGTTAGATTCCACTTGGAAAAGCACAAATATAACTAGAAACCTCGTGAGATCAACATTATAAGCAAGGTTCTAGTACCACTTTGAAAAACATGAAGCAACAAAAATCTAACTACTTCCTATTCATGCTAGTATCACAATGCATCATTCAAATTATACTAGCAAGTCATCACACAAGCAATGTATCGGAGAAAACAAAATGCATAACTATGCATCATACATATGAAGTGCACATAGAAATGCAACATTCATGTTTAAAGAGCTTGCTCCCCCTACTTGTGTGCTCAAAATTTTAGTTGATCCCATTCTTTTATCAATTCTCCCCTTTTAGAATCTATCTTGTGAACAACATTTTTCTCCCCCACAACATTGTCTTCCCCTTTGAGTTCTATCTTTGTGAACAATATTTTCTCCCCCTTTGGCACCAATTGACCACAAGGGGCAAACTATAGATAGATTATCATGTTGAAATATGGGGTGAGGATCAAGTTTATGATTCAACCTAGATTGCTTGCATAAATAAAATACTTCGGTTTGATCCAAGGGCAAGCTTCTTCACACCTTACTAGAAGGGTTATCATGCACCATGTTGAAGCAAATATTTAGACAAGTTTTCTAGATTAAATACTTAGGATCACAAGCTACTTAAACAAGTTATATGCTACCACTAGATCATACAAGTCATGGAAACAATAGTGGCACCATATAAACTTCAAAGTTATTTTAATTTTCATGAATGATCCTAGAACATAAGAAATCATGACTAGATGCACTAAACAAGTCCTTAGCATAGAATGTATGACATGTCAACCAATTGTACCTTGGGGCTCGAAGGAGAGGCATGTCATATATGGGGTGCATCAACTCATGTTGGAGAAGTCAAGTATGTTCAACTCATTCTTTAGCTTGTGAAATCTCTTCTCATCAAGTGGCTTGGTGAATAGATCGGCTAATTGATCTTCGGTGCCCACACTCTCAATGGCAATGTCACCCTTTTGTTGATGATCTCTAATAAAATGATGGCGAACATCAATATGCTTTGTTCTTTGATGTTGAACCGGATTGTTGGTTAGCTTTACGGCACTTTCATTGTCACATAGCAATGGCACATTCTTGAAATTGATTCCAAAATCCTTCAATGTTGCCTTCATCCACAAGATTTGTGCACAACAACTACCCGCGGCGATGTATTCGGCTTCGGCGGTAGATAGTGCAATACTATTTTGCTTCTTGGATGACCATGAGACAAGTGATCTTCCCAACAATTGACAAGTCCCGGAAGTGCTCTTTCTCTCCACTTTATCACCAGCATAGTCGGAATCCGAATATCCAACTAGCTCAAAACTTGCACCTTTGGGATACCACAATCCAACATCTTGTGTATGCTTTAAGTACCTCAATATTCTCTTTGTTGCCTTCAAATGACTTTCTCTTGGTGAGGCTTGAAATCTTGCACACATGCATACACTAAACATCACATCGGGCCTTGATGCCGTCACATAGAGTAGGCTACCAATCATCGATCTATATAGCTTTTGATCCACCATGTTGCCACTCTTGTCACTATCCAAGCTTCCACTAGTGCCCATTGGAGTTGTAATACTCTTTGCATCTTCCATGCCAAACTTCTTGAGCATATCTTTGATGTACTTGGTTTGGCTTACAAATGTTCCTTCCTTCATTTGTTTGATTTGAAGTCCAAGAAAGTAACTAAGTTCACCAATCATTGACATTTCAAATTCCTTGGCCATCATTTTACCAAACTCATCACAATAATCTTGATTGGTTGAACCGAATATGATATCATCAACATATATTTGCAACACAAACAAGTCTTTCTCAATCTTCTTGGTGAATAGTGTTGTATCAACTTTGCCCATGACAAATCCTTTGGATAGCAAGAAGTCCCTCAATCTTTCATACCATGCTCTAGGTGCTTGCTTCAATCCATACAAAGCTTTTCTCAACTTGTAGACATGATTGGGTTTCTTGTCATCTTCAAAACCGGGAGGTTGCTCCACATACACCTCCTCTTGAATGTACCCATTTAGAAATGCACTCTTCACATCCATTTGATATAGCTTGATATTGTGAGCACAAGCATAGGCAAGTAAGATCCTAATTGCTTCCAATCTTGCAACCGGGGCATAAGTTTCACCAAAGTCAAGACCCTCTATTTGTGTGTAACCTTGAGCCACTAGTCTTGCTTTGTTCCTTACTACTATCCCATCTTGATCTTGCTTGTTGCGAAAGACCCATCTTGTTCCAATGACATTGTGATCCTTAGGCCTTTCAACTAGTTCCCATACTTCATTTCTCTTGAAGTTGTTGAGCTCTTCATGCATTGCATTTACCCAATCCGGATCTCTCAATGCTCTATCAATGTCCTTGGGTTCTTCCATTGACACAAAAGATGAGTGAGCACAAAACGATGCCAATCTTGATCTAGTTTGAACTCCTCTTTGTATGTCACCAATGATGGAATCCAATGGATGGTCTCTTGCAATGTTAGTTGGTTGAAGCACTTGGACTTGATTGCTTGAATGTTGATGTTGATCATGAGTTGGAGATGATGAACTAGCCACTTGTTGATTTTGTTGTACTTGAGATGATGTACTAGCTTGATTTTGCATTAGAGAACCACTAGCTTGTGTAATTGGACTTTGGAGCACTTGATCTTTGTTGTCATCCACATCAATAACTTGCTTTGGTCTAATATCACCAATATCCATTTCTTTCATAGCATTAGTCAATTGAGTTCCTCTCACATCATCCAAGTTATCTTCCTCATCTTGAGAACCATTTGTTTCATCAAACTCAACATCATGCACTTCTTCAAGTAAACCACTAGCCAAATTCCAAACTCTATAAGCTTTGCTAGTAGTTGAGTAACCAAGTAGAAATCCTTCATCACATTTCTTCTCAAACTTGCTTAATCTAGTGCCCTTCTTCAAGATGTAGCATTTGCAACCAAATACCCGAAAGTATGCAATGTTGGGCTTTCTTCCATTTAAGATCTCATATGGTGTCTTCTCTAGAAACTTGTGGCAATAGAGGCGGTTGCTATAGAAGCAAGCCGTGTTGATTGTTTCGGCCCAAAATGAATGACTCACATTATACTCATTCAACATTGATCTTGCCATATCAATCAAAGTTCTATTTTTCCTCTCAACTAAGCCATTAGATTGAGGTGTATACTTGGCCGAGAATTGATGTTTGATTCCAAGCTCATCACATAGCTCATCAACTCTTGTGTTTCTAAACTCACTTCCATTGTCACTTCTTACTTTCTTGATTATGGTCTCAAACTCATTTTGCACTCTCTTGATGAACTTCTTGAATATGTCAAATACATCACTCTTGTCCACAAGAAAGAATACCCATGTGTATCTAGTGAAATCATCCACAATCACAAAACCATACTTGTTGCCACCAATGCTTGTGTATGTAGTTGGCCCAAATAGATCCATGTGCAACAACTCAAATGCCTTGGAAGTACTCATAATGCTCTTCAATGGATGAGTGTTGCCTACTTGCTTTCCGGCTTGACATGCACTACATAGCTTATCCTTCTCAAATGTGACATCCTTCAAGCCTCTAACTAAGTCATGCTTTACTAACTTGTTCAATTGCTTCATACCAACATGACCAAGTCTTCTATGCCATAACCAACCCATACTTGATTTGGTGAGCAAGCATGTTGAAAGTTGAGTGTCACTAGCATTGAAATCAACCAAGTATAGATTCTCATATCTAAAGCCTTTGAAGATCAAGTTAGAGCCATCAACACTAACTATCT
Source organism: Saccharum hybrid cultivar R570 (assembly GCA_038087645.1). NCBI lineage: Eukaryota > Viridiplantae > Streptophyta > Magnoliopsida > Poales > Poaceae > Saccharum > Saccharum hybrid cultivar. Next base: position 30,302,107 of record JAQSUU010000001.1, on the reverse strand, counting down.
CCACATCATCAACACCAAATATGCACTTGAAACCGAGATCACATAATTGAGCAACTGACAACAAGTTGAAATTGAGCTTTTCAACTAGTAGCACATTGGAGATGCTATGATCATTTGAGATTGCAATCCTTCCAAGAGCCTTTACATTACCCTTGCTATTGTCACCAAATGTGATGCTATCAATGCCACTATCATTTGATTTGAGAGAGTTGAACATTCTTGAATCACCGGTCATATGTTGAGAGCATCCACTATCAAGCACCCAATGCCTTCCTCCGGCCTTGTAATTTACCTACAAAACAAATTAATATTTCTTAGGTACCCATACTTGCTTGGGTCCTTGGAGGTTAGTCACTAAGCTCTTTGGTACCCAAATGGCCTTCTTCTTTGGGCCCACAATTGGTGTACCAACAAACCTAGCACGCACACCTTTCTCACCCTTGGTAAGCACATAACAAGAATCAAAAGGAATGTAAGGTACATTAGCATTTTTCTTGTTCTTGTTCATTTTATTGCAATTAATCTCTAGATGCCCAACTTGCTTGCATCTATTGCAATAATGACCATTGCTCTTCACAAAGCTAGGCTTGTGAGTTGCAAAGGCCGCCTTGCCCTTCTTGGGAGTATAGCCTAAACCCTCTTTGTTAAGAGAGAACCTTTGGCTACCCAAGCATTTTAGCAAGCGAGCATCCCCACCATAGGCATTGCCTAATGCACGGGTGAGATCATCCACCTCTCTCTTGAGAGTCTTATTCTCAACCATAAGTGATGAATCACTAGTAGTAGAGGTAGAGTTAGTTGTGGTGGATGATGATGAGCTACATGAAGCATTAGTCGGACCAACAAATAAAGAGTCATCAATAATATCACATGTTAGTCCAATATCACAAGTGACAATCACTTGCTCCTCCTTAGCTTCCTTCATGAGCTTCTCCAACTTGAGGTCCTTCTCCTTGATGAGCTCAAGTAGAGAGGAGTGGGCTTCCTCAAGCCTAGTGTGAGCAACTTCAAGGTCCTCGTGGTCTTCCTTTAGACACTCACGAGAGGCCTCTAGCTCATCAAAGGATTTCCTAAGAGCTTTGAGCTCTTGTTCAATTCCTTTGCACTCCTTACTCTTTTTGAGAGCAAGAAGCTCCTCCATCAAGGCATCATTTTCATTGCTCTTGGCAATGAGCTCTTGTTCCAAGATTTTGTATTTCTTGGTTGTCCTCTTGTAGCCCTTGCTCATTTGATCTATTATGCCTAATAGATCATCCTTGGAGTAGTCCTCATCCTCCTCATCATCACTCCTACAATCATCACTAGCACAAGAATCATCATCACTATCATCATGTTTTACCTTGGTAGGCTTGGCCATAAGGCATGTTGATGTAGTGTCGAAGATGGATGGCTTGTTGGAGAGGGCGATGTTTGCAGTGGCTCGTCGAGTGATCCTCTCATCATCACTAGAGCTTTCATCATCATCACTATCAGAGTTGTCACTATCCCAAGTGACTACATAACCACCACCCTTCTTCTTCTTGTTGAAAGTGAAGCTCTTCTTTGCTTTCTTCTCCTTCTTGTTCTTCTTCAACTTTAACTCCCCATCATTATATCTTTTGTCTTCATAGGGGCACTTTGCCACTGCATGATCGGGGCTATTGCAATTGTAGCAAAGCACCTCCTTTGCCTTCATGAAGTCCCTTCTCTTTCTTGCACCATAGCCTTTCTTCTTCATGAACCGACCCATCTTTTGCACTAGAAGGGCCATGATCTCATCATCAAATGGATCATCATCATCATCATCAACCTTGCTCTTGCCCTTAGAGGATGAAGCCTTGAATGCAATGGGCTTCTCTTGCTTGACCTTGCTTTCCTTCTTCTCTTCTACCTCATCTTCATCATCATTGTATTGGGCATCGGTCATTATATCTCCAAGCACATTGGTTGGTTTGACCTTGTCCAATCCCTCTCTAAAGATCATTCTTCTCAAGGTGGCAAACTTCTTGGGTAAGCACATCAAGAACTTGTGTGAGAAGTCCTTGTCCTCAACCTTCTCCCCAAGCCCCTTGAGATCATTGACAATGACTTAGAGCCTATAGAACATCTCCGGGATGGATTCATCATCCTTCATCTTGAATGTGGAGAACTTGTCCTTGAGCATATATAGTTTAGCACTTTTTACCGTTGAAGTACCTTCATATGTTTCTTCAAGCCTTATCCAAAGCTCATTTGCCTTTTCAAGATCTTTGATTTGCTCAAATACTTTATCATCAATGGCACGATAGATTGTGTCAAGTGCCGCTGTATTGCATTGTTTGTTGATGCGGTCATTGGGAGTGAGGTTTTCCTCATCAAGAATGACGTATCCTTCTTTGGTCACATCCCAAACCTTCTCATGTATATTGCCTAGATATTGCTTCATCTTCCTTTTCCAATGATCAAAGGAAGAGACGCCATCAAAGAATGGAGGCTTGCCATTAACATGATTGAACATAACTTGAGCCATCTTACACCGAGGTTGTTAAGCCTTACAAACGGTGACCACGGCTCCGATACCACTTGAAAGGTCTTGATGGCTAGAGGGGGGGTGAATAGCCTATTAAAATTTTCTACAACGACAAGCTAAACAAGTTTATCAATATAACAAATAGCGAGATGCGAGTTTTGCTTAGCCTATGGGTGTTTGCAAGCCACCTATCCAATTCACAATTCTAGTATTTGCACTCAACCGCACAAGTCAAACCGAGAAGTTAAGTACAACTACAACTAGCAAGCTACACAAGAGAACTACTCTAGCTAAGCTAGCTAGCTAGCAAAGATAACTAAGAAATTAATACAAGAGAGATAGGAGGGTATCACCGAGGGACGAAGTATTGAGCCAACCAATATGATCAACAATGAATACCAAGATAACCAAACACCGGGATCAATCAATCACAATATGAAAGTGATGACACGAAGATTTATCCCGAGGTTCACGTGCTTGCCGGCACGCTAGTCCCCGTTGTGTCCCTCTTCACCACGTGGTTCGGTGGCTAATCGGTCACACACCGAGCCTCTCAAAAGGCGCCACAAGAACCTACCAAATGGCAAAAGGTTTCAATGACACGAGCAATACACTAATGTTGCCTTTGGCGCTTCGCCGAGGTAGGCACAAACCCCTCACAATCACCGGAGGTGGCAAAGAACAAACACCAACTCTTGCCAACGCCTCCAAGCTGCTCCAAGCCGTCTAGGTGGCGGCAACCACCAAGAGAAACAAGAATCCCGCAGCAAATCAACCACCAAGTGCCAACTAGATGCTATCTCACAATGCAAATGCACTTGGATCACTCAATCTCACTTCGAATATGCAAAGAAGCAAGAGAGATGAGTGGGAGGGGAGTTGCTTAGCTCAAAGTGCTCACAAGTATGTCAAAAGTTCGAGAGTAAGAGCCTTGAGCCGGCCAACGAGTATTTATAGACGTACCCCTTCGAATATAGCCGTTAGAAACTTAAACAGCCGAAATCGGGGTGACCGGACGCGCTGGTCCAACTGACCGGACGCGCCGGTCGCCCAACGGCTAACACGTGAAACACTGACCGGACGCGCTGGTCCAAACGACCGGACGCGCTGGTCGCCCAACGGCTAACTGCGAAGCAACGACCGGACGCGCTGGTCCAACTGACCGGACGCGCCGGGAACGACCGGACGCGCTGGTCCCGTGTAGGACCGGACGCGCTGGTCGCCTGAGCAGCGCTCAACGAAACAGTGACCGGACGCGCTTAAGAAGATGACCGGACGCGACAGTGCCAGCGTCCGGTGAGAGTCCAGTAAGCTCCCTGGACGACCGGACGCGTACGATCATCAGTGACCGGACGCGCCTCGCGTCCGATCATCGAACTGAAAAACGCGCAGACACTGAACACTGACCGGACGCGTCCGGTCCTGCAAGGACCGCGTCCGGTGCAGCGTCCGGTCACCTCTGTGACCTCCGTTCGCCTCTGTTTCTTTTTGGACTTCCGGCGTAGTGAAAAATAGGCATTTCAACTTGTCAAAAACGCCTGAATCCCGCGCTCGCAAGCTCGGCGGGAGGGAGAGAGAGACCCAAACCCTCTCTACCGCTTAAACTTCACCGCCATCGCAAACGTGCTAACACCACCAAGTGATCTCAACATATGTGAGTGTGTTAGCATTTTCACAATCATTTTTCGAGGCGATATTAGTTCTATCCAAATGCATATGATCATGAAATGCACATCTAGAGGCACTTAGGAGTTCAATAGCCGCGTCATTCCCCTCTTTATAGTATGGCTATCTATCCTATAATGTAACCACACCCACTAGGTGTCTTGGTTACTAAAACACAACCCTTAAGCATATACCTTTGCCTTGATCACGTAGGGTTGCGTCCGAATCCAAGTGTGGCCATCATGATCACCATGTCCATCTTGCCACCAACCTTGGAATGTACTAATCCTCATATGCTACATACAACTTAGGCATAGGATTAGTACTTAGGTATTGTCACTAATTACCAACACCAAACATAGGACTTTCAGCAGGCTGGCGAGACCAAAAATTCAGCCGGTGGTGAGACTATGCTTGTGTCAGTCCTACTCGGTACTCACCGTATGCATCACTAGCTCGCTTCAGAACCGGGCCTACCAGTTCTTCTCCCTCGCTATCCCCAGCCACGATCACACAGGACTCAGGCTCTATCGTCTCCCCAGGCAGTTCCACCCGAAGGGAACACTTCTCTAAGCAAACAAGGTTCTCTACAGACGCCACTACCAGGGCTAACACGAGAACAACACACGCAGAGGTTTCTCCTCTAGGGTCCCTAGCATAGAGACATCGCCCCATATGAACGAGCTTAAAGGAAAACAGGGATTAAAATAGGAAATCTTAATTCATTTCCACAGAGCAAGCTTACATACGGCTTTCCCTTTCGGGAAACCCCAAGCACTTACCACAAACCTTAGATTACCATACAAGCTCAGGAAGATCACGTGGCCTTCCCTTATTCTCTAATTTACAACACTGGTGGTGGAGTAATACAACGGAAGTGGAGTATTACTATTCGGTGGATGATCTTCAGATGGCTTCTGAGATCATGTCTTCATGGCGTATGTGTGAGTGGAGTGGAAGTGGACTGAAGAGAGCGCTGCTGATCTTCAGTGTGTGGAATGAGGTCTGATCTTTCGTTCTTCCGTGGTGGTCGATCGATGATGAATGCAGGCGCCGGGCTTCTCCTTTTAAAGACTGAGTGGAGCCTTCTGGAGTGCCTTCGTGCTTATCCTCTGGCTTGCTTCGAGTCGAAGTCTTCTGCCTTCTGGAGGATAAGGATGCTGCGTCTTCAATTATCTTCTTGTACTGTTGCCTGGACAGCTGGACAGTGCTGCTGTCTTCAATAATTGTCCTGGCTACAGTAGTGTCACTGTATATTCCTTTTGCGCTGTCCTCTGACAGGCTTATCTTGATATTTTTTGGATTTTTTGGATTTTTGGAATTTTCTGGGTATGGTCTTCCATGCCCGAATGATTGATGTGCAAACATCAAATCAAATCACAGGCATGCTTATATTATCTTCCCACGGCCAAATTGTTGATAACACCTTATCAACATAAGGAATGACTATTCTTTTATATATATTGAATTGAAGCTATATTGACTTCATCTAATATTCTGGCTGTTGCCCATGACCTCTGATGTCTAACATGTGATCATCCAACATGTCATCATTATTATTATTATCATCCTCGGATATTTGTATTTTTGACTCATAGTCTTTCTTTATATATTCTTCATAATCTCTCTTTATATTTTCTTCGTAATCTTGATTTATATCTTCAAACTTCCCATTTATTTCATGTCTTACTTCCTGCAAGACTTCTTCCATTATATTTTTCTTTAACTGAGGAATTATTAATTCTAGTTTTTCTTTTACCTTTTTCTCAATAATTTCATTATTCAGCAATTCTGTCTCTTTTTTTACAACATCTTTATATGTAGGTATTCTTGAAGATCCTTCTTCTCTTATATTTACTCCTGGCAAATTTATTTTAACATCTTTTGCCCTTTTATATTTTTGAATATAGTCTTTTGCTGCTGGTTCTATGAAATAATTTATTCCCAAAATACTTCTCGCATATGAAAGAGCTTGATCAATATCTGTATATTTTTTCCATGATACTCCTCCATCATTTTCTCTTTCTACTTGTTGGGCTATGATTGATTCAAATGTTATATATATTCCTGGTGTTTTTCCTCTATATATAACATATATGGGCTTTTTCTCCATATTTCCAGATAACTCTTTTGGCTGCAACTTTCCATTAATCATATGAAAATATTCAGCTAAGCTATTTAGTATTGCTAGCATATAACCTCTGTCTTCTCTCTTATTATTATATTGGAACCAGAAATTGTCTAAGATGCATTCTTGTATTTCATCTAGAGCAATATGATCTCGAGGCTTAAATTTAAATGTATTTGGTGGGAATATTCTTAGCTTATTATCAGTTCCAAAACTGAAATATTCACCTCCAATAGGACTTGCTCCTTTCTTCATTCCTGCAAAATAGAGGATCTTGAAAATATATCGGGTAAAGTATTATCTTTTCCTTTTATATGCTCAAATATTACTTTATAACCATTTCCAGTAATAATATCTTCAAATAAAACCCATCGTCTAGTTGAACTTTTCTTACTATTGACCTTATTATAATACTTGCATATGGCTTCACAGTCTGTCCTTACTGTGAACTCTTTGAATCCTAGGTATAATCTGAAAGCATTTATTGCATTGATAACAGCTAAAATTTCTCTATCTGTATTATTTATTGCTTTTAACTTATATTTACCTGAAGCATATCTACATATTTTTTCTTCTAACTTTGATGAGTATTTGTGCGGCTTTTGTTTAAGTATTGCACCCCATCCTAATTCTGATGCATCTGTCTCTATAATAAAATAATTATCATCCAAAGGTAGCTCTAAGGGTTTTAAATCTTTGACCCTTTCTTTTATATTTCTTACTAGTTTTATGTCTTCAAAGTTAAAATGCTTTTGCCCATTTTTTCTTAACTTTGAATACAGTGGACCAGCTAGCTTTGCTAAATTCTCAATATAATTTCTAGCATAATTTACTATTCCTAAGAATTGTTGTAAAGTCTTTTTATCATTCATGACATCAGGAAATTGTAAAATTTTCTTTGCAATATGATCTTGTAAATGAAGTTTTCCGTCTCCAATTTCATGACCTAGAAAATTTATCTTTTCTTTGCATATTTCCATTTTTCTTTTAGAAAGTATCAACCCATGTTGTTCTACCTTTCTAAAAAATGTTTCTAAATGAGCTATATGCTCCTTGTAGGATTTTGAAAAGATTAAAAGATCATCAATATAGACCAATATAAATTCTTGATTTTCATTAAAGATATTCTGCATTTTCCTTTGAAATAAAGCAGGGGCATTTTTTAATCCTAAAGGCATTACTATCCATTCAAAATGACCTTGAGGACATGTGAAAGCTGTCCATTCTATTGATTCTTCTGCCATTTTTACTTGCCAAAACCCAGCTTTTAAATCAAATTTTGAGAAATATTTACATCCTTGTATCCTATTTATCCATTCTTGCTTATTTGGAATATTATATCCATCTTCTATAGTATTATCATTTAGTCTTTTATAATTAATAACCATTCTTGATTTTCCTCTAGCTATTTCAGCATGATTTCTAACTATAAATGCTGCTGATCTATGAGGACTTCGGCTTTCTCTTATTGCTCCTAATTTTAGTAGTTCTTCTATATGCATTTTAAATTCTTCTATGTCTTTAGGTGTTGCTTCTATAGGACTAGTCTTAACTATATAGTTTGGGTTTATTATATTAATTCTACAAACTATACCATTCTTATCCCAATGCTTCATTGGTATTTCTCCAATTATTTGAATATCTTCTAATCTTTGTACTATTTTATCTATGTCTTTTTTAGATTTTATATCTCTATACCAATTTGGTGCTAGTGATTGCAAACTGATGCATTCTATACTTGAATTTGTTATATGAAATATTTCTATATTTTCGCCTAACTCTTCATCTATATAATTTTCAGATTCTTCAGTTTCTAAATTAGAATTTATAGATTTACGTATTTCTGTCATATATGGAATATTATCTTGATGAGGAATGAATGTAATTCCCTGTTCATGTATGATCGTTGTTTGTACTGAATATTGTAAAAATCTTAATCCTAATATCATATCAACATTTATCATAGATAGATCTCGTATTGTAATTTCGTCTATTATGTATTTTGTATTATTTATTTGTATTTCAGCATTATAAGCTAATTGATTATGAGGCCTTTTTATTCTAGACATATCAGTAGATATTTCTGCTTTATCTTGGTCTATTGTATGAACTATTTCTGGACATCTTGTAAAATATTTATCATGTATAATATTCTTAGTACAACCAGTATCTACCAATGCTAATATTTTATAAGTGACGGTAGGAGTTAAGTTTAATTTTATAGGTATTCTTATTCCTACTATCTCTCTAAATGGTAGCTTAACTATATATTTGCTCCCAAAGCTTATTATGGCATCTTTTAATTGTATAGTCTTATCATTTTTTCTGGTGGCTATTGCTTGATCCCTAAGCTCAGTATTACCAGTAACATTTTCTACTGCCTTACTTTCTTCATTAAGTTCTATCTTAATTCTTAGCTCTTCTAGTTCTGCTTCTAAGTTATTTATTCTGTGTTCTAAATTTCTAACTCTACTTGCTAATATTTTATCATCTGGTTCTAACTCTACCTCTTGTCTCCATTTCTGATTATTTTCTTTTAAGCATGAAATACAAGCTTGCTTTAAGCATTTACTACATGTAAATCTATTTTCCGCCACTACCAGGGCTAATGAACGAGCTTAAAGGAAAACAGGGATTAAAACAGGAAAGCTTAATTCATTTCCACAGAGCAAGCTTACATACGGCTTTCCCTTTCGGGAAACCCCAAGCACTTACCACAAACCTTAGATTACCTTACAAGCTCAGGAAGATCACGTGGCCTTCCCTTATTCTCTAATTTACAACACTGGTGGTGGAGTAATACAACGGAAGTGGAGTATTACTATTCGGTGGATGATCTTCAGATGGCTTCTGAGATCATGTCTTCATGGCGTATGTGTGAGTGGAGTGGAAGTGGACTGAAGAGAGCGCTGCTGATCTTCAGTGTGTGGAATGAGGTCTGATCTTTCGTTCTTCCGTGGTGGTCGATCGATCATGAATGCAGGCGCCGGGCTTCTCCTTTTAAAGACTGAGTGGAGACTTCTGGAGTGCCTTCGTGCTTATCCTCTGGCTTGCTTCGAGTCGAAGTCTTCTGCCTTCTGGAGGATAAGGATGCTGCGTCTTCAATTATCTTCTTGTACTGTTGCCTGGACAGCTGGACGGTGCTGCTGTCTTCAATAATTGTCCTGGCTACAGTAGTGTCTCAAGATGGCAACGGGTACATACCCGACGGGTAGTGTCCACCCGTACCCGTACCCGCACCCGCAAAATTTTACCCGTCGGGTTACCCGTACCCGCATGCGGGTAAAAAAATAGTTCCATACCCGTACCCGCCGGGTAATTCTCACCCGACGGGTAACCCGTACCCGATAGCATACCCGAAAATTACCTAAAAATATCAAATAGTCACATACAAAAATAAATCATTCTAAGCTTCCAACAAGTTACAAACATGCTAACAAACATTATTAGCATCATTACAACAAAGGCAATCTACTAGAAATATAGTGGATGTCTCAATGGACCAAATTCATGACTTATATGCGCTAAAATAACTGAGGTTGACTAATTATTTTTGCGGGTATGTCTTACCCGCGGGTATGCGGGTATGGGTAGTATACACCCGCACCCGTACCCGCATACCCGATGGGTATAGGATTTTGTCCAATAACGTACCCACGGGTACAAAATTCATTCCATACCCGTCTCTTTATCGGGTAATACCTGTCGGGTACTCGGGTTTCGGGTACCCGTTGCCATCTCTAGTAGTGTCACTGTATATTCCTTTTGCGCTGTCCTCTGACAGGCTTATCTTGATATTTTTTGGATTTTTTGGATTTTTGGAATTTTCTGGGTATGGTCTTCCACGCCCGAATGATTGATGTGCAAACATCAAATCAAATCACAGGCATGCTTATATTATCTTCCCACGGCCAAATTGTTGATAACACCTTATCAACATAAGGAATGACTATTCTTTTATATATATTGAATTGAAGCTATATTGACTTCATCTAATATTCTGGCTGTTGCCCATGACCTCTGATGTCTAACATGTGATCATCCAACATGTCATCATTATTATTATTATCATCCTCGGATATTTGTATTTTTGACTCATAGTCTTTCTTTATATATTCTTCATAATCTCTCTTTATATTTTCTTCGTAATCTTGATTTATATCTTCAAACTTCCCATTTATTTCATGTCTTACTTCCTGCAAGACTTCTTCCATTATATTTTTCTTTAACTGAGGAATTATTGATTCTAGTTTTTCTTTTACCTTTTTCTCAATAATTTCATTATTCAGCAATTCTGTCTCTTTTTTTACAACATCTTTATATGTGGGTATTCTTGAAGATCCTTCTTCTCTTATATTTACTCCTGGCAAATTTATTTTAACATCTTTTGCCCTTTTATATTTTTGAATATAGTCTTTTGCTGCTGGTTCTATGAAATAATTTATTTCCAAAATACTTCTCGCATATGAAAGAGCTTGATCAATATCTGTATATTTTTTCCATGATACTCCTCCATCATTTTCTCTTTCTACTTGTTGGGCTATAATTGATTCAAATGTTATATATATTCCTGGTGTTTTTCCTCTATATATAACATATATGGGCTTTTTCTCCATATTTCCAGATAACTCTTTTGGCTGCAACTTTCCATTAATCATATGAAAATATTCAGCTAAGCTATTTAGTATTGCTAGCATATAACCTCTGTCTTCTCTCTTATTATTATATTGGAACCAGAAATTGTCTAAGATGCATTCTTGTATTTCATCTAGAGCAATATGATCTCGAGGCTTAAATTTAAATGTATTTGGTGGGAATATTCTTAGCTTATTATCAGTTCCAAAACTGAAATATTCACCTCCAATAGGACTTGCTCCTTTCTTCATTCCTGCAAAATAGAGGATCTTGAAAATATATCGGGTAAAGTATTATCTTTTCCTTTTATATGCTCAAATATTACTTTATAACCATTTCCAGTAATAATATCTTCAAATAAAACCCATCGTCTAGTTGAACTTTTCTTACTATTGACCTTATTATAATACTTGCATATGGCTTCACAGTCTGTCCTTACTGTGAACTCTTTGAATCCTAGGTATAATCTGAAAGCATTTATTGCATTGATAACAGCTAAAATTTCTCTATCTGTATTATTTATTGCTTTTAACTTATATTTACCTGAAGCATATCTACATATTTTTTCTTCTAACTTTGATGAGTATTTGTGCGGCTTTTGTTTAAGTATTGCACCCCATCCTAATTCTGATGCATCTGTCTCTATAATAAAATAATTATCATCCAAAGGTAGCTCTAAGGGTTTTAAATCTTTGATCCTTTCTTTTATATTTTTTACTAGTTTTATGTCTTCAAAGTTAAAATGCTTTTGCCCATTTTTTCTTAACTTTGAATACAGTGGACCAGCTAGCTTTGCTAAATTCTCAATATAATTTCTAGCATAATTTACTATTCCTAAGAATTGTTGTAAAGTCTTTTTATCATTCATGACATCAGGAAATTGTAAAATTTTCTTTGCAATATGATCTTGTAAATGAATTTTTCCGTCTCCAATTTCATGACCTAGAAAATTTATCTTTTCTTTGCATATTTCCATTTTTCTTTTAGAAAGTATCAACCCATGTTGTTCTACCTTTCTAAAAAATGTTTCTAAATGAGCTATATGCTCCTTGTAGGATTTTGAAAAGATTAAAAGATCATCAATATAGACCAATATAAATTCTTGATTTTCATTAAAGATATTCTGCATTTTCCTTTGAAATAAAGCAGGGGCATTTTTTAATCCTAAAGGCATTACTATCCATTCAAAATGACCTTGAGGACATGTGAAAGCTGTCCATTCTATTGATTCTTCTACCATTTTTACTTGCCAAAACCCAGCTTTTAAATCAAATTTTGAGAAATATTTACATCCTTGTATCCTATTTATCCATTCTTGCTTATTTGGAATATTATATCCATCTTCTATAGTATTATCATTTAGTCTTTTATAATTAATAACCATTCTTGATTTTCCTCTAGCTATTTCAGCATGATTTCTAACTATAAATGCTGCTGATCTATGAGGACTTCGGCTTTCTCTTATTGCTCCTAATTTTAGTAGTTCTTCTATATGCATTTTAAATTCTTCTATGTCTTTAGGTGTTGCTTCTATAGGACTAGTCTTAACTATATAGTTTGGGTTTATTATATTAATTCTACAAACTATACCATTCTTATCCCAATGCTTCATTGGTATTTCTCCAATTATTTGAATATCTTCTAATCTTTGTACTATTTTATCTATGTCTTTTTTAGATTTTATATCTCTATACCAATTTGGTGCTAGTGATTGCAAACTGATGCATTCTATACTTGAATTTGTTATATGAAATATTTCTATATTTTCGCCTAACTCTTCATCTATATAATTTTCAGATTCTTCAGTTTCTAAATTAGAATTTATAGATTTACGTATTTCTGTCATATATGGAATATTATCTTGATGAGGAATGAATGTAATTCCCTGTTCATGTATGATCGTTGTTTGTACTGAATATTGTAAAAATCTTAATCCTAATATCATATCAACATTTATCATAGATAGATCTCGTATTGTAATTTCGTCTATTATGTATTTTGTATTATTTATTTGTATTTCAGCATTATAAGCTAATTGATTATGAGGCCTTTTTATTCTAGACATATTAGTAGATATTTCTGCTTTATCTTGGTCTATTGTATGAACTATTTCTGGACATCTTGTAAAATATTTATCATGTATAATATTCTTAGTACAACCAGTATCTACCAATGCTAATATTTTATAAGTGACGGTAGGAGTTAAGTTTAATTTTATAGGTATTCTTATTCCTACTATCTCTCTAAATGGTAGCTTAACTATATATTTGCTCCCAAAGCTTATTATGGCATCTTTTAATTGTATAGTCTTATCATTTTTTCTGGTGGCTATTGCTTGATCCCTAAGCTCAGTATTACCAGTAACATTTTCTACTGTCTTACTTTCTTCATTAAGTTCTATCTTAATTCTTAGCTCTTCTAGTTCTGCTTCTAAGTTATTTATTCTGTGTTCTAAATTTCTAACTCTACTTGCTAATATTTTATCATCTGGTTCTAACTCTACCTCTCGTCTCCATTTCTGATTATTTTCTTTTAAGCATGAAATACAAGCTTGCTTTAAGCATTTACTACATGTAAATCTATTTTCTTGACTAGGATAGTATATACAGAAAATACATTTTATATTATAATCACCTCTTCCTTTTATCCAATCATGATTACAACCTTCTTGATCCATTAATTCAGTTTTTGCTTCTATTGGATTATTAGATATTATATCTAACCCTTCCATATTATTAGATATTATATCTAACCCTTCTATAGCATTATCCAGATTGCATAATTCTTCATCACCTAAGGAGTTTATAAAATCATTATAACTTTGAACGTTATCTACTTCTTCTACATAACTTTCTAATAAAAACTGTTGACTACTTTCTAATTCTTCTACTTCTTTTATGATATATTTGGTATTACTACTTTGCACAACTTCTTCATTTGTAGTACAATCTAAGCTATTATTCTGCACAACTTCTTTAATATTATTATTCTTTTCTTCCTTCTTATTCACCTTAGCTTCATGTTTCTTTATCACAACAGGTGATTCAACATATTTATTCTCTAGCTTTCTTTCCTCCTTGATATTATTAAGATAATATATTTTTCGTATAAAATAGATTTCTTTATCTCTAATAGCATTCCATTCACATATCATAGAATTTTTGTATTCATCACGAACTTTGCTTAACTTTTGTTCATAATATTTTATTTCATTGTCTAAATCTAAATTATCCATTATCAACACTTCTAGTATATCCCTTAATTTCAAATTTTAATAACCAGGCTCTGATACCACTGTAGACGGCAGGGACGGGACCGAGGCGTAAACTCGAACTCGAAATTCAAATTTAAAATTCGCGAGTTACTATTCACAGCACTATTCAAATTCAGCGGCTACTATTCAAATTCACGGTACTATTCAAAATACCGGGTACTATTCAAATTCGGAATATGAACAGTGCACGAGCACTTTCACCCGAGTGGCTCAGGCACCCAAATGCTTTACTATTCAGCCTACTATTCGGCACTATTCGAGACACTATGCGGAGCACTTCGTGAGTGGCGGATGGATGAATTCGTGCGTGATTAACTAGTGCGAGTGATTAGCGAATATGCAGTATGCGGAAGTAAATATTCTCAGGATCTTGTGCAGGCTGGCGAGACCAAAAATTCAGCCGGTGGTGAGACTATGCTTGTGTCAGTCCTACTCGGTACTCACCGTATGCATCACTAGCTCGCTTCAGAACCGGGCCTACCAGTTCTTCTCCCTCGCTATCCCCAGCCACGATCACACAGGACTCAGGCTCTATCGTCTCCCCAGGCAGTTCCACCCGAAGGGAACACTTCTCTGCGCAAACAAGGTTCTCTACAGACGCCACTACCAGGGCTAACACGAGAACAACACACGCAGAGGTTTCTCCTCTAGGATCCCTAGCATAGAGACATCGCCCCATATGAACGAGCTTAAAGGAAAACAGGGATTAAAACAGGAAAGCTTAATTCATTTCCACAGAGCAAGCTTACATACGGCTTTCCCTTTCGGGAAACCCCAAGCACTTACCACAAACCTTAGATTACCTTACAAGCTCAGGAAGATCACGTGGCATTCCCTTATTCTCTAATTTACAACACTGATGGTGGAGTAATACAACGGAAGTGGAGTATTACTATTCGGTGGATGATCTTCAGATGGCTTCTGAGATCATGTCTTCATGGCGTATGTGTGAGTGGAGTGGAAGTGGACTGAAGAGAGCGCTGCTGATCTTCAGTGTGTGGAATGAGGTCTGATCTTTCGTTCTTCCGTGGTGGTCGATCGATGATGAATGCAGGCGCCGGGCTTCTCCTTTTAAAGACTGAGTGGAGCCTTCTGGAGTGCCTTCGTGCTTATCCTCTGGCTTGCTTCGAGTCGAAGTCTTCTGCCTTCTGGAGGATAAGGATGCTGCGTCTTCAATTATCTTCTTGTACTGTTGCCTGGACAGCTGGACGGTGCTGCTGTCTTCAATAATTGTCCTGGCTACAGTAGTGTCACTGTATATTCCTTTTGCGCTGTCCTCTGACAGGCTTATCTTGATATTTTTTGGATTTTTTGGATTTTTGGAATTTTCTGGGTATGGTCTTCCACGCCCGAATGATTGATGTGCAAACATCAAATCAAATCACAGGCATGCTTATATTATCTTCCCACGGCCTATATATATATATATATATATATATATATATATATATATATATATATATATTCATGCCACGGTTGGTACGCTCTGATGACGAAGGGGATCCCTTCATGGCCAATTGAGTACATGCTACTTCTGTGGTTCAGTTATGCGTTTTTCCTCATATGAATAATGCAGAGGATGCCCTGGTACAACATGTCTCCATTTGGCCTTGCATATCTCCATTTTTTGTGAAGAAGAACAGACACAACATGCATATGAATACATACTCACTTGCAGTGTCAGCTTTTATTTGTACTAGCTACCACGCAATTTGTGATGTGCAGTTTCTGGCCCATTCGTACACAGATCCGAGGGCGAAGATCGGACGATGTGAGGTCTCATCCTAGGCAGCCAAAACATCATCATTAAACTCCACCAAATAGCAGTTATGCCGCACCCATTTTTGCTCCATCATTGACTCAAAGTAGCTCTTTATTTCCTTCTTACAAATCATAGTCGCCTCATTTTTTTTAGTCAATCTAATCGAATGCACATTTACAGATGCTTTCACTACATATAGCCCACCAACCACAAGGATCAGTATATGCTTTTCTGTTTGGGAAAGAAATTTCAAGGTATATATTGTTATTTTTAATCCACCTACCAGTTCCATGTGCTGACATATCAGTGCACTTGCAGAGCTACAGCTTAAGTCTTGGTTGTTCCGGAAATGGCCATATAGTCTTTATGCTGATTGCATTATTTTTATTTTCTTTGGTTACTTCTTAGTTCCCAATAGATCATTAGTCATAGTGTTCTTAGCCAGGTCACACTTGGCCTTGACTTCTAAACGATTGCAGGCCTACATGTGATTCTTGGAACCTGTTAATTTTTCCTGGATATCTCATTATCCCATTGGCCTTGATTTCTAAACCATTGCAGGCCTACATGTGATTCTTGCAACATGCTATTTTTTTGTCTATCTCATTATCCCATCAAATGCCTCTGTTTGTGCATAGACATGATACACAGTATTGCTGCCCTGGGATAACTGCTGCTTTCCTTCTTTTATTAAATCACCTTGGTATATATGACGATCCTATCTGTTACTATGTGTTCCAAATGAAGTTGTCCAGAGATGGTACAAAGAAACAGGATACCATGTTACTCTAAACTGCAATTTAAATATGGTCCTCCTGTTTTCCTGTTACCAGGCGTTCCAAAAGTAGTTGTCCAGAGAGCTGGCAGTGTTTTGAGGACATGCATTCCAAAAAAAAAAAGGCACACATGTATTATAACAATTAAAGCAAACATGTTCATCTTCTGTCTTCCAGGGCACCAGCTGCTAGGTGAAAACCATTCCTTTGTTTGGTTCACATATTTTCTTGTTTAGGTGGATAAGGAACACTGATTCAGGATGTTGCAGTGTCCCATGCCACACCACTTCTGCTGTGCTCTGTTCACTTCATGATTGCAGCAATGATTTAGCAACCTACATAAGCAACTATCCGTATTTTATAAACCTTATTAATGCTAACATCGGTTTATTGGTTTGCTTCTAGGCAGAAAAAAAATGGTTTCCTTCTTCGCGGATTCCATCCACTGATTCTGCTAATCCAGCCATGTCACTGGTGAGTCATTGTACATTATGTTTAAATTTGTGGATTCAGCAATTCAGTTATTTTAGTGTCTCACCATGTATTGTGTACACCTTCCCTTGGTATATTTGTGATTGGGTGCCTATCTTAGAGTAGTATATTCAGATATATGGTTCTACCGTAAACGCTCCATCTCAGATCAGTATATATGATTTTACTATACAAAATTTTATAGCTCATAAAGTTAACACTTAGTTCAGCTTAACAATACTTTGTGTTTTTACTTTAGGATTTTAGTTCCAAGACAGATTAGATTTTGATTCATTGTTTTTACTGAATCTACGTCTTTTCTTATTTGTTTGTCCAGAAATATAGTGTCATTTAGGTTCATGAAGATGAGATGACAAGCGCCTTCCTCAAGTTTGCTTAGGTTTCCCTTAGGTTTGCTTGCAGCTTGCTTCCCAGCCATGGAGTCCCTTCACATTAAGCTTCAATTATGCAAGGTTATTAACTCATGGCTCATTTGCACCTCACACCATTGTTACAGTGAAGTGAACTGAATCGAGGTGCAACAATCTTACAGTGAAGTCAAACAAACCCAAAGCCTATTCTGTCACTCACTCTCTAAGTGTGCTCTCGCGACACTCCTTCCAGTGGTCTCAGGTTAAGTGTCCTAATTTACAATTATGCCATGCAACTCGGCTTTTTCAGCTTGCTCCTCTCAAAGTCTAATATTCTGCCCTCTATATCAGGCAAATATTTAACACGGATATTAAACTTAACCGCTTGTTCACTAGATGAAGCCCAGCTCCGTTTGTAAACTAAACATGTTAGCTTGCAATCTCAATTTGTCAATCTGATATTTTGGATCTTTATTCCTAAAGTCTAACTATCTACCGTGGTAGATGGTGAGTTGAATAGAGTGAGTAATGTTCTTAGCAATAACAGGTAAGCATTTTTGAACTTACCAATTATAAAATCTGAAGCTAATTCCTGCAATTCGTACTTGGTTTGGTACTATGGTTTGATTTGTACTGACCTTCAAAGTGGGCATGGCTGAAATATGTACATAATGTTTAACCTATTTTCAAGTTACCGAACTCAATACCTCAGTACTATAACACTGATAGTCTGTATTCCGGCTTAGTTTAATCAAGTTTATAGACCATTTACTAAATTGATACATTTGAGGGGCAAAGTATATTAAGTATTAACTGAAAGTTCTAACTGGAATTTCCAACGCTGCTGGCCAACAACTCCTTGCTTCTCTAAATTATTTCTCGAATTCATCAGCTCCAGTTTGGGTTCAGTTTCATATAGTTCGTTCTTTTGCTGTCAGTAACGACACAACTTTACCTTTATTGGTGATTCTCTCCACTATCAGTGCTGGGAACATATATGGAACACTATTTTATACGCTTAGTAAACCTTGGTTGCCAACTACAACAATACTTTATTATCAAAAGATTTGTGCTATCAGTTCATATGGCAAGCCTTCCTATCTTTTACACAGCTTCAAGCTAAGTTAATGCCTTCTCTGTTTAGATTTCTATGTTTTGCTTTGGTATTCTTACGCACATGCTAAGCTTGCACCTTATGCCTTGAGTACTAAAAAATCCATATATGGTACAGTCTTGAGACGTGGGTCCTCCTAAACCTTTTTGTAGCTTTGTTAAAATCAGACAGAGGGCCTGTTTAGTTGCCCATGCAACCCAAAAAAGTTTGCACAGTACCCGTCACATCAAATCTTGCGGCACATACATGGAGTACTAAATGTAGACGAAAGAAAAAACTAATTACACAGTTTAGTTGTAAATCACGAGACAAATCTTTTGAGCCTAATTAGTCTTATGATTGGACACAAACTGTCATATAAAACGAAAAGTGCTATAGTAGCCGAACCCAAACTTTTTCACCAACTAAACAACCCCAGAGTTCTGTTCTTCCCTATGACCATCACTGCTGTAAAAAAAATTGTGTGTGACATCTGGTCAGTTTCATTTTTTACACAAAATCAACAAACCAACTTACCTGCTGCTTTCCCGTTGTTTTTTTTATTGGAACAGGCTTGGGACATGTCATAAAAAACGGTCCACACACTGGCCATACGCGGCAACGCCGCGAGCATTTCTAGTAGAGTATGAATCCACATAACCTTCGTAGTAGCATTAGCAACAACCTTGTACTCCTGTAATAAGATTCCTTGATCCTCACCTTAGCCTAGCTCATGTCCAACTGTTTCATCCATAATACTAAGTTTGAGAACAATGGCAGGTATTGTTAGAGAAACCTCGGTGCAGCTCTTTGGTGCTCCCGTTTTTAGCCAAGTAAAAGTGTAACGTCTAGTTGAGTGTGTTGTGCTATAAGG
This sequence comes from Saccharum hybrid cultivar R570, assembly GCA_038087645.1. NCBI lineage: Eukaryota > Viridiplantae > Streptophyta > Magnoliopsida > Poales > Poaceae > Saccharum > Saccharum hybrid cultivar. The sequence continues at coordinate 30,282,570 of JAQSUU010000001.1, read as the reverse complement.
CTTGGCCAGGCTTATTAGAACTCTTGGATCCCCACCTAGTAGAGTTGGTTTTGGTTTTAGAACTTGAAATTATCTATTCAAACCCCCTTTCTAGCCATCACATAGATCCTTAAAACAATGCACTATTGAATTAGGCGAAATCTCTTCATGTTTTTGGCCAACAGGATGGAAACAGAAAAAACCTGCTCCCTAAATTCACTCTCGATTCCCCTCTCTGTCCATGCTTATTCATCTCCTGTGCCCCTTTCCATTGACCACATCCCTCTCCAAGCGGCCATGTTGCCTCCGTCCATGGCCAGTGAGGTGCGCCAGGGCGTGTAGAAGCCATAGCTAAGAGGAATGGATGAGATACTCACCATGGGTGATGGATTTTGTGGCAAGGAAGCTCAAGGAGTAGGTTGTCCGCATTGCTGCCGCCTCGTCGCAACAGTAGGAGGCGGCATCGCTCCTCTTCAGCCTTGTGCCTCTTCCTTGCTTTCCCAATGGTTGACCTTCCTTTTCCCTTCATGTTGTGGCTTCTGCGCCGTCGAGCATGGATGAGATCTAGAGTTGACCTATGGGTGCTACCAAATGATTTAGTCATGAATCGATGTGGATTAGGATCTGCAGCTGCTGAGAGTGCTGCCAAATGGAGCCTATATAATGCTGTCATGTACAAGGCCCTACTTGTAGTAGTCAGAAGATATGGTTGGGCCTTATAGGCTTCTATAGTTCTATCCCGCTAACACATCTCTACAGCGCCCTGGCCGCTAACGCCATCCACGCGTGCCTACACATGGATCGAGGGGCCAAGCCCTTCCTATTCTCCACAATTGACCAATGGCCCAAAAAAGGAGCGATCACTCTGCACAGAGCATGGCGCACCGCACCTCATTAACACCACAACCGGATATGGGAATCGAGGAATATTAAAAGACTCCGCACCCCGGCAGACTGCGTGCAATAACTCACCTCATCCACTGACAAAGGGCACCACGATGGGCCCAAGGCTTCCTCTGGACCACGACACCAAAGGTTCGAATGCCAGCCGGCGGATGGCACGTGGCCATATTTGGACCAAGGGAATAAGTGAGTGATGGGACCACTAGCGGTCTTTAGCTTGGGCATGCAAAGCCCTGGCAGTCATGTAAGCCCTTGTATAGTTCTCCCAATTCTCCCCAAATTTTACTATGTAAAAAGAAGATTCTCTGTCACATCAAAATGTCGGTAAATGCATGGAGTACTAAATGTTGATGAAATCAAAAACTAATTGCACAGTTTTGTTGTACTTTGCGAGATGAACATTTTAAGCCTAGTTAGTCAAAATTTGGATAATTTTTACCAAATACAAACGAAATGCTACAGGAATTCTGATACAGTGTTTTTCTCCCCAATTCACCGAACTAAATGAGGCCTAAAATGTAGCCTGAGCCAGCAAAGCTACTCCTGAACCCCTCGACAAGGGTGTGATATCGAATGACACGATGGCACAGAGCCAAGTTGTTTGGCCCACGACAAGCAAGGAAAGCTGGGTGCCCCACGTGAACTCGGGCCGGTATCCCACCCAAGGGATTGACCGGGCTCCTACTCAAGCTCGACCGGTTTGAGCTCATCGAGGGCGTTACCTAGCCAAGAGACCATGATGGCTCTCCTCACATCCTTAGGCAGACAATCGAACCCAAAATAGGGGTCCCTCCTTGGACAAATGAACGTCAACAAAGATGAATGATCCCCTCGTCGCCATCCCGAAGGTGGCTCAGGAGGCTACGAGGGGCTCGAGGACTCTTGTAGAGCACCTAACAGAGGGGTTACCTAAACCTCCAGATTACTACCATGACATTGTGATTAGCCCCTGACTAATTCTCCTAATCAGCCAGGGCCTTGGGGGCTACACACGTCGTGTGCACTCGCATGCACACTTCGGACTACTGCGAAAGCCTACTGCGCTTAAGATAGGCCACTTCTAGGAAAGGCTCCGATCTTAGGGAAATAGGCTTGGGTAGGCCTACGTCCAAGTCCCTCACACCTGTGTGCTTGGCGGGCAAAGCCGCAGGGCGCCAGACCTTGCCAAAGCTATGTCGCCTCAACCCCATGAGGCTGCGTCGGCCAGTCACGGCTCAGGATCACGCCCAGGGCATGAGGCAACACAATAAGCTCGCACGCACGGCCACCGCATGAGGAGGTATGACCCTGTCTCCCAGTCTCTCTTTGCATCCATCCACACCCTTAGCGTACCATGATTGCCTCGAGGAGGACGATCACTGGTGAGCCACAGCGACAACTCCACCTTCTAATGGTCAGCTCCAAGCTCTTGCAGAAGATGTCAGAGGCGATTCAGCACTGTCGGCCATGACCATCTACGAGGGACGGCGCCCAGCAGCGCCAAACAACATGAAGAACCTGAAACCCTAGAGCTCTCTTGGGCGCCAATGGAGCATCCTAATACACATCTCCTTGTACTCCCCTAGCGCATCGGTATATAAGGTTGGGCAGGGGCACCTGTGGAGAGGATCTAAACCTAGATCAATCCAAAAAAACCCTAGATTATCTAGCTAGCGCTCTCCTACCATCTCTTTCTATCTCTATTATCAGAACTCGATTGAGCATTCTAACACGAAGAAACAACTGCTAGACATAGGGCTTAATAGGATAGATCTTTTGTGTCTTGAGTGCTAAACCCCAGAAATGAAACACATTGATCCACTAATCAAATCCCTAATTATTGGTCGTGGTATCTAACCCACGACAATTACAAGCTCGATCTGTCCTCCCTAGGAGCGTATATGATGGTTAGGGTTCGTGTGAGAGTAGGAGAGAAACAAGAGACAACACCCACGGATAGAATGAAGGGAGGGGCAAGAAGGGGGGCGGCGCGTGGCCTTAATATATTCCTAGATCTCGGTGTTGAGTTGGGCCACGCCAAGGTCTATCGCTCGCCATTAAAGGGCCTAAAGCCAAGGTCCGCAGGGCCCATAGCCACGCCGAATCCTGTGTGGCAACCGAGACCGGCGTCCTCGTTGACGTCGCAGCGTGTTGGTGTGGCATGACAGCACGCCGAGGCACGTACATTGGTGTAGCGTTGTATGACTGCCCTGCTTCGGGTCCATTTTGTTAGAAAAGATTTGGCGGGAAGTCTATTTGTAAAAAAGTTTTTGAAAAAGACTAAAATATATATAAAAAATCAGTAGCAATGCACACGTGCATTGGGAAGCTGCACCGCACTGTAGGCAACCAATCTTCATGGGTTCATGGTCCGTCTCGGGTTTTTTAATTTTTAATTTAATAATAATTGCTCCTAAAAAAATGCAGATCTGACCCTTTTGTCGTGCCAGCACGTTTGGCGCTACAAAAGCACATTGTCACGCCACATGCATTGGCACGGCAAGATGTTCCGTGTTAGATGTCGTTTTCTGCGTGGAAAAACCTTATCACACTACTCCCGCTAGAGTGACAGTATTGTTTTGTCGCGCCACCGGCAGTAGGGTGATAAAATTGAACCTTAGAAATGCTTAAAGTATTGCTTTGATATCAGGTGAAGATCATTTTTATATGAAAATTGTATATCTCGATGAGATATATAACTTTCTAGTTTATAAAATTTTTGCAGCATAATAATCGTGTACTGGCTTGTCACGTTAGAAAATTAATATCTCTTTTATATGGTGTCAAATGAATATATATATATATATATACTTTTTATATCAAGTTGTAGCTCTCAATGAGACTAACAACTTTATTATTTTGAGTTTTTACATTTGAGATAGTTAAGATACTCGAGAAAATAATATAAAGTTTCAGCAGCATATTAAACGTGTACCCGCGCTTGTTGCCTCATAAAAGTTATATTTCTCCTGAAAGGTGTCAAATGAAGATACTTTTTATATCAAAGTTGTAGCTATCGATGAGATTTTCAAGTTTTAAGTTTTTAAGTGTTTGGAAGATTTTGAACGACCCAGGCCTAGGCCCCCGCATCGTTCTCCTGGGCGACACGGGAGGCGCCGCCGCCGCTTAGGCCAGGTCGCCCCACCTCCTCTCCTCTCCGTCGCCGGAGCGAACGGCCAGAGTCTCGGCGTCCATGAGGAAGGTGACGGTGGGGCATCTTCTTCCTTGCCACCTCGTTTCTTCCCCTCTCCCACCTGCAGCGCTCTGACCGTTGGACCATGAATTGGCTTCAGTTTCCCACGGATCCAGTTCGGCCATGGCCGGATCCCGCGCCCAGTTGTGTGAATCTGCCTCATGGCTGGTTTTCAGCGGTGGCCTGGCAAAGATGGCGACCGTGAGATGTTGAAAAGCTAAGCCCCCGCGCCTCCGTTCTTCATGGCTACGGTCCTATGTGATGTGGGCCAAATCCGTGCGAGGATTGCCGGATCCACGTGGGGAGGCTGGAACCGCATGGCTGGCGGTCGGTCTAGTGGTGGTGCTGGCTCCCAACACGTGTAGGCGTGGCCTTCGTTTGTCGCCTCTGGCTCAGCCCGCATATACGCCGAAGGCGGCGCCGACTTGTAGGCGCTGTTGCCCACGCCCACACCCTGGCCCGCACGACCACGACGGCCGCCTCCCGCTCTTTTGCCGCATCACCATGGTCTGTGAGGAGCCGATGGTGAAGTTGCTGTTGGGCACCATGCCCATGTTGTGGCAGTGCCGAGGCATCCACTGGTGGAGGCGGCGTGCTGTGTGGGCGGCGGATCTACTCCCATTGCCACGAGGCTGAGGCTTCTAACTGTTTCCGTCGGGAGCGACACGTTCCCCATTGTCCTATGCGAGCCGTGAAGGGCTCAAGCAGTGGGGGGCGTGGCGCACCGTCGTACCGGACTCACCTCTAAGTATATGAGAAGATGATCTACAGTTCATGGGTTCGGGAGCCTAGGCGAAAGTCGTGCTCGACTTGTCGATGGTAGCGACGGCGACGCCCTCGGGCGCCGTTAACCTCCTTGGAGGCGTCGTTGTAGCCTCTCCACCCATGTAGCTGTAGGATATCTCCAGCTGAAAACCTAGCTCCAGATCTCTGGGGCGGTGGCGGTGGCATCGTCGATGCCACTTCCTACTTGTGGGCGCCGCTGTGGAGGGTCATCTTAGACTTATTCACCACTCTTCTGCAGGGTCTTTTGCTTGCACCTCTTTCGCTGGGGCATGAGCTGGTTGTTGGATGGTGTCTACTGCCAGTGTCCTCACTCTGACGTCCTCTAGGTTCCTTGATTGCATCTTCTCACCATATGCCCGGTTGACGGGACCATGATCTCCTCTCTTGGATCTCCTCGTTCTCCAGTTGCCGGTCCTCCAATCCTTGAGGCTTCCTCCTCTCTAGGGGTGTAGGTGGAAGGCGATTGGATCCCAGATGAACTCCATAGAAGATGTACATCACAACTGTCGCCTGTCATCTTGACTCAATTCCTTACAGTTGCTTCGTGGAGTGAAGTTCATCGGAGTTTTGCCTATTAGTGGTGCAATATTCAGCGATCATCGAAGTGTCTCTGTCGTGGGAGTTGTAGCTTTGTTGTTTTTCCCTGTAGTTGTTGGGCTATCTTTCTTTGTATGTGGTTTTGTTGACGGTGGTGTTTGTACCATCTTTCTAGTTTTTTCTGCTTTGTAACTCTGGGTTTATGACCCAACAATGTAACCACTGTTTACCAGTTTTTGCTGGAATCTATGGTAATGAAATTCAGGTGAGGATAATTCGTCCCCCGGTGACCTTTCAAAAAAAAAAGTTTTAAAGTTTTTCTTTGAGGTCGTTTAAATGCTCAAGAAAATAATACAAAATTTAAGGGGCATAATCGGGTACAAAAGTTTGTTTTTTGGGGAAAAAATCACTTTCAGCGACTGCCGGAATCATTCAGAGACGATGAACGGCTACAGACCGAGTTATTATTATGAAAAGGAAACGCTACCGGAATCGGAAGTAACCGTGCAAACTGCACAGGTGCAGTGAGATGCTGAACAGCACTGCAGGCAACCAAACCTCATGGCCGCCGCACCCTGCAAGCTCAACATGGCCTCCGTCCTCCTCCTGCTGCTTCTCTTCTCCATTCACTGGCCGGGCGGCAGCTACGCTTTCAGCCTCATGAACTACCTCTGCAACAACGGCAGCTCCTACGCCCTCAACTCCACCTACCGCTCCAACGTCGTCGCGGTCCTCGGGTCCCTGTCCGCCAACGCGTCCAGCTCCGTCGTAGGCTTCGCCACCGGCACGCTCGGCCACGCCCCAGACCAGACGTGGGGGCTCGCGCTCTGCCGCGGCGACGTCAACGGCAGCGGGTGCGCGTCCTGCCTCGCGCTCGCGCCGGACATCGCCTTCGGCGACTGCAGGGGTGTCAAGGACGTGTCCATCTACTACGACCGCTGCCTCCGGTACTCGGACACGGACTTCCTGGCCAGCCCGGGGGACGCCGCGGAGCCGGTGCAGTACGGCACCAACCTGGAGGTGAACGTCACCGCCGACCCCGACCGGTTTGTGGGTCTCGCGGCCGACCTTGTGGCCGCGCTGTCCTCCTGGGCGGCGCGGAACTCGACGGCGAGATACGCCGCCGGGGTGGTGACCTCCGCCAAAGGGTTCACCACCACGGACAGAAACTTGGTGCACAGCATCTACGGGCTGGTGCAGTGCACGCCCAACCTGGCTCCCGAGGCGTGCCTGGCGTGCCTCGGCAGGCTCAAGGACGGGATGCCGGCCGCGTTCAACGCCTCAACCGGCGGCCAGTTCAACGCGGTGTGGTGCGACCTGAGATTCGAGGTGTACCTCTTCTATGCCAGCAGCCCGGTAGTGAAGCTTGTTGCACGTCCGTTGACGTCGGCTCCGTCCGGTGCAGCAGTCGACGACGATGGTAGGCTCTTTGTATAATTTCAGATAGAAAAATAGAAAACCAAATCATCATAGTAATGGTAGCAGGTATCCATAAATCGTCCACAAATATAAATTATAAAATTATCGTTAACAGTTGCAGCTGCTGCAGTCCTCGAGCTTTAGTGCCTGTTTGGCATAGCTCCACTCCTAGATTCTCTTGCTCTGCTCTTGATTCTCTAGTAGAGTTATTCTACTTGATTATGGTGGAGGAGCAAGGTGGGGAGCAGGTAAAATTAATTCTAGAGTGATTTAGTAGAGAGCAGGCTTTTAAGTTTTTTTTTGGCTCCCACCTTCTAGTGTAAACGGAAAAGTGATTCTTACCTGGTCCTCACCTGAATCACTTCCGGAGAGCTCTGACAAACATGCCCTTAATCGCTCTCGTTATCTGCTTTGTATTGTATTGTACTAGTGTTTAGGGCGCGCCCCTGCGCGCATGATGGCATCACAGGTATCACACAACTCAGTGTACAGCACGAAAAATAAGCAACATTGGTGACATAAGTAGGTGCAGTCAATCTAATAAGTGAAAGGCTCTGCACTCATGGTGGCACTTGGTGTTCGACGGTACATCAACAGAATAAGAACTACAGCAGTCTTAAGGCGAGTTCTACAGCAGAATACCACAACATTTTGACAGGGAATACATCGTTGGACACCCCGCGAGGCCTAGGGTACTGGACACTAATATGGCCATGGGATGGGATGGACTGAACGTTGGATGCAAAACCAGTAACTCTACATGCGCCTTTGCGTCTGTTGAAAACAGCCTCCTCAATGGCACAGTGTGGCAGCAGTGTTGGTTCAAGGCAGTGGAAAAAGCATGCGTGAGGCGGGATGTTAGTGATGTCTATGGCTACCTCAGTCTCCCAAGAAATGGTTTTGCTTCTGTAGGTGTGTGACCAGGAGATAAGAATCATATCGAACTTGTCGCCACAGAGCAGTTCATCTTTTAGGACATGGTCCCGGTTAGATGGCGTGGAAAGGTGAATGATGAAATCTGAGTAGAAGGAGCTAACAGTGAAGGTCCTAAGCGGGAGAGAGAACTGTTTCTCAACCGCCATACAGATAGCGCCGATAGAAGGTTTCGCTGTGGCAGGTTTAATGTCGATAGCAAGAACAGCGTTGGCAAGGTTCATCTCCTGCCTCATAGTCTCAGCACTGCACCGTGCCGGTGATGGGAGTGGGAGCGCCATTGAGTCCTGTATTCAGTACTTTTGGTAAGTGCAGATACTTGTTAGAGACTGCATCAAATACCTTTTAAAAGTAATAGCTGTGTAATTATATAAACCGGTAGACTGTAGAATGGCAATGTCAGCATAAAAGATGTGTATTTTTTCTGTATGTGCACAAAACTATCGAACCATCCTTGCTGTGTTTTTTGTGAGCAAGGATATTGTTCGAACTTTTACATCAACCCTAAATGCTGTATACTATGCTGTACTGGAAGCAGAAAAGTTTGATCTAAAAATGCAAGAACCGTGTAGAAATAGTAGCTAGATGTGTATGAAATTGTGCCATGCATCAAACAATTTTTGAATCTATTTTGTGTCTATAGGTGGCAGCTGATCTCATATAATCGAAACATGGAAACTCAGGTGCTACATGTATAGTGACCAGACATAGTGAGGTCGACATGAGAAGTAACACACACCTCAGCAGTCGTGACGCCTCAAAAACTCTGCTCCTTCTCAGCACACGCAAGCTCTGACCCTCTGTCCCCTAGATCTGAAAAAGGAAAATGCACACAGATATTTAGAACATGTCATTTGAATAAGCAGACATACCCTAAGCTAACCACAGATTAGGCAAAGAATGATAAAAAGGAGCCGGCTCCCCAACCTAAAAACGAGCAGGATGATTTGCTAGCAAATATCGAAAAAGCTAATGCACGAGTTCGAATTAGAAGGGGGAAGAATAGGAGGATGGTGACCACTGCTAACCTCACGAACTATAGGGGATGAAAGCCCGAGAGAGCAAGACCTGTGCGTTCGTCGAAGAGAGAAGAGAAAGGGGAAAGGAGGGAGCAAGGAGTGAGTTATCCTGGACTCACCATGCTCGGTGGCTCCACCTTTGTTCTTTCGTCCAATCTCCATTCGACAACAACGGCGATTCACAGGCGCAGTCGCGCCACGACATGGGATCCGCAGCGTCATCCACTCACAGGAGAATGGAGCGCACATCATTCACTGACAGCGGGCCCTTTGCCTCAACGGGACCCCCTGCTCAGTGTCTGAGTAGTTGGGAGCGACGCAGTTGACGCTGTTGTCTTCTTTTTGGTAGATCCATCGCTGCAGCTGGGCCCATACATCTTCAGCCAATGGGAATTCGATGACGGCGTCCTCAAGCTTTGCACACCATAGCCGAGCGTGACGCGAGATAACGGGCCGCCGTGGCCAAGCCCAAATGGACATAGACTGCATATAGTTGGAAAAATGAGCTTTGCTGAAAAAAAAGGCTAAAAAATTGAGTTATCCTCTCTAAAAAAAGCTATGAAAAGGAGAGTTTCCAAGAAAGTTAGTCAACGGACTCAAAGTATAGCTAATCTGCAAGTCACGACCAAACAGTTTATTTGACATGTGTCAGGGAAGGAAACATAAAGACGCAGCCATAAGCAAGTTCTGTGAAATACAACAACGAAACAAAAGAAATTTGAAAGTAGAGATCTCCACTCCACGCTCGCTGATGGGCTAGCTCATTCTTCTTGGGACTGGCAAGGCACGGCGAAGCGGCGAGCGACTTTCTAAGCTTCTGCTCCTCCGACGTCACGGGTGGTTCACCTTGAAGCGAGGCGCTGCTGTGGCACCGTGCTCTCTTTGGCGTGCTCGCTGTCTCAACAGAGCAAGGAGGATGGAGCATGGTCTCCACGGAAGCCACCAGCTTCTGTAGAGCGACGCCAATTGTCTTTGCCTGTCTTCTAATCGATGATGCATCGAGCTTGTGCAGCATCGGCTAGATCAGGAGCGAACAAGACCATTCCTAAGTGATCACTCACTTGTCTGGGCAGGAAAAAAAGCCGATGGCCTTCACTAACCGAGCACCAGCGTGAAGAACTCCAACTTCTTTTGGATATTGTTTGAGCTGCGTGAGTATAAATCCGAACAAATTCAAGAAAGACTCTTCAAAACTCTTGTAAAGACCGATCTAATTTTGCACTCTACGTAGATACCATAGCCTAAAGGAACACGGCAAGACAAGCACGCTAGACACGGCAAGGTTTCCCAACGCAGAGTGCTAAAACGGCGATATATGTCAGTATAAGGCACTATTTACAATCGCGATGCGTGAATCCTACCAGGCATGAATCATAAATTACAGAGGCATTCAATAGAAGGAAGATCAATGGAAGATATAGAAAACACCAGAAGGAACTTAAATCACTGAACTAACAATGGATAGCCACCGCAACACAGTGGTCGGTGCAGTTTCTGGCAAGTTTTGGAGTCTGATCAGATAAGTGCGTGGCCAGCCATCAGTCATAGGCCACGAGGGGTCTCACTACAGATAGGGCTCGGCATGCTGCCTTCGTAGTTATATTACATATATAAGCACATAGTGCGGAATAAGTTAGGAAGTTCTTCGTGCTTCATCACGAGCTGGGACTATGTTGCTCCATCATCACACAAGGAACTATCATAGCTACAAAAGAGCAGGAAGCCTTCCTTCATCACCCGTAGCATTACGGTGCACCAGCAAATAAGTGGGGAGAGCCCCGCGATCATCCTTGGTAGCATGGTGGATATACAAAAGAGCCGGAATTCTTCATCAGTTGCTCTCCGTAGTGACCCCATCCAAAAGCAAAAGCACATGTTTCCAAGCGCCTACATACGAAGAGTATTACTTTACAGGAAACAACAATCTCAGAGAGAGACCTGTAAGTAACAAGAGACAAACTTACCGTGCCTAGCCAGCTCGTTGTCCAGCAACACGAGCTGAACGCTGGCGTTTCTTCTCTCCAGGTGTATCGTCCAGTGGTGACCTGCTGAGTGTCAGAACGTGCGATGCAAACACTGACTTGTCTCTCTTTATAGATCAGGTATAGGATGTAAGAAAAAGTAGAATAAAATAAAGAACCCACCCATCAGCAACCAGGACATTAGATTTAGCAAGCCCCGTCTCATCAGGCGCAGCCTCAGTGTCTTGCTTGTCCAATGAACCATATAGAGCCTATTGTTACCAGAAATGCAACAATTAAGATCACAAAAAAGGGTATCGTGTATGTGTACTTACTGAAAAACTAAAGTAACAAAACAACACGCGCAAACACGTCGTACCTTGTCATCGCTGCTAGAATAGATTAGCCTCTTGCGAGCTGAAGAGCGATCACCTTTCCCTGACTTCTCTCTACACATTGATGCACTAATGTTAGACCAGAACAGAAGGTAAACATGCAGGGAAGAACCAGAAGCCCCGTCACACTGACCGTGAATTCAGTTGCGAAGTGTCATCATCATGGAGCTTTGGAGGTGGAGTCTGGGAGGCAAAGCACAGTTTTAGAGAGAAGTTCTATCATTCAGCAGCAGAATTTTACAATGAGTAGATAGAAATTAAGGAAATAGAGGCATGGCTCACCTGATCAGTCAGAACCAATGAATGTTCAGCTTTTGTCACAAACGACGATGGAGGGGTGAAGTCTGTGGCAGCACGCACAGATAAACTACTGTCTCCTGCACCGGAAGCAATCGGTGTGGCAGGACTGCCTGGAGCAGTAGGCTGAGGAACAGGCGCTGCAGGTTCATGTTGGACGTGTGTCGTCACCACTGAATTGACCTGATAGGTCTTGTTCTCTCTGTAGTAGCTTTGTTGGGTCAAAGTGACCGCAAAAGTGAACCTTCGTGAAACAATCCTCGCAATCTCAGCTGGCAACTGGGAGGCAGCCGTGGCTGCTCTAAGTAGCTGCTGAACCGGTTTGCCCACGATCTGACGGGCGACATCTCCAAAGCAGATCATCTCAGCCTCATTTGTGCCGTCAAGAGCAACGAAACAGATCTTGTACCTACACACGGAGGAAAGAATCTTCATATCTGTCATCAAGAAACCAGAGGAAAGAGGTATCTCACATAAGGGCATGTACATACTTGAATCTGAACGATGTTGATGAGCAAGCATTGCATCTGTAGACAGCATCATTCGGAGAACACGACTTGCTTCACCTAGTACAGGATGCAAACCACCAGGATGAATTCAGAACCAAATGACCAATGGTAACAGTGCACCGATACCCATCGTCCTACCAAAAGAAGCAGGCATTTGTCAAGTAAAAAAGGCAAATACTCAACTACAAACCACCAGTAGAACAACGACATGACATGATTGATCTCCTCTCACCTTGTAGTCATACGGATCCATTCCGTTTAGCTCTAGCAAGGTCTTAGCATCAAGGTGGGCAGGCATACAACGCTTATTCTCTACCTGTCGGGGTGCAGCAACCCGCCTGACATCAGCACGCTGATCCTGGAGCCTGTAAATTGTAGCTTAGTAAGTCTTCTGTGTGTTTTCACTGTGGTAGCGCTATATTCATCTCTCAGCTATCATGTATAAGTCAGAAGTCGCATAATATCAGCGCAAGAAAGCACAATATAGAACTGGTTACAGAGGAAAATACCCGCCATAGAGGTGCCTAGCTTGTGGGATCTGAGGATTAAAGTACCACCTTGCGGCTGCGTTGGCACTCAGATAGTAATTGTCTACAGAAGACACACAGTTCATTATCCTTTCAAAGCACATGTAAGTAGTTCGAAGCAGGCAGAGCACGGTAAGAATGCTATATCTTGGTATCTCTTCATTAGTCCACCGACAAACAGCACGACGATTGGCTTCCCTTCAGTTCCAGCAAGGGCCTGATCAACGGCAAATGCAGAGGCACGTTCTCCCCACAGACTCACCTTGATAACTGAATAGTTGTACACATGCAGAGAAGCATCAGATCAACAATCATGTATTGAAAAATAAGCAGCGGAGAAAAGGACTGCACACACTTGTGGTCCCTAAGTATGATGTGCCTGGTGAGCGTAGGCTGGCTCTTGTTAGGAAGATGAATCATGTAAGCATCCGACACCTCAGTCAGGACCCCAATAACATCTGCAATTGTAATCGGGTATGTCAAAGCAAACCCAAGGCAAGTGGTCAATCAGTAAGCATCAAATGAACTCACCAATGAAATCTGCAGTGTCACCAGCACGCGATTTGAGATCATCTATCGGTGTCAGCCTGTACGCATACAGCGGGAATCCAGGCATGTCTTCTCTGGCAGCAGACACCTATGTACGAAACGTGAACTCAACCATAAACTGTGAAGCAACATGCCTGAAACTGCGCTTCGCATTGGAGACCCTAAAGCGGCTAATCACATAGATGCCATTCTCCTCCACAAGCGGACTCTTGGTCTCCACTTCGGTAGCCGGGATCTCACCGTACATGTTGTTCCCCTGTAGAAACACCAAAATCAGGGTCACATGAACACTTCCAAATAATTATGTAATGGGATGAACACACAGAAAGCAGTAAGAATAACAACATTGTTACACCAGATGCATATGAAGAGATGCTTCCATAGCAAACTACCTTTTCATCAACCAGCACAAGGTCCACATGTTGTATCGGTCCATCATCGGTTCCACCGCGGTACTCCCACTTGCGTGACACGCGAACACAGATCACCGCACGCATGTTGCCAACCTTCAAGCTGGGAAGCAGATCGAACCCCATCACAGCCACCCAGCTCACACTGCAGCCACCAAAAGCAAGGCAACACATACGATTAGAAATGCCCATCTCGCTAATATAAAGCAGGAAACAAATAGACACAGCAGCAAAGTAGAAAGTCCACCCACCTACTCAAAAAACAGTGAGCATACAATAGCAGAGGACCTGCACAGCTTATATATCTTATTTACAGACACAAACAAGCGGCTCATCTCATCGTCCAACAAGGCAAGTGAAATGACAAAGAATTGCCGTGAACTATGGATAAATTTATTACCAAACGCAGTAAAGAAGCGCATGTCATCTCCGACTATGCCGAAGGCATAGCCGAAAAGACTTCGCTATAAACAATATTCTGTGTCTCATCTGTGCAATCACCATTATCGTCCTCTACTAATATCCTAACTCCTCGCTTTGAAGTCACACGCGAAACAGCTACGTACAACTGACCATGGCTAAAGACAGGTTTTCGTAAATACACACCAACAGTGGACAGAGTCTGGCCCTGGCTCTTATTGATTGTCATCGCATAGCACACCTTAATCGGGAACTGACGCCTCTCTAGAATAAATGGAAACCGTGTACATTTAAGCGTGAGGCAAATCCTTGGAATCAAAACGACCTTGCCAACATGTGTGCCTGTCATTATCTTTGCTTCTAATAGCGTGTTACCTAGCTGAGTAACCACCGATCGTGTCCCATTGCACAACCCAGCAGCTTGATCTAGAAGCATCGTAACAAAAAGCTGTCTAAGATGTGGGGAGGTTGCCCAAGCAGCAACCTCATCGAAAGCATCATACCATTCCTGGTCATCACCAAGTAAGCCACGAGGGTTGCACGCACCTTTGAATGTCGAGTATAGAACACCGTTGTATCTCCTAACATCCTCATAACTCACAGCGCCCCTTACCACGAGAAGCAACATTCTAAGAAAATATCTCTCGCCAACAGATGGGTGCACGAAGTACAAGCGCCCTATCTTTCCACTGCCTACCTGGTTAGGCCCTCGCCTAGGCAACCATGTTCTTCCCGAGCTGTCCCATTTAAATCAGGAAGGATACTCACAATAAGTAAGATCTCTTCCACCAACATACTCCTGGTTAGCATGAAACCATTCAGTGAGCATGGTCCTACGACGGAATTCTTGAGACGCAATATCAGTTATGTCATCATCTTCTTCAAAAGAAATGTTATTTTCTCCTGGCAAGTGCACAGGCATCCTTTCAACGGGGGAAAGTGCCTATGTATGTCAAACCCAAATATGCGCCAACATGCATCTTGCTCACATATATATCTACAATCAAGATACTCTTTGACCTCATTAACCGTGTCAGTTTTCTCATCATAAGGCACTTCTTCACCACTCCTTACTCTTTTTTATATAAACCTTTCCACAGTCAGGACCTTTTGTAACATACTTGAATAGGTATTTAACAAACACGCCCTTGTTGCACCATTCTACGTTTATATGCGCATGGTATTTTTTAAGCAAGTACATGTTATAAGGTACAACCCAACTATTGTCTAGCCTTGTGCCACCCTTCTGCACATACCTTCTATTATCGGGCCTCTTGTACATAGCAAAGCCATTTTCATCTATCGTCGTCTGAGGCTGATATTTTTTAGGGAACCTTTTTGAACATTTAGCATTTTTCATACATGGGCAAGTCTCATGGCCTGGTCCGCATGGGCCGTGCATCATGTGTTCAGCGACTAAAGCATAGCCTAGAGGGTCCTCTTCTGGATTCGGAATATCAGTAGTTACATAACTATTAATGAATGAAGCTGACGGGTGCGATGTGTCCTGCAACACCCATGCTATGATGTGTGCATGAGGAAGTCCACGCTTTTGGAACTCAACAGTGTGTAAAACTATCAAGACAAACACACAGCAGATGTCACATAATAGCAAGGAAACCAAATTCATAGAGAAAACAATGGCACACTGTCACAACATACCAGCACTAATAGGGCCAAACACAGTCCCATCCCTGATATCCTGAAGAAGCTCCTCAAGCTTCATATTGTACACCCTAACAACAATTTCTACCCTGTCCATAGGTCTTTGACCACACTCAAGAGATATAGCCTCAGAAATCTCTGGCCATTTAGGGTTGCAGGTAAATGTAGTAAAGAAATCTGGTGGGCCATGGACTCTACAAATTACAATCGCATCGTGATAGTTTTGTATCATGTATCGCCTGCCACCAGTGTGGGAAGTGGGCAATATAGTTCATTTGCCAAGTCCACTCCCATCTACACACCCTCGCCCTACAGCATCTACCACCCCTTGAAAAGTCTCCACTCTGAGTTTGCCTTGATTCTGCATAATATACCAAAGTCTATTTTCATCTATGCAAGCTCGTGCATCGACCTTGGCCTGGCTAGACAAAGTACCATAGCACAAAAAAGGATTGGCATCTTTTTTTCGATAGTGAAACCTATATCGGAAGTAATCTTGCATCATTACCTTCACACGTTTCTGTTTCTTTGTTGGAGTAACACCGTCATATGGCACACCGACTTGATACCCGCGTTCACCAAACGGGAACAGTAAAGGATACTGAAGAGCCATAAAGCGGGATGCAAAGAAGATATATGTTCCAAATCACCTGACCTATTCTGGATCACTATGTCACGCTGAAAAGTATCCAAGGAAAAATCCCCAACAACAAGCATCGCAAGCTGGTCAGTAGTAGGCAAGTTGTATTGCACTGGGTCCCCCTCCCTAGCCCCGACAATTCTTATGATGAATTCTTCATCGCCATCCTCCGCTAACCTATCCCTTGCCTGTCTAAATTTCTGGGCCAGCGGATTATGGTCATCCAGCATTTGCCTCAGTTGCTCAACAGCAGCAGGATCTAATGGCTCTCTAGGTCTATCATCTGGATTCAGAGCAGACAACCTATTTTTCACCTCATTAGTAGTATCATTTACATAGAGTTGCAGGAACTTTGGCGGGCTGCCATCACCTGGAAGCAAAGACCCGATACGATGATGAACCTGACCCGATATCTTAAAGACAGGAGGGCCACGGCCGTCATTCAGAGACCTATCTATATTTGCCCCCATGGATGTGAAAGCAAATAGGCAATTGTACTGTCTTATATTTTTCAAGAAGCGTTTACACTTTGCATCACCATCAAATCTAGCCAAAGAAGCTAAAGGCTCAGGACGTGCTGCAAAACCCGGTAGGACAACCTTACCACCTCTACAACAGCTATTGTAAACTATTCTCGCTCGTGTGGAATCTGCCTTAACTCTCTCTTGATGCCAGAACACAGCATGACAGTACACACACTCATAATCAGGCCCCCAATAGTACGATCGCCCGACATAAGAAGCTACAGACCAGGCAACGACAAACCAGCACAAAAAGAACACACATTAGAAAAACACAACAATCCATAAATCAGTATGCGTGTAACAAAAGCCTATGTTATGTGAGCTAATGGAACCAACCTTTTAAAGCATCTATGTACTCTTGCGTGAAGCGCACACAGACCATAGACTCACCACGCTCAATCAAGGGTCCTAGCAAAGCAGCAGATGCCAACAAAAGCAAGAAGCATCAACATTAAGTTAACCCCAGTTAATAAAGCGGCAAGAAACAAACACAACAGACATTATCAATGGACACCAAACTACCTGCGGAAGCTAGTCTTTTCTGCATCAGGTATTTATGACGTTTTTGTCGTGACTCACGCGGAGTCAATGCAGGAGGCACATACAAGGCTCCTACATCTAAAACAATGAGACAGATGGACGTCACATCACACATACACCATTCATGCAAAGCATCTAGAGAAACATAGACCTGACATACTTCTTTTCCTACGCCCCTGCTGTCCTACCTGTCCGAGAACCATAACTGGTGGTGCTGTAACGAAAAATAACCACATGTAAAGACCTAGCACCCACACAAACAGTGTTAAGAAACACGTAGCACAAAGAGTACCTTTAAAGAACTAAAATTTACCATGTACACGCCCAGCAATGCCAGGAGAACAGCAAACACTTTTTAAGAACGGCCTTTATGCATTTGTGAAAAATATGTCACCAAAACCTCAGTAAATTCAGACAAGCTGACTGAGCACCGAAACCTCATTCAGAAAATTGTCGGACTCAACCGACAAATCGGGCCAGCAACCTAAATTAGCGCAGGTACCATTAGAAAGCAACCTAATCAACCCAGCAGCCCTGGCCGCAACAGAGACCGCGGCTTGGGCAATGCTTCTATATAAAATTACACCCTGAAAATTGTAGTCTACAACGACAAATCCATATACACTCTGCAAGAAAGAAATAGCCTGGAGGGCCGCCTGCTCATACCCAACACTGGCAACAGCACCACTAGGCGCCCAGAAAAAAATGCTGCGTGCGCAGGGTGCGCTGTGCGCAGCCGGTATCTCAACCTCAATCCCGTAAATAGGATGCCCATCTTCAACCAACTCGGAAACAAGCGACACATAGGGCAGTGAACACCTGTCCGCTACAGACTGTAACAGAGATAGATACGATGCAGCAGCTATAAACATCTCTCCCTTCCTGGCAACTGATCGACAAGATAAAACAGGAAAAACGAAAAGGAAAACACAAACACACAAAGGAAATAAACCCCCAAATCCAGAACCATGTCAGTATGAGTAAGCACATTCATATATCTTAGCTATAAACAATGGCGAGAGATTATGGGACGCGAGAAAAACATACCTAAGCAACAAAGACAGCAGCCAAACGAAGCCCTCCCTATCACAGTCCACCTGGAAAACAGAGAAAAAAAACAGAGTCATTCATCACACATCACCACCGGCCACATGCAGAAGAAAAAGATAAAGAAAATGTCACTGCGTTTCTCGATCTGCTAAACATCAACACACACAGCAGCGGTGGACGGCATCTCGCTGCCACGGAGTCTGTAGCACAGGCGTCCGGAGCTCTACGTAAACAAACGCACCCGACACCCTACACAGCCTGGAGAAACATTTCACCAAACACACCCCCAACACACGGCAAAGCAGATCTACAGCGCACAGCAACAATCACATATCCCGCATCACGGCGTCGAGTCCCAGCCAAAGCACCCTCCGACATCGTCGAGCCTTGTCAGCCCGGACAACACCGTGCGGGCATTTCAGCAAACACCTAACCGGCGCTCGTCCCCATAGCAGACCGATGACCCAGACCACCCCTCCTCCAACACCGTCGTGCCTATCTAGCACGAACAACACCGTGCGGCCATTTCAACGAACACCTACCCAGCGCCGGTCCCCAGAGCAGACCGGCGAGGCCACCCCTCTCCCCACCAAGGCAGCCCAGAACGGCGGCGAGCCCGCACAGCGCCGGCCACGCACCCTGACAGAAACAATGCGCAAGGCCGTACATCAGAAAAAGCAAGCCACAGACCACAGGAGCAGCACCGCGAGGAAGAAGAGCAAGAGGAGGGAGAGGCGACGGCGAGGACGGACCTGGAAGCCAACAGACCGAAAAGGGAGAGGTTTCTGAGCCACACCAAAACCTTAAGAAGGGGTCAACCAGTCACCACGGCAGTGTGTCGCTGAGAGGCGGGCCCCACACGCGCACCCGCCAATAGTAGATCGACAGCGGCCGCGGCCCGCACGACCGGCTCGAGGCCCACGACGACCTTCCAGGCCCGCCACAGCCGCGGCGGCCAACAGTTGCTCGACAACGCCCTGCTGGAACAGTGGAGCTGCGCCAGAATGACCGGCTCACGCGACCCTCGCAGTCGCCGCTAGGTGGGGCACACGGCACCCAGGCCCACCAGTCAGCCCTTGCGGGCCTCACACCGCTGGAACTCGCCGATAAGCCGGAACAGGCGCTCCGGCCTCAGGAAGCCACCCCGCGACGCTCGCCAATCACGGCCACGCGGGCCACGGATCACCCGGACCCAGAACACAGCGTCCGCGTCTAGCAACGACGCAGCCACCAGCGCGGGCACGAAGCCACCCGCGAGGGTACGGCGGAACGCCATGGAGTACGGCAGAGCGCACAGCCGCTGATTCGAGGATCCGGCGGCGAACAGCATTTCCGGTGACACGTCTAGGGCGAGGCCCCGTTGAGGCCTGCACGTCTAAAGCCAGTAAATCTGCAGCAAAGAGGACAAGGGGAACAGGATATGCAGCAACAGTAGTGGCCATTGTTCTTGGGGTCCTACTTGTCATCCTTCTGTCCACGTTCATGATGTATCTCTAGAGAAAAGCACAAGTAAAACGATGTGAGTTGTGTGCCCTGTTCCTGATCAAGTTTTGCATATATCTTTGATATTTCAGAAAACATAAATATTAAGAATAAAAAGAAAAGGATGGTAGAAATGAGTCTCAAAGCAAAAGGAACATGGCGAAAATTCATAACTTTAATGGTGAATGATGAGAATAAGCATGTGTATGAAGATGCGGAGGAAGCTGACGATTCAGGGTCGCTCCTCTTTGACCTGGCAACACTGAGAAGGGCAACTGCAAATTTTGCCGAAGAGAATAAGCTTGGACATGGAGGCTTTGGCGCGGTATACAAGGTACCATTGCTATTTTGCTAGAGTAGAGACACATTTGTTTGGGAACATCATAAGTAAATAAACACGGCGCCCAAAATTTCAGGGTTTCTTGCCTGATGGACGGCAAATCGCCGTGAAGAGGCTGGACAAGGCTTCAGGGCAAGGCCTGAAAGAGCTGAGGAACGAGCTGCTGCTGGTCGCCAAGCTTCGGCACAACAACCTTGCAAAGCTTCTCGGCGTTTGCTTGAAGGGACACGAGAAGCTGCTTGTCTACGAGCACATGCTTAATCGAAGCCTGGACACCTTCCTTTTTGGTACAGAGAACACTACTATCATTGTCCTTCCTGTGCTCGACATGCCAATTATTTATATTATTGCTCTTTTGCAGTCCCTGAGAAGCGTCCATTGTTAGACTGGGAGACAAGGTCATACTGTATGGGAGACAGCACGAGGCCTGCTGTACCTCCACGAGGATTCGCAGATCAGAATCGTCCACCGCGATCTGAAGGCCAGCAACATCCTTCTCGACGCCGACATGAACCCGAAGATCTCCGATTTCGGGCTGGCAAGGCTCTTCAGCGCCGACAAGACTACCACCATCACGAGCCAAACTGTCGGAACGCTGTAAGCCTGTAGTTGATCGATCGGGCCACACTGCTCTGTGCTGTGTACTTCCTTCTTCGTCGAACAGTTGTTCCGCGATCTGAAAACTCAAACTATTCTCATGCTTGGCAGAGGATACATGGCGCCAGAGTATGCGGTTCTTGGGCAACTGTCGGTGAAGCTTGACGTTTACAGCCTCGGCGTCCTCATCCTGGAGATCGTTACTGGGCGGAAAAACACCGACATGTTGGAATCAGCAGCCGGAGAATCCATCATTCTGCTGAGCTACGTGAGTTGCAGTCCTACACATTCCACGAGTCACTTTTTAGATAAAAGGGATCAGAGACACCGCTGGGTCATTGGGTCAGAAACACCGTACACTTGTACTTGTATACACGATCCAAGTACATGATTATGATTATGTCTTGTGTTACTAGGTGTGGGATCACTGGGTCAGAGGCACCTCGCTGGAGGCCGTGGACCCGTTCTTGGATTGCCAGGCCCCGGAGACGGAGAGCGAGGTGATGAAATGCATCCATCTGGGGCTGCTCTGCGTGCAGGAGAACCCGGCGGACCGCCCGACCATGCTCGACGTCCTCGTCATGCTCCACGGCCAATCCTCAGGCTTTGCGGCACCATCGAAGCCGGCCTTCGCCTTTACGTACGGAGAGACGATGAGCTCTGATGAACAGCGTAACGTGTCTTCTGCTGCTGCTGCTGCTGCGTTCTCTTTGAACGGGATGTCCGTGTCGGAGTTCCAGCCAAGATAGATCATAGATGGACAGAATCACGGAAGACATTCAGACAGGATGTAGAAATATAGAGGGATGCAAGCAGGTGTACCTGCGTGCGGGCGGTCAGCGGAATTGCACGTCCTGCGGTAGCCTGCTATCGCATACTCGGCTTGCCGCATTGTCCTGCTGGACTTTGCAGAAACATATACAGTATGATATAGAGTACCACCAGACTACATTTGCCCTGTTCATCCGGCTTAGGCTTATAATCCATACTTTTCAGCTTGTTTTTTTAGTCGGAATAGTATTTTTCTCTCACAACAAATCAGCCAACAGTGTTTTTCAGTCGGCTTATCAGCCGAACAGGGATGGTTTGCAGAAACATATACAGCATAACATAGACTACCACCATACTACATTTATTTTACAGCACCCGTTGCTGACCCTACAGACTACGCGTACCGGAGACAGAGAATCCCTACAGTAGGTGTTGCTGTCTGATGATTTATGCAAATGCGGAACAGATGAGCACACGTAATCCAACGGAAGTCAAATCTAAGAAGGTCCACATCCATGTTGTTTTCACCGGTAAGTCAGCAGAAGAAATCTAAGGAAGGTCCACATCCATGTTGTTTTCACCGGTAGATGGTGTGTCTTCGTTGAAATTTTCCTACCCTACAGATGTTTGACAAATTCCACGTTGTACCAATAAGATGATTAACAGTAATCGCACCAGGAAGTCAATGAAACGGACACATAATTACATAATACAAGCATGAAAAGGTCATCATCATCTCGATTAGTCGCATCAGAAACTCACACCAAACAAAGGGTGTATACATGCTGGGGACATCCAAGATTACTCATTGTTTCAGAGTTAGACAACTTCCAGAATCCAGAAGATACTTCAGAAATCGAATCGCCTAAAAACAATATGCTCTAGTCTATTACAAGTGCCGGGAAAAAAAAGAAAGCATGGAAATAATAATCAGTGCACAGGAACACTTCCGAAGTTCAGGAAATAATACTATTTCTCTCACCGTTTTACTTGTCTCCATTGGCATCATCCTCATTATCCCTTTTCCTCTTATTTGGCAGGGAAGATCCTGCTTTGCTTTCGATGTTCTCCTTGTCTTCTGCATCCACATCAAGTTCGTCATCCTCAGCTTCACCGTCTTCGTCTTCAGCCTGAAAATGGTCAAATGTATTAGAACTATGTTTACCAAATCCTTTTGCTACAAAATCAAGTATCAATCAGTATACTAGACTGCTCAATTGAACTTGTTTAGGCCACAAATGCAGGGAATTCCAAGAATGAGCTAGATAGAAATGGTTTGCTACATGTACGCAAGGCCATGATTCCATGGCAGTTACAATTTTAAAGGTAAAACAGGGCCAACTCACACTGCAAAGTGCAAGCATAGCGTCATCAAGAGTTCAACACTACCATCTCACAAGGAATAACAAACAAAGCATGATGTTACTGGCAGATACCGAGATGTTAAAACAAAATCAAGGTGATACACATACTCACAGCCCAAGAACTGTGAGGGCCCAGTGATTAAACTCAAATTATGGAGCATCGAAGCATTTGCAAGAACAAATAACTAGGTGATAATACATAAAAAGACAAGTGTCGAACCTTGATGATACACAGCGCAACTATGATAAATATTAAGTGAAAATATTGGCATGAAAACAGCAGGCCCAGAGCCCATGGTAAAATCGTCTATGTAGAAGATCAAGCAGGAAAGAGGTCAACATAAACACATCCTACCCAGAACACCTCAAGTTATACATTCTAGCAATAACGTAGTTACTAACAGATAGAATAATATTTCATTTAGAACAATGCACCTTCACCAGATGCAGGGATGTCATAATTTTTATAACCTTGCACAAGATTTGCTTCCATGCACCCAAAAAAAAATACAATCAGTACCATACCAGGGTTTTCATATATTATTGGAATAAGGCACCAACAATTACTCATCTCATCCAGGACTCAATAGCAATGAATGCCAAAAATGAGAGTGTACAAAGATTGATGGATGGCATGGCACTTCAATGTGTAAAATGGCACAGAAACAAACCGGTAGACATATAAAAGAAAATAAATGAATTAAGATTGATATACATAGGAACCTGCCAAAGGAACGCTGTCCATAAATGAATTAAGATTGATGCACATAGGAACCTACCAAAGGAGTGTTATCCACAAGTAAATGGATCATACGCAGTGCCATGGACATTTAAATAACAATGGCACTCACGCAAATGTATTCCCTCAAAGCTAGCATCATACATCATCTAACTAGCAATGTTAAACTCATGATTTTACAACCCATTTTTCAAGATAGCAGTTGTCAGCTAAAGATTTGAACATTAACCAATACAGATATTGACTGATAAATAAGAGAGATTTAGAGCAAAACCCTCACCTCCTCATCACCTTCTTCTTCATCGTCCCCTTCCCCGTCCTCACCATCTTCTTCATCCCCTTCCTCTCCACCATCCTCTTCGCCCCCCTCTTCTCCCTCTACCCCTTCACCTTCTTCTCCCTCTTCCCCCTCCTCGTCGTCCTCCTCATCGTCCTCGTCGTCATCCGTCTCCAAACGCTCGTTGCCCTCAGCGTCGGCGCCATCGAGGTGCTTCAAGCTGGGAATCAGCGCGAAGACCTTCTCCCTGTACCCCTTGACCTTGGTGACGGGGCACTGGTACAGGTCGAGCGACTCGACCCCGACCCCGGCGAGCGGCGCCAGCTCCTGGACGTCCGCGATCCGGTTGTTACCCAGATCGAGGTGGCGCAGCGTGGCACCGCAGGCCTCCGCGACAGCGGCGAGCGCGGCGGCGCCCGAGAGGCGGTTGTCGGGGAGGGAGAGGCGCCGGAGCGCCGGGAGGCGGGGCAGGCCCTCCAGCGAGGAGAGGCGCGCCCCCGCGACGGACAGCTCCTCGAGGGAGGCGGCGACGCGCTCGAGGAGCGCGGCGGAGGGGAGGCGGCCCGTGGAGGACTTGACGATGCCGTCGAGGGCAAGGGTCTTGGGAGCGGAGGTGGCCTTGGTGGCGGCGGAGATGGCGCGCTCCCACGCCGCGTCGTCCTCGCCGACGGCGGCCATCGCTGCTGCGGCGGCGGCGGCAGGGGCGGTGGGAGGCGGAGCAGTGGTGGTGGTGGCAGGAGGAGAACCCTAG
This sequence comes from Saccharum hybrid cultivar R570, assembly GCA_038087645.1. NCBI lineage: Eukaryota > Viridiplantae > Streptophyta > Magnoliopsida > Poales > Poaceae > Saccharum > Saccharum hybrid cultivar. The sequence continues at coordinate 30,258,014 of JAQSUU010000001.1, read as the reverse complement.
CAAAACCCCTGTCTGGGGAAGTACGGCGTACGGAAATGGATGGGGAATTGCGGATCGGCGGATCCGGTGGGCGGTGGCTGGGACGTGGGTGTGCTGAATGGGCCGGACTTGCTACCCTACACATGGATTTGGGCTTAGGCCCATCATTCCCTTTTTTAGAGGAAGGCCCAGCTGATGTGATAGATACACTTGATGATTTAAGGCCCATGAAACTCATTCAAATTAATCTGAGTTTTCCAAAAAAAAAACACGCTCCGATCAGGACGCCCGTCCCCAGGAGCGGCCCCAAACAAAAAAAATCCCTATTCGGACGGACGCCTCCTACCGCTTACTCTTTTTTTTGCGACTCTCCCACCGCTTACTCACGCACACATCGCTCGCCTTCGCTTCCTCCTCCCCATCTTATCAATTCCACGCTCGCGCCGTGCCCCACCTCGACGCGCGGCCATGGCTGCCTCCCTGGCTGGCGGCGGCGCCCTCACCCACCCCAGCGTCCTCACCCACCGGGGTCACCCAACACCCGCGGATCCGGTGGCCCTCTTCCCCACCCCGGCGAGATCCATGGAGGTGGTGCAGCGGTGTTGCAAGGGAGTGGGCGGCTCTCCCCCACCCTAGCGCACACGCCCTCCCCACCCCGGCGGTGCCCTCTCTCACCCTATCAATCGAGCTCCCCTCGTCTCCACCCGTGCGGCCGGAATCGACCGGCCCAGCCTTCCCTTCCCCTATGTTGCGTATGTATGTTTCAAGTGTTTCATATGTACGTTGTAAAAGTAAATCGGAGGATGTTGCATATGTTGCAATTGTTTCAGAGGCATGTTGCAAGCGTATGTTTCGAGTGTTTAAGAGGTATGTTTCATCTGTGTTTTCTGGACACATGTTGCAAGTGTGTTTATCTGGGTGTTGCATGTGTTTTATTTGGACGTTGCGTATGATTGCAATGGTTTAAGTGTTTCTGAAGCATGTTTCAAGTGTTTCAACTACCTTTAGACATATGTTGCAACTGTTGTATTTAGATATTTCAAAAGTAGATCGGATGTCACATCTCTCCTTCCCACCATCTTCTGCATCGTCTCTCCCGCCACCGGCAAGGCATCCATTACGACGCTGCGGTTGGATCCTTCTGAATCAGAGACGCCACGTGCCCTTCCTCTTTTGTCGCTTGGGCGGCGTGGGCCCCACGTGGAGCGCAAAATGGAGTGTAGCGCGTGGACGACTGTTCGAACGTCCAGACGCTAGCACTACCGAAATAAAAATAGATAATCGAATAGAACAGCAGCAGTCTAGGCACCGCAACTCCCTAACAACTGACAAGTGACATGCTCTTGTCTTGTGGTGAGAGATCTATAAAGGTATCAAAGAGTTCATGATGCTAATCATATGGAGAACAAGTAGTATGAGCGAGCGCCAGTTTATAATAAGTTCATCTTGGACGATCCACCCATTTTGTTACTGAGGCCTTGTTTAGATCCAAAAACTTTTCATAAAAAACTACAGTAACGAATCTTGTGGCACATGCATGGAGCATTAAATGTAGAAGAAAAAAAACTAATTGCATAGTTTGGTTGGAAATCGCGAGATGAACATTTTGAGCCTATTGACGTTGAAGATGACCTCAAGCCAACACACCAGCAAGGACCTTAGACGCCTAAAGAGGTTGCACACAACCTGCAACGCTGCAAGAACATAGCGTAATCGGCCAAACCGATCTAGAGACCGATAGGGCCGATGTTGAGCTTGATCTCGGCTGAAAAGGCTCCCGAACCACTTCCGGAAGGATCTGTCAGGGAGGAGCACATGGAGGATCTCCTAGAACCAGCAAGGCTGCCTAGGATGCCGATGAATCTCGTGGAGAGACGTTACCAAACAACAGGAGGGGTTGAGAGAGGAGAATTAGGGCAAAGGGTAGTTGATACGTTGTGTTTTTAACGATTGGATAGATAGGAACTCAATCGGTCGTGATCCTCTTAATATATAGAGGGGGTGATCTTATCCCAGTAAGAAACATATCCAAGAAGCATTCTCCAAGTTTCTCACGTCGAAAATATACCAAAAACCGATCTGAAAACCAAATTGACTCAGAATCCAGGACGAGTCGGCTTAGCCGACAGGGGAAGTCGACTAAGCCAACTTTTATGGGCTCAGGTATGCCCACGGGGCTGGCATCAGGGGAGTTGTCTTAGCCGACTCAGGCAGTCGGCTAAGCCTACTGGAGGTGTCCAAACTGGCTAAGCCGACTCGGGGTGGCTCGCCGTCTCCTCTGCTCGTTTCGTTTGTTATTTCATTGCACCGTTTGACCTCAAGCATGTCCATGATATTTGTAACTTATTCATGGTGTCCCAAACCATCCAAGGACATTTTGGAGTGTCAACATATGCCCTCCTATTTTCAGGTGAATGATGAATGAACCTGAAAACACTCAGTCAAGCTAAACATAATGAAATCAAACAACAATGATACCCATCTCATCGGCTATTCGACAACTAAGGGCGATGTATACACATGCCACTTTTGTTCTAAGGGTGATACATGTATCGGTCATTGCTTGGAGAGCACTTAGGCTTCTTGACAAACACTTGGAAAATACTTCTTCAAGTACTTCCCATTGAATGCTCTATTAAGACGTTCACCTTGCAATGTCTCTAGCAGATAGGAATTACCGTATATGACTTTGATCACTTTGTAAGGACCCTCCCAGTTAGGTGACTATTTGGCAAACTGACTGCTCTTTGATCCAATAGGTAGTATGGTTTTCCACACTAATTCTCCCACTTGGAAGGATTTGCTCTTGACTTTCTTGTTGTATGCCTTGGTAACTCGAGCTTTATCTTTCTCTATCTCCTTGAGAGCTTTTAATCTCATATCAGTTACCTCATCAATATTATCCATCATCAAATCATGATACACAATAGCTGATAGATCATTTTGTTTAGCAAGCTGATATGCATCCAAATTCACCTCGACAGGCAACACAGCCTCTTGACCATATACCAACTCAAAAGGAGTAACTTTTATAGCACCATGCCTTGAAATGAGATGTGTCCATAGAGCTTCAGACAAAACTTCATGCCATCTCCTTGGACTCTCCTCAATATTCTTCTTGATAAGATTGATCAAAGTCTTATTACTAGACTCAGTTTGGCCATTAGCTTGAGCATAGTATAGAGATGAATTGAACAACTTGATCTTATATAATTTAGCAAATTTCCTCGCCTCTTTAGACACAAATGATGTCCCTTGATCTGTAGTTAATGTCTGAGGGATGCCGAATCTATGTATGATATGCTCGGTAATGAACTCAATCACTTTCTTGTGTGTCATATTCTTTAATGGAACTGCTTCAGTCCACTTAGTGAAAGTAATCTGTAGCAACCAACACAAACCAGTGTCCCTTGGAAGATGCGGGATGTATTTGGCTAATAAAGTCTAATCCCAACCACGAAAAGGCCATGTGTCATAGAACCTCCTAATTATGATGGCCCATAAGTACACGTCATTGCCATAATGACCTCTGACAGTCGTACTTATGTTCACCATAACTTAAAAGGCCTGCTTTCCTCCGAACAGGATCCAATCACAGGAGTATTGCAATATTACAACAGTTTATTCAAAATATTCAACAGAGTAAAGTGGCGGAAGTCTTACAATAATATAGGTTTACAAACCAGTTTTCAAACTTCAAACCTTATGTAACATTATTACAAACCAGTAGTAGAGAAGTATCGATATTAACTTTATTACATCACACAAGCGAGATGCCTTGCCCAAAGACCACACAGTCTACTCGTCGTCACTGTCTTCAACCACGACGGTCATGCAACAAGGCTCGAAGCAGACTTGTTCATGAACCGCACCTGCAACAAGGGGTTCAACAAACCCTGAGTACGAGAGTACTCAATAAGACTTACCCGACTAAGACAAAGACTCCAAGGGCATGCTAGCTTTAGGGAATCAAGGTACGGGTAATCCAGAATCAAGATTTTCTTTTGCAGAAAAGCTTACTAAAGTAGATCCTTATCTTCAACATTTTACTTTTTACCATTGATGGTTCATTAACCAAATCTAGGTGATCCTAATCTAGATCAAAGTAATTATCATCAAAACATTTCTCATTCTTTCTTTCATTCTAGTTCTTAACTACGATGCAAGTCAGGTGATCAAGTCTCCATAACCGAGGAGCAACGACGATTCGAACCGATTATACCCAGCTGGGGATCCCTAACTTCACGACATATGTAGAACTGAATCTTGCATATATCAACCCTCATTTAGATCTCCCAAAACCAGAATGTGTCCATCGCCACCCGAGAGTACAGTACTCCTCGAACCCGGCCCGATTCTAGCCCTGAGGGTACACGCTACTCCCGCCATCTCTCCACTCCCAGTGCGAGGTTAGACGTTCTCGTAATGGAATCACCAACATTTTGGGCTTACCCAAGGCATGAGGCTAGTTGCAAAGTCTCGAACACAACAGGCTTACAACGAACGGACCTTAACTGACAAGGCGGAAACACTACATTGAGACTCCTTTCCCAATGCATGTTAGCAGTGGCCAAACCACCCGCCCGATCTTTCAAGTTCATTCTCATATTTCAATATTCATTCAATATGTCGTCATGGCTATATAAACATTGCATTTAAAATCTTAACTTCTAAGCATAGCGAAGCATACTATGCATTTTCCGTAAAACAGGTATCAAGGTTGACATCACAATAATCAAGGATGATAATGCAGCAATTAGGTTATCACTCAACTCCTAATTACTTAATGCAGTAAACCATAATATAAATAATAAAATATTTGTAAAATTCAAGGTAGGGTTTAAATGCACCGGGGCTTGCCTTGCTCGGACACGACGACTGACTCAGACTCGAGAACTCCAACGTCAGGTCCGGAACCCACCGACGGTCGCTCTTCTCCGGAAACTGGCTCGACGGCTTCGGCTTCTTCGAAAGTGGAGACTACACGAACACATAACATGCTTTAACATGATGCTCGATGATAAACATGATGCTTGATGATAACATGCTACGAGTTACGACTGGAGTACAACTTCCCTTCACGGTACAGTCGCAAACAGAAAACCTACTAACTAGTAGCGACGATTTCCAGCGATACCAGCTTTTAACCTAAACAAGTTACTAACGAGCTCAAACATGGAATTAAGGTGCCAAAGATCACAAAATGGTAGTGACCTAAGGACATCACTCAATCAAAAAGGCACACAACACTTAAAGTTCTCAAATTAACATTTATTTATTATTTAAATAATTAGGGCATAATTAGAAGTTAATCAAATTTTACCTAATCAAGCTCAAACTTTTTCTATGGGTTAAGAATGAATTATAATAGTGTCATAATAAATTTCATAATTTTTGGATAAATAAATTAATTATTAAAATTCCTGGAAGTTGCATTTAATCTTTATTGGAATAAATTAATTCTACTGCACAATGTATTCAAATTCATGATTTAACATTTTTCCTAGATAGTTTATACATTGAGAAGCTTGCACAAAAATTTTCATGAATTTTGGAACTCTACACAATTTTTAGTGAAATAAAACAAATAATAACACTATTCATTTATTTGAAAAAGGAAAAACAAAAACGAAAATCAAACCGGGCTGCTTCCCTCCGGTCCGGCCTAGCTAGACGGCCCGCGTTTGCGCCCGTGCTCACGCGCTCGGCCCAGCCACGCGGCCCAACAGGCGGCCTGCCTCGCGCGCGCGCCGGCTCTCCCTCTCTCTCTCGCTGACACCGTGGACCCACTTGTCATCTTCCTCCTCCCGCTCGCCCGCTCGCTCCCGCGTGCCCGCGCGCTCGCCCACGGTGACCGGCCGGTGACCGAAGCCTCGGTCGACCAACCGAGCGATCCGACAGCCTCTACGCGACCCAGCGAACCCGTTTTGCTAACTTGTAGCTCGTCTCGAGCTCCGGTGCTACCTCACCGACGACGGTGGCGGTCCGACAACCACGGTGACCGGCGACTCGACAACACAACGGTGTAACGATCAAGGCGAGTGTCACAGAACCTCCTAATTATGATGGCCCACAAGCACACGTCATTGCCATAATGACCTCTGACTGTCATACTTATGTTCACCATAACTTAAAAGGCCTGTTTTCCTCCGAACAGGATCCAATCACAGGAGTATTGCAATATTACAACAGTTTATTCAAAATATTCAACAGAGTAAAGTAGCGGAAGTCTTACGTTAACTTAGGTTACAAACCAGTTTTCAACTTAAAACCTTATGTAACATTATTACAAACCAGTAGTAGAGAAGTATCGGTAGTAACTTTATTACAACACACAAGCGAGATGCCTTGCCCAAAGGCCACACAATCTACTCGTCGTCACTGTCTTCAATCACGACGGTCATGCAACAAGGCTCGAAGCAGACTTGTTCATGAACCGCACCTGCAACAAGGGGTTAACAAACCCTGAGTACGAGAGTACTCAACAAGACTTACCCGACTAAGACAAAGACTCCAAGGGCATGCTAGCTTTAGGGAATCAAGGTACGGGTAATCAAGAATCAAATTTTCTTTTTGCAGAAAAGCTTATTAAAGTAAGTCCTTATCTTCAACATTTTACTTTTACCATTGATGGTTCATTAACCAATTCTAGATGATCCTAATCTAGATCAAAGTAATTATCATCAAAACCTTTCTCATTCTTTCTTTCAATTCCAGTTCTTAACTACGATGTTGGTGCAAGGCCAAGACTCCTTTCTCATGGAGTAACGACGATTCGAACCGCTTCATTTACCCAGCTGGGGATTCCTAACCACACGACATATGTAGAACTGAATCTTGCATATATCAACTCTTACCCGAATAACCCAAAACCAGAACGTGTCCATCGCCACCCGAGAGCACAGTACTCCTCGAACCCGGCCCAATTCTAGCCCCGAGGGTACACGTTACTCTCGCCATCTCTCCACTCCCAGTGCGAGGTTAGACGTTCTCATAATGGACTAACCAAAGTAAGGCTTACCCGACATGGGCACATGGCTAGTACTAATAAAAACTCCATGACGCGAGGGCCAACAATGTACGGTCCTTAACTGATAAGGCGGAAACAATACAGTGGGACTCCTTTCCCAATGCATGTTAGCAGTGGCCAAACCACCCGCCCGATCTTACAAGTTCATTCACATATTTCAATATTCATTCGATATGCCGTCATGGCTATGTAAACATTCATTTAAAAGCTTAACTTCTAAGCATAGCGAAGCATACTACGCATTTTCTGTAAAGCAGGTATCAAGGTTGATATCACAATAATCAAGGATGATAATGCAGCAATTAGGTTATCACTCAACTCCTAATTACTTAATGCAGTCAACCATAATATAAATAATAAAACATTTGTAAAACTCAAGGTGGGGTTTAAATGCACCGGGGCTTGCCTTGCTCAAACACGACGACCGACTCAGACTCGAGGACTTCACCCCCTGGTCCGGAACCCACCGACGATCGCTCTTCTCCGGAAGCTTGATCGACGACTTCGGCTTCCTCGAAAGCGGAGACTACACGTATACATAACATGCTTTAACATGATGCTCAATGATAAACATGATGCTTGATGATAACATGCCACGGTTACGATTTGAGTACAACTTTTCTTCACGGTACAAACGTAAACAGAAAACCTACTAACTAGTAGCGACGTTTTCCCGCGATACCAGCTTTTAACCTAACAAGTTACTAACGAGCTCAATCATGAAATTAAGGTGCCAGAGATCACAAAAGGATAGTGACCTAAGGACATCACTCAATCAAAAGGCACACAACACTTAAAGTTCTCAAATTAATATTTATTTTCTATTTAATAATTAGGGCATAATTAGAAGTTGATCAAACTTTATCTAAACAAGCTCAAACTTTTTCTATGGGTTAAGAATGACTTATAACAGTGCTATAATAAATTTTATAATTTTTGGATAAATAAATTAATTATTAAAATTACTAGAAGTTGCATTTAATCTTTAATGAAACTAATTAATTCTACTGCTCAAAGTATTCAAATTCATGATTTAACATTTTTCCTAGATAGTGTATACATTGAAAAGCTTATACAAAAATTTTCATGAATTTTGGAACTCTACACAATTTTTAATGAAATAAACAAATAGCAACACTATTCATTTATTTGAAAAAGAAAACAAAAACGAAAATCCGAACCGGGCCGATCTCCTTTTCTCCCACGGTCCGGCCCAGCCGAGCGGCCCGCTCGCGCGCGCCCGCGCCCGCGTTCGCGACCGGCCCATTCGCGCGGCCCAGCAGCGCGGCCTGCCTCGCGCCCGCGCGCTGGCTCTCTCTCTCTCTCGCTGACACCGCGTCCCCACATGTCATCCCTCACCTCCGTCTCCCCCTCGCTCTCCCGCGCTCTCACTCGCTCTCCCACGGTGGCCGGCCGGTGACCGGCGCTTCGGTCGACTAACCGACCCTACCAACACCTTCTACATCTCCCCACGATTCCATTTTGCTACTAAACACCCTGGCTCGAGCTCCGGCGACAGCTCACCGACGACGGTGGCGGCTCGACAACCACGGTGACCGGCGACTCGATGGTACAACACGGTAGCGGTTAAATTAGTGCGAGGAAAACGATCAGGAGCTCACAGCGGTGACGATGGCGGTCTCGGGGAGGACGGAGAGAAGCCGGAGTGGCCTGGCCACGGGAAGGCGACGATGGCGGTGCTCCGACCGGAGTTAGGCACGGGAGCGGGCGGCTGTGGTGATCTAGGCGGAGTTAAGCTCGCTCGGGTGGTTCACGAGGTGCGCGAGGATGAGGCGGAGTTAATGGTGTGGTTGGCGTGGCTGGAGGTGGCTCGACGGCGGCAGCGGCGAGCGGCGGAGCTGCGGTGGCGGCGGTGGCGAAAACAGGGAAAATGAAAATCGCCACTGTGAGCTCGACGTATATATAGGGAACGGTGGCGGTGACTGTGCTGGAAGACGCGAGACGTCGCGCTGGCGATCGAGGACTCGCCTGGAAGCCGGCCGAAGCCGCCCGGCGTCTCGCCGGCGCCCATACCGCGCGGTGGTCGGCGGTGATTGGTCGGACACTGTAGCTTCCCCCCCAAACTTTAAATTTTCAAACTGTTTTCTCAAATTACTCTCAAATTCATGTAACAACTTGAAAAACTTCCAATCTATGAAATCTTCAGAATTTCAATCTCTACAAGTTTTGTATTGAACACTTTTTCAAATTCTCACTGGATTTTGAAATTTGAGTTTAAATTCAAAAAGGGACACATTTTTCAGATTTGGTAATTTAGAAATTACTTTTGCTTTTATATTGAAACTTCAAAATCTCCAAACATCAAAGTTGTATATCTTGACCAGACCTACAACTTTGCTGTTCAAAACTTTTTAAAATTCAGCCTCCATTTTGAAATCTTAGTTTGGGGACAAAAATGAATTAAATCTGAAATTTGCTTATTTTCAAAATTGCTCCACATTTTACACTAAAACTTTGAAAACTCAAAACACCAAAGTTGTAGCCCTTGAAAAGTTCTACAAACTTGGTTTTGAACTTTTTCCCAAATTTTGCTTAGATTTTGAATTATTTCAAAAGGGGTAAAACAGGGTTTTGAAATTTAGGGTTTTCGGAGGGATTTTAAATTGGAATTTGTTGCTACTTTGATTTGTGATTACTTAGTGATCAAAACCTCACCCAAGGGCATCATTTGGACCAACATGACATGGTTGACCAAATGCCACTCTTGGTTGACCAATTAGCTTTTAAAAAAAAATTCTTTTACATTTCTCCCCAGATTTTGAATTCGAACTCGAATCGGAAAACTCACGACAAGTTTTGGGACTCCAATTCAAACTCAAATTTGGAGCTTCATTTTAAATGTTGTACTTGAGCTCATACCCTACACTTGACACTAGTGGGCAACACAATCGCACACCTCAATTTACGCAGGGCATGGACTAAGTATTTGCGGTGGCCTTCGAAATTAGGGTTTTCGGGTTCGGAGCACACCACTGAGAAACACATTCAACCTAGATAAGTAAACTTGTTTTAGTTGATGCATAACAATGTTAACCTAATAGAGATGCTTTGCAATGTATTATGATGACATGGCAGATTAATTAGCACTATAACACCCGGGGTGTTACAGCGAGTGGTCAGGGAGCATCAGGGGCGTACCATGATCACGAAGGAGTGATCGGTTGAAGCTGAGAGGCCCTGGAGGCGGCTGGCCACGGTGGCGGGGCTCGACGGGAACGGCGGCGACCCGAGGTAGAAGACGACAGCTCCCCGGCGATCCTGAGCAGTAGCGTCTACACAAGAAGGCGCAATAGATTCGCCAGGTGATGGCGGAGCGATTGGTGAGATGGAGATGGCTGTGGTGGAGTAGGGAGGGTGAATTTAGCTGGCGAAAGGAGGACGGTGGCGGCGGCGATGGTGAAACCGACGGCGACAATGGCGGTGACAGTCTTTTTATAGAGCTGTGAAGCCAAAGAAGCAGCTGGAGAGCACGAGGCGGTCTCTGTGGTCGCGGTGGCAAGCTGGAAGACCGTGGAAGCGGCCAGCGCAGCGGCAGCGGCTCGCCGGCGCCCATACCGCGTGGTGGTCGGCGGTGATTGGCCGGTCACTGTAGCTGTCCCCCCAACTTTTGAAATTCAAACTGATTTTTCAAATTACTTTCAAATTTGTATAGCAACTTGAAAAACTTCCAATGTATGAAATCTTCAGAATTTCAAGCTCTACAAGTTTTGTATTGAACACTTTTTCAAATTCTCACTGGATTTTGAAATTTGAGTTTAAATTCAAAAGGGGACACATTTTTCAGATTTGGTAATTTAGAAATTACTTTTGATTTTATATTGAAACTTCAAAATCTCCAAACATCAAAGTTGTATATCTTGACCAGACCTACAACTTTTCTGTTCAAAACTTTTTCAAATTCTGCCTCCATTTTGAAATCTTAGTTTGGGGACAAAAAATGAATTAAAACTGAAATTTGTTTATTTTCAAAATTACTCCACATTTTACACTAAAACTTTGAAAACTCAAAACACCAAAGTTGTAGCCCTTGAAAAGTTCTACAAACTTGGTTTTGAACTTTTTCCCAAATTTGGCTTAGATTTTGAATTATTTCAAAACGGGTAAAACAAGGTTTTGAAATTTAGGGTTTTCGGAGGAATTTTAAATAGGAATTTGTTGCTACTTTGATTTGTGATTACTTAGTGATCAAAACCTCACCCAAGGGCATCATTTGGACCAACATGACATGGTTGACCAAATGCCACTCTTGGTTGACCAATTAGCTTTTGAAATTCTTTTACATTTTCCCCCAATTTTGAATTCGAATTCGAATCGGAAAACTCGTGATAAGTTTTGGGACTCCACCTCAAACTCAAATTTGGAGTTTCATTTTAGAGGTTGTACTTGAGCTCATACCCTACACTTGACACTAGTGTGCAACACAGTCGCACACCTCAAATTACGCAGGGCATGGACTAAGCATTTGCGGTGGCATTCGAAATTAGGGTTTTCGGGTTCGAAGCACACCACTGAGAAACACATTCAACTTAGATAAGTAAACTTGTTTTAGTTGATGCATAACAAAGTTAACCTAACAGGGATGCTTTGTAATGCATTATGATGGCATGACAGATTAATTAGCACTATAACACCCGGGGTGTTACAGCCCTTCCCCCTTAAAGAAATCTCGTCCCGAGATTTAAAGCCTTGAGTTAAGTAATAGAAAAGGAAACGTGTCAAGCAAACACGTCCAAGACTTGTCTACAAAACAGGTAGGGGTTTTCTGCATTACAAAGATTTTAAAAGGATAGGTTACAGTTTAAAGAAGAAATTGCAACCTAGATAGAAGCAAGGAACTCTGGGAAATTCTCCAACAGATAATCCTCCGCTTCCCAGGTGGCTTCCTCTTCTGAATGTTGATTCCACTGTATTCGGTACCATTTAGTTGTTCTACTTCGGGTAACACAATCTTTTTGATCCAAAACTCTGACAGGATGTTCAGAATATGTCAAATCTGGTTCAAGTTCAACTCCCTCAACATCAACCACTTGATCATGTACTTGTAGACACTTCTTCATTTGTGATACATGAAATACATTGTGCACGACTGACAGTTGTTCAGGCAGCTTTAACTTATATGCCACCTTTCCACATTGTTGAATGATTTGAAAAGGACCAATATAACGTGGTGCGAGTTTGCCTTTGACTCCAAATCTGCTAACTCCTTTCATGGGTGATACTTTTAGATAAACATAATCTCCTACTTAGAATACCAAAGGTCTACGCCTTTTATCATCATAACTCTTTTGCCTGGACTGAGCCACTTTCAAATTATTCTGGATCTACCTAACTTTTTCTTCTGTTTGTTTCACAAGATCAACACCAAAAAACCATCTTTCTCCCGGTTCTGACCAATTCAATGGAGTTCTGCACCTGCGGCCATACAATGCCTCAAACTGTGCCATTTTGATACTCTCTTGATAACTATTATTATAGGAGAATTCTGCTAAAGGTAACCACTCGTCCCAAGTGTCTGAATAATTAAGTGCACATGACCTTAACATGTCTTCTAGAATTTGATTGACCCTTTCAGTCTGACCACTTGTTTGTGGATGATAAGCGGTACTATGCAAAAGTTTTGTACCCAGGGACTCATGTAGGTGTCTCCAAAATTTGTTAACAAACTGCGTACCTCTATCTGATACAATGGTCTTTGGTACCCCATGAAGACTCAGGATTCGTGCAATATAAATTCTTGCATAAGTTATAGCAGAATAGTCCACCTTAACTGGAATAAAATGAGATGACTTTGTCAGTCGGTCCACAATGACCCAAATTGAATCAAAGCCTCTTGAGGTCTTGGGTAACCCAGTAATGAAATCCATACTGATATCTTCCCATTTCCAGGATGGAATGGGCAAGGGTTGTAACATTCCTGTCGACTTCAGGTGTACTGTCTTCACTTTACAACAAGTGTCACATCTGGCAACATACTTGGTGATCTCAATTTTCATTTTGGTCCACCAGAATCTCTGTTTCAAATCTTGATACATCTTATTACTTCCTGGATGAATAGAAAACCTTGTGCTATGTGCTTCATCAAGAATGAGCTGACGTAACTCTAGAACCTTTGGGACCACTAGCCGATTCTTAAACCACAACACATCTGCATCATCAATACTGAAATCTGTCTGTTGACCAGTTCTAACTTTTTCTTTGATGTGAGCTACTCCGGAATTCTTTCTCTGAGCAAACACAATCTGATCTTTGATTGTTGATTCTACTGTGATATTAGTCAACTGACCTTGTTGAACTATTTCAATATTCAGCTTTTCTAATTCATAACATAAATTGTAATCCATTGGCTTCATAGTCATGCAATTGCAATGATTCTTTCTACTGAGTGCATCAGCAACAACATTCGCTTTTCCAGGGTGATAGTGCACTTCTAAATCATAGTCCTTTATTAACTCAAGCCACCTTCTTTGCCTCATATTCAACTCTGACTGAGTAAAGATATACTTCAAGCTCTTGTGATATGTATACATGTGGCAAGTATTACCTAACAAGTAATGACGCCAGATTTTCAATGCATGAACCACAGCTGCTAGTTCAAGATCATGTGTCGGATAATGTTCTTCATGATGCTTCAACTGTCTCGAGGCATAAGCAATGACTCTGCCTTCTTGCATCAATACACAACCAAGGCCAATACCCGAGGCATCACAGTAAACACCAAATGGCTTTTCCATATCTGGTTGTGCCAAAACTGGAGCAGTTGTCAATGACTTCTTTAGAATTCTAAAAGCTTTATCACATTCTGGAGACCATATGAACTTAGTTTGATTCTTCAACAACTCTGTAATTGGCTTGGCTACCTTTGAAAAATCAGGTATGAATCGATGGTAATAACCCGCCATTCTCAGAAAACTTTGGACTTCATGAACTGATATTGGTGGTTTCCAATTTAGAATATCTTCCACCTTGCCAGGATCTACTGCTACTCCTTCGGCTGACAACACATGTCCTAAGAATTGCACTTCTCTTAACCAAAACTCACATTTATTGAACTTGGCATACAGTTGATGATCTCTCAGACGAGTCAGAACAACTCTGAGATCCTTAACATGCTCTTCTTCACTTTTGGAGTATACCAGAATATCATCAATAAAAACAACCACAAACTTGTCAAGTTCTAGCATGAAAACTGAGTTCATCAGATACATGAAATGTGCCGGTGCATTAGTGAGACCAAAAGACATAACTAGGTATTCATACAGTCCATATCTGGTGGTGAATGCAGTCTTTGGGATATCTTCAGGTCGAATCTTGATTTGATGGTACCCTGATCGAAGATCGATCTTTGAAAATACCTTTGCCCCCGCAAGCTGATCAAAGAGTAGATCAATGCGAGGCAACGGATATTTATTCTTAATGGTTACTTCATTCAGCGGTCGATAGTCAACACACATCCTTAAAGTCTGATCTTTCTTCTTGACAAAAAGAGCTGGGAATCCCCATGGTGAGGAACTAGGTCTGATAAAACCTTTGTCACGTAACTCTTGCAATTGATCCTTAAGTTCTGCCAATTCATTGGGTGGCATTCTGTAAGCTCTCTGGGATATTGGGGCAATACCCGGTTTTAACTCAATCACAAACTCTACATCTCTGTCTGGTGGCAGACCTGGTAGATCATCTGGAAACACATCTAGAAATTCACAGACTACCGGCATATCACAAATCTCCTGTACTGACGTTGCACATATCCTTTCAACTGTTCTCTTTGGGATAGGAAGTTGGATAAGAAGATGAGATTTATTATCTGACAGGTTCAACCTTATAGTTCTATGCAGTGCATCTATAAGGGCTCCTCTTTGGTACATCCAATTCATACCCAAGATTACATCTATATCATGTTTCTGTAATATTATCATTGAGGTAGGAAATATATGCCCACCTAACTCTATAGGTACGTCACGTACCATCTCCTTAGTACACAGTCGTCCCCCGGGCGACTGGATAAAGAAATCTTCTTGTGTTCCCACAATTGGAATGTCATGCTTAACAACAAAGGTGCGATTTATGAATGTATGCGATGCACCTGAATCAAATAACAGTACTGCTGGATGATTAGCAACAGGGAACATACCCATCATAACAGGTTCTCCCTCTGGGATTGCACCTGCTTGAGTGTAGAACACACGTCCGGTCTTCTTCTTCTCACCCTTACCCTTCTGAACATTCAGGTTATTATTCTTGCTCTGAGGTTGTTGCTGTTGTGGTACGGGAGCTCTGGGATAACTGGGATTGTACTGCCTTGGATACGGGCAGTCCTTGGAAAAGTGGCCTGGCTTTCCACAATTGTAACAGGGAAAGTTATGGGTTACTGGAGTCTGGTTTCGAATACCAGGGGCATTCGGCTGTTGTGGATACTGCAGGATTGTGGCAGGACGGAAAAACGTCTGCGGCTGAGCTTGGTATTGCGGTGGACGATAAGTTGGGCGGAAATGGTTCTGAGGGTGATAAACAAACTTCTGGCGCTTTTTAATGCCGCCAGACGGGCTAGAAAACACTGGCTTCTTTTTCTTCGACTCTTTGTGCAGTCGAGACTTCTCTTCTGGCGCAATAGCCACATTGACTATCTCATGGTAAGTGGCATTATAGCAGGTGACCAATGCTTCCTGAATTCTGGTACTCAAACCTCTCATGAAACAACTCTTCTTCTTTGCATCGGTGTTCACATATTCCGCTGCATACTGGGACAGATGATTGAATTTGCCCACATACTGCAGAACTATCTGGTTCCCATGCTTCAGCGAGAGAAACTCTTCTAGTTTCATGGCGATGACACCATCTGGGATATAATGTGCTCTGAAGGCTTCACGAAACTCCTGCCAAGTGACATGGTGGCCAGCAGGCCGTGCGGCGACCAGATTCGCCCACCACGCCCCTGCGGCACCTCTGAGTTGTTGTGCTGCAAACACAGGCTTCTGGTGCTCCGTGCACTGTAAAAGTTCAAACTTCTGCTCCATGGTACGGAGCCAGTCATCCGCCTCTAGCGGCTCATCTGCCTTTGAGAACACTGGTGGACGGGTATCGGTGAAATCCACATAAGTGGTTTCCCCTCCATTGTTACGACCTCGACGACCCTGATTTCCATTCTGATTCTTATTCTGAGCCAACAAGGTAGTGGCATTAACCAGTGCGGCAATAGCTTCTGCCAAGGTGGGTGGAAACGGTGGGGGATTCGGAGTATTGTCCCCTTCTTGGGAAGTTCCAGTACCGTCCATCTGTTATACACAAACCATATTTATTTACATCACTTTATTGAATTAAAAAGCAGTTAGTACAGTACTTGTATACACACACAAACTTATCTTACATTATTTCATTACAAACTTGCTCGCAAGCAAGAAACTACCCACTAAGGTTCTTAGAAAGCAGGAAAGACTACTATGTTATACAACCATCCATGTCGACACTTCACTCCTCATCATCATCACTGATCACGATCACTCCATCCTCAACCTCTGGAGCACTTGCACCAGTGACATGACTTGCATCATCCCCACTTTCCATCAGGGGTTCATCTTCTTCCGGATCTTCTTCATTGTCCTCTCCACCAGGAACAACCACGGCACCGACATCATCTTCTACTGCCTGGGGCTGATGATTGGGATTCATCAGATCATGTAGCCTATGAACCTCCTCATACAGAACAGTGTTGTACTGCTCCAGGTGTGTCGCATAAAGCTCCAACTCACGAACACGAGCCCTGGCTTCTGTCTCCTTTTCCAAAGACTCATTCTGGAACTATTTCCAAAAACGCATGTTGCGCTTCAGTCGCTATACTTCTGATGTAAGCCTTGCAACCTCTGATTCTGAATCCGGGTTTGGATTACGGCTACTGCTTGCTCCATCACCTCTGGCGGCCAACTGATGATGTGGCACTCCTTGCGGACCCATTTTCTTGCGAGGAGTCGTCTTCACACGTGCCATCCTAAAGCAAGATAGAATTAGGACGATGAGAACAGATAGGGGGATCTGAAGGTTAGCATGAATAGGATTTAAACCTTACTTAACCCAAACCACTTTAAAAGGGAAGGTAACTTAAGCAGGTTAATTAAACATGATGCATGCATCGTACTTATGATCTAACAGAAAGATTAAGTAACACATGCAATATTTATAACATAGGGCACTATACATGATACTTCACTACGAAGCTTTCAAATATGAGCTAAGGAAACTATAGAATAGATTAAGATAAGCAAAAGCAATTTGGACCAAAATATCAGTATTAAGTTTGTTTGACCCAAATCATTTTGAAGTTTTGCAAGGTAATACTACAATAACCCGAGTGATTATGCTCTGGTACCAGCTGTCACAGAACCTCCTAATTATGATGGCCCACAAGTACACGTCATTGCCATAATGACCTCTGACAGTCGTACTTATGTTCACCATAACTTAAAAGGCCTGCTTTCCTCCGAACAGGATCCAATCACAGGAGTATTGCAATATTACAACAGTTTATTCAAAATATTCAACAGAGTAAAGTAGCGGAAGTCTTACAATAATATAGGTTTATAAACCAGTTTTCAAACTTCAAACCTTATGTAACATTATTACAAACCAGTAGTAGAGAAGTATCGGTATTAACTTTATTACATCACACAAGCGAGATGCCTTGCCCAAAGGCCACACAGTCTACTCATCGTCAATGTCTTCAACCACGACGGTCATGCAACAAGGCTCGAAGCAGACTTGTTCATGAACCGCACCTGCAACAAGGGGTTCAACAAACCCTGAGTATGAGAGTACTCAACAAGACTTACCCGACTAAGACAAAGACTCCAAGGGCATGCTAGCTTTAGGGAATCAAGGTACGGGTAATCCAGAATCAAGATTTTCTTTTGCAGAAAAGCTTACTAAAGTAGATCCTTATCTTCAACATTTTACTTTTACCATTGATAGTTTATTAACCAAATCTAGATGATCCTAATCTAGATCAAAGTAATTATCATCAAAACCTTTCTCATTCTTTCTTTCATTCCAGTTCTTAACTACGATGCAAGTCAGGTGATCAAGTCTCCATAACCGAGGAGCAACGACGATTCGAACCGATTATACCCAGCTGGGGATCCCTAACTTTACGACATATGTAGAACCAAATCTTGCATATATCAACCCTCATTTAGATCTCCCAAAACCAGAACGTGTCCATCGCCACCAGAGTGTACAGTACTCCTCGAACCCGGCCTGATTCTAGCCCTGAGGGTACACGCTACTCCCGCCATCTCTCCACTCCCAGTGCGAGGTTAGACGTTCTCGTAATGGAATCACCAACATTTTGGGCTTACCCAAGGCATGAGGCTAGTTGCAAAGTCTCAAACACAACAGGCTTACAACGAACGGACCTTAACTGACAAGGCACAAACACTACATTGAGACTCCTTTCCCAATGCATGTTAGCAGTGGCCAAACCACCCGCCCGATCTTTCAAGTTCATTCTCATATTTCAATATTCATTCAATATGCCGTCATGGCTATATAAACATTGCATTTAAAATCTTAACTTCTAAGCATAGCGAAGCATACTACGCATTTTCCGTAAAACAGGTATCAAGGTTGATATCACAATAATCAAGGATGATAATGCAGCAATTAGGTTATCACTTAACTCCTAATTACTTAATGCAGTAAACCATAATATAAATAATAAAACATTTGTAAAATTCAAGGTAGGGTTTAAATGCACCGGAGCTTGCCTTGCTCGGACACGACGACTGACTCAGATTCGAGAACTCCAACGTCAGGTCCGGAACCCACCGACGATCGCTCTTCTCCGGAAACTGGCTCGACGGCTTCGGCTTCTTCGAAAGCGGAGACTACACGAACACATAACATGCTTTAACATGATGCTCGATGATAAACATGATGCTTGATGATAACATGCTACGAGTTACGACTGGAGTACAACTTCCCTTCACGGTACAGTTGCAAACAGAAAACCTACTAACTAGTAGCGACGATTTCCAGCGATACCAGCTTTTAACCTAAACAAGTTACTAACGAGCTCAAACATGGAATTAAGGTGCTAAATATCACAAAAGGGTAGTGACCTAAGGACATCACTCAATCAAAAAGGCACACAACACTTAAAGTTCTCAAATTAACATTTATTTATTATTTAAATAATTAGGGCATAATTAGAAGTTAATCAAATTTTACCTAATCAAGCTCAAACTTTTTCTATGGGTTAAGAATGAATTATAATAGTGGCATAATAAATTTCATAATTTTTGGATAAATAAATTAATTATTAAAATTCCTAGAAGTTGCATTTAATCTTTATTGGAACAAATTAATTCTACTGCACAAAGTATTCAAATTCATGATTTAACATTTTTCCTAGATAGTTTATACATTGAGAAGCTTACACAAAAGTTTTCATGAATTTTGGAACTCTACACAATTTTTAGTGAAATAAACAAATAATAATACTATTCATTTATTTGAAAAAGGAAAACAAAAACGAAAATCAAACCGGGTTGCTTCCCTCCGGTCCGGCCTAGCTAGACAGCCCGTGTTTGCGCCCGTGCTCACGCGCTCGGCCCAGCCGCGTAGCCCAACAGGTGGCCTGCCTCGCGCGCGCGCCGGCTCTCCCTCTCTCTCTCGCTGACACCGCGGACCCACTTGTCATCTTCCTCCTCCCGCTCGCCCGCTCGCTCCCGCGTGCCCGCGCGCTCGCCCGCGGTGACCGGCTGGTGACCGAAGCCTCGGTCGACCAACCGAGCGATCCGACAGCCTCTACGCGACCCAGCGAACCCGTTTTGCTAACTTGTAGCTCGTCTCGAGCTCCGGTGCTACCTCACCGACGACGGTGGCGGTCCGACAACCACGGTGATCGGCGACTCGACAACACAATGGTGTAACGATCAAGGCGAGTGGTCAGGGAGCATCAGGGGCGTACCATGATCACGAAGGAGTGATCGGTTGAAGCTGAGAGGCCCTGGAGGCGGCTGGCCACGGTGGCGGGGCTCGACGGGAATGACGGCGACCCGAGGTAGAAGACGATGGCTCCCCGGCGATCCTGAGCAGTAGCGTCTACACAAGAAGGCGCAATAGATTCGCCAGGTGATGGTGGAGCGATTGGCGAGATGGAGATGGCTGTGGTGGAGTAGGGAGGGCGAATTTAGCTGGCGAAAGGAGGACGGTGGCGGCGGCGATGGTGAAACCGACGGCGACAGTGGCGGTGACGGTCTTTTTATAGAGCTGTGAAGCCAAAGAAGCAGCTGGAGAGCGTGAGGCGGTCTCTGTGGTCACGGTGGCAAGCTGGAAGACCGTGGAAGCGGCCAGCGCAGCGGCAACGGCTCGCCGGCACCCATACCGCGCGGTGGTCGGCGGTGATTGGCCGGTCACTGTAGCTGTCCCCCCCCCAACTTTTGAAATTCAAACTGATTTTTCAAATTACTTTCAAATTTGTATAGCAACTTGAAAAACTTCCAATGTATGAAATCTTCAGAATTTCAAGCTCTACAAGTTTTGTATTGAACATTTTTTCAAATTCTCACTGGATTTTGAAATTTGAGTTTAAATTCAAAAGGGGACACATTTTTCAGATTTGGTAATTTAGAAATTACTTTTGATTTTATATTGAAACTTCAAAATCTCCAAACATCAAAGTTGTATATCTTGACCAGACCTACAACTTTGCTGTTCAAAACTTTTTCAAATTCTACCTCCATTTTGAAATCTTAGTTTGGGGATAAAAAAATGAATTAAAACTGAAATTTGTTTATTTTCAAAATTACTCCACATTTTACACTAAAACTTTGAAAACTCAAAACACCAAAGTTGTAGCCCTTGAAAAGTTCTACAAACTTGGTTTTGAACTTTTTCCCAAATTTGGCTTAGATTTTGAATTATTTCAAAACGGGTAAAACAAGGTTTTGAAATTTAGGGTTTTCAGAGGAATTTTAAATTGGAATTTGTTGCTACTTTGATTTGTGATTACTTACTGATCAAAACCTCACCCAAGGGCATCATTTGGACCAACATGACATGGTTGACCAAATGCCACTCTTGGTTGACCAATTAGCTTTTGAAATTCTTTTACATTTTCCCTAATTTTGAATTCAAATTCGAATCGGAAAACTCGTGACAAGTTTTGGGACTCCAACTCAAACTCAAATTTGGAGTTTCATTTTAGAGGTTGTACTTGAGCTCATACCCTACACTTGACACTAGTGTGCAACACAGTCGCACACCTCAAATTACGCAGGGCATGGACTAAGCATTTGCGGTGGCATTCGAAATTAGGGTTTTCGGGTTCGGAGCACACCACTGAGAAACACATTCAACTTAGATAAGTAAACTTGTTTTAGTTGATGCATAACAAAGTTAACCTAACAGGGATGCTTTGCAATGCATTATGATGACATGGCAGATTAATTAACACTATAACACCCGGGGTGTTACACCATGGCTTGATGATAGGATGAAGCATAGCAATAGGCACAAGCTGAACATTCCCAAACCTTTGTCACTCTTCACAACCTTTGCAGTATCAAAAACAATCGACCATCATGGTAGGACAATAGAAACTAGCTTTACACAACAACCACTTCATCTTTAGGGTTGATTGATGCGTACCATAAATGCCTTTATGGACATCTCCCATAGCCACTCTTGCTTGATCAGATCCCAAGCACTTCAGTAGCAAATCTTCAATGATTCTTCGGTAGAGCTCATCGTTATGTAACACATATTTGAAAGCACTC
This sequence comes from Saccharum hybrid cultivar R570, assembly GCA_038087645.1. NCBI lineage: Eukaryota > Viridiplantae > Streptophyta > Magnoliopsida > Poales > Poaceae > Saccharum > Saccharum hybrid cultivar. The sequence continues at coordinate 30,236,219 of JAQSUU010000001.1, read as the reverse complement.
CGCTGAACACTTTTATCAACTTTAACACTTGGATCTCGTAAATATGCCAACAAGAGAGTCCTCCAATCACATAAATCGGCCCCAAAATCACTGAAATTTCACTGGGCCGATTTAAAAGCTTCTTGGGTAGATTGGCTGGGTTGACCATAGGTGAGTCGGCTAAGCCGACTACTAGTCGGCTTAGCCGACTGGGCTGCTACGCAGGAGGAGTCGGCTAAACCGACTAGTATAGTTAGCTTAGCTGACTGGCTAGCATCCATCAGAGGGTCGTCTAAGCCGACTAGAGTAGTCAGCTTAGCCAACTCGTCTGTACCTGCACGGAAAAATTCCAAATCTTCATGCATCGGCTTTTCTTGAATATGAAAATTACACCCACAGACGCCATAGCTAGATGTTTATTGAGCTAACGTGTTGGCCCTTTGATTTTTCATGCCTCGAAACATGCCGAATTTGAAATTCGGCAAGAGAACCAATGATATTGAGACAAGCGTCAAGACAAACTCTTAGTGATCCTTCTAAGCATTGAAATTCACTAGCAACCTGTTGTACCACCAGCAAGGAATCACATAGGCCTCAACATGTTTTACTCCCATGGACCGCAATATAATCAATCCGAATAATAGAGCTTGATATTCGGTTTGATTATTAGTGCAATGAAAATTCAATCGACTCGACATCTCAATTTCAGCACCACTAGGGGAAATAAGCACAATACCAACACTTTGGCCATCTTTGCAAACCGATCCATCATAATATAATTTCCATAGAGTAAAAGTAAGGTAATTGATCTCATCATCCAAATCAATACCATGCTCAACAATAAAATCAGTAAGGACTTGACCTTTTAAAGCTTTCAATGGTTCATAAGTCAAGTCATATTCAATTAGTGAATATGCCCATTTGCCTATCCTTCCATGAAGAAATGGCTGATATAACATGTGTTTTATTACATCGGCCTGGCAAGCAACAACACATATACTAGACAAAAGATAATGTCTCATCTTGGAACACGCATAGTACAATGATAAGCACAAATTTTCTATATGGGCGTACCTTGTCTCAGGATCAAGAAGACGGCGACCAAGATAAGCAATTACATATTCTTTATCTTTGTCTTTTTGAGTCAAAATAGCCCCGATTATCTTCTATTCGGCAACAATATATAATTGAAAAGGAACTCCTCTCCTTGGCGCATGAAGAATCGGTGGTGTTGACAGATATTCCTTTATCTTCTCAAATGCTTCTTATTGCTCTGTCCCCCAAATGAATTTAGATTCATCCTTCAGTTTTAATATGGGGATAAAAGAAATAATCTTTTCGGACAAGTTGGCAATGAATCTCCTCAAGTAGTTCACTTTTCCCAAGAACTTTTATAAGTCTTTCTTGTATGTAATCACCTGAACTCCCTTGATCTTATCTATTCGCTTGGGATCAATCTCTATGCTTTTATCATGAATAATAAAGCCCAAGAACTTTCTAGCCAATACTCCAAAAGCATATTTGAGTGGGTTCATCTTCAATCCATAGCGGCACATCCTCTCAAAAGCAAGACGCAAATCGACAAGAGAGATTTATGGGCAGTCGATTTAATCATAATATCATCAATATAAACCTTCATAATCACCCCAATTAGATCATAGAAAATTAAATTCATAGCTCTTTGATTAGTAGCACCTGCATTCTTTAGCCCAAATGTCATCACAACCCACTCAAAGAGACCAACAAACCCAGGACATATGAAGGCCGTCTTCGGCATGTCTTCTTCAGCCATGAAAATCTGATGATAACCGGCATTACCATCAAGAAAGCTAATAACCCGGTGTCCTAAAGCATCATTGATAAGCATATCGGCTATAGGCATAGGATATTCATCTTTCAGAGTAGCTCTATTCAGATCTCTAAAATCAATGCAAACTCTGATCTTCCCAGAACCTTTCTTCTCAACAGACACAATATTAGAGACCCACTCTGCATATCTGCATGGCTGAATAAACCATGCTTGCAAGAGCCGATTAATCTCTTCTTTAACCTGATCATAAATTGTAGAATTAAATCGGCGGGGGTGTTGCTTATATGGCTTGAATCCATCCTTGATAAAGAGCCGATGCTCAACAAGCTCTCGGCTTAGCCGATGCATCTCTGTATAATTTCATGCAAAACAATTAACATATTCCTTGAGAAGCGTGATTAGCTCAACTTTATAATCGACTTCTAAGTTTTGATTTATAAACGTCGACCGAGGCACAGAGCCATCCCCAATATCAACCTGCTCTAAAGGGTCGATCGATGTAAATCCTTGGCACAACTTATCGAGCTCATCAAAGTCATCAATTGCCTCACAGGCATCAGTCTTATTAGCCTGATACTGGTCAACAAGATATTTCAACCATTCAATATTTGTATCCATTAATAAACAATTACATGATGATATTGAGCTGATTATCAATCGGCTTCAAAGATACAAGAATAAAGCCACCTTGTCTGGTAACACTAATAAATTCATAGCTAGAAAGATCTCTATCAGGCAAGCAACCAATAGCATCATGCCCCCAAGCATAGGAGCATCGGTTGTAGCTACTTCAGTCGATGAATCTGAATACACAATCTCCACGGCATCATCCACCCATTGAATAAGAAACTGGTGCATGCTAGATGGTATGCAACAATTGGCATGAATCCAATCACGCCCAAGTATTAAACTGTAGGTACCTTGTACATCTGCAACGAAGAATGTCGTGGCTAGGGTCTTGCTTCCAATAGTGAATTCCATGTTAGCAATCCCTCTAGCTAGGATAAGAGCACCTCCTCCAACACCATTGATCATCGTGTTGGTCCTGACTAGATCCTCATTGGTGCCACCAAGCTTCTTGTAAAGCGAATATGGCATTACATTCACAATTGCCCCATTGTCCACCAACATGTTATGGACCAAGTACCATTGATATGACCCTTCACATGCAAAGGCTTGAGATGATTGATAGGATGTTCTAGTTTCTTGAATGTGGCATCTTGTATTAGGAAGTTGAACACCGCTGCGGCTGAATCATCCTCAACGATGTAGTAATTGGTGGACAAAACAACCACATTGACCTCCCCTCTTTCTGGAGTAGCTTCATTGTCAACCATCTCCTCATCAGAAACCTCAGGCACCTCCATGCCAACCATAGCAGCAACGGTGGAAGCAAAATTATCGAAGGACACCTTGGAGGCCACCGGGACAGTGGGAGTCGGCTTAGCTAACAATGGAGTCGGCCTGGCTGATTCTAGGGCGTCTAGAGTAGTTTCATCAGGGGAAGTCGGCTTAGCTGACTCTGGCACACCCAGGTCGATAGGAACAGGTGCAGTCGGCTTAGTCGACTGGCCATCGGCAGCAGTGGTATTTTGATCCTCTGGAGGAATTTCGACGTGCTCAGGGTCCAGGACTTCACCCTCCGCTTTGGCAAGCATCTTCCGCTTTTGTTGTCGCTACCGAGCGCGTTGCAATTTACGCCTTTAGGTTTTATTCAACCTACGAGGACACCATACGGGTTGGCAATACATGGAATCTCCTTCGACACGCTCTTTCTTCTCATCTCCAGCAACTTCTTTAGGAGCCTCACCTTGCTTTTGCGCTGGAGTTTCTTCAATTACAATTGGCCCATCATGATTAGTGATAGGAGCTTTTATGGAGCCGATTGTGATAACCAATTGAGGCCTAGCTCTTGGTGGAAGAATAACAGGAGTCTTAACCTTCTTAGGCACATAGATTTGCTGCATTGTTGCCTTTCTTGAACTTTGCGAAGTTGGAGCCTTGGAAGGAATCACCCGACCTTGATTTACACCGCTAGAGCCCGATTGACCATTATTCAATCGGCTAAAGACAGAAGGCCTTGGCACTGGACCAACAAGCTCTCCCAATCCTTATTGGCCTTGCATAGGTGTCGCCAAATGATACGGCACCCAAACTCCATAGGGACCCCACTGCGGCGTGACTGGAGGTGAAATCGGGGGTCCCCAACAAGATACACGAGGAGTAACTCTCTGAACTAGAGCTACTGGTTGCATCACCGCTAATTGCTTAATCTTATCATTCTCTCACTTGGGCGGAGTAGATTCTCTTTTTTTAATGACCGATTCTTGGAATCGGCCTTTTCTTCTTTATATTTAGCCATGAGCCTATCAAAAGTGCATGGTGGCTTCACCACAAGCTCCCCTTGGTTCTTCTCATTTGTCTTCCAAGTACCAATCTTCGACCTATATGGAACAAATGTGCATAAAACTTAAACACCGGAGGGACCGGGGCTGCTGGAACCAGGGGAGTCGGCTAAGCCGACTGGGGCAGTTGGCTCAGCCGACTTGGCTAAGGGGAAGACTGAGTGGGCTAAGCTGACACCCTGCGTCGGCTTAGCCGACTAGCTCTACTGTTGGGTGGAGTCGGCCTGGCTGACTGCTCCAATCAGCCTGGCAGGCCTCTGCTGTGCCACCATCGTTTCGTACCACCGTTGCCTTCTCAAATGCTGTGTTGATCTAGCAGTGATCTTCAATTTGTTCTTGCCTTCATCGTTCTTCTCTAGCACCACCTTGCGCCCTGAATTTGTTTTGACATTCGGTGCTGCATGTGGTTCGCCGATAAGCATATTCTTTCCTTGAGTTGTATCGGCCTGCTCAGGACAAATCAAAACGCGGGTGGTCCTGCTTCAATTATATGCATTGGAAAAGGGATCTTATCAACTTGCATATCAGAAAGACTCAATCGTCCCTCATTAAGGGCCAATTGGGCCTGCCGATGAAAAATATTGCAATCATTAGTGTCATGAGAAAAAGAATTATGATATTTAACAAGCTCTTCTTTTTAACTCATCAGTTGAAGACAATGTATAATTAATTCTAATATAACCGAATTTCAACAATACATCAAAGATTTGGTCACATTTAGAGAAATCAAAAGTAAACTTTATCTTTTTACCCCAATTCTTATGAATCGGTTTGAGAGATGGACAAGTAACCATCTTATTCTTTACTGGCCATTTAATTTTAGCATGGCAAACTTCTTTATTATCATCATCAGAACAATCGGAATAATCATCAACAACATGCACATTATGACGATTAGACTTATAGGTATCACGATATTCTTTAAGGCGTGATTCAGCTGAAACGACCCTTTGCAACAGTTGATTAACATTCACAAACTCATGATGTTCAAGTTTATCCCTAATGCTAGGACATAAACCAGCAAAGCATAAGTCAGTTAAATCTCTTTCAGAAATCATTAAATGAAAACATTGGTTCTTAATTTCTCTAAACCGTTTAATAAAATCAAGAACAGACTCATCATGGCCTTGATGAACCGATGCAAGATGAGACAATCTAGTTTCATGGATGCCGGTATAAAAGTGACTATAAAACTTTTCTTCTAATTCAGCCCATGAACCAATAGAATAAGCTGGTAATGAAGTAAACCATGCAAAAGCTATGCCAGTAAGAGACAATGGAAAATTGTGAATTTTCATAAAATCATAAGCACTAGCTTCACCCAATTGCACAAGAAACATGCTAATATGCTTCATGGTAGATTTACTATCATCACCACTAAATTTATTAAAATCAGGTATCTTTCACCCATCAGGTGCTTTCATAAAATCAAAGTGTGAAGGGTACGGCTTACGGTAAGTAGTCCTACTGGGCTTGATTTATACACCTAAACTCTCTTTAAGTGATTTAGATAATTCATCCCTAAACCGATTTAAAATGTCATTAAAATCGGTAGAGGGGGCAACAGGTGCAGCAGGTGTATCATCAAGTATGGGGACTCGACTTGGTGACTTCGGCGGGTTGGGGAGAATGTTTTGCCTGCGCGAAGCTCGACTTGTTGTTGGCCTTTGATCGGTTCGAGTGTTTTGAGCTGAATTTTGACCATATACAACCACTTGATTAGATGGAGCACTTCCAGTTAAACTGGTCTTATCAACTTTAATTGCCGAAAAGACCGATTTGCCTTTATTTGCTGCTACATATAAACCTTGATTGTCATAAAAATTCAAAGGAATGCCAAATTCAGGATGTTTAGAGGAAGAATCAACACCCGATGCATTGTCATCGGTTGTTTTCCCTTCTAGCTTATCAAAACGAGCCATGATCATGTTTACAACAGTTAAAAGATTATTATCTATTACTTTTTTATGATCATCCTTCATAGTAGCATAATTGGCATGCGTAGGATGAGGATCGACAATGTCATCATACCTAGGTTCAGAAGATCTTACCTCAGGTGCAGTGGATGTAGAGGATGTAGAGGTGATCAACTCACTAAAATTTGTTTCCCTGAATTGAGTGACTTTTTTCCGCCAATCTTTAGTGCAACTCTGAAGAAAAACCTTCAGAACGGCGTTGAATTTGGCCTCCACTTGTTGCTTAAATTCTTCAGGGAGTTCATCGATGCTCATGGGATGGTTGATGTTGCTCTCATGAGGGACCTGGGTCCTATCCCTAGTATCTTCACCGTTGCTTCTCATGTTGCTGGAGGAAAACTTGATCTTTCACCTAATCTTCCCCAGCGGAGTCGCTAAAAAGTATATTAACGTTAAAGATGACCTCAAACCAACACACCAGCAAGGGCCTTGGACGCCCAAAGAGGTTGCACACAACCTGCAACATAGCAAGAACGCAACGTAATCGGCCAAACCGATTTAGAGACCGATAGGACCGATGTTGAGCTTGATCTTGGCTGAAAAGACTCCCGAACCACTTACGGAAGGATCCATCAGGGAGGAGCACGTGGAGGATCTCCTAGAACCAGCAAGGCCGCCTAGGATACCGATGAATCTCGTGGAGAGACGTCACCGAACAACAGGAGGGGTTGTGAGAGAAGAATTAGGGCAAATGGTAGTTGATATGTTGTGTTTTTAACGATTGGATAGATGGTAACTCAATCGGTCGTGATCCTCTTATATATATAGAGAGGGTGATCTTATCCTAGTAGAAAACATCTCCAAGACGCGTTCTCCAAGTTTCCTACGTCGAAAATATACCAAAAACCGATCTGGAAACCAAATTGACTCGGAATCCAAGATGAGTCGGCTTAGCCGACTTTTACAGGCTCAGGCATGCCCACGGGGCTGGCATCAGGGGAGTCGGCTTAGCCGACTTAGGCAGTAGTCGGCTAAGCCGACTGGAGGTGGCCAAACCGGCTAAGCCGACTATCAGGGTTGGCAAAGCCGACTCGGGGTGGCTCGCCGTCTCCTCCATGCGTTTCGTATTATTTCATCGCGCCGTTCGACCTCAAGCATGTCCATGATATTTATAACTTATTCACGGTGCCCCCAAACCATCCAAGGACATTTTTGAGTGTCAACAAAGCCTAATTAGTCCATGGTTTGACACTAAAGTGCTACAGTAACAAATGTGCTAATGACGGATTGATTAGGCTTAATAAATTCGTCTCACAGTTTCCAGGCAAGCTATGTAATTAGTTTTTTTATTAGTATCCGAAAACCCCTTCCGACATCGCACGGAACATCCAATGTGACATTTTCACCAAAAACTTTTGGCATCTAAACAAGGTCTGAACGAACATAAAAATGAGTTTGTAGAGCACCATACACCAGTATGTGAAATATTATTGCCTGTGACCCGAGTGGACAAGCTCCTCAAATCTGGGCATGCGGAGAGTCAGAGTGAGTAAAGAGACAGCATTCGCTTTCTGCTGTGTTGTTGATTCATGACGGTAGTGGTCGCTAGTGGAGTTGTAGAGTGACGGTAGACCACAGTGCAGGATCTAGAGGCAAAGATGCGCGGGCCGCTCTGATCCTGATCCGACGATGAACTCACAAGTCACATCTATGGCTCTGATCCTGGTCCGACGACGAACTCACAGGTAGCGCAGCACAGGTGCACCGGCCGTGCATCGATCATTGGTGCACACGCGCATGCATCTATCTATCTATCTATCTATCTATCTATCTATCTATCTATCTACTAGTACTCTAGAGGAGTATCTCTGCATGTGGTGAGATCGGTCGGAGTAGAGCATTAGTGTGAGCAGTGCAGTGGATGGATCTCGGATATGGATCGTCAGAGCTTAGCTCAGGAAGGAAGGAAGGACAGTACGTAGGAGTACACATCAAGATGAATCGATCTGTTGTCGCGATGCATCGACGGTGGCATGCATTTGCTAGATCCTACCCATCTGCGTGCCACCGCGCCCTGCTGCATGCCAAATTGCCAACCAGAATCTATACCAGATCATCACTCCGCGTCTGCGTGACTGCGTCTGGGGCTGGCATTATCGCGTGCGCGGCCGCTCCCACCAACGTCTCTCGGCCTGCGATCGAGAGCGTTGGATGCATGGAGCCACGCATCGCGCTCCATCCCATCCATCAGGTTCAGGTTCAGATAGGAGACAGCCGCGCGCGACGCCGACCACATCCACATGCGTGCTGCATGCATGCGCCAACAACCAGGCGCCGAACGAACTGCATGCTCTGCAGCAAACTGATGAACCAAATGCAAGGGCAAGACGAACCTGGGGGATCAGTCGTTGGCCCGGCCGGATCGATCAGCTTCGGATTTGTTTGCTGCTGCTAGCGAAAAAAGAGTGACAACTGTGGTCGTAGCACCGCGCGCACAACCGTGCAGTGCAGTCCGCCTGTAGGGGGATAGGTATGGCTCCAGCTTTATTTAATTAATTGTTGGTAGGTTTGCCACACGGCGTCGATCGCGTCGGTGTACATTACATGGATGTGCCCCGGGCCTGGCTGTCGTCCATGTACGTGCAATGCGACGGTGCAAGCGTGCGTGAAACAATTCAAGTGCATGCAGTTGGGCATTGCTAGCTCATCTCGATCTCTTTTTTTATTTCACTGTGCATTTGTGCGGTCTAGGCGTTTCGTGCGGTTCATTCGTCTTACCTTTTTTAAAAATATATAATATTAGGTTCTAGTAGTATCTATCTAGCCAAATTGTCTCGCTCCGTTTACATTCAAGATAGGACATTATATTGTTCTTCATAAACAGGCTCAGGCGAAAAGAGAGCTATGCCATGAGTGGTGTGACGAACGTCATCCCGTTCGCTTCGCTGAAAAGTCATGGCTAAAAATAATGTTCGCTGATTTATTGTGAGAGAAAAACAATGTTCCTTCGCTGAAAAAGTACGACTGATAAGTCAAGCGACCAGGGATAAATTGGCTCGGCGCCTAGGACATGACATGAGTGATGTGATGTCGATGAGGCTTTTTGTGGATCTACACTGAAAAGTAAAATAGATAAGAATGAGCGACGACAGATGATGAACGAGGTGTAAATGGAGACCGGATATGTACTACTACCGTGGTAGACTAGTCCGTGCGGTGCCATGCACCTTACGATGTGTTTGGGACCACAGCGTGGCCACCGCGTGGTGTGGTATCGTGACCATGGCCTCCACCCCCGCGGCACCGAAAGCACGACACGTCTGCAGATATGATATACGACGCAGTTAACGCGCGACAAGTCACGCAAAGGGCGAGCGTGTGACCCCACCGCTGCTGCCGCCCAACGCCCCACTGTGCTCGCGACCCTCCTTCTCTCCCCCTCTCCCCCATGCTGCCATGGCCACAGCTGCCCCCACCCTAACCCCGCCCAGTCGCCTCCTTTGTTGCTCGCTTCAGCAGCTTCACCGTCTCCTCGCCGTCTCTCCTATCCCCACCGCCGCTGGCGGAGCCAATTGCAAGCTATACTTGGCTCCGGCCCCCCTTGCTATTCAAGATTAATTAAGGTTTACTCCGTATTTGTATATATTGCAAGTCTAAACTGTCCATCTAGAGAGGTAGATATTCTAAGCTTGCCTTTCTTTGTAAAGTGCGCATATACATTAGTAGTTGTTAGATTGTGATTCTGGCTCTGCCACTGCCCACCGTCAGGTTGGTCGGCCTCTTCCGAGACCCTTCTGAGCCCCGCGGGAGATGGAGAAGAGAGAGGAAGAACGTTAGAGCAAGGTCGCGCCCTCACGCGTGACGCGTCCCGGGATAGAGTTGTCAAAAGGTCCGTTGCGTGCCATGCGAGCATCGTCCGTTGCGTGCGGTGCCGACCGCGACGCTGGTCGTTCACCACCAACCTGCAATGTGCAGTTGCAGGTGCACGAACCGGCCTGGCTCGTTCGCATGTGGGTTGGGCCGGGCATGCAGTTGACAGACTTCAGTAACGCAGAGCGTATCAGAATGGATCGCGCTCACCATGGCATGTTTCCTCGTCTGCTCCGGTCCCGTGCCGTGTCCTGTCGCCACCTCCACCCGTGTTTCCTTGTTTTGATTGATTGCCTACTGTGGTTTTCTTAATAGATCCAACAGCTTGAGAGTTGATTGAGAAAGCAACCGTTTATTTTGCCTTTTTGTGTTGTACACGGCGTACAAGGTACGGGGTACAACAGTGGTTCGGGTTGTAAACTTTTTACAGTCGTATAAAAGGAGTTCCGCTATACGCACTGTGATACTGTGCATTGTTCTGGTCAAAGCTAAAACATTGTTTTTTTTTTAATTAAAAAGGCTATATATAGATATCGTATCAGCTTCCAGTTGTGATTGTGGTCGCCAAAAAAAAAGTGATTTCTGAAACCAACGGACAGCGGCAAATATAGATATACCAGTATGCTAGTTCAAATTCGTAAGTTCTACTCAGATATATACTTTTGTAATAAAAAATACAAAAGAGGGACAGAGAATCTAAAGCCGGGAACAAATACGCCAACCAAACTAGAAAACAAACGGAAGCAGCGCAACAACGATAATGAGAGTTTCCGAGTTTTTCGACTATTTTTTCTTGTTGACAGTTTTTTGAGGGGGAAAAAAAGGCAAGTACAAAGATGCATCCGTCTCCTATCCGCATCTTCACTGAACCGTCGCGCCTCCATCAACAAGATGGCCCAAAAAAAACCTACTCTAATCCAGTAAATCCTATCGGTTTCAGGACCATCACGAAAAGTTGACGCAGACGCTGCCATTCTTTGCGCACCCGCACGCCGGCCACGCCCTGGCCGCGCCCGCGCACGGCGCGCACGCGCACAGGTGGCGGCACGGCAGCAGCAGCACCTCGGCCGCGCCCTCGCCGCACACCGCGCACGTCCTCCTGTAGCCCGGCGGCGACGACGTCCCGGCCTCCTCCTCCCCATCCTCCGCCCCACCTGCTCCGGCGACGACGTCGTTCTCCCCGCAGCAGCACGACTCGGCGTCGTCGGCGCCGGTGCCAGCGCCTGCGGAGCCGCCGCACAAGCGCGCCTGCTGGGCGTCGAGCGCCTGCTGCAGCTCGCTGCGGAGCGCGTTGGCGGCGGCCTCGTTGGACTGCGCCAGGTCGCGCCACACCTGCGCCTCGACGTACAGGCTCTTGACGCGCTCCTCGAGCGCCCAGTTGAGGCGCCCCATCCGCTGGATCTCCTCCTCCTTGGCGCGCAGCCGCTTCACCGCCGCGGCCTCCACGGTGGCCACGACCTGCCGCGCGTGCCGCCGCCGCCGCTCCGTGAGCTCCGCCCACATCTTCGCGGTCTGCAGTTATATTCAAAAGCCGGAAAACACGGTCAGCTCCATCAATCGCCGTGTACTCGTTGACGACGACTTAAACGCCGGCATGCAGCAGAGGCATCGACCGCCTGGCACCGGGCTCAAAAGTAAGACTTACGTGTTGGAGGACGAGGCGGTCGACGTCGACGAGTTGCTGATGAAAGTGCGCCGCCACGTCGGCCGCGCCTCCGATCTCAAGAACCGGCGGCGTCTGCCCCTGCTCGACGACGCGCTTCCGCTTCCTGGGCGCCATCGCCATCGCCACCACCTCCTGCTGCTGCTGCGCCGCACCTCCTCCGAACGTGACGCCGCTCTCCGCCGCGTCTCCCACGAACACCTGCCCACCAGCAGCGTACTGCGCTACGGGCGGCGCCGGCAGGCCCACGCCCACGCACGAGGCCTGCTGCTGGAACTGGAACGACGCCTGTTGATGATGATGGCTCGGCCTCGCCGTCGTCGCGCATCTAGCTTCGTCGCCCGTCGTCCAAGGCCATCCCGCCGCCGCCGCGTTGGTGAATTGCTTCTGCCCTTGTTGTGCTAAGAGGAGGCGGTGCGCTTCCACGGCCATATCCGCCGATCGTGGCACGGCCCGGCTATATCTTGTCCTCAGCCTCCTCCGAGAACATGCGTCCGCGTCTTTATATAAGAAGACGAGCACACAGCACTACTCCTAGTTGGCAAAGCCAAGCATGGAGAGCCCGGCGCCCAAGGTGGTGGTGGGATGTGCCTGGTGGAGATGGCGACGCGGGTGGCGCTGGCGGTGCGGACGTCACAGCACAGAGCAGCCTTGGGAGGAGGAGGGAGAGGCTAGGCGGCAACAAAGGAACCGAGGGCGCGTATTTATGGCGCTAGCTGCTGGGTTGGCCGTGGTCAGTGAGAATACAAGTCGAGACGAAAATAACGAAAAAGGCAAATAATCCGAGGCCTTTCAAAAGAATTTCTTTTTTTACTTAGCAGGCAATTAATTACTTTACTTACTACTCGTGAAAATAAACCTGGCGGATTGTTTGGAGTAGAAACCAAGAATCGTTGCACGATTTCTGTGGGCTGCTTATTTCCGCTGGGATTTATTATTTATATCTATTATATATATGGAGTGTATTTTTTATGTACGTTGCATGCGACAGGAAGTCAGGAAGTGGTAGAGCGGAGATATGGTAACGTACGTGTGGCCAGCCGGCTCTTTTGTTACGGCAGGCAGGTAAGGTGTGATGGTGGTGGACACGTCACGTACGAATCTCTTGGGGCCGTTCAGATAGGAAAGCGTTCAACAATTGATGCACGAGCAAGCAGGCCACCTTTCCGATGGATTGGCAACTAGGAGATCAACTGTACGGGAGGTGCTATCCTCCTCGGATTGTCACATTGTTTGTCTATTTACAAGAAACTACCATAGGTGACTTGCTCGTCCTTGATTCAAGTGGCCACAATCTCAGGAACTTCTCTTTCCTCTCATCCAGTGGTATCTATACATAGCGTATAGCATATCTAGATGTACATAGAAAAACCCAAAATAACTTATACTTTGTTACCGATGGGATATTTTGGAATGCCGATTTGTGGATCTGCAACAAATTAGTGTGTGAAATCGCTCCACTACAACAATTGCGAGGACTCTCGTATTAATCGTATACTAAATCTATCTATCATCGTATTAATCATACTAAATCAATCCTTTTATCTATTGACCACACTCGATTTAATACAACTAATCCGTTGTTCCTTTAGTCGCATCGGTGCTATCTACTACAAGTAATATGCAATATGCATTTTGAGACTATAGTTAGGTCAACACACATCAAAACATTTGTGTGTAATGTAAAAAATGTTCGTCTATCTAGTCATAGCACGGTGTGTAAGCAATAGCATGAACATGAGTGTCATGGTGAAACTCAATCTTCATTCCATGTGTCTTTTCATCGTAAGCCTGCTCAGAGGTTATAGGTCAAGAACTTGCTCATAACCGAGAGTGCGGTATCCCGAAATGATCACTAACTCTATAAAGATGCACAATTTTTGGGACAGAGCCATACGACTCGTCGTGTAAGGGGTAACTCATCGCCTCAACTTCTTTCGCACATGCATGGCTAAATTGACTGATGAACGGTCGAGGTGTGTAGTATTCCCTCCATCCCAAATTATAAGGCATTCAAAGAATCTTGGAGAGTCAAAGGATCTCAAGTTTGACCAAATTTATATGATAAGATAATAATATTTATGACACCAATTAAGTATCATTATATTCTTCATTAATTATATTTTCATAGTATACCTATTTGATGTTATAAATTTCTATAATTTTCTCTATAATTTTGGTCAAACATAAGATGCTTTCAAGATTCTTAGAATGTCTTATAATTCGTAATGGAGGGAATAATAGCTACTCCTCGTGGTCTCTAATCATATCAAATTCATAGGGTTGCATGCATGGCCATACATGATATATACTTGGCTTACCATGTCATCTTTATTTTTTTTCGAAGGTGTATATTCCGTATACGCGTACGTGTTTGGTACGGTGCAAACAACCTGGGTGCGGAAACGGTGGGTGGATACTGTTCTGACGATGAAATGAAACGAAATGGTATGTAGCAGGAGAGAACCGGCCGGCGCCAAATTAGACGGCCTGCCATGCATGCATCTCTCACCGTGTTTTGGAACTCGGAATGAAACGAATAGCAAAATAACCCTGCTGCCTTCTTTGTTGGAAAAATAGGAGTATAATGCGGACAGAATTATTTCCCGTACGTTTTTCTATTAATTTTTGTACACATAATTTGAAGCTGACGACGATTTCGCGCCACCTCGACGTACGGAGCACAGTAAGGTAGCGGCCAAATCGTCGTGCCAACCCATGCTTGCTTGCTTCTGGAAACGGGAACAAAGAGAGCGGGGCAGCCACGGCCCACGCCACACTTGAGACGGATTCATTCATGTAATCATTTTAATTTACACATCAGCCATCAGGGCGATGGAGCCGTGTGCCCGTGTGGGCGTGTGGAGTACGTGTCGCGCGGCCCCACGTGCAAGCGACGCGAGGGGGCGTGGGGTGCGGTAGGGCCGCCGGATTAGCCTGTGTGTTTTCTTTTTCTTTCTTTTCGGGGAGAGATATATAAAAAGGGGCGTGCATCTTTGCTTGCTGTCGCCGTGTCTCGTGGATCCGGTGTCATCGGAGACGACAAAAGGTCGGAGGATGACGATTCCTTCCTGCTCCGAAAGCGCCTAGTCCTACCTGTATTGTATCCGGAATCTTATCTAGATATACGTACGACATGGGAAATGAGAACGTACTGTATTTGATGAGGAGTAGCCATGGATAGACGAAGAAAAAAGAAGCAGATCCTATAGCACAATACAAGGGCCAACTAGCTTTTTTTTGTCGCGGTTATATACGGTGTATTTACACATCGAATAGAACAAGACAAGATGAGAGATATAGAGAGAGAAAAAAATAGGATCGCAACGAAATTCGGAACTTGCAGCAGGCCTCGCTTGTCACTTGCATCCGATGGATGCCGTCCCTGAAGACGCATCAAATTCGGCGCCGTTAGCTCTCAATTTCCATCCCTTGGTCGTATCGATCGTACTGTATCTTGGTGTGCACGGATAGCAGCACTGCAGCTAGCTGTACCATCTCATGTGCTACTGCTCGCAACCATCGATGATCGATCTAGCTAGTAGCCGTCTAGGATCTAGGAGCAGGTATCACAAGTTGCACGTGATGACCGAGTGGCCATGTCATCCGGCTTATAATTTATCTTTTTTAGCTTGATTTTTTAGCTAGTACAGTGTTTTTTCTCTCACAATAAATCGGTCAACAGTGTTTTTCAGCCGGCTTATCAGCACAGCCGAACGGAGCCTGTGTTTAGATGACGATTTTTTTTGCAAAATGCTACTGTAGTACTTTCGTTGTTATTTGGCAATTAGTGTCCAATCATAGACTAATTAGGCTTAAAAGATTCGTCTCTTGAATTACGGCTAAACTGTGTAATTAGTTTTATTTTTTTATCTATATTTAATGCTTCATGCATGTGTTCAAAGATTCAATGTGATGAAAAATTTTGAAAAAATTTTGCAAAATTTTCTAGAACTAAACTAGGCCTAGTATTGTTCATCGGAAGCGATCTAGCTAGTAGCCGTCTAGGGTCTATGCATGACACGGCTGGCCCTGAGGACGGGGAAGCGGGGCGGTCACCCTGGGCCTCCAATCCTACGGGCCTCACCATAGGTATCCACTCAGTACGTAGCTGTATCAGTATATGGTTTGGTTGGCTCGTTGAGGCTCATGACAGCCTAATAGATTGACGGTCACGGTTTGTTTGTCGACTCTACGACTGCGACTTCTCGTCTCGGAAACAAATCACAAATAATCCTGAGCACAACGCAGCAACTGCGACGCGATCACCCAACTCAATGGCTGCGCCGCGGCGGGCGGCCAACTCGGAGTGAGACTCCAAAGAGACATACATAGCTTCGTATAAACTAGGTATGCCCTAATATCCGAAGTCCAAGCCACCCAACGGGCTAGCCACAGCAGTACACATGCATGCTTGTCCAGAACTCGGCCAGACACACACGGAACCGTGCGTCGTCAATGCGTTCCGAACTTCCGATCCTGTGATGCGGTCTACTAGTCAATTGGTGAAACATCCTAGTCTCACAGTGACCATCATGGCCGCACCTGTACTCGCCTCGCCTGTCTTCTTCTTTTCTGGTTCTTATTTCTTTATATACAACAAAAACTCGCCTGTCTTGGTTAAAAAAAAAACTCGCCTGTCTAGTTGGCTTGCCAATTTCTCATTAACTAAATCCGAATTCACTGGGTGAGGTTCTATGTGGTCGAACTTGTTCACTTAGATTCAAGTCCTATGTTAGTTTTTTTTATGGTTGAACTTGTTCCACTGCTATACGAATGACCTTTAGTCTCGGTTGGGAAGGACTTTTAGTCCCGGTTTTCTAACTGGAACTAAGGTTCCGGGACTAAAGGTTAGTCCCGGATCACACAACCCGGGACTAAAGGTCCATCGCGAAATGAAAAATAAACGAAATTCTGGAGACCTCTTCTCTTGCGGTGTTTAAGATTTGAACTTAGGACCACCCGCCTCGCGCGTAGATTACTTACCAACTCAGTTGCACACCATACGTGACAAGTCTTGTGCGCGCCTCCTTTTGAATTGACCCGTGGAAGACCTTTAGTCCCGGGTGGGAGACCTTTTAGTCCCGGTTGGTAATACGAACCGGGACTAAAGGCCAACCTTTAGTCCCGGTTGGTGCCACGGTCCGGGACAAAATCTTTAGTCCCGGGTGGTAACACCAACCGGGAGGGGACTTTTAGTCCCGGTTGGTGTTATCAACCGAGATTAAAGTCGTTTTTTTTATCCCGAACACAAATTTCGCCGGGACTAATGCCAATTTTGGACATCGACGAAAGGTCTGTTCTCTAGTAGTGTTCCACTCAGGTCTAAGTCATCAATCTCATATTTTTAGAATGTAACGGTGTTATTCTTTTAGTGTTTTGTTTTCTTTACATTACAATGTTCCAATTTGTGGAGCACCCTGCACGCAGGTTTTAGATTTGGATTACACGGGTGTTGTGCATGTCTGCATGCCTCGTTTATTTTATTATTTTATTATTTTATTGTATAGATATATAGTATAGCGCACTACTGTTTTCAGCCACGCAATAAAATGTTATCTGGCTATTATGTGAATTAAATGCAGTAGATTGATATAGTATGATGTGACGGATATTGTTCGACAAGCTTCCTAATATTATCCCGAGTTGATTACTGCTGATATATGTGCCAGCAGAACGTGTTGATTTTGCCGTATATAAACCTGCCTCCATAAGTTAGTTACTATTAGCAAAATGATCGAAACAGATCTTATATATATCATGGCCAATTAGCCAGCTTTGTTTAGCTAGCTGCTTATTGAATTAAAGTTTGATTACACCACACACCTGCTGGCGAGAAAGATTTGGCGACTAGTGCTAATTTAGGCACGATTGCTTCTGATCACACGTAATGGATATTAACACACACAAATATGTACAATCTCGTTTAGCTCAAATGGATTCTTAGAAAATATTCTGGATTAACTTCAAAAAATCCTTTCATGTTATTTTTCCTTTATAAATTAAGAAAGTATAAAACCTAGAGGTAAATACATACGTCTTTGCGTGATGTTGGTTGGCGTTCATTTTCTTTTCACTAATCGTCATTAATATGTGTGGAATTTTGTTCTAAACATGTAGCTTCCTCGATCAGAAGAAAAGGAAATGTTTATTTCACTCGACCAGGTTTTGTTGAATTCGTTGTTCGTTGGTTCGTTAGATCGGGTACGGATTCATCTAAAGTATATGGAACAACATTTTCTACTTCATGATCTACTGAGGAAAAAGCAGAGAGAAACAGAGAGAAGTAGGAAACTGCAAACCATCGAGAGCCGGAGTCGTAGCGGTGGGGTTGGACGTCTCGTTTGTCGGCGGTGCCATCTGCGCGCCGGCAGCGACGTTCGGTGGAGATGAGAGTCGACGCAGTGAAGATGGTGGCGGCTTCCCGTCACTGGCTGCGCCCCTTCTCAGATCGGGATCGGGAATATCGGTGGGGAGTGGCGGCTCAGGTGAACCTCGTATATTGAGCCGGCCGGCCCCCACCTCTATATATAGCGCAGTGTGACGGGGGCCCACCAATCATGTAGGGTTGGGCGCCCCCGATCAGGGCGCGAGAAGCAAGGCCCAAAAGGCCGTTGGGCCTAATGGTAGGAGATCAAAACCCAACATTCTCCCCCTTGATCTCTCATCATTTTCTTCGTTCTTTAATTTCATACTCAAACTTTCGATTCATATTTTTCTTGTTTCTATCCTATTCCATTGCAGATTAGTGTATTGAACTGTTTCATCGTCACAGCAATTAGTGCCGTTAGACTAACAGCCACAACACATTTCTCTGTATGGAATAAAGTTTCTTCTGGGCCCTTCGTATGTTCGGGAATCATAGGCTTTCCCTTAAACCCATGCCGGCTACGTGTTCTCTGAACACGTTGGGCGGTAAGCCCTTTGTGAGCGGATCCGCGAGCATTTTCTCTGTACTTATATGCTCAAGATTTATAATATGATCCCGAACTTTATCTTTTACAACATAGTACTTTATGTCAATGTGTTTGGCAGCACCACTTGACCTATTGTTGTAAGCATATTGTACCGCTGGGTTGTTATCACAATACAACCTCATCGGTTCATTTATATCATCAATCACTTTCAATCCGGGTATGAATTTATTTAGCCAATTCACCTGCCCCGTTGCCTCATAGCATGCTACAAACTCGGCATACATTGTCGAGGATGTAGTTACGGTTTGTTTGGAGCTTTTCCACGATATAGCCCCTCCTGCGAGAGTAAATATATATCCTGACGTGGATTTTCTTTCTTCTCCCGCATAATCAGAATCTGAATACCCCTCTATCTTCAGGGAATCAGATCTTCTATACGTTAGCATGAGGCCTTTCGTACCCTGCAAATAACGCAGGACTTTCTTCACCAATTTCCAATGTTCTATTCCTGGATTCTTTTGATATCTGCCAAGTAACCCGGTGACAAAAGCCAAGTCAGGGCGTGTACACACTTGAGCATATTGTAAACTTCCAACTGCTGAAGCATACGGTACCGCTTTCATTCGGTTAATCTCATATTCATTATTGGGACATTGATGTTCCCCATATCTATCGCCCTTGACAATAGGAGCAGGTGAAGAACTGCACGCATGCATACTAAATTTCTTCAAAACCTTTTCTATGTATGCCTTCTGCGACAGTCCCAGTACCCCTTTTCTTCTATCTCGGTGAATCTCTATTCCCAAAACAAACGAGGCATCACCGAGATCTTTCATATCGAAGTTTGCGGACAAGAATTTCTTCGTTTCCATTAGTAGACTGACATCACTGCTAGCAAGCAGGATATCATCCACATACAGAATTAGGAATATATACTTTCCATTCTTGAATTTTGTATAAACGCAATTGTCCTCAACATTTTCCTTAAACCCAAAACCTTTTATCGTTCTATCAAATTTTAAATACCACTGTCTTGAGGCTTGTTTCAATCCATAGATTGATTTCTTTAGGCGGCATCCCATATTTTCTTTTCCTTTTACAACAAAACCTTTCGGTTGTGCCATATAAACATTTTCTTCCAAATCCCCGTTAAGGAACGCCGTTCTTACATCCATTTGATGTAATTCTAAATCATAGTGGGCCACAAGTGCCATTATAATTCTGAAGGAATCTTTACATGAGACTGGAGAAAACGTCTCATTGTAATCAATCCCTTCTCTTTGCGTAAAGCCTTTCGCCACAAGTCGCGCTTTAAATCTTTCTATGTTCCCTTGGGAGTCATATTTTGTTTTGTAGATCCATTTACAACCTACTGTTTTGGCTCCTTTAGGAATAATTTCCAAGTCCCAAACTTTGTTGGTACTCATTGATTTCATTTCATCTTCCATGGCCTTAAGCCACTTTGATGAGTGGTCGCTTCTCATGGCTTCTTCAAATGAGGTGAGATCATCCCCCATCTGAAATTCTTCTGTTTCATAAACTTCATAGTCATTAGAAATAGCTGACCTTCTTGTTCTTTAAGACCTTCTAGGGGCTTCTGGCACTTGTTCCACATTGGGCTGTTGTTGTTCTTCCTCATGTGCGGCATTTGGTTCTCTGGGTTCCTTAAGGACAACCTCCTCAAGGACAGGTTCCTCATGTTTATTTATTGTCGCCACGGGAGAACTTGCAACAGGTGTTGGCTCCATAGTGTCCTGTACTGTGGGCTCAACAGCAACAGGTAGCGTAAAGAATGGTTCTTCAACCATTGGAGTGGGTACATGTACCCGTTTCTCCTGTAGGCTTATTTCTCGTGCTACCATGCTCCTCCTGATCATGTTATACTCCAAGAACACAGCGTGTCTTGTTTCTACAATTTTCGTATGTCTGTCAGGACAATAAAACCGATATCCTTTTGATCTTTCTGGATAGCCAATGAAATGGCAGCTGACTGTCTTAGAGTCTAACTTTCCTATGTTTGGGTTAAACACTTTTGTCTCAGCTGGACA
This sequence comes from Saccharum hybrid cultivar R570, assembly GCA_038087645.1. NCBI lineage: Eukaryota > Viridiplantae > Streptophyta > Magnoliopsida > Poales > Poaceae > Saccharum > Saccharum hybrid cultivar. The sequence goes on along the minus strand of JAQSUU010000001.1, from coordinate 30,215,611 downwards.
GCCCCACACACGCAAATGGTTAAGTGAGGGTTCTCTTCCTGTCCATAATTCATACGGTGTTTTAGGCACCGATTTGCTTGGTACTCGATTAAGTATGTGATGGCGGTTTTTAGTGCCTCCATCCATACACTAATCGGCAAAGTGGAGTAACTTATCATGCTTCTTACCATATCCATTAGGGTACGGTTACGTCTTTTAGCCACTCCATTCTGCTGAGGCTCCCCCGGTGTGGAGTACTGAGCGACTATGCCATTTTCCTGTAGAAACTTTGCAAACGGTCCAGGAATTTGGCCATATGGGGTATGTCGCCCATAGTACTCTCCACCTCGGTCTGATCGTACAATCTTTATTTTCTTATCATGCTAATTTTCAACCTCAGCTTTAAATATTTTGAATTTATCCAATGCTTCCGATCTTTCTTTAATTGGATAAATATAGCCATAACGAGAGTAGTCGTCTGTGAATGTTATAAACGAATCATAACCATCCACGCTTTTCACAGGAAATGGACCACATATATCAGTGTGGATTATTTCTAAAGTTCCTGTGCTTCGTTTGGCATTTTTCTTAATTTTCTTGACATACTTTCCTTTGATGCAATCAACGCATTGTTCTAAATCTGAAAATTCTAAGTGCGGAAGAATTGATTCTTTGATTAGTCGTTCCATTCTCCCCCTCGAAATATGGCCCAAGCGACAGTGCCATAATTTCGAAGAGGCATCATCAATTCGCTTCCGCTTCTTAGTTACATTCGCAGATGGGGAATCATTTATATTCTCATCGCATACATTGTTCGCATTTTCATCAAGAGATAACAAATAAAGCTTGTCTTGTCGGAAGGCAAGACCAACACATTTATTGTTAACGAGTATCTTACATTTGCCATCACCAAAATGGCAATCAATTCTGTCATCATCAAGTTTTGAAACACTTATCAAATTTCTTCGCAAAGAGGGAACATAGAGTACTTCTTTAAGTCTAAGTACAAAGCCATTATTCAATTTTAAAGATAAATCTCCAATAGCTTCAACATTGGCTTGCACTCCATTTGCAACTTTAATCGTTCTTTCTCCTCTTTGTAAGGTTCTCGTCCCACTTAACCCCTGTAAGGAATTTGCAACATGAGTAGTTGCTCCTGAATCAACCCACCAAGTGGATTTAGCATAACATAAATACAGGGATTCATCTACAAATGTAATAAATTCATCACCTCTTTTCAGTAGAGATTTCAGGAAGTCAGGACAGTCTCTCTTGTAGTGTCCCTTCTTAAAGCAGTGCTTGCATTGATCCTTTTCAGCTCCACCATAGGAGTTGCTCTGCTGATTTTCAGGTTTCTGGGGTTTCTTTCCCTATGAGTTTGAGGAAGAGGCCTTGTCCCACTTGGGTTTCCCCTGTGGTTTAGAATTCTTGCTATTAAAGTTCTTTCTTTTATTATCCTTCACAAAATGGGCGGACTCATTCTGTGAGGATTTTATCCTCTCCTCTTTTTGAGCACACATTGAGATAAGTCTTTCTATGCTCCATCTTTCAGGCTGCATATTATAGTTCATAATGAAAGTATCATATTCTTTTGGCAGTGAAGCAAAAATCAAATGAATCAGGAAATCATCTTCCTTCAAATTCATCTCTTTTAGCTTAGATGCCGTGGTGTTCATCTTCAAAATGTGCTCTCTGATGCTACCACTAGTATATTTTTCATTCACAAGCTTCTTTATCAGTGAACTTGCTATGGCCTTGGTAGACCCAGTAAACTGACTCTTGATTTTATCAAGATATTCTGTGGCAGTAGCACATTCAGGGATTGAGCCCCTTATCTGTTCTTCTATGGTGGCCTTAGCTACCAATAAGCACTTGCGGTTGGAGAGGGTCCATTGCCTATGTTCAAGATCATATTTCATTCTTATCTCAGCATGATCACGCTTTCGAGCAGTGAAATCAGCGTCAGATTCATTTTCTTCTCTCACCGGATCCACAGGTTCAGTGGGACACGGTGAGATGATGGCATAATCGACCTCTCCCAACGCAAGTTCAAGTTCATATTTCTCCCGCCACACACGGTAATTAGTCCCGTTGAGTGTCGGAATGTTCGCGATGTTCACAATGCATTTGCCTCCTGAAACCACATCAGAGTAGGTGAGAAACATTTATACATGAAATCATATGCTTTAACTCAACGTTGGTCAAATTGAAACATATAATTCATCTATGCAATAATTTTACATCACCGTTGGGCAGAAATAAAATTAATGCACAATTTTCATGGATCAAAATTATAATATTGTTATTAACAACGTTGGTCAGAAAATAATAATACTACAATTCATCTTTAATTATTATTCATTTTTCAAAATCAAAGTCTCCCGTTGGTTCGAAATTGATAATGAAAATAATTATATCAAGTACGCAGCGGAAACAATAATAAATTTTTCATAACGTTATTTTCCAGAAGCACTAAAAAAATTCATTATTTTCTGAGCAAAATGTCGTTGGACAATATTGCACGAAAGTTCATATCAAAATTCTATTCAAATTCATTCAAATATTCATCGAATTCATATAAAGATTGCTTCCGGAAAAAAAAATTCTCCTTTCTTTAATTTGGCCCGCGGGGGGGGCGCACGGCCCAGCGGCCCAGCCAACCGGCAGCGCGCGGCCTGGCCAAAAGGCCCCAGCGGTCGGCCCGTGGGACTGGTCGGGTCAGCCCAGTTCGCCGAAAAAACGGCCCGTGGCCGGAGCGGGTGCCGCGCCCAGGCCGCAACCTGGGCCTGGGCCGGGATTTCCGCCCGGTGAGCGCGCCCGCCTGGGCCTAATCTAGCCCAGCCGTTCGTCGATTCATCCGGATCGTCCGTTTCAATCGGACGGTGGAGCTCGTTTCTCGGTTCAACAAAACGCCGGTCAGCTGCCTCCAAACCCTAAAAGCCATTTTCGGTTTCTTCTCCACCCGCAGCCGCACGGGAAGCCGCCCGGGACAGCCGCCGCCGATTCTCTGCGCCGTCGCCGGCCCCCTCGCCGGCGCCCGTGCTCCCCAACGGGTGAGCACGCCGCCGTCGAGCGGCCTGGCCACGGTGCTATCTCATCCGGGCCCGGCGAGCTCGCCCCCGGCTCGGTTTCTTCTCCGGCGCCGGCATATCCATCCGGCGCACCCTAATCCCACCCCTTCTTTTCCCCCTTCTTTCTTTCTTCGAGTTGTTCTTTTCGGGTTAATCCGAATGGGGAAAATGTTAGGTTTAGGGTTCGTTCTTGCCGATCCGGATAGAAAAATGGAGATGGGGTTAGGGTCTTTAGGGTTCGTTTTTCTTTCTAGTACCCGGTTAGGGTTACAGTGTTCTTCCCGATCAAAAAAAAATGGTGTTCATGTTATTTTTCTTTTCTTTACCCGATCTAGGGTTCTTAGTTCATGAACCTGGCTCTGATACCAATGTTGAATTCGTTGTTCGTTGGTTCGTTAGATCGGGTACGGATTCATCTAAAGTATATGGAACAACATTTTCTACTTCATGATCTACTGAGGAAAAAGCAGAGAGAAACAGAGAGAAGTAGGAAACTGCAAACCATCGAGAGCCGGAGTCGTAGCAGTGGGGTTGGACGTCTCGTTTGCCGGCGGTGCCATCTGCGCGCCGGCAGCGACGTTCGGTGGAGATGAGAGTCGACGCAGTGAAGATGGTGGCGGCTTCCCGTCACTGGCTGCGCCCCTTCTCAGATCGGGATCGGGAATATCGGTGGGGAGTGGCGGCTCAGGTGAACCTCGTATATTGAGCCGGCCGGCCCCCCACCTCTATATATAGCGCAGTGTGACGGGGGCCCACCAACCATGTAGGGTTGGGCGCCCCCGATCAGGGCGCGAGAAGCAAGGCCCAAAAGGCCGTTGGGCCTAATGGTAGGAGATCAAAACCCAACAGGTTTCAGTCAATCTACAGTATAGCATACGAATCAAAAAGCAATTGGCAATTTGGCAGAAGCAGAATGGACATGCCACACCACATCAACAACGTCTATCACGTCCTTTTCTTTGGTTACTTTTAAGGCTCTTCGAGGTTCAAGTTCAATCGCTTTCACAAGAGAGAGAGACTGTCTCCATTTTACATTTGTCATGTTTAGCATGGATTCTTGTGAACTCACTCACCTTTTTTCTAATCTCACAACCATAAAAGATTAGTGAGATATATATGGTGATATATATAGTTAACTGTCAGTCGCCGTGTGTCACCTTCTTCACTTCATATCAGTCAACTAAAGGAGTAAAGCGTGATTCCTCCATTTATCTAACAAAGTAGAGGGGGGGGGGGGGGGGGGGGGGGGGGGGGTGTTGAGGGGGAGAGAAAGGCAAAAAAAAAGAGCGAAATGCCGCCCTAACTAAAGGCTTTGTTCCTTCAAACTTTCAGTACTGGTTCACGTGTGGCTTGGGAGAGAAATGGATGAATCAGGGCATGATAGAGCGGGCGCCCGCGCAAAGTTGCAGATTCCATATCAGTGCAAGAAGCTAAAGGGTAACTTTTGCTTGCTAATGGCTCGTCCATATCTAGAATATTTGATGCCCTGTTCACCTCAGAAATAGATAGAGGAAGAGAAAGGGCAGTAGCCCCAAAGTGCAGACATAAAGCTACCAAAGTTGATGCTTACCGCTGTTTAATTTTATTTATAATATAGTGGTAGCGATAGCGCGTCCTAGTATATATAGTGTGTGCTTTGGCATTGACACATGTATCCAATGTGGACGTTCAAGTATTAGTTTTTCCATGATGTATACTGTAATGAAAATGTACAAATTGTATTGGTAACCAACCTAATCTGTATGGAAAAGAATGCAATTCTAGTTCTACTCTTAGTCACACTATCAAAAGTTTATTAACCATGTTTATAAAAAAAAAGACAAATACAACGATATTTATTTGGTATCATACTATCCTGATACTTTTTCACATAAAAATTGATCAAACTTGAGATGCTTCGATTTGACTTGATACTATATTATTAGAATTAGAATCACATTGTTTTTTCTAAACAGAGGGAGGGAGCAACTTTTAACTATAAGTCTATTGGTATGATTTTCGCAAAAAGTTATTCTAAGTTGTTTTATTTGTTTATAGTAATATATCTATATTCAATGTTTGCTCACACGTTGTCGTTGAAGTTTACAAGCATCACCTAATATTAGTAATCGTGATTCTTTAAATAATGATGCGTCACATCAGAAACCTAATGCACTTGGAAGGAACCATTTTATTCAGCTAGAGTTCAATAAGAGGGGGATGAAAGAGATGGAACATTGTTTGACAAAACTAAAGGTCGACGACGGGTGGATTTTTTCATTGACAAATGAAAGAAAACAAGTGTCTTTTGTTCGTAGCCAATAATACCTACGAATTGCATTGTCACATAGCACAGCTCATACAAAACCACTTGACCCTTTTAGTACTAGGCAAATAGCTAGCCTCTATACACACACACCACTACACGCATGGAACGAACTTAATTATTCCTCCTTGGAAGGCAAACCGAAACACCACCCAATAAACTTGATCCCATGTCGACATGCTACGTACATATGCTGCTTAGCCTTTTGAGCCTACCACAAGCAGATGGATGGGGTGTGTCTACTAAAAATAATAAAGCAGCGGGCCGGTTATTCCATAATTTTATGTTTTATTACCAATAATGTTCCCTGATAAATTAAAAGGAGAGTGTGACTACTGGTGAGATCGATCGATGAAGATGATGGAGAACACTATCTACACGACTTATCATATGTGGCATATGCATATATATGGCTTTATCAAATGCTCTGTGACTCTGAAGTAACCTGGAAAAAGAGGTTAAAGCCTTGTGCTTTAAGGCACTGGCTACCTACTACTTTCACATTATAGGCAGCATAGCAGCAGATGCAACGATCGACCGTACGGCGGCCATGCAGCGATCGACAACATGGACATGCAGGCTGTGTTTAGTTTCAAATTTGTGTGACAAAATTTTACTGTAGTGACACTGTAGCATTTCGTTTGTATTAGGTAATAATTATCCAACCGTTGACTAATTAGACTCAAAATGTTCGTCTCGCAAAATACAACCGAACTGTACAATTAGTTTTTAATTTATCCACAATTAGTACTCAATACATGTATTACAAGTTTGATGTGACGGAGAATTTTTTTTTTATATAGTGCACTTTCCAATGGAACTCAACACAGCCGCATACGTCTATGTATATGTGTGTATATGTAGGACCACACACAAGAAAGAGATGCAAATAATAATATAATATTGCGTCCACTCGTGGCAATGGATCGGTCGGAATCGCTGCTGCTTTCAGCCTCTGGCATACGGCAAGGAATTGGGATGTGATGATGAAAAGAAGAGGGCGAATGGAAAGCTAAAGGAGAGGAAAATCGGTTGAAATTTAAAAAGCCTGAAAGGCGCGGCGGCCGGGTAAAATTATGCCCGGCGGTCCGAGAAGGAAGCACGCACGCGGAGACGGATTCATTGATAGGTGGATAGATGGGAATGCAGGTGAATGTGATAGCTAGGTATACCATTCTCATGCATTCATCTTTTTTTTCTCTTTTCTTTTATGTTGTTGTCGTTGTCGTTGTTGTGTGTGTATCAGTGTATGTGTCAATGTGTGTGTGTGTGAAAACTCCATGACTGCTACTACCTCCTCCATTATTGCTCCCATCAACTCAAACTAACCATACATGTCGACCCTCTCTCTATGCTGAGAAAAATTGAAGCGGAGGGCGGCACTAATATAATGCAAGAAGATGGCGGGAGCATAATGGCTACGTACAAAGCGTGTCTGGAAAAAGAAGGAAATAAAGGAGGGCGCACCGCAGCCCCAGCACTGCCACAGCAGCACCCATATATGGCCTTGTTTAGATATCTAAATTCACCTCTAAATTTTACTATGCAAAAAGGAGATTCCCTATCACATCAAAATATCGGCAAATGTACGGAGTACTAAATGTAGATGGAATCATAAACTAATTCCACAGTTTTGTTGTACTTTGCGAGACGAACATTTTGAGTCTAATTAATCATTTTTTTGACAATTTTTTGTAATAAAAAACAAAAGCTGCTACAGTAGGAACACTGTAGCAACAGGCGCCGAATCGACGTGCCGACTTACTAAACAAGGCCTATATCTAGGCAGATCATCTCTCTGACGCGATAAGAAAGCAGCTTATCTATACCTCTATATCTGATACCTATACCTAATCTATGCCGAGGCAAAATTTCAACTTTTTTTTTATCCATCCATTATTTGGTTCGTCTCTCTTTTACTGCTGAACGATGGAGAGGTTCTTTTGTCTGAACTTGTATATATATATAACCATACTCATACGAGTTAGAATAACTCGTGTCTAGACTAATATGAAGTAGGAATCCTAATCTAAATAGATTCCTCACATCCTAAGTGAAAGGTCTTGATGGCTAGAGGGGGTGAATAGCCTAATAAAAATTCCTACAAAGTATGCTAAACAAGTTTATTAATATAACAAATAGCGAAAACCGAGTTTTGCTTAGCCTATGGGGTGTTGCAAGCCACCTATCCAAATGACAAATCTAAAATATTTCACTCAACCACACAAGTCAAACCGCAAGAGCGACAACTAAACAAGCTAGCAAGAGTAAACAAGTAATTACTTGAAATGTAATGCAAGTTAGAGTTACGAGAGATTTAGGGGAGATGAATTGAGCCAACCAATCAATATCCAAAAGATAATATCCAAGATAACCAAACCACCGAGACAAATCAATCACAATCAATGAAGTGAAGACACGATGATTTATCCCGAGGTTCACGTGCTTGCCGGCACGCTAGTCCCCGTTGTGTCCCCCTACACCACGTGGTTCGGTGGCTAATCGGTATCACACACCGAGCCTCTCAAAAGGCGCCACAAGAACCTACCAAATGGCGAGAAGTTTCTACACGAGCAATCCACTAGAGTTGAAATTCGGCACACCGCCGGGGAACCACAACAACCCCTCACAACAAGCTCACTGGAGCCGGCCACGAACAATCACCGACACGTGTCGGACCTCCACCGCTGCTCCAAGCCGTCTAGGTGACGGAAACCACCAAGAGAAACAAGAATCCCGCAGCAAATGAACACCCAAGTGCCAACTAGATGCAAACTCACAAGCAAATGCACTTGAGATCACTCAATCTCGCTTTGATTAGGCAAACAAGCAAGGAAGAAAGAGTGGAGGAGATGTGCTCAGCTCAAAGGAGTGCTAGAATGATCAACAAGCCAAGAGTTACTCCAAAGAGCAGGCCAACACGTATTTATAGACGTCCCCAACAAAAACTAGCCGTTAGGCACTTGATTCTGCTGCAGTCGCGCTGACCGGACGCACTGGTCCCGTAACTGACCGGACGCGCTGGTCAAGTCGAGCAGCGCTCCAGCGAGTCAGCGACCGGACGCGCTGCTAGACGAACCGGACGTCACAGTGCCAGCGTCCGATTTGATACAGTAAGCACCCACCACGACCGGACGCGTTCGATTGAACGTGACCGGACACGCCACCGCATCCGATCAGAAGACCGAGATGCACGCAACCACTGAGCACTGACCGGACGCGTCCGGTCAAACAGAGACCGCGCCCGGTCCAGCGTCCGGTCACCTCTGTGACCTCCGTTCGCCTCCGTTTCTTCGCGTCCGGCACAGTGGAAAATAGGCGTTTCGTTTCCTGAAAAGCGCTGAATCCCGCCTCGCAAGCTCGGCGGGAGGGAGAGAGGAACTCAAACCCCTCTCTACCGCTCAAACTCCACCGTCTTCGCAAATGTGCTAACATCACCAAGTGTACATCATCATGTGCATGTGTGTTAGCATTTTCATAATCATTTTTGAGGCGTTAGGTTAACTCTCCACTAGATCTAAATGCATATACAAATAAATTTTCATCTAGTGGCACTTAAGTGATCAATAGCCCCAGAAATTTTCCTCTTTATAGTATGGCTATCGATCCTAAATGTGATCACACCCTCTAGGTGTCTTGATCACCAAAATGCAAAAATGCAAAATACTATTGATACCTTTGCCTTGAGCTCCATAGGGTTGCACCTTGTTTCTCCTTCACCATGGCAAGCACTTGATCACATCACCATTGCTTGATCCTTGCTTCACCATGTCATTGCACCAACCACATCATAGCTACACACATTCTTATGCATATGTGGTTAGTATTTAGGCATTGTCACTAATTGCCAACACCAAATATATGATTTTCACTAAGTACTCTAAATAGAACTCTTAATAATCAAATAGAAAAAGATAAGACTTACGCTCTTTATTTTGCTCTGCTTTCTTTATTTACATACGAGCTAGAATCGCTCACGTCTAGACAAATATGGGAGTAAGAATCCTAATCTAAATAGATTCCTCCCGAGTACTCTAAATAGAACTCTAGACCAATATGGAGTAGGAATCCTAATCTAAATAAATTCTTCAGATCGTAAGTACTCTAAATAGAACTCTTAACAATCAAATAGAAAAAAATAAGAGTTATGTTTTTATTTTGCTCCGCTTTCTTTATTTACATATGAGTTAGAATCGCTCGCGATTGTTCTGGCCCAGGCTGTCTGAAGACACTACGTGCATATTGCCATGGCCACTTCTGGTCTTCCGCATGAGCGTTGTGCCGCGGTGTAGTGCCGGCACAGTTTCCGAACTATGGCCATCACGCTAACGGGCTAGGCTGCCTTGCCATGGTTAGTGACACAATGCACACATGGTGCCGTAGCTGCAGATTCAAGCCACCTCGCTGTGGTTGTAGTGTCTCGCGTGCAGCTCTGTCATACAACCATATTTGTGCCGTCTGCAATATAATGAATTACGATCCTGTTGCAACGTACGGACATGTTTGCTAGTTTATACCTAATAATAAAGAGGTAAAGTTTGAGACTCTTTTTTTGTCCATCCATTTTTTTATCTGTCTTCCTCTAACTACCGAATAATGGAGATTTCTTTTGTCCGGACTTATATATCTAAACCTAATATATATAATAATAAAGATACAAAGTTTCGGGCTCTTTTTTTCGTCCATCCATTTTTTTATCCATCTTCCTCTAACTACCGAACAATGGAGAGTTTCTTTTATCCGAACTTATATATATAACCCGTGCTCATACGAGTTAGAATAGCTCGCGTCTAAACCAATATGGAATAGAAATCCTAACCTAAATAGATTCATCAGATCCCGAGGACTCTAAATAGAACTTTTAATGAGTTATATTCTTTATTTTGCACCACTTTCTTTATTTACGTACGAGTTAAAATAACTCACGTCTAGACGGATATGTAGTAGGAATCCTAATCTAAATAGATTCCTCAAATCTGACGACAATGTTATGCATTAATTTTCCTTTGGCATGATATATACGGTAGATTATAGGGACCAATTTCTTTTTTTTAATGCTGGAAACTTTCTTTCTCCAGAAAATATTGGGAACTTCCATAATAGACCAGATTTCGGCGTTTTTAGGGTGAAAGGCCGAACAATATAACCAGAAAAATAGAAAAGGGCACGAAAAACCGTGTCCGTTTTTTCTCCGTGAATCACCATTGTTTCCAACGTTCCCGTCCACGTGTCCTTCTCCTATTTCTTTTCCGTTTTCCTGTTTCCTCCGCCGCTCAATTTTTGTGCGTGAGTTTCCTTCTCCTATTTCTTTTCCATTTTTTCCATTTCCTCCGCCGCTCACTTTCTGTACGTGAGTTTTTTTTTTTTTTTCAATTTTTCTCCCCTATTTTTCCAACAGAAAATCGGACGGAACACAGGAAGAAAAAAAAGGAAATCGATGTAGGGGTTCCAATCCAAACATAGAGCAGAAGGAATAAATATCTAAAATCAATGGTAAACAAGCATGGATTCAACATTCCAATAAAAAGCAACAAAGATCACGTCTCGCAAACCTTTTTTCAATTCGAGTCTGACACGGACCTACCAGAGCCAGGTAAACAAGTAGAAAATCTATAAGAAATCGAGACGACTACAAATAAAATCGGACGACATAAACCTATCGTCGCCTTGGTGCTATGTCCTGGCATCGCGGTCGGTAGGGCTGTCCGCCGCAACATCCGCCCGAGCTGTTGGCCTGCCGCACCACCCGCATGCATGGTTGAGCCGCTACGGCTGTCGCACCGCTCGTCCACTGTGCTATGGTGGCCACGGTAGGTGGACGCTTGAAACGGCCTCGCACATAGCAACAAGGCCATCGTCGCCTCAAGCCTATCGCGCCGTAGTCGACACCTTGACACTGGGATCCACCATCCTTTCACTCTGGGCAGCCGGAGATCCCTCTAACCCACAACGCTAGGACCCGCTCGTGTTGAAAGCTGCTCCACCATGACCCGCTTCGCTGAGCTTGCGGACAAACGCCACGTCGAGGTGCCAGCAGCCATGCTGAGGTGCTCCAGCAGGAACTACTCTCGAAGCTCACAGGTTAGCGTTGTTGCAAGGGGCTTGGAGGAGCTCGCACCGAGCTCTCCTTCGTGAGCATGCTCCCCTCTACCAAGCACCAAGATCGGAGAAAATAGAGAGAGACAAGAAGTGGTTTCCCACGCGTTAGTGTGCTCGAGTGCTCATGGACATGTGAAACGCTCCAGAAATTTACGGTAAGTTAACCCTAATAATTCATTGACTAATAGTAACAGTATAAGATGTCTTTTATTTTGTTCGATGCAGGTAAAAATAACAAATTAAATCATAATAATCGTTGTCCATTACGTTTTTAAGACTAGTTTTTCCTCCCGTTGCAATGCACTATAACCTGTGCTCATACGAGTTCGAATAGCTCACGTCTAGACCAATATGGAATAGGAATCCTAATCTAAATAGATTCATCAGTTCCTAAGGACTCTAAATAGAATTCTTAATGAGTTATGTTCTTTATTTTGCACCGTTTTCTTTATTTACGTATGAGTTAAAATAGCTCGCGTCTAGACGGATATGGAGTAGGAATCCTAATCTAAATAGATTCCTCAGATCTGACAACAATGCTATACATTTATTTTCCTTTGATGGGATATATACGGTAAATTATAGGGACCGTTTTTTTAATGCTGGAAACTTTCTTTCTCTCAGAAAATGTTGGGAAGTTCCATAATAGACCAGAGCCCAGCGTTTTTTTACGTGGAAGGTCGAACAATATAATCAGGAAAATAGAAAAAAGAAAAAAGTACTATGGTTATGTTATCTTTTTTATCCACCTTACTTTTTTCTCTTTTGTCCTAACGTGTTCTTTTTTTTTACATCCTTGCAAGCGTGTGTCGTCTGAGCATCCGTGAGAGCATTTTACGGGGCGTTCACACGTTACCCGTTCATCTAAGCGATTGTTTTTTGTTTGTTTCTCCTATAAATATAAAAAAAACAAAAGGACTAAATTCAACCGTCATGGATGTTTGAACCGTTAATCCTTTCCTATATAAAATAGAGAAATGTTTTTTATACGAGTTAGAGCACCGTGTCATACATGGTGTGAAGTCTGATTCCAAAATGAATCGAAATGGATGATACAATCTGTAGAGTATGAATAAAAAATGTTGAAACACCTGATGTAATTATTGGATAAATATCCAACTCTCCAATGTACATACGAGTTAGAACAGTGCACGTCTAGTAATAGTATGAGGTCTGATTCAAGACGAATCATACACATGATAACTATATATGGCCGGATGCATGCATGATCTGTGAGTTAAACTAATCCCGACCTAACTTTGTGGAGCTAGCTAGTGATGAAATGAAAGGCTTTCGACGACACAGAAGAATAATGATGGCCGGTACATGTACATATATACCCATATCCCAAGTCCATCCGCCGTCCAATGAAGAAACCCAATGCATGCAAGCATGTTAGTGGTGAGAATCTAAAGTCATCGATCACCCGACCGATCTATCTAGTAGGAGTACGTACATATCATCAACCATCCATATATCATCAAATCATGCTAGCTCTTTACTTGTTTCTTTCTCCTCCGTCCGGTTCCGGCCCCTCGCTGCTGTCCCGCGTCGATGAGGCTGATGAAGATGCCTCCTCCCGGCTCCGGCTCCCGCAGATGCATGTGCAAAAGATGGGTCCCCTCCTGATTCCTGACCTCCTCCGGTCCTCCCCTAGAAAAAAAATGCTTCATGTGCCGTATTCCGACATATGCTAATGATGTATTAATTAGTATCATTAGATTCGTCTCGCAGCTCCGCGTGCACGCCTCACGCACTCCATCCTTTGTTGGTGTTGGCTCTGCGGGTGTTGAATCAAAACACAACGGAACAGAGTGATCCCTTCCCTCGTGCATCCGCAACATCATTGCAGGGCCAGGGCTTACTACTAGCTACGAATTCAGCAACAGCAGATAGTATTTCTCTAGGTAACTGCTCGCTTCCCACTCATTATTTGGGATGGATCGGGTAGCAGCACGACTACGGTGGGGTAGGAAAAAAAAAGGGAAGAATAAAAAAAAAAATTGAAGCCAAAAAGGCCAGTTCCAAGGACTATATATGATGAGCCGGACGACAGAGGGCTTGTTTAGATCCCAAATTTTCTCCCAAATTCCACTATGCAAAAAGAAGATTCCCCGTCATATCAAAATGCCGGCACATGCATGGAGTACTAAATGTAGATGAAATTAAAAATTAATTGCACAGTTTAGTTGTACTTTGTGAGACGAATCTTTTGAGCCTAATTAGTCAATGTTTGAACAAAAATTCACAAATACAAACGAAATGCTACAGTGCAGAATCTGGCACTATGCAGATTTGGGCCATCCCAAATCAGGCCAGCTAACCACGGCCGGAGCTTGTTGCCGGCGGCCTCTTTCAGCACCAACAGTGCGCGCACGCCTTTTAGCTTGCTTCCAGGCCACCCACAGCAACTGCAGTGCCGCACTGCAGCACTCCACGCCGGTGGTGTGATCTGTGACCCGTGACCCTGATGAGAGCGCTGCTGCTGCCGTGCGTTTCATTTCAACACCCCCAACCCAACCCACCGACGCCACCGGCAACCACAGGTGGTGCTTCCAGCGTGCCTCGTCCTGTCCTATCCTATTCTTGCTGCTCCATCTCCATGAGATACCACTTGCTCCAAAACAAGACGCCACACCACCATCGCAGGCCCGGATGGGTGATGGTCTGATGGACCATGCATGCTCCTCCAGTCCAGGGGATCCATGAGCCACTCAAGGTGCATAAATCATAAATGTAAGCAGTAAGCCTTGCCACGCCGTCCATGCTAATGCCTAATGACATACACATGTAGTTACCACTAGTATGAATATGAGGCTCGGAGTCCCGAGGCTGACCAAAAATATCTCTGTGTCACAGGACACGTTATCTCGTCGCATCCCAACGGCCTCGATTACATGGCATGGGGCGCATGCATCATGCATGGCTCCTTCCCTGCCTACTGCCTTGTCTTTGAAGTGAACGCTGGCCTCTGAAAATGGGGGTGGTTCCTTGCTCCGGCCTGGCTCTCCTCGCAAATGCCAAAAATCCAATTCCATCCCACACGGCCTCGTGTCGCGCGGAGTGCTGCTGCTGCTGCCGAAAGAAGGTGCCGGACGGCGGGTGCAGTCGGTGCGCCAGGATGCCGCCACTGTTGGCGTCACGCTCTCCCAGTGGCGGAGCTACCGGGTATGCACCGGCATACCCTGCAGCAAGCAACTATAGTACATGTATACGTATATTTGTAATAAAAGAACATACGGCATCTCAGAACGGCTCTGCGACTCATCAGCATAGCAAGCCCAAAGCCTTTCCAAACTTGTTCCAGCCCACGCGCACCTAACGCCTGACGTGGGCCACGCGGCCTGCGGACACATGAGGCAACCGGGCCCTCAGCAGCCGGGACGCTTGACGACGCTTGGCTTCCAAATTTCAATCCAGACTTGTGTTCGTAATAATACGCGAACATTTGGAGAAACCCTGCCACGGAGCCTCGCCGCCGCCGTCTGCCGTATCAATTCTCACGAATCAAGTAATCTGCACAGGTACCCAGTTGCAAAGCACAGGACGTCATGACTAATTGTGATGAAGATCGTCAGATCAAGATTCGTCTAAGCTGCTCCGACCAGCTCGCTGCGCCTGCCCGACTAAAGTGCAGAGTTAGACTGCTGGCCACGGTGAGATTCAATTTTCGCACTTTCATCTTCCATTGGAAAATATGTAAGCGAAATATGGATTCGTCCACATCAAAGAAGGAGGCTACTGTTCTACTGCAAATCCTTAAAAAACATCATCCAATGAAGTCAGAGAAGTAATATTGTAAGTCTCTTACTTTTTTATGCCTATATATTTTAAATTGTTAATATGCGTTTGAACCATGTATCATGTAATTTGTGGATGTTTTCAACTTAATCTTTCAATTTAATATTTATCATGTTATTTAGTGTATATTACCGAATTACATTGTAATTTTTAAAGTTATCACCAAATTATCAAATGGTTTTACCAAATTGTAAGTAAAATTTTTCAGATGGCATACCCTAACATAAAATCCTAGATTCGCCACTGCGCTCTCCAGTCATGGATCACAACTTCACAAGCACACAAACGTCAGGACCTGCTCTATTATATGCATGTAGATACATCATAGATATGTGTGCTGTGCGCAATTATGCACGCCCGCGTCCCTTTCCCTGGATTTATGCGGCCTTCCATGCCCACCATCAGCGTCCCTGTAATTGTTGCAAGCAACAAGCATGCAAACATGACAGGAGAGAAAGAAACACCAGAAGGAAGCTCCAGAACAGACTCACAAGTAGGAGTACGTATATGCTTTTTTTTTTTGCGATCGGAGTACGTATATGCTGAAATCAACCCACTTGCAGCATTGGAGCCCTGTCAAAAAAAAAAGAATACAATTTTAAACCAGGAAAAAAAACTGCACACAAAATTGTCCGAGTTTTACTAGCATTCTCCCTAAAACAATACATAAATGAATAAATGCAGAACAGTGATGCGTCGTGCAAGGTTCAACAGGATACAACAGCTGCACAAGAGAACAAGGAAAAAGATGGATGCTCAGTGAGGTGGACTGATGCTGAAGGAAGCCAGAAAATACAGAGACCTAACGCTAACGCAAAAGCAAATGGCTACGAAAGCGTACGTTTTTTTGGCTGGCAGAAAGGTGCAGGTGCATGGCTTCAGCATCCGGCAGCAGCAGACAACAGCAAAACCGGGCGGAATCCCCACACCACACTCCACACAGCGGTCCTCCACCACGGCACCACCATCATCATTCAGATGAGAAGCGACACAATGCAGCTTGCAGAGGTCACTGCCATGGGACGCATATGCCCTTGGCTGCTGCTGCCATTCACAGCTACTACAAGAAATAGACCGATGGTTACTTGGTTAGACAGACTTGTGGGCAATCAGCGATTAGGGCGGCGCATGAGTGTGGTCTGATCTGGTCGTCTTGTTCCGAGGACGAAGCGGGACCAAACACCAAAAGAGCTCATTACCTGTTTATTTTTAACAAAACTTGGCCTCTGCTGCACTACAACTTGATTTTTGCAGGTAGCTAGTAGACCTTATTTCCTGTCAAAGTAAAGTTAGCCCATCTTTTTTTTTTTGGCCACGAATAAAGTTAGTCTATCTTTACCACGGCGTTCCATAATCCGCAGCCAGCACAATCTTTATACCCTATGAATCAGATAAAGCAGCTAATAGTCCAATCTATAAGATAGGAATATGATTGCTCCAGCACAAGTGTGCCCCCACAAAATATGCACACATTGAAGGAATAAACTATGTAACCCTTAGATTAAGAAGCTATCTCAAAAGGTTACCTCAACGGATTGACCCGGTGGGTTTGGTGGTGAGCTAAAGATGGAATGATTCATCTCCCTCTCCAGATGCCCGGCCTGATTGACATGGAATAAAATCGTTTCTTTCAGTAATGGGCTCGAAGAATAATATGCCCCATGTCTTTACTTGTCAACATGACAGGGATAAAGAAAGCTGAGGAAAACTTGCAAACACTACCAATGGATTGGGTAAAGAGGGACAGGCAGGCAGGAAGGCAGCCCGATTGTACGCCCAGATTGCGAAATCTCAACCTAACAAATCACACAAGGCTACGCCACGTTGGACCCCTACTCCATGGATAGAATAAGCACAACATTACTTTCTTCAGATGAGACAAGTATAAAAATGACTTGCTGCTGGAGGAATCGGAAGAAACCAGACTCCAGGATGACACTGATACAAAGTCCAAATTCTTGTCCGGGTGGACAGACGGCGATGGCTGAGCAGGCTCAGATGTTCAAATCAGGACTGTTTCACCTGCTAAGTGCCAATTTGATCATTCAAGCAAGCAAAAGAGACGGTTGCACAGCCTGAATGAGGTGCTCTTTCCTCCAAATGGATAGACATTAGGTGAACAATGGCAGAAATAACAGTGGTCGGGGCTGGCCAGACCAACTTGTGACATTCAACCATCTAAGAGACGTTTAACAATGAGATTCATGGGATCAATTGGCTTCCTCTAAGGCTTGAGAAACTATTACTTAAGAGCAGAAAAAAAGAAATAAGAACCAACAAAAAAGTTAACAGACACCCAGCAAAAATCTAAAGGATAATGATGTTCTAGCGATAAGCTGCAAGAAGCCAGAAACCTACCTAAATGGGGGCATAAAATTAGATTTAGGTCTAAATCAGGTGGTAAGTATGGGAATCGAAGTGAAGGGCAAGTAAAGATAATGGTAGCTTCCTAAAGTCAAGGCAGGGTCCAGGGAAAGAGACACCAAAACCAACCAGAGAAGCCGGTTCCGAAGCAGCGATAACCCTTGCGATTTTGTGGAAGTTGCCAACCTCGAAAGGCAGGCCCCAGCCACACACAAAAGTTGTTTATCAGATGGGTAATGCTACCCAAGGACAGTGACATGCAAGCAAAGAATGGTGTACAAGGAAGACGCATTAACATGGAAATCCAGATGGGTCACTCACTAGGGGCTGACGGTGACTGGATGAGCAAAGTAAAAGCATGTGCTCTTGGTGGCCAATAATAGAGCCAACAAATTTAAGAGCCGACGATGCAAGGTCCACAATGTAAGTTGTGGAAGTAACAGCAAACAGAAAGGCTACCCAAGAGGCAGGCATAAATGCTTACCAGAAGGAAAAAAGCAGGATACAAAAAGGGCGTCTAGTCTCCATCCTTTGTTCGGATGACTTCAGGATAGGCTTGCCTAAACTATCAGCCACTAACTCCCATCAAAATCTAGCTTTTAGTGCATCTGACCAGGCTCGTGACCACTACTATGGGGGCCCTCTTGGTGTCTGCAGAACCTGGTCCCAATCGCTGCACCCCGTATATGCTCCTCACTTTCATGGGCTATAATCGAGCAGCAGCCAGTTGGCATGATTTCACCTCAATGTGTCCACACCATCCATAATTTTGTCGGTTGATCTTTACTTGGTATATGCTCATCTGATTATTCCAACAGATCCCACTGAAAGCTCGGTTTAGCGTTGTAGTTAAGTCGAGAACATCGGCGATGCATCTCCCACCAAGGCATTCCTTGCGCATTGTGGACAGCCACTTCGGTACTGAAATCAAAACATATACAAGATACTGAGGGAGGTATGATTGAAAAGGATCCAAACCTATGCCTATTGTAGCTAGTTGTGGAGTTGGGATAACCATTGCTAAAGCTTTCCCCCATTTAGAATCTGATCCCAGATCAACAGCACTGAGTGTCCCCATTCCGTTGATCATTATTCAGCAAAGCAACAATGTAACCCACAAGCTTTCAGAGAGAGGATGGCATCAGTCTGTCACCACTCAATCAGAAAGTTCCTTTATTTGATAACTGCTGAGTGTATCAATTTTGACACAAAGCAGTACCTTCACAAAAAAGAAACAATAGTACAACATACCTGCCATGAAATAGCCTGACAATTGGTAGAATCAACACATGCTAACAAAATCTCGACTGTTGGATTGCTAGATTCCATGGATAACCATGATGATAAAGTTTACTTTTCAAGAATGATTGCTATGATACAAGTTCTAGAAAATAACATGAAACAATTACATGGTCGCATACCTGTTCCTGATCGATATAGATCACATAATAATTCATTGGCCAGCATTTCTCATATTTGACCCTATTGTGAGTTCCCTCTGCCCAGCTATTACTAGTGCATCACAAAGAAGTGGGGCTAATAATCCCAGGTGCATAAGTATTGGTTAACACAAATAGGACAATCTGCAACATGAATTTGATGATTGTATATAGGATGATGCAAATGCTGCAGGACAAGATTCTGAGTGAGCACACTGCAAACCATAATGGGGTCTATGGTAGGAAAAAATAGATATGTATGCATCAGCTGAAGAACATCATTGTCATCTACATTTCAACTTCACTTATTCTACACAAAACTTCTAGTACAAAAAGTATCAGAACACCAGGAATGCAAGGACACATGCGCTAGACTGGCAACAGAAGATGATCATTGTAGTACAGACACATATTACTGTCAGTGCAATGATAATCCAGGAGCACACAGGAATCAAATGGACCTTCCATACTGGGCCAGATGGAATGTTGGTCCACAGCAATAGGGTCTATAAATCATGGATGATCTGAATACAAGGCTAGTAATACAACACAGTCAATGACAAGGAAGGGAAGTCAATAATTCTCATTTTCGTTCTTCCCACAACAATGTGCCATAGACATGTGATGGGTCTGGTACATAGGTAGTTGAAAATTAAGTTACTTTGCAGCTATCTAAAATGTTAAATGTTCTACCACAGCTGTCTAAAATTATAATTAACATGTGAACTTTAAAGTTTTTTGCAGCCATTAACATATGTGCCCATATGCTTGTCAAATGATCTCCGAGCTCAGGACACCAGCAAAGATGACCTGGTGGCTTCCTTCTGGGTGAAGACAGATGAGCAGGCTGCTGGCCCTATGAAGATGTTACCATTTGGCTTCAAGGAGGATATGCTCAAGACAGTTCCACGCGGCAGGTGTCGCTGAAGATCTAGGAGGCGTAGGTGTGGTTGTCTTTAGTTATGCTATATCTTAGTTTTCTTTAGTTGGGTCGTTACTGTGTCTAGTTTGTTCTAAAAGGGTTAATCAGGTTCTCAGGTGGGATGCCGCCTGCTATGCTGTATTGCATAAATTTGTCTTTTAACTAATGTTGAAAGACGGGGGCTACCTGGCCCTAAAACTCTAAAAAAAATATGGTTGTCAAATATTTGAAAAATGCATGTCTAGCGTTTGAGCATAACCACAAACACTCTTATCCATCCTCTATGCTTGATTCAACAATAAGCAAGTAGACAACTCAGTATTCAAAAACATGAGGATGCTGACAATGTTTTAGTCAAGTTCACATCTCAAACATGGAACTACAAGAATTTGGCACTGCAATTCACTACACAGATCCTAGTAATGCAAAGATAGGTGAACAAGTGTGATCATCCAACAGACATGACTGAAGTAGCTAAGTAACATAAGCATGAAGAAACAATTAGAAATCATGAACATAGAAAGGTGGCACTGTCAACAAATTCAGAAGCTAGGATACCATTGGATGTGCTAGATGGAAAAAAAAACTTCAGCTATTGGCATTTGGAGCATCTATAGGTGCTTTATGTAAGGTTGTACTGGATAGATATTAGCGCTCAACAGTATGATAGTGGAGATACAAGTTCACCGCTGCCAAAATCACCACCAATATCATCGCTGGAGAACCAGACGCCGCTGCCTATGCCTAAGCAAGTCTAAAACGTTGCCTTTCTTCCCTTGTGCCTCCCTCCTAAACAACCAGCACACCTCCGAGTCTCCGACACCTGCAAACGCCAGCCTTTTACACGGGCTTTGCCCCGATCAGTAGTTGTTCATCCTCCTAAGTGGCCATAGACGGAGGCCACGTTGACCGATGCACAAGGATTTGAGGGATCAGTTTGCGAGCAAGTTGACAAAGGGTCAAAGGCAATGATCCAAAATGGACAACAGAATTTGCAATTTTAGATCAAGGTCAGGAATGGTGACATTGACCTGGTGTGTTGGTCCCTTCGCCAATTTCAGTTGGGACACATGAAACACCGAATAAACTAGATTGAGGAAGCCGAACTTCATATGACACTGCATTGATTTTGCTGTTGGCAGGAAAAGGCCCAAAATAACAAAATGAGAGCTCGTAGTTGGATTGGACACTGCAGAGTTCTGAGCATATGGCTGAAGTTTGACAAACATCAGATCACCAGCATTGAAGCTACGTTCAGATCATTTTTTATCTGCCTAATGTTTGAAGCGCTGCTGTGCGCGTTCAAGATGTTGCCTGACCAGTGCCTGCATGAGTTGGCGCTCCTCCAACCATTCTTGAAGATCTGGAACACTAAACAGGGACAATAGCAAATGTCGAGGATATAGTACCTCAAAAGGAGACTTCCTCAAAGAAGAATGGAAGCATGTAGCATACCAATACTCAGCAAGATAGAGCCACTTCCCCTACTGTTATGGACAGGCATGTACAAAGCACCTGAGATATGTCTCAACACACCGGTTTACCCTTTCAGTCTGCCCATCAGACTGAGGATGAAAGGAACTGCTCATACTCAGTTGTGTGCCTGCCAAATTGAAGAGGGCTTGCCAAAGGTTACTAGTGAAAATATGGTCCCAGACTCCCAGTCTGAGATAATGGTTTGGGGCATCCCTTGATACTTATAGACATTCAGCATGTAGGTTTGAGCAATAGTCATAGCTGTAAATAGATGAGTATGGTAGAAAATTGGCAACTTTAGAGAGTTTGTAGACAACCACCAAGATCCATTGTGACTACTTGCCAAGAATGCTCAGGTACTGGCAATGGTAATAGCAACCCTGGATACTTCACATACTCTGGTTTAGCTTGTTGACAAACCTGACACCGTGTGACGAAGTCGTGGACTGACTGCTTCATTTGTGGCCAAGCAAATATTGCCTTAATCTTCTGCAAGTCACTGGAAAACCAGAGTGGCCTCCCAAAGGACTGGCATGGAGAGCAGAAATGAGCTTGAGCTGTAGTGCACTATTGGCACTAATCTAGAGTCTTCCTTTAATTCTTAGAACAGCTTGCTGAAGAGTAAAGTGTTGAACTGTTTTACCCATTGCAAGTTCAGCAAGGATTTGGACTGTGGCAGCATCAGTAGAGTAACCCAGGATAACCTCTTCCAATCAAACTGGTTTGCTGACAGAGAGAGCTGACAGTTAACTTTTGACCAACAATTAATTTAAAACTTTGTAGATTACACCACACAAATTTGGTATTATCGGATTCATATTTGAAATTTTGAAAACACTTCCATATGTAAATTCATAGTCACAAACATTAAAATATATGAGAAATTAATGGACAAGTCACGATGTTAGAGACCATGCTGGGTCAAACTGCGCCTTACAAAAATAATAAAAGGAGAGAGTATGATACTGTTTAAAATGAATGAGCATCTGACTGTATTATTTATCAGAACGGTTCAATCCAAGAGAAGCAAACCACATGTTATGATAGTAAGAGCTACAAATGCTATAACATTGTTTTGGGATATAAGCTGCATAAAGGAGCTAATCCTAGAACATTCCTAAGTCAATCATATGGTGCCCTAGGATCCAAACCTACAATTGTGGGAAACTGAGAATAAAGATGTGACTTCTGGTACAAGCATTATTTTGCCTAATCTGCAGAGCTGCCACTTCACTTCTCAGATGGCTTCACATTTGAAGATGAGACACTGGCTTTTTCAATTCTTTAGTTATCTTTAGCTACTGAACTGAGAGAAACGGCAACTGTACACAGGATTTAAATTGTAGTTGCATGTGCAATGAGCTGACCTGAGTTTCAACAAAACAGATGCACCAACTATAGTTTGTCTCCTGATCAGTAAATCCACACTCCAATTATACTGCCAGCATGTTGTCTGAGTTGGAGCACGGTCGGCCAATCAAAGATGCAAACCGATCATGGAATTTCAGTAAAGGACACTTATCAATAAGGTTACTATTTTCATAAGCCTCCTTGAGGAAGACTGTGCTTCTTGCTCCCTTGTTAGTGATGTAGAAGATGCCATGATTTTTCACCAAACAAAGAAGTAACTTGCATGGAAGCCTGTACTCGTTGTGAAATATATCTAGCTTATCAGATGTCAACCGCCTCTCCATTGTCAGGCTCAAAATCTCATGCAGAACAGCAATGGCACGCTTTCGAGCCTGTGGTGTTGCAGACTCGACTTGCCTAGCATTCAAATAAGGTGAAGGAAATGCCATCTTCTGCCACCTGACAACCTCCTCAAGGTACTTCCGGTTTGGCCTAAATCCTGCTGGATACTTCAACTTGAAAGCAAAAGGACCCAAGAAATTTCCATCTTTAGCAATCCCTCTACGGCCTATCTGGGAACCCTCAAAATTCATTTTTTCTTCTCGTATTGTGACTGCTAGTGAAGAGTTCCAATTCTCCAGACACAAATGGTCCAGTCCCTTCACATCACGGATTGAGAAAAAATCTGGGTACCTTGGAATCAAGTTGCTCTTGAAGTTCTTAGGTAAGCCCAGTTCAGACTGGATTAGTTCAATCTTCTCCAGAGGAATCTGGCAGTCCATCGACATCATCAGTAACTTCCTAAGGTTTCTCACCAAGATTGGCTCCATTAGCTCTCGCGCTTCAGCCTCTTCACTGGATATCTTTCTGGCCTTCTCCGTAAGTGTGACAGAAATGGGCTCCCGGGAAGCACTTCCACCAGAGACGTGGAAGATATTGGGGTGGCGCTCGATAAGTGAAAGAAAGTTCCATTTTTGGACAAAGCCAACCTCCTTTTCAAGGTCACGTACAAGTAATGACCCTGTCTTTTGTGCCAAAATGAGGTCACGCAGATGAAGGAGAAGAGCAGGCTTCTTTTGAAGATCCATGGCCTTGTCAAGACCAGGTTCACGGTAATATAGCTTCTTCTTGGGTCGGCGTCCATGGCCAGCTGAGAATGAGGACATAGCATTCAGTTGCATAAAGGGAAGAGTTCTGGGAATCAAATATACATGCTGTCCCAATCTTCTTTCCATCAATTATGAAATGAATACCAAGCTATGTAGTCACACCAGGTCCAAGCATTCAGAAGCGCATATAAAGAAGCAGCACGTTGCAATTTAAATTCTGCAAAAAAAAAAAGAGTCAAAATTATATTCTCATCCATGTCAATAGCCTACTATTTGCATCTCAGGAATCAAACTGCACAGGGAACATCTAATGTAGAAGGCAAAATAAAGAGGTCACTGCTTGCTGTCACCACATTCATAGTAACGACACTCTCCAAATAAAGCACAAAGTGAAGTTCAGGTTGGAGAATCCTCGCTCAACATGGGAAATTTGAGCTTATGTGGCAAGATGGTAGGAATTTCAATCTATTTCAGGGGATTGGTCCAACACTTTCATCCCAATGTGAAGTGTGCTCCATAGACGTCATATTGAACTCACTAGAGACAGTGACGGAGCTGGTGAATCCGCAAGCCTAGGGCCAAGATCTAAGTGTTTAAACCACCTAAACTAGGACAGATAACAATAGTCCCTCCGTTCCAAATTATAAGACATTTTGGTTTTTCTAGATATATTGCTTTTACTACGTATCTAGACATAGGGTATATATATATAAGTACATAGCAAAAACTACGTATCTAGAAAAGCCAAAGTGTCTTATAATTTGTAATGGAGGGAGTAGCAAATAAAAGATGCAAGATTTAGACTACATCTCAATTGTAGGCTTAATTGAACAACACAGTTGATAATATCTCCAAGAGCTACAAAAGAAATGCCTAACTAGTGTTGAGGATCAGCAAATCATAAAATGCATTTGCTCAATTGGTATGCATAGCCTAGGATCCAAGGGCGGACACAGTAAAGGACATGGGTGTACACATGTACACCTGATAATTTTTGCAAAACAATCAAAGTTAGTAGGCATAATACAAGCAGATCCGAATCCAAACTGTGGTGGAGCTTGTCAATTTTCACGCCTAGGGCCACTGTCAAAGCATGTATACCATCAGCACCGGGTCTAATACCGATAATATAACAAAACTATATTATGAACGTATAAGTTTCGATGATATCTCAATTTCATGCTTAAATCCACAACATAATTGATGGAAGCATGGAAGTGGTTAAAAGAATACCTCACTAATGATGGTTTGGTTCTCCCTCGTCTCTTGTATCTTCATCAAGTGAACCTAAACCTATTTTGTAAGAGCATCTCCAAGAGTTTGCCAAAATTCACTTGGCAAATATCGTGATTTGGCAACTTGCTAAGATATATGACAAGTGAAAAAATAAACTCTCTCCAAGAGTTTGACATTTGGACTTGGTAAAATAAGAAGAGGCCCGCTAAGCGAACGAAGAGCCCCGCTTAAATATGCACGTGAAGCAGGATGCGCGAGCGATGCGCGCTCGCGCTCAGCGCGCAAATATGGGCGTGGAGGGGGGAGATTTGCCAAGTTGCTAAAATTTGCCAAGTTGGATGCCAAACTGTTGGAGCACAATTTTTCCTGTTTTGCCAAAAATAGATGGATGCCAAGTTGATTTGGTAAACACTTGGAGATGCTCTAAGCCATTTGCATTGCTAGCTGGTTCTTGATAACCTGTGTTTCTACTACTATATACTAATTCTGATTGTGCTTGTGTAGAAGGTTGGTTTCATAACATTGGTTGTATAATTGGAGGAGCAGGACAAAAAATATATATATATTAATGCCTTAGTCCTCTTCATTGTGCGACTCTACAAAAATCGACCTAATTAATTAATCATTCAAAGATTTTTTAGATCGGGCAGAACCGGAGAATGGATTCGAGAATGGGGAATTTACCAGGGCTCAGACGAGTAGGAGTAGGCGACGAGTACCGCGGCCGCGGCCGCGCTCCTGCGGCCCTGGCGGCTGGCTGCTGGCACCCTGCCCACGCCGCGACGGATATGCCGTGTCGCCGGCTCCGGCCCGCCGCTCGGAGCTCGTGGTTCACCAGCCACGGCCAGTGGCCACTGGCCAGTGCGGCTGCGGCCAGGCGGACAGCTGCCCAGCCAAGCGCGCCCGGCGCCTCCGAACGCGGAGCAGAGTCACGGACGGACCCTAGCGGCAGGGGCCCGAGTTACCGGCCGGCGGCGGCTGCTGCCTGCTGGGTTGAGGCGGCGGCGGCCGGCAGGGAGAGTCGGAGAGGAACAGGCGGCCAAACGGGGACTCCCGGCTCCCGCTCGCGGCCGTGGAGTTTGGGTCGGCCGAAGGGGACGGGAGTCTGGGCCGATTGGGAGTAAGAAATTGGCCCAACGCGTAGGCCCACTTTGAATTAGGCCTGAAATTCACATGTACTATAACAAATATTTTTAGGGTCTTGGCCAGGGATGAAAACGGTACGGATATTTTCCGACCGTATTCGAGACCGAATCCGTTTAGAGGGATTTTAATCCGTCCGTATCCGAGTCCGGATATTTAACATCCGATACCGTATCCGTATCCGAATATTTAAATCACATATTTATGATGTCGATATCCAATCGTATACTATCCGTCATTTTTTATACTATTCGTATTCGAATCCGAATCCGGACATAAATACGAAAACAAATACGATATTAGTGATATCCATCCGTATCCGATCCGTTAGAAATTCACATATATTATAAAAAATATTTTGGGGCATGTTTAGGGCCTTGGCTTTATAGACCCTAGGCCCAAATCCTTCTCTAGATACAAATAATAAAAGTTAGAGAAACTCCACCATAAACCTCAAATCGGGGTCTCTATTCTTTATTTAAGGGGTCTCCCTATTTTTGATGGTCAGCTTTCTTTGCATCTACTTTGGTAGAAGCTCTTAATTTAAGGTCATCAAATGCATCCAAGTAGACACTAGTATATGGGACACTGGAGATGGCATGAGGAGGGCAAGAAGCACCGAGGCACAGGGTGGGGAGCCACGACTGGGTCGAGTGCCTCGACGGTAAGAAGAGGAGCCGCATTGAATGAACCGTGGAGATAGAGGCGATCTAAGCATGGAGGCATGAAGCACGCCTTCATAGCAATGAATGGATACAAGGGCCTCGATGTGAAGGTGTCGAGAGTGTCGGCAGGCGTGGTGACGGTTGTGTCGGTCTCTCTCAATCCCCTACCTTTTCCCTTCAGGTAAGCCTGTTGCTGATTTGTATCTACATCACCCAATTGCAAGCCATGTTGGATCCTTTTTTTTCTTTGTGTGCACTGCAATGTGGTTTTGATTTGTGTGGCCTTTGTTTCCCTACCCTGATATGATGAGAGCGATGCAAATATGGTGTAACTTTACAAACAAAAGCTACTACCAACGTCGAGGAGGGTCGTCCAAGCATTGAACCCGGGGTATGGACTCCCCCAGTCTCGAGGACGGACTCCAACTCAGAGGATGGTCGAGGGCGGCATTGAAGGGCTCAGCGGACCTTGTAGATGGGCTTGTTGTTTTTTAAAATAATAGAGAAAAGGCGGGCAAGAAATCTGCCTTTGTTAATCGACATTAACAAAAGTTTCATGGGTAGAGGCTGATGACACCTCTGTCTTTGAAGTCCATCGTGAACGACCTCTAGTATCCTCTTTGATAATAGAGGATTCTTCAAACTGTTTTTGACTTCCCACAATGTCCTCATAGCCCTCCCTGTTCCTTACGTGACCCATAACTCGTGCTCGTATGTACAAGCTAGATAATACACATCCAACAATAGTGCGGACAGGGGCGGATCCAAAGGGGGGGCTGGGGGGCTCCAGCCCCCCCCTAATTTCTTGATTTCAATGCTAATTACTGTAGCAAAAACTTGATTTCACCGTTAAATCTTCGTGCAAATCAACATCTCTGTTGTTTTAGCCCCCCCTTATCCCGCATCCCACATCCGCCACTGAGTGCGGAGTTTAATTCCAAGACGTATTGAAACACATGAAACAAGCCATGAATAAATCTTCGAGCAGCAAATCATCCATGTGACCATGCAATAAGTTGTATGTTACAGTCGTTCTATTGTAACATCCACGAACATATTTGCTAGTATAATATTACAATATGGAGTGTTTCCATGATACCTCACTTTTTCTACACGTATAGTGCAAAGTTTGTTCCCAAGATGAATTAGAATGCATGTCATTGATAAAATCTCTATGGCTCTGGTATCCGTACAAGTTAGAGCAACGCGTCCAGACACACTAAGAAGTCTAGTTCCGAAACCAGTTAAAATAACACAATCATTGAAAAAATGTTTGATCCGCAAGTTGTCACGTGACAAATTGCACTTCTCGACCAATACTTTCTTAATGTATCGGAAAAACAAAAAAAAAGGAAAAAAAAAAGAGAATGATTTGCATAACAGTAAGCGCCATAACAAAGGTCAGTTTGGCAATGTATACAGAGTACATGTTGCAAGTGCTTATAGGAGTGTAAAAAAAATGGGACTTGCTAAAATTCAGGTGCCTGAATTTTAGATTTTTTTCAGGCGACGGTTATTGCATATGCTTTATGTTAAAATTGCAGTTTTAGTTTGTTGCAATTTCTGTATGCATAATCTGCAATTTTCAGATCCGATAATAAAAACTCGTTAGACAAAATCACAAACTCGACAAAATTTTATCGTTGTTGGCACAAAGACAATTAACAATTTATAATTATTTTTATAGGTAGACAAGGACAAAATTTCAATATACTACAACACAAGAACAATTAACAAATCACAACATAGACACCGCGAGGGCATGGTAAAACTACAGTACTCCACGGCTGCACGGCAGTACGAGCTGGAACTACATCACGGCCAGCAACGTGCCACAACGCTGATAGCAGAGTCACGTCTGGCTTTTTGGCAACGGAGAACGCACTGTTGATGGCCTGCCATCGCCTGAACGGACCCCAAAAAACCAGTCGACTGATACATAGGAATTATGAAAAAAAAATGGCGAGGGCAATTTCATGCCAGCTCTGGTGCTAGCAGGCTCAGCATCTCCAGCAAAGAACCTACAAGACACCAATACCTACCAGTCGCCCAGGTAAAGGAAAACATGAAAAAAAAAAAAGGGAAATTACAAAAAACCAGTCGCCCAGGTAAAGGAAAACATGAAAAAAGGGAAATTACAAAAAATACGCGCCAGGTAGGGGTCGAACCTACGGCCTTCTGCTTAGGAAACAGACGCTCTATCCACTGAGCTACAGGTCACTGCAGTAAATGAAATTTAGTACTTCTCGTAATAGCAACTCTACATAACCATGTCGAAGCTCTGTTCGAATGGCAAAGATTGGATATAGTGATTTTCTGTGTCTCTCTCCAAATCACCTTCTATGTGGAGGCCAACAAAGACCCTAGAATTGGATACATGTACACATCTAGTTTTTTTAACGAACCGTAAGAGTTCTGCACGGAATGTATTAATAGAAAAAAGAACAATAAAATACAAAAAATGATTGTGCGCATTTCATTTGAATGCTCATGTTCCCTTCTCTTTTGAGTTGATCTTTCTATATAGGGATCGCTCTTGTACTAGTCGGCACCTGTGTCAATATTCCTACAAGGTTAGGGAGGGGGACCATCCTCCACCTTCCCTACCTAAATCTCCTACCACCCATGGCCAGTGGCGATATGACACTCCATCCACCTCCTAGTCGTGTCCTTCTTCCTTAACGTTTCGTATCATATCCCGCTACTAGCTCTCTCTAACAGTTTTCCTCTATTGTCTTCCCTACAGTGCACTCGTTGCCTCGACTCTCTCACAATGCCTATCACCACAACCACCACTGTGCCACGCATAGCCCAATTTCTTAAGCCCCTGCCTCTTCTTCTTCCTCTCCATTAGTGCCATCCAACCTCTAAGATCCTTCTCCTCTTCCTTTTGATCGAGTCACCACAAGAGCATTGGCGCTGGCGCGCTGCAATGGGAGCCGACGCTCACATGCAAAGCTAGATTTCTATTTGAGAATTTTGTTGGCGTGTACTTTAAGCTCATACAAAAAATACTTAGATATAGATTGATCTCCGGCTTTTAAATGGTGGGGTCTGACATTAGGGAATCCTTACAGGAAATGACAAGTCTTTTTGGCTTCAACCCAGCTCAAACCAAACATGTTTGGTCTGTCCTTCAAGGATATCTAATGTTAGACAGCAAGTCTATCCTTGAAGGATTATCTAATGTTAGAGCTTCTATTTCACTACATTTACACTCATGATGTAATGGTTTTACGTACCCTAGGACTAAAAGGCAAGGGGCAGGTAGCTTATCAAGATGCTCAGTTTGAGTGATTTGTCAGCTTGACCTACTTTCCATTTCCTACTCTTCTTATCATGTTTAAGTTGTCGCTTAAGGTGTAGTCTAGTTGGACTGAGTAGGGGGTGGGATCCGATCTTTCACAATGTTAATGGATCATGTTTGGTTTAAGAATCAAATCATTTTAAATGAGGTGGTGCATCATGAGTCCATTCTTCAAATCTGATGAAATGACTTTATTTTTTTATACTAGTACTAATCAGTACTCTCTTCGCTCTAAACTGTAAGCGATTTTGGCTTTTTCTAGACTTATAAATTTTAATGTATCTAAACACATAGCAAAAGTTATTAACCTCGCCCTCTCAAGGCACATCATTCACGGTCGTAGGTGCGAGAAGATGACAACAGCCACATGACGTTCACGATTGCTGCTGACAAAGGCAGTGACAGTTGTGAATGCTGCAAATGGATGCAAAAATGCTACTAGTACAATAACTGGCAGCGAAGGTGCTCATTGACTCTTCGAGGATACGACCGTGCCTGTCCGTAGCAATAGCAGATCGAGGGCAGTCAGTGCGCATGTTTGATCCGCAAGAAGTCAGAGCCAGAGCCCTGCCACACGGAACCTATAGCTTGTGGTGATAGTATAATAAAATAACATGCATAACATAACCCTAATAATCACTAAAATAACAAATGACATATCATGACAAATCACAATGTACTTTGGTTGCTTATTAAATTAGTCGGCGGTCTAATGATCTTGTTTACATTGACAAATTGCAATATATAAATATCACTAATTTTCTTACTTTAACATTTTGCTAGAATAAGAATTAGGAGAAAGTTTCTTAATCCAATACAAGCGACAAAATGACACGTTTGCTTACAATTATATATTCGAACCTTCTTGTGATATATACTCCCGTTAAATCTGGACTCTTGATTTTTGTCTTTTTAAAATACATGCAACAAATAAATAATTTAAATGTTTTCTTTTAGAAAAGAACATCCCTAGCCATTCGCAGACCCAAGCCAGGCACACAGACGCGAGAAGCCAAGAACGACGTACTCCCTCCGTCCCTAAATATCTATTGCTTTACGTTTTCCGAAAAACAACTTTAATTAAATATATATTAAAAAAAATATTAATATTTACGGTATATAATTAGGGTATGTTTGGTTTGGGTGTTAAAGTTTAATAAACACTGTAGCACTTTTGTTTTATTTGATAAAAAGTTTCCAATTTTGGACTAATTAGGCTTAATAGATTTGTCTCGTAAATTACTCCTAATCTGTGTCGACATGCATGCAATTAGTCTATATTTAGTACTCCATGCATTTGCCGCAACATTGATGTGATGAGAGTTAAACTTTAACATATTGTAACCAAACAGGGCCTTAGTATCGTTGAAAAGATCTTTGAATCTAGTTTTTTAATAAATTTATTTGGAGATACAAATGTTTCACGCATTTTCTATACATCGAGCCAAACTTACAAGCATAAAAACCAGAAACGACACTTAATTGGGGACAGAGGGAGTACATCACAGGGCAGGGGAAATGCCGAAAAGGTGACTCGGAGCGTTGGACAACCGGAGTGATCAGAGTAGAAGGGGATAAATTAGACTGCTAATGGACCTGTTGCATGCGCTTTTGACTTGTCATTAACTTATTAATAGATGTGCTATCGGGATGCCGGGGTCTTGAATATTTTTGACCCTGGTCAGAGGTGGTGGAAAATCGCAGGGTAGCAGAGGTTAGCACAAGGCCGTTGCCTGTTGGGGTCGGCCGACCGGCCCCGACGCCATCCTGTTTACTTCGCTGAAAAGTCATGACTGAAAGTACCGTTCGCTGAGTTATGGTGAGAGAAAAACATTGTTTGTTCACTGAAAAAGTACGACTTATAAGACAAACGAACAGGCTAAACATAGATTCGCCATTGAATGCGCACGTTGGGAGGGGTTGCGGTCGCGGGTGCCCAAGCAGAAATGCCGGCGACGGCGAGGGATCGGAGATGAAAATCTGCGTGTGCGCGGTTCTGTTACACCGATGAAACAACATCAAGCAAACAACGATTCCATCTCCATGGCCGCGGCGTGATTGATTCCCTTTACCTTTGTGTTCGATTCCATCAAGCAAACGACGATCTTTGCAAACAGCACCTACCATTCTTGCACGTTGGTTACTTGGATCACAAGAATTGCAAAACCGGATTTCCTAAAAGTTTCCTGAGGATGTTCGACACTGCATTTTAGGCTCTTACTTTGTTAGACAGCTGGCTTTGTTTGAATAGCACAAGCGAAGACAAATTATTTTACAGATCTGAAATGAATTAAGAAAGCCCTAGCTATAAATCTTGTCATCAATCGATTCCCTAATCACGCAGGACAAGAATGGGGAGAGAGACAAAGAACGTGGGCTGAGAACTTTTTTGAAAATTTGGGTTGTGAACAAGTTAAATAATTTAATAGGAAACCTTTCTCAACATAGGTCTTATGGTCTAGCGGTTAGGACATTGGACTCTGAATCCAGTAACCCGAGTTCAAATCTCGGTAGGGTCTATTTTTGTTTCATATATTTCCTGAATTATTTTCCTAATTTTCTGTTTTATTATATCATTTTATAGTTCATTCACTTTCTTCTCTCGTTAGAATCATCTTTCAAGTTACTGGCCATACCAGGCTTCGTTCCAAATGACCACCTCTCTTGTAAATATCGTTTCGTATCCTAAACCATACCATGCAAGTACTTTCTTCTTCTTGTCATAGTTTCTCATCTAAGGTACTCTCAAGAGTTCCCAAAGCACAGGTTGCGGACCGGCTCACTCACAGGGTTATGGTCTCCTGTGTGCGGGTAGAGTGTGGGGTTCAGGAGTTTTTCTCGACCTGTGTGAGAGATCTCCTTCTTAAAGCGCAAAGCTCCGGGGCTGTCTAGCCATCCGAGGGTCGAGTTTTTTTTAAGAATACAAGTAACACATGCTTTTATTTTATTATAATTAATTATTTCATATTACGGAAGTGCTAGCGCGCGAACGTTCGGACACCCGCGTGCGTCCGAGGCCTGCGTAGCCTATCCCGTCTACTGATTTTTTCCCACCCAACATGCGCACCCCACCCTGTCGCAGTGTCTGCGCGTCCGAACGACTCGTCTCGCACACGCAGCTCGCCCTATCTACCTCAATTAGAGGTCGTTCACCATGCCCCGTACGAGCACCACCGCCCCCGTCGCGCCCCGACCACCGGCTCTGAGCGCGCCCCCATCCATAGGACACCGGCACTCCACGCGCCCCGTCGGTCGGAACCCAGCTCGCAGCACCCTATTCCCCGACGCCTGTGCCATGCCACCATCACTCCCCACGCCCCTTGACTCTCCGAACAACATGAAACACGTGCAACATGAAAATACTTGAATGCAACATATATATGAAATAGATGAAATATTTGGAACATACACTTGTAACATATGCATGAAACATATAGAACATTCGGATAAAACACTTGCAACTTGTAACATGAAAACACTTACTACAACATAAGACAAAGACAACTGAAATATTTAGAACATATTTGTCGGGTACCATAATTAGGGGTACCCAAATTAGGGTGAAAAATCCACCTGGCCTCCCAAAACCAAACATTAATCTGCCCCGTCAAAGGAAAAAATCAACTAAATCCACGGGCTAACTCTCCCCTTGCTGGGCCTCCAGCAAGCCGCGTGAGCATACCGGCCCATCTCTCCACTTCATCCGAGGCCTCCCACAAGGGGTCTCGGAACATCTTCGACTCGCCCGAGACCCAGCACTGGGGTACGGGCACATGCCAACCCGCAGCATCATCACCGTCTCGTCCGAGCCCCGGAGATTACCTCATATGTCTCCGCCTCGTCCGAGACTGGTCTCTGATGCTGCACCCCCATTGGCGCGCTCGAGACCCCCCTATAACGTCACCCACGTTCTTGCGTCAACCAACCGGACATGCCGGGAATGATAGCGGTCAAATAACGACGCTGTCGCCCATAACGACATGAGGAAGAGCTGCTGGTCACTATGCCACCCATACTGGCACTATACGCACAATCTAGGCCTACGCGGCGTACGAAACGCCGCTCTAGGCCACTATTCCCTCGAACGGAGCGAGATCACGCCATGATTCACGCCTCCGAGGCCTTGGCCCTCTACGCAGGTCAAACCCGAAGGACAGGCACATCGCCACAGGGATAATCACGACCCTACGCGATGTAGCTGCGACATCCACAGAACCACGTATATCAAGGCACGTCGCCTATAGCATCAAAGGACAGGGGACACTCCTCCAACAGTGGCACGTCACTGACTACAGGGCAAGAGCGAAGGCCTCGGATCTTCCTCTCTAGAAAAAATATCACGTAGCACATACATGTAACCCTGCGTTCCCCTTGTATCTATAAAAGGGGAGGGTAGTAACCATTCCTAGAAGAACAATGAAGAAAAACAGACAAAAGGCAAATTCATAGGCCGTTCAACTCATCAAAGGCGAACACACACACACACTCTCCACTCGCATCTTGAGACCTGGGAGTTTCTTTCTCTCTCACCCGCTTGTAACCCCTATTACAAGCACTTCGGTGCAAGATAATACAAGACTCCCCTCCCCCACTGGACGTAGGGCATTCTTCGGCCTGAACCAATATAAATCGTTTGTGTTCTTCTTGCACACCATCCGGATCCCCGACACACAAACACATATTACTCGTTGGTGCTAGAACCGCCGTTTCTTACACCGACAATATTGTTGCAACATACGGAGTATGTGTGAAATATATGCAACATCTAGATCAAACATTTTGAACAAACCTCTAAAACACTTGCATCAAAACCTCTAAAACACTTGCAACATATGCATCATGTGCAACATCCTCGATCTACTTTTGTAATATTCATATAAAACAATTGCAACATACCTATGAAACGTGTGAAACACTTTAATATACGCTTGCAACATTGTAGGGTCTAAATGGCTAGAGGGGGTGAATAGCCTATTTAAATTTTCTACAAGCTTCACTAAACAACAAAGTTAGTATGTAAGATGGTGAAGCTAATTCTAGCACTAGCTCAACTACTTTTATACAAGCCACAAATACAATTCTAGTGCAAGGCTATGATCTCTAGTTCACACCTACAAAGCTAAATCTCTAAACTAATTACCCCTAAGTGATACAAACTACTCTTAGCACACTAGATAAAATATAGTGCATGAATGTAAAAGGGAAGAGAATTGATTCTTATACCGATGGTGTAAAGATGAGATGTATCCAAAGAATCAATCATACACAATCACAATGAGAATCCTCGGCAAGAGATGACACAAGAATTTTTACCGAGATTCACTTGCTTCCCGACAAGTTACTCCTCATTGTGGCGATGCACCCACTTGATGGATCACGAGCTAATTGACTATTAAGAGTCAAACCCTCAGCGGATGCCGCATATCCACTCACAAGATGGGGATCCTCCAAGCTACGAGCTCCACTAGAGTAGCCAATTCACGAACTCCCACGGGGAAGGCTCAAGAACCCCTCACAATCGCTTGGTGAGGCTCGAAACAATCTCCAATCATGAGCTCAACACCATCGCTGCTCCAAGGCATCTAGGGTGTCGGAAAACACCCAAGAGTAATAAGCAATCCGCAGCAACCTTAAGAATCAAGTGCCACTAGATGTAACTCTCAATGCAATACACTTGAACCTCACTCAATCTCACTAGAATTAGCAACTAAGCAAGAAGATGAGTGGAGGGAGTGTTCTCTAGCTCAAAGGATGTCTCAATATATCAGAAGTGCAAGAGAGAGCCCCCAAAATCGGCCACCAATTATTTATAGCGAAGGGGTAAGCAACTAGCCTTTATACCCTGGTCGGGGGCAACGGACGTGTCTGTGGCCATTGCAACAGACATGACATCCAGTGTCCGTCGCTCGGATGCATGCCATGTGTCCCGCATAGTCAAAATTCCAACGGTCGATTCCATCTAACAGACGCGTCCGTCGCTACAGAGGCCGCGCGTCCGTCGCTCGACGGACGCAGTCTAGTAAGCTCCCAAACCGCATGGAACCGCATCAGACGCGCCCGTCGCTTGAGCACCACCGCGTCTGTTGTCTCCTTCCACAGTGAGCGAATGAGGGTAAGCCGATAGACGCTGACATCAGCGTCCGTCGCTCTCGAGACCAGCGTCCATCGCACAGAGAACAACACGCGCCACCTAGGGCAAAGCACCAGACGTGGCAGCTGCGTCTAACGCCTGCGAAGCCAGCGTCTGTCGCTCGGAAAACAACGATGATCACCTCCGTGACTTCGCCTTCAGTTCCATCCTTCGGCGCAATGGAAAATAGACGTTTCATCTCCACAAAAATGCCTGAATCCCGTCAAGCAAGTTCGGCGGGAGGGATTGAGGACCCTAAACCCCCTCTATATCGCTCAAACTCTACCGCCTTCGTAAATATGCTAACACCACAAAGTGTACATCACCATGTGCATGTGTGTTAGCATTTTTACAATCATTTTTCAAGGCGTTACATTATCTCTCTCTAGATCCTAATGCATATGCTCAAGATGATGACCTAGTAGCACTTGATTCACGAGCTAACCGTGATTGCCCCTCTTGATAGTCGGCTATCAATCCTAAACCCGATCAATCACTTCTCTACTCATCTTAGACCGGCAAAAGTAAATCCTATGATTATACCTTTGCATTGATCACTTTATTTCATGTTCACCTCCTCATGCTTGATCACCATGATCATCATTTCATGTGCATCTCCACCATGATCGTTATTTCATATCCATGCACCATCTCTTTGTGATCTTGTGGCCACCACTCTTTGCCACATACACATTCATCACATGTGTTGCTTATGCCTAACTCAAACTACTTAACACATGGCATTAGCAACTTAGTGTCATTAATTACCAAAACCAAACTTGGGCTTTCAAACATCTGCTTTTATCGCAACATCTCCTTGCTGAGGTCGTGCGCGGCGACCACGACGTTGATAGTGGCCACGATCTTCTGGTGGGGAACGATGGCGTTAGTAGCACCCCAACAACAGCTCGGCGCACAAGGGGGGCGGCGATGCAGGGTGCGCAACAGCTGGGCCACATGTGCAGCGAGCTGGAGTGGGTGCAACGGGGGATGGAGCGCGGCACAACGACGGAGGGGCACAACACGGGATGGGGGAGCCACACGACGCGGGATAGGGTGCGCGTGCGCGACGGGGTAGACGGCAGCATTGAGCGCACAACATAGCAGCAAGCGATGACAAGCATGGGAGTGAGATATTTTTGAGAGAGATGTGGAGACGTAGAGAGGAAGCAGACCTGTTGGCCCGATAGCGTGCAAGCCCGGAAAGCGAAAACCGGATGAACGGAGTCAAAGGTAACAGTAACACGGGGTATTCTTAAATGTCAACTTTGGGCCCATTTGTAATTTTGTACACCAACAACAACAAACGAAGATTATGGGAAGTGGGTTTCCTACAATTTGTAAGCCATTTATTAAACGTTTGATTGAAAAGAATGTGAAACTCATTTCTAGATGAGTCCAATATTCTCCAATTCAACTAAATTTATAGAAAAGTGTCAACATTTTTTTATCTCTAAATGGTTCATTATGAAAATATAGTTTATCACTAGTCTAATGATAATTATTATGTAGCATAACTATTACTATTTTTCATGTATATTTAATTAAAGTTAAGACTAATTGATTCCTCTAAAAATGATATTTATTTTTTAATACAGAAAGAGTACCCACACTAAAGAGGTCTCAACCATTAAAGTGACAACAAATGAAGGTTATACATAGGTGGTTTCATATAATTTGTAAAGTGTTTATTATTATGCCATAACTATGGAGGTCTCAACCATTCTGGCTTGTTTGGAACATGGATTTTTTTATTCCTACGTTTCTCTGTTTTTTTTAGGGAATAGAACCTTTTACTGACCTTCATAGACCACGGATGGGTCGAGTCCTGTTTCGAGTAGATGTCGACTTCCATCTTGCATGGGTCGCTGGGCCCAATGGGTGGGGGCGTCTTAGTGTCCGTCCATCGAACCGTAATTTCCTGCCGATAGCCCGCCCACTTTTCCTGCCCATCCTATTCCCGCATCGTAGCTGCCACCGTATCCCGCGCAGTAGTACAGGTCACGCGTGCGCATGGATGACAGGCTAGCCCATCACGTAGGCCCTACTCACCCACGCATGCAAATGGTTTTTTTAACGAATTAAAAAAATCATAACTCCTAAACTGAATATCTAAATTAAATTCCGATCGCACCATCGGATTTCTTGCAATAAATCCTTCAAAACAAGATCCCACATGAATATATTTAAATAAAATTTTATTAATGAATATTCATCTTATGAAGATAAAATATTTTCTTTTATTAAGCAGAGACGATGTTCTAGGTTCAACAAACAATGTTCCGTCTTCGTAAGAAAAATATTATCGGTTTAAAAGAATAGTATTATGGTTTTAGGTTCATGAAAATAGTATTATAATACATATAAAAATAAATACATAACATAGATAAAAAATAATAAAATATAGAGCAAAAGCATAAGGAAAAAAATAAAAACACATAAAAATTTTGAAGAATATCAAAGGGTTACTTTTCAAATATCGTAAATATATTATACAACATCACATGTATACTAAGTGAACGTCACTAAATACACCATAGAACATCACTAAATACATTATAGAACATCGCATATATATTACGTTAACATCACTAAATACGTCGTAGAACATCATATGTATATTAAGTGAAAATCATAAAAAAAACATCATAGAACATCACTAAATACATTATAGAATATCGTATATATATTATGTGAACATCACTAAATACAACATACAACATCACATGTATACTACATGAACATCACATGTATACTATGTAAACATGACAGAACACAACATAGAATACTAAATGTATACTACGTGAATATCACACACACATATATATAGAAACTAAAAATAAAAAAATTAAAATTATTAAACAATTAATTAGAGTAAAACAACAAAGAAGGAAAATATAAAATAAAAACATGATTAACAAATGATAAAATGTATAGAACAAATAAAATAAATGAATAACTTAAATAAGGACAAAAAGAAAATTAAAAAGAAATAAAAATAAAATAAGAATAAAGAAACATAGAAAACTTAAAAAGGCAAAAAGGGGAATAAATAGAAGCAAGGAAGAACAATAAAAATAAAACAAAAAAAGAAAATAAAAGGTAAAATTAAAATAAGAAAAGAATAATAAAAGGAAAGGAAATAAAATAAAAATTAAAAACATAGAAAACTAAAAAGAAAAGAAAAATGAAGAATATAAAAAGAAAATTAAAAAGAAAGAAAAAATGAAATAACAATGAAGAAACATAGAAAACTTAAAAAGAAAAAAGAAGAATAAATAGAAGCAAGGAAGAACAATAAAAAATAAAACCAAAAGAAAAAAGAAAATAAAAGGTAAAATTAAAATAAGAAGGAATAAGAATAGGAAAGGAAATAAAATAAAAATGAAAAACATAGAAAACTAAAAGGAAAAGAAAAAGGAAGAATAAATAGAAACAAGAAAATAAAACAATAAAAATAAAATAAAAGAGAAAAGAAAGGAAAGAAAAAACAAATAAGAAAAGAATAAATAAAAGGAAAAGAAAACATTTCGTACCTGTGTCCGCGTACTGCCTCCCGGCCCGTGTACTGTTTCCGTGATTCCCGCACTCGCGTACTGTTCCCGCACCCCGCGCTCGCGCCGTTCGGCTGCTCCGGTCCGGCCGTTTGGACCGGATGCTTTCTACTAATGGGTCGTGTATAGGCTGATGCATGCATGCCCCAGCGTCGAACGAATCAACAATCAATCACAACACCAAGTCGTGACAGACGATAGGCAATGGCCACGCTCACGATCGAGGGAGCTAGAGAGGCATGCGGTCGGCAGCTGGTGTCTGGTGATAGGCAACGACGACGTCTATTTTTTAAGAAAGGGAAGATTAGTGAAAATTATGTCACCAGTTTACAAAATCATAGATCAGGCGGTCAGCTGATGCTTTGATTACATTATTTTTTGATTGGCAGTTATGGGCTAAAGAAATGCTTTGGCGCAATTTCAAGTGCTTTTATTTCTAACCACTTTTCACAACTTTTCATTTCGTCCAGCAACCAAAATCCCCAAAGGTTGCTGGACTGTGTTGAGAGTAAAGTGACACATGATATGAACTCAGCTTTGCAGCGAGAGTTCTAGAGGGAAGAAGTATACGCAACTCTGAAGTCTATTGGAAATCTCAAAGCCCCTGGGCCGGATGGAATGCCAGCTCTTTTTTATAAAGAATATTGGGACATTGTAGGTGATGATGTGGCGATAGAAGTGCTGAAGGTCCTGCGGGAGGGCCTATGCCGACAAGGTGGAATGACACGACGATAGTTTTGATCCCAAAGGTGAGAAAGCCAGAGTATATTAAAGACCTTAGACCGATTTCTTTATGCAATGTAATTTATAAGCTGGTCTCAAAGGTGTTGGCTAATAGAGTGAAAAGAATTTTGCCAGAAGTGGTATCATAGTCACAAAGTGCATTCGTGGCGGGTTGCCTAATAACGGATAATATCCTTATTGCCTATGAATCAAGGCACTTCCTGAAGCAAAAGAAGAAAGGGAACATCGGCTATGCAACGATAAAGCTCGACATGAGTAAAGCTTACGATAGGGTTGAATGGCAATTTCTACGGGAGATGATGCTGAGGTTGGGATTCCATAGAAGATGGGTGGAGTTGGTGATGACATGTGTTACATCGGTCAAATATCACATAAGAGTAAATGTGGAGCTCACTGAGGAATTTATACAGGAAAGGGGCTTAAGACAGGGTGATCCAATATCCCCATATTTGTTTCTCTTGTGCGTTGAAGGTTTCTCGTCACTGATTGCAAAGGCCGAAGCTGATGGGTGTATTTGTGGTGTACGGGTGTGCAAGAATGCCCCGTCGGTGTCTCATCTGTTGTTTGCATATGATTCCCTCATCTTATGCCGGGCAACTGACGAAGAAGCAGTCAATTTGAAGGACCTGCTGCAGATATATGAAGAGTGCTTTGGTGAAAGGTCCTTATTTGGTTTTGATAATTGAGTGATAACCTTAGGTGAACTAATTATGTTTATGTGAGATACACAGGAGATTAGTCCATAGGTACATGTGTGTGAGCAACATATATCATGGAGGTGGAAATGGCTTGCAAATGTTGCAAAGCTTGCACATATGATGACAGAGGAGCTTATTACACATGATACATGACATTGAGACATGTGATCAAGGTGGAGAAGATCAAGACATGACTTGGCTTGATGGACCAGTTGCAAGTGTGAAGAGCAAGTTGGAGGCTTTGAAGCGAGGGACCGTGTGTGACGATGAAGCTTTAGCAAGACTTGGCACCGATGGACCAATGCAACAGTGAAGAGCAAGTAAAGTCAAGATTGATGAACCAATATGATCACGTGATGATATGAAGTGGATCATATCATTGTTGATCATGTTAGTGCATGTGTTGCATCGATATTAGAGGAGATGGAATGAAATGTGCAAGGCAAAGGTATAACATAGGGTATTTCCATTTCACCGATCATAGGTGTGTAGAGAAGTTGATGATTAGGTTTAGGATAGATGGCCATACTATCAAGAGGGGCAAAGTTGTTTGCATATCGGTCATCTAGTGCCACTTGAGTGATCTAACTTTGCATCGTCGCTAGGATTGAGTGACGTGGCAAGTTGAGTGGCTAACTCCTTGAAAAATGATTGTGAAAATGCTAACACACATGCATATGGTGGTGTTGACACTTTTACAAAGGAGAAAGAAGTTGGAGTTGAAACGGATCAACTCGGCGAAGAAACAGAGGTGAGTGGAAGTCACTAGAAGTGACCAGACGCTGGCTGTGGGAGCACCCGCGTGTCCGGTCAGTGGCTGTGGCACTGGTGCTAGAAGTGACCGGACTCACAGGTGTCTGCGTCTGGTTAAGCTAACATACGCTGACCTAATGGCGCGAGGAGCAGCCATGGCACGTGGCAGCCGAAAAGTGACTGGACGTTGGGTGAGCGTCAGGTCGCGTTTGACTTGACACGTCCGATCATCGGTTGGCCCTCTTAGGACCTCTCTAGAGTCAACCTGACTCCGCGTGGCATGGCGCGCAAGCGGACACGGGCGATAGTGTCAGGTTGAGTCAGCTGCGGCGTCTGGTCATAGTGATCGTTGGGGTGCGTTGTTACCGTCAAAGATTAGGCCAGTTGCTGAGCACACTAGAGCCTTGGTGGCTTATGTGGTAGTGCTTGGGAGCCCTCTAACTCACTCTTGTTTGATAGTGTCCATTCGATTGAGTGAGTGAGCGATTCTAGTGTGATTGCATCATGAGGTTGCATCAAGTGGCATTAGGTATTCGTGTTGTAAGTCGATGGTGCTTGTTACTCTTGGAGGTTGCCACCTCCTAGATTGCTTGATGGCTTATGGCTCCGTCGAAGCATGCAAGAAGATTGTGCGTGGCTCCAGAGAAGATTTGTGAGGGGGATTGTGCTCACCCCACGAGGATCACGAAGAGCAACTCTAGTCGAGCGTATCATTGAGCTACCACACTTGTGGTAGGTTCTTACAGCGCCCTTTGGGAGGGCTCAGTTTTGGAATACCGATTAGCCGCCGAACCACGAGGTGTTGGTTGACACAACGGGGACATAGCTTGGTGGCAATCAAGTAAATCTCGGGAGAAAATCACCGTGTCAATATTGTCTCCATTCTCTTCTCGGTGGTTTGCATCCTCATTGCACAAGCTTATATTTACATTCTTATACTTGTGCTTGTGTAGTTGTTCTTGTAACTAGTTGTGCTTGTGTAGCTTGCTAGTTACCTTCTTGCTTATGTAACATAAAAGTAGCTCCCTTGCGTGGCTAATTTAGTTTGTGTAACCTTGTTAGTCACATTAGGGATGAAAAGGAAAATGATAATCTCCGATTTCCCGAAATCGTTTTCGAGTTTTTTTTCCGATTTTTATGCCTAAACGAAAATGATAGTGGTAACCGAAAAAACGAAAATGATAACGGTAAAAATAATCGGAAACGAAAGCGAAAATGATTTTGCCCTCTTCCGATCGTTTTCGAAGATTCCCGTATTTAACCGGTAATTTACCGTCGGTAATTACCGATTCAAAGGCCTCTAATTAATGAATTCTTATTTATTTATAGATATATAATGCATTACACACGCAAGCACACAAGACAATTTTTTTTGGAAAGGACACACAAGCTGCAAGCACACAAGGCAATTTTTTTTTGGAAAGGATCACATCTGCACACAAGGCAAATAATTTTTGGAAATGAACTATGTAACGGAAGTATTTCATGTATATAACAAGAAGGCAATCAACACTCGAGGTTCTTTTTTCTAGCCTTTACCTTGTATATGATGTGTTGGCTGCTACCTGCGACACATACATATATTGTGTTTGCTTCTTATTAGCTATGTGTTTCTCATATTTTTATTTCTTATTAGCTCTATTGCGCTAATACATCTATTGCTACGAGCCTTATATATCTCCGTATATTAATATGATGCTTGTTACTAACTCATCTACAGTTACCTTGTATGAGAACTAACATATGTATGTATCCATCACAAACTATGTAGGATGAATACTCAGAGATGTGGCCGGGGACGACGATGACATGCCTGACGTTCATCTTTAAGAAACCTACAGGCTACAACCTCCACTGAAAAAGGAACTCTAATAATTCATGTTTTGATCACTATTTATGTCGAGTCAACTTAGAACATGATCGTTTATTTGTATCTTTGTCAAGAATTGTCATACTGTTGTGTGGTTTGCCACTATTTGAGACCTAAGATTGTATGAATTATGTGGTTTCAGCTTGTGATCTTGTCAATTGTGGTTTTATTTACTATTATCATGTGAGATAGGTCGAGTTATATGGATCTTCTCATGTTCTACAGTTTGGCGTATTTATCGTTTTTTATATACCGTTTTCATGGATTCCGATCGTTATCGATGTATTTTCCGATCGACTACTATCGTTTTCGAAATTACCGAAATATCGGCGCCGTATTCGTTTCCGACAATATCGTATCGATTTCGTTTTCGAGAAAAAGATGTGAAAACGAAAGTGATTTGGCCTTCTATCGATCGTTTCCGATCGTTTTCATCCCTAAGTCACATTGCTTAGTTTATGTAGCTAAGTAATTTGTGCTCTCTAATTTGGCATTGGTTGCCTTGTTATTGAGCATTGCTA
The DNA here is from genome assembly GCA_038087645.1 of Saccharum hybrid cultivar R570. Lineage (NCBI taxonomy): Eukaryota > Viridiplantae > Streptophyta > Magnoliopsida > Poales > Poaceae > Saccharum > Saccharum hybrid cultivar. Next base: position 30,171,075 of record JAQSUU010000001.1, on the reverse strand, counting down.
GTGAACTTAGGGGCTTTATGCTTTTGCTTACTAGAATTGTAACACCCTAAAAATTTGAAAAGAAGAAAAATAGGAAAAACATGATTTTTATATTTATTTTTGTGAAGCATGCAAAATTTAGAATAAGAATAATTTTTATAAATTTAAAATCAAATATAAGGGTAGAAACATGTTTGTGCATTCATGCTGCTGCATTTGAAGTTTTGTATTGAGTGGTTTCAATCAAATTCAAATTTGATTTGAAAATCATTTGAAAAAAAGAATTTGAAAAAAATTGGAAAAAGATTTCTTATTCTCTCTGCTCTCGGGCCGTTTCTCCCCGCAGCCCAGCATGCGCGGCCCATTTTTCCCTCCCTCCCGGCCGGTCTTATCCTCCTGGGCCGAGCCCAAGTCACGGCCTGACGGCCCGTCATCGCGCGCGCGCTCGCGTCCCGCAGCGGCCGCGTTTTTCCTCCCTGAGCCGCTGACATGTGGGTCCCGCTTGTCAGTGTCTCTTCCCACCTTTCCTTCTCCTTCCTCCGGCGCTTTCCAAAAACAGACACCGTCGCTTTCCTTCTTCTCCGATCCGAAGCCGCCGCAAATCTCCGCACTTTCCTTGCTTCCGCGTGCCTTCGGGCTATAAAAACGGAACCCCTGTGCTATTCCGCATCCAACCCGTCCCTTTTGAGCCGTTTTGGTCGTCTCGTCGAGCCACCGCACGTGCCACCGCCGCCATACCCGCCACCGCAAGCACGCCGCCGTCTTCGTCCACCCCGTGCCCTAGTTCTTGCCTGGGGTGAGTTCGCCTTGCTTCCAGCTACCTCCCGGTGTATCTCTTTCGTCGAATAGTGGCCGGAGCCGTGTTTTAGCTTTTTCCAGCGATGGCGCCGCCGCGGGAAGCTCACCGTCGGCCGATTCCGACCGGAGCGCCGCCGGTTTCCTCCCTGATCCGATTTGGACCGTCCGATTTGAATCCAACGGATGTAAATAGAAGTTACCGGTTCGTTTGTAAAATTGTAAAAGAAACCCTGAAGTTTTTAAGTATGTAACCCGCGGTCCAAAGCGTAATCTGGAAAAATACATTTTGATTTAATGAAAACTTAATTCGTTTCGGAAAAAGAAAAATACGCTTTCTGATATTTACAGTTTTGCCACTGAGTTTGTTTTAGTCATAAATTATCCGTTTTAACTCCGATTTGATCCATTCAAATTGCGTTAGATTCGTATTTGCAAGCTCTACGTGATGATAGAACTGTACAGTAGGTTTGAGATAATTTATTTTCAAGTTTATATTAAAGTATTTATTTTTCTATAGGAAATCTTTGGAAATTCATAACTTTGTCGTTTTAGTTCCGATTTTCGTGATCTTCGCGTCTGTGTGATCCTAGCAAGTTGTAGATTCATTTTAAAGACTTTTTATTTTATTTTCTTACTGTTGGTGTATTGTTCTAATTATAGTCTTGTTTGTCTATGCATGATTGCCTCTGGATGTGTGTTGTTGATAATGGTTGATCAAGTATAGACGGTGAGAAATTCGTTGGAGATCAAGAGCTTTACTACGAGCAAGATCTTCAGGACCAGTTCGAGCAAGGCAAGTATAGCATGGGATTATCCTTGTTGTCCTATTCACCTTATGCAAATAATATCATTATGCATTTATTCCTTGTTAAGGATGACTTAGCGATTGATCCTTTACCTTGGTACCCATTATATTGCATTGAGTAGTGTGGCTAGTGCTTAAACATGGGACTATGATCATGTAAATTGATTAGAGGAATATGCAAACAAACATTAAAAGATGATTTTGATTAATGTTTTTAAAGGGGATTAGAGCATGGGGGTTACTTTTGATGCTCTAATTGCTCTCCATAAGGACTCATCTATAAGCGACAATCCGGGATTTACAGTACAACTGTGGGGGCTATATGGCTCTGGCTTTAGTCATATAGAAGGACCTTTTCTAGCTTGTTAGAGGTATTCCTTTATGGCGTAAGAATGGCTTGACGAATCGGGTATAGTGCGGCCTCTGTCCTCATGTGTATAGGCTGCGTGTTATTGTGCCATCAGGAAGGGGGGCTCTACATCTGTTTGCCGAGTGAAATCTAATTGACCCTAACTTGTTAGACGAACCTTCGAAAGACTTCATAGTGTTTACCCTGCCTGCTCACCTTGGTAGTGTTTTGGGAGTAATTAACCCGGGCATTTGGGTAACACGACTCACAGTGAAAGTGTACAACCTCTGCAGAGTGTAAAACTGTTATAACAGCCGTGCTCACGGTCACGAGTGGCCTTGGACCCTTATGGAATAGTTGAATAATTGTTTATGATTATGTTTTTGCTATTCATTAATCATTTCACATGGATCATATGTTTAATGTTTATAATTGAGACATTTTGATGCTATTGTTATGCTAAAATCATGCTAACTAAAAGCTACATGCTGATAAACCAATGAATATGCCTTTTTGAGCCTCATGAACCCCATGTTACACTTGTTGAGTACGAGATGTACTTACGCTTGTTTATTTCTTTTACTTGGATAAAAATCCCGGATGGGTAACAGATGGAGGTAATAGTGACTACTACGCCTACTTCCCTGAAGATTACTAGTCTTGCTGTCAACCAGTCAATGTACCTGTGACTGGAGCTACCACGAGAGATTTTTATTTATACTTCCGCTACATTTGTGTTAAGACTATGTGTTTAAATATCGTGATGTAATAACATTTGTGATGATACTTTTGTTATAATTTGTGAACTTATGTGTGATTGATCTCTGGGCGCACATAAGGGTATGCATTCCATTTGGTCGATAAATGGGTGTGACAAATTGGTATCGGAGCTCTTGTTGACTGTAGGACGCAAGCCTAGCTAGGAATGGTCGATTTAGTATCATCTTTACACTATTTTTATGCTCACTATCTTGCTCTTGTTATTTGATAAATTTTTATGCTTCTTATGTCACATTCTATTACGAAATGTTGCCTCTATTCTAACTTCATCTAAAAATTCTGTAGATGGCCCGTGACCGTAAGACTGCCCGCATTAGCTCTGGAGGATACTACCCACCTCGTGCTCTGCATGCAACTGAAGAGCCACAAGAGCTAGAACCTCAGGAACAGGAGCAGACTCCTATAACACCAGTCCAAGCACCAGCACCTCCCCAGGAAGAGCCTGAGTCTGAAGAAGATCCAGAAATCGTCAAGATTGAAGATGATGAAGAGGAAGCTAATGGAGGAGTACAACCCCCGCCTCCATCACATGAAGTTTCTGAAGATATGCCACCTGCTCCAATGGGGTGGACTGTGAGGATCTACCACAGGAATGGAGGGAATGCTGTCTCTCATCTTCGCCTGGTGGGGATGCTCATTGCTTACTTCGCTGATTGGCATCCAGCTGTGGAGTACGTCTGCTGGGAGTACACTCATCCACTGGAGGACACGTACTGGAAGGCAAGGGCAAGCATCTTTGCCCATAAGGAAGACAAGGGGGCATATCAGCTGGACAGGATGTTCTCTCACGTGGGGCATCGAGCTACTATAGAGGATAGCATTGAAGATGCTGCTTTTGAAGCATGTATGGGTCTCCGCTATCTTCGCTTTAACCTTATGAAGCATGACATTCATCGCTTCTTTCCTCGTGCACACCCCGAACTTGGATGGGCTATGACAGATCCAGTGCAGCTAGAGCCACTACCTCGGGTGATGGTGAACTTTGTCTATGATATGATGGATAGGAAGCTGCAGTTAGAAGAGATGGTGAAGGCACAAGGGAAGACTATCAAGAGGTGCCAAGCAACCATTGATGAGCTCCGAGCAAACCAAGGCATGCCCAAGATTTATGAGACATTAGAGCATGAGTCACTTCCTTAGGAAGTAGGAGTCCTTTATGTAATAAGAACGTTCTTAGTAACGTCAGTTGAGTCAGTCGAGTCTGTCGTGTGGTTTGAACCTTGGTGTGCTAGTTGCTTTATTATTATGTTTATGTGTGAGTTGGATCTTTGTTTGAGTGTCGGGACTTGTAGGCATGTCTACAAGTTCCATTCTTAAGAATAATAAGTTTAATAGTCAAGGAATAATAGTTGGGTTTGATATTATCACGTTTCTGTCCTTGCTGTTTTCTGGAGCAGTCTTCAATGTTTCTGCTATAGTTTAAAAACGGTTCGTGCAACATTTATGAAATTTTTATGAGAGAAACTAGACTCAAGCATCTTTCAAATGCCACTGGAATCACCTTTTTATCTGATCTGGTTCGAGAGATATAATTTTTACAAGTTAAAGTTTCTGCATAGACTGGAATCTGGAACAGTTTCTGTTACGTCTTATTTTTTATAGACTTAGTGATAGAATTTGATCTTGAGGTCTGAATAGAAATTGTGGATAATTTCATAAGCTTTCCAACCACGTAAGGCACGCCTCTTTTGGATTTCTGTAGCTCGAGATATGATTGAAATACTGAACTGTCAACATTGCTACTCGTCCAGAAAACTTTCAGATCTCCTTCTTAATCTTATAAGTGGTTGAAATCATGGAATTCTTAAAGTTTGCATGTTTATGGGTGGCAGATGGCCGGAAGAGGAAGAGGCAGAGGTCGTGGGAACATTCCCCCAAATCCACCACCACCACCGCCACCAACTATTGAGCAACTGTTGGCGGTACAGACGCAGTTGATGCAGCAACTAGTGCAAAATCAGCAAAATCAGCCAGTTATTGGGGCTCAACCACGTGATAAGCGTGGTGAGTTTTTGAAGGGTCGTCCCCCAGTGTTCACACATGCTGCTGATCCTTTGGAGGCCGATGATTGGCTTCGTGCTGTGGAGAAACAACTCATTATTGCCCAATGTGATGACCGACAGAAGGTGTTGTTTGCTTCTGGGCAACTTCAGGGAGAAGCTCAGGATTGGTGGGAGTCATATGAGTATGGTCGTCCTGCCAATGCTCCTGCAGTCACCTGGCAGGAGTTTAGGGAGAACTTCAGGGCTTACCATATACCTGAAGGAATGATAGAGTTGAAGGCGGAGGAATTCAGGAACCTGACCCAAGGGTCAATGACTGTAGCTGAGTACCGTGACAAGTTTGCTCAATTGTCACGATATGCTCCACATGAGGTGGCTAATGACAATGATAAGCAGCGCCGCTTCTTGAAGGGATTATATGATGGACTACAGTTGCAGTTGATGTCCAATACCTACCCTAATTTTCAGACGCTTGTAAACCGCGCTATCGTGGTGGATAGCAAGCGTAAGGAAATGGATGCAAAGAGGAAGAGGTTACAGGGACAAGCCTCTAATAGCAACACCCGTTTGCGTACTGGTTTTCAGCAGAATACTCAGCAGAGGCCTCTCTCTGGACAGTGGAATCGTGGTCAGGCCCCATTCCGTGGACAGTTTCCGCAACGTCCCCCATTCCAGCCACAGAATAGCAACCAACGTCCACCGCAGCAGAATGGAAATCAAGCGCATCGTCAGGGTCCTTCCAATAACACTCCTACGAAGACTAGTGCTCCCAATACTCCCAACAAGTGTTTCCGATGTGGAAAAGAAGGTCACTTGTCTTACAATTGCCCGGAGAAGCTTAAACAGCAGACTCCCCAGAGACAGAGCAGCCACCAGAAGACCGCACCTAACTCAGGAAGGGTGAATCACTTGTCCCAGGAAACTGCAGTGGAGGAGCCAGAAGTTATGCTTGGTACGTTCGATGTCCACTCTACTCCTGCCACTGTTCTTTTTGATTCTGGAGCATCACATTCTTTCATATCGCAATCATTTGTTAGAATACATAGAATCCATTTGTGTGCCATGAAGAATCCTATCTTAGTAAACTCACCTGGTGGAAGCATGCCAGCATCTTATCGCTGTCTTCCTATTAGTCTCAACTTAAGGGGGGTAGAGTTTACAGTTAGCCCTATAGTATTGAGAACAGCTGGGATTGATCTTATATTGGGAATGGATTGGATGATGCAACAACAAGCAGAGATTCAGTGTAAGGATAAATCAGTTGTATTGACAACATCAAAGGGTGATAGAATCAAGGTTGAAGTAAAAGTGCAAAAACAAGAGACTGCTACAGTGAACCAGCTTAATGATGGTGCCAACCAGGAAGATCCAGTTGTGGAGGAGTTTCCAGATGTGTTTCCTGAGGAATTGCCAGGTATGCCACCAGACCGTGACATTGAATTTATTATTGAATTATTACCTGGAACTGCACCTATAGCTAAGCGTCCATATAGAATGGGAGTAAATGAATTAGAAGAACTTAAGAAACAAATTAAGGAGTTGTAGGATAAGGGTTTTATTCGTCCTAGTTCTTCACCTTGGGGAGCACCAGTGATTTTTGTGGATAAGAAAGATGGAACTCAGAGGATGTGTGTAGATTATCGGTCTCTTAATGAGGTTACTATTAAGAACAAGTATCCATTACCTAGGATTGATGACCTGTTCGATCAGTTGAGAGGAGCTTGTGTATTTTCCAAGATTGATCTTCGTTCTAGATATCATCAGTTGAAGATTCGTGCTAGTGATGTACCAAAGACAGCTTTTACTACACGGTATGGGTTGTATGAGTATACAGTGATGTCTTTTGGTCTGACTAATGCCCCTGCATACTTTATGTATTTGATGAATAAGGTATTCATGGAATATCTGGACAAGTTTGTAGTGGTATTCATCGATGATATTCTAGTATTTTCCAAGACTGAGGAAGAACATGCTGAACATTTGAGGTTGGTTTTACAGAAGCTTAGAGAACACCAACTTTATGCAAAGAGGAGTAAATGTGAGTTTTGGTTGAAGGAAGTTTCTTTTCTGGGTCACATTGTCTCTAATGGAGGAATATCAGTAGATCCTGGCAAGGTGAAAGATGTATTGAATTGGAAACCACCCATCAATGTGAGTGAGATCCGTAGCTTCTTGGGATTAGCTGGTTATTATAGAAGATTTATAGAGGGATTTTCAAAGCTTGCAAAACCAATGACTGCATTATTGGAGAAGAATGCCAAGTTTGTGTGGTCCGAGAAGTGTCAGGCCAATTTTGAGGAGCTAAAGAAGAGATTGACGACTGCACCCGTCTTAGTTTTGCCAGATCTGAGTAAACCTTTCTCTATCTATTGTGATGCATCTCGATTGGGTTTGGGATGTGTACTGATGCAAGAAGGTAGAGTTGTGGCATATGCATCAAGGCAGTTGAGGAAGCATGAGTTAAATTACCCTACTCATGATTTGGAATTAGCTGCAGTAGTTCATGCATTAAAGATATGGAGACATTATTTGATTGGACACAAGAGTGATATATACACTGATCACAAGAGTTTAAGGTATATCTTCACTCAAACGGATCTGAACTTGAGGCAGCGTAGATGGTTGGAGTTGATAAAAGACTATGATCTAGAGGTGCATTATCATCCAGGAAAGGCCAACGTTGTTGCTGATGCTCTTAATAGGAAAAGTTATGCAAATGAAATACAAGTAATGCCTATGCCAAAGGAATTGTGTGCCGAGTGCAAGCATCTGAATTTAGGATTTACTACCAATGCAGTGGAATTAGTATTAGAGCCTACTCTAGAGCAAGAGATCCGTAAAGGTCAGCAGAAGGATGACAAGTTGAGAGAGATAGCTGAAAACATAGCGAAAGGTAAATCTCCAGGATTCCGTAAGGATGATAATGGTACGCTATGGTTTGGAAAAAGGCTATGTGTGCCCGAAGATAAGGATATCAGAATGGTAATTCTGCGTGAAGCTCATGAGTCAGCTTATTCCATACATCCGGGGAGTACTAAGATGTACTTGGATCTGAAAGAGAGATATTGGTGGTACGGTTTAAAGAGGGATGTTGCTGAGTATGTTGCTTTGTGTGACACTTGTCAAAGGGTGAAAGCGGAACATCAGAGACCTGCAGGATTGTTACAGCCTATGCAGATACCCGAGTGGAAATGGGAAGAGGTTGGTATGGACTTTATAGTTGGGTTGCCACGGACTCAAAGAGGATATGATTCAATTTGGGTGATAGTGGATCGTCTGACTAAGGTTGTTCATTTTCTGCCTGTGAAGACTACATACAGCAGTGCGAAGTTGGCAGAATTGTATATGGAAAGAATAGTGAGTCTACATGGAGTACCTAAAAAGATTGTGTCTGATCGAGGTACTCAGTTTACATCTCATTATTGGCAAAAGATACATGAATCATTGGGAACCAAATTAAATTTTAGTACAGCTTATCATCCTCAGACAGATGGTCAAACGGAGAGAATTAATCAGATATTGGAAGATATGTTGAGAGCTTGTGCTTTACAATATGGTACTAGTTGGGATAAGAGTTTGCCTTATGCAGAGTTCTCTTATAACAATAGTTATCAGAAGAGTCTTCAAATGGCACCGTTTGAGGCTCTGTATGGACGAAAGTGTAGGACCCCGTTGTTCTGGAATCAGACAGGGGAGAGTCAAGTGTATGGGCCTGATGTATTAAAGGATGCTGAAAAGAAAGTGAGAATGATTAGAGATAATCTAAAAAATAGCACAGTCCAGACAGAAAAGCTATGCTGATACTCGCAGAAGGGAGTTGACATTTGAGGTAGGGGATTATGTATATTTGAAAGTATCGCCAATGAGGAGTGTGAGAAGGTTCAACATGAAAGGTAAATTGGCACCAAGATATATTGGACCTTTCAAGATTTTAGAGAGACGTGGTGAAGTGGCATATCAGTTGGAATTACCTGAAAGTTTGGCAGGTGTACATGATGTGTTCCATGTGTCTCAATTAAAGAAATGTTTACGAGTACCAGAGGAGCAGATTTCATTAGAGGAACTTACTGTTAAGGAGGATCTTACATATGAAGAGTTTCCGGTTAAAATTTTAGAGACTGCGGACAGAGTCACAAGAAGTAGAACAATTAAAATGTGTAAAGTACAATGGAATCGGTACACAGCAGAAGAGGCTACTTGGGAACGAGAAGAGGATCTGAGAAAAACCTATCCACAATTGTTTGAGTAAGCATCGGTCGAATCTCGGGACGAGATTCATTTTAAGGGGGGTAGAATTGTAACACCCTAAAAATTTGAAAAGAAGAAAAATAGGAAAAACATGATTTTTATATTTATTTTTGTGAAGCATGCAAAATTTAGAATAAGAATAATTTTTATAAATTTAAAATCAAATATAAGGGTAGAAACATGTTTGTGCATTCATGCTGCTGCATTTGAAGTTTTGTATTGAGTGGTTTCAATCAAATTCAAATTTGATTTGAAAATCATTTGAAAAAAAGAATTTGAAAAAAATTGGAAAAAGATTTCTTATTCTCTCTGCTCTCGGGCCGTTTCTCCCCGCAGCCCAGCATGCGCGGCCCGTTTTTTCCCTCCCTCCCGGCCGGTCTTCTCCTCCTGGGCCGAGCCCAAGTCACGGCCTGACGGCCCGTCATCGCGCGCGCGCTCGCGTCCCGCAGCGGCCGCGTTTTTCCTCCCTGAGCCGCTGACATGTGGGTCCCGCTTGTCAGTGTCTCTTCCCACCTTTCCTTCTCCTTCCTCCGGCGCTTTCCAAAAACGGACACCGTCGCTTTCCTTCTTCTCCGATCCGAAGCCGCCGCAAATCTCCGCACTTTCCTTGCTTCCGCGTGCCTTCGGGCTATAAAAACGGAACCCCTGTGCTATTCCGCATCCAACCCATCCCTTTTGAGCCGTTTTGGTCGTCTCGTCGAGCCACCGCACGTGCCACCGCCGCCATACCCGCCACCGCAAGCACGCCGCCGTCTTCGTCCACCCCGTGCCCTAGTTCTTGCCTGGGGTGAGTTCGCCTTGCTTCCAGCTACCTCCCGGTGTATCTCTTTCGTCGAATAGTGGCCGGAGCCGTGTTTTAGCTTTTTCCAGCGATGGCGCCGCCGCGGGAAGCTCACCGTCGGCCGATTCCGACCGGAGCGCCGCCGGTTTCCTCCCTGATCCGATTTGGACCGTCCGATTTGAATCCAACGGATGTAAATAGAAGTTACCGGTTCGTTTGTAAAATTGTAAAAGAAACCCTGAAGTTTTTAAGTATGTAACCCGCGGTCCAAAGCGTAATCTGGAAAAATACGTTTTGATTTAATGAAAACGTAATTCGTTTCGGAAAAAGAAAAATACGCTTTCTGATATTTACAGTTTTGCCACTGAGTTTGTTTTAGTCATAAATTATCCGTTTTAACTCCGATTTGATCCATTCAAATTGCGTTAGATTCGTATTTGCAAGCTCTACGTGATGATAGAACTGTACAGTAGGTTTGAGATAATTTATTTTCAAGTTTATATTAAAGTATTTATTTTTCTATAGGAAATCTTTGGAAATTCATAACTTTGTCGTTTTAGTTCCGATTTTCGTGATCTTCGCGTCTGTGTGATCCTAGCAAGTTGTAGATTCATTTTAAAGACTTTTTATTTTATTTTCTTACTGTTGGTGTATTGTTCTAATTATAGTCTTGTTTGTCTATGCATGATTGCCTCTGGATGTGTGTTGTTGATAATGGTTGATCAAGTATAGACGGTGAGAAATTCGTTGGAGATCAAGAGCTTTACTACGAGAAAGATCTTCAGGACCAGTTCGAGCAAGGCAAGTATAGCATGGGATTATCCTTGTTGTCCTATTCACCTTATGCAAATAATATCATTATGCATTTATTCCTTGTTAAGGATGACTTAGCGATTGATCCTTTACCTTGGTACCCATTATATTGCATTGAGTAGTGTGGCTAGTGCTTAAACATGGACTATGATCATGTAAATTGATTAGAGGAATATGCAACAAACATTAAAAGATGATTTTGATTAATGTTTAAAGGGGATTAGAGCATGGGGGTTACTTTTGATGCTCTAATTGCTCTCCATAAGGACTCATCTATAAGCGACAATCCGGGATTTACAGTACAACTGTGGGGGCTATATGGCTCTGGCTTTAGTCATATAGAAGGACCTTTTCTAGCTTGTTAGAGGTATTCCTTTATGGCGTAAGAATGGCTTGACGAATCGGGTATAGTGCGGCCTCTGTCCTCATGTGTATAGGCTGCGTGTTATTGTGCCATCAGGAAGGGGGGCTCTACATCTGTTTGCCGAGTGAAATCTAATGACCCTAACTTGTTAGACGAACCTTCGAAAGACTTCATAGTGTTTACCCTGCCTGCTCACCTTGGTAGTGTTTTGGGAGTAATTAACCCGGGCATTTGGGTAACACGACTCACAGTGAAAGTGTACAACCTCTGCAGAGTGTAAAACTGTTATAACAGCCGTGCTCACGGTCACGAGTGGCCTTGGACCCTTATGGAATAGTTGAATAATTGTTTATGATTATGTTTTTGCTATTCATTAATCATTTCACATGGATCATATGTTTAATGTTTATATTGAGACATTTTGATGCTATTGTTATGCTAAAATCATGCTAACTAAAAGCTACATGCTGATAAACCAATGAATATGCCTTTTTGAGCCTCATGAACCCCATGTTACACTTGTTGAGTACGAGATGTACTTACGCTTGTTTATTTCTTTTACTTGGATAAAAATCCCGGATGGGTAACAGATGGAGGTAATAGTGACTACTACGCCTACTTCCCTGAAGATTACTAGTCTTGCTGTCAACCAGTCAATGTACCTGTGACTGGAGCTACCACGAGAGATTTTTATTTATACTTCCGCTACATTTGTGTTAAGACTATGTGTTTAAATATCGTGATGTAATAACATTTGTGATGATACTTTTGTTATAATTTGTGAACTTATGTGTGATTGATCTCTGGGCGCACATAAGGGTATGCATTCCATTTGGTCGATAAATGGGTGTGACAATTGTGTAGGAGCCTCCCAATTGGCAAAGTACTAGTTGCATAGGTTAGTGTGACCTTGCAAGTTAGAATTGATTAGGTGAGCTCTTGCTAAGCTTGGCACCTTAGTCGCTTAATTAGTATCTTTGCAAGGTGCTAGAGAATTTAGATAGAGGGGTGTAATCTTGGCTAGACCGATAGTTTTTATTATGCACATGTTTCGATTAGCCGACGCGATTAAGTTTTAGAAAGGACTATTCACCCTCCTCTAGTCTGCCATCTCGACCATACAAGTGTGTAGGGTCGAGATGGCGGACTAGAGGGGGGGTGAATAGTCCTTTCTAAAACTTAAGCGTGTTGGCTAACCAAAATAAAAGCGGAATTAAACTTATCGGTCTAGCCAAGACTTCACCCCTCTAACTAAGTTCACAAGCACCTCATAAAGATCCTAATTAAGCAACTAAGGTGCTTTCCTTAGCAAGAGCTCTCCTATTTAATTCTAGAGCAAGGTCACATAAACCTATGCACTAGTACTTTGCAAGCAAGAGGGAGCTCCTAACAATTCTAGTAAGCAAAGCGCACAAAGCCTAAGCTCACTAGCAATGCTCAATAACAAGGCAACTAATGCCAAATTAGAGAGCGCAAATCACTTAGCTACACAAACTAAGCAATGTGACTAACAAGGTTACACAAACCAAATTAGCCACGCAAAAGGGGATACTTCTAGCTACACACGCAAGAAGATATCTAGCTAGCTACACAAGCACAACTAGAACAAGAGCAACTAACAAGCACAAGTATATATGAAAGTAAATACAAGCTTGTGTTGTATGAAAGCAAACCACCGAGAAGAGTAGACAATGTTGACACGGTGATTTTCTCCCGAGGTTCACTTGGTTGCCACCAAGCTACGTCCCCGTTGTGTCGACCAACACTTCGTGGTTCGGCGGCTAATCGGTCACACACCAAGCCTCTCAAAAGGCACCGCAAGAACCCACCATAAAGTGTGGTAGCTCAATGACACGCTCAACTAGAGTTGCTCTTCGCGATCCCCGCGGGGTGAGCACAATCCCCCTCACAAAGCTTCTCCGGAGCCTCGCACAATCTTCTTGCGAGCTTCGACGGAGCCACAAGCCACCAAGCCGTCTAGGAGGTGGCAACCTCCAAGAGTAACAAGCACCATCGGCTTGCAACACGATCACCTAGTGCCACACGATGCAATCTCTCAAAGCAACGCACTAGAATCGCTCTCTCACTCGATCCGATGAACACTATCAAGCATGAGTGAGTTAGAGGGCTCCCAAGCACTACCACACAAGTCACAAAGACTATAGTGTGCTCAGCTGCCGGCCATGGCTGGCCAAGGCATCTATTTATAACCCCACGGTCAAATAGAGCCGTTACCCCTTCACTGGGCAGATTTCGGGACGACCGGACGCTCCGGTCGTAACTGACCGGACGCGCTTCACCGCGTCCGGTCGCCCTGCGACGTCCACGTGTCCCTCGAATTTCAAATGCGACCGTTAGATCCTCCAACGGTCACTGCGCGCCAACGGTCAAACGCTATGACCGGACGCGCCTCTCAAAACGACCGGACGCGCCGCTGCCACGATCGGACGCGCCCCTGGCAATGACCGGACGCGCCGATCGCACAGTACCGCGCGCGCAACGACATGACCGGACGCGCTCCTTGCGATGACCGGACGCGACAGTGCTAGCGACCGGTTTGAGTCCAGTAAGCTCCTTCAATGATCGGACGCGTCCGATCGTGTGTGACCGGACGCGCCCCGTGTCCGATCGTCCTTGCGAACCGCAGTTCTTCTCTGGGCGCATGACCGGACGCGCCGGTCTCGCGAGTGACCGGACGCGCCGGTTGCAAACCCTAGCACCCACGTGCCTGACAGCTGACCGGACGCGTCCGGTCATTCCATGACCGTGTCCGGTGCAGCGTCCGGTCACCTCTGTGACCTCCGTTCGCCTTCGTTTCTTTTCCGACTTCCGGCGTAGTGGAAAATAGGCATTTCAACTCCTCGAAAACGCCTGAATCCCGCGCTCGCAAGCTCGGCGGGAGGGAGAGAGGAACCCAAACCCTCTCTACCGCTCAAACTCCACCGCCTTCGCAAATGTGCCAACACCAACAAGTGATCACCACCTTGTGCACGTGTGTTAGCATTTTCATAATCATTTTATCGAAGGAGTTAACCACTCAACTTGCCTCGCCACTCGATCCTAACACGTATGCAAAGTTAGATCGCTCAAGTGGCACTAGATGACCGATATGCAAACAAGTTTGCCCCTCTTGATAGTACGGCCATCTATCCTAAATCCGGTCATCAACTTCTCTACACATCTATGACCGGTGAAATGGAAATGCCCTAGGTTATACCTTTGCCTTGCACATTCCACTCCATCTCCTCCGATGTTGATGCAACACATGCACCAACCAATCACCAAATGATATGATCCACTTCATATCATCACGTGACCGTATTGGTTCATCGATCTTGACCTCACTTGCTCTTCACCGTTGCCTCGGTCCTTCGGCGCCAAGCCATCACACAACTTGCCCTTCACCCTAGCAACCGGTCCATCAAGCTAAGCCTCATCTTGATCTTCTCCACCTTGGTCACATGACTTCATGTCATGTCTCATATGCAATGAGCTCCTTCATGACACCATCACATGTGGACTAATCTCCTGTGTATCTCACATAACCACATATTAGTCCACCTAAGTTGTCACTCAATTACCAAAACCAAACAAGAACCTTTCAATCTCCCCCTTTTTGGTAATTGATGACAACTCTACAAAGATATGGAAATTATGCTTTTTCAAGCTAGCACTTCACACAAGTGTAAATTGCTAACTTGTTTTGGATTTAATGTTACTTATCCAACTTTTAAGCTCTATGTCAAGATTTGGATAAGCACCATAAAATCCGACTTGGTAGTGATAGCTCCCCCTACATATGTGCTCAAATGGTTTGGTTTCAAGCTTGCACATATGCATAAATATGAAATTTGTGGGAGGGTTAGCACTACTAAGTGATGCTAAGGTGTATAGAATAAACATTTGTAGCTCAATACCAATTAGTAGCTTGATACCATTTAAAAATCACAAGTTTGCCATCATCCTTAGCATCATGAGTAGCTAGACATCAAAAACACTAGAAACCCCGTGAGATCAACATTATAAGCAAGGTTCTAGTTTTTGCATGACAATCACAAGTCTAGATAACATCCTATGCATGCTAGTTATCAAATCATCATTCAAGTTCTATAACTAGCATACACCACACAAGCATGCATATTGAATTTAAGAACTTTATGCAATGCAAGCAAGCACATGAATTATGCACATATCAAATGCAATCAATCAAAGTTCATGAGCTTGCTCCCCCTACTTGTGTGCTTTCTTTGTCCAAGAATGTTTGATCCCCTTACATTCTTCAATGTTACTCCCTCTTTGTCCATGTCCATATCCAATCTTTCCAATCTCTCCCCAAAGCTCAAAAAGCTTTTATATCTTTGTCCAACTTCTCCCCCTTTGTCGTCAATTTCCATAAAAGGTGTTCTTCTCAATTGATACAAAGGTTTGTATTGGGGTAGATGGTTGAGACTTGAATATTGCATTTTTGATGGACATTACCACATATGTTGGAATGACAAACTTTATGGTTGCTCTTGAGATTCCACGTAGGATCTTTGACCTTGATACCAATTGGTGGGGCTCCTCCCCTATGTCATAGCATGTGTCATTCACTTGAGATACCACTTGAAGATGAGGGTAGCATTACTTGATTTGATCACTTAAAGTTGAGGATCACTTGTGAAACCATTGTCTTGCATGAATGATACCACGTGAAGATACCATGAGTAGAAATGTGATACCATTTGAAAGAATTTTCTAGTATGGATCCACTTTGAAGGATTTGACAATAATATTCATTTCTTGAACATTCACTATCTTCATGAGTACCATTTGTAAGATATCACTTGTAAGTTGATAATCTAGACACCACTAGTGAATACCACTTGGAAGATCAATTTGAGTCTAGATACCACTTGAAACAAACTAGATATCTATTTTCATTATTGTCTTGTGCTTGTACTCTTATCATTGTCATGAGCTTCTTGTATGACTTGAACTATGTTGATTTGCCTAAGATTCCAAGTCCAGTTTGATCCAATGACAAGCTTCTTCACACCTCATACTAAGGGTTATCTTGCCAATGTTGTACTTGTCACTTGTTAGCAATCCAAACTAGATCAAGTACTTAGGTTTACTAGCTCAAGAACAAACTCATATCCATACCACTAGATCAATTAATCAATCAAGCAATAATGGTAGGCTATGAATTTAAAATTTTCATTTGTTATGCATGATCCTAATAAACATGTACTATATGCACTAACCGCATACTAGTAAGGGATGAAATGATCATGCTCATTACAATGATACCTTTGCTATGCTGGAGTAGAGGATAGTCACATAGATTCCAATTCATTACTCCAATAGCAATATGAAGTCCAATTTATAAGCTTGGTGAAGACCAATCATCATAGATAAATCCATTCTTCACCCATATGAAATGAAAACCACTTATGATCAAGTGCACTATCTCTTGAGTTGTGGTTGGCTTGCTTCAATTTTTTTGATCAATGCTTGCATGAGAGAAGTACTTAGAATATCACTTGAAATATATGACTAGCTCTCTTTTGGGTGTTGCTTGCTTTTCTTGATCAACCCTTTTGATTGCTTCAACTAAGCATCACAAGTTCATCGGATCACCACTTCCATGTTAGCCTTCCAAGTCCCAAACTTGGTTTCACCTACACACGGCTGCTAGCCCCTCACTAGGGAGAAGTGACCTTTCTCCAAAGAACCACTCTTGATACTTACTTGAAATGATATAATTTGATTGATCCAAATGATGAACTCAATCTTGATGAATAATCCTTAAATCTACATTTGAGTCCAACTTCTTTCTACTTGTTTAAGTCCTTTTCTTTCTACCAAATGATCTCTAATCATCACTAGAACTTAAACTTTATCTTCATCTTAAGTTTGATCTTGATCTTCAAATTGAGTACCAAATAAGTACACCAAGTACTTTCATAATACAAAAGTATTGTACTCATTGCTTTTCTTGCTTCTAGATCAATCCAAAACCAAACTTAGGTACCTCAACCACTTGTAAACATGTTTTCAACTTGAGGACCTTTCAATTAAAGTGACTCTAGATTAATCCAATGATTGTCACTTTTCTGGCAGATTCTGTACCCTTCAAAGAATAATTCATATCTCCCTATGTACAGATCCAAATGCCATGAAATTTGGTGGAGATGTGCTTCACTAAGTCATATAGCAACTGTAAAAATTTGAACTTCTTTTGACTTCTAGATTGCTACTAGATTTCAAATCTTCCACCACTGCTACATGCTGAAAACTGCTGCACTATAGCTGACAAGATGCACTCCAAAACTGAAGCATCTCTTATCCACTTCTCATGAAATTTCTACAGCATCTTCTTTCATAAGTGTAGAGCATGTATACCAAATTTCAAGCCAATCCAAATAGATTTGATTACTCAAACATGGCTAAGATCACTGCTAGCTCAGATTTTCAATATAGGACAGATTTCAATACATGAGCTATTCTTCAACAAAAGTGAATCAAACTTGAAACTAACTTGTTTGAATACTTTCATAAGACATATATATCCATTCAATCCACTTACTAAAGGTCATCTCATGAACTTATCCAACCCAAATCAATCCAAACTTAATTGCTAAGCATTTAATCCATTCAATCATCTCATAGCAAGCAACATTGCATATATATCCAATTCAATCAACTCATATGCACCCAAGTGAAATGATCAACAAGGGATATACCTTGGTTAGCTCATGATCATTCAATAGCAAGCTTTTACTCAAATAAATTGCAAGCCATAAAATAATTCCAATAAATTACCACAATCTTTAACATTGCACTTGTATGTTGTAGCACTTGGACTTCACTTATTTTGACTTGGCATTGGGATTGAATATGCATTGAGCTTCATAACTTGAGTCAACATATAATGATAAATATGAAATCAATTTGAGTCAAGCCTCCAATGCCATGGTACCTACACACATTTATCCACTCTTTGATGGTACCCAAACAAGTTTGGGTCCTCTCAAATTAGGTGCAACATACTTAGGCATAGCCTTAGTATGAATAGCGGGATGTTTTGCAATTTCAACCAATAAGGTACCATTGCCATCCTTTCTAAGCATATTAGTATTATTAATTGAAATAGGCTTAGAATTTTTACCTAGGGGACATGAATGAGCCATGTGTCCCCTTTTCCGGCATGAGTAGCACATTCTCTTTGCTTGAGCCTTTTCTTCCTTGCTCATGTTGTGCTTCCCATTGCCTAGCCTCTCATGAGTTGCTTGAGCCTTCTTCTCAAGCTTGGTAGGACACCCAGAGGCAAAGTGTCCCATATCTCTACACTTGAAGCACTCGATGTGAGCATGTACTTTCTTCTCATCTTAATTCTTGCTCATCATCTTGGCATCTTGGATTTGCATTGGATGCCTTGCTCTATCACCCCTTCTTGTTTTCTTCTTCTTCATCAAGTCATCATCATCTTTATGGTTGATCTTGACTTGATCTTGGGGCTTTGCTTTTGGCTCAACTTGAGACTTCTTGGTAGGGCAACACTTGGCAATATGTCCCACTTCATGGCATTGGTAGCACATGAGTTGGGATAGCTTCTTTGCATCTTGCTTCTTCTTAATCTTGCCCTTGCTCTTGTTGTAGCCAATACCACTCTTATCACCATATCTTCTTTGATTGGTCATGATATGCTCAATGGCGATTTTAGAGTTATAGCACCTCTCCAACTTGTTGCTCAAATTCTTCACTTCACTTTTGAGCTCATTGTTCTCCTTCAAAAGGTTAGTCACGCAAGACATAGAAGTAGAACAAGCATCTAATTGTGAAGAACATGGCATATATAATAAATCATCACAAGAGGTGGATACATGCTTCTTGCCTACATCACAAGGGTTAGTAATATGTGATTGATCATTTGACCCAAATGATGAGCTCTCACTAGATTTAGTTTCTTCATTAGAAGGCTTCTTAGTGAGTAAAGCATGTTCTTGTATCAAGTTATCATGAGCAACACTAAGTTCCTCATGAGTCAATTTTAGCTCCTCATGTGAACAAGTAGTAACATAAAGTAGATGCTTTTGTTGTTCACATGTGGTCTTTAGAAAAGAGTTTTCATTTTCCAATTTACTTGATTTTTCCATTTCTCTTTTCAAGGCTCTTGAGAGTTTATAAAGAAGCTCAAAATTTGGATCATCACAATTAACAACAAAACCACCAACATGTATCTTAGTGTTACCATGTGATGATGTTGAAGAGCTTGTTGAAGCATCACTCTTATAGCCATCATCTTCACCATCAAGTGTGCATGGAGTAGAATCATTGCTTGCATCACTTATGGCATTATCATCATTCTTGTCAAGTGATGTTGTGATATGATCATCTTTGTCATCACTTGACCGTGAGGTGGAGCAATCCTCCACAACCACCTTGTTGTGGTCATGCTCAACATCCTCATGTACCTCCATCACTATGTGATCATCCTTCTTGAATTTTCCATCATCCCAAATTGAGGAGTCACCATAGTGATGCTTGAGCGCCGTCCACATGCTATGTGCACTTGCGAGACCCATCACCTTGTCAAAAATCTCATCATTTAAAGCTTTGATTAGATAAAACTTAGCTTGTGCATCAAGTGTTCGGCAATCTTTTTGAGCTTGGGTACGATTACCACACCCATCCAAGTCATGAGAAAAGCCAACAACTATGATCCACCAAAACTTAGGGCCAAGAGCACGAAAATGATCAAGCATATGATTTTTCCATCGTGCATACTGAGTGCCATCAAAAATGTGTTCCACACAATCATCTAGCCCATAAGCTGCCATCCTCTCAGGTCGGTGAAGACCACAAATGAGAGACCCGGCTCCGATACCACTTGTAGGGTCGAGATGGCGGACTAGAGGGGGGGTGAATAGTCCTTTCTAAAACTTAAGCGTGTTGGCTAACCAAAACAAAAGCGGAATTAAACTTATCGGTCTAGCCAAGACTTCACCCCTCTAACTAAGTTCACAAGCACCTCATAAAGATCCTAATTAAGCAACTAAGGTGCTTTCCTTAGCAAGAGCTCTCCTATTTAATTCTAGAGCAAGGTCACATAAACCTATGCACTAGTACTTTGCAAGCAAGAGGGAGCTCCTAACAATTCTAGTAAGCAAAGCGCACAAAGCCTAAGCTCACTAGCAATGCTCAATAACAAGGCAACTAATGCCAAATTAGAGAGCGCAAATTACTTAGCTACACAAACTAAGCAATGTGACTAACAAGGTTACACAAACCAAATTAGCCACGCAAAAGGGGATACTTCTAGCTACACACGCAAGAAGATATCTAGCTAGCTACACAAGCACAACTAGAACAAGAGCAACTACACAAGCACAAGTATATATGAAAGTAAATACAAGCTTGTGTTGTATGAAAGCAAACCACCGAGAAGAGTAGACAATGTTGACACGGTGATTTTCTCCCGAGGTTCACTTGGTTGCCACCAAGCTACGTCCCCGTTGTGTCGACCAACACTTCGTGGTTCGGCGGCTAATCGGTCACACACCGAGCCTCTCAAAAGGCACCGCAAGAACCCACCATAAAGTGTGGTAGCTCAATGACACGCTCAACTAGAGTTGCTCTTCGCGATCCCCGCGGGGTGAGCACAATCCCCCTCACAAAGCTTCTCCGGAGCCTCGCACAATCTTCTTGCGAGCTTCAACGGAGCCACAAGCCACCAAGCCGTCTAGGAGGTGGCAACCTCCAAGAGTAACAAGCACCACTGGCTTGCAACACGATCACCTAGTGCCACACGATGCAATCTCTCAAAGCAACGCACTAGAATCGCTCTCTCACTCGATCCGATGAACACTATCAAGCATGAGTGAGTTAGAGGGCTCCCAAGCACTACCACACAAGTCACAAAGACTATAGTGTGCTCAGCTGCCGGCCATGGCCGGCCAAGGCATCTATTTATAACCCCACGGTCAAATAGAGTCGTTACCCCTTCACTGGGCAGATTTCGGGACGACCGGACGCTCCGGTCGTAACTGACCGGACGCGCTTCACCGCGTCCGGTCGCCCTGCGACGTCCACATGTCCCTCGAATTTCAAATGCGACCATTAGATCCTCCAACGGTCACTGCGTGCCAACGGTCAAACGCTATGACCGGACGCGCCTCTCAAAACGACCGGACACGCCGCTACCACGACCGGACGCGCCCCTGGCAATGACTGGACGCGCCGATCGCACAGTACCGCGCGCGCAACGACATGACCGGACGCGCTCCTTGCGACGACCGGACGCGACAATGCCAGCGTCCGGTTTGAGTCCAGTAAGCTCCTTCAATGATCGGACGCGTCCGATCGTGTGTGACCGAACGCGCCCCGCGTCCGATCGTCCTTGCGAACCGCAGTTCTTCTCTGGGCGCATGACCGGACGCGCCGGTCCCGCGAGTGACCGGACGCGCCGGTTGCAAACCCTAGCACCCGCGCGCCTGACAGCTGACCGGACGCGTCCGGTCATTCCATGACCGTGTCCGGTGCAGCGTCCGGTCACCTCTGTGACCTCCGTTCGCCTCCGTTTCTTTTCCGACTTCCGGCGTAGTGGAAAATAGGCATTTCAACTCCTCGAAAACGTCTGAATCCCGCGCTCGCAAGCTCGGCGGGAGGGAGAGAGGAACCCAAACCCTCTCTACCGCTCAAACTCCACCGCCTTCGCAAATGTGCCAACACCAACAAGTGATCACCACCTTGTGCACGTGTGTTAGCATTTTCATAATCATTTTATCGAAGGAGTTAACCACTCAACTTGCCTCGCCACTCGATCCTAACACGTATGCAAAGTTAGATCGCTCAAGTGGCACTAGATGACCGATATGCAAACAAGTTTGCCCCTCTTGATAGTACGGCCATCTATCCTAAATCCGGTCATCAACTTCTCTACACATCTATGACCGGTAAAATGGAAATGCCCTAGGTTATACCTTTGCCTTGCGCATTCCACTCCATCTCCTCCGATGTTGATGCAACACATGCACCAACCAATCACCAAATGATATGATCCACTTCATATCATCACGTGACCGTATTGGTTCATCGATCTTGACCTCACTTGCTCTTCACCGTTGCCTCGGTCCTTCGGCGCCAAGCCATCACACAACTTGCCCTTCACCCTAGCAACCGGTCCATCAAGCCAAGCCTCATCTTGATCTTCTCCACCTTGGTCACATGACTTCATGTCATGTCTCATATGCAATGAGCTCCTTCATGACACCATCACATGTGGACTAATCTCCTGTGTATCTCACATAACCACATATTAGTCCACCTAAGTTGTCACTCAATTACCAAAACCAAACAAGGACCTTTCAAAGTAGTATCAGAGCTTGGTCTCTCATTTGTGGTCTTCACCGACCTGAGAGGATGGCGTCTGGTGGAATAGATGATTGCCACACACACATTTTTATGGCACTAACTTTGCACGGTGAAAAAATCACATGCTTGATCATTTTCGTGGAAAAGAACCTAAGTTTTGGTGGGTTGTTACTAGTGGTCTCACTCACGTTTTGGACCATAAGAATCTAACCAAAGCTCAAAAGGTTCTCTTTGAACTTGATTCTGATGCTTATTTATTTCTAATGGATGCTTTGAGCTTTGAGTTCTTTTACAAGGTGAACCACAAAGGAACCGCCCATGAGTTGTGGGAATCAATCAAGCACACCTTTAGTGATTCCTCTACATGGGATGATGGCAAGTTCAAGAAGGAGGATGAGCCCAAGGTGGAGGCGCATGAGAGTGTTGAGCATGATCACAATTTGGTGATTCTGGAAGATTGCTCCACCTCATGGTCAAGTGATGATGACGATGATCGATCTACCACAAGTTCACTTGACAAGATTGATGGTGATGCCCTAAGTGATGCAAATGATGATTCTACCTCAAGCACACTTGATGGTGATGAGGATGGTTCATGCTCGGGCCATGATTGTGATGCTACTACTAGCCCATCCACTACACCATATTGCTTCATGTCACAAGGTGACACAAAGGTATCAATGATAATGTGGTGGATCATGTTGATTCATATGATGAGCTTGTTAGTAGACTTGCTAGCATGACTATGTCTTTAGAAAATAAGAAAGCTAAATAATGAAATTAAAAAAACTCATTTCTAAAGAATTCATGTGAAGATCATAAGCACTTACTTGATGTTCTTAAATCTTCAATGATGAGCTAATATTGACTCATGAGAAACTTTTTGTATCTCATGAAGAATTATTAGAACAACATGCTTCTCTCATTAAAATATTTTCAAAGAAAACTAAAAAGAATAAGAGCTCATCACATAGATCAAATGATCAATTGCAAAATATTACTAACCCTTATGATGTAGGCAAGAAGCATATATCCACCTCTTGTAATGATTATTAAATATGCTATGTTCTTCATAATTAGATGCTTGTTCTTCCTCTATGTCTTGTAAAACTAATATTTTAAAGGAGAACAATGAGCTTAGAAAGAAAGTGAAGAATTTGAGCAACAAGTTGGATAGGTGCTACAAATCAAAGGTCACCTTTGAGCATATGTTGAAGACTCAAAGAAATTATGGTGACAAGTGTGGCCTTGGCTTCAAGAAGAAGATGACAAAGGGCGAAAGAAAGCAAGAAAAGAGGATGAAAAAGTTGCTTCAAAAGAAGCTCTCCCATTCCATGTGCTACCGATGTCATGAAGTGGGACATCTTGCAAACACTTTCCCAAACATTGAGAAGCTCAAGAAAATGAAGGAAAAAGAGAGTCTCAAGCATGTTAAGTGCTTCAAGTGATGCACTTGAGGTCACCTCACCTTAATGTGCCCAACCAAGCAATTGGTGAAGCAACAAGTAGAGCCTCAACCAAAGCCACAAGTTAAGCAAGAGAAGACACCTCAAGAGCATGTCAAAATCAACCATGAAGATGTTGGTGACTTGATGATAAAGAAGAAGAAGACAAGAAGAGGTGGAAGAGTAAGGCATCCAATGCAAATTCAAGATGCTAAGATGATGAGCAAGAATGAAATTGAGAAGAGAGATTTGGCTCACATCAAGTGCTTTAAGTGTAAAGACATAGGACACTTTGCCTCAGAGTGTCCTACCAAGCTTGAGAAAAAGGCTCAAGCAATTTATGAGAGGCAAGGCAATGAGAAGCACAACATAGGCAAGGAAGAAAAGGCTCAAGCAAAGAGAATGCACTACTCATGCCGGGAAAGGGGACACATGGCTCATTCATGTCTCCTAGGTAATAATTCTAAGCTCATTTTAATTGATGATAATATTGTGCTTAGAAAGGATGGCAATGGTACCTCGTTGGTTGCAATTGCAAAATATCCCGCTATTCATACTAAGGCTATTCCTAAGTATGTTGCTCCTAACTTGAGAGGACCAAAACTTGTTTGGGTACCATCAAAAAGTGAATGAATGTGTGTAGGTACCATGGCATTAGAGGCTTGACTCAAATTGATTTCATATTGATCATTATATGTTGAGTCAAGTATTGAAGCTTAATGCAATCCTATCCCAATGCGAGGTGTTAGATAACTTAGATAGAGGGGTGTTGTAACACCCCAGGTGTTAGGCTTGCTTTTTGGATACTTGCATTGCATGAGCCTAAGCCTCATTTGTTCATATACGTGCATGAAACATATGTGATGCACTAGTGCAACAGGTGAAACATGCCTAT
Source organism: Saccharum hybrid cultivar R570 (assembly GCA_038087645.1). Classification (NCBI taxonomy): domain Eukaryota; kingdom Viridiplantae; phylum Streptophyta; class Magnoliopsida; order Poales; family Poaceae; genus Saccharum; species Saccharum hybrid cultivar. The sequence continues at coordinate 30,146,457 of JAQSUU010000001.1, read as the reverse complement.
ATGGAATGTACTTTGAAACATCTGCAACACCTCCTTGAAACATATGCAACATACTTATGTTATGGGTGTTTCAAGTGTGTATGTTAGGTGCTCATGCTTGGTAATGCAAGTGAGTGTTGATGTCACTTCTTTCATGTGTCTCACATCACTCTCTATCTATAGTGACCCCTGGAAAAGTTTCATGGAGTTTGGAATAAAAAAAGTCACATAAAATGATAAGTTATATGCTTGTTTGGATTATAACTGAAACATGCTTCTGAAATAAGGAAACATGCCTTACATTCCATGTGAACTAGTGTTTATGCAACATACAAATGCAACATGTGCAACACATCTAGGACACATGTGGAACAACCTAGTGAAACATGTGTAGCATATACCTTGAAACAAACACATGAAACAATTGAAACATGGTGATGAAACAACTATAGCATTTCACTTGATTTCTATGTTTTAGTGCATGTGAGGCCTACACTTTTGTGCAACCTATGCATGGTGTGTATGTTTAGCCTCTACAATACCTTAACTAGGCTTAGGAAATTTAATGGAGCAATGTTCATGTTGACCATGTTGACTAATTAAGTCTCTAAGTGATAGTTGACCTTGATTTGACCTTGTTTGACCTTGAGAGCACAGTTGCTTGACTGTTTTAAAAGGGTTGCTAAAAGTATTTTCCTATAGCTGCACCCTTAAACAAAGTTATAGAAAATTTTATAAGGAACAAACTTTGTTTAATAGTCAAGTCACGAAAATATGTGGAACATGCTCAAAAAGGGCCCACAAGTCAGGAATAGGGGCTGATTTGGCACTTGGAAAATTTGGCTAAGTCCTAACTGCGGTTTAACTTCGGGTAACCTAGTTTGGAGCTTTTTATCTTGCAAAACAGATGGATCCAAACCTTGATCCTGTAATGAAAGTTGGAGTGCATGTTAAGGACAACAACTTTTGTTTAAGGACCAAAACCTAGTTTAGCCTCTAAGGTAGCCAAACAGTGGGTCAAAGTTTGAATCCCGAGCTATTTTTTTGGAACCCTGAAATTTTGCTAAGTGTAGACTGAACTTGCAGTTTTTAGTTTCATGGTACCCACCTTCGGCAAAGTTTAGTTTGCAAACCATTTTGATTTTGGGCAAACTCCGATAAGCAATGTTGGAGTAATCATATAGCTCTATCATCATGAACAATTGGTTAGCCAAATCATCATTCAGTTTAGGAAATACGAAGTGGAGAAAAATGTAGTTTCAGTCGGCTTGAAACTGAATTCAGTTTTCAAGTTTTGTGTACCCCACTTTGTAGCCTCGTATCTCTTGAACCAGGCCAAATCAGACTTTGACACTTAAAGCAAAGTTGGAGATCTCGCGTAGCTCTACAACTTTGGTTACTACATCTCGTGCCAGAACTAAACAGATTATGAGTTACGAAAGGAGGAAGTTTGATGTTCAGTTGTAATTTCGCGGTAGTATTAGTAGCTTCTTCAGAGTTGAACAGCTGGTGTGCTCGTGTGCTCGTCATGGCCGACCGGCCCTTCGCTGCCGCGTGCCTCGCGCGCTCGTCGCATGCTCGCCACGTCGCTCCTCCAAATGGGCAAAAGCCGAGGCCGAGCCCTGCCTCCCTGCTCTCTCCATTCTCTTCCTCTCGCTGTCTGTTCCTCCGCTCGACAATCATGGCCGAGCAGTGCAGCAGCCCGCAACATCCGTTGCTTCCTCCTCCATCTTCCACTATGGTCGCACCCCCAGGCACCACCACCTCCATGCCGCGCCTCCCAGCCGCCGCCGTGGTCCAGCCGCTCGCTGCCGCTGCTTGCCGGCCATGGCAAACAGCCGCGCGTCGCAGGCGCCGTGCGGCCAAGGGCAGCCGCGGTCCTAGCTGCGGCCGTCCGTGGGTGTGCCTCGCCACCTCGACACACCCGTGACCCTTCCTTCCTGCTGCCGGCCGTTTCCGTCACCGTGGCCGCCACCACCGGAGCAGCTACCGCTGCTAGTCACTGCCTCCATGGTCGACTTGCCTCGGACCCTCGCGGAGCAAGGCAAGGGCACCGGCAGGTGCGCGGAGACCCCCTGGTGCTCCCCCGCCCCTCAGCCGTGGCCGACAAGTCTCCTACGGCCGGCTTCCGTGAGCTCCAGCGCCCTCCTCTGTTCCAAATCCCGTCAAGGACCACGAGCCTGAATTAGGAGTAAGGGAGGGGCCTATCTGCACAGCTGTAGACTCAGATGAATAGTACCACGAGGACTGTTTTGTGATAATTTTGTAGGAAATTTAAAATTACATAGTAAATCATAGAAAATTCGTAAAATAGCAAATGAGTACTTTTTGGAATCCTTGTGAAATTCTCTATGCAGTAGATCTATAATGTGGCATGTTTTAGTTTAATTTTTTTGCTGTAAAAATGGATTTTTCAGATTAGGTTTTTAATACTAGTCGTATTTGTTATTTTCATAACTACAAATGTAGGGCTCGAAATGAAGTAAATTTTTTTTGACATGCTACTCATGTGATGTTTGATGTGTGATAAAAATTTCATGAATTTTGGTGATAGTATGAATGAGTTATTGATTCATCTTGCTCTCACATGAATTCATGTAATAGCGATTTGTCTTTCTCATAGAGGTTGATATATATGTCCAAATGGCTTGAAATTTGGACAGTAGACTATTGAGAGCATGTGTAGGCCTCTATAATTTTGGTAAAATTTATTGTACAATTTTGATATGTGTTCATAATTCCACCTAATTATTTAAATAAATTTAAAAATGCATTAAAAGAATTTATTTAGAAATGGACACTAAATTTTCTGGTGTTCATTAGTCATGTGTGAAATGTTGGTAAAGTTGGTTTTGTCCAATTATATGTTTGCAACATAAGTTAATAATTATTTCTTGCAAATAAAGTTTCTGGACAGATCTAGAAACTTGACAAAGTTCTTCATGATAATATGCTTTGTTGTAAAACTTGTTTATACAAAAGTTGTAGATAATTTATATATCTAGCTGCTGTTAAAATTTGGTGGTATTTGGCCATGTGGTTTAGGAGTTATAGCTGTTTAAAGTTGGGTTACAGAATTACTTGTTCTCTGTCTTGTTAGACCAGTTTCTGTGTTTGTGTAAATTTGACATGTTAAACTTTGGAATCATGCTGTGATGATTATAAATTAAATGTAGAGAATTTTATAAGCTTTCCATAATGTCTTCTTTCAAGTCATTTGGATTTATAAAACTCCAGATATGATTGAATTATGAAGCTACTGTTTGTTTGTCCAGAAATGGATAAATTCTAATTATAGTTGTTTGCTTGTATATTGTTAAGTGTGACTTATGCCTTTGAGGGTAGTTAAGTTAATACACATGAGATCTTGTGAAACCTTGTGTGCCATGCCTAATATGCTTGTCATCTTTTATATTAGGTTGGGTGATGTTTATTTAAGCAACATGAAGTGTCTATGCATGTGGAGTATAATATAGTGTTTGTCTTATTTACTGTATGTGATGCATTGTCCATTATACTTCCATGTATTCATGCACTTGCATCTCATATAGGTACGCTAGTAGAAACGTGTGAAGAAAATGGCGTTGGAGCCAAACCCGAAGACGGTGTTTGGTGGATCCATCCTGAAGGTAGAAGGATCGGATGAGTGCTAGATTGGAGGATGCTCGCCAAGCGAATTTCACCTGACAAACTCTAACTTGAGTCGGATCCCAGGCAAGCCCCGAAGCATTATAAGCCTCCTACCTTCAAAGCAATTAATTCTATATATGTTATAAGTATTTGTTGCATTAAGTGGTAGGAGTTGGTTGGAAACCCTTGCTGTATTATATCATTCCTTGTCCAGATATATGAATCCTTGAATCCTATATAGACTAGGATCGAGTAGATGCTTAGCCCTGTTTTAAGCGGTAGAAGTCAGGTGATTTCCTGTCACCTGCGAGATGTAGGGATATTCATATATGGCATGGTTGGCTATATTTGCTATCGTGAAAAGGAACCATGTGTTAATAAAATGAAATGAGATTGGGTGGGATGACGATAGTGAAGCAACAAGGCATGGAGGTCTTGGGTGTGGATCTATCCCCGTCTGAGTCGTTTAAGGACCGATTCGTTGTATGTCCTTGAGTCATGTTGAACGCAGTCTAACACTTAGTTGGCCTGATAAGTCGTTCCGACCGCGAATCCGAGTAATATAGTTCAGGCCGGGAATCGAATGGTAGGTCACATCTTAGAGGTAGTAAGGATGTGCTTGGGGATATTGGCATAAGACCAAGGGGGTTAGAGTCCCTATCATCCTGGCAGAGTGTTGCCCTTGAGGATGTGGCATCAGTCGAACCTGCGCTTTCCTGAACGGTACCAAAGGTGACCTGAGCAGCCCTCGCCAGGCATGACTCGGTGAGTGTTAGAAATACCCCTCCAGCTGGATATGAATTCGATTCGAATCGCCGTCGCTCCCGGTTAGTGAGCACTTGACTTGAGCAGCGGCAACGTAGATTCCATTAAATTGAACGGATGGTTAATTGGATGATGATGTAAATGTTGCCTCAATTTATACCTGCTATGGTTAATATTGTTTGCTCCTAATCAAGTGAGTGCTCTAGTATAGGTGCTAATATAGATGACAGGTTAAGGATAATTAACTTGATGCTTAAGCATTAATGATTGATCATCTATATTAAGCTTTTATGCAAAATGTTGTCAAGCTAGCCTCACTTTATATCAGCCTTGCATGATCCTTGGTGTCACTTTATTTCTGGTTTATGACGGGTAAGTCTAGCTGAGTACATTGTCGTACTCAGGGTTTTATCCCCCCTTGTTGCAGGTTGTGATGTATCATGGCGACTGCAAGAGTTGGTTGGCTCCTGCCGTAGAGGCGGAGTGTGATCACAGGCATGATCTTTCTGAGTTATCTTCTCTCTAATGCTTTTGTTGGAAGTCGACCTTGGTACTGACATTTATTTGAAATAAGGGTGCTGTTAGTTTCAAATTACTTTGCTTCCGCTACTTTTGAACTTAAGTTGTAATAACTACGTTGAACTCCGATGTATATTGGATTACTTGTGAAATGGATGTAACATGTGACTTGTTATGTTGAATCACTACGATCTTGGCTTGTATGTTGGTTGGTTTGAAATCCCTCGTGATTTCATTGGACTACCGGAATTATATGGGCTCAAGTGCTAGAGAACTTAGATACAGGGGTGTAGTCTTGGCTAGACCAATAGTTTTTATTTTGCACATATTTCGGTTAGCTGACGTGATTAAGTTTTAGAAAGGACTATTCACCCCCCTCTAGTCCGTCATCTCGACCCTACATCTGGACAGGCTATAAATGCAAAAAAGTCTGCAGTTCTGTTCAGTCCCAACACAAAGGAAAATCAGAGGAGAAGAGTTAGGGAGATCCTAAATATCAGAGCCGAAACAAAGAACGAGAAGTACCTGGGTTTGCCGGCCTCAGTGGGTAGATCAAAGACAAATGTATTTGCATGTCTCAAAGAGAGAATCTGGCAACACATCCAGGGGTGGAAGGAAAAGTTGCTCTTAAAGGCTGGTAAAGAGATTATGATCAAAGCGGTCGCACAAGCAATTCCAGTTTTCGCAATGGGGTGTTTTGATATCACAAAGGAAATGTGCAGCCAAATAAGTTCGGTGATAGCTAAATGACAAGGAAAATAGTATGCACTGGGTGAGTCGGGAGAAAATGGTGGCATCAAAAGTAGATGGTGGTTTGGGGTCTAGAGACCTTCACTCTTTCAACATGGCTATCCTAGCCAAGCAGGGTTGGAGGTTGATACATGACCCGGAGTCGCTGTGTGCAAGGATTTTGAAGGCTAAATACTTTCCCAACACTCATGTACTGAAGGCTGTGGCATGGAATGGATGCTCCTATACTTGGCACATCATAATTCAAGGCTTGGAAGTTCTGAAAGAGGGGGCAATCTGGAGAATTGGCAACGGGCAACAGGTCAACATTTGGACCGATCCTTGGCTCCCGAGGTGTACCACCCGACAGCCGGTGATACCGAGAGCTGGGAATATTTTGCAGAAAGTAGAAGAACTTATTGACCCAGTATCTGAACCGTGGGATGTACAACTCCTAGTACAAACATTCAGGGAGGAAGATGTCCAACTGATTCGATCTATACCGGTGCATTTGGAAATGGACGATGTGGTGGGCTAGCATTATGACTCAAAGGAAGGTTCTCTGTTAGATCGGCCTACAGGGTTCAACGAGCTTCAGAGGAAAGGAAGCAGCAGAGAGCTCGACTGGGTGGTGCAGAGAGTAGCAGTGGGAAGACGAACTTCTAGTAGAAATTGTGGAAGCTAGACTGTCCACCGAAGATTAAACATTTCTTCTGGCATTTAAGTCATAACACTCTAGCGGTAAAGAATGTGCTGAAGAGACGTGGAATGAAAATTGACACTTGTCGTTTTTTATGCCAAAGGCTTTGATGAAGATGGGGGCCATCTGTTCCTCAACTGCAAGGAGGTTAAGAGAGTATGGAGGGAACTGAACCTGGAAGCGGTCCGATGCCAGCCAAGTCGACCAAGGAGATGATGGAAATGATTATTAAGATGGAGGTAAAAATGCAAATGACTGTAATTCTGCTTCTCTGCCTATGGTGGGATGAACGCAATAAATTGAGAGAAGAAGGAAGAAGGAGGACTGCCTGTGAAATAGCATATGTTACTGCTGCTCTGATGGACAGGTTTCAAACAAAACCAAAGCCATGTCTATTGTCGGATTTCCGTCAGGCTCAATGCTGGAAGAGGCCGCAGTAGGGACAGCTCAAGGTCAATTCAGATGGTGCATTTGATCCAAATACAAAAACCGGTGGCTGGGGTTTTATCATCCGTGATGAACAAGGGCTGATAATCCTAGCGGGGTCTGGAAAAGAACCATTCTTGCTCAACGCTTTCCATGCGAAACTGCTCGGTTGCTTGGCAGCAGTCAAATCTGCGGCTCACCTGGGGCTGCACAGAATATTGCTTCTTTAGTCAAGATAACTCTCGAGGGTGATGAGTATAGACTATCGGCCTTGGGCGGCATCGTTACTGAACTTAGGTTCCTTCTGATGTCGGAGTTTGTAGATGCTAGAGTTGTTCTAGATCATGTATTAAAGTTGTTGATGCCCTTGCGGCGTTTGGTTGTAAATATCCCAGTGATGATCTGACCACTTGGGAGACAGTACCTCACTTTGTCGAGGATTTGGTTGTAACACCCTAAAATTTGCTTCTTTAGAAATAGAGCTAAAATGATTTAATTTTGTATTTTTGTGCTCATAAAAACATAGGGAAAACAATAAATTTTTATTAAATTAAAATTTATCTTAAGGTAGAAACATGTTTGTTGCATTCATACCGGTTGCATCCTGTGTTTATATGTGCAAAATATTTTTTTTAAATTACGTTTAGGAGACGAATATCTATCTCTTGAAATTTTCCAATTTCTTTTTGGAATTTAATTCCTACCTCCTTGACCTTAATCTTTATGTTCCAAGTTCCCAACAATCTTTTCTTGAGCTCCAAATAGTTGGTCTAAGTTCCTCGTCTTTCGATTTATTTCCAGGGATTTTTCTAAGCTTCAGAGCATTTTTTGTGATATAAATGGTAATTCTAGACTTCTAGGATTATTTTTATTTCATGAAATTAATTAATTTCGAAATTAGAATAATCCTAAGCCCAAAATCTTCATCAATCCACAAAAGCCATGTGCAAAAATCCAAAATAATCTTAAAAGCCGGTGTCTTTATTTATTAATGGGCTTTAATATTTATTTAGGCCCAATAGTGCAGGTGGATGGTGCAACGTCAATTAGCACCATATCGCTAATTGACGTGGAGGTGAAGAGTTTTTCTCCCTATATATATGTACCAGCCCTTTGGGCTAAGCACACCAAAACTACTGTGAGGGAAGCCATAGTTTGGAAATCCCTAAGTTAATAAATTAGATTTTTCGTATTCTTTCTACGCTGCCTCTAATGTCTCACCTACGCCACCTTCATCGTCATCACGAGGTTCGTCTCATCCTCTACACCATGGTGTTTTACGTATTTTCCATCGAGGTTCTCCGGCGAACCACCAAGGATGCAAGTTCATCATTTTCTGCTCTTCGTTTTCTAGCCACCTGCAAGCTTGGCCAGGCCTCGCATCTCGGCCCCTTTCCGAGGGCGTACGAGCAGGGCAGTTGTTGCCTGCCTTCGCTGCACGCAGCTGCACAATGCGGCCCCGCCAGCCAGCCGAGCCAGCCCCACCTCGCCCTTGCCTAGTCGCTAGAAGGTTGCATGGCCGGAGCTCCAATTGACCAGAGTAAGCTACGGATGACATGCACGAAATTCCTCCATCGTTCATTTATTTCATAAGCTATACATCCTTTTGACTTGTGAAACTTTCGTTCAAATACATGTACCTTCTCCTGCTGATTATGTTCCAAAGTTAATTTGTTCACCCCTTATATACCCGTAGCTCAGATTTTGCTTGATCTTGTTGCGTTAGTTTTGTGGCGACGTAATCTACGTGTTAGTACTGACGATCGTCCGGCTATGAATTTTATAATTTAAATATTAATTTGATTAACATGCATGCCACTAGTTTTCTAATTTAAAAACAATATAGGTGTCATACTTCGACATTTTATATGTTAATATTCATATGGTTTAATTAATTACTATCACCGATGTGCTTTTATATTATAATTTGTTTAGCTTAAATCCACGCCACATGCAATTCGAGTAGCTGTTCTCACATGTCCTTTTATTTTGGTAAAGATAAAATCTAACTTGAATTATACGATAATATATGTTAATAAAATATGACTAGTCTTAACTCAGCTTTTGAATTAAAATATAACTTGTCTAATTTGAATTAATATTTTTTCATGATTTTGTTTAACTAAAATAAATCAAGCTTATAGTTGTTTTTTTTTCTTTTATAATATAAAACTCTCATTAGTCGTTCCTTTTTAACGATAGTTTTGTTATCGGCGGTTTTTGCGTTTTTGTGACCATAGCAGTTAGTTCTCTTTTAGTATGTTGTGTTCCTCTTGTGTGGTGTAATGCTCTTAGTTGTCTCTTTTTTTTTCTTGTATCTTTGTTAGAGTGCTTGGTGTGCTATGATCTGCGAGTAGAAGAAGAGCTATCGGTAAGCGCTAGAGACCAAAAGATCAGAAGATCAAAGGTTGTACGAGGAGTTGACCATTAGTTGTAAAGCAAGTGAAAGGCAAGTATAGTATGAGATCATCCTTATTTCCTATTCACATTTAATATACTTAATTCATGTGCATGCGTCTACCTTATTACCCCTAAGAATATTCTAGCTTTTATATCTTGTACATCGACACCGTGGGACATTGCATTGGGTAGTATTTATGCTAGTGCTCAAGATAAATAACCATGATCTGTAACTTGACTAATGATATATGCAATAAACTTTTTAAAGATGCTTTATAGCAACATGGCTCAAGAGGGCTAGAGCATTGGGCTATTTTTATGGTGCTCTAGTTTCTCTCCATAAGGACTCATCTGTAAGCGAACATCTGGGACTTACAGTACAACTGTGAGAGCTATATGGCTCTGACTTTAGTCATATAAGAGGACCTTTTCTAGCTGGTTAGTGGTAACCTTTCGGCGTAAGAATGGCTTGACGAATCGGGTATAGTGCGTCCTCTATCCTTATGTGTATAGGTTGTGCGTCATTGTGCCATTTAGAAGAGGGCTCTACATCTGTTTGCTGAGTGAATCTAATGGCCCTAACTTGTTAGAAGAACCTTAGAAATGCTTCATAGTGTACCCTGTCTACTCACCTTGGAAGTGTTAAGAGGTCGAAGGGCCCCGGACATATAGAAAACACGACTCACAGTGAAATTGTACAACCTCTGCAAAGTGTAAAACTGTTATAACAGACGTGCTCACAGTCACGAGCGGCCTTAGACCCTTATAGAATAAATAATGAACACTGATGATAATGATAATACTGATGATATTGATGCTCACTATTGATTATTGTTTCTTGCTATACGTTATTCACGTTTACATGATCATGAGGTTATTTGGGCTTATGGTAACTTGTTGCTACTCAAATACTAAAAAGATGACTCACTAAAAGCTAATCGTAGTAAACCAGTGTCAACTTTCGAGCCTCATGAACCCCATGTTATATTTGCTGAGTACGACATGTGTTCACCCTTGCTATTTCCCCCACACCTCAGGACGAGTATCAGATTGCTAGAGTTTGAAAGAGTTAGGGTTGTGATCAACCAGTCAGTTGTGTCCCTGTGGAGTGGAGTTTTCACCCGAAGATTGGAGTTCACTTTCCACTGTTTGTGCCTAAGGTTATCTTCTTTGTGCTAAGTACGTTATATATTAAGCATTGTATTTTGATATTACCCTTTTTGTAGCTATATGTGAGATTTGACTTCCTGGTTTCACATATGATGCGTATCTGGTTTTATTCTTAAAACCGGATGCTACATTGGTGACTAGCGATTTGGCTTGAGTCCAATGAGTAATGAAGTCCCTAATTCAAAAGAAAGTGTTGGCAATAGCGCAGGCGATACTAGTGCCGCTGCATTTACCACTCTTGTTTTCTATATGATTCCTTTGTGGTATAAATTAGTGCTACAAAGTTAACCCTTAAGTAGATTTTTATCTTAAATCTGCCAATAGGGCTCAATCTAGAGCTGTCAAAGGGCATTTTTTAAGACAACAATGGAGGGCTAAGTGCACCACTTGAATATTTTCCATTGATACCGGTAAGTCAAGGGATGGAGGGTGCTTTGGCACTTGTAGATGTTAGGGTTTTGGGGGTGTTCGGTTTCCAGCCAGAACTCGCCGGTGCGCGCTGTGGCATCGCCACACTTTGTGGCGACAAAATGGGCGCCACACCCGATAGAAAAATAAATAGAAAAAATCTAAAAAGGCAGATTCTCCCTCTCCATCAAGAGTAACGAACTAGGTTCTAATACAGTACAAAAAAACTAAATTAACCAAACTTGCCTGATGTCGAGGCAATCAAGAAAGTTGGGTGTGTTTTTGCACTGGGAAAGGCCATGGCTGACACACCTGCATGTTGAACCAACACAACAGCTTTTCAATGCATGGCACGTCGCAAAGTGAAGCATGGCAACACGTTGCGGGGAACAAATACCCCCTTTGCACCCCAAAGAGTTACAAATAGGAAAATTCCTTTCGACCCTCCTCAACTTTTGCAGTCGTTCAATTTATCTCCCTCATTTAGAAAGTCAGTTGTTTGACGCCCTTCAACTTTCAAAACCATTTGATTTTGCACCCTAGGGTTTTGATGGTGGTTTTGCTGACATGCCACATCAGAGGGAGGTAAATTGGACTAATTAAAAGTTCAGGGAGGAAAATCAAACTAGAAATATTTTTAAAATATATATCCAAAGAACATAAAAAATACATTTTATAAATTTATCTAAATATTTTACATGAAAAATAATGCAATTAAAAATCATGATATTTGGCTAACTCTTAGAAAATTCATAGAAATTTTGTTTTAGCTTGGAAAATTATGAAACTAGTTTTCAATTTTTTTTTCTAAAACCATGCTCTATCTTATGGTGCCTAGGTTAAAATTGTTTGAATCCTGATAGACTCATTTTAGTGCATATTTGCTAATAGAAGCTCTTGTTATAATTAAACGATGTTCATCGTCCAGACTATATAGAAGCACCAAGAAAGCATCGATATGGCGTAGTGTGTGCGCAAGTCCCTTGCCCTAGATAAATTTTCAAAGTAGTTGAGTTAGATTGCGTTGATGTATGCACCCTTCATTCAATATATTTAATTGAGTTTTACAAACTATTGAATTTAATTAAGTTCCACGGGTGCTTCTACGTAACCCGGACAATCAACATCGTCTAATTATAATAGATAATAAGAGTTTCTACTAACAAATTAGCATTGAAATGAGTCCATCAAGATTCAAACAATTTCAAGCTAGACACCATAAGATAGAGCATGGTTTTAGAAAAAATTGAAACTAGTTTCATAATAAAACAAAAATTTCTATGAATTTATAAGAGTAAGCCAAATTTTATGATTTTTAATTGCATTGTTTGTTCATGTAAAAATATTTGGATACATTTTTAATTATATATATATATATATTAAAAATGTTTCTAATTCGATTTACCTCCTAGAACTTTTAACTAGTCCAATTACCTCCTTCGACGTGGCGTTATGTCAGCAAAACCACCATCAAAACTGATCAGGATGGAAAAGCAAACGGTTTTAAAAGTTGAAGGGGGTAAAAACCCAGTTTTGTAACTATGGGATGTAAATCAGACGATTGCCAGTTGAGGGGACAATTGAAGTGGAACAATACAGCCATATAGGGGGACTAAGACTACCCGCAGTGGATACTCTAAAATGACACTCTAAAGCTTTAGAGTATGAATATAGAGTAAAAACTGCTGCACTGGGTACTCTAAAACGATACTCTATCCTTTCTCTCACTCTATATTTAGAGTGATACAATGCTTACTCTATAGTGGGCAGTGGCGGACCCCACTAGCTAAACAAAGAAAAAATGATATAACTCACAAACCAAAAATTCAAATTAAATTTTGATTGCACCATTAAATTCGTCTCAATAAATCCTTCAAGACTAGATCACACATGGATATATTTAGATAAATTGATAAGTGGATTCAACAGTGGATAGAGTGGATAGAGGATGATATAGAGGATAGATGGGTGCAGGAGAATTGAGTATAGAGAAGATAATCTTGCTGACTAGGACGTATAGAGGATGAATATAGAGGTTCATGAGTGTGGATAGCCTAAGGGGAGCGCTACCTAGTGGATTGGGCCAGTTAAGCTCTATGGTGGTGTAGCCAGGCCCAGCTCGGTCCATGAGCAGCATTCCGGTCGGCTTGCAGATCCATCACGCCATCGGCAAAAATATCTGGCTCTCGGGAACCCTCCGGGTCCCGGTGCGGTAGGCCCACCTCGGGATCCTTATCCTCCGCTCGGACCGCTCCTTGCGCGGTCGCCGCCCGATCCGATCATGACGGCGCCCGTCTCGCCCGTCGCGCTATAAAGCCGCGGGGTAGGGCATCCGTGCTCCCCCGTGCTCTCTCAGAGGTGGGTTGGCTTCTCCTCCCCCTCTTACCAAGTCCTCGTCCTCGGTTTAGGGTTCGTTAGGGTTTTGTGGAGGGGAGATGGCGGCGGCGGACGTGGAGTACCGTTGCTTCGTCGGCGGGCTGGCCTGGGCCACCAACAACGAGTCCCTGGAGCATGCCTTCGCCTCCTACGGCGAGATCCTCGACTCCAAGGTCCGTTTCATTTCGTTCTCACTGGGTTTGTTCTGTGGTCGCTCTGTGCTGTTGTGAGGCTAGATCCGTGTCGTGGTTCAATAGATCTGCCATGTTTTGGTCCGGATCTGCGTTCACTCGAATCGAACATCCAGTCTGATGCCGCCGTCGGCCGTCATGTGATTTTGCAGGTCATCACCGACCGGGAGACGGGGAGGTCCCGCGGGTTCGGCTTCGTCACCTTCTCCTCGGAGCAGTCCATGCTCGACGCCATCGAGAATATGAACGGCAAGGAGCTCGACGGCCGCAACATCACAGTCAACCAGGCCCAGTCCCGCGGCGGCGGCGGTGGCTACGGAGGCGGCGGCGGTGGCTACGGCGGGCGCCGTGACGGTGGCGGCTACGGAGGCGGTGGCGGCGGCTACGGCGGGCGCCGCGACGGCGGCGGCGGCTACGGAGGCGGCGGCGGCGGCTACGGTGGTCGTCGTGACGGTGGCGGCTACGGCGGCGGTGGCTACGGCGCTGGCAGCCGCGGTGACTCCGGCGGCAACTGGAGGAACTGATGTGTGGGCTCACCCTGGCTTTGGCCAAGTTATCCTAGCTATCTATCTATAGTATCGTGTTACCGTTCGATTCTGAGTTACCCGTGTGTTTGTGTCCGTTCTGGATTTGGTGGTGTTAGTACCCCGTGATATGTTACTGTCCGCTTTGGTTACTCCCGCTATGAGAGCCAGGCATAAGAGTGAGAAGGTCCGCTATGAAATGAGAGAAGAGTGAGCAAGGTTTTTGTTCGCATCTACTGTTGTGCTCAGAAATTGCTCTGCTATCCGTGATTGAACTCGTCTCTTACTGGTGGCTGTGGCTATACAAATATCGAACTGTCTACCTAGACAAATATCTTCCGCTCCAAGGACGCTGTAAATATACGGAGGACGCTACAAATTGATAACAGATTTAAAGAATTCGCTAAAACAACAACATAGCCTTTTGTCCCAAGTTGGGGTTGGCTGTTTAAAGAATTCGCTTCGATACAAAGAATTCGTTATCCTAAAATACACTATGCTTTATGCTCCTAAATACACTTCTTTCAGTTCTTAAAACATAACACAATGCTCTCCGGGTTCTTACAGATTTATGCTCCTATATAATACACATTCTCTTTCAGTTCTTAAAATTTTGTAAAGCAATCTAGAACTGCTAACAGAGTTCTTGCTAATATGGAGCGAGAAAAATTGCCACCAAACAGCTGCATCAGTTTCGAGAGCACGACAACTAGCAGACAGACTTTCTGCACTCACGATGCTTACGTTTGCACTTTTTTGTACAGGCATGACAAAACTAGCATCGACACGCTAAACAAACTTTTGCACTCCGACGATGCTTGATACAGGTACCACAACTAGCACCGACGCTACAAATATCATCAGTGCATCGACGCTACAAATATCATCAGTCATCAGTCTACAAATATCATCAGTCCAGGACGTAGATCCGAGAAGCGACGTCCTGGACCAGCCAGTCGAATCCCTCGAGAAGCCCCTCTCCGGTGTAAGCGCTGCAGCCCACGATCTTCCAGTGCCTGCTGCTGTTCATCACTTCCAGATTCAGAACCTGAAAGGGAGGAAGGCGAGTCAGCCTGCCGTGGAAAAAGCTATAAACGAATTCAGATGGAGAACTGCACTTTCTGCATTCACAGCACAGTATAAAAACCAAATGCTATCAACTATGATGGAAAATCCCAGGCCCAGTTACCCTTTGGCTACGCACAAGCAATTTGTTTTTACGGACTGTTATCACGACAAGAATGTAAGGTCTGATTATGGAATGTAGCTGTGCGGCACACCATAACCCTATCATTGGAAACAACGGCGTGAAATGGCCCGTAAAATAACTAATCTTGCTGAATTTAACCACATACAGAAGCAAGCTGTAAAAATAGAATGGCTCTACTGTGGTGCACGGAGAGTCCTCTCCATGGCACTTAGGTTTTGTTAGAGGTGACTTAGGTTGGATGAAACCAAAAGGCAAATTTGTTGATCTCAGTTGTTACAAGTCATGACTAAGACTAACCTTACCTACTCCCTATTTGATGATAACAAGGCCATAGGGCCCTAACTGAAGGCTGCTTGATGGAATAATGCTATAAGTTTCTCCATGTCAACATCTCCAACAAAAGACAGAGCAAATCAATTATTGCTTATAGCTGGGGCGACATAATGCCAATTATAGCACATGCTTATTTCTAGAGAGCAAAGATGTATTCTTCCAATTATGCTATATGGAGTTGATACTTTGCCCAATGACATAAATCCTAACACTACAGCTGCTTCTTTTACACCAATTTACACACAGAATCTGCTTTTCATACGAGTGTTTCGATTCTGAGTCTGAGGACTACATGATAATTTCCATCTAATCAGTGGAAATGATGGGGGTGACTCTGTTCCAAGAGAAAACTATACACTGGAAACCAAATCTAATTTATAAGAAAACAAAATGCAGAATATTTACAAAGTACAAGTGTATGCAACTATCGCAGTACACACTGAAATTGGATGCTTCATAACATCCATAATTGAGCATAACTGATGAAACTACATTCAATTTGGCATATCCTTTTGCTAACACACGGAAGTAAGTAAAATCTTGTCAAAAAAGAGGACCGGGAAAGTGCAGTACAAGTTAAAATTGATTTCACACAGTAAATAACCATAGGAATATAGGAAAACATGTCTCTAATACATATGAACAACTGAAGTTTGCTTACCTTCGCAATTTCAGCTGGTTTTAGAGCTCCCTGTATGTCTTGCTTATTTGCAAAAACCAACAATGAAGCTCCAGCTAGTCTCTGTTAAATCAATATCATAAGGATCAACGATTGGAACACTTTCTGAACAGGTAAAATTTTAGTCTACGGTGGCAAAGAGACAGTATTCTTTACTGCCAAACACATGGCATTGTACTTCCTTAGTGGTTTGACCCTCAATGTTTGAAATGCTATTTCAGTACAATTTCAAACTAAAAACAAGGATATTCAAGGATACAATTTCTATGCACAAAGGCATAAAGTTTGATACCATTGAGAGAAAAATATCTATTTTCCAGTTCATTAACCAAGATACCTCTATCATTAAGTAAATAGGCATTATTCATTTATATCAATTATAGGACCTCTATCATTTCGATCCAAATACCAAACAGTAAACATCAGTCATATTCCCATGGCATTGAAGGACCAAAATGTTTTTAATACAACAGTATTATAGAACTACGAAATATCCAGTTCATCACCATTGCTTAGAGGTCTGGTAATAGCATACCTCTTCTTTCAAGAGATTGTGGAGTTCAGCACAGCAATCATCAAGCCTCCTTATGTCTGAACTATCAACAACCCAAACTAATCCATCAGTCTGCTCAAAGTAATTTCTCCAGTAAGACCTGATCGTCTTCTGTCCTCCAACATCCCATATATTCAAAGAGTATCTAAGATAATCAATAAATTTAAACAATTAATCAGACCCACCTGCAGTAACATGGAAAAAGCATGATTGCCAGATTTGCTATGCCTGGTATTTGGAAAATGACAGGGCTGCAATCTCCATTGATTGAAAATTGCCTATGCTTCTGCTGAACTGAATGTTCCTAAAGTTCAACACTGTGCACTGAAAACCTATAGTAGTTCAACACTTCAAATGATGAAAATGCACCTGCAGCAGAACTTTTAGGTAGCTTGACAAGGATGCTTCAAAATGCCAACCAATCTCCTTTTTGCATGGACCGACATGAAAAACTGGACTATCAACTTGCTACCAATGCAATTTTTATTTCCCTATCACTATTCTACAAACAGAGAAGTAAAATGTTCAAATTGTTTGTCAATGATGGCAGAACATGTGATGGCTACAAAGAAGGAATGTTGAATTTTTTATTTCCTGGGGAGTGTGTTGTCCCTCAACATAAGCTTGTGGTGGCGGACTTTCGCTTTCGGGTACGTGTCCACCGGGACAAACGGGCCAAGATTGCGAGAACGAAGTGGTGGAAGCTTAGAGGGGAAGCAGCGCAGACGTTTAAGGAGAGGATGCTAGACGAGGGACCTTGGGAAGAAGGAGAAGATGCCGACGACATGTGGCTAAAGATGGCAACATGTGTCCGGAAGGTGGCTTCGGAAGTGTTTGGCGTGAGTAGGGGAGGCAAACGGGAAGCGAAAGACACATGGTGGTGGAATGACGAGGTGCAAAGGGCTATTAGGGAGAAGAAGGAGTGTTTCAAGCGTCTCCACCATGACAAGAGTGTAGCCAACATCGAGGGCTATAAAATAGCGAAGAGGGTTGCAAAGCGAGCTGTGAGTGTAGCAAAAGGTCAGGCGTATGATGGCCTTTATCAGCGGCTAGGCACGAAGGAAGGGGAGAAGGATATTTATAGGATGGCTAGAATCCGCGAGAGGAAGACAAGGGACATCAACCAAATAAAATGCATCAAGGATGGGACAGATCGACTTCTGGTGAAGGATGAGGAGATCAAGGACAGATGGAGAGAGTACTTCGACAAGCTGTTTAATGGGGAGAATGAGGGTCCTGCCCTTGAGTTGGACGACTCATTTGACGATACCAACAGACGCTTTGTGAGGAGAATTCAGGAGGCAGAGATCGGAGAGGCTTTGAAGAGGATGAAGGGAGGTAAAGCGATGGGCCCTGATGGTATCCCCATTGAGGTGTGGAGATACTTAGGCGCCAGAGCGATAGTATGGTTAACTAAGCTTTTTAACCTTATTTTTCGGTCAAACAAGATGCCTGAAGAATGGAGGAGAAGTATATTAGTACCTATCTTCAAGAACAAGGGAGATGTTCAAAGTTGTACTAACTACCGTGGGATTAAGTTGATGAGTCATACGATGAAGCTCTGGGAGAGGGTTATCGAGCATCGCCTAAGGAGAGTGACACATGTGACCCAAAATCAGTTTGGGTTCATGCCTGGTAGGTCGACCATGGAGGCGATTTTCTTATTACGACAATTGATGGAGAGATATAGGGAGCAGAAGAAGGACTTGCACATGGTCTTTATTGACCTCGAGAAGGCATATGACAAAGTACCGAGAAATGTCATGTGGTGGGCCTTGGAAAAGCACAAAGTCCCAACTAAGTACGTTACCCTCATCAAGGATATGTACAGGGATGTGGTGACGTTTGTCCGAACATGTGATGGCGACACCAGTGACTTTCCAATTAAAATAGGACTGCATCAGGGGTCAGCTTTGAGCCCTTATTTATTTGCTTTGGTGATGGATGAGGTCACAAGGGACATACAAGGTGATATCCCTTGGTGTATGCTCTTTGCTGATGATGTGGTGCTAGTTGACGACAGTAGGGCGGGGGTTAATAGGAAGTTAGAACTATGGAGGGACACGTTAGAGTCGAAAGGGTTCAGACTTAGTAGGACTAAGACCGAGTATATGAGGTGCGATTTCAGCGCGACTAGGCACGAGGAGGGAGACGTTAGCCTCGATGGGCAAGTGGTGGCCAAGAAGGATACTTTTCGGTATTTAGGGTCGATACTACAAAAGGATGGAGACATTGATGAAGATGTTAGGCATAGAATTTCAGCCGGCTGGTTGAAATGGCGTCAAGCTTCTGGCGTTCTCTGTGACAAAAGGGTGCCTCAGAAGCTGAAAGGTAAGTTCTATAGGACGGCGATTCGTCCGGCGATGTTATATGGTGCTGAGTGTTGGCCTACAAAAAGGCGACATGTCCAGCAATTGAGTGTAGCGGAGATGCGTATGTTGCGTTGGTGTTGTGGGCACACAAGGAGGGATAGAGTACGGAACGACGATATTCGGGATAGGGTTGGGGTGGCACCAATTGAGGAGAAATTGATTCAACATCGGTTGAGATGGTTTGGACATGTCCAACGGAGGCCTCCTGAGGCGCCGGTGCGTAGTGGAGTTCTAAAGCGGGCCGATAATGTAAAGAGCGGTAGAGGTCGACCTAAACTAACTTGGGACGAGTCCGTTAAGAGAGATCTTAAGGAGTGGA
This sequence comes from Saccharum hybrid cultivar R570, assembly GCA_038087645.1. Classification (NCBI taxonomy): domain Eukaryota; kingdom Viridiplantae; phylum Streptophyta; class Magnoliopsida; order Poales; family Poaceae; genus Saccharum; species Saccharum hybrid cultivar. The sequence continues at coordinate 30,127,174 of JAQSUU010000001.1, read as the reverse complement.
ATATCCCCAAGGATTTAGCTATGGACAGGAGCGCTTGGAGATTAGCAATCAACGTGCCTGAACCGTGACATCTTTTGTCTTGTGCCCTTTATGTTCCTTTATGTGTCTCCCTGTTTCTCGTCTCTTTTGGGTTTCATCTCTAGCCTACCCCAACTTGCTTGGGACAAAAGGCTATGTTGTTGTTGTTGTTGTTGTTATCTTTATAAACCTTTTATCACATAAGTTACTTCACACAGTGTTCTACTGTAACATTCCACTTAAATACTTAATAGATTAACAGCAACCAAATCAGCATAAGGAAGAAAATGTTTTGGTGGGTTCTCACTGCATTTATCAAATGAACACACACCTAAATGAGTCTAGGTTATCTCAACTAAGTTGGAAGTGACGTAGGTTCTAAATTCCAAGACACAACTGATGGCACTTGACTGGAAAATCTCAACATGCCAACCAATCTCCATTTTGTATGTACCATGATGCAAAACTAGATGTCAACAATATTGCTGGCCTATGCAATTTTTATTTCTATACAAAAAATTGAAACTGTTTGTCTGATGTTGAAACTGTTCATCTGATGGCAGAACATGTGAGGGATATACAGAAGCATAGATGAATTTTGGCCATAATATTTTAATAGACAATTTTATCACATGATTTACTCTTTGCGGATTGGTCCCACTATAATATGCTGCTTAAGAAATTAACCATAATGTAGTAGACAGGGCGAGAAAAATGTGTCGCTATGATTCTTACCATGTTATATCAGACGTACGTGCACATGATAGTCCACTAAACAAGCAAACAATCGCAACTAAGGTGAAAACTTCTAAAGGTTCTAAACTCCAACTGACAACTAACGACATTAACCCGCATCAACTAAATCAATGTATAGCCTTTATATGCAAACCATGATGTTCCATTTGGTATTTAGCCTAACATAAAACTCCACTCTACTCTAAATCAAGTAACTATATGTCACTATGCATATGCATCAGAGCCAAACTGGACTAAACAGGAAGCGGAAGGAAGGGGGAACATACTTGTGGTACTTGATCGTCTTGATGTTGAATCCAAGGGTTGGGCTAATGACGCTGGTGTCCTCCCCGTTGATCTTGAGAACGATGGTTGTCTTCCCCGAGTTGTCCAGGCCCCTGAGACAAACACCGCAGAACACAACATAGAATCAGCCATCATGAATCAATGCAGATGCCAGCCAATTGAGGAATCCGACAACACGAGCACCAGATCCGAAGGAAAGCAAGAACCATGGGGAACAGATGCATAAGGGATCAGACGGAAAAGGAGGCCGGAGGGAACCTACACCATGAGGATGCGCATCTCCTTCTCCTTGCGCTTGATCTTCCGGATGATGCTGAGTAGCCCCATGATCAGTGGTGGAGCGTGAGGGGGAGGGGGGATTCACCAAATCTGAACAAAGATGTACACCGCTTTTGGATTAAGTCAAATTCAATAGCAAAGCATCAAGAATCCTCTCAAAAAAAATATCTGGTTTCCTTTGACAACAAATTATCAATCATATGTCTTGACAATTGCACCCCCTTCGGCATATAGAATCATCTGGGGGTCCCAACTGTTTAACCTCCAACATCTTCAATAATACATTAATTAAAATCTTAAAAGTGTTATAGTTCTTCACATAGCAATTTAACATTATAGATTGAAATGAAGTAATACAGTACAAATTGCTGGGGTGTGGGGGGTGGGTGCAAATTTAACATTTGGATTCTTAAGGCTTGAAAGCGCTTAAATTGTTTTCATTTTCAATGGATGCAAACAAATTCCACTCGCTATAGCGTATCATGCTACTATTCATCCATTCATCACCTAGCCTCCTATGCCATACATTATGGATATTACAATGCGATTAACCGATTACTAGAAACTAGCCATTGGCATTCATCAAACAAAAAAAGGATGCAATGACGATCAGTAATCAATAGTCAGTTACTCACTAACTCACTGTGCAGCAAGCGGGCGAGGGGCTGGCCGGCTGGGTGCGACTCCGGCACTCCGCGTCCGCGTTGTGCTGGCGGTCAAGAGACGGGCACCAGCAGCCCTGCCGTACTGGATGGCAGCCGCCGCGGCCGGCTGGCAGGGGAAGAACTGGGCAGCGCCTAGCGCCCAGGGGCGGGGGGATCTCCGGATCTGTGCGCCCAGCGCCCCAGCAGGGGCTACCCGAGGAGGAGGCGAGGTCGGCACTTGGCACTCGGCGAAGGATCAAGGAGGAGACGACGGGGAGGACGTAGGGGCGCCGGCGCGCCACCACGGAGGAGGAGAAGAACGGTGGGGCGGATCTGCGCGGTAGCCGGTCGGGGCTTCGGCCGCTCAGGAGTGGGGGCGAGTCAGGCGACTGTGAGCCGAGCGCTTCTCTGTCAGAGTGGGCTGCCGGCGCCGCGTGGGCTGGACCTTGGAGGCCTCTTTTCCTGTGGGCTGTACTTAGGCTAGATTGAAGAGGGGTACTCGATTTATTTGGGCTCGCCCCGGCCTGCAGCCCACCCGGGTCGCTGGTCCGCCCCTGAGCAACTACGTGGTCCAGATAGGAATATATCACCTGTTTGTTTGAGCTATTCAACAGAATCAGCAGTCATTCAGTAGTATTTTTCTCTTATAATAAACCAGCGAACAGTACTTTCAGCCACAATAAACCAGCGAAACAAACATGCTATATGGTATTGGATGCGCGTATGTATCGGATATGTGGATATGATTATTATCTTTTAAAATAAGAAAACATGGACACAGATATACAACTAAAATATTGTTAATAATAGTACACATGATTTTAATATAAGTAACACAGTACTAGTAAATAATTGGGATTTAACAAGTGACGGATCTACAAACGGATTGCACCCCAGGCTAATTAATATGAGCCTATAAATCTTACTAGTTGTACAGTATTAAATATAACATATTTTGAAAGAAGACAAATAACGGTATTGATTCAAAGAGCTCAAATAATAGGTTCAAACAATACTTAGAACATTGATATGGAGACTGGAGTTATCGATCTCATCTCACCTCAGTCACCTGTGAGCTGTGACCTGCCGCCAGGGGACTGCCTGCCACAGAGTAGGGGGCACTGGCGGCCGGGCCGGGCGCCGACCGGGGACTGTGCTGGCCGCTGGCTGGGTCACCGGGCGGTGGGCGGCGCTGCAGCCAGCAGGGGCAAGCGGGCAGCCACGCGGTCTGGAGCTCTGGGCTGTGGCAGGCGGGTGTAGCCGCGCGGACGGGGTCGCGGCCGGCTGGTGGCGGGGGCAGGCCGCAGGGGCCGGGACGCGGGATCGAGCTACGAGCTATTCTATGAACATCGGTGTTTGACTTTTTATACTCATGTACAAACTCAACACTACTCGAAGCTGTTTTCCTCGTATTGATCTCCTGGATAACCTGTTCATAGATCTCGAGATCACTTTGTCGGATGCTCTTTACCACGTTCATACAGTCACTAGCCAATCTGATACTATAAGCTCGTAAGTATGAAGCTAGAGCCATCCCTTCTCTACACGCGATGGACTCAATCACCTCCGGATCAACAATGCCCCGAAAGACCAACGTCGAGGCACCCATAAAACGGCCATCCTCGTCTCTAGCTGAGATGTTGAGCCGAGGTTGCGTTGGGCTGGTTGGACTTTTTTTTGAGGTTTTTATGAAACTTGTTCCTAGAGTTTTTGGGCCTCGCCCTGGGCTGCAGCCCGGGTTAACTGGGGTTAACAACTTAATAAAACCAAATTCTGCACATAAGACATAAAAAAGTGCACAACTTAATAAGACCATAGCCAAATGACATATGACATAAGACACAATTTTAGAACAAAATATCAGATCGAAGCACACGATGATATTGATGATGACGAACAAAAACTACAAAGCTACTCGATGGTGGATGCACAGGCAGAGAGCCAGAGACTAAGCATAGAGAAGACTATGGTAGCGGACCGGAGGAGATGACAGATGAATGCTTTTTACTTTGTTTTTTTTTTGTAAAACTTTCTTGGAAAATCCATTTTTTTTTGCATAATTATACTCATATACCATCACCAGTTCATATGGGGATAGATAAATAATATCGCCAAGTAAAATGGCAGAACTTCTGTTGCGGTGCATTTAAACTGTGATTTTTTTATTTTAAGCAACATATGTTAAAAATTCCATAACCTTTTATATGAGCTCCGATGACTAGGAAATATAGAGCTCAACGAGATTTATACTTGTATATGTATCATATCTTTTCTGTTTGACGTCGTGTTAATTAGCACCAAATAATGAATACAATGCTCAGAACTATAAATACAATGACCAGGAAGAACACAAACGGGGAATCTTTGTCGAACGATGCTTCCAAGTCTTGTTGAAACTATGCCACAGTTCATCGTGAGTTGAATATTTATGTTACTATATTTTTTTACCAAGGACTAAACAATACAACATGCTTTATGAGCTAACAATGCAAGAATACTAATTAGAAAAATCACCAATAAACATTTAAGCTAGAGTAAGATCATTAAAACTATAATCCATATTTTCTAATGAATCAATTAAAATAGATGGTTGTATTTCAATAAGTTTAGTGCTTAGTTTGATGGTAGGCTCTTTTAAACCCTTTCCTTTTGTTGCTTTTGAGAGTTTCTCTTCGGCTGAATCCTAAAACTTTGTAATTAATAATGAAACTCTTGCAATGGCTAGAATAAAAATTCCTTTTTTTTCTAAAGAATATATTTTAGCTTAATCCATCCTCAACTTATTTTGGTGTGGTGCTTTTTTCACAAGGGTATAATATAACAGGGGATACGTACATAGGACAAAAGATGAACTGCACACCAAAACGAATTTACATATACAATGCGTGCGCGTGTGCGCGCTAGCTACTCTAATGATTGGGACAGCACTGATAGCAGCATAGCATGCAATCACCTTACACACATAGAAACATGTACAATGAAGAGCCAATACAAGACATTTTCTTAAAAAGCTTCTCCTCATCAATACCTAAAAACAGGATTATTACTAAATAAGCATCTGAATATGACACGGCAGTTGATCTTGGTTGTCCATGAGATATACATTTCTTCGATCGCACGAAACATCATCTTTTGGGTATAACCAAATGAGGAAATGGGTCCCATATATAGCCATATATACATAATTGTTTCAGGCCGGAGGTTGCTTCAAACTATTGTCCAAACAACAAGTTGCATGTGTATGATACGTACTCTCTCCGTTCAAGAAAGAATGTAACTATATATGAGTTACGTGTCAGTAAAAGTAGCTCACGTTTGATCAAGTATCTAGTTAACATTGTTCATATTTAGGTCTCCAAATCAATTATTATGAAAATATATAATTAATCTAATAATATTTATTTGATATAATAAATATTGATACTTTGTTGTCTATAATTGGTCAAACTCAAGATACTAAAACGTGATACTACGCTAGAATTGTATTTTTCTTGAACGGGGGAGTACCTACAGTTCTACAGTCAACTATTAGTGATAGCTAAATATCAAATAATACTATATGGCTGTACCATCTTTTATTAATATTATTAATTGCAGCAGCCAGGACACTATTTTAGGAGCAAAAGTCACAAACCACTATCGTAATTTTATTCGACCTGGTCTATTATGCTACATCAGCAGTTCAGCATCGAATCACGCTTAAAGAAAAGCATCGGCATCATACGATCTGTCATTGACAATTGCCCCCGGCCTTACCTCTCTCTCAAAAACTGCTTCGGAGAAATGTCACTATATGCAAAATGCAATGCCCTTCCCTCCGTCACATGCAGGCTGGCTTACTTTGTTTATCCACTTGCAACAAATAAAGGGATATACTTGTTTATTACCGGCCTCGAGATCTAGTATATAGTAGGAAATTAAGATTTAGATATTAATTCCTCCAGCATCCGTACGACAGATAACCGTATACAAAAGCTCGCGTCGACTGCTCGAGGGCCGGAGTAGTGTGCCACACACCACTAGTTGTCAGTGGGTATATATTAAAAAAAGTGTATGATATGTATTGTACTATATAAGAAATGAGTCTATTCGGAAAAAGAGTAGATCTATATATATATGTACCGAAAAACGTCACGATCAGAAGAGCTTATAAGGCCTGGTCCTCCACCCACCAATCAATCCTACAGTGTAATCTACTTGCTTATTAATACAGTAATAGTTTGCCGGCAAAAGTTACACCTGCTATTAATCAGAGCTATTTGGATCTATCACGTAAGAGCAAGTATAATAAAAGCATGTAAGCATCTGGATGCTGAGGTACGGTGGAGGAGAGATGAGAAGCGGGTTGTAAGCTTATAACCGGCTTAGACACAGGAACAAAGAAACTTTGTGAAAGAGATAAGTGAACCATGTGTTAACAATGAGGAGAACTAATAACTACTATATGGTTGTAATAATGAAAAGCTAACTACTATATCGGTCCTGCTCTCCCCCTTATGATTTAGAATCCAGGTCCCTTCATCATTCAATAACTGTGGAATGCTGTTTTTCTGTGAGAAATAGTAGTCATAGCATGGAAGATTTTTTTTTGAACAGTCGGCAGGGGAGCCCCCTACCTATATTTTGCTTTTTTTTGTTTTTAACCCAGCCCAAAAAATTAGTTTCCGTGGGGATTCGAACCTATCTGCTGGGGTGCTAATGAGGAGAGCATGGAAAAATTTAGTGCATTCATCCCATAATATGATCCTGTTAACTGTATAGCGCTTTTTCCAATAAAGATTTCTGTAATGAAGAAGAGTGGCCATCTGTTTTTTTACTAGCAATCTAAGGTTAATTTCAAGATTGAAGAGGTGCTTCTTGTCTTCCCAACAATTAAGGTAGAAGCTTGAGATTTGATAAATTCTTGCTTCAGAGTCAGGACATATCAGAGATACTTCTCTTTTCTAACGCCTGGGTCTAGCCGACGCCGTAGGCCCCCCTCTCCACCACTGCCCTTCCCTTTCTCCTTTGGCAACTCGCCGGAGGCCGAAGGGAGAGCTAGGATCCATCTCTCTAAGAATTTTTCAGTAGATCGAGTCCTCTGTTAGGGGTTAGGGTCTCTCCATATCAAGTTTTTTTTGGTATTGGAGATTTGTCTCCCCCTACTCCTCCTTTTCGGCGATGAGAAGGAGGTAGGGTGGATTTGGATTCTCCATGGCGACTCTAACGAAGATGAGGCAACAACTACGACGTCAACAACTTCCTCGGCATGGCGACATGGAGAATTAGGTTTCCAGATGGCGACATCAAGGCAGAGATGCCGTCATGGAATAATTTTATGCAGTCTCTCCTCCATTTTATTGTGGTTAGATCTGACCACGATGAAAGACTAGTGAGAATATGTCTACCCCTCAAGTCGATTACTAGTATTGAGTTGTGAAGATTTAGATCAATTTTCCTTATTCTTACTCAACTCCATCTACAGGAATGTTGGTCGTAGTTCGTTGGACATCTGTTCTCAGACCTCTTGCCGAGTGTTTGTTTGTGCAGTCATCCATATGATTCGTCAAATAGGTTTGGGCTTGAGATTTGGAGCCATACAAAGCGTTGGTACAATATGGATGAAGAACAGTTTCTAGATATACGTACTGTATTGTTTGTAATATGATGATGTACTCGGCTATATTTTAATATAATTCTTCATTCATATTAAAAAAAAAGAATTTCAGGACATATCTCAAACTTACCGGAGATACATCTTGCAGCATTGTCTTGGTGACAGGTAGGCACCAGGATTTCTGTATCAGGTCAGGAAATTCCTATGCTCGGTTCAAAAGTTCTAAAATCTAAAGATGTTAGATGATGGGATCTTGGACCATGATACTACATTTTGTAAGTCTTCGTCATGAGGGGATATTCTTGTAATTTCTATATGAAATAACAAAACAATTAAAAGTAAAAAGAAAATCTCGATCAAAGGGCTGTGTCTAGCTATCCGTCCGTCGAGGAAAGCTTCTTGCTTGTTATTGGACCGCCGTATTTTGCACAGCTCGCTGCGTGGCAGAAGGAAACAGCGCACTTGATTTTGCATTATTTTTGCACCTAGCTGTCTCACGCTGACGGTATGCATCGATTGATGGCATAAAGATTATTGGGCTGTGCTCGTTAGATAATTTTTTTTACTAGTACCAGAGTATCAGTAGTAAAAGATTTGCACGCAACCCTGCAGCAGCTGAAACGCACGCATCCAGTGGACGAAAGATTGTCCCAAAGATTTGGAGCCACGCGTCATGAGGGGATATTCTTGTAATTTCTATATGAAATAACAAAACATTTAAAAGTAAAAAGAAAATCTTGATAAAGCGCTGTGTCTCGCTATCCGTCCGTCGAAGAAAGGTTCTTGCTTGTTATTGGACCGCCGTATTTTGCACAGCTCGCTGCGTGGCAGAAGGAAACAACGCACGTGATTTTGCATTATTTTTGCACCTGGCTGTCTCACGCTGACGGTATCCGACGATTGGTGGCATAAAGGCTGTGCACGTTAGATAATTTTTTTTACTAGTACCAGAGTACTAATAGTAAAAGATTAGCACGCAACCCTGCAGCAGCTGAAACGCACGCATCCAGTGGACGAAAGATTGTCCCAAAGATTTGGAGCCACGCCATGCATCAGCTGTGACCTGTAAGTGAGAACTCCATTCATCCAGTTGTGGACAAAACGGACGTCGTTTTACATGGAAAGATATAGTCAGCTACAAAATAAGTTATTCTGTAGCCACCTCTATTTACAATAATTTTATATACTAATTTACGATAATGTCAATACATATTTACGATAGTTCGGTTACTATAACACATAAAGATATTTACCGTAACATCACAGTGAACCACTTTGTAAGGAGTTATTATAATCTCGTAAATTAACATAGTAATTATCGTAACTCAAAGTGACTACGGAATAAGTTATTTTGTAGCCAGCTACAGGGTATATATATAACTACTACTCTACAGCTGGCTATAAAATAATTTATTCTGTAGTCACTTTGAGTTATGATAATTACTATGCTAATTTATATGATTATAGTAATTCCTTCTAAGTGGTTTACTATATATATATATATATATATATATATATATATATATATATATATATATATATATATATATATATATTCCTACACACGGGATATTCTACACCCCACGGGTGGTAGCTACCACCGGCCTGATCTGGCCATGCACTGTCCAGACACATATCATGACACAACAGTCTTTAGGGCTGGTTTGGATGCGAAATTTTTGGTAAAATGGCACTGTAGCGTTTTTCGTTGTTATTTGACAAATATTGTCCAATCATAGTCTAATTAGGCTTAAAAGATTCGTCTCGTCCATTTCATCTAAACTGTGTAATTAGTTTTATTTTTTATCTATATTTAATGCTTCATGCATGTGTCCAAAGATTTGATGTGACAGGGAATCTGAAAAATTTTGCAAAATTTTCTGGGAACTAAACAGGGCCTTACTTCTTTTGTTCAGCTAGACAACAAAAAGTACACTGCAATGGTCCACTGGTAATCGTCACGGGCATCTTGCTGGCCCTCCACGGCGCCCACATTGCTTGCACCTCTATACCCAACCCACACTCGATTGCCTGCTCGATTTAGCGCTCATTGGTACAGATGGCCAGCGGCAGTATTTACTGCTCAATCTCTATGTTTTCCGATGGATGTGCATGCACAGACTAGCAGCCGGCCCCCCTTCTCGCTGGTTGACCCGAACGCGAAAAAGATTGTTCCTGCACGAAAAGATGGACAAACTTTGCAATAGACTGGATGTCTAGTGTCCACGGTAGGGAAAAAAACTCTAACCCAAAAAATTAACACGTTAGTAGCAATTTCTAACAGAAAATAAAGCTTTGTTTAGTTTTATAGTATAAAGTTTTAGGATGTCACGTCAGGTGTCTCGTGGGGGTGTTGTATGGAGTGTTTGATACTAATAAAAAATAAATTACAGAATCCACGAGACGAATTTATTAAGCCTAATTATCGTAAATGGAGGTGACTACAGAATAACTTATTTTGTAGCTGACTACTGAATATATGAGAAAGTCTAGATCACACCCCCAACTATGAGGGGTGGTCTACTTAACCCCAAAACTATGAAACGGTCTAATTTACCCCCTGGGGCAGTTTTGGACGGCGGGTTGGTACAGTAACCATTGTTTTGCTACAGTAACTGAATCTTTAAAAAATCATAGTAAATCACAGAAAAATCATAAAATAAAAATCCAATTTTGTTAGACTCCACATGAGTAGATCTACACAATGAATATATAATATGGTATGCTTTAGTACAAAATTTTTGCTATAGCTTTAAATTGATTGGAAAATCCTAATAAATTTAAAGCTACAGTAAAAACTTTGTACTAAAGCGCACCATATTATATGTTCATTGTGTAGATCTACTCATGTGGAGTCCAACAAAATTAGATTTTCCATTTTTCTGTGATTTACTACGATTTTTCAAAGATTCGGTTACTGTAGCAAAACCATGGTTGCTGTAGCAACCGCCGTCCAAAACTGCCCCAGGGGTAAATTAGACGGTTTTAGAAAGTTCAGGGGGTAAAACCGCCGTCCAAAACTGCCTCAGTGGTAAATTAGACAGTTTTAGAAAGTTCAGAGGGGTAAATTAGGCCGTTTCATAGTTTGGGGTTAAGTAGACCACCACCCATAGTTGGGAGGGTGATCTAGACTTTTTCCTATATATATATATATATATATATAATATGTGAGTGAGATTTCCATTATATATTAGAGTTAACTCTCCATTTGCGTGGCTAACCCGTGTGCGTATTCATATGCAAAGTGAAATTTTCTGCCGTGTAACTCTTACTCTCTGCGACTGCTACCTCCATATTTAATATTTAAATGTATAATGTTTAGAACAAGCAACTTAATTTTAAAACAGTGAGAGTGTAGCTAGCATTTGTTAAGTACGGAGTATATATTTTGGGAGGAAATGATCAACTACTTAGTTATGGGCAAAGCTCAAGTCCGACAAATACCAGGGAACCGCATAAAACACTCAGCTCCCATATTGGTCGTAAATAATGGTGACAAGCTTTAGTTATTTGGAACTTCGTCCATATTTAACTTGCGATCTTGTTTCTACTTTTGAATTGATCTTTGTTTGTCCACTTCACAAGATCTACTTCGTGTCTAAACACATATATATACCACTCCTTATGTTCCAAACTAAACACATTATTCAACATGCACGTAGTTACAGACTAAGCTCCAAAAATATCACACAGTCCTATTATAACTGAATTTTTTAAACTAAAGTTGTGCCAAACAAGTCTTTTGATATGACGTTACACGAACATATATTAATTGCCTTTTGTGTATCACTTTCCGTGGAGGCGTGGAATATCGTTCTCACTAGATTTAGGCCACATAATTAGAATCTAATGAAATTATAACCTATTCTTTTCCTTGGCTTTTTTTGATCTCCTTTTCCCTGGCTTTTGGTTGTGAGAGAAAGTCCACTGACTACTAAGTGACCTCAACCCAAGTCAGCATACACAGTGTAGAGACGGATGCAGGAGGCATAGTGTGTGCTCTGTGCTGGTGGAAGTACCATGTTCGCTTATGCTGAAATTTGGTTTATGCTGATGTTTATACTGAAATATTGTGAGAGAAAAACACTGTTCTATGGCTGAAAAGTAGATGAAGCGAACAGGGCGTAACAAGGGCAACTTCCTCGGATCCCATGGCTATCCGAACATTATTAAGCCAATATCTTCCAAGTCATTTGCAAAGGTAACTGAGATTATATTATCAATATTAGTTAGTACACTTGTAGCAGCTGTAGGCTGCCTTTCATGATGCGGACTTCTGGTGTCTTTTGAATGGAAAGATTGCTTTATTTGATGGTCGCGTGCTTGTGCTTTATTAATGTCTGCACTTCGAGTTACAAAAAAATAAGGGTATCATCATTTGCTGCAGCTACGCACTCACAATCCACCTCGCTATACTCATCACACTGGCGACATGGAGGACTCGAGCCTATTCATGCAGTGGGCGATGGACACGCTGCAACACGAGAACCCTTCTGCATCCGCCGCCGGCGTCGTCGCCGTTCACGGTGACTTCAGTGAGGCTACCTTCCCCTCGCTCAAAGCGCTCCGCGAGGCCTCGCAAGCGGCTGAAATGGTCCAGGAGCTGATCGCGGGCGCCGACGTCGTCGTCCGCCATGCGCCAAACAGCTGGAACTCCGGCGACGGCGGCGACACCACCGCGAATTACAACGTGCCCGCGGGCTGGAACTTCGGCGGTGCCACTGCCACCTTCGCCCTGCCAGGCAGCAACGGCATGATGACGGAGGCCCCTGCCATGGCCACACGCGGTCTGCCGCCGCCGGATCTGGTTTACGGACCTCCGCCAATAACGAGGAGAGCCGGCCTAAAGAGCTTGGGATCCATGGCGGCGTCGTACGCCCAGGACCACATCATCGCAGAGCGGAAGCGGCGAGAGAAGATCAACCAGCGTTTCATCGAGCTCTCTACTGTTATCCCAGGCCTCAAGAAGGTTTGATCCGGATTGATGATACTGATGATTGTTACAATAATTACAATTTACATGCATGATGCAACGTATAACGGTTAATTTATGATGATCAGATGGACAAGGCAACGATCCTTTTGGACGCGACAAGGTACTTGAAGGAGCTCCAAGAGAAGCTAAAAGACGTGGAGGCCGGCAGGAGCACCGAGACCCTGGTGCTCGTCAAGAAGCCATGCCTCCATGCCGCGGCTGTGCGGGATGAACAAGATGCCTCCTCGCTGTCGGCGCTGCCAGCAGGCACACCGACGGCGAGGAAACGGCTGCCAGAGATCGAGGTCAGGTTCTCGGAGTCGGAGAAGAGCGTGGTGGTGAGGGTCCACTGTGAGAGCAGGAAGGGGGTGGTCGTCAACGTCCTCACCGAGATTGAGGAGCTCCACCTCAGCAGCATCCACGCCAATGTTATGCCGTTCACGGCCTGCACTTGGATCATAACCATCATGGCAAAGGCAAGTTTTCCTCGCCCCTGCGCTGTTGGAACGTGAGAGATGCATTGACTCTTCAAAATAGTTAGACTTATAATTTGGGACAGAGAGACTCTCACTACGAGGGCGCACATTTACATAAGTCTATGCTTACCTTCCCCCCCCCCCCCCCCCCCCCCCCCCCCCCCAGCCACATATACATACATCCGATCCATTGGGTTTTGGAGTATCATGACATTTTTGAGAATTTATAGTTTCTTTAATTTTTAATATATGACTGAACTACGGGGGAAAGCGAAGGATTATGCCTTTATATATACATGAAGTATTTAACAACCAATATAAAACATGAATATCCATATGCTACATATATACAAAAGTTTGGATCCGATCAAGGACCTCAGAACAGTGAAGGATTATGTCTTTATCTACACGAACGCATGTAACAACTAAATAAAACATATCTATATGCTACATATACACAAGTTTGGATCCAAGGACGACCTCGTTTTTGCATTGGAGGGCTCAGATTCCCATGTTAGTGAATAAAAGGATAAAATTACAGAAATTGCCTCACTAGTTGTGTAAACAAGAAATAAGGTCTTTATGCCATTTATTTTGGTGTTCCATGTTATACTGACACTGATTTTAATCACTAACTAGTATTAAAGATACAAATGTTTCTTGGTCTCGGTTACAAGCGTCCGCTGGGGATCCGACGGACCCAGTCTCTTCTATGCCCTCTATGCCCATACGAGTTGGCAGTGGCGGACCTATGATTTGAACCCAGGGTATGCCTAGCAAAAATATATCGTAATCAATATGGTGTATAATCTAAGATATAATCTAAACCTAGCGGATACGAATCGCAATCGAGCACCGGCTGAGAGGAAAGATAGTCTAGGGACTGAAATATTTAAGAATGTTAGACTTTTAATTTGACCTTTCTAAATTTAACTAGTAACAATAATTTTGGCTAAAATCTAGGCTAGTCGTCAGATTACCAGAATAAGGCTGGGCCTGGGTCTGCCCTTGCAAGTTGGAGTAGCGTGTCGAAGCACAGTGCTAAGTCCGATTCCGAAACGAATAGGAATACATAGCATTTCCATGGTCCGCCTCTCTCTTCTGTGCCTGTATGAGTTAGATAAGAGTGTTTAAGCATAGTGCGGAGTCTGATCTCAAAATAAATTTGAACACATTACACAATCATTGTATAAATCTCCAAGGCTCTTGTACCCATGCAAGTTAATGCAGCAAGTGTCCACGCATAGTACGGAGTTTGATCTCAAGACAAACTGTAATGTACTACATGATTGTTGAATAAATCTTCGAGCCGTATGTCATCTAAATAACAAAAAAATGAGCTATATATATATATATATATATATATATATATATATATATATATATATATATATATATATATCCTGTTGGAATTCACGAGTATACTTGGTAGTCTAATACTACAATTGTAAAATTTAAAATAATAAGCATTAGTATCACACAGAAAATGTAAATGTTAAAATTGTACACAACATTATCTGCATATATTGTGGTTATATGAATCCATTTGTAACAGTTAAAAATAGCTTGGTCTTTATTATTGTGTAGATGAACGGCATTATTGTGTAGACATTGCAAACCACTTCAAACCATGTTGGCAGACGATCTGCTTTATTGAAAAAGCTGTGCATTAATTTAATTAAATGATTGGCGTACTACCTTTTCTTGAAGATTCTCTTAGTTTGTGCTATTGCTGTGCATCGAACACAACACATACAAAAATATTACATATATATTTGATATTTGATCAATTTCACTTGTGCTATAACCAACCTTTATTACGAGCTTAAGGTGCATGAAGAACACGATATATACCCTTAGTTATATGATGATACAATTAGCAATATCAAAGTTTTAATTTTCAGTTACCTTAGAATTTCTTATACTTAAATATCCTAAAACTTAAAACCACTACATTTTGTGGATCATCGCTGTGTGTAATAATTCAAAAGGCAAAACTTAATTCAGAAATTAAAATTAGACAAACGATTATCCACCTAATGTTACTCTTTTAGAGGAATCCACACCTAATTTCATTTGTAACCTAATTGGCCTGGAGCACAAGTTGACAACATGATATATCTATTTTATGCCATCCAACTGTCAGGCAATGGATATTCCTAGTTAAAGAGTATGTATAATACAAGGTGTTTGGGCATAGTGCATGAAGTAATAAAGTACACTGCCACATCAAAGCACATGCACACAAATAGTTAATCTCTTTAAAGCAAAATAATATATAGGCCAAATAGGTAATTATTAGCACACCTAATAAGAGCTAGAGTACTAAGCTTAAGCATATCTTATCCACCTTATAAGCACTATGTGCATATATATGACACAGAGAAAAAGAAATGATATATTCCCTTACCTAGCAAAGCACCATGTGTCTAAGGCTCTAAGCACCTCCATTGCGCATGTCCTTAGAAAGAGGTTGAATTAGAATGTTATAATCTCCCCTACTATGTATCCAACAAAACCTCATTACAGAACCTTGTATAGACTTTTCTGATTATTCATGCCATACAAATTAATTTGGCAAATTATACTGTAAAAATGTTTGTTTATTGTGGCACTATAGAGTGTGCAACATGATATATAGAGACACTGTCTACTGAGACGACATTTGGGAGCATAAATGGAGTCATTCTTGAAGGGACAGCTTGTAAAAAATGTCATCCCCTTCAGATTGTTTATAGAAAATATTTAATTTGGGGAATTTTGTTAATAATCTAGTTATTTAGTCGAGTTTCCAACGTATGAGCGCGCATACCGTTCAAAACAATGGCACTCTAGAAGCAGTGGCTCACATCGCCGTGAGTGAGTTGTCGTAGTAACAAGCGCCAGAGGTTTGGTACCGATAGCGATGATGACGACGAGACATCTCTTGCGAGTTAGTATTATAATAAGGGTATGTTTGGTTCGCCCTCTTAAACTTTAACAGAGGTTGACCATGGGGTTGATCATAGGGTGTTCGGATACTAATAATAGACTAATTAGGCTTAATAGATTCGTCTCGTAAATTAATCTCAATTTGTGCAATTAGTTTCGTAATTAGTCTATGTTTAACACTCCATGCTTGTGTCCAAACATTTGATGTGATGGGTGTTAAAAAAACAAGGGTAACCAAACAGGCCCTAAAGGTGTTACTCCCTCCATCCCAAATTATAAGACGTTTGACTTTTTCGATACCAAGTTTGATCACTCGTCTTATTCAAAAATTTATGCAAAATATCAATTCTTTTATCGTGGCTTGGTATATTAATAAAAGTTCCTCAAGAATGACTTAAATTTCACTATATTTGTACAAATTTTTTGAATAAGACGAGTGGTCAAACTTAGGATAAAAAAGTCAAACGTCTTATAATTTGGAATGGAGGGAGTACATTATTATAATATGATTTTTTTTATCAGGTGGAGGAGGGCTTCACCGTAACAGCGGATGAGATCGTCGCCAGACTCAACTCTGCATTACTGCGGATCACCCTTCACCAGCCTTAGCAGCTGCAAATGGCACTGAAAGATCAGGGGACTACTGAAGCAGATACTCCTAGCTAGCTCTAGCTGCTTGCGCGTGCATATATGTATATACGTAATAGATATCTATATACAATGGTACGAGTGTATTTATGTTTGTTTAAAATTTGAGAAATTTTATCATGCATGGAAATAATGAAAGCCATTCATTAGGATAGATATGTTAAAAATTAAGAAAGAACCGATCTAGAGGAACTTAAGTTGTATTAAATCAGAACCTAAAATTAGTGGCATAAAAACCAGTTCTAAATTGGCTTGGCCCGAGCAACGTACTCAAACCCACATACCACAAATGTAGCCAAGATCCAGTTGGTTTCTATTCCGCGGTGGATGATGTTTCAGAAGAGGCAGCCGAAATCAACGCTAGCAGCAATGTCCAATCCACTCCCAAACAGCGCTCATCCATGACCCATCCCTCTTCTTCTGCAACCACGGCGATCCCCCTATCGGCCCCCTCCCCCACCTACCACCCCCGCACCCCGCGCCCCCCCTCCGGCGCGAGGTTATGTACCTCCCGCACGCATGACCAGCTAGCGGCGGCAGTGGCTATGGTAACCTACTGTCCCATTCGCCGTCTAGCTTCCTATTCTCCCTCACCAAATTTGTCGCCAGACCTCACCGCAATTGGATTTGGCTATTAGAACTTAGAGGTCAATCAGAATCTTATTAGCCTAATCATAGGAACACCTAATCAATACTTAGCACTTAATTGCACTTAGATTAGTACGTGCCTGTAGATGAGGATTGCCCTGAGGGCCACTTGATTTCACGTGTCTGCTTGTCTAGCAGGTATGGTGTTGAACTCCTTCTGCAGTGGCCGTCAGTGAGGAAGAGAGGGACACCACCACTGGGACGGGCGACGACTAGTTTCTAGTCTTCAAGCTGATCCCGTGCTTACCTTGATCGTTTAGGTAAATTAGTAGAGAAGTTATATTAATAACTTAGACCAGGCCATTAGTTGATAGAATGGACCCCCCGATCATGACGCTGTTAGGTGTTAAGCCTCTAATGAATTGATTACTCATTGACCAAGCCGAGATCATCCCAACATTGGCAACCTGGAGTTCGGTGGGGAAGGTGTACGATAGTCCCACGAAGGACAGTACCAGCGCCATCCCCATGGTGCAAAGCTCCGTCATCACATTCAAGAACCAAATTTCTTGCATTTCTATGATGTCGACGTTCTCAGTCACCTTGGGGCCAGTTTAGTTTCCAAAATTTTGCAAAATTCTCCGTCATATCGAATCTTTGGACGCATGCATAAAACATTAAATATAGATAAAAAATAAAACTAATTACACAGTTTAGACGAAATTCACGAGAGGAATCTTTTAAGCCTAATTAAACTATGATTAGATACTATTTGCCAAATAACAACGAAATTTTTACAGTACTATTTTCCAAAAAATTTCCCGAACTAAACAGGCCCTCGGTCTCAAACCCAGGTCCCAGTCGACACCACCTGCCCATGACAAGCCCAACGCCCCAATAGACTCCGTGGAGAGGAGGTTTTGGAGGGCGGAGCCCATCGCCCCGTGTGGTTAATGAAGCGGGGAAGCGCAGCTACAGACAACCTACCACCTGCAATGGAGCTGCCGTGACGCGGGCAGCAGAAATACCCTAACATCTGATGATCGGTCTCATCAACTAGAGTTAATGATCCGAGTAAAAGTACTAAAGTATCTTGAATTATAATAATTATTTTTTTTTGTTAATGATCAACGGGCGGAAATATATATAGACATGTTAGGGTTCCTCCAAAGCACAGTATCAAGTCTCTTAAAATTAATTAACGGCTTCAGTTTGTTCCTTTTTTTTTGTGAAAAATAACGGCTTGAGTTTCACAGAGCGACGTAGCGTGCATGCGATTATTAACCGCCATCACACATCCATGCACACAGTGTGAACTAGTGGATGTGTGCAATTTAATTTGGCCCGAAGCATCACTATTGACTGCTGCCGACGGGAAATCCTCCACCACATTTGCAACTGGCAGCAAAATGTATTGATCAACACCAATGCACGGCTCGGATGCTCACTAAGCGCTCATCATAAAGTGTGGTCAATATGTGTGTACTTGCGCAAGTTGTTAAGTAGTTGCACACCTGTTCATGATGCTAGCTGTCTTCCGATCCATCGACAAATCTTCGTGAGTGCGCATATGCATGCACAGGAAGTATAGGTGTATCTTTTTCAAAAAACAAACAAACAAGTATATATATATATATATATATATATATATATATATATATATATATATATATATATATATATATATATATATATATATATATATATATGCTGAGAGTTGCCCGCGACTTAATTTGATTGATATGTATCATTGTAATTGTAAATTCTAAATTACTTTGCTTTAATTTGTATTGTATTTGTATGGACAAAGTTTAAAACTTTCGCAGGCATTCTGAAAGGAGCACTGAGAATTGTGACAGTGAAAACAGTTTAAGCAAACACGTATTTAGTTCTATCTTCTATTTCAAATTATAAATCGTTCTAGTTTTTTTAGATAAATAGCTTTTGTTATGTATATAGACATATGCTATTTTATATGAATAACTTTTGCTATATATATATATATATATATATATATATATATATATCTAGAAAAGTAAAAACAATTTATAATCTAAAACAGAGAAAGTAAGTCAATAATACACAACTAATTGTGCATGCATGCTCTGATCTCCTGACTAATCTCTGTGTGTCGTCATGGCATATGCAAGCATGATTAATAATGGGTTGACCAGGACATCCGGCTATGAACGAGACTCTTAATTATTGCGTGCTCACTCGTTGCTAATGCAAGAAAACTAATCATAAAGATAAACTAATAAGAAATGTTTATAGACATCAGTCATGGAACGCAAAAGAGAGATTAAGAAGATGACATGCAATTAAAGGAGAGATATCGATGGGAGAGCTATATATGCAAGAAAACTAATAATCGTGCGTTGGGAACCTGAAGCGGCGGGGCACACGAACGCCAGATAAAGATTGTGTATCAATGAATTAGGTATAACCTCGCAATCAAGAAAAAGGCAACACAAAATATTTTGTAAGGGTTGATGTAGTTGGGGCCTTTTTTTTTTGCTTCGACTTCTTTGCCTTATGATGTCCAGCTTAGGGCACCCGAGGAAAGAAAGCGGCGTGTACAGACCTTTGCGGGCGCAGCAGCGGAATCCTGGGGGAGTGGTTCGTCCTCGGCCTCTAAACCCCCTAGGAATCCTTTTGGTAAGTCGAGCAGGACAGGATCCTCGCTAGGCGATGATGGATCTCGTCACTCATCTGATTTTGTTGATGAGACGGATAATCAGGAGGTCCAATCTCCTCTCAAGAATCAAACCACTGGTCTTTCTATAGAGAAGAGGACTGGAAAGGGGGCGAGCAGGCAGCTGGACATGGATGTTGAGGAGCATGGCCGACAGCTAAGAAAGAGGAAGTCCAAACAAAGTGCTCCAGCTTTGCACACGCCGGACTTAAATGTACCTGCTGTTTCGAACGCTTTTGTCCCCATCGGACTGGTGAACTCAAGGGTGAGCCAACTGGACACGGGGACAGAGAGTAGCAGCGGGAGTTTGGAGGAGAATCTGAAAAAGCAAAGGAGGGGAAGTCTTACAAATATTGCGCGATCGGCGGCGGCTGCGAGTGACAGCCCCCGCCGGGCACAATGAAAATTTTCAGCATGAACTGCCGGGGCTTGGGGCGGTCCGAGGCAGTTCGAGAGCTCAGTAGCTTATGTGAGCTACATCGCCCTTGGTTGGTCTTCTTATCGGAGACCAGATTTTTTAGCGACAAGGTGGATGTTTTGATTAGTTCCCTGCGTATGGCAGGGGGCTATGGAGTAGGGAGTTTGGGCCGTGGTGGTGGCTTGGCTCTTCTATGGAGTCAAGATGTGGAGGTGAAGTTAGAGAGCTATGACAAACACCATATCGATGTTACAGCTAAACTAGTTTCATCTCGAAATGTGAAATGGCGTTTCACTGGCTTCTATGGAGAAGCACGACGGGAGTTGAGATTTCGGAGCTGGGAGTTGCTGAAATTTCTCAAAACAAAGAACGATCTTCCCTGGCTGTGTGCGGGAGATTTCAATGAAGTGTTACATGCGCATGAGCAAATTGGTGGGCAGGGTCGTACGGAGCGACAAATGGAAGGTTTTAGGGAGGCGGTGGAAGAATGTGGCTTTGTAGACCTTGGGTACATTGGGTTGCCCTATACATGGGACAATAGGCAGCCGGCTGCTACTAATGTGAAGTGTCGGCTGGACAGAGGGTTGGCAAATGCAGATTTCTTGAACATCTTCCCTTCAGCCAAAGTGTGGCACATCCAGACGACGGAGTCTGATCATTGTTGTCTACTCTTGGATTGCCCACAAGAGAACTTGAGTAAAAGGAAGAAGCGAGCTTTCCGCTATGAGAATATGTGGAGGAGGGACCCAACATACAGAGGCGTGGTGGAGACAACCTGGGCCGGTATGGCTGCTCCAGAAAACCTGTGTGACTTATCCACCCAGCTGGGAACGGTGTCTAGGACGTTGCAACAATGGGACCGATCCACCTTTGGCTCGGTACGCCAGGAGCTGAGCCGGTTACGGAAGGAGTTGGAGGACGTGAGGCGCTCCTCACTGAGCTCAGGCCCGACGAGGAAGGAGCGACATCTCATGTCTAAGTTGTCTGAACTCTTGACAAGAGAGGAGATTATGGAGAAGCAACGAGACCGAACTGACTGGCTTAAAGAAGGGGATCGTAACACCGCTTTCTTTCAAGCCAAGTCACGAGAACGGGTGCGTGTTAATCGTATCTCCGCCCTGAAGCATGAGGATGGCTCCATTGTGTCCACTCAGGAGGCTATAGAGACCACGGTCATGGATTTCTATGCCAACCTGTTTACTAGGCAGGAAATGCTTGATCCGGGACCTATTCTTGAGTACGTTGCTGAGAAGGTGTCGCCGGAGATGAACGAAATACTTTTGAAACCATATACGGCGGAGGAAGTAAAACGAGCTGTGTTCCTGATGGGAGCAAATAAAGCCCCAGGGCCGGATGGGCTGACTGCAGGTTTCTATCAACTACACTGGGACACTTTGGGCCCGGGTGTCACAACTGCGGTGCTCAATTTTCTGAATGGCGGTGACTTACCGGAATTGGTTAACAGGACAACTATTGTCCTTATTCCCAAGGTGAAAAACCCACAAGAGATGAAGCAATTCAGGCCGATTTCATTGTGCAATGTCATCTATAAAATATGCTCAAAGGTATTGGCAAATTGGCTGAGAGTGTTTCTTGATGATGTTGTGGCTGAGGAACAAAGCGCCTTTGTGCCAGGCAGGTTAATCACTGACAACATCCTAGTTGCTTATGAGTGCACACATTATCTTCAGAGGAAGAAAGGAAAATTAGGGGCGTGTGCGATCAAACTTGACATGGCAAAAGCGTATGATCGTGTAGAGTGGGAATATCTCTGGCAAATTATGCTGAAATTGGGTTTCAACAGAGCCTTTGTCTCACTTGTGATGAGGTGCGTTACATCGGTTTCGTTCTCTATCAAGATTAATGGAGTTCTTTCCAAAACGTTCAGTCCTACAAGAGGTATACGGCAAGGGGATCCCATCTCGCCGTATTTATTTTTGCTGTGTGCAGAAGGACTGTCCTCGCTCTTGAAGTCTTTTGGCCCAGTGTATTTATCCAAAGGTGTTCGCGTGGGCATTCACGCTCCATGGGTATCACACCTTCTCTTTGCGGATGACTGCATAGTATTTTCAGAAGCGTCGCAAAGAGGGGCTGCTAGACTTCAAGCAATCTTAGACACCTATAGTCAGGGATCAGGGCAGCAGGTAAATAAAGAAAAGTCAGCTGTCTTTTTCAGTAAGAATTGCTTGGAAGAGGTAAAGGAGGTGGTCCGATCTGAACTGCATATTGAAACGGAGGCTCTGTCTGATAGATATCTCGGTCTTCCAACAGCGCTGGGTCGGTCCACCATAGAAGCCTTTGAGGTCTTGCCAACAAAGATCAAGGGCCTCATTGGCACTTGGAGCGGCAAGGAAGCTAGTAGTGCTGGAAGAGAGGTGCTTCTAAAATCAGTGGCACAGGCAATGCCGACTTATTCGATGAGCTGTTTTTTGCTCTCAAAAACGACATGTAAGAAGATGAGGTCCACCATAGCGAACTACTGGTGGGGAGGATCTGGTGATAACCGACGCATTCACTGGCTGCGTTGGGATAGAATGACACGACACAAATCAGAGGGTGGGATGGGGTTTCGTGATCTGCATATGTTCAACAAGGCCATGCTTGGAAAACAAGGGTGGAGGCTTGTCACCCGCCCTGACAGCCTGTGTGCCAGAGTGCTCAAAGGCCGGTATTTCCATGATGGGAATTTCTTGACGAGCAGGCGGAAAAAACATGCTAGCCATACATGGCGGTCGATCATGGCAGGTAGGGAAGTTTTAGAGAGGGGACTGATCAAGAGAATTGGTGATGGAAGATCGACAAACATATGGAATGATCGCTGGATTCCATTGCATTTTGATGCAAGACCGGTTACCTCGAGTGTTGGCCAGGAGGTGACTTTTGTCTCGGACCTGTTGTCGGAAGCTGGACAATGGGATGAGGATGTTATCCGAGCCATATTCTTACCTATCGATGCTCGGGCAATACTCAGGATTCCGGTGCGTCTGCAAGAAGAAGATTGGTGGGCATGGGAGCCAGAGAAACATGGTGAATATACAGTCAAATCTGCTTACAGCAAAATAGCTACAACTCAAGACTCCCATGCTAGCACCTCAGGTGATAATTCTTGGAAACGAATTTGGAAACTACAGGTGCCTCCGAAAGTGAAAGTCTTCTGGTGGCGAGTACTACATGAGTTTATCCCAACAAAAGATGTTCTTAATCGGAGGCACATTGAACCAACCAGGTTCTGTGACATCTGTGGAGCCGAGAGCGAAACTATCAAGCACACACTCACGGAGTGCACGATTGCCAGACTGTTTTGGCAAGAAATGAGAGCTCTGACGGGGACCAAATTGCCGCAGCTACATCCCCATACCTGGGCGAGTGACCTACTGCTTCCAGACTTTTGTGCAGAACGTGATCGGAGTGTTTTGTGTATCGGTATGTATGCTTTGTGGCTGCAGAGAAACAAGCATCGGCATGGTGTTGATCGGCTGCCTATTAAAAAGCTGGTGCAGTGGACAGTCGATACTGCACATGATTTATTTCTCCTGTCCAATGTTGCAAGACCAAAGAGCAACCAGACCATTTGGAGGTGGAAGAAGCCACCTGTTGGTTGGATCAAATGTAATATTGATGGGGCTTTTTATGCGGATATGGGACAGGGAGCTACCGGGGTGGTAATCCGGGATTCTGCAGGCACATTCATAGGAGGAAGGGCACTGTGGTATCGCCATGGCCTCAATGCCCTGATGATGGAAGCTGTAGCCTGTAGGGACGGTGTGATCTTAGCTAGAGAGATGAATTTCCGCCGGGTACAAGTGGAAACGGACAACCAAGAACTGGTGAATCTATGGGAGATGGGAGAACTTCAGAGATCAAGCATTTCACCGATCATCAAGGATATAAAAGATATTAGTGTGTTTTTTCTTGACTTCTCCTTGATGTATGCTAATAGAGCTTGTAGTCATGTAGCTCATACTCTAGCAAAGCAAGTCTCAGATGGCAACAGGACGGGTGAGTGGCTTTTAGCCCCTTCCAGTATTGCTAATCTGTTGACTGAAGATTGTAACCATGATCCCCTCTGATTAATACAAGCAGCAAGTCACAAAAAAAAAAAGACTTGTTTGCCTGGCTCGTATGAGTTCGCGGATAAGTTAGGTAGAAGCTGGTCCAGTATGCGCAGCTTGCTGTGTTTGTTTGTTTTCCATATAGAGCTGAGAGGCTAGACATGGATATTGTTTGTTTGCCTACACAACGGTATGTGGTCACGTTGGAGTACGGCGTGGTAGAGTTACCACCTAGTTCTTTCCTTTTTTTTTTTTCCTTCTTGAGACATTTTTACAAATAGGTTGAACACACTCGCCGTTCATGGCTGCAGCCTGCCGCCGCCATCCATGGCAATCACATGCTCGTCCGCGACCAATACCAGCCTCCACGGGCACACCTTAGTCGCGACTGCATCCAGGAGTGGCGGGACAGTGTTGCTGTTGGCGCCACAGAGGAAGCAGGCAGCAAGTGCGCCGTCGTCGGCCGCGGCACTCATCTTCGGGCCTGTCTCGCCGCTGACCCCTGCGCGGCTCCTGGTAAAGCAGACGTCGCCACGTCCTGTATTGGGGATTGGAGAGGCAGAGACCGACTTAAAGGCCAGTGCTCGAGCACGGAGAGGAGAGGCATGAGCGTACAGCGAGATATGGGCGCTTCTAATCCGTGAAGAAGGCTAGGGAGATGAAAGGCAACGGTGGTGTCCACATGGGAGGTAAGGGCACTCTCCTTCGCGCTGCGAAGCCAGCCGGGCTAAGAAAAAATAAACTTCATTTTCGTTTCTCCAACTATAGGCCCGTGGGTGCTTTAAGGCAGTTTTAGTGGGGATTTCATAGCCCTGCTATCAATGCATCTATATTTTAAAAATAGTATAGAAGAATTTTATCCACATGAAACTCTCTCTACTTCCATAAAACTCTTATCATCTCTCTTTTCATCAATACGGTGACGTCGGATGTGGTCCGAATCACACACCAGAAAGGACATTGGACGCCCGGGCCGCTACGGACCGGAGAACGCAGCGAAGATATCACTCTTACGTGGTGAAGCACGGAGAGGTTTACAAGCAAACCACCAAAGGATAATCAATCGCGCTTACGTGACGAAGAACCGGCTAGTTTTCAGGCAAACTAGCAAAGAAACCGTCAAAGCTCTTGCCCGGGAGGGACCCCGTCAGGGCAAGGACGTTGCCAGGTTGCCCTAGGTTGGCCGGCAAGTTTAGAACGTCATCCTTGGTCGTGGATCAAGGGATGAACAACATGGAGGTTGAAGGAGAAGAGAAAAGGGGTAAAAGGAGTAAATTGATTTGTTTGTATGACGATTGATAGATGGAAACTCAATCGGCCATGATCCTCTCATATATATAGAGGGGGGTGGTCTTATCTCAGTAGGAAACATCTCCAAGACTTATTTTCTAAGTTTCCCACGTTCAAAAACCGATCTAGAAACAAATCGGTTCGAGATCTGAAAGTCAGATTCGGAATAAACACCTACCGGTACTTCCGGTCCGGGACCGGAAGTACCGGTAGTTCATTTTCGCGTAAAACTGCACCTTCCTCCGCTAGCCACCGGAAGTTCCGGTCTTGGACCGGAAGTACGGACCGGAAGTACCGGTAGCCCAGACAGATATTTTTTCGGAGACATAACTCTCTCATCCGGACCCCAAATTAGATGTTCCATATATGTTTTTTGACCATCTCGACGAGAGGAACGCAATGGTGAAGTCCGTTATACATTTTGACAACTTCACAAAATGAACATTTTTGGTTGTCAACATATGTTTTGGATCTGAGACGTAGCCCTGCATGCGGCCGCATACCCAGTACAGACCAAGTTGGATTAAGCAGACGTGCTTCTTCCATGCTGGTAATCAGCGCCGACAATCATGCGTGTTCATTAGCACTGCCTTGATGGAATCTGCTGGATATTTGGGAGCCGAGTGTCTGCGTGCGGGAGGCAGGCCGTGACCCAGCATCAGGACGAATTCACTGGAGCTTCCTTGTATCGCTGCGGAGGATGTTGGAGTTGAGGTCCGTCGAGCTCTCGAACATGATTTGGCCGTCTACTTGGCGCGTCAGTTGTCGGTGTTTGAGGACCAGCAACTCGTCACAAGATTATTTGGGACGATGGTTGGTGAGCTTCGGCGTACGTAGAACTCGACGGTAAACGCAGAGAGACGACGATTTATACTGGTTTAGGCCACTGAATAGCGTAATACTCTACGCCCAGTGTGGCGTGAGGCCTTGTGTTGGATTGTTTATGAGATGTGTTGTACATCTGTGCCGTCTCATGGCCTGTCCTACTTTATATAGCTCAGGAGGCAAGTCTCCTAGTCGGTTATAATAGAGGAGTCCTAGTAGGATTACAGGATAGCAATGTTACTAGGATCATACGTGGGGAATCCTAGTCGGACTAAATCTTCTCCCTTCCTTGCGAGCTACCCGAGGACTATGTCCCACACCACATGATTAAGGCAATGGCATGCATTGAAACATTAATGATAAGCATTAGTATAACAACAAAGCGATAATATCCAACTATTCCATAAGAAGTCCAGGCCGCTCTGACCGTGAGCACGACTGATATATCAGTTTAAAGATATTATACAGAGGTTATACATATTTTCCCATGAGTCATGATTACCCTTTCGTCAGAGGCAGCCAACCTCTTGAACCACTTTCAAGGAAGGTCGGCATGGTTCACTACGAAGCTTTTCTCAAGTCATTCTATTAAGTAGCAATCGCTAAGGTTTTAGTCGACCGTCTGTCATGGAGCTCACCCTCCAAAGTGGCACATATGACCACAACCTTGTACACACGATGGCAGGACAAGACCCATAACCATCACAACACTCCCCTCTCGCTCTTTCGGTAAGGTGCTACAAACTAGAACAGAGCAAGGTACTAAACTAAGACCAAAACCATGTGGTCCTCATGGTTATACTGTAAGTTCTGTGTTGATGCTTACATATTAGTCCTTATGGAGAAAAACTAGAGCACCATAAAAACTATCCAATGCTCTGGCCCTCTTAAACCATGTTTCTAAAATGTAAGTTTTAAAACTTTGTTGCATATGCCACTAATCAGTGTTAAAGGGTTTTATTAAGTAGAGCCACTAGCATAAACTACTCAATGCATAAACCATAGGATTTCAAGGAACAAGATAACAAGGTCTAGAATGGATCCTTAGTGGTGATCAAGTTATGCACACATGGGCGTAGTTGTATTAAAGTTATTAGGAGAAGAGGAGAGCCCCATATTATACTTGCCTTAACATTTGCTCAAACTTTCTCGTACTTTGCTTCTGGTCATACCTTCTGATCTTCAGCGCACACAAACAGTTCTCGCTCTTAGCTATAGTAGATCGTAGTCATGGCCATAGGGGGAGCTTTGGCCGTGGGCTTCTCGGCCGGTAGGAGCATGCGAGGGGCCGAGGCAGCATCACGCGCGGCGCTTGGGTCCCAAGCGGGGCCAGCGGCAGGGCTGGCCTACGCTCATGAGGGTTACCCCATGGAGCCATCGGCGGTTGCGGCACTGGTGCCTTGTGCAGCACAACGCGTGGGGCTAAGACCCAGGCGACGGGGTGGCACTGGGTCCAGGCGCGGGGCTGCGACCTGGGGTGATGCGACCAAGGGCTAGGACAGTCGGAACGAAGGAGCTTCGTAGGCGACAATGGAGTTTCGCCGGGAAACCTCGCGGTGCTGGAGACACCCAAGGTGTCCAGAAAAGCTCGTCAGAGTTCTAGGTTTCAAAACTTCTGCTTTAGATGTAGAGAGATAGGCGTGGCGACTGCGAAAATGGGTTGTACTTTTAGAAACCTTGCGTTGAGGACATCACCGGAATATATATATTGATAAGGCCTGAGGTCGGTGAGAAAATAACATATTTTGCTATTTTCGGAATTATCCTAGAAAATAGCATAATCCTAGAAAAGTTCAAAATTATTATTTAAGCTATGAAAAATAATCCGAAAGCTCCGAAAATTTGGGAAAAATTCTTAGAGATATTTTGGAACATGAGGAACCTAAATAAAGTATTTGGAGCTCATGATAAGACAATTTGGAGCACCTGAAAATTAGATTATGTTCCTAGAAAAGTGGGAACAAAATCCAGAAAAAGCCAGAATAATTTCCAGAAAGTTTGTAGAGATAAGTTGATGGATGATGAACACAAAGAAGTGATTTGAAGCGTAAGAAAAGGATCTTGGGAAGCTCAAAATTAAAATATTAAGATCAAGAGAGCATAGATTTGTTTAGAGAAAAAGACATAGACCAAGGCAGAGAAAGAAAAATGACAAACTAAGCATGTTTTGAAAACTTTACACACTCGCAATAAATCATGCAACTAGAAACATCACATCAAGCACAAACCCGCAAAATTAGTTTAAAAAATTTAGAAAACTATTTTTTATAACTAAATTTGCTATAACTTAAACTAATCTTGGAAAATTTTATATTAACATTGGAATCATTTATGTTATTTAGTGTTTTCTATTCACAACCCAAAATAAAAAATTTTGAGGTGTGATAGTTTTCAATCACCTCTACAATTTTTTTTTATCTTTAGAGGCAGCTCTAGATCTAATCGGTCCAATCACATGTACAAATGTTGACAACCAAAAGTGGCCAAAGTATATAATGAACTCTGCCATCATGTTTCTATCGCCAAGACGGTCAGAAAACATATTTGGATCATATCATTTGGAGCCCGGATGAAGAAACAACGATTCAGGCCTTGGGGGTGATGACTCAGCCGGAACTAGCCTTGCCAGTTGGGCAACTTTCTCAAATGCACGACATATATGGTTCGCCCTATTTGAAGACCCAATGAATTAATTGCAAGTTTCAAAAGTTTTCTGCCCTAGATGTCTAGCTAGGCTGGTTTGGGTGTACAGAACTAGCCAGGATGGTTCTAGAACAGGCTAGGCTGGTTTTCCTAGCCGTGTGGCTGCCCGGCCCCATGGAAACTAGCCAGGCCGGTTTAGGCCGAAACGATGGTTTCTAAATTGGTTTTGGATCTATTTTTAGCGGGGGAAACATAGTGATTACAATCCATAGACTTGTTTCCTACTGCGATAAGACCACTCTCTCTATATAAACAAGAGGATCATGGCCGATTGAGACATCCACCAATCCATTCATCTTTTTACATCTACAACTCCTTTATGTTCTCTTCAAACCCTATGCTACTGTTCATCTCTTCATTCGACGATCAAGAATGGTGCTTTAAGCTTGTCAGCCGACCTAGGGCAGCCCAGCGATGTCCTTACCCCCACGGGGCCCCTCCCGGGCGAGAGCTTCGACAGTTCCTTTGCTAGTTTGCTTGGAAACTAGCCGTTCTTCGTCACATAAACGCGATAGCTATCCATTGGCAGTTTGCTTTCATGCATCACCACATAACTGTGATATCCTCGCTGCGTTCTTCAGTCCGTGGTAGCCCGGACGATCTAGCCCTAGCTGGTGTGTAACATCCAAAGTAAATGAAATGAAGAAAAATAAAAAAAAGAAAGTACTATAGCACAGCTACAGTGCCACAATGTCCTTTTCCCTACAGGAGTCAAACTCCTCTTTGCTGCCGTATTTCCCCCCTTTTTCTTCTTTTTTTCCCTCAGCCCTCACCATGTGACTAGTCAAATAACGACAGCCCCTCTATGTAGTCACACAAAGAAAGAAAAGGAGAGAAGGAAAGGGGAGGGCATAGGGTTTTGCTGTTGTCGCGCCATCGTCGGTGCCGTCCGTCGTGGTTGTTCTTCCTCCTGCAAAACCGGTTAGCATCTATCGTATCTTGGCTATCCCATCGAACTCTTGCTTCTCTTGCTGTCCGTGAGGGCTTTGTCATGCTTGGTGTAGATCGAAACGGCAAGACATTCGTAGGGGCGAGTATCGTTGCGAGTTGGAGACGACGGGAAGCTGAAGTGAAGGGGAGGAGAAGGAGTAGTCGCCGGGAGTTTCAGCGTCGTGCTCACTGTGGTTTACCTAGGTGAGAAGTCAAATATTAATCCCCTTCTTTTGATCAAGTTTTGTGGATTAAAGCGCTTGTTTGGGTGGGATTTAATGGAGTAATTCTCGAAATCAATTTCGTCCATGTTCTCCGTCAGACTGAGCAGTCCCTGTTCATCGTTATGTTTGGGCATCTTAGATGATTTAATTAATTTTGGGCCTGTAGACAAAGTTGTAGAGGAGTTCAATATCTTTCTCTTGACACCAAGAACACCATCATAGCACCTATAGTTTTGGAGATATCTCTGTTACAAGTTGACTGTTTTTCAGCAACGAAAATTTGGACAGTTTTGGATCTAAGCAGTTTTTGGACATCGTAATGGAAGAATTTAATCTTTTGATATGAAAAAAAGTTGTAGAAGTTTAGTTAAGATTTCCAGATTGGTAAAGTTTATATTTTTTGAATTTGTATATATCCAGTTATGAATTTTTGAAGTTTGATGTTCTGTTTTGGACGTTAGAAATATTTAGTTATGTTCCATGGTTAATTACACTATCTTGGATACCTCTTATGCAAATCCTTACAATACAAAAGTTGTATATAACGGAGTTTTACATAACTTGGTAAATTTGGGGAGTTTTTGGATACGCGGTCTAAAGTCTACGAAAAAGAGAAGAGTTAGTGCTGCTGTCTTGATCGGTAGCGCAAACGGTAGATGCTTAAATGTCGGGTTTAGGGCGCTCTACTGTGTATTTGTTGTTGTACTTGCTTATATGTTTGTGCTTGTACTGAGTATTTCTCATGATCAGGTGGTAGCACTTCGGAACGTCGCTAGTGATTTTGATCTGCTTTGGTAAAGAGGCAAGTGAATGTAGCGGTGGTTTGCTACCGTTTTGGCTTGTTATTTTCGTCACCTATAGCTTAATATTTGTAATAACAACATATCACTAATAAACAAACCTTGTGATATTGGTTTATTCAACCTTATTTAATTATGGTCTTATTTATTTATTCATGGTAATTTTATTGCAGCATGCCAAGTGCATTGCATCATTCATTTGCATTGGAAGTTATGTCGTTGACCCATGGTCATGACCGTACCGGTACAACATCATGGGATGCAGCTCCACACCTGGTTGGGTGTGCAGGCAAGAATCAATTGGTATTGCATTCATATGCATTCATGAAGTATATTATTGATCTGCCCATGTTGTTATGAAGCTATATCATCTGGCTATGTTCCAAATTGGAAGTCCCTCATTTTATTTCTGATATCATGCAAAGTGGAAACTTTATGTTAAATTGATGTTTAATTCAACTTGTGGTTTAAATAGCTAGTCAAAACAAGTTTGCTTGTTGAGATGTTTCGTCTCACCCTTGCTTTACTCAATTTAGGTACTTGATGCTTACTTGGAAGGAAAGGGGATTAGATGCACGTCACACATGTCTTCTTTTAGAGTCTTCATACAAAAAATAATTTGGTTATGTTCATTAGACTTTAAAGTGAATGTTTAAAGTGTGGTTGTTAAACTTTCTTGTTGAAGTACCTCATACTTGTGTTAGGATGTTCGTGTTGGTATTTGATGACTGACAACTTGTCACGGGATTACCTAGGACAATGTTCGAAGGGCTTTGGTGTACGCAGAACTCGACAGTAAATGCAAAGAGAGACAAATGATTTAGACTGGTTTGGGTCCTCGTGATTGAGTAATAGCCTTTATGTCCCGTCAGCGTGTTGCCTTTTGTGTTGGATTTGTTGGTATGATTGTTAGGGTTATAAGGGGGTGCACCGTACCTCTTTATATCAGAGAGAGGGTAAGAGCGTGTAACTAGTCCTAGTTGGTTACAACAGAAGAGTTCTAGTCCTATTACAGATCTAGCTTTCTTAGTAAGCCAACTAAGTTGATCTTGATAGCTTGAAGTCCACGCCATCTTGTCCCGCGTCCTTTAGCAAATCATGGGCTAGCCCAGGACCCATACGAGTAGTAACCCCTATGGGGAACCCCTAGGACCCTGGTCCGTCAAGCCTCCAAGCATGTCATGGTTGAACATGGAGGCCTTCTTGTTCCTCCAGGTCTTGCCGAGTTGAAATAAGCATCGTCCGAGTGCTTTCATGAGTGAAGCCATGAGGTGCTCTTCAAACCTTCAAGTGGTGTGCACTTTCCGAGAAAGTGCACTCACTGAGTGTAGCCCCCTGAGCCTCTTGCTATTTGGAACAAAGAGTTAGAGGGTCTAAAAGGAAAAACATCCATAAAGGATATGTACCCTGCAACCCTCGAGCCTGCGTCTAAATATAAGTACTCAGAATAAGGATCTTGAAAGAATATACTCAAGGATGTGGGTGTAGCAATTGTTGTTGCCATGTCTGCTTGTGGGGAAAGCAAGTAAGACTTGTCAAAGTCACATGCAAAGCAGTTACTGTGGAAGACGTATCCTTTTGAATATGCCACCAAAGATGTTGCCCCCTGTATTGTTGCTTCACATGTGCTGAAGTAAGGTTGTCTGCACACTGAAAAGGTGCAGTGGGGCGCACTGTATCTTTGTAGTGTGGCATGTGAACCTGTAGGAAAGTCAGTAATTTGTCCGCTCACCCCCACATGAACATGGTCCATAGACACCACCATGTAGCCTATAAAAACCCTCCTAGCGATGAAGATACACCATTTGGTGGAGTAGCGTTGGCTACCTCGGGAGGCTGACCTCCCTGCGCAAAACATCCGCTGAAGCATAAGTATAACCAATTTATCTCAAATGTATATACTCTGACTTTATTATAGGAGTGTAAGTGTTCCTGGTGGTGTAGGTCATCGAGCGAAGGAAAGATGCCACCCCGCCCTACGACAGGGTGTCCCTGAAGGAGGCTCCTGTGAATACTCCTGGGATGGACCCGCCTAGGGGAGACCTAGAGCAGAGGCCGAGTACCCCTCCTGCGGTGCCCACAGAGGATCCGAGTAGCTCAGAAGCTACGAGGGTTCTAACCACCCAGGAGCAATGGACGTCGAGTAGAACTCGACAATCTCTGGAGTCTTATGTTTTGAGCCTAGTTTGAGCCAGGGAAGCATGGAATGTCGTCACCGAGAAGACTGCCGACTTCAATGCGGCTTTCAGAGTAAGTAATTATCGTGTAATTTACCCATTCCTGTCGTGCTACTGTATATTGTATGAGTAGCTTATTGTGCAGGAAATAGAGGTCAAGGCATCCCAGCAGGCCCAGCTAATACATGCAGACTTGTCTGGCGAGGTGGCGCATCTGAAGCGGCAGCATGCGAAGGAGTTGGCTGCTGTAGAGCGTCGTCGAGTTGAGTTAGTGCGGGCATTGCTAAGGCAAGTGGACGAGATGAGTAGGTCGTTGGAGGAGGTCAAGACACAACGTGACCTTACTCTGACCGACCTGAAAGCCGCTCAAGATGGCCAAAAGAAGGCCAAAGAGGCATATGAAGCCAAGAGCCAGGCACTGGTGAAGAAGTTGAAAGGTACTTTGTCTAAACTGAGCCAGGTAGTTGTGATTTGTAGGAATCTTGAACTAATGCTCGTAACTATGCCTTATAGATGTTGAGGCTCTTGTAGAGTAGCACCGTAATAGGGCAGAAGAGTACCTTCAAGCCTTCAACCATAGAGATGGCAAAATCTAACAGGTAGGAGAAGCACAAGCCGCCTTAGCGAAGGCTAAGCAAATCCAATTGTGTGCAGACCGAGATCTCTTGCAGGCGATGAAGACTACCTAGGAGGTCGTCAATTGGGCCAAAGCTTTTGACAAGAAACTACAAGCCCTTTGTGTAGGTGTCTGCCTAGCATTGCATTTCTTCAAGGAGGAGGGAGATCTCTTGGAACGAGTGAATTTATCATAGTTGGAGATGTGTAGCCGCGTAAGCAATCGATTGTATATCTCATGTATGTTGTGTTAAAAGCCTAAGTAAGGGTGATACAACTGCTAAGTTGTGTACCTTGTATAAAAGTAAAAGACAAATGCATCTAGCAAAGAATATTGACTCTATATTAATAATGAAGAATCTTAATTACATAAGCTAGAAGACTAGAATTACTAAAAAAGAAAGTACTTAAATGTTATTAAGCATAAAATCTCTGTAGCTGGTCAATGTTCCAAGAGTTAGGCACGAGATCGTCGTCCTCCGTGATTAACTCGAAGTAGCCTAGTCGAGTGACTTTGGAGATGATGAAAGGGCCTTCCCAGGGACTGAGTAACTTGTGTCATCCTATAGTATTCTAGATACGCTTGAGGACTAGGTCTCTGACTTAAAAAGTGCGGGGGCACACATTTTTGTCGTAGTGGTGACGCAGTCCTTGCATGTATCTAGCAAACTGGAAGAGTGCGTTGAACTTGACTTCTTCAGCGCTATCGATTTCTAGTCGCCTTGTGTCATCAGCTTTGCCTTCGGCATACTGTTGGACCCTAGGAGAGTTCCATATCAAGTCTAGTGGTAAGATGGCTTCGGAGCCATAAACTAGGAAGAAGTGTGAGTACCCTATCGCTCTACTCTGCTAAGTGCGTAGTCCCCAAACAACCTTGGGTAATTCATAGATCCACTTGCCGCCGTAATCCTTGAGCTCATCAAATAGCCTGGGCTTTAATTCGGCTAGTAATAGCCCATTGGCCCGTTTAACTTGGCTGTTGGCCTGAGGATGAGCAACAGAGGCATAATCGATGCTGATGCCGCAGTCTTGAGCCCAACTTTAAAATTTGATGGCTATAAAGGTTGAGTCGAGATCTGTAATGATCTGATTAGGCATGCCAATTCGGTACATAATATCTTGCATGAATCTGATGGCCTTGGTGGCGTTGAATTTAACGAGTGGCTTGTACTCTATCCACTTGATAAACTTATCAACCGCTACGTTGATGTACTCGAAGCCACCTAGAGCGCGTTTGAGAGGACCCACCTTGTCAAGCCCTAACATGAAAAAGGCCATGATGGAGGGATACATATGAGGTTGTGTGCCGGAACGTGGGCTTGCTTGGCAAAAAATTGATAACCCGTGCAGTGTCGCACCAACTCTTCCGCGTCTTTGAGTGCTGTAGGCCAATAGTACCCAGATCTGAAAGCCTTGTTGACTAAAGTCCTAGAGGCTGCGTGGTTGCCACAGCACCCGGAATGGATTTCTTCTAAAATTTTCTGCCCTTCTTCAGGTGTGATGCATTTAAGGAGAATACCAGAGGAAGCACCCCGTCGGTAGAGCCTGTCTTCGACTGAGGCGTAATTCTTGCTTCTACATGTGATCTGCTCTACTTCTACCTTGTCTTCAGGCAATTTATGGTCCGGGATGTAGTCGATGAAGACTTGTGTCCTCGCCAGGTTGATGACTAGCACTTGGACATCGGGAGCTAGGGTATCGGTTGATGTCGGAGCTTCCTGCTTGATTGAGGGGACGTCGAGTTCCTGAACAAACACACCAGTAGGTAACTGCGCTCTGTCAGATCCCAATTTTGCCAAAACATCAACTGCAATGTTGAGATCTCTTATGACGTGATGGATTTCTAAGACCTAAAAGTGCTTCTCAAGTTTGCAGACTTCAGCACAATAGGCATCCATGGGGTCCTTGGTGCAGTCCCAATCTTTATTCACTTGATTAATGACCACCGAAGAGTCACCATAGACAAGTAGTCGCTTAATGTCGAGGGAGACTACTAGTCGGAGGCCATGTAGAAGGTCCTCGTACTCAGCTTCATTGTTGGTAGCAGGCTAGAGTATCTGTAAAACATACTTAAGTTGCTTGCCATCAGGAGAGATAAAAAGAACACTAGCATCTGCGCCTCCAAGCTTAAGAGAGCCGTCAAAGTATATCTTCCAATGATCTAGGATTACTGTCAGAGTAGGTTGCTGGATTTCGGTCCACTCAACTATAAAATTAGCCAAGACTTGGGACTTGATAGCCTTGCGAGAGGCAAATTTGATGTTGATCACTCTGAGTTTAATTGACCACTTGGATATGCGGCCTGTTGCATCATGGTTGCGTAGGACGTCGCCAAGTGGGAAGTCGGATACCACTATAACCTTATGCTCATCAAAGTAGTGGCAAAGCTTGCAAGAAGTAATCAAGAGGGCGTATAGGAGCTTTTGCTCATGTGGGTACCTGGCCTTGGAGTCTAATAGCACTTCACTAATATAATAGATAGGTAGTTGTACGTTATATGCATTTCCTTCTTCAACATGTTCCACAACAATTGCCACGTTGACTACCGTAGTAGTAGCTGCAATGTAGAGTAAGTGTGGTTCTTGTTTTTTGGGTGGAGAGAGTATTGGAGAGGTGGAGAGGTATTCTTTGAGCTTCTGAAAGGCTTCATCTACTCCCTTTGTCCACTCAAACTTGCTTGATTTTTTCAACAACTTGAAGAAGGGCAAACCCTTCTCCCCGAGTCACGAGATAAAATGATTAAGGGCAGCCATGCACTCTATCAACTTCTGGACATCTTTGACACAATGAGGATGAGTCATCTGAGTGATCGCTTGAATCTGCTTTGTGCTGGCTTCAATACCCCGATGGCTCACAAGAAAATCCAAAAGCTGCCCAGATGGGACTCCAAACGCACACTTCGTTGGGTTGAGCTTCCACTTATACTCACGGAGGTTGTCAAATGTTTCCTTCAAATCAGCGATCAGAGTAGAGGGATCCTTGGTCTTGATGACTACATTATCTACGTAGGCTTCTACATTACGACTGATCTATTTGCTTAGGCATGCCTAGATAGCCCATTGATAGGTTGCACCAGCATTTTTTAATCCAAAGGACATAGTCATGTAGCAGTAGGCACAAAACGGAGTGATGAAGGATGTCTTGCTTTGATCTTCTTTCCTGAGGGCAATCTGATGGTAGCCGGAGTAACAATCAAGAAAGGATAAAAGGGTCGACCTAGCTATAGAATCTATAATCTGATCAATGCAAGGGAGCCCAAAGGGATCTTTTAGGCAATGTTTATTGAGATCTGTGTAGTCGATGCACATACGCCACGCGGTCGAGTTCTTTTGAACGAGTACTGGGTTGGCCAGCCAGTCAGGGTGCAAGATTTCCCTGATGAACCCTACCACCAACAACTTGGTAATTTCCTTCTTGATTGCTACCTTCTTGTTTGGTGAAACCGTTGTAGGCGTTGCTTGACTGGCTTTGAGCCGAGATTCAATTCCAGTATGTGCTCAACTAACTCTCTCGGGACACATGGCATGTCGACTGGCTTCCAAGCAAAGATATTTTTGTTGTCCCTAAGAAAGTTGGTGAGCGCAAGTTCCTATTCCTTTGGAAGGTGGGCACCGATAAGTGCTGTCTTGGTGGGACCACTGGTACCTAGGTCAATCTTTATGATATCTAAGTCAAAAGGTGGTGTTATGATACCTGCCTTCTTAGTCGGCGTCTCCATGTCTTCGGGCTTAGTCTGCTGTGTGAGGTTGGCAATCTATTGTGCTTCATGGGCTTGCTGCGC
The DNA here is from genome assembly GCA_038087645.1 of Saccharum hybrid cultivar R570. NCBI lineage: Eukaryota > Viridiplantae > Streptophyta > Magnoliopsida > Poales > Poaceae > Saccharum > Saccharum hybrid cultivar. The sequence continues at coordinate 30,089,468 of JAQSUU010000001.1, read as the reverse complement.
CTTAGCTACGATCTGGACAGCTTCCATGTCGCAATCGTAGGAGCGCCTTAAGTCACCCCAGAAGGAGAGTACACCATTGGGACCTGACATCTTGAGCAAGAGGTACAGGTAATATGGGATAGCCATAAACTTAGTGGGAGCAGGTCGTCCGAAGATGGCATGGTAAGATGATTCAAAATCAGCCACTTCGAACTTGATGAACTCCATTCAGAAATTGTTTGGGGTACCAAACATAACCGGGAGTGTGATCTGTTCGAGTGGCACAATAGCTTTGCAGGGTACTATCCCATAGAAGGGGACGTCGGTCAGAGTAAGTAGGCTGATGAAGTCCAAGCCTATCTTCTTCATCTATCTGCAAATATGATGTTCAATCCTGCGCCACCATCGATCAGGATCTTGAGGACCATCGTACCAGCTATTGTTAGACCTAGGACGAGTGGGTAATGGCCAGCATTGGACACGCTAGTCCATTGATCTTTCCTAGAGAACTGGATCGGGTAGTCGGACTAGTTGAGGTACTCCTACAAATATTACTGCAATGGCACCCTTAGGCTGCTGGAAGCCTGGATCAGGGTTATTAGCCTTACCCTTGCCCTTGTTGCTCTTAGCATAAAACCCCAGCTCCTGGAGTTGTTTGCACTCGACTGCTGTGTGCTTGGCGTTTTTGTGGAAAGGGCTAGGTAGGTTCTTGAGGTCTTCAAACTTCTTATTGTTCTTGTTAGACTTCTTGGACCTATCCATGGAGGCAAGGGTGTTGTCGAGTCCTCATTTTCTGTTGGACTGTCCACCCTGATTGCCTTTGGGGTCGTAGTTTCTGTTGTCCTGCTGACCGTGTGGGAATCGCTCGTGAGTATGCTCTTTAGATGCAATCATCTTCTGTACTGTACACTTGAAATCCTAAGTGGTCTCTGGGTTATCATCATAGAATTTTTGAAACTACCACTTGTACTTGATCCCATTGGAGAAGTCTCAATCACCTCTCTATCTATGATATCATAGACTTAGGCTCGTAACTCTGCGAAGCGACGGTAGTATTCTTGGAAGGTCTCGTTTGGCTTCTGTTTGCATGTTCTGAGCTCTATCTAAGTACTTGGGTGGGTGTGGACGCCACAGAAATTTTCACAGAACTTGCGCTGAAGTTGCTCCTATGTATCAATAGAGTTAGGCCGTAGCTTGTCGAAGTAGGTGAGTGGCACGGTCTCAAGTGCCATGGGAAAATATAAGACTTTGATGTTGTCATCGCCACCAACCAACTCGATAGACTGAGAGTAGATGCGTAGCCATTAGTTGGGATCTGTTTTCGTGTCATACTTGGAGTGGTTGCACGGCTAGAATTTGTAAGGTAGCCAGACAGAAAGAAGTCTGTTAGAGAAACATGGGAATCTATTGGGTGAAATACCGGCTTCCCTGTACTCAGAATCTCCTCTGCCCTCCCTATTGTTGTAGTGGTACCCTTGGTAACGATAGGCTAACTGTGCGGCACCATGATTCCTGTTCTGGTTACCCTGAGGCCCTAGATGCGAGTGGGCCGGTACTCGGTGCGGGTTACCCTGTCGAGAATTCACAGGAGCGCGAGGATCTAGCCCTCGAGAAGGGTTGGGAGCGGCGAACGCCCCTCTTGCCGCTTGCATCTGTAAGGCTGTGGATTCTAGGATGACTTTGGGATGCCGTTGATCATCGGTTGGGTTTTTTTTATAGCGGCTAGCTCATTGGCCATGGCATAGACGTTGGCATAGGGAGTAGTGAAAACCCTATGGCTAGCTATTTCCATGAACTTGGCATCGAGGTTACGTGAAGCAGATGCCCTGAAGGCGTCATGGTCCTGACATTGCTGTTCTCTTTCTTCTTCTTGTTGGCGTTGGTTATACTCAGCTTCTGTGGCCAAGCGTTGCCGCTCAATGCCTCGCTAGGCTACCAAGCGTTGCCGCTCAACGTCTCGTCATGGCAGGAGCTCTACCATGCCGACTAGGCGAGATGGATCTATAGAAGAAGTGCCGGGTCAAGCACCCGACCAATGAATGATGCCTCCCTCAGGTGTGATGGACAAAACCAGGCCCTTTTGGGCACCTGTCAGTGGGATCTCTTGCTCTGACTGCATGAGGTAGCTGATTGTATCTTGATAGATTGAAGCTGTATTCTTGAGTCCGAGTGGAAAATGGCTTGGTTTTTCAGCTTGGACTTCAGATGGGATCTCCAATTCGGACAACTTGCTCATGTCCGAGTGGGAGTCTTGGTTATTGCTGGCCTCCCATGTTCGAATTGGATCAAAAATGAAGAGGTGAGAAAACTTCTCGGCGAGTTGATCCAGCGTGATTGTAGAGACGGCTGGAGGAGCCTGAAGCGTCGGGATCTTCATGAGGTGACTTTGGAGATTGCCATTGTCGTCTGCCTTGTAGATCCAAGAGCCAAAGATGAAGGTGGTTCTCGCCGAGAAAATCATGTTGTTGAGGTCCGCCGAGCTCTCGACCGCGAAGTTGCCGAAAGCCCCTACCTGGCGCGCTAACTGTCGATGTTTGATGACCGACAACTCGTCATGGGGTTACCTAGGACAATGTTCAAAGGGCTTTGGCGTACGCAGAACTCAATAGTAAACGCAAAGAGATGAACAATTTATACTGGTTTAAGCCCTCGTGATCGAGTAACAGCCTTTACGTCCAGTCGACGTGTTGCCTTTTGCATTGGATTTATTAGTATGATTGTTAGGGTTACAAGGGGGGTGCACCGTACCTCTCTTTAATAGGAAAGAGGGTAAGAGCGCGTAACTCGTCCTAGTCGGCTACAACAAAAGAGTTCTAGTCCTATTACAGAATCTAGCTTTCTTAGTAAGCCGACTAAGTTGATCTTGATAGCCTGATGTCCACGCCACCTTGTCCGGTGTCCTTCAGTACATCATGGGCAGCCTAGGGCCCATCCAAGTAGTAACCCCTATGGGGAACCTCTAGGATCCTGGTCCATCAATTCGTTAATGCTAGTTTGGTTCTTTTGGTTATATGTATGTCTTGCTTCCGCGTTGTTTTTAGATACCAAGGAAGTGCTGCCAAAATCTTTATGGGTTATGTGCAACTATTGTTTGTAAAGTTCAGTGGCATCCCGGGGTGTCTGTGGATTCCGGGGTGTTACATGGTGTGTGATCCGGGATCAATCCAACGCCAACAACAGAGTATGATCCTAAAATGAATTTGAAATGCATGATACCATCATTTATAAATCTCTCTAGACCTCCCAAACACCTATGAGTTAGAGTAACACATGTCTAGGTATATTACGGAGTTCGATTCCCATGAAAGATTTCTTTGTTATGAGGCTCAGACGGATTTATTAATCTCTGTAGTGGTCGTACAAGTTAGAGTAGTGTGTCCAAGTACGGTTCAAAGTCCGATTCCAAAACGAAATGGAATACAAAGTATTTCTATGGCTCGCCTCTCTCTACTTTGTTTGTAGAAGTTAAATATTTAGGTAGACAGGGTCTGATCCTAAAGCGAAGTGAAACAGGTGAAATGATGATTGAAAAATCTCTAAACCTCCCATGTACACATATATACGAGAGTTAGAGTGGTATGCGTCTAGATATAAATTATAATACGAAGTTTGATTAATTCCTAGATGAATTGAAATGAATGATGTGATGTCTAAATAAATCTTCAAAGACGTAAGTCATCCAGATAACCATGCATTAAGTTGTATATTTGTCGGTTACTCCATCCGGTCCAATTTGTAGCTCCTAATCTCATTGATATGGTCTCCTAAATCACACTTGATCATTCATTAGTTTTATGTTAGAGTAATGTCCACCATCAGTCATCAAACTTGTTTGGTTGTGTCATCTCGGTCTTTAAACTTGCAAATCGACTACTTAGGTCCTCAAACTTGTTCGGCTATGTCATCTCGGTCCTTAAACTCGCAAATCGACTGTTTAGGTCCCTAAACTTGTTCGGCTCTGTTATCTCGGTCCCTAAACTCGCAAAGCGCTCATTTAGGTCCTTAAACTTGTTCGACTGTGTAATTCCGGTCCCTAAACATGCAAATCACCCATTAGGTCCTCAAACTGGTTTGGTTGTGCCGTCCCGGTCCCTAAATACTTTAAACTTGTAAATTCAATATATATTTATAGAGCTGTCCAAAAATTATAAATCTAATTTTGTTAGACTCCTGGTAACATGTACTTTAAACTAGAATAAAAGAGATCACCCAATACTTTTTGTTTTTAACTCTGCAGTTAAATGACTAAATAGGCACATACATTTTATATGTTGTTCTGTGCTGTAAATAAATCCCCATAAATTTAAAGGAGTGCTGATTTCTTTTATTCTAATTTAAAGTACATGTTACCACGAGTCTAACAAAATTAGGTTTACAATTCTTGGACATTTCTATAAATATATATTGAATTTACAAGTTTAAAGTATTTAGGGATCGGGATGACACAATTGAACAAGTTTGAGAACCCAAACGAGCAATTTGCATGTTTAGGGACCAAGATGACATAGCCGAACAAGTTTGAGGACCTAAACGAGCAATTTCCGAGTCTAGTGACCGAGACGACACAGACAGACAAGTTTGACGACCTAAACGGTCGATTTACGAGTTTAGGGACCGGGGTGACACAATTGAACAAATTCGAGGACCGCTGGTGGACTTTACTCTTCATGTTATATTGTTTATGATTATAAGTTTATGATTATTGGGTAGTACATTTGATTACAAATATAATAGTATCAAATTTGTATTATAATAGTTAAAATTTATTGATCAACTTAGTGGTTAAATATTATAAGATTTTGACTCTTAACATACGTGAAACATATTATAAACAGGACTGAACGGAGTATACAGTAGTTGAGTAGCTGTTCGGTGTGATTTGCATGCGTCATCCATGGAGAAGACGGCCGCATTTTGCACAGCGCGCGCTGCATGCCTATCGTAGCAAACTGCACGTGATTTTGCACCTCGCCTAGCTAGATCTCTAAAAAACTGGCAATCATAGTCGGCACCAGTGCGAGATTAATTAAAATATTTACTGCCAGCAGTAGTAAACTAAGATATCCGGTACGTGCTGCTTGCGTTAAGGGAGTTTAAAATCTTTCTTACCTGCTGACAAATCGGCCGTCATTTTCTGCGGAAAGATAGCTAGCAGTAGATCGATTTCTGAAAGGCAGGTGAGATGTTTAGCAGCCTTGATCCAACAATGATACACTTAATCAACTCGTGGGTGTACCAGTACTAACTAGTACTCCTAGCTAGCTCGACGAAGCAAAAGCTACGTACCTGCAGCTCCAGCTACCCGAATCGCTAGGGGCGTGAGGCGGGTAAGGCCAGGAAACATCCATGGCCCTTCTCCTGGCTTATATTAGCCGTATTTTTCGACGAACAAACAATATTTTTTCTTATAAAAAATAGTTAATAATACTTTTTAGTCCGGCTTTTCTTTGTAAAACTCGCGTGGAGGGGGCACCGTGGCCGCTCGCGGATGCCACCCGCGCCGCGCTGGGCCACGCCACGCCATGCTCCGTGCTCTTAATACGAGTAAATTTTAATTGTAGGCCATAGAGGTAGGAGTATTATTTTACAGACTCCTATCTCTCTAGTATTGCTTAGCTAAGCCTACGTTCCTAAAGTATTACCTTGTGTAATCGTCGTTTTGTAATTTACAGGATTGCTCCGATCCGCGCGGTATATACGTCCGTTTCAACGCTAATCTTTGCGTGGATCATATCGGCAAAGAGCCCTTTGTACAAAACTAGAAATATGTATTATTGGTTAATCAATCGTTACAAACAAGCTAGTCCAGACACCAGACTTTGATTTTGACAGAACGCCAAATCGGCGACATAATTTCTGCACTTTTAACTCATGTGTATCACCTTTCCCTGGTGGTGTACAAACTATCATTTTCACCTGATTTAGGCACAAAACGAGAATCCTAAGAAATGAATTTTATATTTGTCCTGTTTGCTTGAGTTACTTTTCAACTATAGAACGGTGTTTTTCTCTCACAATATTTCAGCATAAGCATCAGCATAAGCCAAATTTCAGCATAAGCGCCTTGACTTTTTGGATGGAGAGAGGCCAGAATGAGGAGCTAACCTTTAATTTATATAAATTCTGATGAAAGAAAAAAGAATAGAGTGATGACCTAACATTTGCGTCCAAAGAACTAGCACCATATTTTATTGTATATGGAGACAACATTTTAAGGTGGTGCAGTTTGCGGCGGCACTACCTATAAAAAGGGGAACTCCCTCCCATGACTACTACTATCAATCTACTACTCATAATACTTTGCAAAAAATTTGCAAGGATCTGAGGTAACTAGTAGGTAATTTCTTGATCAGCACTACTGTACTAGCACATTTGTTGTCGTTGGCATCCTCACTTATGTTAGACTGATTATTCCTTCCTTGCCTATATATCTCTAGTTCTTTGTACTTGTGTAGCCACATATATTCCTTTTTTCTAAAAAGTCAAAAGTGGATATCCAAAAACATTTTTATTCGAAATCGCCGTTCTCTATATATCTGGATCATATTCTTTTGCAATATAGAGAGAGACACACACCCCACCACCAGATCAATAATACTGCAACAACAATTTCTGCTGAAATTTGGCTTATGCTGATGCTTATCTAAAATGTTGTAAGAGAAAAACACTGTTTTATGGCTGAAAAGTAGCTCAAGCGTACAAGGTGATTGGTTTTAAATTATCTTACAATCGGGCATCAATAATAAGGATGTTATCATTTGCTGCTGCAGCTGTTAGACTTGAGCAACCCCTGCCGTCACCAGGCAAAATGGAAGACTCGAGCTTATTCCTCCAGTGGGCGATGAACACGCTGCGGCACGAGCAGCCCGCGACCGCCGCCGTCAACGACGACTGCAGCAGCGAGGCGACGTTCCCCTCACTCCAAGCGCTCCGCGAGGCGTCGCACGCAGCCGAGATGGTGCAGGAGCTGATCGCGGAGGCCCCAGCGAACAGCTGGAGCTCCGGCGACACCACCGATGGCAGCAGCGGCGGAGGCAACAACAACTTGGCTCCTGCTGCCCCTGCTGCGGTGGCCATGGATCACGATGTCTGGTCTGCGTCGAAGACCTCGACGGTCAGCAGGCCCGCCTTGAGCCGGAGCAGCAGCGTCACCAACCCTCCTCTGAGTTGGAACTTCAGCGCCGCCGCCTCGGCACAGCTAGGCAACGACGGCGGCATGCTGCCGGAATTCGCCCCCAAGCGCGCCCTACCGCCGGACCAAGTGTACGGGTCGCCGCCGGCGAGGAAAGCCGGCTTGAGGAGCCCGGCGGGATCCATGTCGGCGCCGTACGCTCAAGACCACATCATCGCGGAGCGGAAGCGGAGGGAGAAGATCAACCAGCGGTTCATCGAGCTCTCCACCGTGATCCCAGGCCTCAAGAAGGTCCTCTCGTCCAAATCAAATCCATTGATTCGTTCGTTCTCGTCAATTGTATTTCTGGTGATGACCTTAACGCAATGATTAATTTCTGATCAGATGGACAAGGCAACGATCCTTTCAGACGCGACCAAGTATGTGAAAGAACTCCAAGAAAAGCTCAAGGATCTGGAGGCTGGCGGCAGCAACGGGCGCAGGAGCATCGAGACCGTGGTACTCGTCAAAAGACCATGCTTCCATGCTGCGGCGGCAGCGCCAGACGACGATGGCTCCCCATTGTCAGCGTCGTCAGGCACGCCGCCGGCAGAGAGGAAGCAGCTGCCGGAGATCGAGGCCCGGTTCTCGTTGAAGAGCGTCATGGTGAGGATCCACTGCGAGGACGGCAAGGGGGTGGCCGTGAAGGTGCTCGCCGAGGTCGAGGAGCTCCATCTCAGCATAATCCATGCCAACGTCCTGCCCTTCGCAGAGGGCACTCTCATCATAACCATCACGGCAAAGGCAAGTTTTTTTTTTGACTAACCAGTCCTTTTTTTCCAAGAAAAAGAAACAGTTTTGGCATCTTCCACTGCATGAGAACCTTTTGAACTTTTGATGGTCTTTTTGTTTTAAAAAAAACACTATGCTGGTTAGGAGTTCCTAATAATGGAAGAACATAATATTAAATACAACTAAACAGTACAAATGAATGACAGAATGCAGGGTTCAACCTTTATTTCAATGATAAGTTGGGAGAGGAAAAAGTCGAAACACTACAGTAGCACATGTTTTAACAAGACTACCCTTATTGAACTTTAACTTAATTTGATTTCATTTTGAAGAGTCAAATTGCATTCATTGATCTGTCCCCTGACACACCCGTCTTCAGAAGGTTCAGATCACATATAGTTAACTATATGCCTGCGCACAAATTAAGCCTGATCTGCATTTATCTACTGTATGATGCATATATAGTTGTACTGACGAGTTTTCTTTTGATTTCTATCTTTTACTCAAATCATAATCAAATCGAGTTACTGTCCTATGTTAGGAATATTTCTATTGATTTTCTCCATCTATAAAATGTTTTGATTGGAAGCACCTCTCTTGACATTTGAACTTTTAAGGCTAGAAACTTAGTATTCCAATATGAATCAATAGAAGGAGAGAATCCGATATTAATAGTGAGAATGAACATGATGGTTTTACAGCGTTTAAGAGAATTCTCATACAAGTTGAGTTCATGATACCATAATGTAATTATGTGCTAATCCCTCTGTTCCAATAGCTAAGGTGTTTTAGTTTGTTATAAGTGTCAAACTTCTCTACATATGCAATATCAAGTTAGTTTATTTGGTATTATAGGAGCTGTCTATACATTTTTTATGGTCAGAATTAGAGAAGTTTGACTTAGGATAAAACTAAAACAGCTTACTTATAGTACACTCTGCACAACAAACAACAGTTATGATTAGATATAAACAATACAATATAGGGTGTATAAATTAAAGATGAAAAGAATATTTAAATCCTTTTACTATGTATCTAAACATAATATATATCTAAGCACATAGCAAAAGCTATGTATCTAGAAAAGCCAAAATGTCTTATAATTTGGAATCAAGGGAGTTCAATCCATTTCAAAGTTTTTGGTTTCATGCCTCCAAATTTTATATCACTCAATCATCTATACCAAAACTACACAATTTAAAATTATTGGATAACGATCTTACTTTTGTTTGAATGGTCAAGGTGGATTTCCCCACCCGAGTTTGCATTGATAAGTTATGGCACAACCATAGGTCGGCGATGTTTTTTAGAGAAAAATGACGCAAATCCCTTTAATTCTAGGAAACTACCTTGTTAATCTAGGCATCATCATATCAGATGATTGTTTGTACAGAAATTGGCCATCCAACGTGAGATAGGATGTCGATGGCACCACTATCATCTATATACCACCACTATTGGGTTTTCACCTAGAGAGCCCCTAATGATTGGGAAGAAGAGGCACTGTGACAATGTGTTCAAGAAGAAAAGCGCAGCACCAGAGTGTCAATGTCATCAGCACATGCAAAAAGTTCAGCATTTTTTGCCCAAGGATTTATATCTTCCGTGGACCACAGTCACAATTGTGGAGGGCATCAGTAGGGTCCAGCCACTGACCTAATATGAAGCATGTAGAGAAGAACATGACAACCATGGCCAGCAACCCGCCACTAAAACCCCATATATCGCCAACCTCAGTTTTTTTTCCTTTTTGATCTCATCATCTATGTTTTTTATCTATCAAAAAAATGTTAGTTAATGTGCCAAATTATGTGCTATATATTCATGTTGATATAATAAAAAAATGTTTGATCAGGTGGAGGAGGGCTTCACTGTAACTGCGGAGGAGATCCTTGGCAGACTCAACTCTGCACTAGTGCACAACCAGCATAACAGATGCTGCAACAGCACTGATGAGTGATGAGGAAACAACAAACTAGTTAATCTAGCGCACGGCCTATATATATGTAAATATCCGCGGCGGTATGAAATTAAAAGTCCGACGGTATATGATGCTGAGTGTTTCTTCTTCTTTGATAGATAAAAAACAAACAAGTTTACGGCTTGAGTTTTTTTCCCCTTATTACGTCCCTTCACGTAACGTGCATGGGATTGACCATGCACAGTCCATGCATGCATGAGGATGCACGCACACTAGTGGATCGATGTGCTCGCGCGCAACGAGAATTCCTGCGCCACGTGTTTGCAATAATATACGACCTTGTTTAGATGGCGTGAAAAGTTGAAAGCTTTTCGAGATTTTCCGTCACACCAAATTGTTGCATATATGCATGGAGCATTAAATGTAGATAAAAAAATAATTAATTACATAGTTTATCTGTAATTTGGAAGACAAATCTTTTGAGCCTACTTATATCATGGTAAAATAATAATTACTAAATACAAACGAAAGTGCTACAGCACTTTTCTGACAAATTTTTTATCCTCTAAACAAGGCCAAGTTGGCGCTAGCTTCGCATGCAACATGCAACGCACCCATGCAGCAAGAAAGTGGCTTCACTATTGTACGTGTTTGTGTCCCGGAAAATTAAGCGCACAAGATGAGTTCAGACTTCAGAGGGTCACTTCCAAGTTCCAACCAAACAAATCGCGCAAGTACCTGCAGGCAAGTGGCCTGCATGCAAGTTGTCAGGTTAGTTGATTTGAACCACCAAAGACGTGCTTGTAAAGTTATTTATATATATAGCTATGTACGGTCGAGGAAACTGATGCTATATATAATACAGCCATGTTTATTGCGATCGATGTACTATATATAGGTTGTGACCGTACATACCCATGCTGTTTAGGTCGGTCGATCTTTTATCCATGCATTTACGATTAATCAGTTCAGAAAGAAGATTCAGAGGTAAGTTAAATGATTAATATGTGATGTTATGAGATGAAATTGTGCCTCAACGACTATAAATTTATTACAGTGACATTTACAGAGTCTCGCTGTTCTTTCTCAGTAATAGCGTGGATACAATTTTAAACTAATGCAGATGTTCTTGTAGTCAATCATCTGGGATCGAGGAAACTGATGAAGAATTGGATCAGGAATTGTTTTGTGGTAACTAAGTTACCTGGGAGAAATTTCTTGGGGAAAAAGAATTTGAAAGTATTTTCTTCGCCCTTAAAAGAATATAAATCTAGGATTGCATGGAATCAAACTATTTCAAATTGCAAATTTATATAAAAAAGTATCAATATATATTTATGATACTAAATAAGTGTCATTAGATTCGTTTGTCGAATATATTTTCGTGATACACCTTTCATGTTATAAACTTTGGTCAAACTTTATATAGTTTGATGACTAATGACATGAATATACAATTCCATCTTTTGGGGGACGGATGGGGTGGTTCTGTCCTAGTTTTTTTTGGTTGGGACGATTCTAGTTTTTTGTTTGGTGGTAGGGATAGGGTTATCCATGTTTTTTTTGTTTGGCTCAAGGAACGAAGAAGGATATGGAATGGAAATCGTTATGTATTCCTTAGCGATGGGTCCAAATGTCATTCTCCTTTTCACCCTCTTCCTCCCATCATCTCCCCAAAACCTGAGCACACAAGAAAAAAAGCATGGTCGGCACAGTGGCGACGCGTGGCCAGCCTAGGGGCGTGGCATCCTCGGCGGTGCATGGCCAGCCAAGGGGCATGGCCGCCCCGACGGTGTGCGACCAGCATAGGCGGCGCAACCTCCTCGACAGCACAATGTTCAGCCAAGGGGGCGTGGCTTGCCCAGGGGCTCAGGCAGCCCGACGTGACCCTACCGGCAGTGGCGCGGGAGGGCCCGCTCCCTAACGGAGGTGCGGTGTGGTGTGGGAAAGCCACCGCACCAGCGGGGATGACGGCATTGTGACGCGAGGGAGAGACCGACAGGAGTCTGAGCGATGGAGGAAGAAGAGAAAACAAAGGGCACTGCTAGCGCCCGGACGTCCGGATCTGGGCGCTAGCGGCTGGACGCCATACCAGGTCACGCCACATGGAGGAAGACACCGCACCAGCCCGCTCGACACGGGGAATCAAAACAAAAACAGAAAACAAAATCGCAACCCACCCCCGCCCACCCCCTCTCCCGCATGGGTGCGAACCAAAAGATGTGCACCCCCCCTCCGCGCACGGATCTGCCCCTACCACAACCTCACCGACCCCGCACCTCTACTCTCGGCATCAGCTCAATTCCATACACCGACGACTGATGCAAAAATAGAGGTGGTAGGGAGAGAGATGCAAAAACCTAGATCTACATATGAAACATTCAAAAATACAACTGTTGCAACATACATCCTATGGTTGTTAAAACAAAAAAAACATGCTACTGAAACACTCAGTTCTACCCTACTGAGACACCCCAGAAACACCCCCCAGTTTGGATTACTAAAAACAATTGAACCCTTCTTATTGAAACACCCAGATTAAACTTCCGAAACACTCCAGTTTGGACTACTGAAACACTTGAAAAACTCTGGTTGAAACACCTAGAAATGAACTACTGAAACACCAATCTTGAACTACTAAAACACCTAGAGAGAACCCCAGTTTGACTACTGACACCCAGAAAAAACACCCATCTTTGAACTACTAAAACACCTAGTTTTAACTACTGAAACACCCATCTTTAAACTACTGAAACACCTAGTTTTCGACTACTGAAACACTCGTCTTTGAACTACTGAAAAATACCTAGTTTCAACTACTGAAACACACATCATTGAACTACTGAAACACCTAGTTTAAACTACTGAAACACCCATCTTTGAACTACTAAAACACCTAGTTTCAACTACTGAAAAAACCCATCTTTGAACTACTGAAACACCTAGTTTCAACTACTGAAACACCCATCTTTCAACTTCTGAAAACACCCAGAAAAAATAAAATAACGATCTAAAACACACATCAACACCAACTGAAACACTACTGAAACAAATGCAAAACAACCATTGCAACAAGTCAAAACGAAAAAAAGGGAGGCGAAAGGGAGGAAAGCTCATACAACATGCCCACATCTGCTTCTCTAACATCCAAAAAGTTCTACTGATACATACCTTTCGAGCAAATGAAACAACAGAAAAAACTACTAAAAACAGAGAGAGTGGAGAGGGGGAATGCCGCCAGCGCCGCCAGATCTGCATCGCCCCCCATGGATCCACCACGGGGGGCCGCTGCTACATGCATCCACCACCGGGGAAGCGCCCTCATGCCACCGTTGATGTGGGAGAGGCGTGCCAGGGTGGACAACCGTCACCGAGTAGCCGGATCTGCGCAGCCCCCTAAGGATCCACCATGGGGGAGCATGCCGTCGTCAAGGTGGAGGAGGACGCTCCGCGGTGGAGTAGACCACCCACGCCGCTAGATCTATGCCTCCCCCCATGGATCCACCTCGGGGGAGGCGCGGAGCTCCATGGGTCCGCCCCGGGGAAAGGCCATCCATGATGGCCACCACAGTTGCAAGAGGGCACGGTTGGGTGGAGAAGGTAGCCATGGCATGCTTGAGAGAGGGAGAAGGAGGAGACCGCAGTGCAGCGTGGGGTGGAGCGGCGACAAGCGCGAACGCCTGTGGCAGAGACGGCGAGGCGTGCGTGGCAACGAGTGAGGTGGAGTGCTGAAGCAAAGTGTGAGCGCGTGGGGGACGAGGGGATAAGGGTCGCGAGCATGTGGCGCGGGGTTCGGAAGGAGTGGAGGAGCGCGAGCCACATCCGCGTCCGGACAAAAGACACACATCGGACGCGTGTAGGATAGCTTTACCAGAAAACAAAGGGCACCTGAAAGGTCTTGATGGCTAGAGGGGGGGTGAATAGCCTTTTAAAAACTTTCTACAAAGACAAGCTAAACAAGTTTATCAATATAACAACTAGCGAGATGCGAGTTTTGCTTAGCCTAAGGGGTGTTTGCAAGCCACCTATTCAATTCACAATACTAGTATTTGCACTCAACCGCACAAGTCAAACCGAGAAGGTAACTATAATTACAACTAGCAAGCTACACAAAGGAGCTACTAAAGCAAAGCTAACTAGCTAGCAAAGATAACTAAGAAAGTAATGCGGAGTTGAGTTAGGAGGGTATCACCGAGGGGCGAAGTATTGAGCCAATCAATTAATATGATCAAGAGATGAATACCAAGATAACCGAACACCGGGATCAATCAATCACAATATGAAAGTGATGACTCGAAGATTTATCCCCAGGTTCACGTGCTTGCCGGCACGCTAGTCCCCGTTGTGTCCCTCTTCACCACGTGGTTCGGTGGCTAATCGGTCACACACCGAGCCTCTCAAAAGGCGCCACAAGAACCTACCAAATGGCAAAAGGTTGCAATGACACGAGCAATTCACTAGCGTTGCCTTTGGCGCTTCGCCGAGGTAGGCACAAACCCCTTACAATCACCGGAGGTGGCCAAGAACAATCACCAACTCTTGCCAATGCCTCCAAGCTGCTCCAAGCCGTCTAGGTGGCGGCAACCACCAAGAGAAACAAGAATCCCGCAGCAAATCAACCACCAAGTGCCAACTAGATGCTATCTCACAATGCAAATGCACTTGGATCACTCAATCTCACTTCGAATATGCAAAGAAGCAAGAGAGATGAGTGGGAGGGGAGTTGCTTAGCTCAAAGTGCTCACAAGTATGTCAAATGTTCGAGAGAGAGAGCCTTGAGCCGGCCAACGAGTATTTATAGACGTACCCCTTCGAATATAGCCGTTAGAAACTTAAACAGCCGAAATCGGGCTGACCGGACGCGCTGGTCCAACTGACCGGACGCGCCGGTCGCCCAACGGCTAACTCGTGAAGTACTGACCGGACGCGCTGGTCCAAACGACCGGACGCGCTGGTCGCCCAACGGCTAACTGTGAAGCAACGACCGGACGCGCTGGTCCAACTGACCGGACGCGCCGGGAACGACCGGACGCGCTGGTCCCGTGAAGGACCAGACGCGCTGGTCACCTGAGCAGCGCTCAACGAAATAGTGACCGGACGCGCTGAAGTAAATGACCGGACGCGACAGTGACAGCGTCCGGTTAGAGTCCAGTAAGCTCCCTGAACGACCGGACGCGTCCGATCATCAGTGACCGGACGTGCCTCGCGTCTGATCATCGAACTGAAAAACGCGCAGACACTGAACACTGACCGGACGCGTCCGGTCATGCAAGGACCGCGTCCGGTTCAGCGTCCGGTCACCTCTGTGACCTCCGTTCGCCTCCGTTTCTTTTCCGGACTTCCGGCGTAGTGGAAAATAATCGTTTCAACTTCTCGAAAACGCCTGAATCCCGCCTCGCAAGCTCGGTGGGAGGGAGAGAGGAACCCAAACCCTCTCTACCGCTCAAACTCCACCGCCGTCGCAAACGTGCTAACATCACCAAGTGATCTCGTCATGTGTGAGTGTGTTAGCATTTTCACAATCATTTTTCGAGGCGATATTAGTTCTATCCAAATGCATATGATCATGAAATGCACATCTAGAGGCACTTAGGAGTTCAATAGCCGCGTCATTCCCCTCTTTATAGTACGGCTATCTATCCTATAATGTAACCACACCCACTAGGTGTCTTGGTTACTAAAACACAACCCCTAAGCATATACCTTTGCCTTGATCACATAGGGTTGCGTCCAAATCCAAGTGTGGCCATCATGATCACCATGTCCATCTTGCCACCAACCTTGGAGTGTACTAATCCTCATATGCTACATACAACTTAGGCATAGGATTAGTACTTAGGCATTGTCACTAATTACCAACACCAAACATAGGACTTTCAATCTCCCCCTTGTTGGTAATTGGTGACAAACCTTTCACAAAGATATTATGATAAAATTTTGATTGAACCCATGTCACATTGTCCAAGTATATTACCATGTGTAAGAATTATGGACATGTGATCATGAATTCAAATTGATAGCAATGGCTCCCCCTACATGTATGCTATATGTTTGGATTTTGGAAGCATACATGTTAGATAGGAAAGATTAGGAGCATTGTCTACCAATAGGTGCTAAGTGTTTTAGATTATAGACCTTTGAAGCGTGATACCATCGGAGTAGCGATAAACACCATCTTAGCACCTTGTGTAGTTAGATTCCACTTGAAAAGCACAAACATAACTAGAAACCTCGTGAGATCAACATTATAAGCAAGGCTCTAGTACCATTTTGAAAAACATGAAGCAAGAAAAATCTAACTACTTCCTATTCATACTAGTACCTCAATGCATCATTCAAATTATACTAGCAAGACACCACACAAGCAATGTATCGGAGAGAACGAAATGCACAACTATGCATCATACATATGAAGTGCACATAGAAATGCAACATTCATGTTTAAAGAGCTTGCTCCCCCTACTTGTGTGCTCAAAATTTTAGTTGATCCCCTTCTTTTATCAATTCTCCCCTTTAGGTTTTCTCTCCTTTTAGAATCTATCTTGTGAACAACATTTTCTCCCCCACAACATTTTCTTCCCCTTTGAGTTCTATCTTTGTGAACAATATTTTCTCCCCCTTTGGCACCAATTGACCACAAGGAGCAAACTTTAGATAGATTATCATGTTGAAATATGGGGTGAGGATCAAGTTTATGATTCAACCTAGATTGCTTGCATAAATAAAATACTTCGGTTTGATCTAAGGGCAAGCTTCTTCACACCTCACTAGTAGGGTTATCATGCACCATGTTGAAGCAAATATTTAGACAAGTTTTCTAGATTAAACACTTAGGATCACAAGCTACTTAAACAAGTTATATGCTACCACTAGATCATACAAGTCATGGAAACAATAGTGGCACCATATAAACTTCAAATTCATTTAATTTTCATGAATGATCCTAGAACATAAGAAATCATGACTAGATGCACTAAACATGTCCTTAGTATAGAATGTATGACATGTCAACCAATTGTACCTTGGGGCTCGAAGGAGAGGCATGTCATATCATGGGAGTGCATCAACTCATGTTGGAGAAGTCAAGTATGTTCAACTCATTCTTTAGCTTGTGAAATCTCTTCTCATCAAGTGGCTTGGTGAATAGATCGGCTAATTGATCTTCGGTGCCCACACTCTCAATAGCAATGTCACCCTTTTGTTGATGATCTCTAATGAAATGATGGCGAACATCAATATGCTTTGTTCTTTGATGTTGAATCGGATTGTTAGTTAGCTTCACGGCACTTTCATTGTCACATAGCAATGGTACATTCTTGAAATTGATTCCAAAATCCTTCAATGTTGCCTTCATCCACAAGATTTGTGCACAACAACTACCCGCGGCGATGTATTCGGCTTCGGCGGTAGATAGTGCAATACTATTTTGCTTCTTGGATGACCATGAGACAAGTGATCTTCCCAACAATTGACATATCCCAGAAGTGCTCTTTCTCTCCACTTTATCACCGGCATAGTCGGAATCCGAATATCCAACTAGCTCAAATCTTGCACCTTTGGGATACCACAATCCAACATCTTGTGTATGCTTTAAGTACCTCAATATTCTCTTTGTTGCCTTCAAATAACTTTCTCTTGGTGAGGCTTGAAATCTTGCACACATACATACACTAAACATCACATCGGGCCTTGATGCCGTCACATAGAGTAGGCTACCAATCATTGATCTATATAGCTTTTGATCCACCATGTTGCCACTCTTGTCACTATCCAAACTTCCACTAGTGCCCATTGGGGTTGTAATACTCTTTGCATCTTCCATTCCAAACTTCTTGAGCATATCTTTGATGTACTTGGTTTGGCTTACAAATGTTCCTTCCTTCATTTGTTTGATTTGAAGTCCAAGAAAGAAACTAAGTTCACCAATCATTGACATTTCAAATTCCTTTGCCATCATTTTCCCAAACTCATCACAATAATCTTGATTGGTTGAACCGAATATGATATCATCAACATATATTTGCAATACAAATAAGTCTTTCCCAATCTTCTTGGTGAATAGTGTTGTATCAACTTTGCCCATGACAAATCCTTTGGATAGCAAGAAGTCCCTCAATCTTTCATACCATGCTCTAGGTGCTTGCTTTAATCCATACAAAGCCTTCCTTAACTTGTATACATGATTGGGTTTCTTGTCATCTTCAAAACCGGGAGGTTGCTCCACATACACCTCCTCTTGAATGTACCCATTGAGAAATGCACTCTTCACATCCATTTGAAATAGCTTGATATTGTGAGCACAAGCATAGGCAAGTAAGATCCTAATTGCTTCCAATCTTGCAACCGGGGCATAAGTTTCACCAAAGTCAAGACCCTCTATTTGTGTGTAACCTTGAGCCACTAGTCTTGCTTTGTTCCTTACTACTATCCCATCTTGATCTTGCTTGTTGCGAAAGACCCATCTTGTTCCAATGACATTGTGATCCTTAGGCCTTTCAACTAGTTCCCATACTTCATTTCTCTTGAAGTTGTTGAGCTCTTCATGCATTGCATTTACCCAATCCGGATCTCTCAATGCTTTATCAATGTCCTTGGGTTCTTCCATTGACACAAAAGAAGAGTGAGCACAAAATGATGTCAATCTTGATCTAGTTTGTACTCCTCTTTGTATGTCACCAATGATAGAATCCAATGGATGGTCTCTTGCAATATTAGTTGGTTGAAGCACTTGGACTTGATTGCTTGAATGTTGATGTTGATCATGAGTTGGAGATGATGAACTAGCCACTTGTTGATCTTGTTGCACTTGAGATGATGTACTAGCTTGATTTTGCATTAGAGAACCACTAGCTTGTGTAATTGGACTTTGGAGCACTTGATCTTTGTCATCATCCACATGAATTACTTGTTTTGGTCTAATATCGCCAATATCCATCTCTTTCATAGCATTACTCAATTGAGTTCCTCTCACATCATCCAAGTTATCTTCTTCATCTTGAGAACCATTTGTTTCATCAAACTCAACATCATACACTTCTTCAAGTTGACCATTAGCCAAATTCCAAACTCTATAAGCTTTGCTAGTAGTTGAGTAACCAAGTAGGAAGCCTTCATCACATTTCTTCTCAAACTTGCTCAATCTAGTGCATTTCTTCAAGATATAGCATTTACAACCAAATACCCGAAAGTATGCAATGTTGGGCTTTCTTCCATTTAAGATCTCATATGGTGTCTTCTCAAGGAACTTGTGGCAATAGAGACGGTTGCTATAAAAGCAAGCCGTGTTGATTGCTTCGGCCCAAAATGAATGACTCACATTATACTCATTCAACATTGATCTTGCCATATCAATTAAGGTTCTATTCTTCCTTTCAACTAGGCCATTTGATTGAGGTGTATACTTGGCCGAGAATTGATGCTTGATTCCAAGCTCCTCACATAGCTCATCAACTCTTGTGTTTCTAAACTCACTTCCATTGTCACTTCTTACTTTCTTGATTGTGGTCTCAAACTCATTTTGCACTCTCTTGATGAACTTCTTGAATATGTCAAATACATCACTCTTGTCCACAAGAAAGAATACCCATGTGTATCTAGTGAAATCATCCACAATCACAAAACCATACTTATTGCCACCAATGCTTGTGTATGTAGTTGGCCCAAATAGATCCATGTGCAACAACTCAAATGTCTTGGAAGTACTCATAATGCTCTTCAATGGATGAGTGTTGCCTACTTGCTTTCCGGCTTGACATGCACTACATAGCTTATCCTTCTCAAATGTGACATCCTTCAAGCCTCTAACTAAGTCATGCTTTACTAACTTGTTCAATTGCTTCATGCCAACATGACCAAGTCTTCTATGCCATAACCAACCCATACTTGATTTGGTGAGCAAGCATGTTGAAAGTTGAGTGTCACTAGCATTGAAATCAACCAAGTATAGATTCTCAAATCTAAAGCCTTTGAAGATCAAGTTAGAGCCATCAACACTAACTATCTCCACATCATCAACACCAAAAATGCACTTGAAACCTAGATCACACAATTGAGCAACCGACAACAAGTTGAAATTGAGCTTTTCAACTAGTAGCACATTAGAGATGCTATGATCATTTGAGATTGCAATCCTTCCAAGAGCCTTTACATTACCCTTGCTATTGTCACCAAATGTGATGCTATCAATGCCACTATCATTTGATTTGAGAGAGTTGAACATTCTTGAATCACCGGTCATATGTTGAGAGCACCCACTATCAAGCACCCAATGCCTTCCTCCGGCCTTGTAATTTACCTACAAAACAAATTAATGTTTCTTAGGTACCCATACTTGCTTGGGTCCTTGGAGGTTAGTAACTAAGCTCTTTGGTACCCAAATGGCCTTCTTCTTTGGGCCCACGATTGGTGTACCAACAAACCTAGCACGCACACCTTTCTCACCCTTGGTAAGCACATAACAAGAATCAAAAGGAATGCAATCCATTTTAGCATGAAACTTATTGTTGTTCTTGTTCATTTTATTACAATTAATCTCTAGATGCCCAACTTGCTTGCATCTATTGCAATAACGACCATTGCCCTTCACAAAGCGAGGCTTTGGAGTAGCAAAGGCCGCCTTGCCCTTTTTGGGAGTATAGCCCAAACCCTCTTTGTTAAGAGAGAACCTTTGGCTACCCAAGCATTTTAGCAAGCGAGCATCCCCACCATAGGCATTGCCTAATGCGCGGGTGAGATCATCCACCTCTCTCTTGAGAGTCTTATTCTCAACCACAAGTGATGAATCACTAGTAGTAGAGGTAGAGTTGGTTGTGGTGGATGATGATGAGCTACATGAAGCATTAGTAGGACCAACAAATAAAGAATCATCAATAATATCACATGTTAGTCCAATATCACAAGTGACAATCACTTGCTCCTCCTTAGCTTCCTTCATGAGCTTCTCCAACTTGAGGTCCTTTTCCTTGATGAGCTCAAGTAGAGTGGAGTGGGCTTCCTTAAGCCTAGTGTGAGCAATTTCAAGATCCTCGTGGTCTTCCTTTAGACACTCACGAGAAGCCTCTAGCTCATCAAAGGATTTCCTAAGAGCTTTGAGCTCTTGTTC
This sequence comes from Saccharum hybrid cultivar R570, assembly GCA_038087645.1. Lineage (NCBI taxonomy): Eukaryota > Viridiplantae > Streptophyta > Magnoliopsida > Poales > Poaceae > Saccharum > Saccharum hybrid cultivar. The sequence continues at coordinate 30,068,564 of JAQSUU010000001.1, read as the reverse complement.
AATTCCTTTGCACTCCTTACTCTTTTTGAGAGCAACAAGCTCCTCCATCAAGGCATCATTTTCATTGCACTTAGCAATGAGCTCTTGTTCCAAGATTTTGCACTTCTTGGTTGTCCTCTTGTAGCCCTTGCTCATTTGATCTATTACGCCTAATAGATCATCCTTGGAGTAGTCCTCATCCTCCTCATCATCACTCCTACAATCATCACTAGCACAAGAATCATCATCACTATCATCATATTTTACCTTGGTAGGCTTGGCCATAAGGCATGTCGATGTAGTGTCGAAGATGGATGGCTTGTTGGAGAGGGCGATGTTTGCAATGGCTCGCCGAGTGATCCTCTCATCATCACTAGAGCTTGCATCATCATCACTATCAGAGTTGTCACTATCCCAAGTGACTACATAACCACCACCCTTCTTCTTCTTGTTGAAGGTGAAGCTCTTCTTTGTTTTCTTCTCATTCTCTTTCTTATCTTTCTTGTTCTTCTTGAGCTTCAAGTCCCCATTATGAAGTCTCTTATCTTCATAGGGGCAATCCCCCACTATGTGATTGGGGTTATTGCAATTGTAGCAAAGGGTCTTTGCCTTTATAGTGTCTCTTCTCTTTCTTGCCCCATATCCTTTCTTCTTCATGAACCTTCCCATCTTGTGCACAAGGAGGGCCATGGTCTCATCATCGAATGGATCATCATCATCACTCTCCACCTTGTTCTTGCCCTTAGAGGATGAAGCCTTGAATGCAATGGGCTTCTCTTGCTTGACCTTGGTCTCCTTCTTCTCTTCTACCTCATCTTCATCATCATTGTATTGGGCATCGGTCATTATATCTCCAAGCATATTGGTTGGTTTGACCTTATCCAATCCCTCTCTAAAGATCATTCTTCTCAAGGTGGCAAACTTCTTGGGTAAGCACATCAAGAACTTGTGTGAGAAGTCCTTGTCCTCAACCTTCTCCCCAAGCCCCTTGAGATCATTGACAATGACTTGGAGCCTATAGAACATCTCCGGTATGGACTCATCATCCTTCATCTTGAAGCTTGCAAACTTATCCTTGAGCATATAGAGCTTGGCACTCTTTACCGTTGAAGTGCCCTCATATGTTTCCTCTAATCTTGTCCAAAGCTCATTTGCCTTTTCAAGATCTTTGATTTGCTCAAATACTTTATCATCAACGGCCTGACAGATTGTGGCAAGTGCCGCCGTATTGCATTATTTGTTGATGTGGTCATTGGGAGTGAGGTTTTCCTCATCAAGAATGATGTATCCTTCTTTGGTCACATCCCAAACCTTCTCATGTATATTGCCTAGATATAGCTTCATCTTCCTTTTCCAATGATCAAAGGAAGAGACGCCATCAAAGAATGGAGGCTTGCCATTAACATGATTGAACATAACTTGAGCCATCTTACACCGAGGTTGTTAAGCCTTACAAACGGTGACCACGGCTCTGATACCACGTGAAAGGTCTTGATGGCTAGAGGGGGGGTGAATAGCCTTTTAAAAACTTTCTACAAAGACAAGCTAAACAAGTTTATCAATATAACAACTAGCGAGATGCGAGTTTTGCTTAGCCTAAGGGGTGTTTGCAAGCCACCTATTCAATTCACAATACTAGTATTTGCACTCAACCGCACAAGTCAAACCGAGAAGGTAACTACAATTACAACTAGCAAGCTACACAAAGGAGCTACTAAAGCAAAGCTAACTAGCTAGCAAAGATAACTAAGAAAGTAATGCGGAGTTGAGTTAGGAGGGTATCACCGAGGGGCGAAGTATTGAGCCAATCAATTAATATGATCAAGAGATGAATACCAAGATAACCGAACACCGGGATCAATCAATCACAATATGAAAGTGATGACACGAAGATTTATCCCGAGGTTCACGTGCTTGCCGGCACGCTAGTCCCCGTTGTGTCCCTCTTCACCACGTGGTTCGGTGGCTAATCGGTCACACACCGAGCCTCTCAAAAGGCGCCACAAGAACCTACCAAATGGCAAAAGGTTGCAATGACATGAGCAATTCACTAGCGTTGCCTTTGGCGCTTCGTCGAGGTAGGCACAAACCCCTTACAATCACCGGAGGTGGCCAAGAACAATCACCAACTCTTGCCAACGCCTCCAAGCTGCTCCAAGCCGTCTAGGTGGCGGCAACCACCAAGAGAAACAAGAATCCCGCAGCAAATCAACCACCAAGTGCCAACTAGATGCTATCTCACAATGCAAATGCACTTGGATCACTCAATCTCACTTCGAATATGCAAAGAAGCAAGAGAGATGAGTGGGAGGGGAGTTGCTTAGCTCAAAGTGCTCACAAGTATGTCAAATGTTCGAGAGAGAGAGCCTTGAGCCGGCCAACGAGTATTTATAGACGTACCCCTTCGAATATAGCCGTTAGAAACTTAAACAGCCGAAATCGGGCTGACCGGACGCGCTGGTCCAACTGACCGGACGCGCCGGTCGCCCAACGGCTAACTCGTGAAGTACTGACCGGACGCGCTGGTCCAAACGACCGGACGCGCTGGTCGCCCAACGGCTAACTGTGAAGCAACGACCGGACGCGCTGGTCCAACTGACCGGACGCGCCGGGAACGACCGGACGCGCTGGTCCCGTGAAGGACCAGACGCGCTGGTCACCTGAGCAGCGCTCAACGAAATAGTGACCGGACGCGCTGAAGTAAATGACCGGACGCGACAGTGACAGCGTCCGGTTAGAGTCCAGTAAGCTCCCTGAACGACCGGACGCGTCCGATCATCAGTGACCGGACGCGCCTCGCGTCTGATCATCGAACTGAAAAACGCGCAGACACTGAACACTGACCGGACGCGTCCGGTCATGCAAGGACCGCGTCCGGTTCAGCGTCCGGTCACCTCTGTGACCTCCGTTCGCCTCCGTTTCTTTTCCGGACTTCCGGCGTAGTGGAAAATAATCGTTTCAACTTCTCGAAAACGCCTGAATCCCGCCTCGCAAGCTCGGTGGGAGGGAGAGAGGAACCCAAACCCTCTCTACCGCTCAAACTCCACCGCCGTCGCAAACGTGCTAACATCACCAAGTGATCTCGTCATGTGTGAGTGTGTTAGCATTTTCACAATCATTTTTCGAGGCGATATTAGTTCTATCCAAATGCATATGATCATGAAATGCACATCTAGAGGCACTTAGGAGTTCAATAGCCGCGTCATTCCCCTCTTTATAGTACGGCTATCTATCCTATAATGTAACCACACCCACTAGGTGTCTTGGTTACTAAAACACAACCCCTAAGCATATACCTTTGCCTTGATCACATAGGGTTGCGTCCAAATCCAAGTGTGGCCATCATGATCACCATGTCCATCTTGCCACCAACCTTGGAGTGTACTAATCCTCATATGCTACATACAACTTAGGCATAGGATTAGTACTTAGGCATTGTCACTAATTACCAACACCAAACATAGGACTTTTAGCACCGACGTCAGGAGGGGATGAAGCGGTACCTCACATCTCAAGGGACCAGGAAGGATGGTATTTTTAGGTATATTATATCATTTGGGTACCGTCCTATCCCCTGTGTCCACAGACAAACACCGGGACGAAGTGGGATATCTCACCTTGCCTGAGTTCTGTCCCCAAACCAAACTCTACCTAAGCAAATACAATATAATACTATGTTATTACCTACTTAAATGTGTGTTGTGGTGTACTATTGTAAAGTAAAATATGTACATGCACGTAGTTAGCTGATAAGTGCAATTACAATAAGCAATTGTGCTGCAAACCTTGTGAGAATGATTGTATATGTCGTAGAGGCCGGAATTACTCTCTTTTTCAAAAAGATGCTCATGGAATATGGCAGGATTAGAATGATGGACCAGGCTCTCGACGAAGGTATAACACAGCTAAGGGAGTAGTGCACTAGTGCAGGAACGATCTTTGCTTCCGGTGGGGAACCCCCTCTAGTCCCGGTTCCCCACCCGGGAGCAAGCATCCGGGACTAAAGAGGGTCCTTTAGTCCCGGGTCAGACACTGCGACTAAAGGAAGACCTTTTGTTTTTTCTTTTTTGTTTTCTTTTCATTATTTGATTGATTTTGGTTTGAAACTAGGTTTTTAAATTCGTATTCAAGCATTATTGAATGGATTAAATTAATAACAAGTATAAAACTATATATATATTTACATGCATGCATGCACACATATATATGTATTTTACATCATATTATTTCATGTGCGTATATTACAAAAGTTTTAATTACAGTAATTGTGATATAACAAATTCCCTCCCTCATCCGGCCTCTACGTCGGCTTCCATGGCTGTGTGGGGGTCATAATGGAACTCGCCTTTGGAGTCGATGACCTGGTCATTAAGAAATCCAGCTATGGACTCCTGAATTGCTTTGAGCTGGTCTTGTCATACGACCTTTGCAGCCAACCATTTATCCTACAGGTTTGAATTAAAGAAAAATGAATTAATATATGTATATATGTATAAAGACATATAGTAAGCACAAATAATAATAATTAAATAAATATATAGTGTAGTTTAACGTACTTTGAGTCTCTCTTTGTTAGTTCTATGTGCGCATTCGTTAATAAACTCGTAGACATAGTAACCACAAAAGTTGTTCCCCGGTTCCTGCCTCAGACACCACTTTACGAGAAAAAGATTCGTCATCCAATCTGGTGATCCGGTGAAAGCTATATGTTTAATTAATAAAGATCGATGATGCGATGCAGGGGACTTACTTTCAAAGGAATTACATGCAGTGGAGCTTTGCATTTTCCCATGTGTTGATTCTCAATAAAGGTTTTCCAAACACTGCCCAATAAAATAAAAATTTTGCACGTCGTCAGATATAGTTAATCATCTTGTGTGTGTATATATATATAGTTGCTAGAGAGATACCGAAATTACCTCAGGATAATATCTATCATATCTTGGTAGTCTTGTTGTGGTTTTCTCATCGAGTCATAGATTATCAATTGACTTTTGACCAGATCGATGTCCATCAATATCCAATGATTGATGCATGTGTTTATAGGCATATAATGCATAACACTCATTAATTAACTAGAATCAACATATGAGCCATTAAGGATCGATGATCGACATTATTAACACTCACTTGAAGTTGTAGGGGAAGAGTATATCCTGCTTGTGGCGTTGGTTCACTAAGAACTTCACGAGGTTGCTCTCTGACTCAGGCTTCCAATTAGGCTTGGGAGTAACTGGGTCTTTGAATACAATATTGGGATCCACAAAGCCAACTTCATTGCAGCCTTTCTTTTTGCGCTCTGTCATTGTAAATCTACATATATATATACTTGTTAGGATAATTTATATGCATATACTTGTAATAATAGATCTTTGAAATTATTTCTTATAGGCAATAGCAGCTAATCATAGCTTTGTCCAGAGAGTTTAGGTGGCATAGTTGATGAAATTTTGCATAATGAACATACATAACGTCATCGCCACGGAACCAATGTTCGTCTCTAATTCTGACACCAAGATATTCGTCTCCTTTAGCAGACGCCTGCATGTATCACTTGTTTAGTAGGTACATTTGCGTCCCCAGATCACCTAAGGCTTCAGGGTTGTATAAACTCTGGCCTAGTACAAATTTTTTCTTCCAAAGATCAACCTCCTGCACACTCTCAATGTTTCCATGACCAAACATCTGGTAAAGGTCGAGACCAATCTCTTCAATAAATTCACCAAGGTGATCCAAATCGACATCCGGAGGTATGTTTACCTGATGCATCAATCCTAAATTCGAACCATATTCATTACCAACAACTAGCGGGGGGACTGATTGGTGCGATTGTTGTCCGAGTTGTGCAACTCCTTTCCTGCCCGCTTCTTTTTCTGTGCCATCTCAATTGACTTGGTGAGAGTGCGGTCATAGTCCGTTAACGTTGCTTTGGACGGCTTATGAGATTCCCGCTGATGTTGCTGATAAGAAGCCACCTTTTTTCTTAAATATCTGGAGCTATGAAGAAGTACGGTTTCTCCGGGTTTCTCCTTACTTCTTGATCCTTTTTTAGTTTGTCATAGAATCTAGACATATCTTTTTTATATGCATCAGTTACTTGTTCCTTTTCTTCAGATATTATTTTGGGAATAGCCCTTGGTTTCACGGTGGCTTTCTTTGCCGGCAGGGGCTGGTTCTTCGTTTGCGGGACGGGCCTCTTGCTAGTACTTGGCTTCTTGGTAGGTGGGGGCGGGGGAGGCGTTGGAGACCTCCTTGGAGGTGGTGGCAGCGGCGTTGGAGACCTCCTTGGAGATGGTGTGGATGCAGCCTCGCCTTCCAACACATTGTCATCGTACAGAGCACTATGATGATCTGGCGATTGAACAATTGGACTTAGGTTGGGGGAGGATCTAGTACAAAAAAGGAATGACATATTATTATGAGCAAATTGTTAATTATTTAAGGCAATATAAATTAATGAGTTAGTGTTGTCATCCGCACCTATGGTGAGGTAGTTCAGGAGGAGGTGGAGGCGACATCCCGAGAATGATCTGCTTCTCCTAGAGTCTTCTCGCCATCACCTCCAAGAATGTCAAGAGGCAAATCACTAAAACCTTTTTTAGCTTTATCTACCAAGATGGTAGCATATCCTTCTTGGATTATATTCCCATGAATCCTTGGTGTCTTGGTTCGGTCGATAGGATTAACAAGACCGATAGCCACCTTGATTGTGGAATTCTCCTTCGGAATGTGTAGCTCACACGATGTACAAGGTTCAGTGATGTCATCCACAGGGAAGCGCAGTCCTATGTCCCCTTGATTTGGTATCTCCGTGGAAGCGTAGCTGCTTTTCATCTGAGCAGGGGGGCTAATGTTGATTCCTGGCTCTGATGCCTGCTTGCTTGCGCTCACTGCTATTTGCACTTGCCTTCTGATTTCCTCCTGCATTCTCGCTTCAAAGATTTTTTCCTGCTCCTGTGATTTACGCATCGCTTTCTCCAACCTCTGGAGCCGCTGTGCCTCTTCTTCCTTCTTTCTCTGGCGGCTTCTGTAGGAAGGTCTGTCCTGAGGGAATCCATGCTCCCACGAGACACTTCCTTTGCCTCTAGTTCGACCACCGTGTTCAGTAGTCCTGATGGCGTATGTCAGTTCATCCTTCTCTCTGTTGGGCCTGAACGCACCACTAGCAGTAGCTCTCTGAGCATAAAACAATCTTTCTACTGCTTCTTGCAGTCTTGCGCCATAAACGCACTAACTTGTCTCCTGGTCCAGTGTTGCCCCATGAGCGAAAAACAAATTCTTTGCACGCTCTCCCCACTCGAGTGATTCTAGTGTGATACCCTTGGCAAGAAGGTCTGCTTCCATTTTGTTCCACTTCTTAATGGCAATCGGGTAGCCACCTGATCCCAAGTTATGGTGGTATGTCTTCTGTTGGGCATTACGTTGGTTCTTTATCACCCGACTCACACCCTCTTCCGACGTCTTGTACTGTACAAACTCATCCCAACAGGGCCTCTGCTTTGAGATCGGGCCTGGGACAGTGAAATCTGGTGCTACGTTCTTCTTGACATACGTCGTGTATAGGTGTTTCTTCCAAGTATGAAACTGGGTGGCCATCTTCTTCATTGCCCAATCCCTAACTCGCTCTTTCAATTCATCACCATCTATTATATCATCATAACCATATGTTTGGAGCGTGAAATGTTCCAAGACATCATTCCAAATTAATGTCTTGTCACGATCTGAGACAAAACTGATATGAGGAGCATTGGTCTTCTTCTTCCATTCGCGGGTACTGATCGGGAGTCGGTCCCTTACAAGGTAACTACAGTGGTGCACAAATTTTGTTTTATTTGCCCCCCCGGTTTGCCTGTATCCACATTGAACTCCGAGATGATGAAGCGGCCCTCCAACGGCTTTTTGGGACCTCGAACATTTTTACTCTTCGTTGTAGTTGTTGATGTCGATCTAGAGGGCTACAAAACATAAACATTATTTTAATGTCATGAGCACACATAAGGCATATGATAATATGTATAGCTAATAATAAAAAATATATACTTGGCCAATATCTTCTAGCTCATTTTGTTCAAGAGCTAAGTACTGACTCCCGTCATCTGCATCCTCTTGCAGGTTATTTTTAGCACCATCATCGCTGACAACTTGAGTGTCGGTGTTGATCAAATGCATCATCAACTCCTCCTCATCCATGTTTCTCGGGTCCGCCATCTAGCTTCAAAAAAACAAAACCAATATATAGTATGTCAAATCTTTGCTATGCGTAAATGGCCGAGGGCGAATTGCATCGGTGACTAGGGCGAACCACATCGGTGACATCAACAACGCGGTTCGTCCTAGTCACCAACGCAATTCGCCCTCGACCGTTAACGCTAAACCCTAAAACTTGATCAACGTATAATTAACGATAACCCTAATCAACGTTCGTTAATGCATATATCGTTAACGCATGGATTACATCATCATAATCTTAGACATAGAGAGTATAATGGATATGTCATCACCGACGTACATTGCCCTAGTCACCGACACTCAATGTACGTCGGTGATGACATATATATGTTATACTCTCTATGTTTCTTAGGTCAACCATCTAGCTTCAAAAAAACAAAAACAAAACCAATATATAGTATGTCAAATCTTTGCTTACATGCGTATACTCTATGAACAATATGCATCATTAACGCTAAACAATCACACTAGGGCGTGTTATCGTTATCGTTATCGTTAACGCTAAACAATCACACAGTATGGTGAAGTCAGTATACATTATATACATCAAATCTTTGGCTTATACATATACTCTATGTCATGAACAATAAAAAAGTTTACTTTGCGTCAAAAAATAAATAAAGTTTACAATCGGTTTACATATACTCTATGTCTAAGATCTTGATAATGTAATTCATGCGTTAACGATATATATACATATAAGTTAGGGTTTAGGGTTAACACACGTTAATTATATGTTGATTAGGGTTAACATTATTTATATGTTGATTAGGGTTTAGGGTTAACACACAAGGGCGGCGATGCTGCGCGGTATACAAACACACGAGGGCAGCGATGCTCCGCGGTATACAAACACATGAGGGCGACGATGCTCTGCAGTATACAAACACACGAGGGCGACGATGCTCCGCCAGGGGCGATGCTCCGCGGTATACAAATGACGACGATGAATGACGACAACGTACGACGATCTAGGATGAACGACAAACAAAATCCCCTAAAAACATGGGGCGAATGAGGACACGATTGAGGACGAACGATGAAGGACGTACAGTGGGTGAACGACGATGTGTAGAGGACGAACGACGGCGGTGGCGGCGTTGTTCGTGCGAGGCGCTGGGCGTTGGCTGGGCGAGAGGGCCGGGGCGAGGCGGTGGGGTCGGTGGAGGCGCGCGAGGACTTCGATTGCCGGTGGGGTCATCGTCGGTGGAGGAGCGGGCGGCGTGGCGCAGTGTCGCCGGTGGGGTCGTCGTCGGTGGGGCCGGCGGCTACACGCGCGAGGCCGGCGGGGTGCCTCTAGCGTGGGTGGATCGAAGTGCGGGGCGGCACGTGCGGGCGATCGACATCCGTAGCGTAGCGTCAGGGGCAGCGCGCGAGGCGAGGGGCGCGAGGCGTGGGGCGCAGCATCGGCAGCCGCGCGAGGCGAGGGGCGCGAGGAAGAAGAAGGGGCCAGGGATCTACGCAGGCACTGGCGCATATATACAGGGCACCTTTACTCCCGGTTCGTGTTACCAATCGGGAGTAAAGGTTTTTTGGCGGGCCTCTAAAATGCAGCCCACCTTTACTCCCGGGTGGTGGGCTACATTTTTGTTTCCCGCCAGAATGAAGGAAAATTTCTTTTTTTAATATTTATTTTAATACAAATGCTAAAATCTTGTTAAGTGCATAGTAAATTAAATAAAAGGCAGAAAATTATTTATTTGGAAATATGGATTTGCTTTTTATTTATTGCACTTAGGTAAAATCTATAATCTATTTTTTATGTTTTGTTATAATTATGAAACATAATGTAACTAATATTTATTATTTTGTTAATGCAAAAATGTAGTGTTTAATTAAAATTATTAAAACTATAGGTTTTGGACAGGAAATTTGTTTTGACATCATTTTAATGTTAATATTTCCTAATTTAACTTTTTGAGAGAGAAATCCAATCAAATCAAACATTGATTTAATTTGAAACACGACATAATAAACATCTGAATTCACAATTATTACATAATATCTCAAACACACACTACATTAAATCACTATATCATCAAGTGGGCACAGCAGTGAACTTCTTCTTTACGTATGTCCCTTGGTTATGATCGCGTCGTAACCATGGAGTGTCCTCATCATTTACCAAGATGCTAGGGTCTTTGTTCACTTTGAAGGGTGGAATTCGGTCATCCTTTTCATAATCATCTGACATGTCTGACTTGTCCTCAATTCCCACGATGACTCTTTTCCCTAAAAGAACTATGTGGCGCTTTGGCTCTTTGATTGAGTCATTATCGTTTTTCCCTCTTTCTGGTTTGGTAGACATATCATCGACATAGAACACCTAATTCACATCCTTGGCAAGGATGAATGGTTTGTCTTTATACCCAATATTACTAAGGTCTACTGTTGTCAGTCTATACTCGTTGTCTACTGTTACCCCGCCTCCGGTCACCTTCACCCATTGGCACTTCAACAATGGGATCTTCAAAGTAGGTGCATATTCTAGTTCCCATATTTCATCTATGCGGCCATAATATGTCTGCTTATTCTGATTCAGGTCTGTGGCATCTATGCGGACACCACTGTTTTGATTGGTACTCTTTTTATCATGGGCTACTGTGTAGAATGTGTTCCCATTTATCTCGTACCCTTTGTATGTGACGATATGTCATGATGGTTGCATAGCCAATAAATATAGTTGCTCATGGATGCTCTCATCACCTTGACATTTTTTTCACAACCAACCGTCAAAAGTTTCCATGTGCTTACGCGTAATCCAAGCTTCAGTCTTCCCTGGAAACTCGGATCATAAGAGATCCTTGTGTGTCTCAATATACGGATCTACCAAAGAGGAGTTCTGTAGAACTGTGTAGTGCGATTTATTGAAATAATCATCCTTCGTACCAATATATGTTTTCCTCCCGAGTGTCCCCTTTCCGCTTAGTCTCCCCTCATGTCTCAATTCAGGAACACCAATCGAGTCAAGGTCAGGAATAAAGTCAACATAGAACTCAATGACCTCTTCTGTTCCATAGCCCTAGGCAATGCTTCCTTCTGGGTGAGCATGGTGGTGAACATATTTCTTCAGGACGCCCATGAATCTCTCTAAGGGGAACATATTGTGTAGGAACACAGGACCGAGAATGAAAATCTCCTTGACCAGGTGAACTAGGAGGTGTGTCATGATATCAAAGAAGGAAGGAGGGAACACCAACTCAAAGCTGACGAGACATTGAACCACATCATTCTGTAGTTTAGCTAGATCCGTTGGATCAATTGCCTTCTGAGAAATTGCATTGAGGAATGCACATAGCTTCACGGTGGCTAGACGTATATTTGGAGGTAGAATTCCTCTTAATGCAACTGGAAGTAATTGCATCATGAGAACATGACAGTCATGGGACTTTAAGTTACAGAATTTCTTTTCTGGAACATTTATAATACCCTTTATATTCGAGGAGAATCCACCTCTTTGCTTAGAGTGTAGCTGGTAGGATGTAAGTAATGGCGTCCATCATTTGTCTTCTCTGGATGCAGGTTGTCTCTTTCTCTCAAACAACGCAGGTCCTGTCATGCTTCAAATGTGTCCTTAGGCTTTCCATACACACCCATCAAGCCTAGCAGGTTCACACAAAGATTCTTCATCAGGTGCATCACGTTGATCGAGTTGCGGACCTCTAGGACTTGCCAATAGGGTAGCTCCCAAAATATGGACTTCTTCTTCCACATGGGTGCGTGACCGTTAGCGTCGTTCGGAACAGGTTGGCTGCCATGTCCTTTTCCAAAGATGACTTTCACATCATTGACCATATCGAGTACATCCTCACCGGTTCGGTTGCGAGGCTTGGTCAGGTGATCTGCCGTCCCTTTAAAATGCTTGCCTTTCTTTCTTACGGGGTGATTTGCAGAAAGAAATCGACGATGGCTAAGGTACATGACCTTTCGACATTTCTTCAAGAATACACCTCTAATATCACCGAAGCAGTGTGTGCATGCATTATATCCCTTGTTTGACTATCCTGAAAGATTACTTAGAGCAGGCCAATCATTGATTGTTACAAACAACAATGCTCGCAGGTCAAAGTGTTTCTGTTTGTACTCATCCCACACACGTACACCTTCTCTATTCCATAAAATGAGAAGTTCGTCAACCAGTGGCCTCAGGTACACATCGATGTCATTGTCAGGTTGCTTCGGGCCTTGGATGAGCACAAGCATCATAATGAACTTCCGCTTCATGCATAACCAGGGAGGAAGGTTGTAAATACTTAGAGTAATAGGCCAAGTGCTATGGCTATTGTTTTGCTCCCCAAAAGGATTGATATCGTTTGTACTTAAAGCAAACCTTAAGTTTCTTGCGTCATCTGCAAACTCCGGGAATTCTTTGTCGATTGCTCTCCATTGGGACCCATCAGCAGGGTGTCTCAACATATTGTCTATCTTACGGTCTTCTTTGTGCCATCGCAACAATTTTACATGTTCTTTGTTTTTGAACAGATGTTTCAAGCATGGTAGTATAGGAGCATACCACATAACCTTGACAGGGATTTTCTTCCACGGACGTTCGCCCTCAACATCACCAGGGTCATCTCGCCTGATCTTATACCGCGATGCATGACATACCGGGTATGCATCCAATTTCTCGTACCCTATGCCACGGTAGAGGATACAGTCATTAGAACATGCATGTATCTTCTCGATTTCTAGCCCCATAGGACAGACAACCTGTTTTGCTTCGTAGGTAGTGGCGGGCAATTCATTATCCTTCGGAAGCATCTTCTTTTGGATTTTTAGTAACTCTCCAAATTCCTTATCAGATACACCATTCTTTGCCTTCCATTGCAGCAATTCTAGTGTGGTTCCCAACTTTTTCTGCCCTGCATCACAAGTTGGGTACAACAATTTCTTGTGATCTTCTAGCATCCGCTCAAACTTGATCTTCTCCTTTTCACTTTCGCATTTTCTTTGTGCGTCACGAATGACCTGACCAAGATCATCAGTAGGCTCATCTTCTGTGGCTACCTCTTCTTTAGCTTCTCCCATTGCAGTATCATTGAAGCACGCACCATCGGGAATAATGTCATTGTCGTCCCATTGTTCTTCTTCACCTTCTTCCATTACAACCTCGGTTTCTCCATGCTTCGTCCAACAAATATAGTTTGATATGAAACCTGACTTGAACATGGGAAGCACATGAAACCATCACATTTGTTTGCCTCGGCCGCATGTAACATAGAATGCATGTCGTCAATGAATTCTTGGGAGAGGCAATCAGCATTGTACATCCAATGCCGGCTCATCTGCATTACATGACATAAATACCATATTAAAACCTAGATCATAATTAATTATTTATACAACATGCGTGCCAACACAAAAGGTACAAATTTATGAAAGCATCGCTACAATGTAGACAATCCCAACTACCACTAAAAGAACCAAAGCTAAAATGCACTTCAGGAGCACAAGGATTTCGTGACCAATCCCAACTAAAACAGACAGATCCACCGATTGTGCAACATCTTTGGGCTTCTTCGGCTGGATCACTGCCTCATTAGCCACTGTATCTGCCTGTTGTGCAAGATATTTTTGCATGAATTCAACATACTCTTCCTCCCAGTAGAAGCCTAAACATCGTCCACTGCCATCCCACTGAAAATAAAACAAAAAATTAGAATTTTAATCACAACCATCATGAAATTAGGTATAAACTAACCATAATCATAAAATATGATAAAATAACTCATATTGCGATCTGGACACTTGTAGAAGATACGACCCTTGTTGGGACCCTCCTTCTTCACTCGGCACTCCATCACAATCTTCGTCTCATCACGACACTTGCCGCATGGAATGAGAGGGAGGCCTGGCCTAAGTCGCTTTGGAAACCTATGAGAGGCCGAGGACCCGGAAGCAGTTGCCATCTACTCTCTATACTCATTTTTTAATGCACTATAAATTTCTCATTTTATAAACAAATAAAATTAAGAAACTATAAAATTCTCTATATCTCTAAACAATGAAGTGTATGCATGCTAGAAATGAAAAGTGAATACTAATTTTAAATACCTACTTTAACCTTTATTCATCCAAATATGCAAACTATAATGAGATTGGTAACCTTTACAACTGAAGAATTGATGGAGGAATCGAAGAAATCGATGGATGAATCGAAGAATGGATGGGCAACAATGGGAGAAGCAAGAAGCAAAGAAACAAGAACACTGATGTAACACCCTAAAATTTTGGGATATTGAAAAGTAGGTAAATATGATTTTATAATACAATTTGGTGGGCATACAAATTTAGAGTAATAATAATTTTTATTAACTTAAAATCAAATATAAGGTAGAAACATGTTTGTGCACTCATGCTGTTGCATTTGAATTTTTGTGTTGAGTGGTTTGATTCAAATTCAAAATAGGATTCAAAACCATTTGAAAATGCTTTGAAATAATTGAAAAGGAAAAAAAAGAAAAGAGTTTCACTCTCTCCCTAGTTTTTTGGCCTGTGAAGCCCAGCAGCCCACCAGCTCACCCGCAAGCCCATCATCACCGCGGTCGCTTGCTTCTCCGCGCGTGGGCCGTCTACGCGTGTGCCGCTCCCCGCTTCCCCGCCTTGGGCCAAGCCCGGCTAGCCCAGCTCGCACGCGCTGCTGCGGTTCCCTTCACTGCGTCGCTGACACCATGGCTCCACCTGTAAGGGCCACCTTCTTCCTTCCCATGCCGGCGTCAGATTTCTTTCCATTGCTCCCCCGAATCAAATCCATCTCCAAATCCGTTCCCTTCCTTGTTTAGCGCATCCCCGGGCTATAAAAACGAGGTGTCGCACCCCTCCGCTCCATCATACCTTGAAGCGAAGCACCGACGTCGTCTCGAGGAGGCCTCGCTCGAACCACCGTCGGAGCCATCCGCCATCCTGAGCACCGCACCGTCTTCGGGCCAACTCCGTCTTCATCTCTTACCTTGGTGAGCTCGCCTTGTTCTCTACTTCATCCCGGTGTTTTTCTTTCGCGAGGTAACACGGTGAATCGCGAGATTGCACTCTCCGGCGATGGCGCCGCCGCGAGACTCACCTTCAGGACCGTTTTTTGGCCAGAGCACCGCCGTTGGCCGATCCGATTCAATCCGAGCCGTTCGTTTTAAATCCAGCGGCTGAGATTAGATGGTACCGGTTCGGTTGTTAGTTTTGCTAAAGAGACCTTGCACTTTTCTATTATATAACCCGCAGTCCAATGCGTATTCCCAAATCATGTTTTATTCTTTTGAAAGCGTAGTTAGATCTCAGTTAATTCAAAAATATGTTTTCACTTATTTACAGTTTTGCCACTGAGTTTGTTTTAGCCATAATTTATCCGTTTTAACTCCGATTTGACCCGTTCAAATTGCGTTAGGTTCATATTTGCGAGCTCTACATGATAGTAGAACTGTTCAATAGGTTTGTGACATTTTATTTTCGAGTTTGAATTAAAGTAATTATTTTTCTATAGGAAATCTTCGTAAATTCATAACTTCGTCGTTTTAGCTCTGTTTTTCATGATCTTTGCGTCTGTGTGATCCTAGCGAGTTGTAGATTCGTTTTAAAAACTTTTTATCTTATTTTATTACTGTTGGTGTACTGTTCTAATTATAGTCTTGTTTGTTTATGCATGATTGTTCTAGATGAATGTTGTTGTTATTGTTGATCGAGTATAGACGGTGAGCAATTCGTTGGGGATCAAGAGTTTTTCTACGAGCAAGATCATCAGGACTAGTTTGAGCAAGGCAAGTATAGCATGGGATTATCCTTGTTGTCCTATTCACATTAAGCAAATAATATCATTATGCATATATTCCTTGTTAAGGATGACTTAGTGTTGATCCTATTCCTTGATACCTATTATATTGCATGGATTAGTATTGCTTGTGCTTAACATGAACTATGATCATGTAAATTGACTAATGGAATATGCAATAAACATTAAAAGATAATTTTTATTACTGTTTAAAGGGGACTAGAGCATAGGGTATTTTTGTAACGGAACCGTCCAAATTATAAGAGCACAAGTACAAAAACAATCACCGAAGTGATCAAATTCTCGCACTTGAGCCCATATAACTCCGGTAGTCCAATGAAATCACGAGGGATTTCAAACCAACCAATATACCAGCCAAGATCGTAGTGATTCAACATAACAAGTCATATGTTACAACCATTTCACAAGTAATTGAATATACATCGGAGTTCAACATAGTTATTAGAACTTACATTGAAAAGTAGCGGAAGCAAAGTAATTTGAAACTAACATTATTCTTATTTCAAATACATGCCAGTACGAAGGTCGACTTCCAACAAAAGCATTAGAGAGAAGATAACTCAGAAGGATCATGCCCGTGATCACACTCCGCCTCTATGGCAGGAGCCAACCAACTCTTGCAGTCGCCATGATACATCATAACCTGCAACAAGTGGGGATAAAACCCTGAGTACAAGAAGGTACTCAGCTAGACTTACCCGTCAGAAACCAGAAATAAAGTGACACCAAGGATCATGCAAGGCTGATATAAAGTGGGGCTAGCTTGACAACATTTTGCATAAAAGCTTAATATAGATGATCAATCATTAATGCTTAAGCATCAAGTAAATTATCATTAACCTGTCATCTATATTAGCACCTGTACTAGAGCACTCACTTTATTAGGAGCAAACAATATTAACCATAGCAGGTATAAATTGAGGCAACCTTTTCATCGTGATCCAATTAACCATCCGTTCAATTTAATGGAATCTACGTTGCCGCTGCTCAAGTCAAGTGCTCACTAACCGGGAGCGACGGCGATTCGAATCGAATTCCTATCCAACTGGAGGGGTATTTCTAACACTCACCGAGACACGCCTGGCGAGGGCTGCTCAGGTCACCTTTGGTACAGTTCAGGAGCCGCGGGTCCGAATGATGTCGCGACCCCAAGGGCGACACTCTGCCAGGTGATAGGGACTCTAACCCCCCCTTGGTCTCACGCCAATGTCCCCAAGCACATCCTTTCTCTCCTCCAAGAAGCAACCTACCAGTCGATTCCCGGCCTGAACTGTATTACTCGGATTCGCGGTCGGAACGGCTTATCCGGCCAACTAAGTGTTAGACTGCGTTCAACATGACTCAAGGACGTACAGCGAATCGGTCCTTAAACGACTCAGACGGGGATAGATTCACACCCAAGACCTCCATGTCTTGTTGCTTCACTATCGTCATCCCGCCCGGTCTCATTTCATTTTATTAACACATGGTTTCATTCCACGATAGCACATATAGCCAACCGTGCCATATATGAATATCCCTATATCTCGCAGGTGACAGGAAATCACCTAACTTCTACCGCTTAAAGCAGGGCTAAGCATCTACTCGATCCTAATCTATGTAGGATTCAAGGATTCATATATTTGGACAAGGAATGATATAATGCAACAAGGGTTTCCAACCAACTCCTATCACTTAATGCAACAATACTTATAACATATATAGAATTAATTGCTTTAAAGATAGGAGGCTTATAATGCTCCGGGGCTTGCCTGGGATCCGACTCAAGTTAGAGTATGTCAGATGAGTTCGCTTGGCAAGCATCATCCAATCTACCACTTGTTCGGTCCTTCTATCTTCGGGATGGATCCACCAACTCCATCTTCGGGTTCAGCTCCACATCTTGCCATCCACGTAGTGCATCTAACGTACCTAAATGAGATATGACAATGCATGTGTACGAAGATGATGAATGGCAATAAGAATGCATCACATAAGACAAGCACAATATTTAAACAAGATACAAGCCCTCATAGCCACTCACTGACTATAGCACACCAACCATTCCACGTATAATAAGTAAAGCATAATCTTCACAAGTTTCAGGTGTACTAACTTCATCACCAAGGACATGAATCACACTTAGCAACATGCAAAGCAACTCAAGATGAAGCAACAACGATAACTGGAATATACCAATTTCTGGACTAGCAAACAGTAGCTTCATAAATCAATCATATCTGGAGATATACAAATCCAAATGATATGAAATAAGACATTACAGAAAGCTTATGAAATTCTCTACATTTCATTTAATATCATCACAGCATGATTCCAAAGTTTAACATGTCGAATTTACACAAATACAGAAATTGGTCTAACAAGACAGAGAGGAAGCAATTCTGTAACCTAACTTTAAACAGCTATAACTCCTAAACCACATGGCCAACTGCCACCAAATTTTAACAGAAGCTAGATACATAAATTATCTACAACTTTTGTATAAATAAGTTTCACAACAAAGCACATTATCATGAAGAACTTTGCTAAGTTCCCAGATCTGTCCAGAAACCTCATTTGCAAGAAATAATTATTAACTTATGTTGCAAACATATAATTAGACAAAACCAACTTTACCAACATGTCACACATGACTAATGAACACCAGAAAACATAGTGTCCATTCCTAAATACATTCTTTTAATGCATTTTCTTAATTTATTTAGATAATTTGGTGGAATTATGAACACATATCAAAAGTGCATAACAAATTCTACCAAAATTACAGTGTCCTAAAAATGCTCCCAAAAGTCTACTGTCCAAATTTCAAGCCATTTTGACAAGTATATCAACCTCTATGAAAAAGACAAATAGCTATTGCAATAAATCATGTGAGAGCAAGTTAAACCTAAAACTCAAATTTTTTCTGTGAACACATGGCCATAGAATGAACCAAATCATAGAGCAACATCATAATAAGGTGATGGGACAACATTTTCTATTTTATCATTTCTATATTATTTATAATCTATTTATCAAGCCCGAAACAAGTTGATTCAATAACTAGATCATACAATGAGCAGTGACCAAGAAATTTATACCACAGTACCTACATATCATGACAAGACTACCATAAAAATTTCACATCATTTGGAGCATCACAACTCAAGATATAAAAATGACAAGCCATATAATGTGAATTTCCTTATTTATCAAGGTCAAATCAAAACCCTAAGAAAACAGTGAACAAATAGTGTGTTTAATATTTTTCCTAGCAAGTACATGTCCTCACAAAATTAACAAAACAAGAATCACTATTTTTGGAGTTCTAAAACTCTAGATCTTGCTCTGATTAAGTTTAAAGGTATTTTTAGAGTATTTTTAAAACTTAAATAAAGACATTAGAAAATACCTACAAACATGTAACATATTATGACTCCACTGCATAGATCTTTTCTCAAGGTTTCCAAAAAGTCCACATTTGCTATTTTTGGAATTACCTAGCATGAGATATCATTTTTATAAGATTCACAAATTTTCTGAAATTCAAAAACGAATTTCTCCTTACCCTACTGAATTCGCTAGGTCTACCCGATAACTCACCCCAGATCTGGCACCACTTAACCGACATGCGGGACCCGCTGTTCAGTCGGGCCCGCTCGTCATACACCCGTAGAGACACAGGGGGAAAAGAAGTCGGCCTTCTTCTTCTACCTTCGACGCCAAGCAGGGAAGGCGGCCGGTGGTTGCCGATGTCGGCCGGAGAGGGCCGACGGTGGCGGAGGAGGGTGGCTCGAGCTCCAGCTTGTCCACCCGCACCCATGGGAGGTGGAAGCACGACCGGAGGTGGACCGTGGCCTTTGGACCACGTGAACAGGCGGAGCAGTGGCGTCCGCGCCGGCGGCGGGGTGCTCCGGCGACCGGGAGTCTGGGCAATCGCGCGTGCGGGGCGGAGCACGGCGAGGCGAAGGCGGTGACACACTCGGTTGGGACGGAGGTCGAGTGCAGCAGCGGTTGGGCGGAGCTCCACCGCTTGGCAATGGCGTGGCCGTGGCCATGACGCCCGCGTTCGGCAGCGAGAGGGAGCAATGAGCTAGGGAGGAGCTTGAGGGCGAGTGTGAGCGCGGAGTAGAGCTGGGTTGAGCGTCCTGGTGCCTCCCCATCGACCCCAGTCCCCAGGACGCATGGCAGCGGAGGTGGGGGTCACTGCGGCGCATGGAGGCCACGTCCCGGACGCGTGGCTGCCGTTGAAGACTTTCACCGAGCAGCTGGCAGGTGCCGAAGTGGGTCGGTTGGGACACCGATTTGGACCATTTTTGGGCTGATCTGGGTCTTGGACCTAAAACCAAAGTTGAAGCCCATGAACAGCTCTACACTTTTCATTTAAAGCATAAGGTCATTAGTGTCCTGGTTTAGGAGATAATTAGCATCTAAGTTGGCAATGTCAACACATTACTAACCAAGAAGGAAACTCAAGTTTGCTGATCAAAATGAGGTCAATCTTAAGCCATCTTTTTGCATGCTCTTCTACACCATCTACACTCCAACTTTTATATTGGGACCATGTGAAGTTGTTTAACAAAATCTCGAGAACGCGGCATGTCAACATGTCAAGGCCGATCAGTGATAAAACAACTTTTTGCTGTTTTGGAGGCTCTTATTGAAGGTCCAACTGAGCTCCATTTTGAGTGATACTTGACCCCTTGTTTCCATCATGAAAAGTACTACAACTCATATTAAGGAACCTAATTGAGCTACCATATGAAATTGGAAGATAAAATTGCATGAACATGGCAACCTTCTGCTGTTAAGTTCAGGACTTAGAATATTTTCTAAGTGTCAGAAACAGTCCAAATTCTGACTTGTGGGCCCTTTTTGATCATGTTCCACACATTTTCATGACTTGACTCTTAAACAAAGTTTGTTCCTTATAAAATTCTCTAGAACTTTGTAAAAGGGTGCACAGTCATGCAAAGCTTCTAGGTCAGACTTTTGAAATGGTCAAACGAAAGGGTCCTAGGGTCCATACATGGTCAACCATCACTTAGAAGCACATTTAGTCAAAATGATCAACATGAACATTGTTCCATTAAGTGTCCTAAGTGTAGTTAAGGTGTTGTAGATGCCAAACATACACGTCATGCATAGGTTGCACAAAAGTGTAGGTTTTAGTTATAATCCAAACAAGCATATAACTCATCATTTCATGTGACTTTTTGATTCCAAACTTCATGAAACTTTTCCAGGGATCAATATAGATAGGTACCAAGGTGAGGCACATGAAGATATGGCAATAACACCATCCAAACATATATCTTTGAAAATGGCCTATATGCAAAGCAAAGGAGTAACATCTAAGTTTAGATTAGGCTTATCTCCGTAGGTTGACCTTGCCATCATCATCTCCACTTAATCTATCATGTTTGAGCTCAAACCCACTGCCTAGTGAGTGATAAACACCTGGGGTGTTACAGCCCTCCCCCCTTAAAGGAATCGCGTCCCGAGATTCAGAACGAAAGATCTTTAAAGAAGAGAGACATGTTATCTAATTCCCAACATACGCTATAGCATTCAACCACCAAGCTTCAACATCGGCGAACAGTTTGGCCAAAGGCACTTTCTGATACTTACTCTTTATGGTAAATTTTGTCTGAAGAATTTCCTTCATTGACTTCCATGAAGCATTGTTACTTTGGGAGGAATCCAAGAAACGCAGTACTTCGTTCTCAATGTAGTGAACACAACATAATCCGTATGAACTTGACACTAGAACGAAATATTTAGAAGTATGCTCGTTGAAATGACTCTATGTTCACACGGTTTTGAAAATCAGTTCTCTACCAAAATGGCTTGATTACAACCTTCCAAAAGGGTGAGATCATAGATGACAAACATTCTCTGAGGCTATAGGATACTGACTAACCAATAGACAAGGTCTATGTTGGTCGGAAATGTTCAATCCTTTAGACACCAACTAATGGAAAACTACTTGAGGTTCCATGTGTGCAGTTCTCTTTCTCTGATGACAACACTGTATTATCTGAGTCTATCGAGAGGTTAGTGAATGTGATAGCTGACTCTGTTGGCTTTCTATTTCTGCCAACAGCTATCTGAAAGATTCTTTTATCCAAAGACAACAGTTATCTGAGTTGAATCAGATGCAACCTCTTGGGTAAAAACATTTATAAGGTACCAAAGTATGTCATCATTGGAAAATAATTCCCAAAGAAAGATGTAACGAGGCCTTAAGGACAACAAAAGTTGTACTTATTCACTTAACCGCGGGGAGTAGTCTACCACCAAGCGATTGAGTAAAAATTTTCCTTCGTGACTTAGTTGCACTGTAAGTTGAGTTGACTTGCAATGTAGCAACTTTGTCAGGCCAACTTTCAGCTTGAGACTTCCTTTTTAGGATCAAACAGCAGCTCTAAGATAGGAATCTGTTGTTTGACACTTCTCAAATTGCTTTAGAATATTCCTCAACACTTAGTCCAATTAAGTTATGAACAACCCATTTGTGGTACCTAAGGGCATAAGGATGTTGATCGAAACTAGGGCATATTTTCTCTAATTCTTCACTTTAGTTGATAAAACACTTTGCACTATCTGTGTGATTGTCCAAGATGGAATTGACTTGGTCACAATGGCTGTGGAAGATAGGGTATCACTCAAGTTGTTAGCCAGTTGATTTACTTCTTGTTGGATATTGCTCTGTAAGACATAGCCTTCGTAGCTACCAAGGAGTCGTTACCTAGCTGGAGATTAACCTTCCTATTGGTAACTAATTAGTTGTCTCTCAACACTAAAAAGTTCCAATTCTTCATTTTCGACCACAACAACTATGGTTGATGCAGAACAGATGGTTGCTATCGAAGTCCGCAGATACGGAGTCTCACCAGAGATGGTTGATCTCAATGGTATGGTCATTATGCATACAAAGGTTAAGACTTGCGTAATGTGACAATCGATTCTTATCCAACAGAAATGAGATACGTTGCTCACTAGATGACGTTCGTCAATAGTCTGACAACTAAGTAGAGTCACTTGTCTACCACCTCTTGTAGTATGTTAATGTTTATGTCGATGGCCTGTTCTTCAAAGGTTATCCTATTAGCAACTTCAGAAGGAAGTTTTACTACTTTTGGTTCAATATAAGGGTCTTTCAATAAGATATGGGAAAACAATCAAGGAAGAAGGTCACATAAACATCACATCAGTGTTGTTCTGCAATAGATTACGATTAGAAACCATGATACCAGCGCGTGCCGAGCAGCACAACCTTGTGTGTGCACCCACAGGAGGCTCTCGGTTTCGTCGCGGCACCATTAGTTGCTACTCATAACACCATTACTGAACATACACCCAATGAGGAATTTCAAATGGCATAGATTGGGTTGATAAGGTAGATGCATGAATTTGCAAGCACACGATTTAGAGATCAGACGACGAAAGATTATCATTGCACCAGATCACCTGTAGGAGAGGCAATCAGTAGGTCCAACATGGATTCAGTTAAGGGTCTTACAACTTGGCATCAAACAACTATAGCCAAAAGGAAGAGTTGAAGAGAAACTATCTTGGCTAGTAGATCAAACAAAGGTATTCACGTGCGGTTGCAGGACAACCATGATATACACGCATATTTAATGGTCCAGACTTGGGCTCATAAGGAAAAGAACCTAATTGGGGATGACGCCAAGAGATCGTTTCGCGTAACTCGAGTATTGCTCTAAGATAAAGCTACTCGACACTCGTATACTTACCGAAGACAAACGAAGTGACAACTATGACACTAATTAACTAACAAGCATACATACAAACATCATAGTCAAGCATTGGAGAGATCCAATCCAATTAGCTTAAGCAACCACTACTAAGCATCAGGCTCACCCATAACAAACATTCATCTAAAGCAAGAACTAACTACGAGTTTAGCCTAAGACAAACGCTAGCTAAGGTGGCTACTTAGCATGGGCACAGAACATGGACAGCAACATAGTAGTTAATTGTTTCGACCATAGCTGAGGTTGTAGACATCCCATAAAGGTGATCCTAGACTTTCTAGAAAGCTTAGAAAGATGGCTACACATTAGTTATTCATACCAAAAGCTAAATCATAGGTTAGCATGGTCAAACATGCTGATGTTTCAGATCTGTACCAATATGGACAGAAAACTGACAAGAACTTCAAAATTACATAACTGGAGCTCTAGGGGTCCAACAAGGCTGAGCCTTAACTTTATGTAAGGCTTATTAAGTTGTCTATAACTTTCTTATTATCATATTAAGATGATTCTATATCTAACAAGGCCAGACAAGACAAAGAAGACATCTCTGCCCAGATTTGGACAGATTCTGTCATTCCACTTTACAAGCTCATAAGTAGAGATTTAGACCACCCCAATTGGTGCTATAGGACAATTTGGAAAGCTTAGAAAAAGTACTACACTTCTTCTATTATCTCCAATGCATGATTCCATAAGCACATAGGTAAAATAAAGCAAACATTCAGATCTATTCTGAACATGAGCAGATTCTGATAACAAACTTCTAAAATTTATAACTACCAAAACATAAGACCTAGGGTCACAAAATTTTAGGACAAGCTAGATAAGTAAGTTAGCTACAACTTTGGTATTCTCTATAACTACAGAAAACACCATTATGATCATAAAAGCATCACTACCACAGAAACCGCTCTAGCAGCCAACGTTTAATAAGCAAAACAAAGTTTGCCTTTGTTCTACTTAACAAGAGAGCACACAAACATATCATCCTAGTGGATCTAAACATTGTTACCCTAGACCAACACCAATTTAATTCATTCACGAGAATCCAATTTACTTAAGTGAGGTCTAAAACATTTTCAAAAACTTGTATGACAGCATATTCACCACTAGGCTACACTAGAGGGCATCTATAGGTTCAAGCATGTAACCACAATTATTTCTAACAAAACTAAGCACACACTTTTCTCAAGCAACATGGAACAAGGCATTTTTGTTTTACTTTACTCAAGAAAGATAGTGTAACACATTGATCACAAGTTACACACTATAGAACAAGGGTGAGAAGAGTATAGCCATGCATAATGCAACAATCATGAAGATGCATGCTTCGTCCTATTCGTCCTCACAAGATTGCCAACCTAAGGTGGCGATCACGTTCTATGTCGGTGGCATAACACGCACTCTTTCGATATATAGCTAGTCGACAGCTACATTCGACTTACACATTCGTGGTTAGCGTACCTGCAGAAAATTTTCATTGCAGCCCAACATTTCCCAATATAGCACACAATGAAAACAGAAAGGTGAAATTCTAAGCACTCCCATATACATATACCCCTGTATACGTACATGTAGTACCAAAACTACCCGAATCATTCGATCACCCACAATTAAGTACCTTCATATATACATGTGTGTAACATGTAGATAATCTAGTAACCAAAACTAGCTCTCCCCTAGACCGCAGTTTGTACGGTCATGCTCTCACAACTCACACTTACCTGAGCGGAGGTGCGATATTGCATAAAAGTAAACTAGCAACATATATGGCTATTTCATATATGAAGGCTACCTCTGATCTGACACACTAGGTAGCATAGTGTGGGAGAGTCATCACACATACATACCTTGGCCTGGGCGTAGATGCATAAATGAAAAACCCCCAAGTTAGTACTTATATAAGCCACCTAATAATCCTTATATGGGCATAGAAAATTGACCACTGGCATACTTAGATTTAGAATTCAGTTTTCACAAACCTATATATAGCTATAAGTTGATAAAACTGATTTTATAAAACAAAACCTTTGTTTTAAATACACATATGACAAGTTTAATGTTGAATCTTGCTCCGATACCAGCTGTAACGGAACCGTCCAAATTATAAGAGCACAAGTACAAAAACAATCACCGAAGTGATCAAATTCTCGCACTTGAGCCCATATAACTCCGGTAGTCCAATGAAATCACGAGGGATTTCAAACCAACCAATATACCAGCCAAGATCATAGTGATTCAACATAACAAGTCATATGTTACAACCATTTCACAAGTAATTGAATATACATCGGAGTTCAACATAGTTATTAGAACTTACATTGAAAAGTAGCGGAAGCAAAGTAATTTGAAACTAACATTATTCTTATTTCAAATACATGCCAGTACGAAGGTCGACTTCCAACAAAAGCATTAGAGAGAAGATAACTCAGAAGGATCATGCCCGTGATCACACTCCGCCTCTATGGCAGGAGCCAACCAACTCTTGCAGTCGCCATGATACATCATAACCTGCAACAAGTGGGGATAAAACCCTGAGTACAAGAAGGTACTCAGCTAGACTTACCCGTCAGAAACCAGAAATAAAGTGACACCAAGGATCATGCAAGGCTGATATAAAGTGGGGCTAGCTTGACAACATTTTGCATAAAAGCTTAATATAGATGATCAATCATTAATGCTTAAGCATCAAGTAAATTATCATTAACCTGTCATCTATATTAGCACCTGTACTAGAGCACTCACTTTATTAGGAGCAAACAATATTAACCATAGCAGGTATAAATTGAGGCAACCTTTTCATCGTGATCCAATTAACCATCCGTTCAATTTAATGGAATCTACGTTGCCGCTGCTCAAGTCAAGTGCTCACTAACCGGGAGCGACGGCGATTCGAATCGAATTCCTATCCAGCTGGAGGGGTATTTCTAACACTCACCGAGACACGCCTGGCGAGGGCTGCTCAGGTCACCTTTGGTATAGTTCAGGAGCCGCGGGTCCGAATGATGTCGTGACCCCAAGGGCGACACTCTGCCAGGTGATAGGGACTCTAACCCCCCCTTGGTCTCACGCCAATGTCCCCAAGCACATCCTTTCTCTCCTCCAAGAAGCAACCTACCAGTCGATTCCCGGCCTGAACTGTATTACTCGGATTCGCGGTCGGAACGGCTTATCCGGCCAACTAAGTGTTAGACTGCGTTCAACATGACTCAAGGACGTACAGCGAATCGGTCCTTAAACGACTCAGACGGGGATAGATTCACACCCAAGACCTCCATGTCTTGTTGCTTCACTATCGTCATCCCGC
The DNA here is from genome assembly GCA_038087645.1 of Saccharum hybrid cultivar R570. Classification (NCBI taxonomy): domain Eukaryota; kingdom Viridiplantae; phylum Streptophyta; class Magnoliopsida; order Poales; family Poaceae; genus Saccharum; species Saccharum hybrid cultivar. The sequence goes on along the minus strand of JAQSUU010000001.1, from coordinate 30,041,503 downwards.
CCGGTCTCATTTCATTTTATTAACACATGGTTTCATTCCACGATAGCACATATAGCCAACCGTGCCATATATGAATATCCCTATATCTCGCAGGTGACAGGAAATCACCTGACTTCTACCGCTTAAAGCAGGGCTAAGCATCTACTCGATCCTAATCTATGTAGGATTCAAGGATTCATATATTTGGACAAGGAATGATATAATGCAACAAGGGTTTCCAACCAACTCCTATCACTTAATGCAACAATACTTATAACATATATAGAATTAATTGCTTTAAAGATAGGAGGCTTATAATGCTCCGGGGCTTGCCTGGGATCCGACTCAAGTTAGAGTATGTCAGATGAGTTCGCTTGGCAAGCATCATCCAATCTACCACTTGTTCGGTCCTTCTATCTTCGGGATGGATCCACCAACTCCATCTTCGGGTTCAGCTCCACATCTTGCCATCCACGTAGTGCATCTAACGTACCTAAATGAGATATGACAATGCATGTGTACGAAGATGATGAATGGCAATAAGAATGCATCACATAAGACAAGCACAATATTTAAACAAGATACAAGCCCTCATAGCCACTCACTGACTATAGCACACCAACCATTCCATGTATAATAAGTAAAGCATAATCTTCACAAGTTTCAGGTGTACTAACTTCATCACCAAGGACATGAATCACACTTAGCAACATGCAAAGCAACTCAAGATGAAGCAACAACGATAACTGGAATATACCAATTTCTGGACTAGCAAACAGTAGCTTCATAAATCAATCATATCTGGAGATATACAAATCCAAATGATATGAAATAAGACATTACAGAAAGCTTATGAAATTCTCTACATTTCATTTAATATCATCACAGCATGATTCCAAAGTTTAACATGTCGAATTTACACAAATACAGAAATTGGTCTAACAAGACAGAGAGGAAGCAATTCTGTAACCTAACTTTAAACAGCTATAACTCCTAAACCACATGGCCAACTGCCACCAAATTTTAACAGAAGCTAGATACATAAATTATCTACAACTTTTGTATAAATAAGTTTCACAACAAAGCACATTATCATGAAGAACTTTGCTAAGTTCCCAGATCTGTCCAGAAACCTCATTTGCAAGAAATAATTATTAACTTATGTTGCAAACATATAATTAGACAAAACCAACTTTACCAACATGTCACACATGACTAATGAACACCAGAAAACATAGTGTCCATTCCTAAATACATTCTTTTAATGCATTTTCTTAATTTATTTAGATAATTTGGTGGAATTATGAACACATATCAAAAGTGCATAACAAATTCTACCAAAATTACAGTGTCCTACAAATGCTCCCAAAAGTCTACTGTCCAAATTTCAAGCCATTTTGACAAGTATATCAACCTCTATGAAAAAGACAAATAGCTATTGCAATAAATCATGTGAGAGCAAGTTAAACCTAAAACTCAAATTTTTTCTGTGAACACATGGCCATAGAATGAACCAAATCATAGAGCAACATCATAATAAGGTGATGGGACAACATTTTCTATTTTATCATTTCTATATTATTTATAATCTATTTATCAAGCCCTAAACAAGTTGATTCAATAACTAGATCATACAATGAGCAGTGACCAAGAAATTTATACCACAGTACCTACATATCATGACAAGACTACCATAAAAATTTCACATCATTTGGAGCATCACAACTCAAGATATAAAAATGACAAGCCATATAATGTGAATTTCCTTATTTATCAAGGTCAAATCAAAACCCTAAGAAAACAGTGAACAAATAGTGTGTTTAATATTTTTCCTAGCAAGTACATGTCCTCACAAAATTAACAAAACAAGAATCACTATTTTTGGAGTTCTAAAACTCTAGATCTTGCTCTGATTAAGTTTAAAGGTATTTTTAGAGTATTTTTAAAACTTAAATAAAGACATTAGAAAATACCTACAAACATGTAACATATTATGACTCCACTGCATAGATCTTTTCTCAAGGTTTCCAAAAAGTCCACATTTGCTATTTTTGGAATTACCTAGCATGAGATATCATTTTTATAAGATTCACAAATTTTCTGAAATTCAAAAACGAATTTCTCCTTACCCTACTGAATTCGCTAGGTCTACCCGATAACTCACCCCAGATCTGGCACCACTTAACCGACATGCGGGACCCGCTGTTCAGTCGGGCCCGCTCGTCATACACCCGTAGAGACACAGGGGGAAAAGAAGTCGGCCTTCTTCTTCTACCTTCGACGCCAAGCAGGGAAGGCGGCCGGTGGTTGCCGATGTCGGCCGGAGAGGGCCGACGGTGGCGGAGGAGGGTGGCTCGAGCTCCAGCTTGTCCACCCGCACCCATGGGAGGTGGAAGCACGACCGGAGGTGGACCGTGGCCTTTGGACCACGTGAACAGGCGGAGCAGTGGCGTCCGCGCCGGCGGCGGGGTGCTCCGGCGATCGGGAGTCTGGGCAATCGCGCGTGCGGGGCGGAGCACGGCGAGGCGAAGGCGGTGACACACTCGGTTGGGACGGAGGTCGAGTGCAGCAGTGGTTGGGTGGAGCTCCACCGCTTGGCAATGGCGTGGCCGTGGCCATGACGCCCGCGTTCGGCAGCGAGAGGGAGCAATGAGCTAGGGAGGAGCTTGAGGGCGAGTGTGAGCGCGGAGTAGAGCTGGGTTGAGCGTCCTGGTGCCTCCCCATCGACCCCAGTCCCCAGGACGCATGGCAGCGGAGGTGGGGGTCACTGCGGCGCATGGAGGCCACGTCCCGGACGCGTGGCTGCCGTTGAAGACTTTCACCGAGCAGCTGGCAGGTGCCGAAGTGGGTCGGTTGGGACACCGATTTGGACCATTTTTGGGCTGATCTGGGTCTTGGACCTAAAACCAAAGTTGAAGCCCATGAACAGCTCTACACTTTTCATTTAAAGCATAAGGTCATTAGTGTCCTGGTTTAGGAGATAATTAGCATCTAAGTTGGCAATGTCAACACATTACTAACCAAGAAGGAAACTCAAGTTTGCTGATCAAAATGAGGTCAATCTTAAGCCATCTTTTTGCATGCTCTTCTACACCATCTACACTCCAACTTTTATATTGGGACCATGTGAAGTTGTTTAACAAAATCTCGAGAACGCGGCATGTCAACATGTCAAGGCCGATCAGTGATAAAACAACTTTTTGCTGTTTTGGAGGCTCTTATTGAAGGTCCAACTGAGCTCCATTTTGAGTGATACTTGACCCCTTGTTTCCATCATGAAAAGTACTACAACTCATATTAAGGAACCTAATTGAGCTACCATATGAAATTGGAAGATAAAATTGCATGAACATGGCAACCTTCTGCTGTTAAGTTCAGGACTTAGAATATTTTCTAAGTGTCAGAAACAGTCCAAATTCTGACTTGTGGGCCCTTTTTGATCATGTTCCACACATTTTCATGACTTGACTCTTAAACAAAGTTTGTTCCTTATAAAATTCTCTAGAACTTTGTAAAAGGGTGCACAGTCATGCAAAGCTTCTAGGTCAGACTTTTGAAATGGTCAAACGAAAGGGTCCTAGGGTCCATACATGGTCAACCATCACTTAGAAGCACATTTAGTCAAAATGATCAACATGAACATTGTTCCATTAAGTGTCCTAAGTGTAGTTAAGGTGTTGTAGATGCCAAACATACACGTCATGCATAGGTTGCACAAAAGTGTAGGTTTTAGTTATAATCCAAACAAGCATATAACTCATCATTTCATGTGACTTTTTGATTCCAAACTTCATGAAACTTTTCCAGGGATCAATATAGATAGGTACCAAGGTGAGGCACATGAAGATATGGCAATAACACCATCCAAACATATATCTTTGAAAATGGCCTATATGCAAAGCAAAGGAGTAACATCTAAGTTTAGATTAGGCTTATCTCCGTAGGTTGACCTTGCCATCATCATCTCCACTTAATCTATCATGTTTGAGCTCAAACCCACTGCCTAGTGAGTGATAAACACCTGGGGTGTTACAATTTTGGTGCTCTCGTTACTTTCCATAAGAACTTGTCTGTAAGCGAACATCCGAGATTTACAGTACAACTGTGAGGGCTATAATGGCTCTGGCTTTAGTCATATAGAAAGACCTTTTCTATCTTGTTAGTGGTATTTCTTTATGGTGTAAGAATGGCTTGACGAATCGGGTATAGTGCGGCCTCTGTCCTTATGAGTATAGGCTGCGTGTTATTGTGCCATTTGGAAGGGGGGCTCTACATCTGTTTGCCGAGTGAAATCTAATGGCCCTAACTTGTTAGACGAACCTTCGAAAGACTTCATAGTGTTCCCCTGCCTGCTCACCTTGGAAGTGTTTTGGGAGTAATTAACCCGGGCATATGGGCAACACGACTCACAGTGAAAGTGTACAACCTCTGCAGAGTGTAAAACTGTTATAACAGCCGTGCTCACGGTCACAAGTGGCCTTGGACCCTTATGGAATAGTGGATCATTAATAATGAATATATTTTTGCTATTCGTTAATCATTTCACATGGATCATATGTTTATTGTTTACATTGAGATATTTTGATATTATTGATATACTGAAATAATGCTAATTAAAAGCTACATGCTGATAAACCAATGTTATGCCTTTGAGCCTCATAAACCCCATGTTACATTTGTTGAGTACGAGATGTACTTACGCTTGTTTATTTTTCTTACTTGGATAAAAATCCCAGATGGGTAACAGATAGTGCAAATAGTGACTACTACTACTTCCCTGAAGATTACTAGACTTGCAATCAACCAGTCAATGTGTCTGTGATTGGAGCTACCACGAGAGTTTACATTTTACTTCCGCTACATTTGTGTAAAGACTATGTATTAATAATCGTGATGTAATAACATTTGTGATGATACATCCTTTATAATTTGTTAACTTATGTGTGATTGATCTCTGGGCACACATAAGAGTATGCACTCCATTTTGTCATTAAATGGGTGTGACAAATTGGTATCGAAGCTTTTGTTGACTGTAGGACGCAAGCCTAGCTAGAAATGGTCGATTTAGTATCTTCTTTTTTACTATTTTTGTGCTTATTATCTTGCTCTTGTTATTTGATAAATTTTTATGCTTCTTATGTCTCATTCTATTACGAAATTTTGCCTCTATTCTAACTACATCTAAAAACTCTGTAGATGGTTCGTGGCCGCAAGACTGCCCGCATCACCACTAGAGGACACTACCCACCTCATGCTTTGCTTGCACCTGAAGAGCCATAAGAGGAAGTACCCCAGGAGAATGAGTAGACCCCTGAAGCACCAATCCAAGCGCCAGCACCTCCTCAGGAAGAACCCGAGTCTGAAGAAGACCATGAGATCATAGAGATTGAAGATGATGAAGAGGAGGAAGCCAATGGAGGAGAGCAACCCCCGTCTCCACCACCTGATGCAGCTGCTGAGGATGTGCCACCACCTCCAATGAGATGGACTGTGAAGATCTACCACAAGGCTAGAGGAGATGCTGTCTCTCACCATCGACTTGTGGGAATGCTCTCTGCCTACTTTGCTGATTGGCACCCAGCTGTGGAGTACGTCTATTGGGAGTATACCCATCCGCTGGAGGACACTTACTGGAAAGCAAGAGCGAGTATTTTTCCTAAGGATGAGGAAAAAGGGGCGTACCAGCTGGACAGGATGTATGCTCACATGGGTCGTCGAGCTACCATGGAGGCTAGCATTGAGGACGCCGCTTTTGAAGCATGTATGGGCCTCCGCTACCTTCGCTTTGGCAGTATGAAGCATGATATTCACTGCTACTTTCCTCATGCACACCCCGACCTTGGATGGGCCATGATGGATCCAGTGCAGTTGAAACCACTTCCTCGGGTGATGGTGAACTTTGTCTATGATATGATGGAGAGAAGGCTGCAGTTAGAGGAGATGGTGAAGACACAGGGGAAGACCATCAAGAGGTGTCAAGCAATGATTGATGAACTCCGAGCAAACCAAGGAATGGCCAAGATTTATGAGACACTAGAGCATGAGCCACGTCATTAGAAAATAGGAGTCCTTTATGTAATAAGAACGTTCTTAGTAACGTCAGTTGAGTCTTCGAGTCTATCGTGTGGTTTGAACTTTGGTGTGATAGTTGCTTATCATTATGCTTATGTGTGAGTTGGATTTTTGTTATGAGTGTTGGAGCTTGTAGGCATGTCTACAAGTTCCATTTTTAAGAATAAAAAGGTTATTAGTCAAGGGAATAATAGTTGGGTTTGGTATTGTCACGTTTCTGTCCTTGCTATTTTCTGGAGCAGTCTGTAATGTTTCTGCTATGGTTCAAAAATGGTTCATGCAACATTTATGAAATTTTTATGAGAGAAACTAGGATTAAGTATATTTCAAATGCCATTGGAATCACCTTTTTATCTGATCTGGTTCGAGAGATATAACTATCACAAGTTAAAGTTTCTGCACAGTCTGGAATCTAGAATAGTTTCTGTTACGCCTTATTTTTCATTAAGTTAACGACAGAATATGGTCTTATGGTCCAAATAAAAGTTATGGAAAACTTCATAATCTTTCCAACCATATAAAGCACGCCTCTATTAGACTTCTGTAGCTCGAGATATGATTGATTTACTGAACTATTAACATTGATATTCGCCCAGAAAACTTTTAGATCTCATTCTTTATCTTATAAGTGGTTGATAACATGGAAATCTAAAAGTTTGCATTCTTATGGATGACAGATGGCCGGAAGAGGAAGAGGCAGGGGTCGTGGAGGTGTTCCCCCAAATCCGCCACCACCACCGCCACCAACTATTGAGCAACTTCTGGCAGTGCAGACACAACTTATGCAACAACTGGTGCAGAATCAACATAATCAGCCAATTGCTGGGGCACCACCATGTTATAAGTGTGGTGAGTTTTTGAAGGATCATCCCCCGGTGTTCACGCATGCCGCTGATCCATTGGAACCAGATGATTGGCTTCGTACCATGGAAAAGCAACTCAACATTGCACAATGTGATGACCGGCAAAAGGTGTTGTTTGTTTCTGGACAACTCCAGGGAGAAGCTCAGGATTGGTGGGAATCGTATGAGTATGGTCTTCCTGCCAATGCTCCCGCAGTCTCTTGGCAGGAGTTTAGAGAGAACTTCAGGGCTTACCATATACCAGAAGGGATAATAGAACTGAAGCCAGAGGAATTCAGGAACTTGACCCAAGGGTCATTGTCTGTAGCTGAGTATCGTGACAGGTTTGCCCAGTTGTCACGATATGCTCCACATGAGGTGGCTAATGACAATGATAAGCAGCGCCGCTTCTTGAAGGGATTGTATGATGGACTATAATTGCAGCTGATGTCTAATACTTATCCCAATTTTCAGACACTTGTGAACCACGCTATCGTGGTGGATAACAAGCACAAGGAGATGGATGCCAAGAGGAAAAGACTTCAGGGACAGACTTCTGGTAGTAACACTCGTCCGTGTACTGGGTTCTAGCAGGGTAATCAACAGAGGCCTCCTTCTGGTCAGTGAAATCGTGGTCAGGTCCCTTTCCGCAATCAGTTCTCGTAACGTCCCCCATTCCAGCCGCAGAATGGCAACCAACGCCCTCCGCAACAGAGTGGGAATAAACCTCAGCGTCAGGGTCCTTCCAATAATACTTCAATGAAGACCAGTGCTCCCAATACCCTCAACAGATGCTTTCGATGTGGGAAAGAAGGTCACTTGTCTTACAATTGCCCTGAGAAGATCAACCAGCAGACTCCCCAGAGGCATGGTAGTCACCAGAAGCCTGCACCTAATACTGGAAGGGTGAACCACTTGTCCCAGGAAACAACAGTGGAGGAACCAGAAGTTATGCTTGGTACGCTCAATGTCCATTCCACTCCCGCCACTGTTCTTTTTTATTCTGGAGCATCACATTCTTTCATATCACAATCATTTGTTAGAATACATAGAATTCATTTGTGTGCCATGAAAAACCCTATATTAGTAAACTCACCTAGTGGAAGCATGTCAGCATCTTATCGTTGTCTCCTGATTAGTCTCATTCTAAGGGGGGTAGAGTTTAAGATGAGTCCTATAGTATTGAGAACAGCTGGGATTGATCTCATATTAGGAATGGATTGGATGATGCAACAACAAGCAGAGATTCAGTGCAAGGGGAAATCAGTAGTGTTGACAACACCAAAGGGAGATAGGATCAGAGTTGATGTGAAAGTGCAAAAATAGGAGACCGCTACAGTGAATCAGCTTAATGATGGTGCCAACAAGGAGGACCAGGTTGTGGAGGAGTTCTCCGATGTGTTTCCTGAGGAATTGCCAGGTATGCCACCAGACCGTGACATTGAATTTATTAATGAATTATTAACTGGAACTGCACCCATAACTAAGCGTCCATATAGAATGGGAGTAGATGAATTAGAAGAACTTAAGAAACAAATTAAGGAATTGCAGGATAAGGGTTTCATTCGTCCTAGTTCTTCACCTTGGGGAGCACCAGTTATTTTTGTGGATAAGAAAGATGGCACTCAGAGGATGTGTGTAGATTATCGGTCTCTCAATGAGGTTACCATCAAGAATAAGTACTCGTTGCCTAGAATTGATGACTTATTTGATCAGTTAAAAGGTGCTTCTGTATTCTCCAAGATTGATCTTCGTTCTGGATATCATCAGTTGAAGATTTGTGCTAGTGATGTACCAAAGACAGCTTTTACCACACGATATGGGTTATATGAGTATACAGTGATGTCTTTTGGTCTGACTAATGCCCCTGCATACTTTATGTACTTGATGAATAAGGTGTTCATAGAATATCTTGACAAGTTTGTAGTGGTATTCATTGATGATATTCTAGTATTCTCCAAGACTAAGGAGGAACATGCCGAACATTTGAGGTTGGTCTTGCAAAAGCTCAGAGAACACCAGCTATATGCCAAGCGGAGTAAATGTGAGTTTTGGTTGAAGGAAGTTTCCTTTCTTGGTCATGTTGTCTCAAATGGAGGAATATCAGTAGATCCTAGCAAAGTGAAAGATGTATTGGACTGGAAGCCACCAACCAATGCATGTGAGATCTGTAGTTTCTTGGGATTAGCAGGCTATTACAGGAGATTTATAGAGGGATTTTCTAAGCTTGCGAAGCCAATGACTGCACTATTAGAGAAGAATGCCAAGTTTGTGTGGTCTGAGAAGTGTCAGGCTAATTTTGAGGAATTGAAGAAAAGCATGAATTATCCTACTCATGACTTGGAATTAGAGGGATTACCACTACACCAGTATTAGTTTTGCTAGATCTGAGTAAACATTTCTCTATCTACTGTGATGCATCTCATTTGGGTTTAGGATGTGTTCTTATGCAAGAAGGTAGAGTTGTGGCATATGCATCAAGACAGTTGAGAAAGCATAAATTAAATTATCCTACTCATGACTTGGAATTAGTTGTAGTGGTTTATGCACTAAAGATATGGAGACACTATTTGATTAGACATAAAAGTGATATATACACTGATCACAAGAGTCTGAAGTATATCTTCACTCAATCAGATCTAAACTTGAGACAGTGTAAATGGTTGAAGTAGGGGATTATGTCTACTTGAAAGTATCACCAATGAGGAGTGTGAAAAGGTTCAACATGAAGGGGAAATTGGCACCAAGGTATATTGGACCTTTCAAGATCATAAAAAGATGTGGTGAGGTGGCATATCAGTTGGAATTACCTGAGAGTTTGGAAGGTGTATATGATGTGTTTCACATGTCTCAACTTAATTAAGAAATGTTTGCGAGTACCAGAGGAGCAGATTCCATTAGAGGAGCTCACTGTTAAAGAGGACCTCACATATGAAGAGTTTCCAGTTAAAATTTTAGAGACTGCTGAAAGAGTCACGAGGAGTCAAACTATTAAGATGTGTAAGGTTCAGTGGAATCGGTACACTGAGGATGAGGCCACCTGGGAAAGAGAAGAGGATCTGAGGAAAACCTACCCGTAATTGTTCGAGTAAGAACCAACCGAATCTCGGGACGAGATTCATCTTAAGGGGGTAGAATTGTAACACCCTAAAAGTTTGGGATATTAAAAAGTAGGTAAATATGATTTTATAATGCAATTTGGTGGGCATACAAATTTAGAGTAATAATATTTTTTATTAACTTAAAATCAAATATAAGGGTAGAAACATGTTTGTGCACTCATGCTGTTGCATTTGAATTTTTGTGTTGAGTGGTTTGATTCAAATTCAAAATAGGATTCAAAACCATTTGAAAATGCTTTGAAATAATTGAAAAGGAAAAAAAGAAAAGAGTTTCATTCTCTCCCTAGTTTTTCTGCCTGTGAAGCCCAGCAGCCCACCAGCTCGCCCGCAAGCCCATCATCGCCGCGGTCGCTTGCTTCTCCGCGCGTGGGCCGTCTACGCGCGTGCCGCTCCCCGCTTCCCCGCCTTGGGCCAAGCCCGGCTAGCCCAGCTCGCGCGCGCTGCCGCGGTTCCCTTCACTGCGTCGCTGACACCGTGGCTCCACCTGTCAGGGCCACCTTCTTCCTTCCCACGCCGGCGTCGGATTTCTTTCCATTGCTCCCCCGAATCGAATCCGTCTCCAAATTCGTTCCCTTCCTTGTTTAGCGCATCCCCGAGCTATAAAAACGAGGTGCCGCACCCCTCCGCTCCATCATACCTTGAAGTGAAGCACCGACATCATCTCGAGGAGGCCCCGCTCGAACCACCGTCGGAGCCGTCCGCCATCCCGAGAACCGCACTGTCTTCAGGCCAACTCTGTCTTCATCTCTTACCTTGGTGAGCTCGCCTTGTTCTCTACTTCATCCCGATGTTTTTCTTTCGCGAGGTAACGCGGTGAATCATGAGATTGCACTCTCCCGCGATGGCGCCGCCGCGAGACTCGCCGTCGGGACCATTTTCTGGCCGGAGCACCGCCATCGGCCAATCCGATTCAATCTGAACCGTTCGTTTTAAATCCAACGGCTGAGATTAGATGGTACTGGTTCGGTTGTTAGTTTTGCTAAAGAGACCCTGCACTTTCTTATTATATAACCCGCAGTCGAACGCGTATTCCCAAATCACATTTTATTCTTTTGAAAGCGTAGTTTGATCTCAGTTAATTCAAAAATACGTTTTCACTTATTTACAGTTTTGCCACTGAGTTTGTTTTAGCCATAATTTGTCCGTTTTAACTCCGATTTGACCCGTTCAAATTACGTTAGGTTAGTATTTGCGAGCTCTACATGTTAGTAGAACTGTTCAGTAGGTTTGTGACATTTTATTTTCAAGTTTGAATTAAAGTAATTACTGTTCAGTAGGCCAACTTCGTCGTTTTAGCTCTGTTTTTCGTGATCTTTGCGTCTGTGTGATCCTAGCGAGTTGTAGATTCGTTTTAAAAACTTTTTATCTTATTTTATTACTGTTGGTGTACTGTCCTAATTATAGTCTTGTTTGTTTATGCATGATTGTTCTGGATGAATGTTGTTGTTATTGTTGATCGAGTATAGACGGTGAGCAATTCGTTGGGGATCAGGAGTTTTTCTACGAGCAAGATCATAAGGACCAGTTTGAGCAAGGCAAGTATAGCATGGGATTATCCTTGTTGTCCTATTCACATTAAGCAAATAATATCATTATGCATATATTCCTTGTTAAGAATGACTTAGTGTTGATCTTATTCCTTGATACCTATTATATTGCATGGATTAGTATTGCTAGTGCTTAACATGAACTATGATCATGTAAATTGACTAATGGAATATGTAATAAACATTAAAAGATGATTTTTATTACTGTTTAAAGGGGACTAGAGCATGGGGTATTTTGGTGCTCTCGTTACTCTCCATAAGGACTTATCTGTAAGCGAACATCCGGGATTTACAGTACAACTGTGAGGGCTATAATGGCTCTTGCTTTAGTCATATAGAAGGACCTTTTCTAGCTTGTTAGTGATATTCCTTTATGGCGTAAGAATGGCTTGACGAATCGGGTATAGTGCGGCCTCTGTCCTTATGAGTTTAGACTGCGTGTTATTGTGCCATTTGGAAGGGGGGCTCTACATCTGTTTGCCGAGTGAAATCTAATGGCCCTAACTTGTTAGACGAACCTTCGAAAGACTTCATAGTGTTCCCCTGCCTGCTCACCTTGGAAGTGTTTTAGGAGTAATTAACCCGGGCATATGGGCAACATGACTCACAGTGAAAGTGTACAACCTCTGCAGAGTGTAAAACTGTTATAACAGCCGTGCTCACGGTCATGAGTGGCCTTGGACCCTTATGGAATAGTGGATCATTTATAATGAATATGTTTTTGCTATTCGTTAATCATTTCGCATGGATCATATGTTTATTGTTTACATTGAGACATTTTGATATTATTGATATACTGAAATAATGCTAATTAAAAGCTACATGCTAATAAACCAATGTTATGCCTTTGAGCCTCATGAATCCCATGTTACATTTGTTGAGTACGAGATGTACTTACGCTTGTTTATTTTTCTTACTTGGATAAAAATCCCGGATGGGTAACAGATGGTGCAAATAGTGACTACTACTACTTCCCTGAAGATTACTAGACTTGCAGTCAATGTGTCTGTGATTGGAGCTACCACGAGAGTTTACATTTTACTTCCGCTACATTTGTGTAAATACTATGTATTAATAATCATGATGTAATAACATTTGTGATGATACATCCTTTATAATTTGTTAACTTATGTGTGATTGATATCTGGGCACACATAAGAGTATGCACTCCATTTGGTCGTTAAATGGGTGTGACAAATGAGCTTCAAATTTGGTCCAGCTTGGGCTCGGGGAGGAAGGAGACTGCCGGGATTTATAGGGGGACCTTTAGTCCTGGTTGGTGGCTCCAACCGGGACTAAATGTCCCTTTCCAACCCCGGTCAGAGGCATGGCCCGGGAGTAGACCTTTACTCCCGGTTGGTGGCTCCAACCGGGAGTACAGGTACACCTTTAGTCCCGGTTGGTGTCTTCAACCGGGACTAAAGGTCCCTGCCACTGTGCCGAGCGAAGTAGCCGTTGGGCAGGGACCTTTAGTCCCAGCTGGAGACACCAACCGGGACTAAAGGTCTCTCTAGTCCCGGGCGTAAAAAATACCGGGACTAGAGCCCATTTTGACCTCGGATAAAAAGTCTGTTCTCTACTAATGTTTATAATGCGCAGCATATATTTTCTTATTACCATTATTGCTAAGCAAACCGAAAGGCCTAGTTTATTTACTGATGACCCGTCAAAGATTTGGAACATAAATAAACGTTTGTCTTCTTGTGGGGGTGATTGGAAAGGAGGCTAACCAAGAAATTAAAATGTTATCAAGAAATCTGACAGCGTGAAACCAAGATTTTGCATCGTCATAGACTATGTGCTCTCATCAAGACTGGGGATTTTGTTGCTTCCATTGTACTAGTATCAGTGATGGGTCTTCTCCCCACCGTACGGTTCCTTTTTTTTAAGGACGGGAAAGGCTTTTCCGCTATTTTTATTAGAAAAAATAAAATAAGTGTCGGTCTAGTTTTTTGAGTGGAAACTGAGAAAAGAAAACCACACAACTAGGAAGTGCCACACTACCCACAATTTTGGTGCTACATCTACGACGATCGGTCAACTGCCAACTCTATACAACTCTTTGTACACTGAGCCAACTAACCAACTCGGTTGAAACCACGACCCAACTCAACTTAGCGAGTTTTTTAACTAGGACAAACCGGAAAACCCCCCTTGACAAGTACAAACTCTGTGAAGAGAACTCCAACAACAACCAAGGCAACTTCATGAAGAAGACAAAGAGCCAAGGACAATTATTAATCAGAAAAACACACACAGCTAAAGTCATCTTCTGGCTTCTTGAAAAATAACAACCTCACCAATGACTATGACATGTTTTTAGTTCTGTCTTATGGCATCATTGCGTCTTTAGATAGTCTCTTACACTACATTATTATTAGGCATTACTTGTACTAGAGTGTTATTGCCAAAATGCCAAGCGCATGCGAACCAGAGGCGGATCTAGGGGGTTTATGGGGTCCGTCGACCCCTGCAAAATTTGTAAATCCTTTAGCCAAAAAATTTTAAAAATATATATTACGTCATGAAGTTGATTCCAATGGGTTTTCGGCTAAATTCACCAATACAGCCAGACCATATTTAATTTATTCTTGAGTGTACTCCATCTGTTCCAAATTATTTGTAGTTTAGGGTTTTCATGTCATAAATTTGACTAGATTTATAGAAAATACGTGTAACATTTGTATCTTCAAATAAAATTATTATGAAAATATATTCGACAATCTATCTAATAATATTGATTATGTACCATAAATATTATTACCTTTTTATATAAAACCAGTGAAAGTTATTTCTCGCGTGAGCTAAGGGCAGACGACAGGTCCCGCAAAACAGCACGGTGAATCATACATGAGCATGGCAGTGGCGCCATCGATGAGGAGGCCATATATACTCCACCAAAAACACGAGGAGGCCGGGGCCCCAAACCCAGCAGGAGGACGGAGGAGCTAGCGTGATCGACCGATCGAGTAGTCCTGTAGGGACGATGGCGGCCCCCGACCAGAGGCAGCGCGAGCAGTTGCAGTCGCTCTGCGCCGCAAAAATAATGAAGAAGCTGGCAGGCAGCAGAGGGAGAGCCCACTGGCGGATGGACCTTGCTTGAGAGCTAGCCATTCATATATGTTGCATGCATGCAAATCACGATTTCCTGGTCACAGCAATACTGTATTATATAGTACTTCATCAGGTAATTACATTGCTCTTGAACCTCAATTACGTGCCCCTAGCAACAAGATCCGGAAGTACGCAAGACACATGCATGCTGGTACATCTGTTTATTTTGAAACTTTGAACCGTGAGAGACGACATTGATTCGTTGTAACAGGCGTTAGCATTTTTTTTTGTAAATCCTTTGGTCGTACGTGTTCCTTTCTAGGACGTGTTTTGGCACGTTCAGAATTTTGTGATAGCCAATGGATTATTGATGATAGACGTGCATCGATGGTCGGTCTTCACCATGCGTACGTTCTAAAATGGTGTACACGTACACCCGTAAATATAATTGCACAAAAATCGAAAGGTTAATGCATGTACGAGCCCACAAGCCTAACGCCGACGCTGCATGTCCGCTTCCGTGCCATGTGATGAGCATGTCGTCAACTGATCGACACGGACACGGACCAAAAGGAAAAGCTGCACAGTTGCCTGCTGATGTGTGCCATGTAGACTAAGATTCGTTTATACTCTTATATATATTTACTCCTTCCGTTCCAAATTATAAGTCGTTTTGACTTTTTTCATATATCTATTTTGCTATGCATCTAGATAAATAATATGTCTAGATAGCAAAATGGATAAACCAAAAAAAGTCAAAGTGACTTATAATTTAGAACGGATGAAGTATTACAATATTCAATAAAATAGAACAAAAAGAATGTATCAGTCTTAGTCACAAGTAACTCTTAGGCATAGTGGCAAGGAGGTGACATGCAGGGCCTAACACAACTGGAAACGTAAAATTTCCTGACGGTGCCATTATCGACAGGAAAAGACAGAGAAATTAAAACCTAATTTCCCTGACAGTGCACCGTTAGGGAATAACCATCAAGGATAGAACGACAGGAAAAATTTAAAACATCTGACGGTGCACCGTCAAGGTAAGTGTTTTTAATTTTCCTGTCACTACTATACCGATAATAAAATTATAAACCATCAGGGCTATAGGACTACCTCTTTCGGTGTCAACCGACAAAAAAAAATCTCAATAACCGATAGGGCAATGGTTTTTTCTTGACGGTGACTATTGTCCTGTCAGTCCAGACACCGTAAAAAAAAATATCTGTTTCCCCTATCAGTTTTGTTTTTCCCTGTCGACTAGTAACCATTAAAAATATGTAATTTCCTATCGGTGATAATTTCCTGATGAACCATAGGAAGAATTGTTTTCCCTGTCGGTGTCGAACCACCAGAAAACTAACAGGAAAATGACAGGACAACCTTTTTCTATATAATTCAAAAAAGAGTATACTCAATAGATTATTGCATTGCAGTAGAGCTTTATATATAGTTCAGAAAAAACAATTGATTGAATACAGTTTTCGCATAAACACATTCAAATTATTTTTATGGCTCACATAGTAGCATCACAAAAAATGATTCAAATGGCACTTCCAAGTCAACCAAGACTCATTGGTTCAACATTACATAAATTAAAAATAAGATGTACAAACATTTGACATCTATACAACAATACTGATGTGTTCTCTATTGGGTTGGGCTGGAAACTGTAATTGGGTCGCCATACATATCTCAGATTATCCGAATTTTTCCGTTGAACCATTTTTTGAAGAATTTTTTTTCCGTTGAACCATGAGTAAAGACCAATTAACCATACTTAATCGGTTACTTGCTTCTTTAGACCAAACTAGGGAAGTCAAAATTCAGCATTTATCATCTCGTGTATTTCAATTCGATTTTTGTTTTCGGTTAATTTGTCCACCGCATGGTTGGGCTACCAGAGTTCCATGAAAAAATAATTCCTGATGCGTATCTCCAGAATCTTAGGAAAATCTTTTCTTTAATATTCATAAGCCAATCAATCAATCAATAATATAATAGCTGTCACTTACATATAGTCACTGCACACACTTGACGTGGATTACATGATCTTTCGGACAGGAGGTCACATCAGTTGATCAGGCCAGGGATTTACTATATATTGTATTATTAATCTTATATGTCGGGGACATCATCGAATGGCTTTATTTTACGGGGTTACTAATAATTATCAGCGGAATATCTTTTTGTTTGAGATTTTGCTACATATATAATCACAATCCCTCAAGACAATTCTTTATTCCCCTTTCTTGGCCTTTTTTTTTCTTAGAGAAAAGCGCGCGGTATGCTAGATATGTACTAGCTGTGGTCTGTGGAGGAAAGCGTGTGCAGTAATGGCATCATCCATGTTGATAGAGCTGAAGCCAACACGCGTCAGCGAATCTCATGGCTCCACAAGTTTGGAATACAGCAGAACATGAAATTCACAGTGTTAAAAATATTCGTTTTGTTATGTTTTCATTCACGCAGGTTCATTCACAGGAATTTGAAGCACTACAAGAAATAAGGCTTTACATGATAGTTCACTAATGGCGTTCTAAGAAATTATCATAGAATTATATTGTCTGCGACGGTTTATTCCAGAGGTGATACATCATTGACGACTAGTTTAGTTTTCGTCATCGGTGATTCCAGAAGTGAAGAAGCCTCGTCCCAGTGACATAGCAATCCGAGTAAGGCAGCCCGCGGAGGCGCGTGCCTCAGTCAACGAAGTAGTAGTTCGAGTAAGGCAGCCCGTGGGGCACGTGCCCTACTCGGCGACATGGTGACCGAGTAAGGCACCCGTGGAGGCGCGTACCTCACCCAGCCGCATGGTCCAAGACTGGTTCTTGCAAGATAAACAAAATTTTGTAGTTATTGATATTCAGGATATCAAGTTGGGAGCAGGTCCCATGCATGTAAAATAATAGGTCGAGAGTGGATCCCAGTATTATGAAATGCATGTAAAAAATTTTTGCATCTTAGTCTTGCTAGGCTGTGTAAATGCCCCGAGCAGCTGACCCCATATGTGTAAGCACTTGTATGTCTGACGTATGGTTGTGAGGTTCATGACCCTTGCCATATGAGCCGTATGAGTAAATAATGCGTCACATGTGAGTTCGCACTACTCAAGTATTTTTGCAACCATTAAGAGAAGACTAGAGCAGTCGGCACTACGCGAAAAAAGAGAATACGCGCGGAGCGCATGTTATCATGACTATTACTGCGGAGCTATATGGGTAGTCGGCAATGGAAATATGGTATGGCCACAGAGGCGCATGTATAATATCTGGAGATATATGAAAATTAAAGAATATTTTAAAAAAATATTAAAGCTTGACTTAGTTTGATTGATGGCCAAGTAGAGGAGTCGATGAGTCGTAGTATCCGAGTAAATGGATGTGGGCTTGACGGCTCGCTTGTGGCTCGATGCAATCGGACAACTATGAATTAGTAAAGTTTATATTTTTTGAATTAGTATATATCTAGTTATGAATTTTTGAAGTTTGATGTTCTATTTTGGACGTTAGAAATATTTAATTATGTTCCATGGTTAATTACACAATCTTGTATACCTCTTATGTAAAACCTTACAATACAAAAGTTGTATATAACAGAGTTTTACATAACCTGGTAAATTTTGGGAGTTTTTAGATATACGGTCTAAAGTCTAAAAAAGAGAAGAGTTAGTGCTACTGTCATGATCGGTAGCGCAAACGACAGTAGATGCTTAAACGTTGGGTTTAGGGCGCTCTACTGCGTATTTGTTGTTGTACTTGCTTGTATGTTTGTGCTTGTATTGAGTATCACTCGTGATCAGGTGGTAGCACTTCGGAACGTCGCTAGTGATTTTGATCTCCTTCGGTAAAGAGGCAAGTGAATGTAGCAGTGGTTTCCTACAGTTTTGGCTTGTTATTTTCATCACCTATAGCTTAATATCTATAATAATGTCATACCACTACCTATAGCTTAATATCTATAATAATGTCATACCACTAATAAACAAGCCTTGTGATATTGGTTTATTCAACCTTATTTAATTGGGGTCTTATTTATTTATTCATGGTAATTTTATTGCAGCATTCCAAGTGCATTGCATCATTCATTTGCATTGGAAGTTATGTCGTTGACCCATGGTCACGACCATATCGATACAGCATGGTGGGACATAGCTCCACACCTTGTTGGGTGTGCAGGCAGGAGTCATTTGGTATTGCATTCATATGCATTCATGAAGTATATTATTGATCTGCCCATGTTGTTATGAAGCTCTATCATCTGGCTATGTTTCAAATTGGAAGTCCCTCATTTTATTTTGATGTCATGTCAAGTGGAAACTTTATGTTAAATTGATGTTTAATTCAACTTGTGGTTTAAATAGCTAGTCAAAACAAGTTTGCTTGTTGAGATGTTTCGTCTCTCACCCTTGCTTTACTCAATCCAGGTACTTGATGCTTGCTTGCAAGGGAAGGGGATTAGCTGCACGTCACACACTTCTTCTTCTAGAGTCTTCATGTTTTAAGGCAAAAATAATTTGGTTATGTTCATTAGACTTTAAAGTGAATGTTTAAAGTGTGGTTGTTAAACTTTCTCGTTGAAGTACCTCGTATTTGTGTTAGGATGTTCATTAATGCTAGTTTGGTTCTTTTGGTTATATGTATGTCTTGCTTCCGCGTTGTTTTTCGATATCAAGGAAGTGCTGCCAAAATCTGTATTGGTTATGTGCGGCTGTTGTTTGTAAAGTTTAGTGGCATCCTGGGATGTCTGTGGATTCCGAGGTGTTACATGATGTGTGATTCAGGATCAATCTGGCGCCAGCAACGGAGTATGATCCTAAAATGAATTTAAAATGCATGATACCTTCATTTATAAATCTCTCTCTAGACCTCCCATACACATATGAATTAGAGTAACACATGTCATAGGTATATTACGGAGTTCGATTCCCACGAAAGATTTCTTTGTTACGAGGATCGAACGGATTTATTAATCTCTCTGGTGGTCGTACAAGTTAGAGTAGTGTGTCCAAGTACGGTTCAAAGTCCGATTCAAAAATGAAATGGAATACAAAGTATTTCTATGGCTCGCCGCTATCTACTTTGTTTAAATTTGTAGAAGTTAAATATTTAGGCAGATGCAGGGTCTGATCCTAAAACGAAGTGGAATGGGTGATACGATGATTGAGAAATCTCTAAACCTCCCATATACACATATATACGAGTTAGAGTTGTATGTGTCTAGATATAAATTATAATACGAAGTTTGATTAATTCCTAGATGAATTGAAATGAATGATGTGATGTCTAAATAAATCTTCACACTACAGCAGAGAAGGACATCACTGGCGGTTCAAAACCCCCCTTCACTGGCGGATTTTGAACCGCCATAACCAACTCGGCAGTGATGAGCTGATCACATCACTGCCGGTTATGCCAAACCGGCAGTGATAGCTCATGTATCACTGCCGGTTCGTGTTACAAATCGGCAGTGATACTTGAGCCATCACTGCCGGTTGTTTTAACCAACCGGTTGTGTAGATTATATTATCACTGTCGGTTTTCTTTGAACCGATAGTGATATACTTTTCATAATTTGCATTTTAATAATTGTTTTATTTTCATTTCAAGGGGAGGTGGTGGGGTGGGAGGTCGAGGAGGTGGATGTGGTTGCTATCGATCAATTTGATATCGATGTGAAGGTGGTTGTTGATCAGCGACAATACAAACCCATCAACATTTATATTACAAAAGTTTCAAAAAAAACTTTAAGTATCAAATTAAGAGTCGCATTACAATAGTCTATCAATGTGGTCTCTTCCGTACTGCGCCTTGTACTTCTTAGTCCTCGCAATGGAGAATGATCCTTTCTTGGTCAATATCTCATCCATCACAAACCTTGCTATCTCCTCTTGAATTCCTCTCATCTCAAAATCTAGCAACTGGTTGTGATTGTTTGCTTTGCGCTGTAATTGAAGCAAGATGATATTGAGATGCACAAACGTAAGACAAAACAATAGAAATGGGATGCCTACGTACCATGTCATCTCCCTTATTTATTTTTGCGCCAAAGTATTTTAGCATTGCATAGAACCCGCATTCGTTGTTCCCCATCGGTTGATCTAGGGTCTTGAGATCCTCCATATACTTTACACTGAATGGGGCACTCCATTGCTTTTGCATCTTGCTATCGAGATTTTTCCAATTAGGTAATGCCTTCATTCTATGTTACATTGTAAATGAAGTGTGAAGATCGAGGACATTACAATATCCTATGTGATTAGAAAGTGTTGTGATATTGGGTTCACTTACTTATTCAGCCTGCTGGCAATCTATTCAAGGACTGCATTTTTTTGTTAGAAACTAGCAGTCTATTATTGAAGTAACATGGTATAAGTTTTCATTATTTGACGGTATTCCAGATTAAACACAGAGTTATCTTTTGATAATATGTGCCCCAAGTTATTTGACGGTATTCTTTGGTTAAAGTGCCTAAAGTTTGACGAAATATATTGGTAAAAAAATTAATATATATGACAGTACAACATGAGATCATAGTTGTCCATGTAAAAGAATCCTTTGATTGAACTTCTTGGAACATAGAAAATACCATATATATGACAGTACAACATGAGATCATAGTACAACATGAGATCATACTTCTTGGAACACAAAAAAATTAATATATATGACAGTACAACATGAGAGCCTTCTTCCCATCTCCCGACAGTACAACATGAGATCATAGTTGTCCATGTAAAAGAATCCTTTGATTGAACTTCTTGGAACACAGAAAATGCCATATGGGCATTCTATCGAACACCTTATGGGCACTCACCGAGTAAGCAGGGGTGGCGCGCTCAACAGCGACGTGGAGGAGCTCCTCGCGGCGTCGGCGTAGCTGTAGGGGACGGCGGCGTTGAGGAAGCGGTAGGGGACGGCGTTGTGAAGGGCGGCGTCGGGCTGCGGCGTCGTGCAGTGCACGTCGGGCGGCGGCGGCGTGCACTGGCGAACAGCGTCGAGCGCGTAAAATGTCGTGCACTGGCCTTGGAGCGCGCCAGCGCCTTATATAACCCACGCATCACTGCCGGGTGGTTATTAGAACCGGCAGTGATGTCTAATAACCACCCGGCAGTGATGTCTCATATCACTTCCGGTTCTAATAACCACCCGGCAGTGATATGGGACATCACTGCCGGGTGGTTATTAGAACCGGCAGTGATATGAGAAATTTAAAATTCATAAATTTGAACCATCCAAACTATCTCAAATGGAAAGTTGACCAAAACAACAATTGTAGATCTTGATGAGTTGAACAAACTTGGTATTCAAAACTTTTCAATTTGAAGTCATTTAGAGTTCATAATACTAGAGTCAAAGTGTTATTTTTTCATTTGACCAAATTTGACTTGGTCAAACTTGCTCAAATGAGACACTAAATGACCTCAGATGAAAAAAACTCTGAATACCAAGTTTGATCATCTCAGCAAGATCTACAATTGTTACATAGCTCATTTTCCCATTTGAGAAAGTTTTATCAAACACTAGTCACAAATTCTTGAATCTCATATATACTTTCTAAAACTATGTCACACACTTGTGAAATTTGAACTACATTTTGTTCAAACTTTCTCAAATGAAAATGACCTATATAAGGATTGTAGATCTTGATGAGCTGAACAAACTTGGCATTCAAAACTTTTTAATTTAAGACAATCTAGGGTTCCAAAAACTAGTTTGTAGGTGTCGAAATTTAAAAATCATAAATTTGAACCATCCAAACTATCTCAAATGGAAAGTTGACCAATCTAACAATTGTATATCTTGATGAGTTGAACAAACTTGGTACTCAAAACTTTTCAATTTGAAGTCATTTAGAGTTCATAATACTAGAGTCAAAGTGTTGTTTTTTCATTTGACCAAATTTGACTTGGTCAAACTTGCTCAAATGAGAAACTAAATGACCTCAGATGAAAAAACTCTGAATACCAAGTTTGATCATCTCAGCAAGATATACAATTGTTACATAGCTTATTTTCCCATTTGAGAAAGTTTTATCAAACACTAGTCACAAATTCTTAAATCTCATACAAACTTTCTAAAACTATGTCACACACTTGTGAAATTTGAACTACATTTTGTTCAAACTTTCTCAAATGAAAAAATGACCTATATAAGGATTGTAGATCTTGATGAGCTGAACAAACTTGGTATTCAAAACTTTTCAATTTGAAGTCATTTAGAGTTCATAATACTAGAGTCAAAGTGTTGTTTTTTTATTTGACCAAATTTAACTTGGTCAAACTTGCTCAAATGAGACACTAAATGACCTCAGATGAAAAAACTCTGAATACCAAGTTTGATCATCTCAGCAAGATCTACAATTGTTACATAGCTCATTTTCCCATTTGAGAAAGTTTTATCAAACACTAGTCACATATCACTGCCGGTTCTAATAACCACCCGGCAGTGATGTCCCATATCACTACCGGTTCTAATAACCACCCGGCAGTGATACGGGGCGCCTCGACCGCGCTCCGGCTCTGACTCGTACGAGGCCCGCTCGACGGGGCGCCTCGACCGCGCCCCATCCCGTACAGCAAGGTACCTCGACGGCGCTCCGACCCACGCGAGGCTCGTCCGCCCACTAGGAAAAACTTCGACTCGCGTGAGCCCGGGTCGAGCGCCTCGACTCGTTCTCTTTACCCACCCGGCAGTGATGTCCCATATCACTGCCGGTTCTAATAACCACCCGGCAGTGATATGGGACATCACTGCCGGGTGGTTATTAGAACCGGCAGTGATACGAGAAATTTAAAATTCATAAATTTGAACCGTCCAAACTATCTCAAATGGAAAGTTGACCAAAACAACAATTGTAGATCTTGATGAGTTGAACAAACTTGGTATTCAAAACTTTTCAATTTGAAGTCATTTAGAGTTCATAATACTAGAGTCAAAGTGTTATTTTTTCATTTGACCAAATTTGACTTGGTCAAACTTGCTCAAATGAAACACTAAATGACCTCAGATGAAAAAACTCTGAATACCAAGTTTGATCATCTCAGCAAGATCTACAATTGTTACATAGCCCACCCAGCCCCCTGTAGATCCGCCACTACTGCTCCAAACAATGCATTGTTTGGTGACACATGGGTTAATTTGCTCATCAACATTGTAAAAGAATCTACTCTACTCCTAAGAACCAATTATAACATCACATACTAACAATGCATTATAGCCATGAATTAGAAAAGTGCTCTGTAGAAGAATGGAGAAATAAGAATGAGAATCAAGCATTATAGCCATCAAAACAAAGCTAATTAAGCAACAAAATCGAAGGAATGGGGGCTGGTTACTAACCTTAAAGCAAAAAGATCAAGTCATTCTTCCAAATCCAAGTGGTAGCTTCACGGATTTGGGCGACCGCAACATTGGAGGGAGTGGCCCAAACGCGTGCCTCTGTTCTCAGGATAAAAGAGTGGAGGAAGAAGATGACGGCTACAACCTTTTTGTGCTGTCAGGCTCATCACTGTCGGTTCTATCCTAGAACCGACAGTGATAGAATCAAATCACTGTCGGTTCTTGGCATGAACCGGCAGTGATAAGTGGAGTTGTCATCACTGCCGGCGGGAGGCACAAACCGGCAGTGATAGTTGTCATCACTGTCGGTTCTCGCACCCCCCAATTATTTTCTGCTTGTCAGAACCTAGAACCGGCAGTGAAGGGTCATCACTGCCGGTTGTCTTAATTTCGGCAGTGATGTGGCCGGCACTGATGACTGAATCTGTAGTAGTGTCAAAGACGTAAGTCATCCAGATAACCATGCATTAAGTTGTATATTTGCCGGTATACTCCATCTGGTCCAATTTGTAGCTGTAGTCTCATTGATATGGTCTCTTAAATCACACTTGATCGTTCATTAGTTTTATGTTATATTGTTTATGATTATAAGTTTATGATTATTGGGTAGTACATTTGATTACAAATCTAATAGTATCAAATTTGTTTTATAATAGTTAAAATTTATTGATCAACTTAGTGGTTAAATATTATAAAATTTTGACTCTTAACATACGTGAAACATATTATAAACGGGGCTGAACGGAGTATACAGTAGTTGAGTAGCTGTTCGGTGTGATTTGCATGCGTCGTCCATGGAGAAGACGGCCGCATTTTGCACAGCGCGCCCAGCATGCCTATCGTAGCAAACTGCACGTGATTTTGCACCTGGCCTAGCAGCTAGATCTCTAAAAAACTGGCAATCATAGTCAGCACCAGTGCGAGATTAATTAAAATATTTACTGCCAGCAGTAGTAAACTAAGATATCCGGTACGTGCTGCTTGCGTGAGGGGAGTTTAACGTCATGTTGGCTTGAAACCCGTCATTAGCAGTGTTTTTCTCTTATAACAAATTAGCACCAGCTGACCTAAAATTAGTTCCAATGAGCTATTAATGATAGTTTCTATCTTCATTAACTACGTTGTCAGCTAAGCAAAAATCTGACGTGGCAGCTTAATTAATGAAGAAAGAGAATAAAATTTAATGAAACCGTTTCTTCAGAGGGAAACGGCGTCCACGCTCGCAACGAGGTCCGAAGAAACGACGAAAACGTCGCTGTGAAGAAACCACCGGTTTCTATGGAGGGTGGACCGCCTGCGCTCGCCGGAACCCGGCCGCGCCGCTGCGCCCACGCCGGCCCCGCTTGCCCGCGCTCCGCCGCACGGCCCGCGCCCTCCCTCACCGTCCGTGCGTCTGTGCCCACGCGCGCCGGCACTGCTCGTCCACGCCGTCGTGCCCCGCTCGGTCGTGCGGCCCGCGCTCGGCAGCACTCGTCCGCGCCGCCATGCCCGCGCTCGGCCGTGAGTCCTGCTCCGTCGCGCCCGCCCGTGCTCGGCCGCGCTCGTCCGCGCCGCCGTGTCCGCGCTTGGCCGTGCGGCCTGCTCCGCCGCGCTCGTCCGCGCCGCTGTGTCCGCGCTCGGGCATGCGGCCTGCTCCACCGTGCCCGCCCGCGCTCGTCCACACCGCCATGCCTGCGCTCCACCGTGCGGCCTGCATGCTCCGCCGCGCTTGGCCGCGCTCGTCCACGGCACCGTGCCTGCGCGTGCGTGCTCGCTTTGCTGGCGCGTGCGTGCTCGATCTGCTCGCTCTGGTGGCTGCGCGTACGTGCGTTCATGCTGGCTATGCGTTCTGCATCTGTGAGATTTTGAGAGAAGCAGACAACGGGATGAGAGAGGAAGGGAATAAGGGAGAGAGAAAAAAAAGTCTGATATTTATTACGCGAAGACTCTACCACTGCGTGAGTTAGATTTTATAGATAGTTTTTATCTGACGTGGTCTTCTTGATATTATGCATAGTTTTCAGCGTTGGGACTGCCTTAGGGCGTCCGCAACGGTTGGTATTGAGTCACCGGCTGACTTGCTAAATTAATATATCCATCAGTTTCGCTGCTCCTCTCCGTATTGGCTGTTGGGGAAAGGCAGGGACTTATGACCACTCCTTCGCCTTGGTAGCTCCGAGATACCGATGAGTCAATCGCTAGCAAGTAATTTTGTATCCATTTTATTGCCTCCACGTCACTCCCAGCTAGCGAGGAGATTGCTGTTGGGGACGCCCTTACTTGTTGACAAAACGGCCATCATTTTCTGTGGAAAGATAGCTACCAGTAGATATAGATTTCTGAAAACCCAAGGTGAGTTGTTTATAGCAGCAGCCTTGTTCTCTCTCCCCCCCCCCCCCGCCCCACACACACACCCAAAAAAATAGTAGCCCTGATCCAACATTGATGCACTTAGAGTCTGTTTGGATCTCATGGGCTAACGAATTGGATCCCATGCAGTTACTACAGTTTAGCTCTTGAGCTCCAAATAGGAGGGCTCATGGGTGCGCTACCGTTTAACCAAAACCGTAACTAATTGTTTATTCACTGGTCCTTCAAATCCAACTAACAAGGCTAAAAGTGCTACTTGTTCTCCCCCCACCCCACCCACACCCCCCAAAAAAAATAGTAGCCCTAATCCAACAATGATACACTTAGAGGCTGTTTGGATCTCATGGGCTAACGAATTGGATCCCATGCAGTTGCTACAGTTTAGCTCTTGAGCTCCAAATAGGAGGGCTAATGGGTGCGCTACAGTTTAACCAAAACCGTAACTAATTGTTCGTTCACTGGTCCTTCAAATCCAGCTAACAAGGCTAAAAGTGCTAAAGGTATCAAAAAGTCACCTCTAACCTCAATTCTCTCTTCTCTCCATGTGAATGTTAGTCTAAAATCCAAACAGATATGAGCTAACAACTAGTCCTAATCTATCCATACAGCCCCTTAATTAACTCATGGGCGGCCTTTTGTCCTAGCTAGCTACTCATACGCAAAGGTAAATTAAAGGAAACATACGGAAACAACATTAACTCCATGCAAGAATAGCTTCAAATTAAGGCCCTATTTGTATCCATTATTTGCTAATAGTTATCTAGCTAATAGGTCATAACTATTATTAACTTCTATTGGCTAGTGAAATAGTTGTTAGTTCGGTATTCAGCTAGCAATTTGCTAAACTATTAGCTAGATTTGTTTGGATCTAAGAAAGTAAGCTCGTTGAATACATACGGCGCCTAAAGAAAGCGGTTGGATTTTTGTATGCTAACTAGGGGTGTGTGTGCTATATATAGCTAGCTCGACGAAGCAAAAGCTACGTACCTGCAGCTCCAGCGACCCAATATAATTAGTTAGGGGCGTGTGGGCCGGGTAAGGCCGGCCAGGACACATCAATTTCTACTTATACTAAAATTTTGTAGGCCATAGAGGTAGGAGTATTATTTTACAGACTCCTATCTCTCTATTGCTTAGCTAAGACTACGTTCCTAAAGTATTATCTTGCATTGTGTAATCGTTTTGCAGTTTATTTACAGGATTGCTCCGATCCACGCGGTATATACGTCCGTTTCAACGCTAGCTATTTGCGTGGATCGGCAAAGAGCCATTTGTACAAAACTAGAAATATGTATTTGTTGGAATATGATCCGAATTATAACGTTGGTCTTGTGGGGACGTCTGGAGGGCCCACGGTTCGGTCATGTTTATTAGCGGATTTGTTTCCGTATTTGACTGCAGTCAGTCCGTACATCTTGTAAGCCGCACGGGAAGAGCTGACGACTCATTGTATTCCCTGCGTTCTGTAAACTCTCTCCATATAGTGAAGATCGCCGCTTGGCGCTCGTGGTTTTTTCCCACAAGGGTTTTCCACGTAAAAATATGTGTCTCGTGTTCGATCTTGATTTGCATTATTTACTAACAAGTGGTATCTAGAGCCAGACACGAGATTGAAAAAAAAGGTTAGGGTTTCACCCTGTTCATCGTGCCGCCGCCGCTGTGCAGAGGTCGATCTGGTCTTCTGCTGTTGCCGCTGTTCTCAGGAGGTAAATCAATCTGCCGCCGCGTGTTATTGGTTCCTGTTTTCGGTAGAGATCTGCTACTGCTGTCCGCTGCCGTCGCTGTGTATTCTGGCCAAGAAAATTGACGCCGTATCCAGAGGCAGAGAAAAAAGCTGCCGCTGTTCCTTGCGTGCAGTGGTGCAGGTGAAATCGATTTGCTTCTGTTGCACGCCAACCCAAGTGATCAGGATCAGATTGGTTCTCGTGAGTTGAAAATTCAGATTTGGTGATTTTTTGCTACGTGCACACAGAAAGCGTACCAGATGATTTCTTTGGCAATTGTTCTTTGCTATTTGTACACACCAAGTGTACCAGGCTGCAGATTTTATTGTTTCGTGCACACGAGACGTTACCAGATTTTCTGTAGATTATTTTCTTCTGGTTATTGCTATTATTTATTCACCATGTCTTCAGTGAAATATGATATTCCTCAACTGGATCGTGATACAAGGTTCGCTCTATGGCAAGTCAAGATGCGGGCTATTCTTACGCAGGCTGATGTTGATGATGCTCTTGATAAATTCGGTAACAAGGATTCTAAATCTTGGACCGATGATGAAAAGAAAAAGGATCGTAAGGCCTTGACTCAAATTCAGCTTCATCTTTCAAATAATATTTTACAAGATTGTCTATAGGAGAAAACTGCAGCTGCTCTATGGCTCAAGTTAGAGTCAATTTGCATGTCTAAGGATTTGACAAGCAAGATGCATATGAAGATGAAGTTGTATTCGCACAAGTTGCAAGAGGGTGGTTCTGTGATTAACCATCTGACGGTCTTCAAGGAGATCGTTTCTGATCTACAGGCTATGGAGGTAGAATATGATGATGAGGATTTGGGTCTGATTCTTTTGTGCTCTTTGCCTAGTTCTTTTTTAAACTTCAGAGATACTTTATTATATAGCCATGATACGCTAACTCTTGATGAGGTCTGTGAGGCGTTGCATGCCAAGGAAAAGATGAAATTGATGGTGTCTTCTGAAGGTTCTGCTTCCAAAGGAGAAGCATTGTCTGTTCGTGGGAGGACAGAAAATAAATCAAATAATGGCAACAGAGGCAAAAGTTCTAATCGTTACAAAGGCCGATCAAAGTCTCGAAATAGAGGTGATAAATTCTGCAAGTATTGCAAGAAAGATAATCACTTTATCGAGGATTGTTTGAAATTGAAGAATAAAGAGAAGAGAACTGGCACATATAGAGAGAAAGGTAAACCCAATGATGAAGGTAATGCTTCTGTTGCTACTTCTAAGGCAGATTATTCTGATGGTGATTCGCTTGTTGCTTTTGCTGGATGTGCTAATAGTGATGATGAATGGATTCTTGATTCCGCTGCTTCTTTTCATATATGCACTAATAGAGATTGGTTTGTCACCTATGATTCTCTCCAAGGTGGAGGTTATGTTAGATTGGGTGATAACAGTCTACGTGATATTGTTGGCATTGGTTCCATTCAGATTAAGATGCATGATGGCATTGTCAGAACATTGGCTGACGTGAGGCATATTCCTAGCATGAGCAAGAATCTTATTTCTCTCAGTACTCTTGATACTAAAGGGTACAAGTACTCCGGTGGAGATGGAGTATTAAAGGTGTCTAAAGGTTCTCTCATTGTGATGAAAGGTGAATTAAAATCTCCAAATTTGTACCGTCTTCATGGTACTACAATTACAGGTGATGCCGCTGTAATTTCCAATTCATCATCTAATTCTGATGCTACTGATCTTTGGCATAAGCGTCTTGGACATATGAGTGAGCAAGGCTTGCATGAATTGTGCAAGAGAGGACTTCTTGATGAACATAGCATCAGTAAGTTGAAGTTTTGTGAGCATTGTGTGTTTGGCAAACACAAGAGGGTGTCATTTAATATCTCTACACATAAAAGTAAAGGTATTCTTGATTATGTGCATTCTGATTTATGGGGACCGTCTCGTAAGCCTTCTTTTGGTGGTTCTCGTTATATGTTGACAATCATTGATGATTATTCTCGTAAGGTATGGTCTTATTTCTTGAAGCATAAATCAGAAGCATTTTCAGCATTTAAAGAGTGGAAGATTATGATTGAAAATCAAACTGAAAAGAAGGTTAAAAAGCTTCGCACTGATAATGGGATGGAATTCTGTTCTAATGAGTTTAATGCATATTGCAAGTCTCAAGGCATTGTTAGGCACTTCACTATTCCTTATATGCCTCAACAGAATGGTGTAGCTGAGCGAATGAACAGAACTATCATCTCCAAGGCCCGTCGCATGTTGTCTAATGCTGGCTTGAATAGGCGTTTTTGGGCTGAAGCCGCTTCCACTGCTTGCTATCTTATTAACCGTTCACCCTCTATTCCTCTTGATAAGAAAACTCCAATTGAGGTATGGTATGGTTCTCCAGCTGATTATTCATAATTG
This sequence comes from Saccharum hybrid cultivar R570, assembly GCA_038087645.1. Taxonomy (NCBI): domain Eukaryota; kingdom Viridiplantae; phylum Streptophyta; class Magnoliopsida; order Poales; family Poaceae; genus Saccharum; species Saccharum hybrid cultivar. The sequence goes on along the minus strand of JAQSUU010000001.1, from coordinate 30,011,083 downwards.
AGAGTTTTTGGTTGTACTGCTTATGCTCACGTTGATAATGATAAATTGGAGCCTAGAGCTGTTAAATGCATTTTTATTGGTTATCAACATGGTGTTAAAGGTTATAAATTGTGGAATCCCCAGACTCAGAAGGTTATGCTTAGCAGGAATGTTATCTTTAATGAGACTGTTATGTTTGTTGATAATCCTTCTGTTGATGCTCCTATTGAGGGAGAGAAAATAAGTATGCAGGTGGAGCACTTAATTGATTCACCAGATGTTGATAATGCTATTGTCCAAGATGCAACGATTGCTGAAATTTCTCCAATTGTTGATGATTCTTCTATTGCTGAGCATTCTTCTCCAGTTGTGCAGTCTTCACAACGTTCTATTGTTGTTGATAGGTCCAGAAGACAGCCAAAGCCTGTTAAAAGGTATATTGAAGAATGCAATGTTGCTTATGCTATGAGTGTTGCAGAAGAGATTGAAGGTAATTCAGAACCTTCTAATTATTCTGAGGCTATTACTTCTGCTGATCGCAACAATTGGATGACCGCTATGCAAGATGAGATGGAGTCACTTGAAAAAATGGTACATGGGATTTAGTGAAATTGCCCAAGAATAAAAAGCCTGTCCGTTGCAAATGGATTTATAAAAGGAAGGAGGGTATTTCTCCTAGTGAACCAGCAAGGTATAAAGCGAGGTTGGTTGCTAAAGGCTATAGCCAGATTCCAGGTATTGATTATAATGATGTCTTTTCCCCAGTTGTTAAGCATAGTTCTATTCGCACTTTGCTTAGTATTGTTGCCATGCATGATTATGAACTTGAGCAACTTGATGTTAAAACTGCATTCTTACATGGGGAGTTGGAGGAAGACATTTATATGAACCAACCTAAAGGTTTTGTTATTCCTGGAAAAGAAAACCTTGTGTGTAGACTAAAGAAGTCTCTTTATGGTTTGAAGCAGTCTCCTAGGCAATGGTATAAGAGGTTTGACTCATTTATGCTCTCTCGTGGCTTTAAGCGGTCTGATTATGATAGCTGTGTTTACTTGAAGATTGTTAATGGCTCAGCTATTTATTTGCTTCTTTATGTTGATGATATGTTAATTGTTGCTAAAGAAAAATCAGAAATAGCTAAACTGAAGGCACAATTGAGTAAAGAATTTGAGATGAAGGACTTAGGTGCAGCTAAGAAAATTCTTGGTTTGGAAATTACTAGAGATAGAAAATCTGGTAAATTATACCTCAGTCAACGAGGTTATATTGAAAAGGTTCTTCGTCGTTTTAATATGCATAATGCAAAACCAGTGAGTACTCCATTAGCTACACATTTCAGATTATCATCAGATTTATGTCCACAGTCAGATCATGAGATTGAGTACATGTCTAGAGTTCCATATTCCAGTGCAGTTGGTTCTCTTATGTATGCCATGGTTTGTTCTCGTCCTGATTTATCTCATGCATTGAGTGTTGTCAGTAGATTCATGGCTAATCCTGGTAAGGAGCATTGGAGGGCTGTTCAATGGATTTTCAGATATTTGCGAGGTACTTCTAATGCCTATTTGTAGTTTGGGAAATCGAGAGATGGACTTGTTGGTTATGTTGATTCTGATTTTGCTGGTGATTTGGATAAGAGGAGATCTCTCACGGGTTATGTTTTCACCATTGATGGTTGTGCTGTTAGCTAGAAAGCATGTTTGCAGTCCACTATTGCTCTGTCTACAACAGAAGCTGAATATATGGCTATTTCTGAAGCTGGTAAAGAAGCTATTTGGTTGAGGGGTTTATACTCTGAACTTTGCGGGGTTACTTCTTGTATTACTATACATTGTGATAGCCAGAGTGCTATTTGTCTGACTAAAGATCAGATGTTTCATGAAAGGACTAAACACATTAATGTGAGATATCATTTTATTCGAGGTGTCATTGCTGAAGGTGATGTTAAAGTATGCAAGATAAGTACTCATGATAATCCCGCTGATATGTTGACAAAGTCAGTTCCTGGAGCTAAGTTTGGGCTATGCTCAAGCTTAGTTGGCATTACAAATTAAGTCCTAGTGACTTTTGGCGCCGGTGATTATTTATTATTGAAGTGAGTTGATTGATGATACTTCATTCACTACAAGATGGAATTCGTCTCAAGGTGGAGTTTGTTGGAATATGATCCGAATTATAACGTTGGTCTTGTGGGGACGCCTGGAGGGCCAATGGTTCGGTCATGTTTATTAGCGGATTTGTTTCCGTATTTGACTGCAGTCAGTCCGTCCTATAAATACATCTTGTAAGCCGCACGGGAAGAGCTGACGACTCATTGTATTCCCTGCGTTCTGTAAACTCTCTCCATATAGTGAAGATCGCCGCTTGGCGCCCGTGGTTTTTTCCCGCAAGGGTTTTCCACGTAAAAATCTGTGTCTCGTGTTCGATCTTGATTTGCATTATTTACTAACAGTATTATTGGTTAATCAATCTTTACAAACAAGTCCGATCCAGACACCCGACTTTGATTTTGACAGGACGCCAAATCGGCGACATTAATTTCTGCACTTTTAACTCATGTGTATCACCTCAAACTTTCATTTTCACCTGGGCCTCGTTTAGATCTCAAATTTAGGATCCAAACTTTGCATAGTAAATGTCCCGTCATACTGTAGCAATTTTGTTTTTATTTGGTAATAATTGTCTAAATATTGATTAATTAGGCTTAAAATATTCGTCTCGCAAAGTACAATAAAACTGTGCAATTAGTTTTTGATTTCATCTACATTTAGTACTCCATATATGTGCCAACATTTTGATGTGACAGGGAATCTTCTTTTTGCATAGTGAAATTTGGGGTGGAATTTGGGATCTAAACAAGGCCCTGATTTAGGCACAAAACGAGAATCCCAAGAAACGAATTTTGTATTATTTTCCTTGACTTTTTGGATGGGGAGAGGCCACGAATGAGCTAACCTTAGCTTTATATAAATTCTGATGAAAGGAGGAAAAAAATAGAGTGATGACACGTGTAGCGCAGTGGCAAAGCTCCAGTGTTGGGAGCTGGCTTGCCGGGGTTTGAACCTCGGTTCTGCACCACTTGCTTCGTGCAACCAAATAATTTCTTGTTGCCTCGCACGCGGATGTCCCATAATAGTTAGGGTGACGTGCTCGTCACGCTCCAAGCTTGATGACTTCGGGTACTTCTTAGCCCCGTGAGTTCTCTACGTATATGTTGTAAGATCTAGCTTGTGTTCGGGTGGTGTGAGTTTGTGGTGTGCAGTGTGCGTGCATGTGGTGTGTGTTCGTGCATAACTTGAGATACTATAGCTTGTACTTGAAGGGATAATGTATAAAAAAAAACATTTCCTTCCAAAGAACTAGCACCATATTATACATGGAGACAAACATTTTACAGTGGTGCAGTTTGCGGCGGCACTACCTGTAAAAAGGGGAACTCCCTCCCAAGGTCTTTTTGGACATTTTGTGTGGAGGGGACTGCTGGCTGGTACTACTATCAATCTACTCATAATCTTTTGCAAATAATTAATTTGCAAGGATCTGAGGTAACTAGGTAATTTCTTGATCAGCACTACTGTACTAGAACACTTATGTATAGATTGATTATTCCTTCCTTGCCTAGCTAGTTTTTTGCACTTGTGTAGGCACCTATATTCCTTTTTTCTGAAAAGTGGATATCCAAAAACACTTTTTATTCGAAATCGTCGTACTATATATATACTTTTGGTTTTAAATTTGTACTATATGCTTTTGGTTTTAAATCGATCTTTTTATGAATAAGATCAAGAATACCGCAACGATAATTTGTACTATATACTTTTGGGAAAACAAACAATTATTAGTTTTAAATTATCTTGTAACTGGGCATCAATAATAAGGATGTTATCATTTGCTGCAGCAGCTGTTAAGAGTGTTATTAGACCAACCCCTGCGCGGTCAGCTGGCAAAATGGAAGACTCGAGCATATTCCTGCAGTGGGCGATGAACACGCTGCGGCACGAGCAACCTGCAGCCGCCGCCGTCAACGACGACTGCAGCAGCGAGGCGACGACGTTCCCCTCACTGCAAGCGCTCCGGGAGGCCTCGCACGCAGCCGAGATGGTGCAGGAGCTGATCGCGGAGGCCCCAGCGAACAGCTGGAGCTCCGGCGACACCACCGACGGCCAGCAGCGGCGGAGGAAACAACAGCTCGGTCCCTGCTACTGCGGCGGCGGCCATGGATCACGATGCTGTCTGGCCTGCGTCGAAGACCTCGCCGGTCAGCAGGCCCGCCTTGAGCAGGAGCAGCAGCGTCACCATCCCTCCTCTGAGCTGGAACTTCAGCGCCGCCGCCGCCTCGGCGCAGCTGGGCAGCGACGGCATGCTGCCGGAATTCGCCCCCAAGCGCGCCCTACCGCCGGACCAAGCGTACGGATCGCCGCCGGCGAGGAGAGCCGGCTTCAAGAGCCCGGCGGGATCCATGTCGGCGCCGTACGCTCAAGACCACATCATCGCGGAGCGGAAGCGGAGGGAGAAGATCAACCAGCGGTTCATCGAGCTATCCACCGTGATCCCAGGCCTCAACAAGGTCCTGAACTCCTGATCCAAATCAAATCCATTCGTTCGTTTGTTCGTCAATTATATATTTCGGATGACACAAATCACTTAAACGCAACGATCCTTTCAGACGGGACCAAGGACGTGAAAGAACTCCAAGAAAAGCTCAAGGACCTGGAGGCGGGTGGCAGCAACGGGCGCAGGAGCATCGAGACCGTGGTGCTCATCAAAAGACCATGCCTCCATGCTGCGGCGGCCGCGCCAGACGACGATGGCTCCCCATTGTCAGCGTCGTCAGGCACGCCGCCGGCAGAGAGGAAGCAGCTGCCGGAGATCGAGGCCCGGTTCTCGGAGAAGAGCGTCATGGTGAGGATCCACTGCGAGGACGGCAAGGGGGTGGCCGTGAAGGTGCTCGCCGAGGTCGAGGAGCTCCATCTCAGCATAATCCATGCCAACGTCCTGCCCTTCGCAGAGGGCACCCTCATCATAACCATCACGGCAAAGGCAAGTGTTTTTTTTTTTTTTGACTAACCAGTCTTTTTTTCCAAGAAAAAGAAACAGTTTTGGCATCTTCCACTGCATAAGAACCTTTTGAACTTTTGATGGTCTTTTTGATTTAAAAAAAACACTATGCTGGTTAGGAGTTCCTAATAATGGAAGAACATAATATTAAATACAACTAAACAGTAACAAATGAATGACAGAATGCAGGGTTCAACCTTTATTTCAATGATAAGTTGGGAGAAAAATGTCCAAACACTACAGTACACACATGTTTTAACAAGACTACCCTTATTGAACTTTAACTTAATTTGATTTCATTTTGAAGAGTGAAATTGCATTCATTGATCTGTCCCCTGACACATCCGTCTTCAGAAGGTTCAGATCACATATACTTGACTATATGCCTGCGCACTAATTAAGCCTGATCTGCATTTATCTGCTGTATGATGCATATATAGTTGTACTGATGAGTTTTATTTTGATTTCTATCTTTTACTCAAATCATAATCACATCGAGTTACTGTCCTATGTTAGAAATATTTCTATTGATTTTCTCTATCTATAAAATGTTTTGATTGGAAGCACCTCTCTTGACATTTGAAATTTTAAGGTTAGAAACTTAGTATTCCAATATGAATCAGTAGAAGGAGAGAATCCGATATTTATAGTGAGAACGAACATGATGCTTTTATAGCGTTTAAGAGAATTCCTGAGTTCATGATACCATAATGTAATTATGTGCTAATCCCTCTGTTCCAATAGCTAAGGTGTTTTAGTTTGTTTTAAGTGTCAAACTTCTCTACATATGCAATATCAAGTTAGTTTATTTGGTATTATAGGAGCTGTCTACACATTTTTTATGGTCAGAACTAGAGAAGTCTGACTTAGGATAAAACTAAAACAGCTTACTTATAGTACACTCTGCACAACAAACAACAGTTCTGATTAGAGATAAACAATACAGTATAGGGTGTATATATTAAAGATGAAAAGAATATTTAAATCCTTTTACTATGTATCTAAACACAGTATATATCTAAGCGCATAGAAAAGTTATGTGTCTAGAAAAGCCAAAATGTCTTATAATTCGGAATCAAGGGAGTACAATTCATTTCAAAGTTTTTGGTTTCATGCCTCCAAATTTTATATCACTCAATCATCTATACCAAAACTACACAATTTAAAATTATTGGATAACAATCTTACTTTTGTTTGAATGGTCAAGGTGGATTTCCCCACCCGAGTTTGCATTGATAAGTTTTGGCACAACTATAAATCAGCAATGTTTTTTAGAGAAAATGACGCAAATCCCTTTAATTCTAGGAAACTACCTTGTTAATCTAGGCCTCATCATATCAGATGATTGTTTGTACATAAATTGGCCATCCAACGTGAGATAGGATGTCGATGGCACCACTATCATCTATATACACCACTATTGGGTTTTCACCTAGAGAGCCCCTAATGATTGGGAAGAAGGGGCACTGTGACAATGTGTTCAAGAAGAAAAGCGCGGCACCAGAGAGTGTCAATGTCATCAGTACATGCAAAAAGCTCAGCATTTTTTGCCCCAGGATTTATATCTTCCATAGATCACAGTCACAAGCACACGATGCTTGCTTCTTTGGCCTCACCAGTCACAATTGTGGAGGGCATCAGTAGGGTCCAGCCGCTGACCTAACATGAAGCATGTAGAGAAGAACATGACAACGACCTTGGCCAGCAACCCGCCACTAAAACCCCATATATAGCCAACCTCAGTTTTTTTTCTTTTTGATCTCATCATCTATGTTTTTTATCTATCCAAAAAAATGTTAGTTAATGTGCCAAATTATGTGAAGGGCCGAAAACGGCGACCAAAGGGGGTGAATGACAGCCTCAAATTTCTTTTAAAATATTTGGCCGCTGTCCCAAAATCACCATCCAACACAAGCGAGTTCCAAAACTAGAATACCCAAACCAACTTGTGACAAGATTAGCTAGAAAGGTTCCATGGAACGAAAGTAAACCAACGCAAAAGACAGAACACGATTCAGAGCGCAGACGCCCAAAACTTGCGCAAAATAAGAAATCAAGGCCTGAAAAATTGGTCAGACAATCACCTGAAAATTTAGCATCCAACAAAGAGAAGGAGACAGGGTGGAGGGGCTGCTCTCCAGTGCTGCGGCTAGAAATGAAATTAGCAACAAGCTAACACTGTTGGAAGCACACTCAATCACTTGCACATGACTGAAATTAACTAAATAATCATGTAATAATTGCTTCGTGTAGATGACAGTGACTACACTTTTGAAAAGCAAATCACGTAGCTGCAAGTAATTTTCGACCAAAGAAGCTGCTTCCTGGAAGACAACACCAGAGCAAAAACTGACGACTTGGTTGGGGTCAGCACTGGACCGAGAAGACGAGCACTGAAGATCAGCAGAACACGAGCAACAAGTCAGTCACCTTGAATCCAAGACCCAAGCACCGGAAAACAAAGAGAAAGGAAGCAAGGCACCCGTACGAACGACCGCAGCTTGGCCTGGGAGCTCCAAGCGCTGGAGCGGATGGGAGCGCTCAGGCCCCAGGGGCGAGCGCCGCTCACAGGAGCACGCACGGTGGCTGAGCACCGGCGCCGGTAGCGCTGCCTGCCTTACCAACTTGCATCTGCGTCACCACTCAGCTAACAGCAGTAACACCGCACGAAACAGAAGAACGAACAGGAAAGAGGCTTCCTCAAAAATCCGTTGGAATCCGGATCAAATCAACACGAATCGCACCCAAAATTTTCACAGACCAAATTTAACACGCTACGAATCTAATCCCAAAAATCATCGCCTGGGATTGATCCAAACTCCAGGAAAATCAAATTGTGGCCAAGAACGAAAATAGGAACAAAATGAGAACGAAAATCACAGCTTCAAAATAGGAATCTCGAAGGATACAAGGAGGATTTGGGCCTCCTTTCCCAACCAAAAATCATATTAAATACACCACGAAAATCACATATTTTTGACCTCTCTCAAGAGACGCTGGAAGAGCTAACCCTAGGGGGAAGAGGGGAAAATGAAAGTGGGGAGAGACGTGAGGGAGATGGAGGCTCCCTCATCCTATTTAACAGGGCTATTACACAATCTCAGTTTTGCCCCTATATACAATTGAGTCAAACCACTTAGCTCAAGGGCATTATGGTCCAACCCGGTGTCATCTTCATGCGACGGCCACCGCGCCTCCTCATCAGTAGCTTCACCTCGACGCGAACTCCTCGATACCACCACGTGTCGTCCGTTCCTCCTCAGAACCTCCGCCCGGGTTTTGAGGCCCAAACCCGTAAACCCGCCACCAATTGTTTTGAGGCATAAACCACCAAACCCACTCGCGAGTAGCGTACTCCATACACGTCCCTTGTCGCTCGACATGTGTCACCGCCGTCCTCGACCGGCCGGCACGTCAAGTCCTTTGAGCCTCGCTCGACTCGTACGTTCGCCGTCTTGACTCGGTCAACACTATCACTTCCATGTCTTCTTGCACTTGTCGATGTCCCAAGTGTCAGCCACCGTGGCTAGTCACCCGTCCTCTGGGTCCCTCGGTCCAAGCCTCACGTCCGTCCTTTACCGCTCCCGGTCTGTCGGCACGACACGTCTTCCTTGACCTTCACCTCGCCGTCGACCACCGCATCCGAGCTCCACACCTGCACAACACAAGCCAAAAGACATGTCGCACACATAGCTTTCGCCATGGTAGGGTTAGTCACCACTCAACCTACTTCGTGGATCACATTGATAATCACTCATCACAAAACGAACACACAAGGGTACTTTGTCAACCTTGTGTTCGTAATCTCCCCCTTGATGAGTGCATTGTCAACACCAATACACGAACAACTTGAGCAAAAGAAAAAAAAATAAGAAGAGAAAATAAAGAACTCAACCAAATGACCAAAAGCCAAAGAAAAGCCAAAACCAGGTTATTTGAAATGAGCAAAACTTGGTCCCAAAGACATGGGCAACAGCTTGACGCAACCAAGTAAAACAAAGCTAGCCCTCAAGAAGAGGCAACGGGCTCAACACCACTAGCAAAACTCAAAAAGCCAAAAAACTGCTAGACCCTCCAGAAGAGACAAAGACTCAACACATCTAGCAAAAGCAACTCAAGTGCAACTCCCCCTGAACAAATGCAATCTCACTCAAATGAATGCATATCTCTTAACTTTGGGTGATTATGACATTGTGAGTGTGGAAACTTCTCCTCCTTGTTGACATATGCACTTATCAAGCTAGAGCCCAAGGATTGTAACTCCTCCTCAAAACATGCTATGAATGTAGAAATGCACAAATGCAAAAGCTTCAAAATTATAGCAAGTAGATTGAAAAGATGGTCTAGCTGATGCTGTTATGTATACATATCAACAAATACAAGTGCTAGCAAATGCTCAAAGTGATCAAATGAGACGAAATATGGCATTGTAGCAAGTTTGATCAAGTTTGAGCAATTTAAAAGAGGGCTCACCACCAAAAGAGCACATAGCAAATATAGACAGGAGATCAACCTTGTGATACACATGTATGTAAAGTGAACTACCCCAAACAAAGTTCACACATCATGTCATGAGACAAACTTGTGATTTGATCAAATTTTCAGATAGCAATTGAATTTTCTCGGAGTTATGCAGCTTATCACCAAAGTTTGTCAAACAAATGTGCGCGGGAGGCTATCGATGCATCAAAACCTGACTTATCGATCATGTCAAGCCTATGCCAAAAGCAATCAGAAGCTTAAGACAGTGATCTCGGTATCCATTACAGAGCTCAAGTTCACCCTTAAGTGCAATAGGGAGCTATCTCGATACTCTAACATGAGACAACAAAGACCCATCCCGATCTTTTCATACCTTGTTTTTTAAGTTTTAGCAAAAATTTAAGTTTCTCAAGCAAGTATGTAACTCAAGGTATGAGCTGTAGCAACTAAGCATATATATATGAAGCAAAAAGGGTTCTCGACACACCTACACATGCCAGTTGCCACAAGTAGTGGTGAACATGTTTCAAGTTTCTTCAAGTGTTATTCATGTTCATAATTGAAAGAGGCATTTTTAGCTCATATCAAGAGATCAAAGTGAGCCTAAGTAAAGCACATCATGTATATACATAACATCCCCAACAAGAGCATAGTATCAATCTAGCTATTATAAGGATGAAGCTCAAGATGCAATATGATACATGATGATATGATATGCAAATATGATACAAAGGCAAAATCAAAAGCTAAACTATAAAGAAAACCAAATACTAATGTACAAGAACCAAAAACTTTCCTCCTCTAAAAAGGGAAACAAACTCCAAGCTCCCCTCGCAAGCGAGCAAACTGGGCTTGGTCAAGGGGTTTGGTGAAGATATTTGCGAGCTGGTTGTAGGTGTCAACATGAATAAGGTCAATGTCCCCTTTCTCATAGTGGTCTCGCAAGAAGTGAAAACAGACCTCTATGTGCTTGGTTTTGGAGTGGAGAACGGGATTTTTGGCTACACATATGGCACTGGTGCTATCATAGAACAAAGGCACTCGCCTAAACTCTAAGCCATAGTCTCGCATGGTAGCAACCATCCAAAGCAACTGGGAACAACAAGCAGCAGCAGCAACATACTCAGCTTTTGTGGTGGATTAGGCTATAGTGGACTGCTTGCGAGAGGACCAAGACACAAGTGAAGACCCAAGAAACTGACAAGTCCCAGAAGTGGACTTCCTCTCAACACGACAGCCAACATAATCTGCATCAGAGTAACCGCAAAGAGAAAGAGAGGAGGAAGCCGAAAACCGAAGACCAAATTCGGGTGTGAAACGAAGGTACCTCATGATTCGGTACTCCTTCTGGTCCATAGCTTCTCCTTTCTTGTCCTCGTCTAGAGCTGTCGTGATTGACATGGGTGTCAAAAGAGGCTTGGCCTCGCCCATATTGAACTTCCTTAGGAGATCCTTGGTGTACTTCCCTTGGTGCACAAATGTTCCTTCTCGAGTTTGCTTGATTTGTAGCCCAAGGAAGAAAGTCAATTCACCCATCATGCTCATCTCGAATTCCCTGTTCATAGTCTCAGAAAACTTTGCAACAAGAGCATGAGAGGAGCCACCGAAAATGATATCATCCACGTAAATCTGAACCAACAGAGTGTTAGTGCCTTGCTTCAGGAGAAACAAAGTTTTGTCTATGGAACCCATCTTAAATCCCTTAGCAAGCAAGAAGGCTTTCAAATGCTCATACCAGACTCTCGGGGCTTGTTTCAACCCATACAAGGCTTTGTGGAGTTTGTAAACATGGTTGAGATACTTGGGATTTTCAAAGCCAGGGGGTTGCCTCACATACACTTCTTTCTCTATGTACCCGTTCAAGAAGGCACTCTTCACATCCATTTGATACAGCTTGAACCCTTTCAAAGCTGCATAAGCCAAGAGCATCCTTATAGCCTCGATACGGGCCACAGGAGCAAAGGTTTCTTCAAAGTCTACTCCCTCTTTCTGACAAAACCCCTAAGCCACTAGCCTAGCCTTGTTTCTCACCACCACTCCTCCTCACATTGCTTGTTCTTGAAAACCCATTTTGTACCTCTGGGATGACACTTAGGTGGAGGTGGAACTAAGACCCAGACTTCATTCTGCTAAAAAATTTGTAACTCCTCGTGCATAGCATTGACCCAATCGGGATCAGAAAGTGCGTGTCCAACATTTTGTGGCTCAAAATTAGCGACAAAGGCGGAATGAGCGAAATGTGACATTTTATATGACCTTGAGCGTGTAACACGTTGACTGATGTCGCCGATCATGGTTTGAGGCGGGTGGCGACGCTGGATGTGCCAAGGTGCTTCTCTCGAAGATGTTGCCTCCACCTCAATAGCAGCTGGGGCCTCCTCAGGTGCAGCCGGCGCAAGCTGAGGAGGTGGCTCACATGGACCTCAAGTAGTGGAAGAAGATGGGTCGGGTCCGTGAGCCGAAGTAGTCATCACAGACTCGACTGGAGTAGCCGAAGAGATCGGCTCGACATCTCCCTAATCAGCATCTTTCTCATTCTCCTCAATAAAGATGCTCTCACCAATCTCCTTATCACCCGCACTTTCAAAGACAGGAACAGAACAAGGCATGGTCTCGTCGAAAGTGACTTCACAAGTCTCTACGACTCGGTTAGTTTCAAGATTAAGTACTCGATATGCATGAGAATGTGAAGCATAACCAAGAAAGACACCATCTGAGGATCGAGACTCAAATTTGTCTAAATTACCTTGTTTCAGAATGAAGTACCTGCATCCAAACACTTGAAAGTGGCTCACCTTGGGAAGTCGACCGAATCACAGCTCATAAGAAGTTTTCTTCATGAAGGCTCGAAGAAAGATGCGATTGGAAACATGACATGCAGTGTTGATTGCTTTGGCCCAATATCTCCTAAGAGTCCTATGCTCATCGAGCATCGTCCTGGTCATCTCAACAAGGGTCCGATTCTTGCGCTCAACAACACCGTTCTACTGAGGGACATAAGGCGAGGAGAACTAGTGCTCAAGACCCAAAGAAGAGCAGAAGGTATCAAACTCAGAGTTCTTGAATTTTGTGCCATTGTCACTGCGTATAGCTCTCATGGCATTCTTTGGCAACGCAGTCTGTAACCGAAGAATCAAATCTCGAGCATGAGAAAAATCCTCATCCTTACCCTCCATGAAGAACACCCAAGAGTAGCGAGAAAAATCATCCACGATCACTAGAACGTACCACTTCCCTCCCTCAGACCGAACCCGAGCCGGACTAACGGTGTCCATATGGAGTAGCTCACCGGGTCCCTTGGTCATGACTTGAGTCACAGGAGGGTGAGAAGCGGCAACCATCTTCCCGTGATGACAAGGGTGGCAAACCAAATCCTTTTCAAATTTTAACTTGGGCAATCCTCGGATTAAGTCAAGTGAGCTCAACCTAGCTAGTAAGTCAAAACTCAAGTGACCCAGTCTCTTATACCACTTCCAAAGCTCAGAGGAGGATCCGGCCACCAAACATCGAGAAGAGCCAAAGGAGTGAGAAAAATCAGCTCAAAAGACACGGCCAAAAAGGACAATCTGGCAAACAAGATTTCCTTGGGAATCAAGAACTCGAGACAAGCCGATCTTAAAGCACACTTTAAAGCCATCCTGAAGGAGTTGTGAAACTGAAAGCAAATTGAAATGCAAATTCAAAACCAAAGTAACATCCTTCAAGACAAAACTCTCGTTGACCTGAATGGTCCCACGAGAAAGCACATTACCTTTGCTATTGTCCCCAAATGTGATGTACTCCTTACATTGCACGGGGTCGAGGCTGGAGAACCATTTTGAACTTTCAGTCATGTGGCACGAATAACCGAAATCAATGAGCCATGTGTTCTCTAGGCCTCCGTCCTGCATCAATAGAAAGACATAGGATGAGCAAATGACGCAACATTAGGGTTAGTAAACTATGAAGGATACCAGTGTTGGATCATTTGCCCTAGAAAAGTGTTAGAAAAAAACACCAAACATGTCATATCCCATCTGAGGAAAGCGGAAACCACATGGGGGAAAACGTGGTCCTCTAGAATTGTAGGACTGAAAACCACTGTCACGAGGTTCAAAGTCATATTGATCATGACCTGAACCACGCCGGGCACGACCACCGCGTGGTCTCACAACCTAAGGCCTAACATCTTAAGGCATTGCCCCTCGAGGCCTAGCATTGCGCCTCTAAACAGGCGGCACATGTATGCCATGGGGTGGGTGGTACATGTTCCGGTTGTTCAACTCATACTGCCGTCGCTCATCTCTCTTCGTCCTAAAGTAAAACTCAACAAGGTGACCATCCCTATGGTAATAGTTATAGTGATACCTCACCTCTCTATTGGGTGGTTGTTTGCTCACTTTCTTGTCGGTATGTGTCACTCTTGGTAGCTTTTTGGCTTTAGGAAGGGGATCCTCAGAGATGTTCGGTAGAGTGTCAAGTGGGTTTCTGAGATGGTTCGGTTTTGGAACCCAAACTTGTTTCTAGGGTGGAGTTCTTGGAGGTTCTTCAAACACTCCATCTTTCACAGTGGGCTCAGTGGGCTTTGGTGGAGTGATCTTGATCAACTTGGGAGTAGTGGGAGGTTTCTCACTTGGGCTCAAACCACTGAACTCATCAACCTTGCCATAGACATGTTCACCCTTTCCACCTAGAGCAAAGCCTACTCCCGATGTCCTAGTTCCCTGCCTGAACTGTCTCATCATCATGCCCAACTGCGGCTCACTACAAGACACCCAATTCAATATGGACCAAAGGTATGTGTTGTCTTCCTCGGATCTCATCTTGTCACGCCTGCAATACTCAAGCTCCAACACCAAGCTCTCACAATGTGCACACTCAACAACTGTGCTATCTGAACTGACCTTCTTAAGAGCAAGGATCTTGGCATTCTTCTTTGCCAGCTTGGATTGCAAGCCTGAATAGGACTTGCACGCACCCAACAAGCTAGACCTAGCCTTCAACTCATCGTTCTCATCTAATAAGACAACATACTTAGATTGCAACTTAGAAAAGTTAGTCATATGAACAGCACATTCATCGCACTCAACCTCGTCAGACACATGAACGACAAGCTTCTTAGTTTCCTCAAGCTCTTTCTCCATAACTTCTAGCTTGTCCTTAAACTCTTTTCTCTCACGAGCAGCATGTTTTAGTAGCTTATCTTGACTCATCAAAGTATTAGTCATGATATCAAGCTTGGCAATAAGAGCATTGACGGTGGGTTTTACCTCGGTAGAGTCGTCGTTGCCGGGAAGCACGCCCTTGTTGGGCTTCACCCCTTCATCCACGGCCATGGTGCAGTAGCCTCCGTGGACGGACTTGGCGATGAAACAAAGCCTGGTCAACTTGTCCTCACGCCTCTTCTCGGACTCATCATCGCTCGAGGAAGAAGAACGGTCGTCGTCGGTGTTGTTGTCGAGGTCGCTGAGGGAGGCGAGGAAGGCGCGCTCTTAGGCCTTGGCCTTCTTGAAGTACTTCTTCTTGAGCGCCTCCTTGTCGAATCCTCCCTTTGACTTGTACTTGGAGGTGTACTCGTGCTTGTCCTTACGATTGCTGGAGTCATGCTTGTCGAAGGAGTGCTTGTTCTTCTTGGGATAGTAGGCAATGAAGTGGTCGGGGTCTCCACAGCCGTAGCATCCTTCCTTTAGACCTCCACCACGCCGGCGATTCAAGCGATTGTTGTGAAACCGCGAGAACCGGCTGATGATTAACGCCAGCTCATCGTCCCCAAGGGCCTCCAATTGCTCCTCTATGATAGACACCAAAGACAAATGACATCTGTGAGGGGTTAGCCAAAGAACTTGAGCCATTACCTGAGACCAAAGCCATAGTCGGTGCATAGAGATTCTTGAGCTTGACTTAGGTCTGGTAGTCGATTTCGGTGGACTTGAGCTTGCGGAAAAGCTCATCCACGGTGAGGGTCTCATACCCTGAAGACTCAATGATGGCGGTCACCTTCACATCCCATACCTTCTGATCTATGGCATATAGAAGCTTGAGTGCCCTCTCATGATCGTCATAAGGTAACTGTGCCTTGTTTGCTCGTATCTTGTTGACGATGGTTTGAAAGCGAGAAAACATGGCATCAATGGACTCGCCATCAAACTGGGTGAAGTTCTCGTACTCCCTCTTGTACATCTCGTAGAGTCTGGTTTTGACCTATGCGGTCCCCTTGTGATAGCTCTGAAGCCTCACCCAGATCTCTCGAGCGGTAGTACAATCAGAGACTCTTGAACTCTGGAAGCAAAAGACTCGAGAAAAGAACTGTACGAGCTCTGCTATTAGCATTGTGCCGATCTTTTTGATCTTGCGGACATGAGCACGGGGTTCAAGCACAACGTAAGTAGTATCCTCGCAAATCTCCCAAACAAGCCAATCAATCCCCGGGAGATGCGCGGATATGCTAATCTTCTAATAGGGATAATTTGTTCCATCGAAGAACGGTGGTTTGCCGGAACCACGCTTCATGTCGCCTTCGTGGATTACGGACCGATTAAGGTGGAATGATCCTTAACCGGCTCTGATACCAATTGAAGGACCGAAAATAACGACCAGAGGAGGGGGTGAATGGGAGCCTCAAATTTCTTTTGAAATATTTGGCCGTTGTCCTAACACAAGCGAGTTCCCGAAACTAGAATACCCAAACCAACTTGTGACAAGATTAGCTAGAAAGGTTCCTTGGGATGAAAGTAAACCAACGCAAAAGACAGAACACAATTCGGAGTCCAAACGACCAAAACATGCGCAAAATAAGAAATAAAGGCCTCAAAAATTGGTCAGACAATCACCTGGAAATTTAGCATCCAACAGAGAGGAGACAGGGTGGAGGGGCTGCTCTCCAGCACTGCTGCTAGAAACGAAATTAGCAACAAGCTAACACTGTTGGAAGCACACTCAATCACTTGCACATGACTGAAATTAACTAAATAATCATGTAATAATTGCTTCGTGTAGATGACAGTGACTACACCTTTGAAAAGCAAATCACGTAGCTGCCAGCAATTTTCGAGCAAAGAAGCTGCTTCCTGAAAGACAACACCAGAGCAAAAACCAGAATGCAGAAACTGACGACTTGGTTGGGGTCTGCACTGGACCGAGAAGACGAGCACTGAAGATCAGCAGAACACGAGCAGCAAGTCAGTCACCTTGAATCCAAGACCCAAGCACCAGAAAACAAAGAGAAAGAAAGCACAGCACCCGTACGAACGACCGCAGCTTGGCCTGGGAGCTCCAAGCGCTGGAGCGGATGGGAGCGCTCAGGCCCCAGGGGCGAGCGCCGCTCACAGGAGCACGCACGGTGGCTGAGCACTGGCGCCGGTGGCGCTGCCTGCCTGACCAACTTGCATCTCCGTCACCACTCAGCTAACAGCAGCAACACCGCACGAAACAGAAGAACGAACAGGAAAGAGGCGTCCTCAAAAATCTGATGGAAACTAGATCAAATCAACACGAATCGCACCCAAAATTTGCACAGACCAAATTCAACACGCTATGAATCTAACTCCCAAAAATCATCGCCTGGTATTGATCCAAACTCCAGGAAAATCAAATCATGGCCAAGAACGAAAATAGGAACAAAATGAGAACAAAAATTATAGCTTCAAAATAGGAATCCCAACGGGCACGAGGAGGATTTGCGCCTCCTTTCCCAATCAAAAATCATAGTAAATACACCACAAAAATCTCAGATTTTTGACCTCTCTCAAGGGACACTGGAAGAGCTAACCCTAGGTGGAAGAGTGGAGAATAAAATTGGGGAGAGAGGTGAGGGAAATGGAGGCTCCCTCATCCTATTTAACAGGGCTATTACACAATCCCAGTTTTGCCCCTGCATACAATTGAGTCAAACCACTTAGCCAGAGGACGTTATGGTCCAACCCGGTGTCATCTTCATCCGACGGCCATCGCGCCTCCTCATCAGTAGCTTCGTCTCGACGCGAACTCCTCGATGCCGCCACGTGCCGTCCGTTTCTCCTCGGAACCTCCTCCCGGGTTTTGAGGCCCAAACCCATAAACCCGCCACCGATGGTTTTGAGTCCCAAAACTACCAAACCCGCTCGCGAGTAGCGTACTCCGTACATGTCCCCTGCCGCTCGACACGTGTCACCGCCGTCCTCGACCGACGGCACGCCAAGTCCTCTGAACCTCGCTCGACCCGTACGTCCGCCGTCTTGACTCGGTCAACACTGTCACTCCCATGTCTTCTTGCACTTGTCGATGTCCCAAGTGTCAGCCACCGCGGCTAGTCACTCGGCCTCTGGGTCCCTCGGTCCAAGCCTCACGTCCGTCCTTTATCGCTCCTGGTCCGTCGGCACGACACGTCCTCCTTGACCCTTACCTCGCCGTCGACCACCGCATCTAAGCTGCACAAATGCACAACACAAGCCAAAAGACATGTCGCACACATAGCTTTCGTCATGATAGGGTTAGTCACCACTCAACCTACTTCGTAGATCACATTGACAATCACTCATCACAAAACAAACACACAAGGGTACTTGTCAACCTTGTGTTCGCATTATGTGCTATATATTCATGTTGATATAATAAAAAAATGTTTTTTTAGCATCAATAAAAAAATGTTTGATCGGGTGGAGGAGGGCTTCACTGTAACTGCAGAGGAGATCCTTGGCAGACTCAACTCTGCACTACTGCACAACCAGCATAACAGATGCTGCAACAGCACTGATGAGTGACGAGGAAACAACAAACTAGTTAATCTTGCGCACGCCCTATATATATGTAAATATCCGCGGTGGTATGAAATTAAAGTCCGACGGTATATGATGCTGTGGAGTGTTTCTTCTTCTTCTTGTAACAAGTTTACGGCTTGAGTTTTTTTTCTTACGTCCCTTCACGTAACGTGCATGGGATTGACCATGCACAGTGCATGCATGAAGATGCACGCACGCTAGTGGATCGATCGATGTGCTCTCGCGCAACGAGAATTCCTGCGCCACATGTTTGCAATAATATAAGTTGGCGCTTCCGCATGCAACATGCAGCGCACCCATGCAGCAAGAAAGCTTTAGTTGTAGGGAGAGAAAAGGCAAAACATCATTGTTGCCTTGGTGAGGATCTACAAATACCACATATATTGAGAGATTTAAGAGTGTCATACAATAAAATCTCTGAGTTTTATTTTGAAAACTTATGAAGACTCCGAAACAATGGTGGAACAAAGAACTTGAGACATAGTGCTTGAGTTAATCGATCTGTGTTTTAATTGCTCAAGACCCAAGTGAAGGCTAAAAAACCCCATGGTTGGCGGTAATACGGGTAAGTTTAAAAGTCAAATCAGCTTATTCTAATTCGGAGGAGAATTTTTTATTGAACGCATGTGTACTTTTGAGGCATGAAAACATTGTAGCAACTCCTGATCCGTTGCTGAGTTTAGCTTTGAATAAGAGGGTCACTTCCAAGTTCCAACCAAACAAACCGCGCAAGTACCAAGCAAGTGGCCTTGCATGCAAGTTGTCAGGTTAGTTGATTTGAACCACCAAAGACATATTTGTAAAGTTATTATATATATTATATCGGTAATGATATCGGTAGGTCATCCGACAGCATCAGATGCTTATCCACCGTTCACCACTCCACCTTTCCCCTTTCCCCTCTCGCCTCGCGCTCCCCGCCACTCCTTTTGCTGCCCACGCCATGCGCTCGCACGGTGCTGCTCCCTCGCGCCGTCCCCATGCGCCTCCCTCCCCTTCGCGCCCTCCACGTCGCGCCGCCGCGAGCCGCCCCTCCCTCTCCTTCCTCTCTCCGGCTCCCTCTCCCTCCCCTGCTGCGACCCTCTGCGCCCTCCATGCCACCGAAGTGGGGGTGAAGGTGGCGGCTTCCGGTGAGCCTACACGCCTCCCTCCCTCCCTGCTCTCTCTTCCTCGCGCGCCGCGACCTTCATGTATCCGGAGACGAGGACGACGGCACGGCTCCAACGAGGTAGGTGGAGAGGGATCTGGATCTGAGGCCCCCCTCCCTCTTCCTCCAAATCTGGATCTGAGCCCTCCTCCCCCCTCTAGATGTAATGGTTTGGTGGTGACTAGGGTTCCGGCGAGCCCTCGAGGGGTCAGATCTCGTCGCTATTACAATGATTCTTTTTCAATGATGGAACAGATGATTTGAAATGTTGCAATGGTACTTTTTTTTGTTGTTGCAACAGGCGTTTTTCTGATGTTGCAGTAGTAGTTCTTGAGATGTTGCAATAGTTTTTTTTGTTTGTTGCAGCAGTTTCCCGCCGATGTCGCAGTGGATTTGTTTTGGAACAGGCGTTTTTTTTTGAAATGTTGCATTAGTAGTGCTTGAGATGTTGCAATAGCTTTTTCTCGTTGTTGCAGCAGATTCTCCCCGATGTTGCAGTGGATGTTTTTGAATATTGCAGTAGACATTTTTTTATGTTGCAATTCATATTTTTGTTTGTTGCATTAGATGTTCTTTCGATGTTGCAATAGTTTTTTTTGTTTGTTGCAGTAATTTTTTTGTTGCATTAGAAGTTCTTTCGATGTTGCAATAGCTTTTTTCCGCTGTTGCAGCTTGTGGGCGGGAGCTATGGGGGGCGAGCTGGTGGTGAGCGGAGGTGTTGGGGGTCGGCGAGGTTGGGGGTGGGGGATCTTGTGCACGTGGGGGTCGCCTTTCTTCTCCGTGCGGGGGCGGGATGGGGGTCGCGTTTCTTCTCCGTGCAGGGGCGGGGCGGGGTCATATTTTCGGTGCGGGGAAAGGCTTTCTTCTTTTCTGTGGGAGGCGGGCTGGGGCTGCTCGGCGCGGCGTCCGGACGCTAGTGCCCGGATGGGACGTCCGGGCATTAGCAGGACCGATATTATATACATATAGCGATGTACGACTATCACCGTTCATGATGTACTATATGTTGTGATTATTATATACTATATACAGCCATGTTTATTGCCATCGATGTACTATATATAGGTATATATAGGTTCTGACCGTACATACCCATGCTGTCTAGGTCGGTCAATCTTTTATCCATGCATTTACGATTAATCAGTTCAGGGAGAAGATTCAGAGGTAAGTTAAAATTTAAATGATTAATGTCATTCCACAAACACGGACATCTCAGTTCAGCAGATTATACAGCTTGGCATTTCCAATAACTTGACAGCGAGACTATCTACACAAGTCCAACACGAACTGTCTGAGGTCCAACAACTACTTGCTTCAATCACTTTGACCCAACAGCCTGATCGGCGTACTTCCAAATTCGCCGACATCACTAACAAACTCAATACTGGAGCAATTTATAGGGCATCAACCTACTCTGGTTTCAACAGCAGAATCTACAACTATGTTTGGAAAAGTAGGGCACCAACAAGAGTCCGCTTCTTTGGTTGACGCCTTCAGTGCCGTGCTAATTTATACTACAAGCATGTCCTCGACGACGACATTTGTGAGCTCTGCAGACAAGAACCAGAAACCTCAGACCACCTCATCTTCCATTGCACGGTGGCACAACAGTTCTGGAGCCACCTTGGCCTCCAAGGTTCGCCTATCCCACCTGTTCAGCAACTCTTGGGATATGCACAGGCCGCCGCCAACGGTACCCCCCGCGACCCCCCCCCCCCCCCCCAAACACCCCCAAACACTTCAACACGATGTTGTCTTCCGACATCAACAACCTTCTCTACGCCGCCTCCTAGCTGCCTGCAAAGAAGCCGCCCGCCTGTGGGGCTGCCGGTTACGCCAACGGGACAGGCACATATATAGTCAACACTTGGTGCCAAATATTTGTAATGCATTAGTCTTTCCCATTTCTTCCCATGTTGTAATCTCAATGACTATGGTCCACGGACCTCTGTAGGTGCCCTGGCAGAGGGCTGGATATCGAGCCAACCGTAATTTTTTTCGAGCTTTTTTAGAAATTGGTATAATCTTATTCATCATTATTTTCTGCATTGTTTAAGACCCAACTTCACGCCGAGCCTAACGAGCCGAGCCGAAGTTGAAAGTCGTTCCAAATCAAGTCATTTTCATTTTAAAAGATAAATGAGTTCAATCGGAGCACTTTTGTACCGAGCCACCGAGCCAGCTTAATGAGCTTTTTGTCCAGCCCTACCTGGCTGGCACCCTCCCAGCGGCGGATCTACAGGGGGGGCTGGGGGGGGGCTCCAGCCCCCCCTAATGACTGGATTTACCACTAAAAACACTGTAGCAAAAACATCAAATCACCGTTAAATCTTCATGCAAATCAACATCTCCATTGTTTTAGCCCCCCCCCCCCTTGATTCTCATCCTGCATCCGCCACTACACCCTCCATCCATCAGCTTGCCAGAATCGATGGAAAATCATTTAGGTGGGGCTCTCACCCCTCCGGAGACGTCTTAAAAAAAGTTAAATGATTAATATGTGATGTTATGAGATGAAATTGTGCCTCAACGACTATAAATTTACTACAGTGACACTTATAGAGTCTCTGTTCTTTCTCAGTAATAGCATGGATACAATTTTAAACTAATGCAGATGTGTTCTTGTAGTCAATCATCTGGGATCGAGGAAACTGATGAAGAATTGGATCAGGAGTTATTTTGTTGTAACTAAGTTACCTGGGAGAAATTTCCTGGGGAAAAAGAAATTGAAAGTATTTTATCCGTCCTCAAAAAATACAAATCTAGGATATATTGCATGGAGAGAAACTATTTCAAATTTAACTAAATTTATATAAAAAGGTATCAATATTTATGATACTAAATAATTGGCATTAGAATCATTTGTTGAATATATTTTCGTGATATACCTTTCATGTTATGAACTTTGGTCAAACTTTATATCATTTGATGACTAATGACAGGAATATAGAATTCCATCTTTTTGAGGATAGAGGTAGTAGTATGTATATATTTAATAAGGTTGTGTTTGGTTCTAGGATATAAAGGATGGGGCAGTTCTATCCTAGTTTTTTGGTTGGGATGGTCCCAGTTTTTTATTTGGTTATAGGATAGGGTTATCCCTGTTTTTTTGTTTGGTTCAAGGAACGATGAAGGATATGGAATGGAAACCATTATGTATCCCTTAGCCATGGGTCCACATGTCATTCTCCTTTTCTCCCTTTCCTCCCATCATCTCCCCAAACCTGAGCACACAAGAAAAAAAAAAGCACGGCTGGCATAGCGGAGGAGCGTGGCCAGCCTAGGGGCGCGACATCCTCGGCGGCGTGCGGCCAGCCAAAGGGCATGGCCTCCCTGACGGTGTCTAGCCAACATAGGGGGCGCGACCTCCACGGCAGTGCGTGGCCAACCAAGGGGGGCACGGGAGGGCCCGCTCACCAAAGAGGTGCAGCATGGCGTGGGAAAGCCCACTGCACCGGCGGGGACGTTGTCATTGTGACACGAGGCCGGGAGAGACCGACGGGAGTCCGAGCGACGGAGGAAGAAGAGAAAACAGAGGACAACGACGTTAGCAAGGGGATGAATTGGTACCTCACTTCTCAAGGGACTAGGGAGGATGGCATCTTTGAGGTATATTCTCATTTGGGTACCGTCCCAACCCCTGTTGTGTCCACAAATGAACATCGGGACGAAGTGTGTGTCCACAAATGAACATCGGGACGAAGTGGGATATCCCACCTTGCCCGAGTCCTGTCCCCAAACCAAACACTATTTAAGCAAATACAATATAATACTATGTTACCTACTTAAACGTGTGTTGTGGTGTACTATTGTAAAGTAAAATATGTACATGCACGTAATTAGCTGATAAGTGCAATTACAATAAGCAATTGTGCTGAAAACCTTGTGAGAATGATTGTATATATTGTAGAGGCCGGAATTACTCTCTTTTTCAAAAAGATGCTCATGTAATATGCCAGGATTAGAATGAGTATACCAAGATCTTGACGAAGGTATAATAACACAACTAATTAAGGGAGTAGTGGTGTTTGGATAGATTAATTTAAACAGGGGCACGGTGTAGATTATTAGTTGAGTTAAATAGTTAATAGTACCATCTACGGTAAACCCTCTTCATGCAGGGCCCATTCTAATACTTTTTTAGATATAATGAGGCCGGACCCATTCTGATATATATGCAGTATATAAATAATATACTATTCTTGGCAAATGGGTGATCGGCCATGAATCGTGATTGATGACCCGTCAAAGATTTGGAACATAAATAAACGTTTGTCTTCGATATTGTGGGGTGATTGGAAAAGAGGCTAACCAAGAAATTAAAATGTTATCAAGAAATCTGACAGCGTGAAACCAAAATTTTGCATCGTCATAGACTATGTGCTCTCATCAAGACTGGGGATTTTGTTGCTTCCATTATACTAGTATCGGTGATCGGTCTTCTCCCCACCATATGGGTCGTTTTTTTTAAGGGACCAGAAAAGTTTTGCCGTTCTTTTTATTAGAAAGATACAAAATAAATGTCGGTCTAGTTTTTTTTAGTGGAAACTGGACAAAAAAAAACCACACAACTAGGGAGTGCCACACTACCTACAATTTTGGTGCTACAACTACGACGATAGATCAACTGCCAACTCTCTAAACAACTCTTTGTACACTGAGCCAACTAACCAACTTGACTGAAACCACGACCCAACTCAACTCAGCAAGTTTTTTTAACTAGGACAAACCGGAAAACCCCCCTTGACAACTACAAACTCTGCGAAGAGACAACTCAACAACAACCAAGGCTACTTCATCAAGAAGACAAAGAACCGAGGAAACTATTAATCAGAAAAAAACACACAGCAAAAATCATCTTCTGGCTCCTTGAAAAATAACAACCTCACCAATGACTACGACATGTTTTTAGTTGTCTTGCGGCATCATTGCATCTTTAGACGGTCTCTTATTACCAGTGGCGAATCTAGGATTTTGTATTAGGGTATGCCGTCCAAAAAAATTTGTATATTGGTAAAATTCATTTTAGCAATTCGACAACAATTGTAAAATTTTTTTGAACTGAACAATTGTAAAATTTTGCAATGTGATTCCGTATACATGCACTAACACAATAAAGCTTTCATTCATGGATTAAATTAAAACCATCCACTAATAGGATATAAATAATTCAAAAGCCACGTCGATAATTCAAATATAGGCATAAAAGAGTACCAGAGACTTACAATGCTATTTTTCTGACAGTTTTATTCGACACTTTTGAAGGGGCAGTGAAGACGGGTGTGGCGGTGGTGGTAGTGGTATAGGATTTACAATTTACTCAATTACTCTCATCAATATGCTCTTTCAACCCAGGTTCAACCGGATCAGGAAAACGATTACAAGTAGCAAATAGCTATGAAACTAGACAATATTTTTTTTCTACGAAAAGCAGAAGAGACCGAAGAGCAAATATTGAATTTCACCTCAGAGAAATATCGAATCAAGACGGCGAGCCTTCTTTGACTGCCTGACTGTTGCGGCTTTGCAGACTGTAGATGTGTGATCAACCTGAGTTTAGAGACGTGCGAAATTGCGAATCAAGACGGCGGGGAGCCTCCAATCCCGAGGGCGGCGGGGCACCGGGGCGTCATGGCGTCATCATCGCGCCATCACCGCGCGGTGCGTCAGGCGGCGTGTTCCATCGTGTTCTCCTCCAATCGAGACTAGGTTAGGGAAGCCTTGTACGTGTACACACTGGTTGCCGCATTGGGCCGCGTCTCTTGGGCCTCCCGTGTTCCGTGATGGGGTAAATTTTTTCCTTTTCATTTTTACAAATACTGATGTATATTAGTATATACTCCTATTACGTGTATATATATAGTAGTAGTACTATACTCACCGGTCTCGCAGGGTATGCCGGGGCATACCCGGCATACCCTGTGGCTCCGCCACTGCTTATTACACTGCATTATTGGGCATTACTTTGTACCAGAGTGTTATTGCCAAAATGTCAAGTGCCAACCAGAGGCGGATCTAGGGGGTTTATGGGGTCCGTCGATCCCTACAAAATTTGTAAATCCTTTAGCAAAGATTTTTAAAAATATATATTACGTAATGAAGTTGATTCCGATGGGTTTTCGGCAAAATTCACCAATACAACCAGACCAGCTGTCTGCGATCGAGCCCACACGAACCACAGAGCACGTGCATGCAATGGTGACAGACAGGATGGCATTTAGTATATTGGCATGCAGTGGCGAATCTAGGATTTTGTATTAGGGTATGCCGTCCAAAAAATTTTGTATATTGGTAAAATTCATTTTAGCAATTCGACAACAATTGTAAAAATTTTTTGAACTGAACAATTGTAAAATTTTGCAATGTGATTCCGTATACATGCACTAACACAATAAAGCTTTCATTCATGGATTAAATTAAAACCATCCACTAATAGGATATAAATAATTCAAAAGCCACGTCGATAATTCAAATATAGGCATAAAAGAGTACCAGAGACTTACAATGCTATTTTTCTGACAGTTTTATTCGACACTTTTGAAGGGGCAGTGAAGACGGGTGTGGCGGTGGTGGCAGTGGTATAGGATTTACAATTTACTCAATTACTCTCATCAATATGCTCTTTCAACCCAGGTTCAACCGGATCAGGAAAACGATTACAAGTAGCAAATAGCTATGAAACTAGACAATATTTTTTTTCTACGAAAAGCAGAAGAGACCGAAGAGCAAATATTGAATTTCACCTCAGAGAAATATCGAATCAAGACGGCGAGCCTTCTTTGACTGCCTGACTGTTGCGGCTTTGCAGACTGTAGATGTGTGATCAACCTGAGTTTAGAGACGTGCGAAATTGCGAATCAAGACGGCGGGGAGCCTCCAATCCCGAGGGCGGCGGGGCACCGGGGCGTCATGGCGTCATCGTCGCGCCATCACCGTGCGGTGCGTCAGGCGGCGTGTTCCATCGTGTTCTCCTCCAATCGAGACTAGGTTAGGGAAGCCTTGTACGTGTACACACTAGTTGCCGCATTGGGCCGCGTCTCTTGGGCCTCCCGTGTTCCGTGATGGGGTAAATTTTTTCCTTTTCATTTTTACAAATACTGATGTATATTAGTATATACTCCTATTACGTGTATATATATAGTAGTAGTACTATACTCACCGGTCTCGCAGACCCGGCATACCCTGTGGCTCCGCCACTGTTGGCATGAGGCGATGCACCATGCTCGCTCAGACACTCATTGGAGGAGGACGGATCGATGGACTGGATGGAGCACGTCTACTGCACATGCATGTGCCTTTTGGGCTTTTCCGGTCTCATCCGGCCGGCCGCCGACGATGATGCCAGAAAACCCTAGCTCGAGAACCGCCGAATCGCCCATATTTATGCTCGGAGTGTACGTGAGCTAGCCGAGGCCAGACGACAGGTCCCGCAAAACAGCACGGCCCTTGTTTAGTTCCCCCAATTCTCCCCCAAATTTTACTATACAAAAAGAAGATTCCCTATCATATCAAAATATCGGCAAATGCATGGAGTATTAAATGTTGATGAAATAAAAAACTAATTGCACAGTTTTGTTGTACTTTGCGAGATGAACATTTTAAGCCTAGTTAGTCAAAATTTGGATAATTTTTACCAAATAAAAACAAAATGCTATAGGAATTCTGATACAGTGTTTTTCTCCCCAATTCACCGAACTAAACGAGGCCACGGTGTGAATCATGCATGATGCATGGCCGTGGCACCATCGATGAGGAGGCCATATATACTCCACCAAAAACACGAGGAGGCCGGGGCCCCAAACCCAGCAGGAGGACGGAGGAGCTTGGAGCGTGATCGATCGATCGAGTAGGCTCCTGTAGGGACGACGGCGGCCCCCGACCAGAGGCAGCGCAGTATGAGTACTGCAGACTGCAGTTGCTCTGCGCCGCAAAAATAATGAAGAAGGCTGGCAGGCAGCAGACGGAGAGCCCACGCACACGCAGCCCACTGGATGGACCTGAGAGCTACGGAGTAGCTGCTAGCCATGGATGCTCCATGCAAATCACGTTGTTTTTTCAGCTATAACATTGTTTTTCTCTCACGACAAATCAACGAACAGTACTTTCAGCCATGGCTTTTCAGCGAAGCGAATGGGCTCTTCCTGGTCACAGCAATACTGTATATAGTACGTCATCAGGTAATTACATTGCTCTTGAACCTCAATTACGTGCCCCTAGCAACAAGATCCGGAAGTACGCAAGACACATGCATGCTGGTACATCTGTTTATTTTGAAACTTTGAACCGTGAGAGACGACATTGATTCGTTGTAACATGCGTTAGCATTTCTTTTTTGTACAAATCCTTTGGTCGTACGTGTTCCTTTCTAGGACGTGTTTTGGTACGTTCAGAATTTTGTAATAGCCAATGGATTGATGATAGTCGTGCATCGATGGCCGGTCGTCACCTTGCGTTCTAAAATGGTGTGCACGTGCACCCGTAATAATTGCACAAAAATCAAAAGGTTAATGTATGTACGAGCCCACAAAGAACAAGCCAATGCCGACGCCGCCTGTGCGCTTCCGTGCCATGTGATGAGCATGTCGTCAACTGATCGACACGGACACGGACCAAAAGGAAAAGCTGCACAGCTGCCTGCTGATGTGTGCCATGTAGACTAAGATTCGTTTATACTCTTATAAATATGTATTACAATATTCAATAAAATGGAACAAAAAGAATGTATCAGTCTTCAGTCACAAGTAACTCTTAGGCATAGTGGCAAGGAGGTGACACGCATGGCCTAACACAACTGGAAACGTAAAATTTCCTCACGGTGCGATTATCGACAGGAAAAATAGAAAATAAAAACCTAATTTCCCTAACAATGCACCGTTAGGGAATAACCATCATGGCTAGAACGATAAGAAAATTTTAAAATGTCTGACGGCGCACCGTCAGGATAAGTGTTTTAAATTTTCCCGTTGCTACTGTACCAACAGTAAAATTATAAACCATCAGGGCTGTAGTCCTGTCAAAAAAAACCTCTTTAGGTATCAACCGACAAAAAAGTATCGATAACCGATAGGGAAATGGTTTTTCTTGACGGTGTAACACTGACAAAATAAAAAGGACTATTGTCCTGTCAGTCCACACACCATAAAAAATATATGTTTCTCCTATCAGTTTTGTTTTTTTCCTGTCGACTAGTAACCGTTAAAAAGATGTAATTTCCTGTCGGTGATAATTTCCCGATGAACCATTAGAAGAATTGTTTTCCCTATCGGTGTCGAACCACCAGAAAACTACGACCCACAGGAAAATGACAGTACAACATTTTTCTATATAATTCAAAAAAGAGTATACTCAATAGATTACTGCATTGCAATAGAGCTTTATATATAGTTCAGAAAAAACAATAGATTGAATACAGTTTTCGCATAAAAACACTCAAATTTATTTTATGGCTCACATAATAGCATCACAAAAAATGATTCAAATGGCACTTCCAAGTCAACCAAGACTCATTGGTTTAACATTACATAAATTTACAATAAGATGTACAAACATTTGACATCTATATCATCTTTTTTGTTTTTTGGCCCTTTTTTTTTGAAAGAATCTCTCAAATATGCCTCTAGCGGAAAGATTTCAAAAAATTGACCCTGTTCTTGGCGCCACAGTCGTCGGCGCCAAGATATAAAGGCATGGCACCAGGATCATTGGCGCCAAGCCCAGGCATCGTGGCACTGACGTGGCACACTTGGCGCCAGCCTCGTTGGCGCCAAGGCTTGGCACCAAGGTAAGAAATATCCCGTCGTTGCCCCGCCCTTCCTCTCTCTCTCTCTCTCTAACTTTCTTCCTCCGCGCCGCTTGCTGTCCTGCCGCCGTTGAAGGACGCCCGTGCCCGTGCCGCTTGCCCGCGTCGCCCGCCCACGTGCACGCACGCGCCCGCGGCCTCACCGCTCGCCCGGGGCCGCGCCCACGCCGCTCGCGCGCCCGTGGCCGCGCTGCCCAGCCGCCGTCCCCCCGCGTTGTCCGCGCTGCGGTCGCGGTGTCCGCCTACCTGCCCCGGCCGTCTCGCGCCGTCCGCCTGCCCGGCCCGGCCGTCCCGCCCCGACCGTCCGCCCCGTTACGCGCAAGGTAGAACTAGTTGTATAACTTTGTTAGTAGTTGCTAATAGTTAGTTAAATAGTTATATATTTAGTAGTGCTTGACATAGTTAGTTTGATAGTTACTTGATATAGTTAGTTTGATAGTTACTTGACATAGTTAGTAGTGCTTAGTAGTATTTAGTAGTGAATTGATAGTTAATGTGACGACGTTGGTAGTTTATTGATTTAGTGATATAGATATGTAAATAGGTACATAATAGATACATAGGTACTTAGATGTAGTTAGATATGTAGTTATTTTGGTAAGATTTAGCTAATTAGTTATTAGATTATATCAATATACTTAGTTGTTAATTTATTTACTTAGGTTATAGTTAGTTAGTATGTATTAGATAGGTACTAACACGTTTAATACATTCAGTTGATATGATTTTGTGAACCAGAGACTGGCACGTCGGCTACGCCATGCCGCTGCGCGCTGTGGTTGCAGGACAGCCACGGCGCAGGACGTGCACATACCTTCTGTAGCCAGAGGTGGTGTAGGTTCGTCTAGACACGCACCTACAGGGTCGCGAGGCATTTGCACCGAGGATAAGGACGACGGCCACGAGGATGTGGACCAGAGGCACGAGGAGTTTAGACTGTCTTAGCCAGAAGATGCTCTCTCGACTCAGCCTACGCAGCAGCTAGGTACCATGCGACATCGACCACCCTACCTTTACACTCTAGGCACCCACGCTCTTGGACACAAGGCAAGAGTAAGTCTAGGAGGCAGTGAAGGCTTTTATAGATTTTAAGTTAGATGTTTTCATGGATTGTGGTGGACTTGTAGACTTTTATTATATATTATTATGGACTGTATAGACTATTATTATGGACTATACTAGCCTATTATTATGTACTTTATGAGCTACTATGGAGTTTATGGTACATTAAGAACTTTATGCGCTTTTAGGCTGATTATATATATTGTTTGAGATGAATGTCATATATATTTGTTGATGACACATGTTAATGTGATATTTTTGTTTGGATTGAGTCGAAAAACAAGGAAAATTCTACTAAAATTTTCTGCCACATGTCAAGTTGTGCAGTATATCGATAGCACGTAGTCTTTTTAGTGATTTATCATGTCACTCTCCTACGTACATCGTCTTTTACAGATGAATTGATTGATAAAGGAATCTAGCCTTTTTCAGATGAGTTTTCAAATAGGCTTTTCAGTTTTTCAAATAGGCTTTTTCGGGATGGCATCTATGTCGTTACAGTGTCCTACGAAATAGACTTTTTAGTGATACGTAGTAGGCTTTATAAAAGCATTGAAGCCACACTACAACGGCTTCCCACTCCACTGCTGCTTATATATACACCTTTCTTCATACGATGCAACTCACTTGAAACCGTAGTTGGTTACGTGCGAGTAGTAATGTCTAGAGGGCCATCTAGAGAGAAGTGAAGGGGGGACGAAGGGAACTCCCATTGTGTGGGAGGGTCTCTGGGTCCGAAAGACTTTGATGAACCAGTGTATCCTTTTTCGGTCGAGACCAAGAGAGATTTTACTGAAGAGTGCCCTCTCCGAGGATACGATAACCGGAAAGAAAAGTAGCCAAAATATAGGCATGGTGAGGACTGCTTAGTGTAGATGTTCGTGGAGGGTTTGTATGAAGGTCGTCGTTTCTTAAAATGTCCGCGAGCATAGAGGTAATTGGTTTTAAAATTCTTTACTCAAATTTTTTTCTCCATTACTTTGCATCTTATAAGACCAAACTCACTGCATTGTTCACTAAAATCTTTGAAATGCAGTATTTAGATTCCAAAGAAAACTATGGCTTCACTAGGTCGGTTGATCCTAGACCAATCTATCTATACGCACAGTACATGTACTACTTGCAAGATCATATCTTTGAACTAGAAAGGGAAGTTAGCAGCGGTTACAAGGACGACGAAGCCGACGATAGCAACAGCGATGACGTTTCACAGGAGGGACTATGCCATGATCCATATTGCACCTGCCCTAATTACAAGAACAACGGGCCTCCGCCACCACCCCCGCCACCTCCACCACCAACAATGAGAGGGTACTGTGGAGAAGGGGCAACACAATTTTCTATGTGGCCGCACTACTAGATAGAACAAATCTATCATGTTTACATGCCACATCCGTATTAGGTTCATTGTTCGGTTTAATTACCTAAGGCATGTTAGGTTTAGTCCAAGGAACTATGTACACTTGTATCGTACATGTTTCTCACATGCCATGTAATGTGCTTGTTGTTCGCTCCAATTACCTAAGTTATGTTAGGTTTAGTTCAGGACATATGTGCTCTAGTTTGGTACATGTTCTGGCATGTCATGCTCTATGTTACGTGTGTTGAATTATGAAATCCATTACTTCCTTATGTTTTATGTGCACTTCGAGAACTATTTTCAGTACCTCAACAATATTAAACCTAATATAATGACCACAAATAATAAAAGCGACAACACTATGAAAGGTCCAATAACTTAAAGTGCATATGAAGTACATGACGACGAACTAAATAACATAGAACATGTCCTAGATACATGATTTACCTAAAGTGCATTATATTAGACACATTGCATACTACATCGACCATATTGTCTATGATTAAACCATACAACTAGCTAACTACTGAGTGCAACGAGGCCACTTCTCTTTTTTTCTAGGCGTCGGGATTCTCCTTCATCACTACCTTCACACGACGCACGCGCTCAAGCTTCTTCTCCCTCTTCTCCCTATACGCAGCAACACGCCTCCTTTCCTCCTCTTGTGCTCATTTTCTGCTGCCTCCTCTCTGCATCTCTTCTCTAATATCTCCAGACACTCCGCATCACACTCCTTCAGGCTTTATAGAAGCCACATGTCAGTTTCCTTGATCTCAGTGTCGATCCACTGCTTAAAATCATAGAGCGGTACTGCGGCGCTGACGCTCTGTAGGCTCCCATGCAAAATCATTATAAAACCAATTAATATGCAAGACTTCATATGACACAAATTAATTAATAAACAATAGCAATTTCTCATAATAAATGTACTACGGCGCTAACACTCTGTAGGCTCCCATGCAAAATTAGAACACATCCAATACCTCTGCTTATACGTTGCCTCATCTTCGAAAATATCTACCTTGCAAGGATCGCCACAAAAGCACATGGATATTGGTACACCGCTAGGGAGTGGCTTTGGGACGTAGGGACTTTCGGTCATCCGTCCATAACTATAATTCAATAAATTCCGTTCTAATATAACAAAACAAATAACAATAAACCCTAAAACCTAGGGTTTAACACGTGATGAAAAGATTGACGCATACCTTTGTTTTCTAGCTTTTCCACACCGAGGCATCCTACGGTTGTATAATACATACGAATTTTAAAAAGTGCATGAACCAATATCATGTGAAGCTTCATAGGTTAAGAATACAACTTGACTTTACCAAATCGATTTGAAATAAAGAAGGAAGGGTGAGAGGATACCTAGCTCTCGAAGATCGACGGATCAAATTCAACTTTCCATAGTCCAATATGTCGATTAAAGAGGTTGACCGAAGTGGAGAAAGAAAAAAAAACCCGAGAGAGAGCAGGAACAAAATGAGAATGGCTCGGGCAGGAAGGGTGGATGTGCTTAAAAATAGGGTCTTGGCGCCAAGATCTATGGCGCAAAGGCTTGGCGCCAACTAGGATGACGCCAAGAACCCTGCCATATCAGCGCCACGACGCTAGGATCTTGGCGCCAATGACCCTGACGCCATACCGTTATATCTTGGTGCCGGCGACTATAGCGCCAAGAACATGGTCTATTTTTAAAAATCTTTCCGCCAGGAGCCTATTTGAAAGATTCTTTCGAAAAAAAAGGGAAAAAAAAACAAAAAAAAGACAGACATCTATACGACAATACTGATGTGTTCTCTATTGGGTTGGGCTGGAAACTGTAATTGGGCCGCAATACATATTTCAGATTATCCAAATTTTTCCGTTGAACCATTTTTTTTGAAGAATTTTTTCCGTTGAACCATGAGTAAAGACCAATTACCCATACTTATTCGGTTACTTGCTTCTTTAGACCAAATTAGGGAAGTCAAAATTCAGCTTTTGTCATCTCGTGTATTTCAGTTCGATTTTTGTTATCGGTTAATTTTGTCCGCCGAACGGTTGGGCTAACAGAGTTCCATGAAAAAAAAATATTCATGATGCGTATCTCCAGAATCTTGGGAAAATCTTTTCTTTAATATACATAAGCCAATCAATCAATCAATAATATAATAGCTGTCACTTACTGCACACACTTGAGGTAGTGTTTAGTTCCCTTAAAAGTTCAAAAAAAATTTGGAACTTTGGCAGTTTTTTGAAGAATTGATCTAAACGGTGATGCTGTAAATTTTTTTGACGTGCAACCTGGCCGCGACCTGTGCGGCCCGTGAATACCCCGTCCGCATTGCCAGCCCGTCCCCAGGCCTTATCCATTCGGTCAGCCAACCCTAGCTCTCACCCTCCTCTCCCCCACTGCCGCAGTCCCGCTTCTCCGCCGCCGCTCTCGCCCGCTCCGGCGAAATTGACGCCATCCTCTGCGCCATCCAGCTACTCCTCTTCCAGATCCACTGCATTCGCATCTAGATCCCCCGGATCCGCAGCTACATCGACCTCCTCTTCCACATCCAACGCATCCCGAGCGTCCGCGATGGACAACTACGAAGCCGACGGGAGCAACGCCGGCGGCTATGCCGACGACGATGGCTTAGGCGCCGACAACGTCTTTGGCTCGGGGTTCCCAACTAGGGACTTCCTCTCCTAGCCGCCGGCGTTTTCCCTAGATGCCGGCTACAACACCTACACTGGCGGCGGCTATGGCATGCCGGCCTCGAGCAGCCAAAACCCATCAAGGCTCGATTTTGGCGGCCTCGACCTCAACTCCGGCGGTGACGGGTGGTCTGACATGCAAGGCTACCAAGAGCTGCTTCGAACCGGCGGAGTCGAGGGTAGCCACAGGCCGCCTCCCGTTCGCGTTCCTCCCCGAAGCGCGAACCGGACGCTCGGCTTCCGCGGCGCTCGCAACGGGCAGGGAGGCAGCGGATCTGCCTCCGTGCGTGGTGGCCGGAGTCCGTTCGTGGGAGCAATGGCCCGGGAGGGTGAAGCTCCATCGGCCGCAATCGGCCGACCAAGGCGTCGCGGTGGACGTTGTCGGGCTGCCGCGGTAAACATCTTTCCCCACGTTGTCTGTTGTGCAATGATTTTTTGCTGTTGCTTGTGGCCAAATTTCCTGCCATCTGACTGCAATACCATGTGCTCCCATTTCCCTTCATTTGTTCATGTTATTATGCACGATTTAGGATAACGACAGGGCAATCTGGGATGCTGAACACACAAAGAAGTTTTGTGAGATATACTGCAGCCAAATCGATAACGGCAATTGCGTGAGGGGGGTAATGAGCAGGACTGGTTGGAAGGAAATCTCAGATAGGTTCTATGCTGCCACTGGTTTGGTGCATGATAACGAGCAATTTGGCAATAGAGTCAGGCAGTTGAAGGGTTTGTGGGGATTCATACAGCAACTAAGATCAGGTTCTGGCTTGGGTCGCAGAGAAGATGGCTCGGTTGTGGCTTCTGACAAATGGTGGGATGATAACACCAAGGTAAAATGTAAAGCATTTAGGTTTCATACTGTGCAGCTTACATTGATGATTTGTCGTGATTTATACAACTTACCGATGCTCTCAACGTTTCACAGGGCCATACTGAGTGGAAGAAGCTGAAGATAGGGTGGCCTCCTTATATTGACGAATTGGACAGAATGTTTATGGGTGTTGCAGTTGACGGCTCCACTTCGCATGTTCCTGGCCAAAGCACCCCCTATGAGGACATCAGCAGTGACGATGAAGAAGAGTGTGAAGAAGTTGAAGCCGACCAGCTCACCCCTCTCAGCAGCGGAAGCAAGAGGACCAGCAGCACACGCAGCACACCCAGCATACGTAGTACCGCAGCCAGTCCGAAGAAGAAGGTGAAGAGCCCAGCAGTCAGGGCCATGGTCGAGGGAATGAAGGACTTCAACGTCAATGCTAAGGATAGGACTGCAGTGGTGGCGGAGTACTTGACCCTTCGGCACAAGGATAAGGAGGATGACAGAGCAGCGAAGCTGGAGCTGTGTGATCGCATCGCGAGGATGGCAAGGGAGTGTGGTGTAACCGAAGCAAATGCCGAGCTGTGGGTTGGTGTGCTGAAGTTGCTGAAGGATGACACTGGCATAAACTTGTTTCTTGTTTCCAACCCTGCCGGAAGGAAGGCCATCATTGAGAGCTATGCTAGGGTCCACAACTAGACCCTTTTATCAATGCATTGACGCTTCATGTAGTGTTGTTATGACTGCTATGTCTGTCAAACGTGTTTTGTTTGTCGTGTGTGTCATGTCTGTCATTTGAACTATGTCGGTGGGTTGAACTAATTATTTCAATTAAGGATGTCATTTGAACTAAAATTTTGTGTTGCATATTTGTGGGCAGATGCTGGCATTATGTGTGGTTTATTTGTTCGTTGTAACTTGAGTTGTGCATAATTCGAGTTATGTTTTGTTGGACTGACAACTGAGTTTATGTAGTTTTCAATATTGACAGGAGGATGTTCAAGCTCCAACCATGGCCGACGACACGGATGATTCTGAGGATGAACTGGAGGAATTTTTATTAACCGAATTCCTTGATGAAACAGAAGATTTTGGGTTCCTATACGGTATGTTTCAGCATGCTATTCATATTGATAAGTATTGCAATAGGGCAGCGTATCGGGAAATTGGCATAGGGATGAGTGGTTTGGACTGGGTGCAGAGAAAGATGGAAAATAGGAAGGCATGCTACACCATGTTTAGAATGACCCCAAGTTTGGTCAATCAGCTTCATGATCTTTTGGTAGACAATTATGGACTGAAGCCTAGTGCCAAGTCTAGTACATTGGAGGCATTAGGCATGTTCCTTTGGATGGTTAGAGCTCCACAGTCAGTTAGGCAAGCTGAGGACAGGTTTGAGAGATCACTAGGCACAGTTCACAACTTGTTTTACAAGGTGTTGAAGTGTGTGTTGAAGCTTAGTGCTGACATCATTAAACCTAGAGACCCACAGTTCAGTAGCATGCATCCCAGGGTAGCGAACCATAGGTTCTATCCTTTTTTCAAGGAATGTATTGGGGCAATAGATGGGACACACATCCCTGTTGTGGTTTCAAAAGAGTTGTTGGTGCAACACTTATGTCGTAAGAGCATCACTACACAAAATGTGATGGCCTCTTGTGACTTTGACATGATTTTCACCTTTGTACTTGCTGGATGGCATGGTTCAGTACATGACATGAGGGTGTTTGATGATGCAATGACTAAGTACAGCCATGTCTTTCCTCATCCACCTGCAGGTACACAGCTACCTGTTGTTTCGTTGTCATATCTAACTAGAATCAGTTGACACATACAGGTGTTTGCTGCTGCAGGGAAGTACTACCTGGTGGATTCGGGATACGCAAACCGTATAGGATACCTTGCGCCGTACAAGGGGAGCAAGTACCATCTTCAAGAGTTTCAAAACGCCGCAGAACCAGAAGGTAAAGAGGAGCTCTTCAACTATGCACATTCATCCCTTAGAAATGTCATTGAAAGAGCATTTGGAGTGTTGAAGCAGAAGTGGCGGATATTAAACCACATTCCTAGTTATCCCCCTGAAACGCAAACACATATTATAGTTGCATGCATGGCTCTTCACAATTTCATAAGGCTTAGTGGGGTACGTGATACACACTTTCGGCGTTGTGACCGTGATGAGACCTATGTGCCTCCTGAAGCTACTGAAGGTCAGCCAGATTGCGAGCCGGCTCCAAGTTGTTTAGAATGTCAAGAGATGAATGCATTTCGTGATACAATTGCTCTCGATATGTTGCTCCGACTTTGAAACGTGTATTCGGTCCAGGGGACATGTATTTGTTGTTGTAATTTGCTGAGAACAGTTTTGTATTGTTTGGTAATACTATTGTGAACATTGCATGTTTGAATATATTGTGATGGCAAAGTAGAAGAGCATGCAAGGTATGCATGCAGCGTGACTGTGCAGCCGGGAGCTGCTGACATGTCAGTGCAACATTAAATAGGGTGTGAAGTTTGGCATGCTGTAAATTTTTTTGAACTTTTACAGGCACTGTTTAGGCGTAAAATTTTACAGCCATTTTTTTGATCTAAACACAACCTGACCTGGATTACATGATCTTTCGGACAGGAGGTCACATCAGTTGATCGGGCCAGGGATTTACTATATTGTATTATTAATCTTATACTCTCTCCATCCCTAAATATTTGTCGTTTACGCTTCCCGAGAAACAACATTGACAAAATATATATTAAAAAATTTATTTGGAGATACAAATGTTGTATGTATTTTCTACAAATCGAATCAAACTTGTGACACGCACAACAACAGCGATGGATATTCTGGGACGGAGTAAGTATATCGGGCACATACATCGAATGGCTTTATTTTACGGGGTTACTGATAATTATCAACGGAATATCTTTTTGTTTGAGATTTTGCTACATATATAGGGTGTGTTCACTTCGTGAAAAGTAGCTGAAAAGTTACTGTAGCATCTTTCGTTGTTATTTGGCAAAATTTGTCCAATTATGAACTAACTAGGCTCAAAAGATTCGTCCCGACATTTACAGACAAACTATGCAATTAGTTATCTTTTTTACCTACATTTAATGCTCCATACATGCGTCGAAAGATTTGATGTGATAGGTGGAAGAGGAAATATTTTGGGTTGGGAGGAGGAAGTGAACAAGGCCATAATCACAATCCCTCAAGACAATTCTTTATTCCCCTTTCTTGGCCTTTTTTTTCTTAGAGAAAAGCGGTATGCTACTTCGATATGTACTAGCTGTGGTCTGTGGAGGAAAGCGTGTGCAGTAATGACATGATCCATGTTGATAGAGTTGGAGCCAACACGCGTCAGCGGATCTCATGGCTCCACAAGTTTGGAATACAGCAGAACATGAAATTCACACATGTTCAAAAATATTCGTTTTGTTATGTTTTCATTCACGGAGGTTCGTTCACAGAAATTTGAAGGGAGAGACGAAGGGCTGGTGTTAGATGCAGGATTCCAAATTTCCAAGGCATTTCGCGTGACACTTTGGGTTTTTTATTTTTTCTTTGAAGTAGAGTCCACCTGCAATCATCCATGATGGACCTGATCCTAGGAGGCGCGCCGACTCGTGAGTATAGCAAGCTGGGCATAGCCACGGCTGACCACGCCAACATGTCGAGGAGAAGCGCGGATAATGTCTTCCTTTGTCACGCACTGTTGAAGCCGAACGTCGACATCAAGAGCGGCGATGGCCTACTGACGGTCTTCGCCGAGCCTACCGCTCTAGGCGTTCTAGTCGGCGATGCACGCTTCTATGTTGTTCTTGCGCACCAAGACCCGCCTTGCTCCCAGCTTCATTAGCATGAATTGGAAGTTGAATCACATAACTAGTACGGGCCTCACAAAGTCACGTAATGGCATTATTGCCCTAATCGATTCTATAACGAGATGTTCAGTTAAACATCCTGGTTCTGAAACCTAAATGTCATATACCTGCGATGTTAGAAGAATGCTAGATCAACAAAAGATCAGCTGCCTCTTTTAAAATTATTTGTAGAAGCAGCTCTGGATTTCAGCCGCCTCTGAAAATAGATTTTTACAACCGCCTCTATGAATCTATTTCCAGAGGCGGTTGGACACCCTCCTCTACAAATCTACAGAGGCCTTCCAGCCGCATCTATTGTGAAAAACTGCAGCAGTGAATATAACATGTAAAAACGAGCAGATGGAGTAGTAGCATATGACTTATGTATGCTTTCATATTTTTATAATGGTTGTTTATGTCCTTAATTAACTGAACCATGGACTGATTCTCCCGTCATCAGAGCACCCCCAAATAGTTAGAGCTACTTGCTAGCTTCAAGGTCTATGTGTCATATCCATCTTAACAAGAGGTATCTAAAGGTGTAAGTGCATTCGTCCCCGATGTGGGTTTTGGATAATTAATGACAATTAAATTAGGGACTAACGAGTTTATTCAAGTGAATTCACAGGTGTTAGTCCATTAAAAGACTTGAACGATGATATACGGTGCTTTAGCATCCCCAATTTTATTTGATGGACAATGTTTTGGCTCAAGGGCTCAAATAGATTTTATTTTTAATTTGAGTTATAGGAAATGTCGTACTATCAAGAGAGATACAAATTAGATTTGCTAGACTTAGAAAAAGAGTGCTCATGTCGATCTAGTTTATGCGCTTGAGAGACACAATTTCACTCACGGACACGTAGAATATATTTTATCTGTCTGAGTGGACCGGATGTTCCGGCTTACCCCACCGGAAGTACCGGTAGTAGAGAGTTGCGCCCATAGTTGGGCATAGAAGTGAACTATCGGAAGTTCCGGTCTCTGACCGGTAGTTCCGGTGAAACACCGGAAGTACCAGTAGTTCATCTATGCCTCTCGCCCACCCGGCAAAGTTGGGCGTAGAAGTGAACTACCGGTAGTTCCGGTCTTTCATCGGTAGCTCCAGTGTACATCAGAAGTTCTAGTCAGTCACCGAAAGTTCC
This sequence comes from Saccharum hybrid cultivar R570, assembly GCA_038087645.1. Classification (NCBI taxonomy): domain Eukaryota; kingdom Viridiplantae; phylum Streptophyta; class Magnoliopsida; order Poales; family Poaceae; genus Saccharum; species Saccharum hybrid cultivar. The sequence continues at coordinate 29,970,947 of JAQSUU010000001.1, read as the reverse complement.
GACTGTTCACTCCTCGTCCAGCTCAAGCCCAACGGTCGGATCTGGGTGGACCGGAAGTTCCGGTGATCAACCATCGGAAGTTCCGGTAGTTCATCTGGACTGTAAGTATATATACTTTCTTACCCTCCCATTTCTAACTATTACCCCCACACCATTTACTCCGCACAAGCTCTCTCCAAACAGCCTCCAAGCTTTGACTCACTCACTCTCTCTCCCTCTTTGCTCCTAGACTTCAATCCTTGCAAGATTCGAGCTAGAGACGTGAGATTTGAGAGTTGGGAGCTTTGATCTTCGACTTTAGCACTTGGATTCTTCGTCTAGCCGGTTTGGTTTTTGTTTGTTACTCTTGGGTTCTTGGAACCCTAGCCGACTAGGCGTTCTTCGTGGTTGCCCGTGTTGATTCATTTGTGAGGGAACCCCGAAGTGTTTGTATTACCCCTTTGATCCTTAGTGGAAATCTCAGGCTAACCTTTGTGGTTGCTTGAGGGAGGAGACCTTCGTGGTCGAACCTTCGTGGTCGAACCTTCGTGGTCACCTCAACAACGGGGACGTAGGAACTCCTAAGTGGGGACTGAACCTCAGTAAACAAATTTTGTATCCTACATGCTTGTTGCTGTGGTGGTAGCATCGACTACCCTTGTTCTTTGTTGTTTCTCCTTCCTACCTCAACTTTTTAGGTTGGAGTGCCCAATCTACAATTCGACAAGGTGCCAAGCTTTGGGGCACATCACATCTTCATCAACAACACTTGAGAAGGGGTGGCATCATTTAGATCCGAAATCTCAGCTCATATTCACTTTGATTTCATAGCAACTTAGGGCACTAGAAGTTCCGGTTGGTATTTAACTTCCGCATTTCAAGTTTTTGAATTTCAGGTTTTGCAAATATGCCTATTCACCCCCCCTCTAGGCCAATTAGATCCTTTCAAAAGGATTGTCTCCAATAGCCTAGCTTTTACTCATTGTTGTGACTCGACTCCGGAGCGCCGCCGCCCCCCGCCTCCACAACCGCTGGTCCCCCTCCCTTCCCCCTCCGGCACATATCGCCGGAGGCCGGAGGGAGTGGGGATTCATCGTTTTTAATAAGTTTTTTTTGTAGATCGAGTCCGTAGGGATAGAGTTTCTCCATGCCAAGTTTCTTGGTTTTGGGGATTTATTTCCTTCTCCCTCTCTCCGGCGACGGCGAGAGGGCAGGGTAGAATCGTTTTCTCCATGATAGCTCTGTTGAAGATGGGGTCGACAACTATGGCGTCAGCATCCTCACCGGTATGACGATATGGAGACTTTTATTTCCAGACGGCGACATCAAGGCGGAGATGGTGTCACCGCCATAGAATAATTTTTTTCCGGTCTCTTCTTCGTTTTATTGTGGTTAGATCTAGCCATGATGAAGGACTAGGGAGAATAAGTTTCATATCAGTCTTTTTCATTCTTCGATGGCAGCAAGAAGAAGAAGAAAGACATCGGAAAGAAAAAGTTTCTCAACTCCGCCTACATGAATGTTGACCGTCGTTCATTGGACATTTGTTCTCAGACCTTTTGCCGAGTGTTTGCCTATGCGGTCATCCATACTGCAAAGCGTCGTACAGGTTTGGTTTTGAGATCTTGAGCTATTCACAGCATGGGTACAATTTAGATGAAAATCAGTTTCTGTATATTTGTGTAATCCAGAGTGCTTGTAATGTGTTGATGTACCCAGCTATTACATAATATAATTTTTCTTTCGTCGCAAAAAAAAACTTTTACTCATTGCTCAAATCTAATTTGGTCCCAAAGAAAAGAAAGACAATTGGACGAGCCACACTAAACATAGATGCGCAAGAGACTATCTCATCATTAAGAGCTAGTAGCTCTTTCCTCTTTCATCTCCGTCTCTTCTCCACGTAGGAAAAAATGATGATGTGGATCTTGTATACTAGATGAGTCAGCAACTCAGCATTGTTTTAGCTGCCGTCGTATTCGCAAGATCTGGGGCAAGTATGCATGTGTCCCGTCTACTCCTACCTCTCTGTTGTTTCTCTTTGTGCTTCACGAGTTTTGTTTTTTTCCCTATTCGCCTTTTGATCTGGCAGTCCGCAGCAGACTGGCCAATTAGGGAGGTCACACTCACATCGGTCTTGTTGCCTGCAAAACTTTTGCTGCCACTATTTGGCAGTCATCTTTATGTTTGTCTTAAGGCCTTGTTTAGTTCACCAAAGTTTTTGAAAAATAGTATCGTAATATTTTGTTGTTATTTGATAATTAGTGTCTAATCATAATCTAATTAAACTTAAAAGATTCGTCTCGTGAATTTTGTCTAAATTGTATAATTAATTTTATTTTTTATCTATATTTAATGCTTTATATATACGTTCAAAGATTTGATGTGACGAAAAATCTTAAAAAATTTTACAAAATTTTGGTAACTAAACAAACCCTAACATGATACACGACGGAGATGAAAATTTTGGCAGTCTTCTGTTCTTGGATAGCCAAATAGTTCTTCACGTGTGCGTGCAGTTACTCCACTAAGGCTTTGCTTAGATCTGAATTTTTTTAAAAAAAAATTCTGTAGCACTTTTGTTGTTATTCGATAAAATTTATCCAATTATGGACTAACTCGACTCAAAAAATTTGTCTCGACATTTACAGATAATTGTACAATTAGTTATTTTTTTACCTACATTTAATGTTCCATGTATGTGTCCAAAGATTTGATGTGATGGGTGGAAGAGGAAATATTTTAGGTTTATATGGGAAGTGAACGGGCCTAATTAGAGATTTAGAGCTGTCGCATCGATTGCATTTTTTTTCTTGATGATCTGCACAGCGATCCTTTTCTGATTTGGTGCATGTTAATTATATATATAGGAGAGGAGTATCTCTCTAGGCAGCTCAATCGATAGATTGGCAACAACATGGAGGACTCGAGCCAATTCTTGCAGTGGGCCCTGAGCACGCTGCAGCACGACGAGCTCCCACCGGCAACGCCGGCGGCGGCCGCCGCCTACGACGGCAATGGCTGCAACACCGCCTTCTCCTCAATCCCGGCGTCGGGATACTCCGCCGCATCAGTGAACAGCATGGTCCCGGCGGAACCACCAGCACGGGAAGGCCAGCGGGCCGCCGCCACCAACAGCTGGAGCTCGGCCGACACCGACAGCGGGAGCGGCGGCGGCGGCGGCACCGCGGCCGCGCAGCGCGACGCCTGGTCGCCGTCTTCGCAGCAGAACTCGGTCAGCTGCGCGACGCCCCGCAGCAGCGGTAGCAGCGGCACCAACCAGCAAGTGAGCTGGGACTTCAATTCGGCGTCGGCGCAGCTAATCAAAGAAGCCCAGGCCAACTCTGCCGCAACCACAGCCGCAGCCGTCGCAAGGGCAGAGAGCGCTGGTGCCAGTGCCGGTGGCGGCGTGCCGGTGCCACAGCCACAGATGGTGCACAACGGGCCACCGCCGACGAGGAGAGCCTCTGCCAAAATGTCGGCGGCTTCGTCGTCTGCACTGTGCTCCCAGGATCACATCGTCGCGGAGCGGAAGCGCCGGGAGAAGATCAACCAGCGTTTCATTGAGCTCTCAGCAGTCATCCCCTGCCTCAAGAAGGTCAATCCCTGAACTGTATATTTCATCGCCATATCTCTGACCCAGATTATGTCACGTACAATGCATCATCGATCGGTTACTTCGTGATGGATCAGATGGACAAGGCGACGATCCTCTCCGACGCGACGAGGTACGTGAAGGAGCTCCAAGAGAAGCTCAAGGCACTCCAACAAGACGGCAGCGGCAACAGCAACGCCCGGGGCGGCATGGAGCCGGCGGCGGTGCTCGTCAAGAAGCCGCGCATCGCGGCGCCGGCGGCCGGGGATGACGAGGACGGCGGCGGCGGCGGCGCGCCTTCCCCTTCGTCCTGCGCGACAGCTGGGGCTGCGGCGACCGCCAGGAACGCGCTGCCGGAGATCGAGGCGAGGATCTCGGACGGCAACGTCGTGATGCTGAGGATCCACTGCGAGGACGGCAAGGGGGTGCTCGTCAGGGTGCTGGCCGAGGTCGAGGGACTCTGCCTCAGCATCACGCACACCAATGTCATGCCCTTCTCGGCTTGCATCCTCATCATAAACATAATGGCAAAGGCAAGTTCTCCATTAGCCTGTTCTTAGCTAGGTTTAATTTGGAGATTGATAAATTCACTTCACTGTGCTAACCGAAATGAAAATGTGTGATTTATTTGTTAATTTCAAGTAATATATAACGGAACGAAAAGACAAATAGATTTCGACCACCAGCCCCAACGTTGAAGAGATCAATCCACGGTTACATATAGGATATGCTTTTTTGTTTGAATGAGTACTGCTCTAGCAATTTTTTAGGGTTTAGTTCAACTTAATTTGATCTTGGAGATTTGCATCTGAATTTCAAAGGACCGTAGTCAATTAATTAATTTTTAACTAGCTGATGAGAAGTGCCTCAAAGTGCAAGGTTGCATTTGAAATGTACAACTATATTACTATACCAACAAATTGAAGCATAATAAACTTCGTACCTGCAAATGTAAGCTATGATATCTATATCCGATTTTATATTGTTATAATCTGATCCGTTATGGCCTGAAGGATCACTCTCTTTCTTTTTCTTTTGTTCCAATTTCTTTGTTTTGTTTTTGTCATTGTATGGATTACTTACTGGTCCTCAAAGCGCGAATAGAGTGCCTTTGGTTTGGCCTCTTGTTTGACTCTTTCTCGTTTTCCGAAGACTCAAACATTTTAACTTTAACTAAATATATATATATATAATATTATTATTTATAGTACATAATTAGTATCTATTTTTATAATAAAATTATTTAGAGATATAAATATTGCTAATATTTTTTACAAGTATAATCAGACTTAGAAATATTTAATCAATACAGACCATAGCAACACTTGTTTTAGATGAAGGGAGTAGGTAGAACGAATAGTGTTACTCTGTTCGTACCTGACAATGTCGAGTTGTTGGTGAGTGTGGTAAAGGTGTACAGTACTCGATAGTAAGAATTTAGTGGCGCTGCATGCGCCACGTGTCGAATCAAGCTTGAAACCTGGAGATCTGTGTCCTCTCTTTGCAGGTGGCGGAGGGCTTCAACACCACGGCGGATGACATTGCAGGGAGGCTTAATGCAGTGCTAGCAGCTGGGCCAGCGTGTGCAGAAAATAACAAGAAGTTGTGTTAAAACAACTAGCGGCGCCGAATAATTTCTGGACCGGGTCTGTACATGTGTATGTCATCAACAAGTACTTTGGCGTCTGCATCTTATGCATGCACGCAGGTCCTCTTCGATGTGAATAATTTGGTGTGTCGCACGTTTGTTTCTGCACCACTGCACACACACACAGACACACACCTTGAAGCTAGTAGTATTAGCTTATTTAATCTGGCCGGTCCGAGTTTAGTTTGTTGAAACTTGTCAATTCTCGTTGCTCCATCAAGTCAAATTGATCATGTGTCTCTCTTGCTTCCGCGAAAATGTTAGAGCTGATATATATGTTCTTGCAAGTCGTTGCTGGTGTGGGCATCAACTTGACCTCTTCTACAAATTATTGAAAACTATTCTCCTCGTTCCAAATCATAAGTCGTTCTGACTTTCAATTTCAAATGGAGAGAGTAGTACTTTGAGCAAGAATTTTGAACATCAACATCATGGTCTGGAGATCGTACAATTTTTAGCACTATTGCAGAATATTAAAAAAAACTACAAATAGTATATCATGAAAGTACCTTGATAAAGCTTGCGGTACAAAACTAAATGATGAATTAGCTGTTTTGCACATCAGCCTAAAGTGTCGCATATATATCAATAGCTTGATCATTGTCTAAAGGAAGCACACACATCCATAGTTAGTGAGAGTTTCATAGCGTTTTATAGGCATTAAATATGCTGACATGACACTGTATTTGTAAAGAGAGATGATAAAAGTTTAATGGGGCATAGAGAGTTTCATGGGAATGAAATTCTTCTGCACTAATTCTAATATAATATGAGAGTGTTGGAAACTGGGACATAAAACTCCCACTGAGACTGACCTTCGTCAGTAATACTTAAAAGACAACTCAGTGTAGTAATAGTTTAATTGCTAAGTCTCTCAAAAAAAATATGTGTCACTGCATATTTGCACCTAGAAGATAACGCTAATGTACTTGATAACTTTAGTAAATCTCTTGAACAATTAATTAATGTGCCTATCTCTTGATCAAATAGTAATCGGATTGTAAGGGTAGTTTTGACTTCAGGGCCTACTAAGTCAAAACCTGGAGTGAACCTTCAGAGGGGGGAGAAATGACAAATGTGAATTTCACATTGTAGAAGCAATAGCATGTACAAAGCTAGGTTGATCTACAAAGATAAAGAAGAAATAGACCTACCTTTCCAAGTATCTTTTGAAAACACTAAGCAGGGATCAAAGCACTATTAATAGGTCCTCCTGAAGTAATCCTTAACAGTTGTGAAATAATGGCTTTTATATAGAAGTGAGAACGCTGGATTGCATTGCTTGTCTGTCTCCTTCTGATTGCTATTCTGGTTTGTTTAAGAGATACTCCTACGTACGTATTGATCTTATTCTATTTATTTACCCGCTTTGAACCAAGGATTATCTCTGAGCTGATTCGCTGAAAGTTGTCACTCTTTTTAAGAATCAACCTACACCAGATTTTATCAATTAATTTCATTGAATAGAGGAGAAGATGGAAATTGGCGCGATCTCTGTCTACAGGAAAGGTAGCACATCGGATTTGGTGGGCAATGCAGCAGCATATGATGTCGACCTCAGACAAATCCACATGCATACGTACTCCCTCCGTCCAACAAAACAAGCAATTATGGGAAGCGTGCCAGTCAAACTGACTCAAGTTTGACCAAGTTTATAGTAAATAGTATTAACATTTATGTCTCCAAATATATTTATTAAAAAAATATATTCTATAACTAATCTAATGATACTTATTTTGTATTATAAATATTAGTATTTTTTTATATAAATTTAGTCAAAGTTCAAACTGTTTGACTTCTCGAAAAGCGAGAATTGCATGTTTTTATGGACGGAGGGAGTATATCACAACGGTTGCAGCTATAGCATTAACTAGTCCATATGGAGTTTATATATTTCATTTCAAAAAGGCTTCATCAGCAGCTTGTTCCGTGGATATTATCTGCATTCATTTCAATAGTCCGAGTTGGGGTTTTATTATATATATTAACAAGATTTCAGCATCTTCTAGTTGCAAGTGTGCCGCTGAGCTTTTCATCCATTATCGCAGCTGGGCGCGCGCGCGCGCGTGTGTCTGCATCTTTATGCTGACTGTGAAAGGACGCAGTTTCTTGCGATTGGCTGACAAAATATATACGCACACGTTCCACGTTCCTTTCGAACGATATACGCTGACAGAAACAGCTTGCTAGCTCAAGGGTGTGTTCACTTCGCGAAAAGTAGCTGAAAAGTTACTGTAGCATCTTTCGTTGTTATTTGACAAAATTTATCCAATTATGGACTAATTAGGCTCAAAAGATTCGTCCCGATATTTACAGACAAACTATGCAATTAGTTATCTTTTTTACCTACATTTAATGCTTCATGCATGCGTCGAAAGATTTGATGTGATGGGTGGAAGAGGAAATATTTTGGGTTGGGTGGGGAAGTGAAAAGGCCCAAATATACATTTCCTCCACGAAAGTCCTGCCACACATTTGTCCGTCTCTCTCTCTGTATAAGACTTGAAAGGAAAGTACTCCGTAGTATGTGTATACATACACTCCATGACGATGCAGTGCTGGATTCCAGTATCTGAAGCCGACACCATGGCATTGTCCCAGACAAGAGGAGACAAGTGTCCTCAAGATTCGATGCCGCGCACCAGGCTTCGGTCTGCAACTGGCTGCAACCATGCCATGTGCTGTTCTTGTTGCTGGTGCTGTGCCAACAGCAATCAGGTGGAGACACATCACACATGCATGCAGATGCATGGCTCCGCTCGCTCTCGCTCATCGATGCAGCATGCATACCTTCCGCACCAGACAATATATAATGCTGACAGGGCACTTATTTCTGGGCCATGCAGCCTCAACCACTGTCTAGTTTCCTCAGGAATCCAGAATTTGGCACTAAAAAAAGAAAATTCCTATCACATCAAAATGTCGGCATATATATAGAGTACTAAATATAGATAAAATTAAAAACTAATTATACAGTTTTATTGTACTTTACAAGACAAATGTTTTGAACCTAATTAGTCAATGTTTGCACAGTGATGAACAGGCGCCGGATTCGGCCAACTAAACAAGGCCTTAGCCGATAGAGATTCAGATTTATTATTAGTACTACCAATTTTGTGGGACGGCCACTTGCCATTTGTGCCAGAGTTCCTGTGCAGCTGAAGGAGCACGCTGTCCTCTCAAATATGCAGGCAACAGATGCAATTACTAGAGTAAAGCTCGATAATAGAGCTAATTGCTTGGCTATTAGCTAAGTTATACAACAGTCTCTTGTTTGTCTATAAATTTTATTATTATTATTATTTTTACCTGTCCACCTTCTCTTTTCTAATCCTCCTCACATTCTCTTCAAATGAGTCCACCACTGTATATGCTTCTGCGACTAGCTTGTTGCTTGTATAGAAGTCAAGCTCTCCCCCCTCTCTCTTCTCTCCTTACATCAGTATTTGCTTGGCTATAAGCTAATTATTACTTGCTCTCGTGGCATCTGCAACCAGAGAGCAGTGCTAGTACTACATGTGTGCTGTTCTGTACTGTAGTTGGCAGCAAGGAAAAAAACACATTGACATGCCTCCGAAAGTTCAGACAAGGATTTCTCACTAATGTTTTTACAAGGGAGAAAATGATTCTCACAGTATAGCGCAGGAAGTGCTCACCAGAAAAAGTTTAATTAGCAACAAACCTTGTTAGAGTGCGAGCTTGGTAAAATGAGGAAAAAGAAAACCAGGCAGTGATACAAGTTCAGAAGTCTTAAATAGAAAATTGCTGAGTGATACAAATTCAATTCAACAAAAAAAAGAAAAAAAACCAAAAACAAAAACAAAGAAAACCAGGCACTGATACAAGTTCAGAAGATTTAAATAAAAAAGTGCTGAGTGATACAAATTCAATTCAACAAAAAATTTAAATTAAAGAAAAACAAAAACGTGTGAGCTTGGTAAAATGAGGAAAAAGAAAACGGGGCAGTGATACAAGTTCAGAACAAAAAAAAAAGAAAAATTGAAAAAAAAAAACAAAGAAAACCTGGCAGTGATACAAAGTTCAGAAGAAGATTTTATACAAAAAAAGTGCTGAGTGATACAAATTAAAAAACAATAAAAAAATAAAAAAACAAAGAAAACCAGGCAGTGATACAAGTTCAGAAGAAGATTTATATAAAAAAAGTGCTAAGTGATACAAATTAAAAAAATCAATAAAAAAAACAAACACTGCTTTCGTTGAGAGTCGAACTCAAGACCTCCCGCTTACTAAACGGGTGCTCTAACCAACTGAGCTACGAAAGCTTCAGCGATTTATTTTCTAAACTGAGGTTGTTATTTGCATTATCTGAAGTACCACTACAATAGTACCTCTGGCCAAAATACTTACCACAATATTGCAATCTTTGATACGTACGTATCTTTTATCACCAACTTTTTGAGTATATTCTTAAAATCTTTCAGACCTATGAGATTTTGCAAGTATGTGAATACAAATCTACATGTTCAAACTTCAAACAAAACAATGATGTTTTTAATTTTTATACAAGGTTTGGCCAAATCTTATAATGAATAACATGTTTTTGTGACTGGAGGGAGTAGGATCAAAGGAATGCTGGCAATAGAAAAATTGAAGTCGAGTAATCTTTTTTTCACCAAAAGATATAGAATTCATAGCAATTTTATATGCATCCAACTTTCAAAGAATATATTCTGATGTTAAATTTGTTCATTCCAAAAATCTTGTGGGGATCCAAAGTTGCATACTGCTGCCATGATATTTAGTACCTAATGGTGTGTTTGATTTGTGGAGTCATTCTACGTTTCATGAGATGGTGCATCATTGTTCATCCCATCAATTTTGGTGGAACCAACCAATTCCCCATACATATACTAATTATTAGCTCATGAGGAGATGAGATGGTGATGGATCAACTCATTCCATTCCCCAAATCAAATACAAAAAGTAAAGATTGAGAAGATAATGGACCAACTTATTCCTCAAACCAAACACACCATAACTATCCATATTTTCACAGCGTGATTGCACATTTGCACGTACATCGCAAATACGATCAATAATACTTGACCACTTGCTCCGTTTGTGTCGACGTGAGATTGGAAAACAATTACTACGATATACTTACTGCTAAGCACACAGCTCAAACATGACTGGCTCCTTTCAATTATCCTTTCACAATACAGAACAAAGGATCTTCGACAAAGGCAGTAATCATTTACATGGACTACTATGTATAACAGTCAAATGGCTCTCCTAATTGAAGAATGGAGACAAGTAATCCATGAGACATTTGCAGCAACCCCCAAGACGTGAACACTAGGATCTTACACGGAATCTACTCCACTAACCGGACCTGAATGGATTGGAACACCGAGGTGGCAGCACAAGGTCGGTTTAGATCAGAGTCTGATACCACCAAGGCCGTGTCTCCAGGTTTCACAGAACCCTTTGACTTCATCAGGCTGATGGTTTTATTAAAGTTATCTTCCATGCTGTTTGACAATGGTATATGAAGCGGAATCACTCCCCAGTAGAGGTTCATGCTCTTTCTTGAAGTGGCATTATCAGTGAATGCAAATATGGGGGGGTTGGGCCGGTTGCGTGATAGAAGTGATGCCATGTGACCATGCTTTGTGTAAACAAATATGGCATCCACAGCAAGGTTGTTTGCTGCAGAATAAATAAGGTTTGTGAGAATTCAATAGAAAGGTCAATGTTTTGAAAGAGAAGAAAAATTAAGTACCCATTTCTACAGCACAGTTGCAAATTTGCTCTGAGATCCGGTCAGGCAGAGCAATTGCAAGCTGATGTTGTGGAAGAAGTTTCTGCATGTTTTCCTCACGGCTCCATGATTCCATCCTCTCACTGGCCGCACGAAGTACAGATAGTGCTTTCTGGGGATATGCACCTATAGCTGACTCTGCTGATAGCATCACAGCGTCTGCATATTGCCGCACTGCTTCAGAAACATCGGCCACCTTCATAAAGAAGTAAATAGGAAATGGTCAGATAGAACGATCGAAACCTACCCCAAGCAAGGGGTAGGTTATAGATGAAACCCAACATGAGGCACCAACAAAAAGGAAAAAAATGATTAAAAAAAAACATCAGTAGCAGACTAGCAGTAATATTACTAGATACTATGGGATCCAAAGTCTGGTTTTAAGGCTCAGGTGGATTGCTGAAGGCAAAAGTTAAATGGAATGAAAACATGTGTTGAGATCTATGCTTCTTCTGATGTATTATAGTTAGGTTACCTCTGCTCGAGTTGGTGTTGGGTATTCAACCATTGATTCGAGAAGCTGAGAAGCAACTATCACAGGCTTGTTCAGGTGTCTACATAGTTTAACAATCCACTCTTGAATGGCTGGGATTTGTTCTAGAGGAATCTGAACTCCAAGATCCCCTCGTGCTACCATAACTCCATCAGATGCTTCTATGATGTCTTTCAGGTTCTTGAGAGATTCTAGACTCTCAATCTTTGCAAATACTTTGATGTGCCTGTTATACAACCAGATGCATAAGACTGGCAGCTTTAAATAATACCAACAGTAATACAAGTACAAGCTGCGGTCACAAAATATATCTAAACCTTATTCCTGAGTTTTTATTGAAGAGGTGGTTTCACTTGCTAAGTTTGACACAAATACATCAGCCAAAATTTCAGGTAAAATTTTCAATTTAGTATTCAGTTGTATATTTTGTAAACACTTAACTATAGCAATAACATTAAACTATATTGCTACACCAGCTTCACATTCTCCAGATTAGATGCAGTGTTCACTAGATACAAAATGGATCATTTATTTGTTGGAAGTCATACTTGATGCCTACATTTCTTTGTTTAGATTTCAATTCGGTAATGGTAGGTTATAGCAAACATGAGTTTTCATTTAATTCACCACAGCATTTTTGTATTCAGCATCCAGACACCACTTACATTCTATAGACCTTATGTATATTTTAAGCAGCTATCAAGCAACAAATAACTCTATGAATATTTTAGAGCATTAGGAAGTAAGTGGCAGCTATCTACTCACTCTAATGATCTTCTAGAGAGGTAAGCCTTCAACTGCTTTATATCATTAGCATCATTTACAAATGATAGAGCAATGCAATCAACTCCTTCAGCTATCCCAAATTCGATGTCTGCCCAATCCTACAAGATAATACGGGCACTCAGCAAGCAGCAAATACATAGTTGTGGCCAATGAATGATAGAGAGATTAGGAGATTATATACATATCACAAACAACAAAACTTTTTCATGTCAAGCAAGTTGGGAAGGTATTAGATGATATTGCTCACATAAAGTTAGCCAGAAATTTCATCATGTCAAAAGGATTTGTTTTTTTTTTTAACTATGGACCATAAGTAAAAAAAAAGGCCATGAAACAGCTGCTGCATTCTTAATATGTCAAGAAAAATGTTGCTTCAGAAGGTGTCGGGTACCAAAACAAGGGGTACCCACAATCAACGATCAAGAAAAACAAACCCCTGAAAAAACCATGTCCAAAGCTCTGCCCACAAAGACGGAACGAGCCCAAAACGACGAACGAAACGCCTCGACCACGTTCCGACTCGCACGAGACTCGCTCGACGGGACGCCTCGACCACGTTCCGACTCGCACGAGGCTTGCTCGACGGGACGCCTCGACCACCGAGAAATCTCCGACTCGCACGACCCTGGGTTGAGCCGGTCGACCCACCTCACTCACCAACTCTGAGACAAAAGTCAAAGCATTTAATGCAACCACCAACCACTTCCTACCCCCATGGCTACAGCGGTAAAAAGCATGGAAGCAGTACCAGTGTCAAATCTCACTTTTTACTGCCCATCCCGGGATGGGCGGTGAAAACCTGTCACTGTACACGCCATACCGAGCACTATTCCGCCACTGATCACCCTCGAGGGAGAATACGACGAGTATCGTACCCCGAAATTCCCGGGACTCGACCTTATCCATTCACCGTTGACCCACCTCGACCCGGCCTCGACCAACCGCCGGTCAAACAAGGAAGCAAGGCCTGCATGCCACAGGATCCGGAGTCTTTTCACCGTCTCATCCTCTACGTCACCACGGTGTCCGGGGATGGCCGGCCATTCCCGGAGCACGTCGCTACAGCGCTCGACAAAACTTCACTTCTAAGGAGTCCCCCGGCGTCCCTACCTCCTCTTGACCCTATAAAAGGGCAGGCAGGGGACTCTACGAGGGAGAGAGGCGAGAACAGACAAACAAAAGCCAGTCACCATCCCACCGTAGAAGATCAACATCTCAAGCAATCTCCTTTGTACTCTCACTTTTTCTCTCTGAGACCTGGGATCGGCTCCCTCTCTCACAACTTGTAACCCCTACGCAAGTACTTAGGTGCAAGGAAATACAATACTCCCCCCTGCCCGCTGGACGTAGGGTCTTCTTTTGCCCGAACCAGGATAAACCCCCGTGTACTCTCCTTGCATCACCATCCAAATTAGGGACACGCAGCACTGATTCACTCGTTGGCTTGGGACCCTCGCGGGTCTAGACGCCGACAGAAGGGAACTAAAAAAATTTAATACATGAGTTGCAGGAATATCAAGTCTTTTCTTCCAAAATAACCTTTGTTGACAACGTAGGAAGGCCAAAGTTCCTTTGAACTAATTTTCCATTCCTCCAGAATGACAACTTGGCTCGAGGAAGAAGCAAACCTGGGTCCGTGCACTTACAGCGCAAATCATTTCCTATTTTCTCAGTAACTTCAAATGTTGCCATTCCACCGTCTATTACAAGCTCGTCACCAACCAAAATGCCTGTAAATGTGGAGAAAGTTGTTTTATGATGAGCAATGTTTAGAATTCATATTATGGACAGACAAGAAACAAAGCTTTTCTCATCTTCAGACCTTCAGAAAACTTATCAAAATTCACATGCATTATGAACTGATGGGCTTCGTCAGCTCTTCTGTTTGTAAATATCCACTCTGACCCATCCTGCAATACCACAGAAAGACGAAAAACTATCACATTTTTTCTCAAAGATGCAGCATACCACTACAGATACTATGATCCTTTTACTAATTCTCAGCAGATCCAAGAAGATGTTTGACAAATTAGTGAAGAGTATCTTTTAATTAAAACCTTATTGTGTGTACAGTAATATAGTTCAGGGACAAGGGAATGGTATCACAGTTACTATATAGTAGGCCTCAGTAATTTAGTTTAGTGTAATGTCCACAATTCAATATCATGATACACATTGGATAAGGATACAAGTCCAATATATCTCCCTCACAAAAATAAAGCTCCAATATATCTCAATAGATATTGGATGACATTCATATTAATAGAGGGTAATTTTCATCTGTACTACCATTTCAGTGCACTTTTCATATATACTGTCAAGCTATGCCAATGAGTTGTGGGGTCTGGTTGTACATGTGAATGTGTGATTGACACGAACTGGTGGTATAGATGAAAGATGCACGTACAAATGGTTTGTGTCAAGTATAGTACACTATATGTATATGCATATTACTATACTTTATAATAAAGATAAAATAATCTGGATTGAAAAAGACAGTATACTCTGGATAAACCTTTATTAAACTCTTTGCCACAAGAGAATTTCTCAACCTACTATTGCCAGCCCCCACATTCAGTAATTACCAAAAAATAATAATTCTTAATACTAACCCAATATTCTGACAGCTAAAGCTACCTACTTAGACCAAATGGTTTCAGGACCATAGTCACAGGGTTCGGGGACGATGCCGCGAACCACGTACCAGGTTCATCGTCCCACACCACGGTTCGGGGACGAGATGGGTCGCCGTCCCATTCTTGTACGGGTCGCGCACCCATCGCAGCGTCATTCAAGAAGGGACGAGTCCCAATCCTAAATGGGTCGTGCACCCATCGCAGCAGGGTTGAAGAAGGGAAGAGTCACAATCCTAGATGGGTCGCGGCCCCATTGCTGCATGGTTCGAAGATGGCGAGATGCAGATGAAGAAAAACTTATGGATCGGGACCGGGGCGCTCGCTGGTGACTGGAGTCTGGACGGCCGCTGCACCAGCATCTCGTCAACGGTCAGGACGGTGGCGCCATCGAATCGGAGCCGGGGCGCTCACTGGACAGCCGCCGCACTTCATGGCTGTCGGACAGGGAATCCCATCTCGCCGTCTTGGCATCGAATCGGAGCCGCGGCACTTGCTAGACGGCCGCCGCACTTCATCTCTGTCGGACAGGGAATCCCGTCGATGGCTCGAGGCGTTGTCGGTCATCGCGTCGAACATTGGCTCGCGATTCTAGTCCGCTTCCGCCAGCGGCCCCGATTCTAGTCGAACATTGGCTCGAGGCGTTTTCTCTTCTGGATTTTGCACTGACGGAGTACGGACTGAGCATGTGGCTCTCCAATTTTTATTTGTTTTTCTAATGAGAATGAGACTGTACAGGTTACGAGCTGTAATTTTGTTTTTTGGAGAAAATTCGTGTCGCATGTGGCGGCAGATTTGCATCCGTAAAAAATTCCTATGTGATTTTGTTTCCTAACGTGTGCGGTCAAAAAAAGGGGAAAAATAATTGGTTCCAATATACAGTCTCAAAGAAACCCAACTTGCTCCGAATCACGTACCTATGTCGACTCAATTCAGGGTCATCGATCGGCCTAGCACTCCTGGGTTCAAAACCCACATCTCTAGGCTTCGTACCGGGGTCATCGACCCAGGACCCCTGGGTTCGCGACCCAGGACTCCATGCTCTGTACCGTGGCCATCGACCCAAAACCACTAGAGTCGCGACCCATGACTCTATGCTCTGTACCGGGACGTCGAACCAAAACCTTTGGATTCACGTACCAAATGCTTGGTTGTCGTTCCGCAGAGGTATACCCCTCTTTTACCACACTTTTTCGGATTGTCGACCCGCGTCCCTCGACCCCGTCCCTCGACCCGATCGACCCGGAAATCTTGTGACTATGTTCAGGACTGGCACTTGGGCCATTCCAGTCACCATTCACCAATCACGTTTTTGGTGTGGCAGGAGCAAACAAAACATGTATGCAGGTTGCTATTTCCCCACTACTTGTCAGGATTCAGAAACATCTGATCTCTTGAGTGAGATTCTGGGAATTAATGTCTGTGTGCAAAACTTCTAAAATATGACTGAGCAAGATCAAGATGAAGGTGAACCAATGTATTATCAATACTAAAGTATAAGCAGTTAGGAACAGAAAAAATAGCAATTACTTTTGAATAACAAAACATCAAGTACATCAAATACCCTCAGCATAATTGTACTTTCAAGTTCAACATATCATTGCTTCATTAGCAGTCAGTCTAGTAGAAATCCAGTAATAGTCCAAGTATCTCAGCATTACGCAGGTACAGAAATGAGAAATCCTTTTAGTATGGAACAAAAAGGATCCATCAATATATATGGTATTCCTTATAAAAGCAAGTGGACCTCAAACAGAATCCAATCAAACATCAAAAGAACAGGAACAGGATAAGGCTCACATTGTACCACTATCAATTTATCATGTCGCAAGAAGCAAAACAATTCCAGAATATGACAATCCTAACCAAACGGGGGATGATTGCAATCTAATCACACAAATGAGTATGGGTCACATACTCACATCAATGAAAGCAGTGCACACTTACAACCGGTTCACTGCACAACCACATAGTCATACGTAACAACAACAAAAACAGTACAGAAATCGTGTATGCAGTAGATGTAACGAGATCACGATCATGATCAGATGTGGCGCGGGGGACCTTAATGACACAATGCAACAACTGGATGAGATCATGAGAAGCAATGCAGATGCAGAGTAGCGGAGACCAAGTGACCAACCTACCTCGGCCTTGACTGAGGTGGCGCCTCCGTGGTCCGCGACGAGGAGCTGGGAGCCCTCGGTGTCGACCATAAGCGTGACGCAGAAGCCTTCCTCCTCGTTGAGCCTCCGCACGGCGCGCATGGCGGCGCGGTGCCACTCGCGGCCACCGTGGCAGAGGTTGACCCGCGCCACGCCCATCCCGCCGCGCGCCAGCGCCGGCAGCGCCTCGACGCAGGCGGGGCCCACCGTGCACACGAGCTTCGTCTTCCGCATTCCCATGAACCCTTTCTCCCGCAGCTCCGCCTCCGACACCACGTCCATCGCCGCCTCCCCCACCGAGGCGCGGATCCGGTGGCTGGCCCCGTGCCGGTGGGCCGCGGTGGAGGAGGCGGCGACTAGGTAGGGGAACGAGCTGGTAGTCCTGGCGGAGGCGGCCATTGGGGTTAGGGTTTGCGGAGACTGGGGGAAGAATGGGAGGCGGCGGAGGGAGAGGAGATGGGCCGGCGGATGATGCGAGGAGGGGCGAGGGAGGCTTGTGCGAGTAGTTGCGCTGCCCCAAGCTGGAGGACGGCAGCCGGCAGGCTATGACATGTGGGTCCGAGCTGGCAGGCACGGCTTGGCTGCTGACGTGTGGGGAATGTGGGCCTAACTGTTGTTTGTTTTTTTTTTCCTCGCTCTGAGGGTGGTACTCGTGTTTGAGTGTTACAAAAATGAGAAAAAGGAATCTGAAGATTTCTGTTTATTCGTGTGCGGCAAATTATTGTTTGGAGAAAGAAGATTCGATAAGTCCGAGGAAACGTGCATATGAGCAAACATACGACAGTTGCAACAAACAAGAACACAGATTATTGAGCAAGGTTTTCTGCAGTAGTGTATTATCACTGAAAGTCAATTAATCCCCTCAGGATTGGGAGAAACTTCTGTATTTCGAAAGAGGCCTCAAAAGCGCCTGACCACTTAGCAGTCTGAAACGTAAATTCTGCTCAGATATATTTGTATCCAAAGAAAATTCAAATCCTCATATATGCAGTAACAAAATGTTGATTGTAGTCCCATGTCAATCATCGCGGGAAAATGGAAAGAAGATAAATGGAGGTACAGAATGACAATCTCTGAGCCTAATGGATTCCATAATTCAGAGAGTACTGATATTTCGGCAACTGAGAAAACAAGAGTTTTACAATGAAAGAAGCACCTGCATTGTCGTTGCTATTTTACAGTGACGAAGCTGATGACCAGGGCTGCTTGCTTGGTAAGCCGCACGGCCACGGGAGTTACATGCCGACGGCCACGGGAGTTACACTGAAACATCTATCCATATAATCAGATGGCTCTGCCGCACTGGGAAAAAATGAACTTCGGTTGGTGACTTTGTAACAGTACTACACCCGATGTCATCAGCATAGTTTCTTTTGCTTCGGGTGACTTAGTGCAACGCCATCATAGAAAAAATCCTTTGGATTACCAAAAAGGAAAATTACCTAGCCGCCTCAAGATTCATGCAAAATCTGTCCCATGCTGATGTGAAGGACAACTGGAAATTTCACTATGGGTGTGTTTAGTTACCAAAATATTTCACCTCAAAACATCAAATCGAATCTTGCGGCATATGCATGGAGCATTAAATGTAAACGAAACAAAAAATTAATCGCACGGTTCACCGTGAAATCGCGAGACGAATCTTTTGAGTCTAATTATGATTAAACAGTAATTGTCAAATAAAACAAAAGGCTACAGTACCCGTTCCCGAAATATTTTGGGAACTAAACACACCCTATGTTTTTACTCCGGGTGAACTGTTTCTGTTCATGATTTTAAGAATTAGAAGCTACAGCATGAACCATGTAAACTACAGCTGGTGGTCCAGTTGTTGATGCATGCATCAATTGTTATGTACATTAGCAGCATTGTTAAGGACAGGCACCATGTGTGGTTGGAAGAAAGTTTATCCTTGAACCAAAGGCCCTTAGAATTATGTTCCCTTTTCTGATGTGTTTCAGTTGCAGCACGGAACAAAATGCACGAAGCAATGTTTCAAAAGCAAAGCTCTGATGATGTGTCAGTACGACCATTATTGATATTTAATCCTTTTCCCATGGGAAACACATAGATATGGATTATTTTTCCTTGCATTGTACCCCATTCTCCTATCTGTTCTATTACTGCAAACCTCCGATTTCTCCCATGTGACCTACTGCTGTCTATCTGTTTAATCTTTTAATTTAAAATGTTCATATGATCTTTGAAGCATAGTTTATGAACTACTGTTTGTGGCTATGACTTCTTGATTGGGCTGCCAGAATAGCCCGATTCCACATTAGTAAAGTTACAGAATAGAGGCAGCTGTTTGTCTCATAGTTTCCTTTTTGTTACTCTTGTGAGCTATGATATTTATGTTCTTCATTGATGCTTTACATTGTCTGGTGCTTCCTTGTAAGCACAACAACTAATTGTGCAACAAAGTGAGAAGATTTGTGCAATCTTGATGAAGCAAATATACCGTCCAAAATGAAAGGTTCCATAAGGTCTACAAATCACCCCATAGTGACTGAAGGCAGATAAAGCTCCTTCACAAACTGAATTATTCAGTTCAGCAAGGAAAGAAAACCGCGATTGTCATTCTTTGATAAGATAACTACTACCACTCATCCAAATATGATAAGCATACTGGAAATTCATGAACCTCAATTGATAGGAATGTGAAGGAAGGACCCAAACCTGTTATTGAGAAGTCGGCAAGCCCTGTAATGAAAGCAAATTACTGTCAGTAATGCAGACATAGCTGCAACTGGGAGTTGTACCATATGCATACATGAAGAGAGAAAATTAATCCTAGACTTTTCATGCCCACAGAACCATAGTTTTTAAGGCGTCGCCTAGGCGTCGCGCCTAGGCGACATGGCGTGGAAGAGGGCCTGGGCGTCGGGGGCGCCACGACCTAGAGTGGTATGGCGTCCGCCTAATCGAGCTAGGCGTCGCCTAGGAGAAATTTGGCGTCGGGCGGACGCCTAGAGCTCCGCCGCAGACGCCGCACGCCGATTCGCGGGGAAAGGGCGCCAAAAGATCGCGGGCCCGCGGGAAAAGGACCGCGCCGCGAGAAATCGACCGCGCGCCGTGGGGAGGCGCGGGAAATCGACCGCGCGCCTGCCCAGATAGCCGCTTCGCGCGGGAAATCGACCGCGCGCGAGTCATTTACCGCGAGTGCGGGCGAGAGGAGAGGAAGAGAGAAGGCGGCGGACGGACCTCGACCTCCGCTGGGGTGCTCCTCTGCTCGTGTCCACTGGCCGGCCGCCCCTGCCGCGGAGCCGGCCCTGCACTTCCGCTGGCCCGTCCGCCCCTGCTCTGGAGCCGCTCCAGCCTCGTCGTGCTGCAGTCCGTAACTGCTCGTGACTCTGCCTCGAGTCTTCCTCCGTCGGCTAGTTCCACCTCCGCCTGGTATGCCCCCCGCCTCCACTCTGCTTTTCCAGATCTCCTACTCTGGTGTCTGCTCTGCTCTGTATATTATAGTCTGCTGCTGCTCTGTTGTCTGAATGTGAATGTGAATATTATAGTCTGCACCTGCTCTAATGTCTACTGCTGCTGCTCTAATGTGTGCTCTGTATATTATACTCTCTGCTCTGCTCTGCCTCCTCGTGCTCTGTTCTGAATCTGAAGTTTTATACTCTCTGCACTTGTTCTTTGATTAGTATAATGCCTGCTTTGATTAGTGTGCACCTGCTTTTGGAAAGGAAAGGAAGGAACCTGCGCTCAAGAATTGGCAACAAACGAGGTATGTATATGCTGCAGTAGTATATAAAATTCTATAGTACAACGCCTTACAATGTGTGTATGGCGTCGCCTAGGCGTCCGCCACAAACGCCTAGGCGTTGTGAAGGGGGTTTGGCGCCGCGCCTCGCCGCGGTGCCTCAAAAACTATGCACAGAACATAACAACTCTAGTGATGCCATTGTCACGGACATGATGCAGCCCGAGCTCCTCGATGGTCATGGGGCAACCGTAGGGGAGGGGCAGAGAGCCAAGTGAAGTACTCGAGACGAAGGCGCCACAGACGCGGGCAGCAGGAAGCTGATAGCAGGTGGCCAAGGTTGATGGTGCTGTCTGGCTCGATCTGCACATGCCTGAGCAGGAGGCCCTGCAAAGTTTTTAGAGACGACCCGAGCAAACCAATCCAGAGAACTACACCGGTGTACAAATATGCTGTGAAGTTCAGGCATAAATATCACCATTCAAGTAAGAAACATTGAAAATAAGAGGATTCATCTCAACCAGAGAACAGTACAACAAGCAAGTTAACATCAATTAAATCTTATGCAGTTATACTGAACACACAAATCCTAATCATCTTTTAAGGAAAAACAGCAGATAGCTGTTAATCACACCATACAAATCTGTTGAACACACAAGTCCTAATCATCTTTGAAGGAAAAACAGCAGATAGCTGTTAATCACACCATACAAATCTGTTGAATGCCTAGACATGTCCATGATACTTCACTGAGCAACAACCGAAGTGGCAATAGCAAGTATCTTAAGTCTAAAAAGTTAAATCCTCTAAAAAGCAGTTCAGAGGCCAGCTTGCTCCAATCCTAGGCTTCAGGAGTTTTCACATTCCTCAGCCTGCTGGAGCGCCGGACTGGGGTCATCGCTTCGTCCTCCTTGTTTCCCTGTGTAGTGAGAACAAGGCCGGTACAAGTTAGAGACAAGGCCAGACATAAAACAAGCAAAATGAACAAAACTGAATGATAAATACCAATTGCAGCTTACTTTCTTGGCAGGGATCTTCTGGTATGTGGTGAAACTACCATAAGATGATGTGGATTGAGCTGTGGAATCCCTCCTCGTCCTCGACACTACTGGCTCAAGGTCGTCACCCTTGGTATTCCTCCTCCTGCCAAGCCCAGATGACAAGCTGCTGCTATACTGTGACGGGCCAGAGCCACCAAGTCTCTCAGTTTCTTCTGGGCCAGGACTACGAAACAGTGAACCCTTGGCAACAACATGCCCCTGGCTACTTCCTGAGCCAGAAAGACTTTCAGCCTGCTCAACTTGTTCAATCTGCTCAGCTTGCTCAGCCTGCTCGACTTGCTCAGCTGGTTCATTGGAGGCAACGCGAGCTTGCTTCTGCCTCATGTAAAGGTATGCCAGAGCAGCAGGAACAATAATGGCAGCAAGAGCAGCACCACCAATTGCAGCCGGATTTGATATTTTGTCCAAGTAACTTGGCCAAATATCTGATCCCAACTTCTTACCATGGTGAGCTTCCTGATCCTCCTTGCCATCAGCATGATCACCCTCGGAGTCCTCAGTCTGAACATCTTGCTGCAAGGAAGCCTCGTCAATGCCCTCTGCTTGTTCAGCCTCGGGAGTGGATTGAGAAGGAATATCTGAATTCTGAATGAAGGCTGCCGTCTCTTCTCCACTACTACCAGACACTTCTTCGGCCATCTCAGCATTGAGCACCTCTACTGCTGCATCAACATTTACCTCCTCCATGGCACTTGATACCCCAGATACATCTTCCTGTTCCATTTCAGTATCATCAATAGGCTCTGCATCAGGGTCACCATATGTTGCCAGTTCCTCTACATCAGGCCCTGCAATGATCTGAGTATCACTTTCTAAAACAACCTCCTGAATCCCCAACTCCTTCTCCAAACTGATTGGACTTGTCTGAGCAGCACTGAAGTAGAAACCAACAGCATAATCTGCATCTACATCTGCAGCAGCAGCACTCAAATTGGCAGCTAAGTGCGGACCAAAGACGTCTCGATCTTGGTAAGATGCAATAGCCTCCCAGTAGGACGTGACAAAGTCCAACGAACTGCTAGACCATTGCTTCAGCCTAGCAGCCAACTCCACAGGATGCAATTCTTGAACTGTAAGAAAGTCTGACACCTTTGACAGGGAGGTGTTCAGCATGACCGGATGACCCGGAGGCGGTGGCACACAGACAAACGCTGAAGCCATCAACAGAACCAGAGCAAAGGGAGCAAGCAGGAACCTCATCGATGACCTCTTCTTCTTGGGACGAGCTCGCGCGGGGCTCGCTGCAGGTTCCTGCTCAGGTATCAGCACGCCACCAGCTCGCGGGGACTCCTTCCCCTCCGGTGTCAGGACCCGAGCTAGTGGCGAATCCAGCGCGGGCTGCGGCAGCAGGACGCCATCCAGGGCCGGAGCAGCAGACTGAGCTCTGGCCTCCGATGGAGAGGCCAGAGCCGAGGTCTCCTCCTCCGAGGAATCATCTGGCTGCTCTTCCACGGATACTTCCTCCTCCGTGGTGGTTGCAGTGTCGACCTCCTCACTACTGCTCTCGGAGGCGAATCTGTCCTCGAGACCCCGCACACTGCCACCGCCATGGCGATAAATCTCGAGGTGGTGGTTCGGCTGGTAGCGCAGGTAGCGAGGCCTCGGGGAGAGGTAGTTCGTCTTGGGGTCGTACGGCGCTGCCACGGCCTCCGCGACCGCCGAAGCCGCCGCGTGGTGGTCGTTATTGGAAACGGGATTCTCATCCATCACGGCGGCCTCGTCGCCTCCGAACGACCGGCGGACGCCGCGCGAGACGACCGGCCAAGCGGCGGGAGGAGGGGCGGACGCCCCGTCGAGCGAGAGCCGCAGACGCCTCGGCGCGCCCAGAGCCTCGTCGGGCGGCGGCGGATGCGGCCCCCTGGGCTTGCTGCTGTGCGCGAGATCGACTGGCGAGGAGGGGACGGGGTCGTTGTTGCGCTCCCCGAGTACCTTCTTCCTCGGCGTGGCCGACGGTGCGACGGCCTTGGAGGCGGCGGAGATGGTGGGCGCCATGAAGCTTTTGGCGACGCAGACGCCTCCGCCGCCGCAACCACCACCACCACTGGAGCGGACCTTGTGCGTCCTCGCGCTCGCGGCCCCGGTCCCGGCCGCGTCCCGCTCCCGCGGGTCGTTCTCCTTCTCAGCGCCCCACGTCCGTGGCGAGGCGCGGCCGCTGTTCTTGCAAACGGAGGAACTCCTCTGCGGCGAATCTGCGAAGTGAATCACCCGAGAAAATCTGTAAGAAACCGGCGGCAGATCGAGGGAAAGAGAGAGCAACGTTCCGCAAGTTAGGAGATTGAGACACGGAGCTTTAGGGGATAAGAGAAATCGGCTTACCGGTTGGGGACGCGGCGGGCCTGAAGGGGCTGGAATCGGCGCTCCTCCTGAGGCCGCAGCACGGCCTCGCCGGAGGGCCCGGGGACGGGGATCTCGCCGCCACGATCGACATCCGGCTGGCCGGCTGCGTTCGATTTGGGAAGGAAGCGTGAGTTGTGGACGGCGGTGAGGAGAACCGGAACTGGGAGACGGCGGAGATTTTGGGCGAGGAGAGCTGAGGAGGAGGGATGGGGGATCTGTTTCCCGATGCGCAACGGCTAGCTGGGTCTTATACTGTGTGTCGGTGTCTATCCGTCCGTCCTTGTGACCGTTGGGGATTTGTGTGGATGGACGCGCGTCGCTTCTGCTCTGCGTGCTCTTGACCGTTGGATGCCCTGCTGGCTGCTGCCAGGCGGGCCAGTCTAGTAGTCGACCGTTGGGGCGTTGCCACCTGCCCGCAAGCCGCGATTTTTTTTAACCGTTTTTTAAAAGTATTTTCAAAAATGACCGTGAAATTTTTTTTTTAAAACTAACCATTTTGACGGCGCCGTCAACTATGACGCCGTATTTCTACACTACGGCGTCACCGTAGGAGGATGACGTGGCACCAGTGGCCCGTGCTCTGACCCCACCTATGGCGCCACCAGTGGCCCGTGCCCTGGCCCCACCTGTGGCGCCACCATGCATGGCGCCACACTGTGGCGTCGTAGATCATGGCGCCACAGGGCCGTATACCAGCCCGGCCCACCCCTTTAGTCTTTCATTCTTCTCTCATCTCTCTCGGGTTTCTTCTCTCCGCCCCGCACCCAAATTCTTGAATCCTCGATTTTAACCTTGGAAACTCGAATTTAATCCATTCATCTTCGCAAGCAAGGTAGTCTCATTCCCCTTATCAATTTTTATGCTTGAATTTGGTCTACATTATGTTTATTTTGTAACCTTAGAGATGATATTGCCTAGTGTGTGTGGTTGATAAGTTTTTTTTTGTTGTATGATATGGTAGGATGCCAAGGCGTGGTAAGGGTAAAGCTAGTTACACAAGGTAATTTCTAGTTGTAATCTTTTTTTTGCAACATATAGAAAACTCTAGAATTGGTGGTCATAGTCGTTGTTTTTAAGTGCACTTATTACAACTAAATTGCTTGAATTGTAGCTATCGTCAAGCGCTAACCGATCCCTATGCCCTTTTGCCGCTCCCTGAAGGTGTTCCAGTACCCATGTGCTGGTGTGGCACTCCTTGCAAAGTAGACATCTCTGAAGATGAAGAGACCTATCAACAGAGGTATTGGATGTGTAGTAATTTTGCATGGAGGCCTACTGAGCAACAGCGCCGCAGCAAATTCTGTGTGAGTAATGATTTATCGTGCTTTAATTTATCTAGTCATGGGGCGTATTGCATGAATTATTTTGATTAACAATTATCATTGATGCAGACCCCTCCACCGCTCTGTGATTTTGAGCAGTGGATCGACACTGAGATTAGTGAGACCAACAAGCGGTTACTGAAGAGCCTGAAGGAGTGGGATGCGGAGCGAAAGGAGAGACATGAGAGGAGACTCATAGAGGAGGCTCTAGAAAAGGAGTGCAAGGAAGAGGAGGAAATGAGGCTTGAGGCTGAGTTCAGGGCAGATAGGGAGAAGAAGCTTGACCGTGTGCGTCGTTCAAAGGCAGCGATGGAGGAGAATCCCGACGCGCAGAGGAAGGGAAAGTAGCCTCGTTACACTCAGTAGCCATATGGTTTATTATTGCGCAATGTCGTGTAGTCTTGGACTCGTTTATTCATGAGCAATGTCGTCTAGCCTTGGGCTTTTTAATTGTGTTGCCATGCACTACGTGTATGCTTAAGATGCACTTATGCTATGTACTTCGTTATCTATTTTGTAGTCTTGTACTTCTATGATCTTTGTGATGTTAACTATGGTCGGCCTAGAGGATGGGTGAATAGGCGTACCTAGAAGCAAGAGGGGAGAGAGAGGGGGTGAGTCAATGCTTGGGAGCTCTTTTCTCAGCAGGTGAACCGTGAGGAATGGGTGAGGCAACGGTTAGAAAGGTGGAGCGGAGTATTTATAAAGAGTGTTTTCTTAGAAATTTTTGAAGCGAGAAACATATGTAACAAAAAAAATCTAAGTAATAGAAATTTTTGAAGCGAGAAACATATGTAACCTAAATAGTTGAATTCACCAAGCTAATATTTTGTAAAAAACAATCTTGCAGGCTTGATGAATTGGTGGAAGGCATTTTGGCCCTGTAGCGCCACCAGCCATGGCGCCACAGCCTGTGGCGCCTCCAGACATGGCGCGCGCCACAGGGTGTGGCACCCCCAACTATGGCGCCACAAGGCCTGGCGACCCTATCAGCAGCCCACCTTCCATGTTTTTGTCCAGTTTTTTGTCGTAGTAACGAACACATACCAATAACACAGCTATGGCGCCACAGAACTAGAAAAAGCAAAGGGCATTAGCGGAAGTTCAACAATCCCATCATGAAAGTTCCACAATCCATGACTAATGATTACAAGTTCATCAATCCATGACTACTACATGTCATTAGCAGTAGTGCATAGTTATCCTACTATCGGTGACATAAACACTACGTCCTAGGAGTGTAAGGTTCCCTCGGCTTTCTCGCTCGCTTCGGATTGGTAGGCAGCATGTTGGGAGTGTACCCAACGTCGGAGCGGTCGCGATGGCAGGTTGTCCGTGGAGGGTCTTCGTGTTGGGTACCGCTTGTTCTCTGCAATGAACACATAGTCCTCATTTATGTAAAATTCTAGCAATTGTACCATTTGTAGTGTTGTGTACTAAACAATTGTGGCTTCTTCATACCTGAACGTCTCCCTGTGTAGGCCGAGGGGCACCCTCTAGCTGAGACGGTCCAATCTCCTCCCACGGCCAGTCGAAGTCTTCGTCCCTCTAGGGGCGGTGCCGGTGAATGCCGAATGCCGAGGCGTGGTCCTCCTCTTCCTCTGTGTACTCAACGTGGTCCTCAGGGGTAGCGCATGTCCCGACGCCAGAGGCAGGTGGTGTGCGCACGGTGGAGGTCTCGCCAGTTGCCGGCATGAACTCTTTCGGCTTCTCCTAGACGGACAGAGTGTTAGAACGAAGGTACAAGGGTGACATAAATGGAGGGACTGTCCAATCATATCCTCGCATCTTGCAGGCCATGATCATGTGGGAGCAAGGGGCATGCATGATCTGAGGGACATTACAACTGCACTCAACTTTTGCAAGATCGACTCGGTAGTTTCGACCACCATATTGTTCCCCTCCCAACCTTGTGCCACCCTTACCTCGTACACTGTAGACAACCCGCCCTAGACCATATGTATCACCTATTTGATCCTTGGACAATTTCTCTGCCTCGTCCAGATATTCTTGTGCGGCTCTCCCAAATTTTCCAAGCTCAGCCATATCTCTATGTGCAAGTCTCCACCGTGTGACAAAATATGTGTTGCACTTCGTAAAGGAGTACTCAATGATTCCAAATACGGGCAACGATCGTACTCCGGCAAACACACGATTAAAATACTCCGATGCGTTGGTGGTCATGATGTCGTACCTGAAACCACCCTCGTCATATGCCAATGCCCATTTTTCCTTCTGCTCCAACTGCCGATGTAGCCATGCACCACCCGTTTCGTTCAACGCCTTCTCTACTCTGCCAATTTCTCTTTGAACTCGTGTTCTGATCGTACATAACATAGAAGCTTTACCATGTCACAGACCTCTGCCTTCCTCTGCTTACGCCAGAAATTAGCGGCAAAATGTTGCGCGCACCATCTATGTACAAGAGGATGGAACCCTTCGATTTGTTTAGCTGCAGCATTAATGATCCCTGCATGCTGGTCAGAGATTAAACAAATAGTCCGAGAATCACCAAGCACTTCCGTACGAAGCAACCACATAAACCATGATCAGGATTCATTGTTCTCCTCCTCTGCCAAAGCATAAGCAATAGGAACTATCTGGTTCTCTGGGTCAACAGCTGCAGCCATCATCAAGGTGCCCCCTGTACTTTCTTGTAAGGAAAGTGCCATCAACAAGAATCACTGGCCGACAATATTGGAATGCATGTTGGGTCTGCGCGAAAAAACCAGAACACACGGAACAGGACATGTCGTTGAACGCTCTGTAGATACATCCCTCTTGTGTCTATAAACCATTTCATGCCAGGGTTGTAGTGCCTAATTGCACATAATATTCGAGGCACCCTATTGTATGCTTCCTCCCAGCTACCCCAATGGATGGCAAGGGCATTTTGCTTAGCATGCCAAGCCTTTCCATACGTGACTTCATACTTCGTCAAATCGAATATGGATTGCCGTAACAAAGACACCGAAACATTGTTGTCTTTATCAACGAGATCCAATATACGACGGGCGAGGTAGCGTGCAGTGAGCTACGGATGCACATCCTTCGCCTCATTACTCCTGCATGTGTGGAGTTGGACCACTTTGGTTACCCTCCACTTGCCATCACTCTTTTTCTTCCTTGCATGCAACCTCCAATCGCAAGTAAAGGTGTGGCAAGCGACTTGGTACCTCTCATTCTTGTCTGAATGAGTGACGCGATAGGGTCTATGGTGGTACACAGCATAGTCCTGAAGGAATAGCTTCATCTCTGACATTGTACTGAATACCATACCCTTCCTAAGGATACCACTGTCTTGATGGTTATACAATGAGTGAGAACACATCTGCAACCCGGTGTCACAAACTGCCAAATGTGTCATGCTGACATCTCTGTAGTTAGGAACGTCACTCAACGGTGGGTTCCTCCCCCTCATCAGCATAAGCTCTGTCGCTGTGTAAGGTGGCGGTGAAACGTACTGTTGTGCCTCGCTAATCCTCCCCCATGACTCATAAGGGGTATCTTCTTCAGGCAAATCATGGACTAGACTGCCCTGAGTCGGCATGGCATGAAGCACCTCAGCTAGAACTGGTGCTGGCATCGGACCCACCGGTGCTGTCGTTGCATCAGCAACTCTATTCTCATCATCTGAGTCATCAGAATCACTGCTAACTACATCAACCATCCTGTCCTCATCTCCTCCTCCTCTTCGCGTGCAAACTCACTCACATCAAAGTCATTGCTAATACAACCAACTAGAGTTGAATGAAAGTGCTCCTGCGTCAAATGACCATCCAAATCAATATCACCTTGAGTTCCTTCGCCTTGTACCCCAACTTCTTCATTATATCCAACACCGTCATTGTACGGCAATTCCTCATCATACTCCATCCTGTATCCATTCTGCACCACAACCTCAGGCATGGTCACATTTGATCCTTGGAGCACTCTATTGTAGCGCAACCAATCAGTAGGGTTGTGCAAGGGCACCACGACATAGTGTGCCCAAGTCTTTCCACTATCAAACCTCCCGTTGAGTGTGAAATCACCGTCAAACTTGGCTTCCAAACGAACCCAAAGGTCGTCGAAACTAGGAGGCTCATCAAACCATTTCATTTCTTCATCCATGTGCTCAAACATACCATCTGACTTCCTAACAATTCCTCCGTAAAATACTCAGACACAACAATCCATCTACAAAGACATTTCAGCAAAAATCTATCAAAACGTCGAACCTAATGTCCCTACTAATATTAATCTGTATTCTAACTAAAATCACTAACTAGCTACACTCACTAAAATAGCTACACTAACTACATACGTCAAACTAATTTGCAACTATTAGTCATCAACTAAATTTAAATTAATTTACTAACTAAAATGTACATAGGTCATCAACTAATTTCCAACTATAATTTACCTTGACGATCTAACCGCCAGCAGCACTGCCCACCGACGGCAGGAGGCTGACCGGCCCAAGAGGGCCGCCGGCGATGTGCCCCGCCCCCTCCAACGGCCGGCGAAGGGGAAGTGGAGGTCCTGGAGGGGGCGGCGGCGAGGGGGTTGTGGAGGGGCCGGTGGGGGAGGGGCGGTGGTGGAGGTGGCGGTGGCGGTGGAGTGGAGGAGGCGATGGTGGAGGGGGGCGTGCCGAGGGGAGGTGGAGGAGGCGGC
This sequence comes from Saccharum hybrid cultivar R570, assembly GCA_038087645.1. NCBI lineage: Eukaryota > Viridiplantae > Streptophyta > Magnoliopsida > Poales > Poaceae > Saccharum > Saccharum hybrid cultivar. The sequence continues at coordinate 29,940,784 of JAQSUU010000001.1, read as the reverse complement.
GCTGCGGCGGGGGCGGTGGGCGCTGCTGGACGAGGAGTTGGCGGGGGCGGTGGTGGAGGATGCGGGGTACGGCCGGCGGTGGCGTGGAGGAACCTGGCGGCGGCGGCGGCGCACGGAACGGGCGGCGGCGGACGCAGTTCGTATTGAAAACGAATGAGAAACGGAAGGGAAGGGAGAGAGGAGGAGGAAGATGGGCCGGGCTGGTATACGGCCCTATGGCGCCATGATCTACGGCGCCACACTGTGGCGCCATGCATGGTGGCGCCACAGGTGGGGTCAGGGCATGGGCCACCGGTGCCACGTCATCCTCCTGCGGCGCCGCCATGCAGTGTAGAAATGCGGCGCCATGGTTGACGGCGCCGCCAAAACGGTTAGTTTTAAAAAATAAATTTTTTCACGGTCATTTTTAAAAATACTTTTAAAAAACGGTTAAAAATAAAAAAAATTCCAAGCCGCAGGTACACGCTGGTAGGGGATGTTTCGTGTTTGCTTCACAGCCTCCGGGGAACACAAGAATCAGAGATCATGGCTAACATCCTTTTCCACACGAACTTTATGCAAAAATCACATTTTATTTGATAATAAAAGAGCAAACATCACATTGACCATCCGATTCATCCATATCTTTTGATGTCAAGGTATTCAAAAAAAAGTAGCAAAAAAAAAGCCCCTACGCTACAGATCATGGGCCGCCATTTGCAAATAAACCAAACACGGAAGGAGGGCTTGGCATTACAAATTTGGAGGTAATAAACAAAGATATGCTCATAAAAACGGCAACACTAGCGTCTGGATGTCCGAACGGACCCCCCGTGTCCGGATGCCCGCGCTAGCACTTCCATGCACGACGTTCCAGCAGTAGCTGCAGCAAGTGGCTCACGTTGCAACATGCATAACACCCCTGATCTACTTTTGGACCATCCTAATAAAACAATTGCAACATATATACGAAAACAGCTAAACCATTCGAAACATGCGCCTGAAACACATGTAAAAACACTTGAAAAACAATTGCAAACATATGCAACATCCAGATAAACAATTGCAACATATGTGTAAAACATATGCAACATCCAAACAAACACAATTACAACATACGTTTGAAAAAAACATATGAAACATTGGAAACATACCTTTGCAACATATGTGTACAATTATTGCAACATACGTTTTAAAAAATAGATAAAACATTAGGAACAGACCCTTGCAACATATATGTACAATCATTGCAACATACGCAACATCCCGATCTATTTTTGTAATATCTGCATTAAACACTTAAAACATACCTATGAAATATTTGAAACATGCACTTACAACCTGGGGGAGCCCAAGGTCGAGCAGTTCCGGTCGTCGGGGTCAGAGCCCGCGCTGCGCGAGCACCACCACCATCACCATCGCTAGCAGCACTGGTCTTGCCTCGGCCGGCCGAGCGGCGCGCGTGATGGCGCGGGATGGCGAGCACAATAGGCGGGAGCAAGCAGTACAGGATGGGCGAGCGGCAGCAACGAGGCGGAGTAGGCGCGCGGCGTACGGACGGGAAGGCCGCGGCTGGAGAAGGCCGCCGTGTTGGAGAAGGCCAGCGGCGAGCGGGCGGCACGGTGGATGCGCCTGCAGCGGTCGCATGCATGCGGCGGTGGTAAAAGGAAATGCCGCTGTTTTTTTTTTTTGAGAAACCACGTCGTACTAAAGGTTAAGCGGAGGAGACCTGTTGGGCCCGATCGTTGGGCAGGCTCGAGAACAAGCCGTCTGGACAGAACACGCCTGGACGGACGCTCGTGTGCCAGCATTATCATAAAAAAACATTGCACAGCGTTTTGTAAATGAACTTGGCGCAACTACCTTCGAGATCATCAAAGCAAAATATTATCCTAATACCTAGGGGCACATCTAGGGGCTTTTGTTGGGGTCCATCAACCCTGATAGCTTCATGCAAAATCAATGAGAAAACATTGTTTTGCACTGCACAACAATACGGAAGACCCTAGTCGATACTGATGACGACCCCATGCTGATTGTTTCTCAGCTCACAGCTAAACAGACCCTTAGTGCTCATCAGTTTCCTCAATGCTCATCATTGTCCTCTCACACACGATTATCTTGCAAATTCTCATTCTCCTGGGCCATGCCATGTAGTTTACAGAAGTTCTGAATTTGTAGCATAGGGTGATTCGGGTGGGTTTTAACTGCATGCTTAATAGCAGAATCAAAGGATTCCACTTCTGCAGCAGTGGCATCCCAACATTGAATTTTAACAATAAAATGTGTCAGACATGAAAGGTGCTCAAGGCCAAAATCAGCATCAACACCATGGTTGCACCTTGTTTTCCTGGCATAGAACTCGATACGTAATGTTTCAACCTCTGGCATAGCTCCCGGTGTGAACACCAGCCCCATTCTTCCATTCAGCACTTGTAAGGAGAACTCCTTTAGGCACTGGAATCCTCGGTTGCCTACCACAAGCCTTTCCACAGGGAAGTGGCATCTACATAGCTCAAGATAAAGCAAGGTTGGCAGATTACCCAATATATGGAGATCTTCATTATCTATGGTTTCAACAACAATTTGCAAGTAAGAGAGATGGACTAATGAACCAACCCAGTGTAAGCTGCAGATGGACATGGTGATGGAAGGCTTTTGGAGAAGCAGAAAAGCATTCCCAGTATCCATCAGCATATCTAGGATATCATCACTTTAGCACTGAATCTCAAGAGACTGAAGGTTGTGTATCCCAATGACTGAAGAGATGAGCAGAAAATTTCGTTGTATCAACCCACATCACTATTCAAACCATCAGGCTCTGAGTACTTTATCCGAAGTCTTCTTAGTTCAGTCATCTTACCAAGACCTTCTAAGAATTTTGTAGAGATGCAGGAGATAGTACATAGCACTTGCAAAGCCTGAAGATTCGTGATCTCCACTGGCAGCGTTAATTTGGAACAAACAAATAGGCGAACCAATTTTCTAAAATAGACCTATTGTTGCTGGTAGTTTTCCTTCTATTGAACAAGATGTCAGGTTCAGTGTCTCTAAATTTTGTAGTTTGCCGATTTCTTCTGGGATACTTGTAATATCTGTGCAACTGAGATCCAAATACCTCAACTGACAACAATGTCCTATGAATTTCACCTGTGCAGACGGGCACCATCTCACAAAATCCAAGACACGCAGAGCTTGAAAGTTCACCTGGTTAAGCATTTCATCCCAAGGCCCAAAGGTAGTGATGGAGCGAACATGATCCAAATTATTCATGCTCACAGGTAGCACTTCATGTTCTGTCTCATTATATTGCATGGACAAACGGCGAATCTTGTTAGTCATAGATTTAGGGTCATCTCCATCTAATATTGTAACAAAATTCTCTTCGGCGGATAAGGATATTAAAATGTCAAGGACCAAATCATGAACTCGGCAAGCTCTTGCTCTTCCATCATACTGAATATCAACTGGTTGGATCATGCTTCTGTTAATAAGCTCATTAAAATATATCTCTCCCACTTCCTCCAGATTCCTTGCTCCAACAATGAATCTTTCAGCTATCCACTTCCATATCAATGTTTCTCTTGTGATCACATAATCCTCTGGATATATACATAGATAAAGCAAGCAAGTCTTCAGATGAAGAGGAAGATCATAATAGCTAAAGAGTAGTATCTTATTCACTTGACTTGAAGCAATGAAGCTTCTTCAAATGCATAACCGATAGACCTTCGTACCATCTCCCACTGGTCCTTTACTTTTGGTTTAATAGCTAACAAACTAGCTATGGTAATTATGGCCAATGATAGACTACTACATTCTCTTAAGATTGCATTGGAACTTCTTCCAGGCTTCCAGCTGAGGAGGGCAACTCTGCTCCGAGAGAAAAATCCTTCTCAAAAACAGCCTCTGAGAATTAATTTTATCTAGAGGTTCAATCTTGTAGATTTGTTTGTTGAAGCCAGAGCAACATGATTCAGCAACGCTAGTAATGCGTGTAGTTGTGATTATTCTGCTGCAGTGGTTGTTCTCTGCCAGAACTGATTTCACAAGTCCCCATGCTGATATGGTCCAGTCGTCAATAATAATTAAGTACCTATTTGCAGTGTTTTCATAAGGCAGAAGTAAGAGTGCAATTTGACCAAGTAAATCATTTCAGTTGGCATTTGTACAATTTAAGCTGCAAATTTTTAGTATCTCGAGGTGTACCTGTTCTAAACAGCATATACTTTATGCATGCTAAATTCCATATTTTTCGTCTAAAAGAGCCCACATGACCACCCTAATTTACTTTTAACTAGTCTAATTATCTCCAGCAAAGTTGATGTCTGCGTGGAGGTTTTCAGACTAAGACAGCTGTATTGTTACCTTTTCACGAGCTCTCTTCTAACGTTTCCCCAAAAAACTAGCTCTTTTCTATACAACAAAACAAGTTAATGTTCTATCCTAACGATATTCTAATTTCTAAAGGGCCATAATCATAACTAATAATAACATGGCTTACAATGATTTTAAATTAATGCTAGAATACTTTAACAAGTTATATGTAGCAAACCTAACATACGTTACAAAACTGAACGGACTTGCACACAGTAGTTCAGTGATGCATAGAAGTGTACCTCTTGTCTTTCAGGCACTCCCTAAGCCTGCGAACTAACTGCTCAACCTCCATCATTTCCAACCTGCCGTGCTCCCCAGGGTCAACTTGAGAGTGTAGATCACAGATAAGTTTCTTGAGATTAAGATTTCTGGACACGGATGTTGAAGCCTTGCACTGGAACTGTCCACCAATAGTGCGATACACCTCCATAGCAAGAGTTGTCTTGCCTAATCCTGCAAACCCATCTATTGAGACCACCTTCAGCTGCTGCTCCTCATCCATAAGCCACTTGACTATCTCTTCTCTTGGACCATCCATGCCCACAAGGCCATTCGACTAGGCAAGCAGCACCGGCAGTCGAGGATCAACAGGGACTGATTCTTCAATTTTGGTGGTGCACTCCTCAAACTTAGGCCATGTTTAATTCCAAAAAAACAAGATTCTCCGTTACATCGAATTTTTAGACATATGTATGGAGCATTAAATGTAGGCGAAAAAAACTAATTACATAGTTGGGTAGAAAACCACGAAACGAATCTTTTAAACCTAATTAGTCTATAATTAGACACTAATTGACAAATACAAACGAAAGTGCTACAGTAGCTAAAGCCAAAAAATTTCGCAAACTAAACACACCCTTATACCACAGCCTGCGCTCGCTCACATCCATGACGTGGGATTTGAGTTCCTTGATCTGAGTAGCTACCTGGTGTCGTGCCCACAACTTCTTGATATTGTTTGTGGTCTTTCGGATCAAGCCACCCTTCATGTTGCCGCTATCAAAGTGATGCATAAAGGTGTCAATGCAATCATCGATGTCATAGGCTATCTCCCGCACGTTGTTCCTCCACTCCTTCGACTGCAGATCAAGCTCCTCCACATCGGATAGCTTTGTAATTAAGGCATTCATGCTGCTCAACTCATCTTTTAGGTAGCTGATCCCAGGACGGACACTTCTGAGCTTCACATACTCCTTTCCCAGTAAGGCGGTGAACTTGGGGAGGAGAGTGTTGATCACCCCCTGTTGAGGTAGTCACCATTGCTCCCACCATATTTCCTCAACCTGATGGACTGAGGTGTCGCGGTACAATTTGGTGCCTGTAGTAATAAAACGTCAAGATCTCCAAATCAATCAGCGCATGGTGTGACACTAACCTCGCCAGTTGCGACATTTAACAAATCATAATTGAAACTGTAGATTTTGGGGAGGGGGGACTTACTGCTCAACTGTACATAGTGCCATGTAATTTGTCAATGGAGTTGGTAAATTGTCGCTCTCTTACCGATACAATGTTCAATGGCGTGTGCAGGTGGTACAACTTTGTTACTTTTTACTAAGGGTCAGTTGCAATTTGATTATTGTTGTCAGTGGAGATTGGAAATGTAGGTCGTGGATATTGGGAACTTACTACTATTATTATGCTGTATGATGAAACTCAGATTTGTAAGATGTGAATGGAGTAGGTGACTTGTCAAATGTTCAGTACCGTCTACGTGGGGTTACAACCTACTCCGTAACATAGAATGGGCATTGCCCCAAGAAGCTTCCAACTGTGGAATTCTTGTCCAATAAAGAATAAAGTTTGCCTTTCAAACTCAACATCACAATACTTCTTACTTTCTTAGCCCTAACTACACAACGTTAGGTATGTACACAATGTAAATGGAACTGTAGTTCTGTAACTTGGAAGTAGAAGGATAATACATTGGAAGGAACAAGGGAGACCACAAGGGCAATGAGGACTTGAGGAGGATGTCACCTGGCTATCAGCCAGTTTTTTTTTTAACCCGGGAGCCTTTTCTCCTCATTTCTGTGCACTGCGTACGAAAATATCACGGTCTTTCTCCTCATTTCTGTGCACTGTGTACGAAAATATCACGGTCACCAGGGTTTGAACCCAGGGTGGCCAAGCAGCCTTTGCCTCCATGCGCTAGCCACCCGCAGCTGCCGTTCGCTGCTGGCTATCAGCCAGTTAGCCACCAATTTCAAAGTTAAGGCCGGATCTCCAATATTTGGATTGCCCAATTCGAAATCAAATGCATGAGGGCCGGACTTGTGTTTTTTTCTTAAAAAAAAAAGGATCGCGAAATTCAATTGGAGATCTAGTGAATTCACCCATTCACTAACCGTAACACGGCAACACTGCCCGCTGGTGAGCATCAGAGCAGGGGAGGAGATGCCGCTTACTGCGTAGGTTACATCTAAGGTGACGACAGTCGATGGGGTAGTAAGGGTGAGGCTGCGAACTCGAACTCTGCAGCTGTGCATGTGCCAGCGGCGGCGGTGCTTGTTGGCGGCGATTGACGCCGCCGCCGCGAAAAGGCAGGGCCGGGCCAAGCGCCATGTATGCTACAAGGTGAGGAGAGAACTTGTACTTGTTCCCCCCACCACACGGGAATCAGAAACCGCTACGGTGCGTGCAAGGGACGAACGAGACACGAGAGGGACACGGGCTCGACGCGTCCGTGGCCGCCGGGTGGCAGAAGCAGCGTCAGCAAAGCGGCGCCAACACGGGAAGGAGGCGTCGGGCGTGGCGAACGATAGTAGAGAGGAGGAAGAAGGCACTTCGTAACACCCTAAAATTTGGTATGATTTTAAAATAGGTGAATAAGATTTATTATATAATTTTGTGAGCATACAAATTTAGAATAATAATATTTTTTATTAATTTAAAATCAAATATAAGGGTAGAAACATGATTGAGTATTCATGCTGCTGCATAATATTTTGTATTGTGTGCACTTTTTGAAAATACAAAAGAGAAATACAAAATCTATTTGAAATTCTTTTGAAAAACTGAAAAAAGAAAAAGAAAACACTTTCTATTTCACTCCTGGCTTCTAGCCCATCGGCCCCGCTGGCCGTTCCTTCCCCGCCTCCTCTTGGCCCGCTCGGCCTTTCCGAGCCGGAGTTTGGCGCGGTCCAGTTCCCCTTCCGCTCAAGGCCGAGACGCCGCAGCCCAGCTCGCGCGCGCGCCGGCGTCCACATGCCCGTCGCTGATACCGTGGCCCCACGTGTCAGGAGCGCCTTCTTCCTCACGCCGACGCCGGATCCCTCTTTCCAAAATCGCCGACGCCAAATCCGCCTCCCAATCTCCTCCTTCCTTACTTGGAGCGCCCCCGGGCTATTTAAGCTGAGCCCGCGTACCTCTCCGCTTCCATCTCGTCCTCTCGAAGCCGCCGTGGCCCTTGTGAGCATCACCGCCGCGAGCACGAACCCTACCTCGCCACCACCGTCCGCCATATCGAGCACACCGCCGCCTCCATCCATCCCACGCCCTCAATTTCACCCTAGGTGAGTTCGCCATGTTCTGTTCTTCCTCCCCGTGCTCTCTGTTTGCTGAATGATGCCCGGAAGCGAGGTTTGGAGTTTTCCGATCATGGCACCGCTGCGGGACTCGCCGTCGGGCTCCTGTTCCGGCCGGAGCGCCGCCCGGCCTCTCCCTTGATCTAATATGGAGCATTCAATCGAGATCCGACGACTGATAACGATCGATACCCTTCGGCTGCAATCTTTCGAAAGAGACCCTGTATTTTTGTTAAAGAAACACCGCACTTCTTTATATCAGAACCTGCGGTCCAAAACGTAAAAACCCGAATCCGTTTTATTCTTTTGAAAGCGTATTTGGTCTCGGTAATTCAAAAATATGTTTTCTGATATTTACAGTTTTGGCACTAATCTGGTTTTAGTCATAAAATCTCTGTTTTAACTCCGATTTGACCCATTTAAATTGCGTTAGGTTCGTATTCATGAGCTCTACATGTTAGTACTCTATTCCGTATGTTTGTAGCATTTTATTTTTGAGCTTGTATTAAAATAATTATTTATCTGTAGGAAATCTTAGTAAATTCATAACTTCGTCGTTTTTGCTCCGTTTTTCGTGATCTTCACGTTTGTGTGAACCTAGCGAGTTGTAAATTCGTTTTAAAGAATTTTTATCTTATTTTATTATTGTTGGTATACTATTCTAATTATAGTCTTGTTTGTTTTGCATGATTGCTTTTGGATGAATGTTGTTGCTATTATTGGTCGAGTTTAGACGGTGAGCAATTCGTTGGTGATCAAAATTTTTTCTTCGAGCAATATCTTCAGGACCAGTTTGATCAAGGCAAGTATAACATGTGATCTCCTTGTTGTCCTATTCACTTTAATTATATAAAATCATATTGCATGTGTCTACCTTAAATGCCATTAAGGATTTCCTATATTTGATCTATACCTTGTCACCTATGGGACTTTGCATTAGGTAGTTTTTGCTAGCGCTGAACATAAACTATGATCTTGTAATATGATTAATGGAATATGCAACAACACTAAAAGATGACTTTTTGATTACTGTTTAAAGAGAGCTAGAGCATGGGGTTATTTTTGGTGCTCTAGTTTCTCTCCATAAGGACTCATCTGTGGACGAATATCCAGGATTTTACAGTACAACTGTGAGGGCTATATGGCTCTGGCTTTAGCTTAGTATGAGAACCTTTTCTAGCTTGTTAGAGGTTACCTGAAAGAGCGCAAAAGGGATGTTTCTCGGGATAGGTATAGTGCGGCTTCTATCCTTATGAGTATAGGCTGCGGTTATGTGCCATAGGGAAGGAGGGCTCTATATTCGCAGGTTACAGAAACCTAGCGACCCTAACTTGTTAGACGAACATTTGAAAGGATTTATAGTGTTATCCTGCCTGTTCACCTTGAAAGTGTTTTTGGGAGTCGCAATCCCAGGCATATGGGTAATCACGACTCATAGTGAAAGTGTACACCTGTGCGCAGAGTTTAATAAACTGGTATACTAGCCGTGCTCACGGATACGAGCGGCCTTGGACCTTCACAGAATAGATGAACATTAATTGACTTATTATGTGTTTTGCTATTCATTATTCATATTTACATTGATCATATGTTTATGGTGAATTTAATGCAAAACTTGTCGCTATGCCTATGATAAAACTGTGACAACTAAAAGCTATATGCAGTCAAACCGTGTCATGCTTTTGTTGAGCCTCATTATACTCATGTTATATTTGTTGAGTACGATATGTGCTCACTCTTGCTATCTCCATACATATCAGGATGGGTAAATGAACAGGATTGGCAAGAGGATTATCGTGATGAGTATTAGGCTTGTTGTCAACCAGTCAGCGTACCTATGATTGGAGTCACCACTAGAGAGTTATCTTTTCAATTTTTTCGCTTCATTTGTGTAATGACTTTGAGTTAATTATCGTGATGTAATAAGCAAAGTGATGATACTCTCCTTTAATTTGTCGACTTACGTGTGATTGATCTCTGAGCGCACGTAAGGTTGTGCATTCCATTTTATCCTTAAAAATGGGTATGACAAATCGGTATCAGAGCCTTTGTTGACTGTAGGACGCAAGCCTAGGTAGAAATGGTCGATTTAGTATCTTCTTGTTCACTATTTTATGCTTATTATCTTGCTCTTGTTATTTGATAAATTTTTATGCTTCTTAAGTCTCATTCTATTACGAAATTTTGCTTCTATTCTAATTACATCTAAAACTCTGTAGATGGTTCGTGCCCACAAGACTGCCCGTATCACCACTAGAGGCCACTACCCACCTCGTGCCTTGCTTGCACCGGAAGAGCCACAAGAGGAAGCACCCCAGGAGTAGGAGCAGGCCCCTGAAGCACCCATCCAAGCGCCAGCACCTTTCTAGGAAGAACCCGAGCCTGAAGAAGATCCTGAGATCATTGAGATTGAAGATGATGAAGAGGAGGAAGCTAATGGAGGAGAGCAACCCCTATCTTCACCACATGATGAAGCTGCTGATGATGTGCCACCTGCTCCAATGGGGTGGACTGTGAGGATCTACCACAAGGCTGGGGGAGACTCTGTCTCTCACCATCGACTGGTAGGAATGCTCGCTGCCTACTTCGCTGATTGGCACCCAGCTGTGGAGTATGTCTACTGGGAGTATACGCATCCACTAGAGGACACCTACTGGAAGGCCAGAGCAAGTATTTTCCTAAGGATGAGGAAAAAGGGGCATACCAGCTGGACAAGATGTATTCTCACGTGGGTTGTCGAGCTACCATGGAGGCTAGTATTGAAGATGTCGCCTTTGAAGCATGTATGGGCCTCCGCTACCTTCGCTTTGACAGCATGAAGCATGATGTTCACCGTTACTTCCCTTGTGCACACCCCGACCTTGGATGGGCCATGATGGACCCAGTGCAGTTGGAACCACTTCCTCGGGTGATGGTAAACCTTGTCTATGATATGATAGAGAGGAAGCTGCAGTTAGAGGAGATGGTGAAGGCACAGGGGAAGACCATTAAGAGATGCCAGGTGACGATTGATGAACTCAGAGCAAACCAAGGTATGGCCAAGATTTATGAGACATTAGAACATGAGCCCCATCCTTAGAAAATAGGAGTCCTTTATGTAATAAGAACGTTCTTAGTAACGTCAGTTGAGTCTTCGAGTCTGTCGTGTGGTTTGAACTTTGGTGTGATAGTTGTTTTGTCCTTGTGTTTATGTGTGAGTTAGATTTTGTTATGAGTGTTGGGGCTTATAGGCATGTCTGCAAGTTCCATTTCTAAGAATTATAAGTTTAATAGTCAAGAATTAATAGTTGGGTTTAGTACTTCCTGTTTCTGTCCTTACTGTTTTTGGGAGCGGTCTGTAATGATTCTGCTATGTCTCAAAAACGGTTCATGCAAAATTTATGAAATTTTTATGAGAGAAACTAGACTTAAGAATCTTTCAAATGTCACTGGAATCACCTTTTATCTGATTTAGTTCGAGAGATATAGCAGTTACAAGTTAAAGTTTCTGCACAGTCTGGAATCTGAAACAGTTTCTGTTGCGCCTTATTTTTCATTAACTTAACAACAAAATCTGAGCTTATGGTCTAAATAAAAGTTGTGGATAACTTCATAAGCTTTCCAACCATATAAGGAACGCCTCTATTTGACTTCTTTAGCTCAAGATATGATTGATTTACTAAACTATTAATATTGATACTCGCCCAGAAAACCTTCAGATTTCATTTTTGTCTATATAAGTGGTTGATAAATTGGGAAATCTCAAAGTTTGCATGTTTGTGTTCGATGACAATGGCAGCAAGAGGCAGAGGCAGAGGATGTGGTAGGGGTGCTCCCAACCCACCACCTCCTATTACCATGGAGGAACTCATGAACACCTAGAACCAAATGATGCAGATGTTTATGCAGCACCTGCAGAATAATCCCCCTACAGGAGAACCACCGCCAGTCCAAGTGAGGGACAAGTGTGGTGAATTCTTGAAGGGTCGCCCTCTAGTGTTTACTCATGCTGCTGATCCATTAGAAGCGGACGATTGGGTGCGAGCTGTGGAGAAGCAGTTGAACATTGCACAGTGCAATGATCTCGAGAAAGTACTGTATGCATCTGGTCAGCTACAGGGAGCAGCCCAGACTTGGTGGGAATCTTACCAATCCGCATGTCCCAATAAATGCTCCTCCTGTCACCTATCAAGAGTTTGTTCGAGATTTCAGGGCACATCACATTCTAGATGGGGTAATCGAGCTCAAACAAGAGGAGTTCAGGTCCCTCAGGATGGGATCTATGACTGTTAGCGAGTATCATGATAAGTTTGCTCAGTTGTCACGTTATGCTCCTAACGAGGTGAGGGAAGATGTAGATAAGCAACGTCTCTTCCTCAAGGGTATTTACTATGATCTTAGGCTACAGTTGGCTGGCAACACATACCCTAATTTTCAAGCTCTAGTGAATCGCGCTATTGTGCTTGACAATATGCGCAAGGAGATGGATAGAAAGAGGAGGATGCAAGGTCAGACCTCTGGGAGCAACACTCGTCAACATACTAGTTCACAGCAGAGATTCTAAGGACCAGTCAGCCAGTGGAATCGTGGACCATATCCTCAGCGTCCTCAGAGTTAGGTGCAACAAGGAAATCAGCGCCAGCATTTTCAACAGCGTTTCCCTTATCAACAGCAGGGTGGGCAGCATATACCTCGTTTAGGGAATCCCAATGCAACTCCTATGAAGAATAGTGCCCCCAACACTCCAATCAGGTGTTTTCACTACGGAAAAGAGGGACATATGTCTTTCAACTGTCCTAAGAAGCAAAATCAGCAAACACCTCAGAGGTATAGCAACAACCAAAAGCCAACACAATATGGGAAGGTGAACCATGTATCCTCTGATATAGCTCAGAAGGCACCAGAAGTTATGCTGGGTACGTTCAACATCAACTATATCCCCGCTACTGTTCTCTTTGATTATGGAGCTTCGCATTCTTTTATTTCTCAAGTATTTATTAGAGAACATAGCATACCTTTAGTTGCCATGAAGGACCCTATGATAGTAAATTCACCGGGAGGGACTATGCTAGCTTCATATTGTTGCCTCTCAGCAAGTCTTTCTTTAAGGGGGGTAGACTTCCTAGTCAGTCCTGTTGTGTTGAGAACTTCTGGTATTGATGTGATTCTGGGCATGGATTGGATGAAACAATACCTGGTCGTGATTTAGTGCAAGGAAAAGGTGGTAACCTTGACAACACCGAAGGGAGATAAAATCAGTGTTGAGGTAGCAGTGCAAGCTCCACCCACCGCCACAGTGAACCAGCTGGATGATGAGGCCAATATTCAGGACTCGGTTGTGAATGAGTTTCTAGATGTGTTCCCTGATGATCTATCATGTATGTCACTAGACCGTGACATTGAATTTATTATTGAATTATTTCCTGGAACTGCACCTATAGCTAAGCGTCCATATAGAATGGGGGTAGATGAATTAGAGGAACTTAAGAAACAAATTAAGGAGTTACAGGATAAAGGTTTCATTCGTCCTAGTTCTTCACCTTAGGGAGCACCAGTGATTTTTGTAGATAAAAAAGATGGCACTCACAGGATGTGTGTAGATTATCGGTCTCTCAATAAGGTCACTATCAAAAATAAGTACCCGTTGCCTAGAATCGATGACTTGTTTGATCAGTTGAGAGGTGCTTATGTATTCTCTAAGATTGATCTTCGTTCTAGATATCACCAGTTGAAGATTCGTGCTAGTGATATACCAAAGATAGCTTTTACCACACGGTATGATTTATATGAGTATACAGTGATGTCTTTTGGTCTGACTAATGCCCCTGCATACTTTATGTACTTGATGAATAAGGTGTTCATGTAATATCTGGATAAGTTTGTAGTGGTATTCATTGATGATATCCTAGTATACTCCAAGAATGAGGAAGAACATGCTAAACATTTGAGGTTGGTCTTACAAAAGCTCAGAGAACACCAGTTATATGCCAAATAGAGTAGTGTGAGTTTTGGTTGAAGGAAGTTTCCTTTCTTGGCCATGTTGTCTCGAATGGAGGAATATCAGTAGATCCTAACAAAGTGAGAGATGTATTAAACTGGAAGCCACCAACCAATGTGAGTGAGATCCGTAGTTTCTTAGAATTAGCTGGCTATTACAGGAGATTTATAGAAGAGTTTTCTAAGCTTGCTAAGCCAATGACTGCCCTATTGGAGAAGAATGCCAAGTTTGTATGGTCTAAAAAGTGTCAGACTAATTTTGAGGAGCTGAAGGAAAGATTGACCACTGCACCTGTATTGATCTTGCCAGACTTGAGTAAAAACTTCTCTATCTACTGTGATGCATCTCGTTTGGGTTTGGGATGTGTTCTTATGCAAGAAGGTAGAGTTGTGGCATATGCATCGATACAGTTGAGAAAGCATGAATTAAATTATCCTACTCATGACCTGGAGTTAGCTGCAGTGGTTCATGCACTAAAGATATGGAGACATTATTTAATTGGATATAAGAGTGATATATACACTGATCACAAGAGTCTGAAGTATATCTTCACTCAATCAGATTTGAACTTGAGGCAGCGTAGATGGTTGGAGTTGATAAAAGACTATGACTTAGAGGTACATTATCATCCAGGAAAGGCCAACGTCGTTGTTGATGCTCTTAGTAGGAAAAGCTATGCTAATGAAGTACAGGTAATACCTATATCAAGTGAGTTGTGTGCTGAATGTGAGCATCTGAACCTGGGTTTTATCATCAATGCAGTGGAATTGGTACTAGAACCTACTCTAGAGCAAGAAATACGCAAGGGTCAGTTGAAAGATGAAAAGTTGAGAGAGATAGCGGAGAATATAGCAAAGGGCAAATTGCCAGGATTCCGTAAGGATGATAATGGTACGCTATGGTTTGGAAAAAAAGGTTGTGTGTACCTGAGGATATGACTATAAGAGAGGCAATTCTGCGTGAAGCTCACGAGTCCACTTATTCCATACATCCTGGGAGTACTAAGATGTATCTGGACCTGAAAGAGAAATATTGGTGGTATGGTTTAAAGAGAGATGTTGCTGAATATGTTGCTTTGTGTGACACTTGTTAAAGGGTGAAAGCTGAGCATCAGAGACCTGCAAGATTGTTACAGCCTATGCAGATACCCGAATGGAAATGGGAAGAAGTTGATATGGATTTCATAGTTGGGTTGCCACATACTCAGAGAGGGTATGATTCGATTTGGGTAATAGTAGATCATCTAACAAAGGTTGCTCATTTTCTGCCAGTTAAGACTACATATAGCAGTGTAAGATTGGCTGAATTGTATATGGAAAGAATAGTGAGTCTACATAGAGTTCCTAAGAAAATTGTGTCTGATCGGGGTACTCAGTTTACATCTCATTATTGGCAGAAGATACATGAATCACTAGGAACCAAGTTGAACTTTAGTACAGCCTACCATCCGCAGATAGATGGATAGACGAAGAGAATTAATCAGATATTGGAAGATATGTTGAGAGCTTGTGCGTTACAATACGATACTAGTTGGGATAAGAGTTTGCCATACGCGGAGTTCTCTTATAACAATAGTTATCAAAAGAGTCTTCAGATGGCACCGTTTGAGGCTCTGTATAGACGAAAATATAGAACCCTGTTATTTTGGAACCAGACGAGGGAAAGTCAAGTGTTTGAGCCTGATGTACTCAAGGATGCTGAAAAGAAAGTAAGGATGATTAGAGATAATCTAAAAATAGCTCAGTCCTGACAGAAAAAGTTATGCTGATACTTGAAGGAGAGAGTTGACTTTTGAAGTAGGGGATTATGTCTACTTGAAAGTGTCACCAATGAGGAGTGTGAAAAGGTTCAACATGAAGGGAAAATTAGCACCAAGGTATATTGGCCCTTTCAAGATCATGGAGAGACGTGGTGAGGTGGCGTATCAGTTAGAATTACCTGAGAGTTTGACATGTGTACATGATGTGTTTCACGTGTCTCAACTTAAGAAATATTTGTGAGTGCCAGAGGAACAGATCCTGTTAGAGGAGCTCACTATTAAGGAGAATCTCACATATGAAGAGTTTCCGGTCAAAATTTTAGAGACTGTTGATAGGGTTACAAGGAGTAAGGTTATAAAGATGTGTAAGGTTCAGTGGAATCGGTATACTGCAGATGAGGTCACCTGGGAAAGAGAAGACGATCTGAGGAAAACATACCCGCAACCGTTTGAGTATGCATCAGCCGAATCTCGAGACGAGATTCATCTTAAGGGGATAGAATTGTAACACCCTAAAATTTAATATGATTTTAAAATAGGTGAATAAGATTTATTATGCAATTTTGTGAGCATACAAACTTAGAATAATAATAATTTTTATTAATTTAAAAATCAAATATAAGGGTAGAAACATGATTGAGCATTCATGCTGCTGCATAATATTTTGTATTGTGTGCACTTTTTGAAAATACAAAAGAGAAATACAAAATCTATTTGAAATTCTTTTGAAAAACTGGAAAAGAAAAAGAAAACACTCTCTATTTCACTCCTGGCTTCTGGCCCATTGGCCCAGCTGGTCGTTCCTTCCCCGCCTCCTCTTGGCCCGCTTGGCCTTCCCGAGCCGGAGTTTGGCACGGCCCAGTTCCCCTTTCGCTCTGGGCCGAGATGCCGCAGCCCAGCTTGCACGCGCGCGCCGGCGTCCGCATGCCCGTCGCTGACTCCGTGGCCCCATGTGTCAGGAGCGCCTTCTTCCTCACGCCGACGCCGAATCCCTCTTTCTAAAATCGCCGACGCCGAATCCACCTCCCAATCTCCTCCTTCCTTACTTGGAGCGCCCCTGGGCTATTTAAGCTGAGCTCGCGTACCTCTCCGCTTCCATCTCGTCCTCTCGAAGCCGCCGTGGCCCTTGTGAGCATCACCGCCGCGAGCACGAACCCTACCTCGCCACCACCATTCGCCATATCAAGCACACCACTGCCTCCATCCATCCCATGCCCTCGATTTCACCCTAGGTGAGTTCGTCATGTTCCGTTCTTCCTCCCCGTGCTCTCCGTTTGCTGAATGATGCCCGGAAGCGAGGTTTGGCGTTTTACGATCATGGCGCCACCACGGGACTCGCCGTCGGGCTCCTGTTCCGACCAGAGCGCTGCCCGGCCTCTCCCTTGATCTAAAATGGAGCATTCAATCGAGATCCGACGGCTGATAACGATCGATACCCCTTCGGTTGCAATCTTTCGAAAGAGACCCTATATTTTTGTTAAAGAAACCCCGCACTTCTTTATATTAGAACCTGTGGTCCAAAACGTAAAAACACGAATCCGTTTTATTCTTTTAAAAGCGTATTTGGTCTCGGTAATTCAAAAATACGTTTTCTGATATTTACAATTTTGGCACTAATTTGGTTTTAGTCATAAAATCTCTGTTTTAACTCCGATTTGACCCGTTCAAATTACGTTCGGTTCGTATTCATGAGCTCTACATGTTAGTGCTTCTGTTCCATATGTTTGTAGCATTTTATTTTTGAGCTTGTATTAAAGTAATTATTTATCTGTAGGAAATCTTAGTAAATTCATAACTTCACCGTTTTAGCTCCGTTTTTCGTGATCTTCATGTCTGTGTGATCCTAGCGAGTTGTAGATTCGTTTTAAAGACTCTTTATCTTATTTTATTATTGTTGGTGTACTGTTCTAATTATAGTCTTGCTTGTTTTGCATGATTGCCTTTGGATGAATGTTGTTGCTATTGTTGGTCGAGTTTAGACGGTGAGCAATTCGTTGGTGATCAAGAGTTTTTCTTCGAGCAAGATCTTCAGGACCAGTTTGATCAAGGCAAGTATAACATGGGATCTCCTTGTTGTCCTATTCACTTTAATCAAATAAAATCATATTGCATGTGTCTACCTTGAATGCCATTAAGGATTTCCTAGATTTAATCTATACCTTGTCACCTATGGGACTTTGCATTGGGTAGTTTTTGCTAGCGCTGAACATAAACTATGATCTTGTAATATGATTAATGGAATATGCAACAACACTAAAAGATGACTTTTTCATTACTGTTTAAAGAGGGCTAGAGCAAGGGGTTATTTTTGGTGCTCTAGTTTCTCTCCATAAGGACTCATATGTGTATGAATATCCATGATTTACAGTACAACTGTGAGGGCTATATGGCTCTGGCTTTAGCTCAGTATGAGGGCCTTTTCTAGCTTGTTAGAGGTTATCCGAAATGGCGCAAAAGGGGTGTTTCTCGGGATGGGTATAGTGCGGTTTCTATCCTTATGAGTATAGGATGCGGTTATGTGCCATAGGGAAAGAGGGCTCTATATTCGTAGGTTACAGAAACCTAGCGGCCCTAACTTGTTAGATGAACCTTGAAAGGATTTATAGTGTTATCCTGCCTGTTCACCTTGGAAGTGTTTTTGGGAGTCACAATCCTAGGCATATGGGTAATCACGACTCATAGTGAAAGTGTACACCTGTGCGCAGAGTTTAATAAACTGGTATACTAGCCGTGCTCACGGATACGAGCGGCCTTGGACCTTCATAGAATAGATGAACATTAATTGACTTATTATGTGTTTTGCTATTCATTATTCATATTTACATTGATCATATGTTTATGGTGGATTTAATGCAAAACTTGTCGCTACGCCTATGATAAAACTGTGACAACTAAAAGCTATATGCAGTCAAACCGTGTCATGCTTTTGTTGAGCCTCATTATACCCATGTTATATTTGTTAAGTACGATATGTGCTCACTCTTGCTATATCCATACATATCAGGATGGGCAAATGAACAGGATTGGCAAGAGGATTATCGTTATGAGTATTAGGCTTGTTGTCATCTAGTCAGCGTACCTGTGATTGGAGTCACCACTAGAGAGTTATCTTTTCAATTTTTCTGCTTCATTTGTGTAATGACTTTGAGTTAATTATTGTGATGTAATAAGCAAAGTGATGATACTCTCCTTTAATTTGTCGACTTACGTGTGATTGATCTCTAGGCGCACATAAGGTTGTGCATTTCATTTTATCCTTAAAAATGGGTGTGACACCCTTCGGTGGATCTCCGTGCCCACAACGTCAGCTATGGGCCTTTAGAAGTCCAAACGAAGTATGGGCCGCCATTGAGCCAGGGTAGCATTACGGTGAGCTAATTATTGTATGATTGATGTTCCGTGTTAAGTATGAGAAATTACCTAAATTTTGTGCAGTATGTGGTCTGCTAGGGCACTCTGACTCTAAATGTGGTGATGGAGTGCAGGATAAGAAGGCTTTTCAGTATGGGGACTGGTTAATTGCTAGTCCAAAGGGACAATGGAGAGTGAAAGGAAGTAGGTCGACATGCTCGACAGACACAAAAGGTTCTGCTTCTAGAGACTCATCCAAGGGCAACTTTCCAATGGAAGGCACTAATAATGCAAGAAGAGGAAGCAACCGAAGAAACCATGTTGACGACAAGACTGATGTGCATGATGATGACGGAATTTCCATGGAAAGGGGTATAGGTCAGCAACTGAGAATTGAGGAAAATGGTTCTCGTAAACGCCTTTCGCTAGGATATGGTGAAGGATAGGATGATAATCACGAATCCATGGCACTTATTCCTTTCGCCAATCTAAGTGCGGATGCAGGAAAAGACAATGGGGAAATGGCTAGTTATGTGCCATAAAATGTGCGTGATAGTAGTGAGTTCAAGAAGGATAGAGATCCAAATGGGAGAGGTACGAAAAGGTTGAGGAAGGAAGGTGGGATTGATGCTTCCAATGATATTGATATGAGATCGGCGGGCTCCCTAGAGGAGTACCGCCAGGAGAAATGAGAGTCCTATGCTGGAACTGTCGTAGAATTGGCAACTCCATGACAGTACGAGAACTTCACGACCTTGCGAAGGAATATGCCCCCTCGGTTGTATGTATTCTCGAGACGCAAATTGCTAAGAGCCGGGTGGAAAATTTAAGGTACTTTCTAGGATATGATAATAGTTTTACTGTTAATAGTAATGGAATAAGTGGTGGACTAGGAATCTTTTGGAATAATGAGGTTCTCCTGAAGATCACATAGTACTCCCAGTATCATATTGATATGGAGATTTGTGACAACAGCAAGGGACCGTGGAGGCTTACCTTCATTTACGGTGAGGCAAATCGAGCTGAAAGGGACAAAACATGGAATTTGCTAAAATTTATAAAAAGCCATAGCTATTTACCATGGATATGTATGGGAGACTTTAATGAAATTCTATGACCAGAAGAACAATTTGGCCCTAATCCTAGAGAGGAATATTTAATGGAAGGCTTTCGAGATGCAGTGGATGTGTGCGGCTTTTGTGATATTGGTTATATTGGTTTGGACTGGACTTGGGAGAGAAAATTGGCCAATAATGAGTATGTTAGGGTGAGGTTGGATCGTGCTCTAGCAACAGTTGAAGGTTCCAGTATGTTTCCAATGGCATCACTGAGACATCTAATTGCGGTCAAGTCAGATCACTGTCCACTTCTTTTATCTATAGAGCGAGAGAATCAATGGCAAGGGGCTACTTCTAAGGGAAGACCATTTAGATATGAAGTCATGTGGGAGACAAATAAATGTCTTATGCCACTGATTTCCCAAGTGTGGAAAAATGATATGCATTGCAATAGCCTCCACGAATTGAAAAGGAAACTTACTCGACTTACGAGTACACTTCAGCATTGGAGTGCTACTTCTTTTGGAGTAGTAAGAAAGGAATTAAGGGCTTTGAGGAAGAAATTGGAAATCCTTCGAGCAGATCCACAAAGATGGGTGATTTCTGAAGAAGAGAAGGAAATTGAAGAAAAGATTATTAAGTTAAGCTTGCAAGAGATTATGTGGAAGCAACGCTCCCATATCCAATGGCTCATTGAAGGAGATAATAACACAAAGTTTTCCCACCAGAAGGCTAGCCGTAGGCGGAATAAAAACAAAATCACACAACTAACCCGTGATGATGGTACAATTACTGAGGATATTGATGAGATGCAATATATGACAAGGGAATTTTATAGTAAACTATATTCATCTGAGGGTACCACAAATATGGAGAAAGTCCTATCTCATGTGCCAAGGAAGGTTACTGGTGAGATGAATGCTTTCTTATGTAAACCATTTACAGAGAAAGAGATTAAAGAAGCACTTTTTCAAATGTCTCCACTGAAGGCTCCAGGTCCAGATGGTTATCTAGCCCATTTTTTCAGAGGAATTGGGACATGTGTGGAGAAGATATTACTAGGGCAGTGTTACGAGTGCTCAATGGAGATGAGTGGTTGGAAGAAATCAAAAGTACGTTCATTGTTTTAATCCCAAAGGTTCCCAATCTGACCTTGATGGGGCAGTTTAGACCAATTAGTCTATGCAATGTAATCTATAAAATTATTTCTAAGGTGTTGGCTAATCGGCTTAAGTCTGTCCTATCTGAGATAATCTCTGAAGAGCAATCTGCATTTGTCCCTGGTAGAATCATCTCTGACAATATAATTTTAGCTTATGAATGTCTGCATTTTATGCGAACGAATTGCACAAAACAGAATGGCTATTGTGCTCTCAAACTTGATATGTCAAAGGCATATGATAGAATTGAATGGTCATATTTATCGGCCATTATGGAAAGGCTAGGATTTAGCAGAAGATGGATTGACTTAATCATGAAATGTGTTACTACTATATCTTTCTCAATTCTGTTCAATGGACACAAATTAGAAGAATTTAAACCTTCCAGGGGAATTAGACAAGATGACAATATTTTATTCTTCAAGGCAAAAGCAAATGTTGCGGAAGGAGTTCAATCAATGCTTGCTGATTATTGTGATGCATTAGGCCAATGAATCAACTATGATAAATCATCAATTTTCTTTAGCAAAAAATGCAGTGAGAACACCAAGGAGCAGGTGAAACAAAAGGTTAATGTGCATAATGAAGCTCTTACTGAACGATACCTGGGATTACCTACTGATGTGGGCAGGTCAAAAAATGGGGCCTTCAAATATTTAAAAAATCAAGTATGGCATAAGGTGCAAGGATGGATGGAACAATGTCTCTCAGCCGGTGGCAAAGAAGTATTGATCAAAGCTGTAGCTCAAGCAGTTCCTACTTATTCTATGGGATGCTTTAGGCTGCCAAGAGGACTTTGCCAAGCAATCAATGTAATGATTCGAAGATTTTGGTGGGATAGTAAGGAAGGGAAGAGGAAAACCTGCTGGGTGTCATGGGAAAAGAAAACTCAACCTAAATATCTTGGCAGGATCGGATTCAGAGATTTTGAGATGTTTAATTTGGCCCTACTTGCCCGGCAGGCTTGGAGGATCATGCAGAATTCGAAATCCCTAAGTGCTAGGCTGCTGAAGGCTTTATATTTTCCTAATAATAATTTTTTAGATGCAGCCCTGGGAAGTAGACCGTCACAAATTTGGAGAGCTATTCTTGATGGACGGGACGTACTCAAACAAGGCTTGATTAGAAGAATTGGTAATGGTGAAACTACTAGAATATGGGACCATAATTGGTTACCAAGGGATGGTGGTCTGAAGCCTATTGCAGTTAAAGCATCAAATCCGCCAAGGTTTGTTAGGCCAGTCTCAGTGGGGGTTTCATGATCCAGTTTCCAACACATCCATATTTTGGAAATAGAGCAGAAGAGTTTCATCCCCATGAAACTCTCTCTACTCCCATGAAACTCTTATCATCTCTCACTTCATCAATACGGTGCCACATCAGCACATTTAATGCCCATGAAACTCTGATGAAATCCCATTGAGACTGGCCTTAGTGAGTTAATAGATAACACATCTATGCGGTGGAAGGAGGATGTCATACAGAAGTACTTCTATGAATTTGATGCCTAGGTAATCAAAAACATTCCTTTAAGTTATTCCCGACAAGATGATTTTTGGGCATGGCATTATGAAAGGAGTGGAGTTTTCTCTGTTAAATCTGCTTACAGAATGCTTGTCCATACTAGGAATCAACGACAAGATTGGCTTGACTCTAATGCTGAAAGTTCAGACACGGAAGCAACTAGAAACAGATGGAAATCATTATGGAAAACGTACCATCAAAAATTCATATTTTTGCTTGGAGACTTGCACATAATTCTTTATCCACTGGTGAAGTTTGTAAAGAAAGGTCCATGAGTGATCAGTGTGGATGCAAAATATGTGGGGCCAATATTGACTCATGGAGGCACGCTCTTTTTGATTGCACAATGTCAAGGTGTGTTTGGGCACTAGTAGATGAGGAGCTCACAGAACATATTGCCACATCTGTGATTGATAATCCAAAGCTATGGTTATTTTCTATGCAAGAAACATTATTTAAAAAGGATTTCCAGAAACTGTTAATCATTTGTTGGGCAATTTGGGGAGCCCGGCGGAAGGCATTACATGAGGATTTATTCCAAAGCCCCCTATCAACATTTGCTTTTATTTCAAAATTCATGGATGACATGGAACTAGCCGGGTTCTCTGAAGACAGTAAAATAATAAAAACAATAGGAAACAAGCAGGCCACTCCCAAATGGATACCTTCTCCTGAAGGTTTTTTTGAAGTTTAATATTGATGGTGCGGTGGCGCGTTCTAAAAACAAAGGAGCTATTGGTGTCATATGTAGAGACAGCTCAGGGGATTATGTTGCTGTCAGTGCAATGGTTATTAATGGTCTTGTCGACCCTCCTTCCCTTGAAGCATTGGCTTGCAATGAAGCAACTCTGCTGGCACTTGATCTGGGTGCAAAGAAATGTGTAATAGCTTCAGACTGTATGGAGGTAATAATGAATATGCAGAAACAAAGCTTGTGTGCTTACTCCACCGTCTTGAAGGAAATTAATGCCAGAAGAACTTTGTTTCATGAAGTTGTTTTTAAGCATGAGGGTAGAGTCTATAACAATGAGGCACATGTTCTTGCTAAAAGTGTTTGTACAATGGCACCAAGAAGACATATTTGGCTCCTTGGGAGACCAGACTTTATCTATGTACCTCAAAACATTATGTTGTCTGAATAAATAAGACTCTACCTTCCTCTCTCAAAAAAAAATATTGTATGATTGAACTGTAGTAAAAATTCCATACTCATTAGATTATGTATAGCTTAGTTATAGGTTTATTTATATTTAACAAGCATAAACCTAAATAAAATCTATAACTAAGTTATACATGATCTAATGAGTATGAAATTTTTACTACAGTTTAAGCATACAATAATTAGCCCACCATAAAAATTTCATCATAATTGGACCATAGAAACTGCAACTATGAATTATTCAATTTAATTAAAAAAACACAAATCTAAAGCCACAATAAAAACTTTGTACTAAAGCATACCATATTATATATTCACTTTGTAGATCTACTCATGTGGAGTCCAATAAAATTAAATTTTCTATTTTATGATTTTTCTGTGATTTACTATGATTTTTCAAAGATTTGACCGAAATAAATAAAAAAAGAAAAAGACAAAACCGTTTTCAAAACCGCTTATAACAGGGTCAGGGAGGTAACATAAACGGCTTTAAATGTTGAGGGAGGTTTTGCCTGGCTTTAGAGTTCAAGGAGGAAAAACAGACTTTCGAGAAGGTTGAGGGAGGTAACGTGGACAAGTTTGCTTTTATTGAGCCCATGCTTCCCAACGAGAAAGTTCTGCAGTGAGTGGTAAATACGATAACAGAGGCAAATGGTGTATCCTCGAGCATTGACTAAATTTATAAAAAAATATAATAACATCTATGTCGGTGTTCGGATCTGAGGGGGTCCTAAACCAACGAGTAAATGTTGCGTGTCTCTTTCCTGGATGGTGATGCAAGGAGAATACACGGGGGTTTATCCTGGTTCGGGCAAAAGGAGGCCCTACGTCCAGCGGGGGGGGAGAAGTTTATATTTCCTTACACCGAAGTGCTCGTGTAGGGGTTACAAGCATGCGAGAGAGGGCGTCGAGCCCAAGTCTCAAAGAGAGGAAAAAGAGGACAAGGGTGATTGCTTGAGATATCGATCTCTATCTTGCGTCTTGCCTGTTGTCTCTTGTTTTTCTTCCTTGTCCCTCCCGTTGTAGAACCCTAGCCTGCCCTTTTATAGGGCGAGAGGAGGCCAAGACGATGGAGAGCCTTGAGGTGATGTTTTGTCGATTCCTATTGAGCTGACCGTAGCGACGTGCTCTGGGAATGGCCGGCCATCCCTAGACACCATGGCGTCGTGGGAGACGAGACGGCGAAATGACCCGGAGCGCCGTGCCACACCGTCCTTCCCTTGCCGTTGAACTATGCCGAGCGTCGAGGTTGGGTCGAGGCTGGGTCGAGACCGGATGGATAAGGCTGAATCCCCGAGATTGTGGAGAACGGGCCTTGTCTTATCCTCCCTCGAGGGTGATCGATGGTAAACAGTACGCGGTAAGGCGGGTACAGTGACGGTTTTCACCTCCCATCACGGGATGGGCGGTAAAACAGTGAGATCTGACACGGGCATTGTTTCCACGTCGATCCTGGTTGCAGCCATGTCGGTAGGTGATAGTAGGTAACCGCATTAAATGCTATGGCTTTTGTCCTAGGGTAGGTAAAGAGTCGAGACGCTCGACCCGGGCTCACACGAGTCAGAGTTTTTCCCAGTGGGCGGACGAGCCTCGCGCGGGTCGGAGCGCCGTCGAGGTACCTTGCTGTACGGGATGGGGCGCGGTCGAGGCGCCCCATCGAGCGGGCCTCGTACGAGTTGGAGCCGGAGCGCGGTCGAGGCGCCCCATCGAGCGGGCCTCGTACGAGGCGGACTGGATACGCGGTCGAGGCGGGCTGCCTTTTATTGCGGTTTCAGTCGTTTTAGTTTTTTATTAGCGATGGATGTGGGTACCCCCATACTATTGGTACCGACAGTAGCCCCCGAGCCTTTGGGTGAGTGTGTGATCACTCTCCCAGAGGTTGGTTTGAACTGGAGTCGTAGCGTCGTGATTTTTCCGGTGGGGGCGCGCGAGCGCACCTGCCGGGTGTAGCCCCCGAGGCCTCGGTGGAGTGTTGAGACTCCTCCGAGGTCTTGTATTCGTTTTATTGGGGAATGATTCGTTGCGGTCAAGCCCCCGAGCCTCGCGCGCACGAGGTCGATCAGAGTCCCGGCCGTCTTTTGATGTGCGACCCTCACGCTCCTCCTTCAGGAAGGAGGAGGAGGGGTGGGGAACGCCGTACTACCCCTGTTTGGGCGAGTTCCGACGATCTCCGGTGAGCTGCTAGCGGGGGAATTCGAGTGAGAGCCCATGCCCCAGTCATTAGGGGTCGGCTAGTGGCCTAGAGGCGCTCTCAAAGATGCCAAGAAGTGGTCGTGTGGATCTCGATTCCCTGCGACAGGATTCGAGGGCTCGATGCCTCCTCCGAGGGGATTCCTACGTCGACCTCCTCCTTTAGCCTCGAATACGTCCTGGGGTGCCTCGAGAGCGTGGCTCGAGCCCTGGCCATGTACGGGCGCACCCTTGGTCGTCCCTAACTCTGTTACTCGAGGGCAGCTGTCGAACCCTGGTCGAGGGCCAGCTTTTGATCCCTCAAGGTTTAGGTTTATGCGGTCGAGCCCCCGAGCCTCGCGCGCGTGAGGTCGATCAGAGTCTGGACCATCTGTTACTGTTCGTCCCTAACGCTCCTTGTCTGAAAAAAGGAGGTGGGGTGGAGAACATCGTACTACCCTCGTTTGGGCGAGTTCCGACGGCCTCCGGTGAGCTGCTAACGGGGGAATTCGAGTGAGAGCCCGTGCCCCAGTCGTTAGGGGTCGGCTAGTGGCCCGGAGGCGCTCTCAAAGATGCCAAGAAGTGGTCGTGTGGATCTCGATTCTCTGCGACAGGATTCGAGGGCTCGGTGCCTCCCCCGAGGGGATTCCTACGTCGATCTCCTCCTTTGGCCTCGAATACATCCTGGGGTGCCTCGAGAGCGTGGCTCAAGCCCTGGCCATGTACGGGCGCACCCTTGGTCGTCCCTAACTCTGTTACTCGAGGGCAGCTATCGAACCCTGGTCGAGGGCCAGCTTTCGATCCCTCAAGGTTTAGGTTTCTGCGGTCGAGCCCCTGAGCCTCGCGCGCACGAGATCGATCAGAGTCTGGATCGTCTTTTACTATTCGTCCCTCACGCTCCTTTTCCAAAAAAAGGAGGAGGGGTGGAGAACGTCGTACTACCCTCGTTTGGGCGAGTTCCGACGGCCTCCGGTGATTTGCTAACAGGGGAATTCGAGTGAGAGACCGTGCCCCAGTCGTTAGGGGTCGGCTAGTGGCCCGGAGGCGCTCTCAAAGATGCCAAGAAGTGGTCGTGTGGATCTCGATTCCCTACGATAGGATTCGAGGGCTCGGTGCCTCCCCCGAGGGGATTCCTACGTCGACCTCCTCCTTTGGCCTCGAATACGTCCTAGGGTGCCTCGAGAGCGTGGCTCGAGCCCTGGCCATGTATGGGCGCACCCTTGGTCGTCCCTAACTCTGTTGCTCGAGGGCAGCTGTCGAACCCTGGTCGAGGGCCAGCTTCCACTCCCTCGAGGCTCATACCGGGCTCGGGGCCCGTTTCCCAGGTATTTGGGAATATCCGTCCACGGATCCCTCCCCCGCCCGTTAGCCAGGCGCTTCTTTTTAGGAGGGGAGGCAAGATCGGCGCGGTAGTGGGCGATGTGGCGTACGGTTACGACGTGGGGGACGACCACGTGCCCAACTCCTTTTCGCGCGGCCGTTGGGCTTCCGCCTGGGCATATAAAATCAAGGCCTAGGGGTCTGTGTTCCCCACCGGTCCCTTGCGCTCCTGCAATCTTCCGCCTCAGACAACCCTTGCCTTATTGCGCTCTCCGCCCGCATCGCTGCCGCCACCGCATCCTCTCCGTCCTCCCCCTTCCGACAGCACCGATGGCAGGAAAGAGCCAGATCCTCCCCGCCGACGACTGGGCTGCCTCCTCGGTGACGGAGAGGAGGTTGGAAGAGTTGGTCGAGGACGGGCTGCTGCGGCCAAGGACGAGCCGGTCGCAGCCAGAGTGGATCGCACCGCCTCCTGCCCACCGGGAGCCAGCGCCCCCTAAAGGGTACGTGGTGAGCTTCGTCTGATGTACAGATCCGCCTGCTGACGATGAGGGCCTGTGAGCCAAATCTAGGCATGAAGGCCCATGTAATAAGTTAGTATTTTGAATTTTGGTCGTGGTGGCCTCGAAGGCCCTAAGAACTCGAAACATAAACAGGTTCGTGGTTAATTTAGTTTTATTCGAGCTTTTCTTCCCTTTATCGCTTGGATCGTGTTCTCGCGTGATTTACTTAGCACGCAGTTGCATCCTTTGGCGTAAGGGAGCGAGTGGAGGTACCGTAGCCTCGGGGGCGTAAGTGATCTCACGGCTCAACTGCCCTCGAGCTTCAGGGTGATGTTGCGGCCTTGTAAATCGTGTGATAGCCTGATCTAAGCGACGGGGGTATGTTCTTTTTCAAAGTTAGGAACCATTATTTAGATCTCCCTAGCGTGAAGTCGCACCTCTAAAAGGTGTGAGGGGTGAGTGGAGGTACCGTAGCCTCGGAGGCGTAGGTGATACTCCTGACTCGAGAGCCCTTTCGAACCTTAGGGTGCTCTTGCAGCGAAGTCGATCTAAGAAGCGGTTCTTAAATTTAAAAAAGAGCATAAGTTTTTTCGGGGACTGGGGGGTTCCCCCCTTGTAGCCCCCGAGGGAGGGTCGATTCTGGGAGTGCAGAGTCGATCCTTCCTCATTGTGAAACGAAAGTTTGAACATCGCTGTATTCTTTATTGACGAAAAAGAAACTACAGAGCCTCGAGGCTTTTTAAGGAAAGAAGCGACGTATCTATTTAATGTTCCAAGCGTTGGTGAGGATTTCGCCCTTCTCGTTGGATAGCTTGTAGGTGCCCGGCTTTAGTACTTCTGCGATGATGTACGGCCCTTCCCATGGTGGCGTGAGCTTATGCCGTCCCTTGGTGTTCTGGTTTCACCGTAGCACCAAGTCACCGACGTTGAGGTCATGCTTGCGGACGTGTCTGTCGTGGTAGCGTCGGAGACCCTGCTGGTACCTGGCAGAATGCAACAGAGCCACATCTCAGGTTTCCTCGAGCTGGTCGAGGGCGTCCTGTCTTGTGGCATCGTTATTTCTTTCGTTATAGGCCTTCAACCTTGGGGATCCATATTCTATATCAGTTGGGAGCATAGCCTCAGACCCGTAGACTAAGAAGAACGGAGTGAACCCCATGGCTCGACTCGGCGTTGTTCTTAGGCTCCACAGGACCAAGGGTAGCTCGACAGCCCATCTTTTGCCATGTTTATTTAGTTTGTCAAAGATTCTGGGTTTTAGGCCTTATAGGACCATGCCATTGGCACGTTCCACCTGACCGTTTGTTTTTGGATAGGCCACGGCTGACTAGAGCACTCGGATGTGGGGTCGAGGGGTATGAGTTTGACATCTTCCGCGGGCTCAAAGCTGCCGGCATGGCGTTTTGGGTCAGGAATCGCATTGGCGAGGCCGTCGAGGTCTGCAGCCAAGATCGCCGACTCCAAAACAGCCTCGCCGTGCTCGACGCACTCGACGTCGCACTCGTAGGCATGTTCATATGAGGGCCCTAAAGTGATGACACCGTTTGGGCCTAGCATCTTGAGCTTGAGGTAGGTGTAGTTCGGGATTGCCATGAATCTGGCGTAGCATGGGCGCCCTAGGATAGCATGGTACGTTCCACGGAATTCGACCACTTCGAAAGTGAGAGTCTCCTTTCTGAAGTTGGCTAGTGTGCCAAAACAAACAGGCAGGTCGACCTATCCGAGGGGTTCCGCCTGTTTCCTTGGCATGACTCCGTGGAAGCCCCAGACGCTGGGTTGGAGGCGCGCTCTCTCGACCCCCAGAAGGTTGAGGGTCTGGGAGTAGATGATGTTGAGGCTGCTTCCACCGTCCATGAGCACCTTGGTGAGGCGTGTGTTGGCAATGACGGGGTCAACAACGAGCGGATAGACTCCCGGGTTGGGGACGTAGTCTGGGTGGTCATCACGGTCGAAAGTGATGGCCACCGCAGACCAATCAAGGAAGCGGGGGACTACCGTTTGTACGGAGAAAACCTCACGCCGTTCTCGCTTGCGCTGGCGCGCCGAGAGGCGGGTCGAGGGCCCTCCATAGATCATGAAGCAGTCGTGGATCTCAGGGAATCCTCCGTCCTTGTCGTCACTCTTAGGGTCCTCCTTCTTGCCGTCCTTCTTGACGCCGGCACCCCCAAAGTACCTGCAAAGCATATGACAGTCTTCGAGGTTATGGTTAGTGGGTCCCTTGTGGTAGGGACACGGTTCTTTGAGCATTTTGTCGAGGATGCCCCCACCGGGGGGGCCTCGAGGCTTCTTGTGCTCGGTAGCAGCGACGAGCTCATCGACCGGCGCCTCGAGCTTGCACTGCTGGCCTTTCTTCTTCTTGCGGTTGTTTCTCTTGGTGCCCCGGGTGGAGCTCGCGGGATCGTCGACCTTCTGCTTCCCCCTTTCCAGGTCGCCACCAAAGATTGCACCAACCGCTAAGCCTGGGCGTTCGGGTTACCCGATTTTTCGGGTCGGGTAATTCGGGTAATTCAAAATTCGGGTAATGAAAATTGCTACCCGATATTACTCCCGAAAAAACACTACCCGCAAATTCGGGTACCCGATAATTCGGGTTCGGGTTCGGGTATTACCCGATATACCCAAATTTACAGAAAACAACAAACTACACTAAATTTCAGTAGCGATCTATACATAATTTCAGCAGCAATTTGTATAGAATTTCAATAGCAATTTGTAGAGAATAATATATTACAGTCACTCATTCAAATAGAGAGAATTATATTCTAATAAAGTGATAAGTTAAATGGTTCAGCTAACAACACATGATAAATACAAAGACAAAAACAAATCTTTGGGTAGTTCGGGTAGTTTGGGTAGCGGGGGATATTACCTGAATTACCCAAACTAATTTCGGGTAATCAAAATCACTATCCGAATTTAGGATCAGGTACCTCGGGTTCGGGTAATTTGGGTCCGGGTTCGGGTAATTCGGGTATGGGTAATGGGTATCGGGTATTTTGCCCAGGCTTACCAACCGCCTCCTCACCGGCGGCAAAGTTGGTGACAATGTCCATCAACCCGTTGGCAGTGAGTGGAGTGTTACAGCCTAATTCTCGGACCAACTCCTTACAGGTGGTGCCGGAGAGGAATGCCATAATTACGTCGGAGTCGGTGGCGTTGGGGAGCTCGGTACGCTGCCGGGAGAAGCACCGGATGTAATCTCGGAGGGATTCACCTGGTTTCTGCTTGCAGCTCCGGAGGTCCCACGAGTTGCCGGGGCGCATGTAGGTCCCCTTAAAATTTCCCTCAAACACCCTTACGAGATTGTCCCAGTCGTGGATCTGTCGAGGTGGGAGATCCTCGAGCCAGGCTCGGGCGGTGTCGGAGAGGAACAGGAGGAGTTGTCGAATGATGACCCGGTCGTCGGTGGCCCCGCCCAACTGACACGCCAAGCGGAAATCGGCGAGCCAAAGTTCAGGTTTGGTTTCGCCGTTGTACTTGGTGAGAGTCATGGGGGGGGCAAAACCGAGCCGGGAGCACCGTCTCACGGATAGCCTTACTGAAGACCCGAGGACCCGAGGGCTCGGGTGAAGGGCTACGATCTTCTGAACTGTCGTAGCGTCCGCCCCTGTGGACGTGGTAGCCTCGAGGCACACCATCACCGTGCTTGCGCGTGCGGTGCTCGACGATGTTGCCACGGGTGTCTCGAGGCTCGTGGTCGTTGGTGGTGGGCTCAGGGGCCGGAGCTACCCGGTTTCGCCGGGCAGGCTCGGGGTGAACCGAGGCTTCTCTCTCCTGTCGGGAGGGCTCGATGATCCGCTCCGAGGCTGCCTCGCGTCGCCTCGAGGCAGAGCTCTCGGCCTGCTGCATGGCAGCGGTCTCGAGGAGTTCTCGGATTTCATCTCAGGCCCCACGGGCGTCGGGGTTTGATGGCTCGGGCATGTTGCGGAGGAGCATGGCGGCGGCGATGACGTTCTGGCTGGCTCAAGCGAAAACCGGGGGGTCGACCACCCGGTCCTCGTTGATGCGACGGTTGACGTCGCGAGCTCTCTCGCGAGCTCTCCCGCCAAGTGCGCGTTCCGCACGCTCACGCTCGAGGGTTTGTTGGAGTAGATCCAGGTTTTCCCGTTCCTCGTCAAGCCTGTCCTGCAACTCACGAATCTGCTCGAGTTGCGTTCCTTGATCCACAAGGAACTGAGGGTCGTCTCGCTCAGCAGGAAGCTCGACATGAGGTGGCGTGTGCCTTCCTTCGACCAGCTCTTCATCCTCTGATTCTGAAGTGCTTTCAACATCGATGTTGAAGCATTCACGGGTCGGATCATAGGTGTCGTCAGCCGAGTCAGAGTCAGGAGCGCCAAAGTAGTAGTATGACAGGGGAATGTGTGGCCGTTGCAAATCATCACTAGGGTTGCGATGTTGAGAAGCAGTCACATGGGACTCTGTTTCCGGTGTCTCCGTAGAGTCCCGATAATCAGAAGCCAGTGTGGATGCAACGAGGTCCAGAGTGGAGCATAGATGGTGCCCGGGGAGTTCCTCATAAGTACTCATGCGAGTGCTCACGAAAGATGCGTATACCCGGGCAGCCGAGTCTAGCCCAAACAGGAATGGTGATGGAGATATTGCTGCCCGTGCCGGAATGGATGCTCTGGACAGTGGTGTCTCACCGGACGGGGGAGC
The DNA here is from genome assembly GCA_038087645.1 of Saccharum hybrid cultivar R570. Classification (NCBI taxonomy): domain Eukaryota; kingdom Viridiplantae; phylum Streptophyta; class Magnoliopsida; order Poales; family Poaceae; genus Saccharum; species Saccharum hybrid cultivar. The sequence continues at coordinate 29,908,262 of JAQSUU010000001.1, read as the reverse complement.
GGCGGGATTCTCCGTCGGCATGTTACCCTCAGTCAAGCTCGTCCTACCCAAACCTTCCACAAGGAGATCTGGGCCGGCGCCTGGCTGGGGGTGCCGGACCGGGGGATCCCATCACCCTCCGTGAAGTGAAGACGGTGGTTGTACCAGGCTCATCGTCGTCAGGCGGCCCGCGCCCGCCTAGAGCGACGGTACCGGCGGATTGCTCCCCCGGGCTGGGAGAGCTCATAGTCCTCGTCGGTTGGGTGCCTGGGTGGAAGTAGGACCATATCGTAGACATAGCCAAGCGACATGAACTCCAAACTCCCGAACCAGATCACCGTGGCCAACGGAATAGGGTGTTCGGGGTCAGCCATCCAAGAAAAAAGGCGAGAAAGCGACGTTGGCACACAGCAATCCCCTACCTGGCGCGCCAACTGTCGGTGTTCGGACCCGAGGGGGTCCTAAACCAACGAGTAAATGTTGCGTGTCTCTTTCCTGGATGGCGATGCAAGGAGAATACACGGGGATTTATCCTGGTTCGGGCAAAAGAAGGCCCTACGTCCAACGGGGGGGAGAAGTTTGTATTTCCTTGCACCGAAGTGCTCGTGTAGGGGTTACAAGCATGCGAGAGAGGGCGTCGAGCCCAAGTCTCAAAGAGAGGAAAAAGAGGACAAGGGTGATTGCTTGAGATATCGATCTCTATCTTGCGTCTTGCCTGTTGTCTCTTATTTTTCTTCCTTGTTCCTCCCGTTGTAGAACCCTGGCCTGCCCTTTTATAGGGCGAGAGGAGGCCAAGACGACGAGGAGCCTTGAGGTGATGTTTTGTCGATTCCTATTGAGCTGACCGTAGCGACGTGCTCTGGGAATGGCCGGCCATCCCTAGACACCATGGCATCGTGGGAGACGAGACGGCGAAATGACCTGGAGCGCCGTGCCACACCGTCCTTCCCTTGCCGTTGAACTGTGCCGAGCGTCGAGGTTGGGTCGAGGCCGGGTCGAGACCGGATGGATAAGGCCGAATCCCCGAGATTGCGGAGAACGGACCTTGTCTTATCCTCTCTCGAGGGTGATCGATGGTAAACAGTGCGCGGTAAGGCGGGTACAGTGACGGTTTTCACCTCCCATCACGGGATGGACGGTAAAATAGTGAGATCTGACACGGGCATTGTTCCCACGTCGATCCTGGTTGCAGCCATGCCGGTAGGTGGTAGTAGGTAATCGCATTAAATGCTACGTCTTTTGTCCTGGGGTAGGTAAAGAGTCGAGGCGCTCGACCCGGGCTCACACGAGTCGGAGTTTTTCCCAGTGGGCGGACGAGCCTCGCGCGGGTCGGAGCGCCGTCGAGATACCTTGCTGTACGGGATGGGGCGCGGTCGAGGCGCCCCGTCGAGCGGGCCTCGTACGAGTCGGAGCCGGAGCGCGGTCGAGGCGCCCCGTCGAGCGAGCCTCGTACGAGGCGGACTGGATACGCGGTCGAGGCGGGCTGCCTTTTATTGCGGTTTCAGTCGTTTTAGTTTTTTATTAGCGATGGATGTGGGTACCCCCGTACTGTTGGTACCGATAATCTATTACATCAAATAAACGCACTAGTAAATCACATGATGCAACTAATAAGTCTCTTATTTGATGTATAGATATCTGTATAGTTTTCTAAAAGTTTAGTCAAAGCTACGAAAGTTTGTGATTTTGTATTAGGACAAAATTGGAACGATTTATAATTTGGAACAGATGAAGTTTTTTTTTAAAAAAAAATGAACGGATGAAGTATTTAGTAAAGAAGAAGACTATATATACCTAGAACATAGCTATATAAGGCCATCTCCAACGATAAAAAAAATAGTTCAAAAAATATAGTTTTGCAACCTTTCCAATATTGGAACGGAAAAAACAACTCATCATCAATGTTTCTAATACTTTGCTCTAAGAAAATCAAAATGTGGAACCACTTGAAGATCTTTGTCGCCGCTTGTGTCACAGCGACGCTGCTACCAACCACCCCGCAGCCAGCCATCCCAAGCGCCTACTCGCACCCAGAACCTCCCAAACGGAATCTCTACTTACTATTCTACCTGTCAGTATTCTTATATCTAAAAATAATGGTCAAAGATCCAATTCCGGGAATCTTAAATGCTTGCTCTACTTCTGCCTCTCGGTATTCTAAACTCTAAAAATAGTGATATGAGATCAAGTTATGGAGAAGGCGGTGGTCAACCGTTGCTAGCCATCCCGAAATCTTGACTGTAAAAACCTATAAATATAATTTTTATTGTCAGCTCTAGTTCTGAGATCTAAACATAGTGGCCGAAGACTCAATTCCCATGAACCTCGAGGCGTGACAGAGGTAGGTCATAGAGTGTGGAAGAAAAAAAAATTGATGCCTCATGAGTCATGATATGGAGTAGCAGCCATCGGCATATCTTTGCGCGTGGATGCCTCTATTTTTTCAAGCATGGATATATATGAGAGGTAGGATAATGAGTTGTTGGAGAAAAGTTTTTTTTCATTATGCCAAAAAATCAAGATTGAGAGTTGCTTTTCCAAACGGTTGACATGATCTTATATCTAGGACCAAAATATTTCACATCTTAAAAAAGGGTATTTAGATGAGATAGGAAGAAATTGTAAAATCGTTGAGTACAAAACTTAAAAAGGGATGTTGAGTTCGTTTATGGCTGGCATCCCTAGCAAGTTAATAAACAAAATAACTCAAGGATATTTATAGATGAGATAGGAATAAGGCTTCGTTCGGCTTTGCTGATAAGCTGGCTGAAAAACATGGTTGGCTGATTTGTGGTGAGAGAAAAATATTGTTCTGACTGAAAAAAAAAAAACAAACTAAAAAAGACGGATTATAAGCCGGATGAACATGCCCTAAATTGTAAAACCGTCTCGCAAGCAGCTCCTGCGTACTCCCTCCATCCCACAAATATTTACACGTCTCGTTTCCCGATGAGTCAAATATTTTTAAGTTTAACCAAATATATATAAAAATATACTAATATTTATCATCTGTAATATATATCATTAGGTTGAGCATGAAATATACTTTCATAATATACTTATTTGCAGATACAAATATTGATATTATTTAATATATTTTTAGTTAAACTTTAAAAAATTTGACTCCTCGAAAAATAAAACGTGTATTTATTCGTGGGATAGAGGGAGTACGGAGTAGTGCACAGTAGTAGACAGTAGTAGCATCCTGTCAGGCGGCAAACAAGCCGGCCGATCGATAAACGTACACCGAGAAATGGTCAGGCACGAGCACAGCGACAAGGCCGGCCGGCCATTTTTCTGCGCCGAGCAGAGGTGAGCTGACCGGCCGTGACAGACCGGGGGCCGGGGGACGACGTGACCGGAGAGGGCCGGACCGGACGCGACCAGACGATACCCAGACCGATACTTCGTCGCCAGGCAAGGCACCGACGGATTCGACGGGTTCAAACAGCAGGGCCTTGTTTAGATGCACTTTAAAAGTTGAAATTTTTTTACTCTCTCTTCATCACATTAATCTTTGGATCCATACATGAAGTAGTAAATGTAGGTAAAAAAAATAACTAATTACATAGTTTAGTTAAAAATCACGAGATGAATCTTTTGAGCCTAATTGGTTCATGATTGGACAATATTTACCAAATAAGACGAAAATAGTACTATTCATCGCGCTGAAATTTTTTCCGCATCTAAACGTGGCCCAAGGCCCGGCCCCCCGGTCCGGTCTCGCGTTTGTAGCCACGCGCCAACGGCAGTGAGTGACATTTCAGGCCTGTCTAGATCCCAAATTTTCTTCCAAATTTTACTATACAAAAAAAAAAATTCTCCGTCACATCAAAATGTCAGCACATGCATGAAGTACTAAATGTAGATGAAATTAAAAACTAATTGCACAGTTTTGTTGTACTTTGCGAGACGAACATTTTGAGCCTAATTAATCAATTTTTGGACAATTATTATCAAATAAAAACAAGATTGCTACAGTACCCGGGGCAACAGGCCCTCAGTGGCCGAAATGCCGAATGCGTCGCCGGCACCGGCACATTGGGCACGTACTACGAGCTCCGTGAGAGCCGGCCCGCCGATTGGACAAGTGATTGCGAGTATTACCAGCCTGCTCCTGCTGCTTACCACAAATGAATTTTGGGCTCGTCTCCTCTTCATCTCACCAGGATTTTACAGGACATTTTTACCGGGAAATAAATCTGGGTTTGCGAGGTTATGTTCAAACATCTTCGTAGCCAATCAGTTTCAAACACAGAACGAGGACGCATGTGAAGTGAGTCTGTGGGCTTGTTTAGATGTCCGATTCGGGGCATTCTGAATGACTGTACAACATTGTACTATACTGTAGCATTTTGTTTTTATTTAGTAATAATTATTCAAACATTGATTAATTAGATTTAAAACGTTCGTCTCGCAAAGTACAACAAAACTGTGCAATTAGTTTTTGATTTCATCTACATTTAGTACTCAATGCATGTGTCGGTATTTTGATGTGACGGGGAATCTTCTTTTTGCATAGTAGAATTTGAGAGTCAATTTAGTGAACTAAACATGCCCAGTGACCCTGTGAGTGTGAAGCAGCGGAGACACATGGATGGAAGTGAAATCTCCGAGCTTTTGCAGGACGGACGGACAAGCCAGCGGCGCGGGCGCGCGGTGGTCATTGGAAAGAGGCAAACTGGCAAAGAGCCACCAATCTGGGCAGCGCATCGCGTCGCGTCGCGTCGCGCGTACTTTGATGCGCTCGCTGCACAGACAGAGCCCACCATTTGGGGGCTTGGGGGAGCTTGGATTGGAACGCTCGTGCTGCCACTGCTAGCACGAACAATACGCCACGACACAGTGAGAGCCAAAAGGCCTTTCCAGCTTTCCATTTGGAGCAACTCCCTGCGTCTCTCGGGCCTTTGCAATGCAGAATCGCCTCACAGCTTTCGTCAGATCAGCAGCGGACACTGCTACCTTTGCTTGCACTGCATCCACTGAACTGCTCATCTGCATCAAGCTATGCTTTAGTTCCCCAATTCTCCCCAAATTTCACTATTCAAAAAGAAGATTCCCTGTCACATCAAAATATCGGCAAATGCATAGAGTACTAAATGTTGATGAAATGAAAAACTAATTGCACAGTTTTGTTGTACTTTGCGAGATGAACATTTTAAGCCTAGTTAGTCAAAATTTGGATAATTTTTACCAAATACAAACGAAATGCTACAGAAATTCTAATACGGTGTTTTTTTCCCAATTCACCGAACTAAACCAGCCCTATGCTATCAGTTTTCATTTGCTGGCGACGCTACCTGTGTGTCTGTGAGTCTGTGACTCGTGAGGTCGGAGGAGCAGTGCTTTGCAGTGTTTGCGCAATTTGGTTTTGCAGTGCGAGAGAGCTGGCCCTTGTTTCCTTCGATTCTCCTCAAATTTCACTATACAAAAAGAAGATTCTCTTTCACATCAAAATATCGGCAAATACATGGAGTACTAAATGTTGATGAAATCAAAAACTAATTGCACAGTTTTATTGTACTTTGCGAGATGAACATTTTAAGCCTAGTTAATCAAAATTTAGATAATTTTTACCAAATACAAATGAAATGCTACATGAATTCTGATACAGTGTTTTTCTGCCCAATTCACCGAACTAAACGAGGAGCTGCTGAGCCGTCTTTTGCTGCCTGTGCCTGCGGCAGCTGAAGAGGGCTTTCAATGGGACGGGACAAATCATGATGGGGCCTGTTGGCGTGTCCTAGCGATGTAAGTACAGTACTCCGTATTTCTGAAAACAAAGAGTAGCAGCCTAAAATCATGTCTCTCTATACATGAGCCCCCAAAGCGACACTACATGAGCCCCCAAAAGAAAAGAAATTTCACTTCCAAAGAAGACAAATAAAGTTTATTTGGTTGGTACCAGAATTTGTAATGCCAAAGATTTAACAACAAAAGTTGCTAAAACTTGAGCAAAATTATTTTTCATACTTTTTTTTTGAGAAACCAACTATTTTTCATAGATGTGGCATAGATGTTGGCAAATTTTTAGTAGCTAGCACACCAAATGGTTGTGCCTAAGTTTCAGTTACCAAATCTTGGCCATCAACCAATGAAACTCGTAATTATAAATTTGACTAAATTTATAGAAAATAATATCAACATATATGTTTTCAAATAAATTAATTATAAAAATATATTGTATGATTAAACTAGTAATATTTATTACACGTCATAAATATTAGCATATTGGTCCAACTATCCAATTTTAGATTGTTTGACTCCTTGTAAACCCTGTTCGCTTGAGCTTATCAGCCAGAATCAGTCAGCCATTCAACAATATTTTTCTCTTATAACAAATCAGCATCAGCAACAGCCGCAGAAACCATCAGCCAAACAGGGCTAAGTTTCCAATTTTTTTAGATGGGGGAGTACCTAGCTAGCTTCTAGCGTCGTTTAACACAAACGATGAACATCCTTTCCTGCAGCTCATTATTGCCATGGAACTACTCATTCCATATTCCCTAGTATGGAGGCGTGTAAGACTGCAAAGAGCCTGAATAAAAGTGCTGAAGATGCTGATCCAATGGGAGGAAGAGATAGTTGGATGTGCTTCTGACAAACTGAAGTGAGTAAAACAGATAGGCGAACCAACACTGAACAAAATTACCTAGCTTGGATGTCACAATAGTTTGGTAGTGAATGCTCTTATGCGGCAAAGTCGAGTTAACTGAAAAACATCATTGTAACGCAGGAGGAGCATACGCTTGTCACTACAAAGGGGAAGCTGGAGCATACGTTGTTTCTCCAGTGATCACCATAGCCAAAAGGGACACCATCTCGATCATAAGAGGAAGGAGAAAACAAATCACCAAATCCAAAAGAGATCCTATACTATTACACTATATCCACAAAGCAGATTGCTTCCGTTGCGATCGGTCAATGCTGGCGTTTCTAAGGGTCGAGGATGTGCCGCCCACACTTGCATCTCCAGCTCAGCGGCTTGTAGTTGGAGTGGTCGTCGTAGGAGGCCGGCATTGCTCTTCTACCGGTGGCAGCAGCAGCTCTGCTGCCATGGCCGAGATCCTCCTTCTTCCTCCTCTGCAGCTCCTGCGGAGATATGGGCACCTGCACTGCCTCGCAATGGCCACAGGACCTGCACCTCCCCTCGCAGCTCGGCGGCCTGGATCCGATCACGCCTCTGATGCCTGCAAAGCTCGCCTCCTGCAAGAGCAGACACAAAAGGAAGCTTCAGTTGAGAAAAAGAAGATCCACCCAATCCAATCCAAGCAAGAAGCTAAACCTAGCTGGTTGAGAGTATTACACTGTAACCATTTGGTTGCCACTGACGACTGACCTCAAGGACGGAAACTCTGGCGTGGACGGCGGTGGCACGCGCGGAAATGAGCAGGAGGGCTACCAGGAGGAGGAAAAGATGGGCCATTTGATGGCGATGCAGATCGGAAAAGGCAGGCAAGCTAGTGGGGAAGGATAGAATGGGGGAGGCGATGATGGAGAAGAAAGGCGAAAGTTGGCCAGCAGCTGGGTCGTCTTCAGACTTTCAGAGTTTTCTGATAGAAATTGAGATGCTCGTGCGGGCGTTTTATGCGCGCGGCCGTGTCCGTGTGTGCCGATGTGCGAGGCTTGGTCGGATTCTCGCAGGAAGAGGACAGGTGGTAACTGGCAAGAAATACGGCTGACTCATCGGGCTCTGCTTTGAGCTATCCCTTTGTCAGCTCAGCTCGCTTTCCGTGTACATGTAGTACGCCGTACCTCGTCTGCCTGTATCTCATTCTCCCTTTCCGAAAAATAACTTTTTAAAACTTTAATTAATTATATATAAAATAATAATAATATTTTTAATACATAATTAGTATCATTAGATATATCGTTAAATATACTATCATAATAAAATTATCTAGAGATATAAATGTTACATGTATTTTCTACAAATCTAGTCAAAGTTGAGAAAGTTTGATCTGTACGTATCACATAACATCATCTGTTCTAGAACGGAGGGACTACGTTAGTAGTAGTAGCTTGCGCATAGAAGACATCAATTATTGTGATGATTAATTTGCTATCAAAATTTATCATGCCAAATATTTATTTATATAACAAGTAAAAGTTGAACAAAAATAGTTGTCATAAATTTAGCAAACCAAATCTAAGATATTATCAAGTTTTTAAGATGGTAACAAATCAAATGGCTGTCAAAAATTTGGCTTGCCCATGTTTTAATAACTAAATTTTAGCCATCAACCAACCAGGCTCTATCTTTGTATCTTAGAACCTCATGGCCTTAAAATTACCATATTATCTTAAGAAAATAAAGTTACTATTTTGAGGAAAACAAAATACCTGCCCCTTTATAAATTATACTCAACACAATCATTATAAAGAACATGACCCAAAATATGGGTATACTAATGTATAAATTATCCATGATTATCACTATGGAAATAGTAGCCGAAAATACCTATGTGCATGTGCATCTATTATCATTTGTTTCAAGAACCAAACCTAAAACTTCTTCAAAAGCATACTAAAATGAGTTCTTAGGACCATCACAATATATCATGCCCTTGGTTGAATCACACAAGCAAATAGCCCTCAGAAGACTGCAAGAATAAAACCTCGCTAGTGAAACACACTAATACAAAATCAAATCGAGCATAAGCTTCACACAATTCCTCAACACACAAGATAACAACGAAATAATGTTTATTATGAAAGAGAAGAGTGGACAAGAGACAACTGGATTTTTCCATGGTGTCAAGTAGTTGCCAATATCCCCATAATCAACGTTGGATCACCCATCAAGGAGGGTTCAGCTCTCTTGAATCACCAAAGCTCAATATCCACTAGGAGTGCCCATTCTCTACTATGGGTAGTCGAGTCATTTTTACAAACTAACACAAAGTCAGGAGCCTTCCAACAATCACCTTCTCATGGAAAGGTCACCTATTCCTCCATTAGGCCGTTTAGGAGCTGCCAAACTCCAAGAGTAACAAGTATTAGGTTTTGGCTTGATTAAACTCCAAGCCAACAACGTAAGGATGCACACTAATACCACTCGTAAGCACTCTCATTGACTTGAAGTGTCCTCAACCCTTGCTCAATGCCTCTCCATTAGTGTAAACCTTCCAGGGATTCAAGAGGGATCCAAAGGATCTACAGAACACACATATATATAGGCATGAGAGAGCATCTAAACGCTCAAAAAAGAATTGCTGAAGAAAACACCACATGATGATTCGTAGGGCCTCACTGTGGGCACTAGATTATACGGTGCTTCTATTTCCACTGTTTGCTAATGGTAACTATCGAAGATTCTCCAAATATTCCTCACTGGACAATACACTCTAACCACTAAGATAATAACATAGCGGATCATAGGTGCACAGTAGTAAGCATATCCAACTTGAACTAGATGTTGCGTAGTACCACCAGATGATCCGTTGACCCCATCAAGGTCATGCTACCAAATCATACTGTGAACTCAAGCAAGCATGCCTAAGTTGAACTTCAACTATGCACATTGACACCAGATCATCTGCTGGTCCACTCAGGACCCTTCACCATATCATTCGGTGAGTAACGATGGCTAACACTAAGTATGGCATATTGTTACTAGATGATCGATCGGTGGCCTTGATCAACTAATTTGTTGTAACATCCTAAATTTTGCAATGTTTTAAAATAGATAAATTGAGTTAATTATGCAAATGTGTGTGCATTTCAAATATAGGATATAATAAATTTTTGTGAAATTAAAATCAATCATAAGGTTAGCAACATGATTATGCACTCATGCTGCAACATTTATTTTATTGTAATGTCTGGTTTTGATCCAAGAGCTAAAAGGATTCAAAACATTTGAATTGGATTTGGAAAAAAATCAAATTGGAAAAAGAAAACTTCTTTTCCTTTTCCCCTCCCTCCTTTCGGCTTGAGCGGCCCAGTTCGGCCTGCTGCCGTTTCCGCCGAGCCGGCCCGCGCGCACGCACCCTCCCTTCCCCCTCCCTCCTGGGACGGCCTAGTCCGGCTCAGCAACCGCCGCCCGCGCGCGCTCTCCTTCCTGCTGTCGCTGACTGCCTGGGCCCGCATGTCAGCGTCATCTCTCTTCCTCAACCTCCTCCTCCGCTCGCTCGGTCATGGCAACCGCCCCGCCCGCGTCCACGCTCCACATCGTGGGAGCCTCCCCCGTGCCTTGGCCTCTTTAAAGGAGGGCGAGACCCCGGCAACTCCTCCCCCTGCTGCCCTCCCCGCTCCATTTTTCGCTCGCAAAACCGCCCCCATCGCACAACAGTGACCACCGGAGAGGTCATCTGCCCCACCGCGTTGGCCGTCGTCCCCGAGCCACCTCCGCCCCGTTTTTTTCGCTCGGTGAGCTTCGCCTCGCTCCCCTCTTTCTTCCCATGCCTCCATCTTATCGATTGTTGGTCACTAGGGCCATCCCCATGAGCTCCAGTGAGCCCCCTCCGCTGCCGACCATGGCGAGCCCGTGCGAGGTCTTCTCCGGCCGTGAAATGCGCCCCTTCGAGGTCGCCTCTCTCTCCTCTTTCTCCCCATGCCCGCGGAGTTGAAAACTGTGCACCGTAGCGCCCATTTGGGCAACGCCGGCGAGCCCTCCGCCATCGGCAATGGCAACGCCGCCGCGTCCCTCTCCAACTCCGGCGGTCGCGCCCCTTTTCTCCCCCTCCCATCTAATCTCGCCCATCCATTTCAAATCGGACGGTTGGAAAAGGAGGATACCCCTTCGCAGGTCTTTTGGCTAAAGAGCCCCTCGGCTTTCGGCAAATCAAACCCGCGGTCCTCGGACGATTCAAAATATAGATTTTCTTTTATTTATTTTTATTCATTTAAACTTCGTAGTATTTACAGAAATGCCATTTCACTGTTTTGCTTATAAAATCGTCATTTTAGCTCCGATTTGACTCGTTCAACTTGCGTTGGTTTTGTAATTTCATAATCTATGCGATGATGCTACTGTTAAACCCGTTAGCAACCTTTAAAATTCTTGATTAGGTTAAGTTGATTAACTCGCTATAGAAATCTTGTTTAATTCGTAACTTTCGCGTTATAGCTCCGAATTTCATGAACTTCGCATCGATGTGATTGTAGCAAGACGTAGATGATCTTCATAAGCTTTTTGTCTTGTTTTATTTACTGCTGGTGTACTGTTCTAACTATAGGATTGTTTTGCTTGTATGTTGTTTCTGGAATGCGTGTTGTTGGTCTGTGTTGATCGAGTTTAGACGGTGAGGAGTACGTTGGGAATCAGGAGTACTTCGAAGACCAGCAAGACCAGCAGGAGTTTGTGAACCAAGGCAAGTGTAGCATGGGCTTACCTTGATGTCATATACATTACATAATCTACTCATTATGCATGTGTCTAATATTGCTCGACTATAAGGACATCCTAGTCATTGATGACTTGTACCTTGATCCCTATGAGTTTTTATTGCACATGGGTAGAATGCTAGTGCTCTAACTAAACATGATCTACACTATGACTAATGGGACCAATGGATAAACATGATGGTAACAATTGAACTATAGGGTGAAGGTGCAAATGACGTTGATCATGTTGCCCTAAACCCTCCGTAAGGACTTATCTGTCGACAAAAACTAGGATTGACAGTGCAACTGTGAGAGTTACATGGCTCTGACTTTAACTCAGTAATAGGATTCTTTTCTAGCTTGTTGGAGGTTACCTTTATGGTGCAAGAGGGGCTCGCCACTTTGGGTATAGGACTGCCCCTGTTCTTATATGTATAGCCACAAAGGATTTATGCCATAGAAAGGGGTTCCTACATCTGTCTGTCGAGAAAACCTCGCGGCCCTAACATGGTAGAGAGACCTTTGGAAGGCTTCATAGTGTACCCTTCCTATTCACCTTGGGAGTGTTATGGGGTCGATGGGCCCCGGGCATTTAGACAACACGACTCACGGGTAAAGATGCACAACCTCTGCAGAGTGTTAAAAATGTTATAACAGTCGTATTCACAGCCACGAGCGGCCCGGAAAATTCATAGAATAAATGGTTACCTGTTATGTTGTTAAATTCATGATGATGATGTTGTTGTTATAATGTTGTTCAATAACTCTATTTATTTCCAGTACATGATCATGTGGGTTGATTTAGGAGCTTAAGCATAATTTGATGTTAACCAATGATAAAATGTTGACCTACTAAAATGTTAAATGCAGTAAACCATGTCTACCTTTTTGAGCCTCATGAATCTCTATGTTATGCTTGTGGAGTACGAAATCTACTCATGCTTGTTCATTTTTTATTTTTGGATAAAAATCTCGGATGGGTATCAGATAGCAATTGGTATGAGGACTACCTAGAAGATTTCTAGATTTGAGTCAACCAGTTGGCTGTCCCTATGTTGGAGCTACCACGTTCGAGAGTTATCTTTTATTTTCCGCTTGTGTTGTATAAAATTAAGTGATATATTAAACGTGATGTAAGATACACTATGATGATACTTTCTGTAATTTATCGACTTATGTGTGCGACTGTCCCTGGGACGCACATAAGGTTTATACACTCTATTTTGTCCTTAAAATGGAGTATGGAAAATTAGTATCAAAGTTGTATCGACCGTAGGACGCAAACCTAGATAGAAATGATCGTTTCTAGGATTTTGTTCCGCTTATTTATTGCTTCTGTCTCAGTCTTGTTATTTTAATAAAAAAAATTTATGCTCTTATTCTTTATTCTATTGCATAAAATTATTGATTCTAATGATATTTTGATTTAAAATTATAGATGCCTCGCCTCAGCGTTGCAGCTTACCACGCTCAGTTCACCCCAGCACCACAGGTGGAGCCAGAGGTTGTGGTCATCCCCGACGAAGAGGATGAGGAGCCTATGGAGGTAGAAATGAAGCCGCTTACCTCAACGGATGCACCTGCTTCTACACCAGTGGCGGTACCCATCCCTCCAATTGATGCACCGGTTCCCGCTGCTACACCTGCACCGACGTCATCCGTAGCCTCTGCATTGACACCTATGCCACCCTTAGCAGCTTCAGAGGCACAGGAAGAGATGGGGTGGACCACTAGGAACAAATTCAAGAATGCCCCCGAGGATGCTCATTACCACAACTTGCTCACTACTGTGCTGGCTGAGTACTACTCAGACCTTACTGCCACCGTCAAGTACTACTGCGCGGAGCACAAGCACCCTGTGGAGGCAACATATTGAAAGACCAATGTGATCGTCACCGCCTGGAACAACACCGATAACTCACATGATGTGGAGACCACCCATAGCCATAGGTCCAGGCGTGTCAATGCCTATGACAGCATGGAGAATGCTGCACAAGAGGCTTGTCTGTACTACCATGGCCGTCGCGTTGAGGCCATGAAGGAGAATCGCTACAGGTTCCTCCCATGTTACGACCATGTGAAAAGGACATGGGCGGTGTTGGCTCCCTCGGCGACTGATCCAACCATGGATACTATGGTGAAACACCTCTGTGCCATGCATGAGACAAATGAAGCACTCAAGGAGGAACTCCGTGCGACGCAGAAGTCCAAGAAGCGCCTTTAGAAGCAGATTGATGAGATGGCTGTTTAGTTGGGACAGCCTACCATGTACAAGAAGAAGGCCAGGGAGTTCACCATGGTGGACCGCGCTCCTTAGATGCTTGCTGCCCCGTCGGAATAAATGCGTTTTAGATCGAGAGTGTTGTTGAGTTATATGTGTCTTGTGAACCTTTAATTGCTTAGTTGTTTGTGTTGATGGACTTGGTTGATTTGGAGTTTGTTTGGCCGCTGGAACAGTGTGGGCTTGTCCACATGCTCTAAGTATCAGAACCTTAAGTTTAGTCTGGTTATATAATTGGGGTTTAAAATCTCATATCGCTGCTGTGCTGATTTTTGGAGCAGTCTGCAATGTTTATCTCGTATCTCTGAATCCCTGCATCAAAAAATTATGAAATTTTTGTGAAAAAAACTATACCTATGTATCTTTCATTTACCGCTGGAATCACCTTATTATCAGCTCTGTTTTGGGAGATATACCTGTTACAATCTGATGTTTCTGCGCAGTCTGGGACTCAGAACAGAGTCTGTTTATCTCAGTTTTTGAATAAGTTTCCGTCTGAATCTGTAAAAGAGTTCTAAATAAAAGTTTTATAAGACTTCTTAAGCTTTCCAACGGTGTATGGTATGCCTCTGTTGGGCCTCTAAAACTTGAGTTATGACCTAATTACTGATCTGCTATTTTTGAAACTCGTCCAGAAAACATCCAGCGATGTTATTTATCTTATATAAGTGATTTATAAATATTTGGAAGATCTATAAAAGTCTTGTACATTTGTTTTGAAGTAGATGGCCGCTAGAGGAGGACGTGGGCGTGGACGTGGTGCACTCGTGGATCCACCACCACCATCACTGGTGACTATTGAATAGCTTATAGGGATGCAGGCATAACTCATGCAAGTGGTGATGGAACGCCTCGACAATCAGCCCGCAGGAGCACCCCCGCCAGTCCAGGTCAGGGACAAGCACGGAGAGTTCATGAAGGGACGTCCGCTAGTGTTCACACATGCCTCCGATCCCTTGGAGGCAGATGACTGGTTGAAGGCGGTGGAGAAGCAGTTAAACATAGCCCAGTGCAGCGATCTTGAGAAGGTTCTGTACGCTTCTGGCCAGCTGCAAGGAGCCGCGCAAGAATGATGGGAGTCTTATCCCTGGCCCTGTTATAAGCAGCTTTGAAGGCGGGTTTGTCTTTTCTTTTTTATTTATTTCAGCTGAATCTTTGAAAAATCATAGTAAATAAAAAAATCATAAAATGGAAAATCCAATTTTGTGGGACTCCACATAAGTAGATCTACACAGTGAATATATAATATGATATGCTTTAGTATAAAGTTTTTGTTGTAGCATTAGATCTATGCTTTTTTATAATTAATTGGAATAATTCATAGATGCAGTTTCTATGGTCTAATTGTGATGAAATTTTTATGGTGCACTAATTATTGTATGATTGAATTGTAATAAAAATTTCATAATCATTGGGTCATGTATAGCTTAGCTATAGTTTTATTTATATTTAACAAAACTCGATCCTGCTCGAACACTTGCATCTTCTGGCCCAAAAGGTGCAGCCCATTCAGCCCGCGCTCATGCAGGCCGACACGTCCGCTTCCGCATGGGCCGGATCTGCAACCGAAAGCTCCATTCTTCATCCAGAATTGAACCCGCACTATCTTTGGGCCAGGAAAAGATAGTAGAGACAAATGAGAAGATGAACGAGAGGCTCGTTGGCGGCAAAGACGAAGAGGAACAATGGTGGCAATGCAGCTAGATGAGTTACCCACTATAGGATGTGTTTGGTAGTCGGATGGAGGTTGTATCATATATCTGGATGAGAGAATACAGGGTGAGTAGAACTGTATTTTAGAAAAGAAGAGTGTTTGGTGAGGTTACATGAGTGAAAAAAATCTGAGATGTTGTTTAGCTAGTTGTATGTGGGGATGAAAATGGTAGGAAAATCTCTCAACCATTTTCTACTTCTACATTTGAATACGAAAACAAAAGCGAAAGCGGTAAAGCCGGACATGAAAACGAAACAGTGACATAAAAGTTTTTAGTATCTGACACACTGGTACTACATTTTTTTCTCTGTATGTTTATCGAACTCAGCAAGTAAAGGTGCTATGTCATATTCAGAGAAATGTAAGTATAGGTCCTATTCATCCGGCTTATAATCCGTATTTTTCAGTTTGTTTTTTCAGCCGGAACAGTGTTTTTCTCTTACAACAAATCAGTCAACGGTGTTTTTCAGCCGGCTTATCAGCACAGTCGAACGGGGTCATACACACAAACAGGGACGAGGAAGGCAAGGTTACGTGGGAATTCCACTTTATTTATTACCAATAATAATATATGTAAGTACATGTACAATACACATATAGTAATATATACTAACACGCTACGAAACAATATAATATCACAGTCCATGAAAAGTTACACCACCAGACACAATCCACTTGGTAAAGTTAAATCTGCCCTTAAGAGCATGTGCCCCTACGCACTGCACCAACGAAACAGTGACATCGAAGTTTTTAGTATATGACACACTGGTACTACATTTTTCTGCTTCGTACGTTTATCGAACTCAACAAGTAAAGGTGCTATGTCATATTCAGGGAAACGTAAGTACACACAAACAGGGACGAGGGAGGCAAGGTTCCGTGGGAATTCCACCTTATTTATTACCAATAATAATGTATGTAAGTACAGTACAATATACATATAGTAATATATAGGAAACAATATAATATCACAGTCTGTGAAAAGTTACACCACCCAGACACAATCTACTCGGTAAAGTTAAATTTACCCTTAAGGGCATGTGCCCCTATGCACTACGTCATTGGATTCATATGAAGATTGTGAGCAGAGCCACACGAAGCCACCAACTCTGTCACGTCCAAAATGATTGGTTGCAGGGTTGTCTTGTTGTTTCTCCTCGCCACGACGACAATGAGCGTGGGCCTCGTAGCCGCTGTGGTTCTGACTTTGGTACTTGCGGTGTGCCTGGCCGTCAAGTGTCTGTGGTGGAGAGCAGCTAACAAAGCTGTCCCTAGCCCAGACGAAAACAAGATGGATGTCACCGCTACCGTGATCATGGAGACTGCTGCCAACACGTTGATTGACGAGTGAAGGCGGGGGTTTTTTTTTTCCTTAAGGGCATGTGCTCTTAGTATATTTGGATATGTATTGAGAAGCATGCGTGCACATATCTCAACGCGAATCAAAGGCGCAGTGCGTAGGAGGCAACGGCGGCGGTGGCGCCCTTTGCTGCATCGCCCGTGACGGGTTGGAGCGGCGCCGTTGGGCTTCATGTGTCCGCCGTGTATACCCGCTTCGGATAGGTGGGCTCTCGTGCGGGCTAGTGCAGGTTCGCGGCGCGGTCTAGCCCAGCGGGCTGGCAGCGTGACCCGTGCCGATTGCAACTCTAACCACTTCTGAACCCCATCGGCCATTGCCATCACTGGTGTACTGAAAGGGCAGTTCAGGAAAACGCAGATGTTGTGCTCACAACTTTGACGGGTGCTCCTTTGGAAAAGCTAAACAGAATCACATTTGATTTGGTTGTTATCGACTGCTCAGACACTTGAGGTCGCATGGCGGATAGCTTTGTTGAACACGATGTTCTATATTTTGTAGTAACATGATTTTCTTCTCTTTGCATGCATTTTTTATATTTTTTTTGCAAATCAAGTATTTCCTTATTTGTGAAGGAGCTAGCAGAATTTTTGACTCTACTACCAATGGAAGTCCCACTCATGACGTAGTGCCTTTCTACTTGAGCTTACATTTTAGTTAACACATCATATTTACAACTCTTTTGTTTTTTCTTATTTTTCTCGAGCACACAAAAGTTTTGCGTATCTTTGTATTAAGTAGAAGAAGTTTGAATTACACAACACGCCCATGGCGCACTAGGAGGGATACAGAGAATTTAGCTTAAGCTCAGCCCCCCTAGCAAACAACAACACAAGACGCTATTATTCGCTAACTAGACAACCTAATTTGGTTGATTTTTCTTATTAGTGACTGCACATTTCTAGAAGCTGAATATTTCTGTGGTTTTTTGTGGATGAGTTGTTGTTGAAAACATAGCAGGCATGGATATACCGAACCACATCGTTATCTACATTTAATCTGATCGAATTCTACTGTAGAAGTAAATGCACTCTGTTTAGTATTTGTAACTAACATGTGGGCCTGACACCTTATCCTTGCATCCGCGGAGTTTGGCTCTAGAGATATGGCCTATTCGGTCATTTTCCGCAAGACCTGCATCTCCCATATTCTGCTTCTACCATGACATAGATAGAATGTACCTAACACCTTTGTCTCCATGAATGTGCATGGATAGATGCAATGCTGCGGCTGCAGGCATCCGACCTACCAAACATGTCTTCAGACCAGCTCGTTCAGAGTCAATTTTAGGTCATTTTTTTGGATACTCTCGTGTTGAGCCTAATCCACATCGTATTCACCCCACCATGTTCCTTCACTAATCACTATCCTCACTATCCGGTACAGGCTATTTTTGTCCCCTGCCCTTCTTCCACCACTACCTTTTCCTACACAGGCTGCGCTCACGGGCAAACCATAAAGGGCTGAAGAGTCCACAAAACTCGATGCTGCTCGAACACGTGCATCTTCTGGCCCAATAGGTGGCAGCCCATTCAGTTAGCCTCTCAGCCCGCGCTCTTGCAGGCCGACACGTCCGCTTCCGAATGGGCCGGATCTGCAACCGAAAGCTCCATTCATCATCGAGAGTTGAACTCGTACTATCCTTTCCTCTCACATCACAACACACAACTGAAAACTGTGTCAGCAAGCCAAGTCTTCCCCCTCTCCCGTTATAGTATGCTCGCTGCTCCAGCAAGCCAATGGCAGCCCGGCGACGCTGCGCCTTTCCCAGCGACGGCGACGTCCCAACCGCCCCCCGCATATCCAGTTTTAGCATGCGGCCGGCGTTCTCCACATGCGAAGCCTTGCCGTGATCTTCCCGCTCTTAATCCCCATTCGCTCAAACGCAATCTAGCTAATCGACCCTTCGGTGCGCTTTGCTTACAGGAGCCGGTGGATCGAGGCACTGGAGCCAGTGTGTTTCGTCAGCCTTCAGGCCGCTCCTGCCTTCACTCCAACGCGTGCCCCGTCCTGCAGGCTGCAGCGCTCGTCCATCCATCCATCCATACATGGAGCACTTCCTTCCAGCCTTCCAGGGAAAACAAGAGCCGTATATTGCGTTGCAAGACTTGGGATCGATCATGCAGAGAGATGGATTGGATTATGTCACGCCCCCTGGTAATTCAACCCCTAAGCTGAAGCAACCATCCGGTCCAAGGCAGATCGTTTGTGGATATGGCGTCGTTAACCACGAGCCAGAGGCAGATCAAGTGTTCGTCAAGGCGAAACGAAACTGATCGGTCGAGCCATCGATGCCAATTTCTCCTCTACGTAGCTTGCAATCCCAGCCAGCCACGCATTTTGCAGGATCGATCCGTATATATACGTGATCACCGCGTGGCATTCGCCTCATCAGCAGATTAACCAGCTCGAGTAACCAACTGGTACTTCAGTGACCATCAGCTTGGTTAAGTCGGCACTCGAAGCTTCACTGCAATGGCGATCGGCGGCGACGCAGGGCTCGTGGTCGGCGACGGCGCCGGCGACGACAACATCATCCTGAACCCGGAGTTCGACGACGGGCTGGACAACTGGTCCGGGAACGGGTGCAAGATCGAGCTGCACGACTCGCTGGACGACGGCAAGGTGCTCCCGGCCAACGGCAAGTACTTCGTGGCCGCCACGGGGCGGACCGACACGTGGAACGGCGTGCAGCAGGACGTCACGGCGCGCCTGCAGCGCAAGCTGCTCTACGAGGCCACGGCCACCGTGCGCCTCCACTCATCGGCGGCGGCGGGCGGCGCCGTGGCGCCGTGCGAGGTGCGCGCCACGCTCGGCGTGCAGACGGCCGACGGCAGGCAGCAGTACCTCGGCGTCGGCAAGTAAGCTTGATTATTTCCTTCTCGCCGCCGGGGTCGGGGTCGTGAACGGTGCGTTGCGTTTCGCGTGCTCTGACGGAGGAATGGGGTGTGCAGGTCGCAGGTGTCGGACAAGGAGTGGGTGCAGCTGCAGGGGAAGATCCTGCTCAACAGCACGGTGGCCAAGGCGTCCATCTACATCGAAGGGCCGCCGGCCGGCGTCGACGTCCTGCTCGACAGCTTGGTGGTGAAGCACGCGCAGAAGGCACCGCCGGCGCCGGCGCCGGACTTCGAGGTGATTGAACACAATGTCCTCGGATTTGCATTCAGTCATTCACCGTGGCAGTTCAGTACATTGCCGTGCTGCGGCAAATCTGCTGCTATACGTGCATGTTTCTTCACGTTTCTCTGAATATGACATAGCAGCTAAACCTGTTGAGTTCGATAAACGTACAGAGGAGGAAAAATGTAGTACCAGTGTGTTTGTCAGTGTCAGATACTAAATCTTCCATGTCACTGTTCCGTTGGATTGGATGACGCAACGCAATCTACTTTGGTTGCCGCTGGTGCAGAATCTTGAGTACGGCGCCAACATCATCCAGAACTGCAACCTGGACGACGGCCTCAACGGGTGGTTCCCGCTGGGCCCCTGCACACTGTCCGTCCACGACGGCGGGCCGCGGGTGCTCCCGCCCATGGCGCAGGAGTCCCTGGCGCGGGACGACGAGCCGCTCAACGGCAAGCACATCCACGTCACCAACCGCACGCAGACGTGGATGGGCCCCGCGCAGATCATCACCGACAAGCTCACGCTCTACGCCACGTACCAGGTCTCCGCCTGGGTACGCGTCGGTGCCCAGGCCCAGCAGGCCAGCGGCGCCGGCGCGCCGCAGACCATCAACATCGCCTTCGCCGTGGACAGCCAGTGGATCAACGGCGGCCAGGTCCTGGCGCGCGACGAGCGCTGGTACGAGGTCGGCGGCGCGTTCCGCGTGGAGGCGAAGCCGGCGTCGCGCGTCATGGTGTACGTCCAGGGCCCCGACGCCGGCGTCGACCTCATGGTCGCGGGGCTCCAGGTGTTCCCCGTGGACCGGAAGGCCCGCGTCAAGCACCTCAAGCGGCTCACCGATAAGGTGCGCAAGCGGGACGTGGTGCTCAAGGTGACGGACGCCGACGGGGCCGCCGTCAAGGAGGCCGACGGCGTGGAGGTGCGCGTGCGCCAGGTGTCTAACAGCTTCCCGCTGGGCGCCTGCATCATGCGCACCAACATGGACAACGAGGACTTCGTCGACTTCTTCACCAAGAACTTCAACTGGGCGGTGTTCGGCAACGAGCTCAAGTGGTACTGGACGGAGCCGCAGCGCGGGCAGGTCAACTACGGCGACGCCGACGACCTCCTCCGTCTCTGCTCCGACCATGGCATGTGCGTGCGCGGGCACTGCATCTTCTGGGAGGTGGACAACGCCGTGCAGCAGTGGGTGAAGACGCTGTCCACCGACGACCTGTCCGCCGCCGTGAGCAGCCGCATCAACGGGCTGCTCACCCGGTACAAGGGCAAGTTCAAGCACTACGACGTCAATAACGAGATGCTGCACGGGTCCTTCTACCAGGACAAGCTGGGCAAGGACATCCGCGCCGCCATGTTCAAGACGGCCAGCCAGCTCGACCCGGACGCGCTGCTCTTCGTCAACGACTACAACGTCGAGAGCATGTGCGACACCCGCGCCACGCCCGAGGCCTACATCCAGCAGATCATCGGGCTGCAGGAGCAGGGCGCGCCCGTGGGCGGCGTCGGCCTGCAGGGCCACGTCAGCAACCCGGTGGGCCCAGTGATCCGCTCGGTGCTCGACCGGCTCGCCGTGCTCGGCCTGCCGATCTGGTTCACGGAGGTGGACGTGTCGTCGTCGAACGAGCACGTGCGCGCCGACGACCTGGAGGTGATGCTGCGGGAGGCGTACGCGCACCCGACCGTGGAGGGCGTCATGCTCTGGGGCTTCTGGGAGCTCTTCATGAGCCGCGAAGACGCGCACCTCGTCGACGCCGAGGGGCAGGTCAACGAGGCAGGCCGCCGGCTGCTGCAGCTCAAGCGCGAGTGGCTCACGCACTCGCACGGCCACGCCGACGAGAATGGCGAGTACAAGTTCCGCGGCCACCACGGCGAGTACCACGTCGACGTGACCACCCCCACCTGCAAGGTCTCCCAGACATTCACCGTCGACAAGGACGACGAGCCCCTGGTGCTCAACATTAAGGTGTGAGCAGTGCGTGCACGTTCAAATCATATATAGCGGGAAATACGGTGTCTATGATGGCATCCTAGCCATAGTACACATTTGCACTATTTATTTTACGCCTATCAGCTAGCCAGGGTACCTACTCTCGTGAGAGGAATAAGGACCTGATCAAATGCATCTATATGCATGTATCTTTATTATCGACTCGATCGTGGTATTTATATATGTGCACATGCATGCATGCTTTATGTATCACATGTTCGCAACAAATACAGAAATGGGAATGAATGGCTACGTATTGTTTTCTTCTGTGTACTTAGCTTGTTTCTGAATCTTTATGGTTCTTTTAATTCTTTTGAATGAGATACTCAATCATGCATTTTATTCAGAATACCCTGTATTTTAGTACAAATTGAACACTAGATCCCTTATATTTCCGGACGGAGAGAATGCAATTTTTTCCCATGCACATGTATTTATTGACTTCAAAACTGGTTGAACATTTTATAAGGTTCTAAAAAAAATCAATGGCTTCAATAGTACGTAACACTCCCAGCAGGTTAATATATGTGTATAACATATTTTCAAAGTTAAACTTGTATAATTATTTTCTTATCTTTATCTAATTTTGTTAGACCTTAGTCATCAATTTATCTGTATACTTTTCTGTCCTCATTTGTAGTTTTCACATTTGCATGGCACCTACATGTGTGTACTGACATGGGCTTAGTTAAAACTCTCTCCAAGAGACTTTTCATATCATTCATAATTGCTAGGAATAGAGATTTTGATGAAGAAATACCCTCCAACAGCTTCTTTATTTTGTTATCCAAATTTAGCCATACTCTATTCAGGATTTCTCTATAGCTAAAGATAGAAAACGAGAATGGCTCTCTAGAGTGCACACAAGATATAGAAAAACTATTTGAGAGTGGAAAAATATAGAAAATGACTTTTATGCAAATGGCTCTCAAAATGATGAATTAGAGAATGAGATTTAGAAAGACTCTTGTAGATGATCTCATGTTTTCATATTCAAACACAATACTCATATATATATATATATATATATATATATATATATATATATATATATATATATATATATATATATATATATATATATATATATATATATATATATATATATATATATATATATATATAGACACTTTCTTATCTCTTTTATCTAGTTGTGATAGATTTTAGCCACCAATTTGCTTATATATTTTCCATCCCTATTCATATTTTCCCCTTCTCTTATTGCTTCCATATGTGTTTCACATGTGTTTAGTTGAAACCTTAGCTTCAACTATGTGTTAGACATGCTTAGGGTCTGATGCATACATTTATACGTGGTATATATGATGATACACATTATGCATGGATACCTTGTGCTATTTTTTTCCCTATATTAACAATGGTAGCAATAATACTTTAGAAGCATATATACGAGTACTTTATGATTTTATAATGACATGTGTAGGAAATGTATATACAAATAATCTAGATGATACTTTCGGTTATTTTTAACAATAGCGGAGGTAGGAATTTACTAATTCAGATGCAAAATTATGAGGTTGCTTATTTTTCGTGATAGCATATATGGTAACTTAGATGAAGCTTAGGCATTAGGTTATTTTTTCGTAACAGTATAGCTAAGTAAATTAGATAAACATTATAGGGTTATTTACGCTAGTTTGTCCATGGCTAATGCGGGAAGTTTTAATCTATAAAATAATCGTTAATCATGATTAGAGTTTACCAAAGGATGAAAGTTTTTTATTTTTTTTATAAAGGCTCCAAAAGAAATTTCTAGTAACACTAAGGTTGGTTGGGTTGAGATATTGAAAATTTTAGGAGTAGATTTATCTGGAAATAAACGTAGTTTCATAATAGTATTCTTTTGCTATAATATGTAAATATATTAACAAAATGTAGTCGGCCACAAATTGTTTTTTTGTCAACTTTGCTAATGTCCTTATATTATCAAGATTTATTTGTAATGGAGAGAAGTATACAAAAAATTTAATTTATTGTTGAAAGAGCTTTCATAATGCGCATAATAGTTTTTGTAGTTGCTAACAATATACAGTAAGCTAGTGACATGCAATTAGGAACCCCTAAATCAAATTAGTTAAGAGCAAGTTAGTTCATTCAGTATTTCCATGTCTTTTGTCAATAATACTATTGTACATTCTAATTATAGTGAAAATTATAGATATGGAAATTTTATAACATTCCAAATTTCTAAGCATGGATTTCTTCCTAACAAAAAATTTATGAAAAAGGCGTCCTTATATACAATAATCTAATTCACTTATCTTTGGATGACATTTCTTTTTTTATGATTATAAGGAAGAAGAGCCTACAGTTTTTTTAACATGAAAAAAGCTCCTACAGCCTTTGAACATGAAAAACACTATGCATAAAATGTAATAAGCACAATGATTTAAAACCTGGTGGGTGCATATACTCGTCATACCCCATGACTCTACCACCATACTAAGATGTGTTTAAATTTGTTCCTTTCTTCATGAATATTTTGTTTACACTTAAAATAACGTGAATATATTTAAGAGCTTAACTTGAGTACTTCTCCATGACTCTACCACCGGACTGAAACATGCTTTCCTTCTGTATGAACCTTTTTGTTTTGCTAAAAAAATGGAACGGATATATACTTATCTCATAAAGTTTTAGGACTTCCATAAAACAAGGAATGCATGTCTAAGAAATTTTGAATTTTTTTTTGAAACCAAGAAATTTTGAAATAATAATGCTTGAATATACTGAAACTCATTTGACTAGTGTGTTCTTTACTTTAATTTTGTACCTTTTTTTGTGCGTTCAGTAGTCGCTTCAAGCCTTGGCATTGTCTGAACACCAGCAACTTCTGCAAAGATCTGATTCTGATCATAGCAAGTGACCCTCTTGTTGCATTGACAATCAGCTCGCACGCTACACCACTGCACTTTGAAGGCTGCACACCAGGCTGGCTGCCGCAATGGTTGCATGAAAATGCAACTCATTCCTGCACACAAGCACAGGCAGACAAATTGACAATTGTCAAGCAGCATTGCTTCAACACTCACATAATCATTAGCAACCTGATCCAATCGTGGCCATAATGTTCCAACAATAGCTAGCAAGACATGGACCATATATACATCAGAAGGAACATCCATGCATATGCTTATATATGTGTGTACAACTGCTCTCATGTTAGTGAGACAATTAACAACAATATGGTTACAACTTTATAACTTTGGCGTTAGCAGCATATATGGATATGTATGCATATGAGCAATGCAAGTAAGGAGACCATCAAATTTCTGTATAGGAAACACGGCACGTCCACACCATCTATACCCAAATGATCACGTATGTATGTGTGTATGTATGCTGATATCTGAAATGCATGCACGACAACAATCCATGTCGACACCTCACGCGCTCTCAGCCTGGCGACATGCATGCATCGTCACGGGCCACGGGGATACGAGCTTCCGCCGGTGAAGTACTGCCCCTCCACGCGGAGACCGGCGGAGGCCGAGCTGCTAGAACCGCCGCCGCCGCCGTGCGGTCCCAGCCTGTAATCTGCTGTGGTCAGCGCCATCGTCGGCTGCGCCGGCTTCCAGTGGCGCTTCCGCTGGTTGATGAACCAGTTGTTGATCTGCTTCGCGTCCAGCCCCGTCGACTCCGCCAGCGCCGCCTTCTCCAGCTCCTGCATGCATGGCCGCGCGCGGTGTGCGTCATCAAGTGTTGCATGTATGCATGATCGACGTGCATGGTACGTACCGAGGGATAGGGCCATCTGTAGTGCAGCTGCCACCAGTGGAGGAGCTTCTGGCGCGCGTCCCTCGGCAGCTTGCCTTTCTTCTTCTTCCTCGAGAGCTCCCTCCAGAGGCTGCTCAGGTAGCCGCTGTACTTGTTCAGGAGGCGGTTCTTCAGCTCCTTGTCCTCCCCGGACGGGCTGCCGGTCTCAGGAACCGGCAGGCCGCCCAAGTCGGCCGTTTCTTGCACCTCTTCGTCGGAGGAACCGCCTCCTCCTTCATAGCCATTGTCATCTACTCCATGATTTGCAATATTGTGAGTCCATGCATGTTACAAAGACATCATGCATCATGCATGTAGAGAGCCAGCTCATGGTCAAGATGGATGCCTCCAACCGCAGTGCATATTCTTAAGAATTGTAACCATAGAACCGCTCTGTGATGACTTCTTTGACCCCTGCAAAGCTCTGACCTAATTAATTGTTTACCGGGAGCTAGACTATTTCTCAAATACTATTTCTTTATTAGAGTCTTAATTTGTTGGATTTTACTTAGAATGTTCTGTATAAGAATCAATCTAGAATATGATATTTCAAAACCATGATATAGATGCTGACAAGTTTATAACCATATAAACATATATTGAGAAAACCTTTAAGCACATTTTGTACAATACTTATTGGATTAAATATTCCTTTTATGTGTAGCAGACTACCAGTTGTTTCATATTAGAAGGTACCCAAGGCTGAAGCACCCATCACTGGCGCCAATTTTCTAAATGAGTAGGGGAAACTTGGATGAGACATAATTATCTATCATTAGCTTTAAGTACAAGATGTTATACTTCATTTTACTGATCAACTGAAAATATTGTAACTTACACTCAACCCATACAATGTTAGATTGGCATCTAATGATTATCAGTCATTTTCGTTCTCGTGTTTTCCCTTACTTCCATGCCGTACCCCTGCCCTGTCTTTCTCCTCTTGTCTTCCGCAGAGTCTGATTATTGGATCTACCACCCGCCCACTCACCTCCTCACTAGTTCGACATTTTAGGGCCATTGCTTTTTCTCCTTCACTTAGCACACTATGTGTTTCCCTCTTGCTACTCGCGGGACTGTTGTTGTGATTATTGCCTAATTGCAACATCAAATTATTGCCCAATACTTCTTCAACTCACAATGTAGGTATCACTCCAAGACAAAGGGACAATAAACCACCCAAAAATTCGAAATTAAGCACTGGAAACTATCAATTGCGCAAAGTTATGGCCCTCAAATCCATGCTTCATGATTTTTTTATTAAGTAACAACATTAGTCATTAAGACTAACATATTTGTCAAGAATGTGCTTAATAGGTCATAAGGATGCAATGCAAGAGAAATCCATGAAGCTAGGACGAAGATGTAAGCAAAACAGGAAAAGACTTAGAGAAATTGTGTACATCAGATGTTTGATGTGAAGAAAACTACAAGCACTAGAGTTTGCTACATGTACTTCAAAGTAAAAGTGTTCAAGACGCTTGATAATCTAGTGAGCAAACGATTTTGTGGTAGCATCGGACGAAGCAACAACGTATTACCCCACAGAAGGCATGAGTTTAAGATCTTGGTGTTTGTACACACAGTGGCAGATGCAGGATGAGAATCAAGGGGGGGCTAAAACAATGGAGATGTTGATTTGCATGAAGATTTAACGGTGATTTGAGGTTTTTGCTACAGTGTTTTTAGTGGTAAATCCAGTCATTAGGGGGCTGGAGCCCACCCAGCCCCCCCTGTAGATCCGCCGTTGTGTACACACCAAATGATCTACTGCAGAATAAAGGAACGAGCACTGGAGTTTTGCATTGTAACTTCAATGGCCACATAGCTAATGTGATAGGATTTGAAGAGCTAACCAGATGTTCCTGTGATTTGGCTGTGAACATCATACAATACCACATGAGTTCACCAGTAACTTGAGGCTGTGTCCAACAACTAGTTGATGAGAAGTTGTACACCTCGGATGATCTGGTGTATACACAAGAGTGCCTATAGAATCATTCTGTGAGTACATTTGACCAATGGGCAATGGTTACTTTTGGTTGACTAGTCAAATTATACACCTATCCTTGCATTCATTTGGGGTTGCTCGAGTTGTTGAAGACCATAGGCAAGCATAGGCATTTGAGAATAGCTCAAAACTATCAAAGTGGTAAAGTGATCATCCAAGGGTATTAGTACAAGCATGAGAGAGAGAGAGAGAGAGAGAGAGAGAGAGAGAGTAGATGTATAAGCCTAGTATGATAGAGTGATCTCAAGTTGTTTTTGGTTCTGCGGTGAACCATACTTGTACAGTTGTACCCAAGGTGTAGCCTTGGGTCCTTTATGGCCCGACAACATCCTTGCTGGCCCTTTGCCTTAGTATGGAGCAGTGACAAAGATATTGTGCGAGGACGAGGAGGCCCCTTTGTTCCTTACTAGATCAAACTCCATAGTGAAGAAGTGTCAAGTGACTGAATGAGAGGTTGCTTGTGAGGCTTGCTTTTGTAGTGAGTGGCTTATCCATCTTGGCGGAGTCTTTGTGGCATATAGTCTAAGGTTAAACGGGAGAGAGCCTTAGTAACTGGGAGAATGATGTCCTTGGTGGTATATTCATTGACTATGGGTGGGGTTTTGCTCACCAATACCATCGGATAAACCTTCGTGATGTGCTTGCACCCTTTTTTCTCATCACATTACTTACCATGTTTTTGTTTTCACACTTGCTTGAGTTCTATTGTATTCACTTACATTCCTAGAGTACTTTGTTAGTGTAGTTATTAATAGGAGTATAGGACTGTGCTCTAGGTTGCAGAGCTCTTTGTGATGGGGGTAAAACACTATAGATAAACCTTATAGCACATGGTTTAGGTTTGTCTTTGAGCAAAATTCATTATTCCTTTCCCCTCTTAGGATTCCTGGCCAGGCACTGTACCGTTCCTTTCAGCATAGGAAAAACACAGTTCAGATTTTTGGACTTGCATACGGCGCCATTAAGTGTTATTAGCACTGTGTTGTTATCAGATTTGTAGAGTTTTTTTTAGGAACTTCAGATTTGTAGAGTTGTACCACAGCACCATATACCACTATTAAAAGCAAACCAAGTTGTTGAAAGGCCCATGTAATAAACCTCAAACTATTCTTGTCTAAAAAAAACTTCAAACTGCCCTAGTAGCACATGCATATAGGATGCACGTACGATGATTCATATGATTAAATATGCGGTAATGATACAGTGAGGACGTCCGAACGACGTCGGACGCACCCGACGGACACGACGCGATTCAACCGCACGCACCCGAGCGTGCGTCCACTCGACCGCCCCGCCCGCTCGTCCTTATCCGCTCGTCGATTCGCTCACCTCCCTCCTCCCCACTCGCTCGCATCCTCTCCGCTCCATTTCTTTTCTCGTTTGCTCCGCTCCGCTCGCGCGCTCCTCCCCGTGCGTGCCTTTGTGCTGCTCCGGCGGCAAGCCCACCATCTTCCCTCCCCTCCCCCTTCCTTCCTTCCTCCCCTCCCTCCTCCCCTGCGCTTTTCTCCCCACTGCGACATGCTCGGCCTCCTCGCCACTGGAGTAGGGGCGACGGCGGCGGCATCCGGTGAGCCCGCCACCCTCCGCTCCCTACCTGATGCTCTCGTCCTCACGCGCCGCGAGATCCATGGGCTCCGACGAGGTAGGTGGGAAAGGATCTGGATCTGAGGCGCCCCTCCCCCGCGCTCCCCCCTCTGGATCTCGATCTTGTCCCTCCTCTTCCTCCCCCCTCCTCCTCCTCCTCCTCGTCCCCCTCTGGATCTATGGTTTTGATGGTGGCTACAGTTTTATGGCGAGACAGATCTAAGCTACATGCAACAGATGATATGAAGCATGATTCTCTGATGTTGCAGCAGCTTCTTCTCCTTTGTTGCAGCAGCTTCTTCTCCTTGTGGCGAGTCAGATCTAAGTTACATGGCAACAAATGATGTGAAGCACGATTCTCTGATGTTGCAGTAGCTTCTTCTCCTTTGTTGCATTAGCTTCTTCTTCTTGTTGCAGCAACTTTTTCTCCTTGTTGCAGTAACTTCTTCTCCTTTGTTGCAATAGCTTCTTTCTCCTTGTTGCAGTAGCTTCTTCTCCTTTTTATGCAATAGCTTCTTATCCTTGTTGCAGCAACTTTCTTCTCCTTTGTTGCAATAGCTTTCTTTTTTCCCTGTTGCAGTAGCTGTCTTGTCCTTGTTGCAGTAGTATTTCTCCTTTGTTGCATTAGGTGTTTTTCAATGTTTCAACAGTTTTTTTTGTTTGTTTCACCAGTTTCTGTTTGTGTTTCATTAGGTGTCTTCCGATGTTTCAATAGCTTTTTTCGTTTTGTTTCAACAGTTTTTTTCGTTTGTTTCATCAGACGCCCTTTGATGTTGCAATAGCTTTTTTCTCCCTTGTTTGCAGTTGGGGGGGTTGGACTATGGTGGTGAGCTAGTGGCGGGGGCAGAGGGTGCTAGGGTCAGTGAGGTTGGGGGGCAGGACACATCCGTGCGCGCGGGGGAGGTGGGGGACACCTTTCTTCTCCGTGCGGGGGTGGGTCGGGGTGGTCTTCTCCGTACTCCCCCGCGCGGTGAGAGGGGGGGCTTGGTGTAAGCTGGCGGCGGGGCTCCGTGCGGGAGGCGGGCCGGGGGATTCGCGGGTGCGGGAGCAGGGCGGGGGCGTACGGGGCGGGACGGGTGGGGGCGCTCGCGTGGTTTTTGCATTGTCCGGACGCGGCTCTGGAGCCGGGCGTCCGGGCGCTAGCAACGCCGATAAATATGTCACAGTGATGTAGTCACCCCAAGTTAATTAATCTACATACTGATGAAACATGTACACCCCACCACCAGCACCGTTCAACAGCAAAGTCATCATGTCTTCCGACTTAAGCTAGCCCGACGTACTCCCTGTCACTCACGGAAAGCTAGCCAATAATTAGCCACTACAATCAGAGGCCCTCACATGCCCGTGCAGTGCGAGCTCAGAGATTAGCAGGCTGGCCGCTGGTGGCATGGCATGCATGCCATGGCATGGCGGACGCGCGCCATGCATGTCCAGGACCTGACGACTCACGTGCCCAGTGAGCTAGCTTATGCTCTGTGATGTACATGTACGTGCCTCCATGCAGACATGCAATGCAAGCTGATCCAAAGCACGGCCACGGCGCACGGCGGCGGGCTATCATCAGCAGCAGCAGATCGAAGAGTGGCTCTTGATCTGCGTACGTCGCGATCTGGAGGACCACGCCGGTCGATCGGACGGCTCGCGCTTGAATTCAGGACCAGAGACCCCGATCGACAAGAGGTAGTGAAGCCCTGGGTGCATCTACTGTGCCTCTGTCAGTTACTTTGGCGACGTGGGTTCCAATCCCGCCGGCCGGCCGTGACGAACACAGCAGCGGCGGCACAGTAAGGGTGTACAGTTAGAGACAACAGCTGGATCAGTTGCAGAGAGGGGTAGCCGGCCGGGCATGGTGCTGATGCTGAGATGCTACTGCCTACAGGGTGCAGCCAGGAGGCAGCAGCCCCCAGCGATCTAGCATGCATGCGGCCTGCAGCCGCGAGGGCCAGATCGAGGACCCATTCTCCTGGGGCGCCTAGTCTCCACATGCCACCCAGAGCCGTCACAGGCAACGAGGCCACAGGGTTCCGACAGGGTGAACAGTGGGATACATAGAACCCTACCATCGGTAGATGGTGGTTACTAACTAATCTGGATGCAAACTAGCTAAGCAATCAATAAAGCATTATGTTAGTTCCATATGCATGCATGCTAGCAACAGCTAACAGGGCTAACTAGTTATTAATTAATTAATTAGAAGCTACATGGCGGTGCTTGGTGTGTAGTATTAAGGTCTGCACAACAACAAATTCAGCAAGAATTTAATTAAGAAGCAGCAGGTGGTTAGATCAAGAACGAAGTGAATGTGTGTATAAAACATGTTGTGCAGACATACCCAGCCGCCGGAGTGGCTAGCCTAGACCAGGCCCTTCCCTATCCTGGCATCATATGCACATCTGTGTTTCTCCAAGCTCTTGCTCCACTAATGGAGGCAAAGGACGGAGCTCTAACAAGCGCCGCACCTCAGTTTTTCACCCATCCTCCGCCATTGCATGGAGATTGGAGCATCACTGAAACAGTAGAAAGTACAGTACTAGGCTGCTACTCCACACCACCGATTGTTGGAGGCAAAAGGCAAAAGGTCTCTCAAGAATTTAAGAGCTCTCTCCTGGGCTCGCTCCTGGCTGCTCCACAAATTCATTAATTCTTAAGGCTTAGATATGTTCTCATAGTTCACACAAAAACATTCAGTTAGTCTCTTTTTATTTTCTTGTGTATGTACACACTTATAAGTTATATATAGAACCTCCCTACAGTGTTCACCAAAGATTTTGCATTGGCACCAATAATACTCTTTATCTTTGTCGCGCAGCTGGAAAACATGTTCATGTTACTGCTTAGTTATGAGTGTGTGCATAGATAACACACCACAAGGAATGGTACGGCGCCAAATTAATGTTTTCTGGAAAATAATCATGTACTAGGATACCTGCACAGCTACAGTCAATAGTACTACGGCTACTTCCAAATCTGACACCCAGAAAAATAACTCGAGTAACGCAGTTTAGTTAAGCATAATAATCACCTAACGAAAATGAGTCGATCTGGGCCTCCATGCTTCTGAAGAATTCGTCGCCTTCCTGGATTGGTCTTGTGAGCTCCTGTCTGTACCTTACCAACATGTGACAATAGATCTCCTGCACACACAAACGCATCATGTAGATCCATTGTTTCAGCCAGATATCCACAATCAGAAAATCCAGAAGTTAATATATACATATGTTGTTACCATGAACTGATCGAGCTCTGGGTCTGCTGGTCGTTGTTCTTGCCTGTCATCTGAATTCATTTCGACCTCGTCGGCGAGGGCGGAAAGCCGACCGACAATCTCCAGCGGCGCTCCAACCTCAAGTAACAAAAATACAAAGAGAATTTCCTCAGGGAAATTGGAGAATATATAAAGGAGATAGAGCACATAAAAATCAAGAAACCATACTTTAATTTTCCTCTCTCACAAATTAGCAATAGAATTGTATATCTCCTGGAAATCTGAGTGCATACATACCTTCCGGCAATCTATGAAGGCTCTCAAGAGAGCCGGATAGAGAGGGTGAGACATGATCTTCGCTTTGATTATTTCGGATCCCCTCTCGCTGTTGGACTGTCTAGAAGGATCTGAGACGGCCGAAGGCGGCGGCGGTGTTGGCGCCTCCGCCGGCGGTGAAGATGACGTGGTGGAGGCTCTGTGATCTAAGGCGAGGTAGAAGGGCGTCGTGGTGGCCGCCTTTGAGCCGCTCGCAAGAGCAGGCAGCTGCTCCTCCATGCCTGCAGGTCGCCTAGCTATCTGGAGATATTTGATTGTTTAAGGAATGGAGGAGGAGGCATTAGGGCAAGGTAAGTCTTTTTATTGGTTTAATTTGCCTTCGATTCGATTCTGGTTCTGGATATGACACACACACACACACACACACACACACACACACACACACACACACACACACACACACACACACGCAGATACAGTAGCTGGATAGTCATAGCTCATGGGACACAAATTGAAGGGCCCAAATAATGGAACGGGGAGGGGGCATGCTCGCTGTTGCCTGTTGGTCGAGTTGTTGCTGAAGAAAAGAAATAGCTGTACGATCGTACCGTCCCCGGAACAATCTTGTCAATTTATTTGGTTTTTTTTCTCTGAACTAGCAAGGCCAGACCCGGAACAATCTGATCAACTTTCCGTTTTCTCTGAACTACAAGGCCACCCGTGCATACATATATAGATACACAGCAGCTGGTATATTGTTTGATTTTATGTATTTTATTATTTTTCTTGCACTCTATTCTCACTAGTCTTTCATGTCCTACTCTATAGTCAATGCTTCATTAGCGTTGCTTGTCACCACAAGTAATTATATTATAGGTTCACCGTGAGTGAATGATGCAGCGGCGGAATCAGACACTTTTAGGAGCCCGGACGAGTCTTATTATGCAAAAATATTTACCTAGAAAATATACTATTTCTCTATGATACATAGAAAATCTTCCTTTGCGCTTTGCTGACGAGACCGGGCAGGCCCAAGCATGGTACAATGGCTCCATCAACGTTCCTTTTCGTTGTTACTAGATGTCAAATGCATAGTTGACATTATCAAATTTTATCTTTTGAAAAATTTCTATGTTACTTTTTAATCTCATTTTTTAGAGGCGGCTCTATATATGCCTGGAGCATTAGTAGAGGCGGCTCTGTATAGATCTGCCTTTATAAATGCATCTTTAAAGGCAGCTAGAATTTTCAGCCGCCCTTGATACTGCCACCTTTTTTTAGAAGCGGCTCGTAATACCAGCCGTCTCTAAAGATGCATTTGTAGAGGCGGTTGGGTTAGTGGACCCCAAAGGTCGTCACTATAGATGTGGTTTTTGATTGAGCTGTCTCTACCCTAAAAACTCGGTGTCTCTACAAATTGATTATGTGGTAGTGTCCTCCATATTGAACTGCATTTATTTTTTCTTATATTTGATATACAAAACATTTTAAATTGTCTCCTTTTATTCAAGACGAAGATTGATTCACTTAGCCAACAATAAAACGACTATTTTTTATGACAATATTTTTTGTAATAAAAAATACGCATAAGGGTATTTTTGTTTTTAAAAATAGAAGTGGTGGCTCATTTATCAACATGAAGAAGGGACACTTTGATTTTATTTTCTTTGATTAATGTGCAATTTCTAGGCCTTACGAATTATGTGGATGTTTTTTATTGCTAAATACTAAGACAATAGACTAATCTAGGCTAGCTATGCATCTAGACATAAAGTCTAGAATATCTGTGATTATCTCATTATCAAGAAATCTCATCTGAACCCACAATTTCAACATTGTTTTCCCTGTTGTATTACACATTTTTTAATCTAAATTTCCATTAATTGTTGTCAAACCGTGCATTTATACAAGTTGGCCGGTCCAATATATAGAATTTTGGGAATATTATGCATTTTACTAAATGTAGAAACTAACTCCCTCACTTCTATTTGATCAAGTTTAAACATTTACAATATTTAGCATGCCTTACAATCTAACACATTGTAACTTGGTCATCCCACCAATTGAGTGTCTTCAATCTATTACCTTTTTCTTCTAAGAATAATGGAAGGACCTCTGCATTTTTTTCTGCTAATTTCTTGTTGGAGTTCATACACATTCACAATATTCAGAAAAATTTTAACTTCTCAAAATTATTCAAATAGATATTCATATAGATTGATTTCTAATTTTATTAGAGTCCTCATATCAGAAAGGGAGTCTGGTATAGAGTCAAAATATTATGTAGTTTTCAAATCAAATTGTTTTCATAAAAACAGATTTCATTATAGAGTTGTGCTTGATGTCGCATATTTTTTTCTAGATGCTTTATGCTGATATATTATATTGTGTACAAATCCAATGCCGGAACTATGTTTATCTACTTGGAGAGTGCCTTTTTTATGTAATGCTAGATCTAATTTTGTGTGTGGTGATAGGTTAATTTGATTCGATTTGAAACAGTAGGAACCATGTATTCATGCTTATACTTTTTTTCTTGGACAAGTGTCAATGAATAGCACAATATGCAGTACCTAAAAATCCAGCTGAAATACCAAACTAAGAAGAGAAATATTATACGCCAGTTTAGAGTGCACATCAACAAATAAATGCCCTCTCTACTTATCTCACCATCACGAAAGGTAAGTCTCTACTGCACATCAATAAATTAGGTTTATGCTAATAGTTATACTAATTTGTTGTAAGACAAAAACACTATTTATTAGATGAAAAGTAGTTCAAGCCAACAGGGTGCTAGATTAATTACAGCTGATGGACCATTCAATCCTTTCAGTGACCTACCATGCTGATCATCTTTATTGCAGGAAACAGATGGGCCTTCCGGTCCGTACTTACGAACGCACGCGCACAGAGGCCAATTGTTCGGGGTTTTTTTTTTCGACGAGGCCAATTGTTCGCTTTCGCAATAGATATACTACTCTTTATTAGAGTTCAGACACAACGGCAATAAACTTGCATGGGCTTCGTTTTCCTGCAACCTGCGATATGTCTTTTGGAGGTTAAATACTGAGCGTCGTTCTGCAGTTAGCTCCAATCTTCTATCTATACCTAAATAGAAGAATCCTACTAATATATTTTCATGTGATTTTGTAAAGCCATGTCATCAAAAAGTCTCACGAGTCACTAACTTCTAAGTCATGTCAATCGTATCTGCAGCCCAATCGTCTCCGCTTATCTATAGCTTGGCCATCTTATGACACTCTTAATACAGACTCCGTCATAGTTTCTATGGTTATTTATTATTCCTCTATTTATTGATTTTTCTGATATGACACCATATTTATAGAAGAAAGAGAGGGAAAACAGCAAACCGAGTCTAACGTAGTCTCCATGTCTTCACGTGCAACGAGACCGTCGAAACTATCCAATACAGCGTTGGGGAGGAGAGCTCGGTTTCCATCTGCGACTACGGATCCTGTGCGCGCCGCTGGTGAAGCACCGCTCCTGCGGCCGCCGCCGTCACGGAGCCCGCTCGCTCGCGCGGGTACCGACGTGATCTCGCGCGCCGCCGCCATGGAGTCTCGCGCAGCCATCGACGTGCCCGCTCGGTGGCGCGGCGGCCATCGACGTCATCATCTGGGAGGCGTGCGCCTTCGCTGCCTTGGCCGCGGTGCTCGTCGCCGGTGTCACCTGGTGCCTGAGCGTCGCGGCCGCGGGTCGTGCTGCCGGCGGCGCGACGTTTCCCAGCGCAGCGCCAGCAGGCAAAGCCAGCGGAGTGTGCGGGCTTGCCGAAATAGACATCAGCGCGCTGCCCCACGTCCCCGTACCAGCACCGCCTCGGCCATCGACGTGCGCCCCGGAGCTGCCTCGCTTGCGCGGCCACGCCTCGTCGAGGAGCTCGCGCCTCGCGTGGCCTTCCCCTGCTACTACGAAGAGTTCACGTCGTCGAGTATGCGGCGGGTGTCCTCACGAACGAGCAGCAAGCAGGTAAAGAAGGCTTCAGCCACGGACCGGCACGCGGCCACAGGCTTACTTGCCCGCACAGGATCTGAAGGATTGGGGAAAGATGTTGGTTTGATGTTTCTTCGTGAACCCTGTTACGAAATATGCGTTGGTGAGTATAGTTTCCTGCGCCCTGTTTAGTTTCCAAAAATTTTGCAAAATTTTTCAGATTCTTCGTCACATCGAATCTTTGAACATATGCATGAAGCATTAAATATAGATAAAAAATAAAACTAATTACACAGTTTAGACGAAATGGACGAGACGAATCTTTTAATCCTAATTAGACCATGATTGGACACTAATTGCCAAATAACAACGAAACTTGGTATAGTGCCCTTTAAAAAAAAAATCTAAACCGGCCCTTAGAAGCTGCCCGGTGGTTTCTGCGCTGGGAGCGCGCGTCTCTCCGTTAGTCCGTTTCATATCATGTGGCCGCCCTTCGTATTCTCCGCTTCCTCCACCCATGATAGCTGCTTCCTCCACCCACGCTATAAAACTGAACCATCCCTCGAGGCGTCCATCTCTCAACCGCATGTCTAAGAGAGCAAGAGTCATCACTGACGGGATACCGGCGTCCTGCCCTTCCTCAACGAGCCCGTCAGTTTTCTTTACCATTGCTGGTGCCCGCGTCCATCGAATTCGCCGATTCAGTTGGGGGAGAAGTCAATGCAAGCACCTAGGGCCTGATCACGACGGAGGAAGCTTGATACATCCGGAGGAGGGTTGGTGACTGACATCGACGAAACGATAGGCAAAAGCGGTGTCCCGAACGGAGAGATGGTGCTAGGCGATTGCGATTTGTTAGCGGGCCCCACATGTATAGACCAACCAAATTTCAGTATTTTTTCAGGGAAACCCAATTTCAGTATTGTGCTATATATATACGACCAGCTGAGAAGCTCCAAAGGCACTTTTACATGTTGGACGTCAGTAGTGGTATGCCTTTCTCTTTTTTTGTCATATTTATTTATACATCCATTTCTTTATAAAGAGATATATAATGTTTGGTCAATAGGTGCTTTATCAGGCTTGGATCATTGTTTTCTATTAAAATTTTTAGCTACATTCACGAAGAAGCCAAGGAATATTGCATATAGTATATAGGTGCATTTTTCTCTACATGAAGGGAAGTGTCTAATAAAAGTTGCTAAAAATGACATGTTTTCTCCTATGTACAACGTTACAAAATTCCCGCAGCAACACGCGGGACATCATCTAGTTTTATATAGTCTTCTATACATGGTCGTTTTCATTTTGATGAAGACATGAACTTCCATCCATTTAAGAGAAGTGTAACTAGCAAGGTTGCTACAAGAACATGGAATTTTTCCCCAAATCCTATGTTTTTACTTTTTTTTACGAAATTAAGTGAGCTGTTTTCTATTGAACCTTTATGATTCATGTGAAATTCCTTCGTTATAAATGGGGGCTTAGAAACACAAGACAAAAAAAACTAGTGTTCTGTGCATGTGCTTGCGTGTGTTATATATGTTAGTGCGAGTGATGAATTAAGATTGATTTTTTTTGTGAGTAAAAGAGTGTTGCCTGCTGAGTTTCGTCAGTCGCAAATTGTTTGCTATGTAATTAACTCTTTGTGAACTTTGTTGGGGATCCTTGTGAGGCTTGCTTGCAAGGATCATGTTGGTCCTGCTAAGCCTAGACTTACTAGGACCATGTGTTGTAACTCTCCTCTCCTCTTAATGAAAAACATGCTTAGACAGGGTCACGAAAAGGAAAAGTGTGTTGCCTTTTTATAGATCAAAAGCGAGTGTTGTTGATTATATTTTTCAAGAAATACAATTGCGATCATTTCCAAGAAACTTATGAATAAGAATGTGAGCATGTGCCCGCCATTCGTCTAGCTACTTATTACTTTTTTATGAAATTGGAGGGGCCGCAGCCCCTACAGGAATTTATTAAAAGGAAACAAAATTACAGAGTTAAGATACAGGAAAACTGGAAAGGAAATTAAAACAACTTAAGAGACAAAGAAAGAAAGAAAAAAATTGAGGGAGCTATCCTTGACCCTACTTAATCCCAAATTTGTATCCATTGGTTATACAACTATGAGGTGCTGTCTTTTGCTCTCAGCATCGTTAAGGTCAATTCCTTGCGAAAAGAGATCTTGCAATTCTGGATGTTTGGCCCTATTCCATTGAAAATCAAGGCATTACTGGTTCCCCAAATTAGTCCAGCAAATCAGGATCACAGCAGTCAGGGAAAACTCTGAGTTTAACTGATCTTTAAACACAAGAACTATTTCTGGGAAGCTGAACTGTGAAGGCAAATTCAAATTCAGGATTCCCCAGCAAGATTTAGCAAAAGGACATTCAAGGAATAAGTGGAACATAGTTTCCTCAGTTGCGGATTGGCATAGCTCACAATTGTAAGATTCCAAGTGCATGTTTTTCCTTCGAAGAATATCCCTGATACTTAGTCTATCCTTTAGTTGTAATAAAAAAAGGCCTTATGTTTTGGTTGACAGTAAGTTTTCCAGAGCCAACCGAAGACAGGGCGTACCTGAGGGTCTCCTATCATCCTTTTATAGGCCTTTGAAGCAGAAAAAAATGAGCCCCAAGCATAACTCCACAAGTCACTTTCATTGTCCAGATTTAGATTTTCCAAGAGGTTCATCATTACCTGAAGTTGAGAGAAAGCCTGGGCTGACATTGGAATGTGAAACAGCTTATTGAGTTGGTTGTGAGCCACGGCCTTGTCCACTGAGATTCTATTGTTTTTGCTAAATGAGTGTAACTCAGGGAATCTCATCTTTGCTGCACGAACTGGGCCATCCATCCAGTTATCCTCCCAAAGTAAGCAGGACCGTCCATTATGAATCTGCACCACTGTTAATTCTTTGAATTTGTTCAGGATCTTCAAATTAGCTTTCCACCAAAAACTGCCCTTCTTTTGCACCCCTGGAAGTTTACCATTGGAGTAATGCTTTTCCCAGACCAAGGTCACCCAAGGAACTTCCACTCTGTTCAGCTGCCTAATGAGCTAATTGATCGACATGAGATTTTAACCAACCTCTTTATAGTCTAATTCTCCTTCAACGAGAAAAGAAATGCACTTGCACTACCAGACCTAGGATTATTCCGATTGGTTCTAGTCACTGCTGATAGTTTTCTAAAAACCGACGGGAAAGTCAGAAACTCTCAGGAACTAAATACGAAATCCCATCGAACAGAGAAAACGACGGTAAATACCTTTCCCGTCGGTGTTGAATCGACGGTAAATACCTTTCCGCCGGCCGTTAGGAATATATTTCTTGTTGGTTTTTAGGCTTCTCCTGACGGTTTCTAGCCGCCAAGAAAAAAATGTGGTCTAGTAGTGTTGGATGTGCTTTATCTCTGTGTTTTCCTTTAATACAATGTCTCTATTTGATGGGAATTAGGGGTGAAAGTGGAAGTGGAGTTAATATCTCATTTACCAAGAATCGTTTCTGATAAAAGTGATATTGTTTATGACCATTTCATACCATTTCCATATTTATTGTTTTCAGCACTATATTATAGTCGTCACTTATTAGCTGAATTGAAAATATAGCAAGTCTCC
Source organism: Saccharum hybrid cultivar R570 (assembly GCA_038087645.1). Classification (NCBI taxonomy): domain Eukaryota; kingdom Viridiplantae; phylum Streptophyta; class Magnoliopsida; order Poales; family Poaceae; genus Saccharum; species Saccharum hybrid cultivar. The sequence goes on along the minus strand of JAQSUU010000001.1, from coordinate 29,868,071 downwards.
AATCGACTAGAAATTGTTTCTGTATAGAAGATATCGTTACCGACTATTCTCATCCCTAGATAGGATACTGCCAGGATTATGGTATGTTTGCCATTTTCACATAACGAATTTGAAAATTTTGGTAGTGTTAACAAGTTCTCTCATCATTCACACAGGAGCATAGGGAAAAAAATCTTAAGCGATTGCCTCTCTTATAGTGGTAAATAATCTTGGGGACCCTTGTTTATGTACATATATATATAGCCAAACCAGACCACAAAATCAAGTCGATTTGAGTTTTGCCCTATCTTTTGTCCCGTTGGACTGAAGTGAAACTGTTGTATTCACAGTCTAGTCGATCTAGTTAATATCACAAAAATACTTAAAAAGAAAAAAATCTGTATAAAATATTTTTTTGTTTTTATGAGGATGCCGATGTTTCGTTGACTTGTGGCCTTTTCCTGGTGGCTCCCCCCCCCCCCCCCCCCCCCCCCCCCTGCACAGGAACGATTGCCAAGGAGTCAAGGACTGGAGGATGCATGAAGCATGAGTATTAAATTTGTGCTCCTACTGCTACCAGCGACAGCAAGAAATGGGTGGTGAAGTTAGGATGGATGCTGCATTGCTGCCTGCATGCTCAAGTGGTTGCAGATCGATCGAGACAGGTTTCAGACAAGGTGTTTTAATGCTTAACGATGCAGATCTGTGCACCTTTAATCAATGGTTCATGCGTAGGATCCCTACAAGCAGGTACGAACGAACAGTATCTTGTGTGGGAATGGCACCCTTTGTCACGCTCAATGGTACTTCCTCGGTTCTTAAAAAAAATGTATAATTCTAGGTGCATCCTCGGTTAAACTATATAAAATTTGATCAACTATATAGATAAAAATATTAATATTTATATATATTATGAATATGTTTCATAACGAATATAATAATAATATTTATTTATTTATTTAATAACATTTTTATATAAATTTAGTCAAACCTGACGTATTTTAATATAGCAGTGCTCATGCGCCACACAATGCAGATGATGGTGCTGTTCCTCTATTCAGTGTCCGTAGCCTGTTGCTGTCTCGCATGCATGGATGTAGCTGCATCAGGTTTTCAGGGCTCAGAGTGTACGTACAAGCTCGTGACATGGAGTTACAAACTAGTCCTACAATATATCTCCCACAAGGGGGGCAAGCGTACCACCCACCCACAACATATTATTTCTGACAGTAACTATACACTCCATCAAGCACAGCATGCGTGCATTATTAATTTTCTACTGGCACTGTACTTGAGTATTATTACTCCTAGCTATATGTTTATTTTGGTGATGTTCCAGACACGTACATATGCATCACACTGTAATTTTTTGTACTGACGTGACTAAAACTTATGCTGCCATATGCATGGTGGCGGTCAGCTGGGGCGCGCGCACGTAATTCTGGGGACCAATACGCCGCAGTTTTTGTCGCAAAACTAACATACATCATCTGCGGCCTGCATGTGCTAGTGTTAATTTTCTATTCGTCCTTGAGGCTTGAGATCAATCATGCATCCGGACTGGATTAGTCCAGTGCATGAAAGTGGAAGGAGCGCAGCGGGGGGGCGAATCGAAACGCGCGCGCGATTCGCGGGCTGCGGCATCCGGCCTGTAGCTCTGGCCTCCACTTCTGGGTTTGGTCACTCACACATCAATTCTCCCTCAAGCGGCGTACACGTATATACTGGGGGACATGACAGTCGCTTTATTCCCTTGTTTGATTTGAGTTAAGTTATTAGTTGTGGACCATGCGTCTTGGACCAGTTGGACATGATCGTGGAATAGGCTTTTCTTGTGATCATTCCTCCGAGGATAAACCCACAGAGGTTCTCGGCAATTTCCACAAGATTGCCCTCATCGAGTTGACAAGTCTTAGTAGGGACCAGAGGAAATTGCAACGAAAAAACACTATGGCTGTGTTTGGTTCCCAAATTTAGAGTGTCAAAATTCACGGTAGTGACACTGTAGCATTTTGTTTGTATTTGGTAATAATTGTCCAACCGTTGAATAATTAGGCTCAAAACGTTCGTCTCGCAAAGTACAACCAAACTGTACAATTAGTTTTTGATTTTATCCACATTTAGCACTCCATTCATGTATCGCAAGTTTGATGTGACGGGAAATCTTTTTTTTACAGTGCACTTTTTAATGGATCTAAACATAGCCTAAGCCTAGAACATGCAATCATTGTCGAATCATCATCAATGTGTCCAAGAGGTGGGGGTAAGAGTGAATTGGACTAATTAAAATCCTCACGAAATTAAAACCAACTGATTAGCCCATTTCACTCTCTGGTGCCCAGTGCACGGAGAGGAAACAAGGGGGGCTATATTTTTTTGAATGGCAATTATACCAGGTAGCAGCAATATATTCTAAGCTTTCCTATCATTTCGTTTATTCTCTACAGCCTAGGCTTCCTACTTCTGATTTGTAGCTTTACAGAATAGCCTTTTACATAGCAACATAATGAGAAAAGTACCGCATGCAGTGACAGCACAGGGAAGAAGGGGGGCAAGAGCCCAGGTTCACCTCCAAGAGGCTCCCCCACTGCTTGTGCCTAAATTGTGATTCTAGCCTACCGCGCGAAGTTTTTGCACCATGGTTCGAACCCAAGTTTATCATGACAATTCTAATAAAGTAAATACATGAAAGTAAGTTGTACAAATGCAAATGGGAAGGGTTAGGAATACAACAATTTTTTTTTTCCTAAGGAGCACCTCGCAAGGTATTGCTCTCCCTTGATCCACACAAGGACCAGTGTTTTCAACGGGTTGATTCTTCATCACTACGGCACAATGAATCACCTACAACCGTTTACACCATGAGTTGGCCCTCTCACAAAGCCACTGAGAGATCACCAAGCTGTCTAGCCGTCTAGGTGATGCCGATTACAAGAGTAACAACCTCAAACTTCTACTTGACCTAACAAGCCTGATGATATGAGTGGAGCCACTTGTTATGCCCTGTTTGGTTGAGTTGTGGCTTTTGGAAAAGCCGTGTGGGTTGTAGCTTTTAAAAAAGTTATTGTGGGAAAGCAGTTGTGGGAAAAAGCAGAAGGCTGTTTGGTAGGACAGCTGTGGCTTTTGAAAAAATTGTAATCAGCAACCCCGCATGTCATATGCGACCCCACCTGTCAATCACTAAATTGTATATTTTTCTGTGCGTGTCTTCTTCCTTCTCAGTTCGTCCGTCTGCGCGGAGAGCAGGAGGTCGCCGTGGGGTGGCGCTCCTCCTTCGGCTGGCCGGGGAAGGCAGCGTCGAGCCTGTTCCCGCAGGGCCGAGAATGCGCTTTGCAGCTGGCCATGGAGAAGCAGTCACGTCGAAGACCTGCGCTCGCTCGCCGCGCCGGAGACGGAGACAGGGATAGGGGGGCGTCCTTCTTCCTTCTTCCTCCAGCTCGTGCGCCCGTCCTTCTTTCTTCTTCCTCGAGCTTGGGGTCGGCGCAGAGGCCGGGATGGGGCTAGGGCCGCCGCCGGGTAGGAGTATGGCCCGCGCCATCAGGATGGGGTAGGGGCAGGGCCTGCATCGCCGCCGGGGGTGAGCAGGGCCCGCGCGTCGTCGTCCGGGATGGGGGAACTAGCAGCGGATGGAAGGGGATGGGGAAGCAGCGGCTTGAAGGAGAGGAGAAGCGGTTGGACACATGGGATGGCTCCGACCTAGGCTGCGGCCAGCCTTGGGCGGGGCGGGTGGGGTAGCAGACCGGCGAACCCTAGTTGCAGGTCGCGGTTGCTGAAGGGGGTGACGGGAGGAGCGGACGCGAGTCGAACAGAAGTGCATCGTTATTGTCCCCTCATAACCAGTGGCATGTGGGTAATTTTGGGCTCAAAAACCAGTGAAAGCAGGGGAAGAGGTGATTTTGGATTTGTACTGTAGTGAAACCTGCTTTTGAGCAAAAGCTCATATGACTTTTGGGCTCTTTGACTGGTTTTTGGCTTTTGCAAAAGCAAAAGCGGGTTGGAAAGCTAACTAAAGGGACCGTTAATCTTTAAGCACTATAGAGTTCTTAATCTTGAATTAGCAAATCCAAATCACTCCAGTAGCCTATAAGATCCAATCAGGACCTAAATAAAACCAGAAGGCATGGCAGATAACAAAGCGCTCGCAGCAAGTTGGTCCATACCCGTATATATCTTCGCCGTACGTGCCAGAGAGTTAAGACAACCGGACAGCTCCTTAATTATGTCAGAGGAACAGAGTAATATACAGTAATTTCGAAGTGACAAAGTGCGTTCTTTTGTTAAAATCTTGTGAAAGTTACACTATTATGTTCTAGCAAAATACTAAGGTCGTTTCCTTTGGAAGTGTTTTTCATCCGAAAACAGTAGCGAGTTTTAAGGAATCTTATTTAACATGCACTTCAGCAAAAATAAAGCTGTTTTTCTTTCTTTCTAAAATCAACTAGAAACCTGCTTTACCGGCACCATAGTGCTTCGGTCACTGTGGGCTTGTGTAAGCAAACCCCACTAAAAATGCCATAAAAGGTCACGCGCTGAAAACAAGAAGAAGAAATCAGCGTGTATTAGAACATTATTCAATCGGTAATGCTGGGTCAGGCATACGAACGGACGGAGGCGGCCTCCTACGAATTTCCCCACTCGCTAACGCGTTGTCCGCTCGCTCCACCGCACCGTCCGCCTTCCCTGCTCCGCGCTACACCGCACTGCCTGCCTCCGCCGTGCTACTCGCTCGCCACGGCCACTCGACCACTCCACTGAGCTGGCAAGTCTCCACGACGAATGCTCTAACAAAAGCAGGCGATGGGAGGAGCTTTGTGTGATGCTGCCCCGCCGGCGAGTTGTCCACGCTGCTACCGCATTGGCGAGCTCCGCGTCGTCGTGAGCTCCACACACCGGTGTCGAGCTCCGTAATAACGAGCTTCCATTCCTCCAAGCAGCAAGGTGACATTACGCTGAAAGCGCATGTTGTAAGCATATGTTTCAAGTGTTTTAGATGTTTCAGTGGTCTGTTGCAAGTTTTTTATATCGATGTTGCCAAATTAAATCGGGATGTTGCACATGTTGCAATGACTATACACGAATGTTTCAAGTGTATGTTCCAAATGTTTCAACTGTTTCAGACGTATGTTGCAAGTGTTCATCTAGATGTTGCAAAAGTAGATCTGGATGTTGCATATACATACATGTTGCAAGCGTATATTTCAAGTATTTCAGGTGTTTCAGACGTATGTTGCAAATCTTCATATGGATATTGCATATGTTTTGCAATGATTACACGTGTTTTTAAGTTTTTCTGGTGTTTTGCATGTGTTTTAAAACGTATGTTGTAAGTGTTTCAATTGTTTTCGGACGTATGTTGCAAGTGTTTCATCTAGATGTTACAAAAGTAGATTTGGTGTTGGACATGTTGCAATGGGACCAACTTGCCACAGGCGCCTGCTGCAGCTGCTGGGACGCCGCCGTGGATCACCGTGCAGGCGCTTGAGGCCGGCCGCAGACTCATCCGCGGCGTAGCGTCCATAGGCGGGGGGAGGTGACTGGGACCCATGTGGGTTCCTACATGCGGGCGTGGTGGTCAAGCAAAATAGAACGAATGCGATGGTCGGTAAGCAGCCTGGGGTCCAGCGGTGGGGCATGCGAAAACAGGGCAGTGCGGGTTTTTTTTTGCGTGCGGTGTGGTCTCCCGTGCGAAGGAACGGAGGCATCCAAATTTTAGAGCGACTCTGGATGTCCGGACGCCCGTAACGCCGCCCTCAATCAATCAAGCGCAGAGGTGCACCACGCAAATCACTCAACGCCGTCACAGGCTCACGGAGTCACAGCACAACCACCCGCCAAACCGCGCAGAGCGTCGATCAATATATCGACACGCACGCGCGCCGCTCTTGTGAAGCCAACCACGCACGTACGACGTCGACGGCGGCCGCGAGTACTACCCAGGTCCCCAGCGCGCGCGGTCACCGTCCGACCCTGACACGCACGCACCCGGCGCTGGCGCGCGACGGGGACGCGGTCGACCGATGGGCGACGGGGCAACCGCCGGTGGGGGCATCGACCGAAAGCTTACGCATGCAGGAGAGAAAAAAAAAAGAGTTCGTGTGGCCGCTTCGCGCCGCACAGGTGGGCGCTCCCAGCACCAGCGCACAGGGTTTTTTTTACCGACCGGTCACCCCAAACCGCCGGCCTCCGGTTCCGGTTTACCGGTAACCGGTCGGTAACCGGTCGAATTTAAATTTGAATTCAAACGCGCCTTCGGTTCGGTTTGTCACCGGTTTACCGGACGGTTTGGAGTGGTAACCGCTCGGTTTAAGCGGTTTACCGCTCGGTTTGAGTTTGGAATTTTCTTTTTTCTTTTTTTTTTCAAACTTCTATACATATAAATAAATACTAAACGAACTCGAATTTGAAAATTTTTTACACCATTGGCTTCTATAAATCATGAACTATTTTTAGAAATTTTTTTCAGCATTTTTTGTTTTTTTTTTCAAATTTTAAATTTGAATTTGGGGGCCTTAACGGGCTGGGACCGGGATTTTTTTTCAAACTTCTATACGTATAAATAAATACTAAATGAACTCGAATTTGAAAATTTTTTACATCATTGGGTTCTATAAATCATGAACTATTTTTAGGAATTTTTTCAGCATTTTTTTAAATTTTAAATTTGAATTTGGAGAATACCTAACCGGACCGGACCGGAACCGATCCGGCCCGGTTAGGCCGGTAACCGTGGTAAACCGCGGTTTACCGAGCGGTTTTTTTAACCCTGCCAGCGCATGGCCGCCCCTGGCCTGCTGGCCTCACCGTAGTCGTAGGCCGATCAGAAACAAAAACGCAAACAGAAACACTGCTTTCAGCCTTCGGGCAGAGGCACCCACATAGCGTGGAAAATTAAACCTTGCCTATTTGATATTGCGTAGAGCCGTAGAGGTCATAGCTTGGTAGCGTTCACATTCAGCGGCCTTCGATCCCGGAGCTTGAATTCCAGTACCAGAGGAATGGCCTTATATTATCTCCTGGTTTCTGGTGATTTCAGAACTGGTTTCATTTGGACATCCGTCCTAAAAAAACCTTACATTACATTCTACTTTTATTCTAAATCAAATTATCTTAATAAATACCACCAAGTTCATACAAAAACATCGATATTTATAAATTAATAACTAAGTATCAGAGAAAAAGTTCACAATCCAGAGCTGGTTCGTCGGCCACCTAGCCATTGTCGTTGTTCCCCTTCTCTTCACTGATGTTGCTTAACAGTTACCATGTTCTTCTGCCGCAGCCATCCATTGCCACCAACATCACACTTGCCCACTTCTTCCACTGACCCCCTCTCCATCTAGCCTGCACGATTGCCCTTCATTGCCGATGCCACACATGCCTGCTTTATACACCGTTACCGTAGATCCTATTTATCATGGATCTTTGATGGATCTGTTCGCCATGGATCTTTACCTCAACTCCTCAAGTGAGATCCTATGCATGGAAGGACCCAGTGATTGATCCTCGCTGGACCTAGCGTCACTACCATAGAGGAGACTAGTAGAAGAGAGATGAGCTCACACTACCACGAAATCTCACTAGGAGGTCGGTGGAGAGGAGTTAGCAGAGAAAAGTTCGTATATCCCGAGTTAAATATTCTCCGTCCCAAAATAAATAACATTCTACAAAAACATGGGGACATCGTTTTCTAATGTGGAAGCTAATCATGGGTGCACACAACCAGATCTAGTAGATATCCTCAGGGGAACAAAAAAAAAAAGAGATGAGGGTGTATATATGTGTCTTTTGCCAGCGTCCTTAGTCTATTTAAAAAAATCAGTAAAGTTATTTATTTCGGGATAGGGTGAGTAGGAGAAAGATAAGGAGAATTTGAAACCAAACTTAGGAGTATAGGGAAATATAAATATCTGGAGCTTGACTTTATATTTGTGTTCCAATCTAGTAATAATTAAAAACTATTCTTTTACATGTTTTTGGGATATTATTATTACTTGGCCCGGCCGTGGGTGCACCGAGAGTGACGCAGGGGCGGTGACAAGGGGGCTGGCAGGGTCCCCCACCCCTTCTAAGGTTGCTTAGTACATACTAGTACTCCTCATTAGTTGTACTAATCCTAGAAATTATAGGTAAAATGACACCTCAACTAAGGTAAGAAAAAAAGTTCAATTAGAAATAAAATGCATCTCCCTATTGTGTTTTTCTCAAGACGGTTTTCAGTGCTAGTTTTCCAGTTGCAGAAATGACCCCACAGGCTTGTACTTTTACGTCTCTCTAAAATTACAATCATGGTTAAATCTTGGTTTATTCAAATTGCAATATCTTCTGATTGTGCAATTTTATATGGGTATATAAAATGAATATAATGTGAGTCGTTGGTTTTATGAACAATGTATCTTTTTATCTTCAATTTAAATAATTAGCACTTGTATGAAACGAAGAAAAAGAAAAGGATAGATCAAAGATGATTTATAGTTTTTATTAAGCCACCATCAAGGTCAATATTTTTTAAGTCAATACTAATGTTTAACACGGACTGGCGCCTTATATTTGAATTCTGCCTCCGCCGCCCCGGGAGTGACGTGCTGTGTGCTTTTCTCTATGGTGGCCAGGTGGGCGACTACCGGTTCATTTGTCGGCAGACATGCATGCAACACTTGATGCTGCAATCACGGTGAGACCACGATGGCAATCGATCCGGACCGGACGTAATCACGTAACATACGTCGTCATCACCTGGAGGCTCGACCTAGCTAGAGCGCTAACCCGTGCACGTGAGTGTGAGTCGTGACCAGCACGACCTGTTTCTGTGTGCGTAGTGTACGCAATACACGTGAGTCACGGGAATATCTGCAAGTAGAGTAGCTGCAGGTCCAGCCGGCCGGGCACGGGCAGATATACCTCACGAGTCGTACACCACATGTTGCAGCTCGGTAGCCGACTGGTCGGCGCGGTCCGCACTGCACCACCTCCTGACCTCCTCCTAGGATCGGTCATGTCAGCACCTGATTTGTAACCACGCTCCCATTCACGGGAGCGGAAGCGCAAGCGGACGACGAGACACGTACGGGAGGAGGAAACCGGTGCTGGAGTCCGATGTCTCAGCCTCCAAATCTCGGCCACTCATCCGATCCGTACGTACGGCACACAGCGACACAGACAAGGCAATGTCGTTGTTTCGTCGTGATTGGATAAATTTTACCAAATACTACAGGAACTTTATACACACTTTACACCCATCTAAACACGTCTGAAGTCAATAGCAAGCAGTGTGGTCAGGATTGCTATTGATTTGGTCAGGTAGGTCGGCCATCAATCTCGCTCTGTCCTGTGGTTTTGGATCTTGTGCTTCTGTCGTCGTCGGAGGAATAGCGTAATCTGAAGGGACGATCTGCGACGTGATATGCTTGGCCATGTTTAGTTTCTAAATTTTTTCAAGATTTTTCGTCACATCGAATGTTAGACACATGTATAGAGTATTAAATGTAGATAAAAAAACTAATTACACTGTTTAGTAGAAAACCACGAGACGAATCTTTTAAGCCTAATTAGTCCATGATTGGACAATAATTGACAAATACAAACAAAAGTGCTACAGTAGCCAAAGCCAAAAAAAATTCACAATCTAAACACACCCTTGGCATCCGGGGAGATGCTCCGTACGTACCATTTGCCCGGCTGGCGAGCTACTTCAACGACCAGGACAAATAATTGGGCCAGCCGATATATATACACCAAATTAATGCTATAAATAGTTGTTGTTTAAGTCGCCAAATGTGCAGTCGCAGCAACCGCTCCGCGTACACGGTGGAACATTGAAAAGGTTTTCGTGAAATGCACCGACTCTCAAGCGTTGTCCAACGTAACAAAAGAATCATTTGGTCCCAAATTAGCATTTTCACAGTTATTTCGCGAACGTTCTCTCTTACTTCCTTTTCACGCCACTCGATCTAAATGCATCGTGGGTTATATTTCACCTAGCTGGCTTGTGCCACTATATAACCGTTCATCTCACAAGAATATGTCTCTCTTGATTGTACGGATATCTATACTAAACCCAGTCAAGCATCTCAACTCAACCTTAGTCAGTCAAGCGAAATGCCCTATGAATATACCTTTGTGTTGCGCATTCAATTCCATCTCCATGTCGATGATGCCACACAAACATCCAACCTTCACCTTCATAAAATGAACAATGGTCATACATAAGAGTAACCAATCACGCTACCTTGACCATTGCCCATGGTAGCATGAAGCTCCTCCATCGTCCTCCATCAAGCCACTTGATCATCAACACAAATCGACACTTGGCTTGATATCATGAATGATGTGATCCACTTCATCACTTCACAGGGCCTTATTGGTGCATTGATCGTAGCCTTGCTTGCTCTTCACCGTTACCTTGGTCCATTAGCGCCAATCCCTCTACTCGTGCTTCACCGCCTCAATGGTCTATCGCACCCAAGCCACTAGCTTGCCCTTCACTCCTGTAACCAGCCCTTCATAGCCAAGCCTCGCCTTGATCTTCTCCACCGTCATATGAGACTATTTCATGTCTCATATTCAATACGCTCTTTCATCTCACTAGTTGAGCACTAGCATTACATGCACATGTCATCTCTCCACCATGGCTTTCATTGCTTGCTCAACCTAATGTGTGTGTGGACTAAGTACATGTTCATCTCACATGAAACATATTAGTCAACCTAAAGTTGTCACTCAATTACCTAAACCAACCAGGAATTTCAACGAGGCACATGGATTTCTTTATACTAGTTTAGAAGGGGTTCAACATTGAGCGCATTATACTTGTGCGCCATTTGATGGATATAGGGGTGACATGTTGAGGTTTAAGGTATTAGGAATTGACTAAGGGCTCCCTACCCCTCTTTATATAGACCGGGGGTAGGATTACAAATGGATTCATGCCCATTTATAGATTAATTTTCACGCTAGTTACAAAAGAGTCTCGATCTACTGGCCAATTTCCATGTACACATATCTATTGTTCCATGTCCGTCAAGTAGATGAAGTACCTCAGGGAGGATCCAGTCTGACCAATCAACCATCCCACCCCTTCCTATGGAGTTGGTTATGGCCTTAGTGAGGATACTTGTGGCCTATGTACTCAACAATAGCCATTGAGCCTCCATGCAATTTGAAGAATTAGATAGAGGGTTAGAAGCGGTCTTCTTTGTGTTCTTTTGATGTGCCCCTAAGCCTCTATTTAATTTGAAGAATTGAGTGGAGGGTTTGTGACGAGTATCTAATTAACATCAGGGTTATGTAAATCCCTGGGTTAGCGTTGTAATAGCATAATTAACCCCCTAATTGATTCTTCTATTTAGACACAAGCTCGAGGGCTACATCGAGCATGTGCGCTTACACGCCCCTGCTTGATTCCGGCCAAATTCCATGAGACCCAAGCCTCCATCACCCGGGGACTCTGGCTCTCCTCGACACGACCGCGACTCGTTCCCCCGGCGGCATGACCACTACTACACAAAATCTTTTAGGTGGCACTTGGGGCTGATTAACCGTGGCAGACAAACCTAAAAACCGCCACGATTAATAGGTTAACTGTGGCGGGCGGTGTAATGTACCCGCCATGGTTAATGTCTATTAACCGTGGCGGTTGTGATACAAAAACCGCCATCGTTAATCCGTTAACCGTGGCGAGTTCCCTAAAGCAACCGCCACGGTTAATGGGTCAATAACCGTGGCGGTTGTTTTATGTTGCCCACCATGGTTAAGACTGGAACTATATAACAGCAGCCACCCCCCTTCTTTCCCGTGGCTCCACCTCCATTTTTTAGGGTTTTGAGCTCAAAACCCTAAAATTGGCCACTTTAGGGGGGAAGGTTTTTCCCTTAGATTTGGTGAAGGGTGGCACCGCAAGAGGTTGATTTTTACTCTCCAACTCTCATTTTTCTCTCTTTTACATGATTTAGGTGCTTTTTCACTAGATCTAGATCTAGATCTAAATGGGAGGAGAGAGAATAGTAGATCTAGAGCTATTCCGATGCTTTTTTCTTATACAACTCTACTAATTTGACTTTTCACTGAGTTTGCAAGGAAACAGTCTTGGACAGGGATGAGTGGATGTACAAGACATCTAGGATGGATCTATCTTTCCTAGAAAATATGAGGAAGAAGTTCATGCCCGTTGCGCAAAAGCATCATCTGAGTCTGGATTGGGATCGCATGATTTGTTTGTGTAATGACAGCTAGAATCGGCTTGCCTAGAAAGATAACATGATGTAATCCCACCTTTTACGGTATGGTTTCATCAAGGATCTGAAATACATTGTGTGGAAGTATCACGGCAAAAAAGAGCCGAGTTCACCGATGCACCTGGGGGAACCTCATCGACGACATCGATGGTGGCGGCAAATGACGTAGGATAACAACCCTTAGCGGGAGCAGCAGCCACCAGCGATGACAATGCGAGTCGTGACTACATCACGATGGTTGATCTACTCCAAGATGTGGCAGATGATGATGGCAGTGGGAACAGTGACTAGGTGATTGATATGTTGTGTCATGAGGATGTAGAGCTTCTTGAGGAGATTGCTAACTGTTTGGACCACGATGATATTCTATTTGGAAATCCGAAGTGGCTCGAGAATTTTAGGGAGATGAAGCAGGCGACAATTGATCCCCTCTAAAAGGACGGCGGCAAATGTCCAAAGCATTGGACGACGCTGCGTTTCAACCTTTAGTTGCTGATGTGCAAGGCTCGCCACGGGTGGACCGACACTAGCTATAACAACCTGTTACGTATACTTGGTGACACGTATCTAGAGGGTAACAAGGTGCCCGCCAATACCTATTGGGTGAAGATGCTGATCAGGCCAGTGGTGATGCGCTTAAAAAGTTCCATGCATGTCCTAACCACTGTATTTTGTATCGGAGCAAGTATGAGAATTTGCAGAGTTGTCCGCACTGTGACGCGAGTCGATACAAGAAGAATGCCAGTTGTTGTGCGAATGAGGAGGGACCCTTGAGGGGGCCAAAGAAGAAGACGGCCAACAAGCAGATCTTGCCTCCTGAGGACGATGAAGAAGAGGGTTACACACAGAGGAAAAGTCCTGCTCTGTCGGTGTGGTACCTACCCATGATCGATCGGCTGCATGCACTATTTGGGAACCCAGAGTATGCCTAGCTCATGTCCTGGCATGCATCAGCTGAACATAAGAAGGATGATGGCAAGCTGCGACACCCCTCCGATGGCAAGTAGTGGAAGCAGTTCAACGCCATGTTCTCGAAGGAGTTTGGTGATGAGGCAAGGAATGTCAGGTTTGCGCTGAGTGCGGATAGGATGAATCCCTTCGATGACCTTAGCACCTCACACAACACCTGGCCGGTCACCCTCATCATCTACAACCTACCTTCTCACCTATGTCAGAAGCGCAGGTATCTTCTACTGACCATGGTTATCTCAGGACCGAGACAGCCCGGCAATGATAGAGACATGTTCCTAGAGCTGTTGATGGAGGACATGCAGAAACTATGGGTGGAAGGGGGTCAAGGCAATGGATGTGTCCCTAAAGGAGTTCACTCTAAAAGTCATTATCTTTGTCACCATCAGCGATTACCCTGATCTTTTTCATTGTTGGGGTAGATTAAAGGGAAGACCGGTTGTGTAGTTTGCATTGATGGTACCTGCTACACTTACCTTAGTGCATCTAAGAAGCTGGTGTACATGAGGCATAGGCGATTCCTCCCTAAGAAGCATAGGTACTGGCATCCTTCGATGAATCCGTACTTCAACAACCAGGAAGAGCCTCAAATCGATGAGTTGGAAAGGACGGGGTACGGGCAAAACGTATTTGACATGGTGAAGGGCATAAACGTCGAGTTCGGAAAGAAAAAGAAAGAGGAGGAAGAGCCTCAAATCTTTATTATAACTTGTCACTCTAGGTAAGCACCTATGCTACAACAATCACTTGATTACCCATTAATATCAAGTTACCATATCAGGTTTAGCATTTTCAACATCACCCATATAACCATCCATGTTCCATCTTCATTACTACGATGCCGTAGCTCGAATCAAGTGCTCACTATCCAGGAGTGATGGTGATTCAAATCGATTCCTAACTAGCTAGTGATTTATTCCTCACATAAACCACGCTTTCCCCATCAGGGTAGCTTAGATCACCAATGACACTATTTCGGTAAATATCGCTGGACAAACTGAGACCGCACTACCTAGGGGCCTCCCGACTGCCAAGAATCAGACCTAGCCTGCCCTTGGGCTCACTCTTCGTGCCCCTGTCTTACTCCCTTCAGCACCAGTCTACATGCCCATGTAGATCCCGCCTAAATAGTGCCACAAGCTTCGCGGTCGAAAGATACTTTATTCGGCCAGCTAAATGTGAGGCATGCATTCAACATGACAAGAGGGACGAGCAACGATCAGTCCTTAACCGACACAGACAAAAACTATAAGCACCCCAGAACCCTGTCTAGTTGTCCAACAATTATTCCGCCCGGTCTCTAATTATCCATCAACACTTGGTTATTTTCAGGATATCATCTATTCCATAGCTAAAGTATTCTGGTAACCACCTATAGTTTTCGGTGACAGGAAATCACCTACTGCTACCAGGCTAAGCAAGGCTAAGTATTTATTCGATCCTAGACCTAGCAAGGTAACGGATATAACAATGGTGGACAAGGATATAATAATGCCTCAATGGTTTCACTCAACTCCTATAACTTAATGCAACAATATATATGACTTATATATTTAGTTGCTTTTATAAAGTAGGAGACTTAGAATGCTTCGGGGCTTGCCTCTTTCGAAGGAACTAGGCTGGTGGTCCACGCACTCTAGGAGTTCCTCGCCTAGCTCCTCGGCCTCTTGCACCTCCTGTGCTGGAACCTCCTGCTAGTCGAACCCGACCTGCTCCTCGGACACCGCTACTAGAAGCTCCCCTGCGATCCTGTATGATGCATATGTCGGTGGTCATAAGAATACAAGTGACGACCAATAATCATGATGTTTATGAATGGATGCAGATGAATGAACATGGTTAGTTACTTTCGATAGAGTATGTGCAAATCTCTTCTATCAGGTAGTCAACATTATCCAAGAACATGTACCATAAGTACATGTCATCTACTGTATTCTCTTCTACTACTAACTACTATCTTGCACCGCTAATTGCCATATAACCACAAACACTGGCACTACTATACTAACACCACAATGGCTACCCTAACTTGTCAAGTCATACCAGCAAGTCAATGTGCTTCAAAGATGCACAAAATCACGCTAAATACCCTAATCATGTATAAAGCAATATTAAATTAACTAATATAAACCAAAGCTACAACTACCACATATACTTTCTGAACTCCTAAAATTCTGAGAAAAAATACATTAGCATGCTTGCGCTCAGTAGAGCCTATCATAAAATTTTCACAACAAATGCATACTTATTTTAGTCTTACACAAAAATGATAAGTTATGATGGATAAATGAGCATGAAAATACTCTGTACTATGAAAAGTATCAAACAGCAAATTTCATATTTTTCCCATGGTCCACATAGTATAGAAACACTATTGAAAAAGTTTCACCTACATGTATTATTCATATTTTTAGCCCTAGCAATTTTACAAGAAATCATCATTTAATCCACCAAAATTACTTAGCCATTTTCTTCCATAGAACATGCATGTTATATATTTATCACAGAAAGTACATCACAAAACTAGACTAACAAAATTGGAACCACATTTTTCTGACCTACACAGAATTACTTATGCATTTTCTAAGTTTACATCAATTTAAAGGATTAAATAAAGCTATACAGAAAAGTATCACAAATTTGACATGCAACATTTTTATCATGTAGATCTACTCCTAAGAAACCTAACAAAACTTGTCTCACTCAATTTGGAGCAGCTTTCATCAAGTTATGATTTTCAAAGCATTTCTACAAAATCTAGAAAACATTTCAAAAATCCTTTCTTTTAAAAGAAAACCCCGGCCCTAAATGCTAAGTGCACCCCACAGGGGTCACCCAGATCCGCTCACAACCACTGTTGCTGGGGCCCAAAAGCTGACTGGGCCCCACCAGTCAGCCGAACAGAGGCACAGGAGGGACCTTGCCAGCCGGAACTTCGCCGGCGATGAGCCCCCGGCGACGGAGCCGCCACCCTCGGCTCCCTCTGGTCAGCGCAAGTCCGGCGGGCTAGAAAATGGTGGCGCAGACAAGCTCTAGCCCCTACAGCAAGCTCTGCCAGTGAGCGGCGGCGCTGCATGGCGGCCTCACCGCCGTCCGGAGTCGCGGCAAGCCTAGGCGAGGGGCGCAAACGCGTCACAGCATCAAAGCGGAGCCAAAGCGAGCAAGAGAAGGGAAGACAGAGGTGGGGTGCTCGCAGTCCGCATAGAGCCAAGCTCTGGCGAGCTTTGCCATTGCGGGTGGGGAAGGCGACGACCGATTCAGCCTCGTCACCTAACAAAAGCAGCGGCGGTGGTGAGGTGAGGTCGAGGAAGCGACAGCGGAGGCGAGTGCGAGCTGGATTGAAGGAAGGGGTCACGGTGGTGAGGCACGGTGGCGGCAGAGCAGGGGCGAGCGGCTCGGCTCTGCTGATCCCTCTTTCAAAATAGAGAAGGGGATGGGAAAGCAGAGGAGCGGCGTGGGTGCTTAAGGCGAGGAGAGGCAAGGAGGGGGCCATCGGGCGCCACCCGGCCGGCGTCGCCGGCGTACGGTCACCACGCGGCGGCCGTCACCTGAGCACGGTCTGGCGAGGCACGGCGAGCGAGTGGGAGCAAGGCACAGACGTGGGAGCTGGGCTGGGCCGACTTGCACGAGCGGGCCAGAAGGGAGACGGCAACCCAAAAGTAATTAAATTTTCTTTTTCTTTTTCTTTTCCACAAATAGCCCCAAAATTCCCCCATTTGAGCAATTTAAAAACTCTTTCAAAGCATGGCCCAAAATCAAAAGTTGCTCAAAATTTTATGACCTACAACTTTGCCAAAAGAAGCAAAGTCAATTTCCAAATGGATTTTGAATTATAGATTTAAAGTTAATTTAAATCAAAAACCCAAATTGAAGATTTATTTTAAAAGCATAATTTGAGAAAACTTTGAATATGAACTTTGCTCCAATTTGTATCCTAAGTATTTCTAAGTTGTTTAAGTGATCAAACAAGTACACACAAAGCATCACAAGCATCTACATAGCATTAAATCTATTGAAACAACACATTGCAACACACATGTTTCATTAGCATGTTTCAAGTTATATTTCATGTGATGCTTATGAATGCATAATGATGATTATGCTCATGATTTTCAAATGCTAATGCATGCTTAACACTAGGGTGTTATAGCTACCGGCTTCCTCGACCCGTCTCCGCCGCGAAACCCTAGCGCCGCCACCGGCTCCGTTGGAGTGCCGCGACCCATCTCCCTCGGCATCGAGCACCGCCACTGGCTTCTGTAGCGCTGAGCTCCTCCGCTCCCACCCCCACCCCCGCCCCTTACCTCGCCCTCCGTCATCGCCATCAGCCGTGGTGCCGAGCTCCTCCACCGGTGCCATCTCTGGTGCTGAGCTTCTCCATCTCCGGCGCCATCTAGGGTTCGTCGGGGTCCCTGCATCGGTCGAGGTCCCTCTAACGCACCAAGCTCCACTTGACCCTCCTGTTCCCTGGTTTGTAATTCTGATGAACCCTAGATAATGTGGTGGAAATTTTTGGAATTTTGGATTTCAAATGATGTCTGTGATGCGAATATTGAGATGCTGAGCAAATGCCACTGCCTATGATGCCAGTTTTGGGATTTCTATTGCTTCCTATGATGCCAATTTGAAATGATGAGCATTTATGCAACTGCTTGTGATATATATTGTCTATATGCAGTTAATTGCCTATATGCTTTTATATACTATTTATATACTGAGCACTTATGCCACTGAGAATTTGAGATGAATTTGGGACAAAATTGACTAAATTGAGAATAATTGGGATAAGTTTGAGATGATTTTAAAAGTTTTAGCATCATACTTACTGAATGTTGCTCCTACTGCCTACTCAACTACTTAACTGAATGTTCCACCTATCTACTACTACTTAATTGAATCTTCCAAACTTAAATGTGCTCCTTTAATTTGTCACTATTTTTTCCAGCAAGCTTGAGAGATCACTTGTAACTTGCTTTCTGTTATTTTTATGCCTAGTTTCAAATTAAAGAAGCACATCTTAACTGCTACTGCTACTCTACTCCTCCTTCCTTCTCTCTATTACTACTATTGTTGCTATCCTACACTACTACTATTGTTGGCTGCTCTTACTCTCTATTACTACTACTCCTCTTCCCTATCCTACTACTACTACTTCTACTACTACTACTACTCTCTGCTCCTACTATTACTCCTATTACTACTCTACTATTGTACTCTTAATACAACCCTACTACTACTCTTCCTCCTAGGCCTATTGCTATTACTACTACTACTCCACCTATTACTACTCCTGCTGGTGAAGAACTACTACTCCTACTACAACTACAACTACTTACTCTACTATTGTACTCTTGGGAGAAGTCAGTGTATATGTGGCTATTTTTGTTTTGACCAATAATTCAAGGAAAAGGATGGAAAAACATTGATTAAATGTGTCTATTTTGGCATTTTTGCTTGCTGACTGTCGACGAAATGTGATTGGCAGTCCATCGAGGGGTATGCCTGTAATGGTAGATTAGTCGGTAGACAGGTGCGCAAGACATGAACCGGATGGTAACAGAACACAAGACACAAGATTTATACAGGTTCGGCCGCCATTGTGACGTAATACCTACGTCCTGTGTCCCGTTATTTTGTATTGATTGAGGATGAGATAGATTTCTCTCTGGTGTTTTATGAGATGTATGACATGTCCTCTAGGGGACTCCTTTCTCTCCTTATATACTCTAGAGGAGGAGGGTTACAAGTAAAGTATCTGATTTGGTACTATTACAATGTCTAGTACACCTTGTAGCCTTGCGGTGCACACCTTGATCTTGTGGGCTAGGCCACCTCGGATGGTGCGGCCCATGTATAGCTATGAGGGTATCTAGGAGTATATCCCCCACACTGGCTATTTTTGAGCATTTTTGACTACTCACCGTTTTTTGTTACTAGTTCCTACTCCTACACCACTACACCTCCTCCTACTCCGCTACTATCTCCTATTGTACTACTACTATACTACACTTACTCTACTACTAGTGCTGGTTGCTTCTCTTATTACTACTAGAGCTGCTGGGTGCTAGCTGTTGCTCTTACTACTCCTACTCCTACTCTACTCCTACTCCTACTCTAATACTACTCTACTACTACTACTACTCTACTCCCTCCTTCTCTCTATCACTACTACTACTGCTATCCTACACTACTACTACTGCTGGCTGCTCTTACTCTCTATTACTACTACTCCTCTTCACTATCCTACTACTAGTACTACTACTCCTCCCTGCTCCTACTATTGTGGTGGTTGGTTGCTGCTTGCTACTACTCTACTACTTACTACTTACTAATACTCTACCTACTATTATGGTTTTTGGCTTGTTCTCAAACTTTGTGGGATGTGCAATGATCAATATTTTCAAACTTATTAAAAAAAGTGATGAGGCAGTGGCATTTACAATGATGTGAAACTTTTTATGCTGAGGCAGCGAAAAGGATGATGAAATGTCCCCTTACTGCTTTTATGAGCCTCTAAACTAGGATGGCTTTGTATACCATATACAAGCAACCAGTTTAGCAGGGATGTGATTACAATGGGGCAAATCTGAGCCAAATATGTACTTTTCTACTACTCTTTTGTACTTTTCTTATACTCTTATGTACTTTTCTTAATTTCTTTGTATACCTACTCGCAATGTAAATGAAAAAAGATGTAATCTTGTTTACAAATGAATAAAATTCATGATTCATTTATATATGTTTTGAGATAAATATACATAACATTGTCTTCATATAATCATGAAATGTCCGTATAACTCTCTCTTCTTCATAGCTTCCAATGGCAGAAGAGCCGACAGGACAATGGCGCGAGCCAAGCCTGACCCCGAGTTATGAGGGCTCGAGCTTGTCATCAGAAGATGAGAGCACCTCATACGAGGAGAAGGTGGTAACATCGAGGCCGAAGAAGAGAGGTCGTACGGAGAAAGAAGAAGATTCGACCTATACGCAAGGATGGAGCCATCAACTCGAGCATCTTGCACCCAGGACGAGATAATGCACATAATGAGGGCCGCTATCGATGCGGGACCTACAGGGTTCCCCAGCAATGTAACTACAAGTCATGGGCCCTGGCCTAGCCCACAAACTGAAGCAAGGAGAGGTGTAGCATCCACTACACCGAATCTGAGTAGAATAGGCCAGACTAGCCGGATTCCTATAGAAAAATAACTTATGTATCTAGTTTAGGACACCTTCTTTGGATCCAACTAGGATTATAACCGCACCATAGCCTTCTCTACCGATATAAAGAGAGGGCTTGGCCACCCCTGTAACAAGAGACAAGATAACACAATCAATCCAACGCAAAGGCTAACGCCGACTGGACGTAAGGTATTACTCGATCATGATCGAGGGCCTGAACCAGTATAAATCGACTGTCTCTGCGTTCACCGTCAAGTTCTAGCACGCGCCAAAGCCCAAACAACTGTCCCGAGTACCCCCGTCGCAGGCTATCGGTGGTCAAACACCGACAGCCACGTAAGTATATAACTAACACAACACCGATGGGCCTCGTGTACATATACACCTAATGCGAGCTCCTGTCCTCTTGACAGATACCGGTGGTGCCAATGTGTTTGCAGTACCCTGAGGAGGGATAAGAGGAGGGGCATGCATCTGGTTCCACCTCGAGCACTTCAGCCGTAACGAGAGGTAGGAACAAAGGCAAGAAGTCAAACTTGAAGAGGGGCCAACACGGAAGGCACCAGGTTACCAAGAAGGTGCATGTCATACTATGGATAGGGCCGCATGGAGAGGCATTGGAGCCAAATACAGTCATCGGCACCTTTAGCAACCAATGCTCCTGTATAGTAAGGAAGCACCTTCAGCAACCAATGCTCCTGTTAATATCATTAACCGTGGCGGTTGGCCAACTGCCACGGTTAAGACCACGATTAACCGTGACCTTTGATCCATGGCAGTTGGAATACCCGCCACGGTAAATCCAAAATGCCCGCCACCGTTAAAAATTTTGTAGTAGTGGACGTGACTCACTACCACAACCAGTGGTCTTCCTTCCGATTTCTAGTATTTTGGCCAAGTCAATGGCAACTAGGTCTCAGGTGTCATTCTCTGTAAGAATAAATGTGAGGGCTCTATTTTAAGGGCCACTCTAGAAAATAGAGCCCTTAGATGAGAACTAGAGACCCTGTACGTTTTGACTGCTACTGCTGAAGTTGCTCTCGCATGGCCGTAAAAATGGTAAAAGCACTTCTGAGCCCCATGCTGCTCCTTTCCACATTTTGCTCTACGCTTCACAACCTTAGCATGTTCTCTTGGCATAGCCTGAATTAGGTTTTTTAAGCCTTTATGTCGACTCACTCTATACGGTGTGAAAAAATTAGATCATAAAGAAACTGATTAAATATAGAAACCATCCTATCGCTAGTTAGGTAAACACTACTCCCTTGGTGTAACACCCCTAGTGTTATAGTGACTAAAAGTTGCCATGTCATCATATTGCATTGCAGAGCATCTATGATTAAGTCAACTATGATGTGCATCAACTAAAATGAGTTTACAATTCTTAGGTTGGATGTGCTTCTGAGATGTGTGACTCGAACCAAAAACCCTAATTTCGAATGTCACCGCAAATACTTAGTTTGTGTCCTACGTAATTTGGGGTGTATGACTGTGTTATACACTAGTGACAAGTGTGAGGTATGAACTCAAGTACAACCCATAAAATGAAGCTTTAAGTTTGAGTTTGAATTTAGAATCCAAAACTTGTCGCAAGTTTTCCGATTCGAATTCGAATTCAAATTTGGGGAATTATTAAAAGATTTTCAAAAGTCAACCTGGTCAACCAAGAGTGGCATTTGGTCAAACATGTGATTCTTGACTCAATGATGCCCTTGGATGAAGGTGTGATCACTAAATACTCACCAATTAAGTAGCAACAAGTTTCAATTTGAAATTCTTCCGAAAACCCTAAAATCCAAAACCTTGATTTTACCCCTTTTTGAATAATTCAAAATCTAAGCAAAATTTGGGAAAAAGTTTAAAACCAAGTTTGTAGATCTTTTCAAGGGCTACAAGTTTGGTTTTTTGAGTTTTCAAAGTTTCAGTGAAAATTTTTGAGTAATTTTGAAAAGAAACAAATTTCAAATTTGACCCCTTTTCATCCCCAAACCCAAATTTCAAAATGGAAGCAAGATTTGAAAATGGTTTGAATAGAAAAGTTGTAGGTCTTGGCTAGATGTACAACTTTTGTATTTTGAGTTTTTGAAGTTTCAATATAACATTTAAAGTAGTTTTTAAATTACCAAATTCTAGAAAAAATGTCCCATTTTTCGAGTTGCTACATGTTTTTGGAAGTAATTTTAGAAAAACAGTTTAGGGTTTTGTAGTTTGGGGGGGATTCTATAGTGCTTTGGCGAATGAGAGCAGGGCAGCGAGCGACATGGGCGCCGGTGAGCCGCCGATGCTGAGCTAGCCAGTTCCACGGTCTTCCAGTGCGCCACGACGAGAACCTTGAGCTTCTCGCGTTTTCCTGCCTCATCCCAAGCTTCTCAGCCTCTATAAAGTAAGCCAGCGCCGCCACCGACGTTCTTCTTCTCTATTTTCGCCCACCACCATCAAAGCTCCACCAGCTGAATTCGTCCTCCCTGCTCCACCTTAGCCCTCTCCTTCTCGCCATTAGCACCGCCATCGCCTCACGAAGCATTTGCACTTCTTAGTGCAGCTGCTACAGCTCGGGATCGCGTGTGCACCGTCGTCTTCAACCTCGGTCCACTGCCATCCGAAGTGAGATCCACCACCGTGGGCGGCCCTGTACAGTCTAAGACAATGCTTCTGATCCAGCGTTCTCGCATCGTGATTGTTCCTGCTTGCTCATGCGCTTCCTATTCTTTCCAGCACACGGGGAGACACGCCGGGACATCGGAGTTCCACCGGAGCGAGCATCCTCCATAGCCGTAGCCACCACACCGCCTCACGTGGCCAGCCACCTCCACCGCCTCTCCATGCCTACTAGTTGCATAGCTACGCTCACGGTGAGCCACTGATGCTTCCCATGCATTCAATTTAGTTGTTACCGGCTTGTATCGTCGGAGCGCCGGGTGCCGCGGCTACCGTGCCGCCATGGTCGGGTGGGGATCCCTCCATGGCGTCTGCAGGCTGGTGGTGTGTACGAGGGAGTGCGGTAGGTTGTGTAGGTTGTGATGCTCGGGCGGGTTGGTCGGAGCTTTGTCACCGTTATCGTGGTCATCGGTCGGCCACCGTGCGCCATGGTCGGACCGCAGGACGCGGGGAAGAGGAGAACGGGGGAAGAAGGGGAGCTAGGCCGGGCTGGCTGGGCCGCGAGTGTAGGCAAAGCGAATGTGCACAGGTGGGCCACACATCTGGCTGGGCCGAGCAAGGGAAGGAGAGAAGAGAAGCGGCCCGTGTTGAAATTTGTTTTTCTTTTTCAAAAATGTGAAACAGTGATAGTTTCTGTTTATTTCAGTAAAATTTTTGTAAAGCTCCAAAAATATTGGAAATTTTTATGTAAGACTTTCAGAGTGTAAACTATTTAGAAAAAATATAAAATGCCAATTTTGATTACTTTTTGTAAGTTATTTAATTAGCCCAATTAAATGTTAAATGCAACTTCCAGGAATTTTAGTAATTAAAATATTAATCCAAAAATTATGAAATTTGTTGTGACACTATTTTAGACCATGATCAATCTATAGAAAAAGTTTGAGCTCAATTTGATGAAGTTTAATTGATTCTTAATTTATGTCTTAATTGTTTAAGTGATTAAATAAATGTTTAAGTTGATAATTTTAAGTGTTGTGTGCTCTTTTTTATTTGAGTGATGACCTTGGGTCATTAACCCTTAATTATCTTTGGCACCTTAATTACTTGGTTGAGCTCATGATTAACATGTTCTTTATGAAGTAATATTGTTGCTTAATGTAATTACGGTTAGTAGTGAGTTCTGTTGGTTCGCAACTGTACCGTGAAGGAAAGTTATGCTCAAGTTATTGATCATGGCATATCATCATCAAGCATCATGTTTATCGCCGCATCATGTTGAAGCATGTCATACTCTCGTGTAGTTCCCGCTTTCGAGGAAGTAAACTTTGTCGAGCAAGCTTTCGGAGAAGAGTAGTCGTCAGTGGGTTCTAGACCAGACGTCGGTGTTGTTGAGCCTGAACCAGTCGTCTCATCTGAGCAAGGAAAGCTCTGGTGCATTTAAATCCTTCCTTGAGTTTTATAAATCTTTATCACTGATACTATGATTTATTGCATTAAGTAATTAGGAATTGAGTGATAACCCAATTATTGTATTATCATCCTTGATTATTGTGATATCACCCTTGGTACCTGTTTTATTGAAAATACGTAGTTATACTTTGCTATGCTTAATAAGTTAGGGTTTTAAATCAAATGCTTATATGGCCACGATGGTATACTTGATGAATCATAAAATTTAAGAATGAACTTGAAGATCGGGCGGGTGGTTTGACCACTGCTAACTTGCATTGAGAAAGGAGTCTCAATGTAGTGTTTCCGCCTTGTCAATTAAGTACCGTTCGTTGTAGGCCCGCTTGTGTTTTGAGACTTTGCAACTAGCCTCATGCCTTGGATAAGCCCAAGATATTAGTGATTCCATTTCTAGAACGTCCAACCTCGCACTGGGAGTGGAGAGATGGCGGGAGTAGCGTGTACCCTCGGGGCTAGAATTGGGCCGGGTTCGAGGAGTACTATACTCTCGGGTGGCGATGGACACGTTCTGGTAGTGGGAGATCTAAATGAGGGTTGGCATATGCAAGATTTGGTTCCACATATGTCGTGAGGTTAGAGATCCCTAGCTGAGTATAATCGATTCGAATCGTCGTTGCTCCTCGGTTACGGAGACTCGATCGCCTGACCTGCATCGTAGTTAAGAACTAGAATTGGAAGAAAGAATAAGGAAATAATCTTGATGAAAATTACTTTGATCTAGATTAGTATCACTTAGAATTGGTTAATGAACCATCAACGATGAAAATAAAATGTTGAAAGTAAGGACTTACTTTAGTAAGCTTTTCTGCAAAATTATTTTGATTCTTCAATACCCGTACCTTGATTCCCTAAAGCTAGCATGTCCTTGAAATATTTTCGTTAGTCAGGTAAGTCTTGTTGAGTACCCTCAGTACTCAGGATTTGTTAAACCCTTGTTGCAGGTACGGTTCATGAGCAAGTATGCTTTGAGCCTTGCTGCATGACCGTTGTCGTTGAAGAAAGTGATGACAAGTAGGTTGTGTGGCCTCTGGGTAAGGCACCTCGTTTCGGTGTTGTAATAAAGTTACTACTGATACTCCACTATTATTAGTTCGTAATAATGTTACTTATGGTTTGAGGTTTGAAATTGTGGTTTGTAAACTTAAGTTATGTAAGACTTCCGCTCTTTTACTCTGATGGTATTTTGAATAAACTGTTGTAATATTGCAATACTCCTGTAATTGGATCATGTTCAGAGGAAAGCAGACTTTTTAAGTTATGAGGAACATAAGTATGGCTGTCGGAGGTCATTATGACAATGATAAGTACATGTGGGCCATCATAATTTAGGAGGTTCTGTGACACTTGGTTTCAAATTATAAGATGTTTTGGTCTATTTAGATATATTTCTTTTACTATGTATCTAGACATGGTGTATATCTAAGTGCATAATAAAGCTACGTATAAGAAAAGTCAAAACATCTATAATTTAGAACGGATGAAGTAATTATTATTGACAACAATAACCATTTGATCTTCTCTATTTTTCTACAAAGAAATACCCACCTATAGCTATTCCCTTCGCTCAAGACAACGTGTTACATGAAGATATGCCCTAGAATAATATGACGAAAAAAATCTGAATACGATTTGAACCATGAGCAACGGCTAGCTACCTGTATTATTTGCAGAGGTGATGATAGGATGCTTTCTATTTCTAATCAGTTTTTTATGTTTTTTTACACCACATAGTGTGAATCGACCTGAAGGTTAATAAAAAAAAGTCTATGGGTCTGATTGGTTCATTTTCAAAATTTGTCATGCCAATAATTTGGCAAGGCATGATTTGGACTAGTATTTAGCTTTTTACCATAACTTGATAAACTCTCACATTTGACTTGTCAAATCTTTGGTAAGCCCTCGTTTAGTTTTCAAAAACTTTCTCAAAAAGTGCTACAGTAGCAGTCACATCGAATTTTTGGACGCATGCATAGAGCATTAAATGTAGGTAAAAAAATAATTAATTGTACAATTTATCTGTAAATATCGAGACGAATCTTTTGAGCCTAGTTAGTCCATGGTTAGACAAATTTTGCCAAATAACAACGAAAGTGCTATAAGATTTTTTTAAAAAAAATTTCACAATCTAAACACGCCCTAATATTTTTACCCAATTTTTGGTTTGACACGGCAAATTATATATGTCAACCAAGCATGCCACAGCGGAGATTGGAGCATGCATGGCAGGAGGCAAAGCACTGTCGACTCATCCGCTGCCATCGTCATGCACGGTTGTCGCACAGTGTGTGGAAGGCTGGAAGCAGGTGCAATAATAAAGAGCATGCAAGGCTGCAGAGTGCATGCTTTGAGAGACAGGCCCGATTGAATGCTTAACGAAGATCCCTGCAGACACCGTAATCCACGCTTGCATGCCATGCATGCATTGCATGCACGGACGTGGGCCGGCCTGCAGCCTGCTGGTCGATAGATATTTATTTATTATGGCCTTCTTCACTTGCCATGCCAACCTAAAATATTTCCTCTTCTATCCATCACATCAAATCTTTCGACGCATGCATGAAACATTAAATGTAGGTAAAAAAGATAACTAATTATATAGTTTGTCTGTAAATGTCGGGACGAATCTTTTGAGCCTAGTTAGTCGATGATTGGATAAATTTTACCAAATAACAACGAAAGATGCTACAGTAACTTTTCACCTACTTTTCGCGAAATGAACACACCCTATATATATATAGTATGTTGGTCGGTCATGTTACTGTAATGGAGTTGGAAGCCTCAAATAACAGTTGCAAAATCTGACTTGCAATGGAGATACACGCTACTTGACGAGTCATGAAAAAATGCAGGTGCAAAATCTGACTTGCAATGGAGTTGGAAGCCTCAAATAAAGAAGGATCTAACGTAGTACAGTACGTGCGAGGCTAGCTGCAAGAACGAGTGGTTTCCTGTTTCCATATGTGTGATGCTGGGGGCTGGCTGAGAACGAGATGAGAAGGAAAGTAGCAGCCAGCAGGCTGTGGCTGCTAGTGGTGTGGCTGCTAGTGGCTAGTGCTAGTCCTCTCTGTACACTGCCAAAGGCAAAGGATGGGATGGAGACGAGCGCGTGATTCGCGGAAGCTCGCTGCCCTCTGTCTACCACCAACTTTTTCTCCGGTCACTTCCGTCGGCTAGCTGTCCGGTCTGCCCCTGCCTTTCGTTGACGTGAGTAGTACAGGCACGACTGCTGTTGAGCACTATGAAAAAAGAATTCTCCGTCATATCAAACTTGCGATATATATATAAAGTATTAAATATAGATAAAATTAAAAACTAATTATACAGCTTAGTTGTACTTTACGAGACGAATATTTTAAACCTAATTAATCAACGATTAGATACTATTTACCAAATAAAACCAAAACGTGCTACAGTAACTTTTCACCGCAACTAAACACAGCCGATGAGAGCTAGCCGCCTAGCTAAAGAAACGTCTATGCTCCATCAGTCGATGACGATACAACTAGGGCCTCGTTTAGTTAAAATGTTTATCTCGTAAAATACAACAAAACTGTGCAATTAGTTTTTGATTTCATCAACATTTAGTACTCCATGCATTTGACGATTTTTTGATGTGACAGGGAATCTTCTTTTTACATAGTGAAATTTGGGGGAGAATTGAGGTAACTAAACAAGGGCCTCGTTTAGTTCAGAGAATTGGGGAGAAAAACACTGTATCAGAATTCCTGTAGCATTTCGTTTGTATTTGGTAAAAATTATTCAAATTTTGACTAATTAGGTTTAAAATGTTCGTCTCGCAAAGTGCAACAAAACTGTGCAATTAGTTTTTGATTTCATCAACATTTAGTACTCCATGCATGTGCTGACATTTTGATGTGACGGGAAATCTTCTTTTTGCATTGTGGAATTTGGGAAGAATTGGGGGAACTAAACAAGGGGAAGGGCTAGCCCCAACCCGTCCTACATAGGAGTACAGGACACGCTGCTGGAGCGCACACACGTAGTCCTAACACGTTAGCTAGGGTATGCTATGTACGCGCGCGCGCGGATGGTGGGCCACGCGTGTCACGTTACTGTACTGTTGGAGTCTAATGTGCCAGCAAACTGGCTAGCTAGATCATCGTCGTAAAGGGATCTATCGCCGGGCCGCCGTCAGGGCGTGTAGTAGTGCGTGCCTTTCTCCTGGACGACAGCACACAGCAGCTAGCAGTACGTGCATCGATAGATCGACCTGCTTGGCGACCGTGGCGGCGACGCGCCACCCGGCGGCGGGGCCTGCCGGGAACATGAGTTGGTCCGATCCCCCGGCCCTGGCCCTGGACGTGCTATTACGCGGGCGCGTCCCCGTTGCGCACCGTAAAGCGTACGAACGGCGACTGTGTTACACCCGCCGCCCACGGGCGGATCCATATAGGTCCGACTGGGTGCGGCCGCACCCAGACCAAAATATGAAGTAGTACGATGCAAGATTCTACCGTATTCGCACTCCTCTCCCTCGATCATCTGCACCTACAGCCGTTAGCTAGAGAGAGGCCATGGCAGCCCAACCAATGGTCCAACAGGCAACCAAACACCACACCTCCGCACGTCGCACAGAACTGTTGGCGGCGCTTCGAGCTTCGACTCACGCCGTCACGTGTCGCCTCCCCTCCCGCGCCTCTTCTTTCTCCCTTCGCACTTCTCCATTCTCTCCCCTCGACGCGAAGTGGCGAAGTCCGATGGCAGGTGGGCTGTGGCACTGCTGAGCAGATGGCCAGGCCAGGCGGCTACTCGCCAGCACTCCGGGACACCGAGCACGAGCACCAGGAGTCTAGCAATCCAGTGCGCCCACCGCCTGCTGTATTTTCTGTTCAATCTTTACCTCAAGGCAAAGTAAGCAACTTCAAATATTCTTTATTTTTTCAACGTCCAGCAACGGGAACATCAAAATTGGTTTCGATTTTGTAGTTCTTAGCTTCTTGGTAGTTTGTCTAGGTTCTAGGGTCATGTTTTTTTTTGTTCTTTCTCTGATATTGGGCAATTGATAATTATGGAAGCAACGGAATCAACTAAAATATAAATACTTTTGTGAATGTTAGGAAAAGTATGGAAATGTTTTCCAGAGAAAAGCACCATACAGTCTTAGATGTATATATATTGGTCCAAAAATTCTAGAAAGACAGTCTAGCTCTAGAGATTTGACATTTGAGAGATCCTAGCCACCAATTTTGCTCTACATTTCATATGTGATTTTCATTTTTCAATAAATCATTCTATTAACTCTTTGCTTAAAAATTGAATGTTTTGTTCTTTTTTTTGTGTCCATGCCAACAATCTTTTTTATATATATAATTATGGCATTCTCTTACTATATTTTGTTAAAGGAAAAAGTCTAGATTACCCCCCCTGAACTATTGATCCTGGAGCACATAACCCCTGAACTACGAAACGGTCTAATTTACCCCCTGAACTATCCAAAATCGTCTATTTTACCCCTGGGCGGTTTTCGACGGCGGGTTGCTCTAATTTACAGTGGTTTATCTTTTTATTTATTTTCGCTGAATATTTGAAAAATCATAGTAAATCACAGAAAAATCATAAAATAGAAAATCTAATTTTGTTGGACTCCACATGAGTAGATCTACACAGTGAACATATAATACGGTACGATTTAGTACAAAGCTTTTGTTGTAGCTTTAGTCTAAATTGGATTTACTGTAGCAACCCGCCGTCGAAAACCGCCCAGGAGTTAAAATAGACGGTTTTGATAGTTCAAGGGGTAAATTAGACCATTTCATAGTTCAGGGGGTTATGTGCTCTAGGGTCAATAGTTCAGGAGGTGATCTAGACTTTTTCCTTTTGTTAAATGATAAACACTAGTGTTGCTATTTCAGTGTTGGTATATATGAATAATATTGTTTGTGTTCAATTATTGATGCTAAAATCTTGCATGTAGCGCTATTAAGTTACAGTATAATGCGCTATTAAGTTACAGTATAGTGTGACCATCATATATATATATATATATATATATATATATATATATATATATATATATATATATATATATATATATATATATATATATATATATATATATATATATATATATATATATATATATATACACACACTAGGGAGGAAGTCCGCACGGCCGCACCCCCTCCATAGCCGCCAGCACAGTCTCTCCTGCGGTTCTCCGTTTCCCGATCCGACCGGCCGTGGCAAGTGGCAGGCGAGTCCCACGCCTTTTCGTTCCGTGCAGGTGCAGTGCAGCACGCAACAGTGCAGCACGCAACGGTGAAGTCTGTAGCAACAGTGTCCGAATCGGGACACCGATTCCGACATCTAAACAAGGCCCCAGGCTAAAATTTCAGGTAGTAGGACGGACTTATGCCAAGTGTAATCACTGCAACCTTTGGATCCAACACATATATAGCACTCCCTCCATACCTCGAAAGCTAGTCGTTTTGGGCTTGGAAGTGTTTTTGCCAAAGCAAGGCCTCGTTCAGTTCCAAAAAAATTTGCAGAATTTTTCAAGATTTCCCGTCACATCGAATCTTTAGACACATGCATGAAACATTAAATATAGATAAAAAAATAAAACTAATTACACAGTTTAGACGAAATGGACGAGACGAATCTTTTAAGCCTAACTAGACCATGATTGAACACTAATTGCCAAATAACAACGAAAATCGATACAGTATCATTTTACCAAAATTTTTGGAACTGAACCGGCCCCAAGTCGTTCTGGCCTTCCTTCTGCGTCCTGGACTGCTTTGCCCCTGCGTTTCGGCTGCCATCGCCGTGGCGCGCACGCCAGGCATTAATCGCGGCGCCTCCGCACTCTCCTGCAGTAATCGCGCGCACGCTTCTAGGCTCGTAGTAATTGCGTGTGCTGGCCCCTTCCGTTCCCGCATGCAGCACGACTCTTGTCCGCTGCCCGCGCATGCAGCCCCGACCCTTCCGTTCCCGCATGCCGGTTCATAAGTAACAAGTGGAAAACAACAAATCTTCTCGTAAAAAATACAATTCTCATCCCTAAACCTTAGCCGAGCACAAACACACAGGAACATGAGCCTAGGGATATAATTCTTGTTCTTACAAGTCCGATGGGGATCATCTTTTTCGGGTAGCAAATAATATTTTTCAGATTTTTGAGAGAGGTAGAACCATTTTTCATCAATGAACACAAAGTCAAAAAGATCCTTAAACTTTAGATCACCAACCAAACCTTGTTCAATCATGTCAACACACCACTTCAACCGTGCCTTCTTGTTAGCATCAGTGAGGTATGGTTTGATGCTACTAGAGTGGCGTCTAAGAAAACCTTTTTTCAAATACTTTTGGATCCTAGATTTGCACATGTTAAGTTTGCTACACATATCTTCTATGGTCATTCTTTCCTTGATAGGAATGTTGCGCGACTGTTCCAAATCAAGAGGGGTAGACTTACGACCACATCTACTCTTCTTTCGACTAGCAACCTCAACTGGAATGTTTTGAGCTAGTTGGATTTTACCTCACTTCCATAAGCGCTGAACCGTTCGAATGTGTAATCCAAATTGATCCGCAATAACCTTTGTATCTTTCTTGCCTAGTGTTCCATCCTTGCTTCTAGTCAACCAAGCTTGATACGCTTGTCTTGTTTGTTCTCTTGTCGCGTCCTTCCTTCTTCGGTTATCCTGAACAGGAGCCGCGGCTTGTTCTGTGAAATGGAAAAACAAGCATATTTATTACTAGCCACTGTTATTACTAGCCACTGCATGTTCGACTAAAAAAAAAGCACTTCTATTAATAGTCACTGCATGTTCTTATCAAAAGAAAAAACAAGGATGTTCTATTACTACCCACGGCATGTTCTACTGAAAAAAAAGAAACAAGCACGTTTATTACTAGCCACTGCATGTTCTACTTAAAAGGAAAAAAACAAGCACTTCTATTTATAGTCACTGCATGTTCTTATCAAAAGAAAAAACAAGCATGTTGTATTACTACTCAGGGCATGTTCTATTGGAAAAAACAAGGAAAAAAAACAAGCACTTCTCTTTATAGTCACTGCATGTTCTTATCAAAGAAAAAACAAGCATGTTGTATTACTACTCACGGCATGTTATATTAAAAAAAAGCAAGCACGTTTATTACTAGCCACGGCATGTTCTATTAAAAGGAAAAAAGAAGCACGTTCAACAGCATGTTATAGCCACGGCTTACATAAAAGAAATCAGATTTAGTATCAAAATAATTACCTTGAAGGTTTTCTACGAATTCAAAATCAACCGCACCATACTCATCTAATGGAAGGTTCAAATTAAATCCTGTCCAAGAAGGAAACAACAGCTTAGAAAAGATGGAGCTTGAAGGAAACAACAAACTCAAAGATGGAAGCACATTACCATTGTCATTCCCGGACTCCAGTATTGGCTCGTTGAGGTCGAAGCCAACATTGTTGTTGTCATCATCCTCTAGGCGAACGTTCAGATCAACATTGTTGAGGTACATGAAAGAGAGAGAAAGTGAGGAGACGAAGCACAGTAATGAGAAGCTAACGAGCCAATGCATCCGTTTAAATAGGCATGTTGGAACTCAAGCGTCGCAGCTTAGGAGCGCTAAAAATAGAAGGCCGTGGCGCCATCTCCTGCCCGTGCGAAATGATTGAAAAAAAAAATGGCGCCCAAGCACGCCCAAACGCGCCATGCATTTTCAGCAGCCTCGCTCACGCGCCAGGCCCAAACGCAAAAAAAAAAAAAAAACCAGCAAAAACAATGCGCCCCAGGCAGGTATCGAACCCGGAACCGCAGGGCTCGCGCCTCGCTGCACTTGCCACTCCAGCTACGCTTGTTTCTCGTTTGAGATGCACCCGCAACACTATTTAATATTGGAAAACACGGAAGATTACCCCATAATTAAATACTCCTTGGTATGTACAATCCTGTCCTAAACGACTTGCTTTTTAGGTATGGAGGGAGTACTATATATCGATCCGTATTCTATTCACAATATATAATTATAGTCTATCTAAATAACCGTTAAATGGTACTAGAGTCCAAGACATGAGAAAAGCACATAATAAGAACTGTTGTTCATAGTCTATACAGGGTGTGTTTAGTTCCCCTAAAAAGGGTGAAAAATGTATTGTAACATGTTTTTGTTTTATTTGGTAAATAGTGTCCAACCGTTGACTAATTAGGTTCAAAACGTTCGTCTCGCAAAGTACAACAAAGCTGTACAATTAGTTTTTTTATTTCATCTACATTTAGTACTCCATGCATGTATCGCAAGTTTGATGTGACGGAAAATCTTTTTTTTGCATAGTGCTTTTTTTTGGAGGAACTAAACACAGCCATAGTTCACCCTACATACATTTAAAGATTCAAGACAAAAGTGCATGTAACTTGTAATTGTCAACTTAAAAATAAATCTACTGACTTATACAGTCCTTCAGGGAATATGTAACCATAACCAAAACTGACCAATAATCTCTTTGACGATTTGGGGTCGTCATAGAAAGCAGGGAAGTCTCCAGATTAAATAATGAGCAACCCAGTATTATTACTATGTATACTTATTTTTGGAGCCGGGGGAATGCTGCCTGCAGGCGCCCGGCGTCTCGTGGCTGCCGGCCTACTGCGCGCAGCTGTCGGGGCTGCGCAGGCGCTAAGGCGAAGCCAGGCAGGAGTGGCCGAGCAGGGTCGCCGGCCGGCAAGTTGTGCGCAGGCGAGGCGAGAAGCAGGAGCGGAAGAGGGAGCGCCGAACCTAGCAGCGCTGCCGCTTGCATGCGCCTCGGCTTCAAACTTGGACGCCACCGCCCACCGCCCCATATCCGCAGTCCATGTGCCCGTGGCCTATGCTTTGCCCTAAGGCTATATACACGATGGGCCGATGACCAGGCCAGATAGCCCAGTTCGGCAGTCCACTCCAGCCCCCAAAGGCCCATAGTACCACCAGAGTCCAGAAAGGCAGAAGCTCCCGTTGCGGCGGCGTTCGTGCCCCCTGGTTGTCTTCAACCTCATGTGCATGCTCGGCCGCTCAGACGGTCCACGCCTCCACGCTCGCTGTTCAGCGCTCTGGGGCCAGGGATCTCGCCCGAGGGGCGCCCTATGGGTGGGTCCGCCTATGATCGACCCCGCGCGTGTCTTCATTCGCGCGACGGGTGGACGGGCAGCCCCAAGCCCCAGACCACCGACAGCGGCCGCGCCCAAATCGCGCCCTTCTCGCCGTTCCCCGTCGCAAATCAACCACAAATCGCCTGCTTTCTTCGCCGCTTTTAATTGATGCATGCTCTGTCGGTCCGTCCATGCCTCCGTGGCCAATTGGCCATCCTATAGCCTGCCGATGCTACTTACTTGGGGTATTTTGATACAACATACTACCTCCGTCTGGGAGAGAAGGTAAATCTCACTTTTCGAGGTGAGATCAGTATAGGAGTAAAATTACGCATTTATCTTTCCTATATCATTTTCCTCATACGTAGAAACTAAAAAACAATCATTGCATTCACGAATATTCCTCCCACGAATGGATAGAGTACGATAGCTTTTTTAAACATGTAGTGATATTTTTAATAGATGGGTCATATTGAAAAAGCTAATCTTAAGTCCATGATTAGAAATGCAGGATTACAGTCTTTTTGGTATTTTTTAGACATTCTTTTTTTACATAAGATTTGAAATCCAGGATATCACAGAACCGTCCAAATTATAAGAGTACCAATACCAAAATAATAACCACAATGATCAAATTCTCACACTTGAACCTATATAACTCCGATAGTCCAATAAAATTACGAGGGATTTCAAACCAACCAACATACAAGCTAAGATCGCAGTGATTCAACATAACAAGCCACATGCTACATCTATTTCATAAGTAATTCAATATATATCGGAGTTTAACATAGTTATTACAACTTAAATTGAAAAGTAGCGGAAGCAAAGTAATTTGAAACTAACATTTCTCTTATTTCAAATACATGTCAGTACCAAGGTCAAATTCCAACAAAAGCATTAGAGATAAGATAACTCGGAAGGATCATGCCCATGATCACACTCCGCCACTACGGCAGGAGCCATCCAATTCTTGCGGTATCCATGATACATCACAACCTGCAACAAGTGAAAAAATAAACCCTGAGTACGAGAAGATACTCAACTAGACTTACCCGTCATAAACCAGAAATAACATGATACCAAGAAATATGCAAGGCTGATATAAGTGGGCTAGCTTGACAACATTTTGCATAAAAGCTTAGTACATATAAGTAACCATTTATTGCTTAAGCATCAAGTTAATAAGCATTAACCTATCATCTATATTAGCACCTGTACTAGATCACTCACTTTATTAGGAGCAAATAATATTAACCATAGCAGGTATAATAAGACCATCATCATATCATCATTCCTGAACCATCAAGTTATTTAGTGTATCTACTTTGGAGATAAGCCCATCAAATTCTCGCTAACCGGGAGAGACGGCGACTCTAATCGAATTACAACTCAGCTGAGGAGGTATTCCTAACACTCACCCGGCAAACCCCGTTAAAGACAGCCGTAGATCACCTTTGGTACAACTCAGGAACCAACTTTGTGGGTCCGATCAGCGCCAGCACTCTCAAGGATTACCTTTCTGCTAGGACGTTCAAGACTTTTAAATCACCTGTCCTTGGACTCACGTCTATGGCTCCCTTCCGAGGTGCACTTTATACTTATCGACTCCCGGCCTGAGTTGAGCTACTCGGCTTCGTGGTCGGTCAGACCTGGCCAACTAAGTGTTAGACATGCGTTCAACATGAACAGGAAAGGCTCCAAGAATCGGTCCTTAATCGACACAGACAGGGATAGATCCACACCCAAGACCTCCATGCCTTATTGTTTCACTATCGTCATCCCACCCAGTCTCCTTTCAAGTTATACCAGGTTCTTTTCCATGATAGCAAATATAGACAAATGTGCCACATGTATATTCATATAGCTCGCAGGTGACATGGAATCACCTGACTTCTCCCGCTTAAAGCAGGACTAAGCATCTACTCGAGCCTGAGCTACATAGGGTTCATGGTATATTCTCTGAACAAGGATTGGATATCAATGCAGCAGGTGTTTTCATCTAACACCTATAACTTAATGCAACAATATATATAACATAGTACTCAATTGCATTTCAGAAATTAGGAGGCTTATAATGCTCCGGGGCTTGCCTGGGATCCGACACTAGTCATTGTTTGTTAGATGACTCACGCTTGGCGAGCATCTCCCATCCTAGTACTTGTCCAGTCCTTTTATCTTCGGGATGGATACACCAACACCATCTTCAGTTGAGCTCCACATCATGTCCTTCACGGGGCGCATCTAGCGTACCTAGATGAGATGCAAGATACAAGTGTATGAATACATGAAAGTGTAATGGACAATGCATCACATACAGTAAGTAAGACAAGCACCATATTACACTACACATGATAGACACTTCATGTTGCTTAAATAAAAATCACACAATCTAATATAATAGATAGCAAGCATATTAGACATGGCACACAAGTTTCACAAGATCTCAAGTGTATTAACTTAACCACCTTCAAAGGCATAAGTCACACTTAACAATATACAAGCAAACAACTATAATTGAAATGTGTCAATTTCTGGACATGCCAACAGTAGCTACAAGATTTAGCTATAACTGGAGTTACAAAAATCCAAATAACTTGCAAGAAGACATTCTGGAAAGCTTATAAAATTTTCTACATTTCATCTATAACCATCACAACATGATTCATAAGTTAAGTAGGTTGAAATTATACATTTATAAAAACTAGTCTAAACAAGACAAAGAGCAACAGATTCTGTGATCCAACTTTGAACAGTTATAAGCTTTCCAGAATGTGATCCAACTTTGAACAGTTATAAACTGGTCTAAACAACTCCTAAATCACATTTCCAAATGCCACCAAATTTTAACAACAGCTAGATACATGAGTTATCTACAACTTTTGTATAAACAAGTTTCACAACAAATCACATTATCATGAAGAACTTTGCTAAGTTCCCAGATCTGTCTAGAAACCTCATTTGCAAGAAATAAATACTAACTTATATTGCAAACATATAATTGGACAACACCAACTTTACCAACATGTCACACATGACTAATGAACACCAGAAAACATAGTTCCCACCACCAAATAAATTCTTTTAATACATTTCTTAATTTATTCGGATAATAAGGTGGTTTAATGAACATATACGAAAAGTGCACAATAAATTCTACCAAAATTACAGTGGCTTACATATGCTCCCAATAGTATACTGTATAAATTTCATGTCAGTTGAATAAGCATAGCAACCTCTATGAAAAAGACAAATTGCTATTGTAAGAAATCATATGAGAGCAAGATATACTAATAACTCACTCATACAGCAACCAATGACCATGAAATTTTTATCACACATCAATCATTATATGAGTAGAATACCACAAAAATTTCACTTCATTTGAAGCCCTACATCTGTAGTTATGAAAAAGACAAACACAACTAGCATTGAAAACCTAGCTTCATAAATCTATTTTTACAACTAAAACTTTAAACTAAAATATGTCATATTATAGATCCACTGCATAGACAATTTCACAAGGATTCCAAAAAGTCCTCATTTGCTATTTTACAAATTTCCTATGATTTACCAAGCATTTTCAAATTTTCTGTTAAAACAAAACAAAAAGGTCCTTATAGCACTATTCATATAAGTCAGTGGTTTCACACATAGAACCCTCCCTTTAGTCGTATTGCTGTAGGAGGCCCTTGATGCGAATTCTAGGAGGGGGCTCGTCGGGGTCACGTTTTTTTGGCAAACCGGAGGCACGTTGGCGACGGGGACGCGGCGGGGGAGCACGGGGGAGTCGGCGCGCATCCTCGGGGAGGCTCAGCGCGGCCAGGGCTTTCTCATGGCGGCCCGGCCACGGAGGCCAGTGGCTATTGTGACCATGGCTCCGGTGGCCTGGAACTCTAGGCGATGACGCGGCATGGAAGTTGGCGCTACGGGGGCAGCGCGACACGAGGAAGGAGCTGATGAGGTTGGCTGGCACAGAGGCATTGCGAGAAAGGAAAACAGTGGTGATGCAAAGGCGAGCTCGGCCGGCTCGGCAATGGTGGCGTCCGCGCGCGGCCTGGCGAAGGAGCGAGATAGTGGACCGAGAGAAGGCGAGCATGAGTGGAGATGAATACAGAGACAGAGCTCGGTGTGGAGAGGAATGAGGAGGGTTGACGGTGGCTGTGAGCTCTAAGCTCACCTCTGCCATGGTGAGGAACATAGAGGGAATGGAGAGACCGAGCAGAGAGGGATAGAGAGTGCTCGGCTTTCTCTAGCTGATGGGCTAGGCGAGCTGGCGGGCATACACGAGCGAGGATGGGCGAGGTGTCGAGCGAAGCCAGCATGACGGAGCCACGCGGCGCATGGGAGCAGAGCTGGTCGACCATTGCTATTGTTCCTGCCGATTCAAAACCTGATAAGGAGCTGCTAATACTACCCCAAAAATACTCCTGAAACACCATTTTTGTCCCTTCATAACTCTCAAACCAATTAGTGATTTGTTCAATCGATTGCACCATGCCTTAGAGCTACAGGAGTACTCCAACTCTCCTTAAAGTGTCAAAGTCTAACTCGACCAAGATTGGAAGATATAGAGCTCCAAAAGAGGGTATCTCAAAACCGAATTCTGCAGTCCAAATGCAAGCCGATTGAAATTGCATTATTCTTCCCCTTGTAACTCTTTAAGCGTCACATATTAACTTGAGCCACTGTGGCCAACATGGTAGAGCTACATGAGGACAACAATATTGCTTAAGGAACTTTGGGCTAGATCAGCTCGGTTTGCAAGATATTAATTCCCCAATGTAGCTACATGGAAATTGAAAGTGGAATTTCAGTCATCAACACTTAGCCAAATTTCAGGGTTCCAGAAAATAGCTCGGGATTCAAACTTTGACCCACTGTTTGGCTACCTTAGAGGCTGAACTAGGTTTTGGTCCTTAAACAAAAGTTGTTCTCCTTAATATGTACTACAACTTTTATTATAGGATCAAGTTTGGATCCATCTGGTTTGCAAGATAAAAAGCTTCAAAGTGTGGTACACGAAACTAAAACACCCTTATGACTTAGTCAAATTTGCTAAGTGCTGAATCAGCACCCAAACCTGACTTGTGGGCCCTGTTTGAGGGTATTCTGGTCCTTTTTATGAGATGGTCATTACACAACTTTTGTTCCTCATAAAGTTTGCTACAACTTTGCTTAAGGGTACACAAACATTCATACACTCTAAGTTGTAATTTTAAAACAGTCAAGCAAAAGAGGTCTATAGGTCAACCAAAGTCAAACTCTCACATAGAAGCATAATTAGACTTAATGACCAACATGAACATGGTTCCATTAAGTGTCCTAAGCATAGTTAAGGTATTAATGAACCTATTTGACCATCACTTGCATTATCTACACATAACCATAAGCATACATACATTGAAACATAAAAGAACAATGCAATGTTTCATATGTTTCATAACAATGTTTCACTAGTTCCATATAAGAGTTTCATGTATAATTCTCATGCATGGATGAATGATGCTTATGCTCATGTAATGCAAGTGCAATGATGCAAGGATAACACCTGGGGTGTTACACAGGATTACAGTCTTTTTGGGATGGATGGAGGGAGTAGGGCTTAAAATTACTCCCGATTTTTAAATGCTAATTAGAAAGGCTAATGTAACACCCTGGTGTTACGCATGCATTCAGCACCAGCAAATCATGAGCATAAGCATTGTCATACATTCATTCACATTGCATGAAATAATGATTGAAACATGACCTTGAAACATGTTAATGAAAACATGCTTGTTGCATTGTTTGTTTTAAATAGAACTATGCCATGATTGTGCTTGCAATAGTGTTAAACATGCTTGTTTGCTTGAGTAATTAGTTTAGAATTGTTTAGAAAAATTTTTGGAGTAAAGTTGTATTCAAACTTTTGACAAAATTTGCTTTTGAAAATATTATTGAAAAAGGTCAAAAATCCTCCCTATTTAGCTTTTACTTTCCAATTCAAAAGCTGCGAATTGTCTTGACCAGACTTAGAGATCATAAGTTGTATGCTAAGTTTAGCAAGTGTGAATTTTGGTTGAAGAAAGTTCCTTTCCTTGGTCACATTCTGTTAGAAAATAGAGTTTCAGTAGATCCGAGCAAGGTGCAAGAGGTTATGGATTGGAAGGCGCCGACCACAGTTTCTGAAGTTATAAGTTTCTTAGGATTAGCTTGTTACTATCGCCGTTTTATACCAGATTTCTCAAAGATTGCCAAGCTAATGACAAGTCTGCTACAGAAAGATCACAAGTTCGTGTGGACAGAGGAGTGTGAAACAACTTTCCACACTTTTGTGGAAACTGTTGACCACAGCTCCTGTTTTAGCACAATCGGACATAGAGAAACCTTTTGATGTGTTTTACGACACATCGAAAACTGGATTAGGATGTGTTCTTATGCAAGGAGGAAGAGTTATTGCTTATGCCTCATGACAGTTGAGAAAGCACGAGGTCAATTATCCAACACATGATCTTGAACTTGCTGCAGTAGTGCATGCATTAAAAATTTGGAGACATTACCTACTTGGTAATGTGTGCAATATTTTCACCAATTACAAGAGTCTCAAGTACATGTTCACCCAACCAGAGTTGAACATGAGACAGCGAAGATGGTTAGAATTGATGAAAGATTACAATTTGAATGTGCAGTATCATCCTGGAAAGGCCAATGTAGTGGCAGATGCTTTGAGTAGAAAGTCACATTACTTGAATATGCAGCCATTATATGAAGGTGGGTTCGATTTGATACATCCTGCTGTGCTACATAGTATTCAGATTAGTTGCTCTTTAGAGAGTAAGATAATAGAAGGCCAGAAAACCGACAAGGGGATATTCCACATCAAAGAGAAAATTAAAGATGAACCATCTAAGCACTTTAGAGTGGATGAGCAGGGCGTGTTATGGTTTGACGACCGTCTTGTTGTTCCCAAGAATCGAGAGCTTAAGAATAAACTTATGGATGAAGCTCACCTTTCTAAGCTATCCATTCATCCTGGCAGTAGTAAGATGTACCAAGAACTGAGACATCGTTATTGGTGGACAAAAATGAAGAAAGAGATTGTATCCTATGTTGCTAGATGTGACACATGTTGCAGAGTGAAAGCTATTCATCTGAAACCTGCCGGTTTGTTGCAACCCTTATCCGTACCTAGTTAGAAGTGAGATGATATAAGTATGGATTTCATCTCAGGTTTGCCCACTACTCAGAAAGGATATGATTCGATTTAGGTAATCGTGGATCGTCTTACCAAGACAGCTCACTTTTTACCGGTCAAGACAGATTATCGACCACCTCAATATGCCGAGAAATACATTGTAGAAATTGTGAGATTGCATGGCATACCGAAGACTATAGTGTTTGACAGAGGGTCACAGTTCACCGCTCACTTTTGGGAACATTTGCACAAAGGTCTGGGTACAAGTTTGATCCATAGTACTGCTTATCACCCCTAGACGGATGATCAGAACGAGCGAGTTAATGCTGTTCTAAAAGATATGTTAAGAGCATGTGTGTTGTCTTCCAGGGGTTCATGGGAGTCATGGTTACCCTTAGCGGAATTTGCTTACAATAACAGTTATCAAGAAAGTATCAAAATGGCTCCATTCGAAGCTTTGTATGGTAGAAAGTGTAGAACACCACTAAATTGGATCGAGCCAGGAGAAAGGAGGTATTATGGTATTAACTTTGTAGAAGAAGCCGAGAAGAGAGTTCATATTATTCAACAAAATATGAAAGCAGCCCAATCACGTCAGAAAAACTATGCGGATAAAAGGAGGAGACCGCTTGTGTTTGAAGTTGGTGACTATGTTTATCTAAAAGTCACCCCAATGAAGAAGAAACGTTTTGGAGTCCGAAGAAAGCTTGCCGCCAGATTTGTGGGACCATACAAGATCTTGAAAAGGAAAGGTACAGTAGCCTACAAGTTAGAATTACCTGAAACAATGAGTGTTGTTTTTCCAGTGTTCCATGTATCCCAGTTAAAGAAATGTTTGCGTGTTCCGGAAGAAAGAATAGAACTTCGAGGCATAAAGCTCAAGTCAGATTTGGTATATCGTGAGCAACCGGTTCGAGTTTTGGACACCAAAGAGCGTGCTACTCAAAATAGTGTAGTAAAAACATACAAGATACAGTGGAATCGTCATGATGAAGTGGATGCAACTTGGGAAACGGGTGAATATCTACAAAAAGCTTATGAAAATTTTTATAACAAATGGTTCGTAACCCAAATCTCGGGACGAGATTTTTTATAAGGGGGAGGGCTGTAACACCCTGGTGTTACGAATGCATTCGGCACCTGCAAATCATGAGCATAAACATTGTCATACATTCATTCACATTGCATGAAATAATTATTGAAACATGACCTTGAAACATGTTAATGAAAACATGCTTGTTGCATTGTTTGTTTTAAATAGAACTATGCCATGATTGTGCTTGCAATGGTGTTAAACATGCTTGTTTGCTTGAGTAATTAGTTTAGAATTGTTTAGCAAAATTTTTGGAGCATAGTTGTATTCAAACTTTTGACAAAATTTGCTTTTGAAAATATTATTAAAAAAGGTCAAAAATCCTCCCTATTTAGCTTTTACTTTCCAATTCAAAATTTGTTGGGAATTTTGAGTTGGTCCTTTAAGCAAAGTTGTAGAGGATTAAATTCTAAGCAACTTTCATTTTTGGGCCATTTCCAGAAAATGTCATTTTGTTACTCAAAAATTGATTTAGAGCAGCTGCATTTTGAAAATTTGGAAAAAAAAAGAATTAAAAATAAAAAAGAAAAGCTTTTTCTCCGCCTAAGTGGGCCGGCGCCTCACTTTCGGCCCGCAGCCGCATGCCAGCCCGGCCAAGCTCGTGCTCGCGCACGCGCGCCCCCGCGCGCCGCGGTCCGGTGGACCGGGCGTACGGCGCACGCCGCGCCCCGCTCCCGTGAGCTCGCCAACCCGCGCGCACGCCTCGCCGCGTGGCCGCATCCTCGGGGAGGCTCAGCGTGGCCTAGGCTTTCTCGTGGCGGCCTAGCCACAGAGGCCACCGGTTACTATGACCATGGCTCTAGTGGCCTGGAACTCTAGGCGATGACGTGGCATGGAAGTTGGCGCTACGGGGGCAGCGCGACACGAGGAAGGAGCTAACGAGGTTGGCTGGCACAGAGGCATTGCGAGAAAGGAACACAATGGTGATGCAAAGACGAGCTCGGGCGGCTCGGCAATGGCGGCGTCCGCGCGCGACCTGGTGAAGGCGCGAGATAGTGGACCGAGAGAAGGCGAGCGTGAGTGGAGATGAATGCAGAGACAGAGCTCGGTGTGGAGAGGAAGGAGGAGGGTTGACGGTGGCTGTGAGCTCTAAGCTCACCTCTGCCATGGTGAGGAACAGAGAGGGAATGGAGAGACCGAGTAGAGAGGGATAGAGAGTGCTCGGCTTTCTCTAGCTGATGGGCTGGGCGAGCTGGCGGGCATGCACGAGCAAGGATGGGCGAGGTGTCGAGCAAAGCCAGCATGACGGAGCCACGCGGCGCATGGGAGCAGAGCCGGTCGATCATTGCTGCTGTTCCTGCCGATTCAAAACCTGATAAGGAGCTGCTAATACTACCCCAAAAATACTCCTAAAACATCATTTTCGTCCCTTCGTAACTCTCAAACCAATTAGTGATTTATTCAACCGATTGCACCATGCCTTAGAGCTACAGGAGTACTCCAACTCTTCTTAAAGTGTCAAAGTCTAACTCGACCAAGATTG
The DNA here is from genome assembly GCA_038087645.1 of Saccharum hybrid cultivar R570. Lineage (NCBI taxonomy): Eukaryota > Viridiplantae > Streptophyta > Magnoliopsida > Poales > Poaceae > Saccharum > Saccharum hybrid cultivar. The sequence continues at coordinate 29,823,799 of JAQSUU010000001.1, read as the reverse complement.
GAAGATATAGAGCTTCAAAAGAGGGTATCTCAAAACCGAATTCTGCAGTCCAAATGCAAGCCAATTGAAATTGCATTATTCTTCCCCTTGTAACTCTTTAAGCGTCACATATTAACTTGAGCCACTGTGGCCAACATGGTAGAGCTCGGGATTCAAACTTTGACCCACTGTTTGGCTACCTTAAAGACTGAACTAGGTTTTGGTCCTTAAACAAAAGTTGTTCTCCTTAACATGTACTACAACTTTTATTATAGTATAAAGTTTGGATCCATCTGGTTTGCAAGATAAAAAGCTTCAAAGTGTGGTACACGAAACTAAAACACCCTTATGACTTAGTCAAAATTTGCTAAGTGCTAAATCAGCACCCAAACCTGACTTGTGGGCCCTGTTTGAGGGTATTCTTGTCATTTTTATGAGATGGTAATTAAACAACTTTTGTTCCTCATAAAGTTTGCTACAACTTTGCTTAAGGGTGCACAACCATTCATACACTCTAAGTTGTACTTTTACAACAGTCAAGCAAAAGAGGTCTATAGGTCAACCAAAGTCAAACTCTCACATAGAAGCAAAATTAGACTTAATGACCAACATGAACATGGTTCCATTAAGTGTCCTAAGCATAGTTAAGGTATTAATGAACCTATTTGACCATCAAACTTTTGACAAAATTTGCTTTTGAAAATATTATTGAAAAAGGTCAAAAATCCTCCCTATTTAGCTTTTTCTTTCCAATTCAAAATCTGTTAGGAATTTTGAGTTGGTCCTTTAAGCAAAGTTGTAGAGGATTAAATTCTAAGCAACTTTTATTTTTGGGCCATTTCCAGAAAATGCCATTTTGTTGCTCAAAAATTGATTTAAAGCAGCTGCATTTTGAAAAATTAGAAAAAAAAGAATTGAAAAATAAAAAGAAAAGCTTTTTCTCCGCCTAAGTGGGCTGGCGCCTCACTTTCGGCCCGCAGCCGCAAGCCAGCCCGGCCCAGCTCGTGCTCGTGCACGCGCGCCCGCGCGCTCCGCGGTCCGGTGGACCGGGCGTACGTCGCACGCCGCGCCCCGCTCCCGTGCGCTCGCCAACTCGCGCGCGCGCCTCGCCGCGTGGCCACGCCGCACCAGCGGCCATGGGCGGTGGCTGGCCGGCTGGTCGGAGCCCCCGCACCGTGACAGGAACGTGTCCAGGGTCGCTCCCAACCACGCATTAACCCCCGCGCCCGCTCCCTTCCTCCTCTCGCGCTCTTCATTCCGGAACGCAGCCTCGCTCCTCGCCATCGCGCGGCTGCCCACCATTGTTGCCGCCGCCGAGCTCGCCTGCGCCGCCTTGTCTTCGCCCGAAGCTCCACGAGCTTCCGCGAGCTTCTGCGTGAGCCTCGCCTCGATGTAGCCCGCCTTCGGCACCGTGTTTTCGCCGAGGTGAGGGCCGAAAGGGCCATAACCGCCACGGTGGCGCCGGCATTGCTCGCCGGAGCCCGCGGTCATGCCGACCTCCATGCTTCGCTCCTCCTCTCTTCCTTCCAAAAGCACCATCGTTTTCGCCTTATCGTCACGGTCCTCATTCGCGCCGCGCCTCGTCCATTCACGACCGGAGATGGAAGTTAGCCGTTGGCGGCCGCCGCGCTGCCGCGGCCACAGGTGCTGGCGTGGCGTAGCCACGGCCGTTCCCGGGCGCTGCTGGACCGGCCTCGCCCGTGGGCTGAAGCCCCGAGCCGGCCCGGCTCGCCTTTTCCCCGCGCGCGCTGCTCCGGCCGAAAGCGGCCATGGGCCGGACGTTCTCGCGGGCAGGCCCAGTAACCATAAGAGATTTGTTTTCCATTTTCTTTTGATTATTTGAGAAAATAAATAATTAGAAAAATGTTTGTGTACACATTTTAGCTCCAAAAATTATGAAACAAATTTTGGTATACTTCTTAGGACCAGATCTATGATGTAAAAATATTGCATGTCAAGTTTGAAATACTTTTATGTAGAGTTTTTATTTAATAATTGAAATTGCTATTTTCTTGATAAATGCTTAATAAATCATAGAAAGCTCAGAAAAATATGGTTCTAGTTTTGTTAATATTTTTGTGCAATGTACTTTCTAGGAAAAATATGTTCCATGCATATTCTGTAGAAAAATTATGACGTGTAGTTCAAGTGCTTTTATTTGATGGTTTTTGTTATTTTTGATAGAGAGCAAAAATTGTATAAAACATGTATCTGATAATTTTATATAGTGGTTGTTTACTGTGTAGAATGTAGGAAAAATGTTAAATCTGTTGTTTGATACTTTTCATAGTACAAAGTATTTTTATGCTCATTTTTAGGCCCTAGATTGTTATTTTTGTATATGCAGTTCTAGTGATCCAAATGCAATGAAATTTTTGTGGCATGCTAGATTAGATGATAGTAAGTTACTGTAATTTTCCTAGATTTTTTTGTGCTACCAAAATAGGTGTTGTTGTTCAAACCTAGTTTCAATTAGGGTTTAATTAACCTCTTTAATGCATGTTTAGGTAATAATGATTGCTTTGGTGTATCTTTGAAGCATCTTGGCTTGTTGTGGTGACTCAGTAAGTTTAGGTAATAGTGGTTGTAGTAGTAGTTTAGTAGTACATGTTCTTGGATGATGTTGACTACCTTGTAGAAGAATTTGATTTCTACACTATACAATAAAGTAAACATATTCATCTACATCCCATTCATCATAATCATTACACGTCATCTCTACAATGCACCTAGGCATGAGCATTTATACATTTGTATCATACAAGATCGCAGGAAATAATTCCGGTAGCAGTTCTAGAGGAGCCGGAAGAGCAGCCCGAGAAGAGCACGAGGTGTCCGAAGCCGACGAGGAGGTCGGTGAGGATCTTCCGGAGTGCCCCGATCATCATCCAAGCTCTTTCGAAAGAGGCAAGCCCCGGAGCATTTCTCTCCCGGTTTGCAAATAGTTTATTAATGCTTTACCTTAATTGATGCATTACGTTTAGGAGTTGTTTACAACTGTTGCTGCATTATACCCTGTTTACCTTCGTTCTACTATATCCTTGTTACCCTGGTATTCGTAGTTAAGAAATGCTTAGCTTGCTTAGAACGGTAGAAGTCGGGTGATTTCCTGTCACCTGCGAGCTATAGGTGGTTACCTGGATCTGCTTGAATAAGTATGTCATCTTAGAATAACTAAGTGTTAATGTAAAGTTGAGACCGGACGGAGACTTATAGGGTTTTGAACTGTAGTGTTTTCCGCCTGTGTCGGTTAAGGACCGACCGTTATTGGGCCTCGAGTCATGTTGAACGCATGCCTCACATTTAGCTGGCCGAATAATGCACCTTTCGACCGCGAAGCTGGGAGATTATTTGGGCCGAGTGGATTGCCCACAGCGCACTGTACCAGAGCAGGTGTGATAGGACACGGGGGCGCGATGATAAGGCCAAAGAGCAGTCGGGCGGCCCCGGGTACATGTGGTTCCTGACAAACTCAAGACTTTACCTGAATAGTTGACTCGGTGACCAACATCTCACTTTAGCGGGTGAGTGAGGTTTGTGTGAGGAATAAATTACCAGCTGGTTAATAATCGATTCGAATCACTGTCGTTCACTGGATAGTGAACACTTGACTTGAGTTACTTCATCGTAGTAATGTTGATGGAACACTTGGACAGTTATATGAAATATGACATTATGGAAGTTGTTAATGATCATTGGTTATCCTTACTTGTTTAATCACATGTTACTCTAGTACAGGTGTAAATATAGTTGACAGGTTAATAAAGATTAACTTGATATAAAAGCTTCTGAAAAAGGTTCTTTAAATGCTAAAAATATTTTTTTGCAAATGAGTCAGCTACCCCACTATAAAGCCCTTCATTCTCCTTGGTGTCATTTTATTTTCGGTTATGTCGGGTAAGTCTAGCTGAGTACCTTCTCGTACTCAGGACTTTGTTCCCACTTGTTGCAGATGGGCAGATGTATTACGGCTACTGTATCAATTGCCTCTATCCTGCGATGGGTGAAGCTTAGGACCATGGGCAGTGGTCGTTCCCTACGTCTCATATAATGCTTTTGTTGGAGATGATCATCAGCTGGCACTTTATCTCAAACTCTGTGTGAGTGTGTGTGGATTGAACTAAATGCTTCCGCTACTTTTATTGAACTTGATTTGTAATAACTATGTTTAAACTCCGATGTATCCGTGATGTGGACTTTTATGTAATTTATGATGGTGACCGCTAAACTTATTATGATCTTGGCTAGTATGTAAGTTGGTTTGAAATCCGTCGTGATTTCATGGACTACCGGGTTATACGAGCTTAAGTTTGCTAAATCGTCTGCTCGGTGGATGATTTTCTTACTTAATTTCGTATAATTGGTCGGTTCTGCTACAGCTAAATGCCCATGATTAGTATATTATCACAAGATGGACTCATGTTGAACTAGCCTTGAGATGCAAACGCCCCCTTTTCCATCACCTTGCTTCTTATTCCACCCATTCCATCCATGTGTGGCTTCTGACTCGGTCGAGATCGAATCCAACAATTGTTGATGTTGTCGCCGCCTATACAAGTGTTGACAACTACAATTGCCAAGGAGGCGATCCCATTGCCACCAAAAATCACCCTAGGAAACACATAGTGGACTCTTATCATTATATTTCTCTCGTTGAGACGATTAAAACCGTATATATATATATATATATATATATATATATATATATATATATATATATATATATATATATATATATATATATATATATATATATATATATATATATAATGTCAAATTTGGAGTCTGGACGAAGAAATCACGCTCCTGAGAAGTCTCACTTGAAAAAAAAACAGTCCAAGCAGGTTTTTGTACTGTTCAAAACAGCCCAGGCCTTGTTCACTTCCCATCCCAACCCAAAATATTTCCTCTTCCACCCATCACATCAAATCTTTCGACGTATGTATGGAGCATTAAATGTAGGTAAAAAAGATAACTAATTGCATAGTTTGTCTGTAAATATCAGGACGAATCTTTTGAGCCTAGTTAGTCCATGATTGGACAAATTTTGCCAAATAACAACAAAAGATGCTACAGTAACTTTTCAACTACTTTTCGCGAAGTGAACACACCCCCAGGCTGGATTTTGTTGTCGAAACTGACCCGAGCTGGCTTTTCCTGTCCAGTTAGGATCTAAGTCATGTTTTGATGTGATTTTTCTATGTTTGACACGATTTGCAAGGCGGTTTTGCTATACCTAAATCAGCATAAATAATCTGTGCCCAATGATAAGCAAATTATAAGCAAATTACTTGTTGGACGCTAAACAAACAAAAATACACTATAAAACATCTACGAGTACCATGGAAACATTATAAAATACACCGGAACATGAATAATTTTTTTAAAAAAATTCAGAGTACATAATGAAACATTTAAAAATACTTTAAGAACGATCCAGAATAAACCTACAGGCTACAACTCCTCATGAAATAGAAGGGATGATAAAATAAACTAAAGATGAAAATAAAATGAAGAAAAGTTAATTAGAATCAGTAAATAAAAAGGAAGGAAAAAATGAAAACGTAAAATGGAAATGAAAAGACGAAGAAAAACCATGTATTAGAGGAAAATAAAAAATAAATGAGAAAGAAAAAAGAAAAACAAAACAAAAAAGAATTCGCGAACAGGCCTTCGAGATGGACCTTCCTGGGTTGTGGAGTGGTCAAGGCCTGTTTGCGTGACTGAAATGGGCTAAAAGAATGTACCGCTGGGATACAAGAGGGTGAAAGAGGTGGTGGAGTCCCCTCAAAAGAAAAAAGAAAAAAGAAAGAAAGAAAGAGGTGGTGGAGGAATGCTTCCCTCCTAAGAGTCTTCACCTATGCTCTGGTCCACAAGGCAAACCAAACATATGTTTTGACTTTTGGCATGTTTTAAACGCCTGCAAGTGGAGGTCGTTGAACCTCAACTCGAACGAATTCGTGTTCTTCGTTTCCTGACTTGGCTTTTACTTCCACTGGATGTCAAAGTCCATTCGTTGGAAGGTATAAATGGTGCGATCAAACGGAACCAAGTTGGAATTTGAACGAGACCTCAAGCACAATACTTCATCCATCCCAAATTATAAGACATTTTAACATTTGTATATTTATAACTTTTATTGTGTATCTAGTTGCGTAGCAGAAGCCAAAACATCTTAGACCGTGCTTGGCAGGGCTCCTCCAGAGACACCTTTGTGTCCTCTAAACTATAGCTTTTTTATAGGGGGGCTGCACTCCTTTTTTTTATATTTTTATTTTGTTATTAAAAAAGATGAATAAAAGGGAAAACGAAAGGAGTGGTCGGCAGCGATGGGCCTTCTATAAATTCTCATCTTCATTCGTCTTCCAGCCTCAAGCAACCACCACCTGAACCCCCACAAGCCACAAGTCCACAACTCATCGAGCTTCATCAGGACTCAGGAGCAGAGCCGAGAGAGGGCAGTGTTAGATTCTGTGGACCGTCTAGCGGTAGATCAGTGGGTATGTTCTTTGGTATTTGCAATAAACAAGTGACAGTTCGATCCGGAGAGAGAGAAGAGAGAGAAGTGGTAGGTGACATTAAGATTACCGATTGTCGGAGATGAAGAAACTCGAGGCCCGCGCGTGGTGTTGATGGTGAAGTCCTTCGAAGTCGATGGAGATGCAGCAGTGTAGTGAGGGGTGCGATCCACAGGCGGCGGTGGAGACCGGTGAGGCTTCCCGCCGCTGGCAGTGCACCCTCGGGATCGGATTGGGTTAGGAGTGGGGTGGCGGCAGTGAAGTGTATCTCGTGACCCTAACCACTGCAACCACACCTCCTATTTATAGCACTGTACGACGGGGGCCCACCAGCCACGTCATTGGGCTGGACGTCCCCGATCAGGACGCGAGATTAGGGCCCAGACATGGCCGTTGGGCCAAGTCCAGTGGAGATCAACTAACATTCTCCCCCTTGATCTCTCATAGCCTTCTTCGTTCTTCAATTTCTTATTCAAAATTTTAATTCGTATTTTCTTCCTTCTTTCCTATTTCATCACAGATCAGTGCATAGAACTGTCCCATCGTCACAGCAATTAGTGCCGCTAGACTAACAGCCACAATACACTTCTCCATTTTGAAATGATACTTTCTTTGGGCCCTTTGTTGTCCGGGAATCATAAGCTATACCATAAAACCCATGTCGACTGTGCGTTTTCTGAACACACTGGGTGGTAAGCCTTTATAAGCTGATCTGCAAGTACTTGCTTTTACTTATTCATTCAAAAGCTTTTAAAAGATTCCGGACTTTCTCCTTCACAACGTCTAACTTCATGTCAATGTGTTTGGCAGCACACTTGACCCGTTGTCATAGGAGTCAATCACTTTAAATGGTAATTTGCTGTTGTATACCATTACCAATTCCGGGTATAAGTTAACCATTTCGCCTGTCCCATAAGCCTCATAATAAGTTGTACTATAGGTATGCATCATTGATGACACCACAACTGTTTCTTTGGAGCTTTTCCACAATAAAACTCCAACTGCGAGAGTTAGCTACTATGTGGGTTTCACTAAACATCTCGCCGAAATTCAACATTCTTGTACCCACAACCATTTGAGAGTACTTGTTCTTTCTTAGTCATCATGAGGCTTATTAAATCTTTGCACAATCGCAAGACATTCTCAGTCTCCATTCCAGTGATCTATATCTGGACTGGACTTTCTGCCAAAACATCCCGGATAAATGAAATATGTTAGGGTAATATCATACTTGTGCACTCATCAAGCTTCCAACAGCTGAAGCATATGGATCCATATTCATTTGATCAATCTCATTTCGGTTCTTGTAACACTAGAATTCTCAAAATTATTACCCTTGACTATATGAACAGGCGTAGGTTCACTTGCATGCATACTTTGTTTCTTTACAATCTTTTCTAAGCATGCCTTCGTGATAATCCTAATACCCCTTTCATCTGTCTCGGTGAATTTCAATTCTTATAACGAGAGTCATTTCACCGAGAACATTCTTATCGAGTCTCGAGGACAAGAGCTTCTTCACATATAGTAGATTGACATCACTACTAGCAAGTAAGGTGTCATCCACATATACAGGATTAGGAATTGAATCTCCCATTCTACAACTTTGTACGGATGCAATTGTCCTCTCATTTTCTTTAACCCAAAATTTCTAGTTGATCTTTCAACTTGAAATGCCACTGTTTAGAGACTTGCTCTAGTTCATAAAATGCTTTTTACAGATGGCATCCCATTCGTTCATTCTTTCTTTCCACGACAAAACCTTTAGGTTGTGCCATGTAATTATTTTCATACAAATCCCATTGGGAAATGTTGTCTTTACTTTCATCTCAGATCATGATGTGCCACTAGCACTCATTGTAATCTATTCATTCTCTTTGTGTAAAATCTTTCGATTCAAATCGTGCTTTATATCTTATGTTCCCTTTGGAGTCACATTTCGTCTTGTAGACCCTTTACAGCCTACTGTTTTGGCTCCATTAGGAACTGCTTCTGTTTCTCAAACTTCGTTGGTATTCAACGATTTCATTTCAATTTCCTTAGCTTCTTGCCATTTAGACGTGTTAACGCCCCTCATGGTTTCTTCAAATGAGGTGGGATCACGCTCCATTTGAATTTCTTCATTAATATATATAACTTATAGTTATCAATAATATCTGATTCTCTTATTCTTTGAGACCTTCAGGTCTGTAGCTAATGGCATGACACTTCTTTCACATGGGGTTGTTGTTGCTCTTTCATCGTCAATCGACTCTATAGGATAACTAGATCATTGTTTTCTTTTTCATCTTCTTAAAGGGCTAACAACATGTGTTGTATGAGTCATACAACATCAACATGGTGTTGAGCATTTGTCGATCTTGAGTCATTGGAGTAGGCACTGGTGAGGTGGAATCACCCTCCATTTGTCTTCAAGTCGTAGATCTTTTCATACCATGCTCCCCAGATTAATTCATCTCGTGTAAGGATAGCGTATCTTCAATCTTTCTTATTTTGGGTTTATTCTATTAAAATCTATCTCATTTGTTGCTTTGAGCACCGTCTTCGTATTTCTTAGTCTCATTGCTATCTTCCTGTTGAACTGTAAAATGTTCAGGAATTTAGCTATTTCTATACTTAGGGGTATCTTTATTATGACCGTTGTACTCCCTCAACGATCATCTTCATCTTTTATAGATCACTTTTTCTCTAAATGCAAAGCATATAATGGGGAATTTCTTTCAATCATTTTTCTGAGTTTCTTATTCTTTGACTTTCTATCTTTCTCAATTCAAATCACAATCCTCCCCCTCGAAATGTGGCTTAAACTTTTCTGCCACAATTTCGAAACCTTCATAACTCTTGTGAGTGAGGAAACTTTGATTACTTCATCCACATGATTACATCATGGAAGATGAAGTTGTTTCTTAATTCGTATGGAAGTATGTATTCTTTTTCCTCATTTCACTTCAAGAACTCAACAGAGTCCTTTCATCAGTACTTCTGCAAGTCATGCTTGCATGTCATTCTTATCATGAGGTTCATTTTCAACTTCCTTTTGTTCTTAAACTCATACTAGGATAGCATGAAAGCTACCCTAAACTTCTCTCCCTGTGCGGGATATACATGGTCATCTCACTTTCTCCTGCCATGCAGGACAAGTGCTATGCCAACTTTGCCCCACAACGCGGGTATTTTCTTAAATTTATGCCGCCATGCGAGACAATTCTCTTGTAGGGACATAAATGCCAGGATTGGCTCATATTCAATCATCAAATTCAGGGATAAATTCGATATTCTTTAACACACATGCTTAATCCGACGTTGGTCAAATTAAACATGCATATCATTCAATGCATGTCATTCTGATAAAAACTGAAAATTAAATTATTTTTCATAGAGAATACATAAAACACATTTCTTAAACTAAAATCTTATTGTTCTATTTCTTTCTTGGATCAATATCCCTGAAATCTTCGAAAATATTTCTTTTCAAACCACTCTTAAAGAGGACACAATTTCTCATGCAATGGCCTCCTTTCATATACACAATTTGTTCTCAAGCTTTTCATCATCTGAGTCACAAGTACCCAGTGCTTTTCTTTTCTCTTTCTTTTCTGCCTTCAAGAACGAAAGCATGAAGTTCTTTGTCTGAAAATTATTCAACAATAGTTATCAACATTAAACTCTGATTTCTTTATGTTCTATTCTATATCACCGTTGGGCAGATATAGAACAAAACAGCTTTCTTATACATTAATTCTATATCACCGTTGGGCAGAAATAGAATTAAATGCATAAAACTCATAGATAAAATTCATAAAATCCTCTATCAATAACTTTTGCTAAAATTAGCAACATCATGAATACAATATTCTTGTATATTAATTCCACATCACCGTTGGGCATAAATGGAATTAACATATGGAACAACTCAATTATCATTGACTCTCTTCAAAATTAAATTCTCCCGTTGGTTCGAATTTAATTAGAAGATCATCATCATCATTATTGCAGCGGAAAATCATCTTTCTATTTCATGAGCATTTCTTGATCTTTATCCATTCCATGAAAATTGATCACTTTGATGCATAAATTATCAGAGATTTGAATCTCAACTTCAAATTCATAAATAAACTTATAATATTGTTATCATCAACGTTGGTCAGAAAATAACAATATCATAATTTCACTTAAATCATAATGTGAATATCCCTCTAATCAAAATTTTCTCGTTGGTTTAATTAGAGGATAAACTTTTCATCATTTTCTGAACAACTTTAACTGCACTTCAAATTAAATCCTCCCGTTGGTTCGGATTTAATGAGAAGACAATATTCTTTTCTTTGCAGCGGAAAACGTGACAAAGTTCTTGAAATAAAATTCATCTCCTTTTCAGAAGCATTTTTCTGTACATTTCTTGTCTCTGAAAGTTTTATCCCGTTGGTTCAAAAATTTAACAGAGATTTATTCATCAAACATGATTCAATTCTTCAAATTTGTCAAAATTCATTACAATTTGCTTCTGAAATAATAAAACAAGAATTCATAAACTTTACTATTCATCACAGAATTTGGCCCGAAGGCCTGCTCGCAGCTGCGCTGTGCACTGTGCGGCCCGTGGCCCAGCGCGCGCACAGCGCTCTTTGCGGCCCAGCACTGCACAATGCAGCCCACGGCCTTCTTTATTTCAGGCGTACCGCGCTCGGCCCGCGGCTGGCCGCCGAAAACGGCTTGGGCTGCCATCGTAGTCCAGCGGCCCGAGTCGCTCGTGCCGGCCCACGGACTGCAGCGCGCGCGCTCGCTCCCCGCGCCCAGGCCGCAACCTGGGCCTGGGCCGAGGAAGCGGAGCCCCGCCTGGGCCAAAAGGCCGGCTCGGCCGCTCGCAGCCGTGGATTAGAATCCGACGGTCACACGTTCTTTTCGGGTGAACAAAAAGGTGGCCGGCTGCTCAGCAAAACCCTAGGCCGTTCATTTTTCTTTCTCTCAGCCGCAAACGGCGACGGTGGTGGTCACCGGCGACCGCGAGGGCGCGGCCTCGCCGGAGCTCGCGCCGCCGCCGGCTCCCCTCCCCCGGCCTTTCCTTCTCTTCTCTATCTTCCCCTTCCCATCTCGCAAGCAGTAGCCCCACCTGGAGACCATGCCGATGGTCAGCGCGGGAGAGACATGGCGCCCCCGGGGTACCCCTCGCCGGCGCGCGCGTGCGACCGAAGCCGCGCGCGGCGCCGTCGAGTGGTACTGCGGTGGTGCCCTTCGATCGAGGCCGAGGAGGATCCGCGCCGCGGTGAGGCCACGCCTGCCGGCGACTCGTTTCTTCCCGCGCGCCGGTCGGTTCTGACGGCGGCGAGGAAGCCCTGGTAAGACCTCCCGCGGACCGTTCAGTTTCATTAGGAGGTTTGGTTCTTTTCCCATGCGCTGCGGTTCGGCTCCTGGGATGCCCCTCCCCTTCGCCCGTCCAGCTTCGTAGGGTTAGGGTTAGGGTTCGTAGGATTAGGTGATTTCAGCCGAATCAAGTTCGTTCTTCTTCTTCTAACCCCCTCCCCTCTTCTCTGTTCTGTTCTTCCCGTCACCACCCGGTCCAACATTGGACAGTTAGGGTTAGGGGTGTTCATCCGAATCAAAATCGGTGGACTTCTTTCTTTGAATCTCTACCCGATCTGAATCTACACACTAGTAAAACCAGCTCCGTTACCAATGTTAGATTCTGTGGACCGTCTAGCGGTAGATCAGTGGGTATGTTCTTTGGTATTTGCAATAAACAAGTGACAGTTCGATCCGGAGAGAGAGAAGAGAGAGAAGTGGTAGGTGACATTAAGATTACCGATTGTCGGAGATGAAGAAACTCGAGGCCCGCGCGTGGTGTTGATGGTGAAGTCCTTCGAAGTCGATGGAGATGCAGCAGTGTAGTGAGGGGTGCGATCCACAGGCGGCGGTGGAGACCGGTGAGGCTTCCCGCCGCTGGCAGTGCACCCTCGGGATCGGATTGGGTTAGGAGTGGGGTGGCGGCAGTGAAGTGTATCTCGTGACCCTAACCACTGCAACCACACCTCCTATTTATAGCACTGTACGACGGGGGCCCACCAGCCACGTCATTGGGCTGGACGTCCCCGATCAGGACGCGAGATTAGGGCCCAGACATGGCCGTTGGGCCAAGTCCAGTGGAGATCAACTAACAGGCAGATCTCAACGAAGCCACCGCCCGACGCCATGTGCTACCAGGTGAAGTGCGGCAGCTGCGGCAAGCCCACGTGGGCGGGGTGCGGCCGCCACGTCGCGTCGGTGCACGCCCAGATCCCGGAGGGCCAGCACTGCGCCTGCCGCAACTGGCCCGGCGTCGCCCCCGCCCCGGCCGTCGAGAAGAAGGCCGCCGGCGCCGCTGACGACGATGCTGGGAAGGCCTCCGGCACCGCCGCTCCCGCTCCCGCGGAAGGCGGCGCTGCGCAGTGAGATTCGCGTCGCGTGGTGTTCTGTTCCCCGACGATCTCGATCGATGATCTGAACCCGCCGTGTCGATCGAACGAACGTGTGGTCGTCGTGCTACCAACGATTGTATCCAGTCGTACGCTTCTCGTGTTGCGTGGTCTAATTTCGTATTGTAATTGTCCGCGCTTTGATGCGGATTGGCCAAATAAATGTCTCATTCTTCACAATTGTGGTACCAAGGCCACGTTTAGTTCTAAAGATTGTCACATCGAATGTTTGACACATGTATGGAGCATTAAATGTAGCGAAAAAAACTAATTATACAATTTGGTACAAAACTATGAGACGAATTTTTTTAGTCTAATTAGTTCATGATTAAACACTAATTGATAAATACCAACGAAAGCGTTACAGTAGCCAAAACCAAAAAATTTCGCGAACTAAACGCACACTAACTTATTACACAGTTACACGCAATCTGTACTGGTTCTCCAACCCCCCCTTCTCTTTTTATCTTTCTTTCGCCTATATTCTCACTTGTTGTTCGACTTGTTGTGTGTTATACTGAAAGTCTTAATTGAGAGAAGAGGCTAAAATAGAACAGTTTTGGCCCGTCTTAGACTCTCAGTAGAGGTTTTCTGAAAGTTATATGTCATAATATATTAATAAAGAGAGATAATTGAAGTTTTATAGGAATAAAATAAGTATATAGGGACGAAACTTCTTTTCTAAATTATAAGTTGTTTTCTTTTTTTTCTAGATATATTGTTTTTACTATCTAGATAGTGTATATCTAAGTTTAAAACAAAAGTTATATATCTACAAAAGACAAAACTATTGTAATTTAAAATGTGGAGTAGTTCATGTTGTATTAAAATCTACAATATAAAATTTCCACTAAGACTGGTCTTAGAACCGTAAATACCCGTACAAGTGTACAACTCTTGTAACACTCAAATCCCTTGCTTGAACTTCCAAGAACTTGGGGCACGATAATAAACACCCCACTAAACAATGGATGTAGGGCGCACCATCTAAACGAGTATAACCTTTTGCGTTATGTGTGCTATCCCATTAGGAACCCTATATCTGGCACAAAATTTACTCGCTAGTGGTACAAAGCACGTACATGATGTAGATCTCATCTAACATCAGCCGGGTCGAACTAAAAAAATGTCAGGTCAAATTTTTTTGCCCAAGCCATACCTAACACTGACGGATCAAGTCAACTGGGATTGTTTCTTGAAGTTTTTCGGGTTTCCCTACTTTGGATCAGGTTTTTTTAAGTTAGATCAGGTCGTAAGTCGAAAGCTATGACACGTGTCTGATCCGATGCACTGGCGGGTCAGATTGGGTCGAGGTTTTTTTTGTTGTTTGTTGGACCAGGTGGTCCATGATTAGATCTAATAACACGAGGCATACATAAGTTCTTTGACACATTGATAATAGGGGTTGATGTATTTGAGCTAATCCTTACAAGTACATTGTTCATTGTGAAGTTTGGACGATATCTTATTTGAAGAATTGATATAATGAGCTGTTTTATTCCACGTACATAAGCTATTCATCAAATGCTTACAAGTAATTAGTTTGCTAATTTGGATGCCGTCACTGTTGCTGCCTCTCCGCGCCCACATCATGTATAGTACTATCGCTCGTTTCAACAATAAAAATAAATCTACCCACTTAATTATTAAATCGCCAAATGGTTTCTAGCCTAGTGATTAGAGCACCTAGGTAGCATCCAGTAGCCCTGGGTTTGACTCTCCGTGGGAGTACTATCGCTTGCTTCAACATCAAAAAATAAATCTATCCACTTAATTACTAAATCGTCAAAGAGTCTCTAGCCTAGTGGTTACAACACCTGGGTAGCATTCAACGAGCCTGGGTTTGACTCGCTCGTTTCACCAACAAAAATAAATCTATCCACTTAATTACTAAATTGCCAAAGAGTCTCTAACCTATCGGTTAGAGCACCTGGTAACATCCTGTAGGCTTTATTTGAGTTACAGTCGGACAGTGATTTAGTCCCTTCCTGATAAAAGTCCCTGCTTGGGGTTGAAATCTTTGACGGCAAGCTGCGACCTGCCTGAGCCGTGGCATCGTGCGACCACGAAACTGCTGCCAGTTTGGTCACACGCATTTTGTTCCAAAAGGATGGAAGCACATGTTTTGAGTTGTCGACACGTTTTCGACGTTTGCTTCTGATGGTGGAGGTCGCCGGCCGGACTTTCAACTCGAATGGGCTCGGTTTTTTTCCCAGGCCCCTTCTTTCTCTGTCCAAAGACTTTGATCGGCTCAGTCATCGCAGGACGGACCGTTTCTCTTGGAAGGTCAACGGACTTAGATTACGGATGTGTTTAGTTGTCGGTGAAAAGTTTCATAGGATGTCGAAAGAGATGTTTGATATTAATCTAGTACAACTTAAAAAATAACAAACGGCATCGTCTGTCATCCCGCCCCCGAGCCTATACGGAAAAGAAAAAAAAACACTGTAAAAAAAAGTCTCCCGCTCCAAATAAAACTCCTATACAGCAAAAAAAAATGTTCTGACCCTGGCCCCAAGCCTATACCAAAAAAAACGTAGGAGAAACAAAACACCGCAAACAAAATGTTCCCCACTAAAAAAAACTCCTACACGGCAAAAAAACCGTCCTTCATTTTCAAATAGAGGTGAAAGGATCAAGATGCCCAAGAGGGGGGGTGAATTGGGCTTTTCTAAAAATTAATTTTAAAAATTAAATCCTACAAGCCAAACTTCACCCCTAGTGCCTACTAGTGTTCCTTGTGATTCTACCGATAAAAGTTTTGCACCCTAAGTTCCAATCCTAGACTAGAATGGCAATTCTAGGAAAGTAAACAAGCAATGGAAGTAATGCACGAAAGTAAATACTTGAAAGTAAGGGTTAGGAACACGACGATGTTTTGCCGAGGTATCGGAGAGTCGCCACTCCCCACTAGTCCTCGTTGGAGCACCCGCGCAAGGGTGTAGCTCCCCCTTGATCCGCGCAAGGATCAAATGCTCTCTACGGGTTGATTCTTCGACACTCCGTCGCGGCGAATCACCCAAAACCGCTCATAACTTGAGTTGGGTCACCCACAATCTTGTCGGATGATCACCGAACTCCCAATCACCACCAAACCGTCTAGGTGATGACGATCACAAAGAGTAACAAGCTAGAACTCTCACTTAACCACAATAAGCCTAATGAGAAGATGGATGCACACTTGCTACACTCTTGTCACTAGAGAGGATTCTCAAACTTTGATTCGCAAATCTCTATCCTCACTAGGGCTCTTGCACTCCCTTGCACTTAAAAGGTGTTTCTCAGCTGAACAAATGAGCAAGAGACCTCTAAAAGAGGTGGAGGGGATGTATTTATTCACCCCTCAGACAAATCCAACCGTTACCTTTCGAATCAGCAAAACGCGCACTGACCGAACGCGCCTGTCGACATGACCGGACGCACCGGTCAGGTGTAACGGTCGAAAACCGAAAGCTACGCTGAGTGACCGGACGCGCCAATCTATGATGACCGAATGCGCCGGTCTGAGATGACCGGACACGCCGATCAGGGATGATCGGACGCGTCCGACCATGCAAGAGCTTACTGGAAAAATGACCTGACGCACGACCGCGTCCGGTCATAGGTGACCGGACGCGTCAGGTCACCACGGGACCTTACTGGAACGTGACCGGACGCGCCGATCACTTCACAGTCGCGTCCGATTATGCTGTTTACCCTCTGGAACACGTGTCAGACTGACCACCGCGTCCGGTCCTCTCAAGGACCGCGTCCGGTCGATCAGTTGAACCCCTAGTGAAGTGTTAGTACTGACCGGACGCGTCCGGTCATGACCAGGACTGCGTCCGGTCATAGGTAAACGGCTCAAACGTCTTCTAAACGCGATGCAACTTGAACCAAGTTGCTTCGAACTGAACTCTGAGCTTTTCTCGAGCTACCTAGTGCTAAGTTTGACAAGTGTGCACCACACCTAAACACAAGACTCACCTAGGTCAAGCTACTCGCTCATGCCCCCCTTTATAGTACGGTCAAAGGAAGAAACAAAGATCCTAACAACTATTCCAGATATAACTCAACACCTTGACATCCGGAACTAACCGTCCTTAAACTTGTCGTTGATCCTTTGAAAACGGAAACGATTTCTATCAAGGGACATGAATACCATATTGCCCAAAGCAGTCATCATCTCCATGACCTAACTTACCAACATTTCTGCAAAACACACGTTAGTCATGGTAATTATGCGTTGTCATCAATTGCCGAAACCAACACCGGGGCCTAGATGCTTTCAATCTCCCCCTTTTTGGTGATTGATGACAACACTTAGATTCAGAAGATATGAGTTGAGGTTTTCAATCATGCTTGGTTCACATAAGCATAAAGCTGTAAGCACAAAGGGTTAGTCATTGCTTATGTGTTCCAAGCCAACTGAGTGTACTCATAAGATAAAACATGAAGAGTTAGTACACATAAAACATAGCTCATATAAAATCAGAGTAAAGCACGGAAGCACAACCTTATGAGCTAAACACCATTAAGAGACATAAAACATTAAGACATAGTCTCATAAATTCATAGTCACACAATGTAGGGCGAGAAAAGTAATCATGATGCATGACAGTAGCACACACGAAAAACGAAACTGTCTATCACCACTCCCCCTGAATCTATGCTCTCTCTCCTCCTTTGGCATCAAACGCCAAAAACTAATCTAGGGATCTGACGGGGGAACAGAAACTGTCGTGTCGGGTGCCGAGGAGCGCGGAGTGATCATGAACTGTGAAGTATCCTCCTCAGACTCTAAACTGTCAGGCTGACCCTCTGAAGCTGAACGTGGCAGTGAAGTAGTCTGGGTCTGTAGAGGAGGTGCAGTGACTGAAGGTGTAGAAGCAACTATCGGATCGGTCACTGTCGCCTGAGCCTGAAAGACACATAGAGTGGGAGGATCTGTAGATGCAACTGAGGAAGCAGAGTGTCTGTAGTAGCAGCCCCTGTCACTGGAAACGCAGCAGTCTCTGAAGCCGACATGTCTAAGGTAGTCACAAAAGTTGAATGGGACGGTGTCGGCTGTCCAGTCAGCTCACTGTATGTAGCACTGAAATTAGGGAATGCTAGGCCTGAGAGGAGGTGTGGTCCTGGCTGAGCTGGTGGAGTAAATCCAGTCTGAATAGGCGTGTAGCTTGGAGACTAAAACGTCTGCGGTACCTGCTGCTGAGGAGAGGTGTACTGAAAGCTCGGCTGCCCCTGACTCTGAGGTCCACTGGACTGTAAGGCTGGAGTCAGGACAGACGGTGGTGGTGGTACTCCCATAGTGACAAGGTGGCGCAGGAGCTCTAAGTATTGCTGTTGAGTGGCTACCTGCTGCCTCTGCATCTCAAATTGCCGTCGCTGAAACTCAAGCTGCTGCCTCTGGAGCTCGTCCTGGTGAGTCTAAATCTGTACAAACGCTGCAGCTAAGTCCTATGCCTGTCGCTGCATTTGTATCTCCTATCTCTCCTGGGCCTAGGTCAACCTCTCAAGGATAGCCACCATGGCTGAATCTGAGCGGGAGGCTGAGCCAGAGCCACTGGCCTCATGGTCGTGAGGCCAAGGAGAGCGGTACCGGAGGATGGGCTGGTAGTCTTCATCTGTGCTGTCAGTGGCCACATCCTCGGCTTGATCAGCCGGCTGAGCATCTAAATCTGCAAGCTCTGCCTCGGCAAGACCCTCAATGGTCTCGTCCTGCTCAGCGGCTGTCTCTGGTACCTCTGGCCTCTATCGTTGTCCTGGGCCAGGTGCCTGCTCTCTAGTCACTGATGCCCACAGCTGGCAGATGTCATACTCTGGGAAGGCTGTGGTAGTATCAGAAATTTTAGCTCTAATCTCTACAGGCAACTCACAGGCAGTCCTGATAATGAAGCAGATCCAGTGTGCATAAGGTAGCTGCCTGTGTCCCTTGAACCCCTCTGCCAAGGTATCCTCCATCTCACAAAGCATCAGATCCTAAAGGTCAAACGGGGTTTGTGAGATGAGGTGATGTATAACCCATAGCTGTATGCGAGTGAGACCCTCTCTGTATCCAAGCCTCGGAAGAAGTGCCCTCCTCACTATAGCATCCAGTACTCTCGCTATGGGTGTCAGGCTAGCTGGTGTGTGTCGAGATCCTTCGCCAAAAGGCTCACGGAAGCAGGGTCGAATCAAGTCAGTAGGAGGCACTGTCCCGCCGTGAGGGCGTCTCGGAGGAGCAGTCTGTTCGAAGCACAACTGATGGATCTTAGTCTCTAAAGCAGGGAGTCTGAGAATCTCCCGTACCCTGGTGCTGTATAACCTGCGGTCACGACCTCTGAAGGCAAAGTGGATGAACTGATGTGCTAGATCAATCCACAGTGACGAGTAAAACTCTCTGACCCAGGTTTCGCAGTACGCTCCAGTCCGTCCAAGTAGATCTGATAGTCCAGGCAGAAAAGATAGATGTGGACGAAGCTGCTCACCAACCACCTCAACTAATGCCTCTAGTCGACAGACTCTCTGTGGTCTGAAAGCTATTCCACTATCGACATAGGCCCTGTAGAAATCCTCGTGCAAAGGTGTGTAGAAGCCCTCTGACGTCCGGGGATCCCGCTGGGGTGGGAACCACCGAGATACCTCAACAAACCTAAGGGCCTGGACCTGTCTGGCTGTAGCACCCCTGAGGTCAAAGTGCTCAATAGGGGGGTGATCTCTAGCCCTGGGAGGTGGATGACTTCCATGACGCTGACCCTCTGGCCTAGGAGTGACCTGAGCTCGCGTACGTCCTGAGCGACGACGCTGTGGAGTCTGTACTGTCTACTCCTTAGTCTCCTATGGATCCTCTGAAGGCTGCTCTGCAGGGGCATCCACTGTCTCCTCTATAGCCTCTACTGTCTCCTCTGTGGCCTCTGTACCGAGTTGTCGACCTTCAAGATGAAAGCGACTCTCGCCAATGCGAATATCACTGCTCTTGCCACCCCTCTCTGCTGCATCTGCTGCATCTATCACTGCCTAAGCTATCTCTGCCTCTGTAAGAGTTCTCTTCCTTTTCTTGGCAGCAATCTTAACTCGCTTCCTGCGAGCTACCTCTGTCCTCCTAGGGGAACTGTCATCCCCGTCACTAGGTGCCCCACCAGCGTTCTTGCATCGAACCATACTGACAAGAGGATGTACTGAGACAAACTGGAAAGACAGATGATGTACTGAACCTTGTGAGGCTTCTCCTCAATCCGTATCCGCAGGCTTGGCCTCGGATTCACAACTGATCACCTGAACCACTCAGCACTGACAGGACAAACTGAAACGATAGAATAGATGGATCTACTATAAGCAACATATATATCTAAAAGATAAGCGAGATCCTAGTAAGAGCAAGCAGGTAAGGTAAGATATGAGATGACCGCGATAGCTACCTCGACGAGCGATGATCCAGTGACCGGAAGACGATCTCGACGCGTTAGGGTTACCCGAAGACGACGACCGAAACCCTGGAATACAATCGACAATCGATCGATAATTGAATTAGTAATTCATCGGAAAATCGACGGTAAACCCTAATCCAAGGAGAAGATGTCACCTTGCGGAGACGGAGACGATCGCGAAGACGGAGATGATTTCGAAGACGAAAACCTCGTGACCTAGGGTTAGGGTTTTTGGTGGTGACAAGCGAGGACCTCGGCGATGAGTGCGCGGGACAGGGAGAGAAACCGATGAGGAGCTAAGGGCGTGGGCTTGTGCGGCTGCGGCGGTGGAACTCCAGCGAGATTGCAGGTGCGGGCGCAGCGGCTCGGTGCGGGAGCTGGCGCGGGCACGGCGGCTCTGTGCGGTGGCAGTGGTGGCACGGACGTGGGCGCGAGAAGCTAGGGCGTGGCTCCGGCGAGGTCTGCGGGCTCGGCTAGGCTCGGTGATGGCGCGACGGCGGAGACACGGCGAGTCAGCGAGTATGGAGAGCGGCAGAGGAAAAATGAGAAAGAGACGAGATCCAATCGTACGGTTAAAAAGGGTGAGATCCACTTTTTGCGTGATGACCGGACGTGGTGGTCGAATGACCAGACGCGGTGGAGGCAGCGTCCGGTCACATTCCAGTAAGCTCCTGGAATGACTAGACGCGTCCGATTATCCACGATCGGACGCTAACAACGTCTGGTTTGACATAGCCCGGAAAGATGGAACGGATGACCGGACGCGGTGGTGGTTACCGGGACTGAACGCGGTGGTTGACAGGGGCGCGTCCGGTGCAGCGTCCGGTTAGAGGTTTCAAAGAAAAACTTCGGGAATGACCGGACGCGCTGGTGGACGCTAAGACCGGACGCGGAGGTGAAACTGAACCGCGTCCGATGCAGCGTCCAGTCCAGCGTCCGGTCGCTGTAAAAAGCTCTTTTTCAAAACGTTTTTCGACGCGACTTCTCCCAATCAAGTTCCAATTCAAAGAGACTCAAATAAACACCAATTGGAACCTGATGAGAGTGACCTCACTCAAACCCTCAAAATTTTCAAAATATTTTGCCTTAGGCTAGTATTATTTTTAAGAAAATATTCAAGAAACACCCGAGGAGCAACGTATGGCCATGCAATAGAGTTTATGAACCCTTGGGAGCTTCAAATGCTCTCTCTATTCATGGACGAACACAGAGGTTACTCAAAGCTAAACTGAAAAGAAACGACAAAGCAATAACCATGCATATGCAATGCAAAACGAGAAAGGAAGGCTAGGTTGCTTGTCAAGTTTGATCCATGGTTAGGATTTTTCACACCTCCAAAGGAGGGTTATCGTAACCGTGTTAGATAAGTCCTAGATGCATTACGGGAAAAATAAACATGGCATAAAATACAATGCAATGCAAGGGACAACACAAGCTCATCTTTTAAAGTTACTAGAATCAAACACATTTAGTTCACTTCTCAATCTACAAAATGTAGCCTCATCTAAAGGTTTAGTGAAGATATCCGCTAATTGATTTTCACTTCTTACACCTTCTAGTGATATATCATTTTTAGCAACATGATCTCTTAGAAAGTGGTGGCGGATATCAATGTGCTTGGTGCGAGAGTGTTGTACCGGATTATTAGCAATTTTAACCGCACTTTCATTGTCACATAAAAGCGGCACCTTTTCAAGAACAACTCCATAGTCTAGGAGGGTTTGTTTCATGTAAAGGATTTGTGCACAACAAGCCCCCGCAGCAATGTATTCCGCCTCGGCGGTGGACAAAGCCACACTATTTTGCTTTTTAGATGACCAAGATACTAAGGATCTCCCAAGCAAATGGCATCCTCCGGATATGTTTTTTCTATCAATTTTGCAACCGGCATAATCCAAATTGGAGTAGTCAACTAGTTGGAATCTAGCTCCTTTGGGGTACCAAAGTCCAATGCTTGGGGTATACTTAAGATATCTTAGGATTCTTTTTACGGCACTTAGGTGAGGTTCTTTAGGGCACGCTTGAAAGCGGGCACACATGCACACACTAAACATGATGTCGGGCCTAGATGTGGTAAGGTACAACAAGCTACCAATCATAGAATAGTAAAGAGTTTGATCGATTGGTTTACCTCCCTCATCTAGGTCGAGATGTCCATTAGTTGGCATTGGGGTCTTGATTGGCTTGCATTCTTCCATCTTGAATCTTTTGAGAAGATCCTTGGTATACTTTTCTTGAGAGATAAAAATCCCTTCTCTCATTTGCTTGACTTAAAACTCAAGGAAGAATGTTAGCTTACCAATCATTGACATCTCGAACTCTTTTGACATTAATTAACCAATTTCTTTGCAATAATCTTCATTTGTTGACCCGAAGATAATATCATCAACATAGACTTGACAAATGAAGATCTCTTCATTAAAATTCTTGGTAAATAGTGTGGTGTCAACCTTCCCAATAATGAAGCCCATCTCAATGAGGAAGTCCTAGAGGCGCTCATACCACGCTCTAGGGGCTTGCTTGAGCCCATATAGCGCCTTGGACAACCTATAAACATGATTAGGATATCTAGGTTCTTCAAACCCGGGAGGTTGTTCAACATAGACTAGTTCATTTATGAAGCCATTTAAAAATGCACTTTTCACATCCATTTGATATAGTTTTATATCATGATGTGATGCATATGCAAGAAGGATACAAATGGCTTCAAGTCTTGCAATGGGTGCAAAAGTCTCTCTAAAATTAAGACCTTCAACTTGAGAGAACCCTTTTGCCATTAGTCTTGCCTTGTTTCTTACCACTACACCTTGATCATCTTGTTTATTGCGGAACACCCACTTGGTTCCAATGACTCTTGCGCCTTTTGGATGCTCTTTAAGTGTCCAAACTTGATTGCGGTCAAAGTTGTTCAATTCTTCATGCATGGCATTCACCCAATCCGGATCTTGAAGAGCTTCTTCTATATTCTTAGGTTCAAGACAAGAGACAAAAGAGTGATGTTCAATAAAAGAATTAAACTTTTGAGATCGAGTCATTACACCCTTTGTAGGACTCCCTATGATGAGATCTTGTGGATGTGCTTGAAGTAGGGGTGAGTTTCTTCGATCAACCATTTGAGGAATAGGATGGGGAGCATCAACATCTTGTGCTTGTGCCTCGGCTTGATGATGAGAGACATGGGTGTCTTCATTTTCAACTCTCTCATTTTTGTCATCATCTTGAGGCACATATGATGAAGATGGTGGATTGACAATTTGTACATCGTCTTCATCATCTTTAGGTTTGATGTCTCCCACCAGCATGTTCTTCATGGCCTCCCTCAATGGTTCATCACCTACATCATCACAATTCTCAATTGCTCCTTGGGAGCTGTTAGATTCATCAAATTCCACATCATATGTTTCTTCAACCAAACCGGTGGCATGGTTAAATACTCTATATGCTTTGGACTTTGATGAGTAACCAACAAGAAAACCAATATCACAACGTCTTTGGAACTTCCCTAGGTGTTGACGCTTCTTGTAGATGTAGCATTTGCAACCAAACACCCAGAAAAATGAGACGTCCGGCTTTTTCCATTTAGCAACTCATAAGGGGTCTTGCAAAGGAACTTTTATAGGAAGAGGCGATTTGAAGCATAGCATGCGGTGTTGATTGCCTCGGCCCACAATTTTTCCAGTATATTGTACTCATCTAGCATTGTTCTTGCAAGAGTGATCAAGGTCCGGTTCTTTCTCTCAACTT
Source organism: Saccharum hybrid cultivar R570 (assembly GCA_038087645.1). Taxonomy (NCBI): domain Eukaryota; kingdom Viridiplantae; phylum Streptophyta; class Magnoliopsida; order Poales; family Poaceae; genus Saccharum; species Saccharum hybrid cultivar. The sequence continues at coordinate 29,799,721 of JAQSUU010000001.1, read as the reverse complement.
CACCATTTTGTTGAGGAGTGTAGGTTGATAAAACTTCATGCTTGATTCCAATTTCATCATAATAAGCTTCAATGTTAGTGTTGTCAAACTCTTTGCCATTATCACTTCTAATTTTCTTTATCTTGACTTCAAATTCATTTTGAGCCCTCTTTGTAAACTTCTTGAAGCAATTTGCCACTTCAGATTTGTCATGAAGAAAGAAGGTCCAAGTGTATCTTGAGTAATCATCCATAATTACTAGGCAATAGAGATTTTCACCCAAACTCTTGTAAGTTGTAGGACCAAACAAATCCATGTGAAAAAGTTCTAGTACTCTTGATGTTGACATGTAGGCTTTGGTTGGATGAGTGTTTGCAACTTATTTGCCGGCTTGACATGCACTACAAGGTTTGTCCTTTTCAAACTTTACATCCTTCAAACCTCTCACTAATTCTTTCTTCAATAGCTTGTTGAGAGTGTTCATTCCAACATGAGCAAGCCTCCTATGCCAAAGCCATCCAAGTGTAGTTTTGGTGAATAAATATGTCATTAAGTTTATATCTTTGGAGGTGAAGTCAACTAGATAAAGATTATTGTATCTAAAGCCCTTGAAAATCACTTGCTTGTCATCTATCTTTGTAACAACCACTTTATTTGGACTAAACAAGCATTGGTAGCCAAGATCACAAAGTTGCCCAACGGATAGTAAGTTGAAACTCAATGAAGCATCATAGAGCACATTTGAGAGAGAATGATCATTTGATATTGCAACCTTGCCTATACCCTTGACTTTGCTCTTTGAATTGTCCCCAAATGTGATCTTGTCTTGACATACCCCATCCTCTTCAAGTGAGGTGAACATACGAGGATCACCGGTCATATGTTGTGTGCAACCACTATCAATCACCCAATGAGATCCACCGGTCTTGTAGTTCACCTACACACAAGAGATCAAGCCTTTTGTTTAGGGACCCAAACTTGAGAGGGACCCTTAACTTTCTCAACTAGTGACTTGGTAACCCAAATTTTCTTTGGCCTATTCTTGTTAGGGGGACCCAAGAACATGACTTTCATCTTTCCACTTGAGTCCTTTCTAAGCATGTAATGAGCATTGAAGGCAAAGGGTCTAGCATGCTTGGGCAAGGGTTGTGGTGGTGGAGTTTTGCACTCATGAGCAAAATGGCCTTCTTGTCCACACTCAACACATTTTTTTGGCTTAAGCTTTGTCTTGCTTTGTTGTTGTTTAGCCTTGACCTTCTTCTCTTGATTTGCCAAGTAGCCAATGCCACTCCTATCTATCTTCATGACGGTGTTCATGAGTAGCTCACTTTGTAAATGTTGGCCTCTTGTGAACTTGCTTAGGCCAGTCTTGAGATGCTCTTTCTCTTGCTTGAGCTTCTTGTTTTCTTCTATAAGTGACTCATTTGAAGTTTGCTTTTCAAGAGCCATTAGCTTCTTGTTCTCAACCTTGAGCATCTTAATTTCACTCTTGTGCTTGACATACTCATCATAGTTGTTGGCCTCAACCACACTCTTGCCTTTGCCGCTAGAGCCTTGCTCAAAGTTCTTAACAATTAAATCATCACATGATGTAGCTATATCAATCTTAACAACTTGGTTAGTAGCATCATGTGTCTCAAGGGCAAGCTCATTAGCAACAATAAGAGTATCATAATTGATTTTCAATGTGGTGTATTCATCTTTTAGCAAATTTAACCTAGTGATGAGTTCACCATGCTTCTTCTCAATTTTATCATGTTTATCTCTAAGCTCCTTGTTAGAAGTTTTGAGCTCCTTGAGAGAAGAAGACATAGTTTCATTTTGATCTATGAGCTCATCCCTAGTTTTATGTGCACTTTCAAGCTTAGATGAGAGTGATTTATTTTTATGTTGAAGCTCATCATTTTCATTTCTAGTCCTCCTTATGATTTTAGAATATTTGTTTAACAATTTTACTAGTTTATCATAAGAAGGTGCATCATATTCATCATCACTATCACTATCATCATTATCACTATCACTATTTTGTACCTTTCGATCACGCTTAGCCATAAGGCATAGATGAGTAGTGGAAGATGATGGTGAAGAGGGCGGTGAAGGTGGTGATGAAGATGTCGGTGAAGATGATGATGGCCCAATCACAAGTGCGGTGATCTTCTCTTTTTTATTGTCACTTTCATTGCCGAAGGACTCACATGATGATTCAATGTCGATGAGCCAATCACCAACAATATAAGCTTTGCCTCCCTTCTTCTTCTTGTAGAACTCTCTTTTCTTGTCATCTTTCTTTTTGTATGGCTTGTTCTTTCTTTTCTCATCTTCTTCATCACTTGAATCATCTTTCTTGCCCTTGTACTTGTTCTTGTACTTATCTTTTGGAGGCTTTGGGCATTGGTGAGCTAGGTGGCCAAGTTCTCCACAATTGAAGCAATCCATTTCGGAGATTGGCTTCCTTTTGCTACTTGTGAAGAATTTCTTCTTGCCATCGAACTTGATGCCACTCTTGTTGAGCTTATTTAGCATCTTGGTGGTCTTCCTCACCATGAGTGCAAGTGATGCATCATCAATGTCACTTTCACTTGAGCTTTCTTGCACTATCATGGCTTGGTCCTTCTTCTTTTTCTTTTCATGGCTAGCTTTGAAGGCCAAGTCTTTCTTCTTGGAAGATGATGAGCCCTCTTCTAGAGTGATGTGCATGTACATCTCATGTGCGTTGATCTTTCCCAATACTTATGTCGGTGTTGCGGCGGAGAGATCACTTTGGTGAAGTACGGTGACAATATGTCCATACTTCTCAATGGGAAGAACACTCAAGATCCTCCTTGCAACATCCGATTGACTCATTTGAGTGAGTCCAAGAGCATTGAGATCTTCTACAAGAACATTCAAACGAGTGTACATCTCATTAGCATTTTCTTTGGGAAGCATCTCAAAAGAATTAATTTTCTTTAAGGCAATATGATAGCGTTCCTCACGCTCACTCTTAGTTCCCTCATGGAGAGCACAAAGATTTTCCCATAACTCATGAGCGTTTTTGGCATTACGCACATGATTGAAGATATCTTTGCCTAATCCCCGATAGAGTGCATTTTTTGCCTTTGCATTCCACCGGTCGTACTTCTCCTCGTCACCACTTGGGTTGGCGGGATCCCTTATAGGAGGAAGCCCTTTGGTTGTGGCTCTAAGGCACCCAACATCTATGGCTTCGAGGTACGCCTCCATACGAATTTTTCAATATAGAAAATCGTTTCCCTCAAAAGTGGGAGGTGATCCTTCCCCATTAGACATCTTGCACTAGGCGGTGAAGCCTAAATTAAGAGCAACACGGCTCTGATACCAATTGAAAGGATCAAGATGCCCAAGAGGGGGTGAATTGGGCTTTTCTAAAAATTAATTGTAAAAATTAAATCCTACAAGCCAAACTTCACCCCTAGTGCCTACTAGTGTTCCTTGTGATTCTACCGATAAAAGTTTTACACCCTAAGTTCCAATCCTAGACTAGCATGGCAATTCTAGGAAAGTAAACAAGCAATGAAAGTAATGCACGAAAGTAAATGCTTGAAAGTAAGGGTTAGGAACACGGTGATGTTTTGTCGAGGTATCAGAGAGTCGCCACTCCCCACTAGTCCTCGTTGGAGCACCCGCGCAAGGGTGTAGCTCCCCCTTGATCTGCGCAAGGATCAAGTGCTCTCTACGGGTTGATTCTTCGACACTCCGTCGCGGCGAATCACCTAAAACCGCTCACAACTTAAGTTGGGTCACCCACAATCTCGTTGGATGATCACCGAACTCCCAATCACCACCAAACCGTCTAGGTGATGGCGATCACCAAGAGTAACAAGCTAGAACTCTCACTTGACAACAACAAGCCTAATGAGAAGATGGATGCACACTTGCTACACTCTTGTCACTAGAGAGGATTCTCAAACTTTGATTCGCAAATCTCTATCCTCATTAGGGCTCTTGCACTCCCTTTGCACTTAAAAGGTGTTTCTTAGCTGAACAAATGAGCAAGAGACCTCTAAAAGAGGTGGAGGGGATGTATTTATACACCCCTCAGACAAATCCAACCGTTACCTTTCGAATCAGCAAAACGCGCACTGATCGGACGCGCCTGTTGACATGACCAGACGCGCCGGTCAGGTGTAATGGTCGAAAACCGAAAGCTACGCTGAGTGACCGGACGCGCCGATCTATGATGACCGGACGCGCCGGTCTGAGATGACCGGACGCGCCGATCAGGGATGATCGGACACGTCCGATCATGCATGAGCTTACTGGAAAAATGACCTGACGCACGACCGCGTCCGATCATAGGTGACTGGACGCGTTAGGTCACCACGGGACCTTACTGGAACGTGACCGGACGCGCCGATCACTTCACAGTTGCGTCTGATTACGCTGTTACCCTCTGGAACACGTGTCAGACTGACCACCGCGTCCGGTCCTCTCAAGGACCGCGTCCGGTCGATTAGTTGAACCCCCAGTGAAGTGTTAGTACTGACTGGACGCGTTCGGTCATGACCAGGACCGCGTCCGGTCATAGGTAAACGGCTTAAACGTCTTCTAAACGCGATGCAACTTGAACCAAGTTGCTTCCAACTGAACTCTGAGCTTTTCTCGAGCTACCTAGTGCTAAGTTTGACAAGTGTGCACCACACCTAAACACAAGACTCACCTAGGTCAAGCTGCTCGCTCATGCCCCTCTTTATAGTACGGTCAAAGGAAGAAACAAAGATCCTAACGACTATTCCAGATGTAACTCAACACCTTGACATTCGGAACTAACCGTCCTTAAACTTGTCGTTGATCCTTTGAAAACCGAAACGATTTCCATCAAGGGACATGAATACCATATTGCCCAAAGCAGTCATCATCTCCATGACCTAACTTACCAACGTTTCTGCAAAACACACGTTAGTCATGGTAATTATGCGTTGTCATCAATTGCCAAAACCAACACCGGGACCTAGATGCTTTCAAGAGGAAATTCATCTCTGAATCTAAAAAATTCACAATGTCAACATCAGATGTCAGGTTATTTCGCTTTGCCAGCTTAATCTGCACGCTCCCGCGTCGCCGTCCGCGTGGTCTGCGTCCGAGAGTCCACGCCGCTCAGATGCAAGTTAATTTGCTCCACCCTAGTTTATAAATGGTGAGTCTGGTACGTGAATCCCATATGCTCTCGCGTCGCCTCACCTCCCCAAAAAAACACACTTGCACGTGCACCATAGCTACAGCCTGCGTTGGCAACAGCGACACCTGTGACCTGATGGCTGCTGCGGTGCGTAGTCCCGGCGTATGCGGGAGCGCGCATCTCGCCACGGATGCGATGCTGCAGTATGTGCTGCCGGCGGCCACGGCGCTCACTGTGCTCTTCGATGTGCTCCGCTTCGCTCCATGCGTGCCCTAGCTCCAGTTTGTGCTACCGACAGTGGGCACCTGCGAACACTCGGCTTTCTCACGCACCCACGCACGTGTGCCCGCGCGTTTGTGGCTCTGCGTCTCGCTCGCCTTTGTGCATGCCGCCACGGGTCTGCAACTCGCTCGGCCTCGTGTGAGAGCAAGAACGAAGGAACGACGTGTCGTGGCCTGTGTGCCGAACAGACGTCCTCCTACTTGCACGTAATAGATGAGTATGTTGCGTGGTGATTCACCTAATGCCCGCACGTAACAACTTGCCCCATTACTCTACCATATTCACGCAGAAGAAGGAAAGTCATAATGAATTTAAAAATAATTTAGGGTTCAAATGCAAAAGTGTTTATTAGATTCTATTAAATTTTCAAAATGTATATAATTAAAAAATGAAACCAATTTAGTTAGGTTTCCAATGTACACGATATTTGTCATAAAGATCATAAAATATGCTTTATGAAATTAAATTTTTATATTTCTTAATACGTTCGTCTAAACCACAAGCCAGTGTATTGTACTAGACATGGATAAAAAATTAATAATTTGTTTGTCTAAACTATAAAACACGTGTATCGATGTATAAATGGATACAAATTCGTTGTCCCGTGCAACGCACGGGCATATATCTAGTAAAAAAACTAATTATATAACTCGTCTGAAAACCGCGAGAAGAATTTGTTAAACCTAATTAATCCATCATTAGCACATGTTTACTGTAATGTGATATTGTCCAATCATGGATTAATTAGATTTAAAAATTTTGTCTTGTAAATTTATCGTAATCTATGTAATTAGTTGTTTTTTCGTCTACATTTAATACTCTATGTATGTGTCAAACATCCGACGTGACAGGATAAAAAAAAATTAGGAGTAACTAGACACCCACTGCATGCATAAGCCAATTGGTTGGTTACTCGGGTGAGGAAAGCGATGAGTTGCTTCTTGCTTGGTGCCTTGGATTCGGATCCCCTACTCGGCTACTCCGGCTTTGCATGTGCATCCATTTGTCCAAGAACTTGGTGTCGTTGCGTTTTTGTTTGGAAAAAGTCTAAATAACCCCCTAAACTATGGACCCTGGAACACATAACCCTCTGAACTATGAAACGGTCTAATTTACCCCCTGAACTATCCAAAACCGTCTATTTTACCCTCTGGACGGTTTCCGACGGCGGTTTTGCTACAGTAACAGCAGGTTTGCTATAGTGATAGCGGTTTTGTCTTTTTTATTTATTTTCGCTGAATATTTGAAAAATCATAGTAAATCACAGAAAAATCATAAAATAGAAAATCTAATTTTGTTGGACTCCACATAAGTAGATTTACACAGTGAATATATAACACGGTACGCTTTAGTATAAAGTTTTTGCTGTAGCTTTAGATTAATTGGAAAATCCAATTTAGACTAAAGTTACAGCAAAAACTTTATACTAAAGTGTACCATATTATATGTTCACTGTGTAGATCTACTCATGTGGAGTCTAACAAAATTAGATTTTCTATTTTATGATTTTTCTGTGATTTACTATGATTTTTTAAATATTCAGCGAAAATAAATTTAAAAGACAAAACCACCATTACTGTAGCAAACCCACTGATACTGTAGCAAAACCGCCGTCGAAAACCGCCCAGAGGGTAAAATAGACGGTTTTGGATAGTTCAGGGGGTAAATTAGACCGTTTCATAGTTCAGAGGGTTATGTGTTCCAGGGTCCATAGTTCAGGGGGTTATTTAGACTTTTTCCATTTTTGTTTTGTTGAAATCGAAACTCATGTGACAGCATATCCTTCCCTAGCCCCCCCCCCCCCCCCCCCCCCCCCCCCCCCGGTTTCGCAGGTCAAAATTGTCAAACGGACCACGCCAACTCGACTCGCCAAGGAAGAAAGGAACGGCTGCGAGTGTATAAATAATAATCAGCGCTCCTTCGAGGCCCAGACATCGCCCACATCGATCCAGATTTCCTCAGATAACTCCGCTTCGAGGAGGAGCTGTGGGAAGAAGCTTTTAGCAAGAGGGGAAGCCGGCGGGAGCCATCAGCCATGTGCTACCAGGTGAAGTGCGGGACGTGCGGCAAGTCCACGTGGGCCGGCTGCGGCCGGCACGTCGCCTCCGTGCACCGCCAGATCCCCGACGGCCAGCACTGCGCCTGCCGCGACTGGCCGGGCGTCGCCTCGGCCGGCGACAAGGCGGCCGCAGCCAACGGTGACGGCGCCGCCGCCGCGGAGGGGTCTTCATCCACCTCCGTCTGCACCATCCTGTGATGTGCTGTTTGCTCTGGTCTGCGGATTGTGCGATTGTGTCCGGTTATATGTGTGATTTTGCCGTGTCGCGCTCACTGGCGCTATGTAATTTAGCTTTGGAAAAGAATAATGGGCAATTTAGTTCTCTTTACCACCCATGCCGCGCTGCTGCTTCTAGTGGCTCTCTAGCCCCCCAGATACAGAAGTAGGCACAGATAGTGCTGATTGCTGAAGAAACAAGGCAAAGGGGAACCTGAACGTTTGAAGAATCAATCAATTGAAATGGAATGGCCTCAAAAGCCATTCAAGCAAGAATTGACACATCAAAATTTCTACCCTTGCAAACGGGTGGTATACGTATACTCCCTTCCATTTCTGTGCATCTTCCTCTCCCTGTACGCGCTATCAATAATATAAGCTATACTGGTAACTGTGTGGTTTGTCGACCTTGAATTTACATGTGCGGATGAAGGAATGTTGCTATACTGGCAACTCTCTCTTCTGCGGTCTCAAAACGGACCCAAGTGATCTCACCGCGTTGCGTAACCGACTAACCGGGAGCCCATCCAGCGTCGGGTGGGAGAGGCCACTCTTGAGTTCGTCGTTGGCGCTTTCTTTGCGGCTTGATTCACCCGAACTGCCGCTTCCATCTTCGTCTCTGCAGGCAGTGCTGTGAACTCCTTCCAAAGGTACGTCGTCGGTGTCATGGAACTGAAAGTAGGCAGAGTGAAGGCGTTGATGAAGGTCCTCCGTTGTACCTGATTGCTGATCTTCCTTGTCCATGTCAATCAAATTCTGTGCGAGACCAGCAGCCAATATTCGAGTCAGTGATTCATATCTAGACAAGTGATTTGAACCAACTCACAGTTAACTTATATGGATTTCTTGCCCTTGCAAGACCAGGCAAGTGCAGCCAAGAGAACCAAACACGCCTGGAATTTATTCTTCTGAATCCTTCAATTGTTTACATTTATTTGCAAACTACAAACTATTAAAGATTTATAGAGATTGCACCAACCTGTGCAGGGAAAGTCTTGAATAATGGGAGATGACGCTTTCTGCAATACTGGTTGAATAGAAGAGTAAAGATGATAAGAGGGACAGTGAAGCCAGCAGCTACAGGGGATTCTTTAAGGCCAAATACACCAAGACAGATGATCTGAGTGAGGATTAGAGAGAATATTGTAGTATTGTGCGCAATAGGCCAATATAGACCGCCTGTGTCGTATTTTGTGCAGTAAACATTGAGGAACTGAAAGGAAGACATTGCAAACTCATTAGCTCAAAGCAGCACAGAAGACTCTTCTTTAACAAATTTTATTCTGTTAAAACATAAATTCACTAATGAGCAATGGCAAAACCAAAGGTTTGAACTACTTTCTTCACTACAGATTAAATTGAATAACACAAAAATGTTTAGCTAATAGGAAACTATTTCCTTCTGTTTGGCTACAAGTTACATGCAGAATATTATGAGAATAATAATAGAGATCATGAAACTCAAAGAATCTCTCAATTTCCAGACTTACATGTGGTTAAAGAGCATTTGTTAGACAACAAAGCATGACAGTCTAATTTTTCAATATTCTCCTGATTATAGTAATACCTACGCATAAATCGTGCATATTGACTTTAGAGCAAAACTTTTACCCCTACATTCTCACCTGGTTGCGGTAGACGATGTAGCCAAGACAAAAGTACAGCAGTAAAAAGGGCAAGATTAGAGGTGCTAGTACAGAGCATGTGAAACCCAACAGTCCACACAATAGAACTTTTGGCACTTCAGTGTGATAGGGAAATGAGTAAAGAAGATCACTATCTTCCTTCATTCTCAGAAGATATCTTCTTGCAAAGTTCCATGTAAGACTAAAGAGTTGCATAAGTTCTGATGATAGACTAGCCCATCCTGAAGTAAGAACATAGGTCGTAAAGAATGTAGCCTGAAATGGAAATAAAGTTTTCAGAAAGCAGCGCTGACCTACCGAAGAGAACTCAATACAATACAAACATCGTACATTTATTACATGATTAATAATGCACATATAATAAACAAACATGTCATTTACCTGCACAGGTACTGCTTTAGCAAGCTGCATAGGAATGTCCTTTGGGCTTGATAAAGCATTCAGTTGGCTAATTGCTGAACCCGATAAGACATTGACAAAGAAGACATTCCAAATGGTGAAGTATAATACTTTACAGCAGGCACTTTTCTTTCTTTCACTGTGAGAGATAGGCCCTTCTAAAGTAGAAAATAGCATCATGGTTGGGGGGACAGTATATAAAAATATTTGCAAGATGACACTAGGAAGATATCCAGTTATTAGCTGGGTCATGTATTTCCTGCAAAGAAATAATACATGTTGCTGAAATGATGAACAAAACACAGTACAATGCCAAAATGGAAGGCTAGAAGTGCTAATCATCATCCTAGACGATAAATTGAGCCATTTTGAATAAGGTGTTCACTGTATACTAATATAAGTGAAGAAAACCACATCTATAACAAGATTAAAAGAGGTGATGTCTTTTTCTTTTGGAAAATAAGATGCGAGTTGTAAGTGTTTATGTAACTTACTTTTCCAGTATCCCTCTCAGAAAAGGGAGCCTTTGCTGCAGCTGCTCCAGCTGAGTTAAACCTTGTATAAATGTCACTGGTATAAGGAATAAAAACATGAAAACGATAGACCCCAGAAGTGTGACTATGTGCCGAATCCAGAGTTGCTTGTAGGGTAACCAAAGATTAGACCAATATATGTCATCACGCTCTGGAGCCAAAGTAGTGACCCATCTCATAGGGTTCGATGTCTGCAGAATTTTGGCTACAACTAGCGCTGCATACCGAGTTTTGAAAAATACAAAAGCAGCACCACATTCCTGTGTTCAGATCCACATAAATAAACTAATTATTACTAATCAGGAGTAATTTATTAAGAATAGTAAAAAATCATGACTGTTGCTAGTTTGACCTCATCAGGTATGCTCGAGCTTGAATCATTCACATCATACTTTTCGCTCTCTTGCTCGTAATCACTGGGCAACAACTGGAATGAATTAGAAGATGCTCCACAAAAGCAGCACTGAAATGTGATGGGTCTACATCTCTGATCAACTGTCACACCCTTGAAATGTCTGAACTTCCTGTAAACCTTCTTTGCACCACTCTGTAAATAAGAACAAATTAGTACTCCAAACAGGAATAACATAAGGAAGATGCAGTGACACTGTTTATCTGAAGATTTCAGCTAATTCCATCTTCAGATAAGCGACCGAAGTATCTAGCATCACTACACCATAAACTTCAGTTGTCGCGAATTTCATTATGCTACAGCCTCCACCTCATGAATATTAAAATTTGGTTACCCTACAAGCAACTCTGGATTCGGCACATAGTCACACTTCTGGGGTCTATCGTTTTCATGTTTTTATTCCTTATACCAGTGACATTTATACAAGGTTTAACTCAGCAGGAGCAACTGCAGCAAAGGCTCCCTTTTCTGAGAGGGATATTGGAAAAGTAAGTTACATAAACACTTACAACTCGCATCTTATTTTCCAAAAGAAAAAGACATCACCTCTTTTAATCTTGTTATAGATGTGGTTTTCTTCACTTATATTAGTATACAGTGAACACCTTATTCAAAATGGCTCAATTTATCATCTAGGATGATGATTAGCACTTCTAGTAAGCGGCTGAAAGTACTGTTGGCTGATTTGTTGTGAGAGAAAAACACTGCTGGCTAGCTGAAAATAAGCGGCTAAAAACTCAAGCGAACAGGAATGAGCTACAATTGTAGATCATAAGAGCAAATTTGGCAGATACCAAATTTGCATCATTGTAATGTGATCTATAGATAGATTATCTTGAGTAGACCGACACACCCATAAGTAACAACATTACTTCAGGACTCTCACTAGGAGCAGCCAGCAGCGTTACATTTCCTAAAAATGAATAATTTTGTTATTTAACATGATTTGTATAATGTTTATGACTATAGGTATTTCTTACCACTATCTTTTGAACTTTCCCAACTTTGTAAACGACTTGATGAGATAGGTAACTTGATGCATGGTACTTAGTAAAGAAACTTTCAACTGTCCTGCTGACTGATTCTGTACTTGATTTTGGAATTCCTCGGACAAGTACAGTAAAATGGCTAGGATTGCTTGTTGCTCGAGAAATGTGATATAACCTCAGCCTGGCAATGTGCTTGTACTCCTAGAGAAACAATACCAAGTATTTAAGTTTCTTATCATTACGTAATAGAACACTACTTAACAAACTTTAATGGCTAAACTACTTGAGCTTACCAAGTATAGAAGAATGCAAGCTACAGCAGAGATGATGTACAGCACGACGCAATGGACCCAAAGCCTGTGGTTATAACTAGCATGTAAAAAAAAATCCAAGGGGATGTATACTATAAAAAAAAGTATGCATTCAGTGGACAGTACAAAATGTAACGGCAAATCTAGATAGCTGAGACATATTTAATAACAAGTGCTTAAAAAATCTGTAATCAACAGGAAATAAAATCTATAATGTTTTATACTTAATTACTGAAGTTAACCACCTTATAACCAGGTCAGATATGTTTTACTACTTACCATCTTGATCTTTCTTCCACATTTCCTATTGTAAATGTCTCTAATGATGCTGACGGAATCCGGACATGATGCATATCTTGTCCAAAATAATTCAATGGAAGGACTCCAAATATACAAAGAATGGCGGTTAAGGAGAATATGCGTATGCTGTTGAAAATAAAATGCATTAGCTTGTATATTGTGAATAGAAACAATTGAAAAACTGCAGGAACACAATCAGGTAGGACGTGAAAGTAGCATTTTCGGAGGTTTTGTTATGTCCTTCACCTCCTACCAAGGCTAAAAGTTTCTTTCCCTTTCAGTTTGAACATAAATGTTTAAAATACAGTTATACAAGAGAAATAACCCACACATTCACCACGACCGATGGAAAGAGTTCATGTGCCATAGAAGTGACTAAAGTAGAGTAAACTGCATCAAATATACTTGAATAATAGCTAAGTTTACCGAATCTAGCATGTCATAGGAATTGTTTAATTCTTTCAACTTCCAGGCCATCTAATACAATATTGGACCTGACAAGATTGATTATACAAGATAAATTTTACATTAAAAAAAATGATACAAGACATACTGGATGACACATTAAGCAAACTACCATGTGAAATAGTTATGATATGTGTTTGATATATTTGTGTATTATTTTATTCGCAATTAGAGGCCAAAAGCAATGCAGTTTGATAGCCGCATTACTAGTGGGCTTGTCATTATCAGAGTAACATAGCAAACCTTGTAGACCAAAATACAAACTGGTAAATTCAAGTAACACAAAAGAACAGCAGCAACTTTTAACGGTAACCAGAAACTAAAGAAGCGCATGTTAAAGTAAAAATGCAGGTACCTGAATACTAGAATTCTATTGAAAACAACAGCATCCAACCCAGCAGTAGCTAAGATCTCTTCCTCTGTGCACCGCAGACTTTTCACAATCCAGCTAGGGGACGGGACAAATCTCTCCAAGATAAAAGCATCACGGAGCCGGTTGTGCTCCTCTGCAATCCTTCTCCCAAAATAGACCTTAACATTTTGTGGCTGCTTCCTTAGAATGGAGTACAGTGACAGAAAAAGTACACAGAGACCAATGTTGATTCCAGCAGAGGTCAGGAGACCGCCAACTTTCATCTCTTTCTAAAACACGTATATGAGATCCAACAATCCTGTCATCGAAATGTGAAAAGCTTTATGATCATGTCAGTGCCTGCAGGAACAGAGTAATAGTTGACATGTCACATATATAGAAGTCATACAGGAATGAACTGTTAATTTCATATATATATATACAACTGGTTTTACTTCTATCAGTTCAGTATTTGTTAGTTCTGAAATAATGCAATCACTTTTATTGATTTATTAAAAACACAGTAGAAAAAGAGTTGTAACATTGATCAAAGGCAAGATGGTTCATCCTCTGTATAGAACTAGTGCAAAAGTGTCAAACTAACTTCTGCAGTGAGATTTGCAAGAAGTTGACTGCATCGTAGGAAAGCACAGAATGGAATATCGGACAGTGTTCCCAGAAGACATAAAGAATCTGAAGAGCAAAGGCAAGATGGTTCATCCTCTGTACTGTATAGAACTAGAGCAAAAGTGTTAAACTATTCTGCAGTGAGATTTGCAAGAAGTTGACTGCATCATAGAAAAGTACAGAATGGAATATCTGACGGTGTTCCGAGAAGACATGAAGAATCTGAAGAGCAGGGCTTTGTCAGTTTGTGCCAAAAAGGACAAAAAGAAAATTCCTCTCGTCCACTGTTAAAAAGAAAGCCGCAGCACCTAAAAAGCCCACTTGAGATTTCACAAGACTCGCTCAGTAACTACAATTCTAAATCCAGTTATTTTTCTCCCCGAAACGTTCAACTGAAAACAGTTAACTAACCGACTAGAAAGCCCAATCCAAGGTGTCGTTCTCATACTACATATCATGTTTGGGTGTTCACACTTAACCCCTAAGGCACGTGATATTCAAAATCAAAATCACGTTAGCACAGATCAAGTTAGAACAGCTGATCGTCTAATCCAGATACTTAACCCCTAAGGCACGTGATATTCAAAATCAACACATCGAGATCGCAATCACCGTCCCGTCCAATTTACGCCGACAGATATGCATTACTAGCAAGCAAAATCTCGAACCGATAACATTAATAGCAAGCATAATGCCAATGGTGTTCACACTTTACTCTCGCTCCCCGCGAAGTCTCGAATTCCTCAAACCAATCGTAATCTCAACCTCTCGACGGCACCGAGCCACCAAGAGAGAAGCAGACTTACCCCCCTTACAATGGTTCCCCCAGGCAGAAACCCGCCCGAACTCGACTCCCGCAAAAACCCTACACATCCATCGAGGACCAAAAAAAAAGTCAGGGAAAAATCAGAGAAACTCACGGAGCAGAGCAACCAAGGCGATCACCTCTAGTGGGGTCGAGTGGAGTGGAGTCGAGCGGCGGGCGGCGGCAAGGCGCTGCCGATGGCAATGAACTGACGAGGAAGGCAGGCGATCGAAGTGGAGAGAGGCACGGCACGGAGGATGATGGGGCTCGGGGTTGGGCGCTGGGGGAGGGGAGCGATGGTTATAGCAGTAGGAGTAGTTGGCGATCGGGATTGGTCTGGTGGGCGTGGGTGGGATCGGATTTGGAAGTTTCGATCGGAAGGAAAGGTTGATGGCATGGAGGTTGGATGGATGGGCCTGCGGGTCAGTTCGGTCAGACGAGAGGAAAAGGAAAGGAGTCTTTTCCGTGTATGTCATTATAAAAGTTTATAATTTCTTCTGTGCCACTAAAAAAGTTTGGTGGACTTCAGCGTCACTGCTCTAAACTTTTTTGCCCTCCATGCCATTACCGTCAGATTAGGCTCTAATGGTGTCAACTGCAGGTGTGAAAAGTCGAAAATACCCTTAGGTCTAAATATGTTATTAATTTTTTTAGCATCTTAACGACTTCAAATGAAAAAACTCAAAACTAGAAAGTTGTAGATCTCGTCGAGGTCTACAATTTCATATAAAAATTATATTTATTTAATTACACAAAAAAAGAGATATGATTTGATATGATTAATATGTCTTCGAAAAATAATATATTTTTTTGCGAAATTAAATGAAGATAATTTTTATATGAAAATTGTAGATCTCGATGAGACCTATAACTTTCTAGTTTTGAATTTTTTATTTGAAGTCGTTAAGATGCTAAAAAAATAATAGCATATTTAGACCTAAGGGTATTTTTGACTTTTCACACCTTCAGTTTGACACCGTTAGAGCCCAATCTGACGGCAGTGGCATAGAGGGCAAAAAAAAGTTTGGAGCAGTGACGCTGAAGTTCACCAAACTTTTTCAGTGGCACAGACAGAATTGCGAACTTTTATAATGGCAGTTGGATTGGAATGGCCG
This sequence comes from Saccharum hybrid cultivar R570, assembly GCA_038087645.1. Taxonomy (NCBI): domain Eukaryota; kingdom Viridiplantae; phylum Streptophyta; class Magnoliopsida; order Poales; family Poaceae; genus Saccharum; species Saccharum hybrid cultivar. Next base: position 29,784,094 of record JAQSUU010000001.1, on the reverse strand, counting down.
GCCAATGAAGTGAATGGGGTGCGCCCGCCCGAGCGCAGCGAGTCTGTCTGGGAGTAAAAAATGCTCCCACTCCCACGGGAAAAAAGTGCAGGGAGGGACAGAGCAAGGTTAATAGAAACGCCGACTATGGGCTGCAAGCCGGCTGTGTGCGAGAGTATAAAGCCAGCACGTATAGTAGACAGGTTAACAGGTGAGCTGTAAAGTTAAATTAAACATTTAATACTATCAGACTGGCAGAGAAGAAATAGTCCTCATTTCGCTCGTGCATGGCTGCATGCAGGCTGCATGCAAGCTGTTTGCCTCGTTACGCGCGATACGCCCGGCGGTAATGCAAACGCCCGCTTCCTTCTCTTTCTTCGTTTCTCTCTCCGTCACGTAGGATTTTGATGACCTGGACCACCTTACCGCCTGCTGAGTAGGACTTGCTATACTTGCTGAAGACCAAACACCTGCCACCTCCTCCTATGCCCGTGTCAATCAGGCATTGGATAAAGAGGAGAGGCAAATCAATCAGGTCAGCAATGTGAAAAGTGAACCCATACCTCTTTCTCTTTGAGCATGTTTAGTTGGCCAGCCAACCTAAAAAAGTTTGCGCAGTATCCGTCACATCGAATCTTTGAACGCATGTATGGAGCATTAAATGTAGGTAAAAAAATAACTAATTGCACAGTTTGTCTTTAAATGTCGAAACGAATCTTTTGAGCCTAGTTAGTCCATAATTGGATAAATTTTATCAAATAACAACGAAAAGTGTTACAGAAACTTATCCAAAATTTTTCACCAACTAAAACAGGCCCTTTTTTTTTGTTCTCGTACTGTCAACAGAGCACTTGCTCTGCGTTTTTAATCCCTCAAACAGATCATGAAAATATGTACAGCTGGTATAGTCAGATATCCAATATTTAGTTTCAGGGTGTAAAGTTTTGATGTGTCACATGGGATATCATATGGGGTGTCGCATGGGGTGTTCGGATAATAATAAAAAAATATATTACAGAATCTAGTAAATCGCGAGATGAATTTATTAAGCCTAATTAATCCGTTATTAGCACATGTGTTACCGTACCACTTTATTGTTAAATCATGGACTAATTAGGCTTAAAAGATTCGTCTCGCAAATTACGCGCAATCTGTGTAATTGGTTATTTTTTAGTCTATATTTAATACTCATGTGTCCAAATATCCGATGTGATAGGGTGTAAAGTTTTAGAGTGAGAACTAATAAAGGCCTAAATATAAAAGAAAGATTTGTTGATAAAATATAAATTTAATAATAAGATATACCTTCCGGGATGATACCGCCCATAATTTCATTGGTCGCTATGGTCTGCCGGATTGGTTGCGTCGCCGGTGCCCTGAACCTTTGGCTGGTCTGTGTCGGCAGGATGGTTCACCCGGCAAATACCCAGATTAAATATATAATTAAAAAAACTTTGCTGATAAATATAAATTTAAGGCTATGGCATTAGCAGCAGGTGCATTCCTTGGATGTGTTTGGGACCAATAATTTTGTGTTAGAAACATTCACAACAAAATATAATATAGACCATGGTGCTCTGACTCCAACACACAAATCTCTATAAATTTGGACACAAAAAGATGCATTCATTAAGATCAAGGGACAAAACTCAGAAATATCTTACAATCTTACAATCCGGAAGGTCTGCAAGTAATAATATATTGCGAACATTGCTTTCCGCATGCCAAAATAAATAATGAATGTGTAACTAAATTTTTAGTTTACTAATTGTTTTGAGCAACTAAAATTTATGCACAGGAGTACAGGACATATTTTTTGGAAGCAAGATATAAATGATACAGTAGTACAACAAAAGGAACAATTCATGCCCCAGAACATATTGTTTCAAAAATCGGATCCCATAAATAATTAAATACGGAGAAAAAAATGCAGGTTGTGTCAAAACGGCACAGCGCAAGCAATCGGCTAATAAAATTTTAGTTCAATTATTATCGGCATTAACAATACCTGAGTAGATAAGTCTTGAACGCAAGATCAGCTGTTGGATTTGATCGACCAGAGATATTGATGAATTCGAAACATTGACCTGAAGGACGCGGTGGCAACGTTGCGGATGCCATCCTCAGCGCCGCGTGGAGTCTGTGCCACAAGCCTTCCATGACGGTAGTTGGCTTGGTGTAGGACATCATCAACAACGTTGGTGCAAGCGGTGATGATGGCTTTTTGATTTGTTGTCTTTTGTTGTCCGATGATCGTGACGTAGCGTGGCAACCGACTGGTTGTGGTTTGGGGCTTGTAGAGTGGCAAAATGTGTAGTAATCACAAGATGGTGTTGTGCAATATGTGAGACCCTTTTGTAATTGGTTGTTGTGTTGTTGATAGTTGCTTTCACTTGCAGTAGTTCTTTAGCTTTGATGCTTTGTCGTAGTTGTTGACACTTTGGGATGGTTGTTGATACGTTATATCCCTCATGCTAAGTTTATTCTTGTTCTTTAATATGATTGACAGTTCTTTTTGTTGGATTCATTTAAAAAAGAGAAAATTTGATTGAGAAAGAGATCCAACCCCAATTTTGATTATCCAAGATGCCAATTGCCAATTAAATCCAAAATGAAGACATGTAAATAAAGTGACGATGAATTCACTCAACGGGGATTAAGGGAAGGAAAGATCACACCTCTGGCGGGACGAGAGGTAGAGGATGAGACGGTGCAATCATCCAGAATGCCTCTCATAGCCTTGCGCTCTCGACTAGCTCGATGTCGATTCGCCAGCACCCGCGTCATCGATTTCAATGCAAGGCTCGTCGGAACAACTGATTTCCGAAGTTTGGCGAGACGACAACAGTTCCTTTCTAACCCATGATTAAGTGCCCAGAGAAGTTGGCCATCGTTGGTGAAAATATGGCAGCAACAATACCTTGTTCCTAATCTGGTCTGAATCAAGGACAGCACGGGACGCAAGCGGCGAGATCTAGCTCTGGCAAGTTGGGGGCGTTACCTGACAGCCAAACCTTTGGCAGGTTTCTCGGTACTGTTGGTACCGCGGTCATCTGGTACCTTTTTGTCGCCTCCACTCCGTGCTGCGGGATCTTGTCCACTGTCAGACCATGTCACTATCGCCCTCTCTCTCTCTAGTAAGTGTTTTCGATCCAACGTGCCTCCCTGTGTCAAATACTTCATCCGTTCCGTCCCAAAAATATATGACGCTTTTAACTTTTTAAATATCATGTTTGATCATTTGTCTTATTTATTTTTTTTGCAAATAATAAAATAAAGGGAACTGCTGGCACCCGGACATCCGATCAAATATTGATCCGTCAAACAGTACCATGGACCGGGCCAATTCGTTTACCTGGCGTGCACCTAGACTCGGTGCCCCTCCCCCTCCCTGCCCGTGCCTACTTTTCACGCGCCCACCTGGGGGCCCGTGCCTATGGGGACCGCTAGCGACCTGCGCTCGCCGCTCCTCACATCTGGATGGATAGCCACGCAACCCGTCCCTGTCCGCCTCACACGCGCACCCTGCCCCTGTTGTTATGCCCCGCTCCTTCCCTCGGACCCTCTCCTCTCTCTATGTGGGCAGGACTCGGGAGCTGGCCCGCCTTCGTCCACCAGTCCCCAGCTCTACTGCGCCCCATCCCTCGACGCCTGGGTTGTGCGCCCATCACTCACCGTGCCCCCGTGAAACACTTGCAACATAAAATACTTGGATGCAACATACGTTAGACATGGATGAAACATTTGAAACATATTGTTGCAACATATGTATGAAACATATGCAACATCCAGATAAAACACGTGCAACATGTGTATGAAACATATGCAACATCCAGATAAAACACTTGCAACATGTGTGTGAAACAGATGCAACATCGAAATAAAACACTTGTTGCAACATAACACTTGCAACATAACACTAAAAACATTTGCAAAAATATGCAACATGTGTAACATCACAATCTACTTTTGCAACATTCATTTATAACAATTGCAACATATCTCTAAAGCATTTGAAACACTTAAAACATACATTTGCAACATATGGCAGAGGAAGGCTGGGGCCGGTTGATTCTGGTCATCGGGGTGGGATCCGGCGGCAAGCGACGGTGCACGAGCACCACCAACACCAGCACCCGTGGTGGCATGCGAGCATCAGCACCATCTAGCACCAGTAGCACCAGCCATGGCTCAGCCTGGGGGCGGCGCGCGCTACAAGAGGGAGCAGGCAGCGTGGCGCACGGCTGAAGCAAAGTGCGAGGTGCGGGTGGGGCACGTGATGGGCGGGGGAGAGGAGTGAAGAGCCCGGCATAGGTGGGGCGCACGACAGCGCGAGAACGAGGAGCGAGCGACGCAGGGTCAGGGGCACAGTGGGAGAACGCCACAGCAGCGAGTGGAGTGAGGCACGGCGTCCGGATGAGAATAAGAGACATGGAAATGAGTAGAGAATAAAAAAGGTAAAGTTGTGGTGTACGTCACGCCAGGCGTCCTTCTGGAGGGAGTCGCTAGCGTCGAACATCTTGTTTGTAGTATTACCATAAAATAAATAAGTCATCATTAAAGTATCTCTAATGATAACATAAATTAAATTTTTTTAATAAGACAGATAGCCAAACAAAATGTCTAAAAGTAAAAAGAAACATCATGTATTTTGGGTAGGACAGAGGGAGTAGATGGCATTGGAAATTCGCCTGGGCAATGGAAGGGTGGACAGCAGGGGGAACGGACGGTGGCACACGAGATGGAGATAAAAAAAGCTTGGTGCCCAAACTCATCCGCTCATAGCCTCACAGGTTGCATTGGCGACCGAAATGTTGCACTATAGGACGGCGCTTGCCGTAGTGGATCCGAATCACCACCCCGGAATATCCCACTCGCTCTCGCCTCCCGCTGATGATATCCATCCATTCCAATCCCCCCCTCTCCCGCTCTGCCTCCCTCTTCGTCCCCTCTGCCTCCCCCTCGCAGCTATCCTTGTCCTCAGAAGAATTCAGACTTGGATTGTCGCCTCCTTTTCTGGGAAGCACTCGATGCCTTGCTGCTCGGATGGACTACTCCTTCTGTTCGGTGGATTCTTCTCTTTGTTTCAAGCTCCTATATTCAAATCTCTACATGAGAGCACATCTATTTCGGGGCAGTGTTCTGGACATTGCTTTGGAGTGTGATGACTGGCTGTGAGCTTGGAGCTGGTGCTATCTACGTGCAGACCCGCAAAGAATTGGGTTTTCGCCAAATACAGTGAAAGCATCTAGACAATGTGATTAGTGGCATATGGTTTGGTTTTCTGATTTCTAGGTTCAACTATATAATTAGTCCCTGCTGAACATGAGTGCGCAGAGCTGCAGAGTGCAGACCGAGTACTTGGTACCACTATATTCTAATATTAAATTGAATGTATATGACTACACTCGATTGCAAATCTAATTTGTTTCTGGTGCATGTATTAAGGAGGAAGATATAATAAACTCGGTGTTTTCATACATTCCAAAACTTTAGTAATTTTTCTCTTAAATATGCTTGCTATAAGAGAGATTGGGACAAGATTACAAAATCAGAGAGATGAGAGTGGAGGGTAATTGAGAGAGAGCAAATGAATCAATGGCCAGGTCTCCCTAATGGCCAGGTCTCCCTCCACCTTCCCTTTTGTAGGGGAGGTGGGAGGGGAAATTTTCACAATATCTCCTAATGGGGCTTCTATTTACAAAAGAGCATTTAGGGGCTACAAATGGGTCCTAATCATTATCACATAAGTCTCTTGGCTATGTAATTGGGCCCTAAACACACTAATGGGTTCCTAACTATCATACCAAATTTTAAGGACATAATCAAATGTGCAACCTGTGTTACTGCAACCATTACCTATTTTAGAGCAACCCTGGAAAGTGGTTTGTATGAATTTTGTTGAAGGCCTTCCCATGTCAAATGTGTCCATGTGTCCTAGTTGAAGTAGCATATCCCTCCTTTAGTGTAGGTGGAAGATGATATCCTTTGGTTCTAGATGATCCTTCCACGGTTGTCGAGCCCATCCATCCATTTTATGGCTTTATGTATGGTGTAGAAAGGGGCTTCTTCACAGTCACAAATTTAGGTGCAGTGGTCTGATCACTCACCAACCTTGACGGTGTGGGAGGAAGTTCATGATCTCTAGCAGTGATTTCCATCCACTGTTGCTTAGGGACAAGCAGCTTTTCGAGGGAGAGGCAATGTCAAGGCCACGAAGGAGAAGGCAAGAAGGATCAGGAGTACTGTTGCATGTTTGGCAATAGAGCAAACGATGTCGGTTAAGGTAGGGTAATGGTGACAGCTAAGTTGTAGTGGTGTGAGTTGGCGGTGAGTTAACGAGCGTCATGGTAGGAATCGGGCTCGTATATGTAACATCCAGTCCCGGCATACATGGCCTATGCCCACTTTGCCGAGGAGTGGTCCACCTGTGTAGCAACCCGCTTGAGCTTTTGTCCTCGCTTCATTCAAAACGGTTAACCAAAGGTTACTATGCATCTGAAAGTCCCTAGTTTGGTTTTAGCTAATTGATGAAACCTATGACTAACCTTTGTATCTAAGTGGATGATTTAGATAAAGGTGGTCATTGAATATGAGACATGACATTAACTCATGTGACCAAGATGATAAAGACCAAGATGAGGCTTGTCTCGATACACCGGTTGTGAAGGTGAAGGGCAAGTCGAGCCTTCGAAGCGAAGGACCATGCGATGGTGAAGCTTGAGCAAGACTTGGCGCCGACGGACCGATACAACGGTGAAGAGCAAGTGAAGTCAAGGTCGATGGATCGAGACGGCCATGTGATGATATGAAGTGGATCATATCATTTGGAGAAACAAAATAGGCTCAAGGCAAAGGTATAACCATAGGGTCATTTTGTTTTGCACTCAAGACATCATAGAGGGTGTGAGTGGTATAGGATCAATAGCCAAACAATTAAGAGGGGAAGTCTTATCGGTTACTCGACGCACGGGTGCCACTAGGTGAATTCATGAAGTGCATTGCATGTAGGGCCTAGTGAGCTAACTGGAAAACCTTTGAAAATGTTTATGAAAATGCTAACACACGTGCACAAGGTGGTGATCACTTGTTGGTGTTAGCATATTTGCGAAGGCGATGGAGTTTAAGGGGTAGAGAGGGGTTTAGGGCCCTCTCTCCCTCCCACCGAGCTTGCGAGGCGGGATTCAGGTGTTTTTGAGGAGATGAAATTCCTATTTTCCTTTATGCCAATGTCGAGATTTTGAAGCGTTGTCACATGGTGTTTGATGATCTAAAACTTATGCTAGAGTGATACACATACTTAGTCTAGCTCATAAGTGAAAGGGTGAAACAAGTGGAGCAAGAAAAAGTTGCAAAACACATGCGATATAGGCGACAGACGCCGCTTGGGGGAGCATTGAACGCGGCGTCGACGCGTCTGTCGATAAACCCTAGTTAGGGTTGCTACGCGCGGAGCGTCAGATGTGGTGTCGCGTGAGCGACAGACGCGGCCTGGAACACTGTTCCAGCATCTGTCGCATGAACGAGTTGAGCGCGGCGTGGCTTCACGCGTCAGACGCGTCTGTCGGCTGAGGACCAGACGTGTCTGTCGAGTGTCACGCGAAACAAGTTCACTGGACCACGTCTGTCGGGCGTGCGGGCACGTCTATCGATCGGCGTCAGACGCGTCTATCGCATGGGTGCGCGAATGAAGTCTTCAAACGGTCAAGTACACATGGCGAACAGCGAGGGTGTCAGACGCCGAAGTCGCGTCTGTCGCTAAGGCGACAGACGCGTCTGTCGTGTTTGCGAGGAGCAACAAACGCTGGACAGCGCGTGTGTCGGTTGAGCGAAAGACGCGTCTGTCGCGTGCATCTGCACCCCTTTTAGCTCCTAACGGCTCTATTTGTTTGGGGTGCTTATAAATACTTGTTGGCCGGCCCTTGGAAAGCTAACTTGACATTTTCTAACACTCTTGTGTATCCTTTGAGCTAAAGCTTCTCCCTCCCACTCATCTCTCTTGCTTGATTGCAAATCAAAAGTGAGATTGAGTGATCTCAAAGTGTATTGCATAGCTTGAGGGCATCTAGTGACACTTGTGGGTGCTTTAGTCGGTGGATTTCTTGTTACTCTTGGAGAGTACCGCTCCTAGCCAGCTTGAAGATTGTTGGAGGCGTTGGCAAGAGAAGGAGATTATTCTTGGCCACCTCCGGTTGATTGTAAGAGGTTCTTGTGCTTTCCTCGGCAAAGTGCCAAAAGCAACTCTAATACATTGCGCGTGTCATTGAGTTACCTCACTTGAGAGTGGTGTCTTGCGGTGCCTTGCGGGACGTGCCTTGAGGGGCAAGTGACTTGAGGGTCACACTAAGAAACCATCTAAGTGTTGGTCGACACAACCAGTGACGTAGCTTGTCGGTGCACAAGTGAACACTAGGTGAACAAAAATATTATGTCTCTTGTCTCCCAGTGATTGGTCTTCATATTGTGTTGTTGTCAATATTGATTGATTGTATATCATCTTAGTGATTGACAACATCTTCACTCCACCATTAGTATAAGAATCACAATCCTCTCTCTTACATTTATATTTACTAGATTATCTTGTGTAGCTCTAGTGGTAGCTTTGCTAGTAGTGTTGTTAGCTTGCTCACTAGTGTAAAATTAGTGACATAGCCCTTGTGTGAACTAGAGATCATAATCTACTTGACTTGTGGATAGAAGGCTTGCATCACAACCGTAGGCTAAGCAAAACTCGCTTTACGCCGTTTGTTATTGTAACAAGTTTGCTTAGTGGTTCATGTAAGATTTTTTTAGGCTATTCACCCTCCCTCTAGCCATCTAGGACCTTACAAGTTGTATCAAAGCCGTGGTCACCGTTTTAATTAAGGCTTAACATCCTTCGGTGTGAAAAATGACTCAAATTATGTTCAATCATGTTGGGGACAAGCCACCATTCTTTGATGGTGTTAGTTCTTTTCCTCATTGGAAGAGAAAAATGACAATGTACCTTGGTTCTATTCATGAGAGAGTATTGCAAGTCACCGAGAATGATTTTGCTATCATTGATCCTGATTATCTCACCGATGAAGATAGAGCAAATAGAACATGCAATAGAATGGCTCTCAATACACTTTACAATGGTATTGACATAAAAGTATTTGAGGGCATCAAGGATTTAGAATTGGTAAATGAAGTATGGACAAGGTTGAGTGAAACATATGAGGGCACTAAGGTTATGAAGAGTGCAAAGCTATATGGGCTCAAGAGTGAGTTTGAGAACTTCAAGATGAAAGAAGAAGAAACAATCTTAGAGATGTTTCATAGATTGCAAGTCATTGTGAATGATCTCAAGAGCTTAGGGGACAAGACACAAGACCAAGATTTTTGTCACAAGTTCTTGTTGAGCTTACCAAGAAGATTCAAAATGTTAATCATGATGCTACAAAGAGATGGGCTTGATACAATGAAGCCCAATGATTTACTTGGTGAAGTCTTGACATATGACAAGTATAATCAAGATGCTGATGAGAAGGAGGAGGAAGAAAAGAAGAAGAAGACCATGGCATTCAAGGCCATCTCCTCCAAGGGCAAAGCTACCATCATTGAAGAAGAAGACAATAATGAAGATGAAGATTTTGAAATTGATGATGAGGCACTTGCTCTTGTAGTCAAGAATATGGGTCACATGTTCATTATGAGAAGAGGCTAAAAAAGAGAAATGACAATTTTAAGAGCAATGAGCAACAAAGGAAGTGCTTCAATTGTGATAGCACCAAACATCTTCAAGCCGAATGTCCCTATGACAAGAAGAAGAACAACAAGAGGGGCAAGTTTGAGAAGAAAAAGAGAGAAGCCAACATGACTTTCAAGAAGGGCAAGAATGGATCCTATGTGGTCACTTGGGAAAGTGATGATGATGAAGAAGAAGAATCATCATCCAATAAGGCTTTTGCTTCCTTGCTATCAACAAGAAGCCCTCACTATTTGGTTCATCCTCTTCATGCTTCATGGCCAAAAAAACTAAGGTATTATATGATGAGAGTGATGATAAAAGTGAAATAGAATATGTTCATGATAGTGATAATGATAATAAAAATGATGATGATGAACCAACTAAAGAACAACTATATGACTTGATGCAACAAATTAGAGACATAGCTATTGCTAAGGACAAGGAGTGTAAGAAGCTTTCAATGAAAGTAGCAATACTTGAGAAAGCCCTTAGTGAGCTTAAGACCACTCATGAGAGTCTAGTGGAAGACCATGAGAATCTTGGTAAGGCTCATTCCAAGCTTGAAAAAGCTCACTCATTGCTACTTGAGCAACAAGCAAAGAAGGAGGTTGTTGTATCATGTGATATAGGTGTTACATATGATATAATTGATGAATCCTTTTATAAACCTATCATCATGTCAAATGCTAACCCTTCTTATAGCTCTTCATCCACCACCACCGACTCTACCTCTACTACTAGTGATGGTTTCACTTGTGATGCCTCACTAATGGTTGAGAATGAGACTCTCGAGAGAGAGATGGATGAGATCACTCACGCCCTAGGCAATGCCTATGGTGGTGAGGCCCGCTTGCTTAAGTGATCGGGTAGCCAAAGATTCTCTCTTAACAAAGAGGGATTGGGCTACACCCCCAAGAAAGGCAAGTCAGCCTTTGCAACTCCAAAGCCTAGCTTTGTGAAGGATAATGGTTAGTTTTGCAATAGATGCAAGCAAGTTGGGCACCTAAAACATAATTGCACCAAAAGAAATAATGACAAGAAACTTGTTAATGCTATACCTTTTGATTCTTGCTATGTACTTACCAAGAGTGTGAAGGGTATGCAAGCTAAGTTTATTGGTACACCAATTGTTGGCCCAAAGAAGAAGGCTATTTGGGTACCAAAGAGTTTAGTTACTAACCTACAAGGCCTAAGCAAAAATAGGTACCTAAGCTTCATTGATTTGCTTATAGGTCAATTACAAAGCTGGAGAAAGGCATTGGATTATTGATAGCGGGTGCACTCAACACATGACCGGTATATCAAGAATGTTTGACTCAATCAATGACAATAATAGTGGTGTTGATTCTATCATATTTGGCAATAACAAGAAAGGCAAGGTTATTGGCTTGGGCAAGATTGTAATATCAAATGACATGAGTATCTCCAATGTGTTACTAGTTGAAAGCTTGGATTTCAATCTTCTATCCGTGGCACAAATATGTGATCTAGGCTACAAATGCATCTTTGGGGTTGATGATGTGGAAGTTATTAGTGTGGATGGTTCAAACGTGGCATTCAAGGACTTTAGATATGAGAATCTCTACCTAGTTGACTTCAATGCTAGAGAAACTTCTTTGACAACTTGCTTAATCTCCAAATCAAGCATGAGTTGGCTTTGGCATAGAAGACTTGGTCATGTTGGCATGAAACAATTGAAGAAGCTTACAACTCATAATCTTGTCAATGGTTTGAAAGATGTTAAATTTGAGAAGAATAAGCTTTGTAATGCATGTCAAGCGGGGAAGCAAGTTGGAAGCTTACATCCAAAGAAGAGTACAATGAGCACATGCAAAGCATTTGATTTGATGCATATGGATCTATTTGGCCCAACAACATACACAAGCATAGGCGGCAACAAGTATGGCTTTGTCATAGTGGATGACTTCACAAGATTCACATGGGTATTCTTTCTTGATGACAAAAGTGAAGTGTTTGACATATTCAAGACCTTTCTCACTAGAGTTCACAATGAGTTTGAGATTAGAATCAAGAAAGTGAGAAGTGACAGTGGAAGTGAGTTCAAGAATACAAGAATGGAAGAACTTTGTGATCACTATGGCATTGGACATCAATTCTCGGCCAAGTACACTCCACAATCAAATGGCCTAGTTGAGAGAAAGAATAGAACATTGCTTGATATGGCTAGATTAATGCTTTATGAGTACAATGTGAGTAAATCATTTTGGGATAAAGCAATCAATACCGCTTGATACTACATCAATAGACTATATTATCATCCATTGCAAGAGATCACCCAATTGATAGTGTTATTGATGATATTAGAAGTGGTGTGCAAACAAGATCAAGATTGGCTATGTTTTGTGAGCATGCATCATTTGTGTCAATCATAGAACCAAAGAAGATAGAAGAAGCTTTGAGGGATGCTAATTGGATCATGGCTATGAAAGAAGAGCTTAACAATTTCACAAGAAATGATGTCTAGGAGTTGGTAGAAAGGCCAAATGACTACAATGTGATTGGAACCAAGTGGGTGTTTAAAAACAAGCAAGATCAAGATGGCATTGTAGTGAGAAACAAAGCAAGACTAGTTGCTCAAGGTTACACTCAAGTAGAAGGTCTTGACTATGATGAGACATATGCTCTCGTGGCAAGATTAAAGGCAATAAGGATTTTATTAGCTTATGCTTATGCACACAACATCAAACTATATCGAATGGATGTCAAAAGTGCATTTCTCAATGGGATCATCAATGAGTTAGTCTTCATTGAGCAACCTCCTGGATTTAAAGATGACAAGAAACTCAACCATGTGTACAAGTTGAAGAAGGCTTTATATGGCTTAAAGCAAGCACCTAGAGCATGGTATGAGAGGCTAAGAGATTTCCTTCTCTCTAAGGGATTCAAGATGGGCAAGGTTGATACAACTCTATTCACCAAGAAGATTGAGAATGATCTATTCATAGTGCAAATATATGTTGATGACATCATCTTTGGATCAACCAATCAAGCTTATTGTGAAGAATTTGGTGCTATGATGGCCAAAGAGTTTGAAATATCTATGATTGGTGAACTTAGCTACTTCCTTGGTCTCCAAGTCAAGCAATTGAAGAATGGGACATTTGTGAGTCAAGGGAAATACATAAGGGACATGTTGAAGAAGTTTGGAATGCAAGATGCAAAGCCAAATTTAACTCCAATGGGTACAAATGACAATTTAGATAGTGATTTTGATGGCAAAATGGTAAATCAAAAGGAATATCGGTCTTTGATTGGAAGCCTACTCTATGTCACCGCATCAAGGCCGGATGTCATGTTTAGTGTTTGTATGTGTGCTAGATATCAAGCTTCACCTAGAGAGAGTCATCTCACGACCGCAAAATAGAATATTGAGGTAATTGAAACAAACAAGAGATGTTGGACTATGGTATCCCAAGGGGTCAAAGTTTGAATTGATTGGATATTCGGACTCTGACTATGGGGGTTGCAAGATCAATAGAAAGAGCGCAAGTGGCACATGTCAATTACTTGGAAGATCACTTGTGTCATGGTCCTCAAAGAAACAAAATAGCGTGGCAATCTCTACCGCCGAAGCCGAATATGTGAGTGCGGAGAGTTGTTGTGCACAATTGCTATGGATGAAATCAACTTTGAAGGATTATGGCCTTAACTTCAAGAATGTGTCATTGCTATGTGATAATGAAAGTGCAATCAAGATGACATAAAACCCGGTCCAACATGAAAGAACAAAGCATATTGACATAAGGCATCATTTCATTAGAGATCATCAACAAAAGGGAGATATTGCCATTGAAAGTGTGGGCACCGATGATCAACTTGCCGATATTCTCACCAAGTCACTTGATAAAAAGAGGTTTTGCAAGCTAAGGAATGAGTTGAACATTCTTGATTTCTCAAACATGAGTTGAATGCACCCCACCCACTTATTAACATGCCTCTCCTTCGACATTACAAGGTAAAGTTGATTGACATGTCATTCATCCTATGCTAAGGACTTGCTAACGCATGTAGACATAATAAGTGGTATGCATGAGCATTCATGATAAATCAAATGAATTTGATGGATATATGTTACCACTATTGCTTCTATGCTTGTTTTGATCTAGTGGTGGCATATGACATGTTTATGAGCTTGCAAACCTAGTGTTGAATCTAGAAGATTTGCTATAAATGTTTAATTTAACATAGGCAAGATAACCCTTATTATGAGGTGTGAAGAAGCTTGTCTTTGGTTCAAATTGAATTAAATATCTTTGGCAAGTGTTCTAGGTTGAACCAAATTTGATAAATTTTAACCTACTCCATCAAACATTTTTCTTCTCTCCACAATTTGATCCCATTTTTTGGGTAAGTTGTTGACAAAGGGGGAGAAAAAGATGATTCAACATGATAAAGGGGTAAATAAAATTTTTGATGCACACAAGTAGGGGGAGCAAGCTCATAAACAAAGTTGTTGCATTTGTTTGTGCATTTTCATATGACTTGCTCATTGCACATGTATTTAAATTCAATATACATGCTTGTGTGGTGCAATGCTAGTATAGAACTTGAATGATGAAATGATCTACTAGCATGCATAGGAATAGTTTACACATGGTATCTAGACATGCCTAAAGCTTTACAAGTGGTCCAAGAACCTTTACATATAATGTTGATCTCACAGGGTTCTTAAGTTTTAATGGATGTCTAGTTAGTTCATGATGCTAAGGATGGTGTAAAAGTCAACTCTGATTGGTATCACACTTCAAAGGTCCATTTCTTACACCTTAGCATCATTTTGGTAGAATTACTCTCTCAACACTTCTATCCATGCATATGTGTAAAGCTTTCAATGCAAACTCTATGCACAAATGTAGGGAGAGCTAATGCTACCAGAACCGAGCTTGTGATAATTGTCCAAACTTTACTTATGAGCAAAATAATTGGACAAGTATAAAAACTTCAAAACTTTTATTATCAAAATCATCTTTGTGAGGGTTGTCATCAATTACCAAAAAGGGGGAGATTGAAAGTCCCTATTTTGGTTTTGGCTAATTGATGAAACATAGGACTAACCTTTGTATCTAAGTGCATGATTTAGATAAAGTTGGTCATTGAATATGAGACATGACATTGACTTATGTGACCAAGATGATAAAGACCAAGATGAGGCTTGGCTCGATGAACCGGTTGTGAAGGTGAAGGGCAAGTCGAGGCTTCGAAGCGAAGGACCATGCGATGGTGAAGCTTGAGCAAGACTTGGCGCCGATGGACCGATGCAACGGTGAAGAGCAAGTGAAGTCAAGGTCGATGGATCGATACGGTCATGTGATGATATGAAGTGGATCATATCATTTGGAGAAACAAAATGGGCTCAAGGCAAAGGTATAACCATAGGGCCATTTTGTTTTGCACTCAAGACACCATAGAGGGTGTGAGTGGTATAGAATAAATAGCCGAACAATTAAGAGGGGAAGTCTTATTGGTTACTCGACGCACGGGTGCCACTAGATGAATTCATGAAGTGCATTGCATGTAGGACCTAGTGAGCTAACTGAAAAACTTTTGAAAATATTTATGAAAATGCTAACACACGTGCACAAAGATGGTGATCACTTGTTGGTGTTGGCACATTTGCTAAGGCGATGGAGTTTGAGGGGTAGAGAGGGGTTTGGGGCCCTCTCTCCCTCCCACCGAACTTGCGAGGCGGGATTCAGGCGTTTTCAAGGAGATGAAATGCCTATTTTCCTTTATGCCAATATCAAGATTTTGAGGCATTGTCACGTGGTGTTTCACGAGCTAAACTTGTGCTAAAGTGTTACACATACTTAGTCTAGCTCATAAGTGAAAGGGTGAAACAAGTGGAGCAAGAAAAAGTTGCAAAACACATGCGATATAGGCGACAGACGCCGCTTGGGGGAGCGTTGAACGCGGCGTCAGCGCGTCTGTCGATAAACCCTAGTTAGGGTTGCTACGCGTGGCGCGTCAGACGTGGTGTCACGTGAGCAACAGACACGGCCTGGAAGACTGTTCCAGTGTCTGTCGCTCGAATAAGTTGAGTGCGGCATGGCTTCACGTGTCAGACGCGTCTGTTGGCTGAGGACCGGACGCGTCTGTCGAGTGTCACACGAAACAAGCTCACTAGACCACGTCTGTCGGGCGTGCGGGCACGTCTGTCGATCGGCATCAGACACGTCTATCACATGGGCACGCGAATGAAGTCTTCAAACGGTTGAGTACACATGGCAAACGGCGAGGGCGTCAGACGCCGAAGCCGTGTCTGTCATGTTCGTGAGGAGCAACAGACGCTGGACAGCGCGTCTGTCGATTGAGCGATATATGCGTCTGTCGCGTGCGTCTGCACCCCTTTTAGCTCCTAACGGCTCTATTTGTTTGGGGTGCTTATAAATACTTGTTGGCCGGCCCTTGGAGAGCTAACTTGACATTTTCTAACACTCTTGTACATCCTTTGAGCTAAAGCTTCTCCCTCCTACTCATCTCTCTTGCTTGATTGCAAATCAAAAGTGAGATTGAGTGATCCCAAAGTGCATTACATAGCTTGAGGGCATCTAGTGGCACTTGTAGGTGGTTTAGCCAGTGGATTTCTTGTTACTCTTGGAGAGTACCGCTCCTAGCCAGCTTGGAGATTGTTGGAGGCGTTGGCAAGAGAAGGAGATTGTTCTTGGCCACCTCCGGTTGATTGTAAGAGGTTCTTGTGCTTTTCTCGATGGAGTGCCAAAAACAACTCTAATACATTGCGCGTGTCATTGAGTTACCTCACTTGAGAGTGGTGTCTTGCGGTGCCTTGTGGGACGTGCCTTGAGAGGCAAGTGACTTGAGAGTCACACCGAGAAACCATCTAAGTGTTGGTCGACACAACCGGTGACGTAACTTGTCGGTGCACAAGTGAACACCGGGTGAACAAAAATATTTTGTCTCTTGTCTCTCGGTGATTGGTCTTCATATTGTGTTGTTGTCAATATTGATTGATTGTATATCATCTTGGTGATTGACAACATTTTCACTCCACCGTCAGTATAAGAATCACAATCCTCTCTCTTGCATTTACATTTACTAGATTATCTTGTGTAGCTCTAGTGATAGCTTTGCTAGTAGTGTTGTTAGCTTGCTCACTAGTGTAAAATTAGTGATATAGCCCTTGTATGAACTAGAGATCATAATCTACTAGACTTATGGATAGGAGACTTGCATCACAACCGTAGGCTAAGCAAAACTCGTTTTACGCTATTTGTTATTCTAACAAGTTTGCTTAGTGGTTCGTGTAGGATTTTTTAGGCTATTCACCCCCCCTCTAGCCATCTAGGACCTTACAACGTCCCTGGCCCTAGTATTTAAGCTGGTCAGGCGATCCTCAAACTCACGGTAAGGTACTAAACTTCTGATTGCATAGTGTTTTGCGATGCTATAGTAACCGGTGAACAGTACCCGAGCTACAGTATACCACATTCGGCCTGGCCCAATTCGGGGGACAATAATAGCCTGCTACAACATTCGGGCTATAGTATCAGATCGCTACGGTACCCAGAGTCCGGATGTACAGTACCTCCATTGAAAGTCCCTAGTTTGGTTTTGGCTAATTGATGAAACCTAGGACTAACCTTTGTATCTAAGTGGATGTTTTAGATAAAGGTGGTCATTGAATATGAGACATGACATTGACTCATATGACCAAGATGGTGAAGACCAAGATGAGGCTTGGCTCGATGGACCGGTTGTGAGGGTGAAGGGCAAGTCGAGGCTTCGAAGCGAGGGACCATGCGATGGTGAAGCTTGAGCAAGACTTGGCGCCGACGGACCAATGCAACGGTGAAGAGCAAGTGAAGTCAAGGTCGATGGATCGAGACGGTCATGTGATGATATGAAGTGGATCATATCATTTGAAGAAACAAAATGGGCTCAAGGCAAAGGTATAACAATAGGGCCATTTTGTTTTACACTCAAGACACCATAGAGGGTGTGAGTGGTTTAGGATCGATAGCCGAACTATTAAGAGGGGAAGTCTTATCGGTTATTCGATGCACGGGTGCCACTAGGTGAATTCATGAAGTGCATTGCATGTAGGGCCTAGTGAGCTAATTGGAAAACCTTTGAAAATGTTTGAGAAAATGCTAACACACAAGCACATGGAGATGTACACTTGATGGTGTTGGCACATTTGCAAAGGTGGCGTTGGTCGCGCTGTGGTTTGCGGGTAGAAAGGGGTTTGGGTTCCTCTCTCCCTCCCGCCGAGCGTGCGAGCGCGGGATTCAGGCGATTTCGGGGAAATGAAATGCCTATTTTCCACTACGCCGAAAGTCGGAAAAGGAACGGAGGCGAACGGGGTCACAGAGGTGACCGGACGCTGCACCGGACGCGGTCACGGTGTGACCGGACGCGTCCGGTCAGTACAGCACGGTTTCAGGCGCGCGGGTGCTAGGGTTTGCAACCGGCGCGTCCGGTCACTCGCGGGACCGGCGCGTCCGGTCATGCACCCAGAAGGAACTGAGGTTCACAGAGGACGATCGGACGCGGGGCGCGTCCGGTCACATATGATCGGACGCGTCCGATCGTTGAAGGAGCTTACTGGACTCCGACCGGACGCTGGCACTGTCGCGTCCGGTCGTTGCAAGGGGCGCGTCCGGTCGTTGTTTCGCGGGCGCGGGTGCTGTGCGGATCGGCGCGTCCTGTCGTTCTACAGGCGCGTCCGGTCATCGGGACCGGCGCGTCCGGTCTGTTGAGAGGCGCGTCCGGTCATGGGTTTTGACCGTTGGCGCAGTGACCGTTGGAGGACCGGACGCGGTTGAGCGCGTCCGGTCAGTTTCGACCGGCGCGTCCGGTCGTCCCGAAAAAACGGTCAGTGGAGTTGCAACGGCTCTATTTGGATGGGAGACTTATAAATACTCGTTGGCCGGCCCTTGGGGAGGTAACTAGTGATTTCTAACATTCTTGTACATCCTTTGAGCTAGAGCATCTCCTCCCACTCATCTCTCTTGAGTGATTGCAAATCATAAGTGAGATTGAGTAATCCCAAAGTGCATTGCATAGCTTGAGGGCATCTAGTGGCACTTGTGGGTGGTTTAGCCGGTGGATTTCTTGTTACTCTTGGAGAGTACCGCTCCTAGCCGGCTTGGAGATTGTTGGAGGCGTTGGCAAGAGAAGGTGATTGTTCTTGGCCACCTCCGGTTGTTTGTAAGAGGTTCTTGTGCTTTCCTCGGCGGGACGCCAAAAGCAACTCTATTGGATTGCGCGTGTCATTAAGTTACCTCACTTGAGAGTGGAGTCTTGCGGTGCCTTGCGGGGCGTGCCTTGAGGGGCAAGTGACTTGAGGGTCACACCGAGGAACCATCTAAGTGTTGGTCGACACAACCGGTGACGTAGCTTGTCGGTGCACAAGTGAACACCGGGTGAACAAAAATATTGTGTCTCTTGTCTCCCGGTGATTGGTCTACATATTGTGTTGTTGTCAATATTAATTGATTATATATCATCTTGGTGATTGGCAACATCTTCACTCCACCGTCGGTATAAGATTCACAATCCTATCTCTTGCACTTATCTTTACTAGATTATCTTGTGTTGCTCTAGTAGTAGCTTGGCTAGTAGTGTTGTTAGCTTGTTCTCTAGTGTAAAATTAGTGACATAGCTCTTGTGTGAACTAGAGATCATAATCTACTAGACTTGTGGATAGGAGGCTTGCATCACAACCTTTGGCTAAGCAAAACTCGCTTTACGCCGTTTGTTATTCTAACAAGTTTGCTTAGTGGTGCTTGTAGAATTTTTATAGGCTATTCACCCCCCCTCTAGCCATCTAGGACCTTACATCCATCTACAATATCGACCCACTGTCCTCTAGCTACAGTAGTATTGCCTCATTCCGCGATTTAGGCCCACTTGGCCCATTTTGGGCTGTTACAGTATATAACGCCTGTCGTGTAATGAAGAACTGAAACTCTAAAACCTCAATGAAATCTATCTCTGTTCTTCGTCCGCATTCCTATTTCTCTCCCTCAATCTCTAATTCTCAAGCTATTTGTCTGATTTGTTGCGGAACTGTGACAGGAGGCTAGGAAGCCCAATAGATGTCAGTCCAGGTTTAAAATCAGATGTCTTCTGGTAGAACAAGGAATTTAATTACAAATACATGGGGATCTATAGAGGATAATGGAGATTGATGTGGCTTCACGAAATCCCTAGTAAATATGTTATTTAGATATATAGATAATATAGATAGATATAAATTATGTGTTGAGTCGTTCAAAGCGATGTTGTCTTAAACGCTAAATGGTAAACGGTCACCTACCATTTAGCCCATTATTCAGGCAAAACGGGTGTTTAAATAGGCAAAACGACCGTTTAAACGGTAAAAACAACCGATTAAACGGAAATGGTGCACCACCATGTAGGGTTTAAACAGTGTGTAAACGGACTAAACGACCGTTTAGGCAAATAATCAAAAGGTGTTAGGAGGACCGCACGTAGTGCGGGTGGCAAGAGCTGGTGGGTGGCTGCTTGCCCGCCAGCGTTCGAAGCCCAGCTTCGACATTGGTGTCTCACCGGGAACAGTAGTTTCCCAAAATAAACAATCTCTGCTTGACGTGTTTCAAGCATCTGCCTCTCTCGCGTGAATCCACAAAGGGATCATGACATGCCCATCGCCTACGAAATCAGAGGATTTCGTGATCTCAAGAAGGACGCGGTCTTCAGATCTAAGTGTAGTTGTAGGTTTATTTGTACATGAGTGATGTGTGTAGTGTGCGTGTGTTGAGTGAGCGTGCGTGTGTATGAACATATGCTACAGCTGTACCCAGATGAGAGGCGTCAAAAAAAGTGTTAGAAAGAAAAAAAAAGAAATAAAAAAGAAAAAAAGAAAAAAAGATGGCATGGGCTTTTATTTACTGGCCCATCTAAAAGCCCGTTAATTCAGCACAAACCCACGCACCGCCGCATAGTCTTTAGTTCTTTGCCCTGACACTGAGCCACACAACCTGACAGCCGCCGCCGTTTCTTATCTCTTCGCAGCGCCGGCGCTCCATCTATTCTTCTGCTCCCTCCCCAACTCGTGCTCGGCATGAAGGCGACGGAGGCGGCGCTCAGGCTCGGGCTCTCAGCGACGAAGGGGCAGTCCCAGGCTCGGCGGCGGCGTCAGTGGCTCCCCCTCCTGCCAGTCGCCTCGCGCCATTGCCTCCGTCATCCGCACACCGGCCGGCGACCCTCTCCCCTCCCGCCTCCGCTGGACCGTCGACGGCGCCCGGCCCCTGCGGCTGCGCGGCCGGCGGGCAGCGGGAGCCAGCAGCTGCTGCTCCACCAAGGCGGTCGCGCCGCTTTGGGAGCGCTTATGCCCCATAGCGAAGCGCTACCCGTCCGCTTAGTGCCGCTTTTTGGAACCCTGGATTGGGAAAGAGGTCTCACTTATTGATGGGAGCATAAGCTTTCATTCAAAAGAAGGGTATAATGATTAATTGGGATAAATGTGTCTTTGAATCTGTATATCACACCATAAATCTAGAGACAAGTTCACAAGGCTAAGACAAGTCCACAGGAACTAATACAAGTTGCAGTGTGTTGTTAATTGAAGGAAGTAGTTGCTCCCTATGCTCATCTTGTACTACTCTATTGGGTATCTACTTTGTTTTTCCCCTTCCTTTACTCACCCCTAATTTCTGCCTACTACTCTGTAGGGCATTTACATCTTTAAGCTCAAAGAAGAAGGATTATGAAAATGGCGCACTTGATCACTAACTGTAGTTTCAGTACATCCCCTGTTGTTCAGACATTCTCCAGTTCTCCTAATTATTGCCGCAGTGTTGGCCAACTACAGAACTCAAAATCTTCATACCTGTCCCTCAAATCTTGTTCCAGGAGACAAAAGAAGTCATATGTTACCTGTGCTAGTGCAGCCGTACAAGGACAGACACAAACACCTCTTACTGGTAGCCCGCAAGCTTATGAGCATTCATCCTCCAAACCTAAAAAGGTAATGGTTATTGGTGGAGATGGATACTGTGGGTGGGCAACAGCTCTTCATCTCTCAAACAAAGGTTATGAGGTTGCTATTGTTGATAATCTTGTTCGCCGCCTTTTTGATCACCAACTTGGTCTTGATTCCCTTACCCCCATAACCTCCATCCAAAATCGCGTCCGTAGATGGAAGTCTCTCACTGGTAAGACAATTCAGCTCTTTATCGGTGACATATGTGATTTTGAATTCCTCTCAGAAGCCTTCAAGTCGTTTGAGCCGGATGCTGCTGTTCACTTTGGTGAGCAAAGATCCGCGCCATACTCTATGATTGATCGTTCGCGGGCCGTCTACACACAGCATAACAATGTCATTGGGACACTTAATGTCTTGTTTGCCATGAAGGAATACAGTGAGGAGTGCCATCTGGTTAAGCTAGGAACTATGGGTGAGTATGGAACACCAAACATTGACATTGAAGAGGGGTTTATCACTGTTACTCACAATGGAAGAACAGACATCTTGCCTTATCCAAAACAAGCGAGCTCTTTCTACCATCTAAGCAAAGTGCATAACTCCCACAACATAGCATTTACTTGCAAGGCTTGGGGTATAAGGGCCACAGATCTTAACCAAGGTGTGGTCTATGGGGTCAGAACAGATGAAACTGCAATGCATGAAGAGCTATCTAACAGATTTGACTACGATGGCGTCTTTGGGACAGCACTAAATAGGTTCTGTGTTCAGGCTGCTGTAGGGCATCCACTTACAGTTTATGGAAAAGGTGGTCAGGTGTGTCTTTGTAATCTCGCTGTGCCAAATATGGAATTGTTCATTTTATTTATACGGACTATTCTTTACTACCCCCCCTCCCACCACCGCGCGCCCGCCCGCCCGGTCCCCCCCCCCCTCTGTCTCTTTTAGAAATATGCCTGTGTGCGCACCAGTACTTGAAATGGCGTCAAGTAGTGGTTGAAATCACTTTGCATTTTGTCATAAATCTTGGGAACTCGAAATCATGTTAGCTCTAGCTCAGCAAGTATTGAAATTGAATTTGTGTCATTTTTTTCTGCTAAATGCTCCAAACAATAATGATTTGGTAACCAGCTGGTTATATATCCTGAGTGTGTTACTCTGAAGACCCCACTGATTTTCTTAAGATCACCTGTCTAGGAGAAGAAGTCCACAACAGTTTCTTTCCCTCACATGGTATTCCAAACTGGAGACTCCGTTGAGCCTACCGCAGTACTTTGTAGTTCTCCTAAGCTTGTCAGCCACAATTTTTAATAAGTAATGTAATAGGCTGTGCTTACCCATGCAAACACCATTCTAAAAAAATCACTTGCAAAAGCGACCATCTCATAGTCATTAGCTATCAAAAAACCATACAGGACAGCAAGATTTAATTGAACATTGCACTTTCAGGTACCACTTGAAATTACTTTTAGGTCAGCAAAGTGTGGCATAAATTTACTGAACAAACTTTTTGTTCCTGTCCACTCCAGACCCGGGGATATCTGGACATCAGAGACACTGTACAGTGCGTTGAGCTAGCAATAGCCAACCCAGCCAAACCTGGCGAGTTCAGAGTCTTCAACCAGTTCACCGAGCAATTCTCTGTCAATGAGCTAGCCAAACTGGTGACAGCCGCAGGGGCGAAGCTTGGTCTAGAAGTGCAGACCAAATCGGTGCCCAACCCACGAGTCGAGGCTGAGGAGCACTACTACAACGCCAAGCACACAAAGCTCATTGAGCTCGGCCTTGTGCCCCACCTGCTCTCGGACTCCCTGCTTGACTCGCTTCTCAACTTTGCCATCCAATACAAGGATCGGGTTGACACAGCACAGATCATGCCCAGCGTGTTGTGGAAGAAAATGGGTGCCAAGCCACGGACAGTCTCTGTTTAGAGGGTGATTCAACTCCCCCTGGCTTATAATGTCAACCATGACATTGACATTATTGACATAGGTAATGTAATAATTATGCACATTAGTATGATGTGCTAGGTAGTGAGGTGTTTATTACGATATTAATTTTCATTTTTGTTGCCGGTGCAACTTAAGAGTTCATGTTTAGTTGATTCTGTTGCTCACTCGAGCTCTTGGTCTAATGCACCTGAGGGTTAAGCTGTCACATGTCGCCATTTCACTGATCGAACCCTGGTGCAACAGGTGTAGATCAAGATCTTGCAAGGGGAGTTTGGAATTGGGGGACCGTGTCGCCCTTCGGCCTTCTCTCTCTTGTTTCGTTTCGTGTGGCGTCCGGTCGGTCGATTGAGGGGTCATTGGAGGCGCAGGCCGCACGGGATGGTTGCAAGGCATGATTTTGTTTTTCTAATTAAAAATTTCTTAATGTCCTCCTAGTCATGTAGCATTTCCAGTAAAGACTTCAAGGGGTTATTTCTGTGACACAGATTTAATAAATGGAAAAGTATAATACTGCCTCTGTGGAGAAAAGACGGGTATG
Source organism: Saccharum hybrid cultivar R570 (assembly GCA_038087645.1). Classification (NCBI taxonomy): domain Eukaryota; kingdom Viridiplantae; phylum Streptophyta; class Magnoliopsida; order Poales; family Poaceae; genus Saccharum; species Saccharum hybrid cultivar. Next base: position 29,759,981 of record JAQSUU010000001.1, on the reverse strand, counting down.
AAAAAGTATATATATAATTTTGAATGGATGGTATGAAAAAGTTGGGAAATAGAAGTGTGAATGATAGAGTAAAGCATTCCATGATAGAACTGTTGAAAAAAAATTTGTCAAGGTTGGCTCCTTTTTCTAAAGTAGGGTATAGGACTTTTATTTATGTATATAACGAAATATTGGCATCGAACCATGAAATGGTGCCGTTCGGGAGGGTTCTTTTTTCTCACCGTTAGCGTAACGATGGTTGAACTTCCACGTGTGGCGGTTACCGAAATATGTATGGGCCGGTGCGCCATTTGTCGTTGGATCATACCTCTCCGCCTGGGTCGTCCTCTAAAAAGGCACAGCCCACTAACTAGTAAGCATATCTTACCCAGCCCAAGTTGCTATGGTTTATTTATATACGACGAGCACACTCTACAAAAAAAAAAACCTAACTTCCACTAAAAAAAACTAACTAAACCTAACTTTTTCATTTTCCACACACGTCCTTTGATGTGCTACTTTCTTTCAAATCACAGTGGATAACCTCTCATATCGAGAATGTCTCCTCCAGACACAGACACCAAGGCTACAACAAACTGAAATGGCTAGTGCGACTTGCAGATAATGACAAGAGTGCATTTTCTCTTAAAAAAACAAGAGTGCAAATCAGAACCGTGTTTACAAACTCATCAAGTAAGCGCTATAATTATTTTTTATGTACTAAAACAAAGTGCTAATAGCATGTACGCGTGCGTACAAGTAAGCATATATTTTCAAAAAAAAAACAGTTAGTGAAGGTTACTCTTAAAGAGTAGTGAAGGCTGCTGTATGATTGGATGGGTCATCACAACTATTGCTATCTACTATCTATTTAGGCCCAGCAGGCTTTGAAGCCTATGTAGTTAAGGCTGGATGATGGCTAAAGTATGTGACATTGTGACCCGGTAGAATATGTTTCGAGAACTCACACAAGATCACTTGTTAAGATAATCTTATCTATGTCTATGTCTAGTGCGTAGATTTAGTAAGAAAATAAGGGTTCTCAAGCCGGCTTTTCTGCTTGGGGAGTTTAGTTCATCTGCTGTCGGTGTTGATGTGTCCTGCAACGACAGCGAGATGAAGTGTTTGGTCTTCCATATTGTTTTCGGTGATGGTGGCATCTCCGAACAGCCTGTAAGTTTCTTCTCGAGCTCCTCTGATGTCGTCTTTGTTGCTGGTGGTTTGGTCTTGGCGGAGGCCGGTGGGTGCGTGGTGTATAGCGAAGGCATTTTCTGTGGAGGCTTTGACATTGACGATGTTTTCAGCAGTCAGGTCATCTTTTGCGTTGATGTCTTAGCCTTCTATGTGCCTTCTTGTGCCTTCGATGCCCATGTTGTCCACGGTGACGTCGATATCGCTACCAACGACATGGCGATTGCTTATCAGAGGTGGCTCGGTAATCATACCGGCGACAATGCTATGTTGTACGGTATTTCTTTCTACCAACTTGTGAGATCGGGTTGGTTTTCAGTTCCCACCTCTGGTGGTTTGCTTTCCCTTTCGGGTGTATCGTCGTCCGACGTGCCGGGGTTGTTGGTGGTTGAGGCGCCAGATCCCTCGTTCTCCGGCGATGCGATGGCCACTGGCCATCTTCCTCGGCCTGGACGTTCAGCGATTACAAAGCATGTTGGTATTTCTGATGTGCTACTCTTGGTGCCACTGAAAACCTTCGACGTTCCATCGTCGGCAAGGTGGTCGGCTTCAAGGCGACTGTTCCGACCGTTGGCGGCGAGGACGACCGGGAGAGTCTTGCAAGGACCTGGATGTAATTTTTCTTTATTTCAAAGATGTCTTTGTAAGATTTGGGATGTAAACTGTCTGTATTATAAGTGAAATACAGCCCGGTTTCTCAAAAAAAAAGATAATCTTGAATTAATCATGGATATTTTTACATTCTAAAGTCTGGACATCTCCACTTAAAAACATTTAGGGTTACTTTGGCAGAGGAGGCCAATTAATCCTGGGAACCCTGCACGTGGAATTATTTGGATTTTTTATTCCCACCTCTGCCCCAGGGAAGATTACCACCTGTGGCCTGTGGGGGAGTTTCCGTGTCGCTGTTTGGCAGCACAATATCATGAACGTTTGCCACTTTCTCTGATTTTGTGGAACAAGAAACAATACGAATCTTTTATCTTTTACTAGACGAAATTTGCACCAGGAAATCTGGCACCTAATTTCGCCACGTCTCCAGTACCTGAATCGGCCACGTCAACGCCCGTTAACCCGCAAGCTGTTGGAACGTCTGATACGGATCGGTTCAGAGCTCCGCCCAATTCCTCACAGCCTGAAAGCTCGCGAACTCTCTCGGCTTTCGCTGGCCCGTGGTGCGGACGCGGCGTACAGGCGATGCGAGAGCGGCACGGCTGCGGCCCATCGGTGAAAAACGGCACCGGCATGGCAGGCCTCCACCTCCCTACTGGCACTCGCGTGCCTCTTCGCCCCGGTCCTCGAAGCCGCGGCGACCGCTGCCCTCCTCCTTGCAGCAACCACGATAGCGAACGCGGCACTGGGAGCGACGGACGGAGGTAGAGACCTTCGCGAGGAGGTGCTGGATCTTTCCCCCCCGTCTCCACTCCTCGACGGGCATGAATGCCATGACGTCGTCGTCTTTCGGAAGAAGGCGAGCGTCAGTGCCGCGAAGAAGAAGGCGACCAGTGACGGCGCTGCACAGCTTCCGACCGGTGCGTGGTGCGCCCCTGTGCTCCCTCCCGCGCCACAGAGAGCGCTAAGCAGCGTCCCAGCAGTGGGCAAGGACGGCGCCCACCGCGTGCTCGATGAAATGCCTACAAGATTTGGCTTTTCGGTAAACAATTATACTTTGCATAATATGCAGGCTTCTTTTTCTAATGCAAAACTTTGGCCTTTGATTCATTACCATATAATAAATTTTCAGTCCGTCACCAATCCCCTGATCTCCAGTGTTAAATTGTTATGAAAACAAGATGTACAGCGCTGTGGCTCAAAGACTGCTATAAGATGCTGAAATGAATTTGGTTACAATTTACATATGACCTACGGTTGTAGCCTCGATATGTAGATATGTTAAACTTAAATCTTTGCTTACAAAGCCGCAGCTCAAAATACGAGTATTAGCTAAGCTAAGCATGGCAAACAGAGATGTGGAACATAAGAAAAAATTCTTCAGATGTTCTGATGGTTATCTCCAAGTGATGACTATCAAAGAAAATGTGAATATGGTGGTACTGAAATTCCTAGATAGAGTGTGTTGTATTTCTTTTCTATCTTGCTCCTCCTTTCTAACATGTTTTCTTGAAAAAGTTGCATGTTGCCATATTCTGGCTTCCTGCAATATGTTTGAGATTGAGGAACCATAATTCAGGGCTGAGCCATGGTGCAGGGTCCTGTGGCTAGCAGAGTCATGTTTTAACTGCGTAGGTTGTAAGCGTGCATTTGATGAGTGTGTAAAAAGTGAATAGGTAACCTCAACTGTACTAATGCTTGATACACTCACTTGCATTTCAAAGAAACTATTATATAAAAACTAACAGGAATCTTTGCAAAAGAACATGTTTAATTTCAGTGTGATAAGCGCAAGTACTCTAAAGCACTTAAATTACAATCACTTTTGCTACAACTCATGGTATTTATCATTTTCAGAAGTTCTGAATCACATCGACTATCCTTTCTTAGTATCTATTTAAACCATTTCGCAAAAAATAATTGTTGCTATAAGGTTACTCATTTTTAATATAAAAACTAACATTACCATAGATAGCAGCCCCTACTCATTGTTTTAAAGAGGTAACAGACGCTACGAGATCTAGTATGGCGCGCCTGTGTTTCTAGTATTCATATCGATGTCACTTTGCGTTGATGTTATCACAGATCGATGTCAGCTTTGCAACAGGTTTGCATTGATGTCTTAGAAAATCAAGAAAAAATCATAATTTTTTGAATAATACGAGGAATCCACCACATATCAATGTCAACCACAACATTTTCATGAAAATAATGCATGGAAAATCACAAAAAGCAAAATAATGCAAAATAATTGAGTAACATGAGAAGCCCGCATCAAGAATATGGAATGATAAATTTTTTGACATAGTTCAATACATAGAAAATTTAATTCAAGTGGCAAATTCAACCTAGCTAATCCATTCATCACCAAATCACAGATCAAATCCATCCAGATATTCAAGACATATAATCAAAAATAAATAATGGTTTAGCTCCTTTTCATAAGCAGTGTTCGAGAGAAAAAAAAAAACTCATTTGCATAAGCTTCTCACATAGGCATTGCAGCTAGTAAAAACATTTTTCTTCTCAAACATTTGCTTCCACACCAAGAACTCTGCAAGTAAACAAGGAAAAACATTAGTAGCTAGAGACATACCTAAAGTAAACTAATCTAGTGCCGCTAGGATACATCAATTTGAGCCAAGGGTAAACATGTGGCATGCCACAGCAAGCAAATTACAAATGTGGAAAAGTTGTCGGCCCACATGAAAATTAAGTTTTGGTGCAGCTGCAGGTTAGTCATCTAAGCTCCACAAGACCAGTCACAAAATGCAGAAACAAATTCAACCAAAACTACATAGAAGGATAGCTAAGATACTTTTTTGAGAAACCAGAGTAAAAAAGATTGGTAACAGCTAAAACTGTCAAAATTCAACTACAAAAAGATGTAAATATATTGGCATCAACCAACTGATGAAAAAGGTTAAACCATTTTATCCTGTATTAAGATATCCATAGTACTACTGCTTTCCCCTTCTATATTCCACTCTGAAAAAGGTTACTAGCAGTAATCCCATTGTTACATAATTTATTTATTCTTTCTATTTTGATCATAAATAAAATGAAAATTAAATAAAAACAAAGCTTCTTAACCGACTAGCTAGCTAGCTGAAAGTACACATTAGGCTAGCTAGATTCTTTTCTTGGTTATAATCATCACTTCATCAGCGTGCCTGCTGATGAGGTAGGTATAGGTCTAAATTATCTGATACAAGTCAACAAATCAGCAAGAACCGATGATTAATGCAGTGAAAATTCACTCAGTTTGGAGTGCAGATTGACATGTGTACTCTTATTGAAGTGAGCATTGTATTAAGCTGTACTCTGTGCAGTTAGTCACCTCCGGTCAAAAATTAAAATCTCAACTACCTCTAATCATCATCCAGCAGGCAAGCATAGCAGCTGAACAAATCAAGACTACAATATTCACAGCCTAGCACAGCTAAGCTGAAAAAAACACTTCCAGCATTCTACAGCAGCACCTAATCATCCAGGCAGCACCTACAGCAGCATCTACTCATCCATGCATGTATGCATTCTTTTTTTAGAACAAAAGGACTGACAAGAAAAACTACAGCCAAATTATCAACACAGAACTACAGATTGATATTAAAAAATGACCAACAAAATTAACTAGAATTCTGGCAAGGATGGCATACTACCTTCGTTACAAATTATAGCTCCCTCTAGCTTTATCTTAGGTCAACTTATTTAACTTCGACAGAGTATATATAAAAATGCACTAACAACATCTATAGTATCGAATTGGTTTCACCAAATACTCCATGTTTTGGTTGTGCATGTATTTTAAACTTGTAGATATTAATATTTTTTCTAAGAGCTTGGTCAAAGTTAGCGAAGTTTGATTTAGGACAAAACCAAAGTAAGCTATTATTTGAAATGGGGAAGTAGAAATCTACACGCCCAAAGTGCAGTTGTGGAAAATAGCATTAATCATAGGAAAGAGAATGCATTCACATGTGCAAAATCACACATCGATGGTCCAGATGAAGCAAGATTAATTACAGAAAGACCTGATTGAAGGAACAGCTAAACATGTTGTACTCAAAATGAAGGACTAGAAACATACTCAAACTGCATAAGGCCTATCCTAAATCACAAAACACGTGCAGTGTTTTGTGGAGAGCAATTCAACAAGTAGTGACTAATAGGCATTTTAATCCACACACTGAAACAAAGTCAGCAATCCTCGAACCAAAGTCAAAAATTTAAAAAGGAACCTGACACAACAGACTTCACCTGTCAGAAAACTATCGACCTATGCCTGATGCTTCCATGTGCAATAGTGTAGAAAAATTTCTAGCATGATAGGATGGATTATAGAACATGGGAGATGATAAGTTGCTCCAAACGGCCGAAGCAAAGCATACAACAATTAAAATGTATCATTCCAACGAAAGCTAGTGTATTAGTAAGAATCTCACCAATTCATATCAACTGTGGGAGTCAAACTGGATCTACCAAAACCAGTTAGTGCTACCAATTCATATCAACAACTGCATTCATGAACCAGTAAACTGGATCTACTAGAACCAGTTAGTGCTAGAAACAAGAAATACAAGAAACAAGGCAATCGAGCACACTACCAAAACCAGTAAACCTGAGAATCAATAATCTACCGAAACCCTAAATCGACTATAATTGGGCACCTGTGAATCAACAATTTAGTGAACCCTAGATCAACCGGATCGGGGCAAGCAAAGTGGATCAACCATGAAACAAGCACGTCATAGATGATGACAACAATCTTGGCAGATGCTCACTTGAACTCGACACTATACAACAGAACCATAGAGAAGGGGGACGAATTGAGCGGGTGCATACCAGATCGAGACTGCCTTCCTTCGTTCAGAGGGAAGACAAATCCAAGAAGAACTGGAGTGAATCTTGGAGCCGGGACCTTTTAGCAGCTGTGGCGGTCACGTCTCTCCAGCGAGGGGACGAAACCGATGTGGAGGCGGGGACGACGACGGTTCGAAAGGGGACAGTAGTTGGGACGGTATGGAGATGGCAAGAGGAGAGTCGAGGCGAGGGCGGAGGGGCGGCAACGGAGGAGGAGTCGAGGCGAGTCGCGAGAAATCAAGAGGAGAGGTGAGTCGAGTCGGCAGGGAATGTTGCCCGGTGTGACGAGGCCGGACAGGTTTCCCCGTCAAAACCCGGCTCCTGCGGGACAGAGACCCCCGCGTCGCATGCTTGCAGACGACACGTGGAAATTATCTGCAAGGGCTTCCTCTATGGGGAAATGACCGGGAACCCTTCGGGGTCCCCTGCTGCCAAAGTAGGCCTTAGGCCATGTTTGGCATCACGGCATGGCCACCGCGTGGTGTGGTATGGCGACCCCATCCTCCACCTAGTAGCATGGAAAATGCGAGGGCAAGTTCAATCTTACGGTCGCTATGTCTCGATGGTGGAAAAAACATCATACAATAGAGCGTTTGATGGGATTTTCATTATTCTTACGGTGGGACGCCCGTAGACTCGATTTGAAGCGGTCCCAAAATACACCCTAATAAAACATACCAACCTAATTTTTTGTTTTGCTTGCAAAAGCTCATGCTTGTAAAAGACACTACCGGTCCTTAAACTTTTTCAGGTGTGTCATCCCGGTCCATGAACTTTTAAAGTGTGTCATCCTGATCCATGAACTTTTAAAAGTGTGTCATCCAGATCCATATACTTTTAAAGTGTGTCATCCTGGTCCATGAACTTTTTTAGGTGTGTCATCCCGGTCCATGAACTTTTAAAGTGTGTCATCCCAGTCCATGGAATCCATAGAAGGCGGTTTACTACAGTAAACGGTGGTATACTACAGTGTTCGTTTTTTGTCTTTTCTTATTTATTTTGTCTGAATCTTTGAAAAATCATAGTAAATCACAGAAAAATCATAAAATGAAAAAAAATCAATTTTGTTGTACTCCACATGAGTAGATCTACACAGTGAATATATAATATGGTATGCTTTAATACAAAGTTTTTGCTATGAAGGTTTTGCCTTTTTCTTTTTTATTTATTTCGACTGAATCTTTGAAAAATCATAGTAAATTACAAAAAAATCATAAATGGAAAATCAACTTTTGTTAGACTCCACATGAGCATATCTATACAGTGAACATATAATATGCTATGCTTCAGTACAAAATTTTTGTTGTAGCTTTAGATGTATGCTTTTTTGTAATTAATTGTAATAATTCATAGCTGCAGCTTCTATACTTATTTTGTTGGTCTAAAGCATACCATATTATATATTCACTGTGTAGATCTACTCATGTGGAGTCCAACAAAATTAGATTTTCTATTTTATGATTTTTCTGTGATTTACTATGATTTTTCAAAGATTCAGCCAAATAAATAAAAAAGAAAAAGATAAAACCTTCATAGCAAAAACTTTGTACTAAAGTATATCATATTATATATTCACTGTGTAGATCTACTCATGTGGAGTACAATAAAATTGATTTTTTTCATTTTATGATTTTCTGTGATTTACTATGATTTTTCAAAGATTCAGACAAAATAAATAAGAAAAGACAAAAAAAAAAAAAAGAACACTGTAGCATACCACAGTTTACTGTAGTAAACCGCCTTCTATGGATTTCATGGACCGGGATGACACACTTTAAAAGTCCATAGACCGGGATGACACACCTAAAAAAGTTCATGGACCAGAATGACACACTTTAAAAATATATGGATCTGGATGACACACTTTTAAAAGTTCATGGACCGGGATGACACACTTTAAAAGTTCATGGACCGGGATAACATACCTGGAAAAGTTTAAGGACCGGTAGTGTCTTTTACTCTTTCTCCTTCCTATTACAAACCGGATATGAGTAAGATACAAAGAAAAAGCCAGTCTCGACAATGGATACTATGAGCTTTTGCTTGGAGCTTTTCTTTGTACACGACTCTTACTGAACATTATTTCAACTTACTCCACAAAATCATCGGACTCCATGATGCAGGTCTTAAAAGGATCGTGTGTGTATATGTGTGTGTGTGACAATGGACAGTGCCTCCTCCGTCCAAGAACCGTGGAAATAAAAAAGCACTTCAAGAGTGAACAACTGCGGATTGAAATTGCAGTATGTTCAAAGGTTGATTAATTAATGAGGTGGGATTCCTTTGTGTCCATTTGGTGTCAACTTAGGAGTACTCAACAAAATCATGGCACTAGATGCACGTGTGGAACCACAAAGGGAATACGATGTGTCCATCGTCTACGGAGCCATGGATGGACCCGATGATCTCACGAAGGAAGTGATGTGTTCTGAGTGTAGTTGTAGGTATGTTTGTGTAGGCGTAGTGTGAGTATGGTGTACGTGTGTAAGGTTGGTATGTGTCTGTACATGAGCAGATGCTACGTCTACGCCGAGACGAGAGGCGTTAAAAAAAGCATGGCACTAAATGCACGCAGGGTCTTTCTCAAACAGTGCAAGCGGTGCCGTGGACGACTGCGGTCTAGGAAGCTAGGAAGAGGTCGACGTACTCCTAGGTTCTAGAGTTGCATTCATTTCCTCTCCCTGATGCCGGTCTTGTTTAGATGCCTAAATTCACCCTTAAATTCTACTATGCAAAAAGAAGATTCTCCATCACATCAAAATATCGGCACATGCATGGAGTACTAAATGTAGATAAAATCAAAAACTAATTGTACAGTTTTATTGTACTTTACGAGACGAACATTTTGAGCCTAATTAATCAATGTTTAGACAATTATTACAAAATAAAAACAAAATTGCTACCGTGCTGCACAATGCAATACAGTGGATTCGGATGCCCCGAATCGGGCATCTAAACCAGGCCCGATGTGGGCTGGGATTCCTGGAAACATGGGACGTGTTCTCTGTGCAGGGTTCTTCATACGCATTAAATTTTAAAAACTCGTATCACACGAGTGCACAGAAGAATGGCTTCTGAAGCTAAAAATAAAAATAAAAACAGTAAAGTTAAAGTCATTTTGAGGATAGAAGCCGAAACCACCAGTTTTTTTTCTAACTTCTTTAGAGAAACCCAAGTCCTATCAAAGAGGGCCTACTAGTGATTAGTGTTGCAATAGACATTTTTGGGCTGGATTAAAGGGGTACACGGAGCTTAGTTGGGCTGGTCCGGTGCTGCAGCCCCCTAGCTCAAACTGGTGCTACAGTACCTAGCTCGGTTTGTTCATATGTGATATGTCGGTCACCCACACAAGCACCATACTACTGCTAGCATGTCACGTTGTTTGTGGCTTGTCAGAAGTCAAATTGTATAGGCCCATCGAAGGTTTTACTTTTCTCATCAGCTCATGTCACTGTCTTGAACAAAAGCATGCATGTGCCACACCACACCGTACCGGTCCACAATTGACTGATTGTAACAATTTTATCCGAGCTATCATTTTCAACCTTCAGAAAGTTTATACACAAACATGGGTAGCGTCGTAGCGTGCAGTTACAAGTCTAAATCGCGATGCTTTAATTTGGTGAACCATAACTGTTTCCTTTTTTTTTTGAGTGCGTCCATCTCCGAGCCCGTTCGTTTCGCTGAAAAACCATGGTTGAAAGTGGTGTTCGCTGATTTGTTGCGAGAGAAAAACACTATTCTAACTGAAAAAACAAGTTGAAAAAGTACATATTATAAGACAAGCAAGCAGGGTCGTCCATCGTCCTCTAGAATTATTCTTCTATTATATTATATTATTAGTTGGCCGTAGAAAACCTAGACACTGTAAGAAACTCATTCTGTAAGCTGCAACTTACAGTGAAGCTGCCCATCCGAGATTAGATCACCGACGATTTAGCACAACTGCTCGAATTTATTTATTTTAGGGTTTAACAGTGTTATTTTCCACCGATGTAGATGCATGGCCAGATCTCAGATGGACGGACCAGGTAAAAATAAAATGGGTAGGCATGAGGCTGTAATTTTGACCTAACCTAAGTACGGCACAAGTCGGCTTCTTTAGAAGTTGTTTAATTTGCTTCAAGGATTGAAAATCTGCCTGGCCCGGGCAATGATCCCAGACGTAGGATTTTGTTAGCCTGGGCTTTAGTTACTTGCCCGGAGTAGTGTTAAAAATCATGGCAAAAAATTGGGTCATATATGCCGGATACGTAATTATTTATTTGCCACGTAAGCAAAATATGTTAAGTGACATCCTGCTGGCCGACGCGGCGCTTCGTCCACGACCCGTGAAGCACCGGCTTTACACGCGCCCGGCATGCAAGCATGAGGCAGCTGCTTATCCTGACCTGATGACGTGCTCGGTGCCCCCACCTACTTTGCATTAGAGTTCGAGAGACTTCCTGCAGCCACAAAGTCGTATATCGAATAAAGCAACCACAACTTTAACTACTACTTACGGAGTAGTAATGTTTAATGTTACATTATTAGGCGACGTGTTATGCGCAGCTAAAGGTCATAGCTAAAGCCAGTCAGTTCTTCATCATAGGGGCTTTCCATGCCCTTGCTTGCAAATTACGACCATACTGAGTATATCATTCAAGTGGGGGAAATCTGTTCCATTTTCATATCATGTTGCTAAATTATTGAATACAAGGTCCTTATATAAAATAGAACTTGAAACGCGGTGACTTCTTATATTAATCTGACGTGAGATATGTGCAAGTATTATTTCCTGCCGAATATGCTTAAGCCGGTGGTATACCTTTGACCATGATCTAAAGGGAGGCGACGTCAGACGCCACTACCTGTTCATACACGGAAGAGCCGTTATAAATGCCGACAGCCCCCGCAAAAACCCGTGTCAGCTTGTCGGTTGTCACGAAGGGCTAAACCAAAATAATAATTAGGGAATAATTAGCCTCACCTCTCGTCGCTGCACCCTTGGGCCATCCCTACGAGGCTACGACGGACCCGCTCCGGCAAGGCCTCGTTTAGTTCAGTAAATTGGGGAGAAAAACACTGTATCAGAATTCCTGTAGCATTTTGTTTGTATTTGGTAAAAATTATCTAAATTTTGACTAACTAGGCTTAAAATGTTCGTCTCGCAAAGTACAACAAAACTATGCAATTAGTTTTTGATTTCATCAACATTTAGTACTTCATGCATTTGCCGACATTTTGATGTGACGGAGAATCTTCTTTTTTATAGTGGAATTTGGGAGAGAATCGGGGAACTGGGCAAGACGAATTGGTACTGCCGCGAATCAGGACCACTGCTAATCCGATTTTAGTCGGTGAAAAGTAGATGAATAGTTTCTGTAGCACGTTTCGTTGTTATTTGACAAATATTATCCAATCATGAAGTAACTAGTCTCAAAAGATTCATCTCGACATTTACAGACAAACTGTACAATTAGTTATTTTTTACCTACATTTAATACTCCATGCATGTGTCTAAATATTTGATGCGATGGGTGGAAGAGGAAATATTTTGAGTTCGCATGGGAAGTGAACACAGCCCAAGTGGGCCAGCGGGGCGCCTACCTGGCCCACATGTCAGCACCTCGTCGGTGCCCACCCGTCCCGTCGCGTGGCCTCCGGCGGCCACGCGTCACTGTGCAGTTTTTTTTTTTTGACAAGATCACTGCGCAGTTGTTGATACACGCCCGCCCACGCCCACGCTCCTAAATAAAGAAGGGAGGCAACTGCGGAATCGCTCGCGACGCTGGTGGTGGTGGGGCGAGGCGAGCTCGCGGGACGAGCGGGGGCGAAGCTTCTGGTGGTGGTGGTGGCTTTCGTCGTCAAGCAGCAGGAGGAGGGGAGAGAGGAGCCGGTGGTGGTGGTGGCTTTCGTCGTCAAGCAGCAGGAGGAGGGGAGAGAGGAGCCGGCGGCGGAGGTGGATGGCGGTGGAGTACCACTGCTGCTCGGCGGCCTTCTTCGAGCACATCGTCATCATCGTTGTGCTCGTGCTCTTCGCGGGCCTCATGTCGGGCCTCACCCTGGGCCTCATGTCCCTTAGCCTCGTCGATCTCGAGGTGCTCGCCAAGTCCGGCACCGAGCAAGACCGCAAGCACGCAGGTACCCTATTCCTACCGTCGCCACCCGTGTTTCGCGGGCGCTCCGGGCCCCTTCTCTTCTCTCGCGTATAGATGCGAGGTCGTCATGTTGCGCGGGGGCGTGTGCGCTGCCTGATTTGGATGTGCGGTTGGTCTGATTTCGCTGGGGCTGGTACACGAGTTGGCTTGGCATTTCGTCGAGCAGCTCCAGGGTGGAAGGGTGCCAGTTCGATTCATGAGTAGTAGGATATGCGTTTTGCTTTGAGAATCGGTGGATGGTGAAACTAAAGATTGATCAGGAGTATCGGACATTTGAACTGATAGGCTGTTTCGCCGTATTGTTGACCAGGAGTATCTGGAAAACCTGGTTGCTTCGTGTTTCTGGGCTTGGTCGCCTGTGAAATGTGAATGGGATATGACTGTATTGATCACCTGGCAGTGGGTTCTGAGTTTCTCTAAACATAATGAAAATGCTGCACTGCCTTTGGGCTTTGGCTTTGGCTTCACTAGACATTGGGGTTTCTTTTTTACATATAAACCAAACCAAATCTAGACACAAACTTTGGGGTTTCCTTTTTATTATATACTACTATACATATAAGAAGAGCCATTGAAAAGAGCAGAGAAGTCTTCCTGTTCTTCTTCTCAATTGAGACTTACAGTATATTGTCAGGAAATGATGTGCGAGGTTGTGGTTTTTAGTAGAAAGCAAAATGTGTCTTCAGTTAGGTTTGTTTCATATCCGTGGGATTTTGCCACATTGAAATGGTTGGAGATGACTCCTAGGATATATATTATTTGCAGAATCTGATTCAAAAGCATTAAATTAGGTAAACTGCAGGAAATATTTAATGCAAATTATTGCCTTGGATGCCTTTTTTCAGCAGTACTGACAGTATGACACTATGTTTCTTTGTTGCAGCTAAGATTTTACCTGTTGTGAAGAACCAGCACCTTCTGCTATGCACTCTTCTAATCTGCAATGCTGGCGCCATGGAGGTGCTGCTCTATTCTTCCAGTGACTCTTGGATTACAAAAGTTTGAAACCCCACTATAAATAAGTTGTGATGATATGCTTGTCTGTGAATAGGCTTTGCCCATATTCCTTGATAGCTTGGTGACTGCTTGGGGTGCGATTTTGATATCAGTGACACTGATTCTGCTGTTTGGTGAGGTGAATCATCCAATTTTCACTTACGGATGCTCAGCTTCGTGTTGAGTTTGGTATCATGCGCTAATATTTTGGTATGAACAGATCTTACCACAGTCCATCTGCTCACATTATGGGCTGGCTATTGGTGCTTCAGTTGCTCCATTAGTTCGTGTGCTTGTTTGGATCTGCTTTCCTATTGCCTATCCTATAAGCAAGGTAACAGGCATACTCCCTGATAGTGTATTAGCAATACTTGACGAGTTCTCCAATATATAATGTGGACTGAAAATTTCCTCTGTTTCAGCTATTGGACTATTTGCTGGGTCATGGTCAGACAGCTCTCTTCCGTAGAGCTGAACTAAAGACACTTGTCACTATGCATGGGAACGAGGTATACCAATTATGTTGTCTCCTAAGTAGCAAGTCTATCATGCAAATGTTCCTTTGCTGTGAATCTAGACTGATCTTGGCCTTGCCCATAGTGTATTTGTGTTTCTATCTATCTGTAGCTTTCGGCACGATCTCTGTATGCTCCCGCTAGGAAACAATCACATGGGCATTGGCTAACCACAGTCTCTACATAGCACATTCGTACTTTAGAAGGTATTGCAGGAAAATATTGTGTGCTGTGTTAGTTTAAAGCTTGGTTGCTTGATTCAAGCATCTCGTATAAGAACAGAATTGTATGCTTGGTATTGGCAAATAAGTCTTCTTCAAATGGATCCGTGAAGTCTTCCATAGCTGATTGCATGTTTAAGCAGGGAGGATATTGAGCTATTCCAACTCATCACAGCCAACTTATGATGGTTGTCAAGTTAGATTATACATCTTATCATAGTTTGTTACCTTTCTACTTCATTTGTCAAAGTTTAGCAATCATTTTGCAGCCTTATCTGTGTCAACAATAAGGATGCAACAAGGTATGTAATTTAGTGAGTCCAATGCTTAGGAGAAGAGTGGCTGAAGGGTACTGGAACAAGCAGGGGTTTTGTGAAAACCAAAGGCATAAGATGACAATATATTTAGACCACTACCATACGGTTATGTGAGCTCGATGTTTAGGCTTTCAAATCGGATAATACAATATAATTTCGTTTTGAGAGTCATTAGTGGATCTGTGGATGATTTGCTGGTGTGGATGTGTGTTCAATGGAACACAATAAATGATGCCTACTTGGAATATCGAACAAAGTTATATGCTATAAACATCTTTTTACTGGTTTGGGCATATATCTTAGACACTCGAATGCAGCTGATCGACTTAATAGATGTGTTACATTTATTCTATCCAGACACATTTAGCAAGGATGTCATGGCATAGATTTTGTGAGGCATGAAAGTTTGCACGTGTATGAAAGTTTATGTTATCTTAGCTATGTTACTTGTTTGTAACTGAAACAGGCTGGCAAAGGTGGAGAATTAACACATGATGAAACTACCATAATAGCTGGAGCTCTTGAACTGACTGAAAAGAAAGCTAAAGATGCTATGACACCCTTGTGTCAAACATTTGCAATTGATATAAATGCAAAACTAGACAGGTAATACATCATATCTCATTCTAGGACTTGAACAGCATGCTGCAGTTATGCAGAATTGTTGTTAACAAACTGTGCCATTGTCTCTTTCACACAGGAATCTGATGCAAGAGGTACTTGAGAAAGGGCATAGCAGAGTTCCTGTTTATTATGAAAAGAAAACAAATATTATTGGATTGATATTGGTAATGCCCTGCTATTAAAATATGCTATGCATTTTTCAGGAAAATTTGGAAATTTCTAGCATTTTCCATCTATCCTTCAGTTGTCTGTCCTTGTTGAAGAAAGATCTTTGCGTAGAATAGGATTCTCCACAGTGGTAAGGATTACCAATTACTAGCCAAATAGAACATTCAAAATTAAGTTCAGAAGAGATTCAGGTAAATGGCAGGGGAACTAAGCCCAAAAGAGTTGCCATTGTCAATCCTTAGGCTCCGTTCGGCTGTGCTGATAAGCCGGCTGAAAAACATTGTTGGCTGATTTGTTGTAAGAGAAAAATACTGTTCCGGCTGAAAAAACAAGCTGAAAAGTACGGATTATAAGCCGGGTGAACAGGGACAGCAAACAGTTCATGTATGTAGTGTTGGTTTAATAAATTGTTTGCACTTGTATTTTTAATCAAGATAGAAATTTGTGGAAGATTGATTTATTAAGCTGGACACACATAACATACTTTATTATTTTGTTAAGGAAGAAGTACTTCAAACTTACCTCCTGTTCACGTAGCTACTCTTAGATATTATGCTCAAGGCTGGTGTAGCTGTGATTTAGTAAAGGCTGAAACATGTGAATGTGTAAATTGATTTAATATGAAGCAATGCTATCAACAATGGCATGTGTGACATTGGTGAGAATTGCTGAGTTTTTTGTAGTCTCTCTTCTATGATCGACTAATACAATATAAAAATGTGGGATGTGTTGCACGTGTGTTAATATTAGTGGCTATGACTTTTGAGTATAGAAATTTCTGTTTTGGTAACCTTTATGGATATTATAACTGTATTGCATTTATCTTTATGGATTTTCAGGTGAAGAATTTATTATCGGTTAATGCTGATGATGAGGTTCCTATAAAAAGTGTAACTATCCGCAAAATTCCTTGGTAATATATGAAAGTTCTTTCCATCTAACGGTTTTAGGTGGTTTCTGTAGTGAACTATATAACTCTGTTTCCATATGTATCAGTGTTACTGGAAATACAAAGAATGACCTATCACAAGTATCCTTGATGCTCCACAAGAGAACCTATTTATACCAGTCATGAACATCGCTATAGGATGGGTGGGTCCTAAATAACTAGTGTGTAGTGCGGTTTCAGGCTTTCAGCTAGTTTGTTGTTTTCACTATTGGGGCATTGTTGGGAGAACATTCATATATATGACATGTATAATTAGGTTAGCGTACAAGTGGCTTATAGTTCGGTTATTGTACAAGTCATGGCTCTCAAACTCGTATACTAAACACATCAAGTTCAAATTTGGATATAGGAAAGTGAATAGTTTATTTCTTCAGCAATTCGAATGTTGGAGCCTTCTAGTTTGATCATCATATTGTGAACATATTACTATAGGGAAGACCTAATATATATTTAGCTAACACATGTGCCCCTTGCTGGATTTCAGTGTTCTAGAAGATATGCCCCTCTATGACATCCTAAACGAATTTCAGAAAGGTCACAGCCACATGGCTGTGGTCATAAGGAAAAACAATCAAAGTTACCCACCAGCTGAACAAGCTGCCAATGATGGTGGAACTTTCGGTGAGCTCATGCAATTGTTACACCTTATTAGTCATCCTTAGTAACTCACATCTGTTATGCACGTTATCATATTATCTTGCTCTCTTTGCTTTCTTCTCTTTGGGTGTGGAACAAAGAGGTGTCCATTGCTATTGATGATAAGAACAGCGAAAAGGTCGTGAAGAACCTTCCACCACCGCTGCAAAGATGGAAGAGCTACCCAAACACTCAGAACGCATCAAATAGAGGAAATAGGCCTAAAAAATGGTCCAAAGATCAAGCAGACGTTCTGCAGGTCCATAAAGAGCCCTTGCCCACGCTAAGGGAAGATGAAGAGGCTGTTGGAATCATAACCATGGAGGACGTCATTGAGGAGCTTCTGCAGGTTAGTGGTCTGCAAATTTCTAAGGTTTATTTAGGCTGTCGAGTAAACTGTTTTGTTGTCTATAATGCTTGCCTACCGATAGCACATTCAAACCAGATGAACTTTTTATCGTAGTTGTGTTACGAAATTATGGTGATTATTTTTGTTGTTAGAAATTCTATGGTGATTATTTTATTTGTGGAAACTATGAAGATATTACAAAATTCAGTAAAGTAAGTTGAGGGATACTTAGAAACAGCTACATACACGTCCTCATTATAAACAGGATTAAGTCCATCTTTAACCCCTCAACTCTTTGCCTTTGTCTAAATTTGACACCCAGCTACTCTAAAACCGGGTAACTTAATCCTTGTAAATATGTGGAGGCTCAAAAGGTCCTATCTTGTGCGCATATATGGCTTGAGCACCGCAACTGTTGTCCTACAAGGTATCATTTCGCAACATTTATTGTACAGTGATTCTTCTCTTTTTCGTTTTTGTTGACGCAGGAGGAGATATACGACGAGACAGACGTACATGAGGAACAATGAGGCTGGCCTTGCGCCCACTGTTTATAGTTCCCTCCATGTGTTAGAAAGTGCGGCATATGTAATGTATGTAAACTTATGTATAGACAGGCAGATAGATTGAGAGAGATTTTAGCCGTAGCCCGTAGCCGTTCATTGTAGTACTGTAGGTGGCTGGCTGTCTCGAGTATTGGTAAAGACTGTTCGGAGTGCGCCCTCGTCCAGAACAGCGCTTTGGTCCGGAAAATGTACCGCGTACTGGGCACCCGGGAAAGAAACTGAACCGTTGACGCGTCTGTGTACCCCAATAAAACATTTGTTTCTTTTTATGAGGGCGGCAGGCTGATACTGTATGTGAATACCGAGATCTCTACATTTTGAGGCACGCAGGCTGGTACAGACGTACAGTCTACGGACCGCAACAGTAACGGTATGTGAATACCGCTCGTTTTCTCCATGGGGAGTTTGTCTACCAGCTACTGCTACCGCTACTGTAACACAGTCACGGAATGTGGCAGTCTGAGGCCAGGTTTTCAAAAAAAAAATTACAAGATTTCCCGTCACATCGAATGTTTGACACATGTATAGAGCAATAAATGTAGACAAAAAAATTTAATTACACAGTTTGATAAAAAACCACGAGACAAATCTTTTGAGTCTAATTAGTTTATGATTGAACACTAATTGATAAATACAAACGAAAGTGCTACAGTAGCTAAAGCCAAAATTTTTCACGAACTAAACACACCCTGAAGTCTGAACTCTTGTATTGATTTCTGTAACACCTCCGCGCGCTACAGAGGCCGGTCGATACAGTAGAAAGGAACGGTGCGGCGCGTAGAATCAGATATTCATAATCGAGGGGCCGTGTCATGAGTCATGACCCACAGTTGAGAGGGAGGGTAGGGTAGACTTCCCGGTCAAGGCCAATGGAGCGTGCGGACCGGGACCGAAGCATAGACTGCCCGCAGTGGTACTCTAAAACGATACTCTAAAACTTTAGAGTATGAATATAGAGTAAAAACTGCTATACTGGGTACTTAAAACGATACTGATGTTGCAAAAGTGGATTTTGTTGCAAAACTGCTGCATCATATGGATGATGCAAAAGTGGATTTTGATGTTGCATATGTTGCAACAGTTGTGCACGTATATTGCAAGCTTTTGCTCCTAATGTTTCATCTGTTTTTCCCAGACGCATGTTACAAGTGTGTTTATTCGAATATTGCATATATTTCACACATATGTTACAAGTGTTTTATGTGGATGTTGTGTATGTTTTAGTTTTACAATGTTTTTCATGTGTGTTTTGCAAGTGTTTCAGATACATGTTTCAAATGTTTCATATGCCTTTAAATGTATGTTGTAAATGTTGCATCTGGATGTTTCAAAAGTAGATCGTGTGTTGCATCTCCATCCTCACTTTCTGTTGCCTCGTCTCGGTGTCTCCTCCTCCTCCCGGCGCCGGCTAGCATCTACCGCCTTATCCTCCTCTTCTCGATGCTGGTGACGTTCTGGGCAGCACGGAACCCCGTGTGGGTGCGCGCAACGGCTGTAGGTGCGGGCGTTCAGACGCCCTGTCCGTTCGAACGTTCGGGCGCTAGCAAGCCCGTAGTTCTATATATGGGCAAGCCAGGCTGCAAACCAGCGCGAGGTGACTAGGGCATGATTGGTTAGGACATCTGCAATATCTAGGTTCAACCTTGATTCTAAACAACGATTTAGTATTACTTGTTAAAATAGTCCCAATGTATAGAACAAACGTTGAATCCATATAAGCTGGATGGATCCACATGAATAAAAAAATTCACCCAGTCTCTTCTTCATCCAAACCGGCAGGCCTCCTCCTCTCTCCTCCACGCTCGCCGCACTTAATGCCGACCTCAACGTCCTGCCCAATGCCGCAATCACCCATGGCTTGTGGTCTACTGGTGGTTCTATGGACCGCGGGATGGTGGATCCGCGTCGCTATGGTCTAGATTCACAGTTCTTATTTTGGATTTGCTGGGCTCGCTTCGGAGGTGGCGGGGCGGAGTGGGCAGAGACGGAACCAGCGATTCTGACTAGGGGGCCAAACAAATATGATCATATTTTTTAGTGTTCTAAAATATACGTAATTATATGATTCAACAACTTTTTAAATATTTTACACTATTTATAACCAAAATCATAATATTTAAATAAAAATAGGTGAAAATTGATATTTTTTAGCTGTAAATTCATATATTTATATAGGTATTAAAGGAAACTTACTGTGCTGGGGGGCCACGGCCCCTGCTAGCCACCCTGGTTCCGTCTCTGGGAGTGGGAAGCTATGCCCCTGGGACGGTGGGGCTACTCAGGCTTGTTTTGTGGTGGTCTCATCCATGTGTGAGGCGGTGTTTGGGCTGCTCGGTGGGAGCACAACAGGTGCCATGGCTTTTGCATGGTTGAGAGGGGGCCTTTCTCTACGCCTTTGTTGGTCCTGTCTCCGGCCACAGTGGCCCCATACTTTTGTTGGTGTTGCGGTGGCGGTACACAGCGAGCATCCTCGGTTTTACGGCATTTGTTGCCTTGTGGGACTGTTTGCGGTGGGCACCTATGGTAATGTGCTCACATGGGCTAGCATTGCTATGGGGTGATGCTATGTTGCCCTTTTTGCCGGGGTGAGGTGAGTGTCGATGTACGAAAGCCTTGGTCGTCCTTTGCAAGAGCTGACGATGGCGACACTATTGTGTGCTGATGCCTTCCTTGGAAGCGTCGTCAAAGGTGTTCCCCCTCACTCTGTGGATTTCTCCAGAAGAACTCTGCCTAGGCTACCTAGGTCGGACGACATCATGCTCTCCTAGGAGACGTTGATAGTAGAACCGGCCTAGGCAGACGCAGGCAGATAACGGTAAACATGAAAGGGATTGTCTTTCATTGCCAAATCAAGTCATGGGGATGGTGGATCAGTTCTGCTGCTCATTGCAGTGCAGCCCCACATTCCGGTTATCAGAGGTGGAGGTGATGGCGCCATCACTGCATCAGGAGTTTAGGACCCACGTAGGTTGAGTTATTTTTATCACCTCAACGTATAAGTGGTAGTATCTGAACTCATGCATCAACTCACACCACACCACACGCACACACTAGATCTATACAGTTGTAAGGTCCTAGATAGCTAGAGGGGGGTGAATAGCCTATTAAAAATTCTACACAAGCCACGAAGCAAACTTGTTAGAATAACAAACGGCGTAAAGCGAGTTTTGCTTAGCCAAGGGTTGTGATGCAAGCCTCCTATCCACAAGTCTAGTAGATTATGATCTCTAGTTCACACAAGTGCTAAGTCACTAACTTACACTAGTGAGCAAGCTAACAACTACTAGAAAAGGCTACCACTAGAGCTACACAAGATAATCTAGTAAAAGTAAATGCGAGAGAGAGGATTGTGAATCTTATACCGACGGTGGAGTGAAGATGTTGCCAATCACCAAGATGATATACAATCAATTAATATTGACAACAACACAATATGGAGACCAATCACCGGGAGACAAGAGACACAATATTTTTGTTCACCCGGTGTTCACTTGTGCACCGACAAGCTACGTCACCGGTTGTGTCGACCAACACTTAGATGGTTCCTCGGTGCGACCCTCAAGTCACTTGCCCCTCAAGGCACGCCCCGCAAGGCACCGCAAGACACCACTCTCAAGTGAGATAACTCAATGACACGCGCAATGTAATAGAGTTGCTTTTGGCGTCCCGCCGAGGAAAGCACAAGAACCTCTTACAAACAACCGGAGGTGGCCAAGAACAATCACCTTCTCTTGCCAACACCTCCAACAATCTCCAAGCCGGCTAGGAGCGGTACTCTCCAAGAGTAACAAGAAATCCACCGGCTAAACCACCCACAAGTGCCACTAGATGCCCTCAAGCTATGCAATGCACTTTGGGATCACTCAATCTCACTTTTGATTTGCAATCAAGCAAGAGAGATGAGTGGGAGGAGTAGCTCTAGCTCAAAGGATGCACAAGAGTGTTAGAAATGCCAAGCCACCTCCCCAAGGGCCGGCCAACGAGTATTTATAAGCACCCCAAACAAATAGAGCCGTTGCCACTCCACTGACCGTTTTTTCGGGACGACCGGACGCGCCGGTCGAAACTGACCGGACGCGCTCAACCGCGTCCGGTCGCCCTGCGACGTCCACGTGTCCCTCAAATTTTAAATGCGACCGTTAGATCCTCCAACGGTCACTGCGCGCCAACGGTCAAACGCTATGACCGGACGCGCTGCTCAACCGACCGGACGCGCCTGTCGAACGACCGGACGCGCCGATCGCACTGACCCACGCGCCCGCGACGCAACGACCGGACGCGCTCCTTGCGATGACCGGACGCGACAGTGCCCGCGTCCGGTTAGAGTCCAGTAAGCTCCTTCAACGACCGGACGCGTCTGATCGCGTGTGACCGGACGCGCCCCGCGTCCGATCGTCCTTGCGAACCGCAATTCCTTCTGGGCACTTGACCGGACGTGCCGGTCCCGCGAGTGACCGGACGCGCCGGTTGCAAACCCTAGCCCGCGCGCCCGATACCGCGCTGTACTGACCGGACGCGTCCGGTCACACCGTGACCGCGTCCGGTGCAGCGTCCGGTCACCTCAGTGACCCCGTTCGCCTCCGTTTCTTTTCCGACTTTCGGCGTAGTGGAAAATAGGCATTTCATTTCCCCGAAATCGCCTGAATCCCACGCTCACACGCTCGGCGGGAGGGAGAGAGGAACCCAAACCCCTCTCTACCCGCAAACCACAGCGCGACCAACGCCACCTTTGCAAATGTGCCAACACCATCAAGTGTACATCTCCATGTGCTTGTGTGTTAGCTTTTTCTCAATCATTTTCAAAGGTTTTCCAATTAGCTCACTAGGCCCTACATGCAATGCACTTCATGAATTCACCTAGTGGCACCCGTGCATCGAATAACCGATAAGACTTCCCCTCTTAATAGTTCGGCTATCGATCCTAAACCACTCACACCCTCTATGGTGTCTTGAGTGTAAAACAAAATGGCCCTATGGTTATACCTTTGCCTTGAGCCCATTTTATTTCTCCAAATGATATGATCCACTTCATATCATCACATGACCGTCTCGATCCATCGACCTTGACTTCACTTGCTCTTCACCGTTGCATCGGTCCGTCGGCGCTAAGTCTTGCTCAAGCTTCACCATCGCATGGTCCTTCGCTTCCAAGCCTCGACTTGCCCTTCACCTTCACAACCGGTCCATCGAGCCAAGCCTCATCTTGGTCTTCACCATCTTGGTCATATGAGTCAATGTCATGTCTCATATGCAATGACCACCTTTATCTAAATCATCCACTTAGATACAAAGGTTAGTCCTAGGTTTCATCAATTAGCCAAAATCAAACTAGGGACTTTCAATCTCCCCCTTTTTGGTAATTGATGACAACCCTCACAAAGATGATTTTGATAATAAAAGTTTTAAACTTGTCATACTTGTCCAATCATTTTGCTCATAAGTAAAGTTTGGACAATTATCACAAGCTCGGTTTTGGTAGCATTAGCTCCCCCTACATATGTGCATAGAGTTTGGATTGAAAGCTTTGCACATATGCATGGATAGAAATGTTGGGAGAGTAATTCTACCAAAATGATGCGATGGTGTAAGAAATGGACCTTTGAAGCGTGATACCAATCGGAGTTGCCTTTTATACCATCCTTAGCATCATGAAGTAACTAGACATCCATCAAAACTCAAGAACCCCGTGAGATCAACATTATATGTAAAGGTTCTTGGACCACTTGTAAAGCTAACCACTTGTAAAGCTTTAGGCAAGTCTAGATACCACATGTAAACTATTCCTATGCATGCTAGTAGATCATTTCATCATCCAATTTCTATACTAGCATTGCACCACACAAGCATGTATATTGAATTTAAATACATGTGCAATGAGCAAGTCATATAAGAATGTACAAACAAATGCAACAACTTTGTTTATGAGCTTGCTCCCCCTACTTGTGTGCATCAACAAATTTTATTTACCCCTTTATCAAGTTGAATCATCTTTTTCTCATCATAAATTTTATTTACCCCTTTATCAAGTTGAATCATCTTTTTCTCTCCCCCTTTGTCAACAACTTACCAAAAAAAAGGGATCAAATTGTGGAGAGAAAGAAAAGTGTTTGATGGAGTAGATTGAAATTTATTCGCTACCACATGTAAGGTTAAAAAATTTATCAAATTTGGTTTAACCTAGAATACTTGCCAAAGATATTTAATTCAATTTGAACCAAAGACAAGCTTCTTCACTCCTCAAAATAAGGGTTATCTTGCCTATGTTGAATTAAACACTTATAGCAAATCTTCTAGATTCAACACTAGGTTTACAAGCTCACAAACATGTCATATACCACAACTAGATCAAAATAAGCATAGAAGCAATAGTGGTAACATATATCCATCAAATTCATTTGATTTATCATGAATGCTTATGCGTACCACTTATTATGTCTACATGCTCTATCAAGTCCTTAGCATAGGATGAAAGACATGTCAATCAATTTTACCTTACAATGTCGAAGGAGAGGCATGTCAATAAGTGGGTGGGGTGCATTCAACTCATGTTTGAGAAATCAAGAATGTTCAATTCATTCCTTAGCTTGCAAAACCTCTTTTCATCAAGTGGCTTAGTGAGAATATCGGCAAGTTGATCATCGGTGCCAACACTTTCAATGGCAATATCTCCCTTTTGTTGATGATCTCTAATGAAATGATGTCTTATGTCAATATGCTTTGTTCTTCCATGTTGAACCGGGTTTTGTATCATCTTGATTGCACTCTCATTATCACATAGCAACGGCACATTCTTGAAGTTGAGGCCATAATTCTTCAAAGTTGATTTCATCCATAGCAATTGTGCACAACAACTCCCCGCACTCACATATTCGGCTTCGGCGGTAGAGATTGCCACACTATTTTGTTTCTTTGAGGACCATGACACAAGTGATCTTCCAAGTAATTGACATGTGCCACTTATGCTTTTCCTATTGATCTTGCAACCCCCATAGTCGGAGTCTGAATATCCAATCAATCCAAACTTTAACCCCTTGGGATACCATAGTCCAACATTTCTTGTTTGTTTCAAGTACCTCAATATTCTTTTTGCCGCCGTGAGATGACTTTCTCTAGGTGAGGCTTGATATCTAGCACACATGCAAACACTAAACATGACATCCGGCCTTGATGCGGTGACATAGAGTAGACTTCCAATCAAAGACCGATATTCCTTTTGATTCACCATTTTGCCATCAAGATCACTATCCAAATTGCCATTTGTGCCCATTGGAGTTGAAATTGGCTTTGCATCTTGCATTCCAAACTTCTTCAACATGTCCCTTATGTATTTCCCTTGACTCACAAATGTTCCATTCTTCAATTACTTGACTTGGAGACCAAGGAAGTAGCTAAGTTCACCAATCATAGACATTTCAAACTCTTTGGCCATCATAGCACCAAATTCTTCACAATAAGCTTGATCGGTTGATCCAAAGATGATGTCATCAACATATATTTGCACTATGAATAGATCATTTCCAATCTTCTTGGTGAATAGAGTAGTATCAACCTTGCCCATTTTGAATCCCTTAGAGAGAAGGAAATCCCTTAGCCTCTCATACCATGCTCTAGGTGCTTGCTTTAAGCCATATAAAGCCTTCTTCAACTTGTAGACATGGTTGGGTTTCTTGTCATCTTCAAATCCGGGCGGTTGCTCAACAAATACTAACTCATTGATGATCCCATTGAGAAATACACTTTTGACATCCATTTGATATAGTTTGATATTGTGTGCACAAGCATAAGCCAATAGAATCCTTATTGCCTCCAATCTTGCCACGGGAGCATATGTCTCATCATAGTCAAGACCTTCAACTTGAGTGTAACCTTGAGCAACTAGTCTTGCTTTGTTTCTCACTACAATGCCATCTTGATCTTGCTTGTTTTTAAACACCCACTTGGTTCCAATCACATTGTAGTCATTTGGCCTTTCTACCATCTCCCAAACATCATTTCTTGTGAAATTGTTAAGCTCTTCTTGCATAGCCATGATCCAATCGGCATCCCTCAAAGCTTCTTCTATCTTCTTTGGTTCTATGGTTGACACAAATGATGCATGCTCACAAAACATAGTCAATCTTGATCTTGTTTGCACACCACTTCTAATATCACCAATAACACTATTAATGGGGTGATCTCTTGCAACATGTTGTGGTTGGAGTACTTGCACTTGATTGCTTGAGCTTGGTTGATCACTTGATGTATCTCGATGAGAAGAACTAGCACCATAATTTTGCACTTGAGAGTCACTAACTAGCTTGTTTGGTGAATTGAGCACTTGATCTTTATCATCATCTTGAATATCAATTACTTGCTTTGCTCTAATGTCCCCAATGTCCATGTTCTTCATTGCTTCCACCAATTGAGTTCCACCAACATCATCTAGATTCTCTTCTTCATCTTGTGACCCATTTGTTTCATCAAATTGCACATCATGGACTTCTTCTAGAATGCCACTTGAGTTGTTCCAAACTCTATAAGCTTTGCTTGTAGTTGAATAACCAAGTAGGAACCCCTCATCACATCTCTTGTCAAACTTCCCCAATCTAGTGCCCTTCTTCAAGATATAGTATTTGCAACCAAATACCCTAAAGTAAGAAATATTGGGCTTTCTTCTATGAACTAACTCATATGGGGTCTTCTCTAGCAATGGATGACAATATAATCTATTGATGTAGTAGCAAGCGGTATTGATTGCTTCATCCCAAAATGATTGACTCACATTGTACTCATGAAGCATTGATCTAGCCATATCAAGCAATGTTCTATTCTTCCTCTCAACTAGGCCATTTGATTGTGGAGTGTACTTGGCCGAGAATTGATGTCCAATACCATAATGATCACAAAGTTCTTCAATTCTTGTATTCTTGAACTCACTTCCATTGTCACTTTTCACTTTCTTGATTCTAATCTCAAACTCATTGTGAACTCTAGTGAGAAATGTCTTGAAGGTGTCAAACACTTCACTTTTGTCACTAAGAAAGAATACCCATGTGAATCTTGTGAAGTCATCCACTATGACAAAGCCATACTTGTTGCCGCCTATGCTTGTATATGTTGTTGGTCCAAATAGATCCATGTGCATCAACTCAAATGCTTTGCATGTGCTCATTGTACTCTTCTTTGGATGTGAGCTTCCAACTTGCTTCCCGGCTTGACATGCACTACAAAGCTTATTCTTCTCAAATTCAACATCTTTCAAACCATTGACAAGATTGTGAGTTGTAAGCTTCTTCAATTGTTTCATGCCAACATGACCAAGCCTTCTATGCCAAAGCCAACCCATGCTTGATTTGGAGACTAAGCAAGTTGTCAAAGAAGTTTCTCTAGCATTGAAGTCAACTAGGTAGAGATTCTCATATCTAAAGCCCTTGAATGCCACATTTGAACCATCCATACTAATGACTTCCACATCATCAACCCCAAAGATACATTTGTAGCCTAGATCATATATTTGTGCCACGGATAGAAGATTGAAATCCAAACTTTCAACTAGCAACACATTTGATATACTCATGTCATTTGATATTGCAATCTTGCCTAAGCCAATAACCTTGCCTTTCTTGTTATTGCCAAATGTGATAGAATCAATACCACTATTATTGTCATTGATTGAGTCAAACATTCTTGATGTACCGGTCATGTGTTGAGTGCACCCACTATCAATAATCCAATGCCTTCCTCCGGCTTTGTAATTGACCTACAAGCAAATCAATGAAGCTTAGGTACCCATTTTTGCTTGGGTCCTTGTAGGTTAGTAACTAAGCTCTTTGGTACCCAAATAGCCTTCTTCTTTGGGCCAACAATGGGTGTACCAATAAACTTAGCTTGCACACCCTTCACATCTTTGGTAAGCACATAGCAAGAATCAAAAGGTATAGCATTAACAAATTTCTTGCTTTGGTTCTTTTTATTACAATTATGCTCTAAGTGCCCAACTTGCTTGCATCTATTGCAAAACCGACCATTGCTCTTCACAAAACTAGGCTTTGGAGTTGCAAAGGCCGACTTGCCTTTCTTGAGGGTGTAGCTCAATCCCTCTTTGTTAAGAGAGAACCTTTGGCTACCCAAGCACTTAAGCAAGCGGGCCTCACCACCATAGGCCTTGCCTAGGGCGTGAGTGAGCTCATCCACCTCTCTCTTGAGAGTCTCATTCTCAACCATTAGTGAGGTATCATAAGTGAAACCATCACTAGTAGTGGAGGTAGAGTTGGTGGTGGTGGATGAAGAGCTACAAGAAGGGTTAGCATTTGTCATAATGATAGGTTTATAAAAAGATTCATCAATTATATCACAAGTAACACCTATATCATATGATACAACAACCTCCTTCTTTGCTTGTTGCTCAAGTAGCAATGAGTGAGCCTTTTCAAGCTTGGAATGAGCCTTACCAAGATCCTCATGGTCTTCCACTAGACTCTCATGAGTGGTCTTAAGCTCACCAAGAACTTTTTCAAGTATTGCTACTTTCATTGAAAGCTTCTTGCACTCCTTGTTCTTGGCAATAGCTATGTCTCTAGTTTGTTGCAACAAGTCATATAGTTGTTCTTTAGTTGGTTCATCATCATCATCATTTTCATTATCATATTTATCACTATCACTATCATGAACATATTCCATTTCACTTTCATCATCACTTTCATCATATAATACCTTAGCTTCTTTGGCCATGAAGCATGAAGAGGATGAATCAAATAGTAAAGGCTTCTTGTTGATAGTAATGGAAGCAAAAGCCTTGTTGGATGATTCTTCTTCTTTATCATCATCATCACTTTCCCAAGTGGCCACATAGACTCCATTCTTGCCTTTCTTGAATGTTATCTTGGCTTCTTTCTTTTTCTTCTCAAACTTGCCCCTCTTGTTGTTTTTCTTCTTGTCATAGGGACAATCGACTTGAAGATGTTCGGTGCTATCACAATTGAAGCACTTCCTTTGTTGCTCATTGCTCTTGAAATTGTCATTTCTCTTTTTGAAGCCTCTTCTCTTAATGAACATGTGACCCATTTTCTTGACTACAAAAGCAAATGCCTCATCATCAATTTCATAATCTTCATCTTCATCATTGTCTTCTTCTTCTTCAATGATGGTAGCTTTGCCCTTGGAGGAGATGGCCTTGAATGCCACGGTCTTCTTCTTCTTTTCTTCCTCCTTCTCATCAACATCTTGATCATACTTGTCAAAGGTTAACACCTCTCCAAGCAAATCATTTGGCTTCATTGTTTCAAGCCCATCTCTTTGCAACATCATAATCAACATCTTGAATCTTCTAGGTAAGCTCAATAAGAACTTGTGATAAAAATCTTGATCTTGAGTGTTGTGCCCTAAGCTCTTGAGATCATTGACTATCACTTGCAATCTATGAAATATTTCAATGATTGTTTCATCATCCTTTTTCTTGAAGTTCTCAAACTCACTCTTGAGCCCATATAGCTTGGCACTCTTCACAACCTTAGTGCCCTCATATGTTTCACTCAACCTTGTCCATACTTCATATGCCAATTCTAAGTCCTTGATGCCCTCAAATACTTTTGTGTCAATACCATGGTAAAGTGTATTGAGAGCCATTCTATTGCATGTTCTATTTGCTCTATCTTCATCGGTGAGATGATCGGGATCAATGATAGCAAAGTCATTCTCGGTGACTTGTAAAACTCTCTCATGAATAGAACCAAGGTACATTGTCATCTTTCTCTTCCAATGAGCAAAAGAACTAACACCATCAAAGAACGGTGGCTTGCCCCCAACATGATTGAACACAATTTGAGCCATTTTTCACACCAAAGGATGTTAAGCCTTGATTAAAACGGTGACCACGGCTCCGATACCACTTATAAGGTCCTAGATGGCTAGAGGGGGGTGAATAGCCTATTAAAAATTCTACACAAGCCACTAAGCAAACTTGTTAGAATAACAAACGGCGTAAAGCGAGTTTTGCTTAGCCAAGGGTTGTGATGCAAGCCTCCTATCCACAAGTCTAGTAGATTATGATCTCTAGTTCACACAAGTGCTAAGTCACTAACTTACACTAGTGAGCAAGCTAACAACTACTAGAAAAGGCTACCACTAGAGCTACACAAGATAATCTAGTAAAAGTAAATGCGAGAGAGAGGATTGTGAATCTTATACCGACGGTGGAGTGAAGATGTTGCCAATCACCAAGATGATATACAATCAATTAATATTGACAACAACACAATATGGAGACCAATCACCGGGAGATAAGAGACACAATATTTTTGTTCACCCGGTGTTCACTTGTGCACCGACAAGCTACGTCACCGGTTGTGTCGACCAACACTTAGATGGTTCCTCGGTGCGACCCTCAAGTCACTTGCCCCTCAAGGCACGCCCCGCAAGGCACCACAAGACACCACTCTCAAGTGAGGTAACTCAATGACACGCGCAATGTAATAGAGTTGCTTTTGGCGTCCCGCCGAGGAAAGCACAAGAACCTCTTACAAACAACCGGAGGTGGCCAAGAACAATCACTTTCTCTTGCCAACACCTCCAACAATCTCCAAGCCGGCTAGGAGCGGTACTCTCCAAGAGTAACAAGAAATCCACCGGCTAAACCACCCATAAGTGCCACTAGATGCCCTCAAGCTATGCAATGCACTTTGGGATCACTCAATCTCACTTTTGATTTGCAATCAAGCAAGAGAGATGAGTGGGAGGAGTAGCTCTAGCTCAAAGGATGCACAAGAGTGTTAGAAATGCCAAGCCACCTCCCCAAGGGCCGGCCAACGAGTATTTATAAGCACCCCAAACAAATAGAGCCGTTGCCACTCCACTGACCGTTTTTTCGGGACGACCGGACGCGCCGGTCGAAACTGACCGGACGCGCTCAACCGCGTCCGGTCGCCCTGCGACGTCCACGTGTCCCTCAAATTTTAAATGCGACCGTTAGATCCTCCAACGGTCACTGCGCGCCAACGGTCAAACGCTATGACCGGACACGCTGCTCAACCGACCGGACGCGCCGGTCCCGATGACCGGACGCGCCTGTCGAACGACCGGACGCGCCGATCGCACTGACCCACGCGCCCGCGACGCAACGACCGGACACGCTCCTTGCGATGACCGGATGCGACAGTGCCCGCGTCCGGTTAGAGTCCAGTAAGCTCCTTCAACGACCGGACACGTCCGATCGCGTGTGACCGGACGCGCCCCGCGTCCGATCGTCCTTGCGAACCGCAGTTCCTTCTGGGCACTTGACCGGACGCGCCGGTCCCGCGAGTGACCGGACGCGCCGGTTGCAAACCCTAGCCCACGCGCCCGATACCGCGTTGTACTGACCGGACGCGTCCGGTCACACCGTGACCGCGTCCGGTGCAGCGTCCGGTCACCTCAGTGACCCCGTTCGCCTCCTTTTCTTTTCCGACTTTCGGCGTAGTGGAAAATAGGCATTTCATTTCCTCGAAATCGCCTGAATCCCACGCTCACACGCTCGGCGAGAGGGAGAGAGGAACCCAAACCCCTCTCTACCCGCAAACCACAGCGCGACCAACGCCACCTTTGCAAATGTGCCAACACCATCAAGTGTACATCTCCATGTGCTTGTGTGTTAGCTTTTTCTCAATCATTTTCAAAGGTTTTCCAATTAGCTCACTAGGCCCTACATGCAATGCACTTCATGAATTCACCTAGTGGCACCCGTGCATCGAATAACCGATAAGACTTCCCCTCTTAATAGTTCGGCTATCGATCCTAAACCACTCACACCCTCTATGGTGTCTTGAGTGTAAAACAAAATGGCCCTATGGTTATACCTTTGCCTTGAGCCCATTTTGTTTCTCCAAATGATATGATCCACTTCATATCATCACATGACAGTCTCGATCCATCGACCTTGACTTCACTTGCTCTTCACCGTTGCATCGGTCCGTCGGCGCTAAGTCTTGCTCAAGCTTCACCATCGCATGGTCCTTCGCTTCCAAGCCTCGACTTGCCCTTCACCTTCACAACCGGTCCATCGAGCCAAGCCTCATCTTGGTCTTCACCATCTTGGTCATATGAGTCAATGTCATGTCTCATATGCAATGACCACCTTTATCTAAATCATCCACTTAGATACAAAGGTTAGTCCTAGGTTTCATCAATTAGCCAAAACCAAACTAGGGACTTTCAACGGTTGAGAGAGATGTAACCGTGGTAGTCCATCCATGTGATGCGCTAGGCACCGGGTGAGGCACACGAGTTGGAATGCCAATCAAATATAATTTCTCCTTCCACTTCGAATACATTAACAAAAAAAAGCTTTCGCCGGTTGGACTTGCCGAAAGGCCAATCAAGATTTTAATCATGATCTGCTTAACATTACCGGTTCTAATTGCAAAGTTTTCTCTTCCGGCGCAGCCGCCACAGACGCCAGGCTCTGCCAACGTTTTAACCATCAACTTTTTGACAGGAGGGATTTTTTGTCTCTATCGACCAGTTCCTTGGGAGAGGCTTACTGGGACTAATGGACCAACTTTACAGCCCATACCCCTCCCTCCCTCTCCTCTCGCGCTCCACCCCGCCCCGCTCGACGCACCCTGCCCCGCCCGATGCGCCGCCCCGACGGCCGCGCTCGCCTTAGGCTCGCTAGGCGGTGGCGGCCCTCCCCTCTCCTCTTCGATGGCTGCGGCGACGGGCTCCCCTCCCCCTCCGATGGCTGTGCCGGTGGTGGCGGCCCTCCCCTCCCCTCTCCTATGGCTGCAGTGAAGGGCAACATAGAAGTTAAAGTGGGTGGTATTTTGGTCTTTATTCAGCCTTTAGTCTCTGGAACCAAACGGGTTATTTAGTCCCCTTTTAGTTCCTCTTTAGTCTCTATAATTTCTAGTCCCTGCCTAACTATCCGTTATGATCCCAACTCACCCTGGGCATTCGGTCAGACCGAACCGATCGGTTCGGTTCCTCGGTCATTCGGTCAGTTCGGTCATCAGAAACCTGGGACCGATCGGTCTTTGCAAAAAACGAAGACCGAGGAAGTTCGGTCTCGGTTAGTTCGGTTCGGTCTCGGTCACGACCGAACTAACCGGACCTGAGTAGCAGCCACAAACAATAGCAGAATCTATAGCAATTTTCAACAGCATGCTTGCTATTTGAAGGCAAAAAAATAACAACACAATATATAAAAACAAACCACACATTATTATGACAAGTTCTAGCACACAACTTTCTCGGTTCTCACAAATCAATGGGCTTTCATCAGTACATTACGAACGAAGTCTACAGAACTACGGTCAGTTCGGTCACTTCGGTTAACCGACACATATGACCGAACTTCTATCGGTTACTTCGGTTAGTTGGGAGCCAGGACCGAACTCATGACCGAACTTTTCGGTCTCGGTCTTTTCGGTCTCGGTCTCGATCTTTTCGGTTCGGTCTTCGGTCTTCGGTTAATTATGCCCAGAGTGAATCCCAACAGTGCTCGCCGCCACTACTGTACTACACTTGTACACAGCCTCGCGAGTCGCGCCACTGTCCGCTGGCGCAGCTAACCATCTATGGGGCATGGGCGATGGCGAGCCCGCCGCGATCTCCTTGCCGCCCTGCTGTGGGGTGTGGGCTGCCTGCCTGCGCGGCGCGCTGGGCAAGCAGCGCCAGCCCGACGCAAGCAGCACCGCAGCAAGCAGAAGCAGAGCCTCGCCGCGTGACGCAGGTGGACGGGACAACGGGTGGTGGGGGCCTGCTGGGCACGCAACCACGGAAAACCACACCTGCAAAGAAAACGCGGCCGTCCGCGCTCGGTGAGTCGGTGGGTGTGTCCCTGGCGCCGGCAGGTCAGCACGCCGTGCGGCCGTGACACTACCATATGTGGTGGACTAGGGTGCCCGGCTTCTTCGCTGCTGTCGTCCTGTCCAGCGGCGTGCGATCCGCGGGGATACGACGTGTGACGTCGTCTCGTCTCGGGCACCTTGCATCCTACTCCCGTGCTTCCCGGCCGGGCACAGGCGTGGTCCGCGCTGCGCGTGACTTTGCAGCACCATCCGCGCCGCGCACATGGGCCTCGCTCCAGCCACTCCAATTTGTTAGCCCTATGCAGTACGGGAATGAAGAGGAAATGCTTGTTTGGGGCACTTGATTTAACCTATGGATTTTGTTTTCAAGCCCTTGTTTAGTTTTCAAAAACTTTTTCAAAAAGTGTTACAGTAGCCGTCACCTCGAATCTTTAGACGTATGCATGGAGTATTAAATGTAGGTAAAAAATAACTAACTGTACAGTTTGTCTGTAAATATCGAGACAAATCTTTTGAGCCTGGTTAGTCTATGGTTGGATAAATTTTGTCAAATAACAACGAAAGTGCTACAGAAATTTTCAAAAAAAAAATTGCAATCTAAACACGCCCCGAGTGTGGTTCTTTCCCTGCAGTGTGCGATAATGCACCTACGCATTAATAGGAAACACAGAACAAAAACACAGAATCATTAAGAGGGGAACACAGTAACAAAGCTGATAGATATGACTCAGGAACAACTATGGCACCAAAGAAGAAGAGCAAATGTGTGATGAAAGGTAGTCTTTTTTTATTTGAGAAATTAGAATTCTGAAAACTCTACCTTTGAGTGCTATTTAATTTGATAACATTGTTTGCCTTTTTTGTCTTGTGATTTTTATACAGATTTCAAGAGTATTTTTGCCAAAGCATTTAGCACTAGCAGCTCCCATATTCTCTATGTGTCTATGCTTTGCAAATCATCTCTAGGTTGGTCAAGTTAACATACTCCCTCTATGTTCCAGAAATATTAAGACAAATTAAGAGAGAACATAAAAGACGCATGTACTCTCATCTTATTTCCTAATCAGACGCTATCATCAACGTGATTAATGGTGATTGATTGATAAATGGAAAGTATTTAATGTAAATTTTTTTTTGAGGACAAATTTTGAGTGCTAGAATGCACTGTATTACATGACGGAGGGAGTAGATAGTAAATTGGTGATCAATCATCTATGTAATCTTTATTTAGTAAGGTATTTTAAGTGCCAATGCTTTACTCTTAGATTTCTATTATATTTGTTGATCACAAAGTAATATACATATTTAGATAATATTTTAGTGCGTCCATGCATAGTTGATAGTTACATTATACATGTTTGATCTTTATAAACATGCCATACCTGAAAAATATTCCTGCCTCCGCCACTGATTGAGGGATTGCTGATGATGTCTAGTGCATCAAGATAAACTAACCTCACTTAATCACTTATCGTTGCACAACCAGCTATATATTGTCTTGACTAACACGACTTGAGCTTATAGAAGCTAGCTATATATAGATGTTAGCTGGCTGCACCTCAGATGAAGCTGATGCCTATAGAAATTAATGTTGCTTTGTGGTTGGTATCTCGTTTCAAATTGTTTTGCGCATTGACTCATACTGTATGCGATAAAACGGCGTCGTACAGACGCAGCACACTAAATTTCCGTCACTAATAAAATGAGTACTGTATCTACAAAGAAACAGGACGCATGATCTTGAGCCGGGGCTAGGAGCTCACGCACATACTGCTCACTGCTGTGTATACTCCTATACGGGTGGAGACTAGAGAAGTGGAGAGGCGGCTGGAGTATTCAAAACCGCGCGCTGTTCCAGGTACAGGAACCTTAGGGGTGCTGAGTTCTTGCCCAAAAAATTTTGAGATGTCATATCAGATGTTTTATGAAATATCGGAAGGGGTATTCAGATACTAATAAAAAAACTAATTACATAACTTGCCTGCAAATCGCGAGACGAATTTATTAAGCCTAATTAATCCGTCATTAGCATATGTTTATTGTAGCGCGGCATTATCAAATCATAGATTAATTAGGCTTAAAAAATTCGTCTCACAAATTTATTATAATTTGTGTAATTAGTTATTATTTTCGTTTACGTTTAATACTTCGTATATGTGTCAAACATCTGATGTGACGGAGTGAAAAATTTTGAGGAGAAACTAAACACCCCTTAGAGCAACCACAATGTATATGGGCTAAGTAGTCCATATGGACAGCTTTTGTGTCAGTGGACTATAGCTATGGTTGTTTCTATAATGTTTCAGCCAACAAGTAGTCCATAAGGTGGGTCCCATATGAGATAAAAACCAAGAAAGAGAGAGAGAAGTGAGAAAAAGTAATATTTTTTATTCTTTATGGGTAGTCCATAAGCTTATGAGTACCTTTTGCTATGGACTACCCTATAGACTGGTCTCACAATGTTCTAGCTACCTGATAGCAAATATTTTAATTCTATGGACTGTCTTATGGCAAACATTGCGGTTGCTCTCAGTCATTTTACGTTGGCCCGGCCACCTCGGCCGCCGAAAACGCGGCCGGAGTCTCGTATTTTACGCGGCCGCGCGTACCGACCGCCATTGCCGGGCCTTCGGCCTTGCCCACATCCACGGGACAGGATCTATCGAGCAGGGGAACGGCCACTGTTGCAGCGGGCACATCATGAGACATCAAATCGCATTGATGGCTCGTGCGCGAAGCTGCACAATTGACAGCAATACCCCCTGCACCGTACGTACCTGAGGTCGTACGTACGTACTCAGAGCTAGTAGCAGGTACTACTACTACCGTGCGGTGGCGAGACGCGAGAATTGAAAGGGGTGTTTAAAACGGCGGGGTCCGCGCCGCGTATCCCAGCGCGCCGTGCAGAGGTTCCGTCAAATCTCGGTTGTCTGTCCTGGCTGCACCCCACGCACACACACAGTCTTATAGCTAGGGAGCGAGGGAGATCGATGAATGATGACGCTACTATACATAACATAAAAACAGCCAAGGTCCCACGCAGCATCCTAGCGCTCTCCCCTAAATGACACCCGTGCTCCTGGCATGCAGGGAGGAACGCCACTGCGCGCTCGGCAGTGTGAGTGCGTGTGCGTGTGCATTTGCCGCGGCTTTATAGTCGAGTGCCAGTGCGTGAGCATCTCGGCCACAACCTGTTTCTATAAGCATCTTCATTAGTACTAGTATCCAACAAATAATTCCAAAAATCTGATTCTATAATCTTTCCAATAAACAAAAACAATTCTAAAATTCTGGTTTCGCAACCTTATAAAAAATTGTAAACCCATTACCGACAAAAAAAAAGTAAAAACCTGCCTCTCGGCCTTTCGTCGTCCTTGTCATGACAAACAAATTGGGCCGCCGCGCCGTATGAAGCTGGGTTGGTGCCGTGCGTGCCAGTGCCACGGGGCCCCTCCCAGTCCCAGCAGCGGCCGACCGAGCCCCCTCCCCTTGAAACTCACATCACATGATGCTTGGGCTTTGGCTGCTCTGCTCGCCAGAGAGCGGCAGGCACCACCGCATGTGGCAGCACGAGCACGGGCCACGGGGAGCTCTGGAGCAACTACTGCCAAGGCAAAATGTGTGCTCCAGCTATCAAGAGGACGGGGTCCGAGAGTGCGAGACCCAACCCAATGCGAGAGAGGAAAGCAAAACCATCCGCGAGCGCCTGGAGTAAATAGCCCTGCCAGGCTGCCACGAATGCCCGGCGACGGCGAGCGGACGCCGGACGCGTGCGGACTGGGCAAGGGCAATGAATGAAGCCCGAGCCCCCAGGGCGGGACTGGGCGAGCGAGGGGACTTGAAAAGCGTCACCTCTACCTCGTGACCGCGCAGCGCAGCAGCGGCAGGCCGGTGGACGCGCGGATGTAGTCTGCCCTGCCAAAGCTGCCTGCGCGGCAGCCGTACTTTGTTTGCCTTTGGCGGACCCATATGCCATGTTTGCGAACAGCGCCGGGCTGTGGACTGTGGCATGGCATGTTTTGAGAACACGTACGTGTATCTCTTTGAGTAGGATCGAGATTACCAGTCAGATCAGTCAGTCATTTAGTAGTGTTTTTCTCTTACAAAAACCAGCCAAATCAGCCAGATTTTGACCAAGCGATCAAGCTGTGGCGGTAGGAGTGCCTGCTCCTGTTACTGCGGCAAGAACACCTCGTCATCGTGTTTGTGCTTGCTTCAGTAGAGGCCTAAAGCAAAGGATAGGGGTATCGGGAGACCGCGCCCTGTTTTCTGATAAACCATGATTGAAAGTACCGTTGGCTGATTTGTTATGAGAAAAAAATACTATACCATGACTGATAAGCTAAGCTAATACGTTCAAGCGATCAGGGCGCCCCAACCAAGCCGGCCTAGTAGCGGTAGGAGTGCCTGCTCCTGTTACCAGTATTACTGCAGCAATTACACCTCGTCCTCGTGTTAGGCCGTTTACGCTGAAATTTGGCTTATGAAATACTATTTCATAGGCAAACAGGGTGAAGGACAGGGGTATCTGGAGACCCAGCGGGTAAGATCTCCCCATGCTCTAGTAATAATATCTTCGTAAATGTCAAGTTAGCCTTACGTACTTACTACTAGTACATGTTGGTTTAAGGCTCAATCTTACCGCAGTAGTCGTACTCCACAAGGTTTCACCGAGATGGGAATTATGGGATGGGGCACATCTTTTACCATCACACACAAAGACTGGTAAACAAGGCCGGCTCAAGCAGTAAAGTTCCTTTCTCACTCTCACCCCTCCAGGAGTCAATGCCCCACAGTTTATAGCAATGTGGCCATCACATGGATGAAGCCCCGCCATTTACTTCCTCGTATTTACCTGCAAGGATACAAAAGCTCTAGTTATTGAACTACAAGTACCAGTACTAGCTCGCAGAAGTTACTCACGCAACGTACCGCCGCCCCCTCTCTCCGCCACGGCCCCCCCGCCAAACACACACCACGCCTTTTCCCTTAAACTTACGGCATGTTTGGTTTCCGGCGGTTAAAGTTTAACTCCCATCGTATCAATGTTCCCTCAAATGTATGGAGTACTAAATATAGACTAATTACATGCATGTCAGCATAGATTAGGAGTAATTTATGAGACGAATCTATTAAGCCTAATTGGTCCTAAATTAGAAACTTTTTGTCAAATAAGACGAAAGTGCTACAGGATTTGTTAAACTTTAACTCATGAAACAAACACCCCCTTAAAAGGTTGGGGCGAGTACATGACATGTGAGTTCACTCACTTCACACCAATGGCGATGAAAGAAAGCCCAGACAGACCTAGGCCTCGTTTAGTTCGGTAAATTAGGGAGAAACACACTGTATCAGAATTTCTGTAGCATTTTCGTTTGTATTTGGTAAAAATTATCTAAATTTTGACTAACTAGGCTTAAAATGATCATCTCGCAAAGTACAACAAAACTGTGCAATTAGTTTTTGATTTCATCAACATTTAGTACTCCATGCATTTGCCGACATTTTGATGTGACAGGGAATCTTCTTTTTACATAGTGAAATTTGGAGGAGAATTAGGGGAACTGAACAAGGGCCTATTTTCAAGAGGCAGGGGCCGTAGTAGGGCCTTTCGGTGATCATCAATCATACTACGTGTGGGGTTAGCACCTTTGGTTGTAGATTGAGATTCTGCTTTAACAACTCACTGCTACACCATCCGTGGTACCCGCTTGAGCGGTTGAAAGTACTGTTGGCTGATTGGAAAAAGTCTACATCACCCCCTGAAGTATGCGGTGGTGTCTAATTTACCCCCTCAAGTATGAAACAGTCTAATTTACTCCCTGAACTTTTCAAAACCGTCTACTTTACCCCCTAGGGCAGTTTTGGACGGCGGTTTGCTACAGTAACCATGGTTTTACTACAGTAACCGAATCTTTAAAAATCATAGTAAATCACAGAAAAATCATAAAATAGAAAATCTAATTTTGTTGGACTCCACGTGAGTAGATCTACACAATGAACATATAATATGGTGTGCTTTAGTACAAAGTTTTTGCTGTAACTTTAAATTTATTAGGATTTTCTAATAAATTTAAAGCTACAGCAAAAACTTTGTACTAAAGCACACCATATTTTATGTTCATTGTGTAGATCTACTCACGTGGAGTCCAACAAAATTAGATTTTTCATTTTACGATTTTTCTGTGATTTACTATGATTTTTAAAGATTCGGTTACTGTAGCAAAACTATGGTTACTGTAGCAAACCGACTTCCAAAACTGCCTCAAGGGTTAAAGTAGACGGTTTTGGAAAGTTCAGGGGGTAAATTAGACCGTTTCATACTTGAGGGGGTAAATTATACACCACCCCATACTTCAGGGGGGTGATGTAGACTTTTTCCTGGCTGATTTGATGTGAGAGAAAAACACTGCTGACTGACTGAAAATAAACGGTTGAAAGCTCAAGCGAACAGGCTTAATAATAAAACCCTAGAAAATGTTGTACAGTACTCTAGCAGTATTGTATTTTGAGCTCAAAAACTCCCAAAAGGAAATCGCTCAAAACTCATCCAAAGCCAAAGGAATGGATGAAAGGACTGGTGCTATTTAAGGGCCACCCCCCTAAGTCCCCAAAGAGCCACCACACACACCCTGCCTCCCACCCGAAAAGCACACCCACCTTCTCTCTCCCTCTCCCTCTCTCCTCAAAACCAACCAGCCTGTCCCCAACAATGCACACCAGCATCCACTCTCTCATCAGCAGCCTCTTCTTCTTCTCCCCCAAATGAGTGCTGAGTTTTGTGCTGCTGCGGGCATGGAGCTCGGAGTCGGGGATGTGATGGGGCTGCAGCAAGGCATCGCCATCACCGCGCCATCGCCCAGGGGCAGCGGCGACCTGGGTCTTCTCAAGCGAGCAGCCCTCACCCAGGCAGCAGCTGGCCCCTACCCCTCCCCCTTCCTCGACGAACAGAAGATGCTCAGGTTCTCCAAGGCGGCTCACACATTGCCCTCAGGTTTGGATGC
Organism: Saccharum hybrid cultivar R570; assembly: GCA_038087645.1. Lineage (NCBI taxonomy): Eukaryota > Viridiplantae > Streptophyta > Magnoliopsida > Poales > Poaceae > Saccharum > Saccharum hybrid cultivar. The sequence goes on along the minus strand of JAQSUU010000001.1, from coordinate 29,719,090 downwards.
CGCCTCAGTCCTCAACAACACATTCTTCCCTGGGAATGCCCGTTCATTCTCCCTTCCTTTCATACACACTGTAGGACCAAGATGTCGTGCCCATTCATTCCTCCTTCCATACGCACTGTAGAAAGTAGAAGTAGAACCAAGATGCCATTCTGCATGTTCTTGGATGGATATGTTCTCTGCAAAAAAAAACATGATAGACAGCGGCAGTAGTAGTGTTTCTCTATTGTAGTAATAATATTAAAAAAAGAAAAGCAAAAGTCAAAAGGAGAACAGAGGTGCAGCATTCATGGAACTTGATGAGCTCTCATCAATGCTATGCTACATGGAGGGGCCTAGCGTAGCGGCCATAGGGATTTGCACAACGCTAGAGAGCTCTCCCTGGGGCCTGGGCCCCTCCCTCCCCGGCCAAGGCCAAGGCTGCCCCGTAAACATTTCATCTGCTTTTTTACCTTTACACTTTTGTCTTGGCGCTCCCTTCACCATGCGCGTCTCTGGAGATAAGGTTGCTGTTTTGCTTCAGCATTTCAGATTTGGTCAGACTAAATATTCTCCTTGTTTCGCCATCATCTAGGCTTGGATTTTGGAGGCCCAAGCGAGCAGGCTTTCCTGCTGTCCAGGACCAAGAGGCCATTTACTCCCTCGCAGTGGATGGAGCTGGAGCACCAGGCTCTGATATACAAGTATCTCAATGCAAAGGCCCCCATACCTTCCAGCCTGCTCATTTCAATCAGCAAGAGCTTCAGATCATCCAATAGAGGTATGCATGCATATTCTGAATCAGAAAACTAAGGTTCTCTACTTCAAAACTACTAGCACTTGCAATAAACCAAGATAGAAGAGAAGTACTATTTTGCACAAATGGATGCTTTTGTAGCGTTACATGGTAAATAAAAATGTTGGCAGCTCTGTAGCATTTGAAAATACAAATCATTAAGTTCAATGTATGAATGCCATGGAACTACAAAGATCTTACACCAAAATGTTACCACCATTTTGTACCCAAACAATCATATGCCATTAAGAATAACCACAGTATTGCTTTGAATATAAATGTAATCAGAGCTTGACAAACTTCTCTAATGCAGTGAGCTGGAGGCCTCTCTATCAAGGCTACACAAATGCAGACTCTGACCCAGAGCCTGGAAGATGCCGACGAACAGATGGAAAGAAGTGGCGATGCTCCAAGGAGGCAATGGCTGATCACAAGTACTGTGAGCGGCACATCAACAGAAACCGTCACCGTTCAAGAAAGCCTGTGGAAAACCAACCCAAAAAGACCACCAAGGAGGTGCCTGCTGCTGCTAGCTCATTGCCATGTGCTGGGCCACAAGGTAGCTTGAAGAAGGCAAAAGTTAATGACTCCAAGCCAGGCACTGTCAGCTGTTGGACAGATAGTTTAAACAGGTAAATACTATATTCTTCCACCAGAGTCATCTCCTTATATGAGGCACCCTGTTTTAGCATCATATCTGAATAATAAAATCCCAACTTAATACTTGCATCCTATTAAGAGCACCGACGATGTTAAACCCTGTTCGCTTATGCTGAAATTTGGCTTATATTGGTGCTTATGCTGAAATGTTGTGAGAGGAAAACACTGTTCTATGGCTGAAAAGTAGATCAAGCGAACAGGGTTTTACATTTTGGAATAGTGTTAGTATGTTACATTCTGGAATAGTGTTAGTATGTTATTATGGTTATATATAAGATTATTTTGATTTTAGTTGCCACTTAGCAGTCATAATAATTCCCATTTCTAAAACCTTGTACACATTTTCAGGACAATGTTGAGCAGAGAGAAAGCAAACAAACCGACGGAGGACAACTCTTTGCTGCTTAATTCTACGAATAGCCAGCCCACCTTGTCCCTGCTCTCTCAACTGAAGCAGCAGAACAAACCAGATAAGTTAGGTCCCACACTGGAAAATGAGTCAAACTCAGACACAATACTGAAAGCCTGGGGTGGCAACCAGCCTAGCCACAAGAGCATTTCCTCCAGACAGCACCATGATGCTGAATCCCTCCAATCAGTCCTTCAAAATTTCAGCCTAGCCCAGAATGAGAAGACGGAGTCAGAAAAGAACAAATATTCTGATTCCATGCTAGTTTCATCGACTTTCTATTCTGCAGACGGTCCACGATCTACCTGCCTTACACCTAACATGACACAAGTGCAGCAGGATTGCATATCAAGCTCTTGGGAGATGCCTCAAGGTGGACCTCTAGGCGAGATCTTAACCAACTCCAAGAATAGTGAGGACTTAAGCAAGTGTGAATCAAGGTCATATGGTTGGTTATTGAATCTTGACCATGCACCATGATTCCTCAATCCATGGAGAGCTTGACATAGATGTCTCACCATGGAAGCAAACAATGGTCAGAAAAAGAAGGTTCAAATGACCACATTGTTTGCCCCATGCATGCTCGCTATCTACATTTGTATTTCTGTTTTGTAGCATTTAGCTAGTTGAATTATCAGTTCTTCTGAATCTGGCTGTATCTTAAACAAATTCTAGTTTGCGTCAGATGATATCTTGCTTGCTAGATGTTTCATGTCTAACTTTCAACAGGAACTTCAGAGATCCATTTTGATCAACAGAAAACTGTTTGAAAAACCAGCTCTAGTAAGCAAGGTTCCAAGGAACTACTTTAGCCATGCAAATTTTTCTCACACTTTTTTCCGGACATGCAGGAGAGCTGCATCATCATAATATTAAATTAAATAAGAGTTTCGAAACCCTGATTACACCCCAGACACACCCTTAATTATATTTTTCTCATGGACTACTGAAATATAGATTAAACGCATGAAGATAAACACGTAACTGTCATTTGACCTTCACAATGGCTGCAACGTAGGGTTAGAGTTGACAGGAATAACTGAGTACCATTTGTAGGAAACCCTTTGATAAGTCACAAAACTAACTACTGCAATCACACAGTTATTCATTTCATATATTTGAGAACTTTTAGAGTGCATTTCCAAAAACAATCCTGCCAGGGTTCCAAACATAATTCCTGCTCAACGGCTACACCGATATATGGGATTCATGTATGATAATTCGAACCATGGCCTGGATAGGACAGCAGCCAGGTGGCCACAAAAGAACCCAAGTTCATGTATGACAATTCGATGGCCACAAAAGAATCCAAGTTCATGTATGACAGTTCGATGCAAGAAAAGGATCTATGACTGCTCATACGGATGATCATCCAGAACAACTATGATGACATATTAACATCTGAGAACGCAAAAGACTGAAGCAGTGCAGAGCAATCTATCCAACTTGAGAACTAGCCAAAAATCACAACAGACAAGTAACCACTAGCATCATTTTGGAGAGTATTGTCACCATAAGTGAATAAAGAAAGCAAAACTGAGCTAAACAAAACTCAAATAAGCCAGGGACGACAGAAAAAGGACATACTTTTCGTGCGAAGAATAAAGATAGGTGATACTGATATCTCATCCAGGAAAAAGTGATTATTATCTCTATCGCCACAACACAGTTAGTGTCATGGTTTGGACCAGAGCAACCCGTTCCAATCTGCAAAATCTCCAAATATCACAGTAGACAAGCCGCCAATAACATTCACTTCAGGCAAAGAGAACTCAAATATACCGTGGGCAACAAAAAAGGTTCAGTTTTCAAGCAAAGAAGGAAGGTGATGGCTCAGACACGCACAGAGCTCATCAAAACATGGTCCTTGAATAAATCAAGTCTCAGCATCGAGAATCGAACATTTTTGTCATCACAGCCACCCTAAATAAGGCTGTGTTTAGTTCACGAAAATAAAATTTTTAGGTGTTTAGTTCACGAAAATAAAATTTTTAGGTGTCACATCAGATGTTTTATGGGATATCAGAAGCAGTTTTCGGATACTAATAAAAAAAACTAATTACATAGCTCGCCTAGAAACTGTAAGGCGAATTTATTAAGCCTAATTAATCCATCATTAGCACATGGGGTTACTGTAGCACTTAAGGCTAATCATGGCCTAATTAGCCTTAAAAGATTTGTCTCGTGTTTTCCAACCAAACTGTGCAATTAGGTTTTTTTTTCCTCTACATTTAGTACTCCATGCATGTGTCCAAACATTCGATGTGATAGGTGAACCCAAATTTTTTTTTGAACTAAACCAGGCCTAACCCAGATGCACGAAAAGGCCATAACCTTGTAACAATAAATAAGGAAAACATACTCATCTGCATTGGCTCAGACACGCATAAAGGTCATCAAAGTTTGGTCCTTGAAAAAAATCAAGTATCAGGATCGAGAAATGTATGTTTTCGTCATCCCAGCCGTGCCAGATGAGCCAAAGACACTACTAAGAAATCCAATCGACACACATAAATACAAGATGAAATATATCCCTTTGTCATTTATCCTGTCAACTGCAGATAAAAGGATATTTGCACCCTGATCATCCCACGACCAAAATCAAATAAACAATAGTGCAAAATCCTTAGTAGAGCAAAAGTTTCAAGAACACAAAAGGATCAGACACGAGACCACCTCTGCCAGGAAGTAACCAGCAGGAATAAAAATCGAGGATGAAAAGATCAGCAGAAAGGTTGGTAAACATGGACTCTGCATTGCATTGGCTCAGACACGCACAAATAAGGTCATCACGACTTGATCCTTAAATGGCATTAAGAATCATAATCAACCAAATAACCTTTTTGTCATCACTGCCATGCAGCAGCAGCAGCAGCAGATGCAGATCTACTCATCACCAGGTCCCAACTAACATTGATTGAAGAGAAAAAAATGGCTACAACATAGAGCTGCAGCAATCAAATTGATGTGCAAGGGTGCGTAACCACAAGCCCATCGTTTATTCGGGCTGCGGCTATTAGAGCCCCAGATTGATCTGGGAGCGGCTGGAAGAAGGACGCCATGGCCATCAAATCTAGAAACCACAGCTCCTCATAAATGACCAACCTCCCATTAATAAATAGGTGGAGCAAAAATTCAAGCAAGAAAAGAAAGTGTGATCAACACGACAAACTCAGGAAGAGCAAACTCTCGATCTCAGCAATCTAGAGAAGGCAAAGGCCAAATATCTATCCAAATCGATAGGCTGCGATGACAAACTGAGAGCAAAGAGGAGGGCGTTGGGACAGATTATGTCAACATGCATGTGTTTTGGGGTCGAAATAAGAGAAACTCAAAGAGCATCCATAAAATTTGGATAAAAAACAACTCTCCAAAAAAAAAATTTGACCCCCAAAATACAACTGTACCACAGCAGCTACCCAAAATACCATTTTTTGAAACAGCCATGTCATTAGTTATTTTCATCGAGTTTCTCCTGACTTCATCAGATTGCAAGGTTCAGAGCCATTTCCCGTTGTACCACCCATGCGCTGGCCACAGAGCAGTCGTCAAGCCAGCCAAGGCCAGCAGCATCCAGCCGCCCAGTCCGGACAGGATGCAGGGAGGCAGCTGTGGCAGCTGCCAGCTACAGCTGGCAGCCGACCAGGAAAATTGGCTGCCAGCTAGGAAGGAGGCTTCAAGTGCCATTGATTAAACCAGATTTTTCAGCGTTTGAACATAACAATTTGTAGCGGAATAACTCAGTATCCTCCTAGTGGTAGCATGACCAGTGCCGAAACATAAGCTAAAATGCAATTCATCATTCATTTTTCAGAAGCAACATAAGAATGGGGAAAACCCCAGGGTAAAGGGGCAATAAAATGAAGACAACATGACACACTCAGATTGGCAACAGGTAGGTAATAGGCAGCTGTGCGACTGTGAGAACATTACATAATGTCAAGTTAATCAAATTCAGAATTAGTAAAGTAATCTATGCTAATAGGTAGTAGTACATGCCAACATTACTACATAGGCAGTAGTATTGCTCATTGTCTGACAAAGGGAACTGAAAATAACATAACCCTACTAGCCACTGGAAGTTGGAGAAAGTTGTTCTGGGAAAATACCAGATTTCCTCATAACCTTGAGTTATCTTAATCAACTAAATTTGCATTGCCACAATGAGCATGACAAGAACAGAACATGTAAGATATTGTAAAGGCAGCAGAAATATTGCAAGATCACTACACCCCTGAACCCTGACATGTTTAGTTTTGCTAGAACCATTTATTAAGTACGGATCATGATGCTTGCACAACACTTTCCCTGCCCTTTCTGATTACATAAAAAATTGCATTGCCCTGACCTACCCTATTCTGTAACATATTAGTGACACAACCTCATACGGATGCTAATTAGTACGTAACACAAACGTGGAAGTAATCAGTTGCAAGCACAGAAGCACTCGCCAGTACATACTAAACTTCAGCGAAGCCATTTCCAACTCAAATGCACCATCATCGTCTACAATGATGTAGCTGAATGTCAAACACGCAGACACAGGAAACTTACCGGAGGAGACCAACGCAGCAGGGTGGCTCCCGTAGCACGTAGGTGAGGGGAACTCATCGTCACCGCCTTCTTGGGACATCGCATCCGGAGCAACTTATGCTACTAGGATCTGCTGTCTGCAACGGAAAGGATCCGCCGCCGAGCGCCTGGGGATAGGGACCGACTTGCCGGCGCCGCGATTGGGTTCTCCCCGGGTCATGGGCGGCGGAATCGCTTCACGGGGGTGCGCCGACATTGCGTCCCTACAGAGATGGCGGTATGCGACGGGCGGAGCGGGAACGCGGCAGTCGGCGGGCCGCGAGGGAGACGGATGAAGACGGCCTTCGGCGCGCGCGGGAAAGGAGCGCCGCGCTCCTCGCGCTCGCAGGACAGAGCGGAGCCGGATCTCCACCTCTAGCTAGCGAGGATTGCAGGATGCGGCATGGTGTACCCGTGAGAAGACCTCTTGTAGAGGTCGAGTGCCAGTGAGAAGATTCTAGAAGGAACTGGGAACCCTACCTAATTTTTGCTGGGCTTTCTGATCTGGAATTTGTACTGCTTAGACATACGGCCCAACAAGCCCACGAGTTAAACTTCCTCATTGCTGGGTTTTCTGATCTGGAATTTGTACCGCTTAGAGCAACTGCAAGAGACTCTTTTTTTTTTGTTAGGTATTCTAATTTGGAGAATTTTGTGTAAAATAAGCCTCAGACTCTCCGCTCTCTAAAAATAGCTGCAGGCTATTCCTCCTTTTTCGCTCATCATAGAAACCGAGTAGGCCTTGCTCGCCAAGTCCCAGTGAACCCCGCGGCAGCAGCCTCTCCTGCACGCTTTCGGCCTATCCCGCGTGCTCAATCGCCCATTCCCGCACCCGAACGGCCAAACACGACAGGTACCTGTCGGGCTTCCGTGGCGGCGGCGCGCCGGGACCCGAGCGCTCCCTGGTGAGGCGGAGCACATCCTGCATGAACAAGATGGGCGTGGAGCGGATTGATCCAGTGGTTTGTCGAACCGATCCACAAAAGTGAATCAAATGGGCCCCTAGTGCAACCCATGACACAGCAGAGGGACGATGGATCAGACCACTCGTGCCGTTCTGCCTGTGCGTCAAGGGCGATGGCTGATCGAGCTGTCTGCACAGCTGCACCCAACCATGAGGGAGGCCTGGCCATGGCTGGTGTGCTAGCAAATTTTGGATCTATCCATAATAACCATAGGGGCCCATTGGGTCAGCTGCTAATACAAATGGAGCATCCGGTGCTCCCCCGCTAATCATATGACCCACCCCCATATATATGCATGATGTGTTGGTGCCTTGGTGGAGACGTACAGGCAGTGGCGGATCCAGGACAAAAATTCACCTATGACGAACTTTTGTACTACTAATTTATATAACAAAGTAATTGCACATAAGATAAGAGGTAAAAATGTGGCAAAATTATCGATATACTTATAAATCGTGTCACAATCTCATAAATAATGTTCTAATTATCATTAATAATTAATCATAATCATAACCTAAAACATAACTGGTACTTCGACCTGAAACCGTGCCAAAATATCTCTTGAAGCCTACAACTAACACTCAAAGAATAGTGTAAATCAAAGTTTAAGACATCAGCTAATTACTAGGCTACAATTACAAGCAAGAACCAGGAAAAAAAGGAGGAACTCGGACAGTCACGGTTCACAGGCAGACGGGGACGGAACTGAATCAAGGTTGAGTCTATTCACGGTCCGCCTGGGCCTGGGCACCTGGATTTTCATCACGCGGATGCAGCCCAATAGGCCCAATGATGATACCTCTTTAGCGGTTCGACTCATCTTCTTCTTTGGTCGCTCTACGCTCGCAAAAAAAACAGAGAACAACCGGCCGTCCATGGCTCCCAGGCCTGGGACTCCGGGGGTAGGGGGCTCACCGGAGGGGAGGTCTGGCGGGCGCCAGACCTTGCCATGCTGGTGGATCCGCCCCTGCATACAGGACCTCATACAGGTAGCTGCCGTTGGTCGCGGTAGAGCAGTCGTTGGGCCGGTTCGTCGTCTGCACCTTCGGCCGAGCTGCGGCACGCCAAGGTCGACTGGAGCCCTCCTTTGCCGGCTGTTGTGATTCTGTGAAGACCCTGCGGCCCTCTTGGCCGGCGAGTAGGTGATGGCGTACGGGATCATGGGCCACGCAACGGCCCACGTCTGTTCATGAACAGCACCAATACAAAGAGGCTGCTACGGTGTTTTAGTATTTGGAGAGCTATTCCTTCTTAGAGAGCCTCTAAATCTTGGTTTTGGAGATCTATTTTGAGAAAGTTTTCTATTTGGTTCTGAAAATAATGCTTCTTTTCTATTTGACACCGAAAGTGAAAATCTTTCCTATATATCCTCAACTCTAGTTTTTCTTTCCTATTTGACATTTCCGTCAATTTTGGTTGCTAACCATGTTAAGTCCTATGTGAAAAGTCTGTTTTACCCCTTGAGATTTTTTTACCAGTTCGGACTGCGGAAATCAGAAGTTCTGTTAGAGGGTCAGAAGTTCTGATGTTCATGCAGAGCCAGAACTCCTATGCGCCAAACTTAGAAGTTCTGGTAAGGGGTCAGAAGTTCTTATTTCCGCACAAAGGTAAAGGACAATTTACTCCCTCATTCGAACTCCGAATTAGATGTTCCATATATGTTTTTTTACCATAGGGATGAGAGGAACGCAATAGTGAAGTCCGTTTCGCATTTTGATAACTTCAAAAAATGGTCATTTTTTGTTGTCAACAATTGTAAAAAAAAGATACATGATTGACAACAATAAATAGGTCCCAACAATATCCAATTTTAAAAGATGACATACAGAATGACAATAACATATTTATTTAGGAAAACTCACAAGTTCAAGATAAATGGAATATTTAGGAGCATCCATGATCACAATAAGAGGAACATACAGGTTCATATGCACAAAAACATTTTCACAGGTTTGCATCCATTACATGACTCATAGACATCTCTAACTCAATACACATTTAGGTAATTTTCTCATACAAGAATCACAAACTCAGCGTTCTTTTGCTTCTTGTGCTCAATGCAACATTACTTGGCTGAAGTCTTTTTCTCCTTGTGCCCATCGCAGGGCTATCAAGTTACGACAAAAGATTTTTTTTGCAGCGTTTTTATCTACATCTTTCTTCCTCCTTTTGCTCTTTAACTTGACAACAGCTGCTGGTTTATCTTTGGACGTAGGAAGCTCAATTGAAAGGGTTCAGGTTGATTTGAACGACTTCTGGACCTATGCATGTTCATGTGTATGCAAAATTTATTTGAGATCAAATCGAAAAACTGATCATGCAAAATAAATTCAGATTTAGTATAGGCTACCTTTTTTATGCTCCAGAGTTAGAGAAACCCCGCTTTCCTTTTTTCCTACTTGTAATCTCCAAGCTTACACTAAAAAAATAAGAGAGTTTGGCACTTAGAAGTCACCATTAGCTTTCTATTAGTAGAATATTTATTCAAGTTTTTATTAATTACCTTCCTACTGGTCCAGAATTGGAGTCAGCACCCTTTCTCTTCTTACTGGCCGTAGGTTCAGGTTCCAAGTTTTGACTACAGTAATATTGAAAGTACTAGGATGAGACACCATGAGTTGGAATGTAAATACAAAAAGTGAAAATTAAGCTAACCTTGGTGGAAAAGTCTTAGGTAATCAGTTGTAGTAGGCTTTGCTTTCTTCATCTCAACCTAATGTTTCTCAAACAAGTAGGGGTTCCATGAGGAAGCCGTTGCCCAGAGGTGATCATCAAACACCTTCTCACGGTACTTATTTTTAAAATTAGTCACCAAGTGAAACATGCACTCTCTATGCTCTACTTGTGGAAATACTTCTGCAACAGTTGCCATGGTTGCCTGGCATGTATCATTGCTTATTGCTAAACCAGAGGTGACCCAATAGCCTCTCTAAGCTTACTCATGAACCAGATCCAATTGTCATTAGTTTTAGAATAAAAAACTCCAACATAAACAGGATACAACCAACTATGTCCATCAGCTGCACAAGCACTAGCCAATTGCCCTTGAACTTGCCTGTCAGAACATCTAGGCACATCTACAGCATTCACAGGTACAATGTCCAAGTACATGATCTCCTCATCAACACCAACATGTTCATTCTCTGGTAAAGGATTTCTAAGGTAATCATCGTCATCCTGATCTATATTATTTTCAGGCTGCCCTTCATCAAACTCCCACTCAGTGATAGGCTCAAATTTCTCTGAGGGATCACAATAAGCGACAAATATCTCTACAACTTTCTCCTTACTATGTACATCAAACATAGACATCAAATCTTGATCTAATTTTACTTCTGGAAAAATCTTAAGAACATTATCATAGTGCTGGACATGTGAAACTTCTAAGTAGCCTGGAGGGTACTTCTTTGTAACTGAGTCGATGAAATCCTTATAATTCGACAGATCTGAGTCAATAACCATCTCAAAATTAAAACATTTGACATCCTTTCTAGCCTTTTTGCGATTGCCAAGCAAATAAATTTTCAATAGAAAACTAGTAGCTGAATCCATCCTGTGAGAGCACAATAACGTCATGCATGAGAACTTCTCCAACCCTACTGCTATGGAGCTCCTATGGAGGACATGGAGAGAACAAACTCACCCTATAGGAAGTTGCTGCTGTGTCCTGGCCGCGTCACCCTCCTCTGTGGCCGCGCCGCCTGCCTCTATGGCCGCATGGGGCGCCTCCGTGGCCGCATCGTCCTCCTCCAAGGCCACTCCGCCCCGCACCGAGGCTGTGCCGGGCACCTTCTTGGCCACACGGGGCGCTTGTAGGGCCATGACGCCTGCATCCAAGGCCGCACCGCCCGGCACCGAAGCCACGCCGCCGCACGCGACCGAGGCTGCGCGGGGCGCCTGCAGGGCCGCGCGCGCCCGCCACCATGGCTGCTCCTCCCGCCTCCAAATCCACGCAGACCACCTCCGAGGCCGCTCCGCCAACCTCCATGGCCACAGCTAGCCCTGGGCACGAAAAACCGAAAACCGAGAACCGAACCGAAAAAATCGAGAACCGAACCGAAAAACCGAACCGATCGGTTTCGGTTCCTAATTCGGTTCCAGGGTTCGGTTAACCGAATTAACCCGCAGGAACCAAACTTGTTTTCTTATTCCTCTTCATAATCATGACCTCATCTACGCTTGAAACTTAAATAAGTGTGTGTGGCTGTGTGCTAGTGTGCTGTACGGCTGGAGCCTGGAGTGGAGGTTGCATGTTTCATTTTATTACTGTTTGTTGTTTGAGTCTTTGAGAATTGTTATTTATTTGCCTTAGCATTTGAGAGAACAATCATATTGTGTGGTACTGTTTATTGTGATGCATTGCTCTTAAAATTATCCTTGTTGAGTGCATGAAAATGAGACAAAATGCTGCAAAAATTTTTAATTGAATGAGCTATTTTTTAAGTTCCTGAAAATTTCGGTTCCTTCGGTTAGAACCGAAACCGAACCGAAGGAACCGAAACCGAATTACCTCGGTTCCGAGATTTCTCAGGAACCGATCGGTTCCTTGTTCTGCTGGAACCGAATTAGCGGGGGAACCGAGGAATCGAACCGAACCGAACCGAAGAACCGAACGCCCAGGGCTAGCCGCAGCCTCGATCTAGGGTTAAGGGAGGGAGTCCGCCCCTGTACGAGCGCGAGTCGGGACGAACAGCCACGACTCTAGGCCATCGAGTTCTTTTCCTTCTTTCAAAGGGTATTTTGGTCTTTTCCCATCGCCTCACTTTGGCAGCTAACGACAGTTGCTCACGGAACTGACGGGAATGTAAAATACAAAATAAAAATTTGAGTTGAGGACATATAGAAAAGATTTTCAGTTTCGGTGTCAAATAGGAAAGGAGCATTATTTTTAGAGCCAAATAGAAAATTTTCTCATCTATTTTACATAATCTCTTGAAGATGCTCATAGGCATACGGACCAATAAGCCCACGAGTTAAACTAATATGAAGCGAGTTCTGGATTTTCTTTCTTTTTTCCTTCCAAATCTACAATTCAAGTTATCGGTATCAAATTTCCTGAAGACAGTGTTAGTAGTATTCTGCATCATCGTATGATTCGAATTCTGGATTTTCTTTTTCCTTCTTATAATAAAGATACAACTCAAGGCGTTTGCCACAAATTTATAGTATAGGAATATACATTAGGCAATGTTAGTAGTACTTTGCATCATTGTTGACTCGAATTCCGTCTTTTCGTTTTCCTTCTAAATTTACAAATCATGTTTTTGGCACAAAATTATAGTAGGAATAAACTGAAGCATTGTGTTGATACGTATTCTAGTTTTTATTTCCCTTCTAAATCTAAGTTAAATTTTTAGCACAAATTTATTTATATTGCAAGAATATTGCTTCACGTTTAAAATTACACAAAAATAGATTTTCGGAAAGATGTCTACTCAGACTTTGGAGAAAAAGTCAACATTTGTCAGTTCATTTAGCAAAGAACATAGAGTGGTTGGTTGGATATTCAAGAGAAGTAATTTAATCATTCAATATTTTCTTGTTTTATTATTAGTCTTAAAGTAGTCTTACTTTTTCGTCTCGTTCGCTTAAATTTATCTGCCAGAATCAGTCATTCAGCAGTGTTTTTCTCTTACAACAATTCAGCATCAGCATCAGCGTGCTTTTACAGCCAGCCGAACAGGTGTTTATATTTTTGATGAGCCTCATTTCAAGAAATTTACGTAATAAAGAATAAGGACAAGGATACATAACTTAAGATAATGGTAGTATCTAATATCACCGTGTGGCAGTTTTAGGCCTGGTTTAGATTAAAAAAATAAACCTGATAAATAGTACTACTTTCGTCTTATTTGGTAAATATTGTCCAATCGTGAACCAAGTAGGCTCAAAAGATTCATCTCGTGATTTCCAACTAAACTGCGTAATTAGTTATTTTTTTTACCTATATTTACTACTTCATGCATAGGTCTACAGATTGATGTGACGGAGAGAGAGAAAAAATTCTAACTTTTGGGTGTGTCTAAACAAGGCCTTAGTACGACGCCATGGACTTTGTCGTCGTATTTGGTTCAGGTTTAGTTGAGGTTACTGAGTGGCAGTATCCTTACCACACTGCCACTGTGTTTGTCTTGTGTAATAAATACATATATAGTATATATATTATACTAATTTAACTTTTTACCAGATCGAAAATGACTACGTTAAAAAGGAAAATTTAGAGGTTGCTGGGCAGCTGGGATGCTTGGATCCCTTGGATGACCCCCACTCCCCCAGGATCTCCACAATCCTGCTAGTACAGTACAGTCTCAGATACTTGAAAGCAGAGCCTGTAAAATATGAGCCGGCTAGCTTGCATCTGGAAAATATAATATTGCCACGCCAGGAGAACTAGCCACAACATCAGATTATCCACATTAGAAAAAGACTGCAACTCGACAGCTTGATTCAGGGGTGTTTGGTTTGAGGAGTTAAAGTTTAACAAACACTGTAGCACTTTCGTCTTATTTGACAAAAAGTTTCCAATTTTGTACTAATTAGGCTTAATAGATTCGTCTCGTAAATTACTCCTAATCTGTGTCGACATGCATACAATTAGTCTACATTTATTACTCCATGCATTTAAGGGAACATTGATGTGATGAGAGTTAAACTTTAACAAACTGAAACCAAACAGGCCCTCGGTTGCCCTATATGCCATGAGTCTCAAGCAAACTATCCATATCTAAAGGTGGACAGTGTGACAAGAAACAATCATTAGATCTCAATTACAGTTATGCTCGGTGCGAAGATCTGAGAAAGGTACCACTGGTACACCTGGGAAAATCATAGCAGGCGTAAAAAAAAACCGAAAGACTACAGGATTGGGAAAACGAGAAATTCAGCGCGTATGCATGTGCGAGGCGCGTATAACCCAAGAACCCATATTTTCACCGGGCCAGGGCTATGTAAACCTCGTCGAATCGATCTGGGAGCGTCGGGGGCACCGGAGCCGCGGCCATCGACGGAAGCCGCGGCCTGTGGATGTCAGGGACCCAGCTCCCTTCATTAAAATCAGGCGAAACCCTCGAGAAAACGCAGATGGCGAAACTAGTATAGAGATTGAGATTTCAGGAATGGAAACTGGAGGAGAGGTCGCCACGAGCGCGGATCGAGAGAGATCTGCACTGCAGCAAGGGGATCTGAGGATTTTGAAGGGGGGCAACAGAAATTTGTATGCGGATTTGGGGGGCCGTCCGCGTCACGAAGACTCCTTCCTTCCTTGGATGGGTCTGGGTCTGGGTCCCGCTCCTGCCTTGCCTGTCTCCTATATAGGCAGCCGTTCCACCTGGCAGGGCGAGGGGAACGGGAACGGGATCGTGACGTCATCATCACGTGGTCTCGTTCAGATTGTTTCTGATGCATTCTGGCCTGTTTAACGGGTCCGCATAACTGAACTGGTGGCCCAAGCCGGTTCTTTTTGGGCCAACGAGGCCCGAGGCCACTTTGCCGCGAGGCCCAAGGTCGTCACGCACGATTCGGTCGGTCTCGTGTGGAAGGCCCAAAGCACCCGCCCTTCTCCCCTTGCGTTAGGAACACATCACACCCATCAGCCGTGGAGGCCGACGAGGTACTGCGCGTGTGGGATGTGCCAGCACTAACATGTGCTAAAATCCAAATCGGGATACTGCACGTGGTGGGATGCTAGCATTAACATGTGCTCTAAAAACCAAAAGGACAAAATCACGTTATTTGTTCATCAATTGCTGACAGTCGTGGGCAAAAGAGAGCACAACCCTCAGCCATGGGGATTTCATGTCGCCAACCGAGTTGAGAAAAAATGACATGTGAAGCGATGTATATAAATATGCGTGACTGGACCATCGTCTGTGACGTCACATGCGGCCGGCCCCTCCCCTCGGGCTCTTCTTCGTAAAATGTACCATGTTCGTTTGAGCTACTTTTTAGTTATGGAAAAATATTTTTTTTCTCACAACATTTTAGCATAAGCTAAATTTCAGCATAAACGAACAGGGTTATCGCGACGTGGCTAGTGTTAGAAATCAAATTTGTTGCGCAGCATGGCTCCTCCATTGAGGGATTGAAGTCACGGGACCTTTGGGTAGGGCAATCTTGTGGGTGTAGCTGGCTGCGCGTTCGCTCTGTTCGGTAGTACTATGTGTTTCCCGCGCACTGGAGGTGTGTAAGGACGTGCACGCGTGTGTGTGTGCGTGTGGTGTGAGTGTAGAGTGTGTGGGTTATGTGTGTCCAAGTTGTATCGGATAAAAAAAGCATTATATAGGAGAGTCTTGTAGCATCCGATATACTCCCTCTGTCCCTTTTTGTTAGTCGTTTTGGCTATGGTTCTGACAGTCTAGGTTCAGAGCACTGTTTACGTATTTGGATGTCACTTTGTGTCCATGTTCAGCGATTGTCTCGTGTATCCAAGAGGAGGCCCAAACGAGGAGGCCCAAATGACGAGAAAAGGGGACAGCCATTTTTCTATTGTTTCTATTTTTAGTAAAAACATAAATGTTCTCGTTTTGTTATTTTAGCACAACCACTTGTTACTGTTTTTCTAATGAGTATATCTTCATAAACATGGGAAAAATCCTAGACAACCAATGGATGGCAAAGGTAGCATCGGTGTCATAACAACACTGGCGTAATCGGGATAGCATTATAGCAGGAACCACAGGAGGCGGTGAAGGGTAGGTTCATGGGCAGGAAATTGAAGGAGTTAGTGGAGGACTGGGTAGACGCACGGTGATAATAGGCCACTTACAGTGGCCGAGCTCGGGCAACGTTTTAGGATGGATTGGGAAAGAAAATGTTGGACCAAGATAAAAAAAAAACTTCAGCGGTTACATTGACTCTAGTTGCTCGAGTGACATATAACATTCTACGCTGCCTTGCTCGACTCCAATGATACCATCACTTCCTCGCTACCGCTAACCACCATTTTCTTCCATTTCGGCTCTTGGCCGATTTCAACGTTGTGTCATCCTTCTGGCACTAGATGTTTCTTTGGACCTCAATGCACTTCTCATCCACATGCACAACCCGCTGCAGACCACCTCCATCATTATTTCGATGACCTCCTAGAGACCCTTGTACATTGTCGCCATGGATACCCTGAACCTAACTCTGAAGACAGAACGATATATCCTCAATTTCATGGTATCTCGATCCTATAAGAAGGCTGCATTCGATCCTACCTAAAATCTCATAGTATCTTAATACTATGATCCTACGATACCATACAATAATTTATACAAATGACCTTTTAAATGTTTCAATTGTGATTTGTAAATTCCAATGCTATAACGATCCTAATAACCTTAACTAGTTGCATGGTTACATGGGAGAGAGCGAGCTTTGGGTTGGATTTAGGAATCATAGGATACTAGGATCTCACATCAGTCACATACTCACATGCGCGCAGACCGCAGACCTTAGCAGTCATATTCCTGTTCCCGTTCCTGTTCTAGGAATAGAAACTTGGAGTATCATTTTATCACGTGGGAACGGAAACGTTCCTGTTCCCGGAATGTAGACGTTCTGAAACCTGGAACAAACCCGAACGTGGGTCATGTTCCTGTTCCCGGTCTGCTAAGCCTCAAACCGCGTACCGCAGACCGCTGACGGTAGGCGCTGATGACATTCCAACACTGGAACACCGATTCTTCTCCATAAATACTCGATGGCCTGCCGAATAATTCCTGTACGCATGGAAGTCACGGCCCTTGCGTTTTGACTCTAGCGTTGTAACCTAGCGTTCAGGTCATAACCATTATTCATTCTCCGGCAGGACAAGATAATGGTCCGCCGTAGAACCCGTTCATCACATGTTGACGTGGTTACTTTATAAGTATCTGAATGAATCAAGTCCAATATAGTTAGATATATAAGATTTTGCGTACTGCACTGTAAGTCTATTGTACGTGTGCCTAACTGCCGATATACAGAAACAGATTACGCGTACAGGTACCAAACTGATATATACTCACCCTCACCCAAAAGAGAGATCCAAGAAAAAAAACAACAGTGGTGAGGCATACCGGCAGCCGTTAGATGATCGGACGCTGCAAGCATGCCTGCCGGCTGCCGATCGATCGGTGCAGTCTGTTAGCCACTGAGCTCAAAAGCGATCCGTGTGTCTGTTCAGTTGGAGCCACCATGCCCCTGATCATCAGCAAAAGCGCGCGAGAGGAAAAACCGACGCAGCGCTTGCAGGAAACGACGCGCACGGCCGGTCGGTCAAGCCACCACTTCTGATTTGTGAACCCCATCGCCATCGGCGGATCAAGCCCTGCCCTGCCCACCCTGCCAGCCTTCTCCAGCAACTGCTGGCTGGTGCTATAAAACTCCAAGAAGCCTGTCGCATCTATCGCTCACGGCTGCCGCATACGTTTTTCCTGTCGCGTTGCTACAGCCTGCTGCTCTCTTGGTCAGTTGGTCTCCTCTGCCTCATCCCTTTGGCGCGTGCTCTTGACGTGTGATCGAGCTCCAGGAGTTTCCGGCCGACGAAGACGGCATGAAGCTGGAAGCTGTGGCGGCGTCCAAGTCCGGCAGCAGAAGCAGCAGCAGCACGGTGGCCTTCTCATGGGAGCATGAGCCCGGGGTGTCCAAACAGAGACACTCGGAGGCCAAGAAGACCGCCGCTGGTGCGCCCCGCGCGGAGGCTGTCAGCAGGAGGACGCCGGCGAGCGCTAAGAAGCAGGCGCAGGCGCCGGCGCCTGCGGCTGTGACGGCGCACCGGCACCGCCTGCGCGTGCCGCCACCTCCAGGAGGGCCGGGTGTGCCGGCCGCCTCACCGCCGGGGAGGAGAAATCCGAGTAGCCGCCGCCGCGTCAGGCCGGCGGACGATCCATTCCTTGCAGCCTACCTGGCCTGCACGGAGGACGGAGGGAGAGGCTACAGGGGGGCCCAGAAGCTGCTTGGCTGGGCTGGGCTTGGGCTCGGCCTCGGCCTTGGGATGCGTGGGCTCGGGCTCTCTTGCAAGAGCTCGTGTGGGGCCGTGGAGGAGTGCGTCGTCAGGCTGGCTAAGGTTCCTGGACTCGACGAGGATTGAATCATGCCCTATGTTTCTCAATCCTATCCTTTTTTTATATATATTGCTGTGATTTTCAACCATTTGCTCCAAAAGTACAAAGAGACTACAAACACTACTAGTAGTAAACTAGAAATACTCGCGGCCTTGCCGCGTATGGTCAGTGTGTGAGCTGCTTACAGCGTTGATGGAAATTTTTTTTTCCATATGAGTCGTTTTGCCGAGTGTAGTAGAATAAGTATAAGTATTTATTTATTGCAGATACATGGCGAACGCCGTAGTTTGAAAAATTTTGTGCTCAACTTTTCTCGTTGATAAAGTGTATACTGCTATACAAAGACAGTAAGTGCTTAGATACACAAACAAGTATCATTGGATTTTGGTAATCTTCAGCAACCAGGACAGTAATTTAGCAGCTAAAGTTTAGTTCCTTGACTGAAGAACTATGGCGACATTGTGGGCGGTGAGAAATTCTTAACAGATCATACTGCTTACAACCTTGACACTACAGAAACTAATATAATACGCCTGAGCAGAGGCAGTGAAATAATCTTTCTCCTCAAAAGGTAGGTATCTTATAACTTGTTATCGGATCATCCAGGTTGTTCAATGTTGTCTAAAAATTTTCTGGGCTGTCGGAAGCTGTGTTTTCGACCAAAAGTTACATAGCAAGAGCGTCAGTTAACAAAAGCATGTGTCCACAACTGTAAGCAAATACTAGGATTAGAAATAGACATTCAATGTTTATGGGCCATAGCACAATGCAAGCATAAAAGGCACCCCATTTTATATATTAATGTTAATATTAGTTATGGTAAATTGGTAATATGAATTGGTAAACAATATTGGTTAGTTGGCATTACATACCTTTTTTGACTCCTAGTCTTCACTTATTTGGCATCAGTTCTTCGTGATGGTTCCTGAAAATACACGGTAAATTTCTGTTGGAATAAACAGTATTGAAGTTGAAGCAATGAAAATTAACATAGGGTTTTTATTTCCAAAGGGAAAAGGAAGTATATGACAAGTCATGATGTCACGGTGACATCATCATCAAGCTAGCAACGGAGTAGAGTACGCGGCGGCCCTGGCTCAGTCGTGCTTTGCCCGGCGCCGGGCAGGAAGCACATGGTGGTGGTGGCTGGATTTTGGGTACAGTCTAATCATTTTCTGTTGGCCATAATTGAAGGGTCGAGGTGGTCTGCAGGCACACGACGAAGGGCTGTGCCGCAGCTCCCTGCGCCGCCGCCCGTCCTCGTGGCTACGGTACGAAGCTCTGCGGACCTACGCCACCGGCCATGCGCGCAGCCCGTGCTTCCTCGCTCTTACTAGGTTTCCCCACGGGAGCAGAGCAGAACACACGGTCGGCACTACTGCTTCCGATAGGGGGAAGAGTGGCCGGCGGCATTGGAGCCTGCCCCGGGCCTAGGGATGCAAGTGGGCGCGGGCTGACCTGCTAGGCTGCTAGCATTAGCAGGCTCCTGCAGACACCTGCATGCCTCATGTGATCACAACTGGGATTATACAGCGGAAAATTCGATTTAAAGAAATTAATTAATGAAATATAGCAAAAAAGTCAAAAAATCACAAAACTTTTTGAGGTTTAATGTTATCACATGTGGAACATATGTTAAAAATTTCAAAAAATTAAGAGCAAGTTGCGGCTGCAAAAAAAGGGGAAAAACACAAAAATTCTTTGCCGACTGTCTTGGTCTAGGGCAGTCGGCAAAGAGATTATATTAAAATATTGTTCAATGCCTTTGCCGATTGTCTATACCGGGGAGCAGTCGGCAAAGGACTTTAACCTAAAAAGATTGGGCCGACCTATTTCTACCTCTCTCTCTCCACTCCAGTCGCCCGCCTCCCCTGCCCGCAGCGTCGCCGCCGCGCCCCTCCCCTTCCCGCAGCGCCGCCCCGGCCCCCTCCCCTGCCCGCAGCGCCGCCGCCCCTCTCCCCTGCGCCGCGCACCGCTGCGCCCCGCCCCGGCGCCCCGACCACGCCGCGGCCCGTCCCGGCGCCCCGACCGCGCCCCGGCGCCCCAGCCGCGCCGCGCCCCGAGCACCAGCTCGCCCGGTCGCGCCACGCCCCGGCGCCCCGCAGCGCCGGCACCCCGCAGGCCCGGCTCCCCGGCGCCGCCGCCCCCTCTCCCCTGCGCCACGCACCGCTGTGCCCCGGCCCGCCCGCCCCGGCGCCCCAGCCGCGCCGCGCCCCGGGCACCAGCCCGCCCGGCCGCGCCATGCCCCGGCGCCCCGCAGCGCCGGCGCCCCACAGGCTCGGCTCCCCGGTGCCTCGCAGCCCCGCAGCCACCCCGGCTCCTCGGCAGCCCCTGCGCCCCGGCCCCCGCAGCCCTAAGGCAGAGAGGCGTGGGAGCAGGACAAGGAAAGGAGGAGAAGGGAGAAGGAGGGAGAAGGAAGAAGAAGAAGGGAGAAGAGAAAAGGAAGAAGGAAGAAGGAGAAGGAGAAGGAGAAGGAGAAGGGAGAAGGAGAAGAAGAGTAAGGAGGAAGAGAGAAGGGGAGAAGGTGAGGAGGTGCCTCGACCGTCTTCTTGGCGTGTACGTCCCGCCGACACCTCCACCGTCGTCGAACCGGCTACAAGAGCAAGGTATATTAACCCCTTCACTACTTGTCGGCCTCCGTGCCGTTGTGATGTCGGTCTTCGTGCCGCTGTGGTAATCGGCCTTCATGCCGCGGTGGTTATCGGCCTTCACGCCATTGTGATGTCGACCTTCGTGCCGCTGTGGTTATCGGCCTTCGTGCCACGGTGGTTATTGGCCTTCACGCCGTTGTGGTTATTGGCCTTCGTGCCGCGGTGGTTATCAGCATTCGCGTCGTTGTTTTTTGCAGGTTTCGGAACATCCCCGTGTAGGGGAGGTGCTGCCGGAATTTTGAGTGGATACTAACCTTTTTGTCCTTTTTGTAGGATCACCTGTGGGAGGTACTCGGTGACTCCGATCGTCTTCGTGGGCGCTGTAGGTCTTCCTGCACCGCGTCGACTCTCCACTGCCCTACTACTCACCTTTGTGCCGCTACCCTAGGTATAATTCACCTCTCATCCTTATAGTGGTTGTAGATTGCGTAGCCAAGTTAGGTGTCTCCCATCCGAAAGGGATACACGTTCGTTGGTATGCTGATCAGTGTATATCTGCGACAGTATCTCTTTCGGATTGTCCATGTTTTTTGGACAACACGTGGATACGTAGATGGGTTAGCTTTCATGTTCCGCTCCCATTCGAGTCAGAGTTTCGGCCGTACCTTTCTGTTGTTCTCCGGATACACACTCTCCCCGCCGGGACGTGTATCAGGAGAACAGCGGGGAGGTGCTGCCGAAATTCCGTCTCGGACAGGAGTGGAGCATGGAAGCTAACCTCATCTACGCATTTTCGAGTGGGATTAGGACCTATCCTTCACCTATTAGATGGTAGGAACGCCTTGTAGATGCAAATGATGGCTTTATTACTCGCTTACATTGGCGCATAACAGAGGATGGATGACCGTGAGTGGATGTACACTGGCTGGACAACTAAGAGGAAGAGCGATGAATGGGTTGGGGGACCAATAATTTCCTGGAGCAAGCATTTGGGCCGGATGCTCAAGGGTCGGATCGGACGTTGTGTCCCTACAAAGAGTGTAAGAACCAAAAAAGAAAAGTATAGAGGGAGGTCTACAAAGATCTTTTCAAGTACGGATTTGTGGAAAACTACAAGAGGTAGATCTTCCATGGTGAAGCAAAAGCACGTATTAGAGAGGAGGAGGTAAGAGCACGCCTCGAGGAGTATGATGGAGATGCTGGGTTGGCCGACATGGTGGTAGACTATACGAGGCACATGGCAATAAAGGATTGATGGAGGAGGATCCAGAGGAAACCGCAAAGGCTTTCTATGAAATGATGTCTTCGGCGCAGAAGCCCCTTCATGAGAAGACAACAATGTCACAACTAGATGCCATTGGTCACCTTCTAGGGTTGAAGTCGCAGTTGAGCCTGAGTCGAGACGGCTTCAATCTCATGTTGACAGTTTTGGGCACAATGCTTCCGAAGGATCACACGCTGCCGAAGAACACGTATGAGTCAGTGAAGCTCCTCCATGCACTTAAGATGTCATATGAATCGATCCATGCTTGTCCTAATGGGTGCGTCCAATTTAGGGGAGAAGATCTAAAGGCTGCAACGCACTATCCAAGGTGCAAGGCCTCTAGGTATGTGGAGGTAGATGGTGGTGCTGGCAAGAAGGTGGAGTCTAAGATCCCCAAGATGATCGTCTGGTACCTTCCACTCACCCTGAGGCTCCAACGGATGTTCATGACAGAGGAGTCCGCGAAGCAGATGACATGGCACAAGGATGACAAAAGATACAGTGACAAGATGGTACACCCATCGGATGCTGAGGCATGGCAGTACTTCGATATGCAGTATCCTAACAAAGCTAAGGATGCTCGGAATGTACGTGTAGCCATAACAACAGATGGGTTCAACCCGTATGGAACACATGCGGCCCCGTACACTTGTTGGCCCGTATTTGTGATCCCCCTCAATCTTCCCCCCGGTGTCATGTTTGAACCGAAGAACGTGTTATTGTCACTGATAATACATGGACACCCGGGCAACAATATGGGTGTGTTCATACAGCCACTATGGGATGAATTGGAACATGCTTGGGAAAAGGGGATACTGACATACGACCGATCTACAAAGAAGAACTTCACAATGCATGTGTGGTATCTGTATTCAATGCATGACTTCCTGGCGTATGGCATATTCTGTGGGTGGTGTGTTCATGGGAAGTTCCCTTGCCCAGTATGTATGGAATCTGTGATGTTCACCTGGCTGAAGAAGGGTGGCAAGTACTCTTCGTTTGACAAACATCGTCAATTCTTGCCTGAGAACCATGAATTCAGATGAGACACCCAACACTTCACTAAAGGTGTTGAAGTCACCGAGCCTATTCTTGAGAATAAGAGCGGTGCCCAGGTCCTTGTCGAGTTACAGGCTCTCAAAATCGACAAAGACACCGGTGGTTTTATTGGGTATGGTCAGGAACACATGTGGACCCATATATCGGGCTTGACTAGGCTCCCCTACTTCAAGGACCTCCTGCTTCCACACAACATCGATGTGATGCACACAGAAAAGAATATCACCGAGGCACTTTGGGGAACCCTCATGGACATAAAACAGAAGTCAAAGGTCAACGTTAAGGCTAGACTTGATGTGGAGGTGATCTGCGATAGACCAAAGCTAGTGATGAGGACCCCTGCGCCGGGCAAGAATTGGAGAAGAAGGCCAGCCGATTACATCCTGAAAAGAAGCGATAGGAAGGAAGTGCTAGAGTGGATGAAGACTTTACTGTTTCCTGATGGGTATGCAGTGAATCTAAGTAGGGGAGTGAACCTTAAGACTATGAAAGTCTTAGGGATGAAGAGTCATGACTTCCACATATGGATTGAGCGACTTCTTCCTGCGATGACCCGTGGATACCTCCCCGAGCTAGTTTGACGCGTTCTGGCAGAGTTGAGCTATTTCTTCCGTTAGCTTTGTACCAGGGAGTTATCTCGAGAAGTGATTCGTGACCTAGAGCGTCTTGCACCGCTGCTGATTTGCAAGTTGGAGATGATCTTTCCACCCGGCTTCTTCCTGCCAATGCAGCATATGATCTTGCACCTACCGCGTGAGGCACGGCTGGGGGATCCTGTGCAGGCCCGTTGGTGCTATCCAATCGAGAGGTGTCAAAAGATTCTTCGAAAAAAGTGTAAAAATAAAGCCAAAATTGAGGCTTCCGTGGCAGAGGCAGCAAGAGTGGAGGAGGTGTCGAACTTCACAAAGGCGTACTATACCGACAACCTTCCAAACATGAACCCACTCCCTCGTTACAATGAGGATGAGAATTTATTGACCCTGAGCCTTTTCACGGGGCAACACGGAAGGGGAAGCGCAGATACCCCCAATACGTTGCAACAACATGAGTTTCGCACTGTCACGCTCTATGTGTTGTTGAACCTTGAAGAAGTGGTTCCTTATCGAAAGTAAGTTCTCAATTCTAGACTTGTTACATACGTAGTCAATATCCTCCATCTATCGGTTCGACCCCCTTCATCTCTTGTTTTTCAGGGAGTTTTTTAAGGAATACTGGCGAAGGAATACGTCTCCTACCGTCCAAGAAGAAGATGATTTCCTCAAAAATGTCAGGCCCGATTTTATTTCATGGTTCCATACAAAGGTACCATCAAACTTACCTCGTTCCAACTTTGAGATTCCAATTTGCACCTAGGAGCGAGTAATGTAACGCTCTACCTGGCCTCACCTTGCAGGCACGCACGGATAGGGAAATGAGTCCTGAATTAAAACAGGTTGCATGCGGCTGCAGTAGTAGGGTGAATGCATTCACCATTTATGATGTCAATGGCTATCGCTTTCGCACGAGAAGCCAGGAGGAGAGTCGGCCCGGTCGAAAGACCACGTGCATAGGAGTTTGTACGCCCGGCAACGATGGTGTCAACTATTATGGCATAGTAGAAGAAATATATGAGCTCGAGTTCCCGGGCCCCAAAGCTCTAAAACCAGTCGTCTTCAAATGTCATTGGTTCGATCCTAATGTCACGAGAAGAGCCGAAGACATTGGACAAATCGAAATTCGACAAGATTCTATCTATAGTGGAGATGATGTCTATATTGTGGCTCAACAGGCCACACAAGTTTATTATCTTCCATGGGCATGCCAAAAAGATGAGAGGCTTAAGGGATGGTACCTTGTGCAATTGGTATCGCCGCGTGGTAAAGCGCCTGTCCCAAATGATGATGATTACAACTTCAACCCGAAGGCAGATAGCGGAGAGTTCTATCAACCTGAGGGGCTAGAAGGGCATTTGGAGATAGACATTCTTTCACTGATGGGCATGGAAGTAGACAACGACATCGATGAGGACGAGGGTGAAGTGGTGCAAGATGGTAAGGACCTAATGATGCTTGAGCGATGGAGGGCTCGGCGTGAACTAGGTGTTGAGGACGATGGAGGTGGTGAGGAGAATGAAAATGATGAGGACTTAGGTTTCGACAATATTGATAGTGATGATGACAACAGTGATTGTGATGATGGTGGAGGCAATGATGACAATGGTGATAGTGATGATGAGGACTTCGGTTTCTAATTCATGTAATACTATATTGTTCTTATTATTACTTTGCAATTATGTTTCATTCATTTTGCATCTCTTTAAAAGTACTTTCGATTATTTGTGCTTCATTTTACATCTCTTTAAAAGTACTTATCGATTATTTGTACTAATTGGTTTAATCTTTGTCATTTCAGGTATAGGACAAAATGCCGGGCGGAGGTAGACATCGACGACCGCTACGAAAGGTCACCTCGATCTACATGTCGACTGGCGTCAACGACGACGCAGAGGAGGAGACGCCGTTGGTGGACTCATCGGCGAGGTCCCACACACGTCGCTCGTCGACGAGGGAGCTCTTTCCCCTAGACGACCACCAGGACGGGGGCGACGAGGACGGGGGCGGCGAAGGCGGGGGGCACGAGGGCAGGGGCGGCCAGGACGAGGGTAGCCAGGGCAGGAGCGAGGCGACACCAAGGGAGACGTCTTTGTCAGGTTCGAGGAAGCCCTACCAGCGTGGGATCACGCGCCTCCCTTCCGCCCCGCTCGCGGTAGCCCACCGTCCGGTGATTCGACCCGAGGGTCCAAAGTAAGTAACCATTCATGTTTTCACAACTTATTCATATGACATGTTGAAAATTGAACTTTAGACTAACAGTTGTTCTTAATGACTCGTGCAGCAACTGGAAGCTTGTGAACAGGGACAGTTCACGCCATATTAATGGCATGCTGGGCCTCCTGGTTAAGAAGCACTACCCTGGCCTTGTCATCATAGATGTGATCCAAAAGCCACCCAATAAGTGGCCAGAGTTCTACAAGGTCAAGGACGCAGACGAGGTCCCCCTTGCCGACGTGATCAAGAGGGAGTTCTGGGTGAGTCTTCATCGTACCGCTTTGTTAATGTCAATGCATTTGTTGGATGTTGTTGAAATAATGAAATGATACATGATATCTGTATGCAGGAGTGGTACACGTGCGAGCCAGGGCACGAGATCAAGGCGTCACGAGTGCAGGACAAGGTCTGCATGGAGAGACTGAAGGACATGTACTACGAGGCGCACCTCCAGGTCCTCGTCAACTACCATGCCGAGGTGCTTGGCCAGTCGCTGCCGAAGTCGCAAGCTAGGGCGATGATCCTCTCGCCTGAAACTGACCTCCCCAGGGAGATCTACCTCCGGGTAATTAGGAAACATTAATTTTGATTCCATTCTAATTCAGGAGTAATCACTCAAATGCACGTTTTTCTATAGTATCCTGCTGATTGGTGCAAAACGCACATGGACTGCTGGGAGGCTATTGTGGACTCGTGGACAACGTCGGAGGTGTACGCGAGGCACAGGGAGAAGTCTAAACATGCCAAGGGGAGGACAGGGCCAGCACACCACCAAGGGAGCCGCCCCCTCGGAGCGTACATGGACAAATAGGTACCCTTCACACCGATTTATTTATTTATTTATTTATTTATTTATTCATTCTCATTACGTGTAATCGTTCTTGTGTTTTCCTCGTAGACCCAGTCGCATGGTGGCTAGATGATCAACGAGTTCACGGGCTACGTCCTGTCTCACCAGGGCAAAGCGACAGATCCGGACAACGTCTATGACCCGACGAAAGGGGCTGACGCGTTCACCAACCCGAACGCCTACGAGAAGGTGGTCCAGTACACCGAGGCAGTTCGCAAGCGCCATGGTGAGGCCTACGATCCAGCCACTGAGCCCCTTGACACGGACGTCCTGATGAGGACGGGAGGAGGGAAGCAGCATGGCCGGTACTTTCTTGCCTACAGCGTAATCGACCCGACCACTTTTCCCACCCTTCGTGAGGTTCGTCGATCGGACAGCACGACCTCCTCAGATGTCCCCATACAACCTCGGCGGCTAAGCTCTACGCAGATGATGGCGGCGGTTCAGGTAACTATTTGTCGTTCATTGGTTTTACATATGTAGCTTTCCTTATGCATTGTTTCAACATCGTGGGTGTAATATTGTAGTCCCAGCTGGCCGAGTTGCGGGCCCAACAGGCGGCCCAAGAGGAGGCCCATCGGCAGCAGCTGACGGCCTAACAGGAGGCCCATCTCCGGCAGTTGGAGGCTATCCAGGAGCACTCGGCGTGTCAGATGAAGGAGTTTGCCAGCTTCTTTCAGGGCCCGGAGATCCCTAGTTTCAGATGTCCTCCGTTTCCTTCCGTGATCTTTGCTCCACCACCTGTTCTCAGTCCACCCCCTGTTCCTAGCCCTTTAGGGACTCCAGTGAGTTTCTAGCAGTCTTTGTATTGTTTTCGCTTGTGTGGCCATCCCACAGGTACTAATGAGATCGCTTCTCCTCTGTGCAGCCATTGTCGGCGGGTTCGAACCCGACTCCACATGGCCTTTCTCAAGGCCATGTGGGGCCGATTGCCCCTCAGCCACAGCTCTCGTGGCCAGGTGGTGTTCCTCCTAGGCCTACGCAGGAGGGGGGCTCCGGGTGGGCTAGCGACTCTCCGCCTGCCCACCAGATCGGATCCGGGTGGGTGTACAATAGCGCGCCGCAGGTTGGACCGTCCGCGTGGCCTTCGTGGCCAGCTGGGAGCTCTTCACACTATGGTGGCGACGGGTCGCAGGACGCGTGACTGCCTATGTGGTTCTTCTACTTTGCAGGATGTTTGATGTTGGTTTTGCACACCATGTTGGATGTTTGATGTTGGATGCTCGATTAGTACGATTTGTTGGATTATGGACTTGTTGGACCCCTTTGTTATGAATTATATATGCTATATATGTGGATTTGTGTGATATATATGTGGATTTGTGTGATATATTTGAATTTGTTGCTGTGATGCAAAACAGAAAAAACATATCAAAAATTTACTTATTCCAGCTTTGCCACCTGCCACGTGGAAAGTAGGTGGCAAAGCTGGAATCTCAGAAACCATGGCAGCTTTACCACCTGCCAATCAAGGCAGTCGGCAAAGAATCCTTTGCCACCAGCCAATAAAGGCAGTCGGCAAAGAATTTCTGTTCTGAAAAAAATTAAAAAATCATTTGCCACCTGCCAATCAAGACAGTTGGCAAAGAATTTCTGTCCTGAAAAAAATAAAAAAACCTTTGCCACCTGCCAATAAAGGCAGTCGGCAAAGAAATTCTGTTCTAAAAAATTAAAAAAAGCCTTTGCCGACTGCCGCGTGCCAGTCGGCAAACGAAACGCGCACCGTCATCTCACGACGGTGTACGTCTCCTTTGCCCACTGCCATGTTGACAGGTGGCAAAGCCTTTGCCGACTGCTTTCCACGTGGCAGGCGGCAAAGTTTTCTTTGCCGACGAATTCTTTGCGACCTCTTCTTTGCCGATTGCCACGTGTAATGCAGTCGGCAAAGCCTTTGCCACCTGTTTTAGTGCCTTTGCCGACTGCTTCTGGTAGTCGGCAAAGGGGGTATTCCTGTAGTGGTCTTCTCCGGTTGCGATGTCCCGGACTCCGGCCACCATCTTCTACAGAGGTCGGCGGAACATCATCTAGGACCATGTGTCCTCTACGGCTGTTGCGTGGGGCTTGTTAATTAATCAATTAGCAACTCGTATCTGCATGGGAACGATGAGTCGATCTCTTCTCTTCATCGCCAACGACGGAAACGAGGAACCGGCAGCTGGGGCAAGAACTTGTCGCTGTACAAAGTGGGCTGTGGCAGGCATCCGCTAGTCTACTAGTCTTCTCCTGCAAAAAGCCTGGCAGGGAAATGTAGGCAACTATTGCAGGTTTACATGCGCCTGCAGGATAGTCAATTTCCATATGAAGTTGATGCGGCGGCGTGGTGGGTGCCCGCAGGCTGGCCCGCTTGCATCCTTACCCGGGCCTAGGCGCACCCGCGCCACGCCTCGGCTCCAGCTGATGCGCCTCGTGCCCGCGTGACCATGGTCGCCTTCGGCTTCGCCTGCGTGGTTCGGCGGCAACGATAGCCAGGACTTCCCCGAGTCTTCACCAAGGTATTGGAACCGGGCTTCAGTACGAGCCACGTTGAAGTGCCTGATGCCGTTTGTTTGAGATCTAACGGTTGAGAGAAAGCAGGCGATGTAGCCCAATGGGAAGCTCTGGTTTGGTGCACGAATCATTTTTAGAGATTTGAACTAGTGCTCACCACCCTCATTGTAAATGTACACAGTACATTATAGTTGATGGTTACTGGTCTTATCTCAATGCAAGAAATTATCCAGCTGCATGGTGCATTGCTGGATATGCCTTTTCAAGTCATTTGGAATTGCTCACTGTGCTCCAAAGCTAGAACCCCCAATAGTGCCTTGGATGGCAGCAATGGCATAAGGTGTCCCTTAAAAGTTGGACCAAAGCTACCTATTGTTGCAATATATATACTCCCTCCGTTTCAAATTATAAGACGATATTTTGTCTTTTGGATACATTGCTTTTACTATATATATGACATAATATATATCTAAGTGTATAACAAAAGTTATGTATTTAGAAAAGTCAAAATGTCATATAGTTTAAAATAGGAGTAGTTGATTTCAAAGGATGTGTTTGAGTGTATCAACCAAATTTTGATACTTCTTGTCTAGTGAAGTGAATTAGTGCCATAGAAGGCTCAGATGTTCACGACAATATATATGAATGTTAAAGTGAATAGATCTTTAAATTTGATTGCTCCATAGATGTTGCAGCTATTCTGGCACAAGATCGATGGATAGCTTTCCAAATTTCACACAGAAAACCAATATGTTTCAAATGATTATTTTTATTTTTTAAACAAATCATGCATGAGAGCTGCTCAATATATTATAAATAAGAACAAAGCACAGACTACCGACCATAGCTGGTTCCCTGAACCTCTACAGACACCGCACAACTCCATCTCACCACCGCTCCACTCAACCATAGAACTGTATAACCAATAACATGCCACAAGGACCACACACCGCTTGTCGGCTAACAAGATGCACCCCCGTCACTTCGAAGGCCAAGACAACATGTCGACAACCATTTGCATCGTTGTTACTGATGATGCACTACACCGTTCTAGCCATTTCCATGCAAGACTAATTGTTGTAGTCCGCTACAAGCCATATAGCAGTCACGTTATTGATTAATTGTTTGTTCTTTACTTTGGCTGTAGTCCAATATATAAGTTGCCGATGTTTTTTTAGCTCAATCTTATTTTGTCTTTGTGGTGCTTTGTCTGCAGAAGTTATGGCTAGTACATCGCAAGAAATACCCTTTTCCCTCTGGTGTCGTTCCAATTATTGGGATTGCATCGAAGCAAACTTCTATTGAATGGGTGAACATATTGCAAGAAACAATTCTAGTTTGTTGTGGAAATTTTCTAGTTAGGATCAAATATGTACCATCTTGCTTGCTACTTTGGATAGTACGATAGCTTCACTGTGCTGTGTAAATCTATCATCCAGATCAGATGTCATGGCACTGTTGTACCTAGAAAATTGTGCCATACGTGACTCCTAAGGGATCCGTTACCGAAGGCCCAAGTCGCTAGCCATGCTCACCGACTCCACCACGTAGGTGTTATTGTTGAGGGTTGCGGGGCTTCCACGGCTACTACCTCTAAAGAAGGTAATCGAGAGGTTGTCAGACCTGCATTGGCGGTGATAATGCTAAGATGATGGAAAGGTTGCTACAACAACAACAGGGGAGCTTGGCCGACCGAGGTGTCGATTATCACAAGTTAGCGGTGGTGGCATTGGAGGACTTGGGACAATCTAAGTAGACTTGAACAATATAGGTCGCTTAGTGGACATGACCTGGACAGCGAAATAATAACAAAAAAATGTTTGGCTCGATGTATTTAATTGAATTACAAAAATATACTAGTAAAAAAATAATGATTGGCTCATTAAGCTCGGTTAGTGGAAATATAGTATCGAAGTTGCTCGTACACAGATGTGTAGGCTCATTGCTAGTGGATTTGCCTCTTACTTTTATTGGATCTGCTGCTTTTGAGGAGTACATTAAGATTTCCCATAATCCTAGATATACTCAAGTCTCTAGGCAAACCACAACTAGAGATTTCCATAAGCACTTCAATGAGCGTCGTGTTAAGCTTAACCCCTTTTGTCTCCATGCTCAATGGCCTGCCGAATAATTTCTGAATGTACGCGTGGAAGTCACGGACCGCACTCTACACGTTGAAGCGGTACTTTATAAGCACATGAATCAAGTGCAATATACTACTATATAGTTCGATATAGGTAAGATACGCACTGCACTGTAATTATTGTGTGCCTAACTGCCGTAAACAGATACCACCGTACGCGTACAGGTACCAAACTGAATCTCGCCAAAGAGATCAAAAAAAAAAAAACTGTGGTGCGGCGTACGGGCAGCCGTTACTCCGTTAGATGATCAGACGCGGCAAGCATGCCTGCCGGCTGCTTATCGGATCGGTGCAGTCTGTTAGCCACTGAGCTCGTGTGTCTGTTGGAGCCACCATACCCCGGCCAGATTCATCAGCAAAACCGTGCGAGAGGAAAACCCGACGCAACAACGCTTGCAGGAAACGACGGGCACGGCCGGTCAAGCTACCACTTCTGATTTCCGAACCCCATCGCCATCGGCGGATGCCCACCCTGCCAGCCTTCTGCTGCTGCTGCTATAAGCCTATAAAGCTCCAAAAAACCTGTCGCATCTCTCGTTCAAGTGAGCCGCAGATCGCGCGGGCACGTTTCCCGTTCCACCCGCGCGAGGTGGCTAGCGGCTGCGAAGTTCGGCACCCGTACGTCACGCTGCTAGAGCCTGCTGATCTCCTGGTCTCCTACGTTTCTTCCTCTGCTTCAGGGAGGAACCGAGGAGATAGGCGTAGCAGAGAGGATCATCCCTTTGGCGCGTGCTCTTCACTCTGTTCTGCTGCTGGTAGTCTGATCGCAGCTCCAGGAGTTTACGACGACGACGGGCGACGGCGACATGAAGCCGGGAGCTGTGATGGCGTCCAGGTGCGGCAGCAGCAGCACGGTGGCCTTCTCATGGGAGCATGAGCCCGGGGTGTCCAAACAGAGCCCCGCGGAGGCCAGGAAGCCCACCGCGGGTCCTGGTGCGGCCCGCGCGGAGCCTGCAGTCGTCAGCAGGAGGACGCCGGCGAGCGCTAAGAAGCAGGCGCCTGCGACGGCGCACCCGCACCGCCTGCGCGTGCCGCCACCTCCAGGAGGGCCGGGTGCGCCGGCCGCCTCGCCGCCGGGGAGGAGAAAGCCGAGGAGCAGCCGCCGCGTCAGGCCGGCGGACGATCCCTTCCTTGCAGCCTACCTGGCCTGCACGGAGGACGGCGCCAATGGCGGGAGAGACTACAGAGGGGCCCAGAAGCTGCTTGGCTGGGCCGGGCTTGGGCTCGGCCTCGGTCTTGGGATGCGTGGGCCTTGCAAGAGCTCGTGTGGGGCCGTGGAGGAGTGAGTCGTCAGGCTTGCTCAGATCCCTGGACTCGACGAGGATTGAACCCTGCCCTATGTTTTTTTTTTCTGTTTCTGTGATTAAGTGATTTTCAATCATTTGCTCCAAACATACTACAAACAGTAGTACTAGTACAGTAGAAAAAGTTGAACGATTAGTGCTCACCACTTTCGGCCTTATTTGAACGCGCATGTATTCATTTCAATCCACGTGTGTAGAAATGGATTGGAGTGAAATTAAACTAAGTTTCATTCAATTCCATTCCAACACATGCGGATTGGAGTAAATACACGTGCATCCAAACAAGACCCTCATGGTAATTGTACACAGTACAATAAAGTTGCTGGTTAGTGCCTTACTGTTCTTATGTCATCGCAACAAATGATCTAGCTGCACTGGATTATGTATGCCTTTTCAAGTCATTTGGAATTGCTCACTGTACTCCAAAGCTAGTACCTCCGCTTGCTCCAAAGAGACTACGAACACTACTACTCCTATCAGCGTGACCTTTTGTTGCAATAGTTTATTTGATATATCGAAGGATGTGTTTTGTTGCAATAGTTTATTTGAAATATCGAAGGATGTGTTTGACAGTATCGACCAATTTTTTTTTTGTCAAGTCAATTTGTGCCAAAGTCGTCGGTTCATAGGTTCGTGACAATATATACGAATGTTGAAGTGAATAGATCTTTAAATTTGATTGCTTCATAGATTTGCAACTATTCTGGCGCACAAGATCTATGGATAGCTTTCCATGTTTCACACACAAAACTAATATCTCCAGATGATAAGTTTTAGGGTCCCTTTGAAATATTGGAATTTCCCAAGAATCGAGCAAAAAATTTATAGGGATCACTTGTTGAGCGGGTCTAGGGATGATGATTCAAGAGGACGAATCACGATTTTATAGGGATCACTTGTTGAGCAAGATCGATGGATAGCTTTCCATGTTTCACACCCTAGCCAATTTAATCTTTGGGATGATTCAAGAGGACGAATTATGATTTTTTTCTGCACGGTCTGGTCCGACCCCCCAAATGTTGTGGACTAGCTAGGGCCGAGGCAGGCCGGTTCAACGATGAAAACAACTGTATGTAGCTTCGGTGACATATAGCACCATCCATACCTAGACTGGCTAGTGCTCTGCTTCATGTTTTTTAGCTAAACGGTTTGAGCTCTACACACTCTGTTCGAGAAAATTTTACATAGTTGTGAGAGCACCTAAAAAGTGCTTCATAAACTCTAGTTTTTTTTGTAGAGTTACTCCACGGTGGAGTTTGTGGAGCAGTTCCAAACACCCCCTAATACCCATCAGGGGTGAAGCTAGCACAATATGACATCTCGGAATTATCTAGCTTACTGGCTATGGTATGTCGCGTAGGAACACAAAGTAACATTGATTTTCTACTGGATTTCTGAAAACCGTCGGGGCCAGCTGACCCCAACAAAAGGGCCTGGCTCCGCCCCCGATACCCACAGCTTCCTAAAACTTGCTTGAAAACAATTGAAGTGCACGTGTCAAACAACCTGAGTGCGACCTAGACCAAAAGGCTGTAAATTAGGGTGAACGAGATGCCTCTACCTGAGGCTCTCGGCTTCGTGTTTATAGAGCCAGGAATAGCCCCTGGCGTGGCATGTACAATACTTGTGTTACAAGCAATACAAGAAACAAACTCTCCTATCTTCATGTACAAGCTAACCGTGAGCACGTGTTCTCAACAACCTATCCGGCACATGCCCATATCTAGTTAACAACCTTATCATATCTAACTAAGTCTGTTAACACCCCCACTCAATCTCAGCCGGCCACTAGGTTGAGATTGCTTCTGAACTTGTTAATCTTGGCTGCCACAACTGGTTTGGTAAATCCATCGGCAATCTGGTCTTCAGTATGTATCCAACATATATCCAACAACTTTTGTGCTACCCTTTCCCTAACAAAATGAAAGTCTATCTCAATATGCTTAGTGCGTGCATGAAACACGGGATTAGCAGAGAGATAAGTAGCACCAATATTATCACACCATAATTGAGCAGCTCGAGGATGTTGAATTCCTAGTTCATCAAGCAGCTTTTGAATCCACATGACTTCTGCAGTTGCATTTGCTAGGGACTTGTACTCAGCTTTTGTACTAGACCGTGATATCGTTGCTTGTTTCTTTGCACACCATGAAATCAGATTAGAGCCAAAGAATACTGCAAAACCTCCGGTGGATTTTCTGTCATCTGGGCACCCGGCCCAATCCGCATCAGAGAAGGCGCTGATCATTGTGGACTTGGACCGACCAAGTTTAAGTCCCAAACTCAAGGTGCCTTGCACATATCTTAATATCCTCTTCACAGCACTGTAATGAGATGTTGTCGGTGCATGGAGATATTGACAAACCTTGTTCACTGAGAAGGAGATATCGGGTCTGGTTAACGTGAGGTACTGAAGTGCCCCCACTAAACTCCTGTACCGTGATACATCTTCAGACCCAAGTGGTTTCCCTTCGGATATGCTTAGCTTCTCAACTGAAGAGAGAGGTGTGGTTATTGATTTGCACTTGCTCATCTCTGCACGCTGTATAATATCAGTTGCATACCTTTCTTGTGAAAGCTTCAATCCATTGGGAATTTTCTTAACTTCTATGCCCAGGAAGTAGTGGAGATCACCCAAGTCCTTCAAAGCAAACTCCTTCTCCAGGTCCTTGAGCAGCGCATCGGTTGCTTCACGTGATGAACTTGCTACTATAATGTCATCCACATAGACCAAAACAAATATAGTATATCCACCTTTCCGATAATAGAATAATGATGTATCTGATTTTGATGCCACAAACCCGAGAGCAACTAATTTGGCACACAGTCGAGCATACCAAGCACGTGGTGCTTGCTTTAGTCCATATAGTGCTTTATCTAGTCGACAGACAAGATTAGGCCCTTCGGTACTTGCATAACCAGGTGGTTGTCTCATGTAGACTTCTTCTTCCAGAATGCCGTGCAAGAAGGCATTCTGTACGTCTAGCTGACGAAGTGACCATCCTTGTGATACTGCAATAGACAAGATCAAACGAATTGTTGATGCTTTGACCACGGGACTGAACGTGTCTTCATAATCAAGTCCATAACGTTGTTTATATCCCTTTGCAACCAAGCGAGCTTTGTATCTATCAATAGTTCCATCTGCCTTCCGTTTGATCTTGTAAACCCACTTGCAATCTATGATATTTTTGCCATGAGGTGGTGTCACAAGTCGCCAAGTCTTATTTTGCATTAACGCTTTGTATTCAGCATCCATAGCAACTACCCATTTGAGATCTTGGAATGCTTCAGCAATAGTGTTCGGACCCACAGTTGTGGCGGCCAGTGGCAGATCTACATGTAAGCTGTGGGGCCACCTGGCCCCACAGCTTTTTCTAACATGCATACTATACTGTACTGTACGCACTGTATATTGTATTGATTAGCTTAAAATCAACTAGTTTGGCCCCACAGGTTTTTAAACCTGGATCCGCCACTGGTGGCGGCAATCATGCCCCAACGAACAGTACCATCGGTGTACTCCTTTGGTTTGTGAATGCCTGTTTGTAATCTGGTAACCGGACGAGCATGAGTGTTGGATACAGGAAGCTCACCCGCAGAGGATCCGGGTGGTGCGATCTCGGTAGTGGATGGAGCCGCAGGCGTGTCAGTGGAGATGCCGCTGATTCCCGCCGTACCCGGATCAGGTTGAGCCGGCACACGACTAGGCGAAGACGGAGACGAGGTAGCGGGCACCGTAGAAGATCCCGCAGCGACAGAAAGAGTGCCAGGGATCAGTCCATGCATCAATCCTGAACTGGATTCGGCACCGGCGGCAGGATCAGATGGCATATCAGCTCCAGGCGTGCTCCCCAGAGGCCGACACAGCAAATAACGCGCGTACGGCTCAGAATCAGCACCGTTTCCGCCCGGATCAGCGCCATTTGTTGCCAAATTTTCACCTGCAGGAATAGAACGATGTGCACTTGGTACAGTGTTAGTAGGCGAGGAAACAGAACACGTCATATCATGCAAGATTGCATCCCCAAAACTAGTAGATGAATTTAGAAGAACATCCGGAAGAACAGATAGTTCTTTTCGCAACCGAGCCCCAGCATTTGGATGAAGTTGCAAAAAAGGGAAAACATGTTCATCAAAAATGACATCTCTTGAGATATAAACACGTCCCTCAGAAGGATTGAGGCACTTGAATCCTTTATGAGAGTTGCTATATCCAAGAAAAACGCATCGACGGGAACGAAATTGAAGTTTACGAGTGTTGTAGGGACGCAGATTGGGCCAGCAGGCACACCCAAAAATGCGTAAAAAGGAATAATTAGTTTTCTTCCCCGTAAGGCGTTCAAGTGGATTTTCACCATTAATAACCTTGGAAGGGAGGCGGTTTATGAGAAAGACAGCGGTGAGAAAAGCTTCGTCCCAAAACTTCAAAGGCATAGAAGCATGGGCGAGTAGGGAGAGACCGACCTCCACGATGTGCCTATGCTTGCGCTCGGCACTACCGTTTTGTTGATGAGTATGTGGACAGGAAATTTGATGAGTAATTCCTATACGCTTAAAAAAAGGAGTTTAAAGACTGGTATTCTCCACCCCAGTCAGTTTGCATAGTTTTGATTTTACGATCAAATTGTCGTTCCACTAACTGTTGAAAGTCTCGAAAGCACGAGAAAACCTCGGACTTATGACGTAGAAAATATATCCAAGTAAATTTGCTGTAGTCATCTATGAAACTAACATAATAATTGTTTCGTCCAATAGAACTGGGAGCAGGTCCCCAAACATCTGAAAAAATAAGATCCAACGGACTAGCCGACATGCTAGTGGATCTAGAATAAGGTAGCTGATGAATTTTGCCTAGCTGACATGCATCACAAACAGCATGTTTATTCAAATTGCTAACAAATGATAGATTGTGGCGGCGTAGAATCTGCTGGACGACTTGCGAAGAGGCATGACCTAGCCTAGAGTGCCACACTGCTTCAGTTGGCTTAACAGCGCTGAAGGCTTGCTTATTTGATGATGACGGAAGAGGATAGAGGCCTCCTTCAGATCTGCCCTGCAGGAGAGTCCTCTTGGTGCGCTGTTCCTTAATGGAAAAATGAGTTGGATGAAATTCAAGATAGGCATTATTATCACGTGCTAATCTATTGACAGAGACAAGACTCTTATGAGCTTTGGGAACATGAAGTATGTTATTGAGATGAATCTGACTAGATTGGGAACGCAAAATGCTGTGACCGACGTGATCAATTTCCATACCTGCACCGTTTGCGGCATGAACGTTGTCGTTGCCAGTGTAGCGGTCGCGGACGGTCAGCTTGTCGAGGTCCCCGGTGATGTGGTCCGTAGCCCCGGTATCCATGTACCAGTTTGAGTCGACACCGTAGGATGGAGTGGTCGCCGAGGATGCCGTCTTCTGTGGTGGACCAGTGTAATTGGTGTCGAAGCGTTTGTAGCACCGAAGAGCTGGATGGCCCTCCTTGCCACACACCTGGCAGATGACACCAGGCTGAAAATTGCTGCGACTGCCGCTGCCACGACCAAAACTGCCACGGTTGCCACGTCCACCACCGTTGCGGCCTCCACCGCTACGTCCTCCTCCTCCTTTGCCACCGGTGCGGCCTCCCTTGGCCGCCATGTTCGCGGAAGACTGGTTGCCTCCATTGCGCAGATCAAGGCGTTGTTCGTGGCTAATGAGTTGGGTGAAGAACTCACTAACCGAGATAGGCTCGACACGAGCCGCGACTGCCGTCGCGACTGGATCATAGTCCAGATCCAGCCCGTTGAGCAGATAGGAGATCATCTCCTCATCTTCAAGCCTCCGCCCTGCCGCCGCCATTTCATCTACCAACATTTTAACTTTGGCAAAATACTCACTGATGGTAGATGTACCTTTGGAGACATTGGCCAGCGCCATGCGGGTGGAGATGACTTTGGCGCGAGATTGAGACGCAAACATTGCCTCAATTGCCGCCCACACGCCTTTTGCAGTAACCTCGGTGTTGACATGGCCAAGAATTTCCTTGGAGAGATTTGTGAGCAGATAGCTCAGAACCATCTGATCTTTCGCCACCCAGGGAGCGTACTCAGGGTTCGCTTTGGGTGGATCGTTGTCCTTCCCTGCCTCCACGGGCAGGAACTTCGCGGGAGGCTCGGCGTTAGCCTCCAGCCAGTCAGCGACCTGAGCACCTCTCAGCGCCGACAAGACTTGCGCCTTCCATGACTGATGATTGGCGCGGTTGAGCTTCTCCGTCACCGGTGGGAGGAAGGTGGTGAGGGAGACGGCAGCAGATACCCCGAAGGATGAAGAAGCGAGCGCCATGGAAACACTCCGTGAGGAAAGAGGCTCTGATACCATGTAAATTAGGGTGAACGAGATGCCTCTACCTGAGGCTCTCGGCTTCGTGTTTATAGAGCCAGGAACAGCCCCTGGCATGACATGTACAATACTTGTGTTACAAGCAATACAAGAAACAAACTCTCCTATCTTCATGTACAAGCTAACCGTGAGCACGTGTTCTCAACAACCTATCCGGCACATGCCCATATCTAGTTAACAACCTTATCATATCTAACTAAGTCTGTTAACAAAGGCAACCGCCTGGCGTTCTTCAATGTTCTCATAATATAGGAACACACACATCATTCGTGAGGTGGTGGTGGCAGTGGAAATTCTATGTGGGCAAACCGTATATGGATGTGTGCACTTCTGGTAATAGCCAGATTTAGACGAAATACTTTGTGGACGACGTGAGCAAATTTAGTTTTGTCAACCGAGGAGTCACTCTCAGAGTCTCGCGAGCAAATCACGCAGGAATCCAGCCGTAGGTGTTTTCTGCAAGGACGGGCAGGCAGCGTGCGCAATAAATTAAATGTTGGTAAAACAGTTTGCCACGTTAGCTATCTTAGCTGAGAGCGAGACTTGTTTGCCACTACTTTATGTGTATATTTCCAGGCAAATAGGTGACCTGAATTGCGCTTCTTACGATCAAGAGATATACCTAAACAGAGTCACTTTCAGCGAAACCTACTAGCCATGTTATCGAAGCTACAAATCCGGCTTGCGTACGTAGCTACCTCGATCTAGATCGATTTCTCCGATCAGCATTCAAACAACAATTGGTTTGCCTGACTCTGACAGTCGATCTGACTAACAAACGAAAAACATATATTGGAAGTCCAACCAAAAAGTCAAGCCGCATCTGTACCACCACACATGTCGTGATTCCCTTTTTGCACCCCAATTGTTCATCCTGATTTCAAGCCCGATTTCACCTCTGCCGAAAACAAATCGAAGCTGATTGATACTAGCGTGCTCTGTAGCACGCAGTTAAATAGGCATTTGCAGATGCTGATCGCCGGTTTTTGCGGCCTGATGGCCCTAGCTTATCGTAGTTTTTTGGCTCCTGCATCGTAACCTAGCGTTCAGGTCATGACATTTGAAACGAGGCGCACAAGTACGTACGTACGTTTGAGGCCCTGGCCTTTTCTTATAACCGGCTGCTGTTAGATATGGAATGGACACGGACTCTGCGAGCACGCCTGCAGTCTGTTAGCTGCCGCCTGGCTAGCTCAAAAATAGGAGGAAACCCGATCGACGCAGCCACGCAGGAGATGACAGGCATGCCGCATGCGCGGTCGAGGACTCACAAGGCAGCGCTTCTGATTTGTCGCCGGATCACACGGGTTTTGCCGACTAACCCGTCGCATCTCTCGGGCACGCGGAACCCGCGGCGGCAGGCGGCAGCACAGCAACAGCCGCACAGCAGCCGATGGGTCGACCCGCGCCAGGTGCACGTGCACCGGATGCGTGTGCGTACGCAGCTTTCCATCACTGTTCCAGTCCACGAAGACAACGTGAATCGGCATTTTTAGAATTTTTTTACACTATAATAAAACGATTGCTTCTTTTTTAAGGAGACTTGAAACTCTTTTCCACGCGGCCCGATGTCCATTCTTTTCGCAGAGGCCGTGGACAGCAATCACCTACGCTGAGATGAAAAATAAGTCTACGTGGGCCTTGGGTTACTGGGCTTCAATTTGCAGCCCTCGCGTGGTCATGTGCGGTGTGTGTGTGTGTGTATCCTGGGCCATTGTACGGTCGTGCAGAGATGGGCCAGCCCACCCACAGGTGATAGTAATCCAGCAATACCGCGGTCACATCAAGTGAAGGCATGCAATTCCTCCTCCTCGAATCGAAATCGAAATAAAATGAGTAGAGACTCTCTGAATTTCTCACAGCTGTTAACTGTTCTCGTAAATCACACCCCCGTAGTAAACATGTACTAGTTACTACACACTTTCATCTCTCAACAATTGCAGCTGTCACAGTGCCAAAAAAAAAAGTTTGCAGCTGTCTGATGCAGACAAAGCGTGCACGATGAGGGCGCAGTGCAGACTGCAGAGGCTTGCTTTCATCTCAGAATGAAAAAAACGTACGGTTTGTTTCCACAGATTACTCACACCAGACCAGACCGGGCTGCAATTTCCCTTCATTCATCTCTCTTCTCGACGTGTCCTTTGCTGTTGCCTTCCCTTTCCCCAGAGGAAAAACCGAAAACAAACACACGGATACACAGAGCACACGATCGTGGAGAGGTGGTACGGACACAAAAGGTTTTGAGACAAGGACACGGACATGGACACAGGGCGTGGGGGTGGCATGGCCGCATGGTTGAGATCAGATATATGGTGGCCAGTAGAATTCTCGCAACGTGCGTGCCGCAGCAGGTCGGGGCTGCCCCGGTCGTATCGTACGCCGTGGGCACGGAACAGTTGCCGGGGCCGGGCCGCCGGGGTCTCGTCGTCTTGTTTGTTCTGCAGCGCTCGTTGCGGCCTTGTTGTCTCTCGTTGTCTGCACGTGCCGCAGATGGAGTGGGGGACGCCTGGCCTGACCGGCCGGAACAGGACAACAGGAGAGGTTGTGGAAGGAAGGGCATCCGAGGCTGGCTCTGGGCTCTGGCTGCACGCAAACACGCAGCTGGTGCATGCAATTGCAGAGACAAACTGCCGGCTGCGGCTTCAGGGGAGTGGAAGAAAGGCCCGGCCCCGGCACTTCTCTCCTCCGGCGGCGCGTCTGCTTGCGCCTGTGGTGGTCTGTCATCTGTGTGGAGCCGTGGAGGAACCAAGGAACAAACCCTGCATCCTTG
Organism: Saccharum hybrid cultivar R570; assembly: GCA_038087645.1. Classification (NCBI taxonomy): domain Eukaryota; kingdom Viridiplantae; phylum Streptophyta; class Magnoliopsida; order Poales; family Poaceae; genus Saccharum; species Saccharum hybrid cultivar. Next base: position 29,677,031 of record JAQSUU010000001.1, on the reverse strand, counting down.
AAAATGTCACATGCATGCATGCAAATAATCTGCATCTCCGTTACTACAATCCTAATCCTACTGTCCTACAGGTATGGGATTACCTCATTCAATTCGTTGCGGCCTAGCCGCTGTGTAGCTCATGAACCTACAGAGCGGGGCGACGAGCGCAACGCAACCCTGCAGCCACGGACACGAATGGCCAAGGCACGTACATGTACATCACCATCCGCAGCCTTCCAGCTCCGTGTAGCAGCCGCACAGTCCCGCGCCTGCAAACGCCTGTGCAGAATTGATGCCCGCGCCGCGCGCGCCCGGCCCGTAACGCTGTCGTCGCTGTACGGCGACTAGAGACTCGTCACTGTTGTCCACTCCACTTGAAGCCTGCAGGCTGCAGCGCTTGGGCAACAGTCCTCGATCTGCACCCACTGCACACCGGGCACCACAGCCACACGACGACCGACTGACCAAGGCAACGTATAGTAGGAGTAATGCCATGAAATGTGCGCTGTGTATTCTATCTGCGAAAGCTGTACATGCATGGAGCAGCAAGTAGGGTAACGGGTAGACGACGTACATGCGTACAGGTAGCGTATATACTAGTAGTAGATGAGTAGGTGTAGGAGGAGGAGCACGTAGAAAACGCGGGCAGTGTGCCGTACCGGGCAGTACGAAAGCCAGAAGGTGCGCCGGCATGGCCGGGCTACCGCAAGTTGCAACCGTGGGAGCAGAGCACATGCTGCTGCTGGGAGTGATGATTAACCAATGATTATTCCTACAAGTATATCCAGCCACCGATGACGACAAAGCAATCGTGCGTGTATGCATTATTAGTATTATTAGGTTCGTATTTAGCAGGAGGATTCCAGGAGCTCCATTATATTATATTACACATGTTGGGCTAGCTCGAAGGAAACGAAAAATCGGCCGCGGATCTCCTCTGCGCGTGCGGTGCGTGCTGCTACTTGTAGTAGGTCCAGCACGGGCGGACGCACGTTCGTACACGTCGTGTCATGCCAAACCAGTGGGTTTAGCGCAGGCTTGATCCGCGACGAAATGTTACGAGAGAAAAATACTATTTCATAGATGAGAAGTAGCTTAAGCAAACAGGGTGAAAGGAAAAATTGGTGTCGTGCGGCGTACGCGTACGTGTGTGCCGGGGTCTGGGTGTTGGGCATGGAGATCGAAGACGGACGGACGGGACGGCGAGGCGGGCGCCCACCCACCCGGACGGAACCAACCAGTAATCCAACAATGGAGGCGCGGTTGGTTGTGGCCGCGTGGTGCAGTTGGCCCGCCGTACGCGCGATCTGCATGCTGCCGGCACCACCGCCGCGAAATTAATGGGGCACATGGCCGCCCGCCCGTGTGCTGTGCAAGGTTTTAAATCTCCGGCTATAGCTACCGCTATAGCCCGCTATAGCTGTTTAAGAAAGATCAAGCTATTTGTGTCTATGTACAACTTAGCCGCTATAGCCCGCTATATCCTCATTTAGCTCCGCTATAGCTGTTTTTGAGGTCATCCGCTAAAATGTCTTAGCCGGAGATTTAAAACACTGGTGCTGTGACGACGTTGGATGGAGCCGGATCGTGCACCCCGCTGGCTCGCCCGGCCCGGGGCCGGGTGCACGGGCGGGCGTCCCGGGCAACACCCGTGCATGTCTTCCTGCTGTTCCTGCTGGGTACAAGTACTTGCTGGATCCAAGCCAAGCCTGAACGGACTTACATGCTGTGCATTGTATTTCTGTTACATGTCAGTATCGTTCGTTCTATAGCAAAGTAGCAAGCTTAAGATGGTATGGTGTCGTGCTCGGGTCCACACTCCAGGGTGAGGGCCTCGTTCGGCTGGCTGGCGGCTGGTAGCTAAGGCTGATTCGTTATGAGAGAAAAATACTGTTGGCTGGCTGGTGACTGATGCTGAATTGGTGTGAGAGAAAAGCACTGCTGGCTGGCTGGCAACCAGCCAGCCGAACCAGGCCGAGATCCATGGAGGAACCTCGTTATTGCCGGTCACTTCCTGTGCTGACGTGCTGCCACTGCCACACGCCCACACTTGAACCTGTACGTCCATGCAACTACCGACTCTCTCGTCGAGTAGAAACTACTGTAACTGCAGGCTGGGGCAATCGTACGTGCCTTGTCGTTACGGAACGCAGAACACGCTCAACTAACCATACATGTGACCATGTACGACTACTCTTTGGTCCTTACAGCGCTACGTGTCGCCTGGCAGTTCCGACGACGCAGCCGGCCCGGCCAGTTGCCACGAACCTCGGCGTTCAGAACCCAGACCACAAGTTTGAGCAGTTTTCGCTGCCGTCTGTGGTCATGGTTACCCTGCCTGCCTCGTGCCGAAATGTGCCACGCAACAGAGTTTGAGACGAGATGCCCGGAAGGAATAGGATTGCGCGAAGAAGATGGGTCAGGATCACCATCACGCACGGTTATGGGTATGGGTAGGCTGCAATGTGCTGCCAGAACAGACAGAGGAGAATAATCATGGTGCAATCAATCGGGACCGAACGATACTGCGTGCCGACTGCTAGCCCTTGCTTGTCCTCTTGGCCGGGCGAATACGACGACGATCCCCGAACAGTGCCCGCGTATCCCTCACGCGTACAGTACGTGCCCATGGCCAGACGCCAATGACAATGAAGGGGCCCTTGCTTGTCCCCATCTAACAACCGCCGCTCTGCATTTCGCGGCGGGGGACGGACGCGGGTGGTGGGCAACATCGACCTCTCTGCTCGTCACGGATGGGGTGGGTCATGGGCGACACATAATCCATGTTCGGTTATTCTTCAGAGCTGTGGCGCTATCTGTTTCAGCGGCCAACTGGGCTGGGTCTGGGAGAGCCAGCACGATTTTGCTGAACTTTTAAAATGTTCACGCTTCGTGTTCTGACTTTCAGAGTTTTTGTGCTCAACTGAATCAAGTTCACACTTCATCTTCGTCGTCTTCTGACTTCCAGAGTCCAGACCCAGCAGAAAATATAGGTCTAGGGTGCGTTCACTTCGCGAAAAGTAGGTGAAAAAGTTACTGTAGCATATTTCGTTGTTATTTGGCAAAATTTGTTCAATCATGGACTAACTAGGCTCAAAAGATTCGTCCCGACATTTACAGATAAACTATGCAATTAGTTATCTTTTTTACCTACATTTAATGCTCCATGCATGCGTCGAAAGATTCGATGTGATGGGTGGAAGAAAAAATATTTTGGGTTCGCATGGGAAGTGAACACACCCCTAGTAAAATAACCCTACACTTCAACCACCGATGTTGTCCTGTAGGAGATGGCGATAATAATGTATCTAACTTTTTACTACTAGTAGCTAGCTAGTACTATACACTATGAGAAAATAGATCCAGCAATAAGAAATGAAGTTTGTCCAGTCCCAGAGTCCCGAATTTTTTCCATTTTCTAAAAAATAGTGTGTACTCCTCAAGTAGTCTTTTTTTTTTAATTAAATCTCCCGACAAGGAATCGTCGTCTACGTTTCCTGTTCAACTTTCAGTTAGTGCTGCACCAGCAGCACCAGTCACCCCAATCTATATCTATCTATGAGCTCCTAGTAAGTAATTCAGCACTTCAGCAGCATGGGGAAGATTGGGAGCAATGGAGGGAGGGGGTTGTACTGCCAACGATGAGCTACCACTTTGACTCCCTAATTAATGAACATCAACTTGCACATCAACGTGGGTACGCAAGGAGCATCCTAGACATGGTGTTTGTCATCTTTGCAAAGGACAACACAGGCACCCCTCCCTCTTCCTCAATCACTCCATTTGGAACTAGAGGAAGCCCACCTCTCTTCTCTCAGTGCACCTCTGCTCGGTGCTCAGATTCCAAATGTGTTGTGTGCTTTACTTCTTTCATTGCTAATGGACAAAGCCCCATCACTTAACAAAAGCCCCATATGCTGTTATTTTATATGGATATGGCCACGCAGTCTCTATCTCTTCTGACTTTGGGGCCACAGCAGATCTGCCCGCTGTTTACTACCTGGAAAAATGGTTTGTTTGTTGCTTGCTTAGAGAACCGAGTGTCTCACTTTCTTTCTTTCTTACTACTTAACCTAGCAGGCCAGGCACACACTTTTGCAGCTTTGAACTTTCAGACAGCTAGCTGCTTTCAACTTTCAAGCAACACCTGTTCGTTTCGCTAGATTATTATGGCTAAAAATACTGTTCGCTGGTTCATTGTGAGAGAAAAACACCGGATGGCTCCATACTGCATCCTAACGTGTTTAGTCCTAGGCCTCAACTGCTGCTCTGTTAACAAAGGATAAAAGCTTGTCCTTTTGCATCAATATCATATTTGCAATTGCAAAAATATATAAACAGCATGGAACCCGATGCAGGAAAGTGACCAAGAGTCCAAGGCTTTGGAGTTTGGGCAAAAAGAGTCCAAGAGTCCAAGCAAGCAAGGCTCACATTGTACACATCCTCCTCCTCTACTGTTTTTTTTACTCTCTCTCTCTCTCTTTCTCTTAATTCTGACCAAGAACACCCCTCCTCCTACCCCGATCAACAAGATGTTGCTGCTGCTGCTGCTGCCGCCAATCGACAATGCGAGGCGAGCATGTCGCACACGGTCTCCCTCCTGATGTCATCGAAGATGAGGGTCTCTATCCTGGCGCCGATCTCCCTGACCTCCGGCTTGGGCTCCCGCCATTGCCGCGCGGACCGCGACAGGTCCAGCTCCATCATCGCGGGGATCCTGGAGATGTCCCCCGCGATCTTCTCCCACGACGAGATCTGCTCCTCTATGGACCTGCTGCCGTTTCGGATCGTCTCCTCCTCGGCCTCGTCGTCCATCTCCATCTCGCAGAACTTGTCGTGGAGGTTGTAGCTGAAGCATGGGGAGGCCGGGCCCAGGAAAGACTCGGACGGAGGTGAGCTCCCGGAGGTCGACGGCTTCTCGTCGCCCCCTGTCGGAAGTAACAACAGAGGAAACAAATTAATTAGCATTGTCTTTTTCACATGCTAGTGTGGATTATTATTCAGCTTCTGCCACTACTTGATAATACTGAAGAACTGAGAACAAGTGTATAATAAACACCCAAAAAACTTAAGAAGTTTTGGCCCAAAAGAAGACAAGGAGCATTTGCAGACAAGAAAGAAAAAGAAAGAACATTGAAATGATAACAAGCCTGCAGGATAAATAGAGTAGCACAATGTGGTACATCTTGTAGTAGCTCATTAGTTGCGGAGTGGAAACTGAATTAATCAGAATGGCAGCAGTAGATGTGCGAGAGAGAGGGAGAGCTTACAGTGGGAATGCACCGGTGACTCGTCGTCGTCGTCGGAGTGCAGGTCGAGGACGGAGACCGGGCTGAGCTGGCGCGACGAGTCGACGTCCATGTCGGGCTTCCACCCCATCCGCTCCTCTTCCTCCCCATCGTCCCCAGGGAACACCATGGCGCGAGGGTCGCACTCGCCGCTGTCCCCGAGGGAGCGGCGGCGCAGGCGGCGGAACTCGCGGGCGCCGCAGGCGCTGGCGCCGGACAAGCAGCCGCTGCTGCCGAGGTCGTCCCAGCGCAGCACCCGGCGCATGGCCCTGCTGCACAGCACCTTGGTCAGCGCCGACCTGAGGCCGCTCGCGACGCCACCCGAGCCTCCGCCAGTGCCGCCGCCGCCGGCCCTCCTCTTCTTGAACCCGTGGTTGCAGAGCCTGAGCAGCCGACGGCACGCGGCGGCGGGGCAGCAGCCGGCCAGTCCTCCTCCTGCTGCCGCCCGGCCGCGCCGGGGCCGCCTTGCCCTGGTGGCCTCGACGAGGAACGGTTCCTGCTGCTCCTGCAGCAGCTCCGAGAGCCTCCTCGCGGCGGACATCGCGCGCGACCTCAGCTCGCTTTCTCAGCGTAATGTGCGCGGGCACGCAGCAGCTCAGCGGGTGGTCAAGAACAAGAAGGCAGTAAAGGCACCACGGACGATCCTGCTCATCGCGAGAGGACGAGGGTCATGGAAGCGGCGCGGCGACGGCTTGGATGGGCGCTGGAGGAGAAGAGGGGTCAGGGGCGGCGCGGGTTCTTGTGCGCATGTGACGGCAAAGGCTTGTGGGCAGGGACGGGGATTCTCATATCGTGGGGTGGTTCGAGCTCGGGGGGTCCCCGGCCCCGCGGTGGTTGTTGGGTACAGTAGTGGCACTGGGACGTGCGTGGAGTGGGAGGGGAGTGAGTGGGGAGTGGCCGAGCGGGAGTGTGGGAGTGGGAGGGGAGTGCGTGGCTTGGGCCTGGCCAGTGGCCAGAGCCCGTGGCAACTGGCGAGCGGCCCCGTGCGAGTGCGAGGGGAGGAGGGACCGAGGGAGAACGGCGTGCTGCTGCTATCGGGTCGTCTGCAGACTGCAGTGAGCTGGTGACAGAGGCGGACTGATCTGATGCGTCGCAGTAGAGTTCGCCATGGCATCCCAGCAGGCCGGCAGGGAGAAAAGTGCGAGGTTTTCACCGCCCGTCTGGCGTGGTAAACTTTCAAGCGAATGCGAAAACAAGCAAACACTTGCTTCAAAATTATTCCTTTTACTGTCGCTATCCATCCCATAAAAACCGGCAAAATCTTAGGTCAAATCAGGTTAAAAAAACACAAAAGACGGGTTGTTGGTTAAAAAAAACACCGCATGTTTTTTCTACACCAGGACATGGAGGACAAAAACAATTTTTTTTGGCAACGGTAGTTGGTTAGATGGGCGTTGCTAAAAACTTGGCACGACATCTTTATTCTCTGATCGAAAGAAAGAACAAGGGTTATGCAGGAATTACTAAACAGTTCTTGGACCCAGACACTTAAGAGGGAAAACCACAATGACCACTCAACTTGAGGGAGTTCATCTCCCTATGGATTTGATTGCAATCCATCCACCTACAATCAGATGTGGGCGACGAAAACCCACAGAGATGGACTGCCAATGGACAACGCATGATAAAATAACTATATCTAGCGTAAAGTTCTAGGGGAGCTTCGAGCACTATCAGAACGTACAACATAACAACATCATCTGTCAAGCATGTGTTAAAACTAGTGCAAGTTCTTTGCCTAGACCGTGATCTGGAATGAAATCCTCATGACTGACTACCTCATACTACGTGTCGGGCGACAAATATATTGTCACTTTGCAATGGTCCTACGAAGAGTGGCATACACCTTTGCATGCACCACAAAGTGTTGACTATCCAGTCAAGTACTTGAATGGGAGCAATTCATCCTTGCCCACGATTCAACCAAATTTTAGCAGAGTCGTGAGAAAGTGTCATAATTGAAAGTCTCCCAAGAGCAACACCTTATTTTAAATAGGGTGAGCATATACACCATACGAAATATTTAGAAACAACACACCTGATGTATTTTTTCTAAACGCTAGCCAGACACCTCTCCAAGTCACCTCACACACGAAGAAGGACATCAATCAAAGAAAGTGGGTCTTTACCTCGTAAGTGTGCTAGTGGCTTAAGTTGTTTGATTGTTTCCTAGAGATACACGATGTGTAATGACTCCTTTCTTGTTGGTGCAGTGGTGTTTTACCCTTTATATTTTAAACTTTTCTTTACTACTTCATCCATTTCAAATTATAAAACGATTTGAGTTTTCTATATACATTGTTTTTATTGTATACATGCATAATGTATATCTAAATGCATAAGAAAAAAAAAACTACGTATCTAGAAACGTCCTGTGATTTGGATCAGAGGGAGTACTTGTTTTTTTTTCGAAAAGAAGACCATAATCAAACATACTATTAGATTCATCAAACGAGATACCACTTATCCCCTAGCTATATTGTCACCGTTATACTCCTATTTATGAGTTTTTATTACAAATGCTCCGAGGAACTCGTTACCGACTTTAGCGTACGAACGAAACCGACCAGTGGCCGTGGAAGCAGGATGCAACTACAGATTGGTGCGCGATCCCCGCACCAGTCTCGCAGTTTACTATCGGTGCCTCAGGTAATCATCCATCGAGTCAACTGTGGATCATTAGATGCCACCTGAAGATGCATCATATCAGGAATTCAGAAATCCAGAGACGTGGCCACAGTCCAGAGACAGAGTGACAGACAGGCACCGGCAGTAGGTATAGGCTGTGTTTAGTTCCAAAAAAAAAAAAACACTATGCAAAAAAAAGATTCCCCGTCACATCAAACTTGCAATACATGCATGGAGTACTAAATGTAGATGAAATTAAAAACTAATTGTACATCTTGGTTGTACTTTGCGAGACGAACGTTTTGAACCTAATTAGTCAACGGTTGGACACTATTTGCCAAATAAAGCCAAAATATGCTACAGTACTTTTTTTACACCTTTTTACACAACTAAACACACCCATAGTGGGGTAAACGGCGACAACGAGCGGGTGTTTAGTTTGAGGAGTTAAAGTTTAATAAATAATGTAGCACTTTCGTCTTATTTGATAAAAAGTTTTCAATCTTGGACTAATTAGGCTTAATAGATTCGTCTCGTAAATTACTCCTAATCTATACCGACATGCATGTAATTAGTCTATATTTAGTACTTTATATATTTGAGGGAACATTGATGTGATGAGAGTTAAACTTTAACGAAACGAAACCAAACGGGGCTCCAACGAAACGCCCACGGCATGGCTTGGCGGGCTGGCTGCCATGGCAGCAGGCGCCCTCAGTGAATTGCCAGGCTTTTTGCCCGTCCAAAATGCACGAGCTCGACTGCCGGTTCTGCGTCCACCGTCCAGTGGAGCCCAGGAGATTCAAACCCCAGGTCAACATCTTTCCTAATGCCGGAGTTACTAAATCTGAGGAGGCCATGCTCGTCACTCGTCTCAGGGCTTGTTTAGTTCATGCCAAAGTTCAAAAAGTTTTCAAAAATTCCCGTCACATCGCATATACCGACACATAAATGGAACATTAAATGTAGGTAAAAAATAACTAATTGCACAGTTTGTCTGTAAATGTCGAAACGAATCTTTTGAGTCTAATTAATCCATAATTGGACAAAGTTTATCAAATACAAACGAAAAGTACTACCGTGTTTTTTCAAACAAATTTTGCAAACTAAACATGGCCTCAGTGACCCGTGCAGCCAGCAGCCGAGCTGGTAAAAGTGTGTTTGCAGACAAACACCTAGTGCTAACAGTGCTGCACTTGCACGCCCCTACCGGCTTTTGCTGCCGGCCATGCATGTCCACTTGTCCAGAGCCCAGAGACCCCAGAGGAGCTCACTCTCACAGCCTCTCTCCATCACTGTTGAGCAACGCCCCTCTCCGGAGGGACAGCGCAAAGGGCCAGAGATGCTAGCACGAGCACCCTAGCAGCAGCCTAGTAGCACCTTTTTCTTGCACACGCAGCAGTCCCGGACGCGCAGGACATGGGGCTCCATGGCTAGTTGGCTACTGCTGCTGTCTGCTCCCACTCTAAGGCCCCATTTGGCGCATGGGAACAACAAAAGAAAATCAAAGGAATCCAACGACGTAGGAAATAAAAGCCAGTTGGATTCCTCGAAAGCACCAATCCAACCGCGCTGCTCACACACACATCACAAACGCGCGCGCACACACTCTCTCTCCACGCTAGCGACAGCACGCGTCACACCGCCGCAAGCTTGCCGCCGCCGCGACCCGCGAGGGTGAGTGCGAGCTAGCTCTGCCCTCGCTGCCGGCGCCGGCTGAGATGGACCCGCGCTTCCCGCTGCTGGCCGCGCAGGCGCCGTCCACGGGCAGCGTTGGCGGCGGCATCGCGCAGGGGCACCACCGGTGGGCCCACTCGGAGACATTCCTCCGCTTCTCCGACGACTCCCCGGCTGTCTCCGACCCCACCCCTCCGCCGCCGCCGCTGCCGCAGCAGCCGCAGGCGGCCCCAGCCCCGCCCGCCCGGCGGGGCTCACACGCGGAGCCTCTCCCTCGACGCCGACTTCTTCAAGGGCCTCTCGTTCCAGGGAGCCAGCGGGAGCGGCGGAGGCGGCGCTCGGCCCCAGCGCGAGGAAGCAGAGAGCAGAGCAGGAAGGGGAACGAGGAGGAGCGAGCTCGGCCGGAGAGGAAGCTCGGCCGTGCGGTGGTGAGCCGTCGAAGCCGCTGTTACCTCGGACTTCTGCCAAAACATGAGCTGGGGGCGGATTTTTTTTTTTCCTGTGTGATTGTGAGTGAACGAATCCATAGGAATGGATTCCTCCGTTTCTCCCGTGCGTTCCCAAACAAGCGATGACGTCATCAAATCCATAGGATTCGATTCCTTCGTTTCTCCGGCGTTTCACCAGTGATCCAAAGGGGGCTAAAGGATACTCTAAAGCTTTAGGCCTCCTTTGGAACAAAGGATTCCAAAAATGTAGGAATAGAAAAAACACATGAAAGGAATAAGAATGCATGTGTAAAATAGAGGAATTAAAACCATAGGATTCGTGGAGGAAGAGTCGTTTGGATGAGGTGGAGGAAAAATAAGGCCTCCTTTGGAACAAAGGATTCCAAAAACGTAGGAATAGGAACAGTGGCGGACCCAGGATTTGATGAAGACTAGGGCCATATTTCAATGTTGCATATAGGTCACACATAGAGAAGAGCAATATAACGTAAAAGTTTTCAAAGTGAAAAGTTTGCTTGAACTAACATAATGTTCTGCAAGAGTTCAAAACATAACTTCTAACATAAGAAAAAATACCTAAAAATTTGGTGTGTCCGTGCATCTTCCATGTCCTCATTATCATTCTTTGTTGTGTATTTTCTATTTTGTATCAATTGAGCAATCTGCAAATTTAGACTCTAATTTGAGTTTCCAATCCTTCTTTTTGCGAGTAATTTTCCAATCCAATTGAATCGTTAAATGTTCTTTTCGCGAGTAAGTTTCCAATCCAATTGAATCGTTGAATGTATGCAACTACTTAATGTCTGAAACTAAAACGTAGTCCTAAAGGTTTCAAATTTGGAATATACTATAGAATATAACTTTAGAAGTGAGAAGTGAAAGATACTGGCCGGATGGGGATATGCTCGACTGCTCCTGCTGCTCTCGCCATGCTGCTGTGCTGTTGCTACCTGCCTCGCTGCTCGCAGCTCGCTTGTCGCCGCCTGGACCCGGATGAGTCGTTGCCGCCGGCCGACTTGTTGCCTTGCTGGCTCGGACTCGCTGTCGCTTCCGCGGGGCACCGGGGCAGGGGTGGCCTTCCAAGGCAAATGCCAGCGCGGGCCGGTACTACGGAGGTGAGGTACGGCGGAGGGGGCCAGGCCACGGAGCTGGAGCGCAGAGCGGAGGGCCGGAGGGGGCGAGCCGGCGAGGCACGGCAGCACGGCGCGGTGCAGTGTGGGCGGCGGCGGCCGCGAGTCTCGCGACACGAGAGCGACGGAGCGATTCAGCGAGCAAGGCGAGCGCCGAGTGGATCTGTTGCCCTACTCCTTGGCTGGACTGCTTGTTGATGGGCCAAAACTGAAGACCTACTCCCATGGGCCACGACTAGGGCCATGGCCTGGGCTGCCCTAGTGCTGGGTCCGCCAATGAATAGGAAAAATACATGAAAGGAATAGGAATGCATGTGTAAAATAGAGGAATTAAAACCATAGGATTCGTGGAGGAAGAGTCGTTTGGATGAGGTGGAGGAAAAATAAGGCCCCTTTGGATTGAAGGAATTTTGGAGGAGAAATGAAGGATTCCAAAATCTATAGGGAATAACACTGTTCATCCCTTTGGCACAAAGGATTTGTGCATAGGAGAAATGGAGGAATGTTTCCTATAGGGCTGATTCCATAGGAAAATTGATGGAAAGAAACATCCAATCTGACCTCATTGTTTTGTGCCTGTCGCGTAGGACCGAGGCAATTTGGCTTTGACGATGCTACTGTAACGTTTAGGCAGCCCCACTTTGGTCAATGCTTTTCCGTAATCATATGTATAAATTATGTGCTTTTTATTTCAAATGGTAATTAACAGATTATTTCCTTTGCAAGATTCCTTTATTTTTCCTCCACCTCATCCAAACAACTCTTCCTCCACGAATCCTATGGTTTTAATTCCTCTATTTTACACATGCATTCCTATTCCTTTCATGTGTTTTTCCTATTCCTACGTTTTTGGAATCCTTTGTTCCAAAGGAGGGAGAATCTTGCAAAGGAAATAATTATCACATCTGTTAATTAATATTTGAAATAAAAGCACAAAATTTATACATATGATTACGGAAAAGCATTGACCAAAGTGGGGCTGCCTAAACGTTACAGTAGCATCGTCAAAGCCAAATTGCCTCGGTCCTACGCGACAGGCACAAAACAATGAGGTCAGATTGGATGTTTCTTTCCTTCAATTTTCCTATGGAATCAGCCATATAGGAAACATTCCTCCATTTCTCCTATGCATAAATCCTTTGTGCCAAAGGGATGAACAGTATTATTTCCTATAGGTTTTGGAATCCTTCATTTCTCCTCCAAAATTCCTTAAATCCAAAGGGGGCCTAAAGGAATCTTACAAAGGAAATAATTATCACATCTGTTAATTAACATTTGAAATAAAAAAGCACAAAATTTATACATATGATTACGGAAAAGCATTGACCAAAGTGGGGCTGCCTAAACGTTACAGTAGCATCGTCAAAGCCAAATTGCCTCGGTCCTACGTGACAGGCACAAAACAATGAGGTCAGATTGGATGTTTCTTTCCTTCAATTTTCCTATGGAATCAACCCTATAGGAAACATTCCTCCATTTCTCCTATGCATAAATCCTTTGTGCCAAAGGGATGAACAGTGTTATTTCCTATAGGTTTTGGAATCCTTCATTTCTCCTCCAAAATTCCTTCAATCCAAAGGGGGTCTTAGAGTATGAATATAGAGTAAAAACTGCTGCACTAGTGTTCTAAAACGATACTCTATTATTTCTCTCACTCTATATTTAGAATAGTACAGTGCTTACTCTATAGTATGCAGTGGCGGCCCCACTAGTTAAACAGAGGAAAAAATGCTATAACTCATAAAAAAATCCAAATTAAATTTCGATTGCACCATTAAATTCGTCTCAATAAATCCTTCAAAACTAGATCACACATGGATATATTTAGATAAAGTGACAAGTGAGTCCCACAGTGGATAGAGTGGATAGAGGATGATATAGAGGATAGATGGGTGCAGAAGAATTAAGTATAGAGGATGAATATAGAGATCCATGAGTGCGGATAGCCTTAGCTCCTGCAAATGATAGCGCTCCCCGCAAAGGCCATGAAACGTGTGAGCTATCAGTGGCACTGTGGCAGCTAGCGTCTCCGCTTCCCTGCTTTCCTTCCGCGCATTGGGGGCCTTTCTGCTGCTGAAAATTTATTAGTAGCAGCTGGCCGGAAGTTCCGAGGAGCCGTAGCCCGTAGACGATGAATCGATGATAGATCATGGATGGACACACAGCTCTATGGGTGGGCAGTAGTGGGCTGCATCAGAATTCAAGAAGCGGAGCCGGGAGCCCGGAGGGGATTGGTTGCTTTGCACTCTGACGCGTGAGCCGGTCCGGTGGCAGGAATCGGGATCAGAGTCGAGTACAGTAGGCAGGACAGACACAGCTCCATCAGTAGCTGGAACTGGAAGTAAAATGCTTGCATGCAAACGGGTCAGCAGGTATAGCAACAGAGGTGAAAACCGACCTGGAACATTTGAACAATGATGAGTGACTGGCTTTCATTTCATTTCAAGTGAAAAATAGAAAATCAATTGAACGATGATGGGTTTGGTAAGCCCAGAAGTGTGCAGAGCCTTTTAGGGCTTTCATTCAAGAAAAACAGGGTATCTATCCATCTTGTGCTAACAGAAAAGAAAAAAAAAGCAACGTACTGTACGCCGCGGTGCCCCTGCGCAGCCCCGCGCCCATTGACCGGTGTCGTGCTGGTCAGCTTTTAGGCTCCGCGGAAACGATCGAGCGCTACCTACCATACACCACTTTTACGTAGCCTTTCGGTATACTAGGACTTTTAGGTAAACGAAACGTGACTTCTTTGTTTCAGCGTTCATACAGCTGCCCATTGGCGCGTCATTTTAGGAGAGGTATATCTCACTCCCTCAATTTCAGATTATAAAATGTTTTTTAGATACATTGCTTTTGTTATATATTTAGATGTACATTGTATCTAAATAAATGACAAACGCTATAACTATAGAAAAGCCTAAACATCTTACAATTTAGAACGAATGGAGTATATTAGCACATGTAATAACCTACTCCCTCTCTCTCCCCCTCTCTCTTGTTCCGGCAGTTCAATTGCTCAGTTGCCCGTACTAGATGCCTGCAAAACCCTAGCTCTGGACTGCTGAAGAATCCGAATTTAGGGGCAAAGCTTGCAAAATCGAACTTTGCGGCAGGGCCAAACCGAGAGTTAGTTTTGGCAAACCATGGGTTTATGTGCCTCGTAGGACCTTGCACAATAGCATGCGGCATGGTCTTATCCTTGCGAACCTCTTTGTTGCGTGCCACCATGTGGTAGTCCTTTGCCTGTTTGCTAAGCAATACAAGTACTCTGGGTGAATGTCCGCTCAATTATATGTTAGTGTTGTAATAATGGCTCTATTTTGCGTCATTCTATTCCTTAGGCAAAAGCAAGTGGTTTATGATTTGCCATCAGGCCCGGCCCTAGGGGCGGGCGAGCGGGGCGGCCGTCCTGGGCCCCGAGCCATCAAGGGCCCCTGTATGGCTGTAGGTATATCGTATATACGAACGGTACTCTTTCAGGCTCGCAGCCAGAGACCTGCGCATTTGCGACGCCTGTAGCATGACTGCATGTTGTACCGTCCCACGTAGACTTTTGCACGCTCAAAGGATTTGGAATAAAAGCAACTGTATGCATGCATGTATTTTTGGAATAAACGCAGGGAGAAACGAGGCAATCAGTATGCTTTGTACTAGTTTTCAATCAATTACTAAATGTAATTTAAAAATACCAGCACATGTCTTCTATAAATATAAATGATGTTGTTAGTAGTTAGAAAATGAAAAGAGGGAAGGAGTTATCACGCAGAGGACATATCCGATATTTTTTTAAAAAATAATATAAACACAGGGAAAATATAGATGAATCATTAATTGTTGTGCGTAGGAGCAAACCAATAATACAAATCCCGATAGCAAGGTCTTACGGTAGATAAGAATTTAGACATCGAGGAGGATGATAACCATTACGTGACAAGATATTTTTTTTAAAAAGGTTTATGGTGCAAGGAGAATAGGTAATACATGATAAGCAACTATTTCTAGCTCAGCATTCAAATTAATACAAACGATATAAGATGTACATATGTTCTAAGGGGGCCTCAATTTTTGGTCTTGCCCTAGGCCCCCAAAATCTCAGGGCCGGCCCTGTTTGCCATGCATGGTTTAGTTTCAATGAAAACCCATCTCTTTTTTGATGGAGAAGAGATACTAGTGGCAACGTAACGTCTTAGATCTACTCTACATGATGAGTGTACTACATACTTTTAGCAGTCCACTTATGTTCTTGGTTCACATAAAAGGATTAACACCGCATTAGTGATACGGACTCTATAAGTCATATATGTTTATCTAATCTACCCTCAGGAAACGGTGACTCTTAGCACCCACAGTCCACGTCAAACACAAGCCACCATGGGTTTAGAAACTATAAGGCTGTTCTATCCAAACACCTATATTAGATTTAAAAACCAAATTATTTTGCACAATGGCTGTATTTATCCAATTGCTTTTAAAATAACGCTGGTGTCTGGACCTAAACTTTAAGCGGCAAGAACAAGTGGTACTTACCCCTTAAAAATAAATCCTGTGTCATCTGAAAATATATACTAGTTGTCCGTAGCAGTAGTACATCTTTTCAGCACAGCTCGCCTGATCTGATGGCCGAGAAAGGACCAGAATACACTCTCCGGTGCGGGGGCACAGCGGCACAGTCGCAGTACTCGTATCCGCCGGCCGGACCGCCGGAGTAGGGAACAGACTGCGCTGTTTGACTGTTTCTCTCCATCTTTTCGTCCATGTCTACCTCGCCACTGAAATAAAAAAGCAGAGCTGTCTAGTATCCGTTTCAAAAAAAAAGATGTGTTTAGTTCTCAAATTTGGGTTGTTAAAATTGACTATAGCGATATTGTAGCATTTCGTTTGTATTTGGTAATAATTGTCCAACCGTTGACTAATTATGCTCAAAACGTTCGTCTCGCAAAGTACAACCAAACTGTGCAATTAGTTTTTGATTTTATCCATATTTAGTACTCCATCGCAAGTTTGATGTGACGAAGAATTTTTTTTGCATAGTGTATTTTTTAATGGAACTAAACACAACCGAAATCCAGAAGCATTAAGCATAGTACGTACGTCAGTGGCATTGTTTTCAATGCTTGATTGGAGTGTCCTAATGTCCTTCAACTTGGGGTGTGTTCACTTCGCGAAAAGTAGATGAAAAGTTACTGTAGCATTTTCGTTGTTATTTGGCAAAATTTGTCCAATCATAGACTAACTAGGCTCAAAAGATTCGTCCCGACATTTACAGACAAACTATGTAATTAGTTATCTTTTTTACCTATATTTAATGCTCCATGCATGTGTCGAAAGATTTGATGTGATGGGTGGAAGAGGAAATATTTTGGGTTGGGATAGGAAGTGAACAAGGCCTTGAGTAGAAAGACGATTCTTTGTTGAAAGAAGAAGACGGGAAAGCAAATGGGCCAGTCACGCGACGATGCTAATGGTAGGCTTCTTTGGCCAGTCCACATCAGGCCTTGTCAGTTGGGCCAAGTCGGCAAGTCCATATAAACTCGTAAGTGGGCCACATATGTCAGCCTGTCATTCTGTGGCCCCCTCGAAAGGCCGCTCACGGCCGTGTTGCGGTGACCAAATCTGAACCGGTTCACGAGGGCGACGTATCGCGCTCGCACGCCGGCCCCCGCTTTCGACGTGGCGACGGGACGGACGGCGACCGTCCACCCACATGATCAACGACTAATCGCGGCCGAAAACGATGTTAACGACCAAAGCAGGAGAGCTTTATTTTAACGCCCAAGTTAACATTTGACACCATCTGTCTGCCATTATATTTCATCAGCACACCAGACAACGAGGCGGAGACCCATGCCACCAGCATCACATCAGACCGAAGCCGTTCAACGGACCCAGCAGAGTGATCGAAGGCAGTGCTGATTATCCCTCCAAACTGATAATCGTCGACCATTCTCCGAACCTTCTTGCGAATTAATCTTTTTCACCCATGATTTATATGTATCTACATGATTTCAGGACCTAGTCGGCCACTACATATATTTCCTTCACCATTCCATGCATTCTCCGATCAAACAAGCTCGTGCTCGCCGCACGCGCTAGCTGCATGCCTGCATTATTAATTCCTCGCCCTACGCGATCAGCGAGGCGATCGTCTGCTCAATGTCCACGTGCCTGACGGCCGCGCCGTCGTACAGGCGACCGAGGTCGAGCGCGCGAGCGGCGTGCGCGCCATCCGCCAGTTCGCGCCTGCTGAGCTCCAGGAGCGCGGTGGTGTCACGGAGCTCGTGGAGGCGGTGCTACTTCTGCGCGTAGGACCGCCACGCGAAATCCCGGTTCGAGATCGTTTCGCTGTGGTTTTTGACGGTTCCGGTTTTGCTACGGTTTTCACTCTAGGATACTATTCCCATCTCTTGGAACCTGAAGTCACCACCCTTGGACATGGTGATCGATGCCAGAACAAGCTTTGGAAGCCCCCTATTCAGAAAGATTTGCATTACTGCTTGTTAGGTTATCTGGACGACAAGAAATGCTGTGATCTTTGATAATGGACAAATCTATATCTATACCTAATATTTAAAAGGGAAAAATTCTATGTTTTTTTTGTTTCCGCTGCTTTTCTGTCTGCCGTTTCTGCTTTTCTGTCTGCCGGTACTTTTGCTAACTCTCATCGATTCGGTTTCCACACTAGCATGGACGACCGGATCGAACACAAATCTATTAACGCATGGTACATGGACTTTGCCGCACGAACGAGAGTCGAATCCTGCATGACCAGGAGTTTTAATCCCAACAGAAAAAAAACAATCGAATCGAATCGAATCTTAAAAGGGATGTCGACGAATAAAAGATGGGACTCGAGCAATATCCCATCCTAATAAGATTAAAATTCCCAAAAATAATTCCCAATCTGAAGCCTAACACAAATCCGTACAACGATTTGGTGCATGTAGATATACAAGCCAGCCTTCTCGATTTGATACCATGTAGATCCAGCCTCCCCGACCGAATCGAAGTTGCTTAGCTCATCGCACATGTAGATCCGGCCCTTCTTGACCGAATCGGCGCTGCTTGGCTCGTCGAACTCGGAGTCGGCGCTGCCTGCCATGACGACTTGGCCGAGGCTCCCACCAATGTAGCGCCCTACTCGCACTGGCACTCGCGCCGCTGCCGGTCGTCACGCGTCCGCGCCCTGATTGTGCTCGGGACCGCGCCCTGCTCACGCTCGAGCGCGCCGCCGCCGCCGCGCCCTGCTCACGCTCGAGCGACTGCCTTAGGGCCCTGACGAGCATCGCTCGACAGGGCCACGCGCGCAAGCTTCAGCCGCATGCGGTTCCGGCGAGAGGAGCTCGCCGGTGCCACTGCCTTTCCGGTCTTCACATCGTGCGCGACAACCCTAAGTGTTGCTCGACGCCGTTGAAGACGCCGGTGAGGAAGACGAAGAAACCTCTGCGCGCCACTACAGGGCAGCTTGACGAGGCCGCGCGCGGCCTCCGCTGCACGCGAACTCCGGTGAGCGGCCTGGCGGTGACACGGCTCAGCCCGCCGTGCGCTCTCCCGCCAGCGGCGCCCCTCAGTCCGGCCCTGCGCATCCCCACGCCTGAGGCAACCACCTGCGCCAGCGCTCCTCTCTCTCTAGCGGCTGGTGCGAGAAACACGGAGGGAGAAGGAAAGAAATGAGCAAGGGTTTGGGAGAGCCGGTGGTTTTGTTCCGCACAGGCAGTCGTTGGCCGTCGGATGAGATTAGATGGCTCAGATTGAGCCAAACCTTAGCAGGCCGGGCAGGGCTACGTGGCCCAGTGCAGATGCATGGCCCAAGCCCAGGTAACCGGGCTTAAGGCCCCTGCGGTCGTTCAACCGAAAGGCCATAAAGGGCCTCTCTGTTTTCAAGTTTCGGACCAAAATAAGCTAACAATTAAGCCTCAGATTTAATTTATTTTCAGTGCTTATAATTTACTATTTTATTTGAAGTTTTGTTTAAACACTTTAAGCACGGTTAAAATAAGTAATATTGTCCAGTATAAATTATGTCATCTCCAAATTTAAGTTTGTATTTTTCTGGGCATTTAACTTGGTATCATTAATTCTCCCTTTTAAGCATGTCTATACCTAATCTATCTATCTAGATATATAAGTGACCATGCAATAAACTGTGTCCCATGCTCCCGTTGCAACGCACGTGTATTTTTGCTAGTTAATATTAATGAATGGAAGAGATGCTTCAAGGAAGAGCTTGCCCAAGTGTGCACTAAGGCCAATCCCAGAAGACAAAACCCCACCTCAGGATCTGGAGAGTTGAGATAGCTACTCCATTTGAATGTGTTTTTCCTTTGGGCTTATAAGCCGTAACTTTTTTGCCTTCCTTTTTCCTTTTTTTTTGTATGTGTTGTAATTACCATTCTTTCATTTAATTTAAAAAAAGAAAAAAAATATAGGTAGGGTTCCGGGCTGATTCGGTTAAAAAAAAGACAAGTTCTTTACGGTTTCAGTTAACGTATATGAAAAAAGAGAAAAATTCATGTTCGGTCCCTCAATTTGGCGAGAGATGTCACATAGGTCCCTCTACTTTCAAAATGTCATTTCTGGATCCCTGAACTTGGCAAGAGGTGTCACCTATGTAACACCCGTGTTTTTGCATCATGTTAAAAACCACTAAAAATTTGAACTTTTAAAACTTTATAACAAATTAAAACCTTGATTAGTTTATTTCCTACAAAACCACTTTTAAATAAAATGTTTTCCAAAACATTGCATCAAAATCCACCATATGAATGTTTGAATTGTTTGCCTGCGTGACTGATTGAATGCTTGCTTGCTTGAATGTTTGATGTTGCCTTCTGGAATTTATTTGCGGCACCAAAATAACCTGCTTTAATGATAAACTGTATTCTTGACCTTTCCCTATATTATAGCAGTAGATAATGCGTCGTAGTTATAAACAATGCTTCATCACCTTCTGTGCTTAATTACATTAGCCATCGCATCACTAGATTATATGTTTAGTTGTTCTTCCTAATATTAGTTTACATTTAGTTAATTCCAATACGGTATGAAATCCCTTGCTTTTAATTTCGATAGTTATAAAAGAATGTAATATTTAGAGGTATATCTATCATGGTTAATTTATTATCTTTTGCTATCTCAATTATATGCTAGTTAGTGTCTTTGCCGTGAAATATATAGAAACACATACATCATATATATATATATATATATATATATATATATATATATATATATATATATATATATATATATATATATATATACATGCACTACCACGTTACTTGTTACTTGTTTACAGAAGAATTAATACATATAAGCATATATACGCATATACGTAGTACTTTGCCCGTTTACAAAAATAGAAATAGTAAACCCTCCTACTGTGTACGCCTCCCTCCCATGGGCCAAGTTCATCACGGCAGCAGCCCCGTCAGCTCATACACGCGCAGCGTCACACCGCGTCCTCTCCGTGTCGCCACCGCGAGAGCCGCGCCCGCGCTGCCGCTTCCGAGCACATGAGGAACACCGCGAAGATATTCCCATGGCGAACCGCCTCTCTGCGTTGTCGTCATCCTCCAAACGAAAATATCGGCGTTGGACTGTGCTTAACCGACCATGTTCCGTGTCGTTTCCGGCATCAATCTTATCCTCGCCGCGAACCTCGTAGACAGCTGGGGCATAGCAAGGACACGGCCGTCAGAGATATTTTTCCGCGAATCGCGTTCCTCGTCGCGCACGCGGAGCACGTCGACGGAGATATTTCTCCGGGCCAACCGCCTCGCCGCGAGCCTATAAAAGGCCGGCCATGGCCGTCGTCGAGGGCATCTCGCCAAGCTCGGAGGTGGGGGAGAAGCTCGCCTCTCCAGCTGCTTGCTTCAGCCCTCTCCTTCTCCCTGCTGCTCAGCACGCAGCGGCGAAGACGTCCGCGCTTCGCCGAGTGCCGTCGTGCCCGCTCGCCCAGTGAGTGAGCCGCTGCCCTGGCCGCTCGCCCACCGCGAAGCCGAGCGCCCGCCGTAGCCGTGCCCTCTGCCCGCTGAAGCCGCCGCCGCGCTCGTCCTTGCCAACCGACTGCCGCTGGAACACCTTCGCGCTGCGGCCGAACTCCGCGCCTCCGCCGCACGGCCCAGCAGCGCCGCCGCCCTGTGCTCTGCTCTCACCGGCGCATCCTTTCTCCTCCTCTGCTTGCCCACTCTCCCTCTCCTTGCTCTTGCCGCGACC
Organism: Saccharum hybrid cultivar R570; assembly: GCA_038087645.1. Taxonomy (NCBI): domain Eukaryota; kingdom Viridiplantae; phylum Streptophyta; class Magnoliopsida; order Poales; family Poaceae; genus Saccharum; species Saccharum hybrid cultivar. Next base: position 29,655,665 of record JAQSUU010000001.1, on the reverse strand, counting down.
CACGCGGACGCCGCCGTCGAGCAGCACCGCCGCCGAGCCGGGTGCCCTGTGTCCTCGTGCTCACCATCTCCCTCCGCCTCCTCTGTGCTCTCCCTTCTCACTCTCTGACCGCTCGATGGGGATGGGGATAGGAATGACCGACGATGGCATCCAATGCCAGCGCCTCAGCCACGTCGTTGTGGCCAATGGCCGAGCGACACACCCTCTGGTGGGGCCTACCTGTCAATGATTCCTCCTCCTCCTTTCTTCTGTGAACACTCGGTCCACAAGGACCGCAGGCAGGCGGGAGCAGGTGCACGAGCACAGTGCTAGGCCGAGCCCCACAGTGTCCCACACGTCAGCCTCATGGGTAAACTGCTACGCGTACCCAGAAAAACGTACACAGTAGACTAAACGGTAAGCTAATAAAATTCCAGAAAAATTCCTAATAAATTTCTAAATTAACTAGAGTAGTTCTAGATCGTATTTATATAGTTTGCACCCATATTGCATAGATAAAAATAGTAGAATTAATTTGCATGCATTATTTCATACTCGTTTAACCGGTAAATTTAAATATTTTATATCTTGCACGTCTTAATTCCAAATTGCATAATTCTTTCACCATAAATCATCAAATAATGGTGCCCATTTAAATTCTAGATTTGTTTGCCTTGATTTACTTTATTAGTAATCACGCTGTAGACGCATATATTAGATTAAACGCTCCGCAAACGATCACTTAGATATAACTACACGAATAAACATAACGTATACTTAGTGATACAATTGCATCCGTATAAATATAACCGTAGTAGTAATATAGAGGAACATAAGATATACCTGATAGAATTATAAAACACGCGTTAGAATTATAAAATGGACGCGCTAGGATTAGATATAACCAACATATATAGATAGTACTAATATATAAATGCAATAGTAATATAACATATGCGCGGTAGAATTAAAGTATCCGCATGCTAGTAATAAAAATATACATATAATAATAAAATGAAATATGTGCATTACTAATATAAAATATTCTCGGTAGTATTATAAAATATAATGTTACGCGATAGAATATGTATAAACCCAGAGATATAGTAGTGTACCGATAGTATCACCTACACACTATATATGGCTATGCCCGATACCCGGGAATACGTCCATGTATGGCTAACCAACCACCCACTCTAACCTAGCCCGTAGGAGCCACCTTGATTGGATGAAATACCTCTATCCAAATCTTACTTCAAATTGACATAATAATGATAGGCTAGTTAATGATTCATCGCCCAACTAGGATCAACCCGTCTAGGAACGATTGCTGCCGTGCTGGTTTGACATGCATTGATTGTTATTTTCTCGTTTGTGTGTCTTGTTTGTCGACGTTAGTCCGCGTAGGATCGGAGACGCAGAGATGACCCACGGGACCCTAGAAGCACCACCAACACGGGAATAATGAAGGAACGACAAACTTGGATATACTCGACAGCGAGCAAAGGCAAGTCCTAATCCCCACCTGTCTCATACATTTTCATTCCTTTGTTTACTCCCCTTCTACCACCTCTATATTTTGCTAGCCTCCACCATAACCCACCATACCCGACCCTACCAACTGCTAATCTTAACATATACTACTTATTAAATCCTCATTCATGGATTAATATTATTATGTGATTTATGAGAAGGTATTGGTACCTTGATGAGATAAGAGAAATATGAACTTGAGGATAATAACTATGAAACTTAAGTTGGTAAAATTGGACTAAACCTCGACAGGGGGCGAGTGGGGGTAATTCATGTGGTATGAGTTACCTTGGCAGGATAGCCTGTGTGGGATCCTGCGGGAGATACTCGCCTCGGTCACATAAGGACCGGTTCATTGGCCATCTCGCCTAGCTAGAATTCCGTACAGCCACATGTCTATATGGGTAGACTTGATCTCACACCCCGTTAGAATGAAGTATGATTTTCACTAGGAGGCCGGAGTGGCAACAGACTAACAGGAGAGGACGCGACTGCTGTGTGATCTACCGTGGTCTGATCGGCATGGTTGCTTTGTGGTCTTCCATGTAAAATTTATTGTTGTGCCGTGTGCGAGCACCCTTTTATTATTTAATCTGGATGCTATGTGATCATCCACCGGGTGCTGTGTGATCATCCAACCACTCGATATTCTAGGATGCTGTGTGATCATCTTGATGCTTGTGGGTTCCGGTCCCTGAGTAGTCCGTGGTGGAATTATATGGAAATCTAAGATAGCGCCCTCTCGGGTATGAGGTCTCGTTAGGTCTGTCTAAGCCATGACGATGGTATCGACTATGCCTATCATGTGGGGAAATTTGTACACCTCTGCAGAGTTTATTGAATCTATTCGAATAGCCACGTCCTTGGAATGGGCAATCGCTGGGATGAGGTCCCCAAATGATTAAACTACAACAACTGTGATACTCTGGTAAGATGTATTTATGAATTTGATAATCTATATTCAACTCGGGAACCGGTGAGGATGGTAATACCCTACCAGGGCCCAACCTATATTTATAACTACTTTACTCTACCACCTTTACCACTAACCACCTCTCTCTCTATATATATAGCCTCCATCCACCTCTCCACCTAAAGTTAGGGCTTGCTGAGTACGTATGTACTCACCCCTCCTCCACTCTATGTTTTTAGGAATGAAGCTACAGGAGTATATCTGAGGATGAAGCTACCAAGGACTACACAAGGATAGAACGCCTGGAGCACATTCGAAGACGGAGCCGTACGACTACACGAAGGAGTTACACTGGGACTACGACGATCGGGTTATAGGAATACGCTTAAGGAATATGTCTAGGGTTATGTCCGCACTCCAAGTTGCCTGTAGGAATGGAGCCACGTTGTTATAGGACCGCTGTCTTAGATCTCTGATATACAATGTAAGGCCAGTGGCCCAAGCTATGCAACCCGAACCATGTAATATATTTCTCTATTAGTAATAAAAGTATGGTTTTTGATATCAATCTTGTTCGAATTGTGCGTATTAGCTACTGATCCAGGGACTGATACATGATGCACAGTGGACCCTAAATTGGGGGCCCGACAGGGTGGTATCAGAGCTATACTTGGACTGTAGGACGAACCCTTAGCATGGACGTTAGTTAGGAATGCTTTTTCTAAAAACTATTTTCAAAAATCTTTGCATATAACCCTTGACTCTTACCCTATCCTGACCTTCTATTACAAAAACAGTTTTTCTCTCTCTTCTCAGCCCCTTCAAAATTACAAGTAGTATCGCTAGAGTAGATTAGGTCTTGGAGTAACCCTACACGGTAGAAACGAGAAAGTAGAACGTACGCCGTTTACGCTTGTTATATCTTGATTTACCTTTGTTGTTTGTTACAACTACCCCTTTTAGATCTCTCTCCCCACCTTGTGCTCTTCCTTCTCCCTCATTCTAGATGCACCTCTTGGAGATTATGCAAGGGAAGACTACTATCTAGGATATTTTGGAGAAGGCAGGAATTATTAGAAAATAATTTTTGGAAGACAAGATAGAAATAAGGAATCAGCAGTAACCCGATTGCTACTTGTGACAGTACAACCAACACATTGTCTATCCAGTAACAACACCAAGTGCCCGTTCCTCGTCACACCAGAGCTACTGAAAAAAAAACACAGCAAGCAACCGGAGAAAACCGTAAATTCTGCACACCACCACCATCCACGCCACCGCACACTTTTCCTGCACGCCGGTGCCGTCCCCTCAGTGTAACGCTGTTGTCCCCCACTGCACGTCGCACCACCACCGCCCCACGACGCCACTCATGTTGTCACCTCCATCACCGTCGAAAGTTGCTGCTGCTGTCCTCCACGACGCCGATTCCCTTGGCAACCGGTGCTGCTCAATGCCACCGATAATGGCACACACCCGCTCTCCTAACCCTGCTGTCAACCGTCTATAAAAGACGCCCCTGCTGCCCTTCAGAAGCAAGACACCCCACTCTCAACACTGATCACCCACCTAAATCTCCTATTCAAGTGCCAACTTGTTTCAAAAAAAAGCCAGAAGTGTGTGCTGCAAGCTGAAGAAAAATATCACGAAGAAGTACGTCGTCAGAAGCTAGAAGTTGAAGCCTTCAAGATGCGCTTAGAAGAAGATGAACTCGCTAAAGCCCTTTTTGCTGTCCTGATTCCAACTCTGATAGGACGACCATATTGTATATCCTTATGATGCGCCCACTACCTTATGAGAAGCCTTGAGTTAATTATTGAAATCAGAAAAGTGGAATAAAAATCCTAGAGATCTTGTTGGTGCTAAAATGTATTTCTGAGATTTCTGGACTCAAGTCATTGGAAAAAGAAAAGAAGAAAAAAAAGGGGGTGCAGTCAATACCACCATCACCAGCAGACCCTAGCCACCTCATATTTTTGGGATTTACAGTAAGCCGCAAACCGACAAAGACCACTGCACAGTTGTCAAAACTACACCCCGTCACAGTGCAGCACTGAGTAGTGGAACCCATTCCGACTCCACTTCCTTCCACCGCACACCTCAGGACCAGTCAAAGCGTCCCTTGCAAGCCTCACCACCGGCACCTTATAAAAGAAGGAACTCCTCTACCCTCATCATCACCCACGCCCACTGAAGAATCCCACTACCAGCTTTTCCCTAACTTGAGCGAAAGCAAAGCAACCACACCCTCAGCTTTTCACTCACAACCACCACAGTTGATTCCTCCCACACCCACAAATGGCCGAAGGTGTTTGGGTCAGTAGCTACTGCCTCCACACCGAAGGATTCCCCAAGCTCCTGTATGCCACCATGCAGAGACTTGGAATACAAAAGTGTCCTGAGTATGAAGGCCATGAGTATGAAGAACATGGCATCGAGCGCTGTGAAGTAACCATGTACGTCGCAAAGAGTGAAGACTTCCCCGACATAGCTGAAGCTTGGAGCATGACCGCAACCGGTTTTCGCTTCACTGACACCTACCAAGCCGTCGCCCGCAAAGCCCTGCGACACCTATGCCAGCTCTACGAAGAGCCCATCACTTGTACACCCATGAGATTCTTCCCACCACTGGAGAAGAACCGCCCTACCTAGATCACCCGCATGGAAGCCCTGCAAGAGCAAGAAGACAACCCCACCATGAAGTTCATGATCGACTACCTGCTCTCCCTCGACGAGCAGTACGATAGGCAAGCCGTCGGACTGATGAACTACATCCACCGTGCCCAAGTGGCCGTGATCTATGCCAGGAGCCTTCATGTAGAAGCACAAGCCCGAGTCACCGCTGATAGGCAAAAGCCCGTGATTTTGGAAGGAATTCCCATCCACCTGCCAGGAAGAAGAAGGACGGACCCTGCAGTACCCCCAGCACCACCACCATCGAGAGACTTCGACGCCGAGTCTCTCCTCCCGCTCACTCAACCACCGCCAAACAAAGAACCTGCACCTAGCTCAGTGAAAGAACCTCCAACACGCCGGAATGAAGCCTCCTTGTTCGACGAAGTAGACTAGTCCTCCCAAGGGAGATGTACTCGTAGTCAGCACCTCCCTCTTTCCCCATTGTTGTATTCCTCCCGTGGTAATCAAAATCTGTGTGTTTGGCTCACGACCCTGAAGCTTACCAAAGCAAGAGATGTTAAATAGGGTGTATGGATAAAAAAATCAGATAAATAGGGTGTACACAATCAAAGCATCATGCGCTAAGAAGCCAAGTAAGGATGATCACAAGATAAAGAATAATCTACACGGAAGGTAATCGGATCTAAGAAATAAAATAATCAAAGATTTAAGGATAAATCTTCTAAGTGGGGTAGATCCGGACCTCAATACAAGAAAAGGAAGAAAAGTACAAGAACATGGTGGAAATAAATGAAGCAGAAAGATGCAAGTTTTTGGGATGAGAAATGGAACCCTAAGAACACTGTGATTGTTGCTCAAAAAGAAGCAGAACCAGAAGATTGGCACCATAAACCTGGAAGAATTAAATTAAATAAGTTCTCATAATAGGGTGGATCATCAGAAGACAATCGATGCAACTCAAGACAAGGGTGATATGCTCAATTAGAAGAAACCCAAAGACCAAGACCTCTCAAGCAGCTCTACGACCATAAGAAAATAAAAAAAATAAAAAAAATACTTAGAAGATTAAATCTTCTAAGTGGGGTAGACCTAGACCCCTACTCAGGAATATAAGAGTCACCAATCAAGTGGGGTAGCCCAAGATCTTGAAATTGAAATTACTTAGGGGATCAGAAAGTCAGAAGATTGAGTTGAGTGACTACTAATATTACAAAAAAGGGGGGCATCAGGAAACATGAGCAGAGATGGATTTAACTTCGCCTCAAGTGTTACCGAAACCAATGTATGACAATGGTGACCTACTGCAAATGGGAAGACAATTTACGAAGACTGAATAATTCTCGGGAGGCAGTCCTGTAAGATAAAAAGGAATCTGCGATCTTTCTCTCTTTAGTTTCTTCTCTCCCTCTAGTTTCTCTCTCTAGTTTACTTGAATCTCGGGGACAAGATTTTTCTAAGTGGGGTAGATCTGTAACACCCGTGTTTTTGCATCATGTTAAAAACCACTAAAAATTTGAACTTTTAAAACTTTATAACAAATTAAAACCTTGATTAGTTTATTTCCTACAAAACCACTTTTAAATAAAATGTTTTCCAAAACATTGCATCAAAATCCACCATATGAATGTTTGAATTGTTTGCCTGTGTGACTGATTGAATGCTTGCTTGCTTGAATGTTTGATGTTGCCTTCTGGAATTTATTTGTGGCACCAAAATAACCTGCTTTAATGATAAACTGTATTCTTGACCTTTCCCTATATTATAGCAGTAGATAATGCGTCGTAGTTATAAACAATGCTTCATCACCTTCTGTGCTTAATTACATTAGCCATCGCATCACTAGATTATATGTTTAGTTGTTCTTCCTAATATTAGTTTACATTTAGTTAATTCCAATACGGTATGAAATCCCTTGCTTTTAATTTCGATAGTTATAAAAGAATGTAATATTTAGAGGTATATCTATCATGGTTAATTTATTATCTTTTGCTATCTCAATTATATGCTAGTTAGTGTCTTTGCCGTGAAATATATAGAAACACATACATCATATATATATATATATATATATATATATATATATATATATATATATATATATATATATATATATATATATATATATATATATATATATATATATATACCACGTTACTTGTTACTTGTTTACAGAAGAATTAATACATATAAGCATATATACGCATATACGTAGTACTTTGCCCGTTTACAAAAATAGAAATAGTAAACCCTCCTACTGTGTACGCCTCCCTCCCATGGGCCAAGTTCATCACGGCAGCAGCCCCGTCAGCTCATACACGCGCAGCGTCACACCGCGTCCTCTCCGCGTCGCCACCGCGAGAGCCGCGCCCGCGCTGCCGCTTCCGAGCACGTGAGGAACACCGCGAAGATATTCCCATGGCGAACCGCCTCTCTGCGTTGTCGTCATCCTCCAAACGAAAATATCGGCGTCGGACTGTGCTTAACCGACCATGTTCCGTGTCGTTTCCGGCATCAATCTTATCCTCGCCGCGAACCTCGTCGACAGCTGGGGCATAGCAAGGACACGGCCGTCAGAGATATTTTTCCGCGAATCGCGTTCCTCGTCGCGCACGCGGAGCAAGTCGACGGAGATATTTCTCCGGGCCAACCGCCTCGCCGCGAGCCTATAAAAGGCCGGCCATGGCCGTCGTCGAGGGCACCTCGCCAAGCTCGGAGGTGGGGGAGAAACTCGCCTCTCTAGCTGCTTGCTTCGGCCCTCTCCTTCTCCCTGCTGCTCAGCACGCAGCGGCGAAGACGTCCGCGCTTCGCCGAGCGCCGTCATGCCCGCTCGCCCAGTGAGTGAGCCGCTGCCCTGGCCGCTCGCCCACCGCGAAGCCGAGCGCCCGCCGTCGCCGTGCCCTCTGCCCGCTGAAGCCGCCGCCATGCTCGTCCTTGCCAACCGACTGCCGCTGGAACACCTTCGCGCTGCAGCCGAACTCCGCGCCTCCGCCGCACGGCCCAGCAGCGCCGCCGCCCTGTGCTCTGCTCTCACCGGCGCATCCTTTCTCCTCCTCTGCTTGCCCACTCTCCCTCTCCTTGCTCTTGCCGCGACCCACGCGGACGCCGCCGTCGAGCAGCACCGCCGCCGAGCCGGGTGCCCTGTGTCCTCGTGCTCACCATCTCCCTCCGCCTCCTCTGTGCTCTCCCTTCTCACTCTCTGACCGCTCGATGGGGATGGGGATAGGAATGACCGACGATGGCATCCAATGCCAGCGCCTCAGCCACGTCGTTGTGGCCAATGGCCGAGCGACACACCCTCTGGTGGGGCCTACCTGTCAATGATTCCTCCTCCTCCTTTCTTCTGTGAACACTCGGTCCACAAGGACCGCAGGCAGGCGGGAGCAGGTGCACGAGCACAGTGCTAGGCCGAGCCCCACAGTGTCCCACACGTCAGCCTCATGGGTAAACTGCTACGCGTACCCAGAAAAACGTACACAGTAGACTAAACGGTAAGCTAATAAAATTCCAGAAAAATTCCTAATAAATTTCTAAATTAACTAGAGTAGTTCTAGATCGTATTTATATAGTTTGCACCCATATTGCATAGATAAAAATAGTAGAATTAATTTGCATGCATTATTTCATACTCGTTTAACCGGTAAATTTAAATATTTTATATCTTGCACGTCTTAATTCCAAATTGCATAATCCTTTCATCATAAATCATCAAATAATGGTGCCCATTTAAATTCTAGATTTGTTTGCCTTGATTTACTTTATTAGTAATCACGCTGTAGACACATATATTAGATTAAACGCTCGCAAACGATCACTTAAATATAACTACACGAATAAACATAACGTATACTTAGTGATACAATTGCATCCGTATAAATATAACCGTAGTAGTAATATAGAGGAACATAAGATATACCTGATAGAATTATAAAACACGCGTTAGAATTATAAAATGGACGCGCTAGGATTAGATATAACCAACATATATAGATAGTACTAATATATAAATGCAATAGTAATATAACATATGCGCGGTAGAATTAAAGTATCCGCATGCTAGTAATAATAATATACATATAATAATAAAATGAAATATGTGCTTTACTAATATAAAATATTCTTGGTAGTATTATAAAATATAATGTTACGCGATAGAATATGTATAAACCCAGAGATATAGTAGTGTACCGATAGTATCACCTACACACTATATATGGCTATGCCCGATACCCGGGAATACGTCCATGTATGGCTAACCAACCACCCACTCTAACCTAGCCCGTAGGAGCCACCTTGATTGGATGAAATACCTCATTCCAAATCTTACTTCAAATTGACATAATAATGATAGGCTAGTTAATGATTCATCGCCCAACTAGGATCAACCCGTCTAGGAACGATTGCTGCCATGCTGGTTTGACATGCATTGATTGTTATTTTCTCGTTTGTGTGTCTTGTTTGTCGACGTTAGTCCGCGTAGGATCGGAGACGCAGAGATGACCCACGGGACCCTAGAAGCACCACCAACACGGGAACAATGAAGGAACGACAACCTTGGATATACTCGACAGCGAGCAAAGGCAAGTCCTAATCCCCACCTGTCTCCTACATTTTCATTTCTTTGTTTACTCCCCTTCTACCACCTCTATATTTTGCTAGCCTCCACCATAACCCACCATACCCGACCCTACCAACTGCTAATCTTAACATATACTACTTATTAAATCCTCATTCATGGATTAATATTGTTATGTGATTTATGAGAAGGTATTGGTACCTTGATGAGATAAGATAAATATGAACTTGAGGATAATAACTATGAAACTTAAGTTGGTAAAATTGGACTAAACCTCGACAGGGGGCGAGTGGGGGTAATTCATGTGGTATGGGTTACCTTGGCAGGATAGCCTGTGTGGGATCCTGCGGGAGATACTCGCCTCGGTCACATAAGGACCGGTTCATTGGCCATCTCTCCTAGCTAGAATTCCGTACAGCCACATGTCTATATGGGTAGACTTGATCTCACACCCCGTTAGATTGAAGTATGATTTTCACTAGGAGGCCGGATTGGCAACGGACTAACAGGAGAGGACACGGCTGCTGTGTGATCTACCGTGGTCTGATCGGCATGGTTGCTTTGTGGTCTTCCATGTAAAATTTATTGTTGTGCCGTGTGCGAGCACCCTTTTATTATTTAATCTGGATGCTATGTGATCATCCACCGGATGCTGTGTGATCATCCAACCACTCGATATTCTAGGATGCTGTGTGATCATCCTGATGCTTGTGGGTTCCGGTCCCTGAGTAGTCCGTGGTGGAATTATATGGAAATCTAAGGTAGAGCCCTCTCGGGTATGAGGTCTCGTTTGGTCTGTCTAAGCCATGACGATGGTATTGACTACGCCTATCATGTGGAGAAATTTGTACACCTCTGCAGAGTTTATTGAATCTATTCGAATAGTCACGTCCTTGGAATGGGCAATTGCTGGGATGAGGTCCCCAAATGATTAGACTACAACAACTGTGATACTCTGGTAAGATGTATTTATGAATTTGATAATCTATATTCAACTCAGGAACTGGTGAGGATGGTAATACCCTACCAGGGCCCAACCTATATTTATAACTACTTCACTCTACCACCTTTACCACTAACCACCTCTCTCTCTATATATAGCCTCCATCCACCTCTCCACCTAAAGTTAGGGCTTGCTGAGTACGTATGTACTCACCCCTCCTCCACTCTATGTTTTTAGGAATGAAGCTACAGGAGTATATCCGAGGATGAAGCTACCAAGGACTACACAAGGATAGGACGCCTGGAGCACATTCGAAGACGGAGCCGTACGACTACACGAAGGAGTTACACTGGGACTACGACGATCGGGTTATAGGAATACGCTTAAGGAATATGTCTAGGGTTATGTCTGCACTCCAAGTTGCCTGTAGAAATAGAGCCACGTTGTTATAGGACCGCTGTCTTAGATCTCTGATATACAATGTAAGTCCAGTGGCCCAAGCTATGCAACCCGAACCATGTAATATATTTCTCTATTAGTAATAAAAGTATGGTTTTTGATATCAATCTTGTTCGAATTGTGCGTATCAGCTACTGATACAGGGACTGATACATGATGCACAGTGGACCCTAAATTGGGGGCCCGACAACCTAGGTCCCTCTACTTTGAAAATACCATTTCTGGGTCTGTGAACTTGGCTTCGGGTGTCATCTGGGTCTCTGAACTTAGCTTCGGGTGTCATCCAGGTCCCAACGGGTCCAAACCCGCTATGGATGCTAACGTGGCTCGGTCCTACACGTGGAGCCCACATGTCAGTTGGTTAATATTTTTATTTATTTTTATTTCTATTTCAGGGTACTGTAGCTACAATATGTAGAATATTTCAAAAATTGTATCTTTTTCGTACAATCTCAGATGAAGATTATTTTTATATAAAAATTGTAGCTCTCGACGAGATCTACGACTTTCTAGTTTTGAGTTTTTTTTAATTTGAGGTAGTTAAGATGCTCAAAAAAATTAAATAAATTTTCAGCAGTATATTAATCACGTACAAGCGCTTGTCGCCTGAAAAAAATCATATCTTTCTTATATGCTGATAAATGGAGATACTTTATATATGAAAGTTGTAGCTTTTAATGGGATCTACAACTATATGGTTTTGAGTTTTTTTTTAATTTGAGGTCGTTATAATGCTCAAAAAAAATTAAACAAATTTTCAGCAGTATATTAATCGCGTACAAGCGCTTGTCGCCTTGGAAAACTCTTATCTTTCTTATATGCTGTCAAATAGATATACTTTCTATATAAAAGTTATAGCTTTTAATGGGATCTACAACTTTCTAGTTATGAGTTTTTTTAAATTTGAGGTCGTTCAAATGCTCAAAAAAATTAAACAAACTTTCAGGAATTAATATACCGCTGAAAATTTATTTAATTTTTTTAGCATCTTAACAACCTCAAATTAAAAAATTCAAAACTAGAAAGTCGTAGATCCCATTAAAAGCTATAACTTTCATAGAGAAAGTATCTCCATTTGACAACATATAACAAAGATATGATTTTTTCAAGGCGATGAGCGCTCGTACGCAATTAATATACTGCTGAAAATTTGTTTAATTTTTTTGAGCATCTTAACGACCTCAAATTAAAAAACTCAAAACTAGAAAGTCGTAGATTTCGTCTAGAGCTACAATTTTTATATAAAAAATCATCTTCATCTAAGATCGTATGAAAAAGATACAATTTTTGGAATATTTAAGGGATTGTAACTACAGTACCTCGAGATAAAAATAAAAATAAATAGAAATATAACTAATTGACATGTGGGACCCACACGTAGGACCGCGTCACGTTAGCATCCATAGCGTGTTTGGATTCGTTGGGACCTAGATGACACCCAAAAGCCAAGTTCAGGGACCAGATGACAACTCTTGTCAAGTTTAGGAACCCAGAAATAGCATTTTGAAAGTAGAGGACCTAGGTGACATCTCTTGCTAAGTTGAGGGACCGGCCATGAATTTTTGTCCGGAAAAAAAATATGGCATGCAGAAGCCTTACTTTAATAATATAGGTAGAGATTGAGATAAAACGGAGTTGTATACAAATTATATGGATAACATAGAGATAGAATAGGTTTAAGCATACTAGTCGGTCCCTCGTATAGTCATATTCTCCATGAGGACCACCGCGATCAAATTCAACAAATAATTAGGTTTCAAATAATCTCTTTCAGCAATGGAACTCCATCACGAATCTGAGCACAGCAGGGAAATTCCTCTCGAGATCCTACAGGACATCATGCTGAGGCTGCCGATCAATTAAGGACGTTGTCCGGTCATCCTGCGTCTCCAAGCTAGGGCGCCGCATCGTCACAGACCCCTCCTTCGGCAAGCTCCACGCCGCCGATCATGCCCTCGCACCCTCTGAGTAAACCGGGAGCCCGGCAGGCGCGACGAGGCCAGCTTCTTCAACCTTTCGTCCGGCATGGCCATGTGCCATGTCGCCATCCCCAGCGGGTACAGCCCCGCCAACATCTGCAACGGCTTCCTCTGCTTCAAGCTCGACGACTACGATCAAGTGCCGGTGGTCGTGTGCAACCCCGTCACCGGCGAGACGCTGGAGCTTCCAAAGGCGCCTCCGCTCTCCGTCTCCGAGGAGAACGACGGCGAGGTCACAGTCATGCAGAGACGGAACCAACGATTCTGACTAGGGCCAAACAAATATGATCATATTTTTTTAGTGTGCTAAAATATACGTAATTATATGATTCAACAACTTTTTAATATTTTACACTATTTATAACCAAAATCATAATATTTGATAAAAAATAGGTGAAAATTAATATTTTTTACCTGTAAATTCATATATTTATATAGGTATTAAATGAAACTTACTGTGCTGGGGGCACGGCCCCTGCCAGCCCCTGGTTCCGTCTCTGCGGCCATGCATCTGTCGCATCGCTTCATCTTAGGGTTTAGCCCGTCGACCCAGGAATACAAGATGTTCCGATTTTCCTTCGCACGATACTACTCACGAGGACATAAGACCAGCTACATGCTCCCTCCAGGTTGGTAAAAGAAGTCATTTTGAATAAGGTTTGGGTTAAACATTGGGAATATAAATCATGAATAACTTTTAAGCTGTTGAGTTTGGAAATGTGAAAACCATACGAATATATTTGTCTTGAAATATGCTTTCATAAAAGTATACATATATTACTTTTAAATAAATATTTTTATAGAAAAATAAAGTCAAAGTTATACTTTGGAGACTGTGTTGTTGGTCTAAAATGACTTCTTTTACCAACCTCGAGGGAGTATATAGCCGCCGTGGCTGGCGCCAATACTCTTACCTCTCCCAGTTTTGCCCATTGCACACATTGCCGCCGCCGGTGCACATCTACGACAATCTATACATTCCGGTGGAGACCGGCCATATATACACTGGGGGCCTGTTTAGTTAGCCAAAGAGGCCAAAAAAGTTTGTGCAGTACCCGTCACATCGAATCTTGAGACGTATGCATGGAGTATTAAATGTAGGTAAAAAAAAATAACTAATTGCAAAATTTGTCTGTAAATGTCGAAACAAATCTTTTGAGTCTAGTTAGTCCATAATTGGATAAATTTTGTTAAATAACAACGAAAAGTGTTACAGAAATTTACCCAAATTTTTTCACCATCTAATCAGGCCCTGGGTTTAGTTCACTGGCTGGACGGGATGAACGCGCCGCACGAATGTTGGTACTCAATGTGGCGACCGAGACGCGTTGCATGTACCGTCTGCCGTACAACTACTGCCATCATGGTTATCACCAGTCATGGGTGATGCTGGCCGAGGGCTTTGAGCTGAACGGGCAGATGTGCCTCGCCGTGAATGTCTTTGATGAGGCCTTGTTTAGTTTACCGAATCGGTAGCTCCCGATTCGATACAGTGTAACAATGTAGTATTGTAGCAATTTTATTTTTATTTGGTAATAATTGTCCAAACATTGATTAATTAGGCTTAAAATGTTCGTCTCGCAAAGTACAACAAAATTGTACAATTAGTTTTTGATTTAATCTACATTTAGTACTCCATGCATATGCCGATATTTTAATGTGATGGAAAATCTTCTTTTTGCATAGTAAAATTTAGGGTGAATTTAGGTTTCTAAACAAGGCCGAAGGTCCTCACCGCCAGCTGCAATTCTTTTTGTGTTTTTTTCAGAGTATGCGTGCCACACACAAATAAATCATAACAACTTGGGCTGGTTAAGGTGTGGCAAGGACGACGACAAGCTGCATTGGGATCTACGCTATTGCTTCGACCTGGGTGGTGAGTCCTTCACCTTCAAAATCCCAAGGGGTGCCTGGCTTGACCACGACAAGATGTGCTACCGGCATGGAAACTTCTTGTACAAGCATGACACTGGAGGATCCTCATTGTCTTCCAACGATGGTCTTCTGTTGTTTGACCAGAAATTAGAGCTCCCGCAGGCTCCATCAGCGTCTCCATATTCTTCTCGCTTGGCTTTGTTACCGTCTTGTCAATGGAACATCTGCGGGGGTTACCGACCCAGCTTGCTCTCCCCTCTCATCTTTGCATTGCCACCGTCCCAAGACGAAAAGGGGAAGAAACGACTGTTCGAGCACACCTTGCTACGTGCTGTTAGACAGGGTGTGTTCACTTCGCGAAAAGTAGCTGAAAAGTTATTGTAGCATCTTTCGTTGTTATTTGGCAAAATTTGTCCAATTATGAACTAACTAGACTCAAAAGATTCGTCCCGACATTTACAGACAAACTATGCAATTAGTTATCTTTTTTACCTACATTTAATGCTCCATGCATACGTTGAAAGATTTGATGTGATGGGTGAAAGAGGAAATATTTTGGGTTGGGATGGGGAAGTGAAAAGGCCACAATCTAATAATGCATAAGCATGATGGCAGATGCCATATTTCTAAGGACCAAATTTATCTTCTGCATTCGTTTAGTTAATGGAAGACGAGCCTTAGGCCCTGTTCACCCGGCTTATAATCCATCTTTTTCAGCTTGTTTTTTCAGTCGGAACAGTGTTTTTCTCTCACAACAAATCAGCCAACAGTGTTTCAGCCGGCTTATCAGCACAGCCGAACGAGCTCTTAGTGCTGTTCAAAGATGGTACGATTAAAAATTAATTAGAATATGTTTCATAACTAAATAAGTAGCAACTATCATTTCACACACTATTAATTAACCATCAGACTATTCTAATTGTCCAGCATGTTTTTATTCCAATTAAATCATGAAGGGCCAGCATGTCACACACATATAATTGCAGAACTCATTTACAAGTTACAAAATAGGAGCATATACTAGGTTAAAAATATGGCACACCAGAAACATCAGTCCGGCCTGCTGGTAGCACATCGCACAAAGCTACAAAATCGGGGATGGAAGTTCACAAATAAAGACGAGTTTAACAAGTTTAAGCAGGTGTACTGCTAGTACTAGTACAGGAGATGAGGCTGGGACTCCGAGTAGGATCGGATCACTAAACTAAATTAGTCAAAGATACATAACTTCACATAGATTGAGTTAATTTTGATCCGTAACAATGACCTTCTGGGTGAACCTGTGAAATTCCCACAATACGCATAATGGTATTGTCTCTGCATTATTGTAGCTTTATTTACAAGGTTTGTGCCAAGGTGATATACCAATAACTAGAAGTGCTCAGTGTCAAGCAACCAATGCAACCATAGCTTATAAGCAGACAGATTGGCCATGTAACAGAAGGAATTTCATAATCAGACACCGCATTAATCAGAGTCCAAATTCACAAGTACAGAAAAATTAGCATACCACCATGACAGAATTCATTCGGGCACGGCTAACGCCCGGACGTCGTTGCAACACCAAAACAAAACATCCGCAACATCGAAAATCTATAGTTGCATCATTGAAAATATGCGAAAAAATAATTACAACGTTCGACTCTGGTATAGAAAATTCCCGCCGCAAAATGAACACTATGTCTCATGCAACATTCACTATGAAACATGCATAAACAATAGTTGCAACATCGGTACTTAACCGGTACTTAACTATTGCAACATATGTCGAAGCGTCCAATTTTTTTAAGATTCCGGACGTCCTGCTCTTAGCATTACCGAATTCATTTTCTAAAATAAACCACCATGACGAATTGAATAAAATACATAGCTAACAAGACCATTGCATGTATATATGGCTGCTTGACATCCGTGCTACAGGGTTGATTAGCTTCATTGCCTTTCGATGTGGTGTTGTTAATTTATTGCTTGTCTAAACCGCCTCATCCACCAACGGAAAGAAAGAGAGAGGGCCAGAGCTAAAACTTCATACAGCTGTGTCTCACAGATCTCGTCCGATGATCCGAGTTTCCTTTTCCAATTTTAGCCAAAACAGAAACAGCTAGCTGTTTACATCGATGATGGGTGTTACAAGTAGGAGTCGTATACGAACTCTACAGATGCCTAGAGATAGAATAAGGCCATATATCCGATAAAAAAAAGAATAAGCCCATATATATTCTCCATGAGGATCAACGCAATCCAAGTCATCAAATAATTAGGGTTTCAATAATGTCTCTCAGCATTGGAACACCCTCACGAATCTGAGCGCAGCAGGGAAATCCCTACCGAGATTCTCCAAGACATCTTACTGAGGCTGCCGGCCAAGGACGTTCGGCCCTGTTCCAAAGGCGCCTCCGGTCTTCCTTTGCGGGGAGGACGACGGCGGCGGTCTCACACAACTGTCGCATCGCTTCGTCTTAGGGTTCAATCCGCCCACCAAGGAATACAAGATGTTCCAAAATCTAGATTTCCTTCCCACGATACTACTCACGGGGACAGAAGACTAACTACATAGCTATGTACACCCTAGGTAGCCGCTGTGGCCGGCGCCAATACTCCTGCCCCTCCCAGTTTTGCCCATTCCATAGTCTGCCGCCACCGGTGCACATCGGCGGCAATATATACATGCCAGTGTAAAAATGGGCATGCAGATCGAGCCCGTCGGCCCAGCACGAGGCCTGGTTTTTTTGCCCGCCCAAGCACGGCCTAGCCCAGTGGCCAGCGTGCCCGGGCTGGCACGGCCCGAGGGAGCTGGCCGTGCTTGGGACGCTACCCCAGCCCGGCAGGCAGCATGGCACTGCCCGCCATTTAAGGGAAGGCCTGGTGGCGGCCCGGTGAATTTTGCAGCCTGTCGGCCCGTTAACAACCCAGTAGCCCACTCCTTTCCTATCCTAAGCCTAACGCCCTAACTCCATCCCCCTTACACGGCCACCCCTCCCTCGCGCCTCGCAAGGTCAGGACGCATAGACCGCGCCTCCGTGACTGTGAGTCTGTCCATCCTTCATCGGTCAGTTGCCTACATCTATATTTGATTATCATCAGTCAACAGCCTTCGACAATTATTGGCCTTCATCAATCAGTGCCCTCCATGAACTCAGTGGCCTACATCAATATTTGATTATCTTCAGTCAGTCTTCGATAGTCATTGGCCTTAGTCAGTCAGTGCCCTTTAGAAGTTAGTGCCTTTTGCCTATAATTGGTTATCCTCAGTCAACAACCTTCGTCAGTTATTCTCCTTCGATAGTCAGCGGCCTTTATCAGTCAGTGGACTTCGTCAGTTATTTGTCTTCGTCAGTCGGCGACCTTCGTCAGTCAGTGGCCTTCATCTCAGTGACCTACATTTATAATTGATTATCATCAGCCTCCGATAGTCATTGGCCTTCCTCACTCAGCGACCGTTGTCAGTCATTGGCCTTCATCAGTCACCTTCATCAATCATTGGCCTTCGTCAGTCAGCGGCCTTCGTCAGTCATTGACCTTCATCAACCGTCGGACCTCACCAACAATCAGACTCCATCAACAATCTACATTCGGCAGCCACCCAACTTTCGAACCCTCTAACGCTAACATTTTTCCTCTTTTTTAGGTTGTATTATTCATTTTTTTTAGGTTTCTATAATATGCATCAACCCAATGTTAGTTGAGCTAACCTTCGCATGAAACTAACTATGCAGGTTCCCAATTGCTAGCCATCTAAAACTATAACCCTATTATTCGAGGGCATTATTCCTTATGTGCAGCACTTATATCTTATTTAAGCATAACTATCATTTTTCTAGGGTGCATGATATGTTTACCCCTTTAATATTTTCATACAAATGCATTCACTTGCATCATCACATACATGCATGCATTACATAAATGCATTGCACCGCGTTAGCCCGACGAAGACTTGTCCACAATCAGGTTAAAAAGTTTCAGAGACTCTCAAAAGCTTCAAAAAGCTTCTTTCGAAAAAGTCATGTCCATAATAATCAGGCATCGGGACCTTTGCTCTTGCAAAATCTTCAAAAAACTTAACCCCTCATCATAATATAATGACCAACCATGTTTTGTAGCAAGTAGACAGCTAGTGTCTTTTTGAGCGTCAAAAGACTTGCTAGCAAATCGATATTCGATGAAGCTACAACGCCCAACCTAAGTCCCTGAAAAATGCAGCTTATTAACTCAGCTGCATTTTCACACGACTTCTCCGTCTTTCAATAAAAAGGAACTTCATCGACACCATCGGCATCTACACTGACATCGCCTTCACCAAGCTCTTCGGCATGAGGGGCTTCACCACCATCTTTAGTGACTTCACCAACATCGCCTCTGCCAAAATATATTTGCAAGAGGACCTTTGCCAGCACCTTCGAAAAAATCGAAACAACTCGCCTCCGTCAACACGTCGACACGAGGGGCTTCGTCGACACCTTCGGCATCTACACCAATATCGTCTCCTCCAAACAATATTTTGTAGGAGGGCCTACGCACACATCTTGAGCAAACCACAATGACATGCCTCCCCCAACACTTCAGCAGGGGAGGCCTCATCAACATCTTCGACAAGCCTCTACGACTCGCCCACTCCACCAACACTTCAGCGAGAGGGGCTTCGCCATCATCTCCACCCACTACAACGGCTCAAGAGCCTTCATCAACACCTCCATCGTCAACGCTTATGACCACTTGCCACCATCACAAACTCAAGGGGCTATGTCAACTCCTTCAGCACAATGGCCTACCACACCCTTCATCAACCACTTCGGCCCGAGGGACTTACCAACTTCGATCTAGGCATCTACTTCCACTACCATAACTACGTCAACTACACCAAGCATGGCTAAGGATTCGGTCATGAGCATTCCACTACTATGACTACGCTGACTACACCAAGCATGGTAAGGATTTGGTCACGAGTGCAAGCCAAGAGGGGCTAGGGAGCACACATAAGGACCAGCCACTCTAGAGCATGAAGTTTTTTCCTAGCACTCTTGAGCAAAGATTTGAAGGCCTCGAAAATGAAGACCTACGCACCAAGAAGACAGAGGAGGCGATGCCTCAGAGTTGAAGACCTACGAAGGCCTTAGAAGCAAATATCTGCTCGCCAAGACAATACCAGAGGCAAAGGCCTCAGAAATGAAGACCTGCACACTGAGGAGATCGTAGAGGTGAAGACCTATGCGCCGAATGAAGCCGATGAACCATGTTGCAGAAGCAGTGAAGGGAACCAAAGTCCGAAGATGAAGACATTAGGAAAATCAACATCAAGGCACTTGGAGCTAGAAGTCTAAGAAGTTTGAACATGTATAGGCTAGAGTCATGCGCGTGCTCTTTTCTCCATGCCCTTTTTTGCACAAGGTTTTTGGGATGGAGTTTTTAGTGAGGCGTGCACGTGTTGGTTGCGAAGGGAGATCCTTAGAACCAAGGTTCGAGTTGTATTGTGCCTCTTCTTATATGAGCATCTACGAGATCATGTAGTACTGACCATAACCTAGTGGGTGAGGGGCTACTGTTGGGGGAAGCCCATGTGTGTATGGGCCAAACTTCTCCTTGAAGAGGCGTAGTGGGGGTTAGTGTAGTAGCTTGTGAAATTCACCCCCACCAAGGAGCCGTATGTAAATTGCCGTTGCCTATATAATGTCGTGAGCATGAGGGCAAGTGGGCTCTCTCTTATACTCATTTGCAAACCCTCTCCTCTCCACTCCACTCTCCCTCTCAACTGTTCAGAACCCGAGTTTCCAACAATCCTGATTTTTTCAAATATCACTAGATATAAGACCGAGCATGATTAAAGTAGGAGATGTTGTAAAACATACCTGATCCGTCATAAGCATGATATGACCGTATCTCAACTTACTTGTGTTATCATACTCAACACCATGTTGTAGACCAATAATCTTTTTAATGTTATTAATTTCATCATTATTCATAATTTGATCAATGCTTGTATCTCTAACATTTAATAATTTGTCTCTCAACGGAAATATTCCATAGTACTCTCCCCTATCTCCACCAGACCTGCCATCTGCAGGGGACCGAACTTTTTGGTTTGTTAATAAAATAAAATAAAACAAAATAAAAAAACAAACACTCTTACAAATAAGAAGGTTTCCATTACTAATAGCAAAGGCCGTGATTGAGTCTCCTTCGGTTAAAATCAATGTGCATTTACTAGCATGTTTTCCACCAGCAAATTTAGCATCCTCTAGTTGTGAAACTTTAACTTTTTTCTTTCTAACTACATGTGTTTTCTTCAGATCTTTTTTAATTTGGAATCTCTACCCATGTGAGAAGACTTTGAACTATTTTTTACTTTTCAACTGCAGGAAGATCTGATAACAGTGGCACAGTCAAGGTTCACAGCCCAGACTAACAAAATTGACTAAAATGAACTGATCATATACCCTCTTAAGAAAACTATCAAAAAGATTGTGCTTTAGTACAAAGTTCTTCGAGTGAGTTGTCAACCTTGTCTTGGTTTGTGAATCAAAAGTAGGATTTTGGACAACAACATTCACAAGGATTCATAACTGGCTCTTGATATTATTCAATGATAACTTCACATTCTTATGATGTTTTTCACAATAGCCATCAAATGGGTGGCTATTTTCTTAGAGACACAATCAACATAAGTACCACCCATAGTAGAAATCATATTGACAAAACATAAGTACCACTCATAGTAGAAATCCCATTGACAAAACTCAACTATGACAACCACAAAACATTAGTTAACTATCATTTCATAAGCCACTCCAAAAGAACATAACCGACATTTACCTACTGAAACCGCCCTTCACTTAGACTCAAACACTCCTCCCACTGATCATTTATTTTTTCATGGATTCTAAAAACAATAGATACAAATGCAATGTGATAAGAGACATAATTCAGTTTTTGTTTATGGCATTACACTCAAAACTGATGCTTCTACGAAACTTTAACAGTCCTGGGAAATTCATCAGATTGTATGTACAAGTTTGACATACTGTAAGAAGCTCCGGACATGAACACAGTTACCAACCAACTTGACATCTACTGTTTCCCCAAAAGTGGCAACGATATCAATCACTCTCCTCATGAGAGCCACATCATCCTCATCTAAATTTGTCATTTTAAATTTGGTGAGATCGGGTTTGAATGTGGCTTTAGTCCAATTTAAGCCCCTTTCGCAATTGGTAATCTGGGGCGCTTCCATCTTGTTCATGTTTTCAGAGAAAACCTGCATGCGCATTAAATACAAAAACATCAAATTTGTCTGAACACATAGTTGTCCAGTGTAACAATGAATTGATAGTGTCATGCAGATTTTAGCAGTAACATCTTTCTTGAATTTTTTTAGAATGAAGGATCATAAAAACCTTCCTGCTATAAGTTACCCCCCATGCCCAATTTGAAAACCCTAAAATTTTGTCGCAAATTCAGGATTTATTGTCGTAATCAATACTAAACTATGAGCATCCTGACTGCAAAACACTATCCTTCAGATCGCACCTGAGAATACATTTTGCCGCTCCCGTCGTCTCAATCGTGAACTCTGTGGAGTAGATGTTGGTGAGCTTGGCACCATAAATTTGATGCTTGATTGGAGTGTCCTTCAACTTGAGTAAAAAGACAATGACAGATTTTTGAAAGAAGAAGATGGGAAAGCAAATGGGCCTGTCATACTGATGGTACGCTGCTTTGGGCCAGTCCACATGAGGCCTTCTTGTCAGTTGGGCCTCGACAAGTCCATATAAACTCATACGTCAGCCTGCCATTCTGTGGGCCCCTCGAAAGGCCGCTCACGGCCGTTGTTGCGGAAAGCGAGAACGATGCCTCATGACCGAATCTGAACCGGTTCAGAGGGGCGCTGGCATGCCGGCCCCCGCTTTCGATGTGGTGATGGGACCGACGGCGACCGTCCACCCACACAATCAACGGCTAATTGCAGCCGAAAACGATGATGTTAATGTTAACGACCAAAACAGGAGACCTTTATTTTAACGCCCAAGTTTACATTTGACACCATCTGTCTGCCATTTCTTCAGCACACCAGACAACGAGACTGAGACATAGGAGTATATGCGTGCGCATGCATGCATTCATGCATGGCCCATGCCACTAACATCACATCACACCGAACGGACCCAGCAGAGTGATCGAAGGCCCAGTCGCCCAGAGTGATGATAAACTGATAATCGTCGACCGTTTTCCGAACCTTCTTTGCAAATTAATCTTTTCGCCCATGATTTATGACAAATATATTTATGTATCTACATGATTTCGGGACGCTACTGGATCGTCCACTGCATTTCGTTCATCATTCTCCAATCAAAGAAGCTAGCAGCATGCCTGCATTAATTTCTCGCCCTACGCGATCAACGAGGCGATCGTCTGCTCAATGTCCACGTGCCTGACGCTGCCGGCGGCGACAGCGGCCGCGGCGTCGTACAGGCGACAGAGGTCGAGCGCGCGGCGTGAGGCCGCGAGCCGGCGGGACAGCGCGGCGGCTTCGGCGCGCAGCCCGGCGTTGGCGAGCAGGGCGAGGGCCAGGCGGCCGCGAGCGGCGTGAGCGCCGGCCGCCAGCTCGTGCCTCCTGCGCTCCAGGACCGCGGCGGTGTCGCGGAGCTCGTCGAGGCGGCGCTGCTTCCGCGCGCGGGACCGCCGCGCGGACTCCCGGTTCGAGATCCTCCGCCGGAGGCGCCGCTCGTCGGCGGACTCCGACTCCCCCGCGGCGGCGTCGACCTCGGGCGAGGCTGCCGCCGGAGGCTGAGCTGTGAATGGGAATGGGCCGGCTGTGGGGTCGAATCCTACGAACCCGACTTGCGGCGGTGTTGCCATCGCCGCGAAGACTTGCATGTCCATGTCGATGTAGGGCATGCAACCTGCTGTGAAGTCCATTAGGGAGAGAATGGTAATTATGTGCTACTCAGAGGTGGAGAAGAAGAGGGCAGGGAAAAGGGAGGGAAAAAGTGAAGGGCTGCGGTATTTATAGGCGGTTTACGAGGGCATTCTGGTATTTTGTTTCTTCATTCATGATGTGGGTCTAAATGTTATAGTCATGTACAGTATAGTGCTAGGTGATAATGCAAGCTTTTATAGATTCGCAAGATTTGTTTTTTTTTTCAAAACACCGGATGTAAACTCATATGCAGGGGAGGTACATAGTCCAGCGGGTGCCGGCACACACATCAAAACGTAAAAATATTGATTATATCCAAATTGTCTCCGTATACATACACACTCATAGTATAATTACATGTACTTATAAGACTAACATGCACCTCTAATTTTCTCTGGTTGCTACTACATCCGTCTCAAAAAGAATACAATTATAAGATTCATGCCTATCATAAAAGATTAAGTTTGACCAAATTTATACGGAGTAGTGGATAGTATCAATATTTATGTCTTCAAATAAATTTATTGTAAAAATACATTCCGTAATTAATCTAATGATACTTATTTTGTATTATAATTGTTAGTATTTCTTTGTATAATGTTAGTCAAAGTTTAAATCATTTGACTACTCGAAAAACGAAAATTACATTCTTTTTTTAAGAAAAATTACATTCTTTAGATGAAGGGAGTATGAAATTATGAATATAAATGCATGATTACGCGCACTCTTGTGACTCCGACACTATATTTGAGAGACTCAGTCAATAGATTGGTAGATTATAACAGTCTAATACTAATAAAAGTCTCGTTGTCAATGAACATATTGTCTCGTTGAAAAACGGAGTTGTAAGATATTAAGCCATGTCATATGTTGTTAGAAATGCATATGATCCATTTTCTACACCGTGCTTGATTTTTTTTATCCTCGTAAAAGTTCCAGGTACAAACGTAGCGTATAGAAAGGTGCAATTATTTGAATGCACTTCAAGTTGTTGACAGTCTCTAAAGTTATGTTTCATCAAACTAAAAAGAGGAACAAAACATCATGGTTTAAGCATGAAAGTAATAGCGAAACATTTTTCATGGATTTAATTAACGTCCATGATAAGGCAAAGACAGTAGATGTTTTAGTAAAGATTCATAGATGGGGGTTGGTGGCGGCGAGGGAGTCGTTTTTGTGCTCCACTGTAGATGATTCCGATGGAAAACGACTCAAACCATAGGGATTTTATATTAAGCTTAATCATGAAGGAAGGGCGAGATATTTTATCGCCCGGTCATTCTTTGTTATCTTGAGGACTAAAGCAGATTCAGTTAGCACAGTGGTTAATTAATCTGATCATTCTAGTGTCGAATTCGATAACACGACTACCGTGGCTAGAGGTGGGAAGGACAATCCCAACGCTACCTTAGAATCAAAACATCGTGTTGATACCTAAATTGGCTGAATTTTGTTGAAGATGACACAGTGTGATAATAGGTACTTTATGCAAATTAGTGTAGCCAGATCTTATCATATGGGTCCTACATTAAAACCTCGGAGTCTCGGACCATGCAACTAAAAAACTCATGTTAAGTACTTGAAGTTTTAGCAAAATTGATTGAAATTTGTTGAAAATGACTTAGTGCGGCAGTTAAAAACTTTGTGCACATTTAGTATGGCAGTTATATTATTAACACTTCTGCGTATGAGCCCTACGGCAAAATCTATAAAAAAAACTCTAAGTTCACACAATAAAATTTAGCAAAAGATTGACTGAAATTTATATTTATTGAATATAATTGATTACAACAATAATTCAATTATTGTTGAAGTAACTATCGTGGATGATGCTTGTGCTCTCTCGGGAGGGCACTTCACGTAGGGACGCCACAGGTTGTGCAATATTTGTATTTCCACGATAGTGGATTTTAGGGTTAGAACATCTCCAAGAGCTTTTCTAAAATTTATTCTCTAAATTATCGTTTGAAGAATCATTTGAGTAAAAATCGTTTTCTATATCTTTATACACTCCAATAGCTTTTTTTTCTATATCTAGTGTGCAGTCTAGAGAACCATTATCACTCTCCATCTTTAGCTAGCGGGAGATTTGGAATAGATGATGGATGTCTATCACTACTGGATTCAGGCGCTTTGCCGAGTGCCTAATACACTCGGCAAAGGCTATTATGCCCTCGGCAAAGCCTTTGCCGAGTGCAGCACTCGGCAAAGAGCCGCCGGCAAAAAATGCGTCGGCACAGAATTCTTTGCCGAGTGCCTTTTATCAGGCACTCGAGAAAGACGTTGCCGAGTGTAAACACGGCTCTCGGCAAAGAAAAGTGACTGTGACGGCGCCGGTTCCGTCAGCGCATACTTTGCCGAGTGTCATGTTAGAGGCACTCGGCAAAGATTTTTTAATTTTTTTTCATAATTTCTTTGCCGAGTGCCCTACCAGGGAGGCACTCGGCAAAGATTTTTTAATTTTTTTTTTCGTAATTTCTTTGCCGAGTGCCCTATCGGGGAGGCACTCGGCAAATATTTTTAATTTTTTTTCATAATTTCTTTGCCGAGTGCCCTGTCAGGGAGGCAGTCGGCAAAGATTTTTTAATTTTTTTTTTCATAATTTCTTTGCCGAGTGCGCTGTAGGGGAGGCGCTCGGCAGGGCACTCGGCAAAGAGGCTAATTTTTTTGGTTCTATATTCACAAACACATCATATAAGAGATATATATCACATATGTGACATCACAAACACAATATAGCACATATATATCACATCCATCTCATGACAAAGGCAATACCACATATATATCACATGTCGATCACACAATATCTCACATACACGACATCACAAACATAATAGGTCCAATATCCATCGAAACAAGTTGATAGTCGATCACAGTGCATCACATGTCCATCAAGCGGTGAAAAAGAGATACAAACTAAACATGCAGAGGAAACTGAGTGCCTGGTGAAGGAAAAGCGCCGTTGCTTGCTTGTGCCGGAGATGGGTTATTCGAACCCGCCGACGGAGGCTGCATAAAGGACATATAGAGAGATTAGAGAGATAAAGGAATGATTGGTTTAACATGTTCAGCCCAAGAGAAATGAGGCAGTACCTAGATTAGGTGCTACAGGTAGTGATTACAACTCCGGCACTGCAGCTTCAGCATAACCTTCTTGCCCAGGGACTGTCCTAACAACTGCAGCAGAGGTTCTAGTGGCTAGCTATCTCTTTCTCAGTGGCAGCTGCAGAAAGATTGAAAAAAATCAACTGAGGAACCAGGATATTATCAAACAGCTTTTCTTTCGGTGTTCCTCTTTACAAAAAATTTTAGAATATTAAGCCACAAGTGTGTGCTAATTCTTTACAAGCACACTAATTCAACAAATGATAGATGTTGAATGTCAGTGCATCAGTTTTCAGCTATTTAATTGCTCAGCCACAGTAACATGCATTATTCCTAGAAGTTATTAGATATTTGAAGTTAGCAACTAGGATACAGCTGATCAGGATCAAAAGTAACGCCATGAAACTCTGCAGCAAACAAGAATTGAAATGAATAAAATTAAAGTAACGCCATGAAGGGAACCCTTTACTCTACAGAAAACAAGCATTGAAATGAATAAAATTTCCTAGTGCAAAATCAAATAATACAAATTTATGATGTCCAGCCAAAACACAGCCAAATTCTTGTAGTTGATAATTGTTGCATGGCTACTCTGTTGCCACACTCTGAGCTGTTGTTGTAGGAACCAATCCTGCACACAAGAATTTGCCAAAGTAATGCATGCACAGGCTAACTGAATTTAAGCTGTTCCTAGGACTAATCAACCAACACACGAGAATAGGTAGCTACTGGTGCTGCTAGCCAACACAGAGAAAAACTAGGACAGCTACAAGTTCAGTTGCAAAGGCCAAAGCTGAATAAATGAGCTCTCCTAAAAGCAACTTGACTAGACTAACATCTAACTAATGCAAGGAACCGTGCAAGTAACTAGTACCCAGCAGCCGGCACTTTGGCCAATCCAAAACCTTGCACAATATAAAAGGAAAATGAGAAACCTGGAAGTAGAAACATGATAAAAATTGTAGTTCACAACATATCATGCTTCTAGTTTACTCCTAGCTGCAAACTGTAGAGAAATGAACACACCAAAGTCAAAGACAGCACTTAGGCTTATGAAGACAGCAGCTCCATCATGCAAGATGTGGTTTACTTGTAAAGGTCATTTGATATGTACCAGGTAAAGGGCGAGGTTCAGTTGACACCTGAAATTTTAGTAATTCCAGACTTCTAAATCTACAAATAGTACATTCCAGACTCCTAGCTGAGATAACTGTATGCAACATACTCAAAACCATCTCCAACATACTCAAAATCTTAATACATCAGCATGCTCACAGGATTTGGCTTGACAGGTTTCACACAAGTTTTCTACTTGCAAACAGATTCTGAACACAGGTTTGTGCTTGACAGGTTCCACGCAAAAACTGCAAACTAATATCAATCAACACTTCTTGCAAGATACAAAAGCAATGATGTCCACGCAAGATACAGAAGCAAACATAAAGCAGAGATAAAGGCACGCTGCTAAATAAATTTGGAAAG
This sequence comes from Saccharum hybrid cultivar R570, assembly GCA_038087645.1. Classification (NCBI taxonomy): domain Eukaryota; kingdom Viridiplantae; phylum Streptophyta; class Magnoliopsida; order Poales; family Poaceae; genus Saccharum; species Saccharum hybrid cultivar. Next base: position 29,627,273 of record JAQSUU010000001.1, on the reverse strand, counting down.
CATTTCTTCTTCCTTCTTCAGCATGTCAAGAAGATCAAAAGCCTATACAGGGATTGTAGTATGGATTTTATAGCTATGGGATAAATTTCATGATAGTGATGTGTCAGTGTTACCAAAGAGAACAAGAAAGATCCTCATCGGCTTGGTATGCACAAAAAGGAGCATCACAGGGCACGTGGATAACTCCCTGCAGGTATTTAAGAACCTAAGCTAGTAGCTACAAGCATCAAATTCGTAAAGCTCCCTACAGGCATCATAGACTTAATAAATTAAAATTGGAGGTATCAGAGGGCAAATTCACATTTTGGAGAGTATCCAAATTGACAATGTCGTATTCATGTTATAGATCTACATATACGATGATTTAGTGAACCATATAATAGGCATCCAGATATTAGGCTAAAACATTTTACTTCAATGTTCTAAGCTAGATTTGGAACGGGAGCACCAATTATCCACCTACATAAACCTAATTCTGGAGTAATCAAATCGATCAAAACATGACCTATATGAGTACTAATTTTCCACAACTACACATCCAGATCTAAGTGGGAATGGAGAGTACAGCTAGTAGTGTGGGTTTGAGTACTCACCGTGAAGGTGCTGCTCAGGGGAAGCGTGCACGAGCGGATTCGGCTCCTATGACAAGATGGGTCGTGGGGCTCCGCTGCTCCAGCAAACAGACAAGGTGTAGGTGGCCGCGTCGTCACGGAGGGAGTTGGAGCAACCAGCGGTGCTCAGGCTTGCACGCAGTGATGCGGGAGGACATGCGCCCCGTGCGGCCCGCACACTAGAGCTGCTCGCCGACGGCAAAGACGGTGTCGGAGAGCTCTAGATCTAGGACTGTGTCGAACCCCTCCTTAGCATCAGCGGCGAGGGCGCACGTGAACTTGATCCGCGGCGGACACGCGCGGGCGGGTAGCGAGCGCGTGGGAGCTGCGTGCGCGGGCGGGCTGGGGCGGCGCGGGCGGGCGTGTGCGGCGCGGCCGGGCCGGGGTTGCGTGGTGGAGTGGCGGCGACACGGTGGAGCTGTGGCGGCGGCGGTGGGCGCTGAGCCGAGCGGGGTGGGGGCGGCCGCGAGCGTGGTAGGGTTTTGGGAGGGGAGGGTGGGGGATTTTGGGCCAGTGGCCCAATTTCTATTCGGGCTTTGCCGAGTGCTCCAAAAAGGGGCACTCGGCAAAGATTTTGTTAATTTTTTTAAAAAAATTCTTTGCCGAGTGTCCGATGATCTGTCACTTGGTAAATTAATTTTTTTTCTTTTTTTTGCCTCATTTTTTTCTGAGGCCTTTCTACAGTAATTGAATCTCAATTTCAAAATTTTGGACAATTTTGAGTATTTTTACTATATTTCTTTAATTTTTTTCGTTTCGTTGAATTTTTTCAAATATTTCAAATTCGAACTGCAGAAAATGAAAAATTTCCTACCTACAGTTCAAATTTGAAATATTCAAAAAAATTCAACGAAACGAAAAAATTAAGGAAATATAGTAAAAATACTCAAAATTGTACCAAATTTTGAAATTGAGATTCAATTACTGTAGCAAGACCCTAGAAAAAAATGAGGCAAAAAAACAAAAAAAAATTAATTTGCCGAGTGCCATGTCATGGGGCACTCGGCAAAGAATTCAAAAAAAATCTTTGCCGAGCGCTAAACGGTGGGGCGCTCGGCAAAGGCTAACGGCAGGTAGCCATCGTCACGCCGGCCACATTTGCCGACGGCCAAAATTTGCCGAGTTCCTGACCCTTGGCAAAGGAAAATTTTGCCGACGGTCCACCTTTGCCGAGTGCCCGGCACTCGGCAAAGGCTGCTTTGCCGAGGGCATTTCTTTGCCGAGTGCCGCTGGGTCTGACACTCGGCAAAGATTTCCTTTGCTGAGTGCCCGAGGAAATGCGCTCGGCAAAGCATTTTGCCTTCGGCAAAGCAGCTGTGTCCGGTAGTGCATATTTGGATATCCAATTGAAGAGATTGTTGGAGGATATATAAAGAGTCTCTTGGAGTTGCTCTAAGATCCTTGACACTAATCAGAAGCAAAACCATAAGGTGGTACAGTTGAGTGTTTTGCTAACGAAATTTGGGAAACCTGGTTTCAAGAAGGATATATCATATTGTTGTGAAGACATAAAACATATACCGGTCTACAGAATGCATATATACGGCCATGTTTTAACTCCCATGACCCATGACCATGACCATAACGAGCATCTGGAAACTAGAACGGATAAAGTGAACACAAGTTAATTCGCGGTCCTAGTCCTCCAAAAGTTACATGTAGGTTAAAAAAAGACGAACCTTTAGCTACATAAAAATACCAGCTCCTATAAAGCTTTTACAATGGATATAGTATATGCTTAAGTGCTCAACCACTAGGCAGCACCATCCCTCGTATGGGAACTCAAGAAATGCAGTGCACACACGCAGAATAATAATGCAGTGCTAGTGATCTCATGTGCCACCAATCATCAGATATACGTATACTCATTCGGGCACTCAAGGCCAAAGGCAAAACTAAAACCTGACTATGCGCATTAAGGTAACAAACCCGACTCTAGTAATATTAAATTGGTAATTGGTAACTGTATGGTTCCAATATTATTACTTTCCACTGATAACTCCCCGTATATTGCGCTTGCGATGAAAGTTTCTGCATTTAATTTGGCTAAAGCATAGTCTTGATTGTATCCAAGCGACCATGCGCATGGTCATGTGATCGCAAGAAGTTAACCGAAGTGGGTGGCACGCAGCGCAAGAGATGGAACACCGAAAGAAGAAGAGGTGCAAGCAAGCATGCATGCCACACTTCATCCATCTCCGATCCTTGAATTTTAGTGAATCTCTCTCTACACATTCACTGTCCTGTCCAACAAGACCAAGAACGCACTGCCCATACAGTTACCGGTTATGCTTTTAGCTGGCTTTAGAGCGGGTAACGACAGGTTTCGGGTTTGTTTCGCCAAAGCAAACAGTGTTTAATTTTCGTAAAGTTAGCCGGCTACATTCAACGAACCATTCTCACATATATTTTGAAATCTATGCTTGTTTATCTGAAATGCTAACAGTTGTGTTGGTTGTTGGGCAATGGAGACAGCCCACTTGAGCCTCTCACAAGAAAGGCTCCAAGCCTGCAGTGGACAGATGGCATCATCCCCAAGGTACATCTCTACATGCGTGTACTTTGTTCATCTAGAGTTGGTTGCAGGCATGAGCATGAGCAGTACCAATCCATGGCTTTACATCGCGTAGATTTAGCCTTTGAGCTAGGGGCCAAAGGATGCCTGCAATGCAATATTGTTGGCCAAAGAAAGCCAGACACATGGGGTGCACCAACATCTGGGGATGAAAGCGGCTCGCTGGTGCTTTGTTAAATTCGATTGGGTACCGATGGACTTCAGCTTTGAACAAGGTTTGCATGTGGGCGGTTTTGGTCTGGTCCTGCAATGAGACATGCATTGGGGACGCACATGCGCACTGGAACTGCTTCCGGGGATTGGAACAGGTATCCGTCGTCGGATCTTTGTTCGTCCTTTCGGTTACCCGTGCAACTGTGCTATCCTATAAGATGATGGAGGAATACGTATCAATGCGGATCAATGGATCCAAGCCGGGGCCACCAATTTGGGTTGTCTAGTTAGCAAGTAATAGCGTTCTTCTTTTGATTTGCTAGGGAGGGCTGAACTTCAATGTAATTCTCTTCCCCTCTAGTGTGCCTAAGGGCGCGTTGTGTAAACTCTAATTCTCCTTAATACAAATTAATGATACACAAACATTTTGTGTAATCGAGAAAAAAAGTTTAAATTAATGAATTTAGACCCTCTGCAACAATTAGGCCATTTCACCGAATTGTTAGAGATAGTTTCGAAGAGGCCATGGAGCACAGCTGCCACGGGCTCTAGCGACGAGCACACTAGACCACTTTGCTCATCTGGTCCCTATCCTCTCTTTAGGCGGATTGGTTAGCTGCATGCAGCCTATCAAACCTGCTAGATGGACCCGATATTGAATCCTCCAGAATCTTTCTCTAGCTATCGAAGAGAGCGGCGATTACAAGGCGGAAAAGCATTCCACCCATAGTCACAAAGTTCCCGAAACGATGGGTCGTGGAACGGGGATTGAGGAACGTGGTACTCTCTAGAACGCTCCTTAATCCCCATTCCCATGACATGGAACGTGGCACCGTACCACGTTCCTGGTGATTGTGATGCCACCCCCAATTCGGCCGGCTTCTCACCTCTAATGCTCCTCACTAGTGTCAAAGTGGGAGGGTGGCTTGGCTATCGATGATTGGTTTGTAGATCAACTAGATAGCTTAGTGGTTTTAGTACGTAGGGCTTCGATGCGAGGCCTTTGGTGTTTGTGTCCCTCCAAGCCTTCTCCAGTAAGGTCACGGCTTCCAGTACATGCTAGCTGTTGAGGTATTTATGTAATCTAATAATAGTTGGAGTGGAACAAGTATTCCCATATTAGAGTTCTTCGACCCACCTACTGCTAAAGCCTTGTCTGGTTATGGTAGTGTCGTTGCTTCTGCTTCTCCTCGCAGGGGAAGATGTCTCTTCCTCGAGGCAGCGAGGTCTCTGCCTAGTTCATTCAGTGATCTTTAAGTGTCTTGGGATCAGGATGGAGTTCGTAGTGGCTCGAAAATCTGAGTTGGCCCGTGGTGGTCTTACCTCGTCAGTTCTTTTGGAGACTAGTCTAATGATACAACTCTAAATTCATAACAAGTCAAATATTTTTAAATTTGATAAGAATTATATAAAATAGTATCAACACTTTCTGTCCCTAAATATGTTTACTATATTGGTGCTCCATCCGTTCGAAATGATAAGTCGCTTTGATTTTTTTTAGTATATCAATTTTGCTCTATATCTAGATATTAACATATGTGTATATATATAGCAAAATCTATGTAATGTTAATATTATTTATATGGATTTGGTTGAAATTGAAATTATTTAACTTTTTGCGAAGCAAAAATTGCTTTTTTGGACGAAGGGATTATTATTCTAGCAATAAAATACGTATAATGAAATTACTAACCCCAACAAGAACACCAGTTACCGCGTGGTAGATGCGGACCGCAATACTCATTCAAATAAAAAACAAGACACCAGTTAATAAACTGGTTATTTATTTTTAATATAATTATTTCCTTGTGAAAATAGTGTAGTTCAAGAAATTTATCTCGGGACTGTGCCAGGCTGGGAACGATTGAACGAAGGAATAAGAAAAGTAGAGTCTTCTAGGCTTCTCTCTTCTTCTTCTTCTTCTTCTTCTTCTTCTTCTTCTTCTTCATGGGGAGTCTTCTAGGCTTCTGGGCTCTGGTCTTTGGGCAGTCGGCCGGGCCCATAAGGCTAACTGAAGGTGCTTATTCCGGGCCGATACTGACACTGTGCTACAAAAGCTGTTGGGGTTCAGACTGAAGAATCTGATATTAGGCTTGGCCGCTTGGGCTGCAGAATCTGATAATGGGGCCGCCGAGGGCAATTAGCGTCGTCAATGCTCCTACAGAGTGTTCGCTGTCATGAGTTTCTCCTTCGTCAAATTCCAAGTCCCAACAGATTCAAGTGACCAGTCTGTGGGTGCATGGAGCGGGTTAGGTGTGGGTTCAACCCCAGTAGCAGGCCTAGCTTACTTCAACCCGAGGATTCATATGCGATCATTGATTCACTGAGAAGATTCCTCTTGGTAAAGTTAGCCCTGACCTGACGACGCGACGCAGTTTTAATTTGACAGTCAAAAGGAATTCCCAGTCAAAATTAGCAGGGCCATCCATGTGCATGATGCATGCTAACTCTGTTTCGAGATGAGCTTAAGCAGTGAGTGAGTGACGACTGATGACGGCATCCACTGAATTCGCCGACGCCCGGCCAACACGGCGATAGAGAATAATATGGCGCGAGCGGCGTTGTGGAACACGAGTAGCTCCCCGCCTCCCGCGACGCGACGCGATAGTGACGCGACGTCGCTGCAGCAGATTTACGCGAGCACGTTGTCACGATGAAGAAGCTGCAATTTGCTTGGTCCGTATGAACAGCGCGTGCGCGTGGCTCGATCAACGCGCTTCAATGAACTAGAAGTTGAAGGAACAGCAGACTTGGCCGCCCGGACCCCGGAGAGTCTTTGGGTCGCCGGCAACAGACCAGCCAGTCGCGCCCACACAGCCTTTCTTACTGCCTCGAGCCCGGGCATGGCAACAAGCATCCTGTCAGCTCGCTGGAGGCTAGCTGGAGCTACGAGCCTGAAGGCTATATATATCACCAACTTAAACACTACTACACGTACTTACTCCGATCCATCAACTTATATATATCACCAAGAATAATGTGCCTCAAGATTGCGTGCTTTGGCTGCTGCCCCCAAGACGACGACGACTACAGCCCGGTGGCCAACACTGTGCCGTGGCCGCAGCAGCACCAGGGCCAGGGCTTCGCCTTGGTGCCGCAACGAGGGATGGCTACGGCTCCACCGCCGGCGGCGTCGTACGCCCCGCAACACACGGCGTACACGTATTCGGTACCCGACGGGACATTTGAAGCGTCCGGAAGGCCGCGCACAGCACGCTACAATGAGCCGGCCGGAAGGCATTAGGACTTTAATTAGGAGGAGCAACGAGCATGCATGATGCATGCTTGCATTTCACCGGTTACTACTTCACCTATTATTTTGCGACACGGGTTTATGTAAACAAACATTGAATTACTTTTTAATGTAGTATTTAGGAAAAAAATCGTTGTTATATATCCAGCTTGTAAGAGTTAAGCTATACAATAGTTGTCTCCTGTTTGGCTATGAAAAAGTTTTTTATTATTATCTGGTACCATGTCTTACTTTCTCTTTCCTATTCCTCCTCATATACATTTTTGTTTAGGCTCACAGATGTCTATGCTTCCGTGCCTAGCTTGTTGTTTGCATGAGAACCAAGCTCTCTTCTCTTTTCTTTCCTCTCTCTTCCACATCAGCAAAAATATTGACTAGCTTGGCTATAAGCCTATTATTGTACCTGCTCTAAGAGGGCTTACTTGAGGAACGGTCGACCGACCAAGAGGGGAGGTAGTTGAGCAGAGGTAGACGGGTACAGGCAGGTAAGGCGAGGTCACAAAGAGGATCCATGAGGTCACACTTTGGGTGTTCAGTGGCGGAGGGGATCTCGAGGTTTGGGTAAAGCTCCAAGAAGGCTCGCTCGAGGTCACCCTTAGGGTGATTGGTTGTAGAGGGGACCTTGCGAGTTTAGGCAGTCGACGAGGAGAGCAGAGGAGCTCGTGGGTTTAGACAATCAGTGAGGAGAGGATCTCAAGGAAGTTTGGACCTCAACCAAACTTGGGGAAGATGGCCAATATGAAGGGAAGATTTGATGCAAGAGGATGAAAGGGAATGATTCTAGCCAGCGAGGAAGCCGGATCCTATGGTCGACGGCCAGAGGGAGGGTGGTGGCGGTGCTGGTGGCGCAAGGGAGAAAGTCGAGCCATGGGTGAGAAACAAATGGGGGAACAAAAGGAAATGGAAAGTAGAGGCTTTGGGCTGGAGCTCCAGGATTGACGACTGTGTGTGTTGTGGGTGGGGGGGAGGGGGATTTGAGGGCCTTCCTACTTTGGAGTTTGAGCGGGAGCCTTGTTGGAATTGTGTTTTTATCTGAAACCTTAAATTAGATGTATGGCGTATGGGATTCAGCAGGGGCACTTCTGGAGTTGCTCTAAGGTGTGTGACACCTTATACTAAAATAAAAGCTCGAGGTATTCTGATTTCGATTGTAAACCCATTAAATAAGTGCTAACTAACAAAGAAAAGGTTAACTTCAATTTCTTTTAGCAACTATGGAGCTATCCAACATGTCTAGATAATTTGAATATGCAAAATGTTTCACGAAAATCTATATTATAGCCAATTTCTCTTGCGCACCTATAAATATTCATGCTGGAGCTGCAACTTGCTTGTTTGGTACGGGCCTCCTCCTTTTTTTTACTGAAAAACGGTTCTAAACAGCTCCTCCTACTAAACCATTTGGTAGGGCTCCACGGTAGGCCGGAGCCGGAGCCGGAGCCGGCACCAGAGCCGGAGAGGAGCCCTTTCAAATGGGGCCTAATACAAGCAACCAAGAAGGAGAAAATGTGTAGTGTCATATTTTTTTGCTTTCCAAGGAGGCAATAAATTTTAAATTTGACAAATTATATAAAAAGATACTAACATTTACATTATGTAATAAGTATTATTACTAAACCATAGAATATATTTTAATAATTAACCTAAGTGAAGAGAACTTTTGATAAAACTAGTTAAATATAAGAATGTTTGATTTATTTGTTACTCAGTCCAAACCTAGAATGGCATTTTCTTTTGGAGGCAGGTAGTAGACTTCTTTAGAAAAGGTGCACACAAACCGATAGGCGATAGGTGACTAAGACCAGCGTACAATATATATTTTAAAAATAAAATGCCACCAACTAACATTATTTGTCCGCTTTTCAATATAAAATTTTTATTAGTCCTAAAGTTATATAATCACTAGCACCACAGCCGCACCTAATTAACTTGATGGCTCATGCTGTTTCAATTCGGTTAGTAGCTAATAATTGACATACTCATCATTCATCAATCACAGTGATTCTAGATGAAAATTTGTTTTATAACTTTTTAAAAAAAAAGAAGTTACAGATGTTTCATACTGAATTTGGACAAGCTTGAAGTTAAAAGAAGAAGAAGAAGAAGAATTTGGACAAGCTTGGAATACTGCTACCTCATACGCATCCACTACTCAAACAAAATGCAGATCAAAGTCGTAAAATTACTAATATATCACGCAGGAGGGTAGGAGAGGGGTTGTCGAATATTTCATGAAATTCTTTACCTTTGTAGGTGACCGAGAAAAAAAATGCAGATCAAAATCGTAATCCCGGTCCGGGCCTAAGTGTAACTGATGGCCCTAGATAGTAAGATCAGTTTATTGCACAACTGAAGGAGAGAAAAAAGGAACAAAAAAAACTAAGTTTAGAGGTATTTAACTTTGAATTAACTTGGATACAGTGAAACATCCATATATATACACTCATAATTTAAACAGAAACGTAGTTGGAAATAGCATTACAAGGACAAAACTTACTGAAATAGGACGAATGCAGCAGCTTAAGACGACGACAGCCAAAATTAAAACAGGCGAACAACTTTTTTTTTCTGAACAAAAATATATTAATACTAATATCGTACACTAAAAATCCCCACTACCAGTCCTCCTGCCCTTGCCGCTCCTCCTGGCTCCTCGCCTCTCCACGCCGGTGGCCCCGGCCGTGGAGTTACCGTTGCCGTCGACGTCGAACATGAGCGGCGCCTCCGAGTCCCTCTGCTCGTCGTCGAGGAGGTCGTCGTGCGTGCGCACGTTGACGCACGAGCACCGCTCCAGGGACGCGAAGAACACCGCGGCGATGCCGCCGCCGACCCAGCCAGCCACGCGGTCCAGCGGCGGCCATCCGCAGCCGTGGCCTTGGCCGGACGACGGCGGGCGGCGAGTGCGCGGCCCGCCTGAGCGGACGCCGCAGAAGGGGGCGCCCCACCTCGGGGACGCAATAATGGCATCGGAGGTGAGGGCTGGCATCCGCTCGCTAGCTAAGGTGAGCTCTGAAATGGCGATGGCATGAAACGCGAGCAGGCTTCAAAGGCCAACTAGCTCGGCCACCTTGAGGCTGTGTTGTTTGTTTAAGAAAGAGGAAAAAAAAGGGAGCGCGCCGAATGGTTAAAGGACGAGATTAGTGTTTCTTTCCAATTTTGCCCTTGGCAAAAAAATAAAAAAGCTGCATACGGTGCCTACATCTACATGTGTTGATTAGTGTTTCTTTGGTGCAGATTACTGTAACATCGTGTCTTGCACCCACGTTTTCTCCCTCACAAGGACGAGAATGGAGCATTTTCACCCTCACAAGGACGAGAATGGGTACCTATTTCCCAATGCAGAATTTCTCATTGACATCTCTATCATTATAATCACTATAATCACTATAACGGGGAGTCAACCTTATTCAACACTCGTTTGGCGAAGCTCTTGAGGCGGCGTGCTGCAGAGTTGTCGCTGTCCTCGGCCGAAATGGCGTCCTGCGGCGGCGTACTGAGCAGGTCAGCATCCGCCGTGGACTCGGTCGGACCAAAGCCTGATGGATAGCTCACCTCGTCTTCCATAGATGCATCAGAATCTGAGGGGACGGTCTGTGCCACCTGTCATGGCATGACCTATGCCTGCCCCTTCTTGGGCGATAGTGGAGGTGAGTTCGTTGCCAACTGAGCGAGGTGGGATAGAGCGGTACACTTCGTCGGGGAACGCCTGGGCGATCGTTGTGCTAGGACGACACCTGCAACCCACGCGAAGGGTGTAGGTGTACACGCAAGTGGCCTTTGACGGGGTCCCATCTTCTGGAGAGCCCGCCACTAGAGTTGTAGATCGGCACCGCACGTGGCCTGTCTCGTAAGCCGGCTCGCCGTGTCTGGCCCGGGCTCCAGCAGCGGCAGATCAGGAGTCGGCCAGAGCTGTCGGGGCGTCGATTGTCGACCGACCCTGATGCCTCCGTCGTCGTCGTCATCAACGGCCGTCGCTGACACGACTAGCATTGTCCAGCACAGCCCCACCAGAGTCTAATTAGGATAAGTTTGGACTTGGATTTTAGTTTGATTTATCCATATGGATTGGATGCTAATCCATTGCCACCTCATATGCTAGCCATAAACCTATTCAAGTCTTGTTTTTGTCCACGTGGAGGGGCCATGGGGGGTGAACGAGATAAGGAACCACTCACATTTGGGGAGCTTCAGAGAGGACAAGAGGTGATTAGCGTTTAGCAATCTTCTTCTGTAGTCGTCCAATTCGGTGGCCACCCATCGTAGAAAAGCAGTCGCAAGTAATAAGAACTAGCAGCCCTCGGTGTTTTTTTTGGTTGTATATTCTTTTTCCTTGCAGGATGATGGCATGGGTCACATCATAAATTAATGCCACGGACGTAAATAAATAAACGGATATAGCGCTGGAGTAGCATGATGATGTCCAAAGTGAAAGTTGCTCTTCATCATGGCGGCATTTTGCCACCTTTTTCGAACTAAAATTGCGTTATGCGAAATTTTTGCCATTGCGGTGAAACCCAAGTGATACTGTGAGAAGACGACGCAAATAAAGTAAACCCAAGTGAACTGGCTGTGTTTAGTTCCCTGAAAGGAGGGAAAAGTATACTGAAGCATGTTTTGGTTTTATTTGGCAAATAGTGTCTAACCGTTGATTAATTAGGTTCAAAATGTTCGTCTCGCAAAGTACAACCAAGCTGTACAATTAGTTTTTGATTTCATCTACATTTAGTACTCCATGCATGTATCGCAAGTTTAATGTGACGAGAAATCTTTTTTTGTATAGTGTATTTTTAGAGAAACTAAACCCAGCCTAAACTAAACCCAGCCTAAATTTGGCCGAGCCAGAAGTCGTTGTCGTACAGTATATATAATTCGTATATATACGCGGCGCCGGCGGGGGCCGTACGCTGTCCACTGCCCGAGACGGCAGCGCGCCGTCGATGCGTTCGGTAGGTCGGCAGGCGGTGGCTCGACAGTGCCATGGATGGTTCACATGAAAACTGGTGTGGCTTCGCGGTGCGTGTGGGCACGTACGCACGAGTGGCTAGTAGTACACGCGCGCTCCAGGCCAGGTCACGAGATGACGCCCGGCCCGGAGCCGTGACGTCGTGCAGCACCAGCAGCCGCGCCCGCAGGGTGCGAGGGCGTCCGCCGACCCGCCGGCCGGCTCGGCCGCACCGGTGAAAAACCACTAGATGCGTCTCCGAGGCGCGACCGGAATCGCGTGCAGGGGAGGGAGGATTCGCGGATCGTCATCGTTTACCAGCTCGCCCGGGCGCACCACCGATCACTAATGACAGCTGGTACCTTTACAAAACTGCAAACGGTTCCATGTGCCAGCACAATTTGAGTTTGGGAATGGCGTGACGCCCGAATGTCAGATGGGATACCTATTGTCCAGCAGAAACGCGCCGCACTTTTACCGTATCGCTACAATCTTTCACCATCTGCATCGTCCCGTCACGCATGCGTACCCGGCCCCTGTCTGCCTCGCCCTGCCCCGCCTTGCGCCCACCACTCCTTTCCCCTTGACCCCTCTCTCTCCGCACGAGCGGGACCTAGGAGCCGGGATGAGGACGAGCATGCCCCGTACGCAGGATCCCAGGCGCGCCGTGCGCCTCATCAGCCGGCCCCTGACGCGTCGTGCCCCTTCCCCCAACGCCTAGGCCGTGGCCCCATGACTCTCTGAACATACCTCTGAAACACGAAACACTTGTAACACAAAACACTAGAATGCAACATATTTCTGAAGCAGATGAAACATTTAGAACATACACTTGCAACATATGTATGAAACATATGCAACATCCAGATAAAAACACTTGGAATTTGTAACATGAAAATACTTACTGCAACATAAGAATGAAACAACTAAAATATTTGGAACATACTCTTGCAACATATGTGTGAAACATATGCAACATCTAGATCAAAACGCTTGCAACATACGTCTGAAAAGAGATGAAACACTTTGAACAAGCGCTTGCAACATGCCTCTGAAACACTTGCAACATATGCAATATCTCGATCTACTTTTGTAACATCCATATGAAACACTTGCAACATACCTCTAAAAATCTGAAACACTTAAACATACATTTGCAATATATGCTTTTAGCGAAACATCTCCTTGCTGCTTGGGAATGGAGGCTCGTTGGCGCATGGTGTTCACTGGTGTAGAGCTCGTCGATGGTGCAGAACTCGCCGCTCCGGTGGAGAAGGCCGCGGTGGGTTTGGAGCGAGCTGTCCCCGCTCTGGTGGAAAAGGCGGCTGGCACGCTGGAGAAGGTTGCAGCGGGGCAGAGGCATTGTGGAGAGCGACGAAGGCAGGCGGCCATGCTCGGGCACGATGGAGAGGAAGGATGACGGCCGGCCGAGCACGGTAGAGAGAGTCGTGGTCAAGCAGGCCGCGGAATAGGTGCGAGCGCTGCGGGGAATCTAGAGGAAAGGGAAAATGAGAGCAGAGTATTATTTTTTAGCGACGCGGTGTGAGTCTATTGGGATGTTCGGCCGGCGTCGTGGCCCAACAACGGTGGCGTCCGACGGATTCCTGTCCGATCGGATGCCTTGACCCAGTGTTTTCACTTGAGTTTCGGTGGTTTGCTCTTTAGCCTTTTAAGCACAAGCCAGCACAACGAATGTTGATTTTGGGCTTTTGACCTTTCACCTCTGTCCAAGTAGAATACGAACAGCCCAACAGCCCTCGCGGACATGTTGCCGCCAGCCGCGTTACGGTCGAGAGAAAGGTACGTCCTTCTGACGTCCATGATCTCACATCCCAATTGCGCAAAGTACAACAAAGCAAATCCTAGACTACTTTTCAGAATTTTGGAATGAAGGGATTTTACAAAGAATTGGTAACAAGATGAGAAAAAGCAATTGAACAATGCCCTGCACCCACTGTTTTAGGATATGCTCTAAGTTTTGATCCCTTTATTTAAGGAATGGGGGAAGCAAAGTGTATATAAGCCGAATATGAAACATTTATTATACCTTCAGTAACATTCACTGTGTACTGGTGCCGAGATTCATGAAGTGTTAGGGCTGGAACTTCAAATGCAAGTGCTTGTCAACGAATCATATACGAGTACAGTTACCGGTACCTGAAACGAACTAACACCACAACAGAGATCGAAATCATTGACTGAACGATTTGGAAATCACATGGGAGAGGCATGGCACCAACCACTGCACTCACACATTGTGTCTTTCAGACTCCACATTGTGCCTTTTAGGAACCTCATACATACTCTGCCTTTTAACTCCATTTCAATATATAGGTGGGGGCTTCTGTTGTTTGGGCAGGAGCGGAAGACTTGCAAGTTGCAACAGCACCGCAGTTCAATATATAGGGGCGGACCGGCGGTGCAGGGCGTATACGCGCCGGTTGGGCGTTGTACATTTATTTTTCAACTTTTATTTAAGTATTTATCTCATATTAGTTAAAAACTAAATATTTTAAAATTATAAGTAGTAACTTTCCCACGGCGAGTACTTGGTACCCGTGGTTAACCTCAAGCCAGCTCTTTTTAGATGGAGAAAGAATCAGTACGCTTGCTCGGCTGCCTACAAAGCTGAGCTTTTAACGCTATTGCTGCCGTTGTGGGAAGGATACATCTCACACAACTACTGTAGAAACAACCACTGTCAGTGGCTTCACAAGTAGCCAAATAGACCTAAAATATCAAAACCTAAAAAAGAGAAACATTTTAGTGATAATACATAGAAAAAGTAAATTGCATCAAATCTATTCTATTTCTATATTATAAAAGAACAAAGAAACAAAAATATCTCTTTCTTTAAGATATCCTACTCTTTTGGATGTATTTCAACTTGAGATCCTACTTTTTCTCCTCTTAGTTCATTTCAGAAAATTACTTCAAAGAGTTACCATAAAATTAACTCTGAGTAGAAAACTATCTTAGTTCATTTCAGAAAATCACTTCAAAGAGTTACCATAAAATTAACTCTTAGTAGAAAACTATTTGGCAAAACACCTCCTACATTCATCCTAGAAGCTTCCCTTAGTCCCTCAGTGCCCCACAATGGATTATGGCTTGCCACAAGTGGTGTGCGATGGATTTTGGCGGGATTCAATGCTGTGCAATGGGACAGAACCTAATAGCGGACGGTAACATGGACAGTCTGATTTGCGAAAACTGAAAACGAGATGACATGGTAGTTTCAAATATGGAAAAGAAAAAATTGAGATAGCCTGCTGTACTACTTTATTTTTTTGGAGGATTTTCTATTTTAGATAATGCTATAAGACAGAACCTAATAGCGGACGGTAACATGGACGATCTAATTTGCGAAAATTGAAAACGAGATGACATGGTAGTTTCAAATATGGAAAAGAAAAAATTGAGATAGCCTGTTGTACTATATTTTTTGTAGGATTTTCTATTTTAGATTAGATAATGCTATAAATCGTGAAATTTAGTATCTATTTTTAAAAACTAGCAAATATGCACGTGCGACACGCACGTGTTTATAAAAACTATTTCAAAGCAATAGAAATATTATTTGATGTATAATAAAGGTAGATGACAATTGTTTATTTGATTTGATCGGGGATTATGACTTTATTAACGATTTACTAATGATGTAATAAGATTGTGCCTAAATAAATTGATATAAAATAACGTAATATAAATAAACAAGCACCCCTAGATGCAAAATAATTATGACTTAAATAAAATAAAGTAGTAAAAGTTTATTTAGCAGGTCCATCTATATATAACTTTTTTCTTTTTAGCCCCATAAACAACCGTAACTTTATTTTTTTCTTTTTAATTGCTAATACATACACGGGGCTAGACTTAAAACTTGTGCACCACGTGCAACGCACACGCACATCTCTAGTAAAAAAAACGTGACTCCGTGGAGTACATTAGCACATGCCGTCGTCGCGGCGGGCCGGTGGCTAGTGGATACTGTAGATGCCCCTGGTCCGTGGGCACTGCCCCATTGCCAGCATTGGATGCCAAATCGCGTTGACAAAAACCGTGCACGGGTGAATGGGATCGACCGACTCGATGCCACTGCATGTATGCATGCACGCCCGCCCGCCCTGCCCGCCGCCGCCGCCGCGTCGGCCTGTCTGCATGTCGTCGAACGGCCGAGTCACTGGAGTCAGTAATACATGCACGGCCGCAGCACCGTCGTCGTCCACGCCGACCGACGCCCTTAGCCCCTCACCATACGTCGTCACCCAGCGAGTCAGGACGATGCGCGCGCGAGTACCATGGACTGCATGGACAACGACGACGTGTGCCTGCTGACAACGACGACGATCGATCACGGCCGCTCTGCCCGTGCCGTCCGGCCGGCGCCCCGGCCCGCGATCGACCGAGAGGCAGTCCACTGCTACACAACTGACCTTTCGTCGATCGCCCAAAATATCTTTAGTCTCGGCGATTTCGACGACCGAGACTAAATAGACTTTTAGTTCCGGTTTATGTTACCAACTGGGACTAAAGGTCCCTCGCCAACGGCTCTGTTGGCAGGTGCTGTCGGGAGGGACCTTTAGTCCCGGTTGGCAGTCCCGGTCGGTTTCACGGACCGGGACTACAACTTTTGTCCCAGTCCGTGGCACCGACCGGGACTATAGGACTGGGTTTAGTCCCGGTTGGTGTTACCAACCGGGATTAAAACCTCCCCCTATAAATTGAACCTCTCTTTTCTTCCTCCCTGCCCGAGCTCTTCCTTGTTCATGTTCTTTTTGCTTGTTCTTTCATTGTTCTTGCTTGTCTCATCTCCGGCGATCAATCCACTTCAAACGCTTCTACGCCGTCGTCGATTTGTTTGAAAGGTTGCTAGCTTCATCCTCCTATGTTTTAGCAGCACCATATGTAAATCCATGTTATGTATGGCTATTTTATTTCATATTGCTAGCTCCAATCACTTTTCATGTTTGAATTTTTATGAACGATGCTAATTATAGTACCTAGAAAGTAGTATACACATATAATGTTTAGTTCTATTATAGACTTTTTAGGATACTTTTTACTTTAATTTGTTCATGTTCTCATTTTAAAATATTAAATAATGTTGATTCTTTGTAATTTTAAAACAAATTTATTTTAACTTTAAAAATTCTTCAAATTAATTTTATTTAGAGATAAAATTACACCTCTTAATAGAAAAATATAAATTTTATGATTTTGCTATCTTTTTATTAACGTCCACAAATTAATTTTATGAAATAATGAACCACTTATAAAATTTTAAACTCAATTAGACAAGGTTGTATCGCGCTCTTTTCTCATGCTGAGCTTTTAATTATGTGATGCCATATAATGCAGATAATGACACGCCATTGGATGTACAATGCCGATCGCCGCTCCAACGAGTTCATTGAGGGCGTGCGAGAATTCTGCAGAGTGGCAGAGGAAAACAAGCAGGATGGTTTTATGTGCTGCCCGTGTGCCGTGTGTATGAATTTGAAAGAATTTTGTAGCTCAAGAAGTATTCACTTGCACTTGTTCAAGTCGGGTTTCATGCCAAACTATATTTGTTGGACCAAGCACGGAGAGATCGGGGTTATGATGGAAGAAGGTGAAGAAGAACAAGCGGACCCTGACGATGTTTTTACTCAATACTGTGACTTCGCGATGGAGGAAGTTGAAGAAGAGGCGGATGCAGAAAACAGTATTGCTGAAGATGACGATGCTCTTGGTGATGTCATTCATGACGCACAGAGAGATTGTGAAAGTGAAAAGGAGAAGGCTAAGTTTGACCAAATGCTACAGGATCACAAGAAGTTACTCTACCCGTCGACCGAAGATGGACAGAAAAAGCTAGGCACGACACTGGAGTTGTTACAGTGGAAGGCAGAGAATGGTATATCTGACAAGGCATTTGGAAAATTACTGAAGATCCAAAAAAAGATGCTTCTAAAGCCTAATGAATTGCCCACCACTGCATACGAAGCAAAAAAAGATCATCTGCCCTTTAGGATTACAAATCGAGAAGATACATGCATGTCCTAATGACTGCATCCTGTACCGTGGCGTTCACGAGAATTTAGATGAATGCCCTGTTTGCCATGCATCACGGTACAAGATCTTGCGAGATGATCCTGGCGATGTTGAGGATGAAGAACGTCCGAAGAAGAGAATCCCTGCCAAGGTTATGTGGTATGCTCAAATAATTCCACGCCTAAAACGACTGTTCAGAAACAAGGAGCACGCAAAGTTGTTGCGATAGCACAAAGAAGATCGTAAGGTGGACAACATGTTGAGACACCCTACAGATGAGTCCTAGTGGAGAGAAATAGATAGAGAATTCCTAGACTTTACAGATGACGCAAGAAACCTAAGGTTCACATTGAGTACGGATGTATTTAATCCTTTTGGGGACTAGAGCTCTAGTCATAGCACTTGGCCTGTTACTCTATGTATCTACAACCTTCGTCCATGGTTGTGCATGAAGCGGAAGTTCATTATGATGCCAGTGCTTATCCAAGACCCGAAGCAACCTGGCAATGACATCGATGTCTACCTGAGGCCATTAGTTGAGGAACTCCAGCTGCTATAGAGCAAACCAGGTGTGCGTGTGTGGGATGAGTACAAACAGGAAGAATTCAACCTGCGAGCATTGTTGTTCGTGACAATCAATGATTGGTCAGCTCTAAGTAATCTTTCAGGATAGACAAATAAGGGATATAATACATGTACCCATTGTTTTGGTGACCTTGAGGTTGTCTACTTAAAAAATGTCGAAAGGTCATGTACCTTGGCTATCGTCGATTTCTTGCTAAGAACCACCAGTTGAGAAAGAAAGACAAACATTTTAAAGGTACGGCAGAACACCGGTCCAAGCCAGGCAACCGAGATGGGGCAGAGGTATTCAAGATGGTCAAGGATTTAAAAGTAGTGTTTGGAAAGGAACAAGGCAGTGAACCTGTTCCAAAAGACGCTTCGGGGCGTGCCCCAATGTGGAAAAAGAAGTCAATATTTTAGGACCTACCATATTGGAAAGACCTTGAGGTCCGCCACTCGATCGACGTGATGCACCTGACAAAGAATCTTTGTGTCAATCTCCTAGGGTTCATGGGTGTGTTTGGAAAGCCTAAGGATACCCTTGAGGCACGAGAGGACTTGAAACGCATGAAAGAACGAGACAACCTGCATCTAGAGAAGACAGATGATGGACGTTATTACTTAAGTCCTGCTAGCTACACTCTTAGCAATGAAGACAAGAAAATCATGTTTGAGTGTCTAAGCAGCATCAAAGTCCCATCTGGGTTCTCCTCCAATATAAAGCGTATAATAAATGTGCCGGAGAAGAAATTTGTCAACTTAAAATCGCACGACTGCCACATGATTATGACGCAACTGCTTCAGGTTGCCTTAAGTGGAATTCTACCTCCACATGTACGTCTGGCCACCGTGAAGCTGTGTGCATTCCTCAATGCAATTTCTCAGAAGGCAATCAATCCTTTTGATCTAGCTACTCTACAGAATGATGTGGTTCAATGTCTTGTCAGCTTTGAGTTGATGTTCCCTCCATCCTTCTTTGATATCATGACACATCTCCTAGTTCATCTAGTCAAAAAGATTAATATCCTGGGTCCTGTGTTCCTACACAATATGTTTCCCTTAGAGAGATTTATGGGTGTACTGAAAAAATATGTTCACCAGCGGGGTCGTCCAGAAGGAAGCATTGCCAAGGGATACGGGACAGAGGAGGTCATTGAGTTCTGTGTGGACTTCATTCCTGACCTTGACCCGATTAGTCTTCCTGAATCACGGTATGAGGGGAGACTTGGTGGAAAGGGTACACTAGGAAAGAAAACATATATCAGCCAGGGTGATGATTCTTTCAATAAAGCGCACTACATAGTTCTTCGAAACTCCACTGTGGTAGAACCGTATATTGAAAAACACATGAATTTTGTACAATCCGAGAATCCTGGGAAGAATGAGGCTTGGATTACGCGTCATCACATGGAGACATTCGGTGATTGGTTGCACAAAAAATGTCAGGGTGATAAAACTATTGGAGATAAACTGTATTTGTTGGCTAGGCAAGCAGCGTGGCACGTCCTCACGTATCAAGATGGCAACGGGTACATACCCGACGGGTAGTGCTCACCCGTACCCGTACCCGCACCCGCAAAATTTTACCCGTCGGGTTACCCGTACCCGCATGCGGGTAAAAAAATAGTTCCATACCCGTACCCGCCGGGTAATTCTCACCCGACGGGTAACCCGTACCCGATAACATACCCGAAAATTACCTAAAAATATCAAATAGTCACATGCAAAAATAAATAATTCTAAGCTTCCAACAAGTTACAAACATGCTAACAAATATTATTAGCATCATTATAACAAAGACAATCTACTAGAAATACAGTGGATGTCTCAATGGGCCAAATTCATGACTTATATGCGCTAAAATAACTGAGGTTGGCTAGTTATTTTTGCGGGTATGTCTTACCCGCGGGTATGCGGGTATGGGTAGTATACACCCGTACCCGTACCCGCATACCCGATGGGTATAGGATTTTGCCCAATAACATACCCACGGGTAGAAAATTCATTCCATACCCGTCTCTTTATCGGGTAATACCCGTCGGGTACTCAGGTTTCGGGTACCCGTTGACATCTCTACTCACGTACAAAGGGTACGAGATAAATGAAAATACATTTTACACCGTATCCCAAGATAAAAAGAGTACCAACCAAAACAGTGGTGTCCGCGTGGATGCTACGGAACCGAATGGGAACATAAACACATATTATGGTCGCATAGAGGAGATTTAGGAACTAGACTATGCACATAATTTTAAAGTCCCTCTATTCCGATGCTAATGGGTGAAGATGAACGGAGGGGTATCAGTCGATAAGGAGTGCGAAATGACAATAGTGGACCTCAACAATATTGGGTATAGAAATGATCCATTCGTCCTTGCTGCTGATGTGAATCAGGTGTTCTATATGAAAGACATGTCTACAAAACTCACGAGAGGGAAACACGACGAGAAAAAAACCAACGAGCCAAAGTGCCACATAGTTCTTACAGGGAAAAGAAACATCGTGAGAATTGAAGACAAGTCGGACGTGTCAGAGGACTATGAAAAGGATGAACGAATCTCACCCTTCTGTGTGGCCAAAGACCCAAGCATCCTGCTCGCTGCTAAGGACACTCCATGGTTACGGAATGATCATAACCAAGAGCATTACGTCAAGAAAAAGTTTACCACTGTGCCCACTTGATATAGGTAGTGAACTCAAATTAATAATGTGTATTTGACATCTTGTGTAATATAATTGTAACATTATGTGTTGAAAATTCAAATTTGAGTGGTTCAAACTTTGCTATATGTGGGAATTGTGGATTTTTAACTACACTTTGCCAACACTTTATCAAATGCAAAAATAGTCTATGTATGAAATGTAGATCTTGATGAGTGGAACAATATTGGTATTCATGACTTTTCCAGTCGAGACCATCCAGGGTTCCGAAAACCAGCGTTTGGCTATGAATTCTTTCAAAATTCAAAATTGAGTGGTTCAAACTTTTACAAATGAAAAGTTGACCATTAGACCAAATGTAGGTCTTAATGAGTAGAACAAACTTTGTATTCATGAGTTTTCTATTCGAGACCATCCAGGGTTCGGTCAAAGTGTGTGTTTCTAAATACCAATGTTTGGACTTTGGTCAAACTTAGTCAAATGACCTATTTGATGACTTCAAATGAAAAACTTTTGAATACCAAGTTGTTAGAGCTCATCAAGATCTACATTTCATGCATGGACCATATTTTCATCTGGATAAATTTTTGCAAATCCCAGGCACATGTTTTCAAAAATCAAAGACGGGTTTTGGTCAGAATTGGTCAAATGACAGACTAAATGACTTGAAATGAAAAACTTTGGAATACCAAGTTGTTTAAGCTCATCAAGATCCAAACTTTTTATATAGACCATTTTTCCTATTTGAAAAAGTTTAAATAAACAATACTCACCAAATCTTGAATCTCACACAAACTATATGAAACTATATGTGGGAATTGTGGATTTTCAACTACACTTTGCCAACACTTTGTCAAATACAAAAATGGTCTATGTATGAAATATAGATCTTGATGAGTGGAACAAACTTTGTATTCATGACTTTTCCAGTCAAGACCATCCAGGGTTCCAAAAACCAACGTGTATCTCTGAAAATTTTAAATTTTTAAATTTAGACAATTAATGTCGCGCATTTGGATAATTATTATTGAAGAAACAAAAGTTTAACGTCCAAATGACCCAAAAACAAATTTTCTATCGAAAGCCAACAATTTTATATATTTTAATTTCCTATTTTATTTTTGCATTAACACAATATTCATTATAAATAACATTTATTTTGGATAATATAAAATATTTGAAAAAAATAATGTTTACAATTTATGTAATGCACAATAGAGTCAAACTAAACTAATGTGTATTTTTAAAAAAAATTATGATAAATATTTAATTTACTATGTATTTAGAAAGATAAAAGGAAAAAAGGTGAAAAATAAAATCCACCAAATTTTGGCGCCTAAACAGGCGCCAGAATTTGGTGGAGGGACCTTTAGTCCCGGGCCTGGCCACCGCCCGAAACTAAAAGGGGCTTTAGTCCCGGTTCGTGGCTGAAACCGGGACTAAAGCCCCTTTAGTCCCGGGCGGTGGCCAGGCCCGGGACTAAAGGTCCCTGGCCTATAAAGCCCCGCCTTCTTCCTCCTCCTCCTCCCCACCCGTGCGTAGACACACGAACCGTCGCCTCGATCTCCATCTCCCCGAGCACCGCCGCCCGAGCACCGCCGCGCGCCGCCCCGAGAACCGCCGCGCGCCGCAGTGTTCGTCTCCGCGCACGTCCGTTGGGCGCTGCTGCTGCCCCAAGGCCGCTGCTGTTGTGCCCCATTGCCAGAGCCGAGCTGCTGCTTCCGGCGCCGCCGCGCTGCTGCTTCTGGCGTCGGCGCCCGCCTGCGGCGGATATATATATATATATATATATATATATATATATATATATATATATATATATATATATATATATATATATATATATATATATATATATATATATATATATATTGCATCGATTATTCATGTACGATATGTATATTTTAGAAGAACTTAAGTTAATATACATGTTGTGTCCATTTTGGAAGCCTCAACCTTAGCACTTAATTTTGCATGATAATTGTGTTGACGTTATCATTTTTAGCCCTTCTTCACTCTTCCTCACTACCTGCATATATATATCTAGGAAAACTATTAAACCTGAAATTTGAATAGTTTTTTCATGAGTTAAAATTATCTATTTTAATTAAGAAATGCAACTTGTGATAGATTTACTTGTTATTAGATGTATTAAGTTAGTAGGAGTTATCGATACCGTTGTTGCATGATTATCTTGATCTACACTTATATCCAGATGATATTCCACTAATATGTGTAAGTCGATCTCTTATGCTTAGTAATACCTAAACCCTAAATTGTAAACCCTAAACCCTAAACCCTGAACTGTAAACCCTAAACCCTAAATATTTTTTGCAGAAATGGCCGACCTGAGAGAAGACGAAGAAATATTGTTGAACATGATCCGCGGTAGCGCTGAAGAAGGTCGTTATGATGATCGTGAAGGCAATGAGAACTCTGAGGGCATCGATGATGGTTCTCAGTACTTGGTCGACCCAAATGACCAAGACAATGTTGGCGAGGTCTGTAATATATGCAGCCTCCTATGTTTATATACATGAAATTCAAAAAAAATCCTTTATTAATTGTCTTATTTCTGCCTACATAGCCCTCTATCTCAACAACAACCACGGGGACCAGCAAAAAAGTACGAGGCCCGAAGAAGCCGATGGAGAGTCGGTTGGTTATCACGGATTTCGACGAGAGAACAGGCCAGCCACGTGGACCTCATGCAAGGGCCTTTGTCAACCACTTAGGGTACCTTGCCTGGGATAGGATCCCGATCAATGTCCGTGAATGGAAGAAAAATAAGCAATACCTAGAAATTAGTTATGTCTCCGACCGTGACAAGGAACTAGTTTGGGGTGACGTGTTGCAACATTTCATGCGAGACACAAACGATGAACAGTTGAAGGAAAGAGTTCAGGATTGGTCTATGAAGAAGATGGACACACAATTCCAGTGCTATAAGAAGAATCTATATAACGACTATATCAAGAAGAACAAGACTTCGGATTTCAACTGTAAGCACTTTGTCAAGCTGCGGCCGTTTTGGGACGAGTTTGTACAATTCAAGATATCGGAAGAGGGTCAGCAATGGGCAAGAAGGAACCAAGAGAATGCCCGACACAAGACCTACCACCATAGGATGGGATCAGGTGGCTACCCTATTGCCATTCCTAAGTGGGAAAAAGCCGAGCTAGAGCTAATTGACAGGGGGTTGGTGTCAGAATCCCTCGACTGGCCTGAGCGCGCCAAGCACTGGTTTTTCGCTCACGGAGGTCGCCTGGACCTAGAGACCGAAAAGGTCATGTATGGGGAACGCATCCAAGCTATAGCAGAAAGATTTCATCAAGCACGCTCCGTCACTCAAAGTGGAGAGGATAGCCGAACAGAGATAAAGATGAGCTGACATACGCCCTGAGGAACACTGAGCATGGTCGACGGACGAGAGGCTATGGCTCCGTGTCGTGGGAGCATGCTTTCCCTCAGGACAAAGAAACTTATAGAAGCCGCCAGAGAAAGATGGAATAGGACAGGGAACGGCTACGCTAGTTGGAGGAGGCTGTTATGAAGACCAGTGAAGTGGCTCATAAGGCACTAGAGCGGGAGGAAGCGCTTAAGGCCACTATGAATGAGCAAATCAGAAAGACCGTGGAGGAAGTTGTAAGTTCCCGCCTCCAGAGCTTGTCACAGCCAGCCGCCAACATCAGCCCCGACTCAGCTCAGTTGAGAAGCAGTTGTGCTTCTACGGAGGTGCCTGTGAGGCAAGATGATGACGCAGGGATGCGCTTCCCGGTGGATGACCTCACCGCTCCATTGACGTCCTGTGAGCTGCATATTCTGGAGGGGAATGCCACAGTCAATGTGGCTACCGGTGTTATATCTCCTATCGACCCCATCAAGACACCAAGGATCCACTCGGTCGCAATACCACCTGGATATGCTAGTGTCTCAGTGGATAGAGTGGTCAAAGGCCATGAAAATGTGGCTCTGGATATCGAAGGTGGTGATGGGGAGAAGACCCTAGGTGAAGCGAAGAAGACATTCATATGTTGGAAGAAATAGTACATCATTATTCCTAGGGCGCCGCCACCACAACCGAACCCTAGGTGTGGATGATTGTGAACGCAATTGCTTTTCAATAATTATGTACTGTATCTAATTATGGTTCACTCATGTATATACCTTGTTTGTTTTTTTTCAAATCCAGGACCTCCCCAAGTCCGTCTATCCATTCACCACATGACCACAGTGCCGTGGGACACGACGACGACGATTTCATACAAGCAGACAAGGCTGCATCCCCACCGCTGGCCGTATCTCCTCCACGACATACTCCAATGCCACCAGCGGCCCAATCTCCTCCACAACAGCAAGCTCCAACCGTGCCACCGTCGCCTCCGCCAATGCCGATAACGGTCGCCTCATCGGCACCGGCTGGTCCATCGAGGAACAAGAGGCCCGCTGGCGCATAGAGATCGGTCCCACCACCTCCACCAAAGAAACAAGTTGTGGTCACGAATATTCCAAAGATGACCAAGCTTCCATACGAGAAGATTGATGAAGAACTTAATGCTTCAGTCAAGACAGAAGTGGATGCGTTCTTCGAAAAGACCAAAGCTGACGCACGAGCAAAGCAAGAGAAGCCATACCTAATGTATCCTCGTGTAAAGCTACGTCAAGTGGTGCAGGCTATGCAAGACGAGAAGCGTGCCGCTAGTAAAAAACCAGCACCGCCACTATCAGACTATGAGCGTACTATCACAAAGAAAATCAAGGAGGACAAAAGGAAACAGAAGGCGGCCGAAAAAAGATGTTGCACAGCTCGGCCAACAAGCGCAGCAATCGGTGCCGCCACTAGTGGTTGAGAATCAATATGGTTCCAACATGAACTTGATGCAAATGTCGGTACCTGATGATGTAGACTTAGATGAACTCGCCAAGTGGATGAATGTGACTGGGCTTTCATTAGAACAACTTCTCGGTCGGGAGGAACCGACAACTGTTAAAGAGGCCGAAGTTGTTGATGAATGGCGGAGGAAGTATGTATATAGCAGGAGTCTATGCGACCCTGCAAAGATAAAAAAATCTTGGTACACAAATGTACAAGCTGGATGAGTACTACTTGAGATTCTGTGCACAACATCAAAGTGAACAATATCTGGGCGTCCAAGTCAGAGACCGTCACTACTTCCGTGGAGATGACGTCATCTGGGTACAGTTTAGTGAAATACACCAGCTTCTCTATATGGATGCTCTTGACAAATCTCTCATAAGCTGCTACTGTCTGTAAGTGATTCTTCCTTTTAATCAATAATACCACTCTAGCATATGTACGTATTCGTAATAACTATGCTCACGATGTGCAGACACATGATGAGAGAACTCAGATTGAAACAAGACGATCAAATTGGTTTTATCGATCCGTATGTCGTGTACAAGGACACAAAGACTGAAGATCCATTCAATCTGAAGATCAAGGAAATAGAGAAAAACCTTCGAAGGTTCTTTTATAACCAAAGCCATAAGGAGTTGATACTCTTTCCTTACAATATGGGGTAAAGTGTTGTGTTATATCATGTCTTAGTCAATCTAACATTAATATATATATATATATAACATTAATATATATATATATACATATATATATATATATATATATATATATATATATATATATATATATATATATATATATATATATATATATAGTTGACTCTATAAACAAATGCAGGGATCACTGGATACTCATTGAGATTAAGATCAAGGAACAAACTATAAATGTGTGGGACTCAATGAGAAAAGAGCTGACAATGTACCAAGACATGATAGACATGATCCAAAGGTAAGTTCTATCATTCGTTAATTATCTTTGTCTGCTCCTTTAATTTACTATGCTATACCTAATCAACGACCGACTTATTGGACAAGGCTTGGACTTGGCTACAACAAAGATATCGTACGGATCTGAAAGTGCCACTCCCCCCCTCCTATTCTACATAAGTGGGTGTCCAGACAACCGTACGGAACCAATTTATGTGGATACCACGTTTGCGAGTACATGCGGTGTAGCAAATTTACACCTGCTAAAGAGATGCTAAAAGTAAGTAACATGTGTATACAATAAATTCATATCTTATTTATTTGTTGAAACTAAATAAATCTTATGTATATTAATATCTCTTCCTTTAATTAATGCAAATGGAAGGAGTGGAAATTGAAAGAACAAGTGTTCAAGCACACAATACTCGTCGTAATCCAGGAGACGATCGCAGGTTTCATCAACGATCATATCATCCCGGAAGACGGTGAGTTCCACCACAACCCTAGGTTGAATTTGAAGAGTCCAAACAAGAACGAACACTTATATGAGCTTTGAGTGGCGGACAAACATTTGTGTAACTCATTAACCGGCGGCCGAACACTTTATTACTTGTATATTATTGTAAATGTAATGTGTATGTACGTATATGTATAGCTCTATTATATATATATATATATATATATATATATATATATATATATATATATATATATATATATATATATATATATATATATATATAGTTCCATACTTTATTTGTGTGCAATAATAACGCTCTCGTATAGGTGCAACGTATACGGATAGTAGCAGCGAAGAATAAATTGGAAAACAATATAACTGAAAACTAAAATCAATAATAAATTGGAAAGAAAAAGGAAAAAGAAAAAAAGAATATTTAGTCCTGGTTGGTAATACCAACCGGAACTAAAAGGTGATGCGTCACGTCGATGCCTGGCAGCACCTTTAGTCCCGGTTGATGGACTGAGAATCGGGACTAAAGGTGGGACATTTAGTCCCGAAACCTTAGTCTCGGCTCGCAGCCCGGGACTAGAGGTCCTTTTGGACCGGGACTTCAGCCCCGTTGTGCAGCAGTGGTCGTCTCGCTTGTCGGTCAATCAATCGATCTAGTAACCTAGGCTAGCTGCTGCTGCGTGGCCGGACGACGACGCCCATATGCTACGTACGGCGGGCGATTATCACCCGTTCGTTTGGACTTATCAGCAGAATCAGCAGCCATCCAGCAGTGTTTTTCTCTCACAACAAACCAGCGAACAGTGCTTTCAGCACAATAAACCAGCGAAACGAACAGGCCGTATATTGATTTGGATGAACGATCGACCGGCAGTTCAGCGGATCACACGCACCTTTATAGTAGGATATTTTATTTTACTTTTCGGGTCCAGAGGGGTCGTGGAATCCGTTTAGGATTGCACGTGCGTGAGATTGAGTTACGAATGTTTACAACTTATAAGATGTAAGATCACGTATGACGGAGGGCTCGTATAGCACGAAGTCCAGATCCAACGGTTATTATACAGGGAGACCCGCTCAACAAAAAAAACTCGCTCTTTTATAGTATGATAGACTCTCGGAGTTGCTCATGCTCTAAGCACAACGGATGGACCACTGCATTCATGGGCCTGGTTGCTCCAATCCGCTAGGCACAGGCCCAGATCGTCCACTATGGAAAATGGATCCATCTTGTCTTTTCCTAGGCCCAGTGGGGTTGGTTTTGCTTTGCCTTTGCGTCACAGCGTCGTCAGTCGTCTTCGACGCAAGGGGAATCAGGAATTCAGGATGCGGCTCTCCTTCCCCCTTGTCGCCGGCGCCGTCGTGTGAGTATCTCGATTCCCCATCTCTCACCCGTACGGCTGCACCATCCTCTTCATGGATGTCACGCGGCGTCTCTAGCCAGCCCGATGCCGATCTAGACGCGCCTATCGAGTTGCTGCTCCACTGCACCATCCGATTTCAGGTGCCCTTGTAGTCCCAGTGTCCTCTGGTGTAGATGGAACTCTGACCTCGCTTACTGCCGGGGTAGGTGCTGTAGTCCCCGTGTGTAGCGCGAAAGGGTTGCGGGTGTCAGTCACAGCTCTGATTAGGTGCGCGGGAAGCTTCGCTGGGCACACATCTGGGCAATGGCAGTAGGTTGCTCTTGCTGTGTTAGGTAGTACCTGACCCATTCTCATCGCGTGTAAGGAACAGGAATATCTGTTCTCACTTCTCAGTTATGAAGTTTGGCCTGGTCATGGTTCTAGCATCAATACACATCTCTTATTCCCATTTTTCATATGTTTGCTGCTTTGGTGTTAATTGTTGTATATGACTTTGCAATCCGAGCTTGAAACCTATATTCTAATATTCATGTTATACTCCATGTCCCCACCATGTTACAAAATGCTTTTAGTGTGAGATGTATTTTAGCCAATGGGGTTCCTATATCCTCTAAAATTGGTCATCGACACATCCTTTTACCCTGAATGAAACGCCATCTAATTCATTGTGGTCACTCATTTTTGGTCAACTTATTCCTCAGCCAGTGAATATTTAGCAGAACTGAATAAATTCAATGATTCAAGTATTCAACTAGTAATTTGATATGGATTAAACATACTATTGAAGGACGTGTCAATTTTTTCCACTTTCAACACATCAAATAACTCCCCTAGTCTGCAGTCTGCAGGGTATCATACTAATTTGATGCTGACTCGTAAATCAGTAACCCAGCAGTTTCTGTTTGGTAACTTGATGGCAAATTAACAAACCTCACCAGGTTCCTAATAATAATAAAAGCAAAATATAGCATATATAGCTAAATGGGGGAACTGCCTTTTGGATTTCGGTTTCAGTTATTTTGTTTTAGAGATGAGCTATGAGATACTACCAACTCGAGAATTGTGTATGCATATTCTATTTGATCAGGGACCAATAATACTTATATGAAAAAAGAGCACTGTTAGAAAACGGCTGTTGCAAATCTTCATGGCTAGGATAGTAAAATCAGCACAGCTGAATGAGGTGTGTTAGCCAGGCAGAATCCATTTTTAGAAAATCACTTAGGATATTCTGTACGAAAAGTATAATATATTTACTTTTAGTTTGACCAAATGATTAAATGGTGATGTTACTGTGATCACTTAAGTACCTGGCTGTGCAAGAACACTTTTCCATTTTTCCATGTAGCAACTGAATAACTGAATTGAACAGACTCTAGGAATGATTGAGATGATATGGCATCTTCTGTGCATGGTTGAGTTTCTGATATCATAAAAGGCTACAACATGAGTTTCTAACCTTTGGCCCAGGCACAAGTTTAGCTTTAGGTAATTTGTTTTGGAGTAGTTATGGTGTGTGCATTGATGATAACTTTTATGTGCATAACTGCAAGAGCATCATTTATATTTGATTTCAACCTAGAGTTGTAAAAGTTGAGATCCCTTTGACATTGAAGAATTTTGTGGACTGCAACATGATCGAACTATGCATGGCCCTTTGATTACTTCATGTAGTTGCTATTGATTCTAAAATAAGTGTTTTACTAGTGTGGGCACGAGTTTTTCAGTAGATCATCTGATGAAATCTGCTCTTGGAATCTGAAAGTAAGGGTAGCAGAGTTGTCATCATATAAACTTGGTAGTTGGCAGCTCATGAAGTCAAGCACTCAAGCTTGTAGCGATATTTGTACTGCTGTGACAATATCATGAAGAATTTGTTTGGCATCCATATAAATATATAGTTTATCTTGCAATGGTGTTTCCTTGTGCTGACTAGGGTTTGTACATAGCAATAGCAATTATGCTTTGTGCCCACTGTCCATTTCTCTTTTGTTTCCTTAGTTGTCCTTGCCAAAAGAAGCCCTGTTTATTGGTGTGTTCGTTGGCTACAGTCGCAATTGCATATCAGTTTATTATGTTGGCAGCATAATCTGCTATTGCTGTCTAGCTTATCTTGATGTTCGTAGTTATTCTTTCGTCTTTCCTACAAATGTTACAGGATCGGAGTGATTTCTGGGAATGTTATATTTGGGCCACCACTTCAGAAGTACTGGGCAGAGAAGCAGCAGCAAGAGGCAGCAAAAGAAGGCCAGACTGGTTCAACCTGACAGAATGCCCTCCCCTTCTGCAGTTACATGGATTAAACACTGAATGATGATGTCCATACAAATGTGTACTCCTTGCCTCCTTGGTCCTGAGCTAGCATCACTTTTTGTTAGCACTGGTTACATTAGTTGCCCTAATTTTCGGTGCTGGAAGAAGACATCGTGCAATGCACAGACTGATTTGAAATCCACACTCTTTTTGCATACCTTCGTATGCAGGTTGATCTCGTAGCTATAGATGTCAAGATCACATGGTTGGATGTCCTGTATCTGTGGATTTTACTTTTAAAACATCTGTGGCTTGCCTCTATATATCATGGCTTCTGAATCTTGCTTGGCCGACCGTTCCTAAGAATTCCGGCCCAAATGGGCTTTCTCGGAATACGGCTCGGCCCTTTCCAGTACAGCCTCCACCGCTTTCTGAACACGAAGTCGAAAGGACGCGATATTGCAGAAGGTCGTCCCCTCCCCGCGCATTCACCAACCCTAGCCGCCCATTTTCCCGCTAAAACAAGAACCTTTGCCTCCTCCGGCGACTCGCCGGATCCCTGAACCTGGAGTGAACCCCGCACAGGATGCCGAGGAAAGCAAAACCTGCCGCCCAAGCCACCGCGGCCGTCGCTGCCGCCACCGGCGTCCATTACTAGCTTCTGAAGACGGAGCCGGGCGAGTGGTCGTGGTCCGACCAGGCGCGCGCCCCGGGCGGCGTGGCGCCGTGGGACGGCGTCGGGAACCGCCAGGCCATGAACAACCTCCGCGCCATGCGGCCGGGAGACCGCTGCCTGTTCTACCACTCCGGTGCCGGCGCTGCCTCCCGCCGCGTCGTCGGCGTCGTCGAGGTCGTCCGGCCCTGGTACGAGGGCGATGGCGAGGGCAAGGAGGCGGCGGCCGGTGGCGCCGTGGACGTGCGGGCGGTTGGAGAGTTCCAGAACCCCGTCCCTCTGGGTGACATCAAGAAAGCGGCGGGCGAGGTGGAGGAGATGAAGGGCTTCGCGCTGCTCCGGCAGGCGCGGCTATCGGTGATGCCCGTGCCGGCGAGGATCTGGGATTGGATTTGCGACGCGGGAGGGGGATTCGTGCAAGACGGTGAGGTTGAGGATGAGGAAGAAGAGGTTTGATGCTGCAAATGTGAAGGTACACGGCCTGATTTTACTGAGCAACAAAGGACTCGATTTGTATTGGGTACATTTGTAGTATTTCTGTAAACTGTGTGCTTATCTTGACATCTTGTAGAACCAAGTTGCTTCTGGTGCCGGGTGACATGAGCAACTGCAGTTGCAAGGCGGCATTTTGTGGAGTCCTTTTGGCCTGCGAGGGTTTGCTAGTTTTGAAGAGGCATTCATGTTTCTTCAGGTGTTTGTCATCTCGGCACAGAAGTGCCCAACAAGAATGTAGTTACTAGTTGATCTATGTAACTTCAATGGTCGATGTAGCTGGAGTAGCTTGGATCTATGAAGTACTCGAGCTATTGCACGATAGCTTGTGACTCACTATAACTGGATATCTACTTGCTGCTCTGGATGGACAGTCTGATGCAGTTCACTGAAGTTTCAGTCAGGTTGTTCGTATTTTTTATGCTATCGAATATCGTTAATTGACAATTATTACTGATTATATTACCCTACAGCGCACACTGTGAACTGCAGGTGGCACATTGATGCACTCCCCACTTCCTGTGCACAGACAGTTCCTTTGCGACTGTTCAGTTACCAATCGAAGTAAAATGCAGAATAATTATGTATCGTGTGATGAAGTGTGCTATGTCAAGCTGTCGACTCGAGTGAGGCTGGAAATACAGAATTGGAGTTGATGCTCGCAATTTCCTCGCAGGGTGAGGGCGGGGAAAAGGGACTACGGTGCTCATGTGAGATGCAGCTGTTGTAGTTTATAATGCAGGCACAAATGTGGTTGGTCAGCTGAGCTCTGAACATATACGTCCCAGTCCGCAGGACGCTGGCAACTGGAAAGATGGCTTGTGGGTTGTGGCCGAGGGACCTAGGAGCTGGACCTGAAAAAAGAAAAAGTGATTGGGTTGTTTTGAGCTGTCGTACCAGGATTAGATTTAGGTTCATTCAATGTTTTGAGAGCTTCTAGAGGACATGGCATGGCCTGAGGCGATACAACAGTGTTTATTCCATCTGCATGACAATTTAAACTTCCTGATCTTTGCACAGGCACATAGCTGACATATACAAGTCTTGGTCTTTGTACAACAAGAATGTAAAGGTACAACAAGAATGTAAAGATGTCCTATCTCCAAACTTTTTTGCCCAGGTTATTTTTTTGCTCTCCTTGGACTTGGAGAGGATTCAGAAACACCGTTAATTATAACGTAAGAGGTCCTGAAAATTGGTTGCGCGTAGATACAAAATTCTAAGTCATAGCTTTGGTTCCTCTGGCTAGTGGCTACGTTTCTAAAGGATGGAAAGTGAACACTAATTGCTATGTTGTGGCAGTTTTCATTTAGGCCTAGTTTAGTTTCCAAAAAATTTTGCCTTCACCCATCACATCGAATGTTTAGACACACGCATGGAGTATTAAACGTAGACGGAAAAAAAACTAATTGCACAGTTCTCGGGAAAATCGCGAGACGAATCTTTTAAGCATAATTAGTCCATAAAAAGCCTTAAGTGCTACAGTAACCAACATGTGCTAATTACGGATTAATTAGTATCATTAGATTCGTCTCGCAGTTTTCTGACAGGTTCTGTAATTTGTTTTTTTTATTAATATTTGAAAACTCCTTCCGATATCCTTTCGACATATCCAATGTGACACCTATTTTTTTTTTCTTTTCGTGAACTAAACGCAGCACAGATTCAGACAGGCCGTGTGACGTGCGCGGCAGCATTAGATAGTAAAAGGAAATTCTGGAGATGATGACGCGGTATCGCCTATCCAGTCATCCAGATTCAGATAGGACCCAATGTGTGCAATGAATGTGACCGAGACCTGATGCTGAAGGCTGTGCTGGGACTGGGGCGATGGAGCAGTGCCGGTAGTGAGCTGTGTCGCAAACTCTGAGTTGAACCGTCCATCTGATTCGTCTTCAATTCGTCCCATGTTGCCTGTCGGCGACTTGCTTGGGTCCTGACTCATTTTTCCCTCTGCCACTGCGATTTTTTTTAGCTCAAATTTGAAACATATTTTGGATCTGATCCGTATTTAAAAATATTTTCAAAACTAGTCCGTTTGGCCCCGCCATCATGCATGGCGGGGCAAATGAACTGTACCCCGCCATGCATGGCGGCGGAGTCCAGCTGCCACGTGGCCTGCAGCCCGGGGTGCCTGCTGACGTGGCTCGGGAACGTGGAAAGGCGTACCCCGCCACGCATCATGCGCGGGTTACCCTACCCCGCCACGCATCATGGCGGGGTACGGCCATGACCACTTAAACGGTCAGGCCCTTGTTATTTGTGTCATTCCTTCGTCCACGCCGCGCCGCCCCCGTCGCGCCGCCACCCGGCCTCATCCCCGTCCCTCGCCCCCGCCGCACCACCGTGTGAGGCCGTGTGAGGCCTCATCCCCGTCCCTCCCCCGAGCTAGCCGGCGGCCGTGTGAGGCCAGGGCGGCCGCGGCCGCCTTCTGCAGAGGGGCAGCGCCCCCTCCCTCGGCGGCCTTGGAGGCCGCGCGGCCCGCGCCATTCCGCGGCTTGGAGGCCGTCTGCACGGCGCCTTTGGTTCACGGTAATTTTTTTTAATTTTTGTTACTTAAATTGTTAGGTAGTTAGTTAGTTAACGATTATTTGTAGTTAGTTAGTTAATATTAGTTATTAGTTAATAATTTAGTTAGTAAGTTAGTTAGTTAGGTAGTTAAGTAAGGTTAGTTAGTTAAGTAGTATTAATGTTGTATTTCTATAGTATAACTGTACTTAGTTAGTTAGTTATGTAGTAATTAGTACTGCCATATTGGTTAGTTGATAATCGGATGTCAAATCATTTGTAGATGGATTACGATGTAAGAGTTTTTTACGGAGGAAGTGTTAGGAGAGAGGATTGCCAGTTTGAGGATATGTATGAAGAATTGAAATGGTTTGATGACACCCCTAGTTTCAGTGATCTATGTGACCGTTTGAGTTTGAAGTTTGGCGAGGCTTTCACACTAAAGGGTAGGTTTGATGTTGGAAAGAATAGGGCACACTATGTGATGATGGACTTGTGCAACCAAGCTAAGTGGTCCCAATACAATAGGGTCATCCAAGGTTCGAATGTCGGCATGGCTGAGTTGGTGCTGGATAATGTTGAGAATGAGGAGCCGTCCTTCGACAGTGGTACTCAAGGAGATTATGGTGTGCAGGTGCAACAAACTATGGAGAGTATGGACTTGGATGGTAATTAGATGCAGGAGCGGGTTCATTCTCCTCCAGTTGGTCATATAAGCAATGATTTTGATGTAGACGAGTTTGAACAGGAGGAGGAGGAGGCGACAGAGGAGGAAATGATTGGTGATGATGTTAGCACTGATTCTGACGATTTAGAAAATGAGGAAGGAGGTCCACATGCCATGCGAGCACCGGTTCATTCCATGCCCTCTGGAGGTGCACCTGCCATGTGTACACCGGTTCGTGGCATGTCCTTCGGAGTACCACTTGAGGTACTTCATGCCATGCAGACTCAGGGCACATTAGCCATAGGGTATCCAGATGATGGAGTGGAATATGAAGGATGGGGCAGGGTTAGGGAGGCACAACATTACGTTGCACAACCCTCTTATACATCGGCAGAGCTTACACAGCTGAGGGAGGCTGGCTTGCCCTTTACCGGTGTGCCAAATTATAAGGATGTCAGCATGTCGCATATGGCAGTTTGTGACACGGGTTTACAGATATGTAAGGAATCATTGTACAACCATAAAAATGTAATACTCAGGAAGGGAATGTTTTTCAATACGATGTCTGAGATGAAGTTGTTCCTTCAGGACTATGTTGTGTATCATCATAGGCCTTACACGGTTCGACATTCGGACAAGGAGGTAAAATTTCACATAGTATGCAAGGCAGGATTTTCGTGCTCGTGGAAGTTGAATGCACGGAAGAGG
The DNA here is from genome assembly GCA_038087645.1 of Saccharum hybrid cultivar R570. Lineage (NCBI taxonomy): Eukaryota > Viridiplantae > Streptophyta > Magnoliopsida > Poales > Poaceae > Saccharum > Saccharum hybrid cultivar. The sequence goes on along the minus strand of JAQSUU010000001.1, from coordinate 29,591,536 downwards.
CAGAGTGATGGGAAGTGGAAGGTAACTTCAGTGGAGCAGCCGCACAGATGCCAGACTAATGAGGGAAAACGGTACCATCCCTAGTTGACAGCTCGGTACCTTGCCTGTTATATATTGGGTCTTGTAGATAAGGACAACGACGTATTGATATCTTTCTTGCAGGAGACCATAGTCACTTTTGTTGGGTATGAGGTCACGTATGGAAAGGCTTGGCGGGCAAAGCAAATTGCCTTGGCAATTCGCTGGGGTAGCTAGGAGGAAGCCTATAACAGGGTTCCACGCATTTTGTGTGCAATTGAACACTTCAACCCTGGCATGAGATCGTTCATATACATAGGAGGGTTGTATCTTCAGAACCCATTGAGGCATATTCTGTACCGTGTGTTCTGGTATTTCGATCAGTGCAAGCATGCATTTCAGTATTGCCGGCCAATTGTTCTTGTTGATGGCACGTTCCTCACTGGCAAGTACAGGGGCACATTGATGATGGCTGCTGCTGTAGACCTAGAGAACCAGATTGGTGCCAATGGCTTTTGCTTTGGCGGAATGGGAGAACAATGATTCATGGTCATGGTTCATGCGTCTGCTCCATGTTCATGTGCTTGGGCCTTCTCACACCATTTGTTTGATTTCAGACCGTCACATTGGAATTCTTAATGCTGCTAGTGAACACATTGATGGGCACCTGCCCCTAGTGCACCGTTGGTGCATGCGGCATTTTGCCGCAAATTTCTGGCGGCGTCAACGGAAGAAGGAGGCGGCTGACAAGTTAAAGGAGCTTTGTAATAAATGTATGGAACGTGAGTTCAAGGAGACAATGGTGGAACTAGAGAAGATGCTCAACCAAGCGGGCAAGGCATGGTTAGATCAGCAGATGGAAAATAAAGCCAAGTGGGCATTAGCATATGATGAGGGCGGCTTTCGGTATGGCATCATGACAACGAACTCCTCTGAGTCTTTCAATCGTGTGTTCAAAGGCGTTCGATCTCTCCCAGTGTCCGGTATTTGAGTTCTCTTTTAAGAAGTGCAATGAGTATTTTGTTACGCGGTATGGCCTAGCCCTGAGGAATGAAGAGGAGCTTGGAAGATGGGGGAAGGCTGCACACGAATATTTGAAGGAGGCTGAGGAATTGGCCAAGCAACAGGTTGCCGAGGCTTATGGATGGGACATGTTTGTTTTCTGTGTATGAGCTAGAGGGGGCACAAACCTTGGCGGCGAACGATTTCGTAGATGAATGTACTGTGTTGATCTTGATAAAGTAGAATGCAGTTGCAACGTCCCTCAGATCATGCATGCCCCTTGCTCACACATGATCACGTCTTGTTGGCTTAGAGGTTTTGACCACACAGTTGCACCATACATGTCACCCTTGTATCTTCGTGCCAACACCCTAAATGTTTGGGAGAAGAGCTTCGAGCCGTACCTTGACGAGTCGCAGTGGCCTCCATATTATGGTGAGGACTACGCCTTATCCGGACCTAAAGAAGGTAGGGAAGGGAAGAAGGAAGAAGAAACGACTGAAAGGTGATATGGACAATATGAAAGGTTACGACGATGACATGTATGGGGGCAGGGACTTTGACAAAGAACATGCGTAGAACCTTTGCTCCATTTGCAAGAATCTTGGTCATAACGCTAGATTTCATAGGCGGGCGAGACAAGAGGTGGTTTATATTGCTCATCGAATTTCATAGTAAACATACATTTATGATATTCATCTTCAAATTTACTTGGCTTTGTTTTTTTACTAATGTTATTTATTGTATTAATGTTGTTACTTCCATTTTCAAATAGGCAGGTTCATGGTTGCAAGATGGAGGCGTGGGCACCTCATCCGCGCTTTAGCCTCATTGAGGCGGACTACGACAAGGACCACCAGGGCAAGGCCTTGTCGGAGCAGCAGAGGCCGTTGCGTGAGCTTCGTGTTCGCACGCACCACCCACACAACTGGGACGAGCGATACGCGATGTACATACGTCGTGCAGGCTTCCTTGAGATCATTCGGGTCTATAACAGTATACTCCCCACTCTAGACCCAACACTTCTTACTGCGTTTGTTGATAGGTAACATTACATTTTGCGTTAATTGACTTTCTTTCGTAAAATTGTGCCATCAACTTGGCAATAACCAGAACCTTGTAATGATGCAGGTGGAGACCGGAGACGCACACCTTCCACACACCTTGTGGGGAATTGACTATCACAATGCAGGATGTGAAGATGATATTATGTCTGAGTTTGTCTGGTCATCCGGTGACTGGGGTCGTCGACGAGTCTACTTGGGTAGACTTGGTGGAGCAGTTCTATGGTAGGAGGCCATCAGATGCTGAAGTTAAAGGCACAAAGTAAGTTCATATTTGCGTCCCATTGAAATCACTAATACAGCCATTTCAGCTACATCATTTTTATAGAATAATGCTTTACTTGTAATTGCAGGAAGACCTTAGGAGTGTCGACGTCATGGATAACCCAGAACTTTGGTGCAGGGCCACCGATTGGTGCTCCAGATCACGAGGTCGAGATGTATGCAAAGGTGTGGTTGTGGCACTTCTTGGGCGCTTTCCTGTTCCCTGACTCCTCAGGCGACAGCATCAGCTGGATTTTCCCGAGGATCCTTATGAAGCCACTGGAGAACATTGCAACCTATAGCTGGGGTACCGCGGTCCTTGCTTGGACATACCATCAGCTTTGTAACGCCTGTCGTCGCCAGTCGCCCAATGCCAACCTAGGTGGCTGCTCGTACCTACTTAAAGTCTAGATTTGGGAGCGTTTTCCGGTTGGGAGGCCTACTAAACCTCCATGTTTGCCTGTGAGTGCATTGGCTACTTTGATTTCTTCATAATACTTAAGGGATTTATGACACCATGTTTGTGTTAATTGCAGGTTTGGCAGCACAAAGACGTTCGACCCACCGCCCTTTTCGTTTGGAAAGACGCTAAGGTAGTCAGGGGCGACCTGGATAGGAGGTACAGGAAGTACATGGACGCGCTAGACGTGTTGACACACAACTACGTAAGTTCAATCCACATTTCGTACTAAAGGCACTATCAATGCGATTGATCCGGAAATACTAAATTAAGTTTGTTAATTTGCAGGTAACATGGACACCGTGGTCTAGGTGGGAGCTAGAGGACTACCTTAGTCCGCGCTGCAAGGAGGAGGGGGACGAGTGGCTTTACGAAGGGGCACTTATCTTCTTCCACGTGGTCGAGATGTACTACCCTTGCAGGGTTTACAGACAGTTCGGGAGGTTGCAGGGAATTCAACCGTTGTACTCCACCAACGCCGAGCTGCATGGGTACAATGCCACTTTGTTTGTTCTACTTAAGTGCCTCATTGCTAATGCAATCTGTCATTGCAGGATCGATCGAAGGTTTCGAACCACGCAAAAGGATTGGGCGGTCAAGCACGGAGCACATTTGCTTAATTGGTATCACAAGCATGTTCCCCGCCTCAACGAACTATCACAGCACCACCCGACAAGATGGATGGAGTACCTACAATGGCTACAGCGGTGTATGAGGACTCATCTCATGGTCCCGTACACTAACAAGCCTACAGATGAGGGCGGCGAGGATGACATCGCCGATGCGTTCGATGAGGCGCAAAGGGTGGAAACACAACTTCTGAGGGCCCCTCTAAATAGATACGTGGTAAGTACCTTGGACTTGCATCTTCAATCGAGGTTAGGGTTTTGCAATCCATTCAAAATGATCGAGGTAACCTTGTGTGTGATGTTGTAGGCACAACAGTTGTCAAACTACTCCGAGAAAGCTTTCAGGCAACTTTCCAGACTAGGGACGACAAGAGCAACCCTCTTCGCAGCTTTGTCAAGGTACTTTTGACAACAACATTCGTTACTACAACTCAATTACCTTCAAAATTCACGCTCAATAATGCATGTTGTCATCTTAACCTATAGAGAATGAAAAAGGGCTGCAAGAAGTTGGCTCAGAAGCTAAGTTGTGTAGACACAACGTTGGAGGCACCGTACAACCCCACGTGGTCTAGGAGCCAGACGATGTCCACCGTAGCTGCTTTGGCTAGCGACACGAGGGCTGCGTCCTCCTCTGTACGTACTCCGCAGAACAGAGGGAAGGGTCCAGCGGACGAGGACAATGTGGACGAGGAACTTCAGTACGACACGACGAGTGGCGACGGCGATGACGACGACGATGACGTACACCAGTGGGAGTACACCAGTCATGAGGAGATGGGTCCCTCACAGCTACACAGTGCTCCTATTGGTACACAGGGGGTGGAGTACACACAGCAGGAGAACTACACACAGGCCGAGCAACAGGTGCCTATTCTTTGCTTTTTTTACTTCAACTGTTCATAGCTAAATAATTAGAGTAGCTCATCAGGGTGCTTGCTTGCAGGGTACTACCTCCATGCAGCAGTTCGAGCGTGTAGATAGGCGGCGGCGCGAGAGGCAGCAACGGGACCGCACAGACGTGGGCTAGAGAAGCAACGTGGTCCCTACGAATCCGAGGAGGCGGCAGAAACCGCGAAACCCCTACACCCCTGGCGATTACTAGAAGAGTCATGTTTAGCAGGCGGCGAACACCTGTTATCTTAGTTATGTAGTGCTAGAACATTTAAATTATCTGCAGGTGTAGCAGTAGTACCTTGATCTTAAAACTAATGTACTTGGTTATTTCGATTGGACTAATGTAGTTGGTAACACTCGTCTAATACTTGGCGTAAACGCATTACTTCATGCCATGGCTACCGTATAACTTGCTGCAAATGACTCAACATGGCATGTCCACATTTGTCACGCGTTGCAAACGCAAAATTTAGGCAGAGTTTCTGCGTTCCAGCAGATTCAGGGACACCCCGCCATGGCTGGGGGCGGGTTATGGGTACCCCACCATTTGCTATGGTAGGGTACCCCTAACCCGTCCCCAGCCATGGTGGGGTGTCCCTAAATCTGCTGGAACGCATAAACTGCACTGATAAACTACACCAGACAACAATTTTAGTGAGTGGAGCAACACATGGACAACTACACATGGAACGAATGAAGACGTGAGAATGCAAATTATTACAATGACAAGTTTCAAAGTACAACACTCTCATCCCTAAGCCACTGACAAACACTACTACGTCAATCAAACTGCGTGCACCACTGCGTAAGCAACTCGTCCTCGGACTCCGAATCCTCCACTACAACCTCCTTACCCATGCTCGCCTCCACTGCCTTGGCCTGAGAGGCCTGTCACCGGTAGTAAGACGCCTCTACCTCTTCCGTGGCCTGAGAGTACAACTCGGCCTCTTCCTCAGTCATGTCTATTGGCCCCCATGCATCGAACAGCGGTGTCTTCTGGCTATGGTATGCAACTGTCACAGAACCGCCCAATTATACAAGATTAAGTAGGAAAATCATCCAACGGAAGGACAATTTAACAAACTTAAGCCCGTATAACCCGGTAGTCCGTGAAATCTCGATGGATTTCAAACCCTTTCACATCACAGCTAAGATCGTACTAAGTTTAGCGGTCACCATCATAAGTTACATAAATGTTCGCGGCATAAAATACATCGGAGTTTAAACATAGTTATTACAAACCAGGTTCGAATAAAAGTAGCGGAAGCGGTAGTTCAAATCACGCACACGCACAATATTTTTAAATAAAGTGCCAGCTTGGGACCATCTCCAGCAAAAGCATCAGGCGAGAAGTAGCGAATGACCATTGCCCATGGTCCTATGCTTCGCCCATTGCAGGATAGAGACAGTTGATACAATAGCCATAGTACATCTGTCCATCTGCAACAAGTGGGAACAAAGCCCTGAGTACGAGAAGGTACTCAGCTAGACTTACCCGTCATAAACCAGAAATAAAAGACACTAAGGAATCATGATAGGCTTTTTGGTGGGGTAGCTGACTCATTTGCAAAAAGGCATTTTTAACATTTTAGGAAAACCTTTACAAAAGCTTTGCATCAAGTGAAATCTTTATTAACCTGTCAACTACATTTGCACCTATACTAAAGTAACATGTAATTAAACAGGCAATGATAACCAATGATCATTAACAACTTCCATTATGTCATAATTCATATAACTGTCCAAGTGTTCCATCAATATTACTACGATGAAGTAGCTCAAGTCAAGTGTTCACTATCCAGTGAACGATGGCGATTCGAATCGATTATTAACCAGCTGGTAAGTTATTCCTCACACAAACCTCACTCACCCGCTAAAGTGAGGTGTTGGTCGCCGAGTCAACCATTCAGGTAAAGTCGCGAGCTTGCCAGGAACCACTTGTACCCGAGGGCCGCCCGACTGCTCTTTGGCCTTATCATCGCGCCCCCGTATCCTGCCACTACTGTTCCGGTACAGTGCGTTACGGGCAATCCACTCGGCCCGAATAATCTCCTAGTTTCACGGTCGGAAGGTACTTTATCCGGCCAGCTAAATGTGAGGCATGCGTTCAACATGACCCGAGGGACAACAACGGACGGTCCTTAATCGACACAGACGGAAAACACTACAGTCCGAAACCCTGCAAGTTTCCGCCCGGTCTCAATTTCATTTCACACTTAGTTATACCATGACTTCATAGTCAACCCAACATATCCAAGTAACCACCTATAGCTCGCAGGTGACAGGAAATCACCCGACTTCTACCGGTCTAAGCAAGCTAAGCATTGACTCGACTGCGGATACCAGGGTAACAAGGATATAGTCTAACAAAGGTAAGCAAGGTATAATGCAGCAACGTTTGCAAACAACTCCTAAACATAATGCATCAAATTAAGTAAAGTTAATAATAAATTATTTGCAAACTGGGAGAGAAATGCTCCGGGGCTTGCCTCTCTCGAAGAAACTTGGACGGTGGTCGGGGCACTCGGGGAGATCTTCACCGGCCTCTTCTTCGGCTTCTGTCAGCTCCTGCTGCTGCACCTCGATCTGCTCCTCTGGCTCCTCAGGTAAGACGACTAGGTTCTCGGTTTGCGATCCTGTATGATGCAATGCGCGTAAGTGATTATGCAAGTATGCATCGAAGGAGATGAATGCAATGAATATGTTGAAATGCAAGGTAGTCAACATCATCCAGAAACTATACACTACAAGCACATGTCATCTACTGCATTCTCTTCTACTACTATTATGTTAAGTTAACCTACCTTATGAAATGCTTCAAAGATACACCAAAGCTTTACTAATTTCTTAATCACACTTAAAGCAACACTTGCTTAAACCCTAAGTAATAATAGGTTTGAATAGCAACATATATTTTTGCTGCTCCTAAAAATCTAAGAAAATTACAGTAGCATAATACTACTCTAAACAGACTACCATAAAAATTTCATGGCATTTGGATAAGTAAACCATCCTATACAAAAATGACAAACTATGGCATAAAAATGAGCATAAAATTACTTTGCACTATGAAAAGTGTCAAACAATAGAATTAATATTTTTCCTAGGTTCTTCATAGCATACTATGACTGTACAAAAATTATCACATGCATGTTTTATACAAAGTTTGCTCTCTAGCAAAAATAACAAAAATCAGCCATTAAAGGCACTTGAACTACACTTCAACATTTTCCCACAGCACATGCATGAAACATATTTTTCCTAGGAAGTACATGATATAAGAAGATTAACAAACTTGAAATCATATTTTTCTGATACATATAGGATTTATTAGCTATTTTACAAGATATCAGCAATATTAAGAATTAATTAAAGCTCTACAGAAAAGTATTCCAAAAATGACATGCAATATTTTTAGATTGTAGATCTGGTTCCAATGAATCCCTAGAAATTTATTTCACAATTTTTGGAGCTGAAATGACTACTAAAACATTTTTCAAAGTATTTTCAACAAGAATAATAAAAGAAAAAGGAAATGGATTTTCATAACGGCACTGGGCCGGCCCGGGGAATCAAGCGGCCCATAGCCGTTCTCGGCCTGGCATCGCGCGCGGGGGGGGGGGGGGAATGGCCGAGCCGGCCTGCTCGGGGCGCGGCCCACAGGGCGTAGCCCAGTCCACCGAGAGGAGGGGGAAACGGAGCGCGGTCGCCGGCGTCCATGGTCTCGCCGTCACGGCGGCGGCCGAGGGCCAACGGCCGGCTCCAGCCAAACCGCGACTAGCTAAGGAGCACAACATGCTCGCAAGAGAGTAGCGAACACATGAAGGGGACGCGAGAGGGCAGAGAGAGAACGAGTGAGGCGGTGCGCGGGGCACGGGCTCGACGGCACCGACGCGGTGGCGCGGCGGAGCGAGGGAAATTGAGCCCTACCGAGGCAAACGAGGGGATGGCGACACCCGTTCGGAGGAGGGGAGGATGGGGCAGAGCCTCGTGCATGGGCAATTAGACGGAGGTGGTCCATCGGTGCCGAAACAGGGCGGGGACGGTGGCGGAGCTCGGTGGCGAGCGGTGTTCCGCTGCGGTTTCACCGGAGGGAGGAAGAAGGGAAGCAACCGAGGCGCAAGTGGGAGAGAAACCAGGTGCCCGGGCGATTTTGAAGCGGAGCGCGGGCGCGGGGTCCACGGCGGCCACGCGGTGGCGTCGCCGGCATGCGGCCGCCGCGCGGCGGGCGTTTTCTGCCGGGGCGACAGCGCGCGCGCGCGGGCGGGAAGAAGAGGAGCGACGCGGAGGCTGGCTGGGCCGGGCCGAGGCGGAGGCGGCTGTGGGCGCGCGCGCGGGAGTGGCGCGGGCCGATTCGGCCAGCGGGCCGAATCCGAGGCGGCGGCCTGCTAAGCTGGATTTGATTTTTTTTCAAATTTTTCATTTCAAATCAAATTCAAACACAGATTTCAAATCCCATTTTGAACAAGAAGAAGACATTTTCTGAAATTGACCCAAAAATAAAAGTTGCTTAGAATTTAATTCTCTACAACTTTGATTAAGGGGCCAACTAAAAATTCTCAATAGATTTTAAATTGAAGAATAAAAGCTAATTTAGAGAGGATTTTTGAATATTTTAATTAATGTTTTTGAACAAGCTTTTTGACAAAACTTTGAGTCATTTAGTTGCTCCAAAAATTTTGACCTATAATTCTAAGTGATATAAAATTTTTAGTTGCACAGTTTTGATGGAATGTGATTAGCACATTATACATTACACCTCAAATACCACTTTCTAAGCTTTTATTTCACTCAAATTATAATATTAACATGTATGATTATGATGATATGAAATGCCATGCATATGATTGCCATGCAAATGCTTGCGTAACACCGGAGTGTTACAGCCCTCCCCCCTTATAAAAATCTCGTCCCGAGATTTAGGTTACGAACCATTTATTATAAAAATCTCCGTATGCTTTTTGTAAGTATTCACCCGTTTCCCACGATGCATCTCCTTCATCATGATGACTCCATTGTATCTTATATGTTTTCACCACACTGTTCCGAGTAGCCTTTTCTTTGGAATCCAAAACTCGAATTGGCTGCTCACGATACACCAGATCTGACTTAAGTTTTATGCTTTGGGATTCAATTATTTCCTCTGGAACGCGCAAACATTTCTTGAGATGTGATATGTGAAAAACTGGGAATATAGCACCCATTGATTCTGGTAATTCCAATTTGTAAGCCACTGGACCCTTTCTTTCTAAGATTTTGTAGGGTCCGACAAATCTGGCGGCAAGCTTTCTGCGTAATCCAAACCGCTTCTTCTTCATTGGCGTGACTTTCAGATAAACATAGTCACCAACTTCAAACACAAGTGGTCTCCTTCTCTTATCCGCATAACTTTTCTGACGTGACTGAGCTGCTCTCATATTTTGCTGAATGATATGAACTTTCTTTTCGGCTTCTTCCACGAAGTCAATACTATAATACCTTCTTTCCCCTGGCTCAATCCAGTTTAAAGGTGTTCTACACTTTCGTCCATACAAAGCCTCAAAAGGTGCCATTTTGATACTTTCTTGATAGCTATTATTATATGCGAATTCTGCTAGAGGTAACCATGACTCCCATGAACCTCTGGAAGACAACACACAAGCTCTCAACATATCTTCTAAAACAGCATTAACTCTTTCAGTCTGACCATCTGTTTAAGGATGATAGGCAGTGCTACGAATTAGACTAGTCCCCAAACCTTTGTGCAAGTGCTCCCAAAAGTGAGCAGTGAACTGGGATCCTCTGTCAGACACTATAGTCTTCGGTATGCCATGCAATCTCACAATCTCTGCAATATACTTCTCGGCATATTGAGGTGGTCTATAAGCTGTCTTGACAGGCAAAAAGTGAGCGGTCTTGGTAAGACGGTCCACGATTACCCAAATCGAATCATGGCCTTTCTGAGTAGTGGGCAAACCTATGATGAAATCCATACTTATATCATCCCACTTCCAACTAGGTACTGACAAAGGTTGCAACAATCCGGCAGGTTTCATGTGAATAGCTTTTACTCGACAACATGTGTCACATCTGGCTACATAAGCTGCAATTTCCTTCTTCATCTTTGTCCACCAAAAACGAGGCCTTAGTTCTTGATACATTTTACTACTGCCAGGATGAATGGATAACTTAGAGTGATGAGCTTTATCCATAATTTTATTCTTAAGCTCTCTATCCTTTGGAACAACAAGACGGTTGTCGAACCACAACACGTCCTGCTCGTCCACTCTGAAGTAGAGATGGCAACGGGTACCCGAAACCCGAGTACCCGACGGGTATTACCCGATAAAGAGGCGGGTATGGAATGAATTTTCTACCCGTGGGTATGTTATTGGGCAAAATCCTATACCCATCGGGTATGCGGGTACGGGTGCGGGTGTATACTACCCATACCCGCATACCCGCGGGTAAGACATACCCGCAAAAATAAATAGCCAACCTCAGTTATTTTAGCGCATATAAGTCATGAATTTGGCCCATTGAGACATCTACTATATTTCTAGTAGATTGTCTTTGTTGTAATGATGCTAATAATATTTGTTAGCATGTTTGTAACTTGTTGGAAGCTTAGAATGATTTATTTTTGCATGTGACTATTTGATATTTTTAGGTAATTTTCGGGTATGCTATCGGGTACGGGTTACCCGTCGGGTGAGAATTACCCGGCGGGTACGGGTATGGAACTATTCTTTTACCCGCATGCGGGTACGGGTAACCCGACGGGTAAAATTTTGCGGGTGCGGGTACGGGTACGGGTGAGCACTACCCGTCGGGTACATACCCGTTGCCATCTTGACTCTGAAGTGTTTTGAAGGTTCTTCTTTAATTTTCCTTTTGATGTGGAATATCCCTTAATCTGCTTTCTGACCTTCTATTATCTTACTCTCCAAGGTACAACTGATCTAAATACTGTGTAACACGACAGGGTGCATTAGATTAAAACCATCTTCGAGTAAGGGTTGCATATTCAGACAATGCGACTTTCTACTCAAAGCATCAGCTACCACATTGGCTTTCCCAGGGTGATACTGTACATTCAAGTTGTAATCTTTAATTAGTTCTAACCATCTTCGCTGTCTCATGTTCAATTCTGGTTGGGTGAAAATATACTTGAGACTCTTGTGATCGGTGAAAACATTGCACACATTACCAAGTAAATAGTGTCTCCAAATCTTTAAGGCATGCACCACGGCGGCAAGCTCAAGATCGTGTGTTGGATAATTGATTTCATGTTTTCTCAACTGACGGGAGGCATAAGCAATGACTCTTCCTTCTTGCATCAGAACACAGCCTAATCCTGTTTTTGATGCGTCACAGAACACATCAAAAGGTTTCTCAATGTCTGGCTGTGCAAGAACTGGAGTAGTGGTCAACAGTTTTCGCAAGGTGTGGAAAGCTGTCTCACACTCTGAAAGCCCAAGTTTGGTTTTGGTAATTAATGACACCAAGTTGCTAATGCCATGTGTTAAGTGTTTTGAGTTAGGCATAAGCAACACATGTGATGAAGGTGTATGTGGCAAGGTGTGGTGGCCACAAGATCACAAAGAGATGGTGCATGGACATGAAATGATGATCATGGTGAAGATGCACATAAAAGGAAGGACATGATGATCAAGTGGAGAAGGATCTAAGAGCTCAAGGCAAAGGTATAACCATAGGGTTTTCCTTTTGCCGGTCTAAGATGAGTAGAGAAGTGATTGATCGGGTTTAGGATACATGGCCGACTATTAAGAGGGGCAATCACGGTTAGCTCGGAAATCAAGTGCCACTAGATCAATGTCTTGAGCATATGCATTAGGATCTAGTAAAAAGCTAACATAACGCCTTGAGAAATGATTGTGAAATGCTAACACACATGCACATTGTGATTTACACATGGTGGTGTTAGCACGTTTGAGAAGGCGGTGGAGTTTGAGCGGTAGAGAGGGGTTTGGGTTCCTCTCTCCCTCCCGCCGAGCTTGCGAGGCGGGATTCGGCGCTTTTTGGAGAAGTGAAACGCCTATTTTCTACAGCGCCAGAAGTCGGAAAAGAAACAGAGGCAAACGGAGGTCACAGAGATGACCGGACGCTGGACCGGACGCGGTCTCTGTATGACCAGACGCGTCCGGTCAGTGTTCAGCGTCTGCGCGGTTTTTAGTTTGATGATCAGACGCGCAGCGCGTCCGGTCATCCAGGGAGCTTACTGGACTCTAATCGGACGCTGGCACTGTGGCGTCCGGTCAGTTCAACAGCGCGTCTGGTCAGTTCTCCTGAGCGAATCAGAGCGCACGACCGGCGCGTCCGGTCCCTCACGTAACCGGAGCGTCCGGTCAGGCGTCCAGAAGGGTAGAGCGAAGCGGAGTAACGATCGGACGCGCGGTGCGTCCGGTCACGTGCGATCGGACGCGTCCGGTCTCAACGGGAGCATACTGGAATGCGACCGGACGCGGGCACTGTCGCGTCCGGTCAATCGGTTCAGCGCGTCCGGTCAGGGCAACGGCTAGTTCTGACGCGCACTGTTCACGTTTGTCGTGTAGTGACCGGACGCGTCCGGTCACCCTAACCGGAGCATCCGGTCAGCGCGTTTTTCGCTGCGTCGTCTGTAACGGCTAGCTGCGTACCCCTTTGTTATAAATAGACGTTGGCCGGGGTTTGAGGGGAACTCTTGCACATTTTGAGATATAGAGACATACTTTGAGCTAGAGAACAACCCCTCCACTCATCTCTTTGATTAGTTGCATATCTTGAGTGAGATTGAGTGAGATTCAAGTGCATTGCTTGAGAGTTGCATTCTAGAGGCACTTGATCTTCGAGTTGCTGCGGATTTCTTGTTACTCTTCCGTGTTTCCCGACACGGTAGACGGCTTGGAGCAGCGGAGGTGATTGAGCTCGCAATTGGAGATTGTTGGAGCCTTCACCAAGTGTTGTAAGGGGTTCTTGATCCTTCCCCGCGGGAGTTCGTGAATTGGATACTCTAGTGGAGCTCGTGGCTTGGAGGATCCCCATCTTATGTGCGGTTGTGCGGCGCCCGCCGAGGGCTCGACTCTTGATAGTCGATTAGCTCGCGAACCGACAAGTGGGTGTATCGCCACAACGGGGAGTAGCTTGCCGGGAAGCAAGTGAACCTCGGGATAAATTCTTGTGTCATTCTCTTCCCGAGGATTTCTCTTGTGTGATTGATTGATTGGTACATCTCATCTCTACACGGCGGTATAATCAATCAAAGCTCTTCTCTCGTATTACTTCTTGTTTCTAGATTATAGTTGTTGTTGTGTTTAGTGAATAGCCTTGTACTAGACTTGTGTAGGTGGCTTGCTTAATTAGGTAGAGCTAGTGCTTTTGCTTCGCCACCTTTCATACTAACTCGTGGTTAAGTAATTCTTGTAGAAGTTTTAATTAGGCTATTCACCCCCCCTCTAGCCTATTTGGACCTTACAAGTGGTATCGGAGCCGAGGCACCGTTTATTTGAGGCTTAACAACCTACGGTGAAAAAGAAATGGCTCAATTAAGCTTGCACATCAACAACACCAAGAAGGCACCTCACTTTGATGGCACAAATTATGCATATTGGAAGGTTAAGATGACCGCACACCTAAAGTCAATCAATAGAGAAGTGTGGAGGGTCACCGAAACAAAATTTGAGGTTGCTAATCCGGAAGCACCTACACCGGTAGAGGAGAAGAAGCTCCAATGCAATGATATTGCCATTAGTGCTCTTCATGAGGCACTAGATGACAAGACATTTGAGCAAGTAAAGAACATAGAGATTGCTCATGATGCTTGGGCCAAGCTAGAAGAAACATTTGAGGGCACCGAAGGTACAAAGACCGCTAAAGCATATATCTTGCAAGAAAAATTTTCAAGCTTCAAGATGCAAGATGATGAGAGTGTACCGGAGATGTTTCATAGGTTGCAAGTCATTGTCAATGAGCTCAAGGCACTTGGTGAGGAGGTCAAGGACAATCAATTCTCTATGAAGTTCTTGAGAAGTCTATCCAAGAGATTTGATACATTGATCACCGTGCTAGTGAGGACTACATTGAAGGATTCAACTCCTCAACAAATATTTCAAGAAGTGATGACCGATGATTCATATAGAGAAGATAATGAGAAGGATGAGTTGGTCAAGAAGAAGAAGAAGGAAAATGAGAAGAAAGATGATGAAAAGAAGAAGAGTGTGGCATTCAAAGCCACCACATCCAAGAGCAAATCCAAGATTGAATCATCAAGTGATGAAGACTCAAGCTCTTGTGATAGTGATGACATTGATGAGAAGATGGCTCTCTTTGTCAAGCAATTTGGCAAATTCATGAAGAAGAAAGGCTATCGTGCAAGAAGGAGGAAGAACTCATCCAAGAAGAGTGATCATACCATGAGATGCTTTAGATGCCATAGCAAGGACCATCTCATTGCAAAGTGTCCTTATGATAGTGATGATGAAGATGCTATCAAGAAAGAGAAGAAGAAGCAAGAAAAGAAAAAGAGCTCTTATAAGAAGAAGAATGATTCTCATGTTGCTACATGGGATAGTGATGATTCCTCAAGTGATGATGAGGATGACTACAAGAGCAAGAAGAAGGGACATGCTAGCATTGCCATCCAAGAGAAGGTCTCCCTCTTCGACACTCCATCGTGCTTCATGGCTAAGGCCGCTAAGGTATCATCCGACGATGAGAGTGATCATGATAATGCTAGTGATAGTGATAGTGATGAAGAAGAATTCACTAAAGATGAACTAATCACTATGCTAGAAGATTGCACTCAACATTTTAAAGAATCTAGAAAGGAGTGCAAGGGCTTGCTTAAGAAAAAGAAAAACCTTATGCAAGAACTTGATGAGCTTAGGGCATCTTATGAGAGTCTAAAGGTAGACCATAAGAAGCTTCAAAAGTCTCACACTAAGCTTGAAGAAGCTCATTCCTCTCTAGTTGAAAAATGTGAAAACATGCCAACTAATGTTGAGAAAGCTAAAACTTGTAACATAGGCATATCATGTGATATAATTGATGAAACTTTTCATAAGCCTATTATTGTTGCTCCTACTAACCCTTCATGTAGCTCATCTACATCATCCTCATCTAGTAGTGATGGTTTCACTTGTGACTCCACACTTATAGTTGAGAATGAAAATCTCAAGAAGGAGGTAAAAGAGCTCAATCACACATTAGCTAAGGCTTATGGTGGTGAGGACCGCTTGCTTATGTGCTTGGGTAGCCAAAGAGCTTCTCTCTACAAAGAGGGATTGGGCTATAACCCCAAGAAAGGCAAGGCCGCTTTTGCTCCTCACAAGACTCGTTTTGTGAAGAACAATGGTAGCTATTGCAAAAGTTGCAAGCAAGTTGGTCACATAGAGCAACATTGCATGAACAAGAAATCCAATGCAAATGTATCCTCAATCAAGTTTAATTCTTTCTATATGCTTACCAAGGGTACAAATGGTGTTCATGCTAAGTTTATTGGTACACCATGGATGGGCTCAAAGAAGAAAGCCATTTGGGTACCAAAGAGCTTAGTCTCTAACCTTGGAGGACCCAAACAAGTTTGGGTACCTAAAAAGAATTGATCTTGTCTTGTAGGTCAATTACAAAGCCGGAGGAAGGCATTGGGTGCTTGATAGTGGGTGCACTCAACATATGACCGGGGATTCTTGTATGTTCAAATCTATTGATAGAAGTCAAAATGGTGGTTTTGATGCTATCACTTTCGGCAACAACAAGAAAGGCAAGGTCAAGGGGCTTGGTAAAATTGCTATCTCAAATGACATGAGCATATCTAATGTGTTGCTAGTTGAGAGCTTAGATTTCAATCTTTTATCGGTGGCACAACTTTGTGATCTTGGCTTTAAGTGCATATTCGGTAGTGATGATGTTGAAGTCATAAGTGTTGATGAATCAAACTTGATATTCAAAGGATTTAGACATGATAGCTTATACTTGGTTGACTTCAATGATAGTGAGACACAATTGACATCATGCTTGCTTAGTAAATCTAGTATGGGTTGGTTATGGCATAGAAGGCTTGGTCATGTTGGAATGAAACAATTGAACAAACTTTTGAGGCATGACTTAGTTAAAGGATTGAAGGATGTCACCTTTGAGAAGGATAAACTATGTAGTGCTTGTCAAGCCGGCAAACAAGTTGGAAATTCACATCCTAGTAAAAGTGAAATGAGCACATTAAAAGCATTTGAGCTATTGCACATGGACTTGTTTGGGCCAACAACATACACTAGCATTGGTGGCAACAAGTATGGTTTTGTGATTGTGGATGACTACACTAGATACACTTGGGTGCTCTTTCTTTATGACAAGAGTGATGTTTATGATCTATTCAAGTCTTTTGTCAAGAGAGTGCAAAATGAGTTTGAAATCACCATCAAGAAGATTAGAAGTGACAATGGTAGTGAGTTCAAGAACACAAGAATTGAAGATTTGTGTGATGATCTTGGTATTGGGCATCAATTCTCACCAACGTACACTCCTCAATCAAATGGTGTAGTTGAAAGGAAAAATAGAACCTTGATTGATATGGCTAGATCAATGCTTAGTGAATACAATGTTAGTCATTCATTTTGGAGTGAAGCTATCAACACAGCTTGCTATTGTAGTAACCATCTCTATTGCCATAGGAAGCTTGGAAAGACACCATATGAACTATTGAATGGAAGAAAGCCCAACATTGCATACTTTAGAGTGTTTGGTTGCAAATGCTATATTCTCAAGAAAGGCACTAGGTTGAGCAAGTTTAAAAAGAAATGTGATGAAGGGTTCTTACTTGGTTATTCTACCACAAGCAAATCATATAGAGTTTGGAATCTCACAAATGGCACCTTGGAAGAAGTTCATGATGTTGAGTTTGATGAAACCCAAGGGTCTCAAAATGAAGCTCAAATCCTTGATGATGTGAGAGGGGATCAATTGTCAAATGCAATGAAGAACATGGACATTGGTGATATAAGGCCGATGCAAGTTGATGATGATGATATTCATGTGATCAACCAAAGTGTGCAAATTGATACAAATCAAGCAAGCTCTAGTGGTTCTCATGATGAAGCTCAAGTTCAAGGTCAAACAAGTGGAAGCAATCAACTCCCAATACTCCAACCTACTAGCATTGCAAGAGATCATCCGTTGGACCAAATCATTGGTGGAATTCAAAGTGGTGTTCAAACTAGATCAAGATTAGCATCCTTTTGTGAGCATTACTCATTTATCTCATTAGAAGAACCAAAGAAGATAGAAGATGCATTGAAGGATTCCGATTGGGTGAATGCCATGCATGAAGAACTAAACAACTTTGCTAGAAATCAAGTTTGGAAACTTGTTGAGAGGCCAAAGAACTACAATGTGATTGGTACTAAGTGGGTCTTTAGAAACAAGCAAGATCAAGATGGCATGGTTGTAAGGAACAAAGCAAGATTAGTAGCACAAGGATACACTCAAGTTGAGGGTCTTGACTTTGGAGAGACATATGCACCGGTTGCAAGATTGGAGGCAATTAGAATCTTATTAGCATATGCTTGTGCACACAACATCAAGCTCTATCAAATGGATGTCAAGAGTGCATTTCTAAATGGCTACATCAATGAAGAAGTTTATATTGAGCAACCTCCCAGTTTTGAAGATGACAAGAAGCCTGACCATGTTTACAAGCTAAAGAAGGCATTGTATGGTTTGAAGCAAGCACCTAGAGCATGGTATGAGAGGTTGAGGGACTTTCTCCTCTCTAAAGGGTTCAAGATGGGAAAGGTTGACACCACTCTCTTCACCAAGAAGCTTGGAAATGACTTGTTTGTGTTGCAAATCTATGTGGATGATATTATCTTTGGATCAACTAACCAAGACTTTTGTGAAGAGTTTGGAAATATGATGGCTAATAAGTTTGAGATGTCTATGATTGGAGAGCTTAGTTACTTCCTTGGACTTCAAATCAAGCAAATGAAGAATGGCACTTTTGTAAGTCAAGGCAAGTACATCAAGGACATGATCAAGAAGTTTGGATTGCAAGATGCTAAGCCAATGAGCACACCAATGGGCTCTAATGATCAATTGGGTATTAATAATAGTGGAAATATGGTAGATCAAAAGCAATACCGGTCCATGATTGGAAGTTTGCTCTATGTCACCGCTTCTAGGCTGGATGTGATGTTTAGTGTATGCAAGTGTGCAAGATATCAAGCTTCACCTAGAGAAAGTCACTTGAAAGCAACCAAGAGGATATTGAGATATCTAAAGGGCACTCATGATGTTGGATTATGGTATCCCAATGGGTCTAATTTTGAGTTGATTGGATATTCGGACTCCGACTATGGTGGATGCAGGATTGATAGAATGAGCACAAGTGGCACTTGTCAATTGCTTGGAAGGTCTCTTGTTTCATGGTCATCAAAGAAACAAAATAGTGTTGCACTATCTACCACCGAGGCCGAATACATTAGTGCCGGTAGTTGTTGTGCACAATTGCTTTGGATGAAGGCCACTTTGAATGACTTTGGAATTAAATTCAAGAATGTGCCTTTGTTTTGTGATAATGAAAGTGCTATCAAGATGACACAAAATCCGGTTCAACATTCAAGAACCAAGCACATTGACATAAGGCATCACTTCATAAGAGACCATCAACAAAAGGGTGATATTAGTATTGAGAGCATTGGCACCAAAGATCAACTAGCCGACATCTTTACAAAGCCACTTGATGAAAAGAGATTTTACAAGTTGAAGAATGAATTGAACATACTTGACTTCTCCAACTTAAAATGAGTGCACCCCCACATTCTTATATGACATGCCTCTCCTCCAACATAGCAAGGTAAAGTTGTTTGGCATATCATTCATACTTTGCTAAGGACATGTTTAGAACATATAGACATATTTGCATGATAAATAGGCTCATTCATGAAAATCAAATAATTTTGATGTATATATGGTACCACTATTGCTTCTATGTTTGATTGATCTAGTGGTAGCATATAACATGTTTGTGGGCTTGCAAACCTAGTGTTGAATCTAGAAAATGAGCTCATGATGTGTAATTCAACATGGTCAAGATAACCCTTATACTTTATGAGGTGTGAAAAAGCTTATCCTTGGATCAAACTGAATTACATATTCTAGGCAAGTAATCTAGATTGAACCATAATTTGGACTCCCTCATAATTGATTGACTTATCTCTCACTAAAATTGGCACCTTTTTGGTGATTGTTGACAAAGGGGGAGAGAAAAGTCACAAAGATATTGCAAAGAGGGAATAAGATATAATAAGGGGGAGAGAAAAGTTACAAAGGGAGAGAAATCAAGGGATCAATTAAATTTGAGCACACAAGTAGGGGGAGCAAGCTCATGGATTACTTGTTGCACTTGTATGTGCATTAACATGATAAATTGTTGCATTGCAAAGCTTAAATTCATATTCATGATTGTTTGGTGTTTGCTAGAAATAGAACTTGAATAATGATTTGTTGAGAGTAGCTTTACAAGCGGTATCTAGACACCTTGGCTTATAATGTTGATCTCACGGGGTACTTTAGTGTTTGTGATCTTTACAAGTGATGTATTACAAATGGTGTCTAGCTACGTCGATGCTAAGGATGGTATATAAAGGCAACTCCGATTGGTATCACGCTTCAAAGGTCCATTCTATATACCTTAGCATCAATTTGATAGTAGTAACTCTCTCAAATTTCAAATCCATACATATGTGCATAATTGAACCAAACTCATGGAAGCACATATGTAGGGGGAGCTAATACTATCGAAATTGAAAATTGATTTCATTTCATATCTTTGTGATGGTTGTCATCAATTACCAAAAAGGGGGAGATTGAAAGCCCAAGTTTGGTTTTGGTAATTAATGACACCAAGTTGCTAATACCATGTGTTAAGTGTTTTGAGTTAGGCATAAGCAACACATGTGATGAAGGTGTATGTGGCAAGGTGTGGTGGCCACAAGATCACAAAGAGATGGTGCATGGACATGAAATGATGATCATGGTGAAGATGCACATAAAAGGAAGGACATGATGATCAAGTGGAGAAGGATCTAAGAGCTCAAGGCAAAGGTATAACCATAGGGTTTTCCTTTTGCCGGTCTAAGATGAGTAGAGAAGTGATTGACCGGGTTTAGGATACATGGCCGACTATCAAGAGGGGCAATCACGGTTAGCTCGGAAATCAAGTGCCACTAGATCAATGTCTTGAGCATATGCATTAGGATCTAGTAAAAAGCTAACATAACGCCTTGAGAAATGATTGTGAAATGCTAACACACATGCACATTGTGATTTACACATGGTGGTGTTAGCACGTTTGAGAAGGCGGTGGAGTTTGAGCGGTAGAGAGGGGTTTGGGTTCCTCTCTCCCTCTCGCCGACGCTTTTTGGAGAAGTGAAACACCTATTTTCTACTGCGCCAGAAGTCGGAAAAGAAACGAAGGCGAACGGAGGTCACAGAGATGACCGGACGCTGGACCGGACGCGGTCTCTGTATGACCGGACGCGTCCGGTCAGTGTTCAGCGTCTGCGTGGTTTTCAGTTTGATGATCGGACACGCAGCGCGTCCGGTCATCCAGGGAGCTTACTGGACTCTAATCGGACGCTGGCACTGTGGCATCCGGTCAGTTCAACAGCGTGTCCGGTCAGTTCTCCTGAGCGAATCAGAGCGCACGACCGGCGCGTCCGGTCGCTCACGTAACCGGAGCGTCCGATCAGGCGTCCAGAAGGGTAGAGCGAAGCGGAGTAACGATCGGACGCGCGGCGCGTCCGGTCACGTGCGATCGCACGCGTCCGGTCTCAACGGGAGCATACTGGAATGCGACCGGACGTGGGCACTGTCGCGTCCGGTCAATCGGTTCAGCGCGTCCGGTCAGGGCAACGGCTAGTTCTGACGCGCACTGTTCACGTTTGTCGTGTAGTGACCGGACGCGTCCGGTCACCCTAACCGGAGCGTCCGGTCAGCGCGTTTTTCGCTGCGTCGTCTGTAACGGCTAGCTGCGTACCCCTTTGTTATAAATAGACGTTGGCCGGGGTTTGAGGGGAACTCTTGCACATTTTGAGATATAGAGACATACTTTGAGCTAGAGAACAACCCCTCCACTCATCTCTTTGATTAGTTGCATATCTTGAGTGAGATTGAGTAAGATTCAAGTGCATTGCTTGAGAGTTGCATTCTAGAGGCACTTGATCTTCGAGTTGCTGCGGATTTCTTGTTACTCTTCCGTGTTTCCCGACACGGTAGACGGCTTGGAGCAGCGGAGGTGATTGAGCTCGCAATTGGAGATTGTTGGAGCCTTCACCAAGTGTTGTAAGGGGTTCTTGATCCTTCCCCGCGGGAGTTCGTGAATTGGATACTCTAGTGGAGCTCGTGGCTTGGAGGATCCCCATCTTGTGTGCGGTTGTGCGGCGCCAGCCGAGGGCTCGACTCTTGATAGTCGATTAGCTCGTGAACCGACAAGTGGGTGTATCGCCACAACGGGGAGTAGCTTGCCGGGAAGCAAGTGAACCTCGTGATAAATTCTTGTGTCATTCTCTTCCCGAGGATTTCTCTTGTGTGATTGATTGATTGGTACATCTCATCTCTACACGGCGGTATAATCAATCAAAGCTCTTCTCTCGTATTACTTCTTGTTTCTAGATTATAGTTGTTGTTGTGTTTAGTGAATAGCCTTGTACTAGACTTGTGTAGGTGGCTTGCTTAATTAGGTAGAGCTAGTGCTTTTGCTTCGCCACCTTTCGTACTAACTCGTGGTTAAGTAATTCTTGTAGAAGTTTTAATTAGGCTATTCACCCCCCCTCTAGCCTATTTGGACCTTACACACTCCTCTGTCCACACGAACTTATGATCTTTCTGTAACAGACTTGTCATTGGCTTAGCAATCTTCGAGAAGTCTGGGATAAAGCGGCGATAGTAACTAGCTAACCCTAGGAAACTCCTGACTTCTGGCACTGTGGTTGGAGTTTTCCAATCCATAACCTCTTGCACTTTGCTCGGATCTACCGAAACTCCATTTTCAGATAGAATATGACCAAGGAAAGGAACTTTCTTCAACCAAAATTCACATTTACTGAACTTAGCATACAACTTATGATCTCTTAGTCTGGTCAAGACAATTCTCAGATGTTCTTCGTGATCTTTCTCATTCTCAGAGTATACTAGAATGTCATCAATGAAGACAACTACAAACTTATCCAACTCTGGCATGAAAACCGTATTCATCAGATACATAAAATATGCAGGAGCATTTGTTAAGCCAAAGGACATAACAAGATACTCATACAACCCGTATTTGGTAGAAAAGGCGGTTTTCGGGACATCTTGTGGCCTGATCTTTATCTGATGATACACTGATCTTAGGTCTATCTTGGAGAACACCCTAGCTTTAGCCAACTGATCAAACAAAACATCGATATGAGGCAAAGGATATTTATTCTTGATAGTTACCGCATTAAGAGGTCGATAATCCACACACATCCTCAGAGTACCCTCTTTCTTTTTCTTCATGAACAAGGCAGGACATCCCCATTCAGACTTACTTGGTCGGATAAACCCCTTCTTTAGCAATTCTTCCAGTTGCTTCTTCAGCTCAGCTAACTCATCCGGAGGCATCCGATAAGATCTCCTCGAAATAGGAGATGTTCCGGGGATCAACTCGATTCCAAACTCAACATCTCTATCTGGAGGAAGGTCAGGTAACTCGTCTGGAAACACATCCGGGAACTCACACACTACCGGGATCTGGCAGATAGGAACAACTTCCATGGCACAGGTCACACTCACAAGATCTGTTCTTTCGAGCAATGGTACCTAAAAAGTACCCTCTGCCTGCGGATCCTTAAGGATAAGCAATCGACTGCTTGTATCTATGACTGCTCCCCAGTCTTTCATCCAGTTCATTCCTATTATTACATCCAAAACTAGTCTCGGCATAACTATCAGGTTCACTCGAAACTTCCGACTATCTAACTCAAGGGTTGCCCCTCTAACCATCTTATTGGTTAGCACATCAGCCCCTGCTGAACTTATGCGATAACCATAACTCAATTCTGTGCATAGTTGTTCATGCTTCCGTGCAAATGCTTGACTCATAAAAGAATGCGAGGATTCAGAATCAAATAGAACAATTGCAGGGTGATGGTTAACAAGAAACTTACCGGCAGTTACATGTTCTCCTTCAGGAATCTCATCAACGATGGTATGGTGCACACGGGCAGTGTAAGTCTGTTGTTTCTTTCTAGGCGGATAAGGGCAGAACTTTGAAAAGTGGCCTGGCTGACCACAATTGTAGCAGGGCCCCTTCACTGTACCAGCAGATCCTATTGCTCCCTTAGAGTTGCTTTGTTCTGCAGTTGCGGTGATCTTTGCTGGCGGCACGACCATCTTGTACGGCTTCTGTGGTCCCTTGTAGTTCTGAGTTTTATGCTGTGGAGGCTTGAACCTTGCACCAGGTGCGGACGGACGATAAGAAGGACGATTTGCAGTGACAACTCTGGACTGGGAGGGTCCTGACTCAAACACCCTCTTGCGATTCTTGGATGCAGTGTAGGTGTTGTTGTTCTTTTCTTGTTTCAAACAATCACTGACAAAGTCATTGAACCTGACACGGGTATTGGTACCCACATGCTTCATCATCTTCGGACTTAACCCTCTCTTGAAACTAGCAATTCTCTTTGCATCTGTGTCGACCATGTCTGGAGCATAACGGCACAAGTTGTTAAATGCATGCAAATACTGTGTTACAATCTTGGTACCCTGATTTAAGGCTAAGAACTCTCCGAGCTTCATCTCAACCAACCCTGGGGGAATATAAACTCCCCTAAACGCTTCAGTGAATTCTCTCCAAGTAATCTGGGCATTGGGAGGAAAGGTGGTGCGGTGATGCTTCCACCACATCCCTGCTGGTCCCTGTAACTGATGTGCAGCATATTCTGTCTTCAGAACTTCTGTCAGTCTCAGCACACGAAACTTATCTTCCATAGTGTTGATCCATTCTTCAGCGTCGAGTGGCTCTGCTGCTTCCTTGAAAATAGGTGGCCTAGTATCCATGAAATCCTTGAAATTGCTGTACTGGTTCACTCCATGGCCACCACCTTGATTATTTCCTCTCTGAACGTTTTCAGCGATGGTACGCAGAAAATCTTTCATATTCTTTTGTGACTGCTCGGCGTTGCGCTGGCTTCTAAGGAACTATGCGAAGAACACTTCTGCAGTGAGCGGTGGAGGAGGGGGCAAATGTGGCTCTGGTTGTGGCTCCTGGTGATTAACGTTGTTTGCACCACCCCCACCAGCCCCTGCACCGTTGCCACCAGTTTCAGCGGCCTCATACGTGGCACGGCGAGTGTTTGCCATCTGCATATTTCAGCAACAAGTAATAATTGAGCGAAGTGGTAGTAATTGTATCCGAATGAACAATCATGCCATACTGAATTTATTGAAGAGAACAAGTCATGCAATAAGACAGAGGCACAATAATCACATTCCAATTAAAACAACATCACTAATCAAATTACTTCGAATGCAACATCATGTTCCATACAACCATGTTGCCAGCATACATACACTGGACTTTCATGCGTTCAAGCATCACATACACAACCAAGATCCAAAAGATCGCCAGTCTCAAGATCGAACGGGATACAACACGATATATGGGAACCAAAAGAAGGCCATCGCGATAAAGCCTATCACTAACGCAAGGCGACTAGCCTACTCCTCGGGGCTGTCGTCGAGGTCGGAGGCGTCACCATTGCTACCACCAGTAGCGGCGTTGTCGTCGACGTCCATCTGGGCGGTGTCCGGAGGAGCGTACGGGCCTATCCCGTTGTAGAGGGCATGGAACTCTTCATGCAAGTTGGCGTTATACCCTTCTAGCTCCTCGACCCTTTGCCTGAGAAGGTCCCTCTCGTTCCAGGCTTTATTCCTTTCCTGCACTAGCTGTCCCATCATGCGATCTGCATTTCTGTTGGCCTGAGTCAACGTCTGCACCCGCTGCATAGCACTCTCACCTCTCTCGAGAGCACGATCTCACTGCAAGCTCATGTCGGCCAACTGCTCCTGTAAGCTAGCTATAGCACGTGCTTGCTTCTTCTTTTGCTTCCTTGCTTCAAGCCGATCATTACCTCTTAGACCAGTTAAGGTCCAATAGGTATTCTCAAGACCCTGGTATGCTCTGATGGCTGCATACATGGCACTCATCGTGTGGTTGTCGCTAGCCTGTCCTTCACTTGGGCCTCTGACCAAAGCACTACCTTGTGGCTGCACCCAAATGGCATCATGAGGATCATCTCTCGGGAAGGTACCGGCCAAGGCTGCTGCCAACTCATTAGGAAACCTGCTCATTATGTCTCGGATGACGTGAAAGGCTGCACCCTCTGCACCCTCAACTGGAGTGCGCCCTTCAAACTCCAAATGCCAACCAGCCCATTCTGGCGCATCACCAAGGGCAGGGATGGTGATCTCCACTATTGCAAGTCCATCCTCAGCTCGCTGGCTCTCATTCCAAGAGTACACCGGCTCTTGACCCTCTGGGTACCCCACATCATGGAGCACTCTCCAAAGCAAGGTGGGCATGCCAAACTCACTTAGAAAAGTGTCCGTGCTGCGGCGCTCCCGCGGGGCCATCTGGTGACGTGGTGCTCTTCCACCAGTGGACTTACGGGTAGTCTTCTTCGTGCGGGCCATCTGTAGCACAAGTTTTTAAATTACTCGGTGAGACATATTTTAAGTTAATGTCACTTTTATCAAACTGAGATAATCCTTTTATAAGGGGAGGAATACAGGTTATGAATGAAATGCTTAGGCAGTATGATGCATGCGCGAGTCTTACGTTCTCACAAACTTAGAAAATAAAGACATCTAACGATGAATTCGGTGGCATACAACGATCTCTCATATACGTAACTAATTCGATCTACACGATAAACGCTGTTATGTACCTGCAGAAAATTCATTTCAGCCCATTCCCCATGAATGCATGAAAGCAGTAAATCTACCTACGCGCTCTACACGAATCCCCAGATGCGTGTACAACGGTAGTAACTACCCAAACACATCGTCCTATTGACGGCATCGCCTCAACGGACAGAACACCCACACATGCGATACTTTCATAAAAACATATGTACAACATGTAATTATTCTAGTATCATATAAAACACTCTTCCTAGATCGGCGGTGTATCCGATCATGCTCTCACAGCTCACACTTACCAAAGCGTAGAGGTAACTGATCCATACATTACCACTCAATTAAGTGGCACTCATATAATATCACGCCGTATGAGCAACGAAAGAGAAATATAGTGCAAGAACCCCAAGTTAGTACTTAAATAGCCACTTAGAGTCCTTAACTGGGCATACAGGATATGACCACTGGCACACATTTAGTTTTAAAATCACACTTTTTTAAATAGAATTTTGTTTTAAATACACTTATGAACAGTAATCACGCTAAACCATGCTCCGATGCCAGCTGTCACAGAACCTCCCAATTATACGAGATTAAGTAGGAAAATCATCCAACGGAAGGACAATTTAACAAACTTAAGCCCGTATAACCCGGTAGTCCGTGAAATCTCGACGGATTTCAAACCCTTTCACATCACAGCCAAGATCGTACTAAGTTTAGCGGTCACCATCATAAGTTACATAAATGTTCGCGGCATAAAATACATCGAAGTTTAAACATAGTTATTACAAACCAGGTTCGAATAAAAGTAGCGGAAGCGGTAGTTCAAATCACGCACACGCACAACATTTTTAAATAAAGTGCCAGCTTGGGACCATCTCCAGCAAAAGCATCAGGCGAGAAGTAGCGAATGACCATTGCCCATGGTCCTATGCTTCGCCCATTATAGGATAGAGACAGTTGATACAATAGCCATAGTACATCTATCCATCTGCAACAAGTGGGAACAAAGCCCTGAGTACGAGAAGGTACTCAGCTAGACTTACCCGTCATAAACCAGAAATAAAAGACACCAAGGAATCATGATAGGCTTTTTGGTGGGGTAGCTGACTCATTTGCAAAAAGGCATTTTTAGCATTTTAGGAAACCCTTTACAAAAGCTTTGCATCAAGTGAAATCTTTATTAACCTGTCAACTATATTTGCACCTGTACTAAAGTAACATGTAATTAAACAGGCAATGATAACCAATGATCATTAACAACTTCTATTATGTCATAATTCATATAACTGTCCAAGTGTTCCATCAATATTACTACGATGAAGTAGCTCAAGTCAAGTGTTCACTATCCAGTGAATGATGGCGATTCGAATCGATTATTAACCAGCTGGTAAGTTATTCCTCACACAAACCTCACTCACCCGCTAAAGTGAGGTGTTGGTCGCCGAGTCAACCATTCAGGTAAAGTCACGAGCTTGCCAGGAACCACTTGTACCCGGGGGCCGCCCGACTGCTCTTTGGCCTTATCATCGCGCCCCCGTATCCTGCCACTACTGCTCCGGTACAGTGCGTTGCGGGCAATCCACTCGGCCCGAATAATCTCCCAGTTTTGCGGTCGGAAGGTACTTTATCCGGCCAGCTAAATGTGAGGCATGCGTTCAACATGACCCAAGGGACAACAACGGACGGTCCTTAATCGACACAGACGGAAAACACTACAGTCCGAAACCCTGCAAGTTTAAGCCCGGTCTCAATTTCATTTCACACTTAGTTATACCATGACTTCATAGTCAACCCAACATATCCAAGTAACCACCTATAGCTCACAGGTGACAGGAAATCACCCGACTTCTACCGGTCTAAGCAAGCTAAGCATTGACTCGACTGCGGATACCAGGGTAACAAGGATATAGTCTAACAAAGGTAAGCAAGGTATAATACAGCAACGTTTGCAAACAACTCCTAAACGTAATGCATCAAATTAAGTAAAGTTAATAATAAATTATTTGCAAACTGGGAGAGAAATGCTCCGGGGCTTGCCTCTCTCGAAGGAACTTGGACGGTGGTCGGGGCACTCGGGGAGATCTTCACCGGCCTCTTCTTCGGCTTCTGTCACCTCCTGCTGCTGCACCTCGATCTGCTCCTCTGGCTCCTCGGGTAAGACGACTGGGTTCTCGGTTTGCGATCCTGTATGATGCAATGCGCGTAAGTGATTATGCAAGTATGCATCGAAGGAGAAGAATGCAATGAATATGTTGAAATGCAAGGTAGTCAACATCATCCAGAAACTATACACTATAAGCACATGTCATCTACTGCATTCTCTTCTACTACTATTATGTTAAGTTAACCTACCTTATGAAATGCTTCAAAGATACACCAAAGCTTTACTAATTTCTTAATCACACTTAAAGCAACACTTGCTTAAACCCTAAGTAATCATAGGTTTGAATAGCAACATATATTTCTGATGCTCCTAAAAATCTAAGAAAATTATAGTAGCATAATACTACTCTAAACAGACTACCATAAAAATTTCATGGTATTTGGATAAGTAAACCATCCTTTACAAAAATGACAAACTATGGCATAAAAATGAGCATGAAATTACTTTGCACTATGAAAAGTGTCAAATAACAGAATTAATATTTTTCCTAGGTTCTTCGTAGCATACTATGACTGTACAAAAATTATCACATGCATGTTTTATACAAAGTTTGCTCTCTAGCAAAAATAACAAAAATCAGCCATTAAAGACACTTGAACTACACTTCAACATTTTCCCACAGCACATGCATGAAACATATTTTTTCTAGGAAGTACATGATATAAGAAGATTAACAAACTTGAAATCATATTTTTCTGATACATATAGGATTTACTAGCTATTTTACAAGATATCAGCAATATTAAGAATTAATTAAAGCTCTGCAGAAAAGTATTCCAAAAATGACATGCAATATTTTTAGATTGTAGATCTGGTTCCAATGAATCCCTAGAAATTTATTTCATATTTTTTGGAGCTGAAATGACTACTAAAACATTTTCCAAAGCATTTTCAACAAGAATAATAAAAGAAAATGGAAATGGATTTTCATAACGGCACTGGGCCGGCCCGAGGAATGAAGCGGCCCATAGCCGTTCTCGGCCTGGCATCGCGCGCGGGGGGGGGAATGGCCGAGCCGGCCTGCTCGGGGCGCGGCCCACAGGGCGTAGCCCAGTCCACCGAGAGGAGGGGGAAACGGAGCGCGGTCGCCGGCGTCCATGGTCTCGCCGTCACGGCGGCAGCCGAGGGCCAACGGCCGGCTCCGGCCAAACCGCGACTAGCTAAGGAGCGCAACATGCTCGCAAGAGAGTAGCGAACATGTGAAGGGGACGTGGAAGGGCAGAGAGAGAACGAGTGAGGCGGTGCGCGGGGCACGGGCTCGACGGCACCGACGCGGTGGCGCGGCAGAGCGAGGGAAATTGAGCCCTACCGAGGCAAACGAGGGGATGGCGACACCCGTTCGGAGGAGGGGAGGATGGGGCGGAGCCTCGTGCACGGGCAATTAGACGGAGGTGGTCCACCGGTGCCGGAACAGGGCAGGGACGGTGGCGGAGCTCGGTGGCGAGCGGTGTTCCGCTGCGATTTCACCGGAGGGAGGAAGAAGGGAAGCAACCGAGGCGCAAGTGGGAGAGAAACCAGGTGCCCGGGCGATTTTGAAGCGGAGCGCGGGCGCGGGGTCCACGGCGGCCACGCGGTGGCGTCGCCGGCATGCGGCCGCCACGCGGCGGGCGTTTTCTGCCGGGGCGACAGCGCGCGCGCGGGGGCGGGAAGAAGAGGAGCGACGCGGAGGCTGGCTGGGCCGGGCCGAGGCGGAGGCGGCTGCGGGCGCGCGCGCGGGAGTGGCGCGGGCCGATTCGGCCAGCGGGCCGAATCCGAGGCGGCGGCCTGCTAAGCTGGATTTGATTTTTTTTCAAATTTTTTATTTCAAATCAAATTCAAACACAGATTTCAAACCCCATTTTGAACAAGAAGAAGACATTTTCTGGAATTGACCCAAAAATAAAAGTTGCTTAGAATTTAATTCTCTACAACTTTGATTAAGGGGCCAACTAAAAATTCTCAATAGATTTTGAATTGAAGAATAAAAGCTAATTTAGAGAGGATTTTTGAATATTTTAATTAATATTTTTGAACAAGCTTTTTGACAAAACTTTGAGTCATTTAGTTGCTCCAAAAATTTTGACCTATAATTCTAAGTGATATAAAATTTTTAGTTGCACAATTTTGATGGAATGTGATTAGCACATTATACATTACACCTCAAATACCACTTTCTAAGCTTTTATTTCACTCAAATTATAATATTAACATGTATGATTATGATGATATGAAATGCCATGCATATGATTGCCATGCAAATGCTTGCGTAACACTGGAGTGTTACAGCAACCTGACCCTCCTCTAAGTCCCTGACAGGCCTAGTGACAAACGCATCACCATCCTCCTCGGGCATCGGTCCTAACCCCTCTGCAAAACGAAGTAGCTCGGCTATCCTTCCCATGTCGTAGGCATCCTCGTCCTGAGGGTAGCCCAATTCCTCGGCTAGACGAATGAGCTCGCCTATCCTCCCGGTGTCATCGTCTTCCTCCAGCTCGGCCTCCTCTTCAACCATAATCGGACGACTTGCAGTGCCACCAACTCCAGCGTCCCGCTCTAGTGTCCTCTTCTCCGTGTACCTAGCATGAGCCACATCTGCTTGTCAGTTGCCGGTGCATCCAATCTCTGCAAGTATAAAATGCAAACAATTAGCACGATGTTTGCAAGGACTTTATTGCTAGTGAAACAAAGAAGTTTGACTTTCGAAAACGCAATGACTCACTTGCACATAATGAGGCAATAGTATCGTTCAAGCCTTGCATCTCTGCTCTCTCAGCCTCCTCTGCAGCCTTCCTTACATCCTCTTCAGCCTTCCTTGCCTGGTACTCCTCTACCTCCTTTTTTCTCTTCTCGTACCACTTCTTCCACGCAATACTCTCCGGGTTACAAACATGCATCTCTTGGGCCCGTTAAAGCATTTTCTTCTTATGGTTCTTCACGAAATCGGTGACGTAGTTTGCATGATATCCTCTCATCTTGCGAAGTGCTACTCTTGTCTTATACTCATCCTTGAACTTAAACACATCATCATATGATTCCCATTTGCATTTCTGAGTGCTCTGTTACAACAAATTTATGAATACAAAGTTAGCGTACCAAAACAAATAAAATAAAACATTAGCACTAAGTGTCAACAGTCCTAGCAAACCTCGTCATAATTGATCATGTGGCCACAGAAGTGGCCAATCCCAAGACCTGAAGGGACTAGGCCGTAGCTAGCTTCGACACCACATTTGCACATCACAGGAGGCGCAATAGACCTCCTCCTCTTCTTCCACTCTGGCACCTCCTCCTTCTTCTCCGGCTCCGGCCAATGGCTCTTTGGACCATAGACCCACTCCGTGAAATGACACTTTGGAAAATCATGATCCTACAAAATCAAAACATTAAAACACACATATAGGACATGACATTTCAAGGTTAACTCAAACCTTACTTCACGCCGTAGAGGACAAATGAACTCTTGTTCATTGCATGGGTTTATCACGGCTTGCTCTCCGCAATGGCACTTCGGAGGATCCTCGAGCCGCCGTGCCGATGCTACGGCCTTCTCTTCCTCCATCATAGGAGGAGGGTTAGGAGGGGGCGGAACCTAACGAGTAAACACCTCACTCTTGCAATGATCAATGCCGGGGTAGAAAAGGAGAATCCTTGGGTCAAACTTGTCCGGACCGTCGATCCATTGGAAGAAAAAGCACCGGAAGTAGGGCTACAAAAAGTTTCAATTATCTCATCGTGAATACAACATCACAAACCAATAAGAAAAATAGAGGACACAATTACTTACGCTACAACTATAACATGTGTAGAAGCAACGTGCCGCAGTATCCGGATGTCTCGACTGGTCCACGTGCGCCGGATGACCACAATCACAGTTAGGGAAAGGTTCATCGGGAGGCACGGGCGTATCCTTGCAAGACACGTCGGGGTACATCTCTCTAGGACGACCCTTTTTCCTCTAAATCGACTCACGATACGAGTCCTCTATCTAAAAACACGAAATTATTTCAACACAAATCACATATCACTTATAATTCTTACAATTCAAAAATAATCCACAATATCAATACGATTAAAACTAATATAACTTTACTAACTAAATTAACCAAACGTACTATAACTAAGAAAACTAACATGACTAAACTATACAAACAGAAAGTAAATAAGAAATTTTACCTTCCTTATACGATGGGTGGCTAGGACAAGGACCGACGATGGGCGGCAGCCGCCGGGGAGGGGCACCGGGGGGGAGGGGCGCCGGAGAGGGGCGCTGGGGGAGGGGAGCTCGGGCGCTGGGGCGGAGAGGGGCGCTACGGGGTATGGAATGGAAGGAAAGACGGAAACAAGAAGAGCCCGGCCGTTTAAGTGGCCATGGCCGTACCCCGCCATGATACGTGGCGGGGTAGGGTAACCCGCCATGATGCGTGGCGGGGTACGTCTTTCCACGTTCCCGAGCCACGTCAGCAGGCACCCCGGGCTGCAGGCCACGTGGCAGCTGGACCTCGCCGCCATGCATGGCGGGGTACAGTTCATTTGCCCCGCCATACATGGTGGTGGGGCCAAACGGAATAGTTTTGAAAATATTTTTAAATACGGGTCCGATCCCAAATATGTTTTAAATTTGGGCTAAGAATAAAAAAATTCGCCACTGCCACGAACCATACAGGCCAAGCAATTCCACCAAACGTTCCCAACATTAGAGTGCTAAAATTTACTGTGGCGACACTATAACATTTCTTTGTATTTGGTAATAATTGTTCAACCGTTGACTAATTAGGCTCAAAACGTTCGTTTCGCAAAGTACAACCAAACTGTGCAATTAGTTTTTGATTTTATCCACATTTATTACTCCATGCATATATCGTAAGTTTGATGTGACGGGGAATCTTTTTTTTATATAGTGCACTTTTCAATAGAACTGAACACAGCCAGCACTCCCAAGTCCTACGGATACCGTCATCTTTGAATGCCTACCACCAGTAACAGACGACAAGCGTATGAAGATTGTTGACAGCCGTTGAACGCTGGAGAAGAGAAAATGCGCCGGACACCAAGCACCGCTCCGGACGGAAAATGCGGCGGCGCGACGCGACTGTGCTCGGACGCACACCGCGGCGGCCGAAAATGGACGCGCCACGACGACGCCAAGGCCCCCGAGCGCCATAAATGTGCACATGAATGGCTCGCGTGGTTGCGTGCTTCCGTCCGCAGCCCTCGCAGGTGTTGTGTTGCGACTTGCGAATGCGAAAGCGAAGCGCGGATCTTTTTAAGTCTTTTCCGTGTATGTCATTATAAAAATTCGTAATTTCTTCTGTGCCACTGAAAAAGTTTGATGGACTTCAACGCCACTGCTCCAAACCTTTTTTTTCTGCCGTCCATACCACTATCGCCAGATTGAGCTCTAACGGTGTCAAACTGCAGGTGTGAAAAATCAAAAAATACCCTTAGGTCTAAATATGTTATTAATTTTTTTAGCATCTTAACGACTTTAAATGAAAAAACTCAAAACTAGAAAGTTATAAATCTCGTCGAGGTCTACGATTTTCATATAAAAATTATCTTCATTTAATTCCGTAAAAAAAGATATGATTTGATATGATTAATATGTTTTAGAAAAACAATATATTTTTTACGGAATTAAATGAAGATAATTTTTATATGAAAATTGTAGATCTCGACGAGATCTACAACTTTCTAGTTTTGAGTTTTTTATTTGAAGTCGTTAAGATGCTGAAAAAAATTAATAACATATTTAGACTTAATGGTATTTTTGACTTTTCACACCTGCAGTTTGACACCATTAGAGCCCAATCTGACGGCAGTGGCATGGAGGACAAAAAAAAAAAAGTTAGAAACAGTGACGCTGAAGTCTACTAAATTTTTTTAGTGGCACACAGAGAATTGCGAACTTTTATAACGTTATTCACGGAAAAGACTCTTTATCTTTTCGGGCCACAGGGCGCTGGGCGCGGACGACCTGTCCTGACCCACCCGTCGTTCCGTCGCCGATGGGGTCCGTCCGGTCCGCTGCGGGCATCAAACCGCTGGCGCGAGCCGCTGTTGCCGATCATAATGCCTCCACTGAGCTGAGCTGAGCTGTTCTCTTTTCTAGTGGAGCTGCCTCCCTCCCTGGCCGGTGGCCGCTCTGCCTGCCCGCGAGATCCCCAACCCCCAGCCTCTCACGCCCCTCTTTTAATGCGCGCCCACCCCGCTCGCGGCACCGGCAGGGCGCAAATCGCCCCTACTTAAGAGCGCCCTAAACTCACAAGCACATCAGAGACGGACAACGCGTCGTGTACGCACACCTACCTCGGCGAGCAAAGGCAAAGGCTGATCGTAGCAACGAACCCCACAGCCATGGCCACGGCCACCGCGGCGCCCCGCCACGCCGCGCTCCTCCTGCTCCTGCTGCTCGGCCTGCACGCCACGGCCGCCCTCGCCGCGCGAGCCGGCGCCGTCGTCGTCGATGCCGATCTCACGTCCAAGCCGTCGACCTCCCCGGGCCCCAAGAAGCCGAGCGTCAACGTCAAGCCGCCGCCCGTCGGCCCCGGCGCGGGCGCGGGGGGCGTCGGCGGCGCGATCCCGACCTTTCCGGGCTTCGGCATCCCCGGGATGGGCGGTGGGTTCGGCAGCATCCCCGGGATGGCCGGCGGGTGGGGCGGCGGCTACGGCGGGCCTGCCGGCGGGTACGCCCGCGGCGGCGTGGTGGCGCCCACGGTGACGTGCGCCGAGAAAGGGCCCTGCTACAGGAAGAAGGTCACCTGCCCCAAGAAGTGCTTCTCCTCCTACAGCGGCGCCGGCAAGGGATACGGCGGTGGTGGTGGCGGCGGCAGCTGCACCGTCGACTGCAAGGTCAAGTGCACAGCCTACTGTTGATTCAACTCGCCCGCTGGCGCTCAGCAGTTACAGTAGCAGTGAGCGGTGCGGTGTTAGTGGCCCGCTGCTGTCGACTGTTTGGTGTCACGGCGCACGTCGGTGAGTTGAGTACGGGTGGTTAACTGCAGTGTTACTATAACAGTACTAGCGTGTACTTCTGGGACTACATATAGACAAGGGTGCTCCACGATGTGGACAAGGGCGGTTTATTTCTAGTCTAAGATGATCTCTGCTTATGTATGGTGTTTATTTTTAATCATCTACATTGTGTTCTTGCTTTCGTTAAGCGATAAGATGTGGTTGTGAAATCTAGTATGCATAAATAAAGAGCTATATATAAGCATACACTTCAGTGTTCTTCTGTCTTGTTATTTGTACTGTGGGTGCGAGTTATGGCTTCGACATTTCAGGACACCCTAGGAAAAGTTTGGAGCTACATCGAACCGTGATTTGCTTCTAAGTAATCGTAAGTCACGTTTAATAGGACGTGATCGCGATCATCGAATACTACACATTTGTTCGGCAGGCCAAAGTCCCCCCGGCCGCCCCGAGTTGGCCGGGAAGGGGCTGAAAAACGAACTACACATTTGTTTTTTTAGAAAAGGGAACTACACATTTGTTGATCGTACAATATACTGATAAACTTTGGTAGCCATCAAAGCACATCCCTTGCCGACAGTCAACCGCTTATTATGGCCTCCTTTTGATTAGCCTGGACTGAGGCTAGGAATTATTCTAACTAATCAATGTTGTTAATTAACTAGTAAATATGCCCATGCGTGATAACGAGAGCTTGTTGCATGGTCACTTCGATCACATGTGACTAGAAGATTTATTCAACGATCACGTCATGTGTTTGAATTCACTTTGCAATCAAACTTTGTACTATGTCTTGTATGGTTCATGATAGGGTGTCAGACTATGAAAACACCTTGTAATACAATTCATTTTTGAATGGGACATCTGTTTATCAAATTGCACCAAAGTACTCTCTTCCTCAAAAAAAGAATACACTTTTAGGTGTATTTGTTACGTTGCGGTCATGATCTATACCTAATAATAAAGAGGCAAAATTTCAGGCTCTTTTTTTCGTCCATCCATTTGTTTGGTCCGTCTTTCCTTAACTAACTTCGTAAATATGGATGTTATTTATATCTCTGCAACTCCCATATTTATATGACACATATTGAAGAGAGTAGGAATCTTAATCCAAATATATGTCTCCAATTCTAAATATGTTGCATAGAAATCCTAACTCAAATAGGAAAAAAAATACAAGTATAAATTAGAAAATATATTACATCTCAGTTTATTCTCTTTTTTTTTCTCCAGTTCGGAGGTGTAGTCCGTACAGCCTGTCTCATGGAAAATCCTCCGTACGTTGCGTCTAAAGGAAAGCCTTCCCCCGTTAGCGGATTGTGTGGCGTCCCATGCCTTCCTTTTCATGATTTTTAACCTTTTCTTTTCTAATATGTAAATCTGCTTTTTCTATACAAATAAAAAATAAATAATAAAACAGTATTATGGGCCCTCCAAACTGCGACAATTATCTAATAAATAAATATTTCTATCATGAAGTTGTTCCATATAATTTTGATTAGGACATTAATTATTATTATAAGATGAATCGATTGATTTTTCTTTTCTAATATGTAAATATGCTTTTCTATACAGATAAAAAATAAATAATAAAACAATATTATGGGCCTTCCAAACTGCGACAATTATCTAATAAATAAATATTTCTATCATGAAGTTGTTCCATGTAATTTTGATTAGGAAATAAATTATTATTATAAGATGAATCGATTGATTTTTCTTTTCTAATATGTAAATCTGCTTTACTATATATATAAAAAATAAATAATAAAACAGTATTATGGGCCCTCCAAACTGCGACAATTACCTAATAAATAAATATTTTTATCATGAAGTTCTTCCATGTAATTTTGATTAGGAAATAAATTATTATTATAAGATGAATCGATTGATGAATTAACTAATTATCATGAATCAAGTAATGGTTTAACTAATCAAACTGTAAACTGAAATCTTGAGAAGTTTGTTAGCTAATCTAACCAATTAAATGTTTTTCGAAGTTATCCTTATATACCAATGCAAATCTCCAAGTTGTTTGTATATACTAGAGCAAGTTTCGACAAGGGATGACATGTGGAAATTGAGAAAGGTCTCCTCATACTTCACGCTAGTCAACGGAGAGACCAATTCTTGATACGACCTTACCGACTTTAATGACATACTAAAATTACATATTTTTTGTGGGTCCTCAATAGAAGTCATGGAACTTGATATTTAACTCTATCTACACATGAATAGTATGAGAACTAAAGTTATGATATATTTATAAGTAAATATTTTTGCACATTATACTGAAAGAAAAAAATATATATAACAGAACTGATGTAAGGTCCAAATAGGCTAGAGGGGGGTGAATAGCCTAATTAAAACTTCTACAAGAATTACTTAACCACAAGTTAGTAAGAAAGGTGGCGAAGCAAAAGCACTAGCTCTAACTAATTAAGCAAGCCACCTACACAAGTCTAGTACAAGGCTATCCACTAAACACAACAACTACTACAAGCTAGAAACAAGAAGTAATACGAGAGAAGAGCTTCGAGTGATTATACCGCCGTGTAGAGATGAGAAGTACCAATAAATCAATCACACGAGAGAAATCCTCGGGAAGAGAACGACACAAGAATTTATCCCGAGGTTCACTTGCTTCCCGGCAAGCTACTCCCCGTTGTGGCGATACACCCACTTGTCGGTTCGCGAGCTAATCGACTATCAAGAGTCGAGTCCTCGGCGGGCGCCGCACAACCGCACACAAGATAGGGATCCTCCAAGCCACGAGCTTCACTAGAGTATCCAATTTGCGAACTCCCGCGGGAAAGGATCAAGAACCCCTTACAACACTTGGTGAGGGCTCCAACAATCTCTAATTGCGAGCTCAATCACCTCCGCTGCTCCAAGCCGTCTACCGTGTCGGGAAACACGGAAGAGTAACAAGAAATCCGCAGCAACTCGAAGATCAAGTGCCACTAGAATGCAACTCTCAAGCAATGCACTTGAATCTCACTCAATATCACTCAAGATGTGCAACTATGCAAAGAGATGAGTGGAGAGGTTGTTCTCTAGCTCAAAGTATGTCTCTAGTTCTCAAAATGTGCAAGAGTTTGCCTCAAACCCCGGCCAACCTCTATTTATAGCGTACCCCTTCGAATATAGCCGTTAGGAACTTTAACCAGCCGAAGTCGCGCTGACCGGACGCGCTGGTCAAACTGACCGGACGCGCCGGTCGTGCAACGGCTAACTGCGAGGCAACGACCGGACGCGCTGGTCGTGCAGACCGGACGCGCTGCAGCGAATGACCGGACGCGCCGGTCGCGCAACACCGCGAGCCCTCAAAGCAATGATCGGATGCGCTTCAGGCAATGACCGGACGCGACAGTGCCAGCGTCCGGTTATAGTCCAGTAAGCTCCCTCAACGACCGGACGCGTCCGATCGCACATGACCGAACGCGCCGCGCGTCCGATCACCACTTTGCTGTTCTCTGCCCTTCTGGATGCCTGACCGGACGCGCCGGTCCCATGAAGGACCGGACGCGCCAGTCGCGCGCTCTGCTTCTGCGCACAGGTGAACTGACTGGACGCGCTGGTCAAGCCAGACTAGCGTCCGGTCACTCACCCTAGGCACGCTGACCGAATGAACTGACCGGACGCGCTGGTCAAGCCGTGACCGCGTCCGGTGCAGCGTCCAGTCACCACAGTGACCTCTGTTCGCCTCCGTTTCTTTTCTGACTTCCGGCGCAATAGAAAATAGGCGTTTCACTTTCCCAAAAAGCGCCGAATCCCGCCTCGCAAGCTCGGCGGGAGGGAGAGAGGAACCCAAACCCCTCTCTACTGCTCAAACTCCACCGCCTTCACAAATGTGCTAACACCACCAAGTATACACCACTATGTGCATGTGTGTTAGCATTTCACAATCATTTTCCAAGGCGTTATGTTAGCTCTTTACTAGATCCTAATGCATATGCTCAAGATATTGATCTAATAGCACTTGATTTCCGAGCTAACCGTGATTGCTCCTCTTGATAGTCGGCTATGTATCCTAAACCCGGTCAATCACTTCTCTACTCATCTTAGACCGGCAAAAGAAAAAACCCTTATGGTTATACCTTTGTCTTGCGCTCTTAGATCCTTCTCTTTCACTTGATCATCATGTCCTTTTGTTTTATGTGCATCTCCACCATGATCATCATTTCATGTCCATGCACCATCTCTTTGTAATCTTGTGGCCACCACTCCTTGCCATATACACCTTCATCTCATGTTTTGCTTGTGCCTAACTCAAAACACTTAACACATGGCATTAGCAATTTGGTGTCATTAATTACCAAAACTAAACTTGGGCTTTCAACTGACCAAATTATAAAAACGTAAGTACAAAAGCAATCACCGAAGTGATCAAATTCTTGTACTTAAGCTCCCATAATATCGGTAGTCTGGAAATCTCGAAGGATTTCAAACAACTTTCGACGTACAAATCAAGATCGCGTGATTCAACACAACACATTATCTGTTACAACATTTCACAAGTAGCATACAGATTACACTCATTGAAGTTCAAAATAAAATATTACAAACCAAGTTTGTTTTGCGAAAGCAACATAGTTCAATACATAACTTCATAGGTTTAAATACATTTCCAGTAGTAGTCATGTCCAACAAAAGCATCTCAGGTAAGATAACTAACAGAGATGCCCGTGCGTTGCAACGGGATAAATAAGCAATCAAATATGCATGAAAAATAAGAACATAAATGGTAATATTCATTTATGCTTTTTTATGAAATTTAAAAGATACAATTTTGTCTTATGATGACCACGGCATCTATAAATTAATGTTGGCAATAACAGAACAATGTCCTATTAAATTTATAATATCTTATTATGTTTTAAGTTTGATGAAATATAAATTTGATAGCTTTTTTTCTCCTGCGTAGAACACGAAAATATTTACTCATAAATATGGTATAACTTTAATTTTCATACTATTATGCGTTGCTACATTTAAATATCGAGTTCTGTGACTTTCTTTGATGACCCATAAAAATATGTTGCTCAAGTTGATAAAGAATTAGTTGTCAATATATCAAGTGGTGATCTATCCGCTAACGATCATGATGAGAGACCTCATCCGGGATTACATTAGTGCATACGTATAGCCTGAAGACGTATTTTTCTAGGTTGTACTGAACAACAAACTGCTCAATATTTTAGTTCAGGTTTAAATAGTTCGAACATTGGCTGAACAAATTCTAATAAGATAGGTTTTATTTTTAATCAAAATTGTATCAACAATTTGTGGTGAAAATCTTTATTTCAAGACATAGTAAAGGATCCAGAGTTCAAACATCCATTACGATTGATTTTATTCTTTTTTGTTTTAACATTTATGGAAAGAAACCTAAATTTCAGAATTTGGCAGCTCAGGCTTGGAAATTTTTTTTACAAAAACGCTAAGAAAGAAACCGAACTAGGACCAACCAAAACAAATCATCATGCCGACGCTAGGACGGACAACAAAAAGAGAGCTAAAAAATGATCACGCTTGAATGCTAAAAAAATACTCACCCTGGTGTTGCGACGGATAGGAAAAAAAGTGTGCTGAAAAAAAACGGTCACACTCGACCGTCGGATGGAAAAAAGCGTGCCGAAGTGAGAAACGCTCACGCTGACGTTCGGATGGAGGAGGCACCGGGAGACCCGCCGCTTGGCACTGTTGTCGACCGTGTGCCCGTCCTTGTGTGCCGGATGTAATATTCCTGCGTCAATTATGCCAAGGATGACACAATGTCAGTCTTTGCCGTGTAGTAGAGTAGTATTCTACTCCAAAGTCTCCAAGCGGTGATGATGCAATGCAAACATAGACACGTGGTGATACCTGAATGGCAAGAGCATCCTAGGATCTGACGGTAGCATGGAAGAAGAAGTGATGCGCCCGCACGCTGTGTCGAAGAGCAGCCTGGGCCGGCCGGGTCCCTGCTCGTCATCTTGACGATGGCGTAACCCCGCTCCTCCCAGTTGTCGGTGGACACCCGTGTCACCGCACGGCGGTCGCCGCCTTCTCACCCATGCTAAAGAGCTTCCTCATCGGCAGGGTCAGGGCCCGGGCTGGGCCAGACTCGTAGTCTCGGTCGTCGTGCATCAGCTGGTGCAGGCGACGCTCCGTGTGGACGTGGCCCTGTATGGGCTCTGACATGCACATAGTGGGGCTCCTCGGTCACATTCTTGTACGTGTCCACCACGGCGTTGACCAGCCGCTCGATGTGCGCCCACCGGCTCGGGAGCAGCGTCGCGTCGTCCACGGTGGCCGTCACGTAGAGCACCCTGGCCGCACGACCTTTGTGCGTCTAGGCCTGCCAGCCTAAACACGGCGTGGCACCCGTTGTCGACCAGCACGGACGTGATGGACGACAGGAACCCTGGCGGTCATGCACCATGAGCTCAAGCGCGGCGAAGACCAACACGTCGTTGCCGCCCGGCCCGACCTCGTTGCCAAGACACAGGGTGAATCTGGGCGCTGGGCCTAATATTCTTTGTGGTTTAATATTAGATTAGATAGATGTAAGATAAGAATTTATCTAATTCAACGTGGACGCAGCCTCCAAGTTGAACACGAAGCAGAAACGAAACCAAAAAGACAAACGTGGAGGCGCAGAGGGAGTCGGAGACAAATATGCCAAATAGAAACACGGACAGTACGGAGCGGAACAGAAATGCGGACACACGGTAAAACTTGGACGACATAAATAGGGAGCCAGAACAAAAATTTTAGATATGGAAATTTTAACTCTTATGTATAGGTTATATATACATATAAGATCGGGGTACTATTTGATTAGAATTAGGATTCAGTGGGGGTATTACCGTGTTCGAGGCTTGCCCATGACGTGTTGTGTTAGACTCTTGTTAGGATAGGATTTTTGGTACTTTTTTACATGACTTTTATTCTACTGCAAGCAGAAGCAGTTTAGTAATATTAGAAAATAGTAAACACGTTCGTATGGTGATATATGTTACAATCGGACTCCGTGTTATTGTTAGACGTGAGTTGTCATAACTTATATGAGCACGTCTCATGTGTCTGGAATCGGACTCCGTATCTCGCTAGATAAGAGCTATTCTAATTCGTATGAGCACACGTCTGTTAGTTAGAGGGAGATAGACAAAAAAATAGATGGACGAAAAAAA
This sequence comes from Saccharum hybrid cultivar R570, assembly GCA_038087645.1. Taxonomy (NCBI): domain Eukaryota; kingdom Viridiplantae; phylum Streptophyta; class Magnoliopsida; order Poales; family Poaceae; genus Saccharum; species Saccharum hybrid cultivar. The sequence continues at coordinate 29,548,991 of JAQSUU010000001.1, read as the reverse complement.
CATAAAATTTTGTCTCTTTGTTATTGGGTATAGATATAGATACAAATAAGCCTATCATTTCAGCCTGAACATTTCTAGTTCCAGGGGAACCGTTCCAGAGTAAACGAATGAGGCCTAATACACTACTAGAATCCACAGTTTCCCTAGAGTTTTTTTTTCTTTCCCTATGAAATTTTAAAAGCTCTAGGGAATGTTTGTTTCCCAAGGACATGATTTCGTTTTCCTCAGGAGAAATCAAGATATGGCTCGGACATGTGCGCCATATAAGCACCCTGGTAGAATGTTTCCCTAGGAAATCCAGGGAACGATAGGGAAAATATGGGGAATGTTGAACGTGGGACTTCTAGAAATTTCCTAGGTATAAATTTTACCGCCTCTAACAGTTTCTCTCTCCTCTTCAGCCTGCTCGCTGCCCCGTTTGATTCCCACCCCTAAAGTTTAGTCACTCTCAAATCAGATGGTTGGACACTAATTTGAAATATTAAACATAGACTAATTACAAAACTAATTACACAGATTGAGACTAATTTGCGAGACGAATCTATTAAGCTTAATAAGTCTATGATTTGACAATGTAGTGCTACAATAACATGTGTTAATAATGGATTAATTAGGCTTAATAGGTTCATCTCGTGAATTAGTCACGGCTGCTAAAGTTTAATCCCTGTCATATCAGATGTTTGGACACTAATTTGAAATATCAAACATAGACTAATTATAAAATTAATTGCACAGATTGAGACTAATTTGCGAGACGAATCTATTAAACCTAGTTAGTTCATGATTCGACAATGTGACGCTACAGTAAACATGTGCTAATGATAGATTAATTACGTTTAACAGGTTCATCTCGTGAATTAGTCATGGCTTTTGTAATTAGTTGTGCAACAATAACAAACATGCAGAACACAAGGATTTATCCCGAGGTTCAGCTCGCCACTAAGGCTTGCAAAGTCCTCGTTGTTGAGGTGACCACTAAGGTCCGAGTCTCTTTCACCTTCTTGCCTCTCTCAAGCAACCACAAAGGTAAACTTGAGTTCATCACTAGAAAATCGAGGGTGATACAAACTTCCTAAGGTTCTTCCATAGATCGGGAGCTCTTGGGCAATGCTTAGCCGGCTATAAACCTGGTGAAAGGTCCTTATTTGGTTTTGGTAATTGAGTGACAACTTAGGTGGACTAATATGTGGTAATGTGAGATACACAGGAGATTAGTCCACATGTGATGGTGTCATGAAGGAGCTCATTGCACATGAGATATGACATGGAGTCATGTGACCAAGGTGGAGAAGATCAAGATGAGGCTTGGCTTGATGGACCGGTTGCTAGGGTGAAGGGCAAGTTGTGTGATGGCTTGGCGTCGAAGGACCGAGGCAACGGTGAAGAGCAAGTGAGGTCAAGATCGATGAACCAATACGGTCACGTGATGATATGAAGTGAATCATATCATTTGGTGATTGGTTGGTGCATGTGTTGCATCAACGTCGGAGGAGATGGAGTGGAATGCGCAAGGCAAAGGTATAACCTAGGGTATTTCCATTTCACCGGTCATAGGTGTGTAGAGAAGTTTATGACCGGGTTTAGGATAGATGGCCGTACTATCAAGAGGGGCAAACTTGTTTGCATATCGGTCATCTAGTGCCACTCGTGTGATCTAACTATGCATCGTTTCTAGGATCGAGTGGTGTGGCAAGTTGAGTGGTTAACTCCTTCGGTAAAATGATTATGAAAATGCTAACACACGTGCACAAGGTGATGTTCACTTGTTGGTGTTGGCACATTTACGAAGGCGTTGAAGTTTGAGCGGTAGAGAGGGTTTGGGGTCCTCTCTCCCTCCCGCCGAGCTTACGAGCGCGGGATTCAGGCGTTTTTGGGAACTTGAAATGCCTATTTTCTATTACGCCGGAAGTCAGAAAAGAAATGGAGGCGAACGGAGGTAACAGAGGTGACCGGACGCTGCACCGGACGCGGTCAGGGTATGACCGGACGCGTCCGGTCAGTACAGCGCAGACACGGGTGTTAGAGTTTGCAACCGGTGCGTCCGGTCACTCGCGGGACCGGCGCGTCCGGTCATGCGCCCAGTGGGAATTGCAGAACGCAAGGATGATTGGACGCGCGGCGCGTCCGATCACACAAGATCGGACGCGTCCGATCGTTGAAGGTGCTTACTGGACTCTAACCGGACGCTGGCACTGTCGCGTCCGATCGTCGCAAGGAGCGCGTCCGGTCATGTCGTTTCGAGCGCTGTACTGTGCGATCGGCGCGTCCGATCGTGGCAGCGGCGCGTCCGGTCTTTACAAGGGGTGCGTCCGGTCGTTGCCAGGGGCATGTCCGGTCATTTGGTTTGACCGTTGGCGCAGTGACCATTGGAGAATCGGACGCGGCTGAGCGCGTCCGGTCAGTTACGACCGGCGCGTCCGGTCGTCCTGAAATCTGCCCAGTGAAGGGGTAACAGCTCTATTTGACCGTGGGGTTATAAATAGATGCCTTGGCCGGCCGTGGCCGGTAGCTGAGCACACTATAGTCTTTGTGACTTGTGTGGTAGTGCTTGGGAGCCCTCTAACTCACTCATGCTTGATAGCGTTCATCGGATCGAGTGAGAGAGCGATTCTAGTGCGTTGCTTTGAGAGATTGCATCGTGTGGCACTAGGTGATCGTGTTGCAAGCCGGTGGTGCTTCTTACTCTTGGAGGTTGCCACCTCCTAGACGGCTTGGTGGCTTGTGGCTCCATCAAAGCTCGCAAGAAGATTGTGCGAGGCTCCAGAGAAGCTTTGTGAGGGGGATTGTGCTCACCCCGCGGGGATCGCGAAGAGCAACTCTAGTTGAGCGTGTCATTGAGCTACCACACTTTATGGTGGATTCTTGCGGTGCCTTTTGAGAGGCTCGGTGTGTGACCGATTAGCCGCCGAACCACGAAGTGTTGGTCGACACAACGGGGACGTAGCTTGGTGGCAACCAAGTGAACCTCGGGAGAAAATCACCGTGTCAACATTGTCTACTCTTCTCGGTGGTTTGCCTTCGTGCAACACAAGCTTGTATTTACTTTTATATATATCGTGCTTGTGTAGTTGCTCTTGTTCTAGTTGTGCTTGTGTAGCTAGCTAGATATCTTCTTGCTTGTGTAGCTAGAAGTATCCCCGTTGCGTGGCTAATTTAGTTTGTGTAACCTTGTTAGTCACATTGCTTAGTTTGTGTAGCTAAGTGTTTTGTGCTCTTTAATTTAGCATTAGTTGCCTTGTTATTGAGCTTTGCTAGCGAGCTTAGGCTTTGTGCTTTTGCTTCACTAGTTGTGTAGGAGCACCCTCGCTTAGCAAAGTACTAGTGCATAGGTTTGTGTGACCTTGCTCTAGAATTGATTAGGTGAGCTCTTGGTAAGCTTAGCACCTTAGTTGCTTAATTAGGATCTTTGCAAGGTGCTAGAGAACTTAGATAGAGGGGTGTAGTCTTGGCTAGACCGATAAGTTTAATTCCGCATTTGTTTTGGTTAGCCTACGCGTTTAAGTTTTAGAAAGGACTATTCACCCCCCCTCTAGTCCGCCATCTCGACCCTTCACCTGGGCAAAAATAACCGAGAACAAAAAAACCGAACTGAAATAACCGGAACCGAAACCGGATATTTTGGTTCCCAGTTCCAGGTAACCGAAATAACTACGATTAATTCGGTTCTCAAGCTCGGTTAACAGAAAAACCAAAATAATTGACAAGGCCCAGTGATAAGGAAGAAAAAGGCCTAGCCCAATAGACATAGGTATACATATAACCTCTCTAAACCCTAGTACCACTCCTAGCTCCACTCCTCCCTCCTAGCCGCCACTGAGGCATCTCCCTTGCTGCATCACGCCTCTGCCCCGCGCCGCATCTCCCTCCCTGAGTCCCCATGACACACTGCTCTCCCCCAGTGTCTGCACCCTCTCCAGCCAGCAGCTACCCTAGCCGTAGCTCTCCCCCAGTCTTTGCTCCCTCTCCAACACGGCACTTGGAGTCCAAGCTGTCGACGCTTGGAGTCGAGGCCACTAGCGCCTACACCTGCCTGGGAGAGGCCTATCCACCATTGCCGCTCCCTGCTTGGATGCCGAGCAGAGCCACCGCTTGCTCGAGCCAGATCTTGAGACCTATGCTGGAGCGAAGATAAAGAAGGGAAAGATTTGGAGCGAGGGGCGACGACAGTCTGTGACTGTGATTTTTTTCTCTTTTTTTTCTTGTTCTATTTCGATGCTGTAACATTTGCCTTGGTTAGTTCGGTTCTAACCAAAATCGAACCGAACTAACCGAATCCGAAATTCCTCGGTTTCGAGTTATGTAACTAACCGATCGGTTCCCAGTTTCTTAATAACTGAATTTCGTGAATAACCGAGAAACCAAATCAATCAGTTTCGGTTAACCGAATGCCGAGGCTGAGCCGGCTAGGGGCAAAGCCCCAAGAGTGACAAATGCAAATCCAACCAGCTTGTCGAAGAAATCAAGTGCTCAAGCTTTGACTCGATGTTTCTCTCACCAAATCCTTTCTCTCAACTCAATCTCTTCCAAGGTTTGAAGCTAGGAGCAAAGGGGAGAAAAGAGGAGAGCTTTTGGGAGCAAGGAGGTGCTTTAGTCTAAAGGTTGGTTGAGTGGAATGGGTGGAGTAATGGTTAGAAAGGGTGGGGGTTGATGTTTATACCCCAAGGAAAAATGACCGTTCAAAGCAGCGTCGGTACTCCTGCATCCGAACTTCGGGCTTGGCATCGGCGGTCTTCATATGGTAGAGAGCTTGAAGTCGTCGCTGGTTGTCAATGGTCGGAGACGCGAGCAAAGGGCTTATATTTGGTGGCATGAGGCCGGTGGTGGGTGAGGTTGTAGTGGCGGTGGCAGTGGAGGTTGATTGGGTGGTGGGGGGAGGCTCAGGCGATGGCGGGACCGCGGCTGTGCCGGGCGCCGCGGGGGCACTAGGGGCACGGGAGGCTTCATCGTGTTCCAGTCTAGGCTCTCTGCTTTCATGTCCTTCAAGTTCCCGAGATGGATTTCATATGTGGAGAATCTGGTTGATCAGCATTGGCAATTTCCTCAAGGCAACAATAATGGTTGGCCTGCTGGGGAACTTCCTCAAGGCAATAATTCTTGGGACACTTGGCTAGCACCTCATGCAGATGGAGGCCAAACAGAACAAGCTCCTGCTCAAGCACAAGATCAGCAATCTGAAGTCTATGCAGGTTCTGTTGCTGTGTGTTCTTTCTTCGGAGCTGTTCCAATGCTTTACTTTTAATATTCTATATCTAAAAATAGTGATAGGAGATACAGACAGACATCTATTCCTATCACGGACAGATCTAGCAGTGGGGTGGGTGGGTGGGGGGCTCAAGCCCCGCCTCCCCCCCACCCCCGCCCCCCGTTGATCCTTTGGAGCCCCCTAGAGCTGTTCCAAAAATTTTTGCCATGGTTGTTTTGAGAGGAGAGACCGGAGATTGAAGATAAATTTTCATCCCTTCTGAACTTCCATCCTAGATCCGTCACTGATTCCTAGCATCCTAGTCGCACTCAGAAAATTGAAAATAAAATCTCTATTACGTGTTTTATTTCCTAGTATTCCATATCTATAAAATAATGATTGAAGATCCAATTTCGATGAACCTTCTAATAGGGCGGGGCCATGGCCGATCATTGCGGTACAATATTTCATAACCTAAATCTCCTAAACGGAATCTACATTATCTACTCTACCTCGAAGTTAAGAGTAATTGTTATAATGTTTTTTTCTCATGTTAAAAAGTAAGACTGGAAATGAGTTTACTCGATGCTCTTCGGTTCGGCTTTTGATTCCTATCTAGATTGTTGCTCTTATTCTCCTAATTGTCCCTTTCGGTTTGGAAGCTCGATCACACACGCGCGCGCACAAAAAGACCAGATGGCACACAACTAAACGCGGGAACGCCAACTGGTTGTTTGTTTTCGTCGGATACAGGTCGTCGCTAAAATATGAAATGAGTCACTAGGTTTTGTTTATAGATACTTTATATTAAGCATAATTCTCACATGCTCAACTATATAACCATAACCTAGGACGGGCTCCTAACCGCAATCATCGAATGCTTGGCCACAGCTGGAGCCAAAAAATGATGGAATGATTACATGCTACCAACTACCATCTACCAAAATGTGAAGGAGAGCATATAGTGTCACCATTGGATATTTGGATTGGATGGTGGATGCACAAGCACAACAGCAGCAACCAGAGGATTTGAAAACAAATTTATTTGTCTTTCTATCAGATGGTACCAGAAATAAACAATAGCCGTATAACTTCTTGGTCGAATTTCATTCGTGGCACAGGAAGGTTGTCCGAAACGCAAGGGAAACGAGCCAGAGGAGCACGGACAAGTGACGGAGCTGATATACAGGGACGGCTCTGTTTTCTACCTACGGCCCTAAAGCAGAGGCCCACTGCTCCCGTGGTGCTGGTGCTGGTGCCCGCCTCCGAAGCCCGGAGCGCCGTACGCCGCCGGGCTGAGCAGCGGCGCGGAGAACCAGGACGCGTAGTCGAACTGCTCTGTTTCTCCGGGCACGGGCACGGCCGCCGCGGCCTGGGCGCGCATGCTGTCCGCGACCATGGCCGCCGGCGTCAGCGTCGCCCTCTGGTGGGCCGGCCCCGGCGCGGCGGCGGCGGCGGGCGTGCCGGCGCCCGTGAGCCTCTGCACGAGCTCCCGGAAGTCCCTGGGCTCCACGCGGTACACCTTGGGCGGCGGCGGGCCGCCGCTCCCCGCCGCGACGCCGGCGCCACGCCAGGGCCTGGCCGCCGCTCCGTGCGCGCCGCTCCTCCTGTCGCCGTGGTCCATGCTAGAAGCTCTGCGGTCTTTGACGATGCCGAGAGCTCCTGCGGTCCTGCTGTATAAATAGGCGGTGCCGCGGTGGGATTTTCCTTTTCACACTTCGCTCGCTACGTGCGCGTGGGGTGGGGGGTGGTGCTTGTGTTGAGGTCACTTGGCGAGACTAGTCGTCGTCTGCTTTGAAGGAAAGAGATCGAGGGGGGCGGTTCCGCGACTGGATGCAATGGAACACGTGGGGACGGTGGTCAACGTGGCGTGGAAGTGGAAGCGGACCGCCGAACGGGACGGGACGGCCGGCTGGCCTAACCGCGGGCCAGGGCTCAGGGGCTGCCTGCCTGCCTGCCACTGACAGGACGACGTGTCCGCGTCCGCGTGTGCCTGCCCGGCCCCTGGCTTTCTCAAGTGGTATCCTGGGTTCCTTTCTTCGCTCGTTTTTTTTTTCATTTTGGTTTGTTATTACAGTACGTACAGTACCTTCTAACTAGTTGGAGTCGAATAGAGATCATTATTGCACAATCACATACTACCAAGCTTTCTCGCAAAAAAAAAAAGAGGTGTATAATATGAAGCTGGGAGGTGAGAGCAATGTGATGACAGTGCTAGGCCTTCCCCGACTCAAAGCAGCTTCTAATTCAGTCTCAGTTTTTTTTAGTGCATCGAAGAGAACCTTCCAAGAAGCAAAGATGTTCTAGAATCAGTAGGAGCCATGCCGTGAGAGAGAGGGGCGGGAATTTTTGGTGCCCTGCCGGGAGCTGTGTCAAGACACCCGGCCGGTGACGCAACTGCTGCTTATGGTGCTGCGACGTACTATCAGCATGGACGTGGATATTTTAGTCTGCACCCTGCATTCCTTCCACGTGCCGGGAGCTGTAAGACACTCGGGCCCTGTTTAGTTGCCATGCAAACCTAAAATATTTTCACTTCCACCTATTACATCGAATTTTTAAACGCATGTATGGAGCATTAAATGTAGGTAAAAAAATAACTAATTGCATAGTTTGTCTGTAAAGTTCGAGACGAATCTTTTGAGTCTAATTAATCCATAGTTGGATAAATTTTATCAAATAACAACGAAAAGTGCTACACTAACTTTTCACCCAAACTTTTCCAACTAAACACAGCCTCGTTTATTTGTTCGTTCCTACCGTCGGATCGCGCCCACGCCAATCCACTGCGTGACTGCGTCAACGGTCCCAGGCGAGCACGGCCACCAGCACCGGCAACGGCAAATTCAGCTGCCGATGGTGCGCTTCCGCCGCAGGCCGCGTGCGCCGAAAACGTAGAGCGAGGTGCGCCACACGGCCTACACCGTTCGCCTGGCTCCGGTCAGCGCCGCCGCAGGCGCGCCATCCAACGGTTCAGGGCTTTAGGCCTATCCGTTCGAATCAGGTGCCATGCATTTCGCCTGTCTCGCGAGGACTTTTTAACACTCCACGGTCCACGCTGACGCTGCTGCGAGCCTAAGCGCGTCGTCTCGTCAACGCTTCAGGCCAGCGATGCTCCATTCACAACTCACAAGTCACAAGCGATGCCAATGCCAAATTACCGATGCAATGCAGCGGCACCTGTCCCACCATTACGCACAAAGTCGCGTTCGGGCGGTCCTCGCTTCGTAGGGCGTGTTTGGAACCGGTCCTCTAGATTCTACTCCCTCCGTGTCGTGCAGGTCAAACTTTTCAATTTTGACAGAATTCGTAGAAAATACGTGCAACATTTATATCTCAAACAAGTTTATTATAAAAATATATTCAACGATCTATTTAATAATACTAATTATGTATTATAAATTTAATATTTTTTTTATATTTGGTTAAAGTTAAAAAAATGTTTAATTTCTTGGAAGTGAGAATGACATCTATTTAGGACCGAGGGAGTATACCTCTAAATTTTAGAGCTAAAGTGTTTAAAAAGATGATCAAAAGTTAGCTCTAAACTTTAGCCCACATTACATTAGAGATTTATATCTCAAAATTGAGTAAAAGTGCTCAAAAATCTCTACAGCTCTAAAGTTTATCGGAGGAAATCCAAATAGGCCCTAGACAAGGGGCGTGTTGGTTGCCGAATGTGTGGTCTAGCTCAGGATAGGATGCAGGCGTTGAATTTTTGGATGCCCTGTGTTAGGAGATGTAAAAAGGAGCATGTTAATGTGCGATGGGCCGCGTTCTAGGGGTGCGCGTGACCACAAATTGTTCTTCTTCATTGACCATCTCCACTCCTATCTCGTATCTTTCTTGACCCTGCACGCCTCACCCTCGCCTTCCTAGCCCACCACCTCGACTAGCGGTGCTCCCGCCGCCGACCGTGGGGCCTACGCATGGAAGGAGGAGGAAGATGATGTGTGGGGCCTACGCGTCATTGATAGGGAGAGATTGGAGGACAGAGGGGCATTCTGGGCAATACAGAAATATAGTGGTCTGCAAATGGGTCCAACCGTGTCAGAAGCGTACATGATGGTATTTTTCAGAGAACTGAAGAGTTATAATAGCTCATCTCCGAATAGGTAACCGGTAATGGTATTTTTTAGATCCGCGAGAATTGTAATGGCACCAATAAAAAAATCCAAAAAATGGTTTCACCGACTTCTAGTTTATAGAGAGAAAAAAGATTACATGAACAGTACTCTAAATAGTATTTGCGTTTGAAGCCCTGGCAGAGAGAGATTAAACATCATGAGCTAGCATAAAGACTCAGGCAACGGCTTTAGAACAGTGTCATGTTCAAATACGCAAGACTGAAAAAATCACCAAAGCGATTTAGAAGCGTTCCAACATTACGTGTCGTTTATAAAGTTGAGAACACAAATCTGGAAGAGAGTGGAGTAGCAGCCCGATATGTTTTAAAACTGAAACAATGCAAATCATCAAAGGGTTATTCCAACAGTGTATGCAATTCATGAAAAATTGTTAAGTTCAGGAAGAGAAGATCACTTAACTTCCCTAAAGAGGTTGGAAGCCTGTGAAAGTTGACACATCTTGGTAGGTCAATGTATGGCACCGTTCTTAGAGAAGTATTTGTAAGTATCAAGGTTTTGCACGTTCAAGAGATGGTTCAAGGATTTAACCAAGTCCGAGATAGGAAGGTTAGGAACATCAAGATACCTTTTTTCGATAACGTGTCAGTTGACGTGTGTTTCATTAAAAGGAAAAGCATCAAGATACCTTAATACTACCTTTTAATTTACAAATTGAACTAGGTATAGATCTGCCACTTGACACTTTGACATCCACTTAATTTAACTTCAGAAAATTGAAACAGAATGTGTTTGAGGATGCTTGCTTAGGAACATGAATTTCATTGCATCCTCTAGAATGCAGGTCCTGACTTGTTGCAGAGACTTATAGGTTGACGAAGTTTCATTAATAAGATTCATCACTAGTGGTACTCCCTTCATCCATGAATGAATACAGGACGTGACTGCTTTTTTTTTTTCCAGTCCAGGAGTACAGCGGAAATCTTCCCTGCCAGCCAGTCGCACAGGAGCCCGCGGCCGACCCCCATCCCCGACCAGCCAATACGAAGCACGAACGAGCGCGGCCCAATTCAATTCGAGCGCGCGGCCCAACTCGAGTGAGGGACGTACGGGGCGGCGGCTGTTTGGTTACTTTGGAGTTTGGAGCGTTCAACACGTGCTGACGTGCGTGTGTCCCATTCAGATCAAGAGACGCTCACAGGCTAGCAGGTACGTACATGTTTCTTTTTTTTCTTTCTTCTTATTATGTTTCTTTTTTCTTTGGTTTTTTATTTTTATTTCTTTTTTTTCTAATCTTGATTTCATTTCTTTTCCTAATTTTATTTATTTGTTTTATGTTTTTGTGTCTCATTTTCCTTCCGTACGTTTCTTTTCCTTTTTCCTTTTTTGTTTTATGTGGTCTTTTATTATTCTCTATCTTATGTTTTTATTTTATTCATTTTTACTCTAATTAATTGTTTTCTTTATTTTGTTTTATGTAGATTTTTCATTTTCTATTTTCATTTTACTCTAGTTTTTATTTTAATCATTTCATGACATACTTTTTGTTGTTTCAGGTTTTACATTTTAATCATTTTCAGTAGCACTTTTCTCTTTTGTTATTTGACTCTAACTAATTACTTCAATGATTTTATTTTTTACTTTTTGTTTTTTACATTTTATGATATTTGTGATGTCCACGTAGTATACATGTGATGTTCTATACTATATTTTGTGATGTCCGCGAGTACAAATGTGATGTTTTACGATGTATTTCGTGATGTTCAGTAAGCATACATTGATGCACTAAGATATTTTTTATGTTTGGTGGCATTTTTATTCTTTTTATTTGACTCTAATTAATTACATTATTATTTATTTTATATTTTATGGTATTTAAGATGTTCACGTAGTATACATACGATGTTCTATGCTACATTTATCGATGTTCGTGTAGTCTTAATGTGATGTTCTACTATGTATTTGTAATATTTGGTAGCATTTTTCTTCTTTTTATTTGACTATAATTAATTACTTCACTAATTTTATTTTTAATTTTTTCTATATTACATGTTTTTTCTCTTTTTTTTTCCTATATATCTTGTTGTGATGTTCACGTAGTATATACATATAATGTACTATGATGAATTTTGAGGTGTTCATGTATTATACATGTGATGCTCTATGATGAATTTTGTGATTTTCATGTAGTATACTTGTGATATTCACTTAGTATACACGTGATGTTCTATGATATATTTTTACACTATCTTGTATAAACGAGATGTTTCACGATTATCTTTAGTTTTCGATGACATGTTTTATGATATATTTTAGATTGTTTATTTAAATAGTATCCATGTGATCTTTTGTTTAATTTTCTGATATTATATTAATTATTTTTTATTTTATCATTTTTTAATGTTTTATGATGTTATTTTGTTTATTCACTATGTATTGGTAAGATGTTCCATGATGTATTATGTGATGTTCTATGATATATTTAATTATTCATATAGTACCCTGAAATGTTATGTGGTATGATTTTTTGTTATTTGAGTAGAATTCATGTGATGTCCCTACTCTATTTTATGGTTTTTCTATTGTATTATTATGGTCTTCCCTTGTATTTTGTTTATCTTCTACTAATTTTTCTTTTATTTTAGTGATTTGTTTCTTTTAGCTTTTAGTATTCCGAAGCATTTGTGTAACACCCTAAAATTTTGGTATGCTTTAAAAATAGGTGAATATGATTTTTATGTATTTTTGTGAGCATACAAACTTAGAAAAGTAATAATTTTTATTAATTTAAAATCAAATATAAGGGTAGAAACATGATTGAACATTCATACTGCTGCATTTGAATTTTTGTATTGAATGGTTTGAATCAAATTCAAAAGAGGATTCAAAATCTTTTGAAAAATGGCTTTGAAAAATTGAAAAAGAAAAAGAAAATATTTTCTCCTCTTCCTTCGGGTTTTGGCCCAGTCACTTGGCCCGGCCTCCTTTTACGGCCCAGCTCCACCCCTCCTTCCTACAGCGTAGGGAGCCCGGACTCCTTTCTCCGCCCCGTTCTTTGGGCCGAGCCCGGAGACGGCCCAACTTGCGTGGGTGCGCCTGTGGTCGTTTGTCAGTCGCTGACATTCCGGGCCCTCTTGTCAGGGTCGCCTCCTTCCTCAAGCCATCGCCGGCGTCGCCTTCCTTGTTTACCACCAATCGAATCCGCGCCCCAAATCTCCCCCTTTCTTTCTTGGAACCCCTCCAGGGCTATATAAGCCGGGTGCCACACCCCTCCGCATCCATCTCATCCTCTCGAAGCTGTTGTGGTGCTCGAGAGACCGGTCACCGCGAGCATGAGCCCTAGCCGTCGCCTCTCCGAGCCGCGCGCCTTCCTTGGTTCGTCCTCGGCTCCGATTTTGCACTAGGTGAGCTTGCCATGTCCTGTACTCGCTCCCGGTGCTTTCCATTTGTTGAATGATGCCCGGAAGCGAGGTATCGCGTTTTCCGGCCATGGCGCCACCAGGCGGCTCACCGTCGGCGACCAAAAACGCCGCCGTCATCCTCATCTCCTTGTCTGGACCGTCGGATCGTAGATCTACCGCCAGGATTAGAAGTTACCGGTTCGGCCGGCGATTTTGTTAAAGAGCCCCTGTACTTTTTATATATCGAACCCGTAGTACATGATGTATTCCTGAATTACGTTTTCCTTTTCTTAAAGCATAGTTTGATCTCGGTAAATTCAAAAATACATTTTCACTTAATTACAGTTTTGCCACTAGATTAATTCATGCATAGAATCTCCGTTTTAACTCCGATTTGACCCGTTCAAATTGCGTTAGGTTCGTATTTGCGAGCTCTACATGATAGTACTACTGTACAGTAGGTTTGTAACATTTTATTTTCAAGTTTGAATTAAAGTAATTATTTTTCTGTAGGAAATCTTAGTAAATTCATAACTTTGTCGTTTTAGCTCCGTTTTTCGTGATCTTCGTGTCTGTGTGATCCTAGCGAGTTGTAGATTGATTTTAAAGATTTTTTATCTTATTTTATTACTATTGGTGTACTGTTCTAATTATAGTCTTGTTTGTTTATACATGATTGTTTCTGGATAAATGTTGTTGATCGAATATAGACGGTGAGTAATTCGTTGGAGACCAAGAGTTTTTCTCCAAGAAAGATCTTCAGAACCAGTTTGAGCAAGGCAAGTATAGCATGGGATTGTCCTTGTTGTCCTATTCACAATAAGCAAATATAATCATTATGCATATATTCCCTTGATAAGGATGACTTAGTTTTGATCTCATACCTTGACACCTATTATATTGCATTGAGTAGCATTGCTAGTGCTTAACATGAGCTCTGATCATGTAATTTGACTAATGGAATATGCAATAAACATTAAAAGATGACTTTTGATTTCTATTTAAAGAGGGCTAGAGCATGGGGTTATTTTTGGTGCTCTAGTTTCTCTCCTTAAGGACTTATCTGTAAGCGAACATCTGGGATTTATAGTACAACTGTGAGGGCTATATGGCTCTGGCTTTAGTCATATAGAAGGACCTTTTTCAGCTTGTTAGTGGTAACCTTTTTGGCGTAATAATGGCTTGACGAATCGGGTATAGTGTGGCCTCTGTCCTTATGTGTATAGGCTACGTGTCATTGTGCCATTTGGAAGGGGGCTCTACATCTGTTTGTCGAGTGAATCTAATGGCCCTAACTTATTAGACGAACCTTCGAAAGACTTCATAGTGTTTTTCTGCCTGCTCACCTTGAAAGTGTTTTGGGAGTAATTAACCCGGGCATATGGGCAATATGACTCACAGTGAAAGTGTACAATCTCTGCAGAGTGTAAAATTGTTATAACAGCCGTGCCCACGGTCACGAGTGGCCTTGGACCCTTATAGAATAGTTGATCATTAATAATAAATATGTTTTTGCTATTCGTTAATCATTTCACATGGATCATATGTTTATTATTTAGATTAAGACATCTTGATGCTATTGATATGCTAAAATTATGCCAACTAAAAGCTACATGCTGATAAACCAATGTCATGCCTTTGAGCCTCATGAACCCCATGTTACACTTGTTAAGTACGAGATGTACTTATGCTTGTTTATTTTTCTTACTTGGATAAAAATCCCGGATGGGTAACAGATGGTGAAATTAGTGACTACTACTCCTACTTCCCTGAAGATTACTAGACTTGCAGTCAACCAGTCAATGTGCCTGTGCTTGGAGCTACCACGAGAGATTTACCTTTTTACTTTCCGCTACATTTATGTAAAGACTATGTGTTAATAATCATGATGTAATAACATTTGTGATGATACTTCCTTTATAATTTGTCAGCTTATGTGTGATTGATCTCTGGGCGCACATAAGAGTATGCATTCCATTTGGTCTTTAAATGGGTGTGACAAATTGGTATGATATGATGGAGAGGAAGCTGCAGTTAGAGGAGATGGTGAAGGCATAGGGGAAGACCATCAAGAGGTGTCAGGCAACGATTGATGAACTCAGAGTAAACCAAGGCATGGCCAAGGTTTATGAGACATTAGAGCACGAGCCACGTCCTTAGAAAATAGGAGTCCTTTATGTAATAAGAACGTTCTTAGTAAGTCAGTTGAGTCTTTGAGTCTGTCGTGTGGTTTGAACTTTGGTGTGACAGTTGCTTTGTCATTATGTTTATGTGTGAGTTGGATTTTGTTATGAGTGTTGGGGCTTGTAGGCATGTCTACAAGTTTCATTTCTAAGAACAATAAGTTTAATAGTCAAAGAAATAATAGTTAGGTTTGGTATCTTAATGTTTCTGTCCTTGCTATTTTCTGGAGCGTTCTATAATGTTTCTGCTATGGTTCAAAAATAGTTCGTGCAACATTTATGAAATTTTTATGAGAGAAACTAGACTTAAGCACCTTTCACATGCCATTGGAATCACCTTTTTATCTAATCTGGTTCGAGAGATATAATGGTCACAAGTTAAAGTTTTTGCACAGTCTGGAATCTAAAAGAGTTTCTGTTACGCCTTATTTTTTATTAACTTAACGACAGAATCTGATCTTGGGGTCTAAATAAAAGTTGTGGATAACTTCATAATCTTTCCAACCATATAAAGCACGCCTCTATTGGACTTCTGTTGCTCAAGATATGATTGATTTACTGAACTATTAATATTGATACTCGCCCAGAAAATTTTCAGATCCCATTCTTTATCTTATAAGTGGTTGATAATTTGGAAATCTCAAAGTTTGCATTTTTATGGATGGCAGATGACCGAAAGAGGAAGAGGCAGGGGTCATGGAGGTGTTCCCCCAAATCCACCACCGCCACCACCGCCACCAACTATTGACCAACTATTGGCAGTGTAGACACAATTTATGCAACAACTGGTACAGAACCAACAGAATCAGCCAGTTGCTGGGGCACCCCCACGTGATAAGCATGGTGAATTTTTGAAGGGTCGTCCCCAGTGTTCATGCATGCCGCAGATCCATTAGAGGCCGATGATTGGCTTCGTGCCATGGAAAAGCAGCTCAACATTGCACAATATGATGATCGACAGAAAGTGTTGTTTGCTTCTGGACAACTCCAGGGAGAGGCTCAGGATTGGTGAGAATCGTATGAGTATGGCCGCCCCGCCAATGCTCTCGCGGTCACTTGGCAGGAGTTTAGAGAGAGCTTCAGGGCTTACCATATACCAGAAGGGATGATAGAGCTGAAAGCAGAGGAATTCAGGAGCTTGACCTAAGGGTCATTGTCTGTAGCTGAGTATCGTGACAAGTTTGCTCAGTTGTCACGATATGCTCCAAATGAGGTGGCTAATGATAGTGATAAGTAGCGCCGCTTCCTGAAGGGATTGTATGATGGTCTACAGTTGCAGCTGATGTCCAATACCTATCCTAATTTTCAGACGCTTGTGAACCGCACTATAGTGGTGGATAACAAGCGCAAGAAGATGGATGCCAAGAGAAAAAGGCTTTAGGGACAGGCCACCGGTAGCAACACTCGTCAGCGTACTGGTTTCTAGTAAGGTAATCAATAGAGGCATCCACCTGGCGAGTGGAATCGTGGTCAGATCCCTTTCCGCAATCAGTTTTCGAACGTCCCCCATTCCAGTCGTAGAATGACAACCAACGCCCTCAGCAACAGAGTGGGAATCAGACTCAGCGTCAGGGCCCTTCCAATAATACTCCTATAAAGACTAGTGTTCCTAATACCCCCAACAGGTATTTTCGATGTGGGAAAGAGGGTCATTTGTCTTACAATTGCCCTGAGAAGCCCAACCAGCGACTCCCCAGAGGCAGAGCAGTCACCAGAAGCCTGCGCCTAACACTGGAAGGGTGAACCACTTGTATCAAGAAACAGTAGTGGAGGAACCGAAAGTTATGCTTGGTACGTTCGATGTCCATTCCACTCCTGCCACTGTTCTTTTTGATTCTAGAGCATCACATTCTTTCATATCACAAGCATTTGTTAGAATACATAGAATTCATTTGTGTGCTATGAAGAACTCTATATTAGTAAACTCACCTGGTGGAAGCATGCCGGCATCTTATCGTTGTCTCCCGATTAGTCTCATTTTAAGGGGGGTAGAGTTTAAGGTGAGCCCTATAGTATTGAGAACAGCTGGGATTGACCTCATATTGGGAATAGATTGGATGATGCAACAACAAGCAGAGATTCAGTGTAAGAAGAAATCAGTAGTGCTGACAACACCGAAGGGAGATAGAATCAGGGTTGAGGTGAAAGTGCAGAAATAACAGACTCCTACAGTGAACCAGCTTAATGATGGTGCCAACAAGGAGGACCCGGTTGTGGAGGAGTTCCCCGATGTGTTTCCCGAGGAATTGCCAGGTATGCCACTAGACCGTGACATTGAATTTATTATTGAATTATTATCTAGAACTGCACACATAGCTAAGCATCCATATAGAATGGGAGTAGATGAATTAGAGGAACTTAAGAAACAAATTAAGGAGTTACAGGATAAAGGTTTTATTCGTCCTAGTTCTTCACCCTAGGGAGCACCAGCGATTTTTGTGGACAAGAAAGATGGCACTCAGAGGATGTGTGTAGATTATCGGTCTCTTAATGAGGTTACTATCAAGAATAAGTACCCGTTGCCTAGAATCGATGACTTATTTGATCAGTTGAGAGGTGCTTATGTATTCTCCAAGATTGATCTTCGTTCTGGATATCACCAGTTGAAGATTCGTGCTAGTGATATACCAAAGACAGCTTTTACCACACGGTATGGTTTATATGAGTATACAGTGATGTCTTTTGGTCTGACTAATGCCCCTGCATACTTTATATACTTGATGAATAAGGTGTTCATGGAATATCTGGATAAGTTTGTAGTGGTATTCATTGATGATATTCTAGTATTCTTCAAGACTGAGGAGGAACATGCTGAACATTTGAGGTTGGTCTTGCAAAAGCTCAGAGAACACCAGCTATATGCCAAACGGAGTAAATATGAGTTTTGGTTGAAGGAAGTTTACTTTCTTGGCCATGTTGTCTCGAATGGAGGAATATCAGTAGATCCTAGCAAAGTGAAAGATGTATTAAACTGGAAGCCACCAACTAATGTTAGTGAGATCCGTAGTTTCTTGGGATTAGCTGGCTATTACAGGAGATTTATAGAGGGATTCTCTAAGCTTGTGAAGTCAATGACTGCACTGTTGTAGGCTGACGAAAGCGATGATAGCCTCTACCTCAGCCTTTTCGCTGCATGCCTGGGGAGAGAGTCACGGCACTAGGATAGACGCGAGGCCGCGAGTGCATACTTCCCTGATCGAAACATCCGGCTGAGTGCAGTGACTGAGTAGGCAGGGGAATTTGAGTGCCAGTGTGGTGCCCTCTGTCCATGAATCCCACCAGAAAGTTGTAGATGCACCATCTCCAATGACGACCTTGGTTATACATCTGTATGCTGGCAGTAGAGATTTCAGGCTTTCCCAGTGGTTACCGTCATCGGGCCCCTCCAATGTTGCCAGGTCTGTGTGTTGCCGCGCCAGGCCACCCATGCTGACTCTTTTGGATGGTGTAGGCGGTGCAGCAGTTTAAGGAGGAGACAGGCGTTCTGTGTGGCCAGATCGCGCACCCCCAATCTGTTGGAGTTGTTCCAAATTCACTGCAAGATATAGGGCGGGCTTCTGACGGAGCGAAGCGGAGGCCCGTAAAAGCCGAAGGCTGGGCCGATAACTTCGGCAAGAGGAAGGCCGATTGGACTCCTGAGGAGATCCGCAAGGATCAGAAAGCTCTCGCCCTAATTCAGTTACATCTTCATAATGATATTTTGCAGGAGTGTTTGAAAGAGAAAACTGCTGCAGAACTATGGCTGAAACTGGAATCGATCTGTATGTGCAAGGATCTAACCAGTAAGATGCAGATGAAGATGAAGCTGTTCACTCTGAGGATGAAGGAGGAGGATTCGGTGATGACCCACATCGCTGAATTCAAGAAGATCGTGGCCGACCTAGTGTCGATGGAGGTGAAGTATGATGATGAGGACTTAGGTCTTCTACTGTTATGTTCTTTGCCAAATTCGTATGCAAATTTTCGTGACATCATACTTTTGAGCCATGATGAACTAACCCTAAAGGAAGTTTATGAGGCTCTCCAGTCTAAGGAGAAGATGAAAGTTATGGTGCAGCATGACGGAACGTCGTCCTCAAAGGGCGAAGCTTTGCATGTGAGAGGCAGAACTGATAACAGGTCCTCATATGATAGCATTGATGGTAGAAAGAACTACGAGAGGAGAGGCCGTTCAAAGTCCAAGCCGCATGGTAATAAAAAGTTCTGTGTTTATTGCAAGCTGACAAATCATAATGTTGAGGATTGCAGAAAAGTACAGAATAAGGAGAAGAGAAAAAACAAGTCGACTGGTAAGGTCTCTGTTGCTACTGCTGCGTCTGATGATGATTCTGGAGATTGTCTGATAGTGCTTGCTGGTTGTGTTGCTGGTCATGATGAATGGATTCTAGATTCCGCATGTTCATTTCATATTTGCACTAATAGAAATTGGTTTAGTTCATATAAGTCTGTGCAGAAAGGGGATGTTGTGCGGATGGGAGATGATAACCCATGTGACGTCGTGGGGATTGGATCAGTTCAGATCAAAACTGATGATGGCATGACACGCACACTGAAAACGTCAGGTATATACCAGGGATGTCCAGGAATCTTATCTCATTGAGCACGCTTGATGCAGAAGGTTACAAATATTCCGGTTCAGATGGCATTCTGAAGGTATCAAAAGGTTCTCTTATTTGTTTGAAAGGTGATCTTAATTCTGCAAAGTTATATGTCCTTAGAGGGTGTACTTTACATGGTTATGATTCCGCTCCTGCTGCTGTTACTAATGATGAACCTAGTAAAACTAACCTTTGGCACATGCGTTTAGGACATATGAGTCACCATGGTATGGCAGATTTGATAAAGAGAAACCTACTGAAAGGCTGCACTTCGAGTAAGATAAATTTTTGTGAGCATTGCATTTTCGGCAAGCATAAGAGGGTACAGTTCAACACTTCTATTCACACCACCAAAGGTACTCTTGATTATGTTCATGCTGATTTATGGGGTCCTTCTAAAAAGCCCTCACTAGGTGATGCTCGTTACATGCTTACAATTATTGATGATTACTCTAGAAGGGTTTGGCCTTATTTTCTAAAACAGAAAGATGATACTTTTGCTGCTTTTAAGAACTGGAAAGTAATGATAGAAAGATAAACTGAAAGGAAGGTAAAATTGCTTCGTACTGATAATGGTGGAGAATTTTGTTCGCATGCCTTTAATGATTATTGCAGACAGGAAGGCATTGTTAGGCATCACACCATACCCCATACTCCACAATAGAATGGTGTGGCAGAACGGATGAACAAGACCATCATCTCCAAGGCCCGTTGCATGCTGTCTCATGCAAGGATCAGCAAGCGTTTTTGGGCTGAAGCTGCTAATACTGCCTGTTACTTGATAAACAGGTCACCTTCTATTCCACTAAATAAGAAAACTCCTATTGAGGTATGGTCTGGTACGCCTGCTGATTATTCACAGTTAAAAGTTTTTGGATGCACTGCTTATGCTCATGTTGACAATGGAAAATTAGAGCCTAGAGCTGTTAAGTGTCTTTTCCTTGGTTATGGTTTGGGAATCAAAGGCTATACATTATGGAATCCTGAAACAGGGAAGACTTTTATGAGCAGGAGTGTTGTATTCAATGAATCTGTGATGTTTACTGACAGTTTGCCCTCAGATCATGTTCTAGAAAAAGAGCTGCAGAGTATGTGCATACAGGTGGAGTATGTTGATGATGATATAGATGTGCAGGTGGAGCCTGCTGATGAGCAGGATGACCATAATAATGATGTTGCTGATGATGATGCTCATGATGATGTTCAGCAAACTCCTCCTAGTTTGCAGCTATAGGAGGAATTACCTATTGCTCAATGCAAGTCAACAAGGACAGTTGTACCTCCTAAATGTCTTATCGAAGAATGTAATTTGTCTTACTATGCTTTGAGTTGTGCTGAACAGGTAGAGAATGTTCATGAGCCAGCAACCTATAAAGAAGCTGTTCGTTGTGCTGATAGTGAGAATTGGATTTCTGCTATGCATGAGGAGATGCAGTCTCTTAAGAAGAACAGTACATGGGAGGTTGTTCCTTTGCCTAAGGAAAAGAAGACCATAAACTGCAAGTGGATCTTCAAGAGAAAGGAGGGTTTATCTCCAAGCGAGCCTCCAAAGTATAAGGCAAGGTTAGTTGCAAAAGGCTACAGTCAAATTCCGGGTGTTGACTATAATGATGTGTTCTCTCTAGTGGTAAAACACAGTTCAATTCATACTTTCTTGAGTATTGTTGCTTCACATGATCTTGAGCTTGAGCAGTTAGATGTGAAGACTGCGGTTTTGCATGGAGAGCTAGAGGAGGACATATACATGGACCAACCGGAATGGTTTATAGTGTCTGGCAAGGAAAAATATGTGTGCAAGTTGAAGCGCTCATTGTATGGTTTGAAACAGTCCCCTCGTCAGTGGAACAAAAGGTTTGATTCATTTATGTTGTCACACAGTTTCAAAAGATCTAGATATGATAGATGTGTTTACATCAAGTATGTTAATGGATCACTTATATATTTGCTGTTATATGTTGATGATATGCTGATTGCTGTCAAGAGCAAGAATGAAATCACTAAGTTAAAGAAGTTGTTAAGTAGTGAGTTTGATATGAAAGATCTTGGTAGTGCTAAGAAAATTTTTGGTATGGAAATTAGTAGAGACAGAAAATCTGGTTTGCTATTTCTTAGTCAACAAAATTATATCAAGAAAGTTCTTTAGCGTTTCAACATGCAAAATGCTAAGGCTGTTAGTACCCCTATTGCACCTCACTTTAAGTTGTCAGCTGCTCAGTGTCCTAGTACAGATGCAGAGATTGAGTACATGTCAAGGGTTCCTTATTCTAGTGTTGTTGGGTCTTTGATGTATGCCATGGTTTGCTCTCGTCCAGATTTGTCATATGCTATGAGTCTTGTTAGTAGATATATGTCTAATCCTGGCAAAGAACATTAGAGGGCAGTTCAGTGGATTTTCAGGTACCTCAGAGGCACAGCAGATTCCTGTTTGAAGTTTGGAAGAACTGATAAGGGTCTCATTGGTTATGTGGATTCTGATTATGCTGCTGATCTGGACAGGCGAAGATCAATTACTGGTTATGTATTTATTGTTGGCAGTTGTGCTGTAAGTTGGAAGGCTACGTTACAGTCTGTTGTTGCTTTGTCTACTACTGAAGCAGAATATATGGTTATTTGTGAAGCGTGCAAAGAATTGATATGGTTGAAAGGTTTGTACGCTGAACTCAGTGGATTTGAATCTTGCATAAGTTTGCACTGTGACAGTCAAAGTGCAATTTACCTCACTAAAGATCAGATGTTCCATGAGAGAACTAAGCACATAGATATCAAGTATCATTTTGTGTGAGATGTGATTGAAGAAGGTAAGCTGAAGGTATGCAAGATTAGTACTCATGATAATCCTGCTGATATGATGACAAAGCCTGTTCCTGTTGCTAAGTTTGAGTTATGCTCAAACTTAGTTGGTTTAATTGAATAGTCCAAGAGACTATTGTTGGCACCAGTGGTTTTCTATCTTTTGTTGTTCAGGATGATTGGTTGATTTATGATACAAGATGAATTTATCTCAAGGTGGGGTTTGTTGGAGTTTGTTCCAAATTCACTGCAAGATATAGGCCGGGCTTCTGACGGAGCGAAGCGGAAGCCCGTAAAAGCCGAAGGCTAGGCCAGAGCGTAGCGGAGTCTGAAGCCGGCCCATCAGGCTGCGCCCGTGCACACATGGGGGGGTGCGGGGGGCGGAGCCCCCGCGGTACGGTACATATATACCCTTGCTAGGGTTTCTTGGAGACTTGATTCTCTTGTAAGCCGCCACAGGCGTGTAACCCAAAACTCTTGAGATAATGAGATTGTTGCTGGCTGGTGCCCGTGGCATAGTTATTAGGACCGGACCGGAGATCGAACCGGCGAGGTTGTCGGTTCACTGGTTCACTGGTCCAACCGTTTAGAACCGGTTGAACCGCCGGTTCAATTGTTTCAGACCGGATAAATTGAACCGGTCACAAATACATATAACCAGAGTGTATATATATATAGATATGATATAATTAATAGAGGTAAACACAATTAATTGTACAACCACAGGGTTCATACATATGCAAAATGACATGGTCTTAAATTCAAATCATACTTGGAACTGGATAAATTGAACTGCTCATACAAATATAGAACTTGGCTGAACTACCGGTTCGATAGTTTTGGACTGGACAAATTGAACCGCTCATAAATATTTCGAACTGTTGTAATATAATGGTATATAACAAATAATCTCGAACGCTACAATGGAGTGCACTATTGTGAAGAGCTCGTTGAGATAATCAAAATTGATATATTATTTGTCTAATTTGGAGCTCATTTAAAAAAGTTATGAAATTTTAAAATTAAAAAATAGTACTAACGTCAGCTGACAGAACTATGAAAAAGTCAACAGAGGCAGCAGTCCACCGTGCATGCAACGTCAATTCCAAACGTGATCAGTAGTCAGGTGGGCCCACCAGTGGCATGTGCATGCATTCCACTCCACCACGCTGCACTGCACAGCAGCCAGGACTGCACTACACGCGCGCCATCGCACAGAGTTACAGACCGGGACGGTTCGAATTGAAACCGGCCGGTTCACCGATTCCATGAAAAACCGGCCGGTTCAACCAGTTTATACCGGTTCGATTACATGAACGGTCTTTTAAGTGAACCGGACCGGTTTAGGCTCTGGTTCGGTCTTTTACCGGTCCAACCGCCGGTCCGGTCCGGTCGCAATAACTAGGGCCCGTGGTTTTTCCCCTTCGCATTGGAGGGTTTTCCACGTTAAATCGTGTGTCTCCGCTGTGATTGATTTCGTTTTACTTCATATTCCATACGTCGTTCGTAACACAATCCTCCTTCAACTTTTGGCTTCTGGGCAGCCTCCCATCGGACTAGGCATTTGCTTCCTGAGGTCTTATCTGTTCCAGCCCAGAGGAAGGCACGCCGTTTCTTGTCAATGGCTGCGATCACTCCTGGTGGAAGAGCCACAGCTTGCATCATGTAGGTTGCAAGGCCGTCAAGTGCCGAGTTGATGAGGACAAGCCGCCCTTGGTGGTTCAGGAGGGCTGACTGCTACCCAGCAAGCCGGCGGTCCACTTTGGAGATGAGCAGGGCGAAAGCAGCGAGATTCAACTTGACATTGGACAGAGGCACAATGCGCTGAAGGTGGTTCTCAGGAACGTGCATGGGCACCAGAGTACTTTTGGAGAAGTTGATCTTAAGTCCAGTGGCCAGTGCAAAGTCATCTAATGTTTTCTTTAGCCGCCTGACATCAGTCAGCTCCGTACGGACTAGCAGTAGCGTGTCATCTGCATATTGTAAGACCGGGCATGGACCATCAATGGAGGGGTGATGGATGCCCGAGTCTTGTTTGATCAGCTGCTGTAAGACATCAGCCACCAGAAGAAAGAGGTACGGGGACAGTGCATCACCTTGCCGTAGCCCCCTTCTGCACTTGATCCATCTTCCTGGACAGCCGTTGATTAGAACTGAGGAATGAGAGGTGGTGAACAATTGGGTCATCCATTGAATCCACGTTGGTGGGAACCCCCTGGTATGTAAAATTGCGAGCAAGCTGTCTCAACTAACAGAGTCAAAAGCTTTGGCGAAGTCTAATTTGAGTACCAAAGTGGGACACTTTCTGCGGTGGCAGTATTGGACGAGCTCCGTTGCATAAACAAAGTTCTCTGAAATTGATCTGCCTTTGATAAAACCGGTCTGGTCGATGTCAATCAGCTGCTGAATGTGCCTCTGCAGCCTGGTGGTAAGAATCTTGGTAATAATCTTGACTGTGCAATTTTGAAGGGAGACCGGCCTGAAATCTTTCGGAGCCGTAGCGCCCTGACATTTGGGCAGCAGAACAATGTGCGCCCGGTCGGTCTAGATCCACAGTGCCGTTGTAAAAGCTTGAGAGGAAGCTAAGGATGTCATCTTTGATGGCAGTCCAAGCAGTCACATACTCCCTCCATCTCAAATTATAAGACAACTCTTGGAGAGTCAAAACATCTCAAGTTTGATCAAATTTATATGATAAAATAATAAGATTTATGATACCAACTATGTATCATTAGGTTCTTTATTAATTATATTTTCATAGTATATCTATTTGATGTCATAAATCTTTGTACTTTTTTCTATAACATTGGTCAAGATTAAGATATTTTGACTCTCCAAGAATCTTGAAATGACTTATAATTTGGGATGGAGGGAGTACTAGGCAGGGCCAAACCCATCTGGTCCAGGGGCGCTGTTGATGTTCATTTGATTTAACTGCATTGAGAGCTTCACCTTCAGAGAAAGGAGCCACCAGGTCGGCCAGAGCAGCAGCATGCGTCACAGGGTAGAGTGTTGCCACATCGAAAATCCATCTCGTGTCGTCAGCCACGCCAAGGATGCTGGTGTAGTAATTGGTCATGGCCTCAGACTTCGCTGCATGATTGACCAGAACTGTGCCATCCACAGTTATTGCCGCAATCCGGTTGCTTCTTTGGCGGCAAGATGCACGAGCGTGGAAGAATTTGGTGTCGGCGTCACCTTCCTTGAGGCTTTTCATTTTTCCCCGCTGCTTCCAGTATGCCGCTTTCTGGCTGAGGAATAGCTGCAGCCGGTTTGAGCACTGGCCCTTGAGACAACGTTCACCTGGAGATAGTGATTTGAATTCTTCCAAGTAGTCAAATAAGCAAATGAGGAAGTAGCAGTTATGGTATATGAATGGGGGGGAGCGATGCTTACGCAGCCAAACCTTTGATGCTTGCGGAGCCGCCTTGACCTGTGCAACCATGACACGAGCATCATCCCCAGTGCGAGTGACAGACTGCCAAAAAGGGAGAACGGAGTGTAGGAAGGAGGGGTCCAGGAGCCAAGACATCTCCAGTCTGAAAATGCTAGGCTTAGGAATATTAGTTTGGAAGGAGGCAAGGATTGGAGTATGATCAGAGGTTGGACGGTGGCCGGAGGTGAGAGTGGAGCCAGGAAAGACGTTTCCGAATTCAATGGTAAAGAAGCACGATCCAGTCTAGCGAGCGTTGGCTCAGCCCTTTTGTTTGTCCAGGTGAACAGTCGGTCTAAGACTAGCAGCTCGATCAGCTGCAGGTCATCAATCATTTGGTTGAACCTGGAGGCTAAGCTAGTGTTAAACGAAGTTGTATTCTTATCTGACGGTGCCCGAGTGAGGTTGAAATCCCCAATAATTAACCAGGGGTCGTTAATGGTGCTGGCAACGTTGCTCAAGTCACTAAGGAACTGATCGGTGAAAGCATGGTCCGCAGGGCCATACACGTTAGTCAGGGCGAGGCGAACGTCAGAAGTGGTCGACTGCAGGACCACAGTTATAGTGTACGCCGAGATATCGTGGTGAACTAGGGTGAAGAGGCTGGAGCACGAGGCAGTAACCAGCCCTCCACGAGTGTCATCCGCCGGTTTAGCACGGAAGGCATCGAGGTTGGGGGGGGTGATGAACGAGCGAAAGCAGAAGCTGTCAACGGCGTTAAGCTTGGTTTCCTGGAGGCAGACAAGCTGTGGATGGTTCTTGTCAATGTTGTCTTTGACAACCACGCGTTTGTCAGATTGGCCGAGGCCACGCACATTCCAGGAGAGCACCACAAAGTTGCGATACGAACGATTCATGGATTCAAACTGAAACAACCAACGGCCGCTGAAGGCAGCAGCGAGTTCCTAAGAGACGAGATAGACAGCGAGACGACATTGCCCGAACGAACAGGAACTAACACAGCAAGGTTCAAAGGCCTAAGAAACAAGGACGGCGACGGAGAACCGCGACTGGTAAAGGCGGCAGTGGCAATGCCAACCAGCCGAGCCGCAAGCGCAGCGTCGATCATGGGTAGCGACCGGTGGCCGCTGCCACCGCAACAGCACGCCTGCTGGGTCCGTCAAGGCCAGGCGGGAGAGGTCGAGCGCCTTCAGAGGATTCTTCTTCTTGAGGATGCGGCAGGCAGAGACCTACGCCTTGAGCTCAGAAGAGCAGGGCACCAGGCTCCCCCGAAGAGCTTTCCTGTTGACCGCCTTTGCGGTCATGTCGACAAAGGAGCCGGACTCCCGAGCAGCAAGCCTGGAGGTAGCACGCTGAGGCGGGCGCCCAGCAGGAGCGCGACCGCGGCGAGGCTGCGGCGGGCGATCAGGAGCTGCCGGAGGGCCCGAGGAGGCTTCAGAGGCACCAGAAGGACCCACACATGGCCTATGCCTGGAGTGCCTGCGGGGCGGGCGTCCGACCAGGCGGCGACCGAGGCGCGGCTAGAGGTGTTGGACCACCGGGGACGGCAGCGGCGCAGGCGGAGTGTTGTCGACGTCGTACCAGGGGAGAGCGAGGAGCGGATAGGAGCGGAGAGGCGTGGAGGGCACCGGGTCCCTCGGCACCAGCACGGTCGAGGGGAGGATGACCGCAAGGCGTGGCAGCGGTGCAAGCGGGAAAGGGCGCACCGGGCCGTAGAAGAAGGTGACGAAGCCCGAGAAGCCAGGGATGAGCCGTAGGTTGCCGAAGGGGCGGGGCAGGTCCCGAGCAGGGGGGCGCACAGGGCCGAACCGCTGGGGATGGGTGCCCACCTCACTCGCGGGCTCACGGGGAGGCGGAGGCAGGGGAGCGGTGAGGGTAGGGGTAAGGCGCTGGGCAGGTGAGTCCAAGCAGGGGGACTGAGGGACCAAGGAGGAGGGAGGCGGCGACGCGGAGTGAGAGGGAACAGGCTGGACGACAGGGACAGGGCTCGCCACCCCGTGCGAAGCAGGAGGCGACGACCCGGGGTTGCGCGGGGAGCGTGAGTCCGCCCAACGCTGGCGCGCCAAGCGCGGAGTCCTGCAGTTGCGTACCATGTGGCTGTAACCACCACAGCGCCGACACCGGACAGGGTCGCGGCAGTCCTTGACATGATGGTCGACAGCGAGGCAGCGGTAGCAAGCGTTGGGGCTAGCATGGAAGCGTCTGGACGCCGTGGCGGGAGTAGGTTGAGGCAGCTTTAACACCGTCTCGAGGAAGGAGGCCGGCTGGGCGGGCCTCGGTGCGCCGCATAGTGCACGGTTATTGGCACGGTAAATGCAGGGGGCAACCGCGCCGCCTGACGTGGGAGAGGGAGCAAAGGGGGGAGAGAAGGGGAGCCGGGTGAGCACAGCTTAAGCAGATAAGGGCGCCGCGACGACACGTTTTGGGCCGCCCTGGCATGAATGATTTGTCCCCCCAGACTTAGCAAGCGAAGCAACCGGCTGTGAGAGGGTTAGAGTGGGGGAGCGTTGGGGCGCATTGAAGGCGGGCCCAACCAAAAGGTCGGCCGCGGCCGCTGCACGCTCTTTCTCGCCATGAACGTCAACCTCCATGGATCCCAAACGAAGGCGACCACGCAGCACAATGAAACGAGCGACATTCTCGGACGTGACTACCGCATGGAACAAGTACGGGCGAATGGATCATGCTTTTCAAGACCACTGGAGGGGATGTCAAGTAGAAGGAGAGAATATTGGAGACCTGGTTGGAGTTGAGGGCGGTGGGGGCGGATCAGGAGATGGAGGGTGTAAGCCAGAGAATACCTAGCTCGGGGAGAGGGGCTCCCAGCAACAATGACGCTGCCGTGGAGTAGAAGTCGCGGAGAAGCATCTCCTAGAAACCGTGGCCCAGCCTCCCGGCGGGAGCATGAGTGGCAGACTTGAACGCAGCACGGGGAGGGACGACGTCGGGTTGCACAGGGCACCTCAGGCATGACGGTGTAGCTAGGGTGGTGGAAGAGGGGGGGTTGGGCTCGGAGGGGGAATGTGGCAGAGGGGACTGGGCAGACGGCGGCGGCGGTGGCGCGAGGGGCGTCGCCGCTGAGTCGCCCGGGTTGAGAGCTTCGGCCCAGAGCGTAGCCATCCTCCGAGGAATCAATTTTTTCGCACTGCACTTATCTCTCACCCACAGTTGTCGGATATGAGGATGATAATACCAATATACTCTTAGATTTATAACTTTCAGATTAGTTCTAGGTCAAAAGTTTTGAGTGTTGTCCCACGACTTGGTACCTTTTAAGAGATACCTTCTAATTCAATAACCATCACTGGATCTGGACTAAAAAAACAACTATATATCATCATTCCGTAGTAAATTTTTCTTAAGTCTAACCTCTTATCTGATCCATAGAAAAGGTAGTTTTGGAGTTGTTGATCACTCTTAGATGCACTATTCTTTGCCATTTGATTCCCTATTGAATTAGGCAGCTAGCTTCTAATATTTGATCGTGTAGTGCAGGTGTGACTTTTATTTGTAACTAGCGATTGGGACTAAGGACTACTCCTTTCATTTCCGAAGTAGCTTGGACGGTCAGACCTTACTAACTCTTTCATCTCTATAGGCAACTAGCAAGTAGGCGAGCACACTGAATGCACAATCGCTTTCTCAATAATGACAAATCTTCCACCATAACTCACTTGCCTCCTACTCGACTCAAAGCGTATATTTCTCCTGGTTCTTTTGCTCTTTATAAGAAGCAGCTAGGTAATGCAAGACGCGCCAAATGGATCGGTAATATATATTCTAGGAAGATATAGAAGGTGAAATTTAGGTAAAAAAAACCCGAATATTGCCATCGTCATCTCTTTTGCTCTAGTGATCTTCATCCAAACGTAGAGATTTATCCGTATCCAAACTAAACCTTTGATTACATTATTTCTCTCTACATTATTCCAATCCTCATTTCATGAGGAACTTTACCAATGTGAGAATGAGAGGCATCAGGATTTATCCTCATACAATTACCAAGCCAGTTCCAATTGATGGAAACCAAACTGCTTCTGCCTTGCAATGTTTGGGCCTGTTTAGATATCAAATTTCACCCCAAATTCCACTATGCAAAAAGAAGATTCCCCGTCACATCAAAATGCCGGCATATGCATGGAGTACTAAATATAGATGAAATAAAAAACTAATTGCACAGTTTTGTTGTACTTTACGAGACGAACATTTTGAGCCTAATTAATCAATGTTTGGACAAAAATTTACAAATACAAACGAAATGCTACAGTGCAGAATCTTGCACTATGCAAAATCAGCCCCTCTCAAATCAGCCGATCTAAACACGGCCTTTGTCGCAAGGAGCGAAATGGAGGCAAAAGCATCTGATTATGTGCCTAAGCTAGCAGGACCTGATCTCTAGGCCTACGGTGGCCGACGAGACTAGCGAAAGTGAGTTCTGCTAATTGGTTCAGGCGCCTCTCTCTGCTCTGCCTGGTGGCCGCAGAACAGAAGACCCCCGAGCCAGCCGCGTGCCAATCTCATCGATCCAGCGTAGGATTGTAGCTGTCACAGGGCCCTGATGAGTGATGTAGGATAGTCCGTGCTTTCTCTGCATGCAGGAGACTCTCCATGCTTTGCGCAGCTGCTTGATGTCATGGAAAGAACGTAACCAGCGTGTGTTCGACTTAAAATCGCTGTGCGGCCGGTCGCGCTGGTGTCCAGCATTCAGTTGGAGGGCGATCCTAACAGCAAATCGTCATCTTCAGTCCCTAGCAGCTCTGTTTAGTAGCCAGAGAAGAGAAGCTTTTTGTTCCTACTAGTCCGTTGTCAAGTTTGTTTCTTGTAAATCTTTTCTCTATTCCAGTAAATCATCATCTTCATTCCCTAGCAGCTCTGTTTATAGCCAGTGAAGCCCTTGTTCCTACTAGTCTGTTGTCAAGTTCGTTTCTTGTAAATCCTTTCTTTTTTTTATGTGTATCTTTGTGATTTTGGCAAGACTAGGTTTGCTATGACTTGTCTTCTTGTTTCTCCGTTTAATAAAAATGGTCCATCCATTCCAAGTTGTATGTGGAGTTTTATCTTCAGTTAAATTCCTCTAAGGGCGTGTTTAGATGCGGAAATTTTTGGGGAAAAGTTCCTGTAGCACTTTTCGTTGTTATTTGGCAAAAATTTTCTAACCATGGACTAACTAGGCTCAAAAGATTCATCTCGACATTTACAGACAAACTGTGCAATTATTTATTTTTTTACCTACATTTAATGCTCCATGCATACGTCCAAAGATTCGATGTGACAGTTACTATGCAAAAAATTTTTGGCTCATTTTGGGTATCTAAACAGGCCCTAACTTTTACTAAGTTTTCCAAGGCCTTGTTTAGATGCACTCCAAAAGTTGAAATTTTTTCACTCTCTCTTCATCACATCAATCTTTGGACCCATGCATGAAGTAGTACATATAGGTAAAAAATAACTAATTACACAGTTTAATTGAAAATCACGAGATGAATCTTTTGAGCCTAGTTGGTCTATGATTGGACAATATTTGTCAAATAAGACGAAAGTGGTACTATTCATCGGTTTGAAATTTTTCTAGCATCTAAACGTGGCCCAAATAAATATTAGCACCTACAAGTCCAAATAAATCTACTATAATTACAGACATCCATGAGCACTGACAGAGTGACAGTCAGACAGACGTGCAAACAGTCAGACATCCATGAGCACCTACATTGATTGCATGCCTAAACATGGTGAAAACAATATAAGTTAATATTTTGTATCATACAAAAGAGAATAAACAATTAATTATTCATTCATATTACCTTGCGGAGGATGTGGGAAGAATTTTTCGTCGACATTGATTGCATTGTATAGCACACTTGTGTCATGCATAGATCCCGCTTGGCCCGTGGATACATATGTGAATCGCATGTCAAAATCACAAACTGCTAAGACATTTTGGGTGGGTATCCCTGTTTTGCCAATATACTTCACTTGTTCATCGGGGTGAAGAGAGCACCGATGCAACCCTTAAAATGTGGATACGCTCGTCTATCATCTCTAATCCTCCTATGAACTGTAGGGAAATTGGGGTCCTTAGGTCTAATAAAATCGATGAAGCACGTTTTCTCGCTTGCTGCCGCGATGAAGAACCACCGGTGGCCATGGCAACCTGCTGGCCGGCCGGCCGGGTCGATCTGGTGGGCGGCGACCATGGCGGGCTGGTGGGTGACCGCGGCGTCCTGGGAGGCGACCATGGCAGGCTCAAGGCCGGTCGTGGCAGCCTGTGCACCGCCCGTGGTGGGGTCGACGCCTGCTTGGACTCCCTGTACGCCGGCCGGGCAAGGCTGGCTGCGGCTGCCTGAGGGGGCATGCCACCGGCCGCGCCTCCAGCCGTGCCAGTCGAAGGGGGAATGCCGCCGGGATTGATGCCAGGAGGAGGAGCTCCGGTGGCCGCGCTCCATAGCTGATGAGACAGCCCAACCCTAGGACCAGCCTTCACCATGGATGAGGACGAAGAAGGGGGTGCAGGAGGTCAAGGAGGACCGGATCTACCGGATCCAGCCATGGGGAGCTCGCTGGAGGGGAGGGATGGAGGGAGGGGATGGGCGGCGCGGCCACCGTGGCCACGATGGGAGGACCGTACGGGCGACTCCACGGGAGGAGAAGGGGCGGGGTGGGTGGGGAAAGGAAAGGAATCGAATCGGTACATGGGAAGGAGTGTGTAACCTGTGGCAAAGGTGGGTAATTTCCATCCAAATTCATGAGGAGGTACGAAACGTTCATTTGTGGAGCACCCCTTGAGGAGATCCACCAAAATGGTGAATCCAGCCCTGAGACCCACTATTTTGGTGAATCTGAATTTTGTGAATCTAGACTGTTTGGGAAATATTTTGGTGGATCCAAGCTAATGAATCTGAATTTGGTGAATCCGAATCCCTGCCAAAAAGGCCCTTAGACCATACTAATAACTCGTTCATGATTGCTATATAGGCAGTATCAAGTAGCCAGACACACTGAATGCGTAATCTCTTCTCAGTAAAGGCCATCTTCCACCATAACTCACATGTCTCTTACTTGACCGATCTACTGTCCAAAGTACAGCTTATGTAGGTCCTCCGGTTCTTTATAAGAAACATATGAGCATAGAGGCAGTGCAAGCGGGATGGATATGCAAGATTTTGGGAAACTGAAAAATATAGATGTAAAATCTAGGGACCAAAATTGAATGTTGCCATCGTCTTTCTCTTTCACTCTAGTGATCTTCGTCCAAACGTAGATATTTATTGGTATCCAAACTAGCCATTTGCATTGGTTACATTATTCATTTCCACTCCACATCAGAAACTTGAGAATGAGAGGCATCGGGATTTATCCTCCTACTACGGGAAACAAATCTCCTTCCACACAAGGAATTGTCGCAGATAATAGATAGGGCACAACTCTCTCTCTATCTTTCTGGGTTGGGCCTAGTAGGACTTATGGTGGACAATGAGACAAGTGAACGTGGTGTGACGAGTTGGTCCGTGAGTAAACATGGGCAGACCGATCAAGCAGCTCCAGCTGCATATCCTGTTGACGTTTCCTTTGCAGCTCTAGACTCCGGAACTGGTCGTGGTATAGCCACGTAGGTCCAATCTTGAGTTTTAGACTCAGAACAACATAGTGATGAAGAACCAACCCATTCGATTATTAGCGTCACAATGTGACCGTCTTTGTCAAGCAGTACGAGAGTTTGTCTAAAAACATGTAATGATGCGTGGTGTACGTCTGAGAGTTTGTTGTGCAAGAGTGCCTCTCCATGATTTGTCTGTAGGAGACTGAAACTGAATATATAGGCATTCGGTGCAATAACGACTCTCCATGCTTTTTTCTTGAAAGTTCACCGGGGGGAAACGTTCCCCACCTGTATATGTATTAAGGCTTGTAGCCCGAGTCAAAAGACTGATTGTTTACAAAGATAGCTTTGGGAATTTACAAAAGATATTGGGAAGTTACATCTCAGATTCTATTAAATCATCAAATAGGGAACACCAGTTTTCAGAGACTTGTTTCTGCTTTTTTGGCATTCTCGCACGCCAAATTCTTGCTTCTAAAGCACATAGGATAAGTAGGTGACGCAGGGAAGAGTGCTCTCCACGGAAGATTACTGCATTCCTCCTCTTCCATAGCTGCCAGCAACAAAGCGCGACAAACATGCTGTATTGCTTCTCTGGGACTCGTTGAACGTTTTGAATTGTATGGATAATAGATGCGGATATTCCATCGAGTAAAGGCAGACCAAGTTTGTTCCAGAAAGCAACCGCGAACGGGCACTGAAAGAGGATGTGGTCCGCAGTTTCTTCGGACGCCCCGCATACTTCACAACTTGGAGTGTCAATAATTCTTTTCTTAAACAAGTTGGCACGGCATTGGATCCTCCCTTTGGTTAATAACCACATGAACAACTGTACTCTCGGCGGCGTGGAGTTTCTCCAGATGAATTGAGAGCAAGGGTCAGCTGGCTGCCCTTTAGCTTTTAGCAGTCTGTAAATTGAGGAGGAATCCAATTTCCCAGGGCCGCAAGCAAAGGGGGAGAGTCTTTGATCATGGTCGCCAGTTAATTGACTCTCCATGCTTTTGCGTTACTTGATGTTATGGAAGGACCAAAACTAGTGGATCCTACAAGCAAATCACCATCTTCAGTCGCTGGTGGCTCTGTTTATTTGCCACTGAAGCTTTTGTTTCCTACTGCTACTACCTACTAGTATGTCGTGAAGTTTGTTTCGTGTAAACCATTTCTATGTTCTTTTATGTGTGTGAATTTTGTTTAGCAATTCTAGGATTGCTATGAATTGTTGTCTTCTTGCTTCTCCTTTTAATTTTAATAAAACTGTTTAGCATTATAAATTATACACTGCTTTAGCTTGGTCAATCAAACTACTCTGAAGTTTTATAAAAGGTATATTAGCATCTACAAGTACAAATAAATCTATTATCAACATATAATTCATAGAAAATTGAGTAAAATGCACCACAAGTCCATTAATTTTTGGAGGAATACCATTTGAGTCCATCAACTCTCAAAGCGTATTTTTGGCTCCTTAAACTTTTTATGCACTGTAGGTCCATACTGGTTTGGAGCTTGGAAGTTTTTCAATGGACCTGTAGTTGGTCTTGCGCGGCTGCTCGACCACTCGCTCGGTGAGGCCACCCGCCCGACGACAGTGTGGCTGCCCTAGCGCGGACGGCTAGCTGGTCGTCCGTTAGATGTCGGCGCTGCCACCTGCCCGCGTTCTCCTTGGGGCCTTTTTGAGATAGAGATATCAAAAGGAAGGGGCTTGTTGAAAAATACCAAGCTCCTGAACTAGTCTAGACTTGCAATGCACAACATAAAAAGTTTAGGGAGCTAAAAAATACACTTTGAGAGAAAATGAACCCAGGTGACATCCATCCAAATTAAAAGTTAATGAACATATGGTGCATATTACTCTAGTAAATTTAAGAGACATTTCTCCCAGTGGCGGAGCCACCCTAGGGGCGGGGTGGGGCGGCCGCCCCAGCTACCGGCAAGCTCGCCCTAGACCCCTGGAACCCTTCTTCCCTAACAACGGCAGCGAGGAGCGGCGGCCACGAGCAGGCGACCCGCGCAGCGCAGGAGCAAGGAGGAAGAAGCTGGGCAGTTGGCGGATGGGCCATTTCTCCACTTTGTTCAACCCAGCAAAGGTGAGAGGCCCATTGAAAGCCCACCATCGTAGACTCCTTCCCCTAGGCCGAATCGGTGGAGTCGTTCGCTCCCCAGACTACCCAAATCTCCAAATCGTCGTCGCCGTCGCCGAGGTTGCGAGGAGCCAGCCACCGCGGCGCCGCGCCATTGCCCAACTGTCATGGAGCCGCCACTCGCCGGCTCGCCCGCTTCCCCATGGCCCCGCGCGGTCAGGCCCTCCCCCACCTCCCATCGCTGCACGGCCGCCGCGGCGCCACCTGACGGTCACCCGGCTGTCACCACCATCCTGGAGCCTGGGAGTTGCGAGTGAGTGACCGAGCAAGCAAGCTGCGGCCTGGTGCGGTGGCCCGACAGCAGCCCCGCCCATGATCAACCAGGAGCTTTAGCTAGTCTACAGAGTCTGCTGCAATGGAGGGAGAGGAGGCATTGGCAAGCAAAACAATTGGTATTATTCATGAGCATCACATCTCAATTTGTCAATTTAATAATTTATATACATTCTGTAGTAGTAGAGCATGTCAATTTGAAAAGAGTAAAGCGTTACTTGAATTTCTGTGTTGACTTGAAAAATTCTTTTTAGTAGTAGAGATGTGTCCAGGATTGGCACTGGCTCGCTACTTGAGCTAAGACTCTGAATAAATTGCACACATCTTTTTGATTACAACAATGCTTTGGGATAGCAATTCAATCTCAACTATGTAGTAATGTGCCCCTAGTAGTTAGCAGATGATAACCCAATGTGTGCTAATATAATACTAGTCATCTGCTGTTGGAGAGTTTGGTCTCTGGACGATTGCATTCACCTACTAGTGAAAGTGCTGGGTTTAGGTGATTGATATTGTCTCGTAACCTTCTTAAGTATGTTTTTTTGCGCTTTTAGTTTATCTTGTGTATAGAGTTCGCCCCAGCTAAAAAAATATTCTGGCTCCGTCACTGATTTCTCCTAAGTCTAACCTCTTATCTATAGAGAAGGTAGTTTTGGAGTTGTTGAGCGCCCTAAGATGCATTATTCTTTGGCATTTGATCCCTATTGAATTAAGCAGCTAGCGTGTATTATTCGATTGTGCAGTGTGAGTGTGGCTTTTATTTGTAACTAGTGATTGAACTCGAGACTACTCCTTTCACTTCTGGAATAGCTTGGACGGTTAGAACTTACTAACTCATTTATCTCTGTGGACTACTAGCTAACACGCTGAATGCGCAATCGTTTCTTAGTAATGACAAATCTTTCACCATAACTCACTTGTCTCCTACTCGACCGATCCACTGTCAGAGCATACATGTCTCCCGGTTTTTCTGCTCTTTATAAGGAGTAGCTAGGCAATGGAAGCCAAATGGATCGGCAATATATATTGTGGGAAGATATAGAAGGTGAAATTTAGGTACAAAACCTGACTGTTGCCATCACACCCGTCTATTTTTCTCTAGTGATCTTCATCCAAACATAGAGATGTACTGGTATCCAAACTAGCCCTTAGTTACATTATTCTATCCACGCCATATCAGGAACTTTACCAATGTGAGAATGAGAGGCATCAGGATTTATCCTCATACGATTGTCAACCCAGTTCCAATTGGTGGAAACCAACCTGCTTCTATCTTGCAACGTTTGTCGCGAGGAGCGAAATGGAGGCAAAAGCATCTGATTATGTGCCTTTCTGGTTTGGCCCAAGCTTGCAGGACCTAATCTCTAGGCCTACGGTGGCTGACGAGATTAGCAAAAGTGAGTTTTGCCAGTTGGTCCGGCGCCTGTTGCTGCTCCGCCCGGTGGCCACAGAACAGAAGACCCTCGAGCCAGTTGCGTGTCGATCTCCGCTCTCCACCCGACCAATGTAGGACTGCTGTTGTCACAGGACCATGAGGAGTGGAAGTTTAGTGGCCATGAGAACAATGGGAGGGTCTATACTAGTTGTGATGATGTACGAGAGTTCAATAGTCCATGCTTTGTCTGCATGATGTAGGAGACTCTGAATGCTTTTGCGCTGCTTGATGTTATGGAAAGAACGTAACCAGCGTGTCTTCGACTTGAATCGTTGTGCGGCCATGCCCATTGCGCTGGTGTCCACTGTCCAGGATTCAGTTAGAGGGTTTGCAGAGGATCCTACAACTCTGTTGGTTGTGTTTAGTTGTGTAAAAAGGTGTAAAAAAAGTATTGTAGCACGTTTTGGCTTTATTTGGCAAATAGTGTCCAACCGTTGACTAATTAGGTTCAAAACGTTCGTCTCGCAAAGTATAACCAAGCTGTACAATTAGTTTTTTATTTCATCTACATTTAGTA
Source organism: Saccharum hybrid cultivar R570 (assembly GCA_038087645.1). Taxonomy (NCBI): domain Eukaryota; kingdom Viridiplantae; phylum Streptophyta; class Magnoliopsida; order Poales; family Poaceae; genus Saccharum; species Saccharum hybrid cultivar. The sequence goes on along the minus strand of JAQSUU010000001.1, from coordinate 29,511,395 downwards.
CTCCATGCATGTATCGCAAGTTTGATGTGACGGAGAATCTTTTGTTTGCACAGTACTTTTTTTGAGGAAGTAAACACAGCAGTTGTCAAGTTTGTTTCTTGTATAAATCTTCTCTACTCTTTTATGTGTGTCTGTGTGATTTTGGCAAGCCTAGATTTGCCATGACATGTGTTCTTGATTCACCTTTTAATAAAAACAGTTCATCCCCTTCAAATTGTAATTTTTCTAACTTTTACTAAGTTTCCTAAAGAAAGGTATTAACATCTGCAATCCCAAATAAATCTACAATGAATACATATTTATATTTTAATTTAATGAAACTAATTTGATGTCGTAAAGATGTTAGTTCATTTTTTGTATAATTTAATCAAATTAGAGAGTTTGATTTAGGACAAATGGCCTACAATTTGGAACGATGACATGTTAAGAATTGTTATTTTGGCTTTTTGAGATACGATAATGATACATTAAGACATCCGGACGGACGAACGCCTCCCTCCGCTCACTCCCGCCCGCGTCGCTTGCCCAGCGATCCTATCCGCTTGTCCTGTCCGTGCGCCCTGATGCTCGCTGCGCCATTTTCTCCCTACGTCGACATGCCCATCCGCCCACCCCACTCTGCCTCGCAGCCGCCGGTCCCCTACCGCGCCACGCCCCGTCCCCTACGGCCTCCTCCGCGCCGCATTCCCCACTGGGCGCAGTCTGCCTCGTCCGCCTCCACTGCGCTGCCTCCTCACCGCGGTCGGCCCGCTCGCCGCGACCTCCTCCACGAGCCTCCATGACGGATGCTCCAACAAGCAAGCGAGGGGGACGAGATTCATGTGACACCGCGCCCACCGACGAGTTGCCCGTGCCGCTGCCACACAATGAGGTCCATGCATCGTCGTTGACCTTTGTGCTGGCATGCCTCCATTCGTCCAAGCAAAGCCCATGTTGTAAGAGTTTGTTTCAAGTGCTCCAAATGTTTCATATGGATGTTGCAAGCGTTTCATCTTGATGTTACAAGCGTAGATCAGAATGTTGCACATGTTGCAGTGGCTATACACGTATATTTCAAGTGTATGTTCCAAATGTTTCATCTCGTTTTCCAGACGTATGTTTGCAAGTATTTCGTCTGGATGTTGCATATATTTTCACACATATGAAGTGTTTTTAGGTGTTTTTTGCAAATGTTTCATACGCATGTCTTGAATGTTTCAGCTATTTTTATACGTATGTTGCAAGTGTTCCATCTGGATGTTTCAAAAGTAGATCTGGTGTTGCAGCTAGTGTTTTATATGCATGTTTCATGTGTTCATCTGCCTTCAGACGTATGCTGTAAGCGTTGCATCCGGATGTTTCAAAAGTAGATTGGGTGTTGCATCTTTGTCTTTGCTTTTTTGCCACCTCACCTTCGCCTTGGAGTCTCCTCCTTCTCTCGGCGGCGGCTGGGTATCTGCCGCCACGTCCCCCTCTTCTAGATGCTGGTGTAGCCACCTGTTGTAGCTGCTGGTCACGTGTATGCGTGTGAGAAACGGAGGGGGCACGAGCGGGGACTCCCCACGTGCAGTCGGGTGGTGCGGGCCCCACGTGAACAGGCGCGGGATGCAGGTGCGCGGGGGGAGACGGAGTGCAGATGCTAGCACTGCCGTTCAAGATATTTAAATTTGATATTTAGATGTGTAATAACTATGTACTAAAAAAGAACCGACTTCCGATCTGGAACAGGATACTGCACTTTCAATTTTAACCATCGTTGGACGTGGACTAAAGAACTATCGTCGTTCTGAAGTAGAGTATGTAACATTTCTCCTGAGGCCCTGTTTAGTTCCTTTAAAAATTTGTCACTCCGTCACATCGAATATTTAGACACATGTATGGAGTATTAAATGTAGATAAAAAACTAATTGCATAGTTTGCATAGAAACCGCGAGAGGAATCTTTTGAGCCTAATTAGTCCATGATTAACCATAATTGCTACAGTAACATACATGTGCTAATGACGGATTAATTAGGCTTAATAAATTCGTCTCGTGGTTTCCAAGCTGAGTTATATAATTAGTTTTTTTATTAGTATCCGAATACCCCTTCCGACATCCCATAAAACATCCGATATGATAAAAAAACTTTTCACCCACAAATTAAACCAGGCCTAAGTCTAACATCTTACCTACGAAAATCTAGTTTGGTCCCTTCGTTTTCCAGATCGATAGAGAAGGCATCAGTTTTGGAGTTGTTCGGTGCTTTGAGATGCATTCTTCTTTGCAATATGGTTCCTGTTGAATTAGGTAACTGGCGTGTGTAATATTGCTTTGTGTAGTGTGGCTATTTTGTTTTTAATTAAGGATAGGGAGTACTCCTTTCACTTCTGGAGTACCTTGGATGGTTTTGCCATACTAACTCGTTCATTACTATGGGGGTGTTTGGCACGGCTCCTCCTGAGGGCTCCTCTGGAGGAGCCACTCCAGCTCCTTTATTTTTTTAATGAAAAATAGCTTCTTCAGGAAAACGTTTGGCAGAGCTCCTCTGGAGGAGGCAGAGCCAGAGCCGAAGAGGAGCCCTGCCAAATAGGCCCTATAAAATGTAGCAAGTAGCCAAACACAGAATGCATAAATAGTAAAGGTCATCTTTCACCATAACCCACCTGCCTCCTACTCAACTGATCCACTGTCAAATTAGCGCACATTTCTACGGGTTCTACTATACTTTATAAGGAGTATTAAATGGAGGCAATGGAAGCCAAATGGATTTGCAACATTCTGGAAAAATATAGAAGATAAAATTTTAGGCATGAAACATAACTATTACTATCGTCTTTCTCTTTTACTCTAGTGATCTTCGTCCAAATTTAGAGATTTATCGGTATCTAAACTGACCCTTTGGTTACACTATTCATGTTCACATTCCACTCCACATCAGAAACTTCACCAATAGGAGAACGAGAGGCATCATGATTTATCTTTCTACTCCATCCGATCCAAATTATAAGTCGTTTTGACTTTTTGGTACATCCATTTTACTATGCATATAGATATAATAGTATGTTTAGATACATAGCGAAATGAATGAACCAAAAAAAATCAAAGGAACTTATAATTTGGAACTGAGGGAGTACTGTGGAAAACCAACCTCCTCTTTATACGCGAACATGTGGTGCATTTTACTCTAGTAGATTTAATGAAAATAACTGATATTGCAGATATTGGTACATTTTTCTCTAATTTTGTCAAAGTTAGGAAATTTACTTTTGGATAGGAATCGATACGTGCTAAGGGCAGATTAGGAGAACAACTCGGTGAATACTGAGTTACTGATCTCAACTTGTTATGTTGGTACACACATTAATTGCACTATATCTTTTTTCAGTTATTGCTGTTTTCCTGAGCTCACCACTCGAATCATGATCTTTTGTTAAGAAGACACCTTTCACCCGATTCTTTATATAAAGGCAATATAAGTAGAAGAAAGCAGCAATATTAATATGAATTTTACTTTGGACAGAAGCAAGAGTAATTAATTGGACAAAAATCCAAAATGTCATACCATCAACCATGGGAGTGATTTGGATGACGATCTCTATATAATCGGCATAGATAATGATGCACATATATAAAAGATTGGCAACGTCCATCAAAGGACGAGAGATGCCATTACAAAAGAACAAGGAAAATCACCCTTTTGGTGTAGTTGTTGCATATATGAGGATGAAATACCAATGTGCCCTTACATTTACAATTTTCAAATTAGTTCCTGATTCAAGAGTTTTAAGTGTTGTCCACCACTTAGGTACCTTTTCTCCTAAGTCTAACCTATTATCCATAGAGAAGATAGTTTTGGAGTTGTTGAGCGCCCTCGGATGCATTATTCATTGCCATTTGATTCCCTATTTAATTAGGCAGCTGGCTTGTAAGTTGTAACATTCGATTGTATACTGTGTGTGTGGCTTTTATTTGTAATTGGTGATTAGGAATCGGGACTACTCCTTTCATTCTCGGAGTAGCTTGGATAGTTAGACCTTACTAACTCATTCATCTCTATAGGCAACTAGCAAGTAGCCTAACACACTGAATGAGCAATCGCTTTTCAGTATCTGCATATCTTTCAAGATAACTCACTTATCTCCTACTCGACCGATCCACTGTCAAAGTGCATATTCTTCGGGTTCTTCTGCTCTTTATAAGGAGCAGCTAGGCAATAGAAGCCAAATGGATCGACAATATATATTCTAGGAAAATATAGAAGGTGAATTATGTATAAAAGCCAACTGTTGCCATCATCTATCCCTTTTGCTCATCCAAACATAGAGATTTAGCAATCCAAACTAGCCCTTTGGTTACATTACTCGGGCGTGTTTAGCATAGCTTCTTACGGCTCCAGCTCTAGCTCCTATTGCTTATTATAGCTTCGTATTATAGCAGCACTATTTACATGAGTTATTTATCTCTCTCCTAGTAAATAAAATAAACATAAACTCAAAGAAGCGGGCTATAATTTGTGGCTTCTTTGGCTTGGGCTCCTCCTCTACCATATCGCGGTGGGAGCCTGAAAAAAGCCCAGTCAAACGAGGTAGCCGCGTCTGATTACGTGCCTTTATGGGTTGGGCCTAGACGAGCGAAAGCCATTTTGTCCAGTTGGTCGGGCGCCTCTCGCTGCTCCGCCCGGTGGCCGTGGAACGGAGGAACCCCCCGACCCACAGCGCGTGTCGATCCCCGCTCTCCAGCATCCTGTTCTGAGTGTTCTCCCTCCCAATCCGCAACCCCCAATCCCGTTACTTTCCCCGGCTCCTCGTCCTCCTCCGCCCAAAAACCCTAATACCGCCATGGCGCTCACTACACGGGGCGGCGCCGGCGCCGGCGGCGGGGATCCCGCGAAGGCGCCGTCCGCCTCCGACCCCAGCCTCGGCTTCCTCACCAAGCGCGACACCGAGGTCAAGCTGCCACGCGCCACGCGGGTCAAGAACAAGACCCCCCGCGCCGATCCAGATTACGGCCGAGCAGATCCTCCGGGAGGCCAGGGAGCGGCAGGAGCCTGAGATCCGCCCGCCCAAGCAGAAGATCACAGACCCCCACGAGCTCTCCGACTACCGCCTCCGCAAGCGCAAGGAGTTCGAGGACGTCATCCGCCGCGTGCGGTGGAGCGTCTCGGCCTGGGTCAAGTACGCGCGGTGGGAGGAGCAGCAGCGGGACTTCGCGCGCGCGCGCTCCGTCTACGAGCGCGCGCTCGACGTCGCCCACCGCGACCACACGCTCTGGCTCAAGTATGCCGAGTTCGAGATGCGGAACCGGTTCGTCAACCACGCCCGGAATGTCTGGGACCGCGCGGTGTCGCTCCTCCCCCGGGTGGATCAGCTCTGGTACAAGTACATCCACATGGAGGAGCTGCTTGGTGCGGTCGCCAATGCGCGCCAGGTGTTCGAGCGCTGGATGTCTTGGCGACCCGACACGGCCGGCTGGAATTCTTACATCAAGTTTGAGCTGCGGTACGGGGAGGTCGAGCGTGCCAGGGCAATCTATGAGCGGTTCGTGGCTGAGCACCCAAGGCCAGATACCTTCATCCGCTATGCTAAGTTTGAGATGAAGCGCGGCGAGGTCGAGCGGGCACGGCGGGTGTATGAGCGTGCAGCAGATCTGCTTGCGGATGATGAGGATGCTGAAGTGTTATTTGTGGCGTTTGCTGAGTTTGAGGAGAGGTGCCGTGAGGTCGAGCGTGCACGTGCAATATACAAGTATGCTCTGGACAGGGTGCCCAAGGGTCGTGCTGAGGAACTGTATAGGAAGTTTCTGGCATTTGAGAAGCAGTTTGGTGACCGTGAGGGAATTGAGGATGCCATTGTGGGCAAGAGGAGATTTCAGTACGAGGATGAGGTTAGGAAGAACCCACTGAACTATGACTCATGGTTTGATTACATCAGGCTGGAGGAGAGTGTTGGGAATAAGAACAGGATCAGGGAGGTTTATGAGAGGGCCATCGCCAATGTGCCCCCTGCAGAGGAGAAGCGATACTGGCAGAGGTACATATACCTCTGGATTAACTATGCACTTTATGAGGAGCTAGACGCACAAGACAGAGAACGGACCAGGGAGGTTTACAAGGAATGCCTAAGGTTGATTCCTCACAAGAAATTCACGTTTGCAAAGATGTGGCTCATGGCGGCTCAGTTTGAGATAAGGCAGAGAAATCTAAAGGCTGCAAGACAAATTCTTGGAAATGCAATTGGAATGGCCTCAAAGGGCAAGATATTCAAGAAATATATTGAAATCGAGCTTTATCTGGGCAACTTTGACCGTTGTAGGACTCTTTATGAGAAATATATTGAATGGTCCCCAGCAAACTGTTATGCCTGGAGGAAGTATGCCGAATTGGAGAAGAACCTTAGTGAGACTGATCGTGCACGATCAATATATGAACTTGCTATTGCACAGCCAGCCCTTGATACGCCAGAGGTTCTGTGGAAGGTATGTTCTCTTGCAGAGTTGCGGTTGTATTCTTAGCTTATGCACATTAATACATTATATGGTTTGTATAGTAGATACGTTTGTCCGAACATGTGATGGCGACACCAGTGACTTTCCAATTAAAATAGGACTGCATCAGGGGTCAGCTTTGAGCCCTTATTTATTTGCTTTGGTGATGGATGAGGTCACAAGGGACATACAAGGTGATATCCCTTGGTGTATGCTCTTTGCTGATGATGTGGTGCTAGTTGACGACAGTAGGGCGGGGGTTAATAGGAAGTTAGAACTATGGAGGGACATGTTAGAGTCGAAAGGGTTCAGACTTAGTAGGACTAAGACCGAGTATATGAGGTGCGATTTCAGCGCGACTAGGCACGAGGAGGGAGACGTTAGCCTCGATGGGCAAGTGGTGGCCAAGAAGGATACTTTTCGGTATTTAGGGTCGATACTACAAAAGGATGGAGACATTGATGAAGATGTTAGGCATAGAATTTCAGCCGGCTGGTTGAAATGGCGTCAAGCTTCTGGCGTTCTCTGTGACAAAAGGGTGCCTCAGAAGCTGAAAGGTAAGTTCTATAGGACGGCGATTCGTCCGGCGATGTTATATGGTGCTGAGTGTTGGCCTACAAAAAGGCGACATGTCCAGCAATTGAGTGTAGCGGAGATGTGTATGTTGCGTTGGTGTTGTGGGCACACAAGGAGGGATAGAGTACGGAACGACGATATTCGGGATAGGGTTGGGGTGGCACCAATTGAGGAGAAATTGATTCAACATCGGTTGAGATGGTTTGGACATGTCCAACGGAGGCCTCCTGAGGCGCCGGTGCGTAGTGGAGTTCTAAAGCGGGCCGATAATGTAAAGAGCGGTAGAGGTCGACCTAAACTAACTTGGGACGAGTCCGTTAAGAGAGATCTTAAGGAGTGGAATATCCCCAAGGATTTAGCTATGGACAGGAGCGCTTGGAGATTAGCAATCAACGTGCCTGAACCGTGACATCTTTTGTCTTGTGCCCTTTATGTCCCTTTATGTGTCTCTCTGTTTCTCGTCTCTTTTGGGTTTCATCTCTAGCCTACCCCAACTTGCTTGGGACAAAAGGCTATGTTGTTGTTGTTGTTGTTGTTGTATACGTTTGTTATTTTTATTCCTAAACCAACTGATCTAGTATTATAAATGATGTTGTAAATAGCTATTATGTTGCCCTAGTTACTAAAACCACCAGAGCTCATTTCTAGTGAACAATCAATTGCTCTTTAGATGGTGTTAAGAGGCACAATTCTTCAGATAAGAATAAGTTGCTGTACAGATATCTGATTTGCAATGTTGCCTATTCTATCTCTGCTGAAAGTTTGTGGAACCATTCAGGCCTGTGGAAACATTTCTTTGTTGTGCGCTTGTGTTTTTAGTGTCCTGTATTTTAGCCCCTGTTCTCTGTATGCCTTTCCCATGGAGGTGAATTGTTGCAAATTTCATTGGGCTGTTTGATCATTGCCCAATATTGTTTTGGAATTGTAGCCTAAACTCAACACGTCTCTGGGTAGTATTCTAAATTTCTAATTGAACAGGAAAGCATTGAATCTGATATGAATTGTTCAAACATGAAAAACTTTGTAAGATATTAGTTGATCATATTCATTCCTATATCAATGACATGATGGTTAACTGCACAATATGCTTATTAGAGACTTAACCTTTCCTGGATTTTGGAGGTCTGTACATTGGGCTCTAATGTCCTAAAATTAGTTTGTGTCCCAAGCTAAAATGGTATTTTATATTTCATTTTTACTGTTCCTGAACTAGAATCCTTTTTTTTTTACTTGGCAGTTGGCACAACTTTTCTACCGTCAAATTTGAGGTCAGTAGCCTTACTACTTGGTGTTTATAATACCTTAGCAAAGTTCTAAGTCAGATTGTTGTGCAAGTAACTGAAAAGTGAAAACATCTGTGCAGTTGTTTTCTGTTGGATTTGTCTGCCTCAGTTTCTAGGAGGGTGGAACATAGTTGTTTTTTTTCTCGATCATGCAGGAGAGCTGTGTACAAATATATTAGGAAGGAAAAAAAATGGGGGGAGAGCCCTAACAACACAGAAACCCACACACCAACATACACTCCTTTTCTAGAACAAGACATGACTTCGATCAAGCGTAAGGGCACGTAATGCAAAGACGCTTATGTATACTCTTAAGGGAGAATATATGATACATCATCAAGAGTCTATGAAGGAGCTCCCGACCTACAATGGACACACTGTTAAAATTAGCTGATAAGCTTAAGAGTTCATTAACCCACAGTGCATCTGAAATGCTGCAACTGACTTTTACTAGTATATGCTCTTGTTCCATCCATGAATGGAACAGAACATGAGGCTTGCGGCTCCTAGTAGGCTAGTAGGCTCCAGTTTGGCTCCAGGCATAGAACGCCTAGCTGAGCAGTGACACCGGCCGTAAGCCCCTGTAACTGTAGCAACTCTCCCTGGTCTCCAACATGGTGTCACTTTGTTGTAATCATCCACGAGCACCTTGCCATATCACTGCGCTGTACAGGCCCTAGCAAAAACTATGAAACAAAGGCAGAGAGGTAATACTCGAGCCCTGGCCAGAACACAGAAGCGAAATTCCTCACTAGGGAGCAAAAAAAACCCTCTCCAAATGTGGAGACACACCATCAATCAAACACACACTAGTTGCTATGGTTCCACAGGGACCAAGGGTAGCAAGGGAATTAAGGTCCTTTTGAATTGCTGACTTTGCCAACTTTGCTGAGTAGTTGCTTGAAGTATCTGTCCTAAAAATGCATTTTGATACTGTATGATTTTTATTAGGTGTCGTTTAAAAGTTCTGCAAATCTATTAATCTACTTGATGCATCATTAGTCCATATCGCTTTGACATTTGAGACATTCTGAAAAATCAGTTAATCTTTCTTACGCTGTTGATTAACTCATTTGGTGCTGTTTACTTCCAGTAGTACTTCTAAATTTGTTTAAATTTTTTTATATATGGATGCTTACCATCTCATGTTGTGCTCTTTAACTCACAGGAGTATTTGCAGTTTGAAATTGATGAAAATGAATTTGAGAGGACAAGGCAACTATATGAGAGACTGCTTGATAGGACAAAACATTTGAAGGTATGGATCAGTTATGCTGAGTTTGAGGCCTCTGCTGGCTTGGGCTGTGAAGACAGTGAAGGCGAGGAGAAAAAGAATGAAGATGGTTATCAGGAACAGCAGATGGAGCGGGTCCAAAAATGTAGAGGTAAATAATGAGCTAGAGATCAATCTTAAATTCTCCAACCATATATGTTTTGCACTTATTGACTCATTGCAGACTAAAAATAACACCTTGTGTTTTGTTGATCAGCTATCTTTGAAAGGGCATTCGACTACTTCAGAACCAGCGCCCCAGAGTTGAAGGAGGAAAGAGCTATGCTTCTTGAAGAATGGCTTAATAAGGAGGTGAGCTTTGGTGATCTTGGGGATGTCAGCTTAGTGCAAAAGAAGGCACCAAGAAAAGTCAAGCGGAAGAGACCAATTCCTACAGAAGATGGCTCCACTATAGCGTATGCTCTTTACTCAGTTTTCCCCTTTAGCACTTCTCTATCTAAAAGTTTGCAATATATCTTTTTCCTTATGTTTTCTGGAGCAATGGAAATATATGTACTGACATGACATTTGCTTAATCCTTCAGATATGAGGAGTATATAGATTACATTTTCCCCGATGAAGTTGCTCTAGCACCAAACCTGAAGATCCTAGAAGCTGCTTACAAATGGAAGAAGCAGAAAACCGGAGATGACGATGAGTGATCCTGGCATCTCAGTATGGCATTGTCGTGAACGTTTTGCCACAGCCAAAATCAGATTCCTGCAACAGTGGCTAGAGCTATCGGAATGGGAATAATCAATTTCTTCATGTCACAGAGTATGCTATTGCTGTTGAAAAGAATCCTGCGAATTACTTTTAACTAGTAACTGTATGGCCGGTAGTTTGGTGGTCCTGAGTCGCTTCCATGCGTAGGTTCAGGCTCAGAACAATGAGAGAGGGCTACACAAGTCGCGGTGGTGTATGGGAGTTTGTCTTGCAATGCCTCTCCGATCTCTACGCTTTGTCTGCAGTTAGAGTTAAACTGGTGTCTTCGATTTCAATCTCTGTGCGGCCATGCCGGTCATGTCACGCTGGTGTCCAGGATTCAGTTGGGCTTGCAGTTGCAGAGGATCCTACCAGCAAATCGTCATCTTCACTCTTCAGTGCCTAGCAGCTCAGTTTATTGGCCAGTGAGGCTTTTGGTTCCTAATAGTCTGTTGCCAAGTTCGTTTCTTGTATTTTTTTTTTCTCTCGGAAAGTCGACAAAAAGCTTTGTTGAGCTAATTTATTAGAAAGAAAAACAAGAAAAGTACAATACAACAAAAAAAACAGCAAAAGAAAAGGAAAAGAGGGCAGCTATACGAAAGTGAAGAGATCCTTTCTCTGTTCTTTTATATGTGTATGTTTTTGTGATTTTGGCAAGCCTAGACTTGCCATGACTTGTCTTATTACTTAGCCATCTAATAAAAAAATAGTCGATCCATCCTATTAGTTTTGTCCTAAATCAAACTTCTCTAATTTTAACTATATATTTTTTAAAAAAAATATTAATATCTACAAGTATAAATAAATTTGCTATAAACTTATATTTCATAGATAATTTAATGAAACTAATTTGATGACGCAGAGATGTTGGTGTATTTTTGTATAATTTGGTCAAAATTAGGGGAACTGGATTTAGGAAGTGACCTATAATTTGGTACCGATACATGGTAAGGCGTGTTAAGGGGAAAAAAAAAGAGGCTAATATTGATGTTTGATTAGGGAAAATCCTTTGTGCATAGTGACCTCAACTTGTTCATGTTGGTAGTTGCGCTATATCTTCTCAGTTATTGCTGTCTCCCAGACCTCACCTACTCGAATCGTGAATTTCACCCGGTTCTTTATAAGGAGGATGAAGGCGATGAAAGTAGAAGAAAGCGGCAAGATTAATAGGCGAGACGTGACGTGAATGCCATGGTTTTTTTTTCTCTACTTTTCTTTCTTATCAATCTTCATCCGGTAGAGATTAGAGATTATATTGCAGTCCAAAACAACCGACCTTCAATTTCTCTGTCTCCACACATCTTATTAACAAATATTAGAATTGAGAGGCATCAGGATTCATTCTCCTATGGGTCAGTGAGGTGCCAGCTGCTGGCAAGGAACATGCATGCTTATTCCTGCCAAGGAGGCAAGAAGTGGACTCGCGACATCTACAACCACGCACAACGCAGCAGCCATTCTCTGCACGATCCACACACGGAGGCGGAGCTGGTCAACGCGACCGGTGGGTGCGCCCGGCGCCAACAAGTTAATTAGGTCGTTTATTTCTTGAGTAATTAGCGTGTTCTTTCCTAGGAAGGTTCAATGTTGTATTGTCGACCAGTTAAAACCTCCTGCGGGCTACGGCGCTTGGTTTGCCGTAGCACGTTGTTGTAATCAGAGATTGCTTCGGCCTAGTGAATACGATGACTGGGAAGTGGGAATTTGGTTCATGATTCAACGACAGGATATGCTACGCACAGTGAGGTTTTCAAGGATCCCAAGATGCTACTCCAGTCTCCATGACATGCAAAACATCTCGGAGTACACCGTATCCTTCGATCCTCTTTCGCGAGCAACTGGCAACTGCCACATCGCAACACTGCAAGACTAAGGCCCCCGTTTAGTTCCTAAAATTTTGCAAAATTTTTCAAGATTTTTCGTCACATCAGATCTTTGACGCATGTATGAAGCATTAAATATAGATAAAAAATAAAACTAATTACACAGTTTAGACGAAATTCACAAGACAAATCTTTTAAGCCTAATTAGACCATGATTGGACACTAATTGTCAAAAAACAACGAAAGTGCTACAGTACCATTTTCTAAAAAAAATCGTGAACTAAACAAGGCCTAATGCTTATGCTGATTTTTTGCGAGAGGAAAACGTCGTTCTTTCGCTGAAAAGTACTGTTGTACTAATATAAGAGGTAAAAAAATTAGTATAACGTATGATAGCACTATAAATATTGCTAAATCAATGAGTTTTCCAATAGTCTTATAAAAAGATTGCTAAATCAATTGTTTTCCAAGTTGTTAAAAAAGAGCGTATTTACTGGCTTTCTCCAACCATTTTCAACATTCCGCTCCTAAAAACTAGAAGGTAGTTTTGTACTCCATCCGTCCAGAAAAACCTGCAATTCTAGTACAGTGTCCTGTTTTTAGTACATTAAGTTTGACCAATTATAGATAAAAAACTATAAATATTTATGATATCAAATAATATCATTAGATTAATTATGAAACATAATGTCATAATAAATCAATTTGGGTCATAAGTATAAATAATATTCACTGAAAAATTGGTCAAACATAAAGTACTTTGTTTGGCACGTAACCCATAGTTGCATGTTTTTCTGGACATAGGGAGTATCGGAAGCCCTATAGTATTTTTAAATCACTTAGCCACTTCTATCCTTTCTCCCTATTCTTATCCATGTTCTTCCACACCAAATCATTCTCACACATATAGATTGAGGTGGATATTCAAAGAAGGCCTTATTGTATGTTTAGAAATTGAAACGTAGAATATTTTTTATTCATATGCATTCTTTTGAAATTGAATTGATTTTCATAGAATTGCTGTAGAATTCCCGTGAAATTTTTGGATTGCAAACAGATCTAAAATGCTGATAACGAGACGTTGGATACATGAGCACCAGCACATGAACATGTGTCGTGAACTCACCGTGGATGCCCATAATTGCTTCGTGGAATCGCACTCATTAATTTTTTTTTCCATCTAAAATAGCCATACACGTATTCTACCGTATATAGTATATTTTTTAAAAAAAAAATGCCACGTATCGTCCGTCAAAATTAAGAGTCTATACGACAGAGAGAGAATTAAATCCGGGTCCATGCAAATTTATTCCCGGTCAGCATCGCTGTCTTTTTCTTCTGCCGTTACCTCCAGGCTCCAGCGTGCGCGCTCTCGCCCCCTCTCCGTCGGCGACGACTACGCCAGGTCTTCTTCGGGCCCAGGTCGCTGCCGCCTACGCCAGGTGCCCAGTTTTCTTAGGACCCTTCGCCGGCGACGAGCACCCCCAGGTACGCCTACCCCTTGGTCTTCCCTTCCTGCATCGCGGCACCGACCACCCAAACCCTAACTTACTATTTGTATTCGGATCTGGTCTAATTACATGTGTATATGCATGTATCATGCCTACTAACTTCGATTGTTTTGCAAAAACTATCGGCTGTACATGTGTACACCCATGTCGTCCCGCCCCTGTCCCGATGGAATTCGATTAGTTTCCGTCAGTATCATGTTCTTCTAGAGTTTGGCGTAAGGCTTCAGAAAAGAATATTGTGGGAGTTTAGAAATCCCCCCTTGTTGAGCTATCGGAACTCTTTTCTAGGAATTTTTTTCCAAGACTTGTTTCTGCAGATAAAAAGGTTTAGGATACCAGAAGGTTATAGCTTTCATCCTGAAACTGTCAGTTGTGCATCTAGAAGATAATCTTGATGTCAGAAATAAAATTTTGAAATGTTGTTGCTGGAGTTATCGTTTTTATTCAGAACTAACTGGGGAACCAGTGGCCGAGCTTGACCATAGGATTAGGGGGATCTAGTCTATATAATTGATGATTATTAGACACTAATAAACAATACAAAAATCGCTGTTTAGACAGTGGAGATCACATTGAGCAGGGGTGGCTGTGGCCCAGCTTGGTCTTAACCAAGCTCCACCCCTGTGGGGAACCTTTCTTGTTATTATATTTGTTGGTTTATGGCTTGATTCTGGTTTAAGTCCATTGGAATTTTGCTTTTCCCCTAAACATGGACCCTTTTGTGGCTTTCATTATGCTGAGTAGAAAAAATGGATGCCCTTTCTAGTTATATAATTTCCTACTTGTTGGATGTTGGTTTTCACTACTATCAGTATTTTCAGTCGTTTTAATTTCTAGCAGTGTTAGTGATTGTGTATTCTTTGGCAATTGCAGCTTGGTTCATCCCCAACAAATTACAAAATGTCAGCCAACGTCGGTGAATCAACCAGCGGTGGCAGCAGCAGCGATGCAGCTGGGGGGAGCTTTGAGTGCAACATATGCTTTGAACTGCCTCAAGAGCCAATAGTGACTCTTTGCGGCCACCTCTTCTGCTGGCCATGCCTTTACCGGTGGCTGCACGTCCATGCACATTCGCCAGAGTGCCCAGTGTGCAAGGCCCTCGTGGAGGAGGACAAGCTTGTTCCCCTTTATGGACGTGGCAAGGATCGTGTTGACCCAAGGTCAAAGAACATGCCCGAGGGTGAGATCCCTCACCGCCCAACTGGCCAGAGGCCTGCCACAGCCCCCCAGGCCGATGCTAACAACTTTGCCAATGCCAATGCAAATGCGAATCCATGGTTCATGGGCACAGGAGTCCCTTTGGCAAATGCACGGTGGGGGAATTACGCATTCTCAGCTGCTTTCGGGGGACTATTCCCTATGCTTAGCTTCCAAGTTCATGGGTTTCCAGATGCTGCTGCTTATGCGCAACCTGCTGGGTTCCACTATGGGTATGGCCATGGGCATGGATTCCATGGCGGCCATATGGGACATGCCCATGGTGTCCACCGACAAGCACCATTGGGCCAACAGCAGCAGGCAGATATCTACCTGAAGGCCCTGCTCGTCATGATTGGAATTCTAGTGATTGCAAGCCTCCTCGCGTTTTAAACTTGTTGGCAACACCTACCAGGAAGCCTGCTTGTAATGGTTGGAACCTTGACATTGTGATGGCATATTGGCCTATGAATTGCCAGAATTTCAGTGTGGTCTGTACTATAGCTTGGTGCTGAATGTTGCATAAGTTATTATTGTATTTGCATGAAGTGTCCATAGAATATGTATTTACGTCTAGATAAATATCTGCGTTTTACGACACCTTATAGAGTGTAAGGAGGAACATGGTGCAATTGTTGCTGTTTAGTTTTGATGGTTTTTGACTCTTTGGATTGGATGTGAACGTGATGTACACTTTAGGCCCTGTTTAGACTTAAGGCATATATATATATATATATATATATATATATATATATATATATATATATATATATATATATATATATATATATATATATGCGCTAAACAGTACCCTGGGTACTAAATATTAATCGGTACCCGACCCCTCACCCACACCAGACGACCCCCCGCGCCCACACGGGAGTTGGGCGATCTTTTGCTGTTTTTTTTATTTTCAACACATGCACTTTCACGTGGAGGGCTGTTTTTTTTTCTTTTTTTTTTGTCTTGTGATTGGTTGGCTTTTTTTTTGGTCTCGTGGTCGCTTTTTTGTTTTTTTTTGGACGCGTAACGTCCAAGTCCATTCTCCAGGGCTGTCATAGATTATTTTTTTCCCTTTGTATTTTTCTCATTTTTTTTTGTTTGGTCACATGGTCAATGTTGTTCTAGGCTGGTGTTTTTTTTGTAACAAGTGAACGCCCAAGAAACATGTGTTTTCTTATTTTTGAAAGGTACATTTTATATTTTGAGATAGCTGAGGAAACAAACAAAAGAAAGTCTCCAACTGGAACATCAACAGATTTGATGTATTTATGATGGTACTAATCATAAAACTTGGATTTTAATGGTAAATGAATCATACAAAGCGTATTTTAAACCATAAATCTTTTTTCGCCAACATAATTTTCTAGGTAAATGACTCATGAAAAAGATTGCAAAACACTTTGCAGTTTGAATACACATAGTTTTGTGGCTCCATCTAAGTTATTCCACAAAAGCACATACAATTTATGGCAGCTAAATAACCTTAAATATTACGGTTTCAACAACTCATAGACCTATATGAAATAATACCATGAGGAAAATAAAAACTAATACATCACTCCCTTCTCTCGCGCCTCTAATGGTCCCCCAATTGCTTCAACTGTCAAAACAAGTGGAACAAAAGAAAACATTAAAAAGTAACATTCATGATTAATAAACAAAGCAAGCCATACAGATTTGTAGATCTTATAGAGGAAACAATAGTTGCAGTTTTCAAATGAACGTTTATGGTTACATATAACTTTGGACATAAGCCATTGTGGATATCTAATAGTTTAGAGGTAGGCCACGGGGAGACCAACAATTGTGGTAATCAACTGAAAGCATCGATCCAACATAAGAAGGGTTCTTGCCTGTAAAAAAAACTATAAATTTGGCAATAGAAGAAATGAGCAATGAATCAACAGCCCAGAATAAATTAGCATGATTCTCTACAGCACATGCTGGTCTTAGATAAGTAAATTTAGCTGAATTGAAACCATGAGCAAACTGGATGAACGGAAAAGAAAAAGGATCTCACTTGATATTATCCAAACAGCACAACATATATTCTTCCAGCTCAAACAAGTAGGGTCACTCCAAACTATAAAAAATGCACTAAATCTAAATCACTGAAATGTAGCTATATCTGACAGAATGTGCTGGAAAAGGCTCTCTCACAACTCGCTGGTGGTTTGTGCTGATGAATAATGCAACATTCTTTATTTTTAAAAGACTTATAAATAACTGCATGTAACCTACCTAGGATGTGTGCATGACCAACAATGTGATGTCTGCTTGGGAACCAAAATGGAACACGACTGCAGACTAGAACAGTGATACTAACCGCAATTAGTTCTGCTCTATGGCCTCCGATCTGCGGACTAGAACAGTGATACTCACTTGTTGTATGGAATTGTTCTAGCTCCTACTGACGTCCGGAAGTTACAGCTAAAGAACAAAATTATATACTTCCATATGCTATCACTTACTGCGATTAAGAGTCACATGTACGAAAGAAAATTATAATTATAGCTCATATTGAAGTGCCGATTATGGTACAATAATTTGTCAAAAAGAATCTTTTTTAATAAGCATCAAGTTGATGCAGCAGTCACTATATACATGAATTGAGATGACCTAATGAGCAGTATATACATGAATTTCAGATTGCTGATAGATGCGGCCATGGCTCAAAAACGGAAGGTAGCAACACATGAATTGATCATACAGCTAGCAAACCATGAGTTGAGATAGCAGCATATCAAAGGTTGTAAACGTTGATCACCATGGAAGGTATAAACATTTCATTGCAGTGGTTTCCAAAAGTTTTCCACATACTGATAAAAACATCAGAATTTGAGCTAAATAATGAACTGCTGTTGAGCAAATAAAAGATCCATAACCCAAATGTCTTGGCTTGGCTCAATGTTCTTTCAAGTATACAAACTTGGATAGATTTACTTTGCTTCAACATTAAAATTACGATTATTGCTCATCCCCAACATTGAATGATGTGGTGTCATTTTTAGGTCCTATGATTTATTAAAAATAACAATATGAGGGCACACAATGCAAGGTTTGTCAGTATATCATTACAGGATGCAATAAAACAATGCCTAAATGCAGAAAAGATTTATATAGCTCAAAAAGAGATAACTTCACCTTGAAATAAATAAGACCACCTTAATTTCTTAAAGTCCCATCAGTTACAATGTAGATAATGTAGCAGAAAAGTTCAGATGATATACTTCTTTAGTCTGCACAATTTGTAAGAAATTGGATAAATCACATGGAACTAACATAAATTCACACAAAGAAAATAATTATGCTAAAAATGGAAAAAAAATATATGAAATCAAGAGGAATTGGACACTTGGATAGCGTAGGGTGGATCGGTACCAAGAAACAATAGCTGAAAATGAACTGGAAATACACAAACGTATATATATAGCTCTAGAAAACCAGTGGTATTTGTGTGCATATAAACATTGGTAGGTTTAACTATATAATTAATAAAACAATGTGAAAAAATCACCTTTGCGTAACTTTTTTTAGATAGTAGTCATGTAATACAATGTCTCTCTCCATTGTCAATTTAGGATCCCCCACATAACCAGTGTGAATATGGTGGTCAGCTTGCTCTGAGTGTTGTGCCCTTGTGACCTGTACAGGTTTACTGAAAAAAGTAAGCTGTAAGCATGCATATTTCATGATCAAACAAGCAATTGGGGAAAAAGCTAGTTGACAGCAGATTTAGTTCACACTTGTACCCACAAACAGAAGCATCAAAGCAATATGGTAAATAATAAGTTTCAAAATGTCAAGGAGTTACAAAAATACAATATCCACTTCTGTTACTATCTAGTAAGATATGAACTGAAAGGCTACTTATGTGTCAGCACAAATATTTTTATATCTTTGAACAGTTTCTTAAATGAGAGTCTCTACTCATATAAATGGATGAACTGGAAGTCTAGAACCATCGTTAGTGACTTACAAAAACTTGAAAACACAGGTTTAAAAAGATACTTTACATTTGTTGAAGTGTAGTAGAACTGACCTCTGCAGTGCACTTATCTTCCCGTGTTAGAGTTCTCTGCTTGCAGATTTCCTGCCATGCTGAATAAATTATTAGCTTGCAAACACGTGAAGTTCATGCTAAATCATAGTACAATTTTACAAGCACAAAAAACACGTTTAAAGTTAGTGCCAAAGCATAAAAATCAGGTTTAAAAAGTGATGTGCTAGTGTCAAGGTACGAGGCAAGGTTACTCTAATGGCCTTGCTTTGTTTTCTACTCCATAAGCTCTGTTTTTGTCAGACATACTTGCCTTAGATGAGCTACTACCGCAAGCACACTGCCCATGTATTAGTGATGGGCAAAATCTCATCAGTTTATATTAATGGCTTGCCAAATCTGGACTGAACTATTTATTCATGTGACATACAAACATACATACAAGGACTGAAAGCTTGAATTGCAGCTTCCTGAGTGATGAAATTTACTAATGCAAAAGTGCACCTATGCTCTCTAATACTCACATTGACCTAGGTAACAGTGATAAGCAAAGACACATAATCTGGTATGCACTATTGTGCCATCTTTGATACGTCAAGGCTCATTTTCGACAAGTGACAAGCAAAGGGCACATTTTAGACCGAAAATTTCACCTATGCTATCTGATCATAAGTGTGACATCAAAAAATCCAATGTGTGAACACAAAAGGCATAATAGTCTGGTCATAAATGATTTCATTTAAGCGTACAAATCAGAATCTAGCAACAAACAAGCACTTTCTCCAATATTATGTCTTTGTCCAGTGAGATGTGTGCATTGTGCAACATTTTTTAAAATAAATAGGAACTTTTTTCATCTTCTAGAATAATGAGTGGTGGGATCCATCGTCGTAACCAGTTAGTTTCCTGAACCTCGCTAGTCTGTGACTGCTTCAACAACGGTTCAGAAAAAAAAACTAGTTAACAAGAATTTGTGGCTGTCAAGCAAGAAAAGAAAGGAAGCTAACCAATTATGCTAGTGAACCGAAAGAAAAAAAAACTATTGGGACTGAGGAAAAATGCACCCATATTGCGTAGTGCCTGGTTTATTAGAATTACCACAAACAAAAGCAAGTAAAACTAGCAGTCACTAGAGTTGAGGACTAACTACTGCTACTGAAATGAGCTTTTTTTACCAGATTGTTTTTGACACCAGTAAGGATCGAATTTCATTACCAAAACAATGAAATTACAGTTTTAGTGAGTAGCAGAACTGAACACGGAAGCGAGAAACGTAACCCAACACGCCCATGAAACTTATCACAGAGGGATCAGTCCCAAAGACATCAACTACCTCTACAACTAGCGCGAAACACAGCAAGGACCAAAAAGGCCACCAAAGGGGAAACTCAAGAGTTCCATACAGGGCTCTTGCCCAGACGGCACACAGGCCTAGAAACGCAGAAACGAACAAAGGGCTATCCAAGGGCACTTTTAGAAGTTCCATACAGGGCTCCACAAACTCAGCAATCATGCTAGCATCAGAGCTAACCAACAAACGGCACCATCTGTCTATCCTCTTGACTTTACAGCTCCAGATCCTTCATGTGGAAGAACAAGGCCATATTCTTTACAGCTTACACTCCTTCACAGCTTCTTTTAGCAGATAACACAGCAAGAAACTAATGGCAGACTAATGTAAACAATCTAAACAAGGAATTCTGTGATTACTCTAATAAACGAGCTACTTCCCCTACAAATTTAATTATCTACCAACTCAAACTCAAAATTAGCTCATACTTGGCAGGGGTGAAAAATAGAATTCAGATGTTCCATTACAATCACAAGCAAATCGACACATATTGTAGAACTTACTTTATTCTATTTCTAAAAGGGCTAAGTGTTATGTTAAAATCTAGGGTAGCAGTAATGTAGGAGCTAATGTAGCATTTGAAGTAAACTAAAAATCACATAACAGAAAGTATGTTTATAGAGTGGAATCAGGCGTAGGAATCATTTCAGATACTAATTTATCCATGCAGTTCAAGCGTGGTCACTAACCAAAATTAAATTAAATTAGGAGTACATGTGTGAGCCATGCGCCCATGCAGCCAAATTAGCTGTAGTCCAGCTTTAAATGTTCAAGTTATCTTGTATCTGCGGTACCAGATCAATTTAATTTACTCAACAATTTTCTAGAAGGAAGCATCAGACTTTGAACAGATAAGAGAAACCTACTATCATGTTATTTCCCAATCCCCAATAATCATCACAATTGACTGCAATGCAAATGTTTCCATATTCCAAAGGAAACTGTGAAAACTGAAATGATACACTACTTCATATGTCCAATCAATAGATTTTTCAACTATTAATAGTATCAGTAGCTTGATAATTGAACATATTAAAACTTAAGAAAAATGAGCACAAGATCGTACACAGTACCACACCATCACTCTAGGGATGGGATGCTGAAGAGGTGTTGCCTCAGCACATCAGTATCGCTATAATGTCTTCTAAAACCTGCAAGAGCAAAATAATATGCATTATTAATTCATTGGTCAACAAGAATAGGAAAATGGGGCATACGCCACTCTCCTCAATCTCCCTGTCTCATTTGCATTACCTCATAATGAATATATATATCTAAATGGATTTATCTCTTACAAAATCGAAACCAGCATAGCACAATCAGAAAAGGAAAGAAAGCAAAGTTTACTGCAGCACAGAGGAAGACAGAGTCAATGAGGGCAAGACAAGAGGAAGACAAAATTGCCTAGAGCACACAAACATGGACAAACTGATGTCTCACTTGGACATCAGCCCATCACACCATCTCATTCAGCACCTGAACTTCATGGCCATCAGCTCCGTCACTACAAAAAAACCCACCAAACCATGACAAGAGTCAGTTTGGTTGACAGGTCAGAAAAGGCATAAGCTGATTAAGTGAAGTCTCCGACACATAACTACTTGGGTAGCTGGATCTTCAATCAAAATTGGCCAAACTCTAGCTGCAGTGATGATCAAGTTCAAGTTTTAATTTGCCATGTTTATGCATCGAGCAAAAAAAAGTCCCTCCCTGTTTCTCGTCTCTTTTGGGTTTCATCTCTAGCCTACCACAACTTGCTTGGGACAAAAGACTATGTTGTTGTTGTTGTTGTGATGCATCGAGCAAAAAAAGAGCTGCTAATCAATCCACCATAGTTATTATATCACAGCAGCAACACTTATAATGTCATAAATTAATCACGGTACTAACTCTGTCTCAGAATCAGTAGTTAATTGAATAAGTGAATCCACTCAATTAAATTTTTATGAATGAATCATACTGCAGAATGTGCTTCTAAATAATATAATATTTTTTTTACAATGAACATATAAACCATTGGGAACAACTGAAGGATCAACTAGTATTTCTATCCGGATAAAATCAAGCAAAATGATAGAACCTGATGGTATCAAGTAAATATTTGGAATATCTGTGTATCAAGCAAATATATTTGCAATATCTGTGTATCAAGGCGGGCAAGATCATGATCACGGATGGGGCCTAAATTAGTTCAACAAGTGCTACTTCGGCAAGCAAATAGATAAAGAGCTGAAAACATTTTGTCTTGTGGGCTAGAGACTTCAGAATTATATGGAAATCCGGAGCTGAAATCACGATGGATCTCGCAGAGGGGAGGAGCAGGGCTCGTACCATACCTCGATCTTGATGAACATGCTGCTGTCCCACAGCCGGATTGCATTGGTTTTCAACTAAATCGACAGCCTCCCTCCTAGATCAAGGTGTGGCAAGGCTGCCTGCGGGCAACAGCATTGTCACCAAGTATTTCCATTTTCTCTGTTCTTTTTTTCCACCGAGCAAGCAGCCCCCAAGCATGGGATCCTGAACCCCTTCACTGTCTCCAAAATCGCAGTGACCAGGAGCCCTACCTATCCTCACGGCAGCTGGCAATCATAAGCTTCCCTAATCCTCTTCCTTCTCCATAGCTTCTGCACTACTTCCTCCCAAAATGAGAAGAACAATATGATTAACGCCAGCTGGGGTCATGGTCAACGTTGTTGTACTAGCGCAAGGACTAAAATGGGAGGAAAATCATCTGGATCCCTTGAGGTAGTGGAAGAGCTGGGGCTGCCGCACCACAGTGGGGACGAGCGTGATGTCAGGAATGACCTCGTTGGGCGGTAAATCTCGGGACACCACGACCGCCTGCCTAGGTAATCCGCCCGCCAAGACACCTTGCACGAGATCCCTTCTAGTTGCCTGGAAGGGAGCAGTGGGGCATCGAAGTACCAACGATGGAGGAGGCCAGTCGATTCAAAGGCATGGAGAAGCTCCATGGGCACCTCAAGCGCTGGCGTTGAACCCGGCGTGCTCGAGGCGATTCTTCTCTTCTACCCGAGTGCGGTGCAGGGATGGAGGGCAACAGGGCGCGTCGGCGCGCAGGTGCGACATCCAGGAGGCGGCGCGGTGCGGCGCGGCACGGCGCGGCGCGGCGGCGTGCAAGTGCGACATCCAGGAGGCGGCGGAGGCTCGGCGGCGCGGCGCTGGTTTGGTCGAGCATGCGCTGGTTGCGAGAAAAATGGGAATCGTGGGATTAGTGGGCTTATGGGCGGTTGTGGGCCGGTGGAGTGTGGACCTGGACACGCCAAGCGCTGGACGGTTGTCGGACCAGGCGAGGCTGGCTGGCTAGTCGGACTACTGGAATGTACGACCCGGGTACTGATTATTATTCAGTACCCAGGGTATAATATAGAATATATATATATATATATATATATATATATATATATATATATATATATATATATATATATATATATATATATATATATATATGTAAAGTGTTTACATTTGTAATGTGTACATCAGTCAATAATTATCCGCTTGTATAATATTGTTTGGAAACACAGTATCAGGCAGTGCAGTCGCACTGTCGCAGTGCTCTTGAGTCTCGAGCTAAAAAGGAAATCCATGCATGGTTATAAGGGTAGTTCCAAATGTTTCGGAGAGTGAAGAATAAGGCAAGGGAAATATAAATATGAGGCATTTGCAACCTTTCAGTGCCATCACAAGTTCAGAACAACAAACTGAAAAAATAAAATAAAAAGGTAAACAGCTATTGATTGCCTTCCATATATTTCAAAGCTCTGAAGAGATACTAGGTCCAAATGTTTGACTGATGAGTAATAGAATCAGAAATGCAAATCAAACAAATGGAGATCTGAATTAGCATCATCCTAGGAACTTTTTTCCTTGATCATGCAAAAGGTTTGCGTGTCTTTGTAGATATATAAAACAGTTTGATACAACACCCCTTAGCGGGGTTAGAAGAATTTTACATGGATGCTCAGAACCTTCCTAGTGTATTGAAAGTTGTACTGATCATCTAGAAACTTAACACATGCTCACTTACAAGGACATAATTAAAGTTTGTAATTGATTCATCAATGGTATTAAACTGAAACATATTGTCTATCGATGATCACTTCAGCTAGTGTGTCACTTTGTACTACTAAATACATACTTCTGTTGGATTCATAGGACTTGAGTCAAGATCAACGGATCGGGGTACATGTTCATCATTTGGAATAGTCACAAAGTCCTATTACATGATCTACGGGAAAACAGTAAAGGAAGAGATGTAGAGAGGGAGAAGTCGCAGACCATCCATGAGAGCGGGGTTCGGTGCGGGAGTGGCCGATCCACTGGAGGCGCCAGTGTTGGGGTCGTTCGCCAGCGCCATCGATTCGGTGGAGGAGAAGGTCGATGCAGTGTCGTCCGGGTGGCGGTGCTGGCGTCGGTGAGGCTTCCCGTCGCTGGCAGCGCCCCTCTCTAGATCGGTTAGGGTTAGGATGTCGGTGGGGTGAATGGCGGCGCGGTCAACCTCATACTGCGAGCCCCGGCCCCCACCTTTCCTTTATAGCGCTGTGCGACGGGGGCCCACCAACCATGTAGGGTTGGGCGCCCCCGATCAGGGCGCAAGAACAAGGCCCAAAGGCCGTTGGACCTATTGGTCTGGAGATCATACTAACATTCTCCCCCTTGATCTCTCATCACTTTCTTCGTTCTTTAACTTCTTACTCAAAACTTTCGATTCATATTTTTCTTGCTTCTATCCTATTCCATTACAGATTAGTGCATTGAACTGTCTCGTCGTCATAACAATTAGTGCCGTTAGACTAACAGTCACAACACATTTCTCCATTTTGGAATGAAACTTTCTTCTGGGTCCTTCATATGTTCGGGAATCATAGGCTTTCCCTTAAACCCATGCCGGCTACGTGTTCTCTGAACACGTTGGGTGGTAAACCCTTTGTGAGCGGATCCGCGAGTATTTTCTCTGTACTTATATGCTCAAGATTTATTATATGATCCCGAACTTTATCTTTCACAATATAGTACTTTTATGTCAATGTGTTTGGCAGCACCACTTGACCTATTGTTGTGAGCATACTGTACCGCTGGATTGTTATCACAATACAATCTCAGTGGTTCATTGATATTATCAATCACTTTCAATCCGGGTATGAATTTCTTCAGCCAATTTACCTGCCCTGTTGCCTCATAGCATGCTACAAACTCGGCATACATCGTCGAGGATGTAGTTACAGTTTGTTTGGAGCTTTTCCACGATATAGCCCCTCCTATGAGAGTAAATATATATCCTGACATGGATTTTCTTTCTTCTCCTGCATAATCGGAATCTGAATACCCCTCTATCTGCAGGGAATTAGATCTTCTATACGTTAGCATGAGACCTTTCGTACCCTGCAAATAATGCAGGACTTTCTTCACTAATTTCCAATGTTCTATTCCTGGATTCTTTTGATATCTGCCAAGTAACCCGGTAACAAAAGCTAAGTCAGGGCGTGTACACACTTGAGCATATTGTAAACTTCCAACTGCTGAAGCATACGGTACCGCTTTCATTCGATCAATCTCATATTTGTTCTTGGGACACTGATGTTCCCCAAATCTATCGCCCTTGACAATAGGAGCAGGTGAAGGACTGCACACATGCATACTAAATTTCTTCAGAACCTTTTCTATGTATGCCTTTTGCGATAATCCTAGAACACCTTTCTTTTGTCTCGGTGAATCTCTATTCCCAAAACGAACGAGGCCTCACCGAGATCTTTCATATCAAAGTTTGAGGACAAGAATTTCTTCGTTTCCATTAGTAGATTGACATCACTGCTAGCAAGCAGGATATCATCCACATACAAAATCTGGAATATGTACTTTCCATTCTTGAATTTTGCGTAAACGCAATTGTCCTCAATATTTTCCTTAAACCCAAAATCTTTTATTGTTCTATCCAATTTCAAATACCACTGTCTTGAGGCTTGCTTCAATCCGTAGATTGATTTCTTTAGGTGGCATCCCATATTTTCTTTTCCTTTTACAATAAACCTTTCAGTTGTGCCATATAAACATTTTCTTCCAAATCCCCGTTAAGGAATGTCGTCCTTACATCCGTTTGATGTAACTCTAAATCATAGTGGGCTACAAGTGCTATTATAATTCTAAAGGAATCTTTACATGAGACTGGAGGAAATGTCTCATTGTAATCAATCCCTTCTCTTTGCGTAAATCCTTTCGCCATAAGTCGCGCTTTAAATCTTTCTACATTCCCTTAGGAGTCATATTTTCTTTTGTAGATCCATTTACAACCTACTGTTTTGGCTCCTTTAGGAATAATTTCTAATTCCCAAACTTTATTGGTACTCATTGATTTCATTTCATCTTCCATGGCCTTAAGCCACTTTGATGAGTGCTCGCTTCTCATGGCTTCTTCAAATGAGGTGGGATCATCCCTTATTTGAAATTCTTCTGTTTCATAAACTTCATAGTCATCAGAAATAGTTGACCTTCTTGTTCTTTGAGACCTTCTAGGGGCCTCTGGCACTTGTTCCACATTGGGTTATTGTTGTTCTTCCTCATGTGCGACATTTGGTTCTATAGGTTCCTCAAGGACAGACTTCTCAAGGACAGGTTCCTCATGTTCATTTATTGTCGCCACGGGAGAACTTGCAACAGGCGTTGGCACCATAGTGTCATGCACTGTCGGCGCAACAGCAGCATGTAGCATAAAGAATGGTTCTTCAACCATCGGAGTGGGTACATATACACGTTTCTCCTGTAGGCTTATTTCTCATGCTACCATGCTCCCTCTGATCATGTTATCCTCCAAGAACACAGCGTGTCTTGTTTCTACAATCTTTGTATGTCTGTTAGGACAATAGAAGCGATATCCTTTTGATCTTTCTGGATAGCCAATAAAATGGCAGCTGACTGTCTTGGAGTCTAACTTTTCTATGTTTGGGTTAAACACTTTTGCCTCAGCCGGACAGCTCCACACACGCAAGTGGTTAATTGAGGGTACCCTTCCTGTCCATAATTCATACGATGTTTTAGGCACCGATTTGCTTGGTACTCGATTAAGTATGTGAATGGCGGTTTTCAGTGCCTCCATCTATAAACTAATCGGTAATGTGGAGTAACTTATCATACTTCTTACCATATCCATTAAGGTACGGTTACGTCTTTCAGCCACTCCATTCTGCTGAGGCTCCCTCGGTGTGGAGTACTGAGCGACTATGCTATTTTCCTGTATGCAAATGGTCCAGGAATTTGGCCATATGGGGTATGTCACCCATAGTACTCTCCACCTCGGTCTGATCGTACTATCTTTATTTTCTTATTGTGCTGATTTTCAACCTCAGTTTAAATATTTTGAATTTATCCAATGCTTCCGATCTTTCTTTAATTGGATAAATATAGCCATAACGAGAGTAGTCGTCTGTGAATGTTATAAACAAATCATAACCATCCACACTTTTCACAGGAATGAACCACATATATCAGTGTGGATTATTTCTAAAGTTCCTGCGCTTCGTTTGCCATTTTTCTTAATTTTGTTGACATACTTTCCTTTGATGCAATCAACGCATTGTTCTAAATATGAAAATTCTAAGTGCGAAAGAATTGATTCTTTAATCAGTCGTTCTATTCTCCCCCACGAAATATAGGCCAAGTGACAGTGTCATAATTTCGAAGAGGCATCATCAATTCGCTTCCGCTTCTTAGTTACATTCGCAGATGGGGATTTGTTCATATTTTTATCGTATACATTGTTCGCATTCTCATCAAGAGATAATAAATAAAGCTTGTCTTGTCGGAAGGCAAGACCAACACATTTATTATTAACAAGTATCTTACATTTGTCATTACCAAAATGGCAATCAATTCCAACATCATCAAGTTTCGAAACACTTATCAAATTTCTACGCAAAGAGGAAACATAAAGTACTTCTTTAAGTCTAAGTACAAAACCATTATTCAATTCTAAAGATAAATCTCCAATGGCTTCAACATTGGCTTGCACTCCATTTGCAACTTTAATCGATCTTTCTCCTCTTTGCAAGGTTCTCGTCTCACTTAACCCCTGTAAAGAATTTGCAACATAAGTAGTTGCTCCTGAATCAACCCACCAAGTGGATTTAGCATAACTTAAATACAGGGATTCATCTACAAATATAATAAATTCATCACCTCTCTTTAGTAGAGATTTCAGGAAGTCTGGACAGTCCCTCTTGTAGTGTCCCTTTTTGAAGCAGTACTTGCATTGATCTTTTTCAGCTCCACCATAGGAGTTGTTCTGCTGATTCTCAGAATCCTGGGGTTTCTTTCCCTGTGAATTTGAGGAAGAGGTCTTATCCCACTTGGGTTTCCCTTATAGTTTAGAATTCTTGCCATTAAAGTTCTTTCTTTTGTTATCCTTCACAAAATGAGCGGATTCACCCTATGAGGACTTTATCCTCTCCTCTTCTTGATCACACATTGAAATAAGCCTTTCTATGTCCCATCTTTCAGGCTGCATATTATAGATCACAATAAAGGTGTCATATTCTTTTGGCAAAGAAGCAAAAATTAAATGAATCAGGAAATCATCTTCCTTCAAATTCATTTCCTTTAGCTTAGATGTCGTAGTGTTCATCTTCAAAATGTGCTCTCTTATGCTACCACCAGTGTATTTCTCATTCACAAGCTTCTTAATCAGTGAACTTTCTGTGGCCTTGGTAGACCCATTAAACTGACTCTTGATTTTATCAAGATATTCTATGGCAGTAGCACATTCAGGGATTAAGCCCTCTGTTCTTCTATGGTGGCCTTAGCCACCAACAGGCACTTGCGGTTGGAGAGAGGGTCTATTGCCTATGTTCAAGGTCATATTTTATTCTTATCTCAGCATGATCACGCTTTCGAGCAGCGAAATCAGCGTCAGATTCATTTTTGTCTCTCACCGGGTCCTCTGGTTCAGTAGGACACGGTGAGGTGATGGCAAAGTCGACCTCTCCCAACGCAAGTTCCAGTTTATATTTCTCCCGTCACACACGGTAATTGCTTCCATTGAGTGTCGGGATGTTTGCAATGTTCACAATACATTTACCTCCTGAAACCACACCAGAGTAAGTGAGAAACGTTTATACATAAAATTGCATGCTTTAACTCAACGTTGGTCAAATTAAAGCATATAATTCATTTATGCAAACATTTTACATCACCGATGGGCAGAAGTAAAATTAATGCATAATTTCTCATAGATCAAAAATTATAATATTGTTATTAACAACGTTGGTCAGAAAATAACATCATAATATCATCAAAATTTACTAGAAATTCAAACTTCTCTCAAAAATTAAATTATTCCGTTGATTCAAATTTAATCAATGAGAGTGTTCATTATTCGCAGCGGAAACATAAAATATTCTCATAATTATTTTCCTAGAAACAATGAGGTATTGTACTGTTCTCTGAACAAACTTGTCGTTGGACAAAATTTGTACAGAAGTTTGACTCAAAAATCTATTCAAAACATAAAAAAATCATTTATCATTTTTTGGAAAATAAAAAAGAGATAAACTATTGCATTTCACTGTTCTTATGGCCATTTCGGCCCAGCCGCGCGCCTTGCGCCCTCCCCGCGCCCAGCAAAAGGCGGTCCGCGGCCTGCTTTAGCCGTGCGCGCTGGCGCGCCCCCGCGCCTGGGCCTTAACATGGGCCTGGGCCGGGAAAGAGGCCTGGCGGCTGCGCCCTCTTGGGCCGATTTCGGCCCGATCGTGGCCTCGGCCGATCTTGGCCGTCCGTCTGCATCCGACGGTCAGGCGCAGTGATCGGGAGATCAAAACCCCTCCTAGGGCCGCCGGACTCCAGAAACCCTAACCTCATTTCTTTCTTTCCCCCCCCGGCCTCTCCCAGTGGCACAGCAGTGGCGGCGCCCATGGCGACCGGCCACCACCGGCAAGGAGGAAGGGTACCGCCGGAGCATATCCGTCCACCCCGACTCTTCTTCTTTCTACCTCCCCTTCTCCGTTAGCCACGCACAGAGTAGCAGCAGCTGGCGGCCACCCATGGCGGCCGGAGGAGCGGGAGGTCGGCGCCACCGCGGGCCCCCTCGCCAGCAAACGTGCTCGCCCGTGGCTGAGCACGTCGCCGTCGAGCGGCCTCGCGGTGGTACCCTGCATCGCTCGTGCCACAACGGTGGCCACGGGTTTCGTTCTTCGTCCCACACAGCGTCTAAACCCGCCAGCGGTGACGCGCGACAGGACCCAGGTAGGTCCTCTGTCCTCGTTTTCTTCTTTCACCCATTCTCCATCTAGGGTTAGGGTTCACCATGGTTCGATTCGTTTCTTCCCGATCTGAAATCGGTTTGTTAGGGTTCGATTCGGGTTCGTTTGACTGATTTCTTTCCGATCCGAAAATCTAAATCGAGTTCGAGTTATTCTTCGTTTCTATTATCCCGATCTAGTCGTATTCATAAAACCGTAGTTTTGATACCATTGTTGGATTCATAGGACTCAATCGAGTCAAGATCAACGGATCGGGGTACATGTTCATCATTTGGAATAGTCACAAAGTCCTATTACATAATCTATGGGAAAACAGTAAAGGAAGAGATGTAGAGAGGGAGAAGTCGCAGACCATCCATGGGAGCGGGGTTCGGTGCGGGAGTGGCCGATCCACTGGAGGCGCCGGTGTTGGGGTCGTTCGCCGGCGCCATCGATTCGGTGGAGGAGAAGGTCGATGTAGTGCCGTCGGGGTGGCGTGGCTGGCGTCGGTGAGGCTTCCCGTCGCTGGCAGCGCCCCTCTCTAGATCGGTTAGGGTTAGGATGTCGGTGGGGTGAATGGCGGCGCGGTCAACCTCGTACTGTGAGCCCCGGCTCCCACCTTTCCTTTATAGCGCTGTGCGACGGGGGTCCACCAACCATGTAGGGTTGGACGTCCCCGATCAGGGCGCGAGAACAAGGCTCAAAGGCCATTGGGCCTATTGGTGTGGAGATCATACTAACAATTTCAGCCTTGCAAGATCTTGACATGGTTTGTTGTTCGCTGCCGCTAACCTGCAATAGTGAAATGTAGAGTAATAAGATTGTGTGAGAAGCATTCTTACCAACTACCAAGAAATAATCACTTTTTACCATGGTACCATGAAAGCTAAAAGATTTCTTGCTATTTTGGACACCGGCATGGGTTATTCTCTCATGACTAAATGTGCCATAATTTAGAGAGATTAAGATATTGTAGTACATAGACAACTAGACAAGTGACTGCTTCCATTCTAGAAAATGTAAATGATGTGCCTGTCGACAATTAGTGAAAATACAGGTCCAAATAAACATGCAAGGCATCAACTGGTCTTTAGATCTAGACAATGAAATTGACAGCAAAGAACATAATGAAAAAATATGACACAAAAAGCAAACAATATTGTACTACAAGGTGTTAACTGCACCTAAACTCAGATTTGGATCCCTGTCAGATGATTTGGCCCGTGCCCGTCTAACTCCGTTGGACGGTATGAACGCGCTCCACGCTTCGTATATGCTCGATGTGGTCCTTTAAACCTTTTTTTTGCCCGGCATGTGCGTGCGCCATTGCACATTGTACAATCAGATATGCACGCACCAATGAGAAAGGTAGCTGCGTCGGTTGCGCCAAACATCATGGAAACATATGATTGGATTCTTCAAGCCTATGAGGCTAGCGCCCGGACGTCTGGACGCCTGTGTAGCCCGCACCAGTCTGCCATCATCCCACCCTCGTCCGGCTTTGCTTCGCCCCACGCGCGCACTTCACCCCGTATCAGCGCATGCCGGTCATTCTCCAGACCCACTCTCTCTTCGCGCGGGCGACACCCGAGAGCAAGGACCCGGTGCGCCCCTGGCCGAAGCACCCGTCCGCCCGCCCCCAGCGCCCCCGTCTACAGCCCCCCCTCCCCCGGCGCGTTGTGCGCATTGTCCGCCTGCCCCCCGGCTCGCTCCCGGACGAACAACAAACACTTGCAACATGGAAAACCATTTGAATGCAATATACATTTGAAAACAAATAAAACATTTGGAACATGCATGTGCAATATGTGTGTGTAACACATGAAATATCCAAAAATATAACACTTGCAACTTGCAACATGAAACCACTTGCTGCAACATAAGACTGAAACAGCTGAAACATTTTGGAACATACTATTGCAACATATGTGTGAAACATATGCAACATCCAGATAAAAAACGATTGCAACATATGTCTGGAAACAGATGAAACATTTTGAACAAACGTTTGCAACATACATCTGAAACACTTGCAACATATGCAACATGTGCAACATCCCCTAATCTACTTTTGCAAAATCAGAATGATACAATTGCAACGTACATCTAAAATATCTGAAATGATTGAAACATACATATGCAACATAGGGGAGGGAAAGACCGAGGCTAGTCGATTCCAGCCGCCGGCGTCGGAGCCGGCAGCGAGCGGCAGCACGTGAGCACTACCGCCACCAACACTGGGCTTGGCTTGCCCGGGCAGACGCACACCAACGGCACGCGCGCACCACCACCATTAGCGCCATCAGCGCCACCCGCAGCGGTCTTGGCTCAGCCGGGTGGGCGGTGCACGCGACAGGCAGAGCGAGGACCACCAACACCAGTGCGCGCGACAGGAAGGTGCGAGAAGCGCTCGCGGCGGGCAGTGCCGGACGGGTGTGCGGCGGCAATGAGGCAGAGTGGCATCCACGTTTGGGACAGGACGGACAGGGTGGCAGCCGCAAGGCGCTGTGGTGGAGACGAGGGAGCGGAAGGGATAAGAAGGTTTTTTCTTTTTTTTAAAAAAAAACGGTTTGGGGCAAGGGCGAGTGGATGAGCGGTGGTTAGGCTGTGTCGCGACCCACCGTCAACATTGTCGGGGTGGATAGATGCCCTGTACCCAGCATTCGCGATTCAACTGTGCAGTTCTACTGTCCGGAGACCTCTGTACCTGTCTCTATAAGCAGCAGCCAGCCGCTGTTGAGAACTGCTGCTGCTGCCGCCGTCGTCAGACAGGCAGCAGCTGGGCAGCCTTGCCACCTTGGACCTGCTGCAGTAGCAGCTAGCAGGAGGGCCCTCGAGGCTCGAGCTCCAGGCAAAGCATCTCAGACTACCCGTACTCATGGACCTCTATATTCATCATCTATACATCCTAGTCAGTAAGATTCTCTCCTCTATACTTAATTCTCCCGCACCCATCCATCCTCTATATCATCCTCTATCCACTCTATTCACTGTGGAATCCACTTGCCACTTTATCTAAATATATCCATGTGTGATCTAGTTTTGAAGGATTTATTGAGACGAATTTAATGGTAAAATCGAAATTTAATTTGGATTTTTGGTTTGTGAGTTATAGCATTTTTTTCCTTTGTTTAGCTAGTGGGGTCCGCCACTATAGAGTATAGAGTAAGCACAGTATCACTCTAAATATAGAGTGAGAGAAAGGATAGAGTATCGTTTTAGAGTACCAAGTGCAGCAGTTTTTACTCTATATTCATACTCTAAAGCTTTAGAGTATCATTTTAGAGTACCCACTGCGGGTAGTCTCAGCCTGGTGGACCGACCTTGCAGTTGTTTTTTTTACGCTTCTCATCTATGTACAGCTATAGCATCTGTTTATGAACAGGCACACACTAACACCACATACGCACACCTCACTCATACTCCATGTACACAAATAGATCTTACAACTCCACATAGATTCGAAGATCGTTACAACTCCACATAGATTCGAAGATCGTGTTCTTAAGGAGATCACCGAAACCATCTAAGGCTCCGTAGGTGGCGGACGCGTCGTTATCCCTTTGTGGCTCCACGCGAAAGAGGCTGCTGCACTGATTAAAATAGGGAAAACCGGATGGGAATCCTGAGCTGAGGAAAGCTCGAACTTAGGACGGGTCGCTCCTTACCTAGAGCACGTACCGCTCGAGCTACGGCTCGATCCCACCGACCTCGCAGTTGTGGCCGAATCTATTTACATTTTTCAGCAAATAAACAGTGTTTCCGGCAACAGTTGAGGTCCAAGCCGACATGCACACCAAGCCAAGACGGCCATAGGGCTGCATCGCAATGTCAAATGGCCAGTTGAGTCTTGTATGAGAGTAGATGCCACTCACAGCGGAAATTTGAGTAATTTATCTATGAAAAAGGACTTTTGGGTTCAGTTCAGACATGATGCTCATGGCAGCAATGACTAATTTTTTCCTATGCTTTTTCCCTGTTGCGGCGTTCTTCTTTCAATGATCATGTGAACTGGTTATATATAGAATCTTCCTCGCAAAGCGCAGATGATCAAGCATTCAATCAAGGAGAATTTAGCAAGTAACTTATACCGGCTGGATCGCTACTACTCAGCCTTTCAGAAATAAGATTATGACCAGGTAGTACATAGTTACGGCACAAAAGTAGTATGGAATTAAGCACAGATAAGGTCCCGTTTCATTTAGCACCGGCTTTAGGTTCTTACTAGCAAATGTGCACGTGCGTTACGACGGGATTCAATTCAATACATAGTGAGTTGTAGCACGGGTCATGAGTTTAAGTAAAAAAAATAAATAATTTAGTGGTAAAAATATTTGTTTCTTAAGAAGTCAAAGATTAAAATGGTTGTGATCTCTTATTTATTGTTTGTTTTTACTCTTATTATATTTATTAGAACACGAGAAAACCAGGTGGAGAAAATAATGAAAACAAAATCAGAAAAGTTGAGCTAGTGTCAAAAACATCCACTAGAAAAAAAATCTGAGCATACTTGAGTAGAACACCGTCATAACAAAAATTGGAATGTACTCTAGAAAATAGAAACGAAAAAAAATCAGAACATATTCGGAGCCAAGTGAAAAAAACATCCAAACGAACGTAAAGCAACACGTACTCGGAGCAAGTAAAAACAGAGAAACCAGAAAAAAGTGAAAAAGAACAAAAAAATGAAACAAAGAAATTCTACCTTCTTTTCTCTTTATTAGATTTCTATTCTTATATTTTTTGCATTTGGATTAAGATTCCTATTCCAATTACTCGGAGTTAGAGAGATCTAATTGGATTAAGATTCATGGTTGTCCATAGTATTATATTTTTTTTCTATTTGAATTATGATTTCTATTCACCCAAAATTGGAAAGATATAATTGGATTAGGATTCCTAGTTATATAAAGAGAAGAGCTACAAACGAATTCCTATTTACCTGAAATCGAAGAGATCTAATTGGATTAGAAATCCTAGTTATATAAAGAGAAGGGCTATAGACGGTTTTTCACGTTCATAAAGTTAGTTAAGGGATGGCCGAACCAAAAAATAGGTGGAGAAAAATTTTATCTCTTTATTATTACTAGCAAACATGCCCGTGCGTTACAACGTGTTATATAACTGTTGCATGGTGCTGATGTAGTCGTGCAAATAAAAATAAGATAGCTATTTTTTTGTTGACCTTAATTGGACTACCATATATCAATAGATTCTAAGGCAATAAAGGCTAGTGCAATAAAGTATTGACCACGTGTGAAAAATTAACAGGATATTGATTTATAATTTAAAAATAATTATTATTTATATGTACATGTTGTGAGTTTAGAAAGGCAAAAGGCAAGACACACATATGCACGCGTGCCATGATGCGAACAGGCTTTAACAGCCATGGCATTAGAAGTGCGCCCTCAACGAACACATATATCCATGTGTTACAACAAAACACACCAAACTTTTACTTAGATAATTTATGGATCAGAAATTTGAAGAGCAAGATTGACTCTATAGAGTGCGTATAAAAAATAGAAAAGCTATTGAAGGGTGGCAATATATAGAAAGTGATTTCTATTAAAATGTCTCTTAAAAATTGTTATATTCAGGTGCCTAAATTTTTACGTAATTAGAAAGATAGATCACAAGAGACGATTTATAGTTTTTTTTTATAGCCAAACAATGATAAAAAAAGAATACATGCTATCTGAGCAACAATAAAAATCAGGCGAGGCAATTAAAGGGAAAGGGGAAAACAGTAAAATCTTTGGTATAGTGCCACGGTGGTAAAATAGGAGAAAATACAAAAAAAAATAAAAAAAAATATCTTACGAGCTGTGACACTTTCAGTGTTTATGGGCCTTAGTATTGGGCTTTTGGTCCACGTATGTTTCCATAAACCAAACCGGTATGGCAGCAAGCACGACTACATGAAAAAGGAGTGTCCAACTTCGTCGTGCGCTGCAGCACAGATCCGACTCGATCACGCACGATGTCCTCCACATTGAGTTGGTCGTCGACCACGTCGACACCGAATCTGAAGCTGCCTAGTGCCCTGGGCGGCAGGCCGTTGCTGCTACTGGCGCAGGGCCAGGCAGCGGCACCATTGGAGCGTGAGAAGGCGCCCATTCAGCAAATCCAACAGCCGAGGGATGTAGGCACACGCTACGCTGGCGGCTCGACGCAGTAGCGAACGCAACCGAGGCGGCCAAGATGCACATGAGGCACGCGGAGCGGCGCGCGCGGGAGGCAGCGGCGGAGCTCTGCGGTCTCATCGTCACGGGGACGAAAGGGATGGCGGACGTGACCAAGGCGGCCAAGATGCCCACGAGGCACGCGGAGCGGCGCATGGGAGGCACCGGCGGAGCTCCACAGTCTCGGCGTTACGGGGACGAACGGGACGTAGGCCGAGAAGAAGATGCGGAAGCTAAGCGAGGAGATCAGGGACACAGAAGACCAAATAGAGTTTCTTTGCTTTCAAGACTGTACATGTTGATCACTGAACCAAAGTCACGTATTTGATTAAACTACATGCGCCTGGATTTGCCTCTTTTGCTTGCCCTTATACGTCATGCTCAAGCACACATGTTGCCAAAAAAGCAAATAATTAACAAATTTGAGTTGCTTTCCTGACACCAACAAATTAATCGTGCGAGTTCGGTTCGTATAGGATATGTGGAGTCTTAGTTTACAAAAATAAACAGAAAAGGAATCTGATTGGTACATTTTGTATTTGAATTATTATTCCTAGTTATATTCTGATTATTTCAAGATGTCATGTGTGTGTATACAAAAATAAACAGAAAAGGAATCTGATTGGTACCTAATATATAGCTATTTTTTTGACCATTTCCATAATGTGAAAGCTATAGACAGACGTGAAGAGACAATTTCCATATTCATAAAGTTAGTTAGAGGACGATAGATGGAAAAAATGACCTGAAATTTTGCCTCTTTATTATTAGGTATAGACTAGCAAATTTACCCATGCGATGCAACGGGATACATGACACATGGTTTATTGCACGAGAATTTATATAAGTTGTAGCTTGATATTTATTTAACTAACGTATCATATGTTTCAATTCGTCTTCACCTCGGCTGCGCTTTGTATCTTTTGATACGTCATGCATTTCATCAATTCCTCTTATGATTGAATCTGCAAGACATGTTCATCCAACTTCAGACCAAATACCTCTTTTAATCTATACCTATAATATAATAATAAAGAGGCAAAATTTTAGACTATTTTTTTCGTCCACCTCCCCGTAACTAACTCTATAAATATGAAAATTGTCCCTCTTCACGTCTATCTATAGCTCTCGCATTATATATCTTGGATATATGTATGACATCTTCAAATAACCTGAATATAACTAGGAATCCTAATCATAATCCAAATACAAGATGTTCTAATCGGATTTCTTTTGTGTTTGTTTTAGAAACTAAGGCACCATGTGTCGTAAAACGAACCCAACTCGCTCACGTTGCTTCAACACGCCATGACGGTTGCAAAGAGACATGATGATTTGCATCTCTAAAATTACCTAATAAAGACACAAAAATACCTAATAAAGACACAAAAATTCAGCCCATTTTTTGTATCCATTTGTTTGGTCTGCCCTTTCTAACTGCCTGCGAGATAATGGAAATTGAAAGCTGCTTCCGAAGCCATGTAAAAAATATACAAATAAAAAAGTCGTTTCTCACCCTCCCCTCCAACTCTAAATCTACATGGTTATCATCAATGCCGAAATCAAATTCCAATTCCAACTCTAGGCCTTCCATCCGGAATTATATGATCTACTAGATGGGAAGGGAATGCTGAACGTGGGAAAAGAAACGGACTCAAGGAAGCCAACTAAAACAGGACTCACCAAAATTGGACTCAAGAACGGACTCACGAAACACAAAAAAAAAAAAAAATTGAAACAGCACGTAGCAAGCAAACAACAAGGAAAGTGCAGCAAAAACATTTCCCGCACAAATTCGAGACATGCTGACCATCCATCCAAGCATCATTCATAGGGGTTCAGCTTGGTAGAGAAAAAGAACACGCCGAGTCCTTGCCCCTTGGCCCAATAAGTCATTGCACACAAACCAGCACGTAGCGCTTCCAAATGGCCTCCTTAGTGGTGATGGCCCGGCGGCGCACATCGTAGGCCAGTGAATTGGGGGGTTATCCTTGATCTGGCTGACGACGTCAAACTCACGTTGAAGCTCGGCCAGTCGCTATTGCAACTCCTTGAAGGCTTGTTCATTTGATCCGAAACCCATGTCGATCGAATGGTCAGGCAAACGTTCGTGTGGTATGTACCCAAACTAATGGACGTACCACGTACGATATTTCTAAGAGTACAGCGAGGCATCAACGTGGAGGCAGAGGTGGAGGTTGAGGAAGAGGACAGACCCATGACGCACACTGTAGCATGCGACGGGTGGCAGCCGGCAGGCCGTCATCGTCGAGATGTACGTCAGTCGGTGAAGAAGAACCTAGAACCGCTGGAAGCTGCGGCGACGCCATCAACATCCAGCGCCACCCGTTAACTCTGTTCGCTCGTCCAGGTATTGGCCGACAAAGAAGAGCCGTTGGGCGCCAACGGCAATGCCCTCCTTCCAACGCGATCCCTTCACTCTGTCCGTTCGTCGAGGTATCGGCCGGCGAAGAAGAGCCGCGGGGTGTCGACGGCGATGCCCTCAACCATCCAGCGCTACCCAATCACTTAGTCCGTCTAAGATTTTTTTCGCTCGGTTTTTAACGCTCATCTGCCTAGTTTTTTCCGTCCGGTTGTCAGGTTTGATTTTTTTATTTCTTATCTGATGAGTACCTCTTTCTTATGTTTTTTTTTTCTCATAAACATAAAAAATACAATATGTGAATCTTTGAATTATTGATCCTTCCCTAAGAAACAAATATTCCAATCATTAAGTTGTTGATGCAATTATGACTAGAAATAAAGTTCATTCTTATTAAAATGTATATTAACTGATGGCCAACTATAATAAACCAATTGGACAGTATGCAAATTCAAATTTTTATATATTCATAATTAAATATTTCTGTATTGTGCAGCAGAAATAAAATCTATCAAGGTTGTATTTTAATTTGAAACAGACTTATAATAGAACATAGTCATACTGTTACTAACATTAACTTATAATATGGATGCCGTGGTCTTCATAAAATAAATTATAGTTTGAAAAAATTGGAGAAAGAATAAAATATAAATAGATATGCACTGTTTCATCACCATTTTCTATGAAAGTTTGATAACTTTTTAAATCCCGTTGTAACACACGGGCAAGTTTGCTAGTAATAAATAAAACTGACATCCGATGCTATCTCTCATTTTGAAATAAAAAAGAAGAAGAAAAAAACATTGCTAGGCAGACTACCGAACCTTATTAGAAAATAAAACAAGAAAACTTGCGGCATACGTACACAAACATAAAAATAATAAATCATTGAACGACGTTGTCTTACGGAATCCAGGGATTGTGAATTGTTTACTCCTACGTCTGCGGACAGCATTATTGTTGACACACACATTCCCAATCACATACAAGCGTTTAGATGGGCCCTACGCGTCATAAGGCCTGGTTGTCTTAAGTTATATAGGCCGGCATCTACTTCATCAGATTTTTTTTTTTAAAAAAAAAGCATCTTCATCCTTTCACCTTCGGCAGATTCAATCTCCAGCGTGACACATCCGCCGCGCTGCCGCCGCTCGCCATCAGCGCTGTTTTGCGTCCCCGCTGTCTCCCTCTTACTTTCCCGAGCGCCGGATCACCGAGGCCATCGCCATAGATCAGTTGCGCCGCGGCGGCGCCCCTGCTTCCGTTCTCCCCGCAAGGGCTAACACAACACTCGCGTCGTGTCCGCCGCTGTCGCTCGTCCGTGAGAGGCTTGCTGCCATCGCCCGTCCCCGTGAATCCGTCGCAGCCACTCGGCTTGTCCTCTTCTACCATCTGCAGCGCGCGGGAGGCTGCCGCTGCCTTCCTCCAGAAACCGAGGCTTGCCGCCATTGGCCGTCCCTGTGAATCCGTCGCAGTCGCTCATCGTGTCCTCTTCTGCCGTCTGAAGCGGGAAGCTGCCGCCGCCGCCGCCGCCGCCTTCCTCTAGGAGGAAGCCGCCCGTGCACGATTGAGCTCCCATCCACCCCGAATCTGCCGCCGTTTTTTATTGGTTAAGGCTGGGTCACAAGCTTGAGGTCCAGTTTGAGGCGGATTCGTAGTTCGGTCTCTACTTGAATTTGATTTCTGTCCACCGCCTTGCTCCCTTGATTTTTTTATCTCAATATATGTTTTCGATTTATCCATGGTGGTTTTGATTTAGTCTCAGTTTGATTTGATTTGTACTATTGTTTAATCTCAAATCTGGTGCATGGTGGCCTTAATTTGCTTCTCTTACGTCGGTTTAGGTTGTCTCGATTTGTGGTCGGTTTAGGTTGTATATAACTATATATCATTACTTGTATTGTACTCCTGAGTCAATTTAGGTTGTGCTGCTCGTGACAAAAGAAAAGGTAAAAAAAAAAAGGAAGTAGAACGTGGAAAAAAGGACAAGGAAAAATAAAGGAACAACCTGGAAAAAAAGAAACTTAACCCATACGTCATGGAATAACATAAGACCTTGGAGATAAAAAATAGAAAAAAAGATCAAAAATAAGAAACTCTCTCTCTATATATATATATATTAGAATCGGACTCCATGTCATCGTTAGACGCATGATATTCTAACACATATGAGCACGGACCCAATATGTTTTGGAATCGGACTCCGTATCGCGCTAGGTAAGAGCTATTCTAACTCGTATGAACACGAGTTATATATATAAGTCCGGACGTAAGAAACTTTATATTGTCCGGTAGTCAGAGAGAGACGGATAAAAAATGGATGGACAAAAAAACACCTAAAATTTTACATCTTTATTATTATTATTAGAAGAAGAAGAAGAAGAGATAGAGGTATAGACAAGGAGCCCTACCAAATGAGCATCTAAAAAATGGCTCCCTGGAGACCAGAGGAGTCGGAGCCATTTTTTTTTAGAGAGAAGCTAAAGCCGGTCCCTCATATATCTAATACAAGTTATATTATAAAAATGCAACTGGAGTCGTTATTATCAAACGTTTTTCAATAGAGCTCTAGCTCCACCAGAGGAGCTGCTCTAAACCAAGACCCAGAGCCGGAGCCCTACCAACAATCAGGCGAACCAGCATAAATAGTTGACCATGTCACCTTCACTGCAATAGGACAGAGCTCAAGCTTTATCGATTGTCTGTCACATCCATGTTGCTTTGCTTTAAAGGAAAGACAATGTTCAGCACGATTGTTATCCACCTCCAACTTCAAAATCATCTCTGTTCTCATGGGGACAGCCACCACAAAACGCCGTAGAGACAGCTGGTATTAGTGCCTTGAAAAAGCTGGATTTCTTCATACGCCCTATCTATACCTAATAATAATAAAGAGACAAAATTTCAGGTGTTTTTTTTGTCCAGCCCATTCAATTCGGCCCAACAGTCCTGCTCCACTCACTTGGTCCGGCCCATTCGCTCACATGCACCGCAGCCCACAGATATTGACTCGTCTTCTCTTCTCTCCTCACGCCGATGCCGCATCGCCTCTCTCCACGCGCCGCAGATGCCGCGTCGATTCCCTCCCGCGCCACCGATGCTTCCATTCAGCGACGCCGACGTCGCTACCGGCAGTCAACCAGGACAGCTCCGCCTAGCGCCCTACCAGCGGCCAACCAGGCAGCTCCGCCGAGCGCCGCCACAGCAGGCCGCCCGCCGACATGTTTCGGACGTCGCAGGCTGCCGTCCGCCCGGCCTCCCGACCGCTCGTCCGGGACGTAGCAGGCTGCCGCCCGCACGGCCGTCCTGGCCGTAGCAAGGCCGGCCTACGCGGCCACACGCGCGTCCAGATCCGGACTTCCACCTTCCTATCCCGGCCGCCAGCTTCCATGTTCTTCGAGCCAGAATTGGATTCTAATCAAATCCATGGTAAGTTACGAACACCACATCCAACCCGAATTCGATCTGGTTTTACCCGAATTCGATCTGGTTTTTTGGACTTATATAATGATGTTGCCTTTGGGATAACCTCAATAAGCACGACAAGTACCTGATCTCGCCGAGCAAAGAAGCGCCTCACCGAGCATAACCTGATTTCGCCGAGCACCTGATCTGCACCTGATCTTCGTCAACTTCAAATTCTTATCTCCACGAGCTGAGCAATAACCAAATCTTCTGCTCTCACCGGACCGACGTTTGACAAGGTTAGCTTCCTTTATGGGTTTGGTTATTGCGGGCCAATACGTGATTTCATTGTAATATGTAAAATTTGCTTTTTTCTGGTTTCGTTATTGCTGCAAACATATTTGACTTAAATATTTTATTTGAGTAGCTGATGCTTGTCCTGATTCAATATATGCCTATGCAATCCCGCTTCTGTATTTTGTGATAGAACTCTCATTTTAATATTTGAGTTATGCTCCACACAAAAAACAACATTCTATAGTTGCTTACTTGTGCAAAATACTGAAACTGCTAACCTCAAGCTTAGCGATTCGCTTCCAAATCTCAAAGTAGACACCATCTAACTCCCTATACCAATGAAATTCTGTGCTCATGTAATATATGCATTCCTGGATCGAAAGAAGTGGATGCAACTGTTAGATACAGACGGTTACAGGGCCAAAATCAAACTTCAAACTAAAGACTGAACAGAGATCGTACATAATAGGCAGCATGACTTAAATATTTTATTTAAGTAGCTGATGCTTGTCCTGATTCAATATATGCATATGCAATCCCGCTTGTGTATTTTGTGATAGAACTCTCATTTTAATATTTGAGTTATGCTGCGTGGATCTATGATAGTGCAGTTCAATTATGTTGATTAATTAAATTTGTTTGTTTGTTTTACAGAAAAAATGGATAATAATGTTGGATCA
This sequence comes from Saccharum hybrid cultivar R570, assembly GCA_038087645.1. Taxonomy (NCBI): domain Eukaryota; kingdom Viridiplantae; phylum Streptophyta; class Magnoliopsida; order Poales; family Poaceae; genus Saccharum; species Saccharum hybrid cultivar. Next base: position 29,468,027 of record JAQSUU010000001.1, on the reverse strand, counting down.
AGCACTGTTGAGAATTTTGATGTTCGACCATCAAAGAAAGCAAAATGTACTGAATTTGATCTTTTGGAATCAGATAAAATGAAAAATGATCATCCAATGCCTTCAACTGTATCGCCAACCAGAGGGACATTCTCTTCGGTTTCTGAATTCAAAGATAACCAGATAAGTGAAGAAAAACATTCAGGTGAAGTTATTATTGTTGATTCAATGCCTTCAGCTGCATCGCCAACCATAGAGACATTAAACAATGTTGGTGATATGTATGACTATCTCCCACAAGGTATTTTTTTCATTTATATCTGTTCTTTGGTATGTAGTCTTTTGATTATAATACTGAGGATATAAAGCTAATCCATATTGAATTATATGTAGATTATACATTAAAAAATATGGACGTATGTGCCCAAATAATAATAGAAACATCTTCGAAAGACGATTTACTGGTGAAGATGGATGAAATATCTGTGAAACAACATCAATTATTGTGCCTCCTAAACCAAAGCAAATGGTTAGACGATGATGTAAGTACACCTAATGATTAGGCAATTTATTTCTCATTATCAAAAGTGGTTTTAATGTATTCTATTAAAATATTTGTAGGTGATCAGTGCTTATATATGTTGTATAAAGGAACAAGAACATCTGCAAAATATGGATGATGCTAAAGTATATTTTGAAAACCCTTTATTACTCGACTATTTAAAAGGGATGGCAACATGGGTGTACATGAAGATGGTAGTTTTATTACAGAGATTGTCAGAAACTATCTTGAACATGAAATGGTAACATCTATCTCCATTGTAAATTATTACTAGGTTTAGTATATTCTTAGTTCTTAATTTTATACGTCTGCAGATAATCCATTGACTTGATTCTAGATTTTTCTGCCAATAAATATCAAAGACACCCATTGGTATTTAGTTGTTTTGAACACAAGAAAGTCCGAGATACAAGTACTCGATTCATTGTGTTGGGAATTCAACCGTGCTGACCTCACTATTATGGTTTGTTTCTATAGCTTTAATAACTCTAAAAAAATATATTAAATTAATCCCTCCATTTTGTTTATGACGATTTCTGAACATCTGATTATTTATACAGCTACATGGAATACAATATCATTTGGACATTCTTGAAAGTCAACAAAACTTGAATAACCATAATTGGAAAGATTTTCATGTTACTGAATGGAAGCTCAGGAAACAACTAAAAGAACCAATCCAGAAAGATAGGTATATAAAAAACACATATTTCCAAGTCATCTTGTGGTTTATTTATGTTGACTAATAAATTTTATTTTAACTATTTAGTTCATCTTGCGGGCTCTTTGTGCTCAAATTCAAGGAATACTGGACTGGAGATACACTATCTCATCAAATTACACAGGTATATATCTCTTATGATTGCTGATAGACATAATTAAGTCATGTTTAATTTTTCTATATATATAATTATATATATATATCATACAAGAAAATATTAATCTTTTTAGGTACAAATTAGCCGGTATATTGTTATGCTGGAAATCAAACACAGTGGAACTGGACACAAACTTCCAAGAAAATGTTGACAATGAGGCAAATCCTGATGATGTTACAATATTGGAAAGTCCAGATGTTGAAAAGAAATCAAAAGTGTTGTGCCCATTGTCCACTGAAAATAAATACTACTCACTAATATCTATTCTTTCTAAGATGGGTATACGTGAGTTATTAGGTGGCCTTTGTGACCACATCAAATCAATTAATTGTCCACAAACCTTGGAGTAAGCGCCATTTCACATTATTAATTCATTTTTTATAATTGAATTATACTGACAGCATGCATTATCTTATTTTCATTATGTTTGATAGGAAAGTCTAGGTTCCAAACTCGAAACCATATTCTATTGGCTTGACTCTCAAGAAACTGCAATAAATTCTAAACGATGATATGTCCATGGACATAGATACTTTTAATTTGTTTGTACGAAAAAATATGTTTGATGACATCCAAATGGTGAAGAATCAGAGAGGAATGATATCAAAGCATTATCTAGACTTGCAATTTTGGGTATGTTCTTATATTCACTTTCCTCTCTCTCTCTCTCTATATATATATATATATGTACACACTGATTCTTTTTATCACCTTTATAAAAATTATTTTATATGTATCCTAGATGATTACGGATTTTGGACGACACCCAAACTTCCGGAAAAAATTAGATATGGAACGACTAGCAGATTCTGTTCGTTGCTGGCCTGGTATAAACTATAGTGTCTCATCATGCAAATTGATAAGAGCACTCACATATACCTGTCAGCACAATTATTTTTGTTATATAGCTTATTTCTAGCCTATTTCAGATTCTTATTCCAATCCATGGTGGTTTCATTCTATTCATATTGAACAGAACTTTGACTATTTGTGTCCGAACATATAACTATCAAAATTATTTTTATGTCATTTCTAATCTCTGTCCTATATCATATTCTTATTCCAACACAATGTGGCGGGGAATTTATTCTATTTATACTGGACAAAGATACTAGAATAGTCTATAATTTAGACCCTACCCCTCTTGATCCCATGTTCCAGTACAACCCAAATGCAAGATATATGCAGAAACTTTTATGGATTGCTGAGTACTTACCAAAAGCCATGTCAAAAGCTTGGCCTGGGTCTAGATGGAATGAAAATGTTTTTCTGTGGCGTCAAATAATACTACATGATATTCCAGTTTACAAAAGGTAACCTTTCTTTCTAGATTAATACCGTATAATAATAATTCTTTGCTTAACAGAATAATTTATTTTGCCATTATTATCAGGGAGTTGTCTGGTTATATTGTTTTGCTCTTCATGACCTCGTGGAAAGGTGAAAACCTGCGATTGCCAACGTTAAAGGTCAATATCAAAAACATTTAATTCATCAATTATGTATTCATTACCACATTTGATGCTAATATTATTCGTTCACTTGTTTGATGATGAATATGCAGGAGGATGGATATGAACTCAGAAAACAATTTTTGGGGCAACTACT